>CM035843.1:94914247-100490119 GCA_020510985.1 Pholidichthys leucotaenia
TTCTTGCCTCTCGTTCTGCTCCGGTCGCTGTTTCGTCCGCGTCTTACGCCGCACCCTCGGGCTCGAACAAATACGGCTGAATAACCCCATCAGCACCACCCAAAACTACTTCATCATCAGATTCTTCAGTTTCAATATCATCACTTATATTGCGGTCGTCATACTCGATAAAATAATCGCTGTCCGAATCACTCTGCTGTCGTTCAGCCATTTGTGCAGGCAGGTGATCATCCATTTCCTGCAGCCATTTCCTGTTTCTCCCTGACCTGACGTCACTGCTGCACGCCCCTAGCGGGAGATGGCGGTACTGCAGCATCACTAAGTGAAATATGTGCTATTAACAAATAAAGTCATTTATGGAGGCTGGTGACACATTTTAAATCACTGGAATGGCCAGAATGGAATATTTTCATACAATCGGTTTATTGGTTCAATAAAAAAATGTCACCGTCCGAGGTCTTTAAATGAGACCAACCCCATGAAGATGCTGCAAAGGGTTGAAGAACAGCTTTTGATTTACTTTGGGTACGTTATTTTTAGGCGTTTTTAGGGAAATTGACCAGAGTGCAAGGGGTTAATATAAACTAATTTATGTTCATTACATAACATAACAAAAATAATTTTTTTTGTAACTTGTCTGTGCTTTTCAACTGATTTAAGGCAATTTTGCACCACTGAATCCGAAAATGACATCAGTTTCTCTCGATCAGGTCAGGTTTTTATGCTAAGTTGTACAGCAGTTGTACAGTTGTACTGTAGATTGAATAGTAGACATTGATAAAGGTAAGTACATGTAAATTGGATGTTCTGTCATCATTGTTCAAAATTCAGAGAATTTCAAGAAAAAAAAGAATTTTGCATCATATAAAACAAAAATACCTGTACATGTAAACAAAAACGTAAAAAATATGTGGCCATAGTTCAAAAAGTTGACCTGATTGAGCAAAACCAATGTGATTTTTGGATTCAGCACATCAAAATTGTCCTAAATCAGCTAAAAAAAACTTAGACAATAAATTTGGTGTTGACCAGTGTTATTATGTACCTGGCAAGTTAAGATGACCGAAATTTATGAAGTCAATGACTTTAATCTGTCAGCAGCCTTCAGACAAGCTAAACATGCCAACATTTGGATTTCAAAATAAGGAAGGTTTTTCCTGCTTTCAGGGTGGTGAGGAGATTTCTAAAAAAAAAACCTATAACTATATAGAAATATTATAATAGAAATAACTGCAACTTTGGTAATTTAAGTTAATTTATTTAATTAAGATAAGATAAGCCTTTATTAGTCCCACAATGGGGAAATTCTAGGATTGCAACAGCACAGGGATAGCAGCACTCAATTTGCTATCCCTAAACTCAACACTCAACACTCAATTAAATACAATTTTTTTAAAATATTTTTTCTTTGAAATCAGAGTTAAATTGTTGTTCTGTTCTGGCTCTGCAAAATTATGGTCAAAAATGTAAATTGTTATAAGGAAAAAGTAAAAAAAAAAAAAAAAAATGACCACAGTCTGTTTCAAATTTATATGTGGACAAATATGTTGGGGCAGCGCGGTGGCAGAGTGGTCAGCACTGCAACAGCACAGCAACTCACCCTCGGCCGGGGGATCCCGGGTTCGATCCCAGCCCCCAACCAACAGTGATCTGTGTGGAGTTTGCATGTTCTCCCCGTGTCTGCGTGGGTTTACTCCGGGATTTCTCCGGTTTCCTCCCACATGCCAAAAACATGCAAGTTAGGTTAACTGGCATCAAACTGGGGATTCTAAATTGTCCTTAGGTGTGACTGTGAGAGTGAATGGTTGTCTGTCTCGCTGTGTTGGCCCTGCAGTGGGCTGGCGATCTGTCCAGGGTGTACCCTGTCTCTCGCCCAGAGATGCTGGGATAGGCTCCAGCCCCCCAGCGACCCGAAAAGGATTAAGCGGAAGAAGATGGATGGATGGATGGATGGATGTTTCAAATTTAATTTTATCATCATCGCCCCAAGGTCTTTAAGCCAGAGGAAACATTGCTGTTGCCTCCCTGTCAATCACTGCCCTCGGTCTCAGTGGAATTGCTGGCTCATAGTTCCCCATTGGCACTCCCCATCCTGCCTTAGAAAAAGGCACAATACGGGGTATGCTTGCTCTGTCTGTTTCGGTTGCCCATCCGTCACGGCGAGCAGCTCTGGAGGCTGGCATGTCTGCTCTGCTGTCCATCTCCATCTGGGCAATGAGCTGGCGAATCTCTACCTAGGTCCCTGCTTCCATCTTTCAAGAATCCCACTTCTGACACCAGTGTGGCATTTCAAGGGTTCACGCAATAATGAGAGAGGATTTGGAATGTAACCGGCATTTATTCTTCACTGACTCATTACACAGAAGAGAGGGGAAGGTTATTCACACAGACACTTATCTCACTCAGGGTGATGCAGACACATAATCTATCACACACAGGGAAAACAACACTATCACAACCGGACTTATAACACAGTTATAATGGTACAACAGTAATGCTCAGAACACAAGAATAATAACAGTCTTTGAATCCCCCGCTGCGCAAAGCATGCCGGGAGAATCCCCCGCCCCTTATCACAGCCTGGTGTTGCAATATGATGGTTACCATCCTCAGTTTTGGGATTTAAGCACTGCAAAAGCAAATTTAATGTAGACCTCTAAAATTTCTTAATTTTCATCTTGAAATAGCTTAAATTCCAAGTAAGGGAACTTGTTAATTTTCTGTGATGCATTAAATACCACTTTTTATAGTACCCATTAGTTTTAGAACAAAACTGGAGTGAATAAAACATGTCAAGACTTTTTGGGTGTACTTTTAAAGTGACACTCCACCAAAAGTCGATTTTTTTTTTTCTTGTTAACATGTCTGTAACATGTTTTTTATGACATACAAGGCATACTAGGTGGGGCTGAAAAGTTAATAGTGGTCAAATTTGACCAAATGTGGTTTATTTTTCAAGATAGCCTCCCCTTAAGTTCACGGACTTCTTCCATTGGTGTAGCAGCGCTTGGATCCATGTGGTTGGAGAAAAAAAAAAAGGGCGGTGCGGTGGTGCAGTGGTTAGCACTGCAGCAGCACAGCAACTCATCCTTGGCCATGGGATCCCTGGTTCAATCCCAGCCCCTGACCAACAGTGATCTGTGTGGAGTTTGCATGTTCTTCTCGTATCTGCGTGGGTTTACTCCGGGATTTCTCCAGTTTCCTCCCACAGGTCAAAAACATGCAGGTTAGGTTAATTGGAGACTCTGAAGTGGCCCTAGGTGTGAATGTGTGTGTGAATGGTAAAGGGATAGCGCCGTACTGTGGCTGCTTCATCCATCCAGGTGGATGCCCTCAATTTCCCCTCTGGGGATCAATAAAGTATACAAAATCAAATTAAAAAAAAAACAAAAAAAAGGTTTCATCCCATACAGTTTTTGCCAAGAGGAAGAGGTTATTGCCTCCGCTAAGGAGGTAATGCAATCGGGGGTGGTCTGTCTGTCTGTCTGTCTGTTACCAGGATTACACAAAAACTACTGGACTGATTTTGATGAAATTTTCATCAGAGGTAGCCGTTGGGCTAGAGAGGAAACATAACATTTTGGTGATGATCTGAGAATGCATACCTCCATCAAGGCTCTCATCTTCTCACAGTGTGTTAGCAAGAATACTCCAAAACTACTGGATGCATTTGGATGAAATTTTCACCAGAGGTGGTCCTTAGGCTAGAGAGGAACCCATTACATTTTGGTGATGATCTGAGAATGCATACCTCCACCAAGGCTCTTAACTTCTCACAGTGTGTTGGCAAGAATCCTCCAAAACTAGTGGGTAGACTTTGATGCAGTTTTCACCAGAACTGGCTCCTGGCTTACACACAAACCCATTATATTTTGGACATGATCCATGAGGGACGGAAGGAGCCTTGGCGGAGGTATATGCTCTCTGATTGCTTTTCTAGCATTTTTGCTGGCGTTGGTTTGTTGGACTTGGAGAAAGCATTCGACCGCATCCCTCCTGGTCTCTTGTGGTGGGTGCTGCAGGAGTATGTGGTATTGGGCTGATTGTTACAAGCTATCTGGTCCCTATACGACTGTTGCAAGAGTTTGGTTCATATTGCCAATACCCAGTCAAACATTTGCAGTGAGAGTTGGACTCCGCCAGGGCTGCCCTTTGTCACCAATCCTGTTCATAATTTTTATGGACAGGATATCTGGGTGCAGCAAAGGATTGGAGGGTGTCATGCTCGGTGACCACAGGATCTCATTTCTGCTGTTTGCAGATGATGTTGTCCTGTTGGCTTCATCGAGCAATGACCTACAGGCCTTGCTGGGATTGTTTGCTCCTGAGTGTGAAGGGGTTGGGATGAGAATCAGCACCTCCAAGTCTGAGTCCGTGGTCCTCAGCCGGAAAAAAGTTGATTGTCCTCTCCGGGTTGGGGACAGGCTCCTGCCCCAAGTGGATGAGTTTAAGTATCTCGTGGTCTCATTCACAAGTGAGTTGTTATCCTCTACATTGCAGATATTTTAGTATATTTTTTTATTGCACTGTAGGTTATTTTTTCTTGTAAACAAAGCCACACATTTTTTACGTGGCATGCTTCTTTGTTTGTGGGGGGCTTGTTTGTTCATTCATTCATTCATGAATGAATAAACAACCCCCCCCCCCACACACACACACACACAGCCCTGAGTGTCACCTTTCATTAGAGCCCAAGATCAAGCTTCTATATTGAGTCATTCTAAAGTTACAGACGTTTTTCCAAACTGTGCCATTTGGCACAGTTCAAAAGCGCCTGGGAACAACCTGAGAAAAAAGCTGTGTAATATATTCATTTTTTTGTGGTATTGTTACAAAATTTTGACCTCAGCTGGATAACACTTGGTTCTACATTTCTGTTGCATTTTCCAGCCCGTATCTGACAGCTGTGTGTTATTTGCAAGCATTTGTATTTAAAAAAAACACCCAGGCAAACTTTATTTTCTTCAAGTTCAGTATGTTTAGATGACTGTTACTCAGTGGCAGGAGCACTTAGAGAGATTATGACTGTTTTGCCAAAAAATTCAAAGTGTTTTCTTTTAAATGAGACCAACCCCATAAAGATGCTGCAAAGGGTTGAAGAACAGCTTTTGATTTACTTTGGGTACGTTATTTTTAGGCATTTTTAGGGAAATTGACCAGAGTGCAAGGGGTTAATATAAACTAATTTATGTTCATTACATAACATAACAAAAATAAAAAATTTTTGTAACTTGTCTGTGCTTTTCAACTGATTTAAGGCAATTTTGCACCGCTGAATCCGAAAATGACATCAGTTTCTCTCGATCAGGTCAGGTTTTTATGCTAAGTTGTACAACAGTTGTACTGTAAATTGAATAGTAGACATTGATAAAGGTAAGTACATGTAAACTGAATGTTCTGTCATCATTGTTCAAAATTCAGAGAATTTCAAGAAAAAAAAGAACTTTGCATCATATAAAACAAAAATACCTGTACATGTAAACAAAAACGTAAAAAATATGTGGCCATAGTTCAAAAAGTTGACCTGATTGAGCAAAACCAATGTGATTTTAGCAGGTGGATGCAAGTGGATGAGTTTAAGTATCTCGTGGTCTCATTCACAAGTGAGGGGAGAATGGAGCAAGAGATTGACAGATGGATTGGGGCAGCCTCTGCAGTTATGCGGACATTGTACCGGTCTGTTGTGGTGAAGAGGGAGCCGAGCTCGAAAGCAAAGCTGTCAATTTACCAGTCAATCTACGTTCCTACCCTCACCTATGGTCATGAGCTTGGGGTAATGACCGAAAGAGTGAGATTGTGGATACAAGCGGCTGAAATGAGTTTTTTTCTGTAGGATTGCTGGACTCACCCTTAGAGATGGGGTGAGGAGCTCAGTCATCCAGGAGAGGCTCAGAGTAGAACCCCTGCTCCTTCACTTTGAAAGGAACCAGTTGAGGTGGTTTGGGCACCTGGACACCTTGCACTTGAGGTGTTTGGGCATGTCCCACTGGGAGGAGACTCCAAGGCAGACCCAGGACTCGTTGGAGAGACTATGTCTCCCAGCTGGCCTGGGAATATCTTGGTATCCTCAATGAAGAGCTTGAGCAGGTGGCTGGGGAGAGGGAAGTCTTGGCTTCTCTGCTTGAGCTGCTGCCTTCGCAGTCTGAACCTCCAGAAAAGCGGTAGAAGATGGATGGATGGATGGTGTGTTGGTCTGTCTGTCTGTTGGCAACATTACTCAAAAAGTTATGAATGGATTTTGATACAATTTTCAGGAAAGGTGTGTAATGGCATGGTGAACAGATGATTACATTTTGGTGATGATCTGAGAGTGCATACCTCCACCAGGTGCTTTGTTTGTATTTGTGCAGCAGGATTACACAAAAAACTACTGCATGATTTGGATAGAATTTTCACCAGAGGTGGTCCTTGGGCTAGAGAGGAAGCCATTACATTTTGGTGACGATCTGAAAATGCATACCTTCACCAAGGCTCTTATCTTCTCACAGAGTGTTAGCAACAATACTCCAAAACTACTGGACAGACGTTGATGCAATTTTCACCAGAAGTGGCTCTAAGCTTACACACAAACCCATTACATTTTGGAGGTGATCCATGAGGGACGGAAGGAGCCTTGCCAGAGGTATGCGCTCTCTGAGTGCTTTTATTTATTTTTTATTTATTTAACCTTTATTTTACCAGGGATAAAACCAATTGAGATAAGAACCTCTTACAGTGGTGCCCTGGCCAAGATGGCAGCGCTTACTAAAACAACCAATTTTTCTTTTCTAGCTGAATTATGTTTCATTCTATTTCAGAAAATTGTTCATTTGCTCAGTTGTTGCTAAACTTTTAAATGTCTGGTTTGTTAAATGATCACTTAAGAATTTTACACTTTCAGATATATTGTTTCAGTTACAGACGTGGACAAAATTGTTGGTACCCCTCTGTTAATGAAAGAAAAACCCACAATGGTCACAGAAATAACTTGAATCTGACAAAAGTGGTAATAAATAAAAATTCTATGAAAATTAACCAATGAAAATCAGACAGTGCTTTTGAATTGTGGTTCAACAGAATTATTTTAAAAAAAACAAACTCATGAAACAGGCCTGGACAAAAATGATGGTAACCTTAACTTAATTTTTTGTTGCACAACCTTTTGAGGCAACCACTGCAATCAAACGATTTCTGTAACTGTCAGTGAGACTTCTGCACCTCTCAGCAGGTATTTTGGCCCACTCCTCATGAGCAAACTGCTCCAGTTGTCTCAGGTTTGAAGGGTGCCTTCTCCAGACGTCATGTTTCAGCTCCTTCCGCAGATGTTCAATAGGATTTAGATCAGGGCTGATAGAAGGCCACTTTAGAATAGTCCAGTGTTTCGCTCTTAGCCATTCTTGGGTGTTTTTAGCTGTGTGTTTTGGGTCATTATCCTGTTGCAAGACCCATGACCTGCAACTGAGAATCAGAATCAGATTTATTGCCATTGTTCATGTAGTACACAAATTAGGAATTTGTCTCGGTGCAATGCTGCAACATTAAACATGAAAAAAAAATAAAGATAGAAATAAAAACTATACATGCAATAAAATGTAGAATATGAATGAGTAATACTAGTCCAAGCAATTTTAAATATATTAGCGAGTAGCAGATATTGTGGAGTACCACATAGTGCAGTCGGTAATGCAAAAAGAAAACAGTGAATTGACATGAGTCTGGTTGAGCTGCTGTACATAGTGCACGAGAGTCTAATAAGTCACTTAGTGTTCAGCAGTCTGATGGCAGAGGGGAAGAAGCTGTTCATGTGACGGGAGGTTTTAGTCTGAATGGACCGAAGTCTTCTACCTGAGGGGAGGGGGGCAAACAGTACGTGACCAGGGTGTGAAGATTCGGCTATGATCCGGCCTGCACGCCTCCGGGTCCTGGAGATGTACAGGTCCTGGAGGGATGGGAGCTTGCAGCCGATCACCTTCTCAGCAGTGCGCACGATGCGCTGCAGCCTTAGTCTGTCCCTGGCAGTAGCTCCTGCGTACCACACGGTTATGGAGGTGGTGAGGATGGACTCGATGATGGCCGTGTAGAACTGCACCAACATCTTCAGAATCAGAATCAGAATCAGAATCAGAATCAGGTTTATTGCCATTGTTCATGTAGTACACAAACTAGGAATTTGTCTCGGTACAATGCTGCAACATTAAACATGATAAGATAAGAGAAATAAACTATACATGTAATAAAGTGTAGGATAAGATTAAGTGATACTGGTCAACAGTTAAAATATATATTAGCCAGCAGCAGATACTGTGGAGAACTATATAGTGCAGTCGGTAATGCAGGAAGAAAACAGTGATGATTGACATGAGTCTGGTTGAGCTGCTGTACATGGTGCACGAGAGTCACTTAGTGTTCAGCAGTCTAATGGCAGAGGGGAAGAAGCTGTTCATGTGACGGGAGGTTTTAGTCTGGATGGACCGAAGTCTTCTACCAGAGGGGAGGGGGGCAAACAGTACATGACCAGGGTGTGAGGGATCGGCTATGATCCGGCCAGCACGCCTCCGGGTCCTGGAGATGTACAGATCCTGGAGAGATGGGAGCTTGCAGCCAATCACCTTGTCAGCAGTGCGCACGACGCGCTGCAGCCTTAGTCTGTCCCTGGCAGTGGCTCCTGCGTACCACACGGTTATGGAGGTGGTGAGGATGGACTCGATGATGGCTGTGTAGAACTGCACTAACATCTTGGTGGGTAGCTTGAGCTTCCTCAGCTGCCGCAGGAAGAACATCCTCTGCTGGGCTTTTTTGATGAGTGAGCTGATGGTCAGCTCCCATTTGAGGTCCCTGGTGATGGTAGTGCCTAGGAAGCGGAAGGAATCAGCAGTGGTGATGGGAGAGCCTGAGAGGGTGAGGGGGGGCAGAGGAGTAGTGACTTTCCTGAAGTCTACAATCATCTCCACTGTCTTCAGAGCGTTCAGCTGCAGGTTGTTATTGCTGCACCAGGACGCCAGCTGGGCCACCTCTCTCCTGTAGGCGGACTCGTCGCCGTTGGAGATGAGCCCGATGAGGGTGGTGTCGTCTGCAAACTTGATCAGCTTGACAGACTGGTGGCTGGAGGTGGAGGAGTTGGTATACAGGGAGAAGAGTAGGGGGGGAAGTACACAGCCCTGGGGTGATCCGGTGCTGATGCTGACGGAGTCTGAGACAGTCTTTCCCAGCCGCACATGCTACCTCCGGTCCGTCAGGAAGTCGGTGATCCACCTGCAGAGGGAGTCAGGCACGTTGAGCAGGGACAGCTTGTCCTGGAGCAGAGCGGGGCGGATGGTGTTGAATGCAGAGCTGAAGTCCACAAACAGGATCCTGGCGTAGGTACCCGGGGAGTCCAGGTGCTGCAGGATGGAGTGGAGGGCCAGGTTGACTGCGTCGTCCACAGACCTGTTGGCTCGGTAGGCAAACTGCAGCGGGTCCAGGAGGGGAGTGGTGATGGTCTTGAGGTGGGGCAGGACCAGGCGCTCAAAGGACTTCATGACTACAGAGGTGAGCGCTACAGGTCTGTAGTCGTTAAGTCCAGTGATCCGTGGCTTCTTGGGGACAGGGATGATGGTGGAGGTTTTGAGGCAGGTCGGCACGTGGCATAACTTCAGGGAGGTGTTAAAAATGTCTGTGAAGACAGGAGTCAGCTCTTCTGCACAGTGTCTCAGGGTGGAGAGAGACACGCCGTCCGGGCCGGGGAGCTCGCGTGGGTTCAGTCTGGAGAACTGTCTGTGCACGTCCTGCTCACTGATGACAAGGGCGGGGGGGGGAGGAGGGGGGGACCGCCTTTGATGAAGTGGGGACCGTGGAGGCAGTGGCGCTGGGGGGAGGGGGGGATGGACACAGCTGACGAGGTGTCAAAACGGGTATAGTGCTGGGACAGTCTTTGACAAAGGGCTTTGTCATCCTGACCTTTAGAAGCCTGAGGCCGATAGTTGGTGATTTGCCTCAGTCCTCTCCACACAGAAGCAGAGTCGTTAGCAGTGAACTGCTGCTGGAGTCTCTCAGAGTACACAGACTTAGCTCTCCTCAGTTCTCTGCTAAACCGATATTTGACCTCCCTGTAGCAGTCCCTGTCTCCACTTTTCAACGCTGCTTCCTTCTCCTTCCTGATCTGTCTGAGCTTAGCAGTGAACCAGGGCTTGTCATTGGAGTACCGCACCCTGGTGCGCGATGGAAGAATGCTCTCCTCACAAAAGTGGATATATGAGTTCACAGTGTCCGTGTACTCATCCAGATCATGCGTGGCTCCTTTAAACATGCCCCAGTCAGTTATTTCCATGCACGTGCTCAGCTTCTTCCCAGCTTCACTGGTCCATTTCCTCGTAGTGCTCACAACAGGTTTAGTGAGCTTCAGTCTCTGTCTGTATGTGGGAATCAAGTGGACCATCACGTGATCAGATAGTCCGAGCGCAGCGTGGGGAACAGCGCGATACACATCCTTCACTGTAGTGTAACAGTGATCCAGCGTGTTCTTTCCTCTTGTGGGGCATTTAATAAACTGTTTGTAACGGGGGAGATCGTGGCTCAGGTTACTCTGGTTAAAGTCGCCAACCACAATAACCAGAGAGTCCGGGAAAGTCTGCTCTGTTTGTTGAATGTGATCCGCGAGCGCGCGCTGAGCCTCGCGCGCGTCCGCGTCGGGCGGGACGTAAACAGCGGCCAGGATGAATGAAGCAAACTCACGCGGGGAATAAAAAGGCTTGCAGTTAATGAATAGATATTCCAGAGCGGGAGAACAGTGTTGGGAAATCACCGTTACATCAGAGCACCAGCTGCTGTTGATGTAAAAGCAGACTCCTCCTCGTGTGGTCTTACCGGAGAGCTCTGTGTCTCGATCAGCACGAAACAGCTGAAATCCCTCGAGGAGGAGCGCGCTGTCCGGAGTTGATTCCTTAAGCCAGGTCTCAGTAAAACAGAGAACACACGAGGTGGAGAGGTCCTTAAATCACATCAGCAGTCTCATTTCATCTACCTTGTTAAAGAGAGAATTGACATTGGACAGAAATATGCCAGGCAAAGCTGTGCACGTGCCTCTCCTGCGAAGCCGCACGAGAGCGCCCGCTCGCCTTCCTCTCTTTCGCCGTCTCACTTTTTGGGCTAAAAAGTGAACCAGATCGGCGGCAGGAGCCAAAAAAACTGGGAGTAGGTCCGTGGGAGTGAAAGTCCTGATATTTAGTAGCTCTTTACGGGTGTAAGAGCTGGCAGACACACAATTGATGAACAAAAACCTATAAAGAAAAACGCAACGAAGCACCATGGCGACCACTGTGGGCGCCATCTTGGATCGAGACCAAGCTGTCTGACACTGGGCAGCACATTTCTCTCTAGAATACCTTGATAGTCTTGAGATTTCATTGTACCCTGCACAGATTCAAGACACCCTGTGCCAGATGCAGCAAAGCAGCCCCAGAACATAACAGAACCTCCTCCATGTTTCACAGTAGGGACAGTGTTCTTTTCTTGGTATGCTTCATTTTTGCGTCTGTGAACATAGAGCTGATGTGCCTTGCCAAAAAGTTGCAGTTTTGTCTCGTCTGTCCATAGGACATTCTCCCAGAAGCTTTGTGGCTTGTCAACATGCAGTTTGGCAAATTCCAGTCTGGCTTTTTTATGATTTGTTTTCAACAGTGGTGTCCTCCTTGGTCATCTCCCATGAAGTCCACTTTGGCTCAAACAACGACGGATGGTGCGATCTGACACTGATGCACCTTGACCTTGGAGTTCACCATGAATGTGTTTAGAGGTTGTTCTGGGCTCTTTTGTTACCATTCGTATTATCCGTCTCATCCTGTGGCCACGTCCAGGGAGGTTGGCTACAGTCCCGTGGCTCTTAAATTTCTGAATAATATGTGTAACTGTAGTCACAGGAACATCAAGCTGCTTGGAGATGGTCTTATAGCCTTTACCTTTAACATGCTTGTCTATAATTTTCTTTCTAATCTCCTGAGACAACTCTCTCCTTTGCTTCCTCTGGTCCATGTTTAGTGTGGTACACACCATGTCACCAAACAGCACAGTGACTACTTGTCACCCTTTAAATAGGCCGACTGACTGATTACAAGTTTGTAGACACCTGTGATGTTAATTAGAGGACACATCTTGGTTGAACATGTCCCTATGGTCACATTATTTTCAATCTTTTCTAGGGGTACCATCATTTTTGTCCAGGCCTGTTTCTTGAGTTTGTTTTTTAAAATAATTCTGTTGAACCACAATTCAAAAGCATTGTCTGATTTTCATTGGTTAATTTTCATAGAATTTTTATTTATTACCACTTTTGTCAGACTCAAGTTATTTCTGTGACCATTGTGGGTTTTTCTTTCATTAACAGAGGGGTACCAACAATTTTGTCCACGTCTGTATACTTCTGTGCAATTAGCTTGAATGCAAATGGTGGTTCCAGAACAGTTTCTGATGAGGATCTGTTAAGTTGCTTCCGAACTCAATGTAGAACATTTTTTCATTTAGTTCAGTGATGGCAGTGTGAATTATATGGCATATGTATGCCTAGAAACCAAAATATACTGTAAAACCACCCAAAAGTTTTAGGAAATATACCTATAGTATCTATTTGAATGGTCTATAGGTCATCCTTCTTGAACTCTTGCTTTGAGCATGTAGGTCTTGATGCCTGCCTGACAACACCCCTGCAGCCTTTCTCGCCAAGGGGGAAAACATATTTGACTGGTTTATGATTTCATAAGATATAAGTAAATCCTTCATCAGTTTACTTCTCTTTCCCCAAAATTCTTCTCAATATATTTGGTGTTTTTGGACATTTGTTGATTCAGTTTCTGTGACTTTGAACCACTGGTGGCTGGTTAATAGAGGGTGCTGCTAGGAGCTATCGCCATCTAAATGGCAGCAAAAAAAATACTTAAATATTAAAAAAGATTATGAAAAAAAAATAGTGGTGGCATAATCAGGATTATCCATCCATCCATCTTCTTCTGCTTAATCCTTTTCGGGTCGCGGGGGGGGGGGGGCTGGAGCCTTTCCCAGCATCTTTGGGCGAGAGGCAGGGTACACCCTGGACAGATTGCCAGTCCATTGTAGGGCCAACACAGAGAGACAGACAACCATTCACTCTCACAGTCATACCTCAGGACAATTTAGAATCCCCAGTTAATGCCAGTTAACCTAACTTGCATGTTTTTGGCATGTGGGAGGTTAACCGGAGAAATCCCAGAGTAAACCCACGCAGACACGGGGAGAACATGCAAACTCCACACAGATCACTGTTGGTCTGGGGCTGGGATCGAACCCAGGATCCCCCGGCCGAGGGTGAGTTGCTGTGCTGCCTTAAGTGACTAATCATGATTAATCACGATATTTGCGTATATATGTATACATATATTAGTGGTATGACAAATCAGTATAGTGACACTGAATTCCTAGTGGGAAATATTCTTTTCTATATCAGGCAGTTAAAATGGTCTAATATCATCTGAATATGATGCAATGTGTGCTTTAATCTACATATAAATTCTTGTTTTAACATATGTGGACTGCTTTTTTTAATTTACACTTCAGATTGTATAATTTGGGGGAAAACAGTCCAAGTTGTCCATAAACTGTTGCAAAAACTATGAAAACTTAAAGTATAAACAACATATGCTACATCATTTTTCATTGAGAACTAGAACAGCACTCAGAGAGCACATACCTCCGCCAAGGCTCCTTCCGTCCCTCATGGATCACCTCCAAAATGTAACGCACAGTGAGAAGATAAGAGCGTTGGCTGACATATGCATTCCCGGATCATCACAGAATGGAATGGGTTCCTCCGTAGGCCAAGAACCACCTCTGGTGAAGAATTTCACCCAAATCCATTCAGTGGTATTTGTGTAATCCTGCTGCACAAATACAAACAAAGCCCTTGGTGGAGGTATTGCACTCTCAGATCATCAGCAAAATCTAATCATCTGTTCCCCGTGCCATTGCACACCTTTCGTGAAAATTTCATCTAAATCCGTTTATAACTTTTTGAGTTATGTTGCTAACAGACAGACAAACCAACCAACGCCAGTAAAAACATTACCTCCTCCCATGGTGGAGGTAGCTAGTTCCTGCAACAGTTAGTATGATATTACCTGTGTGTCATTCATGAATTGCCCATTTTAGCATCATATATGGGTAACCATTTCAAAGTTAATTTTCAGGACTTGTATCTCAGAATCGTGAATGGTAACCACCAAATTCATGATCAGCACACCCAAGGTGTGTTAGAACACCTCATGACAAACTTTTAACACAAAATGCCTCAACCTTCCTTAAAATGGCCCTTCTCTGATTTTCCATCCTGTCTACTAGAGAAGTACCTTAGTCACCTTACTCTCAATAGTGAGAGTTTTTCCCCCTCTAAAAATATGCAGTTTTCTCATAGACTTGTACCCTTTTTTGCTCCTATATTTTCCTGGTAATTTTTGCATACATTTTTTATGTAAAAAATAAAAGTTTCTGTAAAACTTACAACCGTGAGACCTTATTAAACATCAAGGTACTGCACGCTGCAAGAATCGCGGCGATCGGTTGTGATTTGGACATTCTACGCCAGCATTGAATTCTGGCGGAGTCCCCGCTGGAAGCTACCCGAGAGAGGAGGAGGCGTAAGCGGAGTGAACACAAGCAAAAGTGTGGAAAAAGGGCCGGGATCCATGCTAGGCTAAAGGCTAACCCCTCCAGACCAGCGGTACCATCGCTCATTCTCTCTAACGTCCGCTCCCTCGACAACAAGCTGGACGAGCTGCGTCTGCTGAGAGAAACCCGGAGAGCGTGGAGAGACTGCTGTGTGCTTGCGTTCACGGAGACATGGCTCCATGACAGCATTCCTGACGAGGCCATTCAACTGGAAGATATGGCGATGTTCCGTGCCGACAGGGAAACGGCGAGCTCCGGTAAGAGCCGGGGGGGTGGGCTATGCATCTATGTTAACAAGAACTGGTGCGTTAATGCCACGTTAGTGTCTAAACACTGCTCTCCGTTGGCGGAGTTCCTTATTGTAAATTGTTGGCCATATTATTTGCCGAGGGAATTCAGCAACGTGTTTGTAGCGGCTGTTTACATAGCGCCGAGCGTTAACGCTAACGCTAATGCTAAGAAGGCACTCGGGGAGCTGCACAATGCGATTAGTGAAATCCAAACTTCACACCCGGACAGTTTTGTGGTGGTTGCGGGGGATTTTAACCACACCAGCTTAAAGACTGTGCTCCTCAAGTTTAAACAATGTGTAGACTTTAAGACCAGAGGAGAGAATATGTTGGACTTAGTGTACACAAACACAGATGCATATAAGGCGATACCCCGCTCCCATCTCGGCCTTTCTGACCACATAACCGTGATGCTGCTGCCTGTCTACAAACCTTTATTGAAGCGCAGCAGGCCAGCAGTGAAACAAATCAGAATTTGGCCAGAGAGTGCAACCTCTGCACTGAAAGACTGTTTTCTGCACACAGACTGGGAGGTCTTCAAAATAGCAGCCTCCCAGGGAGACAGGACAGATATGGAGGAGTATGCTGAAACGGTCACCAGCTACATCACGAAGTGCACAGAGGATGTCACTACAGTGAAGACCATCACTATGCGGGGTAACCATAAGCCCTGGATGACCGCAGAGGTGCACTCGCTGCTTACAGCCAGGGATGCAGCCTTCAGAGCGAAGGATAGGATCGCCCTCCGCTCAGCCAGGTCTGCGCTCTCAAAGGGAATTAAGGCGGCAAAGCGCGCCTATGCGGAGAAAATCCAGGGACACCTCTGTGACACTAGGAACACCAAGCAGATGTGGCAGGGAGTTCGGACACTGACGGGCTATAAGTCTAGGCAGGAGGTCGATGATGATGACGCTTCGCTTCCAGACAGGCTTAACAACTTCTTTGCACGTTTTGAAGCATCAAACTCGACAATCGGAGGGAGGGCTGGCCCACCCCCACCATTGGTCGGACCAGCTTTTACCATCAACACAGCGGACACACGGAGGACCCTAACCAGAGTCAACCCACGTAAAGCTGCAGGTCCGGACAACATCCTGGGACGTGTGCTCCGAGACTGCGCGAGCGAGTTGGCGAATGTCCTGACTGACATTTATATCATCTCCCTGAGTCAGGCCATCGTTCCCAGATGCTTCAAGACCACTATCATTGTACCGGTGGCAAAGAAACCAGTTGTGTCCTGTTTGAATGACTATCGTCCTGTTGCACTGACACCAATTGTGATGAAGTGTTTTGAATGGCTTGTCAAACCACACATTACAGCCTGCCTCCCTGCATCACACGACCCGCTCCAGTTTGCATATCGTTCAAACCGCTCCACGGAGGATGCTATAGTCACCACCCTACACTCTGTCATCACCCACCTGGACCAGAAAGACACCTACGCCAGACTCCTGTACATTGATTTCAGTTCAGCATTCAACACCATTATTCCCCAGAGACTGATGGAGAAATTACTCCTTCTCGGTCTGAACACCGCCACATGTCTCTGGATCCTGGATTTCCTGACTGAGAGACCTCAGTCTGTCCGGGTTGGAAACAACATCTCCAACTCTGTCATGCTGAGCACTGGATCCCCTCAAGGCTGTGTACTCAGTCCACTGTTGTTTACACTTTTAACACATGACTGTGTATCCAGACACGAGGGGAACCAGATTATTAAGTTTGCAGACGACACCACGGTGGTGGGACTTATTCAGAGGGATGAGGAATCAATGTACAGGGAAGAAGTGAGAGACCTGGAGGGCTGGTGCAGGGAGAACAATCTGGTGCTCAACGTGGACAAAACGAAGGAGATGATTATCGACTTCCGGCGGTCACAGCCTGAGCACGTCCCCCTCAGCATCGGCGGCCGTTTAGTGGAGAGAGTGGAGAACATCAAGTTCCTCGGAGTGCAGATCTCGCAGGACCTGACCTGGAGCAAGAATTCCTTGGGGATCAGGAAGCGGGCTCAGCAGAGACTGCACTTCTTGAGGAAACTCAAACAGGCCTCTCTCCCCATCTGCATCCTCAGGACCTTCTACAGAGGTGTGGTGGAGAGTGTTCTGACGTACTGCGTTGCTACATGGTACTCCAGCTGCAGTATGTCAGACAAAAAAGCCCTGCAGAGGATAGTCAAGGGGGCTGAGAGGGTAATTGGAGTCTCCCTCCCCTCTGTCCAAGAACTTTTTCAGAACCGTTGTAGGAGCAGGGCACTGAACATTGTCAAGGACCGTTCTCACCCTCTGCATAAACACTTTGAACTTCTTCCATCTGGTAAACGATTCCGGAGCATCAGAGGCAGAACCACCAGACTGATCAACAGCTTCCTTCCACAAGCTGTCAGGATGCTGAACAGTTGACCCGGAATCTCTCATACACACTACTGCACCTACGGACATTTTGTATATTATTTGTATATTATAGTTAGTTAGTTTTTTCCCAAGTATGTCTCAGGGATGTGTGAATGGATGGGGGGGTGAAGCTATGTGTGTCTTAAATCATGCTGCTTCTATTTATATGGATGCTGAGAGAAACACAATTTCATCTTGCCTGCACTACAGTTGTATGTACAGCAATATGACAATAAAGTTTGATTTGATTTTAAATCTGCAACCTATTACTCATAAATTTGCAGATTCTTTTCTCATATTTTTTTTTTCTCTCCCAGTATCTTTGGGTGAGATTGCGGCAACAGTCTGGACAGTTCGCCAGTCCATCACAAAAATATTTGAAGTAATATTTATCCACCTTATTCCTAGGCCCCATGATGCCTTGCATGAATTATGGTAGCAACTTCCAGTACTAGTTTAGAACATATGGTTGTCACTGAAACGGGACACTTTTCCTTTTTATAAAACAGTGACTTCGGCATCAGAAATGCAGGAACACGGCCTTTTGTGCCTCAAAAACATTGATATATTTATGCCACTTCCCACGACTACCTAGGGATAGGAAGATGACCTGAAAGTAGCCTGGCAGACAGTAGCTCCGTTTGTTAGTGCTGCTGCTAAGATGCTAACACTATAAACAAATAAAAGCTCTGAGATATATGAACCGTGCTGGCAAAATGAGTCCCTTTGAGGAAATTATCAAAACTGAGATGACGTTTTTTTCCATATTCTGTATTGAAAGACCTTCAAAATAATATTTAATTTGTAGGAAGTGCTCAAAAACGGACCCGGAAAAAGCCAATTTGTTTCTGTTTTGGCTAGGTTTAAAACTCGCGTTCGATTGGTCGGGAGTTGTGTCTTCCGTCAAAACATATGTATTTTTTAGAAAGTACAATTTCTAAGCTTTACAGTGATACCAGGCACTCAACGGGGGTTTTCCCGGGACTTGCCGCTAGCAAACAAAGAGTCATGATTTATGACTTCTTGTGCCTGTAGCTTGTAATGACGCGGTGTGTATTCCGACTCATTTTGCCAGCACAGGTCACATATATCAAGGTCTCCATCGCAATAAAGTTGGCTGCATTTTGTTAAAATATGTTGGGGCAGCGCGGTGGCGGAGTGGTTAGCACTGTGGCAGCACAGCAACTCACCCTTGGCCAGGGGATCCTGGGTTCGATCCCAGCCCCCGACCAACAGTGATCTGTGTGGAGTTTGCATGTTCTCCCCGTGTCTGTGTGGGTTTACTCCGGGATTTCTCCGGTTTCCTCCCACATGCCAAAAACAAGCAAGTTAGGTTAATTGGCATCAAACTGGGGATTCTAAATTTTCCTTTGGTATGAATGTGAGAGTGAATGGTTGTCTGTCTCTCTGTGTTGGCCCTGCAATGGACTGGCGATCTATCCAGGGTATAACCTGCCTCTCGCCCAAAGATGCTGGGATAGGCTTCAGCCCCCCCACGCCCGAAAAGGATAAAGCGGAAGAAGATGGATGGATGGATCAGTGTTGGACATAATCAGATTTACCTCAGAGCAGATGTAGAATATAGTCAGAGCCACAAAGAAGCCTCCATTTATACAGTCTATGGCACAACCACGAACGCCAGCAACAAGTCCCAGAACTATGCCAAAACATTCAAAAAATACAAAAACTATAATTTCATATTTTTGTAATTTTTTTTTTAAATTTAAAAATTTATTTAAATTTATATATATTTATTTAAATATAAAATTTTACAATTTATTTAAAATTTTTGTAATTTTGTAAACTATAATATAACACATAATTGTGTATCACCATGCGGCAATATGTGTCACGTGACGGGACCCCGGCACCACCGCAAAAAAAAAAAAAAAAAAAGGCGATAATAAAAATTGATTCTTAATTTTTGTGAATCAGTTCTGGATCGTGTAAAATGAGAAACTAGATTCTTATTTGAATCAACCCCCCCAACACCCCTAGTGTCTGACATTTTTATGGAACTGATTGATATTGTATTAGATTGGGTGACGTTTTATGGATAGCATTTTAAATTCTGTTGTACTAGTTTTACCTTGTGCAGTGACAAAAGGATTCTGATTCTAATGAGTTTCATTGTTAGTTCAACCATTAGACATTAAGCTTACTTTTTTTTTTTTTATTTTAAAGTGTCCCTATTGTGTTTTTGTGGGGTTTCACCTTTATTTTACTGTATTATTTAGGGTTTTTGTGACATTATATGGTCTGCAAAGTCAAACAGCCAAAGTCTGCCTGCACAGGAGCGCTCCTCTCCCATAGTGCTTTCAGACACAAGGCTCCATGCTTCACTACGTTCTGCCTCTCATTCTGGAATCTTGAAACACAGGGGAATCAGCTTGTGTTCAAACCAATTTATTTCGAACCTACAGTACGTATGTTTTGCTGCTCTCTGCTGATGATGCAAAACATTGTTCAGCTGTTGGTTTAAATGTTACGCACACATTTCATGTGTTGCAGTGGACAGAAATCATTCAGCTGGATGGTACGCTCTGTGATGATAAAGTTCACGAGGGAAAGAAAAGCAACACTTTGGTGGGGCATGTGGTGAATGAACTGTTTGGAATCTGTGCCACCTTGTTGTTGTCTGGAATGCAAATCAATGTTCAAAATTTGTAGCCAGACCAGATCTGTCATAACAGAATCTACGGCTCTTGTGCTTTCTGTAATGCCTCATTTGGATTTGCTTTTCTCTTCCTTTTAGTCAAAGTGCTGCTATCATGCACATTTCTACATGAAGAAACACAGTTCCCAGAGGTGGTAATGAAGTGTCTGTGATATTCTTTGGTCAAAACAGACCAGGGTTTAAATATTGCAGTACTATTGTGCCCCCAACTAAGGAGCCTTCCTCAAAATATCCATTTCAGTGAATTTTGCTCTAAATGATAACAAGCCCCAGTTTACCCAATGACCTCTTTTTGGGCATTCATGAGTTCTGCTGTTGACACAGCGAACACCATATTGAGACTAACAACTACAGTAACTGACTTCGGTAGTGAATAGTCTGAGTTAACGAACGGGAAATTGTTATCAGTGATGAGGGTTTGAGTGGACATGACTGGGCCTGAGATAAACTTAGAAACAACTCCAAATGTGTTGGATGCTGTTAGCTGAGTGCTGTTTTTTTTTTCCCCATCATGTTCAGTGGTGTGGAAAAGTGTTGGCCCCCTTCCTGATTGGTCTTTTTTTTTTTTGTATGTTTCCATCCATCTTCTTCCGCTTAATCCTTTTTGGGTTGCGGGGAGGCTGGAGCCTATCCCAGCATCTTTGGGCAAGAGGCAGGGTACACCCTGGACAGATTGCCAGTCCATTGCAGGGCCAACATAGAGAGACAGACAACCATTCACTCTCACAGTCATACTTAAGGACAGTTTAGAATCCCCAGTTTGATGCCAATTAACCTAACTTGCATGTTTGTGGCATGTGGGAGGAAACCGGAGAAATCCCGGAGTAAACCCATGCAGACACGGGGAGAACATGCAAACTCCACACAGATCACTGTTGGTCGGGGGCTGGGATCGAACCCAGGATCCCCGTTTCAGGTCATCAAACAAATTTAAATATTAGACAAAGATAACACAAGTAAACTCAAAATGCAGTTTTTAAATGAAGACGTTTAGGATTAAGGGAAAAAAAAAATCCAAACCTACATGGCCCTGTGTGAAAAGTGATTGCCCCCCCCCCCAATTACAACATACTGTAAATTAACTGTGGTTTATCACATCTTTGGAAAGCTGAGTTCAATTTCTCTAGCCACACTCAGGCCTGATTACTGCCTCACCTGTTCTCAATCAAGAAATCACTTAAATAGGACCTGCCTGACAAAGTGAAGTAGACCAAAAGATCCTCAAAAGCTAGACATCATGCTGCGATCCAAAGAAATTCAGGAACAAATGAGAAACAAAGTAATTGAGATCTATCAGCCTGGAAAAGGTTATTAAGCCATTTCTAAAGCTTTGGGACTCCAGTGAACCACAGTGAGAGCCATTATCCACAAATGGCGAAAACATGGAACAGTGGTGAACCTTCCCAGGAGTGGCCGGCCGATCAAAATTACCCCAAGAGTGCAGTGATGACTCATCCAAGAGGTCACCAAAGACCCCACAACAACATCCAAAGAACTGCAGGCCTCACTTGCCTCAGTTAAGGTCAGTGTTCATGACTCCACCATAAGAAAGAGACTGGGCAAAATCAGCCTGCATGGCAGAGTTCCAAGACAAAAACCACTGTTGAGCAAAAAGAACATAAAAGCTCATCTGAATTTTGCCAGAAAACATCTTGATGATCCCCAAGACTTGAGAAAATACTCTGTGGACTGACGAGACAAAAGTTGAAGTTTTTGGAAGGTGTGTGTCCCATTGCGTCTGGTGTAAAAGTAACACAGCATTTATGTATATAGTATGATGGTGTGGGGCTGTTTTGCTGCTTCAGGACCTGGAAGACTTGCTGTAGTAAATGGAACCATGAATTCTACTGTCTACCAAAAAATCCTGAAGGAGAATGTCCGGCCATCTGTTTGTGACCTCAAGCTGAAGCACACTTGGGTTCTGCAGCAGGACAATGATCCAAAACACACCAGCAAGTCCACCTCTGAATGGCTTAAGAAAAATGAAGACTTTGGAGTGGCCTAGTCAAAGTCCTGACCTGAATCCGATTGAGATGCTGTGGCATGACCTTAAAAAGGCGGTTCATGCTCGAAAACCCTACGCTGAATTACAACAATTCTGCAAAGATGAGTGGGCCAGAATTCCTCCACAGCGATGTAAAAGACTCATTGCCAGTTATCGCAAATGCTTGATTGCAGTTGTTGCTGCTAAGGGTGGCCCAACCAGTTATTTGGTTTAGGGGGCAACCACTTTGTCAGGGCCATATAGGTTTGGATTTTTTTACCCTTAGTAATAAACACCTTCATTTAAAAACTGCATGTTGTGTTTACTTGTTATCTTTGTCTAATATTTACATTTATTTGATCTGAAAGATTTAAGTGTGACAAACATACAAAAACATGAGCAGTTTGGAAGGGGGCAAACACTTTTTCACACCCTTGTATGTTTAAAAAAAAGACATGATAGGACTCAAAAATGATAATGTAAAAGCATTATAATGCCCTGTGCAGGTCTAAGACCAGTCTTTAAATGGTCCCTATGTATGTTATGTCAACTAGGCTTAAAACTAGTTTTAAAGTAGAACTGAACCCACCTTTTGGCGCAAAAAGTAGAATAGCAGATTAATTCCTTATTACCTATTGTATTTTTCAACACATAAAAGAAATTTTTAGGCCGTGTGATGGCCAAGCTATAAGCCGATAAACTTTTGCCTCTGGCTGGAACCGGAAGTAGTGCAGACGACGCTGCGTGACGTCACGAGTGTGATCCCTAAACAAAACAACAATGGCAGATGATAGTAGTTCCAGCAGTTCCAGCAGTCAAGAAAACCAGAGTTTTCAGAGTGAAGAGGCATTCAGGATCGGTGACGAGACAGAGGAGGATGCAGGAGTGTGGCAGGTGGCAGGCGTGCACAAGGGCGAGCCCGGGAGACAGAGACCTAATGCACCTGTGACAGCAGCTGGCAGACGGCGATGCAGAGGCGAGGTCCGCCGCCGGGGAATACACCTGTGCACAGGGGAGAGACTGGAAAGGCAAAGGTAGGTATGCTTACGCTGTAGATCTTGCTGGGAGATGAGGGGGTTCCTCTGCAGCAAGAGGGCTGAAGGAATCAGACGGCTTCATGCCGAAGCTCAGGGCAGAGTGGCTTATATCCCACGCTGCTGACGAGGCGCAAGTGTGTGCGCAGCTGGCGCCGCTAATGAGCGGCGAGTTGTAACATATCCAGCCTGTGTTGTGTTGTAGCTTAGTTTTCTTTTTTCTCTGTCACATTTTGTCTTAGTTTTGTTTTGAATTGTAATCGCTCTTGCCTGTTTTCTCTTTTGAATTCTTGGATGGAATATGGGTGGGCAATATAAGCTGCGGCTTCAGCCATCACCCATTTCGGATAACTTACGTTGAATTGTATAATCAGATGAGACATTGTTCAATTTGACCTTGTTGTTATATCATTCAGTTTCTTTCAACCTGTACTGTACTATCCGAAATAAATAAATTCATTCATTCATTCAAAAAATTGGGCTATGTATTACAATACTTCTACAGACTATAGTGGCAATACACATGAACAGAACTGGCCTCTGCATTTGACTGTGCTATTTATAAATACGTGATCCCTCACTTATCGCGTTTAATGGGGACCAGAACCGACCGCAAAAAGTGAAAAACCGCGAAGTAGCGTCACCCCCCCCCAAGGGCGTCACAAGCACTATTTTGCACAAAAAGGCACAAGAGAACAGCGAAAAGTGCCACTAAGCAACACGAGCGATAAAGAACAATGAATGCGGTCTTCCTTCGCTGGGTATGGGCGCTCTGCAGGGAGAGAAGCTGGGTAAAACGTCTCGGCCAATCAGCTTGCGAGGTAAAACGTCTCGGCCAATCAGCTTGCGAGATTCCCGAGCGGTGAAGAGGTGGGCGGAGAGGAGTGGAGCGGTGGTCAGAGAGGTGGATTTTGAGTTGTGCGGGCTCTCCGTGTTGATACCTGATGTTCTAATGTAGTCTCCCTGCCTTCTGCTAGCGCCCGGGCAACTTTCGTGCCATTTTTTCTCAATTTTGAATTTTTGATGAATATTTTTGAAAAATCTGCGATGCACTGAGGGCGCGAAAGGTGAAACGCGAAGTAGCGAGGGATCACTGTAATATCTATATCTAGAAACGCATCGCTTCCCGGTCGCTTTTCCTCCCCCTTTCTTTTCTTTCGTCGCCATGACAGCTTTCCTTGGCCACTGAACAGATCTTCCCAGGTGTTGGAAGTGTTTTGTAGTCGACTATCACGACAAAATGCACCAAAAACAACCAGTGTCGACGTGCTCGCAATGGTAAACATGGAGGACTGCTGAGGAAAGCTAAATCTGTGTATTCTGAGAAACTCCAGCAGCAGTTCACTGCTAATGACTCGGCTTCTGTGTGGAGAGGACTGAGGCAAATCACCAACTATCGGCCTCAGGCTTCTAAAGGTCAGGATGACAAAGCCCTTTGTCAAAGACTGTCCCAACATTACGCCCGTTTTGACACCTCGTCAGCTGTGTCCAACTCACCCACTCCACCCAGCTCCACTGCCTCCTCAGCCCCTAATTCATCAAAAGCGGTCCCCCCCCTCCTCCTCCTCCTCCTCCCCCCCTCCCCTTGTCATCAGTGAGCAGGACGTGCACAGACAGTTCTCCAGACTGAACCCGCGCAAGGCCCCCGGGCCGGACGGTGTGTCTCCCTCCACCCTGAGACACTGTGCGAAAGAGCTGGCTCCTGTCTTCACAGACATTTTTAACACCTCCCTTAAGCAATGTCACGTGCCGACCTGCCTCAAATCCTCCACCATCATCCCTGTCCCCAAGAAGCCACGGATTACTGGACTTAACGACTACAGACCTGTAGCGCTCACCTCTGTAGTCATGAAGTCCTTTGAGCGCCTGGTCCTGTCTCACCTCAAGTCCATCACCACACCCCTCCTAGACCCGCTGCAGTTTGCCTACCGTGCTAACAGGTCTGTGGACGACGCAGTCAATCTGGCCCTCCACTCCATCCTGCAGCACCTGGACTCCCCGGGAACCTACGCCAGGATTCTGTTTGTGGACTTCAGCTCCGCATTCAACACCATCCGCCCCGCTCTGCTCCAGGACAAGCTGTCCCTGCTCAACGTGCCTGACTCCCTCTGCAGGTGGATCACCGACTTCCTGACGGACCGGAGACAGCATGTGCGGCTGAGGAAGTCTGTCTCAGACTCTGTTAGCATCAGCATTGGATCACCCCAGGGCTGTGTACTTTCCCCCCTACTTTTTTCCCTTTATACCAACTCCTGCACCTCCTCCCACCAGTCTGTTAAGCTGATTAAGTTTGCGGACGACACCACCCTCATCGGGCTCATCTCCAACGGCGACGAGTCCGCCTACAGGGAAGAGGTGGCCCAGCTGGTGTCCTGGTGCAGCCACAACAACCTGCAGCTGAATGCTCTGAAGACAGCGGAGATGATTGTGGACTTCAGGAAAGTCACATCCCCCCTGCCCCCCCTCACCATCACAGGCTCTCCCATCACCATTGCAGATTCCTTCCGCTTCTTGGGCACCACCATCACTCGGGACCTCAAATGGGAGCCAACCATCAGCTCCCTCATCAAAAAGGCCCAGCAGAGGATGTTCTTTCTGCGGCAGCTGAGGAAGCTCAAGCTACCCACCAAGATGTTGGTGCAGTTCTACACGGCCATCATCGAGTCCATCCTCACCTCCTCCATAACTGTGTGGTATGCAGGAGCCACTGCCAGGGACAGACTAAGGCTGCAGCGCGTCGTGCGCACTGCTGAGAAGGTGATAGGCTGCGAGCTCCCATCTCTCCAGGACCTGTACATCTCCAGGACCCGGAGGCGTGCTGGCCGGATCATAGCCGATCCTTCACATCCTGGTCACGTGCTGTTTGCCCCCCTCCCCTCAGGTAGAAGGCTTCGGTCCATTCGGACTAAAACCTTCCGGCACATGAACAGCTTTTTCCCCTCTGCCATCAGACTGCTGAACACTAAGTGAGTTTTGACTCTCGTGCACTATGTACAGCAGCTCAACCAGACTCATGTCAATCATCACTGTTTTTCTGTTGCATTATTGACTGCACTATGTGGTACTTCACTTCACATTATCTGCTACATGCTAATTTTTTAAAACTGCCTTGACTAGTACTACTCATTATTACTAGTATTATTATTATTATTATTACTTATTATTACTTATTTTTCTACACTTATTGCACGTTTCTAGTCCTTTAGTTTTTTAGTTTATCCCTTTTTCTCATTATGTTTTTAATGTTGCAGCATGGCACCGAGACAAATTCCTAGTTTGTGTATTACATGAACAATGGCAATAAATCTGATTCTGATTCTGATTCTGACTGTGTCACACTCGTGACGTCACGCGGAACTCCGGCTGCACTTCCGGTTAATCGGCGGATTTGTCTGATTTTTCAGGGCGGGAAATTCAAAATCGCGATTTTCTCCAAGATTCCGGGATTTGTGGAGGGGGTGCCAATGATAAATTATCTTTATAATTGTATGTACTATCACCCAGTGCCGTTCAATGCCGTTCAGTTCAGTTCTACTTTAATTGTGAGTGTTAGTGGTAACCATGATCATGTGACTACATTTGACATGCAATGTGTGATGTCTTGTTAATTTGTAGCTCAACATATAATATTGAATAAAAAATAGTACATTAGAGAATAATACGGGTTGTGATGCCAGACGTGTGTGGGTTGCCATCAGTAAAGCCCTGCTTTATTGCACACTGGATGATAAGGCAGACACTTCAGAATTAATCAGAATGAAGGTAGCACCATAACTAGGACTCTTTTTTGATTATGTGTTTTGGTGAAAGACATAACCTTTGGAAAAGTACTAAAATCACTGTTCTACCTCATGCCAGTTAGAACTAGTGTTCGTAAGCACTAGGAAATGAAACAAGACTTTGACTAAAAGACATGCTAATATTTAGCAAACCATACAGTCTCAGCTGGTCAGCTTTTTGTCTTTTGAAATGGTTCTAAAAAAGTTCACCATGGTTACTTTACTGCATACAGTCAAAAGCCATCAGGTGTAACAAACAATGAAATGTCTTTATCAGGTTGAGTTTTATTGCACAGAAGTTCACCAGCTTGGTTACAGAGGGGTACTAATCTTACTGACCTTTTGCCGCACATTTATTTTTCAGAAATCTGAACAAACTAAGGAAATTCGACCCTAGTTGATGATTTTGTTCACTGGTGTGAGGATTCCTACCTGCAGCTGAACACGACAAAAACTAAAGACATGATTATTGACTTTAGGAGGAAAACTCCTAGGCACAAAGTCACCATACTAAAAGGCCAGACCACCGAATGTGTACAATCCTACAAATATCTTGGGACGATTATTGATAGTAATTTAAACTTTGAAGAGAACTGTGAAAGGGTGTGCAAAAAGGGTCAGCAACATTTGCATTGCTTGAGAAAACTTGCACGCTTCCAAATTGACCGAACCATAATGACAGTGTTTTATCGGACTTTTATTGAATCTGTTTTATCCTTTTCTTTAGTGTCATGGTTTGGTCAGATAAAACTGAAACAGAGGAAATCCTTGGATCAGGTAGTTAGATGGTCCAGTCGTTTGCTTGGTGAGTCACAGCTGAGCCTGACATCCCTGTACGCCAGACAAGTACAGAGGATGGCTACCTCCATTTTAAATGATGACTCCCACCCTTTGCACTGCAACTTTAGGCTTCTTCCCTCAAGATGGAGGTTTGCTGTCCCAAAAAGTAAAACCCAGCGCTACAAGAACAGCTTTGTTCCTGCTGCTGTCAAAGAGTTGAACAAGCTGTAACAATATATTGCACATAATTTAGGTACCTATTTATTAACTCCATTTTATAGTTACTTATTTTTGTAGGATGTTATTGGGTTCTAAATATTTTATTGGGTTTTAGACCTTTGAGTTTTTAACCCCTTTGACTAGTTTTTAACTTTTAATATGACTCTTCTCTCTTACCTCTGATTTTTCTCCCATCTCTTTGCCTTTTTATACCCTGATTGATGGAGCCTTGAGTATTTTTATCATGTCTATAGTCAATTTCATGTGTGCCTGTGTTTGTGTCTATGTTGAATGTATTTTGTGGTATGGATGTCACCAGACTGCAAAACAAATCTACCTACGGGTACAAATAAAGGAACCTGAACCCAGTCAGTTACCAACTAAGGGAATTCAGAAATTCAATAATCAAAATAAACTCTTAGAGGAGTATCCAAACCTCCTTTTTATTATCATGGTCTTTGAAAATCACACACACCTCTTTGCCTGGAGAAACCATTGCTTTCATAGATACCTTGGATTTCCCACTTTCCAGCAATGGAGAATTATAGAGTGTGGTTCAGCAATTTCAGCATTGGACAGCTCCACAGAAAACACGGTAGACCTGCCAGAACTATAAATTGCCGTAACTGATCCAGGCCTAGCCTTGCATTCGTGTTACAGTTTCAGCATGTCACCAGTGCAGAACTTTGACTTTTGTATTCTGCGTAGAGACAAGATAATCCCAGCTTCAGACAAGCTATCTTTAGGCGTATGGTAAAGGTCCCAGGATAGCTTTTTGACCCTGGCAGTTATGGAGCATAAGCATGAAGACAAAGCAAGATCTCAAAAACTACATTCACTACTTAAACAACTACCCATCAAGGCAAATTCTACACAACCAAAAAGAAGGAGGCACTATTCAGCAGCTGTTCCACTCAGGTTTATGATTTGCTAGGGATGCCACGATTCTCGACGTAGTACTGAACTGTTTGGGCATCCGCAGTGCAATATGTAGTTATGAATTGCAGTATTTTGTAGGAGTGGGAATCGCGAGGGACCTTACAGTACGTATCGTGATACTCATGCAGTCCTATCACGATACTACAATTCCTTAAGTATTGGAATATCATACAGTATTGTCCCCCAGATTTCAACATCATATTTTGTCCCATAAGTACAACTGTCAAAATTTGATTCATATAAGTTTTCAGTCTTTTTAACTCACTGTGGCCGCTTTATTTTCAGTGGCTGCAGGCTGTCAGTTCTCAGTGGGATTCTCGTATTTCAGGGGCTTCATTTTTTGTGGAGACATGTCTCTACACACAGGGAGGGCAATGGACTATTTTGTTTACTTGACTCACTGAGTTTGGGGTTACCTTTGTTGTATGGGAAGTGGCCAGAGTTGGTTGTTCACTGGGGTTGGCTCCGCTTGTGCTGGAGTGTTGTTGTTGTTGTTGTTTTTTTTAAGTTGCCGTTGCCAACGCTGTCGTTGCTGAATGTCTCTGAGCGGAGTGTGCCATACGGTGTGTTCTGAGCTTTTTGTGCAGCACTCATTGCTGGTTGAGTGTGGTATGGCGAGGTCTTTCATTCCGTCTTTGTTATAAAATCCAAAAAGGACTGACATTGGAGCTAACTTTTCAATGGATCCATC
Organism: Pholidichthys leucotaenia; assembly: GCA_020510985.1. Lineage (NCBI taxonomy): Eukaryota > Metazoa > Chordata > Actinopteri > Cichliformes > Pholidichthyidae > Pholidichthys > Pholidichthys leucotaenia. Next base: position 94,943,677 of record CM035843.1, read on the forward strand.
CAACTGCATCCTAACTTGTACACCTGGTTCCATATCTCATAAGACACGCTATGACTTCATCTGACAATCCACACTTACTTTGCGCCATCTGGTGGACTGAAAACACAGTTTGCAACATTTATATAAACATATATAATTATTAAAAGATTGGTATGTGCAGTTAGGGATCAGTGCATCATCGCTAGTGCCAAGTATCACGATACACTGCCAAATTGGTCTTTTGTCCAACGCTTAGTATTTTGGTTGTTGTTGCTCCACAAAGATGACTGCAACAAGCAAAATAACACTCAACTGGGCTTTCATTCTTCTGATGTTGGTTTTCAGGACACCAGTGTTTCATGTTAATTAAGGCATCTTGCTAAGATGGTATTACAACCCCTGACAAAAGTTATAGAATCGCCACACCTGGAGGATGTTCATTCAGTTGTTTATGTAAAATAAAAAAAACAAACAAAAAAAACAATCGCAGGCATATGAGAGAACTCTTTTTATTCAAAATGGTAACCTTCTGGCTTTAAGAAATGTAAAGAATGAAAGTTGTTCTAGTCAGTGGTCCTCTTGCACAATGTAGAGTAACATACTTCCACATTCCAGTCCTCCCACAATTCTGGTTTCGCTTCAATTATATTTTCCCATTCCCTGGTGCTTTATCATTAATAAATCAGTTTTATCACTTTCACTTATCATTGTACATACTGGAAATAGTGTGCGGGCAGATCATTTTTTTCTCTATAAAGTTCGTGTTTCGAGACTTCCGGGAAGATGGCGGAGAGGCATAACGCTTAAACAGAGAGCTCTCCCTAGTCGGATTAAAAATCTTTGGCAAATGGCCAACTTGACATAAATAGGTCAATAAACCAAGGGATGAAAACACGAAGAAGCCGGGCACACGGACAAAAGCAGGGTAAAACTAAAGAATCCCTCTTCAACAGCACTGGAGAAATCGCTGAACACGAGGCCAACAAAAACGAGGAGACTTCAGAGAAAATGGAGGACGCCAACCTCGATGTTATGAACACTGGCTTCGCCAATATAAGTAAGGACATAAAAGACCTCAAGCGACAACTCCAACAGGATTTAACGGCTCTTAAGGAAGAACTGAAAAAAGAGATGGAGGAAATTATGAGTCTCCGAAAAGAAATGGACCGCAAGCTAGCAGAAAACATGGAGGAGCTGCGCACTCAACGGGCGTGTATGGCAGAAGCACAGGCTTGAATATCAGAGTTGGAAGACTGGAAGACCGAGGCAAGCGAGCTGCTGCAGACCCTGATGGCACAAACACAGAGGATGCAGGAAAAAATAACCAACCTGGAGAGCAGGTCCAGACGGAGCGATATACGCATCTTCGGGATTCCGGAGGGCACTGAAGGCAACTCGATGACGAAATTCATAGATCAATTCTTAAAAAAAGAGCTTGAGCTGCCCGATGAAACAGACTTGCAGATCCAACGTGCGCACAGAGCTTTGGCACAGAACCCGAACTCAAACTCTGCACCCAGGTCAGTTGTGGCAAACTTTTTAAAATGCGACGTAAAGGAAAGAATCCTGACACAAGCGTGGAAAAAAAAGATACGAGTTGGCGACAAACAGATATTTTTTGACCATGACTACCCGACAGAAATTGTGCAGCAGCGAAAGAAATATGCCAACATTAAAAAAATTCTGAAAGAGAAAAAAATTAGATTCCAAACGCCGCTAATGAAGATGAGAATTCATTGGGATGACGGCGTGAAAACCTACAACACAGCCAGAGAGGCAGCGTGGGACATGAAGGAACGAGGCTTTGTGGTGAGCATACCGGAGGAAGCGGCTGGAGCAGTGGCGGCACAGAGCGCACCGAGACAGCCGGAGTGGAGGCGAGTGAGCGGCAGAGGGCGGGAGACGGACGTGGCGCACCGAGCCCAAGAAAAACTGCAAGGCTTTCAACGGAAAGCTTAGATTATAACAAAGATTAAGAAGGGCACAGAAGAAATGAAGGCCAAGAAGACAAGGTAAAAGAGAAACAAACGGCTAGGAGAGGTTAAAGTGATTTTTGTTGGACATCTCTAGACTAATGACTATTACTTGGATAGTAACTACAGGTCTAGGGAGGGCCCCTCACTCGGTGAGGACATTCCCTCCACCCTCCTACAGGGACCAATGGGCAGAAGAAAGGCCCAAAGTGTGGAGGTCGAAGTTCGTTAATGTGTTTTTGTACATATATGTGTTAGTTTTGTTGTTAAAGGGGCTAGGAGCACAAGTTAAAAAAATGGAAAAACATGAAATGAATATGGTTAAAAATCTTAAGATAATGACATTAAACGTGAATGGTCTGAACTCACTTGTTAAAAGGGAAAGAATAATAAGAAAATTCAAGAAGGAAAAAGCCGAAATTATATTTATGCAAGAGACACGTTTGAACAAGACAGAACATGAGAAACTAAAGAGATTTGGCTATAAGAACTCCTACTACAGTTCATTTAAGGGAGGAACTAAAAGGGGGGTTATGATACTAATTTCAAATAAAATACAATTTGGAATGTGAACAAGAAATCCAGGATAAAGAAGGCAGATATGTAATAGTAAAGGGAAGAATAGATGGTATGCAGATCACATCAGTGAACATCTATGCTCCACCAGAAAGTGACAAGGGTTTTTTTCAACATCTATTTGATCTCATAGCAACACACAGTGAAGGAGTCCTAATTTGTGGAGGAGACTTAAATGCTGTCATGGATCATGAAGTTGACACAACAAGTGTTAAGAAGACAAAAAAACATGTAACAAAGTTCATAAGAACCTCACTGGCAGAAATGGGTATGGTAGACATATGGAGGGACCTGCACCCACTCGAAAAAGACTATACACATTATTCAGCAGTCCATAAAGTACACTCTAGAATAGATTACTTCCTTATGAATGAAGGTGACAGACACAGGGTGAGAAATTGTGTGATTGGAGGGGCAGAAATATCAGATCATAATTCTATATACATGGAAATATATTTAAACAATAGAAAACGACAAACAACATGGAAACTTAATGTAGGACTATTAAATGATGAGAAAATGAAAGAAAGAATAAAGTTAAACATAAATGAGTATATCGAGGAGAATGATAATGGAGAAGTGGACCCAACAATACTATGGGACACACTAAAAGCCGTGTTAAGAGGTAAATTAATTGTTGAATCAGGAAAAGCAAAAAAGTCTAAACTGGAATCATATGAACAAAGATGTGAGAGACTGAGGGAATTAGAACGTAAACACCAAAACACAAATGACCCAAAAATATATCAAGAAATTAAGGAAGAAAAAAATAAAGATAAAAGAAATACAAATAGATGAAATTGAAAGGAAAAATAGATATTTAAAACAAAAATATTGTGAAACGGGGCCAAAGGCCACAAAACTGTTGGCAAAACGGTTAAGAAAACAATAAACAGTGAATAATGTATATAAGATTAAGGACCCCATCACAAATAAATCCACAGTTACCCCAGAAAACATCGAAGAAATATTCCATAAATTCTATCAAGAACTATACTCGCAACCTGAAGAAACAAATGTTAAGGATATTAAAAAATTTCTATGCACATTGGACTTACCATCAATTGGAAACCAACAAAATGAAAAGCTAACAGCAGAAATAACAACACAAGAGATTAAAGATGTGATTAAGTCACTAAAAAATGGTAAATCACCAGGTAGTGATGGATACCCCTCTGAGTTTTATAAACTGTTTATAGAAGAACTCACGCCACAGCTCCTAAAGTCATTTAACTGGACACTAAACAACAACAAAATACCCCCATCATGGAACGAAGCCATTATTTCAGTTATTTTAAAGCCAGGGAAAGATGGGGAACAATGCGGAAACTATAGGGCAGTCTATTAAATGTGGATTATAAAATATATACAACAATTATCTGTAAACGAATAAAGACATTCTTGACGGAATTGCTAGAGGATGATCAAACTGGTTTCATAGAGGGACGCCAAACACATGATAATATCAGGAGAACAATCCACATAATTAATCAAATACATAAAGAAAAGAAAAGCGCAGTAATAATGAGTTTAGACGCAGAAAAAGCATTTGATAGGGTTAATTGGATGTTTCTATATAATGTGCTGGAACGCTTTGGATTTAATGAAAAGTCAGTGCAATGCATAAAGACACTGTATCAAAAACCTGTGGCAAGAATCAAGATAAACGGTAGCTTAACAGACAAAGTAAATATACAAAGATCAACTAGGCAGGGATGCTGCCTATCGCCCACCTTGTTTGCTCTGTTCATAGAGCCACTGGCTCAAGCGATGCGACAAAATAAGAAATTAAAAGGTGTAACAATAAAGGGAGTGGAACACAAGATTGGGCTATTTGCAGACGATATTATAGTTTACCTTGAACAACCAGTTGAATCAATAATGGAAATGATGGACTTGATAGAAAATTGTGGAAAATTATCAGGATACAAGATAAACATACCAAAAACACAAATACTGACATTCCACTATAACCCTTTAAACCAGATAACTGATGAGATCAAACTAAACTGGAAACAAAAAGAAATAAAATACCTTGGAGTGAACATACCTAAAGATCTAAGCAAAATCTATAAAGCAAACTATGATAGGTTAGAACAAGAAATAAAAAAAGATATTGATAGATGGTCAATCTTAAGCATGGATCTGAATTCAAAAATTAAGACAGTCAAAATCAGCATACAACCTAGACTGCTTTACCTCTTCCAGGCTCTACCAACAGAGATTCCTGGTTCCCAGTTCTCAAAGTGGGACAGGATGATATCGAGATTTGTTTGGGGAGGTAAAAAGCCAAGAGTGAAATATAAAACTCTCCAGTTACCAAAAGAGAAAGGCAGCATGGGTCTACTGAGTCTAAAGGAATATTACTACTCAGCACAAATAAGATATATCATATGTTGGTGCGACGGAGGATACGAGGCAAAATGGAAAGAAATGGAAAAGGAAATTGAGGGACTCCCAGTGCAAAGCATAATAGGAGATAAGGATGTGTATAAGCAAATCAAACAAATAGACCCAATCACTAAATTTACTTAGGAACTGTGGTATAAAATAGTACAAAAGTATAATATAAAGGAGGACATAAAACTATTGAAATGGGTAGCATTTGACAGTCAGTTTGAACCGGCAAAGCAAGATGGGGATACAAAAATCTGGTGAACAAGGGAATCACAGCATGGGGCAATATGGGAAAAAAACATTTCGGGAGTTTTGTAAACATGAGAAGAAAATTTAAACTAGAAAAATCTGAATTCTTCAGATATCTGCAAATGAGAGATTATTATATGAGAAAGATTAGGCATAACCTCCACACAGATGTGAGTGAGATTATACAATTTATTTTAAGCTCGTATGCAGGAAATAAAATAAGAATTATTTCAAAGCTATATCAGAAACTTATGGCAAACAAACATTCAAGTAACTATATAAAGGAGAAATGGGAGAAAGAGCTAAATTTAAACATAACAGAAGAAAACTGGCAAGAAATATGGAAAACACAACACACATCAACAAGTTCAAGGACATGGAGGGAATTTGGATGGAAAAACCTGATTCGCTACTTCATTACACCACAGATCCAAAGAAAATATACAAATACCAAATCTATGTGCTGGAGGGGCTGTGGGGCTCAAAATGCAGACCACTCGCATATGTTTTGGAAATTCTGCAAAATCTCATCATTCTGGAAATCTATACATGTGACAATACAGAGGATATTAGGATATAATATACCAATGAACTGTAACTTGATGTATTTATGTGATCTTAAAAGAGACAATGTAATACAGGCTGAGGACAGATATTTAGTTAAAATCATGCTGATTGCATGTAAAAAAACAATCACAAGAAAATGGCAATCAGTTCTTCTTGACCAAGAGCAATGGACAGACATTGTTGAGGATATACGTTTAATGGAAAAACTAACATATTGACAAAGAATGCAAGAAGGACAATATGAAAAAAAAATGGTGGAAATGGACACACTACAAAGTGCAACAACGAGACAGAAATTGAAAGAATAACCAACGACAATGGAAAAACCAGAAGAATTTAGAGATGGAAACTAAAAACTTGATGCTCCAACATTTCCCCCCCCCCTTTTTTTCCCTCTTTTTTTACTTTTTTTTTCTTCTCTTTTTTTTTGGCTGTATGGTTAGCTCTTTTTTTTAAATGTAGAGACTGTGATCTGAATGTAATATGTATGATGAAAAATGAATAAAAATCAAAGTTACAAAAAAAAAAGTTTGTTTCACATTTTGATCATTTTTGTAACCATACTGATCCATTTAATTGTTTCCCCCAGTTAGCTTAGCAGCTATCATGTTTGTCTCTGCCATTCCAGATACTACTGCATGGGCTGTAATAGACATGTAATGTACATGTATTGTGCAAAGTCTTTACACGAGCTCATTCATGTTCATTTGAGCCACTAGGACCTGTTACTAGGACTGAGTCAAAGTTTATTACGAGAATAAGTAACACACTAGCAACTGGAAGCTTACTAAAGGCCCTGTCACACCTTGACGATTTAGGCAGTGTTTGCCAAATGTATAAAAATTGGTCTAAAACACTGGCACACGCCTAAATTTTCACTTTTGGTCGCATGCATCGCATATCCATAACGAGTTGTAAGTATACGTAATGTTTTAGTAACTTGTATAGAATATTTCCATAACTTATAAACAACTTAAACCAACAAATAGCGTGTTGCCAACATTCACAACTTGTGCGCAACAATAGTCTAACTTAAGCATAGCTTATCCTAACTTCTGTATAGCGCGGTCATGCCAAACTGCCGTCGCCTCCCGATCCATGAATCCTAGGTGTGTGAGAGATCATCTCTGTTCAACTGAAATGATTTTCCCCTCCAAAGACCACGGCAGGGGGCGTGACTGACCTGGCAGAGCTGTCAAATCTGTCAGGTTGGTCACGCCTTAGACAGCTGATGTGACACGTCACGAACGTCAGATGACAGTTGTCACAACCTGGCTGAAAGGGACGTGAATTGATGGCGATTTAAAAAAAGGTTTAGTTTCAATAAAGTGGAAATAAAACAAGATAATGCATGGCATGTGCTTTTGCCAGGAGTCACAGCCAAGAGAGAGCAAAGTGTGGTTTATCATGGAAAACAGCTGAGCTCTGTGCTTTGGGTGATCAGCTGATTGGATCCACCTCCTCCAGTGTTCTGACATTTTGGCATATCTATCAGAACAGCACTGGACAGCGGATGGTACAGACTGCAGTCAAAGGTTAAAAAAAAACATGGCAAGGAGGGCTAAACAGCGATCTGGATCTTTATCGTGTAACTTGAAAGTGCTCGGACATATTCCCGACAGGTCCCGTTATACAAAAAAGTGCATGTGTTTAGCTGTGTGTGTGTGTGTGTGTGTGTGTGTGTGTGTGTGTGTGTGTGTGTGTGTGTGTGTGTGTGTGTGTGTGTGCGTGTGCGTGTGTGCACTGCAGGCAGCAGCTGAGCTCTGTATGGGTTTTTCCTGAGAACCACCGTCCTGGGTATGATGTTAAACTGCATCCGGGCGAGGGGGTCTGTTGGACTAGGAGGATGATGGAGTGCCTCTTAACCCTCACTGATACTCCCAGGTGTCCCTTAGGCAAGGACTAGTACCTGTTAGCCTGCCTTACCAGGGTCACGGTAAAACTCTCCATCAACTTTGTGCGTCATAATTCCCTAAGGGGACCCAGGGTCAAAGTGGTTCCTAGCACCCCCTTGCTGATCATATGAGGTGACAAATGGGGCAACTTATTTGCCGTGAGTTGCGACCCGTGTCAGTGGAGGAAGAGGTCCTGGTTCTTGAGGAATGTGTCTTGCTGCAGCTCTCACAAATCCAGCACAGTGCTTTGGCTCCTATTTCACTTAGACGGGAGGTTGGAAGGGCCCGGTCCAATCAGTCGGCTTGTCAAGGTCTACTCTGGGATGTCTTTTGTCAGTGTAACATCTCCTAATCCCAGAAGCCTATGGTGGAGGGTCTGTTGAGTAATTTGCACTTTTGTGCTTCATTGTTCGAGTATACCATCCCTGTATCCCTGGTGCATAACCTGCAGGAAGTCCGCAGCTCTGTGCATCCCCTTGTAGGGCTCCGAGGAGGGTGGGGAGCAGGGATGATGAATCATACACTATAAAATATGGCTACAAAACAAACCCCTAAAAAGCAAATGTTGGAAGATGATGTGGATGACCCAGGAATTAGCAGGATGGCTCTTTCAAACAGTGATAATTGGCCAAGGCTTATTGTTTTAGAGTTGCTGTCGTCAGATAAGCCTCTTTCTAAGCTGTCCCCTTTTGCTATACAGAAAGGAATTTCAGGTATTGCAGGGTCAGTTAAGGATGTTAAAAAAACTGAGGTCTGGCCAGATTTTGGTGGAATGCTTAAGGAATCCCATGCTGAAAATTTGTTATGGTATGATGTGCTGACTGGTGTTCCACTGAGGGCTTTTCCTCACCCTTCTCTAAACAGCTGCAAAGGAGTAATCCGTACTAGAGAACTCCACGATATGGAAGAGGATGAAATAGCCTCAGAACTGCAACAACAAGGAGTAACACATGTGAAGAGAGTAACCATCAAAAAAGATGGGCAAACAGTAAAAAGTGGCACTTACATTCTGACGTTCAACTGGCATCAACTCCCAGAAAGAATCGAAATAGGATGTCTGAGTGTAACTGTTGATACCTTTATTCCAAACCTATTGAGATGTTTTAACTGCCAAAAGTTTGGCCATGGCTCCACAGGATGTAAGAATAAACCAGTCTGCTGCAAATGTGGAGAAGAAAGGCATAAGTTGGCCTGCACAACACCTCCCAAATGTAGTAACTGTTTAGGCAATCATGCAGTGTCATTGAAGGAATGTCCTTGTTGGATCAAGGAAAAAGAAATTCAAACTGTCAAATATACTAAGAAAATTAGCTACCCTGAGGTACGTAAACTGGTAGAAGGTTTCCCAAAGTACAAATTCCAGCAGACTTTCTCCTCTGTTGTGAAACCTAAGATGGAGACTGCTGAGTGCCAGACAGATCTGACCTGGTTAACTAAAGATAAGCGCCCTCATTATTAAGTAGTATTAAAAATTCCGGAGTCCCACTTAAAAGTAAAATGAGTACTCAAAGCCTGACTACAAAAAGCCAACCCTTAAGTCAAAGTCTAAGCAAGTCCACAGAACAAAACCAATCATCAAAAGAAAAGAAAAAATCCAGCTCCTCTACTCAGGCAAAATCAAGTCAAGAAAATAAATTGCAAAAGAATGGGACTCCAGTAGATGCAGAAATGTCTAAAGTCACGACTTGCCGTAGTTGCAGCCCCTCCCCCAAAAGCAAGCATAAGGAGCGTGCTTTTGTTTTACCTACCTGATGGTGGGTAGCCACATTATCCAGTGGAACTGTTGTGGTTTTAAGGCCAATTTCTCTGAAGTGCAGCGTTTAGCTGCTAGATTTAATCCCCTTGCTTTTTGCCTTCAAGAAACTCTTCTGCTATCAACCAACCCCATGTCTCTGAAACATTATACTATGTATAATACATATGGTCCAAATGTGCATTGTCCATCTGGTGGTACAACAATTTTAGTAAGGAATGACCTAATTCACAGCCACTTGGCTTTAGTCTCCAACTTACAAGCAGTGGCAGTTTGTCTAACTTTGCATAAAGCAATAACCTTATGCTCTGTCTATATACCACCAGATATGATTGTGACACCGGAAAATCTTGATGACCTTCATAATCAGTTGCCATCCCCATACATCCTTATGGGTGATTTTAATGGTTGTAATCCTCTGTGGGGAGGAATTTGCTCAAATGCAAAAGACAAGATACTGGGAGATTTTATTACTAAAAATGATCTATGTCTTTGGAATGATGGGTCTCACACATACCTCCACCCAGGACATGGAACCTATACTGCAATTGACCTATCTATATGTGATCCTTTGTATGCATTTGTATACTTTATTGATCCCCAGAGGGGAAATTGAGGGCATCCATCTGGATGGATGAAGCAGCCACGGTACGGCGCTATCCCTTAACCATTCACACACACATTCACACCTAGGGCCACTTTAGAGTCTCCAGTTAACCTAACCTGCATGATCCTGAGCTAGTGCTGGAATTCTTGTGGCGGGTCTTGGATGATCTTTGTGGAAGTGACCATTTTCCACTAATATTGACGTCTACAGAAGTGGATGTGCAATCAAGAAGTCCACGATGGCAACTCAAAAAAGCAAACTGGTCTTCCTTTGTTTCTCTGTGCGAAGAGAAATTCAGCCAAAAACCTCAACCACACTGTCACTCTGCTCAGAGCTTTGCTCAAACCTTAATTACAATTGCAGATAAGACTGTCCCAAAAACATCAGCAAAGCCACACCATAGGTCCAACCCATGGTTCAATGATGACTGCAAAAAAGCCATTGAGGCAAGGAAAAAAGCAGAGAGGGTGTTCAATAAACACCCAACAACAGAAAACCTGACCAGATTTAAAATCTGTCGAGCTAAAGCACGCAGGATTATCAATGAAGCAAAGAGACAGAGCTGGAGGGAATTTGTATTAGAAAGATGAAGGGTAAGGAGAATGGACTTCAAATACAGCATATTAATCATCAGGGCAATCTGCTGACGACAAAATATGAAATTACTAATCAACTAGCAAAATCGTTTGAGAAGACTTCATCTATTGGAAACTATCGTCCTGAGTTCCAAATCATACAATCACAAGAAGAACAAAAAGAAATAAACTTTTCTTCAGATAACTCAGAACCATACAACCAAGATTTCACTATGGAAGAACTTTTGCTCTTAATAAGGAACTCTCATGACACTGCTGTAGGGGCCAGATAAAATTCATTATCAGTTTTTAAAACACTTACCCCCCAGTGCACTATCCATTCTCTTGATGGTTTTCAACAATATCTGGAAGTCAGGCAGTATTCCTGAAAGCTGGAAAGAAGCAGTAGTTATACCTGTTCCAAAACCCGAGAAAGATCATACTGATTCCAGCAACTACCGTCCAATAGCTCTGACACGTTGCCTCTGTAAAACCATGGAAAGAATGGTAATCAATCGCCTTGTGTGGGTGCTTCAATCTGAAGGCCTTTTGACTGATTACCAGTGTGGCTTCAGATGTGGTAAAAGCTCTTTAGACCACCTTATCAGATTAGAGACCTATATACGTGATGGTTTTATTAGAAAAGAACATGTAGTTGCTGTATTTTTTGATTTAGAAAAAGCATTTGACACAACATGGAAATACGGTATTTTAAGAGACCTACATGACATGGGTTTTAAAGGACATTTGCACTTTTTCATTTCAAACTTTTTGCCCAATAGACATTTTAAAGTCCGAGTAGGAGATACCATTTCAGAGCCCCATGTGCAAGAACAAGGAGTCCCCCAGGGAAGCATCCTCTAGGTTACTTTTTTTAACATTAAGATTAAGAGAGTAGTTGGTGCTGTTAGACCAAATACCTTTTGTAGTCTTTACATAGATGACCTCTGTATTTGCTACAGGGGGAAAGACATGAGCACAATCGAAACGCAACTATAGCTGTGCATAAACAAGGTTAATATGTGGTCAGTGAGTAATGGTTTTAAATTTTCAAAAACAAAAACTGTCTGCATGCACTCTTGCCTGCTGCGGTCTCTTCACCTCGACCCTGAGCTTTTCATAGATGGAGAAGCTGTCAAGATGGTAAAAGAAGCCAAATTCCTTGGACTAATTTTTGATAATAAGCTGTCTTTTATTCCACATATAAAATTTCTATGAGTCAGATGTTTCAAAGCCCTTGATATTATTAAAGTTTTGGCAAAAACTAAGTGGGGTGCGGACTCAATGGTACTGCTGCGTCTCTATAGAGCACTTGTAAGATCTCGTTTAGAGTATGGAGCATAGTTTATGGATCAGCAAGGAAAACGTACATCAGGACGCTGGAAATTGTCCATCACCAAGGGCTAAGGCTTGTCTTGGGGGCTTTCAGAACCTCTCCTGTTAAAAGTTTGTATGTTGAAGCAAATGAGCCTTCACTTCAAAACAGGTGCCTGAAATTGGCTCTCCAGTATATGGTTAAACTTAAAGCAGACCATAGAAATCCAGTGTACTCTGCAGTTTTTCACCCTTGATTTTTGCAGATGTACAGTATAAGGTCAGACCTAAGAGCATCACTCCTTTTGGACGCCGTATAGAACCTCACCTGGTAAAATTAAACCCTGATATGAGCAACGTAACACAGACACAGTTTTGTCCCATTCCTCCATGGAACTTGAGGAAACCCAATATCATTTTGGATCTGAGCCAAAACAGTAAGAAAGACACTCACCCAAATGTGTACCAGCAGCAGGTCGTGGACATAAAATGCCATTTTCCTCACCATATTTCCATATACTTGGATGGATCTAAAGTAGATGGCTCAGTCTCTGCTGCAGTTGTCACCGGGCACGATCAGCATGGATTGCGGATTCCCAAACAATGTTCAGTTTTCACAGCAGAGGCTTGTGCTTTGCTTCTAGCATTGGAACACATTGAAAGAACCAAACAACAGTGCTCCTTAATTTTTACTGACTCCAGATCCTGTCTTCAGGCGCTTGGATTTTTTTTTTTTTTGTAACCTAGATTTTTATTCATTTTTCATCATATATAATGCATTCAGATCACATTCTACATTTAAAAAACAAAGGGGTTAGGGTAGGGAAAAATAAAAAAAAATAAACAAAATAAAAATAAAAAATAAAAAATAAAAGGGGGGGGGACAAATGTTGGAGCATCAAGTTTTTAGTTTCCATCTCTTAATTCTTCTGGTTTTTTCAGTGTCTTTGGTTATTCTTTCAATTTCTGCCTCGTTGTTGCACTTTGTAGTGTGTCCATTTCCGCCATTTTTTCTCCCATATTCCTTCTTGCATTCTTCGTCGATATGTTAGTTTTTCCATCATACGTATGTCCTCAACAATGTCAGTCCATTGTTCTTGGTCAGGAAGAACTTCTGATCGCCATTTTTTTGTGATAGTTTTTTTACATGCAATCAACAAGATTTTAACTAGATATCTGTCCTCAGCCTGTATAACACTGTCTTTTTTAAGATCACATAAGTACATCAGGTTACAGTTCATTGGTATATTATATCCTAATATCCTCTGTATTGTCACATGCATAGATTTCCAAAATGATGATATTTTGTAGCATTTCCAAAACATATGTGAGTGGTCTGCATTTTGAGCCCCACATCCCCTCCAGCATAAAGATTGGGTATTTGAATATTTTCCTTGAATCTGTGGTGTAATGAAAAAGCGAATCAGGTTTTTCCATCCAAATTCCCTCCATGCCCTTGAATTTGTTGATGTGTGTTGTGTTTTCCATATTTCCTGCCAGCTTTCTTCTGTTATGTTTAAATTGAGCTCTTTCTCCCATTTCTCCTTTATATAGTTACTTGTATGATTGTTTGTCATAAGTTTCTGATATAGTTTTGAAATAATTCTTATTTTATTTCCTGCATATGAGCTTAAAATAAGTTGTATAATCTCGTTCACATCTGTTTGGAGGTTATGCCTAATCTTCTTCATATAGTAATCTCTCATCTGCAGATATCTGAAAAATTCCGATCTTTCTAATTTAAATTTTCTCCTGATATTTACAAAGCTCCCGAGATCTTTTTTTCCGATATTGCCCCATGCTGTGATTCCCTTGTTCACCAGATTTTTGTATCCCCTATCTTGTTTTGCCGGTTCAAACTGACTGTCAAATGCTACCCATTTCAATAGTTTTATGTCTTCCCTTATATTATATTTTTGTACTATTTTATACCACAGTTCTAAAGTAAATTTAGTGATTGGGTCTATTTGTTTGATTTGCTTATATGCATCTTTATCCCCTATTATGCTTTGTACTGGGAGTCCCTCAATTTCCTTTTCCATTTCTTTCCATTTTGCCTCATATCCCTCGTCGCACCAACATATGATATATCTTATTTGTGCTGAGTAGTAATATTCCTTTAGACTCGGTAGGCCCATGCCTCCTTTCTCTTTTGGTAATTGGAGGGTTTTATATTTCACTCTTGGTTTTTTACCTCCCCAAACAAATCTCGATATCATCCTGTCCCACTTTGAGAATTGGGCATCTGGAATCTCTGTTGGTATAGCCTGGAAGAGGTAAAGTAATCTAGGTTGTATGCTGATTTTGACTGTCTCAATTTTTGAATTCAGATCCATATTTAAGATTGACCATCTATCAATATCTTTTTTTATTTCTTATTCCAACCTATCATAGTTTGCTTTATATATTTTGCTTAGGTCTTTAGGTATGTTCACTCCAAGGTATTTTATTTCTTTTTGTTTCCAGTTTAGTTTGATCTTATCAGTTATCTGGTTTAGAGGGTTATAGTGGAATGTCAATATTTGTGTTTTTGTTATGTTTATCTTGTATCCTGATAATTTTCCAAAATTTTCTATCAAGTTCATCATTTCCATTATTGATTTATCTGGTTGTTCAAGGTAAACTATAATATCGTCTGCAAATAGCCCAATCTTGTGTTCCGCCCCCTTTATTGTTACACCTTTTAATTTCTTATTTTGTCGTATCGCTTGAGCCAATGGTTCTATGAACAGAGCAAACAAGGTGGGCGATAAGCAGCATCCCTGCCTAGTTGATCTTTGTATATTTACTTTGTCTGTTAAGCTACCGTTTATCTTGATTCTTGCCACAGGTTCTTGATATAGCGTCCTTATGCATTGTACTGATTTTTCGTTAAATCCAAAGCGCTCCAGTACACTATATAGGAATTTCCAGTTAACCCTGTCAAATGCTTTTTCTGCGTCTAAACTCATTATTACTGCGCTTTTCTTTTCTTTATGTATTTGGTTAATTATATGTATTGTTCTCCTGATATTGTCATGTGTTTGGCGTCCCTCTATGAATCCAGTTTGATCATCTTCTATCAATTCCGTCAAGAATGTCTTTATTCGTTTACATATAATTGTTGTGTATATTTTATAATCTACATTTAATAAAGAGATTGGTCTATAGTTTCCGCATTGTTCTTTATCTTTCCCTGGTTTTAAAATAACTGAAATGATTGCTTCGTTCCATGTTGGAGGTATTTTGTTGTTGTTCAGCGTCCAATTAAATGACTTTAGGAGTTGTGGTGTGAGTTCTTCTATAAACAGTTTATAAAACTCAGATGAGTATCCATCACTACCTGGTGATTTACCGTTTTTAAGTGACTTAATCACATCTCTGATCTCTTGTGTTGTTATTTCTGCTGTTAGTTTTTCATTTTGTTGATTTCCTATTGATGGCAAGTCCAATGTGTCTAGAAATTTTTTGATATCTTTAGTATTTGTTTCTTCAGGTTGCGAGTATAGTTCTTGATAGAAATTATGGAAAATTTCTTCGATGTTTTCTGGGTTAACTGTGGTTTTATTTGTGGTGGGGTCTTTAATCTTGTACACATTATTCATTGTTTGTTGTTTTCTTAACCGTTTTGCCAGCAGTTTTGTGGCTTTTGGCCCCGTTTCATAATATTTTTGCTTTAGATATCTATTTTTCCTTTCAATTTCATCCATTTGTGTTTCTTTTATCTTTGTTTTTTCTTCTTTAATTTCTTGATATATTTTTGGATCATTTGTGCTTTGATGTTTACGTTCTAATTCCCTCAGTCTCTCACATCTTTGTTCATACGCTTCCAGTTTAGTCTTATTTGCTTTTCCTGTTTCAACAATTAATTTACCCCTTAACACGGCTTTTAGTGCGTCCCATAGTATTGTTGGGTCCACTTCTTCATTGTCATTCTCTTGGATATATTCGTTTATGTTTATTTTTATTCTTTCTTTCATTTTCTCATCATTTAACAGTCCTACGTTAAGTTTCCATGTTGTTTGTCGTTTTCTATTGTTTAAATACACTCACCGGCCACTTTATTAGGTACACCTGTCCAACTGCTCGTTAACACTTAATTTCTAATCAGCCAATCACATGGCGGCAACTCAGTGCATTTAGGCATGTAGACATACATGGTCAAGACAATCTCCTGCAGTTCAAACCGAGCATCAGTATGGGGAAGAAAGGTGATTTGAGTGACTTTGAACGTGGCATGGTTGTTGGTGCCAGAAGGGCTGGTCTGAGTATTTCAGAAACTGCTGATCTACTGGGATTTTCACGCACAACCATCTCTAGGGTTTACAGAGAATGGTCCGAAAAAGAAAAAATATCCAGTGAGCGGCAGTTCTGTGGGCGGAAATGCCTTGTTGATGCCAGAGGTCAGAGGAGAATGGCCAGACTGGTTCGAGCTGATAGAAAGGCAACAGTGACTCAAATAACCACCCGTTACAACCAATGTAGGCAGAAGAGCATCTCTGAACGCACAGTACGTCGAACTTTGAGGCAGATGGGCTACAGCAGCAGAAGACCACGCCGGGTGCCACTCCTTTCAGCTAAGAACAGGAAACTGAGGCTACAATTTGCACAAGCTCATCGAAATTGGACAATAGAAGATTGGAAAAACGTTGCCTGGTCTGATGAGTCTCGATTTCTGCTGCGACATTCGGATGGTAGGGTCAGAATTTGGTGTCAACAACATGAAAGCATGGATCCATCCTGCCTTGTATCAATGGTTCAGGCTGGTGGTGGTGGTGTAATGGTGTGGGGAATATTTTCTTGGCACTCTTTGGGCCCCTTGGTACCAATTGAGCATCGTTGCAACGCTACAGCCTACCTGAGTATTGTTGCTGACCATGTCCATCCCTTTATGACCACAATGTACCCAACTTCTGATGGCTACTTTCAGCAGGATAATGCGCCATGTCATAAAGCTGGAATCATCTCAGACTGGTTTCTTGAACATGACAATGAGTTCACTGTACTCAAATGGCCTCCACAGTCACCAGATCTCAATCCAATAGAGCATCTTTGGGATGTGGTGGAACGGGAGATTCGCATCATGGATGTGCAGCCGACAAATCTGCGCCAACTGTGTGATGCCATCATGTCAATATGGACCAAACTCTCTGAGGAATGCTTCCAGCACCTTGTTGAATCTATGCCACGAACAATTGAGGCAGTTCTGAAGGCAAAAGGGGGTCCAACCCGTTACTAGCATGGTGTACCTAATAAAGTGGCCGGTGAGTGTATATTTCCATGTATATAGGATTATGATCTGATATTTCTGCCCCTCCAATCCAACAATTTCTCACCCTGTGTCTGTCACCTTCATTCATAAGGAAGTAATCTATTCTAGAGTGTACTTTATGGGCTGCTGAATAATGTGTATAGTCTTTTTCGAGTGGGTGTAGGTCCCTCCATATGTCTACCATACCCATTTCTGCCAGTGAGGTTCTTATGAACTTTGTTACATGTTTTTTTGTCTTCTTAACACTTGTTGTGTCAACTTCATGATCCATGACAGCATTTAAGTCTCCTCCACAAATTAGGACTCCTTCACTGTGTGTTGCTATGAGATCAAACAGATGTTGAAAAAAACCCTTGTCACTTTCTGGTGGGGCATAGATGTTCACTAATGTGATCTGCATACCATCTATTCTTCCCTTTATTATTACATACCTGCCTTCTTTATCCTGGATTTCCTGTTCACTTTCAAATTGTATTTTGTTTGAGATTAGTATCATAACCCCCCTTTTAGTTCCTCCCTTAAATGAACTGTAGTAGGAGTTCTTATAGCCAAATCTCTTTAGTTTCACATGTTCTGCCTTGCTCAAATGTGTCTCTTGCATAAATATAATTTCAGCTTTTTCCTTCTTGAATTTTCTTATTATTCTTTCCCTTTTAACAGGTGAGTTCAGACCATTCACGTTTAGTGTCATTATCTTAAGATTTTTACCCATATTCATGTTTTTCCATTTTTTTAACTTGTGCTCCTAGCCCCTTTAACAACAAAAATAACACATATTTATATAAAAACACATTAAAAAAACTCGACCTCCGTACTTTGGGCCTTTCTTCTGCCCACTGGTCCCTGTTGGTGGGTGGGGGGTTTGTCTTCACAGAGTGAAGGGCCCTCCCTAGACTTCTAATTACTATCAAAGTAATAGTCATAAGTCTAGAAATGTCCAACAAATATCACTTAAACCTCTCCTAGCCGTCTGTTTCTCTTTTACCTTGTCTTCTTGGCCTTCATTTCTTCTGTGCCTTTCTTAATCTTTGTTATGATCTAGGCTTTCAGTTGAAAGCCTTGTAGTTTGTCCTGGGCCCGCTGCTCTACGTCTCTCCCCCTTCTTCCGCCGTTCACTCGCCTCCACTCCGTCTGTCGTGGTGCGTTCAGGGCCGCCGCTGCTCCAGCCGTCTCCTTCGGCACGCTCACCTCAAGGCCCCGCTCCATCATATCCCGCGCTGCCTCTTCGGCCGTGTTGTAGGTTCTTGTGCCTTCCTCCCAATGAATCCTCATTTTCGTTAGCGGCGTTTGGAATCTAATTTTTTTCTCTTTCAGCGTTTTTTTTAATATTGGCATATTTCTTCCGCTGCTGCACGATTTCTGTCGGGTAGTCATGGTCAAAAAATACCTGTTTGTCGCCGATTCGTATCTTTTTTTTCCATGCTTGCGTCAGGATTCTTTCCTTTATGTCATATTTCACAAAGTTTACCACAACTGACCTGGGTGGAGAGTTTGTTTTCGGGTTCTGTGCCGGTGTTCTGTGCGCCCGTTGAATCTGCAGATCCGTTTCTCCGGGTATTTCCAGTTCTTTTTTTAAGAACTGATCCATGAATTTTGTCATCGAGTTGCCTTCAATGCCCTCCGGAATTCCAAAGATGCGCATATTGCTTCGTCGGGATCTGCTCTCCAAGTCGTTTATTTTCTCCTGCATCCTCTGCGTTTGCGTCGTCAGGGTCTGTAGTTGTTCGTTTGCCTCGCTTTTCCAATCTTCTAGTTCCGAAATTCGGGTCTGCGCTTCTGTCATACACGCCCGCTGGGAGCGCAGCTCCTCCATGTTTTCCGTTAATTTACGCTCCATTTCTCTTCGGAGGTCCATGATTTCCTCCTTAATTTCTTTTTTCAGTTCCTCCTTAAGAGCCGCTAAATCCTGTTGTAGCTGTCGCTTGAATTCTCTCAACTCTTCACCCAAACTGGCGATGCCAGCGTTCATGTTGTCGAGTCTGGTGTCCTACATTTTCTCTGCTGTGGACATCTCGGTTTTTTGGGCTTTGCGTACAGCGGTTTTTCCTGCGTTGTTGGAGAGGAATTCTTCAATTTTACCCTGTTTTTGTCCTTGTGCCCGGTTCCTTCGTGTTTTCATCCCTTAGTTTATTGATTCGTTTATGTCGAGTTGGCCATTTACCGATGATTTTTAATCCGGCTAGGGAGAGCTCTTTGTTTAAGTGTTATGTCTCTCCGCCATCTTCCCGGAAGTCAGGCGCTTGGATTTTTAAAGACTGATCACCCCATTATTATCCGGATTTTAGAGAAATTAGTTTTTTTTAACAGAAACATAATTTTAATATCTTCTGTTGGATCCCCAGCCATGTTGGCCTGTCAGGTAACGAGCAGGCAGACAATGCTGCCAAGAGAGCCCTTACCCAAGAAGTCACCCAATGCCAAATCCCAGCCTCAGACCTCAGGCCTCTAATAACCTCCTATATTTTAAAGAAGTGGCAGACTGAATGGGACACATGTACTACAAATAAACTGCATGATATTAAACCTGCCATAAGCCATAGACACTTGTATCACTTTCAAAACCGACATGATGAGGTAGTGTACACTAGATGCTGTATTGGCCACTCAAGGCTTACGCACAGCTTTTTATTAAAATGCGAAGCACCACCATCTTGTCAGTTTTGCGGAGGTTTTTTTTAATCATTAAGGCACATTTTACTTGACTGTCCTGCTCTCATGCCAACAAGACAATGTTTTTTATACTCAAGTCACTGAAGGATATTTTTAAGAAGGCACCACCAAAGAAAATTTTTAGGGTTTTTAGCACATGTGCATCTGAAGCATCTTATTTAATTTTTCTATTTTAATGTATCTACATATGTATCTCGCTGTATTTATTTATTTATTCTTTCATTTATCATCCTATCGCTATATAATTTGTAACTCAGTTTTCTTATTAGTTGTATTTTTGCCATGAAATAGCCATAGATGCTGACATGGCACTAAACAAGAACACTCGCTCATTCACTCCTGAGAACCAACTCTGCAAATATGCCGTTATAGGTTAGTTGTAAGTTAGAAACCCGTTCAGTAAGTTACACATAGGTTCAAAGAGTGTTACTCATACACTACTCACAAAAAGTTAGGGATATTTGAATTTTGGGTGAAATTTATGGAAAATGTAAAAAGTTCATGCTTCAGTGATATATCACGAAAGTAGGGCATTTAAGTAGAAGTATGCAGTGGTGATTTCTTCATCTCAAGCAATTTACTGAAACAAAAGCCAACAACAGTGGTGAGTATACCACAACAAAAAATGTCAGTGTCTCAATAACTTGTCATGAGCCCATGAGCATCAATTACAGCTTGACGACACCTCATGCTGTTCACAAGTTGACTTTTTGTCTGCTGAGGCATGGCATTCCACTCTTCTTGAAGGGCAGCCCTCGGGTCATTGAGGTTGTGGGGTGCAGGGTTACGAGACTCTACATGGTGACTCAGCTGATCCCATAGGTTTTCTATGGGATTCAGGTCTGAGCAAAGTGCATGCCACTCCATTTGAGTTACCCCAGTCTCCAGCAGCCATTCCCTAATGATGTGACCTCGATGAGCTGGAGCATTGTCATTCATGAAGATGAAATTAGGCCTGTATTGTTCATGAAGGGGCACAATGACTGGATTAATGATGTTATTCAGGTAGTATCAGCTTGTCACTGTAGCATTCACAAGGTGTAGGGCAGTTCTGTATGGACTAGACACATCTGCCCAGACTGTTAACACCACCACCAAAGGCTCTTCTGGTGACAACAGTGGCTGATGCATAGCACTCTCCTTGGCGTCTCCAACATTGCTGGCAGCCATCATTTCTGCTCAGCATGAATCAACTTTCATCAGAGAACAGCTCTGAGGCCCACTGGTCCCTTGTCCAGCATAAATGCTCCCTGGCACATGCAAAACGATGATGCCTATACCTGTTGGTGTGGTCAGGTTTCCTTGCAGGTCGTCTAGCATGTAGACTACGCTGATGTAAATGGTTTCAAATGGTCTGATGTGACACGTGGGTGCCTCTCACATCCCTTTAATGTGCCTGGAGTTGAGTGGCATTCATCATCTGGTTCCACAGGGCACTGTTCACAATGAAGCGGTCATCAGTGTGGAATGTGGCTAGTGGTTGTCCACTTCTGTGCCTTTCTGTGACTCTTCCAGTTTCTCTGTATCTCTATTGCAACCTGCTGATGACACTCTGTGACACTCTAAGCTCAATGGCAACTTCCCTCTGAGAACATCCTGTTTGAAGCCTCGTAATGGCGAGGTACTATTGATGAATTGTTAGGTGTCGTCTTTGTCTCATGATGTCCAAATGTGAACAGTATGATGAAGAGGACTATTTAAATACCAATTCTAATTGAACCAGAAAATTTATTGATCGATTCATGGATAAAACACTTGTGAATTTTGCCATTAAGCACCTTGATAGAGAGCAGCAAGTTGTGCAAAGAGTACTGAAATATTGAACAGTTGGGCATGTGCATTCAAAAACGTTAGAGAAGGTCAAATTAAGTTCACCTGTAAAGATTACAGTGCATTTTAGGTGCATCCTGAAATTTCACCCAAAAGCTGAGTATCCCTAACTTTTTGTGAATAGTGTATATGCACTATATTTTTTAAATCAGCGTGTAAATATAGAGAGCCCTCCCATCATTTGGAGATGGTGTTCGAGCGCTTATCAGGAGAGCTATTGTTTTTCTCAGTTCTGTAGAGATTTATTGGATTGATATTATTTTTGACTTTGCTTACTTTATGTTCGTGTTTGGGATTATAATAATAGCAACCATAGATCCTTTACAGTTATTCTACCTGTAGATGATGCAGGCCAAACGGTGTCAGAAATAAGTGTGGTGCTGAAGGACAGTAGCAGGTGATCCACTGTCAGGTGGTTATGCTGTTGAGACTATAATTCTTTTTTATGAGGGTAATTTAATTTATTTACATATATTAAATCAATTTGTATTCACAAAATAATGCCAATGTGGTTTGGGCATCTAATCAGGATGCCTCCTGGTTGCCTCCCACTTGAGGAGTTCCGGGCATGTCTCACTGGGAGGAGATCCTGGGCCACACCCAGGACACGCTGGAGAGACTACATCTCCCAGCTGGCCTGGGAACATCTTGATGTCCTCTCTGAAGAGCTGGAGCAGGTGGCCAGGGAGAGGGAGGTGTGGGCTTCTGTGCTTGAGCTGCTGCCTCCGTGACCCGGACCCCGGAAAAACGGTAGAAATTGGATGGAAAATGATGTCTGTGTAGTAGCATGTTCTACCTGGAGTGGACATAGGCCTACTAACAGATGTACTGTATCAGCGGACAGTGATCTTTTTTTTTTTTCTTTTTTTTTTGCGGAAGTTCAGGCTCGGAGTCTGGAGTTTTTCTCTAACCGTATTTGTTTGTTGCTATTTGTTGAAAGAAATGGTGATTCCTCTCCCTCTTCTCTCTCGTTCTCTCTCCCAGATCAGGATATACAATGTAATATTAGGAGGAAGACAACAGCAAAATGAATTTGGAAGGGGGAGGGACACAGATGCAAAAAAAAAAAAAAAAACACCTGGAAATTGAAACGTGGCTTATAGGGACATAATTCTTTATATGGTTATAGCCATGACCACCTGTGGTCTAAATGACAGTGGGTGGCAGTTCAAGGAATAAATGCTCTGAAATCGTGTGTGTTTTATTTTAATAAATTCCAGACTTCAAGAAAACATAAAACACACACATTTAGGCAAAGTCATGGACTGGGAGAAATGTAGATTTTGTTCAAAGTTATTTACATAATAAAACGCAAACTGTCTTTCAGACCATCTAGTAGTTCTTTGCTAGTGTTCACTACTTTGCAAACGGTTGTCACACATGTCGCTACAGTTCTTTTTGGTGTGCCAACGTGTTGCAACTATTTGCAAATGCTTACAACTATTTTTCAGACATTTGCAACTGTTTGTGGAAAAATACACTTGCCCAAAAAATTAAAATATGTTAAAAACTTTTTGGCAACAAGATAAAACTGTTTGAGACCTTGAACTGTTTGGCAACCTTTTACAGTCCCTGATGAAACCCTAAAATCACTACGTTTGCCAGCATTTGCAATTCTGTGAGATACGGGGGTCAGGGATCTTTCAAAGATATCTATATATCACCATGAAAATCTTAAAATGATCTCCCAGACATTTACACAGACGGAGAGTGTTGAGAGAGCAGGTCAATTTTTGATCTGTCAGTGGTCTCCCAATGATCTCCGTGCTGTGTAAAGGGACCCTAAACAACCAACTGTCATCCAGGTGTAGTTTCTGGAGGAGGAGGCAGTGACATTTTCCCAGCTGTGTACCCTGCTGGATAATGTTGTAAACCAGAACATGATGGTGTTTTATGAGTATTTCCACAGCAGAAGTTATGAAGCCAACCCTGCCCCTCTGCAGCTTGCTCAGGTGCAAATTTGCATCTTTGCATTGAGTTTATATGTAATCACGCTGTGTGTAAAATTCATACTTTTGCGTTTGGTCAGAGCATAGCTTAGTCCCTTACTGTAAAAATGCAAAAAACCACTGACAGCTCGGGCAGTCTAAACCAAACTGAAATTAGAACCATGACCAATACTGCAATATATCATCACCTATCTGTATTGTTCTGTTGAAAATAAAACATCATGATAAACTTTAATTATTTTCATTGCATGTTGCTGTGTTGGTAATGTGTAATTCTGTGCACCTTGTTATTGTAGTGTTTGCATTGTTTGAATTTGTAACTTATAATTCTGTTGCCTGGGGCTGCACATAAATTGGAGGCAATAACTCACTTGTCACTAAATAAGTGGTTGAATTCCCTCCTCTGAGTGTTAGATTTATCCTGAATTAAACAGCTCTGTAGTTTTGCAGTGCTTAAATCCAAGGGAATGACAAATGTCCATGCAAAATTTCATGGCAACTACTCCATTACTTGTTAAGATGGTTTCTTCAAGAGATTTCACTTTTGTATATGGGTAGTTAGCTTAAACTGCAGACTTGGGGGATGCTTACCATAAAGTTTGATATCTTTTCAATAAGAATTTTTTTTTTTTTTTGCAACCAGCTGGTTTAATTTGGCCTACTTGATTTGTATAACCTAAAAAAATAACTTAATAGCTAGAGTACAACAAATACCCATGTCTTGAGTACATTTTTGTAAGACTGTCATGAAAGTCTGTGACAGGTGGTTAGCTGTCAAAGTTCCTTAGTGCTCTTCAAGCTTTTGTAAATTGTCAGATCGGGGATATAATGAGAAACTTCAAATAGTCTGACTTGAGTGGGCTTAATATGCTTGTAATGTGTCTGTTCAAGTCAACAACATTGTGACATGTGGCTCTAATTCAAGGCACATGAATTTCCAGAGGCACAAAGCTGATGAGCCTGCCGCATTAGAGTGTGAAGTGACTGTCAGGCCAGTCTGGTGTTTGCGCCTGTCCACTTGTGCTAGTGGGGACATCCTAGTGTAAAAAAAAAAAAAAAAGTGATAAAGAAATGATTTCTTTGGTTGATAATATATCTATCTCAGCATACCACCTCAAATTTTCTATTAGGATAAATCTATTTGGAGAAAAAAGTGAAACTACTCACCTGGATATTTTCACATAATTTTTTTTTTGTGTGTGTGCAGCTAAATGAAATGGGGGGGGGGGGGGAGTCTGTAATGCTACAGGACTGACTCTGAGTATTCTTTCACGGTAGCAGTGTGCCAGAACAGTTAAATACAGCCCTGTTAGATGACTGAAACTAGGGAAGGAATGCGTGTTCTTGTTTTATGGACAGCCTAGAGCCCTCGCTTTGGCATTGGCGGCAGACTGCTCTTCGTCACAAACACCCGTGTGTCAAAGATGCAACAGCATCCTGGAGGAAGCATTGATTGCCACTATGAAGTCGACAAGTGATGAAAGTAGCCTAAAGGTTGTCAATTAAGAGAGCCAAGGCCTGGACCTTATAAGTTAATGGGCAGTTTCCCCTTTTTGGGCCTGCTAGGGCTTTATAGTGCAGCTTATAAAATCCCTAAGCATAATGCACCCCTATAACGTTTTCAATTAAGAGAAAGGGTATAAAGCAGTGCAGACACTTGGCAGTCATGCTAGACTGTTTATAAAGTGGCATTTGGCATAAATTGTAAGAGGAATTTTCAGTTTCCCCAGTTGTTTTAGGCAGCAGCTACTGTGCTGAATTTTATTTTGATGGCACTTCATGCTGACTGAAAGCATTACAGACTTCCTGGTGTCTTCCCATTACTAGCTCTTTTAGCGTGGTCATATGGACGCACAGCCAGAAGTTTAAATGTCCCATCTTCCCAGTTATAAAAGTGATTGGAAACAAGACAGAATTTTAATATACATGTGTAACATTATACACTTTTTACATTGGTAAACAGTACCATTATAAATGTAATTTCCCTGTAAATTGGCTAATTTCCATTTTAGCTATATGATACAAGAGTAATTTGCAATACAATTAAAGAAATGAAATAAAACTGAACAGTTTATTATTTGAAAACCAAATTAGCAGTTGCACACTGAAGACCCACATTTTCACTGCTATTAAAATGCTCAATGTGCAATAATTCTAACTGCTTGACAAAATCTACGTACTCGCTCATCTGGTGCCCTCGCTGACTGAGCTCTGGCTTCCGGTAGAAAAATAAATGAGTGCTGAATAAACACCAGAGTGTTGACACCTCATTTCCTCATTGATTGGTGGTGGAAGCCAAGCTTGAAGGTGTGTGGCCATAATCCAATCAACCAAGAAAACAACCACGGGGACTGTGTAACTAAATTCTGTTGCTACGAGAATGACCAGGTAACCCCCAACCCAGTGCCTTTCTTCACCTTTTCAGTGCTCCATCTTCTGACACATTCTTGGCAATTGCATCACAGTACCAAAATCATTTGGTTTTGAAAAACAAATAGCTTCTATATTCCTCTTTTTTTATTATGTATGAGGCATTTAGTAAAATAAAAAAACTTAAGCACACACTGGGATTTTCCTTTTTTTTAAACCAAGAAATCAATAACTCTGTTTATTACCTGTTGCTGACCCAGTTAAGCTTGCCTTTGAAATCCGTTACAGAGCATTAACGCACGTTGCTGTGTGAAAACAAAGCTGTGGTGACTGGCATGGGGACCAGCTGGGTAAACAAGAAGGAGCAGTTTGGGATGGCGTTGAAGAGTAGGCCTACACTTGTCCCTGCTCCGACCACAGTGGATCCATGCGGCCACCAGATGGATACGCTAACCTGTATCCACACAGGGAAAGAAAGCACAAGCAAAACAAGTGCCTTGGCTCTAGCATTAAAGCCTTTGATCAATAGCACATCTTCGCCTTCGGAGTCAGGCTTCTTATGACCCCTGAGAGCACATGGAATTGCATCTGTATAAACACGGCCGGGGAGGAATGTGTGAACAATGCAACAAAAGAATTTTTGTTCAAGAAACACAGGGTGGACTTGGCTAACGGATGGCTTATGTGGTTAAGAATTTGAGCATGGTGGTCAGATTGAATGAGGTGCTGGGAAATACTGTTTTTAATGACAACATGAGTGTAAAACTTGCTTTTCTTTTTTCCTTTAACAAATGTGAGAATTTTCCAATCTAAGTTTAAGACATTTTGATCATCCTTAAATGCATTAAATCAATACATTATTTACTTCTTCAAATATTTACATGTAACAATGAGCCGTTTATTTTGGGAAAAGATGTGTTGCATTCAGTATTGATTCCATTTGAATGTCGTAACCTGTTAAAGCACTTACAAGTACTTTAGGCATGTCTAACAATGGTGTTCTACTGTTTCTGAGCTATTAGCCTATGTAGCATGTTTTTTCTGCTGCAGTCAAGGGTGTGTTTGGGTTGCGTGTGTGTGGTGGTGGAGGGTTGGTCATGGTATTGCTTCCATGGTTGGCACGAGCTCCTCTGTGAAAAGGCTGTTTTTAACCCCTCAATATTAAACTTAAAAATCAGAATTCTGTTTCAGTTGAAATTGAATTGGTTGATCAATTTTATAAAATATTTTCAAAGAAAAAAAGCAACTTGGCCAGTCCCATTTTCCTCTGCTACGATGGTGATCCAGTCTTCTCACAGCACTGAACTTGGCTCATTGCCACGGTGATGGTCGGCTAGTTCCTGGGCGATGAGGTGTAATTTACCCAGCATTTCCTGTCTGATACACAGCACCCTAATGAGTAAGAGGCCAGATTTTATAGCAAAGTGTTAATAACCAGGCACAGCATGGGGTGTGTGCGTGTGGTGCTTTTATGTGCTATTGTCTGTCCTTGTGCCATTCTGTTTTTATGCGTGTACACCTCTAGGTAACTTTGTGTAAAAGTGCTCTGGTCCCACTTGTATCCCCATTGCTGCAGTTCTTGGTTTAACCCCTCGGTGTCAGTGTTGACAGTGGGCCCTGCTATGAGGACTTCTAGAGCTCCATAAACATGTAAGAAATAAAGAGTAAAGCTTGTATTTAAAATAATAATAATCTAAATAATTCCACTCTTATCCATATGTCTAAGGTAGTTGGTTCAGTCCAAGTTTGCAGAAAATCAGAGGCACTGCAGACAATAGACAGGTATCCAGTCTACCTCAAGGCAAACATAACACACTTCATCGTCACACATAGAAAATTTAAAATCTCTTAACTTTAACCCACACAGAAAGGATGGCCAGAATTTCAATTTCAACCAAATATGACACGGTTGTGATAGCGTTGCATTCTGTTCATGTGGCGTGGCATTGACTGATGTCCAGAAAGAAATTGATGTTGTTCCCCTAAAATGTTAGCTCATATTTTTGTCCTATATTCGATTTCAAATTTGTCATAATTTGTGTATGAATACTTGGTTTACAGATAAAATATATTCTGAGTTTCCACTGACCTTTATCTTTGCATCAAACTAAGAAATGTTCCTTGAATCAAAGTGAATATTGATACATAATTAAAATAAATTCTCTAAAAGCACCCATGACCAAGCTCGTGAGAATAAAAGATGGCTAACCTAATATCATTAGGTTTGTGACAAAAGTATAGAAATGGTTGACTTTGTGCATTATCCTCCACATTCTCATATACCCTTTGCCATGTACCCTACATAATTTTGCAGCATAAAAGATTAATGTTGAGTCACGATTTTGCAACTGAATCAGTGACACACTGTATGTACATTATATAACAATCGAGTAATATTAAAGATGATGAAGTGAAGATATACTAAACTATTCACATTTGTTTGGCATTATTGGCCTTGTGGATGCCACAGATGACACCATTTTTATTTGAAAAGGGATATAATAACACATAAGCCAAAGCCTTTCAATGGAAATGAGGTCAAATGAAGTTTTATTCTTGGTGCTAATGCTATGGGGAAGAAGTCAAGTGTTGGCTGCTTTTTCTTTTGGAATTTTACCAACATTGAAACTGGTTTAAAACTTCTCATCACATCATTGACACCAGTGCTGCAGACAAGCGGTCTGCTGTTAGCGCTGCACTTCATTAGAACCAGGTTTCAATGGTACCACACGCATTCAAACAGCCGGGCCATCTCCCAAGCATCAAAGGAAATTTTTATACAAAGGGTTGTCTCTGTGCCCGTCTTCCCATCAGTGTCCGCTAATGATGCATGCCACACACATTTTAGCATTGATACCATCCACTCCCTATCACTTGTTCCCACTCTCACACTCTCAATGTCTGATTCCATTTCTATCATGCTTATATTATCTCTCCAGTCCCCTACCCCCACCTGGCCAGTCATTCGTGGTGTTTGTTTGGCTGCTGGGTTTTGTTTGTTTATTGTTTCCAGATGGCAGACGCAGACTTCATTTGTGTGGCTTTCAAGTTCCCAGAGAGCTTTTTACTGCCTTGGCTCAAGCGCTTATCCTGTTTCCTCTAGCCAGGCTTTATGATGGGCCCTTTTATATGTAGCAACTGGAAACAACTGTCACTACCAGTCTGCGTCTGGGAGAGCAGGAGAAACCCCATGGAACATGTTGTTTTGTTTTGTTTTACATCTCAGCATCTATCACTGATGGAGCAGTCACATTTTAGATTAGGATGAGATGAGAATTTTATTCTTTCCCCAGAGGCTAAACTTTGAAAGTTCTGTGGAATGAGAAAAATCCACTTGATCATGGTCACTCCCTAACGCTTTAACTGCAGCATCAGCAGCCCCACAGAGAAATGGGATACAGTGTGTAAAACTAATTCTGTGTTGACATGGTGGTAGAGCAGCATACTCGCAGTAGTGATAAAGCTGGTATTTTTTTTTTTCTTTTTTAATGGACCTTGCTGAGACTAGTCTGGGCATCATTAAGGGCTGTGACATCACTTATTTACAGGAACCCAGGAGGGCAAGTTGCCAAGTAAATGTGGGGGAGGACCAGTGCTTGTTTTTACTCATCGGATGCGGTTTTAAGATGGGGCAGTAATCAAAGCTCTTGGTTATATAAAACCTACCCCTTTTCCATAAGGAGGCCTTTTCTCCTGGCTGCTGCTGAAT
The DNA here is from genome assembly GCA_020510985.1 of Pholidichthys leucotaenia. Lineage (NCBI taxonomy): Eukaryota > Metazoa > Chordata > Actinopteri > Cichliformes > Pholidichthyidae > Pholidichthys > Pholidichthys leucotaenia. The sequence continues at coordinate 94,973,341 of CM035843.1, forward strand.
GGGTGATTGCCTTGGCATTTCAACCTGCCTAATCCATTTCTAGCAGTGAACTAATAGAGTAGCAATTGCCAAAGCACTCCATTCACTCACTCCTACGTAACTAGTCTCTGAAATGAAAGGTCAAATGGGCGTCGTTTCTTTGAAGCTTTTAACAAATTAGTTGACCAATTGCTTAAATGAGAGTTGTCATTTCAGGGAATTCATGATGAGTTACTAGTCCCTTCTTCATGTCTTGAAAGTGTGCGTCTCCGATAACATCAGCTCTATAAACATATCTACGGTGAGTGTCAAAGTTCATGTAGTGCTGTCTTATACACGCATGTCCCAAATGGCAGCACCGTCATAGCACTGACCGTCTTGTAACCCTGCACAAGGGAATCCAAGCTGAAGTGTGAGGGGATCTGACTTTAATGTTCACGTAATCAGTGGTGTTTGTGTTTTACCACCACTGAGCACCCTAGCCGGCCGGCTAATCTCATCAGGGTTTGGGCTCTGGAGCTGGGGTGAGGGAGAGGACAGCCTAACATGACCCATATCTGTGTGCCAGAACAGCTACGACACTGTGCAGTACTGTCTGAATTTACTACAAGGCCCTTTGCCAGCATGTTCACTACTGAAATGTCTGGCACAACAGGATAATGCTTCCACTAATATCGTCTGCCGTGCTCATGCATGATGGTCTGCTCTTCATCACATCAGACCCTTCATAATTAGCACATGAATAAGTCAGAGAGCAATTAGAGCAATGTCAACAGTGTTTATGGTCGAACAGGTTTATGTTATTCATGCCAAAATGTGTACTGACAAAGATACTGTCGCATTTTAAAGAAAAATAACATCCTCACAAGTAATGTCTGTGGTTAGCTGTAATACTCTCAACAAGGTGCTTGGGCTCATTTGCGCAACTACATAAAAGATTAGTGATGGAAAAACAGAAAAACCTTGATTAGTAAAAGACAGATTATGGGTATTCCACTGCTGATACTAAAGATGTCTTGGCAGATATTTAGAATGTACATGTTTTTACAATTAGAATCAGAACATTTATAATTTTAAACATGATTGTGCTCCAATTATTAAGGGATCATGTTTCTCAATCTCGCTGGCAAAAGTGTACTCTAGGGTGTTGGAGAGGGGGTTCTGATTAACTCAAACTCTCAGATACAGGACGAAGATTGTAGCATTTGTCCTGGTCATTGAACAGTGGACCAAACCTTTACATTTGTGGAATTGCTACCCAGGGGGGCATGGGATCTTGACTGTTCAGTCTACATGTGTTTTGTGGACTTGAGAAGGCTTACAACCGTGTCCTTGGAGGGACTCTGTAGGGGGTTCTGAGAGAATTTGGGATTTGGGGACTGCTGTTGCAAGCCATTCGGTTTCTGTATGAGCAAAGAAAAGGCTATGTCCACATTCTCAGCAAAAAGTCCAGCTTGTTTCTGGTGTATTTTGATTTTGGCCAGGGCTCCCTCTTGTCTGTGATCCTTTGTGGTTTTAATCGACAGGATCTCAAGGTGTGAGGAGGGGTTCCAGTTTGGGATTGCATCTCTGCTTTTGCAGATGATATGGTCCTGTTTTGTTTTATCAGGTATTTATTCTCGGATCATCATCAAAATGTTATGGGTTCATCTCTAGCCCAAGGACCACCTCTGGTGAAAATTTCGCCCGCATCCATCCAGTAGTTTTTGTGTAATCCTGCGGCAGAAATTCAAACAAGGACCATGGTGGGGGCGTGCACTTGGATCATCACAAAATTTAATGCGTTCATCTGTGGCCCAAGGGCTACCTCTGGTGAAATTTTATTCAAAATCCGTCCAGTAGTTTTTGCGTAATCCTGCTAACAGACGGACGGACGGACAAACAGACAGACAAACCACCCCGATTACATTACCTCCTTGGCGGCGGTAATTAGCTGAAATGGGTTTGAGGAAGCTTGGTGTAGAGGCGCTGCTCCTCTGTGTCATAATGAGTTAGTTGGGATAATTTGGGCGTCTGGTTAGGATCCATCCTGGTCACACAGTCTAGGGGTATTCCAGGCATGCCCAACGGATAGAAAACCATTGAGCAGATCCAGAACCTGCTGGAGGGATTGTACAGTCTTGGGATGCCCCAAGAGGAGCCAGAGAGTGTCACTAGGGAGAGGAATATCTGGGTTTCCCTCCTAATCCTGCTGCCACCGCAACTTGACCCTTGGATAAGTGGAAGAAGTATTTAGAAGCTGTCTGCCGACTGATCTTGTAGTGTCAAAGATTTAGGTGACTTTATCAACCCACTATAGTACTGCCACCTAGTAGTAGGCAATGTACAGTTGGATAATTCATCTTCACTGTATAGTTAATTTTTGAATCAAAGTATAATTGGTACACTTGCAGGACTACAGTATTTTACTTTCAGTATGTTTCAATAGTTCAGTTGTCATTTATTATTAAAAAAAAAGGGTCAAACTTTCCTTCACCTCGCTGTGTAACTGCAATATACACCCATATTCAGATGCATTAGTACACACAGGAAACAAATTAGCAGTTGGCTGTTTGATGGTCTAATTTAAACTAGTGGATTTCACAGGGGAGTAATAAAAGTTTTTCCTTTGTGTAAGGGATGTGTTATTTTCCAGTTTTGACATTAAGACAACTTCTACCATTTAGTTTTTCATTTTAGAGTGCATAGTTATTAATGTTGATGCCAGATATGACCTTATTACCCTTTGGTGAGTACTTTTTTTGATCCAAAAGTTCATATAGTTTTTATCTCCCTGGTAGTACTTGGAGTAAAGCGTCAACAAATACGTTCATACCACATGAAACCTCAATCACTAAAGACAGAAAATTAACACCCTCCTATGATGTCTAGTACTACATTTCAAGATCCATGTAGTATTTGTCATAACTTGTGTTGAGGAGATCCACTTATTGATATCAGACACAGATCCACTATTGCACACCCTCAAATTATACCCTTAATTTGCAATTAATGCAAGGTACTCAGGCATACATCTGAGAACACACATTCAGATCAAACCAGTTAGAAGCCTTTAAAATTGACCCCAAACCTCATTATCACCTAATGGCCGACATGTAAACAAACGAGTTATTGCTTTTGTGTCTGGTTGCCTAAACAAATTGAGGAACAACCTGCATATAGCAATAAATTGTTAACACGATGAAAATGAATCCTGGGTGTTAAATGTATTCAAGATTTAACCGAGATTCTCCTCAAAACTACATTGGCTATTTATTATGTGCAGTGCAGATATGTAGATGAGCTGTTTTTGACAGTATTATTCCTTGTTTGGTCTGTGTGGCCTGCCACCAAATAATTATTTCAATACAAAAGCATGTCTTGTCTAGGAATTTAAAGACTTGAACACAGTTAAGTACATACACTAGGCTAATAAGCCCAATGATGGTTGTAAGTAGGGTTGGTTTTGATACAAACTAAGACTCTGCTATCAAAGGAATGGAGAGCCTAAGTCACGCTCCCTCTAGTTCTGCATATGGAACCTTAAATAAGAAAAAAATCTCCATTGAAATAAATGGCAAGAGCGAAATTAATTTTCCACATAACCAAAGTTGTTTATCGTATCATAACAGAGCAACATTTAGTTTTTGTGAAAACGATTAGCGGACTACATCTCCCATCGTCCCACATCACCAAACACGATCATGGCGGGAGATTACTAAAACCTCACCTCTTGTTTCCTGACCAATGAAAGAAGGATCCAAAGAGGAGAAAAACAACACAAATGTTTTGTATTTTGAGAGCTGGAGCTGATCCAGAGGACTGTTTCTTCATCCTGGGCACGCTTTGAAAAGATGACACAAGCTCCGTCCATCTGTGTTTGTAGTCTTTTCAATTATGTATTTTCACAACGTTATACCTGAACAGTTAGACAACAACCTTCACTGTTATTTACGTGGAAAATTATCTTTTAAATTGACAAACATCATATGTGTAACTCTAGGCAAAATTTGATCAGGATCAAAAGATAATTTCGCTCTTGCCATTCATTTCAATGGAGAATTTTTATGATTTGAGGTCCCTTATGCGGAAGTAGAGGGGCTGTGACTTGGGCTCGCTATACAAAATAAACTGTAATTAAAGGAATGATGCACAAAGGGTGGTCTATGTTGTTTTAAATTAATGCTGTTATGAACTGGGTAGTTTGTGTATCTGTTTTTATAACCTAATTGTAGCAAATCTTTCCTGTTTTATAGCAGAATTTAAGGATACCTTCCTAGTTCAAGCTCTTTTTATAGGAGAAGTATGTATTGGAGCTTATTTAGCATGTGTAGTGGGTGATGCGCTGAATCAGATGTCGGTATAGGCCCAGACCACAAGCAAATTCTCCATGCCTTTTAGTCCCTTCTTCGATGATGAGGTACTTCCTCAGGCTTTTGTCTTCAGTTTGGGGCACAGCTGTCAGGTTAGGTGCTGTCCATGCTCCCCTCCCAAAAACCTTAGTCCACGCACCACTGCACCCCAAACACTAAATGGGAGCATTAGACACACCATGTTAAGGGCTGCTGGTGTTTTGAGCTGTGATTTTTGGGTGCCCGTCTCGTCCCATGGCCACAGCCGTGCATTATCACACAGGCACACTCACAGCTGCACATCAGCTGTGAAAGTTATCTATGCTCCACGCCCTTCTATAAGACAATAGATTTATTCAGTTGTGTTAAATGTCCATCGTCCTATTGCTGACTTCTGTCATGGCTGCGTGTTGACCATGAAACGCCCTCGATCCTTTTAGTTTCCCTCGCCCCGCGGCAGATCTGCGCTGCAAAAAATGGCCACAAGGTCCATCTTCCCATATGTAGTGTTGCACATTTTGATTATGCACCACTGGCATCACACCTCAGCAGGATATAGCCAAACATGAAAATTAATTCACAGCTAAATTCTACTATATGCAGTCAGAGAGGGAGGGAAGGGGAGAAATCAAACACAGGTTTAAACCAATGAACAGACTTGGCATTAAGAAAGAGAGCCTAAAGGCAGGCAGAGAAGGTTCATTAATGTGCAAAGCAAATTACCCCCCCCCCCCCAAAAAAAAGGGAAAAAAATGCACACACAGATTTAATGGCCATTTTAATAGAGGGAAGAACCATTTGATTATTGGGATTTTCAATTTTCAACAACTAAATTAACAATTTAAAAAACTGACCTATAAAATATATGTAAAACATATCCCAAGCTGTTTAAAACCTTAATGAAAAACAAGAATAAAATCAGCATAATGAGCCAAATTGTACACAGGCTCGCAGGAGTTACATTGATCAGTCTGAGACAAGCAAGTTTGAAGAAGCTTCTGGCCATGTATACAAAGTAAAATTGTTACCTTAAAGGGGCCATTGATTGCACTTTTGCCATGTTGACAGCTCCCACAGGCCTTCATAAAATGTTTGACGTATTTTGGTCAAATTTTCTGTAATTGCAGGATCATTGTGAATCATCTTTTGCAGCTTTCCTCAGAATGGCTCATTCTTCTCTCGGTTACTGGCGGATAGCAAACAACTGAAAAGTGCGTACCGCCACCTACTGTACAAGAGTGTCAAACATTATGTCATCTGAGCCCGACCCCTAAATTCTATTACCGTACTTAATCCTGTTATTTAAAAAAGAGAAAAGAATGCTTCTCGTGATTCTTATTGCCTCTCCATCTCCATCTGTTTCCAGAATCCCAGTTAAATCCCATTCCCTACCAGCCTCTCGAACTTCATTTTCCATTATCTGTCTTTCATTTCCGTATTTGTGACAGTGTAATAAGATGTGCTCAACATTTTGTTTTACTCCACATTTTCTACATTTGTCACTTTCACTTTTCCCCATGGGGAATAAAGTGCTGTTTAAACCTGTGATCCAGTCTGAGTCTTGCCATAATGATGTCTTCCCTCCTTTTGGTTGTTATGTAATTCTTTATTGCAATAGGTCTTTGTATTCTATAATACGATCTACCTTTATGATCTTCATCCCATCTTTTTTGCCATAGCTCAGTTCCTTTTTTCTTGATTACTGCTTTCCCTTCACCTTTTCCAAGAGACAATGGTATAGTTATCTCTTTTCCAAGAGCACTTTTTGCTAATTTGTCTGCACAGTCATTCCCTTTCAACCCTTCATGTGCAGGAACCCAACAAAACTGAACTTCCTCCACCACCCCTGTGTACCCTAAATATCAGTGCATGACTCTTTACTGTACCTAAGACTGTCAGTTAACTCTGCCCTCCCTCTTACATCACTGTTGCTAATATTAGCTGGCTAGTTCCTAGCTCAGATAGTGAGCTGGAGCCAAATAACAAATGTGTTTTAAAGTGACACTCCACCAAAAAACTTTTTTTTTTCTTGTTAACATGTCTGTAACATGTTTTTTTATGACTTAGAAGACATATTGAATGAAATCACTCAAATGTGTCATGTCTGTTTTTGCTGTGAAATTTCAGTTAAGCTCCTCCCCTTGGACAAAGGCAAGTTTAGACGGAACGTTTTTGGTGTTGTCACTAGTAGGGATGAGAATCCTCCGCGGATCCGAGGAATTCCTCGGATTTGATCATGTCTAGGGTCATTCTCGTGAATCATCTAAATTCGAGGAGAAAATTTTAGGGGGGGGGGGGTCTGGCGGCGAGTCGTATTTTCGATCGGCTGTGAAAATCCACCGCGCAGAACGCGCTGCCCAGCGAGATCAGTAATGTAATGTAACAAGGCCACTGATAGGCTGATACTTATTGAAGCAACCAATCGGTGATGTTGTTAGATTTCCTATGTCATATCTGGATAACACGCGGAGCAAAATGCAAGTGGCGGACGGTTCAATCAACTGAGTTTTCCCGATTTCGTCAAAATGGTGAACCTAAAACTCACGAAAGACAACAAAGCAAGAATTTTAGAAATCAACAAAGGGATAAAGAACAAGTTTCGTTGGGAATGGCTTGAAAAAACTGTGTCAATGACTGTAAAGTTCGGTAAAAATACCGAAGTTGTGGTTGAAAAAATGGCCGACTTCATAGCGAAATGCGAAGTACCAGGGAAAGCCCAGTGTGTTTATTGCAACGATTTCTTGAGTTATGGATCTCGTGGTTGTGTTGCCTTAGTTGAGCACTGTTCAAAACAGAAACATCTTAAAATTGTGGCTACAAGGAGATCGAACTACTCACTCGGTGCTGCGTTCAAAACGATCGATGGACACGGTCAAACTCAGATGCCAGTCAATCAAAGTTCATCACAGTCACCCCCGATTACAGCAATTAGTGATCGGAAGACACATTCCGAGGTAAGATTTTTTTTTTCTCGTTTAAGTAATGTACTTGAGAATTTTCGCGTAATGAATTTGTTATGAAATACAACTTACTGCATCACAGCATTACACAATGCTGTTCTTCAACCCTTTGCAGCATCTTCATGGGGTTGGTCTCATTTAAAAGAAAATACTCTGAATTTTTTGGCAAAACAGTCATAATCTCTCTAAGTGCTCCTGCCACTGAGTAACAGGAAAGTTCACCTGGGTGTTTTTTAGATACAGATGCTTGCAAATAACATACAGCTGTCAGATACTGGCTGGAAAACACAATTCAATTCAATTCAATTCAACTTTATTTATATAGCGCCATTTCACAACAACAGTCATCTCATAGCACTATCAACTGTAGGGAGGACCCCCACAGTTGCAGAAAGACCCCAGCAATCAGGTGATCCCCTGTGAGCAAGCACTTGGCGACGGTGGAGAGGAAAAACTCCCTTTTAACAGGAAGAAACCTCCAGCAGAACCAGGCTCAGGGAGGGGCAGTCATCTGCTGCGACTGGCTGGGGGGTGAGGGGATAGAGAAGAAGAAAAGAACAGACATGTAGAGAGCAAACAGCACGATGGGGACTCAATCTATGGGAGAGAACAAACAAATGTTAATGACCAGCAAAAAAAAAAAATATTTCATAGAGAGTGAGGAAAGGAGTGAGGCCCAGTGCATTACTGGAGGTCCCCCGGCTGACTAAACCTATTAGCAGCATAACTAAGGGAGGGTTCAGAAAACACATGATCCCTCCCTAATTGTAGGCTATATCAAAAAGGTAGGTTTTAGCCCTATTCTTAAAAACAGAGATCGAGTCTGACTCCCGAATCCAGATTGGCAGCTGATTCCACAGGAGAGGAGCTTGATAACTGAAGGCTCTGCCTCCCATTGTACTTTTGGAGATTCTAGGTATTACAAGTAAACCTGCATTTTGGGAGCGTAGTGCTCTGTTAGGATGATACGGTAGTATCAGATCTTTTAAATAAAAAGGAGCCTGATTGTTTAGAGCTTTGTAAGTAAGAAGAAGGATTTTAAACTTAATTCTAAACTCTATGGGAAGCCAATGAAGGGAGGCCAGAACCGGAGAGATATGATCTCTCTTTCTAGTACCTGTTAAAACTCTTGCTGCAGCATTTTGGATCAGCTGAAGACTTTTTAAAGATGTTTTAGGACAGCCTGATAATAAAGAATTACAATAATCTAATCTCGAGCTAACAAAAGCGTGGATCAGCTTCTCAGCATCACTCTGAGACAAGATGCTCCTAATCTTGGCAATATTACGCAAATGATAGAAGGCAGTCTTAGAAACAAATTTAATATGTGAATTGAAGGACAAATCCTGATCAAAAATAACTCCAAGGTTCCTCACAGAGCTATTAAGAGAAAGAGTAACTGCATCCAAACTGAAAGTTTGATTTGGAAAGGAATTTCTAAGGTTTTTTGGACCAACAAGAATGACTTCAGTCTTATCTGAATTTAATAGCAGGAAATTACAAGTCATCCAAACTTTGATTTCCTTAAGACAGGCTTCTAACTTGGCTAATTGATTAGTATCATCTGGCTTCATTGACAGGTATACAACAGAAATGTAGAACCGAGTGTTTTCAAGCTCAGGTCAAAATTTTGTAAAAATACCACAAAAAATGAATATATATTACACAGCTTTTTTCTGAGGTTGAAACAAGGCTGTGTCTGTACTGGAAGACCGGAAATACAGTTTTTTTTTTTTTTTTCAATAACGCACTGAGATGCAGAGACGTGACCGCCCGCTGAATTCACAAGAGTTCAAGGGGTTAAAATATACTGATATGCAACTTTTTTATATCCCTAGTAACACTAACAAATGCACACATTAATAAATCAAAATGTTTGCAGAATGTCAGTATATTTTAATAAGTGGGTGATGGACTTGGTGATGGAATTTTGTTAATATTTATAACTTATTTTACTTGGTTAAATTATTTTGTCTGTTCTAGAACTATGTAAATGTAATTCTGTGTCAGTTCTAAACATATTAGATAGTAGTAAAATATAATTTAGTATTATTACATCAACATACTATTCAGATATCATAAATTTAATACATATGTACTGTGTTTCACTTTATTTTGTGGTTGAAAAAATGGCCGACTTCATAGCGAAATGCAAAGTACCAGGGAAAGTGACACTGAATCAAAACAGTATTGAACATGATTACACATATGATGCAGCAGCAGATTAAAAAGATAAACTATAAATGCATTTGTACTTATTTCTAACTTTAAATATAAGACCACATTTGAGCATTCTAAAACACCAGATTTTGTTAGCTTCTGGGGGGCAATGCCCCCCAGACCCCCCACCAAGGCTCTGCCTTGGATCCAGCTTGGAGGCCTGCATCCCCCAAGACCCACGGCTAAGTTTCCTCTTTTTTTCCAAAACCCCATTCTCATCCCTGCACTAGAACAGGTCTGTAGTGTTGAGCCAATCAGGATGAAAGAACGGTCTCTGGTCTAACTGAAGTTAGCCTCCAGGGTAGGTTAGCATTTTTGGACAGCTGCTTTGAAACTTGACCCAAGTTAAGATGGGTTTTATCATTTTAACTGCTTTTAGGACCAATGCAGTTTCAGGCATTATGCTGGGCTATTGTGCAGACAGCGGCATGTCCTTCAACTGTTCTTTTTGTCACATGATTCACTCTGTTTAATGTAATGCTAGCCAGCATTAGCCCTGTGAGATATGGATGGGCCAATTTATAGATTCTGGCATTTGAAGAAGGAGGAAAAAAATTAAAAGATTTTGACACGAAACTGTAAAACAATGAGAGGAGATTTTTTTTTTTTTTTTTTAGAAAAAAGGGCATAAGATACTATTTTAGACAATGTAGATTTGTTTTAATATGGGATTTATATCCACTGAAGTCCATCTTTAAAGAATGAATGAAATGATACATCACTGCTGGACAGGGGTGTGTGGCTTCATTGGTCAGTAAGATATGACCAGTCCCTCCCTGTACAACAAGCACAGAAACAGCTAGCTGCCTTTGGTCTTGGTTAGTTGAAAATAATGCTAAATGTTGGTGAAAATATAACAAAATAAGATAGAATGATGTGAGATGTTGTACTGCAGAATACGCCACCGGAGGGGTGGCCTAGTTGACAGAGCATCTGCCCCACAATCGGGAGGTTGGGGGTTCAAGTCCCGGCCATGTCATACCAAAGATCACATAAAAATGGTACTTCCCGCTTTCTAACTTGGTGCTCAGTGTAATAGAATGGGGGAAGGAGAAGTTGTTTGTGGCGGTGCCTTGTATGGCAGCGACCCCTCTGATTCTACATGTGATTAACATTGTAGATAGAAGAAACGTAATTTCTTTCTACTGGACTGAATGACAACAGAGATGGCTTCTTCTTCTTCTTAGTGAACCAGATGGAAACAGGAATGTCTATTAGAGTGACTGAAATCTAAAGAAAATAGCAATATAAATTGTGCTTGGTAAGCTGACTACTAGTAGCACTGTTAGCTCTGAAGCTTGGCCCGCTCATCTACATAAGATAAGATAAGCCTTTATTAGTCCCACAATGGGGAAATTCCAGGATTGCAACAGCACAGTGATAGCAACACTCAGAGCAATAATTAAGAAGATACGGAAAATATAAATAAGAGCAGTGGATATACATACATACATACACATAAATATATATACAAAGTGCGGAGCATTGTAGCAAGATGGAATAAACAGCATAACAGTCTACTTAGTTATCCTACATAGTATGAATATGTACCCATACATATTGTCACCCTCCGTAGCGACTGATATTGTCCTAGTTGTATACTGGAGGGGACCATTTGTGTAAGTCTGTTGCGTCTTGCTTTCAATACTATTAGGTTGTCACATTTTTTTTTGCTATCTCTGCGAGCAGCCCTGCTTAGGTTATACAGTCTGACAGCCGTAGGTAGGAAGGACCTGCGAAACCTCTCGGTTGAGCACCTAGGATGATGTAGTCTACTGCTAAATGAGCTCCTCAGTGCGTTCAATATGTCCTGCATAGGGTGGGACTCGGACTTCAGCAGAGATGACAGTTTAGCCACCATCCTTCTCTCTCCTATCTCCTCCACTGGGTCAAGGCGTTTCCCCAGGACAGATCTAGCTTTCTTGATCAGTTTGTTGAGTCTCTTCCTATCGGCTGCTGTAATGCCGTTGCCCCAGCAGACCACTCCAAAAGTGATGGCTGATGCCAGCACCGTGTCGTAGAATGTTTTCAGCAGCGCCCCTTGTACACCAAAAGACCTGAGCCTCCTCAGTAGGAACAGCCTGCGCTGTCCCTTCTTGTAGAGTGCGTCGGTATTGTGTGACCAGTCTAGTTTATTGTTCAGATGAACACCAAGGTACTTGTATGATGTCACCATCTCAATGTTTGTTCCCTGTATGTTTACTGGTGCTGTGAGGGGTTGTCCTTGCCTGCGGCAGTCCACCACCAACTCCTTAGTTTTCCTTGCGTTGATCTGGAGGCAGTTCCGATGGCACCAGTCCACGAAGTCCTGGATAAGTCCTTTGTACTCAGCTTCATCTCTGTTGGAGATGAGGCCGACGATCGCAGAGTCATCGGAGAACTTCTGTAGATGGCAGTGTGTTGTGTTGTGTGAGAATTCCGCAGTATAAAGGGTGAACAGGAAGGGAGCCAAAACCGTTCCCTGGGAGGCCCCCGTGCTACCGATGATTGTGTCGGACACACAATCTCGGGTTCTCACAAACTGTGGCCGGTTAGTGAGGTAGTCCAGTATCCATGAAGACGGGTGCTGGTCCACCCCTGCGCACAGCAGCTTGTCCTTCAGGATCATCGGTTGAATGGTGTTGAAAGCACTGGAGAAGTCAAAGAACATGATCCTCACTGCATTCCCAGGCTTCTCCAGGTGGGACAGAGAACGGTGAAGGAGGAAGATCACTGCATCCTCCACCCCAATGCCATGCTGGTAGGTGAACTGGAGTGGATCCATCGCTGGTCCCACCAGGGGGCGGAGGTGAGCAAGGAGCAGTTTCTCCAGGGTCTTCATCATGTGAGACGTCAGGGCCACTGGTCTGTAGCTGTTCAGATCTTTGGGGTGGGAAGTCTTTGGTACAGGTACCACACAAGATGTTTTCCACAACTGTGGTACCCTCCCCAGCTTCAGGCTCATGTTGAAGATGTGCTCCACAATCCCACACAGCTGGTCTGCACAGGACTTGAGGAGCTTCGCGCTGATGCCGTCCGGTCCCGAGGCCTTCCTCGCCTTGATCTTCCTCAGTTCCGTCCTCACCTGGGTCTTAGTGAGGGTCAGGTTGGGGGGCTGTGTGCTAGGAGTGGGGGGGTGTTAGTGGAGTGGGGTGTGGACAGCAGGTCTCGATGACTTCAGAGGCAGCAGTGGTTATTGTGCAGTCGGGGGGGGGGGGGCGATTGCTCAAACCTATTAAAAAACAGGTTCAGATTGTTCGCCCACTCTCTGCCCCCTGTAGCCTGCGGGGAGGTATTCTGGAGCCCAGAGATGGTTTTAAGGTTTCTCCAGACCCCGCCGATGTCGCTCTGTTGCAGCTTGTCCTCCATCTTCTTCCTGAAGCTGTCCTTGCCTTCTCTGATCTTCCTCCTCAGCTCCCTCTGTACGGACTTCAGCATCTCCCTGTTCCCCGACCTGAAGATCCTCTTCTTCTCTCTCAGAAGTGTTTTTATCTCAGGGTTGATCCAGGGTTTGTTGTTCGAGCAACACCGTATGGTCTTGGTGGGTATGGTGTTGTCCACACAGAAACTGATGTAGTCCGTGATGGTGTGAGTGAGGCCATCGATGTCCTCACTGTGTGGATCGCAGAGCTGCTCCCAGGCAGTGATTTCAAAACAGTCCTTTAGCGCATCCATTGCCTCCTCAGACCATAACTTCACCGTGCGCATGACCAGAGGTTGTCTGTGTACTAGGGGTTTGTACACCGGCAGGAGATGAACCAAGTTGTGATCTGATCTACCGAGTGGGGGGAGTGGCGATGAGGTGTACGCCTCCTTAGTATTTTCATAAAATAAGTCCAGTGTTTTATTGTCTCTAGTGTGGCATGTGACATACTGGGTGAACGTGGGTAGAATGGGGGACAGTGAAATATGGTTGAAATCACCTGAGATGAGGAGAAGAGCATCTGGGTGTTCTGTCTGCAGCCGGCCAGTTACTGAGTGGATGACATCACGCACTGTCCCAGCGTTCGCCGTCGGATTTGCATAAATAACAATGCAGATCACATGTGAGTATTCCCTCAGGAGATATGTAGGCCGCATGCTAACAGCTAGCAACTCGATGTTTTTGCTACAGTGCTGTTCCTTCACCGTGATATGTCCCGGTCTGCACCAGTTGTTATTGACATACATTATCACTCCTCCGCCCTTTGTCTTCCCACCGTCTGGTGTTCGGTCTGCCCGTATTGCGTGGAAACCCTCCAGTTCGATGTTAGCATCCGTTGCTAGTTCTGTTAGCCACGTCTCGGTATACAACATCAGACTACTCTCTCTGAAGACACTCTCGTAGCGGGAGATAGCCGCCAGCTCATCAGTCTTACTGAGTAGCGATCGAACATTTCCCATAATAATGGATGGGAGGACGGGTCTGTACCTTATATTCCTCGTCCGCCGTCTTACTTCAGCTCGACACCCACGCCGTTTCCGTCTTATTTCTCCCGGTATGTCGAGCTTTTTCGTTAGCATCGTGGGCCGGTTAAGTGCTAACAGCTGGTCTCTATTGTACTGCCTCCTGCAAGAAACAGTGGCTCCGTCCGCTGGCTCAGGAGACATTTAGGCGATCTACATGTTCGGATGGAATAAAGGTGACACTGGATCATAAAGACTGGCAAGAGAGCCAGATAGTAAACAGAAATAAGCCGAAATGTTTGCAAGTCTGTTTCTTTTTTTAAAGAGGTGTATTTTGATATTTTTTTCGATAATTACGTGACCAACAGACAGATTACTGGAGTGGTGGCTCAGTTGGTAGAGCATCCGCCCCACACCCAGGAGGCAGGGGTTCAAATCCCGGCCGGGTCATGCCGAAGACCATATAAAAAGTGGAACTTCCTGCTGTCCAGCTTGGTGCTCAGCAATAATGGAATGGAGGAGGGAAATTTGTGGCGGCGCCTTGCATGGCAGCGGCCCTCTGATTCTGCACTTGGGGTGTGTGTGATTAACACAGTAGATAGGTAAAACACAATCTCGTTTTACTGTACATGATTGGTTGTACAGTCGAATGACAATAAGGGTGATATAAATTTTAAATTTAAGAAAGTTAAAACATACAAAAACACAATTTTTCAGTCAATGACCCCTTTAAAGCTGGGTAATGTTCACCAGCTTAACCTACATGTTGTCACTCAGATATTACCATGCCTCAAAATTTGAGATGTCAAAAGAAATGAAATCATTCTCCAAGATTTTATTTAGCTAGCAATGTCCCATCAATTTTATATTGTTTATGAACTTGTGCATGAAAGTGCTTGTGCATGACTTTGACTTGAAGCAAATGGAATTGCCCCCTGATGGTTTGGAATGCACCCAGCTGGCCTTTAAAAGGTGATAATTGGAAAATACAGGATGAAGCTGCAGTCAAAGTAGGGACCTTGTGTTTGACTGGATTAGCAATCCGGAGCAGGAGAGACATACACAAAGTATAAAAAGGAATAACAAAATTCATAAATGTTTTCAGGACTGCATTGTGACTTTTTTTTAAAAAGTTGTTATAGATAATCTTGACACTTCTTTCCTAAAAGTTTTACAAAATACTCCCGCTGAACATTTTAGCCCTTGCAAAATACTGTGTTATTCACCAGCAAGAAACAAGTTGACTAACACTGTTAAATTTCACTGAAATGCCTTTCACGCTTTGCTTTAAATTCAGTGTTGCAGTAGCAGAAGATGCCTGTTTAGAATGAATTATTGCATTAGTAGTAGAAGTTTCTTTCGTGCAGGCTACAACATTATTTTATTAATTGTTTTTTACTTTTATTTTGGTTAAGGATAAATATTTATGATGTTGCTTTTGGGGAAACTTGTACATGCCGTAAACCCATCAGATTTTAAAACTGTCACAGTAGAAACATGAATATGGAAAGTAAATGCATTACTGGTTTAGTGCTAAAATCCAAGTATCTTAAATTGATTCTTAATTATTCCAGTAAGTTGTTTAATGTAAATTTTCAGCAGAATTTGTTAATTTATGGTCAAAGCATGACATAGTCTGAATCTAAAACTCTGATGGGACTTGGCTAACCTTATGAAATGGCCATATAGCTGTGTGTATGTACTGTATAAAAATTTCCACATCATGAGTGACACTTTGATCATTAGGCTACACTCCAGTCAAAACAGTTTTCAGCATGTTGGACCTTTTGCCTGATGTCAGTCAGCAGACATTTCCACTAAAATTATGCCAACACCCATTCTGCACTGTTTAGAAAACCTTTCACTAACTCTAAATGGAATCATCTCAATGACTTGTTTGCCCGATACTGGCAATCTGGAAGTTTGCAATGGATTTAACTATAATAAAAACTATTAATCTGATCTGTTCAGGGTTCAACACAGATGATACTGTCAATGCTAATGCAAGGGTCATATTTTACTAAAATTATGAGACTTATTGGTGAGTTTAGAAACATAAGGGAGGTTTTCAGTTTAGTTTTAGTGTAAACGGCAAGCTACTGTTAAACCTTTAAAGGTTCCATTTATTGCCTTTTTTAATGGATTAATTTCAAATTCTGACATCAAGAACACACATCTGCATTTTGACAAACAAAAAAGTCTGTCCTTTTACATGGGCTCTAGAATGCCACTCTGAGCTCTCCCACAAAACCCTGTGTTTCAGGCCTCTTCATTGTTATTCATGAGCCCCTAATCTGATTGGGTAAAAACTTATGAGATTGACACGTGTGGCAAAGTTGGTCACAATTGAGGAGGCCTAGTCTACAGCAGGGCCCAAGCTTGACTGTTCTATGGTAGGATCCCCATCCACTACTTTGAAAAAGTGAGAATTGATTAAAAACCAGCAGTGGAGAACATTTTACCCAATCCACAACTATCTCAAACATGCATGCAACAGGGTGGTACCCTGTAATAAGATGTAAGAAGAGCTTTGTAGCTTGTAGCAACTATAAGTCTTTGTTGTTGTTACTTAGGTAGTTTTACTTTCCGTGGATAATCCCTTGGTCTACTATGCTGTGTGTGTGTGTTTCTATCGTTTTGGTCATCTGTCATGCTGCTGTTACACTGTAATTTCCCAGTTTGAGATTAATAAAGTACATCTATCTATATCTATTTAAGTCTCGGTGTCTATTGTCCCTCAGTTATACTGTAATGGCCCATGTTAGGGACCTGTACTTATATAGTGCTTTTCTAGTCTCAAAGACCACTCAAAGCGCTTCACTAGTGCTAACCCTCTATTCTAAGGGCCTATAGGAGACAGATATCTAGGGACAATTTAGAACAACCAATTAACCTAAAACCACAGCAGGTATGATTAAAACCAGCCAAATTATTGATAAAAAAAGGATATTTTTTTCTATCCCTTTAATACAGTATGTTGTCAGTAAGTGTACAATGATAACAAATTTTGATGGATGATAAATTATCGCAATGAACGATAAATAACTGAGCCAGAGTTGAAGCCAACCTCTCCAATGGGGGCGGGGAGATGAGGGTTTCAGCTGTGCAAAGCGAACACACTATTAAAAAGTAGCAGACCTTCAGGCTCAGTCGGAACAAACTTTATATTGTGAAAGGACCCCAGCTCCCCCCTTCACCTTATTCTGCTGTACCTGCTGTGCAAACTTATGCTCCACCTCGCACGGGGAGCATACAAAGGGAGAGAAGCAGCACGTCCAGCTGAAATGTTGGCAGATTACGTAAAGAAAAAACAGACACACGTAAAGATGACTTATCGTGGCCAGAAAACCTATCAGGGTTGCTTTTTCCTATTGTACGATTAATCGTGTTAGCTGTTATCATTACAGGCCTAGTTGTCAGTGCTAAGCTAACAGCTTTAGCAGCTAAAAATGCCAAACTTTTACACTTGTATAAATATTTATTTAAAGAGTACTGGTTGGGGGGCCGAAGTAGGGTTCACCAGTTCACTTTCCAAGGCTTTGCAATGAATCCGTAGTGAAATTACCAGAACAGAGCAGTAAGTTTAGGCTAAGATCTTCCAGAATGTCCCTAAAATAAAATATCAGCCACTTTTCTCTTAAAGATGCACCCATTGGGAGCTTGTGTCAGGATCTTTTTGTTGCCTTACATCGCTTGAGTGTGCAAACATTTCCTCAGCGTTTTTGCAGACTGCTTCTATTTGCTGAGCTGTGTTGTAAACAAGAGAACACAAGGGCAAGAAACACAGCTGGATACAATCAATTGGGCTGGGCAATAAAAGAGCAGTGGGCAAATATCAAGGCTGGGTTTTCCTTTTCGTCATGTACCGTAGCAAACCCAGAAGAGTTGCATTGGCTCCTCACCAATAGTATCAATATGAAGGCTTTTTTTTTTTGTGGTTTTCCTTAATCTGGCATCTTTTTGTTTGCAGTGCATTCTTCTTTTATTCTTGCTTTATCATTGGATAAAATCATAACTCAATCACCCTCACCTTTTTGTTGTGGTTACACACTGTTACTACAAGGCAGCAGGAAAAAAAAATTCTCTATCAATTTATCAATCCCCATTTTCTTGACAACTTGGACAGTTTAGAGTCAGGGGAAGCTCATGAATCTGTCCCAACTGTCTTTGGACGAAAGGCAGTTTACAGTTTTTTGGTACTTTTGTGCAAGAAATGGGTATCCAGAGTGTCTACTAATGCAAAAAACTCAACCCTGTCACTTTGTTAGAGTCCATCTTGATTTTTATGAACTGTTTTTGTCTCTAGTTTTGGCATGAGAACCAGGATTCATTGGAATGATGCCACCACCCCTTCAGCTTTATTTCCACCCGCTTGACAGTGGGCATTTCTTAGTGAGCATGCAAACCTACACACCTACAAGGCTGATAATGAGTTTCCTCAGTGGAAAGACTCATTTTTATGGCTATTTTGTGTATATTCACTTCACCACACTAGACAAATGTGTTCCCAGCTGGTTTATTAATCTACATTTGGCTATATTGAGGTTTTGCAGTCACGTGACCTCCGACAGTGATTTGTTGCTATCCCATACACACCAATGCATTACTAAAATGAGATTTTGGTACGATCCAGTCAACAGAGCTTCTTAAAATTGGGTTGTGTGACTTTGCTAAGCATACGACAACTGCAGAAGCATCGGTATGTTGAGAAATTATCCGTGAACAGTCTGAAACATGATTCTTCTCTCATGGTAGATCGTTTGTTTACATCATGTCAAGATGCTAGCGCATCCAGGAACTACTCTGTCATGATATTGACCACTACCTAATTAACTAAAAATCACTTCATACAGCAGAATGAAGCATGTGTGGTGCGGTGGTGCAGTGGTTAGCATTGCACCAGCACAGCAACTCACCCTTGGCCATGGGATCCCTGGTTCGATCCCAGCCCCTGACCAACAGTGATCTGTGTGGAGTTTGCATGTTCTCCCCGTATCTGCGTGGGTTTACTCCGGGATTTCTCCGGTTTCCTCCCACAGGCCAAAAACATGCAGGTTAGGTTAATTGGAGACTCTAAAGTGGCCCTAGGTGTGAATGTGTGTGTGAATGGTTAAGGGATAGTGCCGTACCGTGGCTGCTTCATCCATCCAGGTGGATGCCCTCAATTTCCCGTCTGGGGATCAATAAAGTATACAAAATCAAAAAAAACAAAAAAAAAAGAAACTCTGAAAGTATGCAGAAGTCTTAATGCCTACCAGTACTTTGCTGGATTTGTTGTAGATTTAAGGCAACATCATGACAAGTGTCTGGTGCTGATTACAGCCAAGGTAAGCTCTGTCTACATATCTAAATATTTTATACAGTAAATAACATTGTGAAAATAAGTATACCAGAAATGTTAGCTTTTATTAAAAATCTTAGTAATGTCTGCAAAAGTGGGTAATTAATACCCAATTGCATATTTAATATCAAGCTAGGACTGGAATAGTAGGACATCTTGTATAATAGAAACATCCTTACCTCCTGCAGAATGTTCATTGTATATTCAACTTTTTTGCTGGTTTGTTGAAGGGGGCAGCTCTTTTTAGTACTGAGATCCATTTCTTCGTCTGATCGGTATCAGCAGGAAGCCTGTAAAGGACGGCCCTTATTCTTGCTCCTGTAATTTTGACATTCTACAGCTACACAGTTGAGGCCTATAGCTGTAAATAATGCAGTGCTAGCTTCCAATTAATCCTTACTCTCTCAGAAACATTACTGAAATATCTTTTCTACAGCATAGCTCTGTGTCTTCCTGTTGTTTTCACTCCAGTGAAGCCACACCCTGCTTGTGATGACAACTGCAAAACCTCAGTAGTTTGTCATTCTTGCTTATTATGCTGCATTTTTGTGTGTTAGTGGAGTGACCACAGTTTTTATTGCCATTTTGTATATTTTCTATTCACCCCAGTAGGCATCCGCAGTCCCAGCCAGATCATCTATCAACACTTGAGCGGATATCTTATTTCTAGACATTATTTCAGTTTAGTTCAATATACAGTAGTTTACCATACTCTAGTGGTGATGGCTCTTTTCACCTGTGGTTGTTATTCGCAGTTGACAGAGCTAGCCATTCAGTCACCCAAGATTGTTTCTGTTTATTATACCCCAGTTACCATTTACTGTATATCCTATCAACCACACAAACTGCACACCCCTGTTCCTGATGATACTTTTTTGCTTTCACATTCTCACATTCAGCCAGTTTTACGTTGGTTAGCTAAGGCTTATGTTCAACACAGCTAACAAGCAAACATTGGCCTCAACCGCAGATCTCAGAAATGACGAAAGAGGGAAGTAGACTGGGGCTCATTAGTATTTAAATCAACACACACTGAAATGGGTCATTAGGAAGAAGGGTATTTAAGCTGGGTGGAAAAGGGTGGTGGAATATTGTGGTGCTGAGGTATTTTAACTAAAATATGTCAAACATTTTGGTTTCACCTCTTGGAACTATGTCAACGTGTGGAAAAAGGGCATAATATATCCCCTTTAAACATGTTCAAAGGAAAATGATTTGCCTCAGTGTAATTATTTGCAAATTAAAATCCATGTTTTTGCATCATTAAAATTGCTGGTGGCTTAACTTGCCTATTGATTTATGATTTATTTCCTGGTTTATACCCCAAACTGATATAATGGACAGTTAATGGATAGTCAGAGAAATTGCATATTCAGGCTTCACAGAGCTGAATAGCGAACTACAGTGGGAGTTAAAACTTCCAGGTGTAAACTAGCATAGCGTTGGTCCAGATTCTTAAGTAATCCTGCTTGCATCTCTGATGTAATAACCAGCTGCACTAACAGTACAGATCACATTCAAACACTGAATTGGATGCATCCACGACGTGATTAGACGTGATTAGATTCCGGTTCCGGCTCTGCCGGACCGGCGGCGTCACACGAGTCGGCTGCCTGTTGCAACAGCCTTTTTTTTTTTATCTTCCTTCTTCTTTCTACACCTTTCACTCTGTATATATATCATGGACGCACGGATCGCCCCGGGGGTCTCCCGGGTCGGCGGACGGAGCCACGGTTTGCAGCGGGAGACGTTACAGCGGGGAGGAGCTAGTGCTAGCTAGCACTTGGCCGCCGCCCAGTGCTAATGGGAAACTCGACATACCGGGAGCTGTAGCGAAAACGAAGCGGGTGCCGGGCTGGAGTTTAGGCGGCGTGAAAGAAATATAAGACAGAATAATAAAGAGCGATGGCAAGAACCAAGCAGGCCGCCCGTAAAATCTACTGGAGGAAGAAGCCCCCCAGGAGACAGCTAGCCACCAGGGCTGCTCGGAGAGGCGCTCTGGCCACCGGCAGAGTGAAGAGGCCTCGCCGTCACAGGTCCGTGGCTCTGAGAGAGATCCGTCGCTACCAGAAATCCACGGAGCTGCTCATCCGTAAGCTGCCCGTCCAGCGCCTGGTGAGGGAGATCGCTCAGGACTTCAAGACCGTCCTGCGTTTCCTGAGTTTCGCCGTCATGGCTCTGCAGGAGACCAGCGAGACCCACCTGGTGGTCTCTTCTTCGCTAAGGGGGTCACCATCATGCCCAAAGACTTCCAGCTGGCCCGCTGCATCCGCGGAGAGAGAACTTAGACTTTCTGCTGCACATCCACCAGCCATAATGCTCTGCACTGTGTGTCTACTGTATATATATACATTTATAGTAATATGGACATATGTTTGCTAGATGTTGTTTTTTCTTGCCTTCTGATTGTTGCTCTGAGTGTTGCTGTCCCTATGCTGTTGCAATCCTGGAATTTCCCCATTGTGGGACTAATAAAGGCTTATCTTATCTTATCTTATCTTATCCACATTGTTGTGGAATTACATATATGGACTTCTCAGTCAAAAGTCACAGTGAGTCTTTGAAATTCTAAATGACAGAAAAATTTCATCTACATGTTGTGTTGATAACTTAGGATGACATATGTCTAATCACAGACATGGATGTATTGTAAAACAGAATATTTGTACTAAAGTGCCTCAATTATAGATTTAATGCACATAGTGTATATAGAGTACATTATTTAGGCCACACAATTTCATTATCTTCTGAAAATGGGCTGGTGCCAAACAAATTAAAAAAAAAAAAAAATGTGACTCCAAGTGGAGTTTCCATGTTCCACCCAGAAAAGGAAGGAAGGGGCACTGGTTATTACCTACACCCACCCACACTGCACTCTTAATGGAAAAGGCCAAGTTAGGGTTGCTCATTTTCCGTTGACTTTCCACATTGTAGCAGGGTCTGTTTATGTTCCAGATTTTTTTTTAATCACTGCCAGGTTTAAATATATCTGCTGCTATGATAGTAAAACAAGTATGAAAGCGTGCCACTCTTGGCTTAACAATGAAGGTTGTCAGCTTTTGTCTTCTTAAAAAAACAAAAAGGGTTGCATACAGCTGTGGCTATGAAAATGGCATTTGACAAAGTAGTAACAAATCAGTCAGGTAAATCCAAACAGTTGCTGTAGTAATCAGTCCCTCCAGGATTTCACGGGATGTCTTTGATTGTTGTGGCCTAAAAAGCCTGACTTTGTGGGAGCTTTTTTAAAAAAGTTGCAATAAAAATTGTGATGTTTTGAGTTTTTTTTGTTTTTTTTTTTTTTGCACTAAAAGTTGTGGGAAGAATTACGAATTTTAAAGCAGATGCTTTTTTCTGTATTTTACTGTAGTGATATTCTATATAACATCACAAGAAAAGCACAGGATTGTCAAAAATTTCCTATTAAACAGTGATTGGTAAATTAAGCAGAAACTTCTGCTGTACAGAAACTCTTTTGTGCAACAGCAAATACAGACTAACACAATATCCATTACAGCAGCTAAATTGCATTGAATGCATGTTAAAGAGTATAGACTTGTAAATTATGGCAGCACCTTTATTTGAAAACCACACTGGTCCCCAACAACTCGGCACTGAGTGCAGAGAAAAAAGAAATAATTTTTTATTCTGTTACTCTGCATTGTCTATCGAAGTCTGTGTTTTTCTGGAAAAAAAAAAAAAAAATATTCTCTCTCTTTCCGTGCCAGTCTCCTACCTGTCTATCTGCTGCGTGTCTTGATGCACAATGGAAGTCGTACCAGGAGGAGGGGCTCTCCTTGAGGATTTACCGGGGCACACATTGGTCCCTGTCCAGACCAGAGATTCACAGCTTTAAAGCTCATTGACAAGATGTAGTAATGATTTGACCTCTAAAGATGGATAAAATGTTCAAACACTGGCTGTAGTGTTAGATTTTCTCGTTTGTTTGTGATTTTACAATGTCTCTCCTCATGCGTGCTCCCGTGATGAGGTGCTTTCAGGCAGGCGGACGTTTTTCAAAACAAACCCGGCACTTCGTACACACATTCAGGACGGAGACATTTGGAAGTGTCCACTGACGGGCCGGGGTAGACAGAGGAAGGGACGGTGTGGGAAAAGTGGGAGATAAGTTTTTTTTGTTTTGTTTTTGTTTGTTTTTTTTTAAATCACACACTGTATTTTGCTGATGTGTTCCATTAATACTCACTGTAAACACGGAAGTGAGCGCAGTGCAGCGACACATTTGATTGGTTAAACAGTGTTTGAGCACTACTCGGGGACAAATTTGATTGGTGAAATTGGCGGAAGTTGACAAGGATTGGCCAAAATTGCGGGAAAGTTGCGGTGATTGGACGAAGTTGCAAGGTTGCACAAAAGACGCAACGATGGCCTAATTTCACGTGAATTTGTGTGATCACAGCATTGCGAAATCCTGGAGGGACTGATTGATTGACTCTGCATAAACACTTTGAACTTCTTCCATCTGGTAAACGATTCCGGAGCATCAGAGGCAGAACCACCAGACTGATCAACAGCTTCCTTCCACAAGCTGTCAGGATGCTGAACAGCTGACCCGGAATCTCGCATACACACTACTGCACCTACGGACATTTTGTATATTATAGCTGCACGGTGGCGCAGTGGTTAGCACTGCGGCAGCACAGTTTACCCTTGGCCGGGGGATTGTGGGGATCGTGGGATCGTGGGTTCGATCCCAGCCCCCGACCAACAGTGATCTGTGTGGAGTTTGCATGTTCTCCCCGTGTTGCGTGGGTTTACTCCGGGATTTCTCCGGTTTCCTCCCACATGCCAAAAACATGCATGTTAGGTTAATTGGCTGTTCTAAATTGTCCCTAGATATCTGTTTCCTATAGGCCCTTAGAATAGAGGGTTAGCATTAATGAAAGCGCTTTGAGTGGTCTTTGTGACTAGAAAAGCGCTATATAAGTGCAGGTTAGTTAGTTAGTTAGTTATTCTTTTTCCCCAAGTATGTCTCAGGGATGTGTGAATGGATGGGGGGGTGGGGGTGGGGGGTGGAGCTATGTGGGAGTGTGTCTTAAATCATGCTGCTTCTTATATGGATGCCGAGAGAAACGCAATTTCATCTTGCCTGCACTACAGTTGTATGTACAGCAATATGACAATAAAGTTTGATTTGATGCATCACAACACTAACAGTTGCATTAAGCACAGTTCATTATCATTAAAATGTGTCTGTAGAGCTTGTTCTAAAGTTGACATTCTGCGCTTTTTTCTATAAAATGTTATACTTTATTTAAAGTAATGCTATAATGTTTAATGCGCATGTTCACATTTTCAAGCATGTTTGTAATTAAGAAGTTAGTATGTAGTATTGATATGTGTAATAGTTTTTTGTCAAGAACTCGCACATATGTTAATTGCATCACAGCAGTAAGAATACTTTGTTGGGAAAACTCTTGAAAGAAGATGATTATTTTCACTAACTGACTAAAGTTGTACAAGCAGCAGGAGTGAAGAGAAATATCTTCTTGTTACCAACCTAACAGGCTCACAGTTGGAAAGCATCTAAATGCGTTTTCATTTTATCAAGAACTCAAATTGAACTCGGATTGTTTCACAACAGTCTGAGTCATGCCTTTCTTTTTTGGGGTGGGGTGGGGGATGAATTATTGAAGCAGGTGTTAATAACAGACTCTGAAGTTGTGGGAGCATCTGTAAAAAATGAGTGATATCCTCAGGTTAGCAAACTCAGACTTGCAAGCATTGAACTTCCACTTAGGGATAGGCATTTTCAGGAAAAAAAATTTATTACACCGTGTGTGATGGCCCCCTCCATGGGTAATTAGTCAGTGGTGCAGTCCCTGACACCTTAGAGTACACCGCCATTACTAACCGAGAGCTAGTGGAGGAATTCCTCTTTGGCTCAGTGGTAGAGTAAGAGGTTTTCAGATACAAGGAGGTGTGTGTCCACCTTGCCTGAGGGTGAAAGTGACATAGGTCTGCCCACCTTGAATGGGGGGTCAAAACAGACTTAGTGATTTGTGATCCCAGGCTGAGGTAGGCAGTTCTGGCCTTGGCCCAGAAAGCGGGTTGTAACACCGCGTTCCAAATTATTATGCAAATAGGATTTTAGTGTCATAAACATTAAGTTTTTTGTGTTTCAAATAAACTCATGCATAGTTTTGTGTCTCAGGGCTTTTTGAACCACTGATATCAATCTCAGATACCTGTCATAATTAGTTTGCCAGGTGAGCTCAATTAAAGGAAAACTACTTAAGAAGGATGTTCCACATTATTAAGCATGCCACAGGTTTCAAGCAATATGGGAAAGAAAAAGGATCTGTCTGCTGCTGAAAAGCATCAAATAGTGCAGTGTCTTGGACAAGGTATGAAAACAATAGATATTTCATGAAAACTTAAGCGTGATCATTGTACTGTGAAGAAATTTGGCTGATTCGGAGCACAGATGAGTTCATGCAGATAAAAGCATAATGAGGAAGGTTTCTGCCAGACAAATTCATCAAATTAAGAGAGCAGCTGCTAAAATGCCATTACAAAGCAGCAAACAGGTATTTGAAGCTGCTGGTGCCTCTGGAGTCCCACGAACCTCAAGGTGTAGGATCCTCCAGAGGCTTGCAGTTGTGCATAAACCTACTATTTGGCCACCCCAAACCAATGCTCACAAGCAGAAACAGTTGCAGTGGGCCCAGAAATACATGAAGACTAATTTTGAAACAGTCTTGTTTACTTCTTGTTTACTGATGAGTGTTGTGCAACCCTGGATGGTCCAGATGGAGGGAGTAGTGGATGGTTGGTGGATGGTCACCATGTCCCAACAAGGCTGCGATGTCAGCAAGGAGGTGGCGGAGTCATGTTTTGGGCCAGAATCATGGGGAGAGAGCTGGTAGACCCCTTTAGGGTCCCTGAAGGTGTGAAAATGACCTCGGCAAAGTATAGAGTTTCTGACTGACCACTTTCTTCCGTGTTACAAAAAGAAGAACTGTGCCTTCCATAGCAAAATTATCTTCATGCATGACAATGCACCATCTCATGCTGCCAAGAATACCTCTGCGTCATTGGCTGCTATGGGCATAAAAGGAGCGAAACTCATGGTGTGGCCCCCATCCTCCTCTGACCTCAACCCTATTGAGAGCCTTTGGAGCATCCTCAAGCAAAATATCTTTGAGGGTGGGAGGCAGTTCACATCAAAACAGCAGCTGTGGGAAGCTATTCTGACATCTTGCAAAGAAATTCAAGCAGAAACTCTCCAAAAACTCACAAGTTAAATGGATACAAGAATTGTGAAGGTTATATCAAAGAAGGGGTCCTGTGTTCACAAGAACTCACGACCACGCTGCCTACGTTCTGTGGATCAGTCTCCAAACAATAATCCACAGAAAACAAATTACCCACCCATAAATAACTCACCACCTACCCTAAATATGGCTCTTTTAAATATACGGTCACTTGATAACAAGACTTTTATCATCAATGACCTGATTTTAGATAATAAGACTGACTGTTTATTTTTAACAGAGACATGGCTTGGCACAGATGCACCAGCGGTTCTCACTGAGGCCTCCCCACCAAATTTTAGTTGATTTTCTTTTTTCCATAAGAAAGGACAGGAAGGGTGAGGGTACTGCTTCTATTTTTTCTTCCTCACTTGCAGTAAAGCAAATTTTACCTGATCAATATACCACATTTGAGCACCACACTTTTGGCTTTAGCAGCCCTGCAATTTTATGCGTCACAGTTTACAGACCACCCAAATACTGCCCTGTTTTTATTAATGAGTTCTCTGAGTTTTTATCAATAATCCACTCCTCATATAATTTTATTCTCATTTCCAGTGATTTTAATCTACACACTGATAAGCAGGGCGACCATATGTCAGAAGATTTTAATGACCTGCTCAGGTCCATGAATTTTACTCAACATGTCATGCAGCCGACTCACAACAGGGGACGCACTCTGGATCTTGTCATTAGCCATGGCCTGCCCACTAGTATGTCCTCTGTTGTTGACTTGGCTGTATCTGACCATTACTGTGTGTTTTTTAACATCACTGGTTTTATGCAACGGGAGACCTCAGTGCGAACTGTGAGGAAGTGCCTTCTGACAATTGAAGTGGCTGCTGATTTTAATCAAACTCTTACGCAACACTCCCCCAGTTATTTTATCTGCATCGTGTGATTTTATTGTTGATAATTTTTTTTTTCCACAATATCTTTATTGAACCTTTTTTTTTTTAACAAACATGATACAAACAATCAAACACTAACACTAAAGTACTACAAAAAAAAAAAAATACCCTAAAAACACCAACAACCACCAACAAAATCAAGTCTTCAACAATGCTCCTCTGTTTAGTCTAGACAATCCAATACATTAGTATACATATTATGTTCACCAGTTTGGAATTTACAAGGTCCACACACATCATTCACCTTCTTCTTCAAGAGTTATGTTTAAATTTTTTACATAATCAATAAAAGGTCTCCATATATTCTCAAACACAATTTCCTTTGATTTCAGTATATATGTTATTCTTTCTAATGGAAGGTTTGTTAACATCTGTCTTAACCACTGAGTCACATCTGGTCTATGAGTCTTTTTCCATAATAGTGCAATACATTTTTTGGCATTAAGCAAACTGAGGTCTATGAATGTTCTTTCACTTTTATTGAAATTATGCTTTTCTGGGTACAGACCCAACAAAAACAGTTTAGGATTCAATATGATTTGTTTTGAGATTATTTTTTCAATTGTTACCCTCACCTCCTCCCAAAACATTCTTATTAATCTACATTCCCATAAACAATGAAATAGGGTTCCTTTACTTTCCATGCATTTTGTGCATGTATCTGGTATATTTTTGTTATATCTATTTAACTCCTCCGGTGTAACATACATCCGCATTAACCATTTGAAATGTATCAATTTAAGGCGTGCATTTATTGATTTGGTTTGAGCTTCTGTACAAGCCAATTCCCATTGTTCCTCTGAAATTTCAATTTGCAGATCTTCTTTCCAGTAGTTTAATCTTTTCAGTGAATTTTCACTTGAAGATAGTGTCAATGAGTTATAAAACTCTGAAATAATACCCTTTCTTTTACTATCTTTCATCATCATTTTTTCCAAGGATGAATAAATAGGTCGAGTGAGAGCTTTATTTTGATTTGATCGAATAAAGTTTCTAAGTTGAAGATATTTAAAAAAATGTGTTCTATTGAGATTAAATTTGATCCTCAGCTCTTCAAAAGACATTATGTTGTCTGCACATGGCAAATATAAATCCTGAATCTTTTGTATCCCTTTTAAATTCCATACTTTAAATACAGCGTCCGCTCTCCCTGGTTTAAAATATTGATTACCCCATATTGGACTAAATTGTGACAATAACTGTGGTTCTTTTAAATAGTTTTTAGCTTCACACCATATTTTGATCATATGCTTTACAAATGGATTTTTAACTTGTTTTTGTAATTTTTTTGCCGAATCTGAGTATATGAATATGGGAAGAGGTAAAGGTAAATTGTATGATTCCATTTCAGTCCAGTGAGGGAGATCATTTGATGAAAAATAATATGTCATAGACCTCAGTTGTGCCGACCAATAATACAACATAAAATTTGGACATTTCAGACCTCCACGATCAAATGGTAAATATAATAAAGACAAACGTAATCTAGCCCTCCTGTTGTTCCATATAAATTCCACTAACTTTTTTTTATTCTTGAGAATAGATCTAAAGGTGGTGATAAGGGAATGTATTGAAATAAATAAAGTATTTTAGGTAAAATATTACTTTTAAGTATATTGATTCTCCCGATCATCGACATTGGTAGTGACATCCATCTCTGAGTTAACTCATTGATATCTGACATTAAGGCTTCATAGTTGACACTGGCGACTGATTCTAGCTTAGGCATAATTTGGATTCCTAAATATTTAAACTGATTTACAACATTGAATTGATTTACCTCAGGGGCTGGGTAATTTCTCTGGGTCTCATTTAGCATTAATATTGAAGATTTAGTTTTATTTATTTTATATCCTGATATTTCCCCAAAATTCTTTATTAAATTCAACAAGGTTGGAATTGATTTTTTTAGATTCGACATAAACAAAATTATATCATCGGCGTACAGGGAGATTTTATGTTCTGTTGGTCCAACTTTAATTCCATATATTTGTGAATGTAAACGTATCGCTATCGCTAAAGGTTCAATTGCCATAGTAAACAGTAAAGGTGAAAGTGGACAGCCTTGTCGACATCCTCTATTGATTTTTATTGGTTTTGAAATATTGTTATTTGTTAGGATTTCTGCTGTAGCAATATTGTATATTATTTGAACCCATTTTATGAAATTATTTCCAAGTCCAAACCTTTGTAGGACTTCAAAAAGAAAGGGCCATTCAACTCTATCAAAGGCCTTTTCGGCGTCCAATGATAGGAGAGCTGTATCCGGTGCTTCTTTATTAAAATAAATAATATTAAATAGTCTTCTTACATTATGGAAGCCTTGTCTACCCTTTATAAAGCCATTCTGATCTCGATTAATAATATTTGGTAAAATTTCTTGTATTCGTCTTGCTAAAATTTTACAGATTATCTTAAGGTCGGCGTTTAATAGGCTTATTGGTCTCATATTTTCACATTTATTAGAGGGCTTACCTGGTTTTGGCAGCAGTATAATTAAGGCATTATTTATGTATGATGGTAAATTATTATTTTGAAATGCTTCTAAAACCATTTCCAAAAAAGGTTTTATTAATTTATTCTTAAATTTTTTATAAAGGTCAACTGGAAGACCATCTGGTCCTGCACTTTTTCCTGATTTCATATTATCAATGGCTAGCCCAACTTCTTCTTGACTAATTTTAGACTCCAATATCTCCCCGTTTTCATTTGGAATACACGGTATAGATAGTTCGTTCAAAAACCCATTTAGTTTTGTTAAATCAGGTTCATTTTTGGTATCATATAATTTTTCATAGTAATCTCTAAAGGCTCTATTAATTTCTAAAGGATCTATAACTACCTGTCCATTACTTATAATACTGGTAATTGGTGTTTTAATTTCCAATTGTTTAATCTGCCATGCTAATAATTTTCCTGATTTTTCACCTTGTTCATAAAAAGATTGTTTCAATCTTAGAAGACTCGAGGCAGCTCTATTCGCTGATTTTTTTGTCGTATTCAGCTCTCAAAATCAGTAATTCATTCTCCAACCTTGGGTCACTTCCTGCATACACTTTTTCCTGAAGACTTTTTATTTTATGTTCCAATTTAGCTCTCTCCTCTCGAGTCTTCTTAATTCAATTCAATTCAATTCAATTCAACTTTATTTATATAGCGCCATTTCACAACAACAGTCATCTCATAGCACTATCAACTGTAGGGAGGACCCCCACAGTTGCAGAAAGACCCCAGCAATCAGGCGATCCCCTGTGAGCAAGCACTTGGCGACGGTGGAGAGGAAAAACTCCCTTTTAACAGGAAGAAACCTCCAGCAGAACCAGGCTCAGGGAGGGGCAGTCATCTGCTGCGACTGGCTGGGGGGTGAGGGGATAGAGAAGAAGAAAAGAACAGACATGTAGAGAGCAAACATTTTGATCCTGTATAACTAATAATATGTCCCCTAATAAAAGCTTTGAAAGCCTCCCACTTTACACATGCTGATGTTTGTGTAGTATTGATGTCAAAGAACTCGTCTATCGGTTTTTCTATATACTTGACAAATTCCTCATCCTGAAGCCATTTATGCTGAAATTGCCATCTACCTGATTCCTTTGTCAATTTTTTATCTACATATATTAGACAACAGGGTGCATGATCAGAAATCACGATGTTATCATAAAAGCAGTTTTGAATCTTGGACCTTAATTCTGTGGAAATCAAAAAATAATCAATACGTGAGAATGTCTTGTAGGTACTGGAATAACAAGAATAGGCTTTAACTTGTGGTTTCATTTCTCTCCATATATCTAACAATCTCAATTCTTTCATAAAATGATTAATAGTCATCCTACATCCAATGTGCGTACAATCCAGTCCTGTTGATCTATCCACACCTGGATTCAATGTACAATTAAAATCCCCTGCTATTATATGTTGCCCTGTAAGTGATGATAAGATGAGAAATAAATTAGCAAAGAACTTCTGATCATCTATATTGGGACCATATAAGTTCACAAGATTTATATTTTCTAATAGCAAAGAACCTTGAATGATTACATATCTTCCAAATTTGTCTCCAATTACATTTTTCACCTGAAAAGGAACTGATTTATGTATGAGAGTCATAACTCCCCTGGCTCGGGATGAAAATGAAGAGGTGAATACACTTCCCTGCCATCTACTCCTAATTCTTTTAACATCCTCCTCTATCAGATGAGTTTCTTGTAAAAACACAATTCTTGAACCCATGTCCTTTATTTTATTCATAACTTGTTTAAGTTTTTTTAAATTTTGTAGACCTCTGCAATTCCATGAAGTTAAATTAAGATTAACACTTTGGTCCATGATCAATAGAGAGTTTAGGATTACCTTGCAGTGTAAACATGCTCATACAGAGAAGCAAAAACATGAGTGGTTGAACATTCATCCTACAAACTACACACAAACAAATTTCCCCTTCCCACACTTGTGGCAAACCCCCCAAAATCAAAAGAAAAATTCTGTCTCCCGATATAGCCATCGACCGTTCCACACCCACGGGGAACAGCCTAAGCCACTCCTTCTTCATCCTCCCAATCACCCCAACTCTACTGCTTTTAATGACGTAACATTAACTCTCTTCTGTAGTTTTCCAACTTAACTCCAAAATTTTTAACAACTTTGTACATCATAGTTTTTTTTTGTTTGTTTGTTTTGTTTTTGTTTTGTT
The DNA here is from genome assembly GCA_020510985.1 of Pholidichthys leucotaenia. Taxonomy (NCBI): domain Eukaryota; kingdom Metazoa; phylum Chordata; class Actinopteri; order Cichliformes; family Pholidichthyidae; genus Pholidichthys; species Pholidichthys leucotaenia. The sequence goes on from CM035843.1 coordinate 95,005,412, forward strand.
TTTTTAATATATAATACAATCTATATTTTGTAAACTTACTATTTACTTCAAGTCAGTCAGATGCCTGTGCAAATGCTTAATTATTCTACCTTATATTTTGTTCATGCTTAGCTCCCACCAGTCTCTTCTTCTTCTTTGATCTTCTTGATGAACTCCTGCGCCTCCTCTGGGGTCTTGAAGATGTGGGTTCTGCCCTCATACGTGGTCAGCAGTCTCGCAGGATAGATTACACCATGACGAATCCCAAGGTTGCGCAGCTCCTTACGTATGGGATCAAACTGCTTCCTCAATTGCTGGATTCCTGTGGCCAAATCTGGGTAGAACCGCACCTGCTGGTCCTGGTGTTTAATCTCTCCTTTAGCACGTGCAGCGTTGAAGATCTTCATCCTGTCTCTGTTGCTAAGAAACTTCATAATTAAGGTCCTCGGCGGTCCCTTATCTCTCCGTGGGCCAATACGATGTGCTTTTTCCAGAACCACTGCTGATTGCAACTCCTCGCTGCCCAGCACCTCCGGAATCCACTTTTCCAGAAAGGAACATACGTCCCGACCTTCTGATTCCTCTGGAAGACCCACCAGCCTCAAATTATTCTGTCTCGACCGAGATTCCAAATCCAAAATATTATCTTCCAGAGATTTATTTTTTTTTTTCCAAAGTGCGCACCTTTAATTGAAGACGGGTGACGTCATCTTCAGCACTAGCGAGACGGAGCTCCATCTGCGCCGTTCGTTCTACACAGTCACCCAATTCCTTTCTTATTCCTTTCAACGCTGTCATAATTCCATCAAATCTAGAGGAAAAGTCCGCTCTCATTGAACTCATGGCAGCCATCAGCGCATCTGCGCCATTCCCCGCAAACATCGCACCGCCGCCAGCCTCCTCCGCCATATATGGAGTTTTGTTTGCTGCGTCACAGACCTGAAAGTCCGTTAATTTGGACTGTTTCGGCGGCTCGCTTTTTCCTTTTCCTGGTTTTCCAGCCTTAGGCTTCGCCGACATATCCTCGCCCAAATGCTGGGATACGTTCTGTCCCAAATGAGAGAGTTATTTGCCGATTTTTTTTCTCCAGGAGCAGAGCAGAGCGAGACACGTCCGTCCTACGTGGCAGCCATAACCGGAAGTGATTGTTGATAATTTTAACAGTAAATTAAGATCAACCATTGACAGAGTGGCCCCAATAGTCACAAGGGTAGTTAGGAATAAACCAAAGCCTCCATGGAGAAATAACCAAATCCAACAACTGAAAAGAGAGTGCAGGATGGCTGAGAGGAAATGGAGGAAAAACAAATTAACTATCAATTACCAAATACTACCAGATAAATTAAAAAAATATACAATAATGCAGTCAAGACATTGAGAACAAAGCATTTTGTCAACATAATCTCAACCCATAACAATAATCCTAAAGTCATTTTTGCAACCATTGATTACTTCATCAACCCAGATTTTAATAAAAACACAAACCTGTCATCTGACTCTCTCTGTGAGAGTTTTGCAGACCACTTCAGGTGCAAGGTTGATTCTGTTAGAGCCAACATTTTATCTGACCAGAAGACTGCTTTTAATGGAATCTTGGACTCCCTTTAGCTGAGGAAACGCTGGACTGTTTTGTCCTGGTTGATGCTAAGATGCTTGGTAGAGTTTTCTCTCAGGTAAACTTGACCTCCTGCCTTTTAGATCCAATTCCCACATCACTTTTTAGAACATTTTATGGATTCTTCGAACATAAGCTTTTAAACATTGTAAATCGCTCTCTTCAGACGTGTTTTCCCCGCTGCCTTTAAAATGGCTGTGGTGAAACCCCTTTTGAAGAAGAGTAATTTAGATCCTGATATCCTCAGTAACTACCGACCTGTAGCCAACTTACCGTTTTTAAGTGAAGTTTTAGAAAAAATTGTTTTTATACAGTTAAACAATTTTCTTATTGACGAGAGCATTTTTGAGAAACTTCAGTCTGGTTTTAGGGCAAACCACAGTACCGAGACAGCCCTTTTAAAAATTGTTAATGATATTAGGTGTAACACGGACTCCCACAAACTGACATTCCTGGTGCTGCTGGATCTCAGTGCTGCCTTTGATACAGTAGATCACCACATTTTATTAAGCAGACTCAAACACCTGGTGGGCCTCTCAGGTACTCTTCTTGAATGGTTTCATTCCTATTTCGCGGATCGCCACTATTTTGTAAGTATGGATACATGTTCTTCGGCAATCCATGAAATCAAGTGTAGGGTACCCCAAGGTTCAATTTTAGGCCCAATACTTTTTAATCTTTATATGTTACCACTTGGGGATGTTATCAGGAGATATGGCATCAATTTTCATAGCTATGCTGATGATACACAGCTGTACATTGCCACGTCTCCTGATGACACAAAACCAATTAATGCTCTTTTGAACTGTATTTTAGCTATAAAGTCATGGATGGCAGAGAACTTCCTACAGCTCAACCAGGGCAAAACAGAAGTCTTAATCATTGGTCCTGGAGACAAGAGAGAGAAACTTCTACCAAAATTGCTAGGTCTAAAACCTTCACATTGTGTCAAGAACCTGGGCGTTCTTTATACTCTAACTTTAATTTTTTTTCCACACATTAAAAATTTAACAAAAATTGGATTTTACCATCTTAGGAATATAGCCAGAGTCCGCCCTTTTCTCTCTCTTGCCAGCACGGAGGTCTTGATGCATGCTTTTATTATTAGTCTTATAGACTATTGTAATGCCCTGCTCTCTGGTCTTCCTCAAAAAAGAATATCACATCTCCAACTGCTCCAAAATTCAGCAGCACGAGTGTTAATGAGGACCAAGGGGCGGGTACATATTACACCAGTTTTAGAATTGCTGCATTGGCTCCCCATGCGTTTTAGGATCGATTTTAAGGTTCTCTTAGTAGTTTTTAAATACCTCAGTGGTCTTGGGCCTTCTTATCTATCTGAGCTGCTTTTATCTTATGAGCCCTCGCGAACCCTGAGGTCTTCTGGTACTGGCCTTTTAATGGTTCCCAAAGTCAAGACCAAGACCTTTGGTGAAGCTTCCTTTCACTCTTATGGTCCTCGTCTGTGGAACAGCCTGCCAGAGAGCCTCAGGGCTGCAGAGTCAATAGATGTTTTTAAGAACAGGCTTGAGCCCCACCTTTTTAATTTGGCTTTTAATAAACCTGTTTAACTATTACTGAAGTAGTCATTTATGTTCCATTGTTTTATGTTCTTCTTGGCACCATTTGTTCTTAGATTTTCTCATCTTCTTTTTGATGTGTTTAGTTCAGTTTTTAAGTATGGTTTTTTAGTTCCAGTTTTTGTGTTCTTAGTTCTTTTTGTACCTTTTTTAAATTTTGGCTTTTAACAAACCATTTAACTATTATTGAAGTAGTCATTTATGTTCCATTGTTTTACATTCTTCTTAGCTCCACTTGCTTTTAGATTTTCTTATTTTGATGTGTTCTTAGCTCAGTTTCTAAGTATGGGTCTTTAGTTCCCTTTGCTCTGTGTGTTTTTAGTTTTATCTTGTATTTATGTGTTTTAGCTCCAATGTTCCCTCAGTGGGACCCCTCATGCCGGATGCTGCCTGGCCCATCTGCAGAGGTATTGGTCTTGTGGGTCACTCTAGCTTGGGTGGGTGGGGGCTTTGTACCACAGCCTACAGCTGTGGTGCGGGCCTCGGCCTGTCCTGGTTGGGGTGGCCCTTGTGGCGCCTTCTGTGGTTACTAGCTGTGTGGTATCCCGGCGTGGGGGGCTCCACAGGATGGTTGCTCCTTCACGTGGTGCCTTGGTGCCGAGCAATGTCTCTTTTATTTTATTTTATATGTGTGTAAGAGAAGTAGGGGGTGATGTATGTGCCTGTGTGTGTTGTGTTTGTGGGTATGTTTATGGGAGGGTTGGAAGGGGTGGGGATGTATCATGTAAAATATGTAACTAAATGTGTCTACTGTTTTTATCTATGTAAAGCACTTTGTGCAGCATCTAATGTTTAAAAAGTGCTATACAAATAAAGTTTGATTGATTGACTGTTAACATGTAACTTGGCCTCTTAAGATGTTTTTGATTGAAATAGCTTTTAATTTCAGTAAATATGACCTCCTAATGCTGCAAATTCAACAAATGACCATTTTCATTTCTTTACAACCAATAAAATGTTTTGAAACTGTTGTGCATAATAATTTGGAACAGTGCATTTTGAGTTTTTTTTTTTTTTGCAAAAAAATGGTTATCATTGGGAGGTTTCTTCAATAAAATTTGAATTATGCTGTAACTGTTGATGACATAAAAATTATACTGACTGTCATTTACATCGAATATTTAGGAAAATCAGAGACAAATATCATTTGCATAATAATTTGGAATGCGATGTAATCAAATTGACTTGAAGGTGAATTTTTACCCACTTGAAATGACTGCACAGCTATGTGTTGCTAGATTTAGTGTGAAGGTCTTGTACTGAATTCAAGTGACTGTACTTAATTTTAATTTTTTTTATCACTTTTTGATACAGTAGTCCTTAGCTTTGCAGGTATTCTTATTTGAATAGTAGCATCTACTCTAGAAGTATACTACATTCTTTACTTATGAGATCCAGTTAGCAGTGCATTTAGTCTTTTGTTCAGTTTTTCATTTTACATGTTGCAGCTGTGTTACTGCAGTTGGTAATAGCATTAAATGCTACCGGTTGTTATTAAAAGGAAAAGTATTTAATGATGCTCGAGTTAACTTTTCATGGTCATAAACTGGTGTGTGGAATAGTATCGAAGTACATTCGTTTTCCCTTTAGTTTTGTGGCAATGACTATCGTAAGGCCAGTATCCCTACAAGATTATGTTGGCAACAGTAAGGAATGAATATCAAGGGATTTTTTTTTTTTTATTATCAATGAAATAATGCTCTACAGCACTTTTTCCTTCATTTTTGCAAACTTGGTGTCCAGCTCAACTCACAATAGGTATTTATTTATTAATTGATTGTCTTTTGGCTGTTCCCTTTTGGGGTCGCCACAGCATATCACCACCTTATATCACCATGATCCGCAAGTCAATTTGGCAAGGATTTTTTTTTTTTTAAACGCCAGATGCCCTTCCTGATGCAACCCTCCCATTTATCCGGGCTTGGGACCGGCACATTAAAAACATTGCTTCCATGCAGGAGACTGGGGTTGGAGTCTTGTTGCAACACTGTGCTTTACTTCCCACTTGCAGATTCTCTTCCTTTACTTATTGATATGTTTTTACATGTGCATAAGATAAGTTGTAGTTCAGGTTTGCCATTAAAAGCAGCTCGGTGACGCAGTGGTTAGCACTGTGGCAGCACAGTAAGAAGGTCATGGGTTCAATCCCACCCCCTGACCATCAGTGACCCTTCTGTGTGGAGTTTGCATGTTCTCCCCATATCTGCGTGGGCTTACCCCGGGTACTCTGGTTTCCTCCCACAGGCCGAAAACATGCAAGTTAGATTGATTGGAGGCTCTAAACTGGCCCTAGGTGTGAATGTGTGTGTGAATGGTGAAGAGATTGGCGCCACACCGTGGCTGCCTCGTCCATCCATGTGCATGTCCTGAATTTCCCTCTGGGATTAATAAAGTATACAAAAAAAAGCCTAAAAAAGGGAAAATAGTAGAGGTTGGAGGAACATGGGGGGAGCTAAATCTGTTCCTTCACAATCTCATTTCATGTAGTTATTTTCTCAACCACAAGAGGTCACATTTATTAAATATTTTAACTATAAGGAGTTAATTACCACTGCTTAAAAACGCTTTATAGGGTTTTCTGTTGGACAGTCTCTCCTAAAAGATTATTTCACCAAGAATTTAAAGCTATAAATACATTTTATTTGAGGGAGATTAATTTGTTGCAGCAGGAAAAAAATGAAAATAGGATTTTAAAAGGCATTTTTATGATGTCTTTTGGGGGCTTTGTATACACATTGGGGGGGGGGGGGGAAATGTTTTTACAGTTATATACATCCAAGCTGTACTCATGTACAAAAAATAGTTTTGACCATTTAAAAAAAAAAAAAAAAATTAAATCACCTTTTTCTTTTAGTATGAACTCATTACTTAAATTCAGTGTTATGCTACAGATAGCCTATTTTAATTGTTGTGGTGATTAAAGAGTTCTGCGGAGTGGTACGTGAAGCACTGGCAGGGTTTGTGCACTTTCGAGGGGCTTACTGACTCATCAGTGACTGTGTTGTGGTGAAAGCTGGTACAAGAATTCGCTCCATGTGGTGCACAACACCCGCAGAACACACAGCCATGACAATCTCACAACCCGGCTTCCTATTTGCATCACAGCTTTTGCTACAGGAAAGGTGTTTTTGATTCACTGATGTAGTTGTGTGTCGTAGGTCTGTCACAGAGAAATTTGTAGAATTTTATATGATGTCATTTTAAGTATTGATACACTTCAGTTGAGTTAATTCAGTTACTTTTTGAAGCTGTTTTGTTTTATAATGTGGTAATGTACAGCCCCCATAAAATATGTTGCTGTCATACAGAAGTGTGTTTTTACCCTTAGTCATATTTTTTTTTTCATGTTTTAATTGCCACATATTCACAGGAAGGGCAAAAATCCTATTGTGTAGCAGTGAAATGTACAGGCACACCATGTTAATGCAGGGTCCTATAGGACCGACTTGAGGGGCTTTCAGCTTACGCCCTTTTTTGTGTGGACTTTGGGGAGAGGCTGTAAGATGCTATGGGGGACTGTGGCCTATATAATACTTCCATTGGTTTTGCTAGTCAGATTTTCAAGAAACTTCCTGGTGTGTCAGGATCAATCAGGCCTAAGCCAGTCTTAATTAAAGGCTTGGGGCTGGGCAGAAGTCAGGGGGCAAAAGGCATCCCTGTTGGTTAAAAGAATGAAGCGTCTGTCATTATAACACTATGGGGAGTATCAGCTTTATTACTTTAAATTCTTCTTTGAAAGGTCTGGCCATTCACTGCTGAAATGCACAACTGATTTGTCTTGTATAGTGGTGCCGCGTTAATAGCACGGCCAGTTATTATTCTGCCATCTTGTAATTTATAAAACTTTATGGCACCCAGGCCCCATCTGTCACATTTTGTCACGATTAATGTTAATGTATTCACGTAGTTTATATTATTGGGTATTGATTGAGAGAAGGAAGAGTACTTTTGTGATCTATCCTAAAGTCTTATTTGTTTTGCTTTTTCTTGGCTATAGTTTGATACGAAAGTATTATAAAACTGAACTGAAATGAGTCTTGATCAGGCTTGGCTGCTGATGCAGTTTAATTTACATGTTTAAATTGATGCAATGGTTAAAAATGGAGGGGGAAAAGATGCAATTGTCATATTTAGCCACTTGGGGGCACAGGCAACTTACAAGGAAGGAATGAAGCACTTGGAGATGTAGATATTGTAGGTGGTGGTGGGGGGATCGTTAATTAAAATTAATATGATCCAAAGACTCCATTCTGTCATTACACAGAATACCTACTACAGAGTAAATAAGACAAATACCACAGATGTCCCCTTTTTTCCTGTTTACAGTTTTGTTTTTTCCCTATGGCTGTATCTTTCTCTAAATAAATAAATAAAAAAAAACAAAGTCAGACAATGCCTTAGTATGTTTTGGTCTCCTGAGTGGATCTTTCCAGTACACCCATCTGTCAGTTTTTTTTAGGTCCGGGTGGGGGGGGGGGGTATGTGTTTGTGTCTGGGCTTGGTTGGGTGGATGAACGGGTGGGGGGCAAGGGGCCAGACGCAGCACATATCGCATCACAGGCCAAATTTTCTAATGGTCTGATCTGTCTTCTGATCTACTGTCCCAGTCTTATGGCCTTGTGTAGTCTGGGTTCAATGAAGCACATCCCAGCCCAGATTGTCCTATGGAGTAGATGCAGTACCACAGTGTTTTAAAACATGTCAGTGTAACAGTGTTAGACGTAGCCCTTCCGTACCCCTACTCTTTATTTGCCTTCATTCAAACTGTTTTGTCATCTGAAGTTTGTTTTCTGTTTTGGATCATAAAAGTTTTGTGGTTAAAGAAAGATTTACTCTAAAATTGTACAGCAGCACAGTGAGAAATAGTCTCACTTGCAGAACTAATAGTGTTAATACATGCGTATGATGAAGGGTTATGTAACAGTGCTAGCTGCAATGGAAAGTGCAGCCAACTTGCCAGTTTTAATGCATTCAGGCTCCATAGTGTCAGATGGCCCTGGTGATCCAGGGGGCTCAAGATGGCAATGCTGTGTTTAGCAGTCGGGATATATGCGTGTCTGTGTGCTGCGGTGTTTACTAGATTAGGGACAGTATGTGCCCATATGGTTCAGGTGCAGCACATTTGAATCCCTCTGGCCTTTTGCCAGTTGTGTGTAATAGAAGCTGTGGAGTATGTCTTCACAGCCGTTTGGATATTTTTGTTTGGGAATTTGTGCCCAGGTAGACTTATTTAGGTCATGTGACTGAGGGGATCATGTGACTGTGTGGTCATAAGCTGTATCATGATGCTTGAAGAGGCAGTGGGATAGATTAGTTGACCCTTAAGTGAGTGTCAAGGGAAGACTGTTGTGTGCACGCTCCTCTGTTGGTTAAGAGGCTGCTTAAAAGTAAACTCAATCCTACCGGGCTCCTGGGCGCTTTTCTCCCTCAGCTTTCACAGACCTGGTGACATGGGTTGTGGCGAAAGCTCCCCAGCCTCTCCTCTGCCTCTTTTCTCTCACATGCTGTAATTCTGATACCGAAAAGCACCCCTCAGAACAAATGTCAGCCCTGGAATAGTGCAGTCAGCTCCCTCCTCTTTCCATCTGCTTTGAATGTTGGAGTTTTAATGTTGATAGAGCTGACAATGAAGTATACAGTGATCGCAGTGATGCCACTTGCTCACACCAGCTTAGAGTTAAGTAACTGAGCTCAGTACGGCTGGGATTCAGCAGTGCACTGTAATATAAAGGAAGAGCTATTTTGCTGAATGTAGTGTAAGCTTACCCACCAGATGTTGGCCAAGTTTTGCTCTATGCTGCATATTTGACTTGCTAATATCAGCAGATTATTCATAGTTTTTGTTTAAGCTTGACCTCTTAATAGAGCCCTCATTATTTTCTATGTAGGTTAATGATTACACATCATATATGTATACTATAGTAGGACAGTCTTGTGTTAAATGTTCTTTGGAGGAAGAGTTGAAAAAGGATTGATGTTGAATGGTGACTAAAGTAACAAGGGTAATACTGGGATGTGGTGTTAAGGTTGGGCACCTTATTTTTTTTGGCACAAGCTAGTTAAGGATGGAGTGCAAATATTTCTACTGATTTTGCCAGGCACCCTTGGCTGGCATTGGTAAAGCAGTGGAAACTGTTTTGGAGATGCAATCCGAGAAGCTGTTCATGCTACAGCCCTTGCTGTCAAGTTGTGAATTGGCCCTTACTGTAGGTATATTTGCATTAAATAGATGAGGAATCCTCGCATGTCCTGCCCTGCTGTGGCCCAAGGTTTACTGTCACAGATGCATCCACCATCTGGCCCTGCTCTCCTCATCTCCAGTCTTTTAGCCACTCCAAGTGCCTCATTACAGGTAACATTTGTTTGGGGCTCAAATTAGAATGTTGCTGAAGCATGGATGCATTAAAATGATTAAACTGAGCTTTCAAAGAAGTTCTACAAGGAATCATGTTTGGGATTTTGGGTGACACAGGGTTGAACGGGGTCAAGTGGTCCCCCATCCTTAGGAAACATGGATATGGTGACAGGTGATGGGACAACAAATCGCCACGAGAACCACGCCGTCCTGCCAACATTATCTCCGCCTCTCCACTACCGGAACAAACCCCTAACCCCTCAACCCAGGGCTGTGATCCTGCATAGCCACTATAATGAAGCCGTATAAGCCCGTTATTTGCAGCTTTACAGCTTGTTTTATGAAGGTGAGCCGACAAGCAGCTCCCAGAATGGTTCCTGCCATTTTAACAGACAACATTACCAAGAGAAAAGGAGCTGTGCGGAGGGAGGGCAGGGCTGGCTGTAGAATGTGCTGCCTTTATGTTTGCCCTGCCAGGGCTTTGATAGGTAGAGGTCTGGCTGCAGGCTATCACTGGTACATTTTATGTCTTCCACCTTTTGTCACAGGGACATTATTGACGTTTGACCTATGTTACTATTCCCACCTCCTCTTCACTAATCAATTACCGCATCGATCCATTAATCAGATAGGGTGATGGCTAGTGAAAGGGCCCATGGGTATGTGTGAAGAATTGTGGGATAGGCCTCGGGCTATTGTGGAGGAGGGCCTTCACCTGTGGAGAGCACTGTTCAAAATTTATCATGACAAGTTGTCCCAGCCTTTAATTAAAAGTTCATTGGAGGGTCTCAGTTCATAAGAAAATTAAATGTGAAAAAATACACACATAAATAGATTCGGCTGTTGTTCAGAATTTTGGCTCTTACTTATTCATATAGCACATATTTGCACAAATGGTTGTGCTATGCTGTCTGTTGCAAAATTTTGCTTATTTAAAAAATAGCATAATGACTGTTTTTAGCTTGAAAGCTATAAGTGTGAAAACAAGTATTATTTAGTATGCTGTAATACCAACAGCCATTACTCCGTGGCACTAAAAAAAGCTGGGTTTTTTTTTTTTTTTCAATGAAGGCAAACATTTTTGTTCTTCTGTTTCCATGGAGGTTGGCAGTAGCATAATTGTGTTTAGGGCACAAACAGAAACAGATCAGACACTCAGACACCCAGCAGATCAAAACGGAAGCAGTGGGAGCGGAACCCGCCATCCTTTGATTAGGTTTGGTTTCAGTTTGGTGTGTGCAGACTAAAGCCATCACCCCAGTCTTTATCTGCTCGTGCCAAGTTGTTTGCCAAAACAGGAAAAGATTTGGGAAAGAAAGTTAGAGAAAAGCTGTGGGCTGTTTCAGCCCCCCTCCCCCCCCCCCAGTCTGACCGGGGTCCAGCCGACAGTCACCCAGTTCTTGTGGGTTTAGTCAATTGAGAAGACACTTCTTGTGTGGATTTTTCAATTCTTCAACATGTCATTTGGCTGGGAGTGCTATTGTCCCCTGGCCCTTTTCTCCCTGCTCCTTCTGCTGAGACGAGTCGTGTCATCCCCTCGTGATCTGCACTTTTGTTGCTTTTGTTTTTGGCCCTACCTCAGAAGTCCATCTTGTCTTTTATGTCCCTGCCTTTCATGCATAAGGGAACAGTTGTGGCCTGTTGTGGGGCTGTTCCACTGCATTTCCACCAGTGGGGTTTCCTTTCATTCTCTTCAAAGTACTACAATGGGGCTCTGAAGGCCTGAATGGCCAATGCAGAGTGCACAATCCTACAGAGCCCGCTCATTTTGTTTTGCCAGAGTCAATAAAAATGCTAAGTTAAAAGATAACCCCCTTATGCCCTGCTCAAACGGAGCCACTTGTTTGACCTTTAAGCCCACCTCTCAATTAACTTTTAATAACAAATTCATTGATTTTTTTATCCTTTAGCTTCCATCTGAAGTTACATTCTGCATGAATTTAATTTCCCATTCTTTCATGCAGGCATTTATTTCAGCTTGATTTAACGTATGTACAGTGGTGTGAAAAAGTGTTTGCCTCCTTCCTGATTTCTCATTTTTTTTGTATGTTTGTCACACTTAAATGTTTTCAGATTATCAAACAAATTTAAATATTAAACAAAGATGACACAAGTAAACGCACAATGCAGTTTTTAAATGAAGGTGTTTATACAATGCAGTTTTTAAATGAAGGTGTTTTTGGATAGAAATCCAAACTGTTAAAACATCTTTGGAAAGCAGAGTTCAATTTCCCTAGTCACACGCAGGCCTGATTATTGCCACACCTGTTCTAATTCAAGAAATCACTTAAATAGGATCTGCCTGACAAAGTGAAGTAGACCAAAAGATCCTCAAAAGCTAGACATCATGCTGTAATCCAAAGAAATTCAGGAACAAATGAGAAACAAAAGTAATTGAGCTCTGTCAGTCTGGAAAAGGTTATAAAGCCATTTCTAAAGCTTTGGGACTCCAGCGAACCACAGTGAGAGCTGTTATCCACAACTGGCGAAAACATGGAACAGTGGTGAACCTTCCCAGGAGTGGTCGGCTGACCAAAATTACCCCAAGAACGCAGTGATGACTCATCCAAGAGGTCACAAATGACCCCACAACAATATCCAGAGAACTGCAGGCCTCACTTGCCTCAGTTACGGTCAGTGTTCATGACTCCATCATAAGAAAGAAACTGGGCAAAAATGGCCTTCATGTCAAAGTTCCAAGGTGAAAACCACTGTTGAGCAAAAATAACATAAAGGCTCATCTCAGTTTTGCCAGAAAACATCTTGATGATCCCCAAGACTTTTGGGAAAATACTCTGTGGACTGACAAGACAAAAGTTGAAGTTTTTGGAAGGTGTGTGTCCCATTACATCCGGCGTAAAAGTAACACAGCATTTCAGAAAAGGAACATCATACCAACAGTAAAATGTGGTGGTGGTAGTGTGATGGTCTGGGGCTGTTTTGCTACTTCAGGACCTGGAAGACTTGTTGTGGTAAATGGAACCATGAATTCTGCTGTCTACCAAAAAATCCTGAAGGAGAATGTCTTGCCATCTAACTAACTAACTAACCTGCACTTATATAGCGCTTTTCTAGTCACAAAGACCACTCAAAGCGCTTTCACTAATACTAACCCTCTATTCTAAGGGCCTATAGGAAACACATATCTAGGGACAATTTAGAACAACCAATTAACCTAACATGCATGTCTTTGGATTGTGGGAGGAAACCGGAGCCCCCGGAGTAAACCCACGCAGCACAGGGAGAACATGCAAACTCCATACAGAAAGGTTCCAACCCCTGCCACCTTGGGGATTCGAACCAGGAACCTTCTAGCTGTAAGGCAACAGTGCTAACCACTGCACCACCGTGCTGCATCTGTTCGTGACCTCAAGCTGAAGCATACTTGGGTTCTGCGGCAGGACAATGATCTAAAACACAGAAGCAAGTCCACCTCTGAATGGCTTAAGAAAAACAAAATGAAGACTTTGGAGTGGCCTAGTCAAAGTCCTGACCTGAATCCGAATGAGATGTTGTGGCAAGACTTTAAAAAGGCAGTTCATGCTCGAAAACCCTCCAATGTGGCTGAATTACAGCAATTCTGCAAAGATGAGTGGGCCAAAATTCCTCCACAGCGCTGTAAAAGACTCATTGCCAGTTATCACAAATGCTTGATTGCAGTTGTTGCTGCTAAGGGTGGCCCAACCAGTTATTAGGTTAAGGGGGCAATCACTTTTTCACACAGGGCCATGTAGGTTTGAATTTTTTTTCCCTTAATAATAAACACCTTCATTTAAAAACTGCATTTTGTGTTTACTTGTGTTATCTTTGTCTAATATTTAAATTTGTTTGATGATCTGAAACATTGTGACAAACATACAAAAAAAAAAAGAGAAATCAGGAAGGGGGCAAACACTTTTTAACACTACTGTATATGACCTTTGTGTAACATGTCACAATAATCAGGTCTGACATGAATTTGAGTTGTTGCGACAGAAATAGAGGAAACTGGGGTGACATGTGCCATTCATTAAAGCTGCCGTGCAAATCTTGTGGAATATAGCGCTTATGTACTTTGTTTTGACTTTTCCCCGTCCTGAGACCTAGATTAAGATGTATCTATTCAACTAGTTTTATGTGAAGGGATGAGGGATGAAAAAATAGCACAGGAAAAAAAGATTGCTGTCGTCTTTGAGCCTTATGGCAGAGGCCTTGCATAAAAGCATTGTGTGCCGATTTGTGAGCTGGAAGAAAGCTGGGGACTTTGAGGGGGATTACAGGTAGGCAGGCATTGGCTGCTGAAGATAACTGCCATGACTTCGTCCTCATTGTGTGGATTAAGGCATAAAACCCAAACTAATGAGACTGGAAAGGGGAAAAGAAATGGATGGGAGGACAAGTATGGGGCTGATGGTGAGGGACACTGTCAGAGGAATTGTTTTTAAAGGAAGCCACAAATGTGGTGGTGTGAAATGGCTTGGTGAGATTGGGTTCTTGGATCTTTGGTTAATTAAAAAAAATTGTCAAGCTATATGTATTTATAGCAGAAGGAAGTTAAAATGCTGTCTCACAGGAGCAGTGCATATTTTTATGATTATAATGAAAAACAAGAATTCTTTATTTCTGTCAAATTTGGCCTTCTTAAATAGTAACCACACATTTTTAGTAGCAGTGAATGCAGACATCATTTTAATGCTAGCATGACCAGTGTGCTATTGTCTATCCTTTCCCACTTGGTAAAAGAAAGGGTAGCCTCCAGTAAACTGAAGCCCCCAGCTGATCTAATCTAGAGGGGAATGGATTGCTCATCCCGAGCTCCAAGTTGCTTGAGGGCAAGCAAAGAAAGCAGGGGGCAGAAAAGTAGTAGAAAAGTGTTTGATTCTTTCCTCTCCCTGTCTTGGGTGTCTCTGGTTAATTTTTCAACATTTCTCTGCCATCCAATTGTGTCCTCAGTCCTGAGGCAGTGTGAAAAAACAAAAAACCCGAAAGCATACACACACACAGCATCATGCTGGGCACAGGGCTGTGTGCGGGGAAGACTTCAACTCTTTCATTCAAAAAAAAAAAAAAGTGTCTGACAGGCAGGTGGACATGAAGCTAGGTAAATATTGATGACTTTTTGACCATTTTATTTCCCACCCGCAGACATCTCTCTGCAGACGAAGGACTTGTTGATGCTTCAGCAACATTGATTTCCTTCCTACTCTTTATTCATCTTTATTTTCACCAAATGTAATCTGGAATCTTAAGCGCGGCAGACCTCAGAATGTAGTTTGCATATTAAAAAGTAGCTGATTATTGTGGAGCAGAAACACAGATCTTTAATTTTGTGCATTTTAGACACAGCTTCTGCCTGCGCCACCATGCTGGAGATAATTGTGTAAACCTACATATTGAGAGGGAGGCTGTCGTTGGGGTGTGTTTTGGAGTGGGCCTCTTGTTATCTACTGTAATTCATGTGGTACGATGAATATCATCACCTGAATTAGGCTATTATGCAGTCATGTGGGTGGAGGGCAGTGGAGTTACAAGAAATGGTGATCATCATGTCATAATAATGAAGCAATTATGAGAGGCCATTCAAAGTGAGAAAGAATCACAGCTAACAGTGGCTGGAAAGTACATTTTCATACATCTGAGTATTTGTGATATATTGTGTAAAACATTTATTTTGTCCTGTACCAGAAATAATTGTTTTAAAGCCATTCAGCTTTTCATTGCAGTGTCCCTAAATTGATATCTCACAATCAGAATGTTTACAAAAATGTGAAGTCATCTAAGGCCGCATTCAGACCAGGATAGTCCAGGGGTCTCGGTTCGACTGGGCGGGGGATGCCGAGAATTTTCACACCTTCATTTGGTTTGTTTGCATTCACACTACAGCAGACCAAACTGCCTGGATGTCGTCACGCAGTACCAACAACTGCTCGTTTGGGACGCTGCAGCCAAAACCACCACTGACCAGGAAGAAAAAAATCTTGGCGAAGAAGAAAAATCAGGCTCATAGACTGGCCAGGACCAAAAACGGAAATCCGTTTCCTTCAGCCGGGTTATTTGTCCGCCACAAACGAGACATTTATTAACGGTTCTGTTCGACTTTCACGAGTAGAAGGATTTCTCGGGTTCATGCGGTTGTCTTTGTTATTTTTTACTCAAAATGTGCTACAGTAAATGTCACTTCCTCTTCTGAGACTACATGTTGCTATGGTTACACAAATGCCGAGAGGCACTTCCGCCCTTTGGTCCGCTGGATGCTCTGTTTGGATTCACACTGCAAGCAGAGCGCACCAGACTTTGTTTGCAAGAGAACCGAGACACCAGTTTTCAGGGGGTCCAGACTTCACTTGTATTGGTGTGCACCAGAGTTCGAACTCGTGTTCAGACTGCACCAAACAAACCAAACTATCCGTGGAATCCACTGTTTGGTCCTTTGGTCTGGACCAAACAGTGGCCGTCATTGTGAAGTCATGGTTTTGTATTCCTTGCCGAATGTGGAGTGGTATTTTCTTGTCAAGTCAATGGAAAGAATGCATTTTGCGTTTGTGTGAGGTGAATTTTGTTCAGACCTGCATAAAAGTTTGACATTTGGTTGTGATGGCCAGTAACGTCTCAATTCTGACAGTGTTAACAGGAGCAAGAATCAATTGAGGATAAACTAACTGAATTTGAACTAACTGCAATGAAAATGCTAAAGTAATTCCGATATACAAGATGGGTGACAGAGGGGAATTTTCAAACTATAGACCAATTTCACTATTGCCGCAATTTTCCAAGATACTTGAAAAAATATTCTGTGAGAGAATTGACAACTTCATAATGAAGAATAATTTATTGTGTGAGCAGCAATATGGGTTCAGACACAAGAGGACAACTGCATTTGCTCTAATGGAATTTTTTTTTTTTGTAACTTAGATTTTTATTCATTTTTCATCATATATAATGCATTCAGATCACATTCTACATTTAAAAAACAAAGGGGTTAGGGTAGGGAAAAAAAAATAAATAAAATAAAATAAAAAAAAAAAAATAAATAAAAGGGGGGGGGACAAATGTTGGAGCATCAAGTTTTTAGTTTCCATCTCTTAATTCTTCTGTTTTTTTCAGTGTCTTTGGTTATTCTTTCAATTTCTGCCTCGTTGTTGCACTTTGTAGTGTGTCCATTTCCGCCATTTTTTCTCCCATATTCCTTCTTGCATTCTTCGTCGATATGTTAGTTTTTCCATCATACGTATGTCCTCAACAATGTCAGTCCATTGTTCTTGGTCAGGAAGAACTTCTGATTGCCATTTTTTTGTGATAGTTTTTTTACATGCAATCAACAAGATTTTAACTAGATATCTGTCCTCAGCCTGTATAACATTGTCTTTTTTAAGATCACATAAGTACATCAGGTTACAGTTCATTGGTATATTATATCCTAATATCCTCTGTATTGTCACATGCATAGATTTCCAAAATGATGATATTTTGTAGCATTTCCAAAACATATGTGAGTGGTCTGCATTTTGAGCCCCACATCCCCTCCAGCATAAAGATTGAGTATTTGTATATTTTCCTTGAATCTGTGGTGTAATGAAAAAGCGAATCAGGTTTTTCCATCCAAATTCCCTCCATGCCCTTGAATTTGTTGATGTGTGTTGTGTTTTCCATATTTCCTGCCAGCTTTCTTCTGTTATGTTTAAATTGAGCTCTTTCTCCCATTTCTCCTTTATATAGTTACTTGTATGATTGTTTGTCATAAGTTTCTGATATAGTTTTGAAATAATTCTTATTTTATTTCCTGCATATGAGCTTAAAATAAGTTGTATAATCTCGTTCACATCTGTTTGGAGGTTATGCCTAATCTTCTTCATATAGTAATCTCTCATCTGCAGATATCTGAAAAATTCCGATCTTTCTAATTTAAATTTTCTCCTGATATTTACAAAGCTCCCGAGATCTTTTTTTCCGATATTGCCCCATGCTGTGATTCCCTTGTTCACCAGATTTTTGTATCCCCTATCTTGTTTTGCTGGTTCAAACTGACTGTCAAATGCTACCCATTTCAATAGTTTTATGTCTTCCCTTATATTATATTTTTGTACTATTTTATACCACAGTTCTAAAGTAAATTTAGTGATTGGGTCTATTTGTTTGATTTGCTTATATGCATCTTTATCCCCTATTATGCTTTGTACTGGGAGTCCCTCAATTTCCTTTTCCATTTCTTTCCATTTTGCCTCATATCCCTCGTCGCACCAACATATGATATATCTTATTTGTGCTGAGTAGTAATATTCCTTTAGACTCGGT
This sequence comes from Pholidichthys leucotaenia, assembly GCA_020510985.1. Lineage (NCBI taxonomy): Eukaryota > Metazoa > Chordata > Actinopteri > Cichliformes > Pholidichthyidae > Pholidichthys > Pholidichthys leucotaenia. Next base: position 95,023,212 of record CM035843.1, read on the forward strand.
AGGCCCATGCCTCCTTTCTCTTTTGGTAATTGGAGGGTTTTATATTTCACTCTTGGTTTTTTACCTCTCCAAACAAATCTCGATATCATCCTGTCCCACTTTGAGAATTGGGCATCTGGAATCTCTGTTGGTATAGCCTGGAAGAGGTAAAGTAATCTAGGTTGTATGCTGATTTTGACTGTCTCAATTTTTGAATTCAGGTCCATATTTAAGATTGACCATCTATCAATATCTTTTTTTATTTCTTGTTCCAACCTATCATAGTTTGCTTTATAGATTTTGCTTAGGTCTTTAGGTATGTTCACTCCAAGGTATTTTATTTCTTTTTGGTTCCAGTTTAGTTTGATCATATCAGTTATCTGGTTTAGAGGGTTATAGTGGAATGTCAGTATTTGTGTTTTTGTTATGTTTATCTTGTATCCTGATAATTTTCCAAAATTTTCTATCAAGTTCATCATTTCCATTATTGATTTATCTGGTTGTTCAAGGTAAACTATAATATCGTCTGCAAATAGCCCAATCTTGTGTTCCGCCCCCTTTATTGTTACACCTTTTAATTTCTTATTTTGTCGTATCGCTTGAGCCAATGGTTCTATGAACAGAGCAAACAAGGTGGGCGATAAGCAGCATCCCTGCCTAGTTGATCTTTGTATATTTACTTTGTCTGTTAAGCTACCGTTTATCTTGATTCTTGCCACAGGTTCTTGATATAGCGTCCTTATGCATTGTACTGATTTTTCGTTAAATCCAAAGCGCTCCAGTACACTATATAGGAATTTCCAGTTAACCCTGTCAAATGCTTTTTCTGCGTCTAAACTCATTATTACTGCGCTTTTCTTTTCTTTATGTATTTGGTTAATTATATGTATTGTTCTCCTGATATTGTCATGTGTTTGGCGTCCCTCTATGAATCCAGTTTGATCATCTTCTATCAATTCCGTCAAGAATGTCTTTATTCGTTTACATATAATTGTTGTGTATATTTTATAATCTACATTTAATAAAGAGATTGGTCTATAGTTTCCGCATTGTTCTTTATCTTTCCCTGGTTTTAAAATAACTGAAATGATTGCTTCGTTCCATGATGGAGGTATTTTGTTGTTGTTCAGCGTCCAATTAAATGACTTTAGGAGTTGTGGCGTGAGTTCTTCTATAAACAGTTTATAAAACTCAGATGGGTATCCATCACTACCTGGTGATTTACCGTTTTTAAGTGACTTAATCACATCTCTGATCTCTTGTGTTGTTATTTCTGCTGTTAGTTTTTCATTTTGTTGATTTCCTATTGATGGCAAGTCCAATGTGTCTAGAAATTTTTTGATATCTTTAGTATTTGTTTCTTCAGGTTGCGAGTATAGTTCTTGGTAGAAATTATGGAAAATTTCTTCGATGTTTTCTGGGTTAACTGTGGTTTTATTTGTGGTGGGGTCTTTAATCTTGTATACATTATTCATTGTTTGTTGTTTTCTTAACCGTTTTGCCAGCAGTTTTGTGGCTTTTGGCCCCGTTTCATAATATTTTTGCTTTAGATATCTATTTTTCCTTTCAATTTCATCCATTTGTGTTTCTTTTATCTTTGTTTTTTCTTCTTTAATTTCTTGATATATTTTTGGATCATTTGTGCTTTGATGTTTACGTTCTAATTCCCTCAGTCTCTCACATCTTTGTTCATACGCTTCCAGTTTAGTCTTATTTGCTTTTCCTGTTTCAACAATTAATTTACCCCTTAACACGGCTTTTAGTGCATCCCATAGTATTGTTGGGTCCACTTCTTCATTGTCATTCTCTTGGATATATTCGTTTATGTTTATTTTTATTCTTTCTTTCATTTTCTCATCATTTAACAGTCCTACGTTAAGTTTCCATGTTGTTTGTCGTTTTCTATTGTTTAAATATATTTCCATGTATATAGGATTATGATCTGATATTTCTGCCCCTCCAATCCAACAATTTCTCACCCTGTGTCTGTCACCTTCATTCATAAGGAAGTAATCTATTCTAGAGTGTACTTTATGGGCTGCTGAATAATGCGTATAGTCTTTTTCGAGTGGGTGTAGGTCCCTCCATATGTCTACCATACCCATTTCTGCCAGTGAGGTTCTTATGAACTTTGTTACATGTTTTTTTGTCTTCTTAACACTTGTTGTGTCAACTTCATGATCCATGACAGCATTTAAGTCTCCTCCACAAATTAGGACTCCTTCACTGTGTGTTGCTATGAGATCAAACAGATGTTGAAAAAAACCCTTGTCACTTTCTGGTGGGGCATAGATGTTCACTAATGTAATCTGCATACCATCTATTCTTCCCTTTATTATTACATACCTGCCTTCTTTATCCTGGATTTCCTTTTCACTTTCAAATTGTATTTTGTTTGAGATTAGTATCATAACCCCCCCTTTTTGCTCCTCCCTTAAATGAACTGTAGTAGGAGTTCTTATAGCCAAATCTCTTTAGTTTCACATGTTCTGTCTTGCTCAAATGTGTCTCTTGCATAAATATAATTTCAGCTTTTTCCTTCTTGAATTTTCTTATTATTCTTTCCCTTTTAACAGGTGAGTTCAGACCATTCACGTTTAATGTCATTATCTTAAGATTTTTACCCATATTCATGTTTTTCCATTTTTTTAACTTGTGCTCCTAACCCCTTTAACAACAAAAATAACACATATTTATATAAAAACACATTAAAAAAACTCGACCTCCGTACTTTGGGCCTTTCTTCTGCCCACTGGTCCCTGTTGGTGGGTGGGGGGTTTGTCTTCACAGAGTGAAGGGCCCTCCCTAGACCTCTAATTACTATCCAAGTAATAGTCATTAGTCTAGAAATGTCCAACAAATATCACTTAAACCTCTCCTAGCCGTCTGTTTCTCTTTTACCTTGTCTTCTTGGCCTTCATTTCTTCTGTGCCTTTCTTAATCTTTGTTATGATCTAGGCTCTCAGTTGAAAGCTTTGTAGCTTGTCCTGGGCCTGCTGCTCTACGTCTCTCCCCCTTCTTCCGCCGTTCACTCGTCTCCACTCCGTCTGTCGTGGTGCGTTCAGGGCCGCCGCTGCTCCAGCCGTCTCCTTCGGCACGCTCACCTCAAGGCCCCGCTCCATCATATCCCGCGCTGCCTCTTCGGCCGTGTTGTAGGTTCTTGTGCCTTCCTCCTAATGAATCCTCATTTTCGTTAGCGGCGTTTGGAATCTAATTTTTTTCTCTTTCAGCGTTTTTTTAATATTGGCATATTTCTTCCGCTGCTGCACGATTTCTGTCGGGTAGTCATGGTCAAAAAATACCTGTTTGTCGCCGATTCGTATCTTTTTTTTCCATGCTTGCGTCAGGATTCTTTCCTTTATGTCATATTTCACAAAGTTTACCACAACTGACCTGGGTGGAGAGTTTGTTTTCGGGTTCTGTGCCGGTGTTCTGTGCGCCCGTTGAATCTGCAGATCCGTTTCTCCGGGTATTTCCAGTTCTTTTTTTAAGAACTGATCCATGAATTTTGTCATCGAGTTGCCTTCAATGCCCTCCGGAATTCCAAAGATGCGCATATTGCTTCGTCGGGATCTGCTCTCCAAGTCGTTTATTTTCTCCTGCATCCTCTGCGTTTGCGTCGTCAGGGTCTGTAGTTGTTCGTTTGCCTCGCTTTTCCAATCTTCTAGTTCCGAAATTCGGGTCTGCGCTTCTGTCATACACGCCCGCTGGGAGCGCAGCTCCTCCATGTTTTCCGTTAATTTACGCTCCATTTCTCTTCGGAGGTCCATGATTTCCTCCTTAATTTCTTTTTTCAGTTCCTCCTTAAGAGCCGCTAAATCCTGTTGTAGCTGTCGCTTGAATTCTCTTAACTCTTCACCCAAACTGGCGATGCCAGCGTTCATGTTGTCGAGTCTGGTGTCTTCCATTTTCTCTGCTGTAGACACCTCGTTTTTTTGGGCTTTGCGTACAGCGGTTTTTCCTGCGTTGTTGGAGAGGAATTCTTCAATTTTACCCTGTTTTTGTCCTTGTGCCCGGTTCCTTCGTGTTTTCATCCCTTAGTTTATTGATTCGTTTATGTCGAGTTGGCCATTTACCGATGATTTTTAATCCGGCTAGGGAGAGCTCTTTGTTTAAGTGTTATGTCTCTCCGCCATCTTCCCGGAAGGCCTGCTCTAATGGAATTTATAGAAAAAATATCAACTGCCGTTGAAAATAAAGAGTATTCAGTTGGGGTATTCCTGGATCTTCAAAAAGCATTTGATACAGTGGATCATAATTTATTATTAAAGAAACTACAAAATTGTGGTATTGGGGGGTAGCACTGTCCTGGTTATGTAGTTATTTAAAGAATAGATATCAGTATGTATGTGTTGGTAACAAAAACTCACAGTTACTGAAGGTTACTTGTGGAGTCCCACAGGGTTCAGTTTTGGGGCCACTGTTTTTCAATATGTATATAAATGATAAATGTAAAGTTTTGGGAAAAAATGGATTTAATATTGTTTGACAATGACACTAATTTATTATGCAGTGGAAACAATTTGGAACAACTTTTGGATAGACTCGGAAAAGAATTAGGAAAGCTTAAACTGTGGTTTGATTCAAACAAATTAATGCTCAATTTAAGTAAGACAAAATTTATAGTTTTTAACAACCATCACAGCAACTTAGTATCTAAACTCAGTGTAAATGGTGTAGAGATTGAAAGGGTATCCAAAACTAAATTTCTTGGAGTAATAATTGATAATAAATTGTGTTGGAAGTCACATATTAATTATCCATCCATCTATCCATCCATCTTCTTCCGCTTAATCCTTTTTGGGTCGCGGGGGGGCTGGAGCCTATCCCAGCATCTTTGGGCGAGAGGCAGAGTACACCCTGGACAGATTGCCAGTCCATCGCAGGGCCAACACAGAGAGACAGACAACCATTCACTCTCACAGTCATACCTGAGGACAATTTAGAATCCCCAGTTTTTGATGCCAATTAACCTAACTTGCATGTTTTTGGCATGTGGGAGGAAACCGGAGAAATCCCGGAGTAAACCCACGCAGACACGGGGAGAACATGCACACTCAACACAGATCACTGTTGGCCAGGGGCTGGGATCGAACCCAGGATCCCCCGGCCAAGGGTGAATTGCTGTGCTGCTGCAGTGCTAACCACTCCGCCACCGCACTGCCCACATATTAATTATATTAAAGATAAAATATCTAAATCAATTGCAGTACTACACAGAGTGAAATATTTGCTGAATCAACTCACATTATATACTTTGTATCATTCATTAATACTCCCATACATGACATATTGTACTGAAGTATGAGGAAATACATATAAAACAAACATATATCCAATCTTTATGCTTCAGAAGAGAGCTATTAGAATAATAAACAAAGCTGCTTACTGGGAACCAACAAACCCACTTTTTTCTTAAATTAAAAGCTCTCAAGTTGAAAGATCTGGTTGACTTTAAAACTGCAGTAATAATGTTTAAAGTGAAGAATCTATCACTGCCCGCAAATATCCAAAAGTTGTTCCAAATAAGGGAGAAACGATATCATTTCAGAGGAACATGTATATTTCAAAAACCTTCAGTGAGAACTACCACCAAGCAATACTGTGTCTCAGTGCAAGGAGTCAGATTGTGGAATGCTTTTGGACCTGAATTAAAATCATGTACAGCGCTTGGACAATTTAAACAAAAACTAAAAGAAGAAATAATCCAAACATATATACAAGATGACATGTAAAATCACATAAGGAGTGTCATATCCAGTCTGTGTTGTGTTGTTGCTTAGTTTTTTGTCACGTTTTTGACTTAGCTTTGTTCTGAACTGTAATTGCTCTTGTTTTGTTTTTCTTTTGAATTCTTGGATTGAATATGGGTGGGCAATATAAGCTGCGGCTTCAGCCATCACCCATTTTGGATAACTTATGTTGAACTGTATGATCAGAGGCGTTATTGTTTAATTTGACCTTGTAAGATGTTTTTTTCCCTTTGTTGTATTATTCTGTTCCTTTCTTTTAATCTTTACTTTTAATCTATCTGAAATAAAGATTCATTCACTCATTCATTCATTCATTCAAAAAAATTGAATTTGAAAATGAGATTACCACAGAGTGTGGAGTGTCTGTGCTCTGTATGCATAGGTGTAAAATTCTGCGATAGATCCTCATTAGCAGCTCATCAAATGGCACCAGTTAGCATCAGGTAATACTGAAAATGACCATCAAAATGCAGTTTCTGGAGGAGGCAATGAAATTTCCAGCTGTGTGTGCAACTGGATAATGTTGCGAACAGCACAGCATTTTTGGCATTTTGCGGACTTCCACAGCAGGTACAAGTTGGAAATGGAAGTTATTGAGGGTGTCCTTTGCTCTCAACTCTGGTGGCTGTAGTTGTGCAAATAGAGCAACGCAAATTTTTGGTTTGCGTGTGGTCTAAACATACTATAAGACCAACACTGAAAGCATTTTAGAGTAAGTCTGAGTCTATAAGTCTACAATTTGTGTATATTGCCACTGGAGTGGTGGCCTAGTTGATAGAGCATCCGCCCCACAACCGGGAGGTTGGGGGTTCAAATCCCGGCCGGGTCATACCAAAGGCCATATAAAAATGGTACTTCCTGCCTTCTAGCTTGGTACTCAGTATAATAGAATGGGGGAAGGAGAAGTTATTTTTGGTGGCGCCTTGCATGACAGTGACCCCTCTGATTCTACATGTGATTACCTCCGCCAGGCCGCAGGAGGTTATGTTTTTGTCGGGGTTTGTCTGTCTGTCTGTCTGTTGGTTAGCAAGATAACTCAAAAAGATTTGGACTGATTTCGATGAAACTTTCAGGCGTTGTTGGAAATGGTACAAGGAAGAACTGATTAAATTTTGGGGATGATCCGGATCACCGTCTGGATCCAGGAATTTTTTTAAAGGATTCTTTAACATTGTGAGATAGGGCCATTTTCAACCTTTGTGCAGGCGCAATGGAGGGCGCTGGTCGTCGTGTCTGACGAACATGAACTCCGCGTTCTTCAAAGTTTTAGGCACAAAAGCACGCGGAAAACAGTGGTGGGCCGGGCCCGGCAGCGTGCCTGTGTTTGCGCTATGCTGCAAAAGCTGAGACGGGCAGCTGTCCGGCGCGGGATTATTTGGCAGAAATTCCCAGGGCAGCCATAGGGGCTGCGCAAAAATGAGCTCTCTGCCGGGGAAGCTTCCAAATCCTCTTTTGGCGCGGAGCGCAACCCCAATAAAACCCACGCCAACCTGTCTACCCAATTTGCATCCGTCAGTGAACCCCTGAGTGCTGCTTTCAGTGATCTATGAAAACGCTCGCATAACCCATTGGCCTGCGGGTTGTACGCGGTTGTGCGATGAATTGCAACGCCCGCAGCCTGGGAGTTTGGAGATGGAAGAGATTTTTTTTTTTTTTTTGTACTTATTTTGTACCCGTAGGTAGATTTGTTTTGCAGTCTGGTGACAAGCCACCAGCTGCCAGTCGCTGCGTGCGCAAGCGCCCCGTATCCCTAACCTGCATGTTTTTGGCATGCGGGAGGAAACCAGAGAAATCCCGGAGTAAACCCACGCAACATGGGGAGAACATGCAAACTCCACACAGATCACTGTTTGCCGGGGGCAGGGATCGAACCCACAATCTCATGATCCCCGCGATCCCCCGGCCGAGGGTAAACTGTGCTGCCGCAGTGTTAACCACTGCTCCACCGTGCAGCGTGGAGATGGACACAACAGCAACACTTGAGTTTATTACCTCCGCCAAGGAGGTAATGCCTGTCTGTCTGTTTCACCAGAGGTGGTTCTTGGCCTAGAGAGGAACCCATTACATTTTGGGGATGATCTGGGAATGCATACCTCAGCCAAGGCTCTTCTCACAGTGTGTCAGCCACAAAACTCCAAAACTAATGGACAGACTTGGATGCAATTTTCACCACAAGTGGCGATAGGCCTACACACAAGCCCATTACATTTTGGAGGTGATCCATGAGAAACGGAAGGAGCCTTGGCAGAGGTATGCGCTCTATGAGTGCTTTTCTAGTTAACATTGTGTTATGTCTGATATTACCTGCTAAACAGAAGAGGTGAGGTGACTGGGAACACAGCTTTATTGAGCTTTACTCACACTGACAGGTATTGACAGATCACTGGCTAAGCTCAGGCGAGAGAGAGACTAATAAGATGGATGACCCGGCCTTATATAGGGCGGGGCAGAGGCACCACCTGGAGGTGCATGTCCATCCACATTAAATACATATCTCACACATTGTAGATAGGAGAAACGTAATTTCGTTCTACTGTACATGATTGGCTGTATGGATTGAATGACAATAGAGATGGCTTCTTCTTTTTCTAGTATAGATGGTTTACTGTCATATGCATGCGTAAAACGCGACGCATGTGGGAAAAGGAAGCAAAACCCCAACGCAGGAAGGTGCTGTGTGTGACTTTATTTAATTCAGCAGATGACAAGTGGATTGATTGGCTCCAATGAGCGCACAGAAAAAAAAAACACAGAATAACATCATCTGTACTCTCCGGTTCATTGGAGTCTGGAGGGGGAAGAAAGGCTGGCCCCACGCGCTCCCAGGCGGAACTGGGCAGCGGAGAGAAAGGGCAGTAATAATAAGGGAAAGAGCCCCCGGTGGAACGGTGGGCAACATACAGTACTTACAGTAGGAGACTCAACCGAGAGGCCAACTCTGGAGTGGGCATGACATCCAATGAACTGGCGAGTGACAGGAGAACTGACAGAGTATAAGTAATGTCAAACATAATGAGCCAAGTAATTACCGGTGTGTGTGAGTGCAGGCAGGTGTGCATGTGCTGAGTGATACAAGAATGTGTGAGTGTGTGTACTGTATGATGCATGTATGTGTGAGTACATGCAAGTGTGTGTGTGAAAGTGAGTGAGAGTGCAAGACAAATGATAATGATAATCAGCTGGTGGATGCCTGGCAGGGAGAGGGAGGCGTGGCTGTAGGCTGGCAGGAAGCCTAGGACCCAAGGGCTCCTAATGATTGCCAGCTGACAATTTAAGAAAACAATAATCAGAGAAACAACAGCCACAAATCATGGAACAGAGTTGGACACGTCCAACCCGGTCCATGACAGTTTACCATTAATGGTATGATGTTCCAATTACCCAGTTTCAAGTATTTTTGATTGTGATTCTGATATGTAGTGTAATATTATCCTTACTGATTCATGGATACAGAATTACGACATGCCCAGTCAAAACAACTGAAGTACTCCCACAATTTAAAAAAAAAAAAAACTGAAAATTTTGAATGCAAGACTGCAGTCATCTTCTCCAGCTTAATCTGTTTTAGATAAGAGCTTTTCCTGCATTTCTCAATTTTGTCCTATCTTGAATTTGTTCCTTGAATTTTATCTTTATCCTACATTTATGAATAAAAGGAAACATGGCAGTTGATATGTTATCACTTTGTTGTAGCTTTATTTAAAGATTGAACAACTTTCTGAGATCAGAGAAGGAGAAATTGATATAAGAATACCTTTATTCAGCTCACATTTGGGGGATGTTTAAGCAGTAAATAATAGACTACACACAGATCTTTAGCCACAGCTAACACAAAGTCTTTCTTCTCAGCCAAACTGTTTTTTTGTAATGAATAGTAGCTCAAACTGCCTGTGCTATCTTCTTTACACCACAACCTTGGGAGGCGTTTTAACTTCCTTCTCTTCTTCAGACTTCCTATGATACTTCCCATGGCTACTGGAAGGATTTTTTTTCAATCGAACATAGAGTACTATCCAAAGCTGTGTTGAACTTTTACATGTTTACAGATTTGCCAGATGCCAGCAGCATAATTGGATACAGGGCACACACAGCATCTAGGAGCATTAAACAACTACACAGAAGTGGTGTATCCATGCATAGTATGACATTTCTTAGTGATATGTCATTCGCAGCTAGCTTATTGATGCACCTGTGGGGATTAAGTAACAGGGGATCTTTGAGATAAAGAGATCAATATGGTGTACAGTACTTAGTTGCCTTAGTGTGGTAAAGATAAGATGTGTATTTCAAGGATATGTGGTTCAAGGTGGATTTATTGTAGTTGGAGAACAGAGATGCTGACAGTCAAGTGTCAGATCATCAGAGGCTACCCAGCTGGATTGAAGATCACTTGGCAGTTCTGTACTTGTGAACAGCTTTGTCCAAGAAGCTGTCTGGTGTTGGGGGAAGATGCAAATCTGCATATAAAATAGTGCTCAGCTCATGTAGGGAGTTGGATTTGTTGGAAAGTGTTGGGGCAGATAATTTTTTCACTGTTAACTAAAATTCCTTTTTTTTGAGAGCTGTACCACATACACCATGTTGTTTGGTTGGATTAAGATTTATGCTTGGTCTCTAACAGAGCTCACCTAACACTACATTCTATCCTCTCATCCAACCCTTTCAGTGCTGCATGCCTGGGTCTGATGTGGCCTCTCTGCTAATAAAAACCAGTCCTGTAAAGCACATACAACCACCAACACTCGCTTGGCTCTGATCTCAGACCACTAAACATAGTCACTGTGGCGAGGGCCAACCACTTTACAGTTGCTGTATGGCAGCAGTGCAGCCCTGCATTACTGTAACACTTCATGCAAGGTTTATCTTGCATTATAATTCTCTTAAAATGGCTGATGTTGCAAACTGGGGCTATGTAAATACAATTTGGTTGAATTAAAGTAAAAAAGAATTTCCCCTCCCCATTTTTTTAATTTACTTTTGGGTGTTCTTTAATATACACAACAAAAACATGCTGTAGTGTTCTAGTAATGGGAAATTAAATCAAACAAATGTTTTTGTGGCATGATGTAAATGTTTCATTGCACTGATGACTGCTTGGTTGGATGACTGATGACTGCTTGGTTGAGCCAGTCTCCTGATTGCAAATTAATAGATGTCATGTTCTTCATTTGTGAAACCAAAAATCATAAAACATAGAAAATAGTCCCAAAATCTAATGGCAGTGTTTTTGTCGATACATCAAGAGTTTTCTACCATAGCAGCAGATAATTAAAAATGTAATTTCATAGGGTTAGGGTTTACAGTAGATGGAAGTAGTTGTCAGGTGGATAGACATGTTGATTAGGATAAATACAAGTGTATACCCAGGCCTAAATGTGATGCACATGAAACTACAGATTTTTTTTTTTACATTTTAGAATTTGTCTGCAATCAGGTGTGTGTGAGAGATGTCTGCAAGTGCAGATGTACAGGCGAGTTAATGCAACATGAAACACGAGGTGCCGAGTAGACGTACATACAGTATGTAGATGCACCTATATTTGTGTATGCGTACTTGTATGTCCATTTGTGTACATGTGTATACACATATTTTTGAAAGATTCCGATCTTCTGATTTTCTTTTTTTCTTTTGCTTTTTAAGTGTTGATACAGGTTTGTAGTGTTGCTCTGTTAGCCAGTCATGGTAGCAAGGTCCATTCTGCACAATGATGGACACTGTAATGTCTTCCCTTCTTTAACACTATGGTTTCTGCACTGCCAGATTCTGTCAAGCCTTAGGCCACTTTTTTGAAGGGTCACAGTGTAGTGTGCCAAGTTGTTGCTTCTTCTTTTACCTAACTGCTCCACTCATGTCACGTGACCATATTGTAATCGCAACCTTTGCGATTAGAAAATCTTGTTTACCGTATGGTAAACAAGATTTGAAATTGAGATTTGAGATTTGTACCTTTGAAATTTTATGGCAGTTGCAATTAATCTTTCATTTCTAATTTAAACCTAAAACTTCTCTCTGTTAGCCAGTAGTATTAGGCAGTGCACCACTGTTCCACCCTTAACAAAAGCAGCAAGGCTTTTTTATCAGTATAATCTGATTGTGGTCTATTACATAAACTGTGTGGAAGAAAATGTTTTATTGTGCCTAGATTGAAAACATGATTAATCAGATTAGTGTAAAAAAAAGTTTATTAATTACCTGCCCATGCTATGTTTTCCTACTAACGCAGTCCTGTTTAGGACATAACATGGGAAAATAAGAACAGAACAGTTTCCCATGTTCGTAGTTGGTCTCATTACGCCCCAAAATCATCCTGCCTGTTTTCAATAAAAATTTTGTGAACCAATAATGTAAGGGTAGCTGGAAAAATGCCAACAGCACAGCACTGATGATTTGCAGCAGTCACAACCACCACTGAGCAGAGCAATGACAATTATGATTCTTTCACAGCCTCATGTTGTGATGCAGGTATTTTATATCTACTATATCTAATAGCCATATCTTACAGGCTCACAAAGTAGCATCCGTGGCTTTGGAGGCTAGTGTTGGGATGTTTAATGAAAGCTGAGGCATTTCAACCTGGTTAACATTAAATGAATAAAGGTAGTAAAGTTATCAGCAGGGTAAATAAAAATGAGAGAAACAAGTTTGCCAATTATAAGCATGTGAATACAGTACACAGCAACAGTTTTAAACACATCTTGTCACTATAGTTCAAGCTTCAGTTTGTTTCTTGCTAAGCGTTGTCCATGTATCCAAACTGATTTTCTTCCAGGTTAAGTTATTAGCTGTCAGGATGTTAATGCATCCTGTTTAAAGGATTGCAAAATCCTTTTACCCTGAATAACTACAGTCATTATACAAGACTAACCAAAAATTACTGATTTAGATCAACTGTGGGAGAGAGTTCTTTAAATAAATGAGGCCCAAGGAGGTTTTACTAAGTGAAAAAAAAAAAAGACTTTGAAGCTTCTGAATCTCTTTTGGGCAAATTTTTTGGCAAATATTCACATCTTTTTTTTTTCCCCAATTGTAACTGACACTTCGGTGACCATTAGAAATTAAAGGTTATTTTATATTGTTCTTTCAATCTCACTGCCCCTAGGCATTATTTTGAGGTGCCGTGCCTAGGTTACTTCCATGGTGACATAGTATTATTACAGTTTTTCCTTTCAGTTGCTTTAAATTTGCTACTGCTTTTTGCACATCATCGCTGTCATGTGCAAACCTTGTATTTCCAAAACAGATATTTTTCAGGAAAGAGAAAAACACTGTATTTTGAGTGATTTAGAAGTTATGGGATTATTCAAATTAATTTTCTAATGCTGATCATTGCTTTGATAATAGTAAAAAGCATCCAAAGACATAAAGGTTGATCAGTAGAATGACTTTATACAAAAAAAAAAAAAAAAAAAAAAAAAACTAAAAAAGACCAAATATGATGGTACAAAGTTTTTACCTGACAGCAACGATGTGTAGCTTTAGCCTTTACTTGTGGATTGGCTTTGAGTTGGTGATACACAGACCTTTGTAAGCCTATGCCTATACAGACATTGTGGGCGACAGTGGCTCAGGAGGTAGAGCGGGTCGTCCATTAACCAGAGGGTTGATGGTTCGAATCCCGCTCTCCTCAGCCATCCTGCCATTGTGTCCCTGGGCAAGACACTTGTCCACCTTGTCTCCAGTGTCCATGACACTGGGTATGAATGTGTATAAATGTTTGGTAGTGGTCGGAGAGGCCGTTGGCATGGATTGGCAGCCCTGTTTCTGTCAGTTTCCCCAGGGCAGCTGTGGCTACAGTAGTAGCTTAGCACTACCATTGTCTGTGGAATGAATGAATAATGTATCCATTGTAAAGTGTCTGTCTATGAAAAGCGCTATATAAATCTGATGCCTTATTATTATTACATGCTGTTGCCGTTTAATCTCAAAATGAGTGTCAGAAATACTCTGTAAAAAGTAGTAGTTTGTGGTGCTTTTGTTTATATCAATTGTTCGTTAGTTTTGGTCCTGCCTTGGAGAAAAAAAAAAAAACCAGGAGCCAGAATATTAAAAAAATATTTGAAATGGAGTAAAAGGGAGCATTAGAAATAATTTCCCCCATGGCTGCCATGATCTGTGGTCCTCCTGTATTCTTTTGATCTAGTTTATATTCTTCTTTCTCTTCTAGGTGAAATCTGCTCTCTCAATTTCCTGTTAGAGCCAACTTTTTAACCAGTTAGCATTCTGCATTCAACTGACATTCCTGTTGGGTGAAGGACTGGAGACTTGCGCGTCTTTGTAGCCTCTGCTAAGGTTGCAAATAAGGCTGTGCAATATGATGATATACAGTATATCAGATGACAATACAAAAACATCTATCGTTTCATAGAATACTGTATCATTTATATCGTATTTAAAATGCAGATACCCCCGTTTATTCAATAAAGCTCCTACCTCACAGCTACTTGTCAGCATCCTGTCTCTTTCTCGCAGTGCGGGACTGCGCACAGCGGAACAGGTGTGGTGGGTGGTTAGGCTTCAGTCCGGTGGATGCTAATGCTAACTCCAAACTACTGGTTCAGATAGCTGCTACTCCTGTTTGCCAGGGATGTGGGACTGTTTTTCATTGTGCTGCATCAGAGAGGATAGTCCACTAACCTCGTTTTAATAGGAGGTAACTAACGTTAGCACCATGTCTAATTGAAAAATGTTAAATGACGATGCCAAGTTGTGCTAACTGGAAACCGTAGCAGACCATCGTTTTTTGAGCTTTTTTGTTTTTTTAAAATTAGTTTCTTAGTTTTGTCTGAAAAATCTTTTATTAAAGCTACAGAAGTGCATGATGGTGGAACATACACACAAAATAAAAAATAAATACATTAAAACGGGCCGGAGGAGCAAGTTGGCTCTTAATGTAATTTATTTGATTTCTAATCATTTTTTTTTCCACAATATCTTTATTGAACCTTTTTTTTTTAACAAACATGATACAAACAATCAAACACTAACACTAAAGTACTACAAAAAAAAAAAAATGCACTAAAAAACACCAACAACCACCAACAAAATCAAATCTTCAACAATGCTCCTCTGTTTAGTCTAGACAATCCAATACATTAGTATACATATTATGTTCACCAGTTTGGAATTTACAAGGTCCACACACATCATTCACCTTCTTCTTCAAGAGTTATGTTTAAATTTTTTACATAATCAGTAAAAGGTCTCCATATATTCTCAAACACAATTTCCTTTGATTTCAGTATATATGTTATTCTTTCTAATGGAAGGTTTGTTAACATCTGTCTTAACCACTGAGTCACATCTGGTCTATGAGTCTTTTTCCATAATAGTGCAATACATTTTTTGGCATTAAGCAAACTGAGGTCTATGAATGTTCTTTCACTTTTATTAAAATTATGCTTTTCTGGGTACAGACCCAACAAAAACAGTTTAGGATTCAATATGATTTGTTTTGAGATTATTTTTTCAATTGTTACCCTCACCTCTTCCCAAAACATTCTTATTAATCTACATTCCCATACACAATGAAATAGAGTTCCTTTACTTTCCATGCATTTTGTGCATGTATCTGGTATATTTTTATTATATCTATTTAACTCCTCCGGTGTAACATACATCCGCATTAACCAACCGACCAATAATACAACATAAAATTTGGACATTTCAGACCTCCACGATCAAATGGTAAATATAATAAAGACAGACGTAATCTAGCCCTCCTGTTGTTCCATATAAATTCCACTAACTTTTTTTTAATTCTTGAGAATAAATCTAAAGGTGGTGGTAAGGGAATGTATTGAAATAAATAAAGTATTTTAGGTAAGATATTACTTTTAAGTATATTAATTCTCCCGATCATCGACATTGGTAGTGACATCCATCTCTGAAGTAACTCATCAATATCTGTCATTAAGGCTTCATAATTGACACTGGCGATTGATTCTAGCTTAGGCACAATTTGGATTCCTAAATATTTAAACTGATTTACAACATTGAATTGATTTACCTCAGGGGCTGGGTAATTTCTCTGGGTCTCATTTAGCATTAATATTGAAGATTTAGTTTTATTTATTTTATATCCTGATATTTCCCCCAAATTCTTTATTAAATTCAACAAGGTCGGAATTGATTTTTTAAGATTCGACATAAACAAAATTATGTCATCAGCATACAGGGAGATTTTATGTTCTGTTGGTCCAACTTTAATTCCATATATTTGTGACTGTAGACGTATCGCCATCACTAAAGGTTCAATTGCCATAGTAAACAGTAAAGGTGAAAGTGGACAGCCTTGTCGACATCCTCTATTGATTTTTATTGGTTTTGAAATATTGTTATTTGTTAGGATTTCTGCAGTAGCATTATTATATATTATCTGAACCCATTTTATGAAATTATTTCCAAGTCCAAACCTTTGTAAGACTTCAAAAAGAAAGGGCCATTCAACTCTATCAAAGGCTTTTTCGGCATCCAGTGATAAGAGAGCTGTATCCGGTGCTTCTTTATTAGAATAAATAATATTAAATAGTCTTCTTACATTATGGAAGCCTTGTCTTCCCTTTATAAAGCCATTCTGATCTCGATTAATAATATTTGGTAAAATTTCTTGTATTCGTCTTGCTAAAATTTTACAGATTATCTTAAGGTCGGCATTTAATAGGCTTGTTGGTCTCATATTTTCACATTTATTAGAGGGCTTACCTGGTTTTGGCAACAGTATAATTAAGGCATTATTCATATATGATGGTAAATTACTATTTTGAAATGCTTCTAAAACCATTTCCAAAAAAGGTTTTGTTAATTTATTTTTAAATTTTTTATAAAGGTCAACTGGAAGACCATCTGGTCCTGCACTTTTTCCTGATTTCATATTATCAATAGCTAGTCCAACTTCTTCTTGACTAATTTTAGACTCCAGTATCTCCCTATTTTCATTTGGAATACACGGTATAAATAGTTCGTTCAGAAACCCATGTAGTTTTGTTAAGTCAGATTCATTTTTGGTATCATATAATTTTTCATAGTAATCTCTAAAGGCTCTATTAATTTCTAAAGGATCTATAACTACCTGTCCGTTACTTATAATACTGGTAATTGGTGTTTTAGATTCTAATTGTTTAATCTGCCATGCCAATAACTTTCCTGATTTTTCACCTTGTTCATAAAAAGATTGTTTCAATCTTAGAAGACTCGAGGCAGCTCTATTCGCTGATTTTTTGTCATATTCAGCTCTCAAAATCAGTAATTCGTTCTCCAACCTTGGATCTCTTCCTGCATATACTCTTTCTTGAAGAATTTTTATTTTATGTTCCAGTTGGACTCTCTCCTCTCGAGTCTTCTTAGATTTTGAACCTGTATAACTAATAATGTGTCCCCTAATAAAAGCTTTGAAAGCCTCTCACTTTACACATGCTGATGTTTGTGTAGTATTGATGTCAAAGAACTCATCTATCTGTTTTTCTATGTATTTAACAAATTCCTCATCCTGAAGCCATTTATGCTGAAATTGCCATCTACCTGGTTCCTTTGTCAATTTCTTATCTACATATATTAGACAGCAGGGTGCATGATCAGAGATCACGATGTTATCATAAAAACAGTTTTGAATCTTGGACCTTAATTCTGTGGAGATCAAAAAATAATCTATACGTGAGAATGTCTTGTAGGTATTGGAATAACAAGAGTATGCTTTAACTTGTGGTTTCATTTCTCTCCATATATCTATCAATTTCAATTCTTTCATAAAATGATTAATGGTCATCCTACATCCATTGTGCGTACAGTCCAGTCCTGTTGATCTATCTATACCGGGATTCAATGTACAATTAAAATCCCCTGCTATTATATGTCGCCCTGTAAGTGATGATAAGATAAGAAATAAATTAGCAAAGAACTTTTGATCATCTATATTGGGACCATATAAGTTCACCAAATTTATGTTTTCTAATAGCAAAGATCCTTGAATGGTTACATATCTTCCAAATTTGTCTCCAATTACATTTTTCACTTGAAATGGGACTGATTTATGTATGAGAGTCATAACTCCCCTGGCTCGGGATGAAAATGATGAGGTGAAAACACTTCCTTGCCATCTACTCCTAATTCTTTTTAGATCTTCCTCTATTAGATGAGTTTCTTGTAAAAACACAATTTTTGAACCCATGTCTTTTATTTTATTCATAACTTGTTTAAGTTTTTTTAAATTTTGTAGACCTCTGCAATTCCATGAAGTTAAGTTGAGATTAACGCTTTGATTTATGATCAATAGGGAGTTTGGGATTACCTAGCAGTGTAAACATGCTCAAACAGAAAAGCAAAAAAATGAGTGGTTGAACATTCACCCTACAAACTCCACACAAACAAATTCCCCCTTCCCACATTTGTGGCAATCCCCCCAAAAGCAAAAGAAAAATTCCGTCTCCCGATATAGCCATCGACCGTTCCACACCCACGAGGATCAGCCAAAGCCACTCCTTCATCCTCCCAATCACCCTAACTCTACTGCTTTTAATAACGTAACATTAACTCTCTTCTGTAATTTTCCAATTTAACTCCAAAATTTTTTATCAATTTTGTACTTTTTTTTTTTTTTAATATGTAATACAATCTATATTTTGTAATCTTGTTATATGCTTCTAATCAGTTAAATGCTCAAATATTCTACCCTATATTCTGTTCATGCTTAGCTCCCACCAGTCTCTTCCTGGATCTTCTTGATGAGCTCCTGCACCTCCTCGGGGGTCTTGAAGATGTGTGTTCTGCCCTCATATGTGACCAGAAGTCTTGCAGGGTGAATCACTCCATGACGAATCTCAAGGTTGCGCAGTTCTTTGCGGATGGGGTCAAACTGCTTCCTTAATTGTTGGATTCCTGAGGCCAAATCTGGGTAGAACCGCACCTGCTGATCTTGATATTTAATTTCTCCTTTGGCCCGCACCGCGTTGGAGATCGTCATCCTGTCTCTGTAGCTGAGAAACTTCATAATTAACGTCCTCGGTGCTGCCTTGTTACCTCTCGGTGGGCCAATTCGGTGGGAGCTTTCCAAGACGACTGATGATTTTAGCTCCGCGTTGTTCAGCGCCTCCGGGATCCACCCCTCCAAAAAGGAGCATGAATCACGACCTTCGGCTCCCTCCGGTAAACCCACCAGCCTCAGGTTGTTCCGTCTGGACCGAGATTCCAAATCCAGAACGCTATTTCCCAGATCTTTATTTTTTTTTCCAAAGTGCGCACCTTTATTTGAAGTCCACTAATTTCATCCTCCGCACTTGAAACACGAAGCTCCGCCTGCGTCACTCGCTCCACGCAGTCACCCAACTCCTTTCTCATTGCATCCAACGCTGCCATAATCCCATCAAGTTTAGCGGAAAAGTCTGCTCTCATTGAGCTAATGGCAGCCAGCACTGCACCTGTGCCGCCATCGTCAGCAGTTACCGCATCACCGCTAGTTTCATCCGCCATATCCGCAGCTTTTTCTACTGCGCCACAAACTTTAAAGTCCGTTAATTTGGACTGCTTCGGCGATTCAATTTTTCCCCCTCCTGATTTCCCAGCCTTAGTCTTCACCGGCATATCCTCACCCAAACGCTGGGAAAAGTTCTGTTCCGAATGAGAGAGTTATTTGCCGAATTTTTATTTCCAGGAGCAGAGCAGAGTGATACGTGTCCTTCTAGGCGGCCGCCATAACCGGAAGTCCCGATTTCTAATCATTTTAATTAGTCAAGTAGCAATAATGAATAAAGTTAGTCATCGCATGTATTTTATTATATTACCTTTTGTGTCTTTGATTTTCAGATCATGACCAATCTGAAATATTTTTTCTAAGAAGCGAACAGGTTAAATCAGCCAGAATGGAGGGCTGCAGGTCTACACTTACATTTTCACTGATTTAAACTAACAGCTAATTTACAGACGTGGGCAAAATTGTTGGTACCCCTCTGTTAATGAAAGAAAAACCCACAATGGTCACAGAAATAACTTGAATCTGACAAAAGTGGTAATAAATAAAAATTCTATGAAAATTAACCAATGAAAATCAGACAATGCTTTTGAATTGTGGCTCAACAGAATTATTTTTTAAAAAAAACTCATGAAACAGGCCTGGACAAAAATGATGGTACCCTTAACTTAATATTTTGTTGCACAACCTTTTGAGGCTATCACTGCAATCAAACGATTTCTGTAACTGTCAATGAGACTTCTGCACCTCTCAGCAGGTATTTTGGCCCACCCCTCATGAGCAAATTGCTCCAGTTGTCTCAGGTTTGAAGGGTGCCTTCTCCAGACGGCATGTTTCAGCTCCTTCCACAGATGTCCAATAGGATTTAGATCAGGGCTCATAAAAAGCCACTTTAGAATAGTCCGGTGTTTAGCTGTGTGTTTTGGGTCATTATCCTGTTGCAAGACCCATGACCTGCGACTGAGACCAAGCTGCACATTTCTCTCTAGAATACCTTGATAGTCTTGAGATTTCATTGTACCCTGCACAGATTCAAGACACCCTGTGCCAGATGCAGCAAAGCAGCCCCAGAACATAACAGAACCTCCTCCATGTTTCACAGTAGGGACAGTGTTCTTTTCTTGGTATGCTTCATTTTTGCATCTGTGAACATAGAGCTGATGTGCCTTGCCAAAAAGTTGCAGTTTTGTCTCGTCTGTCCATAGGACATTCTCCCAGAAGCTTTGTGGCTTGTCAACATGCTGTTTGGCAAATTCCAGTCTGGCTTTTTTATGATTTGTTTTCATCAGTGGTGTCCTCCTTGGTCTTCTCCCATGAAGTCCACTTTGGCTCAAACAACGACGGGTGGTGCGATCTGACACTGATGTACCTTGGCCTTGCAGTTCACCTTGAATGTGTTTAGAGGTTGTTCTGGGCTCTTTTGTTACCATTCATATTATCCGTTTCTGCCATTTTTCATTAAGTTTCCTCCTGCAGCCACGTCCAGGGAGGTTGGCTACAGTCCTGTGGATCTTAAATTTCTGAATAATGTATGCAGCTGTAGTCACAGGAACATCAAGCTGCTTGGAGATGGTCTTATAGCATTTATCTTTAACATGCTTGTCTATAATTTTCTTTCTAATCTCCTGAGACAACTCTCTCCTTTGCTTCCTTGAGTCCATGTTTAGTGTGGTACACACCATGTCACCAAACAGCACAGTGACTACTTGTCACTCTTTAAATAGGCCGACTGACTGATTACAAGTTTGTAGACACCTGTGATGTTAATTAGAGGACACATCTTGGTTGAACATGTCCCTATGGTCACATTATTTTCAATCTTTTCTAGGGGTACCATCATTTTTGTCCAGGCCTGTTTCTTGAGTTTATTTTTTTAAAATAATTCTGTTGAACAACAATTCAAAAGCATTGTCTGATTTTCATTGGTTAATTTTCATAGAATTTTTGTTTATTACCACTTTTGTCAGATTCAAGTTATTTCTGTGACCATTGTGGGGTTTTCTTTCATTAACAGAGGGGTACCAACAATTTTGTCCATTGCTGTATATCTGTAGGTATCAGCCATGTGTAATTTTCTCATTTTCAGACAAATTTTTATGTTATGTTTTTTTTTGTTTGTTTGTTTTTGCTGTTCTCCTCTGGCTCAGGAAATATTTAATTTATCGATGTTTACTTTTTATTCATATATGATTTAGAAGAAAAACCTGAAATTTATGAGAATCAAGTGTCAAATGCACATTACAAAACTATTTTATAATACTGCAAAATTGAGGGAAAATGGTACATATAAAAAAGTGTCTTTTTTATATGATTATCTAAACTGTAGAATTTACAGAAAATGTATATCGTGATATATATCATTATCGTGATATAAATTGGCTTATATTGTGATATGAATTTTTTGCCATATTGCACAGCCCTAGTTGCAAATGCACACTTTTATGGAAACATAATTAAGCCATTAGTCAGGTAATGTTGGGGCTGCTGTGCAATGGTTCTAATGTTTCCACCATTTCTGGATTGTTTTTTATTCTGACAGGATGAAACTGATCTTTTTCACTTGTATTTTGAACTTGCTTTAACTGGACTTTTTAAAGTGACACTGCCAGAAATCAAGTTTTTTTTTTCTTGTTAACATGTCTGTAACATGTTTTTTTATGAATTACAAGACATGTCAAGAGCTAAATCACTCCGTTGTGTCTTTTTTGTTTTTTTGGCTGTGAAAGTTCAGTTGAGCTCCTCCCCTTGAAAAATGGCAAGTTTAGACCGAGTGTTTTTCGTGATGTCACTATAAAGGGTCCAAAGTGTTGAGCCAATCAGGACTAAGAACTGGCTGTTCATATTTGCCAGCTTGCAGATTTCTGTGTCCTGGTGGGCGGGATATGGGTGGACCTAATTAGATCCTGGATTTGAAGGAGAAAAAGGGCAGACATTTTCCCAGGCAACTGTAGGACAATAAAAGCCTTTGTGTGTGTGTGTGTGTGTGTGTGTGTGTGTGGAGGCATAAGATGCCTTCTTCTTCTTCTTTTAGATTTGATTGGTGGTTGGCAGCTAGCTTACAGGTGCATTACCGCTACTGACTTGATTATCATCACTCTGTATCTTTGTGTAAGGAGTTCTTATAAGGAGTTCTGAACAACTCCCCATGTGTGAAATTTTAGACAATGTAGATTTTTTTTTCTTTTAAGGGGAGAGGTGGAGGTTTGCATTTGGCATCCATATTCATCCCACCTAATAGTCAAAAGTTGAGCTCTATATAATTTATTTCTGCCTGTAATTAAATTTAAACACCAAGCAAAGATACGTAATAATAGAAATTGTGTACATATTAATATTATTATATGATGAAGCAACAACTCAAACATTCCATCTGGTACTCTCATTTTTCCCATGGATTTCAGCTCTACCTTTTTACCTGCCAAAGATTTACGTGCAGTTGGTATGTTACTTCTTACCAAATTAGTCCCCAAACTTTTTGTGAACAGGCTTTTTGCCTGCAAGCATTCTGTATTAGTTTGAACTGAATGCTACAACAGCAACAACTCATTGTACTGTAGATTAGGCTTTACTGGGACTTGAGGGCATGTGGAAGCATAGTTGACAAGATTAAGTGCCCATTGAAGTCACTTTTATCTCCTTTAGACTGCAGAGGACGAGAAGAACACTATCCCCTCTTCTAACAGAGGGGATCTACTCTCTCTTGCTTTCTTTTATTCTGCCTTCCTCAGGCAAAGGAGGACACTATCCGCCAATAAGATCACGAAAAGGGTTTCTCATGGTCAGAGAGAGTTACGCTGTTACACCTTATAATGTACACAAAGCCCTTTGACTTGGAATTTCCTCGCAGCTTCCCACCTAGGGTGTTCAAAGACACCAAGCAATGTAGAAATTGATAAGAATCTGAAGCAAAATTACTAGGGCTGCCCCAAACTAAAGGTTTTCCTAGTTGACCAGTAGTCGCCATTTAAAGCAATGAATGACTCAGCTATTTGTTTCACTTTTATGATATATGGTGGAATATAAACATCCGTTTTGCAACATCAGTAAATGGTTTAGGTCACATTGTTGAGAAATAATGCCTTAAATATCAATGAGCTCTGAAAATATAATTTAAGTTGCACACTCAAGCAGGCCTGGTAAAGCTGGCTTCACGCTATAGCATTTGGACTGACTTTTACAGACGTTTTGAAAAATCAGAAAAATTAGTCCAAACGGTGAAATTACATTTGTTAGCAGGTTTTTTTAATCCAGTGCACACCAACTTTTACGAACTTTTGCAAGCATTTGCCAGCGTTCCATTCAGCATTGGCAAATTTTTGCCAACTTAGGCTAGTGTATGTGTAGCTATTGTCAACTTAGGTTAATTTAAGCAAATGAATACTCAGTGCAGGTCGGCTGACATCAGCGTCAGGTGACACTCATATAAAGATCAGTGTTTGTTGAGGCTTCCTGCCATTCTGGGCCTGCTTTTGAAGTAAACACAACTCCCTTGGGTCTACGTTTCAGTATTTATTTTCATTTTACATTCCTATGTAGTTACTTCTGCATACCCTGTTCGTTCATTCATTCATTCATTCATTCATTCATTCATTCCTCTTGAAAAGTAATACAACAATAAGGCTGCAATTAAAATGTGAATGTGGCTGAAATAAAAAAAAAAATAGTGTATCATCATATAAATAAAATGATGGCTGATTATATTTTGACTGTTAGAACTCTCTCGATTAAAACAACATAAAATCCCATTACTTTTGAAGTGAGTTTCGATCTAAAAACATCTGCTTCCACCGGTATTTCTGTCATCGTTTGCCAGTGGAGCTTAACTTAGGCCAACTTAGGTGAACTCCGCATAACTTAGCCCAGCGCTCAGGAACATTTACAAACTGAGCACACCTTTAACCAACGTGTATTTCCAAACGACAAATTTTCAGCATGCTGAAATTTTTCAAAGAACACAACTTTTGCCAGCGTTTGCCAACAAACACCAACTGTCATGAACCTTTACCAGCTTTTGCCAGCAGAGCCATAAGTTTGCCAAGACATCAGTTAAAGTTGGTCCTGTGGAGTGTGTAAATAAAGAGGCAGATTCATGGACAGACGATTTATTACACACTCGCATCTCACAAGCACAGAAAAGACTGAATCATTTCCACACGGGCTCTCCTTTTCACCCAACTCTCTATTCACACATTTACATGGAAGTTTCTCATCACACAGCATGACATTTACATTACACTGCCTTCAACCCCCCTATGTCCTTGACTCCTTCCTGCTATATGCCCAGGAACTCCCTGGACATTGTTCTCCCATGCTTATTCACTGTCTCTGTCTGAGGTGCTAAATAATCTGACTTCCCCAAGGTCCTACACTGCCCCCCCCCCCCCAGCATCTTAGACAGAACATCAGTCCACACTCTCTTTTGGCTTCAGTCTCCTCCCATATCTGCTGTAACTGGGGTTCACCGCCTCCGTGGCACTGCTGTGCCGGTGGGGGGCTGCTGGGAGTGTAGGGAGCCGTGGCGAGGGGGGGGGGGGGAACTTCGCTCTGTCTGTGTGGCTGCTCTGGTGAATCGTTTCCCTGGGGAGCTCTCTGTGGGGGTCTTCCACGCCGAGGGGCCCTAGCCAACAGCACTTGCTCGTCCGCCACTACAAAGGCGGGTTTGAGTCTGTCTATGCCAATTTTCTCCTGTCTACCCCCCAAGTCTAGCAAAAAATGCTTATCCCCTGTTTCCAACACTCTGAACAGTACATCATAGGGTGGGTGCAATGGAGGGCGGTGGGTGTCGTGTCTGACGAACACGAACTCCACGTTCTTCAACGTTTTAGGCACAAAAGCACGCGGAAAACAGTGGTGTGCCGTGCCCGGAGCGTACCTGTGTTTGCGCTACGCTGCAAAAGCTGAGACGGGGAACTGTCCGGCACGGGATTATCTGGCAGAAATTCCCCGGGCAGCCGTAGGGGCTGCGCAAAAACAAGCTCTGCCGGAGAAGCTTCCAAATCCTCTTTTGGCACGGAGCGCAACCCCAATAAAACCCATGGCAACCTGTCCACCCAATTTACATCCGTCAGTGACGCCCTGAGTGCTGCTTTCAGTGATCTATGAAAATGCTCGCATAACCCATTGGCCTGTGGGTTGTACGCGGTTGTGTGATGAATTGCAACACCCAGGCTGCGGGCCATCGCGGACCAGAGGTCGGAAACAAATTGAGGGCCCCTGTCGGACGTAATGTCCGACGGGACTCCAAAACGCGCCGCCCATGCTGTTAAAAAAGTGCGTGCTACGTCCGCGGACGTGGTTGCCGCCAGCGGGACTGCTTCTGGCCAGCGCGTGGTGCAGTCCACCACTGTCAGGAGGTGCGTGCACCCCTGTGATGGTGGGAGGGGGCCCCACGAGGTCCACGTGAACATGGTCGAACCTCTTAGCCGGTACCCAAAACGGCTCCAAGGGAGCCTTTGTGTGTCTGTGTACCTTGGCTCGTTGGCACGCCACGCAGGCTGCAGCTCACTCTTTTACTTGTTTGCATAGGCTCGGCCACACGAACTTCTCTCCCACCATTTTGACTGACGTGCGCACTCCTGGGTGCGCCAGAGTGTGAACCGACTCAAGCACGCGGCGGCGCCACGTTACTGGGACCACCGGACGTGGGCGTCCCGTGGAGACATCGCAGATTGGGGGGGGGGGCATGCCGTCTTGCAGCACCCTGCTATCCAGCCTTAACCCTGTTGGTCCAGACTGGAGCGCGCGCATGTCTGCATCGCTAAACTGCTCCGCGGCCATGGCTGCTTAATCTATCCCCACGTAGACCGGGGCCACCACGGCGCGCGAGAGGCAGTCTGCCACCACATTGTTTACCCGACACATGCTGAATATCGGTAGTAACCTCTGAGATCGCGGCCAGCTGTCTCTGCTGCCGGCCCAACCACGGTTCTGAAACCTTGGCTACCACGAACGTTAGTGGCTTGTGGTCCACGAACGCGGTGAAGCTGCGCCCTTCCAGCCAGAACTGGAAGTGGCGTATGGCCAGGTGGAGGGCCAGCATCTCCCTGTCGAACGCGCTGTATTTACGTTTGCTGTTGCGCAAAGTTCTGCTGAAAAAGGTGAGCGGCTGCCAAGCCCCGACGACGAGCTGCTCCACGATAGCCCCTATGGCCACGTCTGAAGCGTCGGTGGTGAGCGCTATCCGGGCCGCCGGGTCCGGATGCGCCAGCAGTGCGGCGTTTGCCAGGGCTGCTTTAACCTCCGAGAACGCCCGCTCTCGCTCCGGGGTCCATTCGACCCCATCCGCGGGTTTCTGTCTCTTGAGTGCGGCGTACAGTGGTTGCATGAGCCGCGCCGCGCGGGGAAGGAAACGGTTATAAAAGTTCACCATCCCCAAAAATTCCTGCAGCACCCTGACCGTCTGAGGCCGGGGAAAATCCACCAAGGCGCGCACTTTGTCGGACAACGGGATTGCTCCTTCTGGAGAGACGCAGTGCCCCAAAAAGTCAATCTCCGTCACGCCAAGCTGGCATTTCGCCGGGTTGATTATAATCAACCCGTGCTCCTCCAACCTCCGGAAAACCGTCGTGAGGTGGGTTTCGTGTTCGTCTTCGGATGCACTGGCTACCAGGATATCGTCCAGGTAGACGAACACGAACGGGAGATCGCGCAGCACTGCATCCATCATGTGCTGGAACGTCTGTGCCGCGCCTTTTAACCCGAATGGCATGCGCAGGAACTCAAATAAACCAAATGGAGTTATTACCGCTGTTTTGGGTATGTCCTCCGCACGCACTGGGACCTGGTGGTAACCGCGGACCAGGTCTATTTTGGAAAAAATGAGTGCTCCGGCGAGGTGGACGGAAAAATCCTGTATGTGGGGAATTGGGTAGCAGTCGTGTGCTGTGGCGTTGTTCAACCTGCGGAAATCACCGCACGGTTGCCACGATTCCTCAGCCTTAGGGACCATGTGTAGCGGGGATGCCCATGGGCTGTTTGAACGCCTGATGATGCCCAACCTTTCCAGGTTGGCAAACTTCTCGCGCGCTATGGCCAGTTTAGCTGCGTCCAAGCGCCGAGGTCTTGCAAAAATGAGCGGCCCGGTGGTGGTGATAAAGTGCTCCACCCCGTGTTTAGCGATGGCCGCCAAAAACGTCGGGACTGTGAGTGCTGGGAACTGAGTGAGCAGTGCATGGAACTTACCGCCTGGAGCTGTGACGTTGGCTTGTGCTGTTGGCCGGGTCCCTCGAGCTATACAGACTGCCGGCTATACCGACTGCCGGCCTTGGCGTTTCCCAAGCGCTAGGAACTGCCACGGTGGTGCACATCTGTGCGCGTTCTCTCCTAAGCGGCGGTGGTAGAAGCAGAGCGTGTCTGTCTGGCGCTCCTTGGCCCCCGCTGCCGCTACCGTTGGTGGCTCCTCGCCTCCTCTGGTCGTCTCGCTGGGCTCCGCCGCCGCCGCGTTGACTGTGATTGCCCTGGTGGTGAGGATGATCCGGTCTGCCTCGTGGGCTAGCGCACGGTAGTCACGCACGGCCAGCAACGGCGAATTGGCCAGAACCGCTCTCGCCTCTGTTGGAAGGTTCCAGAGGAAAAGGTGGGCAAACAGAAAGTGCCCATCGTCTGTGCCCATTAACGCCAGCATCTTCTCCATCAGGTCGACGGCCATACCATCTCCTAACTCGGTCTGCCCCAGGAGCCTCTCTGCTCTCTCGCATTCCAAGAGCGTGTAGCGCCGGGTCAGTGCAGCCTTGAGTGCCTCGTATTTGTTGCGGGCTGGTGGCTGGTCGAGCAGGCTCGCTACCTGCTGGGCTGTGCGAGCGTCCAGCGCTGCTACCACATGGTAGAACTTGGTGTCGTCTGCCATTACTCCCCGGAGGGCCAACTGGGCCTCGGTGTGGTGGAACCAAGAGCGCGGGTTGTGCTGCCAAAAGTCCGGTAGCTTGACTGAAACCACGCACGCGTTGTTGGGGGTTCCAGTCCGGGCTGTCTGTGGGATGGCTGCTGCGTCGCTGGGGCTTCCCGACCGGGCCGGCTCCGGGGTTCTTGCCTCGTGTTCCATAATTCGTCTGGGGTCACCAGTGTGGAGTGTGTAAATAAAGAGGCAGATTCATGGACAGGCGATTTATTACACACTCACATCTCACAAGCACAGAAAAGACTGAATCATTTCCACATGGGCTCTCCTTTTCACCCAACTGTCTCTTCACACATTTACATGGAAGTTTCTCATCACACAGCATGACATTTACATTACACTGCCTTCAACACCCCAATGTTCTTGACTCCTTCCTGCTATATGCCCAGGAACTCCCTGGGCATCGTTCTCCCCTGCTTATTCGCTGTCTCTGTCTGAGGTGCTAAATAATCTGACTTCCCCAAGGTCCTACAGTCCAAACATTGTAGTGTGAATCCACCCTAACAGGCTAACTCAGGGAAACAAGTTGTCTCTCTGAGTATTGGAGTCACCATTACTATCGTCTTCCTTTCTCAAGCTTATATTGTGCACACGCAATGAGTTTGCCCATAGTGTTCAGGAGAAGTACCGTAATTTTTTTTTTCTTTTCCCCTGTGCACTTCACCATCTACAGACTAATTGGTTAACATGTACTCTGGAGCGGAATGAATAAGGGTACAGGAAGTCTTCAGAATATGGACTTGCAGATTGTTACTTTATTCTACAGTATCTAAATAAAACAATACAATACCAATTTTCATACATGACTGCCCATGTGTTTGATTATGTTTGATTGTGTGTATGAGCTGCAGTGGTGTGAAAAAGTGTTTGCCCCCTTCCTGATTTCTCATTTTTTTTGTATGTTTGTCACACTTAAATGTTTCAGATCATCAAACAAATTTAAATATTAGACAAAGATAACGCCAGTAAACACAAAATACAGTTTTTTTTAAATGAAGGTGTTTATTATGAAGGGTAAAAAAAATCCAAACCTACATGGCCCTGTGTGGAAAAAGTGATTGCCCCCCACCCCCATCCCGTTAAAGCATAAATGAACTGTGGTTTATCACATCTTTGGAAAGCTGAGCTCAATTTCTTGAGCCACACCCAGGCCTGATTACTGCCACACCTGTTCTAAATCAAGAAATCACTTAAATAGGACCTGCCTGACAAAATGAAGTAGACCAAAAGATCCTCAAAAGCCAGACATCATGCTGCGATCCAAAGAAATTCAGGAACAAATGAGAGACAAAGTAATTGAGATCTCTCAATCTGGAAAAGGTTATAAAGCCATTTCTAAAGCTTTGGGACTCCAGCGAACCACAGTGAGAACCGTTATCCACAAATGGTGAAAACATGGAACAGTGGTGAACCTTCCCAGGATTGGCCGGCCAATCAAAGTTATCCCAAGAGCCAGCGACGACTCATCCAAGAGGTCACAAATGACCCCACAACAACATCCAAAGAGCTGCAGGCCTCACTTGCCTCAGTTAAGGTCAGTGTTCATAACTCCACCATAAGAAAGAGACTGGGCAACAATGGCCTGCATGGCAGAGTTCCAAGACGAAAACCACTGCTGAGCAAAAATAACATAAAGGCTCATCTCAGTTTTGCCAGAAAACATCTTATGATCCCCAAGACTTTTGGGGAAAATACTCTGTGGACTGACGAGACAAAAGTTGAAGTTTTTGGAATGTGTGTGTCCCATTACATCTGGCGTAAAAGTAACACAGCATTTCAGAAAAGGAACATCATACCAACAGTAAAATGTGGTGGTGGTAGTGTGATGGTCTGGGGCTGTTTTGCTACTTTAGAACCTGGAAGACATGCTGTGGTAAATGTTCATGACCTCAAGCTGAAGCGCATTTGGGTTCTGCAGCAGGACAATGATCCAAAACACAGAAGCAAGGCCACCTCTGAATAACTTAAGAAAAGCAAAATGAAGACTTTGGAGTGGCCTAGTCAAAGTCCTGACCTGAATCCGAATGAGATGCTGTGGCATGACCTTAAAAAGGCAGTTCATGCTCGAAAACCCTCCAGTGTGGCTGAATTACAACAATTCTGCAAAGATGAGTGGGCTAAAATTCCTCCACAGAGCTGTAAAAGATTCATTGCCAGTTATCGCAAATGCTTGATTGCAGTTGTTGCTGCTTAGGGTGGCCCAACCAGTTATTAGGTTTAGGGGCAAACACTTTTTCACACAGGGCCATGTAGGTTTGGATTTTTTTCCCCCATTAATAATAAACATTTTAATTTAAAAACTGCATTTTTGTGTTTACTTGTGTTGTCTTTGTCTAATATTTAAATTTGTTTGATGATCGGAAACATTTAAGTGACAAACATACAAATGAGAAATCAGGAAGGGGGCAAACACTTTTTCACACCACTGTATGTAACAGCTGGCTAGCTAGATGGTGATATCGTGTTTTAACTGGACGTCATTCACAAGTGTAGATTGGATTTTGTATGTCGTAGTTTTGTATAGTATCTACTATGTCCACTTAAAAATATTTATGTTCACTGTGCATAGTGTTTGGGCATTACATCACTCGGTCCAGCTATGGACCTCGTGCCAAATAAAGTTGAATTGTCAAAATAACCCAGAAATTGAACCCTTTCTTGCTATATTTGCTTTAACTATAATTTATTCATGTTAAAGTTGGTATAAAATCAAAGATAGTATTTACAGCACAAGCAGTGCAAAAAATCTACATATACCTGCTTTGCATAGTGGTGGCGATCATTGAGAGATCAAAAATTGGTCATATTTCTTAACAAGCTTTCAATGAGCACCCAGCGATCGCTAAGATATCTCATTGAGCTTCAAATGATTTCCACAGTCTCTTCAAAGTTTTGGCTCGGTCCAAAACACACAGGGATCTCTCAAACGTTAACACAGAGACACTTTTTTCTTTTTCTTTTTTTTTTTTTTTCTTTTTTTGAGGCTTTAGGAGATCCCTGAGATCGGCCTGGAAATGGTGCTTTAGTCGGTGGAAAACCAAAGAACTGGTGCTAATCAGGCTCTGGCTTCAGTTAAGCACTGGAACTGGTTTGGTGGAAAAGACCTAAGAGAAATTGGGCCAGTTTTTGCTCTCTCAAAGGTCACCAAACAATCTCCATACTGTGTAAAGGGGCTCTTAAAATTTGAAATGTTGAAGCAAGACATCAGTTTGAAGTGGCATGCAATGGCCCTTATAGTAAAGCCTACAATGCAGGAACAATGGGGTAAAACACTCATACAGCTCCTGTCACGATGATCTTGTTGTGTATAGTGTCAATAATATGCAAAAAGAAAGAGTTCCTTAAATGTTTGTTGTTCTCACAAGAGTTAACCCCACAGGGAGTTCCTAGACTGATTCCAGAGCACCATTTCGTTTACTGTTATTTTGTTGTTGTTATTATTATTATTATTATTATTATTATTCCTGGCTTTGGCTCTAAATAGCCAACAGCAATAATTGTCACCCATATCCAGTCACTTTGCTCCATACTTAGATATTCAGCAGTGTGGCCACATTAGCATATGAGTGACTTAGTATTTGAGTGAGTTTGTTTTTAACAAATAGGACCAAATTATGTGCCTTTTGTATCTTGTTCACTTCTGTAAGCACTTGAAGGGCATACAGTACTGCCAAAATGAAATGCTTCTTGACTTTCGCTGTTGTTTGGAGAAAGCGTCCTCACATTGGATTGTCATTCTTAATATAAGCGTAGTGCATATTATAAATGCAGCTATAACCTTTAATTATTCACTGCCCTTTGTTATATATTGATACCATGTGTGCACATGAGTAATATATGCATTAAAGTCTGTACTTGCCACCTATGGTACACCTGCCTGAGTGTTCTTGTGCTGTAGACAAATGCATGTACGTAAACTGCAAGTCTACGATTTACCGTCTGCTTATGTTTGTATTTATTGTTGTTGACAGGGAGAGAGGTTGGCTCCTGCCCGCAGTCTGGCAATTGTATACTGAAGCATGGCGTCATCACTATCACTCTGCAGGTTCCTCTCTGCACTACATAGCCCGCAGGGCAGTTCTCTACTGCCCTGGCAATGATGAGCGAAAATTGAAGAAGCTAGCCTTGCTGGATGTCGACTGTGCTGTGCTGGACTGTGAGGATGGTGTAGCCCTCAGCAAAAAGGTACACACAAATGATCATGAAAACAAATGAAATGAAAATGCAGGCTTTGTGTAGCAAAATGGCAGAGCACACAGAAATAAACTCATAGGGATGTGATTGTGGCTGATTTTGATTTCGGTAACCTTCCTTCAGACAGGTGCTTGTTCTTAATCACTGAAGGGAAAACTATCGAAGTGAGATGTTTACAACAAGCACATTTCACCCCATTATGATAGTATAAAGGCAGTGGTGGCCCCCTATTGGAGTTAATTTAAAACAAGGTGACCATGTCCCACTGTGTGAGCAGTGGGAAAGCACCAGATGCAGCAGGTTAAAAGCATTCTCTGCCTGCCCACACCCCCCCCCCCCCATTGGCCCCACTGAACTGCCCATGAAATTGTGATTGGAGAGTGGGTTAAAGAAGGGGCCGGGCAAAAAGTTAACTAACAAAGGTTTTTTAGTCATGATAATAAAGATGATTGATATGGCTTGAGGCTGTTCCTGTAATAGGCAAAGACAATAAGATGATGGCCTGTGTGACTGACGGGCTAAAACTGTGACCCTGCAGTGGTGTTGGTGGATGCCAGAGCTTCTGTCTTTATTATGTGTTAGAGGGGAATGTGGGAGGAATGCAGCACTGAAGGAGCCATTCAGGCTTGAGAAGATCTCGTATACTAGACTCCTACACTGTCAGCATGTGACAGTTCCATATCATTCAGCTATTTAAAATAGAACATTTCTCCTTTAACAATTTTTACTTAAAATGTTTGACTGAATTTAAAGCATGGCACAGTGATTTATTGCATTATTCATTTTAAAAGGGATTTTTTTTCTCTTAGGAGCTACTAGGTTGTATAGGTAACCACTGAATGTGTTGTTTAAGGATGAAGTAGATGATTTGCACAGTAGTTCAGTTTTAGGTGTTATGCAGAATAAGGTTTCTTAACAGGCTTTCCTCTCCATCGTCCATTATCGGCACTCAAAAAGAACACACATTATGCAGACTAACACGCCAACAATTACAAAGCACTCAGAGTGTACAGCCTTTACTAATAGCTAATTTATCCCTCATATTTTAATTTATCCTAACAGCTTGTTTTAGAACAGTATTACGCCAGTAAAGGTGTGTTTTTTTTATTATTATTATTACGTACATTTGAAACTTATCCTCCTTAGAAAGTGTTTGCTTTCACTTTCCAGAACATTGGGTGGCAGCAACAAGAGTATCGCCTGCCCACTGAACAGGAAGCAGGAAGTGGTTGTGTTGCAAGCCAACCTACACTGTCTTTGTATGTTTTTATTTTTCTGCGATGGTATTTGGTCAATCCTTAACGCACTTTAAATTCAGTTGGGCTGTCAGTCATGCTGTTGACACAGACATGCTCTGTGTGTGTGTGTGTGTGTGTGTGTGTGTGTGTGTGTGTGTGTGTGTGTGTGTGTGACATCCTGCTGGTCTTCTGTTCAGAAAAGGGGAAACAATACTATGGACATGTTTGTAGTTTTCTCAAAAATGACAGTATGGGCTGTCACTTCTTCAAAGAGAACTTAAAACCCATATGTCACAGAGCAACAAATGTTCATGAAAGTAGTGATTGTTGGGTTTCTTCATGGTTCATGAAAGGTTGCAAAGCAGCTCACAAACAGTTTTTAAGGTCCCAAACTGTTTTTCTTGTTGCCCAGACATTTTGAACATTTTCAGAATTTTTGTGCAGATGTATTTTTCCACAAACGGTTGCAAACTTTTGCTACTGTTATATCATGTGTTGCTAAAGTTATTTTTGGAGCACCGAGAAGTGGACACTAGCAACCGTTTAAGAACCTTTGTGACAAAACCGTTTGTGACCTTAAAAACTGTGTGGGAGACTTCCGGGGATCGCCAAACAAGATGGCAGCACACTAGCAAGCTCCTAACAGCCATCACATAATTGCATAGAATTAGAAGCATGCACTTGGTCTTGAGACACTATTAAGGATCCCTCTTCAAGCTAAAATATTACAGTCAGAAATACGCTGGAGAATGTCATTTTACGCCAAAGCAAACTTCTTCAAAGGTGCGGGAACGAGAAGCAAGCTTGCAACACGGAACAACTTGCTGCCTCAGAGTGCCTTGCCCTCAGACACACGTGAGAGTAAATCTCCGCCGACTAAAACGGGCAAAGTTAAAAGCTGCACTGGAAGGGATGATAACGTATCATGCTGCAAGAGATACAGAAAATGAGTGCTACTGTGCAGGTGGTGGCAGCAGATGTCGTCTCCATTAAAGAAACTAGCAAAGAGCTGAAAGACGCTGTGGAGAATATTCATGTGAGGCTTGGTGAAGTGGAGCAGCACATATCCGACTTTGAGGACGCTAATGTGCAGATGGAGAAGCGTGTGGAAAACTGTGACAAAAGGCTGGAGATATTATGGTCACGAGTGGAAGATCTTGAAAATAGGAACCTGGAGGAATAACGTCAGAATGGTGGAATTGAAAGAGGGTAAAGAAGAAGCGAGTCGAATGATTTGGTGTGTGGAAAACATCATCCCACAGGGGCTTGGTCTCTCTGGCATTGAGTTTGAAATCAAGCACCCACATCGGTCACTCGCCCCCATACCTAACCAGAACGACCCACCCAGGACCATCATGATACGCTTCCTCCGTTCATCAGCCTGGGACAGGGTGCTGCAGGTGGCGAAGAAGAGAGGAGTCAAATGGGAGGATTGTAAGCTGTCCTTCTTTGAGGATCTGACGAGAGAACTGGCAGAAAAAAGAAAGGCGCTTATCCTGGTGAAAAAAACGTCTGTGAAGCACAGGCTGATCTACCCTGCAATGCTCATCTTAACATGGAAGAGACAGAGGAAGAGGTTCAGGGACAGTAGGCGGAGAAATTCATCCAAGAGATTAATAGAGGACAGCAGGACACTAAAATGACACTGTGACAAAGTGTGTGTGTGTGTGTGTGTGTGTGTGAGAGAAACTACAAAGTAAGGTAAGTTTTTGTGATGGTTTGTTTGGGGATGAGGGCAGGTATGACGTCGCCACCGGGTATGTCAGCATTCCACGGATGGAGTAAATCTACAGGGGGAGGGAGGGGGTTACTTAGCAACATTATGTTCTGTATTGCTTTGTTTAGGGAAGTGTTTTGTTTGTTCAGATTTGGGTTTAGCACTTGGACAGTACCTGTTAGGCCTAAATATGTTTTGGGTAGCTCATTCACTTTTTTTGTTAAATCTGATTACGTGATAAACTGTTCAATGGCTAATAGATATATTAATGTAACATCATGAAACATAAATGGTTGTGGGAGCCCAATCAAAAGATGAAAAGTTTTGACATTTAAAATCTAAGAATACAGACATAGCATTCATTCAAGAGTCTCATAGGGGGATATGAGGAGGCAGTGAAATTTAAGAAAGACTGGGTGGGAAGAGTTTTCCACAGCTTTTTCAAGTAAAAGAAATGGAGTGATGATCCTTAGCCATAAAAATCTAAGCTTTATTTTGCTGAAACAACACAGTGATAAAGAAGATCGTCTCATCTGTATTGAAGCCCTGATAAATGGAGTCAGAACAGTGCTTTGTAACATTTATGCACCTAACAAGGAGGAACCGGATTTTTTTTTTTCATGAAATTAATAGCGATGGGTGATATGG
Organism: Pholidichthys leucotaenia; assembly: GCA_020510985.1. NCBI lineage: Eukaryota > Metazoa > Chordata > Actinopteri > Cichliformes > Pholidichthyidae > Pholidichthys > Pholidichthys leucotaenia. Next base: position 95,059,097 of record CM035843.1, read on the forward strand.
AAAGTCAAATAATGCTGGCAGGTGACTTTAATCAAGTCTTGGATGGGATGATTGATAAGAGCTGCCCGAGTGGTAGGTCTGTGCCTAAAGACAGAGCTGCAGTTCATTTACTGGCAGATCATTTGAACTTAATAGCTATATGGAGAATGGTTAATCCATGTGAGAAGAGAATATACCTTTTATTCTCATTGCCACAAATCACACTCCAGGATTGACTATTTCTTGGTTTCTAATACCTTAATAGACTCAGTAGTAGACTGTAAAATAGGAGCTATTGCCCTCAGTGATCACGCTCTAGTGGAGTTACATGTGGATTTCAACACTGATGGGGTTAAAAAAAAAAAAGGCAGGTGGAGGCTCAATACCATGCTGTTGTAAACTGAGAAATTTAGTGATGCACTAGCAGAGGATCTAAAATCCTTTTTTGAAAGTAATATAGGCTTCACCTCCAAAATAGGTACCGTATGGGAAGCATCCAAAGCGTACATTAGAGGAAAATTCATTGCCTGTGCCTCCAAAATTAAAGAACAGAATGCAGGAAAAAGTTAAAAGATTAGATAGACATTTGTAGCATGGAAAAAGAGCTGGCAAAACACGATGATCGTGTCGGACACACAATCTCGGGTTCTCACAAACTGTGGCCGGTTAGTGAGGTAGTCCAGGATCCATGATGACAGGTGCTGGTCCACCCCTGCGCACAACAGCTTGTCCTTCAGGATCATCGGTTGGATGGTGTTGAAAGCACTGGAGAAGTCAAAGAACATGATCCTCACCGCATTCCCGGGCTTCTCCAGGTGGGACAGAGAATGGTGAAGGAGGAAGATCACTGCATCCTCCACCCCAATGCCATGCTGGTAGGCGAACTGGAGTGGATCCATCGCTGGTCCCACCAGGGGGCGGAGGTGAGCAAGGAGCAGTCTCTCCAGGGTCTTCATCATGTGAGACGTCAGGGCCACTGTTCTGTAGCTGTTCAGATCTTTGGGGTGGGAAGTCTTTGGTACAGGTACCACACAAGATGTTTTCCACAACTGTGGTACCCTCCCCAGCTTCAGGCTCAGGTTGAAGATGTGCTCCACAATCCCACACAGCTGGTCTACACAGGACTTGAGGAGCTTCACGCTGATGCCGTCCAGTCCCGAGGCCTTCCTCGCCTTGATCTTCCTCAGCTCCGTCCTCACCTGGGTCTTGGTGAGGGTCAGGTTGGGGGGCTGTGAGCTAGGAGTGGGGGGGTGTTAGTGGAGTGGGGTGTGGACAGCAGGTCTCAATGACTTTAGAGGCAGCAGTGGTTGTTGTGCAGTCGGGGGGGAGGGCGGTTGGTCAAACCTATTAAAAAACATGTTCAGATTGTTTGCCCACTCCCTGCCCCCCGTGGCCTGGGGGGAGGTATTCTGGAGCCCAGAGATGGTTTTAAAGTTTCTCCAGACCCCGCCGATGTCGCTCTGTTGCAGCTTGTCCTCCATCTTCTTCCTGAAGCTGTCCTTGCCTTCTCTGATCTTCCTCCTCAGCTCCCTCTGTACAGACTTCAGCATCTCCCTGTTCCCCGACCTGAAGATCCTTTTCTTCTCTCTCAGAAGTGTTTTTATCTCAGGGTTGATCCAGGGTTTGTTGTTCGAGCAACACCGTATGGTCTTGGTGGGTACGGTGCTTGTCCACGCAGAAGCTGATGTAGTCCGTGATGGTGTGAGTGAGGCTGTTGATGTCCTCACCATGTGGCTCACAGAGCTGCTCCCAGGCAGTGGTTTCAAAACAGTCCTAGTTACCTATTATTTAGTTACCTATTTTCATTTTATGTTTACTTATTTTTGTAGGTTTTTTATTTGTGTTCTAAATCTTTTATTGGGTTTTAGACTTTTGAGTTTTTAACCTCTTTGACTAGTCTTTAACTTTTTAATATGACCCTTCTCTCTTATCTCTGTTTTTTTCTCTCATCTCTTTGTCTTATACCCTGATTGATGGAGCCTTGAGTATTTTTATCCTGTTTATAGTCAGCTTCATGTGTGCCTGTGTTTGTGTTTATGTTGAATGTAATTGTGGCTTGTAAATATGGATGTCACCTGACTGCAAAACAAATCTACCTACGGGTACAAATAAAGTAACCTGAACCTGAACCTGAACCTGAATCCCCCCATGACAATCCCTTTTGTCACCCAGCCTGTTGGCACATTATTATGCAGTCCAGAGGAGAATGCATATCTGTTTCTCCTCTCTTATGCATCTCCTCCTGCCGTGATATTCAGTCTGAGTAGAGAACACACTGACTGGGTCCACCACACCGTCCCCCTCAGAAACTCAGACTGAGCCTTAAACCACATGTCCTTTTGGCTTCAGCCTACGTCCATAGCAGCTGTAATGGGGGGGTCGGCGGCTCCAAGGCGCTGCTGTGCCGGTGGGGCGCTCTTGGGGGCACGTCCGTCTGTGGGGCGACATTGGGTGGGGGGGGGGGCATCTTCAGTATGCCATTGTGACTGATCTGACGAGCCTTTTACCTGAGGAGTTCTCAGTGGGGGTCGTCCGCGCTGAGGAGCTCGGGCCAACAGCACCTGCTCGTCTGTTAATACGAAGGCGGGCTTAAGCCTGTCTATACAGATTGTTTCTCTGCATCCCTCCCAAGTCTAACACAAAATGTTTCTCCCCAGGTTCCAGCACCCTGAACGGGCCGTCGTAGGGCGGGCGCAATGGGGTCCGGTGGGCATCGTGCCTGACAAACATGAACAACGCATCCTTCAAGGTCTTTGGCACAAAAGCGTGGGGAAAACAGTGGTGGGCCGGTCCGGGTACCATCCCTGCCGCTGCGCTATGCAGTGAAAACGGGGATGGATCAGTGTTCGGCGCGGGGTTGTCCGGCAAAAATTCTCTGGAGAGCTGCAGTGGCTGGGAAAAAACCAGCTCTGCTGGGGAGGTCACCAAATCCTCCTTAGGAACTGAACACAACCCTAATAGAACACACGGCAACCAGTCCACCCAATTTGCATCCATAAGCGAAGCCCTGAGCACTGCTTTAAGTGACCTATGGAAACGCTTACATAACCCATTGGCCTGGGGGTTGTATGCGGTCGTGCAATCAATTGTGATGCCCAGGCTCCGGGCCATCGTGGACCAGAGGTCGGAAACGAACTGCGGGCCCCGGTTGAATGTGATATCCGAAGGGGCGCCGAAACGTGCCACCCATGTCGTCAAAAAAGCACGTGCAACTTCTGCAGACGCGGTGAAAGCTAGCGGGACTGCCTCGGGCCAGTGCATGGTACGGTCCACTACTGTCAGGAGGTGCGTGAACCCTTGCGATGGCGGGAGGGGGCCCACAAGGTCCACATGAACGTGGTCGAACCTCTTAGCCGGGACATGGAACAGCTCAAGGGGGGCCTTTGTGTTCCTGTGCATCTTGGCTCGTTGGCACGCTACGCGTACTGCAGCCCACTCTTTCACCTGTTTGCGCAGGCTCAGCCAGACGAACTTTGCTCCCACCATTTTGATTGACGCGCACTCCTGGGTGCGCCAGGGAGTGAACTGACTGAAAAACGTGGCGGCGCCAAACACGTGGGACCACCAGGTGCGGGCGGCCTGTAGAGACGTCGCAGATTGGGGGGGGGGGGGCCCGTCTTGCAGTACTCTGCTGTCCAGCCTTAACCCTGTTGGTCCAGACTGGAGCGCGCAAAAGTCGGCATCGCCGATCTGCTCAGCGTCCTTGGCCGTGTAATCTATCCCTACGTAGACTGGGGCCACTAATGCACGCGAGAGGCAGTCTGCCACCACGTTGAGTTTACCGGCCACATACTGAATGTCGGTTGTAAACTCCAAGATCTCGGCCAGCTGTCTCTGCTGCCGGGCCGACCATGGTTCCGAAACCTTGGCCATGGCGTACGTTAGCAGGTTGTGGTCCACAAACGCAGTGAAGGTGCGCCCTTCCAGCCAGAACTGGAAGTGGCGTATGGCCAGGTGGAGAGCCAGTAACTCCCTGTCGAACATGCTGTATTTACGCTCATTGTTGTGCAAAGACTTGCTAAAAAAAGTGAGCGGCTGCCAAGAACCAGCGATGCACTGCTCCACGACGGCCCCTATGGCCGCGTCCGATGCGTCAGTAGTGAGCGCTATCCAAGCCGCCGGGTCCGGGTGCGCCAGTAGTGTGGCGTTCACTAGAGCTGTTTTAACCTCGGAAAACGCCTGCTCTCGCTCAGGAGTCCAGTCAACTCTATCCGCCGGTTTCCGTTTCTTAAGCACGGCGTACAACGGCTGCATGACCTGGGCTGCGCGGGGGAGGAAACGGTTGTAAAAGTTAACCATCTCCAAAAACTCCTGCAGCGCCCTGACCGTCTGAGGTCGGGGAAAATCTGCCACTGCGCGCACTTTGTCCGGTAAGGGTATCGCGCCCTCCGGTGAGATGCAGTGGCTTAAAATATTGATTCCCGTCACCCCAAACTGGCACTTCGCCGGGTTGATTATTAACCCGTGCTCCTTCAACCTCTGGAAAACTGTCCTGAGGTGGGCTACGTGTTCGTCCTCGGACACACTGGCCACCAGGATGTCATCCAGGTAGACGAACACAAACGGCAGATTGTGCAACACCGCAGCCATCATGCATTGGAATGTCTGCGCCGCACCTTTTAACCCAAAAGGCATGCGTAAGAACTCACAAAGGCCAAACGGGGTTATTACTGCCGTTTTAGGTATGTCCTCCGTGTGCACCGGGACCTGGTGGTAACCGCGGACCAGGTCTGTCTTGGAAAAAATGCGTGCCCTGGTGAGGTGAACCGAAAAATCCTGAATATAGGGGATTGGGTAGCGATCGTGCGCTGTGGCGTTGTTTAATCTACGGAAATCTCCGCATGGTCGCCACGATCCCTCGGCTTTAGGAACCATATGTAGCGGGGATACCCATGGGCTGTTTGAGCATCTGATGATGCCCAACCTTTCCAAGTTGGCAAACTCCTCGCGCGCAATGGCCAATTTAGCTGCGTCCAGGCGCCGAGGTCGTGTGAAAACGGGCGGCCCAGTGGTGGTAATGAAGTGCTCCACCCCGTGTTTAGTGACGGCGGCCGAAAACGTCGGAACCGTGAGTGTTTCCCGAGCACTTGAATTGGCATGGTGGCACGCATCAGCGTGCGTCTTCTCCAAAACGGCGGTGGTGGAAGCAGAGCGTGTCTCTCCGGTGCTCCTTGGCCTCCGCTGCAGCCACAGTCGTTGGCTCCTCGCCTTCGCTGGCCGTCTCTCTGGGTTCTGACGTCTCTGCGTTCACAGCGAAGGCTCTGGTGGCGAGGATAATCCGATCTGCCTCTTGTGCTAGCGCCCGGTAGTTGCGCGTGTCCAGCAGCGGCGAATTTGCCAGGACCGCTCTAGCCGCTGATGAGAGGTTCCGGAGGAAAAGGTGGGCAAAGAGGAAATGCCCGTCATCTGTGCCCATCAACGCCAACATCTTCTCCATTAATTCGACCGCCGACCCGTTTCCCAACTCGGAGCGCGTCAGGGACCTTTCTGCTCTCTCGCAGTCTGAGAGTCTTTTGAGAGCGTCGTATTTGTCGTGGGCTGGGGGCTGTTGGAGCAGGCTTGCCACCTGCTGTGTTGTGCGTGCTTCCAGTGCTGCAACCACGTAGTAGTATCTGGTGTCATCCGCCGTTACTCCCCAGAGCGCGAACTGGGCCTCGGTGTGGAGGAACCAAGACTTCGGGTCATGTAGCCAAAAGTTTGGGAGTTTGACCGAAACGGCGCACGCGGTGCTGGCACCTGTAGTCCTGATCGACTCTGGGGTGTTCACCTCGAGTTTCATTGTGCGTCAAGGGTCACCAATGTAGAGAGAGGAATAATCAGGTGAGGCGGTTCCAGAGTAGAGCAGATTTATTAATCTCTCTCTAACATTAACAAGAATCAGAAGCCTCAAAAGCAGGTCGCAGGCACCTCTCTTTTTATACCATACCACACTTCCTGTGACCTGTGGTGTTTGCATTAACATGAATACATTTACATGACAATCCCCTTTGTCACTGTTTGCATTAATGCACATACAGACGTGGACAAAATTCTTGGTACCTCTCTGTTAATGAAAGAAAAACCCACAATGGTCACAGAAATAACTTGAATCTGACAAAAGTGGTAATAAATAAAAATTCTATGAAAATTAGCCAATGAAAATCAGACAATGCTTTTGAACTGTGGTTCAACAGAATTATTTTAAAAAAACAAACTCATGAAACAGGCCTGGACAAAAATGATGGTACCCCTAGAAAAGATTGAAAATAATGTGACCATAGGGACACGTTCAACCAAGATGTGTCCTCTAATTAACATCACAGGTGTCTACAAACTTGTAATCAGTCAGTCGGCCTATTTAAAGGGTGACAAGTAGCCACTGTGCTGTTTGGTGACATGGTGTGTACCACACTAAACATGGACCAGAGGAAGCAAAGGATAGAGTTGTCTCATGAGATTAAAAAGAAAATTATAGACAAGCATGTTAAAGGTAAAGGCTATCAGACCATCTCCAAGCAGCTTGGTGTTGCTGTGACTACAGTTGCACATATTATTCAGAAATTTAAGATCCACGGGACAGTAGCCAACCTCCCTAGACGTGGCCGCAGGAGGAGATGGATAATACGAATGGTAACAAAAGAGCCCAGAACAACCTCTAAACACATTGATGGTGAACTCCAGGGTCAAGGTACATCAGTGTCAGATCGCACCATCCGTCATTGTTTGAGCCAAAGTGGACTTCATGAGAGACGACCAAGGAGGACACCACTGTTGAAAACAAATCGTAAAAAAGCCAGACTGGAATTTGCCAAACTGCATGTTGACAAGCCACAAAGCAACCAACAATTTTGTCCACGTCTGTACATCCCCCCATGATAAACCCTTTTGTCACCCAGCCTGTCGGCACATTATTATGCAGACCAGAGGAGAATGCATACACACGTGGACAAAATTGTTGGTACCCCTCTGTTAATGAAAGAAAAACCCATAATGGTCACACAAATAACTTGAATCTGACAAAAGTGGTAATAAATAAAAATTCTACGAAAATTAACCAATGAAAATCAGACAATGCTTTTGAATTGTGGTTCAACAGAATTACTTTAAAAAACAAACTCATGAAACAGGCCTGGACAAAAATGATGATACCCTTAACTTAATATTTTGTTGCACAACCTTTTGAGGCAATCACTGCAATCAAACGATTTCTGTAACTGTCAATGAGACTTCTGCACCTCTCAGCAGGTATTTTGGCCCACTCCTCATGAGCAAACTGCTCCAGTTGTCTCAGGTTTGAAGGGTGCTTTCTCCAGACGGCATGTTTCAGCTTCTTCCACAGATGTTCAATAGGATTTAGATCAGGGCTCATAGAAGGCCACTTTAGAATAAGATAAGATAACCCTTTATTAGTCCCACAATGGGGAAATTCCAGGATTGCAACAGCACAGGGATAGCAACACTCAGAGCAATAATTAAGAAGATAAGAAAAATAAGAGCAGTGAATATGTACACATAAATATATAAATATATACAGTATACACAGTGCAGAGCATTGTAGCTAGATGGAATAAACAGCATAACCGTCTATTTAGTTACCCTACGTGGTATGAATATGTACCCATACATAGTCACCCTCCGTAGGGACTGATATTGTCCTAGTTGTATACTGGAGGGGACCATTTGTGTAAGTCTATTGCGTCTTTTGCATTCAATACTATTAGGTCATCACGTTTTTTTGCTATCTCTGCGAGCAGCCCTGCTTAGGTTATACAGTCTGACAGCCGTAGGTAGGAAGGACCTGCGAAACCTCTCGGTTGCACACCTAGGATGATGTAGTCTACTGCTAAATGAGCTCCTCAGTATGTCCTGCATAGGGTGGGACTCGGACTCCAGCAGAGATGACAGTTTAGCCACCATCCTTCTCTCTCCTATCTCCTCCACTGGGTCAAGGCGTTGCCCCAGGACAGAGCTAGCTTTCTTGATTAGTTTGTTGAGTCTCTTCCTATTGGCTGCTATAATGCCACTGCCCCAGCAGACCACTCCAAAAGTGATGGCTGATGCCACCACCATATAATGGTAATATAATAAAATAAGCCTTTATTAGTCCCACAATGGGGAAATTCCAGGATTGCAACAGCACAGGGATAGCAACACTCAGAGCAACAATCAGAAGGCAAGAAAAAAACAAGCGCAGCTAGTATACATATGTACATATTACTATAAATATATATATATATATATATATATATATATACTGTATATAGACACACAGTGCGGAGCATTGTGGTTGGTGGATGTGCAGCAGAAAGTCTAAGCTCTCTCTCCGCGGATGCGGCGGGCCAGCTGGATGTCTTTGGCCATGATGGTGACCCTCTTGGCGTGGATGGCGCGCAGGTTGCTGTCCTCGAAGAGACCCACCATGTAGGCCTCGCTGGCCTCCTGCAGAGCCATGACGGCGGAGCTCTGGAAGCGCAGGTCGGTCTTGAAGTCCTGAGCGATCTCACTCACCAGGCGCTGGAAGGGCAGCTTACGGATGAGCAGCTCCGTGGATTTCTGGTAGTGACGGATCTCTCTCAGAGCCACGGTACCGGGCCTGTAACGGTGAGGCTTCTTCACTCCGCCGGTGGCCGGAGCGCTTTTCTGAGCAGCCTTGGTGGCCAGCTGCTTCCTGGGGGTTTTTCCTCCAGTAGGTGTATGGGCGGTCTGCTTGGTTCTTGCCATCGCTCTTTATTATTCTGTCTTATATTTCTTGCACGCCGCCTAAACTCCAGCCCGGCATCCGCGTCATTTTCGCTTCAGTTTCCCGGTATGTCGAGTTTCTCCGTTAGCACCGGGTGGCGGTTGAGTGCTAGCTAGCTCTTCCCTGCTGTATAGTCTCCTGCTGTAAACAGAGGCTCCGTCAGTCGACTCGGGAGACCTTTGAGGCGATCTGTGTGTCCGTGATATATATAGAGTGAAAGGTGTGCCGGATCATCAAGTTATCACTGGATCAGAAAGAAGAAGGAAGATAAAAAGACTCAGAATTGAGCCGCTGTTGCAAAAGGCAGCCAACTCGTGTGGCGCCGGAACCGGAAGGGTTCCGTATATATATATATATATATATATATATATATATATAATAGTCCAATGTTTCGCTCTTAGCCATTCTTGGGTCTTTTTAGCTGTGTGTTTTGGGTCATTATTCTGTTGCAAGACCCATGACCTGCGACTGAGATCAAGCTGTCTGACACTGGGCATCACATTTCTCTCTAGAATACCTTGATAGTGTTGAGATTTCATTATACCCTGCACAGATTCAAATCGAATCAAATCAAATCAAACTTTATTGTCATATTGCTGTACATACAACTGTAGTGCAGGCAAGATGAAATTGCGTTTCTCTCGGCATCCATGTAAATAGAAGCAGCATGATTTAAGACACACTCCCACATAGCTCCACCCCCCACCCCCACCCCCCCATCCATTCACACATCCCTGAGACATACTTGGGAAAAAAACTAACTATGATATACAAATAATATACAAAATGTCCGTAGGTGCAGTAGTGTGTAGGAGAGATTCCGGGTCAACTGTTCAGCATCCTGACAGCTTGTGGAAGGAAGCTGTTGATCAGTCTGGTGGTTCTGCCTCTGATGCTCCGGAATCGTTTACCAGATGGAAGAAGTTCAAAGTGTTTATGCAGAGGGTGAGAACGGTCCTTGACAATGTTCAGTGCCCTGCTCCTACAACGGTTCTGAAAAAGTTCATGGACAGAGGGGAGGGAGACTCCAATTACCCTCTCAGCCCCCTTGACTATCCTCTGCAGGGCTTTTTTGTCTGACATACTGCAGCTGGAGTACCATGTAGCAATGCAGTACGTCAGAACACTCTCCACCACACCTCTGTAGAAGGTCCTGAGGATGCAGATGGGGAGAGAGGCCTGTTTGAGTTTCCTCAAGAAGTGCAGTCTCTGCTGAGCCCGCTTCCTGATCTCCAAGGAATTCTTGCTCCAGGTCAGGTCCTGCGAGATCTGCACTCCGAGGAACTTGATGTTCTCTACTCTCTTCACTAAACGGCCGCCGATGCTGAGGGGGACGTGCTCAGGCTGTGACCACCGGAAGTCGATAATCATCTCCTTCGTTTTGTCCACGTTGAGCACCAGATTGTTCTCCCTGCACCAGCCCTCCAGGTCTCTCACTTCTTCCCTGTACATTGGTTCCTCATCCCTCTTAATAAGTCCCACCACCGTGGTGTTGTCTGCAAACTTAATAATCTGGTTCCCCTCGTGTCTGGATACACAGTCATGTGTTAGAAGTGTAAACAACAGTGGACTGAGTACACAGCCTTGAGGGGATCCGGTGCTCAGCGTGACAGAGTTGGAGATGTTGTTTCCAACCCAGACAGACTGAGGTCTCTCAGTCAGGATCCAGGATCCAGAGACATGTGGCGGTGTTCAGACCAAGAAGGAGTAATTTCTCCATCAGTCTCTGGGGAATAATGGTGTTGAATGCTGAACTGAAATCAATGTACAGGAGTCTGGCGTAGGTGTCTTTCTGGTCCAGGTGGGTGATGACAGAGTGTAGGGTGGTGACTATAGCATCCTCCGTGGAGCGGTTTGAACGATATGCAAACTGGAGTGGGTCGTGTGATGCAGGGAGGCAGGCTGTAATGTGTGGTTTGACAAGCCGTTCAAAACACTTCATCACAATTGGTGTCAGTGCAACAGGACGATAGTCATTCAAACAGGACACAACTGGTTTCTTTGCCACCGGTACAATGATAGAGGTCTTGAAGCATCTGGGAACGATGGCCTGACTCAGGGAGATGTTATAAATGTCAGTCAGGACATCCGCCAACTCGCTCACGCAGTCTCGGAGCACACGTCCTGGAATGTTGTCCGGACCTGCAGCTTTGCGTGGGTTGACTCTGGTTAGGGTCCTCCGTGTGTCCGCTGTGTTGATGGTAAAAGCTGGTCCGACCGATGGTGGGGGTGGGCCAGCCCTCCCTCTGATTGTCGAGTTTGATGCTTCAAAACGTGCAAAGAAGTCGTTAAGCCTGTTTGGAAGCGAAGCGTCATCATCATCGACCCCCTGCCTAGACTTATAGCCCGTCAGTGTCCGAACTCCCTGCCACATCTGCTTGGTGTTCCTAGTGTCACAGAGGTGTCCCTGGATTTTCTCCGCATAGGTGCGCTTTGCTGCCTTAATTCCCTTTGAGAGCGCAGACCTGGCTGAGCGGAGGGCGATCCTGTCCTTCACTCTGAAGGCTGCATCTCTGGCTGTAAGCAGCGAGCGCCACCTAGCTGCAATGCTCCGTACTGTGGGTGTTTATATATCTACATATTTATTCCATCTAGCTACAATGCTTCGCACTGTGCGTTTATATACTCATATATTTATTCCATCCAGCTACAATGCTCTGCATTGTGTGTCTGTGTATATATATATATATATTTATAGTAATATGTACATATGTATATTAGCTGCTCTTGCTTTTTTTTCTTGCCTTCTGATTGTTGCTCTGAGTGTTGCTATCCCTGTGCTGTTGCAATCCTGGAATTTCCCCATTGTGGGACTAATAAAGGCTTATCTTATCTTTCTTGTCTTCCTGAGAGGCTGCTATTTTGAAGACCTCCCAGTCTGTGTGCAGAAAACAGTCTTTCAGTGTAGAGGTTGCACTCTGGCCAAATCCTGATTTGTTTCACTGCTGGCCTGCTGCGCTTCAATAAAGGTTTGTAGGCAGGCAGCAGCATCATGGACATGTGATCAGAACGGCCGAGATGGGGGCGGGGTATCGCCTTATATGCATCTGTGTTTGTGTACACTAAGTCCAACATATTCTCTCCTCTGGTCTTAAAGTCTACACATTGTTTAAACTTGGGGAGCACAGTCTTTAAGCTGGTGTGGTTAAAATCCTCCGCAACCACCACAAAACTGTCCAGGTGTGAAGTTTGGATTTCACTAATCGCATTGTGCAGTACCCCGAGTGCCTTCTTAGCATTAGCTTTAGCATTAGGGCTCGGCGCTATGTAAATACCAGCTACATACACGTTGCTGAATTCCCTCGGCAAATAATGTGGCCGACAATTTACAATAAGGAACTCCGCCAACAGAGAGCAGTGTTTAGACACTAACGTGGCATTGACGCACCAGTTCTTGTTAACATAGATGCATAGCCCACCACCCCCCCGGCTCTTACCGGAGCTCGCCATTTCCCTGTCGGCATGGAACATCGCAATATCTTCCAGCTGAATGGCCTCGTCAGGAATGTTGCCGTGGAGCCATGTCTCCGTGAAAACAAACACACAGCAGTCTCTCCACTCTCTCCGGGTTTCTCTCAGCAGACGCAGCTCGTCCAGCTTGTTTTCGAGGGAGCGGACGTTAGAGAGAAGAAGCGATGGTACCGCTGGTCTGGAGGGGTTAGCCTTTAGCCTAGCATGGATCCCGGCCCCTTTTCCGCGCTTTTGCTTGCGTTCGCTCCGCTTCCTCCTCTCTTGGGTAGCTTCCAGCGGGGACTCCGCCAGAATTCCATGCTGGCGTAGAATGTCCAAATCACAACCGATCACCGCGATTCTTGCAGCGTGCAGTACCTTGATGTTTAATAAGGTCTCACGGTTGTAAGTTTTACAGAATGTACGTCTGGAAAGATCAAAACACTCAAAACTCTCACACTCGTTGATGCCAAGAGGGGCCGCTGCGTCCGAGCACGCTGCCGCCATCTTATTCAAGACACCCTGTGCCAGATGCAGCAAAGCAGCCCCAGAACATAACAGAACCTCCTCCATGTTTCACAGTGTTCTTTTCTTGGTATGCTTCATTTTTGCATCTGCGAACATAGCGCTGATGTGCCTTGCCAAAAAGTTCCAGTTTTGTCTAGTCTGTCCATATGACGTTCTCCCAGAAGCTTTGTGGCTTGTCAACATGCAGTTTGGCAAATTCCAGTCTGGCTTTTTTATGATTTGTTTTCAACAGTGGTGTCCTCCTTGGTCTTCTCCCATGAAGTCCACTTTGGCTCAAACAACGATGGATGGTGCGTGTCACTTGACCGAGCGGACGAGGCACCAGAGAAAGAGCGGAGGCTTCCAAACAGTTTGCAATCAGCAGTTTTTCCTTTATTCTAATAATCTCCACAGGCAGTAATTCCCATGCACATCCGACACCCCTCACAAACCAAATGACAAACACTTGTTATATACTCAGTGAAATAATCAACTTAATTGGCACATACCATAATCCCAAGTAACACAATAAATATTTTCATATTTTTCCACATACCCAATAATATCTAAAAGAGCCATAAATACTTTCCCCAGTATTTACAGAATAAATAGCACCAATAAATACACCATAAGTAATACAATAAATACTTAACCCCTATTTACATATTAAACTCCCCTCTACTCAACAATCATATATTTTCTTCCTGCTGGTGTCCTTTAAAAGGCCCTCAAACCCCTTAGGAGTCTTTTGTCCGTATACCTCCAGGAAGCATGCTGGCAAAGGTACGTGGTTTGAATATCAATTAATTGCCTCACCCAATTAACATAATTAATAACAATTATCTCACAGACAAGGATTCAATTCAGTCAGGACACATTGTACAATTATACTGTATGTGCATTTTTACCATCAAATACAAATTGACATTTACAAATATAAATCCTTTACACATATAATATTCAATACACAGACCATACAGTGGCGACACTCCATCATCACATCCCCCCCCCCCCCCCCACGAGAGTACAGTACTGTATGAGATCATGTGCTCTGGAGAGGCTGTCTGCCCCAAGGTTGGTCTTCCCTGCCACATACTGAACTGTAAAGTTATAAGGCTGTAGGGACAGATACCACCCTGTCAGACGATTATTAGTGTCTTTCATTCTATTAAGCCATTGTAAAGCCCGATGATCCATCTCTAATGTGAACTGACGTCCAAGTAGATAATATCTAAGAGACCCTTTAGCCCATTTCATGGTCAGACATTCCTTTTCCACTGTAGAGTATCTGGTCTCTCGGTCCAACAATTTACGGCTCAGAAACAGTACTGGGTGTCTCTCTCCCCTCACCTCCTGGAGAAGTACTGCTCCGATGCCAACTCCTGAAGCATCTGTCTGCAAGATAAATGGATCCGTGAAATCTGGACTGTAGAGAACCTTATCCCCAGAAATCGCACCCTTCAAATCTTCAAAAGCTCTCTCACACTCCTCTGTCCATTTTACCCTATTTGGTGCTGACGCTTTCGTGAGGTCAGTCAGGATTGCTGCTCTTTCAGTAAAATGGGGAATGAACTTACTATACCACCCTACCAGACCCAAAAACGATTGCACCTTCTTTTTGGTGGTAGGGACAGGATAGGCCTGAATAGCGTCCACTTTGCCCACTCATGGTCTAATGACCCCCTGACCAACCACATGAACCAGGTATTCCACCTGCTGCTGCCCAAATGCGCACTTGCGAGGATTAATAGTCAGACCTGCCTCCTTAATTAAATGCAGGACCTGCTGAAGATGTAATACATGATCCTTTCAGGTCTGACTATAGATGACTACGTCATCTAGATAGGCAGCTGCAAAATCTGACACTCCTCCGAATACCTGTTCCATGAGTCGCTGGAATGTTGCCGGTGCCCCCTAGAGGCCAAATAGCATGACCTTAAACTGGAAAGAGCCATAAGGTGTTTTAAAGGCTGTCAATTCCTTTGTCTCCGGTGCCAAGGCCACTTGCCAATACCCCTTGCTTAGGTCTAATGTTGAAATAAACCTAGCCCTGCCCACTTTCTCTAGCAACTCATCAATTTTGGGGCATGGGGTATGACTCGAACTTGGAAACTGCATTCAAGTATCTGAAGTCAATGCAGAACTTCAAGGACCCATCCTTTTTGGGGACCAACACATTTGGACTGCACCATTCACTAACCGACTCCTCGATCACTCCCAGCTGCAACATCAAATTAATCTCCTGCTTCAGTTTTGGGACCAACCATTCAGGAATCCTATAGGACTTCCTACGGGGGACAGCCTCTTTCTTTAAATGTACCTTATGGTGGACAAATGTGGTGAAACCAGGTCTCTCCTGAAACAAATCTGGATCTATTAGTGCATCTAATTGTCTCTGCTGATCATCCTGTAAATGAGACACATGAAAAGAACAAAACTCTGTCACATTCGTGGGAAAAGATTGTTCTCTCTCTTCATCCACTTCGGTAGCACAAATCAGGAGCTGAAGACGCGTCTGCTGATGACCAGGCTGCTGCTGCTGATGCACAAGCTGCTGAAACTCCTTTAACAAATTAATTTGAAATTTCTGTCAGGCATATATAGTTCGTATGTCACTGAGATTAATTTCTTAGAAATTTCATAAGGCCCCTGCCATCGAGCCAACAGCTTACTGTCACAAGAGGGCAGCAGTAACAACACCTGCTGACCTAGGTGAAAAACCTGCCTCCTGGCCTTCTTGTCATACCGTGTCTTTTGTTTATTCTGCGCCATCCTCATGTGCTCCTGAGCCAAAGCAGTCATTTGATCCAGTTTTTGTCTCATTTTAATAACATAAGAGACCACATTGTCTTGATCACTCGGAGGCCTCTCCCAGTGCTCCTTTAATAAATCCAGTGGGCCCCTCACCTGACGACCATAAAGTAGTTCAAAAGGTGAGAACCCTGTTGAAGCCTGGGGAACCTCCCTATACGCAAACAGCAATTATTTTTTTTTTATTTTTTTTTTTTAGATTTAGTATACTTTATTGATCCACAGAGGGGAAATTGAGGGTCATCCACCACGTGGATGGATGAAGCAGCCACGATACAGCGCTATCCCTTAACCATTCACACACACATTCACACCTAGGGCCACTTTAGAGTCTCCTATTAACCTAACCTGCATGTTTTTGGCATGTGGGAGGAAACCGGAGAAATCCCGGGGTAAACCCACGCATACACGGGGAGAACATGCAAACTCCACACAGATCACTGTTGGTCGGGGGCTGGGATCGAACCCACGATCCCACGATCCCCCGGTCAAGGGTAAACTGTGCTGCCGCAGTGCTAACCACTGCGCCACCGTGCAAATACGGTACCCACTGACCCCAATCCGAACCCGTACTAGAAACAAATTTCCGCAGCATGTTCTTTAAAGTCTGGTTAAATTGTTCCACCAGTCCATCAGTCTGAGGGTGATATGTGGTGGTCTTAATTCCCTTAATACCCAACAGTTTGTAAACCTGCTGCAGAAGTTTTGACAGGAAATTTGTCCCACAGTCTGTCAGGACCTCTTTGGGTATGCCTACCCTTGAAAATAACTGAATAAGGCAATTAGGCACCTGCCTAGCCTTAATAGATTTCAGCAGGAAGGCTTCTGGGTACCGAGTAGCATAGTCACATATAACAAGAATGTAGTTATTACCCGAGGAGCTTCTTTGTAGGGGGCCAGCTATATCCATCCCTGTCCTATCAAATGGTGTTCCAGTGATTGGTAATGGATGAAGATGGGCCCGGGCTACTCCCCTAGATGATGTAATTTGACATGTCTCACATGTTGCACAAAACTCCTTCACCTGGGTATACATTCCTGGCCACACAAACCTTCTAGCAATTCTCTGTAATGTTTTCTGGAACGCTAGATGACCTGCCCAAGGGATAACATGTCCCACTTCCATCACTTTCTGTATGAGGCCTTGTGGCAAAGCTATGGCTCTAATTTCACCCTGCTGTTTGTAACCCAGTGTTAAAAACGTGGATTAAATTATAAATACTGATGCCGCTTTTAGAAAAGAAAAACACCAATTTCACAATGGGAATAAATAATTTGAATATGAATTTTTAAATAAATATACACTACCGTTCAAAAGTTTGGGGTCACTTAGAAATTTCCTTATTTTTGAAAGAAAAGCACTTTTTTTCAATGAAGATAACTTTAAACTAATCAGAAATACACTCTGTACATTGCTAATGTGGTAAATGACTATTCTAGCTGCAAATGTCTGGTTTTTGGTGCAATATCTAGATAGGTGTATAGAGGCCTATTTCCAGCAACTGTCACTCCAGTGTTCTAATGGTACAATGTGTTTGCTCATTGCGTCAGAAGGCTAATGGATGATTAGAAAACCCTTGTGCAATCATGTTAGGTCTGCAATGCTGTAATTGCTGCAAATGGGGGATTCTTTGACAAAAGCAAAGTTTGAAGGAAAAAAATATTATTTCAAATACATATCATTATTTCTAACCTTGTCAATGTCTTGACTATATTTTCTATTCATTTTACAACTCATGGTGGTAAATAAGTGTGACTTTTCATGGAAAACACAAAATAATTGTCTGGGTGACCCCAAACTTTTGAACGGTAGTGTATGTTCATAAATAGTTAAGAACATTTTCTGGAAAGTTTTGATAACGTTCCCGATATTTTCATTGGGTATACTGAGCGATAAATGGCTGCGTCTTTTGTTGGGCAGCTACAGCCAATGGGGTCACGCCAGCCAATAGGGTCACGCGCTCCCTCGCTCGGTTTTGGTGTGATCTGCAGAACGATTTCAGTCACTGCAGAGACACCAACGAGGAAGCGCGACTCCTTACTGAGACGGTGAGCTAATGTGATAGTAGCAGCCTTTGCCCGGACAAAACCCTTGAGATTGGTAAGCCTAAACCAACATGAAAAATGAGACATTGCGGTATTGCCAAATTCTAATACCTCTTTTGTAAATTTTAAGATTTAAACTCAAAGGCTGTGAACTCACGTGAGCACGGGAACCCCATTGATGCACGTGTCACCTAGCTTGGTAAGTGCTATTGTTGTGTATGGGAATGCTAATTGCTAGCTTAGCATGCTAACCACGATGCTAATTTTTGGCTAGTTTTTTTTATCGGAAAAAGTCAGTTTTCTGAGCTGTAGCGGTTAGCAAAGGTCCCAATTCCCTTGCCATTGACTGTTATTATATGGTGAATGTTGAACCTGTGATTTAAAGATGTTTAAAATTATTATTGTTGTACAATTAGAAATATTTTGTAAAATGTTATAGAGCATAGCTTATTTTTTTTGTGTTCTGACCTATCCTATAGGTCAGGTTTTTTGTTTGGACTGGTTGGACCAGAAGAACGGATTTTCCAGAGCTGGATGGCGAGCCGAAGCCCGAATCCTAGAAACTGCTAGAGGTGACCCAACTGGTCACCTGGAACTGATACAACAGGACTGTGAATATTGTAAATATATCTTAGGGTATTTTATTTTTATTTTTTTTTCTTTCTTTATTATTGTGACAAGCGCTGTGTTTTTGTTTATGTGTACATAATTTTGAAATATATATAGTTCCAAGTTCTATACGGCTGTGTGTGTGTGATCTGTTGTTGCACCTCCCAGGCTCCTACGAACCTAGGGTCTACCTGATCTGGCCCAATTATCCCTTTGCCCAGGTAGAACCAAAAAGGGTACTACACCTAAAGGGAGTAGGTGTTAGTGAGAGTTACATGTTGGTACAGAATGCCATCTCTAATGACATACTTGGCCTCAGCCAAACAGTCCACTCTGCCCTGTTTCACACCGTCAATCTCAGAGACCTTCTCAAACCAAGGTTTTAGTGATGGGTCAGCTTTCTGCAGCACAGCTATGTCAGAAGGAATGTTAAAATCTACTGACTGGCTTAGCTGTGATGCTTCCTCCCCCAAGTTCTTTGCTGTAGCTAAAACCTTGTCTCTTCTCCTCTGAGCCTTGGATTTCGGTTGCTTAACTGGACCTGCCTCTATCCCAGAATCATAAAAAGGCAGCTCCTGAAGAACATTGGCAGCCTTCTGCGCCCTGGTTGTCACCATATTACAATTTTTCACCACAGGTGCCTTTACTCTCTGCTCAACAGTGCCACCTGCCTGTCTCTCCTCAGTTTGGTGTTTGTCCCTAACCTGTTGTATGACGTCCAACAAAGTTGGAACATCATTGCCAAGAATAAGTGAGTATGGCAAATCAGGCACCAGAGCTACAGGAAGGAGATAAGTCTGACCCCCCACTGTTAAATAAACCTCAGCGGTCGAGTACAGCTTTTTATCCCCATGGACACAACTGATATTTATTCCAGACTCATTCCACAAATCCCTAGGGACCAAACTGGGCAGCACAACAGTTTGAAAACAACCTGAGTCTAACAGGGCCTCTTCACACTGACCATTAAGCAACACAGTTGTTTTATACATTTCACTGTGAACTGGGGCTGAAAGAGTGGGTCTAGGACCTGAACATAACAATGATGGTTTAGTGTTCTTTGTGGCAGGACATGAATATTGTGTGTGGCCAATTTTGTTACACTGATAACAGCGTATATCCTGACTTGAAACAAAACGTGACTTTCTCCTACCCTTATGTATGTTTGCTAACCGTGACCTGACTGGAGCTGGAATACCGTCTATTTTGAGCTTGACCACCCCTTTCACCCCTGTCAAACTTACTGTACTCCGTGTGGTGAAAGAACCGTCACGGCTGAGAGTAGGTTTCCTGCTCCCAGACCTGGCTGACAAGAAGACTTCCACGAGACGAGCCGCGTCGTCCGCCGTCTTCGGGTCCTGCTCTCGTATCCAGACTCCCAGTTCCGGGTCCACCATCCGCAGAAACTGCTCCAAAATCAACAGCTCCGCGATGTCTTTCACTGTTGAGGTCTCTGGTTTAGTCCATTTATTGAACAGATCTTTTAAACAAACATACAGTTCATGGGGGGTTTCGTCCTGATGAACGTCCAGGGCACGAAACTTTCTTCTATAGGTGTCGAGTGTTATTTCATACTTATTTAAAATTGCTTCCTTCACTTTATCATAACTGTCTGTGTCAGCGATGTCCATGAGCACATATGCACTACGTGCTTTACCAGTGAGTAGAGGAACCAACTGGATAGCCCACTCCTCCTTACGCCAGCGGCAGACCGAAGCAGTCCTCACAAATGTCGCCAGATAGTGCTCGATGTCGTCATCGGGAGAGAGTGGATTCAGCCTGGGCTCACGGTGTATCTGCGCTGTCCTTGGCTGCACCCGCAGCGGTAGCTCCTCCTCCTGCGGGCCAACCCGACTGGCTGTCACCCTGGGATCTTCCCCCGAAGCGCCGTCGTCACTGCTGCGTTCAGCCCGGCTCCCACACTCCTCTCTCAGCTCCGTCATTTGTGACTGCATCTGGCTAAATTGATGTTGCACAGTCTGCCGCGTTTGTTCTTGCAGGGTGGCTTCTTCCTCCATCTGACGGTCTCTGACTGTCAGTGAACGCACCACGGACTTCACCAAGCTCGTCAGTTCTCCCAGCTTGTCTAGTCCACTGGGCCCCTGCTCCTCAATTGCCATACTAGTGTCCAAATCATCTAATTGCTCCTGTTGTTTCTTCATACTCCTTTTTGCCATCGCTACTCTTGTCCCATGTTATCACTCCTTATTTTGACAACACTTTTTTTTGACCAAACGTCACACAGTCCGCTTAATTTGACATCATACCTTCCGCTGTCTTTCTCCGTAGCCGCGGTGGGAGTGGAAAATTCCTGACTCCACTCGTTCGGCTGCGCTTTCCTCCTCACCACAGCCGTAAAACCGGGCCACTTCTCTGTCACCAATTAGCGGGTACAAACCATTCCTGACGCCAAATGTCGAGAAACGGACCACTTCTGACACCAATTGTCACTTGACCGAGCGGACGAGGCACCAGAGAAAGAGCAGAGGCTTCCAAACAGTTTGCAATCAGCAGTTTTTCCTTTATTCCAATAATCTCCACAGACAATAATTCCCATGCACATCCGACACCCCACACGAACCAAATGACAAACACCTGTTATATACTCAGTGAGATAATCAACTTTAATTGGCACGTACCATAATCCCAAGTAACACAATAAATATTTTCAAATTTTTCCACATACCCAATAATATCTAAAAGAGTCATAAATACATAAATACTTTCCCCAATATTTACAGAATAAATAACACCAATAAATACAGCATAAATAATACAATAAATACTTTAAACCCCTATTTACGTATTAAACTCCCCTCTACTCAACCATCATATACAGTGGGGCAAAAAGTATTTAGTCAGCCACCAATTGTGCAAGTTCTCCCACTTAAAAGATGAGAGAGGTCTCCAATTTTCATCACAGGTATACCTCAACTATGAGAGACAAAATAAGAAAAAAAAAAAATCCAGAAAATCATACTGAAGGATTTTTAATGCATTAATTGGTAAATTGCTCGGTAAAATAAGTATTTGGTCAATAACAAAAGTTCATCTCAATACTTTGTTATATACCCTTTGTTGGCAATGACAGAGGTCAAACGTTTTCTGTAAGTCTTCACAAGGTTTTCACACCCTGTTGCTAGTATTTTGGCCCATTCCTCCATGCAGATCTCCTCTAGAGCAGTGATGTTTTGGGGCTGTTGCTGGGCAACACAGACTTTCAACTCCCTCCAAAGATTTTCTATGGGGTTGAGATCTGGAGACTGGCTAGGCCACTCCAGGACCTTGAAATGCTTCTTACGAAGCCACTCCTTCGTTGCCCGGGCGGTGTGTTTGGGATCATTGTCATGCTGAAAGACCCAGCCACGTTTCATCTTCAATGCCCTTGCTGGTGGAAGGAGGTTTTCACTCAGTCTCACGATACATGGCCCCATTCATTCTTTCCTTTACACGGATCAGTCGTCCTGGTCCCTTTGCAGAAAAACAGCCCCAAAGTATGATGTTTCCACCCCCATGCTTCACAGTAGGTATGGTGTTCTTTCTCCTCCAAACACGACAAGTTGAGTTTTTACCAAAAAGTTCTATTTTGGTTTCATCTGACCATATGACAGTCTCCCAATCCTCTTCTGGATCATCCAAATGCTCTCTAGCAAACTTCAGACGGGCCTGGACATGTAATGGCTTAAGCAGGGGGACACGTCTGGCACTGCAGGATTTGAGTCCCTGGCGGCGTAGTGTGTTTCTGATGTAGCCTTTGTTACTTTGGTCCCAGCTCTCTGCAGGTCATTCACTAGGTCCCCCCATGTGGTCCTGGGATTTTTGCTCACCGTTCTCGTGATAATTTTGACCCCATGGGGTGAGATCTTGTGTGGAGCCCCAGATCGAGGGAGATTATCAGTGGTCTTGTATGTCCTCCATTTTCTAATAATTGCTCCCACAGTTGATTTCTTCACACCAAGCTGCTTACCTATTGCAGATTCAGTCTTCCCAGCCTGGTGCAGGTATACAATTTTGTTTCTGGTGTCCTTTGACAGCTCTTTGGTCTTGGCCATAGTGGAGTTTGGAGTCTGACTGTTTGAGGTTGTGGACAGGTGTCTTTTATACTGATAACGAGTTCAAACAGGTGCCATTAATACAGGTAACAAGTGGAGGACAGAGGAGCTTCTTAAAGAAGAAGTTACAGGTCTGTGAGAGCCAGAAATCTTGCTTGTTTGTAGGTGACCAAATACTTATTTTACCAAGGAATTTACCAATTAATTCATTAAAAATCCTTCAATGGGGACTTCCGGGAAGATGGCGGAGAGACATAACACTTAAACAAAGAGCTCTCCCTAGCCGGATTAAAAATCATCGGTAAATGGCCAACTCGACATAAACGAATCAATAAACTAAGGGATGAAAACACGAAGGAACCGGGCACAAGGACAAAAACAGGGTAAAATTGAAGAATTCCTCTCCAACAACGCAGGAAAAACCGCTGTACGCAAAGCCCAAAAAAACGAGATGTCCACAGCAGTGAAAATGGAGGACACCAGACTCGACAACATGAACGCTGGCATTGCCAGTTTGGGTGAAGAGTTGAGAGAATTCAAGCGACAGCTACAACAGGATTTAGCGGCTCTTAAGGAGGAACTGAAAAAAGAAATTAAGGAGGAAATCATGGACCTCCGAAGAGAAATGGAGCGTAAATTAATGGAAAACATGGAGGAGCTGCGCTCCCAGCGGGCGTGTATGACAGAAGCGCAGACCCGAATTTCGGAACTAGAAGATTGGAAAAGCGAGGCAAACGAACAACTACAGACCCTGACGACGCAAACGCAGAGGATGCAGGAGAAAATAAACGACTTGGAGAGCAGATCCCGACGAAGCAATATGCGCATCTTTGGAATTCCGGAGGGCATTGAAGGCAACTCGATGACAAAATTCATGGATCAGTTCTTAAAAAAAGAACTGGAAATACCCGGAGAAACGGATCTGCAGATTCAACGGGCGCACAGAACACCGGCACAGAACCCGAAAACAAACTCTCCACCCAGGTCAGTTGTGGTAAACTTTGTGAAATATGACATAAAGGAAAGAATCCTGACGCAAGCATGGGAAAAAAAGATACGAATCGGCGACAAACAGGTATTTTTTGACCATGACTACCCGACAGAAATCGTGCAGCAGCGGAAGAAATATGCCAATATTAAAAAAACGCTGAAAGAGAAAAAAATTAGATTCCAAACGCCGCTAACGAAAATGAGGATTCATTGGGAGGAAGGCACAAGAACCTACAACACGGCCGAAGAGGCAGCGCGGGATATGATGGAGCGGGGCCTTGAGGTGAGCGTGCCGAAGGAGACGGCTGGAGCAGCGGCGGCCCTGAACGCACCACGACAGACGGAGTGGAGACGAGTGAACGGCGGAAGAAGGGGGAGAGACGTAGAGCAGCGGGCCCAGGACAAGCTACAAGGCTTTCAACTGAAAGCCTAGATCATAACAAAGATTAAGAAAGGCACAGAAGAATTGAAGGCCAAGAAGACGAGGTAAAAGAGAAACAGACGGCTAGGAGAGGTTTAAGTGATATTTGTTGGACATTTCTAGACTTATGACTATTACTTTGATAGTAATTAGAGGTCTAGGGAGGGCCCTTCACTCTGTGAAGACAAACCCCCCACCCACCAACAGGGACCAGTGGGCAGAAGAAAGGCCCAAAGTACGGAGGTCGAGTTTTTTTAATGTGTTTTTATATAAATATGTGTTATTTTTGTTGTTAAAGGGGCTAGGAGCACAAGTTAAAAAAATGGAAAAACATGAATATGGGTAAAAATCTTAAGATAATGACACTAAACGTGAATGGTCTGAACTCACCTGTTAAAAGGGAAAGAATAATAAGAAAATTCAAGAAGGAAAAAGCTGAAATTATATTTATGCAAGAGACACATTTGAGCAAGGCAGAACATGTGAAACTAAAGAGATTTGGCTATAAGAACTCCTACTACAGTTCATTTAAGGGAGGAGCAAAAAGGGGGGTTATGATACTAATCTCAAACAAAATACAATTTGAAAGTGAACAGGAAATCCAGGATAAAGAAGGCAGGTATGTAATAATAAAGGGAAGAATAGATGGTATGCAGATCACATTAGTGAACATCTATGCCCCACCAGAAAGTGACAAGGGTTTTTTTCAACATCTGTTTGATCTCATAGCAACACACAGTGAAGGAGTCCTAATTTGTGGAGGAGACTTAAATGCTGTCATGGATCATGAAGTTGACACAACAAGTGTTAAGAAGACAAAAAAACATGTAACAAAGTTCATAAGAACCTCACTGGCAGAAATGGGTATGGTAGACATATGGAGGGACCTACACCCACTCGAAAAAGACTATACACATTATTCAGCAGCCCATAAAGTACACTCTAGAATAGATTACTTCCTTATGAATGAAGGTGACAGACACAGGGTGAGAAATTGTTGGATTGGAGGGGCAGAAATATCAGATCATAATCCTATATACATGGAAATATATTTAAACAATAGAAAACGACAAACAACATGGAAACTTAACGTAGGACTGTTAAATGATGAGAAAATGAAAGAAAGAATAAAAATAAACATAAACGAATATATCCAAGAGAATGACAATGAAGAAGTGGACCCAACAATACTATGGGACGCACTAAAAGCCGTGTTAAGGGGTAAATTAATTGTTGAAACAGGAAAAGCAAATAAGACTAAACTGGAAGCGTATGAACAAAGATGTGAGAGACTAAGGGAATTAGAACGTAAACATCAAAGCACAAATGATCCAAAAATATATCAAGAAATTAAAGAAGAAAAAACAAAGATAAAAGAAACACAAATGGATGAAATTGAAAGGAAAAATAGATATCTAAAGCAAAAATATTATGAAACGGGGCCAAAAGCCACAAAACTGCTGGCAAAACGGTTAAGAAAACAACAAACAATGAATAATGTATACAAGATTAAAGACCCCACCACAAATAAAACCACAGTTAACCCAGAAAACATCGAAGAAATTTTCCATAATTTCTACCAAGAACTATACTCGCAACCTGAAGAAACAAATACTAAAGATATCAAAAAATTTCTAGACACATTGGACTTGCCATCAATAGGAAATCAACAAAATGAAAAACTAACAGCAGAAATAACAACACAAGAGATCAGAGATGTGATTAAGTCACTTAAAAAGGGTAAATCACCAGGTAGTGATGGATACCCATCTGAGTTTTATAAACTGTTTATAGAAGAACTCACGCCACAACTCCTAAAGTCATTTAATTGGACGCTGAACAACAACAAAATACCTCCAACATGGAACGAAGCAATCATTTCAGTTATTTTAAAACCAGGGAAAGATAAAGAACAATGCGGAAACTGTAGACCAATCTCTTTATTAAATGTAGATTATAAAATATACACAACAATTATATGTAAACGAATAAAGACATTCTTGACGGAATTGATAGAAGATGATCAAACTGGATTCATAGAGGGACGCCAAACACATGACAATATCAGGAGAACAATACATATAATTAACCAAATACATAAAGAAAAGAAAAGCGCAGTAATAATGAGTTTAGACGCAGAAAAAGCATTTGACAGGGTTAACTGGAAATTCCTATATAGTGTACTGGAGCGCTTTGGATTTAACGAAAAATCAGTACAATGCATAAGGACGCTATATCAAGAACCTGTGGCAAGAATCAAGATAAACGGTAGCTTAACAGACAAAGTAAATATACAAAGATCAACTAGGCAGGGATGCTGCTTATCGCCCACCTTGTTTGCTCTGTTCATAGAACCATTGGCTCAAGCGATAGGACAAAATAAGAAATTAAAAGGTGTAACAATAAAGGGGGCGGAACACAAGATTGGGCTATTTGCAGACGATATTATAGTTTACCTTGAACAACCAGATAAATCAATAATGGAAATGATGAACTTGATAGAAAATTTTGGAAAATTATCAGGATACAAGATAAACATAACAAAAACACAAATACTGACATTCCACTATAACCCTCTAAACCAGATAACTGATAAGATCAAACTAAACTGGAAGCAAAAAGAAATAAAATACCTTGGAGTGAACATACCTAAAGACCTAAGCAAAATATATAAAGCAAACTATGATAGGTTGGAACAAGAAATAAAAAAAGATATTGATAGATGGTCAATCTTAAATATGGATCTGAATTCAAAAATTGAGACAGTCAAAATCAGCATACAACCTAGATTACTTTACCTCTTCCAGGCTATACCAACAGAGATTCCAGATGCCCAATTCTCAAAGTGGGACAGGATGATATCGAGATTTGTTTGGGGAGGTAAAAAACCAAGAGTGAAATATAAAACCCTCCAATTACCAAAAGAGAAAGGAGGCATGGGCCTACCGAGTCTAAAGGAATATTACTACTCAGCACAAATAAGATATATCATATGTTGGTGCGACGAGGGATATGAGGCAAAATGGAAAGAAATGGAAAAGGAAATTGAGGGACTCCCAGTACAAAGCATAATAGGGGATAAAGATGCATATAAGCAAATCAAACAAATAGACCCAATCACTAAATTTACTTTAGAACTGTGGTATAAAATAGTACAAAAATATAATATAAGGGAAGACATAAAACTATTGAAATGGGTAGCATTTGACAGTCAGTTTGAACCGGCAAAACAAGATAGGGGATACAAAAATCTGGTGAACAAGGGAATCACAGCATGGGGCAATATCGGAAAAAAAGATCTCGGGAGCTTTGTAAATATCAGGAGAAAATTTAAATTAGAAAGATCGGAATTTTTCAGATATCTGCAGATGAGAGATTACTATATGAAGAAGATTAGGCATAACCTCCAAACAGATGTGAACGAGATTATACAACTTATTTTAAGCTCATATGCAGGAAATAAAATAAGAATTATTTCAAAACTATATCAGAAACTTATGACAAACAATCATACAAGTAACTATATAAAGGAGAAATGGGAGAAAGAGCTCAATTTAAACATAACAGAAGAAAGCTGGCAGGAAATATGTAAAACACAACACACATCAACAAATTCAAGGGCATGGAGGGAATTTGGATGGAAAAACCTGATTCGCTTTTTCATTACACCACAGATTCAAGGAAAATATACAAATACCCAATCTTTATGCTGGAGGGGATGTGGGGCTCAAAATGCAGACCACTCACATATGTTTTGGAAATGCTACAAAATATCATCATTTTGGAAATCTATGCATGTGACAATACAGAGGATATTAGGATATAATATACCAATGAACTGTAACCTGATGTACTTATGTGATCTTAAAAAAGACAGTGTTATACAGGCTGAGGACAGATATCTAGTTAAAATCTTGTTGATTGCATGTAAAAAAACTATCACAAAAAAATGGCGATCAGAAGTTCTTCCTGACCAAGAACAATGGACTGACATTGTTGAGGACATACGTATGATGGAAAAACTAACATATCGACGAAGAATGCAAGAAGGAATATGGGAGAAAAAATGGCGGAAATGGACACACTACAAAGTGCAACAACGAGGCAGAAATTGAAAGAATAACCAAAGACACTGAAAAAACCAGAAGAATTAAGAGATGGAAACTAAAAACTTGATGCTCCAACATTTGTCCCCCCCCTTTTATTTTTTATTTTTTTTTTATTTTTTATTTTTATTTTGTTTATTTTTTTTTATTTTTCCCTACCCTAACCCCTTTGTTTTTTAAATGTAGAATGTGATCTGAATGCATTATATATGATGAAAAATGAATAAAAATCTAAGTTACAAAAAAAAATCCTTCAATGGGATTTTCTGGATTTCTTTTTTCTTATTTTGTCTCTCATAGTTGAGGTATACCTATGATGAAAATTGGAGACCTCTCTCATCTTTTAAGTGGGAGAACTTGCACAATTGGTGGTTGACTAAATACTTTTTTACCCCACTGTATTTTCTTCCTGCTGGTATCCTTTAAAAGGCCCTCAAACCCCTGAGGAGTCTTTTGTCCATATACCTCCAGGAGGCATGCTGGCAAAGGTACATGGTTTTAAGATTAATTAATTGCCTCACCCAATTAACATTATTAATCCACAATTATCTCACAGAGAGGATTCAGTTCAATCAGAACACATTGTACAATTATATGTGCATTTTTACCATCAAATACAAATTGACATTTACAAATATAAATCTTTAACACATATAATATTCAATACACAGACCATACAGCGGCGACACTCCGTCGTCACAGTGCGATCTGACACTGATGTACCTTGACCTTGGAGTTCACCATGAATGTGTTTAGAGGTTGTTCTGGGCTGTTTTGTTACCATTTGTATTATCCGTCTCCTCCTGCGGCCACGTCCTGGGAGGTTGGCTACAGTCCCGTGGATCTTAAATTTCTGAATAATATGTGCAACTGTAGTCACAGGAACATCAAGCTGCTTGGAGATGGTCTTATAGCCTTTACCTTTTACATGCTTGTCTATAATTTCTTTCTAATCTCCTGAGACAACTCTATCCTTTGCTTCCTCTGGTCCATGTTTAGTGTGGTAAACACCATGTCACCAAACAGCACAGTGACTACTTGTCACCCTTTAAATAGGCCGACTGACTGATTACAAGTTTGTAGACACCTGTGATGTTAATTAGAGGACACATCTTGGTTGAACATGTCCCTATGGTCACATTATTTTCAATCTTTTCTAGGGGTACCATCATTTTTGTCCAGGCCTGTTTCATGAGTTTGTTTTTTAAAATAACTCTGTTGAACCACAATTCAAAAGCATTGTCTGATTTTCATTGTCTAATTTTCATAGAATTTTTATTTATTACCACTTTTGTCAGATTCAAGTTATTTCTGTGACCATTGTGGGTTTTTCTTTCATTAACAGAGGGGTACCAACAATTTTGTCCACGGCTGTTTCTCCTCTCTTATGCATCTCCTCCTGCCGTGATATTCAGTCTGAGTAGAGAACACACTGACTGGGTCCACCACAATATCACCACAACTGTTTAAACAATTTGAAGTTATAATCAAAGATTTTCTTTGGGACTCAGAACTGAGCTGGATTAAAATTGAAAAAGAGATGACCTGCCCATTGATACCCTTGGGTGTTCTCTCACAGGAGTCGAATAATAATTGACAGTTGTTCTTAAATCCAATAGTTGTTTATTCAAAGCAGGTCTGGAGAGAAGCACATAAGATGTGTAAGATGTCCCACTCAAAACAACTACAGTTGTGAAAAAATTAGGACACCCTGTATAAGCCTGTGTTTTTTTTTTAAACATATTTAGACATATGGATATTTAATATCACTGTTAAAATACTGAGAGATTCATGTAATACAACTAAACAATTAAAAGTGAATTAGTCTTTTTTTTTTTTCCAAATTTTCAATTTCAAATGTAATTCTAAACAAAAGGTGAGGAATAAATTAGGACACCCCAAATCTTTTTTAGGACACCCCCACATTCATTCCCACTTAAAATGGCTAAAGTTGGGGTAATCAATATTTTAAACCAGGGAGAGCGGACGCTGTATTTAAAGTATGGAATTTAAAAGGGATACAAAAGATTTAGGATTTATATTTGCCATGTGCAGATAACATAATGTCTTTTGAAGAGCTGAGGATCAAATTTAATCTCAATAGAACACATTTTTTTAAATATCTTCAACTTAGAAACTTTATTCGATCAAATCAAAATAAAGCTCTCACTCGACCTATTTATTCATCCTTGGAAAAAATGATGATGAAAGATAGTAAAAGAAAGGGTATTATTTCAGAGTTTTATAACTCATTGACACTATCTTCAAGTGAAAATTCACTGAAAAGATTAAACTACTGGAAAGAAGATCTGCAAACTGAAATTTCAGAGGAACAATGGGAATTGGCTTGTACAGAAGCTCAAACCAAATCAATAAATGTACGCCTTAAATTGATACATTTCAAATGGTTAATGCGGATGTATGTTACACCGGAGGAGTTAAATAGATATAACAAAAATATACCAGATACATGCACAAAATGCATGGAAAGTAAAGGAACCCTATATCATTGTTTATGGGAATGTAGATTAATAAGAATGTTTTGGGAAGAGGTGAGGGTAACAATTGAAAAAATAATCTCAGAACAAATCATATTGAATCCTAAACTGTTTTTGTTGGGTCTGTACCCAGAAAAGCATAATTTTAATAAAAGTGAAAGAACATTCATAGACCTCAGTTTGCTTAATGCCAAAAAATGTATTGCACTATTATGGAAAAAGACTCATAGACCAGATGTGACTCAGTGGTTAAGACAGATGTTAACAAACCTTCCATTAGAAAGAATAACATATATACTGAAATCAAAGGAAATTGTGTTTGAGAATATATGGAGACCTTTTATTGATTATGTAAAAAATTTAAACATAACTCTTGAAGAAGAAGGTGAATGATGTGTGTGGACCTTGTAAATTCCAAACTGGTGAACATAATATGTATACTTATGTATTGGATTGTCTAGACTAAACAGAGTAGCATTGTTGAAGATTTGATTTTGTTGGTGGTTGTTGGTGTTTTTAGTGCATTTTTTTTTGTAGTACTTTAGTGTTAGTGTTTGATTGTTTGTATCATGTTTGTTAAAAAAAAAAAAAAGGTTCAATAAAGATATTGTGGAAAAAAAATGGCTAAAGTAAATTTAAAAAAAATGCAAATAAAAAAAACAAAGTTAGAAATAGATATGTGAACATTTCTTTATAAAGAACTGAATATTTAAAGGTTTGTCCAAATTTTTTCACATGACTGTATATGTCTCCTTGTGGCACAACCCGGCCGTACGGATTGGTAAAAAATGTGTTTATTGGAAGGACTGGCTCATGAAGGGAATTCATAGAATAAGTGACTTATACCAAGATGTAGTGTTAATGTCTTTTCCAAAACTTACACAAAAATATAATTTAGACCATAAAGGTAATTTCTGAAAATATTTACAAATTAGAGACTGTATTATTAAGGGTCAATTCTTTCAAGAAGGGAATTCAGTATTACAATTTTTAGAGAGGCCTGGTATGGCGCACTGGGCATCTATATTTTACAAGATATTTAACAATTTAAACAAAGGTATTTGCAAAAATCTGAGGACCATTTGGCAGAAGGATTTAGGGTGGAGATTTGAAGATAAGGACTGGCCAAAAATATTATCGAACACAAGGAAATTTGTAAAAGAAGCTATGGGGAAATTTATTCAGTATAAATTAATACATAGGTTTTGAGTTCTAAGGCAAAGCTGTCGATTTACCAGTCAATCTACGTTCCTACTCTCACCTATGGTTACGAGCTTTGGGTAATGACCGAAAGAACGAGATCGCGGATACAAGCGGCTGAAATGAGCTTTCTCCGTAGGATTGCTGGACTCACCCTCAGAGATGGGGTGAGGAGCTCAGTCATCCGGGAGAGGCTCAGAGTAGAACCACTGCTCCTCCACATTGAAAGGAGTCAATTGAGGTGGTATGGGCATCTGATTAGGATGCCTCCTGGACGCCTCCCACTTGAGGTGTTTCAGGCACGTCCCACTGGGAGGAGACCCCGGGGCAGACCCAGGACTCGGTGGAGAGACTATGTCTCCCAGCTGGTCTGGGAACGCCTTGGTATCCCCTCTGAAGAGCTGGAGCAGGTGGCTGGGGAGAGGGAAGTCTGGGCTTCTCTGCTTGAACTGCTGCCTCCGCGACCTGGACCTCCGGAAAAGCGGTAGAAGATGGAAGATGGATGGATGGATGGTTTTATTTTACTCCTTCTAAGCTCCACAGAATGGGCCTAATGGCCGATGATCTCTGTTGGAAATGTCCAACAGAAGCAGGAACCTTTTTACACGCATTTTTGGAATGTGCACTTGTGAATCCATTTTGGGAAATGGTTGGATATGACGGTACCTAAATCCCCAAGGTTATGCCTTTTAGAGGATAGAACAGAAATGCCGAATGTATCAAAATATGAGTTTGTTGTGATAAACTTAGCTGTTGTTTCTGCGGCCTGAGTGATCCTCAGATGCTGGAAAAGTACATCACCTTCTGATTTTAAAATGTGGTTGACACAAATGTTAGTTGTGGCATATGAAGAAATGTTAGCCAGAATTAACAATCAGTGTGAAAACTTTAATAGGTCATGGTGAAGAGTTTTATATTTTAAAGAAGCTTCTAGATAAGAAAGATGTTGGTTAATCTTCCTTTTATATGGTTCCAGAGATTGGTTTAGGAATGGGAATGCGTATCTACCTAAGACCTTTTGGTTTGCTATGATTTGTGAATAATGATGTCACTTTTGTTTGTTGAGAAAATAAAAGTTGAATTACAAAAAAAAAAAAAAAAACTATGTGGGAACTGTTTCGCAACTTTTTATGATCCCTAGCGTTCATCAGCATTTGTCACTTTGTGAGATGCTACTTGAGGTAATATACCGAGACAATTAGCCTACATGTAGCCTAAAAGTAGCTCTAGCTAGCTGTATGTTAACAGAAAAAGAAAATTGTCTTTGTTTGTGTTTATTTGTTTTGTATACTTTATTAATTCCAGAGGAAAATTCAAGAGCATCCACCTGAATGAGGCAGCAACGGTTCACCCCAATCCCTTCACCAGTCACACACATTCATATCTAGGGTTCAATTTGGAGTTTCCAATTAATCTAACTTGCATGTTTTTGGAATGCGGGAAGAAATCAGAGCACCCGAAGTAAGCCCACATAAGCATGAGGAGAACATGCAAACTCCACACAGATGGGCCCTGCTGGCCAGTGGATTTGAACCCATGACCTTCTTACTGTGAGGCAATAGTGATAACTACTACATCACCATGCTGCACTTTTTGGAAATAGTATACTGTCAACATTAATATATACAAAAGTCAGGAACATTTCAGGCTAGTCTTGTCCAATCATGGCTATAATTGCATCTGTCTGAACAAGGCATTAGGGATATGGAGGGAAAAAAAATTCTGGAGCCTCATAGTGACTCCGATTACTCTCAAAGTCTAATCAATACGTCCTTAGTCTATCGTTAATACTTTCTGAAAATTTCATAAAAATCCAACCTTAACTTTTTTGAGTTAATAAAATGTGTAAAATAGCCTTGTACCTCACTGTACTTTATCCTTTTGTAATCCCTGCATCCGATCCACCCATCAACACTTTGCAAATCAAAGCAAACTAAAGCATGGCATCAGACAGATTTTAGCCACTTTTTTGACATGTTGGCCTTCAGCACAGTGTGTAGAAATCTTAAAACCTACTATATGTTTGCTGGGTCTTGCTGTGTAATATAAAAATTAGTAATGTACTCAATAACAAAATACACCTTCCCTACTGGCACGCTTTCTTCACTTTCCACACTCTCGGCAGCTTTCTCACTGTGGCAATTGGAAATCCATGGGGGTTGTTGTGTAGTTATACCTTCCCTTAGGATACAGTATACAATTTTTCCTGTTCTAGAACTTGTGTGTGCATGTGTGTGTGTGTGTGTGTTTCTAAAAATACTTGTTGTTTGGGATATTAGGTGTATAATTGCTTCATTTTCATTGTGTGCATTTCAGAAAGAATACAGAAGGGACAACCTTTGTCTGGGTTCTTATAATTACTGTTGATTGATTATTTATTTATGTGTCTTGTGCCAATGGTGCCCAGCCCTTATGCGCTTACAAGACTATAATTATAGTCTTGTAAGCTCATAAGGGCTAATAACATTGATGGCCACACAGTGTTTCCTCTGGCTTAAAGACCTTGGCGCGGTGGCAGCATATTTTTCCGGGGGAAGGGGGCGGGCAGAAAACACATCACACTATTGTAACTGGAATATGTTAATTTTATACTATTTATTTCTTTTTTAAAATTTTGCACAGTAACTTTGCAAATTTAACTTATCATTTAAAGTATTGTACAACCAAGGCTTGAATGCTAGAATATTGGGCCAATTGGGGTCTCACCCACACGTTCTGTGTTTGGACTTTTTAGTGGTGTCATCCTTCTCTCCTTCCTCTGCTCTCACCTCTCCTGGACACTCTGCCTGAACACTTTCCTCTCCTTGGCAATTTTCTTCTGTCTCATCTTGCCTTCTCTGAGCTCTGTCTAATTCAGGTTCTCTCTGTCTGTGGTGGTGTACAAACAGGTTAGAAAATACTAAGTGTCATGTTTTGTCCTGCAGGATTTTTTTTGTCATGGTTTACATAAATGACAAAAAATGTGTATTTTTTGTATTTTTATTTGAGCGTTTCTTTGTTTTCCATTGTGAGAATAGGGAAGGGAAAAAAAATTCATAATAGTAATTTACTCATACATACTTAAATTATATGATCAGAGGTGTGTATAGTAGAATCAGAATCAGATTTATTGCCATTGTTCATGAAGTACACAAACTAGGAATTTGTCTCGGTGCAATGCTGCAACATTAAACATGATAAAATAAAAGAAATAAAAAACTATACATGCAATAAAGTGTAGAATAAGAATGAGTAATACTAGTCAAAGCAGTTTTTAAATATATTAGCGAGCAGCAGATATTGTGGAGTACCACATAGTGCAGTCGGTAATGCAAAAAGAAAACAGTGATGATTGACATGAGTCTGGTTGAGCTGCTGTACATAGTGCACGAGAGTCAATAAGTCACTTAGTGTTCAGCAGTCTGATGGCAGAGGGGAAGAAGCTGTTCATGTGATGGGAGGTTTTAGTCTGAATGGACCGAAGTCTTCTACCTGAGGGGAGGGGGACAAACAGTACGTGACCAGGGTGTGAAGGATCGGCTATGATCCGGCCTGCACGCCTCCGGGTCCTGGAGATGTACAGGTCCTGGAGAGATGGGAGCTTGCAGCCGATCACCTTCTCAGCAGCGCGCACGACGCGCTGCAGCCTTAGTCTGTCCCTGGCAGTGGCTCCTGCGTACCACACGGTGATGGAGGTGGTGAGGATGGACTCGATGATGGCCGTGTAGAACTGCACTAACATCTTGGTGGGTAGCTTGGGCTTCCTCAGCTGCCGCAGGAAGAACATCCTCTGCTGGGCCTTTTTGATGAGGGAGCTGATGGTTGGCTCCCACTTGAGGTCCCTGGTGATGGTGGTGCCCAGGAAGCGGAAGGAATCTGCAGTGGTGATGGGAGAGCCTGTGAGGGCGAGGGGGGGCAGAGGGGTTGTGACTTTCCTGAAGTCCACAATCATCTCCACTGTCTTCAGAGCGTTCAGCTGCAGGTTGTTGTGGCTGCACCAGGACACCAGCTGGGCCACCTCTCTCCTGTAGACGGACTCGTCGCTGTTGGAGATGAGCCCGATGAGGGTGGTGTCATCCGCAAACTTGATCAGCTTGACAGACTGGTGGCTGGAGGTGCAGGAGTTGTTATAAAGGGAGAAGAGTAGGGGGGAAAGTACACAGCCCTGGGGTGATCCGGTGCTGATGCTAACAGAGTCTGAGGCAGTCTTTCCCAGCCGCACATGCTGCCTCCGGTCCGTCAGGAAGTCGGTGATCCACCTGCAGAGGGAGTCAGGCACGTTGAGCAGGGACAGCTTGTCCCGGAGCAGAGTGGGGCAGATGGTGTTGAATGCAGAGCTGAAGTCCACAAACAGGATCCTGGCGTAGGTTCCCGGGGAGTCCAGGTGCTGCAGGATGGAGTGGAGGACCAGGTTGACTGCGTCGTCCACAGACCTGTTGGCTCGGTAGGCAAACTGCAGCGGGTCCAGGAGGGGAGTGGTGATGGACTTGAGGTGGGGCAGGACCAGGGGCTCAAAGGACTTCATGACTACAGAGGTGAGCGCTACAGGTCTGAAGTCGTTAAGTCCAGTGATCCGTGGCTTCTTGGGGACAGGGATGATGGTGGAGGATTTGAGGCAGGTCGGCACGTGGCATAGCTTAAGGGAGGTGTTAAAAATGTCTGTGAAGACAGGAGTCAGCTCTTTCGCACAGTGTCTCAGGGTGGAGGGAGACACACCGTCCGGACCGGGGGCCTTGCGCGGGTTCAGTCTGGAGAACTGTCTGTGCACGTCCTGCTCACTGATGACAAGGGCAGGGGGGGAGGAGGGGGGGCCGCCTTTGAAGAAGTAGGGACCGTGGAGCTGGGGGGAGGGGGGAGTTGGACACAGCTGACGAGGTGTCAAAACAGGCATAGTGTTGGGACAGTCTTTGTCAAAGGGCTTTGTCATCCTGACCTTTAGAAGCCTGAGGCCGATAGTTGGTGATTTGCCTCAGTCCTCTCCACACAGAAGCAGAGTCGTTAGCAGTGAACTGCTGCTGGAGTCTCTCAGAATACACAGATTTAGCTCTCCTCAGCTCTCTGTTAAACCGATATTTAACCTCCCTGTAGCAGTCCCTGTCTCCACTTTTCAACGCTGCTTCCTTCTCCTTCCTGATCTGTCTGAGCTTAGCAGTGAACCAGGGCTTGTCGTTGGAGTAACTCACCCTGGTGCGCGATGGAAGAATGCTCTCCTCACAAAAGTGGATATATGAGTTCACAGTGTCCGTGTACTCATCCAGATCATACGTGGCTCCTTTAAACATGCCCCAGTCAGTCATTTCCATGCACGTGCTCAGCTTCTCCCCAGCTTCACTGGTCCATTTCTTCGTAGTGCTCACAACAGGTTTAGTGAGCTTCAGTCTCTGTCTGTATGTGGGAATGAGGTGGACCATCACGTGATCAGATAGTCCGAGCGCAGCGCGGGGAACAGCGCGATACGCGTCCTTCACTGTAGTGTAACAGTGATCCAGCGTGTTCTTTCCTCTGGTGGGGCATTTAATAAACTGTTTGTATCGGGGGAGATCGTGGCTTAGGTTGCTCTGGTTAAAGTCGCCAACCACAATAACCAGAGAGTCTGGAAAAGTCCGCTCCGTATGTTGAATGTGATCTGCGAGCACGTGCTGAGCCTCGCGCGCGTCCGCGTCGGGCGGGACGTAAACAGCGGCCAGGATGAATGAAGCAAACTCCCGCGGTGAATAAAATGGCTTGCAGTTAATAAAAAGAAATTCCAGGGCGGAAGAACAGTGTTGGGAGAGCACCGTTACATCAGACCACCAGCTGCTGTTAATGTAAAAGCAGACTCCTCCTCCTGAGGACTTACCGGAGAGCTCTATGTCACGATCAGCACGAAACAGCTGAAATCCCTCGAGGAGCAGCGCGCTGTCCGGTGTATTTTCCCTGAGCCAGGTCTCAGTAAAACAGAGGGCAGACGAGGAAGAGAGGTCCTTAAATCGCATCAGCAGTCTCAGTTCATCTACCTTGTTAGAGAGAGAATTGGCATTGGACAGAAATATGCCAGGCAAAGCCGTGCGCGTGCCTCTCCTGCGAAGCCGCACGAGAGCGCCCGCTCGCCTTCCTCTCTTTCGCCGTCTCACTTTTTGAGCTAAACAGTGAACTAGATCGGCGGCAGGAGCTAAAAAAACTGGGAGTAGGTCCGTGGGAGTGAAAGTCCTGATATTTAGTAGCTCTTCACGGGTGTAAGAGCTGGCAGACACACAATTGACAAACAAAAACATAGAAAGGGCGCAGCGAAACACCATGGCGGCCGCTGTGGGCGCCATCTTGGTAGTAGCCAGAAATTCTACTCATGTAAAAGCAGTGCTTTGAAATTAATAATTTAAAGTAGACAACCAAAAATTTCTCGTTAAGGGTACAAAGAGCGCCCACTTAAAAACTTGAGTAATGACTTCAGTCTTGAAGGTTTGAGGTTTTTTTTTTCCAAAATTCATAACAATTTTCTTATAGTTTTCTACTTTTCTCTGTAAATTTATCTAAATTTGAAACCATTTTTCTCAAATTTGTAATTTCCTCTTGTAAAATTGACTTTTCTTGTACATTTGAGACTTTATTATAAATCTGTGGATTTTTTGGCTAATTTTGTCTTTGTTAAAAATAAAATTACTGTATTTTTTAAATAAATTTGAAAGAGACTGTGGTATTATTTTTTTTACTTTTTCATTATAGCAATTTTTGACCATAATTTTGCAGAGCCAGAACAATAACTTAACTCTGATTTCCAAGAAAAATTTTTATAAAATTGTATGTAATGAAATAAATTAACTTAAATGTCCAAAGATGCAGTTATTTCTGTTATAATATTTCTATATATCAGTCTCTCCAGGATTTCGCGATGTTGTGATCACATCAATTCATGCAAAATCAGCCAATCGGTGCAACTATTGCGGGACCCTGCAACTTTGTCCAATCACCGCAAAATTCCCGCAATTTTGGCCAATCCTCGTCAACTTCCGCCAATTTCACCAATCATATTTATCTCCGAGTGGCACTGAAACGCTCACTCTAACCAATCAAATGCATCACTGCACCGCATTCACTTCTGTGTTTACGGTAAATATTAATGGAACACTTCAGCAAAAAAAGTGTGTGATTTTTTTAAAAAAAAAACAAAAAAACACTCACCCGCGAGGTTTCCAACACCGTCCCTCCCACCGTCTCCCCCAACCTGCCGGTGGACGTCTCCGTCCTGACCACATGTACGAAGTGCTGGGTTTGTGTTGAAAAACGTCTGCCTGCCCTAAAAGCACCCCGTCACAGGAGCGCACGTGACAAGAGACTCCATAAAACCACAAACAAACCAGCAAATCTAACACTACAGCCAGTGTTTGATCATTTCATACATCTTTAGAGGTAAAATCATTACTACATCTTGTCAGTGAGCTTTAAAGCTGTGAATCTCTGATCTGGACATGGAACCCCCTCCCCATCCTTTCAGTGGAACTGAAAGATGTGTGTCTGATTAGACGGGGGAGAGAGAGAGAGAGAGAGAGTGTGTGTGTGTGTGTGTGTGTGTGTGTGTCTGTGTGTGAAGCTGCACAGCAGACAGACGGGTAGGAGTTAGACACGGAAAGAGAGAGAATATTGTCTGTATTTTTTTTTTTTTCAGAATAACACAGACTTCAGTCCACCTTATTCTTGGAGGTGCCGCTGTAAGAACGATTATGGGCGGAACTTCCGGTTTTGGCTGAAGTAATGTTAAATCAGTCAGCAAGAGTGGAGTAGGGGGGCATTTAAAATAGCGTTTTTAAACGTTTTTCAAATTCATTTTAATGTATGGTCCACATACGTGTTTTGCACTCAAGTGACAGCTAATTTCAGCTCTTGCAGTTTTTGTATTTTTTGAATGTTTTGGCATAGTTCTGGTACTTGTTGCTGGTGTTCGTGGTTGTGCCATAGACTGTATAAATAGAGGCTTCTCACCAGTGATGCGTAGATCATGCGCTGAAAACTAAAGAGGACTGTTGGTGTGATCGGTGGTACAGACGCAAGAGCACCAGGTTCTTCACTTGTATGAGTGCCACAGATCTGATGTTTATGTGTCAGATATGTCACCAGATGCAAGGCTGCATGAAGTAAAATAATAAATAAAAAATAGTAGCAGTTTGCTTCGTAAGGCTTAACGATTTAAGAAAGATGTCCTTTTAGATCTTAGTGCAGCTTTTGATACTATTGATCATAATATTCTACTTGATAGATTAGAACACTATGTTGGACTTAATGGAACTTCGTTGCAGTGGTTTAGATCTTATTTATCTGATAGGTTCCAGTTTGTTAATGTAAATGATGAGTTTTCTCTCAGCTCAAAGCTTAGTCATGGAGTTCCACAGGGATCTGTGCTTGGCCCTACCCTTTTTAGTTTATATATGCTTCCGTTAGGCAACATTATTAGAAAGCACTGTATACATTTTCACTGATATGCAGATGACACACAATTATACCTGTCAATGAAGCCAGATGATACTAATCAATTAGCCAAGTTAGAAGCCTGTCTTAAGGAAATCAAAGTTTGGATGACTTGTAATTTCCTGCTATTAAATTCAGATAAGACTGAAGTCATTCTTGTTGGTCCAAAAAACCTTAGAAATTCCTTTCCAAATCAAACTTTCAGTTTGGATGCAGTTACTCTTTCTCTTAATAGCTCTGTGAGGAACCTTGGAGTTATTTTTGATCAGGATTTGTCCTTCAATTCACATATTAAATTTGTTTCTAAGACTGCCTTCTATCATTTGCGTAATATTGCCAAGATTAGGAGCATCTTGTCTCAGAGTGATGCTGAGAAGCTGATCCACGCTTTTGTTAGCTCGAGATTAGATTATTGTAATTCTTTATTATCAGGCTGTCCTAAAACATCTTTAAAAAGTCTTCAGCTGATCCAAAATGCTGCAGCAAGAGTTTTAACAGGTACTAGAAAGAGAGATCATATCTCTCCGGTTCTGGCCTCCCTTCATTGGCTTCCCATAGAGTTTAGAATTAAGTTTAAAATCCTTCTTCTTACTTACAAAGCTCTAAACAATCAGGCTCCTTTTTATTTAAAAGATCTGATACTACCGTATCATCCTAACAGAGCACTACGCTCCCAAAATGCAGGTTTACTTGTAATACCTAGAA
Organism: Pholidichthys leucotaenia; assembly: GCA_020510985.1. NCBI lineage: Eukaryota > Metazoa > Chordata > Actinopteri > Cichliformes > Pholidichthyidae > Pholidichthys > Pholidichthys leucotaenia. Next base: position 95,099,608 of record CM035843.1, read on the forward strand.
TCTCCAAAAGTACAATGGGAGGCAGAGCCTTTAGTTATCAAGCTCCTCTCCTGTGGAATCAGCTACCAATCTGGATTCGGGAGTCAGACTCGATCTCTGTTTTTAAGAATAGGGCTAAAACCTACCTTTTTGATATAGCCTACAATTAGGGAGGGATCATGTGTTTCTGAACCCTCCCTTAGTTATGCTGCTAATAGGTTTAGTCAGCCGGGGGACCTCCAGTAATGCACTGGGCCTCACTCCTTTCCTCACTCTCTATGAATTTTTTTTTTTTTTGCTGGTCATTAACATTTGTTTGTTCTCTCCCATAGATTGAGTCCCCATCTTGCTGTTTGCTCTCTACATGTCTGTTCTTTTCTTCTTCTCTGTCCCCTCACCCCCCAGCCAGTCGCAGCAGATGACTGCCCCTCCCTGAGCCTGGTTCTGCTGGAGGTTTCTTCCTGTTAAAAGGGAGTTTTTCCTCTCCACCGTCGCCAAGTGCTTGCTCACAGGGGATCGCCTGATTGCTGGGGTCTTTCTGCAACTGTGGGGGTCCTCCCTACAGTTGATAGTGCTATGAGATGACTGTTGTTGTGAAATGGCGCTATATAAATAAAGTTGAATTGAATTGAAAGATATCAAATAGTTTTGGGCTTTTGTTTTTTTTTTTGCTTTCGTTGCACTGCCGTGGAACAATATGGACTTGATATTTAGCAGCTTCATCGTGCATTAATTTTTAAATTATCACAAAATATAGATCAATAAAGTTTTGAACAGTTGTCAGAAAAGGTCTGTACGTGTTAAGTTAAATAACAAGCATTTGTGGCATGACGGCAGCATTTTAATTTCGACATTAAAACACCCAAGCACGGTGTTGTGGTTCTTTGTGGCTCTGATTAGATTCTACGTCTGCTCTGAGGTAAATCTGATTATGCCCAACATCTTTTAACAAAATGCATCCGACTTTATTGCAGTGGGGACACTGATATAACTCAGCTTTAATTTGTTCACAGCGTTAGCATCTTAGCAGCGGTGCTAACAAATGGGGCTACTGTCTGCGAGGCCACTCTTTAAGGTCTTCTTCTCATCCCTCCATAGTCGTGGGAAGTGGTATTATTATATTACTGTTTTTGAGGTGCAAAAGGTGGCGTTCCTGCATTTTTGATACCGAAGTCATTGTTTTTTAACAAGGAAAAGTGTGCCGTTTCAGTGACAACCACATGTTCTAAACTAGTACCTGAAGTTGCGCCCATAATTCATCCAAGGCATCATGGGGACCAGGAATAAGGTGGATAGACAATACAGACCAACAGAATATTTTTTTTTTTCTCTCCGCTCGGTACAGAGTGGTTGGGGACCGTAGGGAGTTTTCAAATGAAGGTGCTGCAAATAATTTCCAAATCTCTACTCTTTAACATGCATTCAATGCAATTTAGCTTTTGTAATGGCTATTGTGTTAAAGTCTGTATTGGCTGTTGCACAAAAGAATTTTTCTGTGTAGCAGAAGTTTCTGCTTAATTTACAAATCACTGTAATAGGAAATGTTTGACAATCCTGTGATTTCCTTGTATTGTTATATACTGTAGAATATCACTGCAGTAAACTGGAAAAAAAAAACATCTGCTTTAAAATTTGTAATTTTTCCCACAACTTTTAGTGCAAAAAAACCTCTTAAAACATTGTGACTTTTATCGAAACTTTTTAAAAACACTCCCACAAATTCAGGCTTTTTTGGACTGGAACAATCATAAAAAAACATCCCGTGAAATCCTGGAGGGACTGATTTATTTATAGTTTTTTTTTTTTTTAAGAAATCTCCTCACCACCCAGACAGCAGGAAAAACCTCCCTTATTTTGAATTCCAAATGCTGGCACATTTAGTTTGTCTGAAGGTTGCTGATGGATTAAAGTCATTGACTTAGTGAATTTCGGTCATTTTAACTTGCCAGGTACATAATAAGGAACATTAATTAGTTAATATTAACTAAGGTAAAGGTAAAAAGTCTCCTTTTTATTCTTGTCTGAAATAAGAAAAACAAAAAACTAATAATTAAAAAGAAGACAAAGTGAACCTACTCGAGCTCCTAACCACACCTGTTAGCTAAACGACTCTTCCATTATTGCTCCCGTTACTAGCGGGTTAAAACCATGATAAATACCTTCACTGCTTACATACCTCTTCTGCTTTTTCCTGCATTTAAAGCACTTTAATAAGCTCATGTTTCTGTCGGACAGTGATGCTTGTAGCGAGACACTCTGCCTGGCGCGGCGCTTCTGAACTCTGCGCGGATGATGGGCACGCGTGTTGTTCGTGTGTGCACTTGTGGACCGTCATTCCTTATATTTTTTTCTTAAATTTATGTTTTCTCATAGAGTGCCGGAATAAATTCAAGTGTGGTGGGCCGCCACCTGGAAATGTTACCAGAGGAAACTCTGGCCACAAATCCACATATATCATTCATCAAATTTGAAAATTTAAAAAAATAATTAAAAAATAAGGAAAGATGCATTCTGTGGCATTAATTAACACATCTCAGAAGAAACATTTAAGTTGGATACAGAGTAGACTGCCTCAGTTGCCATGCCTCTTCTATAAATCTTGCCAGAGCAAAAACATTAAACAGCCATCTCAGCATGTCAGCATCAGATAACCAAAACAAATCAGGTTCTACACTTGGATCTTTTCATACAGATGGCTCCTAAATTCATTATACAAAGGACAATCAAACAAAAAATGAAATTCATCTTCAACTACCCCAAGATCACACAACACACATAAACGTTCTTCAGAGATGCCTTTAAATCTACCAGCCTCAGTTGCCATAGGTAAAGAGCCAGATCTCAACTGGGCACACAAAGGCCTTTGCTTTCTCTTCAGATTTAATTTTACATAAAGTTCTGTATAATAATCATCTTTGATTTGAATGTAGCTTCTAAGCTTTGGTTTCACATACATTTCTTTTTTCCACTGCTCTGTGTGGGTCTTCATTAATTTTTGTTTAACAATGTACATGTCACACTGCAGATTATTCGTGAAAATAAAATTCAAATCAGACAATGAAAAAATAGTAGCCACCTCCTGTGACAAGAGACAAGAGGAGGAAACACGGAAAGCGTGGAGGCGTAAGATTAAGCCTGAGGAGGCGTCAGCTTAACCGCATTCTTCTTCCTTCCATTATTATGGGGAACGTACAATCCCTGAGAAATAAAGTGGATGAAATTCAAGGAAGTGTCCGATATCAGAAGGATTTCAAGAACTGCTGTGTCATGGCTTACACGGAGATGTGGCTTACGGCGCATGACCGAGACCCGGACCTGTGTATTGACGGCTTTGGAGCCCCACTTCGCTTGGATCAACAGGAAGAGGTAACGGGGGAACGTCGGGAGGCGGCGTATGTTTATAGATTAATAAACAGTACTGTACATCCGTCACGGTCAGAGAGCGCATCTGTACACCAGATGTGGAGCTGCTGTCCATGTCACTACGCCCTTTTTATCTGCCCCGCGAGTTCCCCCAACTTTTCATAACAACTGCGTACATTCACCCAAGGGCAGATGCTGCCTCCGCCTCCAGCACCGTCTTTGATGTGGTACAGCGGTTGCAGTCGATTTCCCCAGAGGCTCCAAATTGCATACTTGGGGATTTTAACCATGTGTCTCTAAATAAGACACTTAAAAACTTTTATCAGTATGTCTCCTGCCCAACCAGGTGAAAAAAGACATTGGACCTGTGCTATGGATCCATAGAGAGGACCTATAAATCTCTTCCCCTTCCTCCTTTAGGATCCTCAGATCACAACTGTGTACGATTGCTGCCCACATATAAAACTGCTCTCAAAAGAGAGAAAACAAAGACCAGGGACATAAACGTTTGGACAGAGGATTCAGTGCACTGCCTCCAGGAATGCTTTAACTGTACAGACTGGGAGGTGTTCATGCTAGACTGCGGAGAAGATTTGGACTCTTTAGTGGATGTGACATGCTCATACATGGCTTTCTGCAGAGACATGATCGTGCCACGTGAACGTGTCAAAATATATCCCAACAACAAGCCATGGGTTACAAAATCAGTTAAATCCTGCTTACAGAGGAAAGCACTTGCCTTTAAACAGGGGGTTGTTTCTGAGCTGCAGGTTGCCGCAAAAGAGCTGAAGGCCGAAATTTTAAGAGCAAAACAGAATTATAAATCAGAGTTGGAAAGCAAGATTGCAACAAAGAAGGTTGGTTCATCCTGGGCCAGTATGAAAACTATTGCAGGCCTTCAGGGCACAGAGCGCAGTAATCGTGTGTTTTTAGATGGTTTTAGTTCAGACACAGAGCTGGCTAATGCTCTTAATTGTTTTTATGGTCGTTTTGATTCATTTGATTTTAGCACCGAAACCCAAGATTTGAAACAGAAACTCAAAGACAATCAGCACTTTAATATTGAGGTGACTTCATGACTTCACAGCTTTGACTCTGACAGACGTCCTCCTACTCAGAGTATATCATTGTCATCGATGATCGGATTGAGTTTGTAAAGGGAGCTGTTCCATGTTATGTCTTGTTTTGTCTTGATGCACTTGATTTCTTCTGCATACACTTCATGTTGGACACATCTGATGATTGTGTACTCTGCTTGTGTTAAGGCTTCTTCTGTGAGACTTGTTTTACAGAGATGCCAGCTTCTACATCTGTTACCCTCTTTGGACTTGAAACTGTGAACAATGTGACATAGGTAAGCTACTGCTTTGACAAGGGAGGTCCACTTTGAGAAACGTTCAAAACGTGATGAACCCAAGGCTTTGAGGTTAGTTCTTGTCACAAGCGTTGTCACGTTCTGTCAAATTTCAACATCTGACTCTGGATTGATGAGCTCAAATTGGGCCTTTTTCAGGAGTGACAGTCTGTTTGTCGAGTAGGAAGGTTGGACCAGACCACCATGTAGTACTGGCGATCTTCCCTGCTGGCAGAGAGTGAGATCCATGATCAGCAGGATTGTGCTCTGTTGGGACATACTTCCACAGGCCAGGCAGAGACGATTGCTTGATTCTTCGGACACGATTGTTCACATATACATGGAATCTTCTGTGTTGGTTGTGGATGTATCCCAACACCACTTTGCTGTCAGTGTAAAATGTGGTCTTGTCAATTTTCATCTTTAGTTCTTCTCTGAGAAGCTCAGACATTTCCACAGCGAGCACTGCAGCGCACAGTTCTAGCCTCGGAATGGTGAGCTCTGGCACAGGGGCTAGTTTGGCCTTACCCATGACAAACCCGACTTTGTTGTGGTCGTCTTTGTGTGTGATTCTCAAGTAGGCAGCTGCAGCTATAGCTTTAACTGAAGCGTCTGAGAACACACAGAGTTCAGTGACTTTGGCTTGCGAGATGGAGAATGAAGCATAGGTACGAGGAATGTTCAGTGTCTTGAGATGCTGCAGAGAGTCATGCCATTTTCTCCAATCATCATACATGTCTTCAGGCAAGGGGCTGTCCCACTCGAGATTGCTGCTGCGAGAGCTCTCTGAGAAGAAGTCTGCCTTTGGTGGTTACAGGTGCTAGCAGCCCGAGAGGATCGAACAGAATGTTAACAGTTGAGAGCACACCACATCGACTAAAGGGCTTTTGCTCTTGTGGAACATCAAATGTGAACGTGTCTGATGTGGTGTTCCAAATCACACCCAAACTACGCTGGACTGGGAGCTTGTCTGTAGACAGATCAAGGTCTTTGAGTTCCTTTGCCCTGTCTTCAGGTGGGAAAACGTACACTACTTCTACTTTGTTGGAGGCAATCTTGTGGAGACGTAGATAGAGAGTGCGAGCATTCTGTGGGCTCTTTGTAGAACGTCGATAGCCTCAGCTTCTGTCGAGAAAGACTTTAATGCGTCGTCCATCTAAAAATCCTATTCTATGAATTTTCGAGCGTCAGGGGATCGTCGTGGGATCGTGGGTTCGATCCCAGCCCCCGACCAACAGTGATCTGTGTGGAGTTTGCATGTTCTCCCCGTGTTGCGTGGGTTTACTCCGGGATTTCTCCGGTTTCCTCCCACATGCCAAAGACATGCATGTTAGGTTAATTGGCTGTTCTAAATTGTCCCTAGATATCTGTTTCCTATAGGCCCTTAGAATAGAGGGTTAGTATTAATGAAAGCGCTTTGAGTGGTCTTTGTGACTAGAAAAGCGCTATATAAGTGCAGTTTAGTTAGTTAGTTAGTTAGTCAGTTCCATATTCACCTTCTGCTTCCTTTTCCATCCTCAACCCACAGATCGCCACCGCTGGAGAGGGACTGTTACCGAAAACATGCACCCTCATGCGATAGTCCACCACTTCTTTGATCAGGTCGTTGTTTTCGTACCACAGGAAGCAAAGGTAATCTCTGTGATCTTCTTGGACAACAAAGCAGTAAAACATCTGCTCGATGTCAGCTGTGATAGCGACAGGTTCTTTTCTGAAGCAGAGGAGCACACCTATGAGTGTGTTGTTTAGGTCAGGCCCTGACAGCAGTACAGCACTGAGGGAAACTCCATCAAACTGTGCACTGGAATCGAATACCACATGGCTCTTCCCAGGCTTCTGTGGGTGGTATACGCCAAAAAACGGGAAGATACCAGGTCTCTTTGTCTCCATCACGAGGTGGTGCCAGCTCCGCATGTTTGTTGTCGAGCATCTTCTGCATGAACTCAACAAAGTGTGCCTTCATGTCTGGCTTCTTGTCAAGCATACGTCGCAGAGACATGAGCCGCTTGTAGGCGTAGCACCTGTTGTCAGGGAGTAGGCGTCTGGGGCTACGAAACGGGAGTGGTGTCACCCAACTGTTTGTGTAATCTTTGAAGGACCCTTCCATCTTCTTCAGAAAGATTTTGTCTTCAACAGAGTGTGTAAGGTGATTGTCTTTATTAGTGCGACAGAAGACGGCTTCTCCTAGATTCTCAACTGTGGGCTTTGCATGTGGGTCTGAAGGTGGCAGTAGGTTGGAGACAGCTTTCGGTTGGCTCATTGTGAAGCTCCCTTTTACACTGAAGCGACTATCACAGGGAGTGAGATAGCTTGGGTGTCCATTGTCCAACACGTGTGTTTTGAGAGCGTTTACCTCACTTGGCTTGTGGGCGGTGCCCAGACACACATCACCGATGTTAACCCAGCCCAGGTCAGGCTTGTGCAAAAGGGTCATTGTGCCTGCCACTGATTTTCTTTCTCACCTTGTGTACTCTGAGAAGGTTGCGTCCTATGAGCAGCAGTATGTCAGTGTCTGGTTCGAGGGGTGGTATTTCAGCAGCTATTGCTTTCAGATGGGGGTGATGTGAGGCAGCTTCTGCAGTGGGTATTTCTTCCCTATTGTTGGGGATAGCATTGCACTCTATGAGCGTGGGGAGTGGAAAGCTCATTTTTCCATCCAATGACTGAACTATGTAGTTGCAGGCTCTTCTACCAGTTACTTGTGTTGTGCCAGTACACATCTTCAGTGTGTAAAGTGTGACTGTGCCTCGAATGTTGAATGTTTCAAAAAAACTCTGTTTTTGCGAGTGATTGGTTACTTTGATCGTCTGTTATTGCATACATCTTTTTCATGTTGTGTGGCTCACCTTTCGGGTAAACTTGCACCAAACAGATCTTGGAGCAGGATTTTCCTGTGATTTCATTTCCACATACCTCAGTACATGTGGCTGTGACATCTAAGTCCTGTGTGAGTTCTTGCTTCCCGCCGTTCTCTTTAGGAGATGAGGGAGGCTTAGATGCTGTTGGAGCTGGGCCTGGGTGGAGAGCTGCCAGGTGTTTGTCGCTGTCGCATTCTTCACACTTGTTACTTGACAGTCCCTGGCTTGGTGGGTGGTGGAAGCAAGGCAGCGATAGCAGATGTTGTTGTCTTTGAGTACCTTTTTTCTGTCCTCAAGCAACATAGTTCTGAAACTCCTGCATCCTTTCAGCGGGTGTGGTTTGTGATGTATGAGACATTGTCTTTTAATGTCTTCACCTCCTTACTTTGTCTTTACTCTGACTGACACGTCTGTTTTGTGTACCGTAACTGATTGTTTCTGCATATAGTGACCTTGTGATTTTCCTTTTTCGTAACTGATTGTAGGATTGGCAGGTGGGCTGTAAGTCGTGTTGAAGCTTGGGTCATTCCTTGCATTGGCTTGACCTTTCACAAATTCAACAAAGAATGAGAAAGGTGGGAAGCTTACATGATGGTCTTCTTTATACTTTGACCCTACCATTGTCCACTTCTCTTGAAGGTGAAAGGGCAACTTTTCCACGATTGGACTTACACCCCTTGCTGTGTCTAGGTAACTCAAGCCTGGCAGATAACCATCCAGCTTTGCTGCTTCTAGTTCACACAGTAGATCTGATGGATCACGAAGCTTGTGTGGCTCTTTGCTTGTGAGCTTTGGGAAGTTTTGGATTCTTGCAAACATGGACTTTTCTATTGCTTCTGGTGAGCCGTAGCATTGTTCCAGTCTCATCCAGGCCATGTTCAGACCAGCAGGTGGATGCTTGATATTGACTGCTTTTAATCTCTTAGCATGTTCAGAAGATTCAGGGCTAAGCCACTTAATGAGGAGATTTAATTCTTCACTGGCTGTAAGACCGAGGTCTCTGATGGTACTCTGGAATGTGGCTTTCCAGCTAAGATAACTCTCTGGCTTCAAATTTTGTCAGTCCTCCTGTTAATAGTTGACTTCTGGCTAAGAACCTGGCAAGGTCACTGGTAGTGTTGTTTGCATCATTTGAACTTGATATCTGTTGTGGTCGCAACACATTATGAGAAGCTTGGTGAACTGCATCTCTTTGTGGTGGTCGCTTGGTGCCATCTTGTGGCTGAACTTGGCAATGAGCTAGTTCTTGTTTGGCATGGAGATGTGAGTAAAATCAGTGTGGAATGTTGTTCCTGATGTGTACTGTCATGTTGAAAAGTCTCTTTCTTTTGAGATGGATCAATACAACTATGCTTGTTTATATATTCACTCACTTTTTGTTCTGCAGTTTGTTCTAGAGGCAAGAAGCTCAATTTTTCGCTGTGTTCTGGGATAATGAGCTGAGCTACAGCAGACTCCATCACTTCTGTTTTAGTCCTGGCTGCATCTGCTTCCTTTTGTAGGTTGAGTACATCCAGAGTTGCCTCTAATCGTGCCTTTTCCACTTTAATGCTCATCTCTCTCTCAGCATATGCTAGCCTGGCTTTTGCTGCTTGAGCTTCTCCTTGGGCATGTGCTACTGCCATACTGGCTTGGCTTGAAGCTGATGACCTACTAGATCCTACAGCTGATCGAGCAGTTTCCTGGAATGTACAGAGGACCTGGATGAGTGAGAGGAGCGTGACTTTGAGGAGTGTGACCTTTTTTCTCTTTGTGTTTCTTCACTGTTTTGGCTTTCAGCTTGTGTTTGTTCCATCTTGACGACTGGGTAGGACTGCTGATGCTAAATGTACGTTGAATTCCACCAACCGTCACTGTGGTCCCTCACTGAGTGCTATGATTTCTCTGTACTGTTGCACCCAATGTGACTCATGTCCTATATTGAGATTCACAGCCAGCTAAACTCTCTCTTGCATCACTTCCTCCAAGGAACAGGCAGGTGTCGTTTTGGGCTAGGATTTAATGCAAAAAAATGTGAAACTGAAAAGATACAAAATACAAAGAAGTATTTAGAAACTAAAAAAACAAAAGATAATGTGCACAAAAGGTGCATTAACGGGTTAACATTAGCTAAGCAGTGTTACTATATGAACTCAGATTAGACTTCGCTATCACAAGACACATCTCTGATTAATGTCCGTAAAACTTATTAAACTTATTCCAGTAATCAATTATACTTTGTCTGACCATCACAATAAACTGCTAAACTTACTCATATTGCCACTCAAAGGGCTGGAAATGAGCGGATGGCTTTAGAAAGAACAGCAATGCACACTCATGTTCCTGTTGACATTCAGTATGCTAGGTCTCTCCTTCTTGCCACCTACTGGCAAGCCTAAAACTACAGTGGTACCTCTACTTACGAATTTAATTCGTTCCGGAAGAATTCTCGTAACGTGAAAAATTCGTAAGTAGAGGCGCGTTTTACATGTAAATGCCGTAATCCGTTCCAAGCCCCCAAAATTCGGGCATAAATTTTTTATAAATCGTAAAAACGCATCAAAACATGTAACAAATACATGTTACATTTAGATTACTGCACAATAAACATAAAATGAGAGTTTAAAATGAGAGAAAGAATAATAAAAGAGAATAATAAAAGAGAAAGAATAATAAAAATTATGTTCATTTACCCTTTAACTGCTATCGTCGTCGACGTCGTCACCTTTTGCATTCTTTGGTTCATGTTCTGATCCAAGGACGTTTGCTTTTGTCGGCTTGTAAGTGCTTCGTTTTGTTTTAATACCGTGCTGATCGTTGATGTATTACGGCCATATTCTTTGGCGAGATCAACCAAACGCATAAAGTTTTGGAAAAAAAAAAAAACTTTGTGGCCAATGGGATACCAGGAAGATGCTAGGCGATAGCCAATGGCAGAGCAGCTACAGGTATGTTTACGTTCGGTAAACTACGAAGCTGCGAGGAGCGCGTACTTTTTTGCCTTTCGTATCCTGAAATTTCGTTCGTAACTAGAGGCAATATTTTCCCGTTGAGGCGTCTCGTAACCTGAAAATTCCATATGTAGAGACGTTCGTAAGTAGAGGTACCACTGTACTACAGTATAGCGGATGATAAAATAAAGGCAGCGATGAGAGGTTTTAAGCAGGTTTATTAAATCATACCGCCATCATAGGAACTCCACACCAGCCCTTGTGCAGGTGGGCTGGTGTGTGTCCTCAGGCTCTCCAGCAAAGAGACACAGAGTGTGTGTGTCAGCAGCAGCAGTCAAAGAGTGAGAGAGACTGAACATGGATTTCAGTGAGCTTATATACCCAGTCATAGACAATACATGAAAGGCATGGTATCATCAAAGAGACTGCAGAACAGGCATGAGACATTTGCATTTGAGAGACACAGTAAGGACAGGATGCATGAACACAATGCATGAATGGCGCATTAACATCACAGTACATAGCCGGAAAAAGCCAGAAGGAGCGGGGCTGCCTGTAGACATCAATACACACATTTCACTGTTAAGTTAATTGCTCTAGTCGAGCGCTGTGTCTGTCCCAGTTTGTTGTGGGGGTTGTCCCAAACTGCCACAACAGATCGTAACGCCTTCTTGAGCTCTGGAAGAACAAAATATAAACCGCATCAGCACATCGTTTAATTATAAAGTTTATATGCATACCGCGGTTCAGCTGTAACCAGCAGGAGCAAGCTCCATTTAACTGGAACTGCAATACACGACCAGAACTGCTGAGGGCAATAGTGCCTCTGTTGTCTGGCATGTGTGAACAATTTCCAGCGAAGAAGAAGAGGAGCACAGCATGGCAAAGTGTTTGTTGTTTTGTTTTTGCGGTTGTTACAGAGTTTAAGAGCAAAGCGGCTGTATGTGTCTCTCCAACGCAGAGAAAGGAGAATAAAGACCCACTGTTGTGAAGGTATTAACGTGTGCTCTGTGTCTAACTGGCTGCAGAACCTACCTAGAGCAAAGCCTGTTACCAGCTAATGAGCCAGGCTAAAATACGGACATTTTAGCTTTAATTCACAGGGAGTCCCGGGAGCCACCTCACCGTCTGCTGGGTAAGTTTTAGCGAGTAAAGAAAATTAACGCCGCTTATTTTCAATGGCCAACTGTTTCAAGCTTTACAAAAATGACAATACTGTTAGTATGTGCTGTTAATGTTAGTTTGCCTGTTTGACAATAAGCTCTCTGGTTGCTGAGGGTTGAGCTGTCATGGCTAACGTGTTGAATGCAGTGACTGAATTGCAGGAGTTGCTATCGCTTTTTCATCTTTGTTAATATTGGCCCACGTTCTGAATATTAGTTACACTGTGTTACACTGTGTCCGGCTGAGACTAAATGGTATTTAAATGCCTCCCACCCACAGGAGACGGAACGTTAAGAGGTATTAAACAGCGGCTGAGGTAAAATATGCAGCCCCAACAAGAAGCAGAGATGGCGGACGTGAGAAAAAAAAAAAAACACGACTAGTTGGAAAAAAATAGTTGTTAGATTAGTTGACAACTAAAATAATCTTTAGTTGCAGCCCTGTTTGAGATTCTGCCGTCACCGGAGTAAAAGTATCACCATTGCAGAGTAAACTAGTTTGAAAATGAGACTGCCACTCACCTGGAAACAGGAGGACTGGGAGCTTTTCAGCTAAATCGGGATGTTGGAGTTATTTACCCATGGATTCCTGCCACGGACATGCTAACAAGGCTAGCAAGCTAGCAACAGAAACACTCATTATTTTGTAAAGTTTTGGAGACAGGGACAACTTTTTCGGGTGAGCTCCCCGTCAGACAATGTAAATCTAAAGCGTGACATTATTTTGGGGATTTCCACAGTAGGTTGAACACTGCTGCAGAAGTTATAAAGGCAACTTCACCTGTCTGTATCTCACTCAGACTATGAATTCACATCTTTTCACTTGTTTATATTGAGTTATAAATGTATTCACACCATGCAAAAAATTTACCCGATCGCGTTTGGTCTGAACGCACCTTTAGACTTTGGGTTTGTGGTCAAAAGGTCAAAGGTCACGGTTAGTTTTTTTCTACGCCCTACTACTATAGAACGAGTAAAGCTAGGGTCACCAAACTTTGTACACATGTTCACCCTGAGATCCTGACCTCTCACTATGGGTTTGGGGTCAGAAGATCAAAGATCACAGTGAGTTTTCCCTATGCCCTATTACTATACAATGAGTAAAACTAGGATTACTAAATTTTGTACACATGTTCACCCTGAGACCCTGACCTTTTACTATGGATTTAGGATCATAAAGTCAAAGGTCATGGTTATCTTTCCCTATGCCTGATTGCTATAAGGTCACCGAACTTGGTACACAGGTTCACCTTGGGACTCCGACTTACAGCTGTGGGTTTGGGGTCAAAATGTCACAGTTAAAGTCAAAGTACCTTTATTGACTGGTCACACAATGCTGACGCACTCTACAAGAAGGGACAGCGCAGGCTGTTCCTACTGAGGAGACTCAGGTCTTTTGGTGTACAAGGGGCGCTGCTGAAGTCATTCTACGACACGGTGGTGGCATCAGCCATCACTTTTGGAGTGGTCTGCTGGGGAAGTGGCGTTACAGTAGCCGATAGGAAGAGACTGAACAAACTGATCAAGAAAGCTAGCTCTGTCCTGGGGCAACGCCTTGACCCAGTGGAGGAGATGGGAGAGAGAAGGATGGTGGCTAAACTGTCATCTCTGCTGGAGTCCGAGTTCCACCCTATGCAGGACATACTGAATGCACTGAGGAGCTCATTTAGCAGCAGACTACATCATCCTAGGTGCACAACCGAGAGGTTTCGCAGGTCCTTCCTACCTACGGCTGTCAGACTGTACAACCTAAGCAGGGCTGCTCACAGAGATAGCAAAAAGACGTGACAACCTAATAGTATTGAATGCAAAAGACGCAATAGACTTACACAATGGTCCCCTCCGGTATACAACTAGGAAAATACCGGTCGCTATGGAGGGCGACAATATGTATGGGTACATAATCATACCGTGTAGGATAACTAAGTAGACGGTTATGCTGTTTCATTCCATCTAGCTACAGTGCTCCGCACTGTGTGTGTTTATATATGTATATATTTATTCCATCTAGCTACAATGCTCCGCACTGTGTGTATTTATTATATATTTATATATTTATTCCATCTAGCTACAATGCTCCGCACTGTGTATATTTATATATTTATTCCATCTAGCTATAATGCTCCGCACTGTGTATTTATATATTTATATATTTATTCCATCTAGCTACAATGCTCCGCACTGTGTATATTTATATATTTATTCCATCTAGCTATAATGCTCTGCACTGTGTGTATTTATATATTTATATATTTATTCCATCTAGCTACAATGCTCCGCACTGTGTGTCTATATATTTATATGTACATATGTATACTCGCTGCTCTTGTTTTTTCTTGTCTTCTGATTGTTGCTCTGAGTGTTGCTATCCCTGTGCTGTTGCAATCCTGGAATTTCCCCACTGTGGGACTAATAAAGGCTTATCTTATTGGTCTTCCTTGGGAGAGATTTGTCTTGACAGAGAGGTCTGCTGCACAACAAAACATATACAGTGCATACAACCAATACATAAATAAACAACCAAGAATAAAAGACAACACAGGTCAACAAAAGTGCAACTGCAGTGCAATTATCTACTCGACCTCAGTCTTCCTAAGTTCTGTTCATCCTGAATTATTCGCTCATTAATGAGCTTTACTGACAAGGGGATGAATGAATATTTGTACCGATTATGTTTACAAAGAGGGACCCTATACCTTCTTCCTGAATTCATTAAGACATATTCGGGATACAATACATGAGAACTGTCGGATAAAATACAATTTGCCTGTCTAAAGGTGGTTTGTCCAAACAGGTCTTGGGGAGTTAAAGGTGCTGCCATACCTATGATTTTACCTGCCGTTTTAATCGGATTTAATAGCTGAGCTTTTGATTTAACTGTTAAATTGCTAAACCAGCTGGTAATACCATACCATAACACAGACTCAAATGCTGTATCTCAATTCAGGTTCTGCGTCCTCCAAGTGCGCATTTCTAGGCCAGATACGTCACTGTGCTGCATCCAAGGCTGTCTCATTCCGTGGGCTCCTTCACATGCAGCCGACAAATGCTGCCTTCAAAACCCCGAAAACCAAGGATACATGAAGAGGATCCTTGTGGTCCTGACATATCCCAGCAATCGGCGTGTGGCTCAGCCTGGCTTCTTTTTTTTTTTTTTTTTCGGCTCAGGTAGAAGCAGAACAAAGTCAGAAACAATTTAAAGTAAGTTTTTTGCTTGAATTATGCAGCAGTTTGAACGTGAAAACACCAATAATCCAGAAAAAGGCAACATCTAATTATTTAAGCTCATGTTAAGTGACATTTTTTCTGATGTGCTGTATGCTTTTCTTAATGTATTAAGTAAACATGTTGAACTGTTATTTTTTTCTGAAGTCAAACCTTTTTTTCCCATTGTAAGTTTATTAACTAATGTAGTAATATAAAAATACAGTGTGACGTGGTTGAAATAACTTGCCTTAAGATAACTTAAAATCCTGTAGAGACATCTGGAAGCTGATGTTATTTATTTGCTTTTGTGGTGCTGTTTAAAAAAAAACACCTATGGTTATTTTTAGAGAAAATGGAGCAGTTTATGAAGCTGGGGAGGGACAGGACAGCTGTAATAATTATGCTGATCTTAAAAATGTCCATCATATCTGAAGTGATAATCAGATTTTTCTGATATTTTTTTCTTTTTTCTGGTTTATTTCTGAGGTCCACGGTGGTGAACCTGCAGGAACCGAGGATCAGCTGTGGAGAAAACAGGCTGGACTCAAGATTTATAGAACTGATATTTGACTGAAATAACCACAATAAAAGAGATTTAATGAACTGTTTTATTGGTTGTGATTTTTTAGCAGTTTACTTTGCAAACTGAAGCAAGCTAAATAAAAAATATTGCATGTTTACTGTTGATAGAAAAACTGTATTTCAATGAAGTAGTTTTTGAAAAAGAGGATTTTTTGCAAGATAATTCAAAAAGAGACTTTCATATATTTATTACACACAGAGTGAAACATTTTAAACCTGATTTAATATTGTTAATAATGATTATAGTTTTTAAAGTTAAATGACAAATCATGATTTTCTAATTTACTGAGATGCACTGGTACAACTAAGATGAAGCTGAAGATGGAATCTGTTCTACTGCTGCTGAAAATCATTGAGGGTTATCATCCTACAGTACAGGACTGTGGTCTGCTTTAGAACATTAAAAACTAAATGTCAGAGCTGATACAAGGCAAAAGTATGTGAGGATTTTACCGAAAATTAATAAATGAAACAAGCTAAATGTAGACTGTAAAGCAGTGTTGTCATATCACAGCAGCACTATGGCAATGCATCCATCCGCCCCCTCTCCGTTCCACCGTCTCCGGCCCTGTCAGCGGACTGCACCAGTAAGTTTAGCAAGTAATGTCGGCGCTTTTTATTTTCAATGAGCGACTCTCACAGCTTTAGAGAACTGACCACGCTATTAGTATATGCTGTTTAAATAGTTTACCTGCCATCTGACAATAATCTTTCTTACAATGGTTACTGACAGCTGAGCTGCTTCCGTTACACTGGCTAGTATGTTAACTGCAGTAAATGGATGAATTACAGGAGCAACTTGCTCTTTTTCGTATTCTCCGTTATTGTCACTGTAATATCAGCCTTCATTCTGAACATTAGTGCATCTCGGTAAATTAGAATATCATGATTTGTAATTTAATTAAAAAAGATAACCATAATCATCACAAATGCATTTAAAATGGCTTGATGAATATTTCACTGTATGTGTAGTGGAGGCTCACATTCCTGCACTGATATTTAAAGTGTTTTTTTATTTATTTTGGACTGGAAGAAGTTATTTTAATTTTCATTCATTCATTCATTAATCTTCTTCCGCTTAATCCTTTTCGGGTTGTGGGGGGGGAGGGGCGGAGCCTATCCCAGCATCTTTGGGCAAGAGGCAGGGTACACCCTGGACAGATCGCCAGTCCATCGCAGGGCCAACACAGAGAGACAGACAACCATTCACTCTCACAGTCATACCTAAGGACAATTTAGAATCCCCAGTTTTGATGCCAATTAACCTAACTTGCATGTTTTTGGCATGTGGGAGGAAACCAGAGAAATCCCGGAGTAAACCCACACAGACACGGGGAGAACATGCAAACTCCACACAGATCACTGTTGGTCGGGGGCTGGGATCGAACCCAGGATCCCCCGGCAATTAAACTTTTAAAGTTCTAGACCCAGCAAGGTTTCAAACAGGATGGACTAGCTTGTTTTCTTTTTTTACTTTAATGAAGTTGAATATTACTCTAGTTTGTTTTTGACACGCAGTTACAACAGCCTTTATGGAGCAGCAAAACTGCTGTTTGAGTTTTTACACTTTAACATCTGTTATTTAATTGTGTTACTACAAACACTTCTGATTAGGCTGTCAAGTTCAAGTTTCCAACTCATGTTTGATGGGTCATTATTTTATTTAGCTATGGAAACATTGTCTGATAGGCTACATTATATTAAGACAGAGACTGACAACAAAGTAATATTCACAGGTGTGCAGGCTTAAACAGGTGAGGTAAAACATGACCTAGATCCCTGAACAGGAGCTGTGCCAGCAGGAAGTTGAGCTGGTGGACATGACGGAAATAATTGCGATTGTTGACTAATCGAAAAAATAGTCGTTAAATTAGTCAACTACCAAAATAATCATTAGTTGCAGCCCTAATTGATATTAATCCAGATGTGGCTCCACCTCCATGCGAAGCTCCTGAATTAAAAATTTCTCCAGTGCTTTCATAACATTGGAGGTAAGAGCCACTGGCCTAAAATTGTTGTTTACCTGGGGACTGTACTTTCTTAGGAACTGGAATAACAGATCTTTTCCAAAGTTCGGGTACTGAATGAGTGTCAGTAGACAGCTGGAAGACTTGATGCCAAGCTGGAGAGAGTTCCTCTGCAAATGTTTTTAGCAGAAAAGCAGACACGTTGATTGATTTTATTTATTTGAACATCAAGACCAAAAAAAATTAAAACAAGAAATCAAAACCAAAAAAATAAACATAAAAAAAATGTCCTTATTCAAAAGGAGTGGGAAGAAGCCAACACTTATATAGTCCCACCCCTTCTCCATACCCAATAAATTATAATATCATTCTAGTCATTATCCATACCAGAAATATATTCATTATACAATACGTGGACAAACTTGTTGGTACCCCTCTGTTAATGAAAGAAAAACCCACAATGGTCACAGAAATAACTTGAATCTGACAAAAGTGGTAATAAATAAAACTTCTATGAAAATTAACCAATGAAAATCAGACAATGTTTTTGAATTGTGGTTCAACAGAATTATTTTAAAAAACAAACTCATGAAACAGGCCTCGACAAAAATGATGGTACCCCTAGAAAAGATTGAAAATAATGTGACCATAGGGACATTTTCAACCAAGATGTGTCCTCTAATTAACATCACAGGTGTCTACAAACTTGTAATCAGTCAGTCGGCCTATATAAAGGGTGACAAGTAGTCACTGTGCTGTTTGGTGACATGGTGTGTACCACACTAAACATGGACCAGAGGAAGCAAAGGAGAGAGTTGTCTCAGGAGATTAGAAATAAAATTATAGACAAGCATGTTAAAGGTAAAGGCTATAAGACCATCTCCAAGCAGCTTGATGTTCCTGTGACTACAGTTGCACATATTATTCAGAAATTTAAGATCCACGGGACTGTAGTCAACCTCCCTAGACGTGGCCGCAAGAGGAGACGGATAATATGAATGGTAACAAAAGAGCCCAGAACAACCTCTAAACACATTCATGGTGAACTCCAAGGTCAAGGTACATCAGTGTCAGATTGCACCATCCGTCATTGTTTGAGCCAAAGTGGACTTCATGGGAGACGACCAAGGAGGGCACCACTGTTGAAAACAAATCATAAAAAAGCCAGACTGGAATTTGCCAAACTGCATGTTGACAAGCTACAAAGCTTCTGGGAGAATGTCCTATGGACAGACGAGACAAAACTGGAACTTTTTGGCAAGGCACATCAGCTCTATGTTCACAGACGCAAAAATGAAGCATACCAAGAAAAGAACACTGTCCCTACTGTGAAACATGGAGGAGGTTCTGTTATGTTCTGGGGCTGCTTTGCTCCATCTGGTACAGGGTGTCTTGAATCTGTGCAGGGTACAATGAAATCTCAAGACTATCAAGGTATTCTAGAGAGAAATGTGCTGCCCAATGTCAGACAGCTTGGTCTCAGTCGCAGGTCATAGATCTTGCAACAGGATAATGACCCCAAAAACACAGCTAAAAACACCCAAGAATGGCTAAGAGCTAAACATTGGACTATTCTAAAGTGGCCTTCTATGAGCCCTGATCTAAATCCTATTGAACATCTGTGGAAGGAGCTGAAACATGCCGTCTGGAGAAGGCACCCTTCAAACCTGAGACAACTGGAGCAGTTTGCTCATGAGGAGTGGGCCAAAATACCTGCTGAGAGGTGCAGAAGTCTCATTGACAGTTACAGAAATCGTTTGATTGCAGTGATTGCCTCAAAAGGTTGTGCGACAAAATATTAAGTTAAGGGTACCATCATTTTTGTCCAGGCCTGTTTCATGAGTTTGTTTTTTAAAATAATTCTGTTGAACCACAATTCAAAAGCACTGTCTGATTTTCATTGGTTAATTTTCATGGAATTGTTATTTATTACCACTTTTGTCAGATTCAAGTTATTTCTGTGACCATTGTAGGTTTTTCTTAGATTAACAGAGGGGTACCAACAATTTTGTCCACGGTTGTATATAATGCATCTTATAATTACCTCCGCCAAGGAGGTTATGTTTTCATCGGCGTTGGTTTGTCTGTTTGTTTGTTTGTTTGTTTGTTTGTTTGTTTGTTTGTTAGCAAGATAACTCAAAAAGTTATGGATGGATTTTCATGAAATTTTCAGATTGTCAGAAATGGGGTATCCTACAGATGATTAGATTTTGGTGGTGATCCGGATCACCGTCTGGATCCAGGAATTTTTTAAAGGATTTTTTTTTTTTTATATATATTTAACATTGCAAGATAGGGCCATTTTCAATATTTTTTCAATATTTTTTTTTTTTTTGTGCATGTAACTCTGCCAAAAAATCGTCACAACACTTGGAAAAAAAAAAAAAAATACAAGACAACATGCCCACAGGGGAACTGTGGCGCTTGGCGGAGGTCTGCGCTCTCCGAGTGCTTTTCTAGTTAAATTATGCATTAGAAATGATACAACAATGATAGTTTAGATTAGTTTAGATTTCACATTGTCTGGCCCTGTCGCTTTATTAGTGTGCATTGATTTAAAAACCCCAGTAACTACTTGCAGGTTGATTAAGATCCTATCCGCATTCCTCCTTGTTATCATTTTCAAAATGCAGGTAAAAATCATTTAGTTCATTTGCTTTTGTGATCTCATTCTTGGCAAACTCCAGCTTTCTTTTTGTGTCCATGTTGATCATACTGCGGATAGAGTCCCACAGTCTCTTGGTGTTCGGCCCTGAAAGATCTCTTTCAGTCCGTTCCTTGAATTGCCGCTGAGCTGCTCTCATTCTCTGGTTAAGGTCCTTTTGTGTAGCCCTGACACCTGCAAAGTCCCCCGGTTTAAAGGCACTTTTCTTTTCATCAATACATTCCTTTATTTCCTGAGTGATATAAGGTTTGTTATTTGGGTATTTCTTAATGGTTTTAGTTAGCTTTCCCTACTACTGCCCTACTACTATATAATGAGTAAAGCTAGGGCCACCAAACTTTGTACATAGGTTTGTCCTGTTACCCTGACCTCTGACTATGGTTTTGGGATTACAAGGTCAAAGGTCAGATTGTCATTTAAACTATATCTCAAAAACAAAGAAGGTTAGGGTCACCAAACTCTGTACACGGGTTTACCTTGGGACCCTCACTCACAACTATGGGTTTGGGGTCAAAAGGTCAAGGTCAAAATGCCATATAAACTATACATCAACAACAACGAAACCTAGGGCCACCAAACTTGCTACACATGTTCACCCTGACCTCTGACTGTGGGTTTGGGGTTGAAAGGCCAAAGGTCATGGTTAGCTTCCCCTATGTCCTATTGCTACCAAACAAATGCAGCTAGGGTCACCAAACTTTGTACACAGGTTTGGCCTGTCACCATGACCTCTAACTAGGGTTTTGGGATTGCCAGGTCAAAGGTCAAGGTCAAATTGCCATTTAAACTATATCTCAAAAGCAAAGGAAGTTAGGAACACCAAACTTGGTACACAGGTTCACCTTGGGACCCTCACCCACATCTATGGGTTTGGGGTCAAAGGTCCAGGTCAAAATACCATATAAGCTAAATCTCAACATAGACTAAGGGGTACCACTGGCAGCCACTAGTATTTTTTGTATTATTGTTTGTCTTTATACTGAAACCATCTGCAAAATAAGTGTATCTTCATTCAAATCGGGTACAGATGTTGCTGGGAGTGCTTGGAAAGAGATATTGCCAAGATAGATTAAAAAATAAATTTGCACAAACCACACACGCCTGCCAGTAATTTGTGATGGACTTGCACACCCTATATTTTCCCAAATATATCATCCCAAGCATGTCTTTTAAGTTGCTTTTATCCCACTGGGGGCAGCTGATTTGTAAATGGAGGATAGATTGAGATATGACAATGTGAGTGTGTTTGTGCTGACAATTTCTGCTCTGTATACCCTAGCAGTGATTATATTCACCATGACAACTGCACAGTCGGCACTGTGGGTTTGCCAAGACATGTCGGCCTCAACAATATCTCAAAGTCTCATAATGCATATCAAATTGGAGCAAAGGGATGCCAGAGCTTGCTAAATGCCACTCTGAACCACAGTTTTGTTGAATGGGGAATTGTGAGGTTAGTAACTGGGGTATGTACAGGTAGACCTTCAATAGGGCTACTACCCACTGCCAGCCTCCTATTATGTGTTCATTAATGTATTCTTTTCATTATCTTTCACCTTCACCTTAAAACAGAGAAGGGTGTTCATGACAAAAAGGTACGAGATGAAGGTTAGTCCACCCCCTCCTGTTTAAAATTGAAATCCGGGAACGCCTGCTTTAATTGCCTGCCACTTTGACTCAAAAAATGTCTACCCTCCATATTGGCAGTAAATGGTGGCAGCTAAAGAGGTTGGGAGATAAGAAAGGGAGTAAAGGGTAGGAGCCACCCAGAGCTTGCTAACTGTCGCCACAGACCCAGAGGGAAGAGAAGGGGGAGGAGAGAGGGGTGGGAAGACAAGGCTGACTGCTCTAACACTCTTACACATATCATCATATCTGTATGATCAGTGGGGTGGAGAAAAAGGGAGGGCAAGTTGAAACCCCAGAGCGGAACTGACGGCTACACCTGTCCTCCCTTCTCCTTTCTCTCTCGCCGTCTTGTTCTTTCGTTGTCCTCCTCTCCCGCTCGTCTCCCTTCTCCAGGGTCCTCAGGGTTAAAATTGTTTGTCTCTCTCCCTCCATGTTCCATCTCTGTCTCTTAGTGCCCTTTGGTCCAGTATTCCTCCTGGTGTTTCTCTTTCTCCCTCTCCTCTCCCCACATGGGTCCCTCCATCCTCCATGACTCCCCCCTGCCTTCCTGCCGCAGAGATTCTCTCCTAATCCCTGGAAGTTTGGAACTAATGAACTAACTGCTGAGCCGCTGCCACGGAGCTTGGTCCCAAACTATACTGTACTTCACACTCGATTTCCTCTCCAGATGGCATAGTGGCGCGGCCGACTCGACGGGGAGCGCCTCTCACACACCAGCACGAGCCTGCAAATGCACACAAGACCTGCTGAATACAAACATGCACACATGCCTGAGTGTGCACATGTACTCTCTTATGGGTATACACGCAAATACATAAGCACACACATGGATTGTTACAGTTCATAGCTCACTGTAAATCAGTCAAGTACCAGTATCCTACACTGACTTTAGCATCTTACAAAACCAGGTCAGTTATAGCTAATAAACAGTTAAATCACTAATTGGTAATGTAGTGAAAGATAGGAATCAACTTCTAGTACTTAACCTACTCAGTCATTTGATTTCAGATTGTACAAACTACCTTTGATTTTTGTGGGAAATTAGATTATTGAGGAACTATAATATATACAACAGGGATAATAAGAATTGAATGCATCAACATTTTTCTCATTAAACATGTTTCTGATGGAGCCATTGACCTGAAATTTTCACCAGATATCAGTAACAACCCAAGTAATCCATACATACAAAGGAATCAAGGCAGCTGTGTTCACAAAACAAGTTAGATTTAATAAAGTGGAATGACACAGGAAATAAGTATTGCACACGCTTGGTGAAATTCATTTAATATTTAGTAGAAAAGCCTTTGTTGGTGATAAAAGCTTCCAGATGCCTCCTGTATGGAGAAACTAGGCACAGGCATTGCTCAGGAGTGATTTTAGCCCATTCTTCTACACAGACTGTCTTCAAATCTTGAAGGTTCTATGGGTGTCTTCCATGAACTCTGATCTTCAGTTCATTCCACAGATTTTCAATTGGATTCAGGTCAGGTGACCGACTGGACCATTCTAGCAGCTTTATTTTCCCTCTCTGGAGCCAGTTGAGTTTCCTTGGCTGTGTGTTTGGCATCATTGTCTTGCTGAATTGTCCACCCTCATCTTCAGCATCTTGGTAGATGGTAGCAGTTTCTTATCAATGAAGTCTCTGTACATTTGTCCATTCATCTTTCCTTAAATTATATGAAGTTCGCCTGTACCATGTGCTGAAAAACAACCCCACACCATGATGGGATGTGCAGTGCCATTTCTCCTCCAAACATGCTGTGTGTTGTGGCATCTAAAATGGTCAATTTTGGTCTTATCTGACCAGACTATATTCTCCCAGTATTTTTACTGGCTTGCCCAAATGTTGTGCAGCAAACTTTAAACGAGCTTCAGCATGCTTTTTCTTCAGCAATGAGTCTTGCGGGGTGAGCGGACATAGAGCCCATGTCAGTTGAGTGCATTACTTTTTTTTTTTTTTTTTTGAAACAGCAGTACCTGCTAACTCCAGGCCTTTCTGGAGCTCTCCATGAGTGTTCTTTGCCTCTTGGATAACTCTTCTGATAATTCTTTTGACTCCTCTGTCAGAGATCTTGCGATGAGCTCTTGGCTGTGGCCGGTTTATGGTAAAATTGTGCTCTTTCCACTTCCAAATGATGGCTCCAACAGTGCTCACTGGAACATTGAGCAGTTTAGAAATGTGCCTGCATCCAATGCCATCATTATGTTTTGCAACAATAAGGTTGCAACGGTTTAGAGAGAGCTCTTTGCTTCTACCCATCATGAGTTTTTTGTGGTGTGACAATCTGATATTCACAGACCTTTTTAAAGGCTATAAGTCAGGACTTACAGTGGTGTGAAAAAGTGTTTGCCCCCTTCCTGATTGCTCATGTTTTTGTATGTTTGTCACACTTAAATGTTTCAGATCATCAAACAAATTTAAATATTATATAGCACAAGTAAACACAAAATGCAGTTTTTAAATGAAGGTGTTTATTATTGGGGGGGGGTCCAAACCTACATGGCCCTGTGTGAAAAAGTGATTGCCCCCCCTTCCCGTTAAAACATAAATTAACTGTGCTTTATCACATCTTTGGGAAGCTGAGTAAAATTTCTCTAGCCACACCCAGGTGTGATTACTGCCACACCTGTTCTCAGTCAAGAAATCACTTAAATAGGACCTTCATGACAAAGTGAAGTAGACCAAAAGATCCTCAATAGCTAGACATCATGCTGCGATCCAAAGAAATTCAGGAACAAATGAGAAAGTAATTGAGATTTATCAATCTGGAAAAGGTTATAAAGCCATTTCTAAAGCTTTGGGACTTCAGCTAACCACAGTGAGAGCCATTCTCCACAAATGGTGACAATATGTAACAGTGGTAAGCCTTCCCAGGAGTGGCCAGTCGACCAAAATTACCCCAAGAGCGCAGTAACAACTCATCCAAGAGGTCACAAAAGACCCCACAACAACATCCAAAGAACTGCAGGCCTCACTTGCTTCAGTTAAGGTGAGTGTTCATGACTCCACCATAAGAAAGAGACTGGGCGAAAATGGCCTGCATGGCAGAGTTCCAGGACGAAAACCACTGCTGAGCAAAAAGAACATAAAGGCTCATCTCAGTTTTGTCAGAAATTATCTTGATGATCCCCAAGACTTTTGGGAAAATACTCTGTGGACTGACAAGACAAAAGTTGAACTTTTTGAAAGGTGTGTGTCCCATTACATCCGGTGTAAAAATAACACAGCATTTCAGAAAAGGAACATCATACCAGCAGTAAAATATGGTGGTGGTAGTGTGATGGTCTGGAGCTGTTTTGCTGCTTCAGGACCTGGAAGACTTGCTGTGGTAAATGGAACCATGAATTCTGCTGTCTAACAAAAAGTCCTGAAGGAGAATGTCCGGCCATCTGTTCGTGATGGCCATCTGTTCATCTGTTAGTGCACTTGGGTTCTGCAGCAGGACAGTGATCCAAAACACACCAGCAAGCCCACCCCTGAATGGCTTAAGAAAAACAAAATGCAGACTTTGGAGTGGCCTTGTCAAAGTACTGACCTGAATCCGATTAAGATGCTGTGGCGTGACCTTAAAAAGGCGGTTCATGCTCGAAAACCCTCCAATGTGGCTGAATTACAACTCTGCAAAGATGAGTGGGCCAAAATTCCTCCACAGCACTGTAAAAGACTCAATGCCAGTTATCGCAAACGCTTGACTGCAGTTGTTGTTGCTAAGGGTGGCCCAACCAGTTATTAGGTTTAGGGGCCAATCACTTTTTCCACACAGGGCCATGTAGGTTTGGATTTTTTTCCCCATAATAACAAACACCTTCATTTAAAAACTTCATTTTGTGTTTACTTGTTATCTTTGTCTAATATTTAAATTTGTTTGATGATCTGAAACATTTAAGTGCTCATGACACGATTTTGACATTATCTAATTTTGCAACACATAATTTCAATATGACGAAATAGGTGGGTCTGTGCAGTTCTAAGTCAAACAGACTTGTTTTCACTCGATTATCTGACCTTTCCAAGAGCGCCGCAGCACCAATTGGGTCAGTGGCTGGAAAAACCCCTGGCCATGTTGTGACGTCAGCGGGAGAACACAGCGGTTGGCTGACCATTCTACACATATGACTGAAGCGGTTGAAAACATCGATGATGGTTCCAGCACATGTAGTCTGGGATTGGTTTGTGTTGTCCAATCTTCAGACTATTATAGTTCAGAAGAATGTGGTGATAATGAAGAATCTGGGGGCATCAGACCTTATAGGTTTGAGCTGTACCAAGTGGACATCGTGCCTAGCGAGTCAGACTCAGAGAGTGATGGTGGTGAGGCAGACATGCCCGCCGCAACAGCAGCGGCAAACACACGGCAGGGGAACACAGAGTGGTATGCTTTTGTTACAGATATTGCAACAAATTATTTGTTCATAAATATAATTTATTTAAACCCAATTTTTCAATAAAGTCATAGCAGTGTATTTATAATAAAATTGAAACATCTTCCTGATACTGTCAAGCCCCCCCCCCAAATAAACAAAAGATACTATTTTTTTTAATTTTTGCAGGTGCCAGTGTGGTCTTTGTGTGAGCAGGACAACAGAGGAGGAAAGCATTTGCTGTCAAGAGCAGGACAAGGTGAAGCAGAAAATTCCAGATTGGTGCAATAAAGTGTATCACTGGTCATCACAACTTCCTCACGGTGTGTCTGAACAAAGATGTGTTGGAAGTAGCCTACTTCACCCATAAACATTATGTGAATGTGGATTATGGGAACAATTGGAAGCGATATACAGCTTACAGACAGTTCATCAGATGGTGCTACCACTGCCTTGGTGAGAAAGTCCACGTGCCGATACCTGCCTGTGTCATTCACAAGATCAGAGAGACCTTTCCACTACAAGAGGGACAATATGTTGGTTTTACTTATGCTGACTAACTACCTTTATGTGTTCATGGTATTGTTTTTCATTCGATACATGTTTATCTGACCACAACTGTTGTCAGTTTTTACAAGAATATAAAATTACAAAATATTTATAGTGTGATACTTGAAAATCTCATAACTGTTGTCATCATTGGGACGTTGCATGCAATCCTGTATCAATCCTGGGTATCTGAACAAGAGAGAGAATTTTTTTTTTTTATTTTGCAAATATAGTATAAATATTTTTTTAGTAAATTAGAGCATACTCATGGCCAAAACTTATCATTTTACAGTTTAATTATCTGTAAAAACCCCTTTAGAAATTAAAATTATTCTCTGTGTTACTGATGGCAATATCCTTACAAATGATGTATTCTCTATTATTTATGTCTCATAAAAATTGCAATTTTGTTTATCGTTGTTTATTAACTGCTTTTGTCTTGTATCAACTGGCATGTGATTTTCAACAATAATAAAAGCAATAGAAGCAACTGATAGTCCTCATTTTTTCTAGAGTTTGGTCACAAGTAAACAATACTCATAACTGGTATAGCACACATGTACTATAACTATCAAAAATATTAAATTAATTATTATAACAGGAAAAAGTCCAAATTAGTGGCAATGAATACAATATAGGGCAGCGCAGTGGCGGAGTGGTTAGCACTGTGGCAGCACAGAAACTCACCCTTGGCCGGGGGATCCTGGGTTCGATCCCAGCCCCCGACCAACAGTGATCTGTGTGGAGTTTGCATGTTCTCCCTGTGTCTGCGTGGGTTTACCCCGGGATTTCTCTGGTTTCCTCCCACAAAGTTAGGTTAACTGGCATCAAACTGGGGATTCTAAATTGTCCTTAGGTATGACTGTGAGAGTGAATGGTTGTCTGTCTCTCTGTGTTGGCCCTGCGATGGACTAGCGATCTGTCCAGGGTGTACCCTGCCTCTCTCCCAAAGATGCTGGGATAGGCTCCAGCCCCCCCGCGACCTGAAAAGGATTAAGCAGAAGAAGATGGATGGATGGATGGAATACTATATAGTCAGTTGGTGTCACAAACCGAGCCCCTGTTATCCTGTAGGCTTGGTTCTGACCGTTCTCTGTGGCTCAGGCATCGGGTTTATTATGTATTATCTTTTGAGTTCTTGTTTTTATGTCTGTGTTCCTTTTCTTTTCCATGCCTGTAGCCACCGCTCTGGCCGGCGGTTGTTGGGCAGTCGTTTTGACCCACTTTCAAGTGGGCGCTGTCCAACATTCGCCAGTCCGACCACACCCCCTCAAACAGTCAGCTGTTTGGCCCCAGTAATTATCTTTCCCGCGCCTCGCCCAGGTGTGTCCAGTTTGTCACGCCAGCAGTGTTTGTACTTAGGCAGCTCTTACCAGTCAAACACTGCTGGACCATTGTGCATCGCCATGCGGACGTTAATCGCCACATGGTAGTACTGTTTATTGAGGGAAAGCTACACTGTCGCCATTCCCCTCGGTGTAGCTGTGTTTGTGTATGTTCGCCGGTGACTTGGACTGAGTACGAACTGTTTAGTGTAGCCCAGTTTCCTCTCCAGCTACAGTAGAGTGTCCTGGAGAACTCAGGGTCTTCCCCGAGCTGTTCATGTTTTGTGTGCATCATCTGCCGTGTTGTCAGCCAGCCAATATTGCCAACACTATCACGACGTGTTAGCCACTCCACACAGCCGTGGTTCTGTTGCGCTCCTTGAAGTGATGTCGGCCCTGGGGTGCAATCGTGGTTAACACGTCTCCTCTCCATGCGTTTGCTGGGCGATGTTGATGTTGACCCTGAATGCCAACTGTAAGTATTTCTGTTTATTTTTGTAAGTCTTCACCTTTTTGGAAACTTGTCATCAGTCTTGTGTTCAACAAATGTGCTGTGGTGAATCCTGCACGTAAATCCATTCATCCTTCCCCTCCTCCATGCGCTAAAAGCACACGAGGAAGCTTATGACAGTTGGAGCTGAAGCGTGTGATGTGGTCTTTCACAGCCTGCTGTTTATCTAAGCCTGCGACACAATGTGAAGGCATAGTCATAAAACTAAAACAAGAAACCAGAGAAACTGTCTGCTACAAAGCTGCTGGCATTCCTGTCAACAAAACTGGTGTCTGTTCTTGCGTTGAAGTCATTTCCGCCTCCTTCCTCATTCGGTGAGCAGCGCCATAGTCCAATCAAATTTGCCAGAATGGCGGTGGTTTTCTGATGACAACTATGTTATGCAGGCACACTTGTAACTATTATATTGATCATCGACAGTGACTTTTGGGTTTATACAACATGCTAAAATATGTCAAAATCATGTCATGAGCACTTTAAGTGCGACAAACATACAAAAAATGAGAAATCAGGAAGAGGGCAAACGCTTCTTCACACCACACGCCGTGTGTGTGTGTGTGTGTGTGTGTGTGTGTGTGTGTGTGTGTGTGTGTGTGTGTGTGTGTGTGTGTGTGCGTGTGTAATATAAAAGCCAACACACATGTTGGTACCCTTAATGAGTACCTGGTGCTTTTGAGTATCCTAATCCTGAGGGTGTAGAAAAATGATTAAATGATATTCAAATTGTAATTTCAAACTCCACACACAAATTATAGACAACTCTGGAATAAAAGTGATGTCAGTCTACAACAGTGGTGCTCAAACTATATACGCGTGCGCACGCGCACGCAGCGACCAGCAGTAGGTGAAAAAAGTTTGACGTCTGTGTCTTTGTTTTTATGCACTTTAATGTGTTTCAAATGTAATTCTCTGTGCCGTTTTTGTCCTTGAATGTTTGTGGACTATATAACGAAGAGCTCCCTGGTTCCATCAGTATGGATTTCCTTCTTGTTTTTGTACTGTCGTTTTTTTTTCTACCGGCTCTTTATCTTGGAGGTAAGCGCGATCGCAATCATGCCGGGAAGAATACAGTATTCCAGAGACATGTTACTGCATTTAAACATGGATAATGCAGCATCTGTGTTTGAGTCCGTGCCACAACTGCCGGACTTTATTTTAATAGATTTTCATGGACACAGCAATGAAAAGCGAGACAAGAGGAAGAAACGCAGAAAGCGTGGAGGTGTAAGATTAAACCTGAGGAGGCATCAGCTTAACTGCATTCCTCTTCCTTCCATCATTATGGGGAACGTACAATCCCTGAGAAATAAAGTGGATGAAATTCAAGGAAGTGTCCGATATCAGAAGGATTTCAAGAACTGCTGTGTCATGGCTTACACGGAGACGTGGCTTACGGCGCGTGACCGGGATGCGGACCTGTGGATTGACGGCTTTGGACCCCCACTTTGCTCGGATCGGCAGGAAGAGGTAACTGGGAAACGTCAGGGGGGCGGCGTATGTTTATATGTTATAAACAGTGCTGTACATCTGTCACGATCAGAGAGCGCATCGGTACACCAGATGTGGAGCTTCTGTCCATGTCACTACGCCCTTTTTATCTGCCCCACGAGTTCCCCCAACTTTTCATAACGACTGTGTACATTCACCCGAGAACGGATGCTGACTCCGCCTCCAGCACCGTCTTTGATGTGGTACAGCGATTGCAGTCGATTTCCCCAGAGGCTCCAAATTTTATTCTTGGGGATTTTAACCATGTTTCTTTAAAGAAGACACTTACAAACTTTTATCAGTATGTCTCCTGCCCAACGAGGCGAAAAAATACATTGGACCTGTGCTATGGATCCATTGAGAGGGCCTATAAATCTATTCCCCTTCCTTCTTTAGGATCCTCAGATCACAACTGTGTACATTTGCTGCCCACATATAAAACTGCTCTCAGAAGAGAAAAGACGAAGACCAGAGACATAAACGTGTGCACAGAGGATTCAGTGCACTGCCTCTAGGAATGCTTTAACTGTACAGACTGGGAGGTGTTCACACTGGCCCTCGGAGAAGATTTGGACTCTTTAGTGGACGTGACATGCTCATACATGGCTTTCTGTAGAGACATGATTGTTCCACGTAAACGTGTCAAAATATATCCCAACAACAAGCCATGGAGTACAAAATC
The DNA here is from genome assembly GCA_020510985.1 of Pholidichthys leucotaenia. Lineage (NCBI taxonomy): Eukaryota > Metazoa > Chordata > Actinopteri > Cichliformes > Pholidichthyidae > Pholidichthys > Pholidichthys leucotaenia. The sequence continues at coordinate 95,130,225 of CM035843.1, forward strand.
AGTTAAATCCTGCTTACAGAGGGAAGCACTTGCCTTTAAACAGGGGGTTGTTTCTGAGCTGCAGGTTGTCACAAAAGAGCTGAAGGCCGAAATTTTAAAAGCAAAACAGAATTATAAATCAGAGTTGGAAAGTAAGATGGCAACAAAGAAACTTGGTTCAGCCTGGGCCATTATGAAAACTATTGCAGGCCTTCAGAGCACAGAGCGCAGTAATCGTGTGTTTCTAGATGGTTTTAGTTCAGACACAGAGCTGGCTAATGCTCTTAATTGTTTTTATGGTCGTTTTGACTCCTTTGATTTTAGCACAGAAACCCAAGGTTTGAAACAGAAACTCAAAGACAAACAGAAACTCATAGACAATCAGCACTTTAATATTGAGGTGCAGGATGTTAAAAGGGCGTTCTGTGCTGTAAAAGTGAACAAAAGTCAGGGCCCTGATAATATATGTGGGCGCTTGGTAAAGTCCTGTACACATGAGCTGAGTGCTGTATTTCACTACATTTTCAATAAGTCCTTACAGACACAACATGTGCCTAAGATCTGGAAAGATGCTGTGGTTGTCCCCGTTCCAAAATCCAGTTGTCCTAAAACGCTAAATGATTTTAGACCAGTTGCTTTGACTTCAATTTTAATGAAAATTTTTGAAAAACTGGTCAGATTTGAAGTCCTAAAGCAGACTGAGCATGCATTGGACCTTTGCAGTTTGCCTATAGGCCTCACAGAGGAGTAGAGGATGCCACTGTCACTCTGTTTAACATGCTTTTTAAACATCTGGATTTTAATGGGAAACACGCCAGGCTTTTATTTGTGGACTTTTCTTCCACCTTTAATACAATCCAACCTCATATTTTAGTTGAAAGGCTCCTGCAACAATTTGATTTGAGTAATAATCTGATGGGTTGGATTCTGGATTTTTTTTAACCAACAGGACACAGAGAGTAAGGGTCAATGGTACATTGTCTGACCAAAAGTGTTCTTCTACTGGCTCTCCGCAGGGGTGTGTGTTGTCACCACTACTCTTCATCCTGTACACAAACATGTGTCGGAGCAGACATGACAACAGACATATTATAAAGTATGCTGATGATTCAGTTGTTGTCAGTCTCCTCCAGGATGGTGAGAGTGGCCACGGCCCAGTAGTTGATGATTTTGTTCACTGGTGTGAGGATTCCTACCTGCAGCTGAATACGACAAAAGCTAAAGATATGATTATTGACTTTAGGAGGAAAACTCCCAGGCACGAAGTCACTGTACTAAAAGGCCAGACCACTGAATGTGTACAATCGATTCCAAGATGGCCGCGCCGCCTGTGTTTCTGGCTGCTGGTCGTCTCCGCTTGTTTGTCCTGTTTTTGATTGTGTTATTGTGTCTGGATTATGTGCAGTCAGCCATTGTTTATGATCGCCAAGTGCTGCTGGATATTCGATCTTCCATGGTGAGGTTTGGCTGTCATAATCAGGAGGGAAGATTCTTCCATCGGTCTCTGCATTTGCAACTTCCCGTTGGTACCTGGGATCCCCGCTGTGGTTATACCAGCAGAAAGCGATCCAAACCTCGGGGAAGATGTGCAGGTGCCGCGGTGAAATCCAGAAGGCTTGCTCGGCTTCGCCGTCTCGCTCACTCCACCTCATCTTCTCCTAATTCTGCAGCTGGCCTCTTTCCTGGATCCTGGCCCTCGGGTGTGCCCGGAGTGAGGCCATCATTTCTCCGGCCTGTTTTTCATGCTCTACCATGTCAACTGGCCTTCTCCCTGCCCCGAGCCAGTAAATCCCCTACAGGTAGCAGGTGCCTACATCTACTTTCACCGGCCCCCATTCCTGGCGAGACTGCTGCTGTTACAGAGCCCATCCAGCTGGCATTGCTTAACGCACATTCCATCTCAAATAAATCATTCTTTTTGAACGATTTATTCATTACTACAGGGCTGGACTTTTTATTTCTTGTTGAGACTTGGCAGAAAAGTGAGGAATTAACCTCCTTAATTGAACTTTGTCCACCGGATTGTACCTTCTCCTGTGCTCCGAGATTTACAGGCCGCGGCGGTGGTCTGGCCATCATGAACCGGCGCCGCTTCGTTACACGGACGGTGAGCCATGGAACTTTTTCATCGTTTGAACTGATGATTTTAAAAATTGGCTCCTCAAACCCATTTTATTGTGTTTTAATTTACCACCCTCCAGGAGTTTATGCCTCATTTTTATCTGAGTTTAGCGATTTTTTTAACTTCTATTATTAAATTTGAGCGGATTTTATTACTTAGAGATTTTAATTTGCATATTAATGATCCCAATGACAGTTTTGCTGTGAATTTCTTGGGTATTATTGAATCATTACCTCCGCCAGGCCGAAAAGGCCAGGAGGAGGTTATGTTTTTGCCGGGGTTTGTCTGTGTGTTTGTTTGTCTGTCTGTCTGTCTGTTTGTCTGTTGGTTAGCAAGATAACTCAAAAAGTCTTGGACGGATTTCCATGAAACTTTCAGGCGTTGTTGGAAATGGTATAAGGAAGAACTGATTAAATTTTGGGGGTGATCCGGTTCACCGTCTGGATACAGGAATTTTTTAAAGCATTTTTCCACACTGTGACATAGGGCCATTTTCAACATGTGCGCAGGCGCAATGGAGGGCGCTGGTCATCGTGTCTGCAACACAAACTCTGCGTTCTTCAACGTTTTAGGCACAAAAGCACGCGGAAAACACTGCTGGCCTGGGCCCGCCAGCGTGCCTGTGTTTGCGCGCAACTGCAAAACCTCACACGGCCAGCTGTCCGCCGACGGATTCTTTGGCAGAAATTCCCTGGCCAGCCATAGGAGCTGCGCATTTGGCAGAAATTCACCGGCCAGCCGTAGGCGCTGCGCAAAAACGAGCTCTCTGCCGGCGAAGCTTCTAAATTCTCATTTGCCGCGGAGCGCAACCCCAAAATAATATAATATAAAACCCACGGCAACCTGTCTACCCAATTTGCATCCGTCAGTGAAGGAGATGGACACAACAGCAACACTTCAGTTTATTACCTCCGCCAAGGAGGCAATGCTTTTACTACTGAACCACTAATCCTATCACTATCACATTGACTGTCATTGATTAATTGTGTGTTTATTGCACTGTCCCTGTCAAATAAACAAATAATCATTGTGAATCCAATTGCTAGTCATATGTTTACATGCTCAAGGAATCTGAAAACGTACACACAAACACTGTATGGGGGGAATTGCGGCGCTTGGCGGAGGTCTGCGCTCTCCGAGTGCTTTTCTAGTTTAATTTTGTTTTGTGTCTATCTCGCCCTACGCATATAAAAGGAAATACACTTGATCTTGGTCTTACATCTTACACTTGGTCTTAATGTGAATAATGTTCGGACTAAGGAGCTTCTTGTGTCAGACCATTTTTGTGTTCTTTATAATTTATCAGTTAAATCAGTCTTACACTGGCAAGCGGGTAAAATGCTCTTGTGTCATTGACCAGTTTTCAGCTGTGAAATTTTCTGCTGCCTTTGACAGCAGTGTGGTTTTATCCTCTGATGACGACACTGAGAGCCTGGTCTGCTCTTTTAACTCACACTGTTCAAGCATCTTAGATGTAGTTGCTCCCTTTAAAACCAGGACTGTCCGTGCTGTTAATTCATCCCCCTGGTTAAATGATGATCTCTGTTGTTTTAGACGTAAATGTTGGAGGGTGGAAAGACTGTGGAAGTCCACTAAACTTGAGGTGCATCGATTGTACCTTAAGGAGCTGTTAATTGAATTTAACAATGTGATAAAAATGGCAAGAACTTCTTATTTTTCCCAACATCATCTCCTCCAATAGTAACAATCCAAAGATCCTCTTCAATACAATAGACAGTATAGTTAATCCTGTCAGTTCTGCTCCCCCTGTTTATTCAATTAATGACTGTAACAAGTTTCTTTCCTTTTTTGTTGACAAGGTCACTGCTGTTGGGGCTGGTTTTACTCATGCCTTTCCCCTAATCCTTGATTGTCCTAACAGACAGGCCTTTTTAAATGATTTTACCCCAATTTCTTTTGCGGATTTGTTAGTGTTGGTGAGTTCCATGACATCCTCCTCCTGCGTTTTAGATATTTTGCCTTCCTCAATGTTAAAAGAGGTAATTGGCTCAGTGGGTACGTCTTTGGTTAGTATCATTAATAGTTCACTTGAATCTGGTTGTGTACCCTCGTATTTTAAACATGCAGTTGTGCAGCCACTTTTAAAAAAACCTAACCTTGATCCATCTGTTTTTAAAAACTTCAGGCCAATTTCTAAGCTTCCTTTTATTTCTAAGCTTTTAGAAAAAGTTGTTGCCAAGCGGCTCACTGACTTTCTGATTGAACACAATATTTTCGACAAATTTCAGTCAGGTTTTCGTCAGAAACACTCGACAGAGACCGCTGTTCTCAGGGTGTCAAATGATATTTTAATGTCATCAGACTCTGGCAAATGCTCTGTTTTAGTGTTATTAGATCTTACTGCAGCATTTGATACTATTGATCGTTTTATTTTGTTACAAAGGCTTAGAGATTGGGTAGGTATTTCTGGAAAAGCTCTGGATTGGTTTTTCTCCTACCTTTCTGGTAGGAGTTTTTCCGTGGCTGTTGGCTCTTATTCATCTGACTCTGCTCCTTTAACCTGTGGGGTGCCTCAGGGTTCTATTCTGGGTCCACTTTTATTTGCCCTATATATGCTACCACTTGGTTCTATTATCAGCAAATTTAAAGGTTTGTCTTATCACTGCTACGCTGATGATTTACAGCTACTTTTCTCTTTTAAGCCTGACCATGTTGGCAATTTAAAAATTATTCATGATTGTCTGTCTGCAATTAACCTCTTGCACTCCGGGATACCGCGGGCGGTCACGTCTCTTGCGTCCTCGTGCGTCCTCGTGCGTCCTAGTGCATACTGTGCGTCTCAGTGCGCACTGAAAAAAAAAAGCTGCATTTCCGTTCTTCCACTACAGACCCAGCCGCGAACAGAAAGCCATAGGAGTACTTTGATTGGTTTACATTTGATTGATCTCTCATTCGACTAATAAGAGCCTTGAATTGGGTTTCTGAAACCTTGAAGAACCAATGACTGAAAACCTAGCAAGAAGGACCCGCCTACCAACGACTGCGAATACCACGAGCCAATTGAAGCAGAGAAGTTCGACGATTGAAAGCCTGTGTCCCGTGCGTAAAATCTGTTTTCTGTAAGCTGCTGTGTGTAACGGTAGCGTTCGCCAGTCATTTTTTATTACTACTGTTCTTATTTGTTTTGAAAAATCGTTCGCCAAAACTGCAATCATGGAAGCGCAAAACCGCAATAATGGAATCATGGTTTGACCGGGTCGCGTGACCAGAACCACGAGTCGTAACAAGCGGACCAGCGTCATGTTCGTCTGACAATGGGGAACAGATGTTCGCCAGCGACACTGCTGTTGTGGACAGGTAAGTGTTATAAGCTAAATTATTCTTTATCACTGAAAATAGTAATCAAAATGACTTTTGACCGATCGGTGATTACAACTGTGCGTCATCGCCATGTGACAGACCGTTGACGGACCGTTTTTTTGTGCACCGCGCTCCTCTGTAGCGGGGGGGGGGGGGAGTTTTTATCCTCTACATTGCATATATTTTAGTATAATTTTTATTGCACTGTAGGTTATTTTTTCTGGTAAAAAAAGGCCACACATTTTTTACGTGGCATGCTTCTTTGTGTGTGGGGGGGCTTGTTTGTTCATTCATTCATTCATTCATTCATTCATTCATTCATGAATAAACAACCCCCCCCCACACACACACACACAGCCCTGAGTGTCACCTTTCATTTGAACCCAAGATGAAGCTTCTATGTTGAACCATTCAAAAGTTAGACGTTTTTCCAAACTGTGCCATTTGGCACAATTTGGCACAGTTTAAAAATGCCTGGGAACAACCTGAGAAAAAAGCTGTGTAATATATTCATTTTTTGTGGTATTGTTACAAAATTTTGACCTCAGCTGGATAACACTTGGTTCTACATTTCTGTTGCATTTTCCAGCCAGTATCTGACAGCTGTGTGTTATTTGCAAGCATTTGTATCTAAAAAAACACCCAGGCAGACTTTTTCTTCAAGTTCAGTATGTTTAGATGACTGTTACTCAGTGGCAGGAGCACTTAGAGAGATTATGACTGTTTTGCCAAAAAATTCAAAGTGTTTTCTTTTAAATGAGACCAACCCCATGAAGATGCTGCAAAGGGTTGAAGAACAGCTTTTGATTTACTTTGGGTACGTTATTTTTAGGCGTTTTTAGGGAAATTGACCAGAGTGCAAGGGGTTAAGGACTGGATGTCTAGTAACTTTTTGCAACTTAATGCTGATAAAACTGAAGTCCTTATTGTAGCACCTGATAATCTAATTCCTAAGTTGGTTAATAGCAGTGGTTCATTAAGCTCTAACGTACGGTCTAATCTAAAAAATCTTGGTGTCATTTTCGATCAATCGATGAGTTTTGATCAGCATGTCAAATCTCTGACCCAAAGTTGTTTTTTCCACCTTAGGAATATATCCAAAATTAGGTCATTGGTTTCCTACACTCAGTTAGAAATCATTATTCATGCCTTTGTTTCTTCACGTTTGGACTACTGTAACGCTCTTTTTACATGTCTTAGCAAATCCTCTTTACACTGCCTACAGTTAGTCCAGAACGCTGCTGCAAGATTACTAACTAGGTCCAGTAGATTCTGTCATATCACTCCTGTTTTGGCCTCCTTGCATCGGCTTCCTGTAAATTATAGAATTGATTTTGAAGTTCTTGTTCTTACTTACAAAGCCATTCATGAAGAGGCACCTTTTTATATTAGTGACCTGCTCTCTCTACACCAGCCCAGCAGGTCTCTCGGGTCTTCTCATCAGAATCTATTGGTAGTCCCTAGTACTAGGCTCAGAACCAAAGGCAATAGAGCCTTTGCTGCTGTTGCTGCCAGACTGTGGAACTCCTTGCCTTTTGAACTTAGATCTGCACCTTCCACTGGTGTTTTTAAGAAGCAACTAAAGACCCACCTTTTTAGCCTGGCTTTTTAACTATGTGCCGATTGTATTTTTATGTGCTTTTACTGTCTACTTTGTTTTTTTTTTTACTGTTTTATGTGCCTGTGTTTTTATTTTGTTTTTTTACCATGTTAAGCACTTTGTGACTCTGTCTGTGAAAAGTGCTCTATAAATAAACTTATTATTATTATTATTATTATTATTATTATTATTATTATCCTACAAATATCTTGGGACGATTATTGATAGTAATTTAAACTTTGAAGAGAACTGTGAAAGGGTGTGCAAAAAGGGTCATCAACATTTGCATTGTTAGATAGATAGATAGATACTTTATTTCGAACAAAAAAGTAAAACAAAAACAAAACAAATGACAAGTGCAATAAAGTAACAGTATACAGTGTTCGAAAGGGAGAAGGAAGAAGTGAACACTTATTAATTCCAACTCCTCTTTTCCATAAATACAACCCATGTGAAATATATACAAATTACCACATTTAAGACCCCAAGTAAACAATTAACTATATTTTGTACATATCAACATTAACACCCATCCATCCCAACATACATACAGTCCATACATCAAAACCAGCCCCAAACAAGACAGATATACACAATGCTGTCCCACCCACCATTCCATAGTGTCCCAGAGTGAGCATAGTGAATCATACATATACTGTAAATACTACCCTTCTAACATATATTCTTTCAGCAAATAATGTTTATACCTCTTTTTGAATTAATTTCTGTTTGTACGTAGTTTCAGTTCCGGCTCCAAACTGTTCCACAAATCCACCCCACAGACAGATATGCACATACTTTTCTTAGTTGTTCGTATCCTGGGTTTTGTAAAGTTTAAGTCTCCTCTCAAATTATAATCATTGTCTCTTTTTTTAAATATTTTTTGTATATTAGTTGGGAGTTGATTATTAATTGCCCTGTACATGACTTGTGCTGTCTTAAATTTAACTAAATCGATGAACTTTATGACATGTGACTTTAAAAACAACGAACTGGTATGGTCTCTATATCCTACATTATTTGTTATCCTTATTGCTCTTTTTTGTAATGTGCATATTGACTGTAGGTTGGTCTTGTAGGTGTTTCCCCAGACTTCTACACAGTAGTTAAGATAAGGTAGAAACAGTGAATTGTACAGTAAGAACAATGATTTATAGTCCAAGATGTGTCTTGTCTTCCGCAGTATCCCTATACATTTTGCCAGCTTGGCCCAGATGTGACTGATGTGAGGTTTCCAGCAGATTTTATTGTCTAGCGTCACCCCCAGAAACTTATTTTCCTGTACTGTTTCTATTCTGGTATCATCTATCATTACCATTATTTCATGATTTATTTTATAATTTCCAAACAACATAATCTTTGGTTTTTTTAGATTTAGAGATAATTTATTTTTGTTGAACCACTGCGTTAACCTTTTCATTTCAGTTGTGACCACCTCTAAAACCTGCTGCAAATTCTCACCAGTGCAAAGGATATTTGTGTCATCCGCAAACAAAATAAATTTCAGAATTTTTGATACTTGACATATGTCATTTATATACAAGATAAAGAGTTTGGGTCCCAAAACTGACCCCTGGGGCACACCACAAGTGATGTCCATGAAGGGTGATTTGTGCTCACCAATTTGTACAAATTGTTGTCTGTTACTTAAATAACTTTCCACCCAGCTCAGTCCGACCCCTCTTATCCCATACCTTTCCAGTTTCCTTAGTAGAATTATGTGGTCAATGGTGTCAAAAGCTTTCTTTAAATCTATAAATACTCCTACAGCAAACTTTTTTTTTATCTATACAATTAGTAATTTCTTCAATAAGTTCAATCAGTGCCAAAGGTGTAGATTTATCTGCTCTAAAACCATACTGGCTGTCCGTAAGGAGGTTGTGTTTTTCAATGAAATCATCCAGTCTCTTAGTGAAGATTTTTTTCAAGTATTTTGGAGAATTGTGAGAGTAAAGAGACTGGCCTGTAATTTGTAAAATAATGACTGTCTCCGGTTTTGTATAGTGGTATTACTTTTGCTATTTTGATTTTGTTTGGAAATTTACCAGTTTGAAATGACAGGTTACAGATGTGGATGAGTGGTTTAACAATTCCTTCAATTACTTTTTTCACTATTGTCATGTCAATTTCATTCCAGTCCGTTGATTTTTTGTTCTTAAATTTACTCAGTCTCGATAATTTCCTTTTCAGTAACCGCACCCCAAAAAGATTATGTTTGGATTTTTATCTTCTAATTCATTTACAGAACCACTTTTGTTTGTTTCTGGTGTCACTATTGATTTTGCTAATTCAGGACCAACGTTTACAAAAAATTTATTGAAACCACTAACCACATCCTCCATATTATTTATCAAATTGCCATTTTCAGTAAAATATTCTGGATAATTAGCATTCTTAGGTCGATTACTAATAATCCCATTGAGTACTTGCCATATTCCTCTTAAGTTATTTTTATTATCCTCTAATATTCTGTTGTAGTATTCTTTCTTACAAGTCCTCATTATATTAGTAAGCTTATTTTTATATCTTTTATATTTGATCTCAGCCTCCACTGTTCTGCACTTAATGAATTGTTTATATAATGTATTCTTCTTTTTACATGCATTTAGTAACCCCTTGGTGACCCAAGGATTATTTTTGTTTGTTGTCTGTCACTGTATTGTTTTATAGGACAGTTTTTATTGTACAATGATTGAAATATTTGTAAAAAATTATCATATGCTTTATTTATATCATTTTCATCATAAACTATCTTCCAGTCTTGTATTAATAATTCCGTTGCCAGTAAATACATAGATTCTTCAGTTCTTATTCTTTTATATTTAATGTATTTGGTATACTTCCTATAATCACATTGATAGACAACAAAAATCGGCAGGTGGTTACTGATATCATTCAATAAAAGCCCACTCCTGATATTATTTTCCATAATGTTTGTGAATATGTTATCTATTAGTGTGGCACTGTGTGACGTGATTCTGCTAGGTCCGGTAATTGTTGGATGTAAGCCCATACTGTACATTGTGTTGATAAATTCTTCTGTCAAACTATGTTGTTTTGAATTCATCAGATCTATATTAAAATCCCCACAGACGAACATAACGTTATGAGTTAGTTTTGCATACATTTTTTCCATCCAGTCCTTAAATAAGTCAATGTTTGATCCAGGTGTTGTATATGTAATTTCCCAGTTTGGGATCTATCTTAATCTATCTATCTATCTGTCTATCTGTCTATCTGTCTATCTGTCTATCTGTCTGTCTGTCTGTCTGTCTGTCTGTCTGTCTGTCTGTCTGTCTGTCTGTCTGTCTGTCTGTCACTATATTCTTCACATTGTCCATACAGATTTCGATTGTAATACATTCAAATACATCATCCACAGTTACTGACAAATTTTCAACAACCTTGTATTGCAAGCTCTTGTCTACATAAATTGCACCTCCTCCTCCTTTTTTCACTTTTCTATTTATATAATTTCATTCATAGCCATCCATGGTAAAATCCACTCCTTTCTCTTCACAGAGCCACGTCTCTGATATTGCCACAATATTGAATGGCTCTTTAAGCTGATGTAAATAATCTTTAATGTTATTAAAGTTGGCATAGAGACTTCTGCTGTTGAAGTGGATCATAGAAATATTGAAATCAGATGTGACCATTGTGTTAAACTGTTCATCCGTGTAGTAACTACAGTCATTATTGATGGAGCTAAATAAATTACTATCAGGGTCTATGTTATATTCTATGTCCTGTGGGTTGTGATCCGTATATTCAAAAACTTTCAGTTCCTGTTGTTCCCGTTTTAGTCTTTTGTTTCATGTTGTTAAATATCCTGATGCAGATGAGTATAATCCTTCAGTGTCCTACAGTTGTCTCTTGTTGCTGTCGACTCCAGTTCATAATATTTATTGATATTTGTCCAGTTCCATAATATTACGGATGTTAATGACCTTGGCTTCTTCAGGTGATCCATTTAATTTTATGTATATTTTACAGTTTGATGTCCAGGTGTTTTGAATCTTTTTCTGCTTTATCAGGTATCTTGCTTTTCTGGCTATTTCTGCGTTTTCTTTTGTAAGGTGCTCGTTTATATAGATGTTCGTTCCTTTCAGTTTCCTACCTTGTTTTAGCAGCACAGTCTTGTGTTTTTTATTCACAAACCTCATGATGACAGCCGGTTTGTTGCTGTTTTTCCTGGGCAGAGGGTGGCAGGCCTCAATGGTGTTACAGTCCAGCTGGATTCCTTTGGACTGCATGAAGGCCGCCACTTGTTGTTCCGTGGATTCGTCTTCCAGCGCATCGAGCCTCCCTCCGCTGTCCGCGGCCACCGCCTGAGCGTACGATCTGGGTTTAATGTGGAGCCCAGTGATGATCACATCGTTCATCCGAGTGTTCTGCTCCAAGTCCGACACTCTGCTCTCCAGATACGCCAGCCTCTTGTCCTTCTCGGCGTTCTGGATCTGCAGCGCTTTCACCTCCTCAAGCAGGCCCAGGATGTTTTTTTGCTGCAGCTTTACAGCAGAAATCTCTTCAGCCAAGAAGTCGAGCGATCTTTTAATATCGTCCACCTCCTCAGTCTGCCGAGCTTTCTTGGGACCCATGATCCCGGCCGATGTACGTTGATTCAGGCTCTGTGATCGTAGATCGTAGAAAAGAAAACACGTGGGAGAAGTCCCTTTGTTCTCCCGGAGTGTGAGGGGACTGATGAATTGCTTCACCAGCCACTACAATATTAAGTTATGAGACTGGCAATTTCTCTCTTTTTTCGCACGAGCAGGCGTGCCGTTTTTATTCTCCAGCAGCAGTGACAAAGCAACAACTGACGTTGTTGTTGTTGCGTGCAAGTTTCCTTGTTGAAGGAAACTTGCACGCTTCCAAATTGACCGAACCATAATGACAATGTTTTATCGGGCTTTTATTGAATCTGTTTTATCCTTTTCTTTAGTGTCATGGTTTGGTCAGATAAAAATGAAACAGAGGAAATCCTTGGATCAGGTAGTTCGATGGTCCAGTCGTTTGCTGGGTGAGTCACAGCTGAGCCTGACATCCCTGTACACCAGACAGGTACAGAGGATTGCTACCTCCATTTTAAATGATGACTCCCACCCTCTGCACTGCCACTTTCAGCTTCTTCCCTCAAGACGGAGGTTTGCTGTCCCAAAAAGTAAAAGCCAGCGCTACAAAAGCAGCTTTGTTCCTGCTGCTGTTAAAGAATTGAACAAGATGTAACAGTATATTGCACATAATTTAGTTACCTATTTATTAATTTTATTTTATATTTACTTATTTTTGTAGGTTTTTTATTTGGGTTCTAAATCTTTTATTGGGTTTTAGACTTTTGTCTTTAACCTCTTTGACTAGTCTAACTTTTTAATATGACCCTTCTCTCTTATCTCTTTGTTTTTTCTCTTATCTCTTTGTCCTATGTCCTGATTGGTGGAGCCTTGAGTACTTTTATCATGTTTATAGTCAGCTTCATGTGTGCCCGTGTTTGTGTTCATGTTGAATGTAATTGTGGTTTGTAAATATGGATGTCACCTGACTGCAAAACAAATCTACCTACGGGTACAAATAAAGTAACCTGAACCTGATACTCATGTTGTGCCCCATATAACTCTTTAGCCCAAATTTACAAGGAGATTTTGCAAACTTAAAAACATGAAAGAAAATTTACAAGTGGTGGGGGGGGCTTACAAGTTTTTCAGGGGAAAAAATTCAAAATTTTTGAGAAAGTTGTCAAAAAAAAAAGTTTTGAGGGAAAAAAGTAATTTCACAGAAAATAGGGGACATATGTCATATGCACAAACTCGCATGACAGAATGTTGATTTACACCACCACAGGACTTTGTGTCTGGTTTTATTAAAAAAGTGTTACCCTTGGGAGTCATCAATCTCCACTTTAAATATTGACTGGGTGAGTTTGTTTGGATATTATTTAGGGATGCACAATAGTAGAATTTCTGCTGATATGCTGATAGTTTAAAACTAGTTTTTACAAATTCCGACATATGCATAGATTTTTTTTTCTGCCACCTATTTACATCTCCTTTGTCTTACAATGATAACTGGCATATAAAGACACATTTCCCAAGGAAAATTAGATGGCTACTTAATGTGAACATAAATACATGCTATGTGTTTTCAGACAAATGTGCGAGAGGAGGACAGTTCTGTATCCCTTTATAATATTAGAATATATACAGTCTAGTGCAGGGGTCACCAACTAAAACTGCAAAAGGTCTGATAAGTCGGTCTCCCTCCCCAGTCGAGGTCCGAACTAGGTGTGGGAATCTTTAGACACCTCATGATTCGATTATGATTCGGAACTCTGACTTGATTCTAAAACCATTCTCAATGCATCTTGACGCATTTTCTTTCTATTCAAGATTTTTCCCTCCCACTGTGTGACAACTTGGCCCTTTTAAAGCAAAGTATTTGCAATGACCCATGAATTGGCCTGATTCTGATTCTGCACTTGGGGTGTGTGTGATTAACACAGTAGATAGGTAAAACACAATCTCGTTCTACTGTACATGATTGCTTGTACAGTTGAATGACAATAAAGGGTGATTTGATTTGAATTTACTTCCAACATCTTTCGTTAAAACAAATGGAAGAGAAATCTGACACATGGTGGGCAGTGGTGGCCTTATGGTTAGGGATGTGGACTGGTAAGCGGAGGGTTGCGGGTTCGATTGCTGGATCGGCAGGATCAGGTCTGGGTGGGACAGATAACATAGCAGTGTTTGCCCCACCCTCCTTAACCCCACTGTGGTGCCCTTGAGCAAGGCCCTTAACGCCAACTGCTCCAGTGGAGCTGCTCAGTGGCCACAGGTCAGTCTGTGGTTGTACTGGGCAGCTTCCTGGTGTGAGTGTGAACAGGGCATCCTTAAAAAAAGAGAGGTTGCCTCTCAGTGGAACTACCCTATATAAGTAGAGGTTAAATAAAAAAAAATAAAATAAAAAACATGGATACATTGATCTCAAAATGTGCTTTTAAGAACTGTCATCCTTTCATTGACATTCTTTCAGAAGACCACAGCTTTCTCCAGACAGGCCAATATTATTTAACTTGCTTTCATACATTATTTTATTAAGCTCATGTTTTAGCTGGTTTTAGCTCTATATAAATTTTTAAACATAAAAAATTAAATTAATTCTTTGTTCAATTTCAGGCTAAATGTGTTTGACTCCAAATATAGGTCTAAAAATCAGTCCCTCCAGGATTTCGCGATGTTGCAATCACATCAATTCACGCGAAATCAGCCCATCAGCGCGACTGTTGTGCGACCTTGCAACTTTTTACAATCACCGCAACTTTGCCGCAATTTTGGCCAGTCCTCGTCAACTTCCGCCAATTTCACCAATCAGATTTGTCTCTGAATGGCACTCAAACACTCAATCTAGTCAGTCAAATGCATTGCTGCACCACGTTCACTTCCGTGTTTACAATGACTGTTAACAGAACACATCAGCAAAAACAGAGTGTGTAATTTAAAAAAAACAAAACATTAACCCGTAAGGTTTCCAACACCATCTATTCCTCCGTCCTCCCCAGCCTGCCGGTGGACGTCTTGCCACGTCTCCGTCCTGACCGCGTGTACGAAGTGCTGGGTTTGTGTTGAAAAATGTTCGCTTGCCTCAAAAGCACTCCGTCACGGGAGCGTGCGTGAGGAGAGATGCCATAAAACAAACAAAACCAGCAAATCTAACACTACAGCCAGTGTTTGAACATTTTATACATCTTTAGAGGTAAAATCATTACTACATCTTGTCAATGAGTTTTAAAGCTGTAAATCTGTGGTCTGGACATGAACAAAGGACACCCCCACACACACACACCGTAAATGAAAGATGTGTATCTGAAGAGACAAGTGTGTGTGTCAAGACACGCAGCAGATAGACAGGTAGGAGTTAGGTACGGAAAGAGCAAGAATGTCTGTAATTTTTTTTTTTTTTTCAGAAAAACACACTCTGATAGACAATACACAACAACAGAATAAATTATTTTTTCCTGTCCACTTGGTACCGAGTGGTTGGGGACCGTAGGGAGTTTTCAAATGAAGGTGCTGCCAATAATTTCCAAATCTACAGTATACTCTTTAACATGCATTCAGTGCAATTTAGCTGTTGTAATGGATATTTTGTTAAAGCTTGTATTTGCTGTTGCACAAGAGTTTTTTCTGTATAGTAGAAGTTTCTGCTTAATTTACAGATCACTGTTATAGAAAATTTTTTACAATCCTGTGCTTTTCTTGTATTGTTATATAGAATATCACTGCAATAAACTGGAAAAAAGACATCTGCTTTAAAAGTTGTAATTCTTCCCACAACTTTTAGTGCTAAAAAACCTCTCAAAACATTACAACTTTTATCCCAACTTTTTACAAAAGCTTCCACGAACTCAGGCTTTTTGGGCCGCAACAATCATAAAAACATGTTGCGAAATCCTCGAGGGACTGAAAATTCTAAAATTTACAACTAAAATCCTAAAAATGTTGTACAGGAGGACACAGACTAAATTATATTGCATTTAAAAAAACTAATATCTAAAAATCTTTCACAAAAAGTCCACCTCTATACAATATTTTCAGTGCAGAAAAAACTTTCAGACTAAGACAAAAAAACAACACAAAATCTAATTCCAGGACACAAGCTATAATTCTACGCGACAGAATTCCTCGACATTTTTTTTTTATCTCAACAGTAAACTCTGTTACAGCATGGATGGAACTGTAACTCCATGGTTACAGGGAGAGGGGAGATGGAGCTTTTTATGTTCAGTAACACACGGAGCTTTTACAGAGTTTTTAAGTGATATCGGAGGCTACAAAAAGGGCCTCCATAACCAGCAACCTCACTCTGCATCCCAGCACAGACTACTCTCGGCAGAATAGAGAAAAGAAGGTAAATGCATTAAATTTCACAGCAGCGCTTCTTTTTGTGGGTACAGAGCTAAAATGGTCTGTCCGGGGTGGATGTCCTGGCTGTCGGCCTTGTGTGTGTATGTGTGTGTGGGGGGTGCTTGTACAAATTCTGCTTCCACAGCTCTTGCCAGATTTCTCTGTCCTATGCTTCAGTGTAGTCAGCAGCATGCTAGATCAACCATGGTGTATATGATCTTGTGGTGTAGCCAGCTTAATGATCATCACAGAGCTGTCTCCTATTGTTGTTTGGGTTTTATATCCAGTTTTAGCTCGTCAAGCTTGTTTCCAAGGGACTGGGCATTTGCAATAAAAAGGCTAGGCAGCATTCGTCTGTTTGAAGCCCTCTCAGCCAAGCCAAGTAGCCAGAGTGGCTAACCCACTTCTGTTTACGCTATTGCCTCTGTCTCCAGAGAGCATAAATGCCAGTGCCATTATGAGATCTTGGCACATTCTCCCAGTTGTGCAGTAATTCCTCTCTGCTGTACTTGATATTATTCAACAGTGCTTAACCACAAAAAGTAATACAAATAACAGCCACATGCAGCATTGATTAAGGGAGTATGGAGCTACAGCATACCAGTTTTGTGGGAACAGTGATGTAAGTTGAGATATGCTCGCCTGACCTAATGATGTCAGTCCCTCATGCTGAGGGAAAAGCAGGAGGGCATCTCTCGAGACTGTCTGCTTTAATATTCTGTTGGCTGTGAATATTAAGTTTTGCTGATGTGATGGATAATTTTAAATATTTCATTGGCGACTTCCGGTTATGGCTGCCACGTAAGACGGACGTGTCTCACTCTGCTCTGCTCCTGGAGAAAAAAAATCGGCAAATAACTCTCTCATTTGGGACAGAACGTATCCCAGCGTTTGGGCGAGGATATGTCGGCGAAGCCTAAGGCTGGAAAACCAGGTAAAGGAAAAAGCGAGCCGCCAAAACAGTCCAAATTAACGGACTTTCAGGTCTGTGACGCAGCAAATAAAACTCCATATATGGCGGAGGAGGCTGGCAACGGTGCAATGTCTGCGGGGAGAGGCGCAGATGCACTGATGGCTGCCATGAGTTCAATGAGAGCGGACTTTTCCTCTAGATTTGATGGGATTATGACAGCGTTGGAAGGAATAAGAAAGGAATTGGGTGACTGTGTAGAACGAACGGCGCAGATGGAGCTCCGTCTCGCTAGTGCTGAAGATGACGTCACCCGTCTTCAATTAAAGGTGCGCACTTTGGAAAAAAAAAAAATAAATGTCTGGAAGATAATATTTTGGATTTGGAATCTCGGTCGAGACAGAATAACTTGAGGCTGGTGGGTCTTCCAGAGGAATCAGAAGGTTGGGACGTATGTTCCTTTCTGGAAAAGTGGATTCCGGAGGTGCTGGGCAGCGAGGAGTTGCAATCAGCAGTGGTTCTGGAAAATGCACATCGTATTGGCCCACGGAGAGATAAGGGACCGCCGAGGACCTTAATTATGAAGTTTCTTAGCAACAGAGACAGGATGAAGATCTTCAACGCTGCACGAGCTAAAGGAGAGATTAAACACCAGGACCAGCAGGTGCGGTTCTACCCAGATTTGGCCACAGGAATCCAACAATTGAGGAAGCAGTTTGATCCCATACGTAAGGAGCTGCGCAACCTTGGGATTCGTCATGGTGTAATCTATCCTGCGAGACTGCTGACCACGTATGAGGGCAGAACCCACATCTTCAAGACCCCAGAGGAGGCGCAGGAGTTCATCAAGAAGATCAAAGAAGAAGAAGAGACTGGTGGGAGCTAAGCATGAACAAAATATAAGGTAGAATAATTAAGCATTTGCACAGGCATCTGACTGACTTGAAGTAAATAGTAAGTTTACAAAATATAGATTGTATTATATATTAAAAAAAAAACAAACAAACAAAAAAAAACCTATGATGTACAAAGTTGTTAAAAATTTTGGAGTTAAGTTGGAAAACTGCAGAGGAGAGTTAATGTTACGTCATTAAAAGCAGTAGAGTTAGGGTGATTGGGAGGATGAAGAAGGAGTGGCTTAGGCTGTTCCCCGTGGGTGTGGAGCGGTCGATGGCTATATCGGGAGACGGAATTTTTCTTTTGATTTTGGGGGGTTTGCCACAAGTGTGGGAAGGGGAAATTTGTTTGTGTGTAGTTTGCAGGATGAATGTTCAACCACTCATGTTTTTGCTTCTCTGTATGAGCATGTTTACACTGCAAGGTAATCCCAAACTCTCTATTGATCATAAACCAAAGTGTTAATCTTAATTTAACTTCATGGAATTGCAGAGGTCTACAAAATTTAAAAAACTTAAACAAGTTATGAATAAAATAAAAGACATGGGTTCAAAAATTGTGTTTTTACAAGAAACTCATTTAATAGAGGAGGATATAAAAAGAATTAGGAGTAGATGGCAAGGAAGTGTCTTCACCTCATCATTCTCATCCCGGGCCAGGGGAGTTATGACTCTCATACATAAATCAGTTCCTTTTCAAGTGAAAAATGTAATTGGAGACAAATTTGGAAGATATGTAATCATTCAAGGTTCTTTGCTATTAGAAAATATAAATCTTGTGAACTTATATGGTCCCAATATAGATGATCAAAAGTTCTTTGCTAATTTATTTCTTATCTTATCATCACTTACAGGGCAACATATAATAGCAGGGGATTTTAATTGTACATTGAATCCAGGTATAGATAGATCAACAGGACTGGATTGTACGCACAATGGATGTAGGATGACTATTAATCATTTTATGAAAGAATTGAGATTGTTAGATATATGGAGAGAAATGAAACCACAAGTTAAAGCCTATTCTTGTTATTCCAGTACCTACAAGACATTCTCACGTATTGATTATTTTTTGATTTCCACAGAATTAAGGTCCAAGATTCAAAACTGCTTTTATGATAACATCGTGATCTCTGATCATGCACCCTGTTGTCTAATATATGTAGATAAAAAATTGACAAAGGAATCAGGTAGATGGCAGTTTCAGCATAAATGGCTTCAGGATGAGGAATTTGTCAAGTATATAGAAAAACAGATAGACGAGTTCTTTGACATCAATACTACACAAACATCAGCATGTGTAAAGTGGGAGGCTTTCAAAGCTTTTATTAGGGGACATATTATTAGTTATACAGGATCAAAATCTAAGAAGGCTCGAGAGGAGAGAGCTAAATTGGAACATAAAATAAAAAGTCTTCAGGAAAAAGTGTATGCAGGAAGTGACCCAAGGTTGGAGAATGAATTACTGATTTTGAGAGCTGAATACGACAAAAAATCAGCGAATAGAGCTGCCTCGAGTCTTCTAAGATTGAAACAATCTTTTTATGAACAAGGTGAAAAATCAGGAAAATTATTAGCATGGCAGATTAAACAATTAGAAATTAAAACACCAATTACCAGTATTATAAGTAACGGACAGGTAGTTATAGATCCTTTAGAAATTAACAGAGCCTTTAGAGATTACTATGAAAAATTATATGATACCAAAAATGAATCTGATTTAACAAAACTAAATGGGTTTTTGAACGAACTATCTATACCATGTATTCCAAATGAAAACAGGGAGATATTGGAGTCTAAAATTAGTCAAGAAGAAGTTGGGCTAGCCATTGATAATATGAAATCAGGAAAAAGTGCAGGACCAGATGGTCTTCCAGTTGACCTTTATAAAAAATTTAAGAATAAATTAATAAAACCTTTTTTGGAAATGGTTTTAGAAGCATTTCAAAATAATAATTTACCATCATACATAAATAATGCCTTAATTATACTGCTGCCAAAACCAGGTAAGCCCTCTAATAAATGTGAAAATATGAGACCAATAAGCCTATTAAACGCCGACCTTAAGATAATCTGTAAAATTTTAGCAAGACGAATACAAGAAATTTTACCAAATATTATTAATCGAGATCAGAATGGCTTTATAAAGGGTAGACAAGGCTTCCATAATGTAAGAAGACTATTTAATATTATTTATTTTAATAAAGAAGCACCGGATACAGCTCTCCTATCACTGGACGCCGAAAAGGCCTTTGATAGAGTTGAATGGCCCTTTCTTTTTGAAGTCCTACAAAGGTTTGGACTTGGAAATAATTTCATAAAATGGGTTCAAATAATATACAATAATGCTACAGCAGAAATCCTAACAAATAACAATATTTCAAAACCAATAAAAATCAATAGAGGATGTCGACAAGGCTGTCCACTTTCACCTTTACTGTTTACTATGGCAATTGAACCTTTAGCGATAGCGATACGTTTACATTCACAAATATATGGAATTAAAGTTGGACCAACAGAACATAAAATCTCCCTGTACGCCGATGACATAATTTTGTTTATGTCGAATCTAAAAAAATTAATTCCAACCTTGTTGAATTTAATAAAGAATTTTGGGGAAATATCAGGATATAAAATAAATAAAACTAAATCTTCAATATTAATGCTAAATGAGACCCAGAGAAATTACCCAGCCCCTGAGGTAAATCAATTCAAAGTTGTAAATCAGTTTAAATATTTAGGAATCCAAATTGTGCCTAAGCTAGAATCAGTCGCCAGTGTCAACTATGAAGCCTTAATGTCAGATATCAATGAGTTAACTCAGAGATGGATGTCACTACCAATGTCGATGATCGGGAGAATCAATATACTTAAAAGTAATATTTTACCTAAAATACTTTATTTATTTCAATACATTCCCTTATCACCACCTTTAGATCTATTCTCAAGAATAAAAAAAAAGTTAGTGGAATTTATATGGAACAACAGGAGGGCTAGATTACGTCTGTCTTTATTATATTTACCATTTGATCGTGGAGGTCTGAAATGTCCAAATTTTATGTTGTATTATTGGTCGGCACAACTGAGGTCTATGACATATTATTTTTCATCAAATGATCTCCCTCACTGGACTGAAATGGAATCATACAATTTACCTTTACCTCTTCCCATATTCATATACTCAGATTCGGCAAAAAAATTACAAAAACAAGTTAAAAATCCATTTGTAAAGCATATGATCAAAATATGGTGTGAAGCTAAAAACTATTTAAAAGAACCACAGTTATTGTCACAATTTAGTCCAATATGGGGTAATCAATATTTTAAACCAGGGAGAGCGGACGCTGTATTTAAAGTATGGAATTTAAAAGGGATACAAAAGATTCAGGATTTATATTTGCCATGTGCAGATAACATAATGTCTTTTGAAGAGCTGAGGATCAAATTTAATCTCAATAGAACACATTTTTTTAAATATCTTCAACTTAGAAACTTTATTCGATCAAATCAAAATAAAGCTCTCACTCAACCTATTTATTCATCCTTGGAAAAAATGATGATGAAAGATAGTAAAAGAAAGGGTATTATTTCAGAGTTTTATAACTCATTGACACTATCTTCAAGTGAAAATTCACTGAAAAGATTAAACTACTGGAAAGAAGATCTGCAAACTGAAATTTCAGAGGAACAATGGGAATTGGCTTGTACAGAAGCTCAAACCAAATCAATAAATGTACGCCTTAAATTGATACATTTCAAATGGTTAATGCGGATGTATGTTACACCGGAGGAGTTAAATAGATATAACAAAAATATACCAGATACATGCACAAAATGCATGGAAAGTAAAGGAACCCTATTTCATTGTTTATGGGAATGTAGATTAATAAGAATGTTTTGGGAAGAGGTGAGGGTAACAATTGAAAAAATAATCTCAAAACAAATCATATTGAATCCTAAACTGTTTTTGTTGGGTCTGTACCCAGAAAAGCATAATTTTAATAAAAGTGAAAGAACATTCATAGACCTCAGTTTGCTTAATGCCAAAAAATGTATTGCACTATTATGGAAAAAGACTCATAGACCAGATGTGACTCAGTGGTTAAGACAGATGTTAACAAACCTTCCATTAGAAAGAATAACATATATACTGAAATCAAAGGAAATTGTGTTTGAGAATATATGGAGACCTTTTATTGATTATGTAAAAAATTTCAACATAACTCTTGAAGAAGAAGGTGAATGATGTGTGTGGACCTTGTAAATTCCAAACTGGTGAACATAATATATATACTTATGTATTGGATTGTCTAGACTAAACAGAGGAGCATTGTTGAAGATTTGATTTTGTTGGTGGTTGTTGGTGTTTTTAGTGCATTTTTTTTTTGTAGTACTTTAGTGTTAGTGTTTGATTGTTTGTATCATGTTTGTTAAAAAAAAAAAAGGTTCAATAAAGATATTGTGGAAAAAAGAAAAAAAAATATTTCATTGGCCGATACTGATTGCATGCTGATATATATTGTGCATCCCTAATATTATTTCAGTCCCAGAGTCACAGGTTCTACACCAGTGAGACCTTGTGAGGGTGTCTAACACAGATGGCTATGACCAAGTAGTAATATATTATACTGAGGGAATGATGGAAATCCTTGAAGTAGTAAAAATGCTTTACTTGTTATGACTGAAAACAGTCTAGTATCAAGCTTTACTTGATGGTACTGATGTTTATGTTTACTTTAGAGTTTGTAATGTATTTATTAATTTGTAGTTTATTTGGCAAGGACAGGTGATGTTAATGAACAGTGTCAATGAAATGTAAACATACCAGTGTATAGTAAATTTCCTAATTGCACACATTGTGGAAATGTCAAAATGACGAGGCAGAGTTTATCTCTCGAGTCAGTTTTATTCACATTTTCCAACATCATGAAGCAGAATAAAAGAGAACGACAAAGGGAACTCTCGTCCTTAAATACCAGGACCCTTACAGTTAACAGGTCACATGTCTCACAAAACCATTGCATTATAAAGACAGCAACAATGCATCCTCTCTGCATGATATCACACCACTATCTACAATGCACCCCCTCATTAATCCCTTAATTATATCCCACAGTCTCAAGCTTTGCATACCAAAGCTAACTCTCCTGCAGCTTCCTGTAATAACCACAGAAGCTCTGCCCTTGCTCTGGTCTAAAATGTGAGTCCAAAAGCAGGTCACGAATGTGTGTCCCCACACAAAACCCCCCCAGCATTTTAGAACAAACAAGGGAAAAACAACGTGCATGCCGTGATAGTATCAATACACATTAGTCCACCAGCTGTCTGGGCTTCCGTCTCCTGCCGTATCTGCTGTAGCTGGGGTTGGACGTCTCGGGGTGGGACCCTTTTGTCAGCACCTGTGGGGGTTCTGGGGAAACATTACTCTGTGAAGCCCTCCGCGGGGGTCTGCCTCGCCGCGGGGCCCTCGCCAACAGCATCTCTATACTCAGAGAGACTCCAGCAGCAGTTCACTGCTAATGATTCGGCTTCTGTGTGGAGAGGACTGAGGCAAATCACCAACTATCGACCTAAGGCTCCTAAAGGTCAGGATGACAAAGCCCTTTGTCAAAGACTGTCCCAACACTATGCCCGTTTTGACACCTCGTCATCTGTGTCCAACTCCCCCCCCTCCCTCCAGCTCCACAGCCTCCACATTCCCTACTTCATTTAAGGCACCTCCCCCCTCCTCCCCCCCTCCCCTTATCATCAGTGAGCAGGATGTGCTCAAACAGTTCTCCAGACTGAACCCGCGCAAGGCCCCCGGCCCAGACGGCGTGTCTCCCTCCACCCTGAGACTCTGTGCGAAACAGCTGGCTCCTGTATTCACAGACATTTTTAACACCTCCCTTAAGTTATGCCACGTGCCGTCCTGCCTCAAATCCTCCACCATCATCCCTGTCCCCAAGAAGCCACGGATCACTGGACTTAATGACTACAGACCTGTAGCGCTCACCTCTGTAGTCATGAAGTCCTTTGAGCGCCTGGTCCTGTCCCACCTCAAGTCCATCACCACCCCTCTCCTGGACCCGCTGCAGTTTGCCTACCGAGCCAACAGGTCTGTAGACGACGCAGTCAACCTGGCCCTCCACTCCATCCTGCAGCACCTGGACTCCCCGGGAACCTACGCCAGGATCCTGTTTGTGGACTTCAGCTCCGCATTCAACACCATCCGCCCCGCTCTGCTCCGGGACAAGCTGTCCCTGCTCAATGTGCCTGACTCCCTCTGCAGGTGGATCATCGACTTCCTGACGGACCGGAGGCAGCATGTGCGGCTGGGAAAGACTGTCTCAGACTATACTAGCATCAGCACCGGATCACCCCAGGGCTGTGTACTTTCCCCCCTACTCTTCTCCCTTTACACCAACTCCTGCACCTCCAGCCACCAGTCTGTCAAGTTGATCAAGTTTGCGGACGACACCACCCTCATCGGGCTCATCTCCAACGGCGACGAGTCCGCCTACAGGAGAGAGGTGGCCCAGCTGGCGTCCTGGTGCAGCAATAACAACCTGCAGCTGAACGCTCTGAAGACAGTGGAGATGATTGTAGACTTCAGGAAAGTCACTACTCCTCTGCCCCCCCTCACCCTCTCAGGCTCTCCCATCACCACTGCTGATTCCTTCCGCTTCCTAGGCACTACCATCACCAGGGACCTCAAATGGGAGCTGACCATCAGCTCACTCATCAAAAAAGCCCAGCAGAGAATGTTCTTCCTGCGGCAGCTGAGGAAGCTCAAGCTACCCACCAAGATGTTAGTGCAGTTCTACACAGCCATCATCGAGTCCATCCTCACCACCTCCATAACCGTGTGGTACGCAGGAGCCACTGCCAGGGACAGACTAAGGCTGCAGCGCGTCGTGCGCACTGCTGAGAAGGTGATCGGCTGCAAGCTCCCATCTCTCCAGGATCTGTACATCTCCAGGACCCGGAGGCGTGCTGGCCGGATCATAGCCGATCCCTCACACCCTGGTCACGTACTGTTTGCCCCCCTCCCCTCTGGTAGAAGACTTCGGTCCATCCAGACTAAAACCTCCCGTCACATGAACAGCTTCTTCCCCTCTGCCATTAGACTGCTGAACACTAAGTGACTTATTGACTCTCGTGCACCATGTACAGCAGCTCAACCAGACTCATGTCAATCATCACTGTTTTCTTTCTGCATTACCGACTGCACTATATAGTTCTCCACAGTATCTGCTGCTGGCTAATATATATTTTAACTGTTGACCAGTATCACTTAATCTTATCCTACACTTTATTACATGTATAGTTTATTTCTCTTATCTTATCATGTTTAATGTTGCAGCATTGTACCGAGACAAATTCCTAGTTTGTGTACTACATGAACAATGGCAATAAACCTGATTCTGATTCTGATTCTGATTCTGACTTGCTCATCTGCCACCACAAAAGCGGGTTTGAGTCTGTTTATGCCAACTTTCTCTTCCCTACCCCCCAAATCTAGCAAAAACTGCTTGTCCCCTATTTCCAGCACTCTGAAGGGTCCGTCATAAGGCGGTCGCAGCGGGGTTCGGTGCGCATCGTGTCTGACAAAAACAAACTCTGCGTTCCTCAAAGTTTTAGGCACAAAAACGCGTGGAAAACTGTGGTGCGCGGGGCCGGGCAGCGTGTTTGATTCTATGTCACTCCACAACAGCTGAGACGGGGAGGTGTCTGGCGCAGGGTTATCTGGGAGAAACTCCCCAGGGAGCCGGAGTGGCTGCGCAAACACAAGCTCTGCTGGGGAGGCTTCTAAGTCCTCTTTAGGCGCAGAACGCAACCCCAACAACACCCACAAATTGTCTATACCCAATTTGCACCCGTCAGTGACGCCCTGAGAGCTGCGGGTAACTTGTCTACCCAACAAATTGGGTAGACAAGTTACCCAATTTGCACCCGTCAGTGACGCCCTGAGAGCTGCTTTCAATGACCTATGAAAACGTTCACATAACCCATTAGCCTGCGGATTGTATGCGGTTGTGCGGTGAATTGTGACACCCAGGCTGCGGGCCATTGTCGACCAAAGCTCGGAAACAAATTGAGGGCCTCTGTCGGACGTAACATCTGATGGAACGCCGAAGCGCGCCACCCAAGCTGTTAAAAACACGCGCGCAACCTCCTCGGCCGTGGTTGATGCCAGCGGGACCACTTCAGGCCAGTGCGTGGTGCGGTCCACCATTGTAAGAAGGTGTGTGCACCCTTGTGACAGCGGGAGGGGGCCCACGAGGTCCACATGAACGTGGTCGAACCTCTTGGCCGGAATGTGAAACAGCTCCAAAGGAGCTCTCGTGTGCCTGTGTACTTTGGCTCATTGACACGCCGTGCAGGCTGCTGCCCACTCTTTAACTTGCTTGCGGAGGCTCGGCCACACAAATTTTTCTCCTACCATTTTGACCGACGCGCGCACTCCCGGGTGCGCCAAAGAATGAATTGAGTCAAAAACGCGGCGGCGCCACGCAGCTGGTACTACTGGTCGCGGCCGACGGCATACCGTCTTGCAGCACCCTGTTCTCCAGCCTTAACCCTGTTGGTCCAGACTGGAGCGCGCGCACGTCCGCGTCACTACCCTGCTCCGCGGCCATGGCTGCGTAATCTATTCCCACGCTGACTGGGGCAGCTACGGTGCGCGAGAGGCAGTCTGCAACTACATTGAGTTTGCCCGCCACATGCTGGATATCAGTGGTAAACTCTGATATCGCGGCCAGCTGTCTCTGCTGCCGGCCTGACCACGGTTCGGAAACCTTGGCCATCGCGAATGTTACCCACTCTAGTAGGAAATGTTGGAGCCTCATCCGTCGCCTAGGAGCTGCACAGAAGCCCCCTAGCCAAAGCCGAGCATCCGTCACACCCAACCAAGTTGCATCCCACCTACTGACTATCGCCAAAGCACTTCAAGACAAAGACACCAAAAGAGCAGTTACAACTGAGCTAAAAAAACACCAAAAAATGCCTGTAGAGGAAACGAACCCTGAACCCTTCGAGGCTGCTGAACTGGAGAAAGTCCTACAGAGCCTGAAATGTGGAAAGGCAGCAGGATACGATAACATCTTCCCAGAATTCATGAAAAATCTTGGCCCCCGAGCCCTAACCTGGTTGACACAATTCTACACAAGGATCACACAAACAAACTCGATCCCAAAGAAATGGCGGACAGCAAAGGTCATTGCCATCCCAAAACCTGGCAAAGACCACAAATTACCAGCAAGCTACCGCCCAATCTCCCTACTCAGCGTTCCTTACAAAATCATGGAGCGCCTAATTCTGCAACGCATTTCCCCAGAGGTAGAGGATATTCTAAGTGTGGATCAAGCAGGTTTCCGCAAGGACCGCAGTACAGGAGAACAAGTACTGGCCCTAACCACCTTCATCGAAAATGGCTTCGAGAGCAGACTGAAGACAGGGGCTGTGTTTCTCGACCTTACAGCCGCCTATGATACGGTCTGGCACAAAGGCCTCCTCCTGAAACTTATAAAGGCGATCCCTGCTTGGGCAACAGCAATTATAAAAACCCTGCTGACCAACCGAAGGTTCAGAGTCCACCTCAGTCAGAAGACAAGTGCATGGAGAATGCAGAAAAACGGACTCCCACAAGGCTCAGTTCTAGCTCCAACTCTGTTCAACCTCTACATAAACGACCTGCCTACTACAAAATCCCGCAAATTCACCTATGCAGACGACATCTGTTTGGCATTCCAAGCACCAGACTTTGAACCACTGGAACGGGTGCTCACGGAAGATCTTGCCAAACTGGACCAGTTCTGCAAAATCTGGCGCCTAAAACCAAGCCCAGCAAAAACCGTCTCCAGTGTATTCCATCTCCACAATGCAAAAGCTGCCAGAGAACTAAACATCCACCTGAGCGGACTCAAGCTTAAGCATGCCCCAAATCCAACTTATCTTGGAGTGACCCTTGATAGGACCTTATCCTTCAAGGAACATCTAAAGGGGACGGCTGCTAAGGTGAAGGTACGAAACAACCTGCTCTGCAAGCTCGCTGGTGCAAAATGGGGGGCGGCAGTCTCCACCCTGCGCACCTCAGCACTGGCCCTTTCATACTCTGTAGCAGAATATTGTGCCCCTGTCTGGTCCAGGTCATCTTACACACACCATGTAGACACCCAGCTCAACACAACCATGAGAACTATAACTGGAACAATCCGCTCAACACCACTCCCCTGGCTCTCTGTACTGTCAAACATAGCCCCTCCACACATCCGGCGAGCAGCATTAACTCAAAGGATGCTCCAAAAAGTTAAAGATTCTCCTCACTTACCAATCCATGCAGATATCTACACTCCACCCACTGCCCGACTTTCATCCAGACGGCCGATTTGGAAAAACCCTCCCCCAGCTGACTTTACCATCCAGACAGGTTGGCAAGAGGAATGGGAGACCAAGGAGGTCCCAAACAAACAGCTGGTGATAAACCCCAACCAACAGGTCCCGGGCACCAACCTCCCAAGGAGACAGTGGTCTACACTCAATCGCTTCAGGACTGGACATGGCCCCTGCTTGGCCAGCCTTTACAGATGGGGCAGTAGCCCTAGCCCACTGTGCGCATGTGGAGAGGAGCAAACAATGGAACACATCATAGAGGCTTGCCCGCTCCAAAGACTGGAAGGAGGATTACACACCCTCCATACAGCAAACCAGGAGGCAACTGCTTGGCTTAAGGACTTTGCATTCGCTAAATAAATAAATCGCGAATGTGAGCGGTTTGTGGTCAACGAACGCAGTGAAAGAGCGTCCCTCCAGCCAGAACTGAAAGTGGCGAATGGCCAAATGGAGAGCGAGCAGCTCCCTGTTGAACGCGCTGTATTTACGTTCACTATTGCACAAGGTCCTGCTGAAAAAAGCGAGGGGCTGCCAAACCCTGGCTACATGTTGCTCCACGATCGCCCCTATGGCCACCTCTGAAGCGTCAGTGGTGAGCGCTATGCGGGCAGTTGGGTCTGGGTGTGCCAACAACGCAGCCCTTGCCAAAGCTGCTTTCACCTCCGAGAACGCTTGGTCCCACTCCGGGGACCACTCGACCTTATCTGCGGGTTTCTTTTTTTTGAGCGCGGCATACAGCGGCTGCATGAGTTGCGCCACGCGGGGGAGAAAACGGTTATAAAAATTCACCATTCCCAAAAACTTCAGCAACGCCCTGACCGTCTGTGGCCGGGGAAAATCTGCCACCACGCGCACTTTATCAGGAAGCGGAACTCCTCCTTTGGGGGAGACGCGGTGTCCTAAAAAATCGATCTGCGCCACCCCGAACTGACACTTCGCTGGGTTGATTATTAACCCGTGATCTCCCAACCTTCGGAAAACTGTGGCCAGGTGTTTTTCGTGTTCGTCTTCGGACGCGTTGGCTACTAAAATATCGTCCAAGTAGACGAACACGAAAGGGAGATCGCGAAGCACCGTGTCCATCATGCGTTGGAACGTCTGAGCCGCCCCTTTAAGTCCGAATGGCATGCGTAAAAACTCGAAGAGGCCAAACGGAGTTATTACCGCTGTTTTGGGTATGTCCTCAGCGCGCACTGGGACTTGGTGGTAACCGCGGACCAAGTCTATTTTAGAAAAAACGCGCGCCCCTGCCAAATGAACGGAAAAATCTTAGATATGGGTGTTTTTTTTTGGGGGGGGGGGGGGTCCAGTGCACTATATCAGGCGTATCCGACTTTCAAGCGCTCTCTCTTTTTCTGTAATTTGCAGATGTCGGTTTCGTTTTTATAATATGCAAGGGAACATAAGAGTTTCAGACTTGCATTGCAATTTTTAAAAAAAATCAGTGATTTTGCCGTTAGAATCGAAACTATTGGTCGTGTCCCCTCATTTTTCCCAGTTTTTGTGTGACGTGAAAATCGCATCAATTTCAAAGTACTGTAACGTGATCTCTGAGTAACTCTTTCTACTCAAAATGCAAGAGATAACAGAGTTGTAATGCAAATTCAAAATAAAACATTCCCCAATGGGATCTATGGTTTTTGTACGGCGACCCCTGCAAATTTACTCGTACGACGTAAATTTCCGTGTCCCCAAATTTACGCAGCAACATGCAAGTTATTTGGTAAAGTAACCAGAAAACAGGAAGTGCTGATGCTTTTCACTTTGCACCTTTCAAATCCCAAACCATACACGTAAAAAGGAGATCAGTCTTTGTGAAGCTCAGATGTAGAATATTTCAATAAAATCTCAAACATTTATGACACATCGAATATGGTGTCCTTTAAAAAATTTACATCTTCGGTCTTGGTCGGCCGCGCGCAGCCCCGTCTGGCGAGGTGAGCGCCCTGGGAAAGCACTTTTATTTTCTCTACCCCGGATGTGCTTAACCCATGTGGAGAGGATTAACCGTGGTCACTGTATATTGAAGTTATCGAAGGTCCAAACTTCCGTGTCCCGCATTTACGCCTTTTGTGATTTTACGTCTTATCCAGCAAACAGGGAGAATTTGAAGGTATGTATACACGTTATCACATCTTAATATGTCATGAAAATGTAGCTGTTGATGAGTTTTGATGCGTGAAAAATACTGGAAGTGTTGAAGTTGTTTCGTGTAAAACGTGTGCCATTGCAAAGTGCATTGGCACACGGAGAAACAAAAGCCCGAGTGTCCCGTTTACGTCTCCATTTACAAGTAGTTGAAGTGAGCGCTCATCCTCAAGAGTTCCTGAACGCGAATGCCGTTACGAAAATAGTTAATAGTTTCATAAAACCTGACACAATTGGATAGTGATTAGTCAGTTTCATGTGCAGATTTGATCAATTTTAAATTTTGCCACCAATGTCACACATTGGACCCCTAATAAATAAAAACACCCATAAGCGGGATTGGGTAGCGGTCATGAGCTGTAGCGTTGTTTAACCTGTGGAAATCCCCGCAAGGTCGCCATGATCCGTTGGCTTTCGGGAAGCAGGGAAGCCCACGGACTGTTTGAACGTCTGATAATGCCCAACCTCTCCAGGTTGGCGAATTCCTCGCGCGCTATTTAGCTGCGTCCAAGCGCCGAGGTTTTGCAAAAACGGGCGGTCCGGTAGTGGTAATAAAATGCTCCACCCCGTGCTTAGCGACGTATTCACCACTACATCTGGGACCCAGGGGAGGGCTTAGAAGGAATGGTTCATCCTCGCTGTGAATGGACTCTGCTGAACCGCCTACTTATGGGTGCCGGCTGCTTCAAATCAACCACGAAGAAGTGGGGCCTGGCAAACAGTGCAGCATGTGAGGGTGGGGACCCTGAGCAGACTGCTGACCACATCATTACCACCTGCAGGCTGTAAAGACCACCTTTGGAGGCCGGCCTCTTTCAAGTGGACCCTGAGACAAGGGCGTGGCTTTACAACACCAAGCTGAACATCTGAACGTGATTGGGGGGGACTTTTACTATCCCAGAATCTGATGATGATATTTGATGTTTTTGTCGACTTTTATTCTTTTCTTCAAAGGTATTTAAATGTTTTACCAAATTGTGTATAGTTGTGAAGCAGTACCCAGCAGCGCTTGTTGTCAAATATTGCCTTCTTCTTTCGGCTGCTCCCTTATCAGGGGTCGCCATAGTGGATCACTATCCACATATTTGACTTGGCAATGATTTTACGCCTGGTGCCCTTCCTGATACAACCATTTACCTGGGCTTGGGGCCAGCACAAGGGGTACACTGGCTTGTGCTCCCCCCATGGCTGGGTAACCAAACTGTCTTTTCCACATTCTATTAAGCTGAGTACCTGTCTGGGAAGCAGAAAGTACCTTTTTTTAAATTGTCTTTGGTATGACCTGGCTGGGGCTTGAACTCACAACTTCCCAGCTGTGGGGCAGGTACTCAACCACTAGGCCACCACTCCGGTTCAGTTGTCAAAAATTGTCTGTGTTTAAATTTTAGCAGATTAAATGCTACATTTTTGCTAGTTTTCTGGTTACATTGTTTGCTAGTTTTCTGCTTTGGTGTTCAAAGCTTAGGGCTGACTCAAAGATAACTCCCAGGTATTTGAACATGTTTACAATTTCAAATTTCTCCCCCTGTGAGAAAGTGTTGCATTACATCACCACTGCTGATCTTTTGGTGCAAACCATACACACTCATTTCTGTGGCCTTTGATCATTATCTCTGTCAGAAAATGCTGCTTGGATGTCTTTTTCCTATGTAAAGATTATAGCATCATTGGCATACATTTGAATGCATCTGTTATACCAGTGTTTCTTCTGGCCTAAAGACCTTGGCACGGTGGCAACATATTTTTCCAGGGGAGGGGAAGAAAACACATAACAATATTGTAACCGGAATATGTTAATTTTATACTATTTTTTTTTAAATTTTGCACAGTAACTTTGCTTATGGAACTTACCATTTGAAGTATTGTACAACCAAGGCTTGATTGTTGGAATATTGGGCCAGTTGGGGTCCCACCCAGACGTCCCGTGTTTGGACTTTTTACTGGTGTTATCCTTCTCTCCTTCCTCTGCTCTCACCTCTCCTGGACCCTCTGCCTGAACACTTTCATCTCCTTGGCTCCTCTCTTCTGCCTCATCTTGCTCTCTCTGAGCCCTGTCTAATTCAGGTTCTCTCTTGGTCTATGGTGGTATACAAACAGGTTAGAAAATATCAAGTGTCATGTAAATTAAAAGTAGACAACCAAAAATTTCTAGTTCAGGGTACAAAGAGCACCCACTTAAAAACTAGAGTAATGACTTCAGTCTTGAAGGTTTGAGGTTTTTCTCCAAAATTTATAGCAATTTCCTTATACTTTTCTACTTTTCTCTGTAAATTTATCTAAATTTGAAACCATTTTCCTCAAATTTGTAATTTCCTCTTGTAAAATTGACTTTTCTTGTGCATTTGAAACTTTATAATAAATTTGTGAATTATTTTATGGCTTATTTTTGTCTGTTTTTTAAAATAAAATTGCTGGGTTTTTTTAATAAATTTGAAACAGACTGTGGTAATTTTTTTTTTTTTTTTACTTTATAACGATTTACATTTTTGACTATAACTTTGCAGTCAGAACAGAACAATAATTTAACTCTGATTACAAAGAAAAAAATATTAATAAAATTGTATTTAATGAAATAAATTAACTTAAATGACCAAGGATGCCATTATTTCTGTTATAATATTTCTATATATTTATAGTTTTTTTTTTGTTTTTTTTTAGAAATCTCCTCACCACCCAGACAGCAGGAAAAACCTCCCTTATTTTGAAATCCAAATGTTGGCACGCTTAGTTTGTCTGAAGGCTGCTGACAGATTAAAGTCATTGACTTGGTGAATTTCAGTCATCTTAACTTGCCAGGTACATAATAGGGAACATAACTTAATATTGTAGTGGCTGGTAAAATTTCCTCAGCAATTCATCAGTCACCCTTGCCTTTCCCTTCATATGAAGCCGGCTGCATATGAATTCTAACCACATCTCTTAGCTAAGCGACTCTTCCATTATTGCTCCCGTTTCCAGCACGTTCAAACCATGATAAACACCAGTGCTTACATACCTCTTCTGATTTTTTTCTGCGTTTAAAGTACTTTAATAAACTCGTGTTTCTCTCGGACAGTCACGCTAGTGCAGACATGCCCAAAGTCCGGCCCCCGGGCCAAATCCGGCCCGTGTCCAAATTTCCACCGGCCCGAAGCGTCCTGTCATAAAATCAATAATATGTGGCCCGCCAGCACAGTTTCCCACAATACATACATACCAAAAACAGCAATTTTATATTTCACCAGAGGGTGACAGTAGACCTGTGGCCGCATTCTCGTCGCGTGACCCCTGTGTGAACTTTTACTCCTGTGGTATGTTTTTAGCTCATTTCTAAAATGGCAACTGGAAATAAAAAGAGGAAAGTTGATAGCGAGGGCCGCCGTTTCCAGGACAAGTGGAAATCGGAGTATTTTTTCACTGACATACGAAACAACTGTGTCTGCCTAATTTGCCAAGAGACTGTGGCTGTTTTCAAAGAGTTCAATATTAAGAGGCACTACAAGACGAAACATGCTAACGGCGAACGAACGCGCCGAAAAACTGAAGCAACTGGAAGCTGTTTTGACAGCACAGCAGCGTTTGTTCACAAGAGCCCGTGACACAAATGAAAATTCTACAAAGGCAAGCTACGAAGTAGCAATGGTGATTGCCAAGCACTGTAAACCTTTTACTGAGGGTGAATTCATTAAAGACTGCGTGATGAAAATGGTGGAGAAAATTTGTCCTGAGAAAAAGCAAGAGTTTGCCAATGTCTGCCTGGGTCGTAGCACTGTGGCACGGAGGATTGAAGAAATTTCATCTAACATCAAGGGACAGTTAGAGGCAAAAGGAGTGGAGTTTGACTTTTTTTCGGTAGCCTGCGACGAAAGCGCGGATGCATCTGACACCGCTCAGTTACTGATTTTTTTGAGAGGAGTGGACAATGAAATGAACGTGAGTGAATTGCTCCTTGACCTTCAGAGCCTTAAGGACCAAACCAGAGGAACAGATTTGTTTGCTGCTGTTTGTTCCACCGTGAATGACATGAAACTGCAATGGAATAAAATCACTGGGATTATTACGGACGGCGCACCTGCCATGGTCGGTGAGCAAAGTGGGCTATCAACGCTAGTCTGTAAAAAAGTCAGTGAAGAAGGCGGCAAAGCTATAAAACTCCACTGTATTATTCACCAACAAGTT
Source organism: Pholidichthys leucotaenia (assembly GCA_020510985.1). Classification (NCBI taxonomy): domain Eukaryota; kingdom Metazoa; phylum Chordata; class Actinopteri; order Cichliformes; family Pholidichthyidae; genus Pholidichthys; species Pholidichthys leucotaenia. The sequence goes on from CM035843.1 coordinate 95,164,636, forward strand.
CTATGTGCCAAACATCTGAAATATGATCACGTTATGAAACCGGTGATAAAGGCTATTAATTATATTCGCTCCAGAGCCCTGTGCCACCGCCAGTTTCAACAGTTTCTACTCGACATCCACGCTGAATATGGAGATGTTGTGTATCACAATGACATAAGATGGCTCAGTCGGGGGTCTGCACTGCAGCGATTCTTCTCTCTCAGAAAGGAAATCGGACTATTCTTGGCACAAAAGGGACAACCGATGCTGGAACTCTGCGATCCTGTTTGCCTGGCTGATTTTGGATTTTTAGTTGCCATAACACGACATCTGAACGCGCTGAACACGAGCCTTCAGGGGCAAAATGCAGTGGTGAGCCAACTATATTCATACATAAAAGCTTTTCGGACAAAGCTGCTACTTTTCCAAAGGCACCTGTCACAAACGCAGCCCAATACCACACATTTCCCATCACTGCAGGAAATGATTACCAGTTTTCCAGAAAACAATATTAGTGCGCAAATGAGGAGGTATGCAGAAAACATCTCATCTCTGACTGAGGAGTTTCAACAGCGTTTCAGGGATTTTGCAGCTATTGAAAAGGAGATCACACTTTTTTCCACTCCTTTTTCCGTGGATCCTAATGACGCTCCAGACCACCTGCGGCTGGAGCTTATTGAGCTGCAGTGTGACGCGGAGTGTCACGGTCGCCACCAACAACTGCCTCTCGTCGACTTTTACCGCCAGCTGGACAAAGACAGGTTCTAAGAGATTCGAACATTTGCTAAGAAAATGCTGAGCTTGTTTGGCTCGACATACTTGTGCGAGAAGACGTTCTCGGTTATGAACATTAACAAGAACCGTGTGAGGACAAGACTGACTCTCACCTGCGTGACGTCTTGCGCATCAAAACCACTGCTTTTGAGCCAGACCTGGCAACCTTACTGCAGTCGAAACACCAGTGTCACCCTTCACATTAATGCAGGTACATTTCTTTTATTCTTCTGAGGAGAATAAATTCCAAAGTCTCAGTGAATTGATTTTTTTGTGATGATCAAACCACAGTTTTGTCAAATTTCTGTCATTTAATTTGACTATACTATTCTTTGTCAAAATGCACTGGGATGTGATTTGTTGAAACAAAATCAATAAATACACGTTTCTAAAAATATTCAGTCAAATTTATTTGTATGTAATTTATTATTATTTTAACCTTTAACTATCCTGGTGGTAATGCAGTTGACAACAGATTCTCATTTGCAATGTCAACCTAGCTGCAGACAGCAAAGTGATATATCACGGTATATATATCACTGCTGCACGGTGGCGCAGTGGTTAGCACCGCGGCAGCACAGTTTACTCTCAGCTGGGGGATCGCGGGGATCATGAGATCGTGGGTTCGATCCTTGCCCCCGGCCAACAGTGATCTGTGTGGAGTTTGCATGTTCTCCCCGTGTTTGCGTGGGTTTACTCCGGGATTTCTCCGGTTTCCTCCCACATGCCAAAACATGCAGGTTAGGGAGTTAAGGGGCGCTTGCACACGCAGCGACTGGCAGCTGGTGGCTTGTCACCGGACTGCAGAACAACTCTACCTACGGGTACAAAATAAGTCCAAAAAAAAATATATATATATATACACTACCGTTCAAAAGTTTGGGGTCACTTAGAAATTTCCTTATTTTTGAAAGAAAAGCACTTTTTTTCAATGAAGATAACTTTAAACTAATCAGAAATACACTCTGTACATTGCTAATGTGGTAAATGACTATTCTAGCTGCAAATGTCTGGTTTTTGGTGCAATATCTAGATAGGTGTATAGAGGCCCATTTCCAGCAACTGTCACTCCAGTGTTCTAATGGTACAATGTGTTTGCTCATTGCGTCAGAAGGCTAATGGATGATTAGAAAACCCTTGTGCAATCATGTTAGGTCTGCAATGCTGTAATTGCTGCAAATGGGGGATTCTTTGACAAAAGCAAAGTTTGAAGGAAAAAAATATTATTTCAAATACAAATCATTATGTCTAACCTTGTCAATGTCTTGACTATATTTTCTATTCATTTTACAACTCATGGTGGTAAATAAGTGTGACTTTTCATGGAAAACACAAAATAATTGTCTGGGTGACCCCAAACTTTTGAACGGTAGTGTATATATATATGGTAATTTACAATGGTAATGGTTCGAGGAATGTCAGGCTGAATGGTCGGCCCCCATACATTTTCACCTGACCAAATCTGGCCCTCTTTGCAAAAAGTTTGGACACCCCTGCGCTAGTGAGACACTCTGCCTGGTGACTGACTGGAAAGCTTGCGTGAACGGGGCGCTTCTCAACTCCGCGCGGATGACAGCCACCCGCATTCTTTGTATGCGCGCTTGGGGAAAGTCTTTGCTTCATATGTTTTTCTTAAATTCATATCTCCTTATAAGCGTGGCAGAAATTTTTTTGGCGAGGTGGGCCTCCACCCAGAAATGTTACCAGAGGAAACCCTGTATACACTGTAAAGTTCATGAATGTGTAGTGAAAATAATGGATCACGGATCAAGCCTGCGGGGAACCCCTGTAGGGCATTCAAGTGAATAGGTTATGATACTGTTAATACACACATTTTGCTTTCTGTGGGATAAATATGATATAAACCAGAGTATGGCTTCTCGAGAGAAGTTGTTTGGATTAAGAACCTGATGGATGATCGCATTGGATACCTTCACACTGTCGTGTCTGTGCTGACTGAAGTTTGATACACAAAGTCTGGAATGCTTGATTAGTGTGATTGCTCCCTAATGTTCTGCAGAATGAAACATTTCTCCAGCTTTGGAATAACTGGTAGAGGTAGTCTCAGGAATGGAGCAAATGCAAATGTTGTTGGGATAAGGTGATGAAGCTGTGCTTCTATTTTCAGGGATCCTTAAGGAAGTCTGGGAACTGTGCTAACCAAAAACACTGAATGTGGGCCAGTGCAGGGCACCAGCAGATGGAGAAGCAGAGGGTCATTTCATTTGGCATGGAACAAATTACCTGGCACCAATGTGTGTGGGCCTTTTAAAAAAAAGTACCAAGATGAATACTCCTATCCAGGAAAGAACTTTTTTTTTTAAATTAAAAAACCTTTCCACTAACCCTCTCTTTGATGCTCCATTTTATATGAATGTGCACATTTGCAAATACCTATTACTTTATTATTCCCCCATCCAATAGCACTGTTCTGAAGATGAACCTTTTATGTTGTCAGCAGTTGAGGGGAGAATGACACTTTGTGGAGTGGATGACATTATTACGGTCCATTACTTTTTGTCAGTCACTGTATAAGCTATTAAGCTATGGTCTCTGCATAAACTGTGTGTGACACCAGAGATTTTCAACTTAACATAAATTATGCAGCCAACTGTCAACCGATACATGACCCCAGTTCACCGCTCATTGTGTTACTTCAGAGGACACCGGTAGATCGAGTGCTTATTGAAGTGGATTAAAATGAACACTCTTGACAGGAAGTACTCATGGGAAGAGACTTTAAACGGAAGGCTTTTAAATGCTGGATGTTAATATGTAGTGTCTATTATACAGTAGATGTGCATGTACGTAGACTCCTGTTAATGTTGTGGTTCATATTCTCATAACTGACTGATGTTTACCTGACATATTTTGGTATCCTTTTCAGTATTTTGATCAGAGATTATTAAATGGTTATGGCTCACTGTGTTCTTTTGGGATTCTGAAAAGTAATACATTTCTTGCAGTTGTCTTTTTTCCTGTATGGATGAATGAATGAATTTTTATTTTGGATAGATTAGATTAAAAGATTAAAAGAAAGCAACACACTAATATAACAAGGGGAAAAAAATCCAATAAGGTCAAATTAAACAATAACTCCTCGGATTATACAATTCAACATAAGCTTTCTGTAATGGGTGATGGCTGAAGCCGCAGCTTATATTGCCCACCCATGTTCCATCTAAGAATTCAAAAAATAAATAAATAAAAATAAAAGTGATTACAGATCAAAACAAAGCTAAGACAAAAGGTGACAAAACAAAACTAAGCAACAGCACAACACAAACTGGATATGACAATCCTTATGTGATTTTACATGTCGTTTTGTATATATATTTGGAGTATTTCTTCCTTTAGTTTTTGTTTAAATTGTCCAAGCGTTGTACATGATTTTAATTCAGGTCCAAAAGTGTTCCACAGTCTAACTCCTTGCACTGAGACACAGTGTTGCTTGGTGGTAGTTCTCACTGAAGGTTTTTGAAATATACATGTTCCTCTGAAATGATATTGTTTCTCCCTTATTTGGAACAACTTTTGGATATTTGCGGGCAGTGATAGATTCTTCACTTTAAACATTATTACTGCAGTTTTAAAATCAACCAGATCTTTCAACTTGAGAGCTTTTAATTTAAGAAAAAGTGGGTTTGTTGGTTCCCTGTAAGCAGCTTTGTTTATTATTCTAATAGCTCTCTTCTGAAGCATAAAGACTGGATATGTGTTTGTTTTATATGTATTTCCCCATATTTCAGTACAATATGTCATGTATGGGAGTATTAATGAATGATACAAAGTATATAGTGTGGGTTGATTCAGCAAATATTTCACTCCGTGTAGTATTGCGATTGATTTGGATATTTTGCCTTTAATATAATTAATATGTGACTTCCAACACAGTTTATTATCAGTTATTACTCCAAGGAATTTAATTTTGGATACCTTTTCAATCTCTATACCATTTACACTGAGTTTAGATACTGAGTTGTTGTGATGGTTGTTAAAAATTATAAATTTTGTCTTACTTAAATTAAGCGTTAATTTGTTTGAATCAAACCACAGTTTAAGCTTTCCTAATTCCTTTCCGAGTGTATCCAAAAGTTGTTCCAAATTACTTCCACTGCATAATAAATTAGTGTCATCTGCAAACGATATTAAATCCATTTTTTCCAAAACTTTACATATATCATTTATATACATATTGAATAACAATGGCCCCAAAACTGAACCCTGTGGGACTTCACAAGTAACCTTCAGTAACTGCGAGTTTTTGCTACCAACACATACATACTGATATCTGTTCTTTAAGTAACTACATAACCAGGACAGTGCTACCCCCCAATACCATAATTTGTATTGTTTTTCAACATGCATGTGTACCACGCTGTGTAGGTTAACTTGAAGCTTGAAGCTGAGCAGCACGTTTTGAAAAAGTGGAAAAAACAGAATGATCCCCCCTTCTCTCCCATTATCCTGTTGCACTTGTGTTTTCACTGGCAGCTGCAGCCTGGACCTCTCTGTTTTACATAGCTTGCCCAACCTTTCCACTGCTTAGACAGTAACCTCACTCGAAGTTGTGCTGATGGAGGAGTATGAGGCGATGAAAACGCAAAAGAAGGAGGGGTGTCAGAAGACAGCATATATAAACCTGTGAGGGGAAAATATCTACATTTTCACTTAATTGCACATTTTTTCTATAATTAATTGCAATTAATTGCTAAAATTACAATGAAGAAACAATGAAAAATTCAAGAACAGATGAGAAACAAAGTCCTTGACATCTATCAGTCTGGAAAAGGGTTACAAAGTCATTTCTAAGGCTTTGGGGACACTAGTAAACCATGGTGACAGCCATTATCCACAAATGGAGAAAACTTGGAACAGTGGTGAACCTTGCCAGGAGTGGCTAGCCTACTAAAATTACTCCCAAAAGCCCATCAACTACTCATCCAGGAGGTCACAAAAGAACCCAGAACAACATCCAAATAGCTGGGAGCCTTATTTGCCTCCATTAAGGTCAGTGTCCATGATTCAACAATAAGAAAGAGACTGGGCAAAAATGGTATCCATGGGAGAGTTCCAAGGCAAAAATCACCGCTGACCAAAAAGAACGCAGAAGCTTGTGTTGCATTTTCTAAAAAACATATTGATGATCCTCAAGACTTTTGGGAAAATGTTCTGTGGCCTGACCGACAAAAGTTGAACTTTTTGAAAAGCGTGTGTCCTGTTACATCTGGCATAAAACTAACGCAGTATTTCTTGAAAAGAACATCACACCAACAGTCAAACATGGTGGTGGCAGTGTGATGGTCTGGAGCTGCTTTGCTGCTTCATGGCCTGAACGACTTGCCATAATTGATAGAACCATGAATTCTGCTGTCTGCCAGAAAATCCTGAAGGAGAATGTCCAGCCATCAGTTTGTGACCTCAAGCTCAAGTGCTCTTGGGTTATGCAGCAGGACAAAGAGGTGAAACACACCAGCAAGTTCACCTCTGAATGGGTTAAAAAAAAAATCAATGTTTTTGAGTGGCCTAGTCAAAGTCTGGACTTAAATCTGATTTAGAAGCTGTGATATGACCCTAAGCATGCAATTCATTCTTGAAAATGGTGAAATTAAAACAATCCTGCAAAGAAGAGTGGGCCAAAATTCCTCAACAGTGATGTAAAAGACTCATTGCCAGTTATCACAAACGCTTGATTGCAGTTGTTGCTGCCAAAGGTGGCACAACAAGCTATTATTTTTAGGGAACAATTCCCCTCTCACATAGGGCCAGGTAGGTTTGGATAGTTTTTTCCTTGATAAATTAAATAATTTAAAAACTGCCTTTTGTATTTAATTGGGTTATCTTTATTGAATATTAAAATTTGTTTGATCTGAAATATTTAAGTGTGACAAATTTGCAAGAAGGTAAAATCTGGAAGGAGGAAAATACTTTTTCACAGCACTGTACATTAATTGCAAAAGTTAACATTTTAATATTCCCAGCCCTAATCCAAACAAACAATTATTAAGATACTAAAACAATAAATCTAACCTTTTTCCCAACAGAAAGAGTACCTACTTATTAAAACCTCTTAGTATTCCGGTGTCCCACCCATGGGACATCTTACATTGGCTGAAATGCTAAGGGGTTAATAGAAGAGTATATTATGTGAATTAATTAAACACTGTAGAGCAGCTTGTCTTGTCACTGTAACCAAAGACATGAAAAGAGATCTTCTAATGAACTATTGTGTAATACAGTAGATGAACATTTTCCTGTTATTAGTTTTGGTAGCTCTGACAAATGTGTCATGAGTTACACGTATTAAATCCTGCTAGTTTTATGTGTTGTCTCCCCTGGCAGTACAACAGATAAGTGTGTCTCCAACTGACAGAGTGAAGGCCTGAATCTCCTTCTGCTACATCTCAGTTATCATTGTTGCCTGAATTAGTGAATCATCTCGCTCCAGCTTTAGTGCAGCACATCACTTGTCAAAACACATCCACAACGCCTTGAAGCCTGTTAACACCACACACATGCGCATGTACACTTACAAACACAGGCAGATGAGCAAATGCGTACACAAATGCACTTCAGGCAGGCAGCTTTCACCTGCAGTCTACAGCTCATTTTAAATGGCATCACGAGTTGCTCAGCAGGGTGCAAAATGTCAGCTCTTAAAAGGTTAAAATAAAAAAGGGAAAAACAAGTCATTGTGCCTCATGGTCTTGCTTTCTATTCAAATGAAACCCCCCATATACACTTCAGAATGAAGAGGCAGCAGTCTATGTAAGTGCTAAAGTGTGATGTACATATGAACATGTTTAGTAGAATGTAGAAAACAGATGTTAGTATCTTATAAAATGACACTGACCTTTTAAATGACATTTACATTAAGTGTCAGGCTAATGATATTATACATAAAATAGCTTTTTCTTCACCACCAGTAAAAAATTCTGGTCCAGTTTTTCTATATGCTCATTTCTTTTCATAAATGCTTTGTTTGCCCAGTTTCCATCTAGGATATCATATAGTCATATTTGTCCAAAGGAATAATTCTATTTGAAAAGACCAAGTGTGTGTATGATGGATCTGTCCAGAGGCAATGTTTGGCGTTATTTGTTGCAAACAACAGGAAAGATTGGCTGGACTTTCATGATCTGATGTTGGAGAGGAAGTTTGTCCTGCTACGGACTGCACACACACCAGTTTGGATGCTGCAGTCTGATGTGGTCTCTACAAGTCAGTAACCATGCTGTGTCACATGTGCACAGCACTCTGTAGGTTCCTGGGCATCAAGGCTCAGACTGTGTGTTAAGAAGCTGCCCTCGCTCTCCTGGAAGGTCAGCCTTTCTGCATTTGAAAAGCTTCTCATGTGCATCTATGCGTTTGACGGCCCTGCCTGCCTGGATGACTGCTTGCAAACTTGCCTGCCTGTGTGTCAGCCTCTAATGATGAGGATGATGGAGGGAATCAAAGAAGAGATGGAGCTGACGTTGGGGTGAGCTCTCCATGGGACACCAGGTGATTGGGGAGCAAGCTTTGAGGCAACTTGTTGGATGGTTGTCTATTAATGTAAAATATCTTCTTTTCAAAGGGCTTTATTCAAGCTTGGAGTAGCGGAGCCCATAGGGGTCAAGGTGTCTGGTAGAATAATCTCTCTCTCACACACTTTAGACTGAAAGGTAGATAAAAGAAATGTGGCATAATGACCTTAGGCTTAATTTATAAAAATGTTCCAAGATTTCTGCTTGAACTTAGTCTTAAGATCATTCTGGCCAGTGTGCTTACATTACATCATGAAAGTTGATGGGCATGAAAAAAGGGCACAGGCTGGTCCTAAGAACTTATGTCTGTACTTGTGAGCTATAAATACCATATCATCTTAATTTGATTGTATTTTCCTCCCAAATATGATGACAACACAAATTAGGTTTTAGTCTTAAGTAGCCATGAACCAAAAGAGAAATCAAATAACAAGCTCAGCATGCACAAGAACTCTATTCTGTTCCTTGTAAGCATGAAGTTTTCTAGATCTTCAAAAAATGGACTGATTCTAAGGGTGCTTTCACACCTACAGGCTTTAGTTCATTTCAGTCGAACTCGAGTTCGTTTTCTCCGTTAGTGTGGTTCGTTTTGTCTGGTGAGAACACAGCAATCATACTCAAATGTGCACCAAAACATCCATACCGAGACCTCCTAAAAGAGGTGGTCTCAATTCAAATCAAGTGACGAACTCTCGTGTGGTCCTGCAGGTGAGAAAGGGACACCACTAAAGCAGGATCAGCGGCAAACGGTAAAACATTGTATGCCATTGTACATACCTAATGGAGCTTCGAAAATATCTGTGGCTGAACATGTCACGGTTCTGGAGGATTAATGAACATTTACATGTTATTTTTGATTTGTAGCCATGCTTCATTTTCAAACTGTACAATTTGCCGAAAGTGGTATATGCACATAATGTAATAAACGAAAACCAGGGCAATGAAAACCTCCTTAGATTATTTTCTTCCCAGAAACGCATAAATGCACAGTAGTCATCCTACTTCCTGTATTTACCTTTCCTCTTCTTGCGGAAAATAATCTGACCAATAAGAACAGAGAACGTTCTTATACAAGTCTCGTGGGATTTAACGTAGGGGAATAAGATAAGATAAGCCTTTATTAGTCCCACAATGGGGAAATTACAGGATTGCAACAGCACAGGGATAGCAACACTCAGAGCAATAATTAAGAAGATATGGAAGATATAAATAAGAGCAGTGGATATACATACATACACATCAATATATAAATATATATACAAAGTGCGGAGCATTGTAGCGAGATGGAATAAACAGCATAACCGTCTACTTAGTTATCCTACATAGTATGAATATGTACCTATACATATTGTCACCCTCCGTAGCGACCGATACTGTCCTAGTTGTATATACTGGAGGGGACCATTGTGTAAGTCTGTTGCGTCTTTTGCATTCAGTACTATTAGGTCGTCACGTTTTTTTGCTACCTCTGCGATCAGCCCTGCTTAGGTTATACAGTCTGACTGCCGTAGGTAGGAAGGACCTGCGAAACCTCTCGGTTGCGCACCTAGGATGATGTAGTCTGCTGCTAAATGAACTCCTCAGTGCGTTCAGTATGTCCTGCATAGGGTGGGACTCGGACTCCAGCAGAGATGACAGTTTAGCCACCATCCTTCTCTCTCCTATCTCCTCCACTGGGTCAGGGCGCTTCCCCAGGACAGAGCTAGCTTTCTTGATCAGTTTGTTCAGTCTCTTCCTATCGGCTGCTGTAATGCCACTGCCCCAGCAGACCACTCCAAAAGTGATGGCTGATGCCACCACCATGTCATAGAATGTCTTCAGCAGCGCCCCTTGTACACCAAAAGACCTGAGTCTCCTCAGCAGGAACAGCCTGCGCTGTCCCTTCTTGTAGAGTGCGTCGGTATTGTGTGACCAGTCTAGTTTATTGTTCAGATGAACACCCAGGTACTTGTAGGATGTCACCATCTCGATGTCTGTTCCCTGTATGTTTACTGGTGCTGTGAGGGGTTGTCCTTGCCTGCGGCAGTCCACCACCAGCTCCTTAGTTTTCCTTGCGTTGATCTGGAGGTAGTTCCGATGGCATCAGTCCACGAAGTCCTGGATAAGTCCTCTGTACTCAGCTTCATCTCCGTTGGAGATGAGGCCGACAATTGCAGAGTCTTCAGAGAACTTCTGTAGATGGCAATGTGTTGTGTTGTGTGAGAAGTCCGCAGTATAAAGGGTAAACAGGAAGGGTGCCAAAACCGTTCCCTGGGGGGCCCCGGTGCTACCAATGATCGTGTCGGACACACAATCCCGGGTTCTCACAAACTGTGGCCGGTTAGTGAGGTAGTCCAGGATCCATGATGACAGGTGCTGGTCCACCCCTGCGCACAGCAGCTTGTCCTTCAGGATCATCGGTTGGATGGTGTTGAAAGCACTAGAGAAGTCAAAGAACATGATCCTCACCGCATTCCCGGGCTTCTCCAAGTGGGACAGAGTACGGTGAAGGAGGAAGATCACCGCATCCTCCATCCCAATGCCATGCTGGTAGGCGAACTGGAGTGGATCCATCGCTGGTCCCACCAGGGGGCGGAGGTGAGCAAGGAGCAGTCTCTCCAGGGTCTTCATCGTGTGGGACGTCAGGGCCACTGGTCTGTAGCTGTTCAGGTGTTTGGGGCGGGAGGTCTTTGGTACAGGTACCACACAAGATGTTTTCCACAACTGTGGTACCCTCCCCAGCTTCAGGCTCAGGTTGAAGATGAGCTCCACAATCCCACACAGCTGATCTGCACAGGACTTGAGGAACTTCGCGCTGATGCCGTCCGGTCCCGACGCCTTCCTCGCCTTGATCTTTCTCAGCTCCGTCCTCACCTGGGTCTTAGTGAGGGTCAGGTTGGGGGGCTGTGTGTTGGGAGTGGGGGGGTGTTGGTGGAGTGGGGTGTGGACAGCAGGACTCGATGTCTTTAGAGGCAGCAGTGGTTGTTGTGCAGTCGGGGGGAGGGCGGTTGGTCAAACCTATTAAAAAACATGTTCAGATTGTTCGCCCACTCCCTGCCCCCCATGGCCTGGGAGGAAGTATTCTGGAGCCCAGAGATGGTTTTAAGGTTTCTCCAGACCCCACCGATGTCACTCTGTTGCAGCTTGTCCTCCATCTTCTTCCTGAAGCTGTCCTTGCCTTCTCTGATCTTCCTCCTCAGCTCCCTCTGTACAGACTTCAGCATCTCCCTGTTCCCCGACCTGAAGATCCTCTTCTTCTCTCTCAGAAGTGTTTTTATCTCAGGGTTGATCCAGGGTTTGTTGTTCGAGCAACACCGTATGGTCTTGGTGGGTATGGTGTTGTCCACACAGAAGCTGATGTAGTCCGTGATGGTGTGAGTGAGGCCATCAATGTCCTCACCATGTGGATCGCAGAGCTGCTCCCAGGCAGTGGTTTCAAAGCAGTCCTTTAGAGCGTCCATTGCCTCCTCAGACCATAACTTCACTGTGTGCATAACCGGAGGTTGTCTGTGCACTAGGGGTTTGTACACCGGCAGGAGATGAACCAAGTTGTGATCCAATCTCCCGAGTGGGAGGAGTTGTGATGAGGTGTACGCCTCCTTAGTGTTTGCATAGAATAAATCCAGTGTTTTATTGTCTCTAGTGTGGCATGTGACATACTGAGTAAATGTGGGTAGAATGGGAGACAGTGAAATATGGTTGAAATCGCCTGAGATGAGGAGAAGAGCATCTGGGTGTTCTGTCTGCAGCCTGCTAGTTACTGAGTGGATGACGTCACGCACTGTCCCAGCGTTCACCGTCGGATTTGCATAAATAACAATGCAGATCACGTGTGAGTATTCCCTCGGGAGATATGTAGGCCGCATTCTAACAGCTAGCAACTCAATGTCTTTGCTACGGTGCTGTTCCTTAACCGTGATATGTCCCGGTCTTCACCAGTTGTTATTGACGTACATCATCACCCCACCGTCCCGTGCCTTCCCACTGTCTGGTGTTCGGTCTGCCCGTATTGCGTGGAAACCCTCCAGTTCAATGTTAGCATCTGCTGCTAGTCCTGTTAGCCATGTCTCTGAGAATAGGAACAGGCTACACTCCCGGTATATGCTATCATAGCAGGAGATAACCGCTAGTTCATCTGTCTTTCCGAGTATTGATCGTACATTCCCCATAATGACAGATGGGAGGGCGGGTCTGTACCTTATATTCCTTGCCCGCCGTCTTACTCCAGCTCGATACCCACGTCGTTTTCGTCTTAATTCTCCCGGTATGTCGAGTTTTCGCGTTAGCATCATGGGCCGGTTGAGTGCTAGCATTTGATCCCTGTTATACTGCCTCCTGCCAGAAACAGTGGCTCCGTCCGCTGAATCAGGAGACATTTGGGCGATCTACGTGTTCGGATGGAATAAAGTGACGCTGGATCATAAAGATTGGCAAGAGAGCCAGATAGTGACAGAAATAGGCAGAAATTGATCCGCTGTTGCAAAGGGCAGCCTACTCGTGTGGTGCCGGAAGTGAGAAGTTGGTCCACTTGAATTTTTGCCTGTGTGAAAGGGAACCAAACCAAGGAGAAAATGATATAAAGTAACAAACTTATCAACTTATTCGGATCAAAGTAAACAAATTTAGGTGTAAAGGCACCCTAAGAGTTGCTACTGTCTAATTTCATGCATTATCTATAGAATATTGCATTTACCATGTAATAAAGTATGTCTGATTCCTTTCACCAAAATGTTCTATTAAATTGTTAATAGTTTAAAAGCTCGGGACACCCTGGGTTTTAATGTTTATGAAGTATATCACAAGAGCATGTTGCTCAACTGCAGTGGTCCCTTCTCCATTTCTGGACCTATGTGTAGGGAGCCCTTTAGCTGCAGCAAGTGAAGCCTTTGATTGTAGCATTGTTAACATAGTGGAGAAGTGTCAAGTGACAAGGTGGCAGGTTACAGTTATAATATCTTTAAAGTAGACCCTCATCTTCTCCTAACCCTAACCATTGTCCTACCATTTAATGCCCAAAGTAATAAGTGACAACTTGAGACAGAATGCACGGGGGATCACACACTTCTTCCATTGCTGTATGTAGCTGTGGAGACCTTGTCTGTAGAAGTCTACAAGTTGCGTTGAAAACCACGACTTGACCTGGGAAATGAGTGTTTCATCATCTTGGAAGTGCTTTTCTTCAAAAATTACTTAATGGTTGGAAAGAGGTGGAAGTCATATGGTGTGAGGTTGGGAGAGTAAGGGTGGGTGAGGATGGATTTCATAGCCTCAGGACCATGCTTCCATGCAACCATGGAACTGGGCAACAAGACGGCTGTGAAACGGGGCATTGTCTTGATGGAGGCGGACACCTTTGACCAGCGTGTCACACCTCTATTTTGATGGCCTTCCACAAACTCTGCAGCAGTGAAGTGTAGTAAATCCTGGTGATTGGAGTACACTTTGCCAGGAAATCCATCATCAGTACTGCATGCTAGTCTCAGAAGACCATGACCATGACCTTGTCCAGCACGGGTTGACACATGCCTTCTTTGGAAGTGGTGAGTCATAATGCTTCCAGTGCTTTAGCCCCTGTCACACCTTAATAATTTAGGTAGTGTGTCCCGGACATGTGAAAAATTTGGAAAATATGCTGGTGTACATCAAATTACTTATGGGTAAGTTTTGTGTAAGTTAAGAGCACACTGACGCACGCTGGTACACGTTTTTGTACGCCGAGGTCCTCTGATATCCAGCTGAAATGTCTCGCATACGCGGGGCATAAGTTATAGGTAAGTTATACGTTTGTTGACACGTTACTTGTGACTCATAAGTTATTCATAAATCGAAATGCGTCGAGATAAATGTCTAGCGTACCCAAAACTTATTTCTAACTTATGAGTAGCATTCTTCGAACCTATGTGTAGCTTACTGAATGTGTTTCTAACTTATAGCTACCCTATAATGGCATATTGGCAACGTTGGTTCACAGGAGGAACCCATCAGTACTCCATGGTGAGCAGGTAAACTGGTCTTGTTTCATACCTTGACATGTTTCAGCTGTGTGATGGTCTCTGTGTAGACTGGGTGACAACTTTACTAATTAAGAGCTGACTTGAGCCACCTGCTCTCTGCTCTGATTAGCTCAGATTCTGCCTGCAGTGCACACACACACAGCTATACACATGTACTTGTTCATGTAATGAGAACTGTTGGGGACGTGTCCGAGCCAACTTAAGTGTAACACTTTCAAGCTACAGGTACAGGATATTATGAAGATCCAAATCACTGTTTAGCCCTCCTTGCCATGTTTTTACCTTTGACTGCAGTCTGTACCATCAGCTGTCCAGTGCTGCTTGCTTATTTATTTATTTATTTATTTCGGACAAAAGGAAACAGAAAAGAACATCCAACAAATACACCAAAGATACAAAAACACAATGCAAAGTGACGAAACCCTTTCCTTGGGTGCCCGAAAAAGAGTAGGAAGAAGCAAAAGCATTTTCAAGTCCTAGCCCTCAATACTGTAAGCACTTAATACTTAAATGAAAACAAGCTGCTACCTATACAGACCAATCCAGAATAAGGAAGAAAAAAACAATAAAAACACGTGAAGAACAATGTATATTATTATTTCTTTCCCATTAGGGAGCAAAGCAGTTCCCTTCCTCAAGTCTATACCTTTCAAGAATAATATGTTTATACTTTTTCTTAAACTGTATGGCATTGTTACTCTGTTTAATGTCCTCATCTAAACCATTCCACAAAATCACCCCACAAACTGAAATGCAGTTTTCTGCGTAGTGCGAAAACAAGGAACTTTTAAATTAAATCTTCCTCTCAAATCATGCTCTCCCTCTCTCTTCAGAAACAATTTCTGTACATTTCCAGGGAGTAACTTATTTCTTGCTTTGTAAACTATTTGTAAATTTTTTAATTTCGCCAGATCCATAAATTTCAATAATTTTAACTTTAAGAACAAAACAGTGTGATCATAGTAGCCTACATTGTTTACTATTCTTATTGCTCTCTTTTGTAATGTATATAATTTCTGTAGGGTGCTTTTGTAGGTGTTACCCCAGACTTCAACACAATAAAGCCGATATGGTGAAACAAGTGAACAGTACAGTGTATACAGTGTGTTGTGGTTTAGAAACTGCCTAACTTTACCCAAAAGTCCAATATTCTTAGCCAGCTTTGAGCTCAGGTGTTTTATGTGAGCTTTCCAGCAGAGTTTGTGGTCTAGCATTACCCCCAAGAACTTATTTTCATATACTCTTTCTATCAATACATTATTAATTATCATTTTCACTTGTTCATGTACATTATAATACAGTTTCCAAACAACATAAATTTAGTTTTATCCAAATTTAATTTTTGTCAAACCATAATTTTATTTTACCCAGTTCATTTGTGACCACATTCAACAACTGCTGCAAATTCTCACCAGCACAAAAGACATTAGTGTCATCCGCAAAAACTACTAGTTTCAAAATATCTGATACTTTGCAAATGTCATTAATATACAAAATAAACAATTTGGGGCCTAATACTGGGGCCTAATACTGACCTTACTTGTGGGAACGCCACAAGTAATTTCTTATTGACTGGATTTAAATTCACCCAACTGCACAAACTTTTGTCTGTTTTTAATATAACTTCTAAGACAATTTAAGACTATCCCTCTTACACCATAGTCCTCCCATGTATGAATTATTTGTCTGCAAAGTGAGAGTGAATGAAGGGAAGGAATAAATGTGTTTGTTTATAGTGAGTGACGGAGGGAGGAAGGCCTGAAATAGGCAAATGTGAGTTATGTTATATGTGTTAAATGTGAGTCAGGCTGTTATATTTGTGTATTTATAATATTTATAATATTTATGTTAAATGTGAGTCAGGCTGTTATATTTGTGTATTTATAATATTTATAATATTTATAATTGTGTATTTATAATTTTTCTGCATTGATGTATGTGGTTATTGTGTATATTTTTTATCTTGATTCTTTTTTCTAAAGCCCATCCAGGGACAAGAGTTGTAAATTAGCTAATAGCTATACACTCTATGTGCAACACATCAGATTGATTGTCTTTGATTAATTGTCTATGTTTATTGCACTGTCCCTGTCAAATAAACTAATCTACTACTACTACTCCAATTTTTAAGTAAAATGTCTTGCTCTATTCTGTCAAATGCTTTTTTCAAGTCTATAAACACACCCACAGCATGCTTCTTATTGTCAATAGAACTGGTAATTTCCTCGATCATGTCTATCAGTGCCATTGATGTTGATCTGTCTGCCCGAAACCCATACTGGCTGTCCATTGATAAATTATGTTTTTCAATGAAACTGTCCAATCTTGCAACAAAGAGTTTTTCCAGTATTTTAGAGAACAGGGAAAGTAAGGATACAGGCCTGTAATTTGTAAACTGATGTTTGTCTCCTGCTTTATACAATGGGATAACTTTTGCAGTTTTCATTTTGCATGGAAATATGCCCGTATTGAATGACAAATTGAAGAAATACTCTAATGGTTCAACATTACAATCAATTACTTTTTTCAAGAGAGTCATATCAATATCATCCCAATCCTTAGATGTTTTATTTTTACATATACACTACCGTTCAAAAGTTTGGGGTCACCCAGACAATTATTTTGTGTTTTCCATGAAAAGTCACACTTATTTACCACCATGAGCTGTAAAATGAATAGAAAATATAGTCAAGGACCGACTTCCGGTCTGGACGCCATGGCGACTGCAGCTTAACACTGAAGTTCTCAGACCCAATCCAGGATAACACCTTGAAAATCAAACTTAACGGATTTTTGGAGGAGTGAAAATCAAAAGACAAAATCATCATGTCTAAAGGAAAACAGAAGAAACTGAAATTCTCCAGGCCAGGACACGTATCGGCCGGAGAATCCGAACTGGAAGATCTCCGTTCAGAAGACGAGGAACTGGTGATAGCTAACAAAAGGGTTAGCCTGAAATCACTATTTGAGGAGCTACGACGATTTCGCCGAGATGTTACGGCCGAATTTCGGGAATTCAGAGAAGAATTGAAAAGGACAAACAGCAGAGTGGACCAGGCCGAGAACCGAATCTTGGAAACAGAGGATCGAATAAAAGTGCTCGAAGATTCTGTGCTAGACCTACGCAAAAGACAAGCAGCTATAGAGGCTAAGCTAACCGACCAAGAAGAAAAACAAAGAAGAGACAACATAAGAATTCATGGTCTGATAGAAGGAACCGAAAATGGTTTTAACTCAATGGCAGAATGCGTGGAATCCTTACTAAGAGAGAAATTGGATATTCCACAAACCACCGACTTGAAGATAGAAAAGGCACATCGTTCATTAGCCGCTAGGCCGGCGGCGGAAGCGCCCCCACGTTCGGTGTTGGTAAGATTTTCCAATTTCAAAATAAAACAAGAGGTTGTAAGACTGGCCTGGCAGAAAAAAGGATTTATGCACCAGGAGAGAAAAGTCTACGTGGAACACGATTACGCCCCGGAGGTCCTTAAAAAGCGCAGGGAATACAATGACGCGAAAAAGGTGTTAAGAGAGAAGAAATTGCGCTTTCAGACACCATTTCCTGCGAAGTTAAGGGTCTTCTACGGCGATGAAACGTGTCTCTATAATTCGGCGGAAGAAGCAACAGCTGACATGGCGAAAAGAGGGCTCCCGGTAACGGTATTTAAACCCGCAGCAGACCCGAGTGGGAAGATCAAAGCGCAAACATGGACAACACAAAGACCTTCAAAATCCACGGACCAGCAGCGGGAAACCCAGCACCAGAGCGTCGCGGATAAACTATCCGTTTTCAGGTTGGAATAGCGACCTTTTTTTTTTTTTTTTTTTTTTTTTTTCCTTTTCTCTTGAATCAATCCGCACATCCAACCCCCCTCATACAAGGTAACAAACATTAAAGGAGATGCATATTCAGCATGTGGTAAAACATTTCATGGAACAATCATATTATTTGAAACAAATAAGTCTTTGTAATAAAAAAAAAAAAAAAAAAAAACTTGTTAAAATAGAAATGTGACAATAATCCACATGTTCTCCTCATACTAACAAATACTGTTTTTGCGTGAATGTTTGATGTGATGGGGGTGGGAGGGTGCACACAATTTCACAGGGTTTAGGCATAAAAGGAAAAAAAAAAAAAAAATCATTACAAGTTTGGATTGGGTTCTGAAACTCACGTTAAAAGCATGGGACTACTTTCAGTGGTAAGAGAGGGCCCTCAACACGTAACAGAGTTTGAGGAATTTCCCTCAGAGCCTTCACTCCATCAAGGCTCTTCCAGGGTCTTTAAAAAGACCTCAGCTCAGGAAGTTCTTATGACAGCTTTTTGTTTTAAAGTTTTTTACACTATGTTCTTAATGTTTTTCTTGTTTTTAATGTTCTTTCAGTTTCTGAGTAGCACAAAAGAGGGCCACCACACAGTTATACTAAACAAAACAACACAATGGAGAAACAGGGTGTAACCAAAATAATTTCATATAATGTAAAAGGAATCCTGAATCCAGTTAAAAGATCCAAGATTCTAGGCAAAATGAAAAAAGACAAAGCAGGAATAATACTTTTACAAGAAACCCACCTAACAGACGTGGAACACAATAAACTCAGTAGACAAGGGTTTAAAATGATCTCTTCATCTTCATATAAATCAGGGAGGAGGAGGGGAGTAGCGACATTGATATCAACCAAAATTACATTTGAAAAAAAATCAGAACACAAAGATAAAGAAGGGAGATACAGTTTGGTAACTGGGCGGCTAGAGGGAGAAGATATCACCCTGCTGAATGTGTATGCTCCCCCAGGGGCTAACTGGAAATTTTATAAAAATGTATTCGACCTAATGATAACTAAAGCTCAAGGTTTAGTGATATGTGGTGGGGACTTCAATCTTAGACTGAATCCATACTGGGATGCTTCTGGTAATTCCCCACATCAAAATAACACCCAAAACAGGAAGACTCGGATGCTACTAAAAGAATTGGGAATCTGTGATGTGTGGAGGGAACTCAACCCCAGTGTAAAAGACTATACATTTTACTCAACTCCACATTCATCTTACTCAAGGATTGACTATTTTTTTATGTTTAATAGAGACATTGGAAGAGTAAAAACATGTAAAATAGGACTGATGGATCTCTCCGACCACAGTCCGATCTACATGGACTTAAATATCCAAAAATACACAAATAATACATTTTCTTGGAGGTTAAATTCAAATGTCCTGAAAGGACCATTGAAAGATGAATTGGAATCAGATATTCTCAGATATTTGGAAGATAACGATAATGGAGAAGTATCCCCTTTAATACTGTGGGATGCATGTAAAGCTGTAATAAGAGGAAAGATTATTGCAAAACTGGCAACCCAAAAGAAACTAAGACAAGAAAAACTATCCACATTAGAGTCAGAACTTAGGAACCTAGAAAAAGAACACAAAGGCAACACTCATTCTACTGACTCGCTCAAGATTAAGGAAATTAAAAACCAAATAAATGAGATCTACACAATAGAAATCCAGAAGAAACTTACATTTCTGAAACAAAAATACTATGAAGCAGGCAGTAAATCGGCAAAATTGCTAGCCTATAAATTGAGGAAACATCAAACAGAAAGAGCAATCTACAAAATCAGAGACCCAGTATCAAAGGAAATAAAATTCAGAATTCAGGATATTCTTAAAAACTTCGAGAATTACTATAAGAACTTATACTCCCACAAAAAACATAAAAACGCATCCGAGGCATTCCTAAACACATTAAACCTTCCCCAACTTACGGAGTCACAAAATAAAACACTACTGTCAGAAATACATCCTAAAGAATTGGAAAAAGCAATTATGAAACTTAAAGCTAACAAATCCCCAGGAGCTGATGGCTATACAGCAGAGTGGTACAAAACCTTTAAACAGCAACTATCTCCTCTCCTCCTGAAAACATTTAATTATGTCCTCCACACAGGGGAAATCCCCCCTCCTGGAGAGAAGGGGTCATTGCAGTTATACCTAAACCTGAAAAGGATAAACTAGAGTGCTCCAACTACAGACCAATCAGTGTACTAAATCAGGACTATAAGCTTTTTACCATTATCCTTGCCAAAAGGTTAGAAAATATACTGACAGACCTAATTCATTTAGACCAAACAGGTTTTATAAGACAAAGACAGACACAAGACAACATTCGACGCACTTTACACATAATTCATCATATAAAAAAATATAACTTAAATGCAGTCATATTGGGATTAGATGCTGAAAAAGCATTCGATTCGGTTGACTGGTCTTTTCTATATAGAATCTTATCCAGTTTCAATTTTCATAACAACTTCATTAGAACTATACAGGCATTATATAAAAAACCAACAGCTAAAATAAGGATTAACGGTAATTTATCATCATCTTTTGAACTGGAAAGAGGATGTCGTCAGGGCTGCCCCCTGTCTCCACTGCTCTTTGCAATCTTCATAGAACCTCTGAGCCAATGGATAAGACAAAACCAAAAAATTCAAGGTATTACACTTGGTCAGAAGGAACATAAAATAGCACTCTTTGCTGATGACATTTTAATATACCTAGGGCAGCCGGACACTTCTTTACCAGAACTAACCTCAGTTTTTTCAGAGTATGGAGATTTATCGGGGTACAAATTAAATATGCATAAAACCCAAGTTTTAACATTCAACTATGACCCAAATCATTATTCACTAAGCAAACTCAAAACTAACTGGGAGTCGGAATCTATGAAATATCTGGGGGTCAATATCCCGAAACAACTCAACAAAATTATATCACTAAACTATGATCCACTGGTGACAAAAATAAAATCTGACCTAGCAAGATGGAATATGATACCATTCTTGGGTACTGCACAAAGAATTGAAGCAGTCAAAATGAATATACTTCCACGTCTTCTATACCTTTTCCAAACAATACCAGTAGAACCTCCCAAAAAAACATGGCAGGAGCTGGACAGAAGGATCTCAAGATTCATATGGCAGGGCAAGAGACCTAGAATCAGATATAGAACCCTACAGCTAAACAAAGACAAAGGTGGGCTCGCGCTGCCAAATATCAGGGACTACTTTAAAGCCGCACAAATTAAAACTTTAGTAGAGATATGTAACCCAGTCTACACTGCACAATGGAAGGAGATCGAATGCCAAATAACAAGTGACATCCCCCTACAGGCGATAATAGGGAACAATGTCTTACCTAAGCTTTTGAATAACACTAACCCGTGGATAGAGACCCCGCTAAAAATTTGGTTTAAGATAGTCAGAGAGAATCAAACTAAAGAGCCCTATCGACTTCTGCAATGGATCGCCTATGATCAGGACTTTACTCCTAATAAAACAGACACCAGATTTAAAAAGTGGAAGGAGAAAGGGCTGATAAAATATTACGATTTTTTTAAAGGGCAAATCTTAAGAAGTTTTGAAGATTTGAAAAAACAAGGCCTAATAAATCAAGACCTTTACAGGTTCTTCCAGCTTAGACACCACATAAACAATATACTTAAAAAGGAGGTTTTGGAAAGGGCCCAGTCAGGTGTTCTGAAGGTCTTCTTAATGGCATATAAAAGGATCCCAGGGATCAGATACATTTCTAAAATATACCAAGGTCTTCAAGACTTAAAAGGAGACAACACATCTTATATAAAAGAGAGATGGGAAAAAGAGGGGAATTTCACTTTACAACTGGAAATATGGGAAAAGCTAAATAAACAGCAATGGAAAAGTACCTCATCCCTGCAGTGGAGAGAATTTGGATGGAAAAACTTGGCAAGATTTTTCAGAACACCTGCACAAAACAAATTTACCCATAAGGGATTGAACTGTTGGCGCTTGTGTGGTGAAAAGACTGCAAATCATTTTCATGTGTTTTGGTCATGCCCAGTTATCCACCAATATTGGACCAAGGTACAGACAATATTGGGGAAAATATTCAAAATTACAGTTCCCTTTTCTTTTGTAACTTTGTATTTGGGTTTACTACCGGACTCACTGGAAAGACGAGGAGAAAAATACTTATTCAATGTTTTAATATTGGCAAGCAAAAAAGCTCTAACTAAAAAATGGATGTTGAAGGACTGTCCTACACCTGAAGATTGGACTAACGTGATCCAAGACATTTACTCGATGGAAAAGTTGACATTCGCACTGAGACAGGACATGGATGTGTTCATGAACTTTTGGCAACCCTGGACCGCATATGTGTCTTCCATTAGATCTAATCTTTGACAAATACCATTTCAATTATGGTTCCTCTCTTTGTTCCAACACTACTCAGATGCTCTTTTATCTTTATTTACTTACTTTTTCTTTTTGTTTGTTTTTTACTGGTTTGTTTGTTTTTTTTGTTATTTGTTTTTTGTTTTTTTTTCTCTTTAATTTCACTTTTTCTTTCACTTTAAAAAAAAAAAAAAGGGGTGTTGTAAGAATTAATCTTCCAATGTTGTCAGATATCAGAAAATAAGGGAACATGTGATGAAAATGTAAACACTGCATTGCTGTAACGACCTGTATACCCTTTACAAAAACTTAAATAAAAAAAAAAAAAAAAAAAAAAAAAGAAAATATAGTCAAGACATTGACAAGGTTAGAAATAATGATTTGTATTTGAAATAATAATTTTTTCCTTCAATCTTTGCTTTCGTCAAAGAATCCTCCATTTGCAGCAATTACAGCATTGCAGACCTAACATGATTGCACAAGGGTTTTCTAATCATCCATTAGCCTTCTGACACAATGAGCAAACACATTGTACCATTAGAACACTGGAGTGATAGTTGCTGGAAATGGGCCTCTATACACCTATCTAGATATTGCACCAAAAACCAGACATTTGCAGCTAGAATAGTCATTTACCACATTAGCAATGTATAGAGTGTATTTCTGATTAGTTTAAAGTTATCTTCATTGAAAAAAAGTGCTTTTCTTTCAAAAATAAGGAAATTTCTAAGTGACCCCAAACTTTTGAACGGTAGTGTATGTATAATTTCATTTTATCCACAGCCCTTAAAATCATTGAGCTAGGATTTCTGTCTCCATGATCTTTAATAACACCTCCCTCTCTAAGCTGTGGATCATCTATTTGATCAGCCAGTTTAGGTCCAACACTTACAAAAAAAAAATATTAAACCTATCTACTAGTTCATTCATATTATTAATTATCTTACCACCATCACTGAAATAATCAGGGCAACTAGTATTGGTTAGTTCATTTCTAATAATTCTATTAAATATCTTCAATGTTCCCTTAATATTATTTTTTATTATTTTCCAATAATTTATTATTGATTGACTGATTTTATTTTTTTTGAACATTCAGACAAAAAAGGAAAAAAAAATAAAACAAAAATCAAAACCAAAAAAATAAAATGTTCAAAAGGAGTGGGAAGAAGCCAACACTTATATAGTCCCACCCCTTCTCCATACCCAATGAATTATAATATCATTCTGGTCATTATTCATCCTACAATTACATTCATTATGCAATAGCATAATATATAATACACCTTATAATTAAATTATGCAATAGAAATGATACAACAATGATAGTTTATATTGACAGTAATACCAACATCTAATAATAATTGTAATAATAATAAATAAATACTTCTGGTATGTTTAATATAATTATAGACAATATTATCATCATAATCACCATATATACCACCATATACCCCCACATGGCTTACAATACCTAGGCGCAATAAGTAACCATATAATAATAATAAGCATAATAATAGGTAACCATATGGTAGTTACAACAATAATAATAATAATAATAATAATAATACCACCTGGCCTTTATAATACTTCAAATAATTCCATCCTAACAACAATCCTAATACTATAATTCTAGTAATAATGATATCAATAATAGTACTCAACATATATACATATATTCACAATAACAACCTTTCTTCATTAAAGACACATTGTAATGTTACTGTCCTTTATTTTTATATTGCTCAAAAATCACTTGTTTATATGTTGATTTAAATATATGGATGTTTGGACACTGCCTGTGTTTCTCCCCCAACCCATTACACAATTTTACCCCACACACAGACACACAAAAACCCTTCCTAGTAGATCTTACTAGGTGCATTTTAAATTTTGTATTCCCCCGTAAATTATATTTCCCTTCTGTCTCACTGAAAAGATTTTGTATATTGTGTGGCACAAAGTTTTTACTGACTTTAAACATTAACTGTGCTGTATAATAATCAACCAGATCCCTTAATTTCAATAACTTTGAATGTAAAAACAATAAATTAGTGTGTTCAAGATACCCGACTTTGTGTATAACACGGACTGTCCTTTTTTGTAATATTAGCAATGAATTAAGTGTACTTTTATAATTATTACCCCAGACCTCTATACAATAGGTCAAGTATGGAAGTACTAATGAGCAATACAAGATGTGAAGCAATTTGTAATCTAGGAATTGCTTAATTTTATTTATAATTGCAATAATTTTTGCGACTTTGTTTTGTGTGTAGGGCGGCGCGGTGGCGGAGTGGTTAGCACTGCGGCAGCACAGCAACTCACCCTTGGCCAGGGGATCCTGGGTTTGATCCCAGCCCCTGACCAACAGTGATCTGTGTGGAGTTTGCATGTTCTCCCCGTGTCTGCGTGGGTTTACCCCGGGATTTCTCCGGTTTCCTCCCACATGCCAAAAACATGCAAGTTAGGTTAATTGGCATCAAAACTGGGGATTCTAAATTGTCCTTAGGCATGACTGTGAGAGTGAATGGTTGTCTGTCTCTCTGTGTTGGCCCTGCGATGGACTGGTGATCTGTCCAGGGTGTACCCTGCCTCTCGCCTAAAGATGCTGGGATAGGCTCCAGCCCCCCCCCCCCCCCCCCGCGACCCGAAAAGGATTAAGCGGAAGAAGATGAATGAATGAATGAATGAATGAATGTTTTGTATGTATCTGACATGTGGTTTCCAACTAATTTTATCATCTAGTATTACACCCCAAAATTTGATCTCCTTAGCATTTTCAATAATTACGTTATATATATGAATATGTATATCTTCTTTATTTTTACAATTACCAAATATCATTACTTTAGTTTTATCTACATTTAGTGATAATTTATTAATCCATCCATTTTTAAGCTTATTTAATTCATTATTTTGAGTTTGGATTAGTTGATTATAATTATTTCCAGAATAAAATATGTTAGTATCATCAGCAAATAATATTATTTTTAATAATTTAGGAACTTGGAATATATCATTTATATATATGTTAAATAATTTGGAGCCCAATACTGACCCCTGGGGGACCCCACAGGCAATTCCCATACATCTAGACAGATATTCTCCCATCTTCATAAACTGTTGTCTCTCAGATAAATAACTTGTAACCCAATTCAGTGCCATTCCCCTAATACCATACATTTGCAGTTTATCAAGAAGTATTGAATGATTTATTATATCAAATGCTTTTATAAAATCTATAAATACACCAATTGCATATTTTCCTTGATCTAATGCATTTATTATTTCCTTTGTTGCTTCCATTATTGCCAGTGATGTTGTACTCTTTGCTCTAAATCCATATTGATTCTGATTGAGCACATCGTGTTTATTTAAAGTCCTCTAATCTGTTGTTGAAAAGTTTTTACAGAATCTTTGAAAATTGTGGGAGGAGAGATACTGGTCTGTAGTTTGTGTAGTGGTGTTTATTTCCTTGCTTGAATAATGGTATTACTTTTGCTATTTTCATTTTCTGTGGGAATGAGCCAGTTTGAAATGATAGATTACAAATATATGTAAATGGTTTTAATATGCCATCAACAGTTCTTTTTACTAGTGCCATATCAATACCATCACAATCAGTAGTTAATTTATTTTTACACTTTTCAACAACAAATTTTACCTCTAGTTCATCCACCGCTGAGAGAAAGATTGACCGAGGGTTATTTCCAATCAATGTCTCGCTCACGGTGTCTCTTCCTTGGTTTGGAATTTTTGCTGCCAACTCTGGTCCAACATTTACAAAAAAAAATATTCATTTTATTTACTACCATGTTCTTATCATAATTATCACCACAATTATCAGTAAAATACTCTGGATATATCGTTTTCTTAGTTCCATTTTTCCTTTATTTAATATGTCCCAGACTCCTTTTATATTATTTTTATTTTCATTTAACATTTTCCTATAGTATAATTTTTTATTAGTTCGTATTATTTCAGTTAATTTATTTTTATATGTTTTATATCTTTTTTTTCAGATTCTTTGGTTCTTAATTTAATGAAATTTTTATAGAGATAATATTTCTTTTTACAAGCATTTTGTAAGCCCCCTGGTTAACCACAGGCAATTTTTGTATTTATGTTTGTTATTAATTTCTTTAATTGGACAGTTTTTATCATATAATGATTTAAATATATCAATAAATTTATCGTATGCCAAGTCCACTTCTTTCTCTCTATAGACGACATCCCAATTCTGTAACATTGTCATCTTTTAAAGCATTGATTCTATCTTCTGTTCATATTCTTTTATAAATCATCTTTTTACATGGTTTATTATTATTCTTACTCTCATTAACCCCATAATTAACGTCTAAAGAAACAAATACAGGCAGGTGGTCACTAATGTAATTTATTAGTATACCACTCACCATATTATATTCAATAACATTGAATGTTGTCTATCAAGGTAGCACAGTGTCTCGTTATTCTCGTAGGTTTTGTAATCTTTGGAAATAAGGTTAAGCTATACATTGTATCTAAGAAATCTTCAGTTGGTTTATGTTGTTTTGTTTTCATTAAATCTATATTAAATTATACTATGTTAAATTGTAAATTATAATTATACTATATTATAATAATCCTTTATACATATCATTATAATATTAGTCAATTTATTTTTATATCTTTTATATCTGTTCTCTGCCTCTATTGTTCTATATTTCAGAAACTTCATAGGGTATTCTTTTTTTCTGCAAGCATTTTTCAATCCCTTTGTCATCCAAGGCCTTTCCAGATAATTCATCTTTTTCTTGTATTGCTGGATTGAACAGTTTTTATTATATAATGATTTAAATATTTTCAAAAAGGAATCATAGGCTATATCAATATCATCAACTTCATAAACTTTTTTCCAGTCTTGTGATAATAATTCACTTCTAGATGCATTCAGAGACTCTTCTGTTCTTACTCTCCTATGTCCAGTTTTACATTCATTACTTTTTCTGTTATAACCACAATTGTACATCACAAAACTGGCAAATGGTCACTAAAATCATTCAGTAATAACACACTCACTATATTATTTTCCATATTATTTGTCAAAATATTATCTATTAATGTTGCACTATGCAGTGTTATTCTACTTGGCTTAGTAATAAGTGGATATAGACTCATACTATACACGGTTGCAACAAACTCATCTGTCATCACATGCTTATGGGGATTCAACATGTCATTATTCATGTCTCCACAAGTGAATGTTCTGATAGATATGCCAAAATGTCGGAACACCAGAGGAGGTGGATCCTATCAGCTGAGATCACCTGAAGCACAGAGCTCTGCTGTTTTCCATCAGCTGTTGTTGGATGATAAATCACACTTTGCTTTCCCTTGACTGTGGCTCTCTGCTGTTTTTAGGTCCATACCAACAAAAGTACACTTCATGCATCATCTTGTTTGTTTGTTTTTTTCACTTTATTGAAAAACTTTTATCACCATCAGTTTGCCTGCCTTTGTCATAACTGTTGAGTCAGGTTGTGACAGCTGTGATCTGATGTTTGTGACATGTCACATCAGCTGTTTTAGACATGACCGACCTGACAGATTTGACAGCTCTGCCGGGTTGGTCACTCCCCCTGCCATACAGTGGTCTTTGGAGCAGAGAATCATCTCGGTTGGATGGAGATGATCTCTCGCACACCTAGGATTCATGGATTGGGAGGCGACGGCAGTTTGACATGACCGCGCTATGCATAAGTTAGGATAAGCTATGAAGTTATGCATAAGTTACACAATTGTTGTGCATAAATTGTGAATGCCGGCAACACACTAAGCATTCATTGGTATAAGTTATTTATAAGTTATCGAAATGTTGTATATAAGTTACTAAGATTCAAGATTCAAAGGCTTTATTATCATGTGCACAGTTAAGAAATGCTACATTTCCTGAGCAATGAAATTCTTACTTTGCTGTCTGAACAAATGCCAAGGTAATAGGTACACAACGATACTAATAAGGCAATAACACAATAACTCAATCCTAATACTAATGGATGCTGATAATGTTGTGTCATAGTTGGGGACTCTTATTAGTGAGGCATGGGTGGTGGCTCTGCCTTTCCGGTTCCACCACCACCCAGGGTATAAGAGAGCAGTGAGCGGGAGGGGCGGTCTCTTGGCCACCTCTCTGTCTGGCAGGTATGCTGGTGTACTGTGGAGAGTCTCCTAATAAACCTTTGTTCAGCTTAACACCTGTCCTCGTCCTTGGCTCCTACTACCGACATAACATTTGGCGAAGAGGATAAAAGCTATGGACGCATGTGTCACATCCATCTGCCCGTTTCTGGAGCTTCCCGGTGAGGCACTTGTTCCTTGGGCGAGATGATTCATTGCGTTTCGACCGTACTTGGTGGCACTGGACCTTGGGAGGCTGGAGAAGTTGAGAGCACGTGCACTGTTGGTTCATGATTTGGGAATGGAAGGACAACATATTTTGAGTACTCTGGGCGAATGTGATAGCTTTGAGGAAATGGTGGAGCTAATGGCGTGACATTTTTGTGCCCCGGAAAACGTCATCATTCACAGGATTCATTTTCGACAGCACTGCCAGCAGGTCAGTGCAGCGGTTTGCGGCAGACCTGCGTCAGCTGGCCAGGGACTGTCAGTTTGGAGTATTGGAGGAAGAGATGGTTTGCGACCAGCTGGCGGAGCATACTATCTGCCCTGCTACGAGGTCGAAGCTACTTACATTCTTGGTCGAAGTGACGTTATCCACGGCCATCGATTTAGCTCAACAGTTGGAGGCAGCAGCCAAGCTGTCACAGGAGCTCAGTGAGAGTGTGTTACACCGACAGTCTGCTCCACAGTCGACGGCGCAGGCAGTGAACCCGGACAGCAATGACAGCGTGGAGGGTGATGGAGGTTATGCTAATGCTTTAAAGATTAGATCCGCCCCGGGAAAGCCCAAAGGTGAGGGCTGTGGGTCCACGAAGCACCATTTCAGAGATGGAGATTTTTTGGCAAGAGCAGAGCGCTGCGGCACGTGTGGCCGCTTTCTTCATGTCACCAGGGGATGCCACAGATCCAAGCGAGGAGGTCCGTGGCACAAGGAGGACTCTTGCGCCCTCACGGTTGTTCATGCTGTGTCTCCAAGCACCAACGGTCACATATACGGTATGATGGAATTGGACGGGATGGAAGCGTTGTTGTGGATTGACGCGGAAACGGTGGGCTCTGTGTCGGATTGGGCGACCATGAGATGTTTTTCCCTGCACGTCAGGATTGAGTGAACTGGCACCACTTTGTGGTTGTGGAGGAGGACGGCTGGCCACGGTGGGAACGTTGGAACCGACGGCTCGGTGCAAATTGGCCAAGACTGTCCGACCCTGAGAGTGATAGACAGCGTGGTGTGGGATGAGGAACTGCCTGGCACCCTGGAGATAGAACAAGACCAACCCCACCCAGGGCCATCGCAGGAGGGTCCCTGTGCCAGAGCCCAAGTAGCCCCTAGCTGAGGGAACTGGGTGGCATGGCGTGTGGCACTGAGTGGCTGACTCCATCTGTTCCCCGATGTTGGCTGGAAGGGACCACAGGACATGGAGTCACAACGGCGAGGGCAGCAGTGGAAATGAAAGCGGTCGGGGCAGGACCAGCTGGCACGGTAGAACGACGTACCAAACAGGAACACTGTAAGCCGAGTAGGGCTCCTCTGGGGGTTGCGGATGTGGTCCGGGCCTGGGAGAAAGCACGGTCAAGGAGGAATCGGGCCAAGCGTTAGATGGAAGAACACCATGGGCAGCTGCAGGTGGTGGCAATATGGGAGGATGCCTACCTCCAGCTATCAGATGGCTCATGAAGGCATCCAAATGAGCTGCGGTGCGCCCGGGAGGAGATTGGTGGGCTTGAGCCTGAACAAGGGACGTCCCCGATGGTGGTGAAAGGGAGGCACACCGGGGTCAGATCAGCCAGCGGTGACCCTGTGGGTGGTCCCTCCCTTGGGGCAGACTGATGGTTGGACGGTTCACTGAAGGAAGAGAGGGGGACCAGGGATTTGTTTTAATAGTTAATCTGTTTTCATGTTTCAGTAGCTTAAAAAAAACCCACTCTCATTTATTGTTTGGTTATGTTTGGGGGATTAATTTCATGTGTTGTTTAGGTTAAATCATGGCGGTATTTTGTGTTGTATTGTTTATTGTGGAAGTAAGTGGCAGAATAATCCGCTTCGCCATGTGGGGTACGATGGTAGTCTATCCGTCTTCCCCAAGGGTAGTCTTTTAGTATGAATGTGTTAGGCCATTTATGTTTGTCTCTGTCTTTAGAGGGTGTTTTGGGTTCCAAATTGGGGGGGGGGGGGGTTGAATTGTGTGTGTAGCCTTACGGCTTTTGTGTGGGGGGGGGGTGTTGTGTTGTAGTTGGGGACTGTTATTAGTGAGACACGGGTGGTGGCTCCGCCTTTCCGGTTCCGCCACCAACCAGGGTATAAGAGGGCAGCAAGCGGGAGGGGCAATCTCTCTGCCACCTCTCTGCCTGGTGGGTACGCTGGTATACTGTGGAGAGTCTCCTAATAAACCTGTGTTCAGCTTAACACCTGGCCTCATCCTTGGCCCCTACTACCGACATAACAAATAACACACACACCAACACACAGTTAGGCAATTAGGACTCCTAAGCATGCCTTGATACTAAATACTAATACTAATGAGTACAAGTAACACACATTAGGCAATTTGGACAGCTAAAGCAGTTGATGCAATCAAACAAGAGGAATGAAATTGAAAATTCACTGGATGACTGTATGGTAGTGGTATATTGGTATCAGAGATGATGTGAACCTGAGATGGCATACACCTATGTACAGTTTGCAAATGAGCATTGTGGACATAAACCTATGTACAATGTGCAAATGAGCATTGTGCAGCCAGCAGTATATACTTATGAATTACAAATTAGCACCCGGTGCTAATTTCTCTGTAACGGTAGTACCAGTAGGCTGTTCAAGATAAATAGCAGCAGAGATGATATGGACGTCAGACGGGTGAGACTATATCTACTGTACAGGTGAGCAATGTGCAAATTTAGCAGCTGGTGTGTGAGTTCCTATATGCAAAGCTGTGTTGTGGAGTTTTGGGAGTTGTTGTTGTTCAGGAGTCTGATGGCAGTGGGAAAGAAGGAGTTTTTCAGTCTGGTTGTCCTGCATTTCACACTTCTGTACCTCCGGCCTGAGGGTAGAAGTGTGAACAATCTGTGCTGGGGGTGGGTAGAGTCCCGGAGGATGGCGTCAGCTCTCCTTTGGACTCTGAGGTGGTAGATGCTCTGCAGAGAGGGGAGTGGAGTCCTGATGATCTTCTCCGATGTCTTCACCACTCTCTGCAGGCGTTTGCGCTCCAGGGCAGTAGTGCTACCGTACCACGCAGTGATGCAGTTGGTCAGGATGCTCTGGAGGATGCAGCTGTAGAAATTGTTGAGGATCCTGGAAGACATGCCAGACTTCTTCGGCCTCCTCAGAAGATACAGTCGCTGTTGAGCTCTCTTAACCAGCTCTGTGGTGTTGTGTGTCCACCTAGTAAGTTATGTATACATCAAACCTGTTATGGATACGTAATGCATATGGCCAAAAGGGAAAATCGCGGCGTATGCCAGCGTTTTAGAGGAATTTTGATACATTTGGTAAATGCTGCTTAAATCATCAAGGTGTGACAGGGGCTTAAGACTGGATTTTGGTGTCTGGATCATAGTGATGCACTCATGTTTGGTCCCAGATGATTAGTCTGTCGAGAAGTCCTTTGGATTTTCTTGGCATATGGGCAAAAGGGACTGGGAGTAGGTGACTTATTCCTGCCTCTGGAAATGTGTGAACAACCGGGGAATCCATTGTGCAGACAACTTCTGCATGTGCCAAAAGTCATGAATATTTTTTTTTTCACAGACCCCACACTGATCTTGACATCTTGGACTAGTTGGTGAACAGTTATGTGGCGATCCTCCAAATGGTCACCTCCACTTGCTGGATGGCATCTTTATCGGTGGCGCATTGTGGTCACCCAAGAATTGGTGCTGTTCGATGTCTGACCACACTTGAACTGTCGATGCCGGTGCTTGACTACATCATACTATGAGGCATTCTCCCCATAAGTGTCTCTCATCTCATCGAACGTCTCCCGTGGTGTGTGGCCTCTCAAGTACAGAAACTTGATGACCACTCTGCATTCAATTGGCTCCATTATTGCACCTTACTCCACCTTAGCACCTGTAAAAGAGAAACTCTTAGGAGTTTAGAGCTGCACATTACCACATGATCTATAGAGAGATGTATTATTATACATGTGCAATTTCAACCTCCTACAGTAACAAAGTGGGTCAGGGCAAATCTTTAATAAGCAGCCCTTGTTTGTGGATTTCAAGGCTTTTGAATCGATTTAACATTATCATCTGCAGCTTCCCACTGGAGTTTATTACAGTCCCAAAGTGTCAGGGGTCCTGTACAGTGGGGCACGGGGCGTGTCTCCCGTAATGCAGAAAGGACTTGACCAGATGACATTTTATAATGTTGGATGAGAATGTGTTGCAACTGCTTCACTTATAGTTTAATATTGGCTTGCGTAGGTGAGATCAATTTTCCATCAGCAACTTATAAATTATGTGCCATTTACTCCTAAAATCATACATTATGTATTGTCTTAAATCTTTCTTTTTTTTTAATTAATCCTATATTCCTGTCTGTTCTTACTGTCATGGATGGCGCCCACAGATGGCGCCCACAGCGGTCGACATGGTGCTTCGCTGCGCTCTTTGTTTGTTTTTGTTTGTCAATTGTGTGTCTGCTTGCACTTATACCCGTGAAGAACTTTTAAATATCAGGACTTTGACCCCCACGGACCTCCTCCCAGTTTTTCTAGCCCCTGCCGCCGATCTGGTTTATTGTTTGGCTCGGAAAGTGAGACGGCGGAAGAGAGGAAGACGAGCGGGCGCTCTCGTACGACTTCGCAGGAGAGGCTCGCGAACGGCGCTGCCTGGCATATTTCTGTCCAATACCAACTCTGTCTCTAACAAGGTGGATGAACTGAGACTGCTGATGCGTTTTAAGGACCTCGCCTCCTCAGCTGTCCTCTGCTTTACTGAGACCTGGCTCCGGGAAAATATACCGGACAGCGCGCTGCGCCTCGACGGCTTTCAGCTCTTCCGTGCTGATCGTGACACAGAGCTTTCCGGCAAGACCACAGGAGGCGGTGTCTGCTTCTACATCAACTGTAGCTGGTGCTCTGATGTAACGGTAATTTCCAAACACTGTTCTCCTGCCTTGGAATTTCTTGTTATCAATTGCAAGCCCTTCTATTCCCCGCGGGAGTTTGCTTCTTTCATAATGATCGCTGTGTACGCCCCTCCCGACGCGGACACGCGCGAAGCTCAGCGCGTGCTCGCGGATCACATTCAACACACAGAGCGGAGTTTTCCAGACTCGCTGATTATTGTGGCTGGCGACTTTAATCAGTGCAATCTGAGCCACGATCTCCCCCGCTACAAACAGTTTATTAAATGCCCCACCAGAGGATTAAACACACTGGATCACTGTTACACCACAGTGAAAGACGCATATCGCGCTGTCCCTCGAGCTGCGCTGGGATTATCTGATCACGTGATGGTTCACCTCATTCCCACATACAGACAGAGATTGAAGCTCACTAAACCTGTTGTGAGCACTACGAAGATACGGACCAGTGATGCTGAGGAGAAGCTGGAAACGTGCATGGAAATATCTGACTGGGGCATGCTTAAAGGAGCCACGCATGATCTGGATGAGTACACGGACACTGTAAACTCATATATCCACTTTTGTGAAGAGAACATTCTTCCATCACGCACCAGGGTGAGTTACTCTAATGACAAACCCTGGTTCACAGCTAAGCTCAGACAGATCAGGAAGGAGAAGGAAGCAGCGCTGAAAAGTGGAGACAGGGACTGCTACAGGGAGGTTAAATACCGGTTTAACAGAGAGCTGAAGAGGGCTAAATCTGTGTACTCAGAGAGACTCCAGCAGCAGTTCACTGCTAATGATTTGGCTTCCGTGTGGAGAGGACTGAGGCAAATCACCAACTATCGACCTAAGGCTCCTAAAGGTCAGGATGACAAAGCCCTTTGTCAGAGACTGTCCCAACACTATGCCCCTTTTGACACCTCGTCATCTGTGTCCAACTCCCCCCCTCCCTCCAGCTCCACAGCCTCCACATTCCCTACTTCATTTAAGGCACCCCCCCCTCCTCCCCCCCTCCCCTTATCATCAGTGAGCAGGATGTGCTCAAACAGTTCTCCAGACTGAACCCGCGCAAGGCCCCCGGCCCAGACGGCGTGTCTCCCTCCACCCTGAGACTGTGCGAAACAGCTGGCTCCTGTATTCACAGACATTTTTAACACCTCCCTTAAGTTATGCCACGTGCCATCCTGCCTCAAATCCTCCACCATCATCCCTGTCCCCAAGAAGCCACGGATCACTGGACTTAATGACTACAGACCTGTAGCGCTCACCTCTGTAGTCATGAAGTCCTTTGAGCGCCTGGTCCTGTCCCACCTCAAGTCCATCACCACCCCTCTCCTGGACCCGCTGCAGTTTGCCTACCGAGCCAACAGGTCTGTAGACGATGCAGTCAACCTGGCCCTCCACTCCATCCTGCAGCACCTGGACTCCCCGGGAACCTACGCCAGGATCCTGTTTGTGGACTTCAGCTCCGCATTCAACACCATCCGCCCCGCTCTGCTCCGGGACAAGCTGTCCCTGCTCAACGTGCCTGACTCCCTCTGCAGGTGGATCATCGACTTCCTGACGGACCGGAGGCAGCATGTGCGGCTGGGAAAGACTGTCTCAGACTATACTAGCATCAGCACCGGATCACCCCAGGGCTGTGTACTTTCCCCCCTACTCTTCTCCCTTTACACCAACTCCTGCACCTCCAGCCCCCAGTCTGTCAAGTTGATCAAGTTTGCGGACGACACCACCCTCATCGGGCTCATCTCCAACGGCGACGAGTCCGCCTACAGGAGAGAGGTGGCCCAGCTGGCGTCCTGGTGCAGCAATAACAACCTGCAGCTGAACGCTCTGAAGACAGTGGAGATGATTGTAGACTTCAGGAAAGTCACTACTCCTCTGCCCCCCCTCACCCTCTCAGGCTCTCCCATCACCACTGCTGATTCCTTCCGCTTCCTAGGCACTACCATCACCAGGGACCTCAAATGGGAGCTGACCATCAGCTCACTCATCAAAAAAGCCCAGCAGAGGATGTTCTTCCTGCGGCAGCTGAGGAAGCTCAAGCTACCCACCAAGATGTTAGTGCAGTTCTACACAGCCATCATCGAGTCCATCCTCACCACCTCCATAACCGTGTGGTACGCAGGAGCCACTGCCAGGGACAGACTAAGGCTGCAGCGCGTCGTGCGCACTGCTGAGAAGGTGATCGGCTGCAAGCTCCCATCTCTCCAGGATCTGTACATCTCCAGGACCCGGAGGCGTGCTGGCCGGATCATAGCCGATCCCTCACACCCTGGTCACGTACTGTTTGCCCCCCTCCCCTCTGGTAGAAGACTTCGGTCCATCCAGACTAAAACCTCCCGTCACATGAACAGCTTCTTCCCCTCTGCCATTAGACTGCTGAACACTAAGTGACTCTCGTGCACCATGTACAGCAGCTCAACCAGACTCATGTCAATCATCACTGTTTTCTTCCTGCATTACCGACTGCACTATATAGTTCTCCACAGTATCTGCTGCTGGCTAATATATATTTTAACTGTTGACCAGTATCACTTAATCTTATCCTACACTTTATTACATGTATAGTTTATTTCTCTTATCTTATCATGTTTAATGTTGCAGCATTGTACCGAGACAAATTCCTAGTTTGTGTACTACATGAACAATGGCAATAAACCTGATTCTGATTCTGATGGATTCAAAAATACCATTTGGCAGGAAAATGGGTAACTATCCTTGCCACAAATGATTTCTAGTTATACTAATAAAACTTTCTGCATGCTGCCTACTGGTATATCAGGCTGAGTTTGGATTGGGAGGTTAGAGTTTTGGTTTCTTTTTGATCTGTGCTCATAGTAACCTTGTGTTTTGATCATTTCTGCATGTCTATTTATTCAGTTTTGGTTAAGGATCAGTATGACTCCAGGCACACAAAGCAGTCAGAAGTTCTCCCAGATCAATTTTCCTCAGTCACCATGGACTGCAAACGGGCAGAGAGAATTTTATCCACCAAGTAGCAGGTTTATGAATAGTGAATTATGGCTTCGTAAATCGCTCCATCCGTTTTAAGTTACTGTGATACAGTTGCAGGTCTGTCTAGGCTTATGAGTGCGGCAGTAAGAAAGGGAGAGAGCGAACTTGAGCATGAGTCAAAGATCACAGCGCACTCATCATGTGGTGTGGCAATCCCCTCTTGTCTCCTTCAGTGAGGCAAGAGGGAGACAAAGATGACACGCAGCAGCCCAGCCTGTTCATGACTCCTATTAAATCTGTGCATATCTTTGATATGTACTCTGATACTGCATTTTATTGATACAGGAAGGGTGTTCACAATGTCAAGTGCAGTTCTGCATTCCAGGAGATCAGAACAAGCACTGCTTTGCTTTGCGACCCTTGAGGGGTCCCCTCAACTTCCCATACATATAAACCCCCACACTAGGTTGACTCTAGTTCTTCTTTTGTGATACATAAACTCTTCATATTATATTTGTGTATATATTTTTGTTCATGCTCACCCCTTATGTTGCTCCAGCCAGCTGATCTTCTCCCTGTTTTTGATATTCAACTGTGCCTGTACAAACAATCTGCATCACCAAGTTGACATCAAGCAGGCTGTTATGGAGCACCAAATTAGTCTTTTATCTA
Source organism: Pholidichthys leucotaenia (assembly GCA_020510985.1). Taxonomy (NCBI): domain Eukaryota; kingdom Metazoa; phylum Chordata; class Actinopteri; order Cichliformes; family Pholidichthyidae; genus Pholidichthys; species Pholidichthys leucotaenia. Next base: position 95,202,000 of record CM035843.1, read on the forward strand.
CTGGTGTAGTGCTTTAATTAATTGCTCTAAATGTATTGTGATGTTGAAAGTATTTCTGTCCTGGTAGCAGCAATTTGGATCAGAAACAAAATAAAAAAAAAAAAAGAGCATTGCCAAATGCGTACAAGCACTCAAAGGCTCGAGTCTCTGATCTGGGCTGACAACTCCTAAGCCACTGTTTCCTCATGCCGCTTAACTCAGACCACATTTCTCCCAGAGAGCCTCACCTCTCCTCTTTCCTGAGCCTGACTTCTCTCCCCATTCCATCCATCTTTCTCTCCCATTCATGTAGCCCAGCATCTGGTTTGAATATTGCAGCGTGTGCTACTGTGTTACTGATAGAAGTAGGGAGTGTTGGCTTCCCTTTGATTTTTTTTTTCTTTTTCTTCCATCCTCCTCATCCTCCTTCCTGCTCAAATTGTACAAAGACTTGTGTAGAAAGGATAAACTTAAGTGTTCAGCCTGTATTTTGACATTTTGTGACATTCAAATTAGGGCTGGGCGATTAACCGAAGAATAAACAAAAATAACATTCAGACCCTTGAACTGACATAAATTTGCAATTGTCAGTTATTTCGGTTCTTCCCACTCTCGTGATACTTTCCACACCCTTTGCAAGTTCATGCACTGGACACTTGTATATGTGGACTTAAATAAATGCTTTGTTAAATTCACTATGAAATTGGGCAGCTCGGTGGTGCAGTGGTAAGAAGGTCATAGGATCAATTCCACCCCTGAACATCGTGGGTTTGATCCCACCCCATGACCATTGGTGACCCTTCTGTGTGGATTTTGCATGTTCTCCCTGTGTCTGCGTAGGTTTACCCTGGGTACTCAGGTTTCCTCCCACAGGCCAAAAACATGCAAGTTGGGTTAATTGGAGACTCTAAAGTGGCCCTAGGTGTGAATGTGTGTGTGTGAATGGTGAAGGGATTGGCACCGCACTGTGGCTGCCTTATCCATCCAGGTGGATGCCCTGAATTTCCCTCTGGGATTAATAAAAGTATAGTAAAAAAAAATAATAATTGTGCTTTGCAGGGCTTGACATTAACTTTTTTACTCACCGGCCACTGTGGCTAGTTATTTTCCAAAGTTACTAACCACTCAGCCTTTTCACTAGCCACAATTTTGTGGTTGTAAAATTATGTTTAATATGATCTTATTTGACTGTAGCATGCTAAATTTTACTTGAACTGAATTTACAACCGTTTTAAATGTAAATGACCCTTATACATACATTAAAAAATAGCAAGAGAAATAGTGTCTGTTGAATTATTTATTAACCGCAGTAAATGCTGTAAAACGGTCAAGAAAAATATTTGCAATGTGAGAGTGAAGGGCAGATAGATTTGGGGTCCATCCCAATTTTCATTTGTGTCCCTGTCCCTTCCCCTTAGCCTGCTTCTACCCCTTAGCCCTTGAAGGGGTAGGGATTGAAAATTACCCCTCTGAATTGGGACACCCATTCAGGGCTGCAATACATCATTAGTAGTTGTTGATGGATTTAATCTAAATCGACACTATCTGTTTTCACCAAAAAAAGAAGAAAAAGAAAACTGATGAGAAAAAGGTCTAATTTTAAGGAGAAGGCACATTAAAATGCATAATTACAGGTTTTACTTCCATGAAATAGCTGCATATCACAGATATAGATAATCACAGATGAATGAAAGTTCACCTCAGAAGAAGCTTCATTTGCTTTTTACAGCAACATATCAAAGTGCAGTCATTTTTTTCACTCCGTCATACAAAAACTTAAATTTGCACAACTGCAGACAGTAACCGGGAGCTTCTTACTCTAAAAATAATCATATTTAACCACAGAGGTAGGAGCTAATGTGGGGGAGAGCATAGAATATTAGCTACTCACTGCTGGGATCGACCGGAGTGGTGGCCTAGTTGGTAGAGCATCCGCCCCACACCCGGGAGGCCAGGGTTCAAATCCCGGCCGGGTCATACCAAAGACCATATAAAAATGGTACTTTCCGCCTTCTAGCATGGTGCTCAGCATAATAGAACAGGAAAAGGAAAGTTACACACAGAGATATCAGAGGACTGACCCGCACTGTAGCTTTCACTACTTACAGTAGCTGTGTGGCCTAGGGTCAGAGAAACAGAGATAGGCGCCGCCCCTATACACCAAATGGTGTTCCACATGCTGCGGAAGGGAATTAACTTAACTGCTGGCATCGGGGGGATCAGGAACAGTAGCCCCGGCGATCTGATTGCTGAGAGCAGGGACAGGTGTGTTATGCTGGCTGCATCCTAAAGGTGGGTTCAGACCAAATGCGAAGTGAATTTTTCATGCAGCATGAATACATACAAAGTCAATGGAAAGAGACAAGCACACACGAATCTCACGCATTCACGTCTGAGGGCTAGCGCTAGCTAGTAATGGCCTTGAGATTCTGACATCACCGGAGTAAAAGTATCGACACTGGAGAGTAAACTAGTTTCAAAATGACACCGACACGCACCTGGAGACAAATGGACTGGGAGCTCTGCAGCTGAATTGGAGTGTCGGAGTTTTTTACCCACGGACTCCTGCCACGGATGTACTAACAAGGCTAGCAGACTAGCAATGTAAACCTAAGCATGATGGTGTTTTGGAGATTTCCACAACAGGTTGAACACAGCTGCAGAAGTCAAAAAGGCAACTTTTCCTGTCTGCAACTCACTCAGATGGTGAATTCATGTCTGTTCGGATATTTACATTGAGTTAAAATGTAATCACACCACGCGAAAAATTTGCCAGTTCAATGTTTGGTCTGAATGCACCTTAAAGTAGAACTGAACTGAACGGCATTGAACGGCACTGAGTGATAGTACATACAATTATAAAGATAATTTATCATTGGCACCCCCTCCACAAATCCCGGAATCTTGGAGAAAATCGCGATTTAGAATTTCCCGCCCTGAAAAATCAGACAAATCCGCCGAAGCGCAGCCGGAGTTCCGCGTGACGTCACGAGTGTGACCCAGTCCTCATGTTTACCATTGCGAGCACGTCGACACTGGTTGTTTTTGGTGCATTTTGTTGTGATAGTCGACTACAAAACACTTCCAACACCTGGGAAGATCTGTTCAGTGGCCAAGGAAAGCTGTCATGGCGACGAAAGAAAAGAAAGGGGGAGGAAAAGCGACCGGGAAGCGATGCGTTTCTAGATATACAGTGATCACTCACTTATCGCGTTTAATGGGGACCAGAACCGACCGCGAAAAGTGAAAAACCGCGAAGTAGCGCCACCCCCCCCCCCAAGGGCGTCACAAGCACTATTTTGCACAAAAAGGCACAAGAGAACAGCGAAAAGTGCCACTAAGCAACACGAGTGATAAAGAACAATGAATGCGGTCTTCCTTCGCTGGGTAAAACATCTCGGCCAATCAGCTTGCGAGGTAAAACGTCTCGGCCAATCAGCTTGCGAGATTCCCGAGTGGTGAAGAGGTGGGCGGAGAGGAGTGGAGCGGTGGTCAGAGAGGTAGATTTTGAGCTGTGCGGGCTCTCCGTGTTGATACCTGATGTTCTAATGAGAAGGCAGGGAGACTACATTAGAACATCAGGTATCAACACGGAGAGCCCGCTCTCCCCGGCTCCCCAGCCCGCTCGGGAATCTCGCAAGCTGATTGGCCGAGACGTTTTACCTCGCAAGCTGATTGGCTGAGACGTTTTATCTCACAAGCTGATTGGCGGAGACGTTTTACCCAGCTTCGCTCCCTGCCGAGCGCCTATACCCAGCGAAGGAAGACCTCATTAAACGCGATGAGGGATAACTGTAATAAGTTGGAAAAATGCTGATGTTTTTTTTTCCCTTTCTTTTTTATTGTTAATTTTCCTTATCCTGACACCCCAAACATGCCAAAGTAAAGACTCACCATTGTGTATTCAATAAGCGACTCTCCTCCCCATCACTGCTGCAGTCTGAGTCGGTGCTGGAATCCCCCGAAAATTCTGGCTCTAATCTGTACGGTTCGATGCCTCCCTCGCTCTCTTCCTGTTCACTTGACACTCCTGCATCCTCCTCTGTCTTGTCACCGATCCTGAATGCCTCTTCACTCTGAAAACTCTGGTGTTCTTGACTGCTGGAACTGCTATCATCTGCCATTGTTGTTTTGATAAGGGTCACACTCGTGACGTCACGCAGCGTCGTCTGCATTACTTCCGGTTTGTTTGGCACTGCCAGCAAGAGGCAAAAGTTTATCGGCTTATAGCTTGGCCATCGCACGGCCTAAAAATTTCTTTTATGTGTTGAAAAATACAATAGGTAATAAGGAATTAATCTGCTATTCTACTTTTTTGGCAAAAAGGTGAGTTCAGTTCTACTTTAACCACTTGCACTCTGGGCAATTTTCCTAAAAATGCCAAAAAAAAACGTGCCCAAAGTAAATCGAAAGCTGTTATTCAACCCTTTGCAGCATCTTCATGGGGTTGGTCTCATTTAAAAGAAAACACTTTGAATTTTTTGGCAAAAAAAACATAATCTCTCTACGTGCTCCGGCCACTGAGTTACAGTCATCTAAACATACTGAACTTGAAGAAAAAAAATTTGGACACGGTGTTTTTTTGGATACAAATGCTTGCAAATAACACACAGCTGTCCGATCCGGCTGGAAAATGCAACAGAAATGTAGATCCAAGTGTTATCCAGCTGAGGTCCAAATTTGGTAACAATACCACAAAAAATGAATATTTTACACAGCTTTGTTCTCAGGCTGTTCCCAGGCGTTTTGGAACTGTGCCAAATTGTGCCAAATGGCACAGTTTGGAAAAACGTCTGTAACTTTTGAATGATTCAATGTAGAATCTTCATTTTAGGCTCTAATGAAAGGTCACACTCAGGGCTGTGTCTGTGTGTGTGTGTGTGTGGGCGGGGGGTCGTCCCCCCCCCCCGCTACCAAGGACCGACTTCGGCCCTCGCTACAGACGGATTACACTCCTTGCATGTTTTCACAGCGGCTCCCCCCCCCCTCGCTACTGTGTGTGTGTGGGGGTGGGGGGGGACCGTGAACGGACCGTGAACGCCCCCCCCCCCGCTACAGAAGAGGGCCATCGCGACATGATGGAATAGACTGATATGCTTCCCCCCCGCGGACCGGCGGCCGTTCGGACCGTGAACGCCCCCCCCGCTCCTCTTCTGCAGTGGGGGGGGGGGGCGTTCACGGTCCGAACACGGCAAATGAACCGTTTATCGCGGCGCACGCACTTACTTCGTAATTCGTGCGCAGTAAGATAAGATAAGATAAGATAAGCCTTTATTAGTCCCACAACGGGGAAATTCCAGGATTGCAACAGCACAGGGATAGCAACACTCAGAGCAACAATCAGAAGGCAAGAAAAAAAAACAAGCAAGCAAGAGCAGCTAATAAACATATGTACGTATTACTATAAAATATATATATATACACACACACACAGACACACAGTGCAGAGCATTGTAGCTGGATGGAATAAATATATGAATATATGAACACAGTGCAGAGCATTGTAGCTAGATGGAATAAATATGTAAATATATAAACACCCACAGTACGGAGCATTGCAGCTAGGTGGAATAAATATGCAAGTATATAAACACACACAGTGCGGAGCAATGTAGCTAGATGGAATAATATGTAGATATATAAATATATAAACACACCCAGTGCTGAGCATTGTAGCTAGATGGAATAAATATGCAAATATATAAACACACACAGTGCAGAGCATTGTTGCTAGATGGAATGAAACAGCATAACCGTCTACTTAGTTATCCTACATGGTATGATTATGTGCCCATACATATTCTCACCCTCCATAGCGACCGGTATGTTCCTAGTTGTATGCCGGAGGGGACCATTGTGTAAGTCTATTGCATCTTTTGCATTCAAAAAACTATTAGTTTGTTACGTCTTTTTGCTATCTCTGCGAGCAGCCCTGCTTAGGTTGTACAGTCTGACAGCCGTTGGTAGGAAGGACCTACGAAACCTCTCGGTTGTGCACCTGGGATGATGTAGTCTGCTGCTAAATGAGCTCCTCAGTGCATTCAGTATGTCCTGCATAGGGTGGAACTCGGACTCCAGCAGAGATGACAGTTTAGCCACCGTCCTTCTCTCTCCTATCTCCTCCATCGGATCAAGGCGCTGCCCCAGGACAGAGCTAGCTTTCTTAATCAGTTTGTTCAGTCTCTTCCTATCGGCTGCAGTAATGCCACTGCCCCAGCAGACCACTCCAAAAGTGATGGCTGATGCCACCACCGTGTCATAGAATGACTTCAGCAGTGCCCCTTGTACACCAAAAGACCTGAGTCTCCTCAGCAGGAACAGCCTGCGCTGTCCCTTCTTGTAGAGTGCATCAGTATTGTGTGACCAGTCTAGTTTATTGTTCAGATGAATACCCAGGTACTTATAGGATGTCACCATCTCGATGTCTGTTCCCTGTATATTTACTGGTACTGTGAGGGGCTGCCCATGCCTGCGGCAGTCCACCACCAGCTCCTTAGTTTTCCTCGCGTTGATCTGGAGGCAGTTCCGATGGCACCAGTCCACGAAGTCCTGGATAAGCCCTCTGTACTCAGCTTCATCTCCATTGGAGATGAGGCCAACGATCGCAGAGTCATCAGAGAACTTCTGTAGATGGCAGTGTGTTGTGTTGTGTGAGAAGTCCGCAGTATAAAGAGTGAACAGGAAGGGAGCCAGCACCGTTCCCTGGGGGGCCCCCGTGCTACTGATGATCGTGTCGGACACACAGTCCCGGGTTCTCACAAACTGAGGCCGGTTCGTGAGGTAGTCCAGGATCCATGATGACAGGTGCTGGTCCACCCCTGCGTGCAGCAGCTTGTCCTTCAGGATCATCGGTTGGATGGTGTTGAAAGCACTGGAGAAGTCAAAGAACATGATCCTCACCATATTCCCGGGCTTCTCCAGGTGGGACAGAGAACGGTGAAGGAGGAAGATCACCGCATCCTCCACCCCAATGCCATGCTGGTAGGCGAACTGGAGTGGATCCATCGCTGGTTCCACCAGGGGGCTGGTTCCACCAGTACAGTTGTAATTTACCGATCGGTCAAAAGTCAGTTTTGGATTACAGTTTTCAGGGATAAATAATAATTTAGCTTATAACACCTTACCTCTTCAAAGCAGCAGAGTCGTGGCGAACATCTCTTCCCACGCGTCAGACGAACGCGACGCTGCTCCGCTCGTGGATCCCGATCAACATAATTCCATTATTGCCGTTTTGGCGAATGATTTACGACTTTTGTCGTCGGCCTCCGTCTGTTCTGCTGGAATGAGTGCAGGTCCCACTTGTGGGTGTTCTCCATGCTGCTGGGTCTGTGTCCAGCGTCCTTTGTTTTCATCTGTTGCAACAGTAAATATCGCTTCACCCTGCCTGAATTCCTGTGCTTCAATTGGCTCCTGTGTTCACAGTAGGCGGGTCCTCCTTCCTAGATTTTCATTCATTGGCTCCTCAAGGTTTCAGAAACCCAATTCAAGGCTCTTATTAGTCGAATGAGAGGTCAATCAGATGAACTAATCTGTTCGCGGCTGTCTCTGCAGTTTTTTTTTGAGTGGCGCTTGGACACTACTACATCACCATCACCACCATCATGCGTCATGCGTCCACGCGCGCACGAGGGCGCTCTCGCGCGCCCTCGTGCGTCATAGGACGCAGAGACTTGCCCGCCCGCGGAACAACGGAGCGCAAGTGGTTAAGGGTTTGGGGTCAAAAGGTCAAGGTCAGCATTCCTTATACCCTCTTATTCCGTAAAGTTCTGTAGTGTCATCAAACTTGCTACACAGGTTCACCTCGGGATCCTGACCTACAACTGTGGGTTGTATACTTTGTTGTATATTCATGGATGATGGGTTTATCATAATTTGGTTGTGCCCCAATAATTATATTGAAAAGCTGAAAACTGCTTTCCTTCAGTAAGTATTGGGATCTTCAAAGAAAACGGAGGCATGGTATATTGTACTTGCCTCAGAGTGCTCTTGTTCATACTTTTTATTAAAATGGGAGTGGACAAATGTGTTTGTTTTCTGCAGCTGCAGGTTTATTTAAAGCCTTCAGTATATGAAAAATGACAACAGCTATCCAGAATATTCTCCCAAAAACAATGGTATGTACTGTAGAAATACTGCATGTGGAAACAACTAGTGACCACTTTAGTATTATTACGCCAATTGCTATCTTACCAGTTGTTATACCAGTTGCATATCTTACCTCCTTTTTTGATGTGAGTTCCAGTAATAGATAGTCCAGTTTGTTTTCAAGGGAATGGACATTCGCGAACAGAACTAATGGAAGTGATGTTTGCCCGCCTTTAGTTTAGCTGTTAGTGTTTCAAGAGTGAGATTGTGCATCGATACACTCCATATATCCACATAGTATGACAGCGATACTCCTGCAAACTAATTTAAACACCCAGAATTAAATAAAAGGAGTTGGTGCCATGAATTGGCCTTCATGCATCTCCTTTTTTGAGCTGCACCATAGACTGACAGAAGCAGTACCCACATTTCGAAAGTTCATCTTATTTTCCATGAAGTGATTAAACAATGATTTGTTGAATTAATTGCAATTAACTCGATTAATGTGCCCACCACTAAAAAAAAACCCAACCTGAATCCACAGTTTAAAAGAGAAACTAAAGTTGCTCTACTGTACTGACAAAAATAAAGGCCGAGCCTTCACAATAAATGCGAAAAAAATTTCAGTCATAGATTTAAGTCTCTTTCTCACTGATGGATAAAAAACAGAAAATATGACTTAAGTAAAATATTTATAATTATTATTTCTATTGAGAAATGAACTTATTCATTGGCATACCTCTGTGTACCTCATAAAAAATAAATTAATCAAAATCAAAGTAAAAATTTGTAAAACTAATGTGAATTGTTCAGTTAATCGTAATGTTGATTTGAGGTCGCATTACTCAGCCCTAATTTAGATGCACTTCAATCAAGTGGTGGGTGCAGGTGAATTTATTTCAGCTTTTTCATTTCTATAAATTGATCATATTTGTTCTGGATGCATGTGTGCCATGTCAGTTGCTCCTGCATAATTCATACAATCATCATACATAAGTTTTGCTTATAATTCAAGTTAAATTATTTTTGACTTGTTGCCATCAGCTGTTTTTGATTTGTGAAAGACATCTGTGATATTATTTTTTTTACATTTTAAATATTTACAGTTTTCAGTTGCTTACAGAAAAATGTTGCCCAGCTCAAATGGGGAATGCCTTAATTAGGTTTTGCAAACTGCATTCTAGCTTATTGTGTGGTGAATAATTTTGGATTCTTCCTGTTTATTTATGCTGCTTTTCAGGCAGAGGCAAGGGAGACAATCTGCCAAATTTTACCCAAATTAGACCTGGGCCGCACGGAGAAGTGTGTGAGGGTGAATTCAGTGTCCAGTGGCTTGGCTGACGCCGACCTGCAGGTCATTCTACAGGCTGAAGTCCTCCCTCCTGCCATGATGCTGCCCAAAGTTGAGGACACACAGGAGGTGCAGTGGGTGAGCTACAAATCATACTCAATCTTTGAACCTCACTGCATTTTCATAATCATCTTTGAAGTTTCCTTTTAGAATCTTATACATGGGGGGACTAAACTAAGCTCAACTTGAAACACTCATTGCCATTCTTTCTTTCACCTGAGAGTTAAAAAAAACACACAGCGGTGCTCATACAAACTCGTGAAGTAAGAAGAAACCTTGACTCTTCAAAGCAGTCATAACAAACTGTCCCTTATTCCCAGTAAAAAGAGGTAATTGATCTCTGTGTCTGGACCATTAAAGAAAGTTTTTCTTGGCCACTGCTGAAGACGCAGATGCCATTTCTTGGGATTAGTTTCCCGAAGTCTGATAACTTTCTGTAACAACATAACGGGGCCTTCTGCCACAGGTGAACTCACTGAAGGATGCAGTAAAGAGAGGCCTCAGCTAGGACACCCTGCTGTAAATCTTTCACTTTCTTGTGTGTTTTTTTCCCTGGTTTTTCAACTGTTCACTGATTTACAAATCAATGTAATGTCTGAAGGTGTAGATTGGCACCACAGGTTGCATCACTGTATATAGACTGCTGCTGTCGCTGTTTCTTCTTGTTTTTCTTTTTTATCCAGCCTTATTCCTTTTTTTTATAAAATGCACACCAATGAAGAGAGAGAGAAATGCCATTTCAATTCTCCTGTATGTCCTGCGTGTATAGTAGTATTGACAATAAAATCTTTGAATCTTAGATGAATGCCCTGCTTTTTTTTTTCTTTTGTGTTGAATATTTTACTTTGTTCATTCAGTTATTCTTATAACCGCTTAATCCTTGCTTAATCCTTTCGGGCCACAGGGGGCTGAAGTCTATCTCAGGTTCCTTGGGCAAGAGGTGTTGTACAGCCTGGACAGTTCGCCAGTCCATCTCAGGCCCAACACAGAATAACAGATGATCATTAACTCACATTTATTCTTAAAGACAGTTTGGAATCTGTAGTTAATGCCAATTAAAATGACACACGTCTTTGAACTGTGTCAGCCCCTCAGACATGGGGAGAATATGCCACACAGATGGGTCTTCACTGGCCAAGTCTTGGGTTCAAACTGAGGACCATCTTGCTCTGAGGTGACAGTGCTATCCACCACCAAGCTGCCCATATTTTAGTTTGACTTTATATAATTTTGCATCCTCATAGAGATGTCTGCCCAGCAGAAAGTAATTTTGTCTCTTTGACCCTGAAAAAGAAGAGGAAGTGGAAGCCCCCCCCCCCCACCCCCAGGTTTTAGATGGATCCACAGTATGGATCCACTACGTTAAATGATCCAAAACGCTTTCATTCCAACAAAAAAGTTGTATCAATTGTATCAACCAGTTTCGGTTTGCTGCCGCCATGTTTCAGCACCTCAGTCCTGTGACGTCAAGTTGCATGCACGCGGGACAAGTATGCACAGAAAGAGGAAAGCATTTGGAGTAAGTGTTTACATGGGCAGCACAGTGCTACAGTGATTAACACTGCTACCTCACGGCTTCACGGTTCCAGGTTTGAATCCCCAGACTGGCAGGGGTGGGAACCTTTCCGTGTGGAGAGGTTCCGTGTGGAGTTTGCATGTTCTTCCTGTGCTGTGTAGGTTTACTACGGGTGCTCTGGTTTTCTTGCACAATCCAAAGACATGCATGTTATGTTAATTGGTGATTCTAAATTGCCTCTAGGTATCTGTTCCTGATAGGCCCTTAGAATGAGGGTTAGTGCAGCTATTAGTTAAGCACTTTGAGTGGTCTTTGTGACTAGAAATTGCACTATGTAAGTACAGGTCCTTATACCGTCCTCATTCTGATCAACAGTGGCTTCGATTGGGCCTGTTGGTTCTGATTGTGGTATTTTTAAATTGATCGGGCTGCTATTCCTATTAAAAGTGGAATATTACAGCCCATGCGAATGTAGCTATTGTCATTATATGTGAAAGACCTTTTCGATCTGCTCTATTTACGTGGTTAGGTTATGGCCATTGTCCACTATTCTCAAACGGGGTGAAACAAGGGTGTGTGCTGGCGCCTACACTCTTCTCGCTATATCTGGCAGCCATGCTTGAGGTGGCATTCAAAGACACTCCAGAAGGAGTATACATTCAAACAAGGAAAGAAGCAGACTTGTTCAGTGTGGCACAGTTTAAAGCCAAGAGTAAGACATCGATAAAGGTAGTAAGAGAAATGCTCTTTGCCAACGACAGTGCTCTAGTTGCACACAGTGTGGAAGATATGCAATCTTTAGCGGAGAAATTTGCAAGAGCAGCTAGCCAATTCAGCCTCAGAATCAACATCAAGAAGACGGAGTGCCTGTATCAACCACCAAAGTTCCAGTTATCAACATCACTACCAGAAGAGATCAGCATTGGTACTGAGCCACTAGCCAAGTGCAAGACTTTCAAGTATCTAGGGAGTACTGTTTCAGAGAATGCTAGGATGGAGGATGAACTATCTCTCAGAATGGGAAGAGCAAGCGCTGTGTTTGGAAACTTGAGGGAGAGACTGTGGAACAATCAACGCGTCTATCCGTGTGAAATGCAAAGTGTACAGAGCGACGGTACTGGCTACTCTATTGTACGGTGCTGAAACTTGGACTGTCTACAGAGTGCAGGTAAAGAAACTTCACGCGTACATGAGACACCTTCAAGCCATAATGAGCATCTCATGGAAAGACAAGATAACCAACATAGAAGTGTTGAAACAAGCTGGTCTACCATCAATGGAGGACATGCTAATACAGACAAACCCGAGATAGCTCGGACATGTTGAGAGGATGGACCACCAGCATCTCCCTCGGCAGTTACTGTACTCACAGTTATGCGAGGGCAAACGCAATCAGGGTAGACCAAGGCTCAGATTTAAAGACACTGTAAAAAGAAACTTGAAGAAGTTGGATATAGACAGGAGTTCCTGGCAGTGGAAGGCTAAGGACAGAGCTGCGTGGAGGAATCTGATCAGACCTAGATGAAACAGTCATTGTCGCCCATGACAGACTGCTATGATGATGATGAAGTACAGGTCCTTATACCATCCTTATACTGATCAACAATGGCTTCTGATTGGGCCTGTCGGTTCTGATTGTGGTATTTTTAAATTGACTGGGCTACTATTCCTATTAAAAGTGGAATATTAGAGCCCATGCAAATGTAGCTATTGTCATTATATGTGAAAGACCTTTTTAATTTGCTCTTTTCACCTCGTTAGGTTATGGCCATTCTCCACTATTCTCAACTAAATAAAGCTAGTTTATGTCAGAATCAGAATCGGAATGAGATTTATTGCCATTGTTCATGTAGTACACAAACTAGGAATTTGTCTCGGTGCAATGCTGCAACATTAAACATGGAGTAGCACGAAAGATAAAAATAAAAAACTATGCATGCAATAAAATGTAGAATATGAGTGAGTAATACTAATCTATGCAATTTTTAAATATATTAACAAGCAGCCGATATTGTGGAGCTCCACATAGTGCAGTCGGTAGTGCAAAAGAAAACAGTGATAATTATCATGAGTCCGGTTGAGCTGCTGTACGTAGTGCACGAGAGTCTAATAAGTCACTTAGTGTTCAGCAGTCTGATGGCAGAGGGGAAGAAGCTGTTCATGTAGTGGGAGGTTTTAGTCTGAATGGACCGAAGTCTTCTGCCTGAGGGGAGGGGGGCAAACAGTGCGTGTCCAGGGTGTGAAGGGTCGGCTATGATCCGACCTGCACGCCTCCGGGTCCTGGAGATGTACAGGTCCTGGAGGGATGGGAGCTTGCAGCCGATCACCTTCTCAGCAGCGTGCACAACGCGCTGCAGTCTTAGTCTGTCCCTGGCGGTGGCTCCTGCGTACCACACGGTGATGGAGGTGGTGAGGATGGACTCGATGATGGCCGTGTAGAACTGCACCAACATCTTGGTGGGTAGCTTGAGCTTCCTCAGCTGCCGCAGGAAGAACATCCTCTGCTGGGCCTTTTTGATGAGGGAGCTGATGGTCGGCTCCCACTTGAGGTCCCGGGTGATGGTGGTGCTCAGGAAGCGGAAGGAATCCGCAGTGGTGATGGGAGAGTCTGTGAGGGTAAGGGGGGGCAGAGGGGCTGTGACTTTTCTGAAGTCCACGATCATCTCCACTGTCTTCAGAGCGTTCAGCTGCAGGCTGTTGTGGCTGCACCAGGACGCCAGCTGGGCCACCTCTCTCCTGTAGACGGACTCGTCGCCGTTGGAGATGAGCCCGATGAGGGTGGTGTCGTCCGCAAACTTGATCAGCTTGACAGACTGGTGGCTGGAGGTGCAGGAGTTGGTGTACAGGGAGAAGAGCAGGGGGGAAAGTACACAGCCCTGGGGTGATCCGGTGCTGATGCTAACAGAGTCTGAGACAGTCTTTCCCAGCCACACATGCTGCCTCCGGTCCGTTAGGAAGTCGGTGATCCACCTGCAGAGGGAGTCAGGCACGTTGAGCAGGGACAGCTTGTCCTGGAGCAGAGCGGGGCGGATGGTAATGAATGCAGAGCTGAAGTCCACAAACAGGATCCTGACGTAGGTTCCCGGGGAGTCCAGGTGCTGCAGGATGGAGTGGAGGGCCAGGTTGACTGCGTCGTCCACAGACCTGTTGGCTCTGTAGGCAAACTGCAGCGGGTCCAGGAGGGGAGTGGTGATGGTCTTGAGGTGGGGCAGGACCAGGCGCTCAAAGGACTTCATGACTACAGAGGTGAGCACTACAGGTCTGTAGTCGTTAAGTCCAGTGATCCGTGGCTTCTTGGGGACAGGGACGATGGTAGAGGTTTTGAGGCAGGCCGGCACGTGGCATGACTTCGGGGAGGTGTTAAAAATGTCTGTGAAGGCAGGAGTCAGCTCCTCCGCACAGTGTCTCAGGGTGGAGCGAGACACGCCGTCCGGACCGGGGGCCTTGCGCGGGTTCAGTCTGGAGAACTGTCTGTGCACGTCCTGCTCACTGATGACAAGGGCAGGGGGGGAGGAGGGGGGGCCGCCTTTGATGAAGTGGGGACCATGGAGGCAGTGGCACTGGGGGGAGGGGGGAGTTGGACACAGCTGACGAGGTGTCAAAACGGGCATAGTATTGGGACAGTCTTTGACAAAGGGCTATGTCATCCTGACCCTTAGAAGCCTGAGGCCGATAGTTGGTGATTTGCCTCAGTCCTCGCCACACAGAAGCAGAGTCGTTAGCAGTGAACTGTTGCTGGAGTCTCTCAGAATACACAGATTTAGCTCTCCTCAGCTCTCTGCTAAACCGGTATTTGACCTCCCTGTAGCAGTCCCTGTCTCCACTTTTCAACGCTGCTTCCTTCTCCTTCCTGATCTGTCTGAGCTTAGCTGTGAACCAGGGCTTGTCGTTGGAGTAACTCACCCTGGTGCGCGATGGAAGAATGCTCTCCTCACAAAAGTGGATATATGAGGTCACAGTGTCCGTGTATTCATCCAGATCATGCGTGGCTCCTTTAAACATGCCCCAGTCAGTTATTTCCAAGCACGTGCGCAGCTTCTCCCCAGCTTCACTGGTCCATTTCATCGTAGTGCTCACAACAGGTTTTGTGAGCTTCAGTCTCTGTCTGTATGTGGGAATCAGGTGGACCATCACGTGATCAGATAGTCCGAGCGCAGCGCGGGGAACATCGCGATACGCGTCCTTAACTGTAGTATAACAGTGATCCAGCGTGTTCTCTCCTCTGGTGGGGCATTTAATAAACTGTTTGTATCGGGGGAGTTCGTGGCTCAGGTTGCTCTGGTTAAAGTCGCCAACCACAATAACCAGAGAGTCCGGAAAAGTCCGCTCCGCTTGCTGAATGTGATCCGCGAGCGTGCGCTGAGCCTCGCGCACGTCCGCGTCGGGCGGGACGTAAACAGCGGCCAGGATGAATGAAGCAAACTCACGCGGGGAATAAAATGGCTTGCAGTTGATGAATAAATATTCCAGAGCGGGAGAACAGTGTTGGGAGATCACAGTTACATCGGAGCACCAGCTGCTGTTGATGTAGAAGCAGACTCCTCCTCCTGTTGTCTTGCCGGAGAGCCCTGTGTCTCGGTCTGCACGAAACAGCTGAAATCCCTAGAGGAGGAGTGCGCTGTCCGGTGTCTTTTCCTTGAGCCAGGTCTCAGTAAAGCAGAGGGCACACGAGGTGGAGAGGTCCTTAAATCGCATCAGCAGTCTCAGTTCATCTACCTTGTTATAGAGAGAATTGACGTTGGACAGAAATATCCCAGGCAAAGCCGTGCGCGTGCCTCTCCTGCGAAGCCGCACGAGAGCGCCCGCTCGTCTTCCTCTCTTTCGCCGTCTCACTTTTTGGGCTAAAAGGTGAACCATATCGGCGGCAGGAGCCAAAAAAACTGGGAGTAGGTCCGTGGGAGTGAAAGTCCTGATATTTAGTAGCTCTTCACGGGTGTAAGAGCAGGCAGACACACAATTGACGAACAAAAAGAAAACAAAGCGCAGCGAAGCACCATGGCGACCACTGTGGGCGTCATCTTATCAACCAATGTGCACAGTATGCTCAGTTTTAAAAAATACTGCACTAATAATACACTACCTTAGCTGTGTAGTTTTTTTTTTCATCTGTGTAGGAAGCTATGCAACTGTATACAAAATCAAATCAAAATATTTGGACCTAATTTTCTTTTTAAAGATTTGATACTTTACTTAAAATAAATCTTTCATTAACATGTTAGACTACAACCTCTGGCAAAAATCACCACTGTTGGAGGATGTTCATTCAGTTGTTTAATTTTGTAAAAAATACTGATCACAGACTTGTCACAAAACTATTTTTATTCAAAATGTCAACCTTCTGGCTTTAAGAAACATTTAAAAAATAATGAAAGTAAGTTGTTGTTGTCAATTGCAATTTTTTTATTAGATCAAGCAGAGGAAAATAATATGGAATCACTTAATTCTGAGTAAAATATTATGGAATTATGAAAAAATGCTACACTGCTAGTACTTTGTTGCACCACCTCTGACTTTTATCACAGCTTGAATTATGTCAGGCATAGACTTAAAGTGACACTTTGCCAAAAATCGAGTGGTTTTTATTTTTGCTTTTTATGACTTAACAAGACATATCAAGAATTAAATCACGCAAATGTGTCATGTCTGTATTTTTTTTTCCCGTGAAATTTCAGTTAAGCTCCTCCCCTTGGGGGGGAAAAAAGGCAAGTTTTGACAGAGTGTTTTTGGTGACGTCACTATAACAGGTCCGTAGTGTTGAGCCAGTCAGGATGTAAGAACTGTCTTTGGCCTGTCTGAAGTTAGCCCCCAGGGCCACTTAGCATTTTTGGACAGCTGCTTTGAAAACTTGACCCAAATTAAGATGAGTTTTACCATTAAACTGTTTTTAAGGACCAGTTTAGTTTCAGTCATTATCATGGGACACCGTGCATACAACTGGGCATGTCCTTCAACTGGTAAGTCTTTTTATCACAGGATTCATTCAGTTTAATGTAGCACTAGCCATCATTAGCCTTGTGGGATGTGGGTGCGCCTATTCACAGATCCTGGCGTTTGAAGGAGGAGGAAAAATGAAAAGATTTTGACACGAAATTGTAAGACAATCAAAGGTTTTTTGTAGAAAAAGGGCATAAGATACCATTTTAGATTATGTAGATTTGTTTTATAGGGGATTTATATCCGCCGGAGTCTGTCTTTAACTATTGACAAATGGTATTCTACATCATTCAAACTCCAACTTTCTCTTACTGCTGTTGCCAGATCAGTTTCGCAGTATGGAGCTGTGTCATGGACCATTTTCTTCAATTTTCAACATACACCGCATTCCAAACTAGAAAAGCACTTGGAGAGCGCAGACCTCCGCCAAGCGGCACAGTTCCCCCCATAGAGTGTTTGTGTGTACGTTTTCAGATTCCCTGAGCATGAAAAGATATGAGTAGCAATTGGATTCACAATGATTATTTGTTTATTTGACATGGACAGTGCAATAAACAGACAATTAATGAATGACAATCAATGTGATAGTGATAGGATTAGTGGTTCAGTAGTGTAAAATGGGGCTATAAGGGACGGCGGGTTAATAAGGGACACTTTTGTGGGAAATGTTTTAAATGTAATTCTGCTTTTTTTATTTTGAGCAGGACGCTGAGTTGTGTTGTTATTGTCAAATATCCATGAATCCTTCATCAAATCTAGGCGGAAGCAAAATTAAAAAAGCAGAATTACATTTAGAAAAGTGTCCCATATTACCCCATCGTCCCTTATAGCCCCGTTTTACGGTTGTAAAAGCATTGCCTCCTTGGCGGAGGTAATAAACTGAAGTGTTGGTGTGTCCATCTCCTCCACTGACGGATGCAGATTGGTTAGACAGGTTGCCGTGGGTTTTATATTATATTGGGGTTGCGCTCCGCGGCAAAACAGAATTTAGAATCTTCCCCGGCAGAGAGGTCGTTTTTACGCAGCGCCTATAGCTGGGCGGGGAATTTGTGGCAAATAATGGGGCGGCGGACAGGTGGCCGTGTCAGGTTTTGCAGCGTGGCGCAAAAGCAGTCACGCTGGCGGGCCCAGGGCAGCAGTGTTTTCCGCGTGCTTTTGTGCCTAAAACGTTGAAGAACGCGGAGTTTGTGTTGGTCAGACACGACGACCAGCGCAATGTGCGCAGCGCCTATGGCTGGCACAGGCACGCTGGGGGTCCGAGGCCAGCAGTGTTTTCCGCGTGCTTTTGTGGCTAAAACGTTGAAGAAGGCGGAGTTTGTGTTGGTCAGACACGACGCCCAGCGGCCTCCATTGCGCCTGCGCACATGTTGAAAATGGCCCTATGTCACAGTGTTGAAAAATGCTTTAAAAAAATTCCTGTATCCAGACGGTGAACCGGATCACCCCCAAAATTTAATCAGTTCTTCCTTGTACCATTTCCAACAACGCCTGAAAGTTTCATGCAAATCCGTCCAAGACTTTTTGAGTTATCTTGCTAGCCAACAGACAAACAGACAGACAGACAAACAGACAGACAGACAAACACACAAACCCTGGCAAAAACATAACCTCCTCCTGGCCTTTTCGGCCTGGCGGAGGTAATTATTATGCAAATAGGATTTTAATGTCATAAACATTCAATTTTTTGGTTTTCAATTAAACCCATTGATGGTATTGTGTCTCAGGGCTCTTTGGATCACTGATATCAATCTCAGACACCTGTCATAATTAGTTTGCTAGGTGAGCCCAATTAAAGGAAAACTACTTATTAAGCATGCCACGAGTTTCAAGCAATATGGGAAAGAAAAAGGATCTCTCTGCTGCCGAAAAGCGTCATAGGTCAGTGCCTTGGATGAAATATGAAAACATTAGATATTTCACGAAAACTTAAGCGTGATCATCGTACTGTGAAGAAATTTGTAGCTGATTCAGAGCACAGATGGGTTTGTGCAGATAAAGTAAATTCATCAGATTAAGAGAGCAGCTGCTAAAATGCCATTACAAAGCAGCGAACAGGTATTTGAAGCTGCTGGTGCCTCTGGAATCACACAAACCTAAAGGTGTAGGATCCTGCAGAGGCTTGCAGTTGTGCATAAACCTACTATTCGGCCACCCCTAACCAATGCTCACAAGCAGAAATGGTTGCAGTGGGCACAGAAATACATGAAGACTAATTTTCAAACAGTCTTATTTAATGATGAGTGCCATGTAACCCTGGATGGTCTAGATGGTTGGAGTAGTGGATGGTTGTGAATGGCCACCATGTCCAAATAAGGCTGCAACGTCAGCAAGGTGGTGGCAGAGTCATGTTTTTGGGCAGAATCATGGTGAGAGAGCTGGTAGGCCCCTTTAGGGTCCCTGAAGGTGTGAAAATAACCTTGGTGAAGTATGTAGAGATTCTGACTGACCACTTTCTTCCATGGTACAAAAAGAAGAACCGTGCCTTCCATAGCAAAATTATCTTCATGCATGACAATGCACCATTTCATGCTGCCAGGAATACCTCTGGGTCAATGGCTGCTATGGGCATAAAAGGAGAGAAACTCATGGTGTGGCCCCCATCCTCCCCTGGTCTCAGCCCTATTGAGAACCTGTGGAGCATCCTCAAGCAAAAGATCTATGAGGATGGGAGGCAGTTCACATCAAAACAGCAGCTGTGGACTTCCGGTCTGGACGCCATGGTGACTGCAGCTTAACGCTGAAACTCTCAGACCCAATCCAAGAAAATACCTTGAAAATCAAACTTAACGGATTTTTGGAGGAGTGAAAATCAAAAGACAAAATCATCATGTCTAAAGGAAAACAGAAGAAACTGAAATTTTCCAGGCCAGGACACGTATCGGCCGGAGAATCTGAACTGGAAGATCTCCGTTCAGAAGACGAGGAACTGGTTGTAGCTAACAAAAAGGTTAGCCTGAAATCGCTATTTGAAGAGCTACGACGATTTCGCCGAGAGGTTACGGCCGAATTTCGGGAATTCAGAGACGAATTGAAAAGGACAAACAGCAGAGTGGACCAGGCCGAGAACCGAATCTTGGAAGCAGAGGAACGAATAAAAGTGCTCGAAGATTCTGTGCTGGACCTACGCAAAAGACAAGCATCTATAGAGGCTAAGCTAGCTGACCAAGAAGGAAGACAGAGAAGAGACAATATAAGAATTCATGGTCTGATAGAAGGAGCTGAAAACGGTTTTAACTCAATGGCAGAATGCGTGGAATCTTTACTAAGAGAGAAATTGGATATTCCACAAACCACCGACTTGAAGATAGAAAAGGCACATCGTTCATTAGCCGCTAGGCCAGCGGCGGAAGCGCCCCCACGTTCGGTGTTGGTAAGATTTTCCAATTTCAAAATAAAACAAGAGGTTGTAAGACTGGCTTGGCAGAAAAAAGGATTTATGCACCAGGAGAGAAAAGTCTTCGTGGAACACGATTACGCCCCGGAGGTCCTTAAAAAGCGCAGGGAATACAATGACGCCAAAAAGGTACTCCCCAGGAACCTCTTTCTACCGCAGGAGCCCCGATTAACATCCCATCATCTGGCGGTCCTGGAACATGTCTTTGAACATGTCTCTATAATTCGGCGGAAGAAGCAACAGCTGACATGGCGAGAAGAGGGCTCCCGGTAACGGTGTTTAAACCCGCAGCAGACCCGAGTGAGAAGATCAAAACGCAAACATGGACAACACAAAGACCTTCAAAATCCACGGGCCAGCAGCGGGAAACCCAGCGCCAGAGCGTCGCGGATAAACTGTCCGTTTTCAGGTTGGAATAGCGACCATTTTTTTTTTTTTTTTTTTGAGTCAATCTGCACATCCAACCCCCCTCATACAGGGTAACAAACATTAAAGGAGATGCGTATTCAGCATGTGGTAAAACATTTCATGGAACAGTCATAATATTTGAAACAAATAAGTCTTTTTAATAAATAAAAAAAAAAACTTGTTAAAATAGAAATGTGACAATAATCCACATGTTCTCCTCACACTAACAAATACTGTTTTTGCGTGAATGTTTGCTGTGATGGGGGTGGGAGGGTGCACACAATTTCATAGGGTATAGGCATAAAGGAAAAAAAAAATCATTACAAGTTCGGATTGGGTTCTGAAACTCACGTTAAAAGCATGGGTCAACTTACAGGGGTAAGAGAGGGCCCTCAACACGTAACAGAGTTTGAGGAATTTCCCTCAGAGCCTTCACTCCATCAAGGCTCTTCCAGGGTCTTTAAAAAGACCCCAGCTCAGGAAGTTCTTTTGACAGTTTTTTGTTTTAAAGTTTTATACACAATGTTCTTAATGTTTTTCTTGTTCTTAATGTTCTTTCAGTTTCTGAGTAGCACAAAAGAGGGCCACCACACAGTTATACTAAATAAAACAACACAATGGAGAAACAGGGTGTAACCAAAATAATTTCATATAATGTAAAAGGAATCCTGAATCCAGTTAAAAGATCCAAGATTCTAGGCAAAATGAAAAAAGACAAAGCAGGAATAATATTTTTACAAGAAACCCACCTAACAGACGTGGAACACACTAAACTCAATAGACAAGGGTTTAAAAGGATCTCTTCATCTTCATATAAGTCAGGGAGGAGGAGGGGAGTAGCGACATTGATATCAACCAAAATTACATTTGAAAAAAAATCAGAACACAAAGATAAAGAAGGGAGATACAGTTTGGTAACTGGGCGGCTAGAGGGAGAAGATATCACCCTGCTGAATGTGTATGCTCCCCCAGGGGCTAACTGGAAATTTTATAAAAATGTATTTGACCTAATGATAACTAAAGCTCAAGGTTTAGTGATATGTGGTGGGGACTTCAATCTTAGACTGAATCCATACTGGGATGCTTCTGGTAATTCTCCACATCAAAATAACACCCAAAGCAGGAAGACTTGGATTCTACTAAAAGAAATGGGAATCTGTGATGTGTGGAGGGAACTCAACCCCAGTGTAAAAGACTATACATTTTACTCAACTCCACATTCATCTTACTCAAGGATTGACTATTTTTTTATGTTTAATAGAGACATTGGAAGAGTAGAAACATGTAAAATAGGACTGATGGATCTCTCTGACCACAGTCCGATCTACATGGACTTAAATATCCAAAAATACACAAATAATACATTTTCTTGGAGGTTAAATTCAAATGTCCTGAAAGGACCATTGAAAGATGAATTGGAATCAGATATTCTCAGATATTTGGAAGAAAACGATAATGGAGAAGTATCCCCTTTAATACTGTGGGATGCATGCAAAGCTGTACTAAGAGGAAAGATTATTGCAAAACTGGCAACCCAAAAGAAACTAAGACAAGAAAAACTATCCACATTAGAGTCAGAACTTAAGAACCTAGAAAAAGAACACAAAGGCAACACTCATTCTACTGACTCGCTCAAGATTAAGGAAATTAAAAACCAAATAAATGAGATCTACACAATAGAAATCCAGAAGAAACTTACATTTCTGAAACAAAAACACTATGAAGCAGGCAGTAAATCGGCAAAATTACTAGCCTATAAATTGAGGAAACATCAAACAGAAAGAGCAATCTACAAAATCAGAGACCCATTATCAAAGGAAATAAAATTCAGAATTCAGGATATTCTTAAAAGCTTCGAGAATTACTATAAGAACTTATACTCCCACAAAAAACATAAAAACGCATCCGAGGCATTCCTAAACACATTAAACCTTCCCCAACTTACGGAGTCACAAAATAAAACACTACTGTCAGAAATACAACCTAAAGAATTGGAAAAAGCAATTATGAAACTTAAAGTTAACAAATCCCCAGGAGCAGATGGCTATACAGCAGAGTGGTACAAAACCTTTAAACAGCAACTATCTCCTCTCCTCCTGAAAACATTTAATTATGTCCTCCACACAGGGGAAATCCCCCCCTCCTGGAGAGAAGGGGTCATTGCAGTTATACCTAAACCTGAAAAGGATAAACTAGAGTGCTCCAACTACAGACCAATCAGTGTATTAAATCAGGACTATAAGCTTTTTACCATTATCCTTGCCAAAAGGTTAGAAAATATACTGACAGACCTAATTCATTTAGACCAAACAGGTTTTATAAGACAAAGACAGACACAAGACAACATTCGACGCACTTTACACATAATTCATCATATAAAAAAATATAACTTAAATGCAGTCATATTGGGATTAGATGCTGAAAAAGCATTCGATTCGGTTGACTGGTCTTTTCTATATAGAATCTTATCCAATTTCAATTTTCATAACAACTTCATTAGAACTATACAGGCATTATATAAAAAACCAACAGCTAAAATAAGGATTAACGGTAATTTATCATCATCTTTTGAACTGGAAAGAGGATGTCGTCAGGGCTGCCCCCTGTCTCCACTGCTCTTTGCAATCTTCATAGAACCTCTGAGCCAATGGATAAGACAAAACCAAAAAATTCAAGGTATTACACTTGGTCAGAAGGAACATAAAATAGCACTCTTTGCTGATGACATTTTAATATACCTAGGGCAGCCGGACACTTCTTTACCAGAACTAACCTCAGTTTTTTCAGAGTATGGAGATTTATCGGGGTACAAATTAAACATGCATAAAACCCAAATTTTAACATTCAACTATGACCCAAATCATTATTCACTAAGCAAACTCAAAACTAACTGGGAGTCGGAATCTATGAAATATCTGGGGGTCAATATCCCGAAACAACTCAACAAAATTATATCACTAAACTATGATCCACTGGTGACAAAAATAAAATCTGACCTAGCAAGATGGAATATGATACCATTCTTGGGTACTGCACAAAGAATTGAAGCAGTCAAAATGAATATACGTCCACGTCTTCTATACCTTTTCCAAACAATACCGGTAGAACCTCCCAAAAAAACATGGCAGGAGCTGGACAGAAGGATCTCAAGATTCATATGGCAGGGCAAGAGACCTAGAATCAGATATAGAACCTTACAGCTAAACAAAGACAAAGGTGGGCTTGCGCTGCCAAATATCAGGGACTACTTTAAAGCCGCACAAATTAAAACTTTAGTAGAGATATGTAACCCAGTCTACACTGCACAATGGAAGGAGATCGAATGCCAAATAACAAGTGACATCCCCCTACAGGCGATAATAGGGAACAATGCCTTACCTAAACTTTTGAATAACACTAACCCGTGGATAGAGACCCCGCTAAAAATTTGGTTTAAGATAGTCAGAGAGAATCAAACTAAAGAGCCCTATCGACTTCTGCAATGGATTGCCTATGATCAAGACTTTACTCCTAATAAAACAGACACCAGATTTAAAAAGTGGAAGGAGAAAGGGCTGATAAAATATTACAATTTTTTTAAAGGGCAAATTTTAAGAAGTTTTGAAGATTTGAAAAAACAAGGTCTAATAAATCAAGACCTTTACAGGTTCTTCCAGCTTAGACATCACATAAACAATATACTTAAAAAGGAGGATTTGGAAAGGGCCCAGTCAGGTGTTCTGAAGGTCTTCTTAATGGCATATAAAGGGATCCCAGGGATCAGATACATTTCTAAAATATACCAAGGTCTTCAAGACTTAAAAGGAGACAACACATCATATATAAAAGAGAGATGGGAAAAAGAGGGGAATTTCACTTTACAACTGGAAATATGGGAAAAGCTAAATAAACAGCAATGGAAAAGTACCTCATCCCTGCAGTGGAGAGAATTTGGATGGAAAAATTTGGTAAGATTTTTCAGAACACCTGCACAAAACAAATTTACCCACAAGGGGTTGAACTGTTGGCGCTTGTGTGGTGAAAAGACTGCGAATCTTTTTCATGTGTTTTGGTCATGCCCAGTTATCCACCAATATTGGACCAATGTACAGACAATATTGGGGAAAATATTTAAAATAACAGTCCCCTTTTCTTTTGTAATTTTGTATTTGGGTTTACTACCGGACTCACTGGAAAGACGAGGAGAAAAATACTTATTCAATGTTTTAATATTGGCAAGCAAAAAAGCTCTAACTAAAAAATGGATGTTGAAGGACTGTCCTACACCTGAAGATTGGATTAACGTGATCCAAGACATTTACTCGATGGAAAAGTTGACATTCGCACTGAGACAGGACATGGATGGGTTCATGAACTTTTGGCAACCCTGGATCGCATATGTGTCTTCCATTAGATCTAATCTTTGACAAATACCATTTCAATAATGGTTCCGCTCTTTGTTCCAACACTACTCAGATGCTCTTTTACCTTTATTTACTTACTTGTTCTTTTTGTTTGTTTTTTGCTGGTTTGTTTGTTTTTGGGTTTTTTTATTTTATTCTCTTTAATTTCACTTTTTCTTTCACTTTAAAAAAAAAAGGGGGTGTTGTAAGAATTATTCTTCCAATGTTGTCAGATATCAGAAAATAAGGGAACATGTGATGAAAATGTAAACAATGCATTGCTGTAACGACCTGTATACCCTTTACAAAAACTTAAATTTAAAAAAAAAAAAAAAAAAAAAACAGCAGCTGTGGGAGGCTATTCTAGATAGATAGATACTTTATTTTGAACAAAAAAGTATAACAAAAACAAAACAAATGACAAATGCAATAAAGTAACCGTATACAGTGTTCAAAAGGGAGAAGGAAGAAGTGAACACTTATTAATTCCATCTCATCTTTTCCATAAATATTCATTCTGATCCATTCTGACATCTTGCAAAGAAATTCAAGCAGAAACTCTCCAAAAACTCACAAGTTTAATGGATGCAAGAATTGTGGAGGGTATATCAAAGAAGGGGTCCCATGTTAACATGTAACTTGGCCTGTTAAGATGTTTTTGATTGAAATAGCTTTTGATTTCACTAAATGTGACCTCCTAATGCTGCAGATTCAACAAATGACAATTTTCCGTTCTTTACAACCAATTAAATGTTTTGAAACTCTTGTGCATAATATTTTGGAACAACGCATTTTGAGTTTTTTTTATTTTTGCAAAAAAGTTATCATTGGGAGGTTTGTTGAATAAAATTTGAATTATGCTCTAACGGTTGATGACTTGAAAATTATACTGACTGTCATTTACATCGACTATTTAGGAAAATCAGAGACAAATATCGTTTGTATAATTATTTGTTACACAGTGTAGATTTTCAGTGGGATTGAGGTTGGGACTGTTTGCAGGCCTTGCCATTGACTTTGTGTGTCTTTCATGAAGGAAAGTTTTCAAGCTTTTTTCCTATAGTATGATGCATTATCATCCTGGAATATGATGTCATCAACAAACATCCTTTCAATTGATGGAATAAGAAAAGTGTTCAAATATTCGATGTATACTTGTGTATTTATTGAAGATGCAATGACTGCCATTTCCTCCATACCTTTATCTGACATGTAGCCCCATATCACCAATGACTGTTGAAATTTGCATGTTTTCTTCAAGCAGTCGTCTTCATAAATTTCACTGGAATGCCACTAAACAAGCGAAAGTTTCAGCATCATCACCTTGCCCAATGTAGATTCATGATTCGTCACTGATTATCACTTTCACCCAGTCGTCCACCATCCATGATTACTTTTCTTTAGCCCACTGTAACCTTGTTTTTTTCTGTTTAGGTGTTAATGCTGGGTTTTGTCTGGCTTTTCTGTATATAAATTCCATTTCCTTTAGGTGATTTGTTAGTTTGGTCACAGACTCTAGTTTTCACTCGTTTGTTCATTTGTTTTATTGTATATTTTCTATTTTGGGAGACATACGGCTTGAGGTTTTCTATCTTGATGCTTTGATGTCTTCCTTGCTCTACCAGGATGCTTCCCTTTACAACCTTCCCACTTTCTTTGTACTTGGTCCAGATTTTAGACACAGCTGACTGGAAACAACCAACATCTTTTGCTACATTCTGTAATGATTTACCTCCTCAAAGAAGTTTTATAATCCTCTCCCTTGTTTCAATTGACATTTCTCATGTTTGAGCCATAATTCCTGTTTATCAGCTTGGTGCAACAGCTCACCAACCTGTGCAGTTTGTTTTTTTTAAAACTGCGGACTAATCAGCGGATTTCATTTGTTTTAGAACTGGAAATTAGTGCGATTCCATAATATTTTTCTCAGAATTGAGGGAGTCCATATTTTTCCCTCTGATATAATAAAAAATTGCAATTGACTGCAACAACTTTATCTTATTCTCTTTTTTAATGTTTCTTAAAGCCAGAAGGTTGGCATTTTGAATAAAACAGTTTTATGACATACTGTATCTGTGATTATTTATTTTTTTTGTTTTTACAAAATGAAACAATTGAATGAACATCTTCCAAGAGTGGTGATTCCATATTTTTCCAGGGGTTGTATTTGGAAGGTGTTTGCAAATGAAACTATAGGGCACTCGGAGAGTGCATACCTCCCCTAAGGCTCCCTCCCTTTGTCTTCCCCTCCATCCCTTTGTCCGTCCATATTGCCATCCATCTGTACATTGCGAATTAGGGCCTTGCCGGAAGTATGCACTCACGGATCACCTCCATCATTTAATGAGTTCATCTTTGGGCCAGTGACCACCTCTGGTGAAAATTTCATCCAAATGCATCAATGGGTTTTTGTGTGATCCTGCTAACAGACAGAAACGGCAACAAAAACAACTAGAAAAGCACTCGGAGAGCACAGACCTCTGGCAAGCAGCTCATTTCCCCCAAATGACATTCACAGAAATGCAGCAGTTTTCTAAGTGCAGCATTTCTGCATTTGATATTGATGAAAAATACTAATTCAAGTTTCCTTCTATAAGATAACAAATAAATAACAAATAGATAAATACAGGTGCATCTCAAAAAATTAGAATATCATGAAAAAGTTGAATATTTTTTGTCACTCATTTCAGAAAGTGAAACCCATATATTATATAGATTCATTACACAAAGAGTGAAATATTTTGGGTCTGGTGTCTCTCATCTTCCTCTTGACAATACTCCATCGATTCTCTATGGGGTTTAGGTCAGGAGAGTTTGCTGGCTAATCAAACACAGTGATGCCATGGTCATTAAACCAGGTTTTGATACTTTTGGCAGTGTTGGGGGGGGGGGGGGAGTCCTGCTGGAAAGTGAAATCGGCTTCTCCATAAAGCTTGTCAGCAGAGGGAAGAATGAAGTTCTCTAAAATTTCCTGGTAGACGACTGCACTGACTTTGATCATGATAAAATACAGTGGACAAACACCAGCAGATGACCTCTGTTCAGATAAAAGTAAATTTTGCATTTCCTTTGGAATTTAAAGTCCCAGAGTCTGGAGAAAGAGTGGAGAGGCACAGAATCTAAGTTGCTTGAGGTTTAGTGTGACGTTTCCACAGGCAGTGATGATTTGAGGAACCATGTCATATGCTGGTGTTGGTCCACTGTGTTTTATCAAGACCAAAGTCAGCGCAGTCATCTACCAGGAAATTTTAGAGCACTTCATGCTTCGCTGACAAGGTATATGGAGAAGCTGATTTCACTTTCCAGCAGGACTTGGCACCCCCACACACCTTTCGTGAAAATTTCATCAAAACCTTTTCATAAATTTTTGAGTAATGTTGCAAAGAGACAGATAAAGCAATGCCGGTGTCCTGGCAAACAGTAATCAGCTGCCAAAAATTGATCACCAGGTGCTATATTGTAGTTATGGGGTTATATTAGCCATAAAATATAAATTTCAACAGGTAAACAGTACTGAGTTAGGTATAATAAGATATATTTAACACTTAAGATGCATTTGGAACCAGAAACAAACCTGATGTAGAATTAAAAGCAATTAAAATAATGCAGTCACAAGGTTACATGGAAAAATACATAGATTTACTGGATATATACATGTAGATACTGTATAAATACATATTCTATGCATCAACAATGGACAATTACAGTGTACTTTTTGGCACAACACCGGCAAAAAATTATCTCCTCCTCTTGGCGGAGGTAATAAAAATGAAGCATTGTCCAGTGCTGTGTGTTTACATAGCGTGTGGGTAACGTGTCTCACAAGACATCCTTAGCTTGTCTGTCGGTGTAACAAGCCACAGTATACCCCCAGTCCAGACTATACCCGGGGTTAAAGCAGTCTAGGTTAGATTATGTCCCGGATATATTGTGGCCTAGGCCAAGTCATACCCCTTAAGCCAATTTATACACCCCCCACCCCCCACTTCCCCCAGAATTATGCAAAAACTGCTGGATGGAGTTTGGTGGAATTTTCACCAGAGGTAGCCCTTGGGCCAAGGATAAACCCATTAAATTTTGGTGGTGATCTGAGAGTGCATACCTCCACCAAGGACCTTATTTGTATTTATGCCGCAGGATTACACAAAAACTACTAGATGGATTTAAATGACATTTTCACCAGAGGTTGTCCTTGGCCTAGAGAGGAACCATAATATTTTGGTGATGATCCGAGAATGCATACCTCTGCCAAGGCTCTTATCTTCTAAAGCCCGCTTCATGCTGCATTTCCCCTCTAGTCCGCTTTGGTCCATGTACACTTTGGATGAGCCCGGCACGCACACACCGCTGTTCATGCTCACTTTTTTCATCTACCCAGACCAAGCGGTTGACGCATGCGCACAACCATCATTTGTAGTTTCACTCCCGCCTGATAGGTAGCGCCAAGGCGCTGATGTGCCAGGATTTTCACCAACGAAGAAACGACGTACTTCTTCACAAAGTTTCTCTTCAAATATAGAGTCCCCTCGCTACAGAAGAGTAGCGGGGAGGGGGAGCCGTTCATGGTCCGGACGCAGCGCACGAACCGTGTACCGCGGCGCGCGGACTTCGGACTTCGTGCGCCGCACAGTTGTAATTTACTGATCGGTCAAAAGTCATTTTTGATTACAATTTTCAGGGATAAAGAATAATTTAGCTTATAACACTTACCTGTTCACAACAGCAGCATAGCTGGCGAACTTCTCTTCCTCATTGTCAGACGAACATGAAGCTGGTCCGCTTATTACAGACTCGTGGTTCTGGTTACGCGACCCGGTCAAAACATAATTCCATTATTGCGGTTTTGCGCTTCCATGATTGCGGTTTTGGCGAACGATTTTTCAAAACAAATAACAGTAGTAATAAAAAAAGACTGGCGAACGCGTGTGTGTCACCCAGCCTTCGTCGTTGGCCTCCGTCGGTCTATGATGACCATGGAAGAGAATCCTAAATGTCTACTCTGCTGGGACAGCACCGCCTGTGGCTGAACAGGCCGATGCGCGAGTGGCAGTCCCTGTCACATAGGTCGCACTTGTGGGTTGTCTCCGTGCTGCTGGGTCTGTGGCGGTTCTTCCTGCGGGTCCTTTTTTCATCTGCTGCAGCAGTCAGTCTCTCTTCACCCAGCCTTACACAAAACAGCTTTCGAACTTCTGTGCTTCAATTGGCTGGCTGTATTCCCAGCCGTTGGTAGGCGGGTCCTTCTTGCTAGGTTTTCAGTCATTGGTTCTTCAAGGTTTCAGAAACCCAATTCAAGGCTCTTATTAGTCGAATGAGAGGTCAATCATATCTAATCTGTTCGCGGCTGTGTCTGTAGTGGAAGAACGGAAATGCAGCTTTTTTTTATAGTGTGCTCTAGGACGTAGCGCCCTCGTGCGCCCTCGTGTGCTCTAGGACGCAGAGACGTGCCCGCCGGCGGTACACCAGAGTGCAAGAGGTTAATATTGTAGCACTGCCACATAAAGTGAATAAAATTATGAATACATAAAATATAGCCCTAATTATCATAAAGTGTAATTGTAGCCAAGGGGAAGGGCGGTTAAGCCAAACTGGTGGCATCCAGCCGGGGGTTCAAACCCCACAACCTTCACCTCCAGAGTTCAGCACTCTACCTGTGTCACCAAGAGGGTCAACACACTTGGCAAACCTTCCAATTCCTATAGGAAAGCTTTTATTGACTCTGCTACATAATCTAGAAAACTTCATTTATTGTTTGTGTCTAAGTTTCACAGTATTGTTCCATTTATTTATACTGAGCTGAGCTGTCAAAATGACCCAGGGGTGACGGGGCTGCATGCTGGTGAGATTTAGCCTTTTTTTTCCTCTTCCTTTACGAACTGCAATTGTTGAGCTGAGCTGCAGGCCACGCCCTCTCTGCCTGAGTGCTTCAGGTCTGGGTGTGCTTCCCAGCCTGAAGACAGTTGGTTGACTGCACCAGGTGGGAATGATCTGGTGATTAAGGGAGTTTGGAGGCAGTTAATCACAGGGCAGTGGAGAGTAAGTAGTGATGGGTCGATGAGGCGTCATGATGCGTTTCGACACATTGCAAAACTGTATTGATACTGTGTCACTGAATACTGACACCTGCTGGACCTTAAAAATCCCTACAGGCAACCTAGTTGACACTCAACTGACACTGATTTGATGACCTAGTATATACAATAATATACTGCTCCAAAACATAAAGGGAACACTGTCCCTCAAACTGTCCACTTAGGAAGCAACACTGATTGGCAATCAATTTCACATGCTGTTGTGTGATTTTGTTGTCAGCACATTCAACTATGTTAAGAACAAAGTGTTTAATAAGAATATTTCATTCATTCAAATCTAGGGTGTTTAGTGTTCCCTTTATTTTTCTGAGCAGTATATAATTTAAGTCATTGTATTTTATATTGTATTATTTCATATCTTCATTTTAATTTCAAATATCGTTGATATTTTTAGATACAGTCAATAAATAATGTGAACATGTATCATAACGTGAAAATCTAAGTGAACGTGTTGTGAATGAGGATGCTTGTGGACTGGGATTTTTTTTTTTTTTTACAAATTTTTATTAAAAACAAAAAAGCTTTTCCAACGTTTTGAAATTGAGTCTGTTACGCTTTTTTGATACAACTTTTCCAACTGTAGAAAACACCCGCTCACACGGCACAGATGAGGCTGGAGTGCAGAGAAATTGTATGGCAAGCTGAAAGAGGTTTGGATAGATGGTCTTTTGGTTGTCCCAGTATCTCATAGGATCCTGGGACCTGGCAATATTGCCCTCTGCCAGGTATCTCTGCACCTCCTGGATGGCATCAGCTGTGGCACTTTTGGTCTGCCTGCCCACTTCGATGTCGAGATGTTGCCAAAGGTTAGCTAAAAAACAACAAATTAGCATTTTAGTACATGATTTCCAAACAACAACAAACAAATAATGCTGAATAACATGCCTGAAGTGGGTGCAGACAGCTGTTGTGAAGACGGTCCCGTCTAAATTGAGACTATGTCCAATGCAAATTGAGTCCGAATTTGGAGCTGTCTAGTGGATGCAATCATGTTTGGTGCTGCGTCAGTCACAAGACACTTTACTTTACTGGTTATGGCCCAGTCCTCCTATCATGCCCCTTTTGACTTGGGCCAAATTGTCAGCAGTGTGACTTTGTGGAAAGTATTACACTCCCAACACAGACGTACACAACTGCAAATTCTCATTAATGTAGTGACAGGTAAGAGCCAAGTAAGCCTCCATGTTCACAGATGTCCACATGTCAGCTGTTATACTCACTGCCACAGCTTGCTGTACTTGCATTTTCACTCGTTCCCGTTCCTCCTCGTACTTTTTGGCCACCATCTGTATGATGGTCTGAAAATTACACCAAGTCAAACCAAAAGCAAATCAATATATTTAAATTAAAGATTAAATAAATTTGATATATCAACTACTACTTTAGATAATTTCCACACAAATCTTTCTGGTGGGAAAAACATATGAGGGCTGAAGGGCCTGAACCAGTTCCCTGAACCCTTCACTCTCCACAATGCTGAGGGGCTGGCAGTCCTTCAGGATGAAATTGAGCAGAGCCTCATCCAGCATCTGCTTCCTGGAAGCTTGATGGTTAAAAATAAAGTAAAGAATACATTAAGAGGAATTAATTATCAGTAAAGCAACTGTGAGCAAGTTGTAGAATGGCTGTATACCTGAGTCTATCCTGGGTGTATCTGGGACTTCATTGTCATCCCTGGCCCTATAATACCTCAGCATTGAGGAGGTGCTTTTGTTTAACCTTCCTCCTGTGTTAGCTTTCTGTTACCATCCCCAGTGTTAACGGGTCGGTTTCGACCCGTGTCTTAAATCAGCTTTAAAATACACTAAAAACGGACTTCCGGTCTGGACGCCATGGCGACTGCAGCTTAACACTGAAGTTCTCAGACCCAATTCAGGATAACACCTTGAAAATCAAACTTAACGGATTTTTGGAGGAGTGAAAATCAAAAGACAAAATCATCATGTCTAAAGGAAAACAGAAGAAACTGAAATTCTCCAGGCCAGGACACGTATCGGCCGGAGAATCCGAACTGGAAGATCTCCGTTCAGAAGACGAGGAACTGGTGATAGCTAACAAAAGGGTTAGCCTGAAATCACTATTTGAGGAGCTACGACGATTTCGCCGAGATGTTACGGCCGAATTTCGGGAATTCAGAGAAGAATTGAAAAGGACAAACAGCAGAGTGGACCAGGCCGAGAACCGAATCTTGGAAACAGAGGATCGAATAAAAGTGCTCGAAGATTCTGTGCTAGACCTACGCAAAAGACAAGCAGCTATAGAGGCTAAGCTAACCGACCAAGAAGGAAAACAAAGAAGAGACAACATAAGAATTCATGGTCTGATAGAAGGAACCGAAAATGGTTTTAACTCAATGGCAGAATGCGTGGAATCCTTACTAAGAGAGAAGTTGGATATTCCACAAACCACCGACTTGAAGATAGAAAAGGCACATCGTTCATTAGCCGCTAGGCCGGCGGCGGAAGCGCCCCCACGTTCGGTGTTGGTAAGATTTTCCAATTTCAAAATAAAACAAGAGGTTGTAAGACTGGCCTGGCAGAAAAAAGGATTTATGCACCAGGAGAGAAAAGTCTACGTGGAACACGATTACGCCCCGGAGGTCCTTAAAAAGCGCAGGGAATACAATGACACGAAAAAGGTGTTAAGAGAGAAGAAATTGCGCTTTCAGACACCATTTCCTGCGAAGTTAAGGGTCTTCTACGGCGATGAAACGTGTCTCTATAATTCGGCGGAAGAAGCAACAGCTGACATGGCGAAAAGAGGCCTCCCGGTAACGGTATTTAAACCCCCAGCAGACCCGAGTGAGAAGATCAGAGCTCAAACATGGACAACACAAAGACCTTCAAAATCCACGGACCAGCAGCGGGAAACCCAGCACCAGAGCGTCGCGGATAAACTATCCGTTTTCAGGTTGGAATAGCAACCTTTTTTTTTTTTCTTTTTTTTTTTTTTTTCTCTTGAATCAATCCGCACATCCAACCCCCCTCATACAAGGTAACAAACATTAAAGGAGATGCATATTCAGCATGTGGTAAAACATTTCATGGAACAATCTTATTATTTGAAACAAATAAGTCTTTGTAATAAAAAAAAAAAAAAAACTTGTTAAAATAGAAATGTGACAATAATCCACATGTTCTCCTCATACTAACAAATACTGTTTTTGCGTGAATGTTTGATGTGATGGGGGTGGGAGGGTGCACACAATTTCACAGGGTTTAGGCATAAAAGGAAAAAAAAAAAAAAATCATTACAAGTTTGGATTGGGTTCTGAAACTCACGTTAAAAGCATGGGACTACTTTCAGTGGTAAGAGAGGGCCCTCAACACGTAACAGAGTTTGAGGAATTTCCCTCAGAGCCTTCACTCCATCAAGGCTCTTACAGGGTCTTTAAAAAGACCTCAGCTCAGGAAGTTCTTATGACAGCTTTTTGTTTTAAAGTTTTTTACACTATGTTCTTAATGTTTTTCTTGTTTTTAATGTTCTTTCAGTTTCTGAGTAGCACAAAAGAGGGCCACCACACAGTTATACTAAACAAAACAACACAATGGAGAAACAGGGTGTAACCAAAATAATTTCATATAATGTAAAAGGAATCCTGAATCCAGTTAAAAGATCCAAGATTCTAGGCAAAATGAAAAAAGACAAAGCAGGAATAATACTTTTACAAGAAACCCACCTAACAGACGTGGAACACAATAAACTCAGTAGACAAGGGTTTAAAATGATCTCTTCATCTTCATATAAATCAGGGAGGAGGAGGGGAGTAGCGACATTGATATCAACCAAAATTACATTTGAAAAAAAATCAGAACACAAAGATAAAGAAGGGAGATACAGTTTGGTAACTGGGCGGCTAGAGGGAGAAGATATCACCCTGCTGAATGTGTATGCTCCCCCAGGGGCTAACTGGAAATTTTATAAAAATGTATTCGACCTAATGATAACTAAAGCTCAAGGTTTAGTGATATGTGGTGGGGACTTCAATCTTAGACTGAATCCATACTGGGATGCTTCTGGTAATTCCCCACATCAAAATAACACCCAAAACAGGAAGACTCGGATGCTACTAAAAGAATTGGGAATCTGTGACGTGTGGAGGGAACTCAACCCCAGTGTAAAAGACTATACATTTTACTCAACTCCACATTCATCTTACTCAAGGATTGACTATTTTTTTATGTTTAATAGAGACATTGGAAGAGTAAAAACATGTAAAATAGGACTGATGGATCTCTCCGACCACAGTCCGATCTACATGGACTTAAATATCCAAAAATACACAAATAATACATTTTCTTGGAGGTTAAATTCAAATGTCCTGAAAGGACCATTGAAAGATGAATTGGAATCAGATATTCTCAGATATTTGGAAGATAACGATAATGGAGAAGTATCCCCTTTAATACTGTGGGATGGGACTTCCGGTTATGGCTGCCACGTAGGACGGACGTGTCTCGCTCTGCTCTGCTCCTGGAAAAAAAAAATCGGCAAGTAACTCTCTCATTTGGGACAGAACGTATCCCAGCATTTGGGCGAGGATATGTCGGCGAAGCCTAAGGCTGGAAAACCAGGAAAAGGAAAAAGCGAGCCGCCGAAACAGTCCAAATTAACGGACTTTCAGGTCTGTGACGCAGCAAACAAAACTCCATATATGGCGGAGGAGGCTGGCAACGCTGCGATTTCTGCGGGGAATGGCGCAGATGCGCTGATGGCTGCCATGAGTTCAATGAGAGCGGACTTTTCCTCTAGATTTGATGGGATTATGACAGCGTTGGAAGGAATAAGAAAGGAATTGGGTGACTGTGTAGAACGAACGGCGCAGATGGAGCTCCGTCTCGCTAGTGCTGAAGATGACGTCACCCGTCTTCAATTAAAGGTGCGCACTTTGGAAAAAAAAAAAAAATCTCTGGAAGGTAATATTTTGGATTTGGAATCTCGGTCGAGACAGAATAATTTGAGGCTGGTGGGTCTTCCAGAGGAATCAGAAGGTCGGGACGTATGTTCCTTTCTGGAAAAGTGGATTCCGGAGGTGCTGGGCAGCGAGGAGTTGCAATCAGCAGTGGTTCTGGAAAAAGCACATCGCATTGGCCCACGGAGAGATAAGGGACCGCCGAGGACCTTAATTATGAAGTTACTTAACAACAGAGACAGGATGAAGATCTTCAACGCTGCACGTGCTAAAGGAGAGATTAAACACCAGGACCAGCAGGTGCGGTTCTACCCAGATTTGGCCACAGGAATCCAGCAATTGAGGAAGCAGTTTGATCCCGTACGTAAGGAGCTGCGCAACCTTGGGATTCGTCATGGTGTAATCTATCCTGCGAGACTGCTGACCACGTATGAGGGCAGAACCCACATCTTCAAGACCCCAGAGGAGGCGCAGGAGTTCATCAAGAAGATCAAAGAAGAAGAAGAGACTGGTGGGAGCTAAGCATGAACAAAATATAAGGTAGAATAATTAAGCATTTGCACAGGCATATGACTGACTTGAAGTAAATAGTAAGTTTACAAAATATAGATTGTATTATATATTAAAAAAAAAACAAAAACAAAACAAACAAAAAAAAAAACTATGATGTACAAAGTTGTTAAAAATTTTGGAGTTAAGTTGGAAAACTACAGAGGAGAGTTAATGTTACGTCATTAAAAGCAGTAGAGTTAGGGTGATTGGGAGGATGAAGAAGGAGTGGCTTAGGCTGTTCCCCGTGGGTGTGGAACGGTCGATGGCTATATCGGGAGACAGAATTTTTCTTTTGATTTTGGGGGGTTTGCCACAAGGGGAAATTTGTTTGTGTGTAGTTTGTAGGATGAATGTTCAACCACTCATGTTTTTGCTTCTCTGTATGAGCATGTTTACACTGCAAGGTAATCCCAAACTCTCTATTGATCATGGACCAAAGTGTTAATCTTAATTTAACTTCATGGAATTGCAGAGGTCTACAAAATTTAAAAAAACTTAAACAAGTTATGAATAAAATAAAGGACATGGGTTCAAGAATTGTGTTTTTACAAGAAACTCATCTGATAGAGGAGGATGTTAAAAGAATTAGGAGTAGATGGCAGGGAAGTGTATTCACCTCTTCATTTTCATCCCGAGCCAGGGGAGTTATGACTCTCATACATAAATCAGTTCCTTTTCAAGTGAAAAATGTAATTGGAGACAAATTTGGAAGATATGTAATCATTCAAGGTTCTTTGCTATTAGAAAATATAAATCTTGTGAACTTATATGGTCCCAATATAGATGATCAGAAGTTCTTTGCTAATTTATTTCTCATCTTATCATCACTTACAGGGCAACATATAATAGCAGGGGATTTTAATTGTACATTGAATCCAGGTGTGGATAGATCAACAGGACTGGATTGTACGCACATTGGATGTAGGATGACTATTAATCATTTTATGAAAGAATTGAGATTGTTAGATATATGGAGAGAAATGAAACCACAAGTTAAAGCCTATTCTTGTTATTCCAGTACCTACAAGACATTCTCACGTATTGATTATTTTTTGATTTCCACAGAATTAAGGTCCAAGATTCAAAACTGCTTTTATGATAACATCGTGATCTCTGATCATGCACCCTGTTGTCTAATATATGTAGATAAAAAATTGACAAAGGAATCAGGTAGATGGCAATTTCAGCATAAATGGCTTCAGGATGAGGAATTTGTCAAGTATATAGAAAAACAGATAGACGAGTTCTTTGACATCAATACTACACAAACATCAGCATGTGTAAAGTGGGAGGCTTTCAAAGCTTTTATTAGGGGACATATTATTAGTTATACAGGATCAAAATCTAAGAAGACTCGAGAGGAGAGAGCTAAATTGGAACATAAAATAAAAAATCTTCAGGAAAAAGTGTATGCAGGAAGTGACCCAAGGTTGGAGAATGAATTACTGATTTTGAGAGCTGAATACGACAAAAAATCAGCGAATAGAGCTGCCTCGAGTCTTCTAAGATTGAAACAATCTTTTTATGAACAAGGTGAAAAATCAGGAAAATTATTAGCATGGCAGATTAAACAATTGGAAATTAAAACACCAATTACCAGTATTATAAGTAAAGGACAGGTAGTTATAGATCCTTTAGAAATTAATAGAGCCTTTAGAGATTACTATGAAAAATTATATGATACCAAAAATGAACCTGATTTAACAAAACTAAATGGGTTTTTGAACGAACTATCTATACCGTGTATTCCAAATGAAAACAGGGAGATATTGGAGTCTAAAATTAGTCAAGAAGAAGTTGGGCTAGCCATTGATAATATGAAATCAGGAAAAAGTGCAGGACCAGATGGTCTTCCAGTTGACCTTTATAAAAAATTTAAGAATAAATTAATAAAACCTTTTTTGGAAATGGTTTTAGAAGCATTTCAAAATAATAATTTACCATCATACATAAATAATGCCTTAATTATACTGCTGCCAAAACCAGGTAAGCCCTCTAATAAATGTGAAAATATGAGACCAATAAGCCTATTAAACGCCGACCTTAAGATAATCTGTAAAATTTTAGCAAGACGAATACAAGAAATTTTACCAAATATTATTAATCGAGATCAGAATGGCTTTATAAAGGGTAGACAAGGCTTCCATAATGTAAGAAGACTATTTAATATTATCTATTTTAATAAAGAAGCACCGGATACAGCTCTCCTATCATTGGACGCCGAAAAGGCCTTTGATAGAGTTGAATGGCCCTTTCTTTTTGAAGTCCTACAAAGGTTTGGACTTGGAAATAATTTCATAAAATGGGTTCAAATAATATACAATAATGCTACAGCAGAAATCCTAACAAATAACAATATTTCAAAACCAATAAAAATCAATAGAGGATGTCGACAAGGCTGTCCACTTTCACCTTTACTGTTTACTATGGCAATTGAACCTTTAGCGATAGCGATACGTTTACATTCACAAATATATGGAATTAAAGTTGGACCAACAGAACATAAAATCTCCCTGTACGCCGATGATATAATTTTGTTTATGTCGAATCTAAAAAAATCAATTCCAACCTTGTTGAATTTAATAAAGAATTTTGGGGAAATATCAGGATATAAAATAAATAAAACTAAATCTTCAATATTAATGCTAAATGAGACCCAGAGAAATTACCCAGCCCCTGAGGTAAATCAATTCAATGTTGTAAATCAGTTTAAATATTTAGGAATCCAAATTATGCCTAAGCTAGAATCAGTCGCCAGTGTCAACTATGAAGCCTTAATGTCAGATATCAGTGAGTTAACTCAGAGATGGATGTCACTACCAATGTCGATGATCGGGAGAATCAATATACTTAAAAGTAATATTTTACCTAAAATACTTTATTTATTTCAATACATTCCCTTATCACCACCTTTAGATCTATTCTCAAGAATAAAAAAAAAGTTAGTGGAATTTATATGGAACAACAGGAGGGCTAGATTACGTTTGTCTTTATTATATTTACCATTTGATCGTGGAGGTCTGAAATGTCCAAATTTTATGTTGTATTATTGGTCGGCACAACTGAGGTCTATGACATATTATTTTTCATCAAATGATCTCCCTCACTGGACTGAAATGGAATCATACAATTTACCTTTACCTCTTCCCATATTCATATACTCAGATTCGGCAAAAAAATTACAAAAACAAGTTAAAAATCCATTTGTAAAGCATATGATCAAAATATGGTGTGAAGCTAAAAACTATTTAAAAGAACCACAGTTATTGTCACAATTTAGTCCAATATGGGGTAATCAATATTTTAAACCAGGGAGAGCGGACGCTGTATTTAAAGTATGGAATTTAAAAGGGATACAAAAGATTCAGGATTTATATTTGCCATGTGCAGACAACATAATGTCTTTTGAAGAGCTGAGGATCAAATTTAATCTCAATAGAACACATTTTTTTAAATATCTTCAACTTAGAAACTTTATTCAATCAAATCAAAATAAAGCTCTCACTCGACCTATTTATTCATCCTTGGAAAAAATGATGATGAAAGATAGTAAAAGAAAGGGTATTATTTCAGAGTTTTATAACTCATTGACACTATCTTCAAGTGAAAATTCACTGAAAAGATTAAACTACTGGAAAGAAGATCTGCAAATTGAAATTTCAGAGGAACAATGGGAATTGGCTTGTACAGAAGCTCAAACCAAATCAATAAATGCACGCCTTAAATTGATACATTTCAAATGGTTAATGCGGATGTATGTTACACCGGAGGAGTTAAATAGATATAACAAAAATATACCAGATACATGCACAAAATGCATGGAAAGTAAAGGAACCCTATTTCATTGTTTATGGGAATGTAGATTAATAAGAATGTTTTGGGAAGAGGTGAGGGTAACAATTGAAAAAATAATCTCAAAACAAATCATATTGAATCCTAAACTGTTTTTGTTGGGTCTGTACCCAGAAAAGCATAATTTTAATAAAAGTGAAAGAACATTCATAGACCTCAGTTTGCTTAATGCCAAAAAATGTATTGCACTATTATGGAAAAAGACTCATAGACCAGATGTGACTCAGTGGTTAAGACAGATGTTAACAAACCTTCCATTAGAAAGAATAACATATATACTGAAATCAAAGGAAATTGTGTTTGAGAATATATGGAGACCTTTTATTGATTATGTAAAAAATTTAAACATAACTCTTGAAGAAGAAGGTGAATGATGTGTGTGGACCTTGTAAATTCCAAACTGGTGAACATAATATGTATACTTATGTATTGGATTGTCTAGACTAAACAGAGGAGCATTGTTGAAGACTTGATTTTGTTGGTGGTTGTTGGTGTTTTTAGTGCATTTTTTTTTTTGTAGTACTTTAGTGTTAGTGTTTGATTGTTTGTATCATGTTTGTTAAAAAAAAAAAAAAAGGTTCAATAAAGATATTGTGGAAAAAAAAATACTGTGGGATGCATGTAAAGCTGTAATAAGAGGAAAGATTATTGCAAAACTGGCAACCCAAAAGAAACTAAGACAAGAAAAACTATCCACATTAGAGTCAGAACTTAGGAACCTAGAAAAAGAACACAAAGGCAACACTCATTCTACTGACTCCCTCAAGATTAAGGAAATTAAAAACCAAATAAATGAGATCTACACAATAGAAATCCAGAAGAAACTTACATTTCTGAAACAAAAATACTATGAAGCAGGCAGTAAATCGGCAAAATTGCTAGCCTATAAATTGAGGAAACATCAAACAGAAAGAGCAATCTACAAAATCAGAGACCCAGTATCAAAGGAAATAAAATTCAGAATTCAGGATATTCTTAAAAACTTCGAGAATTACTATAAGAACTTATACTCCCACAAAAAACATAAAAACGCATCCGAGGCATTCCTAAACACATTAAACCTTCCCCAACTTACGGAGTCACAAAATAAAACACTACTGTCAGAAATACATCCTAAAGAATTGGAAAAAGCAATTATGAAACTTAAAGCTAACAAATCCCCAGGAGCTGATGGCTATACAGCAGAGTGGTACAAAACCTTTAAACAGCAACTATCTCCTCTCCTCCTGAAAACATTTAATTATGTCCTCCACACAGGGGAAATCCCCCCCTCCTGGAGAGAAGGGGTCATTGCAGTTATACCTAAACCTGAAAAGGATAAACTAGAGTGCTCCAACTACAGACCAATCAGTGTACTAAATCAGGACTATAAGCTTTTTACCATTATCCTTGCCAAAAGGTTAGAAAATATACTGACAGACCTAATTCATTTAGACCAAACAGGTTTTATAAGACAAAGACAGACACAAGACAACATTCGACGCACTTTACACATAATTCATCATATAAAAAAATATAACTTAAATGCAGTCATATTGGGATTAGATGCTGAAAAAGCATTCGATTCGGTTGACTGGTCTTTTCTATATAGAATCTTATCCAGTTTCAATTTTCATAACAACTTCATTAGAACTATACAGGCATTATATAAAAAACCAACAGCTAAAATAAGGATTAACGGTAATTTATCATCATCTTTTGAACTGGAAAGAGGATGTCGTCAGGGCTGCCCCCTGTCTCCACTGCTCTTTGCAATCTTCATAGAACCTCTGAGCCAATGGATAAGACAAAACCAAAAAATTCAAGGTATTACACTTGGTCAGAAGGAACATAAAATAGCACTCTTTGCTGATGACATTTTAATATACCTAGGGCAGCCGGACACTTCTTTACCAGAACTAACCTCAGTTTTTTCAGAGTATGGAGATTTATCGGGGTACAAATTAAACATGCATAAAACCCAAATTTTAACATTCAACTATGACCCAAATCATTATTCACTAAGCAAACTCAAAACTAACTGGGAGTCGGAATCTATGAAATATCTGGGGGTCAATATCCCGAAACAACTCAACAAAATTATATCACTAAACTATGATCCACTGGTGACAAAAATAAAATCTGACCTAGCAAGATGGAATATGATACCATTCTTGGGTACTGCACAAAGAATTGAAGCAGTCAAAATGAATATACTTCCACGTCTTCTATACCTTTTCCAAACAATACCGGTAGAACCTCCCAAAAAAACATGGCAGGAGCTGGACAGAAGGATCTCAAGATTCATATGGCAGGGCAAGAGACCTAGAATCAGATATAGAACCCTACAGCTAAACAAAGACAAAGGTGGGCTCGCGCTGCCAAATATCAGGGACTACTTTAAAGCCGCACAAATTAAAACTTTAGTAGAGATATGTAACCCAGTCTACACTGCACAATGGAAGGAGATCGAATGCCAAATAACAAGTGACATCCCCCTACAGGCGATAATAGGGAACAATGTCTTACCTAAGCTTTTGAATAACACTAACCCGTGGATAGAGACCCCGCTAAAAATTTGGTTTAAGATAGTCAGAGAGAATCAAACTAAAGAGCCCTATCGACTTCTGCAATGGATCGCCTATGATCAGGACTTTACTCCTAATAAAACAGACACCAGATTTAAAAAGTGGAAGGAGAAAGGGCTGATAAAATATTACGATTTTTTTAAAGGGCAAATCTTAAGAAGTTTTGAAGATTTGAAAAAACAAGGCCTAATAAATCAAGACCTTTACAGGTTCTTCCAGCTTAGACACCACATAAACAATATACTTAAAAAGGAGGTTTTGGAAAGGGCCCAGTCAGGTGTTCTGAAGGTCTTCTTAATGGCATATAAAGGGATCCCAGGGATCAGATACATTTCTAAAATATACCAAGGTCTTCAAGACTTAAAAGGAGACAACACATCTTATATAAAAGAGAGATGGGAAAAAGAGGGGAATTTCACTTTACAACTGGAAATATGGGAAAAGCTAAATAAACAGCAATGGAAAAGTACCTCATCCCTGCAGTGGAGAGAATTTGGATGGAAAAACTTGGCAAGATTTTTCAGAACACCTGCACAAAACAAATTTACCCACAAGGGATTGAACTGTTGGCGCTTGTGTGGTGAAAAGACTGCAAATCATTTTCATGTGTTTTGGTCATGCCCAGTTATCCACCAATATTGGACCAAGGTACA
Organism: Pholidichthys leucotaenia; assembly: GCA_020510985.1. Taxonomy (NCBI): domain Eukaryota; kingdom Metazoa; phylum Chordata; class Actinopteri; order Cichliformes; family Pholidichthyidae; genus Pholidichthys; species Pholidichthys leucotaenia. The sequence continues at coordinate 95,245,674 of CM035843.1, forward strand.
GACAATATTGGGGAAAATATTCAAAATTACAGTTCCCTTTTCTTTTGTAACTTTGTATTTGGGTTTACTACCGGACTCACTGGAAAGACGAGGAGAAAAATACTTATTCAGTGTTTTAATATTGGCAAGCAAAAAAGCTCTAACTAAAAAATGGACGTTGAAGGACTGTCCTACACCTGAAGATTGGACTAACGTGATCCAAGACATTTACTCGATGGAAAAGTTGACATTCGCACTGAGACAGGACATGGATGTGTTCATGAACTTTTGGCAACCCTGGACCGCATATGTGTCTTCCATTAGATCTAATCTTTGACAAATACCATTTCAATAATGGTTCCGCTCTTTGTTCCAAAGCTACTCAGATGCTCTTTTATCTTTATTTACTTACTTTTTCTTTTTGTTTGTTTTTTACTGGTTTGTTTGTTTTTTTTTTGTTATTTGTTTCTTGTTTTTTTTTCTCTTTAATTTCACTTTTTCTTTCACTTAAAAAAAAAAAAAAAAAGGGGTGTTGTAAGAATTAATCTTCCAATGTTGTCAGATATCAGAAAATAAGGGAACATGTGATGAAAATGTAAACACTGCATTGCTGTAACGACCTGTATACCCTTTACAAAAACTTAAATAAAAAAAAAAAAAAAAAAAAAAAAAATACACTAAAAACGATAACCTATCATCCAATTTTTTTGTCATCTCTTGGTTACCTTGTTAGGCTTCCTTATCCATGAAAATGTTGGGTTTATGTGCGGACTTCTCACACAACACAACACACTGCCATCTACAGAAGTTCTCTGATGACTCTGCGATCGTTGGCCTCATCTCCAATGGAGATGAAGCTGAGTACAGAGGGCTTATCCAGGACTTCGTGGACTGGTGCCATCGGAACTGCCTCCAGATCAACGCGAGGAAAACTAAGGAGCTGGTGGTGGACTGCCGCAGGCATGGGCAGCCCCTCACAGTACCAGTAAATATACAGGGAACAGACATCGAGATGGTGACATCCTATAAGTACCTGGGTATTCATCTGAACAATAAACTAGACTGGTCACACAATACTGATGCACTCTACAAGAAGGGACAGCGCAGGCTGTTCCTGCTGAGGAGACTCAGGTCTTTTGGTGTACAAGGGGCGCTGCTGAAGTCATTCTATGACACGGTGGTGGCATCAGCCATCACTTTTGGAGTGGTCTGCTGGGGCAGTGGCATTACTGCAGCAGATAGGAAGAGACTGAACAAACTGATTAAGAAAGCTAGCTCTGTCCTGGGGCAGCGCCTTGATCCGATGGAGGAGATAGGAGAGAGAAGGACGGTGGCTAAACTGTCATCTCTGCTGGAGTCCGAGTTCCACCCTATGCAGGACATACTGAATGCACTGAGGAGCTCATTTAGCAGCAGACTACATCATCCCAGGTGCACAACCGAGAGGTTTCGTAGGTCCTTCCTACCAACGGCTGTCAGACTGTACAACCTAAGCAGGGCTGCTCGCAGAGATAGCAAAAAGACGTAACAAACTAATAGTTTTTTGAATGCAAAAGATGCAATAGACTTACACAATGGTCCTCTCCGGCATACAACTAGGAACATACCGGTCGCTATGGAGGGTGAGAATATGTATGGGCACATAATCATACCATGTAGGATAACTAAGTAGACGGTTATGCTGTTTCATTCCATCTAGCAACAATGCTCTGCACTGTGTGTGTTTATATATTTGCATATTTATTCCATCTAGCTACAATGCTCCGTACTGTGGGTGTTTATATATTTATATATCTACATATTATTCCATCTAGCTACATTGCTCCGCACTGTGTGTGTTTATATACTTGCATATTTATTCCACCTAGCTGCAATGCTCCGTACTGTGGGTGTTTATATATTTACATATTTATTCCATCTAGCTACAATGCTCTGCACTGTGTGTTCATATATTCATATATTTATTCCATCCAGCTACAATGCTCTGCACTGTGTGTCTGTGTGTGTGTGTATATATATATATTTTATAGTAATAGGTACATATGTTTATTAGCTGCTCTTGCTTGCTTGTTTTTTTTCTTGCCTTCTGATTGTTGCTCTGAGTGTTGCTATCCCTGTGCTGTTGCAATCCTGGAATTTCCCCGTTGTGGGACTAATAAAGGCTTATCTTATCTTATCTTTAATATTTTTGGTGTGGGTCTCCAGGCCTATTTTATCAGTATACCTCTCGATTTCAATAAAAAAAAGAAAAATTAACCTCAAGAGAATCATATAAATAAATAAAAGGTTGTTGTGTTACCTGAATATTACTGAGGGGTATAGAACACATCTCTGAAATGAATTGGCTTGATTTATTTTTTCATTTTAAAATTAATAACTATACTAACATCTATGGTGTTATGGATCAGTTTCGACCCATATATATTTTCTTCAAGAAAATGCAAAAAAAAAAATTGTCAGCAATAGAACTTTAATATAAACACATTGAAACACAGAACAAGTCATAACACAAAATATTGATTTGCAAGTTCAAACAAACAACAACAACCAATCAAACAAATCAAACAGACATGCTGTCTTTGTTTTTGTTTTTTTGCAGCTATACTGGACAAATGAGCATCCCCTGAAGCTCACAGGATTGGGAGAGGAGGCAGCTATCAGTGTGTTGGCTGACAGTGCACTTACGATTTCAATTTTGGCTCTAATTATTGCTTTATAATCTTTTTTTTATAACCGGGTTGAAACCGACCCTAACACCACAAAGGACATAATTTCAACCAGAGCATTTTATAATGTAGTGAAAAAAAAATTTTTTGTTTAATTTTGTTGAAATCAAGGTTCCTGACAAAGTCAAAAAGCCTTGGTGCAATAAACAAATTTTAAGTGATTCTTTTATGCATTTAAAAACTAAAACGGGTCGGTGCCGACCCTAACACAAGAGGAAGGTTAAATATGAAAGTTCGGTCGAACAAATGCGACATTTAACCTGCAGAAAATAATATGAATAGTAAACTAAGAGTCACTTTGAAATGAATTTGAATTCAGATAGATCAAGTGGAAAGAGAGGAACAGGATGGAACAAGGAAATTAAAACAAATACCTTATTTTCCGATATGAGATCAAAATGGTCCCACACGGCGGAAACCTTTCTTTTAGCTTGACGCTGCTCGTGCTCCATAATTCTTGAGGAATTTGCCGATGAACCGTCCGCAACACATCAGAGATTCTTTGGGCAGATGCATCTCGTTGACAGATGCGCTTCCTTATAAACGTGGGCGCGTCAGTGTTTCGTCACGTAACCGATACAGTACCTGTATCGGTCACGTGACTTTCTTAAAGCGATACGCACACCGACACCGATACGCGTCAGTGTTTGGTCACTCACGTGACTTTCTTAAAGCGATACACACACCGACACGGGGTTTTGCTCTATGAGCTCGACGCATGCGCCGATGCATCGGTGTTGCCGGACCCATCACTAGTAAGCAGTGTGTGAGAGAAATGGTTGGAGAGTCTGGACTTGGAAAAAGGAGACTGCAAGACTAAAGCTTGTTTCAAGCAAGGAAGAATGAGGCGGTGAGCGTTCATTTGTGATATATGTCTTTGTAGCTGCATTTGGAAAGGTTAAATGTGATGTATTAAAAAATCATGTGATTGAAATGTAAGTTAAAATGTCATATATTTAATATGTGGGTTTAAAAGTATAGTTAAAAATGGAGTGTATTTTAAGAGTTTAAAAGTTAAAAGCCGCTAAAGTTGTAAGGTTAAAAATCATTATTGAACAGTGTTTTAAAATGTATTTAGTATTTGGGGTGTTTTAGATGTGGGTATTCTCTGTTTATTTTCAAGATTAATTTTTAGTAGTTTAAAAGTTGAGTATTTGATTTTGGGTTATGCTGATTTATTATGGTTTCTTGGGTTACATTTTCCATGACCTTCTATTTGTGTTTGTATTTAAAGGGTTTTCACCTGTGCTTGGCCTTGATGACTTTTCAAAATAAAAGGAAAGAAAAGGAAAAAGTTGATTTTTAGTCATTGAGTGACTTCCAGTTCTATCTTCCGAAGCAAGCTTCCCATTCAAGTGGGGGAAACTGCTGGTCAAACCTCACAAGAGTGAGGGCCACTTGACAGTGGAAAAACCACTGTGGAGACTGGAACAGAGAACCCTGAACAGCAACCGGCCAGGCCTGGAAGCCCAGAGGCCTGGTAACACACTGAACAGCACCTTACTCAATCCTGTCGGAAAAGAAGATGGCTGACTTAAAGTCACTGGAGCAGCTTAAAGCCAATAGCACATCTGGGAAGTGGCAATTCCACCGGCAAGCCACCGGGCTGCACGGTGGCGCAGTGGTTTAGCACTGTGGCAGCACAGTTTTACCCTTGGCCGGGGGATCGCGGGGATCTTGAGATCGTGGGTTCGATTCCAGCCCCCGACCAACAGTGAGCTGTGTGGAGTTTGCATGTTCTCCCCGTGTTGCGTGGGTTTACTCCGGGATTTCTCCGGTTTCCTCCCGCATACCAAAAACATGTAGGTTTAGGGCGCTCGCGCACGCAGCGACCAGCAGCCGGTGGCTTGTCACCAGACTGCAAACCAAGTCTACCTACGGGTACAAATAAGTAACAAAAAAAAAAAAAAAAAAATTCTCCCGGCTGGCCAGTAACATTGTCCGGATGCATGCCATAATGCCCAAAGAGGAGCTCAGAGACAGTTTCAAAAAGCTCATAGTTGAGGCCAACAAAGTCATGGAAGCCAGTGATAATGTGGAGGCCCAGTACCTTGCAGAGGCGGAGCTGGATGCAGATCCTGAAGAAGTTCCCGGGTTGAGCGAACAGCAAAAGGCCGATACTGGGAAAACTGCGAGTGAGTGTGAGCTGAAACTGAAAGAGCTGAAGGACCTCATCCAAAAGACACTTTGGGCCAACTTTGGAGAGGAGGAACCGATGATGGCAGTAAAAGCTGCAGAGAAGAAGGTAAAGAGTGTGATTTCCTTTGAACCCGGTGAAAATAGAGAGGCCTTTGACTTCATGTTTGATTACATGGAAAGTCTGGTTAAGAGGGCAAAAGAGCTATGCACACAGTGTAAGTGTTGAGCAGAAAAACTTCCACCTGCGTGCACGAGAGATTGGACAGTTCATTCTTAAGTTAATGTCAAGAAAAGCAGAGTTTATTCAAGCAAAAGCTAAAGAGGACGCCAAAAGAGTTGAGTGCAGCTTCCATCAGCTACCCAACATCAGCCATTAGGCTGAAGCCAACCTCCCTCCCCAAGTTTACTGGCATCAGGCGAGATTTTCATCGCTGGAAGAGACTGGAAGGCCCTTCAGAGGCAAGGAGAACCCACTGGGTCAAAGGAAGTCAAAAAAGTTCCAGCTTCTTGACAGTTTGGATGAGAAAGTAATGAGAGATCTTCGATTGATGACCTACAATACAGCAGACGACATCTTTCATGTCCTGGAGAACCGGTTTGGAAACCAAACTGTGATCGCTATTGAAATAGTTGAGGAGCTCCAGAGACTTCCAGCTGTCAAAAGTCACCAGCCCAGGAAAATTGTTGAGCTCATCCAAGCTGTTGAGAAAGCCCTCGAAGACCTGAGTGACCTTGGTGACATTGGTGCTTTAAAGTACCCTCCGGTGACAGTCAGTTGAAAGCAAGCTTCCTGATGTGTTGAGGAAAGAGTGGCTTCTCTATGCAGCTGAGATGATCAGTGCTGAACCAGAGAAGTGCTTTGACAGTTTTCTGGCCTTCCTCAAGAGTCAAGAGAGCATCTATGAACAGCTGGATCAATTGAGGGATGAAGAGCCGCCAAGGAAAGAAATCCGGCCCGAGCAAAGGCAAGCCAGAACCAGAGCCTCAAACCAGTCAAGTAACCATCTCTCAGGATGCATCGTCTGTGGGGACATCAAGCATAAGAAAAAGCTGTACTTCTGCAAAAAGTTCTGTGTGCTCAAGTTCACAGAGAAGAAGGATGCAGTGCGAAAGCTGGGAGCCTGCTGGAAATGTCTGGAGGTCCATGATGATGACAATCACTGCAAAACTTCATTCCTGTGCAAAAATCCTGAGTGTGAGGACAAGAGAGCCACAGACCATCACTATCTGTGTCCCAATGCTGAAGTATCAAGAGGCAGCACGGCCCAGAGGAGCAGCAAAGGCAGTACAGTGGGAGGTGGCAATAAGAGGAATTACACCGAGGCCCAGGAAGAATTCTTCAGAAAGCTCTCGCCTGAATTAGCCCAACAGTGCCGGGACACATTCTGTAACACAGCAGTGAGCACCTCCCATGTCGCAAAGAGTCACTCAAGTGACCAACAGGCTCAAGAACTCTTTTGTCCACCATGCCATCACACTCTATAACTTCTCACTTGGGGGGGGGGGGGGGGGACATAGAGTACAGAGGACAGTAGAGCATTCATAGTGCAGTAACCTTAACTTAACCATACTTGTACAAGCCATATTTAGCCTTGTATTTATATTGTGTATATTATGTTGTGTTTATTTTTTTCTTTTTTGCTTTTCTGATCTGTATGCTCCTTTTATGTGCTGCTGGAAATTTTAAATTTCCCAGAGGGAGTCATCCCAAAGGGATTAATAAAGTTAAGTCTAAGTCTTTTGGCAGAGAGCAGCCTACCGGAGTGGCCTGTCATCATGATGCTGCTGGAGGTAGCAGCCAATGCTGGGCAGAAAATTGGGACCCTAATCGACCTAGCTTCTGACACCAATTATATCACCCATGAGGCAGAAGGTCGGCTTAATCTTAGACGTGAAGACATCACGCTTGTGGTCCATGGTGTAGGAGACATGAAAATCTATGTCAAAACAAAGCGGTACCTCTTGAAAATTCGTATTAACACCTCAAGAGGTACTCTCAAGTCCCACCAGCTGATTTGCTACAGCTTAGACAACATTGCAGATATCCACAGACATGTCAGCCAAAAAACTGCAAGAGTTCTTCCCAGACATCCCACTCAGTGACCTGGTAAGACCAAGAGAGATCCAGCTCCTTGTAAGTCACAAGGAGGGTCAGCTGGCTCCGCAGAAAATTTGCACAGTGGGGGACCTCGTGCTGTGGGACGGACCAATAGGAAAGACAGGTGTGGGCACTCATCCTGAGCTGTTTGAAGAGGTCACTATATCAGCCCACACATCAAGAACACACTTCGCAAGGTCTATGAGAACTGCTGCTGTAAAGTATGAAGAACACACCTGTGTAGTCCCCATTTATCCTCCACAAAGCCAGCAAGCCTCAATTGCCGTCCAACCTCAGCAATCTAGTTGTGCAGCTACTACATCCAACTTCCTCGGGTGGTGGAAATGGGATAGTATTGGTGCTGGTTGCTTCCCGACATGTGGGGGCTGTCACAGTGGGAACTGCCAGCCAGGTGGCAAGGAAATAACCCTCGCTGAAGAAAGGGAGCTGGAGGTGGTAAAGAGTGGCCTCACATATGTAGCTGCTGATGATCACAGTGAGAGGCCTCATTGGCGTGCCAAGTACCCCTGGGTAGCAGATCCAGCCTCATTACCAAGCAACAGGAGTGCAGTTGAGGTCACATTCTTCAGGACTGAGAGGCAGCTGGCCAGGGAGCCAGAGTGGAAGGCTGACTATGCTGCACAAGTTCACGAGATGGTCGAGCGCCGGGCTGCAATGAAGTTGTCTAAAGACGTCCTTTATGCATGGACTGGTCCAGTATGGTACATCAGCCACCTCATCGCACCCAACCCACACTCCGTTACAACTCCGGTGAGACTGGTCTGGAACAGTAGTCAAAAATGCAGAGGGGTGAGTCTCAATGATCTCCTACTAAAAGGCCCAGATGTCCTCAACTCCATCCGTGCTGTGCTTCTCAAATTCCGGAGCGAAGTTTTTGCTGCGTTGGGAGACATAAAGAAAATGTACAATTCAGTGTGGCTTGAAGACCAAGAGGTGCCTTTGCATAGGTTCCTGTGGCGTGGTTCTGAAGAGGAGGAGCTGGGTGAATATGTAGTCATGAGAGTTAACATTGTAGATAAGCCAGCAGGTTGTATTGCTCAACTCGCCATGAGAGAGATGGCTAATCTTCCCCAGTTCAGCCATCTTGAGGAAGAGCGTCGAGTGCTGCAGGAGGACAGCTATGTCGATGACCTGTTAACCTCTCATGACAACTTAGACCAGCTTAAAGTCATTACAGAAAATGTAGAACAGATCCTGAAAGCAGGAGGGTTCGAGTTGAAGCCGTGGGTCTTCTCTGGTCAAAGAAGGAGGGAGTCTGCTGGAAAACAGGAACAGGTGGCTATTCCAAAGACTGTGATCCTGCCGAATCAGCTCAAAGAGAAGGACAACAAAGCTCTTGGCCTTGGCTACTCCCTGGAGGATGATAAGCTTTATGTCATGGTTGGGATAAATTTCTCAGAGGAAGAGGAAAATGAGACTCGGCCAGGACCTTCAACTGGAGCAGGTAAGAGCAGAGATGCCAGACCCACTGATACGATGAAAGTTACTCAGCCAAGTTTCTGGACTGTATGACCCGATTGGTCTGACGACGCCTGTGAAGCAGAAAGGGACCATTTTGGTTCAGGGAGCATTTCAGGAGGCCAAACCCAAGTGTAGCACCATCAAAGATACTTGGGACCTTGCGCTATCAGGAAAGCTCAGAAGATGCTATCAGCCTCTTTGAAGAATATGCCCAGCTGAGTAAGGTCAAGTTTCACAGAGCCCTGCCCGCTGGCGTCGGCTGAACCTAACGCAATCACCTTCTCTGATGGCAACGAGCATGCTTATGGTGCCATCCTGTATCTCCGGTGGGCCTGTGACCAAGGTTCTACGGTGAGGCTGGTGGAGTCTAAAGCTAAATTAACTCCCTTAGACCACAAGGGGGAAGTACTCAAGGCAGAGCTTTGTGGAGCAGTATTCGCCGCCCGGTTGAAGAAGTACTTTGAGCAACATAGCCAAATTCAAGTCAAGCAATGGTACCACTTTGTTGACAGCCAAACAGTCCTTGGTGCAATTGAATCGGTGAATTCAAAAAGGGCCCAAGTCCACACTTTTTCAATGGGGACTTGGGCCCTTTTTGAATTCACCGATTCAATTCAACGTGAGAGCTATGGCTTCCAGACCTTTTTTGCCAACAGGACTGGAGAAATCCAAGGCAGCGCACAACTTCAGGATTGGTGGTGGATCCCTGGACCACTGAACATTGCTGATATTATCACGCACTGGGCTGGTCCAAAAGATTTGGATGAAAATTCACCATGGCAGCAAGGACCAGAGTTCCTGAGTCTACCAGCTGATGAGTGGCCAATTAAGTCTGCAAAGGATGTATCAGCAACTGCCATATAGAGTGTTGGAAAGATGCAGAAGAAATCATTTGCTCCTGCACTCACAAGAGCTCAGGTGAAAGAGCCACCAGATCTGGAGCGTCGGAGGCCATCTGCTGGTGCTGCTGTCCGAAACCTGGTGGATGAAGGACGGTTCAGCAATTTGGCTCACCTGGTTAAGACGGTCGCTCGGGTCTGGAGGGCAGCAAAATGCTTTGCAGCTAAAAATAAGGTCATGTGAGCTCCAAAGTGGAAGGCGGTTTCATCAGCTGGGGTCATCACTGCAACAGAGCACCAAGATGCTATAAGAGACCTTTTTCTTGCTGCATAAGAGGGTGTGACCTTTCCAACTACCACAATAGATCAGTTAGTAGTCTTCAAAGAGGAAGAAACTGGGTTACTGGTTTGTGGTGGGAGAGTTCAGGCTTTTAATGAAGACAGAGTTGGTGTCCCACTCTTACCTTACAGCGCCTGGGTTGCAACTCTGTTGGTTCGTGAAGCTCACAACAAGGGTCACGAGGGAGTGGCTGCAACTCTGTTGAAGGTGAGAAGGAGAGCATGGGTCATCAATGGATGAAGAATTGCTCAAAAAGTAATTGAAACCTGTGTGATCTGCAAGAAAGCCAGAGCTAGAAGATGTCAGCAAGTGATGGGTGATCTGCCTCAAGAGAGGACTGGGCCAGCATTCCCATTTGAGTTCACAGCAGTTGACCTGTTTGGACCTTATCTGGTCAAAGATGATGTGAGGAAGAGAGTCACAATGAAGGTTTGGGGAGTTGTATTCTGCTGTATGGCCAGTAGAGCAATCCACACAGAGCTGGTCAACACCATGTTGACTGAAAGCTTTCTGATGGCTTATCAGAGGTTTACAGCAATTCGAGGGCATCCTAAGAAGATTTGGTCTGATCCAGGGACCAATTTTGTCAGTGCCAAGCATGTTCTGAAGGAGTTGTATCAGTTTTTGGATGGCCTGGACAGGTCTGTTGTGGAGGAGGCTTCAGCTCAAAATGGAACCAACCGGCATTGAAAAATCCAGCCAGCTGATTGGCCTCATTGAAATGGCTGTGCTGAAGCAGCCATTCGGATTGTGAAGAAGGTGTTGCAGAGTCTGGGAAGAAACTCAGGGCTCAGTTACAGTGAACTTCAGACAACACTTCAGCTCGCCGCTAATCTTTCTAATGAGCGTCCCATTGATGCCAGGGTGCAGAGCCATGAAGACACCGTGCAGTACATCACACCCAATACACTCCTGCTGGGACGAGCATCATCAAGTGGTGACTGGAAAACATTCGACTTCACAAGCTATCCCTATAAGAGACTTCAGGAAATGCAGCACCAGGTAAACAAATTCATGAGTCCTGGAGCCAACTTGCCGGTCCTAATCTCTTCGTGAGGAGTAAATGGCACACCACACAGAGGAATGTTGCAGTTGGAGATATTGTTTGGTTGTGCGACCAGAATGCATTGAGGGGTCATTTTAAGCTTGGGAGAGTCATCAGTGTCAGCCCAGACTCCAGAGGTATTGTACGGGATGTGAATGTTAGAGTTGTGGCTAGCTTCTGTATTCCTGAGGTGAGGCCTGCAACATCAGCATCCTGCATCCAAGCATCCTGCCTCCAGCATTCGGAGGGACCTTCAGTCCACAATACTTCACCGGGACGTCCGACGTTTGGTGGTCCTGCTGCCAGTGGAGGAGCAGGCAGAAAGCCCAGGAGGAAATCTCTGACCGCTAGTTCACTGTGTGCGATCTTTCCAGTGGTTTCCGTGGGAAGATCAAGTGGGAGGTGTTGAGCTGAGCTGCAGGCCATGCCCTCTCTGCCTGAGTGCTTCAGGTCTGGGTGTGCTTCCCAGCCTGAAGGCAGTTGGTTGATTGCACCAGGTGGGAATGATCTGGTGATTAAGGGAGTTTGGAGGCAATTACTCACACGGCAGTGGGGAGTAAGCAGTGTGAGAGAAATGGTTGGAGAGTCTGGACTTGGAAAAAGGAGACTGCAAGACTAAAGCTTGTTTCAAGCAAGGAAGAATGAGCCGGTGAGCGTTCATTTGTGATATGTCTTTGTAGCTGCATTTGGAAAATCATTTGATCAAATTTAGGTTAAATGTGATGTATTAAAAAATTCATGTGATTGAAATGTAAGTTAAAATGTCATATATTTAATATGTGGGTTTAAAAGTATAGTTAAAAATGGAGTGTATTTTAAGAGTTTAAAAGTTAAAAGCCGCTAAAGTTGTAAGGATAAAAATCATTATTGAACAGTGTTTTAAAATGTATTTAGTATTTGGGGTGTTTTAGATGTGGGTATTTTCTATTTATTTTCAAGATTAATTTTTAGTAGTTTAAAAGTTGAGTATTTGATTTTGGGTTATGCTGATTTATTATGGTTTCTTGGGTTACATTTTCCTTGACCTTCTATTTGTGTTTGTATTTAAAGGGTTTTCACATGTGCTTGGCCTTGATGACTTTTCAAAATAAAAGGAAAAAAGGAAAAAGTTGATTCTTGGTCATTGAGTGACTTCCAGTTCTATCTTCCGAGGCAAGCTTCCCATTCAAGTGGGGGAAACTGCTGGTCAAACCTCACAAGAGTGGGGGCCACTTGACAGCAATTTTTCCTGATCTCGGGGCCTTTTTCCGTTATTTTGAAGGCATTAACTTCCAGTTATTTTTGGTGGAGTATCTGGACTCTTTTTTTTTTTTTTTTTTTCCTGTAGGCGAAGATTTGTGAGAACATTGCTACGGCTGTCTTTTTCGTGTTTGGAGTGGGCATATGCGCGTGATAAGAGACTGAGTGTAATGGACTGAGAATTTATATTTAGTTGTTGAGAACAATTTTTTGTCCAGGTAAACCTGTAAAGAAATGTGGAAGTATTTTTTTTTGTCTTCACCATATGAGCCTTTGAAGTCATTTGTAACCCTTTTTTTGAGTAATAGTCTCTGTTTTTGTCAGGGATAATGCAAAAAAAAAAAAAAAAAAAAAACCCATTGTGACCAGTTAGAAATAACAAATCGGATGCATTGCATATAAGATTTCTAGCCAAGGCTAATTTGCAATCTCAGTCCTTGGTTATGCTTTTCGACTATAAAATTATCAAAATGCATCACTAGGTCAATACAACATTTACGTATATACAATAGAAAACATCAAAGGACATGTACATAGTCCGTAGTCCACAATCAGTGATTGCAAATTTGGTTTTGTTTCAGCCAGACTTTCACCTTTTTATTAAATATTTTCAGGTCAGTTAGTGTTTTCATTTCTGCTGGTATTGCATTCCAAAAATTAATCCCTTTAACTGAAAAAGATGACTGACCAGAAGTAGTTTTGCACTGTGCCGCTATGCAGCTGGCTTGTGCCGACTCCCTAGTGGTGATTCTACTGCTGTGTTTCTGTGACCTATGAACAGAGTCCAGCTGGGGTACGACTGTTCACATATTTAAAAATAAACTTAATAAAGGAGAACTTTATGAAACTGTCTAAATTGGGCAACTTGCGTTTTTTTCCAGAATTGAGCAATGGTGCCATCTCATTGGTTTTTGAGCCATTATTTCCAATGCTTGTTTATATAGTGATGGGTTTGATGGTGGTCTGTGAGGCTTGGCTCCATACAGTCACACAATAAGACAGATGTGAGAATATCATAGTGTGTTGCCGTACCATTCTGAAGCAGTTCAGATCTGTCTTTACTTTCTTGCAGAGTTTTCTAACGTGTTGATCAAATTTAAATTGAGGGTCCAAAATGACGCCTAAGAATTTAAATTCACTAACTTCCTTTATTTCCTCATGATCTAATTTAACTATAAAGGTGTCTTTTTCTTTCCTTCTCATGGAAAAACACATTGACACAGTCTTATTAATATTCAGAGTTAATTGATGGCTTTTGAGCCATTGAGATACAATACAATATTATAGTAGAAAAATATTTACCTGTGTGTAAAAATGGGATGGGCAGGCATGTCGTTTATTACCTCCGCCAGGCCGAAAAGGCCAGGAGGAGGTAATGTTTTTGCCGGGGTTTGTCTGTTTGTCTGTCTGTCTGTCTGTCTGTTGGTTAGCAAGATAACTCAAAAACTTTTGGACGGATTTCCATGAAACTTTCAGGCGTTGTTGGAAATGGTACAAGGAAGAACTGATTAAATTTGGGGGATGATCCGCATCACCGTCTGGATACAGGAATTTTTTAAAGCATTTTTTTTTTTTTTAACACTGTGACATACGGCCATTTTCAACATGTGCGCAGGCGCAATGGAGGGCGCTGGTCGCCATGTCTGACCAACACAAACTCCGCGTTTTTCAACGTTTTATGCACAAAAGCACGCGGAAAACACTGGTGGCCTGGGCCCGCCAGCGTGCCTGTGTTTGCGCGCAGCTGCAAAACCTGACACGGGCAGCTGTCCGCCGTCGGATTATTTGGCAGAAATTCCCCGGCCAGCCATAGGCGCTGCGCATTTGGCAGAAATTCCCCGGCCAGCCATAGGCGCTGCGCAAAAACGAGCTCTCAGCCGGGGAAGCTTCTAAATTCTGTTTTGCTGCGGAGCGAAACCCCAATAATATAATATAAAACCCACGGCAACCTGTCTACCCAATCTGCGTCCGTCAGTGGAGGAGATGGACACAACAGCAACACTTAAGTTTATTACCTCCGCCAAGGAGGCAATGCTTTTACTACTGAACCACTAATCCTATCACTATCACATTGATTGTCATTGATTAATTGTCTATGTTTATTGCACTGTCCCTGTCAAATAAACAAATAATCATTGTGAATCCAATTGCTAGTCATATGTTTTCATGGTCAAGGAATCTGAAAATGTACACACAAACACTGTATGGGGGGAACTGTTGCGGTTGGCGGAGGTCTGCGCTCTCCGAGTGCTTTTCTAGTTTCAATATACAGTGGGGCAAAAAAGTATTTAGTCAGCCATCAATTGTGCAAGTTCTTCCACTTAAAAAATGAGAGAGGTCTCCAATTTTCATCATAGGTATACCTCAACTATGAGAGACAAAATGAGGGGAAAAAAAATCCAGAAAATCACATTGTCTGATTTTTAAAGAATTTATTTGCAAGTTATGGTGGAAAGTAAGTATTTGGTCACCTACAAACAAGCAAGATTTCTGGCTCTCACAGATCTGTAACTTCTTTAAGAGGCTCCTCTGTCCTCCACTTGTTACCTGTATTAATGGCACCTGTTTGAACTCATTATCAGTATAAAAGACACCTGTCCACAACCTCAAACAGTCAGACTCCAAACTCCACTATGGCCAAGACCAAAGAGCTGTCAAAGGACACCAGAAACAAAATTGTAGACCTGCACCAGGCTGGGAAGACTGAATCTGCAATAGGTAAGCAGCTTGGTGTGAAGAAATCAACTGTGGGAGCAATTATTAGAAAATGGAAGACATACAAGACCACTGATAATCTCCCTCGATCTGGGGCTCCACGCAAGATCTCACCCTGTGGGGTCAAAATGATCACGAGAACGGTGAGCAAAAATCCCAGAACCACACGGGGGGACCTAGTGAATGACCTGCAGAGAGCTAGGACCAAAGTAACAAAGGCTACCGTCAGTAACACACTACGCCGCCAGGGACTCAAATCCTGCAGTGCCAGACATGTCCAGGCCCGTCTGAAGTTTGCTAGAGAGCATTTGGATGATCCAGAAGAGGATTGGGAGAATGTCAAATGGTCAGATGAAACCAAAATAGAACTTTTTGGTAAAAACTCAACTTGTTGTATTTGGAGGAGAAAGAACACCATACCTACTGTGAAGCATGGGGGTGGAAACATCGTGCTTTGGGGCTGTTTTTCTGCAAAGGGACCAGGACGACGGATCCTTGTAAAGGAAAGAATGAATGGGGCCATGTATGGTGAGATTTTGAGTGAAAACCTCCTTCCATCAGCAAGGGCATTGAAGATGAAACATGGCTGGGTCTTTCACCATGACAATGATCCCAAACACACCACCCGGGCAACAAAGGAGTGGCTTCGTAAGAAGCATTTCAAGGTCCTGGAGTGGCCTAGCCAGTCTCCAGATCTCAACCCCATAGAAAATTTTTGGAGGGAGTTGAAAGTCCGTGTTGCCCAGCGACAGCCCCAAAACATCACTGCTCTAGAGGAGATCTGCATGGAGGAATGGGCCAAAATACCAGCAACAGTGTGTGAAAACCTTGTGAAGACTTACAGAAAACGTTTGACCTCTGTCATTGCCAACAAAGGGTATATAACAAAGTACTGAGATGAACTTTTGTTTTTGACCAAATACTTATTTTCCACCATAATTTGCAAATAAATTCTTTAAAAATCAGACAATGTGATTTTCTGGATTTTTTTTTTCTCATTTTGTCTCTCATAGTTGAGGTATACCTATGATGAAAATTGGAGACCTCTCTCATCTTTTAAGTGGGAGAACTTGCACAATTGGTGGCTGACTAAATACTTTTTTACCCCACTGTATATCTCAGTTTATAAAATGGAAAAAAGTGGTCAGATCAGCTGATAATAACGTAAAGTAATGTAACATCGTAGTGATGACGTGGTGACATGTTGGGTTGTAAATATAAATGCAATCAAAACCTTTTTACACGAGAGGGGTATTTTCTGGCCTGGAGGGGTATAGTCTGGCCTAGGCTGTTTTACACCCTGGGGTATAGTTTGGCTTAGGCCAGTTTATCCCCGGGTTTAATCTGGGCGGGGGTTAATTTGGCCTGTTGCACCAGTACTGTGTTCCTTATGCCATTACAAACCTTTCCTGAAAATGTCATCAAAATCCATTCATAAACTGCAGTGTGCTTGCTTTTTCTTGGCATCTTCAGATGAAATAATGTCAACCATCACATACTGTGTATGGGTGTGGAGGTGAATGCAACTCCATGGACACGTCTTAAAGGGGAAGCCAATATTATTATTTTCCCCCAAAAAAAATTCCTGCATGCACATTGTGATCTGGATCACCACCAAAATCTAATCATCTGTTTCCCGTGCCATTACACACCTTTCCTGAAAATTTCATCAAAATCTGTTCAGAACTTTTTGAGTAATGTTGCTAACAGACAGACAAACCAACCAACGCTTCCAAAAACATTACCTCCTCCCTTGGCGGAGGTAACAAGTGGGGAAATGAGTGTGTTTAAATTAGTAGCACTCAAGGCATGAGTCTTGTCTGGACTTTTTCCTATATGTGGATACCCACACTCACACTTACACCGCTCATGTGTACCTTTATGCTCATACCTCGTCTCCAGGAAGGAGCAGGAAGTTTTTAACTAGTGGTTTTAATTAGAACACATATATTTCCTGCTGCCCTTTCTTTCTTCCAGGCATAATTGCTGACAGGTGTTCACTAATTCTCTCCCCTACCTCTTTTCTCCCTTGGCTACTTTTCTTCACTTAAAAACAGTCACTTTCAGTTCTGATTTTTTCCCCACTTTATCCACCGTTTTGCTGAAAATCACAGCCAACGCATTGAAACCTTTTAATGTGGATGATTGCCTTCCCCCCCCCCCATAATGATGCGTTTTAACAAAAAAAAAACTTGTTTTTATTTAACACAGCCATTTATAAAGGTTACTTTTCTGCTCAGCAAAAAAATGCCTTTTAGTGTTTTATAAATTTGATTTGTCAGTAAGATTTTAAAACAGCAGGTGCATGCGTAGCTAGTCACGTGTATGTTCACCAAATGTTATCTTTGCCCTTTACAACTTTTCTGCTGTAACTTTTTTCAGTCTATGTGTGTATTCATGTTCCTGTGTTGTAAACAAGTGTCTGATTTTCTTCCCTCTTGTAAAGCAGAGCAGTAAATCCCTCACTTGTTTATTTTTCTCCCTTTTTATTGATATTAGCACAGGAACCTCCAGACAGATTTGTCGCTAAAAGATGGACTCGCTTGTTTCTCTTTGTGTTAAATTCTTTTGCTCCATCTCTCTCCTCTCCTCCTGCCCTTGTGTGACTGACAGGCCTTATTGGGCTATAACAGGCGTAACTCCCCCCCCCCTTTGTTTGAATACAATTCTCACAAAGATTTTGGAGCCATGAGCATTCTTTGCCCCGCCACACTATTTGGTGGTGCGCAGGGACCAAGAAAGCATCGCACCCATGTCCTGCTCCTCCTCTTCTGCTCCTCCTCCTCCCATCCCCTCCCCTCATCCCCTTTCTCCGCTTCCCCTCTGTGAAATGAACACTTCAGCTGGCCGGAAACATTTAATCTGGCCCCCTTTTGAAGAAAATTAATTGAAACTTGTCCCACTATAGCCTCCTTTCTCTAGCTCTATCTCCCCCTCCTTCCCTTTTTCATGATTGGGTGGTGAAATTGTCAGAGGGCTTGTTTGTAGCACATCTTTCAATGGCGAGAAGAGGTGTTGGTTCTTCTTTTTTATGTATATCTTTTTTTTTGTGTGTGTGTGTATTTTTCCCCCCACTTTGTCCTGAATAACATGTTTAAGGGTGCTAGTTTTGAGAGCCATTGACAGCTAATGATTGCTGTATCCATCATCAGAGGCGCAGTGAATAAGTGCTGGAGCACCTCTTGTGCCTTGTAAATCAGGTCCTCGGAGGGTATAATGGGCAAAGAGGAGAATGCAGCAGAACGCCTTGCTTTCTCTAGTGGACTCTAAACAGCCCACTTGGCTTGTTGCGGCCTTGTTGGGGTTTGCGAGGCCCAGTGTATTGCTGGTAATCTCCGTGTGTAATATCAGATAGGGCCTGTTGTGGGGGGAACCTATCTATCTAGTTTCCTCTGTCACAGAAATGGGTTTATCTACACCCTCTTTTCACACTGCCTCTTGGACCCCCACACCCCTTCCTGTGTTTGTAGCGGGATGGGGGGGGGGGGTGATATTATGCTAAGCCCCCAGCGTTAGTTTTTATGTTGCCATAGCAACCTTGCTCCCACAGGGTTGTGACCTCAGATGATTACAGTACAAAGCCTATTGGGTCTTGAAAACCTCTTTGAAGATGAAAAGACTTTGATGGTTTGTATTTATGCAAATCTCTCAGATATGATTTATCCAACTGAGATTGAATGGAGAGATGATTAAAATTGCCTCTATTTTTTGAAATCCTTCAATGGAGGCCCACTCTTTCAGTTTTTGAGGACAGGAGTGGCGAGCGTGAGCAGCGGCGCTTATTTTGCTCTTCGTTTAAGAAAAATTGTTGCGCCGTACCTTATTTATGACAGTTTTTTGGGGTTTTTTTTGTCTCTGTGTGCCAAAGAGGGAAGGAAAAAGGAGGGACATAGAGGTAGAGATTTCTACTCTGAGCTTTTGCTTTTTTTGTCTGGCTTTGAAAGGAAATATCTGACGGAGGGGGCTTTTGTGTGTTTCCAGATGATAGATTTAGGAATTTGGGCAACCCCACTGGCAGTCCAGGGCTAGCTGTGAACTGGTCTGTTGGAAAAAATTGGAACGCTTTGGTCTTCAAAGAATTAAACTTGGTTTTAAAGCCCTGCTTAGGTGAGCTTGCATATTAGCAGGAGACGTGCAGGATAAAGGCCTCACCAAAGTGTCACATCACTCTCTGATTGTTGCTCCAGTCTCCCTGCTCCCCCCGTCAAGGAGGAAAAACAGACTAAGATGCACTCAAAGACATCCCAAATCTTGTTTCTTCTCTACTTTCCAGCATTTTGCTTCTTCTTTGGTTCGGCTGTGTGTATGCATGCGCTGGCGCGTGCATGCATGTGAGCATTTACATGCGCGTGCTCACTCTCAGGGGAGTGCACGCTGTAGTTGTGCAGAAACCTCTGAAAGAAGGTAGAGCAGAATACTTCAGATGAAGGGGGGAACCCTGGTGATAATGTAAAATATTTCACTTCCCCCTGCTTTTGTTGCCACTCTCCCATGCTTGCTGTCTGTGCTATTTGAACCCTCGTAGAGGTGCTCATGAATGAGGGCTGAAACGGGAACAGTGCAGGTAATAAAGGTGTCAAGATTTGTATCAAGAGTCTTCTTTCCACAGGAGATCTTTTAAAATATTGTCATATACTTTACTGAATATTCTTTCTTGCTGTTTTAAATTCATGCCGACAGTTTTCTTTCTTTGTCACTTCTCTTAGAAATGTATTTGTAACTCTGCCGAGGGTGTCAACAGCTTTTCGCAACAAATTATAAAGATGGGAACATGTTCCACTGAAGACATTCGTATATGATCCATAATAATGCTGTTGTGGTTCATAATGTGACTACAACAGAGCACAAACATTTGCGTGCTCATGCTCACAGTTATAAATTCAACAAAGTAGTGAAAGCAAGTTAATTTAATTGTGATTGTTTCAACGTTTATTGCTTTCCTCCTCACAGAAACAGTGGGTTTTGTTAATGAGTGGATGAGATGGTCCCTGTGTGCTTAGTTTGTTGACAGGTTTCAGCACAACTTGAAAGGACGGGCACTGACAGAACCCATTCGCCTAGTCACCTTTGTGGAAACCGCTGCAGGCCTGCTCAATTTTAAGGTAAATTGCAAACAATTCTCCCTCCCAGGAAAAAAGAAAAAACTGCATGCGTAAGACATTTTGCTGTTTGTCCATTGTTCACTTTAGATTAAAGACTTGCATCAGTGAGCAGAGAACTCCACATGTCCAAAATAAAAGGGATTCAAAGCTTTCGGACTGTCTCTCAAAATGAGCCTTTTGAGTCCCCCACCTCCCCTCTTTGTGTGTCTGTGCGTGCGTCTCTCTGTCCCTCTTCAGCCACGCTGACATTTTTTAATTAGAGCCTCTTTAATATCATCATAGTGGAGAGGTTCTTAATGATATTTTGGCTAGCATCAAAGTGTTTTTGTTATAGTACAGCATGACCTTCAGCTGCATGAGGGGAAAGGGCACAGTTTGGGGCATTTGGGGAGAAACCAGCTGTCATTCCTCCTTTTGATTTGTCTTTTAGTTCTTCACTCTAATTCTGCGACTGTGGTTGAGAGTATGTGCATGTGTGTTTTGTTGGCAGGGGGTGCCTCTGTGTGCTTTCTTGAGAACACCCTGTATTTTTTTTTTTTTTTTTTTGCCCAGACTGAACCCCGGGTTACAAGCATGAACAAAAAAAAAATGCTGGCTGTGACACAGCTAGTGGTGAAATTAATTTGGAGGCCGACAAAAGCGCAGAACACGTTCTCATTGTTTCACCAAAGATGATCACATTGAAGGGGTTTTTTTTCCCCCTTTCACCAATTATAAATATGTCCAGGGGTTTAACATTCATTGTTGATGGCTGGCGATGTTTTGTTGAGAGCAAAGCAGTGTCAGGCCTGAAGTTATTATTATTATTTTTTTAAATATAAATAACTTTTTTCACTAAAAAGCTAGTTTTTTTTTTTTTAATTTACCAAACTAAACAAAGTACTTCCAGCTGGACTTATTGATTTCATTGTACAAGCAGTTTGACCAGCAAGAATAGTCTGCAAAATGTTAAAAAATATGAAAAAAAAACCCAAGTCATTAAATGTGGAAATGCATCACCATAAAATGGGCCATTATTTATGAGTTCACTTGATGTTTTTGAAGCTGTTATTCTGATAGCTCTGTCTTTAGGTGCATCTGAGTTACAATGTTGAAATAACATGGACACTGCTGAGAGGATGTTTAACTTTTTACTCCTTAAAGGGTTTAACTAACATCAGCATTTCTGATCAATATGATATGTAGTTTCTTGTACTTTTTTAGAGTCAAACTTTTGTTTGACTATGATTTTAATTAGGGCTGGGAATATGAACATGTTAACTTCTTCCATTAATATGGGCCAATTAGTGCATTTAAAAAAAAAAAATTGCCTCTGCCAGGTCACTCCCTGAGGTGGTGTCAGGCAGTGGTGACTGGTTTGTCTGAGTAGCTGGCTCAGCTTAAAACAAGAGTAGATCTTGTTTTTCAGGGTTTAAATTAACACCACATTAAACTGATCTTCCAGTGCTTAGGGAAATCCCATTCTGCACACACAAACTCCACTTAAAGCATGCACGCGCATACACACACACACCTGATGTAGCATTATTGATTGGGGATGCTCAGTCAAAAGTATGAAAGAGGCAGAGTTTCTGTCAGTGAAAAAGCAAGAAAAGACACACTCCAATATAAAGTGAATAAAAGCTTCTACCTTGCCATTAAAGTCCAGAGCTCTGGATATCAATTAAGAATTGCTACATTTGTTTGTACTTTCAAGGGTTCAGCTCGATTAAAAAAAAAAAAATTACTTTAAAGTAGCAGCACCGACATGCTGTATGACCGTTTCAAAATAAAGCAGGAAATGTAACTAAAATATAAAAAATAGTAGTTTTGCAGAGGAATCAACTCCCTCTTTATAATGAACTGAAAAAGAATATCACAGATTGCTGTCGTAAAAATAAATGAATATACATTCATCATTATCAAGTGTTTTATTTTGCTCTTGCAGTATTTTTGTTGAATATGCGGGTCACATGTATATTTTATTAAAAATGCAATGAAAAGTAACTTGAAAATACATTTTTCATTGTTTCTTCATTGTAATTTTAGTGATTAATCACAATTAATTATAGCAATTCTGCAATTAATTAGTTAAAAAAAAATTTAATCGATTCCCAGCCCTAATTTTAATACATCTGTAAGAAATCACCTGGTAAACACTGGTCGATATGTTAAGGTAAAATCTCGTCATAGCTTTTTTTTCCCACTGTTATTCCAATGTTTATTAGCTGAACATACTGTAATATTCACTTGTTATAGTTGGTTCTATGTTGCAAATAGCGTGCAAAGTCTACCGCATCACAGAAATCACACACGCACAGAAATAAGTTTTTAGATTCTGTATCCTGCCTGGAGTCAGCAAAGGAAGGAAAAGTTGAACTTGGTGCTCCCTTGCAAGTACCTACATTGGTGAGGCTTGTGAATATTCATGTCAACGTGTGTGGGTATGATAGTGCTTATGCTAAGTAGACAGAAGTTTAAGTTTAGGTAAATGGGTGAATCTCTGTTTGTTTAATTTTCTCTAATAATAACAATTATATGCAGGTTTTTATAATGGTGACTGCTGAGTATGATTTGTAGCATGTGAACATGTACCCTACTTTTATCAGCCTTAAAAACTCTGTTACATATCCTGTCCAGGCTGTGTGTGAAGAAACCCGTCTGCTTGCTCCGAAGGCTGGTCTTCTCCATGATGGGGTGGTGTTTGGGTCTGATGACTTCTGCGCCAGCATAGGTAGCTATTATACGGTCTGATTAATCTACAACTCTCTATGTACAACCAGTCTGTTGAGAATAGCAGTTGAGTATTAGAGATGATTAATCTCTCCATAAGCATAGTCCTTATAAAAATGTAATTAAAGGAAAGCAAGAAAAGTAGTTAGAAAACTGTAAAGGGTGGATGGGAGAATATATTTGACAAAGTTGGCTGTCTTCAAAACTATAGAAAGTTTTTGTCAGTTAATACGTGATTGGAGAAAGTAGATGACTAGTACCAGATCAACTTCACCTAGAAACTGTACATTTTAGGGCTGGTTTTAAAATTTGTTTGTTTTTAAATCATTAAATGGCCTTGGCCCCCCTTACCTCTCTGAGCTGCTTCACCCTTACACCCCTGCTCGGTCTCTCAGGTCAGCTGATCAGCTGCTCCTGGAGATCCCAAAATCAAAGAGGAAGCTCAGAGGGGACAGAGCTTTTTCTGTTGCTGCTCTTAAACTGTGTAACAATCTGCCTTTGTCTATCAGGCCTCTTCACTGTCCAGTTTTAAAACTCATTTTTATTCCTTGGCTTTTGACCCAGTTTGAGACATTGACTTTACTTGTTTTTGTTGCTTTTATTCTATGACTACTCTTTTATTTGTGCTGTTTTGTATTTAGCTGTATTTTATTGTTTTTATGTCTTGTGTTTTTATATTTTACTTATTGTTGATGTACAGCACTGTGGTTGTTTTTAATGTGCTTTAAAAATAAAGGATTGGATTAGAAACTGATGTATCTGAACGCAGTAATATCTTGTGATATCTGAATATTCTGACCTACAGTATGTGGTATTTCCTTACACATCTGCAGCTTCTCTTTTTGATCCTTACTAGCAAATGTTGAATTGTTTAAGCACTGTCTACAGCATTTCCTAATGTTTTTCCTCAGGTGCCACACGGACTAAGGATGCCAAAGAGCTCATGTACGCAAGGCAGAAAGTGGTTGTTACTGCTAAAGCATTTGGGCTTCAGGCTATTGACCTGGTCTACATTGACTACAAAGACCTGGATGGGCTGAGGGAGCAGGCCAGGGAAGGAGCGCTCATGGGCTTCACAGGTAAAGTTCCCACTTTTATATCTGACATGTGCAACACATCCCACACCAATCAATCAAACTGTTCAACTTTGACTCTTGGGCACCCTCTCTTTCCTCTGCCTCCTTCCAAATGAGAACAGGAAATAAACTATTTGGTTAATGTTTTAAAATTTGTCCCAGAAAAACTTTCATTTGGTATTTCTGCATTTGTATTACACATAGTGATGAGAGGCTCACTTCACAGATAAATGTATCTAAAATTAAAAGCAGCTTTTAGGGATGGGCACTTGCACCTTTTTTTTCCACAGCTTTCCAATGCATCTGCTGCCAGGTAAGGCTTCCAATGTCTGTGTTTGTATCCGTGTCCGGCCGACTGCATGTAACAGACCCACAGAAGGCAGGACAGCCTGCTCCAAACGAGGTATTTCACTCTGTTTGGAACAGGCTCACTCACTGCCTCTCCATGCAGTGCTGCCAATATATTCTGCCTGGCATTTCCATCCCCTAAACACTAGATCAACATACTTGGTGAATAAAAACTGAATGCTGAAGTGCTGTTTTGTGCCATTGTTTTTCTCCATATTCTAGTGCATGTTCATATAAGTGAAAGAAATGAGGGAACACTCACAAAATGACAAATCCTTGACTACACATGTCCTACACTTGTTACCTGCCCTTCACATCATCACATCAATTTGTAGCTTGAGCATCTTGCCGTCTCGTACAGAAACCCTTCTGGCTGACCTCATTTGCTACTTCTCTCCTCCGGTGTAGCAGGTTTGTGGAAGTGTGTGTTTGCATCTGAATGTTTATACTTTACAGTGCTGTGAAAAAGTATTTACCCCTTCCCTATTTCTTATATTTTTTCATATTTGTCACACTTGAATGTTTCAGATCATCAGACACATTTTAATATTAAACAAAGATAACCCCAGTAAATACAAATTGCAGTTTTTATTAATTGATGATTGAATTTATTAAGGGAAAAGAAGCTATCCAAGCCTACCTGCCTCCATGTGAAAAAAGTAATTGCCCCCCACCTTCCCCCTCAAGCGTTACATCGTGAATTAACCATATTTTTTTGAAAAGCTGAGTTCATTTTCACTAGCCACACCCAGGCCTGATTACTGTCAGACCTGTTGAATCAAGAAATCACTTAAATAGAACCAATCTGACAAATTGAAGTAGGCTAAAATATCTCAAAAAGCAACATGCCATGTCGCAATCTAAAGACCTTCAAGAACAGATGAGAAACAAAAACTCAGAGCAACATCTAAAGAACTGCAGGCCTTGCTTGCCTCCATTAAGGTCAGTGTCCGTGATTCACCGATAAGAAAGAGACTGGGGGGAAAAAATGGCATCCATGGGAGAGTTCCAAGGCAAAAACCACTGCTGACCAGAAAGAAAACAAAGGCTTTTCTCACATTTCTCAAAAAACTTCCTGATGATCCCCAAGACTTTTGGGAAAATATTCTGTGGACTGAGGAGACAAAAATTTAACTTTTGAAGGTGTGTGTCCCATTACATCTTGTGTGAAACTAACAGCATTTCATAAAAAAGGACATACTAACAGTCAAACATGGTGGTGGTAGTGTGATGGTCTGGGGCTGCTTTGCTGCTTCAGGACCTGGACAACTTGCTGTAACTGATGGAGCCATTAATTCTGCTCTCTACCAGAAAATCCTGAAGGAGAATGCCCGGCCATCAGTTCATGACATCAAGCTCAAGCCCTGGAAAGTGGCTGAATTAAAACAATTCTGCAAAGAAGAGTGGGTCAAAATTCCTCAGCATTGATGTAAAAGACTCATCGCCAGTTATCACAAACGCTTGATTGCAGTTGTTGCCGCCAAGGGTGGCACAACCAGTACTAGGTTTAGGGCGCAATTACTTTTTCACATAGTACCTTTTGTATTTACTCGGGTTATCTTTGTCTAGTATTAAAATTTGTTTGATCTGAAACATTTAAGTGTAACAAATATGCAAACATATGAGTTTCTTTCTGTAACAATGTGCATTTTTTTCCCACTTTCGCTTTAGATGATGAGCCACTTTTTTAGTGTGGGTACAGTTTTGAAGAGGTTGCATATTACAGCTGGTGAAAACATGCCTCAAATATATCATGTTCTTAATTGTTTCCAGTTGTAAGGATTTGTTAATTGTCTTTCCAGTCAGTTATAAATTACCAAAGAAAAGTGTGGATTTGTATTACATTGGGTGAACAGAAATAACTGATTAATAGAATAAATGGTGAGATTTGATAGAAAACCAAACCATTCGAAGCACTGGATTAGTGGCTTTCAAGCCATGGGCACTCTGGTATAATCTTAGTAGCTATTACTGGCCCAAGTGTGCTTAAGCAATAATGCGTTGCAGCCAAAAGCCTCTACCTGTGCAGTAATTGACCTTGGCACTAACTAAGCTGCATGCCGTACCCATTAGTGCCAAGCACGGAACAAACCTGTACGACACAAGCACCCAGTCTTTTCACTGGTACACAGATTAGTTAAACACAGTAAGAAATATCAATTTTTTGGGATGGAATGTGATTTGGGGATGTAATATTAATTTTATAAGCATTTTGTTTCACGTGCAATGAAATCTGTTGCTGTAAAGATTCAACAACCCAAGTGAAAATGTTTGCCCTGTAGAAATAGAAGACCCCCACACACACACAAAAAAAAAAAACAAAAAAAAACATTTTTCTTTTAGTCACCACATTTCACTTCCATCTCCAGGACCCTGCCCACCATTCTCCTGAGAGCTCTTTACTAAATAGCAATTCTCCAATGAGATGCCAGCACCACATGGCAGGCCAGGATTGGCTGCAGGGCATGAATGATGCATTTTAGGAGAACCAATGGGTTGTAACCGAGGGCACCTGAGTCACCCAGCCTGTTTCTTTACTGTCATTCCCCTCTTGTCCTAAATGATCTCACTCACTCACTCACACACACACACACACACACACACACACACACACACACACACACACACAGGGTTATCCATGTTGAAACATCGTCCTCCCTTGCACCCAGAAGTAAAACAGGTTGCCGAGAAGAGAACCTGACAGAATTCAGTGTTCAAGATGCTTCACTGACATGTGTTCACACAACATTTACTTCCTGCTTTTTTTGTTAGTTGTAGTGGTTCAGGAGCTCGTGTAGGGGGAAAAAACATGTAATAAATGGCGTGCTTAAAAAAACACACACACAAACTCCTCTGTGGCTTTTGGAGTCCTCGGGCTGTTTGTTCAACAGAAAAATGCCCCATTCTCATTCTCTGTTTTGAACAAATATATCAGCAGTCATGGGCAGTACACAAACATGGAGAGCTTTTTTAATTGTTTTTTTTTTTCCCACATGCACACTTCCCTGAGGTTTCTATTTATGCTAAACAGCAGTCGTGAAATACTGTCTGTGAGTGATTTTTAAATGATGTAGCAGTGTGTGTTGACTGTGTTTTTCTGAGGTTGGCTAGGGTGAGCGGGCCAAGATGAATAGCGAGGCTCTCGTTTCCTCTCCTCTCCCCTTCTCATCTTTGCTGTGCTCTCTCTATTTTTTCCCCATGTTGCCCGTCTGCTCGGCCACCTTGAAAGATTTGTTGTTGGCGACGGCACTGAGCTCTCAAGTGTGGAGTTCCTGCTGGCTGCCTCTGAGCCGTCGCTCTTACCAGACGTTTCATAACCGTAACTTATCTCTACAAGTTTGATCTGCAACTGTACATGGGATTATGTCTGCAGCGTTTAACTGAGGAACAAGAAGGGGCTGGAACATTTTGTGTGTCTGTTGGGGGGGGGGGGGGGCAACGAAGTCTAAACTCAAGCTTCTGGTTAGTTATTTAGTGTTTACATGCAGGGAAGGCGTTGCATACAAAGTATTTTTGAAATCACACAAAAAAGCTAAGATGTTCTTTATTACTTTGTTGGAATATTATTTATAACTCTTTGTCTGCATTTACTCTGCACTACTTTCTTGTCAGTTGAGGCAAATTTTGACATCCACTCTTCTTTCTAGAACACTTTTGTAACGCAGTCAAGTCATAATGCCAGCACTTAACAGCAGGGCTGCAAGCTTTGAAAAAGACACTTATATCCGACATAATGCACAGCATCCTGTAGCCCGGTGCTATCCCTCTGACTCACTTCAGTGCCATAAGACGTACTGGCGCATAAGCAGCGCAGTCTTCTGTGTTTCCTGTTTTTCAGCTGTCATTGCCTCTCATGCTTTTGCTCTTTTATCCTGCTGTACATTAAAATAAATACTTGAGGATTATTGTTTGTTGCAGTGCTGTATTTGCAAATTGTTCCGTTAAACTCACAGTTATAATTGGCACAGTTAATTGTCTTTGTGTCCGTTTGTGTACAGGTAAGCAGGTCATCCACCCGTGGCAGATCCAGGCTGTGCAGGAGGAGTTCTCCCCCAGTCAGGAGAGAGTCCGCTGGGCCAGAGAGCTCATCGCTGCTTTTGACCAACATCAGAAGGAGGGAAAGGTAAACCCAAAAGCCAAACCACATTATTCAAGATGCTAAAGGGTAGCTTTAATTTCTTGTATGAAATTGCTAACTGTAGTTGCATTATTTACAGTATATAATAATACAATCAAAATAAATCGTCACAGTGTATGCAATTACATTTTGTCTGTCTGGGTGTTTGCTTGTTTTTGTTTTTAAATCCTCCATAGATTGTTGAATGTTGTAATAAATTTTAACAAACATTTGCAAGCAGCACCCCCCCCCCCCCTTCCCCCATGCTGAGTGTACGTCTCCAGCGTGCTGAACTCTCTTGGCTGTGCGTTGCAATGACAGCGGTCTTTCTCTGCTCCAACACCCAGGACCGACGCTTTTGTCGCATCTGCTCACACACCTCCGTAGTTCCAGAGAATACATACTGTACACCCTTGGGTGACTCTCAGAGACAACATAGAAGGGTTGGCGGGGGTAGCCGAGCCAATTAAGTGTACAATATTATTGTTCCTAATTTAGTGCATGGTTGGATCCTGTGTGTGGAGCTCTGCGGTCTATCTGTTGAGGTAATACACAATCTGCCCACACCTCTCTCCCTGCCAGGGCTGCTCCTGCTAAGCATCGCCCGAGGGATTCATGTCCTATCCGTCCCTCTGCCCCGGAAGGCGTGCGTGTATGTGTGCATTGTGTTTTGAGTGGTGAGCAGGGTTGGTCCCTGTAATACTTACTGTCATTCATTGGTGGCATTTTAACCTGAGGTTTTTAGATTTTTTTTCTTTATTTTTCCAAGCATAGTAGTGAGTTGTTATGGTCTATTTTATGCTATTTTAATATGTTAAACTGTGGATTTTTATACCTTTTTTTGTCTTATATTTCATTCTTCCTGCCCTTCCTTTTGTTTCACACCTGCTCAGGGTGCGTTCACCTTCCGCGGCAGCATGATTGACATGCCCTCACTGAAGCAGGCTCAGAACATCATCGCGCTCTCTGCCACGGTGCCAGAGGAATGAGACGGCTGGGAAGAAGAAATGGCAGGAACCACACTGCTGAACTGAGCAGGAGGGGTCAGAGGAATCCGGAAATTCCTCAGGTCTCACGACTAAAATAGAACTTGTCGTCGTTGCATTTCCTGACACTACAGTATCCTGTAAAATATTTTTGTTAATGTATGTTTCAGCTCACTGTTAATTATGATTAAATTAAGTGGATTTTATGTGATGGAGCTTCAGTTCATATTTGCTGCAGTGCAAACTGCACATTTCCTCTTGAAAGCAGCTCGCATGAATTACTGCCCTGTACACTTTTTTTGTGTGTGTGTGTGGGGGGGGGCATTCCTGCAGGGTGTGCAGCATCATGCTATTCTCTTGTTTGTGCATGTGTGCATATGTGTGCCTCCCCGCTCTCTCCTAGGTCATGATGAATGCTCGTCCATCTCCACGGTCCGGACAGCTGGTCGAAAGGGTAAACAAACACAACAAGCTGCTGTTGTGCATCTATTCACTTGGCCCCCAGTCTTTCCAGTCAGGCCGCAGCCCCCCTGCCCAGAGTGTGACTCACAAACATCAAAGTACTGCCTGCTTTAAAAAAAAAAAAAAAAAAAAAAAAGGGCTGATAGAAAATGCGTAAACTTGTGGTTTAGTGTGTGTCCTTCTCCTCCTCTGTGGCCATGGTTGATGGAGAAGGCGTGTGGCGTCAGACGTGCTTGGACCTGGAAGGAAAATAAACACTTCACGTGTACCCAAGCTGCAGCAGTATTCCATAACTCACCCGTCTTTACCACTGAAGAGCCTTTTTCCCCCTCATTTGCATCATGATAACCATCTAATCTTTTAAAGGCTTACACGTGAAAAAGAACTTTACCAAGTGAGGTAGAGAAGTTTGTCGCCGCGTCACAAACTGCAGCATAAAGGGGGCTTTGTGGAGCCCTTGTCCATGTCTGACTTGCAGAGACAGTGAAGTGGGTGTGATGTTAGAATGAGACAGATTAGTGGCCATGTTGCTCCAGCAGACCAGGACTGAGGCTTTGTCTCTCTGACCGGCGGATAGGAGGATAATTGGGGGGGTGTTGAATGGTTAATGGTGCCATTGGTGACCATGGTAATGAAAGGCGCCATACCTCCTCTACCCCACCTCAGCCACTCATCCCTCCCTCTTTCTCTCCCTCTATCTATCTCCATCTCTTACTGTATGATCTATTGTGTCTGGTGCGGGGCTGGTGTCTGTGCCAGGCCCGACAAAAAAAAAAGATCGAAACCACTCCTGCGGCCGGCCAAGCACCCTAACAGTGAGCTGTCTCTTTGGCATTTGGCCACGTATTTCTTTCACCCCTGGTTCACCTTTTTTTTCCCCCTATGATGAATGCACATCCAGCTTGTTTGCTTTTCACTCAGATTCTACCTCGAGGATTGTGAGCGAAACCAGATCTTACCTTTGTCTTCTATGAAACAAATTCAGAAATATTATTTGTCTGAATCTTATTTTGTGAAGTTGTTTCCTGCTCTACAAATGGATTATTAAACATAAACTCGGTGAGAGAAATTGTGAAGTATTTAGAGGAGTTGCAGCACGTGTGTAGATGGGCATAAGCAGGTTTAACTGTACTGTAGCTTCTTCTATGAAATCATATTAGTGAAACATTTGAGTATTTTGATTTAAAAAAAAAAACTCTTCGTGGTTGGACCCCAACCACTGAAGGATTTTGAATACTAACACTGATATTTAGCACTTTAAAAATCTGGTATGCCCATATATCACCCATCCAGACACAGAATAGGAGCAGATTTCCCCAGCATTTTATGTGCAGTTACTTATGAGTGCTAAGCTAAAATGACAAGTCAGTTTCAATAATACATGTCTTTTATCATCACAACAAATAAAATGACCTGAAGAACAACAAACTATATAATTTTTTTCCATAAATTACATTAAAAAAATGAATAAATGAGCATTTTCCCTTGATTTTTTTTTTCTCATTTTATTAATGGGCCAATACTGATTGGTTTTTTTTATACTGATCAATCAGCAAATATCTAATATCGGCTGATAGTATTGCTCTGGTTAAAAGTGGGGGGTGGGGGCTTTAAAGTCTGTCTGAATTAGGGATGCACGATATTGGGGGGGGGGGGGGGTTGGGGGGGTGATAACCGATATGCTGACCTTTTCAAAATAGTTTTGCTGATACCAATATATGCACATATTTCTCCACCTATTTACATCTCCTCTGTGTGACAGTGATGATTTACTGGCATATGAAGACACATTCCTAAAGAAAAACGTGACAATTATCCATCCATCCATCTTCTTCCGCTTAATCCTTTTTGGGTCATGGGGGGGGGGGGGTGGCTGGAGCCTATCTCAGCATCTTTAGGTGAGAGGCAGGGTACACCCTGGACAGATCGCCAGTCCATCGCGGGGCCAACACAGAGAGACAGACAACCATTCACTCTCACATTCATACCTAAGGACAATTTAGAATCCCCAGTTTGATGCCAGTTAACCTAACTTGCATGTTTATGGCATGTGGGAGGAAACCAGAGAAATCCTGGAGTAAACCCACGCAGACATGGGAAGAACATACAAACTCCACACAGATCACTGTTGGTCGGGGGCTGGGATCGAACCCAGGATCCCCCGGCCAAGGGTGAGTTGCTGTGCTGCTGCAGTGCTAACCACTCCGCCACCGTGCTGACATGACAGTTACCTCAGCTTAATATGAAAATTAGTGTGTGTGATATATATAACTAAAATATTAGTAACATGTTCAGCAGAACTGTAGACTTCCTCCTTTTCATAGGTTTGGAGGATACTGTTCCTGTATTGATCGATGTCAAAAATAAGTTCGCCAATGACCAACTTATTGTTTTTGATTGTTTTGGTATCTGCTAAGAAATGTGCATTGTTAAAAAAAAAAACAATTACTGAAATGCTGGAGAATTGTTCAGTCCCAGATGTTTTCTGAATTTGCAGCTGTAGTCTGCTGTTTGTTTTGGGACAAAATCAATGGCACACAACTGGGACAGACCAGAAAAATATTGGCATGATGCCGATATCTTATCCGCTGATATCAGTCAAGAAGGTAAATATCTGCCGATACTGATGTTAGGCCGATATCTTGATGGATCCCTAATGTGATTTTTTTTTTTTTTAAATCAAAAGGTAAAAGACACCTTCTGCTGATTAAAAAAAAGAGCTGGTTAGATTTATTGTGACTAAATTAAGCTTTTTGGAAAGTCCTGTCATGTAATTTATTGTTGAACATTAAACCTTTAGCAGCATAGTATCCTTCCTTATTTACAGTTTATGATTTAATAATTCCACTTTATGCAAGTCAATCAGTACTTTTTCAGAGCGAAGCAGGACTCCTGTAAAGACGCACTAAGTCTTCAACATGGACTTTAGTAGGGCTGGAGTCCAGTGTGAAGGGGACGTTTCCTTACTGAGCAGCTCTGCACCAACAGGTGTCCCCCCCCCCCCACACACACACACAGGACGGAAGATCTCAGAGCAGAGAAGCAGCATGCCGACCAAAAATGAACTTAAAACAATCCAGCCCTTTTATGGATGAGCAGGAAATTATTTGACCAGTTTCAGTTTTACCAAAGCACAAAGTTCACGCACCGCTTTTCCTTCAGCCCAATAATCCTTCAGTCATTTGATCTTTTCAGCCCTCCCCGCTCCTCAGAAAAACTTTGGTATTTATAGAGCTTGTTAAGCCCCGATTGCTTTTCACCTCTGCGATTTTTACAATTCAGTAAAGTGTGAATGGGGGGGGGGGGCGGAGTGGTGACATCTCTGTAGATTAGAGGAAAGTAAAGGTGTCTGCCTCCGCTGTGTAATTCTACATGACATTTCTATTATGCGTGGAACTGATTTAAAAAAAAAAAATCTTCCCAGTTCAGCCAGGCACTTCTATTTAAATACATGAGAGATTAAATTACAATTAACACCATTATAACCTCCCCAAAATTGTGACGGGATTCAATTAGGCTGCGAGCAGTGTTTGCCAGGCCGGTGATGCGCTGCTGCAGATTGCTTTCATAAATAATGAGGGACAGCGCATGTATGCAAAACAGCGCAGATGAAAATTAAAATGAAATGTTTTACATATTTTTCCATTAATCTAAATGGGACCCGCGTGGGCAGAGATGGTTTTCTTCTAATTCCCCGCCCGGGGATGCCCAAATAATGACTTGATGTTTTAATAGACTTGTAATGACAATATATGACAAACTAATTGCGGCAGAAAGATTATTCCAGAGCAATAAAATGTGTCGTTATTGTGGATGGCGCACAGTTTGAGGAGTGTGGAGCTATTAGCGGGAATGGCTGGGAAAAAAAAAACGGCTGATCAAGAAAAACATTTGGTTTAAGATAATTAACTCTATTTCAATATTTACTACTTTTGCTTAAATGAATTAAAACATTCAGAGAGGGGGAAGAGTGCAAGGAAAATATTAATTTCCAGCATATCAGTGCTTTTAGGCAGGTAACAAAATGTTTTCTTTGTCAGTTTAAAAAAAAAAAAAGCTTTAAATAAAACGAATTTTTTTTTTTTTTTGATGAGGATTGTAGAATAATTTGCAAAAAGGAAAAGTGCTGTTTTTATATTTTTGAACGGCAGGCCTGCAGATTAGAACGGTCCTCTGTGAGCAGCTGCGTCACACTGAGCGGAACGTTCCGCTGATGGAGAACCTGAAGACCCCGTGGAACCGCCAGTGAGCGTCAGCTGAAGCGCTCACGATGGACGCCGCTTCAGCTGAGCCACCACGTGGACCGTCACTAACTTCATTTAGGAGACCCTCTTGTCTGAGCCGGGGAGAACGGTGGGACGGAACGCGCGAGGCAGAAATCAGCCCCCCTCCCCCCCCCTCCCCCCCATCCTATAGATGCAGTGACAATAAACAGGTGTGGTGTCACTCATTAAAGCGCTGACAGTGATGTGAAGGTAAATCATTCTCGCCTTTGACGCTCTAATTGCGCTTGTTTTCCACTGCAGGCCAAATTTGGTTGCGCTAAATGTTGCACTCCTCCAAATATGCCCACACTCCACCACCTGCTGTACTTCTGTGTCTATCGTAAATGTCATGTTGCCCCCCCCCCTTTTTTAATTTAACCCATCAAACTTGCCCAGGCCTCTGCAGGCCTTCCTGGTTCTTGCAGCTTTTCCTCCCACATCCGTCCTCTTTAGGATCCGCTCACCTGCAGCTGGGAGGAAGAGAAATGCATTTTATAAACGCACGAATCGAACAAACTCCATTTCTGCCAACATCTTACCTTATTAAAGAGGACTGGGATGCCTCTGCAAGAGTTGGCCGGTTTGAATAGTTGGCGGACGTCTCGTCATTGTTTTTTCTTGGAGGCCAGTATTCCTGAGTGACTTGCCCGTCTTCCACAACCTTCTCCTTTGGCCCAGCTCCACCCTGGACTCGGTGCTTCTTAACGTGCCCAGATCAAAGGCTGTCCGCCCTGACGGAGACCACTAAGATCGGTGCGCTTTGTCTGCTGTTGTTAGGAGTGAGGAAGGGTGGAGGGGGAGAGGAGGCGGGGGAGCAGGAGGGTGGGGTGGTAATGGGAGCGGTGCACAGGCTTAAAAAGTCTGCAACTTTCTTTTTTTTTTTTTTTCCAACAGTGTCCATCTGTTGTCACGAGGAGTTTACGGATGTCCAGAAATAACCTTCTGATAGTGTGGAAATTGTGAACTTGGACTGATGTATAAAACGCGCTTTTCCTTATTATGTGTGGGAAGTGCTTAATTATTCTGATTTAAACACCTATCTGTGGTTTGTTTTTTCTGTTTTGCTGGAATCCACCAGACGAGACAGGCCGGTTTCCGCAGGCGCAGGTCTGCGGCCACACCTGCCGCTGTTGGTCCTGCACGCGCCAGATGAAGGGTGGGCCACTGTTGCTGAAAACTGTTACTTCTGCACCACCACGAGTTTAGCTCATGGGACGAGTCCGCCTGCTTTGTTCAAAACTTGGTTTTCCTGGGGGGGGGGGGGGGGGGGGGGCGTGCGCCCGTATCTTCCTCCTCTACTCTTTGCGCCTTTCTTCCGTTTACCTGAGCAACATCAATCAATATCTGCGCATCCTCTATAACTCTTCCACAGTAGCGCCATCTTTTTCATTTTTTTTTGCTTCACAGCAGATGGTTGGAGAGAAAAAAAAACGTGATCACTGGAGCAGATCACACAAACTCTAAAAGTTTCCTCGAAACCTTTGCGTAAAAGTTGTGCCAAGCCTGACATAAATTCCAACTCTATTGCCACCTTTCCTCCTGCACAATCACAGGATCAGGCTTTGCTCTCCTCCTCCTCCTCCTCCTCCTCCTAACTTTTTTTTCTTTTCCGGCAGGTGGAGGCCGCGCACCTGCACGCACAGCTGCGCGCACCTTGTTATTGCTGCCGCTGCTTGACGCACAGATGAGCGCAGCGCACTGCCGACAACACGGTTCCTACAACATAAAGCTCTCTGGCGCTGCGGTTCTTTAGCCTCAGCATGTTTCGGCCTCATTTTATGGCGAGGCAAACCTTTAAAAAAAAAAAAAAACCAAACAAACAAAAAAAAAACGCCCACTCTTTCCAGGAATTTGTCTTCTATTTCTGCAGCAGAAACCACTTTTAGAATGAGTTTTCTGTTGTAATCTATGCATTTATTGCGTCTTATTTCTTGTTTGCCATGCTGCGGATTTCAACATGACACTACCTAATCCAATTAAACACGATAACCCACGACTCACTATTCTTCTCCTCTTTTTTTCCTGACAAGCACTCTTGGTTTTGTGTGAAAGAGAGTCAAGAGCCCTCTCTTAATCCCGGGCACGACTAGAGGTGATTGAAAAGTGAAAGAAAGCCCTCATTGGTCCTCGAGCTGGATGGTCCTTCCTTTGTCCAGTCCTGTGGCTTTTTGTTCAGTCCGGTCATCATGCATAGCAGCCCCCCCCCCCCCCTTTAATTCAGGTCTTTAAAGGGAAATCACGTCTGTTGGGTCGCTGGCAGTTATTAGTCTGTATCAGTTTACCGAAACAAAATGAAGGCGTGTGGAAACATCTCCAGTCTATTCATTAATGCTGTTAAATAGTAACTAGTTGCTGTAATCCAAACAGGCCGCTAATTGGGATTTGGGGACCATTAATAGACATTTAAAGTGTGCCTAATGTGTCCTTTTTTTCAGCAGATTAGGCCTGGTTGTGTTATGGGGAAAATGGATAACATTCCTCCCTCTGGGTTCACAGCAACTTCTGGAGCTCTTCACCACACCTGCAGAATAAATGTCCACTGCTGTTAAAATTAGACCAATCAAAATTAAACGCTGGAAGAAACCAATTAGAACCACAAGTTTGTTTTGTTTTGGTTGTTGTTGTTCTCCAGTTCCTCTGAAAGTGCTGCAGGGTTCTGCAGAATCCGCAGATATTCCACCGTATTGTAGATGTTCCAAAATGACAGAGGGGATGTGACGTCAGCAGGGGTACGGTTAATGAAGCTCCATTGCCCTTTGGATCTCGGTCACAGTGCAGCAGGGAAGTTTGGGAGAACTTTATTCCTCTCACTTTATTTTTGGCACATTTTTTTAATGGCAGAATTTTGGATTTTAAAGGTGTTATTCACCATGGTGGGTTTAGTGCTTGTTAGTTGGTAGTGCAGTTTGACATCCCAGATGTGTTGTGAGATTTTCTAACTAACTAATAACGCACCATTAGTCCTCCCCACGGCTGTTATTATGCTTATTATAATTCTTCTGGAGAGTTCTCCCTATAGGAACCGTGACAGGCAGACAGGGCAGGTGAGAGATGTAGATGTTGAGTGTAAGGAGTCGCTCCTCTTCCCTTTTCCTACGGGGGCCCTGCTTAATGAGGGCACCTATGGGGCCCTCCCGGATGCAGAAGTGTTCTAACCTCGTCACGGCCGGTCAGCACTGAAGCACCGACACCTGCGCGTCATCCCACCTCCTCCTCCTCCTCCTGGCTCCCCCGGGCAACTTCTGCCACAGCCCCGCATCACCGAGAGTTCATCCGCTGTGTACAACTTCTGACAATGATAATGATGCGCACGGTGATGCTGAAAATCTGGGGAGGGGCTCTAGTAGGGAAATGAGGGCTGTCGTATTCCGCGCAGGGGAGGGGAGCTTTGCATTTCTCCTCAGGACCAGTTGTCTCCTGATGGAAAATCACCACTCTGCAGCCTGCCACTGAAGTGAAGCTGCAGTCTGGTCTTCTCACAACTTACAAACCAGAGGGAATCTGCTCCCATTCACGTGTAGCTATAGACCCAAATGAAACACTGGACAGGTAATTATAACCGTCCGTGTGATGAATAAACCCAGTGTGGCAGTTACAGGTTATGATCTCGGGTTTTGCGGTGAACTATCAGTCATGTTAATAAAATATCGCCAGCTCTCAAGGTTTGTGTCACTAAGATGGATAAGCTTTGATGGTGTGTGAGATATACTGTCATTTACCATGGCAAGTGTCTGTGAAGGGCCAATAGGTCCCCGTCCCCATGGAGCTGGCCTAATTATACAATTAGTCTTGTGATTGGGACAGTCAAGAGCTGAGCGTCCTGTGGGACAAGCAGACACATTATGGCTGTCATCAGTATCTTCTCAGCTTTTGGTCTGGGAGCTGTTTCATGTTTATGTCCTTAGATGGAGGCGGGTTGTTTCTCTGTTGTGTTTTGTTACTTTTAAAGCCACATAGTGCCAAAACAAGAAAAAAAAAAAAATTGTGGCTGGAGATCCATCCAGGCGCTTTCCTGGACGCCATTAAATGCCATAGGTCATTTTGGCATTCAACCCTTCATGTCTTAAGCCTCTATTCTGGGGCCTCGGCAGACCAAAACCACATCCCTTTGAAGCCCTGGGTCAGATGGAGACCCCCATATCTCAATCTCATTGCCTATCCGGCCACATCTCCTCCCTAGCTTATCCCTGGCCTGTTGGAAACATCAAGACGCCACATTTTCTTCTGTCCGTTCACAGCCGTATCTGTCTTCGCCCAAACCCGTGTCTGCGAAAGAGAATCGGGGTGGGGCTGCTTGTGATGTTTGGGGTTGCACGCGGACATCTCCATGAAGTCAGAGGGAGGTCCTGGCACTGCATGGTTGAGGGGTCGGTGGTGAATCCACACGGGCTAATCCCAGTGAATCAAAGCCCCTACAGTGAGCCTGGAAGCTGAGGTGGTGGGTGACCAACCTTGACCGCTTTACGCTCAATCGCCTGGCTGTGTGGAGAAGGGGAGATGTTTGTGGGCAGACCAGGTGCCATGCCCTTATCTGTTTCTGGCACAAATGCCCCCTTGTCCGTCCTTTATCAACACAACTTTTCCTTTTGCCCACATTGCCCATCTCCTTATCTGGAAGCAACCATCTCCCCCTTTCCCCCACCTGCTATGGGTTGATCCCCACCCCCCTAAACACTGACCTTTTTCTGCAGTAAAACCAGATGCGTGCATCCAAGGGGCTGGTCTTATGATGTTCCATGCATGACAGTTTTGGCACAAATCTGCCTCTTATCCCCAATCATCGAGTGCAACGGTGAGGATGATGGGATGGAATAAACAGGTGGACTGGGTCCTAAGCTTCTGAAACCATTCTTCCCAACAACAGATGTGCTTTAAGATAATATGTAAAGCTGAACAGGAAGGGTGCATGGAGTTGGCTTTGGCTGGAAAAATAGTGGGTTGTACTGTTTGCAGTGCTTTTTTTTTGGGGGGGGGGGGGGTGAGGCTGTCTCTTTTAGCCCTGTAAACTGTTCCATCCCCAGGTGTGTATCAAAATATCTTTTACTTAAAATCTCCATCTGCCTCACCATCCAATTCATCCCTGGTTTCCAGTACCATGAAGCCTACATCCTGCATTTAGAGCCTTTTAGGGAAAGCCCTGTCATTCACTACTGGGGCGGCATGCTCACGCTTATCTGCACTTCAGCTTCTCCTCTCTGGCCGGCGGGCTGCATGAGAGGCCCAGGTATCTGAGAGCAGGCCTGGCTCGTGCCGTTGTCCGTGGACGACCTTGCTCTCCTCACCTACTGCCTTGGAGTGGCTCCCAGTCCTGGGATGGGGCCTTTGGATCGGCACCAAGTCTCTACCCCCACAGATGTTACTGAGCCACCAGATATTATGTCAGCTTCTGAGTGATGTAGCGCTGCGCTTCTGTGTGGTGCAGGTGGCCAGGATGAAGAGGCAGCACAGGAAAGAAGTGAAGGGGCTAAAAAAAAAATTAAAAATGTAATTTTTCCACTTGTGAGCAGATGAAAATACAAGTTTTTAGCAGTTTTACTTTCCATGGGTAATCCCTTTGTCTGTTATGCTGTGGGTTTCTGCCGTTTGGTCGTCTGCTGCCATGCTGCTGTTATACTGTAGTTTCCCAGTTTGGGATCAATAAAGTACATCTATCTATGCAAAATAAAAGCAAATGAAGTGATGGGTATGAAAACATGAAACACCGTTTCAAAACAGAAAATGTTTCTTATTTAAGCACTAGAAAAAATATATAGTTTTTTTTACCTAAATAATAACTTGCATATTATTCATATAGCAAAAAACTTTTATTGTATTAAAAATAGATGCTTGTTGCCCTTATTGGTTTTCTGTAAAATTAGCATCAATTAGTTTCTTTACTAAACTCCTGTTCTTTTATAAAATCTT
The DNA here is from genome assembly GCA_020510985.1 of Pholidichthys leucotaenia. Classification (NCBI taxonomy): domain Eukaryota; kingdom Metazoa; phylum Chordata; class Actinopteri; order Cichliformes; family Pholidichthyidae; genus Pholidichthys; species Pholidichthys leucotaenia. The sequence continues at coordinate 95,285,248 of CM035843.1, forward strand.
ATTTTTTTTAAATTAATGGATTACAAAATATGTTGTTTTAGGTATAGCACGTTTGGATGATTAAATCCATCTTTAATAGAGGTTTTACCATAAATAATGCCCTCAATGCTGTTGTGACTGTATTAAATCTTAGCATTAATAATTTTACCTTCCTTCAAAAAGTTCTAATTAGGCTATAATTATTCTGTAAAGAAAATAAGTGCCAGACGCCTTCATACGTTTGTAGAACATTTTCTAATGTATTTAAATGCATTTTCTAATTCAGGTATTCTGCAGGTGGGCTGGGGCTGGGGCTGGGGGGGCGTGGGTCAGCTGTTTCCTCTGAAAGACATGAGAGCAGAGACTTTCCTCCTGCAGACGTCCACAGCCCAGGATTCAAGAGAGGGATTTTTTTTTTCTGCCAAGAAAAAAAAAATTAACACGCTTCTTTAACTTGCAATTAAATTGGTTCCTGCAAACTACAGTAAAGTACTGTAAAAAAAAAAAAAAAAAAAAAAAGAGTAGACACGTCTGCTGGATGGAAAAGGGGAAAAACTCAGAATTGGAAGCAGTCTTGGAGAGGTTACCATGTAAGTGTTAATTATAATATAATTTGGTAATCACTATACATCTTGAGCAATATTAAAAACTAAAGAAATACCCCCCACCCCCACCCACAGTCCACACAGAGACCCCGCAAGTGGAAATTAATTGTGAGCCATCACGTGTGTGTTGTTGTTTGCGCGTGTCGGGCTGGTTTACAGACACTCGGCGGTTGTTCTGGACAGCCCGACTCTCCTCACCGTCCGGGCCTCTCGTGCGCCGCAGCCACAGACGCGTCATTGGCTCGTTTTCAGCTGAGCGCAGGAAGCTGTCAGCGGTGCCGCTGCTCTGCTGAGACGTTTCTGGGTGGAGAGGTGCTGCTCTTTCTCCTCCATCCCCCCCAAAACACTAAAGTTTACTGATATAATGCCGCTTAGTTTGCGTTTTCTGCTTTTTTTAATTTTTGCATCATTTATTTACTTGTTACAGTGAAGGTGCGCTGCGCAAAAGTGGCGCAGGTGTTTGCCCCCCCCCCTTTTTTTTTAACAGTCTCCCAACTTTTGTGACCAAAATGATCTGCTCGCATGCAATCTTGTGCGCGCATTGTGTCAGCAGCATTCAGGAGATGGATAATGCTTGTAAAGTCTGACAAGCCGCCGTTTGTTTCGCCTTTTACGCTCCTCTGAGAAATTATCGCTCAGCCCACTTTAAAGGGCGCAATGCGCTCTCGCTGCGACTTTTTGCTTTGTCCTCTCACCAAGTCGGCGTCTGCATGTCTGACTCCGCCGGTTACTGATTTGCAGGCGGCGTGTTAAGGTGGCCCATGTAAGTGATTTCCACGGACATCCCTCCAAAGGAGAACAAATGGCTGACAAAGGCTCGCCTTTCCAGTTCAGCAGCGTCGTTAGGACAACCGAAAAGTATTCCTCAGATAATAAGTTCTACTTCAAAGCCTTTCTCGCTGAAGGGTGACTGCTTCACTCCTTTTATTAAGTCTCCCTTCTGTTTTTAACGCCCAAGGAACTGTCTCTGCTTATTTCTCATGGTGTTTATTTTTGCAACATTGCGCATTTGTTTCCAAACAGCAGCGCTTTTTAAAAAACGCGAAGTACAAACAAAGAGGCCCACGTGAACCAAGCAGTTGATGATGCTTTTCTAATTTATTTTTGATGTGTAAAATGAGGTTAAAATTTGCACTTTTTTTCCTCCTCATTACCACAACCAACAAGCCTAATGAAGTACAAGTCAAAGCAGTTTATTTCACCCTTTCAGCCTCAGGATTTGTCAGTCACCCACCTGCCCAAGGTGTGTTTGTGGCAGCACAGCTTTTCCTTTGATTTTTCTCCACTCAGTGGCCCCGTTAGTGGTTTTTTTTCCTCCCTCCTCCAACCGGACTTATTCAGATGTGAGCGTCTCACCGCCCATAGAAATCCTAACGCACCATGAAGACTGTCAAAGCAGCAGCCTTGCTCTCAGGAGCTGCAGCCCCCTTTGAAGTGGCCTTGGTCAGTTTTACTTCTATAGACTGGACAGGCAACTTGTTTGAAAGTGAGATTGCTGCGTTTTAATGGAGGAAATAAAGGGGAGGGGGTGTTTTCTACACTCTATACAAGGCTCTGCTTATTGTCACATATCTTTTTATCTCTTATTTTTCCCATGAATGATTCATGCCTGGGCCGCTTTGTGCTGTCGCGCCTTTCAGAGGTGGCACCATCGGGGGGCTATAAGTTTTCCCATTAGCTCACTGATTAGTTTATACCAGCCTCCTTGGCCCTTTAAGCCAGTTCATGGGACAGAGTGGAGGTTTTTATAGAAATGTCAGGATGGCAAGTGAACAGGGCCTGCTTCAGACTTTGATGATTTGGGTCCCCCCCCCCCCACCTACACACACACACACACACACACACACACACACACACCAAAAAAGGAGAAAAACCTCACCAATTCAACTCATCTGTGAATTAATAAATCATACCAGTGTGATCTGACACCTCAACTGTAAATGTGCTGATTTTTATTAATTTTAGCAGGACTTTTATATTGTAAATTAAAATCTTGGAACATCAAATGTCTGCACAGTCATCTCTCTTTTTTTCCATCCATTGGTGCGTCTCAGTATGGAGGACGGATCACTACAAAAATGCATGCAGGAGAAGGGATTTTTTTTTCACATTACACAGCCTATTCAAGTACGTGTTTTCTTCTTTTACAAAGCACAAAAAATAAACAAATTTGTAGGAAAAAAAGATATGAAAAATAAAACATCAGCAGGGTACTACACATCACCAAAACTGATATTATTATTATTATTATTATTCTTTGGTGTTTCTGTAAAATCCAGTACAACATTGATACCAGCAAATAAATTACAATGTACAAAATCAACATTTCCTCTTTTGTTTTGTAATTAAACTACACAACATTGACAAGCATCAGTACAGTTACATATATACAAATGGTACAGGATCAAAGCCTGTCAGTGTAGACATTTAGGGTCTCAGGGGACTTCTTTAACAAGCATCACTGCTTGTGGATTTTTGCATAAAATATAGTCTTAAATAGTTCTTAAATATTACAAAAAAATTCCATCCAACCACATGTAGAAATCTTGAGGGGGAAAAAAGGTAAATGAAAACCCTTAAGACACTCGTGCTGGCTTCTTGCTTCCTCCACATTGTTTTTATTGTTGTACCTTATCCTTAAAAAAAAAAATCTGATGAAGGATTTTTTGTTAAAAAAAAGCCAATTTCTTTCATATTTAAATCAATTATTGCCACCTGTGGGATTGCAGGCTGCACCTTCTTCCCTTTAATTGCCCCTAATATGACACTGATGGATTGCAGTGAAGTTACTAACTGCAAGGAAATGACGAGGCCATGTTTAAAAAAAAAAAAAAAAAAGTCACCTCAGTGGTGCACTTAATTAAATCCTGCATTCTTCTTGTCAAAAATAAGTTTTATTGTCTAATAGGGAGCAAATTTATCATCCCTCAGTGTAAACGTGTTTATTTCACAGCTGTGATTTATGATTTTTTTTTTTAAGGTTAAGGTCAAGGGTCATTTTCCTCCTCAAATTATTAACCCCTCACTGCATCCTCAAGTGTAAATCTGCTGGTTTTAGTGCAGTAGTTTAGTGTCAACTTGAAATCTCACTACTGTCAGTCACATTGTGGATGTACCAAAAAAAAAAAAAAAGCTGGGCCATCAGAGCATCGTCCTTGGGTCTGAACTTCTGAACGAGTCCTCGTCCTCCGAGTCCGTGGTTGGCACGTCGCTGGAGGGGGTGTGCAGGTGGTTGGGGCCCCCGCTGCCCTGGCACACGTACCACTCGTTGAGGTTGGTGACCTGAGGGGAGAGGTTGGCCGAGCGGCTCCGGTGCGCCTCGGAGACGGGCGACAGGGGCTCGCCCAGGGCGTTGGTGGAGGAGATGTAGGCGACGCTGGTGGCGGAGGAGGGGGGCGGCGGCGACTTGCAGTGCACCTTCATGTGCTTGCGCAGCGAGCTCGGGTGCGTGTAGGACTTGTCGCAGCCGCGCACCTTGCAGTAGTAGGGCTTGTCGCTGGTGTGTACGTGGGAGTGCTTCTTCCTGTCGCTGCTGTTGGCGAACTTCCGGTCGCAGCCGTCGAACTCGCACTTGAAAGGCTTCTCCCCTTTGTTGGAAGAAATGAGACATTGTCAGTGGTGCGTCACGTTTGGTGAGGAAACGTTAAACACAGCAGCCTGCTCTGCCGACTCCGCGTTCCCGCGTGAATACGCGTGACATGCCTTTAGGCCTTCTGCTTTACGTGTGTGCGCGTGGAGAAAAGGGAGAGCCCAGCTGATTGTGGTCTGCTCCCTCCACACACGCACACACGCCGTGATTCAGGCCGTAAAATCTATCAATTATGGATTATTTGTAGTTACGGGAAGGGCGTTTTAATTCCCGTTTATTCCCAGGGCATTTCTGCAGAATTCAATAAGGCCTCGACTGACGGCAGAGCGAGCCTCTTATTGGACACAATTCAACCCCGGTTCCGTGTAATAAAAACAAAAGCGAACTCTGGAGAAGATAACGGACTTGGAAAGTTGGTGAAGTCTGGCGGCTCTGACGGGCAGCGCGGTGCCCACGCGCACTTTTCTGTTGTTTTTCAGAAGCAGTTCATTCCTCAAACGTTAAACTGTGAATTCACGTTTAAACCTCACACCTGTTCCTGTCGCGATGCCACCAAATGGTGCCTATGCGCTCGATCTGTTAACTGTGCTTCTGCGTGCACGTCCCACGCCTGGGTGCAGTTTTACGCGTGTTCTGTTGTGCTGTGGGGACGTAAGCACGTTTTACAAATGGTGTCTTAATCCCCTCACGCCTACCGCGGCCGCCTCGGCGAGTCAAAGAAAGTTTGTGTTTAAGATGGGGAATAAACACGATGCGTAATTACGCACCGTGGCACGGTTTCTCCGGGAAGTTAACTCTAAAAACAAGTCGCTTTGGACGCATAATATCACAACTCTCGCGCCAGTTTTCACACATTCACGCGCAAACTGCTCATGCACAATTCAAAGTACTGACCTGTGTGCGTTCTTTTGTGAATTTTTAGGTTCTCCGATCGGGCAAACACTTTGCCACATCCCGGGAAGGGACACGGGAAGGGCTTCTCCCCCGTGTGCACTCGGATGTGGTTGATGAGTTTATATTTCGCCTTGAAAGCCTTCCCTTCTCGTGGACAGTCCTCCCAAAAACAGACGTGGACGCTCTGCTCCGGTCCGCCGACGTGCTCCACCGTGACGTGGTTAACCAGTTCGTGCATGGTGCTGTAAGTTTTGGAGCAGGGCTTCTTCTGGCTTTGCTCCTGGTCAATCCACTTGCAGATGAGCTCCTGCTTGATGGGCTGCCGCATGTATCTCAAAAACGCCCCCGCCGCTCCGTGAGGAGCAGAAGCGATGTTCACGTTGAGGTTCATGGAGTTGTAGCTGTGGAGGGAGGACGGTCCATAATGCTCCGGCCTGTGCCCGAAGTGCTCCGGCCTGCCGTAGATGTCCCCCGGAATACCCAGGCGCATCTGCCCGTTGAGGGCATGGTGGACGCCTGGGGACGCCTGGTCGTGGAGTCCAGTGAAAAGTGAATGGGCCCCGCTTTCCGCGTGCCCATAAGCACCTGTTGGGGAGATGAACATGCCATGGTGATGAGGGGAGGAGGCGGAACTATGCTGGTCGCCAAGTGCGTGCATAGCAGAGGCTGAGAGTTCTCTCCTGAGGATGAAGTCCCTGCTGCTTGAGTAGCCTGAGTGGGGGTGAGCCACGGGGAAACCCACTGTGGTCTGAGCAGGAGTGAAGGACGCCGCCGTCTGGGCTTCGGGGTGGCTCTGAATGTGCTGAGACGGGCTAAGTTTGACAGCGTTTGTCTGTGCCATGTGCTCGGGTCCAAATGGAGTGAGTGCCACTCCGGGGTCGTTGCCCAGCTCCCCAGGGTGCAGGTGGGCATGGTGGGAGAGAGGGTGATGCCCCCCCAGCCCCGGGAAGCCTGTCATGTTCTGATGAGGAAGGGCTTGAGTCGCTGCCAGATCCGCTAATCTTATCGCCGGATTCCTCTTGTTTAAAGGGGGCTCCATAACTACACACACACGTCCATCCGCACTCACCGCAGCAGTTTTGTTTTTTTTTTCTCACCCCACCACGCTCTCTAGAACATTAGAAAAATATGTATATCAGGGCTCTATAAGTTCTTTTTCCCGGCTTCAACTCTGCTTGCTCCGTTTCCCACTCTGTCCTCAAGCGATTGGCAGAACATACAACAGTTGGAGGACACAGTGGGGAATACAGTTTAGAAATGGCACTGCGGGTATTGGACGGATTTCGGTGACTGGCAGTTAGGAGAACGAAGCGATTGGCTGCCGTTCAGCGCAGGGCGCAGCAGGGTTCCGCCCCCTCACTGCCGCTGCTCACTGCACAAAGTTGGACTAAAGTTAGCGGCCGTCCGTCTGGGTGGCTGCTGGTTCCTGGTGCCGGCGATCAAAACCGCCAGTTTGGCTCACACTTGTGCTTCAGCCCGCCGCTTTTCTCCGTCACTTTATTTATGTATATTATTATTTTTATTATTATTATTTTAGGGGAAAAAAAACAAAAGACGCTGCAGGTGCAGAAGTGAACTGTGCCAGATCTGTCATCAGCATCGTGGAGTTTATGGGGTTTTATCATTTTAAACATTTTAAACGTGTAACACACCAGCAACAGCCGACTGAGGTGTCATTAAAAAAAAAAGAGAGAAAACCGCTGAGAGCGCTTCTGATTTTCCTTGAAATATAAAACTTTTTTTTCCTGCTAAATTAAAATAAAATCAGATCACACGGAAACCAGGACAGCAGTGGAGAGTGTTTTCGCCTTGGTTCGGATCGTTTGATTTCCGTTTGGATTCTGTACTGAAAGGGGACATTAAGATTTAGCAGTGAAGGCTGACACTGTAATTCCCAAGTCTGTTTTTTTTTTTTAAAGGAGGGGAAAAAGACCAATCGTATATATTTTCCAGAATATTCTTAAACACAAATAAATAATAAATAAATAGAAAAGGTGCCTTGATTAATGATCAGAAACGTATTTAACATTATAAGTGTGTGTAACTTTATTTATTGCAGATTGTGCGGCGGCTGCATGACAGCATCACGTGTCCATCACCTTTTAATTTTGATAAACCTCACCCCACATCACACAAATATTGTAGTTTTTTTTTTTTGTATAGCCTGAAAAATCTGTTTACAAAAAAAAAATAAATAAAAGAATATATAAAAAATACAGATACTTAAAAAGCGCCAGATATTATCAGGTTGGTGTGAGCATTTATTATGAGTCTGGCCCAACTGTTGAAACTGATTTGGGGACTTGGAGCAAATAATTTACCTTACTTTAAACATTTGCAGTCATGCGAAATAAAATATATATTCATATTTTATTTTTCATGCCATAATCCTTGCACAGGTGAGGTTTGTGCAAGTTCTGTGACAAAATTTACTTTAACGCTGACTTTGTGCCATGTGTTGGGGGGGGGGGGGGTGGCAGAAGAAGAAGGGTGGGGGTGTTGGTGGTGGGGGTGGGGGTGTTAGGCGTGTGCATAGCGGTGTCTGGAGGACTAATGGCCATCCCCAAAGAGAATTTTAAACCCATAAAAGGAAGGAGCAGTGGCTTTATCATTTAGGACTGGTGTAACTGCTGTTTCACACGCAGTAAAATTCAGTAGGAGAGTTAATTGAAATTAATCTGCAAGCGGACAAATGCAGCAACAGCTGACATTTTCATAATAAATATATATATATATATATATTTTTTTTTACAGTTATCCCGATGGTCATGCACACCAACCATCCAGATTTTAGTCATTATTTTCAAGAGACAAAAATTCTGACATTATTCAGCTATTTATTTAATTATTTGTAGTTTCCAAATCCCACAAAAGCAGCAGTATAAACACGTCGGATATCAGAGGGGTGAGTCTTCAGTCTCTCTCCGTGTAAAACAAAGCCGTTTTTGTCATAAACGGGCTTATTTTACCAAACGGCGTGAATGGGGGCGGCATATGTGGTGTTAGCGGGTCAAAGGTCAAACGTCCATGAAACACCAGGTCACAGACAGCAACGCCAGTAAGCTCTCCAGTGTGTCAACATATTGATGCTGTCACATAACAAGAGAAGAAATGCCCCCCTTTAATAAACCATCACACCGCCCTTGTGTGATCAAGATTGTTTATTATTATTATTATTATTATTATTATTATTATTGCCACAAAGCTGTAACTCTCCTGTTGGCTGTCTGCAGATTTTGCGTGATATTTTAACTTGTTAACATGGGAAATGAGTCATACTAAAACAGCGCTTCCCAAACCTGTTGAAATATTGGTCTGTGGGAGATTTTGAACAGCCTGGACCCCCTTTTATTGAAAAAAAGAAGAAGCAGTCATGTGTCTCTTGACGACTGATTTTTTTTTTTCATTTCACACCCTCTCTCTCTCTCCCTCTCTCTCTCTCTTTAATTTTCTTTCTCTCTTTTTCAACCCTATCTAGGGGGGAAGTTTCTGTGGTTTTTCCACAGAAATAAAGAACTTCTCATTGGGGTCGGCAGACTTTGAACTTGGATCAGCTCCTGTGTTTCCTGTGGTGCGGGTTGAAATAGTGCTGGAAGAATGGGCCCTGTCCCAGTCTGAGCTGCTGGGACACACCATTTAAGAAAAAAGTGTGTGTGTGTGTGTGTGTGTGTGTGTATGGGGGGTGGAGGTAAAAAAAAAAAAAAAAGTTTTAAAATCGTTTCCCTCGCATTTTGTCGCCTAGAGTGCCTGGGAGAAGCAGGGGAGAGAAATGTGGAGGGTCCGGCTTTGGTGGATTTCATTTGGGTGTAAAACTGTAAGTAAACTTCCTTCTAATTACAACCTGAGTGAGCAGCTTTGGGCGTTCATGTACGTTTATCTGAACACTGATTCACTCCCATGTCTGTGTGGATTTTATTCCCATGTGGAACAGACTGCAGCACTGCTGTGTGTGTGGGGGGGGGGGGGCACAGGGAACTCCCTTATAAAGTGGGAGAAAACGCTGAAAACTGTCAGCTGATGGCAACCTGGACCTTGCGGGGTCACCGGGGGTCACCTGGGCTCTCGCCGCCATGACTTGTAACTTAATTGGTGCGGTAAAGTGAGAACCAGCAGGGCAAAGGCAGCAGCATGTAGAACCATTATAGAAGCTCCTCTGAAGGCCCAGCTGTGGTTGGGTAACCAGTTTTAAAAAAGGTGGTGGTGTGTGTGGGGGGTGGGGGTGGGGGTGCATTGGATCCATATGGAGCCACACATGCTTTTTCAGCTGTGAGGAATTACATGAAACTGTAATGTTTATTTCTGATGGGACGGAATACATGGATGGGCTTTTATATTTGTTGTGTGACTCTGAATTACAGCTATCATTGTGGTTAATTGTCTGTAAATGTATAAAACTATAAACTGTGAAATAATCAGCTTTTGAAAACAAATAACACACTTTGGCACCTCTTCCATAATATTCCTCCTTTTTTTTTTTTTTGGTACCTACATAATCCAAACACGCTCTCTCTTCCTCCTCGTCGTGATCCACGCACGCCTCTCCAAATCTCCCCCCCCCCCCAAATAAAAAAAAAGGAAAAAAAAGTAGGCGGTAATTACTGGTGGAAAAAAATGGCCGTTGCGCCATTAAGTCGGCCGAAGCGCCGCCCGCCATTGGCCGGGCACCTGGGATTGATGAGGCCCGGCGGCCAATGAGGCTGCGAGGAATGAATGAAGAGGCTGCAGTTAAAGGGGGCGGAAGGGGAGGTAGTGGCAGTCCACGGAGAAACGGGGACCCTCCGGTAAACACGGCCGCGTCGCGGAGAGAAGCAACACACACACACACACACGCGTGCGCGTTTGGAGCGGCGGTTTCTTTTTATTTGTCTTCTTGCTGGTGAGATGCGCCAGCCGCGGTGCGTCTGCCGGCCAGCAGGCTCAGAGTAAGATGAGTTTTTTAAAGACATTTTCAGTGTGTTTCTTAAACGCATGCAGCTGAAGAGGAGGAGGGGATACGAGGAAACTCTTCATTTTGGGATTTTTTTTTCTCCGTTCTCTGGTGTAAAACTAGAAGTTAACTGGGTTTCCTCTAAGCTGTGACTTTTTTTTTTTTTTTAAACTCCTGGTGGTTTTAAACTCGCCTGATATGGTGTTTCCAACACTGGAAGTTGATTCGTTGCGCTCCAGCGTCGCTATTCAATTGTTTTCTTCCCTTTTTTAAAGACTCTGTAGCTTTGATTCAACACTGATTTTTTTTTTTCTTTTTAAACAACATCACCGCTTTGTGCAGCCATGCTCCTGGAGGCTGGTCCCCAGTTCCCCGGACTGGGCTCCTTCAGGCACCACTCGGCCAGCGACATGCAGGACAGAGACTTGAGTTTGCCGCAGAACAGCTTTGTTGACTCGGCGCACATGGGCGCGTTTAAGCTCAACCACGACCTCTCCCAGGGACAGAGCTCTGCCTTCAGCAGCCAGGCGCCGGGCTACCCCGCGGCGGCTCTGGGCGCGCACGCCGCCCATGTCACCTCGTACCCCGGCTCCCCTTTCAACTCCAGGGACTTTCTGTTTCGCAGCCGCGGCTTCGGCGAGTCCTCCCCGGCCGGCAGCCAGCATGCCATCTTCGGCCCCACGGCGGGATCCCTCCATCACTCCCACACGGACACTCAGGGCCACATCCTCTTCTCGGGGATCCACGAGCAGCACGGCTCCCACGCGTCCCCCAACGTGCTGAACGGCCAGATGAGGCTCGGACTACCCGGGGAAGTTTTCGGACGCTCCGACCAGTACCACCAGGTCTCGAGCCCGAGGACCGACCCCTACTCCGCCGCGCAGCTCCACAACCAGTACGGCTCCATGAATATGAATATGAACATGAGCATGAACATGGCAGCCCACCACCACCACCCCGGTGCCTTCTTCCGTTACATGAGGCAGCAGTGCATCAAGCAGGAGCTCATCTGCAAGTGGATCGACCCCGAGCAGCTCAGCAACCCCAAGAAGTGCTGCAACAAAACTTTTAGCACCATGCACGAGCTGGTCACGCACGTCTCCGTGGAGCACGTCGGCGGCCCGGAGCAGACCAACCACGTCTGCTTCTGGGAGGACTGCTCCCGGGAGAGCAAGCCCTTCAAGGCCAAATACAAACTGGTGAACCACATCCGGGTGCACACCGGGGAGAAGCCGTTTCCGTGCCCCTTCCCCAGCTGCGGAAAGGTCTTCGCGCGGTCGGAAAACTTGAAGATACACAAGAGGACGCACACAGGTAATTGTGTTTTTCTTTAAAAAAAAAAAATGCATGCAGACTTTTACAGAAACGATTTATTAATTGTCGCCATATAGGCGTGCGGTGTGTGGGCTTATTGCTGTTGTAGCGAGGCAGACGCACGTTTAACATGTGATTAGCAGCAGGTATTTGCGGCAGTAATCCAGGAGGGAGGTGGGAGGCCTTTCAAGCTTCGGGGATATGTATTAACATTGATGAAGAAACTGGCGTCCAGCTCTTCGGTGTGTGTGTATTACGTGTCTAGTGCTTGTGCACAGGATCGGCCGTGCGTCCTGTGGTAGCCAGGCTCAAAAACTGACAACTCCTTGTTGGCTTTTTAAAAATGATTAACGTCTCCTTGTGTGACGTTTTTGAAGAATTGTCTGTAGATTTAGCCGGGATAAAAGGCTTTTGCTCTACGCATGGCTCCTTTCTTGTGCGTAATTTAGGTGCTAGACGGGGCGGCCTCTCACACTTGTGATTTATTTCATCGGTGGTGTGGTGCCATGAAATGGGCCACGTGCTAATTAGTTTTTTTGTTTGCCTTCTGTAGGCCCATGGAGGACGGCCTCCTCCCCCACCTAATCTGCGCCTGTTATTTAGGCAAAATAACCCCCCCCCCCCCCCAACTCCTTTAGACTTTTTTTTTTTTGTTTAAACAGACAGACAGCACGTGAGAAGTCGAACTTCTGCAATGTAAATGCTGCACACTGAAGGATTTGCCCGGGGCGTTTTAAGAAAATGTCTTTTTTTTTTTGTTGTTCTCCCAACGTTGCTGCTTGCAGGAGAGAAGCCGTTCCAGTGCGAGTTTGAGGGCTGCGACAGAAGGTTTGCAAACAGCAGCGACCGAAAGAAACACATGCACGTTCACACGTCAGACAAGCCATATCTGTGCAAAATGTGCGACAAGTCCTACACGCACCCCAGCTCCCTACGAAAGCACATGAAGGTAAACGACGGGGTGCTTGCAAACGCAAGGCCTGCGTGGCTTCTAATTCTTCATTTTTTATTTTTTTTTTCTCCTGTAAAAGTGTAAAACTCCTCACTCCTCTCTCCTCTCAGGTCCACGAATCGTCGCCACCAGCGTCAGACTCGTCGCCAGCAGCCAGCTCTGGTTACGAGTCGTCCACCCCCCCAGGACTGGTGTCTCCCACCACCGAGACCCCCAGTAACGCCACCCTGTCCCCGGCCTCAGCTGTGCACAACCCCAGCAGCCACAGCGGCCTCTCCTCCAATTTCAGTGAGTGGTATGTGTAGGACTTAAAAAAATAAAATAAAATGAAGCCACACAATCATTTCTTCTTCAGCAGCAGGCTGGGACAGGTGGAGGCACTCAGACCTTTTATTTTTTATTTTTGGTCATAATTAAAAAAAAAAAAAAAAGAGGGAGAGAAGGTGATTAGCAGCAGAGGCAGATGTGTATCAAGTGAGGCGTTTCCTCTTGTACATACTTAGTAAAGAGCCCAACATTCCCACTGGTTGTGATAGTTTTCAGTCTTTTTGATGTGTTGATGTTTCTTCAGTGGTAGCTACTTCTAACTGGACTCTAGTGCACACATTACAATTAAAAAAAAAATGTACCATAATGTTTAATATTGTGATCATAAGGCAAACTGATTGTACTATAAACATCTATAAACTGGAAAGAGTGCCAAAGTTAACATTTAACTCCAACACACCACAATATAATGCTTGTGAATGTACTTTTTTTCTGTTCTTTTTTTTTAGTTTGCTGGGCTTAACTTGTGATGTTTTTGTGCTCTGCAAGTTTGAATTGTGAAATGCTATCTGGAAGATTGTGAGGAAAAATAAACCTTGTGCCGTCCCCTCCTTTTATTTCCCTCCCTCTCTTGTATCTACACCCTTTTTTCTGTAAATATTAATTGCCATATTTATCCATTTATAATTAAATTATGGTATTTACTTGCTACAGATGAAACGGTATTTATAAATAAATGTTTCTTTTACTATAAATGTGTACAATGACGAGCTAAACTCGGGCAGTTGTTTGGTTTCTGTGCGTTTTGTTCAAAGTTTTAAGAGGTGTTTCCCTTCCATTACTGTGATAAGAATTTTACTGCATACATATATAATAAAAAGGTGTTGCAAGTGCTACATTTCGCTTTATCATCCTTTCAGTGTAGCGGTGACGGTGCAGTAGGCGTGCACTTAAATATTGCCCAATTTTATACCTTTTTGGCCTTGAGATCTTTTTATATGATCAGTTTTAGTCTATTTGGTTATTTGGTGCTGGGGGATGGATTTTGTGCGCGCACACTTTAAAAGTTGTCCAAATGGAAGCATCTGCCAACATGATTTAATGATCTGTTTAAAAAAAAAAAATCATTTAAGTAAATTGTGCATGCCTGGCACAATGTCCACATGGGACAACAGGAGTGCTTTTATTCGAGTTGGATTAAAATATATTTACTGATTTTATTCCAAAATGCAGCCCGTGCGTGGACAGCCCCTTGTGCCCTCTCCACGCGCCAGACCAGTGCCTCCCTGCACGGAAGTCCAGGATCAGCCGTGAACTTGAACCTGACGCTGCAGTCTGAGCTGTGACCTGTTATGGGAGATGACCAGATGTTGCTGCAGCAGCGCCATTAATTCAGATGGCTTAAAAGCGCTCCGGGCGTGTTTGAATTGGACTGTGCGTCACTGTGATTAAAGATAACGACAAATTATCGCCAGACATTTTCCTGCCTATTGCGCAGAAGATTCTTGTAGAATATAGCTGGGGGGGGGGGGGGGGGGGGTCTAAAATGGGTGTTTGTAGGCTGATTCATTGCGCACGCGTCTCTCTCTCCCGGACAAGTTGCTGTCATTATTCCACGTTTGGTGGAGCAAAAATAGCAGAAAGGGGCAGGTAACTTATGCAGCTGCCAGACTGCAGGCAACATCCCAATCTGGCTCTCACGGTGATGTAGTGAATTAAAAAAAAAAAAAAAAAAAATAGGTTGGAAGGCTCTGATTATATCGACTAAAATCTTTTAGAACCTGATGACGTGCGTCTTTTTAAACGCGCTCCCTTTCGTAAATCTCAACTTCTTTCCGCTTAGCCCATTGCGCAAACTGTACACTGGGATAGCACACAGCACCTGAACGCCCCCACCACCACCCTTTTTTCCGTGCCTTGCCTGGTGACCCTTCACTTGAGGAAGGTGTGACCTGTGGGGAGTGGGAAAGGTCAGTAGTAACACGCAGCGCGTCCATGTCGGTTCCTGTTTGGCTCCTGCTGCGCTGATATTGATCCGCAGTGAAGGGAACGGTCCCCCTCCTCTCTCGTCACAGATCCCTGCAAACTACATTGTGTATTGTTTGGACGATACTGTATACTGTACACGCGCGCGCGCGCGCAGCCTGGAGCTGCTTGGACACGGGTCAAAGTTCAGTCCTTTCAGGTTAATTTCACCACTTCAATCGAATAATTGTCTTGATGTAAATATGTGGCCCTTTTAGCCAGATTTGAATGGGATCAGAAACATGGTTGACATTTACATCAGAATGGTCCGTTATTTTGTCACACTTTTACGCACAGATGATTCAACCAGAAAAAAACAGCCTAAATGTACTTTAAAAAAAGAAGAAAAAAAAAAAGGATTCATGAGGTCTTAATTCTGCAAGTGACGCCGTGTATATTCAATGAGTAAATCAGGAGCGCAATTTAAAGGCGACGTCTGCGCCTATATTCCCCAAGGATACGTCATCGCCATTGCGCACAACTCTGTATTCGTCACAGCGCGAGTGGAGCCGACAATTACACCGGGTTAGTGAGTAGACGTTAAACTGTCATCGGCCACGTCTGAACCCACGTCAGCAACGCGGATATTTGGGTCAATATTGTTTAATGAAGCCTCGGTGGTGCCAGGCTGACTGGGCTGGTGGTCTGTGAGGTGCTGAGAAGGGCAAGAACTGGGACTGCGGGCCTCATGGGAAACCAGTCAAATGGGTCCTGTTCAGATGTTTTGCTGTGTGATAAGCGCCACTTGTTGGCAACACGGTGTCATTTAAGGTGAATCTCTCTCTCTCTCTCTCTCTCTCTCTCTCTCTCTCTCTCTCTCTCTCTCTCTCTCTCTCTCTCTCTCTCTCTCCTTTACATCAGTGGTGCATGACTAAAAATTGATTTGCAACATAAATTCTAATGGTGTCTTTGTTGTAATGTAGTTGGGATGTTCTGTTATTACTCAAAATTTTAATTCTAATGTCAAATAATTGGAGAAAAACAAAGAACACACAACTATTTATACTATCGAGTGTAATAACTGTAATCCTTGATAAATCGAATACGGCATCTTTTGTTTTTTTAAGATTAATGCCAAATTATTATTTTTACTAATAATTTGCAGACTGTAGTATTCTGATTACACGAGTGAAGCAAGTCACCTGGTGACTAACTCATAACCGATAATGATGTGCCATTACTGAAGTGATTTGTCTTAAAATAAAGATTAAAGGCGCAACTGAAAAATCATGGCGTTAACGCTGCTGTTTTTTTTTTTTTTAATTATTCATTAAAAGGCGCAAAAGGTTTTCGCAAAGGTTGAACTTCTCTTCAGCAAAATTATGACAAGTTTAATTAAAAGGATGCATTTAACGGATTGAAACATAAGTTTAAAGTTCTTTTTCTTCAAACTTAACTTTAATCTCTTAAAAAAAAATGCATATTTCACAGTTGAGAACTTCCGATGTCTTTCCAGGCCTTTTTTTTTCTTTCCCTATAATAAAAATAATCCCCTTTACCCTGCTGTGACGGTTTAAAAAATTGCGTCTAAAATGTGTACGTTTAAAATGACGCTGACGTGACGGTGACGCTCCCCGGACGGGCCTCCCGAGCACAAACAACTGCGCCATGCAGGCTGTCGGTGACCGCGTTTGGAAAGAAAACTCTTCTAACAAACGCCACATCCTCTGATTGAATGTGAAGGGCCAGCCTGCCTTATTTCTGCCGTGTTCTGCTCACGCCGGCGTCACTTCAAACAGTGGCTTCTGTTTGCATACAGGCGACAAATGTCACACACAGGGTCGTTATATTTGGCAACTGCAGAACTAGATGTAGAAACAATTGATTTCAGGTGCAACAGAACTAGGTTTTCCTTGCAAATAAAAAGTTTTGTAGAGGGAGACAACGAAAGCCTTAATTTATTTAATTGTGATTTTTATTTTGCATTTGATTCATTAATCAAATGTATCAATTCGCTCTGCACATATAGTTATTATTAAAGGGACGTGCACAGGTACAGGCTCTTGTTACCTGGGTAACTGCCCTAACACCATCTCTGTCTGAGCTGCCCCCATAAAGTATATTAATTTAAAAAAATAACATTTTTTCATAACTCTTCCACTTTATACTACTAAATTTTCAGGGTTTTTTTTGCTTCTCTTGTGTAACTTTGACGTTCTCATATATGCACTATATTCTATACATCTGCAACCTTTTAATTGTAAATTTTTGACTTTTTTTCTGCCAGAATTTTTAAATTAGACTTTATTCCTTGTAAATTTAGAATTTTTTGTGACTTTGGATCATTTTCATAAATTGCTACTTTTTTTCTGCATTTTAAACAGTTTTTCTTCTTTTCGGTGCTGATTCTTATTAAACATCTTTTCCACAAAACGTGAAGAATGATTCATGAAAGTTTTAGGCTTTTTCACGCATGATTTTACATTTTTCTAAAATTGCATTTGTGACTTTGTTATAAATTCACATCTTTTTTCTTCCAATTCTGCACCTTGTCCTCAACATTTTTTCCTCCTTATGTCTCTCCATTGATATGTTTTTTAATTAGATTTTTTTTCTTTTAAACATGTTACTTTTATCTTGTCTCCAATTTATAACTTTTCATCTCAAATTTAGTACATTACTTAAAAATATTTCTGGTTTTCTGTGATTGTAATTGTTCATAATGACTTTTTTTTCTCCAAAAATTTACAGTTTTCTCACAAATTTGCAACAGTTATCTCATAAATTCACATTTTATTCTTGTTATTTAATGCAAGTGATAGTACCCGGGGGGTGTTGCGATATTGATGATATAGCTACAGAATATTAAATAAAAAGAACCATACTCTGGTACTTGAAGATTAATCATTCTTCTTTGCACTTGTTTGACATTTTACATACAACAAATCAAGTTAAAGAGCAGTTTAAGTGATGGGATTGTTATTAATTTTTGTTTTCATATTTTCCAAGCTTTCACACTGTGGAAAAAGCTGCACTAAAGCCTTTCCCCTCGGCTGCACGGTGGCGCAGTGGTTAGCACTGCGGCAGCACAGTTTACCCTTGGCCGGGGGATTGTGGGGATCGTGGGTTCGATCCCAGCCCCCGACCAACAGTGATCTGTGTGGAGTTTGCATGTTCTCCCCGTGTTGCGTGGGTTTACTCCGGGATTTCTCCGGTTTCCTCCCACATGCCAAAAACATGCATGTTAGGTTAATTGGCTGTTCTAAATTGTCCCTAGATATGTTTCCTATAGGCCCTTAGAATAGAGGGTTAGTATTAATGAAAGCGCTTTGAGTGGTCTTTGTGACTAGAAAAGCGCTATATAAGTGCAGGTTAGTTAGTTAGTTAGTTAGTTAGTCTGCTTTAGTCCACGTGCGCTTTGGACGAGCCCAGCATGCACGCGGTGCTGTTCATGCTCACTTTTTTCATCTACCCAAACCAAGCGGTTGACGCATGCGCACAACCATCATTTGTAGTTTCACTTCCGCCCGATAGGTAGTGCCAATTCGCTGACGCTCCAGGATTTTCACCAACGAAGAAATACTGCTTGCTTTCTGCTGCTTGACTTCCCAGTTTTCACTCCTTTTCCACGAAGATGCTGATGTATTTACGTATGATTCATGTATGTTTATTCTTGTCTTCTGCTTCCTCGTTGTCTTCTTCTTCTACTTTGTCTTGGTATGCTGTGCCGATATTGCCACCTCATGAATGGGAGGTTCAGTCTTGCGCATACGCTTTTCAACGCGTTCAGGTCGTGGGCAGGCAGCGCGGTTACAAAATTTGGGCTGTACGCGGTCGTCCGTGGTTGAGCACTCCGGACACTAGCAGAGTAGAGACAATGACGTAAATTTCGTCACGCGAGGTTTCCGCTTGCACGTATGCAGACAGCAGAGGTGCAGCATGAACAGGAATCCAGCTTTAAAGCACACCAATCCTGTTTTATTATGTTTTTTTTCCTGTTATGTGATGTACCCTCTCTGTGCATGTCTCTGTGACATGGCTCTTGCTCTGTCCGTGTACAGTCTGCCTTCCTGTGCTCCACCAGCTCCCATGGCCTTTCATGTGAGTTTAGCGGCAGCCCGCCTTTCTCCCACAGATGAATGTGTTTGTGTGAAAGAGCCGGAATGGCTGTCACTTCTCCTGGCACGGTGGAGAAACAAACAAAACCCCCTACTCCTCTAAGGAAGCTGGCGCAGGCGCCTCCCATCGGACGCGAACACAGAGTCGGGAGCACAAATGGCCTCAAAAGCTAAACACTCTCCCTTTCATGCGAGGAAGCTTGGCATGACTGGTCCTCTCATGCACACAGAGGAAAGCCAAAGTGGAGCGGGGTGCAGAGTAAATGACGTACTCCAGCGTGACTTGAGGTGGGCTCAGTGTTGTGGCCTCCCCCTCTTCCAAAAACAACAACAACAAAACGAAAAACTCAGCATCCACCCCTGCTGTTGCTTTTTGTAGCAAGGTTCTCCAATATGGCGCCCATGCAGCACTTTGCCATTTGTGTTTATTTACCAATGGGGCTAATGTGCCGTTTATGTGGAGCATTTTCAGGTAGCTCCTTCCTGCAGTGGCCACGGCTCTTCAGGGCAGGAGCAGGTGTACCATCAAAGAGCAATTATCCGCAAGCAGAACACAAATGCAGACACGCGGTGGATTGTATTATTGATTCTGGTTCTCATGTATTCACAGTTTGCATGTGTCTGCCCACACAGTATGTGGAACATGTGATGACTTGATGAAGGAGGGAAAAAAATGCAGGGCAGGCAGCTCGCTCTTTTCCTCTAATGTACACGCAAACATGCTCATGTGAGCTTGGACTTCCTCCGCCATTCAGACCGCACGAGGCCGAGGAAATTTTCAATTTCCCCACACCTGTAAACATGCTGTTTTACCTCGGCTCCTTTGATCTTCAAAAGGACCAGAACTGTGCCCTGGGGGGACCCTGTGCAGAGGGGTGACTGTGCGTGGTTTTCTGGTTTATGGGAATGCTGGCCGATAATGAATTGTAGCTCACAGCCATTCTGCATTTTTACATTTAAAGCTCATTCAAGAAAGAGCTGTCGGGAGTTCTTTATTAAGGGCCCCTTTACAAAGACTGAGATTGCTGGGTGACCGCTGACAGATCAAAATGATTTTATCGCTCTCTCAATGATCTTTCAATGAACTCTATGATCTTTAATCAAATGTTTAGCAGTCCCTCACTGATCTCTTGGCCATCTCTACCTTCAGGTTGGAGAAATTTGGCATTCACAGATCACCCAAAGATCAATCAGATTGTTGAGTGGTCAAGGAGAGCTTAAAGAGTCCTGAACTATCTCATTGATCTCCCAATAATCCCTTGGTGACCTTTCACTGAACTCAAAAAATTTTCCACCCCAAAGGTAGAAGTGGTTGAGAGATCAGTGATCACTTGAAAGACCAATAGGGTTGATTGAAAAATTGCTGGGAGATCGATGAGATTGTTCAGTGCTCATTGAGAGATCACTTCCTTTTGGTGATCATTGAAAGGTGTTTTTTTTTTTTTTTTTTTTGTTTTTTTGAATGAGTCAAAACTTTGAGGACCATGGTCATCATTGAGAGATCATTGAAGGATCATTTGGAGAGCTGGCCATTTTGTCATCACTCAGCAATCTCTCACCAATCTCCACCCCTGTGTAAAGGAGCTATAAGGAGCTCATCGGATGAAGCCAAAGCCAGGACCATGTTGGAGTCAAATTCAAGAATAATCAGCAAAATCTTAGGCTGCATTCAGACCAGGTAGTCCGGGGGTCTCGGTTTGTCTGGGCAGGGAATGTTGAGAATTTTCACACCTTCATTTGGTTTGGTTTGCATTCACTGCAGCGGACCAAAATGCCTGGACAACGTCATGCAGTTACAACAACTGCTCGTTTGGGGCACTGTAGCCGAAACCACCACTGACCAGGAAGAAAAAAATCTTGGTGAAGAAGAAAAATCAGGCTCATTAATGGGTCAGGACCGAAAATGGAAATCTGTTCCCTTCAGCCGGGTTGTTTGTCTGCCACAAACGAAACATTTTTTAACTTTCCTCCTCGGCTTTCTCCGGTAAAAGGATTTCTCATATTAGCGCAGTTGTCTTTATTTTCTACCCAAAATGTACTGTGGTAAATGCCACTTCCTCTTCTCAGACTATGTGTTGCTACGGTTACACAAACAGAGGGGCACTTCCGCCCTTCAGTCCGTTGGATACTCCGTTTGGATTCACACTGCAAGCAGAGCACATCAGACTTTGTTTGCAAGTGAACTGAGACCCCTGTTTTCAGGGGGACCAGACTTCACTTGTTCGGTGCGCACCAGAGTTCCAACACACGTTCAGATGGCACCAAACGAACCGAACTACCAGCGGAAGCTACTGCTTGGTCCTTTGGTCCGGACCAAACAGCGGCCATCTGAATGCCCCCCGAATTAAAGTCTGAAAAGTTTTAAAAAGTAAAAGAACAAAATGAGCCAATCATTCATGATTGTTTTTTTTTAATCTAAAAAGACAGCACTGACAGCCTGCTAAACGGGCACAATTGTGATTTTTGCTGCTCAAGCTAGCAAACAGCATTTCATTTGTTTTCTCGAGTGTGACAGCAGACTCAAGGGTCACTTGCAAAATATTAGAGCGATGTAAAAATGTAATCGTTAAGTCACTGCAAATCAGATACATGGTTGATCCTTCCAGTTGAATACTGATTTTGACACATAAGAAAAGTTTCTGAAGGAGTGCTGCTTCTTCTTTTTTACCCCCTCCTTCTTCTTCATGCCAGTGAACTTAAGAGCAAGCATGGTGTTCCTTTCCCCCTCAGCTGTCACTCACATTCACTTCAAGAGCGATCAAGAAACAAAAGTCATCCCTCACATTCAAATATTTTCATATGATATGACAGAGAAACGAGTGGAATATACCCCCTACTAATCCACTCTTTCTCTCACTCCAGCTTGTCTGCAAACCTTCTGTCGACTTGTATGTTTTCTAATATTTCCTCATTTTGTTTATTGATTTTCCTTTTTCAAATCTCACAGTACAAGGCGACCCCTGACACCAGCTCAACCTAAAGCAAGAGCGTTTTCAGCAAATCTCCCTGTTCCACTTTGAGGCGATTCAGTTTGTGATTTGTTGTGACGTGACCGTGTTGCATGTTTAATGTCTTAAAACGCACCGGCGGTAAAAGGCTGTCTGACTTCCGCAGGTTTATCTAATGAGACAGAAATGAAAGAGGACAGGGATCAAACCAAGTTGCGGTGCCCATGACGCAGACTCGTATTCAGTAAGTCTTTATCACTCTGATCTTACCAACATTTTCACTGTCTGCTTCTCTCCAGAGGGTTCTACTCACCAGAGGAGACAAACGAGTAACAAATGGCTGTGTAGGCAAATCAGCAGCAACATTTTTTACCCAGCAAAACCATAACTTTATCACAACATTGATGCAGGTTATGGGTTGTACTCATTTGTACAAGCTCCAGTCAAATTGGGACATTGTGTAAAACGTAAATAAAAACAGAATACAATGATTAGCAAATCCTTTTCAAGTTATATCCAATTGAATACATTACAAGCGCAAGATATTCAGTGTTCAAACTGATAAACTTTATTGATTTTTTTTTTTTTTTTTTCTCAAATTTTCCCTCATTTTGAATTTGATGCCTGCAACATGTTCCAAAAAAGACTGGGAAAGTCACCTTTTGGAACATTCCACGGGTGAACAAGTTAATTGGAAACAAGTGAGTGTCATGATTGGGTATAAAAGGAGCATCCCTGAAAGGCCCAGTCATTCACAAGCAAGGATGGGGCAAAGTTCACCACTCTGTAAGCAACTGCATCTGCAAATAGTCCAACAGTTTAAGGATGTTTCTCAATGTACAATTGCAAGGAATTTAGGGATTTCATCATCTACAGTCCATAATATTGTCAAAAGATTCAGAGAATCTGGAGAAATTTCTATGGAAGAAGTAAGGCAGGAAAACCAACATTGAATGGCTGTTCAATGTTGGTTTAATCCCTCAGGCGGCACTCCATTAAAAACTGACATTCTGTAAAGGATATTGGCACATGGGCTCAGGAACACCTCAGAATACTACTGTCAGTTAACACAGTTCGTTGCTACATCTACAAGTGCAAGTTAAAACGCTACTGTGGGGAGACTTGAATA
Organism: Pholidichthys leucotaenia; assembly: GCA_020510985.1. NCBI lineage: Eukaryota > Metazoa > Chordata > Actinopteri > Cichliformes > Pholidichthyidae > Pholidichthys > Pholidichthys leucotaenia. The sequence continues at coordinate 95,307,935 of CM035843.1, forward strand.
ACGAAACCGAATTGCCTTTAATTTCAGTTTATTTCAAGTAACCATTCCACTGTCTGCTCTCATTCCTGAGCAGCGAACAAAGAGGGTGAACACACTAAAGTTCTCTCATTTAAACATTCTCACATCAAACCATTTCCCTCGCGGGGGAAATCACACATCTATCTCAAAATCTCTTTATTCACATTCATCAGCCTTTTATTTACATAACTCCCCCTTCTCTCCTCTCGAGCCTCAGTGGTCAGGAAGTCTTCTGTCCCCTGTCCTCCGCAGGGGGTCCAGGCTCTGTGGCTCCGCACCGCAGGGGGCTGGCTCTCCTTCATCGTGGTTAAATCACATATGCAGTGTCCAACATATACATGTCTCACAACACAGCCATATAACCCCCCCCCCCAAACGATGAAGAACAGACTAATTCCTAAAATTTAATAGCACCTTACTCACTACTGAATAATCAACACCAACATTCAGTCTGTGCGCCGCTTGGGCTTCAGCCGTCTGCCAAATCTGCTGTGAGTTGGCCCCGCCTTGCCTGCGGTGCGTTTCTGCTTCGGCTCTGTTGACTGAGGAAGAGAGTGATTAATTGCCCCCTGCGGGGGCCTGCCTCGTCGAGACGCCACTGCGACCGGTACAGACACGTCCTTCATGACAAAAGCAGGTTTTAGTCTGTCAATATTGACTGTCTCTTTTCTGTCTCCAAAATCTAGCACAAATTGCTTATCACCTGCCTCCAGCACTCGAAATGGCCCTTCGTAAGGTGGTTTGAGCGTTGCTTTAAGGGCTTCGCGCCTGACAAAAACGAAATTGGCATTTTTCAAAGCCTTGGGGACGAAAACTCGTGGAAAAGCGTGATGAACCGGACCCGGGAGCGTGTCTGCCCCCGTGCCGACTAACGGTCCCAGAGCCGAGAGAGGTGGGGGCTCTGGGTGCTCTGGTAAAAACTCGCCCGGCAGCCTCAGAGTTTGTGCGAATACCAGCTCCGCTGGGGAGGCGTCTAAGTCCTCTTTAGGCGCAGAACGCAACTCTAATAAAACCCATGGAAGTTTATTTACCCAATCTGCATCCGTGAGCGACGCTCTGAGTGCTGCCTTCAAAGACCTATGAAAACGCTCGCATAAACCATTGGCCTGAGGGTGGTAAGCCGTAGTGCGGTGAATTTTGGCTCCTAAGCCGTTGGCCATCGTTGACCACAGCTCAGAGATGAATTGCGGTCCTCTATCGGACGTAATGTCCGACGGAACCCCGAAGCGCGCCACCCAAGCCGTTAAAAAAACGCGAGCCACCTCCGCGGCCGTGGTCGTCGCAAGTGGGACCATTTCCGGCCAACGTGTGGTGCGGTCCACCATTGTCAAAAGATACGTGAACCCCTGTGATGCCGGTAGGGGGCCCACAAGGTCGACGTGCACATGGTCGAACCTTCTGGCCGGAATGCGGAACGGTTCTAACGGGGCTCTTGTGTGCCTGTGAATTTTGGCCCGTTGACAGGAAATGCAGGTTTTTGCCCATTCCTTCACGTGCTTGCGCAGGCACGGCCAAACAAACTTTTCCGCCACTAGTTTCACCGACGCGCGCACCCCCGGGTGCGCCAGTGAGTAGACCGAGTCAAAAACACGGCGGCGCCACGTGGCCGGAACCACCGGACGCGGGCGCCCCGTCGACATGTCGCAGATCAGGGGGGGCATACCGGTTTGTAAACACTTGCTCTCCAGCCTCAACCCTGTTGGTCCAGACTGGAGCGCGCGCACGTCTGCGTCCGCCCCCTGGTCCGCTGCCATGGCTGCGTAATCTATACCCACGTGCACCGGGGCTGCGCGCGCCACCGTGCCGCTCTCCTGCGGCGCGGTCACGGTGGCCCGTTCTGCCTCTGCGCGTGTTGGGGTCGTGAACGCACGTGAGAGACAATCCGCTACTACATTGAATTTGCCCGCGTCGTGCCTAATGTCAGTGGTAAATTCCGAGATTGCGGCCAGCTGCCTCTGCTGCCTGCCGGACCACGGATCTGAAATTTTGGCCATGGCGTATGTGAGCGGCTTGTGGTCCACATAAGCGGTGAAGCACCGTCCTTCCAGCCAGAACTGGAAATGACGAATAGCCAAATGCAGCGCCAACAGTTCTCTGTCAAACGCGCTGTATTTTCGTTCAGCCGCGCTTAAAGATTTGCTAAAGAAAGCCAAAGGCTGCCAAACTCCGGCTACCTGTTGCTCAATAACGGCCCCTATGGCTAAATCTGAAGCGTCTGTCGTCAGCGCGATACGTGCTGCAGGGTCTGGGTGGGCCAGGAGCGCAGCGTCAGCCAAGGCTTTTTTAACCTCTGTGAACGCGCGCTCCCGCTCCGGGGACCATTCGACCGCCTGGGTCGGTTTTTGTTTTTTGAGCGCGGCATATAACGGTTGCATGATTTGAGCTGCGTGGGGCAGGAATCGGTTATAAAAATTCACCATCCCCAAGAATTCCTGTAGTGATTTGACCGTTTGTGGACGGGGAAAATCCGCTACCGCGCGTACTTTCTCTGGTAACGGAACCGCTCCCTCCGGGGAGACGCGGTGACCCAAAAAATTGATCCGCTCGACGCCGAACTGGCACTTGGCTGGGTTAACTATTAAGCCGTGCTCTCCCAGCCTCCTAAAAACTGCTGTGAGGTGCGTTTCGTGTTCGTCCTCTGAAGTACTCGCGACCAAAATGTCGTCGAGGTACACAAACACGAAAGGGAGATCGCGTAACACGGCATCCATCATCCGCTGAAATGTTTGCGCCGCCCCTTTGAGACCAAACGGCATGCGTAAAAATTCGAAAAGTCCGAACGGGGTTATTACCGCTGTTTTAGGAATGTCCTCCGGTTGGACCGGGACTTGGTGATAGCCGCGAACTAGATCAATCTTTGAAAAAATGCGCGCCCCCGCCAGGTGCACCGAAAAATCCTGAATGTGCGGGATGGGATAACGATCGTGCGCCGTAGCGTTGTTTAGCCTGCGGTAATCCCCGCACGGTCTCCAGGAGCCATCGGCTTTCGGTACCATGTGCAGCGGCGAAGCCCACGGGCTCTTCGACCTACGAACGATGCCCAGCCTCTCCAGGCTGGCGAACTCCTCGCGCGCAATGGCGAGCTTAACTGCATCCAAGCGCCGAGCTTTTGCAAACACGGGAGGACCAGATGTGGGGATAAAGTGTTTCACCCCGTGCTTCGCGACCGTCGCTGAAAAAGTGGGCACAGTGAGCGCTGGAAATTGGGTGAGGAGTGTGTGAAACTTACCACCTGCTGTAGCGACGTGGGTCTGTACTGGTGGCGGGGACACTCGAGCTGAACAGGGGAGAGAGTAAAAAGAGAGTGCATTTACCAGCCGTCTATTAGCAAGATCAACTAACAGATTGTGTGAACACAAAAAATCCGCGCCCAACATGTTGAAACTCACCGCCGCTATTACAAAAGTCCATTCATATGTGCGGCCATGTAAGCACAAAGGCAAGGTCCTTCTCCCGTAGGTGTTGATGTTCGAGCCATTTGCCGCTGTAGCTCCGCTACCGTGGGGTCCAGCCACCCGGTCCGCGTATGTTGGGGTGATGAAGCTCACTTGTGCTCCGGTGTCGATGAGGAACTCTCGTCCGGAGCGCGCATCCGTGATGTAGAGCAGCTTGTTGCGTTCTCCGAGGGTCGAAGCTGCTAGCGACCCCCGGTCTTGCCGTTTCCCGAACTCCTGAAGATGCAGGGCGGCACACACCTGCGTGCCTTCTCTGCGAACCTCCGATGGTAAAAGCAGAGATCTTCTCCTCCGCTGTGTCGTGCCCGCGCCTCTGCCGCCGGGCTATTGGCTCCACCTCGTCGCGGCCGTGTTGCCGCCGTCGTCGGCCAGTCTGGTTCTGCAGCCTCTGGCTCCCCGCTGTCTCGGGTCGCCGCTGTGGTTGCTTGCCCGCCGCAGGCGTCCAGGATCCCATCTGCCTCCTGGGCCAGCTCCCGGAACTCCTCCAGGGTGTGACACTTTTTGCCGGCCAGCGTGCTTCTCGCATGCGCCGGGAGGTTGGAGAGGAAGATGAACTGAAAAATGAAATCATCGTTGTCCAACCCTCTCAGCTGTATCATCTCCTCCATCAGGGCGCTCGGCCTGTGTCCACCTTGGTCTAGCAAAGACAGGATCCTCCTCGCCCTCACTTCAGCCGAGGGGGTGAAAAACTTGATGAGGGTGGATTTCAGCTTGCCGTACCTGTCGGTCGCGGGTGGCTGCTCCACCAAGCTTTGCACGCACCGAGCTGTGCTGTTGTCCAGTTTAGCGATGACATGGTGGAACTTAGTGTCATCCACCGTTACTCCTGCGAGCGCGAACTGCGACTCTGCTTGCAGAAACCACGACCGTGGGTTATCCTGCCAGAAATCAGGCAGCTTAACGGCCACTGCGCTCGCCAGCTCTGAGCGCTGTGAGTCCGGGACCCTGAGAATTTCTTCGTTCATTCTCAACGTCGTCAGTCACCAATGTGGGGAGACTTGAATAACGAAACCGAATTGCCTTTAATTTCAGTTTATTTCAAGTAACCATTCCACTGTCTGCTCTCATTCCTGAGCAGCGAACAAAGAGGGTGAACACACCAAAGTCCTCTCATTTAAACATTCTCACATCAAACCATTTCCCTCGCGGGGGAAATCACACATCTATCTCAAAATCTCTTTATTCACATTCATCAGCCTTTTATTTACATAACTCCCCCTTCTCTCCTCTCGAGCCTCAGTGGTCAGGAAGTCTTCTGTCCCCTGTCCTCCGCAGGGGGTCCAGGCTCTGTGGCTCCGCACCGCAGGGGGCTGGCTCTCCTTCATCGTGGTTAAATCACATATGCAGTGTCCAACATATACATGTCTCACAACACAGCCATACTACCATGCAAAGTGAAAGCCATATAGAATCAGAATCAGAATCAGGTTTATTGCCATTGTTCATGTAGTACACAAACTAGGAATTTGTCTCGGTGCAATGCTGCAACATTAAACATGATAAGATAAAAGAGAAAAACTATACATGCAATAAAGTGTAGAATAAGAGTAAGTGATACTGGTCAGCAGTTAAAATATATTAGCGAGCAGCAGATACTGTGGAGAACTATATAGTGCAGTCGGTAATGCAGGAAGAAAACAGTGATGATTGACATGAGTCTGGTTGAGCTGCTGTACATAGTGCACGAGAGTCAATAAGTCACTTAGTGTTCAGCAGTCTGATGGCAGAGGGGAAGAAGCTGTTCATGTGACGGGAGGTTTTAGTCTGGATGGACCGAAGTCTTCTACCAGAGGGGAGGGGGGTAAACAGTACGTGACCAGGGTGTGAGGGATCGGCTATGATCCGGCCAGCACGCCTCCGGGTCCTGGAGATGTACAGATCCTGGAGAGATGGGAGCTTGCAGCCGATCACCTTCTCAGCAGTGCGCACGATGCGCTGCAGCCTTAGTCTGTCCCTGGCAGTGGCTCCTGCGTACCACACGGTTATGGAGGTGGTGAGGATGGACTCGATGATGGCTGTGTAGAACTGCACTAACATCTTGGTGGGTAGCTTGAGCTTCCTCAGCTGCCGCAGGAAGAACATCCTCTGCTGGGCTTTTTTGATGAGTGAGCTGATGGTCGGCTCCCATTTGAGGTCCCTGGTGATGGTAGTGCCTAGGAAGCGGAAGGAATCAGCAGTGGTGATGGGAGAGCCTGAGAGGGTGAGGGGGGGCAGAGGGGTAGTGACTTTCCTGAAGTCTACAATCATCTCCACTGTCTTCAGAGTGTATACTGTATCATAACACCCAGAAATGCTGCTGGTTGCTCTGGGCCTGAGCTCATCTGAGGTGGATTGACACAAAGTGGAAAAGTGTGCTGTGGTCTGACGGGTCCACATTTCAAATTGTTTTTGGAAATCATGAACATTAAATCCTCCAGGCTATGACGAAAAGGAGCATCCAGATTGTTATCGGTGCAAAGTTCAAAACTGTGATGGTATGGGGGTGTGTTAGTGCCTATGGCATAGGTAACTTTCACATCTGTGAGGGCACCATTAATGCTGAATGGTGCATACAGGTTTTGGAGCAACATATGCTGCCATCCAAGCAACATCTTTTTCAGGGACGTCCCTGCTTATCTCAGCAAGACAATGCCAAGCCACATTCTGCACATGTTACAACAGTGTGGCTTCATAGTAAAAGAGTGCGGGTACTAGACTGGCCTATCTGCAGTCCAGACCTGTCTCCCATTGAAAATGTGTGGCACATTATGAAGCGCACAGTATGACAATGGAGACCAGGGACTGATGAGCAACTGAAGTTGTACATCAGGTTCAAGTTACTTTATTCATACCTGTTGGTAGATTTGTTGTGTAGTGAGGTGTCCTTTCAGGCATACGTACATACAAAACAAATGTGACACCAGACAACATAACAAACCAAAAACCCTGTGAAAAATACTTGCGGCTCCACTGATTAAAAACCTATTAAATCAAGCAAGAATGGGAAAGAACTTCACTTACAAAACTTCAACAATTAGTGTCTTCAGTTCCTAAACACTTATTGATTGTTATTAAAAATAAAGGTGATTTAACACTGTAGTAAACATGCTCCTGTCCCAGCTAATTTGCAATGTGTTGCAGGCATCAAATTCAAAATGAGTATTTGCAAAAAAAAGGTTATCAGTTTGAACATGAAATGGCTTGTTTTTGTAATGTATTGAATTGAATATTTGAAAAGGATTTGCAAATCATTGCATAGTGTTTTTATTTATGTTTCACACAACATCCCCAACTTCAGTGGAATTGGTCTTTGCATGTTCAAGAATGTTTAAAGTTTCTTCAAGGTTCATGAATGCCAGTTTTTCACAGCAAGAAGCCATCCAAGGATTCCAGGTTCTTCCAGGATAGGTTGGGCTTGCTTACCTCTACGCCATGAGTTCACTGAACTGGAAGCAGCTAATTTGATTGACTTTCTTTCCCCTTTTTTCTCTTTCCTGTACACCACAGTCTCCTGACAGAGACTTTTCTGGTCAGTGAGTGTATTGACAGTCGGTCAGTTAGCACTTAACATGTCGATGTCCAGTCCAGCTTAGATTCTGGGTGTTTGTGTATTTTTCACTGGTAATTCTAATTTATCTGACAGCACTTAAGCAAATTATTATGGCGACTCAGAGAGGTCAACACACTGTTACTTAAAAAAACAAAAATAGACTAAATCAAATTAAAGCATATTCAAAATGAAGTGGCTATGGATTTGTATCCCTATACAAAATGGTAAGCAGGATATGTTGAAATTCCTATAATTTTTATTTTCCCTTGATTCTCTGGCATGTATTTTAAGGAGAATAATTGTGTTGCTCTCACCTCTCATGCAGGCTGCCCTTGGCCGCCTTCTTTTTTGGACCCAGGAACTGCCAAACTAGTCCCTGAGCTGTTTGATTCTTTTTATGGTCACGTTCCTGGGGGACTGTACCAAGTGTGGTATGGATGAGGGGGAGATTTGGGGAATGATTATGAATAAATTAGGTTTTAAGATAGTTGGTGAAGTATTATTATAGTACTTACTGTATGTATGTAGATGGTTTAGTTCACTGTTAATTTACAACAGGCATTTAAAACAGAGGATAAAACATTGTAATTTGATAAATTAATAGTTAATTGATACCTCCAGGCAAGGGTGAGGCTGTGGACTATATAAAAAGGCCAAAAACTATATAAAAAGGCCAAACAGTGGCAGTGATCAGGCCATAGTAGTTGTCTTGGCAGTTTTTGCATTTTTCCATCTTTGTTTTTTAGAGTTTTCTTCAGTTTTGGCCAAGCTCAGCTCGGAACTACTGCCCCTTTTAAATCCTTGACATACTGAAATGCCCAACCCAACCCTCTCAGACTTCCCGCCAGGCCTCTTGAATCACGCTATGTAACGTAACGAGGCCTCGCTTGCTATGGTCACGTGACCGTGGGTGTGCTGAGGCAGGGATCGATACACAGCTTTACAACGCTTCCGTTTCATGTTGCTCGAATCGGTGTCAAGCAGGCGGTGTCGAGCGTAGCATCACTGCTGTTGTCATAGTTGAATAAATAAAAGGAGAAAAAGGATCTTGGACAGTAAAGAAACATTCTTTCTGCCTTCACCACTCAACCAACCCTTCACACAATCCTTTTTCCTAACCTTAACCATTAGTGGAGTAAGTAAGAGATGCGTCTCTGTGCACAGGGAGGGCGGTGGACGGTGTTGTTTGGAATGGAGTCCCACTCCAGCTACCTTTATCTGACTCTGGACTTTTTTAAAAAGCAGCTGAAAACTTTTTAGTTTAAGGAGGCTTTCTGTTGAGTTTTAGTTCAACTGCTTTTTAATGGTAAGTCTGATATTTTTAAATTACTTTAATCTTTTTTTAAATTATTTTAATCAAATTCTTTTTTTTATTGTACAGCACTTTGTGACCATGTCTCTTAAAAGCACTTCATGAATAAACATTACTTACTTTTTCTCCAGTGCTATATGAAAGCTACCAAAGACCATATAAAAATGGTACTTTCCGCCTTCTAGCTTGATGCTCAGCATAATAGAATGGGGAAAGGAAAGTTACGCACAGAGCTACCAGAGGACTGACACCCCTCCCCCCCACTGTAGCTTTCACTACTTACAGTAGCTGTGTGGCCTAGGGTCAGAGAAATGGAGATAGGCGCCGCCCCTATACACCATATGGTATCCCACATGCTATGGAAGGGAATTAACTAACTTAACTTGCAAGCTCCATGCCGGAGTGTTTTTAGTTTAGCCATTACTAGCGCTGCTCAGAGACATGTGTTGGCTCATGTGTTTTTTTTTGTTTGGTTTTTTTTTCGTGCAGCGCTTCTTTCGGGTTGTGTGTTATGTCAAGGTCTTTCCTTCCATCTTTGTTATGAAATCTAAAAAAAGGCCCGATATTTGCGATAACTTTGCGCTAACTGCTTCCTAACTTTCAAAGGTGGCTGCAAATCTCGCGAGACACGACATGACTTCACTTGACTGGGTGCTTACTTTGTGCCATCTAGAGGACTGAAGACACAATTTGTTGACTATCCAAGAGAGTGTGTAATGTTTATATGAATATATATAACTAATAAAAGATTGAGCTATGCATTTAGGGATCGGTGCATCATCGTTAGTGTCAAGTATCGCAATTCATCACTGAATCAACCTTTTGTCCCACCTCTACTGGGTGAAAGTGCTGGTTTATAATCATACCCCCCCTTCCCACCAATCCAATGAGAGTTGAGGCCTTGTTAAAATGGGTGGTGGTGTGCTCATGTTCAGTAACAATGGTGCATTGCTTTCACACATGTGCGGCGAGTAAAGGCTTTAGCTGCATCTGTGCTACATTTATTTTGTTGCTTGTAGTATAAATGGTATGTTTTTTGATGGGGTGGAAAGTGCATTATTTGTACCGTTTTTGATGAGATCGGGTCAAAAAAAAGTTGAAATTTTAACTTCAGCATTCAGTGACAATAAACGATTCTTCTTTTGACAGCTTTATCTGTTGGGTCATTGCTGTTTTTAAAAGAAGAGCTTGCGACTAACTATGACTGGCTTCACACTGATGGATACATGAGTGACAAAAAGTGTCATGGTAGCACATGCTTGTCAGTGTGTTTCCGCTCTTCTCGCTGTCATGTCTATGCATATTTTTTTGAGTCATCCATATTTGTCTTGTGAAACATGAATATAAACATGACTGCACGCACACACACACACACACACACACACACACACACACTTGCTCTTTAATGCATCGCTGCAGACTGACATTCCCTTATGTCCCCCCCCTTCTTTTTTTTTTTTTTTTTTTTCCTTGTGTTCACCTGCTAAGGAGGCGTTGATGGGTGTGTGGCGCCCTGTTTCGTGAGTGTTGGCTAAGTTTACTTACCACCAAGAGTCTCCTGAGCTGTAGGAAATGAGGCCCTGCCCGCCCCTCTGGATCCCCACTACCCCCGCTGATGCGGTCTGGGTTTCCATGTGGGAGCTCCTGTCTCACTAACACTTGAGAAATAAATCAGACACACTGTTGACAGCCACTTACAGTGAAGCACGAGGATGGGGAATTACGTGAAAAGAGTGGCATTCATGACATGATATTTTCACGGCTGGTGTAAGGGGGGGGAAAACATGATTTATAGGGAGGGGCTTTTTTTGTTTTCTTTTACGGGTTTTGCTTTAAACATACTCCTATTGAATGAGAAATTCCCCCATGTATTAAATATTTGGAAAGTGTCATCGCTGGTTGCTGATAAAAGGCAATCCTATGCTGTATCACGGGGCAACGCAGATGACACACTGAGAGTCATTCTGGTTTTTGTCAGACGCTCTGAGAATAACAGCCCATCTCGGCTCCCCGTGCTTGTATGTCTCCCTCACTGACTCAGATATGCCATATTTAATGGAAACTCTGTCGACACGGTGGTGTGAAGCTAAGGGTGGAATTACTAAAGCCTTAGCACTGATACCTTTGGGACTCGGGCCTTAATCAGGTGGGTGAGGTGGTGTATCCCAGGGCAAGAGTGGAATTATGACTATTATGGCAGGTTAGGACATGTCTAAGGGCAGAGTGGCCAGACAGATGAGTTCATTGGTAGCAGGATTAGCTAGCACCAATGCTAATTAGCAACGACGACACAGCTATGTTCTCTTGCACTCTCAAGAGTGGAGAGAAATGGGCGATGGAAAAACCTATTCAGTGACATCATCACTGGCTATGTTTACATCCACAATAATAAAATCAAATTTCTGGAACTACCCATTTATTCAAGTAGCTAAACATGTAAACAGCATAATTCAATTTTCTTTAAGGCTGTTGGATTATGTGAGATCATATAATCTATTCATTCACTGCATGCATACATTTTAAAATGATTTTTTTAAAACCTCGACACATATGCTAATATTTAATTAAAATGATGCACATGCAAATATGACGTACACAACCAAGTATTTCTGGAGTGAAGAGGAAACTTGCATAATATTTAACAAAATAAAGGATATGATTATTCTTTGCCTTTTTGAAAGAAATGCTGATATTTTGAAGAGAGCATCTGCAAAAATGGCAGAGAGGGAATGTTAGTCCAGCCCTAACACGATCAAATTTAAGGGTGTTTTCACATCTGAAGTCTGCACCAAGGTCCGGACTAAGGTTCATATTTTTTGTAACATTGTATGCATTTGGTCCGATTAAGTTTTCTTTCACACTGCTCCTCTTCCAAGTCAACTAAACAGCTTTCCATGGTACACCCACACCTTGTATTCATGACGATGTTCATGTTATTAGCACCAGGGGTGAACTTAGTCCATTTGGGGTCCAAGGCAAAGACAGAAATGGGGCCCTACTTTTTCTTTATTCTACACTTTCTTGTCAGGCCTTATTGAAATCCTACCTGAAACTTACTGTCCTCAGAAATCTTCAAATGATGATATCATTCAGGCATCAAGAATTACATCTGTAGAAAAACAAAGAAGTTTAGCAAATTGAATGTAGACTCTTGTCTATTATAAAAAAAAAATCACATGGAAGATCTGTTGCTTGTTCACTTAAGTCACTCTGGGATTTCGCGATATTGCGACTGCACTAATTTATGCGAAATTCAGGCCATCGCCACATCTTTTGCGCAACCTTGCAACTTTGTCCGATCACCGCAATTTTGGCCAATCCTTGTCAACCTCCACCAATTTTGCCAATCAAATTTGTCCCTGAGTTGTGCTCAAACACTCAGTCTAACCAATCAAATGCGTCACTGCACCATGCTCACTTCCGTATTTACAGTGAGTATTAACGGAACACATCAACAAAAAACAGAGTGAGTGATTTTAAAAAAAAAACCCACTCACCCGTGAGTTTTCCTATACCATCCTGTCCTCCGTCTCTCCCGGCCTGCCGGTGGACGTCTCCCCACATTTCTGTCTTGACCACATGTATGAAGGGCTGGGTTTCTGTTGAATAAAGTCCACCTGCCTGAAAAGCACTCTGTTCCGGAAGCACACATGAAGAGAGACGCCATAAAACCACAAACAAATGAGAAAATCTTAACACTACAGCCAGTGTTGTAACAATTTATACATCTTTAGAGGTAAAATCATTACTACATCTTTCAATGAGCTTTAAAGCTGAGAGTCTCCGGTCTGGACACTGACCAATGTGCACCCCAGCAAACCCCCAAGCAAAGCCCTTCCTCCTGATAAAGGAAAGATGAGAATCTGATGATACAGGTGTGTGTCAAGACGTGCAACAGATGGACAGACAGGGAGGAGTCAGGCACGGAAAGAGAGAGAATATTCAGTAATTTTTTCAGAAAAACACAGACTTCGATAGACAATACAGAGCAACAGAATAAATTATTTCTTTTTTCTCTGCACTTGGTAGCGAGTGGTTGGGCACCGCTGTGGTTAGGGAGTTTTCAAATGAAGATGCTGCCAATAATTTCCAAATCTATATTGCTTAACATGCATTCAGTGTGATTTAGCTGTTGTAATGGATAATTCTTTTTTCATCCTTTTTATTCAAGTTCTCGGCAAGAGTAGCCTACAGTGTTGATCATTTTTATGACAAATTTATGAGTAGCTACTTCATTCTCACTTAATTGTGTTAGCCTATATTTGCTGTTGCACAAAAGAGTTTTTTCTGTATAGCAGAAGGTTCTGCTTAATTTACAAGTCACTGTTTAATAGGAATTTTTTGACAATCCTGTGCTTTTCTTGGGATCAGTCCACCAAGGTCTCCGCCTTTGACCGCCACCTAATCCACATAGGGGGTGGATGAGATTCGCCCTGAGTACCTCAAGGCCCTGGATGTTGTTGGGCTGCCATGGTTGACATGTCTCTGCAACATTGCGTGGAGGTCGGGGGCAGTGCCTTTGGCATGGCAAACCGGGATGGTGGTTCCTCTCTTCAAAAAAGGGGACCGGAGGGTGTGCTCCAACTTTAGAGGGATCACGCTCCTCAGCCTCCCTGGGAAGGTCTATGCCAAGGTACTGGAGAGGAGAGTCCGGCTGTTGGTCGAACCTCAAATTCAGAAGGAGCAATGTGGTTTTCATCCTGGCCGTGGCACATCGGACCAGCTCTTTACCCTCTCGAGGGTTTGTGGGAGTTTGCCCAACCAGTTTACATGTGTTTTGTGGACTTAGAGAAGGCATTCGACCGCGTCCCTTGTGGTTTTTTGTGGGGGGTGCTTCGGGAGTATGGGGTATCGGGCTTGTTGCTACGAGCTATTCGGTCTCTGTACGACCATTGTGAGAGTTTGGTTCGTGTTGCCAGCACTCGGTCGGACTCATTCCCAGTGAGAGTTGGACTCCTCCAGGGCTGCCCTTTGTCACCGATCCTGTTCATAATTTTTATGGACAGGATTTCTAGGCGGAGCCAGGGAATGGAGGGTGTCATGCTTGGTGACCACAGGATCTCATCTCTGTTGTTTGCAGATGATGTTGTCCTGTTGGCTTCATCCAGCAATGATCTACAGCTCTTACTGGGACGGTTTACCACTGAGTGTGAAACGGCTGGGATGAGAATCAGCACCTCCAAGTCCGAGTCCATGGTCCTCAGCTGGAAAAAGGTGGATTATCCTCTGGGTTGGGGACAGGCTCCTGCCCCAAGTGGAGGAGTTTAAGTATCTTGGGGTCTTATTCACGGGTGAGGGGAAAATGGAGCGAGAGATTGACAGACGGATTGGAGCAGCATCTGCAGTGATACGGACGTTGTATCAGTCTGTTGTGGTGAAGAGGGAGCTTAGTTCTAAGGCAAAGCTGTCGATTTACCAGTCAATCTACGTTCCTACTCTCACCTATGGTCAAGAGCTTTGGGTAATGACCGAAAGAACGAGATCGCGGATACAAGTGGCTGAAATGAGCTTTCTCCGTAGGATTGCTGGACCTACCCTCAGAGATAGGGTGAGGAGCTCAGTCATCCGGGAGAGGCTAAGAGTAGAACCGCTGCTCCTCCACATTGAAAGGAGTCAGTTGAGGTGGTATGGGCATCTGATTAGGATGCCTCCTGGACGCCTCCCACTTGAGGTGTTTCGGGCACATCCCACTGAGAGGAGACCCCGGGGCATACCCAGAACTCAGTGGAGAGACTATGTCTCCCAGCTCGTCTGGGAACGCCTTGGTATCCTCTCTGAAGAGCTGAAGCAGATGGCTGGGGAGAGAGAAGTCTGGGCTTCTCTGCTTGAACTGCTGCCTCCGCGACCCGGACCTCCGGAAAAGCGGTAGAAGATGGATGGATGGCTGTGCTTTTCTTGTGGTGTTATATAGAATATCATTACACTAAACTATGGAAAAGGGCATCTGCTTTAAAATTTGGAATTCTTCTCACAACTTTTAGCGCAAAAAATTTCTCAAAACTATATTTAATCTCATGTAATGTCATCTGGTGAGGCTGCAGATATCCTGTGCATGCCTGGGGAGCACAGTTGGTCATATTCAAATTTAACAATGTGAGTCTTGGCCTCTGCAAGTCTTACAATTAGGAAAAATAGTAAAAACCTTTTGTTGTTTACCTCAACTGTCATCAACCAGTGTCACTGCTGCCTCCTCATTAACAACAGGTGCTCGTCATTAGCATCATGTGTGCTCGTACAAGCAGCGTTGCTCTCTATCTGCTCTTTGGGAGAGTAAGTCTCCTCCCAGGTTGAAGTGAAAAAGGTTGTTTTGATAACAATTTTCTGTGCTCTTCCCTTTTTCTCCATTTCTCTGCACTGCTCGGATAACTTTGTTTCTATTTTGCTGCTATTCTACACGCTGTACGGTTTGTTTAGAACGCAACCAACGATACACGCATGCGTATGTCTCAGAGACACCATGGAAGAGTCCAACAGTCTCAGGAGAAGGGGGGAGGACGTTACGTTTGTGATTTGATTTGACGTTTATGTAAATACTGTGGAGATTGTGTGGAAAGGATGAGGCAGAGTTATTTCTCAGGTTCCATTTTATTAACACACTCTCCAACATACAAAAGCTGAAGAAGGAAAAACCCCCAACATCTGCCAGTCTTATACCCCTGACATCAAAGTACAAAATCCCATTGTCTTTAAATCTTAAACACAATGCATCCCCCCTGCAGTTCCTCTCTCTTCCACCCAAACCTGGGTGGTCAGGAAATCATTCATGTCCATCTCTTTGCATATCAAAAGGCCAACTCTCTCGTCCTCCTCTTATCCCCAGGAGGTCCAGACCTTTTGTTCCTCTTCAGACATGAAGCCAAAATAAGCACACAGGAATATACATGAGAGAATATGAACAGTTGTAACGGATGCCAACTAGTACTGTTCGGCATAGAACGTTAGTAAACCTCCCTCCCAAAGCCTCATACAGTATCGGTAGCGCTGAGCTACCGGTCGGACCTTTAGCTCAGCGCGATCGTGCTGTGTCTCCCATGCTCGAACTGTGTAGTTGACTGAGAGGTCGCGGGTTCGTGTCCCGTGTGGGGCGAACTGCGCAGGATGATCTCTGTCACACAGTCATATACATGTGAGTCCGTGAAACTACATACAGTATGTGCACCACATATAACCCCCCCCCCCCAAACGTCTAAGATGGAACAAACAAATACAGATTGCATGTCATAATAAAATCGCCGCACATCAGTCCACATGCCGTCTTGGTCTCAACCGTCTGCCGTATCTGCTGCAGGCGGGCTTAACCTCTTCCACGGCGTCCTCCTGCTGTGGAGCTGCTGTCTGGGGATTAAAACTGTTAGTCAATCTCTGTGAGTGTACTGGGGAATGCTCCCTAGGGGGTCTACCCCGTCGCGGGGCCCTCGCCAACTGCACAGTTTCGTCAGCCATCACAAAAGCAGGTTTGAGTCTGTCTATGCCAATCATCTCCTTTCTGCCCCCCAAATCTAGCAAAAAATGCTTATCACCTGTTTCTAGCACTCTAAATGGTCCATCGTAAGGCGGTCGCAGAGCTGTGCGGTGGGCATCATGTCTGACAAAAACAAACTCCGCATTTTTTAAAGCTTTAGGCACAAAAACACGCAGAAAACTGTGGTGAACGGGGCCTGGTAGGACACTCGGGCCATTGCTATTCTGCAACCGCTGAGCCGAGGAGAACTCTGGCGCTGGGTTGTCAGGGAGAAATTCTCCAGGCAGCCGAAGTGGCTGTGCGAACACTAGCTCCGCTGGGGAGGCGTCTAAATCCTCTTTAGGTGCAGAATGCAACCCCAATAGAACCCATGATAGTTTGTCAACCCAATTTGCATCCGTAAGCGACGCTCTGAGAGCCGCCTTCAGCGACCTGTGAAAACGTTTGCATAACCCGTTAGCCTGCGGGTGATATGCGGTCGTGCGGTGGATCGTTGCCCCCAGGCTGCGGGCCATTGCTGACCAAAGTTCGGAAACAAACTGTGGGCCTCTGTCAGACGTAATATCCGACGGAACTCCAAAACGCGCTATCCATGCAGTTAAAAAAGCGTGCGCCACCTCCTTGGCTGTGGTTGATGACAGGGGAACCACTTCTGGCCAGCGCGTGGTCCGGTCAACCATTGTCAGAAGATGTGTGCACCCTTGTGAGGGAGGTAGGGGGCCTACGAGGTCCACATGGACATGATCAAACCTTTTAGCTGGAATATGAAACGGCTCCAAAGGAGCTCTCGTGTGTCTATGCACTTTGGCCCGCTGACACGCCATGCAGGCTGCTGCCCACTCTCTAACTTGCTTGCGCAGGCCCGGCCATACAAATTTCTCCCCTATCATTTTGACCGAAGCACGCACCCCCGGGTGCGCCAGCGAATGGATCAAGTCAAAAACGCGGTGGCGCCACGAGGCCGGAACCACCGGACGGGGTCGCCCGGTGGAAACATTGCAGATTAGGGGGGGGCATACCGTCTTGCAGCACCCTGTCCTCCAGCCTTAACCCTGTTGGTCCAGACTGGAGCCAGCGCACGTCCGCGTCGCCGCCCTGCTCCGCGGCCATGGCTGCGTAATCTATCCCTACACGGACTGGGGCCGTGCGCACTTCTGCGCCGCTACCCTGGTCCGCGGCAACAGCTGCAAAATCTACCTCTACGCGGGCTGGAGCAGCCACGGCATGTGAGAGGCAGTCTGCCACTACGTTAAGTTTACCCGCTACATGCTGGATATCGGTGGTGAACTCCGAAATTGTGGCCAGCTGTCTCTGCTGCCGGCCCGGCCAAAGTTCCGAAATCTTGGCCATCGCAAAAGTCAGCAGCTTGTGGTCAACGAACGCGGTGAAACGGCGTCCCTCCAGCCAAAACTGGAAGTGACGAATAGCCAAATGGAGAGCTAACAACTCCCTGTCGAATGCGCTGTATTTTCGCTCACTATCGCGCAAAGTCTTGCTGAAAAACACGAGCGGCTGCCAGGCTCCAGCCACATACTGTTCACAACCGCCCCTATGGCCACATCTGACGCGTCAGTAGTGAGCGCTATGCGGGCCATTGGGACTGGATGTGCTAACAACGCAGCATTTGCCAAGGCTGTTTTGACTTCAGAGAATGCGCGCTCCCGCTCGGGAGACCATTCGATTTTATTTGCGGGTTTTTGTTTTTTAAGCGCAGCGTACAATGGTTGCATGAGCTGCGCCGCGCGGGGGAGGAAACGGTTATAAAAATTCACCATTCCCAAAAACTCCTGTAACGCTTTGACCGTTTGTGGCTGGGGAAAATTTGCCACCGCGTGCACCTTGTCAGGCAGAGGAACTGCTCCTTCGGGAGAGACGCGATGCCCCAAAAAATCAATCTGCGCCACCCCGAACTGACACTTCGCTGGGTTGATTATTAGCCCGTGCTCCGCCAACCTCCGGAAAACTGCCGTGAGGTGGTTTTCGTGTTCGTCTTCGGACGCATTGGCTACCAAAATGTCGTCCAGGTAGACGAACACGAAAGGGAGATCGCGCAACACCGTGTCCATCATGCGTTGGAAAGTCTGCGCTGCGCCTTTAAGCCCAAACGGCATGCGCAAAAACTCAAAAAGCCCGAAAGGAGTCATTACCGCTGTTTTGGGTATGTCCTCAGCACGGACTGGGACCTGATGATAACCGCGTACCAGGTCTATCTTAGAAAAAATGCGCGTCCCCGCCAAATGAACTGAAAAATCCTGGATATGTGGGATTGGGTAGCGGTCGTGTGCTGTAGCATTGTTCAGCCTGCGAAAATCACCGCACGGCCGCCACGAGCCATCAGTTTTAGGGACCATGTGAAGCGGTGAAGCCCAAGGGCTCTTTGAACGTCGGATGATGCCCAATTTTTCCAGGTTGGCGAACTCCTCGCGTGCTATGGCCAGTTTAGCTGAGTCCAAGCACCGAGCTTTTGCAAAAATGGGCGGTCCGGTGGTAGTAATAAAATGCTCCACCCCGTGTTTAGCCACAGACGCCGAAAACGTTGGCACCGTGAGTGCTGGAAACTGAGTGAGGAGTGTGTGGAACTTACCACCTGCAGCTGTGACGTTGGCTTGTGCTGTTGGTGGGGCCACTCGCGCTGTACAGGGAATAGAATAAAAAGAGTGCATTAACCAGGCGTCTGTTAGCAAGATCGACCAACAAACCATGTGAGCACAAAAAATCAGCACCTAACATGTTGAAATCGACTGCCGCTATGACGAAAGTCCACTCGAATGTGCAGCCGTGTAATGACAGAGACAGGGTCTTCTCCCCGAAGGTCTTAATCGCCGAGCCGTTCGCTGCTGACACCACAGGGCCACTGGAAGATGCCAGCCGGTCAGCGTAGGAAGGTGTGATGAAACTCAGCTGGGAGCCTGTGTCCACAAAGAATTGCCTCCCCGATCGCGCGTCCCTCAAATAGAGCAGCTTGTTCTCTTCACCGAGAGCTGCAGCTGCTACCGACTCCCGGTCTTGGCGTTTCCCGAGCGCTTGAATTGGCACGGTGGAATGCACTTGCGTGCCCTCTCGGCGAAATGGCGATGGTAAAAGCAAAGGACATCGTCCGCTCCGCGCCTCCTGGCCCCCGTCGCTGCCTTCGTCGGTGAGTCTGGTGCTGCAGCCTCTGGCCCCCTGCCATCTCCGGATGTTGCGCCCAGCTCCGCTGCTGCGGTCGTGGCCGTGTGTCGTCTATGGGCGTCGACGAGTCGTTGCACCTCCTGGCCCAGCTCTTGGTAGTCTCGGTGGGCCAGCAGCTGTGAACTGGCCAGGGTAACTCTCACCGCTGGCGGTAGTGTCCTGAGGAAAAGGTGGGCGAAAATAAAGCCATCATCTTCGGCGTCTCTCAAACTCAGCATCTTCGCCATCAGGTCTGCAGGTCTGTCGACCTCACACTCAGTCAACGCCAGGAGCTTCTCTGCTCGCTCTCCCAGCGAGGGGGTGAAAAAACGGATGAGAGCAGCCTTCAAAGTGCCGTACTTGTTGTCGTCTGGCGGGTGGTTGATCAGGCTCTCTACACGCTGGGCTGTGTGGTTGTCCAGCTTTGCAACTACATGGTAGAACTTCGTGGCGTCTGCCGAAACCTTCCGAAGATGGAACTGTGCCTCAACTGCGTTAAACCAGGACGCGGACTGTTCTGCCAGAAGTCGGGAAGCTGGACTGTGGTAGCTGCATTAGCTTGGCTGGCTCCTTATGAGTCCGGTGCAGGAGAATCGTCTCCGGCCATAATACGTCTTAAGGTCACCAGTGTGGAGATTGTGTGGAAAGGTTGAGGCAGAGTTATTTCTCAGGTTCTATTTTATTCTCAACACACTCTCCAACATACAAAAGCTGAAGAAGGAAAAACCCCCAACATCTGCCAGTCTTATACCCCTGACATCAAAGTACAAAATCCTATTGTCTTTAAATCCCAAACACAATGCATCCCCCCTGCAGTTCCTCTCTCTTCCACCCAAACCTGGGTGGTCAGGAAATCATTCATGTCCATCTCTTTGCATATCAAAAGGCCAACTCTCTCGTCCTCCTCTTATCCCCAGGAGGTCCAGACCTTTTGTTCCTCTTCAGAAAATAAGCACACAGGAATATACATGAGAGAATATGAACAGTCATATACATGTGAGCCCGTGAAACTACATATGTGCACCACAATACTGGTGTTTCTTTATTTTGTTGGACATCATGTTAAATATGCTAAACATTTAAAAAAAATATATATGGGGCTCCTAGTAGATTGGGGCCCTTAGCAGATCGGGGCCTAAGGCAGTCACCTACCTTTGCCTAATGGTAAGTCCGCCTCTGGTTAGCACAGACCGGAAATTAGCAAACATGCTACTCACTCTCCAAGGGATTTTCTGCAGCTCTGAGCACATCAGTAACTGCAATTTAAGTTGAAAGTGGGGAAGACTCCATCATATTAAGAGGTAAAATAAAATACCTTCGTGAAATAGTTTTGTGAGGCTAGAATATTATCCAGAAAAAAGGATGTTTGTCCTTCTCATCAACCGTGATGATTTTCAAGTGGCAGTGCTTGTCCAATTTTTTTTTTTTTCCAAAACTCTGTCATACCTCCAAAAATATCTGGTAAGTTTCTGCATTTTTAAGATTTTTTTTCAAGTGACTGTTTATGCCACTAATGACCATATTTCCTCTCTCCAAGTGCTACTGCAACTTGTTTTTCATCTTATTGTCTGCCTTAACTTCCTGTGTTTGGTTTGAAAGTCCAGACCTTTCTGAAAATTCCTTTCACACTCAAACCAGACCAAGGTTCAGTTTGATCCAGACCAAGACCACCTATTTTTGCTGGACCAAATTTCAGCTCTTTGGTCCAGACCAAGGGTGTCCAGCCATGTGTCATGGAGGGCCAAGACCCTGCAGGTTTTCTCTTCTACCCAGTCTCTTTTCTTATCTTTTGATAAGTTTCACTTATCAGCAATCAGTGGGAAGAAATTCAGTGAACTCTGCTGTTGGAGGTAAAGCCTGCAGGGTGTTGGCCCTCCAATGCACATGATTGGACACCCCAGGTCCAGACCATAGTTCAGGGGAGGTTTCACGTCCAAAATTTTGGTCCAAACCAAAGTAAAAAGTCACAGCTTGGCCAGCATGTCAATGTGGGCCACACCAAAAGTTAAACAAAGCTGTCTTGTGGGTCCCATGTGGGTTTGTCCATGAGTGCCATGTTGGCCCCATCTGTGTTTGCCCACATGGACTTTCCTGTTTACCTATTTTCAATTTATTTTCTCATATATTTGCTATTTTCTTGTAAATTTGTGACTTTTTTCCATAAATTTGATGTTTTTCTTGAAAATTTGAAACTCATAAATTTTCAGCCTTTTTTTTACTGTAAACTTCCAACTTTTTTTCAGATTTGTGATTTTTTTTCTTGTAAATTTACAACTTTTTTCCTCAGAAATATGTTAGTTTTTCTTGCAAATTTGCTAACTTTGTCTTGTAATTTTGGAACTTTCTCATAAATTTGCCACTTTTTTACTGTAATCTTGCAACTTTTTCTCAAACTTATTTTTTAATGTAAATTTGTGACTTTTTCTCATAAATTTGTGACTTTTTTTTGTAAATTTGGAACTTTCTGAGAAATTTTAATCATACCTTTGTAACTTTTTTCTCATTAATTTGTAACTTTTTTGTCATAAATTTTCAATTTATTTAATCATATTTACTACTTTTTTGTTAATTTGCAACTTTTTCTAATTTTTTTCCTCATCAATTTGTAACTTTTTCTTGAAAAATTTGCTATTTTTGTCTTGTAAGTTTGGAACTTTTTCAAGTAATTTTACTATTTTTTTCTTGTAAATTTGCAACTTTTTTCTCCTAAATTTTCCCTTTATTTGTCATAAATTTGACTTTTTTCTTGTAATTTTGCCTGTGGTGTCAGTGTTACTGAAACCTGCTCACCCACATGAAACCCATATGGGACCCAGCTGGATTTAATGCACACACAAAGTCCATGTGGGCAAAAAACCCCCAGTGGGGCCAACATGGAACCCGTGGATGAACCCACATGGGACCCATAAGACAGCCCAGTTTAACCTTTGGTGGGGTCCACATGGACATGCTGGCTGGGAAAGTCCAGACCAACTAGGTTAGGCATGAAAGCCCGCTACGTTTTACCTGGTGTACTTCCAGGAAACTATCCTACTATTGACTGACTCATGTAAACAAGTTTTTGTTTTCCATTTAGGCATTACTGAAGTGAACACATCAAATCCAATTATTACCATTAGCTGATTATTCCCAGTTATCGAATTATTGTGTATGCATTGTTGATTTTGAAAAATAGTCATATTTGTCAGTAAAATGATGATCATGCAAAAGCACCGTTCTTTAAGGTCAAGCATCATAAGCATGAGCAAAAATGCCTTTTTTTCCCCTCCATAATTTGTTTTTGACTTTGAAAAACGACTTTGCCATTAAAAATGCAAACAAATAACCTTTGAATGGGGGACACTTAAGCACTGAGCTCTTCACTTGTCTTTCAACATGTGTGTGAAAACATTTCATGCTTTCTGACAGTATGACCCTGCATTGTCAGAGAAAAATGCACTGTAAGCTGGTAGGCATGTCAGGCCACAGTATGGGGTCCCTTCTTGTGCTATAATCCCAGCCATGGCCTTTTAACCCTCTATGGCTCACCATTCTCACCACTGCTCTTTCCTCTCTGTGCCTGACAGTGGAACATGGAAAAACAAATGGAGACCTTGAAAACCATAAGGCACTGCTTGTTTGCCCTCTAAGTTCTTTTTATTTAATAATAAAAAGGTTTGATAGCATCCTGGTCTGAGTTTGTTTGTAGATTTACCTGTGTTTTTGTTTAGAAATGCAATGTCTTCTGCAGAGATAGCCCTCTCTAAATTCACATGCAACCCGGGGATGGTATTGATTTGCTGTGCAGAATCTGTCTCATCTGTGATACGAGGGCTGCAGTTTTTATTCAGGTGAATGTTTCCCCACCTGTCAGAGAGTCTTTGCAAGATGAAATCCTGCTTGACATTACAGTCTTCAGATACACACTTGTCTTTTACAGTTTTTCTGCCAGCTTTGAAAGATACCCTGGAGTGTCTTTGCAATTTTTGCTCCAGAAATCTTCATAAAGTGTGTGTTTAAGCTTTAGAGTAGTTACTCCAGTGTTTTTCAACCTTTCTTGAGCCAAGGAACCCTTTTTACATTGAAAAAAATCTTGAGGCACCCCACCAATCACAATAGTTACAAAATGACACATTACAGCCTATTACAGCATATGTAATGACAATTTAGTCTTGCAATTAGTTTATACTCACTTAGATGAACACAAAGCTGATATCCTGGCAGGAACTGAAGGAAGGCATAAACAAAGCTCTTCCTCCACAGCACTCAGTCTTTCTCCTGTTTTAGTTTTTATAACAGTCAGGCTTCCCATTTCTCTGTGTGCTCACGGAGATGAACAAAATAGTCCACGTTCATCTATTGAAGTGATGGGTGTTTTGTTTGGAAATGATGTTTAAGCTTGCATTGGGGCCATGGCAGTGTTGGATAGCTTTTCCCCTCACACCAAGCATAACGATTTGGTGCAGTGGGACTCCCAGTGGAAGTAAATTCAAAAGAAAGGTAACTTTTGCTGGGCTGCCTTGTCTTCACTGTCTTTTCAAAATCCCTCGGCCCATTATCTGGGCCAGAATATTGTCCAGGGCCCAGTTCACAGTGTGAATAATTCCTTTTCAAATATTTATCTAGTACTGTTTTTCATAAAGTCACCACAACTGACCATGTCTTTGACAAGGTCATTAACCTCCATAAAACACATGAAGAAGAGGAGGAAGAAGGAGAAGAAGATAGTAACCATACTGTGTTTATACTGCCACCTACTGACATGGAAGATCCACTACAGAACCCATGCACAATGATGGCAAATTATTTGTATTTTTTTTTTTTGACCAATTAAGATAAATTAGACAATTTCCCACAAAACCTGAATGTTCTCTCATGGAGCCCTGGTTGAAAAAAACACTATTACTCTATCTTTTCTTTGCTTATTTAAAGAGTTTATGAAACAGAATTTACAAATTGAAGAAAAAAGGCTGATAAGATGATTGATTTCATGAACAGGCAATGCTCTTACACTTCACCATCCTCCTCAAGTACCACAGCTGCTATTTAAACTTGATTTCACTTTTCTCTCCTACCTCCCACCCTCCCCCCTACTTTTACTAATAAAGCCACATTCCCTGCTGATGGAAAATTGTCGGTTTACCTCGAGCTGCAGGGGGCCTGGCAATCAGTCCTTAGAAAAGCAGTGCCAGGTTAACCTGCTGTGATAGTGGACTCTAGGGACAGTGCCCCACCTCTGCTTGACATGCAGGGGCTCTGCTTGCTGATAAGAGGTATGCCTGCTGCACAATAAAGGAGTTACCAGCCTCTTCAGTTTAACATTATAAATAACTATCTCCTGCTACGTATGTATGTATGAAACCTGTATGGTTTCATTATTTTTCAAATCCTGTCTGAGTTTGTAGTTTTGATTATAATGGGGATTTTTTTTTTATTTAAAGTGATTTTCTTCCCATATTAATATGACAGTTTGTTTTGATTATCTTGCTACCAATGTCTAGCCGAGCAAACAATGCCATACATTACCAACACCAAGAAAAGCTTTTGAGTCACTCCATCCATCAAGGAGCTCTTAAAGAGTCATTGATTCCCCTTTTTTTCCACTCACACATCTTAATGAAATGTTTGGGACATATATTGTTCAGATTTTCTTTATTTAATTAATGCAGCAAATTAGCTTTTTGTGTTTTAGTCCATATTTCTCTAAAATCTGAGTCTGCATTCAACTCTGCCCTCCCTTTTACGTCACTATTGTTAACATTAGCTACCCAGCACCATTCACTGGCATTGTAGCTGCCTAGCTCCGACAGCCAACTAATGTAAATTTGTCTCAAAGAATGAATGAAATGAAGCATGACTGGTGGGCAGTGGTGTGTGGTTTCAGGGATTGATTAGATATGGCCAGTCCCTGGACTACAATAAGCATAGAAACACACATGAATGAGTGAGTGGCTAAACTATTAGCTGCTAGCTAAACTGTTAACTGTTAGCCACTTTGAATCATGGTCAGAGAAAGTAAAACAAAATATACGGTCAAGTGTTGTTAGATGAACAATGATTCCAGTTGGGGCGAGTAGAATTTATAGAAGATGGTGTTCAAAACTGGCCTGTTTGACAATAATTGACTCGGACGTTCTGGCATGCTAGTGCTAATTGTTCAAAGTAAAATCACTGTGAAAATATGACAAAATAAGCTAGAATGACACAAGATATATTAACTGAGGATTTGTCAACTCCCTGACCATCGTGGGTTCGATCCCACCCCCAGACCATCAGTGACCCTTCTGTGTGGTGTTTGCATGTTCTCCCCGTGTCTGCATGAGTTTACTCCGGGTACTTTGGTTTCCTCCCACAGGCCAAAAACATGCAGGTTAGATCAACTGGCATCAACTGGGGATTCTAAATTGTCGTTGGCCCTGCGATGGACTGGCGATCTGTCCAGGGTGTACCCTGCCTCTCGCCCAAAAATGCTGGAATAGGCTCCAGTCCCTTCACAAGCCGAAAAGGATTAAGAGGTAGAAGATGGATAGATTAGTCAACCAGGTGGATGTCATTAGGGCAACCCGGGCTCAGTAAAAAACGTTTCTAATCTAAAATTGTACATTTGCACGTTAAACCAAAAAATAACGTGCCTCCACGAGTCTATGGCTTCACTCACTGCGCATGTGCAAAACACTCCTAAACAATCCTCACTACACATGCGCAGAACAACACCTCTTTTACTTTGGCTTCCATATGCTCATACAGTTGATGGGAGGGGGATGACGGACGGTTGTTTACACAGACTTTCAAGCAATCACACACACACACACACACACACACACACACACACACACAAAAAAACCGTGTTTGATTTCCACAGTCATCTGTGAGTGACTTTTTTGTTTGCCTTTTTTGTTTTTTGCTTTTTTCTGTTTTTCACTCCACCCAGTTGGTGGGAGGGGGATGGCGGATCGTTATTTATTGTTAAAATTTTGTGTACTTTATTGATCCCCAGAGGGGAAATTCAGGGCATCCACCTGGATGGATGAAGCAGCCACAGTACGGCACCAATCCCTTCACCATTCACACACAGGGCCGCTTTTAGAGTCTTAAATTAACCGAGCTTGCATGTTTTTGGCCTGTGGGAGGAAATCGGAGAACTCCCCGAGTAAACCCACGCAGACACGGGGAGAACATGCAAACTCCACACAGATCACTGTTGATCGGGGAGTGGGATCGAACCCGGAATCCCATGGCCAAGGGTGAGTTGCTGTGCTGCCACAGTGCTAACCACTGCGCCACCGCATCACCGCCTTTTTTTTCTCCATTATTTTTTTTTAAGAATTTATGCAGACTTTCAAGCGATGACATAAAAACCTGCGAGTTTAGACTGAAGTCTAAAGAAAACAATATAAACTGGGCTTAGGGTGAGCTTCCTACTACCATTGTTAGTTCAGAAGCTAATGCTTCTGGCGCCCATCCATCTACAAGACAGGCAGCTGTGCTGACCAATGATAGAGCAGTGGGCGGGTATCGAGGACAACACTGGGCTGCTGCTTACCATTTTATAAAGTCTCCAGGCGAACCTGGAAGAGTCAAAATGACTTTTTGGAGACAACAATGATATAAAGGCTGTGTGTGTTTCTTTTTTTTTTTTTTAAGAAAAGTGACTTTTTTTTTGTGTGTGTGGGGGGGGGGGGGATGACATGAGCAATAGATGTATTTCAGAAGGGTAAAACCTACAACCACACCATTTTCAGTCAGTGACCAGTAAGAACTTTATGTAGACAGTGGAGAACTAAAGTGTGGGGATGTTTATGAGTGAAGGAAGGACCTTTTTTGTGAAAGACAGAACCATGCTGAATGTGGAGAACAGGGCAAGAATTAAAGAGACAAAAATCCCCACTGCATCTGCATTTTTTTTCCCTATTTGGCCATTAAATTGTTTTGGTCTGAGTTGTCAACTTTTGTTATCATTAACAGCAGAAGACGTTTGCCTTCTCAGCGACATAATGGAATGGAAAAAAATTTGCCTAGTAGTGGCCAAAGTGTTAAAAACACAGATAAAAGAAAGGCCAGCAGTAATCATTTTTGCTTTCTAACAAAAAGCCTAGTGTTGTATTACAGCTCAGAATGAAGTGTGCAGGGAGGTTGCAGTTGTGAAAGCATGACAGGACGTAAGCATATAGTGTCCACATATTTTAAGGACTTAATGCATGCACTCTAAACCTTTAGGTTGTTTTAATGCTAGGGAACTGGCATGCTTGTTTTAGTTGGTAAAAGCAGAAAGAAAATTAGATAGCTCCAATATAAAATGCTAAGAATATAGTTTGTGCGTGCATGCATCTTTTTTGAATATTCAACAGCTCAAGACTAATTTGATGTAGTCCTGTTATATTTGAGAGATGTCTACTATAGATACTGCCTAAACATACAAAAAACAGAGAGAAAATTCCCTATCTGATTGTTTTTACCAACAGTGACAATATGTAAGTTTTGACATTAAGTGAGTTGGCCTCCGTCGGTCTATGATGACCATGGAAGAGAATCCTAAACGTCTACTCTGCTGGAACAGCACCGCCTGTGGCTGAACAGGCCGATGCGCGAATGGCAGTCCCTGTCACACAGGTCGCACTTGTGGGTGATCTCCGTGCTGCTGGGTCTGTGGCGGTTCTTCCTGCGGGTCCTTTTTTCATCTGCTGCAGCAGTCAGTCTCTCTTCACCCGCCTTGAGCTGTCTGGTCAGGGTGCCTCTCCATTTGGAGCGGTCCATTGCAAGGTCCTCCCAGTGCTCTGTGTTGATCTCCAGTGCCTTCATGTCTCTCTTGCAGACGTCTCTAAAGCGCAGCTGTGGGCGGCCAGCGTCTCTCCTGCCAGTTCTCCGTAGAGGACGTCTTCGGGGATTCTGCCATCCTCCATACGGTGAACGTGGCCTAGCCAGCGGAGCCTGCGCTGCCTGAGTAGACCTCTAGTATTATTACGTTACATTACATTATTTACGTGACCTATAGTGGTCACGTAAATAATGACACAAAGTGACCTGACAGAGGATTATAGCTGCATCCCTAATTCTAACCAAGTATTGATGACTGGATAAATAGCAGTGTGGGACAGAAGAAATAAAATGTATATTTGACTTTGGACTGAACATTAAGCACCTCACAGTACTCCAGAAATGCTTTGCAGTTTTCCTCCCAAGGCAATTCTGCAAAAGCAGATTACCTTGTGGAGAAAGGAAGCAGGCGAGGCAATGAGCTGAACAACACACTAACTTTATTCCTTCTCCAGCATTCAGTACAGTAAAATCTGCTGGGTCTCTGTGCATCCTCTCCTTATAATCTTTAATTCCATGCATTGACACCCAGGAATCTCGACCATAATCACTGTGTGGAACAAAGACATGCATGGCACATTAACATAACACCAGTACTGCATTCTCACACCCTTTCCTCCTTCAGCAGTTCTGGCACTTCCTCCTCTCCCTGGGGGGCGAATAATCCTTACTGTCATATCTAAGGCCCCCCAGTGACACTTTCTCCTTCAGCACATTGTTCCCTCTTTCCCCGAGCTGCCATGTCTGGGTGGAGAATCCCCCACCCGTACCATCACACAGCTCCCCCCCCACCCTGAACACCCAGAAAGGGCACTAACACCCCCACCCCCACCCCCGTCCTTTGGCTTGAGCCGGCACCCATAGCGGCTGTAGTGGGGGGTCGCCGATTCAGTCGAAACACCCTGCTGGCAAGATGTACAGAAGGGCACGTCAGTCTGTGGAGGGAAAAAAGGAAGGGGGGAAATCACATTAGCTTCACGAGCGCTGGTCCTGACTAAGGGAACACCAACTTGCGGAGCCCCCAATGGCGGGCGTCCACGTCAGGGAGCTTGGGCCACCACCACCTGCTCGTCTGCCAACACAAAAGCGGGCTTCAGCCTGTCGATGCACACGGTCTCCCTACGACCCCCCAAGTCTAACACAAAATGCTTCGCCCCAGGTTCCAATACCCCAAATGGTCTGTTGTACGGTGGGCGCAGCAGGGTCCGGTGCGCATCGTGCCTGACAAAAACAAAACCGGCGTTCTGTAAACTCTTTGGGACAAAAGTGCGGGGAAAACAATGGTGGGCTGGGCCCGGAATGTTAAAAGCCTCCGTACTGTGCAAAAATTGCGCGGTCGGCTCAGCCCCGGGCGTGGGGTTTTCTGGTAAAAACTCTCTGGGGATCTGCAGCAGCTGAGAAAAAAACGAGTTCTGCCGGGGAGGCTGCCAGATCCTCCTGAGGCATGGAGTGCAACCCTAAAAGAACCCAGGGCAGGCGGTCGACCCAGTTTGTGTCCGTGAGCGAAGCTCTGAGCACTGCCTTAAGCGACCTATAAAAACGCTTGCATAACCTGTTAGCCTGGGGGTTGTATGTAGTAGTACGGTGAATTTTGACCCCCAGCCTCTGGGCCATTGTGGACCACAGTTCAGAAATGAATTGTGGACCCCTGTCGGAAGTGATGTCCGATGAGAATCCGAAATGTGCAACCCAAGCAGACAAAAAAAAACCCGAGCCACTTCCACGGATGTGGTAGAAGCCAGCGGAACCACTTCAGGCCAGCACAAAGGCATGCATGCAAAGGGTAACAACAGTTCCCTATGGAGGCATTTAAATAACTTGACTAATAAAAAAAATGTTCAGAAGGGGGTAAAGGAACTCAGAATCAATGGCAAGACCATCAGTGACAAGGCTACATTGGCAAATGAATTTAATTCATATTTTGTGGACTCTGTGGAAGACTTAACAAAAAACTTTGTGCTGCCAAATGTGCTCAACAACACAAAATCAATACTTTCAACAGATTCTTTTCACATCGATGAGGTAAATGAGGAGTTATTTGCTTGTATTGTTAAAACACTGTCAAACTCAAAAACTAATGATATCTACAATATGAGCACTTCCTTTCTCAAAACGCACAGCAAAATATTAATCAAACCACTGACTCATCTCATTAATCTCTCCATTAGGTCTAGTACATTTCCATCTGGTTGGAAAAAAGCTGTCGTCATACCAGTTCATAAATCAGGCAGTAAAGACGATATATGCAATTACCGCCCAATCTCTATTTTACCAGTCCTGTCTAAGGTTCTTGAAAAAGTTGTAGCTACACAGCTGATAGACTATTTACAAGACAGTCAACTTCTTCATCCACATCAATTTATTTTTAGACCAGGATACTCAACAGAAACAGCAAATTGTTGCCTTATTGAAAATGTCAAACAGTCCTTGGACAGGGGTAATGTGGTAGGGGGTGTTTTTCTAGATCTCAAAAAGGCTTTCGATACTGTAAACCACAGTTTGCTTTTATCCAAAATGGTATCTTTTAACTTCTCTCCAGATACATTAGAATGGTTTGCATCTTATCTCCAGAATAGAGAACAGTGTGTAAAAGTTCACCAGGATAAATCCTCATTTTTAAACAACCGTATGGGTATCCCACAAGGGTCCAATCTTGGTCCTTTACTTTTCAGCATTTTTATTAATGACTTGCCGCTACACTGCTCAGCTGCAACATGTCAACTTTATGCAGATGATGCAGTTATTTACACAGCTGCCAAGACTCCAGCACAGGCTGCAGATGTACTGTCCACAAGTATGGTTGATGTCCAAGAGTGGCTCTTCCAGAACCATCTATTGCTGAACCTTCAGAAAACAGTTTCAATGTGCTTTTCAATCAAAAAATGTAACCTGCAACGTTTTAAAGTTAATGTACATGATCAAGACATCAGTTTAGTTACAGAATTCAAATACCTTGGCATTGTACTAGATCCTCAATTCAAATTTAATCTTCATATAAAGAAAATTTCTAAAACAGTCAAAAAAAATCTGAACTGCTTTAAATTAATTAGATATTACATACCATACGAAGCAGCTGTACTGTATATGCATTCTATGGTTTTTTCTCATATATCATACTGTTTGACAGTCTGGGCTCAAGCAGCCCCTTCCACAATAAAACATATAGGTTCATTATATAATCAAACTCTAAAAATCTTGGACAAAAAGCCCATTAGGTGGCATCACTGTTATATTTTAAAAAAATACAATCTATTGAGTTTTGAGAGTTTCATTGACCTCTGTTTTCTGAAATTAATTTTCAAATGTTTCCATAAATCAGCGCCTGAGCCACTTGCTGGTTTCATCCAAAGACAGGACAGCAACAGAATCACCAGGAGTTCTGTTAACAATAACTGTAAAATATTCCACCGCAGAACCACATTTGGACGAATAGCTTTCTCTATAAAGGGCAGTCACATCTGGAACACAATGCCAAATGAAATTAAAATAATAACGGACTTTAAAACATTCACTACAAAGGTTAAAAACTGGCTGAAAAATAAACAAGAATGTACCCATGTATGAAATGATTGTCTGCAGGGTGAGAGTGAATGAAGGGAAGGAATGAATGTGTTTGTTTATAGTGAGTGACGAAGGGAGGGAGGCCTGAAATAGGCAAATGTGAATCAGGTTTTTATATTGTGTATTTATAATCTTTTTTGCATTGATGTATGTGGTTATTGTTTATTCTGTTTTCATTTTTTCTTTTCCTTATCCTTTTTTCTTTTTACTTGTTTCTCCTTTCTAAAGCCCATCCAGGGACAAGAGTTGCAAATTAGCTAATAGCTATACACTCTTTGTGCAACACATCAGATTGATTGTCATTTGATTAATTGTCTATGTTTATTGCACTGTCCCTGTCAAATAAACAAATAATCTAATCTTAACATAACGCCAGTACCGCATTCTCACACCCTTTCCTCCTCCAGTGGTTCTGGCGCTTCCTTCTCTCCCTGGGGGGCGAATAGTCCTTACTGTCCTGTCTAAGACCCCCCAGTGACACTTCCTCCTTCAGCACATTGTTCCCTCTTTCCCCCAGCTGCCGTCTCTGGGTGGAGGATCCCCCACCCGTACCACCACAACCTTATTACTTTACCTGGTGATTGTTCTGCCTTTGATTCTGATTCATGTATCTGCTTTAAAAATCTAAATACCAAACTGGCAACACTGAGCCCAAGATGGAAGTTTATTTCTTGTACAGCAGGGTGAGAGTGTTTTTGAATACATTAGGGGGCTTTGTTATTGTTCTTTTCAGCAGCCTGCGTGGGCTCCCAGAACCGCAGCTACAGATGGAGCACCAGTTCACCCACAGAAGGGGTCATTACCAATCAAGCACCAGAACATGTAGAGTCAGGTCATTTCATCTCACTACAGCCACCGTTGAGGCTGAAGTGTGCAGTTGGCATGGTGTCAAGAATCAGGGTGTCATTTGCAAGCTAATCACATTTTTCATGCAAACCCCTTCGTATTGACTTGACCATATTTGATTTAATGAAGTGAATTAATTAGACTGAATTGAATTTAGGAACTCTTCACATAGCCAGAGAATTAGTCAAGCAGTCAGTTTGTGGTGTGCCACATTCTGCTTCTCTTCTTGTTTCTGTCTATGTCCTTCTCAGCTACAGCCCGCTCTTCCGTGCTCCATGGATGACCTTTGTAGAATCAGCAAGAACCTTATTACTCCAAATGTGGTAATAATGGAAACTCTGAAGGACAAGTAGTTATCAAATACATAAATTTCACACATCAACTGCAAAAAAGACATGTCAGTGACTGTAGATACATTTATAATCTATATGAGTGATGGGGTTTATTTGTTTACCCCATCCTAGATTTTTTTAAGGTGCATTTCCACAAATCAGCCACTTAGAAGGACAGTTTATTACTTTATAAAAGGATAGCTGTTTTCTCTTTAGGAGTAACTAGTGCATGCCTGTAGAAAGCAAGTATTCCTGTCTGAAACAGGTAGCCCAATCAGGCTTTACACGCCCAAATATAGGCTGTGTTTGAAAGTGGAATACAGAGGTGTAGCCTATATGTAGGCAATTACACATGTTAGACTTTGACAAATATGAAAGGGACTGAACTGAGATTTGACTGTGTGAATATTAATTACAGAATAACTGAAAATGAATGGGACATCCAATAGAGATCCAAATCTCTATGAAATATTTTCTCTCTATGAAATATTTTTTTTTTTGCTGGTCATTAATATTTGTTTGTTCTCTCCCATAGATTGAGTCCCCATCGTGCTGTTTGCTCTCTACGTGTCTGTTCTTTTCTTCTTCTCTGTCCCCTCACCCCCCAGCCAGTCGCAGCAGATGACTGCCCCTCCCTGAGCCTGGTTCTGCTGGAGGTTTCTTCCTGTTAAAAGGGAGTTTTTCCTCTCCACCGTCGCCAAGTGCTTGCTCACAGGGGATCGCCTGATTGCTGGGGTCTTTCTGCAACTGTGGGGGTCCTCCCTACAGTTGATAGTGCTATGAGATGACTGTTGTTGTGAAATGGCGCTATATAAATAAAGTTGAATTGAATTGAATTGAATATTATCCACTGTTTAAGAACCATTTGTTTATTTTTTTGTCGGATCACTTATTTGTGTGATCTTTTATGAGTTATATTCATAATAGTGTAGCTTGCACTTTAGGGAATGGGAGTTGTTCAGTCACCATTATAATTTAGCTTACAGTGGTGTGAAAAAGTGTTTGCCCCCTTCCTGATGTCTCATTTTTTTTATTTGTCACACTTAAATGTTTCAGATCGTCAAGCAAATTTAAATATTAGACTAAGATAATACAAGTAAACACAAAATGCAGTTTTTAAATGAAGGTGTTTATTATTAAGGGTAAAACAAAACTAACATGGCCCTGTGCAAAAAAGTGACACCCCCCCCCCCAGTTAAAACATAAATTAACTGTGGTTTATCACATCTTTGAAAAGCTGAGTTCAATTTCTCTAGCCACACCCAGGCCTGATTACTGCCACACCTGCTCTCAGTCAAGAAATCACTAAAATAGGACCTGCCTGACAAAGTGAAGTAGGCCAAAAGATCCTCAAAAGCTAGACATCATGCATGTTACAAAACCAGATAACTCCACACACAGCAAATCAGCGCTTGGTATTTGGGTGACATGACGCAATGGTGCAGCGAGAATCAACCAATCACGTGTCTAGATGCTGAGACCAGCAAATCATGTGTCTTATCTGCTGCGGCAGCATTCTGCAGAGACCCCTACTTGGGTTTGCTTGCTTTGCATGATTTCCTTGCCAGTTTTTTTTTTTGCAATTTTGTTGCATTTTCTGTCAAATATGGATAATTTTGATGAAGCAGATGAACCAGTGATGCGTTCACTGGACAAACTAGCATGGTTTTCAGGATATGCCTATTTTTGCAAAAGTATGTGTTGTGGACTTATCTGTTTTTGTACTCATAAATTGCCAAAAAATAACAATGAGTTGATGTTCAATTTTTTGCTTTATTATGTCTGAGATACTCAAATTTCAAGTGACCATATCTTAGAAGCTGAATTGGAAATACTAACACATATAAACCAACAGAAGAAAAGTTGTTTTTCTCATTATTAAGCCAATCGGACTTATTTGTTTTTGCAAACGAACTCTTCAATTTCTCTAGCCACACCCAGGCCTGATTACTCCCACAGCTGTTGTCAATCAAGAAATCACTTAAATAGGACCTGCCTGACAAAGTGAAGTCAACCAAAAGATCCTCAAAAACTGGACATCATGCTGCAATCCAAATAATTTCAGGAACAAATAAGAAACAAATTAATTGAGATGTATCAGTCTGGAAAAGTTTATAAATCCATTTCTAAAGCTTTGGGACTCCAGTGAACCACAGTGAGAGCCATTATCTACAAATGGTGAAAATTTTGAACAGTGGTGAACCTTCCCAAGAGTGGCTGGCTGACCAAAATTACCCCAAGAGCGCAGTGACGATTCATCCAAGAGGTCACAAAAGACCCCATAACAACATCCAAAGAACTGTAGGCCTCACTTGCCTCAGTTAAGGTCAGTGTTCATGATTCCACCATAAGAAAGAGACTGGGTAAAAATGGCCTGCATGGCAAAGTTGCAAGACCACAACCACTACTGAGCAAAAAGAACATAAAAGCTTATCTCAGTTTTGCCAAAAAACATCTTGATGATCCCCAATACTTTTGGGAAAATACTATGTGGACTGACGAGGAAAAAGTTTAACTTTTTGGAAGGTGTGTGTCCCATTACATCCGGCGTAAAAGTAACACAGCATTTCAGAAAAGGAACATCATACCAACAGTAAAATATGGTGGTGGTAGTGTAATGATCTGGGGCTGTTTTGCTGCTTCAGGACCTGGAAGACTTGCTGTGGTAAATGGAACCATGAATTCTGCTGTCTATCAAAAAATCCTGAAGGAGAATGTCTGGCCATCTGTTTGTGACCTCAGACTGAAGCACATTTGGGTTCTGCAGCAGGACAATGATCCAAAACACACCAGCAAGTCCACCTCTGATTGGCTTAAGAAAAACAAAATGAAGACTTGGGAGTGGCCTTGTCAAAGTCCTGACCTGAATCTGATTGAGATGCTGTGGCATGACCTTAAAAAGGTGGTTCATGCTCAAATACCCTCCAATGTGGCAGAATTACAACAATTTTGCAAAGATGAGTGGGTCAAAATTCCTTCACAGCGCTGTAAAAGACTCATTGTCAGTTATCGCAAACACTTGATTGCAGTTGTTGCTGCTCAGGGTGGCCCAACCAGTTATTAGGTTTAGGGGGCAATCACTTTTTCACATAGGGCCATGCAGATTTGGATTTTTGTCTCTCTTAATAATAAACACCTTCATTTAAAAACTGCATTTTGTGTTTACTTGTGTTATCCTTGTTTAATATTTAAATTTATCTGATGATCCGAAACATTTAAGTGTGACAAACATACAAAAAAAAGAGAAATCAGGAAGGGGGCAAACACTTTTTCACACCACTGTATATGTGTAGTTTATAGTCTGTCATCAATAAACTCATGCATTACTATAACAGGACACGTTTACAAATATTTGAGACCCATTGTAGTGCATCATTTTATATTTTAGCAATAGTACAAAACACCAAACATTATTTTTTTTTGTATTTGTATTTTGTATACTTTATTGATTCACAGAGGGAAATTCAGGGCATCCACTGTGCTTCTCCAACACCGGTATTGGAGAAAGCAGATCCTGGGTCCCCACTGGTATTCCCTGAATTATTCTTTAGACGTACGCAGTCACAGCAACATTACGTTATTTTGAGCGTTTTTGTGTCCAGTTTGGTGACGGTTGTAGTTTAGTCAAATTGTGCATGTGGCCGCATATCATATGCAGTTGATCTGGGCATTCTGCTCCACAATTATTAACTTTTAATTGTTAGATAGCCGTGCCAGCACACCGAGAGGAGTGCCGTAGGCAATGGCGAGTCGTGGTCCTGCAAAGGGACTCCTGTCTACTGCTGACCGGGTGGGCTGGGTTTGTTTCAATGCGAAGGACCACTTTCCACCCACTGTGTTGAAGAAGGCAGACCCCGGGTCCCTGCTGGCATTCCCCAAATTATCCTTTAGACGTACACAATCACGGCAACATTACAGTGTAATTTTTTTTAAGCATTACATCTTGTCTATTCTCTCTTTCTTGTCATATTTGTCACTTTTCACTTCCTTTTTTTGTTTGTGAAACTGTGGTGACTGACTGGTCATCACGCCTCGCATTATCCAATCAGCATGGTTGTGATGTCATGTATTATCCAATCAGCATGGTCGTGATGGCCGCGTATGAGCCAATCAGCACGGAGTCGATCTGACACCCCCCACACACTAAAGGGCATGAACAGACAGCAGTGACAGAGCGGTGGAAAAACTTTTATTGATAAAAATTACATATTTTGACTGAGTGACTCCATATTCAGGGGTGCACACCCTCGTAACCTCGGCAAAGCACATTTAAAATGTTATGTCAGTCTGAGGAACGGTTCAAGAGATATACATGGAACAGACACACAGACAGAGATTTCATGAATTTATAGAGAGATGTCTTTACAGTTTCAATCAAAATCATTCAATCCCCATTACATTTTAGGTTTATTGGCAAAAATTTAAAAAATTCAGGTGTTTAAACAAATTACACAAGAACAATTTAAATAGTTAAATCAAACTAATATTACAAAGATTTTATTCACATTCAACACTAAATCCTACTTTCAATGACTACTGCAGTCTTAAAATGATTCAACCTCCTTAACAGAATTCCTTAAAAAGGCACACATTTGCAAGTCAGGTGTGATATCAAGCACACTTGATGCAACCAATCAAGGGCTTCATTAGCTGCATCAGTTGTACTTGAGACAGAACACCTCAAATACCTGGACTGTTGACAGTGACGTTTGCTTGCATATTATACAACAGTTAGTTCTGACCAAGCAATTCGATTAGACAATAGGGATTCTAGGAGTTACTATATTCCACTCTAATTGCTCTCCAATGTTTCACTGGTTAAATATCATGCTGCTTCAAAGGCGTTCATGGAACTGTTATTTACTAAGTAATTTACTGCCAACTGTCAGTGATAATTCCAATACTGTGTTGGATATCTTAATTTCAACAGTGAGGCGCTGTTTGAAAAGATTTCTTACCTGACGGATGTCCCACCCTTTTGAAAAAAAACTTTATTTCATGTCTCTTTAAAAAAAATAGGCAGTGCTAGAGTTGGATTTATTGTCTCAAGTCCATCACCACAATACCTTTGTGGTGATGGACTCTTTGCTTCATCTGACAGTGCCAAGAAAAAGCGAGCAAAGTGTACCAAAGCCAAATCGCTAGCATTATAAAAAGCCACTGGCATTGGTCACATTTTGATGTCAGTCCTCCTGTGGTATGGACTCAACAGGTGACCAGTATGTTTTATAAACACATTACTTTTGCACTTGACAATATTTAATTTGTTTACATGTGTGTGAAAAGACAATAGACATCTTCATGCTGATTGAGATGTTTAGCAACAGTTACTGGCTACATTTAGAAGGGACTATTTTGGTCTCAGCTTGGCAAAATAACTAGTTAAACAAACATATCATAATAGTTTGTCTAGTATTGCTGTCATTTAATAAATTGTGCTTGCGGAACTGTTGTATAAAAGTAATATTACACTTGAGGTCATACGGTATCAATGAACGTAGTAACTGCAGGTGTGATACATCTAATGCCCCATGTGTAGCAGAATGCTGTGAGTTGCACAAAAATTTTCGTAAGATGGCAGTAAGTATGCCATAGGAAGACCCCAAGGCACCCTTGCAAAGAACATAAGAACTCAAGGGCCATCATACAACAGAAAAGCACCTCATTTCTCAAGAATGCCTCAAGTTGCTCTTGCGAATTGAACGGCAGCAATGCTCTGGGGCTGCGTCACTTCCTCTGGGACTGGAAACCTGAAATGTGTGGAGAACAAGATGGATTCATTCAAGTAACAGGAAATCTTGGGAGAAAATATCATTCCGTCTGTGAAGAACCTGTGAGGAAGGTTTCTCAGAAATGATGCCAGAAGTTGGTGTCTGGCTGTGCATACATTTGCAGCAGGTCATAACAGCATAAGCATGCTCTACTAAGGACGAAAGATGTTTGTCATGAAGGGGTTGGATAATTCTGAGACTTCAGTAGTCATTAAAAGTGGCATTTTGTGTAGAATTTGGAGAAACCACTTGTAACATTTGTTGTATTGAGCTATTTAAATTGTTATTGTTTGATTTCTTTATTGCAAATGGCTACTAACTTGTACATTTTGCCATCCATCCATCCATCCATCCATCCATCCATTTTCTACCACTTTTCCGGAGGTCCGGGTTGCGGAGGCAGCAGTTCAAGCAGAGAAGCCCAGACTTCCCTCTCCCCAGCCACCTGCTCCAGCTCTTCAGAGGGGACACCAAGGCGTTCCCAGACCAACTGGGAAACGTAGTCTCTCCAGCGAGTCCTGGGTCTGCCCCAGGGTCTTCTCCCAGTGGGACGTGCCCAAAACACCTCAAGTGGGAGGCGTCCAGGAGGCATCCTAATCAGATGCCCATACCACCTCAACTGGCTCCTTTCAATGTGAAGGAGCAGTGGGTCTACTCTGAGCCTCTCCCAGATGACTGAGATCCTCACCCTATCTCTAAAGGTGAGTTCAGCAATCCTACAAAGAAAATTCATTTCAGCCGCTTGTATCCGCAGTCTCATTCGTTCAGTCATTACTCAAAGCTCATGACCATAGGTGAAGGTAGGAACGTAGATTGACTGGTAAATTGACAGCTTTGCCTTAGAGCTTAGCTCCCTCTTCACCACAACAGACCGGTACAACGTCCGCATCACTGCAGATGCTGCTCCAATCCGTCTGTCAATCTCTCGCTCCATTCTCCCCTCACTCGTGAATAAGGCCCCGAGATACTTAAACTCCTCCACTTGGGGCAGGAGCCTGTCCCCAACCCAGAGAGGACAATCCACCTTTTTCAGGCTGAGGACCATGGACTCGGACTTGAAGGTGCTGATTCTCATCCCAGCCACTTCACACTCAGCAGCAAACCGTCCCAGTAAGACCTGTAGGTCATTGCTGGATGAAGCCAACAGGACAACATCATCTGCAAACAACAGAGAGGAGATCCTGTGGTCACCAAGCATGACACCCTCCGTTCCCTGGCTGCGCCTAGAAATCCTGTCCATAAAATTATGAACAGGATCGGTGACAAAGGGCAGCCCTGGCAGAGTCCAGCTCTCACTGGGAATGAGTCTGACTGAGTGTTGGCAATACGAACCAAACTCTCACAACGGTCATACAGAGACCCAGTAGCTCGTAACAACAAGTCTGATACTCCATACTCCTGAAGCACCTCCCACAAAAAACCATGAGGAACGCGGTCGAATGCCTTCTCCAAGTCCACAAAACACATGTAAACTGGTTGGGAAAATTCCCACGAGCCCTCAAGGATTCTCGAGAGGGTAAAGAGTTGGTCCGATGTGCCATGGCCAGGACAAAAACCACATTGCTCCTCCTGAATCTGAGGTTCGACCAACAGCCGGACTCTCCTCTCCAGTACCTTGGCATAGACCTTCCCAGGGAGGCTGAGGAATGTGAGACCTCTAAAGTTGGAGCACACCCTCCGGTCCCCTTTCTCTTCAAAAAAGGGGACCAGAGAGTGTAAATAGTACCACTGTTTATTAATACAAATACACAGAGAATGGAAGGGGGCTGGGGGGTGTTGATAATAGCTGCTCATATTATTACTGGACCCTTGTTTTCGGCTGTAGTTTTTCTAGCTGCCGGAGAACAGATTTCTGATAGAACAGATAAAATTAAACTAAATCAGGGTGTTTTGCCAATAAATCTAATTTGCAGTGGAGGTTGAATAATTTTGATTGCAACTGTAGGAGAGATCTTGATGGAAAACAATTTTGACACATCATATTAAGATTTTTTTTAGAGATCATTACGTATTGCTATAGGTTGATAATTTATTTATTTTCAAATTCGAACAACATTATTCTGCATACTTCAGCTTTAAAGCTGGATTCATGCTGCACCTCTGCTGTCCGTGTACGTGCAGCCGGAAACCTCATATGACAAAATTTAGGTCCTCATCTCCAGTCCGCTAGTGTATGCAGGGCTCTACTGCGGACGACCGTGTGCAGCCCAAATTTTATGACCGCACGGCCTGCCCATGACCTGAACATGTTGACAGAGCATGCGCAAAACTGAATGTCCCATTCACGAGGTGGCGCTACCAACACAACATGCAAAGACAAAGCAGGCGAGGAAGACGTGGACACGGAAGACGAGAACAAACATACATCGATCCTTTTGCAGCAGCAGCAGCAGCTTGAGCAGAGAAGAGCACTGGAAAATGGTAATTCCTCCTTTTCCTTGAAATGACACCATTGTTGTTGCTACAAAAAAATGTGCGTCACTCTTGTGTTTATAGCCAGTGAACAAACTGCTGTGTTAGCACATTTCCGCTACCCATAGGGCTGGGGCAAAACTACAAATAACAGTTGTGCACATGTGTCAACTGCTTGGCCTGGTAGGTGAAAAAAGTGAGTACAGTATGTACAATGCCGCATGCGCGCCAGGCTCGTCCAAAGCACACATGGACCAGAGGGGAAATGCAGCATGAATAAGGCTTAATGGGGCTGCAGTTCACTGTGTACCTAAAGGTGCCACTAAAGCCCCTGTTTCCAAAAGTTCTATTCAGTACCTTTTAAAGTAATAAAGGTAAAACGGGTGGTTTTGCAAAGATCAGCACTATAACTAACAAACTCTAATGGCCATATTTTGAATGGGTCATTTATGATGTACTGTATAAAAGAAGTGTAACACGCAAATAAAATATACAAACCACTGTGGGGAGGAAATGTTTAAACAGGGTTAGCTTGCAAAGGTTTTTGGTTTATTTGTTATCTGAGTGCATCACCATGGCTTTCTGACCAATCATCTCTCAGGAACATAGCATTGGTTGTCTCAGAGATAACTGAAAATCCAATGGGGCACAGTGCACAGACTGTAGACTGCATGGACATCATCAATGAGAAACATAGATTTCCAGTGTATTAACAGGACTCTTATTTTAGTTTATTATCTTACAACTCACAGCACTAGCCTTGAACCTGTCAATCTCATAAAAACAACAATAACAAAAAAACAACAATAACGAAAAAAACCCAACTCTCTTCTGATCTTTTCTTCTTTGCAGACTCATTAAGCCGTTGGAGCTTCAGCTCAAAGAGTGAGATGAAAATTAGATGACCAACATGGCAACAACAAAGTAATCTAATGAAATTCACAGTTACAATCATATCTAACTGCACTTTTATGTTGGATCAGGGTCATGCT
The DNA here is from genome assembly GCA_020510985.1 of Pholidichthys leucotaenia. Taxonomy (NCBI): domain Eukaryota; kingdom Metazoa; phylum Chordata; class Actinopteri; order Cichliformes; family Pholidichthyidae; genus Pholidichthys; species Pholidichthys leucotaenia. Next base: position 95,349,568 of record CM035843.1, read on the forward strand.
ATTTTGATGACTGCCTAAAAAGCCGTAGTCTTTAACAGCAAGCATTGTGGGTCATTGTGCGATTAAAGTTTGTTCTTCTCTATGAAATGGGCAGCTGATGAAATCATTGTTTCGTATGCTGCCAACACTGCCACTTAATGAGTTCAGAATTGATTGGTTAACCTTGGGTAGACCAGTTGAAAACCACGTTAGTGTAACCCCATAGCTTCACTGACAGGGATAAGGGGGAAACAGACCCAGGTATGTTGAATTTCTTCGAACACATGTGCGTCTCTCTTTTTCTTTAGGGAAGTGGGTTGTAGGATTATGTTTTCTTTTGGTTTCTATTTGGGTGTAATGAATAAAAATGTTTACATTCTGGCCAGATTATACAAGAATTCAATTAAAAGTTAAGATAAGAGTGTACAAGAATAGCTGTTCATTGCACTTTATATCCTTATTTGGAGTTGTTAAGCTGTATGGAGAAGAGGCAGGTAAAAGGACTCAAAGGAGTACATTTAGCAGAACAAATGAAAAATAAAAAGTACAAGAAAAAGCTTCTGCGCTGTATTCTGCTGCTGTTCTTGTGTAGTTGGTCACAGGCCTCATAGAATCCGCCTCCCTGCTGCTGTCTCTTAATTAGCCTCGAGTTTTACCTCCACAAACCCCTCAGGTAAATTTGTTTGTGCTTGTGCAGCTGTTAAGAGCGTGTTTAGGTGTTTGCTTTGTAAGATGCAGTTGTTGTATTTACATTTGTTTGTTTAGCTTACAGTGGGCGCTGAAAGGAAAAGGGACCAGATGGGGTTGGTTGTATGTTGTTTTACTTGTTTTATTAGAACAAGGAGGCCGAAGAAATACTTTTGATATGAATCTTATGAGCCGTTTTTTTCAGATTGTCAATAATAATTTTATAATAATTTTGTCAGATTGTCAGGGATAAAATTAAATATCTGGGACATTTTATTAATGATAGAATGACTGATGATGGTGATATTTTCAGACAACGCTGCAAAATCTACATGCAAGCAAATATTCTTGCACGCAGATTTGGTTTTTGTTCAGATGAGGTGAAACTGGTTCTTTTTAAAACCTATTGTACACCTTTATACACTGCTCATTTATGGATAAATTATAGGAAACTAAGTATGCAGAAATTACAGGTTGCCTACAATGATGCCTTAAGAATTTTACTTAAAAAGCCTCGATGGTGCAGTGCTTCCGAGTTATTTGTCTCATCACGTGTAAATACTCTGCATGCAGTAATAAGGAATTTTATGTATAAATTCATCTGTCGGCTTGATGTATCTACAAATGAAATCATTCAAGTCATGTCTAGCATTAAGCTCAGTTCTATTCGCTGTCAGTCACAGTTTAGAAGGCACTGGTACAGTTGTCTTTTTAAGTCTTTTTAAAGTCTGTACTGTCTTTGTACTTCTCTTAGCAGTTGTGTCTTAGTGTTTCTTGTAACTTTTTGATTGTTTTCAACTGTCCTGTTTTTTACTTTTTACTTTTTTACTTTTTTTTGATGGACCTTGAGTCTGGAATAAAGTCTTTGATTGATTGATTGATTGATTGAATACTTTTATGTTTGTGTGCTGAGGAATGACGTGCCATTTAGAAAGTCAAAATATAACAGTAAAAATATGCACAAAAATGTGCAGAAATTTCTAAGACTGTAGTTAGTCAAAAGGCCATTTGATGGTGGTTTTAAAAAGTCAAATACCTTTGACTGTGGAGAGTCCAACTTTATAGAACTTTCATTCTTCTATTATATTTGCAGATAGTCTGTATTTGCCCACCTCCATTATTATAGTAGTAAATGTTAAGATAAAACCACACTGATCCAAAAAATGAACACTTGAACATATATCAGCAGGATAAGAACTATCTATGAAGTCAGAAAACATTTGGGAAATATTTTTCAGCCTGGCAAAATGCAGCACACAGTAATGGGATGAGGCAGGTGTGACAGTCTTACTGCTGCCAGCCACCACAGAGCAATCTAGATGCAGGGGCTTCACTTTTGGAGAGCTCACATGCCATCCATTTTTATTCCAATTCCATGTGGTTTCCATTTTATTCCATGCAGTTCGAGTCCTGCTTACCACTTCATTTTCTTAGATGACTGAGACAAAAGTATTTCATTTGCTATAGGAAAAAGGAAGATTCTTTGTCACTCAAGAGTTCAATGTAGCTTTCGGTTCTGTACAGTAACGTCTTGGAAAATCAATGCGTGTTTTCATCTGCTCCTCCAATAGGAACATAGGAGCAGACACACCCCGACAATGCCACCTACTGTTTGCATCCCACTACACTCACAGATGGTCACACTAATACAGAAGGGGAATTGTATTGCATTCTGGGTAGTCTGTGCCATTTATTTTGTTCACAAACAAAAAACAAACACAGATGATAACTGGTAAGGAGGAAAAAAATGCACAAACACTAATCAAAGATAAAATAATTGAGAGAAACTCTACAGAAAGATACCATACAGACAGAAGCTAAATAATGATGCAACAGAGCATTATTTGGAGAAAGTACATCTAACTGGAGGGGTTGATGCCTGTGAATTAAAGTCATTACTGGATTTTGAGGAACTGCCGATGATGAATTATCCAAACAGCTGAAAAGTTTAAGATTCATATATCATTTAAAGCTCACCTCCAGTTCACAAATGGATGGGTGCAGGATTTAGTTTCCAAAACAGACCAGTGCACACAAAATCTGCTACCGTTGTGTTGTCATACTGTATGTATGGTTGTAGAAATTTTGAATATGACACATTCTGATGAGTTTCTTTATTTCTGCATTTTAACTTTCATACAAAAAAGCAACATCTACCTCTGTCTATTTCAGTATAACTGGCACTTTCACGGTCAAAAAGCCCATAATGCATTGCAGTACTATGATAGTTTCACAATTTGGCTCTCTTAAACACAAGCAAGACGATATATTTTTCTTATTACATTACAGTACATAATGAATGGTAAAGGATGATGAATTTTCAAAGACATTCACAAAATAAGCATGTCACTTAAATGTATTGCATCTGTAGCTCTAATTTTAATTTGTACTTTTGTATTATTATTATTATTATTAGACATCTAGCGCCCCTTTGCTTGTCCAGGAAATAATAGGGGTGGCTATCCTGAGTTCTTTAAATAAGGTGGTATCTCTACTGTTGATGTTGTGGTACTTTGTCTTTCAGTTTTGAATTAAATAGGTATATAGCAAGAATCTTTCAGTTTTTTTAAGTATTCACTCTTTAACTTAATTTCTTTAACCCTTAAGTCTAGTCATGCAACTCAAACACTAATGTGAATGTTTACCTTTGAATAAAACCTTAAATCCAAAAGTTCAAAATCTTAATGATAAATGACCATTCAGAAACAATGAAATGATTTCATAAAAAAATAAGAACTATTTATTTACACATCCAAATAATTAATCCTTTTTTCAAATGTTCTCTTTCAGACTTAAATCAAACAGAAATGTCAGTACTTGAATTATTAAAATAAATCACTGCTTTGCAATATTTCAATGGTCACAACCTAAAAAACAAACAAACAAACAAACAAATAATAGAAAATGGAAAATGGGCCCTTTAAACCTTAATTAAAGGAAACTTAAAGTCGGCAAAAATATATTCTAAATACCCCACAGTCCTAAGTGTTGCAGGCATGGCACGAAACGTGCGTGCGTGGTATCCAACCCGTAATGGTGGCTCCTTCCCTCTGGACTCCAAATGACCTGGGCAACTCACAGGGTCCACGGGCATCAGTGTACGTACAGCTCCTCTCCCTGGAATCCAGCGCAGTCATCACTCCCAAACACAGGAACGTCAGGGCTAGGTTAATGTCCCTTCTAGGTTATGCAGACATCTTCAGCTCACCGTGGTAGCAGGCATACAGTCCACACACAGTCCGGTAAGATAAGCTTTCTTTGTTTCCCGTTAGGCTGAGCAGGATGGCAGACTCCCGAACTGCTACTCCTCATTGGAATAAATTGTTCCACACGGTCCCACCGTCCAATATAATAATGTACAGAGCTCACTTGTTGTGCACCCTTGTTACTATATCACTTCCAAAACTCCAGAAACACACTGGCCATGTATTTCCCTAGTTGTAAGCTTCTGCCACCAGCACACTCCTGCCATGGGCCGCTTGCTTTCTCTGTCTCTCCTTTTCCTGTCTCTCTTCTCTTTTTTTTTTCTTCTCTTCGTCTCCTTTTCTGTTTTTGTTCACCTGTCACGTCCATTTCCAGCCAACCCTTGACCTTTAGCTCACTTTTCATTGGCTTAGAAAATAAACAATACAGAAAAAACACATTCCCATTTCTTTTACAAATGTGTAGAAAATTAAATATTCTTACAATATTTCCAGCTTTAAGAACTTAGTATAAAAACAAAACACCTTTCACATCATGTAAATAATAAAACACATGACCCCAATCATCAAATTCCACACTTAGTGCACTATATGAAATATCAAACCCTGAATACCTTTCAACCATTTTTAACTGCTATTTATTTGGTTAATGAACACTTTATTTTCTCTTTATTAACTCCTATTTATGAATGAATGAACTATACAGTCTATCTTTCAAAGGGCTACATCCTCCCCCTTCTAACTGTCTGCACGTCCTCATGAGACAACTAAGACATACATGGATAAAAAGGATATCGGACTAAGATCTAACATCCTAGTTTAATGATAACTCCTTTGTGAATTATGGTAATTGGGTGATCTCTAGCCTTTCCACGTTCATCATAAGTCAGATGGATTATAGGTTTTGGTTGTCTTTTAGAACTAGTTCTGGTTCTAGGATCTCTATTCATTTTTGCAGAAGACTTAAATTTAGCTTTAGGAGTGCTAACAGGTGTTTTATAGTCTCCTTGAGCTGGTTCAGAGTCAGAAAGATTAGAGTCAGTGGAGTGGACACTGGCATCGTCATCTTCAGACTTCTCATCAGGCTGGTCATCAGGAGTGGGTTGGTCTCCCTGATCAGTGACTTCAGGTTCTCCATCATCATCTGGAACAGAGACCACTTCCCCGTCTTCACTTGAATCATTGACAGAAGGCTCATGGTAACTATGGGATCCATCGGCATGTTCATCATAGGTTCTTTGGGGCAAGAGCTTATGCAGATATACTCCATAGAATCTATTAGGAATTTCATATTCCATGTCTGAAAATGATCCAGCATCTTCTGGTTCCATTTCAGGTGTGCTTTCAGTCTTTCTTGGTTGTCAATTCTTTACTTGTTGATGAGTCTTTGGTTTCACAGGTGATTTGTCATGAACTTTGCCCCCTGACATTCTGATGGACTGACTTATGGGTAAGAGATGATCTCTATGCATGGTTTTTCACCCCTCCTTTCCCATCTTCAGATTTCACTTGGTAAACTGGTAAATTAGGTAGCTTTCCAACTACAACAAATGGTACAGAGCTCCAGCGGCTTACAAGCTTATGCTTTCCTTGCAGCCCCAGGTTTTGGAGAAGTACTCTGTCACCTGTGTCAATATTCTGGAAATGTACTCTCTGGTCGTAGGCTCTTTTGTTTCTCTGGTGTGACTTATCTGCTGATTTCCTGGCGAGCTCATAGGCCTTTTGCAGATCTCCCTTCAGTTTCTTCACATATTGCAAATGGTGTCTGACTCCAGTTCCGTCAACTGACGTGCCAAAACAAAGATCTATGGGCAGCCTAGCTTCTCTGCCGAACATCAGTAGATAAGGGGAATATCCTGTTGCATCACATTTTGTACTGTTGTACTTATGGACAACATAGGGAATATGCTGACTCCACAAACACTTTTTTTCATGCCCCAGGGTCGCAAGCATTGACAGCAAAGTGCAGTTGAACCTTTCAGATTGAGGGTCCCCTTGAGGATGATATGGTGTTGTTCGGGACTTTGGCATCCCTAGGATCATCAAGAGCTCTCGTATCAACCGACTTTTGAAGTCTCTTCACTAGTCAGAATGTATTCTGCTTGGCAGACCATAATGCACAAAGTACTTTTCCACCGGGATCTTTGCTACAGTGAGAGCTTTTTGGTTTTGGGTTGGGTATGCCTGCGCATAACGTGTAAAATGATCTGTCACAACCAATACATTACTGATGCCTTTCGAGTCTGGTTCCATGGAGAGAAAATCTATGCATACCAGGTCCATAGGACCACTGCTCACAATCTGGTGCAGGGGTGCAGCCTTCTTGCGAGGGGTTTTGTGCATGATACATTCTCCATAGTCCTTGACATACTGTTCAGCATCTAATGCCATCTTGGGCCAATAGAACCTACTTCGCAGAAGCTCTGTCATTCGCGCCACTCCTAAATGACCCATGTCATCATGTAGGGATTGCAGGACAGCCTCCCAGAACTCAGCAGGTAGTATGAGCTGGGTTATGTGCTCTCCGGAGGGTTTCTGGCTTATTCTGTGAAGCAGTTCATCTTTTATCACAAGACGGTCTTTTTCTCTCTTGAACAGACTCAACTCAGTGTTTGTCTCTTTGTCATTTGGTCATTTACCTTGCTGCATAGCTTCTGTTACCTTCCTTATGACATCATCATTCTGTTGTGCTTCTCTCAGGTCAGCTTTGGACAGCTGCCTCAAGGAAAGTAGGTTGAGGTGAGTGGGAAAAGCAAATGAATCAGGGATGCACTCAGGGGTTGCGCCCAGTTGGTTGACATATCTGGGTGGTGGTGCAGATGGCTCTGTTATACAGATCCTCTGACAGATTGATTTCACACCGCTCTGAGGTATCTCCTCCCATTTTTCATTCTCAGCTTCATCAGCCATGTTTCTGGACAGCAGGTCGGCATCAATGTTGGCTTTGCCGGGCCATTACTGGATGTTAAAATCATATGTTGCTAAGGTCGCCAGCCACCTGTGTTCGGTTACATTAAGCTTGGCTGTTGTTAGCACATATGTAAGTGGATTATTGTCAGTTCGGATGGTGAACTTGGCTCCGTATAGGTAATCGTGGAATTTATCCATAATCGCCCACTTAAGAGCTAAAAACTCAAGCTGATGGACTGGGTAATGCTGTTCAGTGGCACTCACCCTTCGGCTTGCAAAAGCCACTGGTCGGAGTCCTTCTGGGTATTCTTGATACAACACAGCCCCAAGCCCTTTCAAGCTGGCGTCTGTATGCAAGATGTAAGGCTTGTTGGTGTCTGCAAATGCAAGGACTGTTGCATTGGTGAGACACTGAATGATTTGATGGAAAGCATTGGTGCAAGCTTGATTCCACCGGTCTTCAAATGGCTCAGACTCTTTCAGGTAGGTCTTCAACTTCTCTTTGGCTTGATGTTTGCCTTTCTGAGTGGGGGCATACCCTTTGGTGAGTTTGGTGAGGGGTCTGACAATCGCTGAGTAGTTCGGCACAAACCGGCTGTAATACCCGCAGAATCCCAGGAAAGATCTTAAAGACTTCAGATCCATAGGGCGAGGCCAGTTGATGATGGCCTTCACTCTTTCGAGATCTGTGGCAATGCCGTCTGTGGATATTATGTGCCCCACATATTTTACCTTTGGTTGGCAAAACTGGCACTTGTCTAGAGAAAGCTTTAGTCCCACCTCTTCAAGTCAATCTAATACTTTGAGAAGCCTCTCTTCATGCTCCTCTCAGGACTTCCCAAAAACTATCAGGTCATCCAGGTAAACCAATACCTGGAGAAGGTTCATGTCCCCTACGGCTCTTCTCATCAATCATTGAAACGTCGCAGGTGCACCTGTGATACCTTGAAGCATTCTTTCGACTTGATAAAACCCTAGCGGGCAGATAACGGCTGTTTTTTTCTTTATCAGCTTCTTCCATAGCGATCTGATAATAACCAGACTTTAGATCTAACACAGAAAACCACCTACCCCCTGTCAGGCAATCGAGTGCATCGTCAGTGCAGGGAGTGGTATATTGGTCAGGCACTGTTCGACTGTTCAGTGTTCTGTAGTCTATACACATTCTAATGCTGCCATTCTTCTTTCTAGCCACAGCTATTGGAGAAGCGTATGGGCTACGGGACTCATTGATAATGCCAGCCTTCAGTACATCTTCAATGTCTGCTGGAGCTAATCTCCGTGACCGTTCTCGAAAAGGTCTTGTATCTGATAATCGAATATGATGCTCAACCCCTTTTGCAAGTCCCACATCCCATTCATGAAGAGAAAACACACTGGCTCTTTCTGACAGCTTTTGTCTGAGTCTGGCTCTCCAGTGCTCTGGAATGGGTGAATCACCAAAGTTGATGAGGCTAGGGTCAAACTCTGTGGGGTTCACTTCAGACTTGGTCTTTGTGGGCAGGGCAGGCATCACAGGATCAGCAGAGCACAGATTTCCCATCACTGTCCCAACCTGAAGGACAGTGTCTCGTACTGACTCATTGCGCACTAACACAGGGAAATGGCTCACATCTACCTCTGAGCTTGGCACTATTATGGGTTGCAGCAGCACACCAGCTGGGAGTGGGACTGTGGGCAAAGCCTCCACCATCAGCACCTCTTTGTCCAACAGTTTCACTAACTCCACGTGACACACAGCTCGACAGTCAGTGCCAGGAGGTAAGGTCAGTGGGCCAGGGCCCATCCATTTCACACATCCAGCATCCTCTTCTCCCTCACTGGTCTTCTCACTCATTTGTACTGTGTCATTAGTTCTAATACCCAAAGTCTGAGCGATATCAACCCCTGCAGTCTCTTTACAGAGTTTAGCCAACCGCTTAAAAAGACTAGCATTGGTCCCCAGGATTACAGGAATCTGGTCTGGGGTTCTTGGGCCAGGACAGATCAAGGCTACGACAGAGAGTGATTCTTTAGAACCAGCGACACTTTCAGGGAACTCTAGATCTACTATGACATAGCCAAGGTACAGGTAGTTGGTCTCACTTAACCCCCAGATGGCTAGGCCGGACACAGGATGAATTGGAACTTCTGACAGGTGCTGCTTGTACCACTTTTCAAAGATAATGGTTACTTGTGATCCACTATCTAGTACAGCATCACACTGATGGCCATTCACTCTCAAGGGGACTACTGAGGGGGGACCTATCAGCCCTTGTGGAATATTCTGGCCTGTTACTGAAGTCACTTCACTTTTCTTCACAGAGCAGACAGTGTTGGAACTTTTACTTTCTTGGCTAGGTGATTGTCCCTCTTTAGCTTTCTTGAGCGATTGAATGAGCTTTTGGATGACTTTTTCCTGATTCTCAGCATTCTGATACTTATTGGCAAAGTGTCCAGATTCACTACATCTATAACAGATGCTTTCTTCTGAATCTCTGTTAAACTTGTTCAGCTTTCGGTTGCTTTGAACAGGTCTTGAAGGCTCTATACTTAACCATACCTGTCAAGGCATACCTCATGCCTCCCTTATTGGGGGGGCTTTCACACCTGTACTGAGTACTTAAAAACTGTATTTATCGGCAGATGAAAGAAAACTGAAGCAAAAAAAACCAAACAAACAAAAACCAAACAAACAACAACAATTGCAACATGAACTATTTCAAACATATTTATTCAAATGTACACTTATATGGATACAATCTTGAGCCATAACTTTTTGGTAATGTGAAAATAATAAGCCAAGTAGCACAATAAATAAATAAATAAATATGATAATATTAACCTGTTGCACTTCTGTGCACCGCAGGGACTGTGTGCCGCGGTACACGGTTCGTGCGCACCGTGTACTCTTCTGTAGCGAGGGGGGGGGGGGCGCGGGGGGCCGCGGGGACTGTGCGCCGCGGTCGCCACATCACCACAAGACTGTTCAGTCATGTAGCGATGGCCGATGTCCGTCCTCTGTAGTGGGGGGGTGGGGGGTGGGAGTTGTTATCTTCTACATTACAAATATTTTAGAATAATTTTTAGTGCACTGTAGGTTATTTTTTCTTGTAAAATAAAAGCCACACATTTTTTACGTGGCATGCTTCTTTGTGTGTGTGTGTGGGGGGGCTTGTTTGTTCATTCATTCATGAATGAATGGATAAACAACCCCCCCCCCACACACACACACAGCCCTGAGTGTCACCTTTCATTAGAGCCCAAGATGAAGCTTCTATATTGAATCATTCAAAAGTTAGACGTTTTTCCAAACTGTGCCATTTGGCACAATTTGGCACAGTTCAAAAACGCCTGGGAACTACCTGAGAACAAAGCTGTGTAATATATTCATTTTTTGTGGTATTGTTACAAAATTTTGACCTCAGCTGGATAACACTTGGTTCTACATTTCTGTTGCATTTTCCAGCCCGGATCTGAAGCTGTGTGTTATTTGCAAGCATTTGTATCCAAAAAAATACCCAGGCGAAATTTATTTTCTTCAAGTTCACTATGTTTAGATGACTGTTACTCAGTGGCCGGAGCACTTGGAGAGATTATGACTGTTTTGCCAAAAAATTCAAAGTGTTTTCTTTTAAATGAGACCAACCCCATGAAGATGCTGCAAAGGGTTGAAGAACAGCTTTTGATTTACTTTGGGCACGTTATTTTTTGGCATTTTTAGGGAAATTGACCAGAGTGCAAGGGGTTAATAATAAATAAATAAAAATAAATAAAAAAAACCCCAATATTTTTCAAATTTACATTAGCACAAGGTAGATTGCTTAATTTGAAAGTACACAATAAGAATAATTCTGAATATAGTTCTTAATTGTCAGCTAGCTATATACACTTGGAATTAAAGAGTTTTTAATTGTCAGCTTTGTTACACTAATGCACTTGGATGAACTTGAAACAAGAAAATGTTCACTGATGCTGCTTGTTATAGTTCCAAGTAGCAGCCTTTGCTGACTCTAGCATTTCTTTTGAAGGCTTGACCTTGAAGTATGGAGTGTCACAATTCATTTTCACTTGCATGAAAGAAGTCAGAGTTTCTGGGAGCATAGTTTTTCTGAAGTCGGTGTGAATTTTCCTGACCATGCTGAAAGCCCTCTCACTGTCAGCATTGCTGTGAGGAAGGCAAAGCAGTGCTGAGTACACTTTGAGGAGCTGGGGGAAGCGGGGCACATCAAGGGCTGTCTTCAAGGCCATCACCTGACCCCAGTAGACATCAACACGGACAGGCTTGCCATCCTTGTCTTGTAGAGGCACTGTGTTTTCTGGCAGCAGTTGTAGGTCCTCCCATTCTTCTTTCAGCTCTTCTGTATCAACAGTGGGGCAAAATGCAGCAGCAAGCTCTACAATGGGGCCATAGGTCAGGGACTCTGTTTTCCTGGGGTCGAGGACAGAGAGGTGTGGCAGAATTTTGTCGTCAAAGGGGAACTTGTTGAGCATCTTTCTCACTACAGCTTCATAGAAGCCTCTTACTGCTTCAAAGAACTTCTGCTCTGTGCCTGGGTCAAGTTCATGGGTTTGTAGGGCTTCTCTGGTTTCCAGTCCAATGGCGATAAACTCGTCAGAGTGCTGCAGGTCACTGTCCAGGAAATCCAGCCTTCTTAGGTCATTGGTCGCCTTTACATACTTCATTTGAACAAATTTGACCAATAGTTTTCTTAAGAGACGATCCATTTCAGGGAGGAGACTGCCTATCTTGCTCTCGTCTGTTTGAAAGATGGTGTTGAAGTTGTTGATGATAGGCAGGATGAACTTCATGAAGAGCAGAAGAAGTTCTTTGAGGGGGTCATGTAGCCTCTTGTTGATGGACTTGACTTTGCCTGGCTTCTCATCATCCTCATGGCTGGCAAAGTATGACTTGAGGGCAGGAAGCTGTGATAGCGTTCTGTTGCCAACTTTCTCCAGTGACAGCCAGCGAGTCCGGCAATGCTTGAGTATTTTCTCTTCTTCTACCTGAAACATATTATAAAGAAATATTGTAAGTCTACCTTAGCACTACATGTAGTGTTTGACAAATAATGAAAGCATATTAACGGCACTGTTATTATGTTGCCTGTTATCATGAAATGCAGGTTTCTCATTAAACTCAATTTTACTTTATGGAACAAATACCTTGGATTTAACATCTGACTTACCTCAGTGAATTGCTGGAATTCCTTGAAGTCCGTCAGTCTCTTGTTGCTGCTGTGGAAGAAATAGAAGATATCGACTAGGAAATCATCCAGCTTCATGGGCAACGCTTTCACTCCAGCTTTCACGCACAGGTTAGCCAGATGACATATGCAGCCAATGCTGAAACAAAAGCAGAATGGATTTTTGTTTCATAAGTTAAATATCAGAAATAATTCTCCTTGAAATTGTGTTAATAATAATAACAATGAAAATATCAATCTTATTCAGCTCTTTCAATATAATGCTATACATTCAGATGTAAAGCAAAGTTCCAAGATACAAAATAACAGTACACTATAGGGGATTTGGGCTACCTCTAAGCATGTTTAAGATTTTAAAGCATTTTTTTTTTGTTATATTTAGGTAATATTTGAAGGTGAATAATACTGCCCATACCTGAAAACATTTGGAGATTTCTCCTTCAGTCTGGAAAGGACAGAATTGTCTCGACCCACCATCGTGTTGCAATTGTCCGAAGCAAAGCCCACAACATTTTCCCATGGAATATTGTGCAATCTAAAAAAATAAAATAAAATAAAATAAATAAATAATAAATAAAAGAATTTGGTCAAAAGTGGTCTGTATGCAAGCCAAAAAAAAAAAAAAATCCATTTCGTACCTCATGAAGTTGTCAATTTCCGCAAAAATGTCGGTGGCTTTTCCCAATGCTGGAATGGGCATGTCCAGCAGCCTGGCCTGGGACATCTCCCCATCGAAAATTCTTGCAAGGATGGCGAGACGCTTTTCGGTGTTCTTGTCGTTGCTCTCATCGACCATGATTGAGAAAGGCCCCTTCCTGCATGCTTCTATGACTTGTTCTGTGTAGGCAGGCGCCAGGCTCTCTTTGATGATCATGGTCGTTTTGATTCTTTTGCAAGCAAAGTCTTGAGCGCTCTTGCTGTCAGGAAACAATGTTGACACCAAATCACTGAAGTGATCTGCCACCGATGGTGGTAGATTGTGCTCTGCCACAAAATGACAAAACATCACTTCTGCTAGTGATGCATTGGATTTGGAAGGCGTCGGTTCTCTCACTGGCTGAAAATGTTCATCCATCGATCGATACGTTTTCGATTTGGCTACACAGTTTTTGTGGCCCAGTGTAGCGAAGTGCGACTTCAGGTCAAAAATCCCCGATGCAGTCACTTTTATGCTCTTCCTACATGGAACACAGAAGGAGTGTGTAGGGCCCTCTGGAGAAGCCTTTATCCATCCAGCGTATTTTCCCTTCTCGAAGCTCAGACTCTCCCATTCTTTTCGGTGACGTCCAGTCCCTCGATTTCCCTTTTCTTCAAGCTTTATTTTCTTCGCCGGCGGCGCGCTGCATGAAGCCATTTTGAAAATCACAAAAAGACTGCTTAGGTGCGCATGTGGAGGATCGAAATAAGTGCAGGTGGACACGGCGAACTGAAGTTTAAAAGGGTGCTTTATTCATCCTCCATCACGAGGCTCGCCCAGCGCTGTGGCAGCGCGCTGGAGCGAGCCCTGCGTCTCAAAGTCAGCAACAAGCAATGCGAGTGATCAAAAAGAGAGAGAGCAAGAGATATGCAGTCAACTTATATACCCGGCTACAGACAATGCATGCATGGCACATTAGCATCACAGTATACAGCAGGAAAGCATGGACATTTGCATTAGAGTCACACATATCAGCCGCAGGATTACTGGTGCCGGAATTCCTCTCTGTTCCAGAGCTGCAGGACAAAAGAGGGTGCGAGGCGCATCTGCATAATGATCAGTCCATACCTCTCACTGTTCTGATAATTGCTCACGCTGAGCGCTCTGCCAGCCCCGTAGGTTGTGGGGGTCACCACACGCTCAATTTCGCCAGGCATCAAATTACTGTTCAGTTGATTTTAGGTTCTCTCAATAATTTTTTTTTCGCTGTATATTTTTCTTTTTGGCGTACAGAAATGGCAATACGCTCGTATTTGCTAAAATTGCATTTTCCCTGTATTAAAATATGGCGAAACCGTATCACTTGACGGGTATGCTTAACGCACTGGCTGGGGTGTCAGAGACTCTGTCCACTTTGGCTGACATTTTTCTTTGTAGTCTTTTAACTTGTTTCCTTAATGCCACTATTTCAGCACTTTCACCATTTTCTGCTGCAGGGCCCTGAGCAACTGGATCAGGCCCAATAGCACTGGCTACTCCTTGAGAGGGCTTTGTACTCAGGGAAGCAAACATTGACTTCAGCTCCTTGATATCTCTGTCATCTCTGCTGGAGTCTGAGTTCCACCCTATGCAGGACATACTGAATGCACTGAGGAACTCATTTAGCAGCAGACTACATCATCCTAGGTGCACAACCGAGAGGTTTCGCAGGTCTTTCCTACCTACGGCTGTCAGACTGTACAACCTAAGCAGGGCTGCTCGCAGAGATAGCAAAAAGACGTGACAACCTAATAGTATTGAATGCAAAAGACGCAATAGACTTACACAATGGTCCCCTCCGGTATACAACTAGGAAAATACCGGTCGCTATGGAGGGTGAGAATATGTATGGGTACATAATCATACCATGTAGGATAACTAAGTAGACGGTTGTGCTGTTTCATTCCATCTAGCTACAATGCTCTGCACTGTGTGTGTTTATATATTTACATATTTATTCCATCTTGCTACAATGCTCCGCACTGTGTGTGTTTATATATTTACATATTTATTCCATCTTGCTACAATGCTCCGCACTGTGTGTGTTTATATACACTACCGTTCAAAAGTTTGGGGTCACTTAGAAATTTCCTTATTTTTGAAAGAAAAGCACTTTTTTTCAATGAAGATAACTTTAAACTAATCAGAAATACACTCTATACATTGCTAATGTGGTAAATGACTATTCTAGCTGCAAATGTCTGGTTTTTGGTGCAATATCTACATAGGTGGATAGAGGCCCATTTCCAGCAGCTATCACTCCAGTGTTCTAATGGTACAATGTGTTTGCTCATTGCGTCAGAAGGCTAATGGATGATTAGAAAACCCTTGTGCAATCATGTTAGGTCTGCATTGCTGTAATTGCTGCAAATGGAGGATTCTTTGATGAAAGCAAAGTTTGAAGGAAAAAATTATTATTTCAAATACAAATCATTATTTCTAACCTTGTCAATGTCTTGACTATATTTTCTATTCATTTTACAACTCATGGTGGTAAATAAGTGTAACTTTTCATGGAAAACACATAATAATTGTCTGGGTGACCCCAGACTTTTGAACGGTAGTGTATTTACATATTTATTCCATCTAGCTACAATGCTCCGCACTGTGTGTGTTTATACAGTATATCTACATATTCATTCCATCTAGCTACAATACTCCGCACTGTGTGTTTATATACTCATATATTTATTCCATCTAGCTACAATGCTCCGCACTGGGTGTTTATATATTTATATATTTATTCCATCTAGCTACAATGCTCCGCATTGTGTGTCTATATATATATATATTTATATTTATATGTACAGTACATATGTATACTCGCTGCTCTTGTTTTTCTTTTGCCTTCTGATTGTTGCTCTGAGTGTTGCTATCCCTGTGCTGTTGCAATCCTGGAATTTCCCCATTGTGGGACTAATAAAGGCTTATCTTATCTTATCTTATATCTGCTCTCAAGGACTGTATCTCTGTGTGCCGACTGCCCACATCACCATTGACATGTAGGCTATGAACAGATGTACTAAGCTTGACTTTTGTAGCTGCATATTCCTCTTCAGCTCGGATTTTAGCAAGCAGCTCTAAAAGCTTAGGAGGAGTTTGCTTTCTCTCCCTTAGCTTAAGCTGCACCAGCATGAGATCTGAATGTATGGCCCCCCGCAGTAGCTGCTCAACTCGGGCAATATTCACATGACTGGCAGGAATACCATCTTTACAAACTACCTTAGTAAGGCACTGTTCCACCCGCCTCAGGAAATCAGACAGTTTTTCATTTTTTTCTTGCTGCAACAGTCTAAACTCGAAGTAGAGGTCTTCACCTGATTCAGCGGAGCCAAGCTGTTCGTATGGCTTTTACTACAGCGAGAGCAGGTCCTCTAAGGTGTTCCATAATATAAGATAAGATAAGCCTTTATTAGTCCCACAATGGGAAAATTCCAGGATTGCAACAGCACAGGGATAGCAACACTCAGAGCAACAATCAGAAGGCAAGAGAAAAAACAAGAGCAGCGAGTATACATATGTACATATAAATACGTATATATATATATATATATATATATATATATATATATACACACACACACACACACACACACACACACACACACACACACACACACACACACACACACACACACATATATATATATATATAGACACAGTGCGGAGCATTGTAGCTAGATGGGATAGATATATAAATATATAAACACAGTGCGGAGCATTGTAGCTGGATGGAATAAATATATGCGTATATAAACACACAGTGTGGAGTATTTTAGCTAGATGGAATGAATATGTGAATATATAAACACACAGTGCGGAGCATTGTAGCTAGATGGAATAAATATGTAAATACTGTATATAAACACACACAGTGCGGAGCATTGTAGTTAGATGGAATAAATATGTAAATATATAAACACACTCAGCGTGGAGCATTGTTGCTAGATGGAATAAATATATAAATATA
This sequence comes from Pholidichthys leucotaenia, assembly GCA_020510985.1. Lineage (NCBI taxonomy): Eukaryota > Metazoa > Chordata > Actinopteri > Cichliformes > Pholidichthyidae > Pholidichthys > Pholidichthys leucotaenia. The sequence goes on from CM035843.1 coordinate 95,366,179, forward strand.
TAAACACACACAGTGCAGAGCATTGTAGCTAGATGGAATGAAACAGCACAACCGTCTACTTAGTTATCCTACATGGTATGATTATGTACCCATACATATTCTCACCCTCCATAGCGACCGGTATTTTCCTAGTTGTATACCGGAGGGGACCACTGTGTAAGTCTATTGCGTCTTTTGCATTCAATACTATTAGGTTGTCACGTCTTTTTGCTATCTCTGCGAGCAGCCCTGCTTAGGTTGTACAGTCTGACAGCCGTTGGTAGGAAGGACCTGCGAAACCTCTCGGTTGTGCACCTGGGATGATGTAGTCTGCTGCTAAATGAGCTCCTCAGTGCATTCAGTATGTCCTGCATAGGGTGGAACTCGGACTCCAGCAGAGATGACAGTTTAGCCACCATCCTTCTCTCTCCTATCTCCTCCACTGGGTCAAGGCGCTGCCCCAGGACAGAGCTAGCTTTCTTGATCAGTTTGTTCAGTCTCTTCCTATCGGCTGCTGTAATGCCACTGCCCCAGCAGACCACTCCAAAAGTGATGGCTGATGCCACCACCGTGTCATAGAATGTCTTCAGCAGCGCCCCTTGTACACCAAAAGACCTGAGTCTCCTCAGTAGGAACAGCCTGCGCTGTCCCTTCTTGTAGAGTGCGTCAGTATTGTGTGACCAGTCTAGTTTATTGTTCAGATGAACACCCAGGTACTTATAGGATGTCACCATCTCGATGTCTGTTCCCTGTATATTTACTGGTGCTGTGAGGGGTTGTCCTTGCCTGCGGCAGTCCACCACCAGCTCCTTAGTTTTCCTCGCGTTGATCTGGAGGCAGTTCCGATGGCACCAGTCCACGAAGTCCTGGATAAGCCCTCTGTACTCAGCTTCATCTCCGTTGGAGATGAGGCCAACGATCGCAGAGTCGTCAGTCATCTACTTCTGTAGATGGCAGTGTGTTGTGTTGTGTGAGAAGTACGCAGTATAAAGGGTGAACAGGAAGGGAGCCAACACCGTTCCCTGGGGGGCCCCCGTGCTACCGATGATCGTGTCAAACACACAGTCCCGGGTTCTCACAAACTGAGGCTGGTTTGTGAGGTAGTCCAGGATCCATGATGACAGGTGCTGGTCCACCCCTGCGCACAGCAGCTTGTCCTTCAGGATCATCGGTTGGATGGTGTTGAAAGCACTGGAGAAGTCAAAGAACATGATCCTCACCGCATTCCCGGGCTTCTCCAGGTGGGACAGAGAACGGTGAAGGAGGAAGATCACCGCATCCTCCACCCCAATGCCATGCTGGTAGGCGAACTGGAGTGGATCCATCGCTGGTCCCACCAGGGGGCGGAGGTGAGCAAGGAGCAGTCTCTCCAGGGTCTTCATCATGTGGGACGTCAAGGCCACTGGTCTGTAGCTGTTCAGATCTTTGGGGTGGGAAGTCTTTGCTACAGGTACCACACAAGATGTTTTCCACAGCTGTGGTACCCTCCCCAGCTTCAGGCTCAGATTGAAGATATACTCCACAATCCCACACAGCTGGTCTGCACAGGACTTGAGGAGCTTTGCGCTGATGCCGTCCGGTCCCGACGCCTTCCTCGCCTTGATCTTCCTCAGCTCCGTCCTCACCTGGGTCTTAGTGAGGGTCAGGTTGGGGGGCTGTGTGTTGGGAGTGGGGGGGGGGGGTGGTGGAGTGGGGAGTGGGGAGTGGGCAGCAGGACTTGATGTCTTTAGAGGCAGCAGTGGTTGTTGTGCAGTCATGTCGGCGTTTTTCTTTGTCAGAGCAGTCGCTGTCTTCGACAATTAAATGGGCTTGTTCCAGCCATTGCTCTAATGCTTCTTTGCCTGTAGGTGTTGGTAACGTGCCAGAGAACGCCCGGAGGCAGCGGTAGCTACTGTTTTCCCCTGATGGCTTCTCCATCTTTGACAGCACATCGCCAACTGCTTAAATGATTGACTCAGCAGAGCTACTGGATGCTGCTGCATCTAGCAGAACTCTCAATAGATTTGGTGCATCTCCAGCAGGAGTTGAACATTTGACTACAACGATGACGGGCCAACTGATGTCAGTAGCCGGATCCTTGGCTTCAGAGAGGATCTTGGTTGGGTCAGTCCTTTCTCTGTATTCACAAAGTACACTCAACCAATCCAGTTTGTTGTTGTACATTCTGCCTCTGCCTCTCACTTGTCCCAGGGCCTTCACAGTCTTCAGCGTCCGGGGCCAAAGGTTCTAGAAACATATATCCTGTCTAATCTAGCAGCACTGACAACACCGTCAGTGACCCTGACCCAGGTATACTGTCTCGCATTTGCATTTTTAGACCTCCACATGTCCACTAAGTCGAACTGCACAGTGAAATTTTCCAAGATTCGCGAAGACTGCAGATGGGGTTCTGCATTAGTGCGATCCACCGTGAAGTCCAAGGTACAGTTGAAATCACCAGCAACAACAAGTTGTTCTTGGTGATAGCGCTGCAATTCAGTAGTCAGTATATTGAAAAAGACAACCCTTTCAGCACCGTGGTTTGGCGCGTAAACGTTTACCAGGCAAAACACGGAATCCCCTATTTGGGCCCTAACAAGAAGCAGCCTGCCCCTCACTATCTCCACCACCGATAAAACTTGTGCATTTGCTGATTCCCCAAACAAAATGGCCACTCCTGCACTAAGATTGGTACCGTGACTGAGTGAAAAAGGGCCTTTCCACCACAAGCCCCAGTCCACTTCATCTGCCGAAGTGGTATGAGTTTCCTGCAAAAACAAAATGTTGAGACTTTTTCGTCGGAACAGATCACTAATGAATCCCCTCTTATGATTGCCCCTCCCACCATTGATGTTTAAGGACCCTAATGTTATTTTCTGCATTAGGCGATAGATGTGAGGAACACCGTGCTGTTGCCATGGAAATCATTCCATCTTCGCGAGCTTGGCCTTTTGTCCCCCTGCTGATTTACGCAGGGCTGTGAGGTGCTTCTTCAGGCGGAAGCGTTTTCTTTCATCCAGGAGGTCACGACGTTAACGGCCCTGTTATTATAGGTTTCATCCAGGAAAGCATTTATTTCTTCCAGTGAATACAAACCCGCGTTTGTACTGCAAGTTGCCCCAATAGACTCATTTTTAGCAGACACAGCATCAGAAACGCACTCCATTTCCTCGTCAGCACAACTCTGCTGACTGTTGGATTCAGCTGGCACGTCAGCTGGCGCAGCTGATCCATCATCAGCCACCTTTTCCGGGGTGGCGCCTACATCAGCCGACCGGCGTTGTTCCGCCTGCTGCTCTGAAGTGGCAGCAGGCTGCGGAAGCACAGCCGCTGATGTCACACAGCGTGATTCTGACTCAACGTCATTGACTGTTTGGGCGCCATCACCAGCGACGCCCCCAGCTGCAGGCCGCGCTGCGGGCACCACAGGCCCGCTACAGGCCCGCCACAGGCCCACAACGTCGTCTGCAGCAGCGGCGGGTGCGGAGGCCTCGCTGCCAGGCTGTGCGCCCCCGCCGGGCTCCGCCGCGGCGGAAGCCCCCACAACACCGTCCGCAGCAGCATCGCGAGCGGAAGCCGCACCGCCGGCTTCAGCCGCGGCTCCACCAGAGCCCCCCGCTGGCTGCCTGTGCGGGCAGGCGAAATGTTTATGGCCCACGTCCCCACATTCAAAACACTTCATCTGTCCCGAGCTCGCATACACCATATAGTAGCCGTCCCCGTGTTTGACCCGGAAGGACACTTCCGGATCGGTGTTACTTAACTCACCAGGGAAAAGGACAAAATCTTATTGGCAATTCAATAACAAGCTCCTTCAGGACAACGCCTTTTGTCAGTATTTTGTGTGCTTCTGGGAACACTGGAGGACCACAAAGGCTCGTTTTGGTTCCCTGGAACAGTGGTGGGACATTGGCAAAGTACAAATTTGCCTTTTTTGTCAACGGTACACTGCGAACTCAACTGCCATCATCAAGGCCAAGGTCAGTGAACTTGAGGACGCTGTCAAGAGGCTGGAGGACAGCTTGGTTACGGGTCAGGATTCTACCGCTGGTCCTTTGCTGCAGGAGAAGAGATCGGCCCTGCGCACATTCATGCAGGAAAGGGTGAAGGGGGCGCTAGTGAGGTCACGCTTCACTCGCCTGCAGGACATGGATGCCCCAACGTCCTTCTTCTTCAATTTGGAGAAGTCTGCTGCGAAAAAGAAGTTGATGGCTTGCTTGACGCTCCCAGATGGTCGACTGACTACAAATCCATCCGAGATGCGGCGCCATGCAGTGGATTACTACGGGGTCCTGTTTGCTGCGGGAACGGGTTGCAAAGAATCTCAAAATCTGCTCTTTGAAGGCCTTCCGGTGCTCAGCCCGGACAACAGGGCCGCTCTGGACTGTGCCCTGACTTTGGATGAGTTAACTGTGGCTGTTAATCAGATGTCTCTGGGACGCGCACCTGGACTTGATGGTCTTTCTGCTGAATTCTTTAAGCATTTTTGGAATGTTATTGGATCAGACTTCTATGACGTTCTAACTGCCTGTTACAGAAAGGGAACATTACCTGTCTCCTGCCGCCGTGCAGTGCTGTCTCTGTTGCCTAAGCATGAGGACTTGGCCCTGCTGAAAAACTGGAGGCCCGTGGCTCTTCTTTGCACGGACTACAAGGTGCTTTCTAAAGCCCTGGCAAACAGACTGAACAATGTCTTGGGTTTGATCGTACATAAGGATCAAACATATTGTATTCCTGACCGAACCATTACGGACAATGTTTTTCTCATACGTGACGTTCTCCAGCTCAGTAAATGTCATGACTTACAGTTCGGGATTGTGTCTTTGGACCAGGAAAAGGCTTTTGATAGGGTTGACCATTCCTATTTGTTTTCCACACTGAGGGGGTTTGGTTTTGGCAATATGTTTTTGAGGTGGGTCAATCTGCTATATACTGGAGCTGAGTGTTTGGTAAAGATGGGGGCAGGGCTGAGTCGGCCAATCCCTGTACACCGGGGAATACACCAGGGATGTCCACTCTCGGGTCAGCTGTACAGCTTGGCTATTGAGCCTTTGCTGTGCAGGTTGTGCACTCGGCTGGGTGGTCTGGTTCTGCCGGGGCCATCAAGCTGTTGCCGCCCGATCGTCTTGTCTGCTTACGCTGATGACGTCAGCGTTTTCATCACGTCCCACGGGGATGTGCAGTGTCTGGTGGACACTTTGTCAGTTTATGAAAGGGCATCTTCTGCCCGGGTGAATTGGGCCAAGAGTGAGGGTCTATTGGTGGGCCAGTGGTCGCGTCAAGACGTCCCTCAGCTACCCGGCGGTCTTCAGTGGGGACGGCCGGTCTCAAAGTGTTGGGGGTTCTTCTGGGTTCAGAGACATTTGAATGAAAGAACTGGGAGGGTGTTAAGGACAAGGTGTGTGCTCGCTTTTCAAAATGGAAATGGTTGCTACCACAGCTGTCATATAGGGGCAGGGTTCTGGTCGCCAATAATCTGGTCGCCTCGGCTCTTTGGCATAGGCTTGTTGCTTTGACACCGCCCAGGAGCCTCGTGGAGGAGGTTCAGAAGATCATCGTGGACTTCTTTTGGTCTGGTCGCCACTGGGTCCGTGCGCCTGTTCTCTACCTGCCTGTGGCCGAGGGGGGACAGGGCCTGGTGGACATACACTCCAAGATTGCCTGCTTCAGGCTTCGAACTGCACAACGCCTCCTTTACGGATGCGGACCCTGCTGGATGGACACTGCTAAACTGCTCCTGAGGAGAGTTGGTCGCTTGGGCTATGATAAGCAGCTCTTCCTCGTGACATCTGGGGAGGTGGACCTTACTGGACTTTCTGCTTTTTACACGTCCGTCTTGCATGCATGGCGAGTCTTCACCGTAGCCCGCTTCCATGATGAGACACCGGGCATGTGGCTGTTCGAGGAACCACTGTTTTTCAATCGATTCATAGATGCTACGGTGCTGCAGTTGGTCAGTCTGCGGACTTGTTTGCGAGAGGCATGCTGTACCATGCTTGGTCATCTTATGAAGATGTCGACCACATCGATGGAAACGCTGAGGCAGAGTGCCAACATTACATCTGTCAGACTGCTGCAAAGGTTGGTAGGGGAAGTGTGCGCTGCCCTGCCACAACCGCTTCGAGCGTTTGCGACAAACCGCACTCTTTCCAATCAATGGGATGACGACACTGTGTCCAACTTTCCTGCCATTTCCATAAGTCCAGCTGTGGGGGAGTGGCAGGGAGGGGAGGATCACCTGCTGACCTTCAGTAATCCTCGCCTGGGCAGGTTCCAGTTTGTCGGGACGAGGACGGTGTATCACATCTGTGTGAAGGTTCTGAATCTGCGCTCTCTGATGGACGTGACAGAGTCGAGGTGGGCGGGTTTTTTGGGGCCAGAGGTCTCCCCGAAAGGCAGCTGGTGGTGCATGTACAAGCTCCCTATTGAGAAACGGACAGCAGATCTCCAGTGGAGGATTGTACATGGGGCAATAGCTACAAATAAATACAGAGCACGCCTGGATCCAACTGTGGGGGGGGGAATGTTTGTTTTGTTCCCAAGCTGAGACCCTGGAGCATTTGTTTGTTCAATGTTTTTGTTTATCTGGCCTTTTTGATCTTTTGTAGGAGTGGTTTCAGGCTTTGGGTGAACGTTTCTCTTTTGGCTTGTTCATTTACGGTCCAAAGTATAAAGTGGCAAGGAAGTCTGCCCACACTTTGCTGAACTTCCTATCTGGTACTGCTAAACTTGCCATCTGGCTGACAAGGAAAAATCGGACTACCAACGCTGGCAATGTGGATCCTGTGTCTGCTTTCAAGGCCTTGTTGAAAGTCAGACTCCAGGTGGAGTTCTCTTACTACCAAATGGTGGACAATTTGGAGGCATTCACCAATAGATGGACTGTAGGGAACGTTTTGTGTTCTGTGGGTCAGGGGGATGAATTATGTTTGCACTTTTGAGATGTGACACACTTGGGGCCGTGATATTGGCTCCTTCTTCCTGCCAGCTCCCCATGATGTCCCTGACTATTGTCCTCCTATGTTTAACCACTGCATCCTGACTGAGACACTGTCTGCTGACTCACCCAAGTCTCTATAATATGCATTTTGTCTCTGCTACACTACCCCCCACCCAGACAGAGTTTCAGTCCTCACGTCTTTTGGGCTTCAGTCTCCTCCCATATCTGCTGTAATGGGGGTCTCTGTGCCGGCGGGTGCCACCGGCACAGAAAAAAGTGGCACACCCTCGACTATGTCCTCACAAAAACAAGAGACCGAAATGATGTCCGCATCACGCAATCCATGCCTGGAGCAGATGACTGCTGGACAGATCACCGCCTCCTGATCTCCCGACTCAATATTACGATCCGGCGACCGCCAAAGCGCATTTTGGCAAACGTTCCTCACCATCGCTTTGACTTTGACAAGCTCCGCAATCCCCAAATGTTGCAGTCCTTTAGAGAGGCCATTGGTAGAAACATGAATGAACTGAGCCATTCAGACAATGCCTCAATTGAAGACCGATGGACCACTGTCCGTGATGTACTGACTGCTGCCGCCAAAGAAACGATTGGTCACAAACACAAGAAAAACCAAGACTGGTTCACCGAGAATGATGAAACAATCACCGACCTCATAGAGGCTAAACGCCAGGCACGTCTTGCGTTTGAAAATGATCCGTCTGCAAAGAATCAACAGAAACACCAGCAAGAAAAAGCGGCATGCCAGAGAGGGATTCGTAAAGCCCAAAACACTTGGTGGCAGCAAAAAGCAGAAGATTTGCAAAAATATGCCGACCAACGGGATATGCACCGTTTTTATGCTGCAACGAAGGAGATCTTTGGCCCCACCAGATCATCTGTGGGCAGCCTAAAAGATGCAAATGGATCCACCATTATCACAGACACCAAGGGGATCCTTGACCGTTGGAAGTCCCACTTTGAGAGTCTATTAAATAGTCACTTTTGCACCCCTAGTGATCTCCTCTGCAAGACCCCACAACACCCCACTCGCGAGTGGATGTCTACACCACCCTCACTACATGAGCTAAATAAAGCTATAAAGCACATGAAGACAGGCAAAGCACCAGGACCAGATAACATCCCACTGGAGTTCTATCTTCATGGAGGTCCCGAGGTGAAAAACTATTTAATGCAGCTGCTACTTAAAATATGGGAAACCAAGACGTTACCAAGTGACTTTAAAAATGCAAATATAGTCACCATTTTCAAGAAGGGAGATAGAGAGAACTGCAGTAACTACCGCGGCATCTCACTACTGAGCATTGCAAGCAAGATCTTTGCTCGTATCCTTCTCAACCATCTTCTTGTAGTAGCCGAGGATGTACTTCCTGAGTCCCAGTGTGGCTTTAGACCCTCTCGTCGTACAGTAGATATGATATTCTGTGCTCGACAACTCCAGGAAAAGAGCCAAGAACAACAACAACCACTTATGTTCATCTTCTGGGACCTCAAGAAGGCCTTTGATCGAGTTCCTCGCCCTGCTATGTGGGCTGTTCTTGCTCGTTTTGGATGTCCAGATGATTTCATCGCTCTCGTTCACGCTCTCCACGATGGCATGGTTGGTAGGGTTTGCCACCAGAATACCCTCTCAGACCCTTTTCCCATCACTAGTGGTCTCAAGCAAGGATGTGTCCTTGCTCCAACCTGCTTTTCGTTGTATATGGCTGCAATGCTAAATGAAATACCACCAACAACCCCTGGTATCAATCTGCGATACCGCTTGGATGGGGGGCTTTTTAATCTTGCTCACTTTCGTGCGAAATCCAAAACCTCAGTCACCAGTGTTCATGAATTGCAGTTTGCAGACGATATACCACACCAGCTCAGACTGTTGATGACCTCCAAAGGATAGCTACCATTTATAATGACACTTATGAGCATTTTGGAATGGAAGTTAACACTGACAAAACCAAAATCCTCAACCAACCAGCACCTGGTCAAACTTCCTCAAGGATCAACCTTAAAATTAACGGAAATCCTGTCGATGAAGTGGAGCATTTCTCTTACCTTGGTAGCATCCTCTCAAAAATACCAACTTGTGCAAAGGACATCGAAAACCGCATAAAAGCTGCACACTCTGCATATGGACGCCTTTGTCATCGAGTCTTCAATAATCATGCAATAACCATCCACACCAAAATCAGGGTTTTTCGGGCCGTTGTTCTTTCCACCCTTCTTTACGCTTGTGAAGCCTGGACCTTGTACCGTCGCAATATCAAGCGCCTTGAGAACTTCCAACAGAGAAAGCTCAGACAAATACTTGGCACTCGTTGGGAGGATCGACTTTCAAACAATGAGATTCTCAAGCGTGCTCTGCTGCCTAGTGGGGAAGCTACCATCTTGCAGCATCGCCTTCGATGGACAGGACATGTCGTACGGATGGACCCCACCAGACTACCACGAATCATGCTCCAGGGGGAGCTTGAGACAGGAAAAAGACCACATGGTAGGCCAAAACTGCGCTACAAGGACCAGCTAAAATGTTCCCTGAAGCAAACCAACATAGACAAAAGATCTTGGAAACAACTTGCCACCGACAGAGCAGCCTGGAGAAGAAGAACTTGGGAAGGCACAGACTCATTTGAGAGGAACAGAAAACAACAGGATGATGATAAACACAAATAAAGACAAGAAAAACAAAACCAACCACGTCCCCCATCCACAATAAAATGTGACTTCTGCCCACGACAGTTCTATCATAGGCTGGGCCTTCAGAGCCACATCCGCCATCAACATCGATCACAGATGGCAACGTCCTGAAAACTAAGACGAAACCAATGCTCGGACACAAGCTGGAACCGCCGCCGCCGCCGAAAGGATTAAAAAAAATAATGGGCTTAACAAAATAATCCCAGCGGTGCCTCCATTTTATCTAGCGCCCCTTTGCTTGTCCAGGAAATAATAGGGGTGGCTATCCTGAGTTCTTTAAATAAGATGGTATCTCTACCGTTGATGCTGTGGTACTTTGTCTTTCAGTTTTGAATAAAACGGGTATATAGCAAGACTCTTTCACCTTCAAAGTATTCACTCTTTAACTTAAGTTCTTTAACCCTTAAGTCTAATCATGCAACTCAAACACTAATGTGAATGTTTACCTTTGAATAAAACCTTAAATCCAAAAGTTCAAAATCTTAATGATAGATGACCATTCAGAAACAAAGAAATGATTTCATAAAAAAATAAGAACTCTTTATTTACACATCCAAATAATTAATCCTTTTTTCAAATGTTCTCTTTCAGACTTAAATCAAACAGAAATGTCAGTACTTGAATTATTAAAATAAATCACTGCTTTGCAATATTTCAATGGTCACAACCTAATAAACAAAAACAAACAAAGAAATAACAGAAAATGGAAAATGGGCCCTTTAAACCTTAATTAAAGGAAACTTAAAGTTGGCAAAAATATTGTCTAAATACCCCCACAGTCCTAAGCATTGCAGGCATGGCGCGAAACATGCGTGCGTGGTATCCAACCCGTAATGGCTGCTCCTTCCCTTTGGACTCCAAACGACCTGGGAAACTCACAGGGTCCACGGCATCAGCGTACGTACAGCTCCTCTCCCTGGAATCCAGCGCAGTCGTCACTCTCAAACACTGGAACGTCAGGGCTAGGTTAATGTCCCTTCTAGGTTATGCAGACATCTTCAGCTCACCGTGGTAGCAGGCATACAGTCCACACACAGTCCAACAAGATAAGCTTTCTTTGTTTCCCGTTAGGATGAGCAGGATGGCGGAGTCCCGAACTGCTACTCCTCGTTGGAATAAATTGTTCCACACAGTCCCACCGTCCAATATAATAACGTACAGAGCTCACTTGTTGTGCACCCTTGTTACTATAGCACTTCCAAAACTCCAGAAACACATTAGCCATGTATTTCCCCAGTTGTAAGCTTCTACCACCAGCACACTCCTGCCATGGGCCGCTTGCTCTCTCTGTCTCTCCTTTTCCTGTCTCTCTCCTCTTTTTGTTTCTTCGTCTCCTTTTCTGTTTTCGTTCACCCGTCACGCCCATTTCCAGCCAACCCTTGACCTTAAGCTCACTTCTCATTGGCTTAGAAAATAAACAATACAGAAAAAACACATTCCCATTTCTTTTACAAATGTGTAGAACATTCTTACAATATTTCCAGCTTTAAGAACTTAGTATAAAAACAAAACACCTTTCACATCATGTAAATAATAAAACACATGACACCCCCCCCGCGACCTGAAATGGATTAAGCAGAAGAAGATGGATGGATGGATGGATGACCCCAGTCATCAAATTCCACACTTAGTGCACTATATGAAATATCAAACCATGAATACTTTTTAACCATTTTTAACTGTTATTTATTTGATAATGAACACGCTCTATTTTCTATTTATTAACTCCTATTTATGAATCAGTGAACTACATAGTCTATTTTTCAAAGCGCTACAGACACATGCATTTATTTTTAAGCGGAACAAATAACATTAAGCTGTTCTATAGCACACATAAATAAGCATGATTAGCACAAACAAAGTAAACCCCGCCAAAGCCCCGCGTACATTCTCTGGACTTCAGATAAATTTAGTGTTTACCCTCTCTGGCCCCTAGCTTTAATTTGCGAGCAAGGCTGACCCAACACTGTGTTGGGATGTTCATCGCATCCCTTTTAGTGAGTTCATTTAATTATGCCAGTCTGCCCAGGGTGCCCAGCGCAGAGCAGCATCTGAATGTTGCTTCTTCAGTCTGTGTGTATAAACAATGTAGGAGCCAAGTTAACCCACAGACACTTTCGGGTCGATTAGATTTACTTGGAATACTTTTGTACGTGTGTGTGTGTGTGTGTGTGTGTGTGTGTGTGTGTGTGTGTGTGTGTGTGTGTGTGTTCTACCAGGAACCGCAGCTGACTTTCTTTTAGAAGTAAGTTGATCCATCATCGGGGGAAATGAATAGAAGCACCACAAACTCTGTTAATTGGAAGGAAACAGCAGTTGAGATTAGTGTGGAGAGGAGATGAGTGTGTAACCATTAAAAGTCTCCTCGGTTCTTCTTAGAGGTAGTAAAACACACAGCTTTCACACTTATCAATGACAAGATTTTTTCCCCTCGTGTTTTGTGGCATAGGTGAGATCATAGATATTACTCCTCTAACTGCACTGCACATGTGTGAGGTCCTGCAGTTCAGTTCACAAGTGTGACTACATTAAATTAATTCTTCGGGTGTGGCGGTGGGGTGTATTCAGCACTGATGGGGATTTTGTCAAACAGGTAACAGCAACCGAGTTTTTTTTTTTTATGTACAAGTTGTTCTTTTTCTGGACAAAGGTACAGATCTTGAACTGCAGCGAAACAATGTAAAGTAGGCAATATGCTTTTCAATTATTGATTCACACACTGTGTGGTTTTTAAAACATTTTTTTTAATTCAGGAGAATTATAGACAAACAAACTTCTTGATTGAAAGAGTTGCACACTCACTTCTAGTTGGACTTGTGTGAAAAGAAGCAGCAGAGAGCATCAATCAAAAAGTAGCAAGAAAAGAAAGAGAGAAATCCCTTTGGTCCTTCCAGACAGCATCAGTAATTTAAAACATACTGTATATCTCTTTGCTGAAGCTTCAATTTATGACTGTCATGAGTGGGAAAGAAACTTCAACCTCTTGCCTCCTGTCCTCCCAGTATCAGCATAAACCTTTCAATGTTATTTTAAATAATTGCATAAATTGCATTCAAAGCACCCCTGCTAAGCATAGATGCCAAAAAGGTTGTTTTAATTATAAAATACTGGGCCATTCCTTACAACTGTTTAGTCCACAGTGCCAGCAGCTGTAAGTAATAACTTCACAAATGCTATCTTAAAATTAGAGGGTACTCAGAAAGCACATACCTCCACCAAGGCTCCACCCATCCCTCTCTTCCTCTGTCCTTCAGTACACTGTGAGAAAGGGCCTTAGTGGAGGTATGCTCTCATGGATCACCACCTAAATCTAATGGGTTCATCCAAAGCCCAAGGGCCACCTTTGGTGAAAATTAGCTGCACCAGCAGCACCAGTGGGGACTCTGTCCCATGCTGGCCAATGGCGTGGATTCACTCGCTGAAGCTGGAGCACACCAGCCACCAATCTTGTGCCTTGCCTGTGTTCGTGCTACCCCGATTGTGCATGTGTGGCTGCATATAATATTCAATCAGTGTGGCCATTCCTGTCCATAATCATGGCGGTATTAGCTATAAAATTTTAGGCTTTATACAGCATAGCTGCACAAACACACCGGGAGAAGCATCAGCAGGGACTTGGTCTCCCATTGGCAGGCTGTGTGGGTTCATATCCCAGCGAGCAACAGTGGTAGTTGTTAAATAGTGTTCTGGTGCATGATTATGAAGTGTGGTGTAGTGACGTGCATTTCCCGACACGTCACTGCACCGCCCTATATAAGGCGGAGGGCGTCCATATTGTGGCCTCTTTGACCAGTGCCCTCTGCCAGGTGCCTACCGTGTTACCACTGTCCTACAACCTCAATAAAGCTGTGTTCATCCAGTCATCTTGCCTCATCCTTCATCCAAGGTATTTTACATACATAACATTTGGCGACTGAGGATTAACTCATGGAGGTGTATATCACACCACTTTGCCCCTTTCTTGAGTGCCCAGGTGAACTGCCGGTGCCTTGGCCCATGTGGTTTGAGGCTTTCCAGATGTACATCACTGTGCTGGACCTGGGTAAGTTCGACAAGCTAAGAGCACATGCGCTACTTGTTCACAACCTGGGTATTGAGGGCCAACGAGTCCTGCGCACACTCGGTGCTTCGGACTCTTTTGAAGACGTTGTGGAGCTGCTAGCCAACCACTTTCACACCCCGGATAGCGTAACTGTTTGGAGGATTCGTTTGCGGCAGCAACATCAGTCAGTAGGTGAGCCTATTCATCAGTTTGTCACCGACTTGAGGCAGCTAGCCGGCGAGTGTCGCTTTGAGCTGTTGGAAGATGAAATGGTACATGACTAGCTTGTGGAGCACACGTGTAGCGCCGCATTGCAGGCTAGGCTACTTACAGCACCCAATGACTTAACATTAGCCAGAGCTGTCGAGCTAGCTCTCCAGTTGGAGGCCGCAGACAAGCTAGCTTTGGAGTTAACCTGGCGCCAGTCACAGCGGCCACTGGAGCCTCCTGCCGCGGCAAATGTTGTGGACTCGGATAGTGAGGATAGCTTGGACGACGATACTATGGAAGCCAATGCTGCCAACCAAAGGTCTGCCCTGGGAAAATCCCTGTGCAAGGGTTGTGGGTCCGCGACACACCGCAATAAGGCTAAGGACTGCCTGGCTAGGGGAAATTGTTGTAGCAGATGTGGACACTTGAACCATTATGCTAGAGTGTGCCATGTATCTGAACCAGAGAGCCCACGGAAGAAATCACTCTGTCTGCTCCCGATGACCATCCATATGGTGTCCCCCAGTACCAGCAGGTACATGTTTTGCACAGTGGAATTGGACGGCGTGGAGGTGCTGCTTCTGCTTGACACGGGAGCGGAGGGGTCGTGACTGAATTGGGCCACAGTGAGGAAGTTTTTCCCCCACTACAGGATAAGAGGTAACCCGGTGCCGTTATATGGTTATGGAGGTGGAAGGCTGTGCATGGTTGGAATTTTGGAGTTAACGGTTCAGTACAAGTCTGCAACGATGGTTGACTTCACGTTCCACATGACAGCGTGAGGCGATAACATCATGGGCTGTGATCTGTTTTACAGACTGGGTTTCACCATAAAAGACAACGCCGGAAATGAATGGTTGGATTGTGGCCAGTGGAACCCCCCAGTTCCGGTGGTTGATGAGGATGTTGTGTGGGACGAAGAGCTAACAGACAACATGGCGGTCAAGCAGGACCAGCTTCACTCAGGTTTGACACAGGAGGGTCTCAGTGCCGGTGCTCGGGATATGGTAGAGGGGGGTATTGAGTGTGACAGCAAGGCGCCTGCGCCAACGGGTTACACCAATGTGCTAGCCCCAGATGCCTCCGGAGCTTGGCCACAGGAGGATGGAGGGTCTGCAGCTATGATGGTGAATGCTATGACGGCTTTAGAAGAGGTCGGGGCCAGATTGACGAGCATGGAGGAACCACATGCTCAGCAGCACCACTTCAGGCCGGGCCGGGCCCCGCTGAGGGTTTTGGACTTGGTCCAGGGTGAAGAACATCCACGGCAAAGATGAGCCAGACGACAGCCAGCTAAACATCAAGGGTGCCTGCGCATTGTGGCTAAGCTGGGCGCAGCGTACTTTAGGCTGTCCGATGGCTCGGCGAGGCACGCCAATCAGCTTCAGCGTGTCCGGGAAGAAGCTCCAGGTGACAAAGTTGGACGAGGGCCAGAGTCGGCGTGAAGAAACGAAGCTCCATCGTCCAGAAGATTGGCCATTGTCCCGGGGGTCTGCTACTTCCAGGGCCGCGCTTGCTGAGGGGCTGCCCTGGGCCCCCCAATGCCGGTTTTACTCCTCCTGCCCAAGGAATAGTGCTGTAAATAACTATGTGTTTATAGTTCTTGTGTTATGGTGTATGTGTTGTGATAAGGGATTATTTTGTGTATTTTGTTTAGTTTAGGAGCACGGCGTGTGGTTTTAGTTACGTATGGACTTTCTTTAGTTTATTGGCTGGCAGAATAATCCACCCTGCCATGCGGGCTGTATGGTAATCTACCCATCAGTCCTATTTTAGGTTGTTTTGTGTGAATGTGTTAGGCCATTTTAATACATTATTTTTTGTTATGTTAGTGTGTGATTCAGGTCCCAAATTTGGGGGGGGGGTTCAATTGTGTGTGTGGTTTTGGACTTTTCTAAAGAGGGGGAGAATGTTATATCGTGTTCTGGCACATTATTGTCAAGTGCGGTGTAGTGACATGCACTTCCCGTCACGTCAATGCCCCGCCCTATATAAGGCAGAGGGCGTCCATATTGCGGTCTCTTAGACCCGTGGTCTCTGCCAGGTGCCTACTGTGTTACCGCTGTTCTACAAACTCAATAAAGCTGTATTCGTCCAGTCATCTTGCCTCATCCTTCACCCAAGGTATTTTACATACATAACAGTGGTGGCAAGTGTTATGTGCCGTGCCACTCCACTGTAATGCTCCTAAAGCTCGAACTGCATGGTCACATATGCCAATAATTGTTCAGACCCTACGCAATCAGGGTAGCATTAAGTTGTAAATTTTTAAGCGTTAGATCTTCACTATTATCTTTTTCTGGTCAAATTTGGTGCTTCTCATTTCCTTTTCTTTTGTTAACATGGCACCAGCATCGAGTCAGTCCTATACTTAAATCTCACCCAGCAGTTTTTTGGGGCCTCTCTGAAGTACCTACCCCTGACCAGAGCCTTATTTTGGCCACAACAAGTTCCTGAAAACATTCCTGTAGGAGAGGCACATGCTACAGGGGAAGTTTCTGTAAAATTGGTTTCTGGTTCCTGTCATGCAAATGGGACTGTGTAGAGATATATTGGTTAATTGTGTCATGTACTAACAGATCAAAATGGGACTTTCACATACTGTTGCTGTGTGCAAGAGCAAGCTGAATCCAGTGTTTCCCTAAAGTCAAGTTAATCTTATTTAATTCTATTTTCATAACCTCCGTGGATCACCACCTTATCATGGTGGAAGGGTTTGTGTGCCCTCACCATCCCAGGAGCTAGTTGTGGGCAACTTGTTCCTGTTAGGGTCTTCCAAGACAAACTGGTTCTGGGTGAAAGGACAAACTAATAGGAGTCCAATAGATCCTCATGAAAAAAGTTACATCAAGAACCCCTGTACCCAAAGAAGTCACATGGGTCTGGCATCCAGTGGACTCACCATCTGCAGGAGGGATCATGGGACTCATGGTGCTATGTGAACCAAATGGCAGTCTCGGCAACTCTGCTTGGACTGCTGCTCCCACGACCCAAACCCCTAGACAGACGGCAGAAGATGGATGGATGGATGGATTTATTTTCTATATAGCACCAGATGAGAACAGAAGTCATTTAAGGCTACCTTTCCTACAGAACAGTTCTATACCTTGTTCTTTTATTAGACAAACTAAATTGCCTTATGTTATTTATCTTATTTACACAACGGCATGTAAATTGTCCTCCATGCTCTTATCTGCAAAGCTGAGTTTCACCCCAGTGCACACACTAATATGTGCCCCCCCCCCCCACCCACACACATACAGACACATACACAGACAAGCACGCGTCAGAAAATATGTTGTGTCAAGCACCTGAGGAGTACCAAAAAATATTTGCATTCCAGGGTGGTAAAGATGGCAACACTCGCACTCCTGCTCCAGGTCCAAGAGTGGCGTTTCATGTCCAGCATGTTCCTCCCCCCCCCCCTTTTTTTGGAGGGGGCTGGCATGGAAAAGAGGAGCAGAGCATCACAGGGTAAAAGTTAATGCGGGGCTGTGAGGCACAAAGGAACACAGAGTGGAGTTGAACAGGGAGACTCCCTGGCAGGACAGGCTGGTGTCAGCTCCACAGCAGCTGGAGACGGTTACCTCCACACCTGCTCTCTTTCGACCTGTGTCCAGAGGATGCTGCCATAAAAATTCGGTCCTTAACATTTTTTTGCTTCACAGACCGGTAACAAGTAAAAAGAAAACTCAGGGGTATTCCACACTGGCCGCCGGGCAGAGGAGATCATGGTCAGTGCACCACCTCAGCGGGCATCCCGCCCAAGAACAGCTATTTTCCCCAACACCACACCGGGGAATATACAGTAGCTGCAGTGCTGCATAGGTTGCATGTCCAGCAAGCACGTTTTTTCCACACAGAGCATGTATTTTCTATTCATTTTACAAGTAGTCCAGTGCATAATCCACTCAGAGTAAAACATTCTCTGTGGTGAGAATTGAGGACTGTTTTATTTATTTGCCGATGATTTTTACCAAAATAATTTATTCAAAACCATAGTTTACATAACAGTTTTTGTACTGACATATGCAGTGGTGTGAAAAAGTGTTTGCCCCTTCCTGATTTCTCATTTTATTTGTATGTTTGTCACACTTAAATGTTTCAGATCATCAAACAAATTTAAATATTAAAGATAATACACGTAAACACAAAATGCAGTTTTTAAATGAAGGTGTTTATTATTAAGGGAAACAAAAATCCAAACCTCCATGGCCCTGTGTGAAAAAGTGATTGCCCCCTAAACCTAATAACTGGTTGGGCCACCCTGATCACCATTTGTGATAACTGGCAATGAGTCCTTTACAGCGCTGTGGAGAAATTTTGGCCCTCTCATCTTTGCAGAATTGCTGTAATTCAACCACATTGGAGGGATTTTGAGCATCAACCACCTTTTTAAGGTCATGCCACAGCATTTCAATTGGATTCAGGTCAGGACTTTGATTAGGCCTCTCCAAAGTATTCTTTTTGTTTTTCTTCAGCCATTCAGTGGTGGACTTACTGGTTTGTTTTGGATCATTGTCCTGCTGCAGAACCCAAATGCACTTCAGCTTGAGGTCACGAACAGATGGCCGGACATTCTCCTTCAGGATTTTTTGGTAGACAGCAGAATTCATGGTTCCATTTACCACAGCAAGTCTTCCAGGTCCTGAAGCAGCAAAACAGCCCCAGACCATCACACTACCACCACCATAATTTACTGTTGTTATGATGTTCCTTTTCTGAAATGCTGTGTTACTTTTACGCCAGATGTAATGGGACACATACCTTCCAAAAAGTTCAACTTTTGTCTTGTCAGTCCACAGAGTATTTTTCCAAAAGTCTTGGGGATCATCAAGATGATTTCTGGCAAAACTGAGACGAGCCTTTATGTTCTTTTTGCTCAGCAGTTGTTTTCGTCTTGGAACTCTGCCATGAAGGCCATTTTTGCCCAGTCTGTTTCTTATGGTGAAGTCATGAACACTGATCTTAACTGAGGCAAGTGAGGCCTGCAGTCTTTTGGATGTTGTTTTGGGGTCTCTTGTGTGACCTCTTGGATGAGTCGTCGCTACGCTCTTGGGGTAATTTTGGTCAGCTGGCTACTCCTGGGAAGGTTCATATTTTCACCATTTGTGGATAATGGCTCTCACTGTGGTTTGCTGGAGTTCCAAAGCTTTAGAAATGGCTGTATACCCTTTTCCAGACTGATAGATCTCAATTACTTTGTTTCTCATTTGTTCCTGAATTTCTTTGGATCACAGCGTGATGTCTAGCTTTTGAGAATCTTTTAGTTTAGATTTGTTTCTTGACTTAGAACAGGTGTAGCAGTAATCAGGCCTGGGTGTGGCTAGAGAAATTGTACTCAACTTTCCAAAAGATGTGATAAACCATAGTTAATTTATGTTTTAACGGGGGGGGGGGGGTCACTTTTTCACACAAAGCCATGTAGGTTTGGATTTTTTTCCCTTAATAATAAACACCTTCATTTAAAAACTGCATTTTGTGTTTACTTGTGTTATCTTTGTCTAATATTTAAATTTGTTTGATGATCTGAAACATTTAAGTGTGACAAACAAAAAAACTGAGAAATTAGGAAGGGGAAAATACTTTTTCACACCACTGTACAGTGGAGCTCAAAATTAGAAAACAATGTATTAATACTTGATTTATTCTAACATATGTTAGAATAAATCAAGTATTAATATATTAATCTCTAATTTTGATTTCCACTGTGTATCAAGTATCGAGATGCTGAACAGTTATATCAAGATATGATTTTTGACCCATATTGCCCAGCCCTAGAATGTTCTGTCGAATATGTAGACATCATAAACAGGCAGTTGTGAGAGGAAACAAGATCTGGACATTTACAGAGTTGGCGTCCGTCAAATTTGCTGACAAAAATCTACATTTCACACATGCTTTTCACCACTTGACTTCATACAAATGCCAGTGGACCAGCCTACCTACATGCAAACTTTGTAAGTAAACAGTTTTTCCATCTCTGTTCCTTTGTTCATTTCATCCTCTTCTTCGCTGTAGCGACCTCTGTAAAAATTTCTTTTCAGGCTCAAGCTATATCAAGATAAGATAGGCATTTGATTCATCTCCACTGGGGAAATTCCAGCATCCTGTAGCTCGCAAAACAAACCACACAATAATCACTTAAATAAACACAGATAACAGTTGCAAGGAAGAAAAGATCTAAAATGGCTTAGATAAAAAAAGAGATAGTTATATGTTGATATTATGTTGGCAGAGCAGATAAACAATCTTTTAAATTATTTAGGTCTGCAACCCAGTGAGAAGGGTTTTCTGATTGGCAAGTGTGACCGTGTCAGTAAAAGCATTAGCCTACTTGGCTAGTTGTTGGTGCAGGTGATTGGTCACAACATGGCATTGTTGGCAAGCACTGTGGCCAACCACATGGACTGGGTGGCAACTGGCAGGAAACACTATACCATACCATTTCCATATAGGGAAAGTCACCTGTGTAGGCTCCAACCATGATCAAGCTCACAGCCTCAAACGCAGGAGTCTAATGCTCCATCTGTGTCACCAGACTCACCAAGTGAATCGATCCACTTGGCAAGTCAAGCAAGAATGCTTTTCTAGACACAGTTATACAAAGACATTGTTCAGGAGATGCCTCGTTGTTCTCTAAAGCAGTGGTTCCCAACCTTTTTCTCAGGAGCCCCCTTGCCTTTGTCACAGAAGTGCCGGGCCCCCCCAGCCCACACGATCACACCAGAGGAATTAAGTCATTTTAGAACATTTATTTAGGAAAAAAATAGCATCAGTTTTGTGCTTAACCTATTTCATTTGTTTTGAAATGTAGATTTGTTTTCCTTTATACTTAAATTAATTGAATTATATGAATATGTGTATCACACACAGACAAAAAATAAATGTGGCAAATGACTGCAGTGGTATTAAAATCCATCCATCCATTCATCTTCTACTGCTTTTCCGGAGGTCCGGGTTGCAGAGGCAGCAGTTCAAGCAGAGAAGCCCAGACTTCCCTCTCCCAAGCCATCTGCTCCAGCTCTTTAGAGAGGATACCAAGGCGTTCCCAGACCAGCTGGAAGACATAGTCTCTCCACCGAGTCCTGGGTCTGCCCTGGGGTCTCCTCCCAGTGGGACGTGCCCGAAACACCTCAAGTGGGAAGCGTCCAGGAGGCATCCTAATCAGATGCCCATACCACCTCAACTGACTCCTTTCAATGTGGAGGAGCAGCGGTTCTACTCTGAGCCTCTCCCAGATGACTGAGCTCCTCACCCTGTCTCTGAGGGTGGCGGTGGATTAGGTGGCTGTCAAAGGCGGTATTAAAATATTTGTCCTTTTGTTTTAAGACAGCATGACTTTAAAACATGGCCTCTTTGATGCCAGAAGGCAGTTCTGAGTCTTCATTGTTCATTGTCAGTAACATAAAGTTTTCATCTTTGCCAGAGGTATGAAACAGAAATGTTAACAAGAATATGTCTCTTGTGAAAGCAAAAATTTCTAACAACCAAAATAGTGGGTATATTCACACATGACAGCATAAATCAGTAAAGGCCTAAAAGTCAGTCAGTATGGGCCTAATGGCAGTAGGCCTAAAAACACCCGTCATACACAAAGAACAAATATCCTTGACTGCCCTTTCTCATAACACTACCCAGCAATAAACATTGCAAAAAATAATTCAATGATTCTTTGCTTTTTACTCTCTTCAGTCTGTTGATTCAAAAAAGAATATTAATGTGTACCTTGAGCTTGCATGTCTCTGACCAGTGATGCGATGTTTGGAGTGATAGTGGTGATAGGCATGCAGGCTTGATCAGCTGCTCACCGATATTTTGCGGCTTTTTTTCTTTGCAATGAGCAGCGCACATTTGAATGATGCTTCAGTTGGTCTGAGTAAATCACTACTTGCCCGTTCAAAGGATTTTCTGATATCCCTGTGTCTCCTTGAAAGCGCCAAGTGCTGTTTCCTCACAAAAAAATCTCAACTTGCACCAATGGTCTCTTGGTGTCGAGTCTCCTGATGCCGTTTCAGTTTGCTGGGCTTCATGCTGTCATTAGCTAGCTTTTCACCACAAATAACACCATCCATCCATCCATCCATCCATCCATTCATCTTCTACCGCTTTTCCAGAGGTCTGGGTCGCAGAGGCAGCTATTCGAGCAGAGAAGTCCAGACTTCCCTCTCCCCAGCCACCTGCTCCAGCTCTTCAGAGAGGATACCAAGGCGTTCCCGGACCAGCTGGGAGACATAGTCTCTCCAGTGAGTTCTGGGTCTGCCCCGGGGTTTCCTCCCAGTGAGACATGCCCGAAACACCTCAAATGGGAAGCGTCCAGGAGGCATCCTAATCAGATGCCCAAACCACCTCAACTGGCTCCTTTCAATGTGGAGGAGCAGCGGTTCTACTCTGAGCCTCTCCCGGGTGACTGAGCTCCTCACCCTATCTCTGAGGGTGAGTCCAGCAATCCTACGGAGAAAGCTCATTTCAGCCGCTTGTATTCACGATCTCGTTCTTTCGGTCATTACCCAAAGCTCGTGACCATAGGTGAGAGTAGGAATGTAGATTGACTGGTAAATCGACAGCTTTGCCTTAGAACTAAGCTCCCTCTTCACCACAACAGACCGGTACAATGTCCGCATCACTGCAGATGCTGCTCCGATCCGTCTGTCGATCTCTCGCTCCATTCTCCCCTCACACGTGAATATGACCCCAAGATACTTAAACTCCTCCACTTGGGGCAGGAGCCTGTCCCCAACCCGGAGAGGACAATCCACCTTTTTCAGGCTGAGGACCATGGACTCAGACTTGGAGGTGCTGATTCTCATCCCAGCCACTTCACACTCAGCAGCAAACTGTCCCAGCAAAAATTGTAGGTCATTGCTGGATGAAGCCAACAGGACAACATCATCTGCAAACAACAGAGATGAGAAACTGTGGTCACCAAGCATGACACCCTCCGTTCCCTGGCTGCGCCTAGAAATCCTGTCCATAAAAATTATGAACAGGATCGGTGATAAAGGGCAGTCCTGGTGGAGCCCAACTCTCACTGGGAATGAGTCCGATCGAAGGTTGGCAATACGAACCAAACTCTCACAACGGTCGTACAGAGACCGAATAGCTCATAACAACAAGCTCGATACCCCATACTCCCGAAGCACCCCCCGCAAAAAACCATGACGGACGCGGTTGAATGCCTTCTCCAAGTCCACAAAACACATGTAAACTGGTTGGGCAAACTCCCACGAACCCTCAGGAATTCTTGAGAGGGTAAAGAGCTGGTCCGATGTGCCACGGCCAGGACGAAAACCACATTGCTCCTCCTGAATCCGAGGTTCAACCAACGGCCAGACTCTCCTCTCCAGACTCCTCCTCTCCAGACCTTCCCAGGGAGGCTGAGGAGTGTGATCCCTCTAAAGTTGGAGCACACCCTCCGGTCCCCTTTTTTGAAGAGAGGAACCACCACCCTGGTTAACCATGCCAAAGGCACTGCCCCCGACCTCCACGCAATGTTGCAGAGGCGTGTCAACCATGACAGCCCTACAACATCCAGGGCCTTGAGGTACTCAGGGCGAATCTCATCCACCCCCGAGGCCCGGCCACCGAAGAGATTTTTAACCACCTTGGCAACCTCAGCCCCTGTGATAGGCAAGTTGTCCCCCTCGTCCACAAGCTCTGTTTCCTCTGTGGAAGGCGTATCAGTGGGATTGAGGAGATCCTCAAAGTATTCCTTCCACCGCCCGACGATATCCCCAGTCGAAGTCAACAGTGCCCCATCTGCACCATACACAGTGTGGACAGGGAGCTGCTTCCTCCTCCTGAGCTGCCGGACAGTTTGCCAGAATCTCTTCGAGGCCGACCGAAAGTCTTGCTCCATGGCCTCACTGAACTTCTCCCATACCCGAGTTTTTGCTTCAGCAACCACCCGAGCTGCACTCCGCTTGGCCTGCCGGTACACCTCAGCTGCTTCAGGAGTTCCACAAGCCATCCAAGCCTGATAGGACTCCTTCTTCAGCTTAATGGCCCCCCTCACCACTGGTGTCCACCACTTGGTTCGGGGGTTGCCACCACGAGATGCCCCAACGACCTTGTGGCCACAGCTCTGGGCTGCTGCTTCGACAATAGAGGTGGAGAACATGGCCCATTCAGACTCCATGTCTCCAGACTCCCTTGGAATGTGGTTGAAGTTCTTCCGGAGGTGGGAGTTGAAGACCTCCCGCACAGGGGCCTCAGCCAGACAATCCCAGCACACCCTCACTATACATTTGGGTCTACCAGATCTGAATGGCATCCTCCCCTGTCATCGGATCCAACTCACCACCAGGTGGTGATCAGCTGACAGCTCTGCACCTCTCTTTACCCGAGTGTCCAAGGCATACGGTTGCAGGTCTGATGACACGATAAAAAAATCGATCATGGGCCTGCGACCTAGGGTGTCCTGGTGCCATGTGCACATATGGACACCCTCATGCTTGAACATGGTGTTCATTATGGACAAACTATGGTTAGCACAGAAGTCCAATAACTGAACACCACTCGGGTTCAGATCGGGCAGGCCGTTCCTCCCAATCACCCCCTCCAGGTTTCACTGTCATTGCCCATGTGCGCATTGAAGTCCCCCAGTAAGACAATGAAGTCTCCAAAAGGAGTACCCTCCAGCACCCCAGTCAGAGACTCCACAAAGGGTGGGTACTCTGAAACATCATTTGGTGCATAGCCACAAATGATGGTCAGGACCCGTTTCCCAACCTGAAGGCGCAGGGAAACAACCCTTTCATCCACTGGGGAAAACTCCAATATTGAGGCAGCAAGGTGGGGGGATACAAGAATACCCACCCCTGCTCGTCGCCTCTCGCCCGGGGCAACTCCAGAGAAGGCCAAGCTCCAGCCCCTCTCCAGGAGACTGGTTCCTGAACTGGAGCCATGTGTTGAGGTGAGGCCGACTATATCTAGCCGGTATCTCTCAACCTCATGCACCAGCTCAGGCTCCTTCCCCACCAGAGAGGTCACATTCCACATACCAAAAGCCAGTTTAGAAAGCTTGGGATCAGTCCGCCAAGGTCTCCACCTTTGACTGCCACCTGATCCACATAGCACCGAACCCCCATGATCCCTCCTGCAGGTGGTGAGCCCACTGGAGGGCAGATCCATGTAACTTCTTCGGGCTGAGCCTGGCTGGGTCCCATGGGCGGAAACCCGGCCACCAAACGCTAGCCATCGAGCCCCTCCCCCAGTCCTGGCTCCAGGGTGGGGCCCCGGTAATCCCATACCGGGCGGGGTACACTGAATCCTTGTTCTAGTATTTATCACAAATAACACATTCTGGCCAAAAAGAGTCTTGTGCTTCTATAAATCCACAGTTCAGGTAACTGTCAATATACTGTCTTTTTTCTTTTTTAACCCCACAGGGTCCTCCACACATTTACATTTCTCAGCCATTGTGGAGGATGGAATCAGATGAGACAACAAGCTGCATGACACAGAACTTTATTTCTCCTCCAACACAGAATAGAACAGAATAACCCTGAGTGCCTGAGCGAACTCCTTTATACACTTTTATTCCCGCCTCCAGCACACAGGGTAAACACATTAACATACAGACTGAAAGACATGTACACACATTAACATAACATTGACACACACGTCAGAGAGCAGGTCTTGCTACAATATTGAATTGTTAAATAAGCACAAGTAAATACTGTGTAGTTAAATAGGTTTTTTTTCAATACTGCTACTTTAGCCTCTGTTCCAGTTTTTACTCTGTTGGGCATCAGTAAAGTTCACAGAACAAAACTACACACGTGTTGTCAATGGAGGAGTTACTGATCTGCATCTAAAATAATGCACAACCGATTATAAGGCAAGGACTGACAAAAGTACAAAATCAAGTGTTAATTTTCACTAGAACTTGCCAGTGAAGTTCTCCTCTCGGCGCCACACCAGTCGGCTGCCTTTTGCAACAGCGGCTCGATTCCGAGTTTTTTTTTTCCCTTCCTCTCTCTTTTGATCACTTTTTTTTTTCACCCCACTTATATCACGGACACACAGATCATCCCAAATGTCTCCTGAGCCGGTGGACGGAGCCACTGTTTATAGCAGGATACGATATAACAGGGAAGAGCTGCTAGCATTTAACCGCCACCCGGTCCCACTGGAAAAACTCGACATACCGAGAGAACTGAGGCGAAAACGCCGCGGCTGCCGGGCTGGAGTAAGGCGGAGGACAAAAAATATAAGGTACAGACCCTCCCTTCCATCTGTTGTCATGGGAAATGTACGGTCGATACTGGGAAAGTTAGATGAGCTAGCGGCTATCTCCCGTTATGATAGCACTTACCGGGAGTGCTCTCTCCTTTTGTTTACTGAGACGTGGCTAACTGAACTAGCAGCAGATGCTAACATTGAGCTGGAGGGTTTTCACACGATACGAGCTGACCGAACACCAGAGAGTGGCAAAACTAGGGGCGGTGGAGTGATCATGTATGTTAACAACAACTGGTGCAGACCGGGACATATCACTGTTAAACAACGACACTGCAGCAAAGACATTGAGTTGCTAGCTGTTAGCATGAGGCCTACATATCTCCCGAGAGAACACTCACACGTGATCTGCATTGTTGTTTATGCAAATCCGACGGCGAACGCTGGGACAGCGCGTGACGTCATCCATTCAGTAACCAGCAGGCTGCAGACAGAACACCCAGATGCTCTTCTCCTCATCTCAGGCGATTTCAACCACGTTTCACTGTCTCCCATTCTGCCCACTTTCACCCAGTATGTCACATGCCACACTAGAGACAATAAAACACTGGATTTGTTTTACGCAAACACTAAGGAGGCGTACACCTCATCACAACTCCCCCCACTTGGGAGATCGGATCACAACTTGGTTCATCTCCGACCGGTGTACAAACCCCTAGTGCACAGACAACCTCCGGCCATGCACACTGTGGAGTTATGGTCTGAGGAGACAATGGACACTCTAAAGGACTGTTTTGAAGCCACTGCCTGGAAGCAGCTCTGCGATCCACATGGTGAGGACATCGATGGCCTCATTCACACCTTCACGGGCTACCTCAGCTTCTGTGTGGACAAATCCGTTCCCACCAAGACCATACGGCGTCACTCAAACAACAAACCCTGGATTAACCCTGAGATAAAAACACTTCTGAGAGAGAAGAAGAGGATCTTCAGGTCGGGGAACAGGGAGATGCTGAAGTCCGTACAGAGGGAGCTGAGGAGAAAGATCAGAGAAGGCAAGGACAGCTTCAGGAAGAAGATGGAGGACAAGCTGCAACAGAGCGACATCAGCGGGGTCTGGAGAAACCTCAAAACCATCTCGGGGCTCCAGAATACCTCCCCCCAGGCCACGGGGGGCAGGGAGTGGGCAAACAACCTGAATCTGTTTTTCAATAGATTTGACCAACCGCCCTCCCCCCTGTCTGCACAACAACCACTGCTGCCTCTAAGAAATCAAGTCCTGCTACCCACTCCCCACTCCACCGACACCCCCCCCACTCCCAACACACAGCCCCCCATCCTGACCCTGACCAAGACCCAGGTGAGGACGGAGCTGAGGAAGATCAAGGCGAGGAAGGCGTCGGGACCGGACGGCATCAGCGCAAAGCTCCTCAAGTCCTGTGCAGACCAGCTGTGTGGGATTGTGACGTATATCTTCAACATGAGCCTGAAACTGGGGAGGGTACCACAGCTGTGGAAAACATCTTGTGTGGTACCTGTACCAAAAACTTCCCACCCCAAAGACCTGAACAGCTTCAGACCAGTGGCCTTGACGTCCCACTTGATGAAGACCCTGGAGAGACTGCTCCTTGCTCATCTCCGCCCCCTGGTGGAACCAGCGATGGATCCACTCCAGTTCGCCTACCAGCATGGCATTGGGGTGGAGGATGCGGTGATCTTCCTCCTTCACCGTTCTCTGTCCCACCTGGAGAAGCCCGGGAATATGGTGAGGATCATGTTCTTTGACTTCTCCAGTGCTTTCAACACCATCCAACCGATGATCCTGAAGGACAAGCTGCTGCGCGCAGGGGTGGACCAGCACCTGTCATCATGGATCCTGGACTACCTCACGAACCGGCCTCAGTTTGTGAGAACCCGGGACTGTGTTTCCGACACGATCATCAGTAGCACGGGGGCCCCCCAGGGAACGGTGCTGGCTCCCTTCTTGTTCACTCTTTATACTGCGGACTTCTCACACAACACAACACATTGCCATCTACAGAAGTTCTCTGATGACTCTGCGATCGTTGGTCTCATCTCCAGCGGAGATGAAGCTGAGTACAGAGGGCTTATCCAGGACTTTGTGGACTGGTGCCATCGGAACTGCCTCCAGATCAACGCGAGGAAAACTAAGGAGCTGGTGGTGGACTGCCGCAGGCATGGGCAGCCCCTCACAGCACCAGTAAATATACAGGGAACAGACATCGAGATGGTGACATCCTACAAGTACCTGGGTATTCATCTGAACAATAAACTAGACTGGTCACACAATACTGACGCACTCTACAAGAAGGGACAGCGCAGGCTGTTCCTGCTGAGGAGACTCAGGTCTTTTGGTGTACAAGGGGCGCTGCTGAAGTCATTCTATGACACGGTGGTGGCATCAGCCATCACTTTTGGAGTGGTCTGCTGGGGCAGTGGCATTACTGCAGCCGATAGGAAGAGACTGAACAAACTGATTAAGAAAGCTAGCTCTGTCCTGGGGCAACGCCTTGATCCGATGGAGGAGATAGGAGAGAGAAGGACGGTGGCTAAACTGTCATCTCTGCTGGAGTCCGAGTTCCACCCTATGCAGGACATACTGGATGCACTGAGGAGCTCATTTAGCAGCAGACTACATCATCCCAGGTGCACAACCGAGAGGTTTCGTAGGTCCTTCCTACCAACGGCTGTCAGACTGTACAACCTAAGCAGGGCTGCTCGCAGAGATAGCAAAAAGACGTAACAAACTAATAGTTTTTTTTTGAATGCA
The DNA here is from genome assembly GCA_020510985.1 of Pholidichthys leucotaenia. Lineage (NCBI taxonomy): Eukaryota > Metazoa > Chordata > Actinopteri > Cichliformes > Pholidichthyidae > Pholidichthys > Pholidichthys leucotaenia. Next base: position 95,395,015 of record CM035843.1, read on the forward strand.
AAAGATGCAATAGACTTACACAATGGTCCTCTCCGGCATACAACTAGGAACATACCGGTCGCTATGGAGGGTGAGAATATGTATGGGCACATAATCATACCATGTAGGATAACTAAATAGACGGTTATGCTGTTTCATCCCACCTAGCAACAATGCTCTGCACTGTGTGTGTTTATATATTTACATATTTATTCCATCTAGCTACAATGCTCTGCACTGGGTGTGTTTATATTTATATATCTATATATTTATTCCATCTAGCTACAATGCTCCGCACTGTGTTTTTATATATCTACATATTATTCCATCTAGCTACATTGCTCCGCACTGTGTGTGTTTATATACTTGCATATTTATTCCACCTAGCTGCAATGCTCCATACTGTGGGTGTTTATATATTTACATATTTATTCCATCTAGCTACAATGCTCTGCACTGTGTGTTCATATATTCATATATTTATTCCATCCAGCTACAATGCTCTGCACTGTGTGTCTGTGTGTGTGTGTGTGTATATATATATTTTATAGTAATATGTACATATGTATATTAGCTGCTCTTGCTTGCTTGTTTTTTCTTGCCTTCTGATTGTTGCTCTGAGTGTTGCTATCCCTGTGCTGTTGCAATCCTGGAATTTCCCCGTTGTGGGACTAATAAAGGCTTATCTTATCTTATCTTAATACATTCGCACCCCTGCGTCCTCAGGTGCGAACCTGGAGCTGTGGGGGCGAAAGGCACATCTTTCTTTGTTTGGCTCCTCTCACCTTTTCTCCATTAGCATCTCTAACTATCTTCTCCCCCACCAACCCCCTGTACTGGGCGGAGTGCCATGTGTATTATGTCCACCACACCATCCTCTTTCTTTATTTGATGTCATTCATGCATTTTTTTTACCCACGCATTTCATGACCTCAGAACAGATGCCCCCCCCCCACCCCCCCGTGGGCTCAGGCACCCCCCACCCCTACCCGGGAGGGGCATGGACCCCAAGTTGGGAGACACTGTTCTAAAGCCATGCTCAGACTACATGATCTAAAAGTTTTTGGATTGAAGGCACAGTTCACACTACACAACTGTCTGACTTGTCATCTGGAGTCTTGAGGTCATAGTGAGCTCATAGTAGGGATGAGCCGATACCCCTTTTTCAAGTCTGAAAACAATACTGATACTGTGACTCTGAGTATTGACCGATACAATCCAAACCCGATATAGTCTCTCTTATTTGAAACAATAAAATTACTTTGGTAATGACTGCATTTTGCACACATAAAAAAACATAAATCTAAAAGTCAAAAGAATACATTAAAAATTTGATTCAGTTCAGCAACGCTGCTGCTTTTTTTTTTATTATAAAATTTGCAACATTGGCAACATTTCATTCGTCAGGACTATGAAAACATACATTTTGAAGTTTTATGTGCAAGTTTATGCAAAACTTTAAAGCTGGGTATTAAAAAAATATTCAGATGAAATTCAAAGTGCTGTAAAAATGCTGTTGATCTGAAAACAAAGGAACTAACCCTTTAAGATGTATTTTTATCATCCATTATTATTATCATAAGTATTCTCCTGGTCCTCCGTATATTTAGTAATATTTCTGATATTATTCTCTGTCCATTCTTAGATTTTAATGTTTGCTGTGTAGAAGAGCTGGAAATAACGAGGCGGTTTTGTATCACAAAAGCAGAGTCTTTAATGAACAACTCTTCTATCTTGTCTCATCATGGTGCAGAGCTTGGCAGAAGGCAAAGAAGAAGAATTCTGCCCAGCTCGCTGGTTAAATACAGGCACACATCCAAGACATGCAAAACACAAGCTGAAATCCCCCGTTATCTAAATCCCCATTAGTCCTGTTAACTCCTCCCTCCGTCTTGGGAGGTGATGGGAAAACCTCTCCTCGCCTAAGGGGGTGAAGGTGTCAAGTCTGTTGCCATGGCGTCCTGTGACGTCATTGGTCTTCACACGGCGGTGAGATTCCTTTGTCCTTTCAGAGGTGTGAAATTCCTTTGCATATGTTGCCCCACACATTTCCACATGCTCTAACGTATGCAGGTATGGAATATATGAGTAATATATACCACAGCTGTTATTTTGAAGACATTCCTGTTCCATTTCCTGTAGCATTGTTGTTCTAGTCCTTGTTTTAATTTGTTACTAATGTTTCTGTTACCTACCTACCTCTCATCAGCTGTAACTCTCTGCCGAAAGATAAACCCATGTAATATCTTCATTCTTGTTGTTTTCCACGCTCTGGTCTGGTTTGTACTTTAAGGGTGCATTCAGACGGCCACTGTTTGGTCTGGACCAAAGGACGAAACAGTGGCTTGAGCGGTTAGTTTGGTTGGTTTGGTGCAGTGTGAGCGTGCATTGGAACTCTGGTGTGCACCAAACAAGCAAAGTCTGGACCCACTGAAAACGGGGGTCTTAGTTCTCTTGCAAACAAAGTCTGGTGTGCTCCGCTTGCAGTGTGAATCCAAATGGCATATCCAGTGGACCAAAGGGCGGAAGTGCCCCTCAGCATTTAATATTTAACTATAGCAACATGTAGTCTGAGAAGAGGCCGTGGCGTTTACCATAGTATATTTTGGGTAGAAAACAACAAAGACAACCGTGCAAATTTGAAAAATACCGGAGAAAGCTGAGGAGAAAAGTTAAAAAATGTCTCATTTGTGGTAGACAAACAACCCAGCTGAAGGGAACAGATTTCTGTTTTCGGTCCTGGCCAGTTGATGAGCCCGATTTTTTTTCTTCACCAAGATTTTTATTCCTGATCAGTGGTGGTTTCGGCTACAGCACTCCAAATGAGCAGTTGTTGTAAATGTGTGACGTTGTCCAGGCAGTTTGGTCCACTGAAGTGTGAATACAAACCAAGCCAAACAAAGGTGTGAAAATGCTCAGCATTCCCTGCCCAGTTGAACCGAGACCCCCGGACTATCCTGGTCTGACAGCAGCCTAAGTTTCGTTCTTTTGTTTATGTTTCACTTTAGCATCTTCCAGCCTCTGAGCTGGAAAAGCAGCCACTGCTGATGCATGACACATTTCCTTCTGCTCAGTTCTTGACAGAATTCAGCATACTCCTTTACTGTGATACTTTTGCAAGTGTTTTTATTAAGCTGGTGGTGTTAAAACTGTAAACGCTGGTACCACACAACAACATACTGTAACGTTGGGCTGTGCGGAAGGGGCGGGAATTCTCCCAGCATACTTTGTGCCACGGAGGATTCAAAGACTCTTATTATCCATGTGTTCTAAGTGTAATTGCTGTGCACTCAGAAAAAGCAAGTGTGCCCCGTTTTCTGCCTTTTTCAAGGCAGGCCAGGGAGCGCCAGTGGGGGAACTATGAGCCAGCGATCCCATTGCAACCGAGGGCAGCGATCAACATCGAGGTTACCGTCCCACCGACCTGCTAACCGGTGAAACCTCCCGGCTTTGGTGGCAAAACCCTGCTGGACAATTACCTGGTCCAGGTTGAACTGGCCGCTGCACTGAATGGCTGAACACTGGAAGAGACAGCTGTACAGGTCGCGCTGGCTCTGGAGGGTGGAGCTCTCTGCACGCTTTCTAATCTCTGGCCTGAGGAATGTTACAGCTGGCCAGCGCTACAAGGACCGCTGCAGAGACGGTTAGGGAAAGCGACCCATGCCAATCACGTCCAGGAACAGCTGACCAGCCACCGGCGGGACAACTGGAAGAGCCTGGGAGCTTATGCAGCAGACGTGCGGCTGCTGACAAAGCGTGGCTACCCAGATTTCGAGCCGGAGGCAGTGGAGAAGCTCGCTCTACAGAACTTCATCCGTGGGCTCCGCCCAGCCCGACTCAAAGTACACATCCAGATTCATGCAGCGAGCAGCTGGGAGATGGCTGTGGCAGAAGCGGAGCGGGTGGGGCCGATGATAGATTATGCAGCTGACGTGTCATCACCGAGGCAGAGAGCTCTTCTGGCCAAGTCTGAGAATGAGGACGAGGAGGAATTGAGATTACTCTGGACCACAGCTGCGCGGTCAACGAGAGTACAACGGTGGCATGAGTAGGGATGCTTCCGCTGCGAGAAGCAGGACACATCGCACGCTACTGCCCTGCACCCACCTCGTGACAAGCAGCCTCCTCACTGGCTTTAACCCTAGAGCAAGGTGGCACAGACAGGGACTTGCCACCTCCCACAGACATTTTCCCCGATGGACAGCTGGGCTGACTTTGACAATCACCAGGGCTGTACCTGCAGTGCAGCCTGGACAGCACACTGGTCGACACCAGTTCCACCATCTCTCTGGTCCGACCTGGGGCACTGTCCGGTACAGATGGACTTGGACCGTAAGGGTGGGAACCCACCAGGCACTGCGTCCTCACAGCCACCGGTGAGCGTGCCAGGCTGGGAGGGCAATGGGTCCTTGGGGTGGGAATGGCCGGATAGAACACAAACTACCCATTCTGGCTGGCTGACATCCAGGACCTGTGCATCACTGGACTAGACCTGCTCACAGCATGGGGCGCGAAGATCAACACTGCCAGCTCTTCTCTCCTGCTGGAGGCTCAGACCATCACGCTCTGTGGCAACAGCCAGATGAGGAACCAGGGGGCCCATGCAATCGGAGGGCTGGTGCTGTCAGTGCAGGCCAAGGATCATGACCCAGCAGTCTCATGGGCTCTCCAGACCGCTACGGCCCAGGATAGTGCAACAGTTCACAGTGCTTCTTCAGATCATCGGGCAGTTCTCCCCAGTGATGATGTCACAGAGGCCCTCAGAGTGCAGCAGCTTCGGAGCGAGCAGGATGGAGATCCTGCCATCTCCTGGGTCCGGCAGTAGCTGGACATGGACCAGCGGCCTGCCCGGAAGGCTGTGCCTGCGCTGGACCCAGACACCAAGACCCTGCATTCCCAGTGGTCCAACTTCTGCTGTCGTGAGGGTATTGTTTATTGGCGGTGGCGGTCACCAGCTGGGCAGCATCACGTCTGGCAGCTGCTGGTCCCCCGACGGCTCGACCCCAAGGTGCTCCAGTTGGTCCATGGCTCGGTGGAGGCGGGCCATTTCGGGGCAAATAAGACTCTGTAGCATCTTTGGGCTCAGTTCTACTGGCCGGGGTGTTGCCGGGATGTGAAGCTCCACGTCCACTGCTGTGACACCTGCACGGCTCAGAAAGGATTGACTCAGCAATCCCACGCCCCCCTGCAACAGTATGAGATGGACGGCAAACCAGGGTTGGTCACGAACAACGGCAGCCACCCCGATTCCTGGATGAATTCGTATTGGACCTTTCAGTAGGACTTATTATTCTGGGGACAGAAACCAGTCCGGGGGGGACAGTGCAATGTCAGAGCTGTGAGGAAGGGGCGGGGATTCTCCCGGCATGCTTTGTGCCACAGAGGATTCAAAGACTGTTATTATCGGTGTGTTCTAAAGCTGGAGTCATGCCGCACCTCCTCTGTCTGCGTACATAAAACCGGAAACCTTGTGTGACGAAATTTACATCATCATCTCCACTCCGCGAGTGTACTCAGGGCTCTACTGCGGACGACCACCTGCAGCCAAAATCTTATGACAATGTGGCCTGCCCACAATCTGAACGCATTGACAGAACATGCACAAGACTGAACGTGCCATTCACGAGATGGCACTACCAACACAACATACAAAGACAAAGTAGACGAGGAAGACGAGGAGGAGGCGGAAGACGAGAATAAACATGCATGAATGCATGAATCCTTTTGCAGCAGCAGCAGCCTGAGCGCAGAAGAGCACGGGAAAATGGTAATTCCTCCTTTTCCTTGAAACAATGCCATTGTTGTTGCTACAAAAAAAAATGTGCGTCATTCTCGTGTTTTATAGCCGGTGAACTGGCGTGTTAATTCAATTCAACTTTATTTATATAGTGTGGAGAGCGTGAAATGAAGAGGCTGAATTTATTTCTCAATTCAGGTTTATTAACAATCACATGTCTCCAACATCCTCTCAAACAGAAAAGAGGAAGAACTTCCCACATCTCCCCTTTTTATACCCGGGACATCAAAGTACAGAGTCACATTGTCATTCAATCCCCCGAGACAATACATGACCCCTCAGGTCTTCTCTTCTCCACCTAAAACCCTGGTGGTCAGGAAGTCTTCTCAGAACCATTTCTAAAGACAGATTTCACACCCTCCTGTTATCCCCAGGAGGTCCAGACTTATTGTTCCTTCTAAGACGTGAGGTAACAGTAATATACATATGCAGCCTAAGCATCTCAAATATGTGTGCCACAATAGTGCCATTTCGCAACAACAGTCATCTCATAGCACTTTCAACTGTAGGGGAAACCCCCACAATTGCAGAAAGACCACAGCAATCAGGCGATCCCCTTTGAGCAAGTGCTTGGCGACAGTGGAGAGGAAAAACTCCCTTTTAACAGGAAGAAACCTCCAGCAGAACCAGGTTCAGGGAGGGGCAGTCATCTGCTGTGACTGGCTGGGGGGTGAGGGGATACAGAAGATGAAAAGAACAGACATGTAGAGAGCAAACAGCACGATGGGGACTCAATCTATGGGAGAGAACAAACAGATGTTAATGACCAGCAAAAAAAAAAAAAATATTTCATTGAGAGTGAAGAAGGGAGTAAAGCCCAGTGCATTATTGGAGGTCCCCCGGCTGTCTAAACCTAATAGCAGCATAACTAAGGGAGGGTTCAGAAACACATGATCCCTCCCTAATTGTAGGCTATATCAAAAAGGAAGGTTTTAACCCTATTCTTAAAAACAGAGATCGAGTCTGACTCCCGAATCCAGACTGGCAGCTGGTTCCACAAGAGAGGAGCTTGATAACTGAAGGCTCTGCCCCCCATTGTACTTTTGGAGATTCTAGGTATTACAAGTAATCCAGCATTTTGGGAGTGTAGTGCTCTGTTATGATAATAGGGTCATATCAGATCTTTTAAATAAAAAGGGGCCTGATTGTTTAGAGCTTTAAAAGTGAGAAGAAGGATTTTAAACTTAATTCTAAACTCTATGGGAAGCCAGTGAAGGGAGGCCAGAACTGGAGAGATATGATCTCTCTTTCTAAGTACCTGTTAAGACTCTTGCAGCAGCATTTTGGATCAACTGAAGACTTTTTGGAGATGTTTTAGGACAACCTGATAATAAAGAGTTACAATAATCTAATCTAGAGCTAACAAAAGCGTGGACCAGTTTCTCAGCATCACTCTGAGACAAGATGCTCCTAATCTTGGCAATATTACACAAATGACAGAAGGCAGTCTTTGAAACGAATTTAATATGTGAATTGAAAAACAGATCTTGACCAAAAATAACTCCAAGGTTCCTCACAGCGCTATTAAGAGAAAGAGTAACTGCATCCATACTAAAAGTTTGATTTGGAAAGGTATTTCTAAGGTTTTTTGGACGAACAAGAATGACTTCAGTCTTATCTAAATTTAATGGCAGGAAATTACAAATCATTCAAGCTTTGATTTCCTTAAGACAGGCTTCTAACCTGGCTAATTGATTACTATCATCTGGCTTCACTGACAGGTATAATTGTGTGTCATCTGCATAACAATGAAAATTATACAGTGCTTCCTGATAATGTTGCCTTGTGGAGTGTGTAATTGATGAGGCAGGTTTGTTTCAAGGCAGTTTATTACACGTCTCCAACATGAGCATTGTAGAAAGAGGACATCTCAGAAAAAACTTGTCCCTTAAATACCCAGGTCTCCCCACAGCTCACAAGTCACATTGCATTCACATCAAAGGTAACTTTGCATTTCCTCTTAAATCCCTTAGCATCCCCCTCACGGTCTTTGGCCCACAAAGGATCCTCCAAGCAGTCTCTTGGCACACAAAGGATCCTCCAAGCAGTCTCTTGCATATAAAAGATTACACTTTCACAGCTTCCTGTTATCTCCAAGGAAACTCTGCACTTTGTTCTTATCTAAGATGTGAGGCATTATGCAAGGCATTAAGTAAGTCACATGTGTGGCTACACCCCCCCCCCAAACATTTTAGATCGAACAAAAGAATAACAGTCTGCATGCTGTGATAGAATCATTACATATCAATCCCCATGCTGCTTGGGCTTCAGTCTTCTCCCGTATCTGCTGTAACCAGGATTCGCCGCCTCAGCGGCGCTATCATGCTGGGGAGCTGCTGTCTGGGGGTGAAAACCTTTTGTCAGTCCCTGTGGGTGTTCTGGGGAAATTTTACTCTGGGAAGCTCCTCGTGGGGGTCTTCCACGCCGAGGGGCCCTCGCCAACAGCACTTGCTCGTCCGCCACCACAAAAGCGGGTTTGAGTCTGTTTAAGCCAACCTTTTCCCTCCTACCCCCCAAATCTAGCAAAAAATGGTTGTCCCCTGTTTCCAGCACTCTGAACGGTCCATTATAAGGCGGTCGCAATGGGGGGCAATGTGCATCGTGTCTGACAAAAACAAACTCCGCGTTTTTCAAAGTTTTAGGTACAAAAACACGTGGAAAACTGTGGTGGGCAGGGCCCGGCAGCGTGCCTGTGTCGATGCTACGCTGCAAAAGCCGAGATGGGGAGCTGCCCAGCGCAGGATTATCTGGGAGAAACTCTCCGGGCAACCGATTTGGTTGCGCAAAAACGAGTTCAGCTGGGGAAGCCTCTAAGTCCTCTTTAGGCACAGAATGTAACCCCAATAAAACCCACGGTAGCTTGTCTACCCAATTTGCATCCGTCAGTGACGCTCTGAGAGCTACTTTCAATGACCTGTGAAAACGTTTGCATAACCCGTTAGCCTGTGGATTGTACGCGGTTGTACGGTGAATTGTGACGCCTAGGCTGCGGGCCATTGTTGACCAAAGTTCGGAAACAAATTGAGGGCCTCTGTCGGACGTAATGTCCGACGGGACTCCAAAACGCGCCACCTATGCTGTTACAAACGCGCACGCCACCTCCTCGGCTGTGGTTGACGCTAAAGGAACCACCTCCGGCCAGCACGTGGTGCGGTCCACCATTGTCAGAAGGTGCGTGCACCCCTGTGATGGCGGGAGGGGACCCACGAGGTCCACGTGAACGTGGTCAAACCTCTTAGCCGGAATGTGAAATGGCTCCAAGGGAGCTCTCGTGTGTCTGTGTACCTTGGCTCGTTGGCACGCCATGCAGGCTGCCGCCCACTCTTTAACTTGTTTGCGGAGGCCCGGCCACACAAATTTTTCTGCTACCATTTTGACCGACGCGCGCACCCCCGGGTGCGCCAAAGAATAAATCGAGTCAAAAACGCGGCGGCGCCACGCTGCCGGTGCCATGGGATGCGGTCTTCCCATGGAGACATCACAGATTAGAGGGGGCATACCGTCCTGCAGTACCCTGCTCTCCAGCCTTAACCCTGTTGGTCCAGACTGGAGCGCGCACACGTCCACATCACTAACCTGCTCCGCGGCCATGGCTGTGTAATCTATCCCCACGCGGACGGGGGCAGCCATGGCGCGCGAGAGGCAGTCTGCCACTACATTCAGTTTACCCGACACGTGCTGAATATCGGTAGTAAACTCTGAGATCGCGGCTAGCTGCCTCTGCTGCCGGCCCGACCACGGTTCTGAAACTTTGGCCATCGCGAATGTTAGTGGCTTGTGGTCAACGAACGCGGTGAAACAGCGCCCTTCTAGCCAGAACTGGAAGTGGTGAATGGCCAAATGGAGAGCCAGCAACTTCCTGTCAAACGCGCTGTATTTACTTTGACTATTGCACAAGGTCCTGCTGAAAAAGGCGAGTGGCTGCCAAGCCCTGGCTACATCGCGTACAGGGAATAGAATCAAAAGAAAGTGCATTAACCAGGCGCCTGTTAGTGACATCAACCAACAAACCATGTGAGCACAAAAAATCAGCCCCCAATATATTGAAATTCAATGCTGCTATGACAAAAGTCCACTCAAATGTACGGCCATGTAGAGACAGAAACAGAGTCCTCTCACCAAAAGTCTTAATCTCTGAGCCGTTCGCTGCTGCCATCTCGGGGCCGCTGGAACCTGCCAGCTGGTCAGCGTAGGAAGGCGTGATGAAACTCAACTGGGTGCCTGTGTCCATGAGGAAATGCCTCCCCGAGCGTGCGTCCGTCAAGTAGAGCAGCTTGTTCTCCTCCCCGAGGGCCGCAGCTGCTACCGACCCCCGGTCTTGGTGTTTCTTGAGCGCTTGAACTGGCACGGTGGTACACATTTGCGTGCTTTCTCTGCAAAGCAGTGGTGGTAGAAACAAAGGGTGTCTCCTCCGCGTTCCTTGGCCCCCGCCGCTGCCGTTGTTGGTGGCTCTGATACCGCTGTCAATGGCTCCCCGCCATCTCCGGCCATCGCGCCGAGCTCCGTCGCTGCCGCCGTGGCCGTGCGTTCTCTGCTGGCCATGACAATCCGATTCACCTCCCGGGCCAGCGCACGGTAGTCCCGCTTGGCCAACAACGGCGAACTGGCCAGGGCCGCTCTTGTCGCTGACAGCAGGTTCCTGAGGAAGAGGTGGGTAAAGATGAAGTGGTCATCGTCCGAGCCTTTCAACCTCAGCATCTTCTCCATCAGGTCAATGGGCGTGCAATCTCCCAACCCGGTCAGCGCCAGGAGTCTCTCTGCTCTCTCCTCCACCGAGAGTGTGTAGTGCTGGATGAGTGCAGCCTTCAACGCGCCGTATTTGTCGCTGGCTGGTGGCTGCTCCAGAAGGCTCTCCACATGCTGAGCCGTGTGGTTGTCGAGCTTTGCGATCACATGGTAGAATTTCGTGTCGTCTACCGATATTCCCCGGAGGGCGAACTGTGCCTCAACCAGGTGGAACCAGGAGCACAGGTTGTGCTGTCAAAAGTCCAGTAGCTGGACCGTAATGGCATACGCTTGGCTGGGGGCTCCCAACTCGGCTGGCCCCGGGGAATTCTCTTCTTGCTGCATGCTACGTCTTGGGTCACCAGTGTGGAGTGTGTAATTGATGAGGCAGGTTTGTCTCAAGGCAGTTTATTACACGTCTACAACATGAGCATTGTAGAAAGAGGACATCTCAGAAAAAACTCGTCCCTTATATACCCAGGTCTCCCCACAGCTCACAAGTCACATTGCATTCACATCAAAGGTAACTTTGCATTTCCTCTTAAATCCCTTAGCATCCCCCTCACAGTCTTTGGCCCACAAAGGATCCTCCAAGCAGTCTCTTGGCACACAAAGGATCCTCCAAGCAGTCTCTTGGCACACAAAGGATCCTCCAAGCAGTCTCTTGCATATAAAAGATTACACTTTCACAGCTTCCTGTTATCTCCAAGGAAACTCTGCACTTTGTTCTTATCTAAGATGTAAGGCATTATGCAAGGAATTAAGTAAGTCACATGTGTGGCTACACCCTAACGGAAGCATATATAAACTAAAAAGTGTTAGTCCTTTTGAGCTACCCATAGGGCTGGGGCGAAACTACATATAACAGTTATGTGCATGTGTCAACTGCTTGGCCTTGTACACGAAAAAAGTGAGCATGTACAACGCCGTGTGCGCGCCGGGCTCGTCCAAAGTGCACGCAGACCAAAGCAGACCAGAGTGGAAAAGCAGCATGAATAAGGCTTAAGTGTTATCGCTGTGCCATTATAACTGTGTTATAAGACCAGTTGCGATAGTGTTTTCCCTGTATGTGATAGATCATGTGTCTGTGTCACCATGAGTGAGAGAAGGTCTGTGTGAATGACCTCCCCTCCATTTGGTGTAGTGAGTGAGTGAGAAATAAATGCCTGTCGCATCACAATCCTCTCTCATTATTTGTGTGAATGCCTGAAACGTCACAATACTGAGGCGAGTCCCACAGACAGACTCCAGTGACATTGGTTGCTTCTATCTATGGAAGCCACGCGCAGCATGGCTGAGAATGTGACCGTGCCTTCATTTTAATATTTTAACGTATCACATCGGTAAATTACTTTTATTCCTTACCAAAACCGATGCAGCCATTTTGCCTGGATCGAACCATCCCTAGTTCCTACTACATGACTGAGTGGCCACTGGGATTCAAATTCTACATGATTTTTTACCACAGTTGATCCCACCGGTCTCCAAATCAATGTTCAAACATAGAAAGTAGAGAAAATTATGTAACCCTCACAGGAAATAGGAGTTTCAAAAAGGAATGTCCAACAAAAGTGCTAGAGCTGTTTGTGTTTTAATTATTTCAGAACAAAACAAAACATCAGAAAATGAAGAGCAGGTCCCATGCTCAATTAAAGATTCCTCAGTTTCCTGTCTACTGCAACAGCCATGATCTCCAGCTGTATAAAGAACAGCCATACTCACTGCTAGGCTGTCCATTGCTCTCACAGGCTGTAGCTCACTGGCGAGCATCTTTGATTTTGTCTTTGTAGCATTTCACACATTGAAATTATGGATCAGTCGAGGATTTTTCCTTGATTTCCTCTCGATTTTAGGGTTGAATAATTTTGAGACTGCAGTAGTCATTAAAAGTGGCATTTTGTGTTGAATTTGGAGAAACCACATGTAATATCAGTTATGTTGAGCTATTTAAATTGTTCTTTGATTTGTTTATTACGAACAGCTGCTAGTTTGTACAGTTTGCCAGTGAACCTAATTTTCCACAATGGGAGATGAATGATTTTGATTGCAACTCTAAATGACAATCCCAGCACTGCCACCTTCTCACTACATAAAAACTACAGTATAAGCATATATCCATTGCCTTTTACCTTAAAACTCTGCTTCAACAAAGGTATACGCACTGGGTAATTTTAAAGGCAGAATGGATTATTTAACAAAACATGATGGGGGATGGTGGGGAGGACAACAAAACCACTGCGGGAGGTAATTCCAAGAAATGGATGACTGGAACCAGCTTGTGTTAATGGAGATTATGCTCCATGGCATAAATACTGTGCAGAAATTCCACTGTCTCCAGCTTTCATGTTGGGGGTGAAAATAAGATGTGCTTAACCAAGACACATGCTGGTAACACAGTGATAAACAAACAAAATACAAAAAGAATACCTAATTAGTGGTTTGAGTGAAGGCCTGATAGCATGCTTAGGTAGGTGCAGGCTAACCAAAATCTGTTTGGTCTGCCACAGCCACATCCTGCCAGACCATCAGAGGTCATCATACTCATTGCAGAGATCCAACATGATGATGATCACTGCACAATGGATATTTTTGTAAAGACAGTTTTGCACAAGCTCCTTGTTATTGTATGAAGACAATAAGATGTGTGTTTTGTCTAATTTGAGATTGGAGATGAAAGGGTGTTCTCTCTCTCCGGAGGACATATTTGAATTGATGGATTTGGGCTGTGTGTCTTCTTTGGCTTTGTGGGTATCTTTGTTGTGCTGAAATGTTCTCTAAGCTCTTTTCCCAGTGTGCAATTCTCTAGTGATAACTCTGAGGAACAATTATGTGTGTAGCCATACTTGTATGTGACTTATGTGCTTTTTAAAATTTTTTTTTAATTCTATAGCTGATCAAAAGCCAAAATTGTAATGGGGTCAGACAGCTTTAATCTGAATTTAGAAATCAGGGTAAAGCTGGCTGAAAACCTGCATTTCAGCTCTGCAGAAATTATAAAAGATACAGTGCAGTGGTGTGAAAAAGTGTTTGCCTCCTTCCTGATTTCTCATTTCTTTGTATGTTTGTCACACTTAAATGTTTCAGATCATAAAACAAATGTAAATATCAGACAAAGATAACACAAATTAACACAAAATGCGGTTTTTAAATGAAGGTGTTGTGGGACACATAAGGGGTTTCATAGACTTCATATGTATATTACTGTTGCTTCACGTCTCAGAATGAACAATAGGACGGAGTCTCCTGGAAGATAACAGGAGGATGCGAAATGTGATCTTTGTGATGCAAAGAGAGGACCTTGAGGGATTTCCTGACCACCAGTGACTTTAGGTGGGGTGGGGTGGGGGGGGGGTGGAGACCTGGAAGGAGAAGTATTGTGTCTTGGGATTAAAAGACAATGTGACTCTGTGCTTTGATGTCTTAGGTATAAGAGGGACAGACATGGGGGGATGCTTTCTCTTTTTCTGTTTGGAGGATGTTGGAGACAAGTGAATAAACCTGATTTGAGAAATAAACTCAGCCTCATCTTTTCACGCTCTCCACAGTGTTTATTATTAAGGGTAAAAAAAAAAAATCCAAACCTACATGACCCTGTGTGAAAAAGTGATTGCCCCTAAACCTAATAACTGGTTGGGCCACCCTTAACAGCAACTGCTACAATCAAGTGTTTGCGAAAACTGGCAATGAGTCTTTTACAGTGCTGTGGAGGAATTTTGGCCCTCTCATCTTTGCAGAATTGTTGTAATTCAGCCACGTTGGAGGGTTTTCGAGCATCAACTACGTTTATAAGGTCATGCCACAGCATCTTAATTGGATTCAGGTTAGGACTTTGCTTAGAACACTCCAAAATTTTCTTTTTGTTTTTCCGAAGCCATTCAGAGGTGGACCTGCTGGTATGTTTTGGATAATTGTCCTGCTGCAGAACCCAAGTGCGCTTCAGCTTGAGGTCACGAACAGATGGCCGGACATTCTTCTTCAGGATTTTTTGGTAGACAGCAGAATTCATGGTTCCATTTACCATAGCAAGTTTTCCAGGCCCTGAAGCAGCAAAACAGCCCCAGACTATCACACTACCACCACCATATTTTACTGTTGGTATGATGTCCCTTTTCTGAAATGCTGTGTTACTTTTACACCGGATGTAATGGGACACACACCTTCCAAAAATTTCAGCTTTTGTCTCATCAGTCCACAGAGTGTTTTGCCAAAAGTCTTGGGGACCATCAAGATGTTTTCTGGCAAAACTGAGACGAGCCTTTGTTGTTCTTGCTCAGCAGTGGTTTTCGTCTTGGAACTTTGCCATGCAGGCCATTTTTGCCCAGTTTCTTTCTTATGGTGGAGTCATGAACACTGACCTTAACTGATGCAAGTGAGGCCTGCAGTTCTTTGGATGTTGTTGTGGGGTCTTTTGTGACCTCTTGGATAAGTCGTCATTCCGCTCTTGGGGTAATTTTGGTCAGTTGGCCACTCCTGGGAAGGTTCACCACTGTTCCCTGTTTTTGCCATTTGTAGATAATGGCTCTCACAGTGGTTCGCTGGAGTCCCAGAACTTTAGAAATGGCTAGAAAATTGAACTCAGCTTTCAAAAATGTGATAAACCACAGTTAATTTATGTTTGAACGGGGGGGGGAATCACTTTTTCACACATGGCCATGTAGATTTGGATTTTTTTTACCCTTAATAATAGAGTAAACACTTTCAATTTAAAACTGCATTTTCTGTTTACTTGTGTTATCTTTATCTAATATTTACATTTGTTTGATGATCTGAAACATTTAAGTGTGACAAACATACAAAAAAATGAGAAATCAGGAAGGGGGCAAACACTTTTCACACCACTGTATATAAACCAGTTAATGCATAAAAGACTAGCACACAGTATGAAAGCTTTGTGTTATATTCCATTGTCTCTTTTAACCAGTTTAGAAATTAGTGATTGTTTTGCCGGCACTACTATTGTTCTCTAGGCAGTAGGGAAATTTGCATCAAATTGTCCATCTTGCATTTGTGAAGATCACCTGTCTCTCCAGAGGTATTCTAATATGACAGATGGTGCTAATTATCAAAGGTCACACGCACATACACCCCCGCCACTGTCCCAACTCTTCCTCCTCTCTTTTTCTCTTTCACCCCCGCTGACACACACACACACACACACACACACACACACACACACACACACACACACAGACAGGTTAGTCAGAGTGACAGCAGGTATTAATACAGCTTCTAAAATATTTCCTGAAAATGTTGCAGTTGACAATGACAAAAGATGAAAATATTTGATGCTTCTTTAGAGGGGCATGTAAAATAAAGTCTCAATATTTGGATTTACATGCAGCTGTGGTATCTATAACCAGCGGCTCCCTATTTTTTTTTTCCCCACTTTGGTTAAAAAAATGCAAATTGACAAGAAAAAAGCAAAAAAAAAAAAAAAATAGAAGAGGAAATTCTCAATCTTAAGTGAACAAGGTTACACATATACTGTAGACGTGATATAAATATAATACTGTACAAAATGAAAGATTCAAAGATTTTAATTGTCAATACTACTATACTGTAGCGAACTCAATATGAGCACCCTACTTGGCTTGCCAAGTGGGTTGACCCTATTGGCGACACAGGTAGGGTGCGGGACTCCGGAGCGGGAGGCGTGAGTTCAAATCTCCCGGTGGGACGTCGCCATGTCAAGCAGCACGTTACACTGGTGTCAGAAGTGGGATCTCCTGTCCAAAGCTGCACGGTGGCGCAGTGGTTTAGCACTGTGGCAGCACAGTTTTACCCTCGGCCGGGGGACCGCAGGGATCATGAGATCGTGGGTTCGATCCCAGCCCCCGACCAACAGTGAGCTGTGTGGAGTTTGCATGTTCTCCCCGTGTTGCGCGGGTTTACTCCGGGATTTCTCCGGTTTCCTCCCGCATACCAAAAACATGTAGGTTTAGGGCGCTCGCGCACGCAGCGACCAGCAGCTGGTGGCTTTGTCACCAGACTGCAAACCAAGTCTACCTACGGGTACAAATAAGTAACAAAAAAAAAAAAAAAAAAAAAAAGCAGTAATGGGGCGCTGACATCGGGACGATGTCGAGAACCAGAGGGGAGTAGTGTAGCGAACTCAATATGAGCACCCTACTTGGCTTGCCAAGTGGGTTGACCCTATTGGCGACACAGGTAGGGTGCGGGACTCCGGGCCAAGTAGGGTGCTCATATTGAGTTCGCTACAATACGTACAGGGCATACAGGAGAACTGAAATGGCGTTTCTCTCTCTCTTCAGTGGTGTGCACAATATAAAAAAAGAAAAAGGAATAAGGCTAGAAAAACAACAACAGCAGTCTATATACAGTAATGCTACCCATAGTGCAAATGGCGACAAAAGATAGACCCAGACCTCCCATAGTGCAAATAAAGATAAGTGGGTTTACTCCAGGATTTCTCCGGTTTCCTCCCACATGCTAAAAACATGCAAGTTAGGTTAATTGGCATCAAACTGGGGATTCTAAATTGTCCTTAGGTATGACTGTGAGAGTGAGTGGTTGTCTGTCTCTCTGTGTTGGCCCTGCGATGGACTGGCGATCTGTCCAGGGTGTACCCTGCCTCTCGCCCAAAGATGCTGGGATAGGCTCCAGCCCCCCCGCGACCCGAAAAGGATTAAGCGGAAGAAGATGAATGAGATTTGATGATGAAATGCAGCAATCCTATATACAGAAAAGTAGAGCTGTAATACCCGTAGTTGAGCAGATAGGACTGCACATGATCAGTATTGCAATGACAGACAGCAGCAGATATGGCATTTGTGCAAATGATTGCAGTAAGGTGCAGAGACATACAGCAGCAAATGTATTACTGTTGGTGTGCCAGTCTTTCTGTGCCAACAAATGAGGTGGTTATTGTGCAGGTAAGTGCGTTATGGGGGGGGGTGTAGACGGAGTTCATGGTCCTGATGGCCTGATGAACAAAGCTGTTTAGCAGTCTTGTCGAGCAGGCCTGGAGGCTCCAGTGCCTTTTCCCCAATGGCAGGCTGCTGAAGAGGGAGTGTGAGGGGTGGGAGGTATTGCCTGCAATGCTGATGGCTCTGCGGGTAAGGTAGATATCCGAGAGGGGAGGCAGAGGGGCACCCATGATCTTGCTGGCTGATTTCACTGTGTGTTGTAGAGTCTTCCGGCAGGAGGCGGTGCCGCTTCCACACTACACCATGATGCAGCTGGTGAGGATGCTTTCAGTGGTGCCCCGGTAGAATGAGCACATGATCGGGGGTGGGACTTGTGCTCTCCTCAGTTTGCGGAGGAAATAGAGGCGAGTTTGAGCCTTCTTGGCCAGTGATGTGGTGCTGTTGAACCAGGAGAGGTCCTCAGAGATGTGCACCCCCAGGAACTTGGTGCTGCTCACCCTCTCCACAGCTGCACCATCGATGATCATATGTATGATGTTGTGGGGGCACGGTGGGGGTTTCTCCACCCAGAGAGGGTAGGGGGAAGGGGGAACAATGGACCAAAGGAGGAGGTGTCACCAGGGGGTATCAAACGGGACTGTTGGGTCTATGTGTACCCCCGGGAAGAGTGAGAGCTGCCAGAGCCGCTGAGGGTAGAAGGATGTAAGAGCGGCCCCAGTGTATTGTCATGTTAATGTGCCACACGTTCTTTTGTTAAAACAACAATGTGTATGGTCGGAAGTTCCGGGTCTCGATGCATGGAAATAAAGAGATAAAAGTGGAATGCACAGAGACCTGGGGGTGCTGTTTGCTGTACTTCATGTTGGAAAAAGAATAAAGTTTCTGTGTCGTCCAGTTCATTACCTCGCCTCCCTCCTTTCTCCACATTGGTGACCCTAAGACGTGCCATGAAAAGCAAGCCAAGCGTCGCCCCAGAGACTACCTGGAGGGGGAGCACTATCGTCATGTGCGCTGGCTCAGTCAAGCTCCCAGACTTCTGGTTTCACAACCCGACTGCATGGTTTCTGCACATAGAAGCCCAGTTCGCACTCCGCGGGATAACAACGGATGACACAAGATGTTACTACGTGGTTGCTGCACTGGATGCGTGCGCCACACACCAGGTGACGAGCCTGCTACAGGAGTCGCCGGCCCAAGGAAAATATGAAGCGCTCAAGAGGATGCTTCTCCAGCATTACACCCTTTCTGACAAAGAGAGGGCAGAGAAACTCCTAACGTGTTTGGAGTTAGGGAACCGATCAGCAGTGGAGCTCATGGAGAGAATGCTGGTGCTGAGGGAGAAGGACGATGAATTTTTCCTGTTCACCCACTTGTTCCTCAGGAACCTACTGGCTACAGCGAGTGCGATCTTGGCCAACTTGCCGTGGCTGGTTGCTAAGGACTACCGTGCCCTGGTGCAGGAAGCGGACCGCATAATTTTGGGGACCAGAACTCTCAGCACGCAGGCAGTGGCACCAGCATCCATGAGGGACTCCAGCGAGGTCGAGGAGCCGTGGGCGGTAGCCGGGATGGACACCAGGAGACGAAGGAACAGGGCGATCTGTTTTCATTATCACTGTTGAATGCCAAACGCTGTTTAGCGCCATGCCAATTCAAGGAGCCGGGAAGATGACACGTTCGGAATTCAGTTGCAGCTGCAACCGATGGCGACAGGAACAGACTGCTTTATGTCACAGACACACATTTGGGGAGACGGTTTTTGGTGGACTCCGGCTCCCAGAAGAGCCTCATCTTACCAGTCAATGCAGACAGGGTGGCAGGAGGCAGCGGTCCTGAGCTCACGACTGACAATGGATACACCATCAGGATCTTTGGAGAGCGGACACTGATGATATGTTTACATGGACGCAACTTTCAGTGGGACTTTATGATAGCTGCATGTTCCGGTCCCATTCTAGGTGCAGATTTTTTATGTGCTTATGGGTTGTTAGTCGATGTTGCTAATAAGAGATTAGTGGATGCTGTCTCTTTTGCCTCACTGCCCTGTACAGCTCGGGGAGCTGGGTCGACAATACTGGCTAACGTTATAGCTCCAGGGGATAAGTACCAACAGTTGCTCATACAGTTCCCGGCACTCACGGTCCCAACTTTTTCAGCTACGGTAACGAAACAAGGGATTGAACACTTCATAACGACTAAAGGCCGACCGGTGTCCGTGTGACCTTGGTGCTTGGACGCAGCTAAACTAGCCAGCGTGCGAGAGGAGTTTGCCAACTTAGAGCAGTTGGGCATCGTCAGGTGCTCCAACAGCCCATGGGCATCCCTGCTACACATGGTGCCTAAAGTCAACGGGTCAAGGCGACCATGTGGCGATTTTCGGCACTTGAACAATGCCACAGAACATGATCGTTATCCAATTCTGCACATCCAGGATTTTTCTGTGCACCTGGCCGGGGCGCGCATTTTTTCAAAAGTGGAGCTAGTCCACGGATATCATCAGGTCCTGGTGCGTGCAGAAGGCGTCCCAAAAACAGCAGTAATAACTCCTTTCGGCCTTTTTCAGTTTTTATGCATGCCGTTCAGATTAAAAGGTGCGGCGCAGACTTTCCAGAGGATGATGGACGTGCTGCTTCATGGCTTGTCCTTCGTTTTTGTCTACTTAGATGACATTTTGGTAGCCAGCGTGTCCGAGGAGGAGCACATCGCCCATCTCGAGACAGTTTTCCAGAGGTTGGAAGCGCACATGCTTATAGTTAACCCGGCGAAGTGTCAGTTCAGTGTGCCAGTGATTGATTTTTTGGGCCACCGCATTTCGCCAGAGGGGGCGATCCTGTTGCTGGATGAGGTGCATGCTGTGTCGGATTTTCTGCGTCCGCAAACTGTGAGAGCACTACAGGAGTTTTTGGGAATGGTTAATTTTTATAACTGTTTCCTTCCCCGGGCAGCCCAGCTGATGCAGCTGTTGTATGCTGCACTTAAAAAAAAAAAAGAAGGCTGCGGAAACCGTCGACTAGACTCTCAAGCAAGACCAGGCTTTTACAAACATCAAAACAGTGCTGGCAAATGCCGTGTTGCTAGTCCACTCGGATCCGTCTGCATGGATAGTGGTCACTACGGATGCGTCTGATGTTGCCATAGGGGCAGTGGTGGAGCAGTGCATCTCAGATTCGTGGCAGCCACTCGCATTTTTTAGCCGAACCTTGCACGACAACAAACGCAAATACAGCGCGTTTGATAGAGAATTGCTGGCTCTTCACCTGGCGACGTGCCATTTCCAGTTCTGGCTGGAGGGGCATGAGTTCACCGCGTTCGTGGACCATAAGCCGCTGACGTACGCAATGTTCACGGTCTCGGAACCGTGGTCGGCCTGGCAGCAACGGCATTTGGCTACAATTTTGGAGTTTTTGACCGGCATTCACCACGTTGCCAGTAAGTTCAATGTTGTGGCCGATTGCTTGTTGCGCACATTAATCACCACGGTCTACATGGGAATAGATTTTCCTGTCATAGCCGCGGAGCAAGCCGGGGACGTGGACATTTGCATGCTCCAGTCTGCACCAAATGGGTTAAGGCTGGAGAGCAGGGTGGTGCAAGAAGGGTGCCCTCCCTTGCTCTGCGATGTCTCCACCAGCCACCTGCACCCGGTGGTTCTGAGCTCTTGGTGCCGTCATGTTTTCGTGTTGGTCCACTCCCTTTCGCATCTGGGAGTGTGTGCTTTGGTGAAGTTAGTGGGGGAGAAGTTCGTCTGGCCGTGCTTGCGCAAAGATATGAAAGAGTGGGCTGCAGCTTGCGTCGCGTGCCAGCGGGCCAAAGTGCACAAGCACACCAGAGCCCCCCTTGAACCATTTCAAATCCCGGCTAGGAGGTTCGACCACGTCCATGTGGATTTGATGGGACCCCTCCCGCTGTCACAAGGTTTCACACACCTGATGATGGTCATGGACTGCACCACACACTGGCCTGAAGTGGTCCTGCTGGCTTCTACCACGTCCGTGGAAGTGGCTCATGCTTTTTTGTCTACTTAGGTTGCAAGTTTCGGATCTCCATCGGCCATCACGTCCGACAGGAGTCCACAACTCATGTCAGAATTCTGGTCCGCAATGGCACAGAGCCTGGGGGTCAAAATTCACCGCACTACTGCGTACAACCCCCAGGCTAACGGGTTATGCGGGTGTTTTCATAGGTTGCTTAAAGCAGCGCTCAGAGCTTTGCTCACGGCACAAATTGGGTCGACCGCCTGCCCTGAGTTCTTTTAGGGTTGCGCTCCACACCTAAGGTGGATTTGGCAGCTCCCCCTGGCAGACCTCGTTTTTTCTCAGCCGCCGCGGATCCCCAGAGAGTTTTTACCGGAAAACCCCACGCCCGAGGCTGGTCCGCCCACGCAATTTTTACACAGTACAGAGGTCTTGAGCGTACCAGGCCCTGCCCACCATTGTTTTCCTCGCACATTCGTCCCAAAAAGCTTGCAGAACGCCTGTTTTGTTTTCGTCAGGCACGTTGCGCACCGGACCCCCCTACGCCTACCGTACAATGGACCGTACAGGGTGTTGGAACCTGGGGCGAAGCATTTTGTGTTAGACTTGAGGGTTGTAGGGAGACCGTCTGCATCGACAGGCTGAAGCCCGCTTTTGTGTTGGCAGACGAGCAAGTGGTGTTGGCCCAAGCTCCCCGGCGCGGACGCCCACCGTTGGTGGCTCCGTATGTTGGTGATCCTTCAGCAGGGACCTGCACTCGTAAAGATAATGTGTTTTCCCCTCCCTCCCATTTTCCCTCCACAGACTGATGTGCCCTCCTGTACACCTCGCCAGCAGGGCAGTTTCACTGGACCAGCGACCCCCCGCTTCAGCCGCTACGGACGCCAGCTCAAGCCCAAAGGACGGGGGGGTTAGTGCCCCTTCTGGGTGTTTGGGGGGGGACTGTGTGGGGCCACGGTGGGGGTTTCTCCACCCAGAGAGGGCAGGGGGAAGGGTGAACAATGGACCGAAGGAGGAGGTGTCACCGGGGGCTATCAGATGGGACTGTTGGGTCTATGTGCCCCCAGGGGAGAGTGAGAGCTGCCGGAGCCGCTGAGGGTAGAAGGGTGTAAGAGTGCCCTCAGCATAAAGTCATGTTAATGTGCCACACATTCCTTTGTTCAAACAACAGTGTGTATGGTCGGAAGTTTCGGGTCTTGATGCATGGAAATAAAGAGATAAAAGTGGAATGCACAGAGACGCGGGAGTGCTGTTTAATGTACTTCATGTTGGAGAAAGAATAAAGTTTCTGTGTCATCCATCTCGTTGCCTCGCCTGCCTCCTTTCTCCACAATGTATATAAATATGGTCAATGTTGTGCCACTTACTTCTATTATACAAAAGTGAAGCCCTACTTCCTAGTTTAGGGTGCTGCCATCTTACGCTTTTGGTGTCATTTGCAGCCAGAGTCTATGTAAAGCAGGAGCTGCAACTTTGAGTTGTAGCCTGCTTGGCGGTCCATTACCCTGGATTGGGTTCATGAGAACTACGCAACGTGATGCACAGAACTGCTGTGTTTTTATCTTTATGGAAACGTGGTTAAAGGTCTGATGGCATGATTTTGACATTTTTTAGTATGTTGTGTAAACCCAAAAGTCATTGTCGATGATCAATGTAATATTTACAACCGTGCCTGCATAAACTAGTTATCGTCCAAAAACTGCAGCCGCTGACTGGACTGTGGTGGCGCCCATCAAATAAAGGGCGGCACCACCATGACGTAAGCAACAGAACGGACTCCGGTGTTGTTGACTGGAATGACAGCAGCTTTGTAGCTCACAGTTTCTCTGGTTTCTTGTTTTAATTTTATGGCTATGCCTTCGTGTTGTGTCGCAGACTTAGATAAACAGCAGGCCGTGAAAGACCACATCACACGCTTCAGCTCCAACTGTCATAAGCCTCCTCGTGTGCTCCTTGTGCGCTTTTATGCAGGAGGATGGTATGAGGAGGGGAAAGATTAATGGATTTAAGCGCAGCTTTGACCTACTTTCTGTGATTGCATGCTGATGCTCGCCGGTCTGGCCACGTCCCCTCTCTCATTATCACCAGCTGATTCAAACTCCCGCTGATCATCTTTCCCGGTCCTTGCCCAGGTGCTTCTCATCACACCATCACCAGCAGTGCATGTACTTAGCAGCCGTTTGCCAGTCATGCACTGTTGGTCTATAGTATTGTCATCTGTGCTGTTCGTCTGCCAGTATTTTCAGCACTCTCACGACATTAGTCACTCAATGTTCGCCGTGGTTCTCGTGCGTCCTTGAAGCGATGTCGGCTCTGGGGCGCAACTGTGGCTAACACGTCTCTTCTCATTTGTTCTCTGGGCGATGCCGGCCCCTGAACGCTATCAGTAAGTGTGTTTATGTTTTTTGTATGTCTTCACCTTTTTGGGAATTGTCTGTCTTTCTGTATTAAATGTACTGTGGTGAACCCTGCACGTAAATCCTTGTTATTTCATCTTCCCTCTCCGTGCCCTGTGTAAGAGCGCACGGAGGGTCATGATGAATGGATTTACGCACAGAATTCACCACAACACATGTATTGAACATAATGATGACAACAGTTCCCAAAAAGGTGAAGACTTACGAAAATAAACAGAAACACTTACAGTTGGCTTTCGGAGCTGACATCGCCTAGCGAACGTATGGAGAGGAGACGTGTTAACCACGGTTGAGCCCCAGGGCCGATATCGCTTCAAGGGGCACAACAGAACCACGGCTGTGTGGAGTGGCTAACACGTCGTGATAGTGTTGGCAATATTGGCTGGCTGACAACATGGCAGATGATGCACACAAAACATGAACAGCTGACTGTCAAAGAGAGAGAGGGTGAATGGTCGGACTGGCGAATCTTGGACAGTGCCCACCTGAAAGTGGGTCAAAATGCACATAAAACACATGTACAAAACAAAAACAACAAGAACTCAAAATATAATACATAATAAACCCGATGCCTGAGCCACATAGAATACACTGCTATGATTTTATTGAAAAATTGGGTTTAAATAAATTATATTTATGAATAAATAATTTGTTGCAATATCTGTAACAAAAGCATAACACTCGGTGTTCCCCTGCCGTGTGTTTGTCGTTGCTGCTGCGGCGGGCATGTGTGCCTCTCCACTGTCACTCTCTGAGTCTGACTCGCTAGGCACAATGCCCGCTTGGCACAGCTCAAACCCATATGGTCTGATGCCCCCAGATTCTTCATTGTCATCCCATTCTTTGGAACTATAATCGTCTGAAGATTGGACAACACAAACCAATTCCAGACTACATGTGCTGGAACCATCGTCAATGTTTTCTACCGCTTCCCTCCTGTGTGTACAATGGGCAGCCAAGCGCTGTGTTCTGTCGATGACATCACAACATAGCCGGGGGGGTTTCCAGCCACCGATGCAATTGGTGACATGGTGCTCATGAAAATGTTGGATATTCGCGTGAAAAAAAGCCTGTTTGACTTAGAACTGTACAGACCAACCTATTTCGTCATATTGTATTATGTGTTGAAAAATTAGATGAAGTCAAAAACGTGTCATCAGACCTTTAAATGACAATATACCGGACTCTGCCATTCAGTTCGCGGGGCTAAAATGTTACCACAGTGACAGAGTGTTCAAGGAAGCTCGTTCTCACATCCATCTTCAACCTCTCCCTCAACCAGAACATAGTTCCCTCCTGCTTCAAAACCACAACCATCGTCCCCCTCCCCAAAAAGAGCCCGCCAACATGTCTGAATGATTACAGACTGGTAGCACTCATTCCAATCATCATGAAGTGCTTCAAGAGAGTGGTGCTGCCCCTCATTCAGGACAGCATACCGGATACCCTGGACCCCCTGCAGTATGCCTACTGGCCCAACAGGTCCACCTCAGATGCCATTGCTGCAGCACTCCATTATTCTCTCTCCCACCTGGAAGATAAAGACTCCTACATTAGGATGCTCTTTGTCGACTACAGCTCCACCTTCAACACGGTCATCCCCCACAAACTCACCGACAAACTGTCTTCACTTGGCCTGCACCCCACCCTCTGTGACTGGCTACTGGACTTTCTGACTGGCAGGCCCCAGTCTGTCAGGATGGATAACAGGACCTCAGCCAGCATCATCACAAACACAGGTGTCCCACAGGGTTGTCTTTTCAGCCCCATCCTCTACAGCCTCTTCACCCATGACTGTGTTGCTTCCCACGAGGACAATATCATCTTAAAGTTCGTGGATGACACAGCAGTGATAGGACGCATCACTGATGGTGATGAAGTATCCTACAGAAGGGAGGTGGCCAGCCTGGTGTCATGGTGTGAAGACAACAACCTCACCCTCAACACAGACAAAGGAGATGATAGTGGACATGAGGAAGGGGCGGAGGAGACCCCATCGGCCGCTGTTCATCCGGGAGCTTGAGGTGGAGAGGGTGAGCAGCTTTAAATACCTGGGCATCCACATCAGCGAGGACTTTACGTGGGCACATAACACCACAGAGCTGGTTAAGAGAGCTCAACGGCAGCTATACTTTCTGAGGAGGGTGAAGAAGTTTGGCATATACCCCAGGATCCTCAACAGTTTCTACAGCTGCATCATCAAAATCATTTTGACTAACTGCATCACTGTGTGGTACAGCAGCACTACTGCCCTGGACCGCAAACGCCTGCAGAGAGTGGCGAAGACAGCGGAGAAGATCATCAGGACTTTCCTCTCTGCAGAGCATCTACCACCGCAGAGTCCAAAGGAGAGCTGCCGCCATCCTCCAGGACCCCACCCACCCCCAGCACAGAATGTTCACACTTCTACCCTCAGGCTGGAGGTACAGACGTGTAAAATGCAGGACAACCAGACTAAAAAACTGTTTCTTTCCCACTGCCATCAGACTCCTGAACAAATAACAAACTCCCAAACAAACTCTCTGTTTGCAAACACAGCTTGCAAATAGGAATTTACACACTGGTTGTTAAATTTGCACATTGCTCACTTGCACAGTGTACATAGTCTCACCCCGTCTCATGTCCATATCATCTCTGCTGCTACATTACCATTGTACAGTCCACTGGGTATTATCATTACAGAGAAATTTTCATACGGGTGCTAATTTGTAATTTGCACATTGCTCATTTGCACACTGTACATAGGCTTATGCCATCTCAAGTTCATATAATCTCTGATTACCTCCGCCAAAGGGGGAGGTTATGTGATCATCGGCGTTGGTTTGTCTGTTTGTCTGTTGTCTGTTTGTTTGTTTGTCTGTTAGCAAGATAACTCAAAAAGTTATGGACGGATTTTCATGAAATTTTCACAGATTGTCAGAAATGGGGTATACTACAGTTGATTAGATTTTGGTGGTGATCCGGATCACCGTCCACAAGAAAACCGCCATTACGCAAAATGCCATTTTCGTGAATAACTACTAAACCACTAATCCTACCATTGTCAATCCAATTGTTGTGAATCCAATTGCTAGTCATATGTTTTCACAGTCAAGGAATCTGAAAACGTACACACAAATACTGTATGGGGGGAACTGTGGCGCTAAACCGCCATTACGGAAAATACCATTTTCGTCAATAACTACTGAACCACTAATCCTATCATTGTGAATCCAATTGCTTGTCATATGTTTTCATGGTCAAGGAATCTGAAAACGTACACACAAACACTGGATGGGGGGAACTGTGGCCGCCATTACGGAAAATGCCATTTTCGTGAATAACTACTGAACCACTAATCCTATCATTGTCAATCCAATTGCTAGTCATATATTTTCATGGTCAGGGAATCTGAAAACGTACAAACAAACACTGTATGGGGGGAACTGTGGCCGCCATTACGGAAAATGCCATTTTCGTGAATAACTACTCAACCACTAATCCTATCATTCTCAATCCAATTGGTAGTCATATGTTTTCATGGTCAAGGAATCTCAAAACGTACACACAAACACTATATGGGAAGAACTGTGGCCGCCATTATGGAAAATGCCATTTTCGTGAATAACTACTGAACCACTAATCCTATCATTTTCAATCCAATTGCTAGTCATATGTTTTCATGGTCAGGGAATCTGAAAACGTACACACAAACACTGTATGGGAGGAACTGTGGCCGCCATTACGGAAAATGCCATTTTCGTGAATAACTACTGAACCACTGCTTGTCATATGTTTTCATGATCAAGGAATCTGAAGACTGTATGGGGGGAACTGTGGCGCTTGGCGGAGGTCTGCGCTCTCCGAGTGCTTTTCTAGTATTAATATGCCATTGTCCATTATAGTCATCCAGTGAATTTTCAATTTTCATTCTTCTTGTTTCCTCTAGCTTAACTGCTTTAACTGTCCTAATTGCTTCATGTGTGTTATTGGTATTCATTAGTATTAGTCTGTGTTCAAGGTGTCCTAATGTTGCCTAATGTTTGTTATTGGTGTGTGTTATTAGTATTCATTAGTATTAGATGTGTTATTACCTTATTAGTATTGCTGTACTGTATATCTATTACCTTGGCATTCGTCGGTGCATTTCTTAACTGTGCACATGATAATAAAGCCTTTGAATCTGAATCAGTGTTTTACATATACAGTCACTTGGTTTATGTTATTTTAAGGCTCATATTTTGTGGCTCATACAGTTTTCTTTGACAAAAAAGCCCCAAATACCTCTTCCAGCAGTCGAGGTTTCTGAAACTTGGTCTGGTGTTTAAACTTGAAACTGTTGTTTGATATTAGAATACTACAGTGCATTTTCTACTCCTGATTAGTATTTATTTTTGAACAAAAGTCCCTAATTTTCATTATGTGATATCAAATTTCTGCATCTCCAAAGGGAATTGGTTTAAATTTGTCCTTTTCAGCACCTCCTCTTCCCACATTCATATACACACACAGACACAGTGTGGGGCATATTTCTGGCCGTGCTTAAATGTCCTCCGCTTAACGGTGACTGCCGTTCTTGGTTCTACGTATTAACCTTTGCGGTGGTATTTAATTAAAGGTCCACACCTGTACCACCGCCTCCTCAACTCCCGTCCTCTTACCGCCTCCTCCTCCACAGCAGAACTATGGCTAACTGAGGGCATGCTGTAAATCCATGGCAATTAGCATGACCTAAAAACACCATGAGATCCTTGGCACTCACCCGCACATTCCCCTTCACCTTGTAGACCACTACTGTTCCTTTTGACCCGAGTGTACTATGCCCACACTCATTGATGTGTGACTTGGTTTTTGATGTGGTCCCCTGATGTGACCCCTGGAGGACCCCATTAGAGGTCATAGGTTCCAGAGGTTCCCTGAGGAATCTACTGTGTGTGACCTACCCTCAAATTATTATTACTCAAATAAGGAGAATAGGATATCACTACTTCTGGATTCAGATATTAGCCCTGAATGATGTATCCACTTTAAATCATGTTAAGACATTTTAAATTGTGTAGTTCCTCCAACTTGTTTTAATGTCATTCAAACAGCTCTGTGTAAAGACTGTTCATGCCTCTGGTATACCATGCGTAAATGAAACCCTGTTGGAATAGAATAATCAAACTGTTTGAAGGGGTGTCTGTTGGGGAGATATGCGCAGCGGCCGCCTGGGCTTCCCCCAATATGTTTGAAAAATTTTACTCCCTGGATGTGATGGCAGAGTGTAACCCAGGCGGTGCTGTCAGTGTAAAAGTGATGCCCTCATCATCACTATCGCTGACACTGGCCACGTTTCCTCGTTCTACCTGCACTAGCAGCTCGGGACATGTTCCAAATCCCCATACTCATGTGTTGTACCGAGTGAACCGACCGAAAGGGAACGGAAGGCTATTTACATAGACAGTGTTCCCTGAGGAAGGGAAACGAGGTACAACGCAAGTTGGCCCCTCACTGCCTAAAGTCTCGGTGAAGTGCAGTTTAAAATGAAGATATGAGACTGGGCGGCATATTTTATATCGTTGGGGGAGGGCGAAGCTCCCCGGGTATGCTGTAGTCTCATTGGCCTTGACAGGCGTGGTGATACTCTTCAGGTTGGTAACGCAAGGGGAAGCAATCCCCATACTCGTGTTTTGTACCTTATTTCCCTTCCTCAGGGAACAATGGCTATGTAAATAGCCTATCAATTAGTGAACCAGGTGGAAGCAGGGATGTCTGTTAGGGTGACTGAAATCTAAGGAAAATAACAATATAAACACCTAGCCTCCTAGTACCACTGTTAGCTCTTAAGCTAAAGCCTTTGGCTCCCCGCCCATCTACTTGACAGACAGATAAGCTGGTCAATAATAGAGCAGCGGGCAGGTATCAAGACTAGTGACTAGGGATGTTAATGATTAATCAACTTTCGATTAATTGTCGATAGGAATTTAGTCGACTAAATTAAATTAGTTGTCAATTAATTGATAACTCAGCTATCCTTTTCAATGGGAGCTTATTCTATGAAATGTAGTGGCTTTGCCGTCCAGGCAGGGGCACACGCGGTCACCCACTGCCGCATTTCAACCAA
The DNA here is from genome assembly GCA_020510985.1 of Pholidichthys leucotaenia. Classification (NCBI taxonomy): domain Eukaryota; kingdom Metazoa; phylum Chordata; class Actinopteri; order Cichliformes; family Pholidichthyidae; genus Pholidichthys; species Pholidichthys leucotaenia. Next base: position 95,424,879 of record CM035843.1, read on the forward strand.
AAAAGCAGAAGAAGATGCTATGTCCCCAGAGTGCATGCTTTGTGCAGTGTAAAATCTCACCCTTCTGGGTTATGTCGGAGAGCCACAAGTTCCAGTGGCATGTTCCAATGTCCACCCGCCTATTTCAAATAAACAGGGTGGAGAAATGGACTGCAGCAGGCTACATGAGCACAAAAACCTGTCCCCGCTAGACGGGAAAGCAGACCGGACTCAAGTCACCACTGAGGTAACAGACAAAAGGGGGAACCCAGATCGTATTGGGTTTGCCTGGATTGCCAGGGTACTGTGATAATGTTTAACATGCAACAGATGAAGCAGCTCACGATTTATTTTCTGGTTAAAACAGTCTACCAGTGCATCTCAGTAAATTAGAACGTTAAAGTTTTTTTTAATATATAACTAAAAAAGAAAAATTTTATGATATTGGTACTACTTTTTAAAATAAATAAAAAATCATGACATTTGTAATTTGCTGAGATGTACCAGCACATAGTACACACTATACAGTGCAAAATTTGTTAAACTACAAAAAATGCCATTGCCTGTAGTAAAAAAAAATTGCAAATGGTACAATAAATCATTGAGGATTATGATGTTCATGTTTTATTCAGTATATGAAAAAACAGCAACTTTTTATATGTTAAAGATAGACCATATTGTACTGAGGGAAATTCAGATTCTCAGGAAAAACGCAACTTATCAATTAATCATTAATCGATCCATAAGGTGAATCAATTATCCATTAATTAATAAATTAATCGATAACTTGCATCCCTACTAGCGATGTTTACCTTTTAGTGGCATTTCTTATTTCATGACATGCAGGAAAATACCGCAGTGAAAATGGCTTCATGGACAGAAAAACGAGATATAGGATGTGTGTTTTTAAGTTAGTGTTTTGATATATTTTTTCAACAATCACGTGACCAGTAGATGCATTTCAGAAGGTTAAAACTTACAACCACACAATTTTTCAGTCATTGACCCCTTAAGAAACACAGCACTGTTTTATTACAGCTTAAAAGCAATATTATGGAAGGATTGCTCACAGGATTCCACTACAGTTTTGAAGCATAATTTTCTGTTGCTGTTATAAATATTTGCCATGGTGCAAGTCATGTGTATTTGTTTACAAGCTGATAAATAAGGAACCAGTGATTCAGAAGCCTTTGCACTGTTTGGAAACACGAAAAATATAAATTCTAAGCAAAAAAATATGACTTACTAGTCCAGTGGCAACAAGGCCAGTCCGCCATCAGTCAACATCCCTTCATCTTTTTTAGCTTTCACATTACAAGTGTAGAATGGACCAGTATTTACTCTGGTATGGGCTGTTGCTCAGTGACACTTTCTTTTTCCCCCGCTTTCATTTCTTTGCTACCTCTGCAACAATGTTCATTCTGAAAATACCAAGCTAGTAATTCTCTAGTAATTTCTATATACTATGAGTGCCATGATGATTGAGAAATTGTTACAGGATGTTGACATACAGTATACATTTCCACCAAAAGTTGCTGTTCCTGTATGAGCAGTAGTGGAGTGCTGGGCCTGCAATAACAGTGATTGCACTTATTGACTAGATAAACATCCTGAATAGAGTCACAAGCACACAGATGATTAGCCACTCATATGTGCACCCATGCACATATGACTGTATGCATGTGTCCAGACACACATACACCTCAGTAGCCTCTGTGGACCTACTGTGAGGTCAGGAGCACCGGTGCCCCTGTGGTTTTCTGCGCTATGGTGTCATGCTGGGCAGATATTTCTGTCTGCTTGGTTGGCTCCTTGACACGGTGTTTATTTGGATTGGCAGCTTGTTTTCATTTGAATCCATATGCAGTGCAGAGGAAAAAAAGAGGATGACTGAGGAGAGGAGTGGCCATCAGGAAGGCACACCGATCTGCCAAGACATGAAGAGCATAGATTGGGGATGAGCTACGGGAGGCAGGAGTGTTGATCTACTTGAATTATGTATGTAAGATTTAGAATTAAAATTAATAAAACAATCATTACTTTCAGTGATGAAAATGCTGTCCTGCAGATGTTGTATTTATTGTTTGGCTAAAAATTGAAAGAGAATTTAATTAAAGCGAGCTGAATTTGAAATTGATTGAGTGTATGAAATGAAAAATCCAAATGAACATGCCTTGGCAACGGGGGCAGATTTCGGCTTTGTTTGTTTGCATTTGCATCTTTTTGTATTTGGACGAAATGAGCAGTACAAAGAAGCAGTTTTCCGCGGAACGCTAACCCGCCAGCACTGCCAAGGGAAGGCTAATAAAATGTCATCAGAGTGAAATGAGAGTTAAGTGGAGGGGAAAAAGCTGAATATTCACACTTATTTGGCTGACACCTGGGGACTGCAGTCACTCATAACTGCATTGATATGCATTGTATTATGTGCTCCTCACCCGTTCACAGTGACAATCAACAGCTTTTACACCTTTGCTGTAATTTAATTAAAGCTGTGACTGTCAAGGTTAAAACTTGATTTGCACATGTACATGCATTCACATGTGCTCTTGCCTACACATACACACAAAACACAAGGGTCAGTGTGCCTAGAGGAGGACCAATTATTTCTGTATGGAAAATTACACACATTATGGTTGTCCTGAGGACAGTGTGCGGGAAAGAAAAATGACCACCAAGCTGTATTTAAAGGAGTTTGTACTTTCAAGGGATTATTGACTGCACTTTTTCCACATTTTAACAGCTCACATAAGCCTAAATGAAATGTTTGTAACATGTTTTGGTCAATTTAAAAAAAAATAATAATAATTATTGCTGCATTCTTGTGAACCTAATTTGCAGGCCTTTTCAGAATGGCTGATTTCAATGCATGTCTCTTTAAATCTCTAACATGTCATTGAACTCTGCCCTCCCTCTTACGTCACTACTGCTAATCTTAAGCCCCTTTTCTACTAGCACCTACTTAGCCCGACTTGCCTCACCTCGACTTTACTCAGCTCAGCTTGCTTTGTTTTCCATTACAGCTGAGTACCGCCTGAGGTGGGTGGGATTTTTTTACAGCAAGGCTGCCTAACACTCCCGTGACGTAAAACATGCGACACAAGCAAAACACAAGATGGAGGATTACGAGGCGATGGTATACATACTACTAGGTCTCTGGCTTTTTGTCTGAGTAAAGGCAAAAAAGGAGAGCCAGAGAAGGCTACAGGCAATGAGATGAAACACTCTGGAAAAGTATTGGAGAGTTTTGGAAGCCATGGAGCAGTATAAAGCCGAAGACGTGAGGATACGAAGTAGATCACATGTGAGGGTAAGCTAATGATTGCTAATTCTAGTTTGCTACAGTCAATAAGTCCCCTGTACTACATTGTAATGTCGGCAAGTTATCGCTATTAGGTATTAAAATACAATGGTGTGAAAAAGTGTTTGCCCCCTTCCTGATTTCTCTTTTTTTTTGTATTTTTGTCACAGTTAAATGTTTCAGATCATCAAACAAATTTAAATATTAGACAAAGATATTGCAAGTAAACAAAAAATGCAGTTTTTAATTGAAGATATTTATTATTAAGGTAAAAACAATCCAAACCTACATAGCCCTGTGTGAAAAAGTGATTGCCCCCCCTGTAGAACATAAATTAACTGTGATTTTTCACATCTTTGGAAAGCTGAGTTCAGTTTTCCAGCCATTTCTAAAGCTTTGGGACTCCAGTGAACCACAGTGAGATATCCACAAATGGCAAAAACAGGGAACAGTGGTGAACCTTCCCAGGAGTGGCCAACTGACCAAAATTACCCCAAGAGCGGAATGACGACTCATCCAAGAGGTCACAAAAGACCCCACAACAACATCCAAAGAACTGCAGGCCTCACTTGCATCAGTTAAGGTCAGTGTTCATGACTCCACCATAAGAAAGAAACTGGGCAAAAATGGCCTGCATGGCAAAGTTCCAAGACAAAAACCACTGCTGAGCAAGAACAACAAAGGCTCGTCTCAGTTTTGTCAGAAAACATCTTGATGGTCCCCAAGACTTTTGGCAAAACACTCTGTGGACTGATGAGACAAAAGCTGAACTTTTTGGAAGGTGTGTGTCCCATTACATCCGGTGTAAAAGTAACACAGCATTTTAGAAAAGGAACATCATATACAAATATGGTGGTGGTAGAGTGATGGTCTGGGGCTGTTTTGCTGCTTCAGGACCTGGGAGACTTGCTGTGGTAAATGGAACCATGAATTCTGCTGTCTACCAAAAAATCCTGAAGGAGAATGTCTGGCTATCTGTTCATGACCTCAAGCTGAAGTGCATTTGGGTTCTGCAGCAGGACAATGATCCAAAACAAACCAGTAAGTCCACCACTGAATGGCTGAAGAAAAACAAAAAGAATACTTTGGAGAGGCCTAATCAAAGTCCTGACCTGAATCCAATTGAAATGCTGTGGCATGACCTTAAAAAGGTGGTTGATGCTCAAAATCCCTCCAATGTGGTTGAATTACAGCAATTCTGCAAAGACGAGAGGGCCAAAATTTCTCCACAGCGCTGTAAAGGACTCATTGCCAGTTATCACAAATGGTGATCAGGGTGGCCCAACCAGTTATTAGGTTTAGGGGGCAATCACTTTTTCACACAGGGCCATGGAGGTTTGGATTTTTTTCCCTTAATCCTAAACACCTATATTTAAAAACTGCATTTTGTGTTTACTTGTGTTATCTTTGTCTAATATTTAAATTTGTTTGATAATCTGAAATATTTAAGTGTGACAAACGTACAAAAAAATGAGAAATCAGGAAGGGTGCAAACACTTTTTCACACCACTGTATGTATGCTGTGTGTGTGTGTGTGTGTTTCAGATGGCTGTCTTGTGGCAAATTTATCGCTTCAAACCGTGGGTCTGGTTGTTCAACTGAGCCTCCCAGTAATGGGATGTCACCCCAGCTTCACAAACGTGCAGTGGTTACAGAACTTCAGAATGTCTGTAGAAACATTTAGCTTCCTGTGCAACAAATTGCTCTGATCTGTGTGAAAATCACGGAGACTGTTGAGACATCACGGGATGTACTGCACCAGCAGCACCGGAGTCTGTGGTGTGACATAGTTCAATGATCCAGTGACGACAGACTCCGAATCGATACAATCAAATTTATTAACAACCAGGTAATGTGGAAGTGGTGTGGATGTCGTCTGGAACTGCGGGGAACCGTGCGAGACACCGTTCAGCCTGGCAACCCTGAGGACACACAAGGAGAGAGGATTACCTGGCACCACAACTGGAGGTAAACGGTTACACTGCACTTACTGTGGGAACAGATGGTAGCAAGCTCCGGTACGGCGTGACGGCTGTGGCCAGGAAGACAGTGCTCCTCAGATGGTGGAATGACCCCAGTAGGTGTGCAAACGTGCAGGTGGTGGTGAGAAGGAGTGAAGAGTGAGCCGCCGCCTGGGAGGGGGAAATTGGAAATCTGCCGCCGAGGCTGCTGCCTGTGCACAGGGGAACTGAATCATAAGATTAGTGGAAATGAGTGCTTACGTAGCAGGCTGGATGGCTCCTGGGAAGGAAGCAGGAGATGAGCGCTGGCTGTAGCGTAGCAAGATGGCTGGAAACAGTGATGAAGCTCTCCTGGAACGCAGTGAGACATCTCTGCACTAACCCGAAGGTCAGAGCGGTAGATATAGGTGGCGTCTGATGAAAACCAGGTGTGAGCGCAGCTGACGATGATGAACGGAGCAGACCAAGACAGTACTCCCCCCCTAACGAGCGCCTCCTGGCGGTTGCTCCAGTCTCCCTGGATGCGTCCGATGAAACTCCTTGATGAGGTCCTTATCGAGGACGAAGTCAGGACGCACCCAGGACCTGGCCTCCGGGCCATAGCCCTCCCACTCCACCAGGTATTGCAACCCACGGCCCCGACGACGAACATCCAGGTTGGCAGTCACGGTCCAGGCCAGGTTGCTGTCAATCATCCGCGGAGGAGGTGGCGGCTTGGGGGTGGACACAGGGGACTTGAAGACACAGGCTTGATCTGTGAGACATGGAACGTAGGACATATGCAGGGGTGGGGGGGAGATCAAGTCAAACAGAAACAGGGTTGATGATGCGGGATACAGCGAAGGGTCCAATGAACCACTGCTGCATTTTCTTGCGCTCAGCCTTCAGATTAATGTTCTTGGTAGAGAGCCATACCTGCTGGCCTACCTGGTACACAGGAGCTGGGGTCCTGCGGCAGTTGGTCACTGCGGTGTTGCGTTTCACCGTGCACAGTAGTGCGGCCCGGGTCACCCTCCAGAGACATCAACAGCACCTCAGATGTGCCCGGACTGATGGAACAGAGATGTCACCCTCCTCTTCTGAAAACAAGGGAGGAGAATACCCGAGAGAGGCTTAGAAAGGGGACATGCCTGTAGCCGAGGACACAGTGGAGTTGTGGGCGTACTCGATCCAGGGTAGGAAGGAGCTCCATGCTGTCGAGTTGGACGCCGCCACACAGCGCAGCGCCACCTCCAGGTCCTGGTTGGCTCGTTTGCACTGGCCATTGGATTGCGGATGGTATCCCGATGACAGGCTCACCGTAGCCCCAAGGGCGGTGCAAAACGACCTCCAAATCTGTGAAATAAATTGGGGCCCCCGATCAGAGACGATGTCCAGGGGGATCCCATGAAGCCTCACCACATGTTGGACCAGAAGATTGGCAGTCTCCTTGGCCGAGGGCAAACCCTGAAGGGGAACGAAATGGGTGGCTTTGGAGAATCTATCAACTATGGTGAGGACCACTGTGTGGTTGTTGGAAGGAGGGAGGCCGTGACGAAATCCAACGCCACATGGGACCAGGGCCTGCTGGGTATTGGGAGAGGATGAAGCAATCCAGCCGGTGGGGACGATGGGGTCTTGCCGGTGGCACACTGGGGACAGGCCCGGATATACTCTCCAACGTCCCTTTGGAGAAAGGGCCACCAGAACGAGCGTCGCAGCAGTTCCTCCATATGCTGTCTCCCCGGGTGGCAGGCGAACTTGGAGGAATGAGCCCACTGGATGACGTCACCCCGGATGGACTAAGGAACGAACAGTTTCCCTGCTGGCCCCCCGCCCGGGTCCCTTTCCATCTCCTGGGCCTTCAGAACCCTCTCCTTGATCCCCCACGAGACGACGCCCAAGACACAAGAGGCAGGGAGGACAGGGTGGTCTTCAGGCTCCGGCACGTCCATGGCGAATTGCCTGGAGAGGGTGTCTGGCTTGGTGTTTTTTGACCCAGGGCAATACGTTATGGTGAAATTAAACCGGCCAAAAAACAGAGACAACCGGGCCTGGCGGGCATTCAGGCGCTTAGCAGTCCTGAGGTACTCCAGGTTGCAATGATCTGTCCAAACCATGAACGGCTGTGAGGACCCCTCCAACCAGTGGCACCACTCCTCCAGGGCCAGCTTCACCGCCAGCAATTCTCTATCACCGATGCTGTAATTCTGCTCAGCCGGTGACAGTCGGTGGGAAAAGAAGGTGCATGGATGGACCTTGCCATCTGCCGGGGAATGCTGAGAAAGGACAGCCCCCACCCCTGAATCCGAGGTGTCCACTTCCACGAGGCACTGTAGATCCGGCTCCACCTGAGCCAGCATAGGGGACTTGGAGAACTGCTCCTTGAGATCAGAAAAGGCCATGGCCGCCTCCTCTGACCACCGGAAAGGGACCTTAGAGGAAGTGAGGCACGTCAGAGGAAGAGCCAGGCAGCTGTAGTTCTTAATAAACCGGCGGTAGAAACTGGCAAACCCCAGGAACTGCTGGAGCTGCTTCCTGGAGGCTGGAACTGGCCACTCCACCACCGCCTTGATCTTGCCCGGGTCAGGGAAGATTTCCTTGTGTGAGATGACAAAGCCCAAGAAGGATGTCTTGGAGGCGTGAAACTCACACTTCTCAGCTTTGGCAAACAATTGATTTTCCAACAGTCGCTGCAGAACGCGTCTAATGTGTATTTGGTGCTCACGGGAGAAGATTAGGATGTCATCCAGATAGACGAACACGAACACATTCAGAAAGTCTCTCAGGACGTCGTTAGTGAGCCTCTGGAAGACAGCAGGCACATAGGTCAACCCAAATGGCATCACCAGGTACTCAAAGTGACCACTAGGGGTCCGGAACCCCGTCTTCCATTCGTCCCCCTCACGGATCCGCACCAGACGGTAGGCGTTGCGCAGATCCAATTTCGTGAAGAGGGACACTCCCTGGAGAGAGTCAAAGGCAGTGTTAAGTAGTGGAAGGGTGTATTTGTCTTTGATCGTGATATTGTTCAACTCCCTGAAGTTGATACATGGCCTCAGAGACCCGTCCTTCTTCCCCACAAAGAAGAAACCCGCCCCCACCGCCAAAGAGGACGGGCGGATAATGCCCGAACTCAGAGACTCCTTAATATATAAAAAATATATATATATAAAAAAAATATTATATATATACAGTATATGTATACAGTATACAGTATATATATATATATATACAGTATATATATATATATATTAAAAAAAAAACGAAAAAAACAAGATGGCGCCCACAGCGGCCGCCATGGTGTATCGCTGCCCTTTAATTTTTATAATTTGTCTGTTTTTGTTCACTGATTGTGCATCTGCCGGTTCATACACCCGTGAAGAACTACTAAATATCAGGACTCTCACCCCCATGGACCTTCTTCCAGTTTTTTTAGCTCCTGCCGCTGATCTGATCCATTGTTTGGCCAAAAAAGCAAGACGGCGGAAAAGAGGGAAGAGAGGAGGGATTCTCGCTCGGCTACGAAAAAGAGGCTCGCGAACAGCCTTGCCTGGCATATTTCTATCCAATGCCAATTCTCTCCTGAACAAGGCAGAAGAATTAAGACTGCTGATGCGTTTCAAGGACCTCGCTTCCTCGTCTGTCATCTGCTTCTCTGAGACCTGGCTTAATGAGAACATTCCAGATAGCGCGATCAGCCTCGAGGGTTTCCAGCTGATTCGTGCTGACCGCGTCACAGAGCTGTCCGGTAAGTCTATCGGAGGAGGAGTGTGCTTCTATATTAACAACAGCTGGTGCTCTGATGTAACGGTGATTTCCAAACACTGTTCTCCCGCCCTGGAATTTTTTTTCATTAACTGCAAGCCATTTTATTCCCCGCGGGAGTTTGCCTCATTCATTCTCGTCGCTGTGTACGCCCCTCCTGACGCGGACACGCGCGAAGCTCAGCGCGTGCTCGCAGATCACATCCAACTTACGGAGCGGAACTTTCCAGACTCCCTGGTTATCGTGGTGGGCGATTTTAACCAGAGCAATCTGAGTCACGAGCTCCCCCGCTACAAACAGTGTATTAAATATCCAACCAGAGGAAATAACACGCTAGATCACTGTTATACTTCAGTAAAGGACGCATATCGCGCTGTTCCCCGCGCTGCGCTGGGACTATCTGATCACGTGATGGTTCACCTCATCCCCACATACAAACAAAGACTGAAACTCACTAAACCTGTTGTGACCACCACAAAGAAATTGACCAGTGAAGCTGGAGAGAAACTGAACACATGCATGGAAATAACTGACTGGGACATGTTTAAAAGAGCCACACATGATCTTAATGAGTACACATACACTGTGAACTCATATATCAACTTCTGTGAAGAGCACATTCTCCCATTGCGCACCAGGATAAGATATTCTAATGACAAGCCTTGGTTCACAGCTAAGCTCAGACGGATCAGGAAGGAGAAGGAAGCAGCGTTGAAAAGTGGAGACAGGGACTGCTACAGGGAGGTCAAATATCGGTTTAACAGAGAGCTGAGGGGAGCTAAATCTGTATATTCTGAGAGACTCCAGCAGCAGTTCACTGCTAATGACTCGGCTTCTGTGTGGAGAGGACTGAGGCAAATCACCAACTATCGGCCTCAGGCTTCTAAAGGTCAGGATGACAAAGCCCTTTGTCAAAGACTGTCCCAACACTATGCCCGTTTTGACACCTCGTCAGCTGTGTCCAACTCACCCACTCCACCCAGCATCTCTGCCTCCTCAGCCCTTAATTCATCAAGAGCGGTCCCCCCCTCCTCCTCCTCCTCCTCCCCCCCTCCCCTTGTCATCAGTGAGCAGGACGTGCACAGACAGTTCTCCAGACTGAACCCGCGCAAGGCCCCCGGGCCGGACGGTGTGTCTCCCTCCACCCTGAGACACTGTGCGAAAGAGCTGGCTCCTGTCTTCACAGACATTTTTAACACCTCCCTTAAGCAATGTCACGTGCCGACCTGCCTCAAATCCTCCACCATCATCCCTGTCCCCAAGAAGCCACGGATTACTGGACTTAACGACTACAGACCTGTAGCGCTCACCTCTGTAGTCATGAAGTCCTTTGAGCGCCTGGTCCTGTCTCACCTCAAGTCCATCACCACACCCCTCCTAGACCCGCTGCAGTTTGCCTACCGTGCTAACAGGTCTGTGGACGACGCAGTCAACCTGGCCCTCCACTCCATCCTGCAGCACCTGGACTCCCCGGGAACCTACGCCAGGATTCTGTTTGTGGACTTCAGCTCCGCATTCAACACCATCCGCCCCGATCTGCTCCAGGACAAGCTGTCCCTGCTCAACGTGCCTGACTCCCTCTGCAGGTGGATCACCGACTTCCTGACGGACCGGAGACAGCATGTGCGGCTGGGGAAGTCTGTCTCAGACTCTGTTAGCATCAGCATTGGATCACCCCAGGGCTGTGTACTTTCCCCCCTACTCTTCTCCCTTTATACCAACTCCTGCACCTCCTCCCACCAGTCTGTTAAGCTGATTAAGTTTGCGGACGACACCACCCTCATCGGGCTCATCTCCAACGGTGACGAGTCCGCCTACAGGGAAGAGGTGGCCCAGCTGGTGTCCTGGTGCAGCCACAACAACCTGCAGCTGAATGCTCTGAAGACAGCGGAGATGATTGTGGACTTCAGGAAAGTCACATCCCCCCTGCCCCCCCTCACCATCACAGGCTCTCCCATCACCTTTGCAGATTCCTTCCGCTTCTTGGGCACCACCATCACCCGAGACCTCAAATGGGAGCCAACCATCAGCTCCCTCATCAAAAAGGCCCAGCAGAGGATGTTCTTTCTGCGGCAGCTGAGGAAGCTCAAGCTACCCACTAAGATGTTAGTGCAGTTCTACACGGCCATCATCGAGTCCATCCTCACCTCCTCCATAACTGTGTGGTACGCAGGAGCCACTGCCAGGGACAGACTAAGGCTGCAGCGCGTCGTGCGCACTGCTGAGAAGGTGATAGGCTGCAAGCTCCCATCTCTCCAGGACCTGTACATCTCCAGGACCCGGAGGCGTGCTGGCCGGATCATAGCCGATCCTTCACACCCTGGTCACGTGCTGTTTGCCCCCCTCCCCTCAGGTAGAAGGCTTCGGTCCATTCGGACTAAAACCTCCCGGCACATGAACAGCTTTTTCCCCTCTGCCATCAGACTGCTGAACACTAAGTGACTTTTGACTCTCGTGCACTATGTACAGCAGCTCAACCAGACTCATGTCAATCATCACTGTTTTTCTGTTGCATTATTGACTGCACTATGTGGTACTTCACATTATCTGCTACATGCTAATTTTTTAAAACTGCCTTGACTAGTACTACTCATTATTACTAGTATTATTATTATTATTACTTATTATTACTTATTTTTCTACACTTATTGCACGTTTCTAGTCCTTTAGTTTTTAGTTTATCCCTTTTTCTCATTATGTTTTTAATGTTGCAGCATGGCACCGAGACAAATTCCTAGTTTGTGTATCACATGAACAATGGCAATAAATCTGATTCTGATTCTGATTCTGATTCTGAATATATATGTTCATGGCAGCCTGCTCCGGCGGGGAAACACTATACAGCCGGCTGGACGGGAGTGGAGCCCCCGGGTGAAGATTTATGGCACAGTCGTACGGTCGGTGGGGGGGAAGGGACAGGGCCTGTGACTTGCTGAATATGGCTCCAAGGTCATGATACTCAGGGGGCACCTTAGACAGGTCGGGAGGGGGAACGGCAGGAACCCCTAGGGTCACAGAAGGGGAATATGCAGCTGACTGAAGGTATGCGCTGAGACAAAATGAGCTCCAAGACTTAATACTCCCTGAACTCCAGTCAATAGTGGGATTGTGGACACGAAGCCAAGGGTAACCCAGGATGACCGGACATGACAAGGCGGGCAACACCAGGAAGGACAGTTCCTCACGATGATTACCGGAGATAATAACTGACACCGGAGCAGTCTTCAGGGAGACAGTAGCCGTAGGGGCGTTAGACAGCACGATAAGTTGTAGTGGAGACTTCAGAGGTTGGCAGTGGAGGCCCAGCCGGGTTGCCAGGTCCTTGAAAACAAAGCTCTTCTCAGCCCCGGAATCCACTAGAGCCTGAGTGGGAATTTCTGTGTGCTTGTGAATGAATCTAATGGGTAGCATTAACCGAGATAGGGGATTAGGCTGGGACGAGTCTGTGAGACCCCCTACAGCGACGCACGGACCTCCCCTTTTCGGCCGAAGCTGACAGGACTCAACCTCATGCTCCTCGCTCCCACAATAAAGGCACAACCCCAGCTCATGGCGCTGTTGTTTCTCAGCCATGGATAACCTAGAGTGTCCCACAGTCCTAGGTTCCGAGGAGCCCGAGGGTTCAGTAGAAGATGGGGCAAAATATGAGGACCGTGGGGTGTGACGAGACGGTTCCTCAGACCGCCCATAGCTCTTACGTTCAGCTGCCCATTCCTTGAGCCTGTTATCCAAGGTAATGGCTAGGGAGATTAACTGGGACAGCGTAGGCGGCTTTTCCAACGGGGCTAATTCATCCCGAAGGCTAGGACTAAGACTTCTAACAAAGATACTACAAAGAGAGGGGTCCTCCCAACCCACTTCCGCTGCCGCTACCCGGAAATCAATGGCATAATCAGCTGCAGTCTTAGATCCTTGTCTTAGGTTAAGTAAGCGGGAGGTGAAAACGCTATCCCTATCAGAATGATCAAAAACCTCAAAAAACTCCCCAATAAATTGACTGACGGTGAGGTTTGAATAATCTGCCCTAGCCATTACCGCATATGCCCAAGCTAGCACCCTCCCCTCCAACAGGTTAATGACATAACCAATCTTACTGTGGTCGGAGAGAAAGTCATCCGGCACCCGCTGGAAAACCACCTCACATTGCATTATAAACCCCCGGGCCTCGCCCAACTTACCGCTAAAACAGACGGGAGTTGGAACGGGAGTGCAACGTGCCGGAGAGGCCTGCTTGAGCTGGTTAGCTGAGAGGCTAGCGGGAGCCGAGGAGCTGCTGGGAGATGGTAAGGCCTGGGAAAAGGGCTGGGGGTTAGCTATTTGGTCTAATCGATCAGTAATTGGGGCTAAGTGGCTCAAAATAACCTGCTGCTGATAAACCAATTGATTGATTCGGATCTCCATATGGTTGGCACGGCGCACCCATGCGCTGTCAGCTGGGTCGTTCTGGCAGAGATGTACTGACATAGTTCAATGACCCAGTGACGACACATAGACTCCGAATCGATACAATCAAGTTTATTAACAACCAGGTAATGTGGAAGTGGTATGGATGTTGTCTGGAACTACCGGGAACCGAGCGAGACACCGTTCAGCCTGGCAACCCTGAGGACACACAAGGAGAGAGGATTACCTGGCACCACAACTGGAGGTAAACGGTTATACTGCACTTACTGTGGGAACAGATGGTAGCAAGCTCCGGTACAGCGTGACGGCTGTGGCCAGGAAGACAGTGCTCCTCAGATGGTGGAATGACCCCGGTAGGTGTGCAAATGTGCAGGTGGTGGTGAGAAGGAGAGAAGAGTGAGCCGCCGCCTGGGAGGGGGAAATTGGAAATCCGCCGCCGAGGCTGCCGCCTGTGCACAGTGGTACTGAATCATAAGATTAGTGGAAATGAGTGCTTACGTAGCAGGCTGGATGGCTCCTGGGAAGGAAGCAGGAGATGAGCGCTGGCTGTAGCGTAGCAAGATGGCTGGAAACGGTGATGAGGCTCTCCTGGAGCGCAGTGAGACATCTCCGCACTGACCCGAAGGTCAGAGCGGTAGATATAGGTGGCGTCTGATGAAAACCAGGTGTGAGCGCAGCTGACGGTGATGAACGGAGCGGACCATGACATGGTGGTGATGTGGCAAAAAGTGATGAGCTGCCAAAAATTGATAGCCAGGTGCCATATTGTAGTTATGGGGTTATATTGGCTGTAAAATATATATTTCAACAGGTAAACAGTACTGAGTTAGGTATAATAAGCTATATTTAACAATTATGATGCGTTTTTAAGCCAAAACAAACTTGATCTAGGATTAAAAGCAATTAAAATAATGCAGTCACAAGGTTACATGGAGAAATACATGGATTTACTGGATATATACATGTACTGTATAAATATACTGTATATTCTCTGCATCAATAACACAACATAACAAAAATAATTCTTTTGTAAGTTGTCTGTGTTTTTTCAACTGATTTAAGACAATTTTGCACTGCTGAATCCGAAAATGACATCCGTTTCTCTCGATCAGGTCAGGTTTTTACGTTAAGTTATAAGCAGTTGTACAGCAGTTGTACAGTTGTACTGTAAATTGAATAGTAGACATTGATAAACGTAAGTACATGTAAATTGAACGTTAAGTCATCATTGTTCAAAATTCAGAGAATTTCAAGAGATAAAAAAGAATTTTGCATCATATAAACTGAAAATACCCGTACATGTAAACAAAAACGTAATAAAACATGTGGCCATAGTTCAAAAAGCTGACCTGATTGAGCAAAACCATTGTGATTTTTGATAGATAGATAGATAGATAGATGTACTTTATTGATCCCAAACTGGGAAATTACAGTGTAACAGCAGCATGACAGTTGACAACCAAACAACAGAAACACACACATGACAGACAAAGGGATTACCCATGGAAAGTAAAAACTAACATGACTATAAACCTATATACATCATATCTTAATATATGATGACCCGTATAAACACATGAATCATCCCATTGCACAAAGAAGGACTATCAGGAGCAGAGTGAAAAAGTGATGTACCAGTTAGTCTGTAAGGTGCAGTGTGGCAGCATAGCTATGCCAGAATACAACATCATAGTGAGTTATTGTACAGTGAAATTGCATGTGGCAGGAAAGATTTCCTGTACCTGGCCGTTCGACAACGAAGCTGTAGTAGTCTGCTGGAGAAAGTGCTTTGCTGTCTATCTAGTGTGTGGTGGAGGGGGTGATCAGGATTGTCCATAATGGATCGCAGTTTATCTAGTGTTCTCCTCTCCATCACTGTCTCAAAGGTCTCCGGTCTGAGACCAATTACAGAACCAGCCCTCTTGATAATCTTGTCAAGTCTGTTGGTGTCTCTGGCCCTGATACTGCTACCCCAACAGACAGCAGCAAAGAAGATGGCACTGGCGACAACAGTCTGATAGAAAAGCTCCAGCATCCTGCTGCACACGTTGAAGGATCTCAGCTTTCTCAGGAAGTAGAGTCTGCTCATCCCCTTCTTGTGCGCAGCATCGGTGTTGGATCTCCAGTCCAACCCGCTGCTGATCCTGACACCCAGATAGTTGTAGTCCTCAACCACTCCCCCCCCCCCCCTTCCCACAGTCTGCAGTGGCTGAGAAGGAGCCTTCCTCTTCCTGAAGTCAATCACCATCTCTCTGGTCTTGCTGACATTCAACCTCAGGTGATTCTGCTCCGTCCACTCCACAAATTTGTCTACCAGTGCCCTGTACTCCCCCTCCTCTCCTCTTATACACCCCACAACAGCTGAGTCATCAGAAAATTTCTGCAGGTGGCATGACTCAGTGTTGTACTGAAAGTCAGTGGTGTATAAGGTAAGAAGAAAAGGAGAGAGCACAGTCCCCTGTGGAGCTCCTGTATCACTAGCCACCACTCCAGACAAGACATTGCCCAGCCAGACAAACTGTGGTCTGCCTGTCAGGTAGTCGGTAATCCAGGAGATCACAGAGCTGTCAACCCCCATCACCTGCAGCTTCTCACCCAGCAGCAGTAGCTGGATGGTGTTAAAGGCACTGGAGAAATCAAAAAATGTGATTCTCACAGTATCTCCTCCACCATCCAGGTGCAGATGGGCTCGTTGCAGCAGGTAGATGACAGCATCTTCAACTCCTAAATGGGGCTGATATGCAAACTGCAGAGGGTCCAGCCACGTCTTCACCTGCGGCCTCAGGTGGGCTAAGACCAGTCTCTCCAGGACCTTCATCACATGAGATGTGAGGGCAACTGGTCGGTAGTCATTCAAATCCGATGGAGATGACTTCTTGGGGACAGGAACCAGGCAGGATGTCTTCCACAGCACCGGTACTCTCTCCAGACTCAGGCTCAGGTTGTACAGGTGTTTCAGTACCAGAGCAAGTTGGTTGGCACAGGTCCTCAGGGTCCTTGTGGAGATGCCATCAGGGCCCGAAGCCTTTCGCTGACAGAGTCTCTCCAGCTGTTTCTCCACCTGATCTGTGGTCACCGTGAAGTGAGGGAGGGTCCTGGTGCCCCCTGAGGAGGAGGAGGGGGGAGATGGAGAGAGGTTCTGCACAGGAGGGTGGGTGGAGAGGGGTGCGTGGGGGTCTGGTTGTGTTGCTCGGGTGACAGACTGTGAGTTGAACCTATTAAAAAAACAGATTCATTTCCTCAGCTCTCTCCTGGCTCCCAGATGGCTGCCTGACTCTCCCCTTGCACCCAGTTATTTGTTTCATTCCCTCCCACACATCTTTAGTGTTGTTTTGCCTGAGTTTATCTTCCAACTTCCTCCTATAATTGTCCTTGCACCTCCTCAGCATCTCTCTCAGCTCATGCTGCACTCCCCCTCAGCTTCTTCTTGTCTCCAGCCCTAAAAGCTCTCTTCTTTTTGTTCAGAAGTGCTTTCAGGTCACTGGTGACCCATGGTCTGTTGTTGGAGAAGCGGTGTACAGTCTGAGCTGGCATGGTCATGTCTTCACAGAATCTAATGTATTCTGTGATGCAGTCAGTCATATTGTCTATGTCCACCCCATGTGGTTCACAGAGTATGCTCCAGTCCGTCGTCTCGAAGCAGTCCTGCAGTGCATCAGCAGCCTGCTGTGTCCACCTCCTCACAGTCCGTGTATAAGCAGGCTGCCTTTGCGCAAGGGGGACATACTTGGGTGTTAACATGACCATGCAATGATCCGATTTGCATTCATTCATTTTTGGATTCAGCACATCAAAATTGTGCTAAATCAGCGAAAAAAAAACTTAGACAATAAATTTGGTGTTGACCAGTGTAATGTACTATACATGTATTCATTTAGTATTGCACTAGGAATTTTGACAATAAACCTTTGTAGTTTTTACAGATGTGTCTCCACTTTTGTTTTATTTGTGAAGGTTACCACCAAGTGACATAAATTAAATACTATGAAGATATCACTTCTGGTTTAACCAGAAGATATCACTTCTGGTTTGGTATAAGTCTGTCAACAGAATTATGAACCATAAAGCAGTTTGTGTTAAAATATTAAATCCCATTAAACCCTAACCCAGGGGTGTCCAATCATGTGCCATGGAGGGACAAGACCCTGCAGGTTCTCTTTTCTACCCAGTCTCTTCAGCAGGCGTTTTCACTGATCAGCAGTCAGTGGAAGAAATTCAGTGGAATCTGCTGTGGAAGACACTGGTTGGAGGTATAGCCTGCAGGGTCTTGGCCCTCCATGGCACATGATTGGACACCGCTACCCTAACCCATTATTAGGGAACACAGATACTAATATGGCACAGAATTCCTCCATATACTGGTACTATCATTAAAGTGTGCAGTGTCTTCTGCACTGGCACATCCAACAATACAGTCTTCAGTAAATAAAATAATTGATTTTGGTTACTTTTTCTTAAAAATGAGACATTATTTTCAATGTCAATGATAAATGGTTTGTAGTGTTGACTCTTTTCCCACCTGTGTCTTAACCTTTTGAGTGTGAGAATTTGCGTGCCCCTAGTGGGAGAGCACAGCGCTGCACCTGTCATCTCACTCTGACATCGCCGGTTCCATTGAGGATTTGTACTGATTTGTACTGATCTGCCAGTTTCAGAAGGTGGCAGGCATGCGTTGGAGGACTCAATGGATGACACGTAATATACCAAAGAAGAAGAACTCATCATTTCCTTTTCCTGTTTTCATGCTTTTAGCCCAGAAAGCTAATATGGCTGCTGTCCATCATTGTGCACCATTATTTAGACGGCTTCTTACACGGAATATAGCAGCGGGATACAAGCAAAATTTATGTGGGAAAATCATAAGACTTTGTAGATGTGGTAGAGAGCGTAAATGATCGACAGAACACAAAATAACGACCATAATGGATGAAAATGCAGCAATCATGGCAGCGAGCAAGTCCCGTTAGCTGCTGCTAAGTGACGAATTTCTGTGTTTTTTCTAATATTGTACTGATTTCTTGTTCATATACTTTGAAGATAAGATAATGAGGTACCTCTGTACAAAAAACAGTGTCAAAAGACTGAACCATTCTTTGTGTAAATTTGTCCAAAGTCCAGTTTTGACTGAATTATGGAATTTAAAGTGGTGCTGTGACATTATGCAAATTAGATGCATAAATTTATTCCTATCTGAAACTTTGGATCATATTTTACATCTTTCTAATTGACAGTAAGCCATTATCTCTTACCACTTTCAGGTTATAGCCTTGGAAATCTGAACTATTTTATTGACAAAAAATATTTATCACTCTTGACCACTAGGGGTTATGTTGCAATTCGGCGACAGACACACTCAAACGGTTAACAGACAAAATAGAAAATCATAATGCAAACACATAAGTCACTATGTTTATTACAATCAGCAGCAAAATCCAGATTATTTAGAATGTGCAAAATTCAAACTCTAAACTGTAAAAAAAACAACAACTTAGAATAGGTCACACATGCCGGCCACTCATTGCCTTGGCAAGGTGGCCCAGCACACCAAGGAAAGCTTGATTGAAGGCAGCATTCTGAGCCATCTCCTCCCTTCACAAGGTAGTTTCATGCTCCCTTGCTTCACTGAGAAGCAACTGGATGTGCCACGCACACTGGTCCCGGTTCAGCAGATCTTCAGTCTGCCTGTCTGTAAATAGTGACGTAAGGTCCAGTTTGGGGTGGATCATTTTCCTCTTGTCAAGATGAAAGCCAGAAATGGGTGGTGGTTAATCAAAGCAAGTTTAAAACATCTTTGGAAAAAACATTTGTTGCCAAGTGGTGGAATGTGACAAGAAAGTGCTTTGTTGTTGTATTTAACCACAATTTTCATGTAGTTGTGCTTCAGTAAAGTAGATTTTACAAGGGCTGGGTTACGTTTAAAATCATTTTTACTGTGGCCTCAACAATCAGAATCAGTTAATACATTCAGTTGAATGGAATCTAGTCATCATCGTCATCATCATAGCAGTCTGTCGTGGGCGACAATGACTGTTTCATTTAGGTCTGATCAGATTCCTCCACACAGCTCTGTCCTTAGCCTTCCGCTGCCAGGAACTCCTGTCTATGTCCAACTTCTTCAAGCTTCTTTTTACAGTGTCTTTAAATCTGAGCCTTGGTTTACCCTGATTGCGTTTGCCCTCGCATAACTGTGAGTAGAGTAACTGCCGAGGGAGACGCTGGTGGGCCATCCTCTCAACATGTCCAAGCCATCTCTGGTTCATCTGTATTAGCATGTCCTCCATTGATGGTAGTCCAGCTCCTTTCAACACTTCTATGTTGGCTATCTTGTCATTCTATGAGATGTTCATTATGGTTCATTAGGGCGCATGTGCACGCAGCGACCGGCAGCTGGTGAAAAATTCCGTCATCTGTGTGTGTGTTTTTATGTACTTTTATATGTTTTTACGAAATCCTCTGTGTCGTTTCTGCCCTGGAGTGTTTGTGGACAGTATGGCGAAGCGCTCCCTGGTTCCTACAACATGGACTTCCTCCCCTCTCTTGCATTGCTGCTACTTTTCCTCCGGCTCTTTGTCTATGAGGTAAACACGTTCGGCACCATGGTGGGCAGAATACATTATTCCAGGGACATGTTGCTGCATTTAAACACGGTTGATGCAGCGGCTGTGATTGAGCCTAAGCTGCAACTGCCGGACTTTATTTTGAGAGACGGACATAGTGGTGAAAAGAGAGACGGCAGAAGGAAGTGCGGAAGACATGGAGGTGTGAAATTGCGCCTGAGGAGACGTCAGTTTGGTAACATTCCTCTTCCTTTGATGATTTTTGGGAACGCACAGTCTCTGAGAAACAAGGTGGATGAAATTCAAGGGAATGTACGCTACCAGAAGGACTTTAAGAACTGCTGTGTCATGGCTTTCATGGAATCTTGGCTTACTGCGCATGACCGAGACGCAGACCTGTGGATTGACGGCTTTGGAGCCCCGCTGCGCTCGGATCGGCAGGAAGAGGTAACGGGGAAACGTCAGGGGGGCGGCGTATGTTTATACATTAATAAGCAGTACTGCACATCTGTCACGGTCAGAGAGCACATCTGTACACCTGATGTGGCGCTGCTGTCTGTGTCACTACGCCCCTTTTATTTGTCTCGCAAGTTCCCCCAACTTTTCATCACAATTGTGTACATTCATCCGAGGGCAGACGCTGACTCCGCCTGCAGCACTATCTTTGATGTGATCCAGCAGCTGCAATCAATTTCTCCAGAGGCGCCAAACTTCATTCTTGGGGATTTCAACCATGTTTCTTTAAAGAAGACACTTAAAAACTTTTATCAGTATGTCTCCTGCCCAACCAGGTGAAAAAAGACATTGGACCTGTGCTATGGATCCATTGAGAGGGCCTATAAATCACTCCCCCTTCCTCCTTTAGGATCCTCAGATCACAACTGTGTACATTTGCTGCCCACATATAAAACTGTTCTCAGAAGAGGCAAGGTGGAGACGAGAGACATTGATGTGTGGACAGAAGATTCAGTACACAGCCTCCAGGAATGCTTTGACTGTACAGACTGGGAGATGTTCACACTGTCCTGTGGGGATGATTTGGACTCTTTGGTGGACGTCACATGCTCATACATGGCTTTCTGTAAAAATAAGATTGTTCCACGTAAACGTGTCAAAATATATCCCAACAACAAACCATGGGTTACAAAATCAGTTAAATCCTGCTTACAGAGGAAAGCACTTGCCTTTAAACAGGGGTCTGTTTCTGAGCTACAGGTTGCCACAAAGGAGCTGAAGGCCGAAATTTTAAGAGCAAAACAGAATTATAAATCAGAGTTGGAAAGCAAGATGGCAGCAAAGAAACTTGGTTCAGCCTGGGCCAGTATGAAAACTATTGCAGGCCTTCAGAGCACAGAGCGCAGTAATCGTGTGTTTTTAGATGGTTTTAATTCAGACACAGAGCTGGCTAATGCTCTTAATTGTTTTTATGGTCGTTTTGACTCCTTTGACTTTAGCACTGAAACCCAAGATTTGAAACAGAAACTCAAAGACAATCAGCACTTTAATATTGAGATGCAGGATGTTAAAAGGGAGTTTTGCGCTGTAAAAGTGAACAAAAGTCGGGTCCTGTGCACATGAACTGAGTCCTATATTTCATTACATTTTCAATAAGTCCTTACAGACACAACATGTGCCTAAGATCTGGAAAGAAGCTGTGGTTGTTCCTGTTCCAAAATCCAGCTGTCCTAAAATGGTAAACGACTTTAGACCAGTTGCTTTGACTTCAATTTTAATGAAAATTTTTGAAAAATTGGTCAGATGTGAGGTCCTAAAGCAGACTGAGCATGCATTGGATCCTCTGCAGTTTGCCTACAGGCCTCACAGAGGAGTGGAGGATGCCACTGTCACTCTGTTTAACATGCTTTTTAAACATCTGGATTTTAATGGGACACACGCCAGACTTTTATTTGTGGACTTTTCCTCCGCCTTCAATACAATCCAACCTCATATCTTAGTTGAAAGGCTCCTGCAGCAATTTGATTTGAGCAATAATCTGGTGGGTTGGATTCTGGATTTCTTAACCAACAGGACGCAGAGAGTAAGGGTCAATGGTACATTGTCGGACCTAAAGGGCTCTTCTACTGGCTCTCCTCAGGGGTGTGTGTTGTCACCACTACTCTTCATCCTGTACACAAACATGTGTCAGACATGACAACAGACACATTATAAAGTATGCTGATGACTCAGTTATTGTCAGTCTCCTCCAGGATGGTGAGAGTGGCCACGGCCCAGTAGCTGATGATTTTGTTCACTGGTGTGAGGATTCCTACCTGTAGCTGAATACGACAAAAACTAAAGACATGATTATTGACTTTAGGAGGAAAAATCCCAGGCACAAAGTCACCGTACTAAAAGGCCAGACCACCAAATGTGTACAATCCTACAAATATATTGGGACGATTATTGATAGTAATTTAAAGTTTGAAGAGAACTGTGAAAGGGTGTGCAAAAAGGGTCAGCAACATTTGCATTGCTTGAGAAAACTTGCACGCTTCCAAGTTGACCGAACCATAATGACAATGTTTTATCGGGCTTTTATTGAATCTGTTTTATCCTTTTCTTTAGTGTCATGGTTTGGTCAGATAAAACTGAAACAGAGGAAATCCTTGGATCAGGTAGTTAGATGGTCCAGTCGTTTGCTTGGTGAGCCACAGCTGAGCCTGACATCCCTGTACACCAGACAAGTACAGAGGATGGCTACCTCCATTTTAAATGATGACTCCCACCCTTTGCACTGCCACTTTCAGCTTCTTCCCTCAAGATGGAGGTTTGCTGTCCCAAAAAGTAGAACCCAGCGCTACAAAAACAGCTTTGTCCCTGCTGCTGTCAAAGAGTTGAACAAGCTGTAAAAATATATTGCACATAATTTAGGTACCTATTTATTAACTCCATTTTATATTTACTTATTTTTGTAGGATGTCACTTGGGTTCTAAATATTTTATTGGGTTTTAGACCTTTGAGTTTTTAACCTCTTTGACTAGTTTTTAACTTTTAATATGACCCTTCTCTCTTACCTCTGGCTTTTCTCCCATCTCTTTGTCTTTTTATACCCTGATTGATGGAGCCTTGAGTATTTTTATCATGTTTATAGTCAGCTTCATATGTGCCTGTGTTTGTGTCTATGTTGAATGTAATTTGTGGCTTGTATATATGGATGTCACCAGACTGCAAAACAAATTTACCTACGGGTAAAAATAAAGTAACCTGAACCTGAACCTGATGGCTCGAAGGTGTCTCATCATGTGCGCATGGAGTTTCTTCACCTGCACTCTGTAGACAGTCCAAGTTTCAGCACCGTACAATAGAGTAGCCAGTACTGTCGCTCTGTACACTTTGCATTTCACACGGATAGACACGTCGATTGTTCCACAGTCTCTCCCTCAAGTTTCCAAACACAGCGCTCCCTCTTCCCATTCTGCGAGATAGCTCATCCTCCAGCCTAGCATTCTCTGAAACAGTGCTACCTAGGTACTTGAAAGTCTTGCACTTGACTAGTGACTCTGTACCAATGCTGATCTCTTCTGGTAGTGATGTTGATAATTGGAACTTTGATGGTCGATAAAGGCACTCTGTCTTCTTGATGTTGATTTGGAGGCTGAATTGGCTAGCTGCTCTTGCAAATTTCTCCACTAAAGATTGCATATCTTCCACGCTGTGTGCAACTAGAGCACTGTCGTCAGCAAAAAGCATTTCTCTTACTACCTTTACTGATGTCTTGCTCTTGGCTTTAAACTGTGCCACATTGAACAAGTCTGCTTCCTTCTTTGTTTGAATGTATACTCCTTCTGACGTGTCTTTGAAGGCCACCTCAAGCATGGCTGCCAGATATAGCGAGAAGAGTGTAGGTGCCACCACACACCCTTGTTTCACCCCATTGCTTACTGAAAAGTCTTTAGATACTGAACCACTCATTGCCACGTTTGCTTGCATACCTGTATGGAGTGCCTCAATCAGGCTGACAAACCTCTCTGTACAGCCATATTTCTTGAGTACCTGCCAAAGTCCTTGTCGTGAAACAGTATCGAAGGCTTTACTGAAGTCTATGAAGACTACATAAAGCGGCATGTTCTGTTCGATACACTTTTATTGAACCTGTTTCAAGCAGAAAATCATGTCCATTGTGCTTCTTCCACTTCTAAAGCCGCACTGTGTTTCTGGTAGTACATTCTGCGAGATGTGTTCATTGAGTCTGTTCAGTAGTACATGTGAGAGAATCTTACCAACAGTGGCTAGCAGTGATATACCTCAGTAATTTCCACAATCTTTCCTGTCACCTTTCTTGAACAAAGGCACAATACTTGCATCCTTCCAGTCTTGAGGTACTTTCTGGGCATCCCATATCTCTTGGATGAGCTTGTGCAGGCAGTTGGTCACCTGAACACCACCAAATTTCCACACTTCTGCTGGAATTCCATCCCTTCCTGGAGCTTTACCATCCTGTGTTGTCCTGATAGCTGCCATTACTTCATCAAAATTTGGTGGTTCATCCAGACTTGATACAGCTGGTCATTGCACTAGAGCTCCTTTAGCCTCTTCAGTAAGATCTCCAGGGTTGTTTAGTAATTTGTCAAAGTGGTCTGCAAATCTTTCCAGGATCTTGTCTTTCTCCTGCAAAACTGTTTCACCATCCATAGCCTTTAGTTGGATCAATCCTCTTGGTTTAGGGCTGTAGATTTCTCTCAAACCTGTGAAGAATGTTTTCATGTCCTTCCTGTCTGCTGCAGTTTGAAGTTCCTCCGCTTTTTCATCCCACCAGTTGGACTTCATCTCTCTGGTGTACTTCTGTAGCTCACTCTGAGCCTTTGAGTATTTCTTCTTCTTCGACCTTGTGTTACAATGTAGGTTTTCCTGCCTGGCTATATTCCTCACTTCTAGTAGTTTCTTCAGGTGTTCATCATGCTCATCAAACCAATCTTGATGTTTCCTCTCAGGGTAGCCTAATACATTACTAGCAGTCTGATACACCGTATCCTTCAGTGATGCCCATTTCTCTTCTATGTCACTCTCTGAGCTGTTGCCATCCCAGTCTTTCAAGTTTTCATCCATTTCCTGTGTAAGTTCTTCCTGCTTCTTTTGGCCTTTCAGTTCACTAGTATTTAGCTTCCGTGGTGGCTTTGCACCCATCCTGCAGTGCTGTTTTCATCTGCAAATCCTTAATCTAGATCTCAGCATAACATGATCAGTGCCACAGTCCGCGCCTCTCATTGCTCTGGTGTCCAATACATCCCTTATGTCACTCTGCCTGACTATGATGTAGTCTAATAAGTGCCAGTGCTTGGATCTTGGGTGCATCCATGTCTTCTTGTGTGTGTCCTTGTGCTTCAATAGAGTGTTGGTTAACACAAGGTTATACTCTGAACATAGTGCAAGTAGAAGTTCTCCATTAGCATTGCACTTGCCTACTCCATGACTGCCTAGCACTCCTTTCCATTTCTCAGTGTCCGAACCAACTCTGGCATTAAAATCTCCAACGAGTATCAGCCTGTCATCAGTCGGTATATGCCTGATAGTCTCACATAAATCACTGTAGAACTCTTCCTTCACCTCCTCTGTGTTGGTCATTGTTGGGGCATATACACTGATGAGTGTGGCATACATCTTCTGCTGTAGTGGGAGTCTCATAGTCATTATCCTGTCGTTGATTGGCACCGGTTCCTCATCAAGCATTGCTGCTATCTCCTTTCTAACTGCAAAGCCCACTCCTGCTTCTCTCCTTTCTTGAGTTGATCTCCCACTCCAAAAGAAGATGTACCCCTGGTCTTCCAAGCTGCCATATCCAGGCAATCTTGTTTCACTAAGTGCAGCTATGTATGTCTACATTATACCTGTTCATTTCCAGGGCCACAAGCGCAATCTGTCTTTCTGGGCGCTGTGATGTTGTTCTGTCCAACAGAGTGCGTATATTCCATTCTGCTACCCACAAGGCTGCTGTTTTCCTCTTCTTTTGTCTTCCTGCTCCTAGCTTACTTTTCACTGCCTGTCGGAGTGTGAACAGATCAGCGCGGACCTTGTAAGCCCGGGCAACGTCCGAGCCAGTATGAGTTGCTTTCTGATTGACCATTTCATGAAACTGCTTGCAATCATTCAAGTAGGTTCATTTTGTCTTCTTTTAATTATTTACCTTGTCTATATCATAGTCAGGCAGAGAGACATAAGGGATGTATTGGACACCAGACATTCTTAACATGTTAAGAAGGTAAAGACATCTCCTTTCTATTTTTGTCTTTAATAAGAACAAAAGATAAATGAACTGCTTGCAAAGTATTTGAGTACTGCTAGCTTTTGCTGGACTAGCAGCACTTTCTTGGCAGATAAAGGTATTATCAGTGGCAAGGACAAGCCAAGACAAACTGACTCCAGTATCTGTTGCAGTGACTGACCAGATGATAGGTTTGTTTATCTCTGCTGTTTGTGTAGTGCATGTCACAATGCACCGACTGGCACAGTCCACCACAGACCTTGCGACAGATGTGTTTATCTGCCAGGATGTCCAGTCTCACCCCATGTAACTGGGAGTGGTCCACCACAGACCTGTGGCAGATATTGTTTTTAGATCTGCCAGGGTGCCCTGTTTCACCCTCCACGCCCTCGGAAGGGCAGGGATGCCGGTTGAGTCGCCGACAGCCCGACCCATGAGACAGGTTGTAATCTAGTACTTCATTATCTACTAGTACATTGCCCATAGAACGCAAGTATTCCTGTCTGAATTGTTCATCCGACTGACCTAAGGTTTTATATGTACCCTGCTGAGGTTTTGAAGGTGTGCATCCCCGAGTATGGAGTTGCTCAGTCAAAATGTGTAATTTTTATTAATAAAAGTTTAGCCACCGCTCTGTCACGACGGTGCTTCTTCTTGCCCTGGCTTCAAGAAGTGTGGGTGGTGTTTTGTACTTGTACTGCTAAAATATAAAAGGATGCACTACAATGGGTCTCAAATATTTGTGTTGTGGAGTGTGTAAAGAAAGAGGCGGATTTGGTTCAGGCGATTTATTACACATCTCACACAAGAAGCACAGACAGAATGACATCTCAGCAAAGACTCTTCTCTTAAATACTATGGCATTCCCCTAGAAGCTTCTAACACACAAAAGGTCACATTGCATTCACTTCCTTAATCCTTTCCCATTCTTCTAGAAGTTTCTAACACACAAAAGGTCACATTGCATTCATCCTTCACACCTCCCTGTTATCTCACCAGGGAACCTCTGCTCTTTGATCTTGTCCAAGATGCTACACAATTATGCTTTCCCCATGTGCCGCCATACCCCCCCCCCCGAGCATATTGGATAGAACAAAAGAATAACAGTCCATATGCTGTGATAGAACCATTAAACATTAATCCACATGCTGCTTGGGCTTCAGTCTTCTCCCGTATCTGCTGTAACCAGGATTCACTGCCTCCACGGCGCTGTCAAGCTGGGGGGTTGATGTTTGGGGGTGAAAACTTTTTGTCTGTCTGTGTGGGTGTTCTGGGGAATCTTTTCTCTGGGGAGCTCCCCGTGGGGGTCTTCCACGCCGAGGGGCCCTCGCCAACAGCACTTGCTTGTCCACCACCACGAAAGCGGGTTTGAGTCTGTCTATGCCAATCTTTTCCCTTCTACCCCCCAAATCTAGCAAAAAATGCTTATCCCCTGTTCCCAGCACTCTGAACGGTCCATCATAGGGTGGTCACAATGGAGGGCGGTGGGCGTTGTGTCTGACAAACACGAACTCCACGTTTTTCAATGTTTTAGGCACAAAAACACGCGGAAAACTGTGGTGGGCAGGGCCCGGCAGCGTGCCTGTGTCTATGCTACGCTGCAACAGCTGCGACGGGGAGCTGCCCGGCGTGGGATTACCTGGCAGAAACTCCCCGGGCAGCCGAAGTGGTTGCGCAAAACGGGTTCAGCCGGGGAAGCTTCCAGATCCTCTTTAGGCGCAGAACGTAACCCCAATAAAACCCACGGTAGCTTGTCTACCCAATTTGCATCCATCAGTGAAGCCCTGAGAGCCGCTTTCAATGATCTATGAAAACGTTTGCATAACCCATTAGCCTGTGGATTGTACGCGGTTGTGCAGTGAATTGTGACACCCAGGCTGTGGGCCATTGTTGACCAGAGTTCGGAAACAAATTGAGGGCCTCTGTCGGACGTAATGTCCGACGGGACTCCAAAACGCGCCATCCATGCTGTTAAAAACGCACGTGCCAAGGTGGGCGATAAGCAGCATCCCTGCCTAGTTGATCTTTGTATATTTACTTTGTCTGTTAAGCTACCGTTTATCTTGATTCTTGCCACAGGTTCTTGATACAGCGTCCTTATGCATTGTACTGATTTTTCGTTAAATCCAAAGCGTTCCAGCACACTATATAGGAATTTCCAGTTAACCCTGTCAAATGCTTTTTCTGCGTCTAAACTCATTATTACTGCGCTTTTCTTTTCTTTATGTATTTGATTAATTATATGTATTGTTCTCCTGATATTGTCATGTGTTTGGCGTCCCTCTATGAAACCAGTTTGATCATCTTCTATCAATTCCGTCAAGAATGTCTTTATTCGTTTACATATAATTGTTGTATATATTTTATAATCCACATTTAATAAAGAGATTGGCCTATAGTTTCCGCATTGTTCTCTATCTTTCCCTGGCTTTAAAATGACTGAAATAATGGCTTCGTTCCATGATGGAGGTATTTTGTTGTTGTTCAACGTCCAATTAAATGACTTTAGAAGCTGTGGCGTGAGTACTTCTATAAACAGTTTATAAAACTCAGATGGGTATCCATCACTACCTGGTGATTTACCATTTTTAAGTGACTTAATCACATCTCTAATCTCTTGTGTTGTTATTTCTGCTGTTAGCTTTTCATTTTGTTGATTTCCTATTGATGGCAAGTCCAATGTGCATAGAAATTTTTTAATATCTTTAGTATTTGTTTCTTCAGGTTGCGAGTATAGTTCTTGGTAGAAATTATGGAATATTTCTTCGATGTTTTCTGGGTTAACTGTGGTTTTATTTGTGGTGGGGTCTTTAATCTTATATACATTATTCATTGATTGTTGTTTTCTTAACCGTTTTGCCAGCAGTTTTGTGGCTTTTGGTCCCGTTTCATAATATTTTTGCTTTAGATATCTATTTTTCCTTTCAATTTCATCCATTTGTGTTTCTTTTATCTTTATTTTTTCTTCTTTAATTTCTTGATATATTTTTGGGTCATTTGTGCTTTGATGTTTATGTTCTAATTCCCTCAGTCTCTCACATCTTTGTTCATATGCTTCCAGTTTAGTCTTATTTGCTTTTCCTGTTTCAACAATTAATTTACCTCTTAACACGGCTTTTAGTGCATCCCATAGTATTGTTGGGTCCACTTCTTCATTGTCATTCTCTTGGATATATTCATTTATGTTTACTTTTATTCTTTCTTTCATTTTATCATCATTTAACAGTCCTACATTAAGTTTCCATGTTGTTTGTCGTTTTCTATTGTTTAAATTTATTTCCATGTATATAGGATTATGATCTGATATTTCTGCCCCTCCAATCCAACAATTTCTCACCCTGTGTCTGTCATCTTCATTCATAAGGAAGTAATCTATTCTAGAGTGTACTTTATGGACTGCTGAATAATGTGTATAGTCTTTTTCGAGTGGGTGCAGGTCCCTCCAAATGTCTACCATACCCATTTCTGCCAGTGAGGTTCTTATGAATTTTGTTACATGTTTTTTTGTCTTCTTAACACTTGTTGTATCAATTTCATGATCCATGACAGCATTTAAGTCTCCTCCACAAATTAGGACTCCTTCACTGTGTGTTGCTATGAGATCAAACAGATGTTGAAAAAAACCCTTGTCACTTTCTGGTGGGGCATAGATGTTCACTAATGTGATCTGCATTCCATCTATGCTACCCTTTATTATTACATACCTGCCTTCTTTATCCTGGATTTCCTGTTCACATTCAAATTGTATTTTATTTGAGATTAGTATCATAACCCCCCTTTTAGTTCCTCCCTTAAATGAACTGTAGTAGGAGTTCTTATAGCCAAATCTCTTTAGTTTCACATGTTCTGTCTTGCTCAAATGTGTCTCTTGCATAAATATAATTTCGGCTTTTTCTTTCTTGAATTTTCTTATTATTCTTTCCCTTTTAACAGGTGAGTTCAGACCATTCACGTTTAGTGTTATTATCTTAAGATTTTTACCCATAATCATGTTTTTCCATTTTTTTAACTTGTGCTCCTAGCCCCTTTAACAACAAAAATAACACATATTTATATAAAAACACATTAAAAAATCTCGACCTCCGTACTTTGGACCTTTCTTCTGCCCACAGGTCCCTGTTGGTGGGTGGAGGGATTGTCCTCACCGAGTGTAGGGCCCTCCCTAGACCTGTATTTACTATCCAAGAAATAGTCATTAGTCTAGAAATGTCCAACAAATATCACTTAAACCTCTCCTAGCCGTCTGTTTCTCTTTTACCTTGTCTTCTTGGCCTTCATTTCTTCTGTGTCTTTCTTAATCTTTGTTATAATCTAGGCTTTCAGTTGAAAGCCTTGTAGTCTTTCCTGGGCCCGCTGTGCCACGTCTCCCCCCGTCTTTTGCCGTTCACTCGCCTCCACTCCGGCTGTCGTGATGCGTTCAGGGCCTCCGCTGCTCCTACCGTTTCCTCCGGCACGTACACCTCAAGGCCCCGCTCCATCATGTCCTGCGCTGCCTCTCTGGCTGTGTTGTAGGTTCTTACGCCGTTCTCCCAATGAATCCTCATCTTCGTTAGCAGCGTTTGGAATCTAATTTTTTTTTCTTTCAGCGTTTTTTTAATGTTGGCATATTTCTTCCGCTGCTGCACAATTTCTGCCGGGTAGTCATGATCAAAGAATATCTGCTTGTCGCCGATTCGTATCTTTTTTTTCCACGCTCGTGTCAGGATTCTTTCCTTTACATCATATTTCAGAAAGTTTACCACAACTGACCTGGGTGTAGAGCGTGGGTTCGGGTTCTGTGCCGAAGCTCTGTGCGCTCGTTGAATCTGCAGATCCGCTTCGCTGGGCAGTTCCAGCTCTTTTTTTAAGAACTGATCCATGAATTTCGTCATCGAGTTGCCTTCAATGCCCTCCGGGATCCCGAAGATGCGTATATTGCCCCGTCTGGACCTGCTCTCCAAGTCGGTTACTTTCTCCTGCATCCTCTGCATTTGTGCCGTCAGGGTCTGCAGCTGTTCGCTTGCCTCGCTATTCCAATCTTCCAGCTCTGATATTCGGGCCTGCGCTTCTGTCATACACGCCCGCTGGGAGCGCAGCTCCTCCATGTTTTCTGCTAGCTTGCGCTCCATTTCTCTTCGGAGGCCCATAATTTCTTCCTTAATCTCTTTTTTCAGCTCCTCCTTAAGAGCCGCTAAATCCTGTTGTAGCTGCCGTTTGAAGTCTCTCAACTCTTTACCCAAACTGGCGATGCCAGTGTTCATGCTATCGAGTTTTGTGTCTTCCATTTTCTCTGCTGCGGTCACCTCGTTTTTTTGGGCCCCGTGTTCAGCGGTTTCTCCTGCATTGTTGAAGAGGAATTCTTTAATTTTACTCTGCTTTTGTCCTTGTGCCCGGCTCCTTCGTGTTTTCATCCCTTAGTTTATTGATCCGCTTATGTCGAGTTGGCCATTTACCGATGATTTTTAATCCGGCTAGGGAGAGCTCTCTGTTTAAGCGTTATGTCTCTCCGCCATCTTCCCGGAAGTCCACAAAAGCAGAGTCTTTAATGAACAACTCTTCTATCTTGTCTCATCTGGTGCAGAGCTTGGCAGAAGGCAAAGAGGGGGCGGAACACAAGATTGGGCTATTTGCAGACGATATTATAGTTTACCTTGAACAACCAGATGAATCAATAATGGAAATGATGAACTTGATAGAAAATTTTGGAAAATTATCAGGATACAAGATAAACATAACAAAAACACAAATACTGACATTCCACTATAACCCTCTAAACCAGATAACTGATAAGATCAAACTAAACTGGAAACAAAAAGAAATAAAATACCTTGGAGTGAACATACCTAAAGATCTAAGCAAAATCTATAAAGCAAACTATGATAGGTTGGAACAAGAAATAAAAAAAGATATTGATAGATGGTCAATCTTAAATATGGATCTGAATTCAAAAATTGAGACAGTCAAAATCAGCATACAACCTAGATTACTTTACCTCTTCCAGGCTATACCAACAGAGATTCCAGATGCCCAATTCTCAAAGTGGGACAGGATGATATCGAGATTTGTTTGGGGAGGTAAAAAACCAAGAGTGAAATATAAAACTCTCCAGTTACCAAAAGAGAAAGGAGGCATGGGCCTACCGAGTCTAAAGGAATATTACTACTCAGCACAAATAAGATATATCATATGTTGGTGCGATGAGGGATATGAGGCAAAATGGAAAGAAATGGAAAAGGAAATTGAGGGACTCCCAGTACAAAGCATAATAGGAGATAAAGATGCATATAAGCAAATCAAACAAATAGACCCAATCACTAAATTTACTTTAGAACTGTGGTATAAAATAGTACAAAAGTATAATATAAAGGAAGACATAAAACTATTGAAATGGGTAGCATTTGACAGTCAGTTTGAACCGGCAAAACAAGATAGGGGATACAAAAATCTGGTGAACAAGGGAATCACAGCATGGGGCAATATCGGAAAAAAAGATCTCGGGAGCTTTGTAAACATCAGGAGAAAATTTAAACTAGAAAGATCGGAATTCTTCAGATATCTGCAGATGAGAGACTATTATATGAAGAAGATTAGGCATAACCTCCAAACAGATGTGAGCGAGATTATACAATTCATTTTAAGCTCATATACAGGAAATAAAACAAGAATTATTTCAAAGCTATATCAGAAACTTATGGCAAACAATCATTCAAGTAACTATATAAAGGAGAAATGGGAGAAAGAGCTCAATTTAAACATAACAGAAGAAAGCTGGCAGGAAATATGGAAAACACAACACACGTCAACAAATTCAAGAACATGGAGGGAATTTGGATGGAAAAACCTGATTCGCTTTTTCATTACACCACAGATTCAAGGAAAGTATACAAATACCCAATCTATATGCTGGAGGGGATGTGGGGCTCAAAATGCAGACCACTCGCATATGTTTTGGAAATGCTGCAAAATCTCATCATTCTGGAAATCTATACATGTGACAATACAGAGGATATTAGGATATAATATACCAATGAACTGTAACATGATGTACCTATGTGATCTTAAAAGAGACAATGTTATACAGGCTGAGGACAGATATCTAGTTAAAATCTTGTTGATTGCATGTAAAAAAACAATCACAAAAAAATGGCGATCAGAAGTTCTTCCTGACCAAGAGCAATGGACTGACATTATTGAGGACATACGTATGATGGAAAAACTAACATATCGACAAAGAATGCAAGAAGGACTATGGGAAAAAAAATGGCGGAAATGGACACACTACAAAGTGCAACAACGAGACAGATATTGAAAGAATAACCAAAGACGCTGGAAAAACCAGAAGAATTAAGAGATGGAAACTAAAAACTTGATGCTCCAACATTTGTCCCCCCCCCCTTTTTTTTTTTTTTACTCTAGCCCCTTTTTTTTTTAAATGTAGACTGTGATCTGAATGCAATATATATAATTAAAAATGAATAAAAATCTTAAGTTACAAAAAAAAAAACGCACGCGCCACCTCCTTGGCTGTGGTTGCGGCCAGCGGAACCGCTTCTGGCCAGCGCGTGGTGCAGTCCACCATTGTCAGGAGGTGCGTGCACCCCTGTGATGGCGGGAGGGGGTCCACGAGGTCCACGTGAACATGGTCGAACCTCTTAGCCGGAATACAAAACGGCTCCAAGGGAGCCTTCGTGTGTCTGTGTACTTTGGGTCGTTGGCACGCCACACAGGCTGCCGCCCACTCTTTCACCTGTTTACACAGGCTCGGCCACACGAATTTCTCCCCTACCATTTTGATAGACGCGCGCACTCCCGGGTGCGCCAAAGAATGAATCGAGTCAAACACACGGTGACGCCACGCGGCCGGGACCACGGGACGAGACATCGCAGATTGGGGGGGGGGGGGGGGGCATGCCGTCTTGCAGCACCCTGCTCTCCAGCCTTAACCCTGTTGGTCCAGACTGGAGCGTGCGCACATCCGTGTCACTAACCCGCTCCGCGGCCATGGCTGTGTAATCTATCCCCACGCAGACCGGGGCAGCCACGGCGCGCGAGAGGCAGTCTGCCACTACATTCAGTTTACCCGACACATGCTGAATATCGGTAGTAAACTCTGAGATCACGGCCAGCTGTCTCTGCTGCCGGCCCGACCACGGTTCTGAAACCTTGGCCATCGCGAATGTTAGTGGCTTGTGGTCAACGAACACAGTGAAACTGCGCCCTTCCAGCCAGAACTGGAAGTGGCGAATGGCCAAGTGGAGAGCCAGCAACTCCCTGTCGAACGCGTTGTATTTACGTTCACTGTCGCGCAAAGTCCTGCTGAAAAAGGCGAGCGGCTGCCAAGCCCCGGCTACGCGCTGCTCCACAACCACCCCTATGGCCACATCTGACGCGTCAGTGGTGAGCACTATGCGGGCCGTTGGGTCTGGATGTGCCAGCAATGCAGCGTTTGCCAGGGCTGCTTTGACTTCCGAGAACGCCCGCTCCCGCTCCGGGGACCATTCAATCTTATCCGCGGGTTTCTGTTTTTTGAGCGCGGTGTACAGTGGTTGCATGAGCTGCGCTGCGCGGGGAAGGAAACGGTTATAAAAGTTCACCATTCCCAAAAATTCTTGTAGCGCCCTGACCGTTTGCGGCCGGGGCAAATCTGCTACCGCACGCACTTTGTCAGGCAGCGGAACCGCTCCTTCGGGAGAGACGCGGTGCCCCAAAAAATCAATCCGCGTCACCCCGAACTGGCATTTCGCTGGGTTGATTATTAACCCGTGCTCTTCCAACCTCCGGAAAACCGTCGTGAGGTGGGTTTCGTGTTCGTCTTCGGACGCGCTGGCTACCAAAATATCGTCCAGGTAGACGAACATGAAAGGGAGATTGCGCAGCACTGCATCCATGATGCGTTGGAACGTCTGTGCAGCCCCTTTAAGCCCAAATGACATGCGCAAAAACTCGAATAAACCGAACGGAGTTATCACCGCTGTTTTGGGTATGTCCTCAGCACGCACTGGGACTTGGTGGTAACCGCGGACCAGGTCTATTTTAGAAGAAACGTGCGCTCCTGCCAGGTGAACGGAAAAATCTTGAATGTGAGGAATTGGGTAGCGGTCATGCGCTGTGGCGTTGTTCAACCTGCGGAAATCCCCGCAAGGTCGCCACGAACCCTCAGCTTTAGGGACCATGTGAAGCGGGGAAGCCCATGGGCTGTTTGAACGCCTGATGATGCCCAACCTCTCCAGGTTGGCGAACTCCTCGTGCGCTATAGCCAGTTTAGCTGCATCCAAGCGCCAAGGTTTTGCAAAAACGGGCGGCCCGGTGGTGGTGATAAAATGCTCCACCCCGTGTTTAGCGATGGCTGCCGAAAATGTCGGGACAATGAATGCTGGGAACTGAGTGAGCAGTGTGTGGAACTTACCGCATGCAGCTGTGACGTTGGCTTGTGCTGTTGGCTGGGTCACTCGAGCTATACAGGGAAGAGAGTCGAAGGACAGTGCATTAACCAGGCACCTGTTAGCGACATCAACCAACAAACCATGTGCACACAAAAAATCAGCCCCCAGTATATTGAAATTCAATGCTGCTATGACAAAAGTCCACTCAAATGTACGGCCGTGTAGAGACAAGAGTAGAGTCCTCTCACCAAAGGTCTTAATCTCTGAGCCGTTTGCTGCTGCCATCTCGGGGCCGCCAGATCCTGCCAGCCGGTCAGCGTAGGTCGGCTGGATGAAACTCTTCTGGGTGCCCGTGTCCACAAGGAAATGCCTCCCCGAGCGTGCGTCCGTCAAGTAGAGCAGCTTGTTCTCCTCACCGAGGGTCGCGGCTGCTACCGACCCCTGGTCTTGGCGTTTCCCGAGTTGCTTGAATTGGCACGGTGGTATACATTTGCGTGCCCTCTCTGCGAAGCGGCGGTGGTAGAAACAAAGCGTGTCTCCCTCGCGTTCCTTGGCCCCCGCTGCTGCTGTCGTCGGTGGCTCTGCTGCTGCCGTCGATGGCTCCTCACCTACTCCGGCCGTCGCGCCGAGCTCTGTCGCTGCCGCAATGGTCGTGAACTCTCTGCTTGCGACGATGATCCGGTTTGCTTCTCGGGCCAGAGCACGATAGTCCCGCTTGGCCAGCAATGGCGAATTGGCCAGGGTCACTCTTGCCGCTGACGGAAGGTTCTGGAGGAAGAGGTGGGTAAAAATAAAATGGTCGTCGTCCATGCCCTTTAACCTCAGCATCTTCTCCATCAGGTCAATGGCCGACCCATCTCCCAACCCAGTCCGCGCCAGGAGTCTCTCTGCTCTCTCACTATCCGAGAGTGTGTAGTGCTGGATGAGTGCAGCCTTCAGCGCGCCGTACTTGTCGTTGGTTGGTGGCTGATCGAGCTGGCTCTCCACGTGCTGAGCTGTGCGGGCGTCGAGCGCTGCGACCACATAGTGGAACTTCGTGTCATCCGCCGATATCCCCCGGAGGGCAAACTGTGCCTCGACTAGGTGGAACCAGGAGTGTGGATTGTGCTGCCAAAAATCCGGTAGCTTGACTGCAACAGCACATGCGTGGCTGGGGGCTCCCATTGAGGCTGGCTCCGGGGATCTTTCGTTGTGTTCCATGATTCGTCTTGGGTCACCAGTGTGGAGCATGTAAAGAAAGAGGCGGATTTGGTTCAGGCGATTTATTACACATCTCACACAAGAAGCACAGACAGAATGACATCTCAGCAAAGACTCTTCTCTTAAATACTATGGCATTCCCCTAGAAGCTTCTAACACACAAAAGGTCACATTGCATTCACTTCCTTAAGCCTTTCCCATTCTTCTAGAAGTTTCTAACACACAAAAGGTCACATTGCATTCATCCTTCACACCTCCCTGTTATCTCACCAGGGAACCTCTGCTCTTTGATCTTGTCCAAGATGCTACACAATTATGCTTTCCCCATGTGCCGCCATAGTGTAGCATTAACCCTTTTTGGTTCCAATCTATACAATCATTCTTTGGTGAAGAAAATTGTTTCAACTCAAAAGTCTGGTCATGAACTGCTTGTCTCACCCAAGGACCAGACTTGTAACACGACCCATCGGCCATAAAGCGGAAGTTAATCCCTTCTCCAGGGCTTAGTCATTCTCCCTTTTCTGCTCTTTGGCAAAAGAATGCCCCAAATGACAGATTTATGGTTGATATAATCCATACTTGGGAGTCAAGTTTCTTCATTAACCAACCAGACAGTTTTGCAGTGCCATCTGGTGGACAAAGCGATCTGCTTTATACATTTCTTCCCGCCTCTGGCACTCAGGGTAAACACATTTACATACCAGTTACCAAGTGTGAACACACATCAACATACACATTAACACATTCACGCCCCTGCATCCTCAGGTGTGAGCCTGGCACAGCGGGGGCGAAAGGCACATCTTTATTTACTACATACCCCCTGGTGCTCTGGCGCCCCTGGCTAGCACCCCCAGCACCCTGAAGTACTGGGTGGAGTGTCATCTCCTTTGTGTCACAACACAATTATGCATCTTTTTGTAATGTCTGAGCGCCGATTCTGTCCGTGCTTGGGTTGTCCAGTATTTCCCTGGTTCTATCCTATTCCGGGTCTTGTCTTATGGTCTCCTACGAGGCTTTTATTTTTACAGCGTCTCGGCGGACTTCCGGCTGTCAAAGACGAGCCGCTCCGGGACAGCTGTATGGTATTGTCATTAATTATTTCCCCCTTTTCCTGATTGGGTTTTGTTTTCCATTTAAGGGTGCAACTGAGGCTTACTCCTCTCTGCGACCTACACCTTATGACATCGTGCACCACCGTGTACGTGGCTGGAGTTCCTATGCCCAACTCCAGTCTCTCTTGTGATTCTGTTACTCATCCTCCCGTAAGTGTTTACTGTTCAGCGTAGGCTCCATCCTCGCTGCCTTCCCTAGTCTATCTCCAGAGTCAGCGTTCTTGTGTCAGAGTTTATGTGCGTGTTTTGCCCTCGTTGCTCATTATTTTGTCATCCTTTGTTATTCACGTCTTGTGTTAATAAAAATGCAAACTCATCAGTTGCCTATAGTGTCTCACTGATGACCCTGCAACGGGCATCCATAACACTTTTACGTTATTTATCCCAGCAGTCGAAAGCTCACTTTGAACAAATAATGCAGTTGCCTCCTGTATGAAGACAGTGAGCTAGCTAGTTAGCCATCAATGCTAACTCTGTGCTCTGCTTGTATTTTACATCTGTGTCAACAGTATCTGATGAAATAAGCTAGTGTCATCCTGGCTTAAAGTTGTTTTTTTACTTGTTGCACTTTTGTGCTGTGCATGTACTTAAATTGTGTGTATTTTCATTCTAGAGTCCGACCGGCATCTGCTTTGACACTGGCAACATTTAGCACGACGTGTGATGACTGGTAAGAAACAAGTTGCACACAGTGTTGTTTTTAGCAGTGGTGGAGAAAGTACTCAAATCTTTTGCTTTTTAAGTTAAAGTACAGAAAAAGTGCCAAAAACAAAGTAGCACAATTTCCACTTAAGTAAAAATATTACAGAACTCACTTTTGAATGTACTTGAAGTATAACTAGTGCATGCCCGTAGAAAGCAAGTATTCCTGTTTGAAACAGGTAGCCCAATCAGGCTTTACAGGCCCAGATGTAGGCTGTGTTTGAAAGTGGAATACAGATGTGTAGCCTATATGTGGGCAATCACACATGTTAGACTTTGACAAATATGAAAGGGAGTGAACTAAGATTTATTCGATTGTGTAAATATTAATTACAGAATAATTGAAAATTAATGGGAAATTCAATATTAGCCACTGTTTAAGAACTGCTTGTTTAGTTTTTTGTCACATCACTTATTTGCATGATCTTTTATGAGTTATATTCATAATAGTGTATCTTGCACTTTGGGGAATGGGAGTTGTTCAGTCACCATTAAAATTTAGTTTATACATGTAGTTTATAGTCTATCATCAGTAAACCCATGCAGTACTATAACAGGACACATTACAAATGTAGTGGATTTAGATTAATGGGTTTATAGGTGTTTTACTGTTGGTACAAGTATTAATGTAAATATGAATGTGAGTAGGGATGAAAATTCCCTACTATTACACAACCATATCCTCGTAGGGCACCAGTTCAGATAATGGACAATTTTATTAACAATTCTTTATTTGTACCAATTATGAATCAGTCTAAAAAAAAAAAAAAACCCTTGTGAGTTCTTGTCTGCTAATAATCAAGAAGATGGACATGAAATCAAATAATAACTCCCATATGTCTTTCAGTAGTTTAATAAGAAATGTCAGAATAGGTTAACAAATTTGGATAACTTTAAAACAGAGAATTCAACATGTATCATGGGCATCATAGACTGAGTTACTGAGTATCACATGTGAATCAAACATTTGTGGAACCAAAGAACCCTAGTTTAGCTTGTCAGTATACTGGAAATTGGAAAGCCATAAAACAGCATTGGTTAAGAAAAGTGGATGCAGTTTTATGAAGAAAATGATGATTAAACTATTTATAAAAATGCAAAATTGGTGTTACTCTTAAAAGAACAAAAATTAATGAAAGGACAAAATGTGTTTTGAAATTCTGATAGGGGTTTGCATGAAATTAAGTTTAAAGAACTTATACTAGGAATATTCTGAAGAATTAAGTTTAAATTGAACAGCAGACCATCAGCCAAGCAGAATCATTGTGTCCCAGTGGGTAGCAGGCGGTCCATTGGATTCTGTGTCAACTGGACCGGCGTGGGTTCTGTTGGAAGACTGGCAGACAGGCTCTTTACCACAGATATGGCCTACTCCCGAGATCACAAAGGGGCTGGTTCTTCTGCAGGCTGGCTGCGGTCTTCTCTTATGCACTGAAGAAGGAGTTTGCTTATTGTACAAAGTCCAATGAGAAAATCAAATTGGGACAAAAATATGCCACAGATCCATTTCTTCCGATGTATGTGGCTTGAATGAGTTGGTTTAAGCTTGGAAAAAATCAAACAAAATCTTTTTACATGGTAATTTAAAGAAAAAGATTAAAATAACAAAAAGTGAACTTCAAAGAAAAGAAAAAAAAAGAATTTTCACAGAGCACTGGAGACTCTGGGCCTACTTGGAAGACAGAAAAAAATGGGAGTGCAGAGAAGTCTGCTCCTTACAGCTTGACCAACGCCCAAAAAACTGAACAAAGGAAAGTTAGTTCTGTTCTGTGTTGGAGGTGAAATAAACTGTGTCATCAGCTCGTGTCTCGTTTGCTTTCATCCTCCACAATATCAGATCATATCACATCACTCACCATCCACTGTATCCTCTACATCACGGTTGTTGGGTCCTCCCATTATTTGCTGGTCGGTGGCCGTAAATTCATTTCGGGTGGCTCTGTCTAGTTCCCTCTGGATTCTCTCATCAGCCAAAAGACACAGAAAAGTCTGTTGGACCACAATGTTGATTTCTGTGAAACCATTTCTATCATTGTTGTTTATACTGACGCTTGCTTGCTTGCTCGCTCGCGGACAAATTTTTGCAAATTGCAGCTGGAGAGTCTGTTGAAGACGTCGCTCTCATGACGTTACGCTCTGACCAATCAGTGGCCTGCAGTCTGTTGACATCACATTTTCAGCTCGACTCGGCACGGTTAGAACCTCACTCATGTAGCGATATGTGTGATTAATAATTATGATCAGGTATAAAAATTATTTAATTTATATTAATGTATTGGGACCTGAGATTAACTCTGGGTCCACACACACAGAAAAAGTTAATAAACACTCGTGGGGCACCAGCTCCTCTTTAAGGAGCACTTTAATCTTTAATTTCACTTTGTACCTGTTTAATCACTCGATAAATTAATTAGTAATCAGTCTCAAAATTTTAGTGAATTCGATACTGGGGACTTTGAAACTAGACTCAGAATGAAATAATTCCCAACAACTTCTCTCATTTTCACATATTTATTAAATTAAATGATGATTAAAAGACATTGCAGTGATTTCATTAACCATGAAATTAAACTTGTAAATGATAGATTAACAATGTAAACATTTGCAGAATCAGGGTGAAATTGTAAACTGAATTTAGATCAGTTTGAGTTAACAGATTATGGGAAACATAACACAAATTTATGGAGAAAATTAAACTAATTATATGGAAAATTCTGGATTACTCTTAAGAAAATGAAAATGGAATTTTAAGGAAAAGAGGAGTTATGTTAATGGCTTTAATTTTGCATTTGATCAAACATTAAATTATTCTCAAATCTCAGACGTTTGATTCAGCAGATGGATAAATAATGCAGCTTACGTGACCATGCATGATGGCGAGTTCTTTCGTCGTCCTTGGGAAGCTTTAGATGTAGAGAAAGGCCAAAACCCGGAATATTTGACCAGCAAATATTCAGACGAGGACTGGCCTCTTTGGAGTCTGTTGTTGCAG
This sequence comes from Pholidichthys leucotaenia, assembly GCA_020510985.1. Classification (NCBI taxonomy): domain Eukaryota; kingdom Metazoa; phylum Chordata; class Actinopteri; order Cichliformes; family Pholidichthyidae; genus Pholidichthys; species Pholidichthys leucotaenia. The sequence goes on from CM035843.1 coordinate 95,466,396, forward strand.
GATGAGATTCTTGATGTTTTATTCCAATGGCTGAAGTCCAGCCGAAGTGTCTCCCTTTTCGTGGCGTGTGGATTTCTTCAGCTGCGCATGGTCGTGGATCAAAGACTTCTCATGAGAGAATTCGAGAGTAATTACCAAAAATCTGATCAAATAGCAAAATCAAAAAGAATTTTTGGACTTGTGGAAGTGAAATTAACTTCTAATGTGTAAGTTGGTCAATGAAATTAAAAATAAAGTCAAGATTAAAAATGGTGAGTTTAAAGAAAGTTTAACAGGAAAAGGTTATAAAAATAAACATCTAGAAATGGAGTTTGACTCCAAGTTTAGAATTTGAGCTCAAGAAAGGAAAAAGATTAATTCCTAGGCGTTTAAAGAAAGACAAGAAGACACGTGGGAGAAATGTCCTTTGTTCTCCAGTGGTGCTGTGCAGTCATCTGGTGTGAAGACAAGATGTGGAAGAAGTGGCAAAAGAGACAAAAAATGACAAAAGAGAGGAAGAAGCGAGGGGTCTCCCTCCTTTTATCTGTGGAAAATTTTTGCGGGCCTCTGTGGTTGACAGGAGCCCCCAGCCAATAGGCCTCCTTCGTGGGCGGGTTTTTACGAACTTTAGTCCAATGAACAAACAGGCTTTTGTCTGCGAGGAACCAATGGAATGGAGGAGCTGGAGCCCAGTAAATGCTGGGTGATATTTGATACCAGTCCACATGGAAATACATACAATTTTAATACACTGAGAATTCCTTAACCCACTTATGTATAAAGTCTAAGCTAGCCTTAGTGATTCATGCAACTTATAGCTAGTGCTTTTAAATTACTGTGCAAGAATAAACATTCATTTAAACATTTTAGCATGCACATATTTAAAATCAAGGATTAATATATTTCAAACCCATTATTGTCCACATCAAACATCAAGAGTCCATTTGCTTTTCCATGGTGTCCTGAAAAAGAGGAAGATGTTGAGAAGTGAGTCTTAACAAAGATGTGATTAAAAAGGTTCACTGGTTAAATCCAGCATGTCCCAGAGTTGTCAGCAGAGGGCAATGTTGAGATGTGGATATTTTGTAGGCCATATGAGGTACTCCACAGAGGTCTGTTCTTTGTCTCCAAGTTTTATGGGCCAATAAAAGGTTAGGGATTCCGAAGACTGGATTAACAAAGGAATGTTAGTTCAGCTGTGATCTTGGGGTAAAAGAGCAGTTCTTGACTGTCCTTTTCCTGGGTCTTTAAGCTGAAGAATAATTTTTATTGATGAGCCAAAGTGAGATGATGCTACACTCAGGTCGGTCCGAAAAAAGTACTGGGTACGAGGTACCAGGTACTAATGGAAAGCCCTACAAAGCGCGCTGAGTCAAGGCGAGTAGGGCTAAGTAGGTACTAGTGGAAAAGGGGCTTTAGTTGCTATCTTCCATCACGCCTGACCCAACTAACATAAATTTGTCTTAAAGAATGAATAAAATAATGCATCACTGGTGGACAGCAGTGTGTGTGGTTTTATTGGTTGAGAGGATATGACTGGTTTCTGAAGTACAATAAGCATAGTGTGGTGGTACTGTATGGGGGGTTCTCCACCCAGAAGCCAGGGGCAAGATGGAACAAAGGACTGAAGGAGGAAGTGGCACCAAGGGGTCTCAGACGTATCAGAAAGTACTATCCGCCCCCCGGGGAGTTCAGGAGACACAGGGGTTGCGAGAGGAAGAGAGGGTGTTATGATGTTAATGTGTCACGCATGCCTTTGTGCACTGAGAGTATTGATTTTGGCTCCCTGGGTCTAATGGGGCAGAAATAAAGGTTATGAAAAGGAGGTGCCCAGAGACCCAGATAAGAGTATTTTCTGTGCTTGATGTTGGAAGAGGAATAAAGTTCATATGTCATCTAGCTCGCTGCCTTGTCTGCTTTCTTCTTCCACAACAGAAACATATGTGAAAGAGTGGCTAAACTGCTAGCTTCACTTAGCTGCCTCATTGTTACCAACTCCTCAGTAAGGAAAGTAGCTATTGGCTATCCTAAAAGTTGCTAGAAGTTGCTAAATGACGTCATTGCCTAATTTGCACAATTGGTCATTTGCATGTAATTGTAATAGGCGCGGGGCGGCACGGTGGCGGAGTGGTTAGCACTGTGGCAGCACAGCAACTCACCCTTGGCCGGGGGATCCTGGGTTCGATCCCAGCCCCTGACCAACAGTGATCTGTGTGGAGTTTGCATGTTCTCCCCGTGTCTGCGTGGGTTTACTCCGGGATTTCTCCGGTTTCCTCCCACATGCCAAAAACATGCAAGTTAGGTTAATTGGCATCAAACTGGGGATTCTAAATTGTCCTTAGGTATGACTGTGAGAGTGAATGATTGTCTGTCTCTCTGTGTTGGCCCTGCGATGGACTGGCGAGCTGTCCAGGGTGTACCCTGCCTCTCGCCCAAAGATGCTGGGATAGGCTCCAGCCCCCCCGCGACACGAAACGGATTAAGCGGAAGAAGATGAAAATGAATGAATGTAATAGGCGCTGTAGGAGAGAAGAATAATGTTGTGGGAGAGACAAAAAGTGAGTAAAAAACACCCTAAATATGTTTAGAACTACAAATTAACTTTCTTCTGTTGATTCTTGGTTTGCTTGTTTTAATTTGGCATTTGAATTCAGGGTTGGATTTCCACTCCTTTCTGTATTTTTGAACGTACAGTTTAGCCTGCGACATGACGAGCTTGCTGCTAGATGTTTAGCTTATCACACACACACACACACACACACACACACACACACACACAGAGTGGAAGAAGTGAGTACGTGACTGAGGCTGTTAGTCAAATGCAATGATTTATTAGTGTGACACTGACAGTGAAGAAACATTTACATCGATTGGGAGGGGTTGCGCAGGTGCAATTCATTTGCAGTCTGGACGTGAGTGGCATGGGCGTGAGTCTCCTTTCTGACTGTAACTAACTGCTGCACGAGGCTACTGTGAGACTGACCACTTGTGAGTGCTTTGGGATGGAGAGAAGTTCACGGTAGCACCCATACCACTGCTTGTTGAGGATAGTAACTGCAGAGCAATTGTGCTTTCACGTCAGCAGCCACTGCGGCTAGTGATTTTCCAAAGTTACTAGCCACTCAGCCTTTTCACTAGCCACAATTTTGTAGTTGGAAAATTATGTTTAATATGATCAAATTTGATTATCGTATGCCAAAATGTAGTTGAATTAAATGTACAACCTTTTTTAAATGCAATGACCCTTATACATACATAAAAATAGCAAGATAAACACTGTCTGTTTAAGTAGTTATTAACAGCAGTAAATACTGTAAAACAATTGAGAAAAATATTTGCAATATGAGAATGAAGTACAGGTAGATTTGGGGTCCATCCCAATTCTCATTTCTACCCTGTCCCCTTGGCCCTTGAAACGAAAGGTCCCTTGCTCTCATCAGGAAAAAGAAAACTGATGAGAAAAAAGTCTTATCTTACAGAGAAAAATGTTTCAGATTTACACAAACTATTCCAATCAGTAGAAAGTCAGAAATTTACTAGAAATAAAGCTGTAACTTCACAGAAAACATTTTGGACCCTCTGGTGGGCCATTTTTGGCCCATGGGCCATATATTTGACACCCCTGGACCAGCCCATTAAAAATACATATTTAGAGGATTTACTTCCATGAAATAGCTGCATATCACAACAGCATGTAAATGAATAAGATAAAATAAAATAGAAAGCACAGATAAATGAAAGGTCACCTTAAAAGAAGCTTCATTTGTTCTTTACAGCAACAAATCACAGTCACTTTTTCTCTGTGTGGTAAGAAAACTTAATTTGCACAACTGCGGACATTAAATGCAAGCTTCTTGCTCTAAAAATAGTCATGCTTAACCACAGAGGTAGAAGCTGATGTTGGGGGCTACTTACCACTCGGACACAGCATTTCTTCCAGGTTGCAGTGTGAACTGGCGCAGGACAGGAGACCAACCCGTGAAGCAGCCTGTCTGCGTAAAGCAAATCAAATCAAATCAACCTTTATTGTCATATTGCTGTACATACAACAGTAGTGCAGGCAAGATAAAATTGCATTTCTCTCGGCATCCATATAAGTTAAAGAACATGATTTAAGACACACTCACCCATATCTTCACCCCCCACCCCACCACATCCATTTACACATCCCTGAGACATACTTGGAAAAAAAAAAAAAACAACAACTAACTATAATATACAAATAATGTACATAATGTCCGTAGGTGCAGTAGTGTATACGAGAGATTCCGGATCAACTGTTCAGCATTCTAACAGCTTGTGGAAGGAAGCTGTTAATCAGTCTGGTGGTTCTGCCTCTAATGCTCCGGAATCGTTTGCCAGATAGCAGAAGTTCAAAGTGTTTATACAGAGGGTGACAACGGTCCTTGACAATGTTCAGTGCCCTGCTCCTACAACGGTTCTGAAAAAGTTCTTGGACAGAGGGGAGGGAGACTCCAGTTACCCTCTCAGCTCCCTTAACTATCCTCTGCAGGGCTTTTTTGTCTGACATACTGCAGCTGGAGTACCATGTAGCAATGCAGTACGTCGGGGGTCCAGGTGACAGTGGACCAATGAGCACACACTATGTGCAGATAGTGCTTCTGGGAATTGTAATTTCATAGTCTCACATTACAGATAGGTTTTATTTTAGATGTCGTCTAAAGAAACTACAACCCGCCAAGCCCTGCACGTCAGAGTCTACAAAACACCAGAAAAGTCTCTGATAACACCAGAAAAAGTCGCTAGATTTGTCGTTAGTCGCTTTTGACAGAAAAAGTCACCAAGAGGGTTTGAAAAGTCACCAGATTCAGCGAGAAAGTCGCCAAGTTGGCAAAACTGAGCTGCCTTGGATCATGGGTTGAGAAAGTAAAACTTTAACTAAGCTGAAATAGTGTCTAAGAAATAAATATATGTTCAACTGTATGAATAAGGATTCCAGTGGGGGTGAATAGATTTTAGAAAAAAATAGCAGTCAGAACTGACTGGATTCAGGTGACCTGTCCATCCCTACTGAGGCAAGCTGTATCTAGTTACAATAACTGATTCTGTTAGCAAGTGACAACAGTTCAATGAAGCATCACAGCAAAAATATAACAAAATAAGTAAGAACGATGTAAGATATATTATTGACTGTGGATTAGTGAGCCAGGTGGAAAAAGGGATGTCTATTCTGGTGACCGAAATCTAAAGAAAATAACAATATAAACCTCGTTGGTTGCGAGCTTCCTAGTAACAATGTTAGCTCTTAGGCTAACATGACAGACAGCTATGCAGGCCAATAACAGAGCAGCGGGTGGGTATCAAGGACAACGATGGGCTGGGTTTACCATTTTATGATGTCAAGGCTGTTTTTTAAGAGAAGTGAGTGTTTTCATATTTTTTGAAAGTCACATGACCAATAGATGCACTACACAATGTTAAAACCTACAAATACACAATTTTTCAGTCAACAACCCCTTTAAACACAACAGAACCTACGTATAGTGGTTCAACATGAAAACATGATAGAAACTTAACCTGTAACTGTCTGTTGTACTACTACTACAATCACAATAGATTGTTTCAGCAAAACAGAATGAAGTTTAAACATTTGCATTAAAAAGAAGTGATGAATGGTCACAGTCTTTTGAGAAAAGAATATTGCTCATGGAATGTATTTTGTTTCCCTCAACATTAGGCATTATCCTTGGTCTGTTTTAGTCCAGCTGAGATATCCACATACTGAGCCATTTAAAAAGATCCAAAACAAATAGGGCCATGTATCAAACATTTCTAAAATCCATGGTCATCTTTTAATCTTTACTTAAAAGATTGTCTTGGTGCCATTTGTGAAACATTAAAGGACCACAAGAAGAAAGACACAGTGAGGTGAGTGTAGTAAGGTTCTTTTCTTCTTTTCTTTTGAAAGAGGGGGATGTTTTATTTCATACTCTTTCATCGCAGGCTGATCTTCTGGACTCTAATGACTGTAGTCTTTCAAACACTGACTTGTTGCTACTTTCTTCGAGGTCATTGCTACTTAGTTTGAATAAAATGGTCATATTACAGTTAATGTGACAATGAGTTGACTTTAGGAATTAAAGATAGACTGAAGCTGAAATGTGTCTTTTTGTATTACAGATTTATTGTTGGAGCGTGACAAAAGTATCCGGTCTGCCAGAGAGGCAGGGTACTCTCTGAAATGGCTATCTGGTTGGCTAAATAGTCAAAATAGAGGGGAAGGCAACCTCACCATTTCATTTCAGTTTAACTTTGTTGTATAATGCATATTCACAACAAGCAAAAAAAAAAAAAAAAAAAAATGATCTCCAGCTGTTGGCTACTGCAGGAAGAAACCTGAGCGTATGCGCTGTACTTGCATGGTAAATTTGCATTGTGAGGTGATGACCATGAAGTTTTAGTGCCCCTATTATTCACTTTTCACCATGATGACACAGTTTCCTGAGGATTTAACGAAATGTCTCCCCAGATCTTCTGACCATTGACCAGCACAGCCTTGCTGTAGACATATCTGAGGATCATTGTGCATGGGTTTGGCAAACATTTGGGCAATAGGAGGAGTACCAATTTTTGTGAAATTATATAAGTACCCAGACCTCCCGAGTACAATCTTGATGCAGACCCATCTGAAGAGCATTGTATGCAAATTTGATGCACAGTGGGGCAATTGAAGAGTAGCGATTCCCATGAAATGTGGAGGGATGGCGAGAAGATGGATGCTGTACCATCAAATTAGCTCCTTTAGGCTGCGTGTCCACCAAACGTGTTTTCTGTCACCCAACTGCCCTGAACCTCTTTTTTTTCAGCACTTGTGCAGTGCGCTCTGGAAAAAAAAAAAAAAAAGCCTGCACCCTGTATCCTAGCAACAGCTTATCACTCACAGCTCAGCACTTCCACTTTTCTCATGGTCAGGCTTTCTACTTATTTTTTAATAGCAATCTCAATGGACAGGAAATGTTTTCTGGCATTGGTAGCAGCTCTGGATGCAAAATATGTCTGGGTGCAGACATCAACCGGACTTGTACAGGAGTACTTGATACCAAATTTGTACAGGAGTTGCACATTGATGGTGCCCGTTTCAAGGAGTATTTTAAGGCCCTTTTCCACTAGCACGCTTTAGCGCGACACGGGACGGCTCAGCACGCTTTGTACGCTTTTCCACAAGCCCCAACACGGTTTAATAGCCGCGATTCTCAGCCCCGCTCAAGGGCAGGGTACAGCAGTGCTGAGCTGGGCCGTGTTGTGACTTAACAGACTGGTCGCCGCTGATTGGTCAGGTCATAACCGGCGCTGATTGGTCAGGTTGTAACCGCCCCTCTCCTCCTCCTCTTCTACTGAATCTTCACGACCTTCTCAATAAAGTTTTTGAAAGAAAAAAAAAAAAAAAAGAATCTTCACGACCGCCATTACTCAGCACGCAACCACTGTTGGCGGTTTCTTTTCAGTGTATTGCTGTGCTATTTTCATTTATTCTCTATCAAAAATGGCTTCGCGTAATAAGGGTGTTCCATGGACCAATAAGGAGGTGCAGTGTCTGCTCACTGCATTGTCAGACGAACGTATCCAGCGCGAGTTAGACGGAGCCACCCGGAATGAAAAAATATACCGGGAGGTCTCGACATCGGAGTCCTTTAACGGTGAGTTTTAATTTTTTTTTTTTTATTGTGCGTTTTTTCGCAAATATATTCGGTAAGACGCTCAGTTTATTTATGCAATAAAAAAGCTGTTCATTTGTGGATGATGATCGCTGCTTTATCGCAGCACACTGCGGACTCGCTTTTCTTTTAATTATTCATGTGAACAATACGCTGAAATAAGCTTATGTAATCTTGTTAAAAACTATTGTCTTTTCTGTATATCTTGCACTTTCGTGCTGTATTTTATTGTGTGCATTTTCCTTGTAGAATCCACGCGTCCGCCGCGCCAGCATGCCCGGATTCTCCAATGTGAATCTGTCCCGCCACCAGGCGCAAAATGTATTCAATGATAAATATTTGCAACATTTAAATGAGGTTGCAGAAAACGCGAGTGTATCCCCGGAGCTGGCAGAGACGGCTTCATTCAACTGAGCCTTCCTGACCCAGAGCTGGCAGAGACGGCTTCATTCAACCAAGCCTTCCTGACCCAGTTTGGGAAGCTGGTAGAGGCACTCAGTGGTCGGCGTGTATAAAATGTCGATTAACCTTCATGTTGTGTTGCAAAGTTTTTTTTTTTATTTTAATATTTTGTATATAATAAAATGGAATTGTTTTGGAAAGTGTGGTTTGTCTGTTATAACACTGAATTATAAAACAGTATAATTGCATAGAAATTCCATTGCCTAGTCTGATGAAAATGATGCTGATCATCCTGTCAGGGGTCAACCATTGTAAAGGTAATGTAATTTTTAACTAGACCAAAAAACAAATGTTTTTGTAAGCTTTCTGTTCTTTTTATTGAAATATCATAAAAAATTAGCACCACATGATACAGTTCTAAACTTTGGGTACATTTTTTATGTTAACTTATAAGAAGTTGCACAGTTGGACTTTAAAATGCAGCAGGAGAGGACTTCCGGGAAGATGGCGGAGAGACATAACGCTTAAACAGAGAGCTCTCCCTAGCCGGATTAAAAATCATCGGTAAATGGCCAACTCGACATAAGCGGATCAATAAACTAAGGGATGAAAACACGAAGGAGCCGGGCACAAGGACAAAAGCAGAGTAAAATTAAAGAATTCCTCTTCAACAACGCAGGAGAAACCGCTGAACACGGGGCCCAAAAAAACGAGGTGACCGCAGCAGAGAAAATGGAAGACACAAAACTCGATACCATGAACGCTGGCATCGCCAGTTCGGGTAAAGAGTTGAGAGACTTCAAACGGCAGCTACAACAGGATTTAGCGGCTCTTAAGGAGGAGCTGAAAAAAGAGATTAAGGAAGAAATTATGGACCTCCGAAGAGAAATGGAGCGCAAGCTAGCAGAAAACATGGAGGAGCTGCGCTCCCAGCGGGCGTGTATGACAGAAGCGCAGGCCCGAATATCAGAGCTGGAAGATTGGAATAGCGAGGCAAGCGAACAGCTGCAGACCCTGACGGCACAAATGCAGAGGATGCAGGAGAAAGTAACCGACTTGGAGAGCAGGTCCAGACGGGGCAATATACGCATCTTCGGGATCCCGGAGGGCATTGAAGGCAACTCGATGACGAAATTCATGGATCAGTTCTTAAAAAAAGAGCTGGAACTGCCCAGCGAAGCGGATCTGCAGATTCAACGAGAGCACAGAGCCTCGACACAGAACCCGAACCCACGCTCTACACCCAGGTCAGTTGTGGTAAACTTTCTGAAATATGATGTAAAGGAAAGAATCCTGACACGAGCGTGGAAAAAAAAGATACGAATCGGCGACAAGCAGATATTCTTTGATCATGACTACCCGGCGGAAATTGTGCAGCAGCGGAAGAAATATGCCAACATTAAAAAAACGCTGAAAGAAAAAAAAATTAGATTCCAAACGCCGCTAACGAAGATGAGGATTCATTGGGAGAACGGCGTAAGAACCTACAACACAGCCAGAGAGGCAGCGCAGGACATGATGGAGCGGGGTCTTGAGGTGTACGTGCCGGAGGAAACGGTAGGAGCAGCGGCGGCCCTGAACTAACTAACTAACTAACTAACTAACCTGCACTTATATAGCGCTTTTCTAGTCACAAAGACCACTCAAAGCGCTTTCATTAACACTAACCCTCTATTCTAAGGGCCTATAGGAAACAAATATCTAGGGACAATTTAGAACAGCCAATTAACCTAAACCTGAACGCATCACGACAGCCGGAGTGGAGGCGAGTGAGCGGCAAAAGACGGGGGGAGACGTGGCGCAGCGGGCCCAGGAAAGACTACAAGGCTTTCAACTGAAAGCCTAGATTATAACAAAGATTAAGAAAGACACAGAAGAAATGAAGGCCAAGAAGACAAGGTAAAAGAGAAACAGACGGCTAGGAGAGGTTTAAGTGATATTTGTTGGACATTTCTAGACTAATGACTATTTCTTGGATAGTAAATACAGGTCTAGGGAGGGCCCTACACTCGGTGAGGACAATCCCTCCACCCACCAACAGGGACCAGTGGGCAGAAGAAAGGCCCAAAGTACGGAGGTCGAGATTTTTTAATGTGTTTTTATATAAATATGTGTTATTTTTGTTGTTAAAGGGGCTAGGAGCACAAGTTAAAAAAATGGAAAAACATGATTATGGGTAAAAATCTTAAGATAATAACACTAAACGTGAATGGTCTGAACTCACCTGTTAAAAGGGAAAGAATAATAAGAAAATTCAAGAAAGAAAAAGCCGAAATTATATTTATGCAAGAGACACATTTGAGCAAGACAGAACATGTGAAACTAAAGAGATTTGGCTATAAGAACTCCTACTACAGTTCATTTAAGGGAGGAACTAAAAGGGGGGTTATGATACTAATCTCAAATAAAATACAATTTGAATGTGAACAGGAAATCCAGGATAAAGAAGGCAGGTATGTAATAATAAAGGGTAGCATAGATGGAATGCAGATCACATTAGTGAGCATCTATGCCCCACCAGAAAGTGACAAGGGTTTTTTTCAACATCTGTTTGATCTCATAGCAACACACAGTGAAGGAGTCCTAATTTGTGGAGGAGACTTAAATGCTGTCATGGATCATGAAATTGATACAACAAGTGTTAAGAAGACAAAAAAACATGTAACAAAATTCATAAGCACCTCACTGGCAGAAATGGGTATGGTAGACATTTGGAGGGACCTGCACCCACTCGAAAAAGACTATACACATTATTCAGCAGTCCATAAAGTACACTCTAGAATAGATTACTTCCTTATGAATGAAGGTGACAGACACAGGGTGAGAAATTGTTGGATTGGAGGGGTAGAAATATCAGATCATAATCCTATATAAATGGAAATAAATTTAAACAATAGAAAACGACAAACAACATGGAAACTTAATGTAGGACTGTTAAATGATGATAAAATGAAAGAAAGAATAAAAGTAAACATAAATGAATATATCCAAGAGAATGACAATGAAGAAGTGGACCCAACAATACTATGGGACACACTAAAAGCCGTGTTAAGAGGTAAATTAATTGTTGAAACAGGAAAAGCAAATAAGACTAAACTGGAAGCATATGAACAAAGATGTGAGAGACTGAGGGAATTAGAACATAAACATCAAAGCACAAATGACCCAAAAATATATCAAGAAATTAAAGAAGAAAAAATAAAGATAAAAGAAACACAAATGGATGAAATTGAAAGGAAAAATAGATATCTAAAGCAAAAATATTATGAAACGGGACCAAAAGCCACAAAACTGCTGGCAAAACGGTTAAGAAAACAACAATCAATGAATAATGTATATAAGATTAAAGACCCCACCACAAATAAAACCACAGTTAACCCAGAAAACATCGAAGAAATATTCCATAATTTCTACCAAGAACTATACTCGCAACCTGAAGAAACAAATACTAAAGATATTAAAAAATTTCTATGCACATTGGACTTGCCATCAATAGGAAATCAACAAAATGAAAAGCTAACAGCAGAAATAACAACACAAGAGATTAGAGATGTGATTAAGTCACTTAAAAATGGTAAATCACCAGGTAGTGATGGATACCCATCTGAGTTTTATAAACTGTTTATAGAAGAACTCACGCCACAGCTTCTAAAGTCATTTAATTGGACGTTGAACAACAACAAAATACCTCCATCATGGAACGAAGCCATTATTTCAGTCATTTTAAAGCCAGGGAAAGATAGAGAACAATGCGGAAACTATAGGCCAATCTCTTTATTAAATGTGGATTATAAAATATATACAACAATTATATGTAAACGAATAAAGACATTCTTGACGGAATTGATAGAAGATGATCAAACTGGTTTCATAGAGGGACGCCAAACACATGACAATATCAGGAGAACAATACATATAATTAATCAAATACATAAAGAAAAGAAAAGCGCAGTAATAATGAGTTTAGACGCAGAAAAAGCATTTGACAGGGTTAACTGGAAATTCCTATATAGTGTGCTGGAATGCTTTGGATTTAACGAAAAATCAGTACAATGCATAAGGACGCTGTATCAAGAACCTGTGGCAAGAATCAAGATAAACGGTAGCTTAACAGACAAAGTAAATATACAAAGATCAACTAGGCAGGGATGCTGCTTATCGCCCACCTTGTTTGCTCTGTTCATAGAGCCACTGGCTCAAGCGATACGACAAAATAAGAAATTAAAAGGTGTAACAATAAAGGGGGCGGAACACAAGATTGGGCTATTTGCAGACAATATTATAGTTTACCTTGAACAACCAGATGAATCAATAATGGAAATGATGAACTTGATAGAAAATTTTGGAAAATTATCAGGATACAAGATAAACATAACAAAAACACAAATACTGACATTCCACTATAACCCTCTAAACCAGATAACTGATAAGATCAAACTAAACTGGAAACAAAAAGAAATAAAATACCTTGGAGTGAACATACCTAAAGATCTAAGCAAAATCTATAAAGCAAACTATGATAGGTTGGAACAAGAAATAAAAAAAGATATTGATAGATGGTCAATCTTAAATATGGATCTGAATTCAAAAATTGAGACAGTCAAAATCAGCATACAACCTAGATTACTTTACCTCTTCCAGGCTATACCAACAGAGATTCCAGATGCCCAATTCTCAAAGTGGGACAGGATGATATCGAGATTTGTTTGGGGAGGTAAAAAACCAAGAGTGAAATATAAAACCCTCCAATTACCAAAAGAGAAAGGAGGCATGGGCCTACCGAGTCTAAAGGAATATTACTACTCAGCACAAATAAGATATATCATATGTTGGTGCGACGAGGGATATGAGGCAAAATGGAAAGAAATAGAAAAGGAAATTGAGGGACTCCCAGTACAAAGCATAATAGGAGATAAAGATGCATATAAGCAAATCAAACAAATAGACCCAATCACTAAATTTACTTTAGAACTGTGGTATAAAATAGTACAAAAGTATAATATAAAGGAAGACATAAAACTATTGAAATGGGTAGCATTTGACAGTCAGTTTGAACCGGCAAAACAAGATAGGGGATACAAAAATCTGGTGAACAAGGGAATCACAGCATGGGGCAATATCGGAAAAAAAGATCTCGGGAGCTTTGTAAACATCAGGAGAAAATTTAAACTAGAAAGATCGGAATTCTTCAGATATCTGCAGATGAGAGACTATTATATGAAGAAGATTAGGCATAACCTCCAAACAGATGTGAGCGAGATTATACAATTCATTTTAAGCTCATATACAGGAAATAAAACAAGAATTATTTCAAAGCTATATCAGAAACTTATGGCAAACAATCATTCAAGTAACTATATAAAGGAGAAATGGGAGAAAGAGCTCAATTTAAACATAACAGAAGAAAGCTGGCAGGAAATATGGAAAACACAACACACGTCAACAAATTCAAGAACATGGAGGGAATTTGGATGGAAAAACCTGATTCGCTTTTTCATTACACCACAGATTCAAGTAAAATATACAAATACCCAATCTTTATGCTGGAGGGGGTGTGTGCTGGAGGGGGTGTGGGGCAGTTCATTGGTATAATATACCAATGAACTGTAACTTGATGTACCTATGTGATCTTAAAAGAGACAATGTTATACAGGCTGAGGACAGATATCTAGTTAAAATCTTGTTGATTGCATGTAAAAAAACAATCACAAAAAAATGGCGATCAGAAGTTCTTCCTGACCAAGAGCAATGGACTGACATTATTGAGGACATACGTATGATGGAAAAACTAACATATCGACAAAGAATGCAAGAAGGACTATGGGAAAAAAAATGGCGGAAATGGACACACTTCAAAGTGCAACAACGAGACAGATATTGAAAGAATAACCAAAGACGCTGGAAAAACCAGAAGAATTAAGAGATGGAAACTAAAAACTTGATGCTCCAACATTTGTCCCCCCCCCTTTTTTTTTTTTTTCTCCTTTTTCTTTTTTACTCTAGCCCCTTTGTTTTTTTTTAAATGTAGACTGTGATCTGAATGCAATATATATAATGAAAAATGAATAAAAATCTTAAGTTACAAAAAAAAAAAAATGCAGCAGGAGAGACTGATCAAGCTTACAAGTCAAAGTAGGTAAAAAAAAGTAAGTATATGTAAATTGAATGTTCTATCGGCATTCCAAATTCAGAGAATTACAATACTTTAGAAGGAGTGTAGCATCATCTAAACGGAAAATAATAATACTGTTGTTCCAAACGTTGACCTGAAGGTGAAAAACATGAATTTTTTTTATTCAGTACATCCAAAATGCCCTAGGATGTAAAAAAATAATACAATTTGGTGTTGGCCAGTGTGCCACTGTCTCATTATTTAATACGAATAAAAACAAGTTTCAGCTCATTATTTCTAGGTCATTTGGCAGTTAATTCAAAACAAAAGTGACTTGTGTTGTTGCAGCTTTTTTATCAGAGAGTTTCTCCAGTTTTGGAGCATATAATCATCCGTCCCTTAACTGTTAAACATTAAATAACAGCAGACAGATTGGCAAAGGATACACAATTGTGTGGCTGTTGCCCAAAACCGTTATGAACCACTGCTTGTGGTGCCACCTTTCATGTGTGTGCTTTTTATGAATATTCACACGTTTTTGTAAGTACAAGTGGGATAGTATTAAATTGAAATATTCATTCATATTTCATCTCGCTGCCTGTACCTTTGTCTGGCGGTCCTTTTTGGCGTTTACGGTGAAAAAAGCCACAGACCGAGGAGTGGCCTTGTACAGCTATGTGTTATGTTTTGCTTGGGTCTTCTCAATAAAGTTTTGGAAAAAAAAATGTTTTGCTTGGGTCGCGTGCGTTACGTCACGGGAGTGTGGCACCGCCTCGCTGTTATAAACCCACCCACCCCAGCACAACACCCATGCCAAACACCGTGCTAATGGAGACAGAAGCATTCCGAGCCGTACTGAAGTGAATCGAGCCGTACCGAGGTGTGCTGGGCTAGTGGAAAAGAGGCTTTAGATTGACTAGGAGTCAGTTTGAACTGGTTTTGGAGAAGACTGGCCAGTCAATTTCTCGGATGCAGACTAATTAGACAGCCCATCTGAGGTGAGTAGTCTATGGTCAAAATTTATTTTTACATCTATTTTCGTAAAACACACAATGAGATATGCTCAACACACGGTTTCCTAAACTCATAAATGGCTGTCAGTAAATGATCACATTTCACATTGGAGGTACTTCCATTTTTTGGCAGTTATCAACTACAAATATCTACTGCAACAAACTTAAGATAAGATAAGATAAGATAAGCCTTTATTAGTCCCACAACGGGGAAATTCCAGGATTGCAACAGCACAGGGATAGCAACACTCAGAGCAACAATCAGAAGGCAAGAAAAAAAAAAAAAAAAAACAAGCAAGCAAGAGCAGCTAATAAACATATGTACGTATTACTATAAAATATATATATATACACACACACACAGACACACAGTGCAGAGCATTGTAGCTGGATGGAATAAATATATGAATATATGAACACACAGTGCAGAGCATTGTAGCTAGATGGAAGAAATATGTAAATATATAAACACCCACAGTACGGAGCATTGCAGCTAGGTGGAATAAATATGCAAGTATATAAACACACACAGTGCGGAGCAATGTAGCTAGATGGAATAATATGTAGATATATAAATATATAAACACACCCAGTGCTGAGCATTGTAGCTAGATGGAATAAATATGCAAATATATAAACACACACAGTGCAGAGCATTGTTGCTAGATGGAATGAAACAGCATAACCGTCTACTTAGTTATCCTACATGGTATGATTATGTGCCCATACATATTCTCACCCTCCATAGCGACCGGTATGTTCCTAGTTGTATGCCGGAGGGGACCATTGTGTAAGTCTATTGCATCTTTTGCATTCAAAAAACTATTAGTTTGTTACGTCTTTTTGCTATCTCTGCGAGCAGCCCTGCTTAGGTTGTACAGTCTGACAGCCGTTGGTAGGAAGGACCTACGAAACCTCTCGGTTGTGCACCTGGGATGATGTAGTCTGCTGCTAAATGAGCTCCTCAGTGCATTCAGTATGTCCTGCATAGGGTGGAACTCGGACTCCAGCAGAGATGACAGTTTAGCCACCGTCCTTCTCTCTCCTATCTCCTCCATCGGATCAAGGCGCTGCCCCAGGACAGAGCTAGCTTTCTTAATCAGTTTGTTCAGTCTCTTCCTATCGGCTGCAGTAATGCCACTGCCCCAGCAGACCACTCCAAAAGTGATGGCTGATGCCACCACCGTGTCATAGAATGACTTCAGCAGCGCCCCTTGTACACCAAAAGACCTGAGTCTCCTCAGCAGGAACAGCCTGCGCTGTCCCTTCTTGTAGAGTGCATCAGTATTGTGTGACCAGTCTAGTTTATTGTTCAGATGAATACCCAGGTACTTATAGGATGTCACCATCTCGATGTCTGTTCCCTGTATATTTACTGGTACTGTGAGGGGCTGCCCATGCCTGCGGCAGTCCACCACCAGCTCCTTAGTTTTCCTCGCGTTGATCTGGAGGCAGTTCCGATGGCACCAGTCCACGAAGTCCTGGATAAGCCCTCTGTACTCAGCTTCATCTCCATTGGAGATGAGACCAACGATCGCAGAGTCATCAGAGAACTTCTGTAGATGGCAGTGTGTTGTGTTGTGTGAGAAGTCCGCAGTATAAAGAGTGAACAGGAAGGGAGCCAGCACCGTTCCCTGGGGGGCCCCCGTGCTACTGATGATCGTGTCGGACACACAGTCCCGGGTTCTCACAAACTGAGGCCGGTTCGTGAGGTAGTCCAGGATCCATGATGACAGGTGCTGGTCCACCCCTGCGCGCAGCAGCTTGTCCTTCAGGATCATCGGTTGGATGGTGTTGAAAGCACTGGAGAAGTCAAAGAACATGATCCTCACCATATTCCCGGGCTTCTCCAGGTGGGACAGAGAACGGTGAAGGAGGAAGATCACCGCATCCTCCACCCCAATGCCATGCTGGTAGGCGAACTGGAGTGGATCCATCGCTGGTTCCACCAGGGGGCGGAGGTGAGCAAGGAGCAGTCTCTCCAGGGTCTTCATCAAGTGGGACGTCAAGGCCACCGGTCTGTAGCTGTTCAGGTCTTTGGGGTGGGAAGTTTTTGGTACAGGTACCACACAAGATGTTTTCCACAGCTGTGGTACCCTCCCCAGTTTCAGGCTCATGTTGAAGATATACGTCACAATCCCACACAGCTGGTCTGCACAGGACTTGAGGAGCTTTGCGCTGATGCCGTCCGGTCCCGGCGCCTTCCTCGCCTTGATCTTCCTCAGCTCCGTCCTCACCTGGGTCCTGGTCAGGGTCAGGATGGGGGGCTGTGTGTTGGGAGTGGGGGGGTGTTGGTGGAGTGGGGAGTGGGCAGCAGGACTTGATTTCTTTAGAGGCAGCAGTGGTTGTTGTGCAGTCAGGGGGGAGGGCGGTTGGTCAAATCTATTGAAAAACAGATTCAGGTTGTTCGCCCACTCCCTGCCCCCTGTGGCCTGGGGGGAGGTATTCTGGAGCCCCGAGATGGTTTTGAGGTTTCTCCAGACCCCGCTGATGTCGCTCTGTTGCAGCTTGTCCTCCATCTTCTTCCTGAAGCTGTCCTTGCCTTCTCTGATCTTTCTCCTCAGCTCCCTCTGTACGGACTTCAGCATCTCCCTGTTCCCTGACCTGAAGATCCTCTTCTTCTCTCTCAGAAGTGTTTTTATCTCAGGGTTGATCCAGGGTTTGTTGTTTGAGTGACGCCGTATGGTCTTGGTGGGAACGGATTTGTCCACACAGAAGCTGAGGTAGCCCGTGAAGGTGTGAATGAGGCCATCGATGTCCTCACCATGTGGATCGCAGAGCTGCTTCCAGGCGGTGGCTTCAAAACAGCCCTTTAGGGTGTCCATTGTCTCCTCAGACCATAACTCCACAGTGTGCATGGCCGGAGGTTGTCTGTGCACTAGGGGTTTGTACACCAGCCGGAGATGAACCAAGTTGTGATCCGATCTCCCGAGTGGGGGGAGTTGTGATGAGGTGTACGCCTCCTTAGTGTTTGCGTAGAATAAATCCAGTGTTTTATTGTCTCTAGTGTGGCATGTGACATACTGGGTGAACGTGTAAGAAACGTGTAAACTTGTAAGAAATATGACCATTACAAAGGCACAAATGCTCACCTGCCACGCTGACAGATGCAGACAGATTCCTTCAAGCACTAGCTTTCAAATTTTGATCATGATATCCTTTTAGTGTCAGATCAAAGAGTACCGGATTGTCTAATACAGCGAGGATCAGGCTCTCCTGCACCATCGTGCCATTTCCTGTACCGGCATCCTATGTCCTGCCCTTCCTTAATTCTGACTGGCTGCTTAGAAAGGTCTGACATTGGCAAACACAGCTGTAGTCTGAAAAGATAAGCCTTTATGAGTACCACAGTGGGGAAATTCCAGGATTGCAGCAGCAAAGGGGTAGCAGCACTCAGAACAATAGTAAATAAGATAATTAGATAAGAACTGGTTAGCTAAAGCAGTAAATAAATATACATATGTACACAGTTATATACACACAGTGCAGAAGCACTGCAGCTAGATGGCATCAACAGCATTACAGTTTGTTAAATTACCCGGCAGAATATAAATATGTACCCAGACAGTATATTTCGCATTTGAATCAACAGTGTCGTTGCCACCCTCAATAATAATTGTTATTGTCTTAGTCGTGTATTGGAGGGGACAATCTCTATTGTGTAAACTTGCGACATTTAGTACATTTAATACATCCTCTACAAGCAGCACTGGTTAGGTTATAAAGTCTGACAGCCGTTGGTAGGAAGGACCTGCGGAACCTCTCCATCATGTACTTAGAATGGCACAGCCTACCGCTAAATGAGCTCCTCAGTGCGATCAGCGTGTCCCACATGGGGTGGGACTCGGACTCCAGCAGAGATGACAGCTTAAGTCACTCCTCCTGGGCAGCACGCTCCTGTGCAGCACCTCCCCCCCACTCCTCTGGGGACACCAACCCCAGCACCCCCCATCACCGTAACTACAGACCAGGTTAAGAAACAGCTGGAGAGACTCCATCAGCGGAGAGCTGCGGGCACTGATGGATGGCATCTCTGCCAGGATCCTGAGGACCTGTGCCAACCAGCTAGCTCCGTTACTGAAACACCTGTACAACCTGAGCATGAGCCTGAGTCTGGAGAGAGTACCAGTGCTGTAGAAGATGTCCTGCTTGGTTCTTGTCCCCAAGAAGTTGTCTCCATCTGACCTGAATGACTATTGACCAGTTGTCCTCACATCTCATGTGATGAAGGTCCTGGAGAGACTGGTCTTAGCCCACCTAAGGTCACAGGTGAAGACATGGCCAGACCCCCTGCAGATCGCACATCAGCCCCATTTAGGAGTTGAAGATGCTGTCATCTACCTGATGCAACGAGCTCATTGGCACCTGAATGGTGGAGGAGACACTGTGAGAATCACATTATTTGATTTCTCCACTGCCTTTAACACCATCCAGCCACTGCTGCTGAGTGAGAAGCTGCAGGGGATGGGGGTCGACAGCTCTGTGATCTCCTGGATTACTGACTACCTGACAGGCAGGCCACAGTTTTTCTGGTTGGGCAGTGTCTTGTCTGATGTGGCGGTTAGTGATACAGGAGCTCCACAGGGGACTGTGCTTTCTCCTTTTCTCTTCACCTTATACACCACTTTCAGTACAACGCCAAGTCATGCCACCTGCAGAAATTCTCTGATGACTCAGCTTTTGCTGGGTGTATAAGAGGGGGAGAGGAGGGGGAGTACAGGGCACTGGTAGACAGATTTGTGGAGTTGACCGAGCAGAATTACCTGAGGCTGAACATCAGCAAGACCAGAGAGATGGTGATTGACTTCAGGAAGAAGAGGGCGCCTTCACAGCCATTGCAGATTAGGGGGAAGGATGTGGAGGTAGTTGAAGACTACAAATACCTGGGTGTAATGATCAGCAATGGACTGGACTGGAAATCTAACGCTGATGCTGCGTACAAGAAGGGGATGAGCAGACTCTTATTTCCTGAGGAAGCCGAGATCCTTCAACGTGTGCAACACAATGCTGGAGCTTTTCTACAAGGCCATTGTCGCCAGCGCCATCTTCTTTGCTGCTGTCTGTTGGGGTAGCAGTGTCAGAGCCAGCGACACCAACAGACCTGACAAGATTATCAAGAGGGCTGACTCTGTAATTGGTCTCAGGCCGGAGACTTTATGGAGTGTGGTGGAGAGGGTGACACTAAACAAACTGCGATCCATCATGGACAATCCGGATCACCCCCTCCACCACACACTGGGCAGACAGCGGAGCACTTTCTCCAGCAGACTGCTACAGCTTCACTGCCGAACAGTTAGGTACAGGAAATCTTATGTGCCACACGCCATTTCACCGTACAATAATTCACTCTGATGTTGAATTCTGGTCATAACTATGCTGCCATACTGCACCTTGCAGTATAATTGGTGCCTCACATTTCACCCTGCACCTGATAGCCCTGCATTGTACAGCGGGTATGATTCATGTATCTATATGGGTCATCATCTATTCATTTATGATGTATATAAGTTATTTAGGCAGTTTTACTTTCCATGGGTAATCCCTTTATCTATTATGCTGTGTGTGTTTCTGTTGTTTTGGTTGTCTAGTGTCATGCTGTTTTCACACTGTAATTTCCCAGTTTGGGATCAATAAAGTACATCTATCTAACTACATCTATCTATCCAATTCAATTCAATTCAATTCAATTCAACTTTATTTATATAGCGCCATTTCACAACAACAGTCATCTCATAGCACTATCAACTGTAGGGGGGAACCCCCACAGTTGCAGAAAGACCCCAGCAATCAGGGTTGCTGATTGCTGGGGTGGTGCTATCCACCTCTGTACTATCTCCTCCATTGGGTCGAGGTGTCGCTCCAGAACAGAGTTAGTTTTTTTGATCAGCCTGTTCAGTCTCTTCCTGTCGGCTGCCGTGACACCGCTGCCCCAGCAGACCACTCCAAGTGTGATGGCTGATGCCACCACCGAATTGTAGGTCTTCAAGAGTGCTCTTTGCACTCCAAAAGACCTGAGTCTCCTCAGGAGGTACAACCTGCACTGAACCTTCTTGTAGAGCACATTGGTGTTGTGTGACCAGTGCAGCTTATTGTTCACGTGAACACCCACATACTTGTAAGATGTCACTATCTCAATGTCTGCTCCCTGGATGTTTACTGGTGCTATGGAGGGTTGTCCTCACCTGTCCGCCACCAGTTCCTTGGTTTTCCATGCAATGATCTGTTGGCAGTTCAGAAGGCACCAGTCCACAAAGTCCTGGATAAGTCCTCTGTATGGCGCATCATCCCTATCAGAGATGAGGCTGACGATTGCAGAGTCGTCAGAGAACTTCTGTAGATGGCAGTGTGGTGTATTGTGTGAAAAGTCAGCAGTGTAGAGGGTGAGCAGGAAAGGAGCCAGAACTGTTCCCTGGGGGGCCCCCGTACTGCAAATGATGGTGTCAGACACACAGTCCTGGGTTCTCACAAACTGTGGTCTGTCTGTGAGGTAGTCCAGGATCCACGATGACAGGTGCTGGTCCACCCCTGCACACAGCCGCTTGTCCCTCAGGATCACTGGTTGGATGGTGTTGAAAGCACTGGAGAAATCAAAGAACATGATCCTCACAGTGCTCCCAGGCTTCTCCAAGTCGGACAGGGAACGATGTAGGAAGAAGATCACTGCATCCTTCACCCCGATGCCATGCTGGTAGGAAAACTAACGTGGATCCATTTCTGGGCCCACCAGGGGGCGGAGGTGGGTGAGGAGCAGCCTCTCCAGGGTTTTTATTAGGTGTGATGTGAGGGCCACTGGTCTGTAGCTGTTCAGGTCCTTGGGGTGCGGAGTCTTCAGTACGAGTACCACGCAGGATGTTTTCCACAGCTGTGGTACCCTCCCCAGATTCAGGCTCAGACTGAAGATGTGCTCCACGATCCTGCACAGCTGGTCTGCACAGGACTTTAGGAGCCTCGAGCTGATGCTGTCCAGACCTGCAGCCTTCCTTGCCTTGATCTTCTTCTGCTCAGCTCTTACCTGGGTCTTAATCCCCTTTTCCACTAGTACCTACTTAGCCCAACTCGCCTCGCCTCGACTCTACTCAGTTTGACACGGTGTGGTTTGTTTTCCATTACAGCTGAATACCACCTCAAAGTGGGTGGGATCTTTACGGCAAGGTGGCCCGACACTCCCGTGACATCATTTGTATGTGACAAGCAAAACACAAGATGGAGGATATTGAGGCGAGCCTGCTGCTCGCTGGCTTTTTGTCTGAGTAAAGGCAAAAAAGGAGAGCCAGAGAAGGCTACAGGCGGTGAGACGAAACACTCTGGAAAAGTATTGGAGAGTTTTGGAAGCCATGGAGCAGTATAAAGCCGAAGACGTGAGGATACGAAGTAGATCACATGTGAGGGTAAGCTAATGATTGCTAATTCTAGTTTACAGTCATTAACATGTACTATTATTAATAAGTCCCCTGTACTACATTGTAATGGCGGCAAGTTACTGTTATTAGGTACTAAAATATGTATGCTGTGTGTGTTTCAGATGGCTGTCTTGTGGCAAAATTATCATTTCAAACCATTGGTCTGGACTTTCAATCAAGCCTCCCAGTGTTGGGATGCCACCCCAGCTTCACGAACGTGCAGTGGTTGCAGAACTTCAGAATGTCTGTGAGGACCTTGCAACGGACCGCTCCAAATGGAGAGGCACCCTGACCAGACAGCTCAAGGCGGGTGAAGAGAGACTGACTGCTGCAGCAGATGAATAAAGGACCCGCAGGAAGAACCGCCACAGACCCAGCAGCACGGAGACCACCCACAAGTGCGACCTGTGTGACAGGGACTGCCATTCGTGCATCGGCCTGTTCAGCCACAGGCGGTGCTGTTCCAGCAGAGTAGACGTTTAGGATTCTCTTCCATGGTCATCATAGACCGACAGAGGCCGACGAATGTTGTTGTTGCTTTTTTATATAAATCCAGTGTCAGGAACCAAGCCGGCTTGGTTTCCCCCAGCTCGGTCCTGATCTCTCTGTGGGTCTAGGTGCCATTGTGTATGTTTAGTATGTATTTCAGTGTTCTTCCTTACCCATAGCCACTGCTCTCTGGCCGGCAGCTGTAAGTCAGCTCTCTTTGGCTCACCCTTGTGTGATTACTGGCTGACAGCCTGCCGGTCCGACCACGCTCCCTCTCTTGTTACCATCGGCTGTTCCCAGCCCCGTTAATCATCTTGTCCGGTCCTCGCCCAGGTGCCCCTCATCACACCATCACCAGCAGTGCGTGTACTTAAGCTGCTGTTTGCCAGTCATGCACTGCTGGTTCATAGAATTGTCTTCTGTGCTGCACTCTGTGAGTATTCTCAGCATTTTTTTCCATGACGTGTTAGCCACTCCATGTTGCTGTGGTTCTTGTGTGCCCTTGTAGCGATGCCGGCTCTGGGGTGCATTCGTGGCTAACACGTCTCTCCCTCTCTATGCATTCGTTGGGTGATTTCGGCCCCAAACGCCAACAATAAGTACCCTTGTATTTTGTTGTGAGTCTTCACCTGTTGGACTGTCTGTCTTTTTGTAATAAATGTGTGTGGTGCAACCCTGCGCCTAAATCCTCGTCATTTCATCCTCCCTCTCCGTGTGCTGCGGAGAGCTCACGGAGGGTCATGACATCCAGTATTAATATTTATTCAAAATATTTTCCACACGTTTAAAATGGGTCTGGTTAATCAGAAGGAAAGTGGGGCAAAATAGCGTTAGGTTTTCTTATTTGTTTTTGTAAAAAAAGAAAAAGTTTTTATTCCCACAACTCTTTTTAGCACTAGCCACAACTGAGCTTGGTGTAGTTGTTATATATTAATATGACGTATTATTGTGTGATGAGGGTGGTGGTTCCACCTTTCCGGTTCCGCCGCCACCCTGAGTATAAAAGGCTGATGCAGAAGAGGCAGGTCTCTTTTGATCTTGGCCTCTGCCTGTACAGGAGCATCTTGTCATACTGTGAGTCACTAATAAAGTCAAGTTCTATTGCACCTCCGGCCTCGTTATTGGATTACAGATTATGGACATAGCAGTAGTCCCATTACCAGGCCTGTACTACTTAAGTTTCCAGGTTAACTACATTAGTGAATTAATATGTTGAGAAATCATTCAATAAAAAGATATTAAAAATATGGTTGTATGTAAGATAAGATAAGATAAGCCTTTATTAGATAAGATAAGCCATGTGCCTTAGAACAACTTTTAAACCTGTTTTACAGCAGGCTGTCAGCAACTTCTCAAAAACAGCAGCCTGGTAGTGATTTCAAGAGAGGCATTTACTGATCTTCGTGTCACTGGCAGTAATGTAGTAGTTTAGCCTCTGAAGAGAAGTAAAATATAAGTCTGTATTTATATCAGAGACCACAGCATTATAAATGTGAACCTATTATGCATAGGCCTTTTCCACCACAATGGTTCCAGTGCTTAACTGGAGCCAGAGCCTGACTTGGCACCAGTTCTTTGGTTTTTGACCGGCTAAGCACTAGTCCAGGGGTGTCCAACCATGTGCCATGGAGAGCCAAGACCCTGCAGGTTTTACCTCCAACCAGTGTCTTCAACAGCAGATTTCTGTGAACTTCTTCCCACTGATTGCTGATAAGTGAAAACACCTGCTGAAGAGACTGGGTAGAAGAGAAAACCTGCAGGGTCTTGGCTCTCCATGGCACCTGGTTGGACACCCCTGCACTAGTCCCAGGTCCTCAAAAAGTGGTGCTAATCGGGCCCCAACTCCTAGCAGGGCCAGCACGGGCCAGAGCTAAGAACCAGTTGATGTTGTTAACATCAACTGCCGTGGGCATGGTTAACTGAACGGCTTCAAAACATTACTGACCGCCATGTTACATTCCAAACAGCAGAGCAAGCAATGGATTCCAAAACCAAACAGATTTGGAGCGAAAAGGAGACACATTTTCTGGCTCTGTCCGTGGCTTTATGGACATGAGCAGAAGTACAAGATAAGCTGGAGGGGGCAACTCATCTGATAAATTGTTTTTGGGGACAGGCCAGCCAACCGGGACCATAATTGCCATGGATGATTCTGTGCAACAAACTGCTCAAAACGCTACTGGTAAGTGTATTGTCTTTAAAATGCCAAAAGTTGAAAAAATATGTAACGACCAAAGTGCGGGTATTTTTTTACTCACTCTTGTGCCTACAGTATGTTCTGTTAGCTATGCTAACAAGCTAACAGTGCTTTTACCACGACCAAACGTTTCTCCTCGCCATAAAGAAATGCTCGTTTGAGAAAACTAGAACAAAAATCTTAGTGTCTTACAAAATACTTTGTTAGATATCCAGTGCAAAATACGTTTTGTTTTGTATCAATACTGTTTATTGTTGTCCCAAATGATGTTAGTGACGTCGCCATATATCTAAAAATGCTCATTTGAGAGAAAATGAGAACAAAAATCTTAGCGTCTTACAGAATACTTTCTGGATATCTTTTTTTATAAAGATATCCAGTGCCAAATGTGCTGTTAACGGGTGCCTTGCATTGTGTATATGGGATATTTTTCTCCCAAAGACCCTAGTAAGGTTGTCATTTTTATTATTTTGGTAATATTTCCATAATCATGGGTCATTATATTATTTCACTTGTGTGTTTAATCGTGTGTTGTGTAACCATGTTTTATCTAATCCTTCTCTTACTTTATTGCGCAGTAGCCTGGTGGAGCACCCCCAATTTTATTGTACTGTACAACTGTACAATGACAATAAAGCCTATTCTATTCCTATTCTTCTATTCCATAATCAGACATGTAAGCTTTGGTAATATTGATACTGAATTAAATTGCCTTCTATGACTGCACACTTAATGGAAGGCTTAAGTTGTACACTGCACAAACTAAAACACTTTTTTTTGTATTTACAGATTTATCACAGCTGGATAATGAGGGAGAACCACCCAGACCTGCGGTGTCCAGCTCACCTTCACCAGCACCAAGCTTGTCCTCCTCCTGCTCTTCCTCCTCTTCTCATCAGACCAGATTAGGTGATATACGTTCAGATCATGACCCATTCACACAGAGGAGGGAGTGAATTAAATCAATTATACACTTGAATTGAATGTTGTGATGCCACTAACAGAAAATGGATGTTGAATAGACACATTCAATCTTGGATTGATGATTCCTACATTTTTTAGTGTGGTTATTTTATATTGCTTATTTGTGTACTTTAAAACAGGGAAATGGAAGAGGAACACAAACATGGACCTCCTTCTTGACTACCTGGAGAGGTCAGATGAGAGACAGCAGGAGCAGAGCAGGAGGGAGGAGCAGCTGACCTCCACTTTGCTGCAAAGCATCCAGAAGATGGGAGGACAGGACCAATAGCCTTGTTAGGCTGATGGGACGCGTTGTGTCTGTGCTTGAGGGACTGTAAAAAAGTAACTATCACAGCATTGATATTTTTGGCTGTGTGTACATAATATTTCATATGTAGCAGTCTTAAGTTTTTGCACATTTTGCAAATAAAAGCTTTCTTTCCTTAAGTGTTTTTCTGCTTCCACATTAATTGTTATCCTCACACCAAGCATATGCATGAACTGTAAAGCTATTTAGGATAAACAATGCAAATCACAATAACATTATAGTGGTGGGAAGTGAAAGTACAAGTACTGAATTATTGCATTTATGTTAATTTTTTCAGGTATTTGAAAATATTTGAGGTATCTGTGGACTTCACTCACATATTTTTAACAACTTTTTTCACATTTTCTTAAGAACAAGTAACAACAAACTTTAAATCTATGCACTTTTTCTGTTAAAAATGTTACAAGTTGCCAGCTTCAAAAATGATAAATAATGAGTTTATATTCTTTTGATAATGTACCACACGACATTCTGTCAGCTCTGGACAAGATCATTTCTGGGGAAAGTACTTTTAACTTGTACACTTTAGAGTCTGTCTCTTGTTACCCCTACATGAATGAAAACTTGAATCAGTACTTTAACCAGAATAGATTACATACAAGTACATAAGGTGCATCCCTTTAACAACTCTGTAAATGTGCCTATAAAATATATATACATACACCATAAATACTTCAAAACAGAGTACACTGAGGACTGATTGTCAGCTGAATTTTATTTATTAACGCTTTTCACCTACTTCACATATATTTTGTAAATGATATGGCAGACACTAAACAGGTTATTGCTGCCCACTGTTAAAATACTCCATTAAAGCTGCCCTAATGTCATCCCCTTCTACACTGGCATGGTCAGGTAGTGGTTGAACTGGAGGCTGACTGTGATCAGGTGTGTCTGGGAGTCCAAAGTTGTCACCAAGTTCCTCGCAAATATTATCAAGTATGCAGCAGGTGAGCACCATTTTCTTGCTCAGCTCCAGTTTGCAGTCGTTCCTTGTCAGGAGGGACCTCCATCATCCTTTCAAGTCGGCGAAAGCCATTTCTACTACTGAACATGCACGGCTCATCCGGTAGTTGTAGTTACGTTGTTCGGGGCTAAGTCTGCCTCTGTCCAAAAAGGGTTTCATCAGCAACATGGGGTCGGCTGGGTGGTGACATCCGGTGTCGTGCCAAAAAGTGATCACCGTCTACAGGAGCCAGGAGTGCCCGCTTGTTAAAGGTGTACTGCCTGGTCTCAGTCCACCTACAATGTGTCGAAATGTTTTGAGGTTTTAGCGCATCTGAAAAATTATAGTGTTGGTCAAAGTGTTGCAGTGTGGATAACAATGTATAGAATTTATCAGATTGTAATTGATTGCAATATTTATGTGCAAAAACCTTGTTGTTTTGGAGGTACATAGAATATATGTTTATACAGTAGCTACATGTATATATCCAGTAAATCTATGCATTTTTACATGTAACCTTGTGACTGCATTATTTTAATCACTTTTAATCCTAGATCAAGTTTGTTTCGGGTTCAAAACCCATCATAAGTGTTAAATATATCTTATTATACCGAACTAAGTACTGTTTACCTGTTGAAATATGTATTTTATGGCTACTATAATCCCACAACAACAAT
The DNA here is from genome assembly GCA_020510985.1 of Pholidichthys leucotaenia. Classification (NCBI taxonomy): domain Eukaryota; kingdom Metazoa; phylum Chordata; class Actinopteri; order Cichliformes; family Pholidichthyidae; genus Pholidichthys; species Pholidichthys leucotaenia. The sequence goes on from CM035843.1 coordinate 95,494,578, forward strand.
ATGGCACCTGGTGATCATTTTTTTTGGCAGCTGATCACTTTTTGACATTACATAACAGGTGACCTCCATCTCATAATGCGCCGTAACACCACCTATTACAGAACGGATATAAATATAAGGTTTAAAAGTGTAGTCAGTGGTAGCTAGTTGAGCTACAGATTTGTTTGGAATAATAAAAGCAGCACTCCCAGACAACAAACTCCTCCATGTTGACAAGTTAGTGCTTCTTCTTCTCCTCTTTTTACTTCTTCTGTGGTGTTCTGTGGGGTGGCATAAAGATGCCTCACACTACGTAATGACATAGCCCTGACGTAATCTCCGACTGGCTCCTTGTTGGTGGAAAACCATCTGGTTCTTATGAGGCACTACAGTTGAGCTGGTTAAGCACAGGCACAAGCACCAGAACTGAACTAGCACTGGTTCTTATTTGGTGGAAATGAGGTAACAGAGACCAGGAGCAGAGGAGGATTAGAAGAAATAAGGGCCACCAGCCAGAAATTAATCTTTGTTCTGAGGAAACTACACAGGTATTATGGTGAGTTGTTTAGCTTATGACTATTGTTGGTTTATGATAGTTAATACTGTGGAGAATCCTGCAAATTTTTCTGTCACATATGTGACAGTGCTCTTCCCCCACCCATTTGGCTCAACTTTCACCTACTCCGAGGGCAATCATCTTCACCTGCGTGATTGGACGCACCTGCTCCTTTGACTCACCAGCGCTTAAATAGATCTCCTCTTCAACGCCTGGGCGCTGGCTCGTTGGGTAAACTACCTTCTGCAGCAGTAAGTTTTGTTTCTTCCCTTATTTGGAAAAACCTTGAAATATTCTGCTTACCTCTTACAGGTTGCTACCTCCTCTGTGGTGTGTCTCTCAGGGTAGTTGCATGCTCACCTGCCTCATCTCACCATCACATCAGCGACAGTCTTCACCTGGTCAGACTCCTCACCCAGCTCTAGTCCTGCCATCCTGCTTCATCACAGGTTCGCTGTAAGTGCTGGGTTCTTCTGCTGGGTTCTCTTTTCTCTCCCACGTGAGTGTAGTCTCATTGTCCCATTGTTTTGTCTCCCTCCTAATCCTCTGCTCTCGTCTCTTTTTCAGGCTGTGTTTTCACCTGGCGAGTGGCGTTTTTCCTTCGCAGAGGCATTCTATTGCATTAATAAAATTAATTCAAATTTGCTCTCTTTGCCACTGTGTGTTCCTCTGTTGCTATTTCCTGCACGTGAGCTGTCAATTAATTACAATCATGACAGAATGAGCCAGCCACAGTGCCAGCTCAGCGGGAGTGGCTTCAGTGGAACACTCCGCTTTAGATCGTTTAGATGCCACAGAGAGACAGGTGGCCATGCTTACCCAGCAGCTACAAACTATTATGCAGCAGCTGGGCACGGTCGCCGAACATTTGGGCCACTTGTCTCAGCCGGCTCCTCTCCCTCCTCTTGTTGCCCCGGTTTCTTCCATCGTGCGCCAAACTACCTCCGTTCCCTCACCTGCCCCGTACGTGGGGGAGGTGGGGAAATGCAGGGGGTTTTTGTGCCAAGTTTGGTTATATTTGGGCCAGGTTGGGGGAGAGTATCCGGATGATACAGCTAAGATTCATTTTTTGACCCTCCTCCTGAGAGACAGGGCCCTTAGTTGGGCCCAAGCCGTTCTCAACAGTTTGGAGGGCCCCACCTATTCTTTTGAGAGATTTGTGGCCGAATTCACCCGCGCATTTGACCATACAGAAAGCGAAGGTAACATCATGAGCCGCTTAATGTCACTCCATCAGGGTAGCCAGTCGGCTGCCGACTACTCTGTGGAGTTTCGGGTGGTGGCAGCGGACTCTGGGCGGAATGACATTTCATTACAAAGCGCCTTCCTCCAGGGTTTAAATGAACACCTCCGTGACGACCTAGCGGTTCATGCGGCTCCCTCCTCCTTGAATGGTTTAATTGACCAAGCTGTCTGTCTTGACAACCGATACCTCAAGTGCGTTAGGGAGCCCAAAGCCTCCTCTCGCCTGCCCGCTGCGCATGCATCCCCATCGGCTCCTGATACAGCTGAAGTCGATGCTCCCTCTGAGCCAGTGGAGTTCGGCCGGGTCCCTTTGACTCTGGAAGAACGACAGAGGTGAAGGAGAATCGGCACCTGCATGTATTGTGGCTCTCTCAAGCACACTCTGCAGGGTTGTCAGCTGAAGCCAAAAGATGTGGCCCGTCAGTAGCCGTGGGGGATCTGACGGGCAGGAAATCCAATCCCCCTGGCAACTTCTCCATTTCAGCCCTCATTCAGTTGCCGGGGGTCGAGAGGAGGGCTAATGCTTTGATTGACTCAGGGGTGGAGGAGAATTTCATTTCAGCGCGTCTCGTGCGGGATGTAGGCATCCCCACGACTAAATTGCCCCGTCCCTAAAGGTCACTACTTTATCAGGCGAAAGGGTTGCCACTGTTTCCGAGAAAACCCAACCGGTGTCCGTCCTTCTTTCCGGCAACCACCGGGAGGCCATTTCATTCTATATTCTCCCTAAATCTGGTCACCTGGTGGTTCTCGGTTATCCGTGGCCGATAATTCCATCTCTTCAAGGAGCTCGTACTGTTTGGTATCTTCTCTCAATTCAGCCAAATGTTCACCTAGGCTGTCCATCTCTCCCCCTCCGGCAGAGCCGCCGGACCTCAGCCTGGTGCCCGAGATCTATCATGATCTCGGAGACGTCTTTAGCAAATCTAGAGCGCTATCTTTACCTCCCCATCGCTCTTATGATTGTGCTATAGACCTTCTCCCGGGTGCTTGGCTGCTGTCCAGCTGGCTCTACAGTATTTTTGGGCCGGAGAGGGAAGCAATAGACAGCTATATCAAAGATTCTTTGAACACCAGGCTTATTCGGCCTTCATCGGCCCTGCTTGGGGCAGGGTTCTTTTTTGTTGGGCAAAAGGACGGTTCCCTAAGCCCATGTATTGATTATCATGAACTTAATGCCATAACAGTTAAGGACAAATACCCCCTGCCTCTGATAAATTCCGCGTTTGAGCTCCTTCAGCGCACATGGGTATTCACTAAATTGGACTTGTGGAACGCTTATCATCTGGTTCGCATTCGTGAAGGGGATGAGTGGAAGACGGCTTTTAAAGTAGAACTGAAGTGAACGGCATTGAACGGCACTGGGTGATAGTACATACAATTATAAAGATAATTTATCATTGGCACCCCCTCTACCAATCCCGGAATCTTGGAGAAAATCGCGATTTTGAATTTCCCGCCCTGAAAAATCCGACGAATCCGCCGATTATCGGGAAGTGCAGCTGGAGTTCCGCGTGACGTCACGAATTGAGCCCAGTCCTCCATGTTTACCATTGCGAGCACGTCGACACTGGTTGTTTTTGGTGCATTTTGTCGTGATAGTCGACTACAAAACACTTCCAACACCTGGGAAGATCTGTTCAGTGGCCAAGGAAAGCTGTCATGGCGACGAAAGAAAAGAAAGGGGGAGGAAAAGCTGCACGGTGGCGCAGTGGTTTAGCACTGTGGCAGCACAGTTTACCCTCGGCCGGGGGATCGCGGGGATCATGAGATCGTGGGTTCGATCCCAGCCCCCGACCAACAGTGAGCTGTGTGGAGTTTGCATGTTCTCCCCGTGTTGCGTGGGTTTTCTCCGGGATTTCTCCGGTTTCCTCCCGCATACCAAAAACATGTAGGTTTAGGGCGCTTGTGCACGCAGCGACCGGCAGCCGGTGGCTTGTCACCAGACTGCAAACCGAATCTACCTACGGGTACAAATAAGTAACAAAAAAAAAAAAAAAAAAAAAAAAAGCGACCGGGAAGCAATGCATTGCATGGTCACCAGCTGGTCACTGCACTGATTGCATCAGACCATTGGCACCACCCTCGGACCGCATTGTCCCTTTTCTACTGGAATTATTGTTATTGAAACACAAAAATCGTCTGCAGTCCAGACTTAATTTTCCTTATCCTGACACCCCAAACATGCCAAAGTAGAGAAGTAAAGACTCACCATTCTGTATTCAATAAGCGACTCTCCTCCCCATCACTGCTGCGGTCTGATTCTGAGTCGGTGCCGGAATCCCCCGACAATTCTGGCTCGAATCTGTACGGTTCGATGCCTCCCTCGCTCTCTTCCTGTTCACTTGACACTCCTGCATCCTCCTCTGTCTCGTCACCGATCCTGAATGCCTCTTCACTCTGAAAACTCTGGTTTTCTTGACTGCTGGAACTGCTATCATCTACCATTGTTGTTTTGCTAAGGGTCACACTCGTGACGTCACGCAGCGTCGTCTGTACTACTTCCGGTTTGTTTGGCACTGCCAGCCAGAGGCAAAAGTTTATCAGCTTATAGCTTGGCCATCGCACGGCCTAAAAATTTCTTTTATGTGTTGAAAAATGCAATAGGTAATAAGGAATTAATCCGCTATTCTACTTTTTGCGCAAAAAGGTGGGTTCAGTTCTACTTTAAAACACATCTAGGGCAGTTCGAATACTGGTGATGCCATTTGGGCTCACGAATGCCCCTGCCATCTTCCTACATATGATTAATGACATCCTCCGTGACATGGTCAGTCAATTTGTTTTCGCATATCTCAATGACATTTTGATTTTTTCATGCACGCCAGATGAACACACAGTCCATGTCAGGACCATTTTGCAATGGCTCCTGGAAAACCGGCTCTACGTTAAAGCTGAGAAGTGCGAGTTTTCTACTCACTCCACTTCTTTTCTGGGCTTTATCGTGGCTGAGGGGGAGCTGAGGGCCGATCCGGCCAAGGTGAATGCTGTGCTAAATTGGCCTACACTCCACTCCTGCAAGGAGCTTCAACGCTTCTTGGGGTTTACAAATTTTTATTGCCATTTCATTAGAAACTATAGTGGGGTAGCACAGCCTCTGACCCAGCTGACCTCGGTAAAGGTGCCCTTTAAGTGGTCCGAGGCAGCCGAGCAGGCCTTTCATAAATTGAAGGGTTGTTCTCTAATGCACCAATCTTGGCCCCGGTCAACCCTCAGCTCCAGTTTATTTTAGAGGTGGATGCTTCCGATTCGGGGGTGGGAGCTGTTTTGCCACAGTGTGCAGCCTCAGATCAGGAAGCTCCATCCATGCAAGTATTTCTCCCGGCGGCTCATGCCTGCCGAGAGGAATTATGACGTAGGAGATAGAGAGCTGTTGGACATTAAATTGGCCCCGGAAGAGTGGAGACACTGGCTGGAGGGAGAAGCCCAGCCTATAATTGTGTGGACCAACCATAAAAATTTAGAATACCTTCAGTTGGCCCGCAGGCTGAATGCCAGGCAGGCCTGATGGGCCTTATTTTTTGCTAGATTTAATCTTACTCTTACCTATCGTCCTGGCTCTCGCAATGTTAAACCGGACGCTCTCTCCCCCTAGTTTTGTCCCGACCCCCCTACCCATTCCCCCCCAATCCGTTGCTCCACCCTCTTGTTTTCTGGGAGCACTCACATGGGACATTGAGAAGAGGGTTCAGCAGGCTCTATCCACAGAGCCCATACCAGAAGCGGGTCCTGATGATCGGCTGTTTGTCCCAGACGCTCTCCGCAGCGACGTCATCAAGTGGGGCCACACCAGCTTTTTTGCTTGCCATCCTGGCATTACTTGGACTATCAACCTTATCTGTCGGGTGTTCCGGTGGCCTACTCTGCGGTCTGACGTCTGGGAGTATGTCAACGCTTGCCAAACATGCTGTTGCAACAAGAAGGGCTCTTCACCCCCTTCTGGCCTTCTCCACCCACTCCCCATCCCTCACCGACCCTGGTCACACATTACCCTGGACTTTGTGGCTGGACTTCTTCCATCCCAGGGTAACACTGTCATCCTCACCTGTGTGGATTGCTTCTCCAAGGCGATCCACCTGGTGCCCCTCCCTAAACTACCTCTGCCCTTGAAACGGCGAACCTGCTCACCAACCATATTATCCATTTGCATGGTATTCCTATGGACATTGTGTCTGACCGGGGCCCACAGTTTACCTCCTAAGTTTGTAAAGCCTTCTGCTGCTCCTTGGAAGCCACCGTCAGCCTTGCATCTGGTAATCATCCTCAAAGTAATGGGCAGGCTGAGCATGACAACCAATTTCTGGAGGCCACCCTCAGGTGCGTCATAGCCTGCAACCCCATTTCATGGAGTACCCACCTCGCCTGGGTGGAGTACTCCCATAACTCAGCAGTCTCAACAGCCACTGGGGTGACCCCATTTGAGGCTTCCATGGGGTACACCCCTCCTTTATTACCTATGGCGGAGAGGGATGTGGCAGTACCATCGGTGGAGGCCCATGCACGCCACTGTCGCCGGATATGGAAGGCCACTCACGCTGCTCTTGCCGGATCAGCCGAACGTAACCGCCACTACGCTGATCACAAGCGGGCTCCTGCTCTAAGGTACTCCATTGAGCAGCAGGTGTGGTTATCGGCGGACAAGGTTCCATTGAAGACGTACTCTAAGAAACTTTCTCCACGCTTTCTGGGTCCATTTCCCATCACCCAAATAATCAATGATGTCACGGTCAGCCTCAAGCTCCCGCCGGTGATGCGGATACACCCCACCTTCCACGTTTGCAAGATCAAACCCCTCTCCATCAGCCCTCTCTGCCCTCCCCCGAAGCCATCTCCTCCCCCCCCCGGATCATCGACGTCCAGACCACCTACAGTGTCCAGAGGATTTTGGACGTTCGCCGTCGGGGCTGGACGCTTCAATCTTATCCACTGGAAGGGCTACGAACCAGAAGATAGGTCGTGGATCCCAGGCTCCTACTTTCATGATAAGGGGATGGTCTAGATCTTTCAGAATCAGAATCAGAATCAGATTTATTGCCATTGTTCATGTAGTACACAAACTAGGAATTTGTCTCGGTGCAATGCTGCAACATTAAACATGATAAAATAAAAGAAACAAAAAAACTATACATGCAATAAAGTGTAGACTAAGAATAAGTAATACTAGTCAGCAGTTTTAAATATATTAGCGAGCAGCAGATATTGTGGAGTACCACATAGTGCAGTCGGTAATGCAAAAAGAAAACAGTGATGATTGACATGAGTCTGGTTGAGCTGCTGTACGTAGTGCACGAGAGTCTAATAAGTCACTTAGTGACTTACACAAGGCACATCCCACCAAGCCCAGTGGACCGCCAGGAGGTGTTCCTTGGGGGGGGGGGGGGGGGTCACTGTCATGTTCTGGTGCGCGCGCACTTCCCCCACCCGTTTGGCTCAACTTTCACCTACTCCGAGGGCAATCATCTTCACCTGCGTGATTGGACGCACCTGCTCCTTTGACTCACCAGCGCTTAAATAGATCTTCTCTTCAACGCCTGGGCGCTGGCTCGTTGGGTAAACTACCTGCTGCAGCAGTAAGTTTTGTTTCTTCCCTTACTTGGGAAAACCTTGTAATATTCTGCTTACCTCTTACAGGTTGCTACCTCCTCTGTGGTGTGTCTCTCGGGGTAGTTGCACGCTCACCTGCCTCATCTCACCATCACATCAGCGACCGTCTTCACCCGGTCAGACTCCTCACCCAGCTCTAGTCCTGCCATCCTGCTTTGTCACAGGTTCACCATAAGTGCGGGTTCTTCTGCCGGGTTCTCTTTTCTCTCCCACGTGAGTGTAGTCTCATTGTCCCATTGTTTTGTCTCCCTCCTAATCCTCTGCTCTCCTTTCTTTTTCAGGCTGTGTCTTCACTTGGCGAGTGGCGTTTTTCCTTCGTGGAGGCGTTCTTTTGCATTAATAAAATTACTTCAAATTTGCTCTCTTTGTCACTGTGTGTTCCTCTGTTGCTATTCCCTGCATGTGAGCTGTTGATTAATTCCAATCATGACACCATTAGTCATTAACCATTAGTTATTTGTTGCTGCACTCCTGGTTCTTCAATAATCTCTCCTTATGTGTCATTTTATGTTTTAGTAAAAACATAATTGTTTTGTGTGCCCATGATGTCCTGTTGACCATCTTGAAAAGGTGCACTGACAAAAGCCCATTCTCCAAATGAATAAAACACCAGCAAAGGTAGGAAAAAATCCCAATATTATAGAATAGGGATGGGAATTGAATAGCAGTGTTGATTTTTCTTATCAATCCGACCGAGGCCTTTACAGGGTTTGCATATCAGTGCAGGAGTTTTATTTTTCTGACTTTAAACAATGCTTCTTCTCTTGAAAAAAATATAATAAAATCAAATATAAAAGACTGTAAACATGCTTTCCTTAGAAAAATGGGCATTTATGCCTTGTAGCATTTATGTTTAAATGCTCAAAAGCAATATAAATAAAAGGAATATGAATGAAATACTGAAGTGATAAGAAACTGCACAATTATGTTATTTTAGCAATCATAAAAATATACATGCTGTACTTGGGTGTAATTTTTGCTTGTTTGTTACAAATATATACAGTGTATATGTACAGTGTATATACACACACATGCATAAAATTGTAAATTAACATACTGGTAAACCTCAAGACTTTGCTAGGAGTCTAGTTCAGTATTAATCTGTAACCTATATTATACGTACCACCTACCCAAACTCCAGCTGCTCTATGGTCATGATTGGAGGCAATCCTTTAAATACAAATTTCATTACAGCTCTGTGAGCAGCTGGTGTCAGTGGCTTTTCCTGGCAAGGATAGGAGAGCAAGCAGGTTGGTAAAACCTCAGAGCTACTTGTTGCTGCCGTCTAAAAAGAATGAGCTCATATTTAAATATCAGACATTTTTGTTGGGTTTTGTGAGTTAAACATTAAATTTAGCCTGCAAAGCTGCTAGCATTGTGCTAATATTCTACTACTAATAATAAGCTAGTATTACCGTCACTAACGGAGGTGCTGCTATTTGGGAGTCAAGTGCAGGTGCACTTCGTAGACTGTCGAACACATTGCAGTCTTTCATTTTATCCCATGCTGCCACTTCAAGAGATGTTTCAACTTGTCTTTACTATATTCCATGTTGCTCGTGTTTACATACGCTTCCGCCATTATTCTGTGGTAGCGACAGCGTCAAGGCATTGCTTGGTAGCGGCAGCATGTGACATCATGACACATGCTATTTTTTAGAAAAAACATGTCGGACTTCCGGTCTGGACACCATGGTGGTAACAGTTTAACGCTGAAGCTCCCAGATCCCATCCGTGAAAATACCATGAAAATCAGATTTAACAGATTTATGGAAGAATGAAAATCAAAAGACAAAGTCATTATGCCTAAAGGAAAACAGAAGAGATCGACATTTACCAGGCCAAGACACGCATCAGCCACAGAAACTGACCTCGAAGACAATAACCACTCGGAAATAGAGGAGCAAAATGAGGCTAGCAACATGGCTAGCTTAAAAACGATTTTTCAAGAATTAAGAGAATTTCGCCGAGAGTTTTGGGCTGAATTTCGTGAACTTAAAGACGAAATAAAAAGGACAAACAACAGAGTGGACCAGGCTGAGGACCGAATCATGGAAGCAGAGGAAAGAATAAAAGGGCTGGAAGAAACCACGCTGGAATTACTTAAAGGACAGACAAGACTGGAGGCTAAGCTAACCGACCTGGAAGGAAGACTAAGAAGGGACAACATAAGAATTCATGGTCTGAAAGAAGGAGCCGAGGATGGTTTCACCACAATGGCTGCATGCGTGGAAACCATACTGAGAGAAAAGTTGGAAATTCCCCAATCCACCGACTTGAAGATAGAAAGGGCGCACCATTCATTAGCCCCAAGGCCGTTGGCGGAAGCTCCCCCGCGATCGGTGGTGGTGAAGTTTTCCAACTTCAGAACAAAAGAAGAGGTTTTGAGACTGACCTGGCAGAAAAAAGGATTTATGCACCAAGAAAGAAAAGTTTTTGTGGAGCATGACTATGCCCCGGAGGTCCTTAAAAAGCGTTGGGAATACAATGATGCTAAAAAGGTACTAAGAGAGAAGAAACTGCGCTTTCAAACTCCATTTCTGGCGAAGCTGAGGGTTTTTTACGTGGAAGAGACGTGTCTCTACAACTCGGCGGAAGAAGTAACCAGGGATATGGCGAGAAGAGGGCTCCCGGTAACGGTGTATAAACCCGCAGCAGACCCGATCGAAAGAATCAAGGCTCAAACGTGGTGCACACAGAGACCCTCAAAATCCACAGGCCAGCAGCGGGAAACCCAGCGCCAGGGCTATAAGGAAAAACTGGACGCTTTCAGGAGGGAATAACGATATTTTTAGTCAATCTGCGCATCCAACCCTCCTCCTACAAGGTAACAAAACATTAAAGGAGATGCAGAATCAGCAAATATGAAGTGGTAAAATATTTCATGGAACAGTCATAATATTAGAAACAAATGAGTCTTAAAAAAATTGTTAAAATAGAAATGTGACAAAGAACCACATGAACTTTCCACACTAACAAACACTGTATTACCGTGATTGTTTGCTGTGATGGTTGGTGGTGGGAGGTTGCGCATAATTTCATAGGGTATAGGCATAAAAAAAAAAAAATCTATACAAGTTCGGATTGGGATCTGAAAATCACGTTAAAAACATGGGACAACTTACAGGGGTAAGAGAGGGCCCTCAACACGTAACAAAGTTTGAGGAATTTCCCTAAGAGCCAACACACCATCAAGGGTCTTCTAAGGTCGCTAAAAAGACCTCAGTTCAGGAAGATCTTTTGACAGTTTTTTGTTTTAAAGTTTTACATACTATGTTCTGAATGTTTTTTTATGTTCTTAATGTTCTTTTAGTTTTTGAGTAGCATAAAAGAGGTCCACTATACTGTTATACTAAATAAGACAATACAATGGAGAAACAGGGTTCTAATGACTCGCTCAAAATTAAGGAAATAAAAAAACAAATAAACAAGATCTACACAATAGAAATCCAGAAGAAACTTACATTTCTGAAACAAAAATATTATGAAACAGTAGCAAATCGGCAAAATTACTAGCCTATAAATTGAGGAAACAACAAACGGAGAGAGCAATCTACAAAATCAGAGACCCAGTATCAAAGGAAATAAAATTTAGAATTCAGGAAATTCTTAAAAGCTTCGAGAATTACTGCAAGAACTTGTACTCCCTCAAAAAACACAAAGACACATCCGAAGCCTTCCTAAAGACATTAAATCTTCCCCAACTTACTGAGTCACAAAATAAAAAACTACTGGCAGAAATACAACCTAAAGAATTAGAAAAAGCAATTATGAAACTTAAAGCTAACAAATCCCCAGGAGCAGATGGTTATACAGCAGAGTGGTACAAAACCTTTAAACAGCAATTATCTCCTCTCCTCCTGAAAACATTTAACTATGTCCTCCACACAGGGGAAATCCCCCCTCCTGGAGAGAAGGGGTCATTGCAGTCATACCTAAACCTGAAAAGGATAAATTAGATTGCTCCAACTACAGACCAATCAGTGTGTTAAATCAGGACTATAAACTTTTTACCGCTATCCTTGCCAAAAGGTTAGAAAATATACTGACAGACTTAATTCATTTAGACCAAACAGGTTTTATAAAACAAAGACAGACACAAGATAACATTAGACGCACTTTACACATAATTCATCATATAAAAAAATATAATTTAAATGCAGCCATACTGCGATTAGACGCTGAAAAAGCATTTGATTTGGCTGACTGGTCTTTCCTATATAGAATCTTGTCCAGTTTCAATTTTCATAACAACTTCATTAGAACTATCCAGGCATTATATAAAAAACCAACAGCTAAAATAAGGATTAATGGTAAATTATCATCATCTTTTGAACTGGAAAGAGGATGTCGTCAGGGCTGCCCCTTGTCTCCACTGCTCTTTGCAATCTTCATAGAACCTCTGAGCCAATGGATAAGACAGAATCAAAAAATTCATGGTATTACACTTGGTCAGAAGGAACATAAAATAGCACTCTTTGCTGATGACATTTTAATATACCTGGGGCAGCCGGACACCTCTTTTCCAGAACTAATCTCAGTTTTTTCAGAGTATGGAGTGTTATCGGGGTACAAATTAAACATGCATAAAACCCAAATTTTAACATTCAACTATAACCCAAATCAATATTTACTAAGCAAATTCAAAACTAAATGGGAGATGGAATCTATGAAATAGCTGGGCGTCAATATCCCGAAACAACTCAACAAAATTATAACACTAAACTATGATCCACTGATGGCAAAAATAAAATCTGATCTAGCAAGATGGAATACGATACCATTCTTGGGTACTGCACAAAGAATTGAAGCAGTCAAAATGAATATACGTACTTCCACGTCTTCTATACCTTTTCCAAACAATACCGGTAGAATCTCCCAAAAAAACATGGCAAGAACTGGACAGAAGGATCTCAATATTCATATGGCAGGGCAAGAGACCAAGAATCAGATATAGAACCCTACAGCTAAACAAAGACAAAGGTGGGCTCATGCTGCCAAATATCAGGGACTATTTTAAAGCCGCGCAAATTAAAACTTTAGTAGATATGTAACCCAGTCTACACTGCACAGTGGAAGGAAATAGAATGCCAAATAACAAGTGACATTCCCCTACAGGCGATAATAGGGAATAATGCCTTACCTAAACTTTTGAATAACACTAACCCGTGGATAGAGACCCCGCTAAAAATTTGGTTTAAGATAGTCAGAGAGAATCAAACTAAAGAACCCTACTGATTATTGCAATGGATTTCCTATGATCAGGATTTTACTCCTAATAAAACAGACACTAGATTTAAAAAGTGGAAAGAGAACGGACTGATTGTCATGCCTGGCTCTCACGAGCCAGAAAGGAGATGCGAGGGCGACCAGTGAGTTTGCGTAATTTATTAACATTAACACACAAAGTACAAATACAAAGTAAAGAGCCTCGTGGGGCTATAACACGCACAACACTAGATAACAAATAGAAAGGAAAAGAGCCACGTGGGGCTAAAATACGCACAGAACTAAGGACAATGTACAACCCAGAAAGAAAGGCTAGAGAGGCGGCGAGGGGAAACACACGCCGAGCCGCAGCACTTACTTAGGGTGTAGCGCCGAGGTAACGGGGAACTAAAGCTGGACATGGGAGCTCCAGTCGTGGAAACACGGGGCGCGTCTTTCCGTAGTGAGGTCGCAGCGAGGAGTAACTCTCGGTTGCTTGCTTAAGTGGGGAAGAGAACCCAATCAGAAGCGGGAGAGATAATTATCTAAGATGGGAGACAGCTGTCCCAGAGCAGCTGAACTAGACAGCTGGAGATCAGCTGGGCGCTGTCAAACTACGGGCCTTGTAAGACCCGGCATGGAATAGCACGGAGCAGGAGCGACACTGGACAACCTGAACGCGGAGAAGGATAGCGTTCAGGTCGTGACACTGATAAAATATTACAATTTTTTTTAAAGGGCAAACTTTAAGAAGTTTTGAAGATTTGAAAAAACAAGGTCTAGTAAATCAAGATCTTTACAAGTTCTTTCAGCTTAGACACCACATAAACAAAATACTTAAAAAGGAGGATTTGGAAAGGGCCCAGTCAGGTGTTCTGAAGGTTTTCTTAATGGCATATAAAGGGATCCCAGGGATCAGATACATTTCTAAAATACACCATGGTCTTCAAGATTTAAAAGGAGACAACACATCATATATAAAAGAGAAATGGGAAAAAGAGGGGAATTTCACTTTACAACTGGAAATATGGGAAAAGCTAAATAAACAACAATGGAAAAGTACTTCATCCCTGCTGTGGAGAGAATTTGGATGGAAAAATTTGGTAAGATTTTTCAGAACACCTGCACAAAACAAATTTACTCATAAAGGGTTGAATTGTTAGCGGTTGTGTTGTGAAAAGACTGCAAATCATTTTCATGTGTTCTGGTCATGACCAGTTATCCACCAATATTGGACCAATGTACAGACAATATTGGGGAAAATATTCAAAGTAACAGTTCCCTTTTCTTTTGTAACTTTGTATTTGGGTTTACTACTGGAATCACTGGAAAGACGAGGAGAAAAATACTTATTCACTGTTTTAATATTGGCAAGTAAAAAAGCTCTAACAAAAAAAATGGATGTCGAAAGACTGTCCTGCACCTGAAGATTGGATTAACGTGATTCAGGACATTTATTTGATGGAAAAGTTGACATTTGGACTGAGACAGGACATGGATGGGTTCTTGAACTTTTGGCAACCCTGGAACGCATATGTGTCTTCCATCAGATCTAATCTTGCACAAACACCATTTCAACTAGAAAAGCACTCGGAGAGCACAGACCTCCGCCAAGCGGCACAGTTCCCCCCATAGAGTGTTTGTGTGTACGTTTTCAGATTCCCTGAGCATGAAAAGATATGAGTAGCAATTGGATTCACAATGATTATTTGTTTATTTGACATGGACAGTGCAATAAACAGACAATTAATGAATGACAATCAATGTGATAGTGATAGGATTAGTGGTTCAGTAGTGTAAAATGGGGCTATAAGGGACGGTGGGTTAATAAGGGACACTTTTGTGGGAAATGTTTTAAATGTAATTCTGCTTTTTTTATTTTGAGCAGGACGCTGAGTTGTGTTGTTATTGTCAAATATCCATGAATCCTTCATCAAATCTAGGCGGAAGCAAAATTAAAAAAGCAGAATTACATTTAGAAAAGTGTCCCATATTACCCCGCCGTCCCTTATAGCCCCGTTTTACGGTAGTAAAAGCATTGCCTCCTTGGCGGAGGTAATAAACTGAAGTGTTGGTGTGTCCATCTCCTCCACTGACGGATGCAGATTGGTTAGACAGGTTGCCGTGGGTTTCATATTATATTCGGGTTGCGCTCCGCGGCAAAACAGAATTTAGAGTCTTCCCGGCAGAGAGGTCGTTTTTACGCAGCGCCTATAGCTGGGCGGGGAATTTGTGGCAAATAATGGGGCGGCGGACAGGTGGCCGTGTGAGGTTTTGCAGCGTGGCGCAAAAGCAGGCACACTGGCGTGCCCAGGGCAGCAGTGTTTTCCGCGTGCTTTTGTGCCTAAAACGTTGAAGAACGCGGAGTTTGTGTTGGTCAGACACGACAACCAGCGCAATGTGCGCAGCGCCTATGGCTGGCACAGGCACGCTGGGGGTCCGAGGCCAGCAGTGTTTTCCGCATGCTTTTGTGGCTAAAACGTTGAAGAAGGCGGAGTTTGTGTTGGTCAGACACGACGCCCAGCGCCGTCCATTGCGCCTGCGCACATGTTGAAAATGGCCCTATGTCACAGTGTGGAAAAATGCTTTAAAAAAATCCCTGTATCCAGACGGTGAACCGCATCACCCCCAAAATTTAATCAGTTCTTCCTTGTACCATTTCCAACAACGCCTGAAAGTTTCACGCAAATCCATCCAAGACTTTTTGAGTTATCTTGCTAACCAACAGACAGACAGACAGACAGACAAACACACAAACCCTGGCAAAAACATAACCTCCTCCTGGCCTTTTCGGCCTGGCGGAGGTAATAATGGCACCTCTCTTTGTTCCAATGCTACTCAGATGCTCTTTTATTTTTCTGCTCTTTTGTTTTTTGTTTCTTTCTTTTCTTTCACTTAAAAAAAGGGTATTGTAATAATTTTTTTTCCAATGTTGTCAAAAAACAACAAAAAAACGGGAATATGTGATGAAAACGTAAACAATGCAATGCTGTAATGACATGTATACCCTTTACAAAAACTTAAATAAAAAAAAAGAAAAAAAAAAAGAAAAAACATGTTAGTGTTGAAACCCGCAGCACTGAAAAGAAGAATTGATAATATCAGCAACATATGATTCCAGGGGATCAAAAAATTGAGAACCGGTTCTCACAAGGAACCCCGTTATAGAACACAGTTGTTAAGCAAATAAATTGCCATAATAAATTACACAGTGTTGGCCATAATATTGTGACGTTTCAAGGGTTCACACAAATGAGAGGATTTTTGACGTATAGGCATTTATTCTTCACTGACTCATTCCACAGAATGGAGGGGAGGCCATTCACACAGCCACTCATCTCATTCAGGGTGACACAGACACAATCTCTCACATACAGGGAAAACAACACTATCACAACTGGTCTTATAACACAGTTATAATGGCACAACAATAATGCTTAGAACACAGGAATAATAACAGTCTTTGAATCCCCCATGGCACAAAGCATGTCGGTAGAATCCCCGCTCCTTATCACAGCCCTGACATTACACTGTCCCTCCCGGACTGGTTTCTGTCCCCAGAATAATAAGTCCAACTCAAAAGTCCAATATGAATCCGTCCAGGCGTCGGGGCAGCCACCACTGTCGGCGGCTAGCACGCAGGGGCCCGTTACAGTCCACCTGAGCCTCGGCCAGGGTATGCAGTCGGGATGGGGCCTTTGGCTCAGCCACCCGTGGGGCAGCTGGCTGGTATGGGGCGAGGTGGTCGCGGTGAAGCACCACCACCCGGTTCCTCTTCTGCAGTCTCACTCTGTACACTACATCCGACAGTCTCTGTAGGACCACGCATGGTCCTGACCAGTGGCTCACCAGCTATGGTGACAGTCCCTTTTTCCGCTTCGGGCAAAAAACCCAGACCTGATCTCCGGGTGCAAAGTCCCTCTCCTGGCAGCAGAAGTTGTACGCTCGCTTCTGTTGACTCCCCGTCGCTACCAGGGGCTCCCGAACCAGTTTGTGTACCGTGTGCAGATGTTCTCTCGAGCGAAACAAATAATCCAACCCCGGTTTGCCATCCACCTTGTATTGCTGCAAGGGGGCATAGGATTGCTGAGTCAGCCCTTTGTGAGCTGTGCAGGTGTCACAGTGGTGGACACGGAGCTTCACGTTCCGACAACATCCCAGGCAGTAGAACTGGGCCCGAAGACACTGCAGAGTCTTCTTCACCCCGAAGTGGCCCGCCCCACCGACCTGTGGACCAACTGGAGCACCTTGGGGCAGAGCTGTCGGGGGACCAGCAGCTGCCAGACGTGATGCTGCCCAGCTGGAGACTGCCACCGCCGACAGACAACACCCTCACAACAGCTGGGGTTGGACCACTGGGAATGCAGGGCCTTGGTCTCTGGGTTCAGTGCAGACACAACCTCCCAGGCGGGCTGCTGGTCCGTGTCTAGCCACTGTCGGACCTGGGAGACGACAGGATGTCCATTCTGCTTGCTCCAAAGCTGCTGCATGCCCAAGGCCTCTGTAATGTCACCACTGGGGAGAGCTGCCCGATGATCTGAAGAAGAGCTGTGAGCTGCTGCACTATCCTGGGCCGTAGTGGTCTGGAGAGCCCGCAAGACCACTGGGTCACAATCCTCGGCCTGTGCTGATGGCACCGGCCCTTTGATCACGTGGGCCCCCTGGTTCCTCGTCTGGCTCTTGTCACTGAGCGTGATGGTCTGAATCCCCAGAAGGAGAGAAGAGCTGGCGGCGTCGATCTTCGCACCCTATGCTGCGAGCAGATCTAGTCCAGTGATGCAAGGGTCTTGGATGTCAGCCAGACAGAACAGGTGGTTTGTGTTCTGACTGGCCACTTACACCACAAGGACTCGTCGCCCTCCCAGTCTTGCATGCTCATCGGTTGGTGTGATGACACAGCACCTGGTGGGTTCCCACCTTGTGGTCCAAGTTCATCTGTACCAGGCAGCGCCTGGCCAGCTGTTCCCGGGCGTGATCAGCATGTGTCTCCCCCCACTTTAGAGTCTCCAATTAACCTAACCTGCATGTTTTGGGCCTGTGGGAGGAAACCGGAGTACCCAGGGTAAACCCACGCAGACACAGGGAGAACATGCAAACTCCACACAGAAGGGTCACTGATGGTCGGGGGGTGGGATCAAACCCACAATCTTCTTACTGTGCTGCCACAGTGCTAGCCACTGCTCCACCAAGCTGCCCTTTAAAAAAAAAAAAATTTTGTATACTTTATTAATCCCAGAGGGATCACGCCTGCAGTGCCGGTTCCACCACCTTCTACATTGGTGCCCCTGCCCACCACTGTTTCCTCATCAGGACCACTAAGGGTGGCCTTTGAAGTGGCAGGCAAGTACCTTTTCCTTCTATTACACCTATTGGGGGAGGGGGGTCTTGCCTGCTACCAGGCGGGGCTTCATAGGGGCAGTCACTAATGACTGAGCCACCGCCACCTGTCTCTGCTGCCATTTTTTCTTATATTGGCATGTCACCCACCTGTATTTTTCCTTCTTCATCCGAGGTGCATGCCATAGCTCCAGCTGACCCTAAGGTACACGCTCCAGCAGTGACCGTTTGACCTCAAGTGCATGCTCCAGCAGTGACTGTTTTGCCTCGCGGGCATGCTCCAACAGTGACTGTTTTGCCTCACATGCATGCCCCTGCAAAGATTGCTCCACCTCACGTGCACACCCCAGCAGAGACTGTCTCACCTGCTGTTTCTTCAGCATCTCCTGTGGTGGTCATCGCCTCTCCAGCTGCAGAGTCATCGGGTTCATCGCCAGTGGAAGAGCAGAAGTTAAGGCAAGTCCTCTTTTTTGTTTTCCTAATATCTGTATTAAAGAGGTCTTGTCTTGCTCTTGGTGAAGAGACCCAGTTGCAGTCTCTATCGGCTTCTGAGCTCTCCTTACCAAGCTCTTCTCCTGACTGTTTGGGTGTGGTTTCTGCTTCAACCTGTACCTCTTCCTCCCTGTCCGAGGTGACAACATCTGAGGAGGATTCCTGGGCATCTGGACTGGATGCACCCCTGCCGTCTCAGCCTGAGGCCTGTGCACCCCAGTCATTTCATTCGGGAATCAGCGCACCTAAACCATCAGCACATGAGGTCGGCACGTTTCAGTCATCTGATCCAGAAGTCAGTGCTCCCCAGCCATCTCACCCTGAGGTCAGCACATCCCAGTCATCTAATCCTGAGGTCCATGCTCCCCAGTCATCTCATCCCAAGATCAGCGCTCCTCAGTCGTCTCATCCCGAGGTCGGCGCTCCTCAGTCGTCTCATCCCAAGGTCAGTGCTTCCCAGTCGTCTCATCCTGAGGTCAGCGCGCCTCAGTCATCTATTTTTGAGCAAAAGATTCTGGTATTGATGTCCTCTGAACTAGAGATGCCTGTGTTATTGACCCTTGAGCGGAAAGCTCCTACATTGGTGTCTTTAGAACTAAGAGTTTCTATGTTGGGGTTTCTAGGAGTAGGAGCTCCTGTACTGGTATCCTCAAAACTAAAGACTCCTATGTTGTCGTCCCCAGAGCAAAAAGCTCCTTTGTGGTCTCCAGAGCAAAGACCCCAATGCTACCTTCTAAGTTTAAAACCCCCATGTTATTTTCTTTCAAACAAAGGGCTCCAATGTTATCTCCTGAGTTTAAGGGTGCTATATTTTCACTCCCTGAGTTTAAGGGTTTTATGTTGCCACCGCTGAAGATACAGGTTTCATGTTATCATCCTCTGAGTTTAAAGGGTCCATGTTGTCGCCCCCAGGGTTTGATGGTTCCATGTTGACATCTCCTGAGTGCAAGGGTTCCTTGTTATCATAACCCCCTGAGTGTAATGTTTCCAGGTGGTCGTTTCTTGAGTCTAGAGGTTCCGGGTTGCCATCTCCAGAGTTTGGGATTTCCATGTTGCCATCTGAGTTTAATGCCCCGAGTCATCCCTAGAGTGTAAAGGTTCTTTGTTACCATCTCTAGAGTGTAAAGGTTCTTTGTTGCCATCTTCTGAGGGTGAAGTTTCCATGAGGTCATCTCCAGAGGTTGTAGTGTCTGTCTTTATCTCCTGTGGTCAAAGTTCCTATGTTGGCATCATCTCCTGAGTCTGGAGGTTCCAGGTTGTCATCTCCAGAGTGTAGGATTTCCATGTTGCCATCTGTGTTTAATGCTCCCGAGTCATCCCTAGAGTGTAAAGGTTCTTTGTTACCATCTCTAGAGTGTAAAGGTTCTTTGTTGCCATCTTCTGAGGGTGAAGTTTCCATGAGGTCATCTCCAGAGGTTGTAGTGTCTGTCTTTATCTCCTGTGGTCAAAGTTCCTATGTTGGCATCATCTCCTGAGTCTGGAGGTTCCAGGTTGTCATCTCCAGAGTGTAGGATTTCCATGTTGCCATCTGTGTTTAATGCTCCCGAGTCATCTCTAGAGTGTAAAGATTTTTTGTTGCCATCCCAGGACTTTGGGAGACCACCCGACCTACCTTATTTTGTTTGCGGGTCTTGGACTTTGGGTTGCCCCTACAGACTGTGGTTTGGTGTTGGACTTTGCTTGGGGCGGAGGGGGGTTGTTTTGGCCTGCCCAGCCTTTTTCACCTCACCACCCTACCCTGGAAAGATTTTGTGTGTTATATTTGGGGTCATCTGGAAGCTGCCCTTAAGGAGGGCGGCACTATCATGGAGATGTCCCACTCTTTATGTTTTTCTCCTGGTTGTCTCTCTGACTCCCACCATCTCCTCCTCTCTTAATTAACCTCAGCTGTTTGTCATCAGTGTCTGTGTATATATGTTCCACTCAGTTTTCAGTTTGCTGTCGCATCATAAAACCCAGGTTGTGTTGCTTTCCCGCATGTTGTCCGGTTGTGCTATCCTGTTAGTCTGCCAGTGATTATCCAGCCTAGAGCTGCACATTTTTGTTATTAAAACCAGTCAAATCTCATCTCTGCGTGTGGGCCCGACCTTGCTGCCTCCTCGGCAGTGGAACACGACAGTCTTTTGTTCAGGTCCTCTGCTATGTTTCACACTAAAGCCCAATTCATGGTGGCAAAAATGCATTGGTATGCAAACTAGCGCTGTGGACACAGTCGTGCACAAACCCTTCGCAGAGGGTGAGCGCTGACTGTGCACATGCAGCCCCAAAAAAGTGAATGCACATACAAGTACGCAAATGGTCGCAGTGAGCTGCGCTTACGCCCAGAAACTGCTGCCAGAGGGAAGTACTGAGCAGTCCACCAATACTGGGTGAACAACTGTCTGTCTTTTTGCCCTCTTTTTTTCCTCCTCTGCTACTGAACAGCAAAAGCTCCTGTTTGGCTTCATTGTCATTGTATTCATGTACCTTCATCGCTTCCACCATTTAAAACATCTGCCACCGTGCTCTTCTTTTGTGTTTGGATTGCAGCTGTTCAAGTCAATTTGATGGCTCCTGGCTGCCACCGACAGTACTGGCATGTGAACTGCAGATAATATTCACTGTGCTTATGTGAAACACAGTTCCTGAGCGGCAGCTGCAGTGGCTCAAAAGCCACAGAATACTGCTGTGTACGCAAACGCAGTCTACAGAACGCAAACCTTTTTCCCTTGGAGGGTCTCTGAACAGGCCTTAAGGTGTGAGTTCAGTTTTGCTGAGAAGGAGAAAGGGGAGGGGGGGCATGGGATGGCACCGAGTCACAGCCTGGCTCCTGTGAGGGTGATTAAACTTGGAGCAAAGTTTAAAACAGTCTCAAAAGTTCATAAAACTAGAAAGCAAAGTTCATGAGAGGGAATTGCAGAGTTCAATCAGGTTTGAGTCTGCTACACTAGTAAACTCCACACAGAAAGGTTCCCATCCCTGCCAGCCTGGGAGTTTGAACCTGGAACCTTCTAGCTATGAGGCAACTACAGTGGTTAGCACTCGATTAGTGCTGTCTTAATAGACATTAAAGACACACTCCGGTGGATATATATCCCCTATAAAAACAATTATACATTGTCTAAAATGGTATCTTATGCCATTTTTTTCTACAAACAAACCCTTTCGTTGTCTTAGTTTCAAGTCAAAATCTTTTCACTCCCACCCTCTCCTTCAAACACCAGGATCTGTGTTATTCTAGGCCCATCCACATCCCACAAGGCTAATAGTGGCTAGCACTATCAGCACTATTGTGGTATATATCACTCATATATTCCATACCTACATTTGTTAGAGCATGTGGAAATGTTTGGGACAGAATATACAAAGGAACTTCACACCTCTGAAAGAACAAAGGAATCTCACCGCTGTGTGAAGACTCATGACTTCACAGGACGCCATGGCAACAGACTCGCCACCTTTACCCCCTAAAGCGAGAGGGGGAGTTCAATGGGAGGACAATGGGGATTAAGATAACGGGGAGATGTTACCTTTTTCAATGAGTGGCTCTGACTTCAGCTGTTTCAATGAGTGGTGCTATGCGTGCTTGTATTTAACCAGCGAGCGAAGCAGAGTTCTGCCTCTTGCCTTCTGCCAAGCTCTGCACCAGATGAGACAAGATAGAAGAGTTTGTTCATTAAAGACTCTACTTTTGTGATACAAAACCGCCTCGTTATTTCCAGCTCTTCTACACTATCAGAATAAAAAGACTTACTGGTTGAAGGACATGCCCAGTTGTTTGCACGTTAGCCCAGGATAGTAACTGAAACTGCATCAGTCCTTAAAAGCAGTTTAATGGTAAAACCCATCTTAATTTGGGTCAAGTTTTCAAAGCAGCTGGTTAAAAAATGCTAACTAGCCCAGAGGATAACTTCAGTTAGGCCACAGAGTCCTGACTGGCTCAACATTACTGATGTACCAGGGCCATGCATAGTTATGTCACCAAAAATGTCTAAACTCGCCTGTTTTCAGAGGGCGGAGCTTAAGTGAAACTTTAAAGCAAAAAAACAGAGACATGAGACATTTGAGTGATTTCACTCTTGATATGTCTTGAAAGTCATAAAAAAACATCTTAAAGACATGTTAACAAAAAAAACAAAACAAACCTCAATGTTTGGCGGAGTGTGACTTTAAGTAATCCCTGCTGGTAAAAACAATGATATAGGGCATTTTCTCTAAAAGGCCAGCTCAATTTTTATATCATTTAACTGGCAGTAAAATGGTAAATGCTGACTATTTACACCAATGTGTACTTTATACAATATAATAAAGTAATGCTACAAAATATACTGGAAAAAATACAATTTATATCCAGGCAAAAATAATTAAAAAAAAAAAATTCAGTTTTGGTAAATAAAAAAATTACACCATCATCTGTAATGTAACTATGTTTCCTTTAACAACAAATAGACTTTCAGTTTATGCCAAATGTCATTTGTCTAATTGTATTTTACATTTGTTTGTTTACTGTGAATTATTCTTTAACAGAAACTGTTTATTTTTAATAAATTAAATGAGAATATAAGGACAAAAATTATGCTATATATATCTTTGTCAGTGTAAGAAATACTAAACAATAGTAAGACATTACTTGAACTGGTTAATACCAAAAGTTAACTTTGCATTTGTACATTTTTAATTTTTATTTAACTGTGCTAATTTTTTTTTTGTGTCTCCACTTTTAGTAACTAATTAATGCTTCCTCATTTTTAACATGTACAACATTTCTATGAGGGGAAAGGAAAAATATTGATTTGGTTAAAACATAAAAAAAATCAAACCAAATCTTAAAAATATTTGCACCAGTTTTTAGGAGAGGGCTGACATCCAGTAATGGGAGAAGAAGCTATCTGCTCATTAAAATCACGGTCAGGTGATTAGTGTTTCACGTCTAACAGCTCCTGGCAACCTTTTGCTCTTTGCTTCATGCAGTTCTACCTCCATGGAGAAACTGAGAGTGTAAGACATGAAAGAGTGATGGATTTTCCGTGCTGAGAAAGAGGTTTTATCCAAATAAACTGATCACACCTTTGAAAACTTATTGAAAGCCTGCCATGATGATGACCCCATAATGTTATATTTTGATGATTTTCAGTAAACCTTCAACATACGTACAGACGCAAACACACACAAGCCCAAACTCACACACATTCCCCTGGGAAGTCTTCCTTTTCACTTCCCAATTCTCACCTACTTCTGCTTTCTGTCATGTGTGCCTCATTTGTCACAACATTCATATGTTACACTTTGCTTCAATTTGATGTGTGAGATGCAGTCAAACCGGCGCACCAGACGGGGAGCCCGAAAGCCAAAATCCCCATAAACATCTCCCCCACCAATGTACACTTCATGTACCCCGCAAAACTGATAGCCGTTCTGTAGAGAAAAAAAAACAAAATCAAATGAGTGCTTTGTGTTCTGCCTTCCATTGTCTTCCCACGAGTTTCCTACTGGCAGCATAATGACTACCTTTGTCAAAATGGCAGGTTAATCTAAACCAGAGTAAGTTTTTTTTGTCCCTTCCTTCTTCTCCACAGTACCCTCCTCTTCCTTCCCCATCCCTTTACTCCCCACACCGGGTGACCAGTACCATTATCCCCATATACTTATTGACAGCATTTATCCTTTTATTATTCCGTTTATCTCAGAAGTCTGTTTCCTGTGGGTTTGCAAAAGCATGAGATACACATGGAGTGAGGAACAATGCCTCTTCCTCCGTGGCCTTATGTGCCCCCTTCCCAAAGGATCCTTATCTTTGTGATTGTAATGTAATGAGTGGGCCCCTTAAAACAAAAGGTCTCACAGCTTCAGCAGCTCCCTGGCTCCCTGGGACCTCAGTATTGTTACTGGATTCCCAGAGAGTGTTTGTGCAGCAACACATGCTACGACCCTTCCGCAGTGTTAGGCTAGAGACAAAAACATATGTAAATCTATCAAACCTCACAGATGAGGTGAGAAATTAAAAATGCCATTTGGGCAATTATTCTCATTAGATTAGTCTAAAAAAAAAAAAAACAACTGAAGCCCATGCCTACATTAGTGAAATAATACTAACAGGTGCAATGGCTTTACTAAAAGACATCCTTTTGTTGCGCTCTCTATCTGTCCCCTCATACTGTTCTCGTCCTTTGTGACAATTGGCCACCAACGGCTGTGACATTCATCACCTGTTAGTTTTACTCATCCATATGAATATGCAATTTGGTTTTCATTCTTTGGCCTGTAGGATAACTTCAGGGCATGTGGGGAAATAATAGCAGATTAAGACAATAGTGGTATTAGAAAAACCCGATTCTTTGATTGAAAGATCCAAGAACAAGCCGGAGAATTCTTCAATTCAAAGATGTAACATTTATTTAGAAGTCACATGTAAAGCAAGCAGCGCTGGGTGCAGTGTGACGCAGCCCCCTCGGGAGCATCGCCAGACTGACCGCGACTTCCGGGTGCAACTTAAATTAATCTTCTCGGGTTGGTTAGATCAACCCTGTTCAATAGGATGGGCTTGTACGTGACTGTCTGATTGGCCAATTTAACTCTGACGTGAACAGGCCATCCTCTGTTCACGTCACTGTCTTCTAGAATGTACGATCAGCGGTGTGTGAGTGGGTGTTGGTTTTGGGTGTGTAACTAAAGTGTTAGACCTGGCTAATGGAAAGGAGAGGGGGGGCAGAAAGAGGGCTCTATAGCTCTGCCTAATTCCTGTTTATCAGAGTTTAACATGACATATTTGTTCATAAGAATGCAAACAGAATATGTATAGAATATGTGTAGAGCATAATGGGAGATTAGTTAGTTTCAAGTATGTCTCAGTGATGTGTGAATGGCTGTGTTGGGGTGGGGGATGAGGGTGTGTGTGAGTGTGTCTTAAATTATGTTCTTTTTACTTCTGTAGGTAATCAAATCAAATCAAAATCAAATCAACCTTTATTGTCATGTTGCTGTACATACAACTGTAGTGCAGGCAAGATGAAATTACATTTCTCTAGGCATCCATATAAGTAAAAAGAACATAATTTAAGACACACTTAAAGGTAATCAAATCAAATCAAAATCAAATCAACCTTTAATGTCATGTTGCTGTACATACAACTGTAGTACAGGCAAGATGAAATTGATTTGATTTGATTACCTACAGAGGGCAGCGCGGTGGGGGAGTGGTTAGCACTGCGGCAGCACAGCAACTCACCCTTGGCCGGGGGATTCTGGGTTCGATCCCAGCCCCCAACCAACAGTGATCTGTGTGGAGTTTGCATGTTCTCCCCGTGTCTGCGTGGGTTTACTCCGGGATTTCTCCGGTTTCCTACCACATGCCAAAAACATGCAGGTTGGGTTAATCGGCATCAAAAACTGGGGATTCTAAATTGTCCTTGGGTGTGACTGTGGTAGTGAGTGGTTGTCTGTCTCTTTGTGTTGGCCCTGCGATGGACTGACGATCTGTCCAGGGTGTACCCTGCCTCTCACCCAAAGATGCTGGGATAGGCTCCACCCCCCACCCCCTGCGACCTGAAAAGGATTAAGCTGAAGAAGATGAATGAATGAATGAATGAATGATTACCTACAGAATTATTAGTTTGGCACCCTAACTTTTCATAACTCTTTCACTCCCCCCTTTGACATGATTTTATCATGTCAACCATGCATGGTGTGAGAGACGCTAGCGATTAACAGATGGTGAATAAGGCAGGCCCCTACATTGTGTGTCAACCCAGTCAGTCAGCCCAAGATAGGCTTGCACCATTGGTTCTGCTACCCTTGCCTCCTCCCTTGTGGACACCCCAGCGTGGTGCAGCGATGTCTAATGGCCCTTTTCCACTAGCCGCGTTCGGCCTAACTCGACTCGACTCACCATTACTCGCCATTACTCGTTTCGGCCTCGGTTGTCTTTCCATTGCAGCCAGGTAAAGCTGGGGTGGGCGGGATTTTTTTTTTACAGCAAGGCGGCGCCACACTCCCGTGACACAAAACACGCGACCCAAGCAAAACATAACATGGCGGCTGTACAAGGCGACTCCTCGGTCTGTGGCTTTTTGTCACCGTAAATGCCAAAAAGGACCGCCAGACAAGGGTACAGGCAGTGAGACAAAACACTCTGGAATAGTACTGCAGCTTCTGGGAGAGCCGAAGACGTGATGATACAAACTAGGTCATATATGATGGTAAGCTAATGGTTGCTAATGCTAGTTTGCTATAAGTACATCGTACTACATTGTAACGTCTGCAAGTTATCGCTGTTAGGTACTGAAATATGTACACTACTGTTCAAAAGTTTGGGGTCATTTAGAAATTTCCTTATTTTTGAAAGAAAAGCACTGTTTTTTTTCAATGAAGATAACTTTAAACTAATCAGAAATACACTCTAATATCTAATATACATTGCTAATGTGGTAAATGACTATTCTATCTGCAAATGTCTGGTTTTTGGTGCAATATCTACATAGGTGTATAGAGGCCCATTTCCAGCAACTATCACTCCAGTGTTCAAATGGTACAATGTGTTTGCTCATTGCGTCAGAAGGCTAATGGATGATTAGAAAACCCTTATGCAATCATGTTAGCACAACTGAAAACAGTTTAGCTGGTTAGAGAAGCTATAAAACTGACCTTCCTTTGAACAGGTTAGTATCTGGAAAAAAATATTATTTCAAATACAAATCATTATTTCTAACCTTGTCAATGTCTTGACTATATTTTTTATTCATTTTACAACTCATGGTGGTAAATAAGTGTGACTTTTCATGGAAAACACAAAATAATTGTCTGGGTGACCCCAAACTTTTGAACGGTAGTGTATGCTGTGTGTGTGTTTCAGATGGCTCTGTTGTGGGAAAATTACTGCTTCAAACGGTTGGTCTGGGCGTTCAACACAGCCTGTCACTGATGTCAACACAGCCCGTCACTGATGTCACCCCAGCTTCACAAACGATCAGTGGTTATAGAGCTTAAGAATGTCTGTAGAAACGTTTATTTCCTGTGCAACAAATTGCTCTGATCTGCGTGAAAATCATGGAGAGACTGTTGAGACATGGATGTAGCTGCTCCAGCAGCACTGAGTCTGAGGTGTTGTCATGGCAAAAAATGATCAGCTGACACAACTTGATCACCAGGTTAATAACTATATTAGCCACAAAATATATATTCAAAAAGTAAACAGTACTGAGTTAGGTATAATAAGATATATGTGACAATTATGATGCATTTTAGGCCAAAATAAACTTGATCTAGGATAAAAAGCAATTAAAATAATGCAGTCACAAGATTACATGGAAAATACTTGATTTACTAGATACATGTACTGTAGAAATATATATTCTCTGCATCAACAATGTACTACACATGCATTCATGAAGTATTGCATTGGGAATTGTACTGACAATAAACCTCTGAAGTTTTTGAAGAAGTGTCTCTTTTTTTATATGTGAAGGTTACCACCAAGTGACATAATTTAAATACTGAAAGATTGGAAAAGCTAAGAACAATCCAGCAGTTTGAGAAATCACTTTTGGTTTGGGGTAAGTCTGTCAACAGAATTATGAATCATAAAGCAGTTTGTGTTAAAATGATAAATCCCATTAAACCCTAACCCAGGGGTGTCCAATCATGTACCATGGAGGGCCAAGACCCTGCAGGTTCTCTCTTCTACCCAGTCTCTTCAGCAGGTGTTGTCACTTATCAGCAGTCAGTGGAAAGAAATTCTGTGGAATCTGCTGTTGAAGACACTGGTTGGAGGTAAAGCCTGCAGGGTCTTGGCCCTCCATGGCACATGATTGGACACCCCCGCCCAAACCCATTATGATGAAGAACAGATGCTAATATGGCCCGGAATTCCTCCATATACTGGCACTATCACTAAAGTGTGCAGGGTCTTCTGCGGTGGCACATCCAACAATACAGTCTTCAGTTAATAAAATAATTGTTTTGGTTACTTTTTTCTTAAAAATGAGCCATTATTTTCAAAGTCACCGATATATGGTTTGTACTGTTTACTCTTTGGCCACCAGTGTCTTAACAGACAAAATAGAAAATCATGATGCAAACACATAAGTCACTAAATTGTTTATTACAATCAGCAGCAAATTCCAGATTATTCAGATTATTATTATTATTATTATTATTCAGATTATTCAGAATGTGCAAAATTCAAACTGTAAAAAAAAAACAAAAAAACTTAGAATGGGTCACACACGCCGGCCACGCTGCCTCACTGAAAAACAGCTGGGATGTGCAGCTCAAGCTGGACCCGGTTCAGCAGATCTTCAGCCCGCATCTCTGTATATAGTGAGGCAAGGTCCGGTTTGGGGTGGATCGTTTCCCTCTTGCCTAGACAAAAGACAGAAATGCGTGGTGGTTAATTAAAGCAAGTTCAACACTTATACAGGCACATCTCAAAAATTAGAATATCATGAAAAAGTCCAATATTTTTGTCACTCATTTCAGAAAGTGAAACCCATATATAGATTCATTACACAGACAGTGATATATTGCAAGTGTTTATTTTAATTTAGATGATTATGGCTACAGCCCATATTAACCAACACTTCAGCGACCAACACTTCTATTTAAAAAGTATTTTTTTAAATTAATTTTATGTAATATTCTAATTTTTTGCCAAATTGAATTTGGGGTTTTCAGGAGCTGTAAGCCATAATCATCCAAATTAAAATAAATAAATGCTTGAAATATATCACTGTCTGTGTAATGAATCTATATAATATATGGATTTCACTTTCTGAAATGAGTGACAAAAAATATTGAACTTTTTCATGCTATTCTAATTTTTGGAGATGTACCTGTGTTAGGGAAACAGATTTGTGAAGGTCAGTGGTAGGATGTGACAAAAATGCTTCGTTTCCCTGACCAGTGAGAACCCCAGGAGCCACTCTGTACAGGTACAAGTACATTATCAATCCAGGGATTTATGGTGGAACAGAAACAGCACGACAACACTGTTACAGCGCTTCTTTTTTTGGAAAATCCACAGAATAGGTGTTTGGGTGTATTCTGACGCTTTAGAAAATTATATGAATCACTTCATAAATCACTGGTTTGAAAATGCTGAGATTTCAACTCCTGGGGTCCACTTGACCGTATCCACAAAAAAAACACTGAGGGAGGCTAAACCCTGACACGTGGAAACAGATTCTAGGAAGAAGTTACATATACAGCTTACACAGCACCAAAGTGCAACACGTACACAAACCAGGATTAACATATTGCATCGTTTTGCTCTCACAAGCGAATACTTAGGACAAAACAAGCGCGAATTAGCAGTTGGCTACTAGCTAGGTAGCTACTAGCTAACACTCGTTAGCCAGCACCGGACGGCGCTGTATCGCTCAAAAAAAGTGAGCTTACCACCAACAGGATAAATAAGCGAACAGATGCACAATATTACAAATCACTCACCATCGATGGTTCTCTCACGTTCGTCTTCAGCTTGTCCGTAGTCCAGTTCTCTGCTGGGCTGCATCTGTAACGGGGCGGGTCGCTCCTCTCCCTGTGGATCTGCCACCAAGGACAGAAAACTCTGCACCTCTTCGTTGGACCACGGTGTAGATTTCCGCAGAACCTACAACACCATCTGTATTAATATCGTATTTACTCGGTGACCGAGTTAGTCCGTGAAATATTGCAAATGGCAGTCGTGTAGAGAAGACGGACGCTTTTGTGACGTTACGCCCTTACCAATCAGTGGCTCGCAGTCTGTTGATGTCACATCTCAGCTCGACTCAGCGCGGCTGTACTCTGGCCTCGAATAGGTACGAAAATAGCGCCTGTTAGTGCCTGTTAACAGGCTGGGTACAGGCGCTGGGTACAGTGGAAAAGGGTAGAAAGCGAGTCGAGTCGAATCGAACAAGGCCAAACTGGTACTAGTGGAAAAGGGCCATAAGAGGGCCTTGTCCAGATGAACTGTAGTCACATAATTGTCCTTGTTCACCAAGTCCTGCACCCCTGCCGAGGTCTCCTCCTGATCATCATGTGAATAGTTCTTTGTCCAGTGGAGTGGATCATGTGGGGGTCATAAGGTCAAACAGGGTCAATCCACGAAGCCCACGAATCCTTTGTCCACCGGTTGACCTTTGCCAGGGCTCGCATCATTCAGCTGCAGTCATCACATGGTTGCGACAGGGGTTTGACCTTCCTCTGTGTCTGCTTCCTGTATCTGCAGCTGTGGAGCACAGTCCCATCTCGTTGACACACTGGTGCTGTCCCAGGGATGCCACCCACCGGTAGTTGGACAGAGGTAGAGATGCTGGTGTTGAGGAAGCTCGAGCCCCTGTGCCCACCGTAGCTTCCACTGTGAGGGGTAGCATTGGAAAATGCCGTCTCCTCCGTGTGGCTGATCTGGCTCCATCCTGGATGCTGGAGGCGCGGTGGATGCGCTTGGGTACCAGTCCATTCTACTTCTAGGGACTGAAGTCGTACAGTCACTAGCCCTACGACCTCTTTCTACGTCGCAGGCACACATTGTGATGGTCTGGTGCCCCCCTACATGCACCTTCCCTGTACCCTATACCTTTGCTCGAGTGCCAGTACAGGGCAGGACCAATAATGGCCTGAGGGGTTGCCACCACAATGGCTGGAGCCTGTACCGTTTTATCCTTATTCCCTACATCTGTAGTTATCCATGTGCTGTTGTAAGCTATCTCCCATTAGCCTTGAGTGTGTGATTGTCGGCTATATGCAGCTACGGGTAGTGGTGGTGTTGTGATGAGTGTGCTGGGTGATGAGACCTGTGTTCAGCACTGGGTGTGTTATGAGTGAGCTGGGTGATGAGACCTATGTGTTCAGCAGCGGGTGTGTTATGATGGGTGAGCTGGGTGATGAGACCTATGTGTTGTACTGTAAGTAGGTAGTAGACAAAATTGTTCAAAGTTAGGAGATATCCTTATCCATGCTTGTTGTATTCAGGCCTCGAGAGCTTCTAAGTTTCACCATTATTGTGACTACCGAACCGTAATTAGCATGATGGAAATAAATACGCAAGAATACTATAAGTCTCACACCCCTACGTGTGTGTGGTGAGCCATGTATGATTTATGTATTATTGGTAGCACATTGTGTTTACAAATAATCCGTGATAGCACAATGGTCCTCCTCATCATCATCCTTGGTCTTGGGGTCTTCAGTTCCTCCTCTGGACTCAGTAATTGGTTTCTATGGGGAGGTATGAGATGTGCAAGATTTGCTGATGACTACCACTGTGGAAAATTGCCTTTGGAGGTTTAATTCATGTATCAACATGTGATCTTGACATACAACGAGCACAAAGAGTTAGAGCTTTGTTAACTCCTGCAGGCCCTGCCTGGTTAACACCTTTCTGGGCTTCTGAATATATGGTCTATAGTGTTGTACTCTGCTCCTTTTATTAGATCTACATCTGTTTAACCTTTACCATAACAAATTTAGAATTTGGTTCAAATTTTTCTCATCCCCTCATTTGTTAATGTTAAGATTGGTCATGTAGGAGATTTCTGGGTGTCAATGTGCACAGCCTTTTGTGCTGTGGTTATCCAGTTAAGAGACAATGTACATGTTTTTAATTTGGGAGAATATTCTATGTTAAGATCAGGTATTGGTTTTCCATGGATGGCTATATTCCCCTAGTAAAGGTGACAAAATGTCAAACATTTTCCAATCCATGTGTTTGGGTCTAACCAGCGGGATGTGTGGAACCCCCCATAGGTTGAAATGTCTCCTATCCTCTTCAATTAGGACAATGGATGCTTCCACACATGTCCTTGTTTACCAGTCCAAGTTTTATGACCAATCTGGAGGATGGATTTGCAAATAATGGCTGTTCATAATTTGGATCAGATCCGTTCAATTGCCTATAATACATGTTGTACAATGCTATTTTTACAGATGTTGATAGGTGTTCTACTTGTAGTTTGCCATTTGCGGAATTTGAGTGTTACTTTTTCTGACCTTGAAAAGTCCTGTATGGCATTACCCGAAGTTCCTACTTTACATGCACCTGCACCATACAAATTTAATCAAGGTACCACAAACCTCAGAGTCAGGTAAATGGAAGCTGTCTGTCATTTTTTAATAATTTGTTTTTTGCTAATTTTCTGTATATGTGTAGAAGTGAGTCCACTTATCTGTTCTAATCTAAAGCATGCAGTCCAGTTTTTCCGTGGTGGGTGTGAATCATGGGCGCCTCCCTCCCAGCCAGCTGCCGGTTTTGCCATCAATGTTTCCACTGTGGGGCGCGCTCCCTCCTCCTCCTTGCTGTCCTCCCCCTCCTCGTTTTGGCTTCCTTTTATAAAAGAAACAGATTCATTGGGAGCCTCAGGGTCCCCGTGTTTCAGCCATTCCATCAATAAGTGCAGGTTTTTCCTTCAAATTTTATTTTCCTTTCTTATCTAGATTTCCAACCTTGAGTCAAGAAAGGAACTGATTCAAAGCCTTTATTTATTTTTTTTGCTAATTAATACAAGATGGAATGATAAGATTAACTCTCCACAGTGCAAACAGATATTCATTGTACTGCTGTAAGTGAATGCTGTGTTGATTTTTTATGTTGTACTGCATACACCTTCATACTGCAACTCATTTTTGCCACTCAGTGTTTATCTTCCAAGAGTTCTGTTCGGTGACATCCTATGCATACCCTCCATGTTTTCAACATGGACGCTGCTGGTGGCGCTGCTCTGCTGCGACCCGGGCTACCCTGTGCTGCTATTGTGTGTGTATGTCTGTAGCACTTAGTTTGTAGTACTTAGTTTTTAGTGCTCAGTTTGAAGTATCATAATGATGTTTTTGCTAAAGGGACTGCTTGTGATCTGGTCGCTCGGGATAATGTGCCACTGTACCCAAGTGGATCGGGACATGAGGTCGACCATGCTCCTGAGCTATACTCGAGACCAGCTCCTGCTTCTTCATTCCAGCCATGTCTCGGCCCCCCTCCTGCCTAGGGAGCTCTTACGAAATCCAACAGGAGGATGTTGAAGCCGGTCGCGGAAGAGACGGAAACGTGGCGGAGTACGACAGAGTCTGCGGAGGAGAGAGAACAGGCCCCCACTGCCATCCATGTTGCTCTGAAATGTCCGCTCACTGAAGAGCAAAATGGAGGAACTCAAAATCAACGCCAGGTTTCTATACGAGTACCAGGAGTCATGCCTGCTTGTTTTCACGGAATCGTGGCTTCAGGAGGACGTACCTGACTCGCTCCTATCCGTGGACGGCTTCTCCCTGGTGCGGCAGGACAGGGACGCGTTCTCCGGTAAGATCAAAGGAGGAGGTATTTGTGTGTACGTTAAGAACAAATGGTGCTCACAGTTCACTACGAGAGAGTCACTTTGTACCCCGGACATAGAACTGCTGTGCTTAAGCCTGAGACCCTTTTATCTCCCCCGTGAATTTGGAAACATTTTATTATGCACCGTTTATATCCCGCCCAGTGTGAACGCTTTCAGTGCGGCGAATGCTATCGTGGACAGCTGGAACGCACTCCTGAAGCACCTTGTTTGATTTTAGGGGGTTTTAATCACTGCAAACTGGATGCGGCACTGCCTGGCTTCAGCCAATATGTGAACTGCAGTACAAGGGGGAAAAATATTTTGGACAAATGCTATGGGAACGTCAAAAATGCCTATATAGCAAGGGTTAAGCCCCCCTTGGGGTCCTCAGACCATAATGCTGTTCATCTGATTCCTACTTACCAGTCCTTGCTTAAAAGCAGCAAACCACAGACAAAGACAATCTTCATATGGGACAATGAAGGTATAGAAAGTTTGAGAGGTTGTTTTTCTTGTACCGCCTGGGGATTCCTCCGTAACTTGGAGTTGGAGGAGGCCACAGATACCATAACTAAGTATATAAAATTCTGTAAAGAAAATGTTTTATCTCAGAAAGTAATCACTATGTACCCCAATAAGTCTTATATTTCCACGGAATTAAAACGGTGCATAGTACAGAAAAAGATTGCTTTTAAGAATGGAGACATGTTAAGTGTGAAAAATATACAGAAAGAAATTAATTACAAACTAAGAACAGCTAGAGATGAGACGAGGAAGAAATTTGAATCTGAATGCCTAGGAAAAAGTTCTAGGAAACTGTGGGACTCAGTTAAAGTTATGACAAAGATGACTCCATCCAAAAGCTGCATTAATGTAATGAATGAGGAAGAAAAGGCAAACGAGTTGAATAATTTCTTTTGCAGATTTGAGACTAGAGATTTTTCTCATGAACAAAAAGCTGCTCTGGATGCTGTATCAGTTTCAGGCTCTGCAAAAATTATAGTTGACCAGCATGTTGTGGAAAGATTTTTCTCACGTACTGTATGCGCCCCAGGAAGGCATCTGGACCAGACGGGATCTCTGGGCGCTTACTAAAGTCATGTAGTGAGGAGCTAGCAGAAGCCTGGAGTCCCATCTACCAGGAGTCTTTAGATACGCGTTCTGTCCCAGTAATTTGGAAAAGCTCTATTATAATTCCTGTACCAAAAAAAGCAAGCTGCAAAGAGAATAATGACTATCGTCCTGTTGCACTGACCTCACTGGTAATGAAGTGCCTCGAGAAGATCGTCATTGACATTCTGAAAACTGATTTTGGAGGACTTTTGGATCCTCTGCAGTTTGCTTATAAAAATAATAGAAGTACAGAGGATGCCATTTTAACCTGAGCTCATTCTGTTTAAACATTTGGAGGACACAACCTCATATGCACGTCTTTTATTGGTTGATTTTAGTTCAGCTTTTAACACACTGCAGCCACACCTTTTAATTAAGATGTTAAATTATTTTAAAGTGCATCCTGTCATTATTAAATGCTACCACTTATTTTTAACTTATCGTAAACAGCAAGTTAGTGTAAATGGAACTTTATCTAAATTTAGAACCCTCAGCACAGGAGCTCCCCAAGGCTGTGTTAGTTCACCATTTTTGCTCACCTTGTACACTGATGAGTGCAGAAGTGTCTATCCAGGCAGTCAAATTATTAAATTTTCTGATAATACTGCTATTTTATCACTACTTCAAAAGACTCATGATCTGTCAAGCTATTTTATAGAAATTCAGAGGTTTGTCAATTGGTGTGATGACAGTCATCTCATTTTGAATACTGATAAAAACAAAGGAGATGGTGTTTGACCCTCGGGGAGTTGGTGACCACAGGCCTGTGGTCATCCACAACCACACTATAACACAGGTTAGTTCCTATAAATATTTGGGAGTATTTATTGACAATTCATTAACCTGGAGCACACATATTGATTACCTCTGTAGTAGACTACAACAGCGGCTGCATTTCTTGCGTAGATTAAGAATACATGGCGTTGATAAAAGGATTATGTTAATATTTTACCAGGCTGTGTTGGAGAGCTGTATTAGATACAGCATTACAGCTTGGTTTGGCAACGTCTCTGTGAAACTAAAGAACAGAGTGTTGCGTTTAATTCATACAGCATGGAAAATTATTGGAGTTAAAGAGTATTTACCCATGCAGATCTTACACGACCAGGCAGCCTGTAGACAAGCTCAAAAAATAATCAGTGACATGAGCCATGTACTAAACAATGAATATGTGCGGCTGCCCTCAGGGAGGAGATACAGAGTCCCCAAGTGCAGGTTCAATAGATACAAGAACTCATTTATCCCTACGTCAGTAAAACTTTTAAACTCAGATAAATAGGTCAGGGACACTTATACAGTAACTCCTATTCTTTGTAACTTAGATTTTTATTCATTTTTCATCATATATATTGCATTCAGATCACAGTCTACATTTAAAAACAAAGGGGCTAGAGTAAGAAAGAAAAAAAAAGGGGGGGGTACAAATGTTGGAGCATCAAGTTTTTAGTTTCCATCTCTTAATTCTTCTGGTTTTTCCAGCGTCTTTGGTTATTCTTTCAATCTCTGTCTCGTTGTTACACTTTGTAGTGTGTCCATTTCCACCATTTTTTTTCCCATAGTCCTTCTTGCATTCTTTGTCGATATTGAGGCGGCAATGAAATAA
The DNA here is from genome assembly GCA_020510985.1 of Pholidichthys leucotaenia. Taxonomy (NCBI): domain Eukaryota; kingdom Metazoa; phylum Chordata; class Actinopteri; order Cichliformes; family Pholidichthyidae; genus Pholidichthys; species Pholidichthys leucotaenia. The sequence goes on from CM035843.1 coordinate 95,530,975, forward strand.
TAGGCAGCTGTCTGTGGTTTTATTATATCATGTCGCCTTCACGGGATCCCCTCTCCGGTGCATAGTGGAGCAGCCCGGAGCGGGATCCCTAGGCTCTCAGAGAGGGAGAGGCGGACACGTGTGTGTCTACCAGTTGCAGGATCAGAGTGAGAGAAGAAGAGAGATTGCGTTACAGAGTTGCACCTTAAATACTTGATCATAACAATACATCAAAAAGACATACCCCACAGTCTAGAATGATCAAAGGGACAACAGAACAGGCAGGAGGTATTTGCATTTGTAAGCCATACATCACAATGGGCAGATTAGCTAGACCTCGCTCTAAGTGCAAGACAAAGAGGCTAACAAGCACATCTACATATTGATCTGAGTCTCTAGGTCGCAGTAAGGACAGGATGCATGAGTACAAAGGATGAAAGGCATCGATTAACATCACATAGGTGAGACAGAAGAAACTCGTCTACCTGTAGACATTAATACACCAAAGCACATCTAAGATGCTCAGAAAAAGCATAGTAAGGACAAGCCATATGCACACTATACAGAATGGCGCATTACATCACAACACATGCATGTTTGCATCACAAACACATGAATGGCACATTGCTTCTCAGTAGTGCAGCAGAAAAACAGAAAAGAGGGCTGAGTGTCCTTAGTCTGTTGTGGGGTTAAAACGAACCGCCACACACGCTCCCCCCCAGAGGACGCGGCAGGGGGTCGCGACCTCGATAATCCATCTGTGTGAGCGAGCTGTGGGAGAAGCTCGCTGCAGGCGGAGGGGGAGGGAGGGGAGGGGTAGTAAGTGCCGGCAGGAGCTGTGAAATCGTCCTGAGCCGTGCAAAAATTGCTTGCTGCTCCGTGACGTCGAGGGTTTGTCCCGTTGCACGTGCGGAGATCACAAGAAGAAAAATTAGTCTCTGACTCCTCTTGTGGCCATGAAGAAAAGCAGGAGCGGCTGTAAGAGAAAAAGTAAACAAAGCAGGGGGACTGTTGGCTTTGGGTGCTAAAGCAACCCCAAAGCTCCTGGGAACAGCTGACGGCTGAAATCCCGTTGTGCCGTGGCTAAGACCATTAAAAAATCCAGTGGCGAGCTGCGTGCTTGCTTCAGGTGAACGAGCAACCCTGAAGGTTCTGTGGGCGGCGGCGGAGGACGATGGCGGTCTGTGGCGTGGCTGAGACTGTTAACAAATCCTTCCAGTATGCTGCATGCGTGCCTCAGGTGAGCGAGCAGCCCTGAAAGGCAGCGGCGAAGGAGGAAGGCAGTCTGTGGAGCCGTTACTTGTCCCATGCTTGATGCGCCATCCTTGTAACTCCCCGATGCGTGCGCGGGGGTTCAGTGCGTGGGTGGGCCGCTGGAGTGGTGAGTCAGGGTGCAGAAACTTGGCGGAGATCAGCGCAGACGGCGCCAATAAAATCCAGGTTGAGCTGTTGCTGTAGATTTGGCCATGGTGCGTTGGAGCGTTGAGAGGAAATAGACGATCTTTGTGCCCCGGGCTCGTGCAGCTGCGTTGGAGCGGTGAGAGGGAGGAGACGATCGTTGTCGCTCGTGCGGCCATGGTGCGTTCAGTTCCACGCGCTGCGCTCCCCGTCGGCCCTGGAGGTTGCCGTCGTGGAGAGAAGACGAGGTGCGTGCGCTCTCAGTGAGAGCGGCCGGTCCAGCGTGGTTGTGCAGATCTCAGGCGACGGAGCATTCATGCCCGGGTGTTGCGTTCGCTGGCCGCTCGTTTTTTTCAGCGTCGGTTCGCCAGCGTGGCCATCCAAAACAGAAGGCTGCGTTGCACAAAACGTGTGCGTCTTCAAGGGGCCACCAACGCAGCTGTGTGGCTGTCCAGCTCGGAAGGTTGCTTTCGCACAAAACGTGTGCGTGTTGGAGGGGTCACCAGTGAGGCGGCATGAAAAAATAAGCAGCAGTGCTGTGGTTTTAAGCAGGTTTTATTATATCATGTCGCCTTCACGCGATCCCCTCTCCGGTGCATAGTGGAGCAGCCCGGAGCGGGATCCCTAGGCTCTCAGAGAGGGAGAGGCGGACACGTGTGTGTCTACCAGTTGCAGGATCAGAGTGAGAGAAGAAGAGAGATTGCGTTACAGAGTTGCACCTTAAATACTTGATCATAACAATACATCAAAAAGACATACCCCACAGTCTAGAATGATCAAAGGGACAACAGAACAGGCAGGAGGTATTTGCATTTGTAAGCCATACATCACAATGGGCAGATTAGCTAGACCTCGCTCTAAGTGCAAGACAAAGAGGCTAACAAGCACATCTACATATTGATCTGAGTCTCTAGGTCGCAGTAAGGACAGGATGCATGAGTACAAAGGATGAAAGGCATCGATTAACATCACATAGGTGAGACAGAAGAAACTCGTCTACCTGTAGACATTAATACACCAAAGCACATCTAAGATGCTCAGAAAAAGCATAGTAAGGACAAGCCATATGCACACTATACAGAATGGCGCATTACATCACAACACATGCATGTTTGCATCACAAACACATGAATGGCACATTGCTTCTCAGTAGTGCAGCAGAAAAACAGAAAAGAGGGCTGAGTGTCCTTAGTCTGTTGTGGGGTTAAAACGAACCGCCACAATATGTTAGTTTTCCATCATACGTATGTCCTCAACAATGTCAGTCCATTGCTCTTGGTCAGGAAGAACTTCTGATCGCCATTTTTTTGTGATTGTTTTTTTACATGCAATCAACAAGATTTTAACTAGATATCTGTCCTCAGCCTGTATTACATTGTCTCTTTTAAGATCACATAAGTACATAAGGTTACAGTTCATTGGTATATTATATCCTAATATCCTCTGTATTGTCATCTGGCTTCATTGACAGGTATAATTGTGTGTCATCCGCATAACAATGAAAATGTATACAGTGCTTTCTCATAATGTTGCCTAACGGAAGCATATATAAACTAAAAAGAGTAGGGCCTAGTACAGATCCCTGTGGAACTCCATGACTAAGCTTTGAGTTGAAAGGAAACTCATTATTTACATGAACAAACTGAAACCTATCAGATAAATAAGATCTAAACCACTGCAACGAAGTTCCATTAAGTCCAACATAGTGTTCTAATCTATCAAGTAGAATATTATGATCGATAGTATCAAAAGTTCCACTAAGGTCTAAAAGGACAAGTACAGAAACCAGTCCATTATTAGATGCGATGAGGAGGTCGTTAGTGACCTTCGCTAAGGCTGTTTCAGTACTATGATGGATTCTAAACCCAGATTGAAACTCTTCAAATAAACCATTTCCCTGCAAGTGGTCAAATAATTGCGTAGCAACAACTCTTTCTAAGATTTTTGAAATGAAAGGGAGATTAGAGATTGGTCTATAGTTAGCTAAAGCTCTTGGATCTAGCGTTGGCTTTTTGAGTAAGGGTTTAATTACAGCCGTTTTAAAAGCCTGCGGTACATGGCCTAAAGTTAATGAAGAATTGATTATATGAAGAATAAAGCTACCAATAAGTGGGAAGACTTCTTTAAATAACCTGGTAGGAATAGGGTCTAAAAGACAAGTTGAAGGTTTGGATGAGGAAACTATTTTGTCTAACTCACAAAGGTCGATTGGAGTAAACTCATCAAGACAGACATCAATTGAGGGAGTTGTAGTAGTTACGGTATTTAAGTTAACTGTGGGAAGAATCTGATTGATTTTATCTCTGATGGATGAAATTTTATGATTGAAAAAGTTCATAAAGTCCTGACTAGTAAGCTCTAAGGGAATGCTAGGATTGACAGAGTCCTGACTCTTTGTCAACCTGTGCTGAAAAGTGCTGAAAAGAAACCTGGGATTATTCTTGTTCTCTTCTATTAATGCAGAATAATAACTCGTTCTAGCTTTTATAAGAGATTTTTTATAAATTAAAAGATGATTTCTCCAAGCTAAATAGATTTCATCTAAATTAGTGGAGCGCCATTTTCTTTCTAATTGACGAGTCTTCTGTTTTAAGCTACGAGTTTCTGTGTTGAACCAAGGAGTTAGAAATCTCCGATTAGGCTTTTTCTTTTTTAAGGGGGCCACCAAGTCTAGAGTCTGATGCAGAGAAGCTGTAACACTATCCACCATGTTATCAATTACAGAAGGAGCAAGCTGTCTATAGCTTATTTCCGTTGTGTTGACACATGGCATAGAGGAAACAATCTGCATAAATTTGCTAACAGCATCATCTGAGAGGCATCTACTGTAATAATATTTTTCTTTAGGAGCCAAATAGTCAGAAATAGTAAAATCAAAGGTTAACAGACAATGGTCTGACAGTACAGGGTTATGAGGAGACACTACAAGATTTTCTATCTCTATGCCATATGTCAGAACAAGGTCCAATGTATGGTGGAGGTAATGAGTAGAATTTCCTACTTTCTGAGAAAACCCAATCGAGTCTAATATTGAATTAAATGCCACATTAAGGCAGTCACTATCTACATCCACATGTATATTAAAGTCCCCTACTATAATTATTCTATCAGATTTCAGCACTAAATCAGCTAAGAAATCAGCAAATTCGGATAAAAATTCTGAGTAGGTTGATGGGGACGATAAACTATGGCAAATAAAATTGGGTTTAACCTAAAATTGCTAAAGTGCTCAATACTGAGGACCAGGCCCTCAAAGGAATTATAACATGTTTTTTGCTTTACATTAACTAGTAATTTGTAATGGTAAATTGTTGCTACTGTGGGGAGACTTGAATAACGAAACCGAATTGCCTTTCATTCCAGTTTATTCAAGTAATCATTCCACTGTCTGCTCTCATTCCTGAGCAGCGAACAAAGAGAGTGAACACACCAAAGTTCTCTCATTTAAACATTCTGACATCAAACCATTTCCCTCGCGGGGGAAATCACACATCTCTCTCAAAATCTCTTTATTCACATTCATTAGCCTTTTATTTACATAACTCCCCCTTCTCTCCTCTCGAGCCTCAGTGGTCAGGAAGTCTTCTGTCCCCTGTCCTCCGCAGGGGGTCCAGGCTCTGTGGCTCCGCACCGCAGGGGGCTGGCTCTCCTTCATCGTGGTTAAATCACATATGCAGTGTCCAACATATACATGTCTCACAACACAGCCATATAACCACCCCCAAACGATGAAGAACAGACTAATTTCTAAAATTTAATAGCACCTTACTCACTACTGAATAATCAACACCAACATTCAGTCTGTGCGCCGCTTGGGCTTCAGCCGTCTGCCGAATCTGCTGTGCGTTGGCCCCGCCTTGCCTGCGGTGCTTTTCTGCTTCGGCTCTGTTGACTGAGGAAGAGAGTGATTAATTGCCCCCTGCGGGGGCCTGCCTCGTCGAGGCGCCACTGCGACCGGTACAGACACGTCCTTCATGACAAAAGCAGGTTTTAGTCTGTCAATACTGACTGTCTCTTTTCTGTCTCCAAAATCTAGCACAAATTGCTTATCACCTGCCTCCAGCACTCGAAATGGCCCTTCGTAAGGTGGTTTGAGCGTTGCTTTAAGGGCTTCGCGCCTGACAAAAACGAAATCGGCATTTTTCAAAGCCTTGGGGACGAAAACTCGTGGAAAAGCGTGATGAACCGGACCCGGGAGCGTGTCTGCCCCCGTGCCGACTAACGGTCCCAGAGCCGAGAGAGGTGGGGGCTCTGGGTGCTCTGGTAAAAACTCGCCCGGCAGCCTCAGAGTTTGTGCGAATACCAGCTCCGCTGGGGAGGCGTCTAAGTCCTCTTTAGGCGCAGAACGCAACCCTAATAAAACCCATGGAAGTTTATTTACCCAATCTGCATCCGTGAGCGACGCTCTGAGTGCTGCCTTCAAAGACCTATGAAAACGCTCGCATAAACCATTGGCCTGAGGGTAGTAAGCCGTAGTGCGGTGAATTTTGGCTCCTAAGCCGTTGGCCATCGTTGACCACAGCTCAGAGATGAATTGCGGTCCTCTATCGGACGTAATGTCCAACGGAACCCCGAAGCGCGCCACCCAAGCCGTTAAAAAAACGCGAGCTACCTCCGCGGCCGTGGTCGTCGCAAGTGGGACCACTTCCGGCCAACGTGTGGTGCGGTCCACCATTGTCAAAAGATACGTGAACCCCTGTGATGCCGGTAGGGGGCCCACAAGGTCGACGTGCACATGGTCGAACCTTCTGGCCGGAATGCGGAACGGTTCTAACGGGGCTCTTGTGTGCCTGTGAATTTTGGCCCGTTGACAGGAAATGCAGGTTTTTGCCCATTCCTTCACGTGCTTGCGCAGGCACGGCCAAACAAACTTTTCCGCCACTAATTTCACCGACGCGCGCACCCCCGGGTGCGCCAGTGAGTGGACCGAGTCAAAAACACGGCGGCGCCACGTGGCCGGAACCACCGGACGCGGGCACCCCGTCGACATGTCGCAGATCAGGGGGGGCATACCGGTTTGTAAACACTTGCTCTCCAGCCTCAACCCTGTTGGTCCAGACTGGAGCGCGCGCACGTCTGCGTCCACCCCCTGGTCCGCTGCCATGGCTGCGTAATCTATACCCACGTGCACCGGGGCTGCGCGCGCCACCGTGCCGCTCTCCTGCGGCGCGGTCACGGTGGCCCGTTCTGCCTCTGCGCGTGTTGGGGTCGTGAACGCGCGTGAGAGACAATCCGCTACTACATTGAATTTGCCCGCGACGTGCCTAATGTCAGTGGTAAATTCCGAGATTGCGGCCAGCTGCCTCTGCTGCCTGCCGGACCACGGATCTGAAATTTTGGCCATGGCGTATGTGAGCGGCTTGTGGTCCACATAAGCGGTGAAGCACCGTCCTTCCAGCCAGAACTGGAAATGACGAATAGCCAAATGCAGCGCCAACAGTTCTCTGTCAAACGCGCTGTATTTTCGTTCAGCCGCGTTTAAAGATTTGCTAAAGAAAGCCAAAGGCTGCCAAACTCCGGCTACCTGTTGCTCAATAACGGCCCCTATGGCTAAATCTGAAGCGTCTGTCGTCAGCGCGATCCGTGCTGCAGGGTCTGGGTGGGCCAGGAGCGCAGCGTCAGCCAAGGCTTTTTTAACCTCTGTGAACGCGCGCTCCCGCTCCGGGGACCATTCGACCGCCTGGGTCGGTTTTTGTTTTTTGAGCGCGGCATATAACGGTTGCATGATTTGAGCTGCGTGGGGCAGGAATCGGTTATAAAAATTCACCATCCCCAAGAATTCCTGTAGTGATTTGACCGTTTGTGGACGGGGAAAATCCGCTACCGCGCGTACTTTCTCTGGTAAGGGAACCGCTCCCTCCGGGGAGACGCGGTGACCCAAAAAATCGATCCGCTCGACGCCGAACTGGCACTTGGCTGGGTTAACTATTAAGCCGTGCTCTCCCAGCCTCCTAAAAACTGCTGTGAGGTGCGTTTCGTGTTCGTCCTCTGAAGTACTCGCGACCAAAATGTCGTCGAGGTACACAAACACGAAAGGGAGATCGCGTAACACGGCATCCATCATCCGCTGAAATGTTTGCGCCGCCCCTTTGAGACCAAACGGCATGCGTAAAAATTCGAAAAGTCCGAACGGGGTTATTACCGCTGTTTTAGGAATGTCCTCCGGTTGGACCGGGACTTGGTGATAGCCGCGAACTAGATCAATCTTTGAAAAAATGCGCGCCCCCGCCAGGTGCACCGAAAAATCCTGAATGTGCGGGATGGGATAACGATCGTGCGCCGTAGCATTGTTTAGCCTGCGGTAATCCCCGCACGGTCTCCAGGAGCCATCGGCTTTCGGTACCATGTGCAGCGGCGAAGCCACGGGCTCTTCGACCTACGAACGATGCCCAGCCTCTCCAGGCTGGCGAACTCCTCGCGCGCAATGGCGAGCTTAACTGCATCCAAGCGCCGAGCTTTTGCAAACACGGGAGGACCAGAAGTGGGGATAAAGTGTTTCACCCCGTGCTTCGCGACCGTCGCTGAAAAAGTGGGCACAGTGAGCGCTGGAAATTGGGTGAGGAGTGTGTGAAACTTACCACCTGCTGTAGCGACGTGGGTCTGTACTGGTGGCGGGGACACTCGAGCTGAACAGGGGAGAGAGTAAAAAGAGAGTGCGTTTACCAGCCGTCTATTAGCAAGATCCACTAACAGATTGTGTGAACACAGAAAATCCACGCCCAACATGTTGAAACTCACCGCCGCTATTACAAAAGTCCATTCATATGTGCGGCCATGTAAGCACAAAGGCAAGGTCCTTCTCCCGTAGGTGTTGATGTTCGAGCCATTTGCCGCTGTAGCTCCGCTACCGTGGGGTCCAGCCACCCGGTCCGCGTATGTTGGGGTGATGAAGCTCACTTGTACTCCGGTGTCGATGAGGAACTCTCGTCCGGAGCGCGCATCCGTGATGTAGAGCAGCTTGTTGCGTTCTCCGAGGGTCGAAGCTGCTAGCGACCCCCGGTCTTGCCGTTTCCCGAACTCCTGAAGATGCAGGGCGGCACACACCTGCGTGCCTTCTCTGCGAACCTCCGATGGTAAAAGAAGAGATCTTCTCCTCCGCTGTGTCGTGCCCGCGCCTCTGCCGCCGGGCTATTGGCTCCACCTCGTCGCGGCCGTGTTGCCGCCGTCGTCGGCCAGTCTGGTTCTGCCGCCTCTGGCTCCCCGCTGTCTCGGGTCGCCGCTGTGGTTGCTTGCCCACCGCAGGCGTCCAGGATCCCATCTGCCTCCTGGGCCAGCTCCCGGAACTCCTCCAGGGTGTGACACTTTTTGCCGGCCAGCGTGCTTCTCGCATGCGCCGGGAGATTGGAGAGGAAAATGAACTGAAAAATGAAATCATCGTTGTCCAACCCTCTCAGCTGTATCATCTCCTCCATCAGGGCGCTCGGCCTGTGTCCACCTTGGTCTAGCAAAGACAGGATCCTCCTCGCCCTCACTTCAGCCGAGGGGGTGAAAAACTTGATGAGGGTGGATTTCAGCTTGCCGTACCTGTCGGTCGCGGGTGGCTGCTCCACCAAGCTTTGCACGCACCGAGCTGTGCTGTTGTCCAGTTTAGCGATGACATGGTGGAACTTAGTGTCATCCACCGTTACTCCTGCGAGCGCGAACTGCGACTCTGCTTGCAGAAACCACGACCGTGGGTTATCCTGCCAGAAATCAGGCAGCTTAACGGCCACTGCGCTCGCCAGCTCTGAGCGCTGTGAGTCCGGGACCCTGAGAATTTCTTCGTTCATTCTCAACGTCGTCAGTCACCAATGTGGGGAGACTTGATAACGAAACCGAATTGCCTTTCATTCCAGTTTATTCAAGTAATCATTCCACTGTCTGCTCTCATTCCTGAGCAGCGAACAAAGAGAGTGAACACACCAAAGTTCTCTCATTTAAACATTCTGACATCAAACCATTTCCCTCGCGGGGGAAATCACACATCTCTCTCAAAATCTCTTTATTCACATTCATTAGCCTTTTATTTACATAACTCCCCCTTCTCTCCTCTCGAGCCTCAGTGGTCAGGAAGTCTTCTGTCCCCTGTCCTCCGCAGGGGGTCCAGGCTCTGTGGCTCCGCACCGCAGGGGGCTGGCTCTCCTTCATCGTGGTTAAATCACATATGCAGTGTCCAACATATACATGTCTCACAACACAGCCATAGCTACTCCTCCTCCACGACCAGAACTTCTGGGATTATGACAGTTTAAATAACCAGAGGGAGTTGATTCATTTAAACCAACATAATCCTCTTGCCCTAACCAAGTCTCTGTAAGGGATATTAAATCAATCTGATGATCAACTAGAAAAGCACTCGGAGAGCGCAGACCTCCGCCAAGCGCCACAGTTCCCCCCCATACAGTGTTTGTGTGTACGTTTTGAGATTCCTTGACCATGAAAACATGTGACTAGCAATTGGATTCACAATGATAGGATTAGTGGTTCAGTAGTAAAAGCATTACCTCCTTGGCGGAGGTAATAAACTGAAGTGTTGCTGTTGTGTCCATCTCCTCCATCTGCAAAGTGCTAGGCTGCGACCTGTCAAGGCATACCTCATGCCTCCCTTATTGGGGGGCTTTCACACCTGTACTGACCTCATGCCTCCCTTATTTGGGGGGGGGGCTTTCACACCTGTACTGAGTACTTAAAAACTGTATTTATCGGCAGATGAAAGAAAACTGAAGCAAAAACAAACAAACAAACAAAAACTAAACAAACAGCAACTGCAACATGAACTATTTCAAACATATTTATTCAAATGTACACTTATATGGACACAATCTTGAGCCATAACTTTTTGGTAATGTGAAAATAATAAGCCAAGTAGCACAAAAAAATTGAGCGCTCTTGCTGTCAGGAAACAATGTTGGCACCAAATCACTGAAGTGATCTGCCACCAATGGGGGTAGATTGTGCTCTGCCACAAAATGACAAAACATCACTTCTGCTAGTGATGCATTGGATTTGGAAGGCGTCGGTTCTCTCACTGGCTGAAAATGTTCATCCATCGATCGAATTTGGCTACACAGTTTTTGTGGCCCTGTGTAGCAAAGTGCGACTTCAGGTCGAAAATCCCTGATGCAGTCACTTTTAGCATTAGAGTCACACATAGCAGGTGCAGCATTACTGGCGCCGGGATTCCTCTCTGTTCCGGAGCCGCAGGACAAAAGAAGGTGTGATAATGGTTGCCGTGGGTTTTATTGGGTTTGCGCTCCGCGGAAAAAAGAGTATTTGGAAGCTTCCCCGGCAGAGAGCTGGTTTTTGCGCAGTCCCTATGGCTGCCCGGGGAATTTCTGCCAAATAATCCGGCGCCGGACAGCTGCCCGTCTCAGCTTTTGCAGCGTAGCGCAAACACAGGCACACTGGCGGGCCCTGCCCACCACTGTTTTCCGCGTGCTTTTGTGCCTAAAACTTTGAAGAACGCGGAGTTTGTGTTCGTCAGACATGACAACCAGCGCCCTCTATTGCCCCTGCACACATGTTGAAAATGGCCGTATCTGACAATGTTAAAGAATCCTTTAAAAAAATTCCTGTACCCAGACGGTGATCCGGATCATTCCCAAAATTTAATCAGTTCTTCATTGTACCATTTCCAACAACGCCTGAAAGTTTCATCGAAATCCGTCCAAAACTTTTTGAGTTATCTTGCTAACCAACAGACAAACAGACAAACAAACAGACAGACAGACAAACAGACAAACGCTGGCAAAAACATAACCTCCTCCTGGCCTTCGGCCTGGCGGAGGTGATTAGCAGATCATGGACTAACAGAGACTTGGGAGTTAGAGACCTAATATTTAATAAACCACATTTAATTTTTAAATTATGAGGAGGAACAGAGGCCAAATCATTCAATTTAGAGGCTTTATGTTTAATTTGAGTTTTACCAATATTTTGCTTAATCACTTTGGGATGCTTATATATTCTATTTTTATTTACTTTGGACGGAGCAGACAATGATTCTCTGATGGGGAAGACAGGGGCTAAGTTGAGGGGTGGCGGATGAAGAGGAGCTGCAGAGAGGCGTGTAAGACTGCGACTCTGCTTCCTGGTCCCAACTCTGAGTAGTCAAGGTTTTGGAAATTTGGATAAAAAAGATGCCAGATTGTTAGATAAATGAGAAGCACCATCCAAAGTGGGATGAATGCTGTCTCGTCTCATAAGACCAGGTTTTCCCCAAAATGAGCTCCAATTGTCAATGTAGCCCACGTCATTTGCAGGACACCACACAGACAGCCAGCGGTTCAAGGATGACGAGCGGCTAAACATGTCATCACTGGTCAGATTGGGGAGGGGCCGAGAGAATACTACAGTGGCAGACATCGTTTTTGCAAAGTCACACACCGATTCTACATTAAGTTTCGTGACTTCCGACTGCCGGAGACGGATGTCATTAATGCCGGCGTGAATAACAATTGTGGAATATTTACAGTTACTTTTAGCCAGCATTTTCAAATTTGACTCGATGTCGCCTGCTCTGGCCCCAGGAATGCATTTGACTATAGCCGCTGGAGTCTCTGAGTTCACGTTTCTGACTACAGAGTCGCCAAAGATCAGAGTTTTTTCCTCAGCGGGTGTGTCGCTGAGCGGGGAAAAACAATTAGAAACGTGAACAGGTTGGAGGTGTACCGGGGCTTTGCGACTAAGCTTCCTTCTCACCGTCACCCACCCAGTCTCCTCGCTGCTGAGGAGAGCCAGAGGACCGCTAACGGGGTTAGCTATGCTAGCTAGCTCCGCTGCAGCTAAGGGGCGTCCGTCAAGAGTAACTGGCGCAGACGGTGTTTCAATGCAGCGGAGCCGGGATTCCAAATCAGACAACCTCGCCTCGAGCGCCTCAAAAAGACAACATTTATTACATTTACCGTTATCACTAAAAGAGGCAGAGGTGTAGCTAAACATCTGACAGAGAGAGCACACCAGAGGAGGAGAGGAAGGAGAGCTAGTAGCCATCGCTAGTGGCTAACCCAAAAGCTCAGGAGAGTGAGGAGAGCAACCCACACAGACAGACAGCAAAACAGGAAGTGACGATACGTTACCACAAGGAAGTGACGATCAATCAACCGATTGGCCTGTCACCGTCCGGTGATGGTGCCGCCGCAGCAGGCACCATCCAGCCTCCAGGAGACAGGCAAGTCCAAGTTTAACTTTATTCTCATTATTGTGATTTGCCTTGTCAGACTCCTGGGGGTGGAGTTCGGGGTTCGCAGCCCCCCAAGCTCCCACCACCTGCTGTGGCCTTAATTATCAATCCTGCATCCTCTGTGTCTCCCTCCGCTGAGCGGTCCTTGACGCCAGGCCAACGTCGCTGGATGAGGAGGGGGCCTGTGGTTCTGGAGAGCCTCGTTCCGGTTCCGCAGCCACGCCGTGGGCGGAGGAGGAGAGCGGACTGCAGCGTGGAACCTGCGCCGACGAGGAAGCGTCCCCGGGTCTCCACGGATGAGCGGTCCGGTCCAGCAGGTCGAGGGTCCCCTCTTACCACGCCGTGCGGGCCATCGGCGTGGGCTTCGGTGCCGAAGGATCCAGGAGCTGCGCACACCATCATGCCAGCTGCGGAGCCCGACGCAGCTGAGTGGGAGCCTGACGACGACCTCCTGCCGTCTGAGCCCGGATCTTCGCAGTCCTGGACGGCGTCAGAACCCAAGATCAGGCAAGTGCTCTGTTTTGTCTTTCTCCTTTATATCTTGGAGCATTTTAGCCTGTCTCTTGGGGAGATGAGCCGGGTGCAGCTGCCCGCTGCGTCCGAGCTTATCTTGCCGGGTTCTGGCGCTGCCGGTGATCCTGATCCTGGTTCTTCTCTCTCTCCCAAGCCTTCTCCCAGGGTCGCCGGCGAGGAGCTGCTTTCACCTGCTGTGCCAGAGGTTCCAGGTTCGGGGTTGGAGGTCGGTTCTGGTGCGGCGCCGACCCAGTCAGGGTCCGACGTGGGAGCAACTGCAACCCAATCGGGGTCCGACGAGAGTGCAGCACCAGCAGTTTCCAGGTTCGGTGAGGGAGCTGCAGATCCCCTGCCGCCGGATACTGGACGGGCTCATCTCCATCTTCATCCTCATCACCACCATCACCCTCCTCGTCCTCCTGAGGAGCGCAACCCATTTCCACCTGGGACCGTTGGGGTTCCGAATGCTCTGCCCGGTTCTCCCTCGTCTTCCCCTTCTCCAGGGAGGCCGCCTTCTACTTCCCCCCACAGTCCTGGTGGTCAAGCGGTGCGGGTCGGCCGCCCGAAGGACTGCCGCGCCCATTTGGCTCTCCGGGCCGGCCACCTGACCGGCCTGGACTAACTGTTTGGCGACCTGGTCCGGCCGCCTGAAATTCATTGTTTCCGGGCATGGGACTGGGGTAGGCTCCCCTGCCCCCATACCTCGGAGCCAGGACTGCCGTCATCCCGGGTTTTTTCTATCATCATCATCATCATGTCTGTAAACTTTTGGGATGTGCGGGGGGGCCTGGTATTTGTAATTTGGTATCTCACCCTGTTCCCTTAGCTGTGATTGGTGGTTTTTTTTTCCTCCCCTCTGTCTAACGTCCATTTACTGTTTAAAACTGATATATGTATTGCCTGTTGGGCTCTGTCCCTGTGTTACCCACACGTTATGGAGTATTGTGTTTTTTTTCTTCTCCAAAATATTCTGTAATTGCCTTGTTGGTCCCCTGTCATCATTTTTGGGTTTTGCTTCTCCTCCTTTTGACTCTCTCCCTCCTGCCGGCGCCCCATCCACCCACCCTGGGGGGGGGGGGGGGGGGGGGCTTGGGTGTTATTTGGCCGTTCAGGAGCTCGGCCTCCAGGGGGAGGTACTGTTACCACCCGAGTGCCGGTCTCGTCCGCACTCGGGTCATATATTATCCTTTCCGGGCTTTGACAGCAGCGGGTCCCTCCTAGCTCCCCGGGCTCTTATTGTGACAGCGCCCGATGGAGCTCCCTGCTGTCAAAGCCAACAGCTATGCTGCATTCGGGGTCATTAGTGACCGGTGTTAAAAGCAGATGCTGAATGCACCCCGATGCAGCAGTCTCTGTTATACCTCCTGTTATTCTACCGTCTGTTATGCTACCTGTGATACTTCCTGACAGAACGTCACATCTGCCCTGTAAGTTATCCTGTGATTATCCTACCCGCACTGTCGTGTGTATTATCCTCTGTTCCTTCACCCCTTCAATAAAACACCACTGCAACTCACCGGTGACTGCTGGCGTCTTATGGTGGCTCGCGAGGGCCACCGTGACAAATTCACCTGGATGTGACAACTTACCGAATGATGGAAACCTGGAGGAAACTGAAACAAATGTGGAACAATCAAACAATGAGAATGGAACTGGAAGTGAAACCAACTCACCTGATAAAAGTACCTGTGATGAACCTGTGGAAGAAAACGAATCTGAAAAAGAAGTCCCACAGACTGTGAGACGCTCCGAGAGGACAACCTCCCAGCCAGAAAGACTACAGTATAGTCAGTTGGGAAATCCTCTCATAACTGTTGCCCAGTCCCTGTTTCAAGGACTAAACCTGACTTTTACCCGAGCTTTAACAGAGCAGATATAAGATTATTCCCATGAACACTGGTCATTCTGTCATTACAATCTAGCTAATCCCATGCAAAGGGTCTTGCATGATTCTAAGGGGGGATAGTGTAACCCAGTGTTAAAAATGCGAATAAAATTATAAATATCAATATCGTTTTAAAAAAAACAAACAAACACCCATTTCACAATGGGATTAAATAATTTGAAGATGAATATTTAAATAAATATTTTGAGGATAAATATATAGATGGATATAAGTTCAAAAAATATATCCATAGAGTGTATTCATAGATAGTTAAAAACATTTTTAAGGGGCTCTGATGAAGTTCCTAATGTTTTTATCTGGTATATCGAGCAACCAATGGCTGCGTCGTTTGTTTGGCAGCAACAGCCAATGGGGTCACGCCAGCCAATGGGGTCACGCGCTCCCTCGCTCGGTCTGGGTGTACCTACAGAACGCTCTTAGTCACGTTTGAGGCACCAACCGAAAGAGCTCGTTTCCTTACTGAGACGATGAGCTAACATGCTAGTAGCAGCCTTTGCCCGGATAAAACATCTGAGATTGGTAAGCCAAAACCAACATGAGAAACGAGGTATTGCTGTACTGCCAAATTCTAATACCTCTTTCGTTAAATTTTAAGATTTGAACCCAAAGGCTGTGAACTCACGCGAGCGCGGGAATCCTTTGGAGCACGTGTTGCTTAGCATGGTGAGTGCCATTCAGTGTGTATGTGGAATGCTAATTGCTAGCTTAACATGCTAACTGCCGATGCTAATTCCGGCTAGGTTTTCCATCAGAAAAGGGCGCTTTTCAAAGCTGTAATGGTTAGCAACGGTTCCATTTCACTTGCCATTGAATGTACTTAAGAGTGAATGTTACATCTATGGTTTAAAGATGTTTAAAAAATATTATTGTTGTATAATTTAGAACTATGTGAAACTTATGTGATAAGCTATAGAGCATAGCTTATTTTCTGTGTTCTGACCTACCCTGTAGGTCAGGTTTCTTGTTTTTGTGTAAACTGGATTCAGAAGAGCGTGGATCTCCAGATCTGGATGGCGAGCCGAAGCCCGAACCCTATTAACTGCTAGAGGTGATTCAACCGGTCACCTGGAACTGATACAAAAGGACTGAAAGTATTGTAAATATATTTTGGGGTATTTTTTTTTTTTTATTATTATTATTGTTACAAGCGCTGTGTTTGTTAAAGTGTACACAACTGTTAAAAAATATACACGTACGTGATAGTTCCCATATTATGGTGTATGTGTCATCTGTTGTTGCACCTCCCAGGCTCCTACGAACCCAGAGTCTATCTGACCTGGCCCAATTGTCCCTTCTGTCCAGGTAGTAGGTTAAAGGTGACTACACTGCCATACCCAGTACTACCAAAAGGGTACAAGATTTCACCTAAAGTAGTGTTATACACAGTACACACTAAGTAAGTATTACACAAGCAGTGCTGGGTGCAGCATGACGCAGCCCCCTCAGGAGCATCACCAGACTGACTGCGACTTCTGGGTGCAACTTACATTAATCTTCTTGGGTTGGTTAGACCATCCCCGTACAATAGGATGGGCTTGTACGTGACTGTCTGATTGGCCAATTTAACACGGATGTGAGCAGGCCATCCTCTGTTCACGTCACTGTCTTCTAGAATGTACGATCAACAGTGTGTGTGTGTGTGTGTGTGTGTGTGTGTGTGTGTGTGTGTGTGTGTGTGTGTGTGTGTTGGTTGGTTTTGGGTGTGTAAAGTATTAGACCTGACTAATCGAAAGGAGACAGAGAGAGAGCAGAAAGAGGGCTCTATAGCTCTGCCTAATTCCTGTTTATCAGAGTTTAACACGACATATTTGTTCATAAGAATGCAAACAGAATATGTATAGAATATGTGTAGTGCATAATGGGAGATTGCCTACAGAATTATTAGTTTGGCACTCTAACCTTTCATAACCCTTTCACTGGCACATCAAGAATATTAAAGCTAGTATCTCATAGAATGGCGAATGCTGATGAATGTTGCAGATTTTGGATTTGTCAACTTTTCTGATGAATGTTTGTAAAAATCAGGGTTCTTTAGTGACATTTAACAACATGCAAAAGTGTTTGTAAAAGAGTTGGCAAACATTAGTGACTGTTAGCAAATGTTAGCAACAGTATTTGCAATGATAAGCAACTATTTGCAACTGTTTGGGAATGTCTGTGTCATGGTCTGTGTGCTGACTCTGTCTGCACTCGGGTTGTGCAGTAGTTCCCCGTTCTCTCCTCCGGCGCACCTCTTTGGTCTCCGGGCTTTTATTATGACAGCGTCTCGGCAGTGCTTCTGGCTGTCAGGAGCGGCGCTCCGCTGGATGGCTGGATTCCAATCAGCTGATCTTTCATCAGCTGATTAATCTGTCATGCCCTATTTAAGGAAGCAGCTCTCTTTGCTCGGGGCTGCGACCTTGTCTGCCTTCCAGTCTGGTTTCCCTAACCCCGAAGCCAGTTCTTCCCAGCGTTCAGGTTCCGTCCTCGCTGTTTATATGTAAGTGTAGTGTCTTGGCTTTATTTGTGTTTTGCCCCATGAGGCTCATTATTTTGTCATTCTGTCCTTATTTAATAAATGTACAAACTGAACGGCTGCCTACAGCGTCTCATTAGCGGTCCGTGAGGGCCGCACCATAACAGTAGGTCGCAACCAAAAAGAGACGCCGGTGACCGTGAGTTTGCTTAATTGGACTAGTAGTTCCCCTGTTCAGCATACCAGTGTGCTGGGAGATGGCGTTGCTGCTCAAGGGCTACACTATGAGCCTGGGCTACGAGCTAGTCATGGCTCTCATCGAGATCGACGGGATCCTCTCCAACGCTCGTAGCCATCCCGTCCCCAGCAGCTCGCGCTGGTACCTGGACCTCGCTGAGGCAACAATTAACCGCCATCCTCGCTATGCCAACCACCCTGAGATCACGGCGAGGATGGCGGACATCTCTGCACACCGGGAGAAGCTCCGTGGGCTGGAGGGAAACTCCGGGAGGAAGTCGAAGAGGAGGCATCCTCGCTCCTCGCTTCGGGATCCCATTCCTGTCCCTCATCATCCAGTCCAGGAGTTCGCACCTCCCAGAGGTCATCCCCAACGGAGTGAGACGTCAGTCGGGATTCCCCCGAAGGATTTACAGCTGATAGTAGCTTCCATCCGGGTCCGAGTGGCTGCAGCTCGCTCCGCCTTCCAACCTATACAGATCATGAAGCATGTGACGGCGGTGGTCAGGCTGTTGGATAGGAATCCAGAACTGTATGAATACCCTGAATACGTTGACCTGCTCACCTCGGTTTCTGTGCAGGAGCAGCGTTGCCCTGACCTCACCTTCGCCTCGTCCTCTGCAGGTAAACGTCGTCACCATGCAGACTGCAAGCCTCAGCGAGAACCCCGTCCAGATCCAGTTCTGGGTAGCCGCACAAATTCTGTCTCCCAGCCAGCTGCAGCCTCCGTGCCTCGTCGGAGGAGTAAGACAGCCACCTCCACCTCTGGGTCATCTGTCTCCGCTATTCCGTCAGCTCCTCGATCCCGGTTTGCCTCGGCTGTTCCTCTCCCCTCCTCGATGGCCCCTCCAGCTGCTGTGAATTCCATGAGTCCGTCTCCAGCTGCTCCCGTTCCTGATCCGGTGCAAGAGGCTCCTCTTCATCTTCCCGGGGGGTCCTCTGTCTCCATCCAGCAGGGGAAGGGGAGAACCAAGTCCACTGCAGCGGGTTCCAGCTGCCCTCAGCGGATCAGGCAAGTGTCTCTTCATTCTTTTCCTTCACTGGATGAACTGCCTTGTTTGATTCCTGGGGGTGGAGTTTGGGGTTCACAGTCCCCCGAGCTCCCTCCACCTGCTGCAGTAATTAATTATGAACCTGCTCGGACCTGCTGGGGTCCGATGAGGAGGGAGCCTGCGGGCCTAGAGAGCCTGGATCCAGCCCTGCAGCCACGACACGGGCAGAGGAGGAGGGCGGACTGCAAATTGGAGTCTGCGCCGACGGGCAAGCATCCCCGGGGCTTCACGGAGGGACAGTCCAACCCAGCAGATCACGGAGCCCCTGCCATCACGCCGTGCGGGCCCTCGGCGTGGACATCTGCGTCAGGGGATCTCCAGACTGTGGACTCCATCATGCCAGCTGCGGAGCCCACTGTAGCCAAGTGGGAACCAGATGACGACCTTCTTCCATCGGAACCCGGATCGTCGAAGTCCTGGACAGCGACAGAACTCGAGATCAGGCAAGTGCTCTACTTTGTCTTTCTTCTCTCAATTCTAGAGCATTTTTGCCTGTCTCACGGGGAGACGAGCCGGGTGCGGCCGTCCGCTGCATCTGAGCTTGTCTCGCTGGGATCTGTCGCTGCCAGTGATCCTGATCCTGGTTCTTTTTCTTCTCCTGAGCCTTCTCCCAGGGTCATCGCAGTGCTGGAGGTTCCGGGTTCGGGTTTGGAGGCCATCCCTGGTGCTGCGCCGACCCAGTTGGGGTCCGTCATGGGTGTGGTCCCGGCCCAGTCGGGGTCCATCGCGGGTGCAGCCGTGACCCAATCGGGGTCCATCGCGGGTGCTGCATTAACCCAATCGGGGTCCGTCGTGGGTTGTGTTCCGGCCCAATTGGGGTCCGACGTGGGTATTACGCTGACCCAGTCAGGGTCCATCATGGACGCTGCTCTGACCCAGTCGGGGTCCGTCGTGGGTGCGGCACGGTCCCGCTTAGGACCCAACGTGAGCGCAGTGCCAGTCCAGGTGGGGTTCGGAGAAGGAGCTGCAGATTCTTTGCCGATCAGCGCCAGACTGGTCCCTTCCCCTTTTCCTGTCCCCTTTTCCCTTCCACCTGGGGCCACTGGGTTTCCCCGTAATCGGCTCGGCTCTCCCTCGCCGCTCCTCGCCATAGGGAGGCCGTCTCCGAGTTCTCCCCTGTGGTCCTGGTGGCCTGATGACGAGGGTCGGCCGCATGGGAGACTGTTTCGCAGGTTTGGTGTTCTGGGTCGGCCACCCGACAAACTGAACTTTCTGTTCGGCGACCTGGTCTGGCCACCTGAGGTACTGTGTTTCCTGGCCTGGGACTGGGGTAGACCGCCCGAACTGTTCCTTTTCCCCCTGCCAGCGATTTGGACGCTAGACGCAGGGCGACCCCCTGAACTATTTGCTTTCATGCCGTTGTGCTCTGCCCGCTGTCATCCATGTTTTTTTCCTGCTCTTCTGTAATTTTTGGGATGTGCTGGTGTTTTTGTTAAACTGTTGGTATTCGCCGCTATTTAACGTTTTTTTTTTTCCTCTCCCTTCCTCTGTTGGAAGGAGGATATGTGGTTGCCATTTATTTCTTCTGGGCCTGTGTATCTTGGTCTGTAGACCTGGTATTTCTGTTTGTGGCTTGTAGGCTTAACATTCCGTTATTTGCATTTATTGTCTTGACTGTTTTTTTTTTCTGTGCATTGTGGAGTATTTTTGTGTTTGTTTCCCCATGCTCTGTAGTTGCTCCATGTTTTGTTTTTTCTGTACTCGCCCTTGTCATCTGGTTCGGGCCCTCCTTAGCCTTTTTCCCCCTCCTCCCTCCCTGGGGCGGTCCTGTGGACCTTCCAGGTGGGGGGGCTCGATGTTACACGGCGTCTGGAATCCGCCTCGTGAACGGGGGCAACTGTCATGGTCCGTGTGCTGACTCTGTCTGCACTCGGGTTGTGCGGCGGTAGTTCCCCGTTCTCTCCTCCGGCGCACCTCTTTGGCCTCCGGGCTTTTATTATGACAGCGTCTCTGCGGTGCTTCCGGCTGTCAGGAGCGGAGCTCCGCTGGACAGCTGGATTCCAATCAGCTGATCTTTCATCAGCTGATTAATCTGTCATGCCCTATTTAAGGGAGCAGCTCTGTTTGCTCGGGGCTGCGACCTCGTCTGCCTTCCAGTCTGGTTTCCCTAACCCCGAAGCCAGTTCTTCCCAGCGTTCAGGTTCCGTACTCGCTGTTTATACGTAAGTGTCGTGTCTTGGCTTTATTTGTGTTTTGCCCCACGAGGCTCATTATTTTGTCATTCTGTCCTTATTTAATAAATGTACAAACTCAACGGCTGCCTGCAGCGTCTCATTAGCGGTCCGTGAGGGCCGCAGCATAACAGTTTGGGCTCTTTTCCCAACTCCAGATAAAATATAGGGTGACTGTCAGGTCAGTCTTGGACCCAACCCTATAAAAACGGAGACAAACCCTCTCCAGCATTCAGATTTCAAGGGTTCATTTAGGTTAAAAAGTTGCTAGTGTTCAGTCCTTGACGAACCAAAAATAACTTTGAGCCTGTATCTCGTGGCATGGCCAATGCTAATGGACATTGAGAAGGAAGAGGTTTTGTCATGGTTCGTAAAAGCTTGAAGAAGAAGAAGCCATCTCTATTGTCATTCAGTCCATGCAGCTAATCATGTACAGTAGAACGAAATTACGCTTCTCCTAGCTACAATGTTAATCACATGTAGAATCAGAGGGGTCGCTGCCATGCAAGGCACCGCCACAAACAACTTCTCCTTCCCCCATTCTTTTATGCTGAGCACCAAGCTAGAAGGCGGGAAGTACCATTTTTATATGGTCTTTGGTATGACCCGGCCGGGACCTGAACCCCCAACCTCTCAGTAGTGGGACGGATGCTCTATCAACTAGGCTACCACTCCAGTTGCACAACAGTTTGTCTACAGTTTTTACAGTGGCAAACAACTTTTCATGTCGCAGAAAATTTTTGAACATTTTTAAAATTTTGAACATGTTCAGAAAAAAAGGTGAAAAAAGGTGTTCAAAATTTTTCAACTTGTAAAAACTGTTGGCAAACTGTTGTGCAACCTTTTACGAATCCTAATGAAACCCCAACAATTGCAATGTTCTTGAAGGTTCCTCAGCAGTTGCCGCTCTGTGAAATACTACCCTTAGGCTGCATTAAGATCAGGATAGTCCAGGGGTCTCGGTTCGATTGGGCAGGGAATACTGAGAATTTTCGCACCTTCGTTTGGTTTGGTTTGCATTCACACTGCAGTGGACCAAACTGCCTGGACAACATCACGCAGTTGCAACAACTGCTCGTTTGGGGCACTGTAGCCGAAACCACCACTGACCAGGAAAAAAAAAGTCTCTTCTTCTTTTAGATTTGATTGGCGGTTGGCAACCAGCTTACAGGTGCATTACCGCCACATACTTCACTTTCTTTATTTGTGTCTGTTTTTCCTCATAACTTTGTGATGTTTTCCTCATAGCTTTGTGACGTTTTCCTCATCACTTTGTGACGTTTTCCTCATCGCTTTGTGATGTTTTCCTCATAGCTTTGTGACATTTTCCTCATAGCTTTGTGACGTTCTTCTTCTTCTTTAATCTCGTATCTGCGTCTCATCTCATTATTTTTTTTCTAGCTGTAGTCCTTAACTTGATTGGCGATTGATCCACCAGCCCATGATGTCTTTGAACTTAAAGATCCCCCACTTAACAAGTCCTCAACTGCTTCCCAATGTAGCCCCTTAATGCCAAGATATTTTTCTGCTGCTTTCACAATGATTTTGATTTTTTCTGTTTTCTTGGAAGTCTGTGCAGTACAGTTTATTACATCTACCACAAATAAGACAAAATTATTTTCCTTCAAAACCAAAGTATCTTCCTTAATTCTACTGCATGCACTGCAAGTCTGCACACTTTCCCTGTTAAAGTCCACCTCCACTTTTTTAGCTGGCACCTTTTTTGCAGCTTCTGCATGTTAATCCCTGGAAGACTTTTATCTGCTGAATTTCTGCTGCTCTTTTGCTGGCTTCAAAACCTCGATATGCAGAGCTATGTTCACCACCGCAGTTACAGCACTTTAACTTGGCTCCTCTTTCACACTTGCCATATTCATGTTCACCGGAGCATCTGGCACATCGTCTACCTTTGCATATAGCTGCTACATGACCAAACTTTTGACATTTGAAACATCTGAGTGGAGGAGGAACGTAAAGTCTGACTTCATAGCTCATGTAGCCAAGATACACCTTACTTGGCAGTTTTGTTTAATCAAATTTTAACATTACTATCACATTTTCGCCATTTCTATTAGCTTTCAATCTCCGTACCTCTGTCACTTTTGCTCCAGTTAAGTTCCTCATTATTTCATCAGTTGAGACAGCCGTTGAAATGCCCAATATCACTCCTCTCATGGCCTTATTTCCTTCCAGTACTGAACACTGCACATTTTTCCCTCCATCTTAGTGACTCTAATTGCAAAAAGTCTCAGCGAAGAAGAAAAATCAGGCTCATCAATTAGTCAGGACCAAAAACGGAAATCCTTTCCCTTTAGCCGGGTTGTTCGCCACACACGAGACATTTTTTTTTTTTTTTTGTAACTTAGATTTTTATTCATTTTTCATCATATATATTGCATTCAGATCACAGTCTACATTTAAAAACAAAGGGGCTAGGGTAAGAAAGGAAAAAAAAAAAGGGGGGGGGGGACAAATGTTGGAGCATCAAGTTTTTAGTTTCCATCTCTTAATTCTTCTGGTTTTTCCAGCGTCTTTGGTTATTCTTTCAATTTTTGTCTCGTTGTTGCACTTTGTAGTGTGTCAATACAAATACAAACACAAAGTTACAAAAGAAAAGGGACTGTTATTTTGAATATTTTCCCCAATATTGTCTGTACATTGGTCCAATATTGGTGGATAACTGGGCATGACCAAAACACATGAAAATGATTTGCAGTCTCTTCACCACACAAGCGCCAACAATTCAACCAATCTTACCAAATTTTTCCATCCAAATTCTCTCCACTGCAGGGATGAGGTACTTTTCCATTGTTGTTTATTTAGCTTTTCCCATATTTCCAGTTGTAAAGTGAAATTCCCCTCTTTTTCCCATCTCTCTTTTATATATGATGTGTTGTCTCCTTTTAAGTCTTGAAGACCTTGGTATATTTTAGAAATGTATCTGATCCCTGGGATCCCTTTATATGCCATTAAGAAGACCTTCAGAACACCTGACTGGGCGCTTTCCAAATCCTCCTTTTTAAGTATTTTGTTTATGTGGTGTCTAAGCTGAAAGAACCTGTAAAGGTCTTGATTTATTAGACCTTGTTTTTTTCAAATCTTCAAAACTTCTTAAAATTTGCCCTTTAAAAAAATCGTAATATTTTATCAGTCCGTTCGCTTTCCACTTTTTAAATCTAGTGTCTGTTTTATTAGGAGTAAAGTCCTGATCATAGGAAATCCATTGCAATAATCAATAGGGTTCTTTAGTTTGATTCTCTCTGACTATCGAAAACCAAATTTTTAGCGGGGTCTCTATCCACGGGTTAGTGTTATTCAAAAGTTTAGGTAAGGCATTGTTCCCTATTATCGCCTGTAGGGGGATGTCACTTGTTATTTGGCATTCCATCTCCTTCCATTGTGCGGTGTAGACTGGGTTACATATCTCTACTAAAGTTTTAATTTGTGCGGCTTTAAAAGAGTCCCTGATATTTGGCAGCGCAAGCCCACCTTTGTCTTTGTTTAGCTGTGGGGTTCTATATCTGATTCTAGGTCTCTTGCCCTGCCATATGAATCTTGAGATCCTTCGGTCCAGTTCTTGCCATGTTTTTTGGGAGGTTCTACTGGTATTGTTTGGAAAAGGTATAGAAGACGTGGAAGTATATTCATTTTGACTGCTTCAATTCTTTGTGCAGTACCCAAGAATGGTATCATATTCCATCTTGCTAGATCAGATTTTATTTTTGCCATCAGTGGATCATAGTTTAGTGTTATAATTTTGTTGAGTTGTTTCGGGATATTGACCCCCAGATATTTCATAGATTCCATCTCCCAGTTAGTTTTGAGTTTGCTTAGTAAATATTGATTTGGGTCATAGTTGAATGTTAAAACTTGGGTTTTATGCATGTTTAATTCGTACCCCGATAAATCTCCATACTCTGAAAAAACTGAGATTAGTTCTGGAAAAGAGGTGTCCGGATGCCCCAGGTATATTAAAATGTCATCAGCAAAGAGTGCTATTTTATGTTCCTTCTGACCAAGTGTAATACCTTGAATTTTTTGATTCTGTCTTATCCATTGGCTCAGAGGTTCTATGAAGATTGCAAAGAGCAGTGGAGACAAGGGGCAGCCCTGACGACATCCTCTTTCCAGTTCAAAAGATGATGATAATTTACCGTTAATCCTTATTTTAGCTGTTGGTTTTTTATATAATGCCTGGATAGTTCTAATGAAGTTGTTATGAAAATTGAAACTGGATAAGATTCTATATAGGAAAGACCAGTCAACCGAATCAAATGCTTTTTCAGCATCTAATCCCAAAATGGCTGCATTTAAGTTATATTTTTTTATATGATGAATTATGTGTAAAGTGCGTCTAATGTTGTCTTGTGTCTGTCTTTGTCTTAAAAAACCTGTTTGGTCTAAATGAATTAAGTCTGTCAGTATATTTTCTAACCTTTTGGCAAGGATAATGGTAAAAAGCTTATAGTCCTGATTTAACACACTGATTGGTCTGTAGTTGGAGCAGTCTAGTTTATCCTTTTCAGGTTTAGGTATGACTGCAATGACCCCTTCTCTCCAGGAGGGAGGGATTTCCCCTGTGTGGAGGACATAGTTAAATGTTTTCAAGAGGAGAGGAGATAGTTGCTGTTTAAAGGTTTTGTACCACTCTGCTGTATAGCCATCTGCTCCTGGGGATTTGTTAGCTTTAAGTTTCATAATTGCTTTTTCTAATTCTTTAGGTTGTATTTCTGACAGTAGTGTTTTATTTTGTGACTCAGTAAGTTGGGGAAGGTTAAATGTGTTTAGGAATGCTTCGGATGCGTTTTTATGTTTTTTGAGGGAGTACAAGTTCTTGTAGCAGTTCTCGAAGCTTTTAAGAATATCCTGAATATTGGGTCTCTGATTTTGTAGATTGCTCTCTCCGTTTGTTGTTTCCTCAATTTATAGGCTAGTAATTTTGCCGATTTGCTGCCTGCTTCATAGTATTTTTGTTTCAGAAATGTAAGTTTCTTCTGGATTTCTATTGTGTAGATCTCATTTATTTGTTTTTTAATTTCCTTAATTTTGAGCGAGTCATTAGAATGAGTGTTGTCTTTGTGCTCTTTTTCTAGGTTCTTAAGTTCTGACTCTAATGTGATTAATTTTTCTTGTCTCAGTTTCTTTTGGATTGCCAGTTTTGCGATAATCTTTCCCCTTATTACAGCTTTGAATGCGTCCCACAGTATTAAAGGGGATACTTCTCCATTATCATTTTCTTCCAAATATCTGAGAATATCTGATTCCAATTCATCTTTCAGTGGTCCTTTCAGGACATTTGAATTTAACCTCCAAGAAAATTATTATTTGTGTATTTTTGAACACTTAAGTCCATATAGATCGGACTGTGGTCAGAGAGATCCATCAGTCCTATTTTACATGTTTTTACTCTTCCAATGTCTCTATTAAACATAAAAAATAGTCAATCCTTGAGTATGATGAATGTGGTGCTGAGTAAAATGTATAATCTTTTACACTGGGGTTGAATTCCCTCCACACGTCACAGATTCCCATTTCTTTTAGTAGCATCCGAGTTTTCCTACTTTGAGTGTTATTTTGATGTTATGGCGGCACATGGGGAGAGCATAATTGTGTAACATCTTAGTCAAGAACAAAGAGCAGAGGTTCCCTGGTGGGATAACAGGAGGTGTGAAGGATGAATGCAGTGTGACCTTTTGGGTGTTAGAAACTTCTAGAGGAATGGTAAAGGATTAAGGAAGTGAATGCAATGTGACCTTTTGGGTGTTAGAAGCTTCTAGAGGAATGCCATAGTATTTAAGAGAAGAGTCTTTGCTGAGATGTCATTCTGTCTTTCCTTCTTGTGTGAGATGTGTAATAAATCGCCTGAGCCAAATCCGCCTCTTTATTTACACGCTCCACACTGGTGACCCAAGATGAATCATGGAACACGATGAAAGATCCCCAGAGCCAACCTCGATGGGAACCCCCAGCCACGCATGTGCTGTTGCGATCAAGCTACCGGATTTTTGGCAGCACAACCCGCGCTCCTGGTTCCACCTAGTCGAGGCGCAGTTCGCCCTCCGGGGAATATCGGCGGATGACACAAAGTTCCACTATGTGGTCGCAACGCTCGACGCCCGCACGGCTCAGCACGTAGAGAGCCTGCTCGATCAGCCACCAACCGACGACAAGTACGGCGCGCTGAAGGCTGCGCTCATCCAGCATTACACACTCTCGGATGGTGAGAGAGCAGAGAGACTCCTGACGCGGACCGGGTAGGGAGACGGGTCGGCCATAGACCTGATTGGAGAACATGCTGAGGTTAAAGGGCACAGATGACGACCATTTTATTTTTACCCACCTCTTCCTCCGGAACCTTCCGTCAGCGGCGAGAGCGACCCTGGCCAATTCGCTGTTGCTGGCCAAGCAGGACTATCGTGCGCTAGCCCGGGAAGCAAACCGGATCATCGTCGCCACCAGGGAGTCCACGACCATTGCGGCAGCGACTGAGCTCGGCGCGATGACTGGAGGAGGCGAGGAGCCATCGACGGCAGCAGCAGAGCCACCGACGGCAGCAGCAGCGGGGGCCAAGGAACGCGGGGGAGACACGCTTTGTTTCTACCACCGCCGCTTTGCAGAGAGGGCACACAAATATATACCACCGTGCCAATTCAAGCGACTCAGGAAACGCCAAGACCGGGGGTCGGTATGGCGGTACATGGGGAGAGCATAATTGTGTAACATCTTAGTCAAGAACAAAGAGCAGAGGTTCCCTGGTGGGATAACAGGGAGGTGTGAAGAATGAATGCAGTGTGACTTTTTGTGTGTTAGAAACTTCTAGAGGAATGGTAAAGGATTAAGGAAGTGAATGCAATGTGACCTTTTAGGTGTTAGAAGCTTCTAGAGGAATGCCATAGTATTTAAGAGAAGAGTCTTTGCTGAGATGTCATTCTGTCTGTGCTTCTTGTGTGAGATGTGTAATAAATCGCCTGAGCCAAATCCGCCTCTTTATTTACACGCTCCACAATGTGGAGAATTACCTGATGCATCCCAGTATGGATTCAGTCTTAGATTGAAGTCTCCACCACATATCACTAAACCTTGGGCTTTAGTTATCATTAGGTCGAATACATTTTTATAAAATTTCCAGTTAGCCCCTGGAGGTGCATATACATTCAGCAGGGTGATATCTTCTCCCTCTAGCCGCCCAAGTACCATACTGTATCTCCCTTCTTTATCTTTGTGTTCTGATTTTTTTTCAAATATAATTTTGGTTGAGATCAATGTCGCTACTCCCCTCCTCCTCCCTGACTTATATGAAGATGAAGAGATCATTTTAAACCCTTGTCTATTGAGTTTAGTGTGCTCCACGTCTGTTAGGTGGGTTTCCTGTAAAAATATTATTCCTGCTTTGTCTTTTTTCATTTTACCTAGAATCTTGGATCTTTTAACTGGATTCAGGATCCCTTTTACATTATATGAGATTATTTTGGTTACACCCTGTTTCTCCATTGTGTTGTCTTATTTAGTATAACAGTGTGGTGGCCCTCTTTTATGCTACTCAGAAACTGAAAGAACATTAAGAACATAAAAAACATTAAGAACATAGTATATAAAACTTTAAAACAAAAAACTGACAAAAGATCTTCCTGAGCTGAGGTCTTTTTAGTGACCTTAGAAGAGCCTTGATGGTGTGTTGGCGCTGAGGGAAATTCCTCAGATTCCGTTACGTGCTGAGGGCCCTCTCTTACCCCTGTAAGTTGTCCCATGTTTTTAACGTGAATTTCAGATCCCAATCCGAACTTGTAATGATTTTTTTTTTTATGCCTATACCCTATGAAATTGTGCGCAACCTCCCACCACCATCACAGCAAACATTCACGTTAATACAGTATTTGTTAGTGTGGAGAGATCATGTGGTTCATTGTCACATTTCTATTTTAACAAGTTTTTTTTTTTTTTAAGACTTATTTGTTTCTAATATTATGTCTGTTCCATGAAATGTTTTACCACTTGCTGATTCTGCATCTCCTTTAATGTTTGTTACCTTGTAGGAGGGGGGTTGGATGTGCAGATTGACTAAAAATATCGTTATTCCCTCCTGTAAACCGCCAGTTTTTCCTTATAGCTCTGGCGCTGGGTTTCCCACTGCTGGCCCGTGGATTTTGAGGGTCTCTGTGTGGACCACGTTTGAGCCTTGATTCTTTCGATCAGGTCTGCTGCGGGTTTATACACCGTTACCGGGAGTCCTCTTCTCGCCATATCCGTGGTTGCTTCTTCTGCCGAGTTGTAGAGACACGTCTCATCACCGTAAAAAACCCGTAGCTTCGCCGGAAATGGCGTCTGAAAGCGCAGTTTTTTCTCTCGTAATACCTTTTTAGCGTCGTTGTATTCCTGATGCTTTTTAAGGACCTCCGGGGCGTAATCGTGTTCCACGAAAACTTTTCTCTCTTGGTGCATAAATCCTTTTTTCTGCCAAGCCAGACTTACAACCTCTTCTTTTATTCTGGAGTTGGAGAACTTCACCACCCCTGATCTTGGTGGCGCTTCCGCCGCTGGCCTAGGAGCTAATGTACAGTGCGCCCTTTCTATCTTCAAGTCGGTGGTTTGGGGAATATCCAACTTTTCTCTCAATAAGGATTCCACACATGCCACCATTGTGGTGAAACCGTCCTCGACTCCTTCTTTCAGACCATGAATTCTTATGTTGTGTCTTCTTAGTCTTCCTTCTTGGTCGGTTAGCTTAGCCTCCAGTCTTGACTGTCTTTTGTGTAGTTCCAGCACGGTATCTTCCAGCCCTTTTATTCTTTCCTCTGCTTCCAAGATTCGGTCCTCGGCCTGGTCCACTCTGCTGTTTGTCCTTTTTATTTCGTCTTTGATTTCACGAAATTCGGCCCAACACTCTTGGCGAAATTGTCTTAATTCTTTAAGTACCATTTTTAAGCTAACCTTTATGCTAGCTTCATTCAGCTCCTTGTCTTCTGAATGGAAATCCTCCGGATCAGATTCTCCGGCCGATGCGTGTCCTGGCCTGGTAAATGTCGATTTCTTCTGTTTTCCTTTAGGCATGATGACTTTGTCTTTTGATTTTCACTTTTCCAAAAATCCGTTAAATCTGACTTTCAAGGTATTTTCCTGGATCGGGTCTGGGAGCTTCAGCGTTAAGCTGCTATCACCATGGTGTCCAGACCGGAAGTCCTGCAAACTGTTTTGCAACCTGTTACGAACCCTGACAGACCCCCCCACCAAAAAAACCCCACAACGTTCATCAGCATTTGCCATTCAATGAGATACCATAAGGATCATGTGTGCAGATGCTGATTTTGAGAATTTTTAGTTTTTCGTGTGCTGTATTCTACCAAGGTACCTCATCCAATATTGGCTTTAAAACTCTTTCTTTTTTCATACTGAAGCATTAGTTACAGGCAACAAAGGTACAATTACTGACAGCAAATCCTCTATTCAATTCAGTTCAGTTCAATTCAACTTTATTTATATAGTGCCATTTCACAACAACAGTCATCTCATAGCACTTTCAACTGTAGGGGAAACCCCCACAATTGCAGAAAGACCCCAGCAATCAGACGATCCCCTGTGAGCAAGCACTTGGCGACGGTGGAGAGGAAAAACTCCCTTTTAACAGGAAGAAACCTCCAGCAGAACCAGGCTCAGGGAGGGGCAGTCATCTGCTGCGACTGGCTGGGGGGGGGGGGGGTGAGGAGACAGAGAAGAAGAAGAAAAGAACAGACACGTAGAGAGCAAACAGCCTGACGGTGACGCAAATCTGTGGGAGAGAACAAACACATGTTAATGACCAGCAAAAATATTTCTTTGAGAGTGAAGAAAAGAGTGAAGCCCAGTACATTGTTGGAGGTCCCCTGGCTGTCTAAACCTATCAGCAGCATAACTATGGGAGGGTTCAGGGGCACATGATCCCTCCCTAATTATAGGCTATATCAAAAAGGAAGGTTTTAACCCTATTCTTAAAAACAGAGATAGTCTGACTCCTGAATCCAGATTGGTAGCTGGTTCCACAGGAGAGGAGCCCGATAACTGAAGGCTCTGCCTCCCATTGTACTTTTGGAGATTCTAGGTATTACAAGTAATCCTGCATTTTGGGAGTGCAGTGCTCTGTTAGGATAATAGGGTAGTATCAGATCTTTTAATTAAAAAGGGGCCTAATTATTTAGAGCTTTGTAAGTAAGAAGAAGGATTTTAAACTTAATTCTAAACTCTATGGGAAGCCAATGAAGGGAGGCCAGAACCGGAGAGATATGAGCTATCTTTCTAGTACCTGTTAAAACTCTTACTGCAGCATTTTGGATCAGCTGAAGACTTTTAAAGACATTTTAGGACAACCTGATAATAAAGAGTTACAATAACACTGGTCAACACCAAATTTATTGTCTAAGTTTTTTTTTAGCTGACTTAGGACAATTTTGATGTGCTGAATCCAAAAATCACATTGGTTTTGCTCAATCAGGTCAACTTTTTTTGCAACAGCGGCTCGATTCCGAGTTTTTTTTCCCCTTCCTCTCTCTTTTGATCACTTTTTTTTTTTTTTTCACCCCACTTATATCACGGACACACAGATCGTCCCAAATGTCTCCTGAGCCGGTGGACGGAGCCACTGTTTATAGCAGGATACGATACAACAGGGAAGAGCTGCTAGCATTTAACCGCCACCCGGTCCCACTGGAAAAACTCGACATACCGAGAGAATTGAGGCGAAAGCGTCGCGGCTGCCGGGCTGGAGTAAGGCGGAGGACAAAAAATATAAGGTACAGACCCTCCCTTCCATCTGTTGTCATGGGAAATGTACGGTCGATACTGGGAAAGTTAGATGAGCTAGCGGCTATCTCTCGTTATGATAGCACTTACCGGGAGTGCTCTCTCCTTTTGTTTACTGAGACGTGGCTAACTGAACTAGCAGCAGATGCTAACATTGAGCTGGAGGGTTTTCACATGATACGAGCTGACCGAACACCAGAGAGTGGCAAAGCAAGGGGCAGTGGAGTGATAATGTATGTTAACAACAACTGGTGCAGACCGGGACATATCACTGTTAAACAACGACACTGCAGCAAAGACATTGAGTTGCTAGCTGTTAGCATGAGGCCTACATATCTCCCGAGAGAACACTCACACGTGATCTGCATTGTTGTTTATGCAAATCCGACGGCGAACGCTGGGACAGCGCGTGACGTCATCCATTCAGTAACCAGCAGGCTGCAGACAGAACACCCAGATGCTCTTCTCCTCATCTCAGGCGATTTCAACCACGTTTCACTGTCTCCCATTCTGCCCACTTTCACCCAGTATGTCACATGCCACACTCGAGACAATAAAAACACTGGATTTGTTCTACGCAAACACTAAGGAGGCGTACACCTCATCACAACTCCCCCCACTTGGGAGATCGGATCACAACTTGGTTCATCTCCGGCCGGTGTACAAACCCCTAGTGCACAGACAACCTCCGGCCATGCACACTGTGGAGTTATGGTCTGAGGAGACAATGGACACTCTAAAGGACTGTTTTGAAGCCACTGCCTGGAAGCAGCTCTGCGATCCACATGGTGAGGACATCGATGGCCTCATTCACACCTTCACGGGCTACCTCAGCTTCTGTGTGGACAAATCCGTTCCCACCAAGACCATACGGCGTCACTCAAACAACAAACCCTGGATCAACCCTGAGATAAAAACACTTCTGAGAGAGAAGAAGAGGATCTTCAGGTCGGGGAACAGGGAGATGCTGAAGTCCGTACAGAGGGAGCTGAGGAGAAAGATCAGAGAAGGCAAGGACAGCTTCAGGAAGAAGATGGAGGACAAGCTGCAACAGAGCAACATCAGCGGGGTCTGGAGAAACCTCAAAACCATCTCGGGGCTCCAGAATACCTCCCCCCAGGCCACGGGGGGCAGGGAGTGGGCGAACAACCTGAATCTGTTTTTCAATAGATTTGACCAACCGCCCTCCCCCCTGTCTGCACAACAACCACTGCTGCCTCTAAGAAATCAAGTCCTGCTGCCCACTCCCCACTCCACCGACACCTCCCCCACTCCCAACACACAGCCCCCCATCCTGACCCTGACCAAGACCCAGGTGAGGACGGAGCTGAGGAAGATCAAGGCGAGGAAGGCGTCGGGACCGGACGGCATCAGCGCAAAGCTCCTCAAGTCCTGTGCAGACCAGCTGTGTGGGATTGTGACGTATATCTTCAACATGAGCCTGAAACTGGGGAGGGTACCACAGCTGTGGAAAACATCTTGTGTGGTACCTGTACCAAAAACTTCCCACCCCAAAGACCTGAACAGCTACAGACCGGTGGCCTTGACGTCCCACTTGATGAAGACCCTGGAGAGACTGCTCCTTGCTCATCTCCGCCCCCTGGTGGAACCAGCGATGGATCCACTCCAGTTCGCCTACCAGCATGGCATTGGGGTGGAGGATGCGGTGATCTTCCTCCTTCACCGTTCTCTGTCCCACCTGGAGAAGCCCGGGAATATGGTGAGGATCATGTTCTTTGACTTCTCCAGTGCTTTCAACACCATCCAACCGATGATCCTGAAGGACAAGCTGCTGCGCGCAGGGGTGGACCAGCACCTGTCATCATGGATCCTGGACTACCTCACGAACCAGCCTCAGTTTGTGAGAACCCGGGACTGTGTTTCCGACACGATCATCAGTAGCACGGGGGCCCCCCAGGGAACGGTGCTGGCTCCCTTCCTGTTCACTCTTTATACTGCGGACTTCTCACACAACACAACACATTGCCATCTACAGAAGTTCTCTGATGACTCTGCGATCGTTGGTCTCATCTCCAACGGAGATGAAGCTGAGTACAGAGGGCTTATCCAGGACTTTGTGGACTGGTGCCATCGGAACTGCCTCCAGATCAACGCGAGGAAAACTAAGGAGCTGGTGGTGGACTGCCGCAGGCATGGGCAGCCCCTCACAGCACCAGTAAATATACAGGGAACAGACATCGAGATGGTGACATCCTATAAGTACCTGGGTATTCATCTGAACAATAAACTAGACTGGTCACACAATACTGACGCACTCTACAAGAAGGGACAGCGCAGGCTGTTCCTGCTGAGGAGACTCAGGTCTTTTGGTGTACAAGGGGCGCTGCTGAAGTCATTCTATGACACGGTGGTGGCATCAGCCATCACTTTTGGAGTGGTCTGCTGGGGCAGTGGCATTACTGCAGCCGATAGGAAGAGACTGAACAAACTGATTAAGAAAGCTAGCTCTGTCCTGGGGCAGCGCCTTGATCTGATGGAGGAGATAGGAGAGAGAAGGACGGTGGCTAAACTGTCATCTCTGCTGGAGTCCGAGTTCCACCCTATGCAGGACATACTGGATGCACTGAGGAGCTCATTTAGCAGCAGACTACATCATCCCAGGTGCACAACCGAGAGGTTTCGTAGGTCCTTCCTACCAACGGCTGTCAGACTGTACAACCTAAGCAGGGCTGCTCGCAGAGATAGCAAAAAGACATAACAAACTAATAGTTTTTTTGAATGCAAAAGATGCAATAGACTTACACAATGGTCCTCTCCGGCATACAACTAGGAACATACCGGTTGCTATGGAGGGTGAGAATATGTATGGGCACATAATCATACCATGTAGGATAACTAAGTAGACGGTTATGCTGTTTCATCCCACCTAGCAACAATGCTCTGCACTGTGTGTGTTTATATATTTACATATTTATTCCATCTAGCTACAATGCTCAGCACTGGGTGTGTTTATATTTATATATCTATATATTTATTCCATCTAGCTACAATGCTCCGCACTGTGTTTTTATATATCTACATATTATTCCATCT
This sequence comes from Pholidichthys leucotaenia, assembly GCA_020510985.1. Taxonomy (NCBI): domain Eukaryota; kingdom Metazoa; phylum Chordata; class Actinopteri; order Cichliformes; family Pholidichthyidae; genus Pholidichthys; species Pholidichthys leucotaenia. Next base: position 95,565,671 of record CM035843.1, read on the forward strand.
AGCTACATTGCTCCGCACTGTGTGTGTTTATATACTTGCATATTTATTCCACCTAGCTGCAATGCTCCGTACTGTGGGTGTTAATATATTTACATATTTATTCCATCTAGCTACAATGCTCTGCACTGTGTGTCTGTGTGTGTGTGTGTATATATATATTTTATAGTAATATGTACATATGTATATTAGCTGCTCTTGCTTGCTTGTTTTTTTTTCTTGCCTTCTGATTGTTGCTCTGAGTGTTGCTATCCCTGTGCTGTTGCAATCCTGGAATTTCCCCGTTGTGGGACTAATAAAGGCTTATCTTATCTTATCTTATCTTATCTTATCTTTTTGAACTATAGCCACATGTTTTCTTACTTTTTTGTTTACATGCACGGGTATTTTCACTTTATATAATGCAAAATTCTTTTTTATTTCTTGAAATTCTCTGAATTTTGAACAATGATGACGTAACATTCAATTTACATGTACCTACCTTTATCAGTGTCTACTATTCAATTTACAGTACACCTGTACAACTGCTTATAACTTAACATAAAAACCTGACCTGATCGAGAGAAACTGATGTCATTTTTGGATTCAGCGGTGAAAAATTGTCTTAAATCAGTTGAAAAAACACAGACAACTTACAAAAAAATGATTTTTGTTATGTTGTGTAATCTAATCTAGAGCTAACAAAAGCGTGGATCAGTTTCTCAGCATCACTCTGAGACAAGATGCTCCTAATCTTGGCAATATTACACAAATGATAGAAGGCAGTCTTAGAAACAAGTTTAATATGTGAATTAAAAAACAGATCTTGATGGACTTCCGGTCTGGACGCCATGGTGATAGCAACCTAACGGTGAAACTCCCAGACTCAATCCAAGGAAAACCTCCTCAAAATCAGACCTAACGGATTTTTGGAAGATTAAAATTCAAAAGACAATAACACCATGCCTAACCAAAAGCAGAGGAAACTGACATTCCCCAGATCAGGACGCACAGCAGCCGCAGAATCGGAACCAGAAGACCTCCGTTCAGAAGACGAGTGCCTGGGCCTAGCTAACAAAAGGATTAGCTTGAAATCGCTATTTGACGAACTACGACGATTTCGGGCCGAATTTCTTGAATTCAGAGAGGATCTAAAAAAGGCGAACAGCAGATTGGACCAGGCCGAAAACCGAATCTTGGAAGCTGAAGACAGAATAAAAGTGCTTGAAGATTCTGTACTGGATTTACACAGAAAACAATCAAGGCTGGAGGCTAAGCTAGCCGACCAAGAAGGAAGACAGAGACGGGACAACATCAGAATTCACGGTCTGAAAGAAGGAGCTGAAGATGGTTTCAACACAGTGGCAGAATGCGTGGAATCCTTATTGAGAGAGAAGTTGGATATTCCACAATCCACCGATTTGAAGATAGAAAAGGCACATCGCACATTAGCCGCAAAGCCAGCCCCAGAAGCGCCCCCACGTTCAGTGTTGGTAAGATTCTCCGACTTCAAAATAAAACAAGAAGTTGTAAGACGGGCTTGGCAGAAGAAAGGATTTATGCATCAAGAAAGAAAAGTCTTCGTGGAACACGATTACGCCCCTGAAGTTCTTAAAAAGCGACGGGAATATAACGACGCCAAAAAGGTTTTACAGGAAAAGAATCTACGCTTTCAGATGCCATTTCCGGCGAAGCTAAGGGTCTTTTACGGGGAAGAGTCATGTCTCTACAATTCAGCGGAAGAAGCAACATCTGACATGGCAAGAAGAGGACTCCCGGTCACGGTGTTTAAACCCGCAGCGGATCTGAGCGTGAAAATCAGAGCTCAAACGTGGTCCACTCAGAGACCTTCAAAATCCACGGGCCAGCAGCGGGAATACCCAGCCCCAGAGCTACAAAGATAAGCTTTCCAGTACCAGAAAGGAATAGCGACCTTTTTGGGTTTTTTTTTTTTTTTTTCTTTCTCTCTACAGTCACTCTGCACTTCCATCCCCCCTCCTACAAGGTAACAAACATTAAAGAAGATGCAGAATCAGCATGTGGTAAAACCTTTCATGGAGCAGTTTTAGCATTAGAAACAAATGTCTTCTTAATTTAAAGGGGAAAAAAAAAAATCATGTTAAAATAGAAATGTAACAATGACCCACATGTTCTCCCCACACTAACAAATACTGTATTAGAGTGAATGTTTGCTGTGATGGGGGTGGGAGGGTGCACACAAGCTCATAGAGTATAGGCATTAAAAAAATAAATAAATAAAAAATCATTACAAATTTGGATTGGGATCTGAAATTCACGTTAAAAACATGGGACAACTTACAGGGGTAAGAGAGGGCCCTCAGCACGTAACAGAGTTTGAGGAATTTCCCTCAGAGCCCATACTCCATCAGGGCTCTTACAGGGTCTTTAAAGAGACCCCAGCTCAGGAAGTTTTTTTGACAGTTTTTTGTTTTAAAGTTTCGTTCATTATGTACTTAATGTTTTTTATGTTCTTAATGATCTTTCAGTTTCTGAGCAGCAAAAAAGAGGGCCACCACACTGTTATACTAAATAAGAAAATACAATGGAGAAACAGGGTGTAACCAAAATAGCCTCATATAATGTGAAAGGGATCCTGAATCCAGTTAAAAGATCCAAGATTCTACGCAAAATGAAAAAAGACAAAGCAGAAATAGTATTTTTACAAGAAACCCACCTTACAGACATGGAACACACTAAACTCAGTAGACAAGGGTTTAAAATGATCTCTTCATCTTCATATAAATCAGGGAGGAGGAGGGGAGTAGCGACATTGATATCAACCAAAATTACATTTGAAAAAAAATCAGAACACAAAGATAAAGAAGGGAGGTACAGTTTGGTAACTGGGCGGCTAGAGGGAGAAGATATCACCCTGCTGAATATATATGCACCACCAGGGGCTAAATGGAAATTTTATAAAAATGTATTCGACCTAATGATAACTAAAGCCCAAGGTTTAGTGATATGTGGTGGAGACTTCAATCTAAGACTGAATCCATACTGGGATGCATCAGGTAATTCTTCACATCAAAATAACACCCAAAATAGGAATACTCGGATGCTACTAAAAGAAATGGGAATCTGTGACATATGGAGGGAATTCAACCCCAATGTAAAAGATTATACTTTTTATTCAACGCCACATTCATCTTACTCAAGGATTGATTACTTTTTTATGTTTAGTAGAGACATTGGAAGAGTAAAAACATGTAAAATAGGACTGATGGATCTCTCCGACCACAGTCCGATCTATATGGATTTAAACATCCAAAAATACACAAATAATACATTTTCCTGGAGGTTGAATTCAAGTGTCCTCAAAGGGCCACTGAAAGATGTATTGGAATCAGATATTCTCAGATATTTGGAAGAAAACGATAATGGAGAAGTATCCCCTATAATACTGTGGGATGCGTGCAAAGCTGTAATAAGGGGAAAAATTATTGCAAAACTGGCAACCCAAAAGAAACTGAGACAAGAAAAACTAACCACACTAGAGTCAGAGCTCAAGAACCTAGAAAAAGAACACAAAGATAACACTCATTCTAATGGCTCGCTCAAGATCAAAGAAATTAAAAATCAAATAAATGAGATCTACACAATAGAAATCCAGAAGAAACTTACATTTCTGAAACAAAAACACTATGAAGCAGGCAGTAAATCGGCAAAATTACTAGCCTATAAATTGAGGAAACAACAAACGGAAAGAGCAGTCTACAAAATCAGAGACCCAGTATCAAAGGAAATAAAATTCAGAATTCAGGATATTCTTAAAAGCTTCGAGAATTACTACAAGAACTTATACTCCCACAAAAAACATAAAAACGCATCCGAGACATTCCTAAACACATTAAACCTTCCCCAACTTACGGAATCACAAAATAAAACCCGACTGTCAGAAATACAACCTAAAGGATTGGAAAAGGCAATTATGAAACTTAAAGCTAACAAATCCCCAGGAGCAGATGGCTATACAGCAGAATGGTACAAAACCTTTAAACAGCAACTATCTCCTCTCCTCCTGAAAACATTTAACTATGTCCTCCACACAGGGGAAATCCCCCCTCCTGGAGAGAAGGGGTCATTGCAGTCATACCTAAACCTGAAAAGGATAAACTAGATTGCTCCAACTACAGACCAATCAGTGTATTAAATCAGGACTATAAGCTTTTTACCACTATCCTTGCCAAAAGGTTAGAAAACATACTGACAGACTTAATTCACTTAGACCAAACAGGTTTTATAAGACAAAGACAGACACAAGACAACATTCGACGCACTTTACACATAATTCATCATATAAAAAAATATAACTTAAATGCAGTCATATTGGGATTAGATGCTGAAAAAGCATTCGATTCGGTTGACTGGTCTTTCCTCTATAAAATTTTATCCAGTTTCAATTTTCATAACAACTTCATTAGAACTATACAGGCATTATATAAAAAACCAACAGCTAAAATAAGGATTAATGGTAATTTATCATCATCTTTTGAGCTGGAAAGAGGATGTCGTCAAGGCTGCCCCCTGTCTCCACTGCTCTTTGCAATCTTCATAGAACCTCTGAGCCAATGGATAAGACAAAATCAAGAAATTCAAGGTATTACACTTGGTCAGAAAGAACATAAAATAGCACTCTTTGCTGATGACATTTTAATATACCTAGGGCAGCCAGACACTTCTCTACCAGAACTAATCTCAGTTTTTTCAGACTATGGAGATTTATCAGGGTACAAATTAAACATGCATAAAACCCAAGTTTTAACATTCAACTATGACCCAAACCATTTTTCACTAAATGAACTCAAAACTAACTGGGAGTTGGATTCTATGAAATATCTGGGGGTCAATATCCCGAAACAACTCGACAAAATTATAACACTAAACTATGATCCACTGGTGACAAAAATAAAATCTGACCTAGCAAGATGGAATATGATACCATTCTTAGGTACCGCACAAAGAATTGAAGCAGTCAAAATGAATATACTTCCACGTCTTCTATACCTTTTCCAAACAATACCGGTAGAACCTCCCAAAAAAACATGGCAGGAACTGGACAGAAGGATCTCAAGATTCATATGGCAGGGTAAGAGACCTAGAATCAGATATAGAACCCTACAGCTAAACAAAGACAAAGGTGGGCTTGCACTGCCAAATATCAGGGACTATTTTATAGCTGCACAAATTAAAACTTTAGTAGAGATATGTAACCCAGTCTACACTGCACAATGGAAGGAGATGGAATGCCAAATAACAAGTGACATCCCCCTACAGGCGATAATAGGGAACAATGCCTTAACTAAACTCCTGAATAACACTAACCCGTGGATAGAGACCCCGCTAAAAATTTGGTTTAAGATAGTCAGAGAGAATCAAGCTAAAGAGCCCTATCGACTTCTGCAATGGATTGCCTATGATCAAGACTTTACCCCCAATAAAACAGACACTAGATTTAAAGAGTGGAAAGAGAAAGGGCTGATAAAATATTACGATTTTTTTAAGGGGCAAACTTTAAGAAGTTTTGAAGATTTGAAAAAACAAGGTCTAATAAATCAAGATCTTTACAGGTTCTTTCAGCTTAGACACCACATAAACAATATACTTAAAAAGGAGGATTTGGAAAGGGCCCAGTCAGGTGTTCTGAAGGTCTTTTTAATGGCATATAAAGGGATCCCAGGGATCAGATACATTTCTAAAATATACCAAGGTCTTCAAGACTTAAAAGGAGACAACACATCGTATATAAAAGAGAGATGGGGAAAAGAGGGGAATTTCACTTTACAATTGGAAATATGGGAAAAGCTAAATAAACAGCAATGGAAAAGTACCTCATCCCTGCAGTGGAGAGAATTTGGATGGAAAAACTTGGTAAGATTTTTCAGAACACCTGCACAAAACAAATTTACCCATAAGGGATTGAACTGTTGGCGCTTGTGTGGTGAAAAGACTGCAAATCATTTTCATGTGTTTTGGTCATGCCCAGTTATCCACCAATATTGGTCCAACGTACAGACAATATTGGGGAAAATATTCAAAATAACAGTTCCCTTTTCTTTTGTTACTTTGTATTTGGGTTTATTACCGGACTCACTGGAAAGACGAGGAGATAAATACTTATTCAATGTTTTAATATTGGCAAGTAAAAAAGCCCCAACTAAAAAATGGATGCTGAAGGACTGTCCTACACCTGAAGATTGGATTAACGTGATTCAAGACATTTACTCGATGGAAAAGTTGACATTCGCACTGAGACAGGACATGGATGGGTTCATGAACTTTTGGCAACCCTGGATCGCATATGTGTCTTCCATTAGAACTAATCTTTGACAAATACCATTTCAATAATGGTCCCGCTCTTTGCTCCAACGCTACTCAGTTGCTCTTTTACTTTTAATTACTTAATTTTCTGTTTGTTTGTTTTTTGCTGTTCTGTTTGTTTGTTTATTCATTTGTTTGTTTGTTTTTTATTTAATTCTCCTTAACTTCACTTTTTCTTTCACTTAAAAAAAGGGGGGGTTGTTGTAATAACTATCCTACCAATGTTGTCAAATAGCAAAAAATAAGGGAACATGTGATGAAAATGTAAACAATGCAATGCTGTAATGACCTGTATACCCTTTACAAAAACTTAAATAAAAAAAAAAAAAAACAGATCTTGATCAAAAATAACTCCAAGGTTCCTCACAGAACTATTAAGAGAAAGAGTAACCACATCCAAACTAAGAGTTTGATTTGGAAAGGTATTTCTAAGGGTTTTTTTTTGACCAACTAGAATGACTTCAGTCTTATCTGAATTTAATAGCAGGAAATTACAAGTCATCCAAGCTTTGATTTCCTCAAGACAGGCCTCTAACTTGGCTAATTGATTACTATCATCTGGCTTCATTGACAGGTATAATTGTGTGTCATCTGCATAATAATGAAAATGTATACAGTGCTTTCTCATAATGTTGCCTAGCGGAAGCATATACAGTATAAACTAAAAAGAATAAGGCCTAGCACAGATCCCTGTGGAACTCCATGACTGAGCTTTGAGTTGGAAGAAAACTTATTACTGACATGAACAAACTGGAACCTATCAGATAAATAAGATCTAAACCACTGCAACGAAGTTCCAGTAAGTCCAACAAGGTGTTCTAATCTATCAAGTAGAATATTATGATCGATAGTATCAAAAGCTGCACTAAGGTCTAAAAGGACAAGTACAGAAACAAGTTCATTATCAGATGCAATAAGGAGGTCATTAGTGACCTTCACTACGGCTGTTTCAGTACTATGATGGATTCTAAACCCAGATTGAAACTCTTCAAATAAACCATTTCGCTGCAAGTGGTCAAATAATTGCGTAGCAACAACTCTTTCTAAGATTTTTGAAATGAAAGGCAGATTAGAGATTGGTCTATAGTCAGCTAAAAGTCCTGGATCCAGTGTTGGCTTTTTGAGTAAGGGTTTAATTAAAGCAGTTTTAAAAGCCTGCAGTACATGGCCTAATGTTAATGAAGAATTGATTATTTGAAGAACAGCGCTACCAATAAATGGGAAGACTTCTTTAAATAACCTGGTAGGAATAGGGTCTAAAAGACAAGTTGAAGGCTTGGATGAGGAAATTATTTTATCTAACTCTAAAAGGTCAGTTGGAGTAAACTCATCCAAACAGATATCAATTGAAGGAGTTGTAGTAGTAGTTAATGTATTTAAGTTAACGGTGGGAAGAATCTCACTGATTTTATTAAATTAAATTAAATTAAATTAAATCACCCTTATTGCCATTCAACCGTACAACCAATCATGTGCAGTAGAACGAGATTGTGCTTTACCTATCTACAGTGTCAATCACACACACCCCAAGTGCAGAATCAGAGGGCCGCTGCCATGCAAGGCGCCGCCACATATTTCCCTCCTCCATTCCATTATTGCTGAGCACCAAGCTGGATGGCAGGAAGTTCCACTTTTATATGGTCTTCGGCATGACCCGGCCGGGATTTGAACCCCTGCCTCCCGGGTGTGGGGCGGATGCTCTACCAACTGAGCCACTTCTCCGGTTTATCTCTGATAGATTAAAGTTTATTATTGAAAAAGTTCATAAAGTCCTGACGAGTAAGTTTTAAGGGAATGCTAGGATTGAAAGAGGCCTGACTCTTTGTCAGCCTGGCTACAGTGCTGAAAAGAAACCTGTGATTATTCTTGTTCTCTTCTATTAATGCGGAATAATGACTTGTTCTAGTTTTCCTAAGAGATTTTTTATAAATTAGAAGATGATTTCTCAAGCTAAAGAGATTTCATCTAATTTAGTGGAGCAACATTTTCTTTCTAACTGACGAGTCTTCTGTTTTAACCTACGAGTTTCTGTGTTGAACCAAGGAGTTAGAAATCTCTGATTAGACTTTTTCTTTTTTAAAGGGGCCACCATGTCTAGAGTCCAATGCAGAGAAGCTGTAGCACTATCTACCATGCTATCAATTACAGAAGGAGCAAGCTCTCCATAGCTTATCTACGTTGTGTTGACACATGGCATAGAGGAAACAATCTGCATAAATTTGCTAACAGCATCATCTGAGAGGCATCTACTATAGTAATATTTTTTTCTTTAGGAGCCATATAGTCAGAAATAGTAAAATCAAAGGTTAACAGACAATGGTCTGACAGTACAGGGTTATGAGGAGACACTACCAGATTTTCTATTTCTATGCCATATGTCAGCACAAGGTCCAACGTGTGGTTGAGATAATGGGTAGAATTTCCTACTTTCTGAGAAAACCTCATTGAGTCTAATATTGAATAAATGCCATATTAAGGCAATCACTGTCTACATCTACATGTATATTAAAGTCCCCTACTATAATTAGTCTATCTGATTTCAGCGCTAAATCTGCAAAGAATTCGGCAAATTCAGATAAAAACTCTTAAGTACGCTGGGGGAGGACGATAAACTATGGCAAATAAAATTGGGTTTAACCTAAAATTGCTAAAATGCCCAAAACTGAGGACCAGGCCCTCAAAGGAATTATAACATGCTTTTTGCTTTACATTAACTAGTAATTTGGAACGGTAAATTGTTGCTACTCCTCCTCCACGACCAGAACTTCTGGGATTTTGACAGTTTAAATAACCAGAGGGAGTTGATTCGTTTAAACCAACATAATCCTCTTGTCCTAACCAAGTCTCTGTAAGGGATATTAAATCAATCTGATGATCAATTAACAGATCATGGACTAGCCAGAGACTTGGGAGATAGAGACCTAATATTTAACAAACCACATTTAATTTGTAAATTATGTATTAGAATACATAAAAGGGAAAACATGAAATGTTTTGTAGGAAGTCATAAACAACAAAGCTAAGGAAAGTATAGTCATCCAGTTTTGCTACCAAAACCTTGATCCATTTAACCACAGTTTTTATGGTAGTTAAAGTCCACCTCAAAATAAAATGTAAAAAAAACAAACAAACCGTGCCTTGTTCTTCCCTGTTCCCAGGCTATTTGGTAGTGATATCTTGCTGTGTAAATTGTTTTGGTTTTGACTTTTTGGACATTCCTACCGAACAAGTAGAAAGATGCACAGCAAAATAACAACATTACCATTTCACAGTTAAAATAAAACAACACTACTGGTAATCATATTATTTTTTTAGGGGGGAAAAAACCCTAAAAGTTATTGTGAAGATGAATATCCTCAACCATTTTTTTTCCAGCTTCTCTTTGCCATAGTCAGGAACATGATTTTGTATTAATATATGATATTCCACAAATACCTGAAATGTGAACTGGTTCTCCACTCCTGCCACATTATAATTATGTACCACAACTGAGAAGTGCCAGTGACACATGGTAAGAAAAAAAAAGCTGCATGTCATGTCACCACTTCTTCAGTGCTTGGTACATGTTTCATGTCTACAAGCTTCTGCGTTTTGTGACATTATGTGCTTGTGAGGCGCTCCACCACCATGGTTGTGTTTGCAAATGTGCATGTGTGAGTGTGTGCTGGAGTAGTTGTGGATTGGGGGGGTGGGGGGGGTGCTGCTTTGTTTTGCTAGCTGACAGCTCCCCTCCCCGTGTTGGGCCTGGCAGATGCAGAGGTGTCACAATGTTGATTAATTGTTTACGGTCACCTGTCTGCGTGACTGCCTCTCTGCCATGTTGCCGTGTGCTGAGGGGATTCGGGGTTGTGGGGGTCAAAGTGAAAGAAGGGGGGCTGCCGGGGAAAAAAAAAAAAAAAGGTGAGGGTACGGGGAGGCGACAGAGGGACAGCACGCAGGAGCTCTGCTACTGTTGTAAATGATGCCATGATATCAACCCGGCATCTTCGGCTGTGTCTATCTGAACAGCAGTGTCATCGTGTCGAACACGAATCACGACTAGCTGGGGCCTGGCGGGGCCCTGCGCTCTTATACGGCTTCCCGCCATTCATAGCATTCCTGTCTGCCGAGGGAAAAGAGGAGTGGAGCAATTGCTAGAAAAAAGGGCCAACGAGATAAAGAAGTTTGGGGGGGGGGGTCTTTTTTCAAATACGTGGTATTTAGCACAACTTCCCCTGCTGGGTAAATTAAAACCCCCGATGATTGTATGATGTTTATTCAAAAAGAACCGGAGCCTCTCAAGTGCCATGAATAAATTTGTAATTAAGATTTTAAAAGGCAAACAAAATAGCCAACAGTCATCGCAGGAATCTAATAAGTTGTAGCAGTGGTGCAGCTACTGTGATGTTCACATTGGTTAGCGCTTCTGTCCTTTAAAGCTCATTTTTAATAAATATCACAGGCATTTCTGATGTAAAACAGTGATTAATATTTCAGAAAAACTGAGCAAAGAGGTTCCTGTAAATGGGATCGTGACTCATTCAGTGAAGATTTTTCCATCTTGTTTTGATTTTCTCTTTTTCTGTTCTGTGTCTCGTCTTGGCTTTTTATTGGTTGCAGGATATTACTGACATGACAAGAGGAGGCCTGACAGTACTTTTCGGTACCGTTGTTCACTGTGCCCTCATGTAGAGAGAAAGCTGCACTGGACTTCTGCATCATTGAGAACGCATATCCAATTCAGTTTGAATGGCTTTTGATTTAGCCCATATTATCCATTACTTACTTATTCATAGGCCACTAGGTTTTCTTCCCTTCCATCCATTCAAATCAATATTGCAGAACTCAGTTGTGAGTGTGGGTTGGGGCTTTCTTCAAAGTGGCAATTCTTCCAACCATCTGCGCCTCTCTCTCTCTCTCTCTCTCTCTCTCTCTGTGCACGTTTTTAAACCCACCCTTAGTAACAAGCCACGGAGCACCAATCTGTGCCGTGATTCGGCCAAGCCCTGCCTGCCGACTGGGAAGGAACATCATCAAAACTATTCTGTGTTGCCATGGAAATAGAGACCTCAATAAGTTCATCTTTTTCAGGTGTTTTTTTTTTTTTTTTTTTTTTGGTGCTCGCTTGGCATTTGGTTGGCTGGTTGGTTATTTGAATGAGTGGCAGTGCTACAAGCTGGTCCTTCTCATTGATTTCTTATTCCACTTTTGTACAGCGTGCATGTTCATTTATTTAGTCATCAAACGTTGAGAAGAGCGACATAACCAATAACCAAAGATCTGAATGTCTGTCTGTCTTCTTCGGGCTTGTACGGTAGAATGAATGTGTTCACACTTCATAGTTGCATTTTTTAAGAGTGATAAGCAAATGGATGGTGGAGTAGATGCTTTCGAATTTTGATAAGACTAATAAACAGCTGGAAGAATGGAAAGAAAATGGGTCAGCAGAATACATTATTATCACTACAGTTTGCTTAAATGAAAAGCTAATCTTGCAGATTTTACCTCAACACTGTTTGCATTTGACTCTGAATGGAGCACTCATGTTCAGCACTGACATTTTATCGTATCTTTAAGTAGTATTAGTAGTAGTAGCGGTAGTAGTGGAAATGGGTCCTTTGAAGTACTGGATCTCCCCCTCACACTCGGAGAATACCAATGTATGTTAGGCGTGTCAGTGAATACGTGCGCACAAGAGTGTGTGTGCATGGGAGATTGAGATGAGAGGAAATGGAGGGAGAGAAGAGAGGAGAGAGTGGGGTGTGTTATAGACATGTCACTGCGACGTATGATACAGCTTGATCAGATGGTTTCCAAGAAATTCTCTTTGATGTTAATATTATTCATGTGAACTCTGTGAGGTAGTGAACACCAGCTCTCAGAGGAGGAAATGTGTGCGATGTCTCAGTTATCTCCACTATGTAAGCCCTAATTCATAGAAGGGGGAGAGAGGGGAGAGGAGAAAAAAAAAAATGTTGCTACAACCGAGCTGATCTTTCAAAAAGAACAGAATTTGGGGAGGAGTACCTAGTTCAGGGTGGGCAGGAACAGCTATATTCCTTGTAATTGGACAATTAAAATGATATCTTTTGCATCTCTCGCTGCCAGCTCTGAGAAAGAAAAAGACGAAGGCTTATAATGTATTCAAACCTCATCTTGATATGACTGTGGAAAATAATGCTATGTAACTCTGCGTGTCTGTGTGTGGTAAGGCAAGTGCTTTGTGGCCTCTGTACTTCTTAACAGTGTTAATACAGTTCAGTTAAAGATGAAAGCCAGTGCCGGGGTTCTGTGGGTTATTGTTGCTGAGAAATGGGGATTGGATGTGGCCAATTAGATCCTGTAAAATGTCATGAAATGCCTCTTTGTGGGCTCGTCTTTTCTAGATTAATAACTACACCGAAGGATGTTTTTTTTTCTGTTGACACAAGGACGCAAAATTGCTATTGTTTGGCTTCTTTCTTGTGCATCAGCTGGTGAAAATGATCAGATAAATAGCTGCAGTTATCACACAGTTTCTCAAGAAAATTCACTTTGACTCATCAAAGGGACAGTTCACCCCAATTTGCATATTATTCAATTGGTCTGTAGTGCTGTTCATACATCTAGACTGCTGTGATGGGAGTTGCAGTTTTGGAGACATCTACTTTAGAAATAGCTGGCTTTTCTGATATTAGATATAAAACAAAAGGCACATTTCTTGTGCTCACAGTATTACAAATACGTTTGGGGAAAAAACCTCTGCAACAATATCTAATTTTGGAAATCATGATGTCATTGTTCTGAAAGCAATCCACAAACATACAGTGCTGTGAAAAAGTACCATTACATCATGAATTAACAGTGATTAACCACATTTTTTGGGACAGCTGAGTTTGATTTCACAAGCCACACCCAGACATGATTACTACTAGACCTGTTGAATTAAGAAATCACTTAAATAGAACCTGTCTGACAAAGTGAAGGGGACTAAAAGATCTCAAAAAGCAACACATCATGCTGCAATCTAAAGAAATTCAAGAACAGATGAGAAGCAAAAACCCAGAACAACATCTAAAGAACTGCAGGCCTCACTTGCCTCAGTTTGGACACTGGTCCATGATTCAACAATAAGAAAGAGACTGGGCAAAAATGGCATCTATAGGAGAATTCAAAGGCGAAAAGCACTGCTGACCAATAAGAACACAAAGGTTCATCTCACATTTGCCAAAAAAACATCTTGATGATGTTCAAGACTTTTGGGAAAATATTCTGTGGACGAGATGCACGCCTTTCAAAAAGTTGAACTTTCTGGAAGGTGTGCATCTCGTTACATCTGGTGTAAAACTAGCACAGCATTTCAGAAAATGAACATCATACCAACAGTAAAACATGGTGGTGGTAGCATGATGGTCTGGGGCTGTTTTGCTGCTTCAGAAGCTGGACGACTTGCTGTAATTGATCTAACCATGAATTCCGCTCTCTACCACAAAATCCTGAAGGAGAATGTCCGGCCATCAGTTTGTGATCTCAAGCTCAAGCCCTCCAGTGTGTACCCTGCCTCTCGCCCAAAAATGCTGGGATAGGCTCCAGCCCCCCCACGACCCAAAAAGGATTAAGCGGAAGAAGATGGATGGATGGATGGATGGATGGATGGATGGATGCAAAGAAGAGTGGGCCAAAATTGCTCAACAGCATGCCTTAATTTGTGCCGGATTCTGCCGGAACAGGATCCAGCATCACCCACATCAGGACCTGAACCCCTCTAGCAGGATCTCCCACCTCTTTTCTCACTCTGAAAATATGTAAATCAGTTTTGTCTATCATTTAATGTTATCTATGTTATTAGTCTTTATTTTCCTTTATTATCTGTATTTTGAATTGGATTTTAGTAAAGGAGCAGCACCAGCCACTTCAGGTGACACGGTATGCAGTTTAAATTAGCTCTCAGCATCAAGGAGTAAACTGTATTGCCCAAAGTCAGGAAACTTAATTGAATTTCTTTAAATTGGTGGAGCAGTCACACTCTAAGGGGGCAGACCTGTAGGATATAGATGGGGAGGAGGTGGGAGTGATGTTAGCCTAACTGGACCTGTTGCTAGCAGTGAATAGCAGTGGGAAGACTCTTTCATCAGCCTCCTGGCTCTGAAGTCACGGATTATAAAAGCTAACAACGACCATAGACTGTTTGCAGTATGTATGTGGGATAAACTAAGGGCTCCGTAGATAATTTATGGGATGATATGGAAGATTAAAGTAGAGGAAATTTTTCCTTTTTCCTCTGCTGTGTCCGTTGATTATTGTTTTGAGGCTGGCAATAATTAATACTACAGATGCTGTTGTGTAGTGTTTGCGTGTACATATTTTAGTGTACAGTTACAATAAACCCCACAAACTTGCGGGTGTGTTTGTTGTGTATGGGGTGTTGGTCAGCAGTGCTGAAACCAGATGAAGGAATCATTTGCAGGGTTTCCTCTGGTAACATTTCCAGGTGGTGGCCCGCCACGTTTGAATTTACGCCGCCACTCTATATGAAGAAACATAAATTTGAGAAAAAAATATGAAGGAATCACCGTCCGCAAGCGCACACATGAACAACGTGCATGACCGTCAACCGCGCGGAGTTCAGAAGCACCCCGCCCACGTGACCGCTCCAGTCAGCAGGCAGAGTGTCTCGCTACTAGCGTCACTGTCCGAGAGAAGCATGACCTTATTACAGTACTTTAAATGCGGAAAAAAGCAGAAGAGTTATATAAGCAGCGAAGGCATTTATCATGGTTTTAACCCACTGGTAACAGGAGCAATTATGAAAGAGTCGCTTAGCTAACAGGTGTGGTTAGGCACTCGAGTAGGTTCATTTTGTCTTCTTTTTAATTATTAGTTTTTTGTTTTTCTTATTTCAGATAAGAATAAAAATGAGATGTTTTTACTTTTACCTTAGTTAATATTAATTAACTAATTTATGTTCATTATTATGTGCCTGGCAAATTAAGATGACAGAAATTCCCAAAGTCAATGACTAATCTGTCAGCAGCCTTCAGACAAACTGAATGTGCCAACATTTGGATTTCAAAATAAAGGAGGTTTTTCCTGTTGTCTGGGTGGTGAGGAGATTTAAAACAAAACAAAACAAAACAAAACTATAAATATATAGAAATATTATAATAGAAATAACTGTATCTTTGGTCATTTAAGTTAATTTATTTCATTAAATACAATTTTATTAACTTTTCTTCTTTGAAATCAAGAGTTAAATTATTGTTCTGTTACCAAAATTATCACAGTCTCTTTCAAATTTATATAAAAAAAGAGTAAATGTATTTTAAAAAATAGACAAAATATAGCCATAAAATAATGCACAAATTTATAATAAAGTCTCAAATGTACAAAAAAGAGTCAATTTTACAAGAGGAAATCACAAATTTGAGGAAAATGGTTTCAAATTTAGATAAATTTACAGATAAAAGTAGAAAACTAAAAGAAAATTGCTACATTTTGGAGAAAAACCTCAAACTGGGGCTGCACGGTGGCGCAGTGGTTTAGCACTGTGGCAGCACAGTTTACCCTCGGCCAGGGGATCGCGGGGATTGTGAGATCGTGGGTTCGATCCCAGCCCCCGACCAACAGTGAGCTGTGTGGAGTTTGCATGTTCTCCCCGTGTTGCGCGGGTTTACTCCGGGATTTCTCCGGTTTCCTCCAGCATACCAAAAAAAAAAAAACATGTAGGTTTAGGGCGCTCGCGCACGCAGCGACCGACAGCCGGTGGCTTGTCACCAGACTGCAAACCAAATCTACCTACGGGTACAAATAAGTAACAAAAAAAAAACAAAAAAAAACCTTCAAGACTGAAGTCATTATTCAAGTTTTTAAGTGGGTGCTTTTTGCATCCTTAACTCTACTAGAAATTTTTGGTGTTCTACTTTTAATTATTAATTTCAAAGCACTGCTTTTACATGAGCAGAATTTCTGGCTACTATACCCACCTCTGATCATATAATTTAAGTATGCATGAGTAAATTACTATTGTTTGTTTTTTTTTCCCTTCCTTACTCTCTCAATGGAAAAAAAGAAACACTAGAATAAAAATACAAAAAAATACACATATTTTTGTCATTTATGTAAACCATGACAAAAAAATCCTGCAGGACAAAACATGACATTTGATATTTTCTAACCTGTTTGTATACCACCATAGACAGAGAGAGAACTTGAATTAGACAGGGCTCAGAGAGGGCAAGATGAGACAGACAAGATGAGCCAAGGACAGGTAAGTGTTCAGGCAGAGGGTCCAGGAGAGGTGAGAGCAGAGGAAGGAGAGAAGGATGACACCAGTAAAAAGTCCAAATACAGGATGTCTGGGTGGGACCCCAACTGGCCCAATATTCAAACATTCAAGCCTCGGTTGTACAATACTTCAAACGGTAAGTTCCATATGCAAAGCTACTGTACAAATTTTTTTATAAAAAGAAATAAATAGTGTAAAATTAACATATTCCGGTTACAATAGTGTCATGCATTTTCTGCCCCCCTTTAAACCCGGAAAAATATGTTGCCACCGCGCCAAGATCTTTAAGCCAGAGGAAACACGGATTTAGCTTGTTTGTTTTTCCTCCTTCCTCATTTTCCCCACTGCACAAATCTGGCTGAAGGGAAAAGACTGAATTTACAAAACCTGCAACCTGTTAACAGCTGCGTATGTGTCTCCTCCTGCTGATTTTGAGTGAACATAATACTCCAATTAATATAAATGTTGCTGGGTTTTTTTTAACTAGTTACGAGGCTTAGGGGGCAATTAACTTTTCACATAGGCCCATGTAGGTTTGGATAACTTTTTTCCCCTTAATAAATGAAATCCTCATTTAAAAACTGCATTTTGTATTTACTCAGGCTATCTTCATCTAATATTAAACTTTATTTGATGATCTGAAACATTCAAGTCTGACAAATACAGTATGTAATAAAAATATTAGAAATCAAGAAGGGGCAAATACTTTCTCATAGCACTGTAGCTGTGATCACTTGAGAGAAAACTGAATGAATGAAACTGCTTACAATAAGTATTGAGGATTTTTTTTAATTGCTTTTAAATAATCATGTCAATAAAATATTTTAAATAAACAACCAGACGTTTAACATCACTTTTATTCACAATTCCAGTTAAGTGCGAAGTGTTTAAGTCTGCATTCTCTCTTATCTGCTTGTAATCAAGACTCTCCATTTCTAAAGCTGACTCTACAATAGATGCCACTAGCTGCATCTGTATGCCGGGCCTATTGTACTGCAGGGGGATAAGGGATGAGAGCTGAGAAATAAAGGCAAGAGGA
This sequence comes from Pholidichthys leucotaenia, assembly GCA_020510985.1. NCBI lineage: Eukaryota > Metazoa > Chordata > Actinopteri > Cichliformes > Pholidichthyidae > Pholidichthys > Pholidichthys leucotaenia. Next base: position 95,583,271 of record CM035843.1, read on the forward strand.
GGGAGAGGGGTGAGTTTGCTGAATCTCCGAGAGCCCGCTAACCCCCTGCTCCTTCCCTGAAATGGAGATGTTATTACATTAGCAGCTAAAAGGGTTTATTCACAGTTAGTGCAGTTTAGGCATGCAAATGGAGGCTTTCAGTGTGCTGTGTTGCCTGGAGGTATAGGACAGAAAGCACAGGAGATTTGCAAGGATTAGTTCCACAGGTTCCTTTTATTATGGAAAAAGAACCTTTTCTGAATGATGGGGGGGGGGGGGGGGGAAGGAAAAGGTGAGTTGAGGAGAAAGGATAGGAGAGAGAGGCAGTGAGGGAATTTAGGAAGAATGTTTTTATTTTTTCTCCCTTCACCACATTAGCTCAGTAGTGAAGTATGTGAATGATTTTTGACATCCTGACTCTCACATGTTCTGAGGTTATGCACACAGGGTTTTTTTTTTCTTTTTCTTTTCCCTCTCCCGCCTTGGGCTGCCGTAACAGTTGGTAAACAGTATGCAACTCTTCTCCTGCCCTCCTTAAAGGGTGTGTGAGTGTGTTTTTTGTGCAGCGCTGCGATATGTCTCACTAAACCCAATCCTGGAGCCCACTCTGAAATAAGTGATGGTTATGATGATGAGGCCTTTTGGCAGATTTTACAGTGCACACCGCTCAAGTGCACATGAAATGGAGGGTGGCGACCCATTCAGATCACTCATGTAAGTGGGCGCATGTCTGACGGACTGGGGCACTGCAATCTGATATGCTTGAGTTGTAAAGTTAAAGCCTTCATTATCTCGGCACGAGACACAAGGTGTCACCTTCACTGGACCCAACGCGTGCACACTCCCCCAACCATGGGAGACACCCCCCCACCCACACACACGTGTGCGTACAACTTAAACCATGGGAGATAAGGTTGAGAGATGGAGGTTTAGAGGAAGAGATGGACAGAAAGACACAGAATTAATGGGTAATGGAGGAGCCAAGGTCAGTCTGGATTAGGCTTGCCATAGTGGTCAAGGTGATTGGTCCTGTTGGAGGCGAGGGGACACACAAACACACGCACCCAGAAGGCCAGTGGCAAATGACTCAGGTCTGTCGTTCAGCAGGGAGGAGAGTGATGGCAAAAATGAAGGAGGAGATTGATGGGACTGTGTGTGTTTCAATCAGACTCTATGTGATGTCGTCTGCAGGAGTGCTGTCTATTCTTCACTCCGACTATTTGTGCCAACTTTTCTCCGTAAGTGATAGATACCAAAGTAGTCAGGTCATTTAGTAAACTTTGCAGTTTTATTACTCCATGTTCGTGTGGTTGTGTATTTCAGGTTCAGGTTACTTTATTTGTACCCGTAGGTAGATTTGTTTTGCAGTCTGGTGACATCCATATTTACAAGCCACAGTTTGTGTCTATTCAACATAGACACAAACACAGGCACACATGAAGCTGACTATAAACATGATAAAAATACTCAAGGCTCCATCAATCAGGGTATAAAGACAAAGAGATGAGAGAAAAACCAGAGGTAAGAGAGAAGGGTCATCTTAAAAAGTTAAAAACTAGTCACAGAGGTTAAAAACTCAAAGGTCTAAAACCCAATAAAATATTTAGAACCCAAATAACATCCTGCAAAAATAAGTAAATATAAAATGGAGTTAATAAATAGGTACCTAAATTATGTGCAATATGTTGTTACAACTTTTTTTTTTTTTTTTGTTACTTATTTGTACCCGTAGGTAGACTTGGTTTGCAGTCTGGTGACAAGCCACCGGCTGCTGGTCGCTGCGTGGGCGAGCGCCCTAAACCTACATGTTTTTGGTGTGCGGGAGGAAACCGGAGAAATCCCGGAGTAAACCCGCACAACACGGGGAGAACATGCAAACTCCACACAGCTCACTGTTGGTCGGGGGCTGGGATCGAACCCACGATCTCATGATCCCCGCGATCCCCCGGCCGAGGGTAAAACTGTGCTGCCACAGTGCTAAACCACTGCGCCACCGTGCAGCCATATTGTAACTTGTTCAACTCTTTGACAGCAGCAGGAACAAAGCTGTTTTTGTAGCGCTGGGTTTTACTTTTTGGGACAACAAACCTCCGTCTTGAGGGAAGAAGCTGAAAGTTGCAGTGCAAAGGGTGGGAGTCATCATTTAAAATGGAGGTAGCCATCCTCTGTACTTGTCTGGTTACAGGGATGTCAGGCTCAGCTGTGACTCACCAAGCAAACGACTGGACCATCTAACTACCTGATCCAAGGACTTCCTCTGTTTCAGTTTTATCTGACCAAACCATGACACTAAAGAAAAGGATAAAACAGATTCAATAAAAGCCCGATAAAACATTGTCATTATGGTTCGGTCAATTTGGAAGCGTGCAAGTTTCCTCAAGCAATGCAAATGTTCCTGACCCTTTTTGCACACCCTTTCACATTTCTCTTCAAAGTTTAAATTACTATCAATAATCGTCCCAAGATATTTGTAGGATTGTACATATTCGGTGGTCTGGCCTTTTAGTACGGTGACTTTGTGCCTGGGAGTTTTCCTCCTAAAGTCAATAATTATGTCTTTAGTTTTTGTCGTATTCAGCTGCAGGTAGGAATCCTCACACCAGTGAACAAAATCATCAACTACTGGGCCGTGGCCACTCTCACCATCCTGGAGGAGACTGACAATAACTGAGTCATCAGCATACTTTATAATGTGTCTGTTGTCATGTCTGCTCTGACACATGTTTGTGTACAGGACGAAGAGTAGTGGTGACAACACACACCCCTGAGGAGAGCCAGTAGAAGAGCACTTTAGGTCAGACAGTGTACCATTGACCCTTACTCTCTACGTCGTGTTGGTTAAGAAATCCAGAATCCAACCCACCAGATTATTGCTCAAATCAAATTGTTGCAGGAGCCTTTCAACTAAAATATGAGGTTGGATTGTATTAAAGGCGGAGGAAAAGTCCACAAATAAAAGCCTGGCATGTGTCCCATTAAAATCCAGATGTTTAAAAAGCATGTTAAGCAGAGTGACAGTGGCGTCCTCCACTCCTCTGTGAGGCCTATAGGAAAACTGCAGAGGATCCAATGCATGCTCAGTCTGCTTTAGGACCTCACATCTGACCAGTTTTTCAAAAATTTTCATTAAAATTGAAGTATTTGTGGCTGTATGCAGCCTGTTTGCATTTGTGTCTCCGTGCACGGTGGCGCAGTGGTTAGCACTGCGGCAGCACAGTTTACCCTTGGCCGGGGGATTGTGGGGATCGTGGGTTCGATCCCAGCCCCCGACCAACAGTGATCTGTGTGGAGTTTGCATGTTCTCCCCGTGTTGCGTGGGTTTACTCCGGGATTTCTCCGGTTTCCTCCCACATGCCAAAAACATGCATGTTAGGTTAATTGGCTGTTCTAAATTGTCCCTAGATATCTGTTTCCTATAGGCCCTTAGAATAGAGGGTTAGCATTAATGAAAGCGCTTTGAGTGGTCTGTTTGCTGATGACACTAACCTGCTATGCAGTGGAAACAACTTGGAACAACTTCTGGATACACTCGGAAAGGAATTAGGAAATCTGAAACTGTGGTTTGATTCAAACAAATTAACGCTCAATTTAAGCAAGACAAAATTTATAGTCTTTAACAACCATCACAACTACCCAGTACCCAAACTCAGTGTAAATGGTGTAGAGATTGAAAGGGTATCCGAAACTAAATTCCTTGGAGTAATAATTGATAACAAACTGTGTTGGAAGCCACATATTAATTATATAAAAGGTAAAGTATCCAAATCAACTGCAATATTACACAGAGTGAAAAATTTGCTGAATCAACCCACACTATACACCTTGTATCATTCATTAATACTCCCATACATGACATATTGTAATGAAGTATGGGGAAATACATATAAAACAAACATATATCCACTCTTTATGCTTCAAAAGAGAGCTATTAGAATAATCAACAAAGCAGCTTACAGGGAACCAACAAACCCACTTTTTCTTAAACAAAAAACTCTCAAGTTGAAAGATCTGATCGACTTTAAAACCGCAATAATAATGTTCAAAGTGAAGAATCTATCACTGCCCGCAAATATCCAAAAGTTGTTCCAAACAAGGGAGAAACGATATCACTTCAGAGGAACATGTATATTTCAAAAGCCTACAGTGAGAACAACTACCAAGCAACACTGTATTTCAGTGCAAGGTGTCAGATTATGGAACGATTTTGGACCTGAATTAAAATCATGTACAAAGCTTGGACAATTTAAACAAAAACTAAAGGAAGAAATACTCCAAACATATTTACAAGACGACATGTAAACTCACATAAGGATTGACATTTCCAGCCTGTGTAGTGTTATAGCTTAGTTTTTCTTTTTTCTCTGTGACACTATGTCTTAGATTTGTTTTTGAATAGTAACCGCTTAACTTAGACTAGCTCAGTTTTCTTTTTCTCTCAGTCATATTTTGTCTTAGCCTTGTTTTAAATTGTAATCGCTCTTGTCTTGTTTTCTCTTTTTTCTCCTTTGAATTCTTGGATGGAATATGGGTGGGCAATATAAGCTGCGGCTTCAGCCATCACCCATTTCGGATAACTCACGTGGAATTGTATAGTAGAAGGAGTCTTTGTCTAATTTGACCTTGTTGTTATATTATACAGTTTCTTTTAACCTGTAATGTACTATCCGAAATAAATAAATTCATTCATTCATTCATTCATTCATTCAAAAGCGCTATATAAGTGCAGGTTAGTTAGTTAGTTAGTTAGTATAACCCTTAAGTTGAAGTGGCCTGTTAACATTTTCCCACTTCAAGACAATTCACAAGACTCAGCGACTCTTTAATTGTCTACATTTGGATGGTTTAACACTTGTAGTGTTGACAGTCATTAACTACAAGTGTCCTCACATAAGTGCGAAAGAGGGACAAAGACCACAAGCACACAGACCAGTGAAGATTGTGTGAGACATTCAAATAAGAATTAGTGGATTCAAACACAATGCTTACAACGCACAGACACAATGGGCCAAGCCGTCTTTCAGTGGCATTCGTAATGTCCACATTTCTATTTCTGTGCATTCCGTATACTTCACAGAGCAGTTAATAATTTAAGTTGATCAGATTACAACTCAGCATAAATTTTGTTTGATCAGGTTGTGAAATCCTGTGTTAAATCAAAGTGGAACAGACTTGCTGTTAGGACTTTATAATACAGCCAGCAAATTACAGCATGGGTACAGGGTAAGTACAAAAAAGGGAAAAATCTTAAGTAAGGGATAAGTACTAGGGCATGTGCCGTATTATGCCTCGATTTTCATCTGACATGATTACCCTATAAGTACAAAAAACAAAAACCAACACACAAAAAAACAAAATAAAAAACAGGGTAAGTACCAGAAAAATTAGGAAATGCAGGGTAAGTTCCCTGGAAAAATCATGGCGATAAAGGTTATTTACCCATACTTATTGGGTGGTTATGTCAGATCATACAGCCCAAATCCCAGTACTTACCCTGTTTTTAGTTTTGTTTTTTAAATCTTGCTTTTCCATTTTTTGTGGTATTTACTCAATATTTTCGAGTACTTACCCTGTTTTTTTTAACGTTTTCCCTGTTTTTTGTGGTACTTACTCTGTTGTTTTTTTTTCCCCAAGTACTTACTTTTTCTAAACCTTGCCTTTCCATGTTTTTACCCTGGTTTTTTGGTACCTACTCTTTTTTTCTTCAAGTACTTAGTTTTTTTTATACCTTTTCCCTGTTTTTTGTGGTACTTACCCTGTTTTTTGTTACCTCGCGTTTCCCTGTTTTTACCCTGTTTTTCTTTCTAGTACTTACTCAGTTTTTTTTCCCAGTACTTGTACTGTAATTTGTGGGCTGCCTCCACCAATAGAGGAGAAATATCTCTGATACTGCTCTGACACTAAAACACTGCCAAATAAACTTTATGATTTAAGTAGACAAAACTGACCCTTTAGTTAGTTTGAAGAATAACATTACCAATATATACTATTGTATATTGGTATTGTAACGTTACAATATACAATATACCAATATACACATGTTTATATTCTGGACAAATATAAATATATATTATAATTTCATTTATATAATATATAAATGTTGCCACTATTTCACACTGAGAGAAGTTATTTCTTCTAGGTGATATTTCACCTTACTACAAAGAATACATCCTTCACTTCACTTATCACTTTCCCCCAAATACACATCAATATCAAAGCAAGCTGGACTTTCCAAGTTTATATATACAGCTCCAGAAAAAAATTAATCAAAATTGATCAAAAGAGACCACTGCCAAAATATCACTTTATCTCATTTTACTATTTATACATATGTGTTTGAGTAAAATGAACAATTTTGTTTTATTCTTTAACCTGCTGAAAACAGCTCACCCAAACTCCAAGTCAAAATATCATCGTTTTGAGCATTTATTTACTGAAAATGACAACTGGCCAAAACACAAAGAAAAAAAAAGTTGCTGCTTGAAGATGTGCTTTTAGATGAAAAAGACAGCAAGTTCATGCTCATTCTTAAACACTACAATACTTTAAGTTTTAACTTTGGAAGAACTCAAATCTGTATTTTTGTAATAACTAATTATTATTCACAGCTTTCATGTGTCTTACCATGCTTAAATGATCACCTAATAAGGCTCTGCTTAAGTAGACTGACATGTCCTTGTGTTGGAATTCAACAGATACTCAAATTAAATGCCTGCCATACATGTAGAGATGGTAATTTAGGAAAGATTTTGGAGTGCTTATATTTTTTTTCAGAGCTGTATATGGAATAGCTATAATTATGTTTCTATTCCTTTTGCTCTTAGCATACAGTCATGTGAAAAAATTAGGACACCCTATGAAAGCCTGTGTGTTTTTTTTAACATATTTGGAATATGGATATTTAATATCAATTTTAACAATAATGGGAAATTCAAGTAGTATAACTAAACAATTAAAACTGAAGATGAGACTTTTTAAAATTGTCTGTAAAATGTAATTCTAAAAACATGCAATTTCTGGTGAGGAATAAATTAGGACACCCCCACATTTATTCCTTCTTAAAATGGCTAAAATCACACACAGGTGTATCACATCAGGTACACATGACTAGAACATCGTTACTCGGCATTTTGAAGGAGGCTTGTCCTATTTAAACCTCAGACATTTACTTTGGTGTGCTCCTGACTGTTGAAGTGAGAGTGAACACCATGGTGAGATTGAAAGAGCTGTCTGAGGCCTTCAGAAAGAAGATTGTAGCAGCTTGTGAGTCTGGTAAGGGATTGAAAAAGATCTCAAAAGAATTTGAAATATGCCATTCCACTGTCCGGAAAATAGTCTACAAGTGGAGGACATTCAAAACAACTGCCAACATGCCCAGGTCAGTCCGTCTAAGTAAGTTCACCCCGAGAGCAGACCGCAAGATGCTAAAAGAAGTCTTCAAAACCCCTAAAATGTCATCACAGGACCTACAGCAGGCTCTTGCTACTGTTGACGTGAAAGTGCATGCCTCTACAATCAGAAAGAGACTGCACAAGTTTAACGCATGGGAGGCGTGCAAAAAGGAAACCTTTGCTCTCTAAAAGAAACATGAAGGCTGTACTGAAGTTTGCCAGAGAGAACATAAACAAAGACCAGGACTCCTGGAATAATATTCTTTCGACAGATGAGTCTAAAATTGAATTATTTGGACACCAGAACAGAGGAAATGTTTGGCGTAGACCAAATACAGCATTCCAGGAAAAGAACCTCATATCAACTGTGAGGCATGGAGGTGGAAGTGTCATGGTTTGGGGATGCTTTGCTGCAGCAGGACCTGGCCAGCTCACCATCATAGAATCCACCATGAGTTTTACCGTGTATCAGAGGGTGTTTGAGGACCATGTGAGACCATTTGTAAAAAAAAATTAAAGCTGAAGCGGAACTGGACCCTGCAACATGACAATGACTCAAAACATACCAGTAAATCCACCAAGGACTGGCTAAAAACTAAGAAATGGAGAGTCCTTGAATGGCTGAGTCAAAGCCCAGATCTTAATCTCATTGAGATGCTGGAGGGTGACTTCAAACAGGCTGTACATGCAAGAAACCCCTCAAACATCTCACAGCTGAAAGAATTCTGTGTTGAGGAGTGGGGCAAACTTTCCTCATCCTGTCAGAGACTGGTAGATGACCACAAGAAGCGTCTCACTGAAGTTATTTCAGCCAAAGGGGGTAACACTAGCTATTAGGGGGTAGGGTGTCCTAACTTTTTCCTCAGAATATGCATTTTTGTTGATATCTTTTGTTTAATGAGTAAAACCAGGTTAATTTTTATTTACCTGCAATTAAATCACCTTCTTTTCCAGAGATAAATAAAAAGATCAGACATCAATCAATATGTGAACATTTCTTAATAAATAACTGAATATTTAATGGGGTGTCATAATTTTTTCACATGACTGTATTTGTTGATTGAACAGCCCCATCCTGTTAAGAATTAGTTTCTATTTTTTTTATTTTTTTTTTTACTTTTTATCAAATAAAATGTGCGAAAGAGACATGAAACAGACAGAGCAGTGAAGGGGATGATATAACTGTGCCACTTTGTATTGATTCATCTATTCCTGCAAACATCCCTTCAACTTATTTGTCACTTTGTGCATACAAATACAGTTCCTGACACACACAATCATCACACCCCAACCCAGTGCCCTGGGCCTTGATCCATCAGAACAACAGTGGAGCTGCTCCCCCTGCTGCTACTAGATGGAAACTGCCTCTGGGCCGTGATCACTCTGCGCTCTGCGTGTGAGCCTGCTCTAAGAGGAGACTTTTTGTGCCTATTTGCCGATGTTTACCAAAGTGTGCACGTTGCTGTGCATTCAGTCCCCCCCGTACATTAGCCACTAGGTCTCCTCTGCTGCATCCTGCCACAAAAACGCCCGTGACCTCACCTTCCATTCTCTCACCCCTTTGCATTACAGTAACAGCTCCAGCATCTGCAAGCAATTTTTTTTTTTTTTTGGATGACTGCATTTTATTCAGCTTCCCTTCCTTCTTGTCTGCCTGTCCAGCTATAAAAAAAAAAAAAAGTCTAATGATCTTGTGTAGGTTCTCGTCTTTGCACGGGTATGTTGTAGTCTTCGCGCCTCTGCAAATGCACACCAACACGGGACTGTTTCCAGCACCCATGGGAGGGGGCGAATTAGCAAAGCTCGAAACAAATGAAAAACAATTATGATGCGAAAACAGCACTTTTCACCACATAAAACCTTCAACCTCTGTATTACTCGGGGCACGGAAAATCCAGCTCTGAACACACAAAGCTTTCAGTAAAACTAATTTTAAGATGGGTACTTTGCTTTCCCTTTTTCCTCCTCTGACTGCAGCATACATCTAAAGGATTTAAGCACCATTTGCGATTTGCATTTTATCAGCCATATGGTCACCTGTCATGTTCACATGACCAAGTGATCAAAGGCTGGAATTTGGTGTAATTGTTCCCCACTGTTAGGCTGCAGCCAGTGAGCACTCTCTCCATATCAGCTTCAGCAGGTGGTGGTGGCGATGGGGTGTGTGTGCGTAAGTGTGTGTGTGTGTGTGTGTGTGTGTGTGTGTGTGTGTGTGTGTGTGTGTGGTGGAGAAAGGGGGATTTAAATCATGTTGCAGGTATGTAATAGCAGTCCAACTTGTAAATGCTAGGGAGGTTTTTGGTTTGGTTCTGTAATGGAAATTCGTTTCCTCCCCCTGCTCCTTTGCAACTTCCCTTACAACTACAATGCTAAAGAAGTCCCTCTGTGTCCAAGAACAGAAAAAAAAAACAAACAAACTCACAAGATTGCCTAAACTTCCTCGTCATCCCTCAAGATTCTGCTTCTCAAAATATGCCAACCTGTTAGTGTGGCCCACAAAACTGTATAAAACATGACGAGTGTCTTTGTTTATTTCGCATTTCTCTCAACTAATGCTTGAAAATGATACAAATCCTTCTGCAAATGCTTGAGAATAGACAAAAGTTGACTTTGTGGTGTTCCAGTTGTCTCTGCCAACATTCTGGACTAGATATGAGACATGGGGCGGGTTGCACCAACAGTTCTTATGACCGGTGTTAAGCTCAGCTGGTCATAACTTTGCATTCTAAGTCTGGTTTTAACAGTTATGCCAGATGTGCAGAAATAAACTTGGATCATTGTCTAGATCAGAGGTCATCAACTGTATTTGTCCAAGGACCAGAACTTTTCTTGGCAGACACTGTGGGGCCCAGATGCTCTCATAAAATAAAATTAATATTGTTTCCGAAAACAATATGGTATCATTTTGTTGATTTTCCTTCCAAATTTATTTTATTTTTTAGCCTTTGTCAGTGTTACCAGGAGGCGGCTGTGGCACAGGTGTAGTATGGCCAACCTCTGATCAGAGGGTCAGTGGATCGATTCCTGCTCTCTATGCAGTCTGTATGACCTTGTGTCCTTGAGCAAGACACTGAACCCTGAGTTGTTCCAGGTGGCTCAGGCCAGTGCCATGCATGGCGGCTCTGCTGCCATCAGTACTGTATGTGAATGGGTAGATAGAAGGATCAAAAAGCACTTTGGTCATCCAGAGCTGAGAACGAGCACTACATAAGTGATCTACGCCATATTACCTATACAGTTAGCTGCTGTGAAAATGTCAGGAGAGGACGGTGCTCAACTGAGAAAACCACACATGAATAGTTTGGCCAAGGGGATTTTATTTTTTCCTCTAAGAAATTACAACCTCCTTGGTCATACTCACTTATACATGCACGCACACACATGCACGAGCGAGCGCATGTGCGCGCGCACACACACACACACACAGTACAAATGAGAGCTGGGTAGATTAGTCAGAAGTTGCAGCCAAGTCAATGTAGTGTTACTTTATGATATTAATTACTCAAGTAGGTATAAGAGTACTGATCCCCCCCAGTTAGTTAAGAGTAAGAAAGTACTGCATCTTAAAAAGTTACTTAAGGTGAGATTTTATTCTTGTCAGTTTGAGAGGTTTTCTCCTATTTTTTTGTGACAATTTTCTTGTGAATTTACTACTTTTCCCTTGTAAAGTTGGTATTTTTTAACTTAAATTTGGACCCCCCCCCCAGTATTTGTTTTTTCCCTTGTAAATTTAGGACATTCATTCATTTAAGACTTTATTCTTAAATTTGTGAAGTTTTTCTCAAAAGTTTCAAACATTTTCCTTGGAAATGTAAAACTTTTTTTCATTGATTTGTGGGCTTTTTACTTCTAATTTTATGTCTACTTTGTAATTAATTTATTTTGTTTTTTCCTTTCCTGAAAAGTTTGTGGCAAAACTGAGACTTTTTCCACACATATCTGAACGTTAATTTGCAGAACCAGAACAAAACAATGAGTTCACCTCTGATTTTGAATAAAATTATGGATAAAACTGTTTAATTTAATAAAATTCATTAAATGGCCAAAGATGCGGGTGCTTCTGTTGTAATATTATGTTATAGCCTAAATTTTATTGTCCCCACCCCCCACCCGTCGGTCAAAACTCTAAATGCAGTTAGTATGCATCCTCTCTCTCTTACAAAATAAATTCAGACACACCCAAAGTATCCAACATTTTGCACAATAATTAAAAGCCAAGGCTGGCATCGCACATTCTAATGTGAATTACCTTTGTGAAGGAGCTGCTAGCAAGCTGCTTGTCCCTGTTCTCTTCCTGTTGTGCCAGATGGGTGCTGTGATGCTGCATTCACTTACACTCAGAAATCAGAAATTTTTGTAAATACACATTACACTGGTCAACACCAAATTTATTGTCTAAGTTTTTTTTAGCTGATTTAGGACAATTTTGATGTGCTGAATGCAAAAATCACATTGGTTTTGCTCAATCAGGTCAACTTTTTGAACTATGGCCACATGTTTTTTACATTTTTGTTTACATGTATGGGTATTTTCACTTTATATGATGCAAAATTCTTTTTTATTTCTTGAAATTCTCTGAATTTTGAACAGTGATGATGTAACATTCAAGTTACATGTACTTACCTTTATCAGTGTCTACTATTCAATTTACAGTACAACTGTACAGCTGCTGTACAACTGCTTATAACTTAGCATAAAAACCTGAGCTGATCGAGAGAAACGGATGTCAATTTCGGATTCAGCCGTGCAAAATTGTCTTAAATCAGTTGAAAAAAACACACAGAACTTACAAAAAAAAATTATTTTTGTTATGTTGTGTTATTAACTGATAAAACAAAGTTTGACGCCAAAGGCTTTGGGGCTTGGGCAGGGTTGGGGGCACAGTAATTCGTGTGGGGGGACCCGGCCCATGAATGACTCCCCATGGGAACTCTGCCTGTGTGCCTCATTTGCAACAAATCAAGTTTTTGATAATCAAGATTATCAAGTGTTTTATGTTGCTCTAGCTGAATTTTTGTTGAATAGGAGCCACAGTATGTTCAATGAATGAAAATGTAATTAAAAGTTGCTCAAGTATTATTGTTTTTCATTTACTCTTTTATGCCAGTTTAATGATTAATCACGATTAATTACAGAAAAATGTGCAATTAATTAGTTAAATTGTTTTAATCGGTCACCACCGGTATAGGAACACTGAAACACACTTTATATTATTATAATCAGGCTGCTTTGTTCAAGGTTTAATCCCTGCTGTAACTCTAGGTGTGCTTTGCCTTTATACAGAGCACAGAACTAAGAGCCAGTACATGCAGTGAGTTTTTTCATGACAGGGCTGAGTGGGTGAGGTGGGGGGGGGGGGGTGGAGAACATGAGGGAGACTACACCGAGGGTGAGTGGAAAAAGTGGTCAGGAGGGGGTCCGGGCACAGGCTTTAGTTTGAAAGGGGCTTTGACCAGGCTGAGTGAGATTCACATTGATTGAGTTTTAATTTGGTGGAGGGCCCTCTTCAAACTGAACTCCTCCCCCAACACCCCCCACGCCCCAAATCCCCAGCGACAGCCCCCCCTTTCCTGTCCCAGTGACAGAGAGGAGTCGGGGTGGTCTGCGTGGCTGATAGCGGTAAACGTAACTCAGCAGGCCCGTTGTTTGTGTTTACTCAGTGTGTGTGTGCGGGACTGCCAGCTGAAGAGAACAACCCGCGTGTTGCCTCACATGTTCCAGCAACTTTAAAGTCTTGTCTATGAAAACACTGTCCATCACTGTCTACTTTCACAGGTGGTCTCTGAGTGCATCGCTCTCTTTGTGACCCCGCTGACCTCAAAATTCATACATCCTCACTGTTATTATTTAGAATCATTGCACTGCCCTGAATTCTCCCCTTATCTCCCCTTGCTCGAGATGAGGCTGTAAAGACCTGGAGTTGAAAGAACACCAAACAGTTTAAGGGCTGTTAAAAGAAAACGCCGCCTCTCCTCAGATGTTTGCTTTGGCTATCTAATCTCAAATCCTAATCTCTGACAAGTTTTCTTTTTCTTTTCTTAATTTGCAGGCTCACAGAGAAAAGGCCTAGAGGTCTAGTCTTAATTAGGTTGGTTATCTCTGGACCAAAAGGATAAAGTTCTCACACCACGACTGTTTCAGATTAACCTAATTGGATTTTTAGCAGAAACTCTGCAAATAGTTAGGGTTAAGTAAAGAGTGTGGCATGAAGGGGGGAGTTCAGATGAGATGGGTTGCATGAAGTGAGAATAAAAGCTAATTTAAGAGTCATGTTCAAAGTTTTCTTTTCTACTTTCTCTCAACAAATAAAGAGAAATGCTGTGGGCTTGCTTGAAGGAGACCCAGCCGTGGAGAGAGGCACAGAGAGCCCGGGCTTTGGGTCCCAGCACCAAGCTGAGCCAATGATTGGGGACAAAGATGGAGAGGGCATAGGTCATGTCCACACTGAAGAAGATATCACTAAACCAAAGCTCTGTCTTAAAATATTTTGTTTGCCTTTCTGAAGTTGGTCCATGCTGATATGCCCAACGAGTACATCTTGTACCACTTCATTAGTCTAAAACATGAATCATGATTGCTAATCTGTGTTTTCCTTAGGCCTGTGTGAGTTTAGTCAGATGATGATACAGTTTTGTTGCAGCTGATCATCAGGCAACACTGAACTATGACATTCACTGGATTGTGAATATTGGACACATGTAGTGTGGCGTAAGGAACAAGCAGTGCTTTAGGGTGCTTCCACATCTTGTTAAAACCTTTGCGAGAATTACTTGTACTTTATTGCTTGTTTGACAGCCCCTGACAGCGGTCAAAATTTTTCCTGGAGATGGCCAATAAGGTGACAGTTCAGTGCACATTTTATCCCTCTTGGGACCTTTTGATTAATGCAGTGATTTTCAACCAGTTGTCTAATTTGACTCAACTGGTTCCAGAAATTGCAAATAATTTGTTGTTGTTGTGCATTGGTGTCTGTAGTGACTCTTCCATGGCTGTGGGTGGCAGTATGATTTTTTTTTTTTATTACTTATTTTGTACCCGTAGGCAGATTTGTTTTGCAGTCTGGTGACAACTGCTAACCACTGCTAACCAGTGCTAACCACTGCGCCACCGTGCAGCCCATGCTGCACAGTGGAATAATATGCAATAATATGCATATATTGCTATAATAACTACCATCTTCCTCTTCTTCTTCAGTCTGTACTGATGGAACTGCAGCATGGTCGGGCAGACAAAAGGCATTGTTTGTAGCATGAAAGAGAAACATGCAGATGCTGTTATACACTGTGGAGAAAGGAGGCAGGCGAGGCAACGAGCTAGATGACACAGAAACTTTATTCCATCTCCAACATGAAGTACAGCAAAACAGCTAGCCCGGGTCTCTGTGCATTCCACTTTTATATCTTTACTTCCATGCATCGAGACCCGGAACTTCTGACCGTAACACATTGTAGTTTGAACAAAGGAATGGGTGGCACATTAACATGACATTTCTCCGGGACTGCTCTCACACCCTCCAACCCCCAGGGGCTCTGGCAGCTCTCACTCTCCCTGGGGGGTGCATAGACCCAACATTCCCGTCCGATACCCCCCGGTGACACCTCCTCCTTTGGTCCATTGTTCCCCCTTCCCCCTGCCCTCTCTGGGTGGAGAACCGCCAACCATGCCCCCACAACACTGTATTTTGCATCGCGAGACCCTCACTGCCAAGACTTTACTGGTAGATGTAGCGCCTGTGTTGGATGATTCAAGATTCAAGATTTCTTTATTGTCATTTAGGATGTGCATGCCCATAAAAACGAAATTAAGATCCCCCAGCATAACACAGTACCACAATAAACATAGAGAACAAGTTTAAAAACAACAGCATAAAAAATAAAACACAACAATAAAATATCAGTTAAAACACTATGGTCAGACCAACCTAACAGAATACATATACAAGTTTAGCAGAGGTGAGGGAGAGGAAAAGCAATTGGCAGGGGAATAGGGCACAGTCCATTTATAATCCTGACTGCATGTGGAAAAAAACTGTTCAACATTCTGGCTGTCCTGGCCTGAAGACACCTGTACCTCTTCCTTGAAGGCAGAAGAGAAAACAAACTGGGAAGGATGGTAGTAGTCTTTAATGATGTTAACAGCCCTACTGATGACATCATACAAATGGTAAAGTTGGTGAAGACAAGGTCTCTGAAAAGCCACATATTTACATCTTTGTGAGGAAATGGGAGAGGAGCATAAAATCTTATTGCTCACTATGAAAATCTGATGGTTGTCACACAGTAAAGTGGTGACTTGCGTAAATGAGCTCCAAGAGGAGCTAAAAATGTTTTTGGCTGATGAAGTGAAGCAAAGCTTTTTGCAAGTGATGAGTGATATGCGAGGCTGACATACTGTACTTGGCAAATTTATTTCAGCATCTTATTAATGAACTGAACACATACAGCAGAGAAAATAAGTATTGAACACGCCAACATTCTTCTCATTAAACATATTTCTGATGGAACCACTAACCTGAGATTTTCACCAGATATCAGTAACAACCCAAGTAATACATACATACAAATAAATCAAAGCAACTGTGTTCACAAAACAAGTTATATTTAATAAAGGGAATGACACAGAGAATAAGTATTGAACACATGAAGAAAAAGAGGTGCAAAAAGGCAAAGAAAGCCAAGAAACCAGCTGAAATCCATCCCATCCCCCACTAGTGCAAATTAATTTCAGCTGGTTAAGTCCTGACTGATAGCCTTTAAAAAGGTATATGAACATCAGATTGTCACACCACAAAGAACTCATGATGGGTAGAAGCAAAGAGCACTCTCTAGACCTTCACAACCTTATTGTTGCAAAACATAATGATGGCATTGGTTACAGGTGCATTTCTAAACTGCTAAATGTTCTAGTGAGCACTGTTGGAGCCATCATTCGGAAGTGGAAAGAACATCATTTTACCATAAACCGGCCACGACCAGGAGCTCCTCGCAAGATTTCTGACAGAAGAGACAAAAGAATTATCAGAAGAGTTATCCAACAGCCCAAGCCCACTTGTGGAGCATTCCAGAAAAACCAGGAGTTAGCAGGTACTGCTGTTTCAAAGAAAACAATAAGTAATGCACTCAGCTGAAATGGGCTGTATGCCTGCTCACCTCGCAAGACTCTATTGCTGAAGAAAAAGCATGTTGAAGCTCGTTTAAAGTTGTGAGAATATAGTCTGGTCAGATGAGACCAAAACTGAAATTTTTGGATGCCACAACACACAGCATGTTTGGAGGAGAAATGGCACTGGTACAGGCAGACTTCATATAATTGAAGAAAAGATGTACAGAGACAGGACAAATACATGTTCTGTATATTTGTACAGGACAAATGTACAGAGACATCCTTGATAGGAACCTGTTGCCATCTGCCAAGATGCTGAAAATGAAATGAGGGTGGACATTTCAGCAAGACAATGATCCCAAACACACAGCCAAGGAAACTCAACTGGCTGCAGAGAAGGAAAATAAAGCTGCTAGAATGGCCCAGTCAGTCACCTGACTCTAAATCTGAATCTAATTGAAAATTTATGCAACAAACTGAAGATCACAGTTCACAGAAGACACCCACGGAACCTTCAAGACAGACAGACAGACAGTTTGTGTGGAAGAATGGGCTAAAGTCACTCCTGAGCAATGCCTGCACCAAGTTTCTCCATACAGGAGGCATCTGGAAGCTGTTATTACCAACGGAGGCTTTTCTACTAAATATTAAATGAATTTCACCAAGCGTGTTCAATACTTATTCCCTGTGTCATTCCACTTAATTAAATATAACTTGTTTTGTGAAAATGGTTGCATTGATTTCTTTTAATGTATGCATTATTTGGGTTGTTACTGATATCTGGTGAAAATCTCAGGTCAGTGGCTCCATCAGAAATATGTTTAATGAGAAAAATGCTGATGTGTTCAATACTTATTTTCGCCGTTGTAAATACAAGGCAAAGGTGAAACCCTGCCCACAAGCACAGACAAAATGAATGGATTCTGTTCAAGGGTACACCTCTGGCAACAACATTTGCAAAGGGCCAACCTTGGCATGTTTACCCTCACCCAGAGATGGTAAGGAAAGGTCAACACTGCTGCACTGTGTGAGATAATAGATAAACATCTGAAAACTCTTGAAGTGAAGTTGCCATTTTATTTCCCCTCAACCATCACTTCCTGACTGGACTGGGTTAGGGACCCATATAATTCAGCAGACGTTTTGGACAGAACATGACTTTGCAGGAGCAAGAGGAATTAACTAAGACAAGATCATGGTTTAAACTAAGTTTTGCTAATCTACCTTTGGACAGCTTTTGGTTGACTGCTGCCAAGGAGTTCTCAATTCTGGCAAACAGAGCTGTTCAATATTTCTCCCATTTTCATTCATTCATCTTCATCTGTTTAATCCTTTTTGGGTTCCGGTGTGTGTGTGTGTGTGTGGGGGGGGGGGGCTGGAGCTTATCTCAGCATCTTTGGGCGAGACGCAGGGTACACCCTGAACAGATAGCCAGTCCACCATAGGGGCATTACAGAGAGACTGACAACCATTCATACCTGATGACAATTTAGAATCCTCAGTTTAACATGGGACTAATAAACATTTATTTTATCTTAGGCCTGTGGAAGGAAACCGGCGTACTCGGAGGAAACTCACACAGACACAGGGAAAGAACATGCAAACTCCACACAGAAGTATCACTGCTGGTCAGGGGGTGGGACTGAACCCACAACCTTCTTGCTGTGCGGTCAGAGTGCTAACCACTGCTCCACCGAGCTGCCCCCATTTTCCTTAACATATTTATGTTAGCTGGGCTTTTCAAGGATTCATCCATCCATCCAACCATCCATCCATCCATCCATCCATCCATCCATCTATCCATCTTCTACCGCTTATCAAGGAATGTGGGTCACGGGGGCATCAGTCCAGGCAGAGTAGCCCAGACTTCTGCCCGGTTCACATAGTGCCATGATACCCATGATCCCTCCCCAGTGGTGAGTCCACTGGAGGGCAGGCCCCTGTGCCTCCTTTGGGTACACTGGGTCCTTGATGTAACGTTTTTCATGGAGACCCACTGGACCACTCAGTCTGGCAATTCATCCAGGACCAGTTTGCCTTGGGAGACCCTACCAGGGGCAAGTTGCCCCCAACAACTTAGCTCCTGGGATCATTCAGGCACTCAAACCCTTCCAACACGATGAAGTGGTGAGCCACGGAGGGGGCTTTTCAAGCATGATTGCTATAAAAACTGAAAAAAGAAAAGCTAAAAGCTGTGGAGGAAGAGCTCTGTGTATGTCTTTCTTCAGTTCCTACTAGGATATCAGCTTTGTGTTAAACAGGCCCAGGTTTCACACTGAGCGAACATAAGCAAATTAGACTAAACTGTCAGTCCATAACAGTAGGCTACAATGTGACATTTTGTAACATTTTTTGACTGATGGAGTGCCGCAAGACTTTTTCAATGTATAATACTCAAAAAAAAAGTTGAAAAACACTGAAATAGTGAACCCAATAAATTTAGCTTGCAAGCTAACTTTATAGCTATGTTTAAGTTAAGATAAGCCTTTATTAGTCCCACAATGGGGAAATTCCAGGATTGCAACAGCACAGGGATAACAACGCTCAGAGCAATAATTAAGAACATACGAAAAATATAAATAAGAGCAGTGGATATACATACATGCACATAAATATATAAATATATATACAAAGTGCAGAGCATTGTAGCAAGATGGAATAAACAGCATAACCGTCTACTTAGTTATCCTACATAGTATGAATATGTACCCATACATATTGTCACCCTCCTTAGCGACTGATATTGTCCTAGTTGTATACTGGAGGGGACCATTTGTGTAAGTCTATTGCGTCTTTTGCATTCAATACTATTACGTCGTCACTTTTTTTGCTATCTCTGCGAGCAGTCCTGCTTAGGTTATACAGTCTGACAGCCGTAGGTAGGAAGGACCTGCGAAACCTCTTGGTTGCACACCTAGGATGATGTAGTCTGCTGCTAAATGAGCTCCTCAGTGCGTTCAATATGTCCTGCATAGGGTGGGACTCGGACTCCAACAGAGATGACAGTTTAGCCACCATCCTTCTCTCTCCTATCTTCTCCACTGGGTCAAGGCGCTGCCCCAGGACAGAGCTAGCTTTCTTGATCAGTTTGTTCAGTCTCTTCCTATCGGCTGCTGTAATGCCGTTGCCCCAGCAGACCACTCCAAAAGTGGTCTACACAGGCTACACATAGGCTAATTTTCTTGACATCTTGCCTCATGTTCTCGTTGAAGACTCAACAGCCCATATGGTCCTCTTTCAGAAATCCACGAATGTGCCCACAGTCATTTTTTTCCACTTCTTTTTCTTTTCTGAGCACAAGGCAGGTAACGGCATACAGCTATACAGCACTTCCTTAGCTATGTCACGACTCTTTGTTTACAATGGCTGACTAACATATTGCTGCCCCCCCTCCTGACTAGTGTGTCCTAATCAATTTTGGTGACGATGATGGCAGGATATGGTGATCGGTTGTGATGAAATGTGTAGTTTTGCCAGGCTACCCCAGTCAAGACATGGCGAGAATTTATCTTACTGATCTGAAATGTGACTTATGGTGACAAGGTTTCCACCACAGAGTGGGACACCTAACGGGTGATGTGGCATTGTGACAAAACAGATAAATTGGGCCTTAGCCAAAGACAGTTAAGTTGTTTCCCCCTGTAATTCTTTTGTTATGAGACACTTTATGGTGGCGCTATCTGTAATTTAAGTTGAGGAGTTTTTCCATCCCACACTGCTGCAAAACATTATTTCTAGGAGATCAAATGCTTGTTTTCGATGTGGATGTAGTTCAATGCCACATGGCACCAGTTACTCTAAAATACCAGCAACGGCACTGCAGTAAGGTCAGCTGCTTGATGGCAAAAAGTATCCATTTGAAAGACTGACAAAAATACTCATCTCTGAAGTCTTTTTTTAGCTGTTGCATATTATTATTATAAACCTAAATTTTGCAACTTCTTGAGGCCCATACTTAACCTGTAAACTACATTATTTTTAGCCTTTCCCTGCCTTATATAAAAAGTCCAGGAATTATTAATAAACTTTTTTCCCCTCTGATATTTGAATGCTATCAAATTAACACTTTTTAAAGAAGCTGTGGCTGTATTGTGAATCCCAGGTTCCCTGCCATGCTGGAGTGTGAAATTATTCCAGGGGGCAGTTTGATTATAACCACAGTAAGACGGTGAAACTATTCCCTTGTTGGAGTCTCTCGGGGTGAATTAATTAGGAAGAGGAGCAGTGAGACATGTGCCGCTGTCTATAAACCTGGCTCACATTAATCACAGGTGAAACGTATATAATTCACACCGCACCTTCTGCAAGATGAGCTGAAATTTGAAAGGAAGAAAAAAAAAGGAATGATTCAAAATGATCAACAGCGGAGACACATGGAGAAATTCACAATGACATTGACAGAGCATGAACTGGAAATGAATATTTTTTCGCCACAGCACGGCAATTTAATGTGACAATTAAGTATATAATAGTTCATTTTGTGTGTCCAAAAGTGAAGGTTTAGCGTGCACCATGGTGATGTATGGATGAGTTAATTAAGCATATTGATTGCCGCAGCATTGACGCAGAGTGTAGATTTTTAATTAGCGCATGCTTGAGTGTGTTAAAACTCAGGTGCCCTGTCTGAGGGGAACCGAGTGGAACTGAGCATGTCGGCAAAGAACGCGGCTCAACGTCCCCACAAAATATGGCCCACACCAGAGTCGCGGCTGCTTTTTTTCCCCTGAACCATAGATTAAGTCCCTGTATCCCAACCTCCGCTAGGAAACTAGGCCTCCATTTTAGTCCTGCCTCAACCCTCCTGCCCTTCATTTTGAATGAGGGGTAAGGCCCAGCTATCGTATTGTGTGTCCAAGCAGTTGTCCTCCCCCGAAGGTCCCTCTGAGGGGAGCTTTTTTTCTTTTTTCGGACCCCCACAGATACTCATTCTCAAAGCCCATTTCATGTATCACATCTCTTCATAAATATTTCACAGTTGTGTGATCAAAGCTCACCTCTGTGAGCCCCTGTTTGGCTAATTGCTTTGGCTCATATACAGTGCATCCTGGGCCTTTGTGTGTCCTCTACAGTAAGCCACCTCTGCACAGAATTTAAAATACAAAAATACACCTGCTAGTACTTGTTTTACTAGGAGTATGTTAGATTTGCAGGAACAACGTAACGTTTTCTTTTTTGTACCGAACCTTAAGACTGACAGGGCAAATTTTTCTACCCACATGTTGAAAAATTATCTTGTGTTTACCTAGTAAAGCCTGTATTTGAGTGCATGTGTGTGTTTCTGGTTTGTATCCCGTCCACCTGTCTCAATAGCCCATTTGTCCAGCTGCTGTCTTAAATGCTTGTTTTCCCTCTTGGGGGGCCCACTCTGGTCTGCATGGGACAGCCTGGAGCTAACCAGGATGCTCTGACACACACACACACACGCACACACACACAGAGTCATAGAAGTCCACAGGAAATTAGGCCGATACATTTTAGCAAAGACAGCAAAGATGATTTCAGTTAGACAGACTGTTATATTTAATGCTGTCTGTGGCTGTGAGAAGTTTGAAGATAACGGACTTCCATAGTAAAATCTTTTTAACTTTGGCTTCCTCTTTCCTTCCATCAATCCACCTGTCTCTTTCCCCCTCTCTCTGCATGTCAGTTAGTCAGTCATCCGGGGTTGCCCTCTTTCTCTGCTCCGATTGATTCCTCGGCCTGCAGAGAGGCGAAACAGCCGGACCACCTCGCCGGGGATTTTCAGCTTTTCTTGTCCCCCAAGTGCTTGGCTCCGTTCACTAAACTCTCCAGCACTGTTTGTCTAGAATCACTCATCACCCCAGTTGGGCTTTGCAGTGAAAAATTCCCCCTTTTATCGATTGCTCAAGCCTCCCTTTTTTGTTTTTTTGCATGTTTGGGAGAGTATGTGAAAGGCCAGATTCTTGCCAGCGCCTTGCCCTTTTGGCTCTGTAAGTGAATCTCCATCTTCCCACAGTTTCTTCTTCCACCGGTAGATCCCTGCGGTCCAGAGGCAGCCATTTCTCCTTATTAGGCCTTCTGTCAGTTTACCCATCATTACCGGTGCATATTTTCATTATGCAGATGACTGAGGGCCGGCAGAGCAATGCATACCCGTGCAGCAGGGAACGCACACCGCTGCTGCAAGCCACCCTCCTCTCCCCACATGCCACTCTACCCGACGCACACTTCCTCGCTGCAGTCTGTCACATTTATGTCAGTGGAGGACACATGCATGATGAGATCACACGCCGGGCCCCAGGGCCAGCGTTTTTTATGTATGAGTGAGTTTATCCTCTATGTGTCCAGTGTCCAGGCTGGGGGGAAAAAAAGCAGAAAATCAGGGAGCAGCTCAGCAGTTGACCGATGGGTGGGCGGTTCTGGTTGCTCTGCAGAGTTCCAGAAGCCTGGTTCAGGCCTGGTTCAAGGACTCCATGGAATCTCAGCCTGGCTCTGTTTCTGACAAGCCTCCCACTGAGGTCAGCTGTGCCACTGGCAAAATACAACAGAGAAGGGAGTAACTTGTTGAACAGTGCACCTGTCCCCCCTCCCCTCCCCCCAGGCTCCTAGACCATGCCTACAGTTTGTGAATAAAACTAACAATTAATGCTCTATTTTGGTTATTACCTTTACAGTCTGGCATCCAGCAAGCAGAGGAGAGGGAAGTTTCCAGAGAGGCAGGCTATATCAGCACTTTAATAAAATGCCTGTCTCCATAGAGCGGACAGCTGAAGCCCTGGTTTGAGTTGGTCTTCGCTCCCCCGCTGAGTGTATTGATAAGCAGCACTGAACCCTGCGGTCAGTGTTTAATTGCATTATTTGGAGTCTCCTGCTCGCCCTCCTTCTCCCTCCTTGATGGAAGCAGTGTGTAAGTGTATTGAGAGGTAATGATCAAAAAAGATATGCCGGGCAGGCAGAAAGAGCATGCTAGCGATCTGGAGTGTGATATTGTATGGATAAGTGAACGCTCCAGACTTAATCATTAATCTCGCAGCTAATACAATCACATTGAAAATAGGGCTGCAACGACTAGTCGACAAATAGTTGACGGTGAAATTCGTCGACAATTAATTTAGTAGTCGACACATCGTTATTGACCATGGCATGCAATGCCATGCTAAACAATGTTTCACCGTAGCCAACTGAAGTAGCTCAGAGTGAGACATCACGCTTTTCCCAACTCTTTGGTGCGCTGACAGCGCATGCGCACTAATGACCAGGAGCAGAGCAGGAGAAGCAGCACCATGGCGGAGGCTGAAGCGAAGCTCACGCCAAACAAACGTTCCAAAGCTTGGGAACATTTTGTACGTGACTCAGCCAACAAAACTGTTCAATGCAAGCTCTGTAAAGTGAGCCTTACGTACCATGAGGCCAATACGGCGATGCACGAGCATTTGAAGAGGAAACACATTTTGGAAGAGTCAGATGCCCCCCAGTAAGATAATTAGCTCCCATGCTAGTAGCTAGCCTATTACTGTAGGTGCGTGTGTGAAGGATCATGGCAGTTTAAAGGGTAATGTCATTTTGTCTGACAATTTCATTGTAAAATTTATGCAACGTAAAGAAGAGGACAGGGACCATAGATAGCTTTTTACAGAAAAAGCAGATGTGTACTCCACAACAAGCTACTGCTCTCCATCTATCCATCCATCTTCTACCGCTTTTCCGGAGGTCCGGGTCACGGACGCAGCAGTTCAAGCAGAAAAGCCCAGACTTCCCTCTCCCCAGCCACCTGCTCTAGTTCTTCAGAGAAGATACCAAGGCGTTCCCAGACCAGCTGGGAGACATACAGTATGAGGCTTCTCCACTAGTACCTGTTTGGCCCTGTTCGGTTCGGTATGCTTTGTAGGCTTTTCCATTAGGAACTATAACGGTTTCCGTCCCGATTTTTCAGACTTACTCCAGACTGGTTCGTACGGACCTGAAAATGTGACGTCAAAAGACTGCAGGCCACTGATTGGTCCGGGTATAATATCATGAGAGCGACGTTTTAAGGTTGAATTACAGAATCTCGAGCCACCATTTGCAAAGATTCGTCCGTAAGCCAGCAAGCAAGCGTCAGTATAAACAACAACAATTCTTCACAGAAATCAGACCCAAA
Organism: Pholidichthys leucotaenia; assembly: GCA_020510985.1. Classification (NCBI taxonomy): domain Eukaryota; kingdom Metazoa; phylum Chordata; class Actinopteri; order Cichliformes; family Pholidichthyidae; genus Pholidichthys; species Pholidichthys leucotaenia. The sequence goes on from CM035843.1 coordinate 95,607,841, forward strand.
GAAATCAACACCGCGGTCCAGCAGTTTTCTGTGCCTTTCGGCTGATAAGAGAATTATCAGGGTTATTTTGTGGCAATAACCCTGTGTGTATAAGCTGGTCTTATATATTTATCGCTCAGTAAGTTTTTATTATTCCTATGTACATATTGTATTCAACTTTTAGGTAATATTGTTTCAAGCACTATTTATCGTTGTAATTACGAGAATGTTAAATGCATGAGTGAACTGTGAGTGTGATAGTTTGTTTTTAGGGAGCAGTATCTCAATTTTGTTACATTGTTTATTAGCAATGGAATGACAATAAAGGCACTTTGACTTTGAATCCAGAGGGAACTAGACGGAGCCACCCGAAATGAATTTACGGCCGCGGGAGAACCCAACTTCAGCAGTTGAAAGCCGTGATATTAGGATATAGAGGATGGTGAGTGATGTGATACTATGCATCTTTTACATTATTTATCCCAGCAGTGGAAAGTTCACCTTGAACAGACAACAATGTTGTCTCTTGTGTGTAATGAGCTAGCTAGTTAGCCGTCAATGCTAACTCTGTGCTCCATGCTCTGTTTGTATTTTGCGCTTGTGTTGACAACATCTGATGAAATAAGCTAGTTGTAATCCTGGTTAAAAAGGTGTTTTTTTACATGTTGCACTAAAGTTGTGTGTATTTTCGTTCTAGAGTCCGACCAACATCTGCTGTGACACTGGCAACGTTTAACACTACACAGAATGTGTTTAAGTTGCACATCCCATTATTTTTTTTGGAGTGGTGGACAAAGTACTCAAATCCTTTGCTTTTTAAGTTAAAGTATAGGTAAAGTGCCACAATTAAAGTAGTACAATTTCCACTTAATATGAAAGGGACTGAACTGAGATTTATTTGATTGTGTGAATATTAATTACAGAATAATTGAAAATGAATGGCACATCCAATATTAGCCACTGTAAAATAAACCGCTTCTTTATTTTATTTTATTTTTCTTTTGTCAGATCACTTGTGTGATTCTTTATGAGCTATATTCATAATAGTGTATCTTGCACTTTGGGGAATGGGAGTTGTTCAGACACCATTATAATTTAGTTTATATGTGTAGTTTATAGTCTATCGTCAATAAACTCATGCAGTACTATAATAACAGGATATTACAAATATTTGAGACCCACTGTAGTGCTTCCTTTTATATTTTAGCAATACAAGTACAAAACACCGCCCACACTTGAAGCCAGGGTGACACAGTGGTGACAGAGTGGTGGCTAAACTTTTATTGATAAAAATTACATATTTTGACTGAGCGACTCCATGCTCGGGGATGCACACCCTCAGTTAAAGTACTAGATTCCTTTCAGCTGAAGGTATCAACTCATTCTGATTGCTGAGGCCACAGTAAAAAATGATTTTAAACGTAACCCAGCCTGTGTAAAATCTACTTTACTGAAGCGCAGCTACATGAAAATTGTGGTTAAATACAACAACAAAGTACTTTTTTTGTCACATTCCACCACTGGCTTTTAGCAACAAGTGTATTTCCCAAATTTGTTTTAAACTTGCATTAATTAACCACCACCCTTTTCTCTCTTTTCATCTAGGCAAGAGGAAAACGATCCACCCCAAACCGGACCTTACATCACTATTTATAGAGATGCAGGCTGAAGATCTGCTGAACCGGGACCAGCGTGAGCGGCACATCCATTTGCTTCACAGTGAGGCAGCGTGGCTGGCATGTGTGACCCATTCTAATTTTTTTTTTTTTTTTTTTTTTTTTTACAGTTTGAATTTTGCACATTCTAAATAATCTGGAATTTGCTGATGATTGTAATAAACAATTTAGTGACTTATGTGTTTGCATCATGATTTTCTATTTTGTCTGTTAAGACACTGGTGGGAAAAGAGTCAACAGTACAAACCATTTATCAGTGACTTTGAAAATAATGGCTCATTTTTAAGAAAAAGTAACCAAAAACAATTATTTTAGTTACTGAAGACTGTATTGTTGGATGTGCCAGTGCAGAAGACACTGCACATTTTAGTGATAGCACCAGTATATGGAGGAATTCTGGGCCATATTAGCATCTGTATTTCCTAATAACGGGTTAAGGCAGGGGTGTCCAATCATGTGCCATGGAGGGCCAAGACCCTGCAGGTTTTACCTCCAACCAGTGTCTTCAACAACAGATTGCACTGAATTTCTTCCCACTGACTGCTGATCAGTGAAAACACCTGCTGAAGAGACTGGGTAGAAGAGAGAACCTACAGGGTCTTGGCCCTCCATGGCACATGATTGGACACCCCTGGGTTAGGGTTTAATGGGATTTAACATTTTAACACAAACTGCTTTGTGGCTCATAATTCTGTTGGTAGATTTACACCAAACCAAAAGTGATTTCTCAAACTGCTGGATTATCCTTAGACAGCTTTTCCAATCTTTTAGTATTTAATTTATGTCACTTGGTGATAACCTTCACAGACAAAACAAAAGTGGAGACAGATCTGCAAAAAGCACAAAGGTTTATTGTGAAAATTCCTAGTGCTATACTAAATGAATACATGTATAGTTCATTGTTGATGCAGAGAATATGTATTTATACAATACATGTATATATCCGGTAAAGCCATGCATTTCTCCATGTAACCTTGTGACTGTGTTATTTTAATTGCTTTTAATCCTAGATCCAGTTTGTTTTGGCTTAAAATGCATCATAATTGTTAAATATATCTTATTATACCTAACTCAGCACAGTTTACCTGTTGAAATATATATTTTACTGCTAATATAACCCCATTACAATATGGCACCTGGCGATCAAGTTTTGGCAGCTGATCATTTTTTGCCACAACACCACCGGCTGGAGCAGGTACATCCCATGATGTCTCAACAGTCTCTCTGTGATTTTTACACAATTCAGAGCAATTTGTTGCACAGGAAGCTAACGTTTCTACAGACATTCTGAAGTTCTGTAACCACTGTGCGTTCGTGAAGCTGGGATGACATCTCATCACTGACAGCCTGTGTTGAATGCCCAGACCCACTATTTGAAGCGATAATTTTGCCACAAAAGAGCCATCTGAAACACAAACACAGAGAATACAGATTTTAGTACCTAATAGCAATAACTTGCCGACATTACAATGTAGTACGGCGGACTTAAAGCAAAGTAGCATTCGCAATCATTAGCTTACCTTCATATGTGATGTAGTTGTATCCTCATGTCTTCTGCTTTATACTGCTCTATATGGCTTCCCAGATGCTCCAGTACTTTTCTAGAGTGTGTCATCTCGCCGCCTATAGCCTTTTGCTCTCCTTTTTTGCCTTTACTCTGGCAAAAAAGCCAGAGACCACAGTCACCTCATATCCTGCCATCTTGTGTTTTGCCTGGGTCACTTGTTTTACGTCATGGGAGGATTGCGCCGCCTCCCTGTAACAAATCCCACCCACATCAAGTGGTACTCCAGTGTAATGGAAACACAAGCGGACCAAACAGAACTGTGCTGTGCTGTACTGGGCTAAACAGGTACTAGTGGAAAAGGGCCAATAGCCTCTATAGCGAGTCCTGGGTCTACCCCGGGGTCTCCTTCCAGTGGGATGTGCCCAGAACACCTCAAGTGGGAGACGTCCAGGAGGCATCCTGATCAGATGCCCATACCACCTCAACTGGCTCCTTTCAGTGTGGAGGAGCAGCGGTTCTACGCTGAGCCTCTACCGGATGACTGAGCTCCTCACCCTATCTCTTAAGGGTGAGTCCAGCAATCCTATGAAGGAAGATCATTTCAGCCTGTCACGATTGCCGAGCAGTCAAGGCACATCAGAGAAGAGTGAGACTTCCAAAGTTTGCAACAAGCAATTTTCCATTTATTACAAAATACTTCACAGACAACGACTTACATGAACATCTGACACCCAACCCAAAACCAAATGAACAACACCTGTTAATATACTTAGTGAGATAATTGGACTAATTGGAACATACCAAAATCCCAGGTAAGACAATGCATATACTATATTCCCACATATACCCAATAGCATCTAAAAAAGTCATAAATACATAAATAATTTCCCACATATTTACAGAATAAATAAACACCATAAATAACACCATGAATAATACAATAAATAGTTTAAACCCTTATTTATATATTAAATCCCCCTCTACTCAACCATCATATACGTACTTAATCCCCCGGCATCCTTTTAAAGGCACTCAAACCCCTGAGGAGTCTTTTGCCCAGACACCACCAGGAAGCATGCTGGCAAAGGTACGTGGTCTTAAGATTATTCTATTGCCTCACCCAATTAACATAATTAACATTAACATTTATCTCACAAATGGAATTCAATTCACTCAAAACAGATCTCAAATTATATGTACATTTTATCCAATACAATCCATGTTAACATTTGCAAATTATAAATCCTTTTTCACATATAATATAATATTCAATTACAGAGGACCATAACAGCGGCGACACTCCATCATCACACAGCCGCTTGTATCCACGATCTCATTCTTTTGGTCATTATCCAAAGCTCATGACCATAGGTGAGGGTAGGAACGTAGATTGACCGGTAAATCGACAGCTTTGCCACTACTGCTCTGTGACTCACAGAGTCAGTTCTAAACATGATGGGCAAAGACATGAGACCACTTTCCATGATTGACAGGGAAGGATTTCAACAATTGATTCACCAGTTCAACCCTGAATATACGCTGCCATCCAGAACCCATCTCACCCACTTGATGGAGAAGAAATATGAGACAACCCTTACAAACATAAGTTTATGCACAAAATGCACTTTAAGAAAAAATATTTATTTTTTTGCTGATTACAATTCTTGTTCTTGTTGTTCACCAAATGCTCTATTTTTTTTCAACGGAAAATGCTTTATTTTTTTGCAATAAAAAGAAATGAGATTGTTTTTTTTTTGTGCAGTTCTTAATGACCAGTCAACTAGTCGTTACAATAGTTGGCGACTAGTCGACTATTGAAATAGTTGTTAGGTCCAGCCGTAACTGAAAACATCAGAGGGAATTCGGAGAGGCAGAAGGCAACAGAGGATGTAGCTTCATTCATGTCTGACTTCACCAACCTTGCAGAAAACCCATGACATCATTGTTTGAGCCAGCTTTTATTTTGGTGGCTTATTATGCCGACTGTTTCAGACGCACGCATGCACGCACACACACGCATGCACGCCAACAGAGGAGACTTCCAGCAGAGTGGATTAAAACAGCCTGCACACTTTGACAGACCTTGGTGGGCCTTAGCGTCTGTTCTGAGCTCTGTTTGGGGACCTTGTTGTGAAAGAAGGTGACACTGAAATGTTACGGTTTAAAAGAGATAGAAAGCCACAACGGCACAGGAATCAGCTGATGAAATTACTGGTTTACATACGGTATAATTCATTCACACCCACACAATTACAGAATAGCACATAAGGACTAAAGCCATTCTCACTTCCTAAGGATGTGTCCCATTATAAACAGTGGGTGATGTGGCAAGATTAAAACAACGCACACAGTGATGAAGGGTTGAACAACCTGCTTTAGTTGACCAGTGTTGTAAACCCTCTCTGGCCCCTTGATGATGTGTTTTTTTTTGTTTTGTTTTTTTTTGTGGTGGCATCTCAAAGTCGCTTTGTCCACTCATCCTCCCACAGCCGGGAATCCTGGAGGTAATACCCATCCGCCCACTCCCCGACACACAGAGGTCAGAGGGAACAACCTTCATTCAAACCCCGTCAGCTGCACACACTCTTTTCACCTGGTGCCCAATCAAGAGGCGTCCTGGATGTGAAAATGTGTGGAATGTGAGCAAAAGATGCTTTAGTTGTACCTAGCTCTGAAAATGCCTCTGGTGTTCCTAACAGCTGCCTATACCACACCTGCTCTAATTGTCCAATTGTGTGTGGAAGAATTTCTCATTATGTCCACCATTGTGCACGTGCTTCTGTTTGGAGGAGCTGGCTTGGAAAGCCTGCTCGCTGTGGCATTGAAAAGAGTGGCCATTGCGTTCATTGTACGCTCTCCAACAACTCTGACGGCATAGCACGCTCACACATGCACATATTCAAGCGTGGAGGCTGCAGATGACACGAAGCATATCCCCACTTCCTAGCACCCAATATTTCAAGGATATCAGGGCTAATTACATCATCATTATCTCAAGTCACACATGTTTGCATGCACGGATTTGTGCATGTGTGTCAGGTTTTAATGAGGCTCCTCAGACAGGGCTCACTGAACCTTTGGTCCGCCACTGAACGCCTCACAGTTTTGATGCGGGCCAATGTGAGCCGCCCCCTAAGAGCCACACAGGGACAAACACTGCTTATCAGATGGCAGAAACAGATGTACTGCTTTCAGATACTTCAGTCAGAAGAAGTGCAAAGTGATGGCTATTGATTCCAAGGGGTCTTGAAAGTAGTGCATACGTGCTGTTTTGCTTGTGCCACTCTGACTGTGTGTCCTTTTCGATCTCAAGCTCTTTGCATGAGCCAATTTGTACGTGTCTATTAGGTGTGGGTGAGCGAGGTAGAGCATTGCGGGGTCAGCGAGGAGTTCAGTGTGTCAGAGGTCTTCTGAGTCGAGGCTCTTTGATTCCACTCCCTTGCGGCTCGGAGAATTTCCTCTCCAGTTTCCCAGTGCTGAGCCCATGCTGGGCACGGAGAGCCGCGCCAGGAAAATTTATGTTGATGTCAGCAATGAAAACACCACCATCCCTCTACAACGTCTCACAATATTTGTCAAACAGCAGTCTGTCCGTTCTTTCTCTCTCACTCTCCAGTCTCTTCTTTCTCCTCGAATATTTCCATTCTTGTAGAGGCACCTTTCTAAAAACTTAAATCCATGTTACCGAGAGGTTTCACACTTCACATGGTTTGTTGTCTCTGCAGGGACTTTGGTAAAACAGCTCTCTATTGGTCTCCTCAGGGCTGGGTAAGTTTGGGGGGGTGTCTTTAAAAAGGTGTTATCCACACATATTTCTTTCCCTAAGGCCCTGAATATGGAAAGCTAAAATAAAATCACAAATGAATTGTAAGTACAGCATTACATTGTTATTTATTCCAGAGTATTAAGCAGGCTTGATTCAAGTATTTCACTCTTATAAGTACTTAATTTTAAGAATGAATTTAATTAAAACATAATATTTGTATGTTTTTTACTTTCTCCAAGGATACAGAAGCATTTAGACAGTGTAATGAAAAGTTAATACCATTTTAGAAAACTAAAACCTAATTCATGAACTCATCACAATTGCTCTTTTGCATTTCTGAGAACATTTTAAGAACATGTAACCGCTGAGCAGTTGCGGTTTCCTGGTATTGCCTACCCACATCACCTTTGAAATTTTCAGCTCATGTGGCGAAGAGGCAGAAACATCAAACAGGAGTGCGCTGGGAGAAGGCGGTGTGTGCTTACATGCTTTCTACTGAGATTTAGCTAAATTAACTAAATAAAGAACAAAATGATTTTGTAAACCTTGGGATTTCAATTATTCAGCAACCCACGAAGCTGCAAAATTAAGACAAAATCAAGTGCCCAAAACTACAGGTCCTCAGATGGCCACTTGTGTCAGGCTCCAGAAGTGCATCAATAAACCTCTTGTTAAAATACCCAACCCAAAGAAAAAGAAACATGTTTACACCCTGCAATAAGCAGTTTTTAATTTCTGAGGCCAATACTGCTTAACACTTGGTTCAGGCATGAATTTTGAAATATCATTATAAGATTTATTTTTTACATGGCCACCTTGAGCATCTTGTGGGTAACATTTTTGGTCTTAAAGAGTCAGCTGTTAATTGTCTGATTATGGGGTGATTAAGGTCTAGTGTCATATGGCAGAAGTAATGGTCCATCCCTACAGGTGCCACCAGTGTGTCAGTCCTGGAGTGGCGTGTGGTCCCAGCCATAAGAGATGTATCCAGTAGGACTCACTGGTGGTGACATAGTCAGCAGGCGGAAATCCTTGATGTCACTAAGTGCACCTCTGACATTGGGATGATGTCAGAGGCTACAGCCATCCGCTGCAACCACTTCTCTCCACCTCTGCTCCACGCCAGCTTCTCAGCATTGGAGCTCCTTCCCTGCTGCCTCATCTACCTCTCAGCTCCAGAGCACCTCACCTGCTGCTTCTCTCCCGGCCTCCTCACCTGCTGCCTCTCCTCTAACTCTGTCCAAGGTCGTATGTCCTGCTGCTCTCCCTGAGGTCATCGATCCTGCAGCTTGTCCTGAGGTCGTCACTCCTGCTGCCCATCCTGAGGTGGTCACCCCAGCAGCAGTGAACCAGGAGCTAAGGTAAGTTCTTTTCTTTATATTAATAACATCAGTTTTAGAAAAGACTTGCCTGTCACGCCTCGCCGCTCATCTGCGGCGCCAGCTGCACGCACACCTGCACATCATCAGCGGTGAGGGATTTAAGCCGCCTCGCCCTGGGCTTCGGCCTGAAGCCGTCAGACTTCGCTCGTCACTACTGCTGTGAGTAACCTCTACCACTTCAGCAATTATATCGGTAAGAAGCCCTTACCTTTTCCTCTTCAAGTCTGCTCCCCTGTGCACAGGTGGATTTCCCGGCGGCGGACCATTCCTCTCCGTCTCCACTCCCTCGCTGCTGCACCGGGCTCTCCAGGTCGCTGTCTACCGGACTCCGTCCTTGCTGTGCCAGCCACCTGCTAACTCCAAGTAAGCTCATCTCTATCTTATCATCTCCTGTGTTGGTGTGTGCCCGTCACCCTTCTCCTTGTGCTTCTCCCATAGGGTTGTCCGGCTGTACGGTCTCCTGCCTCCGTGCCCGACGCAGACGCCACCACCAATACATCCACATCTCGCAGACACACATCCATACACACTTGTTGTTAATAAAGCTTGCTCCTGATGGGGAAAGGGGTTCAAGTGCAGGTTCCACCTGTCTCTGGGTCCTCCCCACCAGTCTCTGCTGCTGATGGTTTTGATGTCACCTCACTCTCTCCGTGCCTTTCTCCCTTGTCTGTTGTAGCCACGTCGAGGGAGATGGATTTCCAGGTGTCTGGGCTGGATGCTTTCCAACCTCAGCCATCTCATCCTGAGGTCAGCGTTCCCCAGCCATCTCATCCTGAGGTCAGTGCGCCCCAGCCATCTCATCCTGAGGTCAGCGCACCCCAGCCATCTCATCCTGAGGTCAGCATGCCCCAGCCACCTCATCCTGAGGTCAGTGCTCCCCAGTCCTTTCTTAAGCTCGACGCGCCGCAGCTGCCACCTCCTGGGCTTGACACGCTGCAGCAGTTGTCTCCTGAACTCAGAGCTCCCTTGCTATTGACACCTCAGCAGCTGTTGCTTAAGCTCTGTGCTCTGCAGCTGTGCTGTGCCATGGGTTCCAGGACCCAGCTTTGTGTTCACCCGTCTGGTGGCCCTGGGACTCTGGCAGGCCACCCAATGCTCCGTATTCCTCCCTCCGGTGGCCCATGGACTTGGGTAGGCCACCCGACATACTGCTCCCTCTATTCATCCCTAGACTGTTTTGGAGTTGGGGGGGTATGATTGAAGCCCACCGGTCCTTTTTTCCCTCACCACCCACCCAGTTTGGGTGTCTGGAATCCGCCCTTAAATGGGGGCACTGACAGGGTTTGGACATGGTCGGTGACCGTACCCACCACGCCTTATGTTATTGTATACTTACTTTAATCATTTTCACTGTTGTTGTTATTATTATTATTATTATTATTATTATTATTATTTATTATCATCATTAATCATGCTCTCACCTTCAGTTGTTTAACCTTAGTGTTACTATTATCCTTGTCCACATTCATCATTCCTGTCTTGACTTTTATTTTGACAGTGTCCTTTGTTTATTTCTGTTTTAGTGCAGCTTGTACTTTTTTAGCCTTTATTATTGTTCATGGCTGCGTCATGTTTACAGTTATCTCTGTTCCTTTTTACTGTCACTGTTTCTCACCTTCGTTATTGTGTTCTCATAATCTTCTCCCGTTTGTGTTCCAAACGTTACTTCATCTCGTGTTCCAACACGTTTATCCACACCACTGTCTCGGCATTGCCTCTATAGTAAGATTGTCTCCCATTACGGTTTTTTGTCCTGTTTTTCAGCCCTTGTGCTGCTTTTCTTTATAATAAAGCATGCCTAAACGTCGCTCAGTGATTGAGTCCTTCTTCCAGCCCCAGAGGGGCCTCTGTGACAACATGTCTATTTTTTTAAACAGATGTGAAATACAGACGTGGACAAAATTGTTGGTACCCCTCTGTTAATGAAAGAAAAACCCACAATGGTCACAGAAATAACTTGAACCTGACAAAAGTGGTAATAAATAAAAATTATATGAAAATTAACCAATGAAAATCAGACAATGCTTTTGAATTGTGGTTCAATAGAATTATTTTAAAAAACAAACTCATGAAACAGGCCTGGACAAAAATGATGGTACCCCTAGAAAAGACTGAAAATAATGTGACCATAGGGACATGTTCAACCAAGATGTGTCCTCTAATTAACATCACAGGTGTCTACAAACTTGTAATCAGTCAGTCGGCCTATTTAAAGGGTAACAAGTAGTCACTGTGCTGTTTGGTGACATGGTGTGTACCACACTAAACACGGACGAGAGGAAGCAAAGGAGAGAGTTGTCTCAGGAGATTAGAAAGAAAATTATAGACAAGCATATTAAAGGTAAAGGCTATAAGACCATCTCCAAGCAGCTTGATGTTCCTGTGACTACAGTTGCACATATTATTCAGAAATTTAGGATCCACGGGACTGTAGCCAACCTCCCTGGACGTGGCCGCAGGAGGAGACGGATAATACAAATGGTAACAAAAGAGCCCAGAACAACCTCTAAACACATTCATGGTGAACTCCAAGGTCAAGGTACATCAGTGTCAGATCGCACCATCCGTCGTTGTTTGAGCCAAAGTGGATTTCATGGGAGATGACCAAGGAGGACACCACTGTTGAAAACAAATCATAAAAAAGCCAGACTGGAATTTGCCAAACTGCATGTTGACAAGCCACAAAGCTTCTGGGAGAATGTCCTATGGACAGACGAGACAAAACTGGAAATTTTTGGCAAGGCACATCAGCGCTATGTTCACAGACGCAAAAATGAAGCATACCAAGAAAAGCACACTGTCCCTACTGTGAAACATGGAGGAGGTTCTGTTATGTTCTGGGGCTGCTTTGCTGCATCTGGCACAGGGTGTCTTGAATCTGTGCAGGATACAATGAAATCTCAAGACTATCAAGGTATTCTAGAGAGAAATGTGCTGCCCAGTGTCAGACAGCTTGGTCTCAGTCACAGGTCATGGGTCTTGCAACAGGATAATGGCCCGAAACACACAGCTAAAAACACCCAAGAATGGCTAAGAGCGAAACATTGGACTATTCTAAAGTGGCCTTCTATGAGCCCTGATCTAAATCCTATTGAACATCTGTGGAAGGAGCTGAAACATGCCGTCTGGAGAAGGCACCCTTCAAACCTGAGACAACTGGAGCAGTTTGCTCATGAAGAGTGGGCCAAAATACCTGCTGAGAGGTGCAGAAGTCTCATTGACAGAATCGTTTGATTGCAGTGATTGCCTCAAAAGGTTGTGCAACAAAATATTAAGTTAAGGATACCATCATTTTTGTCCAGGCCTGTTTCATGAGTTCGCTTTTTAGAATAATTCTGTTGAACCACAATTCAAAAGCATTGTCTGATTTTCATTGGTTAATTTTCATAGAATTTTTATTTATTACCACTTTTGCCAGATTCAAGTTATTGTGACCATTGTGGGTTTTTCTTACATTAACAGAGGGGTACCAACAATTTTGTCCATGTCTGTATCTTGTGGATGCTTACAAGGGCAGGATTTCCAGGTCATGGAGGTCTGTTTTTTTTTTTTTTTTCAAACAGCGCCTCACTATGGAAATTAAAGTATGCAACACAGCATTACAATTCTCACACATTATAAGAAGCCACTGATAGACTTGACAGAGTTGAATGTAAGTAACGGTTAGTAATTAACAGTTACTAGAACACCTGTGAGGTAGAGTGATACATATCCAGTGAAACATTGGAATGCAGTTATGGGGGATTTTAGTCATTCCTGGAATCCTTGTTGTTCAACCAGATTGCTCGGTCGGAACCTGCTGTTGTATAATTTGTTATTTAATTTTAGAAATGATACCGGGGCCCCACCCTGGAGCCAGGCCTGGGGGAGGGGCTCGATGGCTAGCATCTGGTGGCTGGGTTTCTGCTCATAGGACCCCGCCGGGCTCAGCCCGAAGGAGTGAAATGGGTCCATCCTCCAGTGGGCTCACCACCTGCAGGAGGGACCATGAGGGTCCGGTGCTATATGGATCAGGTGGCGGTCAAAGGCGGAGACCTTGGTGGTCTGATTCCAAGCTTCCTAAACTAGCTTTTGGGATGTGGAATGTCACCTCTCTGGTGGGGAAGGAGCCTGAGCTGGTGCATGAGGTTCAGAGATACTGGCTAGATATAGTTGGCCTCACTTCAACACACAGCTCTGGTTCCGGAACCAGTCTACTGGAGAGGGGCTGGAGCTTGGCCTACTCTGGAGTTGCCCCGGGTGAGAGACGACAAGCAGGGGTGGATATTCTTGTATCCCCCCGCCTTGCTGCCTCTATATTGGAGTTTTCCCCAGTGGACGAAAGGGTTGTTTCCCTGCACCTTCGGGTTGGGAAATGGGTCCTGACCATCATTTGTGCCTATGCACCAAATGATGGTTCAGAGTACCCACCCTTTTTGGAGTCTCTGACTGGGGTGCTGGAAAGTGCTCCTCTTGCAGACTCCATTGTCCTACTGGGGGACTTCAATGTGCACGTAGGCAGTGACGGTGAAACCTGGAGGGGGGTGATTGAGAGGAACGGCCTGCCCGATCTGAACCCGAGTGGTGTTCAGCTATTGTAAGTCTGTGCTAACCACAGTTTGTCCATAACAAACACCATGTTCAAGCATAAAGGTGTCCATATGTGCACCTGGCACCAGGACACACTAGGTCGTAGGTCGATGATTGATTTTGTTATCATGTCATCAGACCTGCGACCATATGTCTTGGACACTCGGGTAAAGATAGGTGCAGAGCTGTCAACTAATCATCACCTGGTGGTGAGTTGGATCCGACGGCAGGGGAGGATGCCATTCAGACCTGGTAGACCCAAACATATAGTGAGGGTGTGCTGGGAACGCCTGGCTGAGGCCCCTGTCTGGGAGGTCTTCAACTCCCACCTCCAGAAGAACTTCAATCACATTCCAAGGGAGTTTGGCAACATGGAGTCTGAATGGGCCATGTTCTCCACCTCCATTGTTGAAGCGGCTGCCCAGAGCTGCGGCCGCAAGTTCGTTGGGGCATCTCTTGGTGACAACCCCCAAGTGGTGGACACCAGTGGTAAGGGGGGCCATTAAGTTGAAGAAGGAGTCTTATCAAGCTTGGTTGGCTTGTGGGACTCCCAAAGCAGCTGAGGTGTACCGGCAGGCCAAGCAGGGTTGCTGAAGCAAAAACTCGGGTATGGGAGGAGTTCGGTGAGGCCATGGAACAAGACTTTCAGTCGGCCTCAAAGAGATTCTGGCAAACTGTCCAGCAGCTAAGGAGGGGGAAGCAGCTCCCTGTCCACACTGTGTATGGTACGGCTGGGGCACTGCTGACTTCGACTGGGGATATCGTCAGGTGGTGGAAGGAATACTTTGAGGAGCTCCTCAATCCCACTGACACGCCTTCCACAGAGGAAGCAGGGCTTGTGGACGATGGGGACGACTTGCCTATCACAGGGGCTGAGGTCGCCAAGGTGGTTAAAAATCTCCTTGGTGGCCGGGCCCCGGGGGTGGACAAAATTCGCCCTGAATACCTCAAGGCCCTGGATGTTGTAGGGCTGTCATGGTTGACATGCCTCTGCAACATTGCGTGGAGGTGGGGGGCAGTGTCTTTGGCATAGCAAACCGGGGTGGTGGTTCCTCTCTTCAAAAAAGGGGACCGGAAGGTGTGCTCCAACTTCAGAGAGATCGCACTCCTCAGCCTCCCTGGGAAGGTCTATGCCAAGGTACTGGAGAGGAGAGTCCGGCCGTTGGTTGAACCTCAGATTCAGGAGGGGCAATTTGGTTTTTGTCCTGGCCGTGGCACATCGGACCAGCTCTTTACCCTCTCGAGAATCCTTGAGGGTTCATCAGAGTTTGCCCAACCAGTTTACATGTGTTTTGTGGGCTTGGAGAAGGCATTTGACTGCGTCCCTCGCGTTTTTTTGTGGGGGGTGGTTTGGGAGTGTGGGGTATCGGGCTTGTTGTTACAAGCTATTGGATTGCTGTATGACCGTTGTGAGAGTTTGGTTCGTATTGCCAACATTCGGTCAGACTCATTCCCAGTGACAGTTGGACTACACCAGGGCTGCCCTTTGTCACCGATCATGTTCATCATTTTTATGGACGGGATTTCTAGGCGCAGCCAGGGAATGGAGGGTGTCATGCTTGGTGACCACAGAATCTCATCTCTGTTGTTTGCAGATGATGTTGTCCTGTTGGCTTCATCCAGCAATGACCTACAGTTCTTACTGGGATGGTTTGCTGCTGAGTGTGAAGCAGCTGAGATGAGAATCAATTCGTCCAAGTCCGAGTCCATGGTCCTCAGCCGGAAAAAGGTGGATTGTCCTCTCCGGATTGGGGACAAGTTCCTGCCCCAAGTGGAGGAGTTTAAGTATCTTGCGGTCTTATTCACAGGTGAGGGGAGAATGGAGCGACAGATTGACAGATGGATCGGAGCAGCAGCTGCAGTGATGCAGACGTACCGGTCTTTTGTGGTGAAGAGGGAGCTAAGCTCTAAGGCAAAGCTGTCGATTTACCAGTCAATCTACGTTCCTACCCTCACCTATGGTAATGAGCTTTGAGTAATGACCGAAAGAACGAGATGGCGGATACAAGCGGCTGAAATGAGCTTTCTTCGTAGAATTGCTGGACTCACCCTTAGAGATAGGGTGAGGAGCTCAGTCATCCGGGAGAGGCTCAGAGTAGAATCGCTGCTCCTCCACATTGAAAGGAACCAGTTGAGGTGGTATGGGCATCTGATTAGGATGCCTCCTGGATGTCTCCCACTTGAGGTGTTTCGGGCACGTCCCTCTGGGAGGAGACCCCAGGGCAGACCCAGGACTCGCTGGAGAGACTATGTTTCCCAGCTGGTCCAGGAACGCCTTGGTATCCTCTCTGAAGAGCTGGAGCAGGTGGCTGGGGAGAGGGAAGTCTGGGCTTCTCTGCTTGAACTGCTGCCTCTGTGACCCGGATCTCCGGAAAAGTGATAGAAGATGGATGGATGGATGGATGGAATTTTAGAAATGAATATCATAATCAAAATTAAATCAAAAAAGCTTGAAATATTTTCCTGTGTACATAATCAGTACTGAATACAACAAAGTTTGTCTTTTTTAATTAGACTGCAAATAAACAAGTAACTTTTTCACAATATTCTGACAATATCCTGTTAGCGGTAGCACAATCATTACCATGTAACCAAGAAAATAATGCTCATTACTGTGATGTCAAACTAGTGCACAATATGAAATCACAAACCCTAACCTCTGATTTTCCAGGCAACACGCAAATGTCGCTGCCAGAGTCAATGAAAATCTACACCCTGCAAGGAGTTTTTCAGAAAGTTAATTTTTAGTGGCCAGACAGTGTGTTATGGTGAGGATGAAAGGCTCCATTGCATACAAAAAGCCACCTTTAAAAAAAATACCAATGTATAAGTGGACAAGGCTTAAACACATGCACAGTATATGTTATTTCTTAAATTTAATTACTGATCAACAAAAGTGTGTCTTCTATTTCATTTGAGAGGTCATATGTGTATTATTATCTATTTTTGATTTAACTCAAAAAGGTGATGTTTCTCCTCATATTTACTAATTTACTGCATTGCATATTGCCAAATGCATTATATCTTATGTTACATTTCTGTAGTGTACAATTTAAAAAAAGAGAAAAATAAAAAGGAAACCATTACATTTTTGCAGAATTTTGATCAACACAAGCTTCTGTCATGATACTGATATGTGATTCATATTTACATTTGTTTTATTCATTTTCTTATATTATGGATGCACTCAAATCTGGGTATGTAAGATTTTAATCATTATTTTTGGAATAATAAAATAGTGTCATCTCAAACTTAAAGCATGCAAGAAAAAAACAAAAAACCTTCAAAAACACTTAAACTGCATAAACTATAAATTAAAAAAAAAAATACTTCTTGACATCATTATGCTTATGTATATGTGGAATGAAGATTTCCAATTGACCTGCAAGATAATATTTAACCACAAAATGTATAGGATTGCATTGCCTAAGATAAAGAAAAAAAACTGCTGTGTGCTTGTGTTGCTGTCTCTGGATGAGCATGAAGTGTGCTATTCTCTACCTTGTGTGTGCACCATAAGATAGTATCCGGCAGGTGCTCCTGCCCATGCAGAGACGAATTTGTTGACATGACACACTTCTGAATGCGTTATAAACACTCTCTTTTTCTGGTGAATTGTGTGACACTCTCTCAGTAAGAAAGGTAAATGTTTTATCTGAGCAGAAGTGTCAACTTAAGCAAAAAAAAAAAAAAAAATTGCTGCAGTCAAAGATGCAGTGCCTCTTGAGCTGAGCGGCCCATCCACTTATGCACGACCATACACAAGCAAATGTACAAAAGATTCATCCGGTCAGTGCGGGTGTTTAAAACTCTATTGCTGCCGAGGGTCAGCCATAACACTCAGCACTGGTCCTTAGTGGCTGAAGTGCTTTTGTGATGAAGAAAAGACAAATAAAACTTACTGATCAGGGCAATCTTCTTCAGGTGAGTGAGATGCGTTGGGCTGTTGTGGTTGACCTTTTGGTTGCTTTAGGACAAAGGCGTTTTTAGGCATGCAGAACCTTCCGTCGAAGAAAAACAGCTCTGTAGGAAAGAGGAGACAGGTGAAACTAGCAGGTGTATGCTTCTGTTTTAGAATAGATTTTGCAGGATGATTTTGGTTGTCTACTTCCCCACCTCACCTCCTCTCTTGCTTGTTCTCATATAAGCGCATGTACAACAACACCTAGCAGTCACTTACACTTGGGTGTACTTGGATGTGGGCCATGCCTTCAGGCGGCCCCACTCCCTTGATCCCCAGCGCTGCCCCACTGGCCCTCAACCCAGTCCCAGCCTCCCTCTGCTGGGAGTCAGGCAAAATGGCTTTAGCTATTATCTGGAGCTAAATCACCACATTTTTTTATTTAGCTGCTTTTGCCGCTTCTGCATTGTTATCATTATTAATGGAATGTAAAATTAGGTAGCGTGCATATTTCACACACAAATGCGGGCACAAATAGTCTCCAACCTTTATCCATCTGGGACTGAATTCATGTTTTTCTCTGATGTATTTTGCATTTCTACATGCTTTGAATTTGAAAATCCTTCTTTGCATGCTTTCTATCCATAATTCATGTCATCTCCAACTTTAAATCCATAATCTCCTTTGTTTTCGGTTTTAATTTTTAGAATAGCCCATATTTTCTTATCATCTGCTGGCTTCATCAAAATATAATCATTATTTCAACCATCACAAAACCATAGATTTAGCTCTTTGCTGGAACAATGCTGTTTTCCAGTGATTATAACCATGTGTGAAGACGCAATTTATAAAAAGTCTCCTTGACAGTAGACATAATAAGCAAGCATTCTAGTCACGTATTCCCTTTGCCTCCTACATGGCATCTATCCATCATCTCATTGGTTGGCATGCCTGGCTCCTGCCATCATCACCATGGCAATGTGAGTGTCCTCCTAGTAGCCATCACCATGGCAATGGGAGTGTCCCCCAGCAACCATCCACATGGGCCGATGTAAGCCTCTTAACCAGGATCACCGTGGCAATATGTGCCCACTGAAACACCGGGCCGTGGTATGTCTGGATGGGTGTGTGATAAAAAGAGCAAAAAATAATTGCACTTATTTGAGCCATATCATAACGGCACTGGAGATGGATTTTTGATCCCCTCTGTTCCCCTATTTGTCATTGTACTTCTCCCAGTGCAGCTTTTCACATCTCAGTGTATCAGCATGGTAGGTGGGTGCCACGATGTCGCCAGTGTCCTAAGTGGGGCCCTGCAGGTGGCTTAAACTGCACTGATGGGGCCTCAGCTCATCCTATCCTGCTGCTGAATACTCTGGGCCCTTCTGGGAGCCTGCTGACCCTGTCTGCTTGGGACATCATCTAGTGTCAGTGTCCTGTCACACAATAGTGAAAGCTGACAAAACCACAGGGGGTGAATTTAGAAGGGGGGGGGGGTGCTAGTGGAGAGAGAAGCATGCCATTGCTCCCGCAAGGACATGTGCATGACACAGGCAGTGACATCTCACAAACAAACACTATCTGTCTCTGTCACATGTACGCATAAACTGTATAGTCACACACTTACAGTATGTGCAAAATGAGCAATTACACCTATGTAAAGGCATGCATTTATACGTGTGCACACACTCAGGAATGCACACACACATACACACACACTTAATTGTGCATATTCATGAGCATACATACAGGGTGTTCCGTTTCGCAAGGCTGACTTTTATCGTTTCCCCGGTGTGTACAGTGTATGTGTGCGCACCGGCGTGCGCGGGCATATTTATATAAAAGTGTATGTGCATGTGTGAAAGCATGTGTGAGCGTGTGCGTTTAGCTAAAGAGGCTGGTGGGTACCAAGAAGCATAGCTTTAAGGTATGATATGTTAATAAAATGTGTCAAGATGTCTGGAACCCTTTCTCTCTTTATAAACAAACTTACAGCCTGAGCGCTGCTAATTAGCAAGCCCATCTGTTCAGTTTAGCAAAGTTGTTGAGATTTACCACGGAAACTGTAAAAAGACAAGCTCACTTCAACACGGCAGATGACAAGTGTTAAAAATCCCAAATTCAATTCCCTAGCCTGCAGTCTCTAGTGGGTGTCTTATTCAATTACTTGCATTACAATTTATTTATTTATTTGCAAATGAATGAAAAGTGTCTTCCCTCCATTTTTTCCCTCCCCTTCTAATATCAGAGTCATCACCAACACACACCAGCAGGACCACAATGTTCGCTGAGACGTGGCATATGAATGTACAGAGTAACATTCCCCAAACAGCATCATCCAAAGCTGCTGCAATTTGCTGGAAGAACATTAATTATTGTGGCTGGGGCCCAGGTTTTGCATGCTAAGCACTCTGCAGCTAAGGCTAATATGAGGGAGGGAGTTTGCATTTGCTTGTGCGCTTGCTTATGTCTGTGTGCACGTGTGTGTATGTGTACTAGGTGGGGGGGGGGGGGCGGGCAGAAGGGGTCCATCTGCTCTCTTCTGCTCCTCTGCACTGATATAAGATTACGTTAATCTGGGTACTTGTCAGGACAGGTTAGTGAAAGCAGACGACTGGGTGGGACTCATGCTAAACAGGTTGGCTAGAAAACTGATTTTTTTTTACCTCAGTCTTGGCAGTGTGGGTTTTGGCACATGGCAATGCATGGTAAGACCAAACTACACAACTGCAGTGGATTTTCTTATCTTCAAATTTATGAATATTGATATAATCGTCCAGAAAACAAGTTTATACGCCCCTAATTTTGTTGTGATAAAAAAAAAAGTAGGGATGCTAATACAGTATATTGACTGACCATTGGTATCAGCTGATAGTCACATGGTCGACTGCCATCAGCCAAAAAATGCATTTTTACCAATGGCAGTAGCCAATGGTTGATCGCAAGCAGCCGCCGCGAGCTCTAGGCATACCCTACGCATTGTTTTTGCTACCACACATTAAAGTGTAGTAAACCTGCTTGGAGATAGTAGTCATACCATACATCATTTGAAAGCTTAGACTTTCGTCTATTTGGTTATTAAAACAAACTTGAGATACATTCCCAATTGCAGAGGTAAATAGTGCATCAAATGAGCTAACACAAACACGCAACACTGCGCCAACATAGAAGCAGCTCACCAGCCAAGTGCCACTGAATTCCCAAAATTAATAAAAATCAAACTAATCCAGTCCAATTTCATTGTCATATGTCCAGTAGATCCATTCAAGTAAGATTTATTCTCCATCCATGTCATTTCAAGGAGAAAAATCCATAAATTTGCCACAACAACAACACACACACACACACACATTACCGGGAACTCACGTTACTGCTCATAAAAAGTCTCATATTAGGACACATTACCCTGCATCAACATAGTCATCATGTTACACATCCATAGGCCAGGTGGAGGTGGAGTCAATGCTGGTACTAAAAGTGCTGTTTATGCTGTTTAGTTGACAGTTTGTCACAGCGGTCATCTGGCGTGTAGGGGAATAAGCAAAGCTGGACTCTCTTCCCTCTTTAGTCAACAGCATATTTATTTAATTTTACAAATCTCAGCAAGTTCCTCCCCTCAGTTTGTTTGCATAAGACGCTCCACTGGTACAAGAGTGAGAGGTGGGAGCAGGGCCCTTTACGGAGTTCTACAAAAGCCAATCAGTCATTGCAAACTCTCCACATTGCCACTGCTGTAGTGATTCAAAGTTGGCCAGCACCTCAGGGGTCCCCTTCTGGCCTGGGGGTCCAAGCATTTGTCTGCCTTGCCTGCTGGCACAGCCCCTGTGACTATTATAAATTTTACTTTATTAATTAAAAAACATTTTTGGTTGGGTTTGCATTAGCACCCCCTTCAGCAGGTGCCACCCTAGGTGACCGCCTATATCAATTAAACCTTATTTGTAAAGAACTTTTCAAACATTGGATGCTGCGCAAAGTGCTTTACATAGATAAAAACAGTTGATAAATTTAATTACATATATTTACACGATACATCCCACCCCTTCCAACCCTCCCATACACACACCCACAAAACACACACACAGGCACATACACCACCCCCTACTTCTCTCACACACACATAAAATAAAAGAAACATTGCTCGGAACCGAGGCACCATAGGAAGGAGCAACCATCCTGTAGAGCCCCCCACGCCGGGAGATCACACAACCCATAACCACAGGGCATGCCACAGAGGCCACCCCGACCAGGACAGGCTGGGGCCCACACCATAGCTGTAGAGAATGGCATAAAACCCCCACCCACCCAAGCTAGAGCAACCCACGAGACCAACACCTCTGCAAATGGGCCAAGCAGCATCCGACATGAGGGGCTCCACTGAGGAAACACTGGAGCTAAAACACATAAAATACAAGATAAAACTAAGAACACATAAAATAAAGGGAACTTAAAAATTAGGGGTGCTGGGAAAAAATTGATTCACATAAGAATCGAGATTCTCATTTCACAAGATCCAGAATCCATCCATCCATCCATCTTCTTCCGCTTAATCCTTTTTGGGTCATTGATCCAGAATCAATTCACAAAAGTTACGAATCGATTTTTTTTTTTTTTTTTTTGTGGTGGTGCCGGGGTCCCATCACGTGACACATATTGCCGCTTCGTGATACGCAATTACATATTGATGCTGCAGACGCAGGAGAACCATGCAGAGCAGCTTACTAGTTAGCAGCCGGATGAAATAGTCGGAATAAAGAAAAAATGGAGCAGCAAGAAATTCAGCCAGTCCAATCTTCAATGAAGGCAAGTGTGTGGGTGC
Source organism: Pholidichthys leucotaenia (assembly GCA_020510985.1). NCBI lineage: Eukaryota > Metazoa > Chordata > Actinopteri > Cichliformes > Pholidichthyidae > Pholidichthys > Pholidichthys leucotaenia. The sequence continues at coordinate 95,629,440 of CM035843.1, forward strand.
ATTTTTGTTTCTACAACATTGTGAGAAAGAAAGCGCTAGACACAAGACATGTAATATGTAATGTTTACAAAACGAAAGTCAAGCACTTTGGTAACACCACAAACGCTGGGGCTCACATTAACCGCCATTACCCAGAGTTGAAAGAAGTGGAAAAAGTTGTAAGTCTTCCTGCTGAACAATGCACACTGCACCACTTTAACAAACTCCCAGCAAATTCTGAACAGGCAAATAAATAAATAAATCATGAAATCTTGTAACAGCACTTTAGTTTGTTTTTTTTAAGTCTCTGAAGAATTTAGATGCTTAAGTTTATATTTATGCTGGTTTAAAATTAATGTCACTTATGTTATGCACAATTGCATTCAGTTCTTATTGCATTTGTTCATTGCATTAAGTTACTGTATAGGTAACTGTACATTGACTGCATACAGTCAGGTAGCACTACTATTTAAATGGATGCTCGAAGTATTTGTGGTAGAATTTACTTTTGCTTTTTAATGAATAGCCTATATTACTAGAATGCTGGAGGGCGACCAAACCTACTGTAGTGATCTGCGCTGTCTGCCTGTTGCCCTAAATTCCTCCACAGCTGCGCGCACACCTGCTCTCCTCATTAGCCTGCCTATTTAAGCCGTGGCCTTATTGCAAAGGACCTTTTGGTGACCATCACTCCGGAGGGATGTCAGGGAGTACATCCATGCCTGTCCCCAGTGTGCCACCGGTAAGACGTCCTTCTCTCCTCCGGCTGGTCTGCTTCATCCGCTTCCCATCCCCGGCAGGCCCTGGTCCCATGTGGCACTGGACTTTATCACTGGCTTCCCTTCCTCTGCTAACAACGCTGTTATCCTCACCATAGTGGATAGATTCTCCAAGGCAGCCCATTTCATTCCCCTGCAGGGTCTTCCCACAGCCAAGGAGACTGCGGACCTGCTCGTCCTCCACGTGATACGGCTCCACGGTATCTCCCTGGACATTGTGTCCGACCGTGGGCCCCAGTTTGTTTTGCAGGTATGGGGAGCCTTCTGCAATGCCATTGGGGCTACAGTGAGCCTGTCCTCGGGGTACCACCCCCAGAGCAACGGCCAGTGTGAGCATGCCAATCAGGAGCTGGAGGCAGCACTACGGTGCGTCACCACCGCCAAGCCGGCATCCTGGAGCTCCTATCTGCCATGGGTCGAATACGCTCACAACACCACGGTCTCGTCTGCCATAGGCATGTCACCGTTCGAGGCTTCTTTGGATTACAACCCCCTGCTGTTTCCCGAAGAGGAGGGGGACATTGCAGTGCTTTCCGTGTGGGCCCATCTGAAGCACTGTCGCTGGCTGTGGAAGGCTACACGGGCCGCGCTTCGACACACAGCGGACCTCAACTCTGTCATTGTCAGCCACCACAGGACTTCGGCTCCACCCTACCGGGTTGGGCAACAGGTATGGCTTTCCACCAAAAATATCAATCTCAAGGCTGAATCTAGGAAGCTCTCACAGTGTTTTATTGGTCCTTTTGCTATTACACACATTGTGAATCCTGTGGCTGTGTGCCTGGCTCTCCCCCCCTCCCTCCGCATATGTCCCACCTTTCACGTTTCCCAGGTGAAGCCGTTTTGCTCTAGCCCTCTGTGCCCTCCTCCCAAGATGCCACCTCCACCAGTAATGATCGATGGCGACCCCGCGTGGAGGGTCAACTCCATTATGGACGTCCTGCACCGGGGTCGTGGCCTCCAGTACCTGGTGGACTGGTAGGGTTATAGCCCTAAATGGAGGTCCTGGGTGCATCCCTCCTTCATGTTGGATCCTCAGCTCATCATGGACTTTCACCAGATGCACCCGGGTAGGTTGGATCGGCCGCTGAGAGGCGTCCCGTAGGGGGAGAGTACATTAGTGATCTGCACTGCCTGCCTGTTGCCCTAATTTCCTCCACAGCTGTGCGCACACTTGCTCTCTCATTAGCCTGCCTATTTAAGCCATGCTGCCCTCGGGTCTGCACGGAGACGTCAAGCTCCTTGGTCTGGCAAGACCTCTTCGCCTTCTCGTCACCTTCATGATCCGGAGTTCCATCTCCTCTGATCCTTCCAGCCTCATCATCCTCCTGGGAGTCCTAGCTTCCCAACGACAAGTAAGCCTCCATCATTCCCTCATCTCCACGCTTCGCTCTGCTCCCCTGTGCACAGGTGGAAATCCGTTGGCGGCAGACCTCCTCCTTCTGGCGGCGGACTGAGCTCAACCTGCACCTCACCAGCTCACTGCACATTTCTTCACTCTCTCACCTCCTCAGCAGCCGGAGCTGAAGACACTGTCCCACTGGCCGGAGCCTCTGGGATCTCACCTGTGCTACACACCAACTCGTCAACAGTAAGACTAAACATTCTCTGAATCATTCCTCCCAATCCCAGTCACTAATCCACCTGTCTCTGCTCTTCCCTAGGGTTGCCAGTCTGAATGGTGCTCTGCTCGCCCCGGCTGTTACATTCCTGCACTCACGCACACATCCACACTCACACTGCATAATAAAATGATAACTGAGTTTATTCTGGAGTCTGTGTCTGCCTTCTGAGTCATAAATCATGTCATCTACACACTATGTAAAAGGTGTTAGGAACTGTGATATGATGAAAAGGAAAATTTTCAAAATTTATTTCACTTGTGTACAATGTAATTTTTGAAACTCACAAGTTTTCAAGAAATAAAAAAGCAGTTACTAACATAAGCCTATTTTTTTCATTTAACAGTATTTTATTGCAAATCAGTTGATGTATTTTTTTAAAAATATATCCCCCCCAAAATATCAACACACTGTACTCTGCTTTCAAGCTTACCTCAGCATTTTTGCAGTGCAATTGACTTTTTTCTGAGATTAGTGGGTTTTTGTACTGAATTGAGAGCCATATATGAAGAGAAAATCGTTTAGAACCAAAAATTGATTCTGAATCGAATCCTGACCCCAAAAATCGGAATTGAATTGAATCGTGTGACTTCGAAAGGTTCACAGCCCTATCTAAAATACAGTTCAAAAGGGCATTAATTGGTTTTGTGTCATCAGGAGATGTGGCAATGTACAGTTGTGTATCATCAGTATAGCTAAGAAAATTAATGCCGTGTTTCCTGATAACATCCCCAAGTGGTAACATATAAAGATTAAAAAGTATTGGGCCTAAAATTGAACCTTAGGGTACTCCACACTTGATTTTGTGGATTCCCGAAGAGCATGTATCCATACTTACAAAATAGCGATGATCTGTGAGACAGGAATGAAACCATTCAAGAACAGTACCTGAGAGGCCCACCAGGTGTCTGAGTCTGCTTAATAAAATGTGGTGATCTACTGTATCAAAGGCAGCACTGAGATCCAGCAGCACCAGGAATGACAGTTTGTGGGAGTCCATGTTACACCTGATATCATTAACGATTTTTAAAAGGGCTGTCTCGGTACTGTGGTTTGTCCTAAAACCAGATTGAAATTTTTCAAAAATGTTGTGGTCAATAAGAAAATTGTTTAACTGGATAAAAACGATTTTTTCTAAAACTTTACTTAAAAATGGTAAGTTGGATACAAGTCGGTAGTTACCGAGGATATCAGGACCTAAATTACTCTTCTTCAAAAGGGGTTTCACCACAGCCGTTTTAAAGGCTGTGGGGAAAACACCAGTCCGAAGAGAGCAATTTGCAATGCTTAAAATCTCATGTTCGAAGAATCCATAAAATGTTTTAAAAAGTAATGTGGGAATCAGATCTAAAAGGCAGGAGATCAAGTTTACCTGGGAGAAAACTCTACCAAGCATCTTAGCATCAACCAGGGCAAAACAGTCCAGTGTTTCCTCAGCTAAAAGCAAGTCTAAGATTCCATTAAAAGCAGTCTTCTGGTCAGATAAAATGTTGGATCTAATAGAATCAACCTTGCATCTGAAGTGGTCTGCAAAACTCTCACATAGTGAGTTGGATGACAGGTTTGTGTGTTTATTAAAATCTGGGTTGATTAAGTGATCAGTGGTTGCAAAAGAGACTTTAGGATTATCAAATCACCCCTTATTGTCATTCAACTGTACAACCAATCATGTACAGTAGAACGAGATTGTGCTTTACCTATCTACTGTGTTAATCACACACACCCCAAGTGCAGAATCAGAGGGCCGCTGCCATGCAAAGCGCCGCCACAAATTTCCCTCCTCCATTCCATTATTGCTGAGCACCAAGCTGGACGGCAGGAAGTTCCACTTTAATATGGTCTTCGGCATGACCCGGCCGGGATTTGAACCCCTGCCTCCCGGGTGTGGGGCGGATGCTCTACCAACTGAGCCACCACTCCGGTACTCCGGTATACTCCGGATTATTGTTATGGGTTGAGATTATGTTAGCAAAACACTCTATTCTTGATGTTTTGACTGCATTATTGTATATTTTTAATTTATTCTGTAGTATTTGGTAATTGATTGTTAATTTGTTTTTCCTCCATTTCCTCTCAGCCATCCTGCACTCTCTTTTTGGTTGTTGGATATGGCCTATGCACTGGCAGTGACTCGCCAATGACTTCCTCCTTGCATTGGCAGAATTAATGAAAATCCAACAAATCCAGTCCCGTTTCATTGCCACAGGTCCAAACGATCCATTCAAGTAAGATTATTATGGGGATTTATTTATCACTAAATTTGCCGCATTGTTAGAGAGAAACCGGCTGAACTTCCAGTATTTTGCACATAAAAACTACATTTCCCATGGAGTTCGTGGTGGAAGCAAAACTGAAAAGACACGTGACTCTCAGCTTTTCATTGAGGAAGCAGTGATTTTTCACAGAAGTTGTCTTTAAATCATAAAAGTTGTATGACACATTTGTTTTATTGAATTTGTGCTTTCAAATATGCTGTGATGGTGGACCGAGTTGCTTTAACAGTTCAGCCATTTATCTATCCATCCATCCATCTTCTACCGCTTTTCCGGAGGTCTGGGTCACGGAGGCAGCAGTTCAAGCAGAGAAGCCCAGACTTCCCTCTCCCCAGCCACCTGCTATTTATGATAATGCATATTTCTTTGTTTCCCTGGCATGAAGGACAGACAGCTAACAAACAAAAACCAATCGGTGCCTTCGATCGATAGTTATTAACTATCGTATCCTCATCGACCCAAAATTTGATAATCGGTGCATCTCTACAAAAAAATCTACACACTGTATTTACAAAAACTTGATTTGAGTCACTTGATCATATCTAATAATTTTCATTGCTCAGTGTATGTCCCCCCACCCCCTTTATTTATGCATGTGTGCTTGTCTGTCAATCCTGTGGCGGTCCTCTCCTCCCTTAGGTCACCTATGTTTTGTTTACCTCTCTTCCCACCTCTCCAAACAGTTTATCCAATTATATAGCCCCCCCCCCAAAAAAAAAAATCCCACTCTACATCCTGTCCACTTCTGATGTTGTTTTCTCTGAAAGCACTTCTGGGCCATAATGTTTTTGTAACTTGTTATGCTAATTAGAGTGGCCCTCTTGGGCTGCTGTAGCACAGGGAAGGATTTATTGCCCGTTTGCTCAGAGAGGAAGAAAAGGAAAAAGAACTTAGTAATTAATCCCGTTAACCAGGGATAATTAGGCAAAAAATAGCCCGTCCACTGGCACTGACTGGGAGGAGTTGTAGTTAACCCTGTTTCCTGTGTTTTATTTCAAACTTAATGTTTCCTCTTGTTTAAACTTCCTCTCAGGATTCCTGTTAATCTGCTTGCTTGTGCCCCATTGGTGGACTGGAGCAGGCGAGAGTAGGTGGTTCGATTTAATCAAACATCAGTGAGGATTTGGAATCCTGTCCAGTGCGTTCATAGCTGGGGCTGAGTTTGGCCAGAGCAGATTTGGGAAAATGTTTTGGAAGCAGAAACTGATTTCATATTTTTTCTGTCAATCTTGTGTCCAACATATCTGTGTCAAATTTAGGATTTTTTTTTCCCTGTACATTTGGGTCTGATTTTCAAATCCCGCTCTCATTTAGTGTATCATTAAAATTTCTTATTTTTTAAAGCTGCGGATGTTCAGAAATACGTTACAACAGTTAAACCGTGAGCAATTAAATTCACCTCCTTTTACGACCTTATTAACTGTGGTGAAGTTTTTGTCTTTCACTGTTTTGCATTAACATGTTTTTTATAGGGACAAACATGCTCCAGTTTTTACAGTGGAATTCCCATGCACGTAGCCTTTTATGATCAGCTGCAATAACAGGCAGTGCTAACTCGTTCCACACCCGCAATCCGCTCCCCCAGGAGAAACACTCATCTGTTTTTGTCAGTACCACGCCGGGACTGTAACCGGAATAGGCAGATCCTAATTTCATCCACTTTTAGGGAATTTACAAGCTTAAACAAGACCTCCTTGAAGACATATTTGTGTTAGAAAAGGGGGGGGGAGGAAAGTAGGGAAATATGTTGAACAACTACAGCATTCATGTTCTACAAAATGAATGTATTGGATGCACTGTAAAGAATGTGGGAAGATGAGAATCTATTATGTTTTGGGTTTTTTTTTTAAATCTGTTCCTCTATTAGAAAGATCATTTGCTGCTTTGCATAATTTCACGGAAAATAGTTTGTGTTTCTTTGTCTCTCGCTCCCGCTGTCAGAAGAGGCGGCAGCATTTCCAGGTTTGATTTGGAAATTCAGCATTTCTGCCCGCTTGTTTCTAATTGGTGCTTTGATTGTTTTCAAGTTCAGTTATTAGCCACATTAGGTCAGATTAAGGACACACATGCAGGGACAAAGCCAGGTAATTAAGAGAGGATATGGAAGGCCTGTCCTGGCTGCACTTGGCTTCATTAATACTGCTAACTTAAATCAACCGTCACAGAGCTAGCAGGAAGGCTATGTTTTTCTCAATGTGAACTTGTAGTCCTGCCTCCCAGATCTCACAATAGGCTGTTTAGCATCCACAGTATGGCTATTGTCACTGTGAGCCATAAGATAGGAGGCAAGGGCAAGGGAGAAGGAGTCGGGGGGGGGGGGCACTTGACATACCCTCTCGCAAACAAACCCCCTCATTAATTTCACTCTGAAGATAATTATTTTCTTGATTTGTTTGCTCGATCTGGCCACGTTTCCTCTCCTTCCATGCTCCTTTGTTTACTTATTTACCCCTTTTTGTGTTTATTCCCCCTCGCCCGCCCCTCCCCACCCCGCACCATATGGTTGCAGATCAAATAATGTCAAACATTTTGCCCTTGCAAGTTTTTGCAATTTGCAGTTTCCGAATGTGAGACCTGTTGAAAGCAGGAGTGATAATGGACACGCTCTACCCCCCGTCGCTTTTGTCCCACCATATCTCCCTTCAATTAATGCTACAGCGGGAGTTTCATGTAATAACACTTGCACTTCTGAGCTGTCCGCATGAGAGAGATAGGGAGAGGAGAGGGAGACGGAAGAACACAGGAGGGAACAGAGGGATTGTGCTAACGCTGCGCAGGAAAGAAGGAGCAGGAGAGAGATAGCAAAAGAGAGAGAGAGGGAGATTGAAACTATTAATACTGGGCTGGGATGCCACGACTAGCGTGTGCTGTGCGGCCACGTGGATGCTGCATGTCAGCTAAATAGAACGGAGTGGGAGCGAGCGCGGTAGCGGTTGGTGGAGAGCATGCTAAGCTTGTCCATCATCGTGGCCGAGTGCAATCAAACCGCTGCCAGCATGGAACGGAGAATGTGATGACAGCAGTAATTACCCATCGCCATAGTGATCATTTTTGGCCTCACCGTGGATGGCCGGTAGAGACCCCCCTTCACTGGCCTTTAATCAGATTGGGCTGTCAATTGTCAGATAGACATGGGTGGGCTGGACACTGTATGTGCACTGTCTCTGGTCCCTAGGTGTTTTTAATTAAGAATCTCAACACAAACACAAAGGGGAAAAAAAAAAACCAGAGCACACCTCACTGTTTAATGCGGTGGGAGGAGAAGCTGCTTAAAATGCTGATCCCCTTGTGCATGTTTACAGCACAGAAGCTTCTTTTATGTGTGGTCATTACAGATCACAGGATGTCTCTTTGTGGTTATCTATAGCGTCTCTTTGACTCGCCGTAAAACAGCAAACCTCTCATTGTGTCAGCGCAGCCATATTTATTTATTTGCACAATTGCACGAGGGAACTGGGGTGTCATTCAAATGGTTTAATTGTTGCAAATTTCCCCCCCCCCCCACCCATATCATGTCTGTGTAAATATTGACTGTCTTATGCTGAGACTGGCTGAGCGTCCTTTAATATGCAGCTAACAGTCTGTAATAGTGCATCGCTTAAGGTAGCAGAGAATGCCAGGTAGAGTCTGATAATGTCAGTGTGATAATTAGTGCAGAGAGGCTTAAACCAGCAGCCCACAGGGAGACAGCCCCTGGTGTGGAGAGATGGCACACAGCTGGATCATACTTAATTAAGTAATTGAATATCATTTTGCCAGTTAGCTGGAAATTAGCTGGGAATTAAAACGTGGACAAACACGACACCGAAAGGACATTATACAACTAATTTGAGAGAATTTCTCTCTCTCGCAAAAGCTAATGGAGTGATGATTGGGGATGATTTTTATTCCATCGTGGCTAATTAATGTTTTCCACTACTTGATGCTCATTTTTCATCAAAGCTATACAAGAGGCATTGCTGCTTGTAATGCCTCTACCTGCCTTGCTGACTTTCTTGCGGCACCCAAAAATGTGATTTGAATGTCTGTGCATGTGTACAGTGAACATGACTTTTTTAGTTCCGCCTTGCTGCAAGAAGGGAGAAATAAGAAGGTACATAAGGAGGTACAAAAATATCTCCGGGTATATTAAGAAAAGGGAGGTCAGGCTTGTCCGGGGTGACACTGGAACCCAGATTAAGCTCCACTGATTTGAAAGTATTTCCCTAAAATTAAACATTCTGTTCCACACTTGTTACCCTTATTTTAAAGGGTTTTTTTTTTGCCTTTTAATAAATACAAGTATTTCTTCAAGGTCAATAAACATATTTGTTATTGAAGCTGATTTTAATATGGTTCTGTCTGTTTTTCCATTTTGTTCCCTTTTTTTTTAAAGGTGACCTATCTTACTGGAAGCGCTGTGCACCTGAGGTTTAATGTTTATACGGACTGTTCAGGATTGAAACACCCTGTTAGATTTGTTTGGGTCAAATAGGTTCACCTTTATTATCCAGTAAATTTGAAATATGGACTGAACACATTAAAAAAAGGCCTTGGGCTACTGGCAAAAACTCAACACACATCCTTCTTTCTTTCTTTCTTTGCTTGCAAAATAAGTAATATACATTTTTAAAAACAATGTTCTAACTTGGCCTCCAGCTTGGGGATACAGCTTTGGTGCAAATATTAACTGTTGGCAATTAGTAAAAATGATAAGTCCATATTAACAGAACACAAGAGTAAAGAAAATAGCTGAAAAAAATACAAAACCTGCCATAACTCAGCCGTACAACCACAGACAGCTCTGGGAAAAAATAAGACCACTGCAAAATCTCCTAAATTAGCAATGCTACATGTATGGCAGCCATTCAACTTGAGTATCTGTTTAATTCCAACACAAAGATACCTCAGTCTACTTAAAGAGATACTGATTAGGTCGAGGGTGTTCAATCATGTGCCGTGGAGGGCCAAGACCATGCAGGCTTTACCTCCAACCAGTGTCTTCAACAGCAAATTTCACTGAACTTCTTCCCACTGATTGCTGATAAGTGAAACACATGCTGAAGAGACTGGGTAGAAGAGAAAACTTGCAGGGTCTTGGCCCTCCATGGCACATGACTGGACACCCCTGGATTAGGTGATTTTCTTAGCATGGTAATGTTATGTCTGAAGTTGGAGTTAAGGAGGAGAGCAGTAGTGGAGCTGAACACACGTTTATTATAATACAGGGCGCAATGCACCTAACTGCACATGCAGCCGCTTGGCAGAGGAAAAGGTGAAAGAGACACCCCCCCCACACACACACACCTGCAGCCCTTCTTATATGCACGGGGTTGGCGGAACCAGAACATGGAGTCACCACCCCATGCCACCCAAATAAGAGCTCATTTACAATATATGAACGATAAATAACTACATTACCCCCCCACACCCCGTACAAAAGGTCCAAAACACACACATACCATTAAAACCCATAAAAACATAACTGCACTAAAAAAATCACAAAAGGGGCCTATGGCATTCACACAAAATAACTAAAATTAGGGGGAACGGATAGACTGCCATCCTACCCCCCCCCCCCCCCCCCCCACACACACACGGCGAGGTGGGTTATTCTGCCGCCTATGATATATGAAAGGCCAGTTATAAACTAAAAGGAAGTTGCTGCCGTGTCTCCCAATTAACATAACACAAAAATAATCCCAGAACTATAAATACAGATTCAGAGCAAATAACCAACAACAGAAACACATTCATAGCTCGGTGAGGATGACTCGTGCACCCCCCCCCCCTTCCCAGACCCTTCACCATTCAGTCCACCCCTGGAGGTAGCTTGCTTCTCGGGCCACAGCTGGTCGCCTCAATCCCGGTGCGCCTTCTCCTCCACATCTCTGGATGCTCCAATCGTCTGGGGCCATGCCCAACTGCCTTCTTTGGGGCACGCCATAACTCATTAGAATGACGCCACGAGCCATCAGACAGCAGAAGGTAACCATTGTGCTGCTCGCCCGTCACCTGCCGGTCCTGGTACTGCTCCATCTTCTGCTGTTCTCTCACCCGCCTGGACCTCGCCTCCGCCCCAGTCAAGCCCAGTCCGCGACTCCAAGCGGGGCCCTGCACGGCCTGCAGTGTCTCCCCCTGGTACTCACTGCCCCAGTGCCACTCGGTCCTGCTCTGACTGCTTGTAAATCCACTGCGGACCCTCCCGATGTGGCCCCGTGTTCACCGGCCCACCACGGCTGTGCTCCAGGAACACCTGGGACCATCTTTTGGGCGTTGCTTGCCACCGCAGGCTCTCTCCCGTGCCGCCCGGTACCCTCATCCAGGGCAACTCGGACACTGGCACCAGCGCCCTCTCACGGTGACCATGAGCACGACAAGGCCTGTCCACTTTCCAGAGTGCCCGAACTCTCTGAACCGGCCTGTCCCACAGTCCGCATCCCGACCACTCTTCCCAGCGCTGCTCCTGATGGAAAACCCAAGGCCATAGAATAGGTTGGAGCCTATGATGTTTGTACCGCAGGCCGTCACCACGAACTCCACATCAGCCATCTTCACTGACTTCTACCGAACCGTCAGTCTTACGGTACCCACCGCGGCCAACCATCCTCCTCCATAGCTGCAAAGCGGCACAGAGTGACCTCCAATTCTGTAGTGAGGAAAACATTGTCTAACTGTAGCCCAGTTCAGCAGCAAATTCTCCGCCCCCGTGACAATCAGCTTCAGTACCGGTACTCCATCCAACTCTACTGTGCAATGTGTGCGCCCAATGGTACTTGGGGACACAGTATGAATCACCGTCAGGGCGGGAGGAGTCAAGCTCATGCGCGGGCTATCTTGTTCCGCTGACTGGCACACCCTCGCGAAATGATGTAGACGGCCACAACTGCCGCAGCACTTTCCTCTTGCCGCACATTCTCTGGCCTTGTAGCGATGTTTCGTGGACCCGCAGCCCATATAGCTGGGCTTCCCCAGGGCAGACATCATCTGTACAGCGTTGGCCCTCACGGCGTCATCCTCAACACTCCCATCGCTGTCTGGGTCCACTACCTGTGCAGCCACAGAGGATCCCAACTGTCGTGGTGACAGAAGCTCATGTAGCTTCCAAGTTAGCTTATCCGCTGCCTCCAGCTGGAGAGTCAACTCGACGGCCTTGGCCAGCGTCAACTCACCCGGAAATGTCAGCAGCTTAGACCAGACCACAGCACAGTTGGTGTTTTCCGCCAAGTGGTCGCGAACCATTTCTTCCTCCAACAGTCCAAACCAACACTCAGCGGCTAGCTGCCTCAAGTCTGATACAGACCGCTGGATGGGTTACCCAACCTGTTCGCGGCGCTGTCGGAATTTAATCCTCCAGATGATGACATTGTTCAGCGCCCTGAAATGGCGCGCCATTAGCTCGACTACTTCTTCATAACTGTCTGCATCACCAAGCGTGCCCAAAATCCTGTGGCCCTCCATTCCCAGGTTGTGCACAAGCAACGCACGCACCCTCAGCTTCTCCATCCTTCCCAGGTCCAACGCCACCATATACGTTTTAAAGGCTTCGTACCACCGAGGCCACGGCACAGGTGACTCACCTGGGAGCTCCAAAAATGGCCGAATTGGTACTCCACACACTTCCGTGGCTTTTCTTCTAGTCACCGAATGTTATGTCTGAAGTTGGAGTTAAAGAGGAGAGCAATAGTAGAGCTGAACACATGTTTATTATAATACAGGGCGCAATGCACCTAACCGCACATACAGCCGCTTGGCAGATGAAAAGGCGGAAGAGACCCCCCCCCCCCACACACCTGCAGCCCTTATACGCACAGGGTTGAACATGGAGTTACCACCCTGTGCCACCCAAATAAGAGCTCCAAACATAATACAATATATAAATGATAAATAACTACATTACAGGCAAGACACATGAAAGCTGTGAATAAAAATCGGAGTTATTACACAAATACAGATTTCAAGAGTTCTTACTAAGTCTGATATAAAAGCACGTCTAAAAGTAACATTTTTAGTTTTGGCCTGTTTTCATTTTCTGTAAATTAATGCTCTAAATGATGATATTTTGACTTGGAATTTAGGTGAGTTGTTTTCAGTAGGTTAGAGAATAAAACAAAATTGTTCATTTTACTTAAACACAAACATATAAATAGTAAAACCAGATAAAGTGATAATTTTGCAGTGGTCTCTTTTGATCTCTTAATTCTTCCAGAGTTGTATATTTTGGATGAACTGTTGGCCAGATATGCCTCATTTCCACCAAAATAAGAACCAGTGCTAGTTCGGTTCTGGGGCTTGTTCCAGTGCTTAACCAGTTCAACTGTAGTGCCTCATAAGAACCAGTTGGTTTTCCACCGATATGGAGCTAGTTGGGGATTACGTCAGGGCTACGTCATTGCGTACTGTGAAGCATCTTTATGCAACCCCGCAGAACACCACAGAAGAAGAAGTAAAAAGAGGAGAAGAAGAAGCAGTGCTCACTTGTCAACATGGAGGAGTTTGTTGTCTCTTTGGGAGCACTGCTTTTATTATTTCAAACCTGTATTACCATCCAAAAACAGTTTCATTCTTCATCGCAGAGAACGGCAGCTATGTTTAAGAAGGCCGCTAATTATCAATATTTCAGTTATCAGCCGTTGTTAGCTCAAGTCTGTAGCTCAACTAGCTAGCATTGACTACACTTTTAAATGTAATATTTATGTCAATTAAGTAATAGGTGGTGTTACAGCGCATTACTAGAGCATTACTAGAGCTGGCAGCGCATTATTCCATCTAGCTACAAGCTCCGCACTGTGTGTGTTTATATATTCATATATCTATTCCATCTAGCTACAATGCTCCGCACTGTGTGTGTTTATATATTTACATATTTATTCCATCTAGCTACAATGCTCCGTACTGTTTGTGTTTATATATCTACATATTTATTCCAGCATATTTATTCCATTTATCCCCTCATGGATCGTCACCTTATCGTGGTGGGGGGGTTTGCGTGCCCCAGTGATCCCAGGAGCTATGTTGTCCGGGGCAATTTGCCTCTGATAGGGTCTCCCAAGACAAACTGGTCCTGGGTGAAGGGCCAGACGAAGAACGATCCAACAGACTCTCATGATAAATTGTATATCAAGGATTCAGTGTACCCCGCCCGGTATGGGGTTACCGGGGCCCCACCCTGGAGCCAGGCCTGGGGGAGGGGCTCGAAGGCTAGCGTCTGGTGGCCGGGTTTCCACCCATGGGACCCGGCCGGGCTCAGCCCGAAGGAGTTACATGGGTCCGCCCTCCAGTAGGTTCACCACCTGCAGGAGGGATCATGGAAGTCCGGTGCTATGTGGATTAGGTGGCAGTCAAAGGCGGAGACCTTGGCGGACTGATCCCAAGCTTTCTAAACTGGCTTTTGGTACGTGGAATGTCACCTCTCTGGTGGGGAAGGAGCCTGAGCTGGTGTACGAGATTGAGCGATACCGGCTAGATATAGTCGGCCTCACCTCAACACACAGCTCCGGTTCCGGAACCAGTCTCCTGGAGAGGGGCTGGAGCTTGGCCTTTTCTGGAGTTGCCCCGGGCGAGAGGCGACGAGCAGGGGTAGGTATTCTTGTATCGCCCCACCTTGCTGCCTCTATATTGGAGTTTTCCCCGGTGGACGAAAGGGTTGCTTCCCTGCGCCTTCGGGTTGGGAAACGGGTCCTGACCATCATTTGTGCCTATGCACCAAATGATGTTTCAGAGTACCCACCCTTTTTGGAGTCTGTGACTGGGGTGCTGGAGGGTGCTCCTCCTGGAGACTCCATTGTCCTACTGGGGGACTTCAATGCGCACGTGGGCAACGACAGTGAAACCTGGAGGGGGGTGATTGGGAGGAACGGCCTGCCCGATCTGAACCCGAGTGGTGTTCAGTTATTGGACTTCTGTGCTAACCACAGTCTGTCTATAACGAACACCATGTTCAAGCATAAGGGTGTCCATATGTGCACCTGGCACCAGGACACCCTAGGCCGCAGGTCGATGATCGATTTTGTTATCGTATCATCAGACCTGCGACCGTATGTCTTGGACACCCGAGTAAAGAGAGGTGCAGAGCTGTCAACTGATCACCACCTGGTGGTGAGTTGGATCCGATGGCAGGGGAGGAAGCCATTCAGACCTGGTAGACCCAAACGTATAGTGAGGGTGTGCTGGGAGCGTCTGGCTGAGGCCCCTGTCCGGGAGGTCTTCAACTCCCACCTCCGGAAGAACTTCAACCACATTCCGAGGGAGTCTGGAGACATGGAGTCTGAATGGGCCATGTTCTCCACCTCTGTTGTTGAAGCGGCAACCCAGAGCTGCGGCCGCAAGGTGGTCGGTGCATCTCGTGGTGGCAACCCCCGAACCAAGTGGTGGACACCAGTGGTGAGGGGGGCCATTAAGCTGAAGAAGGAGTCCTATCAAGCTTGGTTGGCTTGTGGGACTCCCGAAGCAGCTGAGGTGTACCGGCAGGCCAAGCGGAGTGCAGCTCGGGTGGTTGCTGAAGCAAAAACCCGGGTATGGGAGGAGTTCGGTGAGGCCATGGAACAAGACTTTCGGTCGGCTTCAAAGAGATTCTGGCAAACTGTTCGGCGGCTCAGGAGGGGAAAGCAGCTCCCCGTCCACACTGTGTATGGTGCGGATGGGACACTGTTGACTTCAACTGGGGATATCATCGGGCGGTGGAAGGAATACTTCGAGGATCTCCTCAATCCCACTGATACGCCTTCCACAGAGGAAGCAGGGTTTGGGGACGAGGGGGATGACTCGCCTATCACAGGGGCTGAGGTCGCCAAGGTGGTTAAAAATCTCCTTGGTGGCCGGGCCCCGGGGGTGGACGAGATTCGCCCCGAGTACCTCAAGGCCCTGGATGTTGTTGGGTTGTCATGGTTGACACGCCTCTGCAACATTGCGTGGAGGTCGGGGGCAGTGCCTTTGGCATGGCAAACCGGGGTGGTGGTTCCTCTCTTCAAAAAAGGGGACCGGAGGGTGTGCTCCAACTTTAGAGGGATCACACTCCTCAGCCTCCCTGGGAAGGTCTATGCCAAGGTACTGGAGAGGAGAGTCCGGCCGTTGGTCGAACCTCGGATTCAGGAGGAGCAATGTGGTTTTCGTCCTGGCCGTGGCACATCGGACCAGCTCTTTACCCTCTCGAGAATTCTTGAGGGTTCGTGGGAGTTTGCCCAACCAGTTTACATGTGTTTTGTGGACTTGGAGAAGGCATTTGACCGCGTCCCTCGTGGATTTTTGTGGGGGGTGCTTCGGGAGTATGGGGTATCGGGCTTGTTGTTACGAGCTATTCGGTCTCTGTACGACCGTTGTGAGAGTTTAGTTCGCATTGCCAACACTCGGTCGGAGTCATTCCCAGTGAGAGTTGGACTCCGCCAGGGCTGCCCTTTGTCACCGGTCCTGTTCATAATTTTTATGGACAGGATTTCTAGGCGCAGCCAGGGAATGGAGGGTGTCATGCTTGGTGACCACAGGATCTCATCTCTGTTGTTTGCAGATGATGTTGTCCTGTTGGCTTCATCCAGCAATGACCTACAGCTCTTGCTGGGACGGTTTGCCGCTGAGTGTGAAGCGGCTGGGATGAGAATCAGCACCTCCAAGTCCGAGTCCATGGTCCTCAGCCGGAAAAAGGTGGATTGTCCTCTCCGGGTTGGGGACAGGCTCCTGCCCCAAGTGGAGGAGTTTAAGTATCTTAGGGTCTTGTTCACGAGTGAGGGGAAAATGGAGCGAGAGATCGACAGACGGATTGGAGCAGCATCTGCAGTGATGCGGACGTTGTACCGGTCTGTTGTGGTGAAGAGGGAGCTTAGTTCTAAGGCAAAGCTGTCGATTTACCAGTCAATCTACGTTCCTACTCTCACCTATGGTCACGAGCTTTGGGTAATGACCGAAAGAACGAGATCGCGGATACAAGCGGCTGAAATGAGCTTTCTCCGTAGGATTGCTGGACTCACCCTCAGAGATAGGGTGAGGAGCTCAGTCATCCGGGAGAGGCTCAGAGTAGAACCGCTGCTCCTCCACATTGAAAGGAGTCAGTTGAGGTGGTATGGGCATCTGATTAGGATGCCTCCTGGACGCCTCCCACTTGAGGTGTTTCAGGCACGTCCCACTGGGAGGAGACCCCGGGGCAGACCCAGGACTCGGTGGAGAGACTATGTCTCCCAGCTAGTCTGGGAACGCCTTGGTATCCCCTCTGAAGAGCTGGAGCAGGTGGCTGGGGAGAGGGAAGTCTGGGCTTCTCTGCTTGAACTGCTGCCTCCGCGACCCGGACCTCCGGAAAAGCGGTAGAAGATGGATGGATGGATGGATATTTATTCCATCTAGCTACAATGCTCCGCACTGTGTGTTTATTACCTCTGCCAGGCCGCAGGCCAGGAGGTTATGTTTTTGCCGGGGTTTGTCTGTCTGTTTGTCTGTTTGTCTGTCTGTCTGTTGGTTAGCAAGATAACTCAAAAAGTTTTGGATGGATTTCCATGAAACTTTCAGGCATTGTTGGAAATGGTACAAGGAAGAACTGATTAAATTTTGGGGATGATCCGGATCACCGTCTGGATCCAGGAATTTTTTAAAGGATTCTTTAACATTGTGAGATACAGCCATTTTCAATATGTGTGCAGGCGCAATGGAGGGTGCTGGTCGTCATGTCTGACGAACACGAACTCCGCGTTCTTCAAAGTTTTAGGCACAAAAACACACGGAAAACTGTGGTGGGCAGGGCCCGGCAGCGTGCCTGTGTTTGCGCTACGCTGCAAAAGCTGAGACGGGCAGCTGTCCGGCGCAGGATTATTTGGCAGAAATTCCCCGGGCAGCAATAGGGGCTGCGCAAAAACAAGCTCTCTGCCGGGGAAGCTTCCAAATCCTCTTTTGCCGCGGAGCGCAACCCCAGTAAAACCCACGGCAACCTGTCTACCCAATTTGCATCTGTCAGTGAACCCCTGAGTGCTGCTTTCAGTGATCTATGAAAACGCTCGCATAACCCATTGGCCTGTGGGTTGTACGCGGTTGTGCGATGAATTGCAACGCCCGCAGCCTGGGAGTTTGGAGATGGAGGAGATGGTCACAACAGCAACACTTGAGTTTATTACCTCCGCCAAGGAGGTAATGCTTTTACTACTGAACCACTAATCCTATCATTGTGAATCCAATTGCTAGTCATATGTTTTCATGGTCAAGGAATCTGAAAACGTACACACAAACACTGTATGGGGGGAACTGTGGCGCTTGGCGGAGGTCTGCGCTGTCCGAGTGCTTTTCTAGTATACTCATATATTTATTCCATCCAGCTACAATGCTCCGCACTGTGTTTATATATTTATATATCTATCCCATCTAGCTACAATGCTCTGCACTGTGTGTCTATATATATATATATTTATATTTATATGTACATATGTATACTTGCTGCTCTTGTTTTTTTCTCTTGCCTTCTGATTGTTGCTCTCCCTGTGCTGTTGCAATCCTGGAATTTCCCCATTGTGGGACTAATAAAGGCTTATCTTATCTTATCTTATTAAGAGACAGAGGTCGCCTGTTATGTCATGCCAAAAAGTAATCAGCTGCCAAAAAAATGATCGCCAGGTGCTATAGTGTTATAGGGTTATATTAGCTGTTAAATATATATTTCAGTAGGTAAACAGATATATTTAACACTTATGATGTGATTTGAACCCGAAACAAACTTGATCTAAGATTAAAAGCAATTAAAATAATGCAGTTACAAGGTTACATGGAAGAACGCATAGATTTACTGGATATACAGTGGGGCAAAAAAGTATTTAGTCAGCCACTAATTGTGCAAGTTCTCCCACTTAAAAGATGAGAGAGGTCTCCAATTTTCATCATATGTATACCTCAACTATGAGAGACAAAATGAGAAAAAAAAATCCAGAAAATCACATTGAAGGATTTTTAATGAATTAATTGGTAAATTCCTCGGTAAAATAAGTATTTGGTCACCTACAAACAAGCAAGATTTCTGGCTCTCACAGACCTGTAACTTCTTCTTTAAGAGGCTCCTCTGTCCTCCACTCGTTACCTGTATTAATGGCACCTGTTTGAACTTGTTATCAGTATAAAAGACACCTGTCCACAACCTTAAACAGTCAGACTCCAAACTCCACTATGGCCAAGACCAAAGAGCTGTCAAAGGACACCAGAAACAAAATTGTAGACCTGCACCAGGCTGGGAAGACTGAATCAGCAATAGGTAAGCAGCTTGGTGTGAAGAAATCAACTGTGGGAGCAATTATTAGAAAATGGAAGACATACAAGACCACTGATAATCTCCCTCCATCTGGGGCTCCACGCAAGATCTCACCCCGTGGGGTCAAAATTATCACGAGAACAGTGAGCAAAAATCCCAGAACCACACGGGGGACCTAGTGAATGACCTGCAGAGAGCTGGGACCAAAGTAACAAAGGCTACCATCAGTAACACACTACGCCGCCAGGGACTCAAATCCTGCAGTGCCAGACGTGTCCCCCTGCTTAAGCCAGTACACGTCCAGGCCCGTCTGAAGTTTGCTAGAGAGCATTTGGGTGATCCAGAAGAGGATTTGGAGAATGTCATTTGGTCAGATGAAACCAAAATAGAACTTTTTGGTAAAAACCCAACTTGTCATGTTTGGAGGAGAAAGAACACCAAACCTACTGTGAAGCATGGGGGTGGAAACATCATACTTTGGGGCTGTTTTTCTGCAAAGGGACCAGGACGACTGATCCGTGTAAAGGAAAGAATGAATGGGGCCATGTATCGTGAGATTTTGAGTGAAAACCTCCTTCCACCAGCAAGGGCATTGAAGATGAAACGTGGCTGGGTCTTTCAGCATGACAATGATCCCAAGCACACCGCCCGGGCAACGAAGGAGTGGCTTCGTAAGAAGCATTTCAAGGTCCTGGAGTGGCCTAGCCAGTCTCCAGATCTCAACCCCATAGAAAATCTTTGGAGGGAGTTGAAAGTCCGTGTTGCCCAGCGACAGCCCCAAAACATCACTGCTCTAGAGGAGATCTGCATGGAGGAATGGGCCAAAATACCATCAACAGTGTGTGAAAACCTTGAAAAACTTACAGAAAATGTTTGACCTCTGTCATTGCCAACAAAGGGTATATAACAAAGTATTGAGATGAACTTTTGTTATTGACCAAATACTTATTTTACCGAGGAATTTACCAATTAATTCATTAAAAATCCTTCAATGTGATTTTCTGGATTTTTTTTTTCTTATTTTGTCTCTCATAGTTGAGGTATACCTATTGGGTGGGCAATATAAGCTGCGGCTTCAGCCATCACCCATTTCGGATAACTCACGTGAAATTGTTTAGTAGAAGGAGTCTTTGTCTAATTTGACCTTGTTGTTATATTATACAGTTTCTTTTAACCTGTACTGTATTATCCGAAATAAATTCATTCATTCATTCATTCAGGTATACCTATGATGAAAATTGGAGACCTCTCTCATCTTCTAAGTGGGAGAACTTGCACAATTGGTGGCTGACTAAATACTTTTTTACCCCACTGTATATACATGTACTGTATCAATATATATTCTATGTACCTCCAAACAATGATGTTTTTGCACATAAATATTGTACTCAATTACAATCTGATAAATTCTATATGTTGTTTTCTAAACTGCAACATTTTGGCCAACACTATAATTTTTCAGATGTGATAAAACCTCAAAACATTTCAACACATTGTAGGTGGACTGACACCAGGCAGTACGTCTTTAACAAGCGGGCACTCCTGGCTCCTGTAGACGGTGATCACTTTTTGGCACGACACCGGATGTCACCACCCAGCCGACCCCATGCAGAAGTGGCTGATGAAACCCTTTTCGGACACAGGCAGACTTACCCCTGAACAACGTAACTACAACTACCAGATGAGCCGTGCACATTCAGTTGTGGAAATGGCTTTCGCCGACTTGAAAGGATGATGGAGGTCCCTCCTGACAAGGAACGACTGCAAACTGGAGCTGAGCAAGAAAATGGTGCTCACCTGCTGCATACTTGATAATATTTGTGAGGAACATGGTGACAACTTTGGACTCCCAGACACACCTGATCACAGTCAGCCTCCAGTTCAACCACTACCTGACCATGCCAGTGTAGAAGGGGATGACATAAGAGCAGCTTTAATGGAGTATTTTAACAGTGGGGAGCAATAACCTGTTTAGTGTCTGCCATATCATTTACAAAGTACAACATATGTGAAGCAGTTGAAAAGCGTTAATAAATAAAAAAAAAATTCAGCTGACAATCAGTCCTCAGTGTACTCTGTTTTGAAGTATTTATGGTGTAAGTATATATTTTATAGGCACATTTACAGAGTTGTTAAAGGTATGCACCTTATGTACTTGTATGTAATCTATTCTGGTTAAAGTACTGATTCAAGTTTTCATTCATGTAGGGGGTAACAAGAGACAGACTCTAAAGTGTACAAGTTAAAACTACTTTCCCCAGAAATGATCTTGTCCAGAGCTGACAGAATGTCATGTGGTACATTGTCAAAAGAATATAAACTCATTATTTATCATTTTTGAAGCTGGCAACTTGGAACATTTTTAACAGAAAAAGTGCATAGATTTAAAGTTTGTTGCTGCTTGTTCTTTAGAAAATGTGAAAAAAGTTGTCAAAAATATGAGTAAAGTTCACAAATACCTGATATATTGTCCAATGCCTGAAAAAAAATGAACTTAAGTGCAGTAATTCAGTACTTGTACTTTCACTTCCCACCACTACAGTGTTGTAGTGATTTGCATTGTTTGTCCTAAATAGCTTTACATTTCATGCATATGTTTGGTGTGAGGATAACAATTACTTAATGTGAAGCAGAAAAACATTTAAGGAAAGAAAGCTTTTTTTTACAAAATGTGCAAAAACTTAAGACTGCTACATATGAAATATTATGTACACACAGCCAAAATTATCAATGCTGTGATAGTTACTTTGTTTGCAGTCACCTCAAGCACAGACACAACGCGTCCCATCAGCCTAACGAGGCTATTGGTTCTGTCTTCCATCTTCTGGATGCTTTGCAGCAAAGCGGAGGTCAGCTGCTCCTCCCTTCTGCTCTGCTCCTACTGTCTCTCATCTGACCTCTCCAGGTAGTCGAGAAGGAGGTCCATGTTTGTGTCCCGCTTCCGTTTCCCTGTTTTAAAGTACAAAAATAAGAAGCAATATAAAATAATCACACACTGACAAACGCAGGAATCGTCAATCCAAGATTGAATGTGTCTATTCAACATCCATTTACTGTTAATGGCATCACAACATTCAATTCAAGTGTATAATTGATTTAATTCACTCCCTCCTCTGTGTGAATGGGTCATGATCTGAACATATATCACCTAATCTGGTCTGATGAGAAGAGGAGGAAGAGCAGGAGGAGGACAAGCTTGGTGCTGGTGAAGGTGAGCTGGACACCGCAGGTCTGGGTGGTTCTCCCTCATCATCCAGCTGTGATAAATCTGTAAATAAAAAAAAGTGTTTTAGTTTGTGCAGTGTACAACTTAAGCCTTCCATTAAATGTACAGACATAGAAGGCAATTTAATTCAATATCAGTATGTATTACCAAAGCTTACATGTCTGATTAAGGAATAGAAGAATAGGAATAGAATAGGCTTTATTGTCATTGTACAGTTGTACAGTACAATGAAATTGTGGGTGCTCCACCAGGCTACTGCGCAATAAAGTAAGAGAAGGATTAGATAAAACGTGTTATGAAGGCATGACTGTGATTAAAGATATTACAGGTTTGGTTGCAGTTCTCAGACCGACCACTGGGGGCGCGGCCGTTTTTGTGAGGAAGGAACTTATTACAATTAGTTAGCCCTGAGCATCGGTGATGGTAGCATATGTCCCTTTGGTTGTCCTTTTCATTAGAGTGTGCGTCCATGATAGGTGAGTGATTTGTAGAAGATTAAGACGTTTAATATGGTCATTGTTCACCGGTATAATTTTAAGGACATGATATTCCACTGTTTACCATTGTTAGTTATAGACTAAGGGGCTAAGCTACACTATGTTCTTGTTACTGTATTATTACCTCCGTCAGGCCGAAAAGGCCAGGAGGAGGTAATGTTTTTGCCGGGGTTTGTCTGTGTGTTTGTCTGTCTGTCTGTCTGTCTGTTTGTCTGTTGGTTAGCAAGATAACTCAAAAAGTCTTGGACGGATTTCCATGAAACTTTCAGGCGTTGTTGGAAATGGTACAAGGAAGAACTGATTAAATTTTAGGGATGATCCGGATCACCGTCTGGATGCAGGAATTTTTTAAAGCATTCTTTAACACTGTGACATACGGCTATTTTCAACATGTGCACAGGCGCAATGGAGGGCGCTGGTCATCGTGTCTGACCAACATAAACTCCGCGTTCTTCAACGTTTTAGGCACAAAAGCACGCGGAAAACACTGGTGGCCTGGGCCCGCCAGCGTGCCTGTGTTTGCGCGACGCTGCAAAAGCTGAGACGGGCAGCTGTCCGCCGCCGGATTATTTGGCAGAAATTCCCCGACCAGCCATAGGCGCTGCGCAAAAACGAGCTGTTTGGCAGCGTGCTGTGTACCTGTGTTTGCGCAACGCTGCAAAAGCTCAGACGGCCAGCTGTCCGCCGCTGGATTATTTGGCAGAAATTCCCCGGTCAGCCATAGTAGCTCCGCAAAAAGAAGCTCTCTGCCGGGGAAGTTTCCAAATCATCTTTGGCCGCGGAGCGCAACCCCAATAAAGATAAAGATTAGATGTACCACGAAGGTCGAGTGCAAGCAAGATGTTTGTGTCTGTGAACATTCCGTCTTTTGGCGAGTTGATACGTAACAATGTTTACAGTTTGATGAGAAGGTTGCTGCCATGTAACAATCATCTTATATCAGCAATTGTCAACTCGTCACTCACACTTCACTCCAGCATTTGGAAGTGGTGGCGTTCCATTTTATACTGAGTCCAATATTGTATGTTATTGTTGTTACAAGACTGCCGACTGTCTGCTGATCTGCATATACTTTTATTTATTTATTTATTTATTTATTTTCTACTCCTTTTAGTTCTGCATTTAATATGAACCCTGAGTTTGAAATAAACGTTTGAATTTTGAATAAAACCCACGCCAACCCGTCTACCTAATTGGCATCCGTCAGTGAAGCCCTCAGTGCTGCTTTCAGTGATCTAAAACGCTCACATAACCCATTGGCCTGTGGGTTGTACGCAGTTGTGTCATGACTTCTTTTGTTTTTTCTTTTGAATTCTTGGATGGAACATGGGTGGCCAATATAAGCTGCGGATTCAGCCATCACATATTTCGGATAACTTATGTTGAACTGTATAATCAGAGGAGCTATTGTCTAATTTGACTTTGTTGGATTTTATTACCCCCTTTGTTATATTATTCACTTTCTTTTAACCTGTACTCTTAATCTATTCGAAATAAAGATTAATTCAGTCATTCATTCAATTGCAACGCCCCCAGCCTGGGAGTTTGCAGATGCAGGACATGGACACAACACCAACACTTCAGTTTATTACCTCCGCCAAGGAGGTAATGCTTTTACTAATGAACCACTAATCCTATCATTGTGAATCCAATTGCTACTCAGATGTTTTCATGGTCAAGGCATCTGACAACGTACACACAAACACTGTATGGGGGGAACTGTGGCGCTTGGCGGAGGTCTGCGCTCTCCGAGTGCTTTTCTAGTTATTTTAGTTATTGGTTCTTAGGTCTATATATATATATATATATTGTTTAAAGCAGTTACCTGTATTTAAGCTTGTGTAATTATGGGTATATTATTGTAAATGAGAGAAGTGTGCCTTTGTTTACTTTAACAATTAGTGTAGTAGTTAAGGCTTTGAGGCCTACCTATAAGAGCAGCATGTGACTGCTATTTAATATTGGATTTGACCAATGTGATATCCTACCGTGTAGCAATGATCACACTTGAGTTATTTCTTTGGCTAACTCTGCCGTTTATTCTGCAACACACATAATAGACTGAACATGGATTCTGCGCGGGGTTTTCACACTCTTATTCTAATGTGTCCCCTTCATAGTAGTGCTGAACAATACAGGTAGTTCCCCCTAGAGGCATGTGCCAGTAATGTTCTATTTTAGACTTGCAGTCTACCACATCCCTCCCCTCTAGATTAAACTACTCTTAATTACACTAGCCAATTACTAGACATCCTGGAACTCCAATTTAACCCTGAACTATCACAGTTACTTTTTAATTTCTTAAACACATGTGTCATACACATAATTTCTTTCTTTTTTTTTTTTTTTTTTTTCACATGTATAACACACATAACAGTCTAACTGGGGATTTGGTTTGACTACCGCATCCCAGTGAGGTTCCAGGACGCATTCTTGTCCTGTGGCTGGGGAACTCACTACTGACTAAGTATAGTCCTTCACGTAGTCTGGAGCTCTCCGAGCTCGCTGAGATCTTCTCACGGCGGGTGAGCCAACTGCAGGTGAAGACTCAGACTGCTCCACTGTTTCGGCTGCTGCAGTGCTGCCCGTAGAATCTGCAGAGACGGTTACCTCAGGTTTCACCTGAAGTGGTGGTTCGTTGATGCTCTCCTCAGGATGGGTGTCAGACAACACCTCTGGTGCCATCGGCAGGGGAATGGAGCTCCTACCACGAACTTGGTCGATGTGTCGCCTCACCACTTGTCCATGACCTAATGTCACCTTGAATGACACAGGGCCTGTCTTTTCTGTTATTTCTCCTGGTACCCAGGCTGGTCCTGAGCCAAAGTTGCGGGTGTAGACCACGTCTCCTTCTCTCAGTATTCTCTCTCTAGCATGCATGTCATGATAACCTTTTTGTTTCTCTTGTTTATCATGCACTTTGTTTCTGAAGTCTGGATGTATTAAGTCAAATGTTGACCTCAACTTCCTTCCACACAACAGCTCAGCTGGTGACTTGCCAGTTGTAGATTGGGGTGTTATTCGATAGCTGAACAGAGCTCTCGACATTCGGGTTTCAATAGAGTCTCCTGTCATCTTTTTCATGAGTGACTTGAACGTCTGCACGGCCCTCTCGGCTAAGCCGTTAGAAGAAGGATGGTATGGCGCAGTCGTGATGTGACGTATGCCATTCTTTTCAGAAAACTCTTGGAACTGTTCACTCGTAAAACATGTACCGTTATCTGATACTATGATTTCAGGTAGCCCATGTTGGCTGAAACTCTTTCTAAGACATTCAATGGTAACAGTAGAAGTAGAGCTACTCACAGAATATGCATCGATCCACTTTGAGTATGCGTCAACTATGATCAGGAACATTCTTCCCATCCATGGACCTGCGTAGTCAATGTGAATTCTTCTCCATGGTTTATCTGGAACTTCCCAGGGATGTAGTGGGGCTGCTGGAGGACTGTTCCTGTTCTCCTGGCATGCCGCACATGACTTCACAAGCGCCTCCACCTCTGCATCCATGTTGGGCCACCACATGTAGCTCCTCGCCAACGCTTTCATGCGAGTGATGCCAGGGTGTGCTTGGTGTAGTTGTTGCAGTAAGGCATTCCTACCAGGTGGTGGAACAACCACGCGTCCTCCCCACAGGATACAACCTTCCTGGGTGCTGAGCTCATCCTGTCGTCTGGCATAGGGAATGAACTCAGGACTGTTCATCTTCGGCCATCCTCGCAAGATGTATTCTCGCACTCTTGCTAGAACAGGGTCTTTGTCTGTCCACTTCTTTATTTGTTGTGCGTTCACCAGGGGCACGCCAATATCTTCAAACAATAGCACTCTCTCCTCCTCCTCAGGCGTGCTGTCTCTTCCTCCATCCAAGGGTAGCCTACTCATCGCGTCAGCATTCGTATGGTCCCGTCCGGCTTTGTAAACGATGGTGTACTCATACGCTGCTAATGTAACGGCCCATCTCTGAATTCTCTGAGATGTCATCTGGGGTATGGCTCTCATTTCACTGAACAGTGAAATTAGTGGCTTGTGGTCAGTCACTATAGCGAACTGTCTCCCGTACAGGTATTTGTGGAATTTTTTTACACCAAATACTACTGCAAGGCCCTCCTTGTCTAGCTGGGAGTAGTTTTTCTCAGCTGCACTAAGAGTTCTTGAGACGAACCCTATGGGTCTCTCTGAGCCATCCTCCATATGATGAGAGAGTACAGCACCCACACCGTAGGGTGATGCGTCACACGCCAGGATGAGTGGTTTGTTTGAATCATAGTGCACTAACACACTACAGGACTGAAGTAGCGCTTTGGACTCTTCAAACGCCTTCTGCTGCTTGACCCCCCATGACCATTTTTCTTCCTTCTTAAGTAAGGTATGTAGTGGTGCCAGCAGCGTGGAGAGCTTTGGGAGGAACCTATGGTAATAGTTCAACAAGCCCAGGTAGGCTTTTAACTCAGTAACATTTTGTGGCTCAGGCGCCTCCGCAATGGCTTCCACTTTGTCTGTTAGAGGGTGTAGACCACTGGCGTTGATCTTGTGGCCTAGGAACACCACCTCTTTTCCCATGAACTCACACTTGCTTCTTTTCAACCTCAGACCGCTTTTCTCCAACCGTTGAAGCACTTCCTTCAGCGTTTTCAGATGTTCTTGTTCATTTGGTCCTGTACAAAGGATGTCATCCAAATAAACGGCAACATTCGGAATTCCACCTAGGATGCCCTCCATAGTTCTCTGGAATATAGCAGGACTGGAAGCTACTCCAAATGGTAAGCGTGTGTAGGTATATAAGCCTTTGTGTGTATTGATGGTTACATACTTTCTTGATTCTTCTTCCAGGACTATCTGTTGGTAGGCGTGACTCATGTCTAATTTCGTGAAGTGTCGGCCGCCATTCAGCTGTGCGAAGAGGTCCTCCACTTTAGGAATTGGATACTGATCCACCCGTGATGCTCGATTGACAGTGAGTTTGTAATCTCCACATATTCTAATGGAGCCATCCGGCTTTCTCACTGGGACTATGGGCGCCGCCCATTCTGCAACCTGCACTGGCTCAATGATCTTGTCATCCAGCAGCCTCTGTAGCTCGCTTTCGACCAGTGGCTTGACTGCATAGGGCACCGGTCGGGGTTTGCAGAATCGTGGTTGGGCCTCCTTGTCCACATTAATCTTTGCAGTGACACCTTTTAGCTGTCCTACGCCTTCTTTGAACACCTCAGCGTGTCTTTCGAGGATCTCCTCCAGCTGCAATTTGGGCTGAGATTCCACTTTATTCACCAACTGATCAATCATGGCCAGTTCTTGTAGCCAACTTCGCCCTAGTAGATTTGGTCCTTCGCTCCCAACTACTACTACAGGTAAGTCCTTTTCTTTGTTTTCGTGCTGCACCTTCACTTGTGCCATGCCTAGCACGTCTAGCTTCTCTCCTGTGTATGTTTTTAATTTTAATGAACAGGGATTTAATTCTGCTGTGTCTGTTTTCTTCCACAGTTGTGTATATTGCTGTTTACTTAATATGGTTACTCCACAGCCTGTATCAACTTCAAATGTTACTTTCATTCCATTAACATTCATGGTACGCGTGATGGGCGCTACCTTGGTCAGCTCCTCTGACGTGTTGTAAATTGTGTGAAAATCCATGTCTTCTGTATCACTTTCTCCCTCCCCTCTCAGTTGATTCGCTCGCTGTTCCTTTCCTGGGCCCTTGTTTTCATACTTTTGCCCATTAACTGTCGCTTTCAGCACCTGTGCGCTGTCCACCTTTATTCTACATGCTTTCTTAATGTGCCCTCGCTTGCCACAATTATGACACAGCTCAGTGGCAAATTTGCACTCGGCGGCATTGTGCTGGCCTTTGCAGCGATAACAACTGGGGAATTTGTGCTGAGTTTTGTCAGTCAACACTTTGTGGACACCTACTTGGGTCTTAGGCACACGAACATGCGTTGCTGTGTCCTCTGTTAGCTTCCTTTGCATTTCTCTCACATCTTTAGATGCTGTTTCCATCGCTTGGCATAATTCCAAAGCCTTTGCAAAAGTGAGTTTTGTTTCAGATAAAAGTCGCCGTTGCATTCGGTCATCATTCACTCCACACACAAGTCTGTCTCTTAACATTTCTTCCAATGAGTCTTTGTAATCACAGTGCAGTGTTAATTTCTTCAATTCTGCCACATACTCTGCTATGGACTCAGTGTTCCTCCTTATGCGTGAATTAAATTTGAATCGTTGCACGATTTCACTCGGTTTGGGGCTGAAGTGCTTCTGAAGCTCAGCAGTAAGCTGGTCGTACGTTTTATCTTTCGGTAATGCAGGGCTTATTAAATTTCTCAACAAGCTGTAAGTAGTTGCACCAACTCCACTCAACAGTACAGCCTTCCTTTTGTCTGGCTCCTCAATATCATTAGCTTGGAAGAAAAAGTCCAACATTTCACTATATTCTTCCCATGACTGAGTCGAGTTATCAAAAGGGGTTACCGTTCCGATTACAGCCGCCATTGCTCGTCGTGGTGGGGAAACCTCGTTTTTCCTCCTCTGAACTTGCACTCGAACTACTGGAGTCACTTGAGTTCGCCACACTCGCAATGTTCTCTGTTTCTCGCCGCTGATTTTTTTCTTTTAATCCTCGTCGCCAATTGTGTGATATCCTACCGTGTAGCAATGATCACACTTGAGTTATTTCTTTGGCTAACTCTGCCGTTTATTCTGCAACACACATAATAGACTGAACATGGATTCTGCGCGGGGTTTTCACACTCTTATTCTAATGTGTCCCCTTCATAGTAGTGCTGAACAATACAGGTAGTTCCCCCTAGAGGCATGTGCCAGTAATGTTCTATTTTAGACTTGCAGTCTACCACAACCAACATTATTTTTGTTTATTATAAGCTGTTACATTTTCACCAATGCTTTAGTTATATTTTCCTGGTTATTTATGTTATTGAAGTATTAGGTAGAATTTATATCTGATATGCTCTTCGCTTTTATTTGTCACACACACACACACCCACACATGTTGGAACAAGTGTTGAAGCAAGTCTGAATAAAGATCATAGCGAATTCATCCAGCCCAGTTCATGGCATTCTAACCGATGCCCACTCCGTGATCACAACTATACAGAACCAGATAGATAATTCTTCACAACAACATGGTTACACAACACACGATTAAACACACGAGTAAAATAAAAAAAACATGACCCAAGATTATGGAAATATTAGCAAAATAGTAAAAATGACAACGTTACTAGCATCTTTGGGAGAAAAATCTCCCATACACAATGCAAGGCACCCATTCATGCACAGTATTGATACCACAAAAAGTGTATTTTGCACTGGATATCTTTATAAAAAAGCATTCTGTAAGACGCTAAGATTTTTGTTCTAGTTTCTCAAACACGCATTTGTTTATGGCGAGGAGAAACGTTCGTGGTAAAAGCACTGTTAGCTTGTTAGCATAGCTAACCGAAGATCCTAGAGGCACAAGAGTGTGTAAAAAAAAAAATATCCGCACTTTGGCCATTACATATCAATACAAGCGGATATATATTTGTCAGCAGAGATGGCCTGTTCATTTCTTTATGGCGAGGAGAAATGCTTGGTCGTAGTGAAAGCACTGTTAGCTTGTTAGAATAGCTAACGGAAAATACTATAGTATTTTAGTATACTATATATATCCGCACTTTGGTTGTTAGATATCAATACAAGCGGATATTTATGTATATTTGTTAACTTTTGGCATTTTAACCCTTTGAGTGTGAGAATTTGCGTGCCCCTAGTGGCAGAGCGTGGCACTGTGCCTGCCTTCTCACTCTGACTTTGTCAAAAGTAAGTGAGAAATTTCTGGGTTTTTTTTAAATGTACTGATTTCTTGTTCATATACTTTGAAGATAAGATGATGAGGTACCTCTGTACAAGAAATGGAGTCAAAAGACTGAACCATTTTTTGTGTAAATACGTCCAAAGTCCAGTTTTGACTGAGTTATGGAATTTAAAGAGGTGCCATGACATTATACAAATTAGATGCGTAAATTTATGCCTATCTGAAACGTTGGATCATATTTTACATCTTTCTAATTGACAGTAAGCCATTATCTCTTACCACTTTCAAGTTATAGCCTTGGAAATCTCAACTATTTTATTGACAAAAAATATTTACCACTCTTGACCACTAGGGGGTATGTCGCAGTTCTGCACCATACACACTCAGAGGGTTAAAGACAATACACTTACCAGTAGTGTTTTGAGCAGTTTGTTGTATGGACTCATCCACGGCAGTTACGATGGTCCGGTTGGCTGGACTATCCCCAGAAACAGTTCATCAGATGAGTGGCCCCCTCCACCTTATCTTGTACGTCTGCTCATGTCCATAGAGCCAGGAAATGTATCTCCTCTTCGCTCCAAATCTGTTTGGTTTTGGAATCCATTGCTTGCTCTGCTGTTTGGAATGCAACATGGCGGTCAGTAATGTTTTGAAGCTGGCCAGTTAACCCCGCCCATGGCTGTGGACATAACCAACATAAACTGGTGCTGCCGCTGGCCCAGGTAGGAGTTGGGGCCAGGTTAGCGCCACTTTAGAGAGCCTGGGACTGGTGTTTTAACTGGTGGAAAACCAAAGAACTGGTGCCCAGTCAGGCTCTGGCTCCAGTTAAGCACTGGAACCATCTTGGTGGAAAAGGCCCAATAGAGCACCATCCTTATTTATTTCTTCATTATCAGCACTACTGACATTCTGCATGTTTTGAATAGTACATAGTACATTGTATGGGACCTCAGTCTCACCATAGTTATTAGTAGGGATGTGATTTGGGGTTGGGGAAATTATCTGAAAATTTAGTAGGGGGTCTGGGGGACTGGCAGAGCCCCGTTGGGGGGGCGAAGCCCCCCGAAGCTCCTGGGTTTTTATGATTTTTAAGTACCAGAACTGTGCTTAAATGACATAAAACAAACAGCTGAATGTCACTTATTACTGTATAATATTGACTTATGTTCCAAGAAGATAGCATTCCTAAAATATTCCAACAAGCATTATCCATCACATGTGTGGTGTTAAAAATATTTTTTAAATAAAGTCCAAAACATCTTCAGCAGGCAAGATGAAGAAAAGTGAAAAGTGAACTCCTGTGGCAGATAGAAAGGTCTACATTTAACCATGAGAAACTCCAGGTTAGCTGAGCAGTGTCTCCCAACAGTGACAGAGTTCGTGCACCAAGCCTTGTTAATATAAATGCATACTCCCCCACCTCTAGTCTTACCGGAGTCATCAGCTGCTCTGTCTGCCCGCCGAGTGTGCCGTCCGGCTAGCTCGACAGCACCGTCAAGTCCTCCACTATGTAGCCATGTTTTCGTGAAAATCATGATATTGCAGTTCACAAGTTTCTTATTGTTGGTGATCCAAAGCCATAGCTCATCCATTCTGTTCGCCACTGACCGTACATTAGGGAGGAAAATGCTGGGTAGAGAAAGTCGGTGCGGTGTTAGCTTTAGCTTAGCGCTTAGCCCTCCGCGCTTCCCCTGCCTTTGTTTACGGTCTCTACGCCGCCTGCGAGCACTTCCGGTCGGCCGGGTAGCTTACCTAGCCGTCGGGTGTTCTCCAGAGCTCAGGGACGAAACGTAGGTTGCTGATAAAAAGGTCGTTATTTTGTAATCCAATGTTGCAGTTCATAAGTTTCTTATTGTTGGTGATCTGAAGCCGTAGCTCATCCATTCTGTTCGCCACTGACCGTACATTAGCGAGGAAAATGCTGGGTAGAGAAAGCCGGTGCGGTGTTAGCTTTAGCTTAGCTCTTAGCCCTCCGCGCTTCCCCCGCCTTTGTTTACGGTCTCTACTCTGCCTGCGAGCACTTCCGGTCGTCCGGGTAGCTTAGCTAGCGTCGGGTGTTCTCTAGAGCTCAGGGATGAAACGTAGGTTGCTGATAAAAAGGTCGTTATTTTGTAATCCAATGTTGCAGTTCATAAGTTTCTTATTGTTGGTGATCTGAAGCTGTAGCTCATCCATTCTGTTCGCCACTGACCGTACATTAGCGAGGAAAATGCTGGGTAGAGAAAGCCGGTGCAGTGTTAGCTTTAGCTTAGCTCTTAGCCCTCCGCGCTTCCCCCGCCTTTGTTTACGGTCTCTACGCCGCCTGCGAGCACTTCCGGTCGTCCGGGTAGCTTACCTAGCTTCGAGTGTTCTCTAGAGCTCAGGGATGAAAAGTAGGTTGCTGATAAAAAGGTCGTTATTTTGTAATCCGATGTCCAAAAGTTCATTTCAGGTGTAGGATGTAAAAGCGAAGCTGTTCTGAACGAACAGACCCGAAATGAGCAGAAATATCGCTGCTAATCCACAAAATCTGAAGAGACGCTGAGCCTAGCGTTGTGCACACGCCGCCATCTGGTCTGAAAATTTTTGGAAGATAAAAAAAAGCAGAATTCCGCGAATTAGCGGAAAAATCACATCCTTATATTAGATAAGGTAATCCCTTATTGATCCCCATGGTGAAAATTTGGGTGTTACAACAGCAGAAAGTCAGGAACATAACCAAATACAACAGAAAAAAATAGTATGCCAAATATATGAAAGATACAGATACAGCCTGTCTGTTTTTATATTGATATGGTCGTATCAATAATATTATGGCACAAAGTGTCAATGCCAGACAATTGACACTTGTTAAGACAGCACTTACAGTGTATGATAATGAAAAACAAGTCAAACTTGGAAAGTGAGCAAGTCAACAATTCAAGAGATAAAGTGACATTGGTGTATCAGCACAACACATTTGCAAAAATATATTCAAGGTGCAGACAAAAGGTGAGTGTGGGGGTCAGCGCTGTGTCAGGCTGTGGCTCTGGCTGTTATGCAGTTTAATGGCAGAGGGTATAAAGAAGTGCCTGAGTGTTCAGTTATGCCCAAATATAATACTTTGTGACACCTGTTAGTTAATATGAGCTCATTCTCATTTCCCTGTTTTTTTTTTAATCCTAGCTGCTGCCAATTATTTCTTGTATTTTAATCCTATTAATGAATACATTTGCATGCATTTTATCAGCATACAGTACAAGCTACAGCAATTCAAAACCTATTGTGGCTGTTCAAACAAATTAACATTTTTTGGGTCCTAATTGGTCTGTATTGTGCCTCAATTTACTTACAGTGGTGAGGAATAATGCTGCACACTGTATATCACAGCGGATTTGCTCATCTTAATATACGAATCAGCGTGAGGCATCAGGAACCACGGGAGGAAAACCACTCACTACTATATCCCGCTTGTTGTGCTGCGGCCACCCCGGTTGCTCTCCACGCTGTAATAAACAAATAAAGTGGGAGAGATTAATCCCTCTGGAGCCATTGTGGGCATTTTACGTCACCCGGCCCTGCGCCTCCCCCAGCTGCTTTTGTGTGCGTGTGTGCATGCGTGCGTGTGGGAGAGAGAGAGAGAGCACAGATTTGCAGAACTTTTACTCATACACAAATGTAAGTGAGACATTCAGGTGATGAGATGAGAAGATGTGGATCATACATTATCATTCATCATTAGTTTAGAATTTGTTTGAAATTCCACTTTTAAAAAAAGTCACGTTATCGTGATCTTCTTGTGAAGAAAAAAAAATAGCATCCACACAACAGCATTTTATTCAATCTAACATCAAAGATTCCCTATAATGCCTCTTTTGCTCAGTTCATTCCACCATGCATTTTACTGAATAACAACAACTAAATATCACGCGCATGCAGTTGCACCAACAGTGTTTCTTCGATGACATTCGCGAGTCATGAGCCACTCGAATGGCAAATTAGCTGAAGAGCAAAATCAGCTCACGCGAGCTTCAGAGGCGCACACAAGTAAAGGCGCGCGGCAGCGGAAAATGTTCCGCTTCAGATCTGAACACGCACGCAGGCGTGTGAGTTTTGTACGTGTGGGTCAGCACAGCAAAGAGGCTTATAGCTTGTTGTTTCCTAATTAAGAACGTAAAAGGGGATTAAGCTTCAAACAACGCGATTTTTGTAAATTTCCTCATCCCTCAGCAGTTGCGGTATAGGTTATCGTTAATGGTGGCATTAACCCATAATCATTCTTTAATGTCTTTTTTTTCTGCGCATGCTTCTCCTGTCCCCTCCCTGTCTTTATCACGTTCACCCCACCTCACCCTGTTTCCTTGTGGCCAAAGCAGTGAAAAGCTTAGCACTGGAACCCCGCCCCCCGTCCCTTTCTTTCTTTTCTGTTTCTCTGAAATAAGCAGTATTCTCTGGCCCTGTTTGATCCTTTGACTATGCAGGGGCTTCATGTCTGGCCAGTGTTTTTGGATCAGCAGGTAGTCGCAGGCAAGCTGTTAAAGGGGTCATCATTCTTCCCCCTCTCTCAGCTCCTCACACACAGATGGGGACCTGCTGAACTCTGCCAAAGGTCACAGCTAAATTACATATTTTAGGAATTCTTGCTTCAGCCGAGCCTTTTGAGAATGGCGCCCAGCATAATGAAATGCTGCCAGAAAACAATTATCAGACGTTTTCATTAATCACGCAGACGCCGTTGCTTCATTGTCACACTTTTGCTCCGTTTCATTCTTGTGAGACGCTTCTGGAAAATTCCAGCCTCTTAACACTCATTTTACGCTCAAAAGAAGTCGCATTATCTTTGTTTCCCTCTCGTTTCGGCGTGTTTGGCTTTCCCTCCATCCTGCGTGAGTTGAAAGGGCTGTCTGAAATGTGTGATGTTTGGAGAGTAGACATTTTGGCTGGAATCCAGCTCATTGTACACCAGGCTGGACGAGGCTGCCATGGCGGCTTTAATAACACGCTGTACGGCAGACAGATGACAACTGCCGGCACGCCATTCAAGACCCCAGAAACAACATCTCCCCACCATGCCTGACACATTAGAAATGGAAATCAGTGTTGCTCTTAGTTTTAGCATCCATTTCTTTTCTAGTAAAAGGATGGATACCTTTGCTTGTTTTTTTTTTTGTGTTTGTTTAGTAGCTTGTTTGGATTTTAAAGTGATGACGCCTCGAGTTTGTATCAGCGAACATATGTGCGAGCACACCTGGATTTCTACGTGCATGTGCGCGCGTTGCTATGTGTGCTCATAAGTTGAGTTAGGTAGAGGTAATGGTTTTGGTGTGCTCGGATAATTCAGTTGCCATCAGACTGCAGCATCTGTCATCAGATGTCTTCTCACCGGGGATCCCGAATGGCGCTAGAGACGCAAGTATATCTGCTTTCACACTGCTGAACATGACATTTGAACGTGCGTGTACATGCCCAAAAAAAAAAGAAAAAGGCAGGAGAGAAAAAAAAGCGTGCGTGCACACACACACTTCACAGAGGCTGTGTGAGAGCCAGAATGGAGAGCCTAAGGGCTGTTGTGTCTCTGATGTTTGTATTGTTTACTCTGTTGTCCCAGAGCATGTAGGAGATTGTTGCGCGCTTAGGCCTCACTCTAGCCTTGTATTATTTACTATGACTGGTGCGGACAGCGGGTTACTGTCCAGGAGAGCTGAAAGGCCAGGCAAAGGGATAGGGAATAAAAGCTGTGGAGATCGAAGGAGACAAAGAGATCACGGACTTTATCTCTTCCCCCTATATTTGTTCACATACTGCTTCTCGCGCTCTTTCTCGTGCGTCTTTGATCCCTTCACCTCAAACCTCTGCCCCCCTCCCCCGGTTCACCAGCTGACAGACAGCAAGAGGAGGGCGCCGCCTCTCTTCTTATCCACTTTTCTCTCTCTCACTTTTCTGCCATTTGGGATACGCACTGTTTTGCAGCGGGGGAATCATTTGGGAACCCCAGGTAAGCGAACCGAAGCCACACAGATGTTAATCTCCCCCTTGGCCCCCCTCAGAGATGCTCCACACTTCTCCACCTCCTCCTAGGTCTTCCCCCCTTTTTTCACCCTTCTTGCCCCTAAGTCCCTGAAATCTCATTGAAGGCAGCAAAGTGGGAGTTGAAGTAGCTTGAATAAGTTTTTTTTTTTTTTTCTGAAATGGGGGAGGAGAGGAAAGCGGTGGCATATAGGAGAGAGGGGTGTATCTTGTGGCTTGGAGTAAAAGGTCCTCACTTTGGGCATAGCAGGCAGGTGAGCTTCTCATCTCACTCAACTCACTTCTCCACCAACAATCCGGTTATCTGTGTCTATTACAGAAGGGTTGCTGACAGCCTGGATAAATCCTCGCACTTCCAGACAGGTTTCGGGCCCCTATCTGCCGGGGACAGGACTTCGAGTCTTGATGAGAAACCTGGTGCAGGGAAATTGAATTAACTATTGTGTCTGTGTCTTCATTGATTGCTATTAGACTTGGCCTGGAGCAGGAGCACAGAGAGATGAGGAGAGTTAAGCCTGTCTGAGTGAACAGCTCTGGTCAGTCTCAAGAAGGAAGGCTTAAACCCTATCAGATTGACACACTTGTCACTTTCAAACTATAAGTAGCACCAGTAGAAATCAAGACGAGCAGAAAGATCAAAGGTGTTGAGCTTAAGACAATCGAGTGAAAGAGAAGGAAATGATGATAACAATGTTCATACTGCTGTTGAGTAATGGTGCAAGTCAGTCATGTTAGAAGTGGATAACAATGAGAGTCAAAAGTCTATAAATGTGACAGGTCTTTCAGCTGGAGATGATGGATGGAGTCTGTGATGCAGACACTTCCTGTTTCGCCGGGTGCATTGCTGCAGATGAAAGAGCTGCGGTGTGTTTTCAAACTGAGGAAGAACAATGGGTCAGAGGAAGAAACAGTTCCCCTGACCTGACCCCCCCCTCCCCACCAACCCCGCCCTTCTGTTGAGACCGAGGGCCTGATAGTTCTGACACCACTGATCTCTTCTGGCTGACTCACATAAAGAAAGCTGGGAGATACCTGTGGGCTTTGCGTGCTGCTGTGTAAGCACCTGCCTCACTCAGGATTTCAATCACAATTTTCGGTTTTAGGGAATGCAAGCACAAGAAATGTAGCAACTCCTGCTAGTGTGTAGACATCGTGACAGCTGCAGTTATTATGAAGATTCATTGAAATATGGATGTTGCTGTCTCATTTATAGATGTCTGGAATATCTTATTGCACATACACCCTCATCATGCTTTGATATATTATTTTCCATATTTTTATGGTCATTCTGTTAGCTCATTCAAAGGAATTAATGCAATGATGTGATGTCCACATTCCATGGGAATTGCTACTCCTCTTGGGCATTTGCCAGGATGGTAACCAAAACTCACTCACAATGATCCTCAGGTTGGTCTGCATCCAGGTTGTGCTCAAGGTCAACTGTCAGGAGATCTGGGCATTTATGTGATTTCAGAAAAATCAATACTTCTCCTAGGCAGATGGCTCAATTCTCACCAAACTCCTGCCAAATGACCATCAGTTAGGTCCAAACCAAGAGCAAGGGTGATCCTGCGGACCCCCATGAAAAAGTTACAACAAAGATCCAATGTATCCCACCTGGTATAGAGTTAGTGGGGCCCTGCCCTGGAGACCAGAGACCTGATTTCTGTCAAAAGAAGCCAGCCAGGCTCAGCCCGAGCCAGCCACATGGGTCCATCCTCCAGTCAGCTCACTGGCCTGCAGGAGGGATCATTGGGATGATGTGTGCTATATTAAACAGGGAGCAGTCTACCTACCACCAAATAAATGGCAGAGGATGGATGGATGGATCACTTACAGTTCTGGTAGAGGTTAAAGAGGTGTAATGTGTTCAAAGTAGACTCTTACCCTAATCTTAACCACTTAAAATGTATATTTCAAGCCTAAAGTAAGTAAAATACAAATGTGGAAGTGAAAGTTAACAGAGTCGAGATTAAAAAAGGGCAAAGCAACATTTGAGCATGGGTCTCCTGCTACCTTCCAGTTCTGTGTGAAGATTTTTATGCTTTTGAAACTTTAAAAATAGGTGGAAGCATGGCAAAAACAGTGACTCCACAGTATTCATTGGGTCATAGTGGGAGGGTTTGAACAAACATCTTTTTATATATTGCTGTATATAGTTGGGGGACTTAATGTTTAGGTTATTTGGTCGAAACAGTAATCAGAGAGCTTGTCCTCTTACAGAAAACACTGTTTTATATGATTGTTTTCACATCATAATAATAATCGTTTGTCTGTCACTGTCAGTGATGACCAAAGACATCACGTTGAGGAAGTTGGCTGGGTACTGTTTATCCGGTTGTGGCTGATCAGGCCAATGTGGGCTTGGTAGGTTCTGCTGCATGTCAGGCACAAGTGGTCTGCTGGGTTGGTTGGCCAGGGGTTGGCTCTGGATTTGTGCAGTTCACGCTTCTTCTGTTCCCCTGCAGTCCTGCTCTGCTCGTAGGAGGTAACGCCTTTGCTGACACAGCGTCGCCAGGCAGGGCGATCTTGCGCTCGGGTTTAATAGGAATCCAGGCAAACTCCAAAGCTCTTCAGAGAGACTTTCAGCATGTCCTTGAAATGCTTTTTCTGCCCACCTTATGTGCATTTGCCTTCTGCCACTTCACCATAAAGCATCCTCTTGGGGAGGAGTGAGTCTGGCATACGTACGAGGTGGCCTGCCCACCTGACTTGGGTGTTTCTCCTTTTCACATATGACCTATGTATATGTACAGTGGTGCGAAAAAGTGTTTGTCCATTTCTTGAGTTCTCATTTTTTTGTATGTTTGTCACACTTAAATGTTTCAGATCATCAAACAAATTTAAATATAAGACAAGGTTAATTGGCATCAAACTGGGGATTCTAAATTGTCCTTAGGTATGACTGTGAGAGTAAATGGTTGTCTGTCTCTCTGTGTTGGCCCTGCGATGGACTGGCGATCTGTCCAGGGTGTACCCTGCCTCTTGCCCAAAGATGCTGGGATAGGCTCCAGCCCCTCCACGACCCAAAAAGGATTAAGCGGAAGAAGATGGATGGATGGATGGATGGACAAAGATAACACAAGTAAACACAAAATACAGTTTTTAAATGAAGGTGTTTATTATTAACTCCTTAAGGATTACATTTGACTACATGATCTGCCTCTTCTGTGGCTGGTGTTGCAGATCTGCACCTGTCATGTGATTGGTCAAAAAGTATGGAGAAAAAAAAAACAAAATAAACCCAGATGTGCCAAGCATTTCACATCACTACATGGCAGACACATATAGCTTACTGGTCTGCACTGGAGGACTGGGTTCAGTGAAACCAGAACCGCGTCAAAGCTGATGTCACTTCTGGGGTGCAGAAAAGGAGATGTATAAACAATTGCGCAACATATATTCCACAGGGAGGAAGCATTTGCTC
Source organism: Pholidichthys leucotaenia (assembly GCA_020510985.1). Taxonomy (NCBI): domain Eukaryota; kingdom Metazoa; phylum Chordata; class Actinopteri; order Cichliformes; family Pholidichthyidae; genus Pholidichthys; species Pholidichthys leucotaenia. The sequence goes on from CM035843.1 coordinate 95,669,226, forward strand.
CAAATTTTGCCAACTATGATTCTAAAATCATATCTCAATCTCGGGAGGATGAGTCCGCCTACCGTGATGAGGTCCAAAATCTGTCTCTGTGGTGCTCTGCAAACAATCTGATTTTAAATACAAAGAAAACTAAAGAACTCATATTGGACTTCAGGAAACGCAGAGCTGACCCATCCCCCATTTTTAATCAACGGTGACTGTGTGGAAATAGTGCACAGCTATAAATTTCTTGGTATACATATCACAGACACCCTTTCCTGGACCACAAACACCACAGCTATCGTTAAGAAGGCCCGGCAACTTATCCACTTCCTCAGGATTTTAATAAGAAACAACCTTTGTAAGAGGCTGCTGATGACCTTTTACCGCTCTGCTGTTGAAAGCATCTTAACATACTGCATCACGTCTTGGTATGCAGGCTGCTTTGTTGCGGGCAAAACAGCACTACAGAGAGTTGTAAGAACTGCGGAAAAAGTCATTGGCTGCCCTCTTCCATCACTCCAGGACATTGCTAACACTCGTTATCATACAAGAGCCAGGACCATCAGTAAAGACATTTCTCACCCCGGTCATCACCTTTTTACTCTTTTGCCCTCAGGGAGGCGATACAGGTCAATTAAATCGCACTCCACTAGATTCATTAAGTTTCTTTCCAAAAGCCATTTACTTTTTAAATCACCAATACACATCATAGTCACTAGCACATTACATCTGACAGGAAAAGACATTTTTATCTTTATTCTTAAATGTGTCTTTTTAATGCCTTTTGTTAACTAGACACAAAGATGACTGCACTTTTTTTTTACTTTTTTAAGCTCTTTTTAATGCTGATATGTTATGTTCTGTGTGTTTTGCTATGGTTGTTGTTGATGTGTATGGATTGAGTGTTGTTCGTAGTTTTTATGTGGGAGGGGGCATGTGCAGTTTCGTTGTTTTTTTATGCAATGACAATAAAGGCTCTATCTATCTATCTATATATATATCTAAAAGGGATTATTTAGCTTCTGAAGGGAAATATTTACCTTCTGGACAGCACAAGATGGACCGGAGCGGAACGCTTTTTGTCCACCATTGACGAAGCTGCACTTGAGGGGGAGAGGACAATACTGCCGGTTTGGTGGGGTAAACTAACCGAAATTGAGGTGGAATAAATCAGAAGATAAATGTGATTGTTTCTGGATGTGGGAGAGAAAGCGAAAATGTCCAACAGAAGACAAATAAGGATTGGGGTGAGCACACGGACGCATGGCGACACATGACGAGCGGTAGGAATGATCATGTTTTTATCAGTTGGTTTACATTCTATTGATTTTCTGGTTCATATATTTGAAGATAACAAAAAACAAAGACAAAAAAACAAAACCATCCTTTTTGTAAATATGTCCAAAGTCCACTTTGACCAAAAGTTATGTAATCTGATGTGGCTGCCATCACAATATGCAAATTAGATGCGTAAATTTACTCCAGTCATAAACTTGGGATCATATTCTACATCTTTCTCATTGACAGTAAGCCATTATTTCTTACCAGTTTCAAATTACAGCCTTTGGAATTTATGATATCTAAACTAAATATTTTCTTGAAAAAAATCTTGGCCACCAGAGGGTGCATGCAGATGGTGCAGATCTGCAACCTAAATCCTCAAGTAGTTAAGGGTAAAAAAAAATCCAAACCTACATGGCCCTGTGTGAAAAAGTGATTGCCCCCCCCCCCGTTAAAACATAAATTAACTGTGGTTTATCACATCTTTGGAAAGCTGAGCTCAATTTCTCTAGCCACACCCAGGCCTGATTACTGCCACACCTGTTCTCAATCAAGAAATCATTTAAATTGGTCCTGCCTGACAAAGTGAAGTAGACCAAAAATTCCTCCAAAGCTAGACATCATGCTGTGATCCAAAGAAATTCAGGAACAAATGAGAAACAAAGTAATTGAGATCTATCAGTCTGGAAAAGGTTATAAAGCCATTTCTACAGCTTTGGGACTCCAGCGAACCACAGTGAGAGCCATTATCCACAAATGGAGAAAACATGGAACATTAGTGAACCTTCCCAGGAGTGGCCGGCCAACCAAAATTATCCCAAGAGCCCAGCAATGACTCATCCAAGAGGTCACAAAAGACCCCACAACATCCAAAGAACTGCAGGCTTCACTTGCCTCAGTTAAGGTCAGTGTTCATGACTCCACCATAAGAAAGAGACTGGGAAAAAATGGCCTGCATGGCAGAGTTCCAAGACGAAAACCACTGCTGAGCAAAAAGAACACAAAGGCTCATCTCAGTTTTGCCAGAAAACATCTTGATGATCCCCAAGACTTTTGGGAAAATACTCTGTGGACTGACAAGACAAAAGTTGAACTTTTTGGAAGGTATGTGTCCCATTACATCTGGTGTAAAAGTAACACAGCATTTTAGAAAAGGACCATCATACCAACATTAAAATATGGTGGTGGTAGTGTGATGGTCTGGGGCTGTTTTGCTGCGTCAGGACCTGGAAGACTTGCTGTGGTAAATGGAACCATGAATTGTGCTGTCTACCAAAAAATCCTGAAGGAGAATGTCCGGCCATTTGTTCATGACCTCAAGCTGAAGTGCACTTGGGTTCTGCAGCAGAACAATGATTCAAAACACACCAGCAAGTCCACCGCTGAATGACTTAAGAAAAACAAAATGAAGACTTTGGAGTGGCCTAGTCAAAGTCCCGACCCAAATCCGATTGAGATGCTGTGGCATGACCTTAAAAAGGCGGTTCATGCTCAAAAACCCTCCAATGTGGCTGAATTACAAAAATTGTGCAAAGATGAGTGAGTCAAAATTCCTCCACAGTGCTGTAAAAGACTCAGTGTCAGTTATCACAAACGCTTGATTGCAGTTGTTGCTGCTAAGGGTGGCCCAGCCAGTTATTAGGTTTAGGGGGCAATCACTTTTTCACACAGGGCCATGTAGGTTTGGATTTTTTTCCCCTTAACAACGAACACCTTCATTTAAAAACTGCATTTTGTGTTTGTGTTATCTTTGTCTAATATTTAAATTTGTTTGATGATCTGAAACATTTAAGTGTGACAAACACACAAAAAAATAAGAAATCAGGAAGGGGCAAACACTTTCACACCAATGTATGTTTTTACATTTAGCGACCCCTAGTGGTCATGGCAGTAATAACACAAGGAAACATGGTGGATGGTTGCAGCTGTAATGTGTGTGAAGTAGACCCTCACTTACTGTATTCCTAATTCTACCATTTTTCCAACCTTAACCACTTCATATGTGCAAGGGAATGAATCACAAAACCAGACATGAGTCAAAAATGTGGAAGCGGAAGTAACTGCATACGGTAGTGACAAAAAGCCAAGATACCGCTGTAAATTTGGGACTCCAAGGTGTGAGTGCAAGTTTCAGTTCTGTCCACCACCCACTAATCTACTTCTGCACGGGGTTTTAAGCACAAATGAAATAGGGAACAGTATACGTCAATGTGGTTATATTCTTTTTTTTTTTTTATTTAAGTTTTGGTAAAGGGTATACATGTCATTACAGCATTGCATTGTTTACTTTTTCATCATGTTCCCTTTTTTTTGTTTTTTGACAACATTGGAAAAATAATTCTTACAACACCCTTTTTTTAAGTGAAAGAAAAAGAGAAATTTAAAAAAGAACAAAAAAACAAAACAAGAAAAAAAAGAAAAACAAAACAAAAGAGCAAAAAAAAAAATGAGTATCTGAGTAGCGTTGGAACAAAGAGAGGTGCCATTATTGAAATGGTATTTGTCAAAGATTAGATCTGATGGAAGACACATATGCGTTCCAGGGTTGCCAAAAGTTCAAGAACCCATCCATGTCCTGTCTCAGTGCGAATGTCAACTTTTCCATCGAATAAATGTCCTGAATCATGTTAATTCAATCTTCAGGTGTAGGACAGTCCTTCAACATCCATTTTTTTGTTAGAGCTTTTTTACTTGCCAATATTAAAACAGTGAATAAATATTTTTCTCCTCGTCTTTCCAGTGATTCCGGTAGTAAACCCAAATACAAAGTTACAAAAGAAAAGGGGACTGTTATTTTGAATATTTTCCCCAATATTGTCTGTACATTGGCCCAATATTGGTGGATAACTGGGCATGATCAAAACACATGAAAATGATTTGCAGTCTTTTCACCACACAAGCACCAACAATTCAACCCTTTACGAGTAAATTTGTTTTGTGTAGGTGTTCTGAAAAATCTTACCAAATTTTTCCATCCAAATTCTCTCCACTGCAGGGATGAGGTACTTTTCCATTGTTGTTTATTTAGCTTTTCCCATATTTCCAGTTGTAAAGTGAAATTCCCCTCTTTTTCCCATCTCTCTTTTATATATGATGTGTTGTCTCCTTTTAAGTCTTGAAGACCTTGGTATATTTTAGAAATGTATCTGATCCCTGGGATCCCTTTATATGCCATTAAGAAGACCTTCAGAACACCTGACTGGGCCCTTTCCAAATCCTCCTTTTTAAGTATTTTGTTTATGTGGTGTCTAAGCTGAAAGAACCTGTAAAAGTCTTGATTTATTAGACCTTGTTCTTTCAAATCTTCAAAACTTCTTAAAGTTTGCCCTTTAAAAAAATCGTAATATTTTATCAGTCCGTTCTCTTTCCACTTTTTTAAATCTAGTGTCTGTTTTATTAGGAGTAAAGTCTTGATCATAGGCAATCCATTGCAGTAATCGATAGGGTTCTTTTGTTTGATTCTCTCTGACTATCTTAAATCAAATTTTTAGCGGGGTCTCTATCCACGGGTTAGTGTTATTCAAGAGTTTAGGTAAGGCATTGTTCCCTATTATCGCCTGTAGGGGAATGTCACTTGTTATTTGGCATTCCATCTCCTTCCATTGTGCAGTGTAGACTGGGTTACATATCTCTACTAAAGTTTTAATTTGTGTGGCTTTAAAATAGTCCCTGATATTTGGCAGCACGAGTCCACCTTTGTCTTTGTTTAGCTGTAGGGTTCTACAGTATATATCTGATTCTAGGTCTCTTGCCCTGACATATGAATCTTGAGATCCTTCTGTCCAGTTCTTGCCATGTTTTTTTGGGAGGTTCTACCGGTATTGTTTGGAAAAGGTATAGAAGACGTGGAAGTATATTCATTTTGACTGCTTCAGTTCTTTGTGCAGTACCCCAGAATGGTATCATATTCCATCTTGCTAGATCAGATTTTATTTTTGCCATCAGTGGATCATAGTTTAGTGTTATAATTTTGTTGAGTTGTTTCGGGATATTGACCCCCAGCTATTTCATGGATTCCATCTCCCAGTTAGTTTTGAGTTTGCTTAGTAAATATTGATTTGGGTCATAGTTGAATGTTAAAATTTGGGTTTTATGCATGTTTAATTCATCTCAGAGCCATTCAACATACGCAGCGGAGTGAAACAGGGCTGTGTATTTGCACCAACCCTCTTTGGGATTTTCTTTGCTATACTCCTGAGGCATGGCTTCAGCACAGCAACAGAGGGAATCTACCTGCACACAAGATCTGACGGCAGGCTTTTCAACCTCGCCCGCCTGAAAGCCAGAACCAAAGTACGCGAGGCTCTAATCAGAGACATGCTGTTCGCAGACGACGCTGCAGTCGCAACCCACACACAGCAGGAGCTTCAGACCCTGATGGACCGCTTCTCCCAGGCATGCAAGGACTTCGGGCTTACCATCAGCCTGAAAAAGACTAACGTCTTGGCGCAAGGCACGGAAGCACCAACAACCATCACCATCGACGACTACAAGCTGGAGGTCGTGAATCAGTTCACGTACCTGGGGTCCACGATCAGCAACAACCACTCCCTTGATACAGAGATCAACAAGAGGATTGGAAAATCAGCCTTCACACTCGCTTGCCTCACCACACGAGTGTGGGAGAATCCCAAACTCTCTGTCAAGATGAAGATGGCAGTGTACAACGCCTGCGTCATCAGCACACTGCTCTGTGGGAGTGAGACGTGGACAACATACGCCCGGCAGGAAAAGAGACTGAACTCCTTCCACTTGTGCTGCATTCACCACATCCTGGACATATCCTGGCAGGACAAAGTGCCCAACACAGAAGTTCTGTCCCGCGCCGGCCTTCCCTCCATGTTCACTCTACTCAGGCAGCGCAGGCTCCTCTGGCTAGGCCACGTTCACCGTATGGAGGATGGCAGAATCCCCAAAGACGTCCTCTACGGAGAACTGGCAACTGGCAGGAGAGACGTTGGCCGCCCACAGCTGCGCTTTAGAGATGTCTGCAAGAGAGACATGAAGGCACTAGAGATCAACACAGAGCGCTGGGAGGACCTTGCAACGGACCGCTCCAAATGGAGAGGCACCCTGACCAGACAGCTCAAGGCGGGTGAAGAGAGACTGACTGCTGCAGCAGATGAAAAAAGGACCCGCAGGAAGAACCGCCACAGACCCAGCAGCACGGAGACCACCCACAAGTGCGACCTGTGTGACAGGGACTGCCATTCGCGCATCGGCCTGTTCAGCCACAGGCGGTGCTGTTCCAGCAGAGTAGATGTTTAGGATTCTCTTCCATGGTCATCATAGACCGACGGAGGCCGACGACGACGAGGAATTCGTACCCCGATAAATCTCCATACTCTGAAAAAACTGAGATTAGTTCTGGAAAAGAGGTGTCCGGCTGCCCCAGGTGTATTAAAATGTCATCAGCAAAGAGTGCTATTTTATGTTCCTTCTGACCAAGTGTAATACCTTGAATTTTTTGATTCTGTCTTATCCATTGGCTCAGAGGTTCTATGAAGATTGCAAAGAGCAGTGGAGACAAGGGGCAGCCCTGACGACATCCTCTTTCCAGTTCAAAAGATGATGATAATTTACCATTAATCCTTATTTTAGCTATAATGCCTGGATGGTTCTAATGAAGTTGTTATGAAAATTAAAACTAGATAAGATTCTATATAGGAAAGACCAGTCAACTGAATCAAATGCTTTTTCAGCATCTAATCCCAATATGGCTGCATTTAAATTATATTTTTTTTATATGATGAATTATGTGTAAAGTGCGTCTAATGTTATCTTGTGTCTGTCTTTGTCTTATAAAACCTGTTTGGTCTAAATGAATTAAGCCTGTCAGTATATTTTCTAACCTTTTGGCAAGGATAGTGGTAAAAAGCTTCTTGTCGGCCTCTGTCGGTCTATGATGACCATGGAAGAGAATCCTAAACGTCTACTCTGCTGGAACAGCACCGCCTGTGGCTGAACAGGCCGATGCGCACCGGCGTTCTACCTTCCAGCATTGGGCGTTGGTAGGATTCAAGCCTGGGCAGGAAGATATGGAGGACAAGATGTTACCCATGCAGCATGTCCCCCCTCTCCACATCACTGATGAATCCAAAGGAACAGCAGGGCTGCTATAGTTTGGCACCAGCGCCGTCGCAGGAGCTGCCAGAACGATGTTGAGCACAACAGAGAACTGCCTTAGGGGCTCCGACTCCGGATTTTTCCTCAGGGTTGACTCCCGAAGCCTTTCCCGTGACCGGGTGTGCCGCAAGGCAGCAGAGGTTTGAAATCAGGGTTTACCTTCCCCTAGATGGGCTACCTTCCCAGGTTGACGAGCCACCATCTACCCAAAGCATCTGGTTTTCAGGCGCCAGAGATCCGCCCTCGCCTCTTCTCCTATTAGTAAAAGCAGTTCCGCCGGGCTTAGAGACTAAACCACACGGCCAGGCTAGGAGTTGGACTTAGTTGTCAGAGGCTTTTCGAGACGCACACCGTAAGGAGCATTTTATGAGCACTGGGAGCTTAACCCCAGTGCCGCTCCTGGCTATGACAACCTTGGAACCGGTAAAAAGCTTATAGTCCTGATTTAACACACTGATTGGTCTGTAGTTGGAGCAGTCTAGTTTATCCTTTTCAGGTTTAGGTATGACTGCAATGACTCCTTTTCTCCAGGAGGGGGGGGGGATTTCCCCTGTGTGGAGGACATAGTTAAATTTTTTCAGGAGGATAGGAGATAGTTGCTGTTTAAAGGTTTTGTACCACTCTGCTGTATAGCCATCTGCTCCTGGGGATTTGTTAGCTTTAAGTTTCATAATTGCTTTTTCTAATTCTTTAGGTTGTATTTCTGACAATAGTGTTTTATTTTGTGACTCAGTAAGTTGGGGAAGGTTTAATGTATGTAGGAAGGCTTCAGATGCGTTTTTGTGTTTTTTGAGGGAGTACAAGTTCTTGTAGTAGTTCTCGAAGCTTTTAAGAATTTCCTGAATTCTAAATTTTATTTCCTTTGATACTGGGTCTCTGATTTTGTAGATTGCTCTCTCCGTTTGTTGTTTCCTCAATTTATAGGCTAGTAATTTTGCCGATTTGCTACCTGTTTCATAGTATTTTTTTTCAGAAATGTAAGTTTCTTCTGGATTTCTATTGTGTAGATCTCATTTATTTGTTTTTTAATTTCCTTAATTTTGAGCGAGTCATTAGAATGAGTGTTGTCTTTGTGCTCTTTTTCTAGTTTCTTAAGTTCTGACTCTAATGTGATTAGTTTTTCTTGTCTGTTTCTTTTGGATTGCCAGTTTTGCGATAATCTTTCCCCTTATTACAGCTTTGCATGCGTCCCACAGTATTAAAGGGGATACTTCTCCATTATCATTTTCTTCCAAATATCTGAGAATATCTGATTCCAGTTCATCTTTCAGTGGTCCTTTCAGCACATTTGAATTTAACCTCCAAGAAAATGTATTATTTGTGTATTTTTGGATACTTAAGTCCATATAGATCAGACTGTGGTCAGAGAGATCCATCAGTCCTGTTTTACATGTTTTTACTCTTCCAATGTCTCTATTAAACATAAAAAAATAGTCAATCCTTGAGTATGATGAATGTGGCGCTGAGTAAAATGTATAATCTTTTACACTGGGGTTGAATTCCCTCCACACGTCACAGATTCCCATTTCTTTTAGTAGCATCCGAGTTTTTCTACTTTGAGTGTTATTCTGATGTGAAAAATTACCTGATGCATCCCAGTATGGATTCAGTCTTAGATTGAAGTCTCCACCACATATCACTAAACCTTGGGCTTTAGTTATCATTAGGTCAAATACATTTTTATAAAATTTCCAGTTAGCCCCTGGAGGTGCATATACATTCAGCAGGGTGATATCTTCTCCCTCTAGCCGACCAAGTACCATGCTGAATCTCCCTTCTTTATCTTTGTGTTCTGATTTTTTTTCAAATATAATTTTGGTTGAGATCAATGTCACAAATTACAGGCCGGTCTCTTTACTCTCACAATTCTCCAAAATACTTGAAAAAATCTTCACTAAGAGACTGGATGATTTCACTGAAAAACACAACCTCCTTACATATAGCCAGTATGGTTTTAGAGCAGATAAATCTACATCTTTGGCACTGATCGAACTTATAGAAGAAATTACTAGTTGTATAGATAAAAAAAAAGGTTGCTGTAGGAGTATTTATAGATTTAAAGAAAGCTTTTGACACCATTGACCACAGAATACTACTAAGGAAACTGGAAAGGTATGGGATAAGAGGGGTTGGACTGAGTTGGGTGGAAAGTTATTTAACAGACAACAATTTGTGCAAATTGGAGAGCACAAATCACCCTTCATGGACATCACTTGTGGTGTGCCCCAGGGGTCAGTTTTGGGACCCAAACTCTTTATTTTGTATATAAATGACATATGCCAAGTATCAAAAATTCTGAAATTTATTTTGTTTGCGGATGACACAAATATCCTTTGCACTGGTGAGAATTTGCAGCAGGTTTTAGAGGTGGTCACAACTGAAATGGAAAAATTAACGCAGTGGTTCAACAAAAATAAATTATCTCTAACTCTAAAAAAACCCAAAGATTATGTTGTTTGGAAATTATAAAATAAATCATGAAATTATGGTAACGATAGATGATACCAGAATCGAAAAAGTACAGGAAAATAAGTTTCTGGGGGTGACGCTAGACAATAAAATCTGCTGGAAACCTCACATCAGTCACATCCGGGCCAAATTAGCAAAATGTATAGGCATACTGGGGAAGACAAGACACTTCTTGGACTATAAATCATTGGTCTTATTGTACAATTCACTGTTTTTACCTTATCTTAACTACTGTGTAGAAGTCTGGGGAAACACCTACAAGACCAACCTACAGTCAATATGCACATTACAAAAAAGAGCTATAAGGATAATAAACAATGCAGGATATAGAGACCATACCAATGCGTTGTTCTTAAAGTCACATGTCATAAAGTTCATCGATTTAGTTAAATTTAAGACAGCACAAGTAATGTACAGAGCAATTAATAATCAACTACCAACTAATATACAAAAAATATTTAAAAAAAGAGACAATGATCATAATTTGAGGGGAGACTTAAACTTTACAAAACCCAAGATACGTACAACCAAGAAAAGTATGTGCATATCTGTCTGTGGGGTGGATTTGTGGAACAGTCTGGAGCCGGAACTGAAACTATGTACAAACAGAAATCAATTCAAAAAGAGGTATAAGCACCATTTGCTGAAAGGGTATATGTTAGAAGGGTAGTAGTTATATGTACGATTCATTATGTTCACTCTGGGATATTATGGGACACTATGGAATGGTGGGTGGGACAGCACTGTGTATATCTGTGTTGTTTGAGGCTGGTTTTGATGTATGGACATCATTGTATGTTAGAATGGATGGGTGTTAATGTTGATTTGTAAAAAAATACAGTAAATTGTTTACTTGGGGTCTTAAAGGTGGTAATTTGTATAAAATTCACATGGGTGTATCTATGGAAAAGAAGAGATGGAATTAATAAGTGTTCACTTCTTCCTTCTCCCTTTCGAACAGTGTAGGGAGAAGGAGAAGGAAGAAGGCCGGAAGAAGGCCGGTGATCTGGTCGTCACAAGGAAGTGACGACCAGATCGTCACTTCCTTGTGGTAACGTATCGTCACTTCCTGTTTTGCTGTCTGCCTGTGTGGTTTGCTCTCCAGCTCTCGAGCCACTAGCTATGGCTACTAGCTCTCTTTCCTCTCCTCCTCTGGTGTGCTCTCTCTGTCAGATGTTTAGCTACACCTCTGCCTCTTTTAGTGATAACGGTAAATGTAATAAATGTTGTCTTTTTGAGGCGCTCGAGGCGAGGTTGTCTGATTTGGAATCCCGGCTCCGCTGCATTGAAACACCGTCTGCGCCAGTTAATCTCGACGGACGCCCCTTAGCTGCAGCGGAGCTAGCTAGCTTAGGTCCCCCTGTCACCGGTTCCCCGGCTCTCCTCTGCAGCGAGGAGACTGGGTGGGTGACGGTGAGAAGGAAGCCTAGTCGCAAAGCCCCGGTTCACCACCAACCTGTTCACGTTTCTAATCGTTTTTCCCCGCTCAGCGACACACCCGCTGAGGAAAAAACTCTGATCATTGGCGACTCTGTAGTCAGAAACGTGAACCTAGAGACTCCAGCGGCCATAGTCACATGCATTCCTGGGGCCAGAGCAGGCGACATCGAGTCAAATTTGAAAATGCTGGCTAAAAGTAACTGTAAATATTCCACAATTGTTATTCACGCCGGCATTAATGACATCTGTCTCCGGCAGTCGGAAGTCACGAAACTTAATGTAGAATCGGTGTGTGACTTTGCAAAAACGATGTCAGCCACTGTAGTATTCTCTGGGCCCCTCCCCAATCTGACCAGTGATGACATGTTTAGTCGCTCGTCATCCTTGAACCGCTGGCTGTCTGTGTGGTGTCCTAAAAATGACGTGGGCTACATTGACAATTGGAGCTCTTTTTGGGGAAAACCTGGTCTTATGAGACGAGACAGCATTCATCCCACTTTGGATGGTGCTTCTCATTTATCTAACAATCTGGCATCTTTTTTATCCAAATTTCCAAAACCCTGACTACTCAGAGTTGGGACCAGGAAGCAGAGTCGCAGTCTTACACGCCTCTCTGCAGCTCCTCTTCATCCGCCACCCCTCAGCTTAGCCCCTGTCTTCCCCATCAGAGAATCGTTGTCTGCTCCCTCCAAAGTAAATAAAAATATAATGTATAAGCATCCCAAAGTGATAAAGCAAAATATTGGTAAAACTCAAATTAAACATAAAGCCTCTAAATTGAATGATTTGGCCTCTGTTCCTCCTCATAATTTAAAAATTAAATGTGGTTTATTAAATATTAGGTCTCTAACTCCCAAGTCTCTGTTAGTCCATGATCTGTTAATTGATCATCAGATTGATTTAATTTCCCTTACAGAGACTTGGTTAGGACAAGAGGATTATGTTGGTTTAAATGAATCAACTCCCTCTGGTTATTTAAACTGTCAAAATCCCAGAAGTTCTGGTCGTGGAGGAGGAGTAGCATCAATTTACCATTCCAAATTATTAGTTAATGTAAAGCAAAAAACATGTTATAATTCCTTTGAGGGCCTGGTCCTCAGTATTGGGCACTTTAGCAATTCCAGGTTAAACCCAATTTTATTTGCCATAGTTTATCGTCCCCCATCAACCTATTCAGAATTTTTATCCGAATTTCCTGATTTCTTAGCTGATTTAGTGCTGAAATCTGATAGAATAATTATAGTAGGGGACTTTAATATACATGTGGATGTAGATAGTGACTGCCTTAATGTGGCTTTTAATTCAATATTAGACTCGATTGGGTTTTCTCAGAAAGTAGGAAATTCTACTCATTACCTCCACCATACATTGGACCTTGTTCTGACATATGGCATAGAAATAGAAAATCTTGTAGTGTCTCCTCATAACCCTGTACTGTCAGACCATTGTCTGTTAACCTTTGATTTTACTATTTCTGACTATTTGGCTCCTAAAGAAAAATATTATCACAGTAGATGCCTCTCAGATGATGCTGTTTCCAAATTTATGCAGATTGTTTCCTCTATGCCATGTGTCAACACAACGGAAATAAGCTATAGACAGCTTGCTCCTTCTGTAATTGATAACATGGTGGATAGTGTTTCAGCTTCTCTGCATCAGGCTCTAGACTTGGTGGCCCCCTTAAAAAAGAAAAAGTCTAAACAGAGATTTTTAACTCCTTGGTTCAACACAGAAACTCGTAGCTTAAAACAGAAGACTCGTCAATTAGAAAGAAAATGGCGCTCTACTAATTTAGATGAAATCTATTTAGCTTGGAGAAATCATCTTTTAATTTATAAAAAATCTCTTAGAAAAGCTAGAACGAGTTATTACTCTGCATTAATAGAAGAAAACAAGAATAATCCCAGGTTTCTTTTCAGTACTGTAGCCAGGTTGACAAAGAGTCAGGACTCTGTCAATCCTAGCATCCCCTTAGAGCTTACTAGTCAGGACTTTATGAACTTTTTCAATAATAAAATTTCATCCATCAGAGATAAAATCAATCAGATTCTTCCCACAGTTAACTTAAATACTGTAACTACTACAACTCCTTCTATTGATGTCTGTCTTGATGAGTTTACTCCAATCGACCTTTGTGAGTTAGACAAAATAGTTTCCTCATCCAAACCTTCAACTTGTCTTTTAGACCCTATTCCTACCAGGTTATTTAAAGAAGTCTTCCCACTTATTGGTAGCTTTATTCTTCATATAATCAATTCTTCATTAACTTCAGGCCATGTACCGCAGGCTTTTAAAACGGCTGTAATTAAACCCTTACTCAAAAAGCCAACGCTAGATCCAGGAGCTTTAGCTAACTATAGACCAATCTCTAATCTCCCTTTCATTTCAAAAATCTTAGAAAGAGTTGTTGCTACGCAATTATTTGACCACCTGCAGGGAAATGGTTTATTTGAGGAGTTTCAATCTGGGTTTAGAATCCATCATAGCACTGAAACAGCCTTAGCGAAGGTCACTAACGACCTCCTCATTGCATCTGATAATGGACTAGTTTCTGTACTTGTCCTTTTAGATCTTAGTGCAGCTTTTGATACTATTGATCATAATATTCTACTTGATAGATTAGAACACTATGTTGGACTTAATGGAACTTCGTTGCAGTGGTTTAGATCTTATTTATCTGATAGGTTCCAGTTTGTTCATGTAAATGATGAGTTTTCTCTCAGCTCAAAGCTTAGTCATGGAGTTCCACAGGGATCTGTGCTTGGCCCTACTCTTTTTAGTTTATATATGCTTCCGTTAGGCAACATTATTAGAAAGCACTGTATACATTTTCACTGTTATGCAGATGACACACAATTATACCTGTCAATGAAGCCAGATGATACTAATCAATTAGCCAAGTTAGAAGCCTGTCTTAAGGAAATCAAAGTTTGGATGACTTGTAATTTCCTGCTATTAAATTCAGATAAGACTGAAGTCATTCTTGTTGGTCCAAAAAACCTTAGAAATTCCTTTCCAAATCAAACTTTCAGTTTGGATGCAGTTACTCTTTCTCTTAATAGCTCTGTGAGGAACCTTGGAGTTATTTTTGATCAGGATTTGTCCTTCAATTCACATATTAAATTTGTTTCTAAGACTGCCTTCTATCATTTGCGTAATATTGCCAAGATTAGGAGCATCTTGTCTCAGAGTGATGCTGAGAAGCTGATCCACGCTTTTGTTAGCTCGAGATTAGATTATTGTAATTCTTTATTATCAGGTTGTCCTAAAACATCTTTAAAAAGTCTTCAGCTGATCCAAAATGCTGCAGCAAGAGTTTTAACAGGTACTAGAAAGAGAGATCATATCTCTCCGGTTCTGGCCTCCCTTCATTGGCTTCCCATAGAGTTTAGAATTAAGTTTAAAATCCTTCTTCTTACTTACAAAGCTCTAAACAATCAGGCTCCTTTTTATTTAAAAGATCTGATACTACCGTATCATCCTAACAGAGCACTACGCTCCCAAAATGCAGGTTTACTTGTAATACCTAGAATCTCCAAAAGTACAATGGGAGGCAGAGCCTTCAGTTATCAAGCTCCTCTCCTGTGGAATCAGCTGCCAATCTGGATTCGGGAGTCAGACTCGATCTCTGTTTTTAAGAATAGGGCTAAAACCTACCTTTTTGATATAGCCTACAATTAGGGAGGGATCATGTGTTTTCTGAACCCTCCCTTAGTTATGCTGCTAATAGGTTTAGTCAGCCGGGGGACCTCCAGTAATGCACTGGGCCTCACTCCTTTCCTCACTCTCTATGAAATATTTTTTTTTTGCTGGTCATTAACATTTGTTTGTTCTCTCCCATAGATTGAGTCCCCATCGTGCTGTTTGCTCTCTACATGTCTGTTCTTTTCTTCTTCTCTATCCCCTCACCCCCCAGCCAGTCGCAGCAGATGACTGCCCCTCCCTGAGCCTGGTTCTGCTGGAGGTTTCTTCCTGTTAAAAGGGAGTTTTTCCTCTCCACCCTCGCCAAGTGCTTGCTCACAGGGGATCGCCTGATTGCTGGGGTCTTTCTGCAACTGTGGGGGTCCTCCCTACAGTTGATAGTGCTATGAGATGACTGTTGTTGTGAAATGGCGCTATATAAATAAAGTTGAATTGAATTGAATTGAATTGAATTGTATACTGTTACTTTATTGCATTTGCCATTTGCTTGTATTTGTTATATTTTTGTGTTCGAAATAAACTATCTATCTATCTATCTATCTATGTCGCTACTCCCCTCCTCCTCCCTGACTTATATGAAGATGAAGAGATCATTTTAATCCCTTGTCTATTAAGTTTAGTGTGCTCCACATCTGTTAGGTGGGTTTCCTGTAAAAATATTATTCCTGCTTTGTCTTTTTTCATTTTGCCTAGAATCTTGGATCTTTTAACTGGATTCAGGATCCCTTTTACATTATATGAGATTATTTTGGTTACACCCTGTTTCTCCATTGTGTTGTCTTATTTAGTATAACAGTGTGGTGGCCCTCTTTTATGCTACTCAGAAACTGAAAGAACATTAAGAACATAGTAGGCTGCAGGTTGGCAGGTTGTGCAGGTTGGCTGCACGGTGGCGCAGTGGTTTAGCACTGTGGCAGCACAGTTTTACCCTTGGCCGGGGGATCGCGGGGATCGTGGGTTCGATTCCAGCCCCCGACCAACAGTGAGCTGTGTGGAGTTTGCATGTTCTCCCCGTGTTGCGTGGGTTTACTCCGGGATTTCTCCGGTTTCCTCCCGCATACCAAAAACATGTAGGTTTAGGGCGCTCGCGCACGCAGCGACCAGCAGCCGGTGGCTTGTCACCAGACTGCAAACCAAATCTACCTACGGGTACAAATAAGTAACAAAAAAAAAAAAAAAAAAAAAAAAATAGTATATAAAACTTTAAAACAAAAAACTGACAAAAGATCTTCCTGAGCTGAGGTCTTTTTAGCGACCTTAGAAGAGCCTTGTTGGTGCGTTGGCTCTGAGGGAAATTCCTCAAACTCCGTTACGTGCTGAGGGCCCTCTCTTACCCCTGTAAGTTGTCCCATGTTTTTAACATGAATTTCAGATCCCAATCCGAACTTGTAATGATTTTTTTTTTTTTTAATATGCCTATACCCTATGAAATTGTGCGCAACCTCCCACCACCGTCACAGCAAACAATCACGTTAATACAGTATTTGTTAGTGTGGAGAGTTCATGTGGTTCATTGTCACATTTCTATTTTAACAAGTTTTTTTTTTTTTAAAGACTTATTTGTTTCTAATATTATGACTGTTCCATGAAATGTTTTACCACTTGATACTTGCTGATTCTGCATCTCCTTTAATGTTTGTTACCTTGTAGGAGGAGGGTTTGATGCGCAGATTGATTAAAAATATCGTTATTCCCTCCTGAAAACGCTCAGTTTTTCCTTATAGCCCTGGCGCTGGGTTTCCCGCTGCTGGCCCGTGGATTTTGAGGGTCTCTGTGTGGACCACGTTTGAGCCTTGATTCTTTCGATCGGGTCTGCTGTGGGTTTATATACCGTTACCGGGAGCCCTCTTTTCGCCATATCCGTGGTTGCTTCTTCCGCCGAGTTGTAGAGACACGTCTCTTCCCCGTAAAAAACCCGCAGCTTCACTGGAAATGGAGTTTGAAAGCGCAGTTTCTTCTCTCGTAGTACCTTTTTAGCGTTGTTGTATTCCCAACACTTTATAAGGACTTCCAGGGCGTAGTCGTGCTCCACAAAAACTTTTCTTTCTTGGTGCATAAATCCTTTTTTCTGCCAAGCCAGTCTCAAAACCTCCTCCTTTGTTTTGAAGTTGGAGAACTTAACCACCACCGAACGCGGGGGCGCTTCCGCCGACGGCCTTGGGGCTAATGAACGGTGCGCCCTTTCTATTTTCAAATCGGTGGATTGGGGAATTTCCAACTTCTCTCTCAGTATGGATTCCACGCATGCAGCCATTGTGGTGAAACTGTCCTCGACTCCTTCTTTCAGACCATGAATTCTTATGTTGTCTCTTCTTAGTCTTCCTTCTTGGTCGGTTAGCTTAGCCTCCAGTCTTGACTGTCATTTGAGTAGTTCCAGCACGTTTTCTTCCAGCCCTTTTATTCTTTCCTCTGCTTCCATGATTCGGTCCTCAGCCTGGTCCACTCTGCTGTTTGTCCTTTTTATTTCGTCTTTAATTTCACGAAATTCGGCCCAACACTCTCGGTGAAATTGTCTTAATTCTTGAAGTACCATTTTTAAGCTAACCGTGTTGCTAGCCTCATTCAGCTCCTCTGCTTCCGAGTGGTCATTGTCCTCCAGGTCAGATTCTCCGGCCGATGCGCGTCTTGGCCTGCGAAATGTCGATCTCTTCTGTTTTCCTTTAGGCATAATGACTTTGTCTTTTGATTTTCACTCTTCCAAAAATCCGTTAAATCTGATTTTCAAGGTATTTTCACGGCTCGGGTCTGAGAGCTTCAGCGTTAAGCTGCTATCACCATGGTGTCCAGACCGGAAGTCCCAATGTGGTTATATTCTAAGGTTAGGGACTTACAATCTATTTTGGCTTAATTGGGGGACTTGTTGTAATTGAAGGTGTCATTTAAAAAGTTCTGTACCTGTGTGTCTATTAGTGCTACAAATAAAACAGGTTAACCTCAAAAGACTCATGAGTAGTACTGCAGACTGGAAACTAAAAGCATTTGCACTGACAGGTAGCATATAGAGTCTTTGCAAGCAGATGACATGCAAATGTGTGACAAGTCCCTGTTATTAGTCTGTGATTCTTGGAATTTGAGATGTATCCAGGTATTGGATTTAGAGGGAGACCCTACTTAGTAAAACTATTGCTTGCAAGCAAAGGAATCCAATTCAGTTGCTCCCTGTAATCTTTTATACAGTATCTCACAAAAAATGAGTACACCCCTCACATTTTTGTAAATATTTTATTATATCTTTTCATGGGACAACACTGAAGACATGACATACAGCTTGTATGACAGTGTAAATTTGCTGTCCCCTCAAAATAACTCAAAAGAGCCATTAATGTCTAAACTGCTGGCAATAAAAGTGAGTACACCCCTAAGTGAAAATGTCCAAATTGTGCTCAAAAGTGTCAGTATTTTGTGTGGCCACCATTATTTTCCAGCACTGCCTTAACTCTCTTGGACATGGAGTTCACTAGAGCTTCACAGGGTGTCCTTTTCCACTCCTCCATGACGACATCACGGAGCTGGTGGATGTTAGAGACTTTGCGCTCCTCCACCTTCCATTTGAGGCTGCCCCACAGATGCTCAATGGAGTTTAGTTCTGGAGACATGCTTGGCCAGTCCATCACCTTTACCCTCAGTTTCTTTAGCAAGGCAGTGGTCATCTTGGAGGTGTGTTTGGAGTCGCTATCATGTTGGAATACTGCCCTGCGGCTCAGTTTCCGGAGGGCGGGGATCATGCTCTGCTTCAGTATGTACATACTGAAGCAGTATGTAAGAAGTATAGTACATACATACATAGTACTACACCTCTTCCTGTTTTAGTGATAACGGTAAATGTAATAAATGTTGTCTTTTTGAGGCGCTCGAGGCGAGGTTGTCTGATTTGGAATCCCGGCTCTGCTGCATTGAAACACCGTCTGCGCCAGTTAATCTTGACGGACGCCCATTAGCCGCAGCGGAGCTGGCTAGCTTAGGCCCCCCTGTCAGCGGTCCCTCGGCTCTCCTCAGCAGCGAGGAGACTGGGTGGGTGACGGTGAGAAGGAAGCCTAGTCGCAAAGCCCTGGTACACCACCAACCTGTTCACGTTTCTAATCGTTTTTCCCCGCTCAGCGACACACCCGCTGAGGAAAAAACTTTGATCATTGGCGACTGTAGTCAGAAACGTGAACCTAGAGACTCCAGCGGCCATAGTCCAATGCATTCCTGGGGCCAGAGCAGGCGACATCGAGTCAAATTTGAAAATGCTGGCTAAAAGTAACTGTAAATATTCCACAATTATTATTCACGCCGGCATTAATGACATCCGTCTCCGGCAGTCGGAAGTCACGAAACTTAATATAGAATCGGTGTGTGACTTTGCAAAAACGATGTCTGCCACTGTAGTATTCTCTGGGCCCCTCCCCAATCTGACCAGTGATGACATGTTTAGCCGCTTGTCATCCTTGAACCGCTGGCTGTCTGTGTGGTGTCCTAAAAATGACGTGGGCTACATTGACAATTGGAGCTCTTTTTGGGGAAAACCTGGTCTTATGAGACGAGACAGCATTCATCCCACTTTGGATGGTGCTTCTCATTTATCTAACAATCTGGCATCTTTTTTATCCAAATTTCCAAAACCGTGACTACTCAGAGTTGGGACCAGGAAGCAGAGTCGCAGTCTTACACGCCTCTCTGCAGCTCCTCTTCATCCGCCACCCCTCAGCTTAGCCCCTGTCTTCCCCATCAGAGAATCGTTGTCTGCTCCCTCCAAAGTAAATAAAAATATAATGTATAAGCATCCCAAAGTGATAAAGCAAAATATTGGTAAAACTCAAATTAAACATAAAGCCTCTAAATTGAATGATTTGGCCTCTGTTCCTTCTCATAATTTAAAAATTAAATGTGGTTTATTAAATATTAGGTCTCTAACTCCCAAGTCTCTGTTAGTCCATGATTTGTTAATTGATCATCAGATTGATTTAATTTCCCTTACAGAGACTTGGTTAGGGCAAGAGGATTACAGTGGGGCAAAAAAGTATTTAGTCAGCCACCAATTGTGCAAGTTCTCCCACTTAAAAGATGAGAGAGGTCTCCAATTTTCATCATAGGTATACCTCAACTATGAGAGACAAAATGAGAAAAAAAATCCAGAAAATCATACTGAAGGATTTTTAATGAATTAATTGGTAAATTCCTTGGTAAAATAAGTATTTGGTCACTTACAAACAAGCAAGATTTCTGGCTCTCACAGACCTGTAACTTCTTCTTTAAGAGGCTCCTCGGTCCTCCACTCATTACCTGTATTAATGGCACCTGTTTGAACTCTTTATCAGTATAAAAGACACCTGTCCACAACCTCAAACAGACTCCAAACTCCACTATGGCCAAGACCAAAGAGCTGTCAAAGGACACCAGAAACAAAATTGTAGACCTGCACCAGGCTGGGAAGACTGAATCTGCAATAGGTAAGCAGCTTGGTGTGAAGAAATCAACTGTGGGAGCAATTATTAGAAAATGGAAGACATACAAGACCACTGATAATCTCCCTCGATCTGGGGCTCCACGCAAGATCTCACCCCACGGGGTCAAAATTATCACGAGAACAGTGAGCAAAAATCCCAGAACCACACGGGGGGACCTAGTGAATGACCTGCAGAGAGCTGGGCCCAAAGTAACAAAGGCTACATCAGTAACACACTACGCTGCCAGGACCTCAAATCCTGCAGTGTCAGACGTGTCCCCCTGCTTAAGCCAGTACATGTCCAGGCCCGTCTGAAGTTTGCTAGAGAGCATTTGGATGATCCAGAAGAGGATTGGGAGAATGTCATATGGTCAGACGTGTTTAGAGGAGAAAGAACACCATCCCTACTGTGAAGCATGGGGGTGAAAACATCATACTTTGGGGCTGTTTTTCTGCAAAGGGACCAGGACAACTGATCCGTGTAAAGGGAAGAATGAATGGGGCCATGTATCGTGAGATTTTGAGTGAAAACCTCCTTCCATCAGAAGGGGATTGAAGATGAAACGTGGCTGGGTCTTTCAGCATGACAATGATCCCAAACACACTGCCCGGGCAACGAAGGAGTGGCTTCGTAAGAAGCATTTCAAGGTCCTGGAGTGGCCTAGCCAGTCTCCAGATCTCAACCCCATAGAAAATCTTTGGAGGGAGTTGAAAGTCCATGTTGCCCAGCGACAGCCCCAAAACATCACTGCTCTAGAGGAGATCTGCATGGAGGAATGGGCCAAAATACCAGCAACAGTGTGTGAAAACCTTGTGAAGACTTACAGAAAACGTTTGACCTCTGTCATTGCCAACAAAGGGTATATAACAAAGTACTGAGATGAACTTTTGGGAATGACCAAATACTTATTTTACCGAGGAATTTACCAATTAATTCATTAAAAATCCTTCAATGTGATTTTCTGGATTTTTTTTTTTTCCTCATTTTGTCTCTCACAGTTGAGGTATACCTATGATGAAAACTGGAGACCTCTCTCATCTTTTAAGTGGGAGAACTTGCACAATTGGTGGCTGACTAAATACTTTTTTTCCCCACTGTATGTTGGTTTAAATGAATCAACTCCCTCTGGTTATTTAAACTGTCAAAATCCCAGAAGTTCTGGTCATGGAGGAGGAGTAGCAACAATTTACCATTCCAAATTACTAGTTAATGTAAAGCAAAAAACATGTTCTAATTCCTTTGAGGGCCTGGTCCTCAGTATTGGGCACTTTAGCAATTTTAGGTTAAACCCAGTTTTATTTGCCATAGTTTATCGTCCCCCATCAACCTACTCAGAATTTTTATCCGAATTTGCTGATTTCTTAGCTGATTTAGTGCTGAAATCTGATAGAATAATTATAGTAGGGGACTTTAATATACATGTGGATGTAGATAGTGACTGCCTTAATGTGGCATTCAATTCAATATTAGACTCGATTGGGTTTTCTCCGAAAGTAGGAAATTCTACTCATTACCTCCACCATACATTGGACCTTGTTCTGACATATGGCATAGAAATAGAAAATCTTGTAGTGTCTCCTCATAACCCTGTACTGTCAGACCATTGTCTGTTAACCTTTGATTTTACTATTTCTGACTATTTGGCTCCTAAAGAAAAATATTATTACAGTAGATGCCTCTCAGATGATGCTGTTTCCAAATTTATGCAGATTGTTTCCTCTATGCCATGTGTCAACACAACGGAAATAAGCTATAGACAGCTTGCTCCTTCTGTAATTGATAACATGGTGGATAGTCTTTCAGCTTCTCTGCATCAGACTCTAGACTTGGTGGCCCCCTTAAAAAAGAAAAAGTCTAATCAGAGATTTCTAACTCCTTGGTTCAACACAGAAACTCGTAGCTTAAAACAGAACACTCATCAATTAGAAAGAAAAGGGCGCTTTACTAATTTAGATGAAATCTATTTAGCTTGGAGAAATCATCTTTTAATTTATAAAAAATCTCTTAGAAAAGCTAGAACGAGTTATTACTCTGCATTAATAGAAGAGAACAAGAATAATCCCAGGTTTCTTTTCAGTACTGTAGCCAGGTTGACAAAGAGTCAGGACTCTGTCAATCCTAGCATTCCCTTAGAGCTTACTAGTCAGGACTTTATGAACTTTTTCAATAATAAAATTTCATCCATCAGAGATAAAATCAATCAGATTCTTCCCACAGTTAACTTAAATACTGTAACTACTACAACTCCTTCTATTGATGTCTGTCTTGATGAGTTTACTCCAATCGACCTTTGTGAGTTAGACAAAATAGTTTCCTCATCCAAACCTTCAACTTGTCTTTTAGACCCTATTCCTACCAGGTTATTTAAAGAAGTCTTCCCACTTATTGGTAGCTTTATTCTTCATATAATCAATTCTTCATTAACTTTAGGCCATGTACCGCAGGCTTTTAAAACGGCTGTAATTAAACCCTTACTCAAAAAGCCAACGCTAGATGCAGGAGCTTTAGCTAACTATAGACCAATCTCTAATCTCCCTTTCATTTCAAAAATCTTAGAAAGAGTTGTTGCTACGCAATTATTTGACCACCTACAGGGAAATGGTCTACTTGAAGAGTTTCAATCTGGGTTTAGAATCCATCATAGTACTGAAACAGCCTTAGCGAAGGTCACTAACGACCTCCTCATTGCATCTGATAATGGACTAGTTTCTGTACTTGTCCTTTTAGACCTTAGTGCAGCTTTTGATACTATCGATCATAATATTCTACTTGATAGATTAGAACACTATGTTGGACTTAATGGAACTTCGTTGCAATGGTTTAGATCGTATTTATCTGATAGGTTCCAGTTTGTTCATGTAAATAATGAGTTTTCTTTCAACTCAAAGCTTAGTCATGGAGTTCCACGGGGATCTGTGCTAGGCCCTACTCTTTTTAGTTTATATATGCTTCCGTTAGGCAACATTATTAGAAAGCACTGTATACATTTTCATTGTTATGCAGATGACACACAATTATACCTGTCAATGAAGCCAGATGATAGTAATCAATTAGCCAAGTTAGAAGCCTGTCTTAAGGAAATCAAAGCTTGGATGACTTGTAATTTCCTGCTATTAAATTCAGATAAGACTGAAGTCATTCTTGTTGGTCCAAAAAACCTTAGAAATTCCTTTCCAAATCAAACTTTCAGTTTGGATGCAGTTACTCTTTCCCTTAATAGCTCTGTGAGGAACCTTGGAGTTATTTTTGATCAGGATTTGTCCTTCAATTCACATATTAAATTTTTTTCTAAGACTGCCTTCTATCATTTGCGTAATATTGCCAAGATTAGGAGCATCTTGTCTCAGAGTGATGCTGAGAAGCTGATCCACGCTTTTGTTAGCTCGAGATTAGATTATTGTAATTCTTTATTATCAGGCTGTCCTAAAACATCTTTAAAAAGTCTTCAGCTGATCCAAAATGCTGCAGCAAGAGTTTTAACAGGTACTAGAAAGAGAGATCATATCTCTCCGGTTCTGGCCTCCCTTCATTGGCTTCCCATAGAGTTTAGAATTAAGTTTAAAATCCTTCTTCTTACTTACAAAGCTCTAAACAATCAGGCTCCTTTTTATTTAAAAGATCTGATACTACCGTATTATCCTAACGGAGCACTACGCTCCCAAAATGCAGGATTACTTGTAATACCTAGAATCTCCAAAAGTACAATGGGAGGCAGAGCCTTCAGTTATCAAGCTCCTCTCTTGTGGAATCAGCTGCCAATCTGGATTCGGGAGTCAGACTTGATCTCTGTTTTTAAGAATAGGGCTAAAACCTACCTTTTTGATATAGCCTACAATTAGGGAGGGATCATGTGTTTCTGAACCCTCCCTTAGTTATGCTGCTAATAGGTTTAGTCAGCCGGGGGACCTCCAGTAATGCACTGGGCCTCACTCCTTTCCTCACTCTCTATGAAATATTTTTTTTTGCTGGTCATTAACATCTGTTTGTTCTCTCCCATAGATTGAGTCCCCATCGTGCTGTTTGCTCTCTACATGTCTGTTCTTTTCTTCTTCTCTATCCCCTCACCCCCCAGCCAGTCACAGCAGATGACTGCCCCTCCCTGAGCCTAGTTCTGCTGGAGGTTTCTTCCTGTTAAAAGGGAGTTTTTCCTCTCCACCGTCGCCAAGTGCTTGCTCACAGGGGATCGCCTGATTGCTGGGGTCTTTCTGCAACTGTGGGGGTTCCCCCCTTCAGTTGAAAGTGCTATGAGATGACTGTTGTTGTGAAATGGCGCTATATAAATAAAGTTGAATTGAATAGTACATGTTGGCATTCATGATTCCCTCAATGAACTGTAGCTCCTCAGTGCTGGCAGCACCCATGCAGCCCCAAACCATGACACTCCCACCACCATGCTTGACTGTTGGCAAGACACACTTGTCTTTGTACTCCTTACCTGGTTGCCGCCACACACACTTAACAGCATCTGAACCAAATAAGTTTATGTTGGTCTCATCAGACCACAGGACATGGTTCCAGTAATCCATGTCCTTAGTCTGCTTGTCTTCAGCAAACTGTTTGCAGGCTTTCTTGTGCATCATCTTTAAAAAGGGCTTCGTTCTGGGACGACAGCCATGCAGACCAATTTGATGGAGTGTGCGGCGTATGGTCTGAGCACTGACAGGCTGATCCCCCACACCCCTTCAACCTCTGCAGCAATGCTGGCAGGACTTACACGTCTATTTTCAAAAGACAACCTCTGGATATGATGCCGAGCATGTGCACTCAACTTCTTTGGTCGACCATGGCGAGGCCTGTTCTGAGTGGAACCTGTCCTGTTAAACCGCTGTATGGTCTTGGCCACTGTGCTGCAGCTCAGTTTCAGGGTGTTGGTAATCTTCTTATAGCCTAGGCCACCTTTATGTAGAGCAACAATTCTTTTTTCAGATCCTCAGAGAGTTCTTTGCCATGAGGTGCCATGTTGAACTCCCAGTGACCAGTATGAGAGAGTGTGAGAGCAATAACACCAAATTAAACACACCTGCTCCCCATTCACACCTGAGACCTTGTAACACTAATGAGTCACATGACACTAGGGAGGGGAAATGGCTAATTGGGCACAAAGTGGACATTTTCACTTAAGGGTGTACTCCTTTTTGTTGCCAGCAGTTTAGACATTAATGGCTGTTTGTTGAGTTATTTTGAGGGGACAGCAAATTTACACTGTTATGCAAGCTGTACACTGACTACATTGTATCAGTGTCAAATCTTCAGTGTTGTCCCATGAAAAGATATAATAAAATATTTCCAAAAATGTGAGGGGTGTACTCACTTTTGTGAGATACTGTGCATCTGAAAAAAAAATCACAGGAAATTTCTTTTTTTTCCTGCTTTCTCTCCAAACTGTGAAAACAAAACACAAAGCAGATTAAATATCTCAAACTTTTTTTGATGAAGAGCCACAAATTAATTATAATTGTACATCTCCAGCATCTCTCGCGGGTAAACCTCACTTCACCATACACATTCAGCAGCGGCTTTACACCCTCTATAAGTGTGGGCCCAAAAACATCCCACATGGCGCCTCACACTGTGATAGCCTCCAGCTCTTCATATGAGGTATTCTGTGTGTGCGCACGCATCTGGCAGTGTGTGCGCATGTGTACACTGGACGTCTTGCTCTTTTATTCAACGATAGCTCTTTCATCCTCTGTAAGAGAGCCGCGTGGTCTTGCCCTCTGAGCCCCAGAGATGAAGTCTTGTGTTTATGTGCGTTAGATTTCCATCCCACAGAGCTCACCCTCCCTTTCTACTCACATTAAAGAAGAGATGTGGACAACAGCCTGGTGGTTTACTTTTTCACAGCTGTCAGTTTTCTGGGGGGCCTTAAGGAATTTGGATAAAAAGCTTCAAGCAAATGCATTTCTATATAAATATTATTCTTATTCCACATCTGTAATGTTAATGTTCCTCACCTTGCTGCATTGAAATAAAATCTATTTATCCAAAAGAAAATAAGACATATTTAAAGATGGATATTTATGAGGACACTTATTTTTTAAAGCATGATATAAACCATAAATACAGTGGTTAATATAATATGATAACACAACATAACAAAAATAATTTTTTTGTAAGTTGTCTGTGTTTTTTCAACTGATTTAAGACAATTTTGCACCGCTGAATCTGAAAATGACATCCGTTTCTCTCGATCAGGTCAGGTTTTTATGCTAAGTTGTAAACAGTTGTACAGAAGTTGTACAGTTGTACTGTAAATTGAATAGTAGATATTGATAAAGGTAAGTACATGTAAATTGAATGTTTTGTCATCATTGTTCAAAATTCAGAGAATTTCAAGAAATTTGCATTTGCAAAGAATTTTGCATCATATAAAGTGAAAATACCCATACATGTAAACAAAAACGTAAAAAAACATGTGGCCATAGTTCAAAAAGTTGACCTAATTGAGCAAAACCAATGTGATTTTTGGATTCAGCACATCAGAATTGTCCTAAATCAGCTAAAAAAAAACCCTTTGACCATAAATTTGGTGTTGACCAGTGTAACTGGGTGTAAACACAAGATCATGTAAAACAAAATCATACAGAACAAATTCTGTATGATTGACTTGAATGTTGACTCGCACAGCCACATTCAAGTCAACCCCCCCCCCCCCCGCCTCTGCTTCTCTCCGCTCTCTCTCTCTGCTGCTACCCAAACCCGCTCTGCCTCAGTCCTACTGTTCCTCTGCTCCTCCCTCTTCCCCCCGAGGTAGCCAAGAGTATCTGTCTGATTGGTTAATGTTATAACCAACCAGGCTAAGCAGTAATAGTTACGTAGCTACTAACAATCTGTCCAAATCTGCCTTTTTTGGGTTGGTGGACCTTAAGCAGCCATTCACAGCAGAAAAACACATACTTGGGAGTTTGGAATGATTTTGCTCTTGATATGTCTTGTAAATCACAAGAAACATGTTACAGACATGTTAACAACAGAAAAAAAAAAGAAAAAACTTGATTTTTGCTGGAGTGTCACTTTAATTATTTAATTTTTGCAGGAAATTTGCTTTTTTTCAGCCTTTCTGCAAACACCCAGTTTTTTGAGTGTATATAAGATAAGATAAGATAAGCCTTTATTAGTCCCACAATGGGGAAATTCCAGGATTGCAACAGCACAAGGATAGGAACACTCAGAGCAACAATCAAGAAGACAAGAAAAAAGACAAGAAAAAAACTTTAAATATTCAGACTGGATTCAACTCTGCCCTCCCTCTTACATCACCATGGCTAATCTTGACTAGATAGCTCCTTGCCTTCAGCTCGGATTTATCCTGAGCTTAATACAGGTCGGGTCGGCCCTGGGATCTTTCATAGCACAGGTGTAGCATTTCTGCAAAAACTCTCTACATTTGTTGGTAACCGAGAAAAGTCTTTTAAACAGTTTTGCGGGGGTTCTCTGCTTGCGCCATTGGGGATCCCAGGGCCAACTTGGGGACCGACTGTGTCAGGGTCGACTTGACCTGTTGCCCTAAGCCAACTAACATTAGTCTTGAAGATTTAATGAAATCAAGCATCACTGGTTGACAGCGGTGTTTAGTTTCAGTGATCTATAGGATATGCCCAGTCCCTAGAGTGCAACAAGCACAGAAACATTTGTGAATGAGTGGCTAAACTAGTAGCTTCAAGGTGGCTAGCTGATGTTAGCAGCTAGGCACTCAAAATAACATCTAAGAATGACGTATATGGTCAATTGTTGGTAGATGAACAAGGATTCTAGTGGGCGTGAATAGAATTCATAGAAAAGTGTGATCCAAACAGTTAAGCAAACACTAGGTGGCTTGTCGGTCAAGTGACCAATGCCGACCTACCACCTAGCCAAGTTAATGTTAGCAGAGCTCAATTTAGCATCATGGTGAAAATATAACAAAATAAGCCATAAAGGCACAATATATTATTGACTGTGAATGAGTGAACCAGGTATAAATAGTGATGCCTATTGACTGAAAATAATAACATAAATCTCGCTTGGTAAGTTAACTTGCTAGTTTACTGTTGTCCACATGATTGACAGCCAGGCTGGCCAATAATAGACCGGCAGTGGGTATCCTGGACACACTAGGCTGGGTTTACTATGGAAGTGACGTCCCGTGGCAAATATGGAACAGTCAATTTTGCTTTTTTGTAGTGAAAAACATATAAAGGCCGTTTTTGTTGTTGTTTTTTTTAAATTAGTGTTTTGTAATTCCCCCATTGTGGGACTAATAAAGGCCTATCTTATCTTGATATTTTTGTGATAGTCATGTGACCAATAGATGCCTTTTAGAAGGTTAAAACCTACAAAAAAACAAAACATTTTCCAATCAGTGACCACTTTAAAAGGATAAAAGTTTTATTTGGTTACTTTTTTCCCGCTCTGTAAAAATCTATGTTTTCACTTGAATCTTTGTACATGCTCAAACTCAGGCATGGATTCAGCACATGAGCACACATGAACTCTGCATATAGTAGCAGGTAGACGTGCACATGCACAGCCTGAAAGATTGGTGGGTCAGACTGGTAGCAGAGGCCGGAGTTGACCTCTAGTGAGTGTGTAGATTTATTCTAATCAGTACTCTGCTTCTGACAGGTTAACTGCTGCCCCCTGACCTGGGGAGCTCTCTGGGTGTCACCGTCCTTGTGTTCCCTGTCTGCTTTTATCGGCAGCAAAAGGAAAATGTAAATTAAATGCAGCATAAAAATAGATGATAGGAGCTTGTTCCTCTCATCTTTTAATTCACCCCATCTTATCCTTCCCTCCCCCTTTGTCTTTTTTACATACAGTGGTGTGAAAAAGTGTTTGCCCATTTCCTGATTTCTCATTTCTTTGTATGTTTGTTACACTTAAATGTTTCAGATCATCAAACAAATTTAAATATTAGACAAAGATAACACAAGTAAACACAAAATGCAGTTTTTAAATTAAGGTGTTTATTATTAAGGGGGAAAAAAAATCCAAACCTACATGGCTTTGTGTGAAAAAGTGATTGCCCCCTAAACCTAATAACTGGTTGGGCCACCCTTAGCAGCAACAACTGCAATCAAACATTTGTGATAACTGGCAATGAGTCTTTTACAGCACTGTAGAGGAATTTTGGCCCACTCATCTTTGCAGAATTGCTGTAATTCAGCTACATCGGAGGGTTTTCGAGGATGAACCGCCTTTTTAAGGTCATGCCACAGCATCTCAATCGGATTTGGGGTGGGTCTTTCTAGGCCACTCCAAAGTCTTCATTTTGTTTTTCTTAAGCCCTTCAGAGGTGGACTTGCTGGTGTGTTTTGGATTATTGTCCAGGTGCAGAACCCAAGTGCGCTTCAGCTTGAGGTCACAAACAGATGGCTGGACTTTCTCCTTCAGGATTTTTTGGTAGACAGCAGAATTCATGGTTCCATTTGCCACAGCAAGTCTTCCAGGTCCTGAAGCAGCAAAACAGCCCCAGACCATCACACTACCACCACCATATTTTATTGTTGGTGTGATGTTCCTTTTCTGAAATGCTGTGTTACTTTTATGCCAGATGTAATGGGACACACGCCTTCCAAAACATTCATCTCTTGTCAGTCCACAGAGTATTTTCCCAAAAGTCTTGGGGATCATCAAGATGTTTTCTGGCAAAACTGAGATGAGCCTTTGTTCTTTTTGCTCAGCAGTGGTTTCCATCTTGGAACTCTGCCATGCAGGCCATTTTTGCCCAGTCTCTTTCTTATGGTGGAGTCATGAACACTGACTAACTGAGGCAAGTGAGGCCTGCAGTTCTTTGGATGCTGTTGTGGAGTCTTTTGTGACTTCTTGGATAAGTCGCCGCTGCACTCTTGGGGTAATTTTGGTCAGCCAGCCACTCCTGGGAAGGTTCACTAAAGCCCCTTTTCCACTAGTGTTACTGCGGCCCGTTTCAGTACGGTACAGTATGGTACAGTTCGGCCCGCTTGTGTTTCCACTGCACGAGTACCACTTGACGTGGGTGGGAATAGTTACAGGGAGGCGGTGCAACCCTCCCGTTACGTAAAACAAGCGTAACGTTATGCAAAACAAGCGACACAGGCAAAACACAAGCTGGCAGGATACGAGGCATCTGCGTTCTCTGGCTTTTTTTTTTTTTTTGCCAGAGTAAAGCCAAAAAAGGAGAACAGAAGGCAAAGGCGGCGAGACGACACACTCTGGAAAAGTACTGGAGCATTGAGGAAACCATATAGAGCAGTGTAACGGGGAAGACATGAGGACATGAACTACATCATGTATGACTGTAAGCTAATGATTGCTAATGCTACTTTGCTTTTAAGTCCGCCGTACAACATTGTAATGTCAGCAAGTTATCGCTATTAGGTACTAAAATATGTATTCTCTGTGTGTGTGTGTGTTTCAGATGGCTCTCTTGTGGCAAAAATATTGCTTCAAACGGTCGATCTGGACGTTCAACACAGTGATGTCACCTCAGCTTCACGAACGTGAAGTGGTTACAGAACTGCAGAATGTCTGTAGAAATGTTTAGCTTCCTGTACAACAAAGTACTCTGATCTGGGTCAAAATCATGGAGAGACTGTAGAGACGTCATGGAATTTACCTGCTCCATCCAGTGGTATTGTGGCAAAACATGATCAGCTCCAAAACTTGATTGCCAGGTGCCATATTGTAGTATATGAGCCGTAAAATATATATTTCAACAGGTAAACAGTACTGAGTTAGGTATAATAAGATATATTTAACAATTATGATGCATTTTAAGCCAAAACAAATGGATCTAGGATTAAAAGCAATTAAAATAACGCAGTTACAAGGTTACATGGAGAAATGCATGGATTAACTGGATAATATCATATTGAGTATTGCTGACTACATGTAGATACTGTATAAATATAGTATATTCTCTGCATCAACAGTGAACTATACATGTATTCATGTAGTATTGCACTGGAAATTTTGACAATAAACTTTTGTACGTTTTGCAGATCTGTCTCGACTTTTATGTGTTGTTACCACCAAGTGACATAAATTAAATACAGAGATTGGAAAAGCTGTCTAAGAACAATCCAGTAGTTTGAGAAATCACTTTTGGTTTGGTGTAAGTCTGCCAACAGAATTATGAACCATAAAGCAGTTTGTGTTAAAATGTTAAATCCCATTAAACCCTAACTCAGGGGTGTCCAATCATGTGCCATGGAGGGCCCAGACCCTGCAGGTTCTCTTTTCTATCTCATTATTAGGAAATACAGATGCTAATATGGCCCAGAATTCCTCCATATACTGGTACTATCACAAAAGTGTCCAGTGTCTTCTGCACTGGCACATCCAACAATACAGTCTTCAGCAAATAATTGTTTTTAGTTACTTCTCTTAAAAATGAGCCATTATTTTCAAAGTCACTGATAAAGGGTTTGTACTGTTGACTCTTTTCCCACTGGTGTCTTAACAGACAAAATAGAAAATCATGATGCAAACACATGTCACTAAATTATTTATTACAATCAGCAGCAAATTCCAGATTATTTAGAATGTGCAAAATTCAAACTGAAAAAAAATTTTTTAGAATGGATTACACACGCCGGCTACGCTGCCTCACTGAGAAGCAACTGGATGGGCCACTCACACTGGTCCCGGTTCAGCAGATCTTCAGCCTGCATCTCTGTAAATAGTGAGGAAAGGTCCAGTTTGGGTGGATTGTTTTCCTCTTGCCTAGATGAAAGACAGAAATGGGTGGTGGATAATTAAAGCAAGTTTTAAACATATTTGAGAAATAACGTTTTCAATAAAAAATTTAGCCACCGCTGTGTCGCTCTGGTTCAAGTGTGGGTGGTGTTTTGTGCTTGTATTGCTAAAATATAAAAGGAAGCAGTACAGTGGGTCTCAAATATTTGTAATGTGTTCTTTTACTGGATGAGTTGAAAGACGAAATACTATAAACTACACATATAAACTAAATTCTAATGGTGATTGAACAACTCCCATTCCCCAAAGTGCAAGATACACAATTATGACTATAATTCATAAAGGATCACAGAAGTGATCTGATAAAAAAATAAATAAATAAACAAGCAGTTTATTTTACGGTGGCTACTATTGAATGTGCCATTCATTTTCAATTATTCTGTAATTAATATTCACACAATCAAATAAATCTCAGTTTAGTCCCTTTCATATTAAGTGGAAATTGTGCTACTTTAAATTTGGCACTTTACCTATACTTTAACTTAAAAAGCAGAAGATTTGACTATAAATAACAAGATATGCAACTTAGCAGTCACATTGCTGTGTGGTGCCAAACGTAGCCATTGTCAAAGCAGATCCTGGTCGGACTCTACAACGAAAATACACACAACTTTAGTACATGCACAGCATGAAAGTGCAAAATGTAAAAAAAAAAAAACAACCCCCCCCCCACCTTTTTAACCAGGATTACAATTAGCTTATTTCATCAGATATTGTCAACACAAAGGCAACATACAAGGATGGATGTAGCATTGACGGCTAACTAGCTAGCTCATCGTTTGAACACTAGCAAGTTGTTGTGTGTCCAAAGTGAACTTTCCACTGCTGGGATAAAAGATGCATATCACATCACTCACCATCCTCTATATCCTAATATCATGGCTTCAACTGCTGAAGTTGGGTGCTCCCGCGGCCGTACATTCAATTCAGTTTGGGCGGCTCCGTCTACTTCCCAGGGTGGCTCCATCTGCGTCCCTCTGGATTCTCTCATCAGCTGAAATGCACAGAAAACTCTGCTGGACCGCAGTGTTGATTTCTGTGAAGCCATTCTATCGTTTGTTTATATTATATCACTTGCGGTGATATAATACACTTCCGGTTCCGGCGCCACACGAGTTGGCTGCCTTTTGCAACAGCGGCTCAATTCTGAGTCTTTTTATCTTCCTTCTTCTTTCTGATCTGGTGATAACTTTCTGATCCGGCACACCTTTCACTCTATATATATCACGGACACACAGATCGCCCCAAAGGTCTCCCGAGTCGGCGGTCGGAGCCACTGGTTACAGCAGGAGACGATACGGCAGAGAAGAGCTAGCTAGCACTCAACCACCACCCGGTGCTAACGGAGAAACTCGACATACTGGGGAACTGAAGCGAAAATGACGCGGGTGTCGGGCTGGAGTTTAGGCGGCGTGCAAGAAATATAAGAATAATAAAGAGCAATGGCAAGAACCAAGCAGACTGCCCGTAAATCTACTGGAGGAAAAGCCCCAGAAGCAGCTGGCCACCAAGGCTGCTTGGAAAAGCGCTCCGGCCACCAGCGGAGTGAAGAAGCCTCTCCGTTACAGGCCCGGTACCGTGGCTCTGAGAGAGATTCGTCGCTACCAGAAATCCACGGAGCTGCTCATCCGTAAGCTGCCCTTCCAGCGCCTGGTGAGGGAGATTGCTCAGGACTTCAAGACCGACCTGCGCTTCCAGAGCTCCGCCGTCATGGCTCTGCAGGAGGCCAGCGAGGCCTACCTGGTGGGTCTCTTCGTGGACACCAACCTGTGCGTCATCCACGCCAAGAGGGTCACCATCATGCCCAAAGACATCCAGCTGGCCCGCCACATCCGCGGAAAGAGAGCTTAGACTTTCTGCTGCACATCCACCAACCACAATGCTCCGCACTGTGTGTCTGTATACATATATTTATAGTAATATGTACACATGTATACTAGCTGCTCTTGTTTTTTCTTGCCTTCTGATTGTTGCTCTGAGTGTTGCTATCCCTGTGCTGTTGCAATCCTGGAATTTCCCCATTGTGGGACTAATAAAGGCTTATCTTATCTTATCGTATCTTATCTTATCTTATCTTATCTTGCTGGCTGGCTTACAGACGAATCTTTGCAAATGGTGGCTCGCGATTCTAGAAAGTCAGTGTTATGCCCACTCTAATGACGTTACGCCCGGACCAATCAGTGGCCTGCAGTGTTTTTACATCACCGGGCCAGTACTGATGGAACCTCGATCTAGCGGTTCTGAAAAAATGGGAACTGTTCTGAAAAATCAGAACTGCTACAGTTACAGTCCCTAATGGAAAAGTGGACAGGATCTTTTGGTCAACTTCACTTTGTCAGGCAGGTCCTATTTAAGTGATTTCTTGATTGAGAACAGGTGTTGCAGTAATCAGACCTGGATGGGGTTAGAGAAATTGAACTCAGCTTTCCAAAGATGTGATAAACCACAGTTAATTTGTGTTTTTTTTTTGTTTTTTTTTTTTTGTAACTTAGATTTTTATTCATTTTTCATCATATATATTGCATTCAGATCACAGTCTACATTTAAAAACAAAGGGGTTAGAGTAAGAAAGAGAAAAAAAAGGGGGGGGGACAAATGTTGGAGCATCAAGTTTTTAGTTTCCATCTCTTAATTCTTCTGGTTTTTCCAGCGTCTTTGGTTATTCTTTCAATTTTTGTCTCGTTGTTGCACTTTGTAGTGTGTCCATTTCTGCCATTTTTTTTCCCATAGTCCTTCTTGCATTCTTTGTCGATATGTTAGTTTTTCCATCATACGTATGTCCTCAACAATGTCAGTCCATTGCTCTTGGTCAGGAAGAACTTCTGATCGCCATTTTTTTGTGATTGTTTTTTTACATGCAATCACCAAGATTTTAACTAGATATCTGTCCTCAGCCTGTATTACATTGTCTCTTTTAAGATCACATAAGTACATCAGGTTACAGTTCATTGGTATATTATATCCTAATATCCTCTGTATTGTCACATGTATAGATTTCCAGAATGATGAGATTTTGCAGCATTTCCAAAACATATGTGAGTGGTCTGCATTTTGAGCCCCACACCCCCTCCAGCATAAAGATTGGGTATTTGTATATTTTACTTGAATCTGTGGTGTAATGAAATAGCGAATCAGGTTTTTCTATCCAAATTCCCTCCATGTCCTTGAATTTGTTGATGTGTGTTGTGTTTTCCATATTTCCTGCCAGCTTTCTTCTGTTATGTTTAAATTGAGCTCTTTCTCCCATTTCTCCTTTATATAGTTACTTGAATGATTGTTTGCCATAAGTTTCTGATATAGCTTTGAAATAATTCTTATTTCCTGTATATGAGCTTAAAATGAATTGTATAATCTCGCTCACATCTGTTTGGAGGTTATGCCTAATCTTCTTCATATAATAGTCTCTCATCTGCAGATATTTGAAGAATTCCGATCTTTCTAGTTTAAATTTTCTCCTGATGTTTACAAAGCTCCCGAGATCTTTTTTTCCGATATTGCCCCATGCTGTGATTCCCTTGTTCACCAGATTTTTGTATCCCCTATCTTGTTTTGCCGGTTCAAACTGACTGTCAAATGCTACCCATTTCAATAGTTTTATGTCTTCCTTTATATTATACTTTTGTACTATTTTATACCACAGTTCCAAAGTAAATTTAGTAATTGGGTCTATTTGTTTGATTTGCTTATATGCATCTTTATCTCCTATTCCTATGACAGACTAAGGCTGCAGCGCGTCGTGCGCACTGCTGAGAAGGTGATAGGCTGCAAGCTCCCATCTCTCCAGGACCTGTACATCTCCAGGACCCGGAGGCGTGCTGGCCGGATCATAGCCGATCCTTCACATCCTGGTCACGTGCTGTTTGCCCCCCTCCCCTCAGGTAGAAGGCTTCGGTCCATTCGGACTAAAACCTCCCGGCACATGAACAGCTTTTTCCCCTCTGCCATCAGACTGCTGAACACTAAGTGACTTTTGACTCTCGTGCACTATGTACAGCAGCTCAACCAGACTCATGTCATTCATCACTGTTTTTCTGTTGCATTATTGACTGCACTATGTGGTACTTCACATTATCTGCTTACATGCTAATTTTTTAAAACTGCCTTGACTAGTACTACTCATTATTACTAGTATTATTATTATTATTACTTATTATTACTTATTTTTCTACACTTATTGCACGTTCTAGTCCTTTAGTTTTTTAGTTTATCCCTTTTTCTCATTATGTTTTTAATGTTGCAGCATGGCACCGAGACAAATTCCTAGTTTGTGTATCACATGAACAATGGCAATAAACCTGATTCTGATTCTGATTCTGATTCTATTATGCTTTGTACTGGGAGTCCCTCAATTTCCTTTTCCATTTCTTTCCATTTTGCCTCATATCCTTCATCGCACCAACATATGATATATCTTATTTGTGCTGAGTAGTAATATTCCTTTAGACTCGGTAGGCCCATGCCTCCTTTCTCTTTTGGTAACTGGAGAGTTTTATATTTCACTCTTGGCTTTTTACCTCCCCAAACAAATCTCGATATCATCCTGTCCCACTTTGAGAACTGGGCATCTGGAATCTCTGTTGGTAGAGCCTGGAAGAGGTAAAGTAATCTAGGTTGTATGCTGATTTTGACTGTCTCAATTTTTGAATTCAGATCCATATTTAAGATTGACCATCTATCAATATCTTTTTTTATTTCTTGTTCCAACCTATCATAGTTTGCTTTATAGATTTTGCTTAGATCTTTAGGTATGTTCACTCCAAGGTATTTTATTTCTTTTTGTTTCCAGTTTAGTTTGATCTTATCAGTTATCTGGTTTAGAGGGTTATAGTGGAATGTCAGTATTTGTGTTTTTGTTATGTTTATCTTGTATCCTGATAATTTTCCAAAATTTTCTAGCAAGTTCATCATTTCCATTATTGATTCATCTGGTTGTTCAAGGTAAACTATAATATCGTCTGCAAATAGCCCAATCTTGTGTTCCGCTCCCTTTATTGTTACACCTTTTAATTTCTTATTTTGTCGTATCGCTTGAGCCAGTGGCTCTATGAACAGAGCAAACAAGGTGGGCGATAAGCAGCATCCCTGCCTAGTTGATCTTTGTATATTTACTTTGTCTGTTAAGCTACCGTTTATCTTGATTCTTGCCACAGGTTCTTGATACAGCGTCCTTATGCATTGTACTGATTTTTCGTTAAATCCAAAGCGTTCCAGCACCCTATATAGGAATTTCCAGTTAACCCTGTCAAATGCTTTTTCTGCGTCTAAACTCATTATTACTGCGCTTTTCTTTTCTTTATGTATTTGATTAATTATATGTATTGTTCTCCTGATATTGTCATGTGTTTGGCGTCCCTCTATGAAACCAGTTTGATCATCTTCTATCAATTCCGTCAAGAATGTCTTTATTCGTTTACATATAATTGTTGTATATATTTTATAATCCACATTTAATAAAGAGATTGGTCTATAGTTTCCGCATTGTTCTCTATCTTTCCCTGGCTTTAAAATAACTGAAATAATGGCTTCGTTCCATGATGGAGGTATTTTGTTGTTGTTCAACGTCCAATTAAATGACTTTAGGAGCTGTGGCATGAGTTCTTCTATAAACAGTTTATAAAACTCAGATGGGTATCCATCACTACCTGGTGATTTACCATTTTTAAGTGACTTAATCACATCTCTAATCTCTTGTGTTGTTATTTCTGCTGTTAGCTTTTCATTTTGTTGATTTCTTATTGATGGCAAGTCCAATGTGCATAGAAATTTTTTAATATCTTTAGTATTTGTTTCTTCAGGTTGCGAGTATAGTTCTTGATAGAAATTATGGAATATTTCTTCGATGTTTTCTGGGTTAACTGTGGTTTTATTTGTGATGGGGTCTTTAATCTTATATACATTATTCATTGTTTGTTGTTTTCTTAACAGTTTTGCCAGCAGTTTTGTGGCTTTTGGTCCTGTTTCATAATATTTTTGCTTTAGATATCTATTTTTCCTTTCAATTTCATCTATTTGTGTTTCTTTTATCTTTATTTTTTCTTCTTTAATTTCTTGATATATTTTTGGGTCATTTGTGCTTTGATGTTTACGTTCTAATTCCCTCAGTCTCTCACATCTTTGTTCATATGTTTCCAGTTTAGACTTATTTGCTTTTCCTGTTTCAACAATTAATTTACCTCTTAACACTGCTTTTAGTGCATCCCATAGTATTGTTGGGTCCACTTCTTCATTGTCATTCTCTTGGATATACTCGTTTGTTTACTTTTATTCTTTCTTTCATTTTATCATCATTTAACAGTCCTACATTAAGTTTCCATGTTGTTTGTCGTTTTCTATTGTTTAAATATATTTCCATGTATATAGGATTATGATCTGATATTTCTGCCCCTCCAATCCGACAATTTCTCACCCTGTGTCTGTCACCTTCATTCATAAGGAAGTAATCTATTCTAGAGTGTACTTTATGGACTGCTGAATAATGTGTATAGTCTCTTTCGAGTGGGTGCAGGTCCCTCCATATGTCTACCATACCCATGTCTGCCAGTGAGGTTCTTATGAACTTTGTTACATGTTTTTTTTGTCTTCTTAACACTTGTTGTGTCAACTTCATGATCCATGACAGCATTTAAGTCTCCTCCACAAATTAGGACTCCTTCACTGTGTGTTGCTATGAGATCAAACAGATGTTGAAAAAAACCCTTGTCACTTTCTGGTGGGGCATAGATGTTCACTAATGTGATCTGCATACCATCTATTCTTCCCTTTATTATTACATACCTGCCTTCTTTATCCTGGATTTCTTGTTCATATTCAAATTGTATTTTATTTGAAATTAGTATCATAACCCCCCTTTTAGTTCCTCCCTTAAATGAACTGTAGTAGGAGTTCTTATAGCCAAATCTCTTTAGTTTCACATGTTCTGTCTTGCTCAAATGTGTCTCTTGCATAAATATAATTTCGGCTTTTTCCTTCTTGAATTTTCTTATTATTCTTTCACTTTTAACAGGTGAGTTCAGACCATTCACGTTTAGTGTCATTATCTTAAGATTTTTACCCATATTCATGTTTTTCCATTTTTTTAACTTGTGCTCCTAGCCCCTTTAACAACAAAAATAACACATATTTATATAAAAACACATTAACAAATCTCGACCTCCGTACTTTGGGCCTTTCTTCTGCCCACTGGTCCCTGTTGGTGGGTGGAGGGAATGTCCTCACAGAGTGAAGGGCCCTCCCTAGACCTCTAGTTACTATCCAAGTAATAGTCATTAGTCTAGAAATGTTCAACAAATATCACTTAAACCTCTCCTAGCCGTCTGTTTCTCTTTTACCTTGTCTTCTTGGCCTTCATTTCTTCTGTGCCTTTCTTAACCTTTGTTACAATCTAGGCTTTCAGTTGAAAGCCTTGCAGTTTTTCCTGGGCCCGCTGCTCCACGTCTCCTCCCGTCTTCTGCCGTTCACTCGCCTCCACTCCAGCTGTCGTGATGCGTTCAGGGCCGCCGCTGCTCCAGCCGCTTTCTCCGGCACGCTCACCACAAAGCCCCGCTCCATCATGTCCCGCGCTGCCTCTCTGGCTGTGTTGTATGTCTTCATGCCGTCCTCCCAATGAATCCTCATCTTCGTTAGCGGCGTTTGGAATCTAATTTTTTTCTCTTTCAGCGTTTTTTTAATGTTGGCATATTTCTTTCGCTGCTGCACAATTTCTGTCGGGTAGTCATGATCAAAGAATATCTGCTTGTCGCTGATTCGTATCTTTTTTTTCCACGCTTGTGTCAGGATTCTTTCCTTTACATCATATTTCAGAAAGTTTACCACAACTGACCTGGGTGTAGAGTGTGAATTCGGGTTCTGTGCTGAGGCTCTGTGCGCTCGTTGGATCTGCAGGTCTGCTTCACCGGGCAGCTCCAGCTCTTTTTTGAAGAACTGATCCATGAATTTCGTCATCGAGTTGCCTTCAATGCCCTCCGGGATCCCGAAGATGCGTATATTGCTCCGTCTGGACCTGCTCTCCAGGTCGGTTATTTTCTCCTGCATCCTCTGCGTTTGTGCCGTCAGGGTCTGTAGCTGTTCGCTTGCCTCGCTCTTCCAATCTTCCAGCTCCGATATTCGGGCCTGTGCTTCTGTCATACACGCCCGCTGAGAGCGCAGCTGCTCCATGTTTTCTGCTAGCTTGCGCTCCATTTCTCTTCGGAGGCCCATAATTTCCTCCTTAATCTCTTTTTTCAGCTCCTCCTTAAGAGCCGCTAAATCCTGTTGTAGCTGCCGCTTGAAGTCTTTCAACTCTTTACCCAAACTGGCGAAGCCAGTGTTCATGTTATCGAGCCTGGCGTCCTCCATTTTCTCTGCTGCAGTCACCTCGTTTTTTTGGGGCCTCGTGTTCAGCAATTTCTCCTGCGTTGTTGAAGAGGAATTCTTTAATTTTACCCTGCTTTTGTCCTTGTGCCCGGCTCCTTCGTGTTTTCATCCCTTTTAGTTTATTGATCCGCTTATGTCGAGTTGGCCATTTACCGATGATTTTTAATCCGGCTAGGGAGAGCTCTCTGTTTAAGCGTTATGTCTCTCCGCCATCTTCCCGGAAGTCCGTTAATTTATGTTTTAACAGGGGGGGCAATCACTTTTTCACACAGGACCATGTAGGTTATGATTGTTTTTACCCTTAATAATAAACACCTTCATTTAAAAACTGCATTTTTGTGAATACTTGTGCTGTCTTTGTCTAATATTTAAATTTGTTTGATGATCTGACACATTTAAGCGTGATAAACATTAGGGATGGGCATAATTTACCGATTAACCGATAATTGATCGTTAAGAATTTCACTGAGGAAGTTCATTTTCGTCGACAAACCATTTTTTTTTTAAACAATCCGAGGTTATTAGGCCTACTGCACGGCCGTCCTCAAACAATGCAATAGCAAAATTTGGGCACCAGGGGGCAACATTACACCATCGCCGTACCCTGGCGTGCCTCAGTTGATACATGCGGGCTTCCGTAGGGCAATCGCCAAATCATGAAGCGGTTACGGCGAAGTGTTGCGTGGGACCATTTCAATTTAAAAAATGACCAGGTGTACTGCAATCACTGCAATGCAGCATACAAATATACCTCATCGACAGGG
Source organism: Pholidichthys leucotaenia (assembly GCA_020510985.1). Classification (NCBI taxonomy): domain Eukaryota; kingdom Metazoa; phylum Chordata; class Actinopteri; order Cichliformes; family Pholidichthyidae; genus Pholidichthys; species Pholidichthys leucotaenia. Next base: position 95,710,489 of record CM035843.1, read on the forward strand.
TCCATGGAACACCCTTATTACGCGAAGAAACCGCCAACAGTGGTTGCGCGCTGAGTAATGGCGGTCGTGAAGATTCTTTTTTTTTTTTTCAGAAACTTTATTGAGAAGGTCATGAAGATTTGGTGTACACACGTCGAGGGAAGCTGCAGGAGGCGGCGTAGTGGCTCGACGGGAAGACTATTTCGCACAAAATGGCACAAGAGAACAGCAAAAAGTTCTGCGCGGCTAGACTAAGTAACACGAGCGATAGAGCAATGAATGCGGTCTTCGTTTGTTGGGTGGGCGCTTGGCAGGGACAGAAGCTGGGTAAAACGTCTCGGCCAATCAGCTTGCGAGATTCCCGAGGGCTCTCCGTGCTGATTCCTGATGTTCTAATGTAGTCTACCTGCCTTGTTACGTACCTAAAAATGTTAATGATTAACCGATTATTAATCATTAATTCTCCCGACGATCGGTGAAGAAAATTTCACCGAATGCCCATCCCTAATAAACATACAAAAAAATGAGAAATCAGGAAGGGGGCAAACACTTTTTCACACCACTGTAACTCAATGCTCAAACTGTAATACACTAGATGAGTAGGTTATTTTCCTGAATTTCTTTTGATTTATTTTTTAAGTTTATACTTATTGTCTGCTCTCTCCAAAGTAAATAAAAATATAATGTATAAGCATCTCAAAGTGATTAAACAAAAAGTTGGTAAAACTCAAAGTAAACATGAAGCCTCTAATTTGAATGGTTTGGCCTCTGTTCCTCCTCATAATTTAAAAATTAAATGCTGTTTGTTAAATATTAGGTCTCTAACTCCCAAGTCTCTGCTAGTCCATGATCTGTTAATTGATCATCAGATTGATTTAATATCCCTTACAGAGACTTGGTTAGGGCAAGAGGATTGTGTTGGTTTGAATGAATCAACTCTGTCTGGATATTTAAACTGTCAAAATCCCAGAAGTTCTGGTCATGGAGGAGGAGTAGCAACAATTTGATTCCAAATTACTAGTTAATGTAAAGCAAAAAACATGTTATAATTCCTTTGAGGGTCTGGTCCTCAGTATCGGGCATTTTAGGCTAAACCCAATTTTATTTGCCATAGTTTATCGTCCTCCAGAATCAGAATCAGAATGAGCTTTATTGCCAAGCATGTAAAAAACACACGAGGAATTTGACTTGACATTGGCGTGCATGTGAGCGCAGCACAACGACACGGCAGCCATAAACAAGGCGCCTCATCAAACAGTGAGAGATAAGGGGGGGGGGAAGAGAAAGGGAATGACACAGTAGGCGGAGAGAAAAAAACTTCGTTATCAAAATACAGCTTATAATTGTGTAAGCAGATTATGATTACAATGAAAAAAACCTCTCGCTGGACGCCATGGTGATAGCAACTTAACGCTGAAGCTCCCAGACCCAATCCAAGGAAAACATCTTCAAAATCAGACTTAACGGATTTTTGGAAGAATAAAAATCAAAAGACAAAAACACCATGCCTAACCAAAAACAGAAGAAACTGACATTCCCCAGGTCAGGACGCGCAGCGGCCGCAGAATCTGAACCGCAAGACCTCCGTTCAGAAGACGAGTTGCTGGACCTAGCTAACAAGAAGGTTAGCTTGAAATCGCTATTTGATGAATTACGACAATTTCGGGCCGAATTTCATGAATTCAGAGAGGAATTAAAAAGGACGAACAGCAGAATGGACCAGGCCGAAAACCGAATCTTGGAAGCTGAAGAAAGAATAAAAGTGCTTGAAGATTCTATGCTGGATTTACACAAAAAACAGTCAAGGCTGGAGGCTAAGCTAACCGACCAAGAAGGAAGACAGAGACGAGACAACATTAGAATTCACGGTCTGAAAGAAGGAGCTGAAGATAGTTTCAACACAATGGCGGAATGCGTGGAATCCGTATTGAGAGAGAAGTTGGATATTCCACAAACCACCGATTTGAAGATAGAAAAGGCCCATCGTACATTAGCCGCAAAGCCAGCGGCAGAAGCGCCCCCCACGTTCGGTGGTGGTAAGATTCTCCGATTTCAAAATAAAACAAGAGGTTGTAAGACGGGCTTGGCAGAAAAAAGGATTTATGCATCAAGAGAGAAAAGTCTTCGTGGGGCATGATTACGCCCCGGAGGTTCTTAAAAAGCGACGGGAATATAACGACGCCAAAAAGGTTCTACGGGAACAGAATCTACGCTTTCAGACACCATTTCCTGCGAAGTTAAGGGTCTTTTACGGTGAAGAGTCATGTCTCTATAATTCAGCGGAAGAAGCAACAATTGACATGGCGAGAAGAGGGCTCCCGGTATCGGTGTTTAAACCCACAGCGGATCTGAGCGAGAGGATCAGGGCTCAAACGTGGTCCACTCAGAGACCTTCAAAATCCACGGGCCAGCAGCGGGAAACCCAGCCCCAGAGCTACAAAGATAAGCTTTCCAGTTCCAGGAAGGAATAGCGACCTTTTTGTTTTTTTTCTTTTCAGTCATTCTGCACTTCCATCTCCCCTCCTACAAGGTAACAAACATTAACGGAGATGCAGAATCAGCATGTGGTAAAACCTTTCATGGAGCAGTTACAGCATTAGAAACAAATGTCTTCTTAATTTAAAGGAAAAAAAAAATAATCTTGTTAAAATAGAAATGTAACAGTGACCCACATGTTCTCCCTACACTAACAAATACTGTATAAGAGTGAATGTTTGCTGTGATGGGGGTGGGAGGGTGCACACAATCTCATAGGGTATAGGCATAAAAAAAAAAAAAAATCATTACAAATTCGGATTGGGATCTGAAATTCACGTTAAAAACATGGGACAACTTACAGGGGTAAGAGAGGGCCCTCAACACGTAACAGAGTTTGAGGAATTTCCCTCAGAGCCTACACTCCATCAGGGCTCTTACAGGGTCTTTAAAGAGACCCCAGCTCAGGAAGTTTTTTTGACAGTTTTTTGTTTTAAAGTTTCGTACACTATGTTCTTAATGTTTTTTATGTTCTTAATGTTCTTTCAGTTTCTGAGTAGCAAAAAAGAGGGCCACCACACTGTTATACTAAATAAGAAAATACAATGGAGAAACAGGGTGTAACCAAAATAGCCTCATATAATGTAAAAGGGATCCTGAATCCAGTTAAAAGATCAAAGATTCTATGCAAAATGAAAAAAGACAAAGCAGAAATAATATTTTTACAAGAAACCCACCTAACAGACATGGAACACACTAAACTCAGTAGACAAGGGTTTAAAATGATCTCTTCATCTTCATATAAGTCAGGGAGGAGGAGGGGAGTAGCGACATTGATATCAACCAAAATTACATTTGAAAAAAAAATCAGAACACAAAGATCAAGAAGGGAGGTACAGTTTGGTAATTGGGCGGCTAGAGGGAGAAGATATCACCCTGCTGAATGTATATGCACCACCAGGGGCTAAATGGAAATTTTATAAAAATGTATTCGACCTAATGATAACTAAAGCCCAAGGTTTAGTGATATGTGGTGGAGACTTCAATCTAAGACTGAATCCATACTGGGATGCAACAGGTAATTCTTCACATCAAAATAACACTCAAAATAGGAAAACTCGGATGCTATTAAAAGAAATGGGAATCTGTGACGTATGGAGGGAATTCAACCCCAATGTAAAAGATTATACTTTTTTATTCAACGCCACATTCATCTTACTCAAGGATTGATTACTTTTTTATGTTTAATAGAGACATTGGAAGAGTAAAAACATGTAAAATAGGACTGATGGATCTCTCTGACCACAGTCCGATCTATATGGACTTAAACATCCAAAAATAGACAAATAATACATTTTCCTGGAGGTTGAATTCAAATGTCCTGAAAGGACCACTGAAAGATGAATTGGAATCAGATATTCTCAGATATTTGGAAGAAAATGATAATGGAGAAGTATCCCCTTTAATACTGTGGGATGCGTGCAAAGCTGTAATAAGGGGAAAAATTATTGCAAAACTGGCAACCCAAAAGAAACTGAGACAAGAAAAACTAATCACACTAGAGTCAGAACTCAAGAACCTAGAAAAAGAACATAAAGACAACACTCATTCTAATGGCTCGCTCAAGATTAAAGAAATTAAAAATCAAATAAATGAGATCTACACAATAGAAATCCAGAAGAAACTTACATTTCTGAAACAAAAACACTATGAAGCAGGCAGTAAATCGGCAAAATTACTAGCCTATAAATTGAGGAAACAACAAACAGAAAGAGCAATCTACAAAATCAGAGACCCAGTATCAAAGGAAATAAAATTCAGAATTCAGGATATTCTTAAAAGCTTCGAGAATTACTATAAGAACTTATACTCCCACAAAAAACATAAAAACGCATCCGAGACATTTCTAAACACATTAAACCTTCCCCAACTTACGGAATCACAAAATAAAACACTACTGTCAGAAATACAACCTAAAGAATTGGAAAAAGCAATTATGAAACTTAAAGGCCTCGGACGGTGACATTTTTTTATTGAACCAATAAACTGATTGTATGAAAATATTCCATTCTGGCCATTCCCGTGATTTAAAATGTGTCACCAGCCTCCATAAATGACTTTATTTGTTAATAGCCCATATTTCCCTTAGTGATGCTGCAGTACCGCCATCTCTCGATAGGGGCGGGCAGCAGTGACGTCAGGTCAGGGAGAAACAGGAAATGGCTGAACGACAGCAGAGTGATTCGGACAGCGATTATTTTATCGAGTATGACGACCGCAATATAAGTGATGATATTGAAACTGAAGAATCTGATGATGAAGTAGTTTTGGGTGGTGCTGATGGGGTTATTCAGCCGTATTTGTTCGAGCCCGAGGGTGCGGAGGAAGACGCGGACGAAACAGAGACCGGAGCAGACCACGTTGAGGACGAGCGGCTCGCCGATTTATATTGGTAAAATATGCTTTGAAATTTTTTTTTTAGGCGATATGCATGGTCACACACTTAATTATCAAAATAAAACTGCCAATTGTTCCCTCGCTGCCTTACTTGGCGACTTATAAACATTAGAAACATTATCATTGGAAATAAAAGGATAATGTATGTGAGGGATAATATGTGTACTTTACAGGGATGGCAATTTTCCGCCGATCCGCGGATTTCCGCCGATTTTATCATCATCTATGTCATAATTTTGTACCTTTACCTTGTTCTCAATAAAGTTTGGAAAAAAAAAAACATACGCGCTCGGCGCTTCCCCGAAGTCTCGCGATAACCCGGATGTACTCAAGCTACTGCTGTATTGTAAACAGCCCTGCAATTGGATAGTTGCAAACGATTGGACGATTCAAATGGCTCGTATGCTTTGTCAAAAATTCATTTCGGCTTGTTCTCAGGGATGTGATTTTTCCGGTAATTCACCGAATTCCGCTTTATTTGTATATTATATGTATGTTAAGTACGTTAGCGGCTTATGGTCCACGACGCAGTGAAAGTGTGCCCTTTCAGCCAGAACCGGAAGTGGCGTACACCAGGTAGAGAGCCATTAACTCTTTGTCGAACACGCTGTATTTACGCTCACTGTCGTGCAAAGACCTGCTTAAAAATAAGGTGAGCGGCTGCCAAGAACCGGCAACGCATTGCTCCACGACGGCCGCTATGCCCATGTCCGAGACGTGGGTAATGAGCGCTGTTTTAACCTCAGAACGCCTGCTCCCGTTCAGGTGTCCAGTCGACTCTGTCCGCCGGTTTCCGTTTGAGTGCAGCGTACAGCGGCTGTATGAGCTGGGCTGCGCGGGGGAGGAAAATGAGCTGCTCAAGACTCAATGGAGATTGAAACTGGTGATCTGAAATGAATGCTGAAATTATAAAAAGTAATGGTATGTTGGAATTTTATTTCTATTATGGAATAGATAAAATTAACTGATTTTGATTTGATCAAGTGTTAAAGCATGTGATGGATAATGCTTGTTGGAATATTTACCTCCGCCAAGGAGGTTATGTTTTCATCGGCGTTGGCTTGTCTGTCTGTTTGTTAGCAAGGAAAAGTGATGGACGGATTTTCATGAAATTTTCAGGAAAGGTGTGCAATGGCACGGGGAACAGATGATTAGATTTTGGTGATGATCTGAGAGTGCATACCTCCATCAAGGGCTTTTTTGTATTTGTGCAGCAGGATTACACAAAAACTACTGGATGGATTTGGATAAAATTTTCACCAGAGGTGGTTCTTGGGCTAGAGAGGAACCCATTATATTTTGGTGATGATCTGAGAATGCATACCTCAGCCAAGGCGCTTATCTTCTCACATTGTGTTAGCAACAATACTCCAAAACGGATGGACAGACTTTGATGCAATTTTCACCACAAGTGGCTATAGGCCTACACACAAAACCATTACATTTTGGAGTTGATCCATGACAAACGGAAGGAGCCTTGGCGGAGGGATGCGCTCTGAGTGCTTTTCTAGTTTAGGAATGCTATCTTCTTGGAGCATAAGTCAATATTATACAGTAATAAGTGGCATTCAGCTGTTTGTTTTATGTCATGTAAGCACAGTTCTGGTACTTAAAAATCATAAAAACCCAGGAGCTTCGGGGAGCGAAGTGACAGTAAAGGTGAAAATTGGCTCAAAGTTCAATGAGGTAACAGAAACACTTGGACAGTTTCTGAAGAAACCAGAAAAGGAGATGAAGTTCAAAGTTCAGAGACTGACACAGCTTGCTGCCAAAAGGAAGAAAGTTTCACATTAGAAGTGACTTGGTGACCAGTGTAAATAGTGTAAAAAACTCTAATAGAACTGTTAAATATGTTGGACTAAAGACAGTGAGACAACATTGAAGAAAAAGTAAGTTAACTTTTCATTAAATTTAATGATTTATCTAAGTCTAGTATTTCATTTTTTTAATCATTTTTTTCAGTCTAAATTACTTGTATTTTACTGAAAACCTCCCAGCTTCAGGGGGGCTGCGCCCCCCCGGCCCCCCCATAAGTCAATCGACCAAATTAGATTTCAGTTGAAATCAGAATTTCCTGTTGCCATCCCTGACTTTACGAGTTTGTTAGGAGATGTTGTTAATCATCATCATGTTAATCCTAGTCTCAAAAGCTACATAATTCTCTTAAGAGATTGATGGATCAACATGATCCATCATGGATCATGATGGATAATGGATCATGATTATTGTGATTCATTATTGTTTTCCTATAACTTCTCTTTCTACTCAAAATTTTTTACATGTTTTTAATATTTTCTAATCAAACTTCATAGACCAATTTATATAGCACTCCTACGAGCCATTAGTTTATTATAAGCATCTGATTATACCATTTTTTTTAACAGGTGCACTTGTGAGAAATGCAACATTATGCCAACATCAACTGAATCTCGGTGCTGCCAGGAGGTATTGAAGGTGAAGGAGAAACTAGAAGAACTGAAGGGCTGTGGATACACAGATGATAACCTACCAAGGTGTATCACTGATCACCCCGGTTTCCGTTCTGTCTGTCTTGACATCTGGGTTTTACAGACAGCTTATCTGGCCTACAGACAGCAATATGGTGATCATGACGCAAGTCAACACGAGTGAGTTTTTAAACAATATTTATTCATGTGTTTTAATTTTCCAGATCAATTATGAAGAAATCATTCAATACATTCAGTAATCAATGCAAACGGAATAATCAATGCCAACCCCATATTTTTCAGGCGATACAGATTCATAGCCTACAGGCAACTGGTCCGGTGCTGTTGGGGATATTTTGGGAAAGAAGTGAGGGTGATATTGCCTGCCTGTGCTGTGAGCCTCATCAGAGAAACATTCCCATCTGATCACTACAAGGGATTTTGCCTACCAAGATTAGATTTGTGATCAATGTTATTTAAATAAAGTTTTTTAAAATCATATATTGAGTTTATTAATGTGCATGTCAATTTTATAATTCTAATATTTCAGCATTCATCAAAGTCGGATCTCATATACATTAGACTAATTTTTCTACCATTTTATGGTGTAAAATTCGTGTTCAATTTTTAAAAGCACATTTCTCTAAAAATCTTAGGCTTATATTTGTTTGTCTTAGCAAAATATGTTGCTTCCCTAACAATTGAAAGCTGAACTTTCATTGCTAATTGGAAATTTATTCTACTTTTACATGTTTGATTTTGAAAATCTAGATACATGTTGCTCAATAGCATCAGCTTTGATGGGACGCTGAAATTTGGCACTCAATGTTGCGGGATCTCTGGCTTGTACAGAGTGCCACTGCTCCAATAAGTGGGTTGGATCAACCAAGGTTTTGTCGAAAAGAGTATTCATCAGATCATCCACATATTCAGAAATAAAATTAATTTAATAAAAATTAGAAATCGAAAGCTCCTTGTAAGTGGTCGTGGAAATTCCAACGATACCGGCTGCATTTAGAACTCTGAGGACCTTGACATATGACGCCCCAGTGAAGAGAATGGCGGATGAAAGCTGTATGTTACCAGCTGGCATGTCCCTGATCATCGGCTGGCTGTGCCAGGACCGATCCTCAACACAATGTGGACAATGTTGTTTGATCACCAACAGAGAGCCTTTAGTGTGACTTGTTACCTCACATGGATGACTGCAATGAGGACAATTGCTGAATAATCAAATTTAAAAAAAAAAATCCACAGTATTTGAAGGTTGAGTGACAGTGGATAACATCTGCAAAAACAGTAGATCAACATAATTTCATTCCAGAGGTGTCAAATTGGATTACATATATAGAAATATAACTTGAGCAAACAGGCACAACCACCTCCCTATACAGCACTGAATATTTCATATTTGATTAGTATGAATACCCTAAAATTCTAATATTTGATAAGTTGTTAAGGCAATGAAATTCATTGCTTGTAAATAATTTTAGTAAATATTGGCAGTGAATATTAAAAAAAGAAAACTTACCCTGTTTACTTCTGTTTTTCTGACAGCAGATCGCATCGGTAGATCACCCTTGCTTTTCACGCCACTGTCACTGACACTTGTCTGAGAGTGGGACTTTGAAATGAATGGATATACAGTTGGAACAGCCGATTTTTTTATCAGCAATCTTTTTGCTAATTTCATTTCAAATTGCATCTTATTCTCAAAATCGCTGTCAACGAAATGTCTACTGCACATGTTGGGTGATTTTCCGACAACATTCCAATTTTTTCGCATTTTCTGAAAGAAATTCACCCATGCGGTTCTGATTTTCCCGAGCAGGGGAAATTCATAAACACTCACCGCATGCTCCTCCGGTATACCGTCGCACCCGTAGACAACACAACGCCAAACCATAATTAATTCGATCACTGAAATCCTAATCGTAATAAATACTCTATTTGTAATCCACAAGTACTCCTAGAAATATCCGTTATCGCCGAACGTAAACAACACGCAATGTCCGTCGAGTGTTTGCTGGTCGCTTCCTGACCTGACGTCACACAGTCAGTGGCCATTTTAGCCGCTGATCGCTTGGCAGAGTCAGACGGCTCTCAAGGAAATCATACTTCAATAGCGCATTGTCACCTTATGCGACATTTGTTGACACCAAAACATGTGCGGTTCAAATTAGCTCGTCTCACACAAAAATTTAAGATATGATTTAGCGATATTGAAATTTCGTCCGGCCGACGCCTTTAAAGCTAACAAATCACCAGGAGCAGATGGCTATACAGCAGAATGGTACAAAACCTTTAAACAGCAACTATCTCCTCTCCTCCTGAAAACATTTAACTATGTCCTCCACACAGGGGAAATCCCCCCCTCCTGGAGAGAAGGGGTCATTGCAGTTATACCTAAACCTGAAAAGGATAAACTAGAATGCTCCAACTACAGACCAATCAGTGTATTAAATCAGGACTATAAGCTTTTTACCATTATCCTTGCCAAAAGGTTAGAAAACATACTGACAGACTTAATTCACTTAGACCAAACAGGTTTTATAAGACAAAGACAGACACAAGACAACATTCGACGCACTTTACACATAATTCATCATATAAAAAAAAATAACTTAAATGCAGTCATATTGGGATTAGATGCTGAAAAAGCATTCGATTCGGTTGACTGGTCTTTCCTATATAGAATCTTATCCAGTTTCAATTTTCATAACAACTTCATTAGAACTATACAGGCATTATATAAAAAACCAACAGCTAAAATAAGGATTAACGGTAATTTATCATCATCTTTTTTTTTTTTTTAAGTTTTTGTAAAGGGTATACAGGTCGTTACAGCAATGCATTGATTACATTTTCATCACATGTACCCTTATTTTCTGATATCTGACAACATTGGAAGATTAATTCTTACAACACCCCTTTTTTTTTTTTTTTAAAGTGAAAGAAAAAGTGAAATTAAAGAGAAAAAAAAACAAGAAACAAATAACAAAAAAAAAACAAACAAACCAGTAAAAAACAAACAAAAAGAAAAAGTAAGTAAATAAAGATAAAAGAGCATCTGAGTAGCGTTGGAACAAAGAGCGGAACCATTATTGAAATGGTATTTGTCAAAGATTAGATCTAATGGAAGACACATATGCGGTCCAGGGTTGCCAAAAGTTCATGAACACATCCATGTCCTGTCTCAGTGCGAATGTCAACTTTTCCATCGAGTAAATGTCTTGGATCACGTTAGTCCAATCTTCAGGTGTAGGACAGTCCTTCAACATCCATTTTTTAGTTAGAGCTTTTTTGCTTGCCAATATTAAAACATTGAATAAGTATTTTTCTCCTCGTCTTTCCAGTGAGTCCGGTAGTAAACCCAAATACAAAGTTACAAAAGAAAAGGGAACTGTAATTTTGAATATTTTCCCCAATATTGTCTGTACCTTGGTCCAATATTGGTGGATAACTGGGCATGACCAAAACACATGAAAATGATTTGCAGTCTTTTCACCACACAAGCGCCAACAGTTCAATCCCTTATGGGTAAATTTGTTTTGTGCAGGTGTTCTGAAAAATCTTGCCAAGTTTTTCCATCCAAATTCTCTCCACTGCAGGGATGAGGTACTTTTCCATTGCTGTTTATTTAGCTTTTCCCATTTTTCCAGTTGTAAAGTGAAATTCCCCTCTTTTTCCCATCTCTCTTTTATATAAGATGTGTTGTCTCCTTTTAAGTCTTGAAGACCTTGGTATATTTTAGAAATGTATCTGATCCCTGGGATCCCTTTATATGCCATTAAGAAGACCTTCAGAACACCTGACTGGGCCCTTTCCAAATCCTCCTTTTTAAGTATATTGTTTATGTGGTGTCTAAGCTGGAAGAACCTGTAAAGGTCTTGATTTATTAGGCCTTGTTTTTTCAAATCTTCAAAACTTCTTAAGATTTGCCCTTTAAAAAAAATCGTAATATTTTATCAGCCCTTTCTCCTTCCACTTTTTAAATCTGGTGTCTGTTTTATTAGGAGTAAAGTCCTGATTATAGGCGATCCATTGCAGAAGTCGATAGGGCTCTTTAGTTTGATTCTCTCTGACTATCTTAAACCAAATTTTTAGCGGGGTCTCTATCCACGGGTTAGTGTTATTCAAAAGCTTAGGTAAGACATTGTTCCCTATTATCGCCTGTAGGGGGATGTCACTTGTTATTTGGCATTCGATCTCCTTCCATTGTGCAGTGTAGACTGGGTTACATATCTCTACTAAAGTTTTAATTTGTGCGGCTTTAAAGTAGTCCCTGATATTTGGCAGCGCGAGCCCACCTTTGTCTTTGTTTAGCTGTAGGGTTCTATATCTGATTCTAGGTCTCTTGCCCTGCCATATGAATCTTGAGATCCTTCTGTCCAGCTCCTGCCATGTTTTTTTGGGAGGTTCTACCGGTATTGTTTGGAAAAGGTATTGAAGACGTGGAAGTATATTCATTTTGACTGCTTCAATTCTTTGTGCAGTACCCAAGAATGGTATCATATTCCATCTTGCTAGGTCAGATTTTATTTTTGTCACCAGTGGATCATAGTTTAGTGATATAATTTTGTTGAGTTGTTTCGGGATATTGACCCCCAGATATTTCATAGATTCCGACTCCCAGTTAGTTTTGAGTTTGCTTAGTGAATAATGATTTGGGTCATAGTTGAATGTTAAAACTTGGGTTTTATGCATATTTAATTTGTACCCCGATAAATCTCCATACTCTGAAAAAACTGAGGTTAGTTCTGGTAAAGAAGTGTCCGGCTGCCCTAGGTATATTAAAATGTCATCAGCAAAGAGTGCTATTTTATGTTCCTTCTGACCAAGTGTAATACCTTGAATTTTTTGGTTTTGTCTTATCCATTGGCTCAGAGGTTCTATGAAGATTGCAAAGAGCAGTGGAGACAGGGGGCAGCCCTGACGACATCCTCTTTCCAGTTCAAAAGATGATGATAAATTACCGTTAATCCTTATTTTAGCTGTTGGTTTTTTATATAATGCCTGTATAGTTCTAATGAAGTTGTTATGAAAATTGAAACTGGATAAGATTCTATATAGAAAAGACCAGTCAACCGAATCGAATGCTTTTTCAGCATCTAATCCCAATATGACTGCATTTAAGTTATATTTTTTTATATGATGAATTATGTGTAAAGTGCGTCGAATGTTGTCTTGTGTCTGTCTTTGTCTTATAAAACCTGTTTGGTCTAAATGAATTAGGTCTGTCAGTATATTTTCTAACCTTTTGGCAAGGATAATGGTAAAAAGCTTATAGTCCTGATTTAGTACACTGATTGGTCTGTAGTTGGAGCACTCTAGTTTATCCTTTTCAGGTTTAGGTATAACTGCAATGACCCCTTCTCTCCAGGAGGGGGGGATTTCCCCTGTGTGGAGGACATAATTAAATGTTTTCAGGAGGAGAGGAGATAGTTGCTGTTTAAAGGTTTTGTACCACTCTGCTGTATAGCCATCAGCTCCTGGGGATTTGTTAGCTTTAAGTTTCATAATTGCTTTTTCCAATTCTTTAGGATGTATTTCTGACAGTAGTGTTTTATTTTGTGACTCCGTAAGTTGGGGAAGGTTTAATGTGTTTAGGAATGTCTCGGATGCGTTTTTATGTTTTTTGTGGGAGTATAAGTTCTTATAGTAATTCTCGAAGTTTTTAAGAATATCCTGAATTCTGAATTTTATTTCCTTTGATACTGGGTCTCTGATTTTGTAGATTGCTCTTTCTGTTTGATGTTTCCTCAATTTATAGGCTAGCAATTTTGCCGATTTACTGCCTGCTTCATAGTATTTTTGTTTCAGAAATGTAAGTTTCTTCTGGATTTCTATTGTGTAGATCTCATTTATTTGGTTTTTAATTTCCTTAATCTTGAGCGAGTCAGTAGAATGAGTGTTGCCTTTGTGTTCTTTTTCTAGGTTCCTAAGTTCTGACTCTAATGTGGATAGTTTTTCTTGTCTTAGTTTCTTTTGGGTTGCCAGTTTTGCAATAATCTTTCCTCTTATTACAGCTTTACATGCATCCCACAGTATTAAAGGGGATACTTCTCCATTATCGTTATCTTCCAAATATCTGAGAATATCTGATTCCAATTCATCTTTCAATGGTCCTTTCAGGACATTTGAATTTAACCTCCAAGAAAATGTATTATTTGTGTATTTTTGGATATTTAAGTCCATGTAGATCGGACTGTGGTCGGAGAGATCCATCAGTCCTATTTTACATGTTTTTACTCTTCCAATGTCTCTATTAAACATAAAAAAATAGTCAATCCTTGAGTAAGAAGAATGTGGAGTTGAGTAAAATGTATAGTCTTTTACACTGGGGTTGAGTTCCCTCCACACGTCACAGATTCCCAATTCTTTTAGTAGCATCCGAGTCTTCCTGTTTTGGGTGTTATTTTGATGTGGGAAATTACCAGAAGCATCCCAGTATGGATTCAGTCTAAGATTGAAGTCCCCACCACATATCACTAAACCTTGAGCTTTAGTTATCATTAGGTCGAATACATTTTTATAAAATTTCCAGTTAGCCCCTGGGGGAGCATACACATTCAGCAGGGTGATATCTTCTCCCTCTAGCCGCCCAGTTACCAAACTGTATCTCCCTTCTTTATCTTTGTGTTCTGATTTTTTTTCAAATGTAATTTTGGTTGATATCAATGTCGCTACTCCCCTCCTCCTCCCTGATTTATATGAAGATGAAGAGATCATTTTAAACCCTTGTCTACTGAGTTTATTGTGTTCCACGTCTGTTAGGTGGGTTTCTTGTAAAAGTATTATTCCTGCTTTGTCTTTTTTCATTTTGCCTAGAATCTTGGATCTTTTAACTGGATTCAGGATTCCTTTTACATTATATGAAATTATTTTGGTTACACCCTGTTTCTCCATTGTGTTGTTTTGTTTAGTATAACTGTGTGGTGGCCCTCTTTTGTGCTACTCAGAAACTGAAAGAACATTAAAAACAAGAAAAACATTAAGAACATAGTGTAAAAAACTTTAAAACAAAAAGCTGTCATAAGAACTTCCTGAGCTGAGGTCTTTTTAAAGACCCTGTAAGAGCCTTGATGGAGTGAAGGCTCCGAGGGAAATTCCTCAAACTCTGTTACGTGTTGAGGGCCCTCTCTTACCACTGAAAGTAGTCCCATGCTTTTAACGTGAGTTTCAGAACCCAATCCAAACTTGTAATGATTTTTTTTTTTTTCCTTTTATGCCTAAACCCTGTGAAATTGTGTGCACCCTCCCACCCCCATCACATCAAACATTCACGCAAAAACAGTATTTGTTAGTATGAGGAGAACATGTGGATTATTGTCACATTTCTATTTTAACAAGTTTTTTTTTTTTTATTACAAAGACTTATTTGTTTCAAATAATATGATTGTTCCATGAAATGGTTTACCACATGCTGAATATGCATCTCCTTTAATGTTTGTTACCTTGTATGAGGGGGGTTGGATGTGCGGATTGATTCAAGAGAAAAAAAAAAAAAAGGTCGCTATTCCAACCTGAAAACGGATAGTTTATCCGCGACGCTCTGGTGCTGGGTTTCCCGCTGCTGGTCCGTGGATTTTGAAGGTCTTTGTGTTGTCCATGTTTGCGCTTTGATCTTCTCGCTCGGGTCTGCTGGGGGTTTAAATACCGTTACCGGGAGGCCTCTTTTCGCCATGTCAGCTGTTGCTTCTTCCGCCGAATTATAGAGACACGTTTCATCGCCGTAGAAGACCCTTAACTTCGCAGGAAATGGTGTCTGAAAGCGCAATTTCTTCTCTCTTAACACCTTTTTCGCGTCATTGTATTCCCTGCGCTTTTTAAGGACCTCCGGGGCGTAATCGTGTTCCACGTAGACTTTTCTCTCCTGGTGCATAAATCCTTTTTTCTGCCAGGCCAGTCTTACAACCTCTTGTTTTATTTTGAAATTGGAAAATCTTACCAACACCGAACGTGGGGGCGCTTCCGCCGCCGGCCTAGCGGCTAATGAACGATGTGCCTTTTCTATCTTCAAGTCGGTGGTTTGTGGAATATCCAATTTCTCTCTTAGTAAGGATTCCACGCATTCTGCCATTGAGTTAAAACCATTTTCGGTTCCTTCTATCAGACCATGAATTCTTATGTTGTCTCTTCTTTGTTTTCCTTCTTGGTCGGTTAGCTTAGCCTCTATAGCTGCTTGTCTTTTGCGTAGGTCTAGCACAGAATCTTCGAGCACTTTTATTCGATCCTCTGTTTCCAAGATTCGGTTCTCGGCCTGGTCCACTCTGCTGTTTGTCCTTTTCAATTCTTCTCTGAATTCCCGAAATTCGGCCGTAACATCTCGGCGAAATCGTCGTAGCTCCTCAAATAGTGATTTCAGGCTAACCCTTTTGTTAGCTATCACCAGTTCCTCGTCTTCTGAACGGAGATCTTCCAGTTCGGATTCTCCGGCCGATACGTGTCCTGGCCTGGAGAATTTCAGTTTCTTCTGTTTTCCTTTAGACATGATGATTTTGTCTTTTGATTTTCACTCCTCCAAAAATCCGTTAAGTTTGATTTTCAAGGTGTTATCCTGGATTGGGTCTGAGAACTTCAGTGTTAAGCTGCAGTCGCCATGGCGTCCAGACCGGAAGTCTTATCATCATCTTTTGAGCTGGAAAGAGGATGTCGTCAAGGCTGCCCCCTGTCTCCACTGCTCTTTGCAATCTTCATAGAACCTCTGAGCCAATGGATAAGACAAAATCAAGAAATTCAAGGTATTACACTTGGTCAGAAGGAACATAAAATAGCACTCTTTGCTGATGACATTTTAATATACCTAGGGCAGCCAGACACTTCTTTACCAGAACTAATCTCAGTTTTTTCAGACTATGGAGATTTATCGGGGTACAAATTAAACTTGCATAAAACCCAAGTTTTAACATTCAACTATGACCCAAATCATTATTCACTAAGTGAACTCAAAACTAACTGGGAGTTGGAATCTATGAAATATCTGGGGGTCAATATCCCGAAACAACTCAACAAAATTATAACACTAAACTATGATCCACTGGTGACAAAAATAAAATCTGACCTAGCAAGATGGAATATGATACCATTCTTAGGTACTGCACAAAGAATTGAAGCAGTCAAAATGAACATACTTCCACGTCTTCTATACCTTTTCCAAACAATACCAGTAGAACCTCCCAAAAAAACATGGCAGGAGCTGGACAGAAGGATCTCAAGATTCATATGGCAGGGCAAGAGACCTAGAATCAGATATAGAACCTTACAGCTAAACAAAGACAAAGGTGGGCTCATGCTGCCAAATATCAGGGACTATTTTAAAGCCGCACAAATTAAAACTTTAATAGAGATATGTAACCCAGTCTACACTGCACAATGGAAGGAGATCGAATGCCAAATAACAAGTGACATCCCCCTACAGGCGATAATAGGGAACAATGCCTTACCTAAACTCTTGAATAACACTAACCCGTGGATAGAGACCCCGCTAAAAATTTGGTTTAAGATAGTCAGAGAGAATCAAGCTAAAGAGCCCTATCGACTTCTGCAATGAATTGCCTGTGATCAAGACTTTACCCCCAATAAAACAGACACTAGATTTAAAGAGTGGAAAGAGAAAGGGCTGATAAAATATTACAATTTTTTTAAGGGGCAAACTTTAAGAAGTTTTGAAGATTTGAAAAAACAAGGTCTAATAAATCAAGATCTTTACAGGTTCTTTCAGCTTAGACACCACATAAACAATATACTTAAAAAGGAGGATTTGGAAAGGGCCCAGTCAGGTGTTCTGAAGGTCTTCTTAATGGCATATAAAGGGATCCCAGGGATCAGATACATTTCTAAAATATACCAAGGTCTTCAAGACTTAAAAGGAGACAACACATCTTATATAAAAGAGAGATGGGAAAAAGAGGGGAATTTCACTTTACAACTGGAAAAATGGGAAAAGCTAAATAAACAGCAATGGAAAAGTACCTCATCCCTGCAGTGGAGAGAATTTGGATGGAAAAATTTGGTAAGATTTTTCAGAACACCTGCACAAAACAAATTTACCCATAAGGGGTTGAACTGTTGGCGCTTGTATGGTGAAAAGACTGCAAATCATTTTCATGTGTTTTGGTCATGCCCAGTTATCCACCAATATTGGACCAATGTACAGACAATATTGGGGAAAATATTCAAAATAACAGTTCCCTTTTCTTTTGTAACTTTGTATTTGGGTTTACTACCGGACTCACTGGAAAGACGAGGAGATAAATACTTATTCAATGTTTTAATATTGGCAAGTAAAAAAGCCCTAACTAAAAAATGGATGCTGAAGGACTGTCCTACACCTGAAGATTGGATTAACGTGATTCAAGACATTTACTCGATGGAAAAGTTGACATTCGCACTGAGACAGAACATGGATGGGTTCATGAACTTTTGGCAACCCTGGATCGCATATGTGTCTTCCATTAGATCTAATCTTTGACAAATACCATTTCAATAATGGTCCCGCTCTTTGTTCCAATGCTACTCAGATGCTCTTTTACTTTTAATTACTTAATTTTCTGTTTGTTTTTTGCTGTTCTGTTTGTTTGTTTTTTTATTTTATTCTCTTTAATTTCACTTTTTCTTTCACTTTAAAAAAAAGGGGTGTTGTAATAATTATCCTACCAATGTTGTCAAATAGCAAAAAATAAGGGAACATGCGATGAAAATGTAAACAATGCAATGCTGTAATGACCTGTATACCCTTTACAAAAACTTAAAAAAAAAAAAAAAAAAAAAAAAAAAACCTCTCTATAGCACAGAGCAGACAATCAACCTCACAAAAACAAGACAGCAGAGAGAGGCAGTGAGTGTATGCATATCAGTGTAAATGAATCAGTTGTGTATGTTGAATGCAGAGTGAGTGTTTATCAGTTACTGGTGGACAGCAAAAATCCTCTCTCAGCAGATGTTATGTCTTAGTGTCTGAAACTTAGAAAGCATGTCCTTGTGAGATCAACTCTCAGTGCATGGCAGATGGAATTATCTTAGCCAGTCACATGGCGCTGTCCTTGAGAGTTCAGATTCCTGTACGCCAGATTGTTTATGAAGGAGAGAAATCAGCCAAAACATTTCTACTGCTTATCTACATCCAGGAGGAGTGAGAGCTGAGGAGCGCCGAAAACAAGGTTGAATAAGCACAGACACTCAGAGAAAGAATTTTCATCTCTTATGCGTTCAGTGCTCCATAATTTCCATCATTGCCAGGCTTTAAAATCATTTCCTGAAGAGCTCCCAGCGACGTCGTGATGTTGCCAATGTTCCTATTCAGTTCGCCATTAGCCGCTAACAGAGTCCTCCCCAGCTGGTCAAATTGATGAAAGAGCTTGGTTGGGTCAGCATTTTGATAAGCTCTGTCCATCTTCTTCAGTTTTCGATACACCAGGACTATCCCAAAGCCGATCAGTAGAAGTCCTGAGATCGTGAAGCCGAATAGGTAGATGTCTTCCGCATCTTCAATTGAAAGGTCGCACAGACACATAAGTTTCCAATTGTATGTGTGTCTCACATAACCCGCAGCAGCAGTACCTGCAGGACAGATGGGCTTCCCCGGGCCTGATTTCCTCGTTGAAAAAGCGGTGTCAATTGTGTTCAAGGCCCAGCTTACTAAGTCCATAATTTTCCGTTTGGATCAAGAATCAGCCAGTAGAAGAGCGACACAGACACAGACAGTAGCAAGCTGGGATTCAGTCAGTTAGGGAGGGAGAAGGAGGAGAGAAGAGAAAAGTGTCTGCTCTCTCTGGAGCTGGAAGCTCCATCAACCTACTCAGAGTTTTTATCCGAATTTGCTGAATTCTTAGCTGATTTAGTACTGAAATCAGATAGAATAATTATAGTAGGGGACTTTAATATACATGTAGAGTTTTTTCTGTGTTGAACCAAGGAGTTAGAAATCTCTGATTAGACTTTTTCTTTTTTTAAAGGGGCCACCATGTCTAGAGTCTGATGCAGAGAAGCTGTAACACTATCTACCATGCTGTCAATTACAGAAGGAGCAAGCTGTCTATAGCTTATTTCCGTTGTGTTGACACATGGCATAAAGGAAACAATCTGCATAAATTTGGTTACATCATCTGAGAGGCATCTACTGTAGTAATATTTTTCTTTAGGAGCCAAATAGTCAGAAATAGTAAAATCAAAGGTTAACCGACAATGGTCTGACAGTACAGGGTTATGAGGAGACACTACCAGATTTTCTATTTCTATGCCATATGTCAGAACAAGGTCCAACGTATGGTGGAGATAATGGGTAGAATTTCCTACTTTCTGAGAAAACCCCATTGAGTCTAATATTGAATTAAATGCCGTATTGAGGTAATCACTATCTACATCTCATCATCATCATGACAAGTTTTTTTTACACTGCCTATTCCTTATCTCCAAGCAGATTGGTACGTGACACACAGAGCCATCGGAGGACTGACCCCCCCGCCCCCCCGCCCCACTGTAGCTTCACTACTTACAGTGGCTGTGTGGCCTAAGGTCAGAGGAATGGGATAGGCGCTGCCCTATACACTGTATGGTGTCCCTCACGCTGTGGGAGGGAATTAACTAACTAAACAAACCAGGAGTCTCCATCCGGTTTTGGACCTGAGATGGTTGAGCAGGCATCTCAAGGTGCTCCCTTGTTTGGTGCTCAGGCTGACGACATTATTCAGGCCATAGGGCCAGGTGATTGGTTCACAGAAATGGACTTTTGCAATGCTGACTTCCGTATTCCCATAATTCGGCCACAGGAAGTTCTTCGGGGTTCCTTCAGGACAGCCTTCAGTTAAAATGTCCTACCTTTTGGCCTGTGCCTGTCCTTGGACATTCACCAAGTGCATGGATGCTGCACTCGCCCACTATGGCAGAGGGGCCTTTGAGTTCAATTATCTGGACGATTGGTTGGTTTGTGCGCCATCAGAAACAGTAGCGAGGAGCAATATGGAGACCATATTGGCTCACCTGGTGGCACTCGGGTTGCTTTTGAATGCAGTGAAAGGCTGCCTGGTTCCAACCAGGGTTGTCGAGTACTTGGGGCTCACCCTGGATTCAGTTGCCATCAGGTTCAGGTTACTTTATTTGTACCTGTAGGTAGATTTGTTTTGCAGTCAGGTGACATCCATATTTACAAACCACAACAACAACAACAACAACATAAAACATAAACATTCAACATAAACACAAACACAGGCACACATGAAGCTGTCTATAAACATGATAAAAATACTCAAGGCTCCATCAATTAGGATATAAGACAAAGAGATGAGAGAAAAACCAGAGATAAGAGAGAAGGGTCATATTAAAAAGTTAAAGACTAGTCAAAGAGGTTAAAAACTCAGAAGTCTAAAACCCAGTAAAAGATTTAGAACCCAAATAGAAAACCTACAAAAATAAGTAAATATAAAATGAAATTAATAAATAGGTAACTAATTATGTGCAATATATTGTTACAACTTGTTCAGCTCTTTGACAGCAGCAGGAACAAAGCTGTTTTTGTGGAGGTAGCAATCCTCTGTACCTGTCTGGTGTACAGGGATGTCAGGCTCAGCTGTGACTCACCAAGCAAACGACTGGACCATCTAACTACCTGATCCAAGGATTTCGTCTGTTTCAGTGTTATCTGACCAAACCATGACACTAAAGAAAAGGATAAAACGGATTCAATAAAAGCCTGATAAAACATTGTCATTATGGTTCGGTCAATTTAGAAGCGTGCAAGTTTCCTTAAACAATGCAAATGTTGCTGACCCTTTTTGCACACCCTTTCACAGTTCTCTTCAAAGTTTAAATTACTATCAATAATCGTCCCAAGATATTTGTAGGATTGTACACATTCAGTGGTCTGGCCTTTTAGTACGGTGACTTCGTGCCTGGTAGTTTTCCTCCTAAACTCAATAATCATATCTTTAGTTTTTGTCGTATTCAGCTGCAGGTAGGAATCCTCACACCAGTGAACAAAATCATCAACTACTGGGCCATGGCCACTCTCACCATCCTGGAGGAGACTGACAATAACTGAATCATCAGCATACTTTATAATGTGTCTGTTGTCATGTCTGCTCCAACACGTTTGTGTACAGGATGAAGAGTAGTGGTGACAACACACCCCTGAGGAGAGCCAGTAGAAGAGCACTTTTGGTCAGACACTTTTGTACCATTGACCCTTACTCTCTGTGTCCTGTTGTTTAAAAAATCCAGAATCCAACCCACCAGATTATTGCTCAAATCAAATTGTTGCAGGTATGGTGCATATTTAAGGCACATATATGGCATGCTTGTATGGTACGCATTCTCCCCCACATGCATCCAGTAGGCATGACGGTGCAGACCCTACAGAGCAAACGTCCAAAGGAACAATGCCCCAGCAGGGACCTCGGCTAGGAGGTGGGTGCTGGGGAAGACGGAAGTCAGAGACAATGTCCCAACGGGAGCCCCCGAGGTGGAGAAGGGAACAGAGGCGACAGCAAGTCTCGGAGGCTATATGTGACTGTGGGTTCATGTGTTTAGTGAGCTTCTGTGGGGTGAAGGTGTGAGATACTTGATGTGGGGGTTTAGTATCTCTGGTGTATAAAAGCTGTGAGGAAAGTTGGTTCTGTCTCTTTTCTGCTGAGAACTTTGATGATAGAAGATGTGACTTCCAATAAAGCTTTCCTGAGAAATAAACTCAGTCTCGTTTGTAAGGCATCTTCTACACTGGTGACCTACGACTACCTATGGCCGGTGACGGCGAGCTTTCCGCACCGGACTCTTCAGGAGCCAACCGGGTTAACGCAGTTACCATGCTACAGCTGCCCGACTTCTGGCAACATAACCCGCGCTCCTGGTTTACCACTGCGGAGGCGCAATTCCACCTTCGGGGAATCTCAGCGGATGCAACGAGGTTCTACCATGTCGTCGCGAAGCTGGACAGCCTCACAGTGCAACGGGTGGAGAGCCTGACCAACCACCCGCCCCAAGACAACAAGTATGGCACACTGAAAGCTGCCCTCATCCGAGCCTTCACTCCCTCGCGGGAAGAGCGAGCAGAGAAGCTCCTGGCACTGACAGAGGGAGAAGCAGACAGGCCAGCGGATCTGATGGCAAAGATGATGAGTCTGAGAGGCGAGGATGACGACAGTTTTATCTTCGCCCACCTCTTCCTCAGAACGCTCCCGCCAGCAGTGAGAGTCACCCTGGCCAGCTTGCAGCCGCTCGTCAACCGCGACTACCACGAGCTGGGACAGGTGGCGCAACGCCTCGTTGACTCCCATAGACGGTGCGCGGCCACGACGGCAGCAGCAGAGATGACTGCCCCTTCGCGAGAAGGAGGGAGACCAGAGGCTGCGACACCGGATCCACTGACGGCAGCAGCGGCAGAGACCAGGAGAAGCGGAGCTGACAACGCCCTCTGCTTCTACCATCGACGTTTCGCCGAGAAAGCCCACAGATGCATCCCACCGTGCCGGTATCAGCGCCAGGGAAACGCCAAGTCTGGGAGCCGGTAGCAGCTGCGACTCTCGGCACGAAGAACAGGCTGCTTTTCGTGACGGACGCGAATTCTGGGAAAGAATTCCTGGTGGACACGGGCTCCCAGCTGAGTTTTGTCAAGCCTACCTACGCGGACACCCTGGCGCCGGCCAGCGGCCCCCTGGTGTTAGCGGCGAACGGCTCCACGATCAAAACCTATGGGGAGAAGACGCTCCGCCTGTCCCTCCACGGGCGCACCTTCGAGTGGACCTTCGTTGTTGCTGCAGTTAACAACAACATGTTAGGTGCTGACTTTTTGTGCTCAAACAGTTTGTTAGTTGACCTTACTAATAGACGTATTGTAAATGCACTGTCTTTCTACTCTATCTCCTGCACAGCTCGGGTGGCCCTGCCTTCTGCACATTCCAATGTCACAGCTGCGGGTGGTAAGTTTCATGCATTACTCAACCAGTTTCCAGCACTCACGGTCCCTACATTTTCAGCGTCAGTTGCCAAACACAGGGTCGAGCATTTCATAAGTACCTCGGGCCTCCCTGTTTTTGCAAAAGCTCGGCGGTTGGACCCAGCTAAACTAGCCATCGCGCGCGAGGAATTCGCCAACTTGGAAAAACTGGGCATAGTCCGGCGTTCGAACAGCGTCTGGTCGTCACCCCTGCACGTGGTACCCAAGGCTGACGGCTCGTGGCGCCCTTGCAGCGATTTCCGCAGATTAAATAATGCTTCAGCCCACGACCGCTATCCGATTCCGCACATCCAGGATTTTTCGGCGCATTTAGCGGGGGCGCGCATCTTTTCAATTCAATTCAATTCAACTTTATTTATATAGCGCCATTTCACAACAACAGTCATCTCATAGCACTAAGTCATCTCATAGCACTAAAATATATATATATATATCATATATACATATATATCATAGCACTTTTCCAAAATAGATTTGGTGCGTGGTTATCACCAAGTTCCAGTCCGTGCGCAGGACATACCCAAAACGGCAGTTATAACCCCTTTCGGGCTTTTCGAGTTTTTGTGCATGCCTTTCGGCCTCAAGGGCGCCGCGCAGACGTTCCAACACATGATGGATGCAGTGCTGCGCGACCTCCCTTTCGTGTTCGCTTATTTAGATGATATTTTGGTTGCCAGCGCGTCCGAAGCCAAGCACGAAAGCCACCTCACAGCCGTTTTTCAGAGGCTCACAGAACACGGGCTGATCATTAACCCAGCGAAGTGCCAATTCGGGGTAGCGAAAATCGATTTTTTGGGACACCGCGTGTCGCCAGAAGGCGCGGTCCCGCTGCCAGATAAAGTGCGCGCGATAACGGATTTCCCCCAACCGCAGACGGTTAAGGCGCTGCAGGAATTTTTGGGGATGGTCAATTTTTATAACCGTTTCCTCCCAAACGCGGCACGGCTCATGCACCCATTGTACGCGGCATTAAAGAAGCAAAAACCTGCATCTAAGGTCGAGTGGTCCCCGGATCGGGAGCGCGCTTTTTCACAGGTCAAATCAGCCCTCGCGAACGCTGCGTTATTGGCACACCCGGTGCCGGCAGCTCGCATGGCGCTAACCACAGACGCCTCCGACGTGGCAGTGGGAGCGGTTGTCGAGCAACTGGTGGCAGGATGCTGGCAACCACTCGCGTTTTTCAGCAAAACGTTGCGCGATAGCGAGCGTAAATACACCGCGTTTGACAGGGAGCTTTTGGCCCTGCATTTAGCCATCCGCCACTTCCAGTTCTGGTTGGAAGGGCGCCGTTTTACCGCGTTCGTGGACCATAAACCCTTAACTTTTGCAATGGCTAAGGTTTCAGAGCCTTGGTCGGGCCGACAACAGAGGCAGCTGGCTGCAATTTCGGAGTTTACCACTGACATTCAACACGTGGCGGGTAAACACAATGTAGTGGCTGATTGCCTCTCGCGTGCAGTTGCAGCGACAGGCCCCCAGGGGGCAGATTCGGCGGCTGCAGACCTAGGTCAGGCTTGCGGCGCGGAAGCGCTCACAGCTCCGGTCTGCGTCGGGTTAGATTATGCAGCCATGGCCGCTGAACAGGTTGGCGACGCGGACGTGCGCGCGCTCCAGTCTGGGCCAACAGGGCTAAGGCTGGAGCACAGGGTGCTTCAAAGAGGCATGCCCTCCCTAATCTGCGATACCTCCACGGGGCATCCCCGTCCCGTGGTCCCGGCTGCGTGGCGTCGCCGTGTTTTTGACTTAATACATTCACTGGCACACCCGGGCGTCCGCGCGTCTATCAAAATGGTAGGAGAGAAGTTTGTTTGGCCGGGGCTGCGTAAACAAGTCAAAGAGTGGGCTGCAGCCTGCGCTGCGTGTCAAAGAGCAAAGGTACACAAACACACACAAGCCCCTCTAGAACCTCTTCACATCCCAGCCAAACGCTTTGATCATGTGCATATCGACTTAGTAGGACCTCTTCCGCTGTCCCAGGGGTTCACACACCTTTTAACCATGGTAGACCGCACCACGCGCTGGCCAGAGGCGGTCCCTCTGGCGGCAACCACAGCGGCAGATGTTGCACGTGCCTTTTTAATAACTTGGGTCGCACGTTTTGGTATCCCGTCAGACATAACGTCTGACAGAGGACCCCAGTTTTTTTCCGAGCTCTGGTCGTCCATGGCACTCAGCCTGGGGGTGAAAATTCATCGCACGACCGCGTATAACCCCTAGGCCAACGGTTTGTGCGAGCGCTTCCATCGGTCATTGAAAGCAGCCCTCAGAGCGGTTCTCACGGACACAAATTGGGTTGATAAGCTCCCATGGGTTTTATTAGGGTTGCGTTCAGCACCTAAAGAAGATTTGCAAGCCTCTCCGGCCGAACTCGTTTTCGCCCAACCCCTCCGGTTACCGGGAGATTTCCTCCCTGAGAACCCTGCTCCGGAGCACCTCCCCGCTCAGCTGCTGCAGAGCGACGCGGGGTCACACACCCTCCCCGGTCCCGTTCATCACAGTTTTCCACGTGTTTTTGTGCCCAAAGCCTTAAAGAATGCAGAATTTGTCTTTGTTAGACACGACGCACAGAGGTTAGGTTTAAGGCCACCTTACGATGGACCGTTCAGAGTGTTAGAAACCGGGGAAAAGCATTTTTTGCTCGATTTGGGAGACAGGAGGGACTTAGTCTGCATTAACAGACTCAAACCCGCTTTTGTGTTAGCTGACGACCCAGTACAGTTGGCCAGAGCCCCCCGCCGCGGCAGGCCACCCGGGAGACGCTCTGCTAAGCTTTCACGACGATGTGTTAATGATTCTACTTCACAGATGCAGCAGACAGCCACAGGCAGAGCGAGACCTGCTCACAGCAGATATGGCAGAGAGTTGAAGCCCAAGCAGTGGGAAATGTGATCTGTTGTGCCAAGTTTTTTTCTCTCTTGTTCTGTGTGGGGGTGTCATGATTCTATGCATTTGAAGTGTAACTTGTCCTTATTTGAACGTTTGGGGGGGGGGGTGTTATATGGTGCATATTTAAGGCACATATATGGCATGCTTGTATGGTACGCATTCTCCCCCACATGCATCCAGTAGGCATGACGGTGCAGACCCTACAGAGCAAACGTCCAAAGGAACAATGCCCCAGCAGGGACCTCGGCTAGGAGGTGGGTGCTGGGGAAGACGGAAGTCAGAGACAATGTCCCAACGGGAGCCCCCGAGGTGGAGAAGGGAACAGAGGCGCCAGCAAGTCTCGGAGGCTATATGTGACTGTGGGTTCATGTGTTTAGTGAGCTTCTGTGGGGTGAAGGTGTGAGATACTTGATGTGGGGGTTTAGTATCTCTGGTGTATAAAAGCTGTGAGGAAAGTTGGTTCTGTCTCTTTTCTGCTGAGAACTTTGATGACAGAAGATGTGACTTCCAATAAAGCTTTCCTGAGAAATAAACTCAGTCTCGTTTGTAAGGCATCTTCTACACAGGAGCCTTTCAACTAAAATATGAGGTTGGATTGTATTAAAGGCAGAAGAAAAGTCCACAAATAAAAGCCTGACGTGTGTCCCGTTAAAATCCAGATGTTTAAAAAGCATGTTAAACAGAGTGACAGTGGCATCCTCCACTCCTCTGTGAGGCCTATAGGCAAACTGCAGAGGATCCAATGCATGCTCAGTCTGCTTTAGGACCTCAAATCTGACCAGTTTGTCAAAAATTTTCATTAAAATTGAAGTCAAAGCAACTGGTCTAAAGTCGTTTACCGTTTTAGGACAGCTGGATTTTGGAACAGGGACAACCACCGCATCTTTCCAGATCTTAGGCACATGTTGTGTCTTTAAGGACTTATTGAAAATGTAGTGAAATACATGACTCAATTCATGTGCACAGGACTTTACCAATCGCCCACATATATTATCAGGGCCCTGACTTTTGCTCACTTTTACAGCACAGAACGCCCTTTTAATATCCTGCACCTCAATATTAAAGTGCTGATTGTCTTTGAGTTTCTGTTTCAAATCTTGGGTTTCTGTGCTAAAATCAGAGGAATCAAAACGACCATAAAAACAATTAAGAGCATTAGCTAGCTGTGTCTGAATTAAAACCATCTAAAAACACACGATTACTGCGCTCTGTGCTCTGAAGGCCTGCAATAGTTTTCATACTGGCCCAGGCTGAACCAAGTTTCTTTGCTGCCATCTTGCTTTCCAACTCTGATTTATTATTATTATTATTATTATTATTATTTTTTTTTTTTTTTTTTTTTTTTTTTTTCTCTCGGCGCCACACGAGTCGGCTGCCTTTTGCAACAGCGGCTCGATTCCGAGTCTTTTTCCCTTCCTCTCTCTTTTGATCCGTCTTTTTTTTTCACCCCACTTATATCACGGACACACAGATCGTCCTAAATGTCTCCTGAGCCGGTGGACGGAGCCACTGTCTATAGCAGGATACGATACAGCAGAGAACAGCTGCTAGCATTCAACCGCCACCCGGTCCCATTGGAAAAACTCGACATACCGAGAGAACTGAGGCGAAAACGCCGCGGCTGCCGGGCTGGAGTAAGGCGGAGGACAAAAAATATAAGGTACAGACCCTCCCTTCCATCTGTTGTCATGGGAAATGTACGGTCGATACTGGGAAAGTTAGATGAGCTAGCGGCTATCTCCCGTTATGATAGCACATACCGGGAGTGCTCTCTCCTTTTGTTTACTGAGACGTGGCTAACTGAACTAGCAGCAGATGCTAACATTGAGCTGGAGGGTTTTCACATGATACGAGCTGACCGAACACCAGACAGTGGCAAGGCTAGGGGCGGTGGAGTGATAATGTATGTTAACAACAACTGGTGCAGACCGGGACATATCACTGTTAAACAACGACACTGCAGCAAAGACATTGAGTTGCTAGCTGTTAGCATGAGGCCTACATATCTCCCGAGAGAACACTCACACGTGATCTGCATTGTTGTTTATGCAAATCCGACGGCGAACACTGGGACAGCACGTGACGTCATCCATTCAGTAACCAGCAGGCTGCAGACAGAACACCCAGATGCTCTTCTCCTCATCTCAGGCGATTTCAACCATGTTTCACTGTCTCCCATTCTACCCACGTTCACCCAGTATGTCACATGCCACACTAGAGACAATAAAACACTGGATTTATTCTACGCAAACACTAAGGAGGCGTACACCTCATCACAACTCCCCCCACTCGGGAGATCGGATCACAACTTGGTTCATCTCCGGCCGGTGTACAAACCCCTAGTGCACAGACAACCTCCGGCCATGCACACTGTGGAGTTATGGTCTGAGGAGACAATGGACACCCTAAAGGGCTGTTTTGAAGCCACCGCCTGGAAGCAGCTCTGCGATCCACATGGTGAGGACATCGATGGCCTCATTCACACCTTCACGGGCTACCTCAGCTTCTGTGTGGACAAATCCGTTCCCACCAAGACCATACGGCGTCACTCAAACAACAAACCCTGGATCAACCCTGAGATAAAAACACTTCTGAGAGAGAAGAAGAGGATCTTCAGGTCAGGGAACAGGGAGATGCTGAAGTCCGTACAGAGGGAGCTGAGGAGAAAGATCAGAGAAGGCAAGGACAGCTTCAGGAAGAAGATGGAGGACAAGCTGCAACAGAGCGACATCAGCGGGGTCTGGAGAAACCTCAAAACCATCTCGGGGCTCCAGAATACCTCCCCCCAGGCCACAGGGGGCAGGGAGTGGGCGAACAACCTGAATCTGTTTTTCAATAGATTTGACCAACCGCCCTCCCCCCTGACTGCACAACAACCACTGCTGCCTCTAAAGAAATCAAGTCCTGCTGCCCACTCCCCACTCCACCAACACCCCCCCCACTCCCAACACACAGCCCCCCATCCTGACCCTGACCAGGACCCAGGGGAGGACGGAGCTGAGGAAGATCAAGGCGAGGAAGGCGCCGGGACCGGACGGCATCAGCGCAAAGCTCCTCAAGTCCTGTGCAGACCAGCTGTGTGGGATTGTGACGTATATCTTCAACATGAGCCTGAAACTGGGGAGGGTACCACAGCTGTGGAAAACATCTTGTGTGGTACCTGTACCAAAAACTTCCCACCCCAAAGACCTGAACAGCTACAGACCGGTGGCCTTGACGTCCCACTTGATGAAGACCCTGGAGAGACTGCTCCTTGCTCACCTCCGCCCCCTGGTGGAACCAGCGATGGATCCACTCCAGTTCGCCTACCAGCATGGCATTGGGGTGGAGGATGCGGTGATCTTCCTCCTTCACCGTTCTCTGTCCCACCTGGAGAAGCCCGGGAATATGGTGAGGATCATGTTCTTTGACTTCTCCAGTGCTTTCAACACCATCCAACCGATGATCCTGAAGGACAAGCTGCTGCGCGCAGGGGTGGACCAGCACCTGTCATCATGGATCCTGGACTACCTCACGAACCGGCCTCAGTTTGTGAGAACCCGGGACTGTGTGTCCGACACGATCATCAGTAGCACGGGGGCCCCCCAGGGAACGGTGCTGGCTCCCTTCCTGTTCACTCTTTATACTGCGGACTTCTCACACAACACAACACACTGCCATCTACAGAAGTTCTCTGATGACTCTGCGATCGTTGGCCTCATCTCCAATGGAGATGAAGCTGAGTACAGAGGGCTTATCCAGGACTTCGTGGACTGGTGCCATCGGAACTGCCTCCAGATCAACGCGAGGAAAACTAAGGAGCTGGTGGTGGACTGCCGCAGGCATGGGCAGCCCCTCACAGTACCAGTAAATATACAGGGAACAGACATCGAGATGGTGACATCCTATAAGTACCTGGGTATTCATCTGAACAATAAACTAGACTGGTCACACAATACTGATGCACTCTACAAGAAGGGGCAGCGCAGGCTGTTCCTGCTGAGGAGACTCAGGTCTTTTGGTGTACAAGGGGCGCTGCTGAAGTCATTCTATGACACGGTGGTGGCATCAGCCATCACTTTTGGAGTGGTCTGCTGGGGCAGTGGCATTACTGCAGCCGATAGGAAGAGACTGAACAAACTGATTAAGAAAGCTAGCTCTGTCCTGGGGCAGCGCCTTGATCCGATGGAGGAGATAGGAGAGAGAAGGACGGTGGCTAAACTGTCATCTCTGCTGGAGTCCGAGTTCCACCCTATGCAGGACATACTGAATGCACTGAGGAGCTCATTTAGCAGCAGACTACATCATCCCAGGTGCACAACCGAGAGGTTTCGTAGGTCCTTCCTACCAACGGCTGTCAGACTGTACAACCTAAGCAGGGCTGCTCGCAGAGATAGCAAAAAGACGTAACAAACTAATAGTTTTTTGAATGCAAAAGATGCAATAGACTTACACAATGGTCCCCTCCGGCATACAACTAGGAACATACCGGTCGCTATGGAGGGTGAGAATATGTATGGGCACATAATCATACCATGTAGGATAACTAAGTAGACGGTTATGCTGTTTCATTCCATCTAGCAACAATGCTCTGCACTGTGTGTGTTTATATATTTGCATATTTATTCCATCTAGCTACAATGCTCAGCACTGGGTGTGTTTATATATTTATATATCTACATATTATTCCATCTAGCTACATTGCTCCGCACTGTGTGTGTTTATATACTTGCATATTTATTCCACCTAGCTGCAATGCTCCGTACTGTGGGTGTTTATATATTTACATATTTATTCCATCTAGCTACAATGCTCTGCACTGTGTGTTCATATATTCATATATTTATTCCATCCAGCTACAATGCTCTGCACTGTGTGTCTGTGTGTGTGTGTATATATATATATTTTATAGTAATACGTACATATGTTTATTAGCTGCTCTTGCTTGCTTGTTTTTTTTCTTGCCTTCTGATTGTTGCTCTGAGTGTTGCTATCCCTGTGCTGTTGCAATCCTGGAATTTCCCCGTTGTGGGACTAATAAAGGCTTATCTTATCTTATCTTATCTCTTATCTTATTACCTCCGCCAAGGAGGTTATGTTTTCATCGGCGTTGGTTTGTCTGTCTGTCTGTTAGCAAGATAACTCAAAAAGTTATGGACGGATTTTCATGAAATTTTCACAGATTGTCAGAAATGGGGTATCCTACAGATGATTACATTTTGGTGGTGATCCGGAAAACCACCATTATGCGAAATGCGATTTTCCCTGAATAACTACTGAACCACTAATCCTATCCATGTGAATCCAATTGCTACTCATATGTTTTCATGGTCAAGGAATCTGAAAACGTACACACAATAAATGTAGGATTAATATTTATGATGTAAAACACTGTATGGGGGGAACTGTGGCGCTTGGCGGAGGTCTGCGCTCTCCGAGTGCTTTTCTAGTTTTGTTTTGCTCTTAAAATTTCGGACTTCAGCTCTTTTGTGGCAACCTGTAGCTCAGAAACAGACCCCTGTTTAAAGGCAAGTGCTTTCCTCTGTAAGCAGGATTTAACTGATTTTGTAACCCATGGCTTGTTGTTGGGATATATTTTGACACGTTTCCGTGTAATGATCATATCTCTACAGAAAGCCATGTATGAACATGTGACGTCCACCAAAGAGTCCAAATCATCCCCGCAGGACAGTGTGAAAACCTCCCAGTCTGTACAGTTAAAGCATTCCTGGAGGCAGTGCACTGAATCCTCTGTCCACACATCTGTGTCTCTGGTCTTCACCTTGCCTCTTCTGAGAGCAGTTTTATATGTGGGCAGCAAATGTACACCGTTGTGGTCTGAGGATCCTAAAGGAGGGAGGGGAAGTGATTTATAGGCCCTCTCTATGGAGCCGTAGCACAGGTCAAATGTCTTTTTTCGCCTGGTTGGGCAGGAGACATACTGATAAAAGTTTTTAAGTGTCTTCTTTAAAGAAACATGGTTAAAATCCCCAAGGATAAGGTTTGGAGCCTCTGGGGAAATCGACTGCAACCGCTGGACCACATCAAAGACGGTCCTGGAGGCGGAGTCAGCATCCGCTCTCGGGTGAATGTACACAGTCGTGATGAAAAGTTGGGGGAACTCGCGAGGCAGATAAAAGGGGCGCAACGATACAGACAGAATCTCCACATCGGGTGTACAGATGCGCTCTCTGACCGTGACAGATGTGCAGTACTGTTTATTAATGTATAAACATACGCCGCCCCCCTGACATTTTCCTGTTACCTCTTCCTGCCGATCCAAGCGAAGTGGGGCTCCAAAGCCGTCAGTCCACAGGTCCGCATCCAGGTCATGCGCCGTAAGCCACGTCTCCGTGTAAGCCATGACACAGCAGTTCTTGAAGTCCTTCTGATATCGTACATTCCCTTGAATTTCATCCACTTTATTTCTCAGGGATTGTACGTTCCCCATAATCATGGAAGGAAGAGGAATGCTGTTAAGCTGACGTCTCCTCAGGCTTAATCTTTCACCTCCACGCTTTCCGCGTTTCCTCCTCTTGTCTCTCTTTTCATCGCTATGTCCATGAAAATCTCTTAAAATAAAGTCCGGCAGTTGCGGCACAGACTCACTCACAGATGCTGCATTATCCGTGTTTAAATGCAGTAACATGTCTCTGTTATACTGTATTCTTCCCGGCATGATCGTGATTGTGCTTACCTCAGAGACAAAGAGCCGGTAGGAAAGAAGCAACAGAGCAAAAATAAGGAGGAGATCCATACTGATGGAACCAGGGAGCTCTTCGTTATGTAGTCCACAAACATTCAAGGACAAAAACGACACAGAGCATTTCGTTAAAACACATTAAAGTGCGTAAAAACAGAGACACAGACGTCAGACTTTTTTCACCAGCTGCCGGTCGCTGCGTGCGCATGCACGCCCTGACTCTTTGAGAGAAGGAATACTATCAGGGAATGTATCGTGAGCTGCATCTCACAGAGGACTGTGTCAGTGCAGCAGTGCCAGAGGATCTTAGGTCTCTTTACTGCAGCTGCCCAGGTGGTGCCACTGGGTCTTTTATATGCTCGTCCCCTTTAGCGGTGGTTCGCACTTCAGAAGGTGGTTTTCCCCAGACACAAAGGAAGGAGGCTATTTCTTTTCGAAAAGGGCCTCATGGTTCTCAGGTGGTGGAGACACTCCTCAGCAGTCCAAGATGGTGTTCCCCTGGGCCAAAAGGGCTGCAGGGTGACCATTACAACCAGCGCCTCCCTAACAGGCTGGGGTGCAGTCTGGGAGGGCAGGTTTGTTCGGGGGTATTGGACTGTAGCTCAGCAGTCTTGGCATATAAATCATCTCAAGATGGAGGCAGTACGTTTGGCTTTGAGGCATTTTCTTCTGGTCATTCACGGCAGAAAAGTTCTGGTGCGAACGAACAGCACAGCTGTGGTGTCGTGTATCAACTAGCAGGGCTGTCTGAGGTCCCCCTCTCTCCGTTTGAGGGCGTGCCATCTGCTCTTGTGGGCCAAAGGTATGTTCCTAAGGGCCTTTCACCTGCCGGGGCCCCAGAACATAGCAGCATGTCTGCTGTCACGAGGGGCTCCCCATCCTGGTGAGTGGCGACTGCATCCAAAGATAGTTGAGCAGATCTGGCTTTGGTTTGGTCAGGCGGAAGCAGACCTGTTGCGACAGCAGAGAACACCTACTGCGCTCTCTGGGCCTCAATGCACGGCTCACCAGGTCCACTGGTTACAGATGCTTTGAGCATTGCCTGGCCTCCAGTGAAACTGTTTGCTTTTCCACCACTGCCTCTTCTGTCGGCTTTCCTCATGAAGGTGAGGTGACTGTCCAAGTAATTTTGATGGCCCTGAATTGGCCACAAGACCATGGATGACAGAGGTCCACAAGGTGCTGGAAGGTCATCCTTGGCCTCTCCCGGTCGGACGGGACATGCTCTCACAGGCACAGGGCAGGATTTGGTATCCAAATCCCCAGCTCCTGAGGCTTCATGTATGGGCCTTGAATGGGAGCAATTGTATAAACTTGGCTTGGAGAAGGAGGTTGTTGATACTGTGCAGGGTTCACAGGCCCCGTCTACCCAGCTGCAATGCAGTGTGAAGTGGAGAGTGTTTTCAAACTGGTGTGGGACCAAGGGGGAGATTCCCTTGACATGTCACATCTCTGTCATCTTGTCTTACCTCCAGTACCTCTTCGCCCTAGGTCGGGCGGAGTTGACTATCAGGAGCTACATGGCAGTGGTGTCAACTGTCCATGAGAAATGTGATGGCTTGTCTCATGGGGTGCATCCCTTGGCTAAGCAGTTTTTGAGAGGCGTGAAACGGAGCCATCCATCTCGGTGTCCGTTGCTGCCCACTTGGGATCTCCAGACAGTTCTTAGGGCTCTATGCTTGCCACATTTGAGCCATTCCATACTCTCTTTGAAGACTGCTTTCTCTTGCCAATTGTCTCAGCCAAGAGAGTCGGTGAACTGAATTTTTTTAGATTTTAGTATACTTTATTGATCCCCAGAGGGGAAATTGAGGGTCTTCCACCACCTGGATGGATGAAGCAGCCACGATACGGCGCCATCCCTTAACCATTCACACACACATTCACACCTAGGGCCACTTTAGAGTCTCCAATTAACCTAACCTGCATGTTTTTGGCATGTGGGAGGAAACCGGAGAAATCCCGGGGTAAACCCACGCATACACGGGGAGGACATGCAAACTCCACACAGATGACTGTTGGTCGGGGGCTGGGATCGAACCCACAATCCCCACGATCCCCCGGCCAAGGGTAAACTGTGCTGCCGCAGTGCTAACCACTGCGCCACCGTGCAGCCCCATGCGCTCTCTGTGGACATAGCATGCCTTAGGTTTGATGGTGATCAGGTGGTTCACCTGCGACCCAACCCAGCTTCAGCCCAAGGGGCTGGCTAGTGGGTTTGTTTCCCACCCTCTTGTGCTTGGGGCCTTCTACCCTCCCCCGCACACCTCTTCAGAGGCTGAGAGGCTTCATAGTTTGTGCCCAGTAGGACTCTTAAGCTTTATGTTGACCGTATGAGGTCTGTCCATTCTTCAGACAAGTTTTTTTGTGTCCTATGGGGAATTCACGATGGGCAAGTCTATCCCTAAGCAGCACCTGTCCCATTGGATAGATGACCTGACTGCTTTGCATATGTACAGGTTGGTGCGGGACCACCAGATAGGCTGGTGGCTCACTCAACTCAGGGATGACCACTACATGGGCGTTGTTTAGGGGTGCACCCCTGGAGGATGTATGCGCAGTTTCTGGCTGGGCTTCTTCTTCAACGTTCACCTGTTTCTATAGGCTCAATCTGGCCTCATCAGTCATCCCCTCATCTGTTCTAGGAGTTGCAACAGATTCTTAAGTTGTATCTTAGTTTTTCCCCTTGTTTGAGCCGGCAGGTGTGCCTTGTGCTCGGAATGTTTTTTTGTGCAGCTCCGGTTACCTGGAGGAACCGGCTTAACTTGTAGGTATCCAGTTAAGTACAATAAGGAGCCGAACTCATCTGTTCTGGGGGTCACAGCAGATTCTTAAGTTGTATCTTAGTCTCCCTCATGTGAACCGGCATGTGTGCCTTGTGTTCAGAAGGGTTTGTTTCAGCTCCGATTACCTGGAGGAACCGGCTTAACTTGTACTTACTCAGGTAAGTACAATAAGGGAGCCAAACTCATCTGACTGTGTTTGTGCTTTATGGCATGTTGGGGCATTGTGCTCCTTCGACCTGTGGGTGACGTCACCTCCATTCTCCTCAGGACTCATTTGGTATATGGTTGCAATGTGGTTACAGGTTCACCGAAATGAAATAAAGCTTGCATTTACGGATGTAAACGCAATTTTATGAATGAAAATGAACCTGTAACAATTCGTTGTCCTTTGTCAGTGGAGGCAGGCTCCTCCCAGATGTTAGAAAGAGGAAGAATGGGTGGATGCAAGGGGTATATATAAGGTGTGCATCCACAAGTGTGATTAATTTGGTATCATGCTCCTTTCCCGAGGATCAGGTGTCACATGGTTACAGGTTCACTTTCATTTATAAAACCAGGTTTACATCCGTAAACACACGTTCTTTTGAATTTGCCATTTACTTCTGTTTGCTATGATTATCTTAATTTGCCATCTCATGTTTCATATTTTAATCTTAGCTTAGTTTTTCATGGTTCTGTTTATTAGTGCTATTATTACGGTCACGGGTACGTTTTATTCATTTATGTCTGCCTATTATCAGGACATGAATCAGGCCCCGTCCTCGCTATAAGTTCATGTTTAGATCCTCTTTACTAATAGTATCATGTTTTTGGCTTTGTTTGGGTTTTAGAATCATGGTCATGGTTGTGTTTGATTTTGATGATTAGTATTCTCATGGTTATGTTGTCATGTTTATTCCTGTCATGATTTGTGTTTGGGCTTTTGTTTTGGCAGTGCCTTTTTTTTTTTTTTTTACTTCCGGTGTTGCATTATGAGTTTTTGCCTTTGTTAATTATTCATGGCTGCTTTTGATTTTTTTGATTACTGATTGTCCACGGGTGTTGTTGATTTACTGCACTACTCATAGACACCACACACTGCCCTCGGTGCGGCGACCTACTGTGCTTTCATGTCAAGTTATGTCAAGTTTATGTCATGTCTAGTTTCTTGTTTTTGCCCACAATAAACCACTGCAAACCACAGCTCCAGCACTTCAGTTTTTTTCATTTGTGCGCCATGAAGGGGCACATTTCATGACAGGAGATCACCGCCAGTTTGGACCCAGCGGACTGTGTTTGCACAGGCATGGGGGACTGGTGCCTTAGTGAGGAGCAGCTGTGGGCCACAAGGGAACTATGGGACCTGGTTGCCACGGCTCGCAGCTGCACAAACGACGAGGAGGGGTTCAACCTCTGGGGATCTGCGATGCGAGTGTTGGAGGGTATCCCGGGTCTGCAGGTGCTTCCGTGGGTACAGGGGTTGCCCATTTTTCTCTCCTCCTCCATTACCTTCTCTCGGAAGCCAGCTGCCTTTCCACCTTGGATGGTGAGGAGAGGCAGAGAGAGCAACAGAAGGACCAACGCTGACGCCACTCCTCTCGTCACGGTCCGTCAGCACCAGCACTTGCAGCCCCCCACCAGACGATCTCTGCAACCCCGCAGGAGGAGTCATCTGGCGCTTCAGCAGCAGCAAAGTGAGGGACAAGGCAAGTGCCTCTTCATTTATTAACACCTATTAATGAAAGCGCTTGCCTTGCTTCAATGGGGAGACTCGGCAGCAGCCACCTACAGCTGCTGAGTCTTCACCATCTGTCTCCGCTGTAAAATCTGCTGCCATTTTCTCATCTACCTCTCTTCCGTCTCTCCCAAGCACCATGTCCATGGTTCCTTCATTCCCTGCCTCCATGCCTGAACACCTGGCCCGCCACAAGGAACTGCTGGCCATCATCGAGGAGCTGAAAGAGTGCTTCAAATTCTGCCAGAAGAGGGATGGGTGGCAGAACTGGGAGGCTTGTCAGATCACAGCATCCAAGCCCCATCTCTGGGAGGACATTCCGACCCTCTTCAGGAAGTTTGGCTCTTTGACGAGTTCTCCTCCACGCCAGAGGTGGATGGACCATCGGCACTTGGCTCGTTGGAAATAGGGGACTCCTCTTCACCCGGGGCTCTCCACCTTCCCTCTACACTATCAGCATCAGCTCCAGTGGTCATCCCAGAAGCCGGTGGGCCTCAGTCATCGCACCCCAAGACCGATGCGCCTCAGTCACCTGCAGCTCCGCCAGAGGCTCCAGCAGTCGTCATGCCAGAGGCTCCGCCTGTCGTCACGCCAGAGTCTCCGCCTGTCATCACGCCAGAGGCTCAGCCTGTCACCACGCCAGAGGTTTTGCCTGTCGTCATGCCTGCTGCTAGAACTGCAGCAGCAGAGTCACCACCAGAGTCCTCCTCTGTGGTGGCGCAAGGGTTAAGGCAAGCCCTCTTTTTTGTATTTACAATATTAGTTTTAGAGGGGTCTTGCCTTATTCTTGGCAGGGAAATCCAGTTGCAGCTGCCTTCTGCTCCTGAGCTCTCCCCGCCGGGCTCCCCTGCCGCCAGTTACAGTGACTTGGTGTTTGTCTCTTCCTCCCCATCTGAGGTGGCCATGTCAGGAATGGATCCCCGGGCGGCTGGGCTTGAAATGCCTCAGCCTAAGTCGCCTGGGCTCTTCGCTGATCAGCAGTCATCAGATAGTGTCGTCGCTAACCAGCCCTTATCATCAGTGGTTGACGCTCCCTAGCTGTTGTCTCATAAGCTCCATGCTCCAGCCCTTGTGGTCCACAAGGAGCACGTTTCTCAGCTGTTGTCTCCAGGGAGAGAGGCAGCACGCTCTATGGTCTTGTGGACCAGGGATGCTGGGAGACCACCCAGCACATCATGCTCCTTGGTCTGGTGGCCCAGGGACTCTGAGAGACCACCCGACAATCACGCTTTACTGGCTGGTAGTCCAGGAACTCTGAGAGACCACCTGACATATCACGCTTTCTGGTTTGGTGGTCCAGGGACGCTGGGAGGCCACCTGACACATCACAATCTATGGTCTGGTGGTCCAGGGATGCTGGGAGACCACCCGACGCATCACACCGTATGGTCTGGTGGCCCAAAGACTGGGAGGCCACCCAACGCATCATGTTTAATGGTCTGGTGGCCCTGGGATGCTGGGAGGCCATCCGACGCATTACAGCCTATGGTTTGGTGGTTCAATAATAATAATAATAATAATGCATCGGTTTTATATAGCGCTTTATCATATGTACTCAAGGACGCTTTACAGTTAGGTACATTATTCATTCACTCCAGACAGACAATGGTAGTGGCAAGCTACTTCTGCAGCCACAGCTGCCCTGGGGCAGGCTGACGGAAACGTGGCAGCCAATCTGCGCCAACGGCCTTTCCGGCCTCCACCGAACAATTTTTACACATTTATACACATTCATACCCAGTGTTATGGGCACTGGAGGCAATGCGGGTGAAGTGTCTTGCCCAGGGACACAACGGCAGGATATCTGGGGAGAGCGGGATTCGAACCGCCAACCATCGGGTTATTAGACGACCTGCTCTACCTCCTGAGCCACTGCCGCCCCAAGGACTCTGGGAGGCAACCCGGCATATCGTGCATTCTGGTCTGGTGTTCCTGGGATGCTGGGAGGCCATCCGATGGATTACGCCCTATGGTTTGGTGGCTCAGGGACTTTGGGAGGCCACCCGACATATCATGCGCTCCAGTCTGGTGACCCAGAGATTCGGTTCAGCCACCAGACTTGCCATGCTCTCTGGTTTGGGGGGGTTCATGAACTCTGCACATCATGCTGTTTGGTCTGGGGCCAGGGACTCTGGTTAGCCCCAACTGACTGTTTTGTTCTTGTTTTGGACTCTGTGGGGGGTGGGGGGTTAGGTTGTTTTTTGTTGGTGTTGTTTTGGGGTGTCTGGACTGCTCCTTAAAGGCCAAATGTCACGTAACAGGGTACTTTAAATATCTTGAAACTAGATATAAAAGGGAACCGATCCGTTCGGGTCTTTGTGTATATGCTTCAGTAACAATGGAATATTCGTTAATTTAAAACTGCCGCGCTTGGCCTGACACGGCCCCTGGAATCGCCTGGGGAAGAAGGCGGAAGTGACGAAATCGATTGCACCCTAGTTTGATGCTTGGGGTATTTCAATTGATTGTTTATATGGAGACTGGAAGGTTGAAGTGAGCAACAAGAAAGAAAAAATTGGATATTTCACCCATACCTTAAAACGGGACTATCAGGGACAGCTGGGTAATAAGGGACACTTCTCTGGGAAATGTTTTCTTACCTGTCAAGTGAGACGTTTTCGCCGTACTTCAACACCGTAAAAAGCGGCTATAAGCAACGGCGGAGCAACAAGGCACATCTCTCTGGGATCTCTGTCTGTTCCGCAACCGCTGCACAGCTCAACGTGTTAAACCATTGTCCTAATGACTTCTCATGGTAGTGAGAATTGCTCCCGCTGAGCGATCAGCCCGCCCAGACAATTAAACTAATGAGTGACTCCACACTTCGAACAGTAGTGCGAATAGCTCCCGCTGAGCGATCAGCCCGCCCCAGCTGTGAGTGATCACACACAGGAGTGCTCCTCAAGACACTCAGTTTTTTTTCCAGTATATTTTTTCTTTTGGGCGTACAGAAATGGCAATACGCCCGTTTTTGCTAAAATTGCATTTTCCCCGTATTTTCCTTAAAATATTTGACAATAACAACACGAACTACATTTAAAACATTTCCCAGAAAAGTGTCCCAAACCACTGCGCCGTCCCCCACAGCCGCGCTTGGCACCAAAATACGGCGAAAACGTCTCCCTTGACAGGTATGCACCTCCATTTTCATATTGATCTGGTCAATTTCTTGACAGCAGCGGCTCTCCTCCACTGTAATAATAATGGCTTCCGAAAAATCAATATTTATGGGGCGCCCTCGACAGACCCCCTCCGGCTTCGCAATTCTGGAGGCGATTAATGTCCAGTTCAATGACATTTTCCCCTGGTTCTGCTCTCTGGTCATCGTTGGAACTGTTGTCATCAGACAAAGCATCTGATTCCATCTCGGACGGCTCGAACCGGTAAGGTTCTATGCCTCTGTCACTGTCTGAACCACTGACAAAAAAAAAAGACAAAAAAAAAAGACTAAACTAAACTAATTTGTTCACAATCGCTGTCACTTTCCGTCATGATTGTCCAATGTTGATAAGTGTGAATGTGGATAGGCAGGGCAGCCAGGGTACAACTGGTGATGTCAAAAACATGGGCGTGGTCTGGACTGGCTGTCACAAGCCAGCAAGCAAGGTGGGGCCTTCACCTGGTGTATTTTGTGCAATTATGTAAATACAGGTGGGTGATATGGTCTCCGGTATGAATATTTGGTTTAAGCTATGTGTATTTTATCTAAATTCGTTGTCATTTAGAAAAAAAAATTACGTGACATTTGGCCTTTAAAGGCAGGGTCCTGTCAGGTTCTGAACATGGTTGGGGACAATGCTCATGCTTTAAGTTTATTTTTGTTATTCACTGTGTTTTCTTCACCTCAGCCCACTTTGCCTATTGTGTTTATTTTCACGTTCATGTCCCTACTTATGTTGTTTTGAATTTGACATTTACTTCTGTTTTTTTTTTTTTTGTTTGTTTTTTTGTTACTTATTTGTACCCGTAGGTAGACTTGGTTTGCAGTCTGGTGACAAGCCACCGGCTGCTGGTCGCTGCGTGCGCGAGCACCCTAAACCTACATGTTTTTGGTGTGCGGGAGGAAACCGGAGAAATCCCGGAGTAAACCCACGCAACACGGGGAGAACATGCAAACTCCACACAGCTCACTGTTGGTCGGGGGCTGGGATCGAACCCACGATCTCATGATCCCCACAATCCCCCGGCCGAGGATAAAACTGTGCTGCCACAGTGCTAAACCACTGCTCCACCGTGCAGCCCACGGTGTTTGCTATGATTATCTTACTTCTGCCTTCTCATGTTTCTTATTTTAATCTTAGGTTAGTTTTCATGGTTCTGTTTATTAGCACTATTATCACGGTCACAGTTACATTTTGTTAATTTATGTCTGCCTATTATAAGGACATGAATCAGGCCCCATCCTGACTTTAAGTTCATGTTTAGATCTTCTTTATTAATAGTATTATGTTTTTGTATTTGTTTGGGTTTTAGGATCATGGTCATGGTTGTGTCTGATTTTGATTCAAGAGTCAAGATTTCTTTATTGTCATTTAGTATGTACGCTTGCACATGAAAAACAAAATTATGATCCCCCAGCATAACACAGTACCACAATATGCATAAAAAATAAGTTTAAAATCAACAGCATAAATAAATAAAATATAACAATAAAATATTAGTTAAAAACACTATGGTCAGACCAACCTAACAAAATACATGTACAAATTTAGCAGAGGTGTCTGTGTGCACACGTAAGGGGAGGAAAAGCACTTGGCAGGGGAATAGGGCACAGTCCATTTATACTCCTGACTGCATGTGGGAAATAAAATGTTCAAGTTTCTAACTGTCCTGGTCAGAGTGTGAGGATTAGTATTCTCATGGTTATGTTATCATGTTTATTCCTGTCATTATTTGGGTTTGGGCTTTTGTTTTGACAGTGCCTTTTACTTCCGGTTTTGCATTATGAGTTTTTGCCTTTGTTAATTATTCATGGCTGCCTTTGATTACTGACAGGTGTTGTTGATTTACTACACTACTTATACACGCCACACACTGCCCTTGGCATGGCAATCTACTGTGCTTTCACATCACGTTATGCCAAGTTTATGTCATATCTAGTTTTTTGTTTTTGCCCACAATAAGCCACTGCAAACCACAGCTCCAGCGCTTGGGTCCAGTTTTTTCATTTGTGCACGACGAAGGGGCACATTTCACGACACAACTCAACTGAAAAACAAACTGAAATCTTTTAAGGGGAAAAATAAAAAACTTACAATAACCTGGTTGCATAAATATGCACACCCTCATATAACTGGGAATGTGGCTGTGTTCAGAATCACCCAATCACATTCAAACTCATGTTAAATGGGAGTCAGCACACACCTGCCACCATTTAAAGTGCCTCTAATTAACCCCAAATAAAGTTCAGCTGTTCTAGTAGGCTTTTCCTGACATTTTTGTAGTCACATCTTACAGCACAAGTCATGGTCCGCAGAGAGCTCTCAAAGCATCAGAGGGATCTCATTGTTCAAAGGTATCAGTCAAGAGAAAGGTGCAAAAGAAGATTCAAGGCATTAAATATACCATGGAACACAGTGAAGACAGTCATCATCAAGTGGAGACAATACGGCACAAGTGACATTACCAAGAACTGGATGTCCTTCCAAAATTGAAGAAAAGACGAGAAGAAAACTGGACAGGAAGGTTGCCAAGAGGCCAACAGCAACATTGAAGGAGATGCAGGAATTTGTGGAAAGTTCTGGCTGTTTAGTACATGTGACAACAATCTCCCATCTTCTTCATATGTCTGGGCTATGGGGTAGTGTGACAAGACGGAAGCCTTGTGAAAAAAACATCCAAGCCCAGCTACATTTTGCAAAAACACATTTGAAATCTCCTAAACGCATGTGGGAAAATGTGTTATGGTTCGATGAAACAAAGGTTGAACTTTTTAGCCATAATTTTAAAAGGTATATTTGGTGTAAACACAACACTGCTCATCACCAAAAGAACACCATACCTACAGTGAAGAATGGTGGTGGCAGCATCATGCTTTGGGGCTGTTTTTCTTCAGCTGGAACTGGGGCCTTAGTCAAGGTGGAGGGAATTATGAACAGTTCCAAATACCAGTCAGTGTTGGCACAAAACCTTCAGGCTTCTGCTCGAAAGCTGAAGAGGAACTTCATCTTATAACATCTTATAACATTAACCAATATCTTGGTTAATGTTATAACCAATCAGGCTAAGCAGGAACACTTACGTAGCTAGAAACACTCTGTCCAAACTCGTCTTTTTTTTTGGGGGGGGGGGCATTGCTTAACTGGAAATTCACAGGGGAAAAACACAGACTTGGGATTGATTTCGCTCTTGATATGTCTTGTAAGTCACAAAAAACATGTTACAGACATGTTAACAACAGTAAAACTTGATTTTTGGTGGAGTGTCACTTTAAGAACAGATAAGAAACAAAAAACCAGAACAAGATCTAAAGAACTGCAGGCCTCACTTGTCTCGGTTTGGACACTGGTCCATGATTTAACAATAAGAAAGAGACTGGGCAAAAATGGCATCCGTGGGAGAGTTCCAAGGTTAAAACCACTGGTGACCAAAAAGA
This sequence comes from Pholidichthys leucotaenia, assembly GCA_020510985.1. Lineage (NCBI taxonomy): Eukaryota > Metazoa > Chordata > Actinopteri > Cichliformes > Pholidichthyidae > Pholidichthys > Pholidichthys leucotaenia. The sequence continues at coordinate 95,754,459 of CM035843.1, forward strand.
ACATAAAGGCACATCTGACAACTCATCAGTTTTATGTAAAGCGTGGTAGCGTGATGGTGAAGCTCAAGCCCTCCAGTGTGGCTGAATTAAATAAATTCTGCAAAATCCTCATCACCAGACAAACGCTTGATTGCAGTTGTTGTGCCAAGAGAGGCACAACCAGTTACTTGGTTTGGGGGCAATTACTTTTTCACATATGGCCAGGTAGGTTTGGATAGTTATTTTCCCTTAATAAATGAAATCATCAGTTAAAAACTGCCTTTTGTATTTACTCAGGTTATTGTATGATGATCTAAAATGTGACAAATATACTAAAATGTATGAAATCAGGAATGGGGTAAATAGTTTTTCACAGCACTGTGTAATATACCTATAATTACTGTATATACACAACTTTAACGGCTGTTGTGTGTTTATTTTAAGAGTCGTGTGGCTCCAGACAAATTAATGTGGTGCGAGAGGGGACAAATATGGCTCTTTTGACAGTAAAGACAACAGACCTCTAGGTTTACCAGAATAACAGTCAAAACAAACAGTCAAACTGCAGAGGTGTGCTCGCTGCTCACAGCCAGAGATGCAGCCTTCAGAGCGAAGGATAGGATCGCCCTCCACTCAGCCAGGTCTGCGCTCTCAAAGGGAATTAAGACGACAAAGCACGCCTAAGCGGAGAAAATCCAGGGACACCTCTGTGACACTAGGAACACCGAGCAGATGTGGCAGGGAGTTGGGACACTGACGGGCTATAAGTCTAGGCAGGGGGTTGATGATAACGACGCTTCACTTCCAGACAGGCTCAATGACTTCTTTTACGTTTTGAAGCATCAAACCCGACAATCAGAGGGAGGGCTGGCCCATCCCCACCATCGGTTGGGCCAGCTATCACCATCAACACAGCGGACACACGGAGGACCCTAACCAGGGTCAACCCACGTAAAGCTGCAGGTCCGGACAACATCCCGGGACGTGTGCTCCGAGACTGCGCGAGTGAGTTGGCGGATGTCCTGACTGACATTTATAACATCTCCCTGAGTCAGGCCATAGAGCCCAGATGCTTTAAGACCTCTACCATAGTACCGGTGGCAAAGAAACCCTTTGTGCCCTGTCTGAATGACTGTCGTCCTGTTGCACTGACACCAATTGTGATGAAGTGTTTTTTTGTAACTTTGATTTTTATTCACTTTTCATCATACATATTACATTCAGATCACAGTCTCTATATTTAAAAAAAGGAGCTAGAAAAAGATTAAAAAAAAGGAAAAAAAGGGGGGGGACAATGTTGGAGCATCAAGTTTTTAGTTTCCATCTCTTAATTCTTCTGGTTTTTCCAGTGTCTTTGGTTATTCTTTCAATTTCTGTCTCGTTGTTGTACTTTGTAATGTGTCCATTTCCACCATTTTTTTCATATTGTCCTTCTTGCATTCTTTGTCGATATGTTAGTTTTTCCATTAAACGTATATCCTCAACAATGTCTGTCCATTGCTCTTGGTCAGGAAGAACTTCTGATCACCGTTTTCTTGTGATTGTTTTTTTTACATGCAATCGGCAAGATTTTAACTAAATGTCTGTCCTCAGCCTGTATTACATTGTCTCCTTTAAGATCACATAAATACAACAAGTTACAGTTCATTGGTATATTATATCCCAATATCCTCTGTGTTGTCACATGTATAGATTTCCAGAATGATGAGATTTTGCAGCATTTCCAAAACATATGCGAGTGGTCTGCATTTTGAGCCCCACAGCCCCTCCAGCATATATATTGGGTATTTGTAAATTTTCTTTGGATCTGTGGTGTAATGAAATAGCGAATCAGGTTTTTCCATCCAAATTCCCTCCATGTCCTTGAACTTGTTGATGTGTGTTGTGTTTTCCATATTTCTTGCCAGTTTTCTTCTGTTATGTTTAAATTTAGCTCTTTCTCCCATTTCTCCTTTATATAGTTAATTGAATGTTTGTTTGCCGTAAGTTTCTGATATAGCTTTGAAATAATTCTTATTTTATTTCCTGCATACGAGCTTAAAATAAATTGTATAATCTCGCTCACATCTGGTGAAGTGTTTTGAACGGCTTGTCAAACCACACATCACAGCCTGTCTCCCTGTGTCACATGACCCGCTCCAGTTTGCATATCGTTCAAACCGCTCCACGGTGGATGCTATAGTCACCACCCTGCACTCTGTCATCACCCACCTGGACCAGAAAGACACCTACGCCAGACTCCTGTACATTGATTTCAGTTCAGCATTCAACACCATTATTCCCCAGAGACTGATGGAGAAATTACTCCTTCTTGGTCTGAACACCGCCACATGTCTCTGGATCCTGTATTTCCTGACTGAGAGACCTCAGTCTGTCCGGGTTGGAAATAACATCTCTAACTCTATCACGCTGAGCACCAGATCCCCTCAAGGCTGCGTACTCAGTCCACTGTTGTTTACACTTCTAACACATGACTGTGTATCCAGATACGAGGGGAACCAGATTATTAAGTTTGCAGACGACACCACGGTGGTGGGACTTATTCAGAGGGTTGAGGAATCAGTGTACAGGGAAGAAGTGAGAGACCTGGAGGGCTGGTGCAGGGAGAACAATCTGGTGCTCAACGTGGACAAAACGAAGGAGATGATTATCGACTTCCGGCGGTCACAGCCTGTACACGTCCCTCTCAGCATTGGTGGCCGTTTAGTGGAGAGAGTGGAGAACATCAAGTTCCTCGGAGTGCAGATCTCGCAGGACCTGACCTGGAGCAAGAATTCCTTGGGGATCAGGAAGCGGGCCCAGCAGAGACTGCACTTCTTGAGGAAACTCAAACAGGCCTCTCTCCCCATCTGCATCCTCAGAACCTTCTACAGAGGTGTGGTGGAGAGTGTTCTGACGTACTGCATTGCTACATGGTACTCCAGCTGCAGTATGTCAGACAATAAAGCCCTGCAGAGGATAGTTAAGGGAGCTGAGAGGGTAATTGGAGTCTCCCTCCCCTCTGTCCAAGAACTTTTTCAGAACCGTTGTAGGAGCAGGGCACTGAACATTGTCAAGGACCGTTCTCACCCTTTGAATAAACACTTTGAACTTCTGCCATCTGGCAAACGATTCCGGAGCATCAGAGGCAGAACCACCAGACTGATTAACAGCTTCCTTCCACAAGCTGTTAGGATGCTGAACAGTTGATCCGGAATCTCTCATACATACTGCTGCACCTACGGACATTATGTATATTATTTGTATATTATAGTTCTGGTTAGTTTTCAAGTATGTCTCAGGCAGGTGTCTTAAATCATGTTCTTTTACTTATATGGATGCCGAGAGAAACGCAATTTCATCTTGCCTGCACTACAGTTGTATGTACAGCAATATAAGATAAGCCTTTATTAGTCCTACAATGGGGAAATTCCAGGATTGCAACAGCACAGGGATAGCAACACTCAGAGCAACAATCAGAAGGCAAGAAAAAACAAGAGCAGCTAGTATACATACAGTGGGGTAAAAAAGTATTTAGTCAGCCACCAATTGTGCAAGTTCTCCCACTTAAAAGATGAGAGAGGTCTCCAATTTTCATCATAGGTATACCTCAACTATGAGAGACCAAATAAGAAAAAAAAAATCCAGAAAATCACATTGAAGAATTTCTAATGAATTAATTGGTAAATTCCTCGGTAAAATAAGTATTTGGTCAATAACAAAAGTTCATCTCAATACTTTGTTATATACCCTTTGTTGGCAATGACAGAGGTCAAACGTTTTCTGTAAGTTTTAACAAGGTTTTTACACACTGTTGCTGGTATTTTGGCCCATTCCTCCATGCAGATCTCCTCTAGAGCAGTGATGTTTTGGGGCTGTCACTGGGCAACACAGACTTTCAACTCCCTCCAAAGATTTTCTATGGGGTTGAGATCTGGAGACTGGCTAGGCCACTCTAGGACCTTGAAATGCTTCTTACGAAGCCACTCCTTCGTTGCCCGGGCGGTGTGTTTGGGATCATTGTCATGCTGAAAGACCCAGCCACGTTTCATCTTCAATGCCCTTGCTGGTGGAAGGAGGTTTTCACTCAAAATCTCACGATACATGGCCCCATTCATTCTTTCCTTTACACGGATCAGTCATCCTGGTCCCTTTGCAGAAAAACAGCCCCAATGTATGAGGTTTCCACCCCCATGCTTCACAGTAGGTATGGTGTTCTTTCTCCTCCAAACACGACAAGTTGAGTTTTTATCAAAAAGTTCTATTTTGGTTTCATCTGACCATATGACATTCTCTCCCAATCCTCTTCTGGATCATCCAAATGCTCTCTAGCAAACGTCAGACAGGCCTGGACATGTACTGGCTTAAGCAGGGGGACACGTCTGGCACTGCAGGATTTGAGTCCCTGGCGGCGTAGTGTGTTACTGATGGTAGTCTTTGTTACTTTGGTCCCAGCTCTCTGCAGGTCATTCACTAGGTACCCCCGTGTGGTTCTGGGATTTTTGCTCACCGTTCTCGTGATCATTTTGACCCCACGGGGTGAGATCTTGCGTGGAGCCCCAGATGGAGGGAGATTATCAGTGGTCTTGTATGTCTTCCATTTTCTAATAATTGCTCCCACAGTTGATTTCTTCACACCAAGCTGCTTACCTATTGCAGATTCAGTCTTCCCAGCCTGGTGCAGGTCTACAATTTTGTTTCTGGTGTCCTTTGACAGCTCTTTGGTCTTGGCCATAGTGGAGTTTGGAGTCTGACTGTTTGAGGTTGTGGACAGGTGTCTTTTATACTGATAACGAGTTCAAACAGGTGCCATTAATACAGGTAACGAGTGGAGGACAGAGGAGCCTCTTAAAGAAGAAGTTACAGGTCTGTGAGAGCCAGAAATCTTGCTTGTTTGTAGGTGACCAAATACTTATTTTACTGAGGAATTTACCAATTAATTCATTAAAAATCCTTCAATGTGATTTTCTGGATTTTTTTTTTCTCATTTTGTCTCTCATAGTTGAGGTATACCTATGATGAAAATTGGAGACCTCTCTCATCTTTTAAGTGGGAGAACTTGCACAATTGGTGGCTGACTAAATACTTTTTTGCCCCACTGTATATACATATTACTATAAATATAGTATATATATATATAGACACACAGTGTGAAGCATTGTGGTTGGTGGATGTGCAGCAGAAAATCTAAGCTCTCTCTCCGCGGATGCGGCGGGCCAGCTGGATGTCTTTGGGCATGATGGTGACCCTCTTGGCGTGGACAATAAAGGCCCCAGGAAGCAGCTGGCCACCATGGCTGCTCGGAAAAGCGCTCCGGCCACCGGCGGAGTGAAGAAGCCTCACCGTTACAGGCCCGGTACCGTGGCTCTGAGAGAGATCCGTCGCTACCAGAAATCCACGGAGCTGCTCATCCATAAGCTGCCCTTCCAGCGCCTGGTGAGGGAGAACTTCAGCCAGTGGCCGGAGCTGGAGGCCGGAGCGCTTTTCTGAGCAACCTTGGTGGCCAGATGCTTCCTGGGGGCTTTATTGTCCACGCCAAGAGGGTCACCATCATGCCCAAAGACATCCAGCTGGCCCGCCGCATCCGCGGAGAGAGAGCTTAGACTTTCTGCTGCACATCCACCAACCACAATGCTCCGCACTGTGTGTCTATATATACAGTATATATATATATATATATATATATATATATATATATATATATATATATATATATATATATATATAGTAATATGTACATATGTATACTAGCTGCTCTTGTTTTTTATGACAATAAAGGTTGATTTGATTTGATTTGAAACAAGGGCTGCAAGTAAATCAGCTGGAAAAAAAAGCGTCCCTCTTGTTTCTGTAAACCTGGCTGCAGTGGTTGCAGAAGGTGACGTTACTATACGTGTTGTTGGGCCTTTCCAGAGCAGTAGAGAGGGCCCACTTGAATTAGATAGTATTGTTATGCCTCCATCAGAGCAATTTTCCAGCAATGCCTCTAAAAGCCCTCACACACTTCATCAGTATTATTGTAATTCTTTAGCTCTAGGTTATTTGGCAGCTGCTGTGCCCCACTGGCAAATCCCATTCGCGATGCCGTCCCTTTCACCACAGCCAGAGATCCATTGATTTTTTTCCTTCTCTCTCCTCTTGCCTCGCCCAAATCATTTCGGATTGCTCGATATGAAACATTTTAATTTCTGCTCGCACCTCTACTTGAATAACAGTCAGAGGCTTCCCTTTTCTTCCCCTTTGTGCAGCATCTTTCCCCACCATCCGGCTCTTTAACCAGTCGAAGAATAAAAGTTAATTGATGCACATCTTTCTTTTTGGCTTCTTATTTTCTCTGCAGCTGTATTGATTTAAGTAAATTTGTTTTAGTAAAAAGTGCTAAGGCAAGTTTTATAAAAGTTATATGGACCTTAAAACAAACAGAAATCCTGTATAATTTTCATTGGGTAAATATGTGCATATGTGGAGGTGTGTAATCAGCACTATTCCTCTATGACCGGGCAAGGCAAAGGGATGTGCAGTCTGATGGAACCTATTGATGTCTGAGAACACAGGCCCTGCTTAATTAGTCCATCACACCCACTGCTTTGGTCTCTATAGGATCCCCCCATAAAGTGGTGGTCCTTTGCATATGCTGTGCAATTTCTAAAGCAAGCCTGTTTTTAATTTCAAAATTACGGCAAGGAAAAACAAACGTTGCATACGTCACAGAGGAGAATACCGTCTAGTTGAGTCTGACAGTCTGTCCAGCTGTCTGTCTGTACCCCCTCCGCCTGGAGGTGTTGTCGTGTCTGCGTATCACAAAATTTGTACCACTCCTTTTTTGCGCACTAATCTGGGAGCCCCGCGTTCACTGTGGCAGACATTTTGGACTGTGTCATTGATTTGGAATCGAGCTCTGCGCTTCTTGTCCTTCACTTAATGTTGAAATCAATGACGCCTGCTACTGACCATGCATTAAAAAGCTGCCCACCAATACACACACACCTCCACCCATGCTCCACAGGACTTTGACTCTTGCTTTTAATCTGCACCATAGCCCATGTTTCTCCTTCACCGCTGGACTTGGAAATGTGCCAGCATGAATATTCAGATAAGAAGGTTGCTGTAATATAGTGTGTTACCTGCCACACACAGAGCTCGACCCATCTCACAGAAAAAGCTGCAAATGGAGGAAGGGACAGTAATCTGTTTTTTTCCTTCTTTGTTTTTTTTTTTTGAGCAACTGGATTTGTGATGATGAGACAGTGTTTTCCCTACTGTTATATTGGAGGGGCGGGGCACCCCCCCCATCCAACGGACCCCCGCCCCCAAGAGTGTCAAGTTAATCTATCAATGCAAGGCATCTCTGTGTGTCTGTTCCTCACATATCTCTCAAACTGTTCGTCAGACTGTCCTCAGATTTTGTAAGTGCTTTGTTGAGGTTACAAGGGCGTAGATCCCTGAGTATGGAGTTGTTCAGTCAAAATATGTAATTTGTATCGATAAAAGTTTAGCCACACCTCTGTTTCCTCATGTCCAGGCTTCTGTAAGTGTGGGCAGGGTTTTGGATTGACTCTGTACTTATTGAATAATATGCGGCATCATGACCAGTCACCACAGCACTTCGTGAACAAGGAAGTGAAAAGCGACAAATTTGACTAGAAAAAGATAATACTGAAGATTTAATGCGTAAAAAATTATACCATAAAGTTGCTGTAATTGCATAGGTCTGAAGGATAATTTGACATATGTGGAGAACACAAGGCGCCCGAGCAGACTGGGAGAAGTGCCAGCGGGGACCCGCAGGGAGAAGCAGCAGCCTGACTGGTGGCCTGTGGTCCTTCATGGGGAGGCAAGCCCAGCCTGGCCAGTCAGTGTGGTTGATGGGCGTCTCGGCTGCTGCTTCACTCGTGTGCTACCACTGTCCTTTACAGGACCGCGAGTCCTCAATGGCGCTCCTCTTGTGCGAGTACCTAAAAATTAAAAACTTAATAATAATACCGCCATGATTGTGAAGTGGAACGACTTAACAACCAAACAGGACACAAATAATGAATAATATTCCAACTAATGAAATAAATCATTTTTAGTTAAATATTTACTGAGAAATGTGCAACGGTGGCAATCGAACAGGTCCTTCTGCTGTGTATAATAATGTTGGGTGTTTTGTAGTTAACTGGATTGATTACAGTTTTAAAAACCTTTTAATAACAAAATATTGCTAAAATATAAAATGATGCACTACAATGGGTCTCAAATATTTATAAACGTGTCCTGTTATAGTACTGCATGAGCTGATTGACGATACACAGAAGAAATTCATTACACTGAACTCCATCACTGAACAGTGATATAAACTAAAATAATTATAACATTGACTGAACAACTCCCATTCCCCAAAATGCAAGATACACTATAATGAATATGTGATAAAAGATCAGACAAATAAGTGCTCTGACAAATAAACAAGGGATCTGAAACAGTCCCTAATATTGGATGTCCCATTCATTTTTAGTAAATAGGTATTCTGTAATTAATATTCATACAGTCAAATAAATCTTAGTGCTCTTCTTTCCCTTTTATATTTGTCAAAGTCTAACATGTGATTGCCTACGTATTGGCTACACCTCTTTCTATTCCACTTTCAAACACAGCCCACAGCCCTGTAAAGCCTTATTGGGATACCAGTTTCAGACAAGAATACTTGCGTTCTATGGGCAATGCACTAGCTTTGTTTAATTTTATTTTTCTATGTCCACCTTATTCCTGAGGGCGCTGCTGTAGAAACGATTATGGGTGCAACTTCCGGTTTCGGCTGAAGTAATGTTAAATCAGTCAGCAAGCGTGGAGTAGTGGGGCATTTAAAATAGCATTTTTAAAAGTGTTTTAAATTTGTTTTAATGTATAGTCTACATACGTGTTTTGCAGTCAAGTGGCAGATAATTTCAATACTTATAGTTTTTGTATTTTTTAATGTTTTTGTATAGTTCCGGTACGTCCTGCTGTTGGTGGTGTGAGGCTCCTAAATCTCAGCTAATTCTGTGCTGGCTTCAACAGCAATACATAGATCATGCACTGAAAACTAAAAAGGACTGTTGGTGTGATCGGTGATACAGACACAGGAGCACCAGGTATGTTTTCACTTGTATGAATGTCACAGATCTGACGTTTATATATGTCACCAGATGCAAGGTTGCATGAAGTAAAATAGTTACAGCTTGCTTCCTAAGGCTTAACGATTTAAGAAAAATATCAAATAGGTGTTTTTTTTCCACAATATTTTTTATTGAACCTTTTTTTTTTTACAAACATAACACAAACACTCAAACTCTAACACTAAACTACTTTTAAAAAAAAATGTACTAAAAACACCAACAACCACTAACAAAGACAGGTCTTCAACAGTGCTCCTCTGTTTAGTCTAGGCAATCCATTACATAAGTATACATATTATACATTCACCAGTTTGGAAGTTACAAGGTCCACACACATCATTCACCTTCCTCTTCAAAAGTTATGTTTAAATTCTTTACATAATCAATGAAAGGTCTCCATATATTCTCAAACACAATTTCCTTTGATTTCAGTATGTATGTTATTCTTTGTAGTGGAAGGTTTGTTAACATCTGTCTTAACCACTGAGTCACATCTGGTCTATGAGTCTTTTTCCACAATAGTGCAATACATTTTTTGGCGTTAAGCAAACTGAGGTCTATGAATGCTCTTTCACTTTTATTAATTCAATTCAATTCAATTCAATTCAACTTTATTTATATAGCGCCATTTCACAACAACAGTCATCTCATAGCACTATCAACTGTAGGGGGGACCCCCACAGTTGCAGAAAGACCCCAGCAATCAGGCGATCCCCTGTGAGCAAGCACTTGGCGACGGTGGAGAGGAAAAACTCCCTTTTAACAGGAAGAAACCTCCAGCAGAACCAGGCTCAGGGAGGGGCAGTCATCTGCTGCGACTGGCTGGGGGGTGAGGGGATAGAGAAGAAGAAAAGAACAGACATGTAGAGAGCAAACAGCACGATGGGGACTCAATCTATGGGAGAGAACAAACAAATGTTAATGACCAGCAAAAAAAAAAAAAATTCATAGAGAGTGAGGAAAGGAGTGAGGCCCAGTGCATTACTGGAGGTCCCCCGGCTGACTAAACCTATTAGCAGCATAACTAAGGGAGGGTTCAGAAACACATGATCCCTCCCTAATTGTAGGCTATATCAAAAAGGTAGGTTTTAGCCCTATTCTTAAAAACAGAGATCGAGTCTGACTCCCGAATCCAGATTGGCAGCTGATTCCACAGGAGAGGAGCTTGATAACTGAAGGCTCTGCCTCCCATTGTACTTTTGGAGATTCTAGGTATTACAAGTAATCCTGCATTTTGGGAGCGTAGTGCTCTGTTAGGATGATACGGTAGTATCAGATCTTTTAAATAAAAAGGAGCCTGATTGTTTAGAGCTTTGTAAGTAAGAAGAAGGATTTTAAACTTAATTCTAAACTCTATGGGAAGCCAATGAAGGGAGGCCAGAACCGGAGAGATATGATCTCTCTTTCTAGTACCTGTTAAAACTCTTGCTGCAGCATTTTGGATCAGCTGAAGACTTTTTAAAGATGTTTTAGGACAGCCTGATAATAAAGAATTACAATAATCTAATCTCGAGCTAACAAAAGCGTGGATCAGCTTCTCAGCATCACTCTGAGACAAGATGCTCCTAATCTTGGCAATATTACGCAAATGAAGGCAGTCTTAGAAACAAATTTAATATGTGAATTGAAGGACAAATCCTGATCAAAAATAACTCCAAGGTTCCTCACAGAGCTATTAAGAGAAAGAGTAACTGCATCCAAACTGAAAGTTTGATTTGGAAAGGAATTTCTAAGGTTTTTTGGACCAACAAGAATGACTTCAGTCTTATCTGAATTTAATAGCAGGAAATTACAAGTCATCCAAGCTTTGATTTCCTTAAGACAGGCTTCTAACTTGGCTAATTGATTAGTATCATCTGGCTTCATTGACAGGTATAATTGTGTGTCATCTGCATAACAATGAAAATGTATACAGTGCTTTCTAATAATGTTGCCTAACGGAAGCATATATAAACTAAAAAGAGTAGGGCCTAGCACAGATCCCTGTGGAACTCCATGACTAAGCTTTGAGCTGAAAGAAAACTCATCATTTACATGAACAAACTGGAACCTATCAGATAAATAAGATCTAAACCACTGCAACGAAGTTCCATTAAGTCCAACATAGTGTTCTAATCTATCAAGTAGAATATTATGATCAATAGTATCAAAAGCTGCACTAAGATCTAAAAGGACAAGTACAGAAACTAGTCCATTATCAGATGCAATGAGGAGGTCGTTAGTGACCTTCGCTAAGGCTGTTTCAGTACTATGATGGATTCTAAACCCAGATTGAAACTCTTCAAGTAAACCATTTCCCTGCAGGTGGTCAAATAATTGCGTAGCAACAACTCTTTCTAAGATTTTTGAAATGAAAGGGAGATTAGAGATTGGTCTATAGTTAGCTAAAGCTCCTGGATCTAGCGTTGGCTTTTTGAGTAAGGGTTTAATTACAGCTGTTTTAAAAGCCTGCGGTACATGGCCTAAAGTTAATGAAGAATTGATTATAAGAAGAATAAAGCTACCAATAAGTGGGAAGACTTCTTTAAATAACCTGGTAGGAATAGGGTCTAAAAGACAAGTTGAAGGTTTGGATGAGGAAACTATTTTGTCTAACTCACAAAGGTCGATTGGAGTAAACTCATCAAGACAGACATCAATAGAAGGAGTTGTAGTAGTTACAGTATTTAAGTTAACTGTGGGAAGAATCTGATTGATTTTATCTCTGATGGATGAAATTTTATTATTGAAAAAGTTCATAAAGTCCTGACTAGTAAGCTCTAAGGGGATGCTAGGATTGACAGAGTCCTGACTCTTTGTCAACCTGGCTACAGTACTGAAAAGAAACCTGGGATTATTCTTGTTCTCTTCTATTAATGCAGAGTAATAACTCGTTCTAGCTTTTCTAAGAGATTTTTTATAAATTAAAAGATGATTTCTCCAAGCTAAATAGATTTCATCTAAATTAGTAGAGCGCCATTTTCTTTCTAATTGACGAGTCTTCTGTTTTAAGCTACGAGTTTCTGTGTTGAACCAAGGAGTTAAAAATCTCTGATTAGACTTTTTCTTTTTTAAGGGGGCCACCAAGTCTAGAGCCTGATGCAGAGAAGCTGAAACACTATCCACCATGTTATCAATTACAGAAGGAGCAAGCTGTCTATAGCTTATTTCCGTTGTGTTGACACATGGCATAGAGGAAACAATCTGCATAAATTTGGAAACAGCATCATCTGAGAGGCATCTACTGTGATAATATTTTTCTTTAGGAGCCAAATAGTCAGAAATAGTAAAATCAAAGGTTAACAGACAATGGTCTGACAGTACAGGGTTATGAGGAGACACTACAAGATTTTCTATTTCTATGCCATATGTCAGAACAAGGTCCAATGTATGGTGGAGGTAATGAGTAGAATTTCCTACTTTCTGAGAAAACCCAATCGAGTCTAATATTGAATTAAAAGCCACATTAAGGCAGTCACTATCTACATCCACATGTATATTAAAGTCCCCTACTATAATTATTCTATCAGATTTCAGCACTAAATCAGCTAAGAAATCAGCAAATTCGGATAAAAATTCTGAATAGGTTGATGGGGGACGATAAACTATGGCAAATAAAATTGGGTTTAACCTGAAATTGCTAAAGTGCCCAACACTGAGGACCAGGCCCTCAAAGGAATTATAACATGTTTTTTGCTTTACATTAACTAGTAATTTGGAATGGTAAATTGTTGCTACTCCTCCTCCACGACCAGAACTTCTGGGATTTTGACAGTTTAAATAACCAGAAGGAGTTGATTCATTTAAACCAACATAATCCTCTTGCCCTAACCAAGTCTCTGTAAGGGAAATTAAATCAATCTGATGATCAATTAACAGATCATGGACTAACAGAGACTTGGGAGTTAGAGACCTAATATTTAATAAACCACATTTAATTTTTAAATTATGAGGAGGAACAGAGGCCAAATCATTCAATTTAGAGGCTTTATGTTTAATTTGAGTTTTACCAATATTTTGCTTTATCACTTTGGGATGCTTATACATTATATTTTTATTTACTTTGGAGGGAGCAGACAACGATTCTCTGATGGGGAAGACAGGGGCTAAGCTGAGGGGTGGCGGATGAAGAGGAGCTGCAGAGAGGCGTGTAAGACTGCGACTCTACTTCCTGGTCCCAACTCTGAGTAGTCACGGTTTTGGAAATTTGGATAAAAAAGATGCCAGATTGTTAGATAAATGAGAAGCACCATCCAAAGTGGGATGAATGCTGTCTCGTCTCATAAGACCAGGTTTTCCCCAAAAAGAGCTCCAATTGTCAATGTAGCCCACGTCATTTTTAGGACACCACACAGACAGCCAGCGGTTCAAGGATGACGAGCGACTAAACATGTCATCACTGGTCAGATTGGGGAGGGGCCCAGAGAATACTACAGTGGCAGACATCGTTTTTGCAAAGTCACACATCGATTCTACATTAAGTTTCGTGACTTCCGACTGCCGGAGACGGATGTCATTAATGCCGGCGTGAATAACAATTGTGGAGTATTTACAGTTACTTTTAGCCAGCATTTTCAAATTTGACTCGATGTCGCCTGCTCTGGCCCCAGGAATACATTGGACTATGGCCGCTGGAGTCTCTAGGTTCACGTTTCTGACTACAGAGTCGCCAATGATCAGAGTTTTTTCCTCAGCGGGTGTGTCGCTGAGCGGGGAAAAACGATTAGAAACGTGAACAGGTTGGTGGTGAACTGGGGCTTTGCGACTAGGCTTCCTTCTCACCGTCACCCACCCAGTCTCCTCGCTGCTGAGGAGAGCCGGGGAACCGCTGACAGTGGGACCTAAGCTAGCTAGCTCCGCTGCAGCTAATGGGCGTCCGTCGAGATTAACTGGCGCAGACGGTGTTTCAATGCAGCGGAGCCGGGATTCCAAATCAGACAACCTCGCCTCGAGCGCCTCAAAAAGACAACATTTATTACATTTACCGTTATCGCTAAAAGAGGCAGAGGTGTAGCTAAACATCTGACAGAGAGAGCACACCAGAGGAGAGGAAAGAGAGGTAGTAGCCATAGCTAGTGGCTGAAGAGCTGGAGAGCAAACCACACAGGCAGACAACAAAACAGGAAGTGACGATACGTTACCACAAGGAAGTGACGATCAGGCAGGCAATTTTATTAAAGTTATGCTTTTCTGGATGCAGACCCAACAAAAACAATTTAGGATTCAATATGATTTGTTTTGAAATTATTTTTTCAATTGTTACCCTCACCTCTTCCCAAAACATTCTAATTTTTCTACATTCCCATAAACAATGAAATAAGGTTCCTTTACTTTCCATACATTTTGTGCACGTATCTGGTATGTTTTTGTTATATCTATTTAACTCCACCGGTGTAACATACATCCGCATTAACCATTTAAAATGTATCAATTTAAGGCGTACATTTATTGATTTGGTTTGAGCTTCTGTACAAGCCAATTCCCATTGTTCCTCTGAAATTTCAGTTTGCAGGTCTTCTTTCCAATAATTCAATCTTTTCATCAGATAGGTGTTTTGTTTTGTTTTTCATTTGTTGCACTGCGTTGGAACGATATACAGTAGACTTGATATTAGCAGCTTCAACATGCATTAATTTTTAAACTATCACAAAATATAGATCAGTAAAATTTTGAACAATTGTCAGAAAAGGTCTGCACGTGTTAAGATAAATAAGCATTCACGGCATGACATCAGCATGAGCATTTTAATGTCGGGGTCAAACAAACAGCTGCAGCTGTCTGCGCACGGTGTTGTGGTTCTTTGTGGCTCTGACTAGATTCTATGTCTGCTCTGAGGTAAATTTGATTATGTCCAACATATTTTAACAAAATGCAACTGACTTTATTGCGGTGGAACCATTGATATATCTCAGAGCTTTTATTTGTTTACAGCATTAGCATTTTAGCAGCAGAGCTAACTAACGGAGCTATTGTCTGCCAGGCCAATTTTTAAGGTCATCTTCTCATCCCTCAATAGTCGTGGGAAGTGGTATGATTATATTACTCTTTTTGAGGTGCAAAAGGCCGTGTTCCTGCATTTTTGATGCTGAAGTCATTGTTTTTTAACAAGGAAAAGTGTCCCATTTCTGTGACAACCCCGCTTTCCAAACTAGTACTGGAAGCTGTGCCCATAATTTGCGCAAGGCATCATGGGGGCTAAGAATAAGGTGGATAGCACCAGAACACCATGATTTCTTTAAAAGTTTGTCATTGTCAACCTTCACGCCCCCACCACCCCAAGGCTGTAAACCTAGGGGAAACACTGGACATTGAAATCCATTCGATGCATGTGATCATTATTATTGCTGATTTCATCCATTGAAGCAACAGTATTCCGTTATTCAAACATGGGTCACCTGTATGTTTAAGTTTTCCACAATGACATAAAATGTAAGACATTTCTTGTGACAAATATCTATTTTTTTATTTATTTTTATTTCTGCTCTGGACTGGTTCAAAAACCAGTAAGCTGCAATTCAAAGTTGTTGTGCCATGTTGAAAATGATATGAGTGCATTCGATCAGATGCAATTAGATTGTAATTAGGGAGGGACCATAGGGACAAAATATTTTTATTCACATTAATGTTTGTCCTTTTTTCCTTTTTATCTTTCTGCTGTCAAGTAACAATCATTAATAAAAAAAACACTTCTAAATCAAAGCCAATTTCAACAGACAGATGCACAATATCAACATGTACTATATGAAATATGGTGCAATAGGCTTCTGCTATTATATTAAATACAAATGCCCCTTGAATAAACTAAAGATTGTGGCTAGCCTGCGTAACAGCATGCACACAGCTGTGCAAGTCACTCTGTCCACTGAGGCATGTTTTTCCGCAGGTGGAATCACAATGAGAGAGCTAAAAATTGGCATGATCTCTCAACAACCTCCCAAAGCCTCAAAAAAGCTGTTTCTGTGTAAATGTTTAGATCACTGGACAATTTTATGGCAATCTATAGAGCTCTTTGAAAGATCCTTGAGCGATCAGGAAAGATTGCTGAGTGATCACTGAGTGTTTGTAGGATGACCACATAGGTGTATATATACATCTGGGAGGTTTCTAGTGTTCCTTTACCTCCTTTACACAGGGGTGGAGATCACTGAGAGATCATTGAAAGATTAAAATATGGTGATATCTCTCAACGAACTCTGTGATCACCAGGATCTCTCAGTGATCTTCCAATGATCTCCACAGTCACCACAGTTGAAAGATTGTTCTGGCTCAGTCCAAAACAAAGCAGTGATCACCAAAGGAAAGCAATCTCTTAACTAACTCAATGAACTCTCAAGGATCGTGAAACAATCTCACTGATCTTCCAGTGATCTCACAGCAATCTTTCAATGAACTCTATTGGTCTTTCATCAAATGCTTAATATTCCCTGACTCATTCATTGAAAGATCACTGAGAGATCACGGAAGGATTGCAGAGAGATCATTGGGAAATCAATGAGGCTGTTGAGCAGTCAAGGAGAGCTTAAGCAGAAACTTTAGGCAAATGCTGTAAAACTGTTTGTCTAACGATAGCCCCTTTTAGTTTTGTAACAAACAGGAAAAGGGGGAAAATAAAAGCAATATACCACACATCACTTTAATATAACAGTGTGAAAGCAGAGAATGACACATTTTGTCCTATATATGCGTTCATCTCATTCTTCTCTGCAATGATTTGGTTTGCGCAGGAAGACGGTTTATGAAGAGCAGAAAGCCATTATTTCCCATGTAAGAGCAGCCAAGCACGCAGAGAAGGCGACAATAGGTGAGAAGAAGCTGAGCCGGGACAAATAGGGCAGTTAGACGAGCAGGTGGATGGAGACGGAGCAGGAAGAAACAAGTGAAGAGGGCATTTCATATGTGGCACCCCCGTAGGGCCCAGCTGAAAAGATCTGGCGCCCATGTCAAAGGACAGGCCTATCAGCCACATTGAACACACACCTTTCACCACAGTACCCTGACAAAATATTGGCAACTAGGTAAATATTGTGGATGGCAGGGGGTTAGAGGTGTATGCTGGACCTGCAAGACTTAAGTGAAAATCAATACTTGTGAGCTGCTGGGGCCGCAGTGGTGTGTGTCTGTCTATGGTACAGTGTGTTCACCCAGAGTGTTTGCAGTAATGGCAGGCTATCATAATTTCAGGACACTTAGAAAGGGCAGAGTGCTTAGGTCTAGAGAGCACTGTCCCTTATACTGTAAACAACATGTTTTCTTTCATTTTATTTTCCCTTCTAGCTTTCTGAGATCATTTTAACATCCTACTTTTCTGATCAAGGATTTTTTTATTTTATTTTTTTACTCCTAAATTTTGGTTGTCCGTGTTTAAAAGTTCCATATTGTGCATTCACCGTGGATTAATTTTAGGTTTTGACATCCTCAAGGACATATTTACATGTACGTAATTTTAAAGACATAAATAAAATTTCTGTGTTGTTTTACAGCTTCTCAAAAAAAGCTGTCTTTAACGTTCAGCCTGCTCATTAATATTAATAAGACCCTCATCTGAGTTGGTCTGAGTTTTGGTTCACCAAGTAGTGAACACCAATCACTAGATGGTCTGACTGATAGTTTGGGGTTTTATTATGAGAATAACTTTGAACAAAATCTACATGTCTCCCAGTCCACGACTTTTCCTAAATATGTATGTGTGTTTTATATTTTCTGAACTCTGGTTTGGATTAAAATAAAATGCAGATGATTTCAGAGCATTTGTTCCTTGGACTGCCATCCACTGTCATTTAGACCCCAGCTGATCACTGTGATGACCATATAAGGAATTATATCCATATAAGGAGTGTTTCAGTTTCTAGAGATGCTTTTGCCTGTGCTTTCTTTCATTATTTTGTTGTTGTCTTCCTCTTAATATTACATTATATATCCTGATCTGGGAGACAGAATGAGAGAGAAGAGGGAGAGGAATCACCATTTTATTCACCAGACAGCAACAAACAAATATGGATAGAGAAAAAACTCCCAACAAACCCTGAGCCTGAACCTCTGCGAAAAAACCCAAAACAAAACATCTCACTGGCCACTGACGCATCTGTTAGTAGGTCTATGTTCACTCCAGGTAGGAAATGCTACTACAGACATTATTTTGTAATTTTGAATACAAATTGATTTGGTATACTGTACATGTAAACAAATGAAATTACCCTCGCGAAAAAAATAATTATAGTCTCAACTGCGCAACCACCCAACACCAGCTGCTCTCCAGTTCAGCACTACACCTCCAGTCTCTGCGAGACTTAGGCTACGTGTCCACCAAATGCGTTTTTAGTCGCCAGACCGCCCTGAACCTCTTTTTTACAGCACTTGTGCACTGCGCTGTGGACAAACGTCAGCGGCCTCTATCCTATCAGCAGCTTGTTACTCACATCTCAGCATTTCTGCTTATCCCATTGAGACTTTCTACTTATTTTTTAATAACAGTCTCTAAGTAACGATGGACAGGAAATGCATTCTGGCATTGGCAGCAGCTCTGGATGCAAAATATGATGACACGGAAAAGGAAACAAGTCTGGGTACAGACATCAACCGGTCGAGGAAACAGCTGGGAAAGTGGCACTAACTTGTACAGGAGCTGCACCTTGACGGTGTCCATTTCAAGGAGTATTTTAGATTGACTAGCAGTCAGTTTGAAATTGTTTTGGAGAAGATTGGTCCGTCAGTTTCTCAGATGCAGACTAATTATAGAGAGCCCTTCTGAGGTGAGTAAAGTAGTCTATGGTCAAAGTTTCATTTATTTTGACATCTGTTTTTGTAAAACTCATGATATGCTCAACACACAGTTTCCTATACTCATAAATACCTGTCGTATATGATCACATTTCACATTCATCAACTGTACAAATTCAGTGCCCTTATTATCTACCGCAACAAACTTGTCAGAAATATGACCATGACAAAAGCACAAACACTCACCTGACATGCCAACAGATGTGGACACATTCCTCCAAGCATTTGCTTTCAAATTTTGATCATGGCATCCTTTTAGTGTCAGATCAAAGAGTACCGGGTTGTCTGATGCAGTGAAGATCAAGCTCTACCCTGCCATTGTACTGTTCATTTCTTCTTGTACGGCAACCTATGTTCCCGCCTTTCCTTAATTTTGATTGGCTGGTTAGAAATGTCTGACACTGATGAGCGCAGCTGCACCTCTAAAAGGTTTAACTTTTTCAGCTTTCAGCTCCCTGAACGCCGCAACAAAAAACAGTCACCACTGAGAGAGTTGTAGCACTGAGGGCGCTCAGCGCTGTAAATGCTGGACTACATAGAGAATAAATAGAAAATAGTTGGCCACAGCAGAAAAAACAAGTTTGGTGGACACACAGCCTTAGGCCTGCCTCATCTACAGGTAGACTAATTGTAAAGGATCGAGACTTTTATTGTAATCCCCAACACAGACATAAAGTTAGCAAAGCCAAAAATGATATCAATCCAATAAATCAACAGAATCGAAAGAAACAGTAGCTCTGTCGATGAGTGCTTGCACACCATCTCCAGATGGAGGTAGGGCTCACTAAATTTACATGTTGAGTTACAAAAAAACACAGTGTATATATTTAGCCTAAGTGTGTGCGGTCTGTCTTTGTGTTTTGCAGTGTGGAGCTCAGGTGAGCAGGGATAAGGTCGGAAGCTTTTGCCCCAGCTGTACACCATAGGTTTTGGCCTGTGTTGCCACAGAAAATACAGTCAAACCAGGTGGAGTTATATCCTGTTTTGTATTCATATATTTTGTTATTCACTGTATGTTCTGTTTAGCTTCTACAGGCGTCTGTCTCCCACAGTGGTCAGGAGGAATTGAACGTTGGGGAGGGTTTGTGCACCCTGTTTTATCGGGATGAATCCAAGATTCACCTGACATTCGCCTGGTATTTTACCTGGAGTTGGCAAAGGTCTCAAACGTTCTCAAACAGTGGTAAAAGGGCTGTAAATAGTTGTTAATCATTGTAAACATGGTTGCTAACATTTGTAAATAGTTGTTAACGTTCACGAAACGGAAACGATCTCTCAAAGATCTGTCAATGAGTGCTCAAAAATCCCAGTGATCTCTCAGCGATCATTAAATGAACGCCATTGGTCTTTCATTGAACACTCAGTGATCCCTCACCAGCTCTACCATCTGAGTGGAAAAATTTGGCATTCATTGAAAGATTGCTGAGAGATCATTGGGAGATCGATGAAATTGTTGAATAGTAGAGAGCTCAAGGACCACTCTGCAATCATTCATTTCTTTGGGTGAATGCTGTAAGGGTTCCTGCCTGCTCTGTGCATTCCTTTCTCTCTCCCCTCTGATTTGTGCTCTACCCACAGCGCTGGCCTCATCTGTTGCTAATTGGGTCACCCTTTATAAGGAAGCTTCCCTCATTGCTCTGCCTGGCCATGTAGATGCACAACCTGAGTCTTTTCTTGCCTTGCCAACTGTGTTAAACTCTTGTCTTGCTTGTCATGTTTTGACCTTTGCCTGTTTAGATCCTGTGCCTTCCTGCCCTGCTCTGACCATTGCTTGCCCTTGGATTGGATTTGGACTTGGATTGGAATCATACAATGGAATTGGATTACCTGGACTGTGCACCTCTTTCCCTTTCCCCACTGCTGTATAAGTAAGTCGACTTACCAATTGTGTTGTCCTCAGCCCCTGTCTCTATTATTCCCTTCTCCCAGGCTTGGCCAGCCTGTCTCCCTTTTCTCCCACAGCTCTCCCCAGCAGTCCCACCGCCACTCTCACCGCTGACAACCTGCTCCTTGGTTTGGAGGTTCTCCTGTCTGTCCCTGTCATCACCTCTGAAGAGCCTGTAAGCACAATTCAATATTAATTGCACTAAATTAACAGTTCAAAGTGATTTACCCTTGTTTCTGCTCCCTCCCACAGGGTTTGTTTTTTTTTTTTTTGTTACTTATTTGTACCCGTAGGTAGATTTGGTTTGCAGTCTGGTGACAAGCCACCGGCTGCCGGTCGCTGCGTGCGCGAGCGCCCTAAACCTACATGTTTTGGTATGCGGGAGGAAACCGGAGAAATCCCGGAGTAAACCCACGCAACACGGGGAGAACATGCAAACTCCACACAGCTCACTGTTGGTCGGGGGCTGGGATCGAACCCACGATCTCACGATCCCCGCGATCCCCCGGCCGAGGGTAAACTGTGCTGCCACAGTGCTAAACCACTGCGCCACCCGTGCACCGGGTTGCCAGATCCTCACCACACAGTATTCCCCACTTCACTTCCTTCACAGTAAGTGCAATAAAATCCTTGTCATTGAACCATCTTGTCTCTGTCTGAGTTGCTCTTGGGTCTTAGCCTAGAAACCCTGACAGTACGTGACCAGATGTCAGACCCAGCGACTAGGATGGAGACAATTATGTCCCGACTTAGCACACTCAAGCAACACCAAGACCAAACTGCTCACCAGATTCAAACTGTTCTTAATGAGGTGGTTAAGCAAACGGAGCGTTTCACCAAATTAGAAGAGACAGAGCAGAACCTTGTTATCCCGCTTCCACATCTTCTCCACCTGTGGCGGTGCCTCCGGCAGACTGGCAAAGCCGTTCTCCAGTTTTCTACGCCCACTTGTTTTAACAGTCGATTAGGGGAGGCTTGAGGATTTCTTTTTCAGTGTCAGCTTATTTTTGATAGTTCCCCAGGCGACTTCCTCACAGACTGTAGCACGATTAGCTACCTAGCCAGCCAACTCAACGGTTGCATCCTCTCGTGGGCACAAGCCATAGTTCAGGGCCCAGATTACCATGCCTACACTTTCAAGCGGTTCATGAGCAAATTTTTATGGGTGTTTGACCATTCAGATCGGGAAGGAAATGCTTTCACAAGATTAATGGAGTTCCGTCAGGCAACAAACACCACGGCAGAGCACGCAGTCGAGTTCCATGTTCTCGCAGCCGAGGCGAGGTGGAATGACTTCGCCCATGGTTGAGTTTTACTCAGTCTGAATTCCACCTTACGTGACGAGCTGGCCCGCCTCCGGGAAGAGCCCAAGTCTCTGGATGAATTAATCTCTCTGGTAGTTAAGCTTGATAACAGACTCCGCCAGTGCGCCTGAGAATGCCAGTCAGGCTCCCATCCCATTACTTGCCCCGTTCGGTCTCAACCTCTCGTGCTACCATCTGTCGCCACCTCCTCCAATGCGCCAGAACCAATGGCAGTGGGGTGGACTAAGATCACATCTGCTGAGCGGCAGTGGTGCTACGAGGAGGGGCTTTTTTTTTTTTTTTTTTTTTGTTACTTATTTGTACCCGTAGGTAGACTTGGTTTGCAGTCTGGTGACAAGCCACCGGCTGCTGGTTGCTGCGTGCGCGAGCGCCCTAAACCTACATGTTTTTGGTGTGCGGGAGGAAACCGGAGAAATCCCGGAGTAAACCCGCGCAACACGGGGAGAACATGGAAACTCCACACAGCTCACTGTCGGTCGGGGGCTGGGATCGAACCCACGATCTCATGATCCCCGCGATCCCCCGGCCGAGGGTAAAACTGTGCTGCCACAGTGCTAAACCACTGCTCCACCGTGCAGCCCAGCTTTGCCTTTATTCCAGCGGTACTGGCCATATCGTCGCTCAGTGCCTGGTGAAATTAAAAGACCAAGCCCGTTGGTCGCGGTGGGGTGCCTGGCGGGCAGACATTCTAACCCCCCACTGAACCGTCTCTCTCCCCCAGTCTGTTTGTTGCTTGAGTCTGCTGGCTCCGCCCTCAATCTGGTAACCCAGTATAGCATCCCCTGTATTGAACTACCCCAACCTGTGCAAATGATTGCCCTCTCTGGCCAGCTCCTTTGTCAAACTACTAAGCAGACTGTCCTGCTTTCCCTATTAGCTTCAAGAAACCATCACAAACACTTAGTTTTCTGTGTTCTCCCTTGGTCCACTTCCCCTGTTGTGCTTGGTTTCCCTTGGTTAAAGCTTCATAACCCAGTTATTGATTGGCAGAGGGGAGCGGTGGCTTCATGGAGCTCTTTTTGTCTGTCAGCCTGCCTCCACTCTGCCACTTGCTTCCCGTCGATTAAAATTCAACCCCCCGCACCAGAACCCCCGACTTGTCCCTTGTTCCTCCAGATTATTATGAGCTAGTCTTGGTGTATTTAGCAAGACGAAGGCTCTGTCCCTGCTCCCTCATCAACCATACAATTGTGCCATTGAGCTTCAGCCTGGAGCCCACCCACCCCCCGGCCGATTGTACAGTTTGTCAGCCCCCGAAAGGGAAGCAGTGGACAAGTACATTAAGGAGTCATTGAACGTCGGTCTCATTCACCCCTCCTCCTCTGTCATGGGCACAGGTTTTTTTGTTGGTGTTGGAAAGAAAGACTGCTTGTATAAATTACCGGGAATTAAATAAAATCACCATCAAAGATAAGTATGCCCTCCCATTAATCAATTCTGCATTCGACCAATTACAAGGCTCCGTCATCTACACTAAATTAGACCTTCGGAATGCCTACCACCTCGTCTGCTTCCGGGAGGGTGATGAATGGAAGACTGGGTTCTGCACCCCCAGCAGACACTTTAGGCCCTTTTCCACTAGCCTCACTTACCCCTACACCGCACCACTCATCCCGCGTTTGAGCATTTTCCATTAGCCCCAGCACCGGTTAGCAGGTACTTTTTTAGTACCTGATCCAGGTCAGGGTCTAACCGAGCTGAGTAGGGCTGAGTATGGCTGTGATATGACTTTAAGAGACTGGTCGCCGCTGATTGGTCAGGTCGTAACGTCACGAAAGCGACTTTTTCTGCTGAATTTACTCTACGACCGCCATTTGTAGTTGTTCAGCCAGTGAACACAGTGCGCCCCTTTAATACAGTATATTATATTAATATACTGTATAATATACTTATATAATAATATACTCCTAATATTATATGTTAGGAGGTGCGCAATTTTCTTTCTATATTAGGCGACGATCGCATCCAGCGCGAGTTGGATGGATCTACTCGAAATGCAGGTGTCCAAGCAGATGGGTTCCCAAGGGCACATCCGTACTGCCAAACAGTGTCGGGAGAAGCTGAAAAAGCTGAAAAGCGATTACCGAGCAGTGAAGGACCACAATGCTCGAAGTGCAGCGGATCGGAAGGAGTGGAAGTGGTTCGCTGAGAGACATTGGGCTCGACACGGCCACAGTCACGGCCACAGTCACGGCCTTGGAAACCGTGGATGGTGAGTGTTGTTTTGATATTGCGCATCTTTTTGCCACTTTATCCTTTCTGTGCCAAGCTCACTGTTTTTAAGAAATAGGAAGGTTGTTAGATTGTGGGTAATGGTTGTTACTGAGGCTTTCCTATTGTTTTGCAGCCAACTACAGATTCACGCTTGCTTTGTGTTAAGTATTAGCACGAACAAAACGCTGACTTACGCTTATTGTATTCCAGTTAAAAACTTTAGAGTGTTGTGTACATGTTGCACTTTGGTGTTAAGTTTTAAATTGCGTGCATTTTCTTTCTAGAATCGCAGTTCATATCACAGGGGTCCACCTCAGTGGACATGCACACAGCGGACTCTCCTGGCGCTGCGTCTGCGTCTGCCGGAGCGCCAGCTGAATCGACTACGATGTCAGCCACATCACCAGCTCCATCTGGATCACGTTCAAGTGCCGGTAAGGCACAATAACCACGATTTTTGGGGGGGGAGGGGAAACAGGTCCAGCGGAAACCAGGGTCGAAAATCCATCCATCCATCCATCCATCTTCTACAGCTTAATCCTTTACAGGTCGCGGGGGGGGGGGGGGGGGGGGCTGGAGCCTAACAAGTTATGTACCAAATTGATTAATGTAATTTCCTGTAGCTGCATATTAATTAATTGAAAATGTCTTTTTAAATGTACAAAAAGGTTATTCTTTGGTCTTCACTTATCGGTGTTCCACAACCATTTTTAGGTGTGGTGATTGAAGTGCTGTTGTAACTCCTGTTTTATAAAAACACTAAAGCTCATGAACTGCCGTTGAAATCAACATACTTCATTGAAATGCTTCGCGTCAGCTGACTGTATTAACCCATTCAGATTTCTGCGGCCACACTACAAGCAACTAGTTTAAACATTACCCATCCATCCATCCATATTCTTAATCTTAATCCTTTTTAGTTTTGCAGGGGGGCTGCAGCCGAAGACAGCACCCTGCGTGTTGCAAAATCTGCTCTACTGAGGGGCAGCAACATGACAGTTCAGCTTATATACAGCAGTGAAGCGTAATATAATAGTGACATTCCACCACAGACTTTCACCTGTGTAATTCCATAATATATGTAGTGATCCAGCTTTAACGGCCATGCCTTTCTGTCTTTCCATCTACATTAGCGATGGTCAACATGCATGACGAAGAGATGCGGCTCTTGGAACGGCAACATGACCAGCGGCAAGAACACCATCAGGAGTACATGCAGCATTTGCGACAGGTGGCCGCAGATGTGCGGGCAGATGCGCGTGAAGCCCTGGAGCAGGACGCTGTGTTACGAAGGGAAGAGCTCGCAGAGATGTCATCATTCAACAGAGATTTCCTGACCCTATTTGGCAGGCTTGTGGACGCATTTAGCAGTCGGCGTGTCTAACCATGTCTCCCCACGCCAGTCTGTTTTTTTGTTTGTAAATTTTGCTTCTGGAATAAAATTGTATTGTTTGCATCAAAAGTCTGGTTTATCTGTTATGACACCGTATGAGAAAAGCCAATAATTACATACACATTCCATTCTCTGTTCACTCCACATGCTGCTGTTCATCAGGTCAGGTGTATAGCCTTCTAATGGTAATTTAATTTTTAACAACACAACGAAACGTAATGTCTTGGTAGGTTTTTTTTTAAATTTTAAACAAATTTGCAATGCGGAATCCATTTCTCTTGAACGGGTACATTTTTTATGTTATAAGCAGTTGTACAGGTGTGCTTGAACTTGTAGACACTGATAAAGGTAAGTACGTGTAAGTTGAATGTTGCATCACCAGTCAAAATTTAATAAATTAAGAAGGAATCTCGCAAAAATTTGGCACTAATAACAGTAGACAAATCGGACAAGGATACACAACTGTGTTTTTGTTGCACACAACTGTTGTTACCAACAAGTGCAAAATTTATATTCCCTTTTCCCAAAAATTAAAAATCAATTTGTAAGTAAAAGTGGGAGACCTTGACATGGGAATATGACATGTAACAGCACATGATTTATAGTTCAATTTGCATTTCCACCTAAGCAAAAGTGGCTTGTCGAGCTGGATTTTTGTGAAGATGGCCTGTGCGGCCAGCTAGTCTGGGAACGCCTTGGTATCCCCTCTGAAGAGCTGGAGCAGGTGGCTGGGGAGAGGGAAGTCTGGGCTTCTCTGCTTGAACTGCTGCCTCCGCGACCCGGACCTCCGGAAAAGCGGTAGAAGATGGATGGATGGATGGATGGCCTGTGCGGTGTTTCTGCATGTAATTACATACCTGTCAAGTGATACGGTTTCGCCGTATTTTAATACGGGGAAAATGCAATTTTAGCAAATACGGGCGTATTGCCATTTCTGTACGCCAAAGAGAAAAATATATGGGAAAAAAAATTGAGAGTGTGGGGAGGAACACGTCGTGTGTGACCCCCACAGCGTACGGGGCTGTTAGAGCGCTCAGCATGAGCAATTATCACAACAGTGAGAAGTGTGGACTCATCATTAGGCTGATGGCTTCGCACCTTCTTAACAGATAAGCGTTATGAACAAGAGGACAGGTAGATGGACCATGCACAACATTTTATTTACAAAAAACATTTTTGAAATATGTATGCACATAAATGTGGGCGAAATAGACAAGTACTACATCACAGCACAGCATCTCGTATATCGGCTCCCTGCTCCTCTGCTCTCTGTGCCGCTGCCACCACTGGTTCATCTACTGCATCATCCAATGTAGTGTCAAACGTCTCTCCATGACTCTCACACAGATTGTGCAGAGCACAACAAGTCAGCACCATAGATTTAACCAGTTTCATGTCACAGTCATTCCTCTCTCCTTCCTCCTTTCTTCTCTCCTCGTCATCAGCCATTTTCTTTGTTGTGGAGGATTCGGTCGCGTGTTTGACGTCACGAGAGTGTGGCGGCGCCTGCTGTTCAGGAACTCCCACACACCGCAGGTGTGCCAGCAGGTGCGCCAGCAGTAATGTTGAAAAGCAACCGAGGCCGAACCGAACCGAAGTGAGTAGAGTCGGGTTTTCAATCGGGGCTGGGCTGGGCTTGTGGAAAAGGACCTTTTGAGTACTGCGTCATACCTTTTGGACTCACTAACACTCCTGTTGTCTTCCACTGCCTGATAAATGGCATGTTATGGGATTTCCTGGGCTCGTTTGTTTTTGTTTACCTGGACGACATATTGATTTTCTCTCGGTTGCTAGCTGAGCACAAAGTACACGTCCCAGTAGTCCTGCAGCGCCTGCTTGAAAATCAGCTGTATGTACAAGCAGAGAAGTGTGAATTCCACACCACCACGATCACCTTTCTCAGGTTCATTATCTCCAAAGGCCGGATTGAACCAGACCCTAAAAAGATCAAGGCAATTCTCAATTGGCCAATTCCATCCACCCGGAAGCAGCTCCAACAGTTTATGGGCTTTGCTAATTTTTATCGGCGCTTTATAAGGAACTACAGTTCCATCGCCCACCCTATCAACGCCCTCACTTCCACCAACTTTCCGTTTCACTGGACACCCAAAGCTAATGAGGCATTTTCCCTGTTAAAGCGCCATTTCACCGACACTCCTATCCTACTCCAACCTGACCCGCCAGTTTATTGTTGAGGTGGACGCATCCAATATTGAGGGGGTGCTGTCCTTTCGCAGCATTCAGCCACTGATATTAAGTTGCATCCTTGTGCCCATTTCTCTCGGCCCCTGTCCCCGGCTGAGAGAAATTATGACATTGATGACCGAGAGCTACTAACTAACTAACCTGCACTTATATAGCGCTTTTCTAGTCACAAAGACCACTCAAAGCGCTTTCACTAGTACTAACCCTCTATTCTAAGGGCCTATAGGAAACCGATATCTAGGGACAATTTAGAACAACCAGTTAACCTAACATGCATGTCTTTGGATTGTGGGAGGAAACCGGAGCCCCCGGAGTAAACCCACACAGCACAGGGAGAACATGCAAACTCCATACAGAAAGGTTCCAACCCTGCCAGCCTGGGGATTTGAATCAGGAACCTTTTAGCTGTAAGGCAACAGTGCTAACCACTGCACCACCGTGCTGCCCAGCTACTGTCAATGAAGTTAGCTTTGGAGGAATAGCGTCACTGGTTGGAGGGGTCCACCCTGCCCTTCATAGTTCAGACCGATCACAGGAATTTGGAGTACATTAGATCAGCCAAATTACTGAACCCCCACCAAGTCAGATGGAACCTATTCTTTGGGAGGTTTGACTTTACTCTCTTCTACAGACTGGGGTCCAAGAATGTCAAGACTGATGCCCTGTCCCGTCAATTCCTGGCCACCCCAGCAGATTTAGGCAAGG
The DNA here is from genome assembly GCA_020510985.1 of Pholidichthys leucotaenia. Taxonomy (NCBI): domain Eukaryota; kingdom Metazoa; phylum Chordata; class Actinopteri; order Cichliformes; family Pholidichthyidae; genus Pholidichthys; species Pholidichthys leucotaenia. Next base: position 95,783,037 of record CM035843.1, read on the forward strand.
AGACTATTGTGCCCAGAAGAGTAATTGTGGGAGCAGTTTCCTGGGAGATCGAGCTACGCATCAGGGAAGCACAGGTCACCAACCCGGACCCAGGAGGGGCTCCACATGGTTGCCTTTTTGTTCCTGCTGCTGTAACAGGTGAGGTCATCCATTGGATGCATACAGCTAGGCTTGCCTGTTACCCAGGGGTAGTAAGGACCCTCTCTTCTCTCCGTCGCAACTTTTGATGGCCCTCGATGGACAAGGATGTCCATGAGTACATTAAAGCCTGCCCCCAGTGCTCCACAGGCAAGACCCTCTGCTCCCCCCCAGCTGGTCTGCTTCAGCCCCTCCCTGCTCCCAGCCGGCCATGGTCACACATTGCACTTGATTTTGTCACAGGGTTACCCCTGCTCAATGGGTACTCCATTGTCCTCACTATCATTGACAGGTTCTCCAAGGCCGCACACTTCGTGCCTCTTAAGAAACTTCCATCGGCCTTGGAGACAGCCCAACTCCTGTCAATGCATGTGGTCAGGTTACACGGCATTCCCACGGACATTGTGTCCGATCCGGGCCCTCAGTTCACTTCCAGGGTGGCGGGTCTTTTGCAAGTCCATTGGGACCACAGTCAGCCTCTCCTCCGGATATCATCCTCAGAGCAATGGCCAATGTGAGCGAGCGAATCAGGAGATGGTAGCCATGTTACGCTGCGTTACGGCATCAGATCCCTCTGCTTGGAGCACCGTCCTTCCTTGGGTGGAATATGCCCACAATTCCTCCACCTCGGATCACTGGACTTAATGACTACAGACCTGTAGCGCTCACCTCTGTAGTCATGAAGTCCTTTGAGCGCCTGGTCCTGTCCCACCTCAAGTCCATCACCACCCCTCTCCTGGACCCGCTGCAGTTTGCCTACCGAGCCAACAGGTCTGTAGACGATGCAGTCAACCTGGCCCTCCACTCCATCCTGCAGCACCTGGACTCCCCGGGAACCTACGCCAGGATCCTGTTTGTGGACTTCAGCTCCGCATTCAACACCATCCGCCCCGCTCTGCTCCGGGACAAGCTGTCCCTGCTCAACGTGCCTGACTCCCTCTGCAGGTGGATCATCGACTTCCTGACGGACCGGAGGCAGCATGTGCGGCTGGGAAAGACTGTCTCAGACTATACTAGCATCAGCACCGGATCACCCCAGGGCTGTGTACTTTCCCCCCTACTCTTCTCCCTTTACACCAACTCCTGCACCTCCAGCCACCAGTCTGTCAAGTTGATCAAGTTTGCGGACGACACCACCCTCATCGGGCTCATCTCCAACGGCGACGAGTCCGCCTACAGGAGAGAGGTGGCCCAGCTGGCGTCCTGGTGCAGCAATAACAACCTGCAGCTGAACGCTCTGAAGACAGTGGAGATGATTGTAGACTTCAGGAAAGTCACTACTCCTCTGCCCCCCCTCACCCTCTCAGGCTCTCCCATCACCACTGCTGATTCCTTCCGCTTCCTAGGCACTACCATCACCAGGGACCTCAAATGGGAGCTGACCATCAGCTCACTCATCAAAAAAGCCCAGCAGAGGATGTTCTTCCTGCGGCAGCTGAGGAAGCTCAAGCTACCCACCAAGATGTTAGTGCAGTTCTACACAGCCATCATCGAGTCCATCCTCACCACCTCCATAACCGTGTGGTACGCAGGAGCCACTGCCAGGGACAGACTAAGGCTGCAGCGCGTCGTGCGCACTGCTGAGAAGGTGATCGGCTGCAAGCTCCCATCTCTCCAGGATCTGTACATCTCCAGGACCCGGAGGCGTGCTGGCCGGATCATAGCCGATCCCTCACACCCTGGTCACGTACTGTTTGCCCCCCTCCCCTCTGGTAGAAGACTTCGGTCCATCCAGACTAAAACCTCCCGTCACATGAACAGCTTCTTCCCCTCTGCCATTAGACTGCTGAACACTAAGTGACTCTCGTGCACCATGTACAGCAGCTCAACCAGACTCATGTCAATCATCACTGTTTTCTTCCTGCATTACCGACTGCACTATATAGTTCTCCACAGTATCTGCTGCTGGCTAATATATATTTTAACTGTTGACCAGTATCACTTAATCTTATCCTACACTTTATTACATGTATAGTTTATTTCTCTTATCTTATCATGTTTAATGTTGCAGCATTGTACCGAGACAAATTCCTAGTTTGTGTACTACATGAACAATGGCAATAAACCTGATTCTGATTCTGATTCTGATTCTGACCTCGGCTGCCACTGGGTTCTCTCCTTTTGAGGCTTCCCTGGGCTATAACCCCCCACTGCTTTCCGTTACTGAAGGAGGTGGCGGTCCCGTCTGTCTTAGAACATACAACATGCTGTAAGTGTCACAGTTTGGAAGTGCCAATCACTGTGAGCATTATGAATAAAATAAATGATTCTCAGGCCACTACAACACAAACACTCGGGAAGGCATGAAAGCAATTATACAACTTTATTAGACAATTTCTTAAAATGGTTATAGACTACAACACTACCCAATAAGAACCATAAATCCCCAAATAAGAACCATGCATTCCCAATAAGAACCATACATTCCCAATGTGCACAGTTTAAGAAACTAACCCCGCAATAAATATTGTAAATACTGTGGAGTGTGTAAATAAAGAGGCAGCTTCATGTCAGATGATTTATTACACACTCACATCTCACAAGCACAGAACAGACTGACTGGTTACAGCAAGCACTCCTCTCTATATCCCAAGTCACCTTTACAAGCTTCAAGGCACTTCCTCATACACAGCATGATATTTACACTACACTTCATTCATCCCCCTCTCACCCTCTTGGGCATTGTTCTCCCATGTGTATTCATTGTCTCTGTCTGAGGTGCGAAATAACCTGACTTCCATACCGCCCCCCCAGTATCTTAGATAGAACAATAGAATATCAGTCCACATGCTGTTTCGGCTTCAGTCTCCTCCCATATCTGCTGTAACTGGGGTTTACTGCCTCCGTGGCGCTGCTGTGCCGGTGGGGGGCTGCTGGGAGTGTGTCCGACTGCGGGTGAGCCATGGTGAGGGGGGGCGGGGTTCGCTCTGTCCGTGTGGCTGCTCTGATGAATCGTTCCCCTGGGGAGTTCTCCGTGGGGGTCTTCCACGCCGAGGGGCCCTCACCAACAGCACTTGCTCATCCGCCAGTACAAAGGTGGGTTTGAGTCTGTCTATGCCAATTTTCTCCCATCTACCCCCCAAGTCTAGCACAAAATGCTTATCCCCTGTTTCCAACACTCTGAACGGTCCATCATAGGGTAGGCGCAATGGAGGGTGGTGGGCCTCGTGTCTGACAAACACAAACTCCGCGTTCTTCAAAGTTTTAGGCACGAAAAGACGCGGAAAACAGTGGTGGGCCGGGCCCGGCAGCGTGCCTGTGTTTGCGCTACGCTGCAAAAGCTGAGACGGGCAGCTGTCCGGCGCGGGATTATCTGGCAGAAATTCCCCGGGCAGCCGTAGGGGCTGCGCAAAAACCAGCTCTGCCGGGGAAGCTTCCAGATCCTCTTTTGGCGCGGAGCGCAACCCCAATAAAACCCACGGCAACCTGTCCACCCAATTTGCATCCGTCAGTGAAGCCCTGAGTGCTGCTTTCAGTGATCTATGAAAACGCTCGCATAACCCATTGGCCTGTGGGTTGTATGCGGTTGTGCGATGAATTGTAACACCAAGGCTGCGGGCCATCGCGGACCACAGTTCGGAAACAAATTGCGGGCTCCTGTCGGATGTAATGTCCGATGGGACTCCAAAACGTGCCACCCATGCTGTTAAAAAAAAGCGCGTGCTACGTCTGCGGACGTGGTTGCTGCCAGTGGGACTGCTTCTGGCCAGCGCGTGGTGCGGTCCATCACTGTCAGGAGGTGCGTGCACCCCTGTGATGGCGGGAGGGAGCCCACGAGGTCCCCGTGAACATGGTCGAACCTCTTAGCCGGTACCCGAAATGGCTCCAAGGGAGCTTTCGTGTGTCTGTGTACCTTGGCTCGTTGGCACGCCACGCAGGCTGCAGCCCCCTCTTTTACTTGTTTGCGTAGGCTCAGCCACACAAACTTCTCTCCCACCATTTTGACTGACGCGCGCACTCCTGGGTGCGCCAGAGTGTGAACCGACTCAAACACGCGGCGGCGCCACATGACCGGGACCACCGGACACGGGCGTCCCTTGAAGACATCGCAGATTAGGGGGGGGCATGCCATCTTGCTGCACCCTGCTCTCCAACCTTAACCCTGTTGGTCCAGACTGGAGCCCGCGCACGTCTGCATCGCTAATCTGCTCCGCGGCCATGGCTGCGTAACCTATCCCCACATAGACCGGGGCCACCACGGCGAGCGAGAGGCAGTCCGCCACCACATTCAGTTTACCCGACACATGCTGAATATTGGTAGTAAACTCTGAGATTGCGGCCAGCTGTCTCTGCTGCCGGCCCGACTATGGTTCTGAAACCTTGGCCATCGCGAACGTTAGTGGCTTGTGATCCACGAACGCGGTGAAGCTGCGCCCTTCCAGCCAGAACTGGAAGTGGCGTATGGCCAGGTGGAGAGCCAGCAACTCCCTGTCGAACGCGCTGTATTTACGTTCGCTGTCGTGCAAAGTTCTGCTGAAAAAAGCGAGCGGCTGCCAAGCCCTGGCGATGTGCTGCTCTACGACAGCCCCTATGGCCACGTCTGAAGCATCGGTGGTGAGCGCTATCCAGGCCGCCGGGTCCAGATGCGCCAGTAGTGCAGCGTTTGCCAGGGCTGCTTTAACCTCCGAGAACGCCCGCTCTCGCTCTGGGGTCCATTCGACCCTATCCGCGGGTTTCTGTCACTTGAGCGCGGCATACAATGGTTGCATGAGCTGCGCCGCGCAGGGAAGGAAACGGTTATAAAAGTTCACCATCCCCCAAAATTCCTGCAGTGCCCTGACCGTCTGAGGCCGGGGAAAATCTGCGACGGCGTGCACTTTGTCAGGCAGCGGGATCGCTCCTTCCGGAGAGATGCGGTGCCCCCAAAAAATCAATCTCCGTCACGCCAAACTGGCATTTCGCCGGGTTGATTATTAACCCGTGCTCCTCCAACCTCCGGAAAACTGTCGTGAGGTGGGTTTCGTGTTCGTCTTCGGATGCACTGGCTACCAGGATATCGTCCAGGTAGACGAACACGAACGGGAGATCGCGCAGCACTGCATCCATCATGCGCTGGAACATCTGTGCCGCGCCTTTTAACCCGAATGGCATGCGCAGGAACTTGAATAAGCCAAACGGAGTTATTACCACTGTTTTGGGTACGTCCTCAGCGCACACTGGGACTTGATGGTAACTGCGGACCAGGTCTATTTTGGAAAAAATGCGTGCTGCGGCGAGGTGGATGGAAAAATCCTCTATGTGGGGAATCGGGTAGCGGTCGTGTGCTGTGGCATTGTTCAACCTGTGGAAATCCCCGCACGGTCGCCATGATCCCTCAGCCTTAGGGACCATGTGTAGCGGGGATGCCCATGGGCTGTTCAAACGCCTGATGATGCCCAACCTTTCCAGGTTGGTGAACTCCTCGCGCACTATGGCCAGTTTAGCTGCGTCCAAGCGCCGAGGTCTTGCAAAAATGGGCGGCCCGGTGGTGGTGATAAAGTGCTCTACCCTGTGTTTAGCGATGGCCGCCGAAAACGTCGGGACCGTGAGTGCTGGGAACTGAGTGAGCAGTGCGTGGAACTTACCGCCTGGAGCTGTGACGTTGGCTTGTGCTGTTGGCTGGGTCACTTGAGCTATACAGGGGAGAGAGTCAAAGGACAGTGCATTAACCAGGCGCCTGTTAGCAACATCAACCAGTAAACCATGTGCACACAGAAAATCAGCCCCCAGGATATGGTAATTCAGCGCTGCTACAACAAAAGTCCACTCGTATGTACGGCCTTATAGAGATAAGATCAGCGTCCTCTCACCAAATGTCTTAATTTCCAAGCCGTTTGCTGCCAACATCACGGGGCCGCTAGGTCCTGCCAGCCGGTCGGCGTAGGTCGGCAGAATGAAGCTCTTCTGGGCCCTGGTATCCACGAGGAAACGCCTCCCCGAGCGCGCGTCCGTCAAGTAGAGGAGTTTGTTCTCTTCACCGAGGGTCGCAGCTGCTACCGACTGCCGGCCTAGGCGTTTTCCCGAGTGCTTGAATTGGCACGGTGGCACACATCTGCGTGCGTTCTCTCCGAAGCGGCGGTGGTAGAAACAGAGCGTGTCTCTCTGGCGCTCCTTGGCCCCCGCTGCTGCTACCGTCGGTGGCTCCTCGCCTCCTCTGGTCGTCTCGCTGGGCTCCGCCGCTGCTGCGTTGACTGTGATCGCCCTGGTGGTGAGGATGATCCGGTCCGCCTCCTGGGCTAGCACACGGTAGTCACGCGGGGCCAGCAATGGCGAATTGGCCAGAACTGCTCTCGCCACTGTTGGAAGGTTCCGGAGGAAAAGGTGGGTAAACAGAAAGTGCCCGTCGTCCGTGCCCATTAACGCCAGCATCTTCTCCATCAGGTCTACGGCCGACCCATCTCCTAACTCGGTCCGCGCCAGGAGCCTCTCCGCTCTCTCACATTCCGAGAGCGTGTAGTGCCGGGTGAGCGCAGTCTTGAGTGCCTCATATTTGTTGCTGGCTGGTGGCTGATCGAGCAGGCACGCTACCTGCTGGGCTGTGCGGGAGTCCAGCGCTGCTACCACATGGTAGAACTTGGTGTCGTCTGCCGTTACTCCCCGGAGGGCGAACTGGGCCTCGGTGTGGTGGAACCAAGAGTACGGGTTGTGCTGCCAGAAATCCGGTAGCTTGACTGAAACTGCACACGCATTGCTGGGGGTTCCAGTCCTTGCTGTCTGTGGAATGGCTGCTGCGTCTCTGGGGCTTCCCGACCTGGCCGGCTCCGGGGTTCTCGCCTCGTGTTCCATAATACATCTTGGGTCACCAGTGTGGAGTGTGTAAATGAAGAGGCAGCTTCATGTCAGACGATTTATTACACACTCACATCTCACAAGCACAGAACAGACTGACTGGTTACAGCAAGCACTCCTCTCTATATCCCAAGTCACCTTCACAAGCTTCAAGGCACTTCCTCATACTCAGCATGATATTTACACTACACTTCATTCAACCCCCTCTCACCCTCTTGGGCATTGTTCTCCCATGTGTATTCATTGTCTCTGTCTGAGGTGCGAAATAACTTGACTTCCATAATACCATAAATACCCTAAAAAGCACACAAGGAAAAAAAGCAATACAATTCTCTTTCAATCAAAAAGTCACTTCCTACGCTACAAGAAAAAACCTTCTGAACGTCCGCAATTGAGTGTGATGCATTCACTGGCTGTCCGTCCAGGAACTCTCGCTATCGTCCTCCTGTCCTGGAAGGAAAGCACTGTCTGTCCGGGCTCGTCCGACACCCTCCTGTACGCCTCGAAGAGGGAGTGTTCCGTGCCCGAGGAGAGATGGCGGACAGGTGGAGAGAAGAGGAGCGGATCCTTCATATCCGTCGTCCGGGGGAAACCTGCAGCACACAGCGCAGCACAAACTTAGCCTCCCGTGAACACACCGGGGCAAATATACACTCACAACACACAGACAGTAAGCACGTTCCTTTACTTAGCTGTGTATTCGTCTTTCATCCAACACAACGGAGCCTCCGTCGGCTGGTCACACTCCCGGCGTCTTCGGTCCGTGCTGCCGCTGTAAATCACCACACCTGCGCTTCCTCCATCCTTTCTCCGCTCCTGCGCTCCTGCCCTCGTTTCCTCCGTACTCCTCGATAATACACTTTCACAAATCCTCCGGTTCTCTGCACTTGAAGGCTCCTGGAAGACTTCTCCCTTGAAGGCTCCTTGACGCCTTCTCTAAGACTTCTCTCCGGACTTCCCTAGACTTCTTGGCTTCTCTCTTAACACAGTCACGCACCATCGTTAAATACGTCCTTCTGGACAGAGAGTTCACAATGGAGCTCGCTAATTGGCTCCTGCTGATTTGATCAGTTAGTGCAGGTGTAACTCATAATCAACTCAAACAAAAATACACTCACACAAATATTTACCAAAGAAAACAATAATCCAATATACATTGCATTAATAATACTAGAAAAGCACTCGGAGAGCGCAGACCTCCGCCAAGCGCCACAGTTCCCCCCATACAGTGTTTGTGTGTACGTTTTCAGATTCCTTGACCATGAAAACATATGACTAGCAATTGGATTCACAATGATAGGATTAGTGGTTCAGTAGTTATTGAGGAAAATGACATTTTCCGTAATTGCGGCCACAGTTCCGCCCATACAGTGTTTGTGTGTACGTTTTGAGATTCCTTGACCACGAAAACATATGACTAGCAATTGGATTGACAATGATAGGATTAGTGGTTCAGTAGTTATTCACGAAAATGGCATTTTCCGTAATGGCGGCCACAGTTCCCCCCATACAGTGTTTGTGTGTACGTTTTCAGATTCCTTGACCATGAAAACATATGACTAGCAATTGGATTGACAATGATAGGATTAGTGGTTCAGTGGTTATTCACGAAAATGGCATTTTCCGTAATGGCGGCCACAGTTCCCCCCATACAGTGTTTGTGTGTACGTTTTCAGATTCCTTGACCATGAAAACATATGACTAGCAATCGGATTGACAATGATAGGATTAGTGGTTCAGTAGTTATTCATGAAAATGGCATTTTCTGTAATGGCGGTTTTCTTCTGGACGGTGATCCGGATCATCCCCAAAATTTAATCAGTTCTTCCTTGTACCATTTCCAACAATTCCTGAAAGTTTCATCGAAATCCGTCCAAAACTTTTTGAGTTATCTTGCTAACCAACAGACAAACAGACAGACAAACAGACAGACAAACCCCGGCAAAAACATAACCTCCTGGCGGAGGTAATCATTCACTTTGTTACAGCCTTAAAGCTGTAACAAACAAAAAAGCAATATACACACACAACCCTAAAATGCTCTACCCTGACATCCCTGTCCCCAAGAAGCCACGGATCACTGGACTTAATGACTACAGACCTGTAGCGCTCACCTCTATAGTCATGAAGTCCTTTGAGCGCCTGTTCCTGCCCCACCTCAAGACCATCACCACTCCCCTCCTGGACCCGCTGCAGTTTGCCTACAGAGCCAACAGGTCTGTGGACGACGCAGTCAACCTGGCCCTCCACTCCATCCTGCAGCACCTGGACTCCCCGGGAACCTACGTCAGGATCCTGTTTGTGGACTTCAGCTCTGCATTCAATACCATCCGCCCCGCTCTGCTCCGGGACAAGCTGTCCCTGCTCAATGTGCCTGACTCCCTCTGCAGGTGGATCACCGACTTCCTGACGGACCGGAGGCAGCATGTGCAGCTGGTAAAGACTGTCTCAGACTCTGTTAGCATCAGCACCGGATCACCCCAGGGTTGTGTACTTTCCCCCCTGCTCTTCTCCCTGTACACCAACTCCTGCACCTCCAGCCACCAGTCTGTCAAGCTGATCAAGTTTGTGGACGACACCACCCTCATCGGGCTCATCTCCAACGGCGATGAGTCCGTCTACAGGAGAGAGGTGGCCCAGCTGGCGTCCTGGTGCAGCCACAACAACCTGCAGCTGAACGCTCTGAAGACAGTGGAGATGATCGTGGACTTCAGAAAAGTCACAGCCCCTCTGCCCCCCCCTTACCCTCACAGACTCTCCCATCACCACTGCGGATTCCTTCCGCTTCCTTGGCACCACCATCACCCGGGACCTCAAGTGGGAGCCGACCATCAGCTCCCTCATCAAAAAGGCCCAGCAGAGGATGTTCTTCCTGCGGCAGCTGAGGAAGCTCAAGCTACCCACCAAGATGTTGGTGCAGTTCTACACGGCCATCATCGAGTCCATCCTCACCACCTCCATCACCGTGTGGTACGCAGGAGCCACCGCCAGGGACAGACTAAGACTGCAGTGCATTGTGCGCGCTGCTGAGAAGGTGATCGGCTGCAAGCTCCCATCCCTCCAGGACCTGTACATCTCCAGGACCCGGAGGCGTGCAGGTCGGATCATAGCCGACCCTTCACACCCTGGACACGCACTGTTTGCCCCCCTCCCCTCAGGCAGAAGACTTCGGTCCATTCAGACTAAAACCTCCCGCTACCTGAACAGCTTCTTCCCCTCTGCCATCAGACTGCTGAACACTAAGTGACTTACAGTGGGGCAAAAAAGTATTTAGTCAGCCACCAATTGTGCAAGTTCTCCCACTTAAAAGATGAGAGAGGTCTCCAATTTTCATCATAGGTATACCTCAACTATGAGAGACAAAATGAGAAAAAAAAAATCCAGAAAATCACATTGAAGGATTTTTAATGAATTAATTGGTAAATTCCTCGGTAAAATAAGTATTTGGTCAGTAACAAAAGTTCATCTCAATACTTTGTTATATACCCTTTGTTGGCAATGACAGAGGTCAAACATTTTCTGTAAGTCTTCACAAGGTTTTCACACACTGTTGCTGGTATTTTGGCCCATTCCTCCAGGCAACTCTCCTCTAGAGCAGTGATGTTTTGGGGCTGTCGCTGGGCAACACGGACTTTCAACTCCCTCCAAAGATTTTCTATGGGGTTGAGATCTGGAGACTGGCTAGGCCACTCCAGGACCTTGAAATGCTTCTTACCAAGCCACTCCTTCGTTGCCCGGGCGGTGTGTTTGGGATCATTGTCATGCTGAAAGACCTAGCCACGTTTCATCTTCAATGCCCTTGCTTATGGAAGAAGGTTTTCACTCAAAATCTCACGATACATGGCCCCATTCATTCTTTCCTTTACACGGATCAGTCGTCCTGGTCCCTTTGCAGAAAAACAGCCCCAAAGCATGATGTTTCCACCCCCATGCTTCACAGTAGGTATGGTGTTCTTTCTCCTCCAAACACGACAAGTTGAGTTTTTACAATAAAGTTCTATTTTGGTTTCATCTGACCATATGACATTCTCCCAATCCTCTTCTGGATCATCCAAATGCTCTCTAGCAAACTTCAGACAGGCCTGGACATATACTGGCTTAAGCAGGGGGACACGTCAGGCACTGCAGGATTTGAGTCCCTGGCGGCGTAGTGTGTTACTGATGGTAGCCTTTGTTACTTTGGTCCCAGCTCTCTGCAGGTCATTTACCAGGTCCCCCCATGTGGTTCTGGAATTTTTGCTCACCGTTCTCGTGATCATTTTGACCCCACGGGGTGAGCTCTTGCGTGGAGCCCCAGATGGAGGGAGATTATCAGTGGTCTTGTATGTCTTCCATTTTCTAATAATTGCTCCCACAGTTGATTTCTTCACACCAAGCTGCTTACCTATTGCAGATTCAGTCTTCCCAGCCTGGTGCAGGTCTACAATTTTGTTTCTGGTGTCCTTTGACAGCTCTTTGGTCTTGGCCATAGTGGAGTTTGGAGTCTGACTGTTTGAGGTTGTGGACAGGTGTCTTTTATACTGATAACGAGTTCAAACAGGTGCCATTAATACAGGTAACGAGTGGAGGACAGAGGAGCCTCTTAAAGAAGAAGTTACAGGTCTGTGAGAGCCAGAAATCTTGCTTGTTTGTAGGTGACCAAATACTTATTTTACCGAGGAATTTACCAATTAATTCATTAAAAATCCTTTAATGTGATTTTCTGGATTTTTTTTTTCTCATTTTGTCTCACATAGTTGAGGTATACCTATGATGAAAATTGGAGACCTCTCTCATCTTTTAAGTGGGAGAACTTGCACAATTGGGGCTGACTAAATACTTTTTTGCCCCACTGTATTAGACTCTCGTGCACTACGTACAGCAGCTCAACCGGACTCATGATAATTATCACTGTTTCCTTTTGCACTACCGACTGCACTATGTGGAACTCCACAATATCTGCTGCTTGTTAATATATTTAAAAATTGCATAGATTAGTATTACTCATTCATATTCTACATTTTATTGCATGCATAGTTTTTTATTTTTATCTTTAGTGCTACTCCATGTTTAATGTTGCAGCATTGCACCGAGACAAATTCCTAGTTTGTGTACTACATGAACAATGGCAATAAATCTCATTCTGATTCTGATTCTGATTCTCCCCTCAACTTTTTAAATAGTCGTCCCCGACTATTAACTTCCATCACCATATCTAACTGGCTTTTTTCCCAAATTGCTACGCTGAGAGCGCCTCAGGGGTACTTGTTTCCTGTGGGGACACTGAAGTAGGTGGATCAGATGCCTGCACCACATCTTGCAAATGTTCCACTCCCAAGGCTGGACTTGGGACTAAACTGGGCCCTACAAGAGGCAAAGACACAGGCAGGAACAGGTGTGCCCCAAAATTCTCCAGCTCAGCCGGTGGCACTAGCACGTCCTTTGGTGGATCACTGGGTCTGATGGGACATGGCCTGAGGTTGTTCCTGTGGATAGTCCTCTCTGGCCCACTCAGCCCCTCTGGTCGGATCTTGTACACGGGTGTGTGTGGACCCAACTGAGCCACCACTACAAAAGGGGAGGGTTGCTATTGGGGGGCAAGTTTATTCTGATCATGGCGTCGAAAATTCCTCAGCAACACCCTCTCTCCTGGCACCAGCGGAACATCCTTGGCATGACGACCATACCTCTGCTTGTCCTTGTGTTGCTGCCGCTGTGTTTGGGCCAAGACTTGTTTGAGATTGAGATTGAGATTGAGATTCAACTTTATTGTCATTACACATGTATGAATACAAGGTAACGAAACGTGACTTGGCATTTGGGCACGCTCTGCAGAGCGCATCCAAGGCCGGGGCAGCCGCTAGGCGCCAGTCATAAAGAAGAAAGGAAAAAAAAGAAAAAAAGAGTGGATATGACACAGTAGGCGAGAGGAAAAAAACATATTTTATCAGAATGACGCTTGGCAAGTGAGCGAAATTTTGATTGCAGGCAAAAAAAACCCTCAATGCACATTTAGCAGACATTTAGCAGGAGATCACACACAAAAGTTGAGAGGCAGTGTATTGTATGCATGTAATGTTGTATGCATTGTGTAGTGTAAATGTAACAGTTGTTAGTGAGCAGCAGAGGGCGCCTCCTGGCAGTGGATAGATGTTATAATCATGTGACTTATAAACAAGTCCAGAGTCCAGAGTCTATCTCTCTTGCTTGCAGAAGGCACATGGGCATTGTCCTTGAGGGTCCAATCCGCTGATACGACAACAACTGATTGTCGATTGTTTGGGTAGACATAAGAGCCGGTCCTTCCGCTTATCTCAATCAGGAGGAATGTAAACACGGGGCAAACAAGGTCAAATCAAATCAGCACAGTGCACTCAGAGAATAGAATTTGTCCTCACCCGTGTAATTTTGTGCTTCCATTATATGTGCAGGCTCCATTCAGAATCCTGTGATGATGACGAACCCACTCCTCCATTGTATACCGTTCAGGCTGGGGGCAAACTCCCGTGGCAGTCTCTACCGGTAACCTTGCATGCCGCCCTGTCACAACAAAGTGAGGGGTCAAACCTGTGCTGCTATGGATTGTGTTGTAGTGCAAGAACAGCTTTTGATTTACTTTGGGTACGTTATTTTTCGGCGTTTTTAGGGAAATTGACCAGAGTGCAAGGGGTTAAGGACTGGATGGAAAAAATGTATGCAAAACTAACTCATAAAGTTATGTTCATCTGTGGGGATTTCAATATAGATCTTATGAATTCAAAACAACATAGTTTGACAGAAGAATTTATCAACACAATGTACAGTATGGGCTTACATCCAACAAATTACCGGACCAAGCAGAATCACGTCCCACAGTGCCACACTAATAGGTAACATATTCATAAACATTATGGAAAATAATATCATGAGTGGGCTTTTATTGAATGATATTAGTGACCACCTGCCGATTTTTGTTGTCTATCAATATGATTATAGGAAGAAAAAGTATACCAAAAATATTAAATGTAAAAGAATAAGAATTGAAGAATCTATGTATTTACTGGCAAAGGAATTATTAATACAAGACTGGAAGATAGTTTGTAATGAAAATGATATAAATGAAGCATATGATAAATTTTTACAAATATTTCATAATGAAAATGATATAAATGAAGCATATGATAAATTTTTACAAATATTTCAATCATTGTACAATAAAAACTGTCCTATAAAACAATACAGTGACAGACAACAAAACAAAAATATTCCTTGGGTCACCAAGGGGTTACTAAATGCATGTAAAAAGAAGAATACATTATATAAGCAATTCATTAAGTGCAGAACAGAAGAGGCTGAGATCAAATATAAAAGATATAAAAACAAGCTTACTAATATAATGAGGACTTGTAAGAAAGAATACTACAACAGAATATTAGAGGATAATAAAAATAACTTAAGAGGAATATGGCAAGTACTCAATGGGATTATTAGTAATGGACCTAAGAATGCTAATTATCCAGAATATTTTATTGAAAAAGACAATTTGATAAATAATATGTAGGATATGGTTAGTGGTTTCAAAAAATTTTTTTGTAAACGCTGGTCCTGAATTAGCAAAATCAATAGTGACAACAGAAACAAACAACAGTGGTTCTGTAAATGAAATAGAAGATAGAAATCCAAACACAATCTTTTTGGGTGCAGTTACTGAAAAGGAAATTATCGAGACTGTGAGTAAATTTAAGAACAAAAAATCAACGGACTGGAATGAAATTGACATGACAATAGTGAAAAAAGGAATTGAAGGAATTGTTAAGCCACTCACCCACATCTGTAACCTGTCATTTCAAACTGGTAAATTTCCAAACAAAATGAAAATAGCAAAAGTAATACCACTATATAAAACAGGAGACAGTTATTATTTCACTAATTACAGGCCAGTCTCTTTACTCTCACAATTCTCCAAAATACTTGAAAAAATCTTCACTAAGAGACTGGGTGATTTCATTGAAAAACACAACCTCCTTACAGACAGCCAGTATGGTTTTAGAGCAGATAAATCAACATCTTTGGCACTGATTGAATTTATAGAAGAAATTACTCGCTGTATAGATAAAAAAAAAGTTTGCTGTAGGAGTATTTATAGATTTAAAGAAAGCTTTTGACACCATTGACCACAGAATTCTACTGAGGAAAATGGAAAGGTATGGGATAAGAGGGGTGGGACTGAGTTGAGTGGAAAGTTATTTAAGTAACAGACAACAATTTGTACAAATTGGTGAGCACAAATCACCCTTCGTGGACATCACTTGTGGTGTGCCCCAGGGGACAGTTTTGGGACCCAAACTCTTTATCTTGTATATAAATGACAAATGCCAAGTATCAAAAATTCTGAAATTTATTTTGTTTGTGGATGACACAAATATCCTTTGCACTGGTGAGAATTTGCAGCAGGTTTTAGAGGTGGTCACAACTGAAATGAAAAGGTTAACATAGTGGTTCAACAAAAATAAATTATCTCTAAATCTGAAAAAAACAAAGATTATGTTGTTTGGAAATTATAAAATAAATCATGAAATAATGGTAACGATAGATGATACCAGAATAGAAACAGTACAGGAAAATAAGTTTCTGGGGGTGACGCTAGACAGTAAAATCTGCTGGAAACTTCACATCAGTCACATCCGGGCCAAGTTGGCAAAATGTATAGGGATACTGGGGAAGACAAGACACATCTCGGACTATAAATCATTGTTCTTACTGTACAATTCACTGTTTCTACCTTATCTTAACTACTGTGTAGAAGTCTGGGGAAACACCTACAAGACCAACCTACAGCCAATATGCACATTACAAAAAAAAAGCTGTAAGGATAAATAATGTAGGATATAGAGACCATACCAATTTGTTGTTTTTAGATAGATACTTTATTTCGAACAAAAAAAGTATAACAAAAGCAAAACAAATGACAAATGCAATAAAGTAACAGTATACAGTGTTCGAAAGGGAGAAGGAAGAAGTGAACACTTATTCCATCTCCTCTTTTCCATAAATACACCCATGTGAATTATATACAAATTACCACATTTAATCCCCAAGTAAACAATTAACTGTATTTTGTACATATCAACATTAACACCCATCCATCCTAAAATACATTGATGTCCATACATCAAAACCAGCCTCAAACAACACAGATGTACACAGTGCTGTCCCACCCACCATTCCATAGTGTCCCAGAGTGAATCGTACATATAAATACTACCCTTCTAACATATATCCTTTCAGCAAATAATGTTTATACCTATTTTTGAATTGATTTCTGTTTGTACATAGTTTCAGTTCCGGCTCCAGACTGTTCCACAAATCCACCCCACAGACAGATATGCACATACTTTTCTTGGTTGTTCGTATCTTGGGTTTTGTAAAATTTAAGTCTCCTCTCAAATTATGATCATTGTCTCTTTTTTTAAATATTTTTTGTATATTAGTTGGGAGTTGATTTTTAATTGCCCTGTACATGACTTTTGCTGTCTTAAATTTAACTAAATCGATGAACTTTATGACATGTGACTTTAAAAACAACGAATTGGTATGGTCTCTATATCCGACATTATTTATTATCTTTATAGCTCTTTTTTGTAATGTGCATATTAACTGTAGGTTGGTCTTGTAGGTGTTTCCCCAGACTTCTACACAGTAGTTAAGATAAGGTAGAAACAGTGAATTGTACAGTAAGAACAATGATTTATAGTCCGAGATGTGTCTTGTCTTCCCCAGTATCCCTATACATTTTGCCAACTTGGCCCGGATGTGACTGATGTGAAGTTTCCAGCAGATTTTACTGTCTAGCGTCACCCCCAGAAACTTATTTTCCTGTACTGTTTCTATTCTGGTATCATCTATCGTTAACATTATTTCATGATTTATTTTATAATTTCCAAACAACATAATCTTTGTTTTTTTTAGATTTAGAGATAATTTATTTTTGTTGAACCACTGCGTTAACTTTTTCATTTTAGTTGTGACCACCTCTAAAACCTGCTGCAAATTCTCACCAGTGCAAAGGATGTGTCATCCGCAAACAAAATAAATTTCAGAATTTTTGACACTTGGCATATGTCATTTATATACAAAATAAAGAGTTTGGGTCCCAAAACTGACCCCTGGGGCACACCACAAGTGATGTCCATGAAGGGTGACTTGTGCTCACCAATTTGTACAAATTGTTGTCTGTTACTTAAATAACTTTCCACCGAACTCAGTCCCACCCCTCTTATCCCATACCTTTCCAGTTTCCTTAGTAGTATTCTGTGGTCAGTGGTGTCAAAAGCTTTCTTTAAATCTATAAATACTCCTACAGCAAACTATTTTTATCTATACAACTAGTAATTTCTTCTATAAGTTTGATCAGTGCAAAAGATGTAGATATATTTGCTCTAAAACCATACTGGCTGGCTGTAAGGAGGTTGTGTTCTTCAATGAAATCATCCAGTCTCTTAGTGAAGATTTTTTTCAAGTATTTTGGAGAATTGTGAGAGTAAAGAGACTGGCCTGTAATTTGTGAAACAATGACTGTCTCCTGTTTTGTATAGAGGTATTACTTTTGCTATTTTCATTTTGTTTGGAAATTTACCAGTTTGAAATGACAGGTTACAGATGTGGGTGAGTGGCTTAACAATTCCTTCAATTCCTTTTTTCACTATTGTCATGTCAATTTCATTCCAGTCCGTTGATTTTTTTGTTCTTAAATTTACTCACAGTCTCGATAAATTCCTTTTCAGTAACTGCACCCAAAAAGATTGTTTGGATTTCTATCTTCTATTTCATTTACAGAAACACTGTTGTTTGTTTCTGTTGTCACTATTGATTTTGCTAATTCAGGACCAGTGTTTACAAAAAATTTATTGAAACCACTGACCACATCCTCCATATTATTTATCAAATTGCCATTTTCAATAAAATATTCTGGATAATTAGCATTCTTAGGTTGATTACTAATAATCCCATTGAGTACTTGCCATATTCCTCTTAAGTTATTTTTATTATCCTCTAATATTCTGTTGTAATATTCTTTCTTACAGGTCCTCATTATGTTAGTAAGCTTATTTTTATATCTTTTATATTTGATCTCAGCCTCCACTGTTCTGCACTTAATGAACTGTTTATATAATGTATTCTTCTTTTTACATGCATTCATTAACCCCTTGGTGACCCAAGGGATATTTTTGTTTTGTTGTCTGTCACTGTATTGTTTTATAGGACAGTTTTTATTGTACAATGATTGAAATATTTTTAAAAAAAATTATCATATGCTTTATTTATATCATTTTCATCATAAACTATCTTCTAATCTTGTATTAATAATTCCTTTGTCAGTAAATACATAGATTCTTTAGTTCTTATTCTTTTATATTTAATATTTTTGGTATACTTTTTCTTCCTATAATCACATTGATAGACAACAAAAATCGGCAGATGGTCACTGATATCATTCAATAAAAGCCCACTCCTGATATTATTTTCCATAATGTTTGTGAATATGTTATCTATTAGTGTGGCACTGTGTGACGTGATTCTGCTAGGTCCGGTAATTGTTGGATGTAAGCCCATACTGTACAATGTGTTGATAAATTCTTCTGTCAAACTATGTTGTTTTGAATTCATCAGATCTATATATTTTTTTTTTTTTTTTTTTTTTTTTTTTTTTTTTTTGTTACTTATTTGTACCCGTAGGTAGACTTGGTTTGCAGTCTGGTGACAAGCCACCGGCTGCTGGTCGCTGCGTGCGCGAGCGCCCTAAACCTACATGTTTTTGGTGTGCGGGAGGAAACCGGAGAAATCCCGGAGTAAACCCGCGCAACACGGGGAGAACATGCAAACTCCACACAGCTCACTGTTGGTCGGGGGCTGGGATCGAACCCACGATCTCATGATCCCCGCGATCCCCCGGCCGAGGGTAAAACTGTGCTGCCACAGTGCTAAACCACTGCGCCACCGTGCAGTGGTTTAGTTTAGTGCATATTGAAATCCCCACAGATGAACATAACTTTATGAGTTAGTTTTGCATACATTTTTTCCATCCAGTCCTTAAATAAGTCAATGTTTGATCCTGGTGTTCTATATACACAGGTGTTCTATATGCCCCGATGGGATCACCACCTTATCGTGGTGGGGCACTTTGAGCGTCTCCATGACCCCTAGAGCTATGTTGGCCGGAGTCTCGTACTCCTGGCAGGGTCACCCAAGCCGAACAGGTCGAAGGGTAGAGGCCAGACTAAGAGTGATCCCGAAGACGAAGATGAAGACCTCAACGGTAGAGCAGGCAGAAGCTGGTAGTAACGATAAACACCACAATGGCTGTAATAGCGGACGAAGGCTAAGGGAGCACACCCTGACAAAAAGCAAGCTGGTGGTGGCACGCTTTGAGGCGGTTTCCCAAAAATCTGGATTCCGGCAGCCTCCTGCAGTTGTGAGAAGATGCCGGTTGTCTAGGGTCTCCCTTGCCACTGGAACCATCTTCTCTACAATCAAGGTAGTGGCATCGGGAAAAGCGCACCCCCCATGCCACTCTAAATACCATCACTGCGCAGGTATCTTCTTTACCTGAGTTTCCGACCTCTAAAGTCTGGCGGCGATGGAGCATCCAGTAACGGGGGCAGGTTTGAATGAGCTGGAAGCTTCTAGCTGGAACTCTGCACGTCAGCGGCACAGGACAACGGTCGTTAGCAGTTGGGATTGAGTGGCAGCTGCTTCTGGCAGACTCCTGTGTGTCTGAGCAGCCCTATTTTGGGACCGCACTGCTCACCCCAACTGGGGAAAGGCCTTGAAAAGGTGGCCTAAACATTGCCCACTCAGCACAGCACCCGGATAGGAAACCGCACCTGTCGGGACATTCCAATATCCGGTCAAAAAATAAAAACAGTACCATTTAGAATTGCAGCATGGAACATAAGGACACTCCTGGATGCCAGTCCGGACAGACCACAGCGCAGAACAGCACTCGTTGCTAGCGAGCTGAAGCGTTACAATGTGGATGTGGCAGCATTCAGTGAGACACGACTCCTCGAGGAAGGCTCACTCAATGAAGTAGGGAGAGGGTTATACATTCTTTTGGAAAGGATACCCCATTGGCGGTCAACTCCTTCATGGAGTTGGTTTTGCAATCAAGAACAGCCTTCTGCATAAGCTCACAGAATCACCAGTGGGTGTCAGTGAAAGGCTCATGACTCTTCGCATCCCCCTTGCAAAATGCAGGTATGTCACTTTGGTAAGTGCCTCTGCACCAACTCTGTCATCGAACGCTGAAGAGAAGGACCGCTTCTACCAGGCACTTGATGACATCCTCAGTCACATCCCGAAGGGTGACAAAATCATGCTGCTTGATGATTTCAATGCAAGAGTCGGAAAGAACTTGCAAAACTGGAATGGTGTGATCGGTGCCCATGGCATTGGAAAGGTCAACCCCAATGTCATGAGACTTCTTAGTCTCTGTGCGGAACATGATCTTACCATCACTAACACAATCTTCCAGCAAAAGAACAAATATAAGGCATCCTGGATGCATCCCAGGTCCAAACATTGGCACCTGATCGACTATGTGATCGTGAGGAGGGCTGACCTCAAGGATGTGCTCATCACAAGAGCTATGCGAGGGGCAGACTGCTGGACCGACCACCGCATGATTCTGTCAAAGGTCAGAATGCATGTTCGGCCCCTAGCTCGCCACGGTGGCCCAAAGAGGAAAACACTCCACTGTGCCAGACTCTCCAGCAGCAACATCTGTGACAACTTCCGTCGCTCCCTAGCTGAGAGGCTGGCAGGTATTGAACAACTGATCATCTCAGAGACTGGGATGGATGAGAAGTGGACCGCTCTATTTACCATTCTCTTTGACACTGCAGCCCAAGCCATCGGTTTCAAAACCAAGAAACATCAGGACTGGTTTGACCAGAATGCTGGAGAGATTTCCACCCTCCTGGACAGAATGCACAGGGCACACAGAGCCACCTTGAACAACCCAAAATCCCAATTCCATAAGAAGCAATGGCAAGCCCTTCGTTCCGAGGTCCAAACAACTCTCAGGAAACTGCAAGATGAGTGGTGGATCTTAAAGGCCAACGAAATCCAGACTCATGCTGATAGAAACGATATGCACAGTTTCTATGATGTGGTCAAAACCATCTACGGCCCCAGAAACTGCTCCCTGGCACCTGTGAGATCTGTTGATGGTTCTTCTTTAATCAAGGATCAGGCCATCATAGTGGAGCGGTGGGCTGAGCATTTTAACACCGTGCTTAACCAGCCCACCTCAGTGGACCCAACTGTCCTTGCAGAGCTCCCTGAACATCCTACCTTGCCAGATCTCGACCTCCCCCCAACCTTCAAAGAAATCCTGCATGCAGTAAAAACCCTGAAAAACAATAAATCCCCTGGACCTGACGGCATCCCAGCTGACCTTCTCAAGGAAGGAGGCTACCTCTGTACTCGGACACTGTATCTCTATATCTCAGAGGTGTGGAGACGAGAGTGTGTCCCACAACAGTGGAAAGACGGCAATATTGTGACCATTTACAAGAACAAAGGAGACAAAGCCATCTGCTCCAGTAGTAGGGGTATCTCTCTGTTGGCTACTGCTGGAAAGGTCCTTGCCAAGGTCATGGTCCGCAGACTCATCTCTGCAATATCAGAGCGGGTCACCCCAGAGTCACAGTGTGGTTTTCGAAAGGACAGGGGGACAGTTGACATGATCTTTGTGATGCGTCAGCTCCAAGAGAAATGTCGGGAGCAGCATAAGGACCTGTTCATTGCCTTTGTCGACCTGTCAAAGGCATTTGACACAGTGAACAGGGAACTACTGTGGCAAGTCCTAAAGAGATTTTGGTGTCCACCCAAGTTTCTCACCATCCTTGCGCAGTTCCATTCTGGGATGATGGCCCAAGTGGTAGTGGGAAGGCACAGCTCAGAATCTTTTGGAGTGCAAACCGGAGTGAGGCAAGGCTGTGTGCTGGCCCCAGTTCTCTTCAACATCTTCCTTGTCTGTGTAACAACTCTGCTACGTAGGAGGGTGGAGAAACAAGCTGGAGTTACCATTGACTTCAGGCTTGATGGTAACCTGTTCAACATCAGGAGGCTACAGGCAACTTCCAAGCTGACATCAGAGACCATCATTGAGCTACAGTACGCCGATGACTGTGCCCTGGTTGCTCATACACCAGACGCTCTACAAAACATCCTCTCGGCAGCTGTAACTGCATACACCAGAATGGGACTGACAATCAACACCCAGAAGACAGAGGTACTCTGTCAGTCCAGTACCGACCCCCCACAAAACCCAATAACCCAATAACTCACACAGCAGCAGGGCAACAGCTGCTCACAGTGCCCACATTCAAATACCTGGGGAGCATAATGTCTGACACCTGCTCAATGGATGACGAGATCCAGAACCGCCTCAAGCAAGCATCAGCATCTTTTGGTCGTCTAAGGAGAAGGGTTCTTCAGAACAGCAATCTCAAACTCCACACCAAAGTGCTGGTCTACAGAGCTGTATGTATCACCACCTTACTATATGGATGTGAGGCATGGACTATTTACAGCCGCCATCTGAGAAGCTTGGAGACCTTCCATGTAAGATGTCTCCAGAAGATCCTTGGCATCACTTGGAAGGACAGAGTGCCGCACACAGAAGTGCTGGAGAGAGCTGGCAGCTGCAGCGTGGAGTCCATCATGGCCCAGCATCAACTCAGGTGGTTGGGGCATGTCATCCGGATGCCCAGCCACAGACTCCCACGCAGAATCCTGTATGGTCAGTTACACCGTGGCCAACGCAGCGCTGGTGGGCAGAAGAAGCGCTTCAAAGATCAAATGAAGTCCATCCTGAAGAGATGTCAGATCAACCCCTCTTCACTGGAGGAACTTGCTTCCTGCCGAGACATCTGGCGCTTCCACTCCTCACAGGGAGTGGATTATATGGAGGAACAGCGCACACAACACCGGACAGCAAAGCGTGCAAAGAGGCATGCTCGCCAAGTCCCCCCTGCTCCCCCCAGCACCTCCTTCACATGCCCGGTCTGTAACCGAATCTGCAGATCCAGGATCGGACTATTCAAACACCAGCAGACTCACAAATAAAGAAGATGGTCATCATCGAATCGATGGACTACCAGAGAGAGAGAGATATACACAGCTCACTACTATATTCGTCACATTGTCCAGACAGATTTCTATTGTAAAACATTCAAATAAATCATCCACAGTTACTGACAAATTTTAAACAACCTTGTATTTCAAGCTCTTGTCAACATAAATTGCAACTCCTCCTCCTTTTTTCACTTTTCTATTTATATAATTTAATTCTTAGCCATCCATGGTAAAATCCACTCCTTTCTCTTCACTGAGCCACGTCTCTGATATTGTCACAATGTTGAATGGCTCTTTAAACTGATGTAAATAATCTTTAATGTTATTAAAGTTGGCATAGAGACTTCTGCTGTTGAAGTGGACCATAGAAATATTGAAATCAGATGTGACCATTGTGTTAAACTGTTCATCCGTGTAGTAACTACAGTCATTATTGATGGAGCTAAATAAATTATTATCAGGGTCTATGTTATATTCTACGTCCTGTGGGTTGTGATCTGTAATCTATAATGTTTTTAAAGTCACATGTCATAAAGTTCATGGATTTAGTTAAATTTAAGACAGCACAAGTCATGTACAGGGCAACTAATAATCAACTCCCAAATAATATACAAAAAATTTTCAAAAAAGAGACAATGATTATAATTTGAGAGGAGACTTAAAACTTTACAAAACCTAAGATACGAACAACTAAGAAAAGTACGTGCATATGTCTGTGGGGTGGATTTGTGGAACAGTCTGGAGCTGGAACTGAAACTATGTACAAACAGAAATCAATTTAAAAATAGGTATTGTGGAGTGTGTGAAATAAGAGGCTGACTCATGGCAGACGGTTTATTACACACTTCACATCTCTCAAGCACAGAACAGACTGACACATTTTTGCAGGCACTCTTCTTTTACCCAAATCTCTCTTCACAAGTTTCATGGCATTTCTCCACACACAACATGACATTTGCATTACACTGCATTCAACCCCCTACGTCCTTGACTCCTTCCTGCTATCTCGCCAGGAACCTCCTGAGCATTGCTTTCCCATGCTTATCCACTGTCTCTTGTCTGAGATGCTAAATAATCTGACTCTCCCAAGGTGCTACACTCCCCCCCCCAGCATCTTAGATAGAACAATAGAACATCAGTCCACATGCCGTTTGGGCTTCCGTCTCCTCCCATATCTGCTGTAACTGGGGTTTACTGCCTCCGTGGCGGTGCTGTGCCGGTGGGAGGCTGCTGGGAGTGTGTCTGACTGCGGGTGGGCCGTGACGAGGGGGGGGGCACTTCGGTCTGTCCGTGTGGCTGCTCTGGTGAATCGTTTCCCTGGGGAGCTCTCCATGGGGGTCTTCCACGCTGAGGGGCCCTAGCCAACAGCACTTGCTCGTCCGCCACAACAAAAGCGGGTTTGAGTCTGTCTATGCCAATTTTTTCCCGCCTACCCCACAAGTCTAGCAAAAAATGCTTATCCCCTGTTTCCAACACTCTGAACGGTCCATCATAGGGTGGGCGCAATGGCGGGCGGTGGGCGTCGTGTCTGACGAACACGAACTCCGCGCTCTTCAAAGTTTTAGGCACGAAAACACGCAGAAAACAGTGGTGGGCCGGGCCCGGCAGCGTGCCTGTGTTTGCGCTACGCTGCAAAAGCTGAGACGGGGGGCTGTCCGGCACGGGATTATCTGGCAGAAATTCCCCGGGCAGCCGTAGGGGCTGCGCAAAAACCAGCTCTGCCGGGGAAGCTTCCAGATCCTCTTTTGGCGCGGAGCGCAACCCCATTAAAACCCACGGCAGCCTGTCTACCCAATTTGCATCCGTCAGTGAAGCCCTGAGTGCTGCTTTCAGTGATCTATGAAAACGCTCGCATAAACCATTGGCCTGTGGGTTGTATGCGGTGCGGTGAATTGTAACACCCAGGCTGCGGGCCATCGCGGACCAGAGTTCGGAAACAAATTGCGGGCCCCTGTCGGACGTAATGTCCGACGGGACTCCAAAACGTGCCACCCATGCTGTTAAAAAAGCGCGTGCTACATCCGCAGACGTGGTTGCCGCCAGCAGGACTGCTTCTGGCCAGCGCATGGTGCGGTCCACCACTGTCAGGAGGTGCGTGCACCGCTGTGATGGCGGGAGGGGGCCCACGAGGTCCACGTGAACGTGGTCGAACCTCTTAGCCGGTACCCGAAACGGCTCCAAGGGAGCTTTCGTGTGTCTGTGTACCTTGGCTCGTTGGCACGCCACGCAGGCTGCAGCCCCCTCTTTTACTTGTTTGCGTAGGCTCAGCCACACAAATTTCTCTCCCACCATTTTGACCGACGCGCGCACTCCTGGGTGCACCAGAGTGTGAACAGACTCAAACACGCGGCGGCATCACGCGACTGGGACCACCGGATGCGGGCGTCCCATGGAGACATCGCAGATTGGGGGGGGGGGGGCGCCATCTTGCTGCACCCTCCTCTCCAGCCTTAACCTTGTTGGTCCAGACTGGAGCGCGCGCACGTCTGCATCGCTAATCTGCTCCGCGGCCATGGCTGCGTAAACTATCCCTACACAGACTGGGGCCACCAAGGTGCGCGAGAGGCAGTCCGCCACCACATTCAGTTTACCCGACACATGCTGAATATCGGTAGTAAACTCTGAGATCGCAGCCAGCTGTCTCTGCTGCCGGCCGAACCACGGTTCTGAAACCTTGGCCATCGCAAACGTTAGTGGCTTGTGATCCACGAACGCGGTGAAGCCGCGCCCTTCCAGCCAGAACTGGAAGTGGCGTATGGCCAGGCGGAGAGCCAGCAACTCTCTGTCAAATGCGCTGTATTTACGTTCACTGTCGCGCAAAGTTCTGCTGAAAAAGGTGAGCGGCTGCCAAGCCCCGGCTACCCACTGCTCCATGACCACCCCTATGGCCACATCTGAAGCATCGGTGGTGAGCGCTATCCGGGCTGTTGGGTCCGGATGCGCCAGCAGTGCGGCGTTTGCCAGGGCTGCTTTAACTTCTGAGAACGCCCGCTCTCGCTCCGGGGTCCATTCGACCCTATCCGCGGGTTTCTGTTTCTTGAGCGCGGCGTACAATGGTTGCATGAGCCGTGCCGCGCGGGGAAGGAAACGGTAATAAAAGTTCACCATCTCCAAAAATTCCTGCAGCGCCCTGACCGTCTGAGGCCAGGGAAAATCTGCCACGGCGCGCACTTTGTCGGGCAGCGGGATCGCTCCTTCCAGAGAGACGCGATGCCCCAAAAAATCAATCTCCGTCAAGCCGAACTGGCATTTCGCCGGGTTGATTATTAACCCGTGCTCCTCCAACCTCCGGAAAACCGTTGTGAGGTGGGTTTTGTGTTTGTCTTCGGACGCACTGGCTACCAGGATATCGTCCAGGTAGACGAACACGAACGGGAGATCACGCAGCACTGCATCCATCATGCGCTGCAACATATGTGCCGCTCCTTTTAACACGAATGGCATGCGCAGGAACTTGAATAAACCGAACGGAGTTATTACCGCTGTTTTGGGTACGCCCTCCGCGCACACTGGGACTTGGTGGTAACCGCGGACCAGGTCTATTTTACAAAAAATGCGCGCTCCGGCGAGGTGAACGGAAAAATCCTGTATGTGGGGAATTGGGTAGCGGTCGTGTGCTGTGGCGTTGTTCAACCTGCGGAAATCCCCGCACGGTCGCCACGATCCCTCAGCCTTAGGGACCATGTGTAGCGGGGATGCCCATGGGCTGTTCGAACGCCTGATGATGCCCAACCTTTCCAGGTTGGCGAACTCCTCGCGCGCTATGGCCAGTTTAGCTGCGTCCAAGCGCCGAGGTCTTGCAAAAACGGGCGGCCCGGTGGTGGTGATAAAGTGCTCTACCCCATGTTTAGCGATGGCCGCCGAAAACGTCGGGACCGTGAGTGCTGGGAATTGAGTGAGCAGTGTGTGGAACTTACCGCCTGTAGCTGTGACGTTGGCTTGTGCTGTTGGCCGGGTCACTCGAGCTATACAGGGGAGAGAGTCAAAGGACAGTGCATTAACCAGGCGCCTGTTAGCAACATCAACCAGTAAACCATGTGCACACAGAAAATCAGCCGCCAGGATATGGTAATTCAGTGCTGCTACGACAAAAGTCCACTCATATGTATGGCCGTGTAGAGGTAAGATCAGCGTCCTCTCACCAAAGGTCTTAATATCCGAGCCGTTTGCTGCCAACATCTCAGGGCCGCTAGATCCTGCCAGCCGGTCGGCGTAGGTCGGCAGGATGAAGCTCTTCTGGGCTCCTGTGTCCACGAGGAAACGCCTCCCCGAGCGCATGTCCGTCAGGTAGAGCAGCTTGTTCTCTTCACCGAGGGTCGCAGCTGCTACCGACCGCCGGCCTCGGCGTTTTCCCGAGCGCTTGAATTGGCACGGTGGCGCACATCTGTGTGCGATGTCTCCGAAGCGGCGGTGGTAGAAACAGAGCATGTCTCTCTGGCGCTCCTTGGCTCCCGCTACCGTCGGTGGCTCCTCGCCTCCTCTGGTCGTCTCGCTGGGCTCCGCCACTGCCGTGTTGACTGTGATCGCCCTGGTGGTGATGATGATCCAGTCTGCCTCCTGGGCTAGGGCACGGTAGTCCCGCGCGGCCAGCAACGGCGAATTGGCCAGAACCGCTCTTGTCACTGTTGGAAGGTTCCAGAGGAAGAGGTGGGCAAACAGAAAGTGCCCGTCGTCCGTGCCCATTAATGCCAGCATCTTCTCAATCAGGTCTACGGCCGAACCATCTGCTAACTCGGCCCGTGTCAGGAGCCTCTCCGCTCTCTCACATTCCGAGAGCGTGTAGCGCTGGGTGAGCGCAGCCTTGAGCGCCTCGTATTTGTTGCTGGCTGGTGGCTGATCGAGAAGGCTTGCTACCTGCTGAGCTGTGCGGGCATCCAGTGCTGCTACCACATGGTAGAATCTGGTGTCGTCTGCCGTTACTCCCCAGATGGCAAACTGGGCCTCGGTGTGGTGGAACCAAGAGCGCGGGTTGTGCTGCCAGAAATCCGGTAGCTTGACTGAAACCACACACGCGTGGCTGGGGGTTCCAGTCCGGGCTGTCTGTGGGATGGCTGCCGCCTCACTGGAGCTTCCTGACCGGGCCGGCTCCGGGGTTCTTGCCTCGTGTTCCCTAATACGTCTTGGGTCACCAGTGTGGAGTGTGTGAAATAAGAAGCTGACTCATGGCAGACGGTTTATTACACACTTCACATCTCTCAAGCACAGAACAGACTGACACATTTTTGCAGGCACACTTCTTTTACCCAAATCTCTCTTCACAAGTTTCATGGCATTTCTCCACACACAACATGACATTTGCATTACACTGCATTCAACCCCCTACGTCCTTGACTCCTTCCTGCTATCTCGCCAGGAACCTCCTGTGCATTGTTCTCCCATGCTTATCCACTGTCTCTTGTCTGAGATGCTAAATAATCTGACTCCCCCAATGTGCTACAGTATAAACATTATTTGCTTAAAGAATATATGTTAGAAGGGTAGTATTTATATGTACGATTCACTATGCTCACTCTGGGACACTATGGAATGGTGGGTGGGACAGTACTGTGTATATCTGTGTTGTTTGGGGCTGGTTTTGATGTATGGACTGTATGTATGTTGGGATAGATGGGTGTTAATGTTGATATGTACAAAATATAGTTAATTGTTTACTTGGGGTCTTAAATGTGGTAAATTGAATATATTTCACATGGGTTGTATTTATGGAAAAGAGGAGTTGGAGTTAATAAGTGTTCACTTCTTCCTTCTCCCTTTCGAGCACTGTATACTGTCACTTTGTCACACTTGCCATTTGTTTTGTTTTTACTTTTTTGTTCGAAATAAAGTATCTATCTATCTATCTATCTATCTATCTATCTATCTATCTATCTATCTATCTATCTATCTATCATATATTTTCTTCCTGCTGGCATCCTTTAAAAGGCCCTCAAACCCCTGAGGAGTCTTTTGCCTGGACACCACCAGGAAGCATGCTGGCAAAGGAACGTGGTTTTAAGATTATGCAATTGCCTCACCCAATTAACATAATTAACATTAACAATTATCTCACAAAAGGATTCACTTCAGTCAAAACACATTCTACAATTATATGTTCATTTTTACAATCCCAATACATGTTAACATTTGCAAATATAAATCCTTTTACACATAATATAATATTCAAATACCAGCCCATACAGTGGCGACACTCCATCGTCACACCTGGCCTCACCCATTGCTAATTGGGTCAGCTTTTATAAGGAAGCTTCTCTCATTGCTCTGCCTGGCCACGCAGATGGACAACCTGAGTCTTTTCTTGCCTTCCTAACTGTGTTGAACTCTTGTTTTGCTTGTCGTGTTTTGACCTTTGCCTGTTTAGACC
Source organism: Pholidichthys leucotaenia (assembly GCA_020510985.1). Classification (NCBI taxonomy): domain Eukaryota; kingdom Metazoa; phylum Chordata; class Actinopteri; order Cichliformes; family Pholidichthyidae; genus Pholidichthys; species Pholidichthys leucotaenia. The sequence goes on from CM035843.1 coordinate 95,812,405, forward strand.
CTGTGCCTGCCTGCCCTGCTTTGACCACTGCTTGCCCTTGGATTGGATTTGGACTTGGATTGGAATCATGCAATGGAATTTGACTACCTGGACTGTGCACCTCTTTCCCTTTCCCCACTCCTGTAAAAGTAAGTCCACTTACCAATTGTGTTGTCCTCAGCCCCTGTCTCCATTATTCCCTTCTCCCAGGCTTGGCCAGCTGGTCTCCCTTTTTCCCCCACACCTCTCCCAGCAGTCCTACCGTCACTCTCACCGCTGACAACCTGCTCCTTGGTTCGGAGGTTCTCCTCTCTGTCCCCATCATCACCTCTGAAGAGCTTGTAAGCACAATTCAATATTAATAGCACTAAATTAACAGTTCAACATGATTAACCCTTGTTTCTGCTCCCTCCTACATTGTTGCCAGATCCTCACCGCGCAGCATTCCCCATTTCACTTCCTTTGCAATAACTGCAATAAAATCATTGTCATTGAACCATCTTGTCTCTGTCCGAGTTGCTCTTGGGTCTTAGCCTAGAAACCCTGACAGAATTCAAGGCTGTTGTAACACACAAAGTAACAGAAATGTGCACACACTACTCTTAGTTGTTAGCAGAAACCCTGTAGTACACTTACATTTCCGCATGGCGGGCCGCCACCCCTGAAGCTATGCTGCCACACTAAGGAAATATAAATTTCCATCCATCCATCCATCCATCTTGTACCGCTTTTCTGGAGGTCAAGATCACAGAGGCAGCTGTTCGAGCAGAGAAAGAGAAACCCAGACTTCCCTCTCCCCAGCCACCTGCTCCAGTTCTTCAGAGAGGATACCAAGGCGTTCCCAGACCAGCTGGGAGACACAGTCTCTCCACCGAGTCCTGGGTCTGCCCCGGGGTCTCCTCCCAGTGGGACATGCCCGAAACACCTCAAGTGGGAGGCGTCCAGGAGACATCCTAATCAGATGCCCATACCACCTCAACTGGCTCCTTTCAATGTGGAGGAGCAGCGGTTCTACTCTGAGCCTCTCCCGGATGACTGAGCTCCTCACCCTATCTCTGAGGGTGAGTCCAGCAATCCTATGGAAAAAGCTCATTTCAGCCACTTGTATCTGCGATCTCATTCTTTTGGTCATTACCCAAAGCTCATACCCATAGGTGAGGGTAGGAATGTAGATTGACCAGTAAATCAACAGCTTTGCCTTAGAGCTCAGCTCCCTCTCCACCACAACAGACCGGTACAACGTCCGCATCACTGCAGATGCTGCTCCGATCCGTCTGTCAACCTCTTGCTCCATTCTCCCTTCACTCGTGAATAAGACCCCAAGATACTTAAACTCCTACGCTTGGGGCAGGAGCTTGTCCCCAACCTAGAGGGGACAACCCACTTTTTTCCGGCTGAGGACCATGGACTCAGACTTGGAGGTGCTGATTCTCATCCCAGCCACTTCACACTCTGCAGCAAACCATGCCAGCAAGACCTGTAGGTCATTGCTTGATGAAGCCAACAGGACAACATCATCTGCAAACAACAGAGATGAGATCCTGTAGCCACCAAGCATGACACCTTCCATTCCCTGGCTGCGCCTAGCAATCCTGTCCAAAAAAATTATGAACAGGATCGGTGACAAAGGGCAACCCTGGTGGAGTCCTACGCTCACTGGGAATGAGTCCGACCGAGTGTTGGCATTATGCACCAAACTCTCACAACGGTTGTATAGAGACCGAATAGCTCGTAACAACAAGCCCGATACCCCATACTCCCAAAGCACCCCCACAAAAAACCACGAGGGACCCGGTCAAATGCCTTCTCCAAGTCCGCAAAACACATGTAAACTGGTTGAGCAAACTCCTACGAACCCTCGAGGATTCTCTAGAGGGTAAAGAGCTGGGCCGATGTGCCACGGCCAGGACAAAAACCACATTGCTCCTCCTGAATCCGAGGTTCGACCAACGGCCGGATTCTCCTCTCCAGTACCCTGGCATAGACCTTCCCAGGGAGGCTGAGGAGTATGATCCCTCTAAAGTTGGAGCACACCCTCATGGATTGTCACCTTGTCGTGGTGGGGGGTTTGCATGCTGCCATGATCCCAGGAGCTATGTTGTCTGGGGCAATTTTCCTCTGGTAGTGTCACCCAAGACAAACTGGTCCTAGGTGAAGGGCCAGACTAAGAACGATCCAACAGACTCTCATGATGAATGCTAGAACAAGGATTCAGTGTACCCCGCCCAGTATGGGGTTACCGGGGCCCCACCCTAGAGCCAGGCCTGGAGAGGGGCTCGATGGCTAGCGCCTGGTGGCTGGGTTTCCACACATGGCACCCAGCCAGGCTCAGCCCAAAGGAGTTACATGGGTCCGCCCTCCAGTGGGCTCACCACCTGCAGGAAGGACCATAGGGGTCCGGTGCTATGTAGATCAGGTGGCGGTCGAAGGCAGAGACCTTGGCGGTCTGATCCCAAGCTTCCTAAACTGGCTTTTGGGACGTGGAATGTCACCTCTCTGGTGGGGAATGAGCCTGAGCTGGTGCATGAGGTTCAGAGGTACCGGCTAGATATAGTCATCCTTACCTCAACACACAGCTCCGGTTCCTGAACCACTCTCCTGGAGAGGGGCTGGAGCTTGGCCTACTCTGGAGTTGCCCCGGGCGAGAGGTGACGAGCAGGGGCGGGTATTCTTGTATCCCCCCACCTTGCTTCCTCTATATTGGAGTTTTCCCCGGTCGACGAAAGGGTTGTTTCCCTGTGCCTTTGGGTTGGGAAATGGGTCCTGACCATCATTTGTGCCTATGCACCAAATGATGTTTCAGAGTACTCACCCTTTTTGGACTCTCTGACTGGGGTGCTGGAGAGTGCTCCTCTTGGAGACTCCATTGTCCTACTGGGGGACTTCAATGCCCACGTGGGCAATGACAGTGAAACCTGGAGGGGGGTGATTGGGAGGAACGGCCTGCCCGATCTGAACCTAAGTGGTGTTCAGTTACTGGACTTCTGTGCTAACCACAGTTTGTCCATAATGAACACCATGTTCAAACATAAGGGTGTCCAAATGTGCACTTGGCACCAGGACACCCTAGGTCAATGATTGATTTTGTTATCGTGTCATCAGACCTGTGACCATATGTCTTGGACACTCGGGTAAAGAGAGGTGCAAAGCTTTCAACTGATCACCACCTGGTAGTGAGTTGGATTTGATGGCAGGGGAGAATGCCATTCAGACCTGGTAGACCCAAACGTATAGTGAGGGTGTGCTGGGAGCATCTGGCTGAGGCCCCTGTCCAGGAGGCCTTCAACTCCCACCTCTGGAAGAACTTCGACCACATTCCGAGGGAGTCTGGAGACATGGAGTCTGAATGGGCCATGTTCTCCACCTCCATTGTTGAAGCGCCTGCCCAGAGCTGCGGCCACAAGGTCATCGGTGCATCTCATGGTGGTAACCCCCGAACCAAGTGGTGGACACCAGTGGTGAGGGGGCCATTAAGCTGAAGAAGGAGTCCTATCAAACTTGGTTGGCTTGTGGGACTCCCGAAGCAGCTGAGGTGTACCGGCAGGCCAAACGGAGTGCAGCTTGGGTGGTTGATGAAGCAAAAACAAGGGTGTGGGAGGAGTTCAGTGAGGCCATGGAACAAGACTTTCGGTCGTCGTCAGAAAGGTTCTGGCAAACTTTCTGGCAGCTAAGGAGGAGGTAGCAGCTCCCTGTCCACACTGTGTATGGTGTGGATAGGGCGCTGCTGACTTTGACTGGAGATATCGTTGGGCGGTGGAAGGAATACTTCGAGGATCTCCTCAATCCCACTGGCACGCCTTACACAGAGGAAGCAGGGCTTGTGGACGAGGGGGACAACTTGCTTATCACAGGGGCTGAGGTCACCAAGGTGGTTAAAAATCTCTTTGGTGGCCAGGCCCCGGGGGTGGACGAGATTTGCCCTGAGTACCTCAAGGCTGTGGATGTTGTAGGGCTGTTATGGTTGACACACCTCTGCAACATTGCGTCGAGGTCGGGGACAGTGCCTTTGGCATGGCAAACCGGGGTGGTGGTTCCTCTGTTCAAAAAAAGGGGAAAACATAAATTTTAGTGTACGGCCACCTCCCCCTCCTCTTCGGGGAACAGCGGGGGTTCATAACCCAGCGAAGCCCTGAAAGGAGACATGCCAGTGGCGGCAGAGACAGTTAGGTTGTGCGCATACTCAATCCAAGGCAGATGGCCACTCCATGATGATGGACTGGAGGCGATGATGCAGCGCAGAGCGGCCTCCAGCTCCTGATTATCTCGCTCGCACTGCCCGTTACTCTGGGGGTGATGACCGGAGGACAGGCTTACCGTAACCCCCAAAGTGTTGCAAAAGCACCTCCACACACTGGACACGAACTGCGGACCCCGGTCAGAGACAGTGTCCGCGGGGATTCCATGCAGACGCATGACGTGCTGCACCAGAAGATCTGCCGTCTCCCGCGCTGTTGGAAGCCCACGTAGGGGGATGAAGTGAGCAGCCTTGGAAAAGCAGTCAATGACGGTCAGCACAGTGTCGAAGGAGTTAGATACCGGGAGACCTGGCCACCAGAAGGATCTCTGGAGCAGGTCCACTAGCCGGGAAACCCCAGGGTGGCAGGCGAATTTGGAGGTGTGGGCCCAGTGGATCACGTTGCCCCGAACGGCTGATGGTACAAACAGTCTCCCGGTGGTACCCCCGCCCGCGTCCAGTTCAGCTTCCTGAGCCCTCAGGACCTTATCCCTGATCGCCCAGGAGAGGGCGCCCACGACACATGAGGCCGGGAGGATGGTGTGCTCCTGCTTCTCGGTGGTCTCCGAGGCGAAGTGCCTGGACAGGGCATCTGGCTTCGCGTTCTTTGACCCCGGGTGATAGGTGATGGTGAACCGGAAGTGCCCAAAGAACAGGGACCAATGTGCCTGGCGAGCGTTCAGGCGCTTAGCCGTCCTCAGGTACTCCAGGATTTTATGGTCTGTCCAAACCACAAAGGGTAGCGCGGCCCCCTCCGGCCAGTGCCGCCACTCCTCCAGCACGAGCTTAACCGCGAGGAGTTCTCTGTCACCGACGTCGTAGTTCCTCTCGGCGGTTGACAGACGCTGAGAGAAAAAGGCACAAGGGCAGATAACCCCGTCCACCGGGGAGCGCTGAGAAAGGACTGCCCCCACCCCTGAGTCTGAGGCATCCACCTCGGCCAAGCACTGCAGCGCAGGGTCCACCTGCGTCAAGACCGGGGAGGAAGAGAATTCCGTCTTCAGGATCGAAAACGCCGACGCAGCCTCCTCCGTCCACCGAAACGCCACCTTGGGGGAGGTGAGGCGGTTCAGGGGGGGTGGCGATCGAGCTGTACCTGGGCACAAACCGCCGGTAGAAGTTGGCAAACCCCAAAAGTTGTTGCAACTGTTTCCTTGACGATGTGGGAGGGGGCCAATCCACCACCACCCTCACCTTCTCCGGATCCGGAATGACCTGGTTGTGTGAGATAATAAAGCCCAGGAACAAGGTCTTCTCCGTGTAGAACTCACACTTCTCGGCTTTCACGAAGAGCTTGTTCTCAAGTAGCCGTTGAAGGACCCGCCTCACGTGAACCTGATGCTCCTCCCGGGATTTGGAGAAGATCAGGATGTCATCCAGGTAGACGAACATGAAGGACCCCAGGAAATCCCGGAGGACGTCGTTGATAAGCCGCTGGAAGACGGCCGGAGCATTGGTAAGCCCAAACGGCATGACGAGATACTCAAAGTGGCTGCTGGGGGTCCGGAATCCCGTCTTCCACTCGTCGCCCTCCCGGATCTGCACGAGATGGTAAGCGCTGCGGAGGTCCAATTTCGTGAACCAGGAGGCCCCCTGGAGGGAGTCGAAGGCAGAGTCCATCAGAGGTAACGTATACTTGTCTTTGATGGTAATATCGTTCAAGGCCTGGAAGTCGATGCAAGGACAAAGCGAGCCATCTTTCTTCCCCACAAAGAAGAAGCCCGCCCCCACTGGAGATGACGACGGCCGAATGATGCCCGAGCTGAGCGACTCCTTGATGCAAGTTTCCATAGCCTCCCTCTCCAGAGCAGATAAGCTGTACAAGCGACTCGACGGCAGGGGGGCGCCCAGGCGGAGATTAATGGCGCAGTCGTATGGGTGGTGGAGGGGAAGAGACAGCGCCTGGGCCTTCCTGAACACCGCTCCCAGGTCGTGGAACTCAACAGGCATCCTGGACAAGTCAGGGGGTGGAAGGGTGGGAGAGGAGAGGGGGACCGCTGGAGAACAGGCTGCTGATTGGAGACATGCAGTAAGGCAGAACGAGCTCCAGGCGAGAACGCTGCCAGTCTGCCAGTCAAAGGTGGGGTTATGTACACGCAGCCAGGGATAACCCAGGATGACCGGGGCAGCCGAGGTGGACAGAACAAAGAGCTGGAGGTCCTCACGATGGTTCCCAGAAATGATGGCTGAAACCGGGACAGTCCGGTGGGTCACCCTTCCTAGGGGAGCCTTCGACAGGGTGATGAGATTAAGGGGTGTTGGCAGAGCTTGGCAGGGTAGCCTCAATCGGGTTGCCAGTTCCTCAGAAATACGTAAAGCTCTGTTCAGCCCCCGAGTCCACCAGTGCATGAGTGAGGAGCTCCGTGCGGTTGTAACAAAACCTAATAGGCAGGAGACATTTAGATAGGGGATTAGACCGGGATGAGTCTGCGAGGCCCCCTATAGTGACTCACGGACCCCCCCTTTTGGCCGAACCGGGCAGGACTCAATGTCGTGCTGGTCATCACCGCAATACATGCAGAGTCCTAAGTCCCTACGGCGCTCTCTCTCTGCCTGTGGGATCTTAGTTCGTCCTACTACCATGGCCTCGGGCTCGTCCGGGCCCTCCAGCGCCGGCAAAGCCAATAAGGGTGATTGGGAGTTGCGGCGAAGTGATTTACCCAGATGGCCAGAGGACCTCCATTCGGCCGCTCGCTCCCTCAACCTATTATCCAAACTAATGGCCAGAGAAATGAGCTCAGTGAGCCGCTCAGGTTTATCACAAGGATCGTCACTTCCTTGTGGTAACGTATCGTCACTTCCTGTTTTGCTGTCTGCCTGTGTGGTTTGCTTTGTGGTTTGCTCTCCAGCCACTAGCTATGGCTACTAGCTCTCTTTCCTCTCCTCCTCTGGTGTGCTCTCTCTGTCAGATGTTTAGCTACACCTCTGCCTCTTTTAGCGATAACGGTAAATGTAATAAATGTTGTCTTTTTGAGGCGCTCGAGGCGAGGTTGTCTGATTTGGAATCCCGGCTCCGCTGCATTGAAACACCGTCTGTGCCAGTTAATCTTGACGGACGCCCATTAGCTGCAGCGGAGCTAGCTAGCTTAGGCCCCACTGTCAGCGGTCCCTCGGCTCTCCTCAGCAGCGAGGAGACTGGGTGGGTGACGGTGAGAAGGAAGCCTAGTCGCAAAGCCCCGGTACACCACCAACCTGTTCACGTTTCTAATCGTTTTTCCCCGCTCAGCGACACACCCGCTGAGGAAAAAACTCTGATCATTGGCAACTCTGTAGTCAGAAACGTGAACCTAGAGACTCCAGCGGCCATAGTCCAGTGCATTCCTGGGGCCAGAGCAGGCGACATCGAGTCAAATTTGAAAATGCTGGCTAAAAGTAACTGTAAATATTCCACAATTGTTATTCACGCCGGCATTAATGACATCCGTCTCCGGCAGTTGGAAGTCACGAAACTTAATATAGAATCGGTGTGTGACTTTGCAAAAACGATGTCTGCCACTGTAGTATTCTCTGGGCCCCTCCCCAATCTGACCAGTGATGACATGTTTAGCCGCTCGTCATCCTTGAACTGCTGGCTGTCTGTGTGGTGTCCTAAAAATGACGTGGGCTACATTGACAATTGGAGCTCTTTTTGGGGAAAACCTGGTCTTATGAGACGAGACAGCATTCATCCCACTTTGGATGGTGCTTCTCATTTATCTAACAATCTGGCATCTTTTTTATCCAAATTTCCAAAACCATGACTACTCATAGTTGGGACCAGGAAGCAGAGTCGCAGTCTTACACGCCTCTCTGCAGCTCCTCTTCATCCGCCACCCCTCAGCTTAGCCCCTGACTTCCCCATCAGAGAATCGTTGTCTGCTCCCTCCAAAGTAAATAAAAATATAATGTATAAGCATCCCAAAGTGATAAAGCAAAATATTGGTAAAACTCAAATTAAACATAAAGCCTCTAAATTGAATGATTTGGCCTCTGTTCCTCCTCATAATTTAAAAATTAAATGTGTTTTATTAAATATTAGGTCTCTAACTCCCAAGTCTCTGTTAGTCCATGATTTGTTAATTGATCATCAGATTGATTTAATTTCCCTTACAGAGACTTGGTTAGGGCAAGAGGATTATGTTGGTTTAAATGAATCAACTCCCTCTGGTTATTTAAACGGTCAAAATCCCAGAAGTTCTGGTCGTGGAGGAGGAGTAGCAACAATTTACCATTCCAAATTACTAGTTAATGTAAAGCAAAAAACATGTTCTAATTCCTTTGAGGGCCTGGTCCTCAGTATTGGGCACTTTAGCAATTTTAGGTTAAACCCAATTTTATTTGCCATAGTTTATCGTCCCCCATCAACCTACTCAGAATTTTTATCCGAATTTGCTGATTTCTTAGCTGATTTAGTGCTGAAATCTGATAGAATAATTATAGTAGGGGACTTTAATATACATGTGGATGTAGATAGTGACTGCCTTAATGTGGCATTCAATTCAATATTAGACTCGATTGGGTTTTCTCGGAAAGTAGGAAATTCTACTCATTACCTCCACCATACATTGGACCTTGTTTTGACATATGGCATAGAAATAGAAAATCTTGTAGTGTCTCCTCATAACCCTGTACTGTCAGACCATTGTCTGTTAACCTTTAATTTTACTATTTCTGACTATTTGGCTCCTAAAGAAAAATATTATTACAGTAGATGCCTCTCAGATGATGCTGTTTCCAAATTTATGCAGATTGTTTCCTCTATGCCATGTGTCAACACAACGGAAATAAGCTATAGACAGCTTGCTCCTTCTGTAATTGATAACTAACTACTAACTAACTAACCTGCACTTATATAGCGCTTTTCTAGTCACAAAGACCACTCAAAGCGCTTTCATTAATACTAACCCTCTATTCTAAGGGCCTATAGGAAACAGATATCTAGGGACAATTTAGAACAGCCAATTAACCTAACATGCATGTTTTTGGCATGTGGGAGGAAACCGGAGAAATCCCGGAGTAAACCCACGCAACACGGGGAGAACATGCAAACTCCACACAGATCACTGTTGGTCGGGGGCTGGGATCGAACCCACGATCCCACGATCCCCACAATCCCCCGGCCAAGGGTAAACTGTGCTGCCGCAGTGCTAACCACTAACATGGTGGATAGTGTTTCAGCTTCTCTGCATCAGACTCTAGACTTGGTGGCCCCCTTAAAAAAGAAGAAGTCTAATCAGAGATTTCTAACTCCTTGGTTCAACACAGAAACTCGTAGCTTAAAACAGAAGACTCGTCAATTAGAAAGAAAATGGCGCTCTACTAATTTAGATGAAATCTATTTAGCTTGGAGAAATCATCTTTTAATTTATAAAAAATCTCTTAGAAAAGCTAGAACGAGTTATTACTCTGCATTAATGGAAGAGAACAAGAATAATCCCAGGTTTCTTTTCAGTACTGTAGCCAGGTTGACAAAGAGTCAGGACTCTGTCAATCCGAGCATTCCCTTAGAGCTTACTAGTCAGGACTTTATGAACTTTTTCAATAATAAAATTTCATCCATCAGAGATAAAATCAATCAGATTCTTCCCACAGTTAACTTAAATACTGTAACTACTACAACTCCTTCTATTGATCTCTGTCTTGATGAGTTTACTCCAATCGACCTTTGTGAGTTAGACAAAATAGTTTCCTCATCCAAACCTTCAACTTGTCTTTTAGACCCTATTCCTACCAGGTTATTTAAAGAAGTCTTCCCACTTATTGGTAGCTTTATTCTTCATATAATCAATTCTTCATTAACTTTAGGCCATGTACCGCAGGCTTTTAAAACGGCTGTAATTAAACCGTTACTCAAAAAGCCAACGCTAGATCCAGGAGCTTTAGCTAACTATAGACCAATCTCTAATCTCCCTTTCATTTCAAAAATCTTAGAAAGAGTTGTTGCTACGCAATTATTTGACCACCTACAGGGAAATGGTTTACTTGAAGAGTTTCAATCTGGGTTTAGAATCCATCATAGTACTGAAACAGCCTTAGCGAAGGTCACTAACGACCTCCTCATTGCATCTTATAATGGACTAGTTTCTGTACTTGTCCTTTTAGACCTTAGTGCAGCTTTTGATACTATTGATCATAATATTCTACTTGATAGATTAGAACACTATGTTGGACTTAATGGAACTTCGTTGCAATGGTTTAGATCTTACTTATCTGATAGGTTCCAGTTTGTTCATGTAAATAATGAGTTTTCTTTCAACTCAAAGCTTAGTCATGGAGTTCCACAGGGATCTGTGCTAGGCCCTACTCTTTTTAGTTTATATATGCTTTCGTTAGGCAACATTATTAGAAAGCACTGTATACATTTTCATTGTTATGCAGATGACACACAATTATACCTGTCAATGAAGCCAGATGATAGTAATCAATTAGCCAAGTTAGAAGCCTGTCTTAAGGAAATCAAAGCTTGGATGACTTGTAATTTCCTGCTATTAAATTCAGATAAGACTGAAGTCATTCTTGTTGGTCCAAAAAACCTTAGAAATTCCTTTCCAAATCAAACTTTCAGTTTGGATGCAGTTACTCTTTCTCTTAATAGCTCTGTGAGGAACCTTGGAGTTGTTTTTGATCAGGATTTGTCCTTCAATTCACATATTAAATTTGTTTCTAAGACTGCCTTCTATCATTTGCGTAATATTGCCAAGATTAGGAGCATCTTGTCTCAGAGTGATGCTGAGAAGCTGATCCACGCTTTTGTTAGCTCGAGATTAGATTATTGTAATTCTTTATTATCAGGCTGTCCTAAAACATCTTTAAAAAGTCTTCAGCTGATCCAAAATGCTGCAGCAAGAGTTTTAACAGGTACTAGAAAGAGAGATCATATCTCTCCGGTTCTGGCCTCCCTTCATTGGCTTCCCATAGAGTTTAGAATTAAGTTTAAAATCCTTCTTCTTACTTACAAAGCTCTAAACAATCAGGCTCCTTTTTATTTAAAAGATCTGATACTACCATATTATCCTAACAGAGCACCACGCTCCCAAAATGCAGGATTACTTGTAATACCTAGAATCTCCAAAAGTACAATGGGAGGCAGAGCCTTCAGTTATCAAGCTCCTCTCCTGTGGAATCAGTTGCCAATCTGGATTCGGGAGTCAGACTCGATCTCTGTTTTTAAGAATAGGGCTAAAACCTACCTTTTTGATATAGCCTACAATTAGGGAGGGATCATGTGTTTCTGAACCCTCCCTTAGTTATGCTGCTAATAGGTTTAGTCAGCCGGGGGACCTCCAGTAATGCACTGGGCCTCACTCCTTTCCTCACTCTCTATGAAATATTTTTTTTTGCTGGTCATTAACATCTGTTTGTTCTCTCCCATAGATTGAGTCCCCATCGTGCTGTTTGCTCTCTACATGTCTGTTCTTTTCTTCTTCTCTATCCCCTCACCCCCCAGCCAGTCGCAGCAGATGACTGCCCCTCCCTGAGCCTGGTTCTGCTGGAGGTTTCTTCCTGTTAAAAGGGAGTTTTTCCTCTCCACCGTCGCCAAGTGCTTGCTCACAGGGGATCGCCTGATTGCTGGGGTCTTTCTGTAACTGTGGGGGTTCCCCCCTACAGTTGATAGTGCTATGAGATGACTGTTGTTGTGAAATGGCGCTATATAAATAAAGTTGAATTGAATCTAGGCAGGCCAGCTCATCTCGCAAACTAGGGCTCAGGCTACGGGTGAAGATAATAATAATAATAATAATGCATCAGATTTATATAGTGCTTTATCATAGACACTCAAAGACGCTTTACAAGCAGATACATTATTCATTCACTCCAGACAGACAATGGTAGTGGCAAGCTACTACTGTAGCCACAGCTGCCCTGGGGCAGGCTGACGGAAACGTGGCTGCCAATCCGCGCCAACGGCCTCTCCGGCCACCACCGAACATTTATACATTTATACACATTCATACCCAGTGTTATGGGCACTGGAGGCAATGCGGGTGAAGTGTCTTGCCCAGGGACACAACGGCAGGATATCTGGGGAGAGCGGGATTCGAACTGCCAACCATCGGGTTATTAGACGACCTGCTCTACCACCTGAGCCACTGCCGCCCCTGCAGAGCGCAGCATCCTCCCACCCAACTTCCGCCACCACCACCCGGAAGTCGACAGCGTAGTCGGCCACAGACCAACTACCCTGGCAAAGGTTAAGTAAACAGGTGGTTAGCACACTATCACGATCCGAATGGTCAAACACCTCGTGGAAATCTCGGATGAACTGGGCGTAAGTAAGGTTAGCGTAGCTGGGCTTCGCCATTATGGCATAAGCCCATGCTAACGCTCGCCCCTCCAAGAGATTAGCCACGTAACCGATTCGGCTACGATCGGAAGGGAAGTCCCCGGGAACGCGCTCGAACACCGTCTCACACTGGAGGATGAAACCCCGCGCCTCCCCAAGCTTCCCACTGAAGCGCGTGGGCGTGGGGATCGGTGTGAGATGCGTGAACGCGCCCGAGCTAGCCTGGCTAGGTGGTGAGCTATCGGGAGCTGGCCTGCTGCTCTGGCCCGGAGGGAACGCCTGCTGTCCTTCCAGGCGATCCAACCGGTTGGTTTATCTGACCTAGCTGGTTTAAAATTACCTGCTGCTGGTAAGCCAACTGATCGACTCGAGCCTCCAAGATGTTAAAGCGGTGTGCGAGCCCGCTGTTCGCTGGGTCATTCTGACGGAGCTGTACTGTCATAATGTTAGACCCAGGGAACACGCACACACAGGCTCAAGTTCAATACAATAATCTTTATTGAATACCAGCAGGTGCGTGGATGCGTGTGTGCGATATGTTAATGTGTTGTGGGTGAACGAGCTGCAGTCGGGGGTGACACAGAGCGCCATACAGCCTGGCAACCCTAGAGACAGAGCCAAACGCAGAAGTTAGACTTCAGCCGTGTTATAATGACCGGAGAATAAGCAGGCTTACTTGTTGTTGTTCTACAGGCGATGTTGGCTTGGCCTTGGCTTCCTGCCAGGGAGACAGCATCTGGCGAGTGCATCCGGTGAAGCGCTGTGGAGCGCAGCGTGGAGCGAAGGGCGATTCCGCCGCCGCGAGAGAGAACCGCCGCCTTAGGGATCCACCTGTGCACAGGGGAGAGCCTGGGAAAAGGTAAGTGGATGATGTTGAGCTTACGTGCCAACGGAGAGTCCAGCAGAGATGCGCAGGGCTGAGAGGAATCAGTCGTGCGCAGGACGAAGAGCATTGCATAGCAGTCGGCTCCGTGCCGAAGCTCCAGACAGGACGGGCTATATAGCCCGGGGCTGATTATTCCCAGGTGCGCGCACAGCTGCGGCAGATGACGGCCCAGAGTGAGTTGTAATACTGGTATGAATGTTTTTTTCCCTTCTCTTTCCTACTCTTTTTCAGTGGAAAAAAGAAACACTAGAATAAGAATACAAAAAAGACACATTGTTGTCCTTTATGCAAACCATGACGAAAAATCCTGCAGGACAAAACGTGACACTTGGTATTTTATAATCTGTTTGTATACCACCATAGACAGAGAGAGAACCTGAATTAGACAGAGTTCAGAGGGAAAGATGAGACAGACAAGTTGAGCCAAGGAGAGGAAAGTGTTCAGGCAGAGGGTCCAGGAGAGATGAGAGCAGAGGAAGGAGAGAAGAATGACACCAGTAAAAAGTCCAAACACAGGACGTCTGGGTGGGACCGCAACTGGTCCAATATTCCAATATTCAAGCCTTGGTTGTATAATACTTGTTATGGTAAGTTCCATATGCAAAGTTATTGCTCAAAATTAAAAAAAAAGAAATAAATAGTATAAAATTAATATATTCCGGTTACACCAGTGTCATGTGTTTTCTGCACCCCCCCCCTTCCCTGGGAAAAATGTTGCCACCGCGCCAAGGTCTTTAAGCCAGAGGAAACACCATATTATAATGTTTTATATTGCTTGTTTTGTATTTTATCATATTGCACCAGTTTAGCCTCTTGGCCAGGTCTCCCTCCCAAAAGAGATTTCGGGCGCATTCAGACGGCCACTGTTTGGTCCAGACCAAAGAACCAAACAGTGACCTCTGCGGATAGTTTGGTTCGTTTGGTGCTGTCTGAACGCACGTTGGAACTGTGGTGCGCACCAAACAAGCGAAGTCTGGTCCCCCTGAAAATGAGGGTTTCGGTTCACTTGCAAACGGAGTCCGCCGTGCTCCGCTTGTAGTGTGAATCGAAACGGACTATCCAGCAGACCAAAGGGTGAAAGTGCCCCTCGGCGTTTGTGTAACCATAGCAACACATAGTCTGAAAAGAGGAAGTGGCGTTTACCGTAGTAAATTTTGGGTAGAAAATAACAATAAAGACAACCGCGTGAATCCGAGAAATCCTTTTACCGGTGAAAGCCGAGGAGAAAAGTTAAAAAAAATGTCTCGTTTGTGGTGGACAAACAACCTGGCTTAAAGGAACAGATTTCCGTTTTCGGTCCTGGCCAATCGATGAGCCTGATTTTTCTTCTTCACTGAGATTTTTTCTTCCTGGTCAGTGGTGGTTTCAGCTACAGCACCCCAAACGAGCAGTTGTAAATGCATGATGTCCAGGCAGTTTGGTCCGCTGCAGTGTGAATGCAAACCAAGCCAAACAAAAGTGTGAAAGTCCTCAGCATTCCCCGCCCAGTCGAACTGAGATCCCCGGACTAACCTGGTCTGAATGCAGCCTTAATCTCAAAGATTTCCTGGTAAAATAAAATCTCACTGAGCTCCCAATAATCTCTCAGCGACCTCTCAATGAATGCCAATTTTTTTTCACCCCAAAGACAGAGATCAATGAGGGATCGCTAAGCGTTCAGTGAAAGACTAACATCATCATAACCTGTAGCCATATTTTACAAGGTTAAACCCACCAAAACACAATATAGGACCTTTAAAATCCTCTCCATTTTTACTTGGTTCCTCTATCACAAAATCTGATTAGGCAAAATCCAGAAAACCAATTTTCCGAGGCACACCTCTTTGCTCCCTTCATCGACCAAGCAGAACAACTATTGCTCAGTCACTAAATAATGAAGACCCCGAGCAGGGCACACAGGCCTTTGAGCAAACACACACAGTAGCACACAAGCAGCAGCGTTGTGTTAGAGGGGTTAATAAACAAAGCTCAAACGTTGGGGTTCGGACCGTTTTTGGTTTCATCACCATTCTAAATCTAATTTGGCTTTCGAGGAGTGGAGTTGTTAAATTTTTTTTGTTTGCTTTTTTGCTGCAGTGCCATGGCCATGTCATCGAAAAGAAATCCAAGCGTATGATTAGGCCTCGGCGGGTTTGGCCGAGGCCGAGGGGAGACTGTGGGCGGGATAGGTGGGTTGGTTTCGGGGGGACTTTCTAATAGGCATTCACTTGGTGAGAGCTGGTGCCTTCAAAACACAAACACACACATGTACACACGCGCACGCACACACACACACTCCTTCTGTTTCTCTCACTCATTTGGCGATCTCATGGAGAGAGATTTTTTTCCATGGAGGACAACAGCAGTGGAAACGGATTATGATTATAGCGGCTAGGTAGTGCATCAATGCCGTGGAAACAGTAATATGGCAACGCAAACCCCAGGAGTGTCTCCGTCCTTTCTGCCTAAACTGTAGCTTTGGTGATTTTCTTCACGCCACTTTTCTCCACCACACCTTACTCTTTATTTGTCCTCTATTCAAGGCTTTCTAAACCTCCTTTGGCTTCTGCTCTCTTATGAGGCAATTCGAGTGTGAAGGTTTGACATGGTCAGATAATCAACATTAATTTGAGAGAGTCAGAAAAGCAATACCTTCTCATCTGTTGAACCTCATCAAATAATTAGTTGCACATTTTAGATATTTGATTGCAGTTTGTCCATTAATAATTCATGTCCGCTAAATTCATAAAACATCATCTTGTCCCTGGCAAGTAACATTTGATATTACATCTAAAGGCCCAGAGCAGCAGTGTTTGCCAGAATCCCATCAAATGAAGATTCTAAAAATACTGGCTAGCATGTTCTCCCTCAAAGGCTCTCGGTGGCCCTTTAAGAAGGGCTGCAGGAGCAGAGAAGTCCCCTGCTATCTATTTTCTTTGGCGCCGCAGCCCTTTTCTGAATGCCATCCATTTGATTCCCTGCCGCCCCCCCTTCCCATCTCCCTCTTTTCCAGCCTCTTCTCATGATGTCAATTTAATTCAATCTAAAGGATTTAAAGCGATCAGTATCTTTTAATGTTGGTTGGAAAGGCACTTGTAACACATTAAATTTACTCTCACCTTTCTGCTGGGATTTTGAGGGGGGGGGGGACCCAGATCAATTATTCACTGAAACTGAAGTTTCATTAAAATCACTTTTCTCTGTCTGTGTCCTTGTGTCGTTTTTTTTAAGTGGGCCATCTGTCTAAACATCTCTTAGGGTTCTTTTTCTTTTTTTCTGATCATTTCCTCGCCTTATTCATGAACCCTAGGAGTCCAGCTTTGTAGTAGTGTTGGAGCTGAAGCAGCCTACCCCCACTGAATACAGCTCTGGGCCTCAGCCTGAGCAAGCCCCCCCCCCCCCCCCACACACACACACACCACCTCTCCCAAACAGCCTCCCCTCCCCTTTACCTCCCTCCACCTCTGTACCCCACAAGGACCCACAGAATCTCTGAACTTGCTACACAGAAATGACCCGCCTTATTGTGATCAGTTATCCTCACCCTCCGTCTCTCCCACCCCCCCTTCTCAAACCCACCCACCGTTCCGGATCCCCCTGCCTCATCCCTCAGCCCTCACTCCTTCCCTGCCTCTCTTTCCTTATTGCAGATTTGTATGCAGGCTGTGACCTGGGTGGCTACAAAGCGCCGCACATTATTCTTGATCATTCCTCTGCCCCCCCCGTGAAGCTAGTTATGAGGAAAGATCCCTTAATGATGCTCCGACTATTAGCGGTGTTTTATGTCCAAATGTCTCACTCGTTCTCTTAACCGACCGGTCAAATATAGACGCGAGGAGACCGGGTGATCTGCAGCGACAAAAGCTTTGGTTAGAATATACATAAACCTTTTTGATTAAGCCGGTAACTGGGGGGTAAAAGGTACAGTGGGGCACTAGTAGCTCAGAATGGGAACTTGACTGTGCCTGATATTGCAGTTTTGCTCATTTTTCTTCCAAATTAATTCAAATTTACAAGTTGCATGTATGCAGAGCACTGTATGGGTGAGGACACATTTGGACGTGTGAGATTACTCTCGATCTGTGCGCGTGTTGACACAGTGCCAGTATTGTGTCTGCAGCCAGTCCATCCAGGCATCCGTGTCTCCCATCCCATCCCTGGCTCATCCCTCTGTCTGCAGGAAGACAAGTCGCAGCGCCAGTTTGGCTTCGAGCCAGCGTGGACGCTCCGGTTAAGTCCCTTTGCCAAGCCCGGATTACACCGAGATGTTAATCATGGGAGAGCACATTAAAAGCATAATCATATACTGACATTTCGGCGGCAGCAGATCTGCCACCTCTGAGCTCTTCTAGAGCATTTTTACAGGGTTATAGTCTGTGAGCTTATATGGAGTGTGTTGGGTGGAGTTAGGGTAAGGAGGAATGCCCTTTAAATCCCCGTCTCTATTGTTACTTCATTGTTGCAGCTTATTGTGTCATAAGTAATTCTAGCTGACTTCAAAGAAGGTTGGGGCCACGACTGTAGGGTTGTGGGAAGTGCTGTGAATGTCAAGCAATGCAAACGACCTCTCTCATATGGGAACAGCACAGAGAACAGTTTGTACCCCCTGCCTTTTTTTCGTCTTCCTTCAGATTTGATACTTGACCTATATTTGGCAAACATAAACTTGTAACGGAGGAACCCGATGCCGGAGCGAACCTCCCCAAAGTTTTTTCATACATTTTATTTCACTGACGCGCACGCGTGTTTGTGCGCAGGGTTCACGTTTAATGGGTCTTTGTGGGGGTTGAGTGGGAGACACCAAAATGGCAAAGGGAGCAACGCAGAAATAGATCATGTTTCTGTGTTTTCTCCTAATAAGCCCAAGCAATATATCAGAATTGCGCATAATCACGGCATTTCAATTTTGCCTAAGTTGATTTGTGCGAGGTGTGTGTAGGAGAACAGAGGTCTGTAACCAACTCACTTAGGGGGTACATATGCATGTAGGTCCCTATAGTGAAGCAGACAGACATTCAGAATTTGAATCATGAATCTTTTCTGTTCAGATTTGGGGGAGATATGTCACTCATCGACTCTCTTGAATGATTCAATCCTGTTTGAGTTGTAGAAGGCAGGAGCTGACATCAGAACTGACAGTTCTTTCTATGATTCTCTCACATTTATGCAAAAAAAAGGGTGGAAAAACAGCAGAAGCGTAGTAAGAGAGAGCACAGGCACAGAGAAACAAGGCATTGTCTTGCAGAGGTGCTGGTGATCAGCAGGAGTTGGGACATACGGAGATTGTTGGCAGGGCTGGGGATCAGGAGTCCATACTACCACTGTCTGTGCTACCGGAGGGATCTCCACAGGGAGGTGCGAGAGGGTGCCCCCTGCCCCCCTCACACTCCCATCTACAACCCTCACACACATTCCTTACATACTCCCAATATTACCCCTGTCCATCTAAACCTATCTCAGACTGACATCTTCATTCAAATCGCTGAAAAGTTGACGTCTCCACGTGGCAAAAATGCACTGATGAGCACAGAAACTCAAACATACATAAATCAAAGATACATAAAAGTAAACAGAAGTCACGCTATCCCACCACTGCAATCATGCGGATTTGCATCTCTGCATGTTTCTGTCAAATTTACAATATGGCGCGGGGATAAGAAGGCAGTTTTCTCTCTCGACAGCCGTGAAAGCACTTCGCTGCTCGCGGCAACGGAGAGGAGTTGCACCTGCACGTCTGCAGCTGTCACAACTTCCTGCTGATGTTCACATAAGGCATCCGATGCGTCGCCTCAGCATATTCCAGGTACAGGCACGGGCACACTGCATTATTGCTTTAGTTCTGCTGCAAATTTAGCATGCAAACCTTTTACCCCTGTCGCCAAATGTTTGCCCTTGCACTATATCCAAAAGAGTGTGTGCGCGCGCGTGTGCGTGGTTTAAGAAAGTTGCACCGTCCGTCAATCTTAATGAACCCATCAGTCAATAACAGTCAATGACAGCAGCTCCCCGTGTTATCGGTATTCACGCGGGAAATCGGCAGCTTTCTAATTAAGTGGATCAGAATTAATCAAGCAGCCGCTTGCCGTGGCTCTTTGTCAGAGGATGAAGTAGTTATCACCCCCCCCCCCCAAAAAAAAACCCCCACACATACACACACACCCTCACGCATAATTAAAGTACACCTAGAAATAAAGTCAACCTTGCAACTACTGTTTTATACATCTCATTATAAAATCCATTAAAACAAAGTTAATTAGTAAAAGGCGTCCTGCGTTTTGCTTTCTTAAGTACATCCCAGAACACATTAATTTACGCATATGTACGGAGACCTTTCGGTCGTGCCTTCACCTTCCAGATTAACCTCCTTTGACTTCTTTACTGGAAATCCAACTGAAACTGTTTGGCATTTAAACTCTGGGCCTTTCTGATTTTTTTTCTTTGACTAACCTTTTAAGTTTCTGCTCCTTCAGTATTACCGCCCATGTTTGGCTGCCTTTCGTCCTCTAAGCAGGCTACGTATGCTTACATGCACCATATGTATGTTTATGCCAGTGGTATGTATGCGTGTGACAGACAGGCTGGTGTGTATGCGCGCATATGTGTGTGGAGTTAATGCTGCTATTGCTTGGATGTCCTCTTTATTTTGAGCCTGAGATTCAGCGAGGTGAATACCCCGCCCCTCCAGCTGACCTTTGAATGTAAACTGCTTATTTTAAGATGCCACGTTGCATCACCGCAAGAGAGGCTGCTGGGATGCGCAGCTCTAGTGTTGCAAAGAATGAGGCAGACAATTCAGAGGTGGGGAGAGTCCGTCTACATGACCTCGCCCACCTCTGACCTTTTAATGAAGCTTTTATTACTGACAACTACGTTCACTTTGTTTTGTTTTGGGCTTAACCCTTGTTGAACCTCAGCGCTTATAGTCTCCCTTTTCTTTCTTGGCCACATGTTATCCCCAGTGCAGAGCGAAAAATGTTTTGTTTTGTGTGGTCAATGGGTTGAAGCAGTCAGAAGCTGACAGGTGTTGCTATAATTATAATAGTTCACTTGGTGCTTTTTATCTTTTTTTTTTTGGTCAATGAATACATCATAAAATGTCCTTTGTGTAAAATATTTTGCCCTGTTTTCCAGGAGAAATGTATATTTCAAAATCTGGCAAGTATGTGTCAATATTATGTTTTAAATGCAAAACAATGTAATAAAAAATAATAAAAAAAACGGATTTGAATTTTCATCAGTTTTCTCTTTCTAAATATTTCAAGTGTACATGAACAAAGTTTCTGAGCTAGCAAAAATGAAACTGAACCCCTTATATATGTTCTGAAATATTTGTGTTTGCCCAGAACTTTCGGTGTCCAATTTACAGACTGTTTTGTGTGTCCATGTCCAGGTGTTTTCTTAGCTGCTGCGGTAGTTACTCTCCAGGCTGTCCCTGTCTCACTGCTGGTGCTGATGGATGGCTCTTCATCTGAAGAATCAATAAAAATGCAAAGATATAAGATTAGATAAGATTTATCAAAAAAAAACCTTGTGTTTCTAGAAAAAAAGATGTTTATAGGAATACAGTGAATATATAAAAAATCTGCACACCCCTGATCAAATACCAGGTTTTTGTGATGTAAAAAAATTAGACCAAGAAAAATCATTTCAAAACTTTTGCCACCATTAATGTGACCTATGACCTGTACAGCTCAATTGAAAAACAAACAAATCTTTTAAGGGGAAAAATAAAAAATAAGAAACTTACAATGCCCTGTTTGCATAACTATGCACACCCTGATATAACTCGGGATGTGGCTGTGTTCAGAATTAACCAATCACGCTGTGTTCAGAATTAACCAATCACATTCAAGCTCACGTTAAATGGGAGTCAGCACACACCTGCCACCATTTAAGGTGTCTCTGATTAACCCCAAATAAAGATCAGCTGTTCTAGTAGGCTTTTCCTGACATTGCTGTAGTCACATCTTACAGCACAAGCCATGGTCTGCAGAGAGCTTCCAAAGCATCAGAGGGATCTCATTGTTCAAGGGTACAAAAGAATTTCCAAGGCATTAAATATACTATGGAACACAGTGAAGACAGTCATCATCAAGTGGAGAAAATATGACACAACAGTGACATTATCAAGAACTGGACCTCCCTCCTAAATTGATGAAAAGACAAGAAGAAAACTGGTCAGGGAGGCTGCCAAGAGGTCGACAGCAACACTGAAAGAGCTGCAGCAATTTCTGGCAAGTACTGGCTGTTTAGTACATGTGACACCAATCTTCCATCTAGGGTGGCAAGACGGGAGCGTTATCTTACGGAAAAAAAAACCCACCCAAGCCTGGCTACATTTTGTAAAAACACATTTGAAATCTCTCAAACGCATGTGGGAAAATGTGTTATGGTCCGATGAAACCAAGATTGAACTTTTTGGCCATAATTCCAAAAGGTATAGTTGGCGTAAACACAACACTGCTCATCACCAAAACAACACCATACCTATAGTGAAGCATGGTGGTGGCAGCATCATGCTCTGGGGCTGTTTTTCTTCACCTGGAACTGGGGCCTTAGTCAAGGTGGAGGGAATTATGAACAGTTCCAAATACCAGTCAGTGTTAGCACAAAACCTTTAAGCTTCTGCTAGAAAGCTGAAGATGAAGGGGAACTTCATCTTTCAGCATGACAATGACCCAAAGCACACACCCAAATCAACAAAAGAATGGCTTCACCAGAAGAAGATTAAGGTTTTGGAATGGCCCAGCCAGAGTCCAGACTTGAATCCAATCGAACATCTGTGGGGTGATCTAAAGAGGGCTATGCACAGGAGATGTACTCGCAATCTGACAGATTTGGAGCGTTTTTGCAAAGAAGAGTGAGCAAATACTGCCACATCAAGATGTGCCACGCTGATAGATTCCTATCCAAAAAGACTTGAGTGCTGTAATAAAAGCCAAAGGTGCTGCAACAAATTATTAGTTTAAAGGTGTGTATATTTATGCAATCAGGTTAGTGTGGTGTAATTGAGTTATTTGGAAAAGAACTACAAAGTCGCGCAAGAATGACGTCAGGGGGGCGACTGGCGGGAGAGTGAGAGACTAGCAGCGAGGTTGACATTTGGTGCAATAAAAAGTGGCGTTAAAAACTACAGTTGGACTCACGCAGTGTTTTAATAACACGACATGGTGTCAGAAGTCCTGTAGTTAACGTAGAGAGGTAAGCCCAGAAAGAAAAGGATCGTTTGTACACCGCGGAGGAAGAGAGGGGAGTTTGCGGACACGATGAGTGAAGACGAAGATGCAAATGGAGGGATAGCAACCGCTCTGGGAGCCGCTGTGGCAGCGGGTCCATGCGCTACGTTTAACATCCAGCCGCCGGAGCCCTTCGACTTTTCTAAGCTGCAGGAGTGGGCCAAATGGATCCGGAGATTCGACAGATTTCGCCTGGCAAGTAATCTGAATGCAAGCTCTGAAGAGAATCAAGTTAATACTCTGATATATTGCATGGGAGACGAGGCGGATGATGTTTTACATGGGCTGGCTCTGACTGATGCTCAACGCAGCTCGTATGAAGCGGTGCGTGACGGCTTTCAAGGCTTCTTTGTGGTTAAAAAGAATGTAATTTATGAACGTGCCAAACTCAACCTGCGAAAACAGAGAGAAAGTGAGACAGTAGATTCTTTTGTCACTGCACTATATGCGCTGGCTGAACACTGCAATTACGGTGTGCTGCATGATGAGCTACTTCGGGACAGACTCGTCGTCGGTCTGTTAGACAAGAGGCTGTCTGAACGCATGCAGTTAGATGCAGAGCTGACTTTGGAGAAAGCAATCAGGATGGCACGGCAGAGTGAGGAGGTGAAAAAGCAACAAGCTTCTCTGAGAGGAGACTCCAGAACTCAGGCAAATGAGGCAATGTCTGTTGATAGAGTGTTCAAGGGAAGTAGCAAGCCTGCTAAAAACAAACCTCAGCGTGCTCTCAAACCGCACAGCACTCAGAACAGCAAGGAAAAGGGGACACAGTTAAAATGTCATAAATGTGGCAGCTCTCCATCACATTCAAAACGGGAGTGTCCTGCAAATGAAGTGAACTGTCATGCTTGTGGGAGAAAGGGTCACTATAAACGTGTGTGCAAGACCTTAAAATCTGTACTTGAGGTGGAAGAGGATGAGGATGCCATCTTCCTCGGCAGTGTTACAACAGACGGTGATCCTTGGATGGTCAACATTGACATTCATGACAGCAGCGTGACATTCAAAATTGACACGGGTGCTGATGTCACAGTTTTGTCACATGCTGTGTTCCAGAAAATATTCAGAGAAAACCCGCCTGCGCTCCACAAAGCACCTAAGCCGCTCCTGGGACCGGGGAGGAGGCCACTTGATGTTGTGGGCGTTGCCAAGCTGATGTTGAGAATTGGTGGGAAAGAGGAGATGGAGGAGGTGTATGTTGTCCGTTATGTGCACACTGCCCTGCTAGGGAGGTCCGTGAGCTGCAGACTAGGGCTTGTTGCACGCCTTGACAGTGTCACTATAGAGACATTAAAGGAGAACTATCCAAAATTATTCAGTGGACTAGGTGAGGTGCGCCAGACATATGCCATCAAGCTCAAACCAGGTGCCAGACCATTTTCACTCAAGACACCAACGAGGATCCCATTGCCACTAATGGACAAAGTCAAGCAAGAGCTGTCCCACATGGAAAGCCTCGGGGTGATATGCAGAATTGAGGAGCCTACAGACTGGTGTGCTGGCATTGTGGTAGTGCCCAGAAAGAACAAGATGGATCTTGTGCGAATATATGTCGACCTCACTAACCTCAATGAGTCCGTGTGTAGAGAAAAGTTCATTCTACCACCAGTAGAGGAAACACTTGGGAGGCTGGCTGGAGCCAAAATATTTAGTAAGCTGGATGCAAATATGGGGTTTTGGCAAATCCCATTGACAGAAGATTCAGCGAAACTGACAACGTTCATCACGCCCTTTGGACGCTATTATTTCAAACGGCTACCTTTTGGCATTGCGTCCGCTCCTGAACACTTTCAGAACAGAATGGTGACGGAGGTCACAGAAGGGCTCGAAGGCGTGGTTTGTCACATTGACGACGTGCTGGTGTGGGGTCGTACGCAAGAGGAGCATGATGCTCGCCTGCATACCGTGCTAAGAAAGATTCAGGAGGCAGGTATCACACTTAACATTGGCAAGTGTGATCTGTCAAAGTCTGAGGTGACCTTCCTAGGCCACGTGATCTCCGCCAGTGGCATCAGTCCAGACCCGAGCAAGACGGAGGCTGTGAGGGAAATGCCTGAGCCAAAAACAGTGAGTGAACTAAGATCTTTCCTTGGAATGGTAAACCAGCTAGGCAAGTTTATCCCGCAGCTAGCTGAGAGGGATAAAGCCCTCAGAGATCTCCTTTCAAAGAAGAACTGCTGGGTGTGGGGCGCTGACCAGGCTAAATCCTTCCAGGACTTAAAGGATGCCCTGACGTCGCCACCGGTGCTAGCCGTATATGATCCTAACAGAGAATGCAAAGTTACGGCAGATGTGTCGTCTTACGGACTTGGAGGAGTCCTGCTACAAAACTGGGGTGAGGAGTGGAGACCAGTAGCCTTCATGTCGCGGTCTCTCACACCCACCGAGCAGAGATATGCACAAGTGGAAAAGGAGGCTTTGAGCCTGACCTGGGCTTGCGAGAGGTTCAGCAACTTCCTCATTGGAAAACACTTCCAGTTGGAGACAGATCACAAGCCTCTCCTGAGTCTCCTGGGGTCTCAAGCACTGGACGCTCTACCCCCTCGGATCCACCGCTTTCGAATGCGTCTTATGCACTATTCCTACTCCATATCTCATGTGCCAAGGAAGTGCCTGTGGACAGCTGATACATTGTCGCGAGCGCCTGTCACAAGAAAAGGGACACCAGCTGACAAAGAGCTGTTCGAGGACACAAATATCTACGTGGATATGGTGATGGAGAACCTACCTGCAAGCACTGCCTATCTGGAGGAGCTGAGAGAGCAGCTGCAGAGGGACAGTGTGTGTGCTCGAGTGATGCAGCTTTGTGCAGACGGCTGGCCAGCTCATGGCATAAATGAACCTGCACTCAAGCTATACTGGACTGACAGGGCATTCCTTACTGTCCAGGATGGTCTACTGCTAAAGGGAGAAAGGCTTGTCATACCCTCAACCATGAGAAATGATGTTCTCGCTAAGCTGCACGAAGGACACCAGGGTGTGGTTAAGTGTAGAGAGCGGGCACGACAGTCAGTATGGTGGCCAGGGTTGAGTCAGCAGCTGAATGAGTTGGTTCTCAACTGCAGAGCATGCTGTCAGGAGAGACAGAACCACAGGGAGCCACTGATGCCGACACCATACCCAGACAGACCATGGCAGAAGTTGGGAGCAGACTTGTTCATGTTAGGGAGCAAGACTTACTTGCTAGTAGTGGACTACATGTCAAGATATGTGGAGATTGCCCTGCTAACTCCCACAAGATCTAATGATGTGATCCACCACCTTAAGTCAATCTTTGCATGTCATGGAATCTGTGAGACCCTGGCGACTGACTGGGCCACAATTCTCTGGAGCAGCTTTTGCAGCATTTGCAAAGTTGTACAGGTTCCAGCATGTAACCAGCAGCCCAAAATATCCCCAGGGCAATGCTGAAGCGGAACGTGCAGTGCAGACAGTGAAGGGGCTTTTGAAGAAGTCGGATGACCCCTATCTTGCTTTACTGGCCTACAGGGCTACCCCTCTCCAAAATGGGTATAGCCCAGCTCAACTGCTCATGGGAAGGCAGCTTCGTACAACTGTGCCTATTCTTCCTGCGTTGTTAAGTCCTGCTCTTCCGGATAGAAATGCTGTTATGCTGAACGAAGGGAAGAGGAAAACAAAGGATGCGCAACGCTACAACCTGCGACACCGTGCAAAGCATCTCAATAGACTCACTCCAGGACAGGACGTGTGGGTCACCGATCAAGGAGCAGCAGGTGCCATCATCGGAAATCACACCATCTTATCTGGTGGAGGGACCCCATGGGACCATCAGGCGAAACCGTCGTCATCTCATCCCCTGGAACTCCTCATCGGAGCAGAGCAACAGTGCTGCAGCTGAGCAGTTCCCGGAAGGTGTTCCAGAACAACCTTCAGCAGAACAACCTGCAGCAACATCATCACAGCAGAACGTTCCTGAACCACCATCTACTCCTACTCCTAGAACCAGGTCTGGGAGAGCGGTTGTAAAACCAACCCAGTTGGACTTATAAACAATTATGAAGATTGAACGTTTGAAAATAATAGTGAAAAAAAAGGGTTGCAAATGTACTGCACTATTTTTCTGATTTTGCACTTTTTTCAATGTAAATGTTCAAGTTCAGAGTTTAGAGTGAGGACAGAACAGTACAGGGTTTAGGATGGAAGTATTGTACTTGATTTTGCACATATTGTTCAGTGCTAAGGGTAAACTGCAGTGTGTCTGTTGTGTGTGTGAATGGTATTAGGTAGGACCAGATCTTCCAGCCACAGAGGCAGAATAATCCTCTAAGGTCTGATGAATCAATGGCAGTCTACCCATTGATACTAGAAAGGGGAGATGTGGTGTAATTGAGTTATTTGGAAAAGAACTACAAAGTCGCGCAAGAATGATGTCAGGGGGGCGACTGGTGGGAGAGTAGCAGCGAGGTTGACATTTGGTGCAATAAAAAGTGGCGTTAAAAACTACAGTTGGACTCACGCAGTGTTTTAATAACACGACAGTTAGTGTAAGTTTTTTATTTTTCATTTTTCCCCTTAAAAGATTTCAGTTTGTTTTTCAATTGGGTTGTACAGGTTATAGGTCACATTAATAGGGGAAAAACTTTTGAAATGATTTATCTTGGTCTCATTTTTTTACATCATGAAACCCTCACAATTGATCGGGGTGTGTAGGCTTTTATATCCACTGTAGGTGAAGTAATAAATAAAACAATGATAAAGTGGAGTCATGTGGGATGCCGGTAACATTGACAGGAAAAATTATTTCAACAAGAGTCAAATTGCTTAAGCCTGGTAAGACCGTTACAAAACGGGATGGGTATAGGATAAAAACTGTGACTGAAAAACAACAGTCTACTAAAATGTTTCAAACTAAATTATGCCAAGGTATTGTGGGAGCCAACTATGAAACCTAAAGGCTTTTTTGGAGGTCATCTCAATATTAGGAGCATTGTCTCTAAAACAGAACAAATACAACTATTGACAAATTCAAATCTTGACTACCTATGCCTCAAGTTGTTTGTGGCGGCGCCTTGCATCGCAGTGGCCCTCGTGATTTTAGATGTTATTAACATTGTAGATAGGAGAAACGTAATTTTGTTCTACTATACATGTACATGATTGGCTGTATGGATTGAATGGCAATAAAGTTGGCTTCTTCTTCTCTCAGAATCCTGGTTAACCCCAACAACACCTCCAGCTGTTTTCAGTGTACCAGGGTACAATACCTATAGACAAGACAGAAAAAATGGCAGGGGAGGAGGTGTCATAATTTCTGTAAAGGATGGTTATCAGTCTACACAACTTGACATTGCTGGAAATACACTGGAATGTGTTGGGAGTTAAAGTAGTACTATCACCAGAAATGTCTTTTGCTTTGATTGTGATCTATCGACCTCCATCCTCTGAGGACACATTATTTAATTATCTATCAAATTTACTGGAACAGTTTGGCAGCAAAGAGTTTATCCTCATTGGTGATTTCAACTTAACATTGGCTTTGTAAAACACGCAGACAGAAATTAAAGGACATCAGTAAGTTTCGTATGGATCAGATGATCAGTAATCCAACTAAAATAACTCGTTCATTTCAAACCCTCCTTGATTTGATTTTTACAAACAAACCTGACCGCATAACAAAAAATACAGTGCTGACATGTCTGACCATAATCTCACTTTAGTAGTATGCAAATTGTCAAAATCATGATACAAAAAGCCTACTGATGGTGGAAAATATATCTCATACATACCAAAGAAAAACATGGAATCATTTGAAAATGAGTTACAGCATGTAAAATGGACTGAAATGGATTGTGATACAAATTGTGAACAGACGTGAAAATATGATATCAACAATCAAAGAAATTATCTCAAAATATAAAATAACACTAAGCACAAGAGAAAACAGGATCTACCTTGGCTAAATGAAAAATTATGGAATCATGAAAAAAGGGATTTAGCTCTTAAAAAATGTGTTAAAAATGATTTAAGAACAGATGGACTGATTTTTAAAAGCCTCAGAAATGAAGTTACCATACAGCTCTGTAAAGCAAAAACAAACTTCTTCTTAGACATAATCAAAAATGCAAAAGGGAACAAAAAAACCCAAAAAACTCTGGAAATGTATTGATAAACTCAGGAAAAAAATGCAAAAAAAGTGAAGTCATACAACTCAAACTGAATGGAAAACTTCACTCAGATAGCTTAGTTATAGCCAGCAATTTTAATGAGTATTTTATCAAATCAGTACAAGAACTGGGTCTGAATTTTACCCAAACAAACCCACACCAAATTAAAATAAATCATGAAACTGATCTAAACCTTAAACCCACAAATGAGGTAAAGCTTAACAAAATGCTATCATTTCTATCAAGTTCCAGAGCTAAGGATATTCATGGACTAGACACTGTATTCTTGAACAAAAATAAAGATTTAGATTTTAGATACTTTATTGATCCCCAGAGGGGAAATTGAGGGTCATCCACCACCTGGATGGATGAAGCAGCCACGATACAGCGCTATCCCTTAACCATTCACACACACATTCACACCTAGGGCCACTTTAGAGTCTCCAGTTAACCTAACCTGCATGTTTTTGGCATGTGGGAGGAAACCAGAGAAATCCCGGGGTAAACCCACGCATACACGGGGAGAACATGCAAACTCCACACAGATGACTGTTGGTCGGGGGCTGGGATCGAACCCACAATCCCCACAATCCCCCGGCCAAGGGTAAACTGTGCTGCTGCAGTGCTAACCACTGCGCCACCGTGCAACCCAAAGATATTTTAACAATTCCAATTACAGAACTAATGAAAGCACCAAGGTGCTGATGCCTCGGTGCCAGAGCCTTGGCAGAGGTATGCGTTCCCGGATCATCACCAAAATGCTATGGGTTCCTCTCTAGTCCAAGGACCACCTCTGGTAAAAATTTCATCAAAATCCATCTAGTAGTTTTGGAGTACACGCATGCGCAGTGAAAATAATCTGCAGTTCACGCGCTCATACTGTCAGTGGCAGCCAAGAGCCACCAATCTGATTTGAACAGCTGCAATTCAATCACAGAAGAAGAGCATGGTGGCAGACGTTTTAAATGGCAGAAGCGATAGAGGTTCGTGAATACAGTGACAAGACGAACAGGAGCTTTTGCTGTTTAGTGGCAGAGGAAGAAAACAGACAGGCAAAAAGACGGACATTTGTTCACCCACTATTGGCGGATTGCTGAATAATAGTGGTGTATGATTCTGCAAGATTTGGTATCGATCCGATACCAAGTAAATACAGGGCCAGTATCGCCGATACGATACCTATACTTTTTAATGATTGAGGTGGATGGAATCAGAATCAGATTTACTGCCATTGTTCATGTAGTACACAAACTAGGAATTTGTCTCGGTGCCATGCTGCAACATTAAAAACATGATGAGATAAAGAGATAAACTAAAAAAAACTAAAAGACTAAAAACATGCAATGAGTGTAGAATAATAAGTAATAATAATAATAATAATAATGAGTAATACTAGTCAAAGCAGATTTAAATAAATTAGCAAGTAGCAGATAATATGGGGTACCACAGTGCAGTTGATAATGCAACAGAAAAACAGTGATGAACGACATGAGCTGCTGTATATAGTGCACGAGAGTCAATAAGTCACTTAATGTTCAGCAGTCTGATGGCAGAGGGGAAAAAGCTGTTCATGTGCCAGGAGGTTTTAGTCTGAATGGACCGAAGTCTTCTACCTGAGGGGAGGGGGGCAAACAGTACGTGACCAGGGTGTGAAGGATCGGCTATGATCCGGCCTGCACGCCTCCGGGTCCTGGAGATGTACAGGTCCTGGAGAGATGGGAGCTTGCAGCCGATCACCTTCTCAGCAGTGCGCACGACGCGCTGCAGCCTTAGTCTGTCCCTGGCAGTGGCTCCTGCGTACCACACGGTTATGGAGGAGGTGAGGATGGACTCGATGATGGCCGTGTAGAACTGCACCAACATCTTGGTGGGTAGCTTGAGCTTCCTCAGCTGCCGCAGAAAGAACATCCTCTGCTGGGCCTTTTTGATGAGGGAGCTGATGGTTGGCTCCCATTTGAGGTCCCGGGTGATGGTGGTGCCCAAGAAGCGGAAGAAATCTGCAATGGTGATGGGAGAGCCTATGATGGTGAGGGGGGGCATGGGGGTTGTGACTTTCCTGAAGTCCACAATCATCTCCACTGTCTTCAGAGCGTTCAGCTGCAGGTTGTTGTGGCTGTACCAGGACACCAGCTGGGCCACCTCTTTCCTGTAGACGGACTCGTCGCCGTTGGAGATGAGCCCGATGAGGGTGGTGTCGTCCGCAAACTTGATCAGCTTAACAGACTGGTGGGAGGAGGTGCAGGAGTTGGTATAAAGGGAGAAGAGTAGGGGGGAAAGTACACAGCCCTGCGGTGATCCGATGCTGATGCTAACAGAGTCCGAGACAGACTTACCCAGCCGCACATGCTGCCTCCGGTCCGTCAGGAAGTCAGTGATCCACCTGCAGAGGGAGTCAGGCACGCCGAGCAGGGACAGCTTGTCCTGGAGCAGAGCGGGGCGGATGGTGTTGAATGCGGAGCTGAAGTCCACAAACAGGATCCTGGCGTAGGTTCCCAGGGAGTCCAGGTGCTGCAGGATGGAGTGGAGGGCCAGGTTGACTGCGTCGTCCACAGACCTGTTGGCACGGTAGGCAAACTGCAGCGGGTCCAGGAGGGGAGTGGTGATGGACTTGAGGTGAGACAGGACCAGGCGCTCAAAGGACTTCATGACTACAGAGGTGAGCGCTACAGGTCTGTAGTCGTTAAGTCCAGTAATCCGTGGCTTCTTGGGGACAGGGATGATGGTGGAGGATTTGAGGCAGGTCGGCACGTGGCACAGCTTAAGGGAGGTGTTAAAAATGTCTGTGAAGACAGGAGCCAGCTCTTTCGCACAGTGTCTCAGGGTGGAGGGAGACACACCATCCGGCCTGGGGGCCTTGCGCGGGTTCAGTCTGGAGAATTGTCTGTGCACGTCCTGCTCACTGATGACAAGGGCAGGGGGGGAGGAGGAGGAGGGGGACCGCTTTTGATGAATTAGGGGCCGAGGAGGCAGTGGAGCTGGGTGGAGTGGGGGAGTTGGACACAGCTGACGAGGTGTCAAAACGGGCGTAATGTTGGGACAGTTTATGACAAAGGGCTTTGTCATCCTGACCTTTAGAAGCCTGAGGCTGATAGTTGGTGATTTGCCTCAGTCCTCTCCACACAGAAGCCGAGTCATTAGCAGTGAACTGCTGCTGGAGTCTCTCAAAATACACAGATTTAGCTCTCCTCAGCTCTCTGTTAAACCGATATTTAACCTCCCTGTAGCAGTCTCTGTCTCCACTTTTCAACGCAGCTTCCTTCTCCTTTCTGATCTGTCTGAGCTTAGCAGTGAACCAGGGCTTATCATTAGAGTACCGCACCCTGGTGCGCGATGGGAGAATGCTCTCCTCACAAAAGTTGATGTATGAGTTCACAGTGTCTGTGTACTCATTAAGATCACGAGTGGCTCCTTTAAACATGTCCCAGTCAGTTATTTCCATGCATGTGTTCAGTTTCTCTCCAGCTTCACTGGTCAATTTCTTCGTGGTGGTCACAACAGGTTTAGTGAGTTTCAGTCTCTGTCTGTATGTGGGAATGAGGTGGACCATCACGTGATCAGATAGTCCAAGCGCAGCGCGGGGAACAGCGCGATATGCGTCTTTCACTGTGGTGTAACAGTGATCCAGCGTGTTATTTCCTCTGGTTGGACATTTAATAAACTGTCTGTATCGGGGGAGCTCGTGACTCAGATTGCACTGGTTAAAGTCGCCTACCACAATAACCAGGGAGTCTGGAAAATTCCGCTCCGCATGTAGGACGTGATCTGCGAGCGCGCGCTGGGCCTCGCGCGCGTCCGCGTCGGGAGGGGCGTACACAGCGATCAAAACAAATGATGCGAACTCCCGCGGGGAATAAAATGGCTTGCAGTTAACAGAGAGAAATTCTAGATCGGTAGAACAGTGTTGTGAAACCACCGTTACATCAGAGCACCAGCTGCTGTTAATATAGAAGCACACTCCTCCTCCAATAGACTTACCGGAGAGTTCTGTGACGCGATCAGCACGAAACAGCTGAAATCCCTCGAGGCTGATCGCGCTGTCCGGTATGTTCCCTTTAAGCCAGGTCTCAGAGAAACAGATGACAGACGAGGAAGCGAGGTCCTTAAATCGCATCAGCAGTCTTAATTCTTCTACCTTGTTCAAGAGAGAATTGGCATTGGATAGAAATATGCCAGGCAAGGCTGTTCGCGTGCCTCTCCTTCGCAGCCGAGCTAGAACCCCCCCTCGCTTTCCTCTTTTTCGCCGTCTTACTCTTTGAGCCAAACAATGAATCAGATCGGCGGCAGGAGCTAAAAATACTGGGAGAAGGTCCGTAGGAGTGAGAGTCCTGATATTTAATAGCTCTTCATGGGTGTAAGAGCTGGCAGTCACACAATCGACGAACAAAAACAAACAAATTAGACAAATTAAAGGGCAGCGTAGCACCATGTTGACCGCTGTGGGCGCCATCTTGGGAAAAAAAGTATCATGGGATGGTATCATCATAGTACTAAATCTGAATGAATTTTCATGAGCTTTAAGTGTTTTGTGATTTTTCCTTTGGATCATTAACTAGTTAAACACCAGGACAGAATCTGGTCAAAGTTTAGAGGTAAATACAGTATATACAGTATCACTTTCACAGTTAACATAAAATGGTAATTATATTCAAATTTGAGCCATATTATATTCAGTATATTTGTTTCAGTTCCAGTAAATGTATTCATTTAAATAAATCATTTCAATGGGATAAATGGATTATACCAAGATCTTAGCATAATTTATACTTTTTGAGTTGGCTAAAGTAACAAATGACCAGTTGCACTTTGAAAATTAATATTAACTAATGACGAAAATACCTGGATATTCACTGCCATACTGAAAGTCCTCTGCTAATGATCTCTGCTTCTGGGTCATGGTCTGTGTCTATCGGGGTCTGGGGGTGGAGTATTTCTCTCCTCTTCTCTCCGTTTCTGTAGCTCGATGTTGTCTTTTGGATGATTTTTCATATGCTTGTATAAATTAGTTGTGCTACCACTGTATTTCACAGCCTTTTTACATATTGTACAGCTTGTCATTGTTTCATTTTTGGCCTGGAAATATAGCCACATGACATGGCGTACTTCTTCCCATCTGGCATTCTTCTGCTCTATCTCTGTGCTGTGTGTGCGCTGTGGTATGTCTGAGTTTGGAGTCAAGGAGAACGCCAGGAGTGGAGCTAAACACTCGTTTATTGAATACAGGGCTCCATGCACCTAACTACACATGCTACTGCAAGCAGAGATAAAGGCGGAAGAGACCGCCCCCCTACCTGCAGCCCTTCTTATACACACAGGGTTGGCGGAACTGGAAGGTAGAGCCACCACCCCGTGCTACACAAATAAAAGCTTCAATGTAGAACAATATGAACAATAAATAACATCACATTTCTCCCCCTGCAGAAAAGATCAAAACACACACCATTAGGACCCACCCCAATTTGGAACCCGAATCATTTGCTAAACATAACTAAACTAAAATCACAAAAGGGGCCTATGGCATTCACACAAAATAACTAAAATTAGGGGAGACGGGTAGACTGCCGTCCTACCACACACACGGCGAGGCAGGTTATACTGCTGCCTATGATATATAAAATTCCTGTGGAGTGTGTGAAATAAGAGGCTGATTCATGGCAGATGGTTTATTACACACTTCACATCTCTCAAGCACAGAACAGACTGGCACATTTCAGCAGGCACTCTTCTTTTACCCAAATCTCTCCTCACAAGTTTCATGGCATTTTCCCACACACAACATGACATTTGCATTACATTGCATTCAACCCCCTACGTCCTTGACTCCTTCCTGCTATCTCGCCAGGAACCTCCTGAGCATTGTTCTCCCATGCTTATCCACTGTCTCTTGTCTGAGATGCTAAATAATCTGACTCCCCCAAGGTGCTACACTGCCCCCCCCCCCCCAGCATCTTAGATAGAACAATAGAACATCAGTCCACACGTCGTTTGGGCTTCCGTCTCCTCCTGTATCTGCTGTAACTGGGGTTTACTGCCTACGTGGTGCTGCTGTGCCGGTGGGGGGCTGCTGGGAGTGTGTCTGACTGTGGGTGGGCTGTGACGAGGGGGGGGGCACTTCGGTGTCTGTGTGGCTGCTCTGGTGAATCGTTTCCCTGGGGAGCTCTCCGTGGGGGTCTTCCACGCCGAGGGGCCCTAGCCAACAGCACTTGCTCGTCCGTCACAACGAAAGCGGGTTTGAGTCTGTCTATGCCAATTTTTTCCCGCCTACCCCCCAAGTCTAGCAAAAAATGCTTATCCCCTGTTTCCAACACTCTGAACGGTCCATCATAGGGTGGGCGCAATGGAGGGCGGTGGGCGTCGTGTCTGACGAACACGAACTCCGCGCTCTTCAAAGTTTTAGGCACGAAAACACGCGGAAAACAGTGGTGGGCCGGGCCCGGCAGCGTGCCTGTGTTTGCGCTATGCTGCAAAAGCTGAGACGGGAAGCTGCCTGGCGCGGGATTATCTGGCAGAAATTCCCCGGGCAGCCATAGGGGCTGCGCAAAAACCAGCTCTGCTGGGGAAGCTTCCAGATCCTCTTTTGGCGCGGAGTGCAACCCCAATAAAACCCACGGCAGCCTGTCTACCCAATTTGCATCCGTCAGTGAAGCCCTGAGCGCTGCTTTCAGTGATCTATGAAAACGCTCGCATAAACCATTGGCCTGTGGGTTGTATGTGGTTGTGTGGTGAATTGTAACACCCAGGCTGCAGGCCATCGTGGACCAGAGTTCGGAAACAAATTGAGGGCCCCTGTCGGACGTAATGTCCGACGGGACTCCAAAACGTGCCACCCATGCTGTTATAAAAGCGCGTGCTACGTCCGCGGACGTGGTTGCCGCCAGCGGGACTGCTTCTGGCCAGCACGTGGTGCGGTCCACTACTGTCAGGAGGTGCGTGCACCCTTGTGATGGCGGGAGGGGGCCCACGAGGTCCACGTGAACATGGTCGAACCTCTTAGCCAGTACCCGAAACTGCTCCAAGGGAGCCTTCGTGTGTCTGTGTACCTTGGCTCATTGGCACGCCACGCAGGCTGCAGCCCACTCTTTTACTTGTTTGCGTAGGCTCGGCCACACAAACTTCTCTCCCACCATTTTGACCGACGCGCGCACTCCTGGGTGCGCCAGAGTGTGAACCGACTCAAACATGAGGCGGCGCTACGCGACCGGGACCACCGGACGCAGGCGTCCCGTGGAGACATCGCAGATTGGGGGAGGGCCGCCATCTTGCATTACCCTGCTCTCCAGCCTTAACCCTGTTGGTCCAGACTGGAGCGCGCGCACGTCTGCATCGCTAATCTGCTCCACGGCCATGGCTGCGTAATCTATCCCCACACAGACCGGGGCCACCACGGCGCGCGAGAGGCAGTCCGCCACCACATTCAGTTTACCCGACACATGCTGAATATCGGTAGTAAACTCTGATCGCAGCCAGCTGTCTCTGCTGCCGGCCCGACCACGGTTCTGAAACCTTGGCCATCGCAAATGTTAGCAGCTTGTGGTCCACGAACGCAGTGAAGTTGCGCCCTTCCAGCCAGAACTGGAAGCGGTGTATGGCCAGGTGGAGAGCCAGCAACTCCCTGTCAAACGTGCTGTATTTACGTTCGGTGTCGCGCAAAGTTCTGCTGAAAAAGGCGAGCGGCTGCCAAGCCCCGGCAACGCGTTGCTCTATGACAGCCCCTATGGCCACGTCTGAAGCGTCGGTGGTGAGCGCTATCCGGGCCGCTGGGTCCGGATGTGCCAGCAGTGCGGCGTTTGCCAGGGCTGCTTTAACTTCCGAGAACGCCCGCTCTTGCTCCGGGGTCCATTCGACCCTATCCACGGGTTTCTGTTTCTTGAGCGCGGCGTACAATGGTTGCATGAGCTGCGCCACGCGGGGAAGGAAACGGTTATAAAAGTTCACCATCCCCCAAAATTCCTGCAGCGCCGTGACCGTCTGAGGCCGGGGAAAATCCGCCACGGCGCAAACTTTGTCGGGCAGCAGGATTGCTCCTTCCAGAGAGACACGGTGCCCCAAAAAATCAATCTCCGTCACGCCAAACTGGCATTTCACCAGGTTGATTATTAACCCGTGCTCCTCCAACCTCCGGAAAACCGTCGTGAGGTGGGTTTCGTGTTTGTCTTCGGATGCACTGGCTAGCAGGATATCGTCCAGGTAGACGAACACGAACAGGAGATCGCACAGCACTGCATCCATCATGCGCTGGAATGTCTGTGCCGCTCCTTTTAACCCGTATGGCATGCGCAGGAACTCGAATAGCCCGAACGGAATTATTACCGCTGTTTTGGGTACGTCCAACGCGCGCACTGGGACTTGGTGATAACCGCGGACCAGGTCTATTTTGGAAAAAAATGCGCGCTCCGGCGAGGTGAACGGAAAAATCCTGTATGTGGGGGATTGGGTAGCGGTCGTGCGCTGTGGCGTTGTTCAACCTGCGGAAATCCTCGCACGGTCGCCACGATCCCTCAGCCTTAGGGACCATGTGTAACAGGGATGCCCATGGGCTGTTTGAACGCCTGATGATGCCCAACCTTTCCAGGTTGGCGAACTCCTCGCGCGCTATGGCCAGTTTAGCTGCGTGCAAGCGCCGAGGTCTTGCAAAAACGGGCGGCCCGGTGGTGGTGATAAAGTGCTCCACCCCGTGTTTAGCGATGGCCGCCGAAAACGTCGGGACCGTGAGTGCTGGAAACTGAGTGAGCAGTGTGTGGAACTTACCGCCTGGAGCTGTGACGTTGGCTTGTGCTGTTGGCTGGGTCACTCGAGCTATACAGGGGAGAGAGTCAAAGGACAGTGCATTAACCAGGCGTCTGTTAGCAACATCAACCAGTAAACCATGTGCACACAGAAAATCAGCCCCCAGGATATGGTAATTCAGTGCTGCTACGACAAAAGTCCACTCATATGTACGGCCGTGTAGAGATAAGATCAGTGTCCTCTCACCAAAGGTCTTAATTTCTGAGCCGTTTGCTGCCAACATCTCGGGGCCGCTAGGTCCTGCCAGCCGGTCGGCGTAGGTCGGCAGGATGAAGCTCTTCTGGGCTCCGGTGTCCACGAGGAAACGCCTCCCCGAGCGCGCGTCCGTCATGTAGAGCAGCTTGTTCTCTTCACCGAGGGTCGCAGCTGCTACCGACCGCTGGCCTCGGCGTTTTCCCGAGCGCTTGAATTGGCACGGTGGCGCACATCTGCGTGCGTTCTCTCCGAAGCGGCGTTGGTAGAAACAGAGCGTGTCTCTCTGGCGCTCCTTGGCCCCCGCTGCTGCTACCGTCGGTGGCTCCTCACCTCCTCTGGTCTTCTCGCTGGGCTCTGCCACTGCCGCGTTGACTGTGATTGCCCTGGTGGTGATGATGATCCAGTCTGCCTCCTGGGCTAGCGCACGATAGTCAGGCGCGGCCAGCAACGGCGAATTGGCCAGAACCGCTCTCGCCACTGTTGGAAGGTTCCGGAGGAAGAGGTGGGCAAACAGAAAGTGCCCGTCATCCGTGCCCATTAACGCCAGCATCTTCTCAATCAGGTCTACGGCCGAACCATCTCCTAACTCGGCCCGCGTCAGGAGTCTCTCCGCTCTCTCACAGTCCAAGAGCATGTAGCGCCGGGTCAGCGCAGCCTTGAGCGCCTCATATTTGTTGCTGGCTGGAGGCTGATCCAGAAGGCTCGCTACCTGCTGAGCTGTGCGGGCATCCAGCGCTGCGACCACATGGTAGAATCTGGTGTCGTCTGCCGTTACTCCCCGGAGGGCAAACTGGGCCTCGGTGTGGTGGAACCAAGAGCGCGGGTTGTGCTGCCAGAAATCCGGTAGCATGACTGAAACTGCACACGCGTGGCTGGGGGTTCCAGTCCGGGCTGTCTGTGGGATGGCTGCCGCCTCGCTGGAGCTTCCTGACCGGGCCGGCTCCGGGGTTCTTGCCTTTTGTTCCATAATACGTCTTGGGTCACCAGTGTGGAGTGTGTGAAATAAGAGGCTGATTCATGGCAGACGGTTTATTACACACTTCACATCTCTCAAGCACAGAACAGACTGGCACATTTCAGCAGGCACTCTTCTTTTACCCAAATCTCTTCTCACAAGTTTCATGGCATTTTCCCACGCACAACATGACATTTGCATTACACTGCATTCAACCCCCTACGTCCTTGACTCCTTCCTGCTATCTCGCCAGGAACCTCCTGAGCATTGATCTCCCATGCTTATCCACTGTCTCTTGTCTGAGATGCTAAATAATCCGACTCCCCCAAGGTGCTGCATTCCCATTATAAACTAAAAGAAAATTACTGCCGTCTCTCCTACTTAAAACAGAACACCAAAATAATCTCAGAACTATAAATACAGATGAAAAACTAACAACATATACACATCCATAGCTCAGTGAGGATGATCCGTTCTCCCCCACCACCACCAGACCCTTCACCATTCAGTCCGTCCCTGAAGATAGCGCGCTTCCCAGGCCACTGCTGGTCACCTCAATCCTGGTGCGCCTTCTTCTCCACACCTTCAGACGCTCTAATTGTCTGGGGCCATGCCCAACTGCCTTCCCCGGGGTGGTGCCACGAGCTATCCGGCAGCAGAAGGTAACCATCCTGCCGCTTGTCCGTCACCTGCAGCCGGCCCTGGTACTGTTCCATCTTCCACTTGGCTCTCACCCGCCTGGACCTCGCCTCCGCCCAAGCCGGAACCCAGTCCACGACTCCAAGTGGGGCCCTGCACAGCCTGCGGTGTCTCCGCCTGGCACACGCTCCCCCAGTGCCACTTGGTTCTTCCCCGACTGCTTGTAAACCCGCTGCGGACCCTGCCGATATGGTCCCGCATTCACCGGCCCACCACGACCGAGCTCCAGGAACACCTGGGGCCATCTTTTGGGCATCACTTGCTGCTGCAGACTTTCCCCCGTGCCGCCCGGTACCCTCCTTCAGGGCGACTTGGACACTGGCACCAGGGCCCTCCCGCGGCGACCCTGAGCGCGACAAGACTTGTCCACTTTCCAGAGTGCCCAGCACTTGTTCATCCCACACAGCGTCGTCCCGAACTCTCGGAACCGGTCGGTCCCACAGTCCACAGCCCAACCACTCTTCCCCAGCGCTGCTCCTGATGGAAAACCCGAGGCCATAGAACAGGTTGCAGCCCATGATGTTTGTGCCGCAGGCCGTCACCACAAACTCCACAATGGCCATCTCCGCCAACTTGTACCAAGCTGTCAGTCTCTGTCAGTCAAACTCTGGTCCTGGAGGAATAAACGAGACGGATCTGCCAAGTTGGAGGTCCTTTATTTCTGCAATGCAGGGGAACAGTGCAAAAAGGAATTCAGCTCTCTCGTCTCTGCTCTCATAAGCGGAGCAGAAGCAACAGGTTTTATGTCCTACCCTGAGCATTCAGTACACTGCCTTACCACCTGGGATGTTGATACAAGACAGAGGAGTGAAAGGAGGAGAAGCAGGGAGTGAAAGGAAAGGGGGAGAAGTGGGGGAGAGCGGAGACATCTCAGAAAACAGTTCAAATACCTAACAGGTCAGTGTGACATGAGAGCTTAACCTGGAACACAAAGTAAAGCAGGCATGTCAAAGAGATTATTAATGTAGCTTAGATCATCCTTTACGCTTATACTGACCTTCAGTTTCTAAAACCTATGAAGGCCAATAAACACTATGCAGCTTATGCCCTAATAGGATTACAATGGGCAGTTTATAGAACAATTCATATATGGAGACACACTTATAAAACATATGATCCCTAGTTTCTCAACAGATTAATGCATAGACAGTAAATTTCCACCATAGTACCCACCGTGGCCAACCATCCTCCTCCATAGCTGCAAAGCGGCGCTGAGTCACCTCCAATTCTGTAGTGGGGAAAACATTGCCTAAATGTAGCCCAGTTCAGCAGAGAACTCTCCGCCCTCGTGCCGATCAGTATCGGTACTCCATCCAACACTACCGTACAATGTGTGCGCCCACTGGTACTTGGGAACAAAGTATGTATTACAGTCGGGGTGGGAGGGGTCGAATTCCTGCACGGGCTCTCTTGTTCTGCTGACTGGCATACTCTCGCAAAGTAGTGTAGACGGCCACACCTGCTCCAGTGCTTCCCTCTTGCCGCACACTCTCTGGC
This sequence comes from Pholidichthys leucotaenia, assembly GCA_020510985.1. Classification (NCBI taxonomy): domain Eukaryota; kingdom Metazoa; phylum Chordata; class Actinopteri; order Cichliformes; family Pholidichthyidae; genus Pholidichthys; species Pholidichthys leucotaenia. Next base: position 95,853,237 of record CM035843.1, read on the forward strand.
CTTGTATCGGTGCTTTGTGGACTTGCAGCCCATACACCTGGGTTTCCCCAAGGCAGACCTCATCTGTCCAGCATTGACCCCGTCCGCGTTGTCCTCAATGCTCCCATCGCTGTCCGGGTCCACTACCTGCATAGCCGTGGAGGATCGTAAATCTCTCCGTGGAGGATCGTAAATCTCTCAGTGATACGACGCTCACTTAGCTCCTGAGTTAGCTTGTCTGCTGTTTCCAGCTGGAGCACCAACTCGACAGCCCTGGCCAGCGTCAACTCACCCGGAAATGTCAGCAGCTTGGAGCGGACCGCAGCACAGTTGGTGTGTTCCGCCAACTGGTCAGGAACCATTTCTTCCTCCAACAGCCCAACTCGACACTCAGCTGCCAACTGCCTCAAGTCCGACAGAAACTGCTGGATAGGTTCGACTACCTGTTGGCGGCGCTGTCTGAACTTAATCCTCTGGACGATAACGTTGTCCGGTGCCCTGAAATGGTATGCCATTAACTCGACTACTTCTTCATAGTTGTCCGCGTCACCAAGCGTGCCCAATATTCTCTGTCCCTCCATTCCCAGGTTATGCACAAGCAACGCACATGACCTCAGCTTCTCCATCCTTCCCAGGTCCAACGCTACCATATACGTTTGAAAAGCTTCATACCACCGAGGCCACAGTACAGGTGGCTCACTCGAGAGCTCCAAGAATGGCCGAATTGGTATCCCACGCGCTTCCATGGCTTTACTTCTCGTTGCCAAATGTTATGTCTGAGTTTGGAGTCAAGGAGAACGCCAGCAGTGGAGCTGAACACTCGTTTATTGAATACAGGCCTCCGTGCACCTAACTACACATGCTACCACAAGCAGAGGTAAAGGCAGAAGAGACTACCCCCCTACCTGCAGCCCTTCTTATACACAAGGGGTTGGCGTAACCGGAAAGTGGAGCCACCACCCCGTGCTACACAAATAAAAGCTCCAATGTAGAACAATATGAACAATAAATAACAGCATCACAGTAGTGCAACTCGATAAGTAGCATAGAACTGCTGCTTGCTAGCTAGAGATGGGCATATCGATACTCAAGTATCAATACTTCGATACCAGCTAGTCGATACTTTGGAAAAGATACTTTTTAAAATACCTCTACGCTAATACAAAACATGCAATTTGTTTTCACTTCTGAGAGTTTTAGGCATTAAATTTATATGTGAAAACCAGTGAAAAACCAGCCCAGGCATATTTTAGAGATGGTCTGTCATGTCACCAAGCAGCATAAAATTTGAAAAATAAACAAGATAAGCACTATTTAAGTTTGCAAAATAATCGGTATCAGTATAGGAGTAAAAGTCCCATAAATTAATGGTATCATATCGACAGAAAAAATGCTGGCATCACCCTTCCCTATTGCTAGCTTGTTTACCTGGCACTGCTGAGTCATGTGATGGTACAAGAGGGAGGAGGTAAAACCACAGGAAGAAGAGGAGCAAAGTGTGGCTGAGTGTGCCTGTTCCGTGCTGTGATGGGTGCAGTAACACAAAGTATCGATCTCATTACACATCAATATCAACGTTGGTATTGATATTATCGATATTTTGAATTGATCCACCCACCACTACTGAGTACTTTGCTCTGGCGGGAGTTTCCAGGCGCATGCGCAGTACCATTCCATTGACAGTAAGAGTGAGCTATGTTTGTGTTTATTTCAAAAACAAAGCATTATTTTGAAATTCTGGCAAAGTAAATGTCAAGAAAATTTGGCGATACAATGATACAAGCCTTTAGTTCCACTTTAATTTTGACCGGGCGAGCTGAAACAGAGAGGCAGACAGACGGATGGACGGACGGACAGGTACACACAGCCACAAACAGACGCACTGACTACTGTATGCCTCTCAGTTTCACCGAGGCATAATAAACCAATCAATACATGAAAATATCCTTCCTGATGCATTGAAACCTGGCATTGTAACCCCCATACACAAAGCAGGAGACAAAAGCCCTTTTTCCACAAGTATCTATTCAGCCTGACTTGCCTCGACTTTACTCGGTTTGTAGGGTTTTCCATTAGTAGCCGGTACCAGATACTATTTTCATACCTACTCCAGTCAGGTTCCAACTGTGCTGAGTCGAGCTGGAAATGTGATGTCAACAAACTGCAGGCCACTGATTGGTCAGGGTGTAATGTCATGAGAGCAACATCTTCACCAGAATCTTCAGCTGCCATTTGCAAAAAATTCTTCAGCAGCGAGCAACCATCAGTGTAAACAACAACAACGATAGAAATGGCTTCACAGAAATCAACACAGTGGTCCAACGAGGAGGTGCAGACTTTTCTGTTGGCTGATGAGAGAATCCATAGGGACCTAGACAGAGTGACCCAAAATGAATTTACGGCCATCGACCTACAAATAACAGGAGGCAGACTGGCATCGAACTGACCATGGCATCATTGTTAAAAACTGTGCTAGAGGATGGTGAGTGATGTGATATGATATTATATTATACATCTTTTACGTTATTTATCCCAGTGGTGGAAAGCTCACTTTGAACAAACAACACCGTTGTCTCCTGTGTGTAAACAGTGAGTTAGCTAGTTAGCCATCAATGCTAACTCTGTACTTTGCTTGTATTTTGTGCTTGTGTCAACAACATCTGAAGAAATAAGCTAGTGTTAATCCTGGTTAAAAAGTTGTTTTTACATGTTGCACTTTCATGCTGTGCATGTACTGAAGTTGTGTGTATTTTCGTTCTAGAGTCCAATCAGCATCTGCTTTGACTCCAGCAACGTCTAGCACGACACAGCAATGTGTTATCACTGGTAAAAAACACGTTGCACACCCCGTTGTTTTCAGTAGTGGTGGAGAAAGTACTCAAATTCTTTGCTTTTTTTTTTTGTAACTTGGATTTTTATTCATTTTTCATCATACATATTACATTCAGATCACAGTCTATATTTTTAAAAAAAGGAGCTAGAGTAAGAAAGAAAAAAAAAAGAAAAAAGGGGGGGGACAAATGTTGGAGCATCAAGTTTTTAGTTTTCATCTCTTAATTCTTCTGGTTTTCCCAGTGTCTTTGGTTATTCTTTCAGTTTCTGTCTCGTTGTTGCACTTTGTAGTGTGTCCATTTCCGCCATTTTTTTTTCATATAGTCCTTCTTGCATTCTTTGTCGATATGTTAGTTTTTCCATCAAACGTATATCCTCAACAATGTCAGTCCATTGCTCTTGGTCAGGAAGAACTTCTGATCGCCATTTTCTTGTGATTGTTTTTTTACATGCAATCAACAAGATTTTAACTAGATATCTGTCCTCAGCCTGTATTACATTGTCTCTTTTAAGATCACATAAATACATCAAGTTACAGTTCATTGGTATATTATATCCTAATATCCTCTGTATTGTCACATGTATAGATTTCCAGAATGATGAGATTTTGCAGCATTTCCAAAACATATGTGAGTGGTCTGCATTTTGAGCCCCACAGCCCCTCCAGCATAAAGATTGGGTATTTGTATATTTTCTTTGAATCTGTGGTGTAATGAAATAGCGAATCAGGTTTTTCCATCCAAATTCCCTCCATGTCCTTGAATTTGTTGATGTGTGTTGTGTTTTCCATATTTCTTGCCAGTTTTCTTCTGTTATGTTTAAATTTAGCTCTTTCTCCCATTTCTCCTTTATATAGTTACTTGAATGTTTGCTTGCCATAAGTTTCTGATATATCTTTGAAATAATTCTAATTTTATTTCCTGCATATGAGCTTAAAATGAATTGTATAATCTCGCTCACATCTGAGTGGAGGTTATACCTAATCTTCCTCATATAATAGTCTCTCATCTGCAGATATCTGAAGAATTCCGATTTTTCTAGTTTAAATTTTCTTCTGATGTTTACAAAGCTCCCGAAATCGTTTTTCCGATATTGCCCCATGCTGTGATTCCCTTGTTCACCAGATTTTTGTATCCCCTATCTTGCTTTGCCGGTTCAAACTGACTGTCAAATGCTACCCATTTCAATAGTTTTATGTCTTCCTTTATATTATACTTTTGTACTATTTTATACCACAGTTCCAAAGTAAATTTAGTGATTGGGTCTATTTGTTTGATTTGCTTATATGCATCCTTATCTCCTATTATGCTTTGTACTGGGAGTCCCTCAATTTCCTTTTCCATTTCTTTCCATTTTGCCTCATATCCTCCGTCGCACCAACATATGATATATCTTATTTGTGCTGAGTAGTAATATTCCTTTAGACTCGGCAGACCCATGCCTCCTTTCTCTTTTGGTAACCGGAGAGTTTTATATTTCACTCTTGGCTTTTTACCTCCCCAAACAAATCTCGATATCATCCTGTCCCACTTTGAGAACTGGGCACCAGGAATCTCTGTTGGTAGAGCCTGGAAGAGGTAAAGTAATCTAGGTTGTATGCTGATTTTGACTGTCTCAATTTTTGAATTCAGATCCATATTTAAGGTTGACCATCTATCAATATCTTTTTTTATTTCTTGTTCCAACCTATCATAGTTTGCTTTATAGATTTTGCTTAGATCTTTAGGTATGCTCACTCCAAGGTATTTTATTTCTTTTTGTTTCCAGTTTAGTTTGATCTTATCAGTTATCTGGTTTAGAGGGTTATAGTGGAATGTCAGTATTTGTGTTTTTGGTATGTTTACCTTGTATCCTGCTAATTTTCCAAAATTTTCTATCAAGTTCATCATTTCCATTATTGATTCATCTGGTTGTTCAAGGTAAACTATAATATCGTCTGCAAATAGCCCAATCTTGTGTTCCGCTCGCTTTATCATTACACCTTTTAATTTCTTATTTTGTCGCATCGCTTGAGCCAGTGGCTCTATGAACAGAGCAAACAAGGTGGGCGATAGGCAGCATCCCTGCCTGGTTGATCTTTGTATATTTACTTTGTCTGTTAAGCTACCGTTTATCTTGATTCTTGCCACAGGTTTTTGATACAGTGTCTTTATGCATTGTACTGATTTTTCATTAAATCCAAAGCGTTCCAGCACACTATATAGGAACTTCCAATTAACCCTATCAAATGCTTTTTCTGCGTCTAAACTCATTATTACTGCGCTTTTCTTTTCTTTATGTATTTGATTAATTATATGTATTGTTCTCCTGATATTATCATGTGTTTGGCGTCCCTCTATGAAACCAGTTTGATCATCTTCTATCAATTCCGTCAAGAATGTCTTTATTCGTTTACATATAATTGTTGTATATATTTTATAATCCACATTTAATAAAGAGATTGGCCTATAGTTTCCGCATTGTTCCCTATCTTTCCCTGGCTTTAAAATAACTGAAATAATGGCTTCGTTCCATGATGGAGGTATTTTGTTGTTGTTTAACGTCCAATTAAATGACTTTAGGAGCTGTGGCGTGAGTTCTTCTATAAACAGTTTATAAAACTCAGATGGGTATCCATCACTACCTGGTGATTTACCGTTTTTAAGTGACTTAATCACATCTTTAATCTCTTGTGTTGTTATTTCTGCTGTTAGCTTTTCATTTTGTTGATTTCCTATTGATGGCAAGTCCAATGTGCATAGAATTTTTTTAATATCCTTAGCATTTGTTTCTTCAGGTTGCGAGTATAGTTCTTGATAGAAATTATGGAATATTTCTTCGATGTTTTCTGGGTTAACTGTGGTTTTATTTGTGATGGGGTCTTTAATCTTATATACATTATTCACTGTTTGTTGTTTTCTTAACCGTTTTGCCAGCAGTTTTGTGGCTTTTGGCGCCGTTTCATAATATTTTTGCTTTAAATATCTATTTTTCCTTTCAATTTCATCTATTTGTATTTCTTTTATCTTTATTTTTTCTTCCTTAATTTCTTGGTATATTTTTGGGTCATTTGTGCTTTGATGTTTACGTTCTGATTCCCTCAGTCTCTCACATCTTTGTTCATATGTTTCCAGTTTAGACTTATTTGCTTTTCCTGTTTCAACAATTAATTTACCTCTTAACACGGCTTTTAGTGCATCCCATAGTATTGTTGGGTCCACTTCTTCATTATCATTCTCTTTGATATACTCGTTTATGTTTACTTTTATTCTTTCTTTCATTTTCTCATCATTTAACAGTCCTACATTAAGTTTCCATGTTGTTTGTCGTTTTCTATTGTTTAAATATATTTCCATGTATATAGGATTATGATCTGATATTTCTGCCCCTCCAATCCGACAATTTCTCACCCTGTGTCTGTCACCTTCATTCATAAGGAAGTAATCTATTCTAGAGTGTACTTTATGGACTGCTGAATAATGTGTATAGTCTTTTTCGAGTGGGTGCAGGTCCCTCCATATGTCTACCATACCCATTTCTGCCAGTGAGGTTCTTATGAACTTTGTTACATGTTTTTTTGTCTTCTTAACACTTGTTGTGTCAACTTCATGATCCATGACGGCATTTAAGTCTCCTCCACAAATTAGGACTCCTTCACTGTGTGTTGCTATGAGATCAAACAGATGTTGAAAAAACCCCTTGTCACTTTCTGGTGGGGCATAGATGTTCACTAATGTGATCTGCATACCATCTATTCTTCCCTTTATTATTACATACCTGCCTTCTTTATCCTGGATTTCTTGTTCACATTCAAATTGTATTTTATTTGAAATTAGTATCATAACCCCCCTTTTAGTTCCTCCCTTAAATGAACTGTAGTAGGAGTTCTTATAGCCAAATCTCTTTAGTTTCTCATGTTCTGTCTTGCTCAAATGTGTCTCTTGCATAAATATAATTTCGGCTTTTTCCTTCTTGAATTTTCTTATTATTCTTTCCCTTTTAACAGGTGAGTTCAGACCATTCACGTTTAATGTCATTATCTTAAGATTTTTACCCATATTCATGTTTTTCCATTTTTTTAACTTGTGCTCCTAACCCCTTTAACAACAAAACTAACACATATTTATACAAAAACACATTAACGAATCTCAACCTCCGTACTTTGGGCCTTTCTTCTGCCCACTGGTCCCTGTTGGTGGGTGGAGGGAATGACCTCACAGAGTGAAGGGCCCTCCCTAGACCTCTAGTTACTATCCAAGTAATAGTCATTAGTCTAGAAATGTCCAACAAAAATCACTTAAACCTCTCCTAGCCGTTTGTTTCTCTTTTACCTTGTCTTCTTGGCCTTCATTTCTTCTGTGTCCTTATTAATCTTTGTTATAATCTAGGCTTTCCGTTGAAAGCCTTGCAGTTTTTCCTGGGCCCGGTGTGCCACGTCCGTCTCCCGTCTTCTGCCGCTCATTCGTCTCCACTCCGGCTGTCGTGATGCGTTCAGTGCCGCCGCTGCTCCAGCCGCTTCCTCCGGTATGCTCACCACAAAGCCTCGCTTCATCATGTCCCGTGCTGCCTCTCTGGCTGTGTTGTATGTCTTCACGCCGTCCTCCCAATGAATCCTCATCTTCGTTAGCGGCGTTTGGAATCTAATTTTTTTCTCTTTCAGCGTTTTTTTAATGTTGGCATATTTCTTTCGCTGCTGCACAATTTCTGTCAGGTAGTCATGGTCAAAGAATATCTGTTTGTCGCCGATTCGTATCTTTTTTTTCCACGCTTGTGTCAGGATTCTTTCCTTTATGTCGTATTTCAGAAAGTTTACCACAACTGACCTGGGTGTAGAGTTTGGATTCGAGTTCTGTGCTGAGGCTCTGTGCGCTCGTTGGATCTGCAGGTCCGCTTCACCGGGCAGCTCAAGCTCTTTTTTTAAGAAATGATCCATGAATTTCGTCATCGGAAATTATTTGTTTAATTATCATTTTTTCACCTTGAGTTCAATGACAACACACTAAAAATCATATTAGCTATTTGAAATGATGGAATCATTTCAAACCCGTTTTTTTTTTTTTTTTTTGTGGTAATAGTCCCTATTTAATAGTGGAATGTTACATATGGTGGCCAGTATGGGGAAATGATTTATTGCTTTATGATTTAGTTGTGGTGAAACGATTAGGAATGGCAACTGGAAAATATAATGTTGAAGCTGCTCAAGATGGTAGGCCTAATGACCCAGATTTCACTGCGGGGCCTTTTGTTACAAGGAGGAATCCTCCAGGAGAAATTTCATCTTTACTGAGTACTTTGTACTTGGATGATGATGATTATGGGGATGAGGGCTGCGAAGAGCTAGATGCTGATAATGAGCCTGATACTGTTCATGGTGATAATAAAAATGTATGTGCTGATTTTGACGAAAATGTTGACATGAGGGAGGATGTGGCACACCCTGCACAACATGATTATGAGGAGCTAAAAAAATCAGGTGGTAATTTTGACACAGCAGCTTAACCAGCTGGATACTAAAGTAAAAGACTTTATTACCAGTACTGTTAACAGAGAGACAAATTTACGACAGTATGTTGACCGTAGTTTTGAAAAATTTAGTGATAAATTTGAAATGCTGGAAAGAAGTATTGTAAATTGCCTGTTACGGAGGGATGAAAAATGGAAACGACAGCTTAGCCAGTTAAGACTTGCTAGCACTCCCAAAGTACAGAAAGCAGTTTCAGTCTCTACTGATACTAGTCCTGTAGCTCCCATTCCATCATTTGGTCTGCCTGGCGTACCCGCTTACCACCCCAAACCTCCCGTGCGCCTGGAATTTCCTACATTTGGCACCGCCAGTGACTCCACAAATGTCCTTAATTTCATTGAGCAATGTGAGAACTTTTTGACTCTCAGACCCCTTTCCAGTCCTGAATTAATGGGTGCCCTGGCCACAGTTTTAAAGGGTCCGGTGTGCAGTTGGTGGAAGGCGGCGAAATATCAAGTCGCTGATTGGCCATCCTTCAAAGAGGAGTTCATGGGGGCTTTCCTGTCCACGGACTATATGGCAGAAATGAAAGAGAGATTGAGGGACATGGTGCAGAAACCAGAGCAATGCCTGAGGGATTTTGCCTATGATTATTGTGCCCTCTGTCTCAAGTGGAAACCTGATATGCCTGAAGAGGAGATGGTGAGGCGTATTTTGAACAATATTTACCCAAAGATTGCAGGTTGCCTGCGAGGCACGGTGTCGACTGTGGCACAGCTAGTGAAGGTGGGGTCTATGGTGAAGAAGGACTGCTCTGGGACTAAAGCAGTTGTCCCCAACCTTTTTTGTGCCATGGACCGGTTTAATGTCCGACAATATTTTCAGGGACCGGCCTTTAAGGTGTGGTGGATAAATACAACAAAAGAACATGATACGACTGGCATAAAAACTGTGGTATTTTCTAAATATATTAATAAACATGAACGTCCTCTTAACATCGCGACATCAACAACATGAGTAACATCCTCTCTGGCCAGAACACTCTCTGTCACTATGGTAATGTTTAAGCATGCCTTCAAAATAAGACACACCACAAACACAAATATAAAATGCATGAAAAATACAACTCACCACAACGCTGAATCAGTGGGAGCCCTGAGCTGGTTTCTCTGCAACGAGACGGTCCCATCTTGGGGTAATGGGAGACAATGACACCCGAAGTGTGTTGCTTATGTTCAGTCTACTTCGTAGTTTTGTTTTGGTTGCTGTCACTGCAGGATCAATTCTTCACCAGTAGTGAATGGCTTTTTAGCCTTAGCAATATGATTAGCCACCAAGTATGATGCTCTCACTTGCATTTGTTGATGTGGTGGCCCTCACTAATTGCTTCTGTCCTTCTTGTTCACGCTTTTTTCTTTCAAAATACTCCAAAGGCTTGTCTTTTAATGCAGGGTGCTAGGTCTCCAAGTGGCGAAGCAGTTTTGAAGGCTTCATTGCCTCATTAGAGAGCCAGTGCGTAGGAATCTCCTGTCGAGATAAATCCGTATTTTAAGTAGGACTCCTGGTCTGTTAAATGCAGCTTTTTTTTCTTGGAAGTCGTAGGCTCTTCTTCTTTCTCCTCACTGGGCCTTTTCCCCTTCGCAAAGAAACTTTCCAAAGACGTTTGTATTTTTACTCATTTTGCTAGCTCGTGGTTTAGCAACAGCGATTTTCGAAGTGACTGTTTGGCCTGGAGTCGGTCTCCTAGTATCACAATATGTGGGCGGGAAGCGCCTACAATTCGATTCTTTTTTTTTTTTATTCAATAGTAGAAAATACACACAGTACACACAAATTACAAATATGCTAATAATACAAGTTAATACCTCCTAATTTGGTTATTTGGTTAAAAAAATATTAAAAAATGCACATATTTATTTATTTTCCATCAGGCGCATCAGGGAGCCCTTTGGGTCCCTTGCTCCCTGACAGCTCGAGCACTCGGCAGCTCGGGTGTTTCACATACATTCATATCCACACTTCATTCATTCCCATTAACACGTTTTGGGGTTTTGTTCAATAAAACACAAGAAACCACTCCTGCGCGTGGGTTTCTCATTCACTAATTCCCGGCCTTGAATGTTAGCGGTAATGTATCACGTCACCGAGACAAGCGTCTTGACGTGCATCAAGAGTGAGCCATAGACTCTCTAATGGCGCCGGAGGCAGGGCGGCCGTACCAGCAGCAACTCTCTCGTGTCTTTGTGTTTCTATCTGTTTATTCCTGTATATAGTGTGTCTCTTATTAACCAGGGCTCTGCAGGAATACTCGGACTAAGAATGGACCAACTTTTTTATCTATGTTAGCCCGGTCTTTCTCTAGTTTTTCTTTTCTTTTCTCTTCCTCGGGCAATGGAGATCAGCAGAGGTGGGGGTGGACGCATTGTTTACACACACGAACAGCTGATTGCGCTGAGGAGGCCGGAGCCTGGAGTGCTGCGGCCGGCAGTGAAGCCCCTCATCCCGGATGAGCTGAAGAGGAGACACCGCGGGCGAAGGGCTGGAGCGAAAGTGAGGAGGAGGAGGAGGAAGCATAAGCCAGCTGTACCGATGGTCATCACCGGGAACGTGCGATCGCTGGGAAATAAAACAGATGAGCTTACAGCACTGGTCAGGACACAAAAGGAGTATCGTGAGTGTAGTTTCATGTGTTTTACGGAGACGTGGTTACACTCACAGATCCCGGATTTAAACATAGCGATACCTGGCTTCAAGACTATACGGGGGGACAGAGACGTGAAAAGCAGCAGGAAAAAGAGAGGAGGAGGAGTGGCACTTCTTGTTAATGAGTGGTGGTGTAATCCTAGACACATTTATGTGAAGGAAAAGTGCTGCAACCCGGACATTGAACTGCTGGCTGTTAGTATGAGACCTTATTATATGCCGCGAGAAATGAAGTGCACTTTAATTATTATCGTCTACGTCCCTCCGTCAGCTGACGCAGCGGTGGCCTGTGATGTCATCAGCTCTACTGCGGCCACATTACTGGAGAAGCACCCGGATGCATTCATGGCCATCACAGGTGATTTTAACCATGTCTCAGTGGGAAAAACACTACCAAACTTACACCAGTTTGTAGACTATCCCGCCAGAGAGAACAAAACACTGAATTTACTGTATGCCAGTGTCAGTGATGCATATAGTACCACAGCTCTACCCCCCCATTGGCAAATCGGATCACTGCATGGTCATGTTAACACCCAAGTACGTCCCCCTTGTGCAAAGGCATCCTTCTTATACACGGACTGTGAGGAGGTGGACACAGGAGGCTGCTGATGCACTGCAGGACTGCTTCGAAACGACAGACTGGAGCGTACTCTGTGAATCACATGGGGTGGACATAGACAATATGACTGACTGCATCACAGAATACATCAGATTCTGTGAGGACATGACCATGCCAGCTCAGACTGTACACTGCTTCTCCAACAACAGACCATGGGTCACCAGTGACCTGAAAGCACTTCTGAACAAAAAGAAGAGAGCTTTTAGGGCTGGAGACAAGGAGAAGCTGAGGGGAGTGCAGCATGAACTGAGAGAGATGCTGAGGAGGTGCAAGGACAATTATAGGAGGAAGTTGGAAGAGAAACTCAGGCAAAACAACACTAAAGATGTGTGGGAGGGAATGAAACGAATAACTGGGTGCAAGGGAAGAGTTGGGCAGCCATCTGGGAGCCAGGAGAGAGCTGAGGAACTGAATCTGTTTTTTAATAGGTTCAACTCACAGTCTGTCATCCGAGCAACACAACCAGACTCCCACGCACCCCTCCCCACTCACCCTCCTGTGCAGAACCTCTCTCCATCTCCTCCCTCCTCCTCCTCCTCAGGGGGCACCAGGACCCTCCCTCACTTTACGGTGACTACAGATCAGGTGGAGAAACAGCTGGAGAGACTCCATCAGCGGAAGGCTTCAGGCCCTGATGGCATCTCCGCAAGGACCCTGAGGACCTTTGCCAACCAACTAGCTCCGGTACTGAAACACCTGTACAACCTGAGTCTGAGTCTGGAAAGAGTACCAGTGCTGTGGAAGATATCCTGCCTGGTTCCTGTCCCCAAGAAGTCATCTCCATCAGATTTGATTGACTACCGACCAGTTGCCCTCACATCTCATGTGATGAAGGTCCTGGAGAGATTGGTCTTAGCCCACCTGAGGCCGCTGGTGAAGACGTGGCTGGACCCTCTGCAGTTTGCATATCAGCCCCATTTAGGAGTTGAAGATGCTGTCATCTACCTGCTGCAACGAGCCTGTCTGCACCTGGATGGTGGAGGAGATACTGTGAAAATCACTTTTTTTGATTTCTCCAGTGCCTTTAACACCATCCAGCCACTGCTGCTGGATGAGAAGCTGCGGGTGATGGGGGTTGACAGCTCTGTGATCTCCTGGATTACTGACTACCTGACAGGCAGACCACAGTTTGTCTGGCTGGGCAATGTCTTGTCTGGAGTGGTGGCTAGTGATACAGGAGCTCCACAGGGGACTATGCTCTCTCCTTTTCTTCTTACCTTATACACCACTGACTTTCAGTACAACACTGAGTCATGCCACCTGCAGAAATTCTCTGATGACTCAGCTGTTGTGGGGTGTATAAGAGGAGGAGAGGAAGGGGAGTACAGGGCACTGGTAGACAGATTTGTGGAGTGGACGGAGCAGAATCACCTGAGGTTGAATGTCAGCAAGACCAGAGAGATGGTGATTGACTTCAGGAAGAGGAAGACTCCTTCTCAGCCACTGCAGATTAGGGGGGAGGATGTAGGAGTGGTTGAGGACTACAAATATCTGGGTGTCAGGATCAGCAGCGGGTTGGACTGGAGATCCAACACCGATGCTGCGTACAAGAAGGGGATGAGCAGACTCTACTTCCTGAGAAAGCTGAGATCCTTCAACGTGTGCAGCAGGACGCTGGAGCTTTTCTACCAGACCGTTGTCGCCAGTGCCATCTTCTTTGCTGCTGTCTGTTGGGATAGCAGTATCAGGGCCAGAGATACCAACAGACTTGACAAGATTATCAAGAGAGCTGGCTCTGTAATTGGTCTCAGACCGGAGACCTTTGAGACAGTGGTGGAGAGGAGAACACTAAATAAACTGCGATCCATCATGGACAATCCTGATCACCCCCTCCACCACACACTAGATAGACAGCGAAGCACTTTCTCCAGTAGACTACTACAGCTTCGTTGTCGAACGGCCAGGTACAGGAAATCTTTCCTGCCACATGCAATTTCACTGTACAATAACTCACTATGATGTTGTATTCTGGTCATAGCTATGCTGCCACACTGCACCTTACAGACTAACTGGTACCTCACATTTTCACTCTGCTCCTGATAGTCCTTCTTTGTGCAATGGGATGATTCATGTGTTTATACGAGTCATCATATATTAAGCTATGATGTATATAGGTTTTATAGTCGTGTTAGTTTTACTTTCCATGGGTAATCCCTTTGTCTGTCATGTGTATGTTTCTGTTGTTTGGTCGTCTACTGTCATGGTGCTGTTACACTGTAATTTCCCAGTTTGGGATCAATAAAGTACATCTATCTATCTATCTAGACGGATGTAACGGAGAGAATCCGGTAATTTTTCAAAATAAAACATCATTCAGACTCAGATAATAAATAAAACAGAAGTAATGTAAGTTATTTATTTTTTCTGTGCGGCCTGGTACCAAATGACCCATGGACCGGTACCGGTCCGCGGCCCAGGAGTTGGGGACCTCAGGACTAAAGGGTACTGGCAAGGGGTCCATGCAAATGAGGACAACTCAACAACAAATGTTCCAGACAAAAGAGCAAAGAGTGCGGCGGAAGTTATCCTGATGCACCAGGAATGCCAGACTGGCAGGAACCTGGACCTCTTGCTGGTTCCATTGACCATTAGAGGGCTCCAGGGTGTCGCAGTTTTGGACTCCAGGAGTACCAATACTCTGATCAAAGAGAGTCTGTGGAGACAGCTGGCAATGGTTGGCGAGACCCTCCAACCTACCGAGGAACAAAGATTTGTAATGGCGGATGGCACTGCTCACCCAGCTCTAGGCAAGACGTGGCCTCTTGTGGACTGGCATGGTGGAAAGTAGGCTGTGGAAACCCACGTGTTGGAGGACCGCCATCTCGCTTTCCCTGTCATTATTGGGTTGAACTTCCTCTTACAGACTGGGGTGATCGTAAATCTGGCCAAGAAAGTCTATGGGCTGAAAGCAGGTGATGGATATGGCTATCATTCATTCCTCCACCAAACTCATGATATAAGCAGGTGGTTTAAAGTGCCCATGTGCACCTCCCAAAAGGACATTTGCCTTTACTATGCCTTGCCTGTAGGGGGTGTCCTGCCCTGTTGGACATCAGCCTCAAGCACTAAGCCCTCATCCACCTATGACACCGACTGCCCAGAGGAACTCCAACAACTCATCCAGGAGTGGCCCACCATCATGTCTGACATCTTGAGAAAGACCACTGTGGAAAGGCACCACTTTTTTTACCCAGGATGAGGTACTCGTGAGGCATAAAGCATATCATGTGTCTCCTTGGAAAAAGCAAATGATTGAGGAGCATGTGAAAAAAATGCTTAAAGACAACATCATTGAACCATCCCAGTCAGCATGGGGCTCACCAGTGGTACTGGTAAACAAACCAGATGGCTCCTACAGGTTCTGCATGGATTGCTGAGGGGTAAATGCCAAGACCTTACTTGATGCATACCCAAAGCCCACCATTCATGACATCTTGGAATCACTGGATAGCGCCTCCTGGTTCAGCACATTGGATCTGCAGTCGGGTTACTGGCAAGTGGCTATGGCGGAGGAAAGCAAACCTAAAACTGCTTTCACAACATCTCTTGGCCTCTTCCACTTCAACTGCATGCCCTTTGGTCTCTGTAATGCAGCTGTGACCTTCCAATGACTGATGGAGAAAGTGTTGGCAGAACTGAGAGAAACAATCTGTTTTGTGTACATAGATGACATCATAGTGTACTCACACTCATGTGAACAACATCACCGGGATCTGGCAGCAGTCTTCCAAAAGTTACAGGTAGCCAACCTCAGCCTGAATATGAAAAAATGCCACTTTTTTAAAGGTAAGCTGAAATTCCTGGGCCTAAGTAAAGGAACGTGCTCACTGTCTGTGTGTGTGGTGAATGTTTGTTAGCCACGGTGCGTTCACGGGAGGCTAAGTTGTGCTGCATTGTATGCTGTAGGTTTCCCCTGGACAACAGAAACCAAAGAGCCGCTCCTCTTCTCTCCACTTGTCACCTGCCTGCCATCTCTACTCGGGCACGGAGCATTCCCTCCTCGAGGCGTACAAGAGGGCCTTGGACGAGCCCGGACAGTTCGGTGCTTAACTTCCAGGCTAAGGAGGATGTTAGCGGGAGTTCCTGGCTGGACAGTCAGTGAATGCATCACGCTCGATTGAGGTCGCTCAGGTTTTCCTCTTGTAGCGCAGGAAGTGACTCTGGTTGAAAGAATTGTATTGCTTCTTTCCCTTATGTGCTTTTTCAGGGTATTCACGCTATATATAATATTTATTGTGGGGTAGTCTCTTATCTTGGGCACTTTGGGAATGTATGTATGGTTTCTATGAGAGTGTATGACTTCAAAAAAGATGGCTGCCACCGGAGTGAGGAGTGGTCTGATGGGACACTTTCTGCCTATATACTTATTCTTATTACTGTCTTTGTGTCTCTGTAACTGCAACAAGAAGGGTTTTCCGGCCAACTCAACTAAAGGTGAAGCTAAAAAGTTTTATTTATATGGATTTGGACATGGACATTTCACCCTGTACTCTATCTGGTCTGCAAAAGCCCTGAGAAAAAGCTCCCAAAACAAGGCAAACATGTCGGGTAAGCAAATATCACAATATGACAGAGGCTATACAGTTAAAGTACTGTTAGCACTGCTACTTCTGGCAGGGGATATTCACCTTAACCCTGGACCTGCCACTATTAAACAGCAGACTACTGGGTTAGCACAAACATCTGAGCTGGCGAATTGGTTGTTTCTATCTACGGCCCTTCATAGCGAGTCGGGTGAGTCGAATTGCACTGAACAGACTCACATGTCTGATCCTGCTGTAAACAGCTGTGCTACGTCCAAACTTTTGGAAACAGGAGCGGTTAAACAAATTGCAAATGAGGCGAGATCCAAAAACCGTGCTGTTCAAAAGCAAAAACAACATCTATTTTTCCAAACTGTTAATCATGCACGAGTTCTGTGGGACGCAAAGGCTAAACCAAAGGGGATCCTCGGCGGACATCTAAACATAAGAAGCATAATCCCCAAAAGAGATGAGATTTCGGTGTTGCTGTCTGACTCAAATCTGGACTATCTTTGTCTCTCAGAAAGCTGGCTACACAGTAACATTGACACCAATATGATCGATATTGTGGGCTATCAGTGTTTTAGAAAAGACAGGCAGCCAGGGAGGGGAGGGGGTGTTTTAATTTACATCAAAGAGAAATTTAAATGTCAATTGGTTGATTTGAATACTTCACTTGAATGTTTAGCAGTTAATGTATGTCTCTCACCGGTAATGAATTTCAACATCGCAGTATTGTACAACCCACCCTCACACAATTCTTCTTTTTATAATGAATTAAGTGATCTGGTTAAACAACTTGAGAGGAGCAGAGAAACCATATTTTATGGTGATTTCAATATCAACTGGTCTGATAATAAGGAAAAACAGAAACTGAAAAGCCTCATGACTAAATTTAATTACAAACAAATGATCAAAGGACCCACCAGGATAACCAAACAATCGAGAACACTTATTGACATGGTATTCGCTAATAAACCAGAACGAATAACCAGAACCTATAATCTTGTAACTGGTCTCTCAGATCATAACATGGTTCTTGCTGTCAGAAAACTCACTAAAAAGCGACTACAGTATTTTGGAGGAGTCGATATTGACAAACCAAATTTTATTATTCCCAAATCAAAAAATGAGGAGTTTGAACATTACTTAGAGAATCAAAATTGGGAGCAGCTCATGTCAATAAACGAAGTAGATGATTGTTGTAATTTTATAACTGCAACAATTACTAAGTCCATAGAAAAATTTACAAAGCAAATTAAAAGTAGACAACAGAAGATTAACCTACCATGGTTAAATAATGAAATAAGAAAACTTATGAAGAGGCGAGACTCTGCATTGAAAACATCATTAACCTCTAAACTGCAAAATGATCACCTTGTGTACAAAAGCTTAAGAAATAAAGTGGTACAAGAGCTGCGAAAATCAAAAGTATCTTATTACAATAAACTGATAGATCATGCAAAGGGTAACAACAGTTCCCTATGGAGGCATTTAAACAACTAATAAAAAAAATGTTCAGAAGGGGGTAAAGGAACTTAGAATCAATGGCAAGACCATCAGTGACAAGGCTACATTGGCAAATGAATTTAATTCATATTTTGTGGGCTCTGTGGAAGACTTGACAAAAAACTTTGTGCCGCCAAATGTGCTCAACAACACAAATTCAATACTTCCAACAGATTCTTTTCACATTGATGAGGTAAATGAGGAGTTAATTGCTGGTATTGTTAAAACACTGTCAAACTCAAAAACTAATGATATCTACAACATGAGCACCTCCTTTCTCAAAACGCACAGCAAAATATTAATCAAACCACTGACTCATCTCATTAATCTCTCCATTAGGTCTAGTACATTTCCATCTGGCTGGAAAAAAGCTGTCGTCATACCAGTTCATAAATCAAGCAGTAAAGACGATATATGCAATTACCGCCCAATCTCTATTTTACCAGTCCTGTCTAAGGTTCTTGAAAAAGTTGTAGCTACACAGCTGATATACTACTTACAAGACAGTCAACTTCTTCATCCACATCAATTTGGTTTTAGACCAGGATACTCAACAGAAACAGCAAATTGTTGCCTTATTGAAAATGTCAAACAGTCCTTGGACAGGGGTAATGTGGTAGGAGCTGTTTTTCTAGATCTCAAAAAGGCTTTCGATACTGTAAACCACAGTTTGCTTTTATCCAAAATGGTATCTTTTAACTTCTCCCCAGATACATTAGAATGGTTTGCGTCTTATCTCCAGAATAGAGAACAGTGTGTAAAAGTTCACCAGGATAAATCCTCACTTTTAAATAACCGTATGGGTATCCCACAAGGGTCCATTCTTGGTCCTTTACTTTTCAGCATTTTTATTAATGACTTGCCGCTACACTGCTCTGCTGCAACATGCCAACTTTATGCAGATGATGCAGTTATTTACACAGCTGCCAAGACTCCAGCACAGGCTGCAGATGTACTGTCTACAAGTATGGTTGATGTCCAAGAGTGGCTCCTCCAGAACCATCTATTGCTGAACCTTCAGAAAACAGTTTCAATGTGCTTTTCAATCAAAAAATATAACCTGCAATGTTTTAAAGTTAATATACATGATCATGACATCAGTTTAGTTACAGAATTCAAATACCTTGGCGTTGTTCTAGATCCTCAACTCAAATTTAATCTTCATATAAAGAAAATTTCAAAAACAGTAAAAAAAAATCTGAACTGCTTTAAATTAATTAGATATTACATACCTTACGAACCTGCTGTACTGTATATGCATTCTATGGTTTTTTCTCATATATCATACTGTTTGACAGTCTGGGCTCAAGCAGCCCCTTCCACAATAAGACATATAGGTTCATTATATAATCAAACCCTAAAAATCTTGGACAAAAAGCCCATTAGGTGGCATCACTGTAATATTTTAAAAAAAAATACAACCTATTGAGTTTTGAGAGTTTCATTGACCTCTGTTAACTGAAATTAACTTTCAAATGTTTCCATAAATCAGCACCTGAGCCACTTGCTGGTTTCATCCAAAGACAGGACAGCAGCAGAGCCACCAGGAGTTCTGTTAACAATAACTGTAAAATATTCCACCGCAGAACCACATTTGGACAAACAGCTTTCTCTATAAAGGGCAGTCACATCTGGAACACAATGCCAAATGAAATTAAAATAATAACAGACTTTAAAACATTCACTAAAAAGGTTAAAAACTGGCTGAAAAATAAACAAGAATGTTCCCATTTATGAAATGATTGTCTGCAGGGTGAGAGTGAATGAAGGGTAGGAATGAATGTGTTTGTTTATAGTGAGTGACGAAGGGAGGGAGGCCTGAAATAGGCAAATGTGTGTCAGGTTGTTATATTTGTGTATTTATAATATTTATAATTGTGTATTTATAATGTATTTATGTTTTTTGCATTGATGTATGTGGTTATTGTGTATTCCTTTTTTTTTTTTTTTTTTTTTTTTTAACTTGTTTCTCCTTTGTAAAGCCCATCCAGGGACAAGAGTTGCAAATTAGCTAATAGCTATACACTCTGTGCAACACATCAGATTGATTGTCATTGATTAATTGTCTATGTTTATTGCACTGTTCCTGTCAAATAAACAAATCTATCTATCTACATTGTATCACATAAAGGGGTTGAGGTTGACCCAGCCAAGACACAGGCAGTGAGGGATTTTCCTGCAACTCATGATGTGAAGGCCCTACAGAGGTTCCTGGGATTGGCAGGATGGTACCATAAATTCATACCCAACTTGAATGAAGGAATGAATGAATGAATGAATCTTTATTTCGGATAGATTAAAAGTAGAGATTAAAAAAGAAACAGAATAATATAACAAAGGGGGAAAGAAAATCCAACAAGGTCAAATTAGACAATAACTCCTCTGATTATACAGTTCAACATAAGTTATTCGAAATGGGTGATGGTTGAAGCTGCAGCTTATATTGCCCACCTATATTCCATCCAAGAATTCAAAAGAAAAACAAAACAAGAGCGATTACAATTCAGAACATAGCTAAGACAAATTGTGACAAAAAAACTAAGCAACAACACAACGCAGACTGGATATGACAGTCCTTATGTGATTTTACATGTCATCTTGTATATATGTTTGGAGAATTTCTTCCTTTAGTTTTTGTTTAAATTGTCCAAGCGTTGTACATGATTTTAATTCAGGTCCAAAATCGTTCCATAATCTGACTCCTTGCACTTAAACACAGTGTTGCTTGGTGGTAGTTCTCACTGAAGGTTTTTGAAATATACATGTTCCTCTGAAATGATATTGTTTCTCCCTTATTTGGAACAACTTTTGGATATTTGCGGGCAGTGATAGATTCTTCACTTTAAACATTATTACTGCAGTTTTAAAGTCAACCAGATCTTTCAACTTGAGAGCTTTTAATTTAAGAAAAAGTGGGTTTGTTGGTTCCCTGTAAGCAGCTTTGTTTATTATTCTAATAGCTCTCTTCTGAAGCATAAAGAGTGGATATATGTTTGTTTTATATGTATTTCCCCATACTTCAGTACAATATGTCATGTATGGGAGTATTAATGAATGATACAAGGTATATAGTGTGGGTTGATTCAGCAAATATTTCACTCTGTGTAGTATTGCAATTGATTTGGATATTTTACCTTTAATATAATTAATATGCGACTTCCAACACAGTTTATTATCAATTATTACTCCAAGAAATTTAGTTTCGGATACCATTTCAGTCTCTACACCATTTACACTGAGTTTAGATACTAAGTTGTTGTGATGGTTGTTAAAAACTATAAATTTTGTCTTACTTAAATTGAGCGTTAATTTGTTTGAATCAAACCACAATTTAAGCTTTCCTAATTCCTTTCCAAGTGTATCCAAAAGTTGTTCCAAATTGCTTCCACTGCATAATAAATTAGTGTCATCGGCAAACAATATTAAATCCATTTTTTCTGAAACTTTACATATATCATTTATATACATATTGAATAGCAATCGCCTCAAAACTGAACCCTGTGGGACTCCACAAGTAACCTTCAGTAACTGTGAGTTTTTGTTACCAACACATACATACTGATATCTATTCTTTAAGTAACTACATAACCAGGACAGTGCTACTCCCCTAATACCACAATTTTGTAGTTTCTTTAATAATAAATTATGATCCACTGTATCAAATGCTTTTTTAAGATCCAGGAATACCCCAACTGAATACTCTTTATTTTCAACGGCAGTTGATATTTTTTCTATAAATTTCATTAGAGCAAATGCAGTTGTCCTCTTGTGTCTGAACCCATATTGCTGCTCGTACAATAAATTATTCTTCAGTATGAAGTTGTCAATTCTCTCATAGAATATTTTTTTCAAGTATCTTGGAAAATTGCGGCAATAGTGAAATTGGTCTATAGTTTGAGAATTCCCCTCTTTCACCCGTCTTGTACTGTATATCGGAATTACTTTAGCTATTTTCATTGCATTGGGAAATATACCTGTTTGGAGAGACAGGTTACAGATATACGTCAGTGGTTTCACTAAGCATTCAATAATAGTTTTGACTAAGAGCATGTCAATACCATCACAGTCCGTAGATGTTTTACTTTTAAACGACTTAACAATTTCAATGACCTCTCTCTTGTCTGTGTTCTTTATGAAAATGGAGTCTTGTATAGCAGTGTTTTTGCTTATTGTATCACCTGTGGGTGCCGTAATGGGTATTTCTCGAGCCAAATTTGGACCAATGTTAACAAAAAAGTTATTCAATTCATCTGCAGGTGAAGCTGCATTCACACTCTGAGTCGTTTTATTATTTTTTGAAAAATTGGTTGGGTAGCTTGTATTTCTGTTTTTATTTCCAAGAATATTGTTAAGTATTGTCCATGTATTTTTAATATTGTTTTTCTCCAGTTCTTTACTGTAATAGTCTCTTTTACTACATCTTATTATATATGTTAACTTATTTTTGTATGTTTTATACAACTGCTCTGCTTCTTTTGGCCTTTTCTTTAGGAAAGCTTTATATAATAAATTTTTCTTTTTACACGCCTTTTGTAATCCTTTGGTTAACCATGGCTTATCGGCAAATTTATGTTTAAGCTTTTTCTTTACTAATGGACAATTTTTTTCATAAAGAGTGGTTACAATGTTTATAAATGTGTCATAGGCTTCATTTACATCTGATCCATAGACTTTTGTCCAGTTTTGCTTCAGCAAGTCTTCTTTAAAAGAACTGATTGCATTTTGTGATTTGTATCTGAACGATTTTAAAACTTTTTCTGTATTGGCCCCTGTGTGGCCATGGATAAGTGCAAAGGTTGGCAAATGGTCACTTATATCATTTATCAATAATCCACTTTCTATTTTATTATCAATAATATTAACAAACAGGTTGTCAATAAGTGTAGCAGTGTGAACTGTGATTCTACTGGGATGTGTTATTGTGGGATATAGACTCATGCTGTACATAGAATTCATGAACTCTGTAATTACATTTAGTTGATATGGATTTAGTAAATCAATATTGAAATCTCCACAAATTACTACCATTTTCTTACTAGTAATATTATTGTACAGCTCGACTAATTTATCTCTGAATGTCTCAATGCAAGTTCCCGGCGTTCTATATATACAACTTATAATTAGATTTTTTGTTTTATCTTGGTCAATCTCAACAGTAACACATTCCAAAATCCCTGGTAGTGCAAAGGACATTCCATTTACAAGCTTACACCTATACAGGTCATCAATATACAGTGCAACACCACCACCCTTTTTTTGAGATCTGTTAATATGAAACATCTGATATCCCTCTATTGCCATCAGGGGAGCCTGCTCTTCATTAAGCCAAGTTTCAGAAACTGCAATAGCTGTAAATTTTCTGTCTAGCTGTTTTAAATAGTTCTGAATCTGTAGAAAGTTTTTAAGACTTCTGCTGTTGAAGTGTATTATCGATAGTTTACCATCTAGTTGCACTTGACTTTTGAATTGCTTTTCAGTGTAATATTCACAATGATTATGAATATTATTGAAAAAGTGGTTATCAGGATCAATATCATTCTCCATCTCTTGTAGTTTATGTTCTGCATAATGGCATATTTTCAGAGTTTGAATTTCCTCACTGTGTCAAATGACTTTGCGGACCTAGTGGCTCCATTAAACAACAAGAGAAAGGGGGTTGAATGGAACTGGACAACAGAGTGCCAGACTAGCATGGATGCCCTGAAGCAAGCATTACAGAATCTTCCTGTGCTGGCACAGCCCAACCCATCCTTACCCTTTCAAGTCCATACTGATTCAAGCAAAGCGGGGCTTGGTGCGATCCTCTCCCAAAGCACACCAGAGGGAGAACATGTGATCGCGTATGTCTCTCGAGTTCTTCGAGGTCCGGAGCTGAACTATTCCACCTCTGAAAAAGAATGCCTTGCTGTTGTATGGGCTGTAGAGAAGTGGAGACATTATTTGGAGGGGGTGGAGTTCTACGTTTTCACTGATCATGCAACATTGTCATGGGCTTCCAGCTGCCCGAAAACAACCTCAAGGCTGACTCAATGGACACTGCAGCTGCAGCAGTTTAACTTCAAGGTCCGCTATGGCAAGGGATGTTTGAACGTGGATCCTGATGCCCTCTCCAGAGCTTATGAACCTCATTCCATCGAGCCTGTGTCATGCCTTATGGTCTCCACCTGAAGTCACTCTGAGCTCCCCACCTCATTAGCAGAAATTGCGGCAGAGCAGGAAAAAGACCAAGTGGTATGTGACCTGAAACAGCACAAGTTGAACCCCTCACAACCTGACCACATCAGTTTTGTCATGCACCAGGGGGTGCTGCATCGACAGGTTCCTTTAAAAGACCAAGGAGAGAAGCACCAGCTGGTAGTACCATAGTCCCTAGTCCCGGAATTCCTCCGGTACTACCATGACAATCCCCTGGGTGGGCATCTGGGTCAGTTGAAGACCCTGTTGAGAGTTTTGGAGGTAGCCTGGTGGCCTAGCATCTGGAAAGATGTCTGCAGTCATACCAAAACCTGCATAACCAGTCAACAATACAAAACAGACAATACCAAGCCAGCTGAGTTACTGCAGAGCACAGACATCTTGTCTCCGGGAGAGATGATGGGAATTGACCTTATGAGCCCCTTCCCATGAAGTAAAAAGGCCAATGTTTACCTACTGGTGGTGGTGGACTACTTCACAAAGTGGGTGGAAATGTTCCTCTTAAGAGACAGTAAAACACCTCGTCTTGTCAAGATTCTTTGAGAGGAAATTTTCACCTGCTGGGGAGTGCCGCACTACCTGGTTTCTGACAGAGAACCACAATTTACTGCCAGTCTCCTGACAGACCTCTGTTAATGCTGGGGAGTAGTGCAAAAATTAACCACAAGCTACCACCCTCAGACTAACCTCGTCGTCGTCATCGTCATCGGCCTCCGTCGGTCTATGATGACCATGGAAGAGAATCCTAAACGTCTACTCTGCTGGAACAGCACCGCCTGTGGCTGAACAGGCCGATGCGCGAATGACAGTCCCTGTCACACAGGTCGCACTTGTGGGTGGTCTCCGTGCTGCTGGGTCTGTGCCAGTTCTTCCTGCGGGTCCTTTTTTCATCTGCTGCAGCAGTCAGTCTCTCTTCACCCGCCTTGAGCTGTCTGGTCAGGGTGCCTCTCCATTTGGAGCGGTCCGTTGCGAGGTCCTCCCAGCGCCCTGTGTTGATCTCCAGGGCCTTCATGTCTCTCTTGCAGACGTCTCTAAAGCGCAACTGTGGGCGGCCAACGTCTCTCCTGCCAGTTGCCAGTTCTCCGTAGAGGACGTCTTTGGGGATTCTGCCATCCTCCATACGGTGAACGTGGCCTAGCCAGCGGAGCCTGCGCTGCCTGAGTAGAGTGAACATGGAGGGAAGGCCAGCGCGGGACAGAACTTCTGTGTTGGGCACTTTGTCCTGCCAGGATATGTCCAGGATGTGGCGAATGCAGCGCAAGTGGAAGGAGTTCAGTCTCTTTTCCCGCCGGGCGTATGTTGTCCACGTCTCACTCCCATAGAGCAGTGTGCTGATGACGCAGGCGTTGTACACTGCCATCTTCGTCTTGACAGAGAGTTTGGGATTCTCCCACACTCGTGTGGTGAGGCGAGCGAGTGTGAAGGCTGATTTTCCAATCCTCTTGTTGATCTCTGTATCAAGGGAGAGGTTGTTGCTGATCGTGGACCCCAGGTACGTGAACTGATTCACGACCTCCAGCTCATAGTCGTCGATGGTGATGGTTGGTGGTGCTTCCGTGCCTTGTGCCAAGACGTTAGTCTTCTTCAGGCTGATGGTAAGCCCGAAGTCCTTGCATGCCTGGGAGAAGCGGTCCATCAGGGTCTGAAGCTCCTGCTGTGTGTGGGTTGCGACTGCAGCGTTGTCTGCGAACAGCATGTCTCTGATTAGAGCTTCGCGTACTTTGGTTCTGGCTTTCAGGTGGGCGAGGTTGAAAAGCCTGCCGTCAGATCTTGTGTGCAGGTAGATTCCCTCTGTTGCTGTGCTGAAGGCATGCCTCAGGAGCATAGCAAAGAAAATCCCAAAGAGGGTTGGCGCAAGTACACAGCCCTGTTTCACTCCGCTGCGTATGTTGAATGGCTCTGAGATGTTGCCATCGTGCTGCACTATCCCCTGCATGTTGGTGTGAAACGATTCGATGAGGCTTTGCAACTTTGGTGGGCATCCTATCTTTGGCAGGATCTTGAAAAGACCCTCTGTGCTGACCAGATCGAATGCTTTGGTGAGGTCGATGAAGGCGACGTACAGAGGCATGTTCTGTTCTCTGCATTTTTTCTGGAGTTGGCGGATGGAGAATATCATGTCTACCGTCATTCGCTCAGCGCGGAAGCCACACTGAGACTCGGGGTAGACACGTTCGGCAAGCTTCTGTAGACGAACGAGAACAACTTGTGCGTAGACTTTGCCAACAACGCTGAGGAGGGAGATGCCCCTGTAGTTGTTGCAGTCGCTTGTCTCCCCTTTGTTTTTGCAGAGGGTGATGATCTTGGCGTCCCTCATGTCCTGTGGTATGGCACCTTCCTTCCAGCACTAGCAGAGGACGTCATGCAATGGCAGCAGTAGGGTGGTCTTGCAGTGCTTGATCAGGTCGGGGGGTATGCCTTCGTTGCCGGGTGCCTTGCCAGCGGCCAAGCTATCAATGGCCTTGCTGAGTTCGTCGATGGTTGGCTCGGCGTCAAGTTCGTCCATGAATGGCAGGCAGTCGATGGCATCAAGGGCTGACGGTGTCACGGTGTTCTGTCTGGAGTAGAGGTCGGAGTAGTGTTCCACCCATCTCTCCATCTGCTTGTTCTTTTCTGTGATCATCTCCCCAGTGGAAGATTTGAGGGGGGCCGTCTTGCTCTGAGCCGGACCAAGTGCTTTCTTGATGCCATCATACATATCACGGATGTTCCCTGTTATGGCAGCGGTTTGAATGTCTTGGCTGAGCTGAGTCCAGTACTCGTTGGCACAGCGCTGAGCAGTCTGCTGAACTTTGCTTCTCGCAGCCCTGAGAATCTGGAGATTCTTCTCGTTTGGGTACTTCTTGTACTCAGCAAGTGCTGAGCGCTTGGCTTCAATGACGGGGGTCATCTCGGTCAACTTGGCATCAAACCAGTCCTGTGACTTCGAGGTCTTCTTCCCAAAGGTAGCCAAGGCGGTGCGGTGGATGGTGTTTCGCAGCTCTTCCCACTTCTGCTTTGCAGATTCTCCTTCTTGTGGTACACCAAGTTCCTTCTCAATGGTGGAGGCAAACTGCTCAACAAGTTCTGGTTGAGCCATCTTGCTGGTGTCAATCCGTGCCTTTCCAGGCTGTCTAGCACGATGGAATTTCTTCAGCTGCAGCTTGACCTTACAACACACCAATGAATGGTCTGTGTAGCAATCTGCACTCTGGAACGAACGGGTGATTAGCACGTTCTTCAGTGAGGTGCGCCTGGTCAGGATCAAGTCCAGCTGGTGCCAGTGCTTTGAGCGCGGATGTTGCCAGGAAACCTTGTGTTGGGGCTTGGTCTTGAAGAACGAGTTTGTGATGCACAGATCGTGATATGTGCAGAACTCGAGCAGCCGCTGTCCGTTCTCGTTCATTCTGCCCACGCCAAAAGGTCCAAGACAGGAGGGCCAGGAGTCGTGGTCAGCACCCACTCTGGCATTGAAGTCTCCAAGGAGAATGAGTTGTTCAGAGTTGGGGATGATCCTGACAGTTGTTGCGAGATTCTCTTAGAACTCGTCTTCTGCCTCTGGTGTGGCTGTCAGTGTTGGGGCATACACACTGACGAGGGTGACTGGGCCTTGAGTGGTGTTCAGGCGGAGGGTGAGGAGTCGTGCAGAGCCAGTGCTGCCCGGTTCCACCATCTTCAGCAAGGTGTTCTTCACTGCGAAGCCCACTCCGTGTTCCCTGTGTTCGTCACTGCCCTTTCCCTGCCAGTAGAACGTGTAGTCCTTCTCTCTCAGTGTGCCTGGAGAGTGGCAATATCCACTCCCAGTCTCTTCAGCTCATTATTGATGATGGCAGTCTTCCTGGTGTCGTTGATGTCCTTGAGGTTAGCAGTGAGTCCTGTCATCATAGTGCGGACGTTCCAAGTTCCCAGTTTTAGAGTTGGTCTCTTTTGTTTTATTGTCTTGCCTGGTGCGAAGGTTCTCAGCCTGCTGTTCGGACTTCTCCTCATCCCCATGCACCCAATGAGGAAAGCAAGCTGTGGCGGGACAACACCTTATTGGCTGGGGGCTGCCCAGCTTGAGGCGGGCGGTAGCTGTCCAGTGAGATCCAATGATCCCTCCCACCGTCGGGAACAACCCCTGGCGCCGTGCTTTACGCCAATTGAGAGGTGGCTTATAACCGGTAACTGTCATTCCCCATGTTTTGTCTACGCCAAAGACAAAGCTGGAGTGTCCTCTCCAGTGATACGGTGTTCTACCTTCCAGCGTTGGGCGTTGGACTGCTGATGCGATTTAAGGACCTCGCTTCCTCGTCTGTTATCTGTTTCTCTGAGACCTGGCTTAAAGGGAACATACCGGACAGCGCGATCAGCCTCGAGGGATTTCAGCTGTTTCGTGCTGATCGCGTCACAGAGCTCTCCGGTAAGTCTATTGGAGGAGGAGTCTGCTTTTACATCAACAGCAGCTGGTGCTCTGATGTAACGGTAATTTCCAAACACTGTTCTCCCGCCCTGGAATTTCTTTTTATTAACTGCAAGCCATTTTATTCCCCGTGGGAGTTCGCCTCATTCATCCTCGTCGCTGTGTACGTCCCTCCCGACGAGGACACGTGCGAAGCTCAGCGCGTGCTCGCGGATCACATCCAACACACGGAGCGGACTTTTCCAGACTCTCTGGTTATTGTGGTAGGCGACTTTAACCAGAGCAATCTGAGTCACGATCTCCCCCGCTACAAACAGTTTATCAAATGCCCCACCAGAGGATTTAACATGCTGGATCACTGTTACACTACAGTGAAGGACGCATATCGCGCTGTTCCCCGCACTGCGCTCGGACTATCTGATCACGTGATGGTCCACCTCATCCCCACATACAGACAGAGACTGAAACTCACTAAACCTGTTGTGACCACCACGAAGAAATTGACCAGTGAAGCTGGAGAGAATCTGAACACATGCATGGAAATAACTGACTGGGACATGTTTAAAGGAGCCACACATGATCTTAATGAGTACACAGACACTGTGAACTCATATATCAACTTCTGTGAGGAGAGCATTCTCCCATCGCGCACCAGGGTGAGGTACTCTAATGATAAGCCCTGGTTCACTGCCAAGCTCAGACAGATCAGGAAGGAGAAGGAAGCAGCGTTGAAAAGTGGAGACAGGGACCGCTACAGAGAGGTCAAATATCGGTTTAACAGAGAGCTGAGGAGAGCTAAATCTGTGTATTCTGAGAGACTCCAGCAGCAGTTCACTGCTAATGACTCGGCTTCTGTGTGGAGAGGACTGAGGCAAATCACCAACTATCGGCCTCAGGCTTCTAAAGGTCAGGATGACAAAGCCCTTTGTCATAAACTGTCCCAACATTACGCCCGTTTTGACACCTCGCCAGCTGTGTCCAACTCCCCCACTCCACCCAGCTCCACTGCCTCCTCGGCCCCTAATTCATCAAAAGTGGTCCCCCCCTCCCCCCCTGCCCTTGTCATCAGTGAGCAGGACGTGCACAGACAGTTCTCCAGACTGAACCCGCGCAAGGCCCCCGGGCTGGACGGTGTGTCTCACTCCACCCTGAGACACTGTGCGAAAGAGCTGGCTCCTGTCTTCACAGACATTTTTAACACCTCCCTTAAGCAATGTCACGTGCCGACCTGCCTCAAATCCTCCACCATCATCCCTGTCCCCAAGAAGCCACGGATTACTGGACTTAACGACTACAGACCTGTAGCGCTCACCTCTGTAGTCATGAAGTCCTTTGAGTGCCTGGTCCTGTCTCACCTCAAGTCCATCACCACTCCCCTCCTGGACCCGCTGCAGTTTGCCTACCGTGCCAACAGGTCTGTGGACGACGCAGTCAACCTGGCCCTCCACTCCATCCTGCAGCACCTGGACTCCCCGGGAACCTATGCCAGGATTCTGTTTGTGGACTTCAGCTCTGCATTCAACACCATCCGCCCCGCTCTGCTCCAGGACAAGCTGTCCCTGCTCGATGTGCCTGACTCCCTCTGCAGGTGGATCACCGACTTCCTGACGGACCGGAGGCAGCATGTGCGGCTGGGGAAGTCTGTCTCGGACTCTGTTAGCATCAGCATCAGATCACCCCAGGGCTGTGTACTTTCCCCCCTACTCTTCTCCCTTTATACCAACTCCTGCACCTCCTCCCACCAGTCTGTTAAGCTGATTAAGTTTGCGGACGACACCACCCTCATCGGGCTCATCTCCAACGGCGACGAGTCCGTCTACAGGAAAGAGGTGGCCCAGCTGGTGTCCTGGTGCAGCCACAACAACCTGCAGCTGAACGCTCTGAAGACAGCGGAGATGATTGTGGACTTCAGGAAAGTCACAACCCCCCTGCCCCCCCTCACCATCACAGGCTCTCCCATCACCATTGCAGATTCCTTCCGCTTCTTGGGCACCACCATCACCTGGGACCTCAAATGGGAGCCAACCATCAGCTCCCTCATCAAAAAGGCCCAGCAGAGGATGTTCTTTCTGCGGCAGCTGAGGAAGCTCAAGCTACCCACCAAGATGTTAGTGCAGTTCTACACGGCCATCATCGAGTCCATCCTCACCTCCTCCATAACCGTGTGGTATGCAGGAGCCACTACCAGGGACAGACTAAGGCTGCAGCGCGTCGTGCGCACTGCTGAGAAGGTGATCGGCTGCAAGCTCCCATCTCTCCAGGACCTGTACATCTCCAGGACCCGGAGGCGTGCAGGCCGGATCATAGCCGATCCTTCACACCCTGGTCACGTACTGTTTGCCCCCCTCCCCTCAGGTAGAAGACTTCGGTCCATTCGGACTAAAACCTCCCGGCACATGAATAGCTTTTTCCCCTCTGCCATCAGACTGCTGAACATTAAGTGACTTATTGACTCTCGTGCACTATGTACAGCAGCTCAACCAGACTCATGACATTCATCACTGTTTTTCTGTTGCATTATCAACTGCACTGTGGTACCCCATATTATCTGCTACTTGCTAATTTATTTAAAACTGCCTTGACTAGTATTACTCATTATTACTATTATTATTATTATTATTACTTATTTTTCTACACTTATTGCACGTTTTTAGTCCTTTAGTTTTTTAGTTTATCTCTTTATCTCATCATGTTTTTAATGTTGCAGCATGGCACCGAGACAAATTCCTAGTTTGTGTACTACATGAACAATGGCAATAAATCTGATTCTGATTCTTATTCTGATTCTGATTCTGGTAGGATTCAAGCCTGGGCAGGAAGATACGGAGGACAAGATGTTGCCCATGCAGCATGTCCCCCCCTCTCCACGTCACTGATGAATCCAAAGGAACAGCAGGGCTGCTACAGTTTGGCACCAGCGCCGTTGCAGGAGCTGCCAGAACGTTGTTGAGCACAACATAGAACTGTCTTAGGGGCTCCGACTCTGGATTTTTCCTCAGGGTTGACTCCCGAAGCCTTTCCCGTGACTGGGTATGCCGCAAGGCAGCAGAGGTTTGAAATCAGGGTTTACCTTCCCCTAGATGGGCTACCTTCCCAGGTTGACGAGCCACCATCTACCCGAAGCATCTGGTTTTAAGGCGCCAGAGATCCGCCCTCGCCCCTTCTCCTATTAGTAAAAGCAGTTCCGCCGGGCTTAGAGACTAAAAAACACAGGCAGGCTAGGAGTTGGACTTAGCTGTCAGAGGCTTTTCGTGACGCACGCCATAAGGAGCATTTTATGAGCACTGGGAGCTTAACCCCAGTGCCGCTCCTGGCTATGACAACCTTGGAACCGACTAACCTCACAGAACGCTTTAACAGGAAAATAAAGACCATGATTGTCTCTTTTGTGGGACAGTACCACAACACCTGGGACCAGTGGATTCCGGAGTTCCGCTTTGCACTCAGTACGGCCCAACAGGAAACAACAGGGAGAACCCCAGCGGAACTGGCCTTGGGCAGAAAACTACAGGGACCACTGGAGAGGTTCATTCACAAACCACCCTCACCTGACCAGCAGACAGCAATACAGTGTGGTGAAAGGGAGTTTTTCCTCTCCACCGTCGCCAAGCGCTTGCTCATAGGGGATCGCCTGATTGCTGGGGTCTTTCTGCAATTGTGGGGGTTCCCCCTACAGTTGAAAGTGCTATGAGATGACTGTTGTTGTGAAATGGCGCTATATAAATAAAGTTGAATTGAACTGAAACGACAGCAGAAGATGGCTGAGAAGGTTATGCGGAGAGTGGGGGTACACCAGGCCAGACAAGCTAAGTATTATAATTTCCGCCGTAAAGATGTGCATTTTCAGCAGGGTGACTTAGTCTGGGTCACATCACATCCACGCGCCAAAGCCAGTGACAAATTCTCTGCCAAGCTAGTGCCTAAATGGGAAGGTCCAGCAAGACTTTTAAAAAAAAATTAGGGCCGGTCAGCTACAAAGTAGGATGGAGTAACCCACCTGATAAACGGGATAATATTAATGTGGTCAATATAAAAATATATTATGATGTCTTACCATAGAAGCCTCCAGCTGGAGGGCAGGGGGGAAGGGGTGTCTATGTAGCACTGCCACATATGATATTGCATCGACCTTTATGGAAAAAATGGTAAATACATAAAGGGTGTACCTAGTTGTCATAAATGATGGGGTGCGATCTTAAAAACTCCATTCATTGTTTGTGCCCTTTTCCTTGCTAAGTTTCACAATGTGGTTGCACTAGTTTATGTTGGAAAAAAAAATCAAGCTGTCTAAACGTCAGCAGGTCACGGTACAGGCAATCAGCTGATTTCTAGCACCTGGCTGCAGGTTAAAAGGAAGGAGGAAGCGGGCGAGGACGAGAGGAGAGGAGAGGAAAGGAGAAAGAGCATTTTTCAGACGACTGGAGCAGCCAGAGGAGGGCCTGATCGCAGGGAGGCTACGGGAGACCCGCGGGAATCGGCATATCCACTCCAGTGAACGGGGAGTTGGCTTTGCACAGGAAGCCAGATGCTGGGAGTAGCATAAACCCACGGCGCACCCAGACTGAGGGGCAATGGGGCCGCAGGCCAGTGAGAGCGATCCTGTTTTTTTCTCTTCTTATTTATGAACTGTACTTTGCCTGAGTTCAGGGTTTGTTTGGTTTGCCTTTTTTTTTTTTTGGTGACTGAAAGACAGTGAAGTCCTGTTATTTTTTGGGGGGGTATTATTTGGACTCTTTTCTTTTTTTAGTGCCGGTGAAGACTGGGACATTGCCACGGATGGTTTGGCGCCGGTGATTTGGGTATAAAAAAAGGACTAAATATTTTATTGGAAAGTTGTGTTTGGTTTGAAACAGTTGGGGGTGTGGATAACTTGTAAGGGAATTATTTGTTGTGTAATTGTCATTTATTCACCTTGAGTTCAAAAACAACACACTAAAAATTAGAGGTTTCTGGCAAAACTGACACAAGCCTTTATGTTCTTTTTGCTCAGCAGTGGTTTTTGTCTTGGAACTCTGCCATGCAGGCCATTTTTGCCTTGTCTCTTTCTTATGGTGGAGTCATGAACACTAACCTTAACTGAGGCAAGTGAGGCCTGCAGTTCTTTGGATGTTGTTGTGGGGTCTTTTGTGACCTCTTGGATGAGTAGTCGCTGCACTCTTGTGGTAATTTTGGTCAGCCGGCCACTCCTGGGAAGGTTCACCACTGTTCAATGTTTTTGCCATTTGTGGATAATGGCTCTCACTGTGGTTTGCTGGCATCCCAAAGCTTTAGAAATGGCTTTATAACATTTTCCAGACTGATAGATCTTAACCTCTTGTGCTCCCGTTGTCCCACGGGTGGGCAAGTCTCTGCGTCCTAGAGCGCACGAGAGTGCACGAGGGCGCTCTCGTGCGCTCTAGGACGCATCATGGAGATTGTGATGTAGGTGGTGTATGGCGTCCAAGCGCGCACTGAAAATAAAAGCTGCAGACACAGCCGCGAACAGATTAGTTCATCTGATTGACCTCTCATTCGACTAATAAGAGCCTTGAATTGGGTTTCTGAAACCTTGAAGAACCAATGAATGAAAACCTAGGAAGGAGGACCCGCCTACTGTGAATGCAGGAGCCAATTGAAGCACAGAAGTTCGGGCTGGGTGAAGAGAGACTTACTGCTGCCGCAGATGAAAAAAAAGGATGCAGGAAGAACCTGCTGCAGACCCAGCAGCACGGAGAACACCCACAAGTGCAACCTGCACTCATTCCAGCAGAATAGACGTTTAGGATTCTCTTCCATCATCATAGACCGACAGAGGCCGACGACAAAGGTCGTAAATCATTCGCCAAAACCGCAATAATGGAATTATGTTTTGACCGGGATCCACGAGCGGACCAGCGTCGCGTTCATCTGACAATGGGGAAGAGAAGTTCGCCAGGACAATGTGGCTGTGAAGAGGTAAGGTGTTATAAGCTAAATCATTATTTATCCCTGAAAATTGTAATCAAAAAATGACTTTTGACCGATCGGTAAATTACAACTGTACGGCGCACGAAGTACTAAGTGCGTGCGCCGCGTTACACGGTTCTTCGCCGCCTCCGAACCGTGAACGCCCCCCCCCCCGCTACGATTTTGTAGCGGGGGGGGTGGGGGGAGCCGCAGTGACAGCGTTGCTGTGGAAACATGCCTTATCCGAGTGTAATCCGTCATGTAGCGAGGGCGGATCTCCGTCCTCTGTAGCAGGGGGTGGGGGGACACCCCCCCCACACACACAGACACAGCCTTTCATTTGAGCCCAAGATGAAGCTTCTATGTTTAATCATTCAAAAGTTACAGACGTTTTTCCAAACTGTGCCATTTCGCACAATTTGGCACAGTTCCAAAATGCATGGGAACAGCCTGAGAACAAAGCTGTGTAATATATTCATTTTTTGTGGTATTGTTACAAAATTTGGACCTCAGCTGGATAACACTTGGTTCTACATTTCTGTTGCATTTTCCAGCCCGGATCTGAAGCTGTGTGTTATTTGCAAGCATTTGTATCCAAAAAAACACCCAGGCCAAATTTATTTTCTTCAAGTTCACTATGTTTAGATGACTGTAACTCAGTGGCCGGAGCACTTAGAGAGATCATGTTTTTTTGCCAAAAAATTCAAAGTGTTTTCTTTTAAATGAGACCAACCTCATGAAGATGCTGCAAAGGGTTGAAGAACAGCTTTCAATTTACTTTGGGCACATTTTTTTTTTTGCATTTTTAGGAAAATTGACCGGAGTGCAAGGGGTTAATTACTGTGTTTCTCATTTGTTCCTGAATTTCTTTGCACTGCAGCATGATGTCTAGCTTTTGAGAATCTTTTGGTCTACTTCACTTGGTCAGGCAGGTCCTATTTAAGTGATTTCTTGATTGAGAACAGGTGTGGCAGTAATCAGCCCTGGGTGTGGTTAGAGAAATTGAACTGAGCTTTCCAAAGATGTGATAAACCACAGTTAATTTATGTTTTAATGGGAAGGGGGGGGCATTGACTTTTTCACACAGGGCCATGTAGGTTTGGATTTTTTTTCCCTTAATCATAAATGTCTTCATTTAAAAATTGCATTTTGTGTTGACTTGTGTTATCTTTGTCTAATGCGAAGGGCAGGTCCTACTGCAAGGTGCTCTCGGGGCTGTTTGCTTTTGGCTTCTGGACTGTGACTAGGATTCTTCTTTGACTTGGCACTGAGGCGTCGTCTCTTCGAATTTAGTCTGCTGGTAGGATCATTAGCTTCCCCAGGCAAGCCCGGGTACTGGCGGGGGGCACGACGAGAACGCTGATCCATTGCCCCCCACCCACTGCCCGACTTCCATCCAGACGGCCGATTTGGAAAAACCCTCCCCCAGCTGACTTCACCATCCAGACAGCTTGGCAAGAGGAATGGGAGACAAAGGAGGTCCCAAACAAACACCTGGTGACAAACCCCAACCAACAGGTCCCGGGCACCAACCTCTCAAGGAGACAGTGGTCTACACTCAATCGCTTCAGGAGTGGACATGGCTCCTGCTTGGCCAGCCTTCACAGATGGGGCAGTAGCCCTAGCCCACTGTGCGCATGTGGAGAGGAGCAAACAATGGAACATATCATAGAGGCTTGCCCGCTCCAAAGACTGGAAGGAGGATTACACACCCTCCATACAGCAAACCAGGAGGCAACTGCTTGGCTTGAGGACTTTGCATTCGCTAAATAAAATCTTTGTCTAATATTTAAATTTCTTTGATGATCTGAGACATTTAAGTGTGACAAACATACAAAAAAAAAGAGAAATCAGGAAGGGGGCAATCACTTTTTCACACCACTGTACAACAGCACTTTTTTGTTACATTCCACCACTGCCTTTTAGCAACAAGTGTATTTCCCAAATATGTTTTAAACTTGCTTTGATTAACTACCACCCATTTCTGTATTTCGTCTAGGTAAGAGGAAAATGATCCACCACAAACCGAACCTTACGACACCATTTACAGAGATGCATGCTGAAGAGCTGCTGAACCAGGACCAGCGTGAGCACCACATCCAGTTGTTTCTCAGTGAGGCACATGAGGCAAGGGAGCATGAACCTACCTTGTGAAGAGAGGAGATGGCTCAGAATGCTGCCTTCAATCAGTCATTCCTTGGTGTGCTTGGCGACCTTGCAAAGGTGATGAGTGGCCGGCGTGTGACCCATTCTAAGTTTTGTTGAAGTTCAGAGTTTGAATTCTGCACATTCTAAATAATCTGGATTTTGCTGCTGACTAAATTGTTTATTTAGTGACATAAGTCACTAAATAAACAATTTAGTGACATGTGCTTGTATCATGATTTTCCATTTTGTCTGTTAAGACACCGGTGGGAAAAAAAAGTCAAGAGTACAGACCAAACATTTATCAATGACGTTGAAAATAATGCCTCATTTTTTAAAAAAAAAGTAACGAATAACAGTTGTTTTATTTACTGAAGGCTGTATTGTTGGAAGTGCCAGTGCAGAAGACGGTACACACTTGGGTAATAGTACCAGTATATCGAGGTATTCTGTACCATATTAGCATCTGTATTTCCTAATAATGGGTTAGGGTTTAATGGGATTTAACATATTTTAACACAAATTTCTTTATGGTTCATAATTCTGTTGACAGACTTATTTACTTAAGCCCATAGCTCGCCATGGAGCATAGGCCATCGACGACCCCTCGCCATCTCTCTCGATTCTGGGCTGCTCTCTCTGCTCCCCTCCAGTTGGTTCCCTACTGTTTCAGCTCCACCTCAGTGTCTCACCTTCAGCTGTTTCGAGGCCGGCCTCTCTTTCTGTTCACCCGCGGGTTCCAGGTCAGGACTTGGCGTGTGATGCTGGATGCTGGTTTCCTGAGGGTATGTCCAATCCATTCCCACGTCCTCCGCAGAATCTGTCCTGCCACTGGTTTCTGTCCCGCTCACTCCCACAGGTCTTCATTTCTGATCTTCTTCGGCCACCTGATGTTAAAGATGCGTTTCAGACATGTGTGAAAGAAAGTCTGGATCTTCTGCTGCATCATCTTTGTCGTCCCCCAGGTCTCACATCCGTAGAATAGAACAGGCTTGACATTTGAGTTGAAGATGCAAAGTTTTGTTCTCGTGTAGGTCTCTTTTGATGCCCAGATATTCTTCAGTATGACAAAAGCTGCTCTTGCTTTGCCAATGTGACAGGAACAAAACAGGTTGTCAGCAAAGTGGAGGTCCTCCATTTATGTCCAAAGTGTCCACTGTATCCCATTTTTCCTGCCTGTTGCAATCTTCATGATGTAATTGATGACTAAGAGGAAAAGGAATGGTGACAGCAAGCACCCCTGGCGGACATTGGTCTTCACCTCCAAGCTCTCTGACAGCTGGCCAGCATGTGCGATCCTGCAGTTCATGTCCTGGTAGATGCATTGAATGAGGGAGATGATCTTCTCTGGAACTCCATAATGCCTCAGCAACTTCCACAGCATCTCACGGTCCACACTGTCAAAGGCCTTCTCGTAGTCTATGAAGTTGATTTAGAGGGGTGAGTTCCACTTCAGCGATTGCTCCACAATGATGTGTAGGCTGGGGATCTGGTTAGCACAGGATCTGTTCTTGCGGAAACCTGCCTGCTGATCATAGAGCTTGGGGTCAACTGCCTCCTTCAACCTCTCCAGCAGAACTCTGTTAAAAACCTTGCTCGACACTGACAGGAGCATGATCCCTCGGTAGTTGTTGCAGTCTCTGAGGTTCCCTTTCATTGGCAGCTTGATGACAATCCTTTCCTTCTCCCAGATCTTGCTGAAGAGGCTGTGTAGCATGTTGACAGCTGTTTCAATGTCTGTTTTGATGGTTTCTGCCAGTGTCTCGTCTGTTCCTGCAGCTTTCCCATTCCTCAAGGTCATGATAGCCTTCTTGATCTCTAC
This sequence comes from Pholidichthys leucotaenia, assembly GCA_020510985.1. Classification (NCBI taxonomy): domain Eukaryota; kingdom Metazoa; phylum Chordata; class Actinopteri; order Cichliformes; family Pholidichthyidae; genus Pholidichthys; species Pholidichthys leucotaenia. The sequence goes on from CM035843.1 coordinate 95,891,313, forward strand.
CTTTGAGGGCTCGTCACAGTTGATTGGTAGTGTTGTCTCTGCTGGTGGGATGTCTAGTGGTGTTTTGAGGGCTGGGCAGTTCAGCAGCTCTGAAGTGCTCTGCCCATCGCTTCAGCTGTTCTCCAGTTGTTGTTAGTGGGTTTCCGTTTTTGTCTTTCACTGGCTTGTCTGTCTGCTGGAACTTGCCTGACAGCTTCTTGGTCACCAAGTACAGGTCCTTCAGGTTCCCCTGTCCTGCTGCTTTTTCTGCTTGACTGGCCAGGTTGTCAATGTAATCTCTTGTCTTTCTTGATGCTTTTCTTCACTTCCTTGTCCACTTCTGTATACTCCTCTTGTGCTGTTGCTTTAACTGCTCTTGTCTGGTACATGTTCAAGATGATTTTCTTCTCTTTCCTTTCTTCCAGTTTTCGGATGGTGTCGGCAGAGATCCACTCTTTGTGTTGAGTCTTCTTCCTGTCCAGAACTTCTTCGCAGGTGATAGAAAAGTTTCATATTTGTTTCATATATATAATTTGCTTTGTCTCAGAGTCTGCCTCAGAGTCTGTGTAAAAGTGTCAAGGATGCAGCTGTTTTAGTTATCTTGTTTTTGGTTCATTTTGTGCAGCTCCCATATGACTGGTACTGAGTGAGCGTCATGATTCTTGAAAAAGAGATAATCTGTACACCAAGTTTTGACTAGATGTACTGGACCAATCATGATGGACGATTCTTTCACCACCTCTCGGATAACAAAGGGCTTAAAGAACTGAGTGATGTGTGTATGAGTCAGAATGGTACGCCAATAGGCTCTGAGACTATTTTTGTATTGTTCTCCACTAGCCAGTGTAATTACATTTGCTGAAACTCTGATCCAGCCTGGTTTTTGACTGAAGGTTAAGAGGAATTTTTCTAACAGCAGGTATCCTGCCAGATTTTCCTAGTGTGCTACCACTGTGTCTCTATGTCTATCTCACTGTCTTCTATGAGCTCTTGTAATGGCTGAAATCTGTTGGCAAGACTCTCTGGAAGGCTGCTTGTTAGTCTTTATTCCTCAACAGTCCAACGTTGTACATTGTCTGTGCGTTGCCAGAGTTGTTGAGTCTTTTGAGCCGGAGTCTCACTGATGTCAACAGAAGGTGGTTGTCTGAGGATATGTCCGCTCCTCTCATCACGCACACATCCTGCCATGATCTCCTAAACTTCCGGCTGATGCAGATATGGTCTATCTGGTTTTCTGTGATGTGGTCCAGGGAGCTCCAGGCAGCCTTGTGGATGTGTCTGTGTGGGAAGATGCTTCCACCAGTCACCAGCTGGTTCAGGGCACACAGGTCTGCAAAGCGCTCACCATTTTCACTCATCTGCCCCAGTCCATGTGTCCCCATGATGTCCTCATAGCCTGTGTTGTCTGATCCTACCTTGGCGTTGAAATCTCCCATCAGAATGGTCATGTCCTTGGCTCCTTCTCTATCTATCACTGTTTGCAGCTGTTGGTAAAAATCCTTCTTCTCATCGTCTGTATTGTTGGAAGGAGCATAGCACTGGATGACGTTCAACTTGAGGTTCTTCTTTCTGGTGGTGAACTTGGCTGTAATGATGCGTGAATTTACCAGTTCCCAGCCGATGAGTGCTCGCTGTCCATCCAGTGCCAGCATCAGGGCCACACCCTCAGTGTGGGGGGCTCCATCCTCTGTGTGTCCTGAGTACACCAGTGTCTCTCCAAATGCGAGTCTTAACGGTCCTGTCTGTAGCCACCTGGTCTCACTCAGGTCGAGTACTCCTATCTTGTAGATCTTCATTTCACTCACTACTTGGGTATTCCTCCCTGTTTCATACATCATTCTGACATTCCATGTAGCAAATCTTGTTTTTGTCCTGAGAGTCAGAAGGGGAATCGGCCTTGCAGCTTCCTTTCGACTTTCACCTCATTGCGTCATGAGTCTCCAGGGTGGAGACCCTACCTCTCCCAGAGGAGTGTCTTGGTTTGTTGTCGTTGATGTTTCTGTAACAAAGTGTTTTTTACAGGCAGGGTTGTTAGTCCTACGCAAACCTATTTATCCTCTAGGTGAGGTGATCCACATTTGTCTGACATCTACCCTTCGACCTGTCCAGTATGGATGACCCTACCAGGAGATATGCTGCTGCTGGCATAGCTCTCCGGATCATATAGGTACACAAGCCATCACACCACGTCAAGGGGTGGACCATGTGATGGACTGACAGACTTACACCAAGCCAAAAGTGATTTCTCAAACCACTGGATTATTCTTAGACAGCTTTTCCAATCTTTTAGTATTTAATTTATGTCACTTGGTAACCTTCACAAATAAAACAAACAAAAGTGGAGACACATCTGCAAAAAGTACAAAAGTTTGTTATCAAAATTCCTCATACAATACTAAATGAATACATGTTTAGTTCATTGTTGATGCAGAGAATATATATTTATACTGTATCTACATGTATATATCCAGTAAATCCATGTATTTCTCCATGTAACCTTGTGATTGCATTATTTTAATTGCTTTTAATCGTAGATCAAGTTTGTTTTGGGTTAAAACTGCATCATAATTGTTAAATATATATTATTATACCTCACTCAGTACCATTTACCTGTTGAAATATATATTTTTCGACTAATATAACTCCATAACTACAGGCACCTGGTGATCGATTTTTGGCAGCTGATCACTTTTTGGCACAACACCACCACAGGCTCGAGTGCTGCTGGAGCAGGTATATCCCATGACGTCTTAACAGACTCTCCATGATTTTCATACAGATCAGAGCAATTTGTTGCACAGGAAGCTAAACGTTTCTACAGACATTCTGAAGTTCTGCAACCACTGCATGTTTTGAAGCAATCATTTTGCCACAAGAGAGCCATCTGAAACACACACACAGCATACATATTTTAATACCTAATAGCGATAACTTACCACCATTACAATGTAGTACAGCGGACTTATTAATGACTGTAGCAAACTAGCATTAGCAATCATTAGCTTCCCTTCATATATAATCTAGTTTGCATCCTCACATCTTCGGCTTTATACTGCTCTATGGCTTCCTAAACTCTCCATTACTTTTCAAGAGTGTTTCGTCTCACCACCTGTCACCTTCTCTGGCTCTCCATTTTTGCCTTTACTCTGACAAAAAGCCATATAGAGCAAGCAGCAGATATACCATCGCCTCGATATCCTCCATCTTGTGTTTTGCTTGTGTCATATACAAATGACGTTACAGGAGTGTCGGGCCACTTTGCCGTAAAGATCCCACCCACTTTCAGGTGGAACTCAGTTGTAATGGTAAACCAACCATTAAACCAGTAAATCAACCATGTTGAGCCAAGTGGAATCGAGGCGAGTCGGGCTGAGTAGGTACTAGTGGAAAAGGGACTAAACAGGAAATTAGTAATTATAGGCATATATATACTTCCTGTTTTGTCAAAAGCCACTGAAAAGGTGGTAGTAGACCAATTGGTAGAACATCTCAAATCTGCCCAGCTGCTGCTTCCCATGCAGTTTGGTTTCAGGCCAAACCACTCAATGGAGACAGCACGTTTTTATTTTCTTGAAAGTAATCTGGACAAAGGCGGGGTGGTAAGAGCCATCTTTTTAGACTTACATAAAGCCTTTGATGCGGTCAATCACTTAGTCCTTCTTTCTAAACTATCAGGATATAAACTGTCCATGAATACCCTTAGCTGGTTAAAATCATATCTGTCTGGTCGCTCCCAGTGTGTGCACATAAACAATACTGTATCCCAATCAAAAGCATTAATCATGGGAGTACCACAAGGTTCAATTTTAGGCCCACTGCTTTTTACTTTGTATATTAATGATTTGCCATCAGTATGTGAAGATAACACAAAAATTCAGATATATGCAGATGATAGTCATCTACACATATGGGAAGGATGTTAAACAAGTGACTGACAAGTTAATGATAGCAATGGAGAAAGTGTCAAAATGGCTTAATCAAATATAACTCACTCTGAAGGTAGGGAAAACAGCTACCATGTATTTTATCAACAAACAAAATCATATGCACTATCCGAGTATAACTGTAAATGGAGCAAATATAGAAACTTAACAGAGTAAGTATTTGGGCGTCGCATTAGATCCCACATTCAGCTTTAAAAAGCACATAAAATGGATGAGCCACACTGAAATATAACTTTGCAAAGTTTGGATGCATCAGAAACTCACTTACTGTAAAAGGATCAAAAACCTTTCTGAATGCCATGATTTTGACACATTTCTCCTACTGTATCTCATACTGGTCACAAACTAACAGTACGACTCTGAAACCCTTGGAATCCCTGTATAAACAATCCATCAAAATTCTGGATAAGAAGACACAACAGTATCACCATTGTGGTATACTTGCCAAACACAAAATGTTAAGCTTTGAAAATATGATCATGTACGCAAATATATGGTTGGTTTTTAAAATTTTCCGTGGTTCACCTCTTAAGATTTTTGTGTACTTAACTTCTGAACAAAATTCCAGAATAACAAGGGCTTCCTCTAGTTGGCATTGTTGTATCACTCTATGTAAAACTGCTTTTGGGCATTCAGACTCCATGTCTCCAGACTCCCTCGGAATGTGGGAATGTCGGAAAGTATACTTCCTGTTTTGTCAAAAGCCATTAAAAAGGTGGTAGTAGACCAGCTGGTAGAACATCTCAAATCTGCCCAGCTGCTGCATCCCATGCAGTTTGGTTTCAGGCTGAGCCACTCAATGGAGCTGCACGTTATTACTTTATTGAAAGTAATCTGGACAAATGACAAATCTACAAATGACATCACGAGAGTGTCGGGCCACCTTGCCGTAAAGATCCCACCCACTTGAGGTTTGTTTCATCCATAATGGAAAACCAACCACACTGTGTCGAGCCGAGTAGAGCCAAGGTGAGTCGGGCTGAGTAGGTACTAGTGGAAAAGGGGCTACAAAGAGTCTAAGTCATGCCCCTTACTTCCACATATGGGACCTTAAATCAAAAAAAATTCTCAACTGAAATAAATGGCAAGAGCGAAATTATCTTCTGACCCCGATCAAATTTTGCCACAAGTTACATATATGATGTTTGTCAGTTTAAAAGATAATTTTCCACATAATTGAAGTTGTCGGGTGTCATACAATAACAGAGTAATATTTATTTTTTGTTTCAACGATTAGCGGACAACAACTCCCATCATCCCACATCACTAAATACGAGCATGGCAGGAGATTATAAAAACCTCATCTCCTCTTTCCTGAGATGAAAGAAGGATCCAAAGAGGAGAAAAACAACACAATGGTATTGTTTTGTATTGTGAGAGCTGCAGCTCATCCAGAGGATTGTTAGTTACTTCACCATGGGCACGCTTTGAAAACATGACGTAAGCTCCATCCATCTGTGTTTATAGTTATTTAATTTACGTATTTTCACAACCTTATACCTTAACAGTTAGACAACAACCTACACCGTAATTTACGTGGAAAATTATCTTTTAAATTGACAAACATCACATGTGAAACTCGCGGCAAAATTTGATTGGGAACAAAAGATAATTTCGCTCTTGCCATTCAATTCAAAGGAGAATTTTTCTGATTTAAGGTCCCATATGCGGAAGTAGAGGTGGGGTGACTCAGGCTCCCTATTACATAACATTTACACAGACGGAGATCATTGGGTGACCACTGAGAGACCAAAAATTGACCTGATCACTCAACAGTCTCCTAAAGCCTCAAAAACGCTTTCTGTGTAAATGTTTGGGAGATCACTACGATTTTCATGGCTATCTTTGAGATATCATTGAGAGAACAGGTGAGATTGCTGAGAGATCATATATATATGTTATTAGGGGTGTAACGGTATGCCTAAAATCATGCTTTGGTACATACCTTGGTTTTAAGGTCACGGTTCAGTTCATTTTCGGTACAGTAAGGAAACAAAATCCAAAACATACAACTGCTTATCTTTTGTTTAAGTGAGAACAGCTTTACCGATAAAAAAAAAAGCCCTGCAAACTGCCAGCAGTAAATTCTTCAATGGATAAAATATTCTCAAATAAACAAAATAAAAATTAAATAAACAAATTTTTGGACTTCCGGTTATGGCTGCCACGTGAGAAGGACACGTCTCACTCTGCTCTGCTTCTGGAGAAAAAAAATCGGCAAATAACTCTCTCATTTGGGACAGAACGTATCCCAGCGTTTGAGCGAGGATATGTCGGTGAAGCCTAAGGCTGGAAAACCAAGTAGAGGAAAAAGCAAGCCGCAGAAACAATCCAAATTAACGGACTTTCAGGTCTGTGACGCAGCAGAGAAAGCACCAAATATGGCAAAGGAAGCTAACAACGGCGCGGGAGCTGCGGGAAGCGACACAGGTGCGTTGCTGGCGGCTATGAGTTCAATGAGAGCGGACTTTTCCTCTAGATTTGATGGGATTATGGCAGCGTTGGAAGGAATGAGAAAGGAATTGGGTGACTGTGTGGAACGAATGGCGCAGATGGAGCTTCGTATTTCCAGTGCTGAAGATGAAGTCAATTGTCTCCAATTAAAGGTGCGCACTTTGGAAAAAAAAAATAAATGTCTGGAAGAAAACATTCTGGATTTGGAATCCCAGTCGAGACAGAACAACTTGAGGCTGGTGGGTCTACCGGAAGAATCCGAAGGTCGGGACCCGTGTTCCTTTCTGGAAAAGTGGATTCCGGAGGCGCTGGGCAGTGCGGCGCTGCGGCCGGCGGTGGTTTTGGAGGGCGCGCATCGTATTGGCCCACGGAGAGATAAGGGACCACCGAGGACCTTAATTATGAAGTTTGTCAGCAACAGAGACAGGATGAAGATCTTCAACGCAGCACGAGCTAAAGGAGAGATTAAACACCAGGATCAGCAGGTGCGGTTCTACCCAGATTTGGCCACAGGAATCCAACAATTGAGGAAGCAGTATGATCCCGTACGTAAGGAGCTGCGCAACCTTGGGATTCGTCATGGTGTAATCTATCCTGCGAGACTGCTGACCACGTATGGGGGCAGAACCCACATCTTCAAGACCCCAGAGGAGGCGCAGGAGTTTATCAAGAAGATCCAAGAAGAAGAGACTGGTGGGAGCTAAGCATGAACAAAATATAAGGTAGAATAATTAAGCATTTGCACAGGCATCTGACTGACTTGAAGCAAATAGCAAGTTTACAAAATATAGATTGCATTATATAATTAAAAAAAACACAAAAAAAAAACTATGATGTACAAAGTTGCTAAAAATTTTGGAGTTAAGTTGGAAAACTGCAGAGGAGAGTTAATGTTACGTCATTAAAAGCAGTAGAGTTAGGGTGATTGGGAGGATGAAGAAGGAGTGGGTTAGGCTGATCCTCGTGGATGTGGAGCAGTCGATGGCTATATCGGGAGACGGAATTTTTCTTTTGATTTTGGGGGGTTTGCCACAAGTGTGGGAAGGGGGAATTTGTTTGTGTGTAGTTTGTAGGATGAATGTTCAACCACTCATTTTTTTGCTTCTCTGTATGAGCATGTTTACACTGCAAGGTAATCCCAAACTCCCTATTGATCATAAACCAAAGCATTAATCTTAATTTAACTTCATGGAATTGCAGAGGTCTACAAAATTTAAAAAAACTTAAACAAGTTATGAATAAAATAAAAGACATGGGTTCAAAAATTGTGTTTTTACAAGAAACTCATCTAATAGAGGAGGATGTAAAAAGAATTAGGAGTAGATGGCAAGGAAGTGTTTTCACCTCATCATTTTCATCCCGAGCCAGGGGAGTTATGACTCTCATACATAAATCAGTCCCTTTTCAAGTGAAAAATGTAATTGGAGACAAATTTGGAAGATATGTAATCATTCAAGGATCTTTGCTATTAGAAAATATAAATTTGGTGAACCTATATGGTCCCAATATAGATGATCAAAAGTTCTTTGCTAATTTATTTCTTATCTTATCATCACTTACAGGGCAACATATAATAGCAGGGGATTTTAATTGTACATTGAATCCCGGTATAGATAGATCAACAGGACTGGACTGTACGCACAATGGATGTAGGATGACCATTAATCATTTTATGAAAGAATTGAGATTGCTAGATATATGGAGAGAAATGAAACCACAAGTCAAAGCCTACTCTTGTTATTCCAGTACCTACAAGACATTCTCACGTATTGATTATTTTTTGATTTCCACAGAATTAAGGTCCAAGATTCAAAACTGCTTTTATGATAACATCGTGATCTCTGATCATGCACCCTGCTGTATAGTATATGTAGATAAGAAATTGACAAAGGAATCAGGTAGATGGCAATTTCAGCATAAATGGCTTCAGGATGAGGAATTTGTCAAGTACATAGAAAAACAGATAGATGAGTTCTTTGATATCAATACTACACAAACATCAGCATGTGTAAAGTGGGAGGCTTTCAAAGCTTTTATTAGGGGACATATTATTAGTTATACAGGTTCAAAATCTAAGAAGACTCGAGAGGAGAGAGCCCAATTGGAACATAAAATAAAAAATCTTCAGGAAAAAGTGTATGCAGGAAGTGATCCAAGGTTGGAGAATGAATTACTGATTTTGAGAGCTGAATACGACAAAAAATCAGCGAATAGAGCTGCCTCCAGTCTTCTAAGATTGAAACAATCTTTTTATGAACAAGGTGAAAAATCAGGAAAATTATTGGCATGGCAGATTAAACAATTAGAAATTAAAACACCAATTACCAGTATTATAAGTAATGGACAGGTAGTTATAGATCCTTTAGAAATTAACAGAGCCTTTAGAGATTGCTATGAAAAATTATATGATACCAAAAATGAATCTGATTTAACAAAACTAAATGGGTTTTTGAACGAACTATCTATACCGTGTATTCCAAATGAAAACAGGGAGATATTGGAGTCTAAAATTAGTCAAGAAGAAGTTGGGCTAGCCATTGATAATATGAAATCAGGAAAAAGTGCAGGACCAGATGGTCTTCCAGTTGACCTTTATAAAAAATTTAAGAATAAATTAATAAAACCTTTTTTGGAAATGGTTTTAGAAGCATTTCAAAATAATAATTTACCATCATACATGAATAATGCCTTAATTATACTGTTGCCAAAACCAGGTAAGCCCTCTAATAAATGTGAAAATATGAGACCAATAAGCCTATTAAATGCCGACCTTAAGATAATCTGTAAAATTTTAGCAAGACGAATACAAGAAATTTTACCAAATATTATTAATCGAGATCAGAATGGCTTTATAAAGGGAAGACAAGGCTTCCATAATGTAAGAAGACTATTTAATATTATTTATTTTAATAAAGAAGCACCGGATACAGCTCTCCTATCACTGGACGCCGAAAAGGCCTTTGATAGAGTCGAATGGCCCTTTCTTTTTGAAGTCTTACAAAGGTTTGGACTTGGAAATAATTTCATAAAATGGGTTCAGATAATATACAATAATGCTACAGCAGAAATCCTAACAAATAACAATATTTCAAAATCAATAAAAATCAATAGAGGATGTCAACAAGGCTGTCCACTTTCACCTTTACTGTTTACTATGGCAATTGAACCTTTAGCGATGGCGATACGTTTACATTCACAAATATATGGAATTAAAGTTGGACCAACAGAACATAAAATCTCCCTGTACGCCGATGACATAATTTTGTTTATGTCGAATCTAAAAAAATCAATTCCGACCTTGTTGAATTTAATAAAGAATTTTGGGGAAATATCAGGATATAAAATAAATAAAACTAAATCTTCAATATTAATGCTAAATGAGACCCAGAGAAATTACCCAGACCCTGAGGTAAATCAATTCAACGTTGTAAATCAGTTTAAATATTTAGGAATCCAAATTGTGCCTAAGCTAGAATCAGTCGCCAGTGTCAACTATGAAGCCTTAATGACAGATATCAATGAGTCAATTCAGAGATGGATGTCACTACCAATGTCGATGATCGGGAGAATCAATATACTTAAAAGTAATATTTTACCTAAAATACTTTATTTATTTCAATACATTCCCTTACCACCACCTTTAGATTTATTCTCAAGAATTAAAAAAAAGTTAGTGGAATTTATATGGAACAACAGGAGGGCTAGATTACTTCTGTCTTTATTATATTTACCGTTTGATCGTGGAGGTCTGAAATGTCCAAATTTTATGTTGTATTATTGGTCGGCACAACTGAGGTCTATGACATATTATTTTTCATTAAATGATCTCCCTCACTGGACTGAAATGGAATCATACAATTTACCTTTACCTCTTCCCATATTCATATACTCAGATTCGGCAAAAAAATTACAAAAACAAGTTAAAAATCCATTTGTAAAGCATATGATCAAAATATGGTGTGAAGCTAAAAATTATTTAAAAGAACCACAGTTATTGTCACCATTTAGCCCAATATGGGGTAATCAATATTTTAAACCAGGAAGAGCGGACGCTGTATTTAAAGTATGGAATTTAAAAGGGATTCAAAAGATTCAAGATTTATATTTGCCATGTGCAGATAACATAATGTCTTTTGAAGAGCTGAGGGTCAAATTTAATCTTAATAGAACATATTTTTTTAAATATCTTCAACTTAGAAACTTTATTCGATCAAATCAAAATAAAGCTCTCACTCGACCTATTTATTCATCCTTGGAAAAAATGTTGATGAAAGATAGTAAAAGAAAGGGTATTATTTCAGAGTTTTATAACTCATTGACACTATCCTCAAGTGAAAATTCACAGAAAAGATTAAACTACTAGAAAGAAGATCTGCAAATTGAAATTTCAGAGGAACAATGGGAATTGGCTTGTACAGAAGCCCAAACCAAATCAATAAATGTACGTCTTAAATTGATACATTTCAAATGGTTAATGCGGATGTATGTTACACCGGAGGAGTTAAATAGATATAACAAAAATATACCAGATACATGCACAAAATGCATGGAAAGTAAAGGAACCCTATTTCATTGTGTATGGGAATGTAGAATAATAAGAATGTTTTGGGAAGAGGTGAGGGTAACAATTGAAAAAATAATCTCAAAACAAATCATTTTGAATCCTAAACTGTTTTTGTTGGGTCTGTACCCAGAAAAGCATAACTTTAATAAAAGTGAAAGAACATTCATAGACCTCAGTTTGCTTAATGCCAAAAAATGTATTGCACTACTGTGGAAAAAGACTCATAGACCAGATGTGACTCAGTGGTTAAGACAGATGTTAACAAACCTTCCATTAGAAAGAATAACATATATACTGAAATCAAAGGAAATTGTGTTTGAGAATATATGGAGACCTTTTATTGATCATGTAAAAAATTTAAACATAACTCTTGAAGAAGAAGGTGAATGATGTGTGTGGACCTTGTAAATTCCAAACTGGTGAACATAATATGTATACTTATGTAATGGATTGTCTAGACTAAACAGAGGAGCATTGTTGAAGACTTGATTTTGTTGGTGGTTGTTGGTGTTTTTAGTGCATTTTTTTTTTGTAGTACTTTAGTGTTAGTGTTTGATTGTTTGTGTCATGTTTGTTTAAAAAAAAAAAAAGGTTCAATAAAGATATTGTGGAAAAAATTTTTTTTTTAGGAAAATGAATGATGCAGACAAGTGCAACAATAGAAGTCTATTATAAAAAGTTCCCATAGTGAAATAAAATAATGGCTCATGAAACATGAGTTGGAAACTTGAACTTGACCGAGAGTTTGTAGCAACATAATTAAATACCAGACATCAAAGTTCGGTCTTTTAACCCAAAAAATAAAGAAATAAAACTCAAATATTAGCTTCTGCTGCAACTGCTGTTGTAAGTCTACTGTTCAAAACAAACTGGAGTAATAACAAGAATAACATTCAACTCCATTAAAGTAAAAAACAAAATAACAAACTGGTCTATCCTGTTTGAAACCTTGCTGGTTCTAGAAGTGTAAAAGTTTTATTAGGCTTCAGATGAAAATTAAAAGAAATATGAGTTTACAGATTAAGTTACAGTACTGGGATGTGAGTCTTCACTACAATTCAATTCAACTTTATTTATATAGCGGCATATCACAACAACAGTCATTTCATAGCACTTTCAAATGTAGGGAAAACCCCACAATTGCAGGAAGACCCCAGCAATCAGACAATCCCCTGTGAGCAAGCACTTAGCGACGGTGGAGAGGAAAAACTCCCATTTAACAGGAAGAAACCTCTAGCAGAACCAGGTTCAGGGAGGGGCAGTCATCTGCTGAGACTGGCTGGGGGGTGAGGGGATAGAGAAGATGAAAAGAACAGACATAAAGAGAGCAAACATTAACAGAGAGAAGCCAAGTACATTATTGGAGGTCACCCGACAGTCTAAATCTATTAACAGCAAAACAAAAGGGGGGAGGGTAAGAGACATAAGATCCCTCCCTAATCGTAGGCTATATTGAAGAGGAAGGTTTTTACCCTATTCTTAAAAACAGAGATCGAGTCTGACTCCCGAACCCAGATTGGTAACTGCACAAACAGTGAAATATTTAAGCTGTTTTATTTGTGATAATTATGGTTCTTTTTTAAATTAAATTACAAATCATGGTATTCTAATTTACCAAGATGCACTAATATTCAGAATGAGGGCTTATTACTGTGATAATAATACAGAAGATGAAAAAGAGTAGCTACTCATGTAATTCACTCAATTTACTGCAGTTAACACGTTACCAACAGAATTGAAACAGCTCAGCTGTCAGCAACCATCATCTAAGACAGATTATTGTCCAACAGGTAATGTTAGCAGATGCTAACAGTTTAATCAGTTATCTAAAGCTGAGACAGTCACTCACTGAAAACTAGAAAAGCACTCGGAGAGCGCAGACCTCCACCAAGTACCTCAGTTCCCCCTCATATTGGGATTTTCCCGAAATACAATAGTGCTACATTTATTTTATCTATATTTTCAGATTCCTTGACCATCAAAACATACCTTTAGCAATTGGATTCACATTGATATCTTTATTAGTTCAGTAGTCATTGACAAAAATCACTTTTTCGGTAATGGCGGTTTTCTTCTGGATAGAGCTCCATAGCTTTTGAAGGTACAACAAATCCATTGGCACACTACTGATTCCTCAGTGTCTTGGCTATATTTTGGTGTTTGTTATATGTTTATATCTTAATTTGTTACCTTACAGTGATGAAAATTCCAAAGATCCCCTATTATTTCCTGTTCTGGATCACAGTATCCAGATTTTTTGCAGGATCCGGATCAGTTTTTGATATTCCTAGAACCTATTGGGATCTTATCCTGTATTTTTTTTGGCAAGCGTCCTGACCATTTATTGTGGAGTTACTGTATATACACATATGCTAAAAATGGCCCTATCTTGCAATGAAAAAGAATCCTTTAAAAAAATTCCTGGATCCAGACGGTGATCCGGATCACTCCCAAAATCTAATCATTTCTTCCTTGTCCCATTTCAGACTTGGCCTGAAAATTTTGTCAAAATCCGTTCATAACTTTTTGAGTTATGTTAGTAACAGACAGACAAACAAACAAACAGACAAACACTGGTGAAAACATAACCTCCTTGGCGGAGGTAATAAGAAGCGCTAACTTTACTCGCTAAAACTCGCTAACCTTACTGGTGTGGTGTGTAGAAGTAGCCCAACTTCAGTCAATCATCCCCATGATGGAAAGCAGAAGCGATAGCACTGACAGGCTGCTGGAGATGGGGAACAGAGTGAAGGAGGAGGCAGACTGATATGACAGTTACGCTTTCTGTCCGTCACTTAATATAATCATATAGTCCGTGTCCATACCTCGGTATGCCTCTGTACCATGGGTGCCTTACCGAAAAATGCAGTGTACCCCTTACACCCTGTGTGTGTGTGTGTGTGTGTGTGTGTGTTTGTACAGTGGTGTGAAAAAGTGTTTGCCCCCTTCCTCATTTCTCATTTTTTGTATGTCACACTTAAATGTTTCAGATCATCAAACAAATTTAAATATTAGACGAAGATAACACAAGTAAACACAAAATGCAGTTTTTAAATGAAGGTGCTTATTATTAAGAAAAAAAACTCCAAACCTACATGGCCCTGTGTGAAAGAATGATTGCCCTCTAAACCTAATAACTGGTTGGACCACCCTTAGCAGCAACAACTGCAATCAAGCATTTGCAATAACTGGCAATGAGTCTTTAACAGCGCTGTAGAGAAATTTTGGCCCACTCATCTTTGCAGAATTGTTGTAATTAAGGCACACTGGAGGGTTTTCAAGCATGAACCACCTTTTTAAGGTCATGCCACAGCATCTCAATTGGATTCAGGTCAGGACTTTGACTAGGCCACTCCAAAGTCTTCATTTTGTTTTTCTTAAGCCATTCAGAGGTGGACTTGCTGGTGTGTTTTGGATCATTTTCCTGATGCAGAACCCAAGTGCGCTTCAGATTGAGGTCACGAACAGATGGCCGAACATACTCCTTCAGGATTATTTGGTAGACAGCAGAATTCATGGTTCCATTTACCACAGCAAGTTTTCCAGGTCCTGAAGCAGCAAAACAGCCCCAGACCATCACACTACCGCCACCATACTTTACTGTTGGTATGATGTTCCTTTTCTGAAATGCTGTGTTACTTTTACACCGGCTGTAATGGGACACACACCTTTCAAAAACCTAAACTTTTTTCTCATCAGTCCACAGAGTATTTTCCCAACAGTCTTGGGGATCATCAAGATGTTTTCTGGCAAAACTGAGACAAGCCTTTATGTTCTTTTTGCTCAACAGTGGTTTTTGTCTAGGAACTCTGCCATGCAGGCCATTTTTGCCTTGTCTCTTTCTTATGGTGGAGTCATGAACACTGACCTTAACTGAGGCAAGTGAGGCCTGCAGTTCTTTGGATGTTGTTGTGTGGTCTTTTGTGACCTCTTGGATGAGTAGTCGCTGCACTCTTGGGGTAATTTTGGTCGGCCAGCCATTCCTGGGAAGGTTCACCACTGTTCAATGTTTTCGCCATTTGTGCATAATGGCTCTCACGGTGGTTTGTTGGAGTCCCAAAGCTTAAGAAATGGCTTTATAACCTTTTTCCAGACTGATAGATCTCAATTACATTGTTTCTCATTTGTTCCTGAATTTCTTTGGATCGCAGCATGATGTCTAGCTTTTGAGGATCTTTTGGTCTACTTCACTTTGTCAGGCAGGTCCTGTTTCTTGACTGAGAACAGGTTCGGCAGTAATCAGGCCTGGGTGTGGCTAGAGAAATTGAACTCAGCTTTCCAAAGATGTGATAAACTACAGTTAATTTACGTTTTAATGGGGGGGGGGGGTCACTTTTTCACATGGGGTCATGTAGACTTGGATTTTTTTTTACCCTTAATAATAAACACCTCCATTTAAAAACTGCATTTTGTGTTTACTTGTGTTTGTCTAATATTTAAATTTGTTTGATGATATGAAACATTTAAGTGTGACAAACATACAAAAAAGGGGGCAAACTTTTTCATACCACTATATATATATATACACTACCGTTCAAAAGTTTGGGGTCACCCAGACAATTATTTTGTGTTTTCCATGAAAAGTCACACTTATTTACCACCATGAGTTGTAAAATGAATAGAAAATATAGTCAAGACATTGACAAGGTTAGAAATAATGATTTGTATTTGAAATAATAATTTTTTCCAGATACTCAACCTGCTCAAAGGAAGGTCAGTTTTATAGCTTCTCTAACCAGCTAAACTGTTTTCAGCTGTGCTAACATGATTGCACAAGGGTTTTCTAATCATCCATTAGCCTTCTGACACAATGAGCAAACACATTGTACCATTAGAACACTGGAGTGATAGTTGCTGGAAATGGGCCTCTATACACCTATGTAGATATTGCACCAAACACCAGACATTTGCAGCTAGAATAGTCATTTACCACATTAGCAATATATATTAGATATTAGAGTGTATTTCTGATTAGTTTAAAGTTATCTTCATTAAAAAAAACAGTGCTTTTCTTTCAAAAATAAGGAAATTTCTAAGTGACCCCAAACTTTTGAACGGTAGTGTATATATATTTATATATATATATATATATACATACATACACACACACACATACTGTATACAGTACTCACAAAAAGTAAGTGATATTTGGCTTTCGGGTAAAATTTATGGAAAACGTAAAAAGTTCACACTACAGTGATATTATCTATCTATAAATGCAACAAATCTCTGTCTGTGTGTCTGTTCCACGCATATATCTTGAACTGTTCGTTAGACAGGCCTAAGATTTTAAATGTGCTTTGCTGAGGTTACAAGGGTGTGCAACCCCAAATATAGACTCACTCAGTCAAAATATGTAATTTTTTTCAATAAAAGTTTAGCCACCGCTCTTGTCACTGCTCTGTGTCTCTTCATGCCCTGGCTTCAAGAAGTGTGGGTGGGGTTTCGGATTGACTCTGTGCTGATTGGATAATACATGGCATCACGGCTATGTTGTTTGGATAATACAGGGCATCACGAACATGCTGACTGGATAATACGTGGCATCACGGCCACGCTGATTGGATAATACACAGCACCACGACCTGTCAGTCACCACAGTGTTCCCTGGACAAAACAAGGAAGTGAAAAATACTAAATTTGACTAGAAAAACAAAATACTGAAGATTTAAAGTCCTCGGACGGTGACATTTTTTTATTGAACCAATAAACTGATTGTATGAAAATATTCCATTCTGGCCATTCCCGTGATTTAATATGTGTCACCAGCCTCCATAAATGACTTTATTTGGTAATAGCCCATCTTTCACTTAGTGATGCTGCAGTACCGCCATCTGTCGATAGGGGCGGGCAGCAGTGACGTCAGCACAGGAAGAAGTGAGGGTGATATTGCCTGCCTGTGCTGTGAGCCTCATCAGAGAAACATTCCCATCGGATCACTACAAGGGATTTTGCCTACCAAGATTAGATTTGTGAAAAATGATATTTAAATAAAGTTTTGTAAAATCATATATTGAGTTTATTAATGTTCATGTCAATTTTATAATTCTAATATTTCAGCATTCATCAAAGTCGCATGTCATATACATTTGAATAATTTTTCTACCATTTTATGGTATAAAATTCGGGTTCCATTTTTAAAAGCACATTTCTCTTAAAATCTTAGGCTTATATTTGTTTGTCTTAGCAAAATATGTTGCTTCCCTAACAATTGAAAGCGGAACTTTCATTGCTAATTGGAAATTTCTTCTACTTTTACATGTTTGATTTTGAAAATCTAGATACATGTTGCTCAACAGCATCAGCTTTGATGGGACGCTGAAATTTGGCACTCAATGTGGCGGGAACTCTGGCTTGTACATAGTGCCACTGCTCCCATAAGTGGGTTGGATCAACCAAGGTTTTGTTGAACAGAGTATTCATCAGATCATCCACATATTCTGAAAAAAATATATTCAATAAAAATTAGACATCCATTTGACTACAGTATGAAATACAAATTTGACCCAAATTAACATAATTTGATAAAAGCTATGAAATGTGAAAGTTGAATGAAGACCAACCCTCCACCCACTGTAAATATCATATACAAGCCTAGAAAATGATACTAATATTTCTTATACTCACCGAAAGTTGGATTAACTTTCTTTGCTTGCAGTTTATATCCGCCTTTTTTGAATTTTGGGTACCTGATGATGAAGACCGGCTCACCATCACGATTCTGTGCCTGCTTGCGGCCTGCATTTTCATTAAAGTGCATTGCAGCTAAACAAAGTCTGTAATTAGAATATTATCACAATGATTTATTTTTGGACATATAAGTGATCTATCAGCAGAAACTCTATGTAATTGGCACTGTTATTATAATTGCATTTCATATTTTTGGTCACATATTGCATCTCCTCACCTTGTCAACATTCCAAGGAATGAGAAGTGTACACTCTTTGGTGCAAAATGAATAATCAGACTGTGGAAAGCCTCCACATTTGAAGTTTGCTGCCCTGGACTCAGCTTTCGCACATCCCTGAGGACCCGTGTTTTGTTGATCATATCAACAACTTTTTCACAGCCCTTTGTGTCTGAAATAAATAAATTGTAGGTGTGAGATATGTCACCAAAAATGATGAAAATCAATGGGATAATAATTTTTTTATATATATATAATACATGCACTGTTGTTTCATTGTGTGAAACTGTTTTTTGTGTTAGGTTGCAGTCTCTCAGGAGCTGGGGGATCGTATGTAGTGCTCGCATCTTTGTACTTGGGTTGATGCGCAGGCAGCAGAGCAGCGCGCCATTCAGCCGGAAAAAAGCAGAGGACAAGGGTAACGGGCACCACACCGAGACAGGGATAATCAGTGATAATGTTGCTTACTTGCAGGGACAGGTGGCTGGTGTCGGCAGGTGATGAGCCCGGGAGACAGCGTCCTGCAGGTGGGCTAAATAGCCCGCTGCTGACGAGGCGTAGGTGTGCGCGCAGCTGAAGCCGCTGATGAGCGGCGAGTCGTGACACAAATTGCATCTTATTCTCGAAATCGCTGTCAACGAAATGTCTACTGCACATGTTGGGTGATTTACCGACATCATTCCAATTTTTTCGCGTTTTCTGAACGAATTTCACCCATGCCGTTCTGATGTTCCCAGGGCCGGGAAATTCAAAAACACTCACCGCATGCTCCTCTGGTATACCGTCGCACCCGTAGACAACACAACGCCAAACCATAATTAATTCGATTACTGAAATCCTAATCTTAATAAATAATCTATTTGTAATCCACAAGTACTCCGAGAAATATCCGTAATCGCCGATTTTAAAACGTAAACAACAAGCAATGTCCGCCGAGCGTGTGCGTGTCTCTTCCTGAAATGACGTCACACAGTCAGTGGCCATCTTAGCCGCTGATCGCTTGGCTGAGTCAGACAGCTCTCAAGGACAGCATACTTCAAGAGCGCATTGTCACCTTATGTGACATTTGTTGACACCAAAACATGTGCGGTTCAAATTAGCTCGTCTCACACAAAAATTTAAGATATGATTTAGTGATATTGAATTTTCGTCCGACCGACGCCTTTAATGCTTAAAAAAAATACCATAAAGTTGCCGTGATTGCGTAGGTCTAAAGGATAATTCGGCATAAGATAAGATAAGATAAGCCTTTATTAGTCCCACAATGGGGAAATTCCAGGATTGCAACAGCACAGGGATAGCAACACTCAGAGCAACAATCAGAAGGCAAGAAAAAACAAGAGCAGCTAGTATACATATGTACATATTAATATAAATATATATATATATATATACTGTATATATATATATATATACTGTATATATATATAAACAAACAGTGCGGAGCATTGTGGTTGGTGGATGTGCAGCAGAAAGTCTAAGCTCTCTCTCTGCGGATGCGGCGGGCCAGTTGGATGTCTTTGGGCATGATGGTGACCCTCTTGGCGTGGATGGCGCACAGGTTGGTGTCCTCGAAGAGACCCACCAGGTAGGCCTTGCTGGCCTCCTGCAGAGCCATGACGGCGGATCTCTGGAAGCACAGGTCAGTCTTGAAGTCCTGAGCGATCTCCCTCACCAGGCGCTGGAAGGGCAGCTTACGGATGAACAGCTCCGTGGATTTCTGGTAGCGACGGATCTCTCTCAGAGCCACGGTACCGGGCCTGTAACGGTGAGGCTTCTTCACTCCGCCGGTGGCCGGAGCGCTTTTCCGAGCAGCCTTGGTGGCCAGCTGCTTCCTGGGGGCTTTTCCTCCAGTAGATTTACGGGCGGCCTGCTTGGTTCTTGCCATCGCTCTTTATTATTCTGTCTTATATTTCTTGCACGTCGCCTAAACTCCAGCCCGGCACCCGCGTCGTTTTCGCTTCAGTAAAATAAGTGGAGAACATGAGGTGCACGAGCAGACTGGGCGGCATGTCAGCGGGACTGGGTCTGACAAATCAACACAGAACATGCCAGGAGAAGTAGTGGCCAGACACGACCTGGCTCAAAGGCACACTAACTGATGGTGATTAAAAAAAAAAAGTTATTTTCAATAAAGTGAAAAAAAAGATAATGCGTGGAGTGTGCTTTTGCCCTGAGGCTGATTTATCATGGAAAACAGCTGAGCTCTGTGGTTCGAGCAATCAGCTGATTGGATACACCTCCTCCGGTGTTCTGACATTTTGGCATATCTATCAGAACAGCACTGGACAGCTAATATACATACAGGACATACAGGAGAATTGAAATGGCATTTCTCTGTTTCTTCAGTGGTGTGCGCAATATAAAAAACAAAAGGAATAAGGCTGGAAAAAACAACAGCAGTTGTCCATGTACAGTAATGCTACCCATAGTGCAAATCGCGACAAACGATAGACTTAAGGTTTAATGCTTAAAAAATTATACCATAAAGTTGCCGTGATTGCATAGGTCTAATGGATAATTCGGCATGAAGAACATGAGGTGTGCAGGGAAGAGGGGGGATGGGCTGGCGGCAAAGCAGCAGCTGAACCAGTGGATCACACTCCTTTGCAGGCACACGGGAAAAGCAGCAGTCAATGGGTCTCAAATATTTGTAAACATAGTGTGTTACAGTACTGCATGAGTTTATTGATGATACACAGAAGAAAGTCAATATTACACTGAACTCCATCACTGAATAGATATAAACTAAAATAACTAGAAAAGCACTCATAGAGTGCATACCTCTGCCAAGGCTCCTTCAATTTCTCATGGATCACCTCCAAAATGTAATGGGTTTGTGTGTAGGCCTATAGCCACTTGTGGTGAAAATTGCATAAAAGTCTGTCCATCAGTTTTGGAGTACTGTTGCTAACACACTGTGAGAAGATAAGAGCCTTGGCTGCGGTATGCATTCTCAGATCATCACCAAAATATAATGGGTTCCTCTCTAGCCCAAGAACCACCTCTGGTGAAAATTTCATCCAAATCCATCCAGTAGTTTTTGTGTAATCCTGCTGCACAAATACAAACAAAGCCTTGACGGAGGTATGCACTCTCAGATCATCACCAAAATCTAATCATCTGTTCCCCGTGCCATTACACATCTTTCCTGAAAATTTCATCAAAATCCGTTCATAACATTTTGAGTTATGTTGGTAACAGACTAAAGGGCCTTTTCCACTAGCACGCTTTAGCGCGACACGGGACGGCTCAGCACGCTTTGTACGCTTTTCCACAAGCCCCAACACGGTTTAACAGCCGCAATTCTCAGCCCCGCTGAAGGGCAGGGTACAGCAGTGCTGAGCTGGGCTGTGTTGTGACGTTAACAGACTGGTCGCCGCTGATTGGTCAGGTCGTAACCGGCGCTGATTGGTCAGGTTGTAACCGCCCCTCTCCTCCTCCTCATCTACCAAATCTTCACGACCTTCTCAATAAAGTTTTTGAAAAAAAAAAAAAAAAGAATCTTCACGACCGCCTTTACTCAGCACGCAACCACTGTTGGCGGTTCCTTTTCAGTGTATTGCTGTGCTATTTTCATTTATTCTCTATCAAAAATGGCTTCGTGTAATAAGGGTGTTCCATGGACCAGTAAGGAGCTGCAGTGTCTGCTCACTGCATTGTCAGACGAACGTATGCAGCGCGAGTTAGACGGAGCCGCCCGGAATGAAAAAATATACCGGGAGGTCTCGACATCAGAGTCCTTTAACGGTGAGTTTTAATTTTTTTTTATTGTGCGTTTTTTCGCAAATATATTCGGTAAGACGCTCAGTTTATTTATGCAATAAAAAAGCTGTTCATTTATGGATGGATCGCTGCTTTATTGCAGCACACTGTGGACTAAAGCTTTTATTTTAATTATTCATGTGAACAATACGCTGAAATAAGCTTATGTATTCTTGTTAAAAACTATTGTCTTTTCTGTATGTCTTGCACTTACGTGCTGTATTTTATTGTGTGCATTTTCCTTGTAGAATCATCCCACGCGTCCGCCGCGACAGCCCGTCCGGATTATTCAACCGAGCCTTCCTGACCCACAGCTGGCAGAGACGCCTTCATTCATCCGAGTCGTGACCCAGTTTGGGAAGCTGGTGTAGACACTCAGTGGTCGGCGTGTATAAAATGTCGATTAACCTTCATGGTGTGTTGCAAAATTTTTTTTTCTTTTAATATTTTGTATATAATAAAATGGAATTGTTTTGGAAAGTGTGGTTTGTCTGTTATAACACTGAATTATAAAACAGTATAATTACATAGAAATTCCATTGCCTAATCTGATCAAAATGATACTGATCTTCCTGTCAGGGTCAACCATTGTAAAGGTAATGTAATTTTTAACTAGACCAAAAAAGAAATCTTTTTGTAAGCTTTCTGTTCTTTTTATTGAAATATCATAAAAAATTAGCCCCACATGATCCAGTTCTAAACTTTGGGTGCATTTTTTATGTTAACTTATAAGAAGTTGCACAGTTGGACTTTAAAATGCAGCAGGAGAGACTGATCAAGCTTACAAGTCAAAGTATGTAAAAAAGTAAGTATATGTAAATTGAATGTTCTATCGGCATTCCAAATTCAGAGATTTACAATACTTTAGAAGGAGTGTAGCATCATCTAAACGGAAAATAATAATACTGTTGTTCCAAACGTTGACCTGAAGGTGAAAAACATGAATTTTTTTAATTCAGTACATCCAAAATGCCCTAGGATGTAAAAAATAATAATTTGGTGTAGGCCAGTGTGCCACCGTCTCATTATTTAATACGAATAAAAACAAGTTTCAGCTCATTATTTCTAGGTCATTTGGCAGTTAATTCAAAACAAAAGTGACTTGTGTTGTTGCAGCTTAATTATGAGATAAAATTAATTGTGAGATAAATCCACAGAGCCAGCAAGGCAATAATCCTTGGATCCTTTTTTGTCTCGTGTAAATAAGGACTCAGTCGGGTGCGTAACGTCACGGGAGTGTGGCCCCGCCTCGCTGAGAAACTGCTGCTGCCCCGCTTCTAAAACCTCCTAAAAAAAAAAAACACAGCACAAGCACAACACCGTGCTAATGGAGACAGAAGCATTCCGAGCCGTACTGAAGTGAATCGAGCCGTACTGAGGTGTGCTGGGCTAGTGGAAAACAGGCTAAACAGACAAACGCCGGTAAAAACATAACCTCCTTGGCGGAGGTAATTATTATGGTAATGAACAACTTCCATTCCCCAAAGTGCAAGATACACTATTATGAATATAAGGGGTAAAAGATCACACAAATAAGTGATCTGACAAACAAATAAACAAGGGATCTGAAACAGTTGCTAATATTGGATGTCCCATTCATTTTCAATATTTAGGTATTCTGTAATTAATATTCACACAATCAAATAAATCTTATTGCCATTTACTCCCTTTTATATTTGTCAAAGTCTAACATGTGATTGCCTACATATAGCCTACACCTCTTTGTATTCCACTTTCAAATACAGCCTATATTTGGGTCTGTAAAGCCAAATTGGGATACCAGTTTCAGACAGGAACACTTGCATTCTACAGGCAATGCACTCGTATCATGAAAGTACAGCATTTAAGTAGAAGTGTGCAATGGTGATTTTCTCATCTCAGTTTATTGAAACAAAAGCTAACAACAGTGGTGAGTATACCACAACAAAAAAATGTCAGTGTCTCAGTAACTTGTCATTTGCCCTTGAGCATCAATTAATCTACCTATGGGTACAAATAAAGTAACCTGAACCTGAATTACAGCTTGACAATCACGTCTCATGCTGTTCACAAGTTGACTTATTGTCTGCTGAGGCATGGCATTCCACTCTTCCTGAAGGGCGGCCCTCAAGTCATTGAGGTTGTGGGGTGCAGGGTTACGAGCCTCTACATGGCGACTCAGCTGACCCCATAGGTTTTCTATGGGATTCAGGTCTGAAGAAAGTGCAGGCCACTCTATGTGAGGTACCCCAACCTCCAGCAGCCGTTCCCTAATGATGTGACCTCGATGAGCTGGAGCACTGTTGTCCATGAAGATGAACTTAGACCTGTGTTGTTCATGCAGGGGCACAATAACTGGATTAATGATGTTTATTCAGGTAGTATCGGCTTGTCACTGTACCACTCACAAGGTGTAGGGCAGTTCTGTATTGAGTAGACACACGAGCCCTGACTAACACCACCACCACCAAAGGCAGATGCATAGCGCTGTCCTTGACATCTCCAACATCACTGACGGCCATCATTTCTGCTCAACGTGAATCGACTTTCATCAGAGAATAGCACTGAGGCCCACTGGTTCCTTGTCCAGTGTAAATGCTCCCTGGTCCACGCAACATGATGACCACTGTGCCTTTTGGTGTGGTCAGGTACCTTTGCAGGTCATCTGGTATGCAGACCAAGCTGATGTAAACAGTTTCAAATGGTCTGACGTGACACTTGGTTGCCTCTCACCTCCCTTAAATGTGCCTGGAGTTGAGTGGCATTCACCATTTGGTTCCACAGGGTACTGCTCACAATGAAGCGGTCTTCAGTGTGGGATGTGGCCAAAGGACATCCACTTCTATGCCTTTCTGTGACTCTTCCAGTCTCTCTGTATCTCTGTTGCAATCTGCTGATGACACTCTGTGACACTCTAAGCTCATTGGCCACTTCCCTCTGAGAACATCCTGTTTGAAGCCTCGCAATGGTGAGGTACTGTTGATCAATTGTGAGGTGTTGTCTTGGTCTCATGATGTCAAAATGAGAACAGCATGATAAAGAGGACTGTTTAACCCTTTAGCTGCCAAATTCACCCTATGGGGACTTAACCCCCTAGTGGTCAAGAGTGGTAAAAAATTTGTCAATAAAATAGTTCAGATTTACAAGGCTATAACCTGAAAATCACAAGAGATAATGGCTTTCTGTCAATTAGAAAAATGTAGAATATGATCCAAAATTTCAGATAGGAATAAATTTACGCATCTAATTTGCATAATGTTGCGGCAGCTATATAAATTACATAACTCAGTCAAAAGTGGACTTTGGACACATTTACATAAAGAATGGTCAGGCATTTTTTACGCCGATTTGTCTACAGGGGTATGTTTTTATCTAATCTTCAAAGTATATGAACCAGAAAATCAATAAAATGTCAAAAAACATATTTCTCTCTTACATGTTACCGAGAAGTGGGCTCACCCACCCACGTGACCAGTCCGTTTTCGTCCATCGTAGCCGATGTTTGTGTGTTTGCTCAGCCATTTACACCGTGTACCACATCTACAAACTCTTATAATTACCCCACGTGAATTTTGTTTGTATTATGTGGCTATTTTTTCTCTTTGGGGCAATATTCCTGTGGGAATTCATGCCGCCCGCGGGCACCGCCATCTTGATCCTGGGAGCTCCATTTTTTGCTACATCGACCTCGATGTAACATGTTTACTTAGTAATTTACATCCGTGTACCACATCTACAAACTCTTATGATTATCCCACGTGAATTTCATTTGTATTACGCGGCTATTTTTCCCATTTTATGCAGTTTCTGTCATCAACGCTGACGCAATGACCAAACACGGTGGCATCAACATTGGTGTGTGAGCTCAAAGAGGAAAAAGGAAGAAGAAAAATGAGGATTTTAGAAATCCTCATTCTTCGTCCATGGTCCTCAGCCGGAAAAAGGTGGATTGTCCTCTCTGGGTTGGGGACAGGCTCCTGCCCCAAGTGGAGGAGTTTAAGTATCTTGGGGTCTTATTCACAAGTGAGGAGAAAATGGAGCGAGAGATTGACAGACGGATTGGAGCAGCATCTGCAGTGATCCGGACGTTGTACCAGTCTGTTGTGGTGAAGAGGGAGCTTAGTTCTAAGGCAAAGCTGTCGATTTACCAGTCAATCTGCGTTCCTACTCTCACCTATGGTCACGAGCTTTGGGTAATGACCGAAAGAACAAGATCGCGGATACAAGCGGCTGAAATGAGCTTTCTCCGCAGGATTGCTGGACTCACCCTCAGAGATAGGGTGAGGAGCTCAGTCATCCAGGAGAGGCTCAGAGTAGAACCGCTGCTCCTCCACATTGAAAGGAGTCAGTTGAGGTGGTATGGGCATCTGATTAGGATGCCTCCTGGACGCCTCCCACTTGAGGTGTTTTGGGCACATCCCACTGGGAGGAGACCCCGGGGCAGACCCAGGACTCAGTGGAGAGACTATGTCTCCCAGCTGGTCTGGGAACGCCTTGGTATCCTTGCTGAACAGCTGGAGCAGGTGGCTGGGGAGAGGGAAGTCTGGGCTTCTCTACTTGAACTGCTGCCTCCGCGAGCCGGACCTCTGGAAAAGCGGTAGAAGATGGATGGATGGATTGATGGAAGAATGAGGATTTCTTCTTTGCTATATTCTATGTCAGCCATGATTCATTCGGTGTGTGCGTCTGCCACCTTCTAAACTGTCAGATCAATACAGATTAGTACAAATTCTCAGTATAGCCGGGGGACGTCAATAAGTTGATACCTGCAGTTGCTGCGCTGTGCCACTGGGGGCGTGCAACCCGTCCATTTATTCTGGGCAGTTAAAGGGTTAAAAAACAATTCTAATTGAACCAGAAAATTTATTTGTCGATTCATGGATCAAACACCTGCTGTGAATTTTGCTGTTAAGCACTTTGGTAGAGAACAGCAAGTTATGCAAAAAGTACTGAAACACTGAGCAGTTGGACATGTGCATTCACAAGATTGGAGAAGGCCAAATTAAGTTCACCTGTAAAGGTTAGAGTGTGGCAACCTGGGGAGAGCCTAATTGTATACCATCTTAGACAGGAACAAAGAGAGGGGGTTCCCTAGTAAGATAACAGGGAGGTGTTAAGGATGAGTGGGTTGATTGCGATTGGACGAGAAGATCATCTTTTGTGTGTGAGAAGATTCTAGAAGAATGTCATGGTATTTAAGAGAAGAGCTTCTACTTGAATGTCATTCTGACTATGCTTGAGAATGTGAGAGTGTGTAATAAAGCGTCTGAAACAAATCTGCCTCTTCATTTACACGCTCCACACTGGTGACCCAAGACGTATCATGGAACACGGTTCAAGATCCCCGGAGCCAACCTCGACGGGAACCTCCAGCCACGCATGTGCGGTCGCAGTCAAGCTACCGGATTTCTGGCAGAACAATCCGCACTCTTGGTTCCACCTCGTCGAGGCGCAGTTCACCCTCCGGGGAATAATGGCAGATGACACCAAGTTCCACTATGTGGTCGCAGTGCTCGATGCCCTTACAGCTCAGCACGTAGCGAGCCTGCTCGATCAGCCACCAACTGGCAACAAGTACGAGGCGCTAAAGGCTGCGCTCATCCAGCACTTCACTCTCTTGGATGGTGAGAGAGCAGAGAGGCTCCTGACGCGGACCGAGTTGGGAGATGGGTCGGCAATAGACCTTATGGAGAAGATGCTGACGTTGAGGGGCACGGATGACGACCACTTTCTTTTTACCCACCTCTTCCTCCGGAAACTTCCGACAGCGGCGAGAGCGGCCCTGGCCAATTTGCCGTTGCTGGCCAAGCGGGACTTTCGTGCGCTAGCCCGGGAGGCAGACCGGATCATCATCGCCACCAGGGTGTTCACGACCATCGCGGCAGCGACGGAGCTCAGCGAGACGACCAGAGGAGGCGAGGAGCCACCGACGGCAGCAGCAGCGGGGGCTAAGGAGCGCGAGGGAGACACGCTTTGTTTCTACCACCGCCGCTTCGGAGAGAAGGCACGCAGATGCACACCACCTTGCCAGTTCAAGCGCTTGAGAAACACCAAGACTGGGGGTCGGTAGCAGCCGCGACCCTCGGGGAGGAGAACAAGCTGCTCTACCTGACGGACGCACGCTCGGGGAGGCATTTCCTTGTGGACACCGGCGCCCAGAAGAGTTTCATCCGGCCGACCTACGCTGACCGGCTGGCAGGATCTAGCGGCCCCGAGATGGTGGCAGCGAACGGCTCGGAGATTAAGACCTTTGGTGAGAAGACTCTACTCTTGTCTCTACATGGCCGTACATATGAGTGGACTTTTGTCATAGCAGCATTGGATTATCATATACTGGGGGCTGATTTTCTGTGTGCACATAATTTACTGGTTGCTAACAGGCGCCTAGTTAATGCACTGTCTTTCGACTCTCTCCCCTGTATAGCTCGAGTGACCTGGCCGACAGCACAAGCCAACGTCACAGCAGCAGGCGGTAAGTTCCACACACTGCTCACCCAGTTCCCAGCACTCACAGTCCCGACGTTTTCGGCAGCCATCGCTAAACACGGGGTGGAGCATTTTATCACCACCACCGGGCCGCCCGTTTTTGCACGACCTCGGCGCTTAGACGCAGCTAAACTGGCCATAGCGCGCGAGGAGTTCGCCAATCTGGAAAGGTTGGAAAGGTTGGAAAGGCATCATCAGGCGCTCAAACAGCCCATGGGCATCCCCGCTACACATGGTCCCTAAAGCTGAGGGCTCGTGGCGACCGTGCGGGGATTTCCGCAGGCTGAACAATGCCACAGCGCATGATCGCTACCCAATTCCCCACATACAGGATTTTTCCGTTCACCTCGCCGAGGCGCACATTTTTTCCAAGATAGATCTGGTCCGCGGTTACCACCAAGTCCCAGTGCGTGCTGAGGACATACCCAAAACAGCGGAAATAACTCCGTTCGGTTTATTCGAGTTTTTGCGCATGCCATTCAGGTTGAAAGGAGCGGCACAGACGTTCCAGCGCATGATGGATGCAGTGCTGCGCGATCTCTCGTTCGTGTTCGTCTACCTGGACGATATCCTGGTAGCCAGCGCATCCGAAGACGAACACGAAACCCACCTCATGACAGTTTTCCGGAGGTTGGAAGAGCACGGGTTAATAATCAACCCAGCGAAATGTCAGTTCGGAGTGACGGATATTGATTTTTTGGGGCACTGCGTCTCTCCCGAAGGAGCGATCCCGCTGCCTGACAAGGTGCGTGCAGTGGCGGATTTTCCCCAGCCGCAAACGGTCAGGGCACTACAAGAATTTTTGGGAATGGTAAACTTTTATAACCGTTTCCTTCCCTGCGCAGCGCAGCTCATGCAACCATTGTACGCTGCGCTCAAAAAACAGAAACCCGCGGATAGGGTCGAATGGACCCCGGAGCGAGAGCGGGCATTCTCGGAAGTCAAAGCAGCCCTGGCAAACGCTGCATTGCTGTCACATCCAGACCCAACGGCCCACATAGCGCTCACCACTGACGCTTCAGATGTGGCCATAGGGGCGGTCGTGGAGCAGCGCGTAATCGGGGCTTGGCAACCGCTCGCCTTTTTCAGCAGGACTTTGCGCGACAGTGAACGTAAATACAGCGCGTTCGACAGGGAATTGCTGGCTCTCCACCTGGCCATTCGCCACTTCCAGTTCTGGCTGGAAGGGCGCAGTTTCACCGCATTCGTTGACCACAAGCCGCTAACATTCGCGATGGCCAAGGTTTCAGAACTGTGGTCGGGCCGGCAGCAGAAACAGCTGGCCGCGATCTCAGAGTTTACTACCGATATTCAGCATGTGTCGGGTAAACTGAATGTAGTGGCAGACTGCCTCTCGCGTGCCGTGGCGGCCCCGGTCTGCGTGGGGATAGATTACGCAGCCATGGCCGCGGAGCAGGTTAGTGACACTGACGTGCGCGCGCTCCAGTCTGGACCAACAGGGCTAAGGCTGGAGAGCAGGGTGCTGCAAGACGGCATGCCCCCCCTAATCTACGATGTCTCCACGGGTCGCCCGCGTCCCGTGGTCCCAGCTGCGTGGCGCCACCGCGTGTTTGACTCGATTCATTCTTTGGCGCACCCAGGAGTGCGCGCGTCGGTCAAAATGATAGGGGAGAAATTTGTGTGGCCGAGCCTTCGCAAACAAGTGAAAGCGTGGGCGGCAGCCTGCGTGGCGTGCCAATGAGCCAAAGTACACAGACACACGAAAGCTCCCTTGGAGCCGTTTCGTATTCCGGCTAAGAGGTTCGACCATGTTCACGTGGACCTCGTGGGCCCCCTCCCGCCATCACAGGGGTGCACGCACCTCCTGACAATGGTGGACTGCACCACGCTCTGGCCGGAAGCGGTTCTGCTGGCGGCAACCATGTCCGAGGAGGTGGCGCGTGCTTTTTTAACAGCATGGGTAGCGCATTTTGGAGTCCCGTCGGACATTACGTCCGACAGAGGCCCTCAATTTGTTTCCGAACTCTGGTCAGCGATGGCCCGCAGCCTGGGTATTACAATTCACCGCACAACCGCGTACAACCCACAGGCTAATGGGTTGTGCAAACGTTTTCATAGATCATTGAAAGCGGCTCTCAGGGCTTCATTGATGGATGCAAATTGGGTAGACAGGCTACTGTGGGTTTTATTGGGGTTGCGCTGCGTGCCTAAAGAGGATCTGGAAGCTTCCCCGGCAAAACTCGTTTTTGCACAACCACTCCGGCTGCCCGGGGAGTTTCTGCCAGATAATCCCGCACCGGGCAGCTGCCCGTCTCAGCTTTTGCAGCGTAGCGCAGACACAGGCACGCTGCCGGGCCCTGCCCACCACAGTTTTCCGCGCGTTTTTGTGCCTAAAACTTTGAAGAACGCGGAGTTCGTTTTTGTCAGACACGACGCCCACCGCCCTCCACTGCGCCCACCCTATGATGGACTGTTCAGAGTGCTGGAAACAGGGGATATGCATTTTTTGCTAGACTTGGGGGGTAGGAGGGAAAAAATTGGCATAGACAGACTCAAACCTGCTTTCGTTGTGGCGGACGAGCAAGTGCTGTTGGTGAGGGCCCCTCGGCGTGGAAGACCCCCACGGGGAGCTCCCCAGAGAGACGACTCCTCAGAGCACCCACACGGACAGACAGAAAGGTTTCCCCCCAAACAACAGCCCCCCAAAGGCAGGGCGAATTCTGGTTACAGCAGATACGGGAGAAGACTGAAGCCCAAGCAGCATGTGGACTGATGTTAATGGTTCTATCACAGCATGTGGACTGTTATCCTTTTGTCCTATCTAAGTTGCTGGGGGGGGGGGCAACCTGGGGAGAGCCTAATTGTATACCATCTTAGACAGGAACAAAGAGAGGGGGTTCCCTAGTAAGATAACAGGGAGGTGTTAAGGATGAGTGGGTTGATTGCGATTGGACGAGAAGATCATCTTTTGTGTGTGAGAAGATTCTAGAAGAATGTCATGGTATTTAAGAGAAGAGCTTCTACTTGAATGTCATTCTGACTATGCTTGAGAATGTGAGAGTGTGTAATAAAGCGTCTGAAACAAATCTGCCTCTTCATTTACACGCTCCACAAGAGTGCATTTTAGGTGCATCCTGAAATTTTACCCAAAAGCTGAATATCCCTAACTTTTTGTAGTACACACACACACACACACCATATATTATATATATATATATATATATATACTGTATATATACGTATATATATATATATATATATATATATATATATATATATATATATATATATATATATATATATATATATATATATATATACTGTATATACTGTATATACAGTATATATATATATATATATACTGTATATACACACAGTATGTATATGTATATGCATAAGAGATCATTGAAAGATCACTGAAAAATCATTGGGAGATCAACAAGATTGCTGAGCGGTCAAGGAGAGCTCAAGGAACGCTCAACAATCTCATTGATCTCCCAGTGATCTTTCAGCAATCTTTCAGTAACCTCTCAGTGATCTTTCAATGAATGCTAAATTTTTCCACCTCAAAGGTAGAGATGGCTGAGAGATCAGTGAGTGGTCACTGAGTGTTCAATGAAAGACCAGTAAAGTTAATTGAAAGATTGCCAAGGGTTCATTGGGAGATCATTGGAAGATCAGTGTTGAGTGGTTATTGAGAGATTGTTGAGAGAACCCTTTGGTAATCATTGAGAAATTCTTTTGAAATGAGTCATAACTTTGAGGATCGGGGAGATCACTGAAGATCATTGAGAGATCTCAGTGACTGCTGAGAGGTTATTGAAAGCTTATTTGGAGATCTGGCCATTTTGTCATCACTCAGTGATCTCTCAAGGATCTCCAACCCTCAGTAAAGGGGATATAACTAAATTGGAGCATTCCTTTTTTTATGGCCCATTTGGACAAAGAAAATGTTGACTCTGTATTAGCTAATCTGAAATATCATCATCATCATCTGAAATATAAATGGTCACTAAACATTTGCTCTGGTAAAGACAAAGGTATTGTGTGTATTTAAATAATTAACTGTCACTGTTTTTTAGCACTTCAGATTGGACAGGGTTTAGGCAAAAGGATTAGCACTAGAAAAATATGCTGGAGATTATTTGCTGTATTTTATCACATACTGTATGATTTTTAAAAAGAAAAATGGAAGTCACATCTCAATCTCTGACATGCACCCAGCTGGTTTTATTACGTCACACACATTTAAAAGCCATTGTAAATCATGTGGACTTCCATTGCTACTTTTACTCTGAGTGAATGGATTAAACAACAGTGCTTGGTCACCAGAGACTGTAATAAAGTCAGTTTCACACATTACAAAGACATTGGAGAATTGTTTCAAAGTCTGGTGTGGGCTGGTGACTCTGAATCAGTTTTGTTTGTTCTTTAAGACTGAAATTTGTCCTTTTAAGATTTTATTTAGACACAAGCAGAGAACAGAGAGACAGGAAACGGGGCCAAAGATACACAGGAAGGATCGCTCCGGCTGCTCATGTGGTCTGTGTCCTTAACCCAAATGCCAACATTTTAACAAAATCACCATCAAAGAATTCCATTTCTCCAATCTGTTTGAGCTCTCATGGGTTTTCTATTTGTGTTTGCTTGGAGAGTCACTAGATTGAGCAGAAAATGTCCCACTTCCCCTTTGACCGGAGCGGTTCGCTCTTCTCTCCCCCTGTACACTGTTGAGTATGAGCTGTCTGCTTAGCCCGTGGCTGTCTGGCACACTGACCCCCTTAAGAGGCTGTACTCTGTGTGTGTGTGTGTGTGTGTGTGTGTGTGTGTGTGTGTGTGTGTGCATGGACATGACAGTGTGCGTTTGTTTGTTACCGAGCGCGTGTGTGTGTGTGCGTGCCAGTGTGTGTGCCGCCCCTCCTCTAGCCCAACATCAGTTCATGTCCTGGCTGTTATGAATAATTCATTGGCCATTTGAGGCCCCTAGGAGCAGAGGAGCACTTGTGCGCAGCCTTTAGTGACGGCCTTTAGTTCCTCCTTACAAATAGCCACTCAAACAGTCCTCACACACAAGAATGCACTCATCTTAAGCCGCACCAAAGCGGACGCTTAAAACTGTCGCCACACATCAATGGGAAGCGTAAACTCGATGGTATCCTCTCACGACAGTACCAAGAGCAGGAAGATGTATTTATCATCCTTTACAGGTTGTTTTACTGTAAGTTATTTGTGTCTGTACATTTAAGCTGCAGTGGTCAGTAGTGATGTACTGCTAGAGGAGAGGGAGTGGAAGGGCCCCTTTACACAGACGGAGATCACTGGGTGACCAGTGAGAGATCAAAAATTGACACGATGTCTCAATGGTCTCCGAAAGCCTTGATAAAGTTGTTTCTGTGTAAATGTTTGGGAGATCACTGAGCGATCAAAAATTCAGTTTTGAAAGATCATTGACAGATCACTTTAGAGACAGAAAGAGATCACTGAGGAATCATTGAAAGTTTCTTGGGTGACCAAGGAGGTTGCTGAACATTTGAAAGGTTTCAAGTGCTCTTCATCCACCTTTATATGGGAGTGGAGATCATTGAGCGATGAAAAAATGGCCAGATCTCTCAACACTCTTTGAATGATCTCTCAGCAATCACCAAGCTCTCAATGATCATCTGGTGATCTCCAAAGTTGCCATGGTCTCCTCAAAGTTTTGACACAGTTCAAAACAATCTCCAACAATCACCACAGGGTAGCAATATTTCAAGGAGCACTCAGTGACTCAATGACCTCCCAACGATCTTTCAATGAACTCTATTGGTCTTTCATTGAACGCTCAGTGATCCCTCACTGATCTCTCAGCCATCTCTTCCTTCGGGGTGAAAGATCACTGAGAGATCAGTGGAAAGTCAAAATGGGCTCTCCTTGACCTCTGTGCTGA
The DNA here is from genome assembly GCA_020510985.1 of Pholidichthys leucotaenia. NCBI lineage: Eukaryota > Metazoa > Chordata > Actinopteri > Cichliformes > Pholidichthyidae > Pholidichthys > Pholidichthys leucotaenia. Next base: position 95,925,278 of record CM035843.1, read on the forward strand.
GGAACATGTTCAAAACATATCTACAACAAGAAAAACTATTTGCCAACATAAAAACTTTTACGAACCCTGTCAAAACCCCAACAATTGCAACATTTGTCAGCATCCGAAGCTCGTTGCCACTGCTTTTGGACTGAGTCAAAACCTTGGTGACAGTGAAGATCTTGGTGCTTTGAAAGATTGTTAAGAGATCTGACCATTTTTTCATCACTTAATCTCTCAATGATCTCCACCCCTGTGTAAGAGGCGTATAAGCTGCAGTGGTGAGTAGTGATGTATTAATACAGGAGGGTAAGTGTAGTAAGGAGTGTAATGTGGGGTTGGGGGGCAAACACCTGGATTGAAAGGGACGCTGAGGAGAGAGCTAATCGAGCGAGGTGAAGGAGACAGGAAGGAAGAGATGGAGGATGAGGCGTTAGGAGGTCAAAGTAGCATCTCGACTCCTGAGGACAGGAAGAGAAGTGTCCAGTAGCACCTGCCTCATGACTCCCTCCCCCCATCAGCTTGACGTAACCCTGCTAACCCTAAAGAATATACATTAGCTGTGGGCCGTACCTATGGGCCATGCGAACACATTTGTACAAGTTTTTGTCGATTAACTAATTCAGAAGTGAGCTTCATTATTCCGCCACCTTTAATTGAGATAACAATGCAAATTCCCTTCATTAACTGTGACATGGACAATTTCTCGCAGGCTCCACAGGGACGCCATTACACTCAGAGCCCACGGAGCAGGTTGCAAGGTGTCATCGGATATTCAAATGTCGCACTTGTTTAATTGCAGTAAATGTAGCATGTCCGGGCGGCTCGGTGGAGGACGATGGTAGCGGCGTGCTCGGCCCCTATTCGTCTGCATGCTAACAGAGGCATTTGAATAGAAGCTGAGGGTAAGAGTCAGTTCAAGGTGTGAGACAGCGTGCGGATGTATATATACGTACCTGAAGGTGCAGGGCCAATGCGCCCCCCACCACCAGCCCCCGCCCCCCCGCCCCCCACCCAGGCAGCTGTTTGGAGGCCCCCGTGCGATCCCGCAGGGGCTCCTGAGGGAGTGTGTTGTTGGACTCTTGTCTTTTATGGCAGCAGCAGTAAACATGACAGGCTGTTTGGAGACCATCTGTTTCCAATGGCTGCCGCATGCTAACAGGGAGCTCAACCTGAGATCCGCTTGGTGTCTGTCTTGGAGGTAACAGTCCCGTCTTCTGGCTCCTGCGATGTGATGTTGATGGGAAAGGGAGAAAGAGGCAGAACGTGGGTGACTGTGGTGAGCTCATCCTGGCATACGTGCGCACTGCCTAACGTGAAACAGCACCCCAGTGACCCACCTTTATAGGTATAAAAAACAAATGCTGCAAAAGGATACAGGAAGATGTGTATCAGTGCAGACACACCTGCACCCCCAGGTCGATAGGCTAAAGGAGCACGGAGAAAAGCGGCGTCACAGATTGAGTCAAGTTTTTCTAACACTTCCTGGCTGCCGACAAAGCCCCGTCTCCCTCAACGCCTTCTCCTGCCAAATTGAGACGAAGAAAAGAGGAGCCAGTCGCACTCCTCTTAACACTTAAGTCATTAATATGTCTCTGATGCGCTCATTTGCTCGCCTCGCTCATTAATTTGGGCCCATTCTCACTTAAACGGCATTGAAAGCAAAAACACTGCGGTTAGCTTTGAGGTGTGACTGCTTTGCAAGTCATTTACCTTTGAGGCTGCCTTGTTACTGTATCATAGATGCAGCCCCCCTCCCATAGCCCTTTGCTGAGTTCACAGTCGCCCCTCACTGGCAATTGTAGCCTGACATTGTTTTTATTTGGTGAATCTGGAGGTGTATCTATTGAGACATGGCTGGCATTCTTCCTATTGCGGTCTAATTATTCTTTTAAAGTCATTTACTTTCCCATCATTACTCTGCTTAAACAACCCCATCCTGAAAAGCCTCGGACACCCCCACCCCTCTTTTTTTAACTCTCCCTCTCTGCCTTGTCATTTTCACTCTCCCCGAATCTCCCCACCCATTAAAGAGCTGCTGCAGTCCGCCACTCATTATTACTCAGTACATTTACATTGAATAGGTCATTGGAACCCAACTAAGTGGAACTAATGTAGGGCAGAATAGTAGACGGGTTGGCTTTGGTGTTACACAAACCCCTCTGCTCTGTAATAAGGACTCACTGATAGCTGTTAAGGAGGAGCGAGACTGCCTCACTTATCCGAGTCGCAGAACAAATGTGGAGTTTGTTTTCTGTCTTTCTCTGTTTTGGCTTTTCATTCTCCTAATAGAGACTATTAGGTTTGTCAAAATCTGTAGGAAATCGTTAAGGAACTTTAGGGAATACTTTAATAAAAGACTGGTGCATGTGTTTAGGGATTGGGTCATCATCGCTAGTGCCAAGTATACATCACTAAATTGGTGTTTTGTTCCACCCCTAATATAAAAGAAAAAAGGGGTAAATAGAAAGATGGAAGACACAGATGGATGCAAATTTATGCTCATGCGAGCTGGTAGCGGTAGCTAATCAGCCTTCAAATTCCGCTGTCACTGGAGTAAAAATGTCAACCCTGGGGAGTGAAATAGTTTGAAAATGAGACTGCCACTCATCTGCATACAGATGGACTGAGAGTGCTGCAGCTGTCTGTAGCTTATCCACTCACGTACGCTGTGCTAACGAGGGCTATCCGGTTGACATTTAAGGACCGTCATCCATGTGCAGTTTCTGGAGGAGGCAGTTCCATTTTTTAAGCTGTTTGTTTTGGGGATCTCCACAGCAGGTAAAAAGCAGCTGCAAAAGTATGAAGGCAACCTTGCTCCTCTGCAACCTGCTTGGACGTGAATTCATACCTATTCATCCATTCTTTGCATTGAGTTTAACATGTAATCACACATTTGGGCTGAACACACCTTAAGCTTTTTTTTTGTAAATTAATACAAAGTGGAATGATAGGAGGATCTTCTCTGCCCCATGGGAAAACCCTGACTAAATGTTGCATATGAAGAAGAAGAAGAAGAAGAAATGAGACAAGACGAGACCAGTGAAAGAAAAAAAGATCTTGCTCTTACTTTCTTTACTGGCTTGTCATGGTATTTTGCCAGCTGTTGGGCTGGGGTGGAACTGCAGATGATGGTTAACGTGCATGTGTCAATGCTCAAGTCTGCGTGCATCACAGAAGTCCAAAGCATAAATTCACTTTTAAGCTATTTGTGATAAGTGTTGGGACATGCAGGGTTTCCTCTGGTAACATTTCTCGGTGGCTGGCCACCGCACCAGAAATTTTACCGCCTGATATGAATTTATGAAGAAAAATATATGAAGCAATGACTTTCCGCAAGCACGCACAAGAACAACACGCGTGTCCGTCATAAGGGAGGTTTTTCCTGCTGTCTAGGTGGTGAGGAGATTTCTTAAAAAAAAAACAAAAAAAACAAACAAACTGTAAATATAAAGAAATATAACAGAAATAACGGCATCCTTGGTCATTTAACCCCTTGCACTCTGGTCAGTTTCCCTAAAAACGCCTAAAAATAACATACCCAAAGTAAATCAAAAGCTGTTCTTCAACCCTTTGCAGCATCTTCATGGGGTTGGTCTCATTTAAAAAAAAAACCACTTTGAATTTTTTGGCAAAACAGTCATAATCTCTCTAAGTGCTCCTGCCACTGAGTAACAGTCATCTAAACATACTGAACTTGAAGAAAATAAAGTTGGCCTGGGTGTTTTTTTGTAGATACAAATGCTTGCAAATAACACACAGCTGTCAGATACTGGCTGGAAAATGCAACAGAAATGTAGAACCAAGTGTTATCCAGCTGAGGTCAAAATTTTGTAACAATGCCACAAAAAATGAATATATTACACAGCTTTTTTCTCAGGTTGTTCCCAGGCGTTTTTGAACTGTGCCAAATTGTGCCAAATGGCACAGTTTGGAAAAATGTCTGTAACTTTTGAATGATTCAACATAGAAGCTTGATCTTGGGCTCTAATGAAAGGTGACACTCAGGGCTGTGTGTGTGTGTGTGTGTGGGGGGGGGGGGGGGGTTTGTTTATTCATTCATGAATGAATGAATGAACAAACAAGCCCCCCCCCACACAAAGAAGCATGCCACGTAAAAAATGTGTGGCTTTTTTTTACAAGAAAAAATAACCTACAGTGCAATAAAAATTATACTAAAATATCTGCAATGTAGAGGATAACCCCCCCCCCCCCCCGCCCGCTACAGAGGAGCGCGGCACACAGTCTGGACCGTGCGCTGCGGTCCGTCATGTGGCAATGACGCACCGTTGTAATTACCAATCGGTCAAAAGTCATTTTTAGTCCTACTTTTAGTGATAAAGAATAATTTAGCTTATAACACTTACCTGTCCACAACAGCAGTGTCGCTGGCGAACATCTCTTCCTCATTGTCAGACGAACATGACGCTGGTCCGCTTGTTACGACTCGTGGTTCTGGTCACGCGACCCGGTCAAACCATGATTCCATTATTGCGGTTTTGCGGATCCATGATTGCGGTTTTGGCAAATGATTTTTCAAAACAAATAAGAACAGTAGTAATAAAAAAAGACTGGCGAACGCTACCGTTACACACAGCGGCTTAGACAAAACAGATTTTACGCACGGGACGCACGCTTTCAATCGTCGAACTTCTCTGCTTCAATTGGCTTGTTGTATTCGCTGGTTCGTTGTATTCGTTGGTAGGCGGGTCCTTCTTGCTAGGTTTTCAGTCATTGGTTCTTCAAGGTTTCAGAAACCCAATTCAAGGCTCTTATTAGTCGAATGAGAGGTCAATCAAATCTAAACCAATCAAAGCACTCCTTTGGCTTTCTGTTCGCGGCTGTGTCTGTAGTGGAAGAACGGAAATGCAGCTTTTTTTTTTCGGTGCGCTCTGAGATGCACAGTGCGCACTAGGACGCACAAGGACGCACTAGGACGCACTAGGACGCAGAGACGTGACCGCCCGTGGTATCCCGGAGTGCAAGAGGTTAAGTTAATTTATTTCATTAAATACAGTTTTATTAATATTTTTTCTTTGTAATCAGAGTTAAATTATTGTTCTGTTCAAACTGCAAAGTTATGGTCAAAAATGTAAATATGGCACCACAGCGTGGTGGAGCAGTGGTTAGCACTGCGGCAGCACAGCAACTCACCCTTGGCCATGGGATCCCTGGTTCAATCCCAGCCCCTGACCAACAGTGATCTGTGTGGAGTTTGCATGTTCCTCCCGTGTCTGCGTGGATTTACTCCGGGAGTTCTCCGGTTTCCTCCCACAAGCCAAAAACATGCAAGTTAGGTTAATCGGAGACTCTAAAAGTGGCCCTAGGTGTGAATGTGTGTGCGAATGGTAAAGGGATAGCACCGTACCGTGGCTGCTTCATCCATCCAGGTGGATGCCCTCAATTTCCCCTCTGGGGATCAATAAAGTACACAAAATTAAAAAAAAAAAAATTGTTATAAGGAAAAAGTAAAAAAAAATTACCACAGTCTGTTTCAAATTCATCTAAAAAAAACCCCAGTAATTTTATTTTAAAAAACAGACAAAAATTAGTCATAAAATAATCCACAAATTTATAATAAAGTTTCAAATGTACAAGAAAAGTCAATTTTACAAGAGGAAATTACAAATTTGAGGAACATTGTTTCAACTTTAGATTTACAGAGAAAAGTAGAAAACTATAAGAAAACTGTTATACATTTTTGAAAAAAACCTCAAACTTTCAAGACTGAAGTCATTACTCAAGTTTTTAAGTGGGTGCTCTTTGTACCCTTAACTCAACTAGAAATTTTTGATAGTCTATTTTTAATTATTAATTTCAAAGCACTGCTTTTACATGAGTAGAATTTCTGGTTTCTATACCCACCTGATCATATTATTTAAGTATGCATGAGTACATCACTATTATGAATGTTTCTTTCCCTTCCCTACTCTCTCAATGGAAAAAAAGAAACACTAGAAGAAAAATATAAAAGATACACATATTTTTGTCATTTATATAAACCATAACAAAAAAATCCTGCAGGACAAAACATGACACTTGATATTTTCTAACCTGTTTGTATACCACCACGGAGAGAGAACCTGAATTAGACAGAGCTCAGAGAGGGCAAGATGAGACAGAAGAGAGGAGCCAAGGAGAGGAAAGTGTTCAGGCAGAGGAAGAAGAGAAGGATAACACCACTAAAAAGTCTAAACACAGGATGTCTGGGTGGGACCCCAACTAGCCCAATATTCAAGCCTCAGTTGTACAATACGTCAAATGGTAAGTTCCATATGCAACGTTACTGTGTACAATTTTAAAAAGAAATAAATAGTATAAAATTCACATATTCTGGTATGTCCCCCCCCCCCCCCAGGGAAAAATATGTTTCCACCACACCAAAGTCTTTAAGCCAGAGGAAACACTGGACATGGTTAAATACAGGGTAAGGAAAAGATAAAGGAATAGATTACAGTGTGGAGAGTGTGAATAACGGAAACAGATTTATGCAGCAGACAATTTTATTCACTCTCACATCAGTCATACTCAGAAAAAGCATGTCTCAATATACCAGGGGTTCTCCTTTTATATCAACCGCTCATCTCACATCTGCATGACATCTCACATCACAATACATTCGTCCCTTCTCCCCCAACTCCTTCTTCCTGCTACCTCACCATAATCTCCATACCTATCGTCCTTCTCCGTTTACCCTCTGCATCCAGTCTGAGATGATTAACCCAGCCTCTACAACACAACTTTAACCATCCATCATTATTCATGTCATTATTCACAGGACTGCTAGAAGTCACTTAATGTCAAAGTGTACATATAGAACATATCACCTACTGGTAAAAATGTTCATATAGCCAGTTTACTGCTGGAATACCCTCTCCATATTTCTTATATATATTCATGGAAATATTGCAGAAATCTTGGGTATTAACCAATTGTGTTTTCAGTCCACTAGATGGCACAAAGTAAGTGCCAAGTCAGGTAAAGTCATAGCTTGTCTCATGAAATTTCCTGCCAGGTGTGTTATGTCCATAACTCGGTGTAAAGAGGAGGAGGCTCAGTGTGCAGTCGAACATGTTTTATTATAACAACAACAAGAACAACAGACGCTTCGTACAGCACAAGGGGTCAACGGAGAAAGAGGACTAGCCTCTTCCTGTCGTGCCCTTTATACCCCGAGTGACGCCACCACCGGAAAGGCGATCCGTAACCCCTCATTATTCCCCGGGTGTCCTGGCCACCATATTACTACTTAACACCCCCCCCCCCCGTAGAAAAATGCCAAGCATACCAATTAGGCCCTCCCAAAATTTGTAACCCGACTCACGCACTAACAATGAGACCATCCATCCATCCATCCATCCATCTTCTACCGCTTTTCCGGAGGTCCAGGTCGCAGAGGCAGCAGTTCAAGTAGAGAAGCCCAGACTTCCCTCTCCCCAGCCACCTGCTCCAGCTCTTCAGAGAGGATACCAAGGCATTCCCAGACCAGCTGGGAGACATGAGCCAATATGTACAAAAATAAATAAACATACCTATCCACTCGTACAACAAACTAGAGGGGCCAGGAAGACTGCTGGCACCCCCTACATGGCCAGGCGGGTTATTCTGCTGTCCTGATTATTACAGTCTGAAAGAAAGAAAAGGCAACACACACACACACACACACACATATACGTATATATATATATATATATATATATATATATATATATATATATATATATATCATCATCATCATCATAGCAGTCCGTCGTGGGCGACAATGACTGTTTCATTTAGGTCTGATCAGATTCCTCCATGCAGCTCTGTCCTTAGCCTTCCACTGCCATATACTGTATATATATAAATATATTGTAGAGAGAGGAATGAGCAGGCGAGGCAGTGAGCTGGAGCAGAGCAGACTTTATTACTCTCTATCATCAGTCAACAAGAAGAATAACCCAGGTCGCTGGCATCTCTCTTTTATACTATACAAACTCGCCTCGCGACCTGGGGGGTTCACATCCCAATACATACATTCACAATAACAATTCCCTTTGTCACCCAGCCTGTCGGCACATTATTATGCAGCCCGGAGGAGAATGCATGTTATCATGCAGTCTTATGGAGAAAACCACAGCGTGTCCTGCATATCCGTTTCACAGCTTTTAAGCGTCTCCTCCTGTGCTATTCAGTCTGAGTAAAGAACGTATTGTCCGGGTCCCCCCCCGAAAACTCAGACTGGGGCTTAACCCTCATGTCCTGTGGGCTACAGCCAACGTCCGTAGTGGCTGTAACGGGGGGTCGCCAGCTCCGAGGTGCTGCTGTGCCGGTGGGGCGCTCCTGGAGGTGCGTCCGTCTGTGGGGGGACATTGGGGGGGGCACATCTTCACCATGCCATAGTGACTGAGCTGACGCGTCATTTACTTGGGGCGTTCTCAGTGGGGGTCGTCCGCGCCAAGGAGCTCGGGCCAAGCCTGTCTATACAGATTGTTTCTCTGCGTCCCCCCAAGTCTAACACAAAATGTTTATCCCCAGGTTCTAACACTCTGAACAGGCTGTTGTAGGGCGGGCGCAACAGGGTCTGGTGGGCATCGTTTCTGACAAACATGAACGATGCATCCTTCAAGGTCCTTGGCACGAAAGCACGGGGAAAACAGTGGTGGGCCGGGCCGGGTACCGTCCCTGCCTCTGCGCTATGTAGTGAAGGCGGAGATGGATTGGTGTTTGGCGAGGGGTTGTCAGGCAAAAATTCTCCGGGGAGCCGCAGCGGCTGGGAAAAAACAAGCTCTGCTGGGGAGGTAGCCAAATCTTCCTTCGGTTCTGAACGCAACCCTAATGGAGCCCACAACAAGCGGTCCACCCAATTTGCATCCATAAGGGAAGCCCTGAGTGCTGCTTTAAGCGACCTATGGAAACGCTCGCATAACCCATTGGCCTGGGGGTTGTGCGATGAATTGTGACACCCAGGCTCCGGGCCATTGTGGACCAGAGGTCGGAAATGAACTGCGGGCCCTGGTCGGACGTAATATCCGAAGGGGCGCTGAAGCGTGCCACCCATGTTGTCCAAAAAGCGCGTGCAACTTCTGCGGACACGGTGGATGCTAGCGGCACCGCTTCGGGCCAGCACATGGTGCGGTCCACCACTATCAGGAGTGCGTGAACCCCTGCGATGGTGGGAGGGGGCCCACGAGGTCCACGTGAATGTGGTCAAACCTCTTAGCTGGGACATGAAACGGCTCAAGGGGGGCCTTAGTGTGCCTGTGCACATTGGCTCGTTGGCACGCTACACAGGCTGCAGCCCACTCTTTCACCTGTTTGCGCAGGCTCGGCCAGACAAACTTTGCTTCCGCCATTTTGACTGATGTGCGCACTCCTGGGTGCGCCAGGGAGTGAAACAACTCAAAAACGCGGCGGCGCCAAGCACGTGGGACCACTGGGTGCGGGTGGCCTGTGGAGACGTCACAGATTGGGAGGGGGAGCCCGTCTTGCAGTACTCTGCTCTCCAGCCTTAACCCTGTTGGTCCAGACTGGAGCGCGCAAATGTCCGCATCGCCTATCTGCTTGGCGGCCATGGCCGTGTAATCTATCCCTACGTAGATTGGGGCCACTAATGAACGTGAGAGGCAGTCTGCCACCACGTTGAGTTTACCGGCCACATGCTGAATGTCGGTTGTAAACTCCGAGATTGCGGCCAGCTGTCTCTGCTGCCGGCCCGACCATGGTTCCGAAACCTTGGCCATAGCGTACGTTAGCGGCTTGTGGTCCACAAACACAGTGAAGCTGCACCCTTCCAGCCAGAACTGGAAGTGGCATATGGCCAGGTGGAGCCAGTAACTCCCTGTCAAACGCGTTGTATTTCAGAATCAGAATCAGAATCAGAATCAGGTTTATTGCCATTGTTCATGTAGTACACAAACTAGGAATTTGTCTCGGTACAATGCTGCAACATTAAACATGATAGGATAAGAGAAATAAACTATACATGTAATAAAGTGTAGGATAAGATTAAGTGATACTGGTCAACAGTTAAAATATATATTAGCCAGCAGCAGATACTGTGGAGAACTATATAGTGCAGTCGGTAATGCAGGAAGAAAAACAGTGATATTTACTCACTGTTTTTCTCACTTTCACTCATTTTGTTATTTTTGATATAACAGTGTATTTACTCTCATTGTCGCGCAAAGACCTGCTAAAAAAGGTGAGCGGCTGCCAAGAACCAGCGACGTGCTGCTCCACGATGGCCCCTATGGCCATGTCCGATGCGTCGGTAGTGAGTGCTATCCGAGTCACAGTGTCCGGGTGTGCCAGTAGTGCGGCGTTCGCTAGAGCTGTTTTGGCCTCGGAAAACGCCTGCTCTCATTCAGGAGTCCAGTCGACTGTCTGCCGGTTTCCGTTTCTTAAGCGCGGCGTACAATGGCTGCATGAGCTGGGCTGAGTGTGGGAGGAAACGGTTGTAAAAGTTAACCATCCCCCAAAACTCCTGCAGTACCCTGACCATCTGAGGCCGGGGAAAATCTGCCACTGCACACATTTTGTCCGGTAAGGGTATCGCGCCCTCCGGTGAGATGCGGTGGCCCAAAAAATCGATTACCGTAACCCCGAACTGGCACTTCGCTGGGTTGATTATTAACCCGTGCTCTTCCAACCTCTGGAAAACCGTCCTGAGGTGGGCTACGTTTTTGTCCTCAGACGCGCTGGCCACCAGGATGTCGTCCAGGTAGATGAACACAAACGGCAGATCGCGCAGCACCGCATCCATCATGCGTTGGAATGTCTGCACAGTGCCTTTTAACCCAAAAGGCATGCGTAAGAACTCAGAAAGACCAAACGGGGTTATTACTGCCATTTTGGGTATGTCTTCCGTGCGCACTGGGACCTGGTGGTAACCGCAGACCAGGTCCACCTTGGAAAAAATGCGTGCCCCGGTGAGGTGGATGGAAAAATCCTGAATATGGGGGATTGGGTAGTGATTATGCGCTGTGGCGTTGTTTAATCTGCGGAAATCTCTGCATGGTTGCCACGATCCCTCGGCTTTTAGGCACCATAAGTAGTGGATTTGCCCATGGGCTGTTTGAGCGCCTGATGATGCCATACCTTTCCAAGTTGGCAAACTCCTCGCACACACTGGCCAGTTTAGCTGCGTCCAGGCGCCGGGGTCATGCGAAAACGGGCGGCTCCGTGGTGGTAATGAAGTGCTCCACCCCGTGTTTAATGACGGCCGCCGAAAACATCGGAACCGTGAGTGCTGGGAACTGGGTGAGTAGTGTGTGGCACTCGCAGTCCGAGAGCGTGTAGCGCCGGATCAGCGCAGTCTTGAGAGCATCATATTTGTCGTGGGCTGGGGGCTGTTGGAGCAGGCTTGCCACCTGCTATGTTGTGCATGCGTCCAGCGCTGCAACCACATAGTAGTATTTGGTGTCATCTGCTGTCACTCCACGGAGCGCAAACTGGGCCTCAGTGTGGAGGAACCAAGACTTCGGGTCATGTAGCCAAAAGTCTGGGAGTTTGACCAAAACGGTGCACGTGGTGCTGGCGCCTCCAATCCGGGTCGTCTCTGGGGTGTTTGCGTCGAGTTCCGTTATGCATCAAGGGTCACCAGTGTAGAGAGAGGAATGAGCAGGCGAGGCAGTGAGCTGGAGCAGAGCAGACTTTATTACTCTCTATCACCAGTCAACAAGAAGAATAACCCAGGTCGCTGGCATCTCTCTTTTATACCATACAAACTCGCCTCACGACCTGGGGGGTTCACATCACAATACATACATTCACAATAACAATTCCCTTTGTCACCCAGCCTGTTGGCGCATTATTATGCAGCCCAGAGGAGAATGCATATTATCATGCAGTCTTGTGGACAAAACCACAGCGTGTCCTGCATATCCGTTTCACAGCTTTTAAGCGTCTCCTCCTGTGCTATTCAGTCTGAGTAGAGAACGTATTGTCTGGGTCCCCCTCTCTCTCTCTCTCTCTCTCTCTCTCTCTCTCTCTCTCTCTCTCTCTCTCTCTCTCTCTCTATATATATATATATATATATATATATATATATATATATATATATATATATATATGTGTCCCCAGGGTGGACCTAATTCTCACAACAGTGGCATACTCTTCTTCACTCATGCCGTCTTCGTTGTTTGGGTCCACAGCCAGCGTCCTCTCACTTGGCTCTCCACGCCTCAACGTGTCTCTTCCACGGAGATCTTCAGCCAAATTTTCTGCTGCTTCACACTGCTGCACAATACCTATAGCCGTGGTTAACGTCAGTTCACTCAGGTAGGTCAGGAACCTCAACCGTGCTGCTGAACAAGAGACACGCTCCGCCACCTGGTCACGGACCATTTCGTCCTCCAAGGCTCCAAAATGGCACTTCCTCGTCAACTGACGTAGGTCTGCGACGAAACGTTGCACCGACTCTCCTGTCCACTGGTGGCGCTGCCGAAACTTAATCCACCAGACTATGACATTCTCAGGGGCGCAAAAATAGTGTGCCATTAATTCCACCACATCTTCATAGCTTTCAGCCTCTCCTAGCGTGTTAAGGATCCTCTGACCCTCTATACCACAGGTGTCAAACTCATTCCATGGAGGGCCAAGACCCTGCAGGTTTTACCTCCACCCAGTGTCTTCAACAGGTGATTTCACTGAATTTCTTCCCACTGATTGCTGATCAGTGAAAACACCTGCTGATGACACTGGGTAGAAGCAAAACATGTAGGGTCTTGGCCCTCCATGGAATGAGTTTGACACCCCTGCTCTATACCGAGACTATGAACTAAAATAGTTTTTGCACGCAACTTCCCAAGGTCAAGGGCTATCAAATAAGTTTGAAATGCCATGTACCATCTAGCCCAGGGCACAGGCAGCTTGCCCGGGACCTCCAAAAATGGCGAGAAGTAGTGCCAGCTCGTTCCATACCTCTTTTCTCCTCGCCGCCAAATGTTATGTCCATAACTCGGTCTAAAGAGGAGGAGGCTCAGTGTGCAGTCAAACGTGTTTTATTATAACAACAACGAGAACTACAGACGCTCCGTACAGCACAAGGGGTCAACGGCAAAAGAGGACTAGCCTCTTCCTGTCATGCCCTTTATACCCCGAGTGACGCCACCACTGGAAAGGTGGTCCGTCACCCCTCACTATTCCCTGGGTGCCCCGGCCGCCATATTACTACCTAACAAGATGTACAAGTTAAGAAGCAGTTAGATGGAGCGAAAAGTTAACTCAAATGTCGGGCCTTTTTTGGATTTTATAACAAAGACGGAATGAAAGAACTTGGCTTGACACACAACAAGGAACACTGCATGGAGAAAAAAAACAAAACAAAAAACACTCAGAATCAGAATCAGAATCAGAAAAAGATTTATTGCCAAGTACATTAACAGATCACTGATAACATACGAGAGAATTTGACTTGACACAGTAATGAACCTGCATTTCCGTGCCGCGGCGCATCTGCAACGCGCCTGTCAGCAGGAGGGTACAGGTCGCATAAAGATGATACAATAGGAAGGAGCAAAAAAATCATTGATTCAAAATACTGGTTACATACTTAATCAATATTAAGAGTTCAAGGAAAAAAAAAGCTCAATGCACATATATTCGCTACACACAGAATTCACAGGACACAAGAGAGCAGTGTTATCTTTATTCAGTTCATGGATCAATGTGTGTGCGGTGTTGAGCAGTGTTGATGATAATAAGAGAGACCCAAGGACCCTTGGCAGAAGATGTTTTGTCTGTCTGGCGCCAGTCTTATCTGGCGCTGCAGCTGGCTGTCCAAGGCCTTGTGCTCATGATTTTGAAAAAACACAGTCTGCAGACAGCCAGGAGGAATTTTCATGGGGAATAATAATGCCAAATAGGACTGATCACAGAGAAGACTTGTATTTCTTCTGTAGATTCAGTACATTAATCCTTCATTGCGCAGCTTTGAATTCGTCGTGGAAAGACCTGAGCGAACCCATGATGTAATCCACCTTACGAGACAGTTCTCCAGTAGTCGCTATCAGGGTCTTCTCCAGTTTTTCAATTTGTTGGATGCACCTCGCCTGGCCAGCATTTTGATAGGTTGAATCCATCTTCAGCAATTTGCGGTAAACCAAGACAATTCCCGTCCCAATCAGAATTATCCCAATCACCAAGATTACGAAGATAAACAAATCTTCAATATCTTCGATAGAGAGATTAGAGAGACACAGCATTTTCCAATTACCTGTGTCACGTAAATAGCCCACTGGAGCCGTTCCAGCGGGGCAGACAGCTTCCCCCGGAGCACTTTTCCTTGTTGAAAAAATAGTGTCAATTGTGTTCAAAGCCCAGCTTATTAACTCCATAATTTCTTTTCGGCGGTCGCAGTTGGACGCAGACAGACAACAGCAAGCTGGGATCCAGTAGTTAGGAGGGGAGGAAAAAGTCAGAGCAGGAGAGAAGAAAAAAGCGTCTACACTCTTGGGAGGGCGGAAGTGAAGGGCCAAGGTTTATTAATGATTCCTCTCTGAATCATTAATAAACAGCAGCGTTAGCAACAACCAAACTAAAAACACTCCAGCACAAGCAGCGCCGACTCCGGTGAACAGCCAACTTTGGACACCTGCTCATGCAACAAAGCCATCTCCAAACTCAGAGCGAGTCAAGTAAACAACACAGTCCACTGCCCTCCCTGAGTGTAAAGACGTGTCTCTGTGGAAAAGGAAACCCCCTGGAATATGAGAATGTGGGCAGCAGAAAGGACCACAGCAGCTAGGGTTGCCAACTGTCCTGGTTTAGCCGGGACATCTCATTTATTGGGCGAAATATGTTTGTCCCGAGTGGGACGTGTGTTGTCCCATATATTTAAGGCTGCCTTAATGAATGGGCTAGGCTGGGCTGAAGCCCAGGAGCCTACTAAGATCACAGCCTATCATGAGCCAATGAAAAACATCACATTGTTGTTAACTGGTAAAATTCTATGTCCATCACTTGATATTCATGTGTGGCTCCTGTTTGGTCTAATTTACAAGTGCCCCACGTGGGTACCACATAACAATAGCCTGAGGAATTGTTTTGACATGTACAGTAACTATGCAAGCACCAGTGAGAGGTAAGAAGTAATTAGCTCGGTCAAATGTCCAGAAAAAAGTTTGAAAGTGGTGCTCATAAAATTATTGAGAGGAAAAGAGCGTAGGGAAAACAAATTTCTCAAAAAATCCTGAAGCGTAAAGGATTTTTCTAAGCTGGAGCACTGAGTGGAGGAGGCTGCTAATTGAGCACAGAGGAGACATGTGGGCTGTTAAAGCCCTCACCTGGAGGAGAAGGGAGAAGAAAGACCATGATTGCTTACATCAGACAGCTATGCATGGTAAAGTGGACTCCGAACTTGGTAAAAAGTAGACTGGATCAAGCATGCATCCATAGAGTATGACGATATTCGTGAGCTGGACTTAAAGGGGAATCAGTACTGGTCATTATAACAACATTAATTACTAATTCCGGCTTAAGCTGGGTTCACGCTATAGCATTTGGACTGACTTTTACAGATGTTTTGAAAAATTAGAGAAATACTCAGCGCAGGTCAGCTGACATCAGCGTCAGGCGACATTCATATAAAGATCGTTTCTGAAGGCAGTATTTATTTTCGTTTTGTATTCCTATGTAGTTACTTCTGCATATCCTTTTCGCCTGTTCATTCATTCATTCATTCATTCATTCCTCTAAAAAATAATACAATAATGTCTATAGACTACAATAGTAAGTCCACAAAATATGAATGTGGATAGAATTATATATATTTAGTGTACCATATAAATAAAATGATGGGTGATTATATTTTGACTGTTACAACTTTCTCCATTAAAATAACATACAATCCCATTAAATGTCATTTACTTTTTGACATCACATCAGTGCTGCTGAATTATTATGCATGAAGCTGTGGAGAATGTGAGAAAATTAAGAACAGTAAATTTCTCAGTGGGGCGGTGCGGTGGCGGAGTGGTTAGCACTGTGGCAGCACAGTAACTCACCCTTGGCCGGAGGATCCTGGGCTCAATCCCAGCCCCTGACCAACAGTGATCTGTGCAGAGTTTGCATGTTCTCCCCGTGTCTGCGTGGGTTTACTCCGGGATTTCTCCGGTTTCCTTCCACATGCCAAAAACATGCAAGTTAGGTTAATTGGCATCAAACTGGGGATTCTAAATTGTCCTTAGGTATGACTGTGAGAGTGAATGGTTGTCTGTCTCCCTGTGTTGGCCCTGCGATGGACTGGTGATCTGTCCAGGGTGTACACTGCCTCTCGCCCAAAGATGCTGGGATAGGCTCCAGCCCCCCCGTGACCCAAAAAGGATTAAGCGGAAGAAGATGAATGAATGAAAATTTCTCAGTGAGGAGATTTTTTTTTTTTCTTTTGGGCTGTCACATTTTTGGGAGATTATATATATATATATATATACACACACACACACACACACACACACACACACACACACACACACACACACACACACATACATACTGTACATGTATATATATATATTTATTTCCTTTTTAATTCCCCTTTCTCTCCATTTCTCTTTCGTCGGTGCATGTCTGAAGTGAGTTTTGGTCTAAAAACATCTGCTTCCACCGGCATTTCAGCATTCAATGTTTGCCAATGGAGCTTAACTTAGGCGAACTCTGCATAACTTAGCCCAGCACTCAGGAACTTTTACAAACTGAGCACAACTTTCACCAATGTTTATTTCCAAACATCGACAAATTTTCAGAATTTTCAAGGAATACAACTTTCGCCAGCGTTTGCCAACAAACACCAACTATCATTAACTTTTATCAACTTGGCCAGCAGAGCCAGATGTTTGCCAAAACGTCAGTAAAAGTTGGTC
The DNA here is from genome assembly GCA_020510985.1 of Pholidichthys leucotaenia. Taxonomy (NCBI): domain Eukaryota; kingdom Metazoa; phylum Chordata; class Actinopteri; order Cichliformes; family Pholidichthyidae; genus Pholidichthys; species Pholidichthys leucotaenia. The sequence continues at coordinate 95,942,098 of CM035843.1, forward strand.
CTAAGGTTGTAGTGTTAATCTACCCTTACCGCGGACGAATAAATAATGGCCAGTCCCTATGACGAAGTGGGTTTAAATGATTATCTACGGCAGGGGTGTCCAACCATGTGCCATGGAGAGCCAAGACCCTGCAGGTTTTACCTCCAACCAGTGTCTTCAACAGCAGATTTCAGTGAACTTCTTCCCACTGATTGCTGATAAGTGAAAACACCTGCTGAAGAGACTGGGTAGAAGAGAAAACCTGCAGGGTCTTGGCTCTCCATGGCACATGGTTGGACACCCCTGATCTACGGTATATGAACCAGAGAGGGAGGAGGAGGCTTGCGGGGATTAAGTAAGTAAGATTAATTACCTGATCCTACTTTTGAATATGAAGATATCCCATTATGAATCGTCCTATCCCTTCAGATTAAGTGTTTAATGGGTTTATTCTCATTATTTAATTTCTATTTTTCACGGGAGGGAAAACTAATATTTTAATGAATAATGTGTATTGAGGATTTGAGGTGTTACTTCTGATTTTACTTTTTTTAAATTTTAACCAGCAAGATAATATAAGTGCCAGCCACACTGGTCAGTGACCAGTCCACTGCAGCCCAGCCAATTGCACAAAGCAACGATTGTGCGTCACTATGGGTGCTGCAACAGCCCATGTAGGAGGCAAGATGTCGCTGACCATGACTGACTGACAGAGCAGTGACTTGAAACTCACGCGTATTTGACAAGGAATCATAACCAACATTACTGGACGGAACCACTAGTATCATACATGATCCTTTGAAATAGCTATTTATTAAAACTCACTACAGGCACCCTTTAAAGGACATAATGAAGGATTTTTCTTTAAAGAAGGCCAGAAGAAAGCACTTCTAAAAAGGTAAGACATGCTGTTTGCAGTGCAGTTTCCAGCCACCTGTGCAGGCTTTCCATTGCTGCTGTTGTGCATTGTTTGAATCAGGAATACTTCACTGATGTAATTTTATGCCAAAGACAATATTTGTCATGCTGTAAAAAGGAAAAATCTCAGGAAGAAAAAATATCCTAAATCAAGGCTTTATGCTCGTTTTTCTATCACAAGAAAATTTTGACAAGAATTTCTTTTTGTTGTAGTTTTCTGTAAGATCTTACTTGCTTTACGGAAGTTTTTACTTGTTTTAAGCTATTTAATTTTACTTTGTTGGCAGATATTTTTTCTAATTTTAACTAGAATTATCTATTGCCAGAATTTTTTTTGTTTATTTTAAGTAAAATTATCTGCCAACAGAGCAAGAAAATGTGACTTTGTGGAGAAAGGAAGCAGGCGAGGCAACGAGCTGGGACAACACACAAACTTTATTCCTTCTCCAACATTCAGTACAGAAAAATCTGCTGGGTCTCTGTACATCCTCTTTTTATAATCTTTAATTCCATGGATTGAGACCCAGCAATCCCGACCATAATCAGTGTGTGGAACAAAGACATGCGTGGTACATTAACATAGCATAACCCAGTACCGCATTCTCACACCCTTTCCTCCTCCAGAGGTTCTGGTGTTTCCTCCTCTCACGGGGGGGCGGGGGGGATAGTCCTTACTGTCCTGTCTAAGACCCCCCGGTGACACTTCCTCCTTCAGCACATTGTTCCCTCTTTCCCCCAGTGCCATCTCTGGGTGGAGAATCCCACACCCGTACCACCACACAGCCCCCCCCCCCCCAAACACCCAGAAAGGGCACTAACTCCCCCGTCCTTTGGGCTTGAGCCTGCATCCATAGCGGCTGTAGGGGGGGGGGGGTCGCTGATCCAGTTGAAACACCCTGCTGGCGAGGTGTACAGGAGGGCACGTCAGTCTGTGGAGGGAAAAAGGGAGGGAGGGGGACACATTAGCTTCACGAGCGCCGGTCCCTACTGAGGGAACACCAACTTGCGGAGCCCCCAATGGCAGGCGTCCACACTGGGGAGCTTGGACCAACACCACCTGCTCGTCTGCCAACACAAAAGCGGGCTTCAGCTTGTCAATGCAGATGGTCTCCCTACGCCCCCCCCCCCCAAGTCTAACACAAAATGCTTCACCCCAGGTTCCAACACTCTGAACGGTCCATCGTACGGTGGGCACAGTGGGATCCGGTGGCATCGTGCCTGAGAAAAACAAAACAGACGTTCTGTAAACTCTTGGAGACAAAAATGTGGGGAGAACAGTGGCGGGTTGGATTTCGCCCCCACTAGCTTCACCAAAGCGCGCACGCCTGGATGTGAAAGGGAGTGGACTGATTTAAAAATGCGGTGGCGCCAAGCACTCAGAACCACTGGGTGCAGGTGGCCGGTGCAGACGTCACAGAGAAAGGGAGGGCACCCTTCTTGCACCACCTTGTTCTCCAGCCTTAACCCAGTAGGCACTGACGACTGGGTTAGCTTGCTTGCTTGCTCCACAGCCATGGCAGGGAAATCTATTCCCATGTAGACTGGGGAGACTAACACGTGTGACAGGCAAACGGCCATGACATTGAGCTTACCGGCAACATGTTAAATATCAATCGTAAACTCCGAGATCACGAGCAAATGCTGTTGCTGCCGGGTCAACCACGGTTCCAAGACCTTGGACATCGCCTACATCAGTGGCTTATTGTCCACAAACGCGGTGAACTTGCACCCCTCTAGTCAAAACTGGAAATGGCATGTCGCCAGGTGTAGAGCCAACAATTCTGTCGAATGTGCTGTATTTGCGTTCATTGTCGCGCAAAGCTCGACTGAAAAATGCGAGCAGCTGCCATGAACTGGAGACGTACTGCTCCACCACTGCCCCTATGGCAACATCAGACATGTCCGTAGTGAGCACTATCCGTGCCGACGGATCCGGGTGGGCTAACAACGCGGCATCTGCAAGTGCTGTTTTGGCGTTTGTGAAAGCCTGAACTTTCTCAGGAGTCCAGTTGATGTTTTCCGAAGGCTTCTTTTTGTTAAGCACGGCATACAACTGCTGCATCAGCTGGGCTGCCCGGGGAAGGAAACGGTTATAAAAATTGACCATTCCCAAAAACTCCTGTAGGGCCCTCACGGTCTGTGGACACGGAAAGTCCGACACAGCGCGCACTTTATCTGGTAGCGGAATTGCACCCTCTGGCGAAATGCGGTTGCCCAAAAAAATCAATCACTGACACACCAAACTGGCACTTTGCTGGGTTCACTATAAGGCCATGCACTTCCAACATCTGGAAAACCATCTTGAGATGGGCCATGTGCTCCTCTTCGGACACGCTAGCTACCAGAATGTCATCTAAGTAGACAAAAATGAAGGACAAGTCATGAAGCACTGCGTCCATTATTCTCTGGAACGTCTTCATAGCGCCTTTCAATCCGGGCGACATGCGTAAAAACTCAAAAAGGCTGAAAGGAGTTATTACCGCTGTTTTCGAAACATCTTCCGTGCGCACCGGGACCTGGTGGTAACCGCGGATCAGATCCACATTTGAAAAAACATGCGCCCTGGCGAGGTGCACAGAAAAATCATGAATGTGTGGGATAGGATACCCATCATGTTCCATGGTGTTGTTCAAACTCCGGAAATCGGCCTTAGGCACCATGTGTAGCAGGGATGCCCACGGGCTGTTGGAGTGCCTGACGATGCCCAACTGCTCTAAGTTGGCAAACTCCTCGCGTGTGCTGGCCAGTTTAGCTGCATCCAGGCACCAAGGTTGCACGAACACCGGCGGGCCTTTAGTAGTTATGAAATGTTCAACCCCATGCTTCATTACCGTAGCTGAAAAAGTTGGGACCATGAGTGCTGGGAACAGTGCAAGTAATTGCTGGTACTTACCCCCTGGAGCTATAATGTTAGCCAGTGTTGTTGACCCCGCTCCGCGAGCTGTGCAGGGCAGTGAAGTGAAAGAGATAGCATCCACTAATCATCTATTATGAGCCCTCATGGACCCTGAGGTCCTCTGGTACTGGCCTTTTAATGGTTCCCAAAGTCAAGACCAAGACCTTTGGTGAAGCTTCCTTTCACTCTTATGGTCCTCATCTGTGGAACAGCCTGCCAGAGAGCCTCAGGGCCACAGAGTCAATGGATGTTTTTAAAAACAGGCTCAAGACCCACCTTTTTAATTTGGCTTTTAATAAACCTGTTTAACTATTACTGAAGTAGTCATTTATGTTCCATTGTTTTATGTTGGTTTTATGTTTATCTGTGGCATGTAAGGTGAGGATGCACAGGTAAAGGTTCCCAGTTCGTTTCTTGCTTAAAACTCAGTTTAGAGCTGGCGTTTTGAGCTGTTGCTTTGTCACTACCGCTGGAGAATAAACCTGCTCGTGCGTAAAAAGAGAAATTGCCAGTCTCATAACTTAATATTGTAGTAGCTGGTGAAGCAATCAGTTCCCTCACACTGCGGGAGAACAAAGGGATTTTTCCCACGTTTTTTTTTTTTGTTTGTTTTTTTTTTACCATCACAATAAACAATAAACATCGGATCATGGGTCCCAAGAAAGCTCAGCAGACTGAGGAGGTGGACGACGTCAAAAGAGCGCTGGACTTCTCGGCTGAAGAGATTTCTGCTGTTAAGCTGCAGCAAAAAAACATTCTGGACCTGGTCGAGGAGAAAAAAGCGCTGCGGATCCAGAACGTCGAGAAGGACAAGAGGCTGGCGTATCTGGAGAGCAGAGTGTCGGAACTGGAGCAGAACACCCGGGCGAATGACGTGATCATCACGGGGCTCCACATTAAACCCTGATCGTACGCGCAAGCGGTGGCCGCAGACAGCGGAGGGAGGCTCGACGAGCTGGAAGATGAATCCACAGAGCAACAAGTGGCGGCCTTCCTGCAGTCCAAAGGAATCCAGCTGGACTGTAACACCATTGAGACCTGCCACCCTCTGCCCAGGAAAAATGGCGACAAACCGGCTGTCATCATGAGGTTTGTCAATAGAAAACACAAGACTGCACTGCTTAAACAAGGTAGGAAACTGAAAGGAACAAACATTTACATAAACGAGCACCTTACAAAAAAAAAACGCAGAAATAGCCAGAAAAGCAAGATACCTGAGAAAGCAGAAAAAGATTCAAAACACCTGGACAACAAACTGTAAAATATACATCAAATTAAACGGATCACCTGAAGAAGCCAAGGTTGTTAACATCCGTAATATTATGGAACTGGACAAATATCAATGAATGTTATGAACTGGAGTCACAGCACCAAGAGACAATTGTAGGACACTGAAGGGATATACTCATCTGCTACAAGACATTTAACAACATGAAACAAAAGATCAACAAACAGGAACAACAGGAACTGAAAGTTTTTGAATATACAGATCACAACCCACAGGACGTAGAATATAACATAGACCCTGATAATAATTTATTTAGCTCCATCAATAATAACTGTAGTTACTACACGGATGAACAGTTTAACACAATGGTCACATCTGATTTCAATATATCTATGATCCACTTCAACAGCAGAAGTCTCTATGCCAACTTTAATAACATTAAAGATTATTTACATCAGTTTAAAGAGCCATTCCATATTGTGGCAATATCAGAGACGTGGCTCAGTGAAGAGAAAGGAGTGGATTTTACCATGGATGGCTATGAATTAAATTATATAAATAGAAAAGTGAAAAAAGGAGGAGGAGTTGCAATTTATGTTGACAAGAGCTTGAAATACAAGGTTGTTGAAAATCTGTCAGTAACTGTGGATGATTTATTTGAATGTATTACAACAGAAATCTGTCTGTACAATGTGAAGGCTATAGTAGTGAGCTGTGTATATAGAACACCTGGATCAAACATTGACTTATTTAAGGACTGGATGGAAAAAATGTATGCAAAACTAACTCATAAAGTTATGTTCATCTGTGGGGATTTCAATATAGAGCTGATGAATTCAAAACAACATAGTTTGACAGAAGAATTTATCAGCACAATGTACAGTATGGGCTTACATCCAACAATTACCGGACCTAGCAGAATCACGTCACACAGTGCCACACTAATAGATAACATATTCACAAACATTATGGAAAATAATATTAGGAGTGGGCTTTTATTGAATGATATCAGTGACCACCTGCCGATTTTTGTTGTCTATCAATGTGATTATAGGAAGAAAAAGTATACCAAAAATATCATATATAAAAGAATAAGAACCGAAGAATCTATGTATTTACTGACAAAGGAATTATTAATACAAGATTGGAAGATAGTTTATGATGAAAATGATATAAATAAAGCATATGATAAATTTTTTACAAATATTTCAATCATTGTAAAATAAAAACTGTCCTATAAAACAATACAGTGACAGATAACAAAAGAAAAATATTCCTTGGGTCACCAAGGGGTTAATAAATGCATGTAAAATGAAGACTACATTATATAAACAATTCATTAAGTGCAGAACAGTGGAGGCTGAGATCAAATATAAAAGATATAAAAATAAGCGTACTAATATAATGAGGACCTGTAAGAAAGAATATTACAACAGAATATTAGAGGATAATAAAAATAACTTAAGAGGAATATGGCAAGTACTCAATGGGATTATTAGTAATCGACCTAAGAATGCTAATTATCCAGAATATTTTATTGAAAATGGCAATTTGATAAATAATATGGAGGATGTGGTCAGTGGTTTCAATAAATTTTTTGTAAACGTTGGTCCTGAATTAGCAAAATCAATAGTGACACCAGAAACAAACAACAGTGATTCTGTAAATGAAATAGAAGATAGAAATCCAAACAATCTTTTTGGGTGCAGTTACTGAAAAGGAAATTATCGAGTCTGTGAGTAAATTTAAGAACAAAAAAATCAACGGACTGGAATGATATTGACATGACAATAGTGAAAAAAGTAATTGAAGGAATTGTTAAGCCACTCACCCACATCTGTAACCTGTCATTTCAAACTGGTAAATATCCAAACAAAATGAAAATAGCAAAAGTAATACCTATATACAAAACAGGAGACAGTCATTGTTTCACAAATTACAGGCCAGTCTCTTTACTCTCACAATTCTCCAAAATACTTGAAAAAATCTTCACTAAGAGACTGGATGATTTCATTGAAAAACACAACCTCCTTACAGACAGCCAGTATGGTTTTAGAGCAGATAAATCTACATCTTTGGCACTGATTGAACTTATAGAAGAAATTACTAGTTGTATAGATAAAAAAAAGTTTGCTGTAGGAGTATTTATAGATTTAAAGAAAGCTTTTGACATCATTGACCACAGAATACTACTAAGGAAACTGGAAAGGTATGGGATAAGGGGGGTCGGACTGAGTTGGGTGGAAAGTTATTTAAGTAACAGACAACAATTTGTACAAATTGGTGAGCACAAATCACCCTTCATGGACATCACTTGTGGTGTGCCCCAGGGGTCAGTTTTGGGACCCAAACTCTTTATTTTGTATATAAATGACATATGCCAAGTATCAAAAATTCTGAAATTTATTTTGTTTGCGATGACACAAATATCCTTTGCACTGGTGAGAATTTGCAGCAGGTTTTAGAGGTGGTCACAACTGAAATGAAAAAGTTAACGCAGTGGTTCAACAAAAATAAATTATCTCTAAATCTAAAAAAAACAAAGATTATGTTGTTTGGAAATTATAAAATAAATCATGAAATAATGGTAACGATAGATGATACCAGAATAGAAACAGTACAGGAAAATTAAGTTTCTGGGGGTGACGCTAGACAATAAAATCTGCTGGAAACCTCACATCAGTCACATCCGGGCCAAGTTAGCAAAATGTATAGGGATACTGGGGAAGACAAGACACATCTTGGACTATAAATCATTGGTCTTACTGTACAATTCACTGTTTCTACCTTATCTTAACTACTGTGTAGAAGTCTGGGGAAACACCTACAAGACCAACCTACAGTCAATATGCACATTACAAAAAAGAGCTATAAGGATAATAAATAATGTAGGATATAGAGACCATACCAATTTGTTGTTTTTAAAGTCACATGTCATAGAGTTCATGGATTTAGTTAAATTTAAGACAGCACAAGTAATGTACAGGGCAATTAATAATCAACTCCCAACTAATATACAAAAAATATTTTAAAAAAAAGAGACGATCATAATTTGAGAGGAGACTTAAACTTTACAAAACCCAAGATACGAACAACCAAGAAAAGTATGTGCATATCTGTCTGTGGGGTGGATTTGTGGAATAGTCTGGAGCCGGAACTGAAACTATGTACAAACAGAAATCAATTCAAAAAGAGGCATAAACATTATTTGCTGAAAGGATATATGTTAGAAGGGTAGTATTTATATGTACGATTCACAATGCTCACTCTGGGACACTATGGAACGGTGGGTGGGACAGCACTGTATATATCTCTGTTGTTTGAGGCTGGTTTTGATGTGTGGACATCAATGTATGTTAGGATGGATGGGTGTTAATGTTGATATGTACAAAATACAGTTAATTGTTTACTTGGGGTCTTAAATGTGGTAATTTGTATAGAATTCACATGGGTGTATTTATGGAAAAGAAGAGATGGAATTAATAAGTGTTCACTTCTTCCTTCTCCCTTTCGAACACTGTATACTGTTACTTTATTGCATTTTTCATTTGTTTTGTTTTTGTTATACTTTTTGGTTCGGAATAAAGTATCCATCTATCTATCTATCTGTTCTTCTTGGGGCCATTTGTTCTTAGATTTTCTCATTTTCTTATTGATGTGTTTAGTTCAGTTTTTAAGTATGGGTTTTTAGTTCCTGTTTTTATGTGTTCTTAGTTTCTTTTTGTACCTTTTTAAATTTTGGCTTTTAACAAACAGTTTAACTATTATTGAAGTAGTCATTTATGTTCCATTGTTTTACATTCTTTTTAGCTCCATTTGTTTTTAGATTTTCTTATTACCTCCGCCAGGCCGAAAAGGCCAGGAGGAGGTTATGTTTTTGCCAGGGTTTGTGTGTTTGTGTGTTTGTCTGTCTGTCTTTCTGTCTGTTGGTTAGCAAGATAACTCAAAAAGTCTTGGACGGATTTCCATGAAACTTTCAGGCGTTGTTGGAAATGGTACAAGGAAGAACTGATTAAATTTTGGGGATGATCCGCATCACCGTCTGCATACAGGAATTTTTTAAAGCATTTTTCCACACTGTGAGATATGGCCATTTTCAACATGTGCGCAGGCGCAATGGACGGCGCTGGGCGTCGTGTCTGACCAACACAAACTCCGCCTTCTTCAACGTTTTAGCCACAAAAGCATGCGGAAAACACTGGTGGCCTGGGCCCGCCAGCCATAGGCGCTGCGCACATTGCGCTGGTCATCGTGTCTGACCAACACAAACTCCGCCTTCTTCAACGTTTTAGGCACAAAAGCACGCGGAAAACGCTGCTGGCCTGGCCCCGCCAGCGTGCGTGTTTTTGCGCCACGCTGCAAAACCTGACACGGCCACCTGTCCGCCGCCCGATTATTTGCCACAAATTCCCCGCCCAGCTATAGGCGCTGCGTAAAAACGACCTCTCTGCCGGGGAAAATTCTAACTTCTGTTTTGCCGCCGAGCGCAACCCCAATATAATATAAAACCTACGGCAACCTGTCTAACCAATCTGCATCCGTCAGTGGAGGAGATGGACACACCAACACTTCACTTTATTACCTCCGCCAAGGAGGCAATGCTTTTACAACCGTAAAACGGGGCTATAAGGGACGGCGGGGTAATATGGGACACTTTTCTAAATGTAATTCTGCTTTTTTAATTTTGCTTCCGCCTAGATTTGATGAAGGATTCATGGATATTTGACAATAACAACACAACTCAGCGTCCTGCTCAAAATAAAAAAAGCAGAATTACATTTAAAACATTTCCCACAAAAGTGTCCCTTATCAACCCGCCGTCCCTTATAGCCCCATTTTACACTACTGAACCACTAATCCTATCACTATCACATTGATTGTCATTCATTAATTGTTTGTTTATTGCACTGTCCATGTCAAATAAACAAATAATCATTGTGAATCCAATTGCTAGTCATATTTTTTCATGCTCAGGGAATCTGAAAACGTACACACAAACACTGTATGGGGGGAACTGTGCCGCTTGGCGGAGGTCTGCGCTGTCCGAGTGCTTTTCTAGTTTTGATGTGTTCTTAGCTCAGTTTCTAAGTATGGGTCTTTAGTTACCTTTGTTCTATGTGTTCTTAGTTACATCTTGTATTGTATGTGTTTTAGCTCCAGTGTTTCCTCAGTGGGGCCCCTCATGCTGGATGCTGCCTGGCCCATCTGCAGGGATGCTGGTCTTGTGGGTCACTCTAGCTTGGGTGGGTGGGGGCTTTATGCCACTGCCTACAGCTGTAGTGCAGGCCCCGGCCTGTCCTGGTTGGGGCGGCCTTTGTGGCGCCCTCTGTGGTTATGGGCTGTGTGGTCCCCCGGCGTGGGGGGCTCCTCAGGATGGTTGCTCCTTCACATGGTGCCTTGGTGCTGAGCAATGTCTCTTATTTTATATGTGTGTAAGAGAAGTAGGGGGTGATGTTCATGCCTGTGTGTTTGTGGGTTTGTTTGTGGGAGGGTTGGAAGGGGTGGGGCTGTATCGTGTAAAATATGTAACTAAATGTGTCTGCAGTTTTTATCTATGTAAAGCACTTTGTGCTGCATCTAATGTTTAAAAAGTGCTTTACAAATTAAATTTGATTGATTGATATTGGCAACATGGACCAACAACCCATAAGCACATAAAAAATCTGTGCCTAAAATGGGAGCAGAACATGCAGCTACAACAAAGTCCCACTGATAACACAACATAACAAAAATATTTTTTTTGTAAGTTGTCTGTGTTTTTTCAACTGATTTAAAACAATTTTGCACCACTGAATCTGAAAACAACATCCGTTTCTCTCGATCAGGTCAGGTTTTTATGTTAGGTTATAAGCAGTTGTACAGCAGTTGTACAGCAGTTGTACAGTTGTACTGTAAATTGATTAGTAGACATTGATAAAGGTAAGTACATGTAAATTGAATGTTACGTCATCATTGTTCAAAATTCAGAGAATTTCAAGAAATAAATTTTTTTTTTGCATCATATAAAGCGAAAATACCTGTACATGTAAACAAAAATGTAAGAAAACATGTGTCCATAGTTCAAAAAGTTGACCTGATTGAGCAAAACCAATGTGATTTTTGGATTCAGCACATCAAAATTGTCCTAAATCGGCTAAAAAAAAAAAAACTTAGACAATAAATTTCTTGTTGACCAGTGTAATTGCATCTGTGCAAGCATATCGTTAAGGTCCGTTCGCCAAACATCCTGATGGTGGATCTGTTGGTGGCTGTGAGCTCGGGACCGCTGCCTCCTGCCGACCTGTCCATGCTGATAGGCAGGATGAGGCTCTTCTGGGAGCCAGAGTCCACCAAAAACCATCTTCCTGAACATGTGTCCGTGATATAAAGTACCTTGTTCCTGTGGCCAGCGGTTGCAGCTGCTACCATCTGCTGGCCGCGCCGTCCTCCCAACTTCTGGAATTGGCAAGGCGGCAAACAGCATTGGGCATCTGAGCCAAAACGGTGATGACAGGAACAGATAGCCCCATTCCTACGTCCTTTGGCGTCAGTCCCAGCTACCACCAACAGCTCCTCAATCTCGCTGGAGTACCTCATGGATGTCGGTGCCACTGCATGCCTGCTGAGAGCCCTGGTTGCTAAAATGATACAGTCCGTTTCCTGCACCAGGGTGCAGTAGTCCTTGGTCACCAGCACCAGCGAGTTGGCCAGGATCACCCTCGCTGTAGCAGATAGGTTCCTGAGGAACAAGTGGGCGAACAGGAAAGATTCGTCGTTCTTCCGCATCAGCGCCAACATGCTCTCCATGAGTTCCACGGCTGACCTGTCACCCAACTCTGAACGTGTTAGGAGTCTCTCTGCCGTCTCACTGTCAGACAGGGTATAGCGCTGGAATAGCATCCGCCTGAGCACTCCATATATCCCCTTGGCCGGCGGCTCCTGGAGCAGGCTCGTCACCTGCTGCGTGCCACGAGCATCCAGCACAGCAACCACATAGTAATATTTTGTGTCGTCCGTTGTTATCCCGCGGAGTGCAAACTAGGCTTCTATGTGCAAGAAACACGCAGTCGGGCTGTGAAGTCAGAAGTCTGGGAGCTTGACTGAGACAGCGCACGTGGCGCTGGTGCTCTCCCTCCAGATAGTCTCCGGAGTGGTGCTCGGCTTGCTGTCTATGGCACGTCTTTGGGTCACCAATGTGGAGAAAGGAAGCAGGTGAGGCAACGAGCTGGGACAACACACAAACTTTATTCCTTCTCCAACATTCAGTACAGAAAAATCTGCTGGGTCTCTGTGCATCTTCTTTTTATAATCTTTAATTCCATGCATTGAGACCCAGGAATCCCAACCATAATCACCGTGTGCGTGGCACATTAACATAATGCCAGTACTGCATTCTCACACCCTTTCCTCCTCCAGCGGTTCTGGTGTTACCTCCTCTTCACGGGGGCAAATAGTCCTTACTGTCCTGTCTAAGACCCCCCCGATGACACTTCCTCCTTCAGCACATTGCTCTCTCTTTCCCCCAGCTGCCGTCTCTGGGTGGAGAATCCCACACCCGTACCACCACAACTTATCAAATTGTGTAAAACGAGTTAAAACTATTGGAAAGCATATAAAATATTCTTACACATAAACTGCACAGCAAGAATAAATATCTTGTCAGACAAAAAACAAGCATTAACAGCCTTAATTTATTTCATTTTACTTATATTTGACTTTTCAGGTTCAGGTTACTTTTTTGCAGTGCAGTTGTGTTTTTCTAGCTCAAAGTTACATTATTTCTCAAAGAGAAACAAAAATGAGGCTATAGTGGCTCAGGAGGTAGAGCAGCTCACCCAATAACCGAAGGGTTGGCAGTTCGAATCCCACTGAAAGCCCAGCAGAGGATATTCTTCCTGCGGCAGCTGAGGAAGCTCAAGCTACCCACCAAGATGTTAGTGCAGTTCTACACAGCCATCATCGAGTCCATCCTCACCACCTCCATAACCGTGTGGTACGCAGGAGCCACTGCCAGGGACAGACTAAGGCTGCAGCGCGTCGTGCGCACTGCTGAGAAGGTGATCGGCTGCAAGCTCCCATCTCTCCAGGATCTGTACATCTCCAGGACCCGGAGGCATGCTGGCCGGATCATAGCCGATCCCTCACACCCTGGTCACGTACTGTTTGCCCCCCTCCCCTCTGGTAGAAGACTTCGGTCCATCCAGACTAAAACCTCCCGTCACATGAACAGCTTCTTCCCCTCTGCCATTAGACTGCTGAACACTAAGTGACTTATTGACTCTCGTGCACCATGTACAGCAGCTCAACCAGACTCATGTCAATCATCACTGTTTTTCTTCCTGCATTACCGACTGCACTATATAGTTCTCCACAGTATCTGCTGCTCGCTAATATATTTTAACTGTTGACCAGTATCACTTAATCTTATCCTACACTTTATTACATGTATAGTTTATTTCTCTTATCCTATCATGTTTAATGTTGCAGCATTGTACCGAGACAAATTCCTAGTTTGTGTACTACATGAACAATGGCAATAAACCTGATTCTGATTCTGATTCTGATTCTGACTCCCCCCGCCTTACTGTTGTGTCCTTGGGCAAGACACTTTACCCATCTTGCCTCCAGAGTGTTCATGGTTCATGACCAGTGTTGGGCAAGTAATTAAAAAACAGTAACTAATTACAGTTACTAGTTACTTCTTTTCAAAAGTAATTGAGTTACTTACCAATTACTGCATGATTAAAGTAACTAGTTACTTGGAAAAGTAACTTTCATATTACTTTTAAATGCATACTTAAATCATCTTGCACACATAGTAAGATAATTTAATTAATGGATTACATTATGGGCTTATTAATGTCAGGCTGAAAACCGACTGTTTCAGACAGAGCTTTTAGAACATGTTCAGTCTGCTTTATCCTGCCTTGACAGCTCTTATTGTGAGAAAAATCTGAAGAAAATCAATACACAACTGCCAGTAATTTCCTCATTTTGGAGTGAGAAATAGGATTTGTGGCGTGAGAGAGAGGGAAAAGAGTGAGAATCACTCCAAAAGAGTGAGTTGGCAACACTGCATAAAGCTGTCAATGTATATCTTACCTTTATATTATGGATTTAATCCGATGTGCAGTGATCCAAGGAAAATGTCCATTATCCACAGTCCAAATATCTGCTGTGACAGAGATGTGATGCAGTCCCTTAAATCCCTTTTGGAGATCAAATCGATTTTTGAATAATCTTTATCCAAGTAGCAAGTAAATGCATTTTAACTTCAGTGGATCACAGCCTCATTTGTCTGATAGGAAATGACTGTTATGAGATCTTCATTCTGTAACGATGCATCTGGCAGTCGATTTAATTATTGCTGGGTCACAAACTGTCCAGTTGCATACCTGTGCTTGAAATCCAGCCATGGGTGTTCAGAGAAGAATATTTCCACTTTACATTCAGCCGTGGCTTTTCAGATAACATATATTCACTAACGTGGTGTTGTGAGCATAGCACTAGCTTTGTTGGATTTTGTTGCCGTTTTCAGGCGCTTCTGAAGATTGCAGTCGGTCTCAACCGCAATTTAACTTGCAACTCACCAATATACTTTTGTCCTCAAACGTGACAAAGGAAAAATAATCTATTTCCTCAAAAACAAAGTAGTTTAATCTTTTGTCAGCAGGAGCAAGCTCCATTTGTGGCTGCTGGCTGCAGCAATGAAGAGGCTCTTTGCAACAGGTTACGTTGACCGACGGCTGCGTTAGCTATGTAGGGTCAGTTTGTATTTATTTGCGCTACACAGCACATTACTGCAAAACTAGCAACGCAGTTACTTTGTAACACGTTACTCCCAGCACTGTTCATGACACTGATGTGTAAATGTGAATAAATGTTTGGTGGTGGTTGGAGAGACCTTTGGCATAGATTGGCAGACATGTTTCCGTCAGTCTGCCCCAGGACAGCTCTGGCTACAGAGGTAGCTTACCACTATCATTATGGAGTGAATGAATAATGGACTCATTGTAAAGTGTCTTTGGGTGTTATGAAAAGTGCTATATAAATGCAATCCATTATTAAAAACATAGCTATTACACATTTTTAAACTGAGATTCTGTATTCTGTAAAATCTGAAATTTCTTTGTATACAGTGTGGTATTTTTTTCCTTGTAGTATTAAACATGATATTGAAAAGCAGTATTTTTTAAGGTATTATCAAGGTAAAAAAAAAATCCCAGTATTATGACAATACTAATGTCCACAACAGTGTGGCACTGAGCAATAGTTAACTCTTTAGATGCCCCAGGTGCCGTATGGCAACAGGAACGCTTAAAGGGTGGTCAAGCCCCCCCCCCTAGTGGTCAAGAGTGGTAAAAAATTTTGTTAATAAAATAGTTCAGATTTCCAAGGCTATAACTTGAAAGGTGCAAGAGATAATGGCTCCCTGTCAATTAGAAAGATGTAGAATATGATCCAAAGTTTCAGATAGGAATAAATTTATGCATCTAATTTGCATAATGTCACGGCAGCTATATAAATTACATAACTCAGTCAAAGGTGGACTTTGGACACATTTACACAAAAAATGGTCCTTTTTTACGCCAATTTGTCTACAGGGGTATGTTTTTATCTAATCTTCAAAGTATATGAACCAGAAAATCAATAAAATGCCAAAAAACATATTTCTTTTACCTGTTGCCAGGTGGGGGGGGGGGGGGGCTCGCTCGCCCACGTGAATGGTCAGTTTTCATCCATCGTTGCCGATGTTTCGCATTTACTTAGTAATTTACACCCACTTACACAACTACAAACCCTTATGATTATCCCATATGAATTTCATTTGTATTACGCGGCTATTTTTCCTGTGAGAATGCATGATGATCGCGGGCGCCGCCATCTTGGTACTGGTAGCTCAGTTTTTTGTCCATCGTGGTCAATGTATCGCGTTTACTTAGTAATTTACACCCGCTTCCACATCTACAAACTCTTATGATTATCCCACGTGAATTTCGTTTGTATTATGCAGCAATTTTCCCCATTTCATGCAGTTTCAGTGATTATCGCTGCCGCGATGACTGATCGTGAAGGCATCCACATTGGTGCTGTGAGCTCAAAGCGGAAAAAGGAATATAATAATGAGGATTTCTTCTTCTTTGCTGTATTCCATGTCAACCATGATTCCTTCGGTGCATGTTTGCCACCTTCTAAACTGTCAGATCAATACAGATTAGTACAAATTCTCAGTATAGCTGGGGGACGTCAATAAGTTGATCGGTGTAGTTGCTGCGCTGTGCCACTGGGGGCGCGTGACCTGTCCATTTAATCCAGGCAGTTAAAGGGTTAAAACTTTCTGGTCCTTATTTGGCTGTGAGAAAGTTGGCAACCCTACCTACAGTATTTTATATGTGATCATTCTCTACCAACACACCACAAAAATCAAGTGTCGCCCTCACTCTAGACACTTACTCTGTCAACATTTCTAAATGCTTGAAAGAATCTTGCTTACTTTTTGAACAGGTGCAAAATCACCTAGAAAGTCATAATTTTGTGTGTTAGATTAGCATAGTCTACCTTGGCTTCTTCCTGGTGTGGCTCCAGAAGAGGGTTGACCAGAGTAGAGACCGAGGAGAGAAGAGATCGAAACGGGGGAGAGAACCAACTTAAACAAAAGTATGGACTCAGAGGAGAGGGGCGAGGTTAGAGGTTTTTACAGACTGCAAGCTAGTAGGCAATGTTAGCAACTTGAGTAGAGTTGTAATCTACTGGAAGTACTGATATTGCAACTATGTCAGAGGATTCTACAATCAAATATAACTGAGAATAGAGTCCACCTGCCTTTAGTTTGAGCATCTATTCTTTAACAAATTCGTTGGAGGACTTGTCTTCCTCTTTCTAAAACCTTATTTATTCATTTATGTTTTGGTTGAAATGTCTTGCATACAGTCAGGCAATTATGCAGGGACATGGATGCAGAAGGCTAGGCCATATGGTAGATGTCTCCTCGCCATTGTGACACTGAGAAGACTTAAGAGCGGGCCACAGGGTCACTCTTTGACATCCAGCCATAAAGAGACAGCAATTATACTGTACACACACAGTCAGCCATGCTTGCAAGGCTGTACAGTCTGACTGTATGCTTTCAGCAATCAGTCTGATGTGGTGTGAAACATCTGTTGTTGATGTTTATGGAAATACAGCCGCTGCTTTTTTCATGCTGACAATAAAGTCTAGCTTCCTACACAACATGTGTTAGGTCTCCAGTTGAGGCAAACTGGCAGTAATTCTGTATCTTGTTTCTCCTTCGTAGGCTTGTCTGTGGGTGCAGGCGGGGAGGAGATGATAGTTGATACTTACACCTCTGGCTCATCA
Source organism: Pholidichthys leucotaenia (assembly GCA_020510985.1). Taxonomy (NCBI): domain Eukaryota; kingdom Metazoa; phylum Chordata; class Actinopteri; order Cichliformes; family Pholidichthyidae; genus Pholidichthys; species Pholidichthys leucotaenia. Next base: position 95,959,455 of record CM035843.1, read on the forward strand.
GGGTGGGCGAGAGCACGGCAGCTGGTTGACTTTTACTAAGACATTGCTCTGTGTGTGTGTGTGTGTGTGTGAGAGTGTGAGTGAGAGAGAGAGAATGTGTGTTATCAATGTGGGTGCAATATTGCACACAGTATCTCAGCCTGTTTACATGCCCATGTGAGCTCATGTGCAACTGAATGTTGAGGCAGATCTAATCGACTTGTCTATCAATTACGACTAATGTCAGCTCCGTTTTACATGAGAAAGGAAAAACGATTTCTGTTCTCTGATGGTTAGGTGTTCATTTTGCTGAACATGAAGGCAAGCAAGGAAGGGATGGTGTACGAAGAGCTAGAAGAAGAGAGGCAGTGTCATGTCTGTGTGAATAAACTTCAACTGGATTTAGCTGTATGAAGTGAGATAGATCAAATATTGAGTAAGTGAAGGAAGGGCATCACCACATCAAAGGCATGGATTGGGAGGCACAGGGAGAGATTAAAGCAGCCTTGAAGAACTGGGTGAAGGAGACCAAACTGTGGCGGTTGTAGCCTCACTGGATGGGCCAGTCAATAGCCGACCCCACTGCACTGCCGTCTACATGGACACAGAGCTCCTTGCTATGGGTCACCAGCGCATAAAGACTCATCCAGTCACCTTGAGAAGGAAATGATCATGAGAGCATAGGAAGAGAAACATCAACAAGAAAGTGAAAATATTTTATTTTTTTCTGGCATAAGTCTTTAGACTCTCCTACAGTCCTTTGTTTATCCACTTTCTTTCTCCGTTTTCACCATCCCCACACCTGTTACATAAAGGTTATGAGATCTCAGCCTTTGTCTACATCGCCGATATGAATTTCTTACAATTTAGCATATTTCTTTGGCAGTCAACTAACTGAAGCGGCATTAAAGGGAGAGGACACAAAAGCACGTAAACAAAGTTGAGTAGAAACCTAAAACCCCTGCCGATTCTGGCCCAATCAGCATGCCCTGTTCTGGCCCAGCTTGTGTGCCTGCATGCCTGCCTGAGCTTGGCTAGGATTGAAAAGTCATGCTTGTGGGTGGATGCTACTCATAAATATGTATTTGGCTTAAGCCGCATAGTCCCACTGCTCTCGACTCTGCCGTGCCCGCCCAAACCTTATGCTCCCCTCACTCGTCAGTCCTTCATAAGTTAGAGATGCAATTTCCTGGCACATTAGAAAAAAAAGACAAATAGAATTCTAGATTTCTGCTGCTGGCTGCAACTAAAGAAAGGCTATTATTATTTTTTGCAGAGATAGCATCCAGATGCATTTAATTAATGTAATGGTATTCTAACAAATAAGAGATGGAGTGGAGTGAAGCAACGTGTAAACATGAGAGATAAGGCTGTGAAGATTGTGGAACCTTCAGCACAGAGGCATTGTTAGAGATGCAGCCTATAAATAGTAGAGTCTGCACCACTTTATCTGTCCTTGTGTGTCAGTCTTTACTGATGGCTTCACTGGCACAGCTCTGATTCATTTCAAAGCTCTCCGGTAAGGAGGGCTTCAAAGGCTTCAGATGAACTACACTGGAATAAGCCCTTAAATATACACAACTTAAATCTTCCCTGAAGATTTCTGCTTTTACCTTGAAAATTGAGATATGTCTAACTGAGTGCATAATCCTGATCCTGAATTTTGATTTAAACCACAGCCAATGTTTTTTTGAGGATGTGCATGCTTCAAGTCAAAAAAGGCACAGAAGCTAAGACCTAAGATCTCTGCATGTACAATCTGCTGGGAATCTGTCATGTGACGATCCCTTTTTATCTACACAGTTGGCGTGTGTGTGTGTGTGTAAGTGTGTAAGTGTTAGTGTGTACTGTATGTCTCTTTCAGCTTTAGTGTGCATGTGTGGCAGGCTTATAAGCACTGAATCACAATCTCACTCCCCACTCCATCTTTGTATTTCTTTGGTTCCAGGTTTACACTTGGCTCAGTAAAGATGTACATGCCACATTTTGTGTGGTCAAAAGACTGACATTCCTCAAAATAATCAATTTTCTGTTTGACTCTTCATTTGCATTTGAAGCCCTCCTTCTCCTCCTTCCTTGCCTTTATTTAAGTTTCCGACGCTGTTGTCATGATCAGAAGGTGTTTGTGTTCTCTGACAGATCTCAGAAAACACAAGCTTATACACAGGAATTAATGGCCACCTGTAAATAACTGCATGGGCTTATATAATAACAGGCTTTTCTCTTGACATTTTTACATATAAAGTAACATTTTTAAGTTATACAGCCATACAGTAGGACTGGGCAATTAAATGAATTAAAACGAAACTGACCATCGGGACATAAAACAGACATCATCTCGCCCATCTTTTTTTTGGTTCTTCCCTTCTTCCTGTTCTGTATCCGTTAATAGGACAGTATTCATGTACTGCCCCTTTAAGATGTGTTGTGCGTGCGGTCGCATGACTCCATAGCCTGGGCAGTAACAATAGCAGCGAAGTCTGGAAGCAGCAAAACAGCAGAAAAAATGTTAAAAATTAAAATGCGTCATCTGTCCACATAGTAGGAGATGACTGACTCTTTGTCTCATCTGAGGATGTCGGGAGGGCGTGAGTGGGGTGTGTGTAGACTGACTTCAGTGTGCTGAGGTTTTGTCCTGTTGGCCTCTGACTGCTGTCCATGTTATCAACCGTTTTGCAGTGGGGTGGACGAGCTAAGCCTGTTTTTAAGAGCCTGATTGGAGATCCGTAGCTCCTGTGAGGTGATGACATGGTCATGGCTGTCTGAAGGGCTTCCCTGGAGCAGCTGGCAGGCTACCGGCACAAGTCACGTAGCATGCGAGCCCTCAAGAGGTACAGTGGTGTGAAAAAGTGTTTGCTCCCTTCCTGATTTCTCATTTTTTTGTATGTTTGTCATACTTAAATGTTTCAGATCATCAAACAAATTTAAATATTAGACAAAGATAACACAAGTAAACACAAAATGCAGTTTTTAAATGAAGGTGTTTATTATTAAGGAAAAAAAAATCCAAACCTGCATGGCCCTGTGTGAAAAAGTGATTGCCCCCTAAACCTAATAACTGGTTGGGCCACCCTTAGCAGCAACAACTGCAATCAAGCATTTGCAAAAACTAGCAATGAGTCTTTTACAGTGCTGTGGAGGAATTTTGGCCCACTCATCTTTGCAGAATTGTTGTAATTCAGCCACATTGGAGGGTTTTCGAGCATGAACCGCCTTTTTAAGGTCATGCCACAGCATCTCAATCGGATTCAGGTCAGGACTTTGACTAGGCCACTCCAAAGTCTTCATTTTGTTTTTCTTAAGCCATTCAGAGGTGGACTTGCTGGTGTGTTTGAGATCATTTTCCTGATGCAGAACCCAAGTGCGCTTCAGCTTGAGGTCATGAACAGATGGCCAGACATTCTCCTTCAGGGTTTTTTGGTAGACAGAATTCATGGTTCCATTTACCACAGCAAGTCTTCCAGGTTTTGAAGCAGCAAAACAGCCCCAGACCATCACACTACCACCACATTTTGCTGTTGGTATGATGTTCCTTTTCTGAAATGCTGTGTTACTTTTACGCCGGCTGTAATGAGACACACCTTCCAAAAAGTTCAACTTTTGCCTTGTCAGTACACAGAGTATTTTCCCAAAAGTCTTGGGAATCATCAAGATGTTTTCTGGCAAAATTCAGACAAGCTTTTATGTTCTTTTTGCTCAGCAGTGGTTTTCGTCTTGGAACTCAGCCATGCAGGCCATTTTTGCCCAGTCTCTTTCTTATGGTGGAGTCATGAACACTGACCTTAACTGAGGCAAGTGAGGCCTGCAGTTCTTTGGATGTTGTTGTGGGGTCTTCTGTGACCTCTTGGATGAGTCGTTGCTGCGCTCTTGGGGTAATTTTGGTCGGCCGGCCATTCCTGGGAAGGTTCACCACTGTTCCATGTTTTCGGCATTCATGGATAATGGCTCTCACTGTGATTTGTTGGAGTCAATTCAATTCAACTTTATTTATATAGCGCCATTTCACAACAACAGTCATCTCATAGCACTATCAACTGTAGGGGGAACCCCCACAGTTGCAGAAAGACCCCAGTAATCAGGCGATCCCCTGTGAGCAAGCACTTGGCGACGGTGGAGAGGAAAAACTCCCTTTTAACAGGAAGAAACCTCCAGCAGAACCAGGCTCAGGGAGGGGCAGTCATCTGCTGCGACTGGCTGGGGGATGAGGGGATAGAGAAGAAGAAAAGAACAGACATGTAGAGAGCAAACAGCATGATGGGGACTCAATCTATGGGAGAGAACAAACAAATGTTAATGACCAGCAAAAAAAATATTTCATTGAGAGTGAGAAAAGGAGTGAGGCCCAGTGCATTACTGGAGGTCCCCCGGCTGACTAAACCTATTAGCAGCATAACTAAGGGAGGGTTCAGAAACACATAATCCCTCCCTAATTGTAGGCTATATCAAAAAGGTAGGTTTTAGCCCTATTCTTAAAAACAGAGATCGAGTCTGACTCCCGAATCCAGATTGGCAGCTGATTCCACAGGAGAGGAGCTTGATAACTGAAGACTCTGCCTCCCATTGTACTTTTGGAGATTCTAGGTATTACAAGTAATCCTGCCTTTTGGGAGCGTAGTGCTCTGTTAGGATAATACGGTAATATCAGATCTTTTAAATAAAAAGGAGCCTGATTGTTTAGAACTTTGTAAGTAAGAAGAAGGATTTTAAACTTAATTCTAAACTCTATGGGAAGCCAATGAAGGGAGGCCAGAACCGGAGAGATATGATCTCTCTTTCTAGTACCTGTTAAAACTCTTGCTGCAGCATTTTGGATCAGCTGAAGACTTTTTAAAGATGTTTTAGGACAGCCTGATAATAAAGAATTACAATAATCTAATCTCGAGCTAACAAAAGCGTGGATCAGTTTCTCAGCATCACTCTGAGACAAGATGCTCCTAATCTTGGCAATATTACGCAAATGATAGAAGGCAGTCTTAGAAACAAATTTAATATGTGAATTGAAGTACAAATCCTGATCAAAAATAACTCCAAGGTTCCTCACAGAGCTATTAAGAGAAAGAGTAACCGCATCCAAACTGAAAGTTTGATTTGGAAAGGAATTTCTAAGGTTTTTTGGACCAACAAGAATGACTTCAGTCTTATCTGAATTTAATAGCAGGAAATTACAAGTCATCCAAGCTTTGATTTCCTTAAGACAGGCTTCTAACTTGGCTAATTGATTACTATCATCTGGCTTCATTGACAGGTATAATTGTGTGTCATCAGCATAACAATGAAAATGTATACAGTGCTTTCTAATAATGTTGCCTAACGGAAGCATACATAAACTAAAAAGAGTAGGGCCTAGCACAGATCCCTGTGGAACTCCATGACTGAGCTTTGAGTTGAAAGAAAACTCATTATTTACATGAACAAACTGGAACCTATCAGATAAATAAGATCTAAACCACTGCAACGAAGTTCCATTAAGTCCAACATAGTGTTCTAATCTATCAAGCAGAATATTATGATCGATAGTATCAAAAGCTGCACTAAGGTCTAAAAGGACAAGTACAGAAACTAGTCCATTATCAGATGTAATGAGGAGGTCGTTAGTGACCTTCGCTAAGGCTGTTTCAGTACTATGATGGATTCTAAACCCAGACTGAAACTCTTCAAGTAAACCATTTCCCTGTGGGTGGTCAAATAATTGCGTAGCAACAACTCTTTCTAAGATTTTTGAAATGAAAAGGAGATTAGAGATTGGTCTATAGTTAGCTAAAGCTCCTGGATCTAGCGTTGGCTTTTTGAGTAAGGGTTTAATTACAGCCGTTTTAAAAGCCTGCGGTACATGGCCTAAAGTTAAGTCCCAAAGTTGAGTCCCAAAGCTTTAGAAATGGTTCTATAGCATTTTCCAGACTGATAGATCTCAATTACTTTGTTTCTCATTTGTTCCTGAATTTCTTTGGATCGCAACATGATGTCTAGCTTTTGAGGACTTTTTTGGTCTACACTTTGTCATGCAGGTCCTATTTAAGTGATTTCTTGACTGAGAACAGGTGTGGCAGTAATCAGGCCTGGGCGTGGCTAGAGAAACTGAACTCATCTTTCCAAAGATGTGATAAACCACAGTTAATTTACTGTGTTTTAACGGGGGGCTAGTGTTGTAGTTCTTCAGATCGGTCTTGGTCTCGAGACCAGTCTTTCAAGGTCATGGTCTCGGAGTCATTTTCACTCGGTCTTGTCTCGGTCTCAGGCAAAACTGTCTTGGGATTTTAAATCAAGACCATTACTGGTTTATTGTCCACACAGTTATGATTGCAAACAGATATCCCCCTTAAATGTAGCAATAAAGTAATTTGTGAGTTTAATTTTATGTCACCGCTATTAGTTGCAACCCCGCCTCTTCAGACAAAAGGTTGAGGACAAGAGAAAACGGAGAATGGAGGCTGCATGGTCGGAAAAGAAATGTTGGAAAACTCTTCAGTTATTAAGTTCGGTTTTCAACACTACAAAGAATTTGTAAAAGGACATGCAAACATAAACACTCAGTGTGCAGATTCTACAGTACACAGCCAACAGAAACAGCTGGAACTACATCCACCTTCTACCGGCACCTTGAAAGGAAACATAAAGAAAGGTAAGATAATGTTAAGTGTAGGCTCACATTAGCAAAGCTAGCTCCCTGTGCTACAACTCTTAAGAAAGTTCCTCACCTAAAATACATTTAGCATAAATTAGCTTATCGACCCCACAATATATTAGCTAACGTGTAGTTTTACAACACATCCTGTGTTTCAGGGCGTGCTGGTACTTGCTAACAGTAAGGCTGCTTGTCCACCAAACACGTTTTTTGTCGCCCAACCGCCCTGAGCGTTTTTTGTTTTTTTTTTTCCCCCCAGCATTTGTACGCTGCGCTCTGGGGAAAAAAAAATCTGTGCCCTGTATCCCAGCAACAGCTTGTCACTCTCAGCTCAGCACTTCCACTTTCCTATGGTCAGACTTTCTACTGATGTTTTAATAGCAGTCTCTGACAGAAAACGTGTTTTAGCAGCTCTGGATGTGAAATATGATTACTCTGAAAGCAGGAGTTTGAGTACAGACTAGTACCGGCGTCCTATGTCCCGCCCACGCAGCAGTTCTGATTGGCTGCTTAGGTCTGACATTGATGAGCTCAGCTGCAGTCTCTGAAAATTTGAGATTTTTTCAACTCTGAGCGCCCTGAGTGCCGCAACAAAAAACGGCCCCCGCCAAGGGTGCTCAGCAGTGTAAACGCTGGACTACCTAGAGAATAAATGGAAAATAGCCTCCCAGAGCGGAGAAAACACGTTTGGTGGACTAGCAGCCTAATTTGCCACCTCGTTAAATGCTTAAACTAACCCAACTATCCCCAGTTTAAACTGACATTAAACATATTGATAACTGTGACTGATGTTAGTGGTTTATTGATGTGTCGTTAGTGACTGAGCCAGGGCTCAGCGCTTGTCTATAATTTTATTTATTTTATTTTTGGGGGTTAATAAAATGTATAATGGTAGGATGATATATTGTGCCAGCAACAGGCACTCCATTGATCAAGAAAACATATTTTCCACTTAAACTTTGCTGTTATTTTTCTGTGCAGGTTATTTTGGTTTAGTACGTCTTCATTCTAAGTGATATCTAACTGCTACTTGTGTTTGAGTTCACATGATTAACCTTAAAAAAAGGCTCTGCATGTTCCCATATTTAGCTGGGAATAAAAGTGGTCCATTCTGAGTGATTTGATTTTGAATAGTTGATTATTTTATTTAAGAGACATTATTTACCTTATTTGGGAATACAATATGGATCAAACACTACTTTGGCAAATCTTTGTGTTTTTTATACAGTGTGCTCTAAGAAAAATAAGCTGGTTAAGCCATATCACATGTAGTGGCAGAGAATAAAATAAATCTACTCACTTCTTTAAAATTTTAGTGTTTTTGTACTTGAGTATTACGTATTTATACTCCTTTATACTCAAATTTCAATGCATGTTGGAAGCCAATATTATAACTTTTACTCTGTTACATAAATCTGTCAGTTTCAGGTATTTTGCAGTATCAAAATAAAGATTACTGCTACAAAATGTACTGTAGTTTAAACGTGTTATAGATTAGTGCTGTATAAACTCAAACACAACCAAATAATTATGACTTACAGCTATTTGAAATAATTAATAAATCATGATATTCCAATTCTTTGAGATGCAGTAGTGTGTGCATATATATATATGTACAGTGGGGTAAAAAAGTATTTAGTCAGCCACCAATTGTGCAAGTTCTCCCACTTAAAAGATGAGAGGTCTCCAATTTTCATCATAGGTATACCTCAACTATGAGAGACAAAATGAGAAAAAAAAATCCAGAAAATCACATTGAAGGATTTTTAATGAATTAATTGGTAAATTCCTCAGTAAAATAAGTATTTGGTCAATAACAAAAGTTCATCTCAATACTTTGTTATATACCCTTTGTTGGCAATGACAGAGGTCAAACGTTTTCTGTAAGTCTTCACAAGGTTTTCACACACTGTTGCTGGTATTTTGGCCCATTCCTCCATGCAGATCTCCTCTAGAGCAGTGATGTTTTGGGGCTGTCGCTGGGCAACATGGACTTTAAACTCCCTCCAAAGATTTTCTATGGGGTTGAGATCTGGAGACTGGCTAGGCCACTCCAGGACCTTGAAATGCTTCTTACGCAGCCACTCCTTCGTTGCCTGGGCGGTGTGTTTGGGATCATTGTCATGCTGAAAGACCCAGCCACGTTTAATCTTCAATGCCCTTGCTGATGGGAGGAGGTTTTCACTCAAAATCTCATGATACATGGCCCCATTCATTCTTTCCTTTACATGGATCAGTCGTCCTGGTCCCTTTGCAGAAAAACAGCCCCAAAGCATGATGTTTCCACCCCCATGTTTCACAGTAGGTATGGTGTTCTTTCTCCTCCAAACACAACAAGTTGAGTTTTTACAATAAAGTTCTATTTTGGTTTCATCTGACCATATGACATTCTCCCAATCCTCTTCTGGATCATCCCAATGCTCTCTAGCAAATTTCAGATGGGCCTGGACATGTACTGGCTTAAGCAGGGGGACACGTCTGGCACTGCAGGATTTGAGTCCCTGGCGGCGTAGTGTGTTACTGATGGTAGTCTTTGTTACTTTGGTCCCAGCTCTCTGCAGGTCATTCACTAGGTCCCCCCGTGTGGTTCTGGGATTTTTGCTCACCGTTCTCGTGATCATTTTGACCCCACGGGGTGAGATCTTGCGTGGAGCCCCAGATCGAGGGAGATTATCAGTGGTCTTGTATGTCTTCCATTTTCTAATAATTGCTCCCACAGTTGATTTCTTCACACCAAGCTGCTTACCTATTGCAGATTCAGTCTTCCCAGCCTGGTGCAGGTCTACAGTTTTGTTTCTGGTGTCCTTTGACAGCTCTTTGGTCTTGGCCATAGTGGAGTTTGGAGTCTGACTGTTTGAGGTTGTGGACAGGTGTCTTTTATACTGATAACAAGTTCAAACAGGTGCCATTAATACAGGTAACGAGTGGAGGAGAGAGGAGCCTCTTAAAGAAGAAGTTACAGGTCTGTGAGAGCCAGAAATCTTGCTTGTTTGTAGGTGACCAAATACTTATTTTACCGAGAAATTTACCAATTAATTCATTAAAAATCCTTCAATGTGATTTTCTGGATTTTTTTTTCTCATTTTGTCTCTCATAGTTGAGGTATACCTATGATGAAAATTGGAGACCTCTCTCATCTTTTAAGTGGGAGAACTTGCACAATTGGTGGCTGACTAAATACTTTTTTCCCCCACCGTATATATATATATATATGTCTTGTATGTGGTCTTGGTCTCAACTCGGTCTCAAACCCTTAGTCTTGGTCTTTTTCTTGGTCTCGGTTAGTATGGTCTTGACTACAACACTGGGTGGGGGGGGGGGGGATCACTTTTTCACACAGGGCCATGTAGATTTGGATTTTTTTTTTTTTTACCCTTAATAATAAACACCTTCATTTAAAAACTGCATTTCGTGTTTACTTGTGTTATCCGTTTAAATGTCCCAGGTGCTGTTTGGCACCACAACCCCTAGTGGTCAAGAGTGGTAAAGATTTTTTGTCAAGAAAATAGTTCAGATTTCCAAGGCTACAACTTGAACGTTGCAAGAGATAATGGCTTATTGTCAATTAGAAAGATCTAGAATATGATCCAAAGTTTCAGATAGGAATAAATTTGCACATCTAATTTGCACAATTCCGTGGCAACTATATGACTTGCATAACTCAGTTGAAAGTGGACTTTGGACATATTTACACAAACAATGGTTCTGTTTTTTTGACACCGTTTTTTTCTACAGGGGCATTTTGCTATTGTATCTTCAAAGTATATGAACCACAAAATCAGCATAATGTAAAGAAACAAAGAAATTCGTCACTTACTCTTGGCGAAGGGAGCTCGCTAGCTGGCGTGGTCAGTCCGTTTTCGTCCATCGTGGTCGTTATTTTGCATTCTGTTGGTCATTTACGCTCTCTCCCACATCTAGAAAGTCTTATGATTAGCCCACGTCAATTTTGTTTGTATTCCGCAGCAATTTTTTGTGTATGATGCAGTTTTATATGACTATGCATGGCAGCCATATCTGTTTTCTAAGCTCAAAGAAGGAAAAAGAAGAAAAAGAATAAGGATTTCTTCTTCTTTGGTGTATTCCGTGTCAGCCATGAGTCCTCCAGTACGTGTCTGCCATCTTCTGAACTGGCATGATCAGTACAAATTCTCAGTACAGCTGAGGAGTTAAAGGGACATCAGATTCAGTTGACAGGTGCAGTTGCTGCACTGTGCCACTAGGGGCACGTGGAAATCTGCCAGTTAAAGAGTTGTCTAATATTTAAATTTGGTTGATGATCTGAAATATTTAAGTGTGACAAACATACAAAATATGAGAAATCAGGAAGGGGGCAAACACTTTTTTCACACCACTGTATGTGTGGACACCAACTTCTGTACTGGACAGTTTTGTTTAGTCTGTTTGTATGTATGTGGGGTGACAGTGGGCTTATTCATTATTAGATTATGCTCATTTACAGCCGAAGAACCATTTTGAGTCATACAGTTTCAATATAAATGGCCAACTCAGTTCTCTGAAGAACTATAGAAAGTGTGCAATGAACCATCCTCTAAATAAAGAGGTTATTTAGTAATTGATGGCTCTCTGAAGAACCATTATGAGTGTAGTGCAGCATGAATTCCATTTCAGAGACAAATAATGTGTCAAGATGAGCATGGTGAAAGATTTTAACAACTCTATGTGTGCTTGAAGAACACACAGGCTGGCACACAATTCTAGTGTGCATGCAGCAAAGACTTTAAAAATTTTGTTTTTACCTGAGGCTTCAGACTAGACAAGTAAAGCCGTATTTTTTCTGCTGGGAAATTACGTAAAGCAATTTTATAAATTCTGTCATACTTTAGTTTTCTTTGAACTTTATGATCTTACAGCTAATTTATATCCAAGTAGGTACCAGGTTTTGCTGGAAAAAAATGTTAGTTACTGTAAACATCCAGTAAAATAGGAGAATGTATTTTAATATTGTACTTTTGATTAATTATTTTCCATATGTTTTATCTATATGATTTTGCATGCACATAGAATTTTCTTTGTCATGCATGCAATTCATGTCCCACTTTCAGCTGATTTTCAAAAGGATCAGAATTGCTAAATATATTATCCCATTATTTTTAAAACATAATGAGCTAATACTTTACAATAAATGTCAAATTTATAAAATATTTACAAATATTTTGAGTTATTAATTAGGTTGTAAATGCTTTATAAATCACAAATAAGCAATTATCAGTGAGTTGTAAGACACATTTCACACAGATGTATTCTTACTATTTTTTCCACTTTATCTTTTTCTTCTGTCCTTTTACCCATTTCATTTTTCTTAAAAAAAATGGCATAGCAGTGCACGCAACGACAGGACAATTACATACACAGAAACAATGGAGCATTAAAATGAAAATTAAAATAAAAGCTATAGACAATAATTTGACATGCTGTTATGTACAACATCTCCTTGTGCTCTGAAAACAGAACTATGAGAAATAAGGGGAAAGGAATGAAAAAGAAGAGGGAAAAGAGATAAAAATGAAAAAAAAAACAAGAAAAAATTTCACACCAATACAAACACACAAAGTGCAAATATGTTTTTTGTCATTATCTTATTATTGTTATCCTGTTTGAGCTGTGTCTTTCTGTTTGTATTCTTATATATTATAAAGTTTGTTTTTGTCATTTTTAATTGCAAAAAAAGTATCTATATTATGTTCAGCCAAAGACAGATGATTAAGGCTGAATAACTGAAATATCTGAGTTTTCCAGCTAAGGTCCATGAAAAACGAGGATTCTATAACCCAACTGCTTTGTTAAGGATAGGGGATATAAGAATGACAATCTGCCGGCTGCCCGCCAAACTAAACCTTTCAATCTTTGTCCTGTGGGGACCTACCAATCAACTCTGCCAGCCAAATACTGTAGAGCAAGTGCTGCAGTGACCTTGACAGAAGCTGACCTCTGCTATTATAATCCTCATTCATTTTAACATTTTTAAAAATTCCAAGGTTTATATTGTACAAAACTTGGCTTCAACAAAAAGTTTCCATTCTGTGCCTCTGATGACCCTGACTCTCTGATAAGTCATATCTTTATTTTGGCATCCTTTATAAATATCCTTTGCATTATCTTAACACAGATATTTTAATACCCTCTCCTGTTCTTACTCCAAGGCCCATCCTCTGCAGGCCTAGCCCAGTGTAAACTCCTGCCTACAGTAGCCTGTCCACCCTGTGCCCTGGCTGTCAGCTTTCTGGGCAGGCTGTGCTGACAAGGGGAGGCCACTCGGGCTGTCTGTCATGGGGTTATTCTCGGGGCGGAGACGGTTCAGCTGATTCACTGACACCGGCTGGCGTGCACGGGGCTGGAAGGGCGGGCGTTTGGCCGGCATTCCTGTTGTGTGTATGTGGGTGTGTGCATGTGTGTACATTTGGCGGGGAGCTACCAGGGGTTAGCCTTGCCAGATGACAGGTATAGGGAGGTGGGGAGAGAGGCTCAGGAGGCAGAAAGAAAAACACAAGGCTTGCTATGGCTGCACACCGAAACACACATAAGCAGGTGAAGGACGGTAAGTGGCGTTCCAGACCTCAGGAACACAGCTGGACATAGATGTCCTCAGGAGAGGTACATATGCTTTAATTAAAGAGTAAAACACCAGACAGAGTGTAACCCATAAAGTTTTACTGATTTTAGTTCAGACCGGACTTCTTACTATAGCAGACCTCTCCCTTTTTAACTTATTTTGTCCACTAATATATTCTATGGACAGACTTTGAATATGCAGAGATTTCATGTCTTGGCTGACTTGCATATCCCTGTCATAATGCTGAGTGTGACACCTCTTCTATTCTTGAGTATATTGGAAGTTGAAGTGCAGGTGGACATCGGCTGTATAAAAAAAATATGCTGAAGCCTCTTTTCTGTTACTTTGACACCAGAAGTAGAAGTGTGCCTTCATGTTGTCATCTTTTGTTATGATACGAGGTGAGAGCACAATTCATACTCGCGGCATTACCCTCAATTACTTGTGATTGCCTGCAGCTGCTCCTTGTTGCACACCTGTCCTGCTACTGCCAGGCTCCAGATTCCTCCGTGCTGTGTGGTACTGACTCGGTTCAACAGCTCTCCATAGCTCTCTGAGTTCTTCTGCCTCCTGTGTGCCTCTGTCTCCATGCACTCACCTACCTGAAGCTCCCCCTGGTTCCCTACGTAAGCCTGCAAAATATTTCCTTTATACTGCGGACTTCTCACACAACACAACACACTGCCATCTACAAAAGTTCTCTGACAATTCTGCGATCATCGGCCTCACCTCCAACGGAGATGAAGCTGAGTACAGAGGACTTATCCAGGACTTCATGGACTGGTGCCATCGAAACTGCCTCCAGATCAACGCAAGGAAAACTAAGGAGCTGGTGGTGGACTGCCACAGGCAAGGACAACCCCTCACAGCACCAGTAAACATACAGGGAACAGACATTGAGATGGTGACATCCTACAAGTACCTGGGTGTTCATCTGAACAATAAACTAGACTGGTCACACAATACTGATGCACTCTACAAGAAGGGACAGCACAGGCTGTTCCTACTGAGGAGGCGCAGGTCTTTTGGTGTACAAGGGGTGTTCCTGAAGACATTCTATGACACGGTGGTGGCATCAGCCATCACATTTGGAGTGGTCTGCTGAGGCAGTGGCATTACAGCAGCCGATAGGAAGAGACTGAACAAACTGATCAAGAAAGTTAGCTCTGTCCTGGGACAACGACTTGACCCAGTGGAGGAGCTAGGAGAGAGAAGAATGGTGGCTAAACTGTTGTCTCTGCTGGAGTCCGAGTCCCACCCTATGCAGGACATATTGAACGCACTGAGGAGCTCATTTAGCAGTAGACTACATCATCCTAGGTGCGCGACCGAGAGGTTTTGCAGGTCCTTCCTACCTACGGCTGTCAGACTTTATAACCTAAGCAGGGCTGCTCGCAGAGATAGCAAAAAAACCAAAAAAAAAACGTGACGACCTAATAGTATTGAATGCAAAAGATGCAGCAGACTCACACAAATGGTCCCCTCCAGTATACAACTAGGACAATATCAGTCGCTACGGAGGGTGACAATATGTATGGGTACATATTCATACTATGTAGGATAACCAAGTAGACGGTTATGCTGTTTTTTAGTAGTAGATTAGTTTATTTGACAGGGACAGTGCAATAAACATAGACAATTAATCAAAGACAATCAATCTGATGTGTTGCACATAGAGTGTATAGCTATTAGCTAATTTGCAACTCTTGTCCCTGGATGGGCTTTAGAAAAAAGAATCAAGATAAAAAATATACACAATAACCACATACATCAATGCAGAAAAATTATAAATACACAATTATAAATATTATATTATAAATACACAAATATAACAGCCTGACTCACATTTAACATAAATATTATAAATATTATAAATACACAAATATAACAGACTGACTCACATTTAACACATATAACATAACTCACATTTGCCTATTTCAGGCCTTCCTCCCTCCGTCACTCACTATAAACAAACACATTTATTCCTTCCCTTCATTCACTCTCACTTTGCAGACAAATAATTCATACATGAGTACATTCTTGTTTATTTTTCAGCCAGTTTTTAACATTTTTAGTGAATGTTTTAAAGTCCGTTATTATTTTAATTTCATTTGGCATTGTGTTCCAGATGTGACTGCCCTTTATAGAGAAAGCTGTTTGTCCAAATGTGGTTCTGCGGTGGAATATTTTACAGTTATTGTTAACAGAACTCCTGGTGGCTCTGCTGCTGTCCTGTCTTTGGACGAAACCAGCAAGTGGCTCGGGTGCTGATTTATGGAAACATTTGAACGTTAATTTCAGAAGACAGAGGTCAATGAAGCTCTCAAAACTCAATAGGTTGTATTTTTTTAAAACATTACAGTGATGCCACCTAATGGGCTTTTTGTCCAAGATTTTTAGGGTTTGATTATATAATGAACCTATATGTCTTATTGTGGAAGGGGCTGCTTGAGCCCAGACTGTCAAACAGTATGATATATGAGAAAAAACCATAGAATGCATATACAGTGCAGCTGCTTCGTAAGGTATGTAATATCTAATTAATTTAAAGCAGTTCAGATTTTTTTTTACTGTTTTTGAAATTTTCTTTATATGAAGATTAAATTTGAGTTGAGGATCTAGTACAATGCCAAGGTATTTGAATTCTGTAGCTAAACTGATGTCATGATCATGTATATTAACTTTAAAATGTTGCAGGTTACATTTTTTGATTGAAAAGCACATTGAGACTGTTTTCTGAAGGTTCAGCAATAGATGGTTCTTGAGGAGCCACTCTTGGACATCAACCATACTTGTAGACAGTACATCTGCAGCCTGTGCTGGAGTCTTGGCAGCTGTGTAAATAACTGCATCATCTGCATAAAGTTGGCATGTTGCAGCTGAGCAGTGTAACGGCAAGTCATTAATAAAAATGCTGAAAAGTAAAGGACCAAGAATGGACCCTTGTGGGATACCCATGCGGTTGTTTAAAAATGAGGATTTATCCTGGTGAACTTTTACACACTGTTCTCTATTCTGGAGATAAGATGCAAACCATTCTAATGTATTTGGGGAGAAGTTAAAAGATACCATTTTGGATAAAAGCAAACTGTGGTTTACAGTATCGAAAGCCTTTTTGAGATCTAGAAAAACAGCTCCTACCACATTACCCCTGTCCAAGGACTGTTTGACGTTTTCAATAAGGCAACAATTTGCTGTTTCTGTTGAGTATCCTGGTCTAAAACCAAATTGATGTGGATGAAGAAGTTGACTGTCTTGTAAGTAGTCTATCAGCTGTGTAGCTACAACTTTTTCAAGAACCTTAGATAGGACTGGTAAAATAGAGATTGGGCGGTAATTGCATATATCGTCTTTACTGCCTGATTTATGAACTGGTATGACGACAGCTTTTTTCCAGCCAGATGGAAATGTACTAGACCTAATGGAGAGATTAATGAGATGAGTCAGTGGTTTGATTAATATTTTGCTGTGCATTTTGAGAAAGGAGGTGCTCATATTGTAGATATCATTAGTTTTTGAGTTTGACAGTGTTTTAACAATACCAGCAATTAACTTCTCATTTACCTCATCGATGTGAAAAGTATCTGTTGGAAGTATGGAATTTGTGTTGTTGAGCACATTTGGCAGCACAAAAATTTTTGTTAAGTCTTCCACAGAGCCCACAAAGTGTGAATTAAATTCATTTGCCAAAGTAGCCTTGTCACTGACGGTCTTGCCATTGATTCTAAGTTCCTTTACCCCCTTCTGATCGTTTTTTTTATTAGTTAAGTTATTTAAATGCCTCCATAGGGAACTGTTGTTACCCTTTGCATGATCTATCAGTTTATTGTAATAAGATATTTTTGATTTTCGCAGCTCATGTACCACTTTATTTCTTAAACTTTTGTACACAAGGTGATCATTTTGTAGTTTGGAGGTTAGTGATGTTTTCAGTGCATAGTCTCGCCTCTTCATAAGTTTTCTTATTTCATTATTTAACCATGGTAGGCTAATCTTCTGTTGTCTACTTTTAATTTGCTTTGAAAATTTTTCTATAGACTTTGTGATTGTTGCAGTTATAAAATTACAACAATCATCTACTTCACATGTTGACATGAGCTGCTCCCAATTTTGATTCTCTAAGTAATGTTCAAACTCCTCATTTTTTGATTTGGGGATAATAAAATTTGATTTGTCAATATCGACTCCCCCAAAATACTGTAGTCGCTTTTTAGTAAGTTTCCTGACAGCAAGAACCATGTTATGATCTGAGAGACCAGTTACAAGATTATAGGTTCTGGTTATTCGTTCTGGTTTATTAGTAAATACCATGTCAATAAGTGTTCTGGATTGTTTGGTTATCCTGGTGGGTCCTTTGATGATTTGCTGGTAATTAAATTTAGTCATGAGGCTTTTCAGTTTTTGTTTGTCTTTTTTATCAGACCAGTTGATATTAAAGTCACCATGAATTATTGTTTCTCTGTTCTTCTCAAGTTGTTTAACCAGATCACTTAATTCATTATAAAAGGAAGAGTTGTGTGATGGTGGGTTGTACACTACTGCAATGTTGAAATTCATTACCGGAGAGAGACATACATTAACAGCTAAACATTCAAGTGAAGTATTCAAATCAACCAGTTGACATTTATATTTCTCTTTGATGTAAATTAAAACACCTCCTCCCCTCCCTACCTGCCTGTCTTTTCTAAAACACTGGTAGCCCACAATATCGATCATATTAGTGTCTATGTTACTGTGTAGCCAGCTTTCTGAGAGACAAAGGTAGTCCAGATTTGAGTCCAACAGCAACACCGAAATCTCATCTCTTTTGGGGATTATGCTCCGTATGTTTAAATGACCGCCGAGGATCCCCTTTGGTTTAGCCTTGGTGTCCCAAAGAACTCGTGCATGATTAACAGTTTGGAAAAATAAATGATGTTTTTGCTTTTGTACAGCTCGGTTTTGTGCTAACCCAGTGGTCTGCTGTTTAATAGTGGCAGGTCCAGGGTTAAGGTGAATATCTCCTGCCAGAAGTAGCAGAACTAACAGAACTTTAATTGTATATCCTCTGCCATATTGTGATTTTTGCTTAACAGCCATGTTTGCCTTAATTTGGAAGTTTTTGCTCAGGGCTTTTAAAGACCACATAGAGTGTAGGGTGAGATGTCCAAGCCCAAATCCATACAGATAAAACTTTTTAACTTCACCTTTGGTTGAGTTTGTCGGAAAATCCTTCTTGTTGCAGGTCCAGACACACGAAGACAAAACGAAGAGGAAGTAGAGAAGTAGAGAAGGCTTATTAGTGGTGCCCATCAGCCCACTTTTTAATCCGGTGGCAGCCATCTTCAGTCTTTCTTGGAAAGAAGGAAAAAGAAAATCTGTGGATAGTAAAATAAATTCTGCTTATATCGCCAGAATCTGATCCGATCGTCCTCGAATCCAGCTGGGCCTCAGCTAGCCAACTAGCCCCTTCCGTTGCTGGTCTCGTTGCTCATAGTCGCCGTAACTGGTCTCCCGTCCCGCTCCTCCAACCGAGTCTCGTCACACACCGCCGCTGCCACCGAGCTCCGCTGAGGTCACGGTAAGTCCTCCGCTAGGCACCGCCACCTACCGTCGTCTGCCTGGGTGAAATCTCTGCTGAGCCCCGTCAACAAATAGCCGCTTGCCTGGTAGTATCTCCGCTGGGCCTCGCAGCTGGGCTTCGATTCAGGCTGGTGTAAGGTGGAATGACTGGCGCCAGCATTAAGCTAACTAGCGTTAGCTTAGCAATCGCTTCGGGTAGTCTCGTCGCACACCGCCGCTGCAGTCACGGTAAGTCCTCCGCTGGGCACCGCCGCCTACCGCCGTCTGCCTGGGTGAAATCTCTGCTGAGCCCCGTCAACAAATAGCCGCCTGCCTGGTAGTATCTCCGCTGGGCCTCGCAGCTGGGCTTTGATTCAGGCTGGTGTTAGGTGGAATGGCTAACATCTAGCTACAATGCTCCGCACTGTGTATATATATTTATATATTTATGTGTACATATGTATATTCACTGCTTTTATTTTCTTATCTTCTAAATTATTGCTCTGAGTGTTGCTATCCCTGTGCTGTTGCAATCCTGGAATTTCCCCATTGTGGGACTAATAAAGGCTTATCTTATCTTATTCATGGTCAAATATCACCTGCTTGGATCTCCTACTCTGCCTGTCCTCAGTGTTGCCCGTCTCCCTGGTTGTCCCTGGATTTCGAATACCAGCGCTTACCTGGAAAACAAGTTAAGGATCAATTACTGCAAATTCAATAAAAATCTTATCACAGGAAAAATCCCCGGGCCCGGGATATCTCCATACCTACCTTCAAGCTACTAAACATTATCAGCTCCAAACTTCATCTCCAAACTCCATCTGCAAACCTCTCCCTTAAGAGTACTCCTCACCGTTTCCAATTTCCTCCAGTCTGTGAGGGGACAAGCTATACTTGTCTTTATAATAAACTCATTGCTGGTTCTCCACCTCTCCCCAAAGAAGTGGACACTGCTAACACCATCCCACCCTACCATAAGCAAACTCTCAAAGTACTATTGCCAAATCCATATCCTCATCCATACTTAACCTTCTATCTTTGCCTCCCCTTTTGGTCTGATCACTCCAAGAGCCTCCACTTACTGTTTAAATAAATATACATAACCTTGCATCTATGTCTCCATCTACTCTGTTGTATCTGCCACTGAGTCCTGAACACAAACCATATCATCTTTATCTTTTTCAGCTGTGGGGCTTTTCTGTTTTCAAAGCAGAGGCGAGGGAGGGGGAGAGTGTATATGAAGCTCTAAAGGGTGCTCCTAAATGCTACAGAATGTAGAAACGTTCCTTAATAGATGTCCCTCCATGGGAGAAAATAGGCACGTTCGACTTCATGTAGTTCTGCGCAGACCTGACTTAAAGCGATGCATTGTGGTCTTGAAGTAGTGCATGCTGATTAGAAATTTGTGTCTCACTTGAGCCAGTGCTGCAAAATGTCAGCATATCACATTAAAGCCTCACGCGAGGAAGTTGGCTTGAGTCAGATCTTGCAGTTGCTTCAGACCAGCTGCAGCAGCTTTGATCCTCACAATGATGTCTGAACTCCTGATTGGCTTAAACCATCAATATCTTTTCCTAATGTTGCTACAAAAACTAAATGTATTTTTTTCTGTTTTGCTGCATACAAACTAAAGGTACCACATGTGTTTGCCTCTCAGTGCTGTGTTACTATGGTAACTGCCAAGTGTTCTGTTCCATTGCATTCCCTCTATAGCTGCCCAATTTGATTGGACAGTACAGATTCCAGGAGTTACTATATTCCCTGATAACTGCACTTGGATGTTTCACTGGATATGTATCACTCAGCTTCAGCAACATTCTAATAGTCTTTAAATTATAGTAAGTGTTCGTGGTTTCAAATAATTTGTAAGCGTTGTAATGTGTTGTATGCCTTAATTTCCACAGTGAAGCAGTGTTTGAAAAGAGAGTCCTTATAATCTATACCTCCTTGACCCCGATGTGCTGCCTGGAGCCTTGTAAACATCCGGGTGAAAACAAGCTCCATATTTCCAAATGTCATGATGAAATGTCATGAAAAAAAGAAAGAAAGAAAAGCTGAAGTTGGAATTATAATTCTGTTTAGCCAACTGTAATACCAATGTGGTGATAGATTCTTTGTTCTGAAGATGTCAAGTAAAAAATGAGTAAAGTGTACAGAAATGAAAGCGTAAATGGGTCAAAGCTGTCTGAAACAAAATGAGTGAGCTGAAGTTGGATTTAACATCTCCATCAGCCACTTAACACCTACAAAATGTGACGATAATAGAACTGTGGTTTCATCCAGGTCTACCTCAGTGGGGCTGAAAAGCTACAGCAGCAGTCAAGATGATGCAAGGTATATAAACAATGACTTGTGCACGTCAAAATATCTAATTTCATTATATGTGTGTGAAATAATCATCCTATTCTTTTCTATATTAAGCTCATTGAGGTACTTTGGAAAAATTAACTCGGGAGGGACTAAATAAATTAAAAAAAAAAAAATCACCCTTATTGTCATTTAACCGTACAACCAATCATGTACAGTAGAACGAGATTGTGCTTTACCTATCTACAGTGTCAATCACACACACCCCAGTGCAGAATCAGAGGGCCGCTGCCATGCAAGACGCCGCCACAGATTTCCCTCCTCCATTCCATTATTGCTGAGCACCAAGCTGGATGGCAGGAAGTTCCACTTTTATATGGTCTTTGGCATGACCCGGCCGGGATTTGAACCCCTGCCTCCCAGGTGTGGGGCGGATGCTCTACCAACTGAGCCACCACTCCGGACTATTTTCCTCAATGGAAAAAATAATGTTAAAAGAACAAAAAAATCATGATCTTTTATCATGAATTGCTGTCAAATGAATTTTGCTTTTGGAACTGTTGTATAAAAGCAATATTGCACTCAAAGTCATGCGGTGTAATGAATACATCATTGTGGTGATAACTTTGAATCACCACAGTAATATTTATTGATACCACACTCCTTTTCATGTACTATTACCTAATTTGGGGTGGGGTGCTTTGTCGCATTGCCTCCGGTGTCCTTGGCGCCTGGTGTGTGTGGGTGCTTGGGGGAACCGTTGGTGTGGGTTGGTGGCTGTGTTGCCGTCGGTTTGCTCCAGGATGGCTGTGGCTGTGAGGCGGCCTGCCGCTGTTGGTGTGTGTCTGGGGTGGGTGGTTGGTGGGCGCTCTGGGATGTCGCTTGGCATGTAGGGTGCCGTATGGGTCCGGCCCAATGTACATTATTGTGATTGTTGTTGTTCTGTATGTTCGTCTGTGCAAGATGTGTGGGAGTGGGTGTGGCTGTGGCTGCTCCATCATGCTTGTGGTGCTGGGAGCGCCGGGGCACAATGCTGGTGGGTCCTGGGCTGCTCGGCCTGGCGGCCCTCGCCCTGGGTTAGGATCTGGGGGCAGTAGGTGGCCTCCTGAAACAATTTGCGAGCTGGCTTCTGGGAGAGGACACGGATTCCATTTTGGACCTCCTCCCTCCCAGTCATACACCCCCCCCCCCCCAATTTTGGGTGGAACATACTGTACATCTGCTGGCTGCACGGTGGCGCAGTGGTTTAGCACTGTGGCAGCACAGTTTTACCCTCGGCCGGGGGATCGCGGGGATCATGAGATCGTGGGTTCGATCCCAGCCCCCGACCAACAGTGAGCTGTGTGGAGTTTGCATGTTCTCCCCGTGTTGCGCGGGTTTACTCCGGGATTTCTCCGGTTTCCTCCCGCACACCAAAAACATGTAGGTTTAGGGTGCTCGCGCACGCAGCGACCAGCAGCCAGTGGCTTGTCACCAGACTGCAAACCAAGTCTACCTACCGGGTACAAATAAGTAACAAAAAAAAAAAAAAAAAAAAATCTTCTTGGATACACTTACAGTGGGGTAAAAAAGTATTTAGTCAGCCACCAATTCTACAAGTTCTCCCACTTAAAAGATGAGAGAGGTCTCCAATTTTCATCATAGGTATACCTCAACTATGAGAGACAAAATGAGAAAAAAAAAATCCAGAAAACACGTTGTCTGATTTTTAAAGAATTTATTTGCAAATTATGGTGGAAAATAAGTATTGGGTCAATAACAAAAGTTCATCTCAATACTTTGTTATATACCCTTTGTTGGCAATGACAGAGGTCAAACATTTTCTGTAAGTCTTCACAAGGTTTTCACACACTGTTGCTGGTATTTTGGCCCATTCCTCCATGCAGATCTCCTCTAGAGCAGTGATGTTTTGGGGCTGTCGCTGGGCAACACGGACTTTCAACTCCCTCCAAAGATTTTCTATGGGGTTGAGATCTGGAGACTGGCTAGGCCACTCCAGGACCTTGAAATGCTTCTTACGAAGCCACTGCTTTGTTGCCCGGGCGGTGTGTTTGGGATCATTGTCATGCTGAAAGACCCAGTCAAGTTTCATCTTCAATGCCCTTGCTGATGGAAGGAGGTTTTCACTCAAAATCTCACGATTCATGGCCCCATTCATTCTTTCCTTTACACGGATCAGTCGTCCTGGTCCCTTTGCAGAAAAACAGCCCCAAAGCATGATGTTTCCACCCCCATGCTTCACAGTAGGTATGGTGTTCTTTGGATGCAACTCAGCATTCTTTCTCCTCCAAACACGACAAGTTGAGTTTTTACCAAAAAGTTCTATTTTGCTTTCATCTGACCATATGACATTCTCCCAGTCCTCTTCTGGATCATCCAAATGCTCTCTAGCAAATTTCAGATGGGCCTGGACATGTACTGGCTTAAGCAGGGGGACACGTCTGGCACTGCAGAATTTGAGTCCCTGGCGGCGTAGTGTGTTACTGACAGTAGCCTTTGTTACTTTGGTCCCAGCTCTCTGCAGGTCATTCACTAGGTCCCCCCGTGTGGTTCTGGGATTTTTGCTCACTGTTCTTGTGATCATTTTGACCCCACGGGGTGAGATCTTGCATGGACCCCCAGATGTAGGGAGATTATCAGTGGTCTTGTATGTCTTCCATTTTCTAATACTTGCTCCCACAGTTGATTTCTTCACACCAAGCTGCTTACCTATTGCAGATTCAGTCTTCCCAGCCTGGTGCAGGTCTACAATTTTGTTTCTGGTGTCCTTTGATAGCTCTTTGGTCTTGGCCATAGTGGAGTTTGGAGTCTGACTGTTTGAGGTTGTGGACAGGTGTCTTTTATACTGATAACAAGTTCAAATAGGTACCATTAATACAGGTAACGAGTGGAGGACAGAGGAGCCTCTTAAAGAAGAAGTTACAGGTCTGTGAGAGCCAGAAATCTTGCTTGTTTGTAGGTGACCAAATACTTATTTTACCGAGGAATTTACCAATTAATTCATTAAAAATCCTTCAATGTGATTTTCTGGATTTTTTTTTTCTAATTTTGTCTCTCATAGTTGAGGTATACCTATGATGAAAATTGGAGACCTCTCTCATCTTTTAAGTGGGAGAACTTGCACAATTGGTGGCTGACTAAACACTTTTTTGCCCCACTGTAGGGTTTTGGGGTGGGGGTGTGCCGCACTGTGTCGGTGAAGGGGATACCTCTGTCTGCTGCGCAGTGAGGCCGCCCTCATCTCAATTTTAATTGCATTTTAGACACTGAGAGCTTGGGGAGATGGGAACCCCACTGCCTATTGCAATGGCTAGTGCTGCTCCAGTCACCATCCCCCCAATTTTAACTGTGCTCTGGTAGTTCACACACCTGCACGCAATCACATCACACAACTGACACACACCCATCATGATTTGTGCATGGGGGAAGGGGGGTGGGGGTCTTCCCCTACCCCTGTTGCCCCCCTTCTGCTGGGGGCCTGGGGGCCTGGCGGGGGGCATGGAGCCCGTCGTGGAGCCTGGAGCCCGTCGTGTTGTCAGAATCCCTGGGTGCTGCCAAATGAATAGATGCGAGCAAGGGAAGGAGAGAGTGACTGAACAAGACAGTAAGCGAGAGTGAGGGAGTGATGAGTGGAGATGGTGATGGTGGGGCGGTTTTGTGTTGTGCTTTGCATGTCGGACGGCATCTTGGAGCGCCTGCGTTGGGCCACTGATCAGTTGCTCGGGTGGGCGTTGGGGGTGGTGGTCTGCTTCTGTGGCCGCGGCCACACTGGGGTGGGTCGGCAGGGGTGTGGCTGCTGGCCTGTGCCAATGGTCTCCCTGGCCGCTGGCGGGCGCTGGTGCGCATTCATGCTTGCTGCATCTGCATCGTGGTCGCCCCAAGTAATAAGAGTGAGTGCGTGTGGGTGAGTGTGTGGGGGAGAGCATGAATGGATGTGAGTAGGTTGGAGCGTGAGTGAGTGTGTTTGTATGGGTGAACATGAGTGAGTGCGGGTGACTCTGAGGGCAATGCGGGTGCGTATGAGAGCATGAGGGTGTGAATGAGTGGGAATGGGTGTGTGTGCTGGTCGGGAGATGCTGTATTGAGGGTGTAGTGCAGGCCTATTTAATTAGCAGCCCACGGGCCACATGCGGCCCAGAACCAACCTTCGAGTGGCCCAGGCCACACCAAGGAAATATAAATTTAAGACAAAAATATGAAGGAATGACGATCCACAAGCGTGCACACGAACAACGCGCATGACCGTAATCTACACGGAGTTCAGAAGTGCCCCGTCCACATGAGTGAGCATTCCAGTCGGCAGGCTGAGTGGTTTTCCAGCGTTGCTGTCCGACAGAAGCATGAACTGATTAAAGTACTTTAAATGCAGAAAAAAGCAGAAGAGATATGTAAACAGTGGAGGCATTTATGGTGGTTTTAATCTGCTGGAAATGGGAGCAATAATAATGAAGAGTCGCTTAGCAAACATATGGTGAGGCTTCATACTGTATGCAGGGAAAGGCAAGAGTGACTGAATCGCTGAGGACTGACTTCAGCAGCCACTACAATATCCATCCATCCATGGATGGATATTATGTAGCTGGCAAGTTAAGATGACCAAAATTCACAGTCAGTGACTTTAATCTGTCAACAACCTTCAGACAAACTAAACGTGCCAACATTTGGATTTCAAAATAAGAGAGGTTTTTCCAGCTTTCTGGGTGGTGAGGAGATTTCTAAAAAAAAAAAAAAAGAAAAGAAAAATACACACACACACACACACACACACACAAATATTTTAACAGAAATAATGGCATCTTTGGTCATTTAAGTTAATTTATTTCATTAAATACCATTTTATTAATTTTTTTTCTTTAAAATCAGAGTTAAATTATTGTTCTGTTCTAGCTGTGCAAACTTATAGTCAAAAGTGTAAATTGTATTAGGAAAAAGGCCAAAACTTTACCACAATCTGTTTCAAATTTATTTGAAAAAAAACAACAAAACAAAACAGTAATTTTATTTAAAAAATAAACAAAAATTAGCCATAAAAAATCCACAAATTTATAATAAAGTCTCAAATGTACAAGAAAAGTCAGTTTTACAAGAGGAAATTACAAATTTGAGGAAAATTATTTCAAATTTAGATACATTTACAGAGAAAAGTAGAAAACGATCAGAAAATTGTTATAAATTTTGGAGAAAAACCTCAAACCTTCAAGACTGAAGTCATGACTCAAGATTTTAAGTGGGTGCTTTTTGCATCCTTAACTCGACTAGAAATTTTTGGTTGACTGATATGTATGTATAATGGAATGTGTAGTTATAAAAAGAGGTTCCTACTCACAGATGGTGATTTAAAACAAAACAAACCACAACAGGCAGCTTGGTGGCACAGTGGTTAGCACTGTGGCAGCACAGCAAGAAGGTCATGGGATCGAGTCCACCCCTGACCATCGTGGGTTCGATCCTACCCGCTGACCATCGGTGACCCTTCTGTGGGGAGCTGGCATGTTCTCCCCGTGTCTGCGTGGGTTCACTCCGGGCATTCCAGTTTCCTCCCACAGGCCAAAAACATGCAGGTTAGGTTAAGTGGCATCAACTGGGGATTCTAAAATGTCCTTAGGTATGAATGTTAGAGTAAATGGCTGTCTGTCTCTCTGTGTTGGCTCTGCGATGGACTGGCGATCTTGCCCAGGGTGTACCCTGCCTCTCGCCTAAAGATGCTGGGATAGGCTCCAGCCCCCCTCTGCGATGCGAAAAGGATTAAGCAGTAGAAGATGGATGGATGGACAAACCACAATAGTGGATGTGCAATGTTTGTTAATGTTATCAATCTTTTCTTGGGAGGGTTTGTGCACTGAAGTGTTTGACAGTTCATTTTTTTTTCCCCCATTCATTCATCTTCTTACGCATTCATTCATTCATCTTAACTTGCATGTTTTTGGCATGTGGGAGGAAACCGGAGAAATCCCGGAGTAAACCCACGCAGACACGGGGAGAACATGCAAATTCCACACAGATCACTGTTGGTCGGGGGCTGGGATCGAACCCAGGATCCCCCGGCCAAGGGTGAGTTGCTGTGCTGCCGCAGTGCTAACCACTCCTCCACCGCGCTGCCCCAGTTCATTTTTATTCAGCTAAATTTACTTTGTGATGTGCCAGGGACAGTTTTGACCAGGATGTAGTATATTTTATTTCAAAAGGGAAACAAATGTTAATGCTACTAACAATGCACATCGAGTTTTTATGTACTTTGAGATATGCCTGAGTAAGATGTGACCAAAATGATTATTTACAGAATCCCCCCCATTCTATTTAATTGTTAAGAGGAAAAATATTTCTACTACTTCAAGTTCTGCTCAACCCCAGCACTGTTATTGTGCTTTTATGCACTTTTGATGTGCCTTTGTCATGTGCCAAGCACACATTTAAAACTAAGACAATGAAAAAAAGTGCATATTTTTTGTCATATTGATCTGTGTTGGTTTGAAATTTGTCATTCAACAGATCGCTGAACATGTGCGGCCCAGTTATACGTCTTGATTTCAAATTGTGGCCCAACTGATTTTGTAATTGAATAGCCCTGGTGTAGTGCTTCTTGGCTGTGCTCCCCTGGATGGGGTGGGGGGGGGCCTTCTTTGGGCGTGGGGGTCCCTGGGGTGTGCGGCGGTGGCGCTGTGGTGGGGACGGGCCCGCTGTGGGGGTGCCTGGGGGGGACTCGGCTGGTCTCTGGCCCGGGGGGTGGGGGCGCTGGCATGCCGGTGCCTGGGGCCTGGCGTTGACACTGCTGGGGGGGGCGGGAGGTTGGCTGGTCCGGGGGCGTGGGCCCACCGCACCGGCTGCCTGGCAGCCCGGCCTCCCTCAGCCATCCCTCCTGGGGCAGATGCGTGGTTCTCCTGGGGCCTGTTGGTCTCGGACATTTGTGCTCTGTGGGGGTTGGTGGCGTTGTCCCGCTTGCTTGGGGTCTCGGGGGGGGGGGGGGTTGCTGTGACCAGCTGCCCTCTTCGTATGTTTCCTGACAAACCACTCACATCCACACACTTATTTTGTGCGCTCTCTCATACACATGCACACAGACATACAGTGATCCCTCGCTACTTCGCGCTTCACCTTTCGCGCCCTCAGTGCATTGCGGATTTTTCAAAAATATTCATCAAAAATTCAAAATTGAGAAATAATGGGCGGGCGCTAGCAGAAGGCAGGGAGACTACATTAGACCATCACGTGTCAACACGGAGAGCAGCACAACTCTCTGTTCGCTGCTGTCGTGTTGGCTGGGCTCGGAAATCTCGCAAGCTGATTGGCCGAGACGTTTCACCCCGCAAGCTGATTGGCCGAGACGTCTCACCCAACTCCTCTCCCTGCCAAGCACCCATGAAGGGAAGAAAGACCACATTCATTGCTTTTTATCACTCGTGTTACTTAGTCTCGCCGCGTGGAACTTTTTGCTGTTCTCTTGTGCCATTTTGTGCGAAATAGTCTTCCCGTTGAGGCACTACGCCGCCTCCTGCAGCTTCAGCTCTATCGGAAGCTGTCCTCGCTGATCCTGCGCCTCCAGCACCTCACGATGAGGCGTCACCTGTGGAGCAGTAAAGCTCTCATTAACCTGTGCAGTAAATCATTTTCATCTTGAGTTACGTATCTTGTTATAAGAATAAAAGAGTTCTAAAAACATATTTATGTACACTTTGTTTACATCTACGTATGTATGTACACGTACACACACACACGTATCATATGAGAGAGAGAGAGTGAGAGAATGAACGTACGTATTGTT
The DNA here is from genome assembly GCA_020510985.1 of Pholidichthys leucotaenia. Lineage (NCBI taxonomy): Eukaryota > Metazoa > Chordata > Actinopteri > Cichliformes > Pholidichthyidae > Pholidichthys > Pholidichthys leucotaenia. The sequence goes on from CM035843.1 coordinate 95,988,237, forward strand.
TATGGATGACGTCATTGGGGTGACGCTACTTCGCGGTTTTTCACTTTTCGCGGTCGGTTCTGGAACCCATTAACCGCGATAAGTGAGGGATCACTGTATTTCTCTCCTTTAACAGGTGCGGATACCAGGCTCATGTTGAGATCTCTTCGATGGAAGAAGCAGTCTGTCTTCTGTTTGTTTTAGTTGTTGGTTTGTTTGTCTTCTTTGTCCATTTCCTCGCCCTTTTCTTTCCCCCTCCCCACACCTCTTTTCCCCATTCCCCTCCTGTCAGGTCCTTCATGGGTAAAATAATTTAAATAAAGTATTAAAAGTTATTACAAGAGGAGTTTACAAAAATAAACAGTACATATGTATGTGATGTATAAAGCTCCTTTTGGCAAAGTAAATCTGTTTGGCACAGTAAGGGTAGCAGATTTCTGTTCTGCTCACCTAACTGCCAGACAGGACAAAGGGGAAATTTTTTTTTTAAAAAAATAAAAATAATATTGCCTAATAATATCTTCATATGGAATATGAATATGGAATAATTAATATTAATATTTTTATTTTCACTCAGACTAACATTTAAGAGAAAAAAAAAAACCCTGACAAGTGAGATTAAAGCAGCACTTTTATAGTGAATGTCCTACTTCCGGGCCCACACGAGTAGGCTGCCCTTTTTTTTTTCTTTTTTTTTTTTAAACTTTATGCCTTCTAGCTTGGTGCTCAGCATAATAGAATGGGGAAAGGAAAGTTAACACACAGAGCTACCACAGGACTTACCCTCCACTGTAGCTTTCACTACTTACAGTAGCTGTGTGGCCTAGGGTCAGAGAAACAGAGATAGGTGCCACCCTATACACCACATGGTGTCCCACATGCTGTGGAAGGGAATTAACAAACTTAACCATGTGTGTACAAGTAATCTTTATGTGTTTAAATCACAACTTAGCTTCATGAAAATGCTGTGAATACACGACCATGTGTGCAGGAATATTGACAAAGCTGATGTCTTTCCCAGTATGTCACATGCCACACTAGAGACAATAAAACACTGGACTTATTTTATGCAAATACTAAGGAGGCGTACACCTCATCACCACTCCCCCCACTCGGGAGATCGGATCACAACTTGGTTCATCTCCTGCCGGTGTACAAACCCCTAGTACACAGACAACCTCCGGTCATGCGCACGGTTAAGTTATGGTCTGAGGAGGCAATGGACGCGCTAAAGGACTGTTTTGAAATCACTGCCTGGGAGCAGCTCTGCGATCCACATGGTGAGGACATTGATGGCTTCACTCACACCATCACAGACTACATCGGCTTCTGTGTGGACAACACCGTACCCACCAAGACCATACGGTGTTGCTCGAACAACAAACCCTGGATCAACCCTGAGATAAAAACACTTCTGAGAGAGAAGAAGAGGCTCTTCAGGTCGGGGAACAGGGAGATGCTGAAGTCCGTACAGAGGGAGCTGAGGAGGAAGATCAGAGAAGGCAAGGACAGCTTCAGGAAGAAGATGGAGGACAAGCTGCAACAGAGCGACATCGGCGGGGTCTGGAGAAACATTAAAACCATCTCTGGGCTCCAGAATACCTCCCCCCAGGCCACGGGGGTCAGGGAGTGGGCGAACAATCTGAACCCGTTTTTTAATAGGTTTGACCAATCGCCCCCCCCCCGACTGCACAACAACCACTGCTGCCTCTAAAGTCATCGAGACCTGCTGTCCACACCCCACTCCACCAACACCCCCCCACTCCTAGCACACAGCCCCCCAACATGACCCTCACTAAGACCCAGGTGAGGACGGAGCTGAGGAAGATCAAGGTGACGAAGGCCTCGGGACCGGACGGCATCAGCGCAAAGCTCCTCAAGTCCTGTGCAGACCAGCTGTGTGGGATTGTGGAGCACATCTTCAACCTGAGCCTGAAGCTGGGGAGGGTACCACAGTTGGGGAAAACATCTTGTGTGGTACCTGTACCAAAGACTTCCCACCCCAGAGATCTGAACAGCTACAGACCAGTGGCCCTGAACAACACACAACAACAACAACACACTGCCATCTACAGAAGTTCTCTGACGACTCTGCAATCGTCGGCCTCATCTCCAACGGAGATGAAGCTGAGTACAGAGGACTTATCCAGGACTTCGTGGACTGGTGCCATCGGAATGGCCTCCAGATCAACGTGAGGAAAACTAAGGAGCTGGTGGTGGACTGCCACAGGCAAGGACAACCCCTCACAGCACCAGTGAACATACAGGGAACAGACATTGAGATGGTGATATCCTACAAGTACCTTGGTGTTCATCTGAACAATAAACTAGACTGGTCACACAATACCGACACACTCTACAAGAAGGGACAGCGAAGGCTGTTCCTACTGAGGAGGCTCAGGTCTTTTGGTGTACAAGGGGCGCTGCTGAAGACATTCTATGACACGGTGGTGGCACCAGCCATCGCTTTTGGAGTGGTCTGCTGGGGCAACGGCATTACAGCAGCCGATAAGAAGAGACTGAACAAACTGATCAAGAAAGCTACAGTAGATCTGTCCTGGGGAAACGCCTTGACCCAGTGGAGGAGATAGGAGAGAGAAGGATGGTGGCTAAACTGTCATCTCTGCTGGAGTCCGAGTCCCACCCTATGCAGGACATACTGAACGCACTGAGGAGCTCATTTAGCAGTAGACTACATCATCCTAGATGCGCAACCGAGAGGTTTCACAGGTCCTTCCTGCCTACGGCTGTCAGACTGTATAACCTAAGCAGGGCTTGCAGAGATAGCAAAAAAACGTGATGACCTAATAGTATTGAATGCAAAAGACACAACAGACTTACACAAATGGTCCCCTCCAGTATACAACTAGGACAATATTAGTCGCTACGGAGGGTGATGATATGTATGGGTCCATATTCATACTATGTAGGACAGGGGTGTCCAATCATGTGCCATGGAGGGCCAAGACCCTGCAGGTTTTCTCTTCTACCCAGTCTCTTCAGCAGGTGTTTTCACTTATCAGCAATCAGTGGGAAGAAATTCAGTGGAATCTGCTGTTGAAGACACTGGTTGGAGGTAAAGCCTGCAGGGTCTTGGCCCTCCGTGGCACATGATTGGACACCCCTGATGTAGGATAACTAAGTAGACGGTTATGCTGTTTATTCCATCTTGCTACAATGCTCCACACTTTGTATATATATTTATATATTTATGTGTACGTATGTATATCCACTGCTCTTATTTATATTTTTCGTATCTTCTTAATTATTGCTCTGAGTGTTGCTATCCCTGTGCTGTTGCAATCCTGGAATTTCCCCATTGTGGGACTAATAAAGGCTTATCTTATCTTTCCTTCTGACTGCTGCAATCCATTTCGTCTGATGCCTCTTGGTTAGCTCGGAGACCTGATTCTCTCTACTTTTCTGTTGGGAAGTTAAAAAAGCATATGCCATTATCAATCTTTTTCCCACACCAATCGTGAGAGCAGTTGTTGCATTTGATAACGCAGCAAAACTTCCCCATTTTAACGTTGCGGGGTTTTCGGATGAATAATAATAACACACTGAAGCAACCCTCTCAAAAACTTCAGCTTAAGTGATATGGGACAAGATGAAAACAAAGTGTAAATATTGCCTTGACCCGGACATTTTTATAGTCACTTGAAAGAGGAAAAGCTGCAGAATCTAACGATACCAAACAATCTATGGACTTCACTCCCCAGCTAAAAACCATGTGTAATGAAGGCAACGTGTGCTCTGGGAATTCCCTTCTAGTGCACACAGAAGGGGAATCCCAGTGCCGGTGTAGTGGTGTGTGTCCAGGTTTTTTTGTTTTTGATAGTTTTATCAGACATATTTCTTTCCACCTTCAGACTCCCCTCATTTTGACGTCCCATATCTGGCTTGTCGTTGCTCACTAGTAGACAAAGACAGGTAGACCGTCTTTCCCATAATTCCTTGTGGTTTTTCCCCATCGGGTGACATCAGGCACCCACTCTCTATAGAAAAAATGTTACAAATGTACAAGAAAAGAGTTACTTTGAGGAAGATTCTCAGTTATCCAGGTAGGTAGAAATGATCTGTTGAGTTTCTTCTCTCTCATAGTATCACTGTTTGGGTTATTCTTTATACATATGGTTTTTTTTTTTAACTCAAAGGACAGGCCTGAAGCATTGGTTGTACTGACGGCAGTTGACAGCACTGTTCAGATTTGTGTCATGATGACAGTGACAAAAATATCTTGATAGGTCCATCCCCATAAGATATCCATGGAGAATTTGACCAGGCTGCACTGTTCATAACAGCCACTGACAGCTGAGTTTCACATGGATTACTGGATAGGAGTGCACGGCTTAAGTCAGTTATTTATCTCCAAAGACTGATATTACAGCTTTCAAATGTTTTTGTCACCAGCATTTTTTTTCCATTTTGACTTTGGTATTCTACAGTCTTCTATGTACTTTCCCCGCTTTTTAAGATTTATTTGGGGCTTTTTTGCCTTTATTTGGAAACTTGAAGAATAAGATAAGACATGATAAGCCTTTATTAGTCCCACAATGGGGAAATTCCAGGATTGCAGGAGCACAGGGATAGCAGCACTCAGAGCAATAGTAAATAAAATAATAAGATAAGAACTGGTTAGCCAAAGCAGTAAATAAATATACATATGTACACAGTTATATACACAGTGCAGGAGCATTGTAGCTAGATGGTATCAACAGCATGAATTTCCCTCTGGGGATTAATAAAATACACAAAATGCAAAAACAAAACAGTTAAATTACCTGGCAAAATATACTGTAAATATGGACCCAGACAGTATATTTCCCATTTGAATGAACAGTGTTGTTGCCTCCCTAGATAATAATTGTAATTGTCTCAGTCATGTATTGGAGGGGACGATCTCTATTGCGTGCCCCAGTGATCCCAGGAGCTATGTTGTCCGGGGGCAATTTGCCTCTGATAGGGTCTCCCCAGACAAACTGGTCCTGGGTGAAGGGCCAGACTAAGAACGATCCAACAGACTCTCATGATAAATTGTATATCAAGGATTCAGTGTACCCCACCCGGTATGGGGTTACCGGGGCCCCACCCTGGAGCCAGGCCTGGGGGAGGGGCTCGAAGGCTAGCGTCTGGTGGCCGGGTTTCCACCCATGGGACCCGGCCGGGCTCAGCCTGAAGGAGTTACATGGGTCCGCCCTCCAGTGGGTTCACCACCTGCAGGAGGGATCATGGGGGTCCGGTGCTATGTGGATTAGGTGGCGGTCAAAGGCGGAGACCTTGGCGGACTGATCCCAAGCTTTCTAAACTGGCTTTTGGTATGTGGAATGTCACCTCTCTGGTGGGGAAGGAGCCTGAGCTGGTGTACGAGGTTGAGCGATACCGGCTAGATATAGTCGGCCTCACCTCAACACACAGCTCCGGTTCCGGAACCAGTCTCCTGGAGAGGGGCTGGAGCTTGGCCTTTTCTGGAGTTGCCCCGGGCGAGAGGCGACGAGCAGGGGTGGGTATTCTTGTATCGCCCCACCTTGCTGCCTCTATATTGGAGTTTTCCCCGGTGGACGAAAGGGTTGCTTCCCTACGCCTTCGGGTTGGGAAACGGGTCCTGACCATCATTTGTGCCTATGCACCAAATGATGTTTCAGAGTACCCACCCTTTTTGGAGTCTGTGACTGGGGTGCTGGAGGGTACTCCTCCTGGAGACTCCATTGTCCTACTGGGGGACTTCAATGCGCATGTGGGCAACGACAGTGAAACCTGGAGAGGGGTGATTGGGAGGAACGGCCTGCCCGATCTGAACCCGAGTGGTGTTCAGTTATTGGACTTCTGTGCTAACCACAGTCTGTCCATAACGAACACCATGTTCAAGCATAAGGGTGTCCATATGTGCACCTGGCACCAGGACACCCTAGGTCGCAGGTCGATGATCGATTTTGTTATCGTATCATCAGACCTGCGACCGTATGTCTTGGACACCCGAGTAAAGAGAGGTGCAGAGCTGTCAACTGATCACCACCTGGTGGTGAGCTGGATCCGATGGCAGGGGAGGAAGCCATTCAGACCTGGTAGACCCAAACGTATAGTGAGGGTGTGCTGGGAGCGTCTGGCTGAGGCCCCTGTCCGGGAGGTCTTCAACTCCCACCTCCGGAAGAACTTCAACCACATTCCAATGGAGTCTGGAGACATGGAGTCTGAATGGGCCATGTTCTCCACCTCTGTTGTTGAAGCGGCGGCCCAGAGCTGCGGCCGCAAGGTGGTCGGTGCATCTCGTGGTGGCAACCCCCGAACCAAGTGGTGGACACCAGTGGTGAGGGGGGCCATTAAGCTGAAGAAGGAGTCCTATCAAGCTTAGTTGGCTTGTGGGACTCCCGAAGCAGCTGAGGTGTACCGGCAGGCCAAGCGGAGTGCAGCTCGGGTAGTTGCTGAAGCAAAAACGCGGGTATGGGAGGAGTTCGGTGAGGCCATGGAACAAGACTTTCGGTCGGCTTCAAAGAGATTCTGGCAAACTGTCCAGCGGCTCAGGAGGGGAAAGCAGCTCCCCGTCCACACTGTGTATGGTGCGGATGGGACACTGTTGACTTCAAATGGGGATATCGTCGGGCGGTGGAAGGAATACTTCGAGGATCTCCTCAATCCCACTGATACGCCTTCCACAGAGGAAGCAGGGTTTGGGGATGAGGGGGATGACTCGCCTATCACAGGGGCTGAGGTCGCCAAGGTGGTTAAAAATCTCCTTGGTGGCCGGGCCCCGGGGGTGGACGAGATTCGCCCTGAGTACCTCAAGGCCCTGGATGTTGTTGGGTTGTCATGGTTGACACGCCTCTGCAACATTGCGTGGAGGTCGGGGGCAGTGCCTTTGGCATGGCAAACCGGGGTGGTGGTTCCTCTCTTCAAAAAAGGGGACCGGAGGGTGTGCTTCAACTTTAGAGGGATCACACTCCTCAGCCTCCCTGGGAAGGTCTATGCCAAGGTACTGGAGAGGAGAGTCCGGCCGTTGGTCGAACCTCGGATTCAGGAGGAGCAATGTGGTTTTCGTCCTGGCCGTGGGACATCGGACCAGCTCTTTACCCTCTCGAGAATTCTTGAGGGTTCGTGGGAGTTTGCCCAACCAGTTTACATGTGTTTTGTGGACTTGGAGAAGGCATTTGACCGCGTCCCTCGTGGATTTTTGTGGGGGGTGCTTCGGGAGTATGGGGTATCGGGCTTGTTGTTACGAGCTATTCGGTCTCTGTACGACCGTTGTGAGAGTTTGGTTCGTATTGCCAACACTCGGTCGGAGTCATTCCCAGTGAGAGTTGGACTCCGCCAGGGCTGCCCTTTGTCACCGATCCTGTTCATAATTTTTATGGACAGGATTTCTAGGCGCAGCCAGGGAATGGTGGGTGTCATGCTTGGTGACCACAGGATCTCATCTCTGTTGTTTGCAGATGATGTTGTCCTGTTGGCTTCATCCAGCAATGACCTACAGCTCTTGCTGGGACGGTTTGCCGCTGAGTGTGAAGCGGCTGGGATGAGAATCAGCACCTCCAAGTCCGAGTCCATGGTCCTCAGCCGGAAAAAGGTGGATTGTCCTCTCCGGGTTGGGGACAGGCTCCTGCCCCAAGTGGAGGAGTTTAAGTATCTTGGGGTCTTGTTCACGAGTGAGGGGAAAATGGAGCGAGAGATCGACAGACGGATTGGAGCAGCATCTGCAGTGATGCGGACGTTGTACCGGTCTGTTGTGGTGAAGAGGGAGCTTAGTTCTAAGGCAAAGCTGTCGATTTACCAGTCAATCTACGTTCCTACTCTCACCTATGGTCACGAGCTTTGGGTAATGACCGAAAGAACGAGATCGCGGATACATGCGGTTGAAATGAGCTTTCTCCGTAGGATTGCTGGACTCACCCTCAGAGATAGGGTGAGGAGCTCAGTCATCCGGGAGAGGCTCAGAGTAGAACCGCTGCTCCTCCACATTGAAAGGAGTCAGTTGAGGTGGTATGGGCATCTGATTAGGATGCCTCCTGGACGCCTCCCACTTGAGGTGTTTCAGGTACGTCCCACTGGGAGGAGACCCCGGGGCAGACCCAGGACTCGGTGGAGAGACTATGTCTCCCAGCTGGTCTGGGAACGCCTTGGTATCCCCTCTGAAGAGCTGGAGCAGGTGGCTGGGGAGAGGGAAGTCTGGGCTTCTCTGCTTGAACTGCTGCCTCCGTGACCCAGACCTCCGGAAAAGCAGTAGAAGATGGATGGATGGATGGATCTCTATTGTGCAAAGATGTGATGTTTAATACGGCCTCTATGAGCAGCACCAGTTAGATTATAAAGTCTGACAGCTGTAGGTAGGAAGGACCTGTGGAACCTCTCCCTTGAGCACTTAAGATGGCACAGCCTACCTAAACGAGCTCCTCAGTGCATTCAGCGTGTCCCGCATAGGGTGGGACTTGGACTCCAGTAGAGATGACAGCTTAGCCACCATCCCCCTCTCTCCTATCAACTCCACTGGGTTGAGGCAGTGCCCCAGAACAGAGCTGGCTTTTTTGATCAGTCTGTTTAGTCTCTTCCTGTCGGCTGCCGTGATGCCGTTGCCCCAGCAGACCACTCCAAACATGACGGCTGATGCCACCACCGAATCGTAGAAGGTCTTCAGGAGTGCCGCTCGCACTTCAGAAGACCTGAGTCTCCTCAGGAGGTACAGCCTGTGCTGCCCCTTCTTGTAGAGTGTGTTGGTGTTGTGTGTCCAGTTCAGTTTATTGTTCAGGTGAACACCCAGGTACTTGTAAGATGTCACCATCTCAATGTCTGTTCCCTGGATGTTTACCGGTGCTGTGGGGGGTTGTCCACCCCTGCTGCAGTCCACCATCAGTTCCTTGTTTTTCTTTGCACTGATCTAAGATAAGATAAGCCTTTATTTGTCCCACAATGGGGAAATTCCAGGATTCTAACAGCACAGGGATAGCAACACTGAGAGCAATGATTTAGAAGATAAGAAAATAAGAGCAGTGAATATACATATGTACACATAAATATATAAATACAGTGTGGAGCATTGTAGCTAGATGGACTAAACAGCATAACCGTCTATTTAGTTACCCTACATGGTATGAATATGTACTCATACACAATGTCACCCTCCAAAGCGACTGATATTGTCCTAGTTGTATACTGGAGGGGACCATTTGTGTAAGTCTGTTGCATCTTTTGCATTCAATACTATTAGGTCGTCACGTTTTTTTTGCTATCTCTGCGAGCAGCCCTGCTTAGGTTATATAGTCTGACAGCTGTAGGTAGGAAGGACCTGCAAAACCTCTCAGTCGCGCATCTAGGATGATGTAGTCTACTGCTAAATGAGCTCCTCAGTGCGTTCAGTATGTCCTGCATAGGGTGGGACTCGGACTCCAGCAGAGATGACAGTTTAGCCACCATCCTTCTCTCTCCTATCTCCTCCACTGGGTCAAGGCGCTGCCCCAGGACAGAGCTAGCTTTCTTGATTAGTTTGTTCAGTCTCTTCTTATTGGCTGCTGTAATGCCGTTGCCCCAGCAGACCACTCCAAAAGTGATGGCTGATGCCACCACCGTGTCATAGAATGTCTTCAAGAGCACCCCTTGTACACCGAAAGACCTGAGCCTCCTCAGTAGGAACAGCCTGCGCTGTCCTTTCTTGTAGAGTGCGTCGGTATTGTGTGACCAGTCTAGTTTATTGTTCAGATGAACACCCAGGTACTTGTAGGATGTCACCATCTCAATGTCTGTTCCCTGGATGTTCACTAGTGCTGTGAGGGGTTGTCCTTGCCTGCGGCAGTCCACCACCAGCTCCTTAGTTTTCCTCGCGTTGATCTGGAGGCAGTTCCAATGGCACCAGTCCACGAAGTCCTGGATAAGTCCTCTGTACTTAGCTTCATCTCTGCTGGAGATGAGGCCGACGATCGCAGAGTTGTCAGAGAACTTCTGTAGATGGCAGTGTGTTGTGTTGTGTGAGAAGTCCGCAGTATAAAGGGTGAACAGGAAGGGAGCCAAAACCGTTCCCTGGGGGGCCCCCGTGCTACTGATGATCGTGTCGGACACACAATCCCGGGTTCTCACAAACTGTGGCCGGTTAATGAGGTAGTCCAGGATCCATGATGACAGGTGCTGGTCCACCCCTGCGCACAGCAGCTTGTCCTTCAGTATCATCGGTTGGATGGTATTGAAAGCACTGGAGAAATCAAAGAGCATGATCCTCACTGCATTCCCGGGCTTCTCCAGGTGGGACAGGGAACAGTGAAGGAGGAAGATCACTGCATCCTCCACCCCAATGCCATGCTGGTAGGTGAACTGGAGTGGATCCATCGCTGGCTCCACCAGGGGGTGGAGGTGAGCAAGGAGCAGTCTCTTCAGGGTCTTCATCATGTGATCTGGCAATTGCAGAGTCATAGAACTTCTGTAGATGGCAGTGTGGTGTATTGTGTGAAAATTCAGCTGTGTAGAGGGTGAACAGGAAGGAAGCCAGAACTGTTCCCTGGGGGGCCCCCATACTGCAGATGATGGTGTCAGACACACAGCCCTGGGTTCTCACAAACTGTGGTTGGTCTGTGAAGTAGTCCAGGATCCACGATGACAGGTGTTGGTCCACCCCTGCACACAGCAGCTTGTCCCTCAGGATCACTGGTTGGATGGTGTTGAAAGCACTGGAGTAATCAAAGAACACGATCCTTACAGTGTGCGCAGGCTTCTCCAGGTCGGACAGGGAACAATGTAGGAGCAAGATCACTGCATCCTCCACCTCGATGCCATACTGGTAGGCAAACTGAAGTGGGTCCATCACTGGTCCCACCAGGAGGGTGGAGGTGAACAAGGTGCAGCTTCTCTAGGGTCTTCATCAGGTGTGATATGAGGGCCACTGCTTTGCAGTTGTTCAGGTCCTTGGAGTGCAGAATCTTCAGCACGGGTACCACGCAAGATATTTTCCACAGCTGTGGTACCCTCCCTAGCTTCAGGCTCAGGCTGAAGATGTGCTTCACGATCCCGCACAGTTGGTCTGCACAGGACTTCAGTAGCCTCAAGCTGATACCGTCAGGACTTGCTCGCCTTCCTCGCCTTGATCTTCTTCAGCTCAGCTCTCACCTGGGTCTTAGGCTGCATTCAGACCAAGATAGTCTGGGAGTCTCTGTTTGACTGATCAGGGAATGCCGAGAATTTTCACACCTTTGTTTGGTATGGTTTGCATTGACACTGCAACAGACCAAACTGCCTTGACAACGTCACACAGTTACAATAACTGCTCGTTTGGGGCTCTGCAGCTGAAACCACCACTGACCAGGAAGAAAAAAATCTCAGAAGAAGAAAAATCAGGCTCATCAATTGGCCAGGACCGAAAACGGAAATCCGTCCCTTCAGCTGAGTTGTTTGTCTGCCACAAACGAGACATTTTTTAACTTTTCTCCTTGGCTTTCACCGGTAAAAGAATTTCTCAGATTTGCGCGGATGTCTATTATTTTCTACCCAAAATGTTCTACGGTAAACACCACTTCCTCTTCTCAGACTATGTGTTGCTATGGTTACACAAATGCAGAGGTGCACTTCCGCCGTTTGGACCACTGGATAGTCCATTTGAATTCACACTGCAAGCGGAGCACACCAGACTTCGCTTGCAAGAGAACTGAGACCCCCATTTTCAAGGGGACCAGACTTCGCTTGTTTGGTGCATATCAGAGTTCCAACACATGTTCAGACTGCACCAAACAAACTGAACTATCCGTGGAAGCCACTGTTTGGTCCTTTGAGCCTGACCAAACAGTGGCCATCCGAATGTGCCCTTACGCTATATGTCCACTGGTCAGGATTTTTTGGAAAGGAATCGGATACCGGAACCTGTGAGGTGCAGAAAAGGGGTGTGTAGCATAGTTTTCGGATAGGCAGAGCCGAGCAATGCAGGAGGAAATACTGTAATAGTCATTATTAACCATGAGCAGGTTGATAAGTCTGTTTTTAATAGTGTTGGTATATTTGAGCTACAAAAGTCGACTTTGTCGTCGTCGACACCGGTTTTGGGTTCACCCAATCCTACAGACCCACACAATGCATGCTGAATTTGACCGCCTAGTTTGTGAGCTTCGGCTAGATTGGCCCATGTTCCACTGCTCTCCATGCTTCGTTCCTTTGTATGTTGTTTCCATATGACGGCAAGGACTGGTCATATAGTAGGGTTGCCTGAAACAGCGGTTATTAATTTCTCCATGTTTTCACAACAACAGTAACGTACAGATCTGCTTTTCTTCCCCCCACCCCTTCTCCTCTAGCTGGCTGGTTCACTGGATTGGTCAATAGGTCTGTCCATGGCCGGTCTTCAGCTCTCCGCTGCTACCGAACAATATGGCGTCCTTGGTCTCCATATCCTTAAAACAAACCAGCGAAAAGTGTTTCTAACATCACTTCGTGCAAGAAATAGTAGATTCAGTTAATGAATCCATCATTATTTGACATCAAAATCCGCTGGTTTAAAAGTTCAGGATGAGTGTGCTGCCACCGGTTCATGACCGTACGGAAAATAGCACAACCGATCATCCTAAGTATGCAAATGAGCTGTAGGGGACCCACGGGAAATTCTGCACACCACAGTCCAGTTTCCACGGTTCTGCACCCAAATGCTTTCCGCTGCATTTCCAATACACAATGAATGGGAAGCAGAAAAATGACAGAACCAGTGGACACATACCATGAGTGAGGGACAGACCAGGACAGGGGGGCTGTGTGCTGGAAGGGAGGGTGATGGGTCTGTGAGGGGAAAAACAGCAGGGGATGTGCACTGAGAGCTTGGGGATGTAAGGGATGGGGGTTGGGGTGGAGGGGGGTGGACGGGGGGAGTAGATGAAGGCAGAGGCAACAGAGGTTGGTGGGCAGGCAGAGAAGAGGGCAGTTGGTCAAACCTGTTAAAGAACAGGTTCGGGTCATTCACCCACTCCCTACCCCACACGGCCTGGGAGGAGGTATTCTGGTGCCCAGAGACAGTTTTGAGGCCTCTCCAGACACCGTTGATGTCACTCTTCTGCAGCTTGCCCTCCATCTTCTTCCTGTAATTGTCCTTCCCCTCTTTAATCTTCCTCCTTAGCTCTCTCTGTTCAGACTTCAGCTCCTCCTTGTTTGTATGGTGTATAGTTTGGTATGGTGTTTTCCAGACAGAAGTTGATGTAACCTGTGATGGTGTGTGTGAGGCCATCGATGTCCTCACCATGTGGATTACAGAGCTGCTCCCACGCAGTGGATTCAAAATAGTCCTTGAGATTGTCCTTCCCCTCTTTGGACCATATCTTCACTGTGCGGGTAACAGGAGGTTGTCTGTGTACCAGGGGTTTGTATACAGGCAGGAAGTGAACCAGGTTGTGATCAGTTCCAAGTTAGGAAGGGGTGATGAGGTGTATGCATCCTTGTTGTTTGCATAAAATAAGTCCAGTGTTTTGTGTTTCTAGTGTGGCACGTGACATACTGGGTGAAAGTGGGCAGAGTGGAGGACTGGGACTCATGGTTAAAATCACCAGAGATGAGCGGGAGAGCATTCAGGTGCTGGGTCTGCAGTCTGCTGCTGACTGAGTGGATGCCATTGCATGCTGCCTCAGCACTTGCAGTGTGTGTGTGTGTAGGGTGGTACATAAATGGCAGTCACGATGATGTGTGACAACTTTCTGGGGAAGTATGCTGGTCGCATGCTAATGGATAGCAACTCAATGTCCTTGCTACAGTGTTGTTCTCTAATCGTGATGTGCCCAGGATTACACCATCTGTTGCTCACAAACACTGCCAGCCCCCCCTTCCTCTGCTCTTGCCGCTATCTTGTGTCCAATCTACCCGTATTAAGTGGAAACCCTCCAGTTCGATGCTAGCATCTGTTGTTAGCTCTGTTAGCCACGTTTCAGTGAATAACATGATGCTAACTTCTCTGAAGATGCTCTCATACCAGGACCAAGCCGCTAGTTTGTCCATCTTGTTAAGCAGCGATCTCACATTTCCCATAATAATGGATGGTAGAGCGGGTTTGTACCTCGTCTTCCTCACACGTCACTTCGCTCCAGCTCAATATCCCTGTCATTTTCGCCTGATTTCTCGAGGGATATCGGGTCTCTCAGTTAGCACTGCAGGGCTATATAATGCTAACAATTGGCTCCTACTATAAACAGTGGCTCTGCCACTCACTGGATCAGCAGTCATTGGCGATATGAGTAGAAAGATGGCTAATATCAACGCCAGTATGGTGATATTGGCGTCCCTTGTGTCCATGATGGATATGAGGTAACAAGATCAGAAAAAGTTGTAGCAAAGAAAAATGAATAGTAAATAAAAACTAGAAAGAAAACTCAGAACTGAGTCGCTGCTGCAAAAAGGCTGCCAACTCGTGTGGCGTCAGAATTACAGGAGATGGCAGGAGAATGTTACAGGAGATGTTACAGGAGAATGTCAAAGGCATGTATGCCTTGTAACATTTGAAATTTTTAAATGGTGAAAAGCCATAAATAGAATGAAGTATAAATGGAATATTGAAGGAGTTTGAAACAACTGCATATTTATGTTTTTCAGCAATCAGAAAAATATGCGTGCTGTACTTAAGTGCAGTTTTGTATACATATATTGGGGCTGCTTGGTGGTGCAGTGGTTAGCACAAATGCTGTGGGTTCACACCCACCCCTGGCCAACGGTGATCCTTCTGTGCTGAGGTTTGCTGTTTGTCCCTCATGTCTGTGTGGGGTTTTGCTGGGTACTCCGGTTTCCTCCCACAGTCAATAGACATGTACATTATGTTATTTGGCATCAACTGTGGCTAAATTGTCCTTGAATGGTTGTCTGTCTCTCTGTGTTGGCCCTGCGATGGACTGGCGATCTGTCCAGGGTGTACCCTGCCTCTTATCCAAAGATGCTGGGATAGGCCGCAGCACTGATAAGAGAAATTGATAACATCAGATAAATGCAATTCCAATGGATTGAAAATTTTTGAATCTGGCAGGAACTGATTTTCAACTCCCATCCCTATTTAAGATTGTAGATTGTTTTTTTGTGTGTGTTTTTTTTTTTTTTTTAAAAACCATGTTCAAATCACAAGGCTGTGAAAGTCACAGCTTTACATTTTCTAATTTGATGAATTGCCCAAACTTTTTTAAACTCCCAATCTCAGACAGACAGATAGATGTACTTTATTGATCCCAAGCTGGGAAATTACAATCTTCAAGCATCCTCTGTTTTTTTTTTGTTTTGTTTTAAATCATATTTTTACTTTCTTTTCTTACTAGAAACATTTAATATTCTGTTCTCAAAGATTAGGTTCTAAAAGTTATAAAAAAAAAAATGCAGATGATTTCTAATGTGCCAGTTTAGCAAACACTACATAGTGGAAATGATGGCCAATTTCCCCATTAGCCCTCTGCAGACTAATGGGAAGCCAGTATTGTCTTGAGTAGAAATAAATCTTAAAATAAAACATGCAATAAAAATTTACCAAAACTCGTTACAGCAAATAAGGGACTTTTCCGTAAGTGTGTGCATTTAAACACTGAGTTTGGAGTTTTTGATGATAATGCACCTCCTTGAACTGGTGAGATATGCAGGTAGATGGGAGACCACACTGTTAGGGGACCCTGAGGGCTGACAAACTTGTCTCGAAATGTGGCAACCGCAGTGCTCACAACCACCTCTTCCTTAAACAACCAATGAATGATTTGCCATGATATCTCAGCAGGAAACATTCCTGAAGTGGCCGCCTTCTAGCTACGCTGACTTAAGTGAACTACATGCTGGTATGTGTGTGAGAGAGAGAGAGAGACTGTATGCTGAATATATTTTGTTTTTGTTTTGAACACTATTTCTGACAGCTCTGTGAGTGTGAGTGTTTTACTCACCAAGCTGCAAGTTGTGTTTGCATTTGATTTTTTTTTCTCTCAATAGCTGGCTCTGCATTAGCTCCATGCCTCAGGCTCACTTCAGGCATTTTGTCCTTTATTAGCTCCAACACAATGCTGAATGTGTGCATGCTTGTTTTCTAAGCTTATACTAATAGCTGTTAATTTTTTAACAAAGCTGGGTGTGTGTGTGTGTTACCTTTTTCCCCAGGCCCACTTTAGCAGTTGTTTGATATGACAGGCCAAACAAAATCAAAAAGGTAACTGAACCCACCTCTGTAGTGAAGCTATTCCAAGGCAGCAAATGAAACAGTCCAACTGCAGGTCAGCTATCCAGGTTGTCCTGAAAAGGCAGCTTTGCTGTGGTATAGCTTCATTTTTCCCCCTTTCAAATCCATATATATATAAAAAAAAATCACTGAAATAACAGCAGTGCTTGTAGCATAACATGATAAACAAATTAACTTGACTGATTATAGTACTGTCAGAGGTGGAAAGAGGTTCATGGCTGGTGAGGCTATGATGCTATCAGAGTCAGATTTACAAATCAAACTTAACTAACAAGTACAGTGGTATGAAAAAGTGTTTGCCCCCTTCCTGATTTCTCATTTTTTTGTATGTTTGTCACACTTACACTACCGTTCAAAGGTTTGGGGTCACCCAGACAATTATTTTGTGTTTTCCATGAAAAGTCACACTTATTTACCACCATGAGTTGTAAAATGAATAGAAAATATAGTCAAGACATTGACAAGGTTAGAAATAATGATTTGTATTTGAAATAATAATTTTTTCCTTCAAACTTTGCTTTCGTCAAAGAATCCTCCATTTGCAGCAATTACAGCATTGCAGACCTAACATGATTGCACAAGGGTTTTCTAATCATCCATTAGCCTTCTGACTCAATGAGCAAACACATTGTACCATTAGAACACTGGAGTGATAGTTGCTGGAAATGGGCCTCTATACACCTATGTAGATATTGCACCAAAAACCAGACATTTGCAGCTAGAATAGTCATTTACCACATTAGCAATGTATAGAGTGTATTTCTGATTAGTTTAAAGTTATCTTCATTGAAAAAAAGTGCTTTTCTTTCAAAAATAAGGAAATTTCTAAGTGACCCCAAACTTTTGAACAGTAGTGTAAATGTTTCAGATCATCAACTAACTTTAAATATTAGACAAAGATAACACAAGTAAACACAAAATGCAGTTTTTTTTAATTAAAGTGTTTATTATTAAGGGTAAAACAAAAATCCAAACCTACATGGCCCTGTGTGAAAAAGTGATTGCGGCCCCCCCGTTATAACATAAATTAACTGTGGTTTATCACATCTTTGGAAAACTGAGTTCAATTTCTCTAGCCACACCAAGGCTTGATTACTGCCACACCTGTTTTCAATCAAAAAAATCACTTAAATAGGACCTGCCTGACAAAGTGAAGTAGACCAAAAGATCCTCAAAAGCTAGACTCCATGCTGCAATCCAAAGAAATTCAGGAAGAAATGAGAAACAAAGTAACTGAGATCTATCAATCTGGAAAAGGTTATCAAGCCATTTCTAAAGCTTTGGGACTAAAGTGAACCACAGTGAGAGCCATTATCCACAAATGGCCAAAACATAGAACAGTGGTGAACCTTCCCAGGAGTGGTCGGCTGACCAAAATTACCCCAAGAGCGCAGCGACAACTCATCCAAGAAGCCACAAAAGACCCCACAACAACATCCAAAGAAGTGCAGACCTCACTTACCTCATTTAAGGTCAGTGTTCATGACTCCACCATAAGAAAGAGACTGTGCAAAAATGGCCTGCATGGCAGAGTTCCAAGATGAAACCCACTGCTGAGCAAAAAGAACAAAGGCTTGTCTCAGTTTTGCCAGAAAATTGATCAAGCAGTGATCAAGCAATCAAAACAATGATCTTTATGATCCCCAAGACTTTTGGGAAAATATTCTGTGGACTGACGAGACAAAAGTTGAACTTTTTGGAAGGTGTGTGTCCCATTACATCCGGCGTAAAAGTAACACAGCATTTCAGAAAAGGAACATTATACCAACAGTAAAATATGGTGGTGGTAGTGTGATGGTCTGGGGCTGTTTTGCTGCTTCACGACCTGGAAGACTTGCTGTGGTAAATGGAGCCATGAATTCTGCTGTCTACCAAAAAATCCTTTAGGAGAATATCCAGCCATCTGTTCGTGACCTCAAACTGAAGCACACTTGGGTTCTGCAGCAGGACAATGATCCAAAACACACCAGCAAGTCCACCTCTGAATGACTTAAGAAAAACAAAATGAAGACTTTGGAGTGGCCTAGTCAAAGTCCTGACCTGAATCCGATTGAGATGCTGTGGCATGACCTTAAAAAGGAGAAGGACTACAGCTCCTGACCAGATAGAGTGATGATATAAAGTGAAGTACGTAGCAGTAATGCACCTGTAAGCTGGTTGCCAACCACCAATCAAATCTAAAAGAAGAAGACCTTAAGAAGGCAGTCGATACTCAAAATCCCTCCAATGTGGCTGAAATACAACAATTCTCTAAAGATGAGTGGGCCAAAATTCCTCAACCACGTTGTAAAAGACTCATTGCCAGTTATAGCAAACGCTTGATTGCAGTTGTTGCTGCTAAGGGTGGCCCAACCAGTTATTAGGTTTAGGGGGCTATCACTTTTTCACACAGGGCCATGTAGGTTTGGATTTTATTTTCCCTTAATAATAAACACCTTCATTTAAAAAACTGCATTTTGTGTTTACTTGTGTTGGTCTTTGTGACTAGAAAAGCGCTATATAAGTGCAGGTTAGTTAGTTAGTTAGTTAGTGTTATCTTTGTCTAATATTTAAATTTGTTTGATGATCTGAAACATTAAAGTGTGACAAACATACAAACAAATGTTAAATTAGGAAGGGGGCAAACACTTTTTCACACCACTGTATAAGGTATTTTATTGAATGGAATAAACAGAAAAGGTAGTAATAAAAGTCCATGTTTTCATTTTAGAACTCTGTCATGAGCTGACCACTGGGGGTTTCCGCCGTGCTCAGTTTCATGACCTTTCTCCATATTTGTATATTTGTTGTATCTTGGGTTCTTAAATCCTGTTATTTTTTCCGTGGTTGGATTTCATACATCTGATATTGTTTCTTATTCTTCTTATCCCCTGTTTATATCATCAGTTTGCTACTGTTGTTTTGTATTTGTTTATACATATTTATTGCTCAGTCCTCATTTGTTGGCATTTAGTTCTTTATTATTGTACTGTTGTGTTCACTCTCTTCGGGGCTGCAGCTATCAGTGGTACTTCCGGATTTTTGCTCTGTTGTGGGCGGTGCTCCTGTCAGCTGTCAGTCCCGTCTTCTCCCCTCTCATTGCTCTCAGCTGACCCCAGTTTGTAATCATTGTTTTCTCCTGCCCGCTCATGTGATCCACACCTGCATTCATTTGTGTTCATTGGCTCCATGTTCTATTTAAGATCTTTGTTCCTCTCATTCATTGTTGGAGCCTCAGCTAATCTTTTGTCATGCATCAGAACCCTTTCCCCATTCTGGTACAACATCCTGTGTTATCCTGCCTACTCCTTTGCCATCTCAGCCTGTAAGTTTACTTTGTGCACTGTTTGGATTTTTGTGTTTGTGTACTGTTTGGGCCTTTACGTTTTCCTTCAATAAATATCACAACTACATTCCAGTGTTTGGGTCTTTGTTCCTGACCTGAGGGGCAAATCGTGACAGAAGGCTCCAACCAGTTGAAGACCCAGCTGCTGTAGGTTGTTGTTTTTTCTGTTTTTTCACTCACCTGTTTGTGGAATCTACATCATGTCCCCAGTATGCCAACCTCCAGCAAGCAAAGGGAGATTGGCAGTGGGGTCCCCAAGTGTTGAGGAGCAGTGGACCGCCGAGTTCGTCCAGGGCTTCGTGGATTAAGCTCTCACCTCCCGCAGCCCAAAGAAGATCTGGGAGAGCATGAAATTGGCGTCCATCATTGTCAAGGTGTACCCTGGGTTGTGGAGGTTCCCCCAGTTTGCGGAGTTGATGGCTACGGTCTCCATCCTACAGCAGTCTTTGCCCAGGCTGACGTGGGGGCCGCCTCCAGTGAGCCCGAAGCTGACGCAGAAGCGCACTCCGTGCAAACGCCCTGTTCCACCTCCAGTTTGCCCATTCCTACTCCTGCTCCACCAGCTCCAAGATACCGCCACCCAGCTCTGGACTACCGGAAGAACTCCCCCACCTGTCAGGCAGCAGTTTCACCTTTGCTGAGGTCGAAAACTCTCGCAGCAGTCCCTTTATCCAGTTTTTCTTCTCCAGCTGTCCCATCAGCCTCCTCCTCCACTGCTGCTGCCTCTCGCTCCTCCTTGGCAATTTCTCCCACTGCAGAGGGCCTGGCTGTTTCCTCTCCAGCTCCGCATGTTGCTGTGACTGCAGGGGTGGCTCCTCAACGTTCCCCTGGGAGGCCCTCTTCTACCAAAGTCACAGAGAGGGTTGATTCAACCCCTGCTGCAGCAGAGAACATCATGCCCCGTGAAATCAGGCAAGTGTCTTTTCATGCTCTAACATTTTATGATAATATGCCTTGCCTGATTCCTGGTAGTGAGGCTCAGTTTTCGCAGTCCCCTGAGTCCTCACCACCTGCTACTGCCTACACCACCTTACCTGCTCTCTGCGTGTTTCCTCCTATTTTCCCCAAGTGTCCGCCGGTCCCAGGGTTGAGCCGCCGAGTGATGGCGGAGCCTGCGGTCATGGAGGATCTGGTTCCAGCCCCGCAGCCATGGTCTGGATGGAAGGAGAGTGCTGCCAGCGATCCGGAGCCTGCACCGACGACCGAGCATCCCCGGGCTTCAGCTGAGCAGAATCCAGCACCAGCAAGAAGCCGACCTCCTGTGTCTACGTCGGGCAAGCTACCGGTGTGGGCCACTTCGCTGGGGGGGTCTCGGGACTGCATCCACCACCATGCCTGCTGCAGGGGCCATTGCAGTAGAGGCAAAGCTGGACCTCCAGAGGACCAGGCCCGAGACGTAGTCACCTGGATTGACGGAGTCCTGGATGGCAGTGGAGCTTGAGCTCAGGCAAGTGCTCTTCTTTGTTTTCACTGTCTCTGTTTTGGAGAGATCTTGCCTGGTTCTTGGTGGGGAGAGCCAAGTGCGGCCATCAGCTGCACCTAAGCTCACCTCATCGGGCTCCACTGGCGCCGTTGACCCTGACCCTGCGTCTCTGTCCCTCTTAACTGAGCCTTTCCCCAGGGTCACCAAGATTCATCCAACTTCGCCTGAGGTTTCCGTGGGTTTGGGCTCACCGCCTGAGGTCTTCGTGGGTCCAGCTCTTTCAGCCGAGGTCGTCACGGGTGCACCGTCCCAGCCCAGGACCTCCGTGGGTGCAGCTTCGCCTCCGGTTGAGGTCTTCGCGGGTGCTCGGTCCCAGCCCTGGACTTCCGACGGTGCTGCTTCCCATCAGCTGAGGTCGTCGCGGGTGCGCTGTCCCAGCCTGGGACCTCCCTGGGTGCTTCTGCGCTCCAGCCCGGAGCCACCGTGGGTGCTTCTGCGCTCCAGCCCGGAGCCACCGTGGGTGCTTCTGCGCTCCAGCCCGGAGCCACCGAGGATGCTACAGGCCAGTCTGAGGACATCGTGGTTTCCCCTCTTCTGTCTGACACCACCGTGGTCCCCTCTCCTCTGCCCAAGGCCTTCGTGGTCCCCTCTCCTCTGCCCGAGGCCGTCGTGGTCCCCTCTCCTCTGCCCGAGGCCGTCGTGGTCCCCTCTCCTCTGCCCGAGGCCGTCGTGGTCCCCTCTCCTCTGCCCGAGGCCGTCGTGGTCCCCTCTCCTCTGCCCGAGGCCGTCGTGGTCCCCTCTCCTCTGCCCGAGGCCGTCGTGGTCCCCTCTCCTCTGCCCGAGGCCGTCGTGGTCCCCTCTCCTCTGCCCGAGGCCGTTGTGGTCCCCTCTCCTCTGCACGAGGCCGTCGTGGTTCCCTCTCTTCTGCCTGAGGCCGTCGTGGTTCCCTCTTCTCCACCTTACATTGTCGTGGTTTCCCCAACTCCTCTGTCTTCTTCATCATTGGTCTTCCCCATGGGGGAGCCACCCCCTGGGCCACCCCTTCTGTTTAGGTGGCTAAAGAACTCTGGCCGACCGTCTGACAGATTGTACTGCTGGGTTGGGTTGCCCACGTTCTCCGGTAGGCCACCTGATTTGTTCCACCACGCCATCTGCCGGGTCTGGCACTTTAGCCGGCTGCCTGAACTGTCCAGGTCTCCGGCCCAGGGGGCCTAAGTGCCTAGGTTTTGCTTGGGTGTGGGTCCTGAGCAGGGTTTTTGTTTTGTTCCCTCCTAGCCTGTTCCCCCCACCACCCACCCGGGGTGGTTTGTTGTTATACTCCTTTTTTTTTGGGGGGGGGGGGGGAGTCTTTCTTTTTTGATGTTTCCCTGGGTGTCTGGTATCCACCCCTAGAGAGGGGGGCTCTGTCATGAGCTGAGCACTGGGGGTTTCCGCCGTGCTCAGATTCATGATCTTTCTCCATATTTGTATACTTGTTGTATCTTGGGTTCTTGGTTCCTGTTGTTTTTCCGTGGTTGGTTTTCATATATCTGATATTGTTTCTTATTCTTCTTATCTCCCGTTTATATCATCATAGTTTGCTACTGTTATTTTGTATTTGTTTGTATTCATCCCTCAGTCCTTATTAGAGCATGAGTATGTGACCTTATTATATGCCGCGAGAAATGAAGTGTGCCTTAATCTACTTCCGGCGCCACACGAGTAGGCTGCCTTTTTGCAACAGCGGATCAATTTCTTCCCATTTCTATTTACTATCTGGCTTCTCTTGCTAAACTTTCTGATCCGGTGACACCTTATCCATCATGGACACACGGATCACCCAAATGTCTCCTGAACCAGCGGACGGAGCCACTGCTTTTAGGTGGCAGTACAATAGAGACCAACTGTTAGCACTTGATCAGCCCACGATGCTAATGCAAGAGCTTGACATACCGGTAGAAATAAGACAGAAGCGACATGGATGTCGTGCTGGAGCAAGACGGCGGGCAAGAAATATAAGGTACAGACCCGTCCTTCCATCCGTTATTATGGGGAATGTACAATCGCTACTCAATAAGACAGATGAGCTAGCGGCTATGGCTCGTTACCAGAGCATCTTCAGAGAGATTAGCATGATGTTGTTTACTGAGACATGGCTAACAGAACTAGCAACAGATGCTAACATCAAACTGGAGGGTTTCCACGCAATACGAGCAGACCGGACACCAGACAGTGGGAAGGCAAGGGGCGGAGGAGTGAAAATGTATGTCAATAGCAGCTGGTGCAGACCGGGACATATCATGGTTAAAGAACAACACTGCAGCAAAGACACTGAGTTGCTAGCTGTTAGCATGCGGCCTACCTATCTCCCGAGGGAATACTCACATGTGATCGGCATTGTTATTTATGCAAATCCGACGGAGAACGCTGGGACAGCGCGTGACGCCATTCACTCAATAACTGGCAGGCTGCTGACAGAACACCCAGATGCTCTTGTCCTCATCTCTGGTGATTTCAACCATATTTCACTGTCCCCCATTCTGCCCACGTTCACCCAGTATGTCACATGCCACACTAGAGACAATAAAACACTGGACTTATTCTATGTGAATACTAAGGAGGCGTACACCTCATCACCACTCCCCCCACTTGGGAGGTCGGATCACAACTTGGTTCATCTCCTGCCGGTGTACAAACCCCTTGTACACAGACAACCTCGGGTCATGCGCACGGTGAAGATATGGTCTGAGGAGGCAATGGACACTCTAAATGACTGTTTTGAAATCACTGCCTGGGAGCAGCTCTGCAATCCACATGGTGAGGACATTGATGGCCTCACTTACACCATCACGGATTACATCAACTTCTGTGTGGACAACACCGTACCCACCAAGACCATACGGTGTTGTTCGAACAACAAACCCTGGATCAACCCTGAGATAAAAACACTTCTGAGAGAGAAGAAGAGGATCTTCAGGTTGGGGAACAGGGAGATGCTGAAGTCCGTACAGAAGGAGCTGAGGAGGAAGATCAGAGAAGGCAAGGACAGCTTCAGGAAGAAGATGGAGGACAAGCTGCAACAGAGCGACATCGGCGGGGTCTGGAGAAACCTTAAAACCATCTCTGGGCTCCAGAATACCTCCCCCCAGGCCACGGGGGTCAGGGAGTGGGCGAACAATCTGAGCCCGTTTTTTAATAGGTTTGACCAATCGCCCTCTCCCCCGCCTGCACACCAACCACTGCCGCCTCTAAAGTCATCGAGACCTGCTGTCCACACCCCACTCCACCAACACCCCCCACTCCCAGCACACAGCCCCCCAATCTGACCCTCACTAAGACCCAGGTGAGGACGGAGCTGAGGAAGATCAAGGCAAGGAAGGCCTCGGGACCGGACGGCATCAGCGCAAAGCTCCTCAAGTCCTGCGCAGACCAGCTGTGTGGGATTGTGGAGCACATCTTCAACCTGAGCCTGAAGCTGGGGAGGGTACCACAGTTGTGGAAAACATCTTGTGTGGTACCCATACCAAAGACTTCCCACCCCAGAGCCCTGAACATCTACAGGCCAGTGGCCCTGACATCTCACATGATGAAGACCCTGGAAAGACTGCTCCTTGCTCACCTCCGCTCCCTGGTGGGACCAGCGATGGATCCACTCCAGTTCGCCTACCAGCATGGGATCAGGGTGGAGGATGCAGTGATCTTCCTCCTTCACCGTTCCCTGTCCCACCTGGAGAAGCCTGGAAACGCAGTGAGGATCATGTTCTTTGACTTTTCCAGTGCTTTCAACACCATTCAACCGATGATCCTGAGGGACAAGCTGCTGTGCGCAGCGGTGGACCAGCACCTGTCATCATGGATCCTGGACTACCTCACAAACCGGCCACAGTTTGTGAGAACCCAGGATTGTGTGTCCAACACGATCTTCGGCAGCACGGGGGGCCCCCAGGGAACGGTTTTGGCTCCCTTCCTGTTCACCCTTTATACCGCGGAATTCTCACACAACACAACACACTGCCATCTACAGAAGTTCTCTGACAACTCTGCGATCGTTGGCCTCATCTCCAACGAAGATGAATCTGAGTACAGAGGACTTATCCAGGACTTCGTGGACTGGTGCCATCGGAACTGCCTCCAGATCAACGCGAGGAAAACTAAGGAGCTGGTGGTGGACTGCCGCAGGCAAGGACAACCCCTCACAGCACCAGTAAACATCCAGGGAACAGACATTGAGATGGTGACATCCTACAAGTACCTGGGTGTTCATCTGAACAATAAACTAGACTGGTCACACAATACTGACGCACTATACAAGAAGGGACAGCGCAGGTTGTTCTTACTGAGGAGGCTCAGGTCTTTCGGTGTACAAGGGGCGCTGCTGAAGACATTCTACGACACGGTGGTGGCATCAGCCATCACTTTTGGAGTGGTCTGCTGCAGCAGTGGCATTACAGCAGCTGATAGGAAGAGACTGAACAGACTGATCAAGAAAGCTAGCTCTGTCCTGGGGCAGTGCCTTGACCCAGTGGAGGAGATAGTAGAGAGAAGGATGGTGGCTAAGCTGTCATCTCTGCTGGAGTCCGAGTCCCACCCTATGCAGAACATGCTGAACACACTGAGGAGCTCATTTAGCAGTAGACTACATCATCCTAGGTGCGCGACCGAGAGGTTTTGCAGGTCCTTCCTACCTACGGCTGTCAGACTTTATAACCTAAGCAGGGCTGCGCGCAGAGATAGCAAAAAAACGTGACGACCTAATAGTATTGAATGCAAAAGATGCAACAGACTTACACAAATGGTCCCCTCCAGTATACAACTAGGACAATATCAGTCGCTACGGAGGGCGACAATATGTATGGGTACATATTCATACTATGTAGGATAACTAAATAGATGGTTATGCTGTTCATTGCATCTAGTTACAATGCTCCGCACTGTGTATATATATTTATTTATATATTTATGTGTACATACACTACCGTTCAAAAGTTTGGGGTCACCCAGGCAATTATTTTGTGTTTTCCATGAAAAGTCACACTTATTTACCACCGTGAGTCGTAAAATGAATAGAAAATATAGTCAAGACATTGACAAGGTTAGAAATAATGATTTGTATTTGAAATAATAATTTTTTCCAGATACTAACCTGCTCAAAGGAAGGTCAGTTTTATAGCTTCTCTAACCAGCTAAACTGTTTTCAGCTGTGCTAACATGATTGCACAAGGGTTTTCTAATCATCCATTAGCCTTCTGACGCAATGAGCAAACACATTGTTCCATTAGAACACTGGAGTGATAGTTGCTGGAAATGGGCCTCTATACACCTATGTAGATATTGCACCAAAAACCAGACATTTGCAGCTAGAATAGTCATTTACCACATTAGCAATGTATATTAGGTATTAGAGTGGATTTCTGATTAGTTTAAAGTTATCTTCTTTGAAAAAAACAGCGCTTTTCTTTCAAAAATAAGGAAATTTCTAAGTGACCCCAAACTTTTGAACGGTAGTGTATGTATATTCACTGCTCTTATTTTCTTAAATTCTAAATTATTGCTCTGAGTGTTGCAGTCCCTGTGCTGTTGCAATCCTGGAATTTCCCCATTGTGGGACTAATAAAGGCTTATCTTATCTGATCTTAATTATTATTGTCTAAGTCCCTCCATCATCTGACCCAGCGGTGGCCTGTGACGTCATCAGCTCCACTGCGGCCACATTACTGGAGAAGCACCCAGACACATTTATGGCCATCACGGGTGATTTTAATTATGTCTCACTGGGAAAAACATCACCAAACTTTCACCAGTTTGTTGACTGTCCCACCAGAGAAAACAAAACACTGGATTTTCTGTATGCCAATGTCAGAGATGCATATAGTGCAACAGCTCTACCCCCCATTGGCAAATTGGATCACTGCATGGTCATGTTAACACCCAAGTACGTTCCCCTTGTGCAAAGGCAGCCTGCTTATACACGGACTGTGAGGAGATGGACACAGGATGCTGCTGATGCACTACAGGACTGCTTTGCGACGATAGACTGGGGTGTACTCTGTGAACCACATGGGGTGGACATAGACAATATGACTGACTGCTTCACAGAATACATCAGATTCTGTGAAGACACGACCATGCCAGCTCGGACTGTGCACTGCTTCTCCAACAACAGACTATGGGTCACCAGTGACCTGAAAGCACTTCTGAACAAAAAGAAGAGAGTTTTTAGGTCCAGAGACAAGGAGAAGCTGAGGGGAGTGCAGCATGAGCTGAGAGAGGTGCTGAGGAGGTGCAAGGACAATTACAGGAGGAAGTTGGAGGATAAACTCAGGCAAAACAACACTAAAGATCTGTGGGGGGGGGAACAAATAACTGGGTGCAAGGGGAGAGTCAGGCAGCCATCTGGGAGCCAGGAGAGCGCTCATGAACTGAATCTGTTTTTCAGTAGGTTCAATTCACAGTCTGTCACCCCCAAAACACAGCCAGGCCCCCCCCACAGCCCTCCCCACCCACCCTCCTGTGCAGCACCTCTCTCCATCGCCCCCCTCCTCCTCAGGGGACACCAGGACCCTCCCTCACATCACGGTGACTACTGACCAGGTTAAGAAACAACTGGAGAGACTCAGCGGAAGGCAGCGATCCGCCAGGATCCTGAGGACCTGTGCCAACCAGCTAGCTCCGGTACTGAAACACCTGTACAACCTGAGTCTGGAGACAGTACCGGTGCTGTGGAAGAGATCCTGCCTGATTCCTGTCCCCAAGAAGTCATCTCCATCAGACCTGAACGACTATCGACCAGCTGCCCTCACATCTCATGTGATGAAGGTCCTGGAGAGACTGGTCTTAGCCCACCTGAGGCCGCAGGTGAAGATGTGGCTGGACCCTCTGCAGTTTGCATATCAGCCCCATTTAGGAGTTGAAGATGCTGTCATTTACCTGCTGCAACGAGCCCATCTGCACCTGGATGGAGAAGACACTGTGAGAATCACTTTTTTTGATTTCTCCAGTGCCTTTAACACCATCCAGCCACTGCTGCTGGGTGAGAAGCTGCGGGTGATGGGGGTCGCACAAGAAGGGGATGAGCAGACTCTACTTCCTGAGGAAGCTGAGATCCTTCACGTGTGTAGCAGGATGCTGGAGCTTTTCTACCAGACCGTTGTCGCCAGGGCCATCTTCTTTGCTGCTGTCTGTTGGGGTAGCAGTATCGCAGCCAGCGACACCAACAGACTTGACAAGATTATCAAGGGGGCTGGCTCTATAATTGGTCTCAGACCGGAGACCTTTGAGACAGTGGTGGAAAGGAGAACACTAGTTAAACTGCGATCCATCATGGACAATCCTGATCACCCCCTCCACCACACACTGGACAGACAGCAGAGCACTTTCTCCAGTACACTACTGCAGCTTTGCTGTCGAACAGCCAGATACGGGATGTCTTTCCTGTCGCATGCCATTTCACTGTACAATAATTCAATTCAACTTTATTTATATAGCGCCATTTCACAACAACAGTCATCTCATAGCACTATCAACTGTAGGGAGGACCCCCACAGTTGCAGAAAGACCCCAGCAATCAGGCGATCCCCTGTGAGCAAGCACTTGGCGACGGTGGAGAGGAAAAACTCCCTTTTAACAGGAAGAAACCTCCAGCAGAACCAGGCTCAGGGAGGGGCAGTCATCTGCTGCGACTGGCTGGGGGGTGAGGGGACAGAGAAGAAGAAAAGAACAGACATGTAGAGAGCAAACAGCACGATGGGGACTCAATCTATGGGAGAGAACAAACAAATGTTAATGACCAGCAAAAAAAAATATTTCATAGAGAGTGAGGAAAGGAGTGAGGCCCAGTGCATTACTGGAGGTCCCCCGGCTGACTAAACCTATTAGCAGCATAACTAAGGGAGGGTTCAGAAACACATGATCCCTCCCTAATTGTAGGCTATATCAAAAAGGTAGGTTTTAGCCCTATTCTTAAAAACAGAGATCGAGTCTGACTCCCGAATCCAGATTGGCAGCTGATTCCACAGGAGAGGAGCTTGATAACTGAAGGCTCTGCCTCCCATTGTACTTTTGGAGATTCTAGGTATTACAAGTAAACCTGCATTTTGGGAGCATAGTGCTCTGTTAGGATGATACGGTAGTATCAGATCTTTTAAATAAAAAGGAGCCTGATTGTTTAGAGCTTTGTAAGTAAGAAGAAGGATTTTAAACTTAATTCTAAACTCTATGGGAAGCCAATGAAGGGAGGCCAGAACCGGAGAGATATGATCTCTCTTTCTAGTACCTGTTAAAACTCTTGCTGCAGCATTTTGGATCAGCTGAAGACTTTTTAAAGATGTTTTAGGACAGCCTGATAATAAAGAATTACAATAATCTAATCTCGAGCTAACAAAAGCGTGGATCAGCTTCTCAGCATCACTCTGAGACAAGGTGCTCCTAATCTTGGCAATATTACGCAAATGATAGAAGGCAGTCTTAGAAACAAATTTAATATGTGAATTGAAGGACAAATCCTGATCAAAAATAACTCCAAGGTTCCTCACAGAGCTATTAAGAGAAAGAGTAACTGCATCCAAACTGAAAGTTTGATTTGGAAAGGAATTTCTAAGGTTTTTTGGACCAACAAGAATGACTTCAGTCTTATCTGAATTTAATAGCAGGAAATTACAAGTCATCCAAACTTTGATTTCCTTAAGACAGGCTTCTAACTTGGCTAATTGATTAGTATCATCTGGCTTCATTGACAGGTATAATTGTGTGTCATCTGCATAACAGTGAAAATGTATACAGTGCTTTCTAATAATGTTGCCTAACGGAAGCATATATAAACTAAAAAGAGTAGGGCCAAGCACAGATCCCTGTGGAACTCCATGACTAAGCTTTGAGCTGAGAGAAAACTCATCATTTACATGAACAAACTGGAACCTATCAGATAAATAAGATCTAAACCACTGCAACGAAGTTCCATTAAGTCCAACATAGTGTTCTAATCTATCAAGTAGAATATTATGATCAATAGTATCAAAAGCTGCACTAAGATCTAAAAGGACAAGTACAGAAACTAGTCCATTATCAGATGCAATGAGGAGGTCGTTAGTGACCTTCGCTAAGGCTGTTTCAGTGCTATGATGGATTCTAAACCCAGATTGAAACTCCTCAAATAAACCATTTCCCTGCAGGTGGTCAAATAATTGCGTAGCAACAACTCTTTCTAAGATTTTTGAAATGAAAGGGAGATTAGAGATTGGTCTATAGTTAGCTAAAGCTCCTGGATCTAGCGTTGGCTTTTTGAGTAAGGGTTTAATTACAGCCGTTTTAAAAGCCTGCGGTACATGGCCTAAAGTTAATGAAGAATTGATTATATGAAGAATAAAGCTACCAATAAGTGGGAAGACTTCTTTAAATAACCTGGTAGGAATAGGGTCTAAAAGACAAGTTGAAGGTTTGGATGAGGAAACTATTTTGTCTAACTCACAAAGGTCGATTGGAGTAAACTCATCAAGACGGACATCAATAGAAGGAGTTGTAGTAGTTACAGTATTTAAGTTAACTGTGGGAAGAATCTGATTGATTTTATCTCTGATGGATGAAATTTTATTATTGAAAAAGTTCATAAAGTCCTGACTAGTAAGCTCTAAGGGGATGCTAGGATTGACAGAGTCCTGACTCTTTGTCAACCTGGCTACAGTACTGAAAAGAAACCTGGGATTATTCTTGTTCTCTTCTATTAATGCAGAGTAATAACTCGTTCTAGCTTTTCTAAGAGATTTTTTATAAATTAAAAGATGATTTCTCCAAGCTAAATAGATTTCATCTAAATTAGTAGAGCGCCATTTTCTTTCTAATTGACGAGTCTTCTGTTTTAAGCTACGAGTTTCTGTGTTGAACCAAGGAGTTAAAAATCTCTGATTAGACTTTTTCTTTTTTAAGGGGGCCACCAAGTCTAGAGCCTGATGCAGAGAAGCTGAAACACTATCCACCATGTTATCAATTACAGAAGGAGCAAGCTGTCTATAGCTTATTTCCGTTGTGTTGACACATGGCATAGAGGAAACAATCTGCATAAATTTGGAAACAGCATCATCTGAGAGGCATCTACTGTAATAATATTTTTCTTTAGGAGCCAAATAGTCAGAAATAGTAAAATCAAAGGTTAACAGACAATGGTCTGACAGTACAGGGTTATGAGGAGACACTACAAGATTTTCTATTTCTATGCCATATGTCAGAACAAGGTCCAATGTATGGTGGAGGTAATGAGTAGAATTTCCTACTTTCTGAGAAAACCCAATCGAGTCTAATATTGAATTAAAAGCCACATTAAGGCAGTCACTATCTACATCCACATGTATATTAAAGTCCCCTACTATAATTATTCTATCAGATTTCAGCACTAAATCAGCTAAGAAATCAGGAAATTCGGATAAAAATTCTGAATAGGTTGATGGGGGACGATAAACTATGGCAAATAAAATTGGGTTTAACCTGGAATTGCTAAAGTGCCCAACACTGAGGACCAGGCCCTCAAAGGAATTATAACATGTTTTTTGCTTTACATTAACTAGTAATTTGGAATGGTAAATTGATGCTACTCCTCCTCCACGACCAGAACTTCTGGGATTTTGACAGTTTAAATAACCAGAGGGAGTTGATTCATTTAAACAAACATAATCCTCTTGTCCTAACCAAGTCTCTGTAAGGGAAATTAAATCAATCTGATGATCAATTAACAGATCATGGACTAACACAGACTTGGGAGTTAGAGACCTAATATTTAATAAACCACATTTAATTTTTAAATTATGAGGAGGAACAGAGGCCAAATCATTCAATTTAGAGGCTTTATGTTTAATTTGAGTTTTACCAATATTTTGCTTTATCACTTTGGGATGCTTATACATTATATTTTTATTTACTTTGGAGGGAGCAGACAAAGATTCTCTGATGGGGAAGACAGGGGCTAAGCTGAGGGGTGGCGGATGAAGAGGAGCTGCAGAGAGGCGTGTAAGACTGCGACTCTGCTTCCTGGTCCCAACTCTGAGTAGTCATGGTTTTGGAAATTTGGATAAAAAAGATGCCAGATTGTTAGATAAATGAGAAGCACCATCCAAAGTGGGATGAATGCTGTCTCGTCTCATAAGACCAGGTTTTCCCCAAAAACAGCTCCAATTGTCAATGTAGCCCACGTCATTTTTAGGACACCACACAGACAGCCAGCGGTTCAAGGATGACGAGCGACTAAACATGTCATCACTGGTCAGATTGGGGAGGGGCCCAGAGAATACTACAGTGGCAGACATCGTTTTTGCAAACTCACACACCGATTCTATATTAAGTTTCGTGACTTCCGACTGCCGGAGACGGATGTCATTAATGCCGGCGTGAATAACAATTGTGGAATATTTACAGTTACTTTTAGCCAGCATTTTCAAATTTGACTCGATGTCGCCTGCTCTGGCCCCAGGAATGCATGTGACTATGGCCGCTGGAGTCTCTAGGTTCACGTTTCTGACTACAGAGTCGCCAATGATCAGAGTTTTTTCCTCAGCGGGTGTGTCGCTGAGCAGGGAAAAACGATTAGAAACGTGAACAGGTTGGTGGTGAACCGGGGCTTTGCGACTAGGCTTCCTTCTCACCGTCACCCACCCAGTCTCCTCGCTGCAGAGGAGAGCCGGGGAACCGCTGACAGTGGGGCCTAAGCTAGCTAGCTCCGCTGCAGCTAATGGGCGTCCGTCGAGATTAACTGGCGCAGACGGTGTTTCAATGCAGCGGAGCCGGGATTCCAAATCAGACAACCTCGCCTCGAGCGCCTCAAAAAGACAACATTTATTACATTTACCGTTATCACTAAAAGAGGCAGAGGTGTAGCTAAACATCTGACAGAGAGAGCACACCAGAGGAGGAGAGGAAAGAGAGGTAGTAGCCATAGCTAGTGGCTCGAGAGCTGGAGAGCAAACCACACAGGCAGACAGCAAAACAGGAAGTGACGATACGTTACCACAAGGAAGTGACCAATAGCTCACTATGATGTTGTATTCTGGTCATAACTATGCTGCCACACTGCACCTTACAGTCTAACTGGTACCTCACATTTCACTCTGCTCCTGATAGTCCTTCATTGAGCAGTGGGATGATTCATGTGTTTATACGGGTCATCACATATTCAGCTATGATATATATAGGTTTTATAGTAGTGTTAGTTTTACTTTCCATGGGTAATCCCTTTGTCATGCGTGTGTTTCTGTCGTTTGGTTGTCTTCTGTCATGCTGCTGTTACATTGTAATTTCCCAGTTTGGGATCAGTAAAGTACATCTATCTATTTGTTGGCATTTAGTTCTTTATTGTAATGTTGTGTTCACTCTCTGCAGGACTGCAGCTGTCAGTGGCACTTCTGGATTTTTGCTCTATTGTGGGTGGTGCTCCTGTCAGCCTTCAGTCCCATCTTCTCCCCTCTCATTGCTCCCAGCTGACCCCAGTTTGTAATCATTGTTTTCTCCTGCCCACTCATGTGATCCACACCTGCATTCATTTGTGTTCATTGGCTTCATATTCTATTTAAGATCTTTGTTCCTGTCATTCATTGTTGGAGCCTCCGCAAATCTGTTGTTGTGCATCAGAACCCTTTCTCCGTTCTGGTGCAATATCCTGTGTTATCCTGCCTACTCCTCTGCCATCTCAGCCTGTAAGTTTACTTTGTGCACTGTTTGGATTTTTGTGCTTGTGCCCTGTTTGGGCCTTTATGCTTTTGTTCAATAAATATCACAACTACAGTCCAGCGTTTGGGTCTTCATTCCAGCCCTGAGGGGCAAATCGTGACACTCTCCTTGAGTATAGACAATATGCAAAGACCCTCGGTTACAAAAGTATAATGTATTAAGTTATTTTATAAGCAAGTTTTTGGGGCACAAAATTCATTATACTGTACTTCGTTTTTGACCAAGAAATAATGTAAATTATAGTGGCTCAGAGAGCTGCATTTCTCTGTCTGTGCTGCAGCACCACAATTTACACTCGTTGTTACAAATTGTTATTAGTATTTACAACTACTATGCATACATGGTCTTACCTTTACTTGTAAATGAAGTAAATTTGCTTATCCTTCTGGACAAAAATCACTATGACTTTGTTTAAAAAATGTCCTTTTACTTAAAAAAAAAACCAACCTGTTCTTATGGTCCTCAAGCACGCCCCCTCTCATTGGGGCAACGGCACTGAGCAGCCTCAGCCTCCCCTGCCACATCTGACTGCATGTCACTGGCGTTATCGCATGATGTAAATTACTCAAGTACAAGTAGTTACAAAAGAGACTGAATAGTGACTTTACTCTCTCGTTTTTTAAATTTTTATGTCAATGTGTGACTTTTTTGAATTAAGGATTTTTTTTTTTCATAGAATGGCTGTTTTTCCTCAAATCTGTGACTTTTTTTCCTCTTAAAATTAAAGTCATAAATTTGTGACTCTTACTGTGAATTTGTAACTTTTTTCACATATGTAAATTTGTGCCTTTTCACATAAATTAATAACTTTTTACCTGTATATTTGCAACTTTGCATAATCGTAAATTTGTGAGCTTTTTTTCTTAGATGGGTTTGGGTATAATATGGACCTGCCACATGCAGCCTCCCATATACTGTATATACTGTAAACTATAATAAATCAAATATTCACTGAGTCAAAATAGAATCATAATTATTTCAAATCTGATAAGAAAAACTGATGGGTAAAAACCTGACTTACAATAATTTCTAATCAGTGAAATCCAAAGTTACTCAGAGTATGATGAAATGTACTTGAGTAAAAGTAGTTTTTTTTTTTTTCTTTAAAAATCTACTCAAGAGTTAAAAAAAAAAAAATGCTGTTATTAAGCTACTCATGAAAGTCATCACCACTGCAGTCTGTCGGGGGCGACAATGACTGTTTCATTTAGGTCTGATCAGATTCCTCCATGCAGCTCTGTCCTTCGCCCTCCGCTGCCAGGAACTCCTGACCTTTTTAACCCCGGCAACGTCCAAGCCGGTATGAATTGCTTTCTGACTGACCATTTCATGAAATTGCTTGCAAATTATTTGAGTACCACTAGGTTTTACTGGACTAGCGGCATACTGTCTATTTGTACGGAAGAGTTGACAGTCCGACAAAACCTTTTCAGATCAACTCCAAGCCAGCTGTTGCTGTGGCTTAGGTAGGTAGTATGGTGGACCTGTGATCAGAAGGTTGCTGGTTTGCGTCCTGCTCTCGGCACCTTGCCCAAATCATTTTGCTTGATATGAGATGGAATTTAGAATTCAAATTAAGAGGTTAGCCTTAGGATTTGGGAGTGGGTAAGGCTACAAAGGTAGCAAATAGATATTAATTGAAATTTTGAAACAAATAAATGCCTCAGATTTCCGTACCTGTAGCCTGCTGTCTTTAAGATGTGTATCAATGGAACGTACTGGCCAATCGGTTTCGAGCCATATCTGTAGCAAGAATTCTGTTGGTGCAATTCCATATCCATAGCCACTGCCTATTTAATTTGCTCCAGTCTTGTTTTTTTGTGTGTGATATACTACTCCCAGTTTACCAGTTTTACTGATTAATACGAGGTTATCGTGGTTATCCGTTAGCAAGCAAACCAATGCCTGACCTGACACGCACTCGTGGACCACTCCCAGTCACACGGGGTGGGACTGGACATCCTGGCAGATAAGCATATCTGTCGCAAGGTCTGTGGTGGACTTTTGCCAGTCGGTGCATCATGACATGCACTACACAAAGAGCAGAGATAAACTTATCTGGTCAGTCATTGCAACAGATACTGGAGTCAGTTTGTCTTGGCCTGTCCTTGCCACTGATAATACCTCTATCTGCCAAGAATGTGCAATTTTGTGAAAAAGTTACTTGAGTACATATAACCCACTGCTAACTACTCACTCATTCATCTTCAACCAGTGATGTGTGGTGAGGTTTGTGGGTGGTGAAGCATTGACTCTTTCAAGGTCAGATTTACAAATATATGAACACAATAGCATAAGCTTGAATTTATTTTCAATTGAAAATGTGCATGTTTTATGATCTGCTAATTGTACATTATAAAATCCAATATAAATAATTTATTAACAAAACAACTAAGGAATTTTACTGAATTACCTTTCGATATAACTAGTACATACCCGTGCATACCCGTAGAAACCAAGTATAAGCAAGTATTTCTGCATGCCCATTGCTGAAGGGTCTCCTCCTGTCTCAAACGGCTGTGTTGTTCACAGTCATGCCTGCGGCGTACTGCTGGAACCTGAGGTGTTTGATGTTCATGGCATCTTTTCTGACGTGCAGCAGTTCTCATTCTATTGCTCTCCATCTGGTGGGTCTTCTTCTTCTTCATTCAGACCACTGGTTGAGGGTTAGGTGCGTCATAATTCCAGTTCGTGGGCA
This sequence comes from Pholidichthys leucotaenia, assembly GCA_020510985.1. NCBI lineage: Eukaryota > Metazoa > Chordata > Actinopteri > Cichliformes > Pholidichthyidae > Pholidichthys > Pholidichthys leucotaenia. Next base: position 96,024,472 of record CM035843.1, read on the forward strand.
GGATCATGAAAATAGATCTGAGCAAAAAATGGCTTTCGACCCTGTTCAGGAAGGCTCATGCATGCCCGTAGAAACCAAGAAACCAGAGCACCCGGAGAAAATCAGCGCTTTGCTTGGCATTTTACACATTTGTATTGATGATCTGATTTTCATGATCCTGCCCATGAACTGGAATTACGATGCACATATCCCTCAACCAGTGATCTGAACGAAGAAGAAGACCCACCAGATGGAGAGCAATAGAATGAGGAGAACTGCTGCACTTCAGAAAAGATGCCGTGAACATCATATACCTCAGGTTCCAGCAGTACGCCGCAGGCATGACTGAACAACACAGCTGTTTGAGACAGGAGGAGACCCTTCAGCAATGGGCATGCAGAAATACTTGCTTGTACTTGGTTTCTACGGGCATGGACTGGTATGCACGGGTATGTACAGAGATCATAGGCCGTCCTATGATGTCCTATAAACGTGACAGACACATAGACACACACACACACAGATTTCTTGCTTTAATAGAGTGATGGGCAGTGAATCTAAGTTCAGTTCTGTGATGTACGTCTAGAGCTTTCATTGTGAAGGGAAGAACCAGAAATAGTAGTACACTCCAGCTGCTTTGTTTTGCAGAAAGCCAGTTAAAGTTCTGCTGACTAACTCCATGCCTCCATGTTTTCATTTCATTCAACTCTCCTGAATATAAACAAAGTGCAAAGAATCCCTGGCTACACAAATAAAATGTATTAAGTTATTTTACAGACAAATTTTGGGTGCCCAAAATTAATTATAGACTACTTGTTTCAGGCCAAAGAAGAATTAAAATTATAGTGGCTCAGATAGCTCATTTGCTGTGCACCCTGTAGCTCCACAATTCAATACAAATTCAAGTACAAGGGGGGGCTGAAAAGCTGTCGGCTGACAAAGAAGGAGTCATGTCTTTGAGGATCAAGAAGAGAGCTTCTATACCGCAGGGATCCAAGCGCTGCAACACTGATGGAAGAAGTGTTTGGATCGAAGGGGAGACTATGTTGAAAAATAAACCACATTTGGTCAAATTTGACCACTGCATTATGGTCACTGTATGAACTTTTCAGCCCTCCCCCTCGTATATAAAACAAGTATGCATGGTCTTACCTTTATTTGTACATGAAATCCATCCACCTGTCCCTCTGGACAAAAATCTCAATAACTTTGTTGTAAAAGTACTCCTTGTCTTCTTTTAGTTTTAGGAGTCTCTCTGTCTCAATCGAGATTGCTGCCAGTTTTGATTGAAAGTCCAATTTTGCAATTTTTTTTTAAGTTTAGCGATAAAATCTTCCAGTTTCAATCTATATAAAACAAAAGCACAAACGGAGTCCTCGGTACACTTTACTTTCTGATTTTATCCAAAAATCTAGCTAAATCTTTAGGCGTAGAAGAACAACAAGAAGTAAACGCCTGTGCCTATGGTGCTCAAGCATGCCCTCCCTCGTTGGAGCAACATTACTGTGTAGCTTCTGACCGTGATTTTTAACTAAAGTTTGATGTTAGATTAGCCCCTTGCACTCCGGTCAATTTCCCTAAAAACGCCAAAAATTAACGTGCCCAAATTAAATCAAAAGCTGTTCTTCAACCCTTTGCAGCATCTTCATGGGGTTGGTCTCATTTAAAAGAAAACACTGAATTTTTTGGCAAAACAGTCAATCTCTCAAAGTGCTCCGGCCACTGAGTTACAGTCATCTAAACATAGTGAACTTGAAGAAAATAAATTTGGCCTGGGTGTTTTTTTGGATACAAATGCTTGCAAATAACACACAGCTTCAGATCCGGGCTGGAAAATGCAACAGAAATGTAGAACCAAGTGTTATCCAGCTGAGGTCCAAATTTTGTAAGAATACCACAAAAAATGAATGTATTACACAGCTTTGTTCTCAGGTAGTTCCCAGGCATTTTGGAACTGTGCCAAATTGTGCCAAATGGCACAGTTTGGAAAAACGTCTAACTTTTGAATGCTTCAATGTAGAAGCTTCATTTTGGGCTCTAATGAAAGGTCACACTCAGGGCTGTGTCTGTGTGTGTGTGTGGGGGGGGGGTTGTCCCCCCCCCCTCGCTACAGAGGATGGACATCGGCCATCGCTACACAACGGATTAGCCTCATGTGGCGATGTGGGACAGCAGTGCAGTCACCGCGGCTTCCCCCCCCTCGCTACAGAAGAATAGCGGGGGTGGGGGGGGCGGCGTTCACGGTCTGGACGCGGCGAACAACCCCTTGTACCACGGCGCACGAACTTCAGACTTCGTGTGCCGCACAGTTGTAATTTACCAATCCGTCAAAAGTCATTTTGGATTACAATTTTCAGGAATAAAGAATAATTTAGCTTATAACACCTTACCTCTTCACAGCAGTGTCCTGGCGAACTTCTCTTCCCCACTGTCAGACGAACGCGATGCTGGTCCGCTCGTGGTTCTGGTCTCGCGACCCCGATCAAAACATAATTCCATTATTGCAGTTTTGTGCTTCCATGATTGCGGTTTTTGGCGAACGATTTTTCAAAACAAATAACAGTAGTAATTAAAAAAAGACTGGCGAAGGTGTGTGTGTCACTCAGCCTTCGTCGTCAGCCTCCGTCGGTCTATGACCATGGAAGAAATCATAACGTCTACTCTGCTGGAACAAAAACAAAATAAGCACCGCCTGTGGCCGAACATGCCGATGCGCGAATGGCACTCCCTGTCACATAGGTTGCATTTGTAGATGGTCTCCGTGCTGCTGGGTCTGTGGGGTTCTTCCTGCGGGTCCTTTTTTTTGATCCGCTGCAGCAGTCAGTCTTCACCCAGCCTTAAAAAAAACAGCTCGCGAACTTCTCTGCTTCAATTGGCTCACTGCATTCACAGCGTTGGGAGGCGGGTCCTTCTTGCTAGGTTTTCAGTCATTGGTTCTTCAAGGTTTCAGAAACCCAATTCAAGGCTCTTATTAGTCGAATGAGAGGTCAATCAGATGAACTAATCTGTTCGCGGCTGTGTCTGCAGCTTTTATTTTCAGTGCGCGCTTGGACGCCATACACCACCTACATCACAATTTCCATCATGCGTCCTAGAGCGCACGAGGGCGCTCTCGTGCGCCCTCATACGCTCTAGGACGCAGAGACTTGCCCGTCCGCGGTACAACGGAGTGCAAGAGGTTAAGAAGACTGAATACAGTATGTTATACACACAGATTAAGTACATTACATAGACTATGGAAAAGGAGGACACACAATATAAGTTCTTACAAACATTACATTTTTGACATACACTGAGCTTTCACCAGAAACGCGCATCTTGTAAGAGCTGTAACTGGGCTGTGAAGGATTGCGCAATCCTTTTGAGGCTGTATTTGTTGCTGCTTCACCTGGCCTATCTTCCTTGTATTTAAACAGGAAATGTGCAGATTCTGCAATTTTAAATACTACTAGTGCATACCCGTGCATGCCCGTAGAAACCAAGTATAAAAAGCATTTCTGCATGCCCGTAGAAAGTTACTGTTACATGACAACAGCAACCATGGAGATGCCTGCCTTTGATCTTTGACGTCACCATTCGTTCAGTGATACTCAGTGTGTGTCTGATCACCGAGCGAGATTATGGTTATTTTTGTACGCCTGTTCCAGACGTGCACGATGCATTTACTGATGGCGCAAGGCATCCCTTGTCTGTCGTACCCTATGCATCTCCTCGGTCTCAGCTTCTCTGTGCCTTGCCTGGCGTGCAGCGTTGGCAGCCAGCCGACTGTTCCGCATCTCCTCGGTCTCAGCTTCTCTGAGCCTTGCATGGCATTCACTGTCCCTGGCCAGCCGACTATTCCGCATGGCCTGCGTCTCAGCTTCTCTGTGCGTTGCATGGCATTCATTGTCCCTGGCCAGCCAACTATTCCGCATCTCCTCGGTCTCAGCTTCTCTGTGCCTTGCCTGGCATGCAGCGTTGGCAGCCAGCTGAGTATTCCGCATCTCCTCGGTCTCAGATTCTCTGTGCCTTGCATAGCATTCACTGTCCCTGGCCAGCCGACTATTCTGCATCTCCTCCGTCTCAGCTTCTCTGTGCCTTGCCTGGCGTGTAGCGTCGCTCGCTTGGCAGCCATTTCGGGCTTCAACTGACTCAGCAGCACGTGCATGGTGCACTGCCTCATGTTTCCTGTCTGTGCATCCCTTCTCTGTTGTACCCTATGCTGCGTGCTATGTCTATATGAGGTCATGTAGACATATCTTTATGACGGCATTGCAAGCCCTATGATGCCTGAGATCATAGGATCATCATAGGACATCAGGCAGACATCATAGGCTATCCTATGATCATGACAGACAGAGATTTCTTTTATTTATAGAGTGATATAAATATTGTTGAAATGATTGGAATCATTCAGAAATTACATTTAGACTTACAATTCAATTCAATTCAATTCAACTTTATTTATATAGCGCCATTTCACAACAACAGTCATCTCATAGCACTATCAACTGTAGGGGGGACCCCCACAGTTGCAGAAAGACCCCAGCAATCAGGCGATCCCCTGTGAGCAAGCACTTGGCGACGGTGGAGAGGAAAAACTCCCTTTTAACAGGAAGAAACCTCCAGCAGAACCAGGCTCAGGGAGGGGCAGTCATCTGCTGCGACTGGCTGGGGGGTGAGGGGATAGAGAAGAAGAAAAGAACAGACATGTAGAGAGCAAACAGCACGATGGGGACTCAATCTATGGGAGAGAACAAACAAATGTTAATGACCAGCAAAAAAAAAAAAAAAAAAAATATTTCATAGAGAGTGAGGAAAGGAGTGAGGCCCAGTGCATTACTGGAGGTCCCCCGGCTGACTAAACCTATTAGCAGCATAACTAAGGGAGGGTTCAGAAACACATGATCCCTCCCTAATTGTAGGCTATATCAAAAAGGTAGGTTTTAGCCCTAGGTAGGTTTTAGCCCTACCTAGAGACAAATTACAAGACAAATTGGTGAACAAATAATAATATTGTGGTGACCCACCACAATTTACATGGACATTCAATCTTCACACTCAGCTAGGGCTGGAAGCAGAACAATTTGCATACGGACAGAGAGCCCCTAGGGGGACAACCAGAACAATGACTATTGTTATACATCCCCGGATTAAGGAGAAGAAGTCCGGCGCCAGTTAATCACGCGATTGATATGCATTTACTGATATGTATATCAATATGCAAATGTGCCATGCATTCTCTCTTGTCTGTATAAAAGAGCTGACTTTACATGCCTCATGATTGCACACACACGCACACACACACAGCACAGCGCTACAGTGTGTCTCATGATGATGGAGGAATAAAACTCTGAAACCTTCAGCTCGTCGCCTCTCGCCTGAACTTATTTTTACCTCCACAATATATATTTATTTTTTCATGATAATAAGTGAGGCACGTCACTGTCTTCAACCACTTAATCCTTGTTGGATTGTGTGTGTGTGTGTGTGGGGGGGGGAGGCCTGGAGCCTATCCCCGCATCTTTGGGCGAGAGGCAGGGTACACCCTGGATTGCTCTCCAGTCCTTTGCAGGGCCAACACAGAGAGACAGACAATCATTCACTCTCACATTCATATCTAATGACAATTTAGAATCTGCAGTTGATGCCAATTAACTTAACGTGCATGTCTTTGGCCTGTGGGAGAAAACCAGAGTAAACACACGCAGATACGGGGAGAACATGAAAACTCCACTCAGAAGGGTCACCGATGGCTGATATTTTAAAGTGAATACAACTGCATATGCATAAATTGTCTAATTTCGTACTACCTCATAAGAAAAGAGGAGACCAACTCCAAAATGGATGCTAATCCATGGGTAAAATGGTAAATGGCATTCACTTACATAGCACCTTTTTACTCATCTCTTGATGACCAAAGTGCTTTACAGATTCTGCTAGCCACCCATTCACACACTGATGTCGGCGGAGCTGCCATACACAGGCACTGGCCTGACCCACCAGGAACAACTGGGGGTTCAGTGTCTTGCTCAAGGACACTTCGACATGCAGACTGCAGAAAGAGCGGGAATCAAACCCCTCACCCTTTGATCAGTAGTCGGCCACACTACACCTGCGCCACAGCCATACCTGGGTGTTCACCTGAACAATAAACTGGACTGATCACTCAACACTAACGCGCTTTACAAGAAGGGGCAGAGCGGGCTGTTCCTTCTGAGGAGACTCAGGTCTTTTGGAGTGTCACTCCTCAAAACCTTCTACAGCTGTGGTGGCATCAGCCATCATGTATGGAGTGATCTGCTGGGGCAGCAGCATCACACCAGCTGATAGGAAGAAACTAAACAGGCTTATTAAGAAGGCCAGCTCTGTTCTGGGGTGCCGCCTCAACCCAGTGGAAGTGATGGGAGAGAGAAGGATGGTTGCTAAGCTATTATCTCTGCAGGAGTCCGAGTCCCACCCATGTGGGACACGCCAAGTGCACTAAGGAGGTCATTTAATAATAATACATTTTATTTGTATAGCGCTTTTCAAGGCACTCAAAGACGCTTAGCCCTGTTAAAATTAAAGATTAAAAGCAAGTCTGAACAGGTGGGTTTTGCGTAATGATTTAAGTAGTTTAAGTCTGTCCAGTCACGGATGTATTGGGGGAGAGAGTTCCAAAGGGAGGGGGCCATGATGGAAAAGCCTTTGTCCCCCCAGGTTCTGTGCTTGGTTCTGTGGTGGAGAGAGGCGGTTGCATCAGAGGAATGGAGGCAGCAGGGAGTGGGGGAGGGGGTGCCAGTGCAACAGGTCAGCGAGATAGGAAGGGGACTGGTGATGGAGGGCTTTAAAGGTAAGGAGAAGGGCTTTCAGCTGTATGCACTGTGAGATTGTGAGCCAGAGAAGGTTCTGGAGGACAGGGGTGATGTGGTCGCGGGAGCGGGACTGGGTAAGGAGACAGACTGCTGAGTTCTGAATGTATTGAAGTTTCTGGAGGACTTTGGATGATGAGCCATAAAGAATGCCATTGCAATAATCGAGTCTGGATGTAATAAATGCATGTATTAGGGTTTCTGCAGTGGAGAAGGTGGCTGAGGGACAGAGTCGGGCTATGTTTTTTCGGTGAAAGAAGGCAGTTTTGGTGACATGATTGATGTGCGGTTAAAAAGTGAGGTGGCTGTCAAAGATGGGGATTTCAAAGGTTTCAAATCTGTGGGGATGGGGAAAGTGAGGAGTTGGCAACAGTGAGGTTGAAGTTGTGGGTAGTATTGATGAGAGATTCCAGACTGATGATCATCATGTCAGACGTATCATAGTTAAGCTGTAGAAAGTTCTTTTGCATTCAGGATTTTATTTCAGAGAGACAGTTTTCCAGTATGGAGTTGGTTACTGTGGTTATGCAGTTAGTAGAAATATAGATCTTAACGTTGTTGGCATAACAATGGAAGTTAAAGCCATGTCGGCGGATGATGCTATCAAGCAGGAGTTTGTCAAAGTCAAAGTGCCTTTATTGTCATTCCATTGTTAATGAACAATGCAACGAAATTGAGATGCTGCTCCCTAAAAAACTATAAACAAACTATCACACTCACAGTTCACTCATGCATTTAACATTCTTATAATAACAATAAATAATGCTTGAAACAAAATTACCTAAAAGTTGAATACAATATGTACGTAGCAATAATGAAAAACATACTGAGCGATAAATACAAAAGACCAGCTTATGCACACAGGGTTGTTGCTACAAAATAACCTAAAATAACAAAAAATATCAGCAGTCTGTGCGTGTTACATAAATCCGTTCAAAATACATACTGCTGCTGGGAAAAAACTATGATTAAACCTGGTAGTCCGGGTTTTATGGGATATGTACCGCTTTCCCGAGGGGAGCAAGTGAAAGAAATCATGGCCTGGATGACCACAGTCTTTAATGATGGCAGTAGCTCTGTTGAGGTACCGAGACCTGGAAATTTCTTCCAGAGAAGGGAGAGAACAGCCAGTGATTTTTTGCGCAGTCTCGATCACTCTCTGGAAGGCTTTGCGGTCTGCGGCTGAACAGCCCTCACACCAAACCGTGATGCCATATGACAAAATGCTCTCAATAGCAGAGTGATAAAATAAAACCAGCAACTGTGCATTCAGGCCATTCTTCTTGAGGAGCCTCAGAAAGTGTAGACGTCGTTGAGCCTTTTTTTAATCGTAGCTATGGTGTCAACTGCCCAGGTAAGGTTGTGAGAAATATGAACACCCAAAAATTTAAAAGCCTCCACCCTCTCCTTGCCTATATATAGAGGAGGCGGTTCACTGCTATGCTTCCTAAAATCAATAATGAGTTCTTTTGTTTTGTTTTTTTTTTATAGATGAAGAAGAGGAGAGGGCCAAGCACAGAACCCTGAGGAACACCATGGGAGAGGGGGGCTGTGAGGGAGGTGCAATTGTTGACGTGGATGAATTGCTGTCTGTTGGTGAGATATGAGTGGAACCAGAAAAGAGCTGTACCAGTGATGTTGAGAAAGGTTTCCAAAAGGGAGAGGAGAATGGAGTGGTTGACTGTATCGAAGGCAGCTGTGAGGTTGAGCATGATGAGGATGTTCAGGAGTCCAGAGTCGGCTGAGAGGAGGTGGTCATTTGTCACTTTGAGAAGTGCTGTTTCGATGCTACTGTATGTTGAGTGGAATCCAGATTGGAATGTCTCAAAGAGCTCATTGGAGGTGAGGTGGGTTTTGAGATGGGTGGCAACCAGTGTTGGGAGTAACGTGTTACAAAGTAACGCATTACTGTAACGCCACTACTTTTGCAGTAATGTACTGTGTAACGAAATTACTGTTTAAAAATTCAGTAATGCATTACAGTTACTGAAATGTGATCAGATGCATTACTCGGGTTACTCGTTTTATTAATATGCATAGATATTTTAGCGCAAACAGATGCTCATACAACTTGCAGTTGCTAGACACCCTCCTCATCAGCTGCCAACTGGGGATGAATACACAGTTTTGGTGGCTATTGGCGGGACAACTGCCATCCCCAGCGCAACCACCGGCCTCAAGCCACTGGAGGTTGTCATGCCAAAGGCAAAGATAAGCAAGTAAATAAGCAAATAAATATAAACTGACCCTACCGTAACCAGTGTTGGTCAAGTTACTTGGAAATAGTAATTAGTTACTGATTACTTCTCCAAGAAAGTAATCCAGTTACTTTATTGATTACTTATTTTCAAAAGTAATTAGGTACTTTATTACTTTACTTTTCAAAAACATTATGCACAACCTGAATACGCTATAAAGCAATAGACCTTTCAGCCTAATTCTATTCTTTCTGCATATTCCATCATACAAAATTGAATCAAATGAAAGTCTTTTTTTAAAACTTGTTTTATTAGTTTCAATCTTTTAACTTCTAGCAAGCATCAAGCAAAAATTAAATTAAATGCAACAGTCTGAGTTGAAGAAAATTGTTGAACAGTTAAACCTATTTTCTGCACATTCCACCATATATTAATAAAATAAAGCAAGTCTGTTAACTTATATTTCTGCACATTCCAGCATATAAAATAAAAATCTTTATTGTGTGTATACTCCTTCATTCGAATAGATGTAAATAAAATACAGCAATAAAATAATTAAAATCAAAGTCTCTCCTGACTGTATTCCAAATTATTAACATTTACATCTTAACAGTTGGTAAAGTGCAGAGGAGTAATAATGAGTTTACCAAAACAAAAATTGCTGTTGCATGGCACATTTAGGCTGTTAGTCCAGTCTCATTTTATGGCTACCCTGACAAGGCCCTATGGTTTTTTTTTTTTCTTTCGGAGTGAAACATTGGTTATATCGCATCAGCAGAAGCTTCTCAAACCTCCTATCAGACAGTCTGTTCCTTTTCGGGGAAAGCACCAAGCCACCTAAACTGAACAGCCGTTCCACTGGTGCACTGGATGGAGTTGGAGTGTTGTATTTCATGTACATCTTTTTGAGGTATGGGAACTGATTCAGAACCTCAAGCTCATACCCAGACCTTAAATAGTCAGTTATTTCTTTTTCTGCTGAGAAGCTTTCTGTGAGCTGGTTCTCAAAATCAAAAAAGTCCATTTCAGCTGGGCTGGCTACCAGTTGGGACACATTAGCATTGTCAGCTGCAGGAGCAGCTTTACGACACTCTGTTGTCAGAAGTTCCTTCACATGCTCTCTCCTACGTTCATCTGTCAGCCATCGAAGTTTGAACTTGGGACAAGTGACTGCTGCAAGAAGTCCTTCTTGGCTATCCAGCACAGCATCAAAACGAATTTTGATGGCCTGTAAAATACAATATAACTAAGAGTATATACTGCTCAAAAAAATAAAGGGAACACTTTGAAAACACATCAGAATTTAATGGGAAAAAATAAGCTGGATATCGAAATTGTGGCAGGCTAGTCCAGCTTACTCAGATTAAAAAGTGTTCCTTTAATCTGAGTAAACTGGACTAGCCTGCCACAATTTCAATATCCAGCTTATTTTTTCCCATTAAAATCTGATGTGTTTTCAAAGTGTTCCCTTTATTTTTTGAGCAATATATTTATTTTGCTATATAATCGGCTATTTTAATTATTTTGTGGGCTTTACTGACCTAAACCATCTCATGTGCTATCAATACTGTATGAGATTTAATTTTGGTTGAGGCTGTTTTGACCCCTTTATTTCAATCTTCTGTTGATGTTAGATTAATATTCATGATTAATGATGATCAATATCCCTGATATTGAACAGGGGATGAATAATTGATCTTTTATTATATTCTATCATTTTAATAATTGTACTCACTGCTTAAAACAAACGAAGTATAACATCTGCCCACCATGAATGGTATAATAATTTCACCAAATCCACCCAAATCAATTATCAAATAATAATCTTACCTTTACAGTGACATCTGGAAGGCTGGCTGTCATTCTAGAGAGGTAGAATGACTTTCTCTGCGGCAGCTTGACACCGCTTTTGGTCTGTATTTTTTCTACGATGCGTTGGAACAATTCAGAGTCTACAGTGGAAATGGGCAACATCTCCTCGACAATATAGCCAGCGACAAGCATATTCAGTTCAGCAGCACTAAGTCCTGTCACTTTTAAGTCTATTTTCACCTGTTTAGCAGGAGAGGGGCCCTCGGAGGTTCGCCGAGTGGAATTGGATGTGGTAGCCGCAGCGGGCATGTCAGTGGGGGGATCCGGGGGTTTCTCAGTGAGTTTCACATTCCTGTGCCGGCTTGCAAGGTGCTTGCTCAGATTTGAGGTGGAATTTTTCACTGTAGATAAAAGTTTTCTTCCCACGCAGAGTGTACAGCAGATGCTAATGTTTTTGTCACCTTTTACTGAGTCAAACTCAAAGTAATGTCGGTACTTCCAAGCATTAAATGCTGCATGGCCCTGCTCTCCCCGTGCTCCATGTTGTCTCTTGTTGATCACTACACGTGTCTGTTGTTTACCATTGACGTCGCACCGCTCATACGTCATTGTCACGAGACAGTCTCACAAAACAACATCACGGTTTAGTAACGCAGCCTGCTTGCGGGAAAGTAACAGTAATCCAACTACTGTTTTTTGCGATTATAATCCCTTACTTTACTCGTTACTTGAAAAAGTAATTGGATTACAGTAACGCGTTACTTCTAACGCGTTACTGCCCATCAGTGACCGTAACTGACGCAGCCATCACACAGTCTCCTTCGCGGGTCCGCTTCCTGTCCTGTCCCAGTTCACACCACAACCCGGTGGCGAGAAATGCCGTGGCGACTTCTCAAACCGAGCCCTGATCACCTGTTGTCCGAATGGTAAGTAGCCCCTAACAGCTCCTACCTATTTAATGTCCGCATTAAATGCATTTTAACTTTTCTTACGCACAGAGAAAAAGTGACTGATTTGTTGCAGTTAGCAGTGAACTACTTCTTCTTTTAGATTTGACTGGCGGTTGGCAACCAGCTTACAGGTGCATTACCGCCACGTACTTCACTCTATATCATCACTCTATACATCTTGGCCATACTTCACTCTATCACTCAATATATAATTCAAGAAATCTCACATACATTACCCCTAGATCATCAATCTGTATATCGTACGCGGTGAACTTTCATTTATCTGTGCTATTATATTTTATCTTATTAATTTACATGCTGTTGTGATATGCACCTATTTCAATCAAAATCAAATCAAATCACCCTTTACTGTCATTCAACTGTACAACCAATCATGTACAGTAGAACGAGATTGTGCTTTACCTATCTACTGTGTTAATCACACACACCCCAAGAGCAGAATCAGAGGGCCGCAGCCATGCAAGGCGCCGCCACAAATTTCCCTCCTCCATTCCATTATTGCTGAGCACCAAGCTGGATGGCAGGAAGTTCCACTTTTATATGGTCTTCGGCATGACCCGGCCGGGATTTGAACCCCTGCCTCCTGGGTGTGGGGCGGATGCTCTACCAACTGAGCCACCACTCCGGTTCATGGAAGTAAATCCTCTAAATATGTGTTTTTAATGGGCTGGTCCAGGGGTGTCAAACATATGGCTCGTGGGCCAAAAACGGCCCACCAGGGGGTCCAAAATTTTCTCTGTGAATTCACAGCTTTATTTCTAGTAAATTTCTGACTTTCTACTGATTACAATAGTTTGTGTAAATCTGAGATATTTTTTTCTCTGTAAGATGAGACTCCCATATTGAAAGGAGTCAGTTGAGGTGGTATGGGCATCTGATTAGGATGCCTCCTGGACGCCTCCCACTTGAGGTGTTTTGGGCATGTCCCACTGGGAGGAAACCCCGGGGCAGACCCAGGACTCGGTGGAGAGACTATGTCTCCCAGCTAGTCTGGGAACGCCTTGGTATCCTCTCTGAAGAGCTGGAGCAGGTGGCTGGGGAGATGGAAGTCTGGGCTTCTCTGCTTGAACTGTTGCCTCCGTGACCCGGACCTCCAGAAAAGCGGTAGAAGATGGGTGGAAGATGAGACTTTTTTTCTCAGTTTTCTTTTTCTTCTTTTTCTGATAAGGTTAATTGGCATCAAATTGGGGATTCTAAATTGTCCTTAGGTATGACTGTGAGAGTGAATGGTTGTCTGTCTGACTGGCGATCTGTCCAGGGTGTACCCTGCCTCTCACCCAAAGATGCTGGGATAGGCTCCAGCCCCTCCGCGACCCGAAAAGGATTAAGCGGAAGAAGATGAATGAATGAATGAAAAAAGAGCCCTTGATCTTGCTGTGTGTGCAAGATGATTTAACCTCTTGCACTCCGGTGTACCGCGGACGGGCACGTCTCTGCGTCCCAGAGCACACGAGCCCTCGTGCGCTCTGGGACGCAGGAGGGCGCTGCGTCCAAGCGCGCACTGAAAATAAAAGCTGCATTTCCGTTCTTCCACTGCAGACACAGCCGCGAACAGATTAGTTCATCTGATTGACCTCTCATTCGACTAATAAGAGCCTTGAATTGGGTTTCTGAAACCTTGAAGAACCAATGACTGAAAGCCTAGCAAGAAGGACCCGCCTACCAACGCTGTGAATGCAGCGAGCCAATTGAAGCACAGAAGTTCGCGAGCTGTTTTTTGTAAGGCTGGGTGAAGACAGACTGCTGCAGCAGATGAAAAAAAGGACCCGCAGGAAGAACCGTCACAGACCCAGCAGCACGGAGACCATCCACAAGTGCTACCTGTGTGACAGGGACTGCCATTCGCGAATCGGCCTCTTCAGTCACAAGCGGTGCTTTTTTTTTTTTTTTTTTTTTTATATTCGAGCAGAATAGACGTTTAGGATTCTCTTCCATGGTCATCATAGACCGACGGAGGCCGACGACGAAGGTCGTAAATCATTCGCCAAAACCGCAATCATTGAAGCGCAAAACCGCAATAATGGAATTATGTTTTGACCGGGTCACCAAGACCAGAACCACGAGTCCCTAACAAGGGACCAGTGTCGCGTTCGTCTGACAATGAGGAAGAGAAGTTCGCCAGGACACTGCTGCTGTGAAGAGGTAAGGTGTTATAAGCTAAATTATTCTTTATCCCTGAAAATTGTAACCAAAAATGGCTTTTGACCGATCGGTAAATTACAACTGTGCGGCGCACGAAGTCCGAAGTTCGTGCGCCGCGGTACACGGGTTGTGCGCCGCGTCCGGACCGTGAACGCCCCCCCCCCCCGCTACTCTTCTGTAGCGAGGGGGGGAAAGCCACAGTGACTGCGCCGCGGTCCCCACATGACTATTCCGTCATGTAGCGATGGCCAATGTCCGTCCTCCCACACACACACACACAGCCCTGAGTGTCACCTTTCATTAGAGCCCAAGATGAAGCTTCTATATTGAATCATTCAAAAGTTAGACGTTTTTCCAAACTGTGCCATTTGGCACAATTTGGCACAGTTCAAAAACGCCTGGGAACTACCTGAGAACAAAGCTGTGTAATATATTCATTTTTTGTGTTATTGTTACAAAATTTTGACCTCAGCTGGATAACACTTGGTTCTACATTTCTGTTGCATTTTCCAGCCCGGATCTGAAGCTGTGTGTTATTTGCAAGCATTTGTATCCAAAAAAAACACCAAGGCCAAATTTATTTTCTTCAAGTTCAGTATGTTTAGATGACTGTAACTCAGTGGCTGGAGCACTTAGAGAGATTATGACTGTTTTGCCAAAAAATTCAAAGTGTTTTCTTTTAAATGAGACCAACCCCATGAAGATGCTGCAAAGGGTTGAAGAACAGCTTTCGATTTACTTTGGGCACGTTATTTTTTGGCATTTTTAGGGAAATTGACCCGAGTGCAAGGGGTTAAGTATGCATTTAAAAGTAACGTGGAAGTTACTTTTCCAAGTAACTAGTTACTTTAATCATACAGTAACTCAAAAGTAACTCAGTTACTTTTGAAAAGAAGTAGCTAGTAACTGTAACTAGTTACTATTTTTAGTAACTTGCCCAACACTGGTAGCAAAAACACGTTCTAGGATTTTTGATAGGAAGGGCAGGTTGGAGATGGGATGGAAGTTATTCATGATGTTGGGGTTTAGTCCAGGTTTTTTGAGTATTGGGGTGACAGCGGCGAGTTTCAGGGGGTCAGGAACTGAGCCAGAGCTGAGGGAGGTGTTGATGATGATGCAGATGAGTGGGGAGAGGGATGGGAGGCAGAATTTGATAAGTGTGGAGGGGATGGGGTCCAGTACGGATGTGCGGCTTCTCATGCCTGTGGTAATTTTAGAGAGTTCTAGAGGGGTCAGTGTGGGGAAATGAGACAGTGGTTGAATAGAGATGGGGTGAGGAGCTAATGGATGGGTTAGGATCATATGGGAGGTGTTCAGGTTGCTGTGGATGGTGATGATCTTTGTTTGGAAAAAGAACAGGAATGAGTTGCACTTTTCAGCAGAGAACACTGGGGAGGTGTTGTTGATGGTTTGAGAAGATTGTTTACTGTGGAAAAGAGTGTTTTGGGGTTGTTGGAGCCAGTGTGTATGGGGTGAGAGTAGAAATGTGACTGGGCTGTGTTGAGGGTAGTTTTGTATTGTTGGAAGTGGTCCGTGTAGGCTTGGAGATGAACTGCTTTCTTGTAGAGTCTTTCCAGTTGTCACTTGCAGGATTTCATGGTGTGGAGTTCAGGAGTGTACCAGGGAGCAGATGAGTGAAGGAGACCGTTTTAGTTTTGATGGGGGCTAACTGGTTCAGACAGGAGGAGAGAGCGGTGTTGTAGTAGCGTACAAGATCCGTGGGGTCGTCAGAGAGCGGGGGAGGGGAGGCAGACATCACGCTGGTGAGTGAGGCTGAGAGGACGAGAGGAGTGATGGTTTTGATATTTCTGAAGGATATTGTGCGCTTTTCTTTAGGAGAGGGGATGGGGACATTGACGTCCATGGTGATTGCCAGGTGGTCAGAGATATGGAGGTTGATGCTGCTGAGTTGGAGGATTGTTAGTCTAGTTGAGCAGACCACATCCAGAATGTGTCCATGTGAGTGAGTCGGGAAATCAACGTGTTGAATGAAGATGAAGCATTGAAGAAGTTCCAGTAAGTCGGTGGCAGATTTGCAGTTGGTGGCATCGATGTGGAGATTAAATTCTCTGAGGAGAAGAACAGAGAGTGAGATGGCGGTGAGCTGGGTCAACAGATCCAAGAGTTCAGGTAGAAAGGAGGGGTTTGGCTTGAGGGGGCAGTAGATGACAGCGGTGATCAGGTGGGGTGGGACCAGAGAGTTTGAAGGCAAACTGTTCGAATGAGTGGAATGCAGGGGTGGGAATGTTGGATATTTTGATGTTTTTTCAGTGAATGACAGCAGCACCACCTCCGGCCATCAGGGTGGGGTTTATTGATGTAGGTGAATCCATAAGGTGTTTTCTCATTGAGTGGTAAATAGGCTAGGGGTTTATGCCATGTTTCAGTGGTGCAAAGAAAATCCAAGATGAGGCTTTTATTATTCAGTGAGTGTGTGTTGAGTAGAGCCAGTTTTAGGTGGCATTACTTTGGAACAGGTTGAGAGGACTGAGGAATGGGGCGGAGATTGGATAGGTTTACCTGCAGTTTATTACGATGAAGTGATGAGGATCTGACTGTGACTATGGGGTGAATGGGGAAAGCAGTGGCAGGAGGGAGAAGTGGCGGTTGGGGCCTGTAGGAGGAGCTGTAGCGGGAGGTGGAACACTGAGTTGAAGCCCTGGGAGGGTGGGAGGGACTGAGGTCGAAATGTAAATAGTCATGTGGCTGTTGGAGAGTTTGGACAATGAACTGCAAATTAACTGCTAAAATACAGCTGCCTAAGTTACTGGGGTGGAAACCATCCAGTTTTAAAAATGCTTTACAGTCTCAAAAGAAGTTAAAGTTGTCAGTGAAGCCCAGGTTGTGGATTTTGCAGGCAGAGAGCAACCAGGTGTGGAGGGAAAGGATTCGGCTGAAGAGTCCGTGTTCGCTGCCGTGAAGAGAGTATTGGTCCACTAATAAAAGCTAATTGGCTGCAGTTGTGAAGGAGCTGAAAAAGTTTGATGAACTGTCCTTTGATGATTTCTGACTGCCGGCGGGATGAATCCACACAGCCAACATGAACAATGTTTGTCTGAACAGATCAGAATCAGAATCAGAATCAGCTTTATTGGCCAAGTATGCACAACACATACAAGGAATTTGACTTTGGCTAAAAACTGAGGGGAGGGGAGTGTTTGGAGGATGCCAGGGAGTTTGGTGAGGATGAGACGAATGGTGGCACCGGGAAAACAGTGTGTTATTTCATTGAAGAAGCAAACGTTTCTTGTGATGGAATCGCCATTTATTAGAGTGGAGGGAAAAGGGAGCAGGGAGAAGCAGGAGGTGGATCAGCAACGTTGGAAGATGGAGTGGATCTCGCCACCGGTAATGGGGCAGGCAGAGAGAGATGAGGACAGGCGGGGACAGCGGCACGGACACACTGTGGAGCCGGTGTGAACTGTGGTACGGGGAGACGGTGGGCTCTGGGATGGGTGGGGCGTTTAGGATAACGCGAAGAAAAGGTCTGAGGAGGCAATGGGTTTTTGAACAGCGGGGAGGATGATGATGGCGACTGGGATTCACCCGCTAGGGGAGGAAAATTGTGGAGGTCTAGGATGTCGTATTTATTGTTAAGCTGGATGCAATGGAGGGGCGCCTGAGGGGATCAATTGTTTCTCCGGTGATGAGGAGCGACCAGGGACCAGGGTCATATGGTGTGGAAGTTGCAAATTTCTCACACTTGGTACCCTGCCAAGTCCAGGTGACATCCGACTCTGTGATCGACTGAGGGGTGGTGGCAGCCTGGCCAGGTGCGGAGACATCAGACGCCGGTGGAGAGGGAGCTTCAGCGGGGAAGGGTTCCGTGACGAAACTGGTGGAGGATGTGAAGTTTGGTTGAGTGGAACGGATGATGATAGTGTCCATCTGAAGTTTGGCTTCACAGATCTGGTGGAGTGTGAATATTCTTTGTTTCAACTCAGGTTTACGAGGATGGTGCAGTTGACGCCATCTGAGTCAAGCTGAGTGTGGTAGCAGCACGGGCCCAGCAGTTGGGCTCACTGCAGAGGTGAACGTAGTGATCCGGGTGGGGTTAGACGGCAGATAGGTCCCAGTAGCTTCCAGGAAGTGTAGTGCTAATGCTAACAAAACAAGCTAGCCGGCTAGTTTAGTTTACTTACAGCAGGTCCATCTCCGGCAGAGGTGTAGCACAAAATTTTGGGCCCTATGTGCAAGCCATCTTGGTGGACCCCCATGCTCACTTGATCAATATATCTCATGCATATTTTTCCCCACGGTATAAAACAATATAAGACAAAGATTATAAATATGATCTTAGTTTAACCTCTATATTGAGAAAATGCCAAATTGCCACTATAATAAAAGTCAAATGGTCAGACTTCACTCATTTTTATTATTATTTGAGAGAGTAGACAGACTGAAAATTCCACAAAAACAACTTTACAGAGAGAAACAGAATTCTTGGCAGTTACAGGGCAATTACTGTAGTTACCCAGCACTAAGTGGCACACACATGTGGCAGCTTTAGTGTGTATGCAACAAAACATAAAAATCACACAAAATATTTAGTCACATCACTACTGTAGTGATGTGTAGGTAAGAGCGCACGTGCAGTAAGTCAAGAACTGATTCACAGCCTTTAATCATTTATTTTTTGCCAATTAATAGAAGATGGAATGATAAGATTAGTTCTCCACAGTGCAAGCAGATACTCTGTGTACTTCTGTGATTGAATACTGTGTGTATTTTCTGTTTTAATGCATAATGCTGCCACTCATTTTTGCCACTCAGTGTTTTGCAACTGCCCATGAGTTCTGTTCTGCGACATCATGTGCATACCCTCTATTCCACAGACCAAGAAAAATTTTCACAAGACTGCAAAAAATTCAGCGTCCCCAGGTTTCTGTTTCCATAGAAACCAGTCTTATTCTATGTTGACAAAAGGCATATTCCTTTTTCATGTGCAACAGCACAGCCTAGTGGTACAAAATCACAACACTGTAATGAAAATCACATTTCATAACCCCCTGCTTAATTCCCTCATAACACAAAACAGAACCCAGAATCACTAGATCACCCCCATCACCTGGAGTAAACAAACAGGTAAACAAATACATAAACAACTCAAAACTAATAAAATGTGTAAACATCCCTTAAACAAATGAGAAAGCCAATTAAAAAAATATGTCACGCACGCACACACACCCCTCCTTCTATCCAAATAGACACTTCGTACTATATATTGTCCCCTTTACACCTACAAAGGCACATGAGTCATGTTTTGTATTGTGAACTTATTCTACTCTATATTTTATAATCCCATGCAGGCTGGGTACCTTCTGATGCATAGCACTCCCTGAGAATTTTTTTTTTCCTAGGTAATGCATTGAATTAAGTAATTAAGTAATAATTATAAGACAGCCCTTTTTCCAAGATCAAATAGTTTTTTATAAAGCATTAAATCTGATTCAAATGCACCAATAGTAGGTCATATAATAATTACACTCTACCTTATTCATCATTCATTATAGCCTTAAAGTTGGACAGTTTGCCTCCTCTGCTTCATTTGACCAATTCTGACTGATACTAAATCTGTTAGGATCAATCACAGAGGAAGTGCTAAAATACCAATACAAAGTTGAACTGTTTTTACCACAAGGTCTGACACATCTCAGTGTCAAATGATGGTGTGCTGGTAATAACTTTGATGCTGATGAATTTCTGATAGTAATTTTAAATCTCTTGTCAAAATAAAGCACCAACTTTTTGCACTAACATGCTGCTTCAGTCTGAGACACCTGTTGCTGATATTAGCTTAAACTGTATGTTAATTCAGTTGTGCTGCTTACCTCTCTTCTCAAAGAAACTGTTGAAAAGCTGGCTCCCTTCCCATAATTTTGTTCCCTTCACTTTTCTTTCTTTTCTTTTTGATATCCTGATTTAAATTTTTTAAGGAAAGACATAACTATTTTCTCTTCCCCTGCTCCTCTAGCTAACCACCAGTCTAAAGTAACTGAATTGAACCAGCAGGTGCAGCTGTGCAGGAGTGGACTAAACCATTTTGCATCTTTTTAAAGGGGTGATGGAGCCTCAGAGAATATCCATAATTATTGTTAATGCAAAATTCAGTCTCTCAACCGCTTCATTCATTCAGGGTGAATTATTAATTAGAAATTTAAAAATGCAACACAAAAAACCCTTTTCATTCCAGTCTTTTCAAGGCCCCCTCCCTGCAGTGGGCCCTGGGTACACAGTACAGTACACAGTACAAGTCTGACACTGGTCTCTGGAGATACGAGCTATATTGAGCTGGAGACCAACAAAGGGCGGAGCTTCAAGGCACCGTCTTACGGGACCTATACAGGCCGTCGGCCGATACTCTTCCACTCTACCCCCATCGATCACCAAAACCCAACCAGGGCTCACCTCAGGCTAGCTGCAAGTGGCGTCTGGTCCAAGGCAGGAAAAGATAATTTAAAAAAAAACTCAAGGTAGACAGTGTCATGGTCTGCTCTGTGCGTATTGCCATCAGCTGAGCGCACACCTGCTCTCCATCTAGACCTGGCCTATTTATACCACGCTGCCCTGGCTTCAGTGCGGAGTTGTCTCACTGTGCTCCAGACGAGCTTCATCTGCCATTCTCGACGTCTACCACAGCCTATTGTTGACCTTGTTCCAAGCCTGCTGCCACCGAAGTCTGAAGGACCTCACCTGCAGCCCACGTAAGCCCATTCATTCTTCTCACCTTGTCTACTAGTCCCCTGTGCACAGGCGGAGCTCCGTGGCGGAGGATTCTCCTCTCCTCTGTGGCGGCGGACTCCTCTTCTTCCCTTCCACTCTACACCTTCATCTTCAAGCCACGCACCAGCAGGAGCTGTATCTCATCTGCAGACACTGTCCTCCTGGCCGTAGCTGCCGCGCTGAACCTGAGCTGTCCACCATCCCAGCATACAGTAAGCCACAGACTAAACTGTTCCTCTCCTGCAGTTTCCACCACTTACTGTCCCGCTTCTGTGTGTCCCTAGGGTTGCCAGGCCGTACGGTGTCCTGCTCTGTTCCCTGCAGTTCCTGCTCACACTTACACACACGCATTCACACATTTTACACGCTAATAAACCTAATTGAATCTGTTCTGGAGTCTGTGTCCAGTCACTGTGTCATAAAACCATGTCAGTACAACTCCGCCAGAATGACCCAGCTGACAGCGCTTTGGTGCGCTGGATAAATAACATGGAGATCCGAATAGATCAATTGGCTTATCAGCAGCAATCTATACTGACCCAATCAGCTCGTGTTACGGACTGGTTGGTCTGGCTAACTGGTCCCCAGGCATTTCCCCTGGCTTCTCCTGGCCCAAGTAGCTCCTCGGCGCCTGCTAGCTCCCCGGCTAACCAGTTCAGACAGGGGCCCCCTGCCCGGCTGACCCCCATCCCGACTTTCAACTGCTTTAACGGTAAACTAGGGGAGGCTAGGGGTTTTGTCATGCAGTGTGAGGTAGTTTTCCAGCGGGTACCCGAGGATTTCACCACAGACCATAGCAAGATTGGTTATATGATTAATTTACTGGAGGGGCGAGCGTTAGCTTGGTCTTATGCAGTTATGGCTAGAGCTAACTATGCCAGCTTGACTTATAGCCAGTTTATTGGGGAATTTAATGAAGTGTTTGATCATTCCGACCGGGACAGTGTGCTTACTTCATGGTTGCTAAATCTGAGACAGGGTACCAAGGCCGTGGCCGACTACGCTGTCGACTTCCGGGCGGTGGCTACCGAGGTGGGGTGGGAGGACGCTTCCCTGTGTAGTATCTTCATCAGGAGCCTCAGCCCTAGTCTTCGGGATGAGCTAGCGCCCTTGGAGAAGCCAACTAGGCTATCCGAACTAATTTCCTTAGCCATCAGCTTAGATAACAGGTTGAGGGAACGGGCAGCGAAACGTAGATCTTACAGTTGCTCGGGTGCCCAGTACCACCGCGGCCCTCAACCTTCCCTATTGGCCCTTCCTTCCTCCGACTCCCCTGAGGTCCCGGAACCAATGGTAGTGGGTCAGTCCAGGTTGTCTCCGGCGGAGAAACAGCACCGCCGTAAGTTGGGGTTGTATCTCTATTGCGGGAGCGAGGAGCATGAGGTAGCGTCATGTCATCTTTGGCCAAAAGGGGGAGCCCGTGCGTCGCAGTAGGGGGACTCACTCAACTGTTCATGTAAATTTGAGCCATTTTTCTCCTTAAAATGAGACTTTTTGCTAAGCTAACCGGCCAAGAAGGAAGACAGAGACGAGATAACATCAGAATTCACGGTCTGAAAGAAGGAGCTGAAGATAGTTTCAACACAGTGGCGGAATGCGTGGAATCCTTATTGAGAGAGAAGATGGATATTCCACAAACCACCGATTTGAAGATAGAAAAGGCCCATCGTACATTAGCCGCAAAGCCAGTGGCAGAAGCGCCCCCGCGTTCGGTGGTGGTAAGATTCTCCGATTTCAAAATAAAACAAGAGGTTGTAAGACGGGCTTGGCAGAAAAAAGGATTTATGCATCAAGAGAGAAAAGTCTTCGTGGAGCACGATTACGCCCCTGACGTTCTTAAAAAGCGACGGGAATATAACGACGCCAAAAAGGTTCTACGGGAACGGAATCTACGCTTTCAGACGCCATTTCCGGCGAAGTTAAGGGTCTTTTATGGTGAAGAGTCATGTCTCTATAATTCAGCGGAAGAAGCAACAATTGACATGGCGAGAAGAGGACTCCCGGTAACGGTGTTTAAACCCGCAGCGAATCTGAGCGAGAAGATCAGAGCTCAAACGTGGTCCACTCAGAGACCTTCAAAATCCACGGGCCAGCAGTGGGAAACCCAGCCCCAGAGCTACAAAGATAAGCTTTCCAGTTCCAGGAAGGAATAGCGACCTTTTTTGGTTTTTGGGGTTTTTTTTTCTTTTCAGCCATTCTGCACTTCCATCCCCCCTCCTACAAGGTAACAAACATTAAAGGAAGTGCAGAATCAGCATGTGGTAAAACCTTTCATGGAGCAGTTATAGCATTAGAAACAAATGTCTTCTTAATTTAAAGGGAAAAAAAAAAATCTTGTTAAAATAGAAATGTAACAATGACCCACATGTTCTCGCCACACTAACAAATACTGTATTAGAGTGAATGTTTGCTGTGATGGGGGTGGGAGGGTGCACACAATCTCATAGGGTATAGGCATAAAAAAAAAAAAAAAAAAAAATCATTACAAATTCGTATTGGGATCTGAAATTCACGTTAAAAACATGGGACAACTTACAGGGGTAAGAGAGGGCCCTCAACACGTAACAGAGTTTGAGGAATTTCCCTCAGAGCCTACACTCCATCAGGGCTCTTACAAGGTCTTTAAAGAGACCCCAGCTCAGGAAGTTTTTTTGACAGTTTTTTGTTTTAAAGTTTCGTACACTATGTTCTTAATGTTTTTTATGTTCTTAATGTTCTTTCAGTTTCTGAGTAGCAAAAAAGAGGGCCACCACACTGTTATACTAAATAAGAAAATACAATGGAGAAACAGGGTGTAACCAAAATAGCCTCATATAATGTAAAAGGGATCCTGAATCCAGTTAAAAGATCCAAGATTCTACGCAAAATGAAAAAAGACAAAGCAGAAATAATATTTTTACAAGAAACCCACCTAACAGACGTGGAACACACTAAACTCAATAGACAAGGGTTTAAAATGATCTCTTCATCTTCATACAAGTCAGGGAGGAGGAGGGGAGTAGCGACATTGATATCAACCAAAATTACATTTGAAAAAAAATCAGAACACAAAGATAAAGAAGGGAGGTACAGTTTGGTAATTGGGCGGCTAGAGGGAGAAGATATCACCCTGCTGAATATATATGCACCACCAGGGGCTAAATGGAAATTTTATAAAAATGTATTCGACCTAATGATAACTAAAGCCCAAGGTTTAGTGATATGTGGTGGAGACTTCAATCTAAGACTGAATCCATACTGGGATGCAACAGGTAATTCTTCACATCAAAATAACACTCAAAATAGGAAAACTCGGATGCTACTAAAAGAAATGGGAATCTGTGACGTATGGAGGGAATTCAACCCCAATGTAAAAGATTATACTTTTTATTCAACACCACATTCATCTTACTCAAGGATTGATTACTTTTTTATGTTTAATAGAGACATTGGAAGAGTAAAAACATGTAAAATAGGACTGATGGATCTCTCTGACCACAGTCCGATCTATATGGACTTAAACATCCAAAAATACAAAAATAATACATTTTCCTGGAGGTTGAATTCAAATGTCCTGAAAGGACCACTGAAAGATGAATTGGAATCAGATATTTTCAGATATTTGGAAGAAAACGATAATGGAGAAGTATCCCCTTTAATACTGTGGGATGTGTGCAAAGCTGTAATAAGGGGAAAAATTATTGCAAAACTGGCAACCCAAAAGAGACTGAGACAAGAAAAACTAATCACACTAGAGTCAGAACTCAAGAACCTAGAAAAAGAACACAAAGACAACACTCATTCTAATGGCTCGCTCAAGATTAAAGAAATTAAAAATCAAATAAATGTGATCTACACAATAGAAATCCAGAAGAAACTTACATTTCTGAAACAAAAACACTATGAAGCAGGCAGTAAATCGGCAAAATTACTAGCCTATAAACTGAGGAAACAACAAACAGAAAGAGCAATCTACAAAATCAGAGACCCAGTATCAAAGGAAATAAAATTCAGAATTCAGGATATTCTTAAAAGCTTCGAGAATTACTACAAGAACTTATACTCCCACAAAAAACATAAAAACGCATCCGAGACATTCCTAAACACATTAAACCTTCCCCAACTTACGGAATCACAAAATAAAACACTACTGTCAGAAATACAACCTAAAGAATTGGAAAAAGCAATTATGAAACTTAAAGCTAACAAATCCCCAGGAGCAGATGGCTATACAGCAGAATGGTACAAAACCTTTAAACAGCAACTATCTCCTCTCCTCCTGAAAACATTTAACTATGTCCTCCACACAGGGGAAATCCCCCCCTCCTGGAGAGAAGGGGTCATTGCAGTTATACCTAAACCTGAAAAGGATAAACTAGAATGCTCCAACTACAGACCAATCAGTGTATTAAATCAGGACTATAAGCTTTTTACCATTATCCTTGCCAAAAGGTTAGAAAACATACTGACAGACTTAATTCACTTAGACCAAACAGGTTTTATAAGACAAAGACAGACACAAGACAACATTCGACGCACTTTACACATAATTCATCATATAAAAAAATATAACTTAAATGCAGTCATATTGGGATTAGATGCTGAAAAAGCATTCGATTCGGTTGACTGGTCTTTCTTATATAGAATCTTATCCAGTTTCAATTTTCATAACAACTTCATTAGAACTATACAGGCATTATATAAAAAACCAACAGCTAAAATAAGGATTAACGGTAATTTATCATCATCTTTTGAGCTGGAAAGAGGATGTCGTCAAGGCTGCCCCCTGTCTCCACTGCTCTTTGCAATCTTCATAGAACCTCTGAGCCAATGGATAAGACAAAATCAAAAAATTCAGGGTATTACACTTGGTGAGAAGATAAGATAAGATAAGCCTTTATTAGTCCCACAATGGGGAAATTCCAGGATTGCAACAGCACAGGGACAGCAACACTCAGAGCAACAATCAGAAGGCAAGAAAAAACAACATCTAGCAAACATATGTCCATATTACTATAAATGTATATATATAGACACACAGTGCAGAGCATTATGGCTGGTGGATGTGCAGCAGAAAGTCTAAGCTCTCTCTCCGCGGATGCAGCGGGCCAGCTGGAAGTCTTTGGGCATGATGGTGACCCCCTTAGCGAAGAAGAGACCACCAGGTGGGTCTCGCTGGTCTCCTGCAGAGCCATGACGGCGAAACTCAGGAAACGCAGGACGGTCTTGAAGTCCTGAGCGATCTCCCTCACCAGGCGCTGGACGGGCAGCTTACGGATGAGCAGCTCCGTGGATTTCTGGTAGCGACGGATCTCTCTCAGAGCCACGGACCTGTGACGGCGAGGCCTCTTCACTCTGCCGGTGGCCAGAGCGCCTCTCCGAGCAGCCCTGGTGGCTAGCTGTCTCCTGGGGGGCTTCTTCCTCCAGTAGATTTTACGGGCGGTCTGCTTGGTTCTTGCCATCGCTCTTTATTATTCTGTCTTATATTTCTTTCACGCCGCCTAAACTCCAGCCCGGCACCCGCTTCGTTTTCGCTACAGCTCCCGGTATGTCGAGTTTCCCATTAGCACCGGGCGGCGGCCAAGTGCTAGCTAGCACTAGCTCCTCCCCACTGTAACGTCTCCCGCTGCAAACCGTGGCTCCGTCCGCCGACCCGGGAGATCCCCGGGGCGATCCGTGCGTCCGTGATATATATACAGAGTGAAAGGTGTAGAAAGAAGAAGGAAGATAAAAAAAAAGGCTGTTGCAACAGGCAGCCGACTCGTGTGGCGCCGCCGGTCCGGCAGAGCCGGAACCGGAGAAGGAACATAAAATAGCACTCTTTGCTGATGACATTTTAATATACCTAGGGCAGCCAGACACTTCTTTACCAGAACTAATCTCAGTTTTTTCAGACTATGGAGATTTATCGGGGTACAAATTAAACATGCATAAAACCCAAGTTTTAACATTCAACTATGACCCAAATCATTATTCACTAAGTGAATTCAAAACTAACTGGGAGTTGGAATCTATGAAATATCTGGGGGTCAATATCCCGAAACAACTCGACAAAATTATAACACTAAACTATGATCCACTGGTGACAAAAATAAAAATCTGACCTAGCAAGATGGAATATGATACCATTCTTAGGTACTGCACAAAGAATTGAAGCAGTCAAAATGAATATACTTCCACGTCTTCTGTACCTTTTCCAAACAATACCGGTAGAACCTCCCCAAAAAACATGGCAGGAGCTGGACAGAAGGATCTCAAGATTCATATGGCAGGGCAAGAGACCTAGAATCAGATATAGAACCCTACAACTAAACAAAGACAAAGGTGGGCTCGCGCTGCCAAATATCAGGGACTATTTTATAGCTGCACAAATTAAAGCTTTAGTAGAGATATGTAACCCAGTCTACACTGCACAATGGAAGGAGATGGAAGGCCAAATAACAAGTGACATCCCCCTACAGGCGATAATAGGGAACAATGCCTTACCTAAACTCTTGAATAACACTAACCCGTGGATAGAGACCCCGCTAAAAATTTGGTTTAAGATAGTCAGAGAGAATCAAGCTAAAGAGCCCTATCGACTTCTGCAATGGATTGCCTATGATCAAGACTTTACCCCCAATAAAACAGACACTAGATTTAAAGAGTGGAAAGAGAAAGGGCTGATAAAATATTACGATTTTTTTAAGGGGAAACTTTAAGAAGTTTTGAAGATTTGAAAAAACAAGGACTAATAAATCAAGATCTTTACAGGTTCTTTCAGCTTAGGCACCACATAAACAATATACTTAAAAAGGAGGATTTGGAAAGGGCCCAGTCAGGTGTTCTGAAGGTCTTCTTAATGGCATATAAAGGGATCCCAGGGATCAGATACATTTCTAAAATATACCAAGGTCTTCAAGACTTAAAAGGAGACAACACATCATATATAAAAGAGAGATGAGAAAAAGAGGGGAATTTCACTTTACAATTGGAAATATGGGAAAAGCTAAATAAACAGCAATGGAAAAGTACCTCATCCCTGCAGTGGAGAGAATTTGGATGGAAAAACTTGGTAAGATTTTTCAGAACACCTGCACAAAACAAATTTACCCATAAGGGGTTGAACTGTTGGCGCTTGTGTGGTGAAAAGACTGCAAATCATTTTCATGTGTTTTGGTCATGCCCAGTTATCCACCAATATTGGACCAACGTACAGACAATATTGGGGAAAATATTCAAAATAACAGTTCCCTTTTCTTTTGTAACTTTGTATTTGGGTTTACTACCGGACTCACTGGAAAGACGAGGAGATAAATACTTATTCAATGTTTTAATATTGGCAAGTAAAAAAGCCCTAACTAAAAAATGGATGCTGAAGGACTGTCCTACACCTGAAGATTGGATTAACGTGATTCAAGACATTTACATTCTGACATTTACATGACATTTGCACTGAGACAGGACATGGATGGGTTCATGAACTTTTGGCAACCCTGGATCGCATATGTGTCTTCCATTAGATCTAATCTTTGACAAATACCATTTCAATAATGGTCCCACTCTTTGTTCCAACACTACTCAGATGCTCTTTTACTTTTAATTACTTAATTTTCTGTTTGTTTGTTTTTTGCTGTTCTGTTTGTTTGTTTATTCGTTTTTTTAATTTAATTCTCTTTAATTTCACTTTTTCTTAAACTTTAAAAAAAAGGGGGTGTTGTAATAACTATCCTACCAATGTTGTCAAATAGCAAAAAATAAGGGAACGTGTGATGAAAATGTAAACAATGCAATGCTGTAATGACCTGTATACCCTTTACAAAAACTTAAATAAAAAAAAAGAGACTTTTTTCTTCATCAGTTTTCTTTTTCTTCTTTTTTCTGGTGCAAACAGGTAGTGTAGATTCAGATGAAATCCATCAGCAACTACTAATGACCTTGTGCAACCCGAACTGATGTCCCAGTTCATAGGGGTCATTTTCAACCTCTATCAAGGCCCAAGGGGTAGGAGTTGGCAAAGGGGAAGGGGTAGGGATACAAATGAGAAATGGAACGGGCCCCAAATCTACCTGTACTTCACTCTCATATTACAAATATTTTTCTACACTGTTTTACAGTATTTACTGCTGTTAATAAATAATTCAACAGTGTTTCTCTTGCTATTTTTATGTATCTATAAGGGTCATATTCATTTAAAATGACTGTAAATTTAATTCAAGTAAATTTTAGCATGCAATACTTAAATTTGATCACATTAAACATAATTTTCCAACCACAAAATTGTGGCTTGTGAAAAGGCTGAGTGGCTAGTAACTTTGGAAAATCACTAGCCACAGTGGCCAGTGAGCAAAAAAGTTAATGTCAAGTCCTATATATACAGTCATGTGAAAAAATTAGGATACCTCATTAAATATTCAGTTCTTTATTAAGAAATGTTCACATATCTATGTCTAACCTTGTTTTTGTTCTTATTTGCATTTTTTAATATTTATTTTTGCCATTTTAAGTGGGAATGAATGTGGGGGTGTCCTAAAAAAAGATGGGGTTATCCTAATTTATTCCTCACTATTTGTTTAGAATTATATTATTATACATTATATTATTATACATTATATTATTATTTTACAGTAAATATGAAAAAAGTCTTGAATTCATTTTTAATTGTTTAGTTGTATTACATGAATCTCCCAGTATTTTAAACACTGATAATAAATATCCATATGTCCAAATATGTAAAAAAAAAACCCAACACAGGCTCATACGAGGTATCCTAATTTTTTCACATGACTGTACACACACACACACACACACACACACACACACACACTACTCACAAAAAGTTATGGATATTTGACTTTCGGGTGAAATTTCAGGATGCACCTAAAATGCACTATTGTGGAAGAAAAAAGCAGATGAGGCAGTAAGCTGAACGACAGAACTTTACTCTTCTTCCAACATCAAGTACAGAAAATCTAAACCTGGGTCTCTGGGCGCCTCCTTTTTATAACCTTTATTTCCCTCCCATGAGACCCTGGGAGCCAAAAACAATACCCTCAGTGGACAAAGACATGTGTGACACATTAACATCACATAATGCCAGTCCTGCTTCTCACACCCTCTCTTCTTCCATTAGCTCTGGCGTCTCCTAAACTCCCCGAGGGGCGAATAGTCCTTTCTGTTACGTCTGAGACACCCCCCCCCCCCCCGGTGCCACTTCCTCCTTCAGTCCTTTGTTCTATCTTCCCCCTGGCTTCCGACTGTGGGTGGAGAACCCCCAACACCGTGCCACCACACAGCCCACCCCCAAACACCCAGAAAGGGCACTAACCCCCCATCCTTTGGGCTTGAGCCGACGCCCATAGTGGCTGTAGCGGGGGGGGGGGGGGGGGGAATCGCCGGTCCAGTCGAAACACCCTGCTGGCGAGGTGTGCAGGTAGGCATGTTAGTCTGTGGAGGGAAATAGGGTCGGGGGGAAAACATGTTAGCTTCGTGAGCACATGTCTCTACCGAGGGAACACCAACTTGTGGAGCCACCGAAGGTGGGCGTCCGCACCAGAGAGCTTGGGCCAACACCACCTGCTCATCTGCCAAAACAAAAGCGGGCTTCAGCCTATTGATGCAGACAATCTCCCTAAGTCTAACACAAAAAGCTTTGACCCAGTTTCCAGCACCCTGAATGGTCCGTCGTACGGTGGTCGCAGCAGGGTCCGGTGTGCATCGTGCCTGACAAAAACGAAACTGGCTTTCTGTAAGCTTTTCGGGACGAAGGTGCGGGGTAAACAATGGTGGGCCAGGCCCAGCACGTTAACAGGCTCTGTACTGTGCAAAAATTGTGCAGGCGGATCGGCCCCGGGCGCAGGGTTTTCCGGTAAAAACTCTCTGGGGATCCGCAGCGGCTGAGGAGAAACGAGTTCTGCCGGGGAGGCTGCCATATTCTCCTTAGGCACAGACTTTGACCCGCAGGCTCTGGGCCATCGCAGACCAGAGTTCAGAAACGAATTGCGGACCCCTGTCGGAAGTGATGTCTGATGGGGATCCAAACCGTGCAACCCAAGCTGACAAAAAAGCGTGAGCTACTTCCGTGGATGTGGTGGAAGCCAGCGGGACCACTTCAGGCCAGCGAGTGGTGCAGTCTACAATTGTCAAAAGGTGTGTGAAACCTTGCAACAGCGGGAGGGGTCCCACCAAATCCACGTGGACGTGGTCAAACCTCCTGGTCGGGATTTGGAACGGCTCGAGGGGGGGCTCTGGTGTGCTTGTGCACTTTGGCCTGCTGGCATGCAATGCATGCTGCAGCCCACTCTTTCACGTCCTTGTGCAAGTGTGGCCAGACAAATTTCGCCCCCACCAGTTTTACCGAAGCGCACACGCCGGGATGCAAAAGGGAGTGGACTGACTCAAAAATGTGGCAGCGCCAAGTGGTTGGAACCACCAGGTGCGGGCAACTGGTGGAGACGTCGTAGAGCAAGGGAGGGCACCCTTCTTGCACCACCTTGCTCTCCAGCTTTAATCCAGTAGGCACAGACTGGAGCGCGCAAATGTCCACATCCCCAGTTTGCTCCGCGGTCATGGCAGGGAAATCTATTCCCACGTAGACTGGGGAGACTAACACACATGACAAGCAATCGGCCACGACGTTGAGCTTACCGGCAACATGTTGAATGTCGGTCGTGAATTCCGAGATCGCGGCCAAATGCTGTTGCAGCCGGTCCGACCACGGTTCAGAGACCTTGGACATTACATACGTTAGTGGTTTATGAGCCACGAACGCAGTGAACTCGCGCCCTTCTAGCCAAAACTGGAAATGGCACGTCGCAAGGTGGAGGGCCAACAACTCTCTGTCGTACGTACTGTATTTGCATTCGTTGTCATGCAAAGTACAACTGAAAAATGCGAGTGGCTGCCACGAACCGGAGACGTACTGCTCCACCACTGCCCCTATGGCAATATCAGACGTGTCCATGGTGAGCGCTATCCACGCCAACGGGGCAGGGTGGGCTAGCAAAGCGGCGTCAGCAAGCGCTGTTTTGGCATTTGTGAAAGCCTGAACTTGCTCAGGGATCCAGTCGATGTTTTCCGCAGGTTTCTTTTTCTTTCTTCTTTGTTGCAGCACCTTTGGCTGCACTCACAGCACTCAGTCTTTCTGGGTAGGAATCTATCAGTGTGGCACATCTTGATGTTTTGTAAAAATGCTCCAAATCTATCAGATTTCGAGGGCATCTCCTGTGCATAGCCCTCTTCAGATCACCCCACAGATATTTGATTGGATTCAGGTCTGGACTCTGGCTGGGCCATTCCAAAACCTTAATCTTCTTCTGGTGAAGCTATTCTTTTGTTGATTTGGATGTGTGCTTTGGGTCACTGTTGTGCTGAAAGATGAAGTTCCTCTTCATCTTCAGCTTTCTAGCAGAAGCCTGAAGATTTTGTGCCAACACTGACTGGTATTTGGAACTGTTCATAATTCCCTCCGCCTTGACTAAGGCCCCAGTTCCAGCTGAAGAAAAACAGCCCCAGAGTATAATGCTGCCACCACCATGCTTCACTGTAGGTATGATGTTCTTTTGGTGATGAGCAGTGTTGTGTTTGCACCATATTTGGAATTATGGCCAAAAAGTTCAACCTTGGTTTCATCGGACCATAACACATTTTCCCACAAGTGTTTGGGAGATTTCAAATGTGTTTTTCAAAATGTAGCCAGGCTTGGATGTTTTTCTTCGTAAGATAACACTTCCATCTTGCCACCCTCGACGGGAGATTGTTACCACATGTACTAAACAGGCAGTAATTGCCAGAAATTCCTGCAGCTCCTTCAATGTTGCTGTTGGCCTCTTGGCAGCCTTCCTGACCAGTTTTCTTCTCATCTTTTCATCAACTTTGAAGGGACATCCAGTTTTTGGTAATATCACTGTTGTGCCATATTTTCTCCACTTGATGATGCCTGTCTTCACTGTGTTCCATGGTATATTTAATGCCTTGGAAATTCTTTTGTACCCTTCTCCTGACTGATCCCTTTGAACAATGAGATCCCTCTGATGCTTTGGAAGCTGTCTGTTGACCATGGCTTGTGCTGTAAGATGTGACTACAAAAATGTCAGGGAAAGCCTACTAGAACAGCTGGTTTATTTGGGGTTTATCAGAGACACTTTAAATGATGGCAGGTGTGTGCTGACTCTCATTTAACATGAGTTTGAATGTGACTGGTTAATTCTGAACACAGCCACATCCCCAGTTATAACAGGGTGTGCATATTTATGCAAACAGGTTATTGTATGTTTCTTATTTTTTATTTTTTCCCTTAAAAGATTTCAGTTCCTTTTTCAATTGGGTTGTGCAGGTTATAGGTCATATTAATGGTGGAAAAAGTTTTGAAATGATTTATCTTGGTCTCATTTTTTTACATCATAAAAACCTGGCATTTGAACAGGAACGTGTAGACTTTTTATATCCACTGTGTATGTGTGGTGGAGAACATGGCCCATTCAGACTCCATGTCTCCAGACTCCCTTGGAATGTGGCTGAAGTTCTTCCGGAGGTGGGAGTTGAAGACCTCCCGGACAGGGGCCTCAGCCAGACGTTCCCAGCGCACCCTCACTATACGTTTGGGTCTACCAGGTCTGAATGGCATCCTCCCCTGCCACTGGATCCAACTCACCACCAGGTGGTGATCAGTTGACAGCTCTGCACCTCTCTTTACCCGAGTGTCCAAGACATACGGTCGCAGGTCTGATGACATGATAACAAAATCGATCATCAACCTGCGACCTGGGGTGTCCTGGTGCCAGGTGCACATATGGACACCCTTATGCTTGAACATGGTGTTTGTTATGGACAAACTGTGGTTAGCACAGAAGTCCAATAACTGAACATCACTCGGGTTCAGATCGGGCAGGCTGTTCCTCCCAATCACCCCCCTCCAGGTTTCACTGTTGTTGCCCACGTGCGCATTGAAGTCCCCCAGTAGGACAATGGAGTCTCCAAGAGGAGCACCCTCCAGCACCCCAGTCAGAGACTCCAAAAAAGGTGGGTACTCTGAAACATCATTTGGTGCATAGGCACAAATGATGGTCAGGATCCATTTCCCAACCCGAAGGCGCAGGGAAGCAACCCTTTCATCCACCGGGGAAAACTCCAATATAGAGGCAGCAAGGTGGGGGGATACAAGAATACCCAACCCTGCTCATCGCCTCTCGCCTGGGGCAACTCCAGAAAAGGCCAAGCTCCAGCCCCTCTCCAGGAGACTGGTTCCGGAACCAGAGCTATGTGTTGAGGTGAGGCCGATTATATCTAGCCGGTATCGCTCAACCTCGTACACCAGCTCAGGCTCCTTCCCCACCAGAGAGGTGACATTCCACGTACCAAAAGCCAGTTTAGAAAGCTTAGGATCAGTCCGCCAAGGTCTCCGCCTTTGACCGCCACCTAATCCACATAGCACCGGACCCCCATGATCCCTTCTGCAGGTGGTGAGCCCACTGGAGGGCGGACCCATGTAACTTCTTCGGGCTGAGCCTGGCGGGGTCCCATGGGTGGAAACCCGGCCACCAGACACTAGCCATCGAGCCCCTCCCCGAGGCCTGGCTCCAGGGTGGGGGGTGGAGTACACTGAATCCTTGATCTAGAATTTATCATTCTGATAATTCTTTATATTGTTTACTTATTAGATGTTGGTTCTTAGAGTTACTGTTGTCACAGTTGTTTTTCTTTCCTATTTTTGCTCAGCAGTTATGACATCTGTCTTTCTTTGTACCATTTTTAAATGATACCATTTTCTTTTGTACCTCTATTGTTGAAGCAGCAGCCCAGAGCTGCAGCCGCAAGGTGGTCGGTGCATCTCGTGGTGGCAACACCCGAACCAAGTGGTGGACACCAGTGGTGAGGGGGGCCATTAAGCTGAAGAAGGAGTCCTATCAGGCTTGGTTGGCTTGTGGGACTCCCGAAGCAGCTGAGGTGTACTGGCAGGCCAAGCGGAGTGCAGCTCGGGTGGTTGCTGAAGCAAAAACCCGGGTATGGGAGGAGTTCGGTGAGGCTATGGAACAAGACTTTCGGTCAGCCTTGAAGAGATCCTGGCAAACTGTCCGGTGGCTCAGGAGGGGGAAGCAGCTCCCTGTCCACACTGTGTATGGTGCGGATGGGGTGCTGTTGACTTCAACTGGGGATATCGTCGGGCGGTGGAAGGAATACTTTAAGGATCTCCTCAATCCCACTGATATGCCTTCCACAGAGGAAGCAGGGCTTGTGGACGAGGGGAGAGACTTGCCTATCACAGGGGCTGAGGTCACCAAGGTGGTTAAAAATCTCCTTGGTGGCCGGGCCTCAGAGGTGGATGAGGTTCGCCCTGAGTACCTCAATGCCCTGGATGTTGTAGGGCTGTCATGGTTGACACGCCTCTGCGACATTGCGTGGAGGTTGGGGGCAGTGCCTTTGGCATGGCAAACCGGGGTGGTGGTTCCTCTCTTGAAAAAAGGGGACCGGAGGGTGTGCTCCAACTTTAGAGGGCTCACACTCCTCAGCCTCCCTTGGAAGGTCTATGCCAAGGTACTGGAGAGGAGAGTCCGGCCGTTGGTCGAACCTCGGATTCAGGAGGAGCAATGTGGTTTTCGTCCTGGCCGTGGCACATTGGACCAGCTCTTTGCCCTCTCAAGAATTCTCGAGGGTTCATGGGAGTTTGCCCAACCAGTTTACATGTGTTTTGTGGACTTCGAGGAGGCATTCGACCGCGTCCCTCGTGGTTTTTTGTGGGGGGTGCTTCGGGAGTATAGGGTATCAGGCTTGTTGTTACGAGCTATTCGGTCTCTGTACGGCCGTTGTGAGAGTTTGGTTCGTATTGCCAACACTCGGTTGAACTCATTCCCAGTGAGAGTTGGACTCCGCCAGGGCTGCCCTTTGTCACTGATCCTGTTCATGATTTTTATGGAAAGGATTTCTAGGCGCAGCCAAGGAATGGAGGGTGTCATGCTTGGTGCCCACAGGATCTCATCTCTGTTGTTTGCAGATGATGTCCTGTTGGCCTCATCCAGCAATGACCTACAGTTCTTGCTGGGACAGTTTGCCGCTGAGTGTAAAGTGGCTGGGATGAGAATCAGCACCTCCAAGTCCGAGTCCATGGTCCTCAGCTGGAAAAAGGTGGATTGTCCTCTCCGGGTTGGGGACAGGCTCCTGCCCCAAGTGGATGAGTTTAAGTATCTTGGGGTCTTATTCACGAGTGAGGGGAGAATGGCGCGAGAGATTGACAGACGGATCGGAGCAGCAACTGCAATGATGCGGACGTTGTACTGTTCTGTTGTGGTGAAGAGGGAGCTGAGTTCTAAGGCAAAGCTGTCGATTTACCAGTCAATCTATGTTCCTACTCTCACCTATGGTCACGAGCTTTGGGTAATGACCGAAAGAATGAGATCGCGGATACAAGTGGCTGAAATGAGCTTTCTCCGTAGGATTGCTGGACTCACCCTCAGAGATAGGGTGAGGAGCTCAGTCATCCGGGAGAGGCTCAGAGTAGAACCGCTGCTCCTCCACATTGAAAGGAGTCAGTTGAGGTGGTATGGGCATGTGATTATGATGCCTCCTGGACGCTTCCCACTTGAGGTGTTTTGGGCACGTCCCACTGGGAGGAGACCCCGGAGCAGACCCAGGACTCGGTGGAGAGACTATGTCTCCCAGCTGGTCTGGGAACGCCTTGGTATCCTCTCTGAAGAGCTGGAGCAGGTGGCTGGGGAGAGGGAAGTCTGGGCTTCTCTGCTTGAACTGCTGCCTCCGCGACCCGGACCTCCGGAAAAGCGGTAGAAGATGGATGGATGGATGGTGTATGTCTGTATATACATTACCGTTCAAAAATTTGGGGTCACTTAGAAATTTCCTTATTTTTGAAAGAAAAGCACTGTTTTTTTTCAATGAAGATAACTTTAAACTAATCAGAAATACACTCTGTACATTGCTAATGTGGTAAATGACTATTCTAGCTGCAAATGTCTGTTTTTTGGTGCAGTATCTACATAGGTGTATAGAGGCCCATTTCCAGCAACTATCACTCCAGTGTTCTAATGGTACAATGTGTTTGCTCATTGCGTCAGAATTCTCCAGATTACCTCAACAAATTAACAGCTAGAATGCCAAAGGTCGGCAATGCTGTAATTGCTGCACATGGAGGATTCTTTGATGAAAGCAAAGTTTGAAGGAAAAAATTATTATTTCAAATACAAATCATTATTTCTAACCTTGTCAATGTCTTGGCTATATTTTCTATTCATTTTACAACTCATGGTGGTAAATAAAAGGGTGACTTTTCATGGAAAACACAAAATTGTCTGGGTGACCCCAAACTTTTGAACGGTAGTGTATATATGAATAATTTAATTTAACTGCTTACTAGCTCTGTAAATGTTATTTTCACTTACTTAATTTTTACCTGTAAAAGCTATTTTACTTGTTTTAACATCTTGTAATGTGTATTTACTTTTTTAATCATTATTTATCATTTATTATTGCTCTGAGTGCATTGTGTATGTCATCTCTCGGTGCCACACCAGTCGGCTGCCTTTTGCAACAGCGGCTCGATTCCGAGTTTTTTTTTCCCTTCCTCTCTCTTTTGATCACTTTTTTTTTTTTCACCCCACTTATATCACGGACACACAGATCGTCCCAAATGTCTCCTGAGCCGGTGGACGGAGCCACTGTTTATAGCAGGATTCGATACAACAGGGAAGAGCTGCTAGCATTTAACCGCCACCCGGTCCCACTGGAAAAACTCGACATACCGAGAGAATTGAGGCGAAAACGCAGCGGCTGCCGGGCTGGAGTAAGGCGGAGGACAAAAAATATAAGGTACAGACCCTCCCTTCCATCTGTTGTCATGGGAAATGTACGGTCGATACTGGGAAAGTTAGATGAGCTAGCGGCTATCTCCCGTTATGATAGCACTTACCGGGAGTGCTCTCTCCTTTTGTTTACTGAGACGTGGCTAACTGAACTAGCAGCAGATGCTAACATTGAGCTGGAGGGTTTTCACATGATACGAGCTGACCGAACACCAGAGAGTGGCAAAACTAGGGGCGGTGGAGTGATAATGTATGTTAACAACAACTGGTGTAGACCGGGACATATCACTGTTAAACAACGACACTGCAGCAAAGACATTGAGTTGCTAGCTGTTAGCATGAGGCCTACATATCTCCCGAGAGAACACTCACACGTGATCTGCATTGTTGTTTATGCAAATCCGACGGCGAATGCTGGGACAGCGCGTGACGTCATCCATTCAGTAACCAGCAGGCTGCAGACAGAACACCCAGATGCTCTTCTCCTCATCTCAGGCAATTTCAACCACGTTTCACTGTCTCCCATTCTGCCCACTTTCACCCAGTATGTCACATGCCACACTAGAGACAATAAAACACTGGATTTGTTCTACGCAAACACTAAGGAGGCGTACACCTCATCACAACTCCCCCCACTTGGGAGATCGGATCACAACTTGGTTCATCTCCGACCGGTGTACAAACCCCTAGTGCACAGACAACCTCCGGCCATGCACACTGTGGAGTTATGGTCTGAGGAGACAATGGACACTCTAAAGGACTGTTTTGAAGCCACTGCCTGGAAGCAGCTCCGCGATCCACATGGTGAGGACATCGATGGCCTCATTCACACCTTCACGGGCTACCTCAGCTTCTGTGTGGACAAATCCGTTCCCACCAAGACCATACGGCGTCACTCAAACAACAAACCCTGGATCAACCCTGAGATAAAAACACTTCTGAGAGAGAAGAAGAGGATCTTCAGGTCGGGGAACAGGGAGATGCTGAAGTCCGTACAGAGGGAGCTGAGGAGAAAGATCAGAGAAGGCAAGGACAGCTTCAGGAAGAAGATGGAGGACAAGCTGCAACAGAGCGACATCAGCGGGGTCTGGAGAAACCTCAAAACCATCTCGGGGCTCCAGAATACCTCCCCCCAGGCCACGGGGGGCAGGGAGTGGGCGAACAACCTGAATCTGTTTTTCAATAGATTTGACCAACCGCCCTCCCCCCTGTCTGCACAACAACCACTGCTGCCTCTAAGAAATCAAGTCCTGCTACCCACTCCCCACTCCACCGACACCCCCCCCCACTCCCAACACACAGCCCCCCATCCTGACCCTGACCAAGACCCAGGTGAGGACGGAGCTGAGGAAGATCAAGGCGAGGAAGGCGTCGGGACCGGACGGCATCAGCGCAAAGCTCCTCAAGTCCTGTGCAGACCAGCTGTGTGGGATTGTGACATATATCTTCAACATGAGCCTGAAACTGGGGAGGGTACCACAGCTGTGGAAAACATCTTGTGTGGTACCTGTACCAAAAACTTCCCACCCCAAAGACCTGAACAGCTTCAGACCGGTGGCCTTGACGTCCCACTTGATGAAGA
The DNA here is from genome assembly GCA_020510985.1 of Pholidichthys leucotaenia. Taxonomy (NCBI): domain Eukaryota; kingdom Metazoa; phylum Chordata; class Actinopteri; order Cichliformes; family Pholidichthyidae; genus Pholidichthys; species Pholidichthys leucotaenia. The sequence continues at coordinate 96,063,478 of CM035843.1, forward strand.
CCCTGGAGAGACTGCTCCTTGCTCATCTCCGCCCCCTGGTGGAACCAGCGATGGATCCACTCCAGTTCGCCTACCAGCATGGCATTGGGGTGGAGGATGCGGTGATCTTCCTCCTTCACCGTTCTCTGTCCCACCTGGAGAAGCCCGGGAATATGGTGAGGATCATGTTCTTTGACTTCTCCAGTGCTTTCAACACCATCCAACCGATGATCCTGAAGGACAAGCTGCTGCGCGCAGGGGTGGACCAGCACCTGTCATCATGGATCCTGGACTACCTCACGAACCGGCCTCAGTTTGTGAGAACCCGGGACTGTGTTTCCGACACGATCATCAGTAGCACGGGGGCCCCCCAGGGAACGGTGCTGGCTCCCTTCCTGTTCACTCTTTATACTGCGGACTTCTCACACAACACAACACATTGCCATCTACAGAAGTTCTCTGATGACTCTGCGATCGTTGGTCTCATCTCCAGCAGAGATGAAGCTGAGTACAGAGGGCTTATCCAGGACTTTGTGGACTGGTGCCATCGGAACTGCCTCCAGATCAACGCGAGGAAAACTAAGGAGCTGGTGGTGGACTGCCGCAGGCATGGGCAGCCCCTCACAGCACCAGTAAATATACAGGGAACAGACATCGAGATGGTGACATCCTACAAGTACCTGGGTATTCATCTGAACAATAAACTAGACTGGTCACACAATACTGACGCACTCTACAAGAAGGGACAGCGCAGGCTGTTCCTGCTGAGGAGACTCAGGTCTTTTGGTGTACAAGGGGCGCTGCTGAAGTCATTCTATGACACGGTGGTGGCATCAGCCATCACTTTTGGAGTGGTCTGCTGGGGCAGTGGCATTACTGCAGCCGATAGGAAGAGACTGAACAAACTGATTAAGAAAGCTAGCTCTGTCCTGGGGCAACGCCTTGATCCGATGGAGGAGATAGGAGAGAGAAGGACGGTGGCTAAACTGTCATCTCTGCTGGAGTCCGAGTTCCACCCTATGCAGGACATACTGGATGCACTGAGGAGCTCATTTAGCAGCAGACTACATCATCCCAGGTGCACAACCGAGAGGTTTCGTAGGTCCTTCCTACCAACGGCTGTCAGACTGTACAACCTAAGCAGGGCTGCTCGCAGAGATAGCAAAAAGACGTAACAAACTAATAGTTTTTTTTGAATGCAAAAGATGCAATAGACTTACACAATGGTCCTCTCCGGCATACAACTAGGAACATACCGGTCGCTATGGAGGGTGAGAATATGTATGGGCACATAATCATACCATGTAGGATAACTAAATAGACGGTTATGCTGTTTCATCCCACCTAGCAACAATGCTCTGCACTGTGTGTGTTTATATATTTACATATTTATTCCATCTAGCTACAATGCTCTGCACTGGGTGTGTTTATATTTATATATCTATATATTTATTCCATCTAGCTACAATGCTCAGCACTGGGTGTGTTTATATTTATATATCTATATATTTATTCCATCTAGCTACAATGCTCCGCACTGTGTTTTTATATATCTACATATTATTCCATCTAGCTACATTGCTCCGCACTGTGTGTGTTTATATACTTGCATATTTATTCCACCTAGCTGCAATGCTCCGTACTGTGGGTGTTTATATATTTACATATTTATTCCATCTAGCTACAATGCTCTGCACTGTGTTCATATATTCATATATTTATTCCATCCAGCTACAATGCTCTGCACTGTGTGTCTGTGTGTGTGTGTGTGTGTATATATATATTTTATAGTAATATGTACATATGTATATTAGCTGCTCTTGCTTGCTTGTTTTTTTTCTTGCCTTCTGATTGTTGCTCTGAGTGTTGCTATCCCTGTGCTGTTGCAATCCTGGAATTTCCCCGTTGTGGGACTAATAAAGGCTTATCTTATCTTAGCTCCCTTCATGGGACTAATAAAGGATTATCTTATCTTGCCTTAATGGAAAAAGGTTGTAAAAATGGAACCAGAGAGATAAAACAAAAACACAAAATGTTATTACTGATATAAAGGAAAATGCTGTCATAAAAATGTTTTGTATTAATTCTTTTTTGTAACCCTATGACAACAGAACATGCTTAATGCAATTAATACAGTATATATAAGGAGCTATATTATGTATATGCCTGAAAAGATGCATTTGTATTGTAGTTCAAGACAAATGTTGTGTAATTGTAACCGTTTGCTCTCTGAATGAAAAGTCTATTCTGCCATTACAAACCACTGATTGTGCAAAATTGACTTAAGTTACTGTAATGCTGCAAACTGAAAATGTCTTGTTTGCCACTTGTGCCACACTAGTTAATTTAATACATTTGAATGACACAATAGAAATATCTTTATCTATGATCATTTGTTTTTGCTGTTAGTTTATATGAATTTAAACAGTTAGAAAGGCTATATCTTTCCCCTGCTAAATGCTTGCTCTTGTTCTGGTGATCTTGTTCTGAGAAAACTGATATTTTATCACAATATAGCATTTTAGCTGGATGATGTCTGTGCCGTCTTAGGGTGTAACATCTTCAGCTGTTTTTTTTAGAAATCTAATGCCCCTGTTCAGCCTGCTCTAATGGACGGATCACTATGACTCGATGGTGACAACAAGACTATCGGGTGCATTGTGTCCAAGTAAGTTTTTCTTTTATTATTTTTCATTATTATTTTGATATATGGTATGCAATGGGAAACTTTATAGGTGTAATATAAGTATATCCCAATATACCAAAGGGGGCTTTTGATAATCCCTTGGTCTCCATCAGGAGGTCCCGGTGACATGCCAACGTTGACTTTGGCTGAAGGAGCCAGGACAGCTCAGGCGCCAAGGGAGCCCCATTCCACTCATGTGGTGCCAGTGGTTGAACAAACAGGGTCAGCTTTCAAAGACAAAGACTGGAATCTCGGTTCAGTACTTGGGTTTGCTCAAGTTTGAATCTGTCCATCAAGGGTGAAGTGGCCATTTATTCTATTTAAGATGTATATCCTTCATATGTCAGGACTATATAAAGTGCTGTGAAAAAGTATTTGCCCCCTTCCTGATTTCTTATGTTTTTGCATATTTGTCTCACTTAAATGTTTCAGATCTTCAAACTAATTTTAATATAAGACAAAGATAAACTGAGTAAATACAAAATACAGTTTTTAAATGATGATTTAATTTATTAAAGATGCACTGCAGTGGATATAATTCCCCTTAAAAACAAATCTACATTATCTAAAATGGTATTTTATGTCCCTTCTCCCCCACAGAAAAAACTTTCGTTCTCTTACAGTTGCTTGTGAAAATCATTGTCCTTTTCCTCCTCCTTGCCAGGATCTAATTAGGCCCACCCACATCCGTCTCTCCTCCAGGGCCACAGCACAAAGAAGTCTGCAAGCTGGCGCAGTGGTTTAGCACTGTAACAGCACAGTTTTACCCTCGGCCAGGGGATCGCGGGGATCATGAGGTCGTGGGTTCGATCCCAGCCCCCGACCAACAGTGAGCTGTGTGGAGTTTGCATGTTCTCCCCGTGTTGCGTGGGTTTACTCCGGGATTTCTCCGGTTTCCTCCCGCATACCAAAAACATGTAGGTTTAGGGCGCTCGCGCACGCAGCGACCAGCAGCGACCAGCAGCCGGTGGCTTGTCACCAGACTGCAAACCAAATCTACCTACGGGTACGAATAAGTAACAAAAAAAAAAAAAAAGCTGGCAAATTTGAACAGCCAGTGCTTAGTCCTGATTGGCTCACCTGTTATAGTGACATCATTAAAATGCTCCATCTAATTTTGCCTTTTTCCAAGTGGAGGAGCTTAACTGAACTTTCATAGCATGTCAGGACGTAGGTTGGACCCACGTCCACGCCTTGAGTTAATTTTTGTATTATTTTCTGTGTTTTGGTCCCGATTATTATTATCTTAGTTCTGTGTTTTCCCTGCCTTTGCTCTAAATTTATATGGTCATTAGATTCATTATTTATATCTGATAAATGTCCCTGTCTCATCTTGTACTCTGTATGTTAATTGTCATTGTTGTCCGGGTCTCTGTCATAAGCATTGCCAGAGTTAGGTCTTCCCTGGTCCGGTATTCATGTCTCATGTTTACCTTTTGTCTCTGTCCCTCATGTTTTCCGTATCTGTTACCACACCCTGCTGTCTGATTGCCCCTGAGTGTTCCAACCTGTTCTGTGTTGTCTTGATTGCTCCCTTGTCTATTTCTGTCAGCCTGAGTCTCTATCAGTGTGGTGTCCTCAGTCATGCTATGTGATCAACATGTTCCCTTTTTTGCCTTGCCTGTATCCTGCCAGTTATTTTGCCTGTCTGCCAAGCTTTATTCTGTGTCAGCTGTGCCTGCCTGCCAGCTTGTTTACTTTGTGTTTTGGCCCTCGAGCTGTATTTGAATAACCAGCTCAAATAAAACCTTTTGAACTTGAGTCCTGCGAGTGGGTCCTGCTTCTGAATCTTATGACATAGCAGAAAAACACAGACATGACACATAAGAGTGATTTCTCTCCTGATGTCTTCTAAGTCATAAAAAAAGATGTTACAGACATATTAACAAGAATAAAAAGATTTTCACCTGTCACTTCAAGAAAGAAAGTTTTTGGCAGAATTGTTTTAATTCTGCCACATTGGAGGGCTTCAGCTTGAGGTCATGAAGTGATGGCTGGACATTCTCCTTCAGGATTTTCTGGTAGAGAGCAGAATTCATGGTTCCATCAATTATGGCAAGTTTCCTGTTCATGAAACAGCAAAGCAGCTTCAGACCATCACACTACCACCACCATGTTTGACTGTTGGTATGATGTTCTTTTTATGAAATGCTGTGTTAGTTTTACGCCAGATGTAATGGGATGCACACCTTCCAGAAAGTTAAACTTTTGCTTTGTCACTCCAGAATATTTTCACAAAAGTCTTGGGGATCATAAAGATGTTTTTTTTTTTTTTTGGCAAATAAGACAGAAGTCTTTGTATTCTTTTTGGTCAGCAGTGGTTTTCGCCTAGGAACTCTCTCATGGATGCCATTTTTGCTCAGTTTCTTTCTTATTTGGACCAGTGTCCAAACTGAGGCAAATGAGGCATGCAGTTCTTTAGATGTTGTTCTGGGTCTCTGTTTCTCATCTGTTCTTGAATTTCTTCAGATTGTGGAATGATGTGTGTCATGACTCGCCTCTAACAAGGTGAGGAGAGAGACAGATTCACGCGCAGGGTCATATCACAGACTGATTTATTAACGTAAAGTTCCAAAAACAGTGTAGACATACAAAAAAATGCAAAAGAGGATAACTTACAGAGAAACACGACGTAACGTGATGTAGGTTAGCCATGGCATAACGTAGCAGAGAGTCACCGGGGGGAAAACCACAGCGTAATGTGGCTGCGACAAACACAGCAAACTCACACAATAATCCTGTCACGATCCGCTCTGCGTGCCTGCTGCCCTAATTATCTCCACAGCTGCGTGCACACCTGTTCATCCTATCTGGTGGCCTATTTAAGCAGCGCTGCCCTCTAGTCTGCACAGAGACGTCAACGCTCCCATGATCTAGCAAGACCTTTTTGCCTACGCTACTCATCCTGCTCTGGAGTTCCGCCTCCTCTGCTTCATCCTACTCAGCGCTTCTCCCGGGAGTCTGAACTTCCCGCCTGCAAGTAAGCCTTCATCTTTTCCTGCACTCTCCGTTCTTCTCCATCTCCTCTGTGCACAGGTGGAAGCCTCCTGGCGGCGGACTTCCTCTTCCTGGCGGAAGACCTGAGCACAGCCTGCACCTCTCCTGTACAGTACAACCTGCACCTCACCTACACTGTACAAACCTGCACCTCTTCACCTCAGTGGCAGCGACGGCCTTGACACGGAGCCACTGGACTGGAGCCTCTGGAGTTCTTCAGTGCCTCAGGTCTCCTGCTTACTCGTAAGACAGCACATTCTCTGATACGATCCTCAATACCTCAAACACTCATCCGTCTATCTGTGTTTTCTCCTAGGGTTGCCAGTCGGAACGGTGCTCTGCTGCTACACTCCTACACGCACACACACACCCACACTCACACTTATTATAATAAAAAATAATTGTGTTTATTCTGAGTCCACATCTGCTCCTGGGTCACCCAATCATGTAAAATCCAGCAAAGAATGAAAGAAAATGAACAGACTAAATACACATACTAATGACAGAGTGACTGGGTGCACCTGAGCGAGGGAGCGGGGCAGTAATCACAGAAAGAGGAATCAGTTGACTGTCGAGAGAGGGCGTGGTCCGGCTGACAGGCAACGCCCACACCAAGTGCAGACTAAACGTGCTGCCTGACCGCCTGTCAGTCAGAGAACCAATACACAGAACAGACACAGAGCCAGACTAGAAATAAATAGCAAATAATACATGGTATGACAAGTAGAGGGAGCAGAGAAGGTCCATAGCGACCGGGACGTCCCAAAGACGAGGAAAAACCCACATAAGCCGTGCCGCCTGATCCCGACCCTCCTGGATTGTCTCGGGGGAACGGGCTTCCATCGTCTGCTCCCAGATGTCCTCCAAATGATAAATCGCCTGCTGCAGCACCTCGTCCATGGCAAGCTCGCAGTCAGGTGAGAGGAAAAACCAGTTCAAAAAGAAAAAACAATAATGCCAGGGTGTAACCTGCTGAATCTTTTAGGCTGGATTATTCTGTCATGACTCTCCTCTAACGAGGCGAGGAGAAAGACAGATTCACGCGCAGGGTTACACCACAGACTGATTTATTAACGTAAAGTCCCAAAAACAGTGTAGACATACAAAAAATGCAAAAAAGGATAACTTACAGAGAAACACGCCGTAACGTGTTGTAGGTTAGCCACGGCGCAACGTGGCAGAAAGTCACCGGGGGGGAAACCACAGCGTAATGTGGTGGTGACAAACACAGCAAACTCACACAATAATCCAGCAAAGAATGAAAGAAAGTGAACTGACTAAATACACACACTAATGACAAAGTGATTGTGTGCACCTGAGCGAGGGAGCGGGGCAGTAATCACAGAAAGAGGAATCAGCTGACTGTCAAGAGAGGGGGCGTGGTCCGGCTGACAGGCTAACAGGCATAACACATACATAACACATAATACATGGCATAACAAATCAAACTAAAGAGACAAGGAACAGTGGAAAACCATATAAACTCCAAAGACAAAACCAAATACAAATAGACATGCCAAAATACCATACACAGATAAATAGACACACAGAGGAAAGTCATGGAACCGAGCCTGAAGGCCAAACTGGCTCGGTTCATGACAATGTGTTGCTTTTTGAGATCTGTAAACCTACTTCATTTTGTCAGACAGGTTCTATTTAAGTGATTTCTTAATTCAACAGGTCTGACAGTAATCAGGCCTGGGTGTGGCTAGTGAAATTGAACCCAGCTTTCCAAAAAATGTGGTTAATCACGGTTAATTCATGATATAACAAGGGGGGCAATTACTTTAACAAAGGGCCAGCTAGGTTTGGATAGTTTTATTTTTACCTTAATAAATGAAATCACAATTTTAAAACTGCATTTTGTATTTACTCACGTTGTCTTTGTCCAATATTAAATTTGTTTGATGATCTGAAACGTTTAAGTGTGACAAATATGCAAAAATATAAGAAATCAGGAAGGGGGGAAATACTTTTTCACAGCAATGCATATAGAGAGAACATTTACTCCAATTTAAAAATTTCACATCTTTGAAATTACATTCTTTGATCACTGTATATGACTGAATATATTTACATATTTTGAACCAACACTATTTTCTTTGCTCCTACATTGGACCTCAATTATCACGTTGAGAGTTTCTAAATCTGACATTAGATGAATGCCAATTGACTCTTTACTTGTGTCTATAATGGAAGCAGCATCCTGAAGCTGCAAATGAGATCGAGTTCAGACATTAGTATTCTGTTAATTTGACCCAAGGCGCCTCGGTGCAATCAGATCTGAAGCCAAAGCACTTAGCCTATGCTAAGGATTAATGACGGCCATCTAAAACAATTTGGGAGCCAATCAGTTGAACTGAGGAGGGTAAATCTAATATGATAATTTATCTGCATCAACGTGACTCGCCTGGCAGGGAGGAGTATGCTAATTGCACGACCCTTACCTAGTGACTGAATGCACACAGCTGGGTGTGCCGGCTCTCGCTCCGCTATTAGGGAACTTTGAGGGACTTTGGAGTTTGCTGAAGCGAGTTCTCCTTGGAGGGTGATGGGAAGTGAACCCCGCCGTTTCACACTGTGCTCAGCCCTGCTCCCCTCAGCCCCTCCATTTCAATTTCCATAATGTGCCCGCCTCCAATGACATGACAGCAAGGCGCAAATAAGTGTCTATATTGGTATCAGATAGAGATGTAGTGGATAGCAGTTTTAATATGGTTGGAATGCCTCCCCAAGGGACCATTTTTGCCACTACAGAACATAAGTTACACAGTTACAACAATGGTCCCTTAATTGATTCGTTTAATTAGCCAGAGATAGAGCTAGCATGAGAGCTTGTCATCCTTTATCATCGGGGGTCTCCTCGGCAGCCCGCGCGGTCACTCTCTCACCCCACACCAGTCACACTTCTATTTAAGTGTAATTATATGTAAATTAAAACCACATTAAACCATTCGCAAGTTGACCAGTGAAACAGTTCAGTGCCCTCCTTTTTTCTTCTTTATTTTTTGCTGATGAAAAGAAAGTGAGGGAGCATTTTGAGAACGCAGCCGCCAGACGTTTTTATAATGTAGATGGACACATTTGAAGTCTTTTGCCCTACTTGTGAAAGACAAGCAATTAATCAGTGCCATTGATGGAGAGGTAACTCTCTAAATCAGTTCTAAGGGTTGCATTGTGGCAACTGAGCACTTGGGCGAGTTGGAGGCTGAGAGGGAGGGTGGGGGGGGATCAGGGGGCCTGTATGGGGGTGTGTAAGAGTTTCTATTTAAACTGATGCCTCTTAACAAAAACAGCCACCATTCCAAATCCTATATGCAGCCACTCCCACCTCCTGCCTCCCCTTTACCCACTGTTTACCGCAGGCCCAACTTCACAAGCCTTATTGGTACGAAGTTAGAGCCACGGAGCTAAGAGTAGGGGAGTGATTACAACTTCCTTCAGCGTGAATGGTGCAGATGTCGGCCTGGCCTCAGTGAAGCAGAACAATGCCCTCAAAGGCGTCTGGACACAATGGGCCTTTCTCCACTGCCGGAGATGTCTCTCTATAGCAGCTTGCAGCGCGGGGATGCTAAGCAGGTGGCACACAGAGAGACAGAGATGGCCCCCAGCCCTTTCAAGTCCCCTTGGCTGAAAAGCATTGGTTGGTACATGTATGAAGGAGTCGCCACGGATTGCTTCTGCGGTCAGTGTGGGCATTAGCATCTGGAGGTGTCATTTAGCAGAGGATTAGCGAGGCTGCCCTGTTCACTGGGGATTTTATCCCCATTGATGGGCCATTGAGAGAAGCTGGGATTGACGCTCGCTGGCGTCTCCCTCTCTGATCTGCCATTGCTCGGTCGAAGGTTGAGAGGTCTTTCTCTCTTATGCAAGGAAGTCCTGCCCCTCGACTCCCACACCCCAACTTTTCACCTTTTCCTATCCTTTTTTGTTTTTCCAAATTGTAACAAGCAAACAATGACAGAGTAATGCTTTGTTGTATTATATTTAGTATAAGTGCGTATATGAGCTCCTGCCTGATTGTGTCTCCCACACCACATGTTTGTGGGCCAATTGGAGGCACCCTGCTCTTCTGGATTTACAGATTTAATTATGACAGCACAAGTGTCCCACCGCGTGTTTACCACAAGAGTCCCCCCCCCCCCCCCTCTACGGAGCTGAATAAATTGCTCTGTACTTCCCCAACTGCGCGGCATTACTGTGGTTTTCCCGGGGCCCAGTGGAGAGCCGTGGGGACCAAATGAAGAAGAGTCACCTGGCGTCTCTTTCCAAGGTCTAACAGAGTTAACATGTAATGAATAAATTAATATCTAATGAAGGATGGGGCCACTGTTACACTCACCCTGCACTCACGCCATCAGGAAAGATAGAGGTTGAAGACACTAAATGCTGGAGTGAACGTGGTAGATCGACAAACATCAAAAGACAGAAAAAAAGCGGTGCTAAATACTTTGCATGCTCTCCCACTGTGCTCATTTAGGCAGAAGTTAATGTCACCTCTGCTTTTGTTTTTTTGTCTAATTTGCGTTTTCATCTCCTGAGGTTCACACTTGATGTTCGCTTTCATCGCAATTGGCTGATTAAAGATTTTTGACTATTGTAAGTATCCTTTTTGATGATTATTTTAAAATAGTGAATGTTTGTTTTTATCACTTTCTTGTGTGCTTTATTTTTAAGACAGCAATCAGCCTCGTATTAATTGGGGCGACATTGAGGGCAACTTTCAAATTGTTCGTACAAAATTTTCAGAAGATTGTCTTTTTTGACATTTCTTGTTATGTAGATTTTAATATTTAAAACTCACCAACTGAACAAGCCTCTGTGCTTAAGTGCATGTACAGGATGGTGTCTGGTGTACGGTGGTGTGAAAACAATGTGCCTACAGATATACCTTTCGTGAATCTTTTGTCATTGAAGAATTTAATGCGTCACTGGCACACGTGCAAGTCGAGTCCTGCTGAGCTGTTGCTAATGTCGTGGCCCCCTTGTGAGAGTACATTATCTCTAAGCCTTCCTATTATTCTGGAACTGTCTTTGACTTCTAATGTGCCCATCTACACTTCCCTGGATATCTAGCATCATTATGAAGCAAACTAACAATCCATTATTCTCAACTCTGGTCATTACCACAAAAATACTCAGGAGTTTAATTTTTCTTCTTTAGGTTTATGAATTTCCATGAATGAGTGTTGCTGTACAGTAACCACTGAAGCAAAAATCTGTTGACAAATAAACTAAGTGAAATAATTGTTTTACATTACACTCAGTACATTTTCATTAAGTGGAACTGCAGTTATAGCTCACTTTGACTATGTAACTGGATTGCTGTCCTTTTCTTAAAACAGCTTTTAAAGCCGTTATTGCAGCAGTGCCAAACTTTCCCCAAATGTAAGTAGTTACCCACGCAGATGGAGTCTGCACATCTGTCTGTCTGTCTGTGTCTGTGCTCTGACTAATGAGGATATGATGACCAAATGGTCATCATGACCAGTGGTGACCAGTGTTGGGCAAGTTACTAAAAAATAGTAACTAATTACACTTACTAGTTACTTCTTTTCAAAAGTAATTGAGTTACTTTACTAATTAATGCATGAATAAAGTAACAAGTTACTTGGAAAAGTAACTTTCACATTACTTTTAAATGCATACTTAAATCATCTTGCACACATAGCAATAATTTAATCAATGGATTACATTACAGGCTTATTAATGTCAGGCTGAAAATAGACTTTCAGATAGAACTTTTTGAACATGTTCAGTCTGCTTTATCCTGCCTTGAGAGCTCTTATTGTGGGAAAATCTGAAAAAAAAAAAATCAACAGGATATTGCCAGTAATTTCCTTATTTTGGAGTGAGATTTGGCAACACTGCATAAAGCTGTCCATGTATAGCTTACCTTTATGATATGGATTTGGTCCGATGTGCAGTGATCCAAAGAAAATGTCCATTATCCACAGTCCAAATGTCTGCTGTGACAGACACATGATCTAGTCCCTCAAATTCCTTTTGGAGATCAAAATCCATTTTTGAGTCATCTTTATCCAGGTAGCAAGTAAATGTGTTTTGACTTCAGTGGATCACAGTCTCAGCTGTCTGATGGAAAGTGATTGTTATCACGTCTTCAGTCTGTAACGACATATCTGGCAGTCAGTCGGTTTAATTCTTGCTAGGTCACAAACTGTCCAGATACATACCTGTGCTTGAAATCCAGCTGTGGCTGTTGAGACAAGAGTATTTCCATTTTACAACCAGCCGTGGCTGTTCAGATAGTGTAGATCCGCTAACACGGTGTTGTTAGCATGGCTTGCCATTACTTAACACTAGCTTTGTCGAAGCTTTGTTGCTGTTTTCAAGCTCTTCTCAAGATTGCAGTAGGTCTCAATCGGTACTTTAGCTTGCAACAAACCAATATGCTTTTGTCCTTTACCATGACAAAGGAAAAATAATCTGTCTATTTCCACAAAACCAAAGTAGCTTCATCTCTTCCCCTCCTCAGTAGTGAAGACTCGGCTCTCCACAACATGTCACGTCGACTGACGGCTCATCTCAGCTACAGTAGGGTCAGTTTGTATATTCATTTATCTGCACTAAAAATATCTATCCATATTAATAAAATGAGTAATGAGTAACGCATCTGATCAAATTTCAGTAACTGTAATGAATTACTGAATTTTTAAACAGTAATTTCGTTACACAGCACGTTACTGCAAAAGTAGTGGTGTTACAGTAATGCGTTACTTTACTTTTACTTACTCCCAAAACTGATGGTGACCAAATTTTGCACACAGGTTGACCATGGAAGTACCACGTTTGGTTATGCTTTTGGGCTCAAAAGGTAAAAGTCATGGGGTCATAAAAGGTCAAAATCAGTTTTAGCTGATAGCAACTTTATTATGACAGCTAGAACCACCAAATTTTAACACAAGCTAGAATGGGATATGGGACATCTTTGGAACATACAATGACCTTGCATTTGACCTTGAAGATTGGTAAGTCTGAAGATAGGTCATGGCATTGTAAAAGGTAATTATATATTATGGTTTGTAAATTTACATCAGATGGGCTAGGGTGACCACAGAAGACCATCATGGGCAATTCTCCAGTGAGCTGTCTTTCTGTCTGTCTGTCTGCATATCCATTTTCTAACTAGAGGAAATGATACTAGGGTGACCAAACTTGGCACACATGTTGTCCAACATTACCACATTTGGCTATGTTTTTGGAATCAAAAGGTCAAAGCTCAAGGTCACAAGGTCATAAAAAGTTCACAGTCCATTTTGGCTTATATTGACTTAATTACGTCAGACAGAACCACCACATTTTAACGCAAACTAGAATGGGTTCTGGGACACCTCTTGAATGCCCATTTACATTGACCTTGCATTTGACCTTGAAGCTCTGTAAAGTCTGAAAATAGGTCATGGCGTCCCATTAGAACTGAAGCAGGAAATCAACCAGGGATTCTCCCTACTACAGTACGAGGGGGCGCTGAAAAGTTCATAGGCTGAAAAGTTCATAGTGGTCAAAATTTGACCAAATGTGGTTTAGTTTTCAACCGCAGGGATCCAAGCACTGCAATACTGATGGAAGAAGCGTGCAGACCGAAGGGGAAACTTTGTTGAAAAATTAAACCACATTTGGTCAAATTTGACCACTATGAACTTTTCAACTCCCCGTTGTATATGACAGGTGGCAGAAAACTTAGCCAAGTTGGACTTGAACATCAACTGAGGGAAGACCAAGGTTCTAAAAGTCAACATATTCAGTGGAATTCCCATAACATTGGAAGGCGAAACGCTAGAAGAGTTGGAAAGTTTCACCTACCTTGGCAGCATTATTGACAACCAGTGAGGGACAGACTGATGTGAGGAGCAGAATCGACAGGGCCAGGGCAGGCTTGCTCCAACTCAAGAACGTCTGGGCTTCCAGAAACCTGTTAGTCAGCACCAAGCTCCAGCTCTTCAACAACAATGTGAAATCAATTCTTCTGTATGGAGCTGGCATATGGAGGACCTCAGTGACAGCTACCAAGAAGGTCCAGACATTCCTAAATAATTGTCTGAAGAGAATTCACCAAATATGCTGGCCCAACATCATCAGAAATGAGGAACTATGACAGGCAACAAAACAGCAGCCTGCAGGAGTGGAGACCCAGAAACAGTGCTGGAGGTGGCAAATCAGCCACCAGCATAAGAAGGCAAGCCCTAAAATAGAACGCCAGCGAAGAAGGAACAGGTGCTGGCCGAGGAACACAGAAGATGTGCCACACCTGAGGACAGCTGGAGAGGCTTGCTCAGGACAGGGATACCTGGTGAGACCTTGTTGGTGACCTCTGTTATAGGAGGGGCAATCGGCGTAAGTAAGTAAGTACAATATATGACATTCCAAAAGGCAATGGGTTGTAAGGCATGGATCTGCATCTCTGTTGAGTGTAGTTCTAGTTTTTAGTGTATAAACCTAAACAGCTTCAGAGCACCTGAATCAATGACAGAAAAACTGTGAGAAGCTTAAAATTAGACTCAAACCATGTTCTATTGGCTGATGAACCAACACCTTCACAAGGAAATCTCTGATAGGAAGGCACTACTTGATGCCACAAGATGATAAATTGTGTATTTAACAAGTGAAAACACATGTTCTTTTCTTTCTTCTGAGGGTATTGAAGATATGGAAAACTCCCCCGTGCCATGATTCAGTTGACATACTATTATACTAAAGTTATGTAATGAAAAGCAGAAACTGTAAATGCACTGAGTTGATCATTGTGTCACGGCCTGCACATTTAAGAATGCTACTGTGGGAAGTGCACATGAACAATGGAGAGAAAAACTCTAATCTAACTGACCATTAAGTGTCAGTGTTTAATGTAAACAAAGTTGCTGCCAGAGGTGAGACATATTAACCTCTACCCCGAATCAAATACAATATTTTTAGTTCTGCAGAGCATTCAGGCTGCGCTTTGATCCACTGCCCATGCACTCTGAAAATCAGTGCTGACCTGCACTTTAACCCACATTTCAGAGGAAATACCAACGCTTTCTCTGGGCACAGTGCACAGTTTAGTTCTGCATGTGGGTTATCTAAGTGCTAATGCTACATCAGAAGCCATTGTTTGACTGGAGTAAAACATTGCAGTCATTTAAATAGAATTTGTTACTGGGTTGCCTTCTAAAGCAAAGTCACAAACATGCCACTTTGTTTCAGTAGGCAAAACCAACTTTTTGGTTTTAGGACAACAAATTGCAAAATCCCAGACATTTTGTTGCAGGATAAAAACTGCACAGTTCATAGTGACTTTTTAGTGTGGCCAACTCCAAACGGCAGCAGTCATGCAGATTAATCAGCATTTTTACAAGCCGCACCTGTTAGCATGGTTCAGGTTACTTTATTTGTACCCGTAGGTAGATTTGTTTTGCAGTCTGGTGACATCCATATTTACAAGCCACAAATTACATTCTGTGCATGTGCTCATCTTTTAAAGTTTAAACTCAATGTATATCTTCTGTATGCAGAAATGTCTTAGAACCTTTTACTTCCAGCCTTAATAAAATAAGAGCAAATGTAAGTTGTTTTTTTTTCATATAATGGCAATATAATATTTTTTTATGTAAATGATACAAATAATGTGTCCATGCATGCACAATCACTCACATAATGTAATTCCCTCACTGGCAACTGATAAAAAAGAAAGTGAAGGATTATAAATTGTAATCATATCAATCCAATCACACTTTTATATTAATATATATCACTAATTCACCTCATATCATATTCCACCACAGCCTGTCTGTAAATTGTGCTCATAAGCCTCTGGATAGAATGGTGATAAGACTCTATTTGACATACAGTTGTTCCAGAGTCACAAATCCAGAGTCAACTGTGTAGCTTTGGAGAATATGTAATGTAAGAACAATCAGGTATTGTAAGCTATGGTTTAAGCCTGCACCTTTTTTGGTCAACCTATTTTTTATTTTTGTAATGAGTGGTTTAATTTTGTGCATTTAAATATTCTTTTAAATACTGTTGTAGCTTCTAAGTTTAAATAATGAGCGAAAGTGATTCTTTCAAATTCTATATCCTCATGCAAAAAGTTGACATGAGCCAAATATACTGTATATGGTGATTTTTAAAATTTGTGTATGGATTCTTACTTTACAGTAATGGTGAATTTCTGGAAATAGTGAAGCTCCTTCTTCTTTAATTTTCTTTGTAAATGGCAGGTGCATCTTCCTCCTGCTGGGAAAAAAGCATAAATCTTACATTTTTTCAAGGACAACCATTTGAACCACAACAAAAACAACAAAATACGTTCCTGTTTTCCGTATTGTTATGCCATGTTTGTGCAGTGACATCACTGACAGCTGACTGATTAATTACTCCAGTGGTCCATTCTTAGGGAAGAGGGCAGTGTCAGGTCAAGACCACAAGGGCAGAGGATACGGTAGCCGTACATGGGGGGGGGGGGGGGGTCATCCTTCTGCCGATTCTTTGGGGATGGCCACTCTCGCGTCACCTGTCAATAACTTACTGTCCTCCAGTACCAATGGGAGACCAGTAAGTGGTCCAGACCCTCATGCATCTCGACATGAGAGCAGTTTGGCCCAGGAGAACAATAAAACAGTGTCAGTTTCTGCAAGAAAATAGAGACAAAGTGAAAGAGGAAACAATTCATCCACAACAGGACACGAGGCCGTTGAGGATAACCTGCCTTCAAAGATGCTGGGGTGGCTTATCAGAATAGCTTGGAGGTGGCGCACTTCAAAAGCCTTAGTGGAGCTCTTGCACAGTCGTTTTTTCCTGCTATTCTTGTAAGCTGGTTTTGGGCTGCTATAAGTAGCCTGCATCCTGTCCCTCTGTCGTCTCAGGTGGATAAGTTTTGTTTTTGTAGCTGGAGCCAGGCCTTTAATGGCTGTCTGTGCTTCCAGTGCTTCTGTTGGCAGGACTGATTGGCTTGTTAGTGATACATATATCATACAAGAGAGCTGCCAAACTTCAGTGTAACAGTATGTCATGGGGCAGTGTAGTTTTAATCAGGACAGGCAGTTTTTTAAGCTGAGCCAGTGACAATATACAGCTATTAATGTGAACATTTTGGAATTTAGGAAGTCAATTTAAGTGACAAAGGTGATGGTTTTGAAGGATACTTATGATTTAGTATCAGTCCTCTAGTTACTGTAGGATTGCAGAGGAGTCTACAAATAATTGAGGACAAAATACCACAATCTGGGATACAACACAATAGAGATAATTACTTTAGTAGAAATATGGGACAAGATATTTAAGACTGTCCTCTAACAGGAATTACTGTATGTAGTGTTTTTTTAACAGAGAAATGTGACCTCTAGTGGTTGTAAAAATAATTACAAGCAGTGAGATAGTGGAGGATAAAAGACATAATCTGCTTATAATAGAACATTACCCTCCCATAAATCTAGGTACAGAGTCAGGATGTTTTTTTTCTGTCTCAGTGTTAAGGAGGCACTTGAAAAAAAGTGTTTGTCTAAAAATTTGGGAAATGATTAGAAAACAGCCACAACTTAGGGAGGCTTAGCAGGGGCTATGCAGCAGTGTGTTGGGGCTATGGCACCCACTAGCCGAAGTATAGCACCATACTTAACCCTAACCTTTACCTTAAGGTCCAGTGGCAAACCCTACCCGTTACTGTAGTTTTAAGAACCTAAACTGTGAATGCTGGAAGGAAAAAATGGGAACAACTAGTTTTACACTGGTTGACTGTAGAGCAGGGCAATTGTTAGTGTCATCCTAGGGCTGGGCAATTTGACCTTCAATCAGCATCACGATTAACTGACACTTTCATGTTGGTTTTCTTTTTTTTCTGGTTATTTTTTTCCTCCCTTCTTCTTACTGACAAGTCTCTAATAAAGCAATATTGTACAAGAGTGTGGTATCATATCACTGCAGTGTGATAGTAAATGAGCATAATATAATAGAGAATAGAACTATTGTCATTTCACATCCATCCATCCATCCATCTTCTTCCGCTTAAGCTGGAGCCTATCCCAGCATCTTTGGGCGAGAGGCATGCAAAATAAAAACTTTCTACTAGTGCAGAAGTCAGCGTTTACAACACATACCTCTTGAGATTTTGTGGGTCATGTCACATGCTCATTGGGGGAGTCCTTTATGATTAATCGCCTAGCCTTATGTCATCCTTCATCCGCTACCCAATTGCATACTATAATTTGAGTGCTTTTAAATATATTGTATAATATGAATATATTCTGAGATGAGAAACGCATGCTTTTTTTTTTAGTTTCAAGCAATTTTTTTCATGTAAAGGGCTGCATCTGTATCAGGTTTCCTCAAAATGCTAAAATAGCCCATAGTTTAATTACTTTTTAAGTTCATGCATGCTTCAAAGGCCTGTCTTTTCTTGCATTGCCAGTTCACTTTGTAAAATGACTACCGGTCAACACTTTTTAGCTGCAGCTCTAATTTGCTCTGGTTGTCCATACGCGCACTGTTTCCTAAACTTTTGTAGAAATTACTCGCTGGAGTTGCATGTGTGAAATGCCAGAGATTACACATTACCAGTGTTGGGAGTAATGTGTTACTGTAACGCCACAACTTTTGCAGTAAAGTACTGTGTAATGAAATTACTGTTTAAAAATTCAGTAATGCATTACAGTTACTGAAATTTGATCAGATGCATTACTCACGTTACTCGTTTTATTAATATAGATAGATATTTTTAGCGCAAATAAACTGACCCTACCATAGCTGGCACAGCCGTCAGTCTCCTCCGCGGGTCAGTTTCCTGTCCTGCCGCAGTTCACGCCGCAGCCCAGTAGGAAGAAATGCCGTGGCGACTTCTCATATCAAGCCCTGATCGCCTGTTGTCCAAGCGGTGAGTAGCTCCCAACAGCTCCTACCTCTGTGGTTAAACATGAGTATTTTTTGAGCAAGAAGCTCACATTTAATGTCCGCATTAAATGCATTTAAAGTTTTCTTATGCACAGAGAAGAAGTGACTCTGATTTGTTGCAGTAAAGAACAGCTTCTTCTAAGCGGTGAACTTTCATTTATCTGTGCTTTCTTTTATTTTTATCTTATTCATTTACATGCTGTGATATGCAACTGTTTCATGGAAGTAAATCCTCTAAATATGCGTTTTTAATGGGCTGGTCCAGGGGTGTCAAACATTTAGCTCGTGGGCCAAAAACGGCCCACCAGGGGCTCCAAAATTTTCTCTGTGAATTTACAGCTTTATTTCTAGTAAATTTCTGACTTTCTACTGATTACAATAGTTTATGTAAATCTGAGACATTTTTTCTCTGTAAGATGAGACTTTTTTTCTCATCAGCTTTCTTTTACTTTTTTGATGAGAACAAGGGGCCCTTGATCTTGCTGTGTGCAAGATGATTTAAGTATGCATTTAAAAGTAATGTGAAAGTTACTTTTCCATGTAGCTAGTTACTTTAATCATGCAGTAACTCAAAAGTAACTCAGTTACTTTTGAAAAGAAGTAACTGGTAACTGTAACTAGTTATTATTTTTTAGTAACTTGCCCAACACTGCACATTAGATAGTCATTAGCATGCCAGCTCCGTCACACAAAATCATGTGCGCCCATGTGAGTAATGCACGGGTAATTCTCCAGGGAATCCTGAGTGAATATGTCAGGGGTTAGGTGTGCGCTTCCCTGCAAGATTTACTCAGGAAGCACCCATACCTGAACCAAACACAGGATTTCCAATTGTGAAAACTAGACTGAAACAGACTACTTCCTGCTGTTTAAAGTGAAAAGGGACAAAAACATCCTGACATGATTTCATATGAATGTGAAATCACATTACAGAAAAGGTATAAAAATGATAATGCATACTGTCAATTAAAGCTCTGAAGACCATTGCACAAAGAAAGAAATTTTAGTCATGCTACCTTTGTTCTGTAGCATTTATTTACTATTCAGACATACAGTAGGATTTTTTTTATAGACATATTATTGAAATCCAGCACTGCAATCTATACAGCAACAGGCAAATAAGGATAAAGCGCCTGTAAAGTCTTTGTAAAGTGGACATTTGAGACCATCCATTTATTCAAAATCTTCAAATCCTCTTTGTCCTTGTGTGAGAAAGCACCTGTTCTGTTCTCGTCCTACGTGTCACTGTATCCGCCTTTATCCTCTCGGACCTCCTGGATAAATACAGGTTTGAAGACATGCCAGTCGATAACTCTAGTGGACCCTTCCTTGTCCGTCTGTCCGTCTGACGCCTGGTCTGTCCTCCAGCTCCACACCTTTTCAGATGTTTTTGTGTTCTTTTGAAACATCTCGTCCAGTGTTGATCACCGGTGGTCTGGTGGTTACCTCTGCTCCTCCCACAATACTCAGAGGCACACATGGTCCATTGTTTGGAGCACCAGCCCTGATTAGTTTGCACTCACCATTGGGGCTGGTAGGGAAGCCACTTAGTGGAGTAAATGACCTCTGTGGTGTAATTATGTACACTCTGTGGTAACCAAGTGGTTTAAACTCTGGGCAGCGGGCACCTCTGCTCCTCCTGGCCCACCTGCACCTTTGTTAGTCACCCAGGGAAGACTGGCTAACAAAGCCCTTATTACTCCCCGCCTGTGTCCGCCTTCTCCTCGCACCTCCCTCTTCTCTTAATGGCTTTCAACTTTGTTTGGCTTTTCCTGTCCACTGCCCTAAACTCTAGGTCAACTTTGCCATTAATTATCATTTCAGGTGATTACAGGTTTAAAGGAAAAGTGACCAAGTTTGCTTAGTGAATGGGGTCCAAACAGGGCTGCTTTGACTGTTTATTTAACAATGTTAGCATCATAGGTTAAGTGCCATTGTTTCCCTGTGACTTATGACGTCTGCTACCTGTCATTAATCAGGCTATTTGTGTCCAAAGATTCACAGACTTCAGAGTTTATGGTTTAACAGGATAATTTTTTACCTATCATGACATAAGTATTACCAGCAGACAGTAGTTTTCTTTACCTTGTTGGAGCCAAGCAGTGCAAAGCCTGCAAAAAAAAAAAGGGGGAGAGCGGCACACCAGCAAACTCACACATGCTAACGGGTGCAATCACAGTCTCATATCCTGATTGTGCAGTTGCTAGTGTGGACAATGAGGGCGGAGAGAGCGAAATGTGCACGGCAGCTTTTCATTATGAGATAGTGTGTATTACTGTAATCCAGAGGGCCTCCTGCTCACTGTGGCGTGTGCCAGACTCCTGGGTGAGCAATCTCAGAGACAGTGGGGAGGCCCAGCTTATTTCTGGGCACATTTGGCATGGCCTACATGGCTGTTAGAAGAACTAGAAGTGGAACAGAAGTCATAAAAAGACATTTTGATATATTGGAGGAAACTTTTTAAGTGCCGAAGGTGTGTATTATCTATTTTTTCCTTATGATTTTGTTTCGATTGTGCATTAAATGGGGAAACGGTTGTTTAGCTCAGCAGAACAGTTCAGCAGTTCTCAACATAGACACAGCTCAGTGTTTTTGCAAATATACAGTATATCAATCACAATAGTAGTTTTGTTTATCAAATCAGTTAATATTTGTCCAGCTTTTTGTGTTGCAGTGTTGTTTCATTGCTTTATAATAATTAGCTGCACAAAATACTGTAACAGAGGATCTGTGATTTGAGCCCTTTTGGTTCCTGTCACTTGCTTTCTTGTGGTTCATTTGTCAGGGACCCTCACAGTGTGAAAGCCTGTGATGCCCTTAAGACCACTTGTTGTTGAAAGCCTGCTGATCCTCTCGGGGTCTGAAGTGGCCGGAGGAGACTCTGAAAGCCTGTCATGAAGCTTATCCTTGACATGATGCCACCAGGCGGATGCTGGAGCACCGCTCTTCATCGTTTTCTGGATGGTTCGTGTCCCACTGGAAAAGTGTCTCATGCCTGTTAAGGTGTCTGGAACACTGGTGCAAAGGTTATTAAGGGATGAATCTGGGATGGAAAGCCCACAGGACAACAGTGCACAATAACAGACATATCAATAGGGAAAAGAGAGAACACATTTTAATAACTGCAAGGCTGTCAAATGTGTCACCTTTTGCACTGAAATTACATGATAATAAATAGTGTGAGCATAATTAAGCAATATTACACAAGCGGGAGGAGTAAGGTATCAATGAATACATAACTGCAGTGATTCGTCATAGTAATAGTAATATTGCTGTTATACAACAGATCCACAAGCACAGTTTATTAAATGACAGCAATACAGGACAAAATATTATGATCTTTGTTTAACCAGTTGTTTTGCTCTGCTGAGAAAAATAGCTCCTTCTGAATGTACTGCTGATAAGCACCTCATTGAGCATAATATAGAAAGGAATAGACCTATTGTCACTTTACACACATGTAACCAAATTAAATACTGTCCAGTGCAGAAGTCAGTGTTTATAATATATACTGGTCACCTGTTAAGCAGGGTTTGTGGGTCACTGTGACTTCGTGCCAGTGGCTAGTTCACATGCTAGCAATTTGGCTTTGGTGCATTTTGCTCACTTTTTCTTGGCATTTTCAAATCACCGCAAAGTTATTATGGTTAGCTAATTGAGGCAATAAATCCAAATCTAGTTTGCCTATTTTGTTGTAAACAGACATGAAATATCTTGTGGATGTTTACAAGGGTGGGACTTACTGTGTTTTTTATTTTATGAAGTAATCTTAGGTTGCTCTTAGGGTTTTATATTAGAATTAGGGAATAATAGGACTTGCTTTGTATAACTGTTGTGTTACTGTGATGACTTTGGGCCCCTGTTTACAAGCTATGGATAACTTCTGGGAGTCCCATTTCACAAAAAGTTTATCTTGCATGAGAATGTGAAATGTATTTGTATTTTAAATAATTTGTGAAATAAACTTGAGATCTTGACTTCTGGAAGTCTCATATTTAGGACCATCTCATTTCAAACAGCACCTCATGGTGGAAATTAAGGTACCCAACACAGTATTACAATTCTCACATAAGAAGCCAATGATATTAACTATAATTTGAAGATTATTTAAAAACAGCTGAAGCGAAGTGATACGTACTGTATTTGGTGAAACATTAGACTACAATTACTGGGAAATATACGTAGGCTCCTTGTCCAATCAGATTGCTCAGTCAGAACTGTTGTATAAAGCATAATAATATCAAAACAGAAAAAGACATGTGTAGGAATTTATGTTGTATGTACATAAATGTTGACGCTCATCCTACCCTAAGTTACCAACAGAACCAAAAGAAAAATACTCACATTATCAGCTGATAATTCTGGTTGAGGAAAGTAAAGATTTCATCTTAAAATCACTGTATTCCTGAAACTGAAGATGTTAAGATCAATATAGTAATTTACACCCAGTGTGTTTAAAACAGGGTGTGAATTCCAGCTCACTGGGGAGCTTGATTGCCATAGTTACCAAAACAATAATGATAATCATCCCAAGGTCATAACCTTGCCTGACCAGAGTTCAGGGGGGGGGGGGGGGGTTGTCCTAGGTTTCCTGACAATAATAAGTGGGAAATCACCACTTCCCAGACCTCCCAGTAACCCTACAAAGTAGAAGATTTACGAGCCCCAATGAGGGCTCTCCTGATTGGCTTTATGACTGGACTTCCACTCAGTTCCCTATTAATGTCACCAGGATGTCTTCAGCTGTAACCCTCAGCTGCAAAAAGTGGTTTGACAGAGAATTATGGGAGCATTTGAGCTGCTGAGTGGGTTGATCAGTGAGGATATGAATAGCCAGGCAGTATTCACTCTATTGTGGGTGTGCTGCACTGTGAACATGTTGCAGCCTCATTAAGTAGTGATGCGCAGTATGTTGCTAAACTTGTAAACTGAAATATACTATACTCGCTTGGATGAACAGATGACTTTCTGGCTAATAGACACACACACACTCTCATAGGCATGCACTGGCACAAGTGGAGACATGCATGGGTCACCTGTCAGGTCATGCCCCCCTACTGGCCAGCCCAGCTGAGAAACTGCATTGGTTATGTGCTTGCCTGGACGCAAGCAATCAAGCATGTACATTTTAGCATCTGAACATGTGGACACTTTTTTAAAAAAAAAATCTGTGTATATGCAGATGTGATTCAGGAAAAGGACACATCCAAGTTTTTGTGCTGGCATTTTCAGGATGTCTGAAAAGATCAGAGGTTCTCATGGTAAGTCACAGCATTCTCCTTTTCTGCTGTTTTTTTTTAAGAGAAATGTGGCTTCACAGCAGCAATATCTGTCAATGAGAGCAAATGGCATTAACTGAATGTTTAGCGAAGTGTGAATGAGAAGACTGGCGAGGCAGTAGTGGTAAGGACATGAGGATAAATTATATTTTATAAATGTTTTAACTTTGAACTTACATCAGGCCTTGGCCCGACAGCACAGCGGTTAGCTACACTTGTGCAAAAGTTAGTTCTGACGAAGCAATCTGATTGGACAATAGGGATTCCAACAATAACCACACCTGGATGTTTCACCAAATGTGTATCGCTCCACTTCAGCAATGTTCTTATAATGTTTAAATTATAATTATAAATGGCTTCTTATAATATGTGAGAATATGTGACAATAATTCTGTGTTATGTACCTAATTTCTGCAGTGAGACACTGCTTGAAAGTAGGCAATCCTTGAAACCCAGACCTCCATGACCCAGAAGTGCCACAATGTAAGCATCCGGCTACATATTTTTCACACCTGTTTCCAACAAAATAGACAAGTTAGAGTTGGCTTTATTATTTCACTTAGCCAACCATAATATCTTTCCGGTGATAGCCTCTTTATTTGATATAAAGAGGCCAAGAAAAACAATAAGAAGTGTTTCTGCTAACACAGAAATGGGCCCAAGCTAAGTTGTTGTAAGCTTCGACTACTTACATTGGATAGGCTAATGACAAAATAGAAATAAACAATGACTTCTGCACTGCACAATATTTAATTCCGCTGTACATGCATAATATTCCTATTCTGTTCTATATTATCCTCATTGTGGTGCTTGGCAACAGTTAGTGTGACTGGGTACATTTAAATTGAGCAGCACAGTGGTGCAGTGGGTAGCACTATTGCCTCACAGTTAGAAGGTTCCAGGTTTGAATCCCCAGGCTGGCAGGGGTTGGAGCCTTTCTGTGTGGAGTTTGCATGTTCTCCGTGTGTTGTGTGGGTTTACTGCGGGGGCTCCGGTTTCCTCCCACAATCCAAAGACATGCTTGTTAGGTTAACTGGTGACTCTAAATTGTCCCTAGGTATCTGACTCCTATAGGCCCTTAGAACAGAGGGTTAGTGTACATACTAGTTAAGCACTTTGAGTGATCTTTGCAACTAGAAAAGTGATGTATAAGTACAGGTCCTTATCCCTTAAATGTGAACCCAAGTGTTCATGAATTAGGATGATTGCTATAGCAGCAGCAGGTGAGTCATCCCAGTGCCAAAGGTCCACACGTGAGTGTTTCAGAGACTTAAAAAAAAGACTGACATGCTCCAAATAAGAATGTGCCTGATGACTGTGCAGCCCTTGTTTTATCGTTAGATTTAGCCTCGACTTTCACTTTGATTAAGAAGCAAGAGGTTTTGGCATGAAAATAATTGGACAAGTCGACTAACAAATCATGACATGCATGAAAAATTAAACCAGAAGTTGTCACAGGGACTGTGATGAGGTGACAGTGGTGACCCATGAGGCGTTCATATAATCTACAGGCCTGTGTGAAGAAATGAGCAGTGTGCTCTTTTGTACTAAATCTGTCATAGAACGACAAAGACAACATACTTGGCACCGTGGACCTCATTAATACTTTTGTTGTGCTTGGAATACAAATGAAGAACATGTCTGCTAAAAGTTACGACGTGCACTGCAACACTTTGTTTTGCTTTGGTATTGTCAGTTCATTTTTTTAAAATGAATAATAATTTCGAGGAAGTGCAGTATGATCGGTGCCATCAGGGACTGTCTCACCTGTAAGCACCCTGGACAAGTGACAGGCACTGCCATCACCCTTTCACAGATGGCATGAGACAAAAAAAAAAGTGTCTGTGAGCCAGAGTTTTAGCCTGTCTAATTTAATATGTTCTGTGTGTTACAATGGGCCCTCAAATCCCATCTCGTGTGCTTCTTATCTCATTTGTTTTTAACAGTGAAAGAGCCACAAGTGACCCACGAGTTCTTTAAATGAATACAGTGTGCTAATAGCTGTGAGAAGACACCCCGGGAGCAGCCATGAAATATGTGCAAGGACCCGTGACCACTGAGATAATAGCTGCTGCCTAGACCGTGGACTTTCTGTCCATTCTCTCCCCTGCTCCACTCCCACCCAGGTTTGGAGTGGCTCACGTCCAGGACAGATGGTAAGTTGAGGCTCTTGTATCTCAAATCAGAGAGTGGGACAAAGCCTCATGTGTGATACAAGGATGAACAAAAATTGCTATTCCACCAGTTTAGCAGCAGATTTTCTTTAGAGCAGATGGCGGTAGATCAAATAACACCACATACTACTGCAAACTTTTGCTCTTCTATGCATTTGCAGTGCATCCATACATGCAAAATAATAGATTTACTCTTCAATGCAAGACTGTGGCATTTATCTGCTCCAAGTATGGTCCTTTTTAGCACAGCAAGTGCAACTTTTTTTCTTAACCATACAGGTTTACTGTCAAGGACACTAAATACTAGCTGTGATAGCTAAGTGCCGGCTATTTCCTAGCAGGGAGCTCTCTATGTAGGAGATTTTTTTTTTCTGTGTGTCCATGTGTTGAACCACATCCAGGGTAGAAAGAAGAGAAGATGGGGCCAGCTCTAATTAAAGCCAAAGGAAGAGTGTCATCTGCTGTGAACTCGCAACCAGGGGCCACAGCAAATCAATGGACGGCCAGTACTGTCATCACCATCAACAGCTCCCGATCAGAGCAATTGGAGGGGAACAAAAAGGAATGAGAAAGGCTCTATCAGGAAGCTCCTACCACCTGTGTGGAGCAAGAGAGCACCGGCAAGAGGGAGAGAAACACAGAGAGAACAAGATTGTGACGCCACAGTCCACGCTATTGTGAAATGCCGAAGATTTATCGCTTCTTTGTTTAGGGTAAGCAATTTTGTCATCATCACAAAGGACATCTATTTTGATAAACAACGGTGCAATTGTATGAACGTTGGCTGTGAGCAGGATGATCTAATGACCTGTTTAAAAAAAAAAATAGAGATTTTTTTTTTCCTCTCATGGATCAAACCGCTGCATACAGCAAGTGCCAATGCTAAATGTTCCTGGCAGCATAAAACATGTTCCTAGAGGAGATTTAGACTATTGAACTCTGTAAGTGGTATCAGTGCTCTTCTGTCTGTGTGAACCGTGCCTCACGGCCAGTGAGCCGGGGAAGGCTGGATCGGATTCTTACGCAAACACGAGCGCATAAACGACATGTTCTCATGGCATTAACGTCCCAAATGTTTTTCAAGACGAATGTGAATGCGGCTATTTTCGTCCCACAGCCCCGCGCTCTCAGATAACTTCTTTTGAATAAATGAATTCTGACAAGGGGAATCTGCATACAAAAACACAGCAGGTTTGGAGGCTGTCGCTGGTCCAGTGGCGAAGGGCCTCTGAAGCTCTCCCTCTGAATCTCCTCATTCATTGCCGTCTCCTCTGGTTCTTTAAATGGCCGCCTGTGTTTATTCCCTGTTCACACTGGAGGTTAGGGAGGTGCTGAGCCGCACATTAAATCCTCTGTGCTTGGGGTTGGCACCTGCACATTCTTTCACCTGTGGGATGTCAGGCCGAAGGCTGACATGTGGCTACAGTGGGACATTAAATAGCAGGAGGAAAAACATTTTTGCATCTAAGTTGAAATTAATTTTAAAAATTACCTGATTACGTCAATGTACATGAGAAAAGAAAAAGAAAAATATATTTTATCTGTATGTTTAATTAAAGGTCCGATAACACGATTCTGACTTCATCTAATTTTGCAACACATAATTTCAATATGACAAAATAGGTTGGTCTGTGCTGTTCTAAGTCAAACAGGCTTTTTTTCCACGCGAATATCCGACGTTTTTATGAGCGCCACGTCACAAATTGCATCAGTGGCTGGAAAACCCCCCGGCCATGTTGTGACGTCAGCAACAGAACACAGCGCTTGGCTGCCCATTGTACACGCAGGATGGAAGTGGTAGAAAACATCAACGATGGTTCCAGCACATGTAGTCTGGAATTGGTTTGTGCTGTCCAGTCTTCAGACGATTATAGTTCAGAAGAATGGGATGATAATGAAGAATCTGGGGGCATCAGACCTTATAGGTTTGAGCCGTGTCAAGCGGGCATCGTGCCTAGTGAGTCAGACTCAGAGAGTGACAGTGGAGAGGCACACATGCCTGCCGCAGCACCGGCGACAAACACATGACAGGGGAACACCGAGTGTTATGCTTTTGTTACAGATATTGCAACAAATTATTTGTTCATAAATATAATTTATTTAAACCCGATTTTTCAATAAAATCATAGCAGTCTATTCTCTGTGGCTCATCCATCGGGTTTATTATGTATTATCTTTTGAGTTCTTGTTGTTTTTGTTTTGTACATGTGGTTGATGTGCCGTTTTGAACCACCTCCAGGATGTGACCGCACATCCTGCCCAGGACCTGAACACA
Organism: Pholidichthys leucotaenia; assembly: GCA_020510985.1. NCBI lineage: Eukaryota > Metazoa > Chordata > Actinopteri > Cichliformes > Pholidichthyidae > Pholidichthys > Pholidichthys leucotaenia. The sequence continues at coordinate 96,091,753 of CM035843.1, forward strand.
TTGACAGCGCATGTACAAGGCTGAACATCCCATTCATGAGGTGGCGCTACCAATACAGCATACAAAGTAGACGAAGAAGACAACGAGGATGCGGAAGACAAGAATAAACATACATGAATCCTTTTGCAGCAGCAGCAGCTTGAGCGGAGAAGAGCACTGGAAAACAGTAATTCCTCCTTTCCCTTGAAACAACGCCATTGTTGTTGCTACAAAAAAATGTGCGTCGCTCTCGTGTTTATAGCCAGTTTATAGCCAGTGAACAAACTGGCGTGTTAGCGCATTTGCACTACCCAGAGGGCTGGGGCGAAACTACAAATAACAACTGTGCGCATGCGTCAACTGCTTGACCTGGTAGATGAAAAAAATGAGCATGTATAACGCCACGTGCACATGTGGCTTGTCCAAAGCGCACGCTGACCAAAGCGGACCAGAGGGGAAATGCAGCATGAATAAGGCTTTAGTCACCCTAATAGCCATCCCTATTACCACCTGGTTCACTCCAGCCCATCTCTGAGTGGTTTCATCATGATTCAGGAGCAGATTGCCCGCCCCGGCACACCGATCGCTTTTATGGCTCTGGACCGGGGCTACTGGCCACTGTTATGCCGGTCTGTGTGATCCACTGCTGAATCAGGATGAAACCACTAAGAGATGGGCCTCAGTGACACGAGGCACACTGCCGAACTAGGTGATAACAGAGATGGCTATTAAGGTGACTAAGATCTGAAGAAAATAACAATATAAGCTGTGCCTACAGCCAGCATCCTGGTACCAGTGTTTGCTTGTGGGCTAATAGCTCAGGAGCTAATAGGCTACCTTTAGCTGGTTGTGCAAGCCACAAGCTGGTACAGGCGATCAACCATGGAAACACGAAGCAGCCTCTGGCTCCCTGCAATCAAAATGTCCTGGTACCAGATGCTGCTGGCTGTCATTCCCAGCAACCCCACCGTCCTTCATGGATCCACTCTGTTCTCGCGGGCAGCGTAGTCGCGAGAGCCACACTGCCCTTTGAGATCCCTTTGCTAGGTAGCTCGCCTTGGGTTGCGGCGATCGACCAGCGTGTGCTAGCAATTTCTTGTAGAATCACGTCAAAGTTATTGGGAGATAGACCAGACTGATGCGAGATACACCATCGAGTGTGGATCAGTGAATCAGAGCACTGCTCAACCAAGCTGGGAGGCTAGAAGCTAGTCAGCTATAATGGCTAACTGACGTAAGAGGGAAGGAGGAGTTGAAACGGTGAAGGATAGTTCTTTAAGTGACAGGCTTTAAATCACAGTGTTTAAAGAAAACCAGGAAAAATTTTAAAGAAAAATCTGCTTCAATAATTTTTAAAAAATTACAGAAAATGTGAACAAAATATGTTACAAACATTTCATTAAGACGTGTGAACTATTAAAACGTGGAAAAAGTGCAGTCAATGACCCCTTTAAGCTCCACTGGCAAATGTTGACTGAAATGTTGGTGAAAGCAGACGTTTTTAGACTGAAACTCACTCCAGACATGCACAGACGCAAGAGAAAAGGAGAGAAGGGGGAATAAAAAAAAAAGAAAAAATATACATAATCTCCCAAAAATGTGACAGCCCAAAAGAAAAAAAAAAAATCTCCTCATGGTGAAATTTGCTGTTCTTAATTTTTTGCTCCGTGCGTAATCATTCTACAGGATTTATTGGTTCGGCTTCCACTGTGTGGAATCAAACAGCACTGATATGATGTCAAAGAGTAAATCACATTTAATAGGATTTTATGTTATTTTAATGGAGAGAGTTATAACAGTCAAAATATAATCGCCTGTCATTTTATTTATACAATTTAATGATACAATTTGCAACAGCTTAATTTTTAACAAAGCACCAACTCAGCTTCAAACGGTTCAGTTTCAGGTTTTTTTTTTAACAGTTTCCAGTTTAATTTGTGCAAAGTTTGCAAATTAAAGCCTGAAAAACCGGGCCTACTTTTTTACTTTGAGCCAGCTGCTGGAACCGTCGCATCAGTGAGATAAAATCTTACAAGGCCAGAAAGATAATAATTACAGAATTAAAATGGAGAGCACTTCTGCATTAACAGAATTACAAATAATAAACTGCTGCTGGTTAATGTAGTGCTGCTAACTGCACACAGTATTGTAGCCAAATATTTTATTTAATAATGTTGCCTAAATTTAGCTACTAATCCAGTGGAAAATGGAAAAAAAATACCAAACTGCTCATTTGAGTCTGATGTGCTGATAATATAAAACTTTAACATCTTACCCCTTGAAATAGCTTAGAACTGATCCATTCCACTGTAACTCTGGTGATGCTAGCACTTGTCGCTAACTTCTAGGAACTATTTTGTACCCCATGATCAGCCACTGATGTAAAAAATAAGTGGTCTGTTGGAGTGAACTGAGTTGATGCCACTTTGTCCATCTCTAGCGCTTTATCCACACGCACAGTGAGTCCAAAAAATGAACTTCTGCCAATAGGAGTTGGTCTGTTGTGGCTAGCCTCGTGCTAACATCCAGTTAGCAGACTGAGCTCACGGAAGCGATTCATTCCCCACTGTCGTTGGTTTCTGTGTCTAATTAAATGTAATCTTTGGTCCAAATGTCCACATAGTATGACAACAATACTCCAGCAAACTGATTTGAACACCCAGAATTAAAGTGAGGAATTGTGTTTATATTGTGTACAGGAAGTGCCATGGAGGCATCAACTTGCATAAATTTTTAAAAATCCATTAATTGGACTATTGTGGCGGGTTGGTGTAACCCCCACAACAGACTGGACAGACACTGTGCTGGCTAGAGCAATTAACAGAACAGTGAAATGTGTGTATTAATGTCTACAGGCAGCCCTGCTTCTTCTGGCTCACTACTGTGATGCTAATGTGCCTTTCATGCATTGTGTTCATGAGTCCTGTCCTTACTGTGACCTAGAGACTGAGATCAATATGTAGATGTGCCTTGTAACCTCTTTGTCTTGCAGCTGGAGCAGAGGCCAGCAATCTGCCTATTGTGATGTATGTCTCTCAAATGCAAATGTCTCATGCCTGTTCTGCAATCTCTTTGATCATACCAACTGCTGGGGAATGCTCTTTTATGTATTGTTGTAGTTGGGTATATATACTGCACTGTAATCCATGCTCATCCTCTCTCACTATCTCTCTTCAACTGCTGCTGGACACACACTCTGTGTCCCCTCATCTGAGAGCCTGAGGATCCCGCTCCGGTCTGCTCACACTTGCACCGGAGCGGGGATCCTGTGAAGGCGGTATGATTTAATAAACCTGCTTAAAACTCTCAACGCCGCTTTATTTCATGCCGCTTCACCATCATAATTAATTGGGTTAACAGGAGTAATTTTCAATATGGTTATATTTTTTTCCCTTGACATAATGAAGTTTGACCTGCTTATGCAAAGATATTACTATAGCACACTTAGAAAGGTAAGAGTATTTCATCGCTGTTGGGAACAAACCTTTATGCCCAGAAAGGAAAAACTGTGTATTTTTTGATCAATTTAGCAGTGACGAGGTTTATTCACATGATTTTTCTAATGCTTATCCTTGGTTTGATATTGGTAAATAACATCCAGAGACATATTGTGTGTGTGTGTGTGTGTATATATACAGTATATATATATATATATATATATTTGTGGTGTTGGCGTTATCATGTTAATTGCCCGCTAACGCTTCACCCCCGCTAACCAGAGTTAACGGCAGAAAGCACAAACAGTACTTTTTTGGCCCAGCTGCGCTCCGTACTGAAGCTGCTCTGTGCCATACAGACATTGCGAAGTCAAACAAGCTGGATGACAACAGTGAAAATCCCCAAAACACTGTCATGTTTAAGTTTACAATATTATCTGTCGGAGCTCTCACCTGGATAATTGTTACAGCCTCCTCCAAAACTTTGCCTCGATGTTGATTGTTCTTCTTCTTTGGAAGCTGGCTAGCAGTTTAAACAGCTCTGTGCTATGGATGTAGTCGGCTGCACAGACACTCCACTTGTTTCATCCTCATAGTTTCAGGTCCAACTGTCTGCAGGTGAGTAGCAGTCTAAAATTCTCTAATTCTCAAGCCGTTTACAATGTCCACTCACGCCCTGTTTTCACGGCACGGTTGATGATGTCATCATGGTGAGACAGTTGTTTATGTTTACAATTTTTCTACTAAAAGGGAAATTGTGTGTGTTGTGACACACAAGGTCCACTGTTTCATGTTCAGCTGCTTAAAAGCAGTGGATGTTTGCTATGGGAGTGCAGTTGGTTGCTGAGGTGGATCCGTATTGTATATAATGTTGTTGTTTGCACATGCAGTAGTACTTTTGAGGATTTTCTGGAGAATATTCTGGATAGTTTTTGTCATTTTGGATATGCTGAGAGCTTTAATAAACCTGCAGGTGAAGAAAGAATGCATATTTGTCCACTCCCATGTTTATAACAGTATGAGAATCTTGAAAAATTACCAACTTAAGGTACATTGTATTTGAATGGAAAAGACAATTGCAATTAATCATTATTAATCTTGATTAACTCACTTCTTCAAATGATTAATTGCAATTGAAACGTTTAATCGCCCAACACCACTAAATTTAATACATTTTTTTTTTGAAAGTTTTTCTTTTTCCCCTTTTTTATTACATTCCCTGTTTGTTAGTTCCTGTCACAATGAGTTAAATATAAAAGGGACATTAAAAAGGCTTACTTAAATGTTCCTGTCACTCAGTAACATTGTTAATCAGACCACAAGAATGTCATGTACTATTTTGCATTTCTACCTCCCACGGTGAAAGTACAACCTCACAATTTCAACCTGAAAAAAACAGAAAAAACTGTCTTATCATTGACGCTCAGAGAGAAACTTGAAAGGGATGGAAATAATGTGTGTTAAGCTGACATGTTTATAGTTGTACATGAGGAAAGCATTGTCGTTGTGTTTTCAATAAGGAACAGTGAGAACAGGTGTACATCAAGTTTGGTTTTTTTTAATTTGTCCTGCCTAACACCGTTCTACCAACATATTTTGCTTCATTTTGCATATTGGTACATTGGCACATTGGTGCTCGCCTCGCTTGCCCGTATGGTGCTGGTGGGCATTTAGAGCAAGCGTTCACAGCGGTGCCATCTCCATATGTTTGCCACGATAATCTTTTATCTACCATCCCTTCCTTTGGTTCCACTCAGTTTTCCCTCGCCCGTGGCGACAATTTTATTTCTGCATCAATTAGCGCCGTGATTAATACAACAAGCAAACAGTTTAGAGGTAATAGCGCACAATTAACATCTTTCCTCCTCATAAAGGGTATGCTAAACGCTCACACCGCCACTTTCTCTGCCTGGAATCGAGACGTGTTTGGTCCCTAATTCATATGCTCTGGGATGGAAGTGGCTTTGTGCTATGCCATCGTCACATTAATCTAATTATAGATAGCTGAAAATGAGTCTTGCAAATGGGGACCGTGTGTGACAACCCAACCCTGCACCCCAACACCCACCCACACACACACACACACACACACACACACACTTACATTGTCCCCTAAATGAGAGAGTGAATAAGAAAGCTTTTGCCTTTCAATGCACCACCACCATGCGAGTGCCAACCCACTCTTGAAATGCCAGTGTAGCCGATGAAAAGGCACCATTCACGCGCTTTGTATCCAAACTTGTTACCAGCTCACTTTTACTACCAGCCCCCGTTTCTTTTCTCTTTCCCCGTGTTTTTCTAATTACAAACCCATTGGCGCCGGGAGGGTGTGCATGGGTAAATAGAGCTGTAGGGGCCTGTCATGTGTGTAGTAGTGGAGAGAGGTCCTCGCAGCGCTGAGGGATGAGATGATTTGTTGTGATTGACAGCTACCTTGAGACTGGCCTGATGGAGTTGTCAAAGCTTTATGCTAACAGACTGTTTCCTTACCACTGCAGATGTACTCTGCTCCGCTGTACTGCACATACACATGTAACCCCCCCACCACCACCCCCCACCAACACACACACACACACACTCAAGCACAGACCGTATTCTCTAGCATCAGGCGCATCATGGGAACTCAAATATTTATTAGGACAATGGTTTTTAAATGCAATGCGAGAAGAGGCTGTCAAATTTCAAAAAAATCCAATCCTGCTTTCAGGCTCAGCCTAGTATAAACAAGCTTTTTGTACCATCAGCTTCACACCACCACCTCTTCCATATCACAGCATTGCTTTTTCTGCAAAGCCAAGACAGAGCTGTATTTGAGGGTGCCGTCTTGGGCTAACACCGGGTGTGTGAATACAATGGCAATCCTACATCTGGGAACTCAGTGGGAAAACTATCCCATTTCTCACTTGTGCCGCTAGAACAGGGTGTTCATTTTTGCAAGGTGGATAGTGTTACTACAAAATTAAGTTGTGCAAAATTCCCTGTGAAAATCTAGTTATGAGCATTTAGCAGTGATTTTGACTGGTACTATTCATCACATGGGTCCGCTGAGAGTCAGCGGCCCAAGTTTGTTTACGGTGGGCTGAATCCCTTCACACCCTCGGCAAACGTAATCAGAGGCACAAATTTGCCAATAATGGGAGTTAAAGCACAAAAAGTCAGCACTATTTTGAAGGTACTACCAAATTTGATTTGATTTTTTAATTTTTGAGACAATGAGCTCACAGTGTTGTGCTGTTCTGATACATGAAATGTTAATGTCGCAGGAAGGAGCTTTATGGTAGCCAAATGAAAAGGTGTGTCTTTGCTCAGAGGCTTTAGCGGAGTATAGAATGACCAGCCTCACTCCACACTCGGTCACAGCATTTCTCCTCTGGGCCCAAGTCTCTTTTCCTCACCCCCACACCCGCCCCTCTTATGCCTCGATCTCCCCGTGGTTATTCATCTCGGGGAACAAAAGCTAAGTGTTTAGCAGCGAGCCAGATCAAGGGCCTGCTTCTTCCTCCCAGGAAGAGGTATAATAACAAACATGGCCGACGCTGAAATCAGCCATACCTTCTGTTGGCTCCAGACTCCCACATCTGTGCCGCGCCTCTCCCTGTCTCCCACACAGCTGCTGCAGAGGCTGGGGAGGCTTCAGCCCACTGCCTCCATGCCTCCCATTGCCGGGGAGTCCCCTGGGACGCCGCTGACTGGCACCCGGACTGCCAACCAAATGATGGATCCTACCAGGAGAATCAGACGTGACAGGGGGAGGTGAGGCGGCGGGAGCGGCCACCACTGAACCTGAGGACGAGGGGCAGGTGCGGTCAAGCGCCTCGGCTCAGTCCGTGTGAGTGTGCTTACATGCAGATATGTAAATGTCTGTGTAAACACACGCCTGTGAATGGCCGTGTCTGTGGGTGGTTATCTTGGCACATGTAGTCAAGTTGTTGGGGTTTTTTTAATTCTTCTCTCCAGTCACATTCCCCATCTGGACCCAAACTATTTCATTAGCTCTGCGATGTTCCGTTGCTAGATACTTTGAAAGCTGACAAAATTTCAGCAGTCATGTCTGCTATTGGACTTTTATCAAATTTAAGCTGTGACAGATGCTAAATGACACATGCAAACATGCCAATTCAAGAATAAAAGCAAACAAACAAAAAAAAAATGCCAAGAAAAGTAAAACCAGAGCAATGTTAGATTTTTTGTAAAAATAATATATCCACAATCAGCTTCTCGAAAGTGGTAACGAGTCTAACTGGCTTACAACAGGTGTGTCAATAACTGGTTAGATTTTTAAAGAAGGATAATCATGGAGGTGAAAAAAAAAATGCAGTAAAACTTACATTTACTGGGCTAAGCATATTGTTTTGTCATTTCTGGCACGATCAGCTTGATCTTGTGATAGCAGCTGGATGAAAGCTTCATTCTTGCCCCGCGGCATCCTGCCGCGCCATTGCTTCAACCAGACACTGTGATGGTAAGTGACTGCTGTAATTGTTCTGCTTGTAGCTCTTACTCTTCAGCCATCCAACTGGCTCCTACCTCCCGGTCGTGCCACATTGCCCTCATGAGCCGCCTTGGCATGGACAGACACCCACCCACCCCCCACCCACAAAGGCTGAATACAACTGCACAGTGTGACGCTGATGTGGAATTTATTTCGGATAAATGCCAATTGACATTTCTCATTCGGGTACCAATTCCATTAAAAAAAATATAATATTAATTGTGAAAAAAAAAATCCAACAACTAACCATCAGGGGTGGTGCACAGACATTTTGCTTTAGCCTGAAAAAAAAGCAAAATTACAAGGGAAAAAGTGAATTTATAAGACAAAGTTTACAAATTCATGAGAAAAATTGCAAATTTATGAGGAAAACAGTCACATATTTATATAAACAATCAATCACTGAAAATGTATAAGAAAACAGGAAATGTATTAAAATGCACTAAATTCTTAGAAAAAAGCTATAGTTTTCTTTTTAGAAAACCTCACAAAATTAGAAAAAAAGAGAAAAGTAGCACATTTAAAAGAAACATCTCAAATGCTTGGGATCAGTCCGCCAAGGTCTCCGCCTTTGACTGCCACCTAATCCACATAGCACCGGACTTCCATGATCCCTCCTGCAGGTGGTGAACCTACTGGAGGGCGGACCCATGTAACTCCTTCGGGCTGAGCCCGGCCGGGTCCCATGGGTGGAAACCCGGCCACCAGACGCTAGCCTTCGAGCCCCTCCCCCAGGCCTGGCTCCAGGGTGGGGCCCCGGTAACCCCATACCGGGCGGGGTACACTGAATCCTTGATATACAATTTATCATGAGAGTCTGTTGGATGATGGATGATGGATGATGGTCTGTTGGATGATGTTGTCCTGTTGGCTTCATCCAGCAATGACCTACAGCTCTTGCTGGGACGGTTTGCCGCTGAGTGTGAAGCGGCTGGGATGAGAATCAGCACCTCCAAGTCCGAGTCCATGGTCCTCAGCCGGAAAAAGGTGGATTGTCCTCTCCGGGTTGGGGACAGGCTCCTGCCCCAAGTGGAGGAGTTTAAGTATCTTGGGGTCTTGTTCACGAGTGAGGGGAAAATGGAGCGAGAGATCGACAGACGGATTGGAGCAGCATCTGCAGTGATGCGGACGTTGTACCGGTCTGTTGTGGTGAAGAGGGAGCTTAGTTCTAAGGCAAAGCTGTCGATTTACCAGTCAATCTACGTTCCTACTCTCACCTATGGTCACGAGCTTTGGGTAATGACCGAAAGAACGAGATCGCGGATACAAGCGGCTGAAATGAGCTTTCTCCGTAGGATTGCTGGACTCACCCTCAGAGATAGGGTGAGGAGCTCAGTCATCCGGGAGAGGCTCAGAGTAGAACCGCTGCTCCTCCACATTGAAAGGAGTCAGTTGAGGTGGTATGGGCATCTGATTAGGATGCCTCCTGGACGCCTCCCACTTGAGGTGTTTCAGGCACGTCCCACTGGGAGGAGACCCCGGGGCAGACCCAGGACTCGGTGGAGAGACTATGTCTCCCAGCTAGTCTGGGAACGCCTTGGTATCCCCTCTGAAGAGCTGGAGCAGGTGGCTGGGGAGAGGGAAGTCTGGGCTTCTCTGCTTGAACTGCTGCCTCCGCGACCCGGACCTCCGGAAAAGCGGTAGAAGATGGATGGATGGATGGATGGATCTCAAATGCTTTAAAGAAAAAAAAATAGACACACTGAGGGAAAATGTTGAGGACAAGAAGAAGCCAACTTTTATTGTCATTCAATCCATACAACCAATCATGTCCAGCAGAACAAAATTACGTTCCTCCTGCCTACAATGTTAATCACATCTAGAATCAGAGGGGCCACTGCCATGCAAGGCACTGCCCCAAACAACTTTTTCTTCCCCCATTCTATTATGCTGAGCACCAAGCTAGAAGGCAGGAAGTACCATTTTTATATGGTCTTTGGTGTGACCCAGCTGGGGCTTGAAGCCATGACCTCCCGGCTGTGGGGCGGATGCTCGACCACTAGGCCACCACTCTGGTATAAGTAGACAGTTTATGAGAGTGTTCCAAAACGCATATAAAAATCCTAAATGTACAAACTTCAGAGAAAAAAGTTGCAAATTTATGATTAAACTATGAAAGAAGCAAGAAAAAAACCCCTGCAAATTTACTAGTGACACATTAAAAAAAGTCACAATTATTATTACTATTATTGTTATTCCCTCTGGAGTGGCAGTTCAGGCTGTTGCCTGGGAAACAATAGCCCATATAGATCTCATGGAGTGGCAAATGCTAATGAACGTTGTGTTTTTGGTGGTCTCGTCATTCTTCGTTTGTAAAAGGCTGCACATTTCTGCAAAATGTCTTTCTTTGTCAAAAAGAAATTTTGATGTTCAAAATGGCCAAGGCTGTCTAATATTAGAAGAAGAGTTAGCATCAGAGCTGGACACCCCAGGTGCAGTGGTAGTTTTAGCATGCAGTTTAGCACGTTCCTCACACTTGACATTGATGGTGATTTTCTTCAACGGTATTTTCTTACTTTTTGGCATTTCTTGTGATGTTTTTGTGAACTATCCAAGATCATGTTAAAACACCTCGTGTCCTCAGTTTTTCGCTTCTTACCATATAGAAACAAATGAAAATAGTAGCATAAACCTCTGCATTCAAGTAGAGCTTACTTGACAATTCACTCTACAGTGTCATCTTGCCCCCCCTCCCCCAAACGACAAGAAAAACTATTTGCTTACATAAAATCTGTTAGCAAACTGTTGTGCAACCTTTTATGAACCCTGACAAAACCCCCAAAATCACAATGTTCGTCAGCATTTGCCGCTCCATGAAATCCATATAATACCTGTGTGCATCCTAGTTAAACATAGTGTTGCAAACAAGACCAAACCGGGACCACCATGTAGAAAGACCAAGACTTAAAGATAAGATAAGATAAGCCTTTATTAGTCCCACAATGGGAACATTCCAGGATTGCAGCAGCACAGGGATAGCAGCACTCAGAGCAATAGTAAATAAGATAATAAGATAAGAATAGGTTAGCCAAAGCAGTAAATAAATATACATATGTACACAGTTATATACACAGAGCAGGAGCATTGCAGTTAGATGGTATCAACAGCATTACAGTTAAATTACCCGGCAAAATATAAATACGGACCCAGACAGTATATTTCACATTTGAATGAACAGTGTTGTTGCCACCCTCGATAATAATTCTAATTGTCTCAGTCATGTATTGGAGGGGACAATCTCTATTGTGCAAAGTTGTGACGTTTAATACGGCCTCTATGAGCAGCACTGGTTAGGTTATAAAGTCTGACAGCTGTAGGTAGGAAGAACCTGCAGAACCTCTCCTTCGAGCACTTAGGATGGCACAGCCTACCGCTAAACGAGCTCCTCAGTGCCTTCAGCGTGTCCCGCATGGGGTGGGACTCAGACTCCAGCAGAGATGACAGCTTAGCCACCATCCTCCTCTCTCTTATCTCCGCCACTGGGTTGAGGCAGTGCCCCAGAACAGAGCTGACTTTTTTGATCAGTCTGTTCAGTCTCTTCCTGTCGGCTGCCGTGATGCCGCTGCCCCAGCAGACCACTCCAAACGTGATGGCTGATGCCACCACTGAATCATAGAAGGTCTTCAGGAGTGTCGCTCGCACTTCAAAAGACCTGAGTCTTCTCAGGAGGTACAGCCTGCGCTGCCCCTTCTTGTAGAGCGTGTTGGTGTTGTGTGGTCAGTCCAGTTTATTGTTTAGGTGAACACCCAGGTACTTGTAAGATGTCATCATCTCAATGTCTGTTCCCTGAATGCTTACTGGTGTTGTGGGGGATTGTCCATGCCTGTGGCAGTCCATCACGAATTCCTTGGTTTTCCTCGCATTGATGTGGAGCCAGTTCCGCAGGCACCAGTCCACAAAGTCCTGGATAAGTCCTCTGTACTCCGTGTCATCCCCCTTGGAGATGAAGCGGATGATCACAGTCGTCAGAGAACTTCTGTAGATGGCAGTGTGGTGTATTATGTGAAAAGTCAGCAGTGTAGAAGGTGAACAGGAAGGGAGCCAGAACTGTTCCCTGGGGGGCTCCTGTACTGCAGATGATGGTGTCACAAACTGTGGTCAGTCTATGAGGTAGTCCAGGATCCATGATGATGAGTGCTGGTCCACCCCTGTACACAGCAGCTTGTCAAGGGGTCAAGACCAAGCCAGGCAGAGACCAAGCTGAGATCAAGACAACTATGTATGTAGGTCTTGGCCTTGAGAGACTGGTCGTGACTACAAAGCTACCATACAATAAAGAGCTCTGCTGACACAAATACAATGGCGATAAATCTCTTTTTCAATTTAAATAGGGTAGGGAAACATGGGTGCTGCATGACTAGATTCTTAATATTCATACATGTTAGTATCATCTTTGCTGACCTGTTCTATTATAAAATAACTACCTGGACAGACAGAACCAAAACTACATTGCTGTGAAAATGACATTTGGAAAACCTATGCACACGGGTAATTAGAATGAACTGATCTCAGCGCTGAGGCTATGAAAGCAGCTCAGCGTATTTTCTCCATCGTCATCCCTCCCAGAGATTATGCACTCACCCAAATACTCTCGTTGCCTCATTTAGCCTCGCTGACTATGCCAGCATCAACCCCCCCACACACACACACACAACAGAAATGATGGGTGGAGGGATGCTTACTGTACTGTACATCAAATATTAAATTGTTTACCATGGCAAATAGACTCATCTCAGCCCAGTCTGTTTGAAGTGACAGTCGATGCTGTGAGGAGTGGGTAAAGTGGATCAGCCCTTCTCGTATAGTGGGGACCTACTACTGTAACTGAGAGACTCATTTACCATTCTCTCAGTTGTGTCTCTTTTTCTTGCTGGAAAGGCACCCACTCTGCATTAGTCATGGCTGACTCTGATTTCTGTGCTTTTGGGTGTTAAGGCTGGAACCCTGTAGTGGCCTCTGTCCATTCACTTACGTAACAAACGTCACATGCTGAAGAGGAGGAGGAGGATGAGAGTGCAAAAAAAGTGGGGAACAGAAAAGAAGAGGAAAATGTTCTTCAGATTTTTTGCAGTCCATCCATCGCCAGTCCACCTCCCTTTACCTACAGACTGGGAGTGCACTGTATGCACATGTGCTCATAAGTGCACAGCGAACACACTTTCTCACACACACTCTCTCTCACACACACGCGCTCAAAGCCAACCTGGGGATTTGTCTGCCTGTCTTTTATCTTGCCTAACCGCCAGTAGTCAAGTCAGGAACCCAGTGAATAATTCACTATATTTACCTGCTCCTCTCTTCAAGAGTTATAATGTTTGTATTGCAGTGCAAGTAAATGAATAAATAAATAAATGAAGCACTACTAGGTGAGCATGTTAATGCATAAAAAAGTGAGGTGGAGAGGGAGGGGGAAGAGGGGACGGAGGCAGCCCCCATGTCTCAGCCAGAGGTATGTTGCCATCTTCTGGTGTCGGAGTTACATTTCAGGGAATGCAGCCCCCCCCCCCTTCCCCCCCGGAAACCCTTGGGTGCTCCATCTGTCATATTTATGGCTTAAATAGGATAAAATTTTGATTCATCTTTTTTGATTTCACATTAAATGTACTGGGCTGTGTGTGAGCACGTTTCACTGAAATGTTCAAGAACACAAAAATTGCTGATGATGTCACAAAGCTCTGTTGATTTTTTTTTCATACCAAGCTCAAATTTGATGTTATATTCTTGCCAAAATTCAGGTGTTTTTCTTGTCCATCTAATCTGCATATATGATTATCCACATATGCCCCCCCCCCCCCCACACCTGCTCTACCACTGCTCCAAACACTATCTGCACCTTGGCAGGGTGTTAATTGGCCCGGCCCTGCACTGTGTACGCGTCCGTTCGCCTGCACAAATGTTTGTGTATGTATATGTCAGCGTGTTGACAGTGTAAGCGGTGTCGGAAGCGCTCTCCGCGGCCCGGCACATGTGGCTCTCCTCCAGCCTGAGCGGCTCTTTCCACTGTTGCGAACATGTGCTCTGCGCCTCCCCATCCCTGCCAGGGCCTGTCCACCACAGACAGGGCCTCACCACTCCTTACCACAGCTTGTAAAGGAGAGCGAGAGAACTGCTTTGGAAATAGAACTGGGCAATAATTTGGCAACAGAAGGAAAATGTAATCCATTCTTACCCTACATTAACTGTGTTATTTTGACTGATTTTCCTTGTGTTGATCTACTTCATCTCCCCATTAGACATACTGTATTTGAAGACACTCATATCTGCAGTTGCTTAAAAGACAACAAAAAGAAAAATGTGATTAAAAAAAAAACTTCCATTATCATATAAATTTGTACCTCATCATTATCTTGTTTTACAACTTTTTCCAGCCAATCCCTGTTTTGCTTCCTCAGTTATTCTGTATGATAATGAACCACTGGCTTTGCTTCATGGCAGCTGGCGACTTCACCAGAAGCATTTTCTCATTGTGCTGCTGTCCAGTGTTTCCTCCCAAGTTTAATGGCAACGTGTCTGTGTGTGCTCAGTGTGATGCACTGGTTGGGGAAATGAGAAAAGCAGTTTTCTTCGGAGTCCAAAGTAATTTGACTTTACTTGTTTTTTTGTTTCTGTGCTCTCCATTGTGAAGAGTTTTTGGTGGGGTTTGCGTAGGGCACCGAATAAGCAGGACGCCACGCTGAGTGGGCAAAAGCCCTAGAAAGTGCCAAAGGACAGTCAACGCTGCTGCCAAACACACACATGCACGCACGCGCACACACACACACATCATCTATTGCCCTCTCTCTTATTTTCCCCCAGTATCCCTCCTTGCTCCATCTTGCCTGCGGCAAGACAGCTGTGTCCATCAGGCCACGATGGCCGTGACATGGGTCACACACTAAGAACCTGGTAAGATCATGGCAGCGGAGCGGCTCTTCTGGCTGTTTGGACAGAGACTCCCTCTTGACCCCAAGTAAACAGTGAAAAATGAAACGGTTTCTCACAGAATGATACCAATTTCAATACATTCAATTGTCATTTGTAAAAATTTCCAAGTATATACAATACTTAATTATAATTTTGATTGAATATGTAAATGCATTTTTTTTATTTAAATGATTGTGTACAAATATACAGAAACCCTAAAAGGTCAAACATTCATACGATTTTTCACTGTTTTTCCAAGATCACAAGATTATTTTCTGAAGATCTTGAGATAAAATTATCTTGTGATCTCGGGAAAACTGAAAATGAATCACATGAATGTTTGACCTTTTAGGGCTTCCATACAAATGAACTAATACTAGAGTATCTTTAACTGTATTGCTTTGGCTAAAATTGTGCACATTATTTCTATGAGAAAGTATAATAATTTATTCACTTTAAAAAGCAACTTTATTTTGTGTTAATTACACACAGCCACAGTCTACAACTGGAACTACGAGTGAGTACCACATCTAAATGAAACCGTTTAATTGCTGCATCAGTGGAGTTTAACTCCATAACTGTTGGACAAGTCACTTTGAAAAGAAAATTTACAAGCTTTGAGAGGGAAAACTTTATTTGAAGTCTTTATTGAACGCTCCGGAGGAAATTTGTTACAGAAATGACTGCAGGAAATTGAAATGAAGCATAAAAGAATTTTTAAAAATTACAAAAGAAAAATATACAGACATACACGCCTATTTACACATTTAATTGAAAAGATAAAAACCACACAGATTTGTTTTCTAGTTTGTATTTATGCCTTCCCCCCATTTCCACTCAAACAATCCAACTTATTATGGATAAAAACAAATCTGTGAATCTGTAATGAAACTATACATATAATAAAAATGTACTTACATGTGAAAAAGAATGATGGCGTATCGTTAGTGTTGGACACACTGCCACAGATCTGACCTCACCTGCCAGCTCCTGTAACCATTGACTGATGACATTTGGTCACTAAAGATGAACTGAAAATGTATTTGCTTTTATATCTGTATAAAAAAAATAAACCTGTGTCTAATTGTTTAAATATGTCCGAATACAAATGTGGTTTGTTTTTGTCACACTGGTATGTGAATTACAGTAATCTGGCCAGGTGGAGCTGTATTTACAGTAAAAATATTGTCACACTTTGCCACAGCTGCTCCAATTCACCTAATGTCAGGCTTTAAAGAGCAGCTAAAAGCTTTGTTCCAACAACTCTGCGTCTTTGATGTCGGGCAACTGGATATGCCCTCAGATGTGGAACACAGCCCCTGAATAAACACTGTGGTCTGGGGGTCAACTTGCACAGCGCTATATAGCCTGAATGCTGACATCTATAGGGCTTCAATGAAGGTCCCTCTCTCCCTCTGCTCCCCATTCACTCCTTTGTAACTTTGTGCAGCACGTGCTCGCTCCCGCTCCATCTACAGCTCTTCTTCTCTTGTCCCCTTTAGTCCATTTGAACAGAGGAGCCGTGCTCTTTTTGACCCGCGCTTGTCACTGTTAATTGTATGGGTTTAATTACAAAAACACATTTAGCACTTTGAAAGGGGGGTTTAAGTTAAATCCTTCCTCTTCAGACCAAACCTCCAGGATTTAGACGTGGCAGGGCTGTATCAGCTATCCGAGTCAGATTAGATGTTGTCTCTTATCTGGGCCCTGGAACTGCCTTTTACTCGGCCGTCTGTCTGAGGCTTTTGCAGCCCGCTTAGCTGCTCTTGGCACTGCAGCTTGATTTGTGCGAGGAGGCCGCGCTTTAGTTCCTCAAAAACTTTTTTTTTTTGGCAATCATTAAAAACAGAATTCCTACAACTGTAAATGAAAAAATGATGCGACTGATTGATGATTCGATTTAGCCCAAATACAACACATTTTACCATTTATGGCTCTAAAGAATAACAAAAAAAATTCACTCAGCAGAAAAAAAAATGGTCACTTTATCAGTTAAATACCTACATTAAAAATTTTCAACTTATTAAAATTCCCAACGTTTAGTTTGAGCTGTCAGAAATGTCTCCAGATCAAACTTAAACGACATACTTCTGCAGCACAGAAATATCCAGACCTAATTCTCATCTATTGTGAAGCCGCCAGCACAGCTCTGTTTAATCACAAGGATTTGTCATGTGATTGACGGACTGTTGACAGCAGTATTGGGCCAGTATTTAGCAAGGTCTCAGGACCCCCGTGGCTAAAGTGAATTTTATGGAGACACTGGTGGGTCGCTGGCATAACAAGAAGTCAGGCGGGTTTTTTTTTCTTTTTTCTTTTAAGCTGATGCAAATAAAGGTATTTCATGTTGACATGTCACCGTCTGGGGTGTGAGAGTTGATCACTTTGTGCATGGTGGGAAAAGTGCACACACACACACACACACACACACACACACACACACACACGGCCAGTAACACAGCAACGCATCCAGTGTGTGGTTACACCCACCACTGTCCCTCCCCGTGTCCCAGTACATTAACAGGCCCCGTCTAACAATGTATGGACATTTGGAGCTGCGGGACGGTCAACAACGCCTGGACGGCTCTCATGAGTAATTACAGCAGGGGGGGGGGGGGGGGGGGGGTTAACAGTCAAATTTATGAAAAACATAAAAAATAACTGATAATATAAAACATTGTTGGGTGTTTTTAAAAAAGTGTCAAATACAATAATATCTATATTTAACACACTAGATAATATCACAAAAATGTGTAATGTATGTATAATGCTTTTCATACATCACATTTTTATAGATTTCTCACTTGGAAATTAACACAATATTAATAATAAATAATTTCCAGCGAGTGACACCGCTATAGATGTACTCTTTTTGCTTGTAAGGCAGAATAATATAACAATTAATATACAATAAGTTGCATATAATTGTATCACATGCAACATCAATGCATAAAATATTCAATATATTGTATAATAGAAGGTATAAAATCATAACAGATTACAATAATCTATAAATCTATAAAAAGAAATTCCAGAAAAAACTAAATGAAACCCAATTTGTTGTCAATTTATTATTTATATAATAAAAAAACATTAAAGTAATTTTGCCATTTCTATCAATTTTATTTATTTTCTGTCTTGGTCTTATTTATGTGATGCAAATGTAGAAAAATCTGCATCTATGAGCACATGTGTAATATAGAAAAAAACTTGGCTCATTCTGTCCTGAATGTAAAAAGTGAAAGTGTTATTTTGAAAGGCTGACATTTTATATAATCTGTGTGCATTTCCTGTGACACTTATCAGCTCGTTAGCATCTGAGTGCAAAAAGAAGAGCATATTTCACTTGAAGATGAGTGTATAAACTGGAGTCTTTTTCCTACCCAGCCCTGAGGTCAGCGTTCTGTGGGCAGCACTGCCTCTAGGTGCAACACTGAGAACTACAGGTCATGTCAGAATTTGGACATTTTTGAGGTTCAGAGACATTCTGCGCCAAATAAGTGAAAGTTTCACATTATACAGACATGCCTACTATCAGAAGCTTTATTTTCCTTATCTTTTAACTGAATCCCCATTTGCCCAAATGTGACAAAAATCTCTTTAAGCCACTCAGTTTGGAAGCAAAGCAAAAATTATTACAAAAAGCATAAGTGTCGACTCGCATAAGTGACTTCAAATTTGTCCCCTTCCAAAGAAAGCCTAAACAAACATCAAGAATGAATGAATTGCATTTCTGAGGTTTAATTGCTTTTTCATGATCCAGCAATCCTGCAGAAAAATGCAGCATAAAAAAAGCCCAATTAGAGTCTTTTCACTTTGTGCTGGAGACAGCAGGGTTCAGGCTGATTGTCTTTCTCTGCTAGTTGCTCTGCTCCAGAAGGTGATACCGGGTTGGACCCCTGTTACCCTCCGAGCCTTCTGTTAAATTTGGCAGAAAAAACACCGGGGCTCGAGCAAGAACAAAGGCGTGCTGGTTTCACCATAGAACCAGAAAAAGAATCCCTGAAGAATGGATTAATTTGGTCTAATCGAGGAGACCCATTCCATGCTCACTCGAGCAATGAGAGCTATTGGAGCAAGCAGGAAGCAACTCTCCTCCTTACTTAACAGCTTAAAATGGCTCAGAAGTTCTTTTACCGTGCACCCTCTTATACAGCAGATGCTCTGCATTAATTGGTCTATGAAGGCCTGACCCTGGGTTATGTGCAAGGCGGTTCGGAAGCATATTTATTATTTGCTATAACCTGGCGTACATGATATGTGCTCGCGAGGGCTGCACTTAATAATACGGTACATTTCTTAATGTTGGGCGTGCATTGGGGAGCTGGTGTTTGGGAGGTAATGTTTTAGCAGCAGGTAAGTCCTAAACACCATCCATCAGAGGCCTGCTCTCTCCCCTCATCCGGCCACAGCCATGACTGATGGGCCTGTCTATGGTATGGATGTTTAGCGCAGGAGAGAGCCATATGCCACTGGCACCGACTCCTGCCCGATCACCTCCTACTGCAGCAGCGGTTGAGTGTGGAAGGAGAAGAAGAAAGTCAGAGACACCGGGTTCAAAAGGAAGCGAATTAAACGCTTTAAAGAAGGCTCCTTGTTTTCCCAAAGTGTAAAAAGCAACAGAAAACAGAAAAGCATCTTCCCAGTTACTCTGATGCCCACATACATTCATACATAGTACCGCACATGCTGTCAGCTATAAATACAAGAGCTGCTAGAGATTTTAATAAGAGAAGTAGTGGTGGGAGGTTAGAGGGGAGGTGGTGCTGGTCCATCTGTCCCAAGCAGCCTCTCTCTCGGTGCTGCTGCCGCCCCCTCGTGAGAGAAGCACAGCTGTTACTGGAAAGCTCTACTGTCCAGAGAAAGGCGCCTCGTACTCCGCCCCTCTGCCCAAACCCCCTTGCAAGAGGATGAAACGAACCAGCAACCCCAGCCACTGTGCAGTCAGCCTGCGCGTCTGCAATTTCAAACCTCTTTAGATCATTTTTCATGCTCACCAGAAATGAATAATGCACACATTAACTGGTGCCAGTTAATAAATTTCCGTCTCACTGCACTATATATTTTTTTCTAACAAGGGTCTAGCTGCTTCATTTTGTTTTGCAAAACAGCCTCACAGGGCTCCTGCTGCAAATTATCCCAGTTGCTCCCCCCCCCCCCCCCCAAGATTTATCCGCAACCAAGAGAGCCTTTGCTTTTGAGTTAAAAATAATAAAATGATGATAAGCTGATGTATTGACTTTTTCGTTATACGTGTGATTGCTCATAGTGCTTTTCTCAGCTGAAGATAATACGCTGCAACATTTTTCACAAGAGCGCATCCTCAAAATTCAGCCCCCAGGGCACCAGCCCATAGAAACAGAATCAATCTTGGGGAACTTCCAGGCTTTGTAAGGGAGCCAAATTGGCACACCGTGTCCATTATAACGGTTCAACAAAGCCCTCACTAGCATCTGGCCACACTGGACACTTATAGCCCATCTCTAACTATTAATCATTGGCCACGACATCACCGACTCTCAAGAGGGTGGCTGGACGCTCCCTCACAGAGAACACAACTAAAAATGCCAGGGCATGTAGACGTGGCGGTCCCAATGCCCGCTGACAGTAGCCCTCCTTAAAACGACAGAGTGCATCCAAGCCAGACGGACAGAGTGGTGTCAGGGAGGTGCGGTGACAGGCGAGCAGACCCCTCCAAAAATGCCACCGTGCCCCAGCGGCCTACAGTGTTGTAGTGCACTGGTAGTATTCGCTCCGAGGTCGTGTCATGTAATATGATCTAGGTGAAGCGGACACGGTGGGTCCCTCTTCGGGATGCGGACAGGGTGTCAGACAAGCTGCTTCTCTAATAACAACGGCCATTCTAATGGCCACTCAGTCAGCCTGACCTCTGACCCCTACTGTTATAAGACACAGAGGGAGGGGCCGACTGGGACGGTTGGGAAGGACGTGGTTCAGACGCTCCGTATTTACATCAGACAGGCAAGATGGAGGTGCCCATCAGAGGCCATTAAGATTGTTGTGGTTGGGAGGGATGGGGGGGGGGGGGGGGCTGACAAGAGACCCAGCAGACACATCACACGACTGCCCTTGATCACACCCCGTCACACTGATGGGAACTCTGTCAAAGCCACTCCAACAGATGTACAGTATGGCTGCGACCCGGCAAGAGGGTGCACGCTGATCTTTACGTCCTTCAAGCTGCCATTTTCTGGGGAGTACAGAGTTTACAGTGTTGTACAGCAATAGAGCCACACCTCATTTCTTTATATTTTGCTGGGAAAATGGCAAGGGATGCAGAGATTTAATAACACGTGTAAACATAAATGCTGGCATAAGGCAAAAGCTTTTACTATTCAAACTAGGGGGAAAGTGAATATTTGGTATGACCACATTTATTCTTCAACACAGATTGAACTCTTATGCAAGTTTTCTTTCGATTATTTAAGCCATCTTCAAGAACAGTTCTCCAGGCTTCTTGAGCATTTTAAAGCTCTTGTTTGGATGTTGGCCAGCTTTTGTTCTGTTCTCTCAAGATGATCACATTTCAAATTTGAATTAAACTACATGACCTGTTGCCACTGACCTTTTAGTCCAGCTCTTGCATAATTTGGTATACAACAGCCTTTTCTCCCCACCTCCCTTCCTTAAGAATGGCTCACTGACAGCAATCCTTCCACTGAGGCCGTTCCTGACGAAGCTTCAGCCAGCAGCAGGTGGATCAACTGAGGGGCCAGTTGCATCTCTCAGGTCCCACAGCATTTTTTCCAACCTTTTGTTAAGGACATTCTGTTCATCTGCTGGTAGTAGATTTTTACGCCTGCCACTTCTTTTTGTGCTCCACTCATGAAGCTTCCTTAATCTTTTTTTTTTAATTAAACTGGACAATAGTTGGGTACAAGGACATGACTGAAAATAAGTGAAAAAGCAGAAAATGTCCAAAGAAAAACTGGAGAACTATTGTTCAAAAAAGTCTGGATCATTGGACCCAAAATATAGTCTCTCTATAGTTTATTTATTTTTTTTTTTTTTAATTCAGGATGACCATCACACACTCCAATTAATGCTTCATCACAGGACATTTCTGTGTAGCAGTTTTGATTTGCTGAGCATTTCTTTATTTTTGTTGGGGGGGGTTGCCTGTCAGATGCAAATCAGCACACCTACTGTTTCAAAATACCCACCGTGGTTCAAATTAGAGTTGCCCCCCCCCCCGAAAAAAAAAATGCTGCTACAACAAAAGGACAATGTTTTGTTTTTCATAACTACTTTTGAGGCAATCAAGCCAAAATGCCTTGTTGAATTTGGTATCACAGATTTTTTGGGGAGCGGTTTTCGCTGTGAACTATCCAGACGTGATCCGTTGATTACACTGATCAAAACTCATCAGTGTGATTAATAGAAGAAAATAAAGAGCCCCACCTGGGAGTTGATTTCATTACATCGTTGTGATGGAGCATCCAAGCAGTTAAAAGGTGTACAGTGAAAACCCACAGAACAAGGAGAGGACTTCATAAGGCTGTAGCATCCCATCTTTTATTAATGTCACTCCCTAGGACAGCAGGTTTTTGTCAGTCAGAATGGATAATGAAGATGTTGGCGGTGCCGGTGAATCCATCCCTTTAATACTCACATATTTTATGATAATGAAAGGTATTCAAAGAATGATTATGATAAAAGTGGGCTCCCCCACTGGCATGCCAGCACAGCTGTGCAGCAGGACGGTTACCTGCAGGCACTGAATGAAGGGATCACACAGAAAGTAAATAAAGGATCCATAAGTACATAAAGCGGATAGCTGATGGTTTTACGGCCAATCGTACATCGGCGGCACCGCATGTTACGCCGCATGCCTGAAAATAATATGAGGGAAAAGCTTTCAGTCTTGAATGTCACAATCCAAACGGGTCTGATCTCCCTCTGTCTGCGTTCGCTCCATAGCATGAAGTCTTTTTTCAACATACTGACCTTTACATGATTTTCATCGAAACAGGTTTCATCCTGAACTAAACAATACTTCAAGTGTGCTGGGCCTATAGGCTTTTGGGCACACTCTTTACATCAAAGGAGCGAAAATAAAACTCCGTCGGGCAACACGGAAATTTCCGCACGTGATATTAGCGGCACATTTAGGAGGTAATATACACAGAGGACACTGATGGCCGTGTGTGCTGTGCGCATATCGGTAACATCTTCCCAGCATCAAAGAGTCAACTGGTGTATTGTACTGTATGAGTAAACAAACTTAGTGGCCCCTAAAGCAAAGCCATACCAGCCCGCTGTGGCTTCAAAAGTTTCCTGCGAGCTGTAGGAAGCAGGTGAAAAAATAGAAGTGGGTTGAACTCTGACCCCCGGGTGCACACTTGTTGACTGATGTTTCACACTGGGGTTGCCTTTTCCCTCTGTAGCCTTCTTCAAGAGCTACGTATGTGTGCTCCCCCCCCCTCCCCCCCGGGAGATCATCCCCGTCTCCCTTTGAAGACTCTGTGCTATAGAGCTGTTTTCATATGGCACCGGCCACGCGTTTCCTGTCTCAGCTGACCCTTCATCTTCTCATGGACACTTGAGAAAAACTTCCCAGGACAAACATGTTTCTCTTATTAACTTTAAGCATGAAGGAAAGGCTGGCTGGAAACTTCAAGACTGCCATTCCTGAACGGAACAAGAGACGAGGCTCGCAGTGAAGGACGCTTCGCTTGAAGACTCACTTTTGTTCCAAACTGCAGCAGCTTTTGAATATAGACACATTTGGAACTCGTGAAGTAGGGCCAACCCAAATAAATTTCACAGCGGCCGCTCTGATCCACACGTGCGCAGCGCTCTGTCCAGCTGACACAACACGGGGGTCAGAGATGAAAAGAGGATGGGGTTCACCGTGGATCAGGTCCACATGGCCCTTCAAACGGGGCAACAGAACAGCGCAGAGGAGACGACCATGTCACCGTCGCTGGCATTCAACACCCCCGACACGTCTTATCCCCGTGAAATCAAATTACATATCTGCCCCTTGGATCTCATACATAAAAGTCCACAATAATAATCGAAGCTACACATCGTTGCAACTGTGATAAATGTTAACTTTCTTTGTTTTCCTCCTTTAAAAAAAAAAAAAAACAGAACCAGAGATTAACACACAGATCAGTGTCTTTTATTTCCAAATGATTTAAAGCCAGAATTAGTGAGATAAAACAATATCAAATGGAACAATGGAAAAGTGTGTTCTTCAGTAGGCTAAAGTACCAGTGAGCTGCCTCAGGGTGCGTTGCGTTTAAGCTGGTCCATTTTGCGTCGCAGCATGTTGTAGTTGTCTCGGGTCCCGGGAGCCTCGGGGTCCAACTTTAGAGACAGCTCATAGTGTTTCTTTGCCAGCTCCAGCTTCCCCCAGCGGTGGTACAACACAGCTGAGAGAAAACAGGGGAGGAAAAAGCTGCATCACTTCCAATTCTGATTTTTAAGTGTATTCACAGGCAGGCTTGTTGGCTTCTGCAAGCATGCATGTGCTGTACATTGTTTTGGTTTTTTTTTTAATGGTTAGGAATCTCTGCCCAATGCTATGACACCATGAAAAGTGCAGTAGACTTACCTAAATTGCCATGGCAACTAGCAGAATTTGGGTTGATCCGAAGGGCGTGAAGAAAGAAGCCCTCTGACTCCTGGGGGGGGGGGGGGGGGGGGAACGATTTACACTCTAGACATACAGCTGACACAGATTCCTCTTAAAAGTTTAATAAGCACAAACAATAATGAGTTTTTTAAAATCTTTTTACTGACCTTGTATTTCTGTAATTTTCCCAGGACGTTAGCCAAGGAAAACATGATGGTGTGGTCACTGGGGAGGACTCGCAGAGCCTCGCGGCCAATCAGCTCTGCCTGACCCAAGTTACCTCAAAGACAGATTAGAAAATTACAAAAAAATGTCAGGCATCAATATTAGATGAAAGCTGCTGCTTACCTACAGCTACAGGCACATGCTCCAATTTATTTTTAGTGTAAATCTGCACAACCAGGGAGAAACATTCCTGTTATAACAAATTAAAAAAAAAAAAAAGAAGAAGAAGAAGTTTGGGAAGATTAAAATACAAATTTGGAGACACGGCTGAAACAAAGACCAAAATCTGACTGTTTTGTTTGTCAGCAGTATCTAGAGCAGAGTTTTTCCTCTCTCCACACGCAGCGGATTGGTCAGGTCTCCTAATTAAGGTTGAACGCAAGGCCCGCTGGGTTATTGATCTCTGTCACACATCCGTCTGATGTCTGGCCAGAAATGGAGAGACAGACAGACAGACAGACAGAAAAGACGGAGGACGGAACAATGGCCGTCATGTCCTGAGTCATGGCCCGTGCCCTTCAGACAGCTCGCCAACGTGCGACTACATGTGTGACTGCACGGGTCTGTTTGAATCTACGCCAGTTTGGGGCTTTTGTTTGTGTAATGATCAAAACAAAAGTGAAGGAGAGAACACCAAAGAGAAAACAATATTCCCAATTCCTCACCATTTCAAATGACACCTATTGTTCTTCTTTCTTTCTCTCCCTCTCTCTTTTTGGTTGGTGGGGAGCTGGGGAGATGTGTCGAATTATTTCTGTCAGATTTGGGGAACAAATGTGGTTGGGGAACCTCTGAGGGGGCGCTGTTCTGGCTGTGCATGCCCACGTTTGATCAGGAGCACACTGCGCTCTGATTGGACAGTTCCAGTGCCCTCCTGGGAGACTCCGCCCTCACGGGAGCAGCTTCTGACAAAACGGCTCGAGCCTTTGGAAATCAGAGCATTCTCCACACGGCAGGGAAGAGTGCCTTCAAAACTGACTACACAAAGCTTTAATACATAAATTTCAAGCATTGCTGATTCCTGCTCTTCCGGTCTAATCTCGTTGGCCATTTAGATTTCCTGCCGCTACGAAAAAAACAAAAACAAAACAACGTTTTCTAGGCCATTAATGCCAACAACAATCAGGTATTTGGCAGTGAAGTAAATTATAAATTCACCTATATTTACAGCTTTTGTTAGAGTTTGCTTTAAAAAAAAAAAAAAACATGTCTGCTGTCTACTGCATATTTGTGTACATTATCAAAATACTGATGTAAGTGCATGTGCATTTTTGGCTGTACCAGTGTTATCCAGCAGAATGACCATGTTGTTCCAAGCCAGGCTGTGGTCTGGCTTTAGCACAGTTGCATTCCTCCAAGCATTCAGCGCATCCACATGTCTGTTCTGGTCAGCATACTGCCAACAAAGCAAGACAACACGGTTTTTATTCTCAACGCAAGGCCACGACCTCAAAATGCCATATTTCTTTACCCCTAAATTCAGATTTCAATTGATGTTTCTCAAAAGGGTCACTGACTGCCTTTTCGTGGATTCATTTCAAACTCTGACATTATGAACATACAGCTATATAGTGATGAACAAAAAAAAAAAACTCATTTGTGTCATTTTACACGAGATCTAGAAGGCCACGCTGGTCTGTCAGGAAAACCCTGTGTTTCAGGCCTCCTCGGTGTTATTCACGAGCCCCTAATCTGAAAGCTTTGCAACTGACATGTGGCGAAGCCGATCACAAGTGAGGAGGCGTAACCTACAGCTGAGACGGACGTTTGACTGTTCATAGCACGGTCCGAACACAAAATATGGAAATGAGAAGCAGTGTTAATTTTGACAACATTTTTTTATTTTGTTTTAGTTATACTCTTTTGACTCTTTAGTCATAATTTAGTTATTTAAGCCATTTTAGTTTTAGTCAACTAAATACAAGAATTTAGTCTATTAAATCTGTTGTAGATTTAGTTGACTAAATTCTTACATGATATAAAGGGTAATGCATTTTTAGGGTCCATCCCAATTCTTATTTGTGCATTATAACTTGCACATCACAGCGTATCTACAAAAGCACAGAACATTAACACACTAAATGGTAAATGGCGTTCACTTCTATAGCGTTTTTTCTCATCTCTGGATGACCAAAGCGCTTTACAGATCCTGCTATCCACCCATTCACACACTGATGGCGGCAGAGCTGCTGTACACACACACACACACACACACACACACACACACACACACACACACCCAGAGGTGCTAGCCTGGCCACCAGGAGCAACTGGGGGTTCACTGTCTTGCTCAGTGACACTTTGACATGCAGACTGCAGACAGAGTGGGAATCGAACCCATGACCCTCCGATCAGTAGTCGGTCACACTACACCTGCGCCACAGTCGCCCCCACTAGTATCTGGAACTCAGAAATATAGTATTTCACTTCATGATTAAAAACAACTTGTCAAGATCTACAAATTATTTTACATTTGCATACAGTGCTTGCTCACAGGGGATTGCCTGATTGCTGGGGCCTTTCTGCAATTGTGGGGGTCCCCCCTACAGTTGATAGTGCTATGAGATGACTGTTGTTGTGAAATGGCGCTATATAAATAAAGTTGAATTGAATTGAATTGAATTGAATTTCCACATCAGCCATCAATCTTAATCACCTGAACATACTCACCACACCACACAAACTAACGGGCCATTAGTTTTTTGTTTTTCTCATTAAAGACGAGGATAAAAAGGAGACGTTTTTATCTTTACATGTTCCAACTGTCCCCTGCAGTTTTCCTCAGAAGTGTCAGCTGATTGCAGTGAAGTGCCATTTATCAGCCGCCTCTTCTAGGCGGGGCCAGCCCAGCATAACTGTCAGATCCACTAGGCTGGCCCCACCCTCCGCTGTCCGATGGTCTCTGGAGAACATAGTCCCAGGTGTGGGAAAGCATAAATGCCCCCTCATCCCAATTCATTGCTCTTTTTCTAGGCCCCGCCTAGAAATTTTAGCCACTTTTCTCTTAGAGATGCATCCTTTGGTAGTTTGTGTAAGGATCCTGTTGCCTCACTGGAGGACGGAGCACCTCCTGTTTGCTGACAGACCGCTCTGGCAGGACACAGGGCTGGCTGGGATCAGTGAGGCTGGCCAATCATGGAGCAGCAGGTGGGTATCAATGCTGGCTTTACCATTTTATGATGTTACAAAGTAAACCCAGAAGAGTTAAAGTGATAAAGAGGCTGTGT
The DNA here is from genome assembly GCA_020510985.1 of Pholidichthys leucotaenia. Taxonomy (NCBI): domain Eukaryota; kingdom Metazoa; phylum Chordata; class Actinopteri; order Cichliformes; family Pholidichthyidae; genus Pholidichthys; species Pholidichthys leucotaenia. The sequence goes on from CM035843.1 coordinate 96,119,620, forward strand.
GGGATTTTTTTTTTTTTTAAGAGACTTGAGTATTGTGATAATCTTTTGACAACCAAGTGACCAACAGACACGTTTCAGAGGTTAAAACCTACAAAACCACAATTTTTCAGTCAATGACCCCTTGAAAGAGTCTGTGACATAATTCAACCAAGACATCATTAGAAAGAAGAACTACTGTTTTATTCTGTGTAGACAAAAAAATTCAATATTTTTTTTTCCTCCATATACTACCATAAATTACACTGTGATGCAGCAGATTGCGATGTTCGTTTGTCGAAATTGGGTCAAACAGCACCGCCGTATTGTGACGTCATGAGAGGAACCCAATATGTAAACAAGCATCATGGCTGAGTACACTGAAGCGGAGGAAGTTGTGAGCAATTTCAGCGAAGATTTGAACAATTTGTCGATAGTTTTTGAGGAAGAAGCAGGATCGAGTGATGAAGAAGAGCGAGTTGGTTCTAACGAAGGACTTCAACCCTATTTGTTTGAATCATATTGTTCAGGAAGCAACGACTCGCACGTTTCAGAGGATGAAGGGTCCGACAGTGAAGGGTTAGAGATGGACATGGGTCGCCTCCCAAACACTGAATGGTAATTACAGATAGATCTAAAAGAACTGGATGTGCAACTTTGATCATGTACCTTTGCTATGTTGTAAATTGAAGTGGCTAGACGGCCGAGAGCCGGTCTCCTTCATTTCAGTGGTTATTCTCTTTTACCCCTAATTTGGTTTTAAAAAACAAAATTTCACCAAAAGGCCCGCAATTTTTTTTTCTTCTTTTTTATGGGTCTTTACCTTCATAATATGCAGATATGTAGGTTGAAAAATGTCGCTTGAAGATAAGCCTGCTTCTTCGTGTTCCTCTTGAAGTTCTTCACTAGTGATCGTCGCTTCTGGCTTTTTTGTCAGCAGTTGTGAGACTTCCTAAATGAAATAATTAATTGCAATATTACACACTCTTAAGCAGGGACAAAAGCCCAAAATATTTCACCCAGAAAACAAATTCATATGTATACACACATATGTGGGTTTACAGGTTAAAGAAATAACAGTAATGACAAAACTAAAAATAAAGTATCCATAATGTGTTTCTGGTTTTGAGATTGTAACTAAACACCCCAACTGTTCTGCAGATCTGATGTGTCCACACACCTCTATCACACCCTAAAACAGAAACAAAGGGACTTACTCTTTTCCGGGTGAGTTTTGACACCGTTGTTTCTTTGCGCTGTTTTGATATGTTGATATCGTCTTGACTTGTGGGTTTTCGTTTAAAAACCGTAGGTATGGCAGTCGGTTTTAGAACTTGTTAGTAACAAACTTTCAAGCCTAAAGATTGCTGTATAGCAGGCGCCTCCTCAAAACTGTCTGCAGTGAAATGATCGCTACAGAGTACAGAAGATGGTGTTGGATGCCATTTGTCCCTTGTTCTCTGCACTTGCTTCGCTAATTTTTTAAGAAGATCGGGATCTTTTGGGAATGCGAACAGGCTTGTATGTTCACCGGGGCAATTAGAACACCCAGCCGCCACACAACGTTTCGGCATTTCTTTGCTGATACAGAAGCTAAACAGCTTGTTTACATTGACAGCACACGGATCAGCCGAGATTAAACTCCTCTCATGACGTCATATCCGGAAACGAGGCGAGTCTCAGGATATCGCGTTACTGCAACACGGCGCTAAATTTAAATTCACCTAGAAATATTTTTCCACTTATTTAGCGTTCTAGGTCAGCAGAACCAACTATGTGGACGATTGAAGATAAATTCATACTGAATATTGAGCCATACTTCCTAAATCGTGTCACAGACACTTTAAAGAATGTCTTCTGGAAACTCACCAAGCGTCCCAGATTATAGTAGCAGTCTGGGTATTTTCTCCTAAAGCGGATGGCGTTCCAGTAACTCTTCTCTGCCTCCTCATACTTCTGCAAGCTGTTCTGAACGATACCCAGATTCATCCAAGCCGCAGCAAAGTCCGGCCTATGCAGATATTAAAAATTAGATTTGTTACAAGTTATCTATTAAACATAATACTAATTTGTGCATATAAAGTTGTGTTCTTTTATTTCATTTTCGAGAACATACTGAATGGAGACAGCTTTAGACAGTAACTCCTCTGCCTCTACAAGTTCATTCTTCTCCTTTAGAATATTTCCCAGGTTGTTCATGGCATGGACATAAGTAGGATGGAGTCTGTAAGAAAAAAACAAAGAACAATCAAGTCAACTTAGTGTTTCTTTTGCCAGAAGTGGATTTAAATATGGTTGCTGACTAGGAGACGCACCTGACTGCCTCTCTGTAATACTTGATGGCTGCGGTGGTGTTCCCTCGGTCAGCCAGGTTTTTACCGACATTATAATGAACCTGAGGAAAAGACATGAACAAGTGCAGCAAGAGTACTATACATTTAAGGGTTTATCCAACTGTCCTAATTTAAACACAGGTAACTTTTTTTTTTTTTTTAACCTTGGCATTAAGTGGACAAACAGTCAGGGCACTAGTGAAGAGGCTTTTTTCTGACCGCCACTGATGACTGCGGAGAGCGCAGCGGACCACATACACACATAACAGCGAGAGCACCATAATGCAAAGCAGCTTCTGTAAAATGAAAGAAAAGGAGACATCTAACCACCATGTACATTAATTTATTTCAATATTAAGTTTAAATCAAATCAGCGTCGCTGTATAACACGTGGACGCCACCTGCAGTTATCCCTTTATAGTCCGGTCATTAGTCGGTTCTTGTATTTGTACATTCTTTGCATTACTGCGCTACTGAATGATCAAAGCAGCATAAGCAAATATTCAAATAAAAATTTAAATCCAGGATGGTGGGTTCATTAAGGCGAAGGATCATTTGCTGTGATCTCCACGTTATCATTAATCCTTACCCTGTATTTGGACCAGTGGAAGCAGCAGTGTCCCAAAGAGAAGGCCAACAGTAAGCAGTAGCCTGCTGAAGACAGGTAGAGCACTCTCTCTGCAACAACAAAGCCCACCCTGAAAAAAATGTTGCAGGCAGGCAGAAAGGGGACCACCAGCAGCACCAGGCCCAAGCTCAGTGTCCTGTTAGGCAGAGGAAACAGCCAGGAAAGACCAAAGAATTACACTGGAGACGCCATGTAGCACGTGCCTTATTGGCCCCATTTATACCTGGCATTAAAAAGCATTAGTTTGTGACTGGATTGCTATCAGATATGGCAAAGTACAGGTGTAATTACACCCACAACAGAGGGATTTAGATCAAATCTTTTAATCCACTTCTGAAGGCAGTCTGGGACACATGTTGGATACTTGGAACAGAATGCTAAATGCCATTACGTCTCCGAACAACATACAAGAACTCCAACCTGAGTCTCACATCTTTTTTTTTTTTAAGATTTAGGCTTGTTGTGTTTATAGTTTGAGAAATAAAAACAGATTAGCATTGCACCCTTTCAACCAACATCCACAAAAGGTGTTTTTAAGATTTTAAATTCACTTTTACTCCTTTGGCTCCAGTGATGCAGGACCATCAAGTTTTGTTTTTTTTTTTCCCTCCCATGGCTGTTTGTTTTACAACACATTAAGGGTTATTTAGGTTTCTGTAGAAAATGTATAATGCTCAGACCAACCCCATATCTTTTGATACTTTAAGCTTGATGTGTGTAACATCTCATATTTGTTTTAACATATGCAGCCTCACAAAAATAACCATTAAATGTATACCCCCCCCCCCCCCCCCACAAAAGACAGCCTTACTTCAAAAATGCCCCAGGACAGAGCTAGCTTTCTTGATCAGTTTATTCAGTTTCTTCCTATCGGCTGCAGTAATGCCACTGCCCCAGCAGACCACTCTAAAAGTGATGGCTGATGCCACCACCGTGTCGTAGAATGTCTTCAGCAGCGCCCTTTGTACACCAAAAGACCTGAGTCTCCTCAGTAGGAACAGCCTGCGCTGTCCCTTCTTGTAGAGTGCGTCGGTATTGTGTGACCAGTTTAGTTTATTGTTCAGATGAACACCCAGGTACTTGTAGGATGTCACCATCTCGATGTCTGTTCCCTGTATGTTTACTGGTGCTGTGAGGGGTTGTCCTTGCCTGCGGCAGTCCACCACCAGCTCCTAAGTTTTCCTCACGTTGATCTGGAGGCAGTTCCTATGGCACCAGTCCACAAAGTCCTGGATAAGTCCTCTGTACTCAGCTTCATCTCCGTTGGAGATGAGGCCGACGATTGCAGAGTCGTCAGAGAACTTCTGTAGATGGCAGTGTGCTGTGTTGTGTGAGAAGTCCGCAGTATAAAGGGTAAACAGGAAGGGAGCCAAAACTGTTCCCTGGGGAGCCCCCGTGCTACCAATGATCGTGTTGGACACACAGTCCCGGGTTCTCACAAACTGTGGCCGGTTAGTGAGGTAGTCCAGGATCCATGATGACAGGTGCTGGTCCACCCCTGCACACAGCAGCTTGTCCTTCAGGATCATCGGTTGGATGGTGTTGAAAGCACTGGAGAAGTCAAAGAACATGATCCTCACCGCATTCCCGGGCTTCTCCAGGTGGGACAGAGAACGGTGAAGGAGGAAGCTCACTGCATCCTCCACCCCAATGCCATGCTGGTAGGCGAACTGGAGTGGATCCATCGCTGGTACCACCAGGGGGCAGAGGTGAGCAAGAAGCAGTCTCTCCAGGGTCTTCATCATGTGGGACGTCGGGGCCACTGGTCTGTAGCTGTTCAGGTCTTTGGGGCGGGAGGTCTTTGGTACAGGTACCACACAAGATGTTTTCCACAACTGTGGTACCCTCCCCAGCTTCAGGCTCAGGTTGAAGATGAGACACACACCTTCCAAAAAGTTCAACTTTTGTCTCGTCAGTCCACAGAGTATTTTCCCAAACGTCTTGGGGATCATCAAGATGTTTTCTGGCAAAACTGAGACAAGCCTTTATGTTCTTTTTGCTCAGCAGTGGTTTTCATCTTGGAACTCTGCCATGCAGGCCATTTTTGCCCAGTCTCTTTCTTACGGTGGAGTCATGAACAATGACCTTAACTGAGGCAAGTGAGGCCTGCAGTTCTTTGGATGTTGTTGTGGGGTCTTTTGTGACCTCTTGGATGAGTCGTCGCTGCACTCTGGGAAGGTTCACCACTAATCCATGTTTTCTCCATTTGTGGATAACGGCTCTCACTGTGGTTCACTGGAGTCTCAAAGCTTTAGAAATGGCTTTATAACCTTTTCCTGACAGATAGATCTCTTACTTTGTTTCTCATTTGTTGCTGAATTTCTTTTAATGGCTGCATGATGTTGAGCTTTTAAGGATCTTTTGGTCTACTTCTCTTCGTCAGGCAGGTCCTGTTTAAGTGATTCCTTGATTGAGAACAGGTGTGGCAGTAATCAGGCCTGGGTGTGGCTAGAGATATTGAACTCAGCTTTCCAAAGATGTGATAAACTACAGTTAATTTATGTTTTAACGGGGGTGGGGGGAATCATTTTTTCACACAGGGCCATGAAGGTTTGGATTTTTTTTTAACCCTTAATAATAAACACCTTAATTTAAAAACTGCATTTTGTGCTTATTTGCGTTATTTTTGTCTAATATTTAAATTTGATGATCTGAAACAGTTAAGTGTGATAAACATACTGTACAAAAAAATGAGAAATCAGGAAGGGAGCAAACACTTTTTCACACCACTGTGTGCGCGCTCACACACACACACACACACACACACACACACACACACATACAGTCGTGAAAAAATTCATCATTATCATCATAGCAGTCTGTCGGGGGTGACAATGACTTTCATTTATGTCTAATCAGATTCCTCCACGCAGCTCTGTCCTTCACCCTCCACTGACAGGAACTCCTGACCTTGTTAACCCGGGCAACGTCCAAGCCGGTATGAGTTGCTCTCTGACTGCGCATTTCACCAAACTGCTTGCAAAGTATTTGAGTACCGCTAGCTTTTGCTGGACTAGCGGCACATTCTTGGCAGATGGAGGAATTACACTGGTCAACACCAAATTTATTGTCTAAGTTTTTTAGCTGATTTAGGACAATTTTGATGTGCTGAATCCAAAAATCACATTGGTTTTGCTCAATCAGGTCAACTTTTTGAATTATGGCCACATATTGCACATGTTGTTTTATACGTTTTTGTTTACATGTTCGGGTATTTTTGCTTTATATGATGCAAAATTCTTTTTTATGTCTTGAAATTCTCTGAATTTTGAACAATGATGACGTAACGTTCAATTTACATGCAACATTCAATATACATGACATAACATTCAATTTACATTTACCTTTATATAAAGGTAAGTACATGCACAGTACTAAGTAAGTACAGGTTTTTACTTACAGTAGCACCTGATCGAGAGAAACGGATGTCATTTTCGGATTCAGCGGTGCAAAATTGTCTTAAATCAGTTGAAAAAACACGGACAACTTACAAAAAAATTATTTTTGTAACCCTGTGGTATCAGTGGCAAGGACAGGCCAAGACAAACTGGCTCCAGTATCTGTTGCAGTAACTGACCAGATGATAGGTTTGTTTATCTCTGCTCTTTGTGTAGTGCATGTCACAATGCACCAACTGGCAAAAGTCCACCACAGACCTTGCGACAGATGTGCTTATCTGCCAGGATGTCCAGTCTCACCCTGTGTAACTGGGAGTGGTCCACCACAGACCTGTGAAGATATTTTTAGTTCTGTCAGGATGCCCAGTTTCACCCTCCACGCCCTCGGAAGGGCAGGATTGCCGGCTGAGTCGCTGACAGCCCGACCCATGAGACGGGGAGTACCGGTTTTCATGGTTATCCGGTAGCAAGCAAACCAATACCTGACCTGCCACAGCGTGAAAAAATGAGGACACCCCATTAAATATTCAGTTCTTTATTAAGAAATGTTCACATATCTATGTCTAACCTTGTTTTTGTTTTTATTTGCATTTTTTAACATTTATTTTAGCCATTTTAAGTGAGAATGAATGTGGGGGTATCCTAAAAACGATGGAGGGTGTCCTAATTTATTCCTCACTATTTGTTTAGAATTATATTTTACAGAAAATTTGACAAGTCTTTAATTCATTTTTAATTGTTTAGTTGTATTACATGAATCTTTCAGTATTTTTAACATTGATATTAAATATCCATATGTCCAAATATGTTACACAGGCTTATACAGAGTGTCCTAATTTTTTCATATACGAGATTCTGCGATGTGGGTATGTATAGTCATGTGAAAAAATTAGGACACCCTGTATAAGCCTGTGTGTTGTTTTTTTTTGTTTTGTTTTTTAAGATATTTGGACATATGGATATTTAATATCAATGTTAAAAATACTTGGAGATTCGAAGATGGCGGAGAGACATAACACTTAAACAAAGAGCTCTCCCTAGCCGGATTAAAAATCATCGGTAAATGGCCAACTCGACATAAACGAATCAATAAACTAAGGGATGAAAACACGAAGGAACCGGGCACAAGGACAAAAACAGGGTAAAATTGAAGAATTCCTCTCCAACAACGCAGGAAAAACCGCTGTACGCAAAGCCCAAAAAAACGAGATGTCCACAGCAGTGAAAATGGAGGACACCAGACTCGACAACATGAACGCTGGCATCGCCAGTTTGGGTGAAGAGTTGAGAGAATTCAAGCGACAGCTACAACAGGATTTAGCGGCTCTTAAGGAGGAACTGAAAAAAGAAATTAAGGAGGAAATCATGGACCTCCGAAGAGAAATGGAGCGTAAATTAACGGAAAACATGGAGGAGCTGCGCTCCCAGCGGGCGTGTATGACAGAAGCGCAGACCCGAATTTCGGAACTAGAAGATTGGAAAAGCGAGGCAAACGAACAACTACAGACCCTGACGACGCAAACGCAGAGGATGCAGGAGAAAATAAACGACTTGGAGAGCAGATCCCGACGAAGCAATATGCGCATCTTTGGAATTCCGGAGGGCATTGAAGGCAACTCGATGACAAAATTCATGGATCAGTTCTTAAAAAAAGAACTGGAAATACCCGGAGAAACGGATCTGCAGATTCAACGGGCGCACAGAACACCGGCACAGAACCCGAAAACAAACTCTCCACCCAGGTCAGTTGTGGTAAACTTTGTGAAATATGACATAAAGGAAAGAATCCTGACGCAAGCATGGAAAAAAAAGATACGAATCGGCGACAAACAGGTATTTTTTGACCATGACTACCCGACAGAAATCGTGCAGCAGCGGAAGAAATATGCCAATATTAAAAAAACGCTGAAAGAGAAAAAAATTAGATTCCAAACGCCGCTAACGAAAATGAGGATTCATTGGGAGGAAGGCACAAGAACCTACAACACGGCCGAAGAGGCAGCGCGGGATATGATGGAGCGGGGCCTTGAGGTGAGCGTGCCGAAGGAGACGGCTGGAGCAGCGGCGGCCCTGAACGCACCACGACAGACGGAGTGGAGACGAGTGAACGGCGGAAGAAGGGGGAGAGACGTAGAGCAGCGGGCCCAGGACAAGCTACAAGGCTTTCAACTGAAAGCCTAGATCATAACAAAGATTAAGAAAGGCACAGAAGAAATGAAGGCCAAGAAGACAAGGTAAAAGAGAAACAGACGGCTAGGAGAGGTTTAAGTGATATTTGTTGGACATTTCTAGACTTATGACTATTACTTTGATAGTAATTAGAAGTCTAGGGAGGGCCCTTCACTCTGTGAAGACAAACCCCCCACCCACCAACAGGGACCAGTGGGCAGAAGAAAGGCCCAAAGTACGGAGGTCGAGTTTTTTTAATGTGTTTTTATATAAATATGTGTTATTTTTGTTGTTAAAGGGGCTAGGAGCACAAGTTAAAAAAATGGAAAAACATGAATATGGGTAAAAATCTTAAGATAATGACACTAAACGTGAATGGTCTGAACTCACCTGTTAAAAGGGAAAGAATAATAAGAAAATTCAAGAAGGAAAAAGCTGAAATTATACTTATGCAAGAGACACATTTGAGCAAGGCAGAACATGTGAAACTAAAGAGATTTGGCTATAAGAACTCCTACTACAGTTCATTTAAGGGAGGAGCAAAAAGGGGGGTTATGATACTAATCTCAAACAAAATACAATTTGAAAGTGAACAGGAAATCCAGGATAAAGAAGGCAGGTATGTAATAATAAAGGGAAGAATAGATGGTATGCAGATCACATTAGTGAACATCTATGCCCCACCAGAAAGTGACAAGGGTTTTTTTCAACATCTGTTTGATCTCATAGCAACACACAGTGAAGGAGTCCTAATTTGTGGAGGAGACTTAAATGCTGTCATGGATCATGAAGTTGACACAACAAGTGTTAAGAAGACAAAAAAACATGTAACAAAGTTCATAAGAACCTCACTGGCAGAAATGGGTATGGTAGACATATGGAGGGACCTACACCCACTCGAAAAAGACTATACACATTATTCAGCAGCCCATAAAGTACACTCTAGAATAGCTTACTTCCTTATGAATGAAGGTGACAGACACAGGGTGAGAAATTGTTGGATTGGAGGGGCAGAAATATCAGATCATAATCCTATATACATGGAAATATATTTAAACAATAGAAAACGACAAACAACATGGAAACTTAACGTAGGACTGTTAAATGATGAGAAAATGAAAGAAAGAATAAAAATAAACATAAACGAATATATCCAAGAGAATGACAATGAAGAAGTGGACCCAACAATACTATGGGACGCACTAAAAGCCGTGTTAAGGGGTAAATTAATTGTTGAAACAGGAAAAGCAAATAAGACTAAACTGGAAGCGTATGAACAAAGATGTGAGAGACTAAGGGAATTAGAACGTAAACATCAAAGCACAAATGATCCAAAAATATATCAAGAAATTAAAGAAGAAAAAACAAAGATAAAAGAAACACAAATGGATGAAATTGAAAGGAAAAATAGATATCTAAAGCAAAAATATTATGAAACGGGGCCAAAAGCCACAAAACTGCTGGCAAAACGGTTAAGAAAACAACAAACAATGAATAATGTATACAAGATTAAAGACCCCACCACAAATAAAACCACAGTTAACCCAGAAAACATCGAAGAAATTTTCCATAATTTCTACCAAGAACTATACTCGCAACCTGAAGAAACAAATACTAAAGATATCAAAACATTTCTAGACACATTGGACTTGCCATCAATAGGAAATCAACAAAATGAAAAACTAACAGCAGAAATAACAACACAAGAGATCAGAGATGTGATTAAGTCACTTAAAAATGGTAAATCACCAGGTAGTGATGGATACCCATCTGAGTTTTATAAACTGTTTATAGAAGAACTCATGCCACAACTCCTAAAGTCATTTAATTGGACGCTGAACAACAACAAAATACCTCCAACATGGAACGAAGCAATCATTTCAGTTATTTTAAAACCAGGGAAAGATAAAGAACAATGCGGAAACTATAGACCAATCTCTTTATTAAATGTAGATTATAAAATATACACAACAATTATATGTAAACGAATAAAGACATTCTTGACGGAATTGATAGAAGATGATCAAACTGGATTCATAGAGGGACGCCAAACACATGACAATATCAGGAGAACAATACATATAATTAACCAAATACATAAAGAAAAGAAAAGCGCAGTAATAATGAGTTTAGACGCAGAAAAAGCATTTGACAGGGTTAACTGGAAATTCCTATATAGTGTACTGGAGCGCTTTGGATTTAACGAAAAATCAGTACAATGCATAAGGACGCTGTATCAAGAACCTGTGGCAAGAATCAAGATAAACGGTAGCTTAACAGACAAAGTAAATATACAAAGATCAACTAGGCAGGGATGCTGCTTATCGCCCACCTTGTTTGCTCTGTTCATAGAACCATTGGCTCAAGTGATATGACAAAATAAGAAATTAAAAGGTGTAACAATAAAGGGGGCGGAACACAAGATTGGGCTATTTGCAGACGATATTATAGTTTACCTTGAACAACCAGATAAATCAATAATGGAAATGATGAACTTGATAGAAAATTTTGGAAAATTATCAGGATACAAGATAAACATAACAAAAACACAAATACTGACATTCCACTATAACCCTCTAAACCAGATAACTGATGAGATCAAACTAAACTGGAAGCAAAAAGAAATAAAATACCTTGGAGTGAACATACCTAAAGACCTAAGCAAAATATATAAAGCAAACTATGATAGGTTGGAACAAGAAATAAAAAAAGATATTGATAGATGGTCAATCTTAAATATGGATCTGAATTCAAAAATTGAGACAGTCAAAATCAGCATACAACCTAGATTACTTTACCTCTTCCAGGCTATACCAACAGAGATTCCAGATGCCCAATTCTCAAAGTGGGACAGGATGATATCGAGATTTGTTTGGGGAGGTAAAAAACCAAGAGTGAAATATAAAACCCTCCAATTACCAAAAGAGAAAGGAGGCATGGGCCTACCGAGTCTAAAGGAATATTACTACTCAGCACAAATAAGATATATCATATGTTGGTGCGACGAGGGATATGAGGCAAAATGGAAAGAAATGGAAAAGGAAATTGAGGGACTCCCAGTACAAAGCATAATAGGGGATAAAGATGCATATAAGCAAATCAAACAAATAGACCCAATCACTAAATTTACTTTAGAACTGTGGTATAAAATAGTACAAAAGTATAATATAAAGGAAGACATAAAACTATTGAAATGGGTAGCATTTGACAGTCAGTTTGAACCGGCAAAACAAGATAGGGGATACAAAAATCTGGTGAACAAGGGAATCACAGCATGGGGCAATATCGGAAAAAAAGATCTCGGGAGCTTTGTAAATATCAGGAGAAAATTTAAATTAGAAAGATCGGAATTTTTCAGATATCTGCAGATGAGAGATTACTATATGAAGAAGATTAGGCATAACCTCCAAACAGATGTGAACGAGATTATACAACTTATTTTAAGCTCATATGCAGGAAATAAAATAAGAATTATTTCAAAACTATATCAGAAACTTATGACAAACAATCATACAAGTAACTATATAAAGGAGAAATGGGAGAAAGAGCTCAATTTAAACATAACAGAAGAAAGCTGGCAGGAAATATGGAAAACACAACACACATCAACAAATTCAAGGGCATGGAGGGAATTTGGATGGAAAAACCTGATTCGCTTTTTCATTACACCACAGATTCAAGGAAAATATACAAATACCCAATCTCTATGCTGGAGGGGATGTGGGGCTCAAAATGCAGACCACTCACATATGTTTTGGAAATGCTACAAAATGTCATCATTTTGGAAATCTATGCATGTGACAATACAGAGGATATTAGGATATAATATACCAATGAACTGTAACCTGATGTACTTATGTGATCTTAAAAAAGACAGTGTTATACAGGCTGAGGACAGATATCTAGTTAAAATCTTGTTGATTGCATGTAAAAAAACTATCACAAAAAAATGGCGATCAGATGTTCTTCCTGACCAAGAACAATGGACTGACATTGTTGAGGACATACGTATGATGGAAAAACTAACATATCGACGAAGAATGCAAGAAGGAATATGGGAGAAAAAATGGCGGAAATGGACACACTACAAAGTGCAACAACGAGGCAGAAATTGAAAGAATAACCAAAGACACTGAAAAAACCAGAAGAATTAAGAGATGGAAACTAAAAACTTGATGCTCCAACATTTGTCCCCCCCCCTTTTATTTATTTTTTTTTTTTATTTTTTATTTTTATTTTGTTTATTTTTTTTTATTTTTCCCTACCCTAACCCCTTTGTTTTTTAAATGTAGAATGTGATCTGAATGCATTATATATGATGAAAAATGAATAAAAATCTAAGTTACAAAAAAAAAAAAATACTTGGAGATTCATGTAATAACTAAACAATTAAAAATGAATTAAAGACTTTTTTAAATTTTCTGTAAAATGTCATTCTAAAAAATTGTGAGGAATAAATTAGGACACCCCCATCTTTTTTGGACCCCCCCCACATTCATTCCCTCTTAAAATGGCTAAAATAAATGTTAAAAAAAAATGCAGATAAAAACAAAAACAAGGTTAGACAGATATGTGAAACATTTTTAATGAAGAATTGAATATTTAATGGAGTGTGCTCATTTTTTCACATGGTGGCACAGTGGTTAGCACTGTGGCAGCACAGCAACTCACTCTTGGCTGGGGGATCCTGGGTTCGATCCCAGCCTCTGACCAACAGTGATCTGTGTGGAGTTTGCATGTTCTCCCCGTGTCTGCGTGGGTTTACTCCGGGATTTCTCCAGTTTCCTCCCACATGCCAAAAACATGCAAGTTAGGTTAATTGGCATCAAAAAAACTGGGGATTCTAAATTGTCCTTAGGTATGACTGTGAGAGTGAATGGTTATCTGTCTCTCTGTGTTGGCCCTGCGACGGACTGGTGATCTGTCCAGGGTGTATCCTGCCTCTCGCCCAAAGATGCTGGGATGGGCTCCAGCCCCCCCGCGACCCGAAAAGGATTAAGTGGAAGAAGATGAATGAATGAATGAATGAATGTACGTATGCATGTATGTGGCAAACTTTGTCCCCCTGCTCAGAGGACACTTGACTGCAGCCTCTCGTCTCTTGCATGATGATGCCACAATACCTGAAGAGTCCACCTAACATGGTTTCACTGACTGCTTAACCATAAAAGAGGTCAAAGTTGACCTTTACCAGTGGAGGTGCACGCCGGGGAAGGATGTGTATGATGCTGGAGGAATCGTGCATACCCAGACCAGACAGCAGCCTGATTTAAACCCCTCTGTGGAGCTTATACTCCCTGTATTCACAGGAGTATATTGTGCAAACAGGGCAAGGATGGGCAACTGGCAGCCCCCACCCTCATTCAGTGCAGCCCACCAGTCCATTTCCAAAAATCAATTATTTATTTTTATTGAGACATTGAGACAATACAAACTATTGTGAGGACGACAACGGGTCAATCAAAAGTAGTGTCTAAAAGAGAAAAGAAAGGGGAAAAAAAGGGACCAACTTTAGAACAAGAATAACACAACTACAGCAACCAATTATTTATTTATATCATGTTTGATCGTATTTGAAATTTCATTCTTAAATGCAATTACAGTGTCCACCAGCAGACGGAGTGCTAATCGAAACCTAGGTGATGCTCTGTGCGAGTGGTTGAGCAAGACAGTGAGTGAGGGAGCGTTGTGCACTGGAGTCCGGAGTCCATGTTGATCAAAGCAGGAGTAAAGTAAACATTAACAGGCTACAAACAGCAGTTAATGTGCATGGTAGGCTGCTTTTAAACAATAATAAATGCTACAGCTCTTCAGCAGTGATGGGCAGGTGAAGCTTCAATGAAGCTCTGAGTCTTTCCTTCTAATTGTGCTGAAAAAGATTCAGTGTCAAGGCTTCATTCTAAGAACAATGACATCTGGTGGCCATCCTGCACGTACTTACATACTGTTAGTATTTTATTGCCGTTTTATGTAATTTTCCCTTTGTTTTGACTTACTGTTATTATGATGGGTTGCACTGTAATTTATAAATGCCACATTTCCCAGCTTCATTTTTTTTTTACATCACCTTTCCATAATGTTGGTGTCCAAAACTCAGGACACAATGTGACGACGGAGTGTCACCACTGTTATGGTTCACTGTATATGTGATTATATTGTTTGGGTAATATTTGTAAATGTTAATAATTATTGTTAAGTCTACACATATTATTTTAGGATCTGCTTCTGACTATGTGGAATGCCTTTTTTGGTGAGATAATTGTTATGTTTAATTATTTGGGTAAAACAAGTGGTGATCATTATCCACATACCTTTGCCAGCATGCTCCCTGATGGTGTCCGGGCAAAAGACTCTTTAGGGGTTGAAGGCTTTTTAAAGGATACCAGCAGGAAGGGAGCATGTGATGGTAAGTTTAGGGGTGATTTAGATTTTGTAAATAGGGGTTAAATTATTTATTGAATTATTTATGGTGTCTTATTTATTCCGTGTTATTTATATGTATTTTGTAAATATGTGGGAAGTTGTTATGGACTTTTAGATGCTATTGGGTATGTGTGAAAAATGGAAAATGTTTTATTGTTTTACCTGGGGTTATGGTAGGGGCTAATTAGCCCTAATTGTCTCACATAATATAACAGGTGTTGGTTATTGGGAAAAGAGTCGTCGTGTCGGTGTGAAGATTTGGTATGCACGCTGAAATTGTTACCTGTGAAGATATTTTTTGAAAATAAAATTTGAAAATTGATGATTGACAGCCGCCTCGTCTCAGCTTCGTTACACACATTATAAAATTACCAATCCAACAACAGAAAAAGGATTTCATGTTTTCACGTTCTGCAGGGTAACTGATTAAGGTGGAAATGACTGAAGTGAGTGAGTACAAATTAGCCACTTAACATCTCAAAAGATGTCTAAAATGTTCATTGGTGCAGCAAGTTTCTATACGATAACCTTATTATTGTTCTGTCTATATCACAATGCTTAATGCATACCAGATGCATTGTGTCACTGGCGTATGTGTGTCTAAGTATGAGTGAAACTTGCTTGCTATTGCTATTGTAGTACCACCACCCTAAAACACTGCATGCCATATTCAACAGGCATCAATGCTAGTCTCTTATAAAATCTTATAAGGATTTATCTAATTTATATTAAAACAACTGAAAAGAGCTTCATTTTTTTGTTTGACATTTTGGGCTTCTGATCAGAGTTTAGCCTTTTCTCCTCAGTCACATCAACACATTATTCTTCATGCATTTGCTCACAGTGGATGAAGGAGCACAATCAGATAGCGAATGGGATCTCTGCAGATGCATACTAATTTAATTAATTATGTTTACTTCTTCAAAGCTGGGCACTTTTACTTGTTAGTATTTGAGGACTGACTCATCTTGGCAGATAAACGCCAGCAGCCACTGCAGGGTCTGCACCTTCTGCAATGGCTTCATTTTTCAGCCCTGCAGGTTACTGCATGGTTTATTATACACGTTACTTAAAACAGGTTCATGGCAACTAGATTTAGACTTCGAATGTGTCTCTGTTCCCTAAAAGGAATCGAGATGTGGTGTTGTGGTCACACTAGTTGAACTGTTTAAAACTACTTTCATAATCAAGTGTACAACTCCAGCGAAGCTAACACACCCTTCAAGTGTGAGATGGCGGTGATTGCTTACCTCCGTCTCTGACTATCCTGTGAACATAAGGCTTGGCTTATCAAGCCTATCAGGATGCACCAGAGCAGCAGCAGCCATGCCATCCTCCAATCAGTGGCTGACTTAATGAGTGGCACGCAGCCCATGGACCAATCAAAACACAACCACCAGGGACACAGGAGCAGCCAGGCATTGAGACAGTAGTAGTAATTATAGTTCACTATCTGTCAATCAAAAAAAAAAAGAAGAGGCAGGGAAAGAGATGAGTGGGAAATGATGAAGGAAAAGGAGCATTTACAGTTCAGTCATAATGTTTAAAAATCATGAAGATAAACATGTTAATACACAAACTTAAATCACAATCACATCTAATCATATGATAAACTATGCTTCAGTAGTCAATTCATAATTACATGGGTCAATATAATTTGAGAAAAGAATGACATAATTACAATGCATGAATAAATGCATCTAAAATGAAAAAAAAAAAAAAAGCAGAACCTTACTCTCAGAATCATTGGTTCTGCAAAAGAGGCTGGGTTGTCTACTTCAGTGAATGCCGGCGGTCCTGTTCCCATGATCCTCCAGCGTGCATAGAGCATTGACAGTCCTCCAAGACCCATGAGAGTTAACCGTGTAAGCAAACCCAGTCGCAACATCTCACTTACCTGTCAGATAAATATGACCACTTGTCAGTTATAATTAAAAAATCTATAGCTTTCAGGCACCATTTTATCATTAATGTACTGAAATCCAGTGCATGTAAAGTGACATTATTACTACAAAGTAGTGGATAGTTCATGACAGTACAGAGGGGGATGGCATTGAAAAATGTAACTCACATCAAGCGGATTTTTCTTGCAGAATAGCCTCTGGCTAAGTTCATATACATTAACATTACAGATCAGGAGGACATCAAAGGCTGCATTGACACCCTGAAGGAAAAACGCATTAGGAAGGAAGGTGGAATTGCATTTTAAATGGATATAGGTCACCAACACAATGCATCAGCTCATTTCACATCACTGGAAAATTTAATTACAGATTACAGAAGAGGTATAATCATATCTTCATCCTGTGTGTTTCTTAAAGTACTGAACATTTTTTTATTTTTAACAACTACAAATAATGACATCATTGACTAAAAAAAAAAAAAAAAAGACTTTTTACAGAGACTTCATACCAAGACGGTGATGCCTTGTTCTTTACAAAGCATCGCTGCAGCACACAGCAAGAGGCTGACCATGACCCAGGAAACAGAAAACCTGTCATCTCTGTCACTCCCTGAGAACACAAAGTCCAGACAAAGCTTAGAGACAGTTAAAGCTTAAAACCAAGCAGCTCCAAAATGTTTGATGTCACAGTTATATCTACGGGCAGTTCTTTCCACAACCCTGTATCAATGTGTGCCTAAAGGGTTACGCTTGGGCACCTACCTTTTTGGAAAGCTTTGCAGTAGGTGAGGAAAGAGAGCTGGAAGAAAAGAGCACATAAAAGGTCTGCTCGGCCAACGATCCCTGCCACCTTGTTGAGGAGTAGAGAAAGAGATTGAAAGATATACGAGTTTGTCTTGTAAATACATTTTTGGAAACAGCATTATATACAGTATATTCTTTTATCAATTATTGCATTTTACGACATCTGCTCAACACTGTGTTTTGTGGTGCATCAAGTTACAACAGGAGGCTTATTAAAAGCGCAGCCGGTCGTTGTGTGCGTTCTATACAGTGTGTGGGTACAGTATGGTTGGCATCCTGTGGTTGCCTGCTTTGATACATACAGCCGGCCTCAGCAGACAGACTGCCTCCCTCCCACCTCCCCAGGTCTCACCCAGTAACCTACCCTGTATGATTAAAGGGAACGGAGAGGGGAACTGCTGCCTTCCAGCAAAGCTATACAGCAAAAACACATTTGCCGGCAGGTCATTAACAATCCCAATGTGGCTAATAGTCAAACAGTGTTGCACCACACACCTTGGCCTTACACACCCAGCTGAGACTGGGCATTTGGTCCTGGCATGGAACCACTGTATGTTTAGTACTTAAACCTCTGGACTGGCTTGTGATGACTCTGTGTTGTGGTATACAAGTTAATGTTGTTAAGAAAAGTTTGTGTGCACTTGAACATCAAAACTAATGCAATATTTCAATAAGCCGTTTAACTGATCCAACCTAAGTTCAAAGAAATAAAAACGCAGAAGTTATACAATGAGCTACAGCAAATATCTGGCCATACAAAAAAAAAAAAAAAAAAAAATCTTCCATACTAAAACTAAACTTTCTGTAGTAAAGGAGTAGTATCTTTTGACAAAACTACAAATACCAGAGTGGTGACCTAATGGTAGAGCATCTGCCCCACAGCCAGGAGGTTGTGGGTTCAAGCCCTGGCTAGGTCATACCAAAAACCACATAAAAATGGTACTTCTTGCCTTCTAGCTTGGTGTTCAGCATAATAGAATGAGGGAAGGAAAAGCTGTGGCAGCGGCCCCTCTGATTCTAAACATGATTAAAATTGTAGATAGGAGAAATGTAATTTTGTTCAACTGTACATGACTGTATGGACTGAATGACAATAAAGTTGGCTGCTTCTTCTTAGTGAAGTCATACCAACTTTAAATAACACAGAGCTGTTTTACACTGAACACAAAGGTTTGTCTTACATTTGACAAAAAAACATCTTGATGATCCCCAAGACTTTTGGGAAAATATTTTGCAGACTGACGAGACAAAAGCTGAACTTTTTGGAAGTCGTGCATTCTGTTACATCTGGTGCAAAACTAACACAGCATTTCATAATAAAAAGAACATCATACAGTCAAACATTGTGGTGGTAGTGTGACGGTCTTGGACTGCTCTGCTGCTTCAAGACCTGGACGACTTGCTGTAATTGATGGAACCATGAATTTTTCCCTCTCTACCAGGTCTGGTACTTGGTCTGAACTTTGTCTCAACCCCTTAAAGTCTTGGTTTTTCTATACTCTGGTCTCGACTACAACACTAGCATGTACTTAAACATTTAACATAATACAATTCTACTTACACTTTCTGTGTGAACTGGGTGTGCAGCAAAGAAGACAGCAGCAAGCAGAGAGGTCTTGGGAGCACAGTTCAGTATCCTACCCTTCTCGTCATAAGCCAGACCACCAATAAGTGTAGCAAATACGTCAATCATAAGGGCAGATATGATGGCATGTAGGACGATGTTTAGCATATGAAACCCAATTGGGTGAAGACCTCCTGCTACGAGGTAGTTCAGCCTGCAAAGAAAAGGACACAAATGCTGCTTAATGTATGTTAGTTGTTGGAAAGTACAACTATCGCGATACTCCTTGAGTCACAATGTAATACTATCATGAAATAGGATTCCTTAAGTACTGTAATACTATGTATCCTACCCCCATTCATCGTCAGATTTTGTCCCCATAGTACAACTGTCAATATCTGATTCATATATGTTTTCACTCTTTTCAGCTCACGATGGCTACTTTTGTTTCAGAGGCTGCAAGCTCTCAGACCTCCACGGGATGGTGTGCTGTTGTCCTTTCTGCTGCCCACATGCCTAGGCTCCAGCGTCTCATGTTCCAGGAGGCTTTGCTTTCCGCGGCAAGACATCTCTATACACAAGGAGAGTGGTGGACTGTGTTGTCTTCTTGGCTCACTCCGAGTTTGGAGGTGGCCTTGTTGTATGGGAGGCATCCAAAGTTGGCGGATTTTTACCAGGCGCCATTTTTGACTTGGCTGTCGCTCGGGTCAACATCGAGTGTTTTTAACTTAGCTGTCATCTGCTAATGCTGCTGTTGGCTGGATGATTCCAAGATAAGTGTGCCAGCCTGCATGTGCCGACTAGGTTTTTTTTGTGCAATGTTCCTTGCAGGTTGTGTGTCACGTCAAGGTCTTTCGTTCCAAATTCATTATAACCCCCCCCCCCCCCCCCAAAAAAAGGACCAGACATTTGAGATAAATTTTCAGTGCATCAAACTGCTTCCTAACTTGCACACCTGGCTGCAAATTTCACAAGACAAGCTATGACTTCATCTGACAATGTGCGCTTATTTTGCGGCATTTAGTGACTGAAAATTCAAGCGGTTGATTAACACCCAAGAGTATGTAACATTTACATAATCTCACTGTTACAGAAGTATCAATGAAATTATTTCAACCCAATATCAATACAGATAAACTGTATTATCAAGTTCCATATCATCCATAATGACAGACAGAAAGAACAACAGACTGACAGAACGACAGACGAGACATATATTGATCCTGAAATTGTTCCTGGGAAATTGTAGTGTAACAGTGCAAGTCCTGTGTAATATGTCTGTCTCCACTGTCAAGACAACCAAATGACACAAACACATGCATGACAGACAAAGGGATTACTCACAGAAAGTAAAAACTAACACTACTATAATAGCCTATATACATCATAGCCGAATACAGTGTTTGCACTGGCTTAAAGATCTTGGCGTGCTGGCAACATATTTTTCGGGGGGGGGGGGGGCAGAAAACACATGACATGATTGTAACCAGAATATGTTAATTTTACACTGTTCTTTATTTTTTTAAATTCTGCACAGTGATATTGCATAATGGAACTTACCATTTGAAGTATTGTATAACCAAGGCTTGAATATTGGAATATTGGGCCATTTGGGGTCCCACCCAGACGTCCTGTGTTTGGACTTTTTTGTGGTGCTATCCTTCCTCTCCTTCCTCTGCCCTCACCTCTCCTGGACCCTCTGCCTGAACACTTTCCTCTCCTTGGCTCCTCTCTTCTGTCTCATTTTTCCCTCTCTGAGCCCCGTCTAATTCAGGTTCTCTCTCTGTCTATGGTGGTATACAAACAGGTTAGAAAATACCAAGTGTCATGTTTTGTCCTGTAGGATTTTTTTTTCATGGTTTACATACATAACCGAAATGTGTATTTTTTGTATTTTTATTCTAGTGTTTCTTTTTTTCCAATGATGAAGAGTAGGAAAGGGAAGGGAAAAAAGCATTAATAGTAATTTACTCATTCATACTTAAATTATATGATCAGAGGTGGGTATACTAGCCAGAAATTCTACTCATGTAAAAGCAGTACTATGAAATTAATAATTAAAAGTAAACAACCAGGACTTCCGGTTATGGCTGCCACGTAGGACGGACGTGTCTCGCTCTGCTCTGCTCCTGGAGAAAAAAAAATCGGCAAATAACTCTCTCATTTGGGACAGAACGTATCCCAGCATTTGGGCGAGGATATGTCGGCGAAGCCTAAGGCTGGAAAACCAGGAAAAGGAAAAAGCGAGCCGCCGAAACAGTCCAAATTAACGGACTTTCAGGTCTGTGACGCAGCAAACAAAACTCCATATATGGCGGAGGAGGCTGGCGGCGGTGCGATGTCTGCGGGGAATGGCGCAGATGCGCTGATGGCTGCCATGAGTTCAATGAGAGCGGACTTTTCCTCTAGATTTGATGGGATTATGACAGCGTTGGAAGGAATAAGAAAGGAATTGGGTGACTGTGTAGAACGAACGGCGCAGATGGAGCTCCGTCTCGCTAGTGCTGAAGATGACGTCACCCGTCTTCAATTAAAGGTGCGCACTTTGGAAAAAAAAAATAAATCTCTGGAAGATAATATTTTGGATTTGGAATCTCGGTCGAGACAGAATAATTTGAGGCTGGTGGGTCTTCCAGAGGAATCAGAAGGTCGGGACGTATGTTCCTTTCTGGAAAAGTGGATTCCGGAGGTGCTGGGCAGCGAGGAGTTGCAATCAGCAGTGGTTCTGGAAAAAGCACATCGTATTGGCCCACGGAGAGATAAGGGACCGCCGAGGACCTTAATTATGAAGTTTCTTAGCAACAGAGACAGGATGAAGATCTTCAACGCTGCACGTGCTAAAGGAGAGATTAAACACCAGGACCAGCAGGTGCGGTTCTACCCAGATTTGGCCACAGGAATCCAGCAATTGAGGAAGCAGTTTGATCCCATACGTAAGGAGCTGCGCAACCGTGGGATTCGTCATGGTGTAATCTATCCTGCGAGACTGCTGACCACGTATGAGGGCAGAACCCACATTTTCAAGACCCCAGAGGAGGCGCAGGAGTTCATCAAGAAGATCAAAGAAGAAGAAGAGACTGGTGGGAGCTAAGCATGAACAAAATATAAGGTAGAATAATTAAGCATTTGCACAGGCATCTGACTGACTTGAAGTAAATAGTAAGTTTACAAAATATAGATTGTATTATATATTAAAAAAACAAAACAAAACAAACAAACAAAAAAAAAACTATGATGTACAAAGTTGTTAAAAATTTTGGAGTTAAGTTGGAAAACTACAGAGGAGAGTTAATGTTACGTCATTAAAAGCAGTAGAGTTAGGGTGATTGGGAGGATGAAGAAGGAGTGGCTTAGGCTGTTCCCCGTGGGTGTGGAACGGTCGATGGCTATATCGGGAGACAGAATTTTTCTTTTGATTTTGGGGGGTTTGCCACAAGTGTGGGAAGGGGAAATTTGTTTGTGTGTAGTTTGTAGGATGAATGTTCAACCACTCATGTTTTTGCTTCTCTGTATGAGCATGTTTACACTGCAAGGTAATCCTAAACTCTCTATTGATCATGGACCAAAGTGTTAATCTTAATTTAACTTCATGGAATTGCAGAGGTCTACAAAATTTAAAAAAACTTAAACAAGTTATGAATAAAATAAAGGACATGGGTTCAAGAATTGTGTTTTTACAAGAAACTCATCTGATAGAGGAGGATGTTAAAAGAATTAGGAGTAGATGGCAGGGAAGTGTATTCACCTCTTCATTTTCATCCCGAGCCAGGGGAGTTATGACTCTCATACATAAATCAGTTCCTTTTCAGGTGAAAAATGTAATTGGAGACAAATTTGGAAGATATGTAATCATTCAAGGTTCTTTGCTATTAGAAAATATAAATCTTGTGAACTTATATGGTCCCAATATAGATGATCAGAAGTTCTTTGCTAATTTATTTCTCATCTTATCATCACTTACAGGGCAACATATAATAGCAGGGGATTTTAATTGTACATTGAATCCAGGTGTGGATAGATCAACAGGACTGGATTGTACGCACATTGGATGTAGGATGACTATTAATCATTTTATGAAAGAATTGAGATTGTTAGATATATGGAGAGAAATGAAACCACAAGTTAAAGCCTATTCTTGTTATTCCAGTACCTACAAGACATTCTCACGTATTGATTATTTTTTGATTTCCACAGAATTAAGGTCCAAGATTCAAAACTGCTTTTATGATAACATCGTGATTTCTGATCATGCACCCTGTTGTCTAATATATGTAGATAAAAAATTGACAAAGGAATCAGGTAGATGGCAATTTCAGCATAAATGGCTTCAGGATGAGGAATTTGTCAAGTATATAGAAAAACAGATAGACGAGTTCTTTGACATCAATACTACACAAACATCAGCATGTGTAAAATGGGAGGCTTTCAAAGCTTTTATTAGGGGACATATTATTAGTTATACAGGATCAAAATCTAAGAAGACTCGAGAGGAGAGAGCTAAATTGGAACATAAAATAAAAAGTCTTCAGGAAAAAGTGTATGCAGGAAGTGACCCAAGGTTGGAGAATGAATTACTGATTTTGAGAGCTGAATACGACAAAAAATCAGCGAATAGAGCTGCCTCGAGTCTTCTAAGATTGAAACAATCTTTTTATGAACAAGGTGAAAAATCAGGAAAATTATTAGCATGGCAGATTAAACAATTGGAAATTAAAACACCAATTACCAGTATTATAAGTAACGGACAGGTAGTTATAGATCCTTTAGAAATTAATAGAGCCTTTAGAGATTACTATGAAAAATTATATGATACCAAAAATGAATCTGATTTAACAAAACTAAATGGGTTTTTGAACAAACTATCTATACCGTGTATTCCAAATGAAAACAGGGAGATATTGGAGTCTAAAATTAGTCAAGAAGAAGTTGGGCTAGCCATTGATAATATGAAATCAGGAAAAAGTGCAGGACCAGATGGTCTTCCAGTTGACCTTTATAAAAAATTTAAGAATAAATTAATAAAACCTTTTTTGGAAATGGTTTTAGAAGCATTTCAAAATAATAATTTACCATCATACATAAATAATGCCTTAATTATACTGCTGCCAAAACCAGGTAAGCCCTCTAATAAATGTGAAAATATGAGACCAATAAGCCTATTAAACGCCGACCTTAAGATAATCTGTAAAATTTTAGCAAGACGAATACAAGAAATTTTACCAAATATTATTAATCGAGATCAGAATGGCTTTATAAAGGGTAGACAAGGCTTCCATAATGTAAGAAGACTATTTAATATTATTTATTTTAATAAAGAAGGACCGGATACAGCTCTCCTATCATTGGACGCCGAAAAGGCCTTTGATAGAGTTGAATGGCCCTTTCTTTTTGAAGTCCTACAAAGGTTTGGACTTGGAAATAATTTCATAAAATGGGTTCAAATAATATACAATAATGCTACAGCAGAAATCCTAACAAATAACAATATTTCAAAACCAATAAAAATCAATAGAGGATGTCGACAAGGCTGTCCACTTTCACCTTTACTGTTTACTATGGCAATTGAACCTTTAGCGATAGCGATACGTTTACATTCACAAATATATGGAATTAAAGTTGGACCAACAGAACATAAAATCTCCCTGTACGCCGATGATATAATTTTGTTTATGTCGAATCTAAAAAAATCAATTCCAACCTTGTTGAATTTAATAAAGAATTTTGGGGAAATATCAGGATATAAAATAAATAAAACTAAATCTTCAATATTAATGCTAAATGAGACCCAGAGAAATTACCCAGCCCCTGAGGTAAATCAATTCAATGTTGTAAATCAGTTTAAATATTTAGGAATCCAAATTATGCCTAAGCTAGAATCAGTCGCCAGTGTCAACTATGAAGCCTTAATGTCAGATATCAATGAGTTAACTCAGAGATGGATGTCACTACCAATGTCGATGATCGGGAGAATCAATATACTTAAATAAAGTATTTTAGGTAAAATATTACTTTTATTTCAATACATTCCCTTATCACCACCTTTAGATCTATTCTCAAGAATAAAAAAAAAGTTAGTGGAATTTATATGGAACAACAGGAGGGCTAGATTACGTTTGTCTTTATTATATTTACCATTTGATCGTGGAGGTCTGAAATGTCCAAATTTTATGTTGTATTATTGGTCGGCACAACTGAGGTCTATGACATATTATTTTTCATCAAATGATCTCCCTCACTGGACTGAAATGGAATCATACAATTTACCTTTACCTCTTCCCATATTCATATACTCAGATTCGGCAAAAAAATTACAAAAACAAGTTAAAAATCCATTTGTAAAGCATATGATCAAAATATGGTGTGAAGCTAAAAACTATTTAAAAGAACCACAGTTATTGTCACAATTTAGTCCAATATGGGGTAATCAATATTTTAAACCAGGGAGAGCGGACGCTGTATTTAAAGTATGGAATTTAAAAGGGATACAAAAGATTCAGGATTTATATTTGCCATGTGCAGACAACATAATGTCTTTTGAAGAGCTGAGGATCAAATTTAATCTCAATAGAACACATTTTTTTTTAAATATCTTCAACTTAGAAACTTTATTCGATCAAATCAAAATAAAGCTCTCACTCGACCTATTTATTCATCCTTGGAAAAAATGATGATGAAAGATAGTAAAAGAAAGGGTATTATTTCAGAGTTTTATAACTCATTGACACTATCTTCAAGTGAAAATTCACTGAAAAGATTAAACTACTGGAAAGAAGATCTGCAAATTGAAATTTCAGAGGAACAATGGGAATTGGCTTGTACAGAAGCTCAAACCAAATCAATAAATGCACGCCTTAAGTTGATACATTTCAAATGGTTAATGCGGATGTATGTTACACCGGAGGAGTTAAATAGATATAACAAAAATATACCAGATACATGCACAAAATGCATGGAAAGTAAAGGAACCCTATTTCATTGTTTATGGGAATGTAGATTAATAAGAATGTTTTGGGAGCAGGTGAGGGTAACAATTGAAAAAATAATCTCAAAACAAATCATATTGAATCCTAAACTGTTTTTGTTGGGTCTGTACCCAGAAAAGCATAATTTCAATAAAAGTGAAAGAACATTCATAGACCTCAGTTTGCTTAATGCCAAAAAATGTATTGCACTATTATGGAAAAAGACTCATAGACCAGATGTGACTCAGTGGTTAAGACAGATGTTAACAAACCTTCCATTAGAAAGAATAACATATATACTGAAATCAAAGGAAATTGTGTTTGAGAATATATGGAGACCTTTTATTGATTATGTAAAAAATTTAAACATAACTCTTGAAGAAGAAGGTGAATGATGTGTGTGGACCTTGTAAATTCCAAACTGGTGAACATAATATGTATACTAATGTATTGGATTGTCTAGACTAAACAGAGGAGCATTGTTGAAGACTTGATTTTGTTGGTGGTTGTTGGTGTTTTTAGGGCATTTTTTTTTTTTTTTTTGTAGTACTTTAGTGTTAGTGTTTGATTGTTTGTATCATGTTTGTTAAAAAAAAAAAAAAAAGGTTCAATAAAGATATTGTGGAAAAAAAAAAAAAGTAAACAACCAAAAATTTCTCGTAGAGTTAAGGGTACAGAGAGCACCCACTTAAAGACTTGATTAATGACTTCAGTCTTGAAGGTTTGAGGTTTTTCTCAAAAAATTATAACAAGTTTCTTATAGTTTTCTACTTTTCTCTGTAAATTTATCTAAATTTGCAACACTTTTCCTCAAATTTGTAATTTTCTCTTGTAAAATTATGACTTTTCTTGTACATTTGAGACTATTATAAATGTGGATTATTTTATGGCTAATTTTTATCTTTTTTTAATCCAATCCAACTTTATTTATAAAGCTTTTTAAAAACGATGACAGTTGACGCAAAGTGCCTTACATCAACAATACATAAAATATAAAATCAATAAAATACAGCTAAAGTACAATACAGCACAAACAAAACAATAGTCATACAATAGAGACAACAAGAACAAATAAAATCAATGTCTCAAACTGGGTCAAA
The DNA here is from genome assembly GCA_020510985.1 of Pholidichthys leucotaenia. NCBI lineage: Eukaryota > Metazoa > Chordata > Actinopteri > Cichliformes > Pholidichthyidae > Pholidichthys > Pholidichthys leucotaenia. The sequence goes on from CM035843.1 coordinate 96,146,880, forward strand.
AGCCAGAGAATAAAAATGGGTTTGAAGAGGAGTTTTAAAACTGGTCAGAGAAGAGGCCTGTCTGATGGACAAAGGCAGATTATTATAAAATTACTGTTTTTCTAATAAATTTGTAACAGATTGTGGCAATTTTATTTATTTTTTTTTTACTTTTTTCCCCTCATACAATTTAAACTTTTGACCATAATTTTGTTGAGCCAGAACAGAACAATAACTTTAACTCCGAATTAAAAAAAAAAAAATGTAATTATTAAAATTATATTTAAAGAAATAAATGAACTTAAACGATCAAATATGCAGTTATTTCTGTTATAATATTTCTATGTATTTATAATTTTTTTTTCAAAATCTCCTCACCAACCCGACAGCAGGAAAATCCTCCCTTATTCTGAAATCCAAATGTTGACACGTTTAGTTTGTCTGAAGGCTGCTGACGGATTAAAGTCAGTGACTTCGTGAATTTCAGTCATCTTAACTTGCCAGGTACATAATAGGGAACATAACTTAATATTGTAGTGCCTGGTGAAATATATGCTCAGCAATACATCAGTCCCCCTTGCCTTTCCCTTCATATGAAGCCAGCTGCATATGAATTCTAACCACATCTCTTAGCCAAGTGACTCTTCCATTATTGCTCCCGTTTTCAGTGGGTTAAAACCATGATAAATGCCTCCAGTGCAGGGGTGGGCAATTATGTGCCGCGGAGGGCCATTCCACTGCAGGTTTTCTGTTCCACCCTGTCTCTTCAGCAGGTGGCTTCATTGATTAGCAATCCTTGGAGCTGATGAGAGCAAACACCTGCTGAAGAGACTGGGTGGAACAGAAAAGCTGCAGTGGAATGGCCCTCACTGCCCACCGCTGCTCCAGTGCTTACATACCTCTTCTGACTTTTTTCCACATTTAAAGTACTTTAATAAACTCATGTTTCTGTCGGACAGTCACGCGAGCGAGACACTCTGCCTGACTGGAAAGCTTGTGTGGGCGGGGCGCTTCTAAACTCTGCGCGGATGACGGCCACGAGCGTTGTTCGTGTGCGCGCTTGCGGAAGGTCATTGCTTCATATATTTTTTCTTAAATTCATATCTCCTCATTAGTGTGGCTGTAATTTTTCTGGCGAGGCAGGCCGCCACCCACAAATGTTACCCACAAATGTTATGCGGCAGGAAAGATTTCCTGTACCTAGCCATTAGACAGTGAAGCTGTAGTAGTCTACTGGAGAAAGTGCTCCACTGTCCGTCCACCACTGTCTCAAAGGTCTCCGGCCTGAGACCAATTACAGAGCCAGCCCTCTTGATAATCTTGTCAAGTCTATTGGTGTCGCTGGCCCTAATACTGCTACCCCAACAGACAGCAGCAAAGAAGATGGCGCTGGTGACAATGGTCTGATAGAAAAGCTCCAGCATCCTGCTGCACACATTGAAAGATCTCAGCTTCCTCAGGAAGTAGAGTCTGCTCATCCCCTTCTTGTGCGCAGCATCGGTGTTGGATCTCCAGTCCAGCCCATTGCTGATCCTGACACCCAGGTATTTGTAGTCCTCAACCACCCCCACATCCTCCCCCCCTAATCTGCAATGGCTGAGAAGGCATCCTCTTCTTCATGAAGTCAATCACTATCTCTCTGGTCTTGCTGACATTCAGCCTCAGGTGATTCTGCTCTGTCCACTCCACAAATCTGTCTACCAGTGCCCTGTACTCCCCCTCCTCTCCCCCTCTTATACACCCCACAACAGCCGAGTCGTCAGAGAATTTCTGCAGGCGGCATGATTCGGTGTTGTACTGAAAGTCAGTGGTGTATAAGGTGAAGAGAAAAGGAGCGGGCACAGTCCCCTGTGGAGCTCCCGTATCACTAACCACCACGCCAGACAAGACACTGCCCAGCTGAACAAACTGTGGTCTGCCTGTCAGGTAGTCAGTAATGCAGGCGATCATAGAGCTGTTGACTCCCATCACCCACATGGGTGCTTCTCACCAAGCAGCAGTGGCTGGATGGTGTTAAAGGCACTGGAGAAATCAAAAAATGTGATTCTCACAGTGTCTCCACTGCCATCCAGGTGCAGATGGGCTCGTTGCAGCAGATAGATGACAGCATCTTCAACTCCTAAATGGGGCTGATATACAAACTGCAGAGGGTCCAGCCACGTCTTCACCTGCGGCCTCAGGTGGGCTAAGACCAGTCTCTCCAGGACCTTCATCACATGAGATGTGAGGGCAACTGGTTGATAGTCATTCAGGTCCGATGAAGATGACTTCTTGGGGACAGGAACCAGGCAGGATGTCTTCCACAGCACCAGTACTCTCTCCAGACTCAGGCTCCGATTGTACAGGTGTTTCAGTACCAGAGCTAGCTGATTGCACATGTCCTCAGGATCCTGGCAGAGATTCCATCCGGACCAGCTGCCTTCCGCTGACGGAGTCTCTCCAGCTGTTTCTTAACCTGGTCTGTAGCCACAGTAATGTGAGGGAGGGGCCTGGTGTCCCCTGAGGAGGAGGAGGGGGGTGAGATGGAGAAAGGTGCTGCACAGGAGGGTGGGGGGAGGGGTGTGTGGGGGTCTGGCTGTGTTGTTGGGGTGACAGACTGTGAGTTGAACCTATTAAAAAACAGATTCTGTTCCTCAGCTCTCTCCTGGCTCCCAGTTGTCGGCTCGACTCTCCCCTTGCACCCAGTTATTTGTTTCATCCCACACATCTTTCGCGTTGTTTTGCCTGAGTTTATTCTCCAACTTCCTCCTATAATTGTCCTTGCATCTCCTCAGCATCTCTCTCAGCTCATGCTGCACTCCCCTCAGCTTCTCCTTGTCTCCGGACCTAAAAGCTCTCTTCTTTTTGCTCAGAAGTGCTTTCAGGTCACTCGTGACCCATGGTCTGTTGATGGAGAAGCAGTGTGCAGTCTGAGCTGGCATGATTTTGTCGTCACAGAATCTGATGTATTCTGTGATGCAGTCGGTCATATTGTCTATGTCCACCCTATGTGGTTCACAGAGTACGCCCCAGTCCGTCGTCTCGAAGCAGTCCAGCAGTGTACTTGGGTGATAACATGACCATGCGGTAATCCAATATGCCAATGGGGGGTAGAGCTGTGGCACTATATGCATCTCTGACATTGGCATACACTAAATCCAGTGTTTTATTTTCTCTGGTGGGACACTCAACTGGTGAAAGTTTGGTAACGTTTTTCCCCAGTGAGACATGATTAAAATCACCCGTGATGGCCATAAATGCGTCCGGTTGCTTCTCCAGTAATGAGGCCGTAGTGGAGCTGATGACTTCACAGGCCACCGCTGTGTCAGCTGATGGAGGCACATAGATGATAATTACTAAGGCACACGTCGTTTCTCGGGGTATATAATAAGGTGGCATACTCACAGCCAGCAGTTCAATGTCCTGGCTGCAGTGCTTCTCCTTCACATAAATGTGTCCAGGATTACATCACTTTTCATTCACAAGAAGTGCCAATCTTCCTCAACTCTTTTTCCCGCTACTTATCACATCTCTGTCCCCCCCAAATAGTCTTGAAGCCAGGTATCGCTACGTTAACATTGGGGATCTGTGAGTGTAACCACGTCTCTGTGAAACACATGATACTACACTCATGATATTCTTTTTGCATCCTGACCAGCGCTGTAAGTTCATCTGTTTTGTTTCCTAGCAATCGCACGCTCCCGGTGATGACCATCGGTACAGCCAGCTTATACTTCCTCCTCTTCACCTTAGTTCCAGCCCTTCTTCCTCGGCGCTTCCTCCTAAGCTCATGCGGGATGAGGTGCTTCCCTGCCGGCCACAGCGCGAGCAGCTCCGGCCCTCAGCGCAAGCAGCTGGTCGCGTGCGTAAACAATATGCCCGCCCCCCACCCTCCGTTGATCTCCATTGCCCGAGGAAGAGAAAAAAGTAAGAGAAAGACTGGGCTAAAATAGAAAAAACTTGGTCCAGTCGTTAATCCAAAAAACAAGGTGTACTAGGGCTAGGCAATTTGACCTTAAATCATCACTGCAGTTAATTTCACCTATCATGATAATTTCGGGGACTTTGTTTCTTTTTTTGCCCTTCTTTCTTCTTCTCCCTTATAGTTTTCCGACAAGGCTCATAATTAACCAATGTTACATGAGAGGGAGGGTGTGAATATATCAACAGAAAACAATTGGTCTTCTGTCATTTCACACACATAAGCAAATTAAATATTGTCCAGTGCAAAAGTCAGCGTTTTTATAGACATCCCACCTGGTTTTGTAGGTCACATGACTACCGCTGGTGGTCAGAGGACAACACTTCCATATAAGTTTCTGCACACTCTGGTTGCTTTTTCTTGGCATTTTCAGATGACACCACATACAATGTAGACGGACACCAGTACAAGCTGCTTTATTTTCCCACTGTGTTCTCTTGCTTCCGACCAGCACTGTTTACAATATGACTGCGGCTGCTTCCTGGTTACAGAGTCACGTGACCATGCATGTGTGAAAGGTTTTAAAGAAGGAGTACATGAAAACTCATGTACTCAGGCAGTACATGAGCAGGATTACATCAATTATATGTCCCAATTGTCGATTTTGGTTATTTTTCGGTTAATCACTCTGCCCAATGATATACTCCACATCACTGCAATTTTAATAATCTACATTTTATAAATGTGAGGAAGAGAATGGGATTGGTTACTGATGTCTTTAACACTAACAGTGCATCTGAAATACAGTGGTGTGAAAAAGTGTTTGCCCCCTTCCTGATTTCTCTTTTTTTTGTATGTTTGTCAGACTTAAATGTTTCAGATCGTCAAACAAATTTAAATATTAGACAAAGATAACACAAGTAAACACAAAATGCAGTTTTTAAATGAAGGTGTTTATTATTAAGGGGGAAGAAAATCCAAACCAGCATGACCCTGTGTGAAAAAGTGTTTGCCCCCGTTAAAACATAAGTTAACTGTGGTTTATCACATATTTGGAAAGCCGAGTTCAATTTCTCTAGCCACACCCAGGCCTGATTACCACTACACCTGTTCTCAATCAAGAAATCATGTAAACAGGACCTGCCTGACAAAGTGAATTAGACCAAAAGACCTTCAAAAGCTAGACATCATGCTGCGATCCAAAGAAATTCAGGAACAAATGAGAAATAAAGTAACTGAGATCTATCAGTGTGGAAAAGGTTATAAAGCTATTTCTAAAGCTTTGGGACTCCACCAAACCACAGTGAGAGCCATTATCCACAAATGGAGAAAACATGGAACAGTGATGAACCTTCCCAGGAGTGGCCGGCCAACCAAAATTACCGCAAGAGTGCAACAACGACTCATCCAAGAGGTCACAAAAGACCCCACAACATCATCCAAAGAGCTGCAGGCCTCACTTGCCTAAGTTAAGGTCAGTGTTCATGACTCCACCATAAGAAAGAGACTGGGCAAAAATGGCCTGCATGGCAAAGTTCCAAGACAAAACCCACTGAGTTCCAAGATGAAAACCACTGCTGAACAAAAAGAACATAAAGGCTCAGTGTTTCCTCTGGCTTAAAGACCTTGACGCGGTGGCAACATATTTTCCCCCCGGGGGGGAGGGGTAAACATACCGGAATATTTTAATTTTATACTATTTCTTTCTTTTTTTTTTAATTTAAGTTTTTGTAAAGGGTATACACGTCATTACAGCATTGCACTGTTTACATTTTCATCACATGTTCCCTTTTTTTTGTTTTTTGACAACATTGGAAGAATAATTATTACAACACCCCTTTTTTTAAGTGAAAGAAAAAGAGAAATTAAAGAAAGAACAAAAAAACAAACAAGAAACAAAACAAGAAAAACAAAAACAAAAGAGCAAAAAAACAAAAAAATAAATAAATAAAAATAAAAGAGCATCTGAGTAGAGTTGGAACAAAGAGAGGTGCCATTATTGAAATGGTATTTGTCAAAGATTAGATCTAATGGAAGACACATATGCGATCCAGGGTTGCCAAAAGTTCATGAACCCATCCATGTCCTGTCTCAGTGTGAATGTCAACTTTTCCATCGAGTAAATGTCTTGAATCATGTTAATCCAATCTTCAGGTGTAGGACAGTCCTTCAACATCCATTTTTTAGTTAGAGCTTTTTTACTTGCCAATATTAAAACAGTGAATAAGTATTTTTCTCCTCGTCTTTCCAGTGAATCCGGTAGTAAACCCAAATACAAAGTTACAAAAGAAAAGGGGACTGTTATTTTGAATATTTTACCTAATATTGTCTGTACATTGGTTCAATATTGGTGGATAACTGGGCATGACCAAAACACATGAAAATGATTTGCAGTCTCTTCACCACACAAGCGCCAACAATTCAACCCCTTACGAGTAAATTTGTTTTGTGCAGGTGTTCTGAAAAATCTTACCAAATTTTTCCATCCAAATTCTCTCCACTGCAGGGATGAAGTACTTTTCCATTGTTGTTTATTTAGCTTTTCCCATATTTCCAGTTGTAAAGTGAAATTCCCCTCTTTTTCCCATCTCTCTTTTATATATGATGTGTTGTCTCCTTTTAAGTCTTGAAGACCTTGGTATATTTTAGAAATGTATCTGATCCCTGGGATCCCTTTATATGCCATTAAGAAGACCTTCAGAACACCTGACTGGGCCCTTTCCAAATCCTCCTTTTTAAGTATTTTGTTTATGTGGTGTCTAAGCTGAAAGAACCTGTAAAGCTCTTGATTTATTAGACCTTGTTCTTTCAAATCTTCAAAACTTCTTAAAATTTGCCCTTTAAAAAAAATCGTAATATTTTATCAGTCAGTTCTCTTTCCACTTTTTAAATCTAGTGTCTGTTTTATTAGGAGTAAAGTCTTGATCATAGGCAATCCATTGCAGAAATCGATAGGGTTCTTTAGTTTGATTCTCTCTGACTATCTTAAACCAAATTTTTAGCGGGGTCTCTATCCACGGGTTAGTGTTATTCAAAAGTTTAGGTAAGGCATTGTTCCCTATTATCGCCTGTAGGGGGATGTCACTTGTTATTTGGCATTCCATCTCCTTCCATTGTGCAGTGTAGACTGGGTTACATATCTCTACTAAAGTTTTAATTTGTGCGGCTTTAAAATAGTCCCTGATATTTGGCAGCGCAAGCCCACCTTTGTCTTTGTTTAGCTGTAGGGTTCTACATCTGATTCTAGGTCTTTTGCCCTGCCATATGAATCTTGAGATCCTTCTGTCCAGTTCTTGCCATGTTTTTTTGGGAGGTTCTACCGGTATTGTTTGGAAAAGGTATAGAAGACGTGGAAGTATATTCATTTTGACTGCTTCAATTCTTTGTGCAGTACCCAAGAATGGTATCATATTCCATCTTGCTAGATCAGATTTTATTTTTGCCACCAGTGGATCATAGTTTAGTGTTATAATTTTGTTGAGTTGTTTCGGGATATTGACCCCCAGATATTTCATAGATTCCATCTCCCAGTTAGTTTTGAGTTTGCTTAGTAAATATTGATTTGGGTCATAGTTGAATGTTAAAACTTGGGTTTTATGCATGTTTAATTCGTACCCCAATAAATCTCCATACTCTGAAAAAACTGTGATTAGTTCTGGAAAAGAGGTGTCCGGCTGCCCCAGGTATATTAAAATATCATCAGCAAAGAGTGCTATTTTATGTTCCTTCTGACCAAGTGTAATACCTTGAATTTTTTGATTCCGTCTTATCCATTGGCTCAGAGGTTCTATGAAGATTGCAAAGAGCAGTGGAGACAAGGGGCAGCCCTGACGACATCCTCTTTCCAGCTCAAACGATGATGATAATTTACCGTTAATCCTTATTTTAGCTGTTGGTTTTTTATATAATGCCTGGATAGTTCTAATGAAGTTGTTATGAAAATTGAAACTGGATAAGATTCTATATAGGAAAGACCAGTCAACCGAATCAAATGCTTTTTCAACATCTAATCCCAATATGGCTGCATTTAAGTTATATTTTTTTATATGATGAATTATGTGTAAAGTGCGTCTAATGTTGTCTTGTGTCTGTCTTTGTCTTATAAAACCTGTTTGGTCTAAATGAATTAAGTCTGTCAGTATATTTTCTAACCTTTTGGCAAGGATAGTGGTAAAAAGCTTACAGTCCTGATTTAACACACTGATTGGTCTGTAGTTGGAGCAGTCTAGTTTATCCTTTTCAGGTTTAGGTATGACTGCAATGACCCCTTCTCTCCAGGAGGGGGGATTTCCCCTGTGTGGAGGACATAGTTAAATGTTTTCAGGAGGAGAGGAGATAGTTGCTGTTTAAAGGTTTTGTACCACTCTGCTGTATAGCCATCTGCTCCTGGGGATTTGTTAGCTTTAAGTTTCATAATTGCTTTTTCTAATTCTTTAGGTTGCATTTCTGACAGTAGTGTTTTATTTTGTGACTCAGTAAGTTGGGGAAGGTTTAATGTGTTTAGGAATGCTTCGGATGCGTTTTTATGTTTTTTGAGGGAGTACAAGTTCTTATAGTAGTTCTCGAAGCTTTTAAGAATATCCTGAATTCTAAATTTTATTTCCTTTGATACTGGGTCTCTGATTTTGTAGATTGCTCTCTCCGTTTGTTGTTTCCTCAATTTATAGGCTAGTAATTTTGCCGATTTGCTGCCTGCTTCATAGTATTTTTGTTTCAGAAATGTAAGTTTCTTCTGGATTTCTATTGTGTAGATCTCATTTATTTGTTTTTTAATTTCCTAATGAGTGAGTGTTGTCTTTGTGCTCTTTTTCTAGGTTCTTAAGTTCTGACTCTAATGTGGTTAGTTTTTCTTGTCTCGGTTTCTTTTGGATTGCCAGTTTTGCGATAATCTTTCCCCTTATTACAGCTTTGCATGTGTCCCACAGTATTAAAGGGGATACTTCTCCATCATCATTTTCTTCCAAATATCTGAGAATATCTGATTCCAATTCATCTTTCAGTGGTCCTTTCAGGACATTTGAATTTAACCTCCTTATTATTTGTGTATCTTTGGATACTTAAACCCATATAGATCGGACTGTGGTCAGAGAGATCCATCAGTCCTATTTTACATGTTTTTACTCTTCCAATGTCTCTATTAAACATAAAAAAATAGTCAATCCTTGAGTATGATGAATGTGGTGCTGAGTAAAATGTATAATCTTTTACACTAGGGTTGAATTCCCTCCACACGTCACAGTAGGGCTGGGCGATAAATCGAATTAATTCGATTAATTCGCCTTTTTAAAAGTTGACGATTTGAAAATTTGCTAAATCGTAAAATCGAGGTGACCTTAAATAAATAAAATACGGGTTCTTCTTCTGCCTTTTATGACTTGAGCATTGGCGTATGCTTCCGCCTCTTGTCTCCTTCCGCCTAAGCACTCATGCTCCGGCCATGGCGGACACAGCACAACCCGAAGAGTTGGTAGCGAGAAAAGGGACTCATATTACCTCGATTATATGGAAGTGGTTCGGCTTTGACAAGACCGACGCAGAGCAAACTACAGTCCTGTGCAAGGTTTGCAGAAAAACTGTGAAAACGAAGAGCAGCAGCACAACTAACCTCTATCAGCACCTCCGGCAGAGGCACCCTAAAGAATGGGAGGAGTGCTCGCAGCTACGGGAGTGCAGCATGGCTAGCACTAGCCAAAGCAAACAAGGTCACGCCGCAAAGAAACAACAAACTTTAGCCGCATCATTTTCTAGTGTCGTGCCATACGATAAGTCAGGGGCACGGTGGAAGCAGATGACTGAAGTCGTTGCTGTTCATTTAGGGATGGATATGGCGCCTATTTACACCGTAGAGAAGCCTGGCTTTCTCCACATGCTAAAAGTTTGGGATCCAAAATACCAACCACCGAGTCGTAAATACTTTGCGGAGGTTGCACTACCAAAACTGTACAACGAAACACGACAAGCGCTTTATGAAAAGCTGGATACAGTTTTATTTTTTTCTGCTACTACAGACCTTTGGTCCAGTCGATCTCTTCAACCGTACTTGAGTTTAACAGTGCATTATATCGACGAGAACTGGAGTCTGAACAGCTGCTGTTTACAAACCACCTACTTTCCTGAAGATCACACTGGAGAGCTCATTGCACAGGGGCTCAAAGACTCCTTGGCACTGTGGAAGTTGGATGAGGAGAAAATGGTGTGTATGACTACTGACAGTGGCACAAATATGATGAAGGCCCTGAAGCTAAACCAGTGGACCCACCTCAGCTGCTTTGGACACAGGCTCCACAACGCAATAGGCAAGTAAAATGCAATGTGCACCATCATTTAAAATACAACATAAATCTATACTATTAAAATTTAAAGCAACACCTACTAAACATTATCAGGCATAATATTACTTGTTTAATTTACAGGATTTTTTTTAAAATTTATTTTCTCCTATAATACCACTTTTTTTAAGCGGTGGTATATTCTTGATTCATTTACTACAACCACATACAAATTTATGTAATATTGCATTAATAACAATATTTTTATTGACATTACTATACATCAGCAAGGAGTTGTTGGTATTTTGTATACTCTAGTAATGCTAAGTGTATTAATCATTCTTTTTCTTTACAGAGAATGCTTGTAAGGATGCTCGCATCGAACGTGCCGTAGGAGTCTGCAAGAAAGTCATCAGTGCCTTCTCCTTTAGTTGGAAGAAGCGGAGAGACATGGCAGTGGTGCAAGCAGAACTTGGCCTCCCTGAACATCAGCTCATCTCAGAATCACCTACAAGATGGGGATCACGTCAGCAGATGATCGAGCGTATACTGGAGCAGGAGAAGGCAATTGGACAAATCTTGGGTGCAGATAAGAAAACAAGGCACTTAGTGCCAACCTGGCAGGACATTGATGTTTTAGAGTCAGTAAATAAAGCCATAAAGCCATTACATGACTTTACTGATGCATTGTCTGGTGAGACATATGTGAGCATCTCTTTCATAAAACCAACCCTTCATCTGTTTAACAACAGTTTGCTGAAGTCGGATGATGATGATACTGAGCTCACAAAACAAATCAAAACAGATGTGCTGAAATATCTTAACCAAAAATACAGTGATCAAACCACACAAGACCTCATTGACCTTGCCTCACTACTAGATCCCAGGTTCCACACAACTTACATCGAGCCAGACAAGATTGCAAAACTAAGAGAGAGAACCATTGCAGAACTCTGTTCCACCATGCATTACAGAGGCATACCAGTTACTCATGCTGCAGATAAAGACAAATTTGAGAGTCAGGTTGTTGAACCCCCAACAAAGATGAAGAAATCCCTCAGCAGCTTCTTTAAAAAGACTCCAGTTGAGGCTGAAACAAAGACCTATGAAGCTAAAGTTAAGGGTGAGCTGTCAGCATACTTGCTGGCACCTGAAACTGATGCAGATTCAGACCCACTTACATGGTGGAAACAGCACGAAACACATTTTCCCAGACTTAGTAAACTGGCAAAAAAAGTACCTCTCAATACCCGCAACAAGTGCCCCATCTGAAAGGGTATTTAGTACAGGGGGAAACATTGTAACGTGCACTAGACCTTGTCTTAAGCCAGAGTCAGTTGACAGGCTTGTTTTTCTTGCAAGAAATCTAAGAGTTTAAAGCAATCAAAGCTGATGCAGTGTTAATGCACAGTATAAATAGGTGATGCTTCAAAGGTAAAACATATCCAAAGTTTATGAAGTTGGTGCTGCTTAAGTTCCTTTTTTTGCACAAGAGGCAGTATTTCACATGTTTACAAGAACTAGTTTCATTGTAGTTTTAAGATATTAGTTTTTGACTTTGACAGTTGATTGTGACCTTCCAGCAAATTATGCACTTTTTTGCACATGGTTCATGTTATTAATGTTTAAGTTTACATTTTTTCTTTTTATTCTAAAATATGTATAACATATTTATTTGCAGAATTGTAGCAAAAGTTGAGCCGTCATTTGTGTGACATATGAAGTGTTTGAGCTTTCGCCTATAATCCAAACAAGCTTTGTCAGCAACACTGACATGTTTGTAGAATATTTTTGTTTGCACAAGATTTATTTTTTAATAAATCAAGCTCCTTTTGAAATACATGTGTGTTGAGTTAATTGATTAAAATCGATTAATATCGTAATCGTCCAAGATGACCAAAAAAATCGAGATTTTATTTTTTGGCCACATCACCCAGCCCTACGTCACAGATTCCCATTTCTTTTAGTAGCATCCGAGTTTTCCTATTTTGAGTGTTATTTTGATGTGGAGAATTACCTGATGCATCCCAGTATGGATTCAGTCTTAGATTGAAGTCTCCACCACATATCACTAAACCTTGGGCTTTAGTTATCATTAGGTCAAATACATTTTTAAAAAATTTCCAGTTAGCCCCTGGAGGTGCATATACATTCAGCAGGGTGGTATCTTCTCCCTCTAGCCGCCCAAGTGCCATACTGTATCTCCCTTCTTTATCTTTGTGTTCTGATTTTTTTCAAATATAATTTTGGTTGAGATCAATGTCGCTACTCCCCTCCTCCTCTCTGACTTATATGAAGATGAAGAGATCATTTTAAACCCTTGTCTATTGAGTTTAGTGTGCTCCACGTCTGTTAGGTGGGCTTCCTGTAAAAATATTATTCCTGCTTTGTCTTTTTTCATTTTGCCTAGAATCTTGGATCTTTTAACTGGATTCAGGATCCCTTTTACATTATATGAGATTATTTTGGTTACACCCTGTTTCTCCATTGTGTTGTCTTATTTAGTATAACAGTGTGGTGGCCCTCTTTTATGCTACTCAGAAACTGAAAGAACATTAAGAACATAAAAAACATTAAGAACATAGTATATAAAACTTTAAAACAAAAAACTGACAAAAGATCTTCCTGAGCTGAGGTCTTTTTAGTGACCTTAGAAGAGCCTTGATGGTGTGTTGGCTCTGAGGGAAATTCCTCAGATTCCGTTACGTGCTGAGGGCCCTCTCTTACCCCTGTAAGTTGTCCCATGTTTTTAACGTGAATTTCAGATCCCAATCCGAACTTGTAATGATTTTTTTTTTTTTTTTATGCCTATACCCTATGAAATTGTGCGCAACCTCCCACCACCATCACAGCAAACATTCACGTTAATACAGTATTTGTTAGTGTGGAGAGATCAAGTGGTTCATTGTCACATTTCTATTTTAACAAGTTTTTTTTTTTAAAGACTTATTTGTTTCTAATATTATGTCTGTTCCATGAAATGTTTTACCACTTGCTGATTCTGCATCTCCTTTAATGTTTGTTACCTTGTAGGAGGGGGGTTGGATGTGCAGATTGACTAAAAGTATCGTTATTCCCTCCTGTAAACGGCCAGTTTTTCCTTATAGCCCTGGCGCTGGGTTTCCCGCTGCTGGCCCGTGGATTTTGAGGGTCTCTGTGTGGACCACGTTTGAGCCTTGATTCTTTCGATTGGGTCTGCTGTGGGTTTATACACCGTTACCAGGAGCCCTCTTCTCGCCATATCCGCGGTTGCTTCTTCTGCCGAGTTGTAGAGACACGTCTCATCGCCGTAGAAGACCCGCAGCTTTGCCGGAAATGGTGTCTGGAAGCGCAGTTTTTTCTCTCGTAATACCTTTTTAGCGTCGTCGTATTCCCGACGCTTTTTAAGGACCTCAGGGGCGTAATCGTGTTCCACAAAAACTTTTCTCTCTTGGTGCATAAATCCTTTTTTCTGCCAAGCCAGTCTTACAACCTCTTCTTTTACTCTGGAGTTGGAGAACTTCACCACCACCGATCGTGGAGGCGCTTCCGCCGCCGGCCTAGGGGCTAATGTACGGTGCGCCCTTTCTATCTTCAAGTCGGTGGTTTGGGGAATATCCAACTTCTGTCTCAGTAAGGATTCCACGCATGCCGCCATTGTGGTGAAACCATCCTCGACTCCTTCTTTCAGACCATGAATTCTTATGTTGTATCTTCTTAGTCTTCCTTCTTGGTCGGTTAGCTTAGCCTCCAGTCTTGACTGTCTTTTGTGTAGTTCCAGCACGGTATCTTCCAGCCCTTTTATTCTTTCCTCTGCTTCCAAGATTCGGTCCTCGGCCTGGTCCACTCTGCTGTTTGTCCTTTTTATTTCGTCTTTGATTTCACGAAATTCGGCTCAACACTCTCGGCGAAATCGTCTTAATTCTTTAAGTACCATTTTTAAGTTAACCTTTTTGCTAGCTTCATTCAGCTCCTCGTCTTCTGAATGGAAATCCTCCGGATCAAATTCTCCGGCCGATGCGTGTCCTGGCCTGGTAAATGTCGATTTCTTCTGTTTTCCTTTAAATCTGATTTTCAAGGTATTTTCCTGGATCGGGTCTGGGAGCTTCAGCGTTAAGCTGCTATCACCATGGTGTCCAGACCGGAAGTCACTATTTATTTCTTTTTAAAATTTTACACAGTAACGCTGCATATGGAACTTACCATTTGAAGTATTGTACAACCGAGGCTTGAATATTGGGCCAGTTGGGGTCCCACCCAGAGATCCTGTGTTTAGACTTTTTAGTGGTGTTATCCATATTTCCTTCCTCTGCCTGAACACTTTCCTCTCCTTGGCTCCTCTCTTCTGTCTCATCTTGCCCTCTCTGAGCTCTGTCTAATTCAGGTTCTCTCTCTGTCTATGGTGGTATGCAAACAGGTTAGAAAATATCAAGTGTCATGTTTTGTCCATGACAGAAATGTGTGTATTTTTTTGTATTTTTATTCTAGTGTTTCATTTTTCCATTGAGAGAGTAGGGAAGGGAAAGAAACATTCATAATAGTAATGAACTCATGCATACTTGGGCTGCACGGTGGCGCAGTGGTTTAGCACTGTGGCAGCACAGTTTTACCCTTGGCCGGGGGATCGCGGGGATCATGAGATCGTGGGTTCGATTCCAGCCCCCGACCAACAGTGAGCTGTGTGGAGTTTGCATGTTCTCCCCGTGTTGCGTGGGTTTACTCCGGGATTTCTCCGGTTTCCTCCCGCATACCAAAAACATGTAGGTTTAGGGCGCTCGCGCACGCAGCGACCAGCAGCCGGTGGCTTGTCACCAGACTGCAAACCAAGTCTACCTACGGGTACAAATAAGTAACAAAAAATAAAAAAATTAAAAAATTAAAAAAAAAAATACTTAAATTAGATGATCAGGTGGGTACAGTAACCAGAAATTCTACTCATGTAAAAGCAGTGCTTTGAAATTAATAATTAAAAGTAGACAACCAAAAATTTCTCATAGAGTTTAGGGTACAAAGAGCACCCGCTTAAAAACTTAAGTAATGACTTCAGTCTTGAAGGTTTGAGGTTTTTCCTCAAAAATTTATAACAATTTTCTTATAGTTTTCTACTTTTCTCTGCAAATCTATTTAAAGTTGAAACCGTGTTCCTCAAATTTGTAATTTCCTCTTGTAAAATTGACTTTAATTGTACATTTGAAAGCGACTGTAGTAATTTTTTTTTTTACTTTTTCCTTATAACAATTTACATTTTTGACCATAATTTTGCAGTCAGAACACAGCAATAATTTAACTCTGATTACAAAGAAAAAATATTAATAAAATTGTATTTAATGAAATAAATTAACTTAAATGACCAAGGATGCCGTTATTTCTGTTATAAATACACCTTGTTGGTGTACAAGGGGCGCTGCTGAAGTCATTCTATGACACGGTGGTGGCATCAGCCATCACTTTTGGAGTGGTCTGCTGGGGCAGTGGCATTACTGCAGCCGATAGGAAGAGACTGAACAAACTGATTAAGAAAGCTAGCTCTGTCCTGGGGCAACGCCTTGATCCGATGGAGGAGATAGGAGAGAGAAGGACGGTGGCTAAACTGTCATCTCTGCTGGAGTCCGAGTTCCACCCTATGCAGGACATACTGGATGCACTGAGGAGCTCATTTAGCAGCAGACTACATCATCCCAGGTGCACAACCGAGAGGTTTCGTAGGTCCTTCCTACCAACGGCTGTCAGACTGTACAACCTAAGCAGGGCTGCTCGCAGAGATAGCAAAAAGACGTAACAAACTAATAGTTTTTTTTTGAATGCAAAAGATGCAATAGACTTACACAATGGTCCTCTCCGGCATACAACTAGGAACATACCGGTCGCTATGGAGGGTGAGAATATGTATGGGCACATAATCATACCATGTAGGATAACTAAGTAGACGGTTATGCTGTTTCATCCCACCTAGCAACAATGCTCTGCACTGTGTGTGTTTATATATTTACATATTTATTCCATCTAGCTACAATGCTCTGCACTGGGTGTGTTTATATTTATATATCTATATATTTATTCCATCTAGCTACAATGCTCCGCACTGTGTTTTTATATATCTACATATTATTCCATCTAGCTACATTGCTCCGCACTGTGTGTGTTTATATACTTGCATATTTATTCCACCTAGCTGCAATGCTCCGTACTGTGGGTGTTTATATATTTACATATTTATTCCATCTAGCTACAATGCTCTGCACTGTGTGTCTGTGTGTGTGTGTGTGTGTGTGTATATATATATTTTATAGTAATATGTACATATGTATATTAGCTGCTCTTGCTTGCTTGTTTTTTTTTTTTTTTTTTTTTTCTTGCCTTCTGATTGTTGCTCTGAGTGTTGCTATCCCTGTGCTGTTGCAATCCTGGAATTTCCCTGTTGTGGGACTAATAAAGGCTTATCTTATCTTATCTTATCTTATATTTCTTTATATTTATAGTTTTTTTGTTTTGTTTTTTTAGAAATCTCCTCACCACCCAGACAGCAGAAAAAACCTCCCTTATTTTGAAATTAAATGTTGACACGTTTAGTTTGTCTGAAGGCTGCTGACAGATTAAAGTCATTGACTTCGTGAATTTCGGTCATCTTAACCTGCCAGGTACATAATAGGGAAATGTTGCGGACTCTAAAGACATAATTCACCACAGTATGTGTTCATGTACAGAATGATCTGCTTAGGCAGTTATAGTTGTGCGCTCAGGCTTTCTCATCAGGCACCTCTCTAGGCAGCCACTGAAGGACCTCAGTTTAGAGCTAGCGTTTTTAGCTGTTGCTTTTTGTCACTGCCGCTGGAGAATAAATACGGCACACCTGCTTGTGTGAGAAAAGAGAGAAATTGCCAGTCTCTTCATTCCTGCAATTCCTACAGAACATAACTTAATATTGTAGTGGCTGGTGAAATATATCGTGAGCAATTCATCAGTCCCCCTCGCCTTTCCCTTCATATGAAGTCGGCTGCATATGAATGCTAACCACATCTCTTAGCTAAGCGACTCTTCCATTATTGCTCCCGTTTCCAGCGGGTTAAAACCATGATAAACACCAGTGCTTACATACCTCTTATGACTTTTTTCCACGTTTAAAGTACTTTAATAAACTCATGTTTCTGTTGGACAGTCACGCTTAGCGAGACACTGTTTGCTGACTGACTGGAAAACTTGTGTGAGTGGGGTGCTTCTAGACTCCACGTGGATGACAGCCACGCACGTTGTTCATGTGCACGCTTGCGGAAAGTCAGTGCTTCATATATTTTTCTTAATAAATTCATATGGCCTTGGGTGGCAGTAAAATTTCTGGCGCAGCGGGCCGCCACCAAGAAATGTTACCAGAGGAAACCCTGAAGGCTCATCTTGGTTTTGCCAGAAAACATCTTGATGATCCCCCAAGACTTTTGGGAAAATACCCTGTGGACTGACAAGACAAAAGTTGAACTTTTTGGAAGGTGTGTGTCCCATTACATCCAGCATAAAAGTAACAGCATTTCAGAAAAGGAACATCACAGTAAAATATGGTGGTGGTAGTGTGACGGTTTGGGGCTGTTTTGCTGCTTCAAGACCTGGAAGACTTGCTGTGCTAAATGGAACCATGAATTCTGCTGTCTACCAAAAAAATCCTGAAAGAGAATGTCTGGCCATTTGTTTGTGACCTGAAGCACATTTGGGTTCTGCAGCAGGACAATGATCCAAAACATACCAGCAAGTCCACCTCTGAATGGCTTAAGAAAAACAAAATGAAGACTTTGGAGTGGCCTAGTCAAAGTCCTGACCCGAATCCAATTGAGACGATGTGGCATGACCTTAACAAGGTGGTTGATGCTTGAAAACCCTCCAATGTGGCTGAATTACAACAATTCTGCAACGATAAGTGGGCCAAAATTCCTCCACAGCACTGTAAAAGACTCATTGCCAGTTATCACAAACACTTGATTGCAGTTGTTGCTGCTAAGGGTGGCCCAACCAGTTATTAGGTTTAGGAACCAATCACTTTTTCCACACAGGGCCATGTAGGTTTGGATTTTTTTCCTCTTAATAATAAACACCTTCATTTAAAAACTGCATTTTGTGCTTACTTGTGTTATCTTTGTCTAATATTTAAATTTGTTTGATGATCTAAAACATTTAAGTGTGACAAACATACAAAAAAATGAGAAATCAGGAAGGGGGCAAACACTTTCACACCACTCTCTCTCGCTCTGTGTGTGTGTGTGTGTGTGTGTGTGGTTAGTACATTGGCAGCACAGTAAGAAGGTCACAAGATCGATTCCACCCCCTGAACCACCCAGTGACCCTTCTGTGTGGAGTTTGCATGTTCTCCTCATGTCTGCATGGGTTTACCCCGGGTACTCCGGTTTCCTCCCACAGGCCAAAAACATGCAAGTTAGGTTAACTGGAGACTCTAAAGTGGCCCAAGGTGTGAATGTGTGTGTGAATGGTGAAAGGATTGGCGCCGTACTGTAGCTGCCTCATCCATCCAGGTGGATACCCTGAATTTCCCTCTGGGGATCAAGAAAGTATACCAAAATGGTGCCACGTTTACCTCCATAACTTGCCAAAAAATTAACAGATTTTGAACTTCTTGGTATAGAGACACAGCTTATAATCTTGAGCAACCGGTGAACTATACAAATCAACAGCTGCTAAACATAATGTAAACTCGATTCCCTCCCTAATATGGCGGCCAGGTGGCTTCACTCAGCTCTGTACTCGCTAATGGGGGCGTGAGCTATCTAGGTTTTCTATAAAGATCAGTGGAAAGTGCAAAACTCAATACGTTCCACCATTCGAAATACTATTTTCACCTCTCTAAATATCTTTAAAAAAACTCCAAACTATGCAGAACTGACTGTTTATTTTGAGCATTATTCATCCACCATTGCAGATAGCATGGACAAAAAGTGTTTCTGCATACAAAAGTAAATTTCCCCACAGCCAAAAAAAAACAAAAAAACAAAAATGGCACATGCCAGAAATCTGGCACAGTGCCAGAAAAGTTTAACCCCTGTGTGCTTTAGTGTAAGAGTGCCTTTGTTTCTCTCCTCTTTTTTTTTTTTTTACTCTTTATTTCTCCAACAACTACAATTGTTTATATAGAGATGCTTGTGTTAAAAGAACAACTGGTAAAATTACTGTGCAATAAAAATTAAGAGTTAAATTAAGCATAAAAAGACAGGAAAACGACAGGGTTGCTTTTCTATTCTTGTTAATCTTAAACCACTGCAAACAGCCATACAAACATGTTCTCATAGCTAGAAAAAAAAAAAAAAAAAAAACAGATGCAAGCTATTTTATTCAGCATCAGACAAATACCTGGGACTGGATTGGTGTGGCAAATACCTATAAGGTCGCTAAGAGTAGTCCTTAAATTTGAGACCTACTGTACGTTGTCTTAGTAAGACAGAAGCTAACATTGGTTTGTTCAAACAGTAAGAAAGATTCCTTACCGAAATGTAAGAACAGTGAGTGGTCGGTAGGATTTGTGGCTAGAGTTGCTACTCAGATTGCTTCCCCAGAAGTCATTTCTCCAGATATTGTTCAGGGGTGTTGTAGGTTTCAAGTCCTGCAACACAAATGTGCAACTTTCAATGTATCTACAACTTTGAGGATGTTAAATATAAGACTTAAATTAACCTTATAAAAGGTATTAATCAAATTTAAGACCCCATTTACATGCATACCTGAAACGATTACAGTTTAGTTTCATTCAAAAAATGCATAACAGCAACTACAAATTCCACAAATTAAATACAAAGATGCCGTTTTTAAACACAAGAAAATACAGCATTTTATAGACAGTTTGTAAGATGGATTTATCAATTAATTGTTACTTTTTGGGATAATTACACCCAGACATATAGCCAGAATTAAAACTGGGCTGACACTGACCTTCAGATTGCACTGCAGTAAAAGTAACATGAAGTCAGTTCATTTGCAAAATATTTTTCATAATGTGGTTATAATGAACAACAAATGCTTACCTTGTTGTTGACAATTGCTTCTGAATCATCAAACACAAACTCTCCATCATAGCTGTTAATAAAGCACAGGAGTGCCACCAGTGCTACGGTGACCTTGGCCTGGGCTGGAGCAAGCTTTGGCAGAGGAATGTGGTGGTCCCAGTATACTTCAGTCAACGCCATCATGCACCGGTTCTTTGGTCATTCTGGGTCAGTATCCAGTCCCTGAGGGCGAGGAATGGTAGCAGTCATGCCTCAACAGCTGCCATCGATACAGCTCAAACCAGGAGTTGTAAACGCTGATAAATGTCTCGTTGTAAAATCCCACTCACATTAAACTACAGCTGTTCATACCTTATCGTTTCAGCTAATGTTTGCAGAGGTCACACCATGTTAGCTTCTATGTAGGGATAGCTAATATTATTAGCTACTCCCTAGAAAACACAACGATGATTCCTGCACACAAATGTTACTAAAGGTTAGATAGTCCTGTAGGATATTCAGGTTCATCACTATCACATGAAGGAGTTACTACAGGAGACCTTTGGGTTAGCAAGCTAATAAAACCTACCTTTAGCATGGCTTGTTACCCTCGGTGTTCCCTTTCGTTATACGTCAAAAACAGCAGACACCGGGTAAATGCAGTGTTGTTACTGCTACCTATCTTCTCTGAAATATGAAATTTGATATGCATATGGAAAAACGTGGCTAAGAAGAGACCTACAACTCTCCGGACTGTAAACAAATGCACACGCTTGGCTCAAACACTTCCGGTGACACGTGATGAATTTCAGCCAATAGCTCAGTTTGCAGAGGACGGGGGCGCTCTAGATGGGTGCAGAATTTGGCTCAACAAGAGTGTTACCTTTTATTAAGCGTCATATTAATAACAGTTTAATTTAAAGAAAAAAAAACAAGACAACTTAAAAAAAACTAATGCCACCACATAGCTTTAACAAAGGTGCACAATGAAGGTCTATAGCAGGCCTATTCAATTAGCGGCCCCCGGGCCATATGCGGCACAGAACCAACCTCCGAGTGGCCCACGGGCCCAGGCCACACCAAGGAAATATAAGAAGAAAATATGAGGGAATGACGGTTCGCAAGCATGCACACGAACAATGCGCGTGACCACCATCAGCTCGGAGTTCAGAAGCGCCCTGCCCGCATTGTAGAGACTGGGCTAATCATCTCAGACTGGTGGGTTAATCATCCCAGACTGGATGCAGAGGGTAAACAGAGAAGGACAATAGCTATGGAGATTATGGTGAGGTAGCAGGAAGAAGGAGTTGGGGGGAGAAGGGATGAATGTATTGTGATGTGAGATGTCATGCAGATGTGAGATGGGCAATTGGTATAAAAGGAGAACCCATGGTGTATTGAGACATGCTTTTCTGTGTTTGACTGATGTGAGAGTGAATAAAATCGTCTGCTGCATAAATCAGTCTCGTTATTTGCACTCTCCACACTGGTGACCCCTTGACGAATTATGGAACACGAGGCAAGAACCCCGGAGCCGGCCCGGACGGGAAGCCCTAGCGACGCGGCAAGCATCCCAGAGACGGCCCGGATGGGAACCCCCAGCAACACGTGCGCTGTTTCGGTCAAACTACCGGACTTTTGGCTGCACGACCCGCGGTCTTGGTTCCACCACACCGAGGCTCAGTTTGCCCTCTGGGGAATAACGGCAGACGACACCAAATATTACTATGTGGTCGCAGCGCTGGACGCTCGCACGTCTCAGCAAGTAGCGAGCCTGCTCCAACAGCCTCCAGCCCACGACAAATACGGGATGCTCAAGCCCGCGCTGACCCGGCGTTAAACGCTCTCGGACTGTGAGAGAGCAGAGAGGCTCCTGAGGCGCTCCGAGTTAGGAGATGGTTCAGCGGTCGAACTGATGGAGAAGATGTTGGCGTTAATGGGCATGGATGACGGGCATTTTCTGTTTGCCCACCTTTTCCTCCAGAACCTCCCAACAGAGGTGAGAGCGGTTCTTGCCAATTCGCCGTTGCTGGCCGCGCGTGACTACGGTGCGCTAGCCCAGGAGGCAGATCGGATCATTCTCACCACCAGAGCCCTCACAGTGAATGCAGCGGCGTCGGAACCCAGCGAGACAACCAGCAGAGGCGAGGAGCCGCCGACGGTAGCGGCAGCGGAAGCCAGGAAGCACCAGAGAGACACGCTCTGCTTCTACCACCGCTGCTTTGGAGAGAACGCACGCAGATGTGCGCCACCGTGCCAATTCAAGCGCCCGGGAAACGCCAAGGCCGGCAGTCGGTAGCAGCTGCGACCGCCGGTGAAGAGAACAAGCTGCTCTATGTGACGGACTCGCGCTCGGGGAGACGGTTCCTTGTAGACACCGGAGCCCAGAAGAGCATCGTCCTGCCGTCCTACGCCGACCGGCTAGCAGGACCTAGCGGCCCTGGGCTGGTAGCAGTAAACGGCTCGGGCATTAAGAACTTTGGTGAGAGAACACTGACTTTATCCCTACATGGCCGTATGTACGAGTAGACTTTTGTCATAGCGGCACTGAGTTTCCCAATCCTGGGAGCTGATTTTCTGTGTGCACATGGGTTACTAGTCGATGTTGCTAACAGGCGTCTGGTTAATGCACTGTCTTTTGATTCTCTCCCCTGTACAGCTCAAGGGGCCGGGCCAATAACGCAAGCCAACGTCACAGCTCCAGGCGGTAAGTTCCACACACTGCTCACTCAGTTCTCAGCACTCACGGTCCCGACATTTTCGGCGGCCATCGCTAAACACGGGGTGGAACACTTTATCACCACCACCGGGCCACCCGTTTTCGCACGATCTCGGCGCTTGGACGCAGCTAAACTGGCCATAGTGCGTGAGGAGTTTGCCAACCTGGAAAGATTGGGCATCATCAGGCAATCGAACAGCCCATGGGCATCCCTGCTACACATGGTCCGTAAGGCCGAGGGATCGTGGCGACCGTGCGGAGATTTCCGCAGATTGAATAACGCCACAGCACACGACCGCTACGCAGTTCCCCATATTCAGGATTTTTCCATTCACCTCGCCGGAGCACGCATTTTTTCAAAAATAGACCTGGTCCGCAGTTACCACCAGGTCCCAGTGCGCACGGAGGACATACCCAAAACAGCGGTAATAACTCTGTTTGGCTTGTTTGAGTTTTTACGCATGCCGTTAGGATTAAAAGGAGCAGCACAGACATTCCAACACATGATGGATGCGCTGTTGCGCGATCTCCCATTTGTGTTCGTCTACCTGGATGATATCCTGGTGGCCAGTGCGTCCGAGGACGAACACGTAACCCACCTCAGAACGGTTTTCCGGAGGTTGGAGGAGCACGGGTTAATAATCAACCCGGCGAAATGCCAGTTCAGCGTGACGGGGATTGATTTTTTGGGGCACCGTGTCTCACCGGAGGGAGCGATACCCTTGCCCGACAAAGTGCGCGCTGTGGCGCACTTTCCCCGGCCTCAGACAGTCAGGGCGCTGCAAGAATTTTTGGGGATGGTTAACTTTTATAACCGGCTCCTCCCCCGCGCAGCTCAACTCATGCAGTCATTGTACGCTGTGCTCAAGAAACGGAAACCCGTGGACAGAGTCGAATGGACTCCGGAGCGAGAGCAGGCGTTCTCTGAGGTTAAAACAGCCCTGGCAAACGCCGCACTGTTGGCGCGCCCGGACCTGGCGGCCCGGATAGCGCTCACTACTGACGCCTCGGACGTGGCCATAGGGGCCGTTGTGGAGCAACGTGTCGCCGGTTCTTGGCAGCCGCTTGCTTTTTTCAGCAGGGCTTCGCGCGACAGTGAGCATAAATACAGCGCATTCGACAGAGAGTTGCTGGCTCTCCACCTGGCCATACACCACTTCCAGTTCTGGCTGGAAGGGCGCAGCTTCACCGCGTTCGTGGACCACAAGCCGCTAACGTTCGCGATGGCCAAGGTTTCGGAACCATGGTCAGGCCGGCAGCAGAGACAGCTGGCCGCGATCTCGGAGTTTACGACCGATATTCAGCATGTGTCGGGTAAACTGAATGTGGTAGCGGACTGCCTCTCACGCGCAGTAGTGGACCCGGTCTGCGTGGGAATAGATTATACAGCCATGGCCGCAGAGCAGATTGGCGATACAGACGTGTGCGCGCTCCAGTCTGGACCAACAGGGTTAAGGCTGGAGAGCAGAGTACTGCAAGATGGCAAGCCCCCCCTGATCTGCGACGTCTCCACGGGACGCCCCCGCCCAGTGGTCCCAGTTGCTTGGCGCCGCCACGTGTTTGACTCAGTTCACGCTCTGGCGCACCCAGGGGTGCGCATGTCAGTCAAAATGGTGGGAGCGAAGTTCGTGTGGCCAGGCCAGCACAAACAAATGAAAGAGTGGGCTGCAGCCTGCGTAGTGTGCCAACGAGCCAAAGTACACAGACACACGAAGGCTCCTTTGGAGCCGTTTCGTATACCGGCTAAGAGGTTCGACCATGTTCACGTGGACCTCATGGGCCCCCTCCCACCATCGCAGGGGTGCACGCACCTTCTGACAGTGGTGGACCGCACCACACGCTGGCCAGAAGCAGTCCCACTGGCGGCAACCACGTCCACGGACGTGGCGCGCGCTTTTTTGACGACATGGGTGGCACGTTTTGGAATCCCGTCGGACATCACATCCGATAGGGGTCCTCAGTTTGTTTCCGACCTCTGGTCCGCGATGGCCCGTAGCCTGGGTGTTGCAATTCATCGCACAACCGTGTACAACCCACAGGCCAATGGGTTATGCGAGCGTTTTCATAGGTCACTGAAAGCAGCGCTCAGGGCTTCGCTGACGGATGCAAATTGGGTAGACCGATTGCCGTGGGTTTTATTGGGGTTGCGTTCTGCACCAAAAGAGGATTTGGAGGCTTCCCCGGCGGAGATTGTTTTTTCTTAGCCACTGCAGCTGCCCGGGGAATTTTTGCCAGATAATCCTGAGCCGGACAACTGCCCATCTCAGCGTTTGCAGCATAGCGCAGACACAGGCACGCTGCCCGACCCGGCCCACCACTGTTTTCCACGCACTTTTGTGCCAAAAACTTTGAAGAACGTGGCGTTTGTGTTTGTCAGGCACAATGCCCACCGCCCTCCATTGCGCCCACCCTATGATGGCCCATTCAAAGTGCTGGAAACAGGGGACAAACATTTTTTGTTAGACTTGGGGGGTCGTCGGGAGAAAATATGCATAGACAGACTTAAGCCCGCCTTTGTAGTGGCAGACGAGCAAGTGCTGTTGGCTCAGGCCCCTCGGTGTGGAAGACCCCCATTGAAAACTCCCCAGGTAAACGATTCATCAGAGCAGCCACACGGGCAAGTCGAAGGTTCCCCCCCTCGCCATTGCCCACCCGCAAACAGACACATCCCCAGGAGCCCCCTGCCGGCACAGCAGCGCCTCGGAGGCAGTAAACCCCCGTTACAGCAGATATGGGAGGAGACTGAAGCCAAAAGGACATGAGGACTGAAACTCTGTCTGAGATTCAAGGGGAAGGGGGCGTGTAGAGACTGGGTTAATCATCTCAGACTGGTGGGATAATCATCCCAGACTGGATGCAGAGGGTAAACAGAGAAGGACAATAGGCATGGAGATTATGGTGAGGTAGCAGGAAGAAGGAGTTGGGGGGAGAAGGGATGAATGTATTGTGATGTGAGATGTCATGCAGATGTGAGATGGGCGGTTGGTATAAAAGGAGAACCCATGGTGTATTGAGACATGCTTTTCAGTGTATGACTGATGTGAGAATGAATAAAATTGTCTGCTGCATAAATCAGTTTCGTTATTTGCACTCTCCACAGCGTAAGCGTTCAACTGGATTCCAATCGGCACGTCAGGCAGAGCATCTTGCTAGTGTTGCTGTCCGAGAGAAGTATGAGCTTATTAAAGTACTTTAAACATGGAAGAAAGCATAAGAGGTATGTAAGCACTGGAGGCATTTATTGTGGTTTTAACCTGCTGGTAACGGGAACAATAAGAGTCGCTGAGCAAACAGGTGTGGGTTAGACTTCATATGCAGGGAAAGAGGCAAGAGTGACTGAATCGTTGAGGATTTACTTCACCAGCCATTACAAAATTTTGTGTTCATTATTATGTACCTGGCAAATTAAGATGACCAAAATTCACAATGTCAATGACTTTAATCCGTCAGCAGCCTTCAGACAAACTACAGTAAACATGCCAGCATTTGGACACTTGAACATTTGAAAACTATTAATATGTAGAAATATTCTAACAGAAATAATGGAATCTTTGGTAATTTAAGTTAATTTATTAAATTAATTGTAATTTTATAAATATTTTTTCTTTGAAATCAGAGTTAAATTATTGTTCTTTTCTGGCTCTGCAAAATTATGGTCAAAAGTGTAAATTTTATAAGGAAAAAATTCAGTTTTACCACAGTCTGTTTCACATTTATAAAAAAACCCCACAGTAATTTTATTAAAAAAATAGATAAAAAATTAGCCATAAAATAATCCACAGATTTATACTAAAGTCTCAAATGTAGAAGAAAAACCAATTTTACAAGAGGAAATTACAAATTTGAGGAAAATGTTTCAAATTTAGATAAATTTACAGAGAAAAGTAGAAAACTATAAGAAAATTGTTATAAATTTTGGAGAAAAACCTCAAACCTTCAAGACTAAAGTCATTACTTAAGTTGGGTGCTTTTTGCATCCTTAACTCTACTAGAAATTTTTGGTTGACTGATATGTGTGTAGGCAGCGTGGTGGCAGAGTGGTTAGCACTGCGGCAGCACAGCAACTCACCCTTGGCCTGGGGATCCTGGGTTTGATCCCAGCCCCCGACCAACAGTGATCTGTGTGGAGTTTGCATGTTCTCCCCGTGTCTGCGTGGGTTTACTCGGGATTTCTCCGGTTTCCTCCCACATGCCAAAAACATGCAAGTTAGGTTAATTGGCATCAAACTGGGGATTCTAAATTGTCCTTAGGTATGACTGTGAGGGTGAATGGTTGTCTGTCTCTCTGTGTTGGCCCTGCGAAGGACTGGCGATCTGTCCAGGGTGTACCCTGCCTCTCGATGCTGGGATAGGCTCCAGCCCCCCGCGACCCAAAAAGGATTAAGCAGAAGAAGATGGATGGATGGATGGATGGATGATTTGTGTATGTAATGGAATGTGTAGTTATAAAAAGAGGTTCCTACTCACACATGTGGTGATTTAAAACAAAACAAACCACAGTAGTAGATGCACAATGTTTGTTAATGTTATCAATCTTTTCTTGGGGGGTTTGTGCACTGAAGTGTTTGACAGTTCTTTTTTTTATTCAGCTAAATGCACTTTCTGCATTGAAGTGTTCAAGAGGAAAAGATGAGGACCACAAAGCCGTGGGTGGTGGGAGTTTTGGCGCCAAAGGAGGCTAGGCTAGTTAGCTTGGAGAAGCTAATGGACCATTCGTTGTCTATGGGCAGGTTAGCCACAAAGCTAACTGCACTCCAAAAGAGAGCTCCAGGCTACCAGCTAGGCTCCGAGGTGGGACTGGGACTGCAAGAGGGGGAGTCCCCGGTCACTGAAGATGGCGGGCCAGCCATGAAGCACAGAAGGGTGCAGGACTGTAGCGCTGGTGAGATTGACGGTGCAGTGTGTGATGACAGTGGGGAAGGAGAGCAGCAGTAGGAGTCATCCCCACACCTGGAGGCTGGGCAGTGGGAGAGTGGGACCATGGAGGCTGAGAGCCCTGGGGAAGAGCAGCGACAGCCGGGCATGGAGACGACGCAGCGCAACGGCTGAAATGAGGATGCTGAGAGCAGTGACGAGACACCTGGGTCGGAGAGTGACGCTGACGAGAGTGACACTGATGAGAGTGACGCTGACGAGAGTGACGCTGACGAGAGTGACGCTGTCGAGAGTGACGCTGTCGAGTATGATGCTGACGAGTGTGACACTGATGAGAGTGACGCTGACGAGAGTGACGCTGACGAGAGTGACGCTGTCAAGAGTGACACTGATGAGAGTGACGCTGACGAGAGTGATGCTGACGAGAGTGACGCTGTCGAGAGTGATGCTGACGAGTGTGACGCTGACGAGCGTGACGCTGAGAACCCTGGGGGAGAGCAGCTGCAGCTGGGCATGGAGACGATGCAGCAGAGCACCTGGAACGAGGGTGCTAACAGCAGCAATGATGAGCCTGAGGTTCTGTGTAAATGACCTCCCCTCCATTCTGTGTCATGAGTATTGTGTATAGTTATTTTAATATGAAAGGATAAGATGGACACGCACCTCCAGGTGGTGCCTCCACCCTGTCCTATACAAGGCCAGGTCAGCCATCTTATCACGCTCTTTTGCCTGAGCTTAGCCACCCATCTGTCAGTGTGTGAAAAGCCAATAAAGCTGTGTTCCCAGTCACCTCGCCTTGTCTGTCCAGCAGCAGGTAATTCCAGATATCATATTGGCGACAAGAATAAACCATGGAGGCGTGCATGGTCCCTATTCGCACGTTCCTCAAGGCACCCAGAGAGCCGCCGGTGCCTCGGCCCAGGTGGTACGAGGCCCACCAGAATTACGTTGTCGCATGGGGTCTCGGGGAACTCAACAAGCAGAGAGCCTGGGCACTATTGGTTCACAGTTTGGGCATAGAGGGCCAGCAAATCCTGGGAACGCTCGGTGCTGCCGACACATGTGAAGAGGTAGCAAAGTTGCTAGCTGGCCACTTCAACACCCCGGACAATGTGACGGCGCGGAGGATCCGTTTTCGGCAGCAGCATCAATGGGTAGGTGAACCTGTCCAGCAGTTTGTCACCAATTTAAGGCAACTGGCTAGTGAATGCCGTTTTGGAGCACTGGAGGAGGAATTTGGTCCGTAACCAGCTGGCAGAACACTATTGTAGCACCACGTTCTGGGCTAAGCTACTTACAGCGCCAAGTGAGCTCATGCTAGCTAGAGCCATTAAGCTAGCTCTCCAGATGGAAACCGCGGAAAAGCTAGCTCTGGAGCAAACCGGGCGCCAGCCACAGCAGCCGCTAGAGCCTCCTGCCACGGCAAATGCCATGAACCTGGACAGCGAAGATAGCTCAGACGGAGAGGGGACGGAAGCCAATGCTGCTGGCTGGGGGACGGCCCCGGGAAAGTCTCTCTGTATGGAGTGTTCAGGTTCAGGTTCAGGTTACTTTATTTGTACCCGTAGGTAGATTTGTTTTGCAGTCAGGTGACATCCTTTTAGACACATATTTACAAACCACAATTACATTCAACATGAACACAAACACAGGCACACATGAAGCTGACTATAAACACGGTAAAAGTACTCAAGGCTCCACCAATCAGGACATAAGACAAAGAGATAAGAGAAAAAACAAAGAGATAAGAGAGAAGGGTCATATTAAAAAAGCTAAAAACTAAGTCAAAGAGATTAAAAACTCAATAAAAGTCTAAAACCCAATAAAAGATTTGAAACCCAAATAAAAAACCTACAAAAATAAATAAATATATGTGGTAGACTGCAAGTCTAAAATAGAACATTACTGGCACATGCCTCTAGGGGGAACTACCTGTATTGTTCAGCACTACTATGAAGGGGACACATTAGAATAAGAGTGTGAAAACCCCGCGCAGAATTCCATGTTCAGTCTTGTTGTGTGTGTTACAGAATAAATGGCAGAGTTAGCCAAAGAAATAACTCAAGTGTGATCATTGCTACACGGTAGGATATCACACAATTGGCGACGAGGATTAAAAGAAAAAAAATCAGCGGCGAGAAACAGAGAACATTGCAAGTGTGGCGAACTCAAGTGACTCCAGTAGTTCGAGTGCAAGTTCAGAGGAGGAAAAACGAGGTTTCCCCACCACGACGAGCAATGGCGGCTGTAATCGGAACGGTAACCCCTTTTGATAACTCGACTCAGTCATGGGAAGAATATAGTGAAATGTTGGACTTTTTCTTCGAAGCTAATGACATTGAGGAGCCAGACAAAAGGAAGGCTGTACTGTTGAGTGGAGTTGGTGCAACTACTTACAGCTTGTTGAGAAATTTAATAAGCCCTGCATTACCGAAAGATAAAACGTACGACCAGCTTACTGCTGAGCTTCAGAAGCACTTCAGCCCCAAACCGAGTGAAATAGTGCAACGATTCAAATTTAATTCACGCATAAGGAGGAACACTGAGTCCATAGCAGAGTATGTGGCAGAATTGAGGAAATTAACACTGCACTGTGATTACAAAGACTCATTGGAAGAAATGTTAAGAGACAGACTTGTGTGTGGAGTGAATGATGACCGAATGCAACGGCGACTTTTATCTGAAACAAAACTCACTTTTGCGAAGGCTTTGGAATTATGCCAAGCGATGGAAACAGCATCTAAAGATGTGAGAGAAATGCAAAGGAAGCTAACAGAGGACACAGCAACGCATGTTCGTGTGCCTAAGACCCAAGTAGGTGTCCACAAAGTGTTGACTGACAAAACTCAGCACAAATTCCCCAGTTGTTATCGCTGCAAAGGCCAGCACAATGCCGCCGAGTGCAAATTTGCCACTGAGCTGTGTCATAATTGTGGCAAGCGAGGGCACATTAAGAAAGCATGTAGAATAAAGGTGGACAGCGCACAGGTGCTGAAAGCGACAGTTAATGGGCAAAAGTATGAAAACAAGGGCCCAGGAAAGGAACAGCGAGCGAATCAACTGAGAGGGGAGGGAGAAAGTGATACAGAAGACATGGGTTTTCACACAATTTACAACACGTCAGAGGAGCTGACCAAGGTAGCGCCCATCACGCGTACCATGAATGTTAATGGAATGAAAGTAACATTTGAAGTTGATACAGGCTGTGGAGTAACCATATTAAGTAAACAGCAATATACACAACTGTGGAAGAAAACAGACACAGCAGAATTAAATCCCTGTCCATTAAAATTAAAAACATACACAGGAGAGAAGCTAGACGTGCTAGGCATGGCACAAGTGAAGGTGCAGCACAAAAACAAAGAAAAGGACTTACCTGTAGTAGTAGTTGGGAGCGAAGGACCAAATCTACTAGGGCGAAGTTGGCTACAAGAACTGGCCATGATGGATCAGTTGGTGAATAAAGTGGAATCTCAGCCCAAATTGCAGCTGGAGGAGATCCTCGAAAGACACGCTGAGGTGTTCAAAGAAGGCGTAGGACAGCTAAAAGGTGTCACTGCAAAGATTAATGTGGACAAGGAGGCCCAACCACGATTCTGCAAACCCCGACCGGTGCCCTATGCAGTCAAGCCACTGGTCGAAAGCGAGCTACAGAGGCTGCTGGATGACAAGATCATTGAGCCAGTGCAGGTTGCAGAATGGGCGGCGCCCATAGTCCCAGTGAGAAAGCCGGATGGCTCCATTAGAATATGTGGAGATTACAAACTCACTGTCAATCGAGCATCACGGGTGGATCAGTATCCAATTCCTAAAGTGGAGGACCTCTTCGCACAGCTGAACGGCGGCCGACACTTCACGAAATTAGACATGAGTCACGCCTACCAACAAGTAGTCCTGGAAGAAGAATCAAGAAAGTATGTAACCATCAATACACACAAAGGCTTATATACCTACACACGCTTACCATTTGGAGTAGCTTCCAGTCCTGCTATATTCCAGAGAACTATGGAGGGCATCCTAGGTGGAATTCCGAATGTTGCCATTTATTTGGATGACATCCTTTGTACAGGACCAAATGAACAAGAACATCTGAAAACGCTGGAGGAAGTGCTTCAACGGTTGGAGAAAAGCGGTCTGAGGTTGAAAAGAAGCAAGTGTGAGTTCATGGGAAAAGAGGTGGTGTTCCTAGGCCACAAGATCAACGCCAGTGGTCTACACCCTCTAACAGACAAAGTGGAAGCCATTGCGGAGGCGCCTGAGCCACAAAATGTTACTGAGTTAAAAGCCTACCTGGGCTTGTTGAACTATTACCATAGGTTCCTCCCAAAGCTCTCCACGCTGCTGGCACCACTACATACCTTACTTAAGAAGGAAGAAAAATGGTCATGGGGGGTCAAGCAGCAGAAGGCGTTTGAAGAGTCCAAAGCGCTACTTCAGTCCTGTAGTGTGTTAGTGCACTATGATTCAAACAAACCACTCATCCTGGCGTGTGACGCATCACCCTACGGTGTGGGTGCTGTACTCTCTCATCGTATGGAGGATGGCTCAGAGAGACCCATAGGGTTCGTCTCAAGAACTCTTAGTGCAGCTGAGAAAAACTACTCCCAGCTAGACAAGGAGGGCCTTGCAGTAGTATTTGGTGTAAAAAAATTCCACAAATACCTGTACGGGAGACAGTTCGCTATAGTGACTGACCACAAGCCACTAATTTCACTGTTCAGTGAAATGAGAGCCATACCCCAGATGACATCTCAGAGAATTCAGAGATGGGCCGTTACATTAGCAGCGTATGAGTACACCATCGTTTACAAAGCCGGACGGGACCATACGAATGCTGACGCGATGAGTAGGCTACCCTTGGATGGAGGAAGAGACAGCACGCCTGAGGAGGAGGAGAGAGTGCTATTGTTTGAAGATATCGGCGTGCCCCTGGTGAACGCGCAACAAATAAAGAAATGGACAGACAAAGACCCTGTTCTAGCAAGAGTGCGAGAATACATCTTGCGAGGATGGCCGAAGATGAACAGTCCTGAGTTCATTCCCTATGCCAGACGACAGGATGAGCTCAGCACCCAGGAAGGTTGTATCCTGTGGGGAGGACGCGTGGTTGTTCCACCACCTGGTAGGAATGCCTTACTGCAACAACTACACCAAGCACACCCTGGCATCACTCGCATGAAAGCGTTGGCGAGGAGCTACATGTGGTGGCCCAACATGGATGCAGAGGTGGAGGCGCTTGTGAAGTCATGTGCGGCATGCCAGGAGAACAGGAACAGTCCTCCAGCAGCCCCACTACATCCCTGGGAAGTTCCAGATAAACCATGGAGAAGAATTCACATTGACTACGCAGGTCCATGGATGGGAAGAATGTTCCTGATCATAGTTGACGCATACTCAAAGTGGATCGATGCATATTCTGTGAGTAGCTCTACTTCTACTGTTACCATTGAATGTCTTAGAAAGAGTTTCAGCCAACATGGCATACCTGAAATCATAGTATCAGATAACGGTACATGTTTTACGAGTGAACAGTTCCAAGAGTTTTCTGAAAAGAATGGCATACGTCACATCACGACTGCGCCATACCATCCTTCTTCTAACGGCTTAGCCGAGAGGGCCGTGCAGACGTTCAAGTCACTCATGAAAAAGATGACAGGAGACTCTATTGAAACCCGAATGTCGAGAGCTCTGTTCAGCTATCGAATAACACCCCAATCTACAACTGGCAAGTCACCAGCTGAGCTGTTGTGTGGAAGGAAGTTGAGGTCAACATTTGACTTAATACATCCAGACTTCAGAAACAAAGTGCATGATAAACAAGAGAAACAAAAAGGTTATCATGACATGCATGCTAGAGAGAGAATACTGAGAGAAGGAGACGTGGTCTACACCCGCAACTTCGGCTCAGGACCAGCCTGGGTACCAGGAGAAATAACAGAAAAGACAGGCCCTGTGTCATTCAAGGTGACATTAGGTCATGGACAAGTGGTGAGGCGACACATCGACCAAGTTCGTGGTAGGAGCTCCATTCCCCTGCCGATGGCACCAGAGGTGTTGTCTGACACCCATCCTGAGGAGAGCATCAACGAACCACCACTTCAGGTGAAACCTGAGGTAACCGTCTCTGCAGATTCTACGGGCAGCACTGCAGCAGCCGAAACAGTGGAGCAGTCTGAGTCTTCACCTGCAGTTGGCTCACCCGCCGTGAGAAGATCTCAGCGAGCTAGGAAAGCTCCAGACTACTTGAAGGACTATACTTAGTCAGTAGTGAGTTCCCCAGCCACAGGACAAGAATGCGTCCTGGAACCTCACTGGGATGCGGTAGTCAAACCAAATCCCCAGTTAGACTGTTATGTGTGTTATACATGAAAAAAAAAAAAAAAAGAAAGAAATTATGTGTATGACACATGTGTTTAAGAAATTAAAAAGTAACTGTGATAGTTCAGGGTTAAATGGGAGTTCCAGGATGTCTAGTAATTGGCTAGTGTAATTAAGAGTAGTTTAATCTAGAGGGGAGGGATGTGGTAGACTGCAAGTCTAAAATAGAACATTACTGGCACATGCCTCTAGGGGGAACTACCTGTATTGTTCAGCACTACTATGAAGGGGACACATTAGAATAAGAGTGTGAAAACCCCGCGCAGAATTCCATGTTCAGTCTTGTTGTGTGTGTTACAGAATAAATGGCAGAGTTAGCCAAAGAAATAACTCAAGTGTGATCATTGCTACACGGTAGGATATCACAATATAAAATAAAAATTGATAAATAGATAACTAAATTATGTGCAATATATTGCTACATCTTGTTCAACTCTTTGACAGCAGCAGGAACAAAGCTGTTTTTGTAGCGCTGTGTTTTACATTTTGGGACAACAAACCTCCGTCTGGAGGGAAGAATCTGAAAGTGGCAGTGCAAAGGGTAGCAAGAGGTAGCAATCCTCTGTACCTGTCTGGTGTACAGGGATGTCAGGCTCAGCTGTGACTCACCAAGCAAACGACTGGACCATCTAACTACCTGATCCAAGGATTTCCTCTGTTGCAGTTTTATCTGACCAAACCATGACACTAAAGAAAAGGATAAAACAGATCCAATAAAAGCCCGATAAAACATTGACATTATGGTTTGGTCAATTTGGAAGTGTGCGAGTTTCCTTAAACAATGCAAATGTTGCTAACCCTTTTTGCACACCCTTTCACAGTTCTCTTCAAAGTTTAAATTACTATCAATAATAGTCCCAAGATATTTGTAAGATTGCACACATTCAATGGTCTGACCTTTTAGTACAGTGACTTCGTGCCTGGGAGTTTTCCTCCTAAAGTCAAAAATCATATCTTTAGTTTTTGTCGTATTCAGCTGCAAGTAGGAATCCTCACACCAGTGAACAAAAATCATCAACTACTGGGCCGTGGCCACTCTCACCATCCTGAAGGAGACTGACAACAACTGAATCATCAGCATACTTTATAATGTGTCTGTTGTCATGTCTGCTCTGACACGTGTTTGTGTACAGGATGAAGAGTAGTGGTGACAATACACACCCCTGAGGAGAGCCAGTAGAAGAACACTTTTGGTCAGACAATATACCATTGACCCCTACTCTCTGTGTCCTGTTGGTTAAAAAATCCAGAATCCAACCCACCAGATTATTACTCAAATCAAATTGTTGCAGGAGCCTTTCAACTAAAATATGAGGTTGGATTGTATTAAAAGCAGAAGAAAAGTCCACAAATAAAAGCCTGGCGTGTGTCCCATTAAAATCCAGATGTTTAAAAAAGCATGTTAAGCAGAGTGACAGTGGCATCCTCCACTCCTCTGTGAGGCCTATAGGTAAACTGCAAAGGATCCAGTGCATGCTCAGTCTGCTTTAGGACCTCACATCTGACCAGTTTTTCAAAAACTGGTCTAAAATTATTTATCGTTTTAGGACAGCTGGATTTTGGAACAGGGACAACCACAGCATCTTTCCAGACCTTAGGCACATGTTGTGTCTGTAAGGACTTATTAAAAATGTAGTGAAACACAGAACTCAGTTCATGTGCACAGGACTTTACCAAGTGCCCACATATATTATCAGGGCCCTGACTTTTGTTCACTTTTACAGCACAGAACGCCCTTTTAATATCCTGCAACTCAATATTAAAGTGCTGATTGTCTTTGAGTTTCTGTTTCAAATCTTGGGTTTCTGTGCTAAAATCAAAATAATCAAAACGACCATAAAAACAATTAAGAGCATTAGCCAGCTCTGTCTGAATTAAAACCATCTAAAAACACATGATTATTGCGCTCTGTGCTCTGAAGACC
This sequence comes from Pholidichthys leucotaenia, assembly GCA_020510985.1. Lineage (NCBI taxonomy): Eukaryota > Metazoa > Chordata > Actinopteri > Cichliformes > Pholidichthyidae > Pholidichthys > Pholidichthys leucotaenia. The sequence goes on from CM035843.1 coordinate 96,182,878, forward strand.
TGCAATAGTTTTCATATTAGCCCTGGCTGAACCAAGCTTCTTTGCTGCCATCTTGCTTTCCAATTCTGATTTATAATTCTGTTTTGCTCTTAAAATTTCGGACTTCAGCTCTTTTGTGGCAACCTGCAGCTCAGAAACAACCCCGTTTAAAGGCAAGTGCTTTCATCTGTAAGCAGGATTTGTTGTGGGTCTAAGACGCACCGGAAAAAGGCTAAGGATTGCCCGGCGAGAGGAGCACGGTGTAACAGATATGGTCGCTTGGACCGTTTTGCCAGGATGTGCCGTGAAGTTAAGCCAGAGAGCCCATGGAGGAAATCACTCCACCCGCCCCAGACAACCATCAACACGGTGTCCCCAGAGACGAACGGGTACACGTTTTGCACGGTGACGTTGGACGACGTGGAGGTGCCGCTGCTGATCGACACGGGAGCGGAGGATTTGCTGCTGAATTGGGTCACGGTGAACAGTTTTTTTCCCCGTCACAGGGTTAGAGGCAACACAGCGCCGCTGTACGGTTATGGAGGTGGAAGGCTGGACACTGTCGGGACTTTGAAGCAGACTGTTCGCTACAAGTCTGTGACGATGCCCGACTTCACATTCCATGTAACAGCACGGGGCGATAACATCATGGCTGTGATTTATTTTACGGGCTGGGTTTCGCCATCAAGGATGATGCGGTGGAGGAGTGGTCGGGCTGTGGCCAGTGGAACCCCCCGATTCTGGCATCTGATGAAGATGTGGTGTGGGATGAAGAACTACCGGATGTCATGGCAGTCAAGCGGGACCAAGGTTGCTCAGGGCCAGCGCAGGAGGGTCTCAGGGCCAGTGCTCGGGAAACGGTTGAGGGGAGTACTGAGTGTGATGACGAGGCACCTGCACCGGCGAGTGGTGGCAGTGGGTTAGCTCCAGGTGCCTCCGGAGTTTGGCCACAAGGAGACGGACGGTCTGCGGCAGCAGTAGGAGAGGTCGGGACAAGACCGCTGGGCACGAGGGATCGGCATGCTCGACAGCAACACCTCAAGCTGAGCTGGGCCCCGTTGAAGGTCCTGGACTGGGCCTGGGTTTGAGGTGAGGAGCACCCGCAGTGAAGATGGGCCAGACAACAACTCCAGGAGTGTCGGGAGCACCTGCGCATAGTGGCCAGACTGGACGCAGCACACTTCAGGCTCTCTGACGGCTCGGTGTGGTACACGAACCGGCTTCGGTGGGTCCGGGAGGAGGCTCCGGGAAACAAGGCTGGACATGGGACGAGGTCGATGGAGAGAAGGAGCGGCTTCAGCATCCGGAGGGTCAGCCATCGCCCCAAAGACCAGCTGCTTCCAGGGGCACATCTACTGACAGGGTGCTCTGGGCCCCCATGCCAGTTCAGTTTTCTTACTTGAGAAACTGAATGTAAATAGTATATATATTGAAGTTCTGTGGTTGTGTTGGTGTTTAAAAAAAATGTTATATATGGAATGTTAATGTTATATAAGGGATTATTTTGTTTTTTGTCTGTCTTCGTTTAGGAACATGGCATACAATTTTAGTTATTTATGGACTTTAATTTACTTTAGCAGGAGGCAGAATAATCCACCTTGCTGTGTGGGCAGGACGGCAGTCCACCCATCCTCCCTATTTTAGGTTTTGCTGTGTGAATGTGTTAGGCCATTTAGAGACATTAGTTTTCATTTGTTAGTGCGTGATTCGGGTCCCAAATTGGGGAGGGTCTTAATTGAGTGAGTGGCTTTGGACTTTTTAAAGGGGGGGGGGGCAAAATGTTTTATAGTTATTTTAATATGAAAGGATAAGATGGACACACACCTCCAGGTGGTGCCACCGCCCCGCCCTACATAAGGCCGGGTCGGCCATCTTATCACTCTCCTTCGCCTGAGCTTAGCCACCCATCTGTCAGTAGCTGTCAGTGTGTGAAAAGCCAATAAAGCTGTGTTCCCAGTCACCTCGCCTCATCTGTCCAGCAGCAGGTAATTCCAGATATAACGAGTATGTGTAGAATAAAGCCTGTTTCGTCACAGTCATCTCTCCTTATTGTGTGAACCCTTGCAACGTCACACTGGTGTCAGGAGTGGGATAACGGAGAGATGGAAGCAAGAATCAGGATGGAGATTCGGCAGCTCAAGTGGCTCATTGGTCAAATGGAGATGGACAACAGACCTGACACGCTGGCCCCTGGAGCTGCTTGCCGTGACAATGGAGCAGCGGACCAGACAGGGCCAGCATGCCCCGCCTTCTGCCTTTCTCAAGGCAGAGTGGGCTGAACAGAGCAAACCTGCCCTGCTCCCTGCCTTTTTCAAGGCAGGATGGGCCGGTGATTTCACTGTGACTGGAGGCGGCAATCGACCGAGAGGTGACCGTCCCACAGACCCGCCAACAGACCAAACTTCCCCGCTTTGGTGGTGAAACCCTGCTGGATGACTACCTGGTCCAGGTTGAACTGGCCGCTGCGCTAAATGGCTGGATGCCTGAAGAGACCGCTGTGCAGGTCGCGCTGGCTCTGGAGGGTGTCGCTCTCTGCACGTTGTTGAACCTTCAGCCTGAGGAATGCCACAGCTGGCCAGTGCTACAAGGAGCGGTCTGGAGGAGGTTTGGGAGAACAACCCAAGCTGATCATGCCTGGGAACAGCGGGCCAACCACCAGCGAGGCAGCCGAGAGAGCCTAGGGGCCTACGCAGTGGACATACAGCTGCTGACACAGCGTGGCTACCTGGATTTCAAGCCGGGGGCAGTGGAAAAACTTGCCCTCCAAAACTTCATCCAGGGGCTCTGCCCGGCCCAGCTCCAAGAACACATCCAGATTCACGCCACAAGCAGCTGGGAGACGGCCGTAGCAGAAGCAGAGCGTGTGGGTCCGATGATGGATTATGCAGCTGATGTGTCATCACCAAGGCAGAGAGCTTTCCAGGCCACAGCTGAGAGCAAGGAGGAACTGCGCCAGACCCCAGTGGCGCGGCCATTGAGAGGACGACAACTGCAGCGTGAGGAGGGATGCTTCCACTGCGGGGAACCAGGACACATCGCATGTTACTGCCCGGCACCAAACCCGTGACGAACCGCCCCCTCGCCGGCGTTAAACTAGAACGAGGTGGTAGGGACAGGAACCTGCCGCCTTCCACCGACATTTTCCCCGATGGACTATCACCACGTTTGAGCCGAATTGGACACTCACTAGGGATGTACCTGCAGTGCAGCTTGGACAGCATGCCAGTCTGGGCCCTAATCAACACTGGTTCTACCATCTCCCTGGTCCGACTCAGAGTGCTACCCGGTACAGATGAAGCCGGACCACAGGGGTGGGAACCCAGCGGGCGCTGCATCAACATAGCCACTGGTGAGTGCACCAGACTGGGAGGACGGTGAGTTCTTGTGGTGGGGTGGCCAATCAGAACACAAACCACCCATTTTGTCTGGCTGACATCCAAGACCCCTGCATCATTGGATTAGATCTGCTCGCAGCATGGGGCACAATGATCGACACTGCCAGCTCATCTTTCCTGCTGGGGCTAGGACCATCACGCTCTGCAGCGGGAGCCAGATGAGGAACCCAGGGGCCTGCGTGATTGAGGGGCCACCAGAACAGACCAAACCGGGTGGATCACCGCCAGAACTGAACGCAGCAGTGCCACCAGTGTGAGCAGAGGAAGCACCATCACTGCTAGAGACAGCAGGGGTGGGGGACGACAGCAGAGCAGGTCATTGCATCAGCAGAAACACAGCAGGTGGTCGAGGAATCGTTCCAGCAGAGCTGCAGCAGCTTAGAATCGGGACAGAGATGCCAGCTGTGGGAGCTGTTGGACTGCTATATTGACATCTTCACTGCCAAGGATGAGGAGTGCACCCGAACCAGCTTGGTGCAGCACCAGATTGACACCGGAGAGACCAGGCCGATCCGGCTCCGCCCCTGCCGTCTGCCTTTTTCAAGGCGAGCAGCGGCAGAACAAAAAATCCAGGAAATGATGGAGGTGGATGTTATTAAGCCCTCCAGCAGCCCCTGGGCGGCACCGGTGGTTCTGGTTAAGAAGAAGGACGGTTCATGGAAGTTCTGTGTGGATTACCAGCGCCTTAATGATGTCACCCGTAAGGACTCCTACTCTCTGCCCTGCATCGATGATGCGCTGGATTACATACAGTAACTGGCTCCAGCTGGTTCAGCTCGCTGGACCTCTGCAGTGGCTATTGGCAGGTAGAGCTGTCACCAGAGGCCCGCCAGAAAACAGCCTTCTCCATTGGGCAGGGACTATTGCAGTTCAAGGTGATGCTGTTTGGACTTTGCAATGCCCCAGCCACCTTTGAACATCTGATGGAGCGAGTGCTGGCTCACGTGCCCCGGAGCCGCTGCATCGTTTATCTGGATGACCTGCTGGTTCATGCAGCTGACTTTGATGGTGCCCTGTCCAACCTCCGGGAAGTATTACATGCCGTCCACCAGGCCGGGCTGCAGCTGCACCCGCAGAAATACCATTTATTTCGGCAAGGAACCACCTTCCTGGGCCACATCGTCAGCGCTGTGGGAGTCACCACTGATCCAGAGAAGGTGGCAGCAGTGAAAAACTGGCCGGTGCCGTGGGACGTAGGAGAGTTATGGAGTTTTCTTGGACTGGCCTCTTATTATAGGTTTATGAAGGATTTCGCCACCATCGCCAGTCTGCTGCATCAGCTGACACCAGAAGGGCCACATGTTTGAGTGGAGTGAGGACTGTGCTGCTGCTTTTTCCTGGCTTTGTTCAGTGCTCTTTGGAGCCCCCGTGCTGCAGTATCCTGACCCGAACCACCCTTTCATCGTGGACACAGACGCCAGCAACCAGGGCATCGGGGCAGTGTTATCCCAGGAGGGATTACATGGAGAGCAGGCAGTTGCTTTTTTCACCCGCACTCTCAGCAGAGCCGAAAGGAATTATTGTGTCACCAAGCCGGCTTACGGGCTGCTGCTCTCCGGACTGCTGTGAGCAGGAATAACACAGCGGTGAATTCTCCTCAGATAATCAACCAGCTCTCCCCAGTGATGACATCACAGAGGCCCTCAGCGCACAGCAGCTTCAGAGTGAACAGGATGGAGATCCGGTCATCTCCCGGGTTCGGCAGAGGTTGGTCATGGGTCAGCAGCCTGCCTGGGAGGTGGTGTCCATGCTGGACCCAAAAACCAAGGCCCTACATTCCCAGTGGGCCAATCGCCATTGTCACGAAGGTGTGGTTTACCGGCGGTGGCAGGCTCCAGCTGGGCAGCGTCACATCTGGCAGCTGCTGGTTCCCCAGTGGCTCCACCCCAAGGTGCTCCAGTTGGTCCATGGGTCTGTGGGGGCGGGCCACTTTGGGTTGACAAAGACTCTGCAGCATCTCCGGGCCCGGTTCTACTGGCCGGGGTGTCGTCAGGACGTAGAGCTCCATGTCCACCGCTGTGACACCTGCATGGCTCAGAAAGGGCCGACTCAGGAATCCCACACCCCCTTGCAGCGGTACCGGGTGCGGGCACCCATGGAGCAGGTGGGAGTGGACATTTTGGGCCCTTTCCTGACCGCGGATCAGGGTAACCGCTACGTACTGGTTGCAATGGATTACTTCACCAAATGGCCAGAGGCATATGTGGTCCCTGATCAGAGCGCTGCCACCACAGCATCAAAGCTGGTGGACGAGATGTTTTGTTGGTTAGGCATGCCAGAGGAGCTGCACAGCGATCAGGGATGGAACTTTGAGGCAGAGGTCTTCAGGGAGGTCTGCAGGTGGCTGGGCATCTGGAAGACCTGAACCATCCCGCTGCATCCACAGAGCGACGGCCTGGTCGAATGTTTTAACCGAACTCTGACCACTCAGCTCACCATCCTAGTGGACCAGCGACAGCAAGATTGGGACCTGCATCTGCCCTTGGTTCTGTGGGTGTACCAGACGGCAGCTCAGGAATCTACCTGGTGCACCCCTGCAGTGCTGATGTTTGGACGCAAGCTGCACACACCAGTGGATTTGATGTGCACCCCCTCCTCCCCCAGAGCTGGAGGTGGAGGGCAAACCGTGGTTGGATTATTTGTTTAGCTTGAGAAAACATCTTCACATGGTGCACAACCTGGCTCGGGAGGCCCTGGCAGCGGCAGGAAGTAGGCAGAAGCGAGCGTTCGACTCCCGCTGCCAGGGGAGGGACTTTGCACCAGGGGATCGAGTCTGGGTCTTCTGCCCGGAGCGCAAAAAGGGACTGTTGCCAAATCTGGCGAGCCACTGGTCGGGACCATGCGTGGTCCTACAGAGACTGTTGGATGTAGTGTACAGGGTGAGGCTGCAGAAGAGGAACCGAGTTGTAGTGCTTCACCGTGACCGCCTCGCCACGTACCAACCAGCTGCCCCGCCGGTGGCCGAGCCAGAGGCTTCATCTCAACCGGATCATGGTGTGGAGATGTACAAACCATCTACAAGCACTGCTCGCCCGACGTGGAGTTTTTACTGCTGAAATGCCGTCCCTATTATTTAAACCAAGGGAATTTACCACTGTGTTTTTGGCCACTGTATACATCTGTCTACAGAGCAACTGCATAGTAGCGCTAAACAAACTCCATGGTGTCATCAGCGCAGTAGAGATGAAACATCCTGATGCTGTTTTTATTGTTGCTGGCGACTTTAACCAGTGCAATTTACAGACTGTACTCCCCAAATATTACCAGCATGTGGACATTCCCACCCGCGTTAAAAAGCACATTGGATCATGTTTATTCCAACATATGTGGCGCCTACAGAGTGGCACCCCGCCCCCACTTTGGACAGTCAGATCACATTTCACTGTTTATGTACCCAGCCTACAGACAAAAGCTGAAACAAACAAACCCTGTTATTAAACAAATTAAGCGCTGGACTCCAGAGACTGTTTTGCCTGCACAGAATGGGATGCATTTAAAGCTGCAGCCACCCGAGATTACTCTTCTGTAAACATACAGGATTATGCTGAATACGTGATCAGCATGTGTGTTGATACCATCGGACCCACCATACAGGTCAGGAAGTTCCCCAACCAGAAGCCTTGGATCAACACTCAGGTACATCGGATGCTGTGTGCTCGCTCTCATACATTTAAATCAGGCCGTGAGGTCAAGAACAAAGCTGCAAAGTATGGACTGAGAAAGGCTATAACAACAGCCAAGAGGCAGTACAGAGAAAAGCTGGACAGCCTCTACTCCACTCCTGACCCGGAGTGCATGTGGCAAGACCTGCAACACATCACAGACTACAAGAGGACCAACAGCAGCACCACTAGCTCTACAGACAGCCTGCCGGACGATCTCAACATCTTTTACACCCGCTTTGAGACCACCAGCCACAGCACAGTGAAAAGACACAAACCCATGCACCCTCCCCCCCTCCACTAATAAGTGTCTCACCAGGCCAGTTAAACAAAGCACTGAGGAATACCAACCCCCGCAAGGCAGCAGGACCAGACAACATACCTGGGCGGGCCCTCAGAGCATGCACTGCAGAGTTGACCAACATTCTCACAGCAATCTTCAACCTCTCCCTCAACCAGAACATAGTCCCCTCCTGCTTCAAAACAACAACCATCATCCCCCTCCCCAAATGGAGCCCGCCGACCTGTCTGAATGATTACAGACTGGTAGCACTCACTCCAATCATCATGAAGTGCTTTGAGCGAGTGGTGCTGCCCCTCATTCAGGACAGCATACCGGGCACCCTGGACCCCTGCAGTACGCCTACCAGCCCAACAGGTCCACCTCAGATGCCATCGCTGCAGCACTCCATTATTCTCTTTCCCACCTGGAAGATAAAGACTCCTACATTAGGATGCTCTTTGTCGACTACAGCTCTGCCTTCAACACGGTCATCCCCCACAAACTCACTGACAAACTGTCTTCACTTGGCCTGCACCCCACCCTCTGTGACTGACTACTGGACTTTCTAACTGGCAGGCCCCAGTCTGTCAGGATAGGTAACAGGACCTCAGCCAGCATCATCACAAACACAGGTGTCCCACAGTGTTGTGTTCTCATCCCCATCCTCTACAGCCTCTTCACCAATGACTGTGTTGCCTCCCACAAGGACAACATCATCCTAAAGTTTGCGGATGACACAGCAGTGATAGGATGCATCACTGATGATGACGAAGCATCCTACAGGAAGGAGGTGGCTAACCTGATGTCATGGTGTGAGGACAACAACCCTCACCCTCAACATGGACAAGACAAAGGAGATGATCGTGGACATGAGGAAAGGGAGGTGGAGACCCCATCGGCCGCTGTTCATCCGGAAGCTTGAGGTGGAGAGGGTGAGCAGCTTTAAATACCTGGGCATCCACATCAGCGAGGACCTTAAGTGGACACACAACACCACAGAGCTGGTTAAGAGAGCTCAACAGCGACTGTACTTTCTGAAGAGGCTGAAGAGAGCGGTGAAGACAGCGGAGAAGATCATCAGGACTCCACTCCCCTCTCTGCAGAGCTTCTACCACTGCAGAGTCCAAAGGAGAGCTGACGCCATCCTCCATGACCCCACTCACCCCCTGCACAGACTGTTCACACTTCGACCCTCAGGCCGGAGGCACAGAAGTGTGAAATGCAGGACAACCAGACTGAAGAACTCCTTCTCTCCCACTGCCATCAGACTCCTGAACAAATAACAACTCCCAAACGCCGTAACACAGCTTTGCATATAGGAACTCGCATACCGGCTGCTAAATTTGCGCACTGCTCACCTGTATAGTCGATGCAGTCTCACCCATCTGATGTCCATATCATCTCTGCTGCTAATTATCATCTCTGCTGCTACTTATCATGCACAGTCTACTGGTACTACCATTACAGAAATTAGCACTGGGTGCTAATTTGTAATTTGTGACTATACATTGCTCATTGCACAATGCTCATTTGCACACTGTACATAGGTTCATGCCATCTCAGGTTCACATGATCTCCGTTATCAATATATCACTATCACTTTAGTCAGCCAGTGAATTTTCAGTTTCATTCCTCTTGTCTGACTGCTTTAACGGCCCAAACTGCCTAGTGTGTGTTATTAGTACTCATTAGTTTTTGTGCTTAGTATCAAGGTGGGCTTAAGGAGTCCTAACTGCCTAACTGTGTGTTGGTGTGGGTGTGTTATTAGCATCCAGTAGTATTAGGATTGAGTTACTGTATTAGTGTGTCATGACCTTATTAGAATTATTGTTTCTGTACCTTTTACCTTGGCATTCATTTGGAGAGCAAAGTAAGAATTTCATTTCTCAGGAAATGTAGCATTTCTTAACTGTGCACGTGATCATAAAGCCTTTGAATCTTGGAATCTTGAATGGAAACTAATGGGCCTGTGCATGCTGGTCGCCGACAATGGCAGCCGCCCCGACACCTGGACGTATTTGTATTGGACTTTTGAGTTGGACTTTATTATTCTGGGGACAGAAACCAGTCCGAGGGGGGGGGGGGGCGGGCAGTGTAACGTCGGGGCTGCGAAGAAAGGGCGGGGATTCTCCCGGCATGCTTTGCACCATAGGGGATTCAAGGACTGATATCCATGTGTTCTAAGTGTTATTGCCGTGCCAGGATGCAGCAGAACCACCACAACCTGGTGGACACCCCACAGCAGACGTGAGAGCCACAGCATCACAACCATGATGCCAAATGCAGCCAAACATAGCACCACTCGCAGTGTTGGACTGGGTTCAGGTCCGCAGATCTGAACGACCAGACCCACAGTCGGGCTCAACACCGTCTCCACCACCATCGGCACCCACCAAGATCACCGCGCAGCTGGGGCCAGCGACTTTCAAGCTTGCAGATGGTTCGTGTGGCACGCCAACCGCCTTTGCCAAGTTTGAGCAGCTGCCCCGGGTGACATGGCCACGTGGGAGTTGACTTGCACAGTGTGGGACCTGGACTGGGGTTTTGAAGAAGATGATCCCGGTCCACGGGCCTCCATACCTCCAGGGGTGTGTCCACCATGGGCTCGCCTCAGGGCCCTTCCAACTGAACTGCCTTCCTCAATAAAAGAAGGACTGTTTAGCCAGGAGTGCGGCTGCCAATGAATAGTAGCATAATAAACCACTCAGCTGTGCTGGGTCATGTGGTAGTCTACCTGCTGGCCCTAGCTAGTCTGGGGTTCTTTGTGTACCAAATTGGGGAGGGTTAATTTGTTCATATGTGTCTTCTTTTGTTTTTCCAAGGGGGATGAATGTGGTGTAAGAGAACCCCAAGTTTGGTTGGCATCGGCGTGGTGACGCGGCCACTTGGCGACGTCATCACACCAAGCTTGTAAAAGTAAGGGATGGCCATCTTATGGTCTCTTTTTCGGCTTGCTGTTACAGCAATCAGCCTCCCGACAACCGTCTGTATTTCATAACGGGGCTTTTTGCAATAAAGTTCGTGTTCCCTGCAAATGCCACTCTCTGTAGGTCCTTCCACATTTTCCAGACATAACAATAAGGCACACCTGTCCTTACAAAGAAGGCATGGTTTTGGTAATAAGAGAAATCTGGATATTAGCTGGTATTAAAATTATAAGTCAAATGCAGAATGCTATTGATTCTACACTAAGTTGTCCATGGGGTTTCACAGGATCTATGATTGCATATATGTTATTTCCTTCCATACAAAGAGCAACACTAGACATTTAAAAATAGTGTTAATAATGTTAAAAGAGAAATTCTTGGGTTCATCCACCAATACTTATCAAGAAAAACAGAAAATGCTTGATTTATTTTAGCTATGTGTCTTTTTAGCTATGGACACTGATATTGGCAGTTGATATAAGCATGCCAATTGTAACAATTCTTCATACAACAGCCTTTATCTGATGCTCTTGACCAGTGCCAGTGATTGGCATAGGCCATATAGGTGGTCACCTAGGACGGCAACTGCTGGAGGGGGCACTGCTGCAACCCCTCAAAAAATTTTTAAATTAATAAAACAAAATTCATAATAGTCAGAGGCGCTGTGCCAGCAGACAAATGCTTGAATTCCCAGGCCAGAAGGGGGACCCTAAGGGTGACCAACTTTGAATCACTACAGCTGTGACAATGTAGAAAGTGTGCAATGACCGTGGTAGGCCTTCATAGAACTGTAAGGGTCTAGGCATGGTCTGGGGACCAGGCTCACTCTTTAAGTTTATTTTTGTTTTTCTCTGTGTTTTCCTTTCAGCCATGTATTTTTTTAGTTATCATGTTCATTATTATTATGGTCAGTTTCGTTCAAAGTCATTGTCACTGTGGCCCTTGTCTCATTCTTAGTCCCTGTCGTGGTCTTGTCTCCTCCTGGTCCCTTGTTCAGGTGTCATGTTTACTCTTTTGTCTCAGCCCTTATGTCTCCTGTGTCTATAGCCATTCCCTGCCATCTCCGTTTGCCCCGATTGTCCTCACCTGTCCTGTGCTGCTGTAATTACCCTCTGCCTATATACAGTATGCCTGTGTCAGTGTGTGTCAGTTGTGGCGTCCTTATCCCCTGTTGGCATTATTTCACGCTTCTGCCTAGTATAATCGTGATTTATTACCTCCACCAAGGAGGTTATGTAATCGGAGTGGTTTGTCCGTCCAGCCATCCGTCCTTCCATTTGTCTGTCTGTCAGCAGGATTATGCAAAAACTACTAGATGGATCTGGATGAAATTTTCACCAGAGGTGGTCCTTCTCCTAGAGAGGAACCCATAACATTTTGGTGATGATCCCAGAACACATACCTCCACCAAAGCTCTTATCTGCTCACATAGAGTGCATACCTCTTCAGAGAGGTATGCACTCTCTGAAGTCTTTTCTAGTTCAGTCCTGTGATCTTTTCATGCCTGAGTTTTCCACCAGTGAGTTCTGTTCTGTCAAGTTTGGTTTTGAGTTTGTTTCCAGCCCATGCGCTGCTCTTTAATTTATGTTAATAAATCTGCAAACCTAAGACTTGCATTTGGGTCTTATATCTTGCACTCCAGGGGAGCACCAACCCTGACAAGAACTGCCTAAAGGCCCCCTCCCCCACCTCTCACTGTTGTACCAGTGTGCATCTTATGTGAACAAATTGCAGAGTGGAACTTGTTGAAATTTGTAAAATAAAATAAATAAATATACCGGCTGACTAAGAGAGAAGAGAGTCCAGCTTCACTTATTCCTCTACACGCCAGATGACCACTGTGACCAACTGTCATGAACTTGGGTTTGATGGTTTCAAATTCAGTTCTATGACACTCTGGCTATTTTGTCTCTTTGTGTGTTTTTGCTCCCCATTTACCATCAGGTGCTCTCAGGGAGCCTCTGAGGTCCGCTCGGCTCCCTAACAGCTCAGCTATGCCTCCCTCTCCTGCCCATCTTATGAACTGTTTGTCATTATGGTGTTTACCCCTCTGCTCACGCACGCACACACACATATACACTCTTCCTCTCATTCTCACACTCGTGCACTCTCTTGCACGCATACATACCCACCCATTTATCCTCTCTGCCATGCTCACTGATGACATTTACACACCTGTTTCCACTTTGTGCTGCCACTCACTCCTACAATCTCTCCCTCATTACCCACTCTGGCAATCTCTCCCCTGATTAGGTTTGGCATTATTTAAGCCCTGTGTCTGCGGGAGCAGATTACCGGATCATTGTCCTACACTGTGTCTGTTCCACTCAATGTTTGTTATCCGCTATTCATGATTAGATGCCCTGCCTGCTGTTCGTTGTACCGCATCACTCTGGGTGGCATTGATCTTTTCCTACAGTTTGTTTTTTGGATATTGCTTGGACTGCTCCAGCTGTGTGAGTACAAACTGTTCCGCCCCTGCCGTCCAGTTCTGTCTGGCGGTTCCTTTCCCGGACACTTTATCCGTTCCTCCTCTGCAGTCCCGTCTGCCATGGAACATTTTACCTGTGTTTTACTCGCCTGTTCTGTAGAGCGTCCTGGAGGACTTCCGTGTGTATCCCGAACTACTCACCTGTTATTTTGTACTGTTGAATCACATCCTGCCATTAAAATACGCACAACTATTTCTTGCATGTGGGTTTTAATTCCTTCCTCCGTGCACTGCGTAAAAGCACATGAGGACATCGCAACAGAACGATACGGCCAGCCTAAAACCCAGCGGAGTAGTTGTGCGTAATTTTTCCTTTCATTTTTTGTGTGCTATTTTTTCCCCCATTTGGTTCTGGAACACGACGTCTTCAGTGTGTCGTGCCCACACCAGTTGAAGTAGACGAGCGGCGGGGTGTCCTATGGTGGCGGAGGAGTGGGCGGTGGCTGACATCCAGGATTTTGTGGACAAAGCCGTCGAGGCCCACGGCCTGAAGGTGAAGTGGAGTTGCCTGGATGAACCAGTGGGTATTCTAGAGGCGCATCCTGGGCTCTGGAATTACCCACAATACGCAGAGCTGATTTCCTCAGTCTATGCACTGCAGCAGGCTTTCTCTGGTTTGAGGAGAGTGGCATTCCTCGCGCAGCCCAAGCAAGGATGTGCTCCACAGCCTGCAGCCAATTCCTCTCCTGCTTCACCAGCGTCAGCCCGTGTGTCTACAGCTCACCAGAATCGGAGTCATCCTGCGTTTAAGCACCGGAGGAGGCCCGCCTCTTCGACAGCCACTTCTCCTTCGTCTGGTCAGACTATTCCCGCTGTTGAGAAATCCTCCCGGCCTCCTCCGGCTACACCCACCTCCATAGCTACCGGAATGGATCCTCCATACTCCTCTAGAGGGCCTGTATCCACCATGGGCACGGAGAGAGATGACTGCCTACCTCCTGCAGCTGTTAACATCAGAGACCGGGAGGGCAGGCAAGTGTTTTTTCATTCCATTCACTCTAACTATGATAAACCTTTTCTGTCTCCCGAGGGGGAGGCCCAGTTCCTGCAGTCCGCTGGGTCCTCCCCTCCAGTTGCAGCTATTGACTTCATCCCTATCCTCTACATGTCACCTCCCTTTCCGTCTGAGTGTCCACTGGACTCAGGACTGAACCGTTGGACGATGGAGGAGCCGGAGGCCCTGCTGGATCCTGTTGTGGGGCCAGCGGTGAGGCAGCCCTCAGTTACCATGTTGGATGAGGCACCAGCATTGGAGTCTTCACCTGGGGGCACCAGGACTGCTATGACCATCATGCCTGCTGCGGAGGCTGCCACAGCAGTGCCTTTGCCCGAATTAAACCTCCAGTGGGTTGAGCCTGAGAATGCATCGCCCGGATCATCGGAGTCCTGGACGGCGGTGGAGCTCGAGATCAGGCAAGTGCTCTCTTTTGTTTTTCTCCTCTCTGTTCTAGAGTGTTCTTGCCTGGCTCTTGGTGAGGAGAGCCAGGTGCAGCCACCCACTGCACCTGAGCTCGCCTCACCAGGCTCCGCTGCTGCCGGCGACCCTGACCACTCCTCTCTTTGCTCTTTGTCCGAGTCTTCTTCCAGGGTTGCCGGAGAAAATCTAACTCTGCCGGACGTGTCCGGGAACCCAGGCTCGCTGCTGGAGATCTTCGTGGGTACACAGCTTCAGCACAAAGTACCGGTGATTGATCGTCTCCCGGCTCGGGTGCTCATGTGGGTCAGCTGGTCCACTGTCAAGGCAGTGCTGGTCCAGCCAGGGTCCACCGTGGGTGCAGCAGATCTCCAGCCGGAGTCCACCGCGGGTGCAGCAGATCTCCAGCCGGAGTCCACCGCGGGTGCAGCAGAGCTCCAGCCGGAGTCTACCGCAGGTGCAGCAGAGCTCCAGCCGGAGTCCACCGTGGGTGCTGCGAAGCTCCAGTCTGGAGGCTTCATGGGTGCTACTATGTCCCGGACCGGGACCGCCATGGGTGCAACTGCCTGTAACGATGTGGCTTAAGACAAGATGCTTTCAATCAGCTTTTCAATTAACAGTTTTTCAATTTATTCCAAAAACATACAGGTATTAACTCCAAAACATCCGACACGATTTATCACGACTTGAATTTGTCCATCAATCATTATCATCGATCCTCTCGACAACACTTGACAACTCTCAACAACTCTCTACAACTTGACAACTAACCAACAACAGCTGTTATATACTATTGAGATAATTAACGTCAATTAGAACATACCATATGTCCCAGGTAAAACAATAACATTTTTCCATTTTCCACATATACCCACTAACATCTAAAAAACCATAAATAATTCCCCACCTATATACAGAATAAATATAACTAACACACAATAAATAACACCATAAATAATTCAATAAATAATTTAACCCCTATTTACAAATTTAAATCACCCCTCTAACTCACCATAACATGCTTCCTTCCTGCTGGTGTCCTTTAAAAGGCATTCAACCCCTAACAGAGTCTTTTGCCCGGGCACCCTCAGGAAGCATGTTGGCAAAGGTATGTGGATTAAGTAATTACCAATTGTTTACCCAAATAATTAACCATAGCAATTATCTCAAAGGCATTCAAATTAGACAAAGACAGATCCTAAAAATAATGTGTGTACTTTTACAAATAATCATAATAACATTTACAATATTACAAATATAACAATCACACATACAATAAATCATAACAGTGGGGACACTTCGTCGTCACACTGCCCCCCAGTGCGAGGCCACGGGAGGCAGGGGGGCTCCCTTTTTGCCTCAGTTTTATTACGCCGGGGCTCCCCTTTCCTGGTATCCCCTATCTGAGTTGGGTATTCTGGTGGGGAGACCGCCTCCTGAGCCACCATTCCTGAGCTTGTGGCTCAAAGACCCAGGTCATCTGCCTGACAAACTGTGTCGTGGGGTCAGGTAGCCCATTTTCCCTGGCCGGCCACCTGACCCACTCTTCCAGGCGGTCCGACAAGTCTTGGACCTGGACAGACCACCCGACTGGCCTCCTGCTGTCACCCCTTAGGCCTGGGACTCTGGTCAGCCCCCTGAACTCTTGGACTCCTGGGTTTGTGCGGAGGATTGTTCTAGGTTTGGGGGCGGAAGGAGGTTCATTTCATTTCTTCTTGTATATTGTTCCTGTATTTTTTGCTTGTTCCCTCCTAGCCTGTTTCCCCCACCACCCGCCCTGGTTTGTTTGTTTGACCCTTCGGGGGGGAGGGGTCCCTTTTTTTCTGATGTTTCTGGGGTGTCTGGTATCCACCCCTTGAGGGGGAGGCTCTGTCATGAACTTGGGTTTGATGGTTTCAAACCTAGTTCTTTGACACTGTTGCCATTTTGTCTCTTCGTGTGTTTTTGTGCCCCATTTACCATCAGGCGCTCTCAGGGAGCCTCTCGGGTCCGCTCGGCTCCCTGACAGCTCAGCCACGCCTCCCTCTCCTGCCCATCTTATGAGCTGTTTGTCATTATGGTGTTTACCCCTCTGCTCACACACACACACATATACACATTCCTCTCATTCGCACACTCATGCACTCTCTTGCACGCATACACTCACACACCCATTTATCCTCTCTGCCATGCTCACTGACGACATTTACACACCTGTTTCCACTTTGTGCTGCCACTCACTCCTACTCTCTCTCCCTCATTACCCACACCGGCAATCCCTCCCCTGATTAGGTTTGGCATTATTTAAGCCCTGTGTCTGTGGGAGCAGGTTGCCGGATCATTGTCCTACACTGTGTTTGTTCCACTCAGTGTTTGTTATCCGCTACTCATGATTAGACACCCTGCCTGCTGTTCGTTGTACCGCATCACTCTGGGTGGCATTGATCTTTTCCTACAGTTTGGTTTTTGGATATTGCTTGGACTAACACTTGGATATTGCTTTGTACTCACACTGCTCCAGCTGTGTGAGTACAAACTGTTTCGCCCCTGCCGTCCAGTTCCGTCTGGCGGTTCCTTTCCCGGACACTTTATCCGTTCTTCCTCTGCAGTCCTGTGTGCCATGGAACATTTTCCCTGTGTTTTACTCACCTGTTCTGTAGAGCGTCCTGGAGGACTTCCCTGTGTATCCCGAACTACTCACCTGTTATTTTGTACTGCTGAATCACATCCTGTCATTAAAATATGCACAACTATCTCCTGCATGTGGGTTTTAATTCCTTCCTCCATGTGCTGTGTAAAAGCGCACAAGGAGATTGCAACACCAACTCTGTTTCAACAGAACTGATCAGTTAAATAGCACAACCAGCATGAGTAGTAACAGCGGCAATTTGCAATTTCGCCTCTGGCTGGCTGATGGCGTGGATTCAATCTCTAGCTACAAACAGCTTGAGCCATCGGTCCTGTGTTGCCTCTTGAATATGATTTATAACAATAAAACAGTAAAGGTAGGACATAACTTAATGTGGTGGCTCTATAAAGTGAAATTTGTTTTTGCTCTTCTTTGGCTGCTGGCTCACTAAATGTTGTTGCACAGTGATAAACCTTGGCTCATTGTAATCTGCTGGGTCTTTGGTTTCAGATGAGGTGTCCTCCCTCCATCATTAGGCGAAATATGTGAACGCTTGTCAATAATTTTGATGAGTTAATGTAGTTTGCTGGGCACAAAAGGAGAGCGGATGAGCAGAGAACTGAAAGTGTCGTGGCTAATGACGGTAATGGCCAAAGAACTTTATTAATATACTGCATTTGGCTGACCCAAATGCAGTATGTGAAAAAACAAGATGGCGCCCACAGCGGCCGCCATGGTGTATCGCTGCCCTTTAATTTTTATAATTTGTCTGTTTTTGTTCACTGATTGTGCATCTGCCGGTTCATACACCTGTGAAGAACTACTAAATATCAGGACTCTCACCCCCATGGACCTTCTTCCAGTTTTTTTAGCTCCTGCCGTTGATCTGATCCATTGTTTGGCCAAAAAAGCAAGACGGCGGAAAAGAGGGAAGAGAGGAGGGATTCTCGCTCGGCTACGAAAAAGAGGCTCGCGAACAGCCTTGCCTGGCATATTTCTATCCAATGCCAATTCTCTCCTGAACAAGGTAGAAGAATTAAGACTGCTGATGCGTTTCAAGGACCTCGCTTCCTCGTCTGTCATCTGCTTCTCTGAGACCTGGCTTAATGAGAACATTCCAGATAGCGCGATCAGCCTCGAGGGTTTCCAGCTGATTCGTGCTGACCGCGTCACAGAGCTGTCCGGTAAGTCTATCGGAGGAGGAGTGTGCTTCTATATTAACAACAGCTGGTGCTCTGATGTAACGGTGATTTCCAAACACTGTTCTCCCGCCCTGGAATTTCTTTTCATTAACTGCAAGCCATTTTATTCCCCGCGGGAGTTTGCCTCATTCATTCTCGTCGCTGTGTACGCCCCTCCTGACGCAGACACGCGCGAAGCTCAGCGCGTGCTCGCAGATCACATCCAACTTACGGAGCGGAACTTTCCAGACTCCCTGGTTATCGTGGTGGGCGATTTTAACCAGAGCAATCTGAGTCACGAGCTCCCCCGCTACAAACAGTGTATTAAATGTCCAACCAGAGGAAATAACACGCTAGATCACTGTTATACTTCAGTAAAGGACGCATATCGCGCTGTTCCCCGCGCAGCGCTGGGACTATCTGATCACGTGATGGTTCACCTCATCCCCACATACAGACAGAGACTGAAACTCACTAAACCTGTTGTGACCACCACAAAGAAATTGACCAGTGAAGCTGGAGAGAAACTGAACACATGCATGGAAATAACTGACTGGGGCATGTTTAAAAGAGCCACACATGATCTTAATGAGTACACAGACACTGTGAACTCATATATCAACTTCTGTGAAGAGCACATTCTCCCATCGCGCACCAGGATAAGATATTCTAATGACAAGCCTTGGTTCACAGCTAAGCTCAGACGGATCAGGAAGGAGAAGGAAGCAGCGTTGAAAAGTGGAGACAGGGACTGCTACAGGGAGGTCAAATATCGGTTTAACAGAGAGCTGAGGAGAGCTAAATCTGTATATTCTGAGAGACTCCAGCAGCAGTTCACTGCTAATGACTCGGCTTCTGTGTGGAGAGGACTGAGGCAAATCACCAACTATCGGCCTCAGGCTTCTAAAGGTCAGGATGACAAAGCCCTTTGTCAAAGACTGTCCCAACACTATGCCCGTTTTGACACCTCGTCAGCTGTGTCCAACTCACCCACTCCACCCAGCTCCTCTGCCTCCTCAGCCCCTAATTCATCAAGAGTGGTCCCCCCCCTCCTCCTCCTCCTCCTCCCCCCCTCCCCTTGTCATCAGTGAGCAGGACGTGCACAGACAGTTCTCCAGACTGAACCCGCGCAAGGCCCCCGGGCCGGACGGTGTGTCTCCCTCCACCCTGAGACACTGTGCGAAAGAGCTGGCTCCTGTCTTCACAGACATTTTTAACACCTCCCTTAAGCAATGTCACGTGCCGACCTGCCTCAAATCCTCCACCATCATCCCTGTCCCCAAGAAGCCACGGATTACTGGACTTAACGACTACAGACCTGTAGCGCTCACCTCGGTAGTCATGAAGTCCTTTGAGCGCCTGGTCCTGTCTCACCTCAAGTCCATCACCACACCCCTCCTAGACCCGCTGCAGTTTGCCTACCGTGCTAACAGGTCTGTGGACGACGCAGTCAACCTGGCCCTCCACTCCATCCTGCAGCACCTGGACTCCCCGGGAACCTACGCCAGGATTCTGTTTGTGGACTTCAGCTCCGCATTCAACACCATCCGCCCCGATCTGCTCCAGGACAAGCTGTCCCTGCTCAACGTGCCTGACTCCCTCTGCAGGTGGATCACCGACTTCCTGACGGACCGGAGACAGCATGTGCGGCTGGGGAAGTCTGTCTCAGACTCTGTTAGCATCAGCATTGGATCACCCCAGGGCTGTGTACTTTCCCCCCTACTCTTCTCCCTTTATACCAACTCCTGCACCTCCTCCCACCAGTCTGTTAAGCTGATTAAGTTTGCGGACGACACCACCCTCATCGGGCTCATCTCCAACGGTGACGAGTCCGCCTACAGGGAAGAGGTGGCCCAGCTGGTGTCCTGGTGCAGCCACAACAACCTGCAGCTGAATGCTCTGAAGACAGCGGAGATGATTGTGGACTTCAGGAAAGTCACATCCCCCCTGCCCCCCCTCACCATCACAGGCTCTCCCATCACCTTTGCAGATTCCTTCCGCTTCTTGGGCACCACCATCACCCGAGACCTCAAATGGGAGCCAACCATCAGCTCCCTCATCAAAAAGGCCCAGCAGAGGATGTTCTTTCTGCGGCAGCTGAGGAAGCTCAAGCTACCCACCAAGATGTTAGTGCAGTTCTACACGGCCATCATCGAGTCCATCCTCACCGCCTCCATAACTGTGTGGTACGCAGGAGCCACTGCCAGGGACAGACTAAGGCTGCAGCGCGTCGTGCGCACTGCTGAGAAGGTGATAGGCTGCAAGCTCCCATCTCTCCAGGACCTGTACATCTCCAGGACCCGGAGGCGTGCTGGCCGGATCATAGCCGATCCTTCACATCCTGGTCACGTGCTGTTTGCCCCCCTCCCCTCAGGTAGAAGGCTTCGGTCCATTCGGACTAAAACCTCCCGGCACATGAACAGCTTTTTCCCCTCTGCCATCAGACTGCTGAACACTAAGTGACTTTTGACTCTCGTGCACTATGTACAGCAGCTCAACCAGACTCATGTCATTCATCACTGTTTTTCTGTTGCATTATTGACTGCACTATGTGGTACTTCACATTATCTGCTACATGCTAATTTTTTAAACTGCCTTGACTAGTACTACTCATTATTACTAGTATTATTATTATTATTACTTATTATTACTTATTTTTCTACACTTATTGCACGTTTCTAGTCCTTTAGTTTTTTAGTTTATCCCTTTTTCTCATTATGTTTTTAATGTTGCAGCATGGCACCGAGACAAATTCCTAGTTTGTGTATCACATGAACAATGGCAATAAATCTGATTCTGATTCTGATTCTGATTCTGACCCACTAGCAGACACAGGAAAGAGGTAAGAGGAAAGGAGGGATTGTGTGTTTTCAAAGCACAGACTATGTAAATAAATGACTTTATGTTAGCAGATATTTCCCCCAGCCCAGTAATACCAAGTTTTATGTAAAAAAAAAAAAAAAATCTAACTGATGATATTAGGCTACTCAGCTCCTTAATAACTTGACAGTCTGACTATTGATTAAATTTAAGAGTCGTTCATTAAATAAAGCTGTCACATTTGTGACAGATAAATTTACAGGATTTTTCACAGTATTAACTGCAAGTCTACAAAAAACTTATGATAGCTAAATGACTCACCATAACAGCTGCGTAGTTCCCCAACTGATTTTCCTCACACCACAGATTAATTTTTGGCTAGTGGCTATTATTTCTCCTAATCTTCCTCTGCTCCTGGTTTTCATGATGTCTAACAGGTTCATAATTATAAGGCTGTGGTCCCTCATATGAATACAGACTTATATTTTCCTCCTCTTCAGAGATTAAACTATTATGCACAATAAATGGCACATTGTTGTGAAGTGCAGTGTGGTGACATGCACTTCCCGTCACGTCACCGCACTGCCCTATGTAAGGCAGAGGGCATCCATATTGTGGCCTCTTTGACTGGTGTCCTCTGCCAGGTGCCTGCCGTGTAACCGCATTCCCAGTTCCATCAATAAAGCTGTTTGCCAAGTCATCTTTCCTCATCCTTCACCCAGGTATTTTACTATACATAACATAAACTACTGCAGACTTTCATTAAAGACAATAGAAGGGCTTCTAGTTTCTCTGCTGACGTCACAGCCAGGCTGCTGTTTTTGAGGAGGGGCTGACTGCTGCAAAAACAGTTTTAAAAGTTGTTCCAAGGCTCAGACATCCATAATTTTGTAATAATTGTTTATTGAATCATTTCTCACGTAATTAACTCGTGTGATTAACCTAGGAATCACACTTTAAGCTACTGAAATGTTACTGAAAAATAGCGGTTTATAAGAATCAAAATTGCTGAGGTTGTGGCATGCTTTGAGATTTTGTGCTCCATTTTTCTCATTGCTTAAGAAGGGCAAAAATCTCCCTAACTGCTTTTACAGAACAGAGAGGGGAAAGACTGAAAATTGCACATTGTCAGACCTTAAAAACTGGTTTCAAGACTGGTCAAAAAAGCAGATACTTTGAAGCCAAATGGATGGGCCAAGCCCATCTGGTGGCATCCAACCAGGTGTCCAAACTCAGAGGCTTCCACTCCGGAGTCCAGCACTCTACCTGTATCACCAAGCGGGTCAGCCCATGGCAGCAGGAACGCTTTTGTATTGACTCTGTAACAACTTATTTAGGAAGAAAGAACATGTAATTTAGGCTCTGCTTCAAAACACCACTCCTGGCAATTCGAGCCAGGAGTTTTTCCTTCCCACTGTCGCCTAGTGCTTACTCATAGGGGATCATCTGATCCTTTTCTCTGAATTATTTATGATTTGTGCTTATGTACCTAGTGCCTTGAGATGTCTTTTGTTGTGACTAGGCGCTATACAAATAAAGTTAAATTGAATTGATGAAAGGGAATCATAACTTGTTTTGCAATCTTTTCTGCTGTTCATGTCTAATCAAAATAAGTTTACAGTAAATCTAACTAAGACTTGCTATTACAAGTTTTTAGATTAAATTTTCCTGTCTCATCTCAGATACATTGGCAGATTTTTTAAATCTAGTAAAATAACAAAACAAACAATAAATACATAAATAAATATTTTGAATACATGGGTAAGAAAAACATTGTACAGAAAAGCACATTAAAATGTAATTAATTGCTCTATGTGAAGCGGCAGATAAAATAAAGGCAGTGAAGTCAGGTTTTAAGCAGGTTTATTAAATCATACCGCCTTCACAGGATCCCCGCTCCGGTGCAAGTGTGAGCAGACCGGAGCGGGATCCTCAGGCTCTCAGAGGAGGAGACACAAAGTGTGTGTCCAGCAGCAGCAGTTGAAGAAAGAGAGAGAGTGGATTACAGTGCAGTATATATACCCAACTACAACAATACATAAAAGAGCATTCCCAGCAGTGGGTATGATCAAAGAGACTGCAGAACAGGCATGAGACATTTGCATTTGAGAGACATACATCACAATAGGCAGATTGCTGGCCTTTGCTCCAGCTGCAGGACAAAGAGGTTACAAGGCACATCTACATATTGATCTCAGTCTCTAGGTCACAGTAAGGACAGGACGCATGAACACAATGCATGAAAGGCACATTAACATCACAGTAGTGAGCCAGAAGAAGTGGGGCTGCCTGTAGACATTAATACACACATTTCACTGTTCTGTTAATTGCTCTAGCCGAGCGCTGTGTCTGTCCAGTCTGTTGTGGGGGTTACACCAACCCGCCACACTATGTACAAAAATTGCAGTTCCACCTCCTTTTTTTCTTTAATATCACATTAGTGAAATTAATATCCTTTTCATCAGTTGTTACCTATTTCACATTATGTGTTTAATTTCAAGGAAAACTTGTGCATGTGAATATATGTAAATACAGTTATCTTCCTGCAAGGCAGGTGGGTGGTGGGTAAAGGTGATAATCCATAAATGCAAATAGATGAGAATGTAGCACATGCAGACCCAAGTGGTTTACAAGTGGTATAGAGGTGTGGGGAGGTTGAAAAATATTTAGTTTCAATTTTTTTCCCACCTGTCCACTACTGCATACCACTTGGGTCTGTGTGGTACACATGAATGTACTCGCATTTACACATCACCCTCTCTGCGCACCTGTATCCCATCTGAATCACAGGTGCATAGAGGTATTCACATGCATAGGTGTAACAGAGCTCTTAAGATGTGTTCAGACTGAACACAAAAGTGTGAATTTTTCAAATGGTGCAATTACATTCACAGGCACGAATGGACACAAATTCGTGTCCAAGTGAGTTGCAGAGGGCAACTGCCTTCATAACTTCTGCAGCTGGTTTTTACCTCCTGTGAAAATCCAAAAACGTCATCATGTTTAGGTTTACAACATTATTGGGCAGGGCACACAGCTGGGAAAATGTCACTGCCTTCCCCAGAATCTGCACCTGGAGGACGGTTTGTTTACACTGCTAGTCTGCTAGTTCTCATTAGTACATCTGTAGTAGAAGTACATGGATGGATAAACTCCCGACACATTTTAGCTGCAGAGCTCCCAGCCCATCTGTCTGCAGGTGAGTCACAGTCTCATTTTCAAACTAGGTTACTCTCCAGTGTTAATACTTTAACTCCAGTGATGGTGGAATCTCAAGGCTGATTAGCTATCACTACCAACTCGCTTGGACACAAATGCATGAATTCATGTGTATCTGCATATGTACATTAACTTTACATGTAATTGCATCACTCAAAAATTTCAGTTTGCGTTTGGTCTGAAAGCATCTTTACAGTTTTTCAGTCCAGCTATTTATAGGTTAATCCCTGTAACTCAAGTACAATGAGATTTTGCATTTGCCATACAATTTTTAGAACACACATTCCGTATTTCCCTTAGATTGAACTTATTTTAACTCATTTGAAACAGTTTTTGGATATTGTTTAGTACATGATTTAAATAGCTCTTAAAAAGGTACATTTAATATCCACATAATTCTAATTACCTCAACATGCAAAATGCATGAAGTATAGATTCTGTCCCCTGGCTCGTCACCCATGTCAGTCAGTCACAATTCATGTTAATAACATCACTTCCAGGGTGGAGCAAAGAGATAATGAGGAGGGGTGTGTGTGTGGGGGGGGGTTGTTCCTAGTACTGAAAGTGGAAGATGTGGTGGCCCAATTGCAGGAAAATGGAGCTGCCAGTGGAGACCCTGTGAGGGAAGGACCACTGTTTTTGTGATCACACAGAAGGGGACAGACATTGATTGCGTGCAGTCTGACACAGACTCACAGCCGAGGAGAAAGGTCAGGGTCAAATGGCGTGAAAGTGAGGAAATTGACCGAGCATCACAAAATGTCCCGAGATGAACAATGCAGCCTGCATGTGTTTTCCATCATTAACTGTTAATCACAGTTGGTACTGTTTTATTTTCTCTGATCACAGTGGGTGATATTCAATGATAGTCTCCATAGTCTTGTTTAATAGTCATGACAAGCAAACTTCAGATGAGTGAGAACATTCATATGGCAAAAATAGATGCAACCATTTTTGCACCCAGGGAAATGTATTTTGGGCTTATGAGTTTACCCCTTTTAGATCTCACACATCAGACACATCAGATCTTTTGGTTGCAGACAATGAAAATCTGTACTTAAAAAAAAATCTGTAAACCAAAAACAAAAGAAGCAAGGGGGAGGGGTTGTACTCGTTTCATTTTAAATATTATATGAGACTCATCATTGCTGTTTGGCTTCTCTTTTCAGTTTGTTTTATTGCTCTGCTGAGGAGATGCACGTCCAACTGTAAACGTGTGCATTATATTGAAACATAAAGTGTCTGAATGTTCAAGAAATTCTTTTAAGGTGCAAGATGGGGTCAACTACTGTATCTTATATTTGTTCCTTTTTATGATGATGCACCACCACAGATCGAATGCCTCCTCGATTCATGGAGGTGACAGTCAGTTTAGTGTACATCAATAGCCTTAATCACACACAAATCTAAATTTAACAGAACACCTTTACGAAATTGTTGGATTCACAATACGAATGTGCAGATGACAAGTCTGCAGACATGATGTAATGCAGTCATTTCAACATGGACAGGGGTGGAACTTCATTCACACATTTTGGCATGTCAAAGCAGGAAAAGCAGAGGTGAAATGAATTTCATTAACAATAGCTCAGTTCCTCTAAGTTTTCCAGTAATCCATGGCAGGGAGACAGCTTGCACAGTTGGAACCCTTTCATGTGGAATGCAACCATCATTAGTACACCTGTGCTTTTCTTGCTATGATGCATCAATCTGTGTGCTGTGGAGGGGAAAAAAGTGTCTTTCAAAGAAATATTTCTGTGCTTTCTAGTGGAACTCATGCTGCAAACCAGTGAGGCTGTTGGGAGCAGTTGGTTCTATTTAGAGAGGCCTGTGCTAAAGTTTTACAGAGAAACAGCTGTTTCAATAAAACATTGCAGCTGAGAGACGACTGATCAGGGTGGTCAAGAGTCAACCCAAAACCACCAATAACTAGGTATGTAATGGCGTAAAAGCTGTTCTAACACAGATCTTGGTCCACAGTCAAGCATATTTTTACATGGCCACCCCTTTTTCAAGAAGCAGCATCTTAATGCTAGGCTAAAGTTTGCTGCTAAACAAAGAAAACAACAAAAAGGCCTTCTGGCAGAAAATTCTGTGGTCAGATGAGACAAAAATTGAGTTACATTATATTGCCAAAAGTATTGGGACACCCCATCCAAATAAATGGGGTGCCAATGCACAAAGCAAGATCCATAAAGACATGGATGAGCAAATTTGCTGTGTTGGAACTTGACTGGCTTCCACAGAACCCTGACCTCAACCCGATAGAACACCTTTGATATGAATTAGAGCGGAGACCATCAGCCAGGCCTTCTCGTCCAACATCAGTGCCAGACCTTGCAAATGCGCTCCTGGAAGAATGGTCAAAAATTCCCATAAACGCACTCCTAAACTTTGTGGAAAGCCTTCCCAGAAGAGTTGAAGATGTTATAGCTGCACAGGGTGGCTTTCCACAAGGTTTTAAGAGTGTGTCTATGGGAATTTTTGACAGGGCAGGCACTGATGTTGAACGAGAAGGCCTGGCTTGCAGTCTCCACTAATACATCCCAAAGGTGTTCTGTCAGGTTGAGGTCAGGGCTCTGTGTAGACCAGTTAAGTTCCTATACGCTCATCCATGTCTTTATGGACCTTGCTTAATGCATTGGTGCCCATTCATTTGGAAAGGTGTCCCAATATGTTTAGCAATATAGTGTATGTTGTCACAATAACCAGAAATCTGGTTGCAGGAAAGAAGGTCAGGCCTTTTTACCCCCAAAATGCCATCCTATAGTCAAGCATGGTGATGGTCTTCTTCTTTTTCTGGCATCCTCGTCTTGAAGAAGTGATGGTTAGTACGTCAAGGGTTGGAGCAGTGCCTGGAATGACTGTACTGTCCAATCCTTGAGTGGCAGTCTTTGGAGCAGTTGGTGCAGATGAAGATTGATGGTGCACATGCTGATGCTGCGTGTTCTTTCCTCGCCGCACACTTTGTCGCCATCTGGACTCTCATGTTCGCTTCCATCTTGGGAACACCCTCTTTGACACTGTGGCGCCAGGTGACTCGATCTTTGGCAATAACCTCCCAGTTATTGGCGTTGATCTGCACACACCACATGTCGCATTTGCAGACAGCTTTAAAACGCAACAGCAGTCGTCCCACACAGCGGATGCCCACCTGCAGTTCTCCGTAAGGAATTTCTCTCGGCAGGCGGTCAGGCTCCATGCAGTGCACGTGGCCAAGCTACTGGAGTCGTCTCTGGCTGAGAGATGCAGGGATGTTTAGCAAGTCAGCGTGCTCAAGGAACTTGGTGTTGGGGACTCTGTCCTGCCACTTGATGTGCATAAAGCGCCGAAGACAGCGGAGGTGGAGCCCGTTTAACTGCTTCTCCTGCCTGGCATAAGCTGTCCAGGACTAGCTGCCATACAGGAGAGTGGACAGGATGCAAGCTTGGTAGATGAGTAGCTTGGTCTTCAAACTCAGCAGATTGTTGTTCCACACGTTTGTTGAGTTTGGCCATGACAGCAGCTGTTTTGGTGGTTCTGGAGATGACCTCAGTGTCCAGCAAGAGCGTGTTTGAAACAGTGGACCCTAGGTAGGTGAAGGTGTCCACAACCTCCAGCTGTGTATTGTCAATGGTAATGACAGGAATGGTAATGACAGGAGAGGAGACAGCATCTTGCGCCATGATGTTGGCTTTCTTGAGGCTGATCATAAGCCCAAACTCCTTGCAGGCGTGGGTCAGTTTGCCTTCCAGGTGCTGCAGGCCCTCCTCGCTGTGCGATGCTAGAGCAGCATTGTCTGCAAACAGCAGCTCACATATGAGGACCTCGTAGACTTTGGTTTTAAGATAAGATAAGATAAGATAAGATAAGCCTTTATTAGTCCCACAACGGGGAAATTCCAGGATTGCAACAGCACAGGGATAGCAACACTCAGAGCAACAATCAGAAGGCAAGAAAAAAACAAGCAAGCAAGAGCAGCTAATATACATATGTACGTATTACTATAAAATATATATATATACACACACACACAGACACACAGTGCAGAGCATTGTAGCTGGATGGAATAAATATATGAATATATGAACACACAGTGCAGAGCATTGTAGCTAGATGGAATAAATATGTAAATATATAAACACCCACAGTACGGAGCATTGCAGCTAGGTGGAATAAATATGCAAGTATATAAACACACACAGTGCGGAGCAATGTAGCTAGATGGAATAATATGTAGATATATAAATATATAAACACACCTAGTGCTGAGCATTGTAGCTAGATGGAATAAATATGTAAATATATAAACACACACAGTGCAGAGCATTGTTGCTAGATGGAATGAAACAGCATAACCGTCTACTTAGTTATCCTACATGGTATGATTATGTGCCCATACATATTCTCACCCTCCATAGCGACCGGTATGTTCCTAGTTGTATGCCGGAGGGGACCATTGTGTAAGTCTATTGCATCTTTTGCATTCAAAAAACTATTAGTTTGTTACGTCTTTTTGCTATCTCTGCGAGCAGCCCTGCTTAGGTTGTACAGTCTGACAGCCGTTGGTAGGAAGGACCTACGAAACCTCTCGGTTGTGCACCTGGGATGATGTAGTCTGCTGCTAAATGAGCTCCTCAGTGCATTCAGTATGTCCTGCATAGGGTGGAACTCGGACTCCAGCAGAGATGACAGTTTAGCCACCGTCCTTCTCTCTCCTATCTCCTCCATCGGATCAAGGCGCTGCCCCAGGACAGAGCTAGCTTTCTTAATCAGTTTGTTCAGTCTCTTCCTATCGGCTGCAGTAATGCCACTGCCCCAGCAGACCACTCCAAAAGTGATGGCTGATGCCACCACCGTGTCATAGAATGACTTCAGCAGCGCCCCTTGTACACCAAAAGACCTGAGTCTCCTCAGCAGGAACAGCCTGCGCTGTCCCTTCTTGTAGAGTGCATCAGTATTGTGTGACCAGTCTAGTTTATTGTTCAGATGAATACCCAGGTACTTATAGGATGTCACCATCTCGATGTCTGTTCCCTGTATATTTACTGGTACTGTGAGGGGCTGCCCATGCCTGCGGCAGTCCACCACCAGCTCCTTAGTTTTCCTCGCGTTGATCTGGAGGCAGTTCCGATGGCACCAGTCCACGAAGTCCTGGATAAGCCCTCTGTACTCAGCTTCATCTCCATTGGAGATGAGGCCAACGATCGCAGAGTCATCAGAGAACTTCTGTAGATGGCAGTGTGTTGTGTTGTGTGAGAAGTCCGCAGTATAAAGAGTGAACAGGAAGGGAGCCAGCACCGTTCCCTGGGGGGCCCCCGTGCTACTGATGATCGTGTCGGACACACAGTCCCGGGTTCTCACAAACTGAGGCCGGTTCGTGAGGTAGTCCAGGATCCATGATGACAGGTGCTGGTCCACCCCTGCGCGCAGCAGCTTGTCCTTCAGGATCATCGGTTGGATGGTGTTGAAAGCACTGGAGAAGTCAAAGAACATGATCCTCACCATATTCCCGGGCTTCTCCAGGTGGGACAGAGAACGGTGAAGGAGGAAGATCACCGCATCCTCCACCCCAATGCCATGCTGGTAGGCGAACTGGAGTGGATCCATCGCTGGTTCCACCAGGGGGCGGAGGTGAGCAAGGAGCAGTCTCTCCAGGGTCTTCATCAAGTGGGACGTCAAGGCCACCGGTCTGTAGCTGTTCAGGTCTTTGGGGTGGGAAGTTTTTGGTACAGGTACCACACAAGATGTTTTCCACAGCTGTGGTACCCTCCCCAGTTTCAGGCTCATGTTGAAGATATGCGTCACAATCCCACACAGCTGGTCTGCACAGGACTTGAGGAGCTTTGCGCTGATGCCGTCCGGTCCCGGCGCCTTCCTCGCCTTGATCTTCCTCAGCTCCGTCCTCACCTGGGTCCTGGTCAGGGTCAGGATGGGGGGCTGTGTGTTGGGAGTGGGGGGGTGTTGGTGGAGTGGGGAGTGGGCAGCAGGACTTGATTTCTTTAGAGGCAGCAGTGGTTGTTGTGCAGTCAGGGGGGAGGGCGGTTGGTCAAATCTATTGAAAAACAGATTCAGGTTGTTCGCCCACTCCCTGCCCCCTGTGGCCTGGGGGGAGGTATTCTGGAGCCCCGAGATGGTTTTGAGGTTTCTCCAGACCCCGCTGATGTCGCTCTGTTGCAGCTTGTCCTCCATCTTCTTCCTGAAGCTGTCCTTGCCTTCTCTGATCTTTCTCCTCAGCTCCCTCTGTACGGACTTCAGCATCTCCCTGTTCCCTGACCTGAAGATCCTCTTCTTCTCTCTCAGAAGTGTTTTTATCTCAGGGTTGATCCAGGGTTTGTTGTTTGAGTGACGCCGTATGGTCTTGGTGGGAACGGATTTGTCCACACAGAAGCTGAGGTAGCCCGTGAAGGTGTGAATGAGGCCATCGATGTCCTCACCATGTGGATCGCAGAGCTGCTTCCAGGCGGTGGCTTCAAAACAGCCCTTTAGGGTGTCCATTGTCTCCTCAGACCATAACTCCACAGTGTGCATGGCCGGAGGTTGTCTGTGCACTAGGGGTTTGTACACCGGCCGGAGATGAACCAAGTTGTGATCCGATCTCCCGAGTGGGGGGAGTTGTGATGAGGTGTACGCCTCCTTAGTGTTTGCGTAGAATAAATCCAGTGTTTTATTGTCTCTAGTGTGGCATGTGACATACTGGGTGAACGTGGGTAGAATGGGAGACAGTGAAACATGGTTGAAATCGCCTGAGATGAGGAGAAGAGCATCTGGGTGTTCTGTCTGCAGCCTGCTGGTTACTGAATGGATGACGTCACGTGCTGTCCCAGCGTTCGCCGTCGGATTTGCATAAACAACAATGCAGATCACGTGTGAGTGTTCTCTCGGGAGATATGTAGGCCTCATGCTAACAGCTAGCAACTCAATGTCTTTGCTGCAGTGTCGTTGTTTAACAGTGATATGTCCCGGTCTGCACCAGTTGTTGTTAACATACATTATCACTCCACCGCCCCTAGCCTTGCCACTGTCTGGTGTTCGGTCAGCTCGTATCATGTGAAAACCCTCCAGCTCAATGTTAGCATCTGCTGCTAGTTCAGTTAGCCACGTCTCAGTAAACAAAAGGAGAGAGCACTCCCGGTATGTGCTATCATAACGGGAGATAGCCGCTAGCTCATCTAACTTTCCCAGTATCGACCGTACATTTCCCATGACAACAGATGGAAGGGAGGGTCTGTACCTTATATTTTTTGTCCTCCGCCTTACTCCAGCCCGGCAGCCGCGGCGTTTTCGCCTCAGTTCTCTCGGTATGTCGAGTTTTTCCAATGGGACCGGGTGGCGGTTGAATGCTAGCAGCTGTTCTCTGCTGTATCGTATCCTGCTATAAACAGTGGCTCCGTCCACCGGCTCAGGAGACATTTAGGACGATCTGTGTGTCCGTGATATAAGTGGGGTGAAAAAAAAAGACGGATCAAAAGAGAGAGGAAGGGAAAAAGACTCGGAATCGAGCCGCTGTTGCAAAAGGCAGCCTACTCGTGTGGCGCCGAGAAAAAAAAAAAAAAAAAAAAAAAAAAAAAGCATGAAGTTTAGCATGAAGTCTTGCAATGTTGAGGAGTTTTCCGTCTGATCTCGTGCAGACATAGACATCTTCAGGACAGTCAGCGAAGGCATAGTGGAGGAGCATTGAGAAAAAATCCCAAAGAGAGTCGGTGCTAGAACGCAACCCTGCTTCACTCCACTGCTGACTGGAAAGGTGTCTGAGGTGGCTCCATCAAAGCAAACAGTACTATGCATGTCCATGTGGAAGGAGGAGATGATTGCAAGGAGCTCTGGGGGACAACCGATCTTTTGCAGGATCTGGAAGAGCCCGCTTCAACTAACTAACTCAAAGGCCTTGGTCAGGTCCACAAATGCAAGGAACAATGGCTGCTGCTGCTGCACTTGACACTTCTCCTGCAGCTGCCGGAGGGAGAAGATCATATCCACTGTGGATCTTCCGGCTCTGAAGCCACACTGAGACTCAGGATAGACTCGCGAATCGAGGCTCTGCAGGCAGAACAGGGTGAAACAGTGAAAACTTTGCCAACTATGCTCAGAAGAGAGATGCCACAGTAACTGTTACAGTCACTGCAGTTGCCTTTGTTCTTGTACAGCGTGACTACGTTGGCATCTCTCATATCTTGGGGAATGTGACCTTGCTCCCAGCAAAGGCAGAGGAGATCATATAGTGGTTGTAAGATGGCTGTTTTCCCATGTTTCAGAACTTCTGGGGGGATACCGGCTTTCCCTGGAGCCTTGCCACAGGCGAGGCAGTCTATGGCTTTGCTGAGCTCTTCCAGCATGGGCATTTCATCAAGCTCCTCCATGACTGGTAGGCCAGGCAAGGCGTCGAGGGCAACGTCTGTCACGATGTTCTGGGTTGAGTACAATTCAAGATAATGCTCGACCCAACGCTGGAGTTCCTTGCTGTTGTCGGTGATGGCTTTGCCTGTCTTAGCTTTGAGCGGTGCTGTTTTGATGCTTGTGGGGCCAATAGCTGTTTTGACGCCCTCATACATTCCTTTGGCATATCCACAATTGGCAGCTACCTGGATGTTGGCGCACAGGTTCTGCCAGTACTCACTGGCGCAACGGCAGACAATCTGCTGTGCCTTGCTCCTTGCTGCTCAAAGGGCGTCGCGTGTGCCAGGGCAAGGGTTTTGCTTGTGAGCCAGCAGCGCTTTTTCTTTTGACCTCTGTAACTGGCTGCATTTCGTCCCAGTGAGCCTCGAACCAGTCAGCATTCTTGCGTTCTTTCTTTCCAAATGTGGTCATGGCTGAGTCGTAGATGGCGTCGCGAAGGTCGTTCCATTTGGCGTCTACGTTGCCTGGGATATCGACGTCCATGGGATATCGGACTGGAGGTGAGCTTCAAGTTTCCTCTGAAGGCTGTCAGTGAAGGTCTGTGCCTTGATCAGATCAGAAGTTCCGCAAGTGTTGATGCGGGGGCGACCCTTAGTCTTGGCATGGTGGATCTTTCTTGGCTTCAGTCTGACCTTACTGGCAACAAGGAAATGATCTGTAGCACAGTCAGCACTGTGATAGCTTCTCGTGTGAAGAACACTGCTGACGTCCACTCTTCTGGTGATGACAAGATCTAGCTGGTTCCAGTGATGGGACCGGGGGTGTCTTCAAGACACTTTCCGCAGCTCTTTACACTTGAAGTAGGAGTTTGTAATGCAGAGGCCGTGATGACAACAGAATTCCAACAGCCTCTGTCCACTCTCGTTCATCCTGCCTATGCCAAAGTGACCAAGACAGGATGGCCACGCTTGCCAGTCTGCTCCTACGCGAGCGTTGAAGTCGCCTAGCAAAAATAAGCCTTCAGAGCGGGGGATTCTATATAGCACTTCCTCTAGAGCCTCGTAGAACTGATCTTTGGCTTCTGTGGTAGACGTGAGGGTCGGGGCATACACAGAAAGGATGTTCACAAAGCCCAACGATGTCTTCATGCGGAGGGCGAGGATTCTTTCGGACCCTCCTGTAGGGGTTTCTGTGGTGGCGATTAGCAAGTTCCTCACTGCAAAACCTACACCATGCTGCCTGGACTCGTCCTGAGAAAGGCCCTTCTAATAAAAGGTGTAGTCTGATTCTCTAAGAGAACTGCTGTCGGCCAGGCGGGTTTCCTGAAGGCAAGCAACAGTGATGTTGAGTCGTGCCAGTTCCTTATTGATGTTGGTGGTCTTGCGAGAGTCGTCCATTTGTTAGAGATCAGTGGTAAGTCCGGGGCACATGGTGCGAACGTTCCAGCTTGCAAATTGAAGAGCTGGAGTCTTCGTATATTTCTCCATTCGACTGCCTGGTGCAGATTGACGCTTGCTTGTCGGGAGAGACCCCTAAGCTCTACGCACCCAGTAGAGCAGGCAAGCCATGGCGGGGCGGCATCTTACTGGCTGGGGGCTGCCCAGCTTGAGGTGGGTAGTAGCTGCCCAGTGAAGCTGCGAAGGCTTCTGTCACCATCGGACGAGACCCCTGGCACTCCTCCCTATGCCAGCCGGTTGGCGCTTATAACCAGTAACTGCCTTGTCTCGTGTTGTGCCAAAATCTTGCGACGCTGCTAGAGTGGCCTCTCCAGTTTGCGCTAAAAAGCCTGGGCGGGGTAGTATGGGGACACTGGGCTGCCCATATGTCAGTGTCCCCCTCTCGGTGTCACTGGCTGAGTCCAAGGGAAAGGATGATCCAATACAGCTTGGGACCAGTTCCACTGCAGGAGTTGCCGGAAAGTAGTGCTGAGCATCTGCCAACCGCCTTAGGGCTCCACTCCGGATTTATCCTAGAGGTTTACTTCTGAAGCCTTTCCTGTGATCAGGTATAGCCACAAGGCAGCAGAGGTTTGGAATCAGAGTTTACCTTCGACTAGGTAGTTTACCGGTCAAGGCTAATGGGCACCACCTGCCCGGATTTGAAATCAGAGTGGTCCTTCTCCTAGGTGGACTGACATCCAAGTCTGATGAGCCCCAACTACCCAGAGCAACCTGGTTATAGCGCCAGAGACTGGTGGTAGTATTATGTTTAAGGGCTGTTTTGCTGCCAGTGGAACTGGTGATGAAATAATAAAGAAGGAAGAATGGACAAGGCTGGGTGTTCCAACAAGACAATGAGTGGTTAAATCAAAAGTGGTTAAATCAGACTAGAACTAAAGTTTTGGACTGATCTGTTAGGATCTGTGCATGGATGGAGGACCATGATCACACTTGAAGTTCATTCTTGTTATTTTCTGTGTTTATCATTATCATTGTTTTCCTGGGTTGTCATTATTATTATTATTATTATTATTATTATTGTTATTATTCTTCTTTTTTTTTTTTTTTTTTTTTTTTTTTTTTTCTCTCTCGGCGCCACACGAGTCGGCTGCCTTTTGCAACAGCGGCTCGATTCCGAGTCTTTTTCCCTTCCTCTCTCTTTTGATCCGTCTTTTTTTTTCACCCCACTTATATCACGGACACACAGATCGTCCTAAATGTCTCCTGAGCCGGTGGACGGAGCCACTGTCTATAGCAGGATACGATACAGCAGAGAACAGCTGCTAGCATTCAACCGCCACCCGGTCCCATTGGAAAAACTCGACATACCGAGAGAACTGAGGCGAAAACGCCGCGGCTGCCGGGCTGGAGTAAGGCGGAGGACAAAAAATATAAGGTACAGACCCTCCCTTCCATCTGTTGTCATGGGAAATGTACGGTCGATACTGGGAAAGTTAGATGAGCTAGCGGCTATCTCCCGTTATGATAGCACATACCGGGAGTGCTCTCTCCTTTTGTTTACTGAGACGTGGCTAACTGAACTAGCAGCAGATGCTAACATTGAGCTGGAGGGTTTTCACATGATACGAGCTGACCGAACACCAGAGAGTGGCAAGGCTAGGGGCGGTGGAGTGATAATGTATGTTAACAACAACTGGTGCAGACCGGGACATATCACTGTTAAACAACGACACTGCAGCAAAGACATTGAGTTGCTAGCTGTTAGCATGAGGCCTACATATCTCCCGAGAGAACACTCACACGTGATCTGCATTGTTGTTTATGCAAATCCGACGGCGAACGCTGGGACAGCACGTGACGTCATCCATTCAGTAACCAGCAGGCTGCAGACAGAACACCCAGATGCTCTTCTCCTCATCTCAGGCGATTTCAACCATGTTTCACTGTCTCCCATTCTACCCACGTTCACCCAGTATGTCACATGCCACACTAGAGACAATAAAACACTGGATTTATTCTACGCAAACACTAAGGAGGCGTACACCTCATCACAACTCCCCCCACTCGGGAGATCGGATCACAACTTGGTTCATCTCCGGCCGGTGTACAAACCCCTAGTGCACAGACAACCTCCGGCCATGCACACTGTGGAGTTATGGTCTGAGGAGACAATGGACACCCTAAAGGGCTGTTTTGAAGCCACCGCCTGGAAGCAGCTCTGCGATCCACATGGTGAGGACATCGATGGCCTCATTCACACCTTCACGGGCTACCTCAGCTTCTGTGTGGACAAATCCGTTCCCACCAAGACCATACGGCGTCACTCAAACAACAAACCCTGGATCAACCCTGAGATAAAAACACTTCTGAGAGAGAAGAAGAGGATCTTCAGGTCAGGGAACAGGGAGATGCTGAAGTCCGTACAGAGGGAGCTGAGGAGAAAGATCAGAGAAGGCAAGGACAGCTTCAGGAAGAAGATGGAGGACAAGCTGCAACAGAGCGACATCAGCGGGGTCTGGAGAAACCTCAAAACCATCTCGGGGCTCCAGAATACCTCCCCCCAGGCCACAGGGGGCAGGGAGTGGGCGAACAACCTGAATCTGTTTTTCAATAGATTTGACCAACCGCCCTCCCCCCTGACTGCACAACAACCACTGCTGCCTCTAAAGAAATCAAGTCCTGCTGCCCACTCCCCACTCCACCAACACCCCCCCACTCCCAACACACAGCCCCCCATCCTGACCCTGACCAGGACCCAGGTGAGGACGGAGCTGAGGAAGATCAAGGCGAGGAAGGCGCCGGGACCGGACGGCATCAGCGCAAAGCTCCTCAAGTCCTGTGCAGACCAGCTGTGTGGGATTGTGACGTATATCTTCAACATGAGCCTGAAACTGGGGAGGGTACCACAGCTGTGGAAAACATCTTGTGTGGTACCTGTACCAAAAACTTCCCACCCCAAAGACCTGAACAGCTACAGACCGGTGGCCTTGACGTCCCACTTGATGAAGACCCTGGAGAGACTGCTCCTTGCTCACCTCCGCCCCCTGGTGGAACCAGCGATGGATCCACTCCAGTTCGCCTACCAGCATGGCATTGGGGTGGAGGATGCGGTGATCTTCCTCCTTCACCGTTCTCTGTCCCACCTGGAGAAGCCCGGGAATATGGTGAGGATCATGTTCTTTGACTTCTCCAGTGCTTTCAACACCATCCAACCGATGATCCTGAAGGACAAGCTGCTGCGCGCAGGGGTGGACCAGCACCTGTCATCATGGATCCTGGACTACCTCACGAACCGGCCTCAGTTTGTGAGAACCCGGGACTGTGTTTCCGACACGATCATCAGTAGCACGGGGGCCCCCCAGGGAACGGTGCTGGCTCCCTTCCTGTTCACTCTTTATACTGCGGACTTCTCACACAACACAACACACTGCCATCTACAGAAGTTCTCTGATGACTCTGCGATCGTTGGCCTCATCTCCAATGGAGATGAAGCTGAGTACAGAGGGCTTATCCAGGACTTCGTGGACTGGTGCCATCGGAACTGCCTCCAGATCAACGCGAGGAAAACTAAGGAGCTGGTGGTGGACTGCCGCAGGCATGGGCAGCCCCTCACAGTACCAGTAAATATACAGGGAACAGACATCGAGATGGTGACATCCTATAAGTACCTGGGTATTCATCTGAACAATAAACTAGACTGGTCACACAATACTGATGCACTCTACAAGAAGGGACAGCGCAGGCTGTTCCTGCTGAGGAGACTCAGGTCTTTTGGTGTACAAGGGGCGCTGCTGAAGTCATTCTATGACACGGTGGTGGCATCAGCCATCACTTTTGGAGTGGTCTGCTGGGGCAGTGGCATTACTGCAGCCGATAGGAAGAGACTGAACAAACTGATTAAGAAAGCTAGCTCTGTCCTGGGGCAGCGCCTTGATCCGATGGAGGAGATAGGAGAGAGAAGGACGGTGGCTAAACTGTCATCTCTGCTGGAGTCCGAGTTCCACCCTATGCAGGACATACTGGATGCACTGAGGAGCTCATTTAGCAGCAGACTACATCATCCCAGGTGCACAACCGAGAGGTTTCGTAGGTCCTTCCTACCAACGGCTGTCAGACTGTACAACCTAAGCAGGGCTGCTCGCAGAGATAGCAAAAGACGTAACAAACAAACAAACTAATAGTTTTTTGAATGCAAAAGATGCAATAGACTTACACAATGGTCCCCTCCGGCATACAACTAGGAACATACCGGTCGCTATGGAGGGTGAGAATATGTATGGGCACATAATCATACCATGTAGGATAACTAAGTAGACGGTTATGCTGTTTCATTCCATCTAGCAACAATGCTCTGCACTGTGTGTGTTTATATATTTGCATATTTATTCCATCTAGCTACAATGCTCAGCACTGGGTGTGTTTATATATTTATATATCTACATATTATTCCATCTAGCTACATTGCTCCGCACTGTGTGTGTTTATATACTTGCATATTTATTCCACCTAGCTGCAATGCTCCGTACTGTGGGTGTTTATATATTTACATATTTATTCCATCTAGCTACAATGCTCTGCACTGTGTTCATATATTCATATATTTATTCCATCCAGCTACAATGCTCTGCACTGTGTGTCTGTGTGTGTGTGTATATATATATATTTTATAGTAATACGTACATATGTTTATTAGCTGCTCTTGCTTGCTTGTTTTTTTTCTTGCCTTCTGATTGTTGCTCTGAGTGTTGCTATCCCTGTGCTGTTGCAATCCTGGAATTTCCCTGTTGTGGGACTAATAAAGGCTTATCTTATCTTATCTTATCTTATCTTATGGTCCATTATGTGGATTATGGTTATCATGGGTTTTGGTGGTATTATCCTTTGTTCATTTCATTAGGTCTCATGTGTTTTCCCTGCCCGAGTCTCAGTTAATTATGATTATTATCATTATGATTGTTTTGGTCTTGTCTCCCTTAATCCTTTGTTCATGTCTCTGTGCATTTCCTGTCAGTGATTGTATGTGTTGCCCTGCCCATCCTGTTTTCCCATATCTGTCATTGCTGTTCTCCACATGTGTCAGTTGTTAATCTTGATTAGCATCTTCACTTGTTTGGTATTGATTGATCATCCCTTGCCTTATTTAAACCCGTGTCTGCCTTTATTCTGTCTGGTGTCCTTGAATGTCATTTTGCGTGATTACATGCTTCAGGCCTCGTATTTAGTTCCTGTCTTGCCTTGCCTGCATTCCTGTCAAGTTTAATATCATTTGGATTTTGTCAAGTCTTGTTTTTGAACCGTCAAGCTGTGTTGGGGTTTGACCAGCTCAAAATAAAACTTTAAGACTTTACGTCCAGCATTTGGGCTCTGAATTCTGCCCTGGAGGGGCACTCAGCGTTGACATGATCTTCCCAAAATCCTGACTTAAACCCCACTAACAACTTGTTGACTGTGCTCAAGAAACAAGTAAAATGCCCGAAAGCCAATAAATTTAGTCAAAGTGCACAAATGAGCTGTCAAAGAATCAACCAGAAGCTTGTGGATGGCTACCAAAAGCTTGATTGAGGTGAAAATGTCTGACAGACATTGCACTAAATATTAGTATTGCTGTAAGTATATTTTTTGACCCAGTAGATTTTCTTGTTTTCATAAGATTTATAATATTTTTAAAGAACCATGTATGTATGTGTTTGAATCATTCCATCAAAGAAAATCAAACTTCCAGGAATCAATAGAAGCTTGATATTGCTATGATATACATGCCCTATAGATGTGTGTGTAAACATTTGACCTCAAATGTATCTGTTTCAACTCAGTGACTAACAAAGAAAAAGAAATGTCCTAATTCTGCTTTCTAAATCCACTCTCCCTTTTTCTTTGCTAGATGCAAGAATAATTCTGTTTCACACATTCAACCCCCCATAAAAGTCAAGAGTGTTCTTGAAAATCATTACTATTTTTGGCTTGGTAACAAAGGTGGAACAGACATCTACAACAAAGGTGAGTGAGATTTAATTGATTTTAAACTCAGTACTGAGTCATCACTTGTCACACACCCTGTCTGAACCTCTTTAAAAGGCGTTCTTCACTCATTATTTTGATAAAACTGTAAGCCTCACCTTTTCTGATCAAAAGTTTCTCAATATCACAATCCACAAACTTATCCTTAAAGACAGCATTGTACTGTTATACACGTTTCATCTCCTCTAAACTTCTTGTAAGCAACTATCGATGCAATGGAGATGAACTGTCTCCTTTTGAAACGCTCACCTCAAAGGTGCTGAATCCAAATCTCTACACAGTTGAGCTAAGCCACAGGGACTTCACATGGGAAATCAAACGCTGTTTCAAGCACTTCCAAGCTCTTCATCAGTAGCTGCTGATGTTCAAGGCTCCCTCTGCCAACCTGCACGTAAGAACTGTTAATTTCCCCACCTTTTGTCACTCACTTAGATATGTGGCAAGCAAAGCCAGCACACACATAAACATGTGCAGAATCACATAAAGCGCAGCAATTAAAATTGACTTGAGGCAAGAAAACGGTACTTAACTGCTTACTTTGCTTTATATGCCCCAGTGTTTCTTTCTCAGCTTTGCTAGTAGTAAATTTCAGTTGCACTTCCATGAATTTCCCAATTTGGTAAAAAAAAAATGAGCTGGTTCTCACACTGAAAATCCATTTTCTTTGTAAGAAGCTTCAGAATTTCAAAAAGCAACTTTCACCAAGCTAAAAGCTTGGAAGACCATTAAACCTACTTTATGTGCCAAATTGAGGGAACAGCAATTATTCATGATTCTATTCTTACTCATTTTAAGATGGTGGATTTAAAGTAAATGCTATCTCATTCCTATTCTCATTAAAACATAATTCATTATGCAGTCTACCTTCATTTATTTCACCTTCATATTTATTTATTTAATCTTTAGCTCATTCTGATGAAGCCAAAAGGAGCTAATGTGATGGCGCTGCATCTGTTGTCCATCCATCTGTCCATATTTCACAAAAATTGCTACTCCTCCTAGGCAACTACCCTGATTCTAAACAAACTTATACATAATGATCCTCAGGTTGGTCTGCATCCAGATTGAGCTCAAGATCAAGGTCATTGTGAAAGGTCAGGAGATCTGGGCACTTATGATTTCATGAAAACTGGTACTCCTCCTGGGCAATTGCCCCAGAGCTTGGCAAGCTCATGCACACTGATCTTCAAGTGGGTCTGAATCCAGGCTGTGCTCAAGGTCAAGTTCAAGGATTAGGAGATCTGTTATCTTGATTCTCACCAAACTCACACACAATGACCCTCATGTGTGTATCTATCCAGGTTGTGCTCAAGGTCAAGTTCTGGGTCAAAGGTAATCATTTAATTTACACTGTACACTGTCACAGCCACATGTCTCCATACAAAATTGCTCCTGTGCAACTTCCAAGAAGGAACATTAGGTTTAGAAATAATATGCAACTAAAAAGTGATCAGTGAGTACATGATACTACCATCTCCACTTCAATGCAAGATCCAGATTTGTCAACAAGTCCTCTAATATAAAAATACTTTGTGTAGTCTCAGTTCTCTGAATAAGATCATATGTACTATCGCAGGTGTTACCGCCATTCACAGAATTTCACAGTGGGACAGAATTAAAATTGTGTTCCCATGCTGGAGTCCTGTGTTCACATCGCTATCTTGTTCTTTTGTCACCTTGACTTTGAGATTCACTTCTTTTCTATACTGAATACACATTTTAGGTGTTTAAGGTTAGGGTTAGGGTTAAGAAAAGGTCAGAGTCTACATTACAGACACTGCAATTGCAACCCTCGCCCGTCTAGTTATTTATGCAACCACTAGAAGTTACTTAATGTCAAAACATACTGTACATATAGATTGCAATACTTGCTGATAAAAATGATCCTATCAGGTATTTTCTGGTGGAGGACAGACTTAAGTTTTTATAGAGGACCACAAAGAAGGTCTATGCCAAGGTGTTGTAGAGGAGAGTCTGGCCGTTGGTCAAACCTCTGATTCAGGAGGAATAATGTGTTTTTTGTCCTGGTCATGGCACATGGGGGCAACTCTTCACCCTTTCAAGGAT
Source organism: Pholidichthys leucotaenia (assembly GCA_020510985.1). Classification (NCBI taxonomy): domain Eukaryota; kingdom Metazoa; phylum Chordata; class Actinopteri; order Cichliformes; family Pholidichthyidae; genus Pholidichthys; species Pholidichthys leucotaenia. The sequence goes on from CM035843.1 coordinate 96,224,658, forward strand.
CCTTGAGGGTTCGTGGGAGTTTGCCCAACCAGTTCACATGAGTTTTGTGGACTTGGAGAAAGCATTCAACCACATCCCTTATGGTTTCTTGTGGGGGGGGGGGGCCTTCGGAAGTATGGGGTATTGGGCTCATTGTTATGAACTGTCCGGTCCCTATACAACCATTGTTAGAGTTTGGTTCGTATTGCCAACAATCAGTTGAACTCATTCCCAGTGAGAGTTGGACTCCACCAGGACTGCCCTGTGTCACGATCCTGTTCATAATATTTAGAATCAGAATCAGAATCAGAATCAGATTTATTGCCATTGTTCATGTAGTACACAAACTAGGAATTTGTCTTGGTGCAATGCTGCAACATTAAACATGATAAAAATAGAAGATAGAAATAAAAAAAACTATACATGCAATAAAATGTAGAATATGAATGAGTAATACTAGTCAAGCAATTTTAAATATATTAGCGAGCAGCAGATATTGTGGAGTACCACATAGTGCAGTCGGTAATGCATAAAGAAAACAGTGATGATTGACATGAGTCTGGTTGAGCTGCTGTACGTAGTGCACGAGAGTCTAATAAGTCACTTAGTGTTCAGCAGTCTGATGGCAGAGGGGAAGAAGCTGTTCACGTGATGGGAGGTTTTAGTCTGAATGGACCGAAGTCTTCTACCTGAGGGGAGGGGGGCAAACAGTACGTGACCAGGGTGTGAAGGATCGGCTATGATCCGGCCTGCACACCTCCGGGTCCTGGAGATGTACAGATCCTGGAGGGATGGGAGCTTGCAGCCGATCACCTTCTCAGCAGCGCGCACGACGTGCTGCAGCCTTAGTCTGTCCCTGGCAGTGGCTCCTGCGTACCACACGGTTATGGAGGTGGTGAGGATGGACTCGATGATGGCCGTATAGAACTGCACCAACATCTTGGTGGGTAGCTTGAGCTTCCTCAGCTGCCGCAGGAAGAACATCCTCTGCTGGGCCTTTTTGATGAGGGAGCTGATGGTCGGCTCCCACTTGAGGTCCCGGGTGATGGTGGTGCCCAGGAAGCGGAAGGAATCTGCAGTGGTGATGGGAGAGCCTGTGAGGGTGAGGGGGGGCAGAGGGGTTGTGACTTTCCTGAAGTCCATGATCATCTCCACTGTCTTCAGAGCATTCAGCTGCAGATTGTTGTGGCTGCACCAGGACGCCAGCTGGGCCACCTCTCTCCTGTAGACGGATTTGTCGCCATTGGAGATGAGCCCGATGAGGGTGGTGTCGTCCGCAAACTTGATCAGCTTGACAGACTGGTGGCTGGAGGTGCAGGAGTTGGTATAAAGGGAGAAGAGTAGGGGGGAAAGTACACAGCCTTGGGGTGATCCGGTGCTGATGCTAACAGAGTCTGAGACAGTCTTTCCCAGCCGCACATGCTGCCTCCAGTCTGTCAGGAAGTCGGTGATCCACCTGCAGAGGGAGTCAGGCACGTTGAGCAGGGACAGCTTGTCCCGGAGCAGAGCGGGGCGGATGGTGTTGAATGCAGAGCTGAAGTCCACAAACAGGATCCTGGCGTAGGTTCCCGGGGAGTCCAGATGCTGCAGGATGGAGTGGAGGGCCAGGTTGACTGCGTCGTCCACAGACCTGTTGGCTCGGTAGGCAAACTGCAGCGGGTCCAGGAGGGGAGTGGTGATGGACTTGAGGTGGGGCAGGACCAGGCGCTCAAAGGACTTCATGACTACAGAGGTGAGCGCTACAGGTCTGTAGTCGTTAAGTCCAGTGATCCGTGGCTTCTTGGGGACAGGGATGATGGTGGAGGTTTTGAGGCAGGTCGGCACGTGGCATAACTTCAGGGAGGTGTTAAAAATGTCTGTGAAGACAGGAGGAGACATTTATGGACAGGAGACATTTATGGACAGGATTTCTAGGCTCAGTCAAGGAATGGAGGCTGTCATGCTCAGGGACGACAGGATCTCATCGCTGCTGTTTGCAGATGATGTCATCATGTTGGCTCCATCAAGCAGTGGCCTACAGGTCTTGCTAGGATGGATTGCTACTGTGTGTGAAGCGGTTGGGATGAGAATTAGTACCTTTAATTCAGACACCATGGTGTTCAACTCAAAAAGGGTGGATTGTCCTCTCTGGGATGGGGACAAGATCCTGCCCCAAGTGGAGGAGATCAAGTATCTCAGGGTCTTATTCACGTGTGAGGGGAGAATAGAGCGAGAGACTGATAGACAAATCGGAGCAGCATCTGCAGTGATGGAGACATTGTACTGGTCTGTCTTGGTGAAGAGTGAGCTCAGCTCTAAAGCAAAGCTGTCGATTTACCGCTCAATCTACCTTCCTACCCTCACCTATGGTCACAGACTTTGGATAATGACCAAAAGAATGAGTCACAGATACAAGCAGCTGAAATAAGCTTTATCCTTGGTTGCTGGACTCACCCTTAGAAATAGGGTGAGGAGCTCAGTTATCTGGAAGAGGCTCAGAGTAGAACCACTGCTCCTCCACATCAAAAGGAGCCAGTTGAGGTGGTTTGGGTGTCTGATCAGTCATGCCTCCAGGACACCTCCCATTTGAGGTGTTTCATCCCACTGGGAGGAGACCATGGAGCAGACCCAGGACACGCTGGAGAGACTATGTCTCCCATTTGGCCTGGGAACGCCTTGGTGCCCCATCTGAAGAGCTGGAAGAGGTGGCTGGAGGGAGGGACAACTGGACTTCTCTGCTTGAACTGCTGTCTCTGTGACCCGGATTCCTGGAAAGCGGCAGAAGCTGGATGGATGCATGGATCCCTGAAAAGTAATTTTATGGGAATACTTAATGTGCAATTCATGTACTCTACAGCTGAGAGGAAAACAGCTGGACTCTTCCTGGCAGATGTATCTGAAGGGCCACTTAAAAAAATCCTCAATAGCAACACTCATGGGATCCAGCTATTGACCACAACTGCAGCTACCTAAAGCACCTCTCTTGTAAAAGCATGTCATCAATACAGTCAACTGTATTGAAAGTGAACCATCTTCACTTTAATTAGGTGTGGGAAAAATAACAATAATTTCATTTTTGTCAGAGTGCTGTGGTCTGCATGAGGAGAGCCCCTTCATAGAGGATGGTGATGGAGAATGGCTTGAATTAATGAGGGGAAACACAGCGGGCAGGAGCAAAGAAACTATCACTTAAAAAGCTAAGATGGTGGCTAATATCTATTGCCCTGAGAAAAAAAGCGGTGAGTTGACACATAATAATGATGCATAAGTGCAAAGTCAGCATCTTGCAGTAAAACAAAGTAAATTTACTCTTAAAGAATATGTGCGACAGAACTGTTTCTGAAGGAAAGTTTCATTATTGAACTGCCAGTGTGTCAGAATAAAACTTATTTTCTGAGATTTAAGAATAAACTGGTCTTTGCAATTTCTGGTATGTGTATGGCTACTTTAAAAAACAAAAGCAGAAACATTTAAACAACTCAGCATTGTTGGCATCATGTTTTATTCGAATTTTAGAAGACTAGACAGTATATTTTACTTGGGATTTTAAATCAACAGCAGGACTTATTTGTCCACACAATTAGTATGATTGCAAAGAAATATTCCCCTTAAATGTAACAAAGTCATTTGCAGGTTTAATTTTGTGTCATCTCTAATGATTGCAACCCCAAACCCCTTTACACAAACAGGAGAAGATGAAACAGAGGAGAGGAGAGCTGCAACCAAACTGTTGTTTAAACATTTTTTTGTTGATGGGACTGTTGAGAACATGTTTGTGTTACTTACAGGTTGAGGATGTCTGGGTCAATTAAAGATGGTTATTTTGATTTAAACACCCTAGTATTTATTCAGAGATAGAACTAATGTTTAAATAATATATAACATACAGTGGGGAAAAAAAGTATTTAGTCAGCCACCAATTGTGCAAGTTCTCCCACTTAAAAGATGAGAGAAGTCTCCAATTTTCATCATAGGTATACCTCAACTATGAGAGACAAAATGGGAAAAAAAAATCCAGAAAATCACATTGAAGGATTTTTAATGAATTAATTGGTAAATTCCTCAGTAAAATAAGTATTTGGTCACCTACAAACAAGCAAGATTTCTGGCTCTCACAGACCTGTAACTTCTTCTTTAAGAGGCTCCTCTGTCCTCCACTCGTTACCTGTATTAACTGCACCTGTTTGAACTCGTTATGAGTATAAAAGACACCTGTCCACAACCTCAAACAGTCAGACTCCAAACTCCACTATGGCCAAGACCAAAGAGCTGTCAAAGGACACCAGAAACAAAATTGTAGACCTGCACCAGGCTGGGAAGACTGACTCTGCAATAGGTAAGCAGCTTGGTGTGAAGAAATCAACTGTGGGAGCAATTATTAGAAAATGGAAGACATACAAGACCACTGATAATCTCCCTCGATCTGGGACTCCACGCAAGATCTCACCCCATGGGGTCAAAATGATCACGAGAACGGTGAGCAAAAATCCCAGAACCACACGGAGGGGGGGCCTAGTGAATGACCTGCAGAGAGCTGGGACCAAAGTAACAAAGGCTACCATCAGTAACACACTACGCCGCCAGGGACTCAAATCCTGCAGTGTCAGACGTGTCCCCCTGCTTAAGCCAGTACATGTCCAGGCCCGTCTGAAGTTTGCTAGAGAGCATTTGGATGATCCAGAAGAGGACTGGGAGAATGTCATATGGTCAGATGAAACCAAAATAGAACTTTATTGTAAAAACTCAACTTGTCGTGTTTGGAGGAGAAAGAACACCATACCTACTGTGAAGCATGAGGGTGGAAACATCATGCTTTGGGGCTGTTTTTCTGCAAAGGGACCAGGACGACTGATCCGTGTAAAGGAAAGAATGAATGGGGCCATGTATCGTGAGATTTTGAGTGAAAACCTCCTTCCATCAGCAAGGGCATTGAAGATGAAACGTGGCTGGGTCTTTCAGCATGACAATAATCCCAAACACACCGCCCGGGCAACGAAGGAGTGGCTTCGTAAGAAGCATTTCAAGGTCCTGGAGTGGCCTAGCCAGTCTCCAGATCTCAACCCCATAGAAAATCTTTGGAGGGAGTTGAAAGTCCGTGTTGCCCAGCGACAGCCCCAAAACATCACTGCTCTAGAGGAGATCTGCATGGAAGAATGGGCCAAAATACCAGCAACAGTGTGTGAAAACCTTGTGAAGACTTACAGAAAACGTTTGACCTCTGTCATTGCCAACAAAGGGTATATAACAAAGTATTGAGATGAACTTTTGTTATTGACCAAATACTTATTTTACCGAGGAATTTACCAATTAATTCATTAAAAATCCTTCAATGTGATTTTCTGGATTTTTTTTTCCTCATTTTGTCTCTCATAGTTGAGGTATACCTATGATGAAAATTGGAGACCTCTCTCATCTTTTAAGTGGGAGAACTTGCACAATTGGTGGCTGACTAAATACTTTTTTGCCCCACTGTATATGGTCTTGATCTTGACTTAGGCTATGGTCACACTGCAGGTTTTAATACTCAATTCCGATTTTTTTGCACACGTGACCCATATCTGATTTTTTTTAATGATAGTATGAACAGCATACATCCGTTTTTGTTTTTTTTTCCACACCAGACCCAGGCCACTTTCATATGTGGTCCTAATTCAAATACGTAGCTGATATCTGATAGATTTATGCAAGCTGAAGAAGAGGAGAAATAAGCTTTGAATGAGATCTGGAACACTGCGAGAGCATATTAAAACCTTACGCTGAGCAGAGTGTCACAGAAGAGACCAAGACAAGAGGTAGAGGAGTATCTCTCCAGCATGTATAGTGATCCAGAAAGGGGCGTAGAACTAGAGATCAGGGAGGCCTTGATGACCCTTGACGGGCCGACATCCATGCTTGTTGAACAAGAATCTTCATGGAAGGAGGTCAATGACTTCCTGAAAAGGGCAAGGGGCTGCTCAGCACCAGGACCCAATGGCATCCCGTACAAAGTGTACAAACGGTGTGAGAGACTGAGAAAGATGCTCTGGAAGCTGCTGAAGGTGATGTAGAAGGCAAATCGCCTTCCAGATAAGTGGCTCATTGCAGAGGGGTGTTTTTTCTCCAAAGAGGAAAACTCATCGGATATCAAACAGTTCCACACCATTTCTCTTCTGAATGTAGAGGGAAAGATATTCTTTGGAATTTTTGCAAGCAGGCTCACCAACTTTCTGGTGAGCAATAAGTATATTGACACCTCAATTCAGAAGGGGGAGTCCCAGTAGTTCCAGGGTATGTGGAGCACACAAGTGTCATCTCAAAGATAATCCAGGATGCAAAATGCAGTCACAAAGATCTTGCAGTTTTGTGGCTTGATATATCCAATGCATATGGAACCATCCCCCACTAGCTGGTGGAGCTCACACTACAAGCGTACCATGCCCCAGGAAAAGTTCAGCATCTCCTGCAAGAGTACTTCAACCACTTTAAGATGTGGTTCACCTGCGGGGGCTTTACCACCAGCTGGCAGCATTCTCCAGTTAAAGCATTCATGGATGATCTGACAATAACTGCAAGATCATTCTCAGAGGGGCAATGGACTCTGGAAGATCTTTGCAAGATCATTACAGGAGCCAGGATGGAATTTAAGCCATCAAAGTCATGGAGCCTTGTGCTAAGGAAAGGATGCATCCAGGACCGGTCCTGCTTCAGGATTGGAGAAGAACTTATCCCCACTGTTAGTCAGAGACCTATTAAGAGCTTGGGAAAATGGTACAGAGCAGAACTGAATGACAGAGAGAGTGTGAAAGAGATGCTTGGACAGGCTAAGGCATGGCTGCAAACCTTGGACAGGAGTGGGCTCCCTGGGAGATTTAAGGTCTGGGGCTACCAGCTGCTTCCAAGACTCCTTTGGCCACTGCTCATGTACAAGGTGCCATTAACAACAATCAAAGCCCTGGAAAGGCGGATTAACACCTTTCTTCGAAGATGGTTGTCGGTATACAAAAGCTTCTCTTCAATTGGCCTATACAACTCAGGAAGCAAGCTGTAGCTTCCAATAACATTAGTCGTTGAAGAGTTCAAGGTGACCAAGGCAGATGATAATGCTGCATGACAGCAGTGACTGACTCGTGCACCAAGCAGATATTACCATCTGCACAGAACAGAAGTGGGCAGTAAGCAAGGCTATGGCAGATGCAGAAAAAAGGATACACCACAAGGACATTGTGGGGACAGTCAACCAAGGCAGGCTGGGCCTAGGAGTCATAATCAGGGCAAGGTGGAGGGAGGCAGATGCCAAAGACTGGAGCAGCCTAGTCCAAAAAGAGCTTTGCATAATGAAGGAGGGCAGACAAGCCAGGGCAGCATCCATGAATAGCCAGGGGAGGTGGACATGTTGGACAGATGTTCAAGGAAGGTCACTGGGGTGGAGGGATATGTGGGGCATGGAGGAGCAGCGAATAAAGTTCCTCCTATGCTGTACATACGATGTTCTGCCAACACCAGTAATCCTCCACCGTTGGGGGCTGGTTGAGAATCCAGGCTGTATGCTGTGTGGAAAGCCAGCAAGCCCTGAACATGTGCTGTCATCATGCCAAGCTAGTCTGGTGGAGGCAAGTTCAGATGGAGGCACGATCAGATACTGTCTGAGCTTGCCACAGGTCTGGAGGTGGAGAGGAAGAAGGTCCACAACGCCACCAGGACAACAGGGCCCCGCCTGATTAGGTTTGTTAGGGCAGGGGAAACCTCTAGTGCAACACAAACAAGTGTAGGAATCCTGGCATCTGTTGCAGACTAGGACATGAGAGTTGATCTCAGGAGACAACAAGTTTCCCGAGGAGATTACATCATCAACCCTCAGACCAGACATAGTTTTGTGGTCCAAAGCATCAAAGCAAGTGGTTCTTCTTGAACTGACTGTGCCATGGGAGGAGAGGATAGAAGAGGCGTATGAGAGGAAACTTGGGAAGCACCAACGCCAAATTTATGAGTGCCAGCAGAGGGGATGGCAGGTGTGGCACTTGCCAGTGGAAGTGAGCTGCTGAGGATTTCCTGGGCAGTCACTCTGGAGTGGCCTGTCCAGATCTGGAATTAGAGGTTGCAATAGAAGAAGGGTAGTGGCTAATATTACCAAGCGAGCCAAGGCAGCATCGAGATGGCTGTAGCTGAAGCACTGCGGGCATAAAGAAAATACCATAGAGCAGTGGTGGTGGAACCATGAGGCCAAGGGGGCTGCCTCAGGATGCTGGGATCAGCTGTCAAGCCCCTTGAAGGTGTTGTGGACTAATTGACAAAACACCGATGAAGGAGGGTACCCACCTAATGACCCAAAGAAAGCACCATGGGCCCATGCCACAAGGCTCAGTCACTTTACTTGCAAAGCATAAGTGCTGGCCATCATCCTCTAGAACAAGGATGGGCAACTGGCATCCCACATGCGGCCCCAACGTCATCCACTGCAGCCTGCCAGTCCATTTTTAAAAATCAATTATTTATTTATATCCCATTTGAAAGCATTTGGAACTGCATTCTTAAAACTTAGGTGCAAGAGTCGAGCAAGTGTGTGGGAGCCACAGATAGAGGGAGCAGTGTGCCCTGCAGTACGTCTTTTAAGGTATGTATATGTTGCATGCTGAGATGCATTAATAGGCAGTGAACAGCAATAAATGTACAGAGGAGACTGCTTTTAAACAACAATAAATGCCACAGCTCCCCACAGAGGAGTACTTACAGTAACAAGTTTCAAACTGAAAGGCACATTTATAAAAGAAACGGAAAATTTACGACAGAAAAACACTAATTTAGAAAAAAAACCCAAGGACAACTAAAAAGTTATAAATTTTTAAATAAAATGATGCATATTTATCAGTAGAAGCTTGCACATCTAATACCAAAATATAGACTTACAAAAAAGGCTATTTTAAACCAGAAATGTAGCATATTTATGAGTAAAACTTTTTTTTTTTCCACAATATTTTTTATTGAACCTTTTTTTTTTTTACAAACATGGCACAAACAATCAAACACTAACACTAAAGTAATTAAAAAAAAAAACTATAACTACAACAACAACAAAAAAAATGTACTAAAAACAACAACCATTAACAAAGGCAAGTCATCAACAATGTTCCTCTGTTTAGTCTAGGTAATCTATTACATAAGAATACATATTATACATTCACCAATTTCGAATTTGCAAGGTCCACACGTCATTCACCTTCTTCTTCAGAAGTTATGTTTAATTTCTTTACATAATCAATGAAAGGTCTCCATATATTCTCAAACACATTTTCCTTTGATTTCAGTATCTCCCTGTTTTCATTTGAAATACACGGTATAGATAATCCACCCAAAAACCCATTTAGTTTTGTTAACTCAGTTTCATTTTTTGTATCATATAGTTTTTCATAATAATCTCTAAAGGCACTATTAATTTCTAAAGGATCTATAACTACCTGTCCATTACTTATAATACTGGTAATTGGTGTTTTAAATTCTAATTGTTTAATCTGCCATGTCAATAATTTTCCTGATTTTTCGAGTAAAACTATTTTTTACTTTGATCACATTCTTCTAATATTTCAAAAACATTTTTCTTCATTGTCATATTTCATTTTCTTCTTGGCCTTTTTTATTAATTACTGTCCGGAATTTCTCTTTGCTCATCATTTTGATGGAGAGTTTTAAAAATTAGTTCATGATAAATTTTATCAGTAATTTTAATTCTAACATGATAAAACACTGAGTAGCTTTTATTTTCATTTGCATTTTCAGTTTTAATTGTGAAACTTTTGACTTTGAAGAAAATACCCCCCCCCCCCTTCCCCCAGAAGGTTTACATGTAAATCTGGCCATTAGGAAGTAATGATAAAAATTTGTGGCCCTCACTTCCACCAAATGTAACGGGGGAACGACCCCGCTTTGTAGGGGGAAAGTCGTAAACACCTGCCCTGGATGACTACCGGGACGTCAGATCTAGGTCTGAGGCCCCAGTCCTTGTCCCAGTCCTTGTACCCACGTCAGTGGGAAAGTTGTGACCTGTTTGGCTGGACTCTCTGGCTTGAGGAGGGTGGAGTGAATGTGGATTACAAGGGCCCAAACCCTCATTAATAGCCAGAGGTTTCTTGCTAAAGTGCGCTACTTGGCAACAACAGAGCTAACTGATGGTGGCTCTCTCCCTGTAGTTCTAGCAAACAGGTGGGACGCCCCTACCCCAGGGCAACTCTTCCTTCCACAAAGTATACCACAACTTTAAGTGGGACAATATTGGCTTTTTATTAAAGAGAACCCTTGTTCTTAATGGCATAAATACAACAGTGACAGACCCCACAAAATGCTGTATTAATATAATCGGAATTCCCAATATTTCAACTCAGGTGTCACCCTTAATCACAGCATCAGTAGTAGATTCATGACACCTTAGCCCAAAACACACAGTCAGAATTCCCCCCCCCCCAAAAGAAACAAAATAATACTCTGTCACCTAAAAATTAAAATGCTGCAAGCAAAATCGTCCGAGGTAAAACAACAACAACAAAAAATTAATAATGTTGAAGGCCACAAAAATGAACAGGCACAGAAGTCTTCCTTTTCAGATTAACAGAACTGTAGAAAGAAGAAAATTAAAAAAAAAAATCACAAATGAAACTAAAGGCTCTGTGGATAACCCCCACAACAGACTGGGACAATCAGAGCGTGCATCGGGAGCGATTAACATTACAGTGAAATGTGTGTATTAATGTCAACAGGCAGCCTCGCTTCGTCTAGCTTTTTCCTGCTCAGTACTGTGATGTTAATGTGCCATTCATGCATTGTGTTCATGCTTCCTGCTCTTACTGTGATGTAAATGTCCCATGCCTTTCATGTATTGTCTGTAGTTGGGCATAAAAGCTGTATTGCTCTGTAGCTCACTCTCTCACTCTTACTACTGCTTCTGACTACTGCTGCTGAGAGCCTGAGGACCCGCTCCAGCCTGCCTGCACAAGGGCTGGAGCGAGTCCCTATGATGGCGGTATGATTTAATAAACCTACTTAAAACCTTCAGTTCGCTGCTTATAATTCTTTACCATCACATTGGTGACCCTGACGTGATGCACACGCTTTGTGCAACGCAACCTTCTGGTCTGGACAGCCCCGCTGGTGACCCGACGACAACGAACGCAGCACCCGGCGGTGATTCTCCGACGACAAGCGAACGCAGCAGCCTGGCGCAAATGATCTGCTCTCCCTTCTGCTACAGGGAGACCTCGACGCAGAGCCACTACCAGGCGAAACTCTCCGGAGATCACCCACGACCGGGAAAGCTGCAGAAAGCTTCATGGTGAGATCTGCACGACTGAGATCTGCACATCCACGCTGGGACCGGCCGCTCTCACAGCTCCTCCACACGAGAGCGCACGCACCTCGTCCTCTCTCCACGACGGCGACCTCCAGGGCCGACGGAGAACGCAGTGCGTGGACCTGAACGCACCATGACCAATCTACAGCAATACACTGAACAGGGATGATTATCGGCGCCGACTACGCTGATCTCCAGCAAGCTCCCTGACCCTGACTCACCTCTCCAGCAGGCCCACCCACGCACGGAACCCCTGCACACGCACCGGGGGGTTACGAGGATGGCGCACCATGCACGGGACAGTAACGGCTCCACAGACCGCCATCGTCCTTCGCCGCTGCAGACAGAACCTCCAGGGCTGCTCGTACACCTGAGGCACGCACGCAGCTCGCTCACAGGATTTTCTAATGGTCTTAGCCACGGCGCACAAAGGGAATTCAGCAGTCTGCAGTCCCCGAGGGCTTTAGGGTTGCGCCCGCACCTAAAGTCAACACGCCAAGTCCCTCTGCTTTTGTTTTTTTTTTTCCTTACAGCCGCTACGCAGCCTCGCTGCTCCTGTTTTTCTTCATGGCCGCTGTTAATCCTCGCAGGACTTAACCGCGAGAGGAGTCAGTGACTAATTTTTCTTCTTACAGCTGCTGCGGACCTCCGCACGTTCAACGGGACAGCCCCTCAACATCGCGGTTCCGCAGGCAATTTTTGCACGGCCCAGACAATTTCGCCATCCTGGGCCGGCACTTGCTACCCCCACCCCCCCTCCACCTCCGCCTGCACAGAGCTTTCCCTGCTCGCTGCCAAAGCCAGACTATCGAGGCCTCAGCCGCCTGCTGAGACCTCTTGGGGGGAGTAGTGTGGATAACCCCCACAACAGACTGGGACAATCAGAGCACGCATCGGGAGCGATTAACATTACAGTGAAATGTGTGTATTAATGTCAACAGGCAGCCTCGCTTCGTCTAGCTTTTTCCTGCTCAGTACTGTGATGTTAATGTGCCATTCATGCATTGTGTTCATGCTTCCTGCTCTTACTGTGATGTAAATGTCCCATGCCTTTCATGTATTGTCTGTAGTTGGGTATAAAAGCTGCATTGCTCTGTAGCTCACTCTCTCACTCTTACCACTGCTTCTGACTACTGCTGCTGAGAGCCTGAGGACCCGCTCCAGCCTGCCTGCACAAGGGCTGGAGCGAGTTCCTATGATGGCGGTATGATTTAATAAACCTACTTAAAACCCTCAGTTCGCTGCTTATAATTCTTTACCGCCACAGGCTCCTTAAGAGGCAATCTGTCGTGTCCGCTGCGTATCTTCGCAGCGAACATAAGAATTGGCAGCAAGCCCAAAACGCAGAGTAAGTTAAGTGTTTATTTACAATGGGTGAATGTACAGACAGTCCAAAAACAGTCACAGTGGAAAAGGGGAAGACACCTGGCTACAAACTAGGTTGGTCAAAAGGTTTGCCTAACGTGCTCCAATAAGGCAGGAGTGGAGAGAAAGGCACAAGAGACTTACAACAGTGTTGGAGTGGAAAGGCTCTAAGGGAACAGCACGTTTCAGTCCAGGGGTAAACCAACGAAAATGAGCTTGGATGTCCAATGTTGACATTGCAAAGCTGCCACAGTAGCTGGTCGCACTCTACTTTATTAATACACAAACCCTTAACGAGAGCAAGTGGACACAGCTGTGTGGCGAACAGGTGCGTGACTGATAGAACTCTGTGTGTGTGTGTGTGTGTGTGTGCGCATGTGGTGATTTCAAACAGCTGGTGAGTGTCTGGTACGAGGAAGAAGCGTGACTGTGGGACTGGCAGAGAGCAAGGCTCAATCTGCCAGCTGCAATTAATAAGACGTAATCAAAACCTACAGCCACAAGTCATGGATGGGGTGAACAACCCCGAACATGACAGTGCCCCCCCCACCTCAAGGAGTGGACACCAGATACTCACCAAACCATCACAAACGGAGAGCAAAACCGCCCCCCCCCCCGACCAAACCAGGGTGGGAGGTGGGGGAAAACAGGTTAGGAGGGATCAATTAAAAATGGCAAAACATCACAAAACAACACAATGACACTGCCCAACCCCAAAACAAGCTAACCCACCTCATCCCCAAGAGTCCCACAGTTCAGGGCGCCGGCCGGAGTCCAAGGCCCAGCAGGTGGCCGTAAGTTTAGGGGGCCGACCCAAGTCCCAGGGCCAGCAGGCAGCCTGCTGAATGGCATCAGGTGGCCTGTCTGAGAAAAAAGGCTACTTGACCCAGGAACCTAGTCCTTCGGGCGGCCTGCCCCCACGATTAGGCCACCAGGACCGGAGGGGCAGATGAGGCGGTGGCCCACCCACCGGAAGGCTGAGAGGTGGGTGGCCAGACAGGGGAAGAGGAACCCCTGTGGTTGCTGGTGGCAAAAGGGAAAAACCCCCAACGGTGCCCAGCAGAGGGAGGAAGGAACACCCACAGGGCCTCCAAAAGGAAAAGGATGACCATGGCGTCCACAAACTGTCCTGTGGCATCCCTGGTGGTCCTGATGTAGGACTGGAGCTCGGCTGCACCCTCAATGGTCCTGGCTTGGGACTGGAGCTCGGCTGCACCCTTGATGGTCCCGGCTTGGGACTGGAGCTCGGCTGCACCCTCGATGGACCCCGACCGAGCCATGGTTGCACCCACGATGGAGTCCAGCTGGACCCCTGCTGCACCCGCGGTGGGACCCGGCTGGGCCACTGCTGACCCCAACGCCATCTTGGCCATGGGCCAGCCGACCCATATGAGCACCCAAGTGAGGAGACGATCGATCACAGGCACCCTGGAGTGGGACTGGGTGCCCCCGACAACCACCTCAACCGGAACCTTGGTGACCTCCGGTTGTGAACCTGGAACCCCGGACTCATCCGGCAATGGTGAGCTCTCTCTGGCGACCCTGAAAAAGGACTCGGACAGAGATGAGGAAAGGTCAGAGTCGCCGGCAGCGGCAGAGCCCGGCGAGGCGAGCTCAGGTGCAGCGTTTGGCTGCAGCTGGCTCTCCTCACCTAAAGCTAGGCAAAAATGCTCAATAATAGAAAAGAGAAAGACAAAAGATAGCACTTGCCTTAGCTCAAGCTCTACCGCCGTCCAGGACTTCAGCGATCTGGGTGACATCTTCTCAGGTTTGGCCTCCAAAAGGTTCCGCTTGGGTGCTAACTCGTGATGGTCACTGCAGTCTCATCCCTCCCAGCTGCCATGACCCACGCTGGTGACTCCTCCGGTGTGGCGGCTGGGACCCGGTTCACCATAGCTGCGGGAGGACACCCCTCCCGGACCTCTAGCTCCTCCCAATCCTGACTGCTCGGCTCCAGTTCCGGCAGGCAAACAAAGGAGAGAGGAGAGAGGGCTGGTGAGCAGTCTTTAACAGCAGCAGGTGGGAAGAGCTCAGGGAACTGCTTTCCCTGAGCCTTCCTACCGGGAATCAGGCAAGACATTTCATTATTAATGTGAGTCAAATGAAAATGAACTTGCCTATTCTCCCGGTTTATGGTGTTGATAGCAGCTGCTGCTGTTTGGACATCTTCACCCATCTGTCCGAGAAAGGCAGTGCTAGGCTCCTTGGTAGAAGGTATGGGAGCCGCCCCTCTCATCACAGGAACGGGAGACCCCGGTGAAAAAATCAGGCGCCCCACTCCTGCCGGTGAACAAACCGAGGAGGAAGACCTCACAGCGGATGCGGAGGGAGATCCTGCAGACGGGACTGCTCGGGACAGGAGATGATCCGCTGCGGGAGTAACAGGGCTCGGTGTCGGAGCAGGAGCAGTTCGTCAGGTGGAATCGTTCTTCCAGGATTCCGGGTGATGCTGACGATGCCGACCTGATGGCTGCCATCTTGGAACGGTGGACGGAGGAGAGGAGAAGATGGCTGCCGGCGGAGAAGGGTGTTTCTGTTTGGGTTTCGACCAGAAAGTCCTTCTCTTCAGGTCGGGGAAAGCCTGCTCGAGCGCGTAGATGGAGGACAGTAATTTGGCGTACTGGGGATAATTCCAGAGGCCCGGGTGAGCTGCCAGAATATCCTGAGCCTCGTTGAGGCAGTCCCACTGTTCTCCGGGGCCATAGGCGTCTTTGGCGACGTACAGGAACCCCCGGATAGATGCGGCTGCCTATTCCTCCTCCATGCTGGGATATCCCATTGCCCGTCCACCTCTGCCGGTGTGGAAACAGCTAGACCGGGACATGATGCTCCGAACAGGTTGGTGAAAAAACACACAAAAGAATGAGTAACACGTTACTTACTGCTTGGGCTCTTTGGGTGGCAGCTTACTGTCATGTCCGCTGTGTATCTTCGCAGTGAACATAAGAATTGGCAGTGAGCCCAAAACGCAGAGTAAGTAACGTGTTTACAATGGGTGAATGTACAGACAGTCCAAAAACAGTCACAGTGGAAAAGAAAAAGACACCCGGCTACAAACTAGGTTGGTCAAAGGGTTTGCCTAACGAGCTCCAATAAGGCAGGAGCGGAGAAAAAGACACGAGAGACTTACAATAGTGTTGGAGCGGAAAGGCTTTAAGGGAACAACACGTTTCAGTCCAGGGGTAAACCAACGAAAGTGAGCCTGGATGTCCAACGTTGACATTGTTAAGCTGCCACACTAGCTGGTCACATTCTACTCTATTAATACACAAACCCTAAACGGGAGCAAGTGGACACAGCTGTGTGGCAAACAGGTGCGTGACTGATAGAACTCTGTGCGTGTGTGTGTGCATGTGGTGATTTCAAACAGCTGGTGAGTGTCTGGTACGAGGAGGAAGCATGACTGTAGGACTGGCAGAGAACAAGGCTCAATCTGCTAGCTGCAATTAATAAGACATCAAAACCTGCAGCCACAAGTCATGGACGGGGTGAACAACCCCGAACATGACACAATCCCCCCAAAAATCCACTGGACGTACTCTGGTCATTCCCACCACCAGCTATCAGTCTCTAGTGTGGTTAAATCGTCAATGTCCCAAAATGGCAGCTCTACAGTCCTCTGTCTTTAGTTCAAATAAAAGAAATCAAAAGTCTACCTCAGTCTCCTGTGTGGTGTAGTAACAGATTTAGAACAGTTTTACCAGGCAGAATGTAACAGGGTGAAGAGGTGATGCATCGGTGAAATGACGTCTGGATGGCAGGGGCAAAACTCCCACCAGCTTCCACTTTAATCCGGGATCTGGCTGGCTGTGGCAACCACTAGCGTCTTCTGGAATCCACCTGGTGGCGAGTGCACGCACTCCGTGCTCTGTCTTTGCAGAATAGCCAAACTTTCACTAGCAGAAACACGCAGTTGGCCCATACGCCTCTCTCTGGGTAATTTATAGGACCGAAGGTGGCTGGATTAATGTAGGCAAACTTGAAACAACAGTCCTGCTCACTGAGTCAATATCCACTCCACAAGCGAGACACTTCCGCTGTTAGTCTCTTCTTGTCCTGGGCAACAAAGAGGCGGGGAAGCTATGATGGGGGCAAACACAATAACTCGTCGAGCAAAACCCACATGTAGCTTCAAGCTGTGTAAAAAAAAACCCAAAACACTCCGATGATGGGACGTACCGTTTTCTCCAAGCGAGTAGCATCAATGCTCTGACTCAAAACCCACCAGTCCTGTGCACAAGCCTTGTAACACTTTTATATACTCTCGGCTGCCCTGTCACTCATTCTCTCTTGCAGCATCCGCGCCTCCCCTCCTCTCTCGCCTTGTTCGCCCTCCCCATTGCCTGATAGGCTACTCTACTTTCCCAGTCGATCCAACTTCCTGCAACACCTGTCAGGGGAGTCTAAGTGGCTGGTATACCATTTTAGGGACCATATTAAGCATACCATTACACAAAGTTGCCCATCCCTGCTCTACAACATGGCTGGGAGCCTACCCAGCCACTGAAGTGAGAGCGATGGATTCATCATATTATAGACATATTTTCCAAAGCGACCCCAGTCTGAACGGTCATGTTGCATTTCATCCGACTTTTTCCTCAGTGAAACAGATGCTACAATTCTGTGGTGGAGGATGCAGCAAGCATGGCAGACACAGCTGATTTGTGCTCTCTTTTTAATCTTCTTCTTCCCCTTATCACTGGATCATAATTTTGTCAGCTCCGACTGCACAACAACTTCAAACTTTTGGGGGCGTTGGGGTCAGGGCTGAAACTGTCAGACAAGCATTACAGGCACACAGTAATGGTACATTTACTGGACACTGCAAATTCCTTTTTCCCTGTAAACAGTACACTGTGAGTCCTGGCTGCTGTAATATCTAAAATGTAAAGTTAATACCGACATGACTGGAATGTAATGGCCAGATACGGGGGATACAAGGACCCACAGTCGAGGAGAGGGGAGTCTCTGGTGGCTTCTCCTTCCTGTGTGGGACTGGTGTTACGCCGCTGGTACTAGCCACGCTGTTTATTTATTATTAACCTTATTTATACATGTAATCCCATTGAGACACAGGGTCTCATTTTCAAGAGAGCCGTTTACACCGCGTTTCAAATTATTATGCAAATGATATTACTCTGATTTTCCTAGTCATTGCAAATGACAGTCAGTATAATTTTCAAGTCATCAACCGTTGGAGCATAATTCAGATTTTATTGAACAAACCTCCCAATGATAACTACTTTTTTTGCAAAAAACCCCCCCTCAAAATGCACTGTTCCAAATTATTTTGCACAACAGAGTTTTAAAACATTTTATTGGCTGCAAAGAACTGAAAATGGTAATTTGTTGAATTTGCAGCATTAGGAGGTCATATTTACTGAAATCAAAAACTATTTCAATCAAAAACATCTTAACAGGCCAACTTACATGTTAACATAGGACCCCTTCTTTGATATAACCTTCACAGTTCTTGTCTCCCTTGAACTTTGTGAGTTTTTGGAGAGTTTCTACTTGAATTTCCTTGCAAGATGTCAGAATAGCCTCCCACAGCCACTGTTTTGATGTGAACTGCCTCCTACCCTCATAGATCTTTTGCTTGAGGATGCTCCAAAGGTTCTCAATAGGGTAGATTTATGCATAACTGCAAACCTCTGGAGGATCTTACACCTTGAGCTTCGTGGGACTCCAGGGGCACCAGCAGCTTCAAATACCTGTTTACTGCTTTGTAATGGCATTTCAGCAGCTGCTCTCTTAATCTGATGAATTTGTCTGGCAGAAACTTTCCTCATTATGCCTTTAT
Source organism: Pholidichthys leucotaenia (assembly GCA_020510985.1). NCBI lineage: Eukaryota > Metazoa > Chordata > Actinopteri > Cichliformes > Pholidichthyidae > Pholidichthys > Pholidichthys leucotaenia. The sequence continues at coordinate 96,243,098 of CM035843.1, forward strand.
CTGCACGAACCCGTTTGTGCTCTGAATCAGCCACAAATTTCTTTACAGTACAATGATCACGCTTAAGTTTTTGTGAAATAGCTAATGTTTTCATACCTTGTTTAAGGCATTGCACTATTTGACACTCCAGCAGCATAGAGATTCTTTTTCTTTCCCATATTGCTTGAAACCTGTGGCATGCTTAATAATGTGGAACATCTTTCTTAAGTAGTTTTCCTTTCATTGGGCTCACCTGGCAAACTAATTATGACAGGTGTCTGAGATTGATATCAGTGATCCAAAGAGGCCTGAGACACAATACCATCCATGAGTTTAATTGAAAAACAAAAAATTGAATGTTTATGACACTAAAATCCTATTTGCATAATAATTTGGAACGTGGTGTAATTGATCAGTTCTGTTAAAGCAGAGCTGATCACAGCGGTCATCTGGCATGTAGAGGAATGAAGCTGGTCTCATATTTATTTTGTGCATAATATTTTCTGAATGATTTTAACATTTTATTTTGCTGCGCTGCATCAAGGTGAAGAAGTTCTGTCCCCCTCAATCGTTCGGGGCTCATATTTACTTCCGTAAACACAATGCTGTGTCTGACATTACATTTTCTTCTGTGCATGCAGGTCACTTCATAGCTGTAGACCGTTCAGACTGGAGTCTGATGGGGGTCACATTTAAATTATAATGTGAACACCCACACAAAAAAAAGCGGATCTTGGCAAAAAAATCGCAATTGAGCATTAAGACCTGCAGTGTGAGTGTATCCTTAGTCTTGGTCGCTTTTGGTCTTGGCCTCAACTCAGAGTCAAACCCTTAAAGCTTTGGTACACTCTGGTCTCAATGATGCCTTGGTCTCGGTTCGTGTGGTCTTGGCTACAATACTACCGTTTGTCCATTTTTCACACAAAGACACACCAGTGATTTGTTTGAGTTGTTAATAGGCCTAGATGCTTAGTAGGAAGCAGGAAGATAACCTTAATAACGTTCAGCTTTTTAGGTTTCCCTGTGTAACAAAAGGGGTATCAACTGCATAGAAATTACACGAATGCAATATCCTCTGCCTCCATTTTCTTTGACGATCCCAATATGTCACTGAAGGAGAGCAGTTTTCAAGTTTTCCATATAATTATTGGGGCAAATGATAAGCCTACTATCCATGAGTATATAATAAAATATTTTTATCCAACCCATAGCTGTAGGGCAGGATCCCAAGGTGGATCTGTGTAACAAGTTTGGTGACCCTAAAGAGCTTCAATAGTAAGAGGGGATTGGGAATGCTAACCTTGACCTATTGACCCCAAACCTATAGTCAGAGGTCATGGTCTCAGGGTGAACCTGTGTACAAAGTTTGGTGACCCTCGCTTTACTCATTATATAGTAATAGGGCATAGGTAACGCCAACCTTGACCTTTGAGCATTAAAAAGTTTCAACAACACTAAATCGTATTGTATGCCATGCGACCATTAACCCATTTTCAAAGATGGACAATCTGATTTTTAATGTTCAAATTTAAGTAAAACTCTAGACATTCAACAACTTTCACAATTCTTTAACACCTGCAGTCGTCAACAAAGATTAAGTCCTGTCCAATTCCGTCAACTGCTGAAGTGCCTCCACAGGTGTCAGTAGCCTGGGCCTCACAGAGTGACAGAGCCATCATAACACATCACAGCTCAAAGGAGAAGAGTGGCAGCACCCAGCTAGTCTACTGTACAGTGTAGGCTCCTGGGCATGGAGATGGTGTGGATCAGATCACCCCCGTGATGCCTGGTCTCTCTCTCGGGGCATGGTAGAACATTTTGTCTGGATGTGACTCCCACCAGGTTTTTTCTCACAGGGGTCAGTTCCCAGAACAAGAGAGTGGTTGAATGAATTTAGTGGCCAGAGGGGGAGTGGGGCTTGAAGAAAAAAGAGGAGGGGCATGCATAACCTGATAAGAGTTAGGCTGATTTTTTTGAACGGGGTCCCTGCTGTTGCCCCTTTCCTGGTGTTGCTCACAAAAGTGCTCTGCCAAACATCCTCTTGTCGCCACGGTACCCCAGGCCCCAACATGATTGACACCCTGTCACATTACCTTACAATAGTGCCAGTGGAGAGTGCTAAGGAATGATACTGGGAAGTGGCTTGGGAGTTTGACACACAAACGGTTGCAGAAATGCATGCATGCGCAATACAGTAAGCATAAACACACCCTAAGGAACCTCAGCATACACCAGCTGGGTGATGGAAATTCATCTCAGCCTTGATGTGTGTGGGTTACACACTCATACTCCAGAGGCAGACTTCACTAAACACAAGGGAAGGTTCACACTGGGGCGCAGATGTTTTGCACATCATGTACATTGTGCTCCTGACACAAGCTATTTAAGGCAGCGGGGTGTAGGGAACAAGGTGCTGATTCCTTTATGAGTATCCTCTTCTATAGCTTGAGGTAACTCCAGGGCTTTATTTATGTCGTTTTGTACCCAACATGCTGTATCGTAGCATAGTAACGTCTCTACCATGCGTACCAATGAAGGTTGTGCTACCAAGTCCTAAAATAGATGAAAATAAAGACTGTTTCTCTCATGTTTGTACTAAATGGCAGTCTCAGAAAAAGCTGAATGTCACATGTATGTCTTTTATGGATGACTTACCGCAAGATTAGTTACAAGCTTCTGGATGAACTTACTACTTTAAAATCAAAGTTTCAAATGGAACTAAAGTGGTGATTGCTAATAAGTGAGCACTACAGATACTGGTTTGTTTTAGTAAGTCGAATAGTTCCTCTGCCATTCAGTTTAACTTTAAGACCAGTCTTTTCATTTTGGTTCTTGTGCTGCCAAAATTCATGAAGCCAAAGACTTGCCTTCTGACTTAGTCCACAAAGATTTTTTTCTTGGAGTTTCCTAGGTTAAAATGCAATTGTGGATATTGTATTCAGCCAGAAGGTTAAAATATTAGTGAAAGGATATCCATGCTTCTTCCTCAAAAACACAAATTGCTGTAACAGGTGCTTCTCTGTTTGAGGACATGAAGGACAGGAGATACTGGTGCCAAAAGTATCCAATGGTACCTTTGACTAATATATGGCTGATTGCATGCTGATACTATCATCCAATAAGAATCATGTACAGCAGTGTTTTGCAGCCTTTTGGAGCCGAAGAACCCTTTTTACCTTGAAAAAATCTTGTGGACCCCACAGAGCAAAAATGTTACAAAATGACACATTGTAGCCTCTTACAGTATATCTATTGATAATTTAGTCTTGTAATTTGTTTTTACTCAGTGTGAAATGTGGCACAATTACATGCAAAGTCACTGGAAAGACCCAAACACATCTGCTCTGGGTGACGCAAATGAATGAGAGTTTGCTTCCATGTGTGGTGGATTTTGTTCAGCTTGGGCCAGGAATTCGCTTTATGCTTGGTCGGCATTGGTGTTCTGCTGTTGCCGGGAGAGTGAATTAGTTTGAAAATGAGACAGCCACTTACTGAGATGTCTCTTGTCAGACGTGCTGCGTGAAGGGGGCTGTTTTCACAGCAGACATGCTTTTCTCGGGTGCATCCACCAATTGTTTGGTACTTTGAGTGGCTGAGGTCGGGATGCAGTTTCTGGGAGAGGTGGTGACATTTTCCATCTGAATAGTGTTGTGGGCTCAGGCATAGCAGTTTTTTTTGGGGGGGGGGGATTTCTATGGAAGATGCAGTACGGCTGTGGGAGCTATGAAAATTTCCGTCATCGAGAGAAGGAAGAAAAGGAAGAAGAAGAGAAGGGACTGCATTCATGTTGCCACCTGCCGACATGGAGAAGCCGCTGCAGGCATTCATGCACAACAATGCCAAATTATTTGCAATTTTTTGGACCAGTTAAGAAGTGAAATTAGACAATTTCCCAATGTTGAATGTTGTCTCAAGGACCCCCTTGGGCCTGAGGACCAGTGGCTGAAAAACATGGATGGTCTGGGTTGACTACATCTAAGGCTGTTGTTTGTTATTTAAAAAGACACAATTTTTATAATGCTTTTTGGGTTTATGCACCATGAAATAAAATACAAACACTTTTGTGATCAATTAAATGACCAAAATAAGAGAAATTAAATATCAGGTAAATTAACCCCTTAAAACATACAGTAACTTAGGCCATTCTTCTAATTTTGTTACAAAATAAAGAGATATAATTAGAAAACTTATTTGCAGATAAATTCAAGGCCTTTGTTGTACATTCAATCAATGTTTATTCCACTATACAATGTAATTTTTTGCATTCAGGTGTTGTTGTTTTTTTTTTACACACATTTTCCCAGGCCTCGCTAAATGTTTCTTTTTCATTCTTCCACTGACACAGCAAAATAAAATGGATCCAAGTGCATAAAGTTGAGCTATTGTTCTGGATTAGGTTACTCGCTTCTTAAACAGTTTGAACCGTGGGAATGTTCAGCAATGCCCAGCAATGCCCAGCCTTTTGACACATATGGGGTGCCGTTTGTATAAAGAAAGTCACAATTCTTTTAGTGAAATTTAGATTTAACATTTAGATTTAATATTTAGATTTAGATATCGTATTTAGATTTAACATTTAGATTTAAAGTTTGGTATCTGGCTTTTATTTTATTTATAAATGTATTGGCTAAATGTGAGGAAAGTGAGCTAAATATGTAAAATATATCACGGAAAGAATTGTAACTTTCCTTGTAAAAGTGGCGCCCCATAGACACAGTTCAACATTCAGCCATAAACTTCTATTCAGGGCATCACTTGTCAATATCTTGCTAAGCTGTGGTAGTTTTCTCTTAATAGATTTTGAAGGCAGATTTGAATCTCTGACAAACAGCTTTCAGAAATGAAGTTATTTGCTGTGAAACCTCACAGCGTGACTCGAAATTCACCAAAATATGATAAATCTAAGACTTTGATTTTTGTCAGTAGCTGTTAAGGGTATGTGGATGCTCCTATTTCTCTAAGCAGAACAGACAGAGCTAACTCTCACAGGGAGTCAGTGCTAGCAGTGGGGCCACTGATGTTTGTCCACATGAGTACGAGCCGTTCAAGGTCCAGGTCGGGGCAAGCAGGCCGGTAACAGCTGGGCAAGGACAACGAGTGTCAGATCAGAGCACACGTCAAAGACCAGGCACCCGTCTGACAGCTGGATGAGACTGAAGTGGACCTGGAGGACATTTTTATTGGAATAAGCTATGATATGTGTGTGTCATGTAGGGTTTTTTTTGTAATTATTTCTTTGTATATTTGCTCTACCTGCACACCACCTGTGAAGTGTTGAGCGAGAAATCTGCACATTAGCTTCCAGAGCATTCCCATCAAATATTAAGCAGGCTCACTGAACAGAATCCACGATTAGCATCTGAGGCCCACTTTAAGGGTTGATATTCACCCACGTCCGCAGAGAGGAGGAGGCTAATCTCTCTGGACCCCCCCGTCCCCTCCCTTTCCCTCTGGAGACCTGCATTAAACATAAAGACTCTGCATGGATGAGTAAGTCAACAAATTACCACGGCCAATAAATGGGGAAAAAATGATCTGCCACCAGTCTTTTATTTTTTGTTTCTCTTCTCGTGCCTTCACCCCCTTTACCTTACTGTCCTCCATTAGGTTATTGTACCAGGCTTTTAAATAAACATGATCTTAGCCCGAGCCCTTTCTTATTGCGTTTAGTTAGAGCATCCGTCCTCATGCTTGACTGGCTGTGTCCATCAACTCTGGGGAGCTTGACTTGCTGCAAGATCCTGGCTAATACACACGAAGCTGCTACAGCTGTTGGCCTAACCTTTGAGTGTCTCCTAAGGAGCAGAGTGATATTTGCACTTAATAAAATTATGCCTACCAGGAGAATATGCCGCTGACATTTGCCATTTGTCAAGTTGAGGCGGCAGTGAGGCTTTATGAGTCATTAGTGTTCTGAGAGTTGCTCTGCCCACAGAAGTCTATTAGTGTGCATGAGAAAAATCTTTGTTAAGACCATCAAGGAACTGCCACATTGCATGAAAGGAGTGTTCTTCAGCCTAATAACTGTATGATATTCATCTGTTATCCAATGCTGTGTTTTCATGGGGTAAAAAGTTAACTAACCTATATACAACTTGGTGAAATATACTGAAAACACATTCTGTCCAAAGAAAAAAAAAAAGAATAGAAATTGTCAGTTGTAGTAACTGGTGCTACATAAATAATGGTTATCCTCACATGATTTGGTGCTTGCTTACGATGCCTCTGTTGCTTCTTCATCATTAGACTAGAAATTGTAGTTTGAAGTGCAACTTTTTTGAAATTATATTTGAAGTCGTTATCAAATATAGTAACACTGATGCATTGGGAATACATCAGAGACATTACAATGAGCATACATAAATATGGTGCTTATGAAAACACAGACTGGATTTTTTTTTAATAATTCCCAAATGAGAAGACTATACCCACATAAGAAGAGTCTGTTAAAGGTACAGAAAACTTTGTTCTCTAGTACAATATATTTCTGACTTTTTTCTGATAATAGGTCTCTAGGTGAATTAATATTAGCAAAATATAAGATATGATTGACAATGGACTTAGCAACATGCCTAAATTTCTACTTTTATTACTAAAAGAGATTTAGATTTAATTACACATTTAAAAAGATTGTAAATTTTATTTTTTTTGTTATCATTTATTGACCCTTTACACAGGGGTGGAGATTGTTGAGAAATGACACAATTGCCAGCTCTCTTAACAATCTTTCAATGACCTTCCAGCGATCACCAAGATCTCGCAGTGATCTCTCAATGATCTTCACGGTTGCTAAGGTTTTGAGACAGTCCAAAACAATCACTCAACGATCACCAAAGGGAGGTGACTGCTCACCAATCTCTCAAATAGCACTAAACAATCTCATCCATTTCCCAATGATCTCTCAGCAATCTTTCAATGCCATTTCCACCTTTGGGGTGGATAAATTTTGCGTTCACTGAAAGATCGCTGAGAGATCATTGAGCACTCCTTGAGAAATCACTTCCCTATGGTGATCTTTGAGATAAATATAATGATAATAATGGATTACATTTATATGGCACTTTACATGTCAAGTGACATCTCAAAGCACGTATAGTGAGTTCATTATTCATTCACTCCAGACAGACACCGATAGTGGTAAGCTACCTCTGTAGCCACAGCTGCCCTGGTGCAGACTAATGGAAACGTGGCTGCCAATCCGTGCCGAAGTCCTCTCCGACCACTATTGAACATTTATACACATTCATACCTAGTGTCATGGACACTGGAGGCAAGGTGGGTCAAGTGTCTTTCCCAGGGACACAAAGGCAGAACGGCTATGGAGAGCGGGATTTGAACCGCCAACCTTCTGGTTATTGGACAACCTGCTCTACCTCCTGAACCAGTGCCACCCCAAAACAGCTTGTTTTGAACTGGGTCAAAACTTCAAGGAGACAGTGGCAACCATTGAGATAACTGGAAGATCATTGAGAGATCTTGGCAATTGCTGAGAGATCTGGCCAGTTTTTCGTCTCACAATGATCTCCACCTCTGTGTAAAGGGGGTAGAAGAGAACTAGAAACCTCTCAAATATACATACATTCCTCTTTGGTCGATCAAGAAACTCAACAATCCCTGAGCATCTCTAGAAACTTTTTTTTTTCGAGGCTTTAGGAGATCATTGAGTGATCTGGCCTATTTCTGATCTCTCAATGGTCACCCAATAATCTCCGTCTGTGTAAAGGGGCCGTTAGTGAATGGCATTTCATGCTTTTGCAACTGGAGGATTTTTCTGTTTTCTTTAAAAGGTTATATGTACTGAAGGATTTATTTATTGATTAGGTTCATTATTTTGGTTATTAAGTCAGTTGGTCAGCTGTTGGTCTGATCAGGGTTGGTGGAAAAATCTTTTTCCAAGGTTGAACATTTATTCTGCTTAATTATGCCCAAACACTTAATGAATTTTAAACTATAAAATTTTAAAAAACATTTTTGTCCTGTTGGGGTACTGAGTTCAACATTATAGTAATCACACAACACGGCTATAACAATTACCATGGGTAAAATTTAGCATGGGATTTTAGGATTATAAGGTCAATTTGTATAATTTAGTCAAATGAAGCCAAATCATATTGAAAATCAAAGATCTTTCATCTTATTGCACACTGTGTTGCAAATGTTCACTGATGAAACACGAAAGGAAAACAGGCAAACTATGAACGGTGATGAGAGAAGAGGAAAACAAGGGAAGTCAGTTGTAGAGAGCTATAAACAACTGTAACCATGAAGAAGAAAAACAATGAGTACATTATGACGGTATAAATCACATTATTTTTTCAACCTGATCCTTCTCAAACGATAACAGCATGGGTGGAGGCACCTGGAATGTTATTTTTGTGAGCAAATCCATATTTTTTAATCATTTTGCTAGCTTTAGGTAATTGGGTAATTGTCAAGAAGCAATTCTAAAAAATAGCTGAAAATATTTTGTCAACTATAAAGTTTTAAAATGGTAAACAGGGAAAAAAGAAACGGGGGCTAGTCCAAACTTCAAGAATCCTCTTCCAGCCAGAGACCAACAAATGTGTCTGCGCTCCAGTGAGTCTGAATCCCCGGGCCTCCATTATCCTGCACAGCTTTATGGTAAGTCCAGTCATTCTTATATGGAGCCAGCAAACCCTCCGATAACCCCACAATTTTGTTATTTTCTGCCGACTCACATCAGTAATAATGAGTTGCATGGAGACTGAAGAGGCCCATTTCTGCCAGTGTGAAGAGTGTAACATCATCCTCAAGGATTGGCTTGGGCTTAACAAACCATCTGACTGTCCACTCACTGACTCGCCTGTTCCAGTACACAACACACAGCCTTCTCTCTAGTGTTCATTTGGTTTAGGAGCTTCATCAGTTTGTGAAGCAGAAAATTTCTAAAATTACAATGACAAGACAATGAAAAGTATTTTTTAGCAGCTTTTAATTTTTTTTCATAAAATATTCATTCTAAAGCAACATAAAATACTTGATAATCATGAATAAATATTCAATTAAATTTTTTATGCAATGTGCAATATTCTTTTCAGTTCATTGTAAAAAGGGAGTCAACTTCTCTGCAAAAGTACATTGCTACTGATGATGAGTTAGAAGCTTTTATTCACTTTATATTGGAGTGTGTTTTTCTCCCTACACTCTGACAGTAACTCTCCCTCTTTTCACACTTTTGAGCGAGCAGCCCCAGTCAATAATGCTGCGTCAGGTGTGTATGTGTGCAGGCTTGAAGTGGGGTTGGTGTGCGCAGAATGACGATGCCCTGGTTACTGGCAGATAAGTTTAGTAAATTTAAATGTTGAAAATCAAGACCTATTCTTTTTTTAAGCTGAGCCAGCTGCTGAGACAAAAACACCACCACTGCTGACACCACCTCAGGGAGTGACCTGACAGTGTCAAGTTTTTTTTTAAAAAAAATACATTAATTGGTCCACATTAATAGAAAAGGTTTATGCATTAATATTTCCTGCCCTAATTTGTTTTAAATCTCTCTTTTTTATTTTAAAAAATAAATTAGAAAAATACCGCACACAGAATAAAGTTTCCAATTTAGAAGAAGAGGGAAAAAAAATCAAACTATAAAAATAGGAAAACTTACAAGATTGTTGGCATTTATCACAATATAATTTACCAGAAAAGCTGTCACAAATTTAGGGAAAGGCTGCAAATTTGCAGTGCTTATGGAAAAAAAAGTTACAAATATATGAGACAGAAAAAAAAAAACGAGACTGGGGACAGAAGTCACAAATTTAGGAGAGGGAGAACATGGCAAATTTTCAAGACTAGAGGAAAAAATAATTTATTAGTGTCCATCAAAATATACCGGAGGGGCAGCGGGACTGACTGCTTCCTTAGAAAGTCATATTTCTTATTAAAATGAAAGTGGGCTGTAGAGCAAAGTATCTGGAGCTACTATAGCCATGCACAACTCCTCCAATGTTTAGTTTCTGTCTTCCTAATACAAAAAAGTTACATGTGTTTCAAATCTATGTTAGGGCATGGGCTGGGTTGGAGGACAGCAAAAACAAATTAATAAAAAAGGCCTTTGTTAAGTTTCACGTTCATTTTACTTCTGGGTTCATGATTCTTCCTTTTCTTATAATTATACAAATGTTTAAAAGTTAGCACTAGTTATCTGTCACTAAAATCATTTTTTAAAGGGAAAAGGTTAAGGTTAGGGATGAGTGAGAGGGCTTAACCTTTCACACATTAAACCTCTCACCCCCTGCCATCTCACTACATGTACCCATTTTCACAACCAGTAGAGGTCCACATTTCTCCAAAGATAAACCATAATTCCTGCTGGTAAAAATGCTCTACATGGTCATTTTCTGAGTATTTTCTCTTTGTATGCGTGTATACTACTGAATTGCATCTCTATACTTGAGATGAAAACCCTACGCCAAGATCTGTAAACACATTACATGAAATGTAAGTTCTTTCTAATCCTTATTGACTCATAAATTCTGATATATGCTACCTCAACAAAGCCAGCCCATATCCCAGTAATCTTCTCCCAAGACATTTACATGTTCTCACTTCCTGTCAAGACCCGTCTCCGGTGCAAAATTAATTGCTGTGTAGTTGTCATGCCAAATATCAAAATCTTTCTTTCCGATCAGATCTACACTGTCTTAAAAGCAGAGCTGTGCCAAGCCAGTTACAGAAAATAATCTGTAACATCACACAGTCCATGAAGGACACCGATTTCCCCTTTGATACCGTTTGATGTCGTTTGATTCTGTTTGTTTGCTTTTGAGCGTGTATCGGTGTAGCGGCCTGTCTATGTGTAGGCCCGATGCTGGCACACGAGTTAGGATTTTTGGGAATCAGAAAAATCGAACGTGACTGTGGAGCAGCAAAAGGTTACATTTGGAAAACAAAATACGTGACAACAGAGTTCTCTTTTATCATGATTGGCAATCATCAAATGCAGCCACACAAAGAAGAAGAGGAAAAAGGGGGGAAAAAACAAAGGAGAGGGAAAATTGAAGTTGTCACTTCGTACAGGAGTTGTCCCAAACTATCCCATCCTGCAGCCTGGCGGGGGTTTGTGTCAGCTGACAGCATATCTGTCTTTGCCACTCCAGTATTTCTCTCTCTGGGCATTTATATGCTCCGGGTGTCAGGTCTGAAGTGCCTATGCTGGGAACAGGGAGGAGCACACAGACGACAAATACATACATTTAAACCGCTCACATCTGCAACAAAACAGGAAAGGTAATGCGGGGAGTGGCTGAATTTATAAGGTACAGGTTGGTTTTTTGTCCTGCCTGTCTTCGAAGACTTTCACAGGCTGGACTTTGAAATGATGCTGGGACTGAAACAGAGGAAAACAATGTCCCCCCCTTTTTTTTTAAGAACATGGTGTGATAGCCTATTCAGATATGAAATCTTCCCAACACAATACCACTTCCTCTGTCACTGCTCGTACCTCAAAGTCATTTCCAGTTCTTTTATCACCATCGCCGTCTAAAAGCTTTGTCTCCTCACAATGCCTCATCCATTTTCTGTTTCCTCGCTCATAAACGCCATATGCTCAATTTGACATAATAGCTGAGTAAAAACACAAAATTATAATGTAATGCCTCACTAAGAGCCACACTCGCATGCTTTTCCAGAGATCTGTAGGAGTGCTTGCTGCAGTGAAATTTAATAGTTGGAGCATAGCACCCCCTGCAGGCTGACATTATTTCTTACTAATAATACCTTCAACGCTCAGAGCGACGCAGAAGCTCTCATTGTTACCATGCAATTACAGGCCTTTCTACTCTGATTGGTGGGTAATTGACTTGGTTTGAGCCTGTATGATTTTCTTTCTGAATTTGCCACTCATATTCTAATCTTGGCTCCAGATCAGACAAAGCCCCGTCTCCTAGTAATTAAAGACGCCAAAGCCAGGTGTAGAACTGGGGAACTGGGGAACCATAGCCAGATGAATGGGACTGATTAGGTGTTTAGTGAAAATGAGATTTTCTGGCTGAAAGACAAAGTAAAGCCTCTCACTCAGTGCTCGGTCTTCAGTGGGGTGGCAATTGACTGCTGTTGATGAGGTGCGTGAGGTAAAGGCCAGAAAATGACTTTGTGCATTCGTCGTATTTACAAAGGAGCCAAAGAATGACTGTAAACCTAAAAGACACACATCAGGAATTTTGTACTTTGTATTTTGAAAGAGAATTCAGTGAGCAACTACTGACAGTTATAAAAGGGAAAAGCCAACAAGTCCTCCAACAAATACGTAAAAATACATCTTATGTTCTTAAGCTCTCTGAATATGACCATGTGTACCATGTAGAAACAGTGACCTAATCACGTTTCATAAAATTCCACAGTTTGAAAACTACTTAAATCCTTGTACTGAAATAATGGAAGGTGGAACATGGCATTTCTTTCCACCAGTGGCCAAATGGTTCAAGACACATACCACAATATCAGTCCTGTCTGTGTTTACTTTAACTTCCCTGTTCATGAGTCTCTTTTGGTTATGCAATCAACTTCCTTTCGGCAGTATACACATTTTAGGCGGGTAAGTTGAGGTTAAACCAGTGTTTTTTCAGCCTTTTTTTTGAGCCAAGGAACCTTTTTACATTGAAAAAATCTTGGGGAACCCCACCAACCAAAAATGTTACAAAATGACATAATGGGCCTCATGTAAGAACATGTTAGCATTCGTATGTGTAAATCAAGCGTATATTGTTAGTAAGCCGCGTTAGTACTAATGAGCCACTCCTGATTCAATAGACGCTCGTATGTCCTCCAAACGTGTGCAAACAGCATGCATTTGTTGCAGATATTCAGTTAAAAGTGACCGACCTGAAGACAACTGAGCACAGCACACTTTGATCAGGTGTTCCATCTGTGTGTACTATACTGAAAACGTCCCACTGTGCTGAGCTGGATGAAGCATTTCAACAATTTGAATTGTGTGTGGAAAAAAATGGTAAAAATTGACTTTTGTTCATTTTTACAGTAAAATGTTAGTTTATGAAAATACAGCCTCATCTTTTATCAAAATCACTTATCAAAACAGACCCTAACCCAAAGATGAAGCCCACACTGTCATGATGCCGAGAACGGGTCAGTACCGCGCTCGGGTCTTTTTGGTTACTACTCATTTTCTGTATATGTATTTGTTCTTGATTTTCTTCCATTTTGGTTTGTGCTTTTATTTTGACAACACAGTCATGTGACTTCCTCCTGTCAAATCTTTTTGCGGGTTGTCACAACTGGTTTGGTCGTCTTGATTATGTTCTCACTCATGCATCCACAGCTGTTCCACATTTTGTTTCTCCCCAGCTGCCTATTTAAGGTCGCTTGCGTGATTCATTCCTCGGAGCGACCTTCTCTGTGCTCAGGCAGGAATTCCCTCAATTGGAGGATCTTCAGGTCAGGGAACAGGGAGATGCTGAAGTCCGTACAGAGGGAGCTGAGGAGAAAGATCAGAGAAGGCAAGGACAGCTTCAGGAAGAAGATGGAGGACAAGCTGCAACAGAGCGACATCAGCGGGGTCTGGAGAAACCTCAAAACCATCTCGGGGCTCCAGAATACCTCCCCCCAGGCCACAGGGGGCAGGGAGTGGGCGAACAACCTGAATCTGTTTTTCAATAGATTTGACCAACCGCCCTCCCCCCTGACTGCACAACAACCACTGCTGCCTCTAAAGAAATCAAGTCCTGCTGCCCACTCCCCACTCCACCAACACCCCCCCACTCCCAACACACAGCCCCCCATCCTGACCCTGACCAGGACCCAGGTGAGGACGGAGCTGAGGAAGATCAAGGCGAGGAAGGCGCCGGGACCGGACGGCATCAGCGCAAAGCTCCTCAAGTCCTGTGCAGACCAGCTGTGTGGGATTGTGACGTATATCTTCAACATGAGCCTGAAACTGGGGAGGGTACCACAGCTGTGGAAAACATCTTGTGTGGTACCTGTACCAAAAACTTCCCACCCCAAAGACCTGAACAGCTACAGACCGGTGGCCTTGACGTCCCACTTGATGAAGACCCTGGAGAGACTGCTCCTTGCTCACCTCCGCCCCCTGGTGGAACCAGCGATGGATCCACTCCAGTTCGCCTACCAGCATGGCATTGGGGTGGAGGATGCGGTGATCTTCCTCCTTCACCGTTCTCTGTCCCACCTGGAGAAGCCCGGGAATATGGTGAGGATCATGTTCTTTGACTTCTCCAGTGCTTTCAACACCATCCAACCGATGATCCTGAAGGACAAGCTGCTGCGCGCAGGGGTGGACCAGCACCTGTCATCATGGATCCTGGACTACCTCACGAACCGGCCTCAGTTTGTGAGAACCCGGGACTGTGTGTCCGACACGATCATCAGTAGCACGGGGGCCCCCCAGGGAACGGTGCTGGCTCCCTTCCTGTTCACTCTTTATACTGCGGACTTCTCACACAACACAACACATTGCCATCTACAGAAGTTCTCTGATGACTCTGCGATCGTTGGCCTCATCTCCAATGGAGATGAAGCTGAGTACAGAGGGCTTATCCAGGACTTCGTGGACTGGTGCCATCGGAACTGCCTCCAGATCAACGCGAGGAAAACTAAGGAGCTGGTGGTGGACTGCCGCAGGCATGGGCAGCCCTCACAGTACCAGTAAATATACAGGGAACAGACATCGAGATGGTGACATCCTATAAGTACCTGGGTATTCATCTGAACAATAAACTAGACTGGTCACACAATACTGATGCACTCTACAAGAAGGGACAGCGCAGGCTGTTCCTGCTGAGGAGACTCAGGTCTTTTGGTGTACAAGGGGCGCTGCTGAAGTCATTCTATGACACGGTGGTGGCATCAGCCATCACTTTTGGAGTGGTCTGCTGGGGCAGTGGCATTACTGCAGCCGATAGGAAGAGACTGAACAAACTGATTAAGAAAGCTAGCTCTGTCCTGGGGCAGCGCCTTGATCCGATGGAGGAGATAGGAGAGAGAAGGACGGTGGCTAAACTGTCATCTCTGCTGGAGTCCGAGTTCCACCCTATGCAGGACATACTGAATGCACTGAGGAGCTCATTTAGCAGCAGACTACATCATCCCAGGTGCACAACTGAGAGGTTTCGTAGGTCCTTCCTACCAACGGCTGTCAGACTGTACAACCTAAGCAGGGCTGCTCGCAGAGATAGCAAAAAGACGTAACAAACTAATAGTTTTTTGAATGCAAAAGATGCAATAGACTTACACAATGGTCCCCTCCGGCATACAACTAGGAACTTACCGGTCGCTATGGAGGGTGAGAATATGTATGGGCACATAATCATACCATGTAGGATAACTAAGTAGACGGTTATGCTGTTTCATTCCATCTAGCAACAATGCTCTGCACTGTGTGTGTTTATATATTTACATATTTATTCCATCTAGCTACAATGCTCAGCACTGGGTGTGTTTATATATTTATATATCTACATATTATTCCATCTAGCTACATTGCTCCGCACTGTGTGTGTTTATATACTTGCATATTTATTCCACCTAGCTGCAATGCTCCGTACTGTGGGTGTTTATATATTTACATATTTATTCCATCTAGCTACAATGCTCTGCACTGTGTGTTCATATATTCATATATTTATTCCATCCAGCTACAATGCTCTGCACTGTGTGTCTGTGTGTGTGTGTATATATATATACAGTATATTTTATAGTAATACGTACATATGTATATTAGCTGCTCTTGCTTGCTTGTTTTTTTTTTTTTCTTGCCTTCTGATTGTTGCTCTGAGTGTTGCTATCCCTGTGCTGTTGCAATCCTGGAATTTCCCCATTGTGGGACTAATAAAGGCTTATCTTATCTTATCTTATCTCTTATCTTAATTGATTCCTGTTTATTGTGCTCAGTCTCAGCCTCACCTGTCTATTGTAAGTTACCCTTTGTGGTTATTTTGTGTCTTTTGTAAGTTACCCTTCGTAGCTATTATTTGTGTTCTTTATTATTAAATATGCAAACTCACAGCAGGCGATTGGTGCCTTATTTCTGCCCTGAAAGGGCCGTTTATGACACACACCACATGAAAGCAGTAAACATCAGAATGATATCCATGTGATTTGATAGATAGATAGCCAGATAGATCTTTAATTGTCATTGTCACAGGTACAACGGAATTCATTGCATTACATTGCATTGTGATAACTGATAATTTACTTAGCGATTAGCCTTACAGCTCACCATCACCTTACCTGAGACACCCCACTGCACTGTTCTCCAGTATAATGAAGCCGTGTGCTGCAACGAAACACTTCAATCCGGTATCGACGTATAGAATCTTATATTTTACATCTGATAAAACTTGGGACACTGAATTATACTGCTTTTAATTATTTTAATTATAACCTCAATCAAATCTACAAGTCCATTTATTACGTTTACAGGGTTTACATTCTCATTCTTAATTCAGACAAATAAAACATCAAGCCATTTAGTGAAAACAGGCTGTTTTTTTTATCACCATGACCTCCAGCACATCTTAACAAGGTCCTTAAACTCTGTAAAACACATGAAGAAGAAGGTAGCCATTGTGGCATTCATACTTCCACCTACTGACAGGGAAGAGCCACTACAGGCACCTACACACAACGGAAGATTATTTGCAATTTTTTGTACCAATTAAGAAGTGAAATGAGATAATTTCCAGAGGACCCCTGAATGTTCTCGCTAAATCTTCATCAGTCTTTCTACATACCAAGGGCATCTCTGCTGTGGAACTTGCCTGAAATAATTTTCCCTTCTATTCCCAGTATGGACAAATTTAAGCATTCTGTTAATGCATATTTACATAGCAGATTGTAAGAGATGATCTTCATCTGTGAGTTCACTTTATTCCTACTCTCGATTGAAATGTTACAATGACTTAGTATATTTTGTATTGCTTTTCATCCCATTAATACTTAATTTAAAAAAAAAGGTGAGAGTTAAGTTACATCATTATTTCCATGGTTGATTGTCAAATCATGCATATAGGTTATAAGACATGTTGTGAAAACACAGTCATTTAGGACATTTGGAAATATATTGCATACAAAGACAACTTATTGAGAGATTAAAAAAAATGACTTCTACATTAAGCTATAATTAAATAATAAAAATTCCTGCCAATGCCATTTAAGGTCATGTAATTATGTTTCTGATTCAGACTAAGTGAACAGCAGCTGTGTGTCGGTGAAGGTCAGCACACTTTGACAGGTGGATGGATCCCAAAAGACTCAATACAAATAATAAGTCTTTATTCTTTCATTGAGATTGATTTAGGTTTTAATCAACACATTATGCCAGTTGTTAATTGCTTTTCCCGCCTGCTGCTAAAATAATTTGCTACTTTTTTATTGTAGTAGTAGCCATCTGTTTCAAAACACGGGGACAGGATCAGGCCTGGACCTGAGCTGGATGTTGACATGAGATACAGGCAGCTAATTTGCACTGCCACCACCTTATTTATGAGGTTACGGATGTGTGGAAAGAAGGCAAAAGCTTCACAACTAGGACCTAAAATGAACCAGTGCCAGTATGACATTAGATCATCAGAAATGCTACTGTATAAAGCATTTATTATGTAGTCCTCTACCACAGATTTATATGACCAATTATTTCTAAAAAAAAAAAAAATGCACAAATTAAATTATTCTGTTTATTATCTTGAAAATGCATCTTATTGAACAATGGTCTCTAAAAGAAGCTTGGATGACTTTAATAACTAAGTTTTCAGACACTCATTTTTAAAAAGGACAATACACAATGCATAGTACTTTACTCGTGTGATGTTTGAATATTTTGTTTTGTAACACCTTAACTCTTGCAATTTAGCATCTCCACTTTGTACAGTTTCATTGCAGTTGTTCTGCTCGTGTATGATTGTTTGATTTTGTGACCCGCCGGGGGACTACAGATGCAAATTAGCAGTATTGCTAAATCTGACATACATTTGTATTAATGTTCCTTAGTATGTAATATCCCTTTCAAATAAACATCAAACTAAACTAAATATGAGGAGCTCAGAAAGAGAAAACTGAAGTCCTGTTTTACACACTGTTACAGATCATTTCTTTTAGCTTGACATGACAGGATATGTGCATTTCTAATTTGTTCAAATCCTATTTATTCATGCAGACTGTTTTAGTGGCTTTGCAGGTATAATGGGTACTTCCTGTCATGAACATACTGTAAATTATGGTGCCTGACATTTTAAAGAACCTAACAACAGAAAATTATAATGCTTTCTTGTAGGTACCGCTTTTCTTCTTTCAAACTACACAAGTCACCTCTGGTTTCCAGGATGGAGCAGATTCCTGACTAGAGTTTGATGTAGATACAAGAAAAAGAATCTTGAAGGCAATCAAGATAAAATTTGACATGCAGCACCTTTAGCGCTTTAAGCAATACTGAAGTACGAGCATTTATTTGTCTCATCGTGCCAAGATTAAAACATGAATAATGTTTCAGAGAACAGAATGGTCTGCTCAACTAGCTACCAGAATCTTCTTAGTGTTTTTTCCACACAAATGCTGACACACTTGAACCTCTGTGTGCCTCACTAGACACCTGCGTGTAATGGGCCACAGTAGGAGAAAAACAAGTGAAAAGGGTGATACCTACACAAGTTGAATATGGATTTTGACACTATGCACTTAAACAGTAGGTTGGAAAAAAAAAGATATTTATAAGCTTTAAAATATATTTTTAAATGCATAAGAGGGGGAGGAGCTTTTATGGAAAAAGCGAAAGCAGAAAAACTGACTGCAAATGATGGGAGTTAACTAATTCCAGAGGGATGATCTAGCATCTCTACATGTATGGCAGCCATTCAATTTGAGTATCTGCTAAATTCCAACACAAGGACACACTTAAGGAGATACTAATTAGCTGATCATCTAAGCATGGAAAGACATATGAAAGCTGTGAATAAAAATCAGAGTTATTACACAAATCCACATTTATGAGTTCTTCCTAAGTTAAAACTTAAGTTTTGTAGTGTTTAAGAATAAGCATGAATTTGTTTTCTTTGCATTATTTGATCAAAAAGCACATCTAAAAACAACATTCGTTTTGTTTAATTTGGCCAGTTGTGTCATGAACGGCCTGTTTAACGGGCGAGAAATAGGACACCAAAGGCACGTTGTAGGTTTCTAAATATTTATGAACATAAACACACACAAAAAACTCTCAAAATAACTGGTGAACCAAAACAAGGCAAATAAACACAAAACACTCCCAAACTAACTGGTAGCGCTTGTGGCAAAATAATGAATAAATTTAAAGTGCTCCAACATGCTAGACTGGCGAGCACTTAGAGATAATATGGAATGTAACTACGTGCCCCAACAAGCAGAGTGGCAAGCAGCAAAGATACATACAACATGAAAACATGGAATGAAGAAACCAGTGCTGGAGAGAACTTGGGCTCAATGTCTGCGGTGCCAAAAACAGGGAACGCCTGAGCTGGAAACCCCAAGGAAAAATGGAGCTCGGCCGCAGAGAAAAAATATATAGAAAAAAAGGAACCATGACGGAGCACACAACTTACCTCGACAGCAGGACTTAACCACACAGAAGATGGGTGCGGGTAGGAAACCAAAGGAATGAAATGGTAGGGCACGGCAACAGCTGATGTTGTCGTGTTTCTTAAATACTCAAACATAATTACAGACGGGTGTAGCTCATGAGTAGTCAAAGAGCAGCAGCTGTGCAGCCCCGGAGGGAAAGACAGCCGGGAGCTGCACAGCGCTGTCAAAACAAACAAACCGGAAACAGAAACTACAGAGATAACAAAACTCAAAATACTAAAAGAACAGAAAATAAACAGCCAAAATGTTCACTGAGCAACGAGGACTGTGCACGGCTGAAACCCGTGCCCCGGCAACATGACAAAGCCCCCTCCCCTCAAGGGGTGGATACCAGACATCCCCAGGGTAACGTCACAAAACAAATCCCCCCAACCACAGAAAAACAACCCACCCTGGGGGGGGGGGGAGGAGGGGGAACCCAGGAACGGAGGGACTGAAACTAGAACAAAAAAACAAAAGAACACCAAAAGAAAATACTTCTGATTTACACTCAGTCCAAAAGGTGGCAACACGGGACTCTGAGCCCGATTACTGAGTGGGCGAATAGTTCAGGTGGTCTTCCCAAGTCCCATGGCCACCGGTATGTGTGCTGGAATGCTTCGGGTGGCCTCCCCATGCCCCAGCACCAGCAAAGCAGCAAGGGCAGTCCCAAGACCACTGGCATCTGTGCTGGAACACGTCGGGTGGCCTACCCTTACCCCAAAACCAACAAAACTGAGAAGGCAGTCCGTCAGGCGGTCTTTTAAGAAAAATTTTTCGGGACCCACCCGTGGTGGCCCTAGACGCGAGCGATGTCGCACCCTCGGTGGCCCCGGACGGGAGTGACATCACACCCTCGGTGGCCCCGGACTGGAGCGATGTCGCACCCTCGGTGGCTCTGGACGGGAGCGATGTTGCACCCTTGGTGGCTCCAGGCGGGAGCAACGCTGCACCCTTGGTGGCTCCGGGCAGGAGCAACGCTGCACCCTCCGTAACCTTAGCCAGAGAGGAAGCAGCACCCACGGAGACCCTGGGCTGAGACGGAGCGTTCGTGACGACCCCAGGGGGAGGAACTGAACCCACAATGGTTTCTGGTGGCGAACCTGGACCCACAGAGACCTCAGGCTCAGGTGGATCTTCCCTGGTGACCCTGGAAGAAGGCTCAGAAAAAACACACAGAGGAACAGAGTCAGGGTCACCGGCAGTGGCGGAGCCCGGTGAGGCGAGCTCAGGTGCAGCTGATGGCTGTACTTGGCTCTCCTCCCCATGAGCCAGACAAGACCTCTTCAAAATAGAAACAGAAGAGGATACTTGCCTGAACTCGAGCTCCACCGCCATCCAAGACTCCATCAATCCAGGCGGTGATGGTCCGGGCCCAGTCCTCTGGAGGTCTAGTTGCAACTCTGCTGCAGCAGCTTCCGCAGCAGGCGTGATGGTGTGAGCAGTCTCAGTCTTCCCAGAAGGAGTGAACCACGCTGGTGGCTTGTCCGGCACGGCAGCTGGGGTTTGGCTCTGTGTTGGTACTGGGTTCACATCCTCCAGGACCACTGGCTCATCTATCATCCGGCGGCTCAGGTCAGAATCTGACGGACACTCAGGAGCACATAAAGGAGACACGGAGGTAGCAGGTGAAAGACACTCGGTAACAGCAGGTGGAGAGGATCCAGCGGACTGCAAACACTGGGTTCTCTCTCCAGGAATCGGGATTCCTGGAGATTAATATTAATAGATTCATTCTTTAGTAATGGAATACAAGAGTTCACTTGCCTGAGTTCCTGAGGAACGATGGAGTCAGCTGCTGCTCCGAGGTCTGGCTCTCTCTCCCCGAGAGCCTCGAGCGCTGTCTGGGTTGAGGGTGGCGGCGAGGGCTGGTGGTGGAAGTGGCGAGCCCTCCGTCCCTGTGAATGCTTCTTCTGCTTGGGCTGAAGTGAGGGAGAATCCTCCAGCAGTTCCACAACTCGCTGTCTGGTTTTATATACCATAGTGAGGAGAGGGGTGAGAGCTGGATAGTTCCAGAGGCTAGGGCAGGTCTCAATCAACCCAGCACCAAAGTCCACGTAACCAAACACAGTCTCAGGAGTGTGGGTGACCTGAGCTTTGGAAGCAAAGAAAATAACATCCTCTGCCACCGCACACTCCTGCACACTTAGTCCCAAGATTCGAAAGTCCATGATGGAAACCCCAACACCTCAGACAGCTGACTCAAAAAAAAAGAAAAAACGCCAAAACCTACAACGGCTGGTGTCCAGGCTGGCAGTGCCCCTCTGTCATGAACGGCCCGTTTAACGGGCGAGAAATAGGACACCAAACGCACGTTTTTTTGTTGTTTTTTTTTTGTTACTTATTTGTACCCGTAGGTAGATTTGGTTTGCAAATCTAATAATCTAATCTAATAAACGTTGTAGGTTTCTGCACATTTATTAACATAAAGACACACAAAAAGCTCCCAAACTAACTGGTGAACCACAACTTACCTCGGCAACAGGACCTAACCACACAGAAGCAGGGTGCGGGCAGGAAACCAAAGGAATGAAACGGTAAGGCACGGTAACAGCTGATGTTGTGTTCATTAAATACTCAAACATAATTACAGACAGGTGTAGCTCATGAGTAGTCAAAGAACATCAGCTGTGCAGCCCCCGAGGGAAAGACAGCCGGAAGCTGCACAGCGCTGTCAAAATAAACAAACCGGAAACAGAAACTACAGAAATAACAAAACTCAAAATGCTAAAAGAACATAAAATAAACAGCCAAAATGTTCACTGGGCAACGAGGACTGGGCATGGCTGAAACCTGTGCCCCGGCAACATGACAAATTGTCATTTTCTGTACATAAATGACAACATTTTGAGTTGGAATTTGGCTGAGTTGTTTTCAGTAGGTTAGAAAATAAAATGAAATTGTTCATTTTACTAAAACACATGCGTATAAATGGTAAAACTTAAGTGATAATTTTGCAGTGGTCTCTGTGTCCAAGGCTGTATACACAGTATGTATACATACAGCAGAAGTTGTGCTACACTTTCTTGTTACTGTATCTATCATTTTGACAGACACGGTTGTAAAGAATATGCCATTTGTTATTATCTGTCATTTCAATGTTCATGTAATAAAATGTTTTTGTTTTGGTTCACATATTCATTTTTAAATATGAACTTACAGGATACAGCATGTAGATTATGCATTTCTTTATTATTTAATTGAACTGATAAACAGAGACTGGCAAGACAATACTAGATAACTGCTATTTATTATGTGGTATAAAGTGGACAGTTGGGAATTACAGTACAAGTTAGATTATCCTCAATGTAATCTGTCAAAATGACAGAAAGCCTTCAGATTTTTCAGTCAATAATGGACAATATTCAGTTAACGCAGTGTGTGACACACACACATGTAATTAACCTAGGAGTACTCAAAGTTGAAATGACACTCATATCTTGTGACCTTTGACCCAGACCTTGAGCATAATCACACCCTGGATGCAGACCCATCACAGGATCACTGTCTGTGAGTTAAGTGAGCATCCGGGCAATGGCCTAGCGCCATTTGTTTCGCCTTAGCTGGAATGAGTTATCGAGACGGCTGCAATATCACTACTTTTTCTGACACTGGACAAGCCTGTCTTTATGGGGAGTTTCAGGTTTGCTTCTGCACTGGTATATTTGGCAGGTGTAGTAAAAATAAAACAGAAACCATAACTCAGTGTTTACACCTTTACAGGTTCTACTAGCTTTAGGGAAAGGTGCTGCTATTTAACAATAAGTCAGATTGAAGCATTTATGTAAACCATCACACTAATTGATCACATTTCCATTGTGTGAAGCCCTGAGGTACAAATTCAGACTTCCTGTTGGATGATGGTGAATGGGTTATAAAATCTGTGGTTTTTGACAATTCCATCTTCAAGGCCAGCTGTTCAGAATTAGCCATTTAACATTTCCTTCTCGGTGACTTTGTTGTACGTTCAGTGTTTGGATCTGTGTTTGTGATTGCCTTGGTATTGGAACACAGACAGAGTAGGCATCTTCCAGGTTTCAGTGCAACTTCTCCACAGGAGGGAACCCAGCTATCAAAGCCATCATGTACTTTAATTACAGGTAATCTGGATTCGCAGACACCAGTCCACTCCCTCCCCTCTTAAGAACTTCCTCCTCAATTACCAAAGTGCCTCAATTAGGCCCTAAATAAGCAGTGGACATGCATAAGGGAGAGGTGGGCAAATTACAATGGAGAGGGTGAAAACAACGGGCCCCATAAGAGCCGATGTGATGCAGAGGCAATTAAAAGACAAAAAAAAAAAAAGTTCTACCACGCAGGGTGAAAATAAGAAGAAAAGTGAAAAAGCTCTTTGATGAGCAAGCTCTCAGCTAAGTGGTGCTTAAGAGGAGATGGTTGGAGAGAAGAAAGAGTGTGAAAAGATAAATTAAAGACAGTTGATTGGCAAGAAGGTTGATGTCACACTGTTTCCCTACAGGACCATATGTCGGGGAGAGCACTCAGTCACCAAGAGAGTGGAATGTGTGAGTAAGTCATGATTTCTATAGAGCAAGTGGGTGTCCCACAGGCAGCTGATTTTCTACAGTCCCCCGGCTTTCTTGCGCATTCATTAGCCGGCCGACCCCATACACACTCCATCAACTGTGAAACTTACTGGGATTTTGAATGGACAAATGAAGACCCTGTCTCTTTTAATAGGCTAATTCTGTGTCTAACAAGCACTCTTGTTAAGGAAAAATTCTTTACTTGCAGCCAGCAGTATGAATGTGAGCACATTAGTCAATTAACTGCAATCTGACCCTGACTGATTAAACTTCAACAAGAGACAAAAAGAATGAAATTAAGAGGCTAATATGCACACCTCTGTTTATATGTTTGTTGGCGTGCATGGCAGCATGTGCTGTACTCACAGTGCCCAGCTGCTGCATCGACTGCGTTCCATTCTGTGGACACAGCGCCCACACTGACCTGGATGGCTGCTAGGAAATTGAGCTCATCCAGATCCACAGCAAGCTGCATACAGTAGATGATGCAACTGTCATCGTCGGTCAACACTGCCTGTGATACTGAGAAAAAGCGGGGCACCAGGACAGGCAATGACTCTACAGGAATGTATGCTAAAGGGGGGGGGGGATAGAAAATGTTTTGTTTATTTTAGCCCTGCTGAACAAATGTCAGAACCTGGAATCATACCCCACCCACCTGAAAAAACGCTTGGGCAGCACAGTGAATAAGTATTGACAAGTTATCAGAGCAGCTTAGTAGGATCCAAGAGAGGCCAGTGTAAACTGGTGATGCTGTTTGATCTTCCCTTATCAGATGCATGTTAGGAGAATCATTAAACACCTGCCCCTCTATGTTAGTTTCCATTTTTAGATAGAAGGCTAATTAAAGCTACACTATGTAAGAGTTTCACCTTAAAATAATGTTTCCAAAAATATTGTGATGGTACATCAACCTCTGACCGGGTAAATGTCACTGGGTGGGCCTGCAGCAGTTCTGTTCTTGGTAGGAACACTGAAAGGACTACAACTATGGGGACTATGACCTCAGTCCTAACAGCCAATCTCAATGAGCCCTCAGCAATCTCTCCTGGTCTCGCAGTGATTGTTCAAAAAACTATCAATCACCATGAAAGCTGCCAAAAACTGAATTTTTCAGATTGCAAGGAACTCCTAAACCTTTATATAGAGGTAGCTTTTTCGAGGCTTTACGAGATCGTTGAGAGATTGGGACAATTTTTGATCTCTTAATGGTCACTCAATGGTCTCCGTTTGTGTAAAGGGGCCCTTGGATTTCTGAATGTGACCAAAATGCCTCAAATTAAACTATCATTTAAGTCATCTATTCAGCTGTCCTGTGAATGTCATGCATCCCAAACAATAATTTTTAAAATATGAAATATTGCTTTTTTCAACATTATGTAGTTTTATTTTAAACAGTTATGCAACGTTGACTGTTTTAATGCATGATGAAAATTCAATTTCAAAATGGTTAAATGTGGATTTATTCCTTATTATACTTACTGTGTAAGCCACTTTGGATAAAATGTTGTCAATGTTTGTTCTTTAAAGGTGATGGACAACATTCAGACCTCCTGGCCAGTAGGTGTCAGACTTACTCTTGCACTAACTGGCTGGTAGGCATGCGACATCAACCCAGTCATGCTATTAGCATTTTGTTGACGTATAATTAAAAAAAATACACTTAACCAAAATATAAATGCACAAACCAAAGATGCCAAATTAAAATGACCTTACAGGTACATCTCAAAAAATTAGAATATCATGAAAAAGTTCAATATTTTTTGTCACTCAGTTCAGAAAGTGAAACCCATATATTATATAGATTCGTTACACAGAGAGTGATATATTTCAAGTGTTTATTTATTTTAATTTTGATGAATATGCTTACAGCCCATGAAAACCTCAAATTCAGTTTCTCAAAAAATTAGAATATTACACAAAATTAATTTTAAAAAATAGTTTTTTAACAGAAATGTTGGCCGACTGAAAAATACATCCATGTACACACTCAACACTTGGTCGGGGCTCCTTTTGGATTGATTACAGTATCAGTGTGGCGTGGCATGGAGGTGATCAGCCTGTGGCACTGCTGAGGTGTTATGAAGGTCCAGGTTGCTTTGATAGTGACCTTCAGCACGTCTGCATTGTTGGGTCTGGTGTCTCTCATCTTCCTCTTGACAATACTCCATAGATTCTCTATGGGGTTTAGGTCAGGAGAGTTTGCTGGCCAATCAAACACAGTGATGCCATGGTCATTAAACCAGGTTTTGATACTTTTGGCAGTGTGGGGGGTGCCAAGTCCTGCTGGAAAATGAAATCAGCTTCTCCATAAAGCTTGTCAGTAGAAGGAAGCATGAAGTGCTCTTAAATTTCCTGGTAGACGACTGCGCTGACTTTGGTCTTGATAAAACACAGTGGACAAACACCAGCAGAGGACCTCTGTTCAGATAAAAGTAAATTTTTGCATTTCATTTGGAAATCAAAGTCCCAGAGTCTGGAGAAAGAGTGGAGAGGCACAGAATCGTTGCTTGAGGTTTAGTGTGAAGTTTCCACAGTCAGTGATGATTTGAGGAACCTTGTCATCAGTTGCTAAATGCTTGAGGAGTCCTTTTTGACAGACGGGCAGCACTGTGAACCGCCCACATGCCCGATGACCCGGTGTGACCACGCCCACTCAGGATCGTCACATCTGGGTTGGGATGACATTCCACAGGCCACTATTGACAACAGGTGTTCGGCTCTGCGTAACACCAGTGGTGGACACACTCGGTGCTGAGTGCTGTGAACTCTGACCACTCAGTGCTCAAGCTGCCATAATTCATGAATTCTTGACAGAAAAGAGAAACTGTTGGGTGAAAGTTAAAGCACGGTGAAAAATGAATGTTCACCACAACTGTTATGCTAAAATATTTCAATGTTGTAAAAAAATAAAGAAATATCTCACATGACTGTGTGTGTTTATATTTTGGTTGAGTCTACCTGTTTTCATGAAACTACAGTCCTGTTCACCTTTAACACAGTGGAAATAAAACAGTCTGCCCATTTGCTTGCTCATAAATGCCCGAGTAGCTTAGGCTTTTATTAGAATAATTTAACACTTGATAAAGATTTATAATTATTTACAAATACAGATATATTTAAACTGTAAGTGTATTCACAGTCTTAAATAAAATGTCTCTTTAAATAGCTTGTTCCACAAATGGGAACAAGATGCCTGGATTGAGTTTAAGGTACCTATAAGAAAACCAACATTTAAAGGATTAATACTGAAAACCACAAGAGACATTGCTGGGAGCATTGACTAAAACAGAAAAAAAACAGTGCAGAAACAAGAAAGGACATTACAGATTGTTGGAGCTCCATCAGCACAACGACCAGTTTCAAATATTAAGATGAAAAGGTAGAAAACACGAACGGCAGCAGCTTCTTGGTTTGTTTCAGGGGTCCACCTTGGCCTTGGTTATCTGCTTTAACACCATATGTGCCTGCATAGAAAAACCTCTCATCATAACGAGTGGAAATCACAAGGGAACTGTCATCCCTATCCCACATATATGAAAGCTGTATGTCAAAATGGTGGCTTAATGAGCGCCTCATTGAGGTCAGTCAGTCTGTTAAACTTTTACAAAGATTATAAAATTCTTTTTTTTTTTTTTACTCATCAGGATAGAATAAAACATGAGAAAAACTTCAGTAAACCAGCAAGATTCCTATCTCATCTATAAAAAAAACTGCAGGATACTCTGCAACTCATCTCTAAATGTCAATGAGGTCGTCGCCACTCTCGTCGCTCTCCACAGTCAGCTGACGCGTCCACCATTTCTTCACCTCTGACCCTGACGACGCCTCATCGTTGACGGGGTTCATCTTACAAACAATAGACTTGACACTCGTGCGACCTGAGGCAACAGCAGACAAAACAGAATTTTATGTTATGAGTTTTTCATGTCTTCCTGCCTTTTTTTTTTTTTATTTCACAACAGGAAAGACATTACTTCTTGTTGGGCTCCTGAGTGTGTCACATAAACAGGCTGCCTGGTTTTCCACAGCAGAGGGAAAAACCCTTTATCCAACTTGCAGCGTGCCATCTGAAGGAATGTGCAGCACGCAGACAGAACACAGAGACATACACACCTGCAGGCAGCCGCCACTGTCCCAGCTTCCTCTGTGGTCTCCCCAGGTCTGAGGAGTCCTGCCTGTACCCTCCTCTGTCTGACAACGTGGGGCTCCGAAGCTGCTGGAGACCACTCATCTAAACAAAGAGGAGAAATCCTTTGTTTCACCAGTGCAAGCGCACACCTGCCGGTTATATGTTGCGCCTGCTCTGAGTCACGCTGTGAGCATGTGTCGGTTGCGTATGCGGCAGCACGGTATGGATGCGGGGCTTTACCTCAGGCTGTGAGGGGTTGTCTGGGTTGTTAGCATTGTGGTCTTCACTTGGCACCGTGGTCTCTATGCTGGGAGGGTTGAGGAGACGGCTCAGCTCCTGCTGCTGGCTCTCTCTCAGGCTGTGGATGATGCTGAACGACTGCTGCTTCTGGAGGCGGACATTAGCGGTCACAGTGTCACATGTGTGTACAAGAGGACACGGGTGGACAGTGGAGGAGCTGCACAGAACAATACTGTGTATCTTAATGAGAAACAAACCGCTCGGATGCGTTTCAGGCATTTCTTGAGCCACATGCGTATGGTCTGCTTGGCGACCTCTTCCTCAATGGTGTATTCAAGTTGTTCCCTGGCCAACAGCTCCTCCAACTGGAGAGACTTCCTAATGTCCACTGAGCGATACGACAGCATGCTGGATGAAAACACGCGCATACACAAGAAAACCAAACACACACAAACACACAAAAGAGAAAAATATTTAATAGTGCAGCATACAGCTTCATTTGAATAAAAGATCATCAGAAATCTGAAGAAAAATATTCAATAATTTGAAAATTGTTTTGGGACATTCTTACACTCACACCAACGTGCAACTCTGACAATAAGCAAAAAATAAACAAACAAACAAAAAACCGTCACTGTGTGGGTTTATTCTAACAATGATGAGCCATCCTACCACTTGAAAACCTCAGTCATCTACAACTTTCATCTTCCATCCACAAACCAAGCATCTATTAATCAATTATTAAAAGGAAAAATAAAAGATTTTCATTTTTTGAAATTCTGGCACCAGAATTATAATGTACATGGTCATTATTGGCAACTAAGACAGGATTTCCTGGTGCAGGAGGCCTTGTGTTTCAACCAGTACTGAAATACACACATTCATTTTCCTTGTTGCCCTACAATGACAAGAATAATGGTTTCCTGTCTTCTTTTTAAATGACACGATCGCTGGTGTACAGTTGCAATCAAAATTATTCAACCCCCACTGCAAATTAGGTTTATTGGCAAAATGTACAAACTAGCAGCTGTTTGCATTTTCTCCCAGGTTATCCTTGACTGAATCCATCTTGCCCTCCACACGCTGCAGGTTTCCAATGCCAGAGGAAGCAAAGCAGCCCCACAGCATCACTCAGCCACCGCCATGCTTCACTGTAGGGAGGGTGTTCTTTGCAGCGTACACACCATTCTCCCTCCTCCAGTCATACCGCTGATGCTTAGGCCTGGAAAGTCAGTTTTTTTTCATCGCGCCACAGAACAAGATTCCCAAACCTCTTTGGCTTATTTATACAGTTTTGAGCAAATTGGGGCCGACTTTCCTTGTGCTTTTGTCTCAGTAGTGGTGTACGTCTTGGAGTTGGGACATGGAGCCCTTCAGCATACTGTGGAAACTGAGACCTTAAAGCCTGTTGACAGCAAGTCTTGCTCCAAGTCTGTTGCAGTCAGTCGAGGGATTTTTTGACCACCTGCCTCCCGGGACTCTGGTGGCAGCCATTGATAGCTCCCTTTTTCTTCCATGTCCAGCTACTCTTCCTTTAACTTTAAACTGGTAAACTATGCTTCCAACTGCATCTCTAGAAACATTCAGTGCCTTTGCTTTCTTTTTGTATCCTTTTCTTTGTTTGTGCAAAGCAATGATTTCTTCTCTGAAGTTTCTGGACAGTTCTCTTGACTTAGCCACATTTCTAACATGCAATCAAATGTCACCGCCAACAGTCCAGTTATTTGACGTTTTTCTATCTCAAGCACACCTGATGCAACTAATGAAGCCCTTGATTGGTTGCATCAGGTGTGCTTGAGACCACACCTGATTTGCAAATGTGTGCTCTTATGAGAAATTCTATTCAGGGGTTGAATAACTTTGAGACTGCAGTAGTCATTGATAGTAGGATTTTGTGTTGAATTTGGATAAAATCCTTGTAATATTAGTTTTATTTAACCTTATCTTATTTAAACTGTTGTTGCTTAATTTGTTTATTGCAAACACTGGAAAATTTTAAATTTTGCCAATCAACCTAAAATGCAATGGGGATTGAATAATTTTGATTGCAACTGTAGCTCTTGCTTCCTCCATCTCAGTACACAGACAGTTCTGCTCAACTCACAACAGCAGTCCTCTTCCTGCTTATCTACGTGAATGCTGACGCATTTGTACTATTCTCATATGGAAATCAGTGTGTAATGTGACATATCACTTTGCATCTTACCGATGTAGGAGAAAATTATGATGCAAAAGCAAAGTTTACTCCAATCCTATCTGAACACTAATTTTGTAATCGCCTACTTATAAAATAGATTTAGAAAACATTATAGCTTTAAATGCATAAAAGTCTCTTGGTTGCCTTAAAAAAAATCAAGATATGTAAAGGACTCAAAATGGTGCTGCAAAATCACCTGAGCACATCGTGAAAGGTCACGTCTCCTCCACTGTGGAGTCGCTCCATCTCGTAGCACATGTGTTTAAATAACAACTTGTCTTTATCCAGGTCCACCTCGAGCCTGCCTCTCAGCAGACGAAGGAGGAACTTCACCCTGGATGTGGGGATTACACCCTGGAGAGGAACAAACAAGAGGGAAAAAAGGGAACATGCAATCGGAAGGGGCGGGGTTGTGACACACCTCTATATCAGCAATTTAGGGTCTTAATCTTTTGACAGTAGATTATCAAAGATCCACAGTGACTGGTACAAACATTCCCGTGCAATTTGGTTATTAAGTGCCTGCACAGTTGGTTTTTTTTAAATTTTTATTAAATTTGTGGAATTTATGATACGATGGTATATCAGTGGGCCAGCAAGTCCTCTGCTGGCCTAAACACTATCAGAACTACTGACCTACATCGACACCCTACATTCTTGTGTTTGGTCCATGAGGATCTAATAGAATATTGTGAAAAAAGTTAACTTTTAAATAATTCAATTTAAAAAGGAACATTTTCATATTTTTTGACATAAAGTAAGCTATTTCAAGGCTTTTTAAATTGTATGATTAGAACTTAGCTCTTTGAATTAAATTACTGAATCATAATTTTTTTTAGATGCATGTCTTTAAATAAAAATACATTTTAATAAAGACAATACAGGCCTTGCACAAATAAAATACAACAAAAATTCTTTCTTTACATTTTTATTGTATTCAGAGGTGAGAGCCCATTCTCAGCAAAAAAACATTCAATTGCACGTTTTATCACTCAGAGAAAACTAACTAACTACTAACTAACCTGCACTTATATAGCGCTTTTCTAGTCACAAAGACCACTCAAAGCGCTTTCATTAATACTAACCCTCTATTCTAAGGGCCTATAGGAAACAAATATCTAGGGACAATTTACAACAGCCAATTAACCTAACATGCATGTTTTTGGCATGTGGGAGGAAACCGGAGAAATCCCGGAGTAAACCCACGCAACACGGGGAGAACATGCAAACTCCACACAGATCACTGTTGGTCGGGGGCTGGGATCGAACCCACGATCCCACCATCCCCACAATCCCCCGGCCAAGGGTAAACTGTGCTGCCGCAGTGCTAACCACTGCGCCACCGTGCAGCCCAAAACGTACAGAGGCATGTAAAATTTTTTTTGACCTGCAGTGGATAATTGGCGTTTACAGCTTTAACAAAGCTGTGTAACAGCAGGTTTTTTTTTCCACTTTTATTGTCTTTCAGAATCAATCAACTACCCCATACTTTAATCCCTAACCCTAACCTCACAGGAACCTTTCATTAGTGGAATGAAAAACAAAGTAAGGAAAAAAAAAGAAGAAAGAAATCAGTGACAGACGAGAGCGGGAGTTGAACTCGTGTGTTTTTGTGTGTATTGCTTGAGACGGCTGTGTAGATAGGTAACCATCCCATCCGCCATCCCCCTCCCACCAACCGGATGAGCGCTGGGAAACCAAAGTAAGAGATGTGTTGTTCTGCACATGCGCGGTGAGGACTGTATGCGCAGTGAGTGAACTTGTAAAAACGTACCGAGGCATGTTTTTTTTATTTAACATGCAAATGTACATTTTTAGAGGGGTGGGAAAACGTTTATTAGATACATTTTTTTTTACTGAGACCGGGTAGGAGGTGAAGTACAGAAAGTGTAGTCATACTCAAACACTGGAAGGGCTTAAGAAACAAAAAACTGAGTTGTTTTTTTCCTGCAAAAGCTTGCAGAAATACTGTTAACATGATTAGTAGTGTTGTAGTCAAGACCAGTCTCCCAAGACCAAGACAAGACCACACAAGTCCAAGACTTTAAGGGGTCAAGACTTAGGGTGCTTTCGCACCTAAATTTGTTTACTTTGGTCTGAATCAGTTGACAAGTTTATTACTTTGTTTCATCTTCTCCTTGGATCGGTTCCCTTTCACACAGGCAAAAATTCAAGTGGACCAAATTCCCTCACGTTAAATCCCGTGACACAGTATGTCAGAATGTTCTCTGTCCTTATTGGTCAGATTTTTTTTTACCGCAAGAACAGGAAAGGTAAAAACAGGAAGTAGGATAACTACTGTGTATTTATGCATTTCTGGGGAGAAAATAATACAAATCGTAGCATAATCTATGGGGGTTTTCATTGCCCTGGTTATCATTTATTACATACGTGCATATACCACTTTTGGCAAATTGTACAGTTTGAAAATGAAGTGTGGCTACAGATGGAAAATAACACGTTAACGTTCATTAATCCTCCACAACCATGACAAGCTCAGCCACACATACAGTACTTTCAAAGATCCATCAGGTATGTACAGTGGCATAAAATGTTTTACAGTTTGCCGCTGGTCCTATTTTAGTGCGGTCTCTTTCTTACCTGCAGGACCGCACCAGAGTTCGCCATCTGATTCCAATCAAGACCACCTCTTTCAGGCGGTCTCGGTATGGTTGGTTTGGTGCGCACCTGAGTGTGATTACCATGTTCTCACCAGACAAAACGAACCACACTAACGGAGAAAACTAATTTGAGTTTGACTGAAATGAACTGAAGCCTGTAGGTGTGAAAGCATCCTAAGTCACGACCAAGACCTACATACATACAGTGTTCTTGGTCTCAACTTGGTCCCTTTAAGTCTTGGTCCTTCTACACTCTGGTCTCAAATACAACGCTAATGATTAGACCAAGTTCACATGGTGACTTTCAGCCATATTATGACAATCTAAAGTGTGCATATGCGCCACCCTTTGCACCATCCTTTGCTCCGTCTACAAGTGGTTGGTAGTTTCTGGCAGCACACTGGGTAAATGCCATTATAATAGCAAATTACACTGGTCAACACCAAATTTATTGTCTAAGTTTTTTTTTCCCGATTTAGGACAATTTTGATGTGCTGAATCCAAAAATCACATTGGTTTTGCTCAATCAGGTCAACTTTTTGAACTATGGCCACGGTTTTTATGTTTTTGTTTACATGTACAGGTATTTTCGCTTTATATGATGCAAAATTCTTTTTTATTTCTTGAAATTCTCTGAATTTTGTACAATGATGATGTAACATTCAATTTACATGTACTTACCTTTATCAGTGTCTACTATTCAATTTGCAGTACAACTGTACAACTGCTGTACAACTGCTTACAACTTAGCATAAAAACCTGACCTGATCGAGAGAAACGGATTTCATTTTCGGATTCAGCGATGCAAAATTGTCTTAAATCAGTTGAAAAAACACAGACAACTTACAAAAAAATTTTGTTATGTTGTGTTATCTTAGATCATGCACCCCGCCTGTTAAAGTTGAGGAGAGGAGCCATTTTAATTAAGTCATTGTGTGCTAGACACACCTCTGCATACTTAGGAGAGTTAGAGTAATCTTTTTGTGCTTTCACTGGTGCATCATAATAACAGAATGGACATGGATATTCTGTGAGCCTTTTTGCTCTCCCTATCCCCGTTTGAGACTATGTTCTTCTATGTTTTTCTAATTTCTCACCTCCCGTTTGTCATCCACCATGTTCCAGATAATTTGAAAGTGCCTCAGGTCATTGTAGCTCAGCAGCTGATCCTCCTCAGTGGAGTAGAAGAGAGAGAAGTTTTCCACAATGATAGCTGCAGGGAAAGAAAGCAATATTAATGCTTGTAGATAGATCAATTAGTGCATGCATATTTTGTTGTGAAGTTGTAGAAAACAAAACTATCCTCTTTCTCGTTGGTGACATGATGATTTTTAATAAAAGGCTACTATATGGAAGCTTGGGTTCTGTTTTCTTGTTTATAATCTCAGAGCAACAGGTTATCATTGACAAAAACACACTGACCTACAAGCAAGTTGAGCATAATATATGCTATGATCACATAGAAAGAGCAGAAGTAGATGAGTGCTCCAGCATAGTTGCCACAATCAGTCTCCCAGTAACGATGTTTATCCGGGGTGCAGAAAGGAGGCTGCACCTGGGGACAAAAATCATAAAGTGACTTTAATAACAGTGCAATTTCTTTGTATAAAGTCGTGTCCCTAAATGTTGACACTGAAGTAATATTCTCAAAATATTGTATTGCAATATGAACAGAACATATGAAGTAAAGCAATCTTTACAGCACAAAATACAACATTGAATATAGTATATAACAATTTATTAGGGTGGGAATATGGGGATGTGCAGTGGTTCTGGGATCCATCCTACCATGCAGTCATGCATGATTTTATTCCAATCTTCTCCTGTGACAATTCGGAAAAGGACTGTGATAGCTTTGCCTGCTGTGGAGAAGTTGGCATGCCTGTAATTGGAAGGACATAAGTCTAAAAAACACAGTTCACTCAGTGAAGTACAACATGAAGCTAAGGAAAGCACTGACTACCGGTTTAAATTCTCTCCATATTTGACCGTTCCAAAGAGAACGACTCCAGCAAATGCATAGCAGAGGAGAAGTAGGAACATGCCCACGATGATGAAGAAACTCTTGTACATGCTCACTACGACAGTCAGCAGCAGCATCTTCAGGGTCACCTTTTTACATCATAAACACAGGCAGAAGCATAACATTTTATTATGAGGGGAGAAATTATTTTGGATCTTTATTTTCAAAACAAATATACTCACGTGTTTCCCACATATTGTAAAGAATCTGAAGACAATCACACACGTTCCCATCATGTAGGTGTATGCATTCTACAGTGGAAACAAAAAAGTAATTTATGTTGCATTTACCAAAACACAGAAACTAAATAAAGCCATCAAAAGCTGTCTCTTTTTCCTAACCAGTAATGAGAAATGCAGAACAATCCATATGACGCCCAATGATGTGACCAACAAGTCATATCGATTTCGCCGGCTCTGCCAGTAACCGGCTGGAGACATCGCTATCAGCTTCATTGTTACCTATGGAAGCGCAACAGAGGTCTGCATCAGAGGAGCTGGTAATGAAAACACTGCAGTGATGATGTATAGACTACAAAACAGGCTCACCTCCAGAACAAATATAAAGGTGAAGACGACAGACATGGTGGCCAGTGGAAACGTGACTTGATCATCACCTACATCCCACTAGAGAAGATTCACATTTCAGTAACAGTTCCTATGCAGAAACATCTGAAGTCAACTGGGAAATAATTCACGTTAAAGTTACCTTGACTGACAGCAGCACAGACTGAGCCAACACCAACACAGCAATGCTCCGTTTGAAAAAAGGGTGCTGAGTGATGTCATACATCTTCGCCCGGAAACCTCCATTTTCTGTCAGAGACGTTAGAAACAGGAATATTTGTAGGACACAGTATTTATGAAATTAAATTTAAGAGTATTTAAGACCAGTGCTGAGGCTAAGTGATCAAATTTAAAACCTTACATTTGTGAAATAGCAAACAAATTGTGAGGGCATTACAAACAGTTGTGTCTAAACATTGGAGCTGAAAATGGTTCAAATTTGGGGTAATTCAGGTCATTGAAAATTAACAGGATCTCACGAGATAATTAAGGTATTAAATTAAACTGAATCAAGCTTAAACTAGTCTCCGCAAACCAACCATCACTGTTGGGATCATTTTTCCAGTGAACTAAAAAGTTATTTTCTTTTAAATTTGCATCTTTTTTCTTGTAAATGTGCATTTTTTTCCCCACACAATTTTGTAACTATTTCCTGCAGTTTTTCCTCCTAATTTTAAGACTTTTTTTCCTGTAAAGTTCCCTCTTTTTTTGTAAATTGGAGACTTTTTCTGCACAAAATGTACATTTTTCCTCACATAAAGGTATGACATTTTCTCATATATTGGAGAACTTTCTTCCTTGTAATATTGAGTGGTGGCCTTGTGGTAGGGCATCCAGGAGGTTGTGGGTTCAATCCCCAGCCAGGTCATACCAAAGACCATAAAAAAAGGTACTTTCCACCTTCTAGCTTGGTGCTCAGCATGAATAGAATGGGGAAAGGAAAGTGGGTTACCCAGCCACAGCGGGAACCAGAAAACCAGCGTACTCCTTGTGGCGGTCCCAAGCACAGGAAAATGGGGAGGTTGCATCAGGAAGGGCATTCAGCATAAAATCCTTACCAAATCAATACACAGATCCATGGTCTGCTGTGGCGACCCCAAATAGAAAGCAGCTGAAAGGTGTGTGTGTGTGTGTGTGTGCGCGTGCGCATGTATTGCTACTACTATGATTACCATTTCACAAAAAAATTACTACAAAGATTTCACAGTACAAAGCAAGCAACAAAGAGCAATCTTGTTTATTACATCCGAGGTATTTTTAAGACAACAGGAAGATAAATTAAGTATTAATTGTCTTTTCAGTATAATTAAGGCCTTAATTTTGGGTGAACAACTTCATGGCTTTTTAAGACTTAAGGATCTGCAAACACTCAGATACAAATAAAAAATCTCTAATCTTTTTGTGATCAGTCTTAAGCACTTGAAATGATTCTAGCTCTAATACTTAAGTTTTTGCCCAGCAGATGGCACTTGTGGACTGCTACCAGAGCGATGAGATTTTGCTCCAGTTTTTACACACATTTATTCAGTTAATACAATGATGCCAGGACAAGATTAGAAAAAAAGAGTGCCAAAAGGTTGCAGATTTTGTGACTTTGCAAATTACACAAATCCACCTAAGCAGCAGTTTCTTCAACTTGTTAAATCTTGCAAACATATCATCTGTCCTAGGATAATTATTTGAAATTGCATAATTGTATTTACTGTACAGTTTATTCAGCCTTTAGTTATATAAGTGCTCTCTTAATGTCTCATTCTCAAAAGACCTGTTTAGGCCAGACATACTATACATAACAAAAATGATAGACACATTTAACAACTAGAGGGCACTCGGAGAGTGCCTACCTCCGCCAAGGCTGTTGTTCACCCAAACTCCGCTCTGCTACGGCATATCGGCCTCAGGCTAAAATCTTGGTGCAGGTAAAAATCCATCCAGTAGTTTTTGTGTAATTCTGCTAAACCATTGCTAGAACATTGAGCCTTGGAGGAGGTATGCATTCATGGATCACCTACAAAATGTAATGGATTCGTGTGTAGCCCAAGAGCCACCTGTGGTGAACATTTCATCAAACTCTGTCCAGTAGTTTTGGAGTATTCTTGCTAACACATTGTGAGAAGATAGAGCCTTGGTAGAGGTAAGCGCTCTCAGATAATCAGCAAAATGTAATGGGTTCCTCTCTAGCACAAGGACCACCTCTGGTGACAATTTCATCCAAATCCATCCAGTAGTTTTTGTGTAATCCTGCTGCACCCTTGGTGGAGGTGTGTACTCTCAGACCACCACAAAAATCTAACCATCTGTTCCCAGTGCCATCACACACCTTTCCTGAAAATTTCATCAGAAACCCATTCATAACTTTTTGATTAATGTTGCTAACAAAGAAACAAACCAATGCCGGCAAAAACATAACTTCCTTGGTGGAAGCAATAAAGTAGATACAAAGGATCTCTTGCACAATGTAGAGTGACATACTTCTTTCTCGTCAATAAATCAATTTATCATTTTCACTTATCATTGTACATACTGGAAATACCGGGGGGGGGGGGGCTGAAAAGATCATAGTGGTCAAATTTGGCCAAATGTGGTTTATTTTTCAACCGCAGGGATCCAAGCGCTCCATCAGTGATGGAAGAAGTGTATGGACCAAAGGGATTGGATTGGAAAGTTTTTATTTGAACATAAGTAGAACAGAAACAAACAAACAAACAAAAAAAAAAACAATAAAAGAAAAAAACATAACCAAAGCAAAATGTTCAAAAAGGAGTGGGAAGAAGTCGAAACTTATTTAATCCCACCCCTTCTCCATGCAACTATAAATTTATATATTCATATCCATCCCGCTTCCTTAGTAATAATTATGCCAATAATAACAATAATAATAAAAACAATAACAATAAAGGACAAGAGACCTAACAGTAATATGACAATAAGAAACAAACAAACAAATACAGTATCTCACAAAAGTGAGTACACCCCTCACATTTTTTAAAATATTTTATTATATCTTTTCATGGGACAACACTGAAGACATGACACTTCGATACAATGTAAAGTAGTCAGTGTACAGCTTGTATAACAGTGTAAATTTGCTGTCTCCTCAAAATAACTCAACACCAGTGTTGGGAGTAACGCGTTACTTTGTAACGGCATTACAGTAGTGGCGTTACAGTAACGTGTTACTGTAACGCCACTACTTTTGCAGTAACGTGCCATGTAATGAAATTACTGTCTAAAAATTCAGTAATGTGTTACAGTCACTGAAATTTGATCAGATGCGTTACTCATTTTATTATTATGGATAGATACTTTTAGCGCAAATAAACTGACCCTACCATAGCTGGCACAGCTGTCAGTCTCCTCCGTGGCTTGGTCTGCTGTCCTGCCCCAGTTTACACCGCAACCTGGTGGCAACTTCTCATATCGAGCTCTGATCACCTGTTGTCCGAGCGGTGAGTAGCCCCAAACAGCTCCTATTTCTGTGGTTAAACATGAGTATTTTTGAGCAAGAATCTTGCATTTAATGTCCGCAGCTGTGTAAATGTGTAAGTTGTGTAAGTGATTGCGTGAATTTTCTTCCGCACAGAGAAAAAGTGCCTGTGATTTGTTGCAGTACAGAACAGCTTCTTCTAAGTGGTGAACTTTCATTTATCTGTGCTTTCTGCTTCATTTTATCTTATTCATTTACATGCTGATGTGATATGCAACTATTTCGTGGAAGTAAATCCTCTAAATATGCGTTTTTAATGGGCTGGTCCAGGGGTGTCAAACAAAAAGCTCGTGGGCCAAAAACGGCCCACCAGGAGGTTCAAGATTTTCTATGTGAATTTACAGCTTTATTTCTAGTAAATTTCTGACTTTCTGCTGAATACAATAGTTTATGTAAATCTGAGACATTTTTTCTCTGTAAGATGAGACTTTTTTCTAATCAGTTTTCTTTTTCTTCTTTTATCTGATGAGAACAAGGGGCCCTTGGTCTTGCTATGTGTGCAAGATGATTTAAGTATGCATATAAAAGTAACGTGAAAGTTACTTTTCCAAGTAACTAGTTATTTAATCATGCAGTAACTCAAAAGTAACTCAGTTACTTTTGAAAAGAAGTAACTAGTAACTGTAACTAGTTACTATTTTTTAAATTAAAATTAAATTAAATTAAATTAAATTAAATCACCCTTTATTGTCATTCAACTGTACAACCAATCATGTACAGTAGAACGAGATTGTGTTTTGCCTATCTACAGTGTTAATCACACACACCCCAAGTGTAGATCAGAGGGCTGCTGCCATGCAAGGCGCCGCCACACATTTCCCTCCTCCATTCCATTATTGCTGAACACCAAGCTGGACGGCAGGAAGTTCCACTTTTATATGGTCTTCGGCATGACCCGGCCGGGATTTGAACCCCTGCCTCTCGGGTGTGGGGCGGACGCTCTACCAACTGAGCCACCACTCCGGTTTTAGTAACTTTCCCAACACTGCTCAACACACAGCCATTAATGTCTAAACCGCTGGCAACAAAAGTGAGTACACCTTTAAGTGAAAATGTCCAAATTGTGCCCAGTTAGCCATTTTTCCTCCCCGGTGTCATGTGATTCATTAGTGTTACAAGGTCTCAGGTGTGAATGGGGAGCAGGTGTGTTAAATTTGGTGTTGGTGTTTCGCAGCTCATGTACCACTTTATTTCTTAAACTTTTGTACACAAAAGTGTACAAAAGTGACGGGATGGTCACACTTTTTCAGTGCTGAGACAAAGTCACTGATTTTGCCATTAAAATAACTAACCTACAGCGATCGGCG
This sequence comes from Pholidichthys leucotaenia, assembly GCA_020510985.1. Taxonomy (NCBI): domain Eukaryota; kingdom Metazoa; phylum Chordata; class Actinopteri; order Cichliformes; family Pholidichthyidae; genus Pholidichthys; species Pholidichthys leucotaenia. The sequence goes on from CM035843.1 coordinate 96,283,772, forward strand.
CTCGTGACGGACACGCACGGGCTGAATTACCACCTCCGTTGGATTGCCCTTTAATCGCCTTTCTCCGGCGACCAGCGTTTCTTTGTGGTTCACTGATGTGCCTTCCTGAAGCGATTGCTAAGCTAACGCTAGTTAGCTTAATGCTACCTGAAGCGATTGCTAAGCTAACGCTAGTTAGCTTAATGCTGGCGCCAGTCTCTAAATATCTAACCTACAGCGATCGGCGCTCATGACAGACACGCACGGGCTGAATTTCTACCTCCGTTGGATTACCCCTTTGATTCGCCTTTCTCCGGCCACTGTGAGTAAACTGACCAACGTTTCCAGCGTTTTCTTTGTGATTCACTGATGTGCCCTACCCAAAGTGGTACATGAGCTGCGAAAATCAAAAATATCCTATTACAATAAACTGATAGATCATGCAAAGGGTAACAACAGTTCCCTATGGAGGCATTTAAATAACTTAACTAATAAAAAAAACGATCAGAAGGGGATAAAGGAACTTAGAATCAATGGCAAGACCATCAGTGACAAGGCTACATTGGCAAATGAATTTAATTCATACTTTGTGGACTCTGTGGAAGACTTAACAAAAATTTTTGTGCTGCCAAATGTGCTCAACAACACAAATTCCATACTTCCAACAGATACTTTTCACATCGATGAGGTAAATGAGGAGTTAATTGCTGGTATTGTTAAAACACTGTCAAACTCAAAAACTAATGATATCTACAATATGAGCACCTCCTTTCTCAAAATGCACAGCAAAATATTAATCAAACCACTGACTCATCTCATTAATCTCTCCATTAGGTCTAGTACATTTCCATCTGGCTGGAAAAAAGCTGTCGTCATACCAGTTCATAAATCAGGCAGTAAAGACGATATATGCAATTACCGCCCAATCTCTATTTTACCAGTCCTATCTAAGGTTCTTGAAAAAGTTGTAGCTACACAGCTGATAGACTACTTACAAGACAGTCAACTTCTTCATCCACATCAATTTGGTTTTAGACCAGGATACTCAACAGAAACAGCAAATTGTTGCCTTATTGAAAACGTCAAACAGTCCTTGGACAGGGGTAATGTGGTAGGAGCTGTTTTTCTAGATCTCAAAAAGGCTTTCGATACTGTAAACCACAGTTTGCTTTTATCCAAAATGGTATCTTTTAACTTCTCCCCAGATACATTAGAATGGTTTGCATCTTATCTCCAGAACAGAGAACAGTGTGTAAAAGTTCACCAGGATAAATCCTCATTTTTAAACAACCGCATGGGTATCCCACAAGGGTCCATTCTTGGTCCTTTACTTTTCAGCATTTTTATTAATGACTTGCCGTTACACTGCTCAGCTGCAACATGCCAACTTTATGCAGATGATGCAGTTATTTACACAGCTGCCAAGACTCCAGCACAGGCTGCAGATGTACTGTCTACAAGTATGGTTGATGTCCAAGAGTGGCTCCTCAAGAACCATCTATTGCTGAACCTTCAGAAAACAGTCTCAATGTGCTTTTCAATCAAAAAATGTAACCTGCAACGTTTTAAAGTTAATATACATGATCATGACATCAGTTTAGCTACAGAATTCAAATACCTTGGCATTGTACTAGACCCTCAACTCAAATTTAATCTTCATATAAAGAAAATTTCAAAAACAGTAAAAAAAAATCTGAACTGCTTTAAATTAATTAGATATTACATACCTTACGAAGCAGCTGCACTGTTTATGCATTCTATGGTATTTTCTCATATATCATACTGTTTGACAGTCTGGGCTCAAGCAGCCCCTTCCACAATAAGACATATACTGTAGGTTCATTATATAATCAAACCCTAAAAATCTTGGACAAAAAGCCCATTAAGTGGCATCACTGTAATGTTTTAAAAAAATACAACCTATTGAGTTTTGAGAGCTTCACTGACCTCTGTTTTCTGAAATTAACGTTCAAATGTTTCCATAAATCAGCACCCAAGCCACTTGCTGGTTTCGTCCAAAGACAGGACAGCACCAGAGCCACCAGGAGTTCTGTTAACAATAACTGTAAAATATTCCACCGCAGAACCACATTTGGACAAACAGCTTTCTCTATAAAGGGCAGTCACATCTGGAACACAATGCCAAATGTAATTAAAATAATAACGGACTTTAAAACATTCACTAAAAAGGTTAAAAACTGGCTGAAAAATAAACAAGAATGTACTCATGTAAGATAAGATAAGATAAGCCTTTATTAGTCCCACAACGGGGAAATTCCAGGATTGCAACAGCACAGGGATAGCAACACTCAGAGCAACAATCAGAAGGCAAGAAAAAAAACAAGCAAGCAAGAGCAGCTAATAAACATATGTACGTATTACTATAAAATATATATATATACACACACACACAGACACACAGTGCAGAGCATTGTAGCTGGATGGAATAAATATATGAATATATGAACACACAGTGCAGAGCATTGTAGCTAGATGGAATAAATATGTAAATATATAAACACCCACAGTACGGAGCATTGCAGCTAGGTGGAATAAATATGCAAGTATATAAACACACACAGTGCGGAGCAATGTAGCTAGATGGAATAATATGTAGATATATAAATATATAAACACCCACAGTACGGAGCATTGTAGCTAGATGGAATAAATATGCAAATATATAAACACACACAGTGCAGAGCATTGTTGCTAGATGGAATGAAACAGCATAACCGTCTACTTAGTTATCCTACATGGTATGATTATGTGCCCATACATATTCTCACCCTCCATAGCGACCGGTATGTTCCTAGTTGTATGCCGGAGAGGACCATTGTGTAAGTCTATTGCATCTTTTGCATTCAAAAAACTATTAGTTTGTTACGTCTTTTTGCTATCTCTGCGAGCAGCCCTGCTTAGGTTGTACAGTCTGACAGCCGTTGGTAGGAAGGACCTACGAAACCTCTCGGTTGTGCACCTGGGATGATGTAGTCTGCTGCTAAATGAGCTCCTCAGTGCATTCAGTATGTCCTGCATAGGGTGGAACTCGGACTCCAGCAGAGATGACAGTTTAGCCACCGTCCTTCTCTCTCCTATCTCCTCCATCGGATCAAGGCGCTGCCCCAGGACAGAGCTAGCTTTCTTAATCAGTTTGTTCAGTCTCTTCCTATCGGCTGCAGTAATGCCACTGCCCCAGCAGACCACTCCAAAAGTGATGGCTGATGCCACCACCGTGTCATAGAATGACTTCAGCAGCGCCCCTTGTACACCAAAAGACCTGAGTCTCCTCAGCAGGAACAGCCTGCGCTGTCCCTTCTTGTAGAGTGCATCAGTATTGTGTGACCAGTCTAGTTTATTGTTCAGATGAATACCCAGGTACTTATAGGATGTCACCATCTCGATGTCTGTTCCCTGTATATTTACTGGTACTGTGAGGGGCTGCCCATGCCTGCGGCAGTCCACCACCAGCTCCTTAGTTTTCCTCGCGTTGATCTGGAGGCAGTTCCGATGGCACCAGTCCACGAAGTCCTGGATAAGCCCTCTGTACTCAGCTTCATCTCCATTGGAGATGAGGCCAACGATCGCAGAGTCATCAGAGAACTTCTGTAGATGGCAGTGTGTTGTGTTGTGTGAGAAGTCCGCAGTATAAAGAGTGAACAGGAAGGGAGCCAGCACCGTTCCCTGGGGGGCCCCCGTGCTACTGATGATCGTGTCGGACACACAGTCCCGGGTTCTCACAAACTGAGGCCGGTTCGTGAGGTAGTCCAGGATCCATGATGACAGGTGCTGGTCCACCCCTGCACGCAGCAGCTTGTCCTTCAGGATCATCGGTTGGATGGTGTTGAAAGCACTGGAGAAGTCAAAGAACATGATCCTCACCATATTCCCGGGCTTCTCCAGGTGGGACAGAGAACGGTGAAGGAGGAAGATCACCGCATCCTCCACCCCAATGCCATGCTGGTAGGCGAACTGGAGTGGATCCATCGCTGGTTCCACCAGGGGGCGGAGGTGAGCAAGGAGCAGTCTCTCCAGGGTCTTCATCAAGTGGGACGTCAAGGCCACCGGTCTGTAGCTGTTCAGGTCTTTGGGGTGGGAAGTTTTTGGTACAGGTACCACACAAGATGTTTTCCACAGCTGTGGTACCCTCCCCAGTTTCAGGCTCATGTTGAAGATATACGTCACAATCCCACACAGCTGGTCTGCACAGGACTTGAGGAGCTTTGCGCTGATGCCGTCCGGTCCCGGCGCCTTCCTCGCCTTGATCTTCCTCAGCTCCGTCCTCACCTGGGTCCTGGTCAGGGTCAGGATGGGGGGCTGTGTGTTGGGAGTGGGGGGGTGTTGGTAGAGTGGGGAGTGGGCAGCAGGACTTGATTTCTTTAGAGGCAGCAGTGGTTGTTGTGCAGTCAGGGGGGAGGGCGGTTGGTCAAATCTATTGAAAAACAGATTCAGGTTGTTCGCCCACTCCCTGCCCCCTGTGGCCTGGGGGGAGGTATTCTGGAGCCCCGAGATGGTTTTGAGGTTTCTCCAGACCCCGCTGATGTCGCTCTGTTGCAGCTTGTCCTCCATCTTCTTCCTGAAGCTGTCCTTGCCTTCTCTGATCTTTCTCCTCAGCTCCCTCTGTACGGACTTCAGCATCTCCCTGTTCCCTGACCTGAAGATCCTCTTCTTCTCTCTCAGAAGTGTTTTTATCTCAGGGTTGATCCAGGGTTTGTTGTTTGAGTGACGCCGTATGGTCTTGGTGGGAACGGATTTGTCCACACAGAAGCTGAGGTAGCCCGTGAAGGTGTGAATGAGGCCATCGATGTCCTCACCATGTGGATCGCAGAGCTGCTTCCAGGCGGTGGCTTCAAAACAGCCCTTTAGGGTGTCCATTGTCTCCTCAGACCATAACTCCACAGTGTGCATGGCCGGAGGTTGTCTGTGCACTAGGGGTTTGTACACCGGCCGGAGATGAACCAAGTTGTGATCCGATCTCCCGAGTGGGGGTAGTTGTGATGAGGTGTACGCCTCCTTAGTGTTTGCGTAGAATAAATCCAGTGTTTTATTGTCTCTAGTGTGGCATGTGACATACTGGGTGAACGTGGGTAGAATGGGAGACAGTGAAACATGGTTGAAATCGCCTGAGATGAGGAGAAGAGCATCTGGGTGTTCTGTCTGCAGCCTGCTGGTTACTGAATGGATGACGTCACGTGCTGTCCCAGCGTTCGCCGTCGGATTTGCATAAACAACAATGCAGATCACGTGTGAGTGTTCTCTCGGGAGATATGTAGGCCTCATGCTAACAGCTAGCAACTCAATGTCTTTGCTGCAGTGTCGTTGTTTAACAGTGATATGTCCCGGTCTGCACCAGTTGTTGTTAACATACATGATCACTCCACCGCCCCTAGTTTTGCCACTCTCTGGTGTTCGGTCAGCTCGTATCATGTGAAAACCCTCCAGCTCAATGTTAGCATCTGCTGCTAGTTCAGTTAGCCACGTCTCAGTAAACAAAAGGAGAGAGCACTCCCGGTAAGTGCTATCATAACGGGAGATAGCCGCTAGCTCATCTAACTTTCCCAGTATCGACCGTACATTTCCCATGACAACAGATGGAAGGGAGGGTCTGTACCTTATATTTTTTGTCCTCCGCCTTACTCCAGCCCGGCAGCCGCGGCGTTTTCGCCTCAGTTCACTCGGTATGTCGAGTTTTTCCAATGGGACCGGGTGGCGGTTGAATGCTAGCAGCTGTTCTCTGCTGTATCGTATCCTGCTATAGACAGTGGCTCCGTCCACCGGCTCAGGAGACATTTAGGACGATCTGTGTGTCCGTGATATAAGTGGGGTGAAAAAAAAAGACGGATCAAAAGAGAGAGGAAGGGAAAAAGACTCGGAATCGAGCCGCTGTTGCAAAAGGCAGCCGACTCGTGTGGCGCCGAGAGAAAAAAAAAAAAAAAAAAAGTATGAATTGTATGAATTAATTGTCTGCAAAGTGAGAGCGAATGAAGGGAAGGAATAAATGTGTTTGTTTATAGTGAGTGACGAAGGGAGGGAGGCCTGAAATAGGCAAATGTGAGTTGTGTTATATGTGTTAAATGTGAGTCAGGCTGTTATATTTGTGTATTTATAATATTTATAATATTTATGTTAAATGTGAGTCAGGCTGTTATATTTGTGTATTTATAATATTTATAATATTTATAATTGTGTATTTATAATCTTTCTGCATTGATGTATGTGGTTATTGTGTATTTTTTTTTTTCTTTACTTGATTCTCTTTTCTAAAGCCCATCCAGGGACAAGAGTTGCAAATTAGCTAATAGCTATACACTCTATGTGCAACACATCAGATTGATTGTCTTTGATTAATTGTCTATGTTTATTGCACTGTCCCTGTCAAATAAACTAATCTATCTATCTATCTATCACTCTCACACTCTCTCATACTGGTCACTGGAAGTTCAACATGACACCCCATGGCAAAGAAGTCTCTGAGGATCTTAAAAAAATAATTGTTGCGCTACATAAAGACGGCCTAGGCTATAAGAAGATTGCCAACACCCTGAAACTGAGCTGCAGCACAGTGGCCAAGACCATACAGTGGTTTAACAGGACAGGTTCCACTCAGAAAAGGCCTTGCCATGGTCGACCAAAGAAGTTGAGTGCACGTGCTCAGCATCATATCCAGAGGTTGTCTTTTGAAAATAGACATACAGTGCAGCCGGAAAGTATTCACAGCGCTTCATTTTTTCCACATTTTGTTATGCATGCATGCATACATCTTCTACCGCTTTTCCGCAAGTCCGGGTCGTGGACACAGCAGTTCAAGCAGAGAAGCCCAGACTCCACCCCCTCTTCCCCCCAGCCACCTGCTCCAGTTCTTCACAGAGGACACCAAGGCATTCCCAGACCAGCTGGGAGACATAGTCTCTCCAGCGAGTCCTGGGTCTACCCCGGAGTTTCCTCCCAGTGGAACGTGCCCGTAACATCTCAAGTGGGAGGCGTCCAGGAGGCATCCTGATCAGATGCCCAAACCACTTTAACTAGCTCCTTTCAATGTGGAGGAGCAGCAGTTCTACTCTGAGCCTCTCCCGGATGACTGAGCTCCTCACCTTATCTCTAAGGATGAGTCCAGCAATCCTACGAAGGAAGCTCATTTCAGCCACTTGTATCCACAATCTCATTCTTTCGGTCATTACCCAAAGCTCATGACCATAGGTGAGGATAGGAACGTAGACTGACTGGTAAATCGACAGCTTTGCCTTAAAGCTCAGCTCCCTCTTCACCACAGTGGACCGGTACAACGTCCGCATCACTACAGAGGCTGCTCCAATCTGTCTTTCAATCTTTCGCTCCATTCTCCCCTCACTCATGAATAAGACCCCAAGATACTTAAATTCCTCCACTAGGGGCAGGAGCTTGTCCCCAACCCGGAGAGGACAATCCATCTTTTTCTGACTGAGGACCATGGACTCGAACTTGGAGGTGCTGATTCTCATCCTAGCCGCTTCACACTCAGCGGCAAACTGTCCCAGTAAGACCTGTAGGTCATTGCTGGATGAAGCCAAAAGGACAACATCATCTGCAAACAACAGAGATGAGATCCTGTGGTCACCGAGCATGACACCCTCTGTTCCCTGGCTGCGCCTAGAAATCCTGTCCATAAAAATTATGAACAGGATCGGTGACAAAGGGCAGCCCTGGTGGAGTCCAACTCTCACTGGGAATGAGTCCGACCGAGTGTTGGCAATACGAACCAAACTCTCACAATGGTCGTATAGAGACCAAATAGCTTATAATAACCAGCCTGATACCCCATACTCCCGGAGCACCCCCCACAAAAAATCACAAGGGACACAGTCGAATGCCTTCTCCAAGTCCTCAAAACACATGTAAACTGGTTGGGCAAACTCCCACGAACCCTCAAGGATTCTTGAGAGGGTAAAGAGCTGGTCCGATGTGCCACAGCCAGGACAAAAACTACATTGCTCCTCCTGAATCCGAGGTTCAACCAACAGCCGGACTCTCCTCTCCAATACCTTGGTATAGACCTTCCCAGAGAGGCTGAGGAGTGTGATCCCTCTAAAGTTGGAGCACACCCTCCGGTTCCCCTTTATAAAGAGGGGAGCAACCACCCCGGTTTGCCATCCCAAAGGCACTGTCCCCGACCTCCACACAATGTTGCAGAGGTGTGTCAACCATGGCAGCCCTACAACATCCAGGGCCTCGAGGTACTCAGGGTGAATCTCGTCCACCCCCGGGGCCCGGCCACCAAAGAGATTTTTAACCACCTTGGCGACCTCAGCCCCTGTGATGGGCGAGTCGTCCCCCTCGTCCACAAGCCCTGCTTCCTCTGTGGAAGGCATGTCAGTGGGCTTGAGGAGATCCTCAAAGCATTCCTTCCATCGCCCGACGACATCCTCCGTCAAAGTCAGCAGCGCCCTATCCGCACCATACACAGTGTGGACAGGGAGCTGTTTCCCCCTCCTGAGCCACCGGACAGTTTGCCAGAATCTTTTCAAGGCAGACTGAAAGTCTTGTTCCATGGCCTCACCGAACTCCTCCCACACCCGAGTTTTTGCTTCAGCAACCACCCGAGCTGCACTCCGCTTGGCCTGCCGGTACACCTCAGCTGCTTTGGGAGTCCCACAAGCCAACTAAGCTTGATAGGAGTCCTTCTTCTGCTTAATGGCCCCCCTCATCACTGGTGTCCACCACTTGGTTTGGGGGCTGTTACCACGAGATGCACCAACGACCTCGTGGCTGCAGTTCTGTGCAGCCCCTTCAACAATGGAGGTGGAGAACATGGCCCATGCAGACTCCATGTCTCCAGACTCCCTTGGAATGTGGTCAAAGTTCTTCCGGAGGTGGGAGTTGAAGACCTCCAAGACAGGGGCCTCAGCCAGACATTCCCAGCACACCCTCACTATCCGTTTGGGTCTACCAGGTCTGAATGGCGTCCTCCCCTGCCATCAGATCCAACTGACCACCAGACGGTGATCAGTGGACAGCTCTGCACCTCTCTTTACCCGAGTGTCCAAGACATACGGTCGCAGGTCTGATGACACGATAACTAAAATCAATCATCGACCTGTGACCTAGGGTGTCCTGGTGCCAGGTGCACATGTGGACACCCTTATGCTTGAACATGGTGTTCGTTATGGACAAACTGTGGTGAAGGAGAAATTCCATGTTATTCTTATATTACGCGTACATTATTCCATGTCTTTTATATTCTCATATGTGCATTTTAAATAAAGCCTTTGGGCAGCTTCATTCTGTGTGTCTCTTCTGCAGATAATTGAGAAGAGTTCACACCATTTAAAATGAGAGAAAAGATCTCCCCCATTCTAGTATGAAGATAAGAAAATAAGCTTAGGTCATCTTCTAGATGTACAGTAAAGAAAATACACCTGAACCATTAGTTACACTAAAAATTTTCATCAAATAAGCACTTTGACAACTTAAAGGGACAAAGTTGAATGAATACAAGAGTAACACAAAAATTTAGAAGAAGAAAAATTTGAACTCCTGTTTGTGTGATTTCTGACGCAAGGGGGCTTCCCCCGATTTTATTTTTTCTGGGTACCACTGACACTGGACGCCGGTGGTGGACGGGGGGATGGAGAGAGGTATGGGGCAGGCTGGCTGTGGCAAGGGGAACACGACGTTTGTCATCAATCTGAATATCAGGGTCATTGGCTGGGGGCAGCGGCGGAGTGGGGGAGGAGGACCTTACAGGCGGACCACAAATGTGACAAGCAGACCTGAAGCTAAGTAAAACAAATGACATGACACATGTCAAGTTACCTGACTTTGACTTTACATGTGACAGGAATAAGGAATAATTGTGTTGTATGATTTTGGTGTGCTAAGGGACTGGACTGTGTTCACGGTGCCTGGCTTTCGGTTGAGCCAGGCCCGGCGACTGCAGGCCAGATTGAAATTTAGGAGGACAAATGATGAATGAAGCATTCCTTGTGCAGAATGAAGTCCAAATTCAAATTAAAACAATATGTCCCCCTTTGCATTAACAGAAGGAGTGGGACATACCCTTTCACAAACATGCACTAACACAAATTCAAAACTGTCTGTGAACAACAGCACAGGCAGATGTGGGCTTAATGAAAAAATTCAGAATTGGTCACAATAAATGCTAAATCACATTAAATCTGCACAGACAGCTGGGTTAATTGTTCTAACTGAAATATTTGCAAATTAGGCCAAGGGAAGACACTCACAAAAAAAAAGGCATGATTACAGAAACCTCATTTTAAGGGTGTTACACTATTCAAAAACATTTAATCTAAATTAGCCATATGTAAATGTGCCACACATATTAATGGCACAGACTGTATCTCTAAGGAAAACACTTGCCTAAAAAACATCTTCTTCTAACAACAAACAAAGAAAAAACTATCACATTGTTTCAGCAAGCCACCATTTTGATGCATGGGGATCCCATGCATTGGGTGGGGGTGGGGGGGTTCCACAAGAATTAATTAGCAAAAAATCCTAAAGAAAAATAGATAATGAACAAAAATGATGAATAATGTAGGAAAGAAAAATATAGGTGAAACATCTTGGTAATGGAGTCACAACATTCAATAGGAGAAGTTGCATTTATATCAATAAATTTGCAGGTATTTAAGAAAATTATGTGATGAAAAAATATTTGCAGATCATTGTGGAATAAGGTCCTAAGACTTTATGAGAAATACAGTAAAATTAAGAGAAAAAAATATCATGTTTATAAAAAATAATAAACTAATAAGGAAAAAGAAAAGCTGCAAATTTATGGGGAAAAGTTCCGAATGTCTAAGGAAAGTCCAATTTATGCTGATGAAGCTTACTGTGGGACTCAATTTAAAATTTGCTACAAAGACAAAAACAAATTTTCACTCAACTTTGTAAGAAGAAAACAATGCTTAAGGGAACTTAAAGCAAAAATAATTTGACCTTCCCTGCATAAACCTATTCCTTTTAATACCTTTGCATGGATTTCATTGAGTTAAATAAGTGTGAAGGCAAAAATATTGTTTAGTGATTATTGACATACTTACTAAATAGACAAAAGGCCCTCCCTTGCACTAATCCAAATACTGCTACAGTAGCACTGAAACCCTTAACTGAAAAAATATCAAGATTTGAAATAGTTGAAATGATTTACTTAGATAATGGAATACATTTAATGGAATACACCTTGTAAATCAAATCACATCACATTTAGGTACAGTATTCAACATTTATCTAGGAAACCATTTAGCTTACCATCAACAATCTATAGGATTAGCATAATGCACAAATAGGATTATGAAATATGGCTTAGGAAAATAGTGACAAAGAAAAATAGTAAAGTTATGAATGGCAAACCCTACTATCAAAGCCCTTTAACTTAGGTGATGAGGAAGGGTTTCTGGTTGATTACATGCAAAGAATGACAACTGACAGAGATGTTATTGATGCTGCCCTTCCCAGGAGGGAACATGTGACGAAGGAACCGTAGGAGGTGCACCCATCTTTTGGCCAAACCACTGGATAAAAACTGGACCAATACTCCCTGGCAAGGAAAACACGAGGTTATCCTGGCAACACCAACAGCTGTGAAAGGTGAAGGACATGACTCTTGGGTGCATCGAACGCTTTACCCCACTTGGAATCCTCAGCAAGAGACTGTTTACTATACACTATGAACTCATTAAAAAAAAAAAAAATCAGCAGCAAGTGACTGTTCAACTGTTTTGCTTTTCAAGTGTCGGCTGACGGCACCCTCTGGTGTCCAGTAATGGCTTACACAGTGAAGCAACTGTTGGCTTATTATGGAGGGGCAAAATGCAAGAGAAAGAACGTTGGCAACTGAAGGGTGCGGTTGGTGTTGTTGCCTTTTCATCCTCATCATCCTTGTAGTAACACTTTTGTTTTGGTTATTCTTCGTTGTTCCACTGCCTATATACCATAGAGCAGGGTTTATTACACACTCACCATGACTGGCTGGAAGCTCCAGGTCATTATGATCCTGTTTATGCTGACAATGTCCAGTGGAGATATGTTAATCACACAGCTAAATCAGCTAATTGTTATGTTTGTTCCTTAATGCCACTATCAGCTGGACAAATTATCTGCTACTGCTAAAATAATGCAGCTAACACAGGCTGTCTGTTTCTTAAGAGAGGCTATATACAGAAAATAACACAGCAAACATTACTTTGAATCACACCTGTCACAATACTTATCACTCCACTGATCGGAAACATGATGACACCCCTTACTCTGTGAAGGCGAGGTTCATTTCATCAGGGAACTTCTCCTGGGCAGCTTACTACTCTCTAAGTGTGCAACGGTTCACAGTGCGTCTCTCCCCTGTGCTGCTACCTGCTTGACCAACGAAGCGGGCAAGTGTTATCCTGAAGATCTACACTGTCAATACAGGGGGATGGTGGTCATGTGGTCATTGGGCGTACCCACACCTGGCCAAGAATTGGGCAGGGTTGTGTGCCCCATTCTGGCGACTGATCGTACCCTCATTATGTTGGCAGGTCAGGTGGGCAGGGTGAAGAGAGATGCTTTCTTACCACAGAATGCTACCACATGATGCCATTTGGGGCACGGATGTACCAGAGCAACTTCAGATGAAAAGCACCAGAGTAGGGGTTCCTCATTCACTGTTTCCTTGGGTGGGAGTGGGCAGGAACACCTTATGGACTGAAACACATAACTCCATCGTCATCGGCCTCCGTCGGTCTATGATGACCATGGAAGAGAATCCTAGATGTCTACTCTGCTGGAACAGCACCGCCTGTGGCTGAACAGGCCGATGCGCGAATGGCAGTCCCTGTCACAGAGGTCACACTTGTGGATGGTCTCCATGCTGTTGGGTCTGTGGCGGTTCTTCCTGCGGGTCCTTTTTTCATCTGCTACAGCAGTCAGTTTCTCTTCACCCGCCTTGAGCTGTCTGGTCAGGGTGCCTCTCCCTTTGGAGCGGTCTATTGCGAGGTCCTCCCAGCGCTCTGTGTTGATCTCCAGGGCCTTCATATCTCTCTTGCAGATGTTTCTGAAGCACAGCTGTGGGCGGCCAGCGTCTCTCCTGCCAGTCGCCAGTTCTCCGTAGAAAACATCTTTGGGGATTCTGCCATCCTCCATACGGTGAACATGGCCTAGCCAGCGAAGCCTGCACTGCCTGAGTAGAGTGAACATTGAGGGAAGGCCGGCGCGGGACAGGACTTCTGTGTTGGGCACTTTGTCCTGCCAGGATATGTCCAGGATGCGGCGAATGCAGCGCAAGTGGAAGGAATTCAGTCTCTTTTCCTGCCGGGCGTATGTTGTCCACATCTCCCTCCCATACAGCAGTGTGCTGATGACGCAGGCGTTGTACACTACCATCTTCGTCTTGACAGAGAGTTTGGGATTCTCCCACACTCGCGTGGTGAGGCGAGCGAGTGTGGAGGTTGATTTTTCAATCCTCTTGTCGATCTCTGTATTAAGGGAGAGGTTGCTGCTGATCGTGGACCCCAGGTACGTGAACTGATTCACGACCTCCAGCTCATAGTCGTCGATGGTGATGGCTGGTTTTGCTTCCGTGCCTTGCACCAAGACGTTAGTCTTCTTCAGGCTGATGGTAAGCCCGAAGTCCATGCATGCCTGGGAGAAGTGGTCCATCAGGGTCTGAAGCTCCTGCTGTGTGTCGGTCGTGACTGCAGCGTCGTCTGCGAACAGCATATCTCTGATTAGAGCCTCACGTACTTTGGTTCTGGCTTTCAGGCGGGCGAGGTTGAAAAGCCTGCCGACAGATCTTGTATGCAGGTAGATTCCCTCTGTTGCTGTGCTGAAGGCATGCCTCAGGAGCATAGCAAAGAAAATCTCAAAGAGGGTTGGCGCAAGTACACAGCCCTGTTTCACTCCGCTGTGTATATTGAATGGCTCTGAGACGTTGCCGTCGTACTGCACCATCCCCTGCATGTTGGTGTGAAACGATTCGATGAGGCTTTGCAACTTTGGTGGGCATCCTATCTTTGGCAGGATCTTGAAAAGCCCCTCTCTGCTGACCAGATCGAACGCTTTGGTGAGGTCGATGAAGGCGACGTACAGGGGCATGTTCTGTTCTCTGCACTTCTCCTGGAGTTGGAGGATGGAGAATATCATGTCCACCGTCGATCGCCCAGTGCGGAAGCCACACTGAGACTCGGGGTAGACACATTCGGCAAGCTTCTGTAGACGAACGAGGACAACTTGTGCGTAGACTTTACCAAAATGCTGAGGAGGAAGATGCCCTTGTAGTTGTTGCAGTCGCTTCTCTCCCCTTTGTTTTTGTAGAGGGTGATGATCTTGGCGTCCCTCATGTCCTGTGGTACGGCACCTTGAGATTGAGATTCAACTTTATTGTCATTACACATGTATGAATACAAGGTAACGAAACGTGACTTGGCATTTGGGCACGCTCTGCAGAGCGCATCCAAGGCCGGGGCAGCCGCTAGGCGCCAGTCAGACCTTCCTTCCAGCACTGGTAGAGGACGTCATGCAATGGCAGCAGTAGGGCGGTCTTGCAGTGCTTGATCAGGTCGGGGTATGCCGTCGTTGCCGGGTGCCTTGCCAGCGGCCAAGCTGTCAACAGCCTTGCTGAGTTCGTCGATGGTTGGCTCGGCGTCAAGTTCATCCATGGATGGCAGGCAATCGATGGCGTCAAGGGCTGACGGTGTCACCGTGTTCTGTCTGGAGTAGAGGTTGGAGTAGTGCTCCACCCATCTCTCCATCTGTTTGTTCTTTTCTGTGATCATCTCCCCAGTGAAGGATTTGAGGGGGGCCGTCTTGCTCTGAGCCGGACCAAGTGCTTTCTTGATGCCGTCGTACATACAGTACCACGGATGTTCTCTGTTATGGCAGCGGTTTGAATATCTTGGCTGAGCTGAGTCCAGTACTCGTTGGCGTAGCGCCGAGCAGTCTGCCGAACTTTGCTTCTTGCAGCCCTGAGAATCTGGAGATTCTTCTTGTTTGGGTACTTCTTGTACTCAGCAAGTGCTGAGCGCTTGGCTTCAATGACGGGGGTCATCACGGTCGACTTGGCATCAAACCAGTCCTGTGACTTCGAGGTCTTCCTCCCAAAGGTAGCCAAGGCTGTGCGGTGGATGATGTTTCGCAGCTCTTCCCACTTCTGCTTTGCAGACTCTCCTTGTGGTTCACCAAGTTCCTTTACAAAGGTAGAGGCAAACTGCTCAACAAGTTCTGGTTGGGCCATCTTGCTGGTGTCAATTCGTGCCTTTCCAGGCTGTCTGGCACGGTGGAATTTCTTCAGCTGCAGCTTGACCTTGCAACACACCAATTAATGGTTTGTGTCGCAATCTGCACTCTGGAACGAGCGGGTGATTAGCACGTTCTTCAGTGAGGTGCGCCTGGTCAGGATCAAGTCCAACTGGTGCCAGTGCTTTGAGTGCGGATGTCGCCAGGAAACCTTGTGTTGGGGCTTGGTCTTGAAGAACGAGTTTGTGATGCACAGATCATGATGTGTGCAGAACTCAAGCAGCCGCTGTCCGTTGTCGTTCATTCTGCCCACGCCAAAAGGTCCAAGACAGGAGGGCCAGGAGTCATGGTCAGCACCCACTCTGGCATTGAAGTCTCCAAGGAGAATGAGTTGTTCAGAGTTGGGGATGATCCTGACAGTCGTTGCGAGATTCTCGTAGAACTCGTCTTTTGCCTCTGGTGTGGCTGTCAGTGTTGGAGCATACACACTGACGAGGGTGACTGGGCCTTGAGTGGTGTTAAGGCGGAGGGTGAGGAGTCGTGCAGAGCCATTGCTGCCCGGTTCCACCATTTTCAGCAAGGTGTTCTTCATAGCGAAGCTCACTCCGTGTTCCCTGTGTTCGTCACTGCCCTTTCCCTGCCAGTAGAACGTGTAGTCCTTCTCTCTCAGTGTGCCTGCATCAGCCAACCATGTTTCCTGGAGAGTGTTGATATCCACTTCCAGTCTCTTCAGCTCATTATTGATGACGGCAGTCTTCCTGGTGTCGCTGATGTCCTTGAGGTTAGCAGCGAGTCCTGTCATCATAGTGCGGACGTTCCAAGTTCCCAGTTTTAGAGTTGGTCTCTTTTGTTTTGTTGTCTTGCCTGGTGCGAAGGTTCTCAGCCTGCCGTTCGGACTTCACCTCATCCTCATGCACCCAATGAGGAAAGCAGGCTGTGGCGGGACAACACCTTATTGGCTGGGGGCTGCCCAGCTTGAGGCGAGCGGTAGCTGTCCAGTGAGATCCGATGATCCCTCCCACCATCGGGAACAACCCCTGGCGCCACGCTCTATGCCAATTGAGCGGTGACTTATAACCGGTAACTGTCATTCCCTGTGTTTTGTCTACGCCAAAGGCGAAGCTGGAGTGTCCTCTCCAGTGATCCGGTGTTCTACCTTCCAGCGTTGGCGTTGGTAGGATTCAGGCCTGGGCAGGAAGATATGGAGGACAAGATGTTGCCCATACAGCATGTCCCCCCTCTCCACGTCACTGATGAACCCAAAGGAAGAGCGGGGCTGCTACAGTTTGGCACCAGCGCCGTCGCAGGAGCTGCCAGAACGATGTTGAGCACAACAGAGAACTGCCTTAGGGACTCCGACTCCGGATTTTTCCTCAGGGTTGACTCCCGAAGCCTTTCCCGTAACCGGGTATGCCGCAAGGCAGCAGAGGTTTGAAATCAGGGTTTGCCTTCCCCTCGATGAGCCACCTTCCCAGGTTAATGGGCCACCATCTACCCGAAGCATCTGGTTTTAAGGCGCCAGAAAACCGCCCTCGCCCCTTCTCCTATTAGTAAAAGCAGTTCCGCCAGGCTTAGAAACTAAACCACATGGGCAGGCTAGGAATTGGACTTAGTTGTCAGAGGCTTTTTGAGACGCACGCCATAAGGAGCATTTTATAAGCACTGGGAGCTTAACCCCAGTGCCGCTCCTGGCTATGACAACCTTGGAACCAACACATAACTATAGGCTACAATTATTTGTAAATTTTTCCTTATCTGCTTGATCGGGTGAAAGGAAGAGATGACAGCTATGAGGCTTATGATGACACAAAATAGAATGGTTCTTGATCAATTAACTGCCATCCGTAGGGGCGTATGCACTATTGTAGGTAGTTACTGTTGTACTTTTATCCCTGAAAATAATGCAGATGGTCATATTATTACTTCGGTTATACACAGCCTCATTGCCTTGCAGGCTGCTGTGTCCAGGAATAATGTCACTGATGCACAGAATTGATTACATTAGTTGATAAGTTTGATCTTTTCATGTGTCATTCCTTGTGTCCGTAGTATGATGATGAGGATGGTAAAGGGGCGATACTAGCCTAAGGTGTGTGAAGTTGAAAAATTGTCTTAATGTTTTTGAGTTTTTCCATGTCATTCTCACATTACTGTTTCTATCACATTACACTTATTATCATATCATTAATCGCTACATTCTTATTTTACACAGTTTAATTGATTTTGATTATATACAGTATTTACACTTATCATTACACATATTCACTTTTATTGCTACACATTTTTATCATAGCCTTGTTTTAGTTTAAACTACCTCATGAAATTGCTGCTAGTCTGCAAAGACACATAACAACACATACATCCTTACATATACCAGAATCAGAATCAGAATCAGAATGAGATTTATTGCCATTGTTCATGTAGTACACAAACTAGGAATTTGTCTCGGTGCAATGCTGCAACATTAAACATGGAGTAGCACTAAAGATAAAAATAAAAAACTATGCATGCAATAAAAGGTAGAATATGAATAAGTAATACTAATCTATGCAATTTTTAAATATATTAACAAGCAGCAGATATTGTGGAGTTCCACATAGTGCAGTCGGTAGTGCAAAAAGAAAACAGTGATAATTGTCATGAGTTCGGTTGAGCTGCTGTACGTAGTGCACGAGAGTCTAATAAGTCACTTAGTGTTCAGCAGTCTGATGGCAGAGGGGAAGAAGCTGTTCATGTAGCGGGAGGTTTTAGTCTGAATGGACCGAAGTCTTCTGCCTGAGGGGAGTGGGGCAAACAGTGCGTGTCCAGGGTGTGAAGGGTCGGCTATGATCCGATCTGCACGCCTCCGGGTCCTGGAGATGTACAGGTCCTGGAGGGATGGGAGCTTGCAGCCAATCACCTTCTCAGCAGCGCGCACAACGCGCTGCAGTCTTAGTCTGTCCCTGGCGGTGGCTCCTGCGTACCACACGGTGATGGAGGTGGTGAGGATGGACTCGATGATGGCCGTGTAGAACTGCACCAACATCTTGGTGGGTAGCTTGAGCTTCCTCAGCTGCCGCAGGAAGAACATCCTCTGCTGGGCCTTTTTGATGAGGGAGCTGATGGTCGGCTCCCACTTGAGGTCCCGGGAGATGGTGGTGCCCAGGAAGCGGAAGGAATCCGCAGTGGTGATGGGAGAGTCTGTGAGGGTAAGGGGGGGCTGAGGGGCTGTGATTTTTCTGAAGTCCACGATCATCTCCACTGTCTTCAGAGCATTCAACTGCAGGTTGTTGTGGCTGCACCAGGACGCCAGCTGGGACACCTCTCTCCTGTAGACGGACTCGTCGCCGTTGGAGATGAGCCCGATGAGGGTGGTGTCGTCCGCAAACTTGATCAGCTTGACAGACTGGTGGCTGGAGGTGCAGGAGTTGGTGTACAGGGAGAAGAGCAGGGGGGAAAGTACACAGCCCTGGGGTGATCCGGTGCTGATGCTAACAGAGTCTGAGACAGTCTTTCCCAGCCGCACATGCTGCTTCCGGTCCGTCAGGAAGTCGGTGATCCACCTGCAGAGGGAGTCAGGCACGTTGAGCAGGGACAGCTTGTCCTGGAGCAGAGCGGGGCGGATGGTATTGAATGCAGAGCTGAAGTCTACAAACAGGATCCTGATGTAGGTTCCCGGGGAGTCCAGGTGCTGCAGGATGGAGTGGAGGGCCAGGTTGACTGCGTCGTCCACAGACCTGTTGGCTCTGTAGGCAAACTGCAGCGGGTCCAGGAGGGGAGTGGTGATGGTCTTGAGGTGGGGCAGGACCAGGCACTCAAAGGACTTCATGACTACAGAGGTGAGCGCTACAGGTCTGTAGTCGTTAAGTCCAGTGATCCGTGGCTTCTTGGGGACAGGGACAATGGTAGAGGTTTTGAGGCAGGCCGGCACGTGGCATGACTTCAGGGAGGTGTTAAAAATGTCTGTGAAGACAGGAGTCAGCTCCTCCGCACAGTGTCTCAGGGTGGAGGGAGACACGCCGTCCGGACCGGGGGCCTTGCGCGGGTTCAGTCTGGAGAACTGTCTGTGCACGTCCTGCTCACTGATGGCAAGGGCAGGGGGGAAGGAGGGGGGTGCCGCCTTTGATGAAGTGGGGACCATGGAGGCAGTGGCACTGGGGGGAGGGGGGGAGTTGGACACAGCTGACGAGGTGTCAAAACAGGCGTAGTGTTGGGACAGTCTTTGACAAAGGGCTTTGTCATCCTGTCCCTTAGAAGCCTGAGGCCGATAGTTGGTGATTTGCCTCAGTCCTCTCCACACAGAAGCAGAGTCGTTAGCAGTGTACTGCTGCTGGAGACTCTCAGAATACACAGATTTAGCTCTCCTCAGCTCTTTGCTAAATCGGTATTTGACCTCCCTGTAGCAGTCCCTGTCTCCACTTTTCAGCGCTGCTTCCTTCTCCTTCCTGATCTGTCTGAGCTTAGCTGTGAACCAGGGCTTGTCGTTGGAGTAACTCACCCTGGTGCGCAATGGAAGAATGCTCTCCTCACAAAAGTGGACATATGAGGTCACAGTGTCCATGTACTCATCCAGATCATGCGTGGCTCCTTTAAACATGTCCCAGTCAGTTATTTCCAAGCACGTGCGCAGCTCCTCCCCAGCTTCACTGGTCCATTTCCTCGTAGTGCTCACAACAGGTTTTGTGAGCTTCAGTCTCTGTCTGTATGTGGGAATCAGGTGGACCATCACATGATCAGATAGTCCGAGCGCAACGCGGGGAACAGCGCGATACGCGTTCTTAACTGTAGTGTAACAGTGATCCAGTGTGTTCTCTCCTCTGGTGGGGCATTTAATAAACTGTTTGTACCGGGGGAGTTCGTGGCTCAGGTTGCTCTGGTTAAAGTTGGCAACCACAATAACCAGAGAGTCCGGGAAAGTCCGCTCCGCTTGCTGAATGTGATCCGCGAGCGCGCGCTGAGCCTCGCGCACGTCCGCTTCGGGCGGGACGTAAACAGCGGCCAGGATGAATGAAGCAAACTCATGCGGGAAATAAAATGGCTTGCAGTTGATGAATAAATATTCCAGAGCGGGAGAACAGTGTTGGGAGATCACAGTTACATCGGAGCACCAGCTGCTGTTGATGTAGAAGCAGACTCCTCCGCCTGTGGTCTTGCCGGAGAGCCCCGTGTCTCGATCAGCACAAAACAGCTGAAATCCCTCGAGGAGGAGCGCGCTGTCCGGTGTCTTTTCCTTGAGAAAAGACACCGGACAGTCGTCCTATCCTATCCTATCTATCCTTTTATCATTATTCATTATTATTTACTCTTTGGTTATTTCTTTTCTTTAAATTATGATGCTTTATTAAGCATCAAGTGGGGATATGAAAGAGAAATTCCATATTATTCTTATATTATACTTATATTATTCCATGTCTTTTATATTCTCGTATGTGCATTTTATATAAAGCTTTTGGGCAGCTTCATTCTGTGTGTAAGAGTGCACGTGTTAGCGATTACAAATCTGTTTAGTGGTTAGTGAGTGTGTTGTGAGTGTTTAGATATTTCTTAATGACTGCAGATTTTTTCAATTCATCATGTCCAGTTCTGTGTGATTTTTTCTTGTCTGTGGGAATGAAATTTACACTGGCTCTGTGCTTACCAAGAACATTTGATAAGGACTATGTGCTTCATGGACTCTCAAGGACAAGGCTGTACGTCTTGCTGGACATTAATCTTCCGTCTTCCCATTGATAAAACAGCTTTATAAACTTTGACCAAGGGATGTTTGATTCAGAGATATGTGTGGATGCGTGGATATGAAGCTGCCGCATGTAAACTGCCTCTCCCTCACTGGCCATGAGGAAAAATTTACTTACATTTAAATAGTCTGCCTGGTTTTTGACTCAGACTAATTATGCTGAAAAATAATCTAACATATGGTTAGCACAGAAGTCCAACAACTGAACACCACTCGGGTTCAGATCGGGCAGGCCATTCCTCAAGTTCCTCAAGTTTTTTTGAATATGATGTCACAAGCTTGGCACACCTATCCTTGGGCAGTTTTGCCCATTCCTCTTTGCAGCACCTCTCAAGCTCCATCAGGTTGGATGGGAAGTGTCGGTGCACAGCCGTTTTCAGATCTCTCCAGAGATGTCCAATTGGATTCAAGTCTGGGCTCTGGCTGGGCCACTCAAAGACATTCACAGAGTTGTCCTGAAGCCACTCCTTCGATATCTTGGCTGTGTGCTTTGGGTCGTTGTCCTGCTGAAAGATGAACCATCGCCCCAGTCTGAAGTCAAGAGTACTCCGGAGCAGGTTTTCATCCAGGATGTCTCTCTACATTGCTGCATTCATCTTTCCCTCTATCCTGACTAGTCTCCCAGTTCTTGCTGCTGAAAAACATCCCCACAGCATGATGCTGCCACCACCATTGGCATGGTTATGAATGGTGCCTGGTTTCCTCCAAACATGACGCCTGGCATTCACGCCAAAGAGTTCAATCTTTGTCTCATCAAACCAGAGAATTTTGTTTCTCATGGTCTGAGAGTCCTTCAGGTGCCTTTTGACAAACTCCAAGTGGGCTGTCATGTGCCTTTTACTAAGGAGTGGCTTCCATCTGGCCACTGTACCATACAGACCTGATTGGTGGATTGCTGCAGAGATGGTTGTCCTTCTGGAAGGTTTTCCTCTCTCCACAGAGGAACGCTGGAGCTCTGACAGAGTGACCATCGGGTTCTTGGTCCCCTCCCTGACTAAGGCCTTTTCCCCCCGATTGCTCAGTTTAGACGGACGGCCAGCTTTAGGAAGAGTCCTGGTGGTTCTGAACTTCTATTTACAGATGATGTAGGACACTGTGCTCATTGGGACCTTCAAAACAGCAGAAATTTTTCTGTACCCTTCCCCAGATTTGTGCCTCGAGACAATGCTGTCTCGAAGGTCTACAGACAATTCCTTTGACTTCATGCTTGGTTTGTTCATGCCTGGTTTGTTCCACAGTTGACATGCACTGTCAACTGTGGAACCTTATATAGAAAGGTGTGTGCCTTTCCAAATCATGTCCAATCAACTGAGTTTACCACAGGTGGATTCCAAGTAAGCTGTAGAAACATCTCAAGGATGATCAGTGGAAACAGGATGCACCCGAGCTCAATTTTGAGCTTCATGGCAAAGGCTGTGAATACTTGTGTACATGTGATTTCTTAGTTTTTTTTATTTTTAATAAATTTGCAAAAATCTCAAAAAATTATTTTTCACATTGTCTTTATGTGGTACTGTGTGTAGAATTTTGAGGGAATCCCTTTTGGAATAAGGGTATAACATAACAGAATGTGGAAAAAGTGAAGCGCTGTGAATACTTTCCGGATGCACTGTATGAGTGCTGCCAGTATTGCTGCAGAGGTTGAAGGGGTGGGGGGTCAGTCTGTCAGTGCTCAGACCATACGCTGCACATTGCATCAAATTGGTCTGCATGACTGTCATCCCAGAAGGAAGCCCCTTTTAAAAATGATGCACAAGAAACCTGCAAACAGTTTGCTGAAGACAAGCAGACTAATGACATGGATTACTGGAACCATGTCCTGTGGTCTGATGAGACCAACATAAACGTATTTGGTTTAGATGGTGTCAAGCGTGTGTGGCAGCAACCAGGTGAGGAGTACAAAGACAAGTGTGTCTTGCCTACAGTCAAGCATGGTGGTGGGAGTGTCATGGATTGGGGCTGCATGAGTGCTGCCGGCACTGGGGAGCTACAGTTCATTGAGGGAACTATGAATGCCAACATGTACTGTGACATACTGAAGCAGAGCATGATCCCCCTCCCTTCGGAAACTGGGCAGCAGGGCAATATTCCAACATGATAACCATCCCAAACACACCTCCAAGATGACCACTGCCTTGCTAAAGAAACTGAGGGTAAAGGTGATGGACTAGCCAAGCATGTCTCCAGACCTTAACCCTATTGAGCATCTGTGGGGCATCCTCAAACAGAAGGTGGAGGAGCGCAAGGTCTCTAACACCACCACCAGCTCTGTGATGTCATCATGAAAGAGTGGGAGGATTCCAGTGGCAATCTGTGAAGCTCTAGTGAACTCCAGGCCCAAGAGAGTTAAGGCAGTGCTGGAAAATAATGGCGGCCACACAAAATATTGACACTTGGGGCACAATTTAAACATTTTCACTTAGGGGTGTACTCACTTTTATTGCCAGCGGTTTAGACATTAGTGGCTGTGTGTTGAGTTATTTTGAGGGGACAGCAAATTTACACTGCTATACAAGCTGTATACTGATTACTTTACATTGTATCAAAGTGTCATATCTTCAGTGTTGTCCCATGAAAAGATATAAAATATTTACAAAAATGTGAGGGGTGTACTCACTTCTGTGAGATACTGTAACTAAATAAATAAAAATAAGTAACAATATTCTGTGAGCACTCAAGTGACTCTCACACCCCCATTTCTTCTTGGTACCTTGCGAAAACACGTTATTTTGTGTTTTATGTTTTATGTTTGGACATTGCTTGTATGGTTACGAAAACAATCAAAATAGAAACACAAATTTTATAAAGAAAAAAAAACAATTTGCCCACACACTATTTCCAGTATGTACAATGATAAGTCAAAGTGATAAAATTGATTTATTGATGGGAAAGCACCCAGGATATAATATAATGAAACAGGAACTGGAGCTGCTGAGACCGGAATGCGGAAGTAGTACATCACTCCACATTGTACAAGAGGTCCACTTTAAAAGGAACTCTGATTATATTGGCATGTTAGCTCTATATGCTTTATTTTTATGTTACTAACATAACTATAATATAATTTTTTTGAAAATAATTCCCAGTTTTATATATTTTTAGAAAACTTTATTACGATTTTTGTTTACGTCGCAATGCATTCTGGGTAGTGACGTAGAATGGTTGCAGCCGTTTTTTCTGTCTTATACAACCCAAGAAGCGAAGCTACTAACTACTGCCATTTGTCAGTGAAAATGCCACATTGCAGATGTTGGATGTAATTTGTTGGATGTAATTTCAAATCAAAGGGAAATAAAGAGAGCGGGGTGAGCTTCCATAGCTTTCCTAAAGAGGGAAAGTGGAGGAAAAAGTGGGGTGGCAGCGGCTCAGCAGGTAGTCTAATAACCCGATGGTTGGCGGTTCGCATCACGCTCTCCCCAGATATCCTGCCGTTGTGTGCCTGGGCAAGACACTTCACCCGCATTGCCTCCAGTGCCCATAACACTGGGTATGAATGTGTAAAAATGTTTAAATGCTCGGTGGTGGCCAGAGAGGCTGCTGGCGCGGATTAGCAGCCACATTTCCCTCTCTCTGAGTCTGTGATCGCGCGCTGTAGCGCATGCCTGATAAAGCTGACATACGTATTAATCACGCTGTGATAACAGCACAATATCGCTCAAAGCGTGCGCATGAGACATGTCTGTGATCGCACGCTTGTGTTGACCGTTCCTGCCTTTCGTCTCCTAACTGTGGTTTTGGGACGCAGGGGAGATGCATCTTCCTCCGCGGTCAATTCCCGAGTAAATCTCACTCTTGTGGTACACAGAAGCACAGGCCGTTTTGCTGAAGCGTTGGGGCTTTATTTATATACTGCACTGTTGTCAGCAACAAATTCTACCACACACACCGGGACACCGGAGGGGGGGGGGCGCCTCTGCTGCGCAAACGCCATCACTCACTCACGTCCACGCACCGAGCTGCCCATCCAAACACACGCACCAGACATCCCACAACACTTGATAGAGCTAACATATGTATTAATCATGCTATGATAAAGTACAATATCCCGCAAAGTGCACGAGTGTGCGCTTTGCGCACCAGTGTGGCGGATGAAATAAGGGAACCCAGTGTTGAGGCACGGAATAAGTGCAGGCAGGACACTGCGAACTGAAGTTTAAAAGGGTGTTTATTTCATCCAGCACAAAGCTCACTCCAGCGCTGTGGAGCGAGCCCTTTTTTTTTTTTTAAATTACTTATTTTGTACCCATAGGTAGATTTGTTTTGCAGTCTGGTGACAAGCCACCAGCTGCCAGTCGCTGCGTGCGCAAGCGCCCCTTAACTCCCTAACCTGCATGTTTTTGACATGTGGGAGGAAACTGGAGAAATCCCGGAGTAAACCCACACAAACACGGGGAGAACATGCAAACTCCACAAAGATCACTGTTGGCCGGGGGCAGGGATCGAACCCACGATCTCCACGATCCCCCGGCCGAGGGTAAACTGTGCTGCCCACTGCGCACTGTAAGTAATAAAAAAAAAAAAAAGGGCTCGCTCCACAGCGCTGGAGTATGAAATAAACACCCTTTTAAACTTCAGTTTGCGTGTCCTGCCTGCAATTATTCCGTGCCTCCACACTGGGTTCCCTTATTTCATCCACCACACTGGTGCGCAAAGTGCACGCTCGTGCGCTTTGAGCAATATTGTGTTATTATCACAGCGTGCAGCGCGTGATCACAGACTCAGAGTGAGGGAAATTTAGCTGCCAATCCACGCCAGCAGCCTCTCTGGCCACCACCGAGCATTTAAACATTTTTACACATTCATACCCAGTGTTATGGGCACTGGAGGCAATGCGGGTGAAGTGTCTTGCCCAGGGACACAACGGCAGGATATCTGGGGAGAGCGTGATGCGAACCGCCAACCATCGGGTTATTAGACAACCTGCTCTACCTGCTGAGCCGCTGCCACCCCACTTTTTCCTCCACTTTCCCTCTTTAGGAAAGCTATGGAGGCTCACCCCGCTCTCTTTATTTCCCTTTGATTGGAAATTACATCCAAAAGCCGCGCAATGTGCATTTTCACTGACAAATGGCAGTAGTTTGTAGCTTCGCTTCTTGGCTTGTATAAGACAGAAAAAACGGCTGCAACCTTTCTACGTCACTACCTAGAATGCATTGCGATGTAAACAATAATGGCGATTTACATCGTAATAAAGTTTTTTAAAAATATATAAAACTGGGAATTATTTTCAAAAAAATTATATTATAGTTATGTTAGTAACATAAAAATAAAGCATATAGAGCTAACATGCTAATATAATCGGAGTTCCTTTTAAGTTAAAGTACCAAATGGAAGCAAATTAATCTTATAGGTAAGGTGGGATCCTGTATATTTTTAAGGCTCAACTCTAATTTCCAAGTAAGTTATCTTTCTTTTATCAAATGCACTACTTCAGAACTGTGTTGCCAGGTTTCACGAGAGAAACAAGCAACCAGCTCTATGGAAACAAGCCCGAAAAAGCCCAACAGGCATCCTACCACATTGTAAAAGAGAGGCAGCTGCTTGATAACATATCGATATATAGATTTATTTTTGTTTGCAATGAATTAACTGTAAACACAGTCAGCACTGAATAACGGAATATAAACTCTAATTAAAGGAAAATACATATGCATTCTGCATAAGCATCAGCAAATTTATAGTGAACACAGTCAACTTAAAAACTCTGAATAAATTAAAATTTTAAACTGATCAAAAGAAAAGACATGTACATTCTGTGCAAGTAACAGCACTAAACATTATTACAGTTTAGTGATGTGGGATGATGGGAGTTGTTGTCTGCTCATCCTTTAAACAAAAACTAAGTATTACACGACAGCTGACAACTTTAATTACGTGGAAAATTATCTTTTAAATTGGCAAGCATCATATGTGTAACTCATGGCAAAATTTGATCGGGATCAAAAGATAATTTTGCTCTTACCATTCATTTCAATGGAGAATTTTTTTTTTTTTTTTTTCAATTTAAGGTCCCATATGCACTGATCTGCATTAAAAAAAACCTGGATATCTCATGCCCCATTAGCGAGTA
Organism: Pholidichthys leucotaenia; assembly: GCA_020510985.1. Lineage (NCBI taxonomy): Eukaryota > Metazoa > Chordata > Actinopteri > Cichliformes > Pholidichthyidae > Pholidichthys > Pholidichthys leucotaenia. Next base: position 96,310,747 of record CM035843.1, read on the forward strand.
CAGAGCTGAGTGGAGTTGGGCAGGCTACTGATCCCTGTAGAAAAACTGGATGGATCATTGGCCGCCAGAAGTGAAGTTTCTGGCCAGCCACTTTTACCTCAACAACTTCCCCCAAAATTAACAGATTTTGAACTTCTTGGTATGGAGACACAGCTTATAATCTTGCGTAACCGAGCTGGGAGAGCTGTCAGACAGCAAAGCAAGCCCAAATAAGCAACTACACGTTAAAAAACAAGCCCAAAAACCCGCAACCCGCGACTGACAAGATTTGCAAGCGACTTTAGAAAAAAACAAGCCCGAAGTCGCTTATAATAAGCAGACTTGGCAACTATGCTTCAGAAAGCTAATTTAATACAGCGATAAAAGAGGAGCTTTTGTACTACAAATTACCACACAACTTCTATCTATTGATATAATTAATTTGTGTAAAAAATTCAAAAGCTTTCCTTTCATCAAACTTTACGTGTGGTGAATGTCATAACATTTAAAAGTTGTTTATATCAACATTTTGCAAAAAGTCTTTCATATCTACTTCAAGGGAGAAGCTTTACTATCAGGTGAACATTAAGCAACAAAACAGCAGAACATGTACATATATGAAGGTGGGGATTATTACACTGTATCTATGATGACTGAACACAAAGGCAATTTTTTTCTAAGACTAATCTTGTAAGTGAATGCCAACTTAGACCAATAATGAATTCCTTATTGTGAGTGAGCAGTACCTATGTCTTTATACGTGGATCAAAGTCAGCTTGATACTGCTGGAGCGGCACTGCCGACTAAAACCGAAGCATTGATTTTCTGTTAGCTCTCAGCCTTAACTGTACTAACAGGCAATTTCCCACATGGTCTCGGAGGCTGGTCTCACCATTCTCATGACTCCAGCCACAGAGGGCAGAGCACAAGTATAAATGTGTAGTGTTTCCTTTCTGAATTGTGATCACCGTGTACTGATAAAGGTGACTGGGGTACAATTGGTTACTTGCCATGCTGAATGAAAATTAAGTGTGGACAGAGCTGGTAGCTTACTTTGACAGAAGCCAGGAAATGTAATAAATTTCTGTCAGTTTTCTTGTTGAAGGCAGTAATGTGTGAGTCAGTGCCTGAGCATTCCTGGTCTTCATCTTTGTAGTAACAGCTGTTAGTCATTGTTGAGGTGTCATAATAAATCCCTTGAGAGACTAAAAGGTGTAATCAGTTAATGTTCTGTTACCGTGCCAATAAAAAAAAAGTAAAAATATCTAAGTTAATTTGGCTGCTGTTCCTTTTGAGGCTGTTTGCTTGTACATCAGTACAGATTGGATCAGACATAACATGTGTTGAACTTGATACGCTACCCCTCTAGAGCAGAGTTTTTACATTTTCTTACGTGCTATAATCCCTCTCATCTCGCCTGCCTTGGTGCCTGTTGCAGAAAACAAAAATCGTGCTAAAGTTTGGGACACTAATTGCAGGGACTTCATTAAATCTCTTAATTTCCTTTCTGCACATGGCCAATTGTAGCATGAAAGTTAGAGGTGTGATTGTGCATAATTTTTTTTAAAGGCAGAGGCATTAATTTAATTTTCCTAACTTTGCCCAAAATTTTCAAAACAGGAAAATTAATTATTTATGCTAAAATGGTGACTGTACACTGTTGGGCTGTTTGGTGTCTTCATTGTTTCCTTCCATGTGGATGGATGGATGGATGGATGGATGGATTGTAGTCCCCAACCGTGTGCCATAGTGGCCCAATACCCAGCATGTTTTACCTCCAACCAGTGTCTGCAACAGGTGACTTCCCTGAATTTCTTCCCACTGATTGCTGATGAGTGACAACACCAGCTGAAGAAGCTGTATGAAACAGAAAACCTGCAGGGTCTTGGGCCATAATGGAACAGGGTTGGGGACCACTGGCCGTCATACCTGGGCGAGGGGGTAGGTGGAGAGGCTGGGCGATTTTCAGTCGACTCTTCAGGTCCTCCCATCTTCTCTGGTCCACTGTTAGTAGAGCCGTACCCTAGCGAAGGTGACCGCACATTTAAATGCAGAGGTGGTGGTGTTCTTAAAGCTGGTCTAAAAAGAACACTTCCAGACACAGATTCCTTTATACTACAGTCACTTGAGACAGATTTTCTGAACTTGGGTTATTTCAATTTCACTGTGAGACTCCTAGGACCACCTGGATGAACTTCTAATGAGTTGGCTCAGTCACTTTAAAGGGGCTAAATATTAATCCAACTACTTTTTTTATAGTTTTTAAACAACTGACATTGCTTTGTAGAAATCTGTTTCACTTTGACATTAAAGAATTGTTTTGTTGTCATTTTTGACCATTTTTATTGATCCTGATTTCATTTGTAAAAGCAATAAAATGTGAAAATATCCAAGGGCATGAATAATTTTTATATGTACTGTACATAGCTCCAACAAATTTAAATTTGGATTATACTGTATGTTTAAGTCATGATGCAGAACAAGAGAGACTTCATTTATGTTCTACAGAAAGAAGTATGCTAACAGAACTTGTAGTTCAACAGTGGTCAGAGCAGTAATAAATAAATAAATAGATGAATAAATAAATACAATGTTCTTAATTCTCTTTGTAGGGTATGTAATAGCTTTAAGTTATTATATTTAAGAGCAAAATGCCTTCTTAAATCTGTCATTTATCTTCCAAATTAGCCAATATTTTATGTGGTATTTTCAGCTTCCATGTTAAAAATTGTATCTAGTCTTTGGTATTTGCTGTAGGCTAAAATGTTAAGGAATCACAGAAGTCTACTAAGGTAGTGTTCCAGCATTAACATGCGGTAACAGTGACATCACATTATGTTGTCTATTTCAGCTGTGTATACGTACGTATCACAGTCCAAGATAGACTGCCGTCAGGTTCACAAAGAACCCCGATCCCCATGATCCCTCCTACAGGTGGTGAGCCCTCTGGAAGGCAGACCCATGTCGCTTGTTGTGTACACTGGGTCCTTGTAACTTTTTCATGGGGATCCGCTGGACCACTCTTGGTCGGGCCCTTCACCCAGGACCTGTGTACCATGGGAGATCCATACCAGGGGCAAGTTTCCCCTGACAACATATCTCCTGGGATCATGAGGGCACACAAACCCCTCTACCACGATAAGGTGGTGATCCATGGAGGAGTGAGTTATTGGCAGAATATAAATGAAGGTTGACGGCATGAGAGCTCTCCAAAAGCAAAGCCTGTGCATTACAATTGTCCCCTGGTGGTGAGCTGCAGGAAGACGGTAAGTCTCGCATTACCCCATTATTGGGTGTGGAATTCTGCCAAACTAAAAATACTCCTTAAATAAATGTTTCCAAAAGCTGGTTTCTGTCCTTGTAGGTATTTCTTATTATGACTTATGTACAAGGTTTTGTTCTTCAGGTAGATACTATAATAAAGACGGTGTAGTCATGATTGAATTTTTGGGGGATTTGTCATGTTTTGGGAACTGCTCATGGGCAGCTGTATGGGTGGGAATTATTTTGCTTTCTAGCTGCTACTGCACAGAGTCTAGCTGCACAAGATGACAGCACCGTAATTCCAGAAACTCAGGCCTCACTTTTCCACAAAAGATGTAGGTGGTGGTACATCATCCATATTTATATACAATCTATGATTATTGGTTGACAATCTGGAGCAGGGGTGGGCAATCATGTGCCACGGAGGGCCATTCCACTGCAGATTTTCTGTTCCACCCAGTGTTTTCAGCAGGCGTTTGCTCTGATCAGCTTCAGGGATTGCTAATAATTGAAAATACCTGCTGAAAACACTGGATGGAACAGAAAACCTGCAGTGGAATGGCCTTCACTGCCCACCCCTGATCTAGAGTAATAAAAATGTGCCAGAACATAAGAAAAAAAACAAGGTGTATTAACAGTATATGTGTCTCTCTTACCTTATTCTCATTAAAGTTTGCAATAACTACTCCCACAAACAGCGTGAGTCCAATCATACATCCCAGAAACACAAAAACATGGATGTAGATGCCATGTATCTGCAGACACAGATATTATAGCATTGAAGAACATAGTGTGTAGAACAAAATAATCTGTAGAACAATGTTTAAAAAAATCTGGATATGTACCGGTCCAACACGGTGAATAATTACATCTCTGACCTCTACCCAGCCTTTCAGCGACAATACTTCGAACAGAGCCAACATGGCATTTCCCACATTGTCGAAATTAAAATTCCGTGGGTTTGCCCTAGAATAGAAAAGGACAGAATGGAAATGTGTACTGGCCACCCTGAGCAAAAAAGTATAAGTAAAAAATTACAGTATCTTACCAGACTCTTGGCACCCAGAAACCTGGTTTCTTCTCTCCAGGTTTTGGCCTCAGATTGAGGTTTTTGGAAACACTAACATTTATTCGGAATATACCGTGACAGTCCTCCTATAGTCAAACCATTTAATGGCAAAACACAGACACAAAAATCACAACAACAAATAACACATAAAATACAATGTGTGATAATAAAAAGACACATAGCCTATGTTTTTATTTCATATGTAATTTCAATACTGGTTCCCATACTGCATGTCAGCAGGTATACTATAAAGCAAAATGTTTTGCACAATATCATAATGTAATAATAAAAATGTAATAATTCAATCAAGATTTTTTTCTATATGAAATAGGAAGGTTTGCTACACTCAAACTGAACAATGTGTAAAGACTGAGAAACAAAGATAAAAGGAAGCACTGGATTATTGATTCGACTGGGAACCCTTTCAATAGTTCTCTGCGGGGAGTGTAGGATACCAGGCGTGATGGTTTAGTGAGGAGATTTTTGCTTCTAGCTGTACCCGTTTAAGGATGCGGGGGTCGTTGCACTTGGCAAGCTTTCCGGCAAACAGTTGAACTCCAAAGCTTGCAAACACCAGCATTAATGTCAGGAGCAGAATAGAAACCTGCGGGAAAATACCCCCCCCACCAAAAAAAAAAAAAGAGTTCAAGGCACAATTTCAGGCCAACACAATCCCTGTATTAGAAATTAAAAAAGCAAAGGATATCACACAGCAGTGGACTTGTCACTGACATCCTCATCTGATACCGATGGCAAGTGATTCCAGTTATTTAATTAACAAACATAGGTGGAAAAGTGTATAACGTCACTAACCAGGAAAATCTCCTTGAATCCTTTGAGAACCTCCCGCACCACCTTCCTCATCTGGGGTACCAGCTTGAAGATCCTGAGTGGACGCAGGCAGCGCAGCATCATCAGCAGCTGAGCCCCAGACTCCGGAGGAACGTCATGAGGTAGCCAGCACAGAAAAATCAGGCTGACCTAGAATAAATATAGCAGGGCAGGAAAGAATGGTGAGGAGCAATCAAAGCCGAGAGTTGCTGCAGAGACAGACATTAAGACCTTCATAAAACCTTAAAGGGTGAAAAGGGTTAAAATGTAATTAACATTTTAAAAAAGGCAGCACTGACAAAAAATTGTCTAAAATGCATCATCTTAAAGGTGTATTGTTTAAAAATGTTTGCTTTCGTATTTTATTCATGGTTGGATCTCAAGACAAGACTTTATCCCAGTATCTCATGGAGTGGTGAATGCTGAGGAACGTTCACAGACGTTGTATTTTGTAGGTTTCGTCAGTTAGTAAACGATTGCCAAACAGTTATTAATATTGCCAACAGCTTTTCTGTATTTTTCCACAAACAGCTGCAAAATAGTTGCAAGCGTTTGCAAATGGTTGTAACATGTGTTGCTAAAGTTCTTTTTGGTTCTCCTAGTAGTGAACACTAGCAACTGTTTAAGATACTTCATAACAAAACTGTTGGTGACCTTAAAAACTTTGTCCGAACTGTCTTGCAACCTTTTATGAACCCTGATGAAACCCAAAAAGCATAGCGTCTCGTGAACATTCCTCAGCATTTGGTGCTCCATAAAATACTAGCTTGATTTTTACCAACATTCATCAGAAAAGTTGGCAGATACAAAAATGACCACGCTCATCAGCATTTTCTGCATCCAATCACATTTCATGAATCTAACAGCTTGTTAGCATTGCAGCTAACTTTAACACCAGCTGCTAGACTAAAAAAAGTTCAGGTTTCCCTGGGAAACTACTTCTTAAGGTGTGTTCAGACCAAACGCAAAAGTGCAATTTTTTTTTTTTTTTCACATGGGGCGATTACATGTTAAGTCAATTTAAAGGCCTGAATAGATGAGAAATCGGGTCTGAGCAAGGTGCAGAGGGCGGGGTTGCCTTCATAACTTCTGCTGCTGCTTTCTTCCTGCTGTGAAAATCCCCAAAACGCTGTTATGTTTAGGTCTAAAGTGTTATCTGGTGGGGCACACAACTAGGAAATTGTCACTGCCTCTTCCAGAAACTGCACCTGGATGATGGTTGTCTGTTTACACTGCTAGCCTGTTTGCCCTCATTAGCACATCCACAGCAGTAATATGTAAGTAAATAAACTCCCAACACTTCATCTCAGTTGCAGAGCTCCTGGTCCATCTGTCTGCAGGTGAGTGGCAGTCTCATTTTTAAACTAGTTTACTCTCCAATGTTGATACCCCGATGATGGCGGAATATCAAGGTTGATTAGCTATCGGGACCACCTCCCTTGGACACGAATGTGCGAATTTGCCTGTTTTTGCATGTTTACATTAACTTTACAAATACACGGTTCACATTTGGTGTGAATGCACAATAAGGGATGCTGCTGTGCCCCCACTGTTGAATCATACTTTGGCCCAACAGCCAAATCCACAAGTAAATTATTAAAGTGACACTCTGGCAAAAATCAAGTTTTTTCTGTTGTTAACATGTCTGTAACATGTTTTTTGTGACTTACAAGACGTATCAAGAGCAAAATTTCACCACAGTCCCAAGTCTGTGTTTTTCTGCTGTGAATTTCCAGTTTGGTAATGCCCCCCTGAAACAAGCGAGTTTGGACAGACTGTTTCTAGCTACGTAAGCATTCCTGCTCGGCCTGATTAGTTATAACATTAACCAATCAGGCAGATACTTTTGGCTACCTCGGGGAAGTGGGAGAAGCTGAGGAGCAGCAAGATTGAGGCAGAGGGGGATGAAGGGGTCTGTTTTGCATAGGGAAGCAGTGGAGGAGGAGGTGACCAATCGCATGCAGGGGTAGCAGCAGAGAGATGGAGCGGGGAGGGGGGTCTGTTTTGAATGTGGCCACATTCAAACTAAGCTGCTCTCAGCTCACTTCACCGGCAGATGTCCAGTGGGCCACTTTTGGTAAGCAGTACTCACGCCGGCTCTCCGCAGACACTGGTGGACGGGGTACCGTGCTCGGCGAGACCGCTTTCAAAAAAATGTTTCGCTTTTTACTTTTGAAGATATAGACAGAATTTTAACGTCCAGAAGCGTCGTGAACAGACTACCAGCCCACCCACTTGGACTCGCATGCAAACCCTGCAGGTCGGGGAGTGCGGCGACCAATCACGTGCAAGTCCTGCAGGGCGCTAATTAGAATATTCATAGATCCACACATACTTAAGTAGGTGAAAGATTTTAAGATAAGATAAGATAAGATAAGATAAGCCTTTATTAGTCCCACAACGGGGAAATTCCAGGATTGCAACAGCACAGGGATAGCAACACTCAGAGCAACAATCAGAAGGCAAGAAAAAAAAAAACAAGCAAGCAAGAGCAGCTAATATACATATGTACATATTACTATAAAATATATACAGTATATACACACACACAGACACACAGTGCAGAGCATTGTAGCTGGATGGAATAAATATATGAATATATAAACACACAGTGCAGAGCATTGTAGCTAGATGGAATAAATATGTAAATATATAAACACCCACAGTACGGAGCATTGCAGCTAGGTGGAATAAATATGTAAGTATATAAACACACACAGTGCGGAGCATTGTAGCTAGATGGAATAAATATATAGATATATAAAAACACAGTGCGGAGCATTGTAGCTAGATGGAATAAATATATAGATATATAAATATGAACACACCCAGTGCTGAGCATTGTAGCTAGATGGAATAAATATGTAAATATATAAACACACACAGTGCAGGGCATTGTTGCTAGATGGGATGAAACAGCATAACCCTCTACTTAGTTATCCTACATGGTATGATTATGTGCCCATACATATTCTCACCCTCCATAGCGACCGGTATTTTCCTAGTTGTATGCCGGAGGGGACCATTGTGTAAGTCTATTGCATCTTTTGCATTTAAAAACTATTAGTTTGTTACGTCTTTCTGCTACCTCTGCGAGCAGCCCTGCTTAGGTTGTACAGTCTGACAGCCATTGGTAGGAAGGACCTACGAAACCTCTCGGTTGTGCACCTGGGATGATGTAGTCTGCTGCTAAATGAGCTCCTCAGTGCATTCAGTACGTCCTGCATAGGGTGGAACTCGGACTCCAGCAGAGATGACAGTTTAGCCACCGTCCTTCTCTCTCCTATCTCCTCCACCGGATCAAGGCGCTGCCCCAGGACAGAGCTAGCTTTCTTAATCAGTTTGTTCAGTCTCTTCCTATCGGCTGCTGTAATGCCACTGCCCCAGCAGACCACTCCAAAAGTGATGGCTGAAGCCACCACCGTGTCATAGAATGTCTTCAGCAGCGCGCCTTGTACACCAAAAGACCTGAGTCTCCTCAGCAGGAACAGCCTGCGCTGTCCCTTCTTGTAGAGTGCGTCAGTATTGTGTGACCAGTCTAGTTTATTGTTCAGATGAACACCCAGGTACTTATAGGATGTCACCATCTCGATGTCTGTTCCCTGTATATTTACTGGTGCTGTGAGGGGCTGCCCATGCCTGCGGCAGTCCACCACCAGCTCCTTAGTTTTCCTTGCGTTGATCTGGAGGCAGTTCCGATGGCACCAGTCTACGAAGTCCTGGATAAGCCCTCTGTACTCAGCTTCATCTCCATTGGAGATGAGGCCAACGATCGCAGAGTCATCAGAGAACTTCTGTAGATGGCAGTGTGTTGTGTTGTGTGAGAAGTCCGCAGTATAAAGAGTGAACAGGAAGGGAGCCAGCACCGTTCCCTGGGGGGCCCCCGTGCTACTGATGATCGTGTCGGACACACAGTCCCGGGTTCTCACAAACTGAGGCCGGTTCGTGAGGTAGTCCAGGATTCATGATGACAGGTGCTGGTCCACCCCTGCGCGCAGCAGCTTGTCCTTCAGGATCATCGGTTGGATGGTGTTGAAAGCACTGGAGAAGTCAAAGAACATGATCCTCACCATATTCCCGGGCTTCTCCAGGTGGGACAGAGAACGGTGAAGGAGGAAGATCATCGCATCCTCCACCCCAATGCCATGCTGGTAGGCGAACTGGAGTGGATCCATCGCTGGTTCCACCAGGGGGCGGAGGTGAGCAAGGAGCAGTCTCTCCAGGGTCTTCATCAAGTGGGACGTCAAGGCCACCGGTCTGTAGCTGTTCAGGTCTTTGGAGTGGGAAGTTTTTGGTACAGGTACCACACAAGATGTTTTCCACAGCTGTGGTACCCTCCCCAGCTTCAGGCTCAGGTTGAAGATGTACGTCACAATCCCACACAGCTGGTCTGCACAGGACTTGAGGAGCTTTGCGCTGATGCCGTCCGGTCCCAACGCCTTCCTCGCCTTGATCTTCCTCAGCTCCGTCCTCACCTGGGTCCTGGTCAGGGTCAGGATGGGGGGCTGTGTGTTGGGGGTGGGGGGGTGTTGGTGGAGTGGGGAGTGGGCAGCAGGACTTGATTTCTTTAGAGGCAGCAGTGGTTGTTGTGCAGTCAGGGGGGAGGGCGGTTGGTCAAACCTATTGAAAAACAGATTCAGGTTGTTCGCCCACTCCCTGCCCCCCGTGGCCTGGGGGGAGGTATTCTGGAGCCCAGAGATGGTTTTGAGGTTTCTCCAGACCCCGCTGATGTCGCTCTGTTGCAACTTGTCCTCCATCTTCTTCCTGAAGCTGTCCTTGCCTTCTCTGATCTTTCTCCTCAGCTCCCTCTGTACGGACTTCAGCATCTCCCTATTCCCCGACCTGAAGATCCTCTTCTTCTCTCTCAGAAGTGTTTTAATCTCAGGGTTGATCCAGGGTTTGTTGTTTGAGCAACACCGTATGGTCTTGGTGGGAACGGATTTGTCCACACAGAAGCTGAGGTAGCCCGTGAAGGTGTGAATGAGGCCATCGATGTCCTCACCATGTGGATCGCAGAGCTGCTTCCAGGCGGTGGCTTCAAAACAGCCTTTTAGAGTGTCCATTGTCTCCTCAGACCATAACTCCACTGTGCGCATGGCCGGACGTTGTCTGTGCACTAGGGGTTTGTACACCGGCCGGAGATGAACCAAGTTGTGATCCGATCTCCCGAGTGGGGGGAGTTGTGATGAGGTGTACGCCTCCTTAGTGTTTGCATAGAATAAGTCCAGTGTTTTATTGTCTCTAGTGTGGCATGTGACATACTGGGTGAACGTGGGTAGAATGGGAGACAGTGAAACATGGTTGAAATCGCCTGAGATGAGGAGAAGAGCATCTGGGTGTTCTGTCTGCAGCCTGCTGGTTACTGAATGGATGACGTCACGCGCTGTCCCAGTGTTCGCCGTCGGATTTGCATAAACAACAATGCAGATCACGTGTGAGTATTCCCTCGGGAGATATGTAGGCCTCATGCTAACAGCTAGCAACTCAATGTCTTTGCTGCAGTGTCGTTGTTTAACAGTGATATGTCCCGGTCTGCACCAGTTGTTGTTAACATACATTATCACTCCACCGCCCCTAGCTTTGCCACTGTCTGGTGTTCAGTCAGCCCGTATCATGTGGAAACCCTCCAGCTCAATGTTAGCATCTGCTGCTAGTTCAGTTAGCGACGTCTCAGTAAACAAAAGGAGAGAGCACTCGCGATATGTGCTATCATAACGGCAGATAGCCGCTAGCTCATCTGCCTTTCCCAGTATAGAGCGTACATTTCCCATGACAACAGATGGAAGGGAGGGTTTTTTATTTTAAAGCTCTTTCCAAGCAGTTCCAAGACAATTCAAGTTTTTTGTGGGTAAAAAGCCACAATATACTATTTTGCGCAATGCATATTTGTTTTTGAGGTGGTTTTAGAGCCGCCAGAGTGCGTCTTTGAAATATTCTTTACTGGCAAAGCTAAAAAATTGGACACTGCGGTTGACGTTGCTGTTAACTTAGCTGTGATCAAACTTATTGAAAGTCTACTTTGTTTGCTGTTAGTGACTGTATTGTGGTAGTACTGGTATTTCTGGAATTGCTGCTTTCTTTGTTTTTGTTCAACATAACAGTACAACTCTGCAGTTAGCAGTAGGTTGTCACTTGTGACTGGCCTTTACTAGCCAGATTAGGGACTCAGGCTTAAACTGACTGAGACAATGGGGCAAAGGAGGCTTTTTGAAGCGCTGTAATTTTTTTCCCCGTAATATTAATCTTTGAGAAAAACAAAACAAACAATATAGGACCTTTAAAAGTGATGAGGAAGCAGAGCAAATACAATCCAGCTAAAAAAAAACACTTATTTGGTCCTGCATTTGGTTTCAGATTCACACACAGTACGTGGGTGTAATTAGAATACTGATTTTTGTTGATTGCTACTATTTTAGCAAATGTTTGTTCTGCTTTCTCTTATTTGCTTATCTGCAAAAAAGACTTTGAAAAAAGTGACCTTTGTCTTCATTCTTGTAGTTTCATGGTGTTTAATGTAGAAAGACGAGATAGAAAATAAATCTACAAACTAAGACATCTGTATGCATGGCCTTTATTTCACTGGACCTACACAGTTGAACACATCAAGGTTTCATATTTTCTTTGAAGGTTTTACTAACAACCCAGTAAATGCACTGCTATTATTTAAACTCTTGTTATAAGCCTTTACTGCAGCTAAAGCAAAATATTCTGTTTCAAGTCCCTGAGCAACATTTAACACAAATATGAGCTTGTAACCTAAGAGCTAATTCTTTAATGTTAGAGTGGGGTATTTTGGGAAAGCCAATAACACCGGAAAAGATTAAAGAGTTTGTTAATCTGAAGGATTTTTTTTCTGGTCGCTGACTGCAAGAGTTAGGAAGTGAATCTGAATCGATTAAATATATTGTATTACAGTTGTTTTAAGGCTGCTGAAAGTCTTTATATACACCCACAGTATATTTTTGAGAAAACAAACTTTTCTTACATTATCATAATTATTTCAACATCATAAAGACCCATAAACAGAAGGGTTGACAATGACAATGCAATGGAAAATGAATTCTTTGTGTGGGTAATTCAGCCTCAAATCTTAGCAAACTAAATAGAAAAAAGGTGTCACTTATCATATTCAAAGGAAGTAGCTGTTATATTGATTTCTCATCTTACAAGATAAATAAAGATGTCCATGACTCCCCCGAAGTCTCTGATGACTGCCGTGGGAGTGAAGAACAGACCGTCGGCCATGATCTTCAGGTTGAGCTCAATGCTCATGAAGATGACAAACACATACTCCCCAATCTGAAACGGACGTGGTGGTTTTTAACAGCAGCTGCACTCACACATCCACATATGTATGTGTTCATGCCATGACCATAATTGCACCCAGTCTAAATACCTGAAGCGTGGGGACATGCATGACCCTGGTGAAGGGCGATTCAAACATCATGGAGATGCAGGAGCAGATGGTCACTACAATCATAACCCAGTCCAGGTAGGTGACTAACCCGAGGAGATCACTGCAAGGGCACATGCATCGAGGGAGAAAGACACCACAGGAGGGTTATTTTAGACAAATGGTGTGTTCGGCACAAAAATGTCTAGGAAATTTACAGTCCTATTGAGAGAGAAATGGGAGAAGAAGAGACATATGGGGAGAGGTATCAGAAAATTAGAGTTAATAAATCTCTGTGTGTCTGTGTGTGGGCCGGTGTGTTCAAGTGCAAGATGTCCCCCTGGCACCAAGAGTATCTGATACAAAGGACTGCTTCTCACTTTAATAATAAGCCTCTCTGCCCGGATGAATTACTACCAGGTTGCATAATGAGTAAAATATAGTTCCCAGCTCTTTATTGAACAGTTTAAACCTCAGCTCACAGTTAAGAGCACACAACAAACAGGCAATGAGCTCCTTTTACATGAACAGACTGGTAGTAAAGGGATAATTCAGCAAGGAAATCCATTACACTTACTACAGCTGGTGGTACTTGGTGTTTTTCACTGCTCCTGTTAATGGGTCAGTTTTTCTAGAAACAGATTTATAGAAACAAAATGAGTTATCTACAATTTTACAAAAAAAGCACAGCGGTTTTACTCAAAGACTTCTTCAGAAATATACAAATCTGTCTCATAAGCTAAACTCACATGTGGTATATAAATGTAAGAGAAATCTTACGCATTGAAGCGAGCTCGCACGATCATCCTGCAGAAGTTGCGGAAGCGGTGCTCACGGCCCACAATGAAAAGAGGCTTATCGAAGTAAGGATGGTTCTCCCTCAACTCCTCCTCCTGAACTTTTCTGCTCATCCGCACAAATAAACAATTTCCAAATAATACAGATAAATTAAAATAATAAAATTTAGAAAACTGTTACTCTTGTAGCATAGGTAATTTTAAATATTGCTTAATCTCTTGATGATCTCTGTGTGAATACCTTTTCATTTCAGCTTGTTCTTTCTTCTCTTGGATCATCTTAATCTCACTGTCCTCTCTTTGGGCGTTGCGATAGCGCACTGTGCTAGAATGCTGAGGAAACAAACACACACTTTTTTTAATTTTACAAAATGTCAAGAAGCACAGAGCATGACGCATTCCCCATTTGGTACTTTGTGACACTGTAATTACATCCTGGGTGAGGGTCTCCAGTGACTTTCCTCGGCTGATCCTCTGACTAGTGGAGCCATGTCGCAGAGATCTGTGAACACAACAATCAGAGGGAAAAAGTAGTGACTGTTGCAATTATGCTTGACAAATAAATATGACTGAGACTGTACACGTGTTTATGTAAATGAACACCAGACCTGCGCTCTTGCCGTATGTGATGCTGGACACTGAGGATGGAGCGTTCTTTGGCTGGCTGTCCGTCAAAGGATCCACTCAGCATACGCTGTCTTGTACAAGCTCTTTAAAACATAAGCATATTTCTCCCTGTTGATAAATGTAGTGATATGTTTTTTTTTTCTTTGTGAGCCAGCAGTGGGACAAAATGTATATTAATCTATTCCAGTTTTGGTGTAAAACTACCACATGTTAACTTGGGATAACAAAAGAAAAAAAACAACAACTCCAAAACGGACAATAGTGGGCGTTGCTAATAATGGAGAAAGGTAATGCATTTATTACAAAAGTCACACAATTTCATTGAAAATAGACAAATTTAGTTGTTTTTTTTAGGTAGCTTTACATTTCTTAAAGGTCCCATTTACTTCACTTTTTCCACATGTTGACAGTTCCCACAGGTCTTAATGAAATGTCTGTGACATGCTTTGGTGAAATTGTCTTTAAATACTTATTTATTCCAGCATCAGTGTGAATCATCTTTTGTAGCCTTCTTCAGAACAGTTCGTTTCAGGGTGTGTCTCTTTAAATACTCCTGATCCCCAGTTAACTCCGCCCTCCCTCTTACATCACTCAGGATGTTGCTAATGTCAGTGGCTATATCAGCTGGCTAGTTCGGGTAGCTAAGATAGGTTGAGTCAACTAATGTAAATTCATCTTAAGGAATCAACTAAATAAAGCATCAGTGGTGGACAGGGGTGAGCCGTTTCAGTGGTCAATAGGATATGACCAGTCCCTTGAATACAATAAGCACAGAAACAACCCTGAATGAGTGAATGGGTACTGCTACCGGCCACTAGGTGTCCTTTGTTCTGGTCAGAGTAAAACAGCAAAATAAAGTAAAATAGTGTCAAAGAACAACATATACAAGAGGGGGCTGAAAAGTTCATAGGCTGAAAAATTCATAGTGGTCAAATTTGACCAAATGTGGTTTATTTTTCAACTGCAGGGATCCAAGCGCTGCAACACCAGTGAAAGAAGTGTGTGGACTGAAGACGAGACTATGTTGAAAAATTAACCACATTTTGCCAAATTTAACCACGATGAACTTTTCAGGCGGGCCCCCACCTTGTATGGTCAACTGTTGGTAGATGAATGAGGATTTCAGTGGGGGTGGATAGAATTTGTACAAAATGTGGATCAAAACTGGCCGTGATCAAACAGTAAAGCTAACGAAAAGCAGAAAGATTCCAACCGCCAAGCTAATGCTAACAGTTCAAAATATAAAAAAAATAAGCTAGCATGATCCAAGAAAAATTATCGACTGAATTAGTGAACCAGGTGGGAGCAGGTACGTCTATTAGTGTGGCTGGATTTTAAAGAACATAATGTGGAAGGAGGAAGCAGACGAGGCCGCGAGCTGGACAACACATGACCTTTATTCCTCTTCCAACATCAAGTACAGAACATCTCTAACCTGGGTCTCGGGGCACCTTCTTTTTATAACCTTTAATTCCATCCAAGGAGAACCAGGGAGCCCAACAACAATGCATTCACTGGACAAAGACATGCGTGGCACATAAACATCATATAACGCCAGTCCCACGTCTAACACCCTCTCTTCCTCCAGCGGCTCTGGCATCTCCTGAACTCCCCGGGGAGCGAGTAGTCCTTTCTGTTCCATCTCCTCATACTCCTCCAGCTCAAGGTGCCCCCCTCCACCTGCCAGTGGATCTCCAGCTTTCTGACTGACAGATGGCAACAGGTGAAGCTAGGGAGATTTACATCCAGCTCCCGAAAAATTAGTACTGGCGCCCCCCAAGGATGTGTCCTTTCCCCACTGCTCTTCTCCCTCTACTCCAACGACTGCACCTCAGAGGACCCTTCGGTGAAGCTCCTGAAGTTTGCGGACGACACCACAGTCATCGGTTTGATCCGGGATGGTGATGAGTCTGCATACAGGCGGGAGGTGGAGCAGCTGATCCTCTGGTGCGGCCAGAACCATCTTGAACTTAACCCAGCCAAAACGGTGGAGATGACTGTGGATTTCAGGCGACACCCTCCTTCATTCCCCCCACTCACCATCCTCAACAGCACAGAGTCCACTCTGGACTCCTTCAAGTTTCTGGGTACCACAATCTCTCGGAACCTGAAGTGGTCCTCCCATATAGACAATGTCCGGAAAAAGGCCCAGCAGAGGTTGTTTTTTTCTGCGTCAGCTCAAGAAGTTTGATTTGCCTCAGGAGCTGCTGGTTGTCTTCTACACTGCCATCATCCAATCTGTCCTCTGCTTTTCCATCACTGTCTGGTTTGGATCTGCCACTAAACAGGACAAGACCAGACTGCAGCGGATCATTAAGTCTGCGGAGAGGATCATTGGTACCGACCTACCCTCCATTGAGAACTTATATCGGTCCATAACCAGGAAACAGGCGGGAAACATCTGTGCTGACCCATCACACCCCGGCCACAAACTGTTTGAACTTCTATGTTCTGGTCGTCGTTACAGATCACTGAAGGTCAAAACCACCCGTCACAGGAACAGTTTCTTTCCTCAAGCCATCACTCTGATGAACTCCTAACATTCACCTAGTCCTACCTGTTGCTGTACTCATGACTTTTCATCCATTCTTACATTGCACATAACTCTCACACTGCTTTTTACTTCATTCACATTATATCACTGAATCTGAGTTCACATTGAAATACTGTGTGACTGTATATTTTTTCATATATTTCTGCAAAGTGTGGATAGTCTGAGTAAATAAGCTGCATATGTTCCTGTATATATTTGCATCCTTTTATAGAAACATGGACAGACTGTAATTTACTGTACATACTCTGTTGTCATTGAATCCTTATTTAAATCTTATTTAAATCCTCAACCTGAACAACGAGAGCAAGTTTTTAGCCAAAGTCAAATTCCTTGTATGTGTTGTGCATACTTGGCCAATAAAGCTGATTCTGATTCTGATTCTGATCTGAGACCCCCCGGTACCACTTCCTCCTTCAGTCCATTGTTCCCTCTTCCCCCCTGGCTCCTGACTCTGGGTGGAGAATCCCCCACACAGTGCCACCACACAGCCCCCCCTTCCCCCCCGAACACCTAGAAAGGGCACTAACCCCCCAGTCCTTTGGGCTTGAGCCAGCGCCAATAGCGGCAGTAGCGGGGGGGGTCGCCACTCCGGTCGAAACACCCTGCTGGCGAGGTGTGCAGGAGGGCATGTCAGTCTGTGGAGGGAAAAAGGGTGTGTGTGGGGGGGCGTTAGCTTTGCAAGCGCAGGTCTCTACCGAGGGAACACCAACTTGAGGAGGCACCGATGGTGAGCGTCTGCGCTGGGGAGCTTGGGCCAACACCACCTGTTCGTGTGTTCTGCCAACACAAAAGCGGGCTTCAGCCTGTCAATGCAGACGGTCTCCCTACGCCCCCCCAAGTCTAACACAAAATGCTTTGCCCCAGTTTCCAGCAACCTGAACGGTCCATCGTACGGTGGGCGCAGCAGGGTCCGGTGCACATCGTGCCTGACAAAAATAAAACTGGTGTTCTGTAAACTTTTCGGGACGAAGGTGCGGGGAAAACAATGGTGGGCTGGGTCCGGCACGTTAACAGCCTCCGTACTGTGCAAAAATTGCGTGGGCGGATTGGCCCCAAGCGTGGGGTCTTCCAGTAAAAACTCTCCGGGGATCCACAGTGGCTGAGAAAAAATGAGTTCTGCTGGGGAGGCTGCCAGATCCTCCTTAATCACGGAGCGCAACCCTAAAAGAACCCAGGGCAGGCGGACAACCCAATTTGCATCTGTGAGCGAAGCTCTAAGCGCTGCCTTAAGTGACCTATGAAAATGCTCGTATAACCTGTTAGCCTGGGGGTTGTACGCGGTAGTGCGTTGAATTTTGACCCCCAGGCTCTGGGCCATCACGGACTAGAGTTCCAGAATGAATTGTGGACCCCTGTCGGAAGTGATGTCCAACGAGGATCCGAACCGTGCAACCCAAGCCGACAAAAAATGGTTCCGTGGATGTAGTGGAAGAAAGTGGGACCACTTCAGGCCAATGTGTGGTGCAGTCCACGATTGTCAAAAGATGCGTGAAACCTTGCAATGGTGGGAGGGGTCCCACCAAATCCACGTGGGCATGGTCAAATCTCCTGGCCGGGATTTGGAATGGCTCGAGGGGGGCTTTGGTGTGCTTGTGCACTTTGGCCTGCTAGCACGCGACGTACGCTGCAGCCCACTCTTTAACGTCCTTGCGTAAGCGAGACCAGACAAATTTTGCCCCAACCAGTTTAACCGAAGTACGCACGCCGGGATGCAAAAGGGAGTGGACTGATTCAAAAATGCGGCGGTGCCAAGAGGTTGGAACCACCAAGAGCAGGCGACCGGTGGAGATGTCGCATAGCAAGGGAGGGCACCCTTCTTGCACCACCCTGCTCTCCAGATTTAACCCAGTAGGCGCAGACTGGCGCACGCAAATGTCCACATCCCCGGCTTGCTCTGCGGCCATGGCAGGGAAATCTATTCCCATGTAGACTGGGGAGACTAACGCGTGCGGCAGGCAGTCGGCCATGACATTGAGCTTACCGGCAACATGTTGAATGTCGGCCATGAACTCTGAGATCATAGCCAAATGCCATTGCTGCCGGGCCGACCATGGTTCTGAGACCTTGGACATCGCGTACGTTAGCGGTTTATGATCCACGAATGAGGTGAACTTGCGCCCCTCTAGCCAAAACTGGAAATGGTGCGTCACCAGGTGGAGAGCCAACAATTCTCTGTTGAACGTGCTGTATTTGTGTTCGTTGTCGTGCAAAGTACGACTGAAAAGTGCAAGCGGCTGCCACGAACTGGAGAAGTACTGCTCCACCCCTGCCCCTATGGCAACGTCAGATGCATCCGTGGTGAGCACTATCCCCGCCGACAGGTCAGGGTGGGCTAGCAAAGCAGCATCAGCGAGTGCTGTTTTGGCATCTGAGAAAGCCTGGACTCACTCGGGGGCCCAGTCGATGTTTTCCGCGGGCTTCTTTTTCTTAAGTGCGGCGTACAACGACTGCATCAGCTGGGCTGCCCGGGGGAGGCAACGGTTATAAAAGTTGACCATTCCCAAAAACTCCAGTAGTGCCCTCACGGTCTGCGGACACAGAAAGTCTGACACGGCGCACACCTTATTCGGTAGCAGAATCACGCCCTCCGGCGAAATGCAGTGGCCCAAAAAATCAATCACTGGCACACCGAACTGGCACTTTGCCGGGTTAACTATAAGCCTATGTGCTTCCAACCTCAGGAAAACCATCTTGAGATGGGTGAGGTGCTCCTCCTTGGACGCGCTAGCCACCAGAATGTCGTCTAAGTAGACAAAAACGAAGGCAAGTCACGGAGCACTGCGTCCATTATTCTCTGGAAGGTTTGCGCCATGCCTTTTAATCCAAACAGCATGCATAAAAACTCGTAAAGGCTGAAAGGAGTTATTACTGCTGTTTAAGGAACGTCTTCCTCATGCACCGGGACCTGGTGGTAACCGTGAACCAGATCCGCTTTCAAAAAAAACACACGTCCCGGCAAAGTGCATGGAAAAATCCTGGATGTGCGGGATGGGATACTGATCGTGTTCCGTGGCATTGTTCAAGCTCTGGAAATCACCGCATGGTCGCCACGACCCGTCCGTCGGCCTTAGGCACCACGTGTAGCGGGGTTACCCACGGGCTGTTGGAGCGCCTGACGATGCCCAGCTGCTCCAAGTTGGCAAACTCCTCACGTGCGCTGGCCAGTTTAGCCGCGTCCAGGCGCTGAGGTTGCACGAACATCAGTAGGCCTTATATGGTTGTAAAATGCTCGTCCCCGTGTTTGGTTAACGTAGCCGAAAAAGTCGGGACCGTGAGTGCTGGGAACTGTGCAAGTAAATGCTGGTATTTACCCCCTGGAACTATAATGTTAGCCAGTGTTGTTAACCCAGCTCCCCGAGCTATGCAAGGAAGGGAGGTGAAAAAAACAGCGTCCACTAAACGTATGTTGGCAACATCAACTAATAACCCATAAGCACATAAAAAAATCTGTGCCTAAAGTGGGGGCAGAACATGCAGCTACAACAAAGTCCCACAGGAAATTGCGTCTGTGCAAGCATATTGTCAGTGTCCGTTCGCCAAACGTCCTGATGGTGGATCCGTTGGCGGCTGTGAGCTTGGGACCGCTGCCTCCTGCCGACCTGTCTGTGCTGACTGGCAGGATGAGGCTCTTCTGAGAGCCGGAGTCCACCAAAAACCATCTCCCCAAACGTGTGTCCGTGATATAAAGTAGTTTGTTCCTGTCACCAGCGGTTGCAGCTGCTACTGACTGTTCGTCGTGCCATCTTCCCGGCTTCTTGAAGTGGCATGGTGGCAGGCAGCGTTGGGCATTCGAGCCGAAGCGGCGATGATAGAAACAGATCCCCCTATTCCTGCATCTCTTGGTGTCCGTCCCGGCTACCAACCATGGCTCCTCGATCTCGCTGGAGTCCCTCATGGATGCCGGTGCCACTGCCTGCACGCTGAGAGCTCTGGTTGCCAAAATGATGCGGTCCGCTTCCTGCGCCAGGGTGCGGTAGTCTTTGGTAACCAGCCGCGGCGAGTTGGCCAGGATTGCCCTTGCTGTAGCAGGTAGGTTCTTGAGGAACAAGTGGGCGAACAGGAAAGATTTGTCGTTCTTCCCCCTCAGTGCTAACAAGCTCTCCACGAGCTCCACGGCTCATTTGTCACCTAACTCTGAACGTGCTAGGAGTCTCTCTGCCCTCTCACTGTCAGACAGGGTATAGCGCTGGAGTAGCATCCACTTGAGCGTTTCATATTTCCCTTGGGCCGGCGGCTCCTGGAGCAGGCTTGTCACCTGTTGTGTGGAGCGCGCATCCAGCGCAGTGACCACATAGTAATATTTCGTGTCATCTGTTGTGATCCCACGGAGTGCGAACTGGGCTTCTATATGCAAGAACCACACAGTCGGATTGTGAAGCCAAAAGTCCGTGAGCTTGACTGTGACAGCGCATGTGGCGCTGGTGTTCTCCCTCCTGGTTGACTCCGGGGCGGTGCTCGGCTCATTCTCCATGGCCCGTCTTGGGGTCCCCAATGTGGAAGAAGGAAACAGACGAGGCCGTGAGCTGGACAACAAATGAGCTTTATTCCTCTTCCAACATCAAGTACAGAACATCTTTAACCTGGGTCTCGGGGCACCTTCTTTTTATAACCTTTAATTCCGTCCCAGGAGACCAGGGAGCCCAACAACAATGCATTCAGTAAACAAAGACATGCGTGGCACATTAACATCATATAACACCAGTCCCACTTCCAACACCCTCTCTTCCTCCAGCGGCTCTGGCGTCTCCTGAACTCTCCGGGGGGCGAATAGTCCTTTCTGTTCCGTCTGAGACCCCCCGGTACCACTTCCTCCTTCAGTCCATTGTTCCCTCTTCCCTCCGGCTCCCGACTCTGGGTGGACAATCTCCCACACAGTGCCACCACAATAACAATATAAACTGTGCTTTGTAAGCTAACTTCCTACTTGCATTGCTAGCTCTGAAACTAACACCTTGGACTCATGCTCTGGGTGGGGACTGAATCATCCCAGCCAGCAGCACGGTGATGGGTTGTAACTGTTGGCAGATCATTTGTTAGTAATGTAGGGGAAAAAGATCCTTGAAGAGCAAAACCGACTGAAATGTTAAAATATAAATTTTTAAGTGAAAAGCGATTTTCAGGTTGTTACTGTAGACATTTGACCTAAGTAAGCATTTTACGAGGTTAAAATCCACAAAAAACCCATGTTTGAGAGAATGGGACCTTTAATTAAATAAATATTGTATTTGAACAGCCTAAAACTCTTTCACTGAACCCCTAAAAGAAGTAAGCCAACGTGTCATAATAAAATGTGTTTCAATCTTTCTATTAGTCAGTGCATGAGTGTGTGTTTGTGTGTGTGGGCATACTGTCTGCTCTGACTAACAGCAAAGTCATGTACCACAACAGTGCTGTGAACACTGTGGGCACCAACAGTGTGTGTGTGTACTTTAATCATTTACGGAGACTAAGCAAGCGCTTGTTTATTGGCAATAAGTTCGCATGGATGCCTGCGTATGGTCGACTGTGTGCGTGTGTTTGTCCATGCTGGTATGCAAGGCTAATTGTGTGCCTGTGTGGGGGATGGCTGCCCAGACAGATCGTGTTATGACTACTGATATGCTGTCTATCTTTCAGACTGACAGAGTAAGGGGGGCAGATTGGACATGGTGCCGGCAAACTAATCTGCATTTAGTGCCAGCTCTGCCATGCTGAACACCAAATTATCCATTTACTTCATCGTAACCGCAAATGAGTCTCACGTGGGTCTGTGTGTGTTACCGTGTGAGTGTATGTGTGTGTGTGAGAAAGGAGACACATTAGCAATACAAGAGTGTTCCTCTTGTATTGCAATCAGGCTCCTTTTTATTTAAAAGATCTGATACTACCGTATCATCCTAACAGAGCACTACGCTCCCAAAATGCAGGTTTACTTGTAATACCTAGAATCTCCAAAAGTACAATGGGAGGCAGAGCCTTCAGTTATCAAGCTCCTCTCCTGTGGAATCAGCTGCCAATCTGGATTCGGGAGTCAGACTCGATCTCTGTTTTTAAGAATAGGGCTAAAACCTACCTTTTTGATATAGCCTACAATTAGGGAGGGATCATGTGTTTTCTGAACCCTCCCTTAGTTATGCTGCTAATAGGTTTAGTCAGCCGGGGGACCTCCAGTAATGCACTGGGCCTCACTCCTTTCCTCACTCTCTATGAAATATTTTTTTTTTTTGCTGGTCATTAACATTTGTTTGTTCTCTCCCATAGATTGAGTCCCCATCGTGCTGTTTGCTCTCTACATGTCTGTTCTTTTCTTCTTCTCTATCCCCTCACCCCCCAGCCAGTCGCAGCAGATGACTGCCCCTCCCTGAGCCTGGTTCTGCTGGAGGTTTCTTCCTGTTAAAAGGGAGTTTTTCCTCTCCACCGTCGCCAAGTGCTTGCTCACAGGGGATCGCCTGATTGCTGGGGTCTTTCTGCAACTGTGGGGGTCCTCCCTACAGTTGATAGTGCTATGAGATGACTGTTGTTGTGAAATGGCGCTATATAAATAAAGTTGAATTGAATTGAATTGAATTGAGTGTGTCTAATATGCACACACATGATTAGTTTCACCCACACAAAGATTGGGGCACATTTTTTATGACTATCAATGACACTAACACCCTCTAACTAAAATCTCCAGAAAAGGCATAAAGTCCAAATTGATTTATCTCTTAACTAATACGAAAATTATGAACAACTGCAGGCAATTACTAGGTAGATGTCTGTATGTGAAGGCTATTGATTAAGCTAGAGCTAGCTAAACCTACTTGTATTGTTTTCAACTGTACTGCATATATGGGTATTGGTATATATATATATATATATATACACACACACACACATGTATGTATATACAGTATATACATGTATACATGTATATACTGTATACATATACACATATACAGTGGGGCAAAAAAGTATTTAGTCAGCCACCAATTGTGCAAGTTCTCCCACTTAAAAGATGAGAGAGGTCTCCAATTTTCATCATAGGTATACCTCAACTATGAGAGACAAAGTGAGAAAAAAAAAATCCAGAAAATCACACTGAAGGATTTTTAATGAATTAATTGGTAAATTCCTCAGTAAAATAAGTATTTGGCCACCTACAAACAAACAAGATTTCTGGCTCTCACAGACCTGTAACTTCTTCTTTAAGAGGCTCCTCTGTCCTCCACTCGTTACCTGTATTAATGGCACCTGTTTGAACTCGTTATCAGTATAAAAGACACCTGTCCAAAACCTCAAACAGTCAGACTCCAAACTTCACTATGGCCAAGACCAAAGAGCTGTCAAAGGACACCAGAAACAAAATTGTAGACCTGCACCAGGCTGGGAAGACTGAATCTGCAATAGGTAAGCAGCTTGGTGTGAAGAAATCAGCTGTGGTAGCAATTATTAGAAAATGGAAGACATACAAGACCACTGATAATCTCCCTCGATCTGGGGCTCCACGCAAGATCTCACCCCGTGGGGTCAAAATGATCATGAGAACGGTGAGCAAAAATCCCAGAACCACATGGGGGGACCTAGTGAATGACCTGCAGAGAGCTGGGACCAAAGTAACAAAGGCTACCATCAGTAACACACTACGCCGCCAGGGACTCAAATCCTGCAGTGCCAGACGTGTCCCCCTGCTTAAGCCAGTACATGTCCAGGCCCGTTTGAAGTTTGCTAGAGAGCATTTGGATGATCCAGAAGAGGATTGGGAGAATGTCATATGGTCAGATGAAACCAAAATAGAACTTTTTGGTAAAAACTCAACTTGTTGTGTTTGGAGGAGAAAGAACACCATACCTACTGTGAAGCATGGGGGGGGGGAAACATCATACTTTGGGGTTGTTTTTCTGCAAAGGGACCAGGACGACTGATCCGTGTAAAGGAAAGAATGAATGGGGCCATGTATCATGAGATTTTGAGTGAAAACCTCCTTCCACCAGCAAGGGCATTGAAGATGAAACGTGGCTGGGTCTTTCAGCATGACAATGATCCCAAACACACCACCCGGGCAACGAAGGAGTGGCTTCGTAAGAAGCATTTCAAGGTCCTGGAGTGGCCTAGCCAGTCTCCAGATCTCAACCCCACAGAAAATCTTTGGAGGGAGTTGAAAGTATGTGTTGCCCAGAGACAGCCCCAAAACATCACTGCTCTAGAGGAGATCTGCATGGAGGAATGGGCCAAAATACCAGCAACAGTGTGTGAAAACCTTGTGAAAACTTACAGAAAATGTTTGACCTCTGTCATTGCCAACAAAGGGTATATAACAAAGTATTGAGATGAACTTTTGTTATTGACCAAATACTTATTTTACCGAGGAATTTACCAATTAATTCATTAAAAATCCTTCAATGTGATTTTCTGAATTTTTTTTTTGCTCATTTTGTCTCTCATAGTTGAGGTATACCTATGATGAAAATTGGAGACCTCTCTCATCTTTTAAGTGGGAGAACTTGCACAATTGGTGGCTGACTAAATACTTTTTTACCCCACTGTATGATGTATACATATATATGTATATATACAGTATACTGTATATATATATACAGTATGTGTGTGTGTGTTTATAAACAGCATTTTAAAGTGACACTGGCAAAAATCAAGTTTTTTCTGTTGTTAACATGTCTGTAAAATATTTTTTGTGACTTACAAGACATATCCAGTGCAAAATCTAACTGCAGTCCCAAGTCTGTTTTTTTCTGCTGTGAATTTCCAGTTAAAGCCCCCCCCCCAAAAAAAAACAAAACAAAAAAAAAACGGGAAAGTTTGGACAGAGCGTTTCTAGCTATGTACGCATTCTTCCTTAGCCTGATTACTTATAACATTAAACAATCAGGCTAAGCATGACCTGAGTTCATTCCCTTAGGGGAAGAGGGAGGAGCCAAGGAGCAAGCAGGAGAGCAATGATTTTTGTGTGGTGTGTATGTGTGTGTTTTCCTAGTTGAAAAGATGGTAGATTATGCCTGTTAAGTTTTTGGCTGTATGAGCAAGAAATCCTCTTCTTTACCCACAGACATAAAAATACAACAGCAATGATTAATTTTATTTGGGAAAACCTCAGTGTCCCTGCTAAAATACAAAAGAGAGGACGAAGGCGCCAAGACCGCCACCCGTTCACGAGTCGCGCAGCTGCTCCCAGCTTGCTTTGTTGGTGAGACGAGCTGCTCTCAGTCTCTGGCAGATGGGACGCTGCTCACCGGGAGATCCTCGGTGAGTGGGCAACCAGAGGGGCGGGGAGCCCTTCAGCCTCCAAGTGGGGCCGGGCAGAGACTTTCCACTCCACCGAGAATGATCCTTCCTCAAGTTGGATCGCCTTCTCGGTGCACTGGCTCAAAGTCCTCTTCTTCCAGCTATTGGTGGATGGGAGTATGGGTGGAACTAATTACAATATTCATAGATCCACGCATACTTACGTAGGTGAAAGATGTAAAAAGCTCTTTCCAAGCAATTCTAAGGCAATGAAATTTTTTTTCTTTAATAGCCGGGACGTAACCAGTATAAATTCAAAATAAGGTCCTTCCCACTTTAAAGGGGATTCAATAAACTTCCCCATTTTCTTTACTGAATTTCTCTGCTAATGGAAAAAAAACCCACAAAATTTTTCAAGATTTTAAACCTCTTTGAACTTTGTCTAGCAGTTCTGCCATTTATGACTAAGCTATCTTGATACACAGTACACTGATGCGAACAACAAACATTTTACAATTCATTAGTTAAATACTCAGATGCCAAGATAAGGCTACTCCGTATATGAGTACCGTTCTGAAAGTTACACCACAGCAAACACAAGCTATCTAACGCCTAAAAACAAAGGATGCAAAAATAATCCTTAGACATAGTAGGAGCAAATACACTTAACCCAATAAACTATTTGTGTGTGTTTTAACCGACATTGTATAGTGGGTCAACACTTTAACCCATCATTTGGCTTGTTTTTCAAAGTATGATGGGATAAACTCTGAATGGTACTGAAATCTTAATAATTATTTGATCATTTGAAAACCCCACATATTATAGCAAATGTCTGTCTTACCGCAAGATTTTATTAATGGTCGTCTCTTTCTCCAGGAGGTTACGAGCTCGGATGCTAAATATTGATCTGCGAAGCTGTGAGAGACAACAGAAAGTCCATTAGTTCTTTCTTCTTTACTTACAAAACACTACTGCTACCATAATGTACACAATGGGCCTCATGCAACAACATGCTTGTATGTGTAAATCAGCTGTTTTGTTAGTAAGCCGCGACAGTACAAACAAACCACTCCAGATTCAACAAGCGTTCGTATGTCCTCCAAACGTGTACACAGCATGAATAAATCATCCACGTGTAAGTGAGCGTGCATTCATGAGAATTGAAGATTTGCATAATTGACACCCTAAAAGTACCATACAAATCCACGCTTCCCCAGCATCTGGCCAGGGGTTCCCAGGAGTTTCAAAAATGGCTTCAAAGTTTAAGGAAAAAAACCCAAAACAACATTCTCCAGTGAAACTGAAGCTCTCCTGCCTGAGATCCAAAAAATAAAAAAATATTATTTTAAGAAGCATCAGCAGTAGAATCAATGGACTGGCAAAAATGAAAAACTGTCAGAGAGTTGCTGCAGCAGATGTTCCTCCTACAGTGACCGACATGAAGACACATCAAATTGGCAACAGGCCCTAGAGTAATGCTATATTGTAAAGCATATTTTCACTGTTTTGGAACTGTATTATTTTGAACAACTACGGCATAAAATACAGCTAAAATCGGATTTCACATGGGCACCGTGATCCGCTCTCAAACCCATTCCTGTCCGTGTTGCGCTATAGGCGAGGACGACATGGATGGCAAACTCCACCGTGTGTGCAGTCCAGTGTGCCATCCATGCACACTGTACTGAAACTATCTAACATTATGAGACGTTTCAACAATATGGCCTTAAAATGCGCGTGTAATAAATTACTTTTGTTAAATTTCTCAATATAATGTGGAAACACAGCCTACTTTTTCCTTATTCCTTTTTCCCAGCTTTTCTGCTTCATCCAGAAGCGAAGTGCATACTTCATGTCAAAGCAGTAAAAATCAGAATTATTTCCATCTCTTCTTATGTGCTTTGCATTGTGATAGCTGATCAGTCACTTACCGACCAACAGCCAGTAAGATCATCTTGTGCAAGACGCTTCCCCACTGCGCTGTTCTGAGGCCATCGGGAAAACAATACTCTATTTAGAATCTTATATTTTTCATCTGATATAAGATAAGATAAGATAAGATAAGCCTTTATTAGTCCCACAACGGGGAAATTCCAGGATTGCAACAGCACAGGGATAGCAACACTCAGAGCAACAATCAGAAGGCAAGAAAAAAACAAGCAAGCAAGAGCAGCTAATATACATATGTACATATTACTATAAAATAAATATATACACACACACACACAGACACACAGTGCAGAGCATTGTAGCTGGATGGAATAAATATATGAGTATATGAACACACAGTGCAGGGAAAAGCCAGTGTGAACACACAGTGCAGAGCATTGTAGCTAGATGGAATAAATATGTAAATATATAAACACCCACAGTACGGAGCATTGCAGCTAGGTGGAATAAATATGCAAGTATATAAACACACACAGTGCGGAGCAATGTAGCTAGATGGAATAATATGTAGATATATAAAAACACAGTGCGGAGCATTGTAGCTAGATGGAATAAATATGTAAATATATAAACACACACAGTGCAGAGCATTGTTGCTAGATGGAATGAAACAGCATAACCGTCTACTTAGTTATCCTACATGGTATGATTATGTGCCCATACATATTCTCACCCTCCATAGCGACCGGTATGTTCCTAGTTGTATGCCGGAGGGGACCATTGTGTAAGTCTATTGCATCTTTTGCATTCAAAAAACTATTAGTTTGTTACGTCTTTTTGCTATCTCTGCGAGCAGCCCTGCTTAGGTTGTACAGTCTGACAGCCGTTGGTAGGAAGGACCTACGAAACCTCTCGGTTGTGCACCTGGGATGATGTAGTCTGCTGCTAAATGAGCTCCTCAGTGCATCCAGTATGTCCTGCATAGGGTGGAACTCGGACTCCAGCAGAGATGACAGTTTAGCCACCGTCCTTCTCTCTCCTATCTCCTCCATCGGATCATGATATGATTTGGACACCAATAAAATGATGCTGTTTTTAATTATTTTAATCTTGATTATAACTTAAATCAAAGTACATCTTGTCAACTAAATATTATGTTTATTGGGTTTACACTCTTATACTTAATTCAAACAAATAGACTATAGAGCCATTTAGTGAAAACAATAACAGTAAACTATTCACACAAAACTCTTACAACTGGTCTGAACCACTTGTAAATTTTGTTAGTACCTAAATTTCAAGATACTAACTGATGAATCCCACAAGTTCACATAAACTTATGGAACAAATCCATTAAAACTGACAGTTCTTGCATGAGGCCCAATGTTTTTCTGATTGCTGTGGTGTATTCTTTGTAGCAACAGAGAGGAAAATCTGTCATCTTTGTATTTACTTCTGAACATGCACATGTGTGACGTGTGTGTGTGTGTGTGGGGGGGGGGGGGTTGCTACCTTTTGGTCAATATACTTGTTGTCTTCGATGGCGGAGCGTTTGGAGTGGTCACAGGAAGAGGAGGATGCCGAGTTGAGACGGCGGAACAGACAGCTGGTGTCCTGCTGCTGACGATCAATAAACTGCTTCATAAAACTCTCCCTAAAGTACAAAAGGAAGCCAAATGCAAACACAGAAATTAGACTAATTATAGTGTGCAGCAAAAATGCCAAAATTCAGCTGCAATTGTTTCAGGGGAAGCTCTTGCGGCAGCACATTAGTTTCAGAGGGGGGATCAAAAGACCCATCTGTGCACCAATCAGCAACGAAATGATGAAACTGATTAAGAGCTTGGATGTGTTACATCATCAGTAACCTCGGCTAGCTCTCTCACTAACTGATGCACATCATCAAATGAGACTTTGTTGCATATCACTGGTGGGTACTTGGAGCAGACGTTTGATTTTCCTTTTATTATTTCATTAAGTAATGTATGAAAACAAAAAGTAGGCGTGTTTAACAACTTTATATTTTCAGTTTTTGCTGTGGTGTTGTCACACAGAAATCTTTACTAAAGATCAGCTGTCGTTTTTTTCGACTGACTGTCAGTTTATGTTGTTATCAGGACTTGGCGTTCATTTTCTGTGCTTTCTAGTCATTGTGATAAGCAGTTTTCCAGAGTTGTTAGCCACACAGCTCTCTGACTAGCCAAGGGATCAGTATCAGCAATCAGCATTTCTTTTTTTTTTTTAAATTTTGTTTAGTTGGTCAGTTTAGTTTCTTTCTGTACAAGTCTAACAAAAATTCTGCAGTTTAATGCAACATTTTGTTTTCATTGTCATATATTCATTCATAAATTCATCCCTAAAATATTTCATGCATTTACTGTATGTATCTTAAAACTTTTTTACACACCAGAAAGGGTTCCCTTCCATGTAGGCAGTCATTTTGGCTCACTGTAATGCCTTTCCAAGTTTATGTGTTAAACACTAATTGCACACATGATTTTCATATGTTATATTTTGAGATGGTTTGGACATGTGCAGAGGAGGGACAGTGGATATACTGGACAATGGATGCTGAAGATGGAGCTGCCAGGCAGGAGGAGAAGAGGAAGGCCACAGAGAAGATTCATGGATGTAGTGAAGGAGGACATGGAGAGGGTTGGTGTTGCAGAGGAAGATGTAAGAGACAGGATGAGATGGATGCAGATGATCCACTATGGTGACCCCTAAAGGCAGCAGCCAGAATAATAATAATAATAATAATAATAATAATAATAATAATAATAATTTTATAGGTTATACTAAATGCTTTGTAAGGGAGTAATGACCAACATAATGGAAAATATTGGCATTTTGAAATCCAATAGCTAAATTGCAGGGCAGCGTGGTGGCAGAGTGGTTAGCACTGCGGCAGCACAGCAGCTCACCCTTGGCCGGGGGATCCTGGGTTTGATCCCAGCCCCCGATCAATAGTTATCTGTGTGGAGTTTGCATGTTCTCCCCGTGTCTGCACGGGTTTACTCCAGGATTTCTCCGGTTTCCTCCAAAGTGCCAAAAACATGCAAGTTAGGTGAATTGGCATCGAACTGGGGATTCTAAATTGTCCTTAGGTATGAATGTGAGAGTGAATGGTTGTCTGTCTCTCTGTGTTGGCCCTGTGATGGACTGGTGATATGTCCAGGGTGTACCCTACCTCCCGCCCAAAAGATGCTGGGATAGGCTCCAGCCCCCCACCCCCCCGCGACCCCGAAAAGGATTAAGCGGAAGAAGATGGATGGATGGATAGCTAAATTGCACTAATTAGTACATGCTGCACCTTTAAGTTCGATACCTTTGGTCATTCTAATGCCCCCGTCCTTGATAAAACATAGACAACTAGAGGGCACTGACACAGCACATACCTCTCCCAAGGTCAGTCTGCCTGTGAGCATGATTATGGAAAACGTACTGGAGTGAATTTGATGACATTTTCAGCTGAGGTGGCCCTTGATTTCGGAGGTGCATTTGTGTCAGGATGCAGATTCTGGATCACTTTTTCACTTTCTTTAACACTGCATGACAGGGCCTTGGTGGAGGTAAGAACTCGTGCATCATCTCCAAAACCTATTAAGTTCATCCACTGGCCAAGGGCCACCTCTGGTGAAAAATTCCTCAAAATCTATCAGTAGTTTTGCGTAATCCTGCTGTACACAAACAAACAAGGGCCTCGGCAGAGGTATGCAATCTTAGATGGTTTCGTCTATAAAAATCTGTCCAGTAGTTTTTGTGTAATCCTGCGTATACCCTGCATTATACTTTATATTTAAACTCATTGTAAATGTCAGCTGATTTTATAAAATCAACAGGGAACAAGTACAATCCAATAGCATTTTCAAATGTGTTCAAAAAATATTATCTACCTGATCCTAGGCACTGTGAAATCAGATGGGAGCTTTGAGACTTTCACCATCTGAGGTCTGTTGGGGAACTTTTCAAAGATCCTGAGTCGTAGAGGGAGCTTCTCTTTGGTGTCAGCGTTGGCTTCACTTTGCTTGAGCTAACAGAGGGAGGAGGAGAAGGAGTTCAGGCAAAGAACGGGACAGCAGTGCTGGATGCTTGCAAAGAGAAAGGACAGAAAATGGAAGTTGGGCAGTGTAAAGATCTGGGATCATATTTCCAGGAAACCCAAATGCTGAGGTTTTATTTGGGGGTATAGGAGCAAAGCTTTACATTTCTGCCACATGATGGCAGCAACACACTTACCTACAGCACACACAACACACACAGTACAGACAATCACATTCAGGATGAGATCGCACTTACTTTTTTTTAACAAAAGAAGGAAGAAGGCAACGAAAGAAAAAAAGAAGGATTACGTTGGAGTGCTTAATGGAGAAAAGAAAAGGCAGTGACACAATAATATGAATGTGTGCAGCCCTATGCCCTGTGGCACAGGCGCACAAAATAAAAAGATGACGATGGAAATGAAACCAATTATTTCCATTTAATTACATATCCGGGAAGTGATTGGAATTCTTTGGCAGGTATTCTTCATATGTGTGTGACAGGAGATAACTCCTGATGCATTTCAGATTAGGCCTGAAGTGAACTGTGTGGCTGCTTATCATTCAGAGAGGGAAGGTGAATGTTTCTCTGTCAATCACAATGCACGTCTGTCTAGCGATAAAATGTCCTTCCATTTTGCTCGTGTGTCGTGGATATTTCTGTCTTCTGCTCATCTGCGAATGGAACAGCACCCCCCCCTTTTTTTTCCTCAGAAGAAGGAAAGACCTGACACAGGAGGGAATGGAAATGTGTCTATCCACTTTCTTTTTCGAGCAGACGGAAAATGTGGGAGCTTGAGTGGGTGAGGACTGAGTGGCACACTGTGAAGATGGAATTATGTGCCAGCATTTGCTTGCATAGGCTTTCTGTCTATAGTCTGTCTCCCAAGATAGATATAGGGGAGAGAGTGAGGAAGAAAGTGAGGTAAAAAGAGATAAAATGATGCCACAAAACTAGATGATTACAACAAAAACTGCTTTCAAGACATGTTTTATTCGTTAATAACGATTAAGATAAAAGCCAAAACACTTTTTTTGTACTGCGTCTGTGCAGCAGTTTAGAAGAAAGGAGCTTCTTTCCAGGGATGCAGTTCTTTGTGAAACTTGTGGAAAGTGCTGCGGTCATCTCAAATCGTATCTGTATATTTGGACGCCAAAACAAACAACACACGGACAAAAGTGCACACACATACGTACATACACCCATGCACTACAGAATTAATATAGAACCTTGTGCTCCCAGGGGTCCTAATCAATTGGGCAAACTCAGCGAGATGTACAGCTTAACCAGGGCTCCACGCCATTATCTGGAACAATATCCTAGTGTTGCAAAACTTGGACACAACTGTATTAAATTGTCCTCTGAGTCCATCTCAGTCAAGTGTCTCAAGAGAGCAAAAACCAAAAATTATGTACATATAAGTCTAACAGGATTGTTCCTTCCGTCACTGCACTTAAAGGCAATGCAATCTGTGCTTTTGTTAAGCCAATTGTTCAGACGACATCGTAAAGCTTTCCTCAGCACAACACAAACAAACATACGGCTAATGATACAAACAGCTTCCTGATCACACATCCTAATGAATGACGTTCAAACAAAACCACCATCACCAACTCCACGAGACCAACAAATCTGTTATTTTACATTTAACAAATATATTCCAAGCACTTTCTTGTAAGCATGTGACAAGTATACAATGTTGGCACTCCATCTGTACTGTATTCCTGCATACATACAGTATGTACAAGTGAAAACTGGGAAATGACTAGTTTCCTTTCGGACAGCAGTGAACAGCTGATAAATCAGAGCCACTGCTTTGCCTGCCACTGATGAGATTTAATGCATAGTGCTGTCACAATGAAGCCAAGGCTAATGTGTTTTGCCTTGAGACCCATTCAGGTGACCTGTCACCGCACCCCTCTCTATTCAAGCCAATTTCAGGCTCCGCTGAGCTAGGGAACATGCTATCCAGGATTTCCACAACTCTCTTTTTCATGGTTGAGGAGGAGAAAAAAACTACTACAGACCATTAGCATTAATATAAATTTCGTTATTGCCTCCGCCAAGGGAGGACAGAGGTAATGTTTTTAGTGGTGTTGGCAGGTTTGTCTGTCGGTTGGTTGGTTTGTCTGTTAGCAACATAACTCAAAAAGTTATGAATGGATTTTGATGAAATTTTCAGGAAAAGTGTGTAATGGCACGGGGAACAGATGATTAGATTTTGGTGGTGATTCGGATCACCATCTGGATGCAGGATTTTTTTGAATATTATTTTATACATTAATCTGGCGCTTTTCATGTACTGCGCCTTTAGGACGTGCCCATTCAGTTATGTGCATGATCATGCCATAGGGCCATGTGCCTCGGCAACCTGGAAGCCAAACACTGCAGAAAAATTATTAGGGGGCCTGTCCAACAAATTCGTTTTTTCTGCTGTGGCCAATTATTTTCTATTCATTCTCTATGTAGTCCAGTGTTTACAGCACTGAGTGCCCTCGGTGGTGAAACGCTCTGAGCGGTGGTCGCTTTGTCGCGGTGCTCAGGGCTGAAAAAAGTCCAACTTGTCAGACTACTGTATAGCTGCGCTCGTCAATGTCAGACCTTTCTAAGCAGCCAATCAGAATTAAGAAAGGGTGGGACATAGGACACCAGTACAGGAAGATGAGAACGAGAGGTGACGGTGGAGGAGGTGGAGGCTGAACTTTGCTGCATCAAATGACCTTGTACTCTTTGATTTGACACTAAAGGATATCATGACCAAAATTTGAAAGCAAACGCTGGAGGAACATGTCCGCATCTGTCGGCGTGCCAGGTGAGCGTTTGTGCCTTTGTTATGGTTGTATTTCTTACAAGTTCGTTACAGTAGATAATATGGAAACTATGTGAATTTGTAGTTGATAACTGCAAAAAAATGGTATGATACTGCACTGTTCTGTAATATTGCTCAATAATTATGAGTCTTGTCAGTAAACTGTAAGGAAGAAGAGAGGAGGGAAAAGAAAAAGAAAACCGACCTGAAAAAGTCAATAAACCATGATGTTGATTGGAGGTGGAATTGCTCAGCCCCAAGGTATTGTCAATACAATTATGACAGTCTTGTTATTATTATAATGTAGTCATATAATGTAGTCATATTGTTTTTGCTGTCATTTTTCTGTTAATAATAATAATAATAATGGATTGCATTTATATAGCACCTTTCATTCAAATTTTCAGGAAAGGTGTGTAATGGCACACCAAATACATGATTAAATTTTGGTGATGATCTCAAAATGTATACCTCCGTCAAGGCTCTTATCTTCTCAGAGTGTTAGCAACAATACTCCAAAACTACTTGATGGATCTGGATAAAATTCTCGCCAGAGGTGGTTTTGGCCCAAAGATGAACTCATTAGATGTTGGAGGTGATCCACGAGTGCATACCTCCACCAAGGCCCTATCTCGCAATGTACAGATGGATGACGATATGGACGGACAAAGGGACAGAGGGGAGGACAAAGGGAGGGAGGGACGGTGCCTTGGCAGAGGTATGCACTCGCTGAGTGTCCTCTAGTTTTTTTAATTTATTTTTTAAATTTATTTAACCTATATTTATACAGGGTAGTTCTATTGAGAGGCAGCCTCGCTTTTTCAAGGACGCTCTGTTCACACACACATTCACACCTGGAAGCTGCCCAGTACAACCACAGACTGACCTGTGGCCACTGAGCAGCTCAACTGGAGCAGTTGGGGTTAAGGGCCTTGCTCAAGGGCACCACAGTGGGGGTTAAGGAGGATGGGGAAAACACTGCTATGTTATCTGTCCCACCCAGACCTGATCCTGACGGTCCAGGGATCGAACCCGCGACCCTCCGCTCACCAGTTCACATCCGTAACCATCTGGCCACCCCTGCTCTAAAGTAAGGAAGTAGAGAAGATACTGGAGGTCAGGTCACAAAGGAAATCCCTACAGATAGCATGCATTTTTAAAATCACAGGGTATATCCCCTCTGAGCCTCGGAGGCACACAGACATGCTAAATATCTGCGAGAGTAGCCTGTGGAACAATGGGAAATTGATGAACAGCTGCTTATAAAACCGCCGCCCACACACCCCCTCCACAGCCTGTGGGAATACATAGTCACCTGGATTTCACGATTCATCATGCCATTGTCGCCACTAAA
Source organism: Pholidichthys leucotaenia (assembly GCA_020510985.1). Lineage (NCBI taxonomy): Eukaryota > Metazoa > Chordata > Actinopteri > Cichliformes > Pholidichthyidae > Pholidichthys > Pholidichthys leucotaenia. Next base: position 96,346,556 of record CM035843.1, read on the forward strand.
CAGGTGTGTGTGTGTGTGTATCAATCAAAGCATGTGAGACATTTAGACTGCATGTTTTGCTAGTAAATGCACAATATTACCCTTGCAATTCAATATAATGTTGTTGACAAGAAGAAAAAATTGTGCTTCCCTAATTTTATCTTTCATCAATGGTGACATTAATTGCAAAGCCAGCATTTAAAGCATGTGTGTTCCCTTTATGCAGCACTACCTACTTGAACTCAGAATTTCCACACAAGTCTCTCCCAGGCTTGGTGGTCAGTTCGGCTGTAATGCCCAGGGGGAAGGAGAGCTGTGAGCGTGTTAGCAGGGTCACACTCTCGCTTTACATTAGTAGGGTAATGAGCCATACTGTGCTGTAAAGTCACACAGCCCATAAACTTCTAATAGCTTCCCCACAAAAGCAAAGAAACTGCAGGTCTCATTGTCTTAATATCCAAAACTACATTGCATCCGGCTCCATCGGGGCTCTGGGTTAGGGTCTCAAGTTGTTGCAGCACCCAGATAGATTCTTGTTAAATTCTGCATTACTGAAGCAGAATGACTACATTTGCCTCATTTTCTTGCCTGCATTTTCTTTGTATACATGCCCTAACGAAACAAAATGGTCTTGTTTTGCTGTCAATTTTTACATTAAATAATATATATTTAGGATTAAAAAAATTAAGAGATTTGCACCCCTTGATAACAACATAGCTATTACTGAGGCATTCTGCACAACAATTTTGAAAATAAAACATTCAAAATCCCAGCCAAGCCCTCTCTGCAAGCTGCAGTTTATCACTGCCGCATCCAGAAACCTTTCAATCAGGAGAAATGCAAAAACACAAAATCATTAACTAAAACATATGTAAGGATTGTTTAAGAACACAACAGAAACACGGGGCCTGAAACATCTCCTATCATATCCTCCCTATCCCCTCACCCTCAGCCAGTCGCAGCAGATGACTGCCCCTCCCTGAGCCTGGTTCTGCGAGAGGTTTCTTCCTGCCAAATGGGAGTTTTTCCTCTCTACTGTTGCTTAGTGCTTGCTCACAGGAGATTGTCTTGATTGCTGGGTTTTTCTGAGACTGTGGGGTTTTTCTCTGCACTCTGGCGCCATGAGACAGCCTCTGTTGTGATGTGATGCGATAAATAAAGCTGAATTGAATTGAATCTTCTGACAGAAGACTGAAAATGACATTCAAAAGATAAGAATGCATTGTATTGGGAATCTCCGTGGGGTTGGCTCCTTTCTTTTCTGCTTCCTCTATTTTCTTTTCCTTTCTTCTCTGCTAAATCCCCAAATAAGTCCTTGGTTCATTAAATAACCTAAATGGAGGACAGGCTTTTACTTTAATTCATAAATAATGAAGTCCTTGTAGGAAGGTCATAAGAATTCAAACAAAATTCTCCTGAACACACAACATGCTTCTGTCGTTAAGTATCATGTGAAACACAACAGGAACACTGAAGGATGTAGAATACAGATATACGTACAAATATGGTATCTCATATTCAGCAAACCTTTTACAATAGGAACATATTTTTTTTGTATTCCACATACTTGCCAGCAGCTCCTGACTAGATTTCATCTTCTTCTTTGTTCTTCTTGTTTGCAGTGGCAGCCTGAAATAAAGCAATCTGCCAACAGGATTTCCACTGGTCCTAGTACTGCATGAAAAGGGAGATTTTCTTCAGTAACAAGAACTGTCAGTCGTGCGGAGTCTTACATTTCTGACTGGTCACAGGAAATTGCAGGTCCTTACATTACACAAATTTTTCATAAAATAGCTTGAAATAGCAATTTCTGGGAGCTGAAAATGTTAGCTATTGCGCAACCTTGTTGCTGAGGGGACAGCAATTTATTTCTGACACGGACTGCACACATAGCTGACTGAGATTAGTGTGGTACAGTACATGGGGGTCGACAGAATAAGGCCAAAAATATCCTTTCAAGCAGTGCAGCTTATCTTATATGCATTATTAATATTTATTAATATATCAAAATTATTCTTCAGCCTGGTATAATGCAATAAGACTGTAACATCTCCGGTCCTCATCCCTCTTCCTCAAACGTGTAAAATCCAAACGCGGTAGCTCCCTCCATGTCCCCCACCCATCTTCAGTTTGATCTCTAACATCCAGTGCCAGGCCACACTCTGTTCAGGTGTCAAACTCTGGAACAAAATGCAAGGATGCAACTCAACTGACAACCACACACTGACACCTGACTCGCTCAGGAAAGCAATCTAATTAACTCAGTGGCACATTGCACCCTCAGCCTGCTTTCCTGTTCAAGTCCCCCTGCACAGTTCCTTGGAGGTACAGCTGGTTGGGAGCCCTCCCTCACAGCCTTGTCTATTAAGCATAATACCTTGGGCATCGGACAGCGCAGCCATACATCATCATCAATCACGCCGCTGCAGATGCCCACATAGGCTTGTGCACGGCCATGTTACAAATCCTTGAAGAAAATTAGTTTATAATTTTGCACACATAGGCCTTGCATTATGATGAAGTAGTGTGCAATGGTGAGAGGCACAGCAGTCATTTTATAAGTTTTGCTGCTTTTAATAAAATCTTTAATGGTCAGATATTCTGCCAATTTAAAAAAAATACTATCATGAGTATCTGGCACAAAAATGACAAAAGCGAGAGGCAAGTGGGCATCGGTTTTGACATACCACTGCACAATACAGCCAAAGGAATACAGCTGAAGGAAGATGCCCACAGCTGTAACATATTGCTTATTATAATACTATTATTCAATACGTATGTAGAATACCTCTCCCATTGCCTCTAGCTGGCATAGAACACTTTTAAAAAAAAAGCATGAAAACAGTTTAAAGACGATGATGAGATAAGGTACCCATTTTCTTTCCCTGCCTATTTCCAAGATGTGTTCCTCCTGACTCATCCAGCTAGCCCGAGGACCTGTTTGATTGTCACACATCTCAGCTCTTTCACAAACACACCAATATATGAAAAAAAAAACTACTGACAATCCATACCATGTATGCATGCATGCACGCACGTACACACACATTATAATATTCATCATTGCCCTTAGGGGTAAACACCTTTTCTCATTTGGCTGATACCTGCCAGCACAGAATAAAAACCCTCTCCCTGCTTCTCTCCTTGCTCCTGCACTGCTCTTTGGGCAGGAATCATTTGTTAAGATGGGGACTGGCCATCAGTTGCTCTCACTACAATGACTATCAACCTATAAAAGTTTAAACCAGTGAAAGACCTGGAGATAATGCTATCAACAAACTGGAACTTCAAAGCAGATGTAGATACTGGCTTGTTATTTTCAACATAAAGATAAAGGGTGGCACTCTGACATTTGGCCAAGAGCGATCCACTGATTAATGATCAGTGTGATTTTGTTTTCAAAAACAATATTAGAAGGAAAAACACATATGCAGTAGATGACTTATGAACATCCATCCATCAATCCATCCTCTACCGCTTATCCAGGGATCCAGGTCGCAGGGGGCAGTGGTACAACCAAAGTAGCCCAGACTGTTGCCAGTTCACATAGCACCATGATCCTGAAGAACCATCCTGCAGGTGGTGGGCCCACTGGAGGGCTGACCTATGTGGCTACTTTGGATGCATTGGGTCTTTGTTGTAACTTTTTTCATAGAGATGTCGTGGATCACTCTTGGTCTGGCCCTTCATCCAGGACCAATTTGTCTTGGGGAGACCCTACCAGGGGCAAGTTTCCCCCGACAACATAGCTCCTGGGATTCCTAGGGCACGCAAACCCAAGGACCGTGATAAGGTGGTGATCCAAGGGCATTATGAACATAAAGCTCCAAAAGTCAGCAAAAAAACCCAAAAAAACCAAACCCTGTTTTATATCTGCCAATCACACCTTCAAGTGAGAATCCTTATGAGTATCTGGACATGATCTGGCATGGCTGCTATGGAAACCCAGTTCTGGTTTACACTTGTATGTCTGCAGAATGTGCTATAGCTCACATGAAATAAGAAACCAATGACAATATCAGCATTTTCAACATGTTGAGTACCAACTCACATTGGAGCTTATCCCTCCAACATAGAAGTCCTTACTTTTACTTGGTAGATGCCACACAACTGCAAGAATGTCAGAACAAGAACAGGCATGTTCCTGACTTGATTTTCTCTGCCACTTTCATGAAAAAACAGCTTTCTGGTCACAGAGAGACTGTCAGTGCTGTCACAAACCTAAAGATTGATCATTATACATCTGAAATTTGTTTGCATTATTCAGAGCTCTCCCAAGATAAACGGCCTGTTCTTTTAACCTTAGCAGGCCTTTCAAAAAAGTGGTTTACATGGAGTGTTTCCAACACCTGAGAAGGGATAAATCCAGGTGGGAATTTGAACCTAAAAATGTACAGATAAACACATGAGATGCTGGTGTCTTTTTTCAGCTTTTCAGCTGTCTAGGTTCCTCCTTTGCCAGCCTTCATTTCATTAAAGTCAGTCAGAACATAATTTCATGCAATAACTGCATTATCCCAATCAACAGATATGTAGAAGATATACTGGCATACACACATTTGTGTGTCACCGTGGGTATAAATAAGAAGTTGTCTTACCTCATCAGTATGGCGGTAATAGGGTTGCAGCTAACAGACCAGTTATTAGAGCCCTACTTGCTTTCATTTCTCCTAATAATGGTCAGTCTTTATGTCTACATACAGTACATGCGTATTTGTGGATGCCCATGGAGCCGTTTGCGGTTTATGAGTGTGCATTTATTTTTGTTGTCAGGATCTTTAATGAAACTGCAGTGATTAAAGAATGTTTCACAGCTCCTCTAACACTGCATGATAAATAATAATAATAATAATAATAACAATAATAATGCTAGTGACTGAGGCTCATCTGCTGTACAGAGCAACAACTCACTTGCCTCTGTACTCCAAACGACTTTTCATTAACTGTCAGATGGGGGGAAAAAGACAAATGATCTGTCCAAGTTGATGGATGCCAGCCATTTTCCCAAACGGCCTGACTTCTCTCAACATACAAACAGTGACAGATGTTTTTACCTAAAAGCCTTATTGATGATGTCATTATCAAAACAGCAAAATGTGCTGAACCAGTAATGATTCTGATTCACACACATAATAGAAACCTGACCAAGACAAAAAAAATTAAAGCTGCTGCTCTCACATATGTACAAAAACAGGACTAAAAAGACGCCGTCCTGCAATTCCTTCCATACTTTCACAAAGTGTAGAATCTCACTGAGTGGCAAATCCTGACGAATGTGGCGATGTTTGGATTTGCCAACGTTTCTGACAAATGTTGCAGAAACTCAAGTGAAACTCAAGTTTGTATCTCAAGGAGCAGCAAATGCTGAGGAACGTTCATGAACACTGTGCTTTTTGGGTTTTGTCAGGGTTTGTAAAAGGCTGCAAAACAATTTGCACAGTTTTTAAGGTCGCCAACAGTTTTGCTGTAAAGGGTCTTAAACATTTGCTAGTGTTCACTACTGGGCCAACCAAAAAGAACTTCAGCAGCACACATTACAAGCATTTGCAGATGCTTACAACTCCGCTTTCAGCTGCTGCCTTTAGGGGTCACCACAGCGGATCATCTCCTCCTTCTCACCCTATCCCTTGCATCTTCCTCTGTAATACCAACCCTCTTCATGTCCTCCTTCACTACATCCACGAATCTTCGCTCCATCTTCAACATGCTTTGTCCAATATATCTACTATCCCTCCTCTGCACATGTCCAAACCATCTCAGCCTTGCCTCTCTTACTTTGTCTCCAAACTGCTCAACCTGAGCTGTCCCTCTGATACACTCATTTCTAATCTTGTCCCTCCTAGTCACTCCTAATAAGAATCTTAGCATCTTCAACTCTGCCAACAGCTCCACCTCCGGTCTTTTCGTCAGTGCCACTGTCTCCAAACCAAACATCATAGCAGGTCTGACCACTGTCTTGTAAATCTTCTTTCACTCTAGCTGCAATCCTTCTGTCACAAATCACCCCAACACTTGACTCCACCCACTCTACCCTGCCTGCACTCTCTTCTTCACCTCTCTTATGTTTAATTGTTTATGCTTAATTATTATCATCATTAAACTGAAATAAAAAATAAAATAAAAATAAAATAAACATAAGAAATGCCCAGGATTATGGAAATATACACAGGTATGGTAGTGGCTACGCGGGAGGAACTATGTACATAAGAGTTCAGAGTGCAGACACACAATTGAGTAGAATGGCACAAGGACTATGGAAAATATACACAGTAGCAGTTTCACGGATGGGTCAATGAACATGAAAGTGCGGACGGAGTGGAAAAACAGATGAGTTATTGTGATAATTAAAAGGTCCTCAGTTCTGAGCATGTGAGTGTTCAGAGGGAGGGGGGTGGTGCCTCTGACTGTTTGCAGATCGGATGGCCCAGGGGAAGAAACTGTTTGTCAGTCTGGAGGTGTGGGACCTGATCGATCTGAACCGTCGTCCAGAGGGGAGCAAGTCGAACAGGTGGTGGATGTGAGGGGTCTCCTGTGATGGCCTTGATCCTTCTGAGGCAAGAGGGTCTGGAGATGTCTTCCAGGGAGGGCAGAGGGCCGCCGATAACTTTTTGGGTGGTGTTGATGACCGTCTGCACAGCCTTTGCGTTCTCAGCCATGGAGCCAGTGTACCACACTCCCAGAGCAGTAGGTGAGCACGCTCTTCACTGAGCAGCGATAGAATGCCAGCAGCAGCTTCTGGTCCAGGTTGTTCTTCCTCAGGACACAGAGGAAGTGCAGCCACTGCTGGGCTTTCTTCACCAGGGCCTTGGTGTTGACAGTCCAGGTGAGGTCAGAGAAGATGTGGGCGCCCAGGAACCTGAAGGCGGGGACGTTTTCCATGCTGTCGCCATTTAATGGGGGTGGGGGGTCCTGTCTGTTCTTCCTGAAATCCAGTATTTCTTTGGTTTTTGGACATTCAGTTTCAAGTTGTTTGCTTGGCACCACAGCAGCAGATTCTCTGCCTCCGCCCTTTGTGCCTTCTCATCGTCATCGGTGATGAGCCCTACCAACGTGGTGTCGTCCACATACTTCACAATGACGGTGGTTGGGTGGGCTGGAATACAGTCAAAAGGTGTACAGGGAGTAGAGGGATTAGCACGCAGCCTTGGGGGGAGCCAGTGCTAAGAGACAGTGTGAAGGAGTGGTGGGGGCCATGTTTGACTGTTTGTGGGTGGTTGATGAGAAAGTTTTTTATCCAGGAGCAGGGGGGGGGGGGGGGGATCTGGAGGAAGTGCAGATTGTTGATCAGGATGTCCGGGATGATGGTGTTGAAAGCTGAGCTGTCGTCCACAAAGAGCATCCTCATGTCCTTGGGTTCTCAAGGTGGCTCAGGCTCATCAGTAACAACCCAAGTAATAAATACATACAAAGAAATCAAGGCAACTGTCTTCGCAAAACAAGTTATATTTAATAAAGTGGAATGACATGGGGAATAAGTATTGAACATACTTTGTAAAATTCATTGAATATTTAGTAGAAAAGCCTTTGTTGGTAATAACAGCTTCCAAATGCCTCCTGTATGGAGAAACTATGCATAGGCATTGCTCAGGAGTGATTTTAGCCCATTCTTCCAAACAAACTGTCAAATCTTGAAGGTTCCATGGGTGTTTTCTATGAACTCTGATCTTCATTTCATTCCATAGATTTTCAATTGGATTCAGATCAGGTGACTGACTGGGCCATTCTAGCAGCTTTATTTTGCTTCTCTGGAGCCAGTTGAGCATTTCTTTGGCTGTGTGTTTGGGATTATTGTCTTACTGAAATGTCCACCCTTGTTTCATCTTTAATATCTTGGCAGATGGCAACATGTTCTTATTAGGGATGTCTCTGTACATTTGTCCATTCATCTTTCCTTCAGTTATATAAAGTCTGCCTGTACCATGTGCTGAAAAACACCCCCACACCATGATGGAATGTGCAGTGCCATTTCTTCTCCAAACATGCTGTATGTTGTGGCATCCAAAATTTCAATTTTGGTCTCATCTGACCAACTATATTCTCCCACTATTTTACTGGCTTGCTCAAATGTTGTGCAGCAAACTTTAAATGAGCTTCAACATGCTTTTACTTCAGTTATGGAGTTTTGCGAGGTGAGTGGGCATAGAGCCCATGTCGGTTGAGTGCATTACTTATTGTTTTCTTTGAAACAGCAGTACCTGTTAACTCCAGGTCTTTCTGGAACTCTCCACAGGTGATCTTTGGCTCTTGGATAACTCTTCGGATAATTCTTTTGATTCTTCTGTCAGAAATCTTTGAGAAGGTCCTGGCTGTGGCTGGTTTATGGTAAAATGATGTTCTTTCCACTTCCGAATGATGGCTCCAACAGTGCTCACTGGAATGTTCAACAGTTTAGAAACGTGCCTGTAACCATTGCCATCATTATGTTTTACAACAATAAGGTTGCGAAGGTCTAGAAAGAGCGCTTTGCTTCTACCCATCATGAGTTCTTTGTGGTGTGACAATCTGATATTCACAGACCTTTTTAAAGGCTATCAGTCAGGAGCTGAAATTAATTTGCATTGATGGAGGATGGGATGGCTTTCTAAATTCTGATGGATTTCAGCTGGTTTCTTGGCTTTCTATGCCTTTTTGCACCTCTTTTTCTTCATGTGGGCAGCACGGTGGTGCAGTGGTTATCACTGTTTCCTAACAGATAGAAGGTTCCAGGTTCGAATCCCCAGGCTGGCAGGGGTAGGAACCTTTCTGTGTGGAGTTTGCATGTTCTCCCTGTGCTGCGTGGGTTTACTCCGGGGGCTCCGGTTTACTCCCACAATCCAAAGACATGCATGTTAGGTTAATTGGTTGTTCTAAATTGTCCCTAGACATCTGTCTCCTATCGGCCCTTAGAATAGAGGGTTAATACTAGTGAAGCGCTTTGAGTGGTCTTTGCGACTAGAAAAGCGCTATATAATTGCAGGGCCTTATGTGTTAAATACTTATTCCCTGTGTCATTCCACTTTATTAAATATAACTTGTTTTGTGAATACAGTTGAATTGATTTCTTTGTATGTATGGATTACTTGGGTTGTTACTGATATCCAGTGAAAATCTCAGGTCAGTGGCTCCATCAGAAATACAATGCATCCGGAAAGCATTCACAGCACTTCACTTTTTCCACATTTTGTTATGTTACAGCCTTATTTCGAAACTGATTAAATTAATTTTTTTCCCCTCAAAATTCTACACACAACACAAATAAAAAACTAAGAAATGACATGTGCATACGTATTCACAGCCTTTGCTCAATATTTTGTTGATGCACCTTTGGCAGCAATTACAGCCTCAAGTCTTTTTGAATACAAGCTTGGCACACCTACTGTATCTTTGGCCAGTTTGGCCCATTCCTCTTTGCAGCACCTCTCAAGCTCCATCAGGTTGGATGGGAAGTGTTGGTGCACAGCCGTTTTCAGATCTCTCCAGAGATGTTCAATTGGATTCAAGTCTGGGCTCTGGCTGGGCCACTCAAGGACATTCACAGAGTTGTCCTGAAGCTACTCCTTTGATATCTTAACTGTGTGCTTAGGGTCACTGTCCTGCTGAAAGATGAACCGTTGTCCCAGTCTGAGGTCAAGAGCGCTCTGGAGCAGGTTTTCATCCAGGATGTCTCTGTACATTGCTGCATTCATCTTTCCCTCTATCCCGACAAGTCTCCCAGTTCCTACCACTGAAAAAACATCCCCATGGCATGATGCTGCCACCACCATGCTGTAGGGATGGTATTGGCCTGGTGATGAGCGGTGCCTGGCTTCCTCCAAACATGATGCCTGGCATTCACACCAAAGAGTTCAATCTTTGTCTCATCGACCAGAGAATTTTGTTTCTCATGGTCTGAGAGCCCTTCAGATGCCTATTGGCAAACTCCAGGTGGGCTGCCATGTTCCTTTTACTAAGGAGTGGCTTCCGTCTGGCCACTCTACCATACAGGTCCGATTGGTGGATTGTTGCAGAGATGGTTGTCCTTCTGGAAGGTTCTCCTTTCTCCACAGAGGAGCGCTGGAGCTCTGACAGAGTGACCATCAGGTTCTTGGTCACCTCCCTGACTAAGGCCCTTCTCCCCCGGTCGCTCAGTTTAGACAGTCAGCCAGCTCTAAGACGAGTCCTGGTGGTTCCAAACTTCTTCTATTTATGGATGATGGAGGCCACTGTGCTCATTGGGACCTTCAAAGCAGCAGAAATTTTTCTGTACCCTTCCCCAGATTTGTGCCTCAAGACAATCCTGTCTTGGAGGTCTACAGACAATTCCTTTGACTTCATGCTTGGTTTGTGCTCTGACATTCACTGTCAACTGCAGGACCTTATATAAACAGGTGTGTGCCTTTCCAAATCATGTCCAATCAACTGAATTTATCACAGGTGGACTCCAAGTAAGCTGTAGAAACATCTCAAGGATGATCAGTGGAAGCAGGATGCACCTGAGCTCAATTTTGAGCTTCACGGCAAAGACTGTGAATACTTATGTACATGTTCAAATTCAATTCAAATTCAAAGGCTTTATTATCATCTGCATAGTTAAGAAATGCAACATTTCCTGAGCAATGAAATTCTTACTCTGCTCTCCGAACGAATGCCAAGGTAATAGATACACATCAATACTAATAAAGGTAATAAACACAAATAAAGATAATAAAGGTAATAAACACTAGTAAAGATAATAAACACAAAACGTAATATTAAATACTAATACTAATAGATGCTAATAACACACATTAGGCAATTAGGACAGTTAAACAGTTAAACTAGAGGAAACAAGAAGAATGAAAATTGAAATTCACTGGATGACTATAACGGACAATGGTATATTAAAATCAGAGATGATATGAACCTGAGATGGCATAAGCCTATGTACAGTGTGCAAATGTGATTTCTTAGTTTTTTTAAAATTTTCAGTAAATTTGCAAAAATCTAAAAAAAAAAAATAAAATTCACATCATTATGGGGTATTGTGCGTAGAATTTTGAAGAAAAAAATGAATTTAATCCATTTTGGAATAAGGCTGTAACATAACAAAATGTGGAAAAAGTGAAGTGCTGTGAATACTTTCCGGATGCACTGTAATTTTATTAGTAATTTTAATTCTAATATGATAAAACACTGAGCAGCTTTTATTTTCATTTGCATTTTCAGTTTTAATTGTGAAACCTTTGACTTTGAAGAAATCCCCTCTCCCCCCAAAAAAACAAATTACATGTAAATCTGGCCCTCGAGAAGTGAGGAAAAAATTTGTGGTCCTCACTACCACCAAAGTTGCCAGTCCCTGGACCAGGCAATCATCTGACTTTCTCAACAATATCAGTAAAAAATCTGCATGTAACAATATAACAGAGAAAAACAACGATGTACTTAAAACTGTGGAAAATTTTACTGGAATAAAATCAGTTACTCTTTTTTTCAGCTGCACTAAATCACATTAAAACAAAAACATGAATGTAAGAATTATGTAAGAATTGAACTATATAACAAAGCCTGTGATGGATGTTACATATAAAAAACAGAAGATCAGTTACAATTTTAGTTTTGAGCTTTAAGCTCAACAGGATATGAACATTTTCTCTTCAGTGTGACAAAAACACAACAAATACACAAAGAAATGTCACAAGCCTGCTTGTGCGCTTTTACGCAGCGCACGGAGGAGGGGAAGAACGAATGGACTTATGCGCTGGGTTACACCACAACACATTTATTGAACTAAAGACAAACCAAAACCAACTGTACAAAATAACAAAACAGCTCAGGGCACTCAAGGAGTCCTCGAGGACGCTACACAGTCGCTGGGTGAGAACACTGGGAAAATACACACAGTCAATACTCATTACACTGGAGCAGTCCAAGTAAGTCCCAAAGTGGACTGACAAAAACACATGCACGTGATGATACGTCCATCAGACAATACAACGGTCCAGCAATGCTTGACTGGCAAAGGCCGCTTAAGTACAACCATTGCTGGCCAACAGATTGGGTGCACCTGGGCAAGGTGCGGGAAACACAATTACCGGAGTGGAATCAGCTGGCTGTCAAGAGAGAGGGGGTGTGGTCGGACCGGCAAGTGTTAGACAACGCCCACACAAATGTACAGGTACATGTCAAAAAATTAGAATATTATGAAAAAGTTAAATATTTTTTGTCACTCATTTCAGAAAGTGAAACCCATATATTGTATAGATTCACTACACAGAGAGCGATATATTTCAAGTGCTTATTTATTTTAATTTTGATGATTATGGCTTACAGCCCATGAAAACCCCAAATTCAGTTTTTCAAAAAATTAGAACATTACATAAAATGAATTTTAAAAAATAGTTTTTGAATGGAAATGTTGGCCAACTGAAAAATATGTCCAAGTACACACTCAATACTTGGTCGGGGCTCCTTTTGCATCAGTTACAATATCAATGCGGCGTGGCATGGAGGTGATCAGCCTATGGCACTGCTGAGGTGTTATGAGATGAGATGAGATGAGATTCAACTTTATTGTCATTACACATAATATGGAGGCCCAGGTTGCTTTGATAGTGACCTTCAACTCGTCTGCGTTGTTGGGTCTGGTGTCTCTCATCTTCCTCTTGACAATACTCCATTGATTACACAACATAACAAAAATAACTTTTTTGTACGTTGTCTGTGTTTTTTCAACTGATTTAAGACAATTTTGCACTGCTGAATCCGAAAATCCGAAAATGACATCTGTTTCTCTCGATCAGATCAAGTTTTTATGCTAAGTTGTAAGCAGTTGTACAGCAGTTGTACTGTAAATTGAATAGCAGACATTGATAAAGGTAAGTACATGTAAATTAAATGTTATGTCATCATTGTTCAAAATTCAGAGAATTTTAAGAAATAAAAAAGAATTTTGCATCATATAAAGCGAAAATTCAATTCAATTCTATTCAACTTTATTTGTATAGCGCCATTTCACAACAACAGTCATCTCATAGCACTTTCAACTGTAGGGGGGACCCCCACAGTTGCAGAAAGACCCCAGCAATCAGGCGATCCCCTGTGAGCAAGCACTTGGCAGCGGTGGAGAGGAAAAACTCCCTTTTAACAGGAAGAAACCTCCAGCAGAACCAGGCTCAGGGAGGGGCAGTCATCTGCTGCAACTGGCTGGGGGGTGAGGGGATAGAGAAGATGAAAAGAACAGACATGTAGAGAGCAAACAGCACGATGGGGACTCAATCTATGGGAGAGAACAAACAGATGTTAATGACCAGCAAAAAAAAAATATTTCATTGAGAGTGAAGAAAGGAGTGAGGCCCAGTGCATTATTGGAGGTCCTCCAGCTGACTAAACCTATTAGCAGCATAACTAAGGGAGGGTTCAGAAACACATGATCCCTCCCTAATTGTAGGCTATATCAAAAAGGTAGGTTTTAACCCTATTCGTAAAAACAGAGATCGAGTCTGACTCCCGAATCCAGATTGGCAGCTGGTTCCACAGGAGAGGAGCTTGATAACTGAAGGCTCTGCCTCCCATTGTACTTTTGGAGATTCTAGGTATTACAAGTAATCCTGCATTTTGGGAGCGTAGTGCTCTGTTAGGATAATACGGTAGTATCAGATCTTTTAAATAAAAAGGAGCCTGATTGTTTAGAGCTTTGTAAGTAAGAAGAAGGATTTTAAACTTAATTCTAAACTCTATGGGAAGCCAATGAAGGGAGGCCAGAACCAGAGAGATATGATCTCTCCTTCTAGTACCTGTTAAAACTCTTGCTGCAGCATTTTGGATCAGCTGAAGACTTTTTAAAGATGTTTTAGGACAATCTGATAATAAAGAATTACAATAATCTAATCTTGAGCTAACAAAAGCGTGGATCAGTTTCTCAGCATCACTCTGAGACAAGATGCTCCTAATCTTGGCAATATTACGCAAATGATAGAAGGCAGTCTTAGAAACAAATTTAATATGTGAACTGAAGGACAGATCTTGATTAAAAATAATTCCAAGGTTCCTCACAGAGTTATTAAGAGAAAGAGTAACTGCATCCAAACTGAAAGTTTGATTTGGAAAGGTATTTCTAAGGTTTTTTGGACTAACAAGAATGACTTCAGTCTTATCAGAATTTAATAGCAGGAAATTACAAGTCATCCAAGCTTTGATTTCCTTAAGACAAGCTTCCAACTTGGCTAATTGATTACTATCATCTGGCTTCATTGACAGGTATAACTGTGTGTCATCTGCATAACAATGAAAATGTATAAAGTGCTTTCTAATAATGTTGCCTAACGGAAGCATATATAAACTAAAAAGAGTAGGGCCTAGCACAGATCCCTGTGGAACTCCATGACTAAGCTTTGAGTTGAAAGAAAACTCATTATTGACATGAACAAACTGGAACCTATCAGATAAATAAGATCTAAACCACTGCAACGAAGTTCCATTAAGTCCAACATAGTCTTCTAATCTATCAAGTAGAATATTATGATCGATAGTATCAAAAGCTGCACTAAGGTCTAAAAGGACAAGTACAGAAACCAGTCCATTATCAGATGCGATGAGGAGGTCATTAGTGACCTTCGCTAAGGCTGAAAATACCCATACATGTAAACAAAAACATAAAAAACATGTGGCCATAGTTCAAAAAGTTGACCTGATCGAGCAAAACCAATGTAATTTTTGGATTTAGCACATCAAAATTGTCCTATCAGCTAATCAGCTAATCAGCTAAAAAAAACTTAGACAACTAGAAAAGCACTCGGAGAGCGCAGACCTCCGCCAAGCGCCACAGTTCCCCCCCATACAGTGTTTGTGTGTAGGTTTTCAGATTCCTTGACCATGAAAACATATGACTAGCAATTGGATTCACAATGATAGGATTAGTGGTTCAGTAGTAAAAGCATTACCTCCTTGGCGGAGGTAATAAACTGAAGTGTTGCTGTTGTGTCCATCTCCTCCATCTGCAAAGTGCCAGGCTGCGACCTGTCAAGGCATACCTCATGCCTCCCTTATTGGGGGGGCTTTCACACCTGTACTGACCTCATGCCACCCTTATTGGGGGTGGGGGCTTTCACACCTGTACTGAGTACTTAAAAACTGTATTTATTGGCCGCTGAAAGAAAACTGAAGCAAAAACAAACAAACAAAAACTAAGCAAACAGCAACTGCAACATGAACTATTTCAAACATATTTATTCAAATGTACACTTATATGGACACAATCTTGAGCCATAACTTTTTGGTAATGTGAAAATAATAAGCCAAGTAGCACAAAAAAATTGAGTGCTCTTGCTGTCAGGAAACAATGTTGGCACCAAATCACTGAAGTGATCTGCCACCAATGGGGGTAGATTGTGCTCTGCCACAAAATGACAAACCATCACTTCTGCTAGTGATGCATTGGATTTGGAAGGCGTCGGTTCTCTCACTGGCTGAAAATGTTCATCCATCGATCGAATTTGGCTACACAGTTTTTGTGGCGCTGTGTAGCAAAGTGCGACTTCAGGTGGAAAATCCCTGATGCAGTCACTTTTAGCATTAGAGTCACACATATCAGACGCAGCATTACTGGCGCCGGGATTCCTCTCTGTTCCGGAGCCACAGGAAGGCAAAAGAAGGTGCGATAATGGTTGCCGTGGGTTTTATTGGGTTTGCGCTCCGCGGAAAAAAGAGGATTTGGAAGCCTCCCCCGGCAGAGAGCTGGTTTTTGAGCAGCCCCTATGGCTGGCCGGGGAATTTCTGGCAAATAATCCGGGGCCGGACAGCTGCCCGTGTCAGCTTTTGCAGCGTAGCGCAAACACAGGCACTCTGGCGAGCCCTGCCCACCACAGTTTTCTGCGTGCTTTTGTGCCTAAAACTTTGAAGAAGGCGGAGTTTGTGTTCATCAGACACGACGACCAGCGCCCTCTATTGCCCCTGCACACATGTTGAAAATGGCCGTATCTCACAATGTTAAAGAATCATTTAAAAAATTCCTGTATCCAGACGGTGATCCGAATCATCCCCAAAATTTAATCAGTTCTTCCTTGTACCATTTCCAACAACGGCTGAAAGTTTCATCGAAATCCGTCCAAAACTTTTTGAGTTATCTTGCTAACCAACAGACAGACAGACAGACAGACAGACAAACGCTGGCAAAAACATAACCCCCTCCTGGCCTTCGGCCTGGCGGAGGTAATAAATTTGGTGCTGACCAGTGTTATCTATGGGGTTTAGGTCAGGAGAGTTTGCTGGCCAATCAAACACAGTGATGCCATGGTCATTAAACCAGGTTTTGATACTTTTGGCAGTGTGTGTGTGGGGGGGGGGGGGTACCAAGTCCTGCTGGAAAATAAAATCATCTTCTCCATAAAGCTTGTCAGCAGAGGGAAGCATGAAGTGCTCTGAAATTTCCTGGCAGACGACTGCGCTGACTATGGTCTTGATAAAACACAGTGGACAAACACCAGCAGATGACATGGTTCCTCAAATCATCACTGACTGTGGAAACTTCACACTAAAACTAAAGCAACTTAGATTCTGTGCCTCTCCACTCTTTCTCCAGATTCTGGGACTTTGATTTCCAAATCAAATGCAAAATTTACTTTTATCTGAACAGAGGTCATCTGTTGGTGTTTGTCCACTGTGTTTTATCAAGACCAAAGTCAGTGCAGTCGTCTACCAGGAAATTTTAGAGCACTTCATGCTTCCCTCTGCTGACAAGCTTCATGGAGAAGCTGATTTTATTTTCCAGCAGGACTTGGCACCCCCCCACACACTGCCAGAAGTATCAAAACCTGGTTTAATGACCATGGCATCACTGTGTTTGATTGGCCAGCAAACTCTCCTGACCTAAACCCCATAGAGAATCTATGGAGTATTGTCAAGAGGAAGATGAGAGAATTACATTGCCTCCATGCGACACCACACTGATGCAGTAATTCATGCTAAAGGAGCCCCGACCAAGTATTGAGTGTGTACATGGACATATTTTTCAGTCGGCCAACATTTCTATTAAAAAAATATTTTTTAAAATTAATTTTATGTAATATTCTAATTTTTTGAGAAACTGAATTTGGGGTTTTCATGGGCTGTAAGCCATAATAATCAAAATTAAAATAAATAAACACTTGAAATATATCACTCTCTGTGTAATGAATCTATATAATATATGGGTTTCACTTTCTGAAATGAGTGACAAAAAATATTTAACTTTTTCATGATATTCTAATTTTTTGAGATGTACCTGTAGGTCAAGGAGGCTGCCTAACAGCTGCCGGCCAGAGCGGTGGCTACTGGCATGGAAAAGAAAAGAACAAAAGACATAGAAACTACAAGAACTCAAAAGGTAACAAAATACACAAATATAACGAACCTGAGCCACAAAGAACGGTCAGAACCGAGCCTAAAGGACAACACCGGCTCGGTTCATGACAAAGAAAGATACACCGGCCCACCTGCAAACACACACATCCTGTATGTTTCACCTTTTTTTTCCACAGGTGGCAGCAAAACAATACCGTCTGAGGGGAACTGACATGTTTGAGAGGTTTTCTAACCGATATTTCTGACGCACACGGAGCATGACAGGAAAGTGCAATGTTCCGTTGAGATAAGATGTCAACAATTAACCTAAAACGCATAGCTACAAAAATAACAGTTCATATTATGTCAAATTTAAATGTGACTGTCTTACTTAACAAGCATTGCAACTCTACACATTAGTTCTTCTACTGGAAATATGGAAAAAAAAAGTGATATAAAGCAACGCATTCAAACAATTTGTGAGGGAGAATTGCGAGACTTGTGCAAACTCCCTTGTTTAACACTTTCTTTTACTTCAGTTTATTGTTCCATTATTTCCAATTAATTTGAACACAGCATCTGTCACTGTGCTCACCCAGCTGTGAAGAGGAAAGGATTAAAAATGTTTCAGGGAAGAGAACACACACACACACGTTTTGCGTGACACTGTTACACTAAATTTTGGTTGATATCCACTGCAAAATCTTAACAGTTGCTTCAGCAAAACAATTTCGGGAATGAAAAAAAAAAGTTTTTCCATGGCTACTCGTTTCTTTTTTTATGAGACTGCCTCTGATGCAAGTCACATCAGTGATAAATAAACATTAGCAGGTATGTGAAGACATTCATCAAGCAGCATTAATAAATAAATAAAGCTCCACTGAAACTGCTTTTTATATCCCTCACAGCCTACATGTTCATTTGTTAGAGATAATTTGGACATGTCATTGAGTTTTTGTCAAATGTTTGCAGAAGCTTTCTCTTGTGAGGGCATGCTTACCATCTATGGTTTATTTATAGTCAGCCCTGCCTGGATCCATGATTGAAGAACCTGTAAATAGGCAATTTTACAGTCACTGCACCTAATCATTCAGCTGTGGGTGGGAAATAACCTGTCCACGCAAGCTTGAGACCGGCCAGTCAGCTACTGGCTCCCTTATATGTGTTCATGTTTATGTGTGGACAAAACGGTGCAACACAATTAATTACAAACATGCAACTCTATTAGTAAAAAACTGAAGTATAAACTGATCAGGAGCTTAAATGGAGAACATCAAATTATGTTTGTGTACAAAATTTTCTGCAAACACTGTGCATTAGATGTGCGAATATTTTTCGTAAAGTTCACTTGTTGTGCGGTGGCAACAGTCTCCCGTGTATTTTTGTGTAATTGCCACTTTTGTCACACAACAGGGCTTTGCATTTGTTTAACATAATTGGCCATTTGCTCAATCGTGCAGAGCAGAAGCCAAAACAGGTGAGAATGAAGAAACTGTTCACAGATTTCCTCCCTATGTTCGGACATAATCAAACATGTAGCTCTTGACAGGGTAGTAACAGAAATAAAAACACTGCTGGCTGCTAGTGGTACCCCTCAGCCTGCTGGCATACAGTTTTAACTTTTTATTCTTTTTTTTCTGAAGTGTTAAAAAAATTAAAGTTTCAAATTAATTATTAGTATTAACATCAAAACATTTGTTATATATTCATGGCAAGGCAAATACAAATGAATTAATTAATAAGTATAACAAAACAAACCAAAACTTAATAAAACCTTTAAGGATAGAAGTGAACCATTGTATTCATCATCATTATAAGATCTTGGAAAAAAATGATGCTACTTTCCTTGGAAATAAATGTGATAGTGCATCACCTTACAGTACTAATGTCACAGTGAATGCAGGCCATAATCATTGCTAGAGGCTAAATTCCAACAAAATTTTAGAGTTTAAATTTGATTTTTTTTTTTTTTTGGATGTATGGTGTATGTTAACGTCCCTAAATTGATGTGAGAAAGACAAAGCTGGTGTGAGCATGTACAGGTGCACCTCAATAAATTCAGATATCATTGAAAGGGGCCCCCCAGGGAACGGTTTTGGCTCCCTTCCTGTTCACCCTTCATACTGCGGACTTCTCACACAACACAACACACTGCCATCTACAGAAGTTCTCTGACGACTCTGCGATCGTTGGCCTCATCTCCAACGGAGATGAAGCTGAGTACAGAGGACTTATCAGGTTCAGGTTCAGGTTACTTTATTTGTACCCGTAGGTAGATTTGTTTTGCAGTCTGGTGACATCCATATTTACAAGCCACAATTACATTCAACATAAACACAAACACAAGTACACATGAAGCTGACTATAAACATGATAAAAATACTCAAGGCTCCATCAATCAGGGTATAAAGACAAAGAGATGAGAGAAAAACCAGAGGTAAGAGAGAAGGGTCATATTAAAAAGTTAAAAACTAGTCAAAGAGGTTAAAAATTCAAAGGTCTAAAACCCAATAAAATATTTAGAACCCAAATAAGATCCTACAAAAATAAGTAAATATAAAATGGAGTTAATAAATCGGTACCTAAATTATGTGCAATACATTGTTACAACTTGTTCAACTCTTTGACAGCAGCAGGAACAAAGCTGTTTTTGTAGCGCTGGGTTTTACTTTTTGGGACAGCAAACCTCCGTCTTGAGGGAAGAAGCAGAAAGCTGCAGTGCAAAGGTGGGAGTCATCATTTAAAATGGAGGTAGCAATCCTCTGTACTTGTCTGGTGTACAGGGATGTCAGGCGCAGCTGTGACTCACCAAGCAAACAACTGGACCATCTAACTACCTGATCCAAGGATTTCCTCTGTTTCAGTTTCATCTGACCAAACCATGACACTAAAGAAAAGGATAAAACAGATTCAATAAAAGCCCGATAAAACATTGTCATTATCCAGGACTTCGTGGACTGGTGCCATCGGAACTGCCTCCAGAACAACGCGAGGAAAACTAAGGAGCTGGTGGTGGACTGCTGCATGCAAGGACAACCCCTCACAGCACCAGTAAACATACAGGGAACAGACATTGAGATGGCGACATCCTACAAGTACCTGGGTGTTCATCTGAACAATAAACTAGACTGGTCACACAATACCGACGCACTCTACAAGAAGGGACAGCGCAGGCTGTTCCTACTGAGGAGGCTCAGGTCTTTTGGTGTATAAGGGGTGCTCTTGAAGACATTCTACGACACGGTGGTGGCATCAGCCATCACTTTTGGAGTGGTCTGCTGGGGCAGTGGCATTACAGCAGCCGATAGGAAGACACTGAACAAACTAATCAAGAAAGCTAGCTCTGTCCTGGGGCAGCGCCTTGACCCAGTGGAGGAGATAGGAGAGAGAAGGATGGTGGCTAAACTGTCATCTCTGTTGGAATCTGAGTCCTACCCCATGCAGGACATACTGAACGCACTGAGGAGCTCATTTAGCAGTAGACTACATCATCCTAGGAGCGCGACCGAGAGGTTTCACAGGTCCTTCTTATCTATGGCTGTCAGACTGTATAACCTAAGCAGGGCTGCTCGCAGAGATAGCAAAAAATGTGACAACCTAATAGTACTGAATGCAAAAGACACAACAGACTTACACAAATGGTCCCCTCCAGTATACAACTAGGACAATATCAGTCGCTAAGGAGGGTGACAATATGTATGGGTACATATTCATACCATGTAGGGTAACTAAATAGACGGTTATGTTGTTTATTCCATCTAGCTACAATGCTCCGCACTGTGTATATATATATATATTTATATATTTATGTGTACATATGTATATTCACTGCTCTTATTTTCTTATCTTCTAAATTATTGCTCTGAGTGTTGCTATCCCTGTCCTGTTGCAATCCTGGAATTTCCCCATTGTGGGACTAATAAAGGCTTATCTTATCTTAAAAGTTATTTATTTCAGTAATTCAATTTGTAAATGAAACTCATATCTAGTATAGATTCATTACACACAGAATGATATACAGTATTTCAAGTGTTTATTTCTTTTAATTTTGATGATTATGGCTTACAGCTAATAAAACGCAAAATTCACTTTCTCCAAAAATAAGAATATTACATAAGATCAATTAAATAAAGTGGATTTTTGATAGAAATGTTGGCCGACTGAAAAGTATGTCCACGTACACACTCAATACTTGGTCGGGGCTCCTTTAGCATGAATTACTGCATCAGTGCGGTGTGGCATGGAGGCAATATAACTCTGTGTGTAATGAATCATATGAGTTTCACTTTTTGAATTGAATTACTGAAATAAATTAACTCTTTGATGATATTCTATTTTACTGAGATGCAGAACGCTAAGGACAGAGCTGTGTGGAGGCATCTGATCAGACCTGAATGAAACAGTCATTGTCGCCCACGACAGACTGCTATGATGATGATGATGCACCTGCATAATATTTTTAATATGCAATGCATATTGCATATAGAACATGCAGAAAATTCAGTAACAGCACAGTTGTTTGACATGGAATATGAAACCAAAATATTGCTATATTAAATTTCATAGCAGCTTTTTCACAACAATAATGTGTGGATTCTTTTTTTTTTTTTTTTTTTTTTTCAGATTTTGTCTTCAACTTTTTTTGCATCCAGCAGACTCTGGATGCGTGTAGCCTCCATTCCTTTTTTCTACAATTTCATCTTTGGAAATTGAACATTTAGATTAACAGAGAGCATTTTTGGGGAAGTAACTGATGGCACAATCCTTCTCTCCAAACCAAATGCCCTTGATCAACAACACCCTTTGTTATGCTAAATTTCATAAATATGGCCTTCGATGTTTCTACCTGTTGTTGAAATTAGTGAAACAGCACAATCACTTCAACATTTGCAGACAAGCAAATGTTCAGCATACTGTATGTATGATGAGGCTAAAAAAAATGTAAACCTTTCAATAACCCCCCACCGCAAATCTTTCTATTGGGCATACAATCATTTGTAGATCTGTTAGGTAAATGTTACAATATAAATGCAAACAAATAATGTCGTAACAGAAAATTACTGTAGATACCTAAACATGAATGATATAGTACTGCAGCTCCTTACCTGTTTAAGCTTCTTCAGGTCTTCATCCAACTCCAGGTTGTCTAATATGACGGCCACAAAAAGACTGAGCAGAATCTGAAATACAACAAGAAGAAACTAAAGTAAGTTGATGATTTGCACTTGTTTCCATTATCATAAATATACAACTTTTTTCAAGGTACAAAGTCTGTCAAGAAATTGCATTTGTCCCTGTCTTGTCCTGGAACACACCCTGTCTGTCTGGAATAAGGTGTGACTCATCCTGAGACTGATTGTGCTGTCTGATGGCTCCTCGTATCAAAAGGCCAAACACAAGAAATAACAGCTCTTCTTATAACTGAAAGTCTGATTAACGATGATTAGATGCATCAGCTGCAATAACAGTGAAGGTGCAGAGGGCAAGCTGAATGCAATAAATACTAAATTACTTCATCTTTCCTCTATCCCAGTGAACAAAGATGATTTGAATATGGTAAATATAGCAGATATAAAAGTAAAATAATATACTGAGATGACTTCTTACCAGGGTAGCAAACAAATGGTAGAGGATAAAGTAAATGGCTACGACTGGAGCCCACACAGAGCCAACAGCCACCAGAGTCTGGTCCATGACATCTATCCAACCCTCCTGGGTGAGGATTTGGAACATGGACATGAATGCCTAAAGGTAGGAGAGCATAGGACAAGAGAAAGTGAGAGTGGCCAAAAGCTAGAGGGCAATTGGGTGGCGTCATTAAACAAAGGGGAATAAATACAGACAAGGGTGGGGATCAAACACTTGAAATTTAAGAGATGCTTTTTACTGGTGAGCACATATTATCTTCTCTTGACCTTCATCTCCAGCTTGTGTATGAGACTTCTTAAGCTTGACTAAGAGAATAGGGGGAGCATGGAGAACCAAGTTTTCTCATGTTATTTGGAGACGTCAGATGAAAGTGTAGAAAATAGCCAGATGTGACATGACATCCCCTTGGTCAAATGGTACGCCTGCACTTTCTGTTAAGCAACTCTTGCCTATAGACAGCAAAGCCCCCCCACCCCCGACCCCCCAGTCCTCCCAGCTGCAACCATGTCATAGTCATTGCGGATAAAGACAAACCCAACAACAGGTCCGCCCATAGGGAGCACAGCCAGACATCATTAACTATGATCAGTATGCTTGCATAGACATGTGTGCATGTGGAAACAGATGCAAACATGGAGAGAAAATAGGAGAGAGGAAAGCTAACAGCATACAAGTGGCATCTGTTTCTGAACAGCTCTTCATGTCCTGCTGTGCCTTGGATCAGTGAAATGTTGGAAGGTAGCGAGAGAGAGAGAAAAAAAGATGTTGCTAATGAGAGAGCCAAGCTCACGAGCACTTAGAAATCAAAGGAGAAGCCACATCTGTCGAGCCATCATAAAACCCATTATAAGCATTTGCAGATCTGCTCGTTGCTCATCTGAGATGTCCTTTTTTTGATTTGCGAGTTCCTAAAAATTTTACCAACTGTACTTTACGTCCCTTAATCTTTTAATTTAAAGGGGACATATCATTCACTGCTTCCACCTATTGACAGTTCCATGTGGTGATACTGAAATGTCTGTGGTATGATTTAGTCAAAATACTCAGGATTTAAATATTACTACAACAGGTCCCACCCACATTAAACACCCTTTCTTACAATGAGCTATTTCAGTGCATTTTGCTTTCAATGCTAATGAGCCCCAGTTCCCCCCACCCTGCTTTGTCGTGGTCGATGCTTGACACCTCTATGCTAATGTCAGCTGGTAAGCTCTGCTGTTGAGCATAGCTTGAGATAATGAATGTGAATTTTCTTCTTGAATCTGACAAAAGTGGTAATAAATAAAAATTCTATGAAAATTAACCAATGAAAATCAGACAATGCTTTTGTATTGTGGTTCAACAGAATTATTTTAAAAAACAAACTCATGAAACAGGCCTGGACAAAAATGATGGTACCCCTAGAAAAGATTGAAAATAATGTGACCATAGGGACATGTTCAACCAAGATGTGTCCTCTAATTAACATCACAGGTGTCTACAAACTTGTAATCAGTCAGTCGGCCTATTTAAAGGGTGACAAGTAGTCACTGTGCTGTTTCGTGACATGGTGTTTACCACACTAAACATGGACCAGAGAAAGTAAAGGAGAGAGTTGTCTCAGGAGATTAGAAAGAAAATTATAGAGAAGCATGTTAAAGGAAAAGGCTATAAGACCATCTCCAAGCAGCTTGATGTTCCTGTGACTACAGTTGCACATATTATTCAGAAATTTAAGATCCACGAGATTGTAGCCAACCTCCCTGAACGTGGCCGCAGGAGGAGACGGATAATACGAATGGTAACAAAAGAGCCCAGAACAACCTCTAAACACATTCATGGTGAACTCTAAGGTCAAAGTACATCAGTGTCAGATTGCACCATCTGTCGTTGTTTGAGCCAAAGTGGACTTCATGGGAGATGACCAAGGAGGACACCACTGTTGAAAACAAAACATAAAAAAGCCAGACTGGAATTTGCCAAACTGCATGTTGACGAGCAACAAAGGTTCTGGGAGAATGTCCTATGGACAGACAAGACAAAACTGGAACTTTTTGACAAGGCACATCAGCTCTGTGTTCACAGATGCAAAAATGAAGCATAGCAAGAAAAGAACACTGTCCCTACTGTGAAACATGGAGGAGGTTCTGTTATGTTCTGGGGCTGCTTTGCTGCATCTGGCACAGGGTGTCTTGAATGTGTGCAGGGTACAATGAAATCTCAAGACTATCAAGGTATTCTAGAGAGAAATGTGCTGCCCAGTGTCAAGACAGCTTGGTCTCAGTCGCAGGTCATGGGTCTTGCAACAAGATAATGACCCAAAACACACAGCTAAAAACACCCAAGAATGGCTAAGAGCGAAACATTGGACTATTCTAAAGTGGCCTTCTATGAGCCCTGATCTAAATCCTATTGAACATCTGTGGAAGGAGCTGAAACATGCCATCTGGAGAAGGCACCCTTCAAGCCTGAGACAACTGGAGCAGTTTGCTCATGAGGAGTGGTCCAAAATACCTGCTGAGAGGTGCAGAAGTCTCATTGACAGTTACAGAAATCGTTTGATTGCAGTGATTGCCTCAAAAGGTTGTGCAACAAAATATTAAGTTAAGGGTACCATCATTTTTGTCCAGGCCTGTTTCATGTGTTTGTTTTTTAAAGTAATTCTGTTGAACTACAATTCAAAAGCATTGTCTGATTTTCACTGGATAATTTTCATAGAATTTTTATTTATTACCACTTTTGTCAAGTTATTTTGTCAAGTTATTTCTGTGACCATTGTGGGTTTTTTCTTCATTAACAGAGGGGTACCAACAATTTTGTACACACACACACACACACACACACACACACACACACACACACACACACACACACACACACACAGATGTGGACAAAATTGTTGGTACCCCTCTGTTAATGAAAGAAAAACCACAATGGCCACAGAAATAACTTGAATCTGACAAAAGTGGTAATAAATAAAAATTCTATGAAAATTAATGAATGAAAATCAGACAGTGCTTTTGAATTGTGGTTCAACAGAATTATTTTAAAAAAACAAACTCATGAAACAGGCCTGGACAAAAATGATGGTACCCCTAGAAAAGATTGAAAATAATGTGACCATAGGGACATGGTCAACCAAGATGTGTCCTCTAATTAACATCACAGGTGTCTACAAACTTGTAATCAGTCAGTCGGCCTATTTAAAGGGTGACAAGTAGTCACTGTGCTGTTTCGTGACATGGTGTGTACCACACTAAACATGGACCAGAGGAAGCAAAGGAGAGAGTTGTCTCAGGAGATTAGAAAGAAAATTAGAGAAGCATGTTAAAGGAAAAGGCTATAAGACCATCTCCAAGCAGCTTGATGTTCCTGTGACTACAGTTGCACATATTATTCAGAAATTTAAGATCCACGGGACAGTAGCCAACCTCCCTGGACGTGGCCGCAGGAGGAGACGGATAATACGAATGGTAACAAAAGAGCCCAGAACAACCTCTAAACACATTCATGGTGAACTCCAAGGTCAAGGTACATCAGTGTCAGATCGCACCATCCGTCGTTTGAGCCAAAGTGGACTTTATGGGAGACGACCAAGGAGGACACCACTGTTGAAAACAAAACATAAAAAAGCCAGACTGGAATTTGCCAAACTGCATGTTGACAAGCCACAAAGCTTCTGGGAGAATGACCTATGGACAGACGAGACAAAAGTGGAACTTTTTGGCAAGGCACATCAGCGCTATGTTCACAGACGCAAAAATGAAACATTCCAAGAAAAGAACACTGTCCCTACTGTGAAACATGGAGGAGGTTCTGTTAAGTTCTGGGGCTGCTTTGCTGCATCTGGCACAGGGTGTCTTGAATCTGTGTAGGGTACAATGAAATCTCAAGACTATCAAGGTATTCTAGAGAGAAATGTGCTGCCCAGTGTCAAGACAGCTTGGTCTCAGTCGCAGGTCATGGGTCTTGCAACAGGATAATGACCCAAAACACACAGCTAAAAACACCCAAGAATGGTTAAGAGCGAAACATTGGACTATTCTAAAGTGGCCTTCTATGAGCCCTGATCTAAATCCTATTGAACATCTGTGGAAGGAGCTGAAACATGCCGTCTGGAGAAGGCACCCTTCAAACCTGAGATAACTGGAGCAGTTTGCTCATGAGGAGTGGGCCAAAATACCTGCTGAGAGGTGTAGAAGTCTCAATGACAGTTACAGAAATTGTTTGATTGCAGTGATTGCCTCAAAAGGTTGTGCATCAAAATATTAAGTTAAGGGTACCATCATTTTTGTCCAGGCCTGTTTCATGAGTTTGTTTTTTAAAATAATTCTGTTGAACCACAATTCAAAAGCATTGTCTGATTTTCATTGGTTAATTTTCATAGAATTTTTAGTTATTACCACTTTTGTCAGATTCAAGTTATTTCTGTGACCATTGTGGGTTTTTCTTTCATTAACAGAGGGGTACCAACAATTTTGTCCATGTCTGTGTATATATACTGTATATATATATATATATACTCTTTCTTCTTCATAGCAGTCTGTCGGGGGTGGCAATGACTGTTTCATTTAGGTCTGATCAGATTCCTTCACACAGCTCTGTCCTTCGCCCTCCGCCGCCAGGAACTCATGACCTTGTTAATCTGGGCGACGTCCAAGCCGGTATAATATGCATATATAATCTACTCTTCATTATTGAACCATCTGGGAAGGTAAATGTGTAGGTGGGTGAGCAGAATAAATATTTTAGAGAAAATATTTTAAAAAGCTGTCATTGCACCGCTAAGCTAATTTGCTAGCTATACTATAGGTATGTGGGTTCTGATGCTAGGAAACATCATCAACATAGATGGAGAAGATGAAGTGGAGGTATTACTCCAATAAGCGCCGGTTCTCACATTACGACCTGAGACAAATGAAAAGTTCTCCGTGAATAAAGCTAACGAGACCGAGACAGACCCTAGCAAAATGACAGGGTTGTGTTTGACCTGAGCTTTCCCATTGGTAGCCAGTCCAATACCCAAGTTGATGCAAAAAAGCACTGGAAAAAAGTGACATTTTCATCATGCCTCTGAATACTGGGCACAAATCTGTTTAATGTTTCAAGATCAGTTTACTAGAACTCTATAAAGTTTACTTATTTGACAAGTATTCTGTAGACACTGCAAAAATGGTAGAGCCCGCCTTAAATTTCTGGCTTTATGTAAAGTAATATATAGTTGTGCATTTGGGGGAAGAGAGTGTTTTAAAAATATAATTAACATGCAACATCTTGTGGGAAGAGGAAACACTGTGTTGATATCTGATCGTTAGCTGCTCAAGGCTTCTTACCCTCGGGAAAGTGGTGAAACGGTCCAGCTCCTCCACGAAGCAGAACATCTGCAAGCTGATGGCAGACATGACGATGAGAAGGCTGGCTGTGAACACCACCAGGCTGCCTAGTTTTTTACCTGGGCCAAATATCTTATAGACAAAGTCCTCCAAAGCTGGGGAAATTTTAATCAAACGCACCACACGTAGCACCTGAAAGACGGAAAGATGACAAATGTCAGGAAAAGACCTCCTGTCCGGTCTCTGTTGGGGTGACAATCCCACTTCAGCACAGGACAGAGCAAGTGGCCCTCGTGAGAGTACACCTTAAAAGAAGGCTTAAAATATCATTTAAGAGTTAATATAGTGTAGTAGCACACTGACTGCATATTGATTTTAAAAGCAAGAGTCATTGATCTTGACCCAGTGGAAACAGTGTGGTGACAGTGTCCTCTGTCAACTGGCTTAGCCCCTAAATTGCCTGCGGTGACAGCAACCCCCAAACACTAATGTATCTTGGTCAGGCTTTGATCGGCTATCCGGAGAGTAGCTATTGATCGAGCCCCTCTCTGTGATGCTTTCGGACAAAGATTTTTCTTCAGAGTCCCACGCTAAGCCAAATGAATGGCCCTCTCTCGTTCCCAAGATATATGGCAAAATATAGAAGACCAGCGCAGGATACTGGTCCAAAAGTGGACCTACAGTAAATGAGCAGAGCAGATGACAGATGGGATACAAAGACACTAACTTCAACTTCTGACACACGCTGATGAGGTCTATCCATTTCACAAGAGAAGCTTAGCCAGACTGGGGATGGTTCACAGAACTTGAAACAACACAACTAGCTCTTATTTATTTTGCTTCGTTACTTATGCTGCAAACTGTCTGACATAAGTGCCATCATTTCCTCATAATCATGCGGAATCTTGAATGTACGTCAGGCGGGGGGGGGGGGGGGAGTTGAAAAGTTCACAGTGGTCAAATTGGACCAAATGTGGTTTATTTTTCAACATAGTCTCCCCTCCGGTCCACACACTTCTCCCATCGGTGTTGCAGTGCTAGGACGTCTGTGGTTGAAAACTAAACCACATTTGGTCAAATTTGACCACTATGAACTTTTCAGCCCCCCCTCATATGAAATAAATCATACACCCTGAGTTGAATGACAAAATGTTATTGGGTTAATCAAAACCTTGTTTTTGTCCTGCAAATAACATTGGGTTTTTGATGCCGATAATTAACTAGAAATGACACTGGGAGAATGGTTTTCCAACAGCTTTACTTGTGTGTGCTTCTGGCGCCAGCTATTTCAGCCTCAAGACAAAGCACTGGTTCACATAAAACTGAACTGTCATGTTGTTGCTGTCACAGAGCCACTATCCAGCATTCTGAAACCCATAATGGCCAAATACCAACAGCTGAAATTAGATCACTAGATCTAAACCAGAAATGATCAAAAATTATAAAACGCACTGTCTTCCAGAGTAAAATAACTGACTGAACTGCAAAATTGTTCCGATACAGAAGCCAGTGCAATTCTAAACAAACAAGGGTTGAATATCAAGGTGGGTTCCATTACGTGATTAAAAGTCATTTATCCAAGTGTAAGTGTGTCACAACAGACACCCACCAGTTTACAGCACTTAAATAACAGGATTTATTAAAGGAATTAGCATAACCCAAAACAAAATGCCAAACTAGTGAGCATGGGCATCAGTATTACCTATGATGTCAGGCTTGCATGACACCATAAAGTCTGTAACTAACTAACTAAACCCCAACTGATATACCAAACAATTACTGGATACAGAGGCAGCTAAAGAAAAGTGTCAGCAACTGCTACACAGACTGGCAGCAATGGGCCCTGGTGCTCCCAGTTAACACTAACAATCCCTGCCCCACCCACCAGGCAAGGTAAGGGCAGGGGTCATCTGTGTGGCAAATCTTAAGTAGCACTCCATAGCATGTTGCAGTATGTATGAACTGAAATGCAGTAAATCAAACCTTAAGTGGTAAAATGCTGCTGGATGAAACTAATGGAAATAAAAACAAATACGACCCATTGAATAGTGGGGCTTTAGTTTAGTTCCCCGATTTAAGACCCAGCTGGTGTGGCATTTGCTGCATTCTCTAGCTTGTAAAGGTGGCAAAAGTCAAAAAGTAACCTTTAAAACAGCAATTGCTTTGCCTTGTACCTTCTATTCTAACCACAGCGCAAGTCTGATACAAGCCCAAAACCTTGTCATTATTGGACACAAAATGAAAATCAACCTATGAGACCACTGTAATATACAGTATGTGCTCCGAAAGCATCTAAAAGCTTTGCACCTTCTCTTGTTCTTCTCTTCTTTCTGTCTGGTGCCCTTGAAAAATGCAGACTGTGGTCAGAGTCTTTCGTCACAGCCTTTTTAAGGCCAGCCTGCAGTAGGCGTTGGATGTGCAGAGTGAATGGTTAAAAGAGGACATTCCAGAAGTACAGCAGGGTTCACTAGTATACTGAATACAAAGACATGACTCTTTTGTGCCATGAGATTATTATAAAACATTTATATGTCTGTCAACTAAGAACTGGACAACCCTCAAAAGAATTGATGAAAAGATCAGATTAAAGCAGGCTGCTTTTCTTCAGCTGGAACTGGGGCTTTAGCCTATGTGTAGCAGTCAGTTTTTGCCCCAAACCTTCAGGTGTCTGTTAGAAAGCTTAAGATGACAAGGAATTTCATTTTTCAGCACAACAATTAGCCTAAAGGTGCCTTCGCACCAAATGCGAATGGGTGGCGCTAGCTTTGAGACTCTGCCATCACTGGAGTAAAACTATCAACATTGGAGAGTAAACTAGTTTCAAAATGAGACTGACACTCACCTGGAGACAGAAGGACTGAGAGCTCTTCAGCTGAATCGGGATGTTGGAGTTATTACCTCCGCCAGACCGAAAAGGCCAGGAGGAGGTTATGTTTTTGCCGGGGTTTGTCTGTTTGTCTGTCTGTCTGTCTGTCTGTTTGTTGTTTAGCAAGATAACTCAAAAAATCTTGGACGCATTTCCATGAAACTTTCAGGCGTTGTTGGAAATGGTACAAGGAAGAACTGATTACATTTTGGGGATGATCCGCATCACCGTCTGCATACAGGAATTTTTTAAAGCATTTTTCCACACTGTGACATATGGCCATTTCCAACATGTGCGCAGGCGCAATGGACGGCGCTGGGCGTCGTGTCTGACCAACACAAACTCCGCCTTCTTCAACGTTTTAGCCACAAAAGCATGCGGAAAACACTGGTAGCCTGGGCCCGCCAGCCATAGGCGCTGCGCACATTGCGCTGCTTGTCGTGTCTGACCAACACAAACTCCGCGTTCTTCAACGTTTTAGGCACAAAAGCACGCGGAAAACACTGCTGGCCTGGGCCCGCCAGCGTGCCCGCTTTTTCCGCGACGCTGCAAAACCTGACATGGCCACCTGTCCGCCGCCCGATTATTTGCCACAAATTCCCCGCCCAGCTATAGGCGCTGCGTAAAAACGACCTCTCTGCCGGGGAAAATTCTAAATTCTGTTTTGCCGCCGAGCGCAACCCCAATATAATATAAAACCCACGGCAACCTGTCTAACCAATCTGCATCCGTCAGTGGAGGAGATGGACACACCAACACTTCACTTTATTACCTCCGCCAAGGAGGCAATGCTTTTACAACCGTAAAACGGGGCTATAAGGGACGGCGGGGTAATATGGGACACTTTTCTAAATGTAATTCTGCTTTTTTAATTTTGCTTCCGCCTACATTTGATGAAGGATTCATGGATATTTGACAATAAAAACACAACTCAGCGTCCTGCTCAAAATAAAAAAAGCACAATTACATTTAAAACATTTCCCAGAAAAGTGTCCCTTATCAACCCGCCGTCCCTTATAGCCCCGTTTTACACTACTGAACCACTAATCCTATCACTATCACATTGATTGTCATTCATTAATTGTCTGTTTATTGCACTGTCCATGTCAAATAAACAAATAATCATTGTGAATCCAATTGCTAGTCATATCTTTTCATGCTCAGGGAATCTGAAAACGTACACACAAACACTGTATGGGGGGAACTGTGCCGCTTGGCGGAGGTCTGCGCTCTCCGAGTGCTTTTCTAGTTTACCCATGGATTCCTGCCACGGACGTGCTAACAAGGCTAGCAAGCTAGCAATGGAAACACCCATCTTGTGAAGTTTTGGAGGTAGGGACAACTTTTTCAGGTGAGCCCCCCGTCGGATAATGTGAACCTTGTTATTTTGGGGATTTCCACAGCTGCAGAAGTTCTAAAGGCAACTTCACCTGTCTGCATCTCACTCAGATGATGAATTCATGTTGTGTGTTTACACTGAGTTATAATGTATTTGTGCTGCGCGAAAAATTTGTCCGTTCACATCTCGTGTGAAGGCACCTTAAATACATATTAAAAAAAAAGATTTCCCAAAAGAAAATTAAAGATTTGGAATGATCAGTCCAGAGCCCAGACCTAAATCCCTGAACAGGACTGTGCTCAAGAGAAGCCTTCACAATATGACAGATTCGGAGCACTTGTGTTCTGCTGAATTATCTTTTAGACCCTACACAATCACGTCACTAAAATCATTTTTTAAGCATTAAATCTTTACATTATCTTGTTCTGGCCAAATCTGTCACTTTTCATTTCCTTGAGTTTTGTTTACGGAGCACTCTGGCTGTGATGCAGAGTTTTATCTGATCAGCGCAGAGTCAATCCTAAACCCCACCAACACTTGTCGAAGCTTGGGCACGTGGCACTGGAAGAGACAAAGTGACGACTAAACTTTTAACGATAGTAACTGCAAATTTTGTCCGAACACCTCCATAGTTGGTTGCTGCACACTCTCGTATCCTTGGCAAAACATGTACCAAATCTTAGCTCAGTCTGGCAAACGGTTCGAGAGATATGCAAGGAACAGGCAGACATTCCTTGCATTTATAGACAGATGTAAAAGTAATACTGCCATTTTATGTCAAATCTAAAATGTAAACCTTACATAAACCTGAAAGCCAGCTGCGTTAATTAAAAACTCATCAAGAAACCTATTCTCACTATAACTTCCACGGTGCTTCATCACACCTATTGCACTGAAGTCACTGGGCTCAAATTTAGCCCCAATCAAAAATGCCGTTACCCTCATACTTCTATTAGAGCAACAAGCACCTAATAACACATCTGACCCAAAAACTAAAAAAATATAAAAACCTGAAAAATATTTTGGAGGATGTCAGATCACACCCACGCAAAATGTTTAAGCAAAACATAGAATTTGTAAACAAACACCATGGAGCACTACAGCTAGAGACACCATGAGTGCTGCCAAAGGCACAACACATTATTACATCCACCTACAGAGTAATCAGAGCCTTCCCAGCTCTGCTGCTCATATGCAACAGTCAAACACACCCAGGCTCTGCCATCAGTAAAAATAGAGATGCACTCTGAGTAACTGGACTCTCGCTGATCAGAATAAGCAGCAAATTAAAATGGAAAATGAAGCATGTCAGATGGTAAACCATTTTTTCTTCATTTGTCTGAAAGCCTACAGCCACTGGAGAAGGATTGTCCTTCCTTGGCATTCTGATCTTAAAAGTACAGTATTTTAAGCAACTGGATGGCATGTGTTAATACATTCCTACCTGGAAGTAGGTGAACTGGGAGTGGTAGAGGTCGGGGTAGATGTGCAGCGTCGTGCCCACCACCAGCAGAGACTCAAACTTGTGCAAAGAGGAGCTGATGTAGCCAGTGAAGCCGAGACACCAAATCTTCATGAGAGCTTCAAGGTCAAATAAAACAGTGAAGGCAACCTAGGACGGAAGGACGAAAATATGATGGGAAATGACAATTATGCACTTACAACTTTTCACACATATAAAATGTTACGGGGCAGTTCCGAAGTTTCTGGGGCTCTGACTATTCTGGACAATCAAGAGCATCTCAACATTCTGTCCAGTCTTCCTTCTCCCTCAGTGGTTTGCATCAGCATTAATGTTTTTAAGAAATGTGACTTTTTTCCAAATGTAAAACTTTTTCATGTAAATTTGCAATGTTTCCTGCCATAAATTTGCAGCTTTTCTTGAAAATTAACTATTATTTTTCTTTTTTTTTCCATTTAGTTTTTTTAGTTTAGTTTTTAGGGCTGGAATAATTAACTTTTTTTGATCAATGTGCTCCAATTAACCCATTAAAAAAAACTGATACTGTTTCCTCACTCCCTGAGCTGGTGTCTGCAGTGGTGACTAGTTTGTCTCAGCAGCTGGCTCAGCTCAAAACAAGGGTAGATCTGCTTTTCAGTGTTTAAATTTACACACTAAACTGATCCTCCGGTACTCAAGGCAACCTCATCATCCTATAGACACACCACTTAAAGCACACGTGCGCGCGCACACACACACACACACACACACACACACACACACACACACACACACACTTGAACTAGCGTGACTGATTGGGGCTGCTCACTCAAAAGCATGAAGAGAGGGAGCGTCTGTCAGAGTGAGTGGAGAAAAGCACTCCATTATAAAGTGAATAAAAGCTTCAAACTCACCATTACAGTCGGGAGCTCTGGAAATCAATTAAGAAATGCTCCGTTTGTACTTTTAAAGGTTGAGATAATTGGGAAAGTTATGTTAAGCAGAAGCACTGATCTCCTCTTTGTCCATTTCAGACTAAAACGCACACACACGGTACATTATACAACCATCCACAGCCATTATCGATAGTGCATAACTAGCACACCTTCAGACGAAAAATCAATTACAAATTCAAGACTCAATAAACCCTAGATCTGTAATAAAATAAATAACTATTTAATTCCAAGGAGTTTAAGCAAAGCAAACAAACTAAATTTCAAAGTGGAACACATTTTGAGACGATATCAGAAAATCATTTAACCCCCTAAAACGTGCACATCTTCAATACATGTACAGTGTATGAATGAAAAATGCATTTTCCCTCATAAATTTGCTATTTTTGCATTTTTTTCACAATATCTTTATTGAACCTTTTTTTTTAAACAAACATGATACAAACAATCAAACACTAACGCTAAAGTACTACAAAAAAAAAAAAAAAAAATGCACTAAAAACACCAACAACCACCAACAAAATCAAGTCTTCAACAATGCTCCTCTGTTTAGTCTAGACAATCCAATACATAAGTATACATATTATGTTCACCAGTTTGGAATTTACAAGGTCCACACACATCATTCTTCAAGAGTTATGTTTAAATTTTTTACATAATCAATAAAAGGTCTCCATATATTCTCAAACACAATTTCCTTTGATTTCAGTATATATGTTATTCTTTCTAATGGAAGGTTTGTTAACATCTGTCTTAACCACTGAGTCACATCTGGTCTATGAGTCTTTTTCCATAATAGTGCAATACATTTTTTGGCATTAAGCAAACTGAGGTCTATGAATGTTCTTTCACTTTTAT
The DNA here is from genome assembly GCA_020510985.1 of Pholidichthys leucotaenia. Taxonomy (NCBI): domain Eukaryota; kingdom Metazoa; phylum Chordata; class Actinopteri; order Cichliformes; family Pholidichthyidae; genus Pholidichthys; species Pholidichthys leucotaenia. The sequence goes on from CM035843.1 coordinate 96,382,206, forward strand.
TAAAATTATGCTTTTCTGGGTACAGACCCAACAAAAACAGTTTAGGATTCAGTATGATTTGTTTTGAGATTATTTTTTCAATTGTTACCCTCACCTCTTCCCAAAACATTCTTATTAATCTACATTCCCATAAACAATGAAATAGGGTTCCTTTACTTTCCATGCATTTTGTGCATGTATCTGGTATATTTTTGTTATATCTATTTAACTCCTCCGGTGTAACATACATCCGCATTAACCATTTGAAATGTATCAATTTAAGACGTGCATTTATTGATTTGGTTTGAGCTTCTGTACAAGCCAATTCCCATTGTTCCTCCGAAATTTCAATTTGCAGATCTTCTTTCCAGTAGTTTAATCTTTTCAGTGAATTTTCACTTGAAGATAGTGTCAATGAGTTATAAAACTCTGAAATAATACCCTTTCTTTTACTATCTTTCATCATCATTTTTTCCAAGGATGAATAAATAGGTCGAGTGAGAGCTTTATTTTGATTTGATCGAATAAAGTTTCTAAGTTGAAGATATTTAAAAAAATGTGTTCTATTGAGATTAAATTTGATCCTCAGCTCTTCAAAAGACATTATGTTGTCTGCACATGGCAAATATAAATCCTGAATCTTTTGTATCCCTTTTAAATTCCATACTTTAAATACAGCGTCCGCTCTCCCTGGTTTAAAATATTGATTACCCCATATTGGACTAAATTGTGACAATAACTGTGGTTCTTTTAAATAGTTTTTAGCTTCACACCATATTTTGATCATATGCTTTACAAATGGATTTTTAACTTGTTTTTGTAATTTTTTTGCCGAATCTGAGTATATGAATATGGGAAGAGGTAAAGGTAAATTGTATGATTCCATTTCAGTCCAGTGAGGGAGATCATTTGATGAAAAATAATATGTCATAGACCTCAGTTGTGCCGACCAATAATACAACATAAAATTTGGACATTTCAGACCTCCACGATCAAATGGTAAATATAATAAAGACAAACGTAATCTAGCCCTCCTGTTGTTCCATATAAATTCCACTAACTTTTTTTTAATTCTTGAGAATAGATCTAAAGGTGGTGATAAGGGAATGTATTGAAATAAATAAAGTATTTTAGGTAAAATATTACTTTTAAGTATATTGATTCTCCCGATCATCGACATTGGTAGTGACATCCATCTCTGAGTTAACTCATTGATATCTGACATTAAGGCTTCATAGTTGACACTGGCGACTGATTCTAGCTTAGGCATAATTTGGATTCCTAAATATTTAAACTGATTTACAACATTGAATTGATTTGCCTCAGGGGCTGGGTAATTTCTCTGGGTCTCATTTAGCATTAATATTGAAGATTTAGTTTTATTTATTTTATATCCTGATATTTCCCCAAAATTCTTTATTAAATTCAACAAGGTTGGAATTGATTTTTTTAGATTCGACATAAACAAAATTATATCATCGGCGTACAGGGAGATTTTATGTTCTGTTGGCCCAACTTTAATTCCATATATTTGTGAATGTAAACGTATCGCTATCGCTAAAGGTTCAATTGCCATAGTAAACAGTAAAGGTGAAAGTGGACAGCCTTGTCGACATCCTCTATTGATTTTTATTGGTTTTGAAATATTGTTATTTGTTAGGATTTCTGCTGTAGCATTATTGTATATTATTTGAACCCATTTTATGAAATTATTTCCAAGTCCAAACCTTTGTAGGACTTCAAAAAGAAAGGGCCATTCAACTCTATCAAAGGCCTTTTCGGCGTCCAATGATAGGAGAGCTGTATCCGGTGCTTCTTTATTAAAATAAATAATATTAAATAGTCTTCTTACATTATGGAAGCCTTGTCTACCCTTTATAAAGCCATTCTGATCTCGATTAATAATATTTGGTAAAATTTCTTGTATTCGTCTTGCTAAAATTTTACAGATTATCTTAAGGTCGGCGTTTAATAGGCTTATTGGTCTCATATTTTCACATTTATTAGAGGGCTTACCTGGTTTTGGCAGCAGTATAATTAAGGCATTATTTATGTATGATGGTAAATTATTATTTTGAAATGCTTCTAAAACCATTTCCAAAAAAGGTTTTATTAATTTATTCTTAAATTTTTTATAAAGGTCAACTGGAAGACCATCTGGTCCTGCACTTTTTCCTGATTTCATATTATCAATGGCTAGCCCAACTTCTTCTTGACTAATTTTAGACTCCAATATCTCCCTGTTTTCATTTGGTATACACGGTATAGATAGTTCGTTCAAAAACCCACCCAGTTTTGTCAAATCAGGTTCACCCTTGGTATCATATAATTTTTCATAGCAATCTCCAAAGGCTCCATTAATTTCTAAAGGATCTATAACTACCTGTCCGCCACCTACAATACTGGCAATTGGTGCTTTAATTTCCAATTGCCCAATCTGCCATGCTAATAATTTTCCTGATTTTTCACCCTGTTCATAAAAAGATTGTTTCAATCTTAGAAGACTCGAGGCAGCTCTATTCGCTGATCTTTTGTCGTATTCAGCTCCCAAAATCAGTAATTCATTCTCCAACCTTGGGTCACCTCCCGCACACACTTTTTCCTGAAGACTTTTTATTTTATGTTCCAATTTAGCTCTCTCCTCTCGAGTCTTCCTAGATTTTGATCCTGTATAACTAATAATATGTCCCCTAATAAAAGCTTTGAAAGCCTCCCACTTTACACATGCTGATGTTTGTGTAGTATTGATGTCAAAGAACTCGTCTATCTGCCCTTCTATATACTTGACAAACTCCTCATCCCGAAGCCATCCATGCCGAAATTGCCATCCACCTGACCCCCCCGTCAATCTCTTATCTACATATATTAGACAACAGGGTGCATGACCAGAGATCACGATGTTATCATAAAAGCAGTTTTGAATCTTGGACCTTAATTCTGTGGAAATCAAAAAATAATCAATACGTGAGAATGTCTTGTAGGTACTGGAATAACAAGAATAGGCTTTAACTTGTGGTTTCATTTCTCTCCATATATCTAACAATCTCAATTCTTTCATAAAATGATTAATAGTCATCCTACATCCAATGTGCGTACAATCCAGTCCTGTTGATCTATCCACACCTGGATTCAATGTACAATTAAAATCCCCTGCTATTATATGTTGCCCTGTAAGTGATGATAAGATGAGAAATAAATTAGCAAAGAACTTCTGATCATCTATATTGGGACCATATAAGTTCACAAGATTTATATTTTCTAATAGCAAAGAACCTTGAATGATTACATATCTTCCAAATTTGTCTCCAATTACATTTTTCACTTGAAAAGGAACTGATTTATGTATGAGAGTCATAACTCCCCTGGCTCGGGATGAAAATGAAGAGGTGAATACACTTCCCTGCCATCTACTCCTAATTCTTTTAACATCCTCCTCTATCAGATGAGTTTCTTGTAAAAACACAATTCTTGAACCCATGTCCTTTATTTTATTCATAACTTGTTTAAGTTTTTTTAAATTTTGTAGACCTCTGCAATTCCATGAAGTTAAATTAAGATTAACACTTTGGTCCATGATCAATAGAGAGTTTGGGATTACCTTGCAGTGTAAACATGCTCATACAGAGAAGCAAAAACATGAGTGGTTGAACATTCATCCTACAAACTACACACAAACAAATTTCCCCTTCCCACACTTGTGGCAAACCCCCCAAAATCAAAAGAAAAATTCTGTCTCCCGATATAGCCATCGACCGTTCCACACCCACGGGGAACAGCCTAAGCCACTCCTTCTTCATCCTCCCAATCACCCTAACTCTACTGCTTTTAATGACGTAACATTAACTCTCCTCTGTAGTTTTCCAACTTAACTCCAAAATTTTTAACAACTTTGTACATCATAGTTTTTTTTTGTTTGTTTTGTTTTTGTTTTGTTTTTTTAATATATAATACAATCTATATTTTGTAAACTTACTATTTACTTCAAGTCAGTCAGATGCCTGTGCAAATGCTTAATTATTCTACCTTATATTTTGTTCATGCTTAGCTCCCACCAGTCTCTTCTTCTTCTTTGATCTTCTTGATGAACTCCTGCGCCTCCTCTGGGGTCTTGAAGATGTGGGTTCTGCCCTCATACGTGGTCAGCAGTCTCGCAGGATAGATTACACCATGACGAATCCCAAGGTTGCGCAGCTCCTTACGTACGGGATCAAACTGCTTCCTCAATTGCTGGATTCCTGTGGCCAAATCTGGGTAGAACCGCACCTGCTGGTCCTGGTGTTTAATCTCTCCTTTTTTAGCTCGTGCAGCGTTGAAGATCTTCATCCTGTCTCTGTTGCTAAGAAACTTCATAATTAAGGTCCTCGGCGGTCCCTTATCTCTCCGTGGGCCAATACGATGTGCTTTTTCCAGAACCACTGCTGATTGCAACTCCTCGCTGCCCAGCACCTCCGGAATCCACTTTTCCAGAAAGGAACATACGTCCCGACCTTCTGATTCCTCTGGAAGACCCACCAGCCTCAAATTATTCTGTCTCGACCGAGATTCCAAATCCAAAATATTATCTTCCAGAGATTTATTTTTTTTTTCCAAAGTGCGCACCTTTAATTGAAGACGGGTGACGTCATCTTCAGCACTAGCGAGACGGAGCTCCATCTGCGCCGTTCGTTCTACACAGTCACCCAATTCCTTTCTTATTCCTTCCAACGCTGTCATAATCCCATCAAATCTAGAGGAAAAGTCCGCTCTCATTGAACTCATGGCAGCCATCAGCGCATCTGCGCCTCCCCGCGCAGACATCGCAGCGTTGCCAGCCTCCTCCGCCATATATGGAGTTTTGTTTACTGCGTCACAGACCTGAAAGTCCATTAATTTGGACTGTTTCGGCGGCTCGCTTTTTCCTTTTCCTGGTTTTCCAGCCTTAGGCTTCGCCGACATATCCTCGCCCAAATGCTGGGATACGTTCTGTCCCAAATGAGAGAGTTATTTGCCGATTTTTTTTTTTCCAGGAGCAGAGCAGAGCGAGACACGTCCGTCCTACGTGGCAGCCATAACCGGAAGTCCGCTATTTTTGCATTTTAATTCGTCTTTTTCTTATATATTTGCACATTTATCCATGAAAATCTTTGACTTTTTTGGTAAATTTTGAAATTTTATCATCAAATTGCTACTTTTTCCTTGTGAATTTCTGATATTTTTACCATTTTTTCCCCTTTTTGGAAAATTTAGTAAAGGTAATCTTGTATTTGCGGAAAAGGCACTATGCAAATGCCAATTATACAGTACATATTTCTGTACCAAATACAGAATAACAATGTGGCGAACACATATGTGGATCAAATATTTGGGTGTAGTCTTATATGTAACACTTATGGAATCAATGATCTGCCTACCATTACCATTCTGTCTTAATAGAAAATACTACAAAAGCAACATATCACATGCTGAAAGTGAATATACAGCATGATCATTTTGAATTTGACTTTAGCAATACTTAAGAAAGAAGCTGCAACCAGGGCTTGTTTATCACTGCGTTGCATCACCTCTTCTTTTAACGGCACTTTGTTTTGAAAGTTAGATCAATTGTCATGGTGGGAAAAGCAAAAAATATTGTCCCATTCTTGCAAGACGTTGTACATTCAGCCGTTTAACAGTGGAGGGCCTCATTTGTGAGATTTCTATTCTTTTTGTTTACAGATGACACTGCAGGCAAGCAATACCAAGCCATCTTTCTGTAATGCTGCAATGTGCAGAACGAAAGACTTTTCAGTTCTTCCTAACAATACATACAGTCATGTGAAAAAAATTAGGATCCCCTGTATAAGCCTGTGTGTTTTTTTTTAACATATTTGGACATATGGATATTTAATATCAGTGTTTAAAATACTGGGAGATTCATGTAATACAACTTAACAATTAAAAATGAATTAAAGAGGTTTTTCAAATTTTCTGTAAAATATAATTCTAAACAAATAGTGAAGAATAAATTAGGCTACCCCCCATCTTTTTTAGGACACCACTACATTCATTCCCACTTAAAATGGCTAAAATAAATGTTAAAAAATGCAAATAAAAACAAAAACAAGGTTAGACATATATATGTGAACATTTCTTAATAAAGAACTGAATATTTAATGGGGTATCCTAATTTTTTCACATGACTGTAGGTATTTCAGATTCATTTCAAACAAGTATTTTATTTTATGACTAGCTAATTTGGCCACAGAACTATAAAAAAAGTAGGAATTTGAGCATTATGGGTGGGATTTTGTTGGTTGCCGTTTCCAGTTTTTTTTCCCCTTTTATCTGCCTCTTCTAGTCTTAACTTTATCTAGAGTAATAATAATAATAATAATAAAATCCCTGCACATCTGAGTGCTTCATCTGAGATTGCCATCAGCAGGAGAAACACAGAAAGGAGAAAAGAATAAAATTGGACCCACATCAGGAAAACCTGCATTCCTCCATTTAACTCCGAGCTCACTGCCTCCATTTCCCTTCCACCCTTCACAGCCTTCACACAGATTGGAACTAATCTGCAGATGGATGGCTATATGATATGGAGACAGGGAGTGAGAGGAGATCATATTTTGTGTGGGTTCTTATCTCTTCCATTCAGCTGTTAGTGAGAGGGACTGGAGGGGAAGTGAGCAGGCTTCTCATCGTCTCTGTAGGTGTGATACCACCTGCATACAGATGATCAAACCAACCCCAAGAACACACTAGTTTTGTTTTGAAAATAAAATTCTTAAAAAAAAACACACAAAGCACATTCTTACCTCTGCTAGGTAAAACTCGTCATAGTGTCTGCGGTGATTTTCTCCTTTATAATAGTTGCTAGCAGCAACAATGACGTCCACAGCTACCATGCTCAGGATGAACATGTGGAACACAGAGGAGCGCATCATTTGCTGTGGAGACAAGAGAAGTGCTTATTTGAGACCCATGTCATATGGGGAGAAGCAAATTGGAAGAATACTAGGTGTTGTTTCCAAATGAGACATTTGATAAGCACCTAAACTACAAGGGCTCCTTTATACAGCACAGAGATCGTTGGGTGAACACTGAGAGATCAAAAATGGCCAGATTGCTCAATGATCTCCTAAAGCCTTGAAATAGTCGTTTCTGTGTAAATGTCTGGGAGATGGCTGTGCGATCAAAAATTCAACTTTCATGGCAATCTATAGAGATACTGAGACATGCTTGAGAGATCATGGAGAAGCCAGGAGAGATCACTGAGAGACTAGAAGAGATCACTGAGGGTCCACGGTTGCCATGGTCCCTTCAAACTTTGACTCTAATGAAAACAATCTCTCCATTAGGGGAACAGTCTCTCCATTAGCGCTCAACAATCTCACCATTTTCCCATTGATCTCTCAGCAATCTCCGCTGTGGTCTTTCAGTGAACTACACTGGTCTTTCATCGAATGCTCAGCGATTCCTCACTGATCTCTCAGCCATCACTACCTTCAGGATGGAAAACTTTGGCATTCACTGAAAGATCACTGAGAGAAAATTAGCGGATCAATGAGATCGTTAAGAGCTCCTTGAGAGATCGCTACCCTTTGGTGATAATTGTGAAACTGTTTTGGACTGAGTCAAAACTTTGGGGCCATGGAGATCACTGGAAGATCATTGAGAGATCTGGGCATTTTTTCATCTCTCAATGATCTCCACTCCTGTGTAAAGGGGATATAATAAAATTACTATATTATCTATGACTTAAGAGTACATGAAGAAAGTATGTACAATACAGCTATATAAAAGTACAATGTGGAATAAAAAAATATTTTCAGTTCTTGTAACTAACTAATGGCATCAACTGTGATTGATGCCTTCCTTACTGCCAAGCAGCGTTACTATTGCGTGCATTTTCAGTCATATACATGCCCTTTGGCCAGCACAAAAACCATCTTAAACAAGACGTCATGATCAGAGTTCACCTTAGATAATGTGCCTCTGTGCATTAAAAGGATGGGCAGGAGTGCTTTGGATTGAATGATCCAAAACACACCTCCGAATAATTACAGCAGCCTCTCTGCGCTTCTCGTCCGGTGCACAGACCTTGCCATGATAACAAAATGGAGTGGGCCACACCCACAAATGTGCGGTGCATATCTGACAACTGACAAGTGACTAGACTGTCAAAATATGCCCCGAGTATTGATTCCAGGTGTGGCATCTGCATTTGGAAGCTGTTGCTGTGAACCCACAGCATGTGGTCAAAGGAGCTCTCAATGGAAGTGAAACAGGATATACGGTATGCTCAGATTCAGCTAAATGCAGCAAAGTTGATTGGATGGAACTTCACAGTACAGATGGACAATGACCCAAAATATGCAGGAGTTTTTTAAGGCAAAAAAGTGGAATATTCTGCAATGGCCGAGTCAACCACCAGATCTCAACTCGATTGACCAGGAATTTGATTTGTTTTAGACAAAAATTAATGCAAAGACCCACAAACAAGCAACAACAGCTGCAGCAGAGGCCTGGAAAAGCATCACGAAGGAGCAAACCCAGTGTTTGGAGAAGTCCATGTGTACTGCCTCTGCTGATTGGACAGTCAGCTAAACTCCTTCCCCACATCAAGACTCTGACGACACAGCTCTCGGTCCACAGGTTTAATGATACAGGGAAAGGTGAAACTGTAACATACAGTACAAGGCATAATCACTTTTTAACCGTTGTACAGATATTACAACGAAAATATATGAACTCAGCTTCTAATACAAATCATGTTTTATCTTCACACAAATTATATGAATTACTTTGCTTTTTAACTTAAATACAATATGAAATTATGTACACAACAACTCCCATTGCTAAAATGAATTGTTTTCCCTTTAAATTATTTGTCAATGTCCTTTAACTGATCTAACGGCTATTGCTAACGTAAATCACGGGAGACTATTTTGAGCATTTAAAGTCATCAAACTTAACATAACCTCAAACAAATTATCCAGAAATGCACACAAACAATAACATAAATTAATACATACCCACGATGCTACCAAAGGCAGAGGATGTATGTGACTGCTGCTGAAGTTAACTGATGACGGTAAACACGCATAACTAACTTTCTTCTCAATTCTCTGACCGACTTCTTGTTTACAGTTAGTCGGAGGTGACATCACCTTCGGCTGTGAACTATGCCGATTCTAAGGTGAAACCAACACAATATTACAACACAATATTCCAACATTAATTAAGAATATAAATAATATTCCACCTTAACTTTTAACATTAAATAACTATCAGAACACTCCCCGCCTGGCGTGATTCTACGCCACCTCACTTAGTCCGTCTAGTCCATCTAGTCCACTTAGGCAACTGGGGGAAGAAGAAGTACTATTTCTGTAACAGGTCTCACAAAAAAAGTTTCTTTTCCTGGCTTGATGACCTTTACTTCCACCTGACGGACTTTTCCATCTTCGCTATGGAAGGCCTGTGTTACCAGACCAAGTGGCCATTCATTCCTTGGTACTTGGCTGTCCTTGAGGAGAACAACGCTCTTTGGCTCAATGTTTGGGTGTGGTGACTGCCACTTCCTACGTGCTTGAAGTGTTGGAAGGAATTGCTTACGCCATCTATCCCAGAAGGTGTTGGACAGGTACTGAACCTGTCTCCACTGGCGCTTGTAGAGGTCTGAAGGTCCAAACTCTCCTGCAGGAGCGGGAACAGAGTTTACCTTTTGTGTTAGAAGAGCAGCTGGTGTGAGTATGAATGACTCGTCGGGGTCAGTTGCCACAGGAGCAAGAGGCTGGGCATTAATGATGGCTGCTACTTCTGCCATAAAGGTTACCAAAACTTCATGGGTAAGTTTGTCCTTCAGCTGGAGGAACATGGAGTCCAGAATCCTCCTAGCAAGACCAATCATTCTTTCCCACGCCCCACCGAAATGGGAGGCATGTGGAGGATTGAAAGTCCAAGAACATCCTTGATCCGACAGCTAAGATTTCACACTTTTGTAGTTGATGTTAGAAGGTATCTTCAAAGCCTTGCATGCACCCACAAGGTTTGTGCCTCTGTCTGAACGAATGCTTTTGGCCGGTCCTCTCACAGCTAGAAACCGTCTTAATGCATTGATGAAGCTGGATGTGTCGAGGGATTTTATGACTTCAATATGAATGGCTCTTACGCTCATACATGTAAAAATCACAGCCCACCGTTTGCTTTGTGAGAGGCCTCCTCTAGTCCGGCGTGAAGAAACACTCCAAGGGCCAAATACGTAGAGCCTGACGTTTGTGAAGGGAGGATCTGATGAAAGGCGGTCTGGTGGGAGGCTGGCCATCTTTTGGCTACTAGTTGGGGCTCTGAGCCGTCTGCATGTTACACATCAGTAAATGACGCTGCTCACCTTCCTCTTGCCGCCGACTATCCAAAAGCCAGCTGAACGGACAGCTCCTTCTGTAAAGAGACGCCCTTGATGGTGGACTTGTTCATGATACTGTCGAATGAGTAAGGTTGCAATATGATGATTGCCTGGAACGATCAAAGGAGTCTTCTCACTCTGATGAAGACTTGAATGGGAAAGACGACCTCCGACTCTTAGCAGGCCATGTGTGTCGACAAACGGATCCAGATTTTTGAGGGGACTGCTTTAGGAATCTTTTTGTGCATTCTGCTACATGTGACTTCCTCATTGTAAACCTCTTCCTGCACCGTTTGAATGATGATAGCTGAGGTTTGGTTGAGTTCCTCAACACTAAATTCTGCCTTGCAGAGATGCCAGCCTTTACAAGAGTTGTTCATCATGGTTGTGTTGAAACAACAAGCTATGTGTTTCAGGTGCGTGATGGCACGAGTCAGTGACTTCCACGAAGAGAACTTGGCAAATCTTTGGGAACCAAGCTGCTTGGATGCAGTTGTAGTGCTTAAAGTGGACACTAGAGGACGGATGTCTGGATCTGAACTTGAGTCCACAAGGTCATAGGTACTTTCGGAGACATCTTGCTCTGGTTTGGACAAAAAACTAGGCCCACTAAACCAGTTAGTGTTGCTTAACAGGCCTGCAGCAACAGAACGTGTTGCATGATCTGCAGGGTTCTGGTTTGTGGCTACATAGCGCCACTGATGTGGACTGGAGGATCTTCGAATACGCTGGGCCCGGTTATCTACATACACATAAAAACATCTGGTTTCATTGCAAATGTAGCCCTGAACCACTTTGCTGTCTGTGTAATATGTCGCTGCATCGAGATGGAGATCAAGTTCTGATGAGATCAGGTCAGCTACCTCAACAGCAAGTACTGCTGCACAAAGCTCTAGTCTCGGGATTGTATGCTCTGGATGGGGGGCCAGCTTGGCCTTTGCCATAACAAACCCTACATGATTATTTCCAGCAGTGTCCGTGACTTTGAGATATGCTACTGCAGCGATTGCTTTCGTTGAGGCATCAGAGAAGACACATAATTCCCTGCTGACAGCTGCTGATCGTGAAGTTTCAGTGTAGGGCCTGGAGATTGACAGGCTTGACAACTCTTTTAGAGAAGTTCTCCATGAAGTCCAGACTTCCTCCATTTCTCGAGGTAATGGCGCATCCCAGTCACCATTCTCAACAGTGAGTTCCCTCAGAATAGCCTTGCCTTGGATAGTAACCGGTGCTACAAACCCAAGAGGGTCATAGAGACCGTTGATGGTGGATAAGACACCTCGGCGAGTGTAAGGTTTTATCTCATCAGAGACAACGAAGACAAAGCAATCTGTTTGGAGGTTCCAAATGAGTCCGAGACTGTGTTGCATTGGCACTTTGTCTGCACTGAGGTGAAGGTCTTTAAGGTCACTCACATGGTCCTTAGATGGAGAGGCTTCCATGACCTCTTCATTGTTTGCTGCAATCTTATGTAGCCTCAGGTTTGACTAGGAGAGGACTTCCTGTGTCTTTTTTAGCAAGTCGATAGCAGCTTCGACTGTGGGCAGAGACTTCAGTCCATCGTCTACGTAAAAGTCTCGCATTACAAAGTGCTTTACGTCAGGGTCAATGTGAAACTCGCTGACCTGAACGGACTGGTGCAAGCCGTGAATAGCCACTGCAGACAAAGGGCTATTTCCGAAGACATGGACAGTCATGCGATAGTCAACAACAGCTTTGGAGAGATCGATATCACGGAACCAGAGGAACCTCAAGAAGTTCCTGTCTTCTTCTCTAACCAAAAAAGAATAAAACATTTGTTCAATGTCCGCCGTGAATGCGACAGCTTCTTTTCTGAAGTGGATCAGTACACCTAGTAATGTGTTGTTCAGGTCAGGCCCAGTCAACAGCACATCGTTGAGCGACACACCATTGAATCGGGCACTGGAATCAAAAACCACTCTAATCTTTTTTGGTTTCTTAGGATGGTGCACACCAAATGTTGGCAAATACCATCGTTCTTCTTCCTCATTGAGGGGAGGGGCTAACTCAGCATGACCATTTTTAAACATCTGTTCCATGAAGCTAAGGAAGCGTTCCCTCATTTCTGGCTTCCTCTCAAAATTTCGTGTGAGAGACATGAGGCGGTTCAGTGCCTGAGGCCTGTTGTTGGGAAGCCACCGACGTGGATTCTTAAAGGGCAATGGAGCTACCCAGCTGTTGTTTGAGTCTTTCTGTAGTCCATTATTCATTATTTTCATGAATGAAGCATCCTGAATTGAAAGAGCAACTTGATTATTCTCTCTGGTCCTCTTGAACACACTGCACCCAAGATGATCAACGTCACAGGTAGCTTCCTCCACAGAATATGCTGGTGGGTGGTTTGTGACCTGGACGGTGCTGTACTTTTCCTTAACACAGAACACATTAGGGCATGGTTCGAAGAGAGATGGCCGACGTAGCTCTGTGATGTTTGTGTAGAAGGCGTTGATTACTGATGGTCTATGGACGCTGCTGAGACACACATTGCCTACAACAACCCACCCTAGATCTAATTTCTGTGCATAGGGCTGGTTGTGTGAGCCGCTCACCTGTTTGCGAACTTTATGCACTCTGATAATGTCCCGACCGAGGAGAAGCATGATCTGGGCATTTGAGTCCATATCTGGGATGAGGTGAGCCATTGTCTTTAAATGTGTATGATGAAGAGCAACCTCAGGGGTTGGAATCTCGTCTCTGTTGTTGGGAATGTCGTTGCACTCTGTGAGGCTGGGTAATGAAATGCAGACTGTCCCATCCAGAGATTCCACTTCATAGCCACTTGCCCTCCTTCCCGATGATTCTTTCATTCCTGTGCATGTTCTCAGTGTGTAAAGAGCACTTGGACTTCTGTCGCCAAACACTTCGAAGAACTGTGAACGAACCAGTGACCTGTTGCTCTGCTTGTCCAGAATTGCATAGAGCTTCACTGCTTTGTCTCTGTGACCGGCTGGATATACTTTCACGAGGCATATTTTGGAACAGGATGTGTCTGTCAGATCTCCACCGCAGACCTTTGTGCATTTGGTCGTAATGTCAGATTGAGGTTGAGGCACGGTTTCAACCTCCTCCTCGCCATGCTCTGGAGCAGGATCCTTCACTTCTGCCCAGGGTGCGGGTCCTGGATGTAGGGCTGAGTTATGTCTTTCGCTCTTGCACTCAGAACACTGAACTTTGGCCTTGCAGTTTTTAGCGATGTGTGATGAAGATGAACAACATTTAAAACACAGATTGTTCTCTTTCAAAAACATGTTACGATCTTCAATGGATTTTTCTCTGAAAGCACAACATTTGCTTAAAGGGTGTGGTTTCCCATGAATAGGACACATTTTATCACGGCCATCAGATTTTAATGAGGAGTCAGTAGAATCAGAACTAGCTCTGGTGGATATTTCTGTTTTGCAGACTGAGATTCTTTGATGTTTGTTTGGCTGCTATGCTAACTTTTCAGTCCTGGGAACAGTGTCTGTCTGAGTGATGAAGTTGAAGCTTGGGTCATTGGCAATGCTAGCTTCCTGGCTAATGAACTTTACAAAAAAGGCAAAGGGAGGATAAGGAACATGCTTTTGTCGCTTATAAGATGCACCAACTGAAGCCCACTTTTCCTGCAGACGAAAGGGGAGTTTCTGCACGATTGGGTTGACACCTCTTGCCGTGTCGAGAAAGGAGAGACCAGGTAAGTCTTCTTCATCCTTTGCTGATAGAAGTTCCATCAGAAGATCACTCAACTTAGTCAGTCAAAAGTGTTGATGCGTTTGAAAAGAGCATCGTCTACTGCCTCTGTCAAGCCGTAAGTTTGCTCAAGTCTATCCCAAATCATATTCAGGCCTGCTTCTGGATGATTGATGTGAATTGCTCTGAGCTGCTCAACATGTTCTTTTGACTCCTTGCCGAGCCACTTTAAAAGAAGGTCCATCTCCTCACTTGCTGTTAGATCTAAGCCACTGATTGCAGACAGAAATGAGTGTTTCCAAGCTCTGTAATTCTCAGGCTTATCACTAAATTGAAGTAAGCCTGTAGACACAAGCTCACGGCGTGCAAGGTATCTCACAAAGTCATTTGGATTGGAGCTGTTATGGTTGGAATTAGGAGGTACAGGATAAGATGGGGGAAATGTACCACAACAGTCATTTTGAAATCTGGAGTGCTGTGTTGGAGTAATATTGCTGCTTTCAAACTTCACTTGTCGTGGGTCACAAACATTTTCATCCTTATATATCTGAACCCGCTGTGGGCTGGGGTGTGAGTCTGATTTTATTGGGGCATCATCTTCACATAGCTGGTGTTCTGCCTCCAACACTTTGGCTTAGTCAGCAACATACTGTTGAGTGTGTTGTGTGGCTGTCAAGGAGGTAGAATCTAATAATACGAACTCACGACTTCGTTTTTCACTATTGTCAATTGCAGCTTCCACGCTTCTGCTTCAGCAACAGCTGCAGCAGTCTCTTTCTTATATTGTAGCATTTGCATTGATGCTTCCAACTTAGCTTTTTCTAGTTTTAGGTTTATTTCCTCTTCAGTGTAGGAAAGGCGAGCTTTTGCTGCTTCCGCTCGTGCGCTTGCTTTGGCTGCAGCAGACTCTGTAGATTTTCACACTGGAGTGCAAAGAAGAAGCGTGTGAGTGTGTCTTTGACATGGCTCTTTTCTCTGACTTAGCACAGTTTGTGAGCGTACTTCTGGATAGACACTGATGTGTTGATCGTTTACTGGTTGAGTGTGATGATGATCTTCTCACTGTCTGCCAGCATGTTCGCGTTATCATGCCCGCTAGGAAGCCGTGGTTTCACTGTACTGCCTCTGCTGATTGGACAATCAGCTAAACTCCTTCCCCACATCAAGACTCTGACGACACAGCTCTCGGTCCACAGGTTTAATGATACAGGGAAAGGTGAAACTGTAACATACAGTACAAAGCATAATCACTCTTTAACCGTTGTACAGATATTACAACCAAAATATATGAACTCAGCTTCTAATACAAATCATGTTTTATCTTCACACAAATTATACGAATTACTTTGCTTTTTAACTCAAATACAAAATGAAATTATGTTCACAACAACTCCCGTTGCTATAATGAATTGTTTTCCCTTTAAATTATTTGTCAATGTCCTTTAACTGATCTAACGGCTATTGCTAACGTAAATCACGGGAGACTATTTTTAGCATTTAAAGTCATCAAACTTAGCATAACCTCAAACAAATTATCCAGAAATGCACACAAACAATAACACAAATTAATACATACCCACGATGCTACCAAAGGCAGAGGATGCATGTGACTGCTGCTGAAGTTAACTGACGACGGTAAACACGTATAACTAACTTTCTTCTCAATTTACAGACCGACTTCCTGTTTACAGTTAGTCGGAGCCGAAGGTGACGTCACCTTCGGCTGCAAACTATGCCGATTCTAAGGTGAAACCAACACAATATTACAACACAATATTAAACATTAATTAAGAATATAAATAATATTCCACCTTAACTTTTAACATTAAATAACTATCAGAACACCATGGTTTCCAGACTTCAGGCAGTCATTGCCTACAAAAGATTCTCAACAAAGTATTAAAAATGAACATTTTATTTATGGTAATGTTAATTTGTCCAGTTACGTTTGAGCCCCTGAAATGAAATTTTATATAAAAATGGCTGTAATTCCTAATCCATAATTCCAATTTGGATTTGAATATCTTCAAATTAAGGCTGACAGTCTGCACTTTAAGGCAATATCAATTATCTAAATGCATCTTGAATACGTTTTGGTAAACGGCTAAAATAACAAAACTTGTCAGTGCCCAAATATATATGGACCTAACTGTATATCCCGGACAAGCCCCCACCTACGTATATTACTCCCTTTTACCTCTAGACAGCCACTGGGGTTGTAAAAAAAAGGCGTAATGCCTCAAGTGAGACAGACAGTAAAAATTAGCGTTTAGGCAAACATCCAAGTTTTTTTTTTTTTTTTGTCACTTATTTGTACCCGTAGGTAGACTTGGTTTGCAGTCTGGTGACAAGCCACCGGCTGCTGGTTTGTCTAAGAATACACATGATCTACGCTGGCACTCCTTATACTGTATTAGGAGTGCCAACCCAGAAAAATTACAGCACCCACAAATGATTCCTTACTTAATCTGCACAGAATTCAAAGTAATCAAAAGCCTTTCATTAGTTATTGTGAGAAACAGACATCCAGACTGACATCAGAATTAGTGTGTATTCAGACATCTCAGAAAAATAAAACCATGAAAGCAGGCAATAACCTCATGCTACTTCCTGTGAGACTGACAGTGGCTATGACCACCTCCAACAACATCACATGATGGAAACAATCACAACATTGACTGAACAAACTGACCCAGAACACAGAGAGAGAGACTCCTCATTTACGGAAATACAGTAACTCCACATTCTCGTAGAGACCATATGACAGATGTGATCACAGCCGAGAACTGCACATGTATGGCAGGAAAAAACAGATTGTGAGTGGGCAGAATTGCTCGCCCTAAAAAAAGACTTGCGTGTGAGATAAGTAATGGGAAGAGCCGGGAAAAAAAAATAAACTGAAAGAAATCTGAGGAAGAATTTAAGACAGACGAAGTGCGTTTTGAGCATTGCTGGAAAGATCAAATTCTCACCGGGAAAACAGGACAACTGCCATCCTCCCTCCTACACACCAAATTCATTTACAGTAAAAACTCTTAAAAGTCGAGAAGATGGGTGTGCAGTCTGTTTAGTAGTTTCCAGGCAAGCGGCAGTGATGTAATTAGCAGATGAACATATTCTACCAGACTTTAAGTAATTCAGTGGAATAGCTGATCAGCAATCCGATCAAAGGAATTAAGGAATTTTTTTTTTTAAACCTCATATTTTTACAGGGGAGGTCCACTGAGAGGCAATCCCTCTTTTCAAGGATGCCCTGTTCACGTTCACACCTGGAAGCTGCCCAGCACAACCACAGACTGACCTGTGGCCACTACGCCTGCTATGTAATCTGTCCAACCCAGATCTCACCCTGCCAGTCCAGAGATTGAACCGGCAACCCTCCAGTCAACAGTCCACATCCCTAACCATTAGGCCACCACTGCCCAACCACAGAAGGAACTGCAGGCATGGGGTTCAAAATTCCAGGCTAGGTCTACTCAAAGTTAAAATGGCACATAAAGCCAGTGGGCTTGGTGACCATATGGGCAATTGCCCTGGAGGAGTAACGTTTCTTGTGAAATCACATAAAGATTTCCTGATCTATGATCTTTGACAATGACAGTGACCTTGAGTACAGCCTGGATGCAGACCCACCTGTGAATCACTGTCTGTTTGCTGAGCACCCATGCAAACGCCTAGAAAGAGTAGCGATTCTCGGAAATTGCACTTCACCTTGTCACATATGTAGTTCCCTGGTTGTACATAATTAGAAATGTTCTGTTAGATCTTTAACAGCACCCACCATAGATGTCAAACTGTCCTGGTATACCCTGGACTTAACCTCTACTCACTAAATGCTCAAACCACTGGAGGTGGCCAAAAACTTTCAGGCTATCTCTTTAAGATAATATAATGCTCTACAATACATGGTTTTTATGCAACTATGAATCTCTTTGCATGACCATTAATAACCAGGCCAATCAGCAAGCCATTTAACATTTCCTTCTTTTTTTGTTGTTTCTCTTTGAAAGCTTACCTTTGAGTTCTAAGTGTTGGGAATAGGTGTTTTTGCAACACATGCCCACTCTAGACACAAAGTGCTTAAGCTCTCTGACTGAGATTGGACGTGACAAAGCACTTTGACATTTCCAGCAACCAGACGCTCTCCCCCATGGGTGTTTTGGCTGAATGGAACTCTGTGTGTGTGTGTGTGTGTGTGTGTGTGTGTGTGTGTGTGTGTGTGTGTGTGTGTGTGTGTGTGTGTGTGTGTGTGTGTGTGTGTGCGCACGCGTGCGCGCGCACGCGCGATACACTGTGCATATGTGAGGGAGCAAGAGGGATAGAGACAGTGTGACAGAGAACAGAAAGATCATGCTTGTGAGTATGAAACGGTTCATTTTGTCAAGGTCTTGACTTTGCCCATATTCTCTGTCAGCTTTTGGGAATCACATGGCTACGAAAGGCTTGAGAGCTAGCTAAAAACAAAGGCAGGCTGCATTTCTAACATCTGTCATGCAAAGATGCAGTCGTGTGTCTGTCCAGGTTTGACAGAGAGCAACCTTTTGATGTTTCCCACAATTTCATTTTAGTCTTTTTTTCCAAACCGGTAAAACTTATGGTGCCCTTCACCAAATAACACTCCCCACGTCAGTCTGAAGAAAAAAAGGCTTGGCCTACCCAGTGCAGGTGATGGCACTGGTGCACCTTATGCGCCCTTAAGATGTCAGAATCAATTTAAGAGAATCAACTGTGGGACAGGATGGCTCTCCCCTGCCATTTGATGTTCCTCGACTTGTATCTTCCCTTCCCACTTGTTTGATGGATGCTATTTATTTGTGTTGCCTCTAGCTGGTTCTTTGAAATACCAGGTGCTCAACGTGCACAGGTGCAAATGTGCACAAACACCTACACCCACGAGGAAGCAGGAGACACAGTGAGTTGTAGCTTTGGTAATTTTCCAGGAAACACTGGGATTACTCCTATACCAAAGCAAAGCTTAGTTACAGTTCATCTGCACTATGCAGTGTGTACCAAGTTTCTGGTGTCAACAACAGAATATACATACAGTAATACAAATTTCATATGCAAGTAATGCTTCAGGGGAAAATATACAGCGGGGAAAATAAGTACTGAAAGCGTCAACATTTTTCTCATTAAACATATTTCAGATGGAGTCATTGCCCTGAGAGTTTCACCAGGTATCAGTAACAACCCAAGTAATGCATACAAAGAGATCAAGGCAACCGTGTTCACAAAACAAGTTATATTTAATAATGTGGAATGGCACAGGGAATAAGTATTGAACACACTTGGTGAAATTCAGTTAATATTTAGTAGAAAAGCCTTTGTTGGTAATAACAGCTTCTAAACACCTCCTGTAAGGAGAAACTAGGTGCAGGCATTGCTCAGGAATGATTTTAGCCCATTCTTCTACACAAACTGTCTTTGAATCTTGAAGGTTCAGTGGGTGTCTTCTATGAACTCTGACCTTCAGTTCATTCCATAGATTTTCAACTGGATTCAGGTCATGTGACTGACTGGGCCATTCTTCTTCTTCTTTTCTTCTTCTTGTTCATCAGATGGACACTCCCACCTCTTCAATGAAGGTAATAGTATAATGCAGGTCTCCCAACTCATTGTAGAGCTTCTGGGCCACTGGGATTGGGATGGGCCAAGTCCTTTCTCTGAGCGCTTCGTGCAGTAGCCAGGACTGTAGCAAATGTTCTGCCATCTGGCTGCCTGACACACAGGGACACTGCTCTGTGTTGCCAATATGGAATTTTGTGTATAGATGATAGTTCAGGCGGTTGTGGCCTGTCCTAAGCCTGACTAAGGCTACTTGCTCACGCCGGGTCAGCAAGAAGTATGGATTTTCCTCCATTTTGGCTTGGATGCTGCTGCCTCCACTTAGTCTGCTGCTTGGCCCTGATGATACTTTTAACTTCTGTGTAGCTAGTAGACCTGTCCACCTGTTCCCGCGTTGATCCCTCTTTTGCTAGGGAGTCAGCTGTCTCATTACCAAACACACCGCAATGGGAAGGAATCCACTGCAAGGGGACTGTGTGGCTCACGCAGAGGGAGACAAGAGAGGAGGGCAGGTTGTTCAGGTCAGTGTCTCTATTGTATTGCAAGGCCTGTAGGATAGACAGGGCATCAGTCAGGAAAACGACATTCTGACTGGCTTGGGGGCTGACTTCAATGTGATCTGCAGATATTTTAAGGGCTTCTGCTTCGGCTTTGTAGTTGGTGGAGCACAGGCCAATAGCGAGGCAGATTCTATCTTTGCTGCCTCCCGGATATTGTATGTAGACTCCTGCCCCTCCATTCCGAACTGCATCCTCTGCAAAGCCATCTGTATATACATGAGTTCAAGAATCTTTGGGGTAGTGGGTGTGCAGGTATTCAAATGTGAGGAACTTTCTTACAGGGTCACTTTGGGAGTCTTTGGGGCCAACTCCAGGGATGCTGCATTGGATGAGGGGAATGGTTCCCTCACTCCAGGAAAGGAATGCCAGACAACGGGATATCTCCTTGGGATCATGATCAAGGAGGTTGTGATTCTGTTGCTCAAGTATTCTGCTCTGGTGCATGAAACTCACTCTCTTCAGTCTCCCCTTTGTGGGCTGAGACAGTCTGTCTTTCATGGGGTGACCTTGCATATGACTGAATTTGGCAGCCTGGGTAAGGAGTTTAGCATCTCTGCGGTCCTCAAAAGGTTGGAGCTCTGTGATGGCTTCAAGTTCATGGATTGGAGTTGACTTCATGGCCCCCGTGATGATGTGGGCAGCCTGGTTCCAAATCTTGCTAACCCGATCAAAGTTGGATTTGGCCATGGTGCCCCATGCTGTCATGCAGCACTCAAGCACCGGCCTGACTCTACCAGTGTACAGCATCTTGAGGGTCATGGCATCGGCACCCCAGGCTGTTCCTGCAAGCTTTATCATGAAAGCAAGTCGGACTCTGGCTCTTGTTTCTGCTTTCTGTTTGTTTCTTCCATGTCAGGCATATATCAAATGTGACTCCAAGATACCTGGGATTGTCCTCTGCAAGCAGATTTTGTCCACTGATGTATAGATTAGCCTTCTGCATCTTTGGTGAGAGGCCAAAGACAGTATATGTGGTCTTCTTGGTGTTGACAGTTACTATCCACTGTTGTGTCCAATGTTCAAGTACGCTAAGCGCCTGCTGTAGTCTGTAGTTAGCATGGCGAGTTATTCTTCAGAGCACCAGAGGACAAGATTGTCTGCATATATGACTCCCTGGACCTTATGTGGCAAGTCTCTGACAATGTTGTTAATGAAGACAAGGAACAGGGTAGGGCTGAGTAGGCATCCTTGAGAGACCCCTTCTCTTAGTGTTTTCTTCCGGCTGTGCACTTCAGTGACGTGAACTCAGGCCTTCCTATTTTTCAGATACTGTGAGATCCACCGGTACATGCAGTCAAACTCTTCTGGAGTTTCCTCCAGAGGCCATCCTTCCATACCTTGTTGTATGACTGGGCCATTCTAGCAGCTTTATTTTCCTTCTCTGAAGCCAGTTGAGAGTTTCCTTGGCTGTGTGTTTGGGATCATTGTCTTGCTGAAATGTCCACCCTCACTTCATCTTCAGCACCTTGGCAGATGGCAACACTTTCTTATTAAGGATGTCTCTGTACATTTGTCCATTCACCTTTCCTTCAAATATATGAAGTCTCCCTGTACCTCTTCTTAGGCCTCCGTCGGTCAGGGTTAAGCATGAGTGAAGCATCCTAGTTCTGGTTGTCTGCTCTGCCTGGAGCAGCGTCGTCTAGGGCTAAATAGAGCGATGCGGTAGTGGCAGTCTGCCTGTACCATGTGCTGAAAAACACTCCCACACCATGAGGAGATGTGCAGTGCCATTTTTCCTCAAAACATGCTGTGCCTTGTGGCATCCAGAAAGTTCAATTTTGGTCTCATCTGACCACACTATATTCTCCCAGTATTTTACTGGCTTGCCCAAACATTGTACAGCAAACTTTAAACAAGCTTCAACACGCTTTTTCTTCAGCAATGGAGTCTTGCGAGGCGAGTGGGCATAGAGCCCATGTCGGTTGAGTGCATTACTTATTGTTTTCTTTGAAACAGCAGTACCTGCTAACTCCAGGTCTTTCTGGAGCTCTCCTTGAGGGGTCTTTGGCTCTTGGATAACTCATCTGATAATTCTTTTGACTCCTCTGTCAGAAATCTTGCAAGGAGCTCCTGTTTGTGGCCAGTTTATGGTAAAATGATGCTTTTTCCTCTTTCAAATGACGGCTCTAACAGTGCTCACTGGAATATTCAGCAGTTTAGAAATGCACTTGTAACCAATGCTATCATTATGTTTCGCAACAATAAGATTGCAAAGGTATAGACAGAGCTCTTTGCTTTTCTACCCATCACGAGTTCTTTGTGGTGTGACAATCTGATATTCACAGACCTTTTTAAAGGCTATCAGTCAGGACTTAACCAGCTGAAATTAATTTGCACTGATGAGGGATGGGATGACTTCCTATATTCTGATGGATTTCAGCTGGTTTCTTGGTTTTCTATGCCTTTTTGCACCTCTTTTTCTTCATGTGTTCAATACTTATTCCATGTGTCATTCCACTTTTTTAAATATAACTTGTTTTGTGAACACAGTTGCCTTGATTTCTTTGTATGTATGGATTACTTGGGTCGTTACAGATATCTGGTGAAAATCTCAGGTCAATGACTCCATCAGAAAATATGTTTAATGAGAAAAATGTTGATGTGTTCAATACTTATTTTCTCCGCTGTATTATTCTGACAGTCGTGTAATTTGGTAAACAGCATTTC
Source organism: Pholidichthys leucotaenia (assembly GCA_020510985.1). NCBI lineage: Eukaryota > Metazoa > Chordata > Actinopteri > Cichliformes > Pholidichthyidae > Pholidichthys > Pholidichthys leucotaenia. Next base: position 96,405,036 of record CM035843.1, read on the forward strand.
TAGGTGCAGCAAAGGAACAGAAGGTGTCATGTTAAGATAAGATAAGATAAGATAAGATAAGATAAGCCTTTATTAGTCCCACAACGGGGAAATTCCAGGATGTTCATTCCCATCTTAGCTTTTTGCAAATGATGTGGTCCTTTTGGCTTTACCAAGCAATGACCCTAAGATCTTACCAGAGTAGCTTGCTTCGGAGTGTGAAGTGGCTGCGATGAGAATCCGCACCTCCAAGCCCAAGGCCATGATCACTTGTAGAGAAAGAGTGCAATGTCCTCTCTGATTTGAGGATGAGCTCCTACCCCAAGGGGAGTTCAAAATCTCGGGTCTTATTCACAAGTAAGGGAAGAATGATGCAGGAGTTCGACAGAGAGACTGGAGCAGCATCTAGAATAATGAAAATACTGTAGTGGTCTGTTGTAGTGAAGAGTGGGTTGTCTCTAGAAGCAAAGCTGTCAATTTATCAGTCAATCTACGTCCCTACCCACACCATTGGCCTTGAACTTTGGGTAGTGACCGAAGGAGTGAGATCACAGATGTACTGTAAGTGACTGAAATAAGCTTTCTTGCTTAGCAATAGGAAAAGAAGCTCAATTATCTGGAAGAGGCTCAGAGTAGACCCGCTGCTACTCTACATCGAAGGGAGCCAACTAAGGTGGCCTGGGCATCTTATCAGGATGCCCTTTGGACACTTTAAACATGAGGTGTTTCAGGTGTCCAATTATTGTGAAATAAATTTCTCTTCTATGCAACTGCAATCTCTGAGAGAGGTACCGTTGCTCATGTATGAAGTGACCCAACATGATATGACTTCAATAAGTGGGTTGATCCTATGGATGATGATGATCCTGAAAACTGTAGGACCTGGTGATTTGGTTTTTATTAACTCCTGCCTTAGTTCAGGATTTGTTCCACCTGCTTTTAAACATATCATGGTTAGGCCCTGTCTTAAAAAAAACTCACCTTGACCCTTCAGTTTTATCCAATTTTAGACCTGTTTCTCACCTGTCCCTTAGGTCTAAGGTTTTAGATAAAGTTGCTTATATACAGTGATCTGTGCGGAGTTTGCATGTTCTCCCCGTGTCTGCGTGGGTTTACTCCGGGATTTCTCCGGTTTCCTCCCACATGCCAAAAACATGCAAGTTAGGTTAATTGGCATCAAACTGGGGATTCTAAATTGTCCTTAGGTATGACTGTGAGAGTGAATGGTTGTCTGTCTCTCTGTGTTGGCCCTGCGATGGACTGGCGATCTGTCCAGGGTGTACCCTGTCTCTCGCCCAAAGATGCTGGGATAGGCTCCAGCGCCCCCGCGACCCCAAAAGGATTAAGCGGAAGAAGATGAATGAATGAATGAATGAATGAATTAATGTTTATATACAACTGCAATCCTTGGTAGAAAACAATTCTATTTTTGATAAATTTCAACTTGGGTTTAGATTTCATCACAGCACCGAGTCTGTCCTTTTAAAGGTGCAAAATAATATTGCAGTGTCTGTGGATGTCAAGTGCCCCATTGTCTTAACGCTGCTAGACTTCATGGCAGCCTTTGACACAATGGACCATGTTGTCCTCCTGTCACACTTGAACCACCATGTTGGCATCCATGGCACTGCACTTAAGTGGTTTGAATTTTACTTATCCAATAGAACTTTTTCTGTAATGATTGGTGACATGTCCTCATCCACTGCTTCTCTATCCTGTGGGGTCCCACAAGGTTCTATTCTTGGCCCTATTCTTTTTTTTACTGTATATGCTGCCTCTTGGGTTAATTATAACCAGGCACAACATGTCTTTCCACTGTTATGCAGATGAGTTGCATCTTTATTTACTTTGAGCCCAGAACAAATTGACTCACAAAGTCTTTTATTGGACTGCATCACTGACATTAAATTGTGGCTAAGCCAACATCTTCTTCATTTAAATGAAGAAAAAACAAAATGTATTGTGCTTGGAGATACTGCAACAGCTGGGTTTGGCCCCTTACCCTTAAGGCTCAGTTCAGCTGTCAGAAATCAGGGGGTGATCTTTGACAGTCATTTAAAAAGTGACAAACAGCTCGACAATGTAGTCAAGATGACCTTTTATCAATTACGTTTGTTATCCAAAGCCAAACCTTTCCTGAGCCATCATGACCTCAAGATAGCCATCCATACTTTAATCATTTCCAGACTTGATTACTGCAATGCACTCTATGTTGGCATCTCTCAGTCCTCTCACAGCCACCTTCAACTTGTGCAAAATGCAGCGGCTTGTCTTTAAACTAACAACTAGATGAGAGCACATTACACCAATTCTCTTTTCACTCCATTGGCTTCTAGTCCATTTTAGAAATAATTTTAAACTCAGTGTTTGTTTTTAAAGCTCTGATGATGTTGCTCCAAAATCAAATCAAATCAAATCAAATCAAATCAAATCAAATTAACCTTTATTGTCATATTGCTGTACATACAACTGTAGTGCAGGCAAGATGAAATTGCGTTTCTCTCGGCATCCATATAAGTAAAAAGAACATAATTTAAGACACACTCACACACACCCTCACCCCCCACCCCAACACAGCCATTCACACATCCCTGAGACATACTTGAAAACTAACTAGAACTATAATATACAAATAATATACATAATGTCCATAAGGTGCAGTAGTATGTATGAGAGATTCCAGATCAACTGTTCAGCATCCTAACAGCTTGCGGAAGGAAGCTGTTAATCAGTCTGGTGGTTCTGCCTCTGATGCTCCAGAATCGTTTGCCAGATGGCAGAAGTTCAAAATGTTTATGCAGAGGGTGAGAGTGGTCCTTGACAATGTTCAGTGCCCTGCTCCTACAACGGTTCTGAATAAGTTCTTGGACAGAGGGGAGGGAGACTCCAATTACCCTCTCAGCTCCCTTAACTATCCTCTGCAGGGCTTTTTTGTCTGACATACTGCAGCTGGAGTACCATGTTGCAATGCAGTACGTCAGAACACTCTCCACCACACCTCTGTAGAAGGTCCTGAGGATGCAGATGGGGAGAGAGAGGCCTGTTTGAGTTTCCTCAAGAAGTGCAGTCTCTGCTGGGCCCTCTTCCTGATCCCCAAGGAATTCTTGCTCCAGGTCAGGTCCTGCGAGATCTGCACTCCGAGGAACTTGATGTTCTCCACTCTCTCCACCAAACGGCCGCCGATGCTGAGAGGGACGTGTTCAGGCTGTGACCGCCGGAAGTCGATAATCATCTCCTTCGTTTTGTCCACGCTGAGCACCAGATTGTTCTCCCTGCACCAGCCCTCCAGGTCTCTAACTTCTTCCCTGTACATTGATTCCTCATCCCTCTGAATAAGTCCCACCACTGTGGTGTCGTCTGCAAACTTAATAATCTGGTTCCCCTCGTGTCTGGATACATAGTCATGTGTTAGAAGTGTAAACAACAGTGGACTGAGTATGCAGCCTTGAGAGGAGCCGGTGCTCAGCGTGATAGAGTTGGAGATGTTATTTCCAACACGGACAGACTGAGGTCTCTCAGTCAGGATATTCAGGATCCAGAGGCATGTGGCGGTGTTCAGACCAAGGAGGAGTAATTTCTCCATCAGTCTCTGGGGAATAATGGTGTTGAATGCTGAACTGAAATCAATGTACAGGAGTCTGGCGTAGGTGTCTTTCTGATCCAGGTGGATGATGACAGAGTGCAGGGTGGTGACTACAGCATCCTCCGTGGAGCGGTTTGAACGATATGCAAACTGGAGCGGGTCATGTGATGCAGGGAGGCAGGCTGTGATGTGTGGTTTGACAAGCCGTTCAAAACACTTCATCACAATTGGTGTCACTGCAACAGGACGATAGTCATTCAGACAGGACACAACAGGTTTCTTTGCCACCGGTACTATGGTAAAGGTCTTAAAGCATCTGGGAACGATGGCCTGACTCAGGGAGATGTTATAAATGTCAGTCAGGACATCCGCCAACTCGCTCGTGCAGTCTCGGAGCACACGTCCCGGGATGTTGTCCAGACCTGCAGCTTTATATGGGTTGACCCTGATTAGGGTCCTCCGTGTGTCTGCTGCGTTGATGATGATAGCTGGCCCAACAGATGGTGGTGATGGGCCAGCCCTCCCTCTGATTGTCGGGTTTGATGCTTCAAAACGTGCAAAGAAGTTGTTGAGTCTGTCTGGAAGCGAAGCGTCATCATCATCGACCCCCTGCCTAGACTTATAATCCGTCAACGCTAATAATCCGTTTGGTGTTCCTTGCGTCACAGAGGTGTCCCTGGATTTTCTCCGCATAGGTGTGCTTCGCTGTCTTAATTCCCTTTGAGAGCGCAGACCTGGCTGAGCAGAGGGCGATCATGTCCTTCGCTCTGAAGACTGCATCTCTGGCTGTGAGCAGCAAGCACACCTCTGCAGTCATCCAGGGCTTATAGTTGCCCCGTGCAGTGACAGTCTTCACTATAGTAACATCCTCTGTGCACTTCGCGATGTAGCTGGTGACAGTTTCAGCATACTCCTCCACTGTCCTGTCTCCCTGGGAGGCTGCTATTTTGAAGACCTCCCAGTCTGTGTGCAGAAAACAGTCCTTAAGTGCTGAGGCTGCACCCTCTGGCCAAATCCTGATTTGTTTCACTACTGACCTGCTGCGCTTCAGTAAAGGTTTGTAGGCAGGCACCAGCATCACGGATAGGTGGTCAGAATGGCCGAGGTGGGGGCGAGATGTTGCCTTATAAGCATCTGGAAAGTTTGTGTACACCAAGTCCAACATATTCTCTCCTCTGGTCTTAAAGTCTACACATTGTTTAAACTTGGGGAGCACAGTCTTTAAACTGGTGTGATTAAAATCCCCCGCAACCACCATAAAACTGTCCGGGTGTGAAGTTTGAAATTCACTAATAGCATCGTGCAGCTCTCCGAGTGCCTCGTTAGCATTAGCTTTAGCATTAGCGCTAGGAGCTATGTAAACAGCAGCTACAAACACGTTGCTGAATTCCCTCGGCAGACAGAATGGCCGACAATTTACAATAAGGAACTCCGCCAATGGAGAAATTCCATAAATCCAAATTATTTATCTGAGATTTTAACTGTCCGTGACCAAGGCAGAACTTCGAGGTCATCCAACCAGCTTTTGCTGGATGTGCCCAGGTCAAGGTATAAACAATGGGTTGACCGAGCTTTTCAGCTGTCACCGCTAGGCTCTGGAATAATCTCCCCCCTGACTTACGTGTTATCTCTGACTGCAACCTTTTAAAATCAAAATTTAAAATGTATTTACTCAAGATGGCTTTTAATACCAAGTAGTGTGGTGACTAGGGATGGGCATAATTTACCGATTAACCGATAATTGATCATTAAGAATTTCACCGAGGAAGTTCATTTTCGTCGACAAACCGTTTTTTTTTTTTTTTTTAAACAATCCGAGGTTATTAAGGCCTAGTGCACGGCCGTCCTCAAACAATGCAATGGCAAAATTTGGGCACCAGGGGGCAACATTACACCATCGCCGTACCCTGGCGTGCCTCCGTTGATACATGCGGGCTTCCGTAGGGCGATCGCCAAATCATGAGGCGGTTACGGCGAAGTGTTGCGTGGGACCATTTCAATTTAAAAAATGACCAGGTGTACTGCAATCACTGCAATGCAGCATACAAATATACCTCATCAACAGGGTCCATGGAACACCCTTATTACGCGAAGAAACCGCCAACAGTGGTTGCGCGCTGAGTAATGGCGGTCGTGAAGATTCTTTTTTTTTTTTTTCAGAAACTTTATTGAGAAGGTCATGAAGATTCGGTGTACACACATCGAGGGAAGCTGCAGGAGGCGGCGTAGTGCCTCGACGGGAAGACTATTTCGCACAAAATGGCACAAGAGAACAGCAAAAAGTTCCACGCAGCTAGACTAAGCAATACGAGCGATAGAGCAATGAATGCGGTCTTCGTTTGTTGGGTGGCCGCTCGGCAGGGAGAGAGAGCTGGGTAAAACGTCTTGGCCAATCAGCTTGCGGGGTGAAACGTCTCGGCCAATCAGCTTGCGAGATTCCCGAGCCGAGCAAACACGAGAACAGAGAGAGAGAGTTTTGAGAGAGAGAGGTAGATTTGAGTTGTGCGGCTCTCCGTGCCCTCCGTGCTGATACCTGATGTTCTAATGTAGTCTACCTACCTAAAAATGTTAATGATTAACCGATTATTAATCATTAATTCTCCCGGCGATCGGTGAAGAAAATTTCACCGAATGCCCATCCCTAGTGGTGACACTTATTCTTTTTATCCTTTTTAATTTTTTTTTATTTTTACTTATTTATGCTTATCCCTTTGTTTATGTACTGTAACTGTTTTATGTTGTGTGTGTCTCTACTGCTGTTCGATCTTTTGTAAAGCATGTCACCTACAGGTTGATGTAAAGAGCTATATAAATAAAGTACATTAAATTACGTTACATTACATTATACATCACATCTGGAATGTGTCCAAAAGCTGCAACACTAGCGCAATCAAGACAATAAAGCAGACTGGCTGCTTCTTCATGCTCTGCCTGTCCGCTCAGACTGCCAAGGAGGACAAATGCTCTCTCCGCTGGTACATGAGAGGAGTGCAGTGCATGTGCACGGAGCTGGCAGGGAAAAGCAGTATTCACACAGGAATTATCACCAACAGACTGAGCCATGTTCTGGCACCTACTTCTGTTACAGTTTTTTCCCCCTCTCCTGTTTACTGAGATTAAGAAGAACTTGAGTGGGATTACATACTTCTTCTTTTGTATTATCTCTTCAATCTCTCATACTAATCAGAGTTCGTTTAAGAAATTTTTATGTAGGATAGAACCTTGATGTCAAATGAAAAATGGGCATCCTAATTCACAGATCTGTTATCACATTTAGTATTCAGAGTGATTCACATCTAAAGCTTTTTAGCCTAGGAGTGTATGTGTAAGATCTTGCTGGGTTGGGGGATCAAGTGAAGTGGGAGCCCCTTGACTCACCACAACACTGACTAAAGGAGGCTGACTCATGTGTCTCACAATAAAAAAAAAACAGCTCTTAATAAAACACTGTGGTCTGCCTGTCCTACCTTGCTTCTGTTCTTAATAACAACTTTATTTTGCAACCACTGTGTCAATTCCTTGCCTCAATCTCTCTTGTAGACTTTCCATGGTTTATTTATATAAGGTATAATATAGGCAAGCATCTGTCATAAATGACAATGCTAGGCAAATCACTTGTCGGCTGATCTCGTGCACCTTGTCTTGAGTTTTTAAAGGTAGTTTTGCTTGTCGAGATCACAGCCCCGGTGAAGTAATGATTTCCATGCAGCTCGGTCCTGTGTCAGAGTGGTCCAGGTTTCTGGTCTGATGCCTAAATCCTTTAAGTCTCTTTAAGTACAGCTTTATATAATAAAATAGTTCAGATTTCCAAGGCTATAATTTGAAAGTGGTAAGAGATAATGGCTTATTGTCAATTAGAAAGATGTAAAATATGATCCAAAGTTTCAGATAGGAATAAATTTACGCATCTAATTTGCGTAATGTCGCGGCACCTCTTTAAATTCCATAACTCAGTCAAAACTGGACTTTTGACATATGTACACAGAGAATGGTTCAGTCTTTTGACACCGTTTTTTGTACAGAGGTACCTCATCATCTTATCTTCAAAGCATATGAACAAGAAATCAGTACAATATTAAAAAAAAAAAAACACAAAAAACCCCCCAGAAATGCCTCACTTACTTTTGACAAAGGGGGCTGGCTGGCTGGCTGACGTGGTTGCTGTGTTTTCACCCATCATGGTGATTATTTTGCATTCTGTCGGTCATTTAAAGTCTCTACCACATCTACAAAGTCTTATGATTATCCCACATAAATTTCGCTTGTATCCCGTGGCTATTTTCCACGTACAAAGCCAACAAAGTGATGGTTACCAATCGCAGCCATATTAGCTTTCTGGGCTAAAATGCTAAAAACTGGAAAATGAAATGACGGGCTCTTCTTCTTTGGTGTATTACGTGTCATCCATTGAGTCCTCCAACGGATGTCTGCCACCTTTTGAAACTGGCAAATCAGTACAAATCTCCAATGCAGCCGATCATGTCAGAGTGAGACGACAGGCGCAGTGCCGCACTCTGCCACTAAGGGCACGCAAATGCACACACTCAAAGGGTTAATATCTTGTCGTGCCATGTCTTTGAGTATGAACCGCAGACTCCTTGTGTGGAAGGTATTAATTTGGGACTCTTGATGGTAGTATGTAGGCCAGCTTTGTGCTCCATACAGAAGAATGCTTAGAACGCATGCTTTGTATACTCTGGTTTTGGTACACACAGAAAGGTATTTGTTTCTCAATACATGACTGGTAAGCCAACCGAAGGTGGTTTAAGCTTTTCCAAGCCAAATTGAGAGCTCTGTGTCAAGAGTGCTGTTGTGTGATATGGCTGAGCCGAGATAGGTAAACTTTTCAACATCTTCCAATGGTGTCTCATTTATGGTGAAAGTGTGACCATCCACTAAAAGTGACATTGTAACCGTTTTCTTACGACTAATCACCAGACCAAATTTACTACACGAGTCAGCGAAGTGTTCCAACATCTCTTGTTCTGGAGTTGAAGCACAGAGTGTTGCATCATCAGCATATAGAAGCTCTCTAATGATAAACTTCTGTGCCTTGGTTCGCGCCTTGAATTTGGTTACACTGAAGAAGTTTCCATCATCACGTGACAGCATCGCCACCCCAGTATGGTCAGTTAAGCTGGAATAAGCATGACTGAACACATATGAGAAGTAAATCCCAAACAGAGTGGGAGCTAATACACAACCTTGTTTAACACCTTGTTTGACAGGGAAGCAGCTGGACAGTTCTCCATCAAACTGTACGGTAGCTTGCATGCCATCATGAAAACATCGTATGAGAGACACAAGATTAGGAGGACAGCCTGCTTTTTCAAGTATCAGGAATAATGAATTCCTGTGTACATTGAAAGCCTTTGTGAGACTAACAAATGCAATGTGAAAGGGGCTGTTGCTGTTCTCTAGCTTTCTCCTGCATTTGTTGAACAGCAAAGATCATATTTGACGAACGGTTAGCTCTAAACGCACATTGAGATTCAGGGTAAATCTCTTCTGCAATCTCCTGGAGTCTTTGTAGGAGAATTTGGGCCAGAGCTTTCCCTGCAATATTTAGCAATGATATACTACGATAATTACTACAATCTCCTCTGTCACCTGTATTCTTATATAACATGGTTATCTTCGCATCTTTAAACTCCTGGGAAATCTGTTTTGTAGCCCAGCACTTTAAAAGGAACCCCGATTATATTGGCATGTTAGCTCTATATGCTTTATTTTTATGTTAGTAACATAACTATAATATAATTTTTTTTAAAAATAATTCCCAGTTTTATATATTTTTAAAAAACTTTATTACGATGTAAATCACCATTTTTGTTTACGTCGCAATGCATTCTGGGTAGTGGCGTAGAATGGTTGCAGCCGTTTTTTCTGTCTTATACAAGCCAAGAAGCGAAGCTACAAACTACTGCCATTTGTCAGTGAAAATGCCACATTGCGCGGCTTTTGGATGTAATTTCCAATCAAAGGGAAATAAAGAGAGCGGAGTAAGTCTCCATAGCTTTCCTAAAGAGGGAAAGTTGAGGAAAAAGTGGGGCGGCAGCGGCTCAGGAGGTAGAGCAGGTCGTCTAATAACCCGATGGTTGGCGGTTCGCATCACGGTCTCCCCAGATATCCTGCCGTTGTGTCCCTGGGTAAGACACTTCACCCGCATTACCTCCAGTGCCCATAACACTGGGTATGAATGTGTAAAAGTGTTTAAATGCTCGGTGGTGGCCGGAGAGGCCGTTGGCGCGGATTGGCAGCCACATTTCCGTCACTCTGAGTGTCTGTGATCACGCGCTATAGCGCACGCCTGATAAAGCTGACATATATATTAATCACGCTATGATAAAGCACTATATCGCTCAAAGCACGCGCATGAGACATGTCTATGATCACGCGCTATAGCGCACGCCTGATAAAGCTGACATATGTATTAATCACGCTATGATAAAGCACTATATTTTCTGTTTTCCGGTTCCGGTTCCGCCGGACCGGTGGCGCCACACGAGTAGGCTGCCCGTTGCAACGGCCTTTTTTTAATCTTCCTTCTTCTTTCTACACCTTTCACTCTGTATATATATCACGGACGCACGGATCACCCCGGGGGTCTCCCGGGTCGGCGGACGGAGCCACGGTTTGCAGCGGGAGACGCTACAGCGGGGAGGAGCTAGTGCTAGCTAGCACTTGGCCGCCGCCCGGTGCTAATGGGAAACTCGACATACCGGGAGCTGTAGCGAAAACGACGCGGGTGCCGGGCTGGAGTTTAGGCGGCGTGCAAGAAATATAAGACAGAATAATAAAGAGCGATGGCAAGAACCAAGCAGACCGCCCGTAAAATCTACTGGTGGAAGAAGCCTCCCAGGAGACAGCTAGCCACCAGGGCTGCTCGGAGAGGCGCTCCGGCCACCGGCAGAGTGAAGAGGCCTCGCCGTCACAGGCCCGTGGCTCTGAGAGAGATCCGTCGCTGCCAGAAATCCACGGAGCTGCTCATCCGTAAGCTGCCCGTCCAGCGCCTGGTGAGGGAGATCGCTCAGGACTTCAAGACCGTCCTGCGTTTCCTGAGCTTCGCCGTCATGGCTCTGCAGGAGACCAGCGAGGCCCACCTGGTGGTCCCCTCTTCGCTAAGGGGGTCACCATCATGCCCAAAGACTTCCAGCTGGCCCACCGCATCCGCGGAGAGAGAGCTTAGACTTTCTGCTGCACATTCACCAACCAACCATAATGCTCTGCACTGTGTGTCTATATATATATACATTTATAGTAATATGGACATATGTTTACTAGATGTTGTTTTTTTCTTGCCTTATGATTGTTGCTCTGAGTGTTGCTATCCCTGTGCTGTTGCAATCCTGGAATTTCCCCATTGTGGGACTAATAAAGGCTTATCTTATCTTATCTTATCTTATATCGCTCAAAGCGCGTGCATGAGACACGTCTATGATCACGCGCTATAGCGCACGCCTGATAAAGCTGACATATATTAATCACGCTATGATAAAGCACTATATCGCTCAAAGCGTGCGCATGAGACATGTCTATGATCACGCGCTATAGCGCACGCCTGATAAAGCTGACATATGTATTAATCACGCTATGATAAAGCACTATATCGCTCAAAGCGCACGCTTGGCTTGACATGTTGAAGATCTGGCTGGCAGTCATTTGGAACGACTTTGGAGCACTGCTTATGGACGTTCAACCCGCAGTCTGAGAAAGCAACAGAGAAATTGCTTTATGTTGCTGAGAGTCCATGTTTATCAGTTCAGTGCCCGTCATGCTTGTAGACAATTTTTTGTGTTTGAGCATTCTATTGTAAGTAAATCAACAATATATAAGTTTCACCTTAAAATAATGCTTCCTCAAGCACACGCTTGAAACACTAGATAGATAGATAGATAGATATATTTTTGTGTTCGAAATAAACTAACAAAATACAAGCAAATGGCAAATGCAATAAAGTTACAGTATACACTGTTCGAAAGGGAGAAGGAAGAAGTGAACACTTATTAATTCCAACTCCTCTTTTCCATCGATACACCCATGTGATTTTTATACAAATTACCACCTTTAAGATCCCAAGTAAACAATTTACTGTATTTTTTACAGATCAACATTAACACCCATCCATTCTAACATACAATGAAGTCCATATATTAAAACCAGTCTCAAACGACACAGATATACACAGTGCTGTCCCACCCACCATTCCATAGTGTCCCATAATGTTCCAGAGTGAACATAATGAATCGTACATATAAATTCTACCCTTCTAACATATATCCTTTCAGCAAATGGTGCTTATACCTCTTTTTAAATTGATTTCTGTTTGTACATAGTTTCAGTTCCGGCTCCAGACTGTTCCACAAATCCACCCCACAGACAGATATGCACATACTTTTCTTGGTTGTACGTATCTTGGGTTTTGTAAAGTTTAAGTCTCCTCTCAAATTATGATCATTGTCTCTTTTTTTAAATATTATTTGTATATTAGTTGGGAGTTGATTGTTAATTGCCCTGCACATTACTTGTGCTGTCTTAAATTTAACTAAATCCATGAACTTTATGACATGTGACTTCAAGAACAACGAATTGGTATGGTCTCTATATCCTGCATTGTTTATTATCCTTATAGCTCTTTTTTGTAATGTGCATATTGCTTGTAGGTTGGTCTTGTAGGTTTTCCCCCAGACTTCTACACAGTAGTTAAGATAAGGTAAAAACAGTGAATTGTACAATAAGACCAATGATTTATAGTCCAAGATGTGTCTTGTCTTCCCCAGTATGCCTATACATTTTGCTAATTTAGCCCGGATGTGACTGATGTGAGGTTTCCAGCAGATTTTATTGTCTAGCATCACCCCCAGAAACTTATTTTCCTGTACTGTTTCTATTCTGGTATCATCTATCGTTACCATTATTTCATGATTTATTTTATAATTTCCAAACACCATAATCTTTGTTTTTTTTAGATTCAGAGATAATTTATTTTTGTTGAACCACTGCGTTAATTTTTCCATTTCAGTTGTGACCACCTCTAAAACCTGCTGCAAATTCTCACCAGTGCAAAGGATATTTGTGTCATCCGCAAACAAAATAAATTTCAGAATTTTTGATACTTGGCATATGTCATTTATATACAAGATAAAGAGTTTGGGTCCCAAAACTGACCCCTGGGGCACACCACAAGTGATGTCAATGAAGGGTGATTTGTGCTCTCCAATTTGTACAAATTGTTGTCTATTACTTAAATAGCTTTCCACCCAACTCAGTCCTACCCCTCTTATTCCATACCTTTCCAGTTTCCTTAGTAGTATTCTGTGGTCAATGGTGTCAAAAGCTTTCTTTAAATCTATAAATACTCCTACAGCAACCTTTTTTTTTATCTATACAACTAGTAATTTCTTCTATAAGTTCGATCAGTGCCAAAGATGTAGATTTATCTGCTCTAAAACCATACTGGCTATCTGTAAGGAGGTTGTGTTTTTCAATGAAATCATCCAGTCTCTTAGTGAATATTTTTTCAAGTATTTTGGAGAATTGTGAGAGTAAAGAGACTGGCCTGTAATTTGTGAAGCGATGACTGTCTCCTGTTTTGTATAGAGGTATTACTTTTGCTATTTTCATTTTGTCTGGAAATGTACCAGTTTGAAATGACAGGTTACAGATGTGGGTGAGTGGCTTAACAATTCCCTCAATTACTTTTTTCACTATTGTCATGTCAATTTCATTCCAGTCCGTTGATTTTTTGTTCTTAAATTTACTCACAGTCTCGATAATTTCCTTTTCAGTAACTGCACCCAAAAAGATTGTGTTTGGGTTTCTATCCTCTATTTCATTCACAGAACCACTGTGGTTTGTTTCCGGTGTCACTATTGATTTTGCTAATTCAGGACCAACGTTTACAAAAAATTTATTGAAAGCACTGACCACATCTTCCATATTATTAATCAAACTGCCATTTTCGATAAAATATTCTGGATAATTTGCATACTTTGGACGATTACTAATAATCCCATTGAGTACTTGCCATATTCCTCTTATGTTATTTTTGTTATCCTCTAGTATTCTGTTGTAATAGTCTTTCTTACAGGTCCTCATTATAGTAGTAAGCTTATTTTTATATCTTTTATATTTGATCTCAGCTTCCACCATTCTGCATTTAATGAATTGTTTATATAATGTATTCTTCTTTTTACATGCATTTATTAACCCCTTGGTGATCCAAGGAATATTTTTTTTTGTTGTCTGTCACTGTATTGTTTTATAGGACAGTATTTATTGTACAATGATTGAAATATTTATCATATGCTCTATTTATGTCATTTTCATCATAAACTATCTTCCAATCTTGTATTAATAATTCCTTTGTCAGTAAATACATTGATTCTTCGGTTCTTATTCTTTTATATTTAATATTTTTCTTTCACATTGATAGACAACAAAAATCGGCAGGTGGTCGCTGATATCATTCAATAAAAGCCCGCTCCTGATATTATTTTCCATAATATTTGTGAATATGTTATCTATTAGTGTGGCACTGTGTGACGTGATTCTGCTAGGTCCTGTAATTGTTGGATGTAAGCCCATGCTGTACATTGTGTTGATAAATTCTTCTGTCAAACTATGTTGTTTTGAGTTCATCAGATCTATATTGAAATCCCCACAGATGAACATAACTTTATGAGTTAGTTTTGCGTACATTTTTTCCATCCAGTCCTTAAATAAGTCAATGTTTGATCCAGGTGTTCTATATACACAGCTCACTACTACATTCTTCACATTGTCCAGACAGATTTCTATTGTAATACATTCAAATAAATCATCCACAGTTACTGACAGATTTTCAACAATCTTGTATTTCAAGCTCTTGTCAACATAAATTGCAACTCCTCCTCCTTTTTTCACTTTTCTATTTATATAATTTAATTCATAGCCATCCATGGTAAAATCCACTCCTTTCTCTTCACTGAGCCACGTCTCTGATATTGCCACAATATTGAATGGCTCTTTAAACTGATTTAAATAAACTTTAATGTTATTAAAGTTTGCATAGAGACTCCTGCTGTTGAAGTGGATCATAGAAATATTGAAATCAGTTGTGATCATTGTGTTGAACTGTTCATCTGTGTAATAATTACAGTCATTATTGATTGAGTTAAAAAGATTATTCTCAGGGTCTATGTCATATTCTACGTCCTGTGGGTTGTGCTCTGTGTACAACAAAGCGGAGAGACACTCGCAGAGCGGAGAGACACTCGAGTGCACGCTATATCGCTCAAACGCATGCTTGAGCGTGCATTTGAGCGATATTGAGCTTTATCATAGCATGATAAATATATATATATATCAGCTTTATCAAACGTGCGCTTGATAAAAATTCGAACCGTGACAAAATTCGAACCGTGATTCACTTGAGCGTGTGGAAAGCGCACACTCATGTGCTTTGAGCGATATAGTGCTTTATCATAGCGTGATTAATACATATGTCAGCTTTATCAGGCATGCGCTATAGCACGTGATCATAGACATGTTTCATGTGCGCACTTTGAGCGATATAGTGCTTTATCATAGTGTGATTAATACATACACTACCGTTCAAAAGTTTGGGGTCACTTAGAAATTTCCTTATTTTTGAAAGAAAAGCACTGTTTTTTTCAATGACGATAACTAATAACGATAACTTTAAACTAATCAGAAATACACTCTAATATCTAATATACATTGCTAATGTGGTAAATGACTATTCTAGCTGCAAATGTCTGTTTTTTGGTGCAATATCTACATAGGTGTATAGAGGCCCATTTCCAGCAACTATCACTCCAGTGTTCTAATTCTACAATGTGTTTGCTCATTGCGTCAGAAGGCTAATGGATGATTAGAAAACCCTTGTGCAATCATGTTAGCACAGCTGAAAACAGTTTAGCTGGTTAGAGAAGCTATAAAACTGACCTTCCTTTGAGCAGGTTGAGTATCTGGAAAAAATTATTATTTCAAATACAAATCATTATTTCTAACCTTGTCATTGTTTGACTATATTTTCTATTCATTTTACAACTCATGGTGGTAAATAAGTGTGACTTTTCATGGAAAACACAAAATAATTGTCTGGGTGACCCCAAACTTTTGAACGGTACTGTATGTCAGCTTTATCAGGCGTGCGCTATAGCGCGTGATCATAGAAATGTCTCATGCGCGCGCTTTGAGCGATGTAGTGCTTTATCATAGCGTGATTAATACATATGTCAGCTTTATCAGGCGTGCACTATAGCGCGTGATCATAGACATGTCTCATGCGCGCGCTTTGAGCGATATAGTGCTTTATCATAGCGTGATTAATATATATGTCAGCTTTATCAGGCGTGCACTATAGCGCGTGATCATAGACATGTCTCATGCGCGCGCTTTCAGCGATATAGTGCTTTATCATAGCGTGATTAATATATATGTCAGCTTTATCAGGCGTGCACTATAGCGCGTGATCATAGACATGTCTCATGCGCGCGCTTTGAGCGATATAGTGCTTTATCATAGCGTGATTAATACATATGTCAGCTTTATCAGGCGTGCGCTATAGTCCATGATCATAGACATGTCTCATGCGCGCGCTTTGAGCGATATAGTGCTTTATCATAGCGTGATTTATATATGTCAGCTTTATCAAGCGTGCGTTATAGCGCGTGATCACAGACACTCAGAGTGACGGAAATGTGGCTGCCAATCCGCGCCAACAGCCTCTCCGGCCACCACCGAGCATTTAAACACTTTTACACATTCATACCCAGTGTTATGGGCACTGGAGGCAATGCGGGTGAAGTGTCTTACCCAGGGACACAACGGCAGGATATCTGGGGAGACCGTGATGCGAACCGCCAACCATCGGGTTATTAGACGACCTGCTCTACCTCCTGAGCCGCTGCCGCCCCACTTTTTCCTCAACTTTCCCTCTTTAGGAAAGCTATGGAGGCTTACCCGGCTCTCTTTATTTCCCTTTGATTGGAAATTACATCCAAAAGCCGCGCAATGTGGCATTTTCACTGACAAATGGCAGTAGTTTGTAGCTTCGCTTCTTGGCTTGTATAAGACAGAAAAAATGGCTGCAACCATTCTACATCACTACCCAGAATGCATTGCGATGTAAACAAAAATGGCGATTTACATTGTAATAAAGTTTTTTAAAAATATATAAAACTGGGAATTATTTTCAAAAAAATTATATTATAGTTATGTTACTAACATAAAAATAAAGCATATAGAGCTAACATGCCAATATAATCGGGGTTCATTTTAACAGGAGCTTGTGTAGATGGCTAGCTATGGGCAGTAGCCCTGCTGTTGCAGTTCTGCTGGAATTTGATCTGTTCTAAGGGCCTTGCCCATATTTAACCTTTTAATTGTTGATATAACCTCAGCAATATTGGGTGGGTCGTCCACATGAAGGTGGCGTTTGTTATTTGGTAGGCTATTCATTGTGTGTTCACAGACTGTTCCTTCTACTCCATACAGTTTGCTATAATGCTCAATCCATCGATTCAACTTCTCGTCTCTATTTTCTATGCAAGTTCCATCTTTTCTTTTTAGGAGTCCACCTGTTGGGGAAAATGGTCCTGTTGCCAATTTCTTCAAACATTGCTTTGATATTTCCAGCATTCCTCACAGCTTCTATACGAGAGCAAAGGGAGTTCTAATAGTTACTAACACAGTCACGCATAGTCTTCTGTGCAGCAGATCTAGCCACTCTGTATGCTTCATGGGCCTGCCTTGTAGATCTTGATTTCAGTTTGAAGAGGGCATTTCTCTTCTTTTCCAGTGCTGGTTCTAGCACATCTAATGAATGTATGAACCAACGGTTTTGCATCTTCTTAAAGCCAAAGGTTTTGACAGCTGTCTCATACATTGTGATCTTTAGATCCTTCCAGAAAGCATCAAGATCTGAGCTTTCAGATATATCTTTCAGCTTCTCTTCCACCTGAGTACAATATTCCTCCTTGAGGTCGGGTAGTTTAGTTATGGTGACATCAACCTTTTTGGATCGGTTAGCTTGATGGTGATAGGGTCGTAGTATTAATTTCATTGAACTCACAACCAGGCTATGATCATTGTCACAGTCAGCACTGTGACATGTCCTAGTGCTGAGTACTTCCTGTCTATGTTTCTGCTTTACAACAGCAAAATCAAGTTGGTGCCAGTTTTCTGACCAGGGATGACACCAGGTCATCTTCTATGTTTCTTACCCAGGAAGATGGTATTAGTCATACAGAGATTATTTCTGCAGCACAGTTCTAGCAGCCTCTGTCTGTTTTCATTCATTCGGCCAACACCAAACATACCAACGCAATTAGACCAGGTCCTGTGATCATCGTCGACGCATACATTGAAATCATCTAGAAGAATTGCCCTTTTGGATACTGGCAGGTTTCTCAGAGCATCTTCAAGCTGATTGTAAAAGGCGTTCTTGACATCAGCTTCTCCAGTTAAACTTGTCTCATGTTAAGTTTCATACAGGATATCCGTTCATTGATACCAACAGGGGTTTGAATGCTATGCATGAGCTTATTGTTGATAGCGAAGCCAGTGCCATAGAGCCATGGTTCGTGAGGAGATTTTTCAAACCAGCAGAAGGTGAAGGGTTTGTCTTTAATTGAGCCAGCACCTGCTAGATGTGTTTCTTGCAGAGCGGCTACACCAACATTTCGACGATGGAGTTCCCCGTCAATAATAGCTGTCTTTCTTACATCACGATCGCAGTCCAAATCTGGATCCAAGGACATTCCGGTCATCATCGAACATTCCAGGTTGCTAAAATTTGTCTAGAATTCTGACGTGATTAGTTTCAAACATACTAGACCACCTCATCTGGCAGTTTGTTGGCAAACTTGGAGCACCTTATTGGCCAGGGGCTGCCTGGCTTAAAGCAGGCGGTAGCTTCCATAGGACTGGGCATCCTTCCTACTCTAGAGCGAGATCCCTGGCGTTTGGGCATTATCGCCATAACCCAGAACTTATAACCGGTAACTATCTCGATCCGGGTGTCTGTTTTCTACAAGAGCGTAGATACAGGTTTCTTCTGTGAGAAACGGTTGACATAGAAATTCCACCAGGACTATTAAAGCTTCCTTTGGTTGTCCTATAACTTATCAAGGGCTTTTCTCACCCAAAACCAGTCAGGCTCAGAGGAAAGGTGCAGCCAGTACGTTTAGGAGGAGTATTGGGTGCAGGGACTGCCAAAACGCAAGTATTGCTTAGCACAATAGTCTCGATGGGATCCCAGCTCCATTTGGTGGATTCAAGATTCAAAGGCTTTATTATTATGTGCACAGTTAAAAAAAATGCAACATTTCCTGAGCAATGAAATTCTTACTCTGCTGTCTGCAACAAATGCCAAGGTAATAAATATACATCAATACTAATACTAATAAAGGTAATAAATACACCTTAATACTAAATACTAATACTAATAAATACATATTAAAAGCAAATAGGATGGTTAAAGCAGTTAAAACTAGAGGAAACAAGAATGAAAATTCACTGGGTGACTATAACCTGTCGCTGAGTAAAATAAAAATTCACTGAATGAGTATGACTTGTCTCTGATAATACCCAGTAGACTGTACAATGGTAACTTTAATATCAGAGATTATATGAATGTGAGATGGCATGAGACTATGTACAATGTGCAAATGAACAATGTACAAATTAGCATCCAGTGTGAGAATTCCTCTGTGTAAAGCCATATGCCCTGATAATACCCAGTAGACTGTACAATAATTTAGCAGCAGAGATGATATGGACGTGAGACGGGGTGAGACTATGCATAATGTGCAAATGAACAATGTGCAAATTTAGCATTCAGTGTGTGAATTCCTATTTGCAAAGCTGTGTCCGGAATTGTGTTATTTGTTCAAGAGTCTGATGGCAGTGGGAAAGAAGGAATTTTTTTAGTCTGGATGTCCTGCATTTCACACTTCTGTACCTCCGGCCTGACGGTAGAAGTGTGAACATTCTCTGCTGGGGGTTGGTGGGGTCCTGGAGGATGGAGGCAGCTCTCCTTTGGACTCTGTGGTGATAGATGCTCTGCAGAGAGGGGAGTGGAGTCCTGATGATCTTCTCAGCTGTCTTCACCACTCTCTGCAGGCATTTGTAGTCCAAAGCAGTGTTGGCAAACTTGGAGCACCTTATTGGCCAGGGGCTGCCTGGCTTAAAGCAGGCGGTAGCTACCATAGGACTGGGCATCCTTCCAACTGCATCTTGACCAGTTGGTCAAGATGCTCTCGATGATGCAGCTGTAGAAGTTGTTGAGGATCTTGGGGACATGCCAAACTTCCTCAGCCTCCTCAGAAAGTACAGCTGCTGTTGAGCTTTCTTAACCAGATCTGTGGTGTTAAGTACCCACGTAAGGTCCTCGCTGATGTGGATGCCCAGGTATTTAAAGCTGCTCACCCTCTCCACCTCAAGCTCCGGGATGAACAGCAGCCAATGAGGTCTCCTTCCCTTCCTCATGTCCATTATCATCTCCTTCATTTTGTCCGTGTTGAGGGTGAGGTTGTTGTCCTCACACCATGACACCAGGTTGGCCACCTCCCTCCTGTAGGACGCTTCATCGCCACCAGTGAGGCGTCCTATCACTGCTGTGTCATCCGCGAACTTTAAGATGACACTGTCCTTGTGGGGGGCAACACAGTCATGGGCGAAGAGGCTGTAGAGGATGGGGCTGAGAACACAACCCTGTGGGACACCTGTGTTCATGATGATGCTGGCTGAGGTCCTGTTACCAATCCTGACAGACTGAGGCCTGCAAGTCAGAAAGTCCAGTAGCCAGTTGCAGAGGGTGGGGTGCAGGCCAAGTAAAGACAGTTTGTAGGTGAGTTTGTGGGGGATGACCGTGTTGAAGGCGGAGCTGTAGTCGACAAAGAGCATCCTGTTGTAGGAGTCTTTATCTTCCAGGTGGGAGAGAGAATGATGGAGTGCAGCAGCAATGGCGTCTCAGGTGGACCTGTTGGGCCAGTAGGCATACTGCAGGGGTCCAGGGTATCCGGTATGTTGTCCTGAATGAGGGCCAGTACCACTCTCTTGAAGCACTTCATGATGACTGGAGTGAGTGCTACTGGCCTGCAATCATTCAGGCAGGTCAGCGGGCTCTTTTTGGGGAGGGGGGGGCGATAGTTGTGGTTTTGAAGCAGGAGGGGACTATGTTCTGGTTGAGGGAGAGGTTAAGATAAGATAAGATAAGATAAGCCTTTATTAGTCCCACAATGGGGAAATTCCAGGATTGCAACAGCATAGGGATAGCAACACTCAGAGCAACAATCATAAGGCAAGAAAAAACAACATCTAGTAAACATATGTCCATATTACTATAAATGTACTGTATATATATATATAGACACACAGTGCAGAGCATTATGGCTGGTGAATGTGCAGCAGAAAGTCTAAGCTCTCTCTCCGCGGATGCAGCGGGCCAGCTGGAAGTCTTTGGGCATGATGGTGACCCCCTTAGCGAAGAAGAGACCACCAGGTGGGCCTCGCTGGTCTCCTGCAGAGCCATGACGGCGAAGCTCAGGAAACGCAGGACGGTCTTGAAGTCCTGAGCGATCTCCCTCACCAGGCGCTGGATGGGCAGCTTACGGATGAGCAGCTCCGTGGATTTCTGGCAGCGACAGATCTCTCTCAGAGCCACGGGCCTGTGACGGCGAGGCCTCTTCACTCTGCCGGTGGCCGGAGCGCCTCTCTGAGCAGCCCTGGTGGCTAGCTGTCTCCTGGGGGGGGGGGGGGGGGGGGGGCGGGCTTCTTCCTCCAGTAGATTTTACGGGCGGTCTGCTTGGTTCTTCCCATCGCTCTTTATTATTCTGTCTTATATTTCTTTCACGCCGCCTAAACTCCAGCCCGGCACCCGCGTCATTTTCGCTACAGCTCCCGGTATGTCGAGTTTCCCATTAGCACCGGGCGGTGGCCAAGTGCTAGCTAGCACTAGCTCCTCCCCGCTGTAACGTCTCCCGCTGCAAACCGTGGCTCCGTCCGCCGACCCGGGAGACCCCCGGGGTGATCCGTGCGTCCGTGATATATATACAGAGTGAAAGGTGTAGAAAGAAGAAGGAAGATAAAAAAAAGGCTGTTGCAACAGGCAGCCGACTCGTGTGGCGCCGCCGGTCCGGCGGAACCGGAACCCTGGTTAAAGATGGTTGTGAGAACATCAGTCAGCTCAGTGGCACATGCTCTGAGAGCCCGCCCAGGAACGTTGTCTCATCCTGCTGCCTTGCGGGGGTTGATATTCCTCAGTGCTTTGTTCCAGGTCCCGGGCACCAACCTCCCAAGGAGACAGTGGTCTACACTCAATCGCTTCAGGACTGGACATGGCCCCTGCTTGGCCAGCCTTCACAGATGGGGCAGTAGTGCTAGCCCACTGTGCGCATGTGGAGAGGAGCAAACAATGGAACACATCATAGAGGCTTGCCCGCTCCAAAGACTGGAAGGAGGATTACACACCCTCCATACAGCAAACCAGGAGGCAACTGCTTGGCTTAAGGACTTTGCATTCGCTAAATAAATAAGTGCTTTGTTTACCTGGCCCGATGAGACTTTTAGGGGAGGGGAAGGGTGTGTGTCTCCTCTCTGCACTGTTGCTGGAGGTCTCAAAATGGGTGTAAAAGGTGTTGAGATCATTCGGCCAGCTGTCTGTGGAGCTGGTGGTGTTGCTGGTGGTTCTCTTGTAGTCTGTGATGTGCTGCAGGCCTTGTCAAATGCGCCCAGGGTCAGGAGTGGAGTAGAGGCTGTCCAGCTTTTCTCTGTACTGCCTTTTGGCTGTTGTTATAGCCTTCCTCAGTCCATACTTTGCAGGTTTGTACTCATCCTCATTGCCTGATTTAAATGCAAGAGAGCGAGCACGTAGCATCTGACTTACCTGACTGTTTATCCAGGGCTTCTGGTTGGGGAACTTCCTGACTTGTATGGTGGGTATGATGGTATCAACACAAGTACTAATGTACCCAGTCACATACTCAGCACAGTCCTGTATGTTTACAGAAGAGTCCTCCCGGATGGCTGCGGCTTTAAACACATCCCAATCTGTCCGGGCAAAACAGTCTTGCAGGGTGCTCTCAGCCTCTGGAGTCCAGCGTTTAATTTATTTAATAACAGTTAAGTATGCCCCTTTCAGGGCATAAATGAGGCACCAGAAGCCAGCAGTGAGTTTGTTATTTTATTAACAAAAAGTAACAAAATAATGTGCCACGAGGCCAAAACATATACACTATACGCATGCGACCTTGAAGGGTGAAAATAACTAAACAAACACATAGAACACAATCAGTCACTTACATATAATATAGCGAGGGCGAAACCGTGCACTGAAAAAGGACTGGAGTCAGGGTTAGGGACTCCAGCCTAGATAGGGCGAGGTCGCAGTGAGAAGTGAACCTCGACTGCGATCTTAAATAGTGCACCAAACAAACAACAGGTGAGGACAGATAATGATGATTAAGTGCCAGCAGCTGTGACAGCCCGCGAGCAGTCTGACAGGCGGAAGACCTGCCACGGTGCTGTCAAAATAAAAGCACAAATAAACACCATCATAAAACGGCCAAATAAAGAGACAAAAAGGAGAACATAATAAGTGGCCCGAGCGCGAAGCAGACCCACGCTCAGGATCACCACAGTGTCCCTCATTTAAGGGATGGATTCCAGACATCCCCCTGTAGCATCCAGGAAACCCCTCCTCGCCCCCCCCCCCCCAACCAGAAATAGCTACCAAAATCAGCCTCGGGCGGAGGGGGAAACCAGGCCTGGAGGGAGAGACACTGAAAAAGAAAGAAAGAGAAAAGAAAAAAACAAAATGCTCAGCAAAACTCCCAGAACCCGCAGTAGAGAAAATACATCAATGAACCAACACAAAAGTAGCATAGCCAGGCCCAAGACTCTAAGTACAAGTGAGGGTGCCCCCCCCCCCAGAAATGTCAACCCCACAAAAAATAAAGACAAAAAAGGCTGAACATTCCCACTTACACTAACAGATAAGAGAATAAGGCAAAGTATAACTTATGCTGGTAACACCGATATAAGAGGTGCAAAAGTGCTAAGCAATACAGGGTGACTAAACAAAAAAGAAAAAAAAAAAAACGTTCTGGTGGCCTACCAAAGTCCCACCACCACCAGACCGGCAAATAGCATGAGTCGGGTGGCCTGCCAGGGAAAATGGGCCACCCAACCCAGCGGCACAGTCTATCAGGCAGCCGGCTAGGACACTTCAGCCACCAGGCCAGGACAGGTGGACTGGGAGGCGACTTCCCCACAGCAACGCCCACAGGAACCATGAAGGTGTCAGCAGGGAAAAGGCAAACTGTAGCACCAGCGGTGGTCCCCGTCCAGGACATGGCTGCACCTGCGGAGGACCCCGGCTGGGCCAGCGCGGCACCCACGAGGGTCCCACCCTGGAAAGAAGCTGCACCCGCGGTGGTCCCAGTCCGGGACATGGCTGCACCCGCGGTGGGACCTGGCTGGACCACGGCTGCACCCATGAGGACCACAGGTGATGGACCCGAACCCAAGGAGACCTCCGGAGTTACAGGATGTGCCCCAGTGACGCTGAAAGTAGACTCAGGAACAGGACAAGCAGGCATAGGGTCAGGGTCACCGGCAGCAGTGGAGCCTGGCGAAGCGAGCGTAGCCACTGCTGATGGCAGTGACCGGCTCTCCCAACCAAGAGCCTGACAAGATCTCTCCAACACTGAAATAATGAAAACAAAGGAGAGCACTTGCCTGAGCTCAAGTTCCACCACCATCCAGGGCTCCATCGATCCAGATGGTGATGACTCTGGCCCGAGCTCCTGAAGGTCCAACTCAAACTCTGCTGCGGCAGCCCCAACAGCAGGCATGATGGTCATAGCAGTCTCAGAACCCCTTGGTGCTGTAGCCCACACTGATGGCTTGCTCGATGGGGCGACAGGAGGTCCGTCTCCAGCTGGGGTAGCGCTCTGCTCACTGGAGACTCGGGGACGCTTCATTGTCGGCACAGGCTCCAAATGACAGTCCGCTCTCCTCCTCTGTCCAAGTCGTGGCTGCAGGGCTGGAACCAGGTTCTCCAGGGTCGCAGGATCCTCCTCCAACCGACAGTCTAATCCTGGCACCGACGGACACTCGGGGGATAAAGGAGACACAGAGGAAGCAGGAGATGTGTTAAAGGCTGCAGCAGGTGGTGGAGGCTCAGGGGATGGCATGACCTGAGCCTCACCCCCAGGAATCAGACAAGGTAATTCATCAACTAGTGATAAAGAATGAAAAAACACTTGCCTGTTTTCCTGGGGAACAGTGGTCATTGCTGCACCAGGCTCTATTCTTTCCTCTCCCGTCATATTGATGATAGTGGCTCCTTCGGGAAGACCAGGAGGAGCCGCTTCATAAGGATCAGTGCTGGAGGCAGCCAGAGATGAAACCACAAGGCTAGCAGCAGCTGGAGAAAGTGCAATGCAGGAGGGAGGGGCAGCTGAGGCATTCTGGGGTAGGAGAGCTGGCGAAACAGCTGACAATGAGGACCCGTAGGCTGAAGCTGCTGACAGTTCACTCTGCGGGGGCGGAGAACACAGCTGACTGGAAGACAGGGGAAACCTTCTGGCGGCCCATAGCTGGATCTGAACGGGAACCTTGCGGCGTGATCACCCAGTGATTCTCCTCCTTCCGCTTAGGGACAGCCGAGTCATGGGGAGGAGAAGGGTTCTGTGCCGGTCAGCGGCGTCTTTGAGCTGGAGACAACCCAATCCTTAAATCTGGAAAACGTTGCTGCTGGGCGAAGACAGTAGCCAGCAGCTCGGCAAACCGGGATAAGTCTCCAAAACCCCGACAGCTGCCACCACACTCTTAAGAACCTTGTCCAGGTTGCAGGAGGAACAAGCTTCAGCCATACAGTCCCCGATGAATTCAGCTGCCCACTGTTCATCACTGGGACCCCGGCTGCCCTCCTGCTATGGCGCGTTGGAAGACGGCTTTCAGGCGAAGCAGAAACTGGGGCTGGAACCACAGCAGGAACCTGGTCACGAGGCAAGGAACGGGAGTGCTTCGTTGTCTGCCCAGTCTTAGGCTTCCTGCAGGACCTCGTCACCAGCTCACTGTGTTTCCGCTGGAGTGCCGATAGTGCCGCCATCCTCTCCCTGCCCTCAAAGTGCTCAGCAAGGCGAGGATTACGATTAATAGCTGCCTCCGCGAGGTCCAGGTACCATAATGCATGCTTGGGTGTACAGTACTGATGCGCCTTGGCCGGGAGGTTGTCTATTTCCATAAGAGCCTGGACAAGCTCAAAACGCAGGCTCATAGGGTACCACCTGGTAAAAGACACCATAACACCCAAAACACGCTGGCACCTGAAAAAAAGGATAAATTTAGAGCCAAAAACAAAACTCACTGTGGCTGGCACCTGCTCTGGCTGCGACCTACTGTTACGTATGCCCCTTTCAGGGCATAAATGAGGTGCCAGAAGCCAGCAGTGAGTTTGTTATTTTATTAACAAAAAGTAATAAAATAATGTGCCACGAGGCCAAAACATATACACGATACACATGCGACCTCGAAGGGTGAAAATAACTGAACAAACACAGAGAAAACAAACAGTCACTTACATATAATATAGCAAGGGCGAAACCATGCACGGAAAAGGGACTGGAGTCAGGGTTAGGGACTCCAACCTAGATAAGGCAAGGTCACAGCGAGGAGTGAACCTCGACTGCTATCTTAAATAGTGTACCAAACAAACAACAGGTGAGGACAGATAATGATGATTAAGTGCCAGCAGCTGTGACAGCCCACGAGCAGTCTGACAGGCAGAAGACCTGTCGCGGCGCTGTCAAAATAAAAGCACAAATAAACACCATCATAAAACACCCAAATAAACAGACAAAAAGGAGAAAATAATAAGTGACTCGAGCATGAAGCAGACCTGCGCTTGGGATCACCACAATATCAGGGTTTGTTTGTTTCAGTCTTTGTCTGTAGGCTGGGTACATGAACAAGGAGATGTGGTCTGACTGTCCGAAGTGGGGGTGGGGTGCCGCTCTGTATGCGTCACGTATGTTGGTGTAAACATGGTCCAGTGTGTTCTCATCACGGGTGGGAATGTCCACATGCTGGTAATATTTGGGAAGTACAGTCCGTAAGTACGCCTTCCCCTCTTGTCTTATCCGCAGCTAATGTCCGGTCTGCCCGATGTACAGAGTGGGTCTGTAGCTGAATGGCACACTCAGGGACTTTGTCTGAGAGCCAGGTCTCACAGAAAATTAGAGGGCAGCACTCTCTTATCTCCTGCTGGTCTTCGATCCTTGCTCTTAGCTCGTCCAGTTTGTTTTCCAGAGACTGCACGTTGGCTAGCAGGAGGCTAAGTAGTGGTGGCCGGCTAGCGCAAGCTCTTTGCCTAGCATAGAGTCCTCTCCCCTTGCCTCACTTGCGGCGCCATCTCCAAAGTGCTCTCTTAGGATCAGCATGCTCACTCGAGCTCAGTACTTCGGGACCTTCCTGGGGGTGGTGGTGATCGCTGTGGGAGCGGACAATGCACTGTAGTTCAGGTGGTATAAAGCCAGTAAATTCCATATGTCTTGGCAATGTCCAGCAGTGCCTGTCAGTTGTATGTTAGCAGTGCGTGTCATTTATGCACAGTAGAAAGAAACAGAAAAGAAGAAGAAAAAAGAAGAAAAAGAAAAAAGAAAAGAAGAAAAAAGCTGGCATTCAAGAACAGAGTGAGCAAACACGTCTGCTTCGGGGGGCGCCATGGTGCATGGCCGCTGACTCAGCTGAGTTCATCCGCCCTTAAGACAAGTTTTGTTTTTAATCTTGTCAGGGTGTCCACCCACCCTCCTCATCATCATGGTAGCCCATAATGATGGGGGTGCTGGCTGAGTCGCCAGCGGCTCGACCATGCGACAAGTGGTACTGGGCTACATGGTACCAGCAGCAAGTCTCCTGACCTGATCTTTATTTAAATGCAGCATATACCACTATGTATCTGTTTAGACTGAATAAACAATCTTCAGGGTCTGTCATGCTTAATAGAGTCTGTCTTGGAGGACTGGCCACATCTTGTTCATTTCCAAATATGTAAAAACATACTGATTCTACCTTGCAAAGCCTTTATAAAGCTATGCATATTTTCTTACTCTGGTTATTTTCAGTTTCTATTTCCCTTTCGCTCCTTTTCGTTTCACAGTTTTAGTCAAACTGACCTTAACCTTGACACACTGTGAGTGTGTGTGTGATTAAAATGGTAAAAGTGGTGGGAAAATTCAGCAGACGGTGAAAAGAGGTAGCGAAGGGTTCCAGGGAACCACAGACCTTAGAGAGAGTTCAAAAGGACGGCATGTTCATTGAACCTCAATATTCCCCCACTGGTATGCCACTGGCTTGTCCATCACTCTATATTTAGCTCTGCAGACAGAGGGTTGAGAAAATGGGAGTGTGTAATATCAGTAGCTTAATACTAAAGAGACAATGAAAATTTAATCACTCAATCCTCACGAGTTAAAAGAAGTAGGTAAGGTGGATTTTCAACCGTTCCTTGGCAAATCAATTCAAAATTACTTTAATCATTGTTAAACTGAAATTTCTTAGCTTCTTTGATTTTTACTTGGAGTGAGCCTATGCAGTCATAATTACATAGAGTATTTTCCAATATGGTGTTTTCCATCTGCTCAAAGTATTGCTCTCCATTTGCTTTTAGCAGCCAAAGAATAAATTTGCAGGGTAATTACAGCATAGTGGGGTACTAGGGGCTAATTAGTTGACCAAATCTGTAGGGAAAGGAAACATGATTCTTCATTAACCTCCACTGCTGGTCTAGGCAGCATTTTTCTGAGAGCAAAACTGAAAAACACAGAAGACAAACATCTTAGCTAATCTTCATAAAAGCCTTATAAAATGAGAAAAACGACAACGGTGCAAAAGGTAGCAGCTGAAAGGACGAAAGGTCATGGAGAACAGCAGAGTCACATCTCAGACCCAGCTTTAGGTTAAGGTACAACAAGTGCACTGCACACGGTATCGAAAACTGTGAGAGGAGTTATCTGGATGAACAGACAGACTGACATCATCATACCATAATATGTTCTGTCTTTAAAGATGGGCATATAAAAAACTGAACCTATTGCACAAGTAACTAATACCTGCATTGTACTATATACCGTATATCCAGCAGGTGACAGCACGTGTGGCTATAAAACAGATTCATTAGATGGCACAATGGCATGCAAGCTTTCATGCACCATAAACCAACCGAGTGGTGGCCTAGAGATAGAGCATCTGCCCCACAACTGGGAGGCTGGGGTTCAAGTCCCGGCCGGGTCATGCCAAAGACCATATAAAAATGGAAATTCCTGCCATCTAGCTTGGTGCTCAGCAAAAATGGAATGGAGGAGGGAAATGTGAGCAGCAGTGGCTCAAGAGGTAGGGCGAGTTGTCCAATAACCAGAGGGCTGGCAGTTCGAATCCCGCTCTCCCCAGCCATCCTGCCATTGTGTCCCTGGACAAGACACTTTACCCACCTTGCCTCCAGTGTCCATAACACTGGGTATGAATGTGTATAAATGTTCAGTAGTGGTCGTAAAGGCCGTTGGCATGGATTGGCAGCCACATTTCTGTCAGTCTGCCCCAGTGCAGCTGTGGCTACAGTAGTAGCTTACGACTATCAATGTCTGTCTGGAGTGAATGAATAATGGACTCACCGTAAGCGCTTTGAGATGTCACTTGACATGTAAAGTGCTATATAAATCTAATCCATTATTATTATTATTATAACATTTTTACCTAGTAAGAGTATCCCCTTATTTATAAGTTTTATATCATACTGAATACATCTGATGATTCCATAAATAATGGATCCCATTAAGGTAAAAAGAATGTATTTGTGAGTAATTTGTACATTCGGGATTGACAATCCCAAATAAAGTATCCTTGACTGGGGGAGCAAGGTGATACAGCGGTTAGCACTGTTGCCTCACAATTAGAAGGGTCCAGGTTCAAATCCCCAGGCTGGCAGGCGTGGGAACCTTTTTGTGTGGAGTTTGCATGTTCTTCCTGTGCCGTGTGGGTTTACTCCAAGGGCTCCGGTTTCCTCACACCATCCAAAGACATGCATGTTAGGTTAATTGGTAAATTGTCCTGAGGTATCTGTCTCTGGTAGGCTCTTAGAATAGAGGATTAATGTACTTCTAGTAAAACGCTTTGAGTGGTCTTTATGACTAGAAAAAGCACTATCCTTGATTTTCCTTCCCTCCGTAGTAGTCACCTGCAGTTTCAAAACAGTACAATGGAGATGGCAGAATTTTTGATCTCAAGACCTCAGATTACAATATTCAAGCAAAGTAGTGAGTGAGCTCAGGGTAGCTACATGTACATCTCCACCTAGTCTCTAGGTAGAAACAGGCTGAGGTTCATCAAATAATGAATTCAAAGTTTTAAATTACTGACACAACAACAAAACTGTAAACTAAACCAGACAGGATAAGGCAGGCTGAATGCACTCGTCTGATTGTGTGTGTAAGAAGATAAAGAGAACCGTCTATGACTAGTAGCAATTTTTGTGAAATCACGAAAGTGCCCAGATCTGCTGATTTTTTATTTTTATTTTTTTGTCTTTTGTATACTTTATTAATCCCAGACAGAAATTCAGGGCATCCACATGGATGGATGAGGCAACCACGGTGCAGCCCCAATCCCTTAACATTCACACCTAGGGTCACGTTAGAGTCCCCAATTAACCTAACGTGCATGTTTTTGGCCTGTGGGAGGAAACCGGAGTACCTGGGATAAACACACGCAGACACGGACAGAACATGCAAACTCCACACAGAAGGGTCACTGATGGTCAGGGGGTGGCATCGAACCCGTGACCTTCTTACTGTGCTGCCACAATGCTAACCCACTGTCCCACTGAGCTTTTGATCTTGACCTTGAATACAACCTGGATGCACAACTCCCCAAGGATATGTGAGCATATGGGCAATTGCCTATGACGAGTTAAGAAGGATGGAGTTTTTCTCCCAAGAATTCATCTATCGGGACTTTGGATTTCGTCCCAATCACAAAAGTAAGAAAACAGATTTTAAGTATAAATGAGGCATTTTAATTAACTGCAATACACTGAGGTTATTCTGTATTTTAACTTTCTAAATGCCAGCTGGCACACTATTACAAACATATATGGAACATGCATGACTGTTTTCCATTTCACATAACAAATACCACATTTTAATGTTTGAAATCATAAAGTATATTTGTTGCTCTGCGATGGACTGGAGATCAGTCCAGGGTGTACTCTGCTTCTCGCCCAAAGATGCTGGGATAGGCGCCAGCCCCCCTGCGACGCGAAAAGGATTAAGTGGAAGAAGATGGATGGATGGATGGATGGATGGATGGATGGATATTTGTTGCTAAAGTTACCAGAAATGTATTTTTGGCACAGAGAAAAAAATAACAACCAACAAAGGTCACAAACAAAAATAATTTATGTGTTATAACATACAAAAACAAATGTGAAACTCAATATTTAGAAACTATTAAGTTACTATTAAGTCATCCGGCATCCGATGTTTCCACCACACCACAAACAATGAGGTCTACAGGAGGGCAGCCTGTCCAATCCCCATCTCCACCATCATAAGAACAGGGAGGCTGCGGCTCCTCGGTCACGTGGCTAGGCTGGAAGACGGGACACTGGCCAAGCAGGCCTTCTCCGCCAGCGCTCATCCACCCCACCCCCCCAGGGCTGGCATCACCCCCGAGGTCGGTCCACACTGTCCTGGACGACCCAGATTGCAATGATAAGACCTCTGGCTGATCTCATCGCCCTAGCCTGCCTTCAGACAATTGGCCGCAACGGTCACTTAAGTGGCCAGGCGAGGATTAAATTTAATTTTTAAGTAAGTAATTAAGTAAAAATGAAGTTGTCACAGTAGCAACCATAAATCATGACACAATTTTAGGTATGGAACACTGATGATCACAGATGTTGTCAAAAATACTAATTATGATAAGATTTTGATGATTTTGATCATGAAAACAAGTGCCAGTGATACAAAAGCACAATGGAGATGATCCTTGCTTTGAGTGCTATTTTGGTTTGTAGCCTCTGAGGAGAGGAAGTGGCCATTTCCTCTCCATCTCCAAAAAAAGCAGGTGGTTAATCAATTATGAGCTAGCTACAACTGCTGCCGCCAGTTGGGGCCTGACAGACCCAGACTGATGCGTCAAAAACACAGCACACAGACACTGACGGGCAGATCGACAAGCTGACAGGCAGAAAGACAGAGGCATGACCGGACACATACAGGTGGTTTAAAACACAGCCAGTGAGGTATGGATGAGATAGCCACAGACAAACAGCAGGGCACACACACAGGCCTATCTTGAAATTGCACTCACCTGACACCCCGAAACATTTTAATCATCTGATGGCCAATTACTCTGGAGCCAGGCAGAGCAGAACAGAAACTCACACTTCACTTCCCCTGCAGTCACAGATGGCCCTGCAGGCTGGATCTCCACTACCTGTCTTCACTCTACCTGTCTAGTCTGCTAGCCCTGTTTCAGTCTGATACAGGTGAAAAAGCCATGAACATGTTTGGCACAGGTGTAGAAAAATGAGCTGGGGATATCCATCAATCGTCAAGACCGGTAGTAATGTAATAAAAAGCACATTCTCACACCGCCTACAACAGCATCAAGAACACACAACACAGAAAAAAAGACATTGGTGTTGTGTGGTAATGCAATTCTTCACTCATAAATGAATGCAAAATCAAAATATAATGAGATTAAAATCTAATTCCCCATGCTGACAGAGTTGACGTTTTGGTAGAGCTGTCTGTCTGTCTGTCTGCTTAGCACCTCTGGCAATGTTTTTTAGGGAATCATATTCAACAAACCAGGTACAAAAGTTGATACTCAGATCCTGGCCTGTT
The DNA here is from genome assembly GCA_020510985.1 of Pholidichthys leucotaenia. Lineage (NCBI taxonomy): Eukaryota > Metazoa > Chordata > Actinopteri > Cichliformes > Pholidichthyidae > Pholidichthys > Pholidichthys leucotaenia. The sequence goes on from CM035843.1 coordinate 96,437,520, forward strand.
GCTATGGTTTGGGTTTGAAAAGATCAAAGTGAAGGTCACAAGATCATCTGCACTCAAACTGATGAGCCAAAAATAAAAGCTAGGGTGATTAAACTTGGTGCACAGTTTGACCTTGGAGACTTCATTTGTATGTATGGTTCTGAGGTCAGAAGCTCAGAGGTTAAGGTCACAAGTGTTGTGTCTGGAAAATAGGGACAGCGGAGGCAGTGGCTGTGATGAATGGTGGTTTTATTAATAGACAGTTGGTAGCACATGTTACATACGAACAGACTAGCAAGCTAACTGTAACTGGGTACAGACTAGGGTGTTACTGGAGGTGGACCACCAAAGAGGCAGTCTTCTGCCATCAGTTCCCTAATATAGGCATGGCGTGATGATGTCATCTGTGCCTGCGCCATCACGTCCGTGCTGCTCGTTGTTAATATGGGAATATCTAACATCCACCTCCTCCCTGGGAAAGCCAAAAACATTATGACCGAACACCAGACAGTGGCAAAGCAAGGGGCGGTGGAGTGATAATGTATGTTAACAACAACTGGTGCAGACCGGGACATATCACTGTTAAACAACGACACTGCAACAAAGACATTGAGTTGCTAGCTGTTAGCATGAGGCCTACATATCTCCCGAGAGAACACTCACACGTGATCTGCATTGTTGTTTATGCAAGTCCGACGGCGAACGCTGGGACAGCGCGTGACGTCATCCATTCAGTAACCAGCAGGCTGCAGACAGAACACCCAGATGCTCTTCTCCTCATCTCAGGCGATTTCAACCATGTTTCACTATCTCCCATTCTACCCACGTTCACCCAGTATGTCACATGCCACACTAGAGACAATAAAACACTGGATTTATTCTACGCAAACACTAAGGAGGCGTACACCTCATCACAACTCCCCCCACTCGGGAGATCGGATCACAACTTGGTTCATCTCCGGCCGGTGTACAAAGCCCTAGTGCACAGACAACCTCCGGCCATGCACACTGTGGAGTTATGGTCTGAGGAGACAATGGACACTCTAAAGGACTGTTTTGAAGCCACCGCCTGGAAGCAGCTCTGCGATCCACATGGTGAGGACATCGATGGCCTCATTCACACCTTCACGGGCTACCTCAGCTTCTGTGTGGACAAATCCGTTCCCACCAAGACCATACGGCGTCACTCAAACAACAAACCCTGGATCAACCCTGAGATAAAAACACTTCTGAGAGAGAAGAAGAGGATCTTCAGGTCAGGGAACAGGGAGATGCTGAAGTCTGTACAGAGGGAGCTGAGGAGAAAGATCAGAGAAGGCAAGGACAGCTTCAGGAAGAAGATGGAGGACAAGCTGCAACAGAGCGACATCAGCGGGGTCTGGAGAAACCTCAAAACCATCTCGGGGCTCCAGAATACCTCCCCCCAGGCCACGGGGGGCAGGGAGTGGGCGAACAACCTGAATCTGTTTTTCAATAGATTCGACCAACCGCCCTCCCCCCTGTCTGCACAACAACCACTGCTGCCTCTAAAGAAATCAAGTCCTGCTGCCCACTCCCCACTCCACCAACACCCCCCCACTCCCAACACACAGCCCCCCATCCTGACCCTGACCAAGACCCAGGTGAGGACGGAGCTGAGGAAGATCAAAGTGAGGAAGGCGCCGGGACCGGACGGCATCAGCGCAAAGCTCCTCAAGTCCTGTGCAGACCAGCTGTGTGGGATTGTGACGTATATCTTCAACATGAGCCTGAAACTGGGGAGGGTACCACAGCTGTGGAAAACATCTTGTGTGGTACCTGTACCAAAAACTTCCCACCCCAAAGACCTGAACAGCTACAGACCGGTGGCCTTGACGTCCCACTTGATGAAGACCCTGGAGAGACTGCTCCTTGCTCACCTCCGCCCCCTGGTGGAACCAGCGATGGATCCACTCCAGTTCGCCTACCAGCATGGCATTGGGGTGGAGGATGCGGTGATCTTCCTCCTTCACCGTTCTCTGTCCCACCTGGAGAAGCCCGGGAATATGGTGAGGATCATGTTCTTTGACTTCTCCAGTGCTTTCAACACCATCCAACCGATGATCCTGAAGGACAAGCTGCTGCGCGCAGGGGTGGACCAGCACCTGTCATCATGGATCCTGGACTACCTCACGAATCGGCCTCAGTTTGTGAGAACCCGGGACTGTGTGTCCGACACGATCATCAGTAGCACGGGGGCCCCCCAGGGAACGGTGCTGGCTCCCTTCCTGTTCACTCTTTATACTGCGGACTTCTCACACAACACAACACACTGCCATCTACAGAAGTTCTCTGATGACTCTGCGATCGTTGGCCTCATCTCCAATGGAGATGAAGCTGAGTACAGAGGGCTTATCCAGGACTTCGTGGACTGGTGCCATCGGAACTGCCTCCAGATCAACGCGAGGAAAACTAAGGAGCTGGTGGTGGACTGCCGCAGGCATGGGCAGCCCCTCACAGCACCAGTAAATATACAGGGAACAGACATCGAGATGGTGACATCCTATAAGTACCTGGGTGTTCATCTGAACAATAAACTAGACTGGTCACACAATACTGACGCACTCTACAAGAAGGGACAGCGCAGGCTGTTCCTGCTGAGGAGACTCAGGTCTTTTGGTGTACAAGGGGCGCTGCTGAAGTCATTCTATGACACGGTGGTGGCATCAGCCATCACTTTTGGAGTGGTCTGCTGGGGCAGTGGCATTACTGCAGCCGATAGGAAGAGACTGAACAAACTGATTAAGAAAGCTAGCTCTGTCCTGGGGCAGCGCCTTGATCCGATGGAGGAGATAGGAGAGAGAAGGACGGTGGCTAAACTGTCATCTCTGCTGGAGTCCGAGTTCCACCCTATGCAGGACATACTGGATGCACTGAGGAGCTCATTTAGCAGCAGACTACATCATCCCAGGTGCACAACCGAGAGGTTTCGTAGGTCCTTCCTACCAACGGCTGTCAGACTGTACAACCTAAGCAGGGCTGCTCGCAGAGATAGCAAAAAGACGTAACAAACTAATAGTTTTTTGAATGCAAAAGATGCAATAGACTTACACAATGGTCCCCTCCGGCATACAACTAGGAACATACCGGTCGCTATGGAGGGTGAGAATATGTATGGGCACATAATCATACCATGTAGGATAACTAAGTAGACGGTTATGCTGTTTCATCCCATCTAGCAACAATGCTCTGCACTGTGTGTGTTTATATATTTACATATTTATTCCATCTAGCTACAATGCTCAGCACTGGGTGTGTTTATATTTATATATCTATATATTTATTCCATCTAGCTACAATGCTCCGCACTGTGTTTTTATATATCTACATATTATTCCATCTAGCTACATTGCTCCGCACTGTGTGTGTTTATATACTTGCATATTTATTCCACCTAGCTGCAATGCTCCGTACTGTGGGTGTTTATATATCTACATATTTATTCCATCTAGCTACAATGCTCTGCACTGTGTGTTCATATATTCATATATTTATTCCATCCAGCTACAATGCTCTGCACTGTGTGTCTGTGTGTATATATATTTTTTATAGTAATATGTACATATGTATATTAGCTGCTCTTGCTTGCTTGTTTTTTTCTTGCCTTCTGATTGTTGCTCTGAGTGTTGCTATCCCTGTGCTGTTGCAATCCTGGAATTTCCCCGTTGTGGGACTAATAAAGGCTTATCTTATCTTATTATGAACATTTTCAAAACCTTTAAAACTCACAACAGTATTGTAAACAGAACCTGAGCCACCGGGTGGACCACCGGTTGACCCTGCACGACTAAGTGGGTTATTCTTCCACTTTGAACCAGTCGTGCTCTACTAAACAGTCTTAACAGAACCACTGCTGTGGTTTGAGTTCAGGGGCTTCTAGCGAGCCCGTGGTGGGCATGGCCCTGGAGGCACTGGGTATGGCGGATCTGGGTATTCTGCTGCAAAGTTCTAGTCTGGGTCCCACACTGGCTGGATCGGCTCCAGCATGGCGGCTTGGTCTGGAGCACCTGCTCTCACCTTTCGCAGATGGCTCGCGTGCCATCTTGAACCATCAGCCATTTGGAAGGTGGCTGGCCCCAACTGCACAGTGATTCTCATTAGTGATGACTGGAACAGCTGTGGGTCTAGGCGGTTGGATCGATGAACCCGAACCCAGCCAAGCACTGCAAGCGGTGAGCTGTTCGGCTGCTACTCTCTCAACCCGGATGATGGTTGCTGCTGTGGCGGCGTGCCATTCACGCCAGCGGCAGGACGTGCCCTGGATCAGCGTTGCTCTACTGGGTCCAGCTGGGCCACGAACTCTCTATCCTGCAGCACTGCGGCAGCTCCCTGAGACTGATGCCGGGTGAGGATGCGAGGTGAGTACAGCTTCTTCTCTCTCTCTCCTGATGCTGATGTGGTTGTGGTGATGTGTCGCTGTTGCCTTCGACGGGAGACGTGCCGGGTTGTCGTCGTTCACCGGGGTCCGCTTTGGAACACAAACTCCCTCTCCTACAGCTCTGCAGCAGCTCATTGAGGCTTATGCTGGGTGAGGATCAGAGGTGAGTCCGGTTTGTGCCCTTCCCCTGTGCTGTGCTCGCTCTGCGGTGTCAAGCTTGGAGTGGCTGTACCCTCGGGTGTGTTGCACTCCCATCATCAGCGGTCAAACAGAGTTCTTGGTTATTGTGAATGGCAAAGGCTAACTCATAAAACAGGTCGCACCCCAGGACGTTGTCTCCGTGCGTGGCCACCTGGAAGATGAATGCCAGGAAGACTCTTGATCCGTAGCGAACCGTCAGTGTTATTGTTCCTACGAGGCTGATGCATGTGTGCCCATAGCCGTACATCTCCGCTGGATTCTTCCCGATAAGATGGTTAGGAAAGAATTTTTTGACAGTGACCCAGTTCATCATGGACCTCAAACAGGTGTCCAGCAGCAACAGTAAGCTGACGTCTAACCTCACCGTGCACCACTTGTACGCTGCCCTTCTGGAGCCCACTGCATGGATGGTGGTTGTTGGTGGTTCTGTTGAGCTGGGTAGCACGCTTGGTGTTCATCGTGTCGGAAGTGATTAAGCTTGCTGCATTGTTAGCATCGCTGCCCCCTGGCCGGGGTGGATCACGCTCGCTCTTGGTGCGTCGGAGAGCTACAGTTACTGCACGAATAGTGTCTCGTGATGTTCCTCAGTCCCACGGTGTTCACCTCGGTGCCCTCTGTGAAGGCCATGGTGTAACTGGGTTCCTCTGCCGGGGTAAGTGCATGAGCTAGCGGGGCCCGATGTTGTGGGTTACCTAGCTGTGATGTTAGCTTGTCGGCGGCCTCTAGCTGGAATGCTAACCCCACCGCCTTCACCACAAGCAAGTTGTCCAGCACCATCAGCAGCTTCGCCCGCAGCCGCAGGTTGTTGGTGTGCTCCGCTAGCTGGTCCTGCACCATTTTGTCCTCTAGTTGCCCAAACCTGCAAGTGCTTGCCAGACAGCAGAGGTCCACGATGTACTGCTGGGCCATCTCTCTTGCTCTCTGTCGGCACTGGCGGAATCTTATCCTCCTCGTGTAGTGAAATGTCCGGTGAGTGGTGGACCCGGGCTGGGCCAACGCTGCACCCATGGAGGACCCCGGCTGGGATAACACCGCACCCCCGGTGGACCCCGGCTGGGCCAAGGTTGCAGCTGCGGTAGACCAGCTGACTGGTGAGGGCACCAGACCAAGAAGGCAGTCCACCAACAGGATACCAGGTGCGGATGACGTGGGTGGACCCAAGTTGGCCTTCACGGTGGGGGCAGTTTGACCCTCAGCGACCTCAGGTGGCGAACCTGGATCTTCAGAGGCTTCAGGCAGTGTTGGATGGTCTCCAGCGACCCTGGGAGAGAGCTCAGAGACAGCACAGAGAGAAGAGGGGTCAGGGTCAAAGGCAACGGCGGAGCCTGGCAAGGCGAGCTCAAGTGCGGTGGGTGGCTGCACCTGGCTCTCCTCACCAAGAGCCAGGCAAGATCACTCTAACACTGAGAGGAGAAAAACAAAAGACAGCACTTGTCTGAGCTCGAGCTCCACCGCCATCCAGGACTCCGACGATCCAGGCGACGATTGTCCTGCAGGCTTGGCCCTCAAGAGGTTCAGCTCAGGTGTCCACTCTGCTGCAGTGGCCCCTGCAACAGGCATGATGGTCATAACAGTCCCGGTCCCCTCCAGCGACGTTACCCACACAGGCGATCCTTCCAGTGTGGATTCTGGAGGAGAAGTCTCCAGTTGCGCTGGACCCAGGGGGACTGAAGACAGGGGACGCTTTCCCATCGGTGCAGGCTTCAATTTGGTCTCAGCGCCCTCCCTCTGCCCAAAGAGACTCTGCAGGGCTGGGATGGAGTCCTCCAGCACCGCGGACTCCTCCATCATCCGGGGGTTGAGCTCCAGGGCTGATGGACACTCAGAGGCGAGAGGAGGAGATATGGAGAGGGTAGGTGAGTCACTTGTGGCTGCAACGGGTGGTGAGGACCCAGTGTACTGCAAAAACTGGGCCTCACCCCCAGGAGTCAGGCAAGGTAATTTGTCAGATGAATGAACAGAATGAAAAAACACTTGCCTGTTCTCCCCGGGGATGATGGTTCCTGCTGCAGCAAGCCCAGCTTCTCCCATCTTCATGTCAGCAGTGAGCACAGGCCCCTCTGGGAAACCTGAAGGAACTGCCCCTGCAGACTGGGTGACGAACAAGACAGAGGGAGGACCAGCTGCGCTCTCAGCGGTCGAAGAAGGCGCCGCGAGCGAAGGGAACTCAGCTGCTACGACCCCGGGATGGAAAGCTGGCAAAACAGCCGGAGAAGAGTCCCAAGGGGCTGGACCTATTGGAGTTCCTCCTGAACATGGTGGGCATGGATCGGCAGGCTGAGGAATGGAGGAGTTCTCCCACAGCCCGTGGCTGTCAGAGAGGCTAGATTTTCCTTCTGGCGATCCAGCGGGCACTCAGGAACAGGGGAAGAGGACACGAATAGTACAGGTGAGGTAATGTTTGCTGCAGCGGGTGGGGAGAATTCAGGGGGCTGTATCCCCTGAGGCTCCCTACCAGGAATCTGGCAAGGCATATCATGATGAATTAAAGAGGAAACTGATGGCACTTGCTTGTCTTCCTGGTACGTGATGTTCTCCACTGCAGCCGGGGCACAGTCATCCCTCTCCGTGTCTGTGGTGATGGCTCTCCACCAAGATTTCCAGGATCGGTGACAAGGAGAGGGAGGCAGAGGTGTGGGCTCGTCACAGAGAAGTGGGAGCTCTGGGGTCTGAGAATGCTTGCTCATCGGCTCTACTTTGGGTTCCCTCGGAGAATACGCCTCCAACTCCCATGCCAGATCCGGGAGGAGCCACGGCTTCATTTCTAGAAGGAGGTCAGTCTCAGCCAACAACACCTGTTTGCATTCCTCTAGCTCCTCGGCAGACGGAGTGGGCCAAGGCTCAGGTGAAGGAGGCGGGGCTGCCATGGGGGAGACTGATAGCCTCTTGCGGCGCAAGCATTTCCTCTTCATTCAGGGTGGCTCCGGTGTCCAAGCGGCTTCCTCAGGCTCCTCACTCGCACATGAAAGGGAAAAAATGGAGGCTAGGATGTCAGCCGCTTCTGGGTTATTCCAGAGGCTTGGTCACATTTCCATTATCCCCGCTGCACTGTCCCGGGCTTCTTGAACCCTCTCAAGAATGCAGGATTCCTGCATCCAGGTGAGAATGTCCTCCAAGACACACAGCGCACGCAGCTCCACATTGGACATGGTACTCCGGACTCAGGTGGGTGGAAAAAAAACACAAAAGGATGAAAAATTGCACACACAACACCTCCGCTGGGTTTTATTATCTGGCCGGATTATTCTGTCATGAACTGCTGTCCCTCCGGTGGCAAAAGAGACAAAACCCACTTGCAGGATAGTGTTGTGTGTGTTTATTGAGCATAAAGTCTTGAACATAAGCTACAATGAGCAAACTGAACAAAAACAACAAACAGACAAGAAATGCTCTCAAGCCCCCTAGCAAGTAGGTTAAAAGAGAATAAAGACCCAAGGCGCTCACAGACGAAACTGATGAGCGGGGGGAACAAAACAAGAAAACCCAAAGCGCTCCCAGGCAAAATGGTGAGCAGGGATAACAGTACTTACAGAGCTGACACAAGAGCAATCCATGGAGGTAGACAATCCAATAATCCAGAGAGAGCCAAATGAAGAGACTGAGCTTAAGTACAAGTGAGCAAAACAACAGATGTGAACACAGGTGTGTCAATGTGTGGGCTGAACTGAGCAGGAGAAGCAATCAGTGATTGGAATCAGCTGTCATGCAATGACAGGAGAGGGAAGCATGGCTATCAGCAGACAGGAGGCACAACAAGACCAAACCCCCTGACCACTGACAGTCACAAAATAAATATACACAAACCAAAAGCAGACTAAGGAAAAACTTCAAAAGATAATCAAATAGTTCCAGAACATAAAAGGCACCAACCTATAACAGAGCATGGCAAAACAATGAAACACAATACGGAACTCAAAAGGCATCATAAAACACAGATAACTATGAAACAGAAAAGAGCCATGAAGCCGAGCTCGGGAGGATCCCAAGCCCAGTTCATGACAATATAGGCACGGCATGATGACGTCATCTGTGCCTGCGCCATCACATCCATGCTGCTCGTTGTTAGTATGGGAATATGTAACAACAAGGTCATCCGCACTCTAACTCGAGAACAAAAAACAGACCGTCAACGATGAAGCAGCTCATTTCCGCCTGATGAAATCACACCGACAGTGCTCAGATCTCTGACCGTTGACCTTAAGCACAACCTAGATGCAGAGCCATCTAGGATGTGCTTAAGGTCAAGGTCAATGGGCTATGAGAAGTAACGTTTTTGTGAAATCATAAATGCCCAGACCTCATGACATTGGACAATAACCTTGACCTCAACCTGGATGCAGATCTACCCGAGGATCCTTTTGAGTGAGTTAGGTGAAAATCGAGGTATTTGCATATACTGAGTAGTGATTCTTCTAAAATCAAATAAGTGCCCAGATCTCCTGACCTTTGACCTAGACTTTGAGCCCAACCTGGATGCAGACCCTCTTGAGGATCTCTTAATTTTTAATACGGTATTATGATACTGTGTCTTTGAATTGATACAGTATCACCAGCACAAAGTATTACAATACTGTGATGCATCAATTTTTCCCCCCACCCTTACTGAATGATTTTAAGGTCTAAAGCTCAAAGGTCTTGGTAACAGGGTTACAACCCTGCTAGGAAAACCAACATAAACATACAGTATAGGATGTCACTAATGTTTATTATGCTTGGTGAAACATAGAGGCATACGGTAATTACTCAATGTGTCTGTGTGTGGATCTGTCCGTGTGTGCAGATCTTTCCGCCTGTCTGTTTCAGCTCATCCAGTCATAATTAAGTGGAACTAAAAGCTTGTATCATTGTAACGCCATATTTTCTCAACTTTTAATTTGCCAAAATTTCGAGATAAGGCTTTGTTTTCAAAATAAAGACAAAAAATAGCTCCCCTTTACCGTCAATGCAGCTGAAACCTCATTGTAATACCTATGCTGGCTCAGTAGAGGTGGCAATGCACCTTTATTACAGTCCAACTGAGCACTTCCTGTCAACACTCAATCTCGTGTTGAACTTTTAAAATAGTTGTTTCTGCAAACTAAACACATATTCAGGAACTACACCATTTATTCAACACAATGTTTCTTTTCAGACATGTTTTACTGTTTACTTTTGAAGATAAAGGACAACGTACAGTATATTCTTCCTGTAGTTTACCGCTCATCTGTAAAAACTACAGTTCCCATATTGCTCAAGTGCAACGCACCAATCACAGCAGAGCTTCCTCTGAAGTCAAAGAAACTGGCAAAAAACATCAGAATTTAATTCTAAGAAGTGAAAATTCTACGAGCCGGATTCATTCTGCAATGGTCCGGACCAAGTGAGGATTAGAACATTGACAAGAATAGGAACTATATGTTGTGGAGTCCGGATTGCAGCCATAATGGACCAGATCCAGAGTCAGTGTAAATCCAGGGTTACAGAATGCAGAGGAGAGGTGTGGGTTTACATCCCTGTTGAGTACAATTCCACTGTACTGTAGTTTTAACAATGTTCTAAATTAGATATAGGTGCTAATAATCTGTCATAAGATTAACCTCTTTCAATAATAAAAAATTTTCAAAACATGACCTTATTACTATTGCTTATTTTGCTCTCTAATCCAGCCTTTTTGGCTTGATTTAAACAGCGGGGTGCGATTTCACAATTTCTTGACAAAAAAAAAAAAATCAAAACGTTTTCAGAGCTGTTTGATGGCTTTACATACCACCCAAGTATTGCCAATATCTGACTGTCACAGGACAACAATAGATAATTTCTAAAATTATGTGTTGTACAATGACGTGTCAAGGAGTGTTCAACTAATACGCTACTTGATTATTATTTCTTTCAATTCAGGTTTGTTTAAATTAAAAACTTTAATTCCTTGATCAACAATAATATCTACAAAATAGTAAATATGAGCAACATTTTTCCCATTTTGTAAGATCGTACACCTAGTTGCAATTTGAGTGGCATTTCTGGCTTCAAATAAGTCAGTTTCCTAGAGTAACTGACTCAGGGTACTAAAATACATGAGAAATGCATGTAGTTCACGCTCTAGTAAGACGTTATCTTCACTGCTTCATAGTAACAAATCATTTATGATACATACTGATGTTACATAAACAGTAGCTTTCATCCAGTCTGTAACATAAATGTGCCATCTTTATTTTTTGTAGATTAAGCTATCTAGCCGCAAAGCCATTTTGGAGCTTCCTTATCCAATGAAGATGTACAGCCATCCATCCATCCATCCTCTACCACTTTTCCCGAGGTCCGGGTCACGGAGGCAGCAGTTCAAGCAGAGAAGACCAGACTTCCCTCTTCCCAGCCACCTGCTCCAGCTCTTCAGAGAGGATACCAAGGCGTTCCTGGACCAGCTGGGAGACACAGTCTCTCCAGTGAGTCCTGGGTCTGTCCCGGGGTCTCCTCCCAGAGGGATGTGCCCGAAACACCTCAAGTGGGAGGCGTCCAGGAGGCATCCTGATCATATGTCCATACCACCTCAACTGGCTCCTTTCAATGTGGAGGAGCAGCGGTTCTACTCTGAGCCTCTCCCGGACGACTGAGGTCCTCACCCTATCTCTGAGGGTGAGTCCAGCGATCCTATGAAGAAAGCTCATTTCAGCTGCTTGTATCCGCGATCTTATTCTTTCGGTCTTACCCAAAGCTCATGACCATAGGTGAGGGCAGGAATGTAGATTGACTGGTAAATCGACAGCTTTGCCTTAGAGCTCAGCACCCTTTTCACCACAACAGACCGGTACAATGTCCACATCACTGCAGATGCTGCGCCGATCCGTCTGTCAATCTCTTGCTCCATTCTCCCCTCACTCGTGAATAAGACCCCGAGATACTTAAACTCCTTCACTTGGGGCAAGAGCCTGTCCCCAACCCGGAGAGGACAATCCACCTTTTTCCAGCTGAGGACCATGGACTCAGACTTAGAGGTACTGATTCTCATCCCAGCCTCTTCACACTCAGCGGCAAACCGTCCCAGTAAGAACTGTAGGTCATTGCTCGATGAAGCCTGCAGGACAACATTATCTGCAAACAACAGAGATGAGATCCTGTGGTCACCATGCATGACACTCTCCATTCCCTGGCTGCACCTAGAAATCCTGTCCATAAAAATTATGAACAGGATCGGTGACAAAGGACAGCCCTGGCGGAGTCCAACTCTCACTGGGAATCCAATCGAGTGCTGGCAAATACAAACCAAACTCTCACAACGGTCATACAGAGACCGAATAACTTGTAACAATAAGCCCGATACCCCATACTCCCGAAGCACCCCCCACAAAAAACCACAAGGGACACGATCAAATGCCTTCTCCAAGTCCACAAAACACATATAAACTGGTTGGGCAAACTCCCATGAACCCTCAAGGATTCTCGAGAGGGTAAAGAGCTGGTCCAATGTGCCACAGCCAGGACGAAAACCACATTGCTCCTCCTGGATTTGAAGTTCGACCAACGGCTGGACTCTCCTCTCTAGTACCTTGGCATAGACCTTCCCAGGTAGGCTGAGGAGTGTGATCCCTCTAAAGTTGGAGCATACCCTCCGGTCTCTTTTTTTGAAGAGAGGAACCACCACCCTGGTTTGCCATGCCAAAGGCACTGCCCCCGACCTCCATGCAATGTTGCAAAGGTGTGTCAACCACGACAGCCCTACAACATCCAGGGCCTTGAGGTACTCAGGGCGAATCTCGTCCACCCCCGGGGCCCGGCCACCAAAGAGATTTTTAACCACCTCAGCCCCTGTGATAGGCGAGTCATCCCCCTTGTCCACAAGCCCTGCTTCCTCTGTGGAAGGTGTATCAGTGGGATTGAGGAGATCCTCGAAGTATTCCTTCCACCACCCGATGATATCCCCAGTCGAAGTCAGCAGCGCCCCATCTGCACCATACACAGTGTGGACAGGGAGCTGCTTCCCCCTCCTGAGCCGCCAGACAGTTTGCCAGAATCTCTTCGAGGCCGACCGAAAGTCTTGTTCCATGGCCTCACCGAACTCCTCCCATACCCGGGTTTTTGCTTCAGCAACCACCTGAGCTGCACTCCGCTTGGCCTGCCGGTACACTTCAGCTGCTTTGGGAGTCTCATAAGCCAACTAAGCCTGATAGGACGCCTTCTTCAGCTTAATGGCCCCCCTCACCACTGGTGTCCACCACTTGGTTCGGGGGTTGCCACCACAAGACGCCCTGACCACCTTGCGGCCGCAGCTCTGGGCTGCCGATTCAACAATGGAGGTGGAGAACATGGCCCATTCAGACTCCATGTCTCCAGACTCCCTCGGAATGTGGGGGGAGTCTGGAGACGGGTTTGCGTGCCCTAGTGATCCCAGGAGTTATGTTGTCCAGGGCAATTTGCCTCTGGTAGGGTCACCCAAGACAAACTGGTCCTGGGTGAAGGGCCAGAGTAAGAACGATCCAACAGACTCTCATGATAAATACTAGAACAAGGATCCAGTGTACCCCACCCGGTATGGGGTTACTGGGGCCCCACCCTGGAGCCAGGCCTGGGGGAGGGGCTCGATGGCTAGCGTCTGGTGGCCGGGTTTCCGCCCATGGGACCCAGCTGGGCTCAGCCCGAAGGAGTTACATGGGTCCGCCTTCCAGTGGGCTCACCACCTGCAAGAGGGATCATGGGGGTCCAGTGCTATGTGGATCAGGTGGCAGTCAAAGGCGGAGACCTTGGCAGTCTGATCCCAAGCTTCCTAAACTGGCTTTTGGGACATGAAGATGTACGTGTATAGAGATTAATAAACTAAAACAGTAAGTGTTTTTACATTTATATACAACAAAATTAAAGCCTGACTCACTGTAATGATGAAAAAAAAATCAGATTTAACTGTGGAGGCAGTTGATACAGTTGAGAAAAAGGGATAGAACAAACATTTCTTTATTTTCCTATTTTACGATTAATGTGTTCAAACTTTTTGAGCAAGTTCTTCATAAATAAAAAAGATTTTAAATGTTACATTTTCCATCAAGTAAGAAGCTGCCTGTCATACGGTCAATACAGACCATGCAAACACAATGTGACGTTTCTCTTTTATAGAAGTTGTAAATACTCTCTGCCAGTACAGAGTTTCAAATGCTGTTTGTTGGAGATGCCTAGCTTAGTGATGTTATTGTCAAAGTTAAGCCAGATTTAACTTTTGTGCACAAAAAGTCTTTTGTTGTTTTGCTGCAGCCTACTGGAGTGGGACCGCTACCCGGTCTGCCAACGGTCCCACTGAAACGGAAACTGCATGAGTGACATTCAGAACATAACTTGATGTTTCTCTCAGTTGTTGTGTTACCCTTTTTACAGTTAGAGTAAAAAAACAGGTTTTCACGTTAGCACATGATGACAACAACAGCTATTTAGAAAGAGTGGCTTGAGCAAATGAAGAAGCCTTTGATTGTTCTTTGTAATGCAGCACAAGGCTCACAGGGAAGTCAGTCGTGTTTATCCCTCTGGTTATCCCTCCATCTAAATCTTTCCACCAACTGATGATGAGACTCTGGGGGGACTTGTAGCTTTAATAGGAACTCAAAAAAATTTCACATTTTCTTTTTGTGCTCTAATTTATTCCCTTCTTCCAATTTTGCTATTTTTATTTCTGCTCTTTATTCTTGCTCTGTTTGTGTGTGCGTGTCTCCTTAAAGCTTAGCTCTGGAGCAGTGTCAACACCGTGAGTGTGTGTTGTGTTGACAGCCATCCTTCTTCTCCAGGTGTAGACTCTGTTGGCAGTCTCTCACAGCAAGGGTCCAGCCTTTGTACACCACACCACTATCAACAATGGGCCAGCTGTAAACAGCGCACCACCGCTTTAAGCTTATCTTTAAAGCCCAACCAGTTGGATCACACTGACAATGAAGCAGCAGTCGCGTCCATCATGTTGAAGCCATTTAAAGCTCATCTATCAGTGGAGCGACATCATTAGCACAGCTCTACACTTCAAACATGAGCCTCCCCCCATTTAAAACCTCATCACTTAGCCATTTGACACAGTCATTTAAGAAAGAGAGAAATGTGAAAACAATGGGGTAATGCTGTGTGCATGTGTCGCACTTGTTATAAAGATGAGCTTATCTGATTTCTTAAAATGTACTGAATTAAGAATTGCAGGGGCATGCAGCAGCAGGGAAAAACAACAGATCACACCAGCGGCATCTTTATTATTATTATGTGGGATGCTTACCTGGAGGCATGCGGGCGCTCGGCCATGTGGTTTGTTGACATCCACAGCTACGAGCTGCCACCCCCCGGCGGCGTCTTCGTGGAACATCTGAGGCACAAGGACAGCACATAAGTGGCAGAACATGCAAAAAAACATGCATATCATTCAGAGTACTGGACAAAACCCACATTTCGTACCCTTGGCTACATCTGCATAAGACATCTGTGGCCACAAAAAAGCTGAAGGCATTTTACACAGAGAACATGCCCACACAAACAGCAAGACCGTTACTAAATACGGTATGCAGGCCTAAGACTCTAACACTGGGTATAAAAACAGGCCTATATCACAGCCGAGGCTTCCAAACAATGCACAATGCAGCTGTTACCCTCATTAATATCAATAACTGTTCCAAAACACAAGTGTAACAACTTGTAACAAATATCATCACAACAAAGACAGTTAGTGTTAACTGCATGGCAACTAATTCAACCTGTGAAGTATTTTTTGTGTACAGTACAAACATTACAGCATTTTATACAACAGTTAATTCTGACTTAGAAATCTGATTGGATATTATGGATTAGAGGAGTTTGTGTACTTCACAGCAGCCATGCTTGCACGCTTCACCAGACACATATCACTCAGTTTCAGCTGTATTCTAATAATTGTTAATCACAGCAACTGTTGGTAACTTCTTATAATCTGCAAAATGTAATGTGTTGTGTACCTTAATTTCTACAGTGAGGAGCTGTTTTAAGAGTCAAACTTCACAACCTGAAAATGGTATTGTCATGTTCCGGGTTCATGCTAATAGTTTGCCCAGTTAGCAGTGTCATTTTACTGTTAAAACCTCACTGTGTACAGTTTTTACTGAAGCCTCACAATATAATGTGTGCATCTGACTCTTTATTTCATCTGAAGATGCCAATAAAATGTCAGTGAAAAGGACATAAACAAAAGTGGAGATACTGATAGAGTGCTACCTGGCAAGCAGGCCATTTGACCAAAGCAACTGGACTGATGGACTCTGGAAAAATATGTACAGTATATACACTACCGTTCAAAAGTTTGGGGTCACCCACACAATTATTCTGTGTTTTCCATGAAAAGTCACACTTATTTACCACCATGAGTTGTAAAATGAATAGAAAATATAGTCAAGACATTGACAAGGTTAGAAATAATGATTTGTATTTGAAATAATTTTTCCTTCAAACTTTGCTTTTGTCAAAGAATCCTCCATTTGCAGCAATTACAGCATTGCAGACCTAACATGATTGCACAAGGGTTTTCTAATCATCCATTAGCCTTCTGACGCAATGAGCAAACACACTGTACCATTAGAACACTGGAGTGATAGTTGCTGGAAATGGGCCTCTATACACCTATGTAGATATTGCACCAAAAACCAGACATTTGCAGCTAGAATAGTCATTTACCACATTAGCAATGTATATTTCTGATTAGTTTAAAGTTATCTTCATTGAAAAAAGGTGCTTTTCTTTCAAAAATAAGGAAATTTCTAAGTGACCCCAAACTTTTGAACGGTAGTGTACATATAAACAATGACTCCTGGATAATAGAAAATTTCATTGAAAAAATATGTATGAAATGACAAAAAAGATATATGTTATAAGGGTGGGAGAAAAATAGATTAATCATAATATTGCAATACTTTGTGGTGATTATACTGCATCGATTCAGAGACACTAGTATTGTGATACTTTATTAAGAATTATTAAAAAATGTTGAAAACACAAACTTACCGATTTAGGTACCAGATTAATAAAAAAACCAACTGACTTTTCAGTCCATTAGATGGTGCTAAATGCTCACTGTCTAGTCAGGTCAATACAGCAAAGGAGTGACTCCTGAGATCTAGCCAAGAGCTGAACAAGACAAAGATGGGGATGGGAAATTGCAATATATGATATTGCAAAACTCAGTGTATTACAAGATTGTGAGTGTCGCAGCACACCCTAAGTATTGTGACAGTGTCGTATTGTCTGCCCTGTGGGAACTCCCACCCCTAATATTACCCTGTAAATTTCCCCGCTGTGGGACTAATAAAGGATTATCTTATGGTATCACCTTATATTATGCTCATTGTTTGTGTTACCAACATTCAAGAGTTGCAGTTGGGAACCACTTGTTTTCTCATAGCAATACTAGTCTTGGCAGAACAATATAACTTTAACTAAAACAACTGTTGATCTGTTATCACTTATTATTGCTTAATTTTGGCAGTCATACTTGTGGCTTGTTAAGACATACTGTACAGGATACCTACTGTAGGTTGTGGGGAAAAGGTAGGAATCCAAGTAGCTCTGAAAGGATGCATCTCACGGAGAGGGGAAATGCTGGTGAATGTTACGATTTCTGGGTTTTGTCTAGGTTCACAAATAGGTTGCAAAACACTCTGTAAAAAGTTTTTAAGGTTTTTTATTTTTTAAAGAATTTGTTTTTCCACAAACAGTTGTAAACATTTGCAAAAAAGTTGTGTTTGCAAATGGTTTTTAATGCATGCCACTTAAGTTCTTTTTGGTTCACCAAGTAGTGTGACGGGGTTTCATCAGGGTTCGTAAAAGGTTGCACAACAGTTCAGCAACAGTTTTTACGGTGGCAGTTTTTCTTGTTGCATAAACAGTTTTTGTTGTTGCAGAAAAACTTTGAACTGTGACAAGAAAAACAGCCATCATAAAAACTGTTTGCGAACTGTTGTGCACTCTTACAAACCCTGACAAAACCCAAACAATCGCAAAACTTGTGAACATTTCTCAGTATTTAGCGCGCCGTGAGATACTACACTATAGCAGCTGTTTAAGAACTTTTACAAATGCTTGAAATCTGAATGCTGGGGATGGTTTGGTCACATCTTTTAATAATGACAGAGGCAAACCCTGATTTTCGTGAACATTCATCAGAAATGTTGGCGAATCTAAAAATCACAACATTTGCCAGCACTTGTCGCTCCGTGATATGTGATGAATTGATTAATCATAAAATATGCCATCCATCAACTGACTTTTCTAGCCACTTATTCCTCCTCAGGGTCACATGGGGTGCCAAAGCCTACCGTGGGCAAGAACCAAGGTATACCTTGAAACACAAATAAGTGCATAACCAACATTAATTAAAATATTTGGGATTTTTTTTTTACAAAATTACCATGCCATCTTTAAGGTGGTAATCCAAAAGAGCATGAGGACGTTCATTTATTTATTTTTATTAATCTTTTTTAAGGGCATACTGTCATGTGTGGAGCTGGTGTTTCAGCTCCGCCCATGACTTGTGGCTGTAGCTTCTGATTTTTGTTGATTGGTTCCTGCTGGCAGGTTGAGCCCTGGGCTTTGGCTCTCGCCAGTCTACAGCCACACCACTCTCTCTACCAGACACTCACAAGCTGTTGGTTATTTTCTCATTTGTTCCTGCACGCACGCACGTGTGCGCGCACACACACACACACACAGAGTCGTGCACGGACTCCCGCCGCACACCTGCGTCCACTTGTCACCCATTGGCCTGTTTGGTATTTATTGGGTGATAGTGGGGTATTCAGTGTGGTGGCGTAAGTCATCTCTACATGATCAGTCTGTTGTCACCGGCCTATGTTTCCCTGGAGCTGTTGGTACCCTTTTCCCTACGGACTACTACGGTGTTGTTTCCCCAGAGCCCGCTGAGCTCCGACGCCCTCTGTAAGTCCTCCTTCTATTTTCCTTTCGCTGCCCAGTTCCGCACCGGGAGCGTTCCTTGCCTACTGAGCTCGGGCGTGCATTGCTTGTGTGCTAGACTGAATCATCCAACTGACCATTTCCCTGTATTTTGTGTATTATTGAGTTGTCCCGTTCTGTTAATAAACTCGTTCACTTCACCTGCATTTTGGGCTCGCATCAATTCATATGTTCGCTGCGCAATTACGCAGCAGACATGACAGTACGCCACCACCAAATTGAGCCCAAGCGGTGAAGTGGTGTGTCATTTTTTTCATTTTTGTGTTTTTTTCCAAATACCTGTTCGGAGCCTGATGTCCCACACTGGCAGAAGTGGATGGGCAGTGGGACAGCCTAGTGCAGAGGAGCAGGAGGCAGCCTGGCTGATCTGGGAGTTGTTGGAGGACGCTCATGATGCCATCGGTCCCAGAGGAAGACTAGACCGCCTCAATGGAGTGTTAAGGATCCTGGGGGCTCATCGGGGACTCTGGAATTACTCCAAATACTCCGAACTGCTGTCCGCTGTCTGTGCTCTTGAACAGGCTTTTCCTGACCTGAGGAGAAGGGCTTTCTGCATTAAGCCGCAACAGAAATGGTCTTCTCTGCCGGCGGCCATCTTTCCCTCCGCACCATCTCCTACTCCAAGATGGCTGCAACCAGGCCGACGGTGTCGACGTCATCTGGCCCCGGATTCCTGGAAGATTAAACCAGCCCTGCTAACTGCTTCTCTCCCTACATTGAGCCCAGTTATCCCCGCAGTGGATCCTCATCCTCAAATCTTAGCAGTCCCATCTGCAGAATCCTCCTCCACAGCCGCTGCGAGGTCTCCTTCTTCGGTGAGTCTACAGGCAGTAGAGGGGTGCTTGCTTTCCTCACCGGGGGCTCCCGTTCCTGTGGCGAGAGGGGCGGCTCCTAAACTGTCAATAGAGGGGCCAAGCACCGTCTTTCCCGGACGGACGGATGACAACGCCCAAGCAACAGCAGCGGCTAACATCATTATCCGGGAAAACAGGTAAATTAACTTTCATTTGACTCCTATTAATAGTGAAATGTCTTGCCTGATTCCCGGGGGGGGGGGGGGGCTCTGGGTAGGCAGTCCCCTGAGTTCTCCCCACTCGCTGCTGTTAAGAACTGTTCACCAGGCCTCTCCCTACTTTCTTCTGTTTCCTTTGTTTGCCCGCCAGAACCGGAGCCGAGCAGGCAGGACCAGGAGGAGCCAGAGGTCCAGGAGGATTGTTCTTCCATAGGAATGGTGAATCAGATCCCTGCCGCCACACCAGAGGAGTCACCAGCGTGGATCGCGGCAGCTAGGGAGATCAAGACTGCAGTAACCATCATGCCTGCTGCGGAGGCCACTACAGCAGAGTCTACGCTTAAGCTGAACCTCCAGGAGGCCGAGCTGGGGAATACATCACCCAGATCGTCGGAGTCCTGGACAGCGGTGGAGCTTGAGCTAAGGCAAGTGCTTAAGCTCTTGGTGAGGAGAGCCGGGCGCAGCTGACCACTGTGTCTGAGCTTGCCTTGCTGGGCTCCGCCACTCCCGGCGACCCTACTCTTCTTTCTCCCTGTCTAAGTCCTCTTCCAGGGTCGCCGGAGAAATTCCAACCTCGCCAGACAGGTCTGATGATCCAGGTTTGCTGCTGGAGGTCACTGTGGGTCCAGCTTCTCCTGCCGAGGAGGTCATTGTGGGTGCTCTGCTCCAGCCGAGGGTGCCCGTAATTGATCACCTTCTAGCTCAGGTGCTCGTAGAGGTCGGCTGGCCCACGGTTAAAGCAGCGTTGGGGTCAGCAGTGACCCAGCCGGGTCCCACCATGGGTGCAGCAGGGGTCAAGCCAGATTCCACCGTGGGTGCAACGCAGGCCCAGTCGGGGCTCAACGCGGGAGCAATGAGTTCCCAGGAACGGGCCACCGCTGGTGCAACGTTGTCCCAGGCCGGGACCACCACAGATGCAGCCATGGCCCAGCCCAGGTCCACCGCAGGTACTACAGAGTTCCAGTCTCACATCGGGACCACCGAGGGTGCTACTGGACAGCCTGGGGACACCAGGGTCTTCCCTTTTGGAGGTCCTGTGGGTGTTCCTCCTCTTTCTGCTGGGCACCGTTGTGGTCCTATTTTCTCCGCCACCTGTGACCGCAGGGGTTTCCTTCCCTCTGCCCGGCCACCCACCTCTCAGTCTCCCGGTGGGTAGGCTGCCGCCTCATTTGCCGTTCCGGTCCTGGTGGCTTAATCATGTGGGCAGGCCACCCGAAAGACTGGGTTCCCTAGCCGGGTGGCCCGTGTGCCCTGGCAGGCCACCTGACACTGTTCTATGGGCTGCCTGCTGGGCCTTGGACTCTGGCTGGCCCGCTGAACTGTAGCACTCTTGGGGTGGGGTGAGTTAGTTTAGTTTTGGGGGTTGGGATTTTTGTGCTACCTTGTGTTGTGGCGTTCTTTGTTTTGTTCCCTCCTGACCTGTTCCCCCTACCTCCTGCCCTGGTTAGTAGTGTTGGCCTTCTGGGGGCGGGGGGCAGGTTTTTTCCTGTGTTTTGTGTTCTTTTTTGATCGTACGTGGGTGTCTTGGGGGGGGGGGGGCTCTGTCATGTGTGGAGCTGGTGTTTCAGCTCTGCCCATGACTTGTGGCTGTAGCTTCTGATTTTTGTTGATTGGTTCCAGCTGGCAGGTTGAGCCCTGGGCTTTGGCTCTCGCCAGTCTACAGCCACACCCCTCTCTATACCAGACACTCACAAGCTGTTGGTTATTTTCTCATTTGTTCCTGCACACACACACACACACACACACACACACACACACACACACACACACACACACACACACACACACACACACACACACACAGATGCTTGCACACACACACGCTCATGCACGGACTCCCGCTGCACACCTGTATCCACTTGTCACCCATTGGCCTGCTTGGTATTTACTGGGTGATAGTGGGGCATTCAGTGTGGTGGCATAAGTCCTCTCTACATGATCAGTCTGTAGTCACCGGCCTATGTTTCCCTGGAGCTGTTTGCACCCTTTTTCCTACAGACTACTACGGTGTTGTTTCCCAGAGCCCGCTGAGCTCCGACGCTCTCTGTAAGTCCCTTCTATTTTCCTTTCACTGCCCAGTTCCGCCCTGGGAGCGTTCCTTGCCTACTGAGCTTGGGCGTGCACTGTTTGTGTGCCAGACTGAATCATCCAACTGACTATTTCCCTGTATTTTGTGTATTTTTGAGTTGTCCCGTTCTGTTAATAAACTCGTTCACTTCACCTGCGTTTTGGGCTCACACCAATTCATATGTTCACTGCGCAATTACGCAGCAGACATGACACATACAATGATTATGAAAACACTGTCACAATTACAGCTTTTCTCGTTTTTTTTTTCTCCAGAAAACCCATACCGTCACCAGGGCCCTCACTGGGCCAACAACAGTGTCATAAACTGCCCTTTTAAGGGCTATTGAAGGACACCAAATGCTCACTGTGGTTTTCTGCACATTTATTAACTTAAAGACGAGCACACAAAGAACACTAAACATATACTGTACATACGGGACAGCTGCCCAGCCCACGAACCAGTTTGACAGCCAGAAGCTGTGCAGCACTGTCAAAATAAAACACAAACTGGAAACCATAATGATACAAGAACAACACAACCCCAAAATGTAAATAATAATACTACAAGTACAAAACGACAATAATTAAATAGGAACCAAATACAGCAGACAAGATAAACAAGGAACAAACAGACAGAAAAAGACTAAACTTAGACTGAAGACTGGGCATGGTGCCCACCCATGCCCAGGATCATGACAGTTCCCCCCCTCAAGAGGTGGCACCCAGACACCCCAGGGCAACATCAAAGAAAAAAAGAACCCCCCCACAAAGACCCCCCCCAAAAAAAGAAAAACAACCACCCCAGGGGGAGGAGGGGGAACCCAGGCACGGAGGGACTGAGACACAACAAGGAGGAAAAAAAAAAACAAAAACACTCACGACCCACAACCTGAACAAATGTGGTGGCCTAGGACTCATGGACCCCCGGCTGATAGCAACAACAGCTCGGGCGGCCTCCCAGAGTTCCTGAGCCACTGCGCAGCTGGCATAGCCCGTCGGGTGGCTTGTCCGAGTTCATGGGCAACCGGACCACTGAGCAACCCCCCCCCCCCCCAGGGGGGCGGCAGCTGGAACCCTTGCCCCCAGCGGACTGCAGGATCTCCAGCATGGAGAAGGCGCAGCTGGCTCCGTGGAAAATTGACCTTCAACCATGACTGCTGGCCAATGGTAGAGCCTGACAGAGATGGCGGTTGACCAGCAAGGGGACCAGATGAAGGAAGGGGCTGCTCAGTGGGGACCTCCGGTGAGGATGGGGAATCCATGATGACCCGAGACGAAGGCGTGGCACTCACGGCAGTCTCGGATGGAGGTGTTACACCCGCGGCGGCCTCAGGCTGAGGCACAGCACCCACAGAGGCCTCAGGCTGAGGCGCAGCACCCACGGAGGCCTTGGGCTGAGGCGCTGTACCTGCGGAGACCTCGGGTTGATGCATTGCACCTGCGGTGGCCTCAGACTGAGGCGGAGCACCCATGAACAACCGACTGACCCGCAAGAGAACCAGGCAAAGGAGGCGATCAATTGGCGGGGAATTACACCAAGGCCAAGGACCCACAGTGACCTCAGGTGACAAGGGAGGACCTGCGATGACCCCAGGCGAAGGTTGAGGACCCCCGGCATCCTTGGACTGAGGATGAGGCCCACAGCGTCCTCGGACAGAGGAGGAGGACCCACGGCAACCTCGGATGGAAGATGAGGATGACTATCAATGGACCCAGCTGAGGACTTGAGCAAAGGAGAACAAATAAATACCAGGTTATTACCACCGGCAGCAGTGGAGCCCGGCGAGGAGAATTCAGGAGTGGCCGACAGCTGCACCTGGTTCTCCTCACCCAGAGCTAAGCAAGGTTTCTCTAAAACAACTGCTATGAAAACAAAGAAGAGAACTTGCCTTAGCTCAAGCTACGCTGCCGTCCAGGACTCCGGCGAAACAAGCTGAGGCATCTTGAGTCCCTCCATCTGGGCGCCCTCTCCCGACATGGTCACCTTGGAGGAAAACGAAAGAAATATCGGAGAAGAATCACCGGCAGCAGTGGAGCTCGGCGAGGAGAGCTCAGGAGCAGAGGACGTCTGCACCCGACTCTCCCAACCACGAGCCAGACAAGATTTCTCTAGATCTGCAGATGTAATGACCAGTGTTGGAAGTAATGCATTACAAAGTAACGCATTACTGTAACGCCACTACTTTTGCAGTAACGTGCTGTGTAACGAAATTACTGTTTAAACATTCAGTAATGCGTTACAGTTACGGAAATTTGATCAGATGTGTTACTCGCGTTACTCGTTTTATTAATATGGATAGATATTTTTAGTGCAAATAAATATAAACTGATCCTACCATAGTGCAGCTGTCAGTCTCCTCTGTCGGTGTTATGCCGAAAATTGTCAGTTTCCTGTCCTACTCACACGCAACCCAGTGGAAAGAAATGCCGTGGCGGAGGCAATTTCTCATATCAAGCCCTGATCACCTGTTGTCCCAGCAGTGAGTAACCCCCAACATCTCCTACCTCTGTGGTTAAACATGCATATTTTTTGAGCAAGAAGCTTGCATTTAATATCTGCAGTTGTGTAAATGTGTAAGCTGTGTAAATAATTGTGCAAGTTTTCTTACGCACAGAGAAAAAGTGACTGTGATTTGTTGCAGTATGCTTTTTCTAAGCGGTGAACTTTCATTTACCTGTGATTTCTGTTCTATTTTATCTTATTCATTTACATGCTGCTGTGATCTCCACCTATTTCATGAAAGTAAATCCTCTAAATATGCATTTTTAATGGGCTGGTCCAGGGGTGTCAAACATATGGCTCGTAGGCCAAAAACGACCCACAATTTTCTCTGTGAATTTACAGCTTTATTTCTAGTAAATTTCTGACTTTCTACTGATTACAACAGTTAATGTAAATCTGAGACATTTTTTTCTCTTCAAGATGAGACTTTTTTCTCATCAATTTTCTTTTTCTTGATTTTTCTGATGAGAACAAGGGGCCCTTGATCTTGCTATGTGTGCAAGAGGATTTAAGTATGCATTTAAAAGTAACATGAAAGTTACTTTTCCAAGTAACTAGTTACTTTAATTATGCAGTAACTCTAAAGTAACTCAGTTACTTTTGAAAAGAAGTAACTAGTAACTGTAACTAGTTACTATTTTTTAGTAACTTGCCCAACACTGGTCATGACAGGTCAGAGTACTTGCCTGGACTCGAGCTCCACCGCCGTCCAGGACGCCTGCGATTCTGCTGCAGCGGCCCAGGCAGCAGACATGGTGGTAAATGCAGCTGAAGGGCCTCCAGGCACAGCGACCAGCGCAGGTGGCTCTCCCAGCGTGGCGGCTGGAACTGGAGGTCGCCTCACCACTGGCGCTGAGTCCCGTGCAGCTGAAACCAGGGGACACTCCATTGTTGGCACAGGTTTTAGGTCACAGGGGGCACTCTTCTCCTGTCCAGAACATGGCTGCGGTGCTGGAACAGGGCTCTCCAGGGCCGCAGGCTCCTCCGTCGTCCAACGGCTCCATTCCAGGACCGGCGGACACTCAAGGAAAACAGGAGGAGACATGGGAGTAGCAGATGAGGGAATGGTGTCAGCAGCAGGCGGTGAGGATTCAGTGAGTTCCTGTTGCTGAGCCTCACCACCGGGAGTTAGGCAAGATAATTCATTTTTAGGTAAGGGGGAATGAAAAAAACACTTGCCTTAATTCCCGGGGCATGATGGTCACCGCTGCTAAAGGCCCAGAGTCATTCCTCCCAGTGGCTGTAGCAGGTGTGAGCCCCCCTGAAGAAAATGGAGGAGCCAGCCCTGCAGACACGTCACTGGCCAAATCAGCTGCGGTGGCGGGGGAGTTCCTTCTCCTTCTCTGGCGTGAAGCAGCTGGGTGGTGGTGAGAGGCTGGGCGCATCTGATCCAGGGAACGTTTCATCAGCTCAGGAACAGACAGGGATGAGCTTCTTACCAGCCCGCGGAGCATAAGTTGCTGGTTGTCACAGAAACGAGGAGAGCTGTAAGTCCCAGGCAGCTCCATAGGCGGGGGTATGCCTCAATGGGCTGAGCCGCACTATCCCAGCATTGCAGCACCTCCTCAGGTGTGTGGCAGGAGTGAGCATCCGAGACAATGTTCTCCATAAGCTCAGCTGCCCAACACTCCTCCTCATCCAGACCAAAACTCCCGTAGTCCATGCAGCCAAGACATGCCAAAAAACCCAGACTAAAAAACATGGAAGAACAGAAAAAGAGGGGGAAAAAACAGCAGAAACGCACAGTGGCTGGTGTCCACACCCTGGGTCATGTCCTTCTGTCATAAACTGCCCTTTTAAGGGCTATTGAAGGACACCAAACGCTCACTGTGGTTTCTGCACATTTATTAACTTAAAAACGAACATATGAAGAACACTAAACATATACATACGGGATGATGACTGCACCGGAGGAGAGCGGGGCTCAACGTCCAAAGGTTAACAGAAGTCTGGGGACACCGGGCAAGGGAAATGATCAAGCCAGAGCACACCCGAAAGGATGCAGGGCTCATGGCTGAAACTAACGAGAAAGGACTAACCTGGCGGAGCTCTCCTGTTCTCCTCGACAACGAAACATAACACTCAGAGCAGGACTGTGCATCTGAGGATGGCAGCAGTAATGGAAGGAAACGACAAGGGGAAGAGGTTGCCGTGCCCTTAAATACTGTTTCTGATATGTGACAGGTGTGGATACATGAGTGGAGAAAGTAATACAATCAATGACAGCTGCGCAGCCCGCAAACCAGTTTGACAGCCAGAAGCTGCGCAGCGCTGTCAAAATAAAACACAAACTGGATACCACAATGATACAAGAATAACACAACCCCAAAATGTAAATAATAATACTACAAGTACAAAATGAGAATAATTAAATAGGAACCAGATACAGCAGACAGGATAAACAAGGAACAAACAGAAAAAGACTAAACTTAGACTGAAGACTGGGCACAGTGCCCACCCGTGCCCAGGAACATGACAAATAGAACAAAGTTTCTGTCCAGTGCAATAACAATATATCAAGTATAGAATATGCATAAAAAGAAAACAAAAAGAAAAAGAAAAGTAAGAAAAAAGGGGGGGAAGGGGGGTCAGTCTGGAGGCAAGGTTTGCATTGACTTAAAGTAATCTATGAAAGATTACCATCTATGAAAAAATTTAGCTGAAGAACCTTTTACTGCAAATCTTATTTTTTCTAGTTTAAGAAAAAAACATGATATCCTTAAGCCAGAGGGAAATAGAGGGGGGTTTAGGAGATTTCCATGAAAGCAAAATGCGGCATCTTGCTAAGAGAGCTGTACAGGCCAATATATCTGACTGAGTAGAGTCAGTGTGATGGGAGTTAACAGACAGCCCAAATATAGCCATGAGGGGAGCTGGATAAACATTTTTCCCCAGAGCCTTAGACATGATTTCAAAATATTGACACCAAAATTTCCGTAACCTAGGACAGGAAAAAAAAACAACTTATGACTAAGATTACAGGGAGAGGCGTGGCTTTTGTCTCTTTGATCTGCAATATCAGGATAAATTGCAGATAAACGAGATTTCGACCAGTGGGCCTATATAGCACTTTGAACTGTAAAAGTTGTAGCCTGGCACAAGGTGTGCTAGAGCATATACTGGAGACAGCTTTGTCCCTTAACTCATTTATGTTCAAGCCTAGCTCCTGTTCCCAGGAAATTCATGCTTTTGTAACTGATTGGCCATCAAATGTAAATAGTCGTGCATATATTTCAGATATAAGAGATTTCTGACTTGGTTTCAGATTTATGAGATCGTCCCATGGTTGGCTAGTGGGGAGGGAAGAGAGGCTTGGAAACAGAGAAGAGGCACAATGCCTAAGTTGGAAGTAATGAAACAGATGAGATGCAGGCAAGTTATAAGTTGCCATCACATCTGAAAATGTGGAAAAAATACCATCTTTGTATAGATCCCTGAAATGCTAAAGGCCACAACTGCCAAATCGTGAAAGCAGTATCAATAAGGGATGGAGGAAACAGATGATTTTGTGTTACTGGTGTAAGAGTTGATGGTGACAAAAATTTAAAATGGCGTCTAAATTCAGCCCAAATCTTAAGGGTGGAGAGTACCACGGGGTTACTTGTAAAGTTGCATGGATTCAAAGGTAGAGAGGAGGAGACTAGAGCCAATAGGGAAGAAGAAGAAAGTGACTGAGTCCCCAGCCTACACCATAATAGCCCCCACCCCCCGTCAGTAAAACCAATGGATCAATTTGTGAATATGCACTGACCAATAATAAAACAGAAAATTAGGTAATGCAAGACCACCGTCGAGTTCAAGCTTTTGCAAGAGTGAATACTTAACCCTAGGAGTTTTACCACCCTACACAAAGTTTGTAACAATTTGGTCAAGGGATTTGAAAAACTTTTTAGGTAAAAACAAAGGAATGCATTGAAACAAAAATAGAAATTTAGGCAATAAGGTCATTTTCACTGCATTATTTCTACCTATCAAAGACAGTGGTAGAGAATTCCACCTCTGCAAGTCTGCCTTGACCTAACTCATCAGTGGAGAAAAATTAGCAGCAAAAAGAGAGGTTGGAGTGCGGGTCACACTGATCCCCAGATATCTAAACCCCGACAAGCTAAGTTTAAAAGGTAAATCAGACTGTTTAAGTAACAGAGCAGAGGAATTTATGGGATAGCATTCACTCTTTGATAAGACTGACTTTCACGCCATCGGTGTGTGAATGTGTGTGAATGGGTGGATAATAGGATCTGTAAAGCCCTTTGGTCATCAAGAGATGAGAATAAAAGCGCTATATAAGTGAATGCCATTTGCCATTTTACCAGCCAGAGAAAGAGCCAAACTAATTTAAGAGGGATAATATTGGTGTAATACTAGTCAATGGATCTGACCCATACAGGAGCAGGTCATCTGCATAAAGGGACAATTTCAGTTCAATGCCAGATGGAGAGACACCATGAAAAAGTGGAAGACATTTCAGAGCAATTGACAGCGGTTCAATGGTTAAGACAAAAAGCAAAGGAGAAAGAGGACACCCTTGTCTAGTGCCATGTGATAATGTAAAATAAATGGAGTGAGTGTCATTAAGTATGAATGCTAGCTTAGGGGGAAGTGTAAAGAAGTCTAATCCACAATACGAATCTGTCACCAAATCCAAACTTATGGAGTGTAGTAAAAAGATAATTCCACTCAACTCATCAAATGCTTTGGACATTCATTTATTTTACCAGAATTAACTAAAAACTGTGCATGGATAAAATAAAAATGCAGATCCTTCCCTTTATCATAACACAATCTAGATATGTCATAATAGCAAACTCTGTATTTCTATTTTTTTCTTCTAAGAACCTGACCTGTAAATCATTTAGTTTAATGCAATGGAAAGCTGACCATATCACTATTTCCTATTTATTTTAAAAGAAGTAATCACAGAATAGTAAGAACTATGTGAATTTGTAAAGGGTACTAACATTTACAAATTAAAGCCTCTGTTTTATTATATGGCCAACTGTAAGAGCAGCTGACTGCTTTTTACAAATAAAAAAAAAAACTTTTAACTTCTACCTCTTTCTTCACTGTACTCTTTGAGTACACTGAACAGGTCAGGTCAGGCACTGGTTTGCTTGCTACCAGATAACCATGAAAATTGGTACTACGTGTCTCATGGGTCGGGCCGTTGGCAACTCAACCAGCAGCCCTGCCCTTCCGAGGGCGTGGAGGGTGAAACTGGGCATCCTGGCACAACTAAAAACAATATCTGTCACAGGTCTGTGGTGGACCACTCTCAGTTACACAGGGTGAGACTGGACATCCTGGCAGATAAGCACATCTGTCGCAAGGTCTGTGGTGGACTGCTAGTCGGTGCATTGTGACATGCACTACACAAAGAGCAGAGATAAACAAACCTATTATCTGGTCAGTCACTGCAACAGATATGGAGTCAGTTTGTCTTGGCCTATCCTTGCCACTAATAATACCTCTATCTGCCAAGAATGAGCCGCTAGTCCAGCAAAAGCTAGCAGTACTCAAATACTTTGCAAGCAGTTTCATGAAATGGTCAGTCAGAAAGCAACTCATACTGGCTCAGATGTTGCCCGGGTCAACAAGGTCAGGAGTTCCTGGCAGCGGAAGGCGAAGGACACAGTTGCATGGAGGAATCTGATCAGACCTAAATGAAACAGTCATTGTCGCCCCCGACAGACTGCTATGATGATGATGACTCTTTGAATACACAGTACTCATTCTTTGTCTCAAATGATGTTCAATAAAGTTGTAACCTTGAATAAAAGTTCAACCTTAAATTACAGTTCAGCATGTAAAACAAAAGTTGAATTTTTCCATTGCCATTTTATCAGCATAATAAGGATTTCGGGTCTAATCTCTATTAAAACCTCAATAATCGGTAGACATTTAAACTAAGTCAAAAGAATGGGGAATATCTCCAGGGGCCACCTTAAAGCAGATATCCTATCTACAGAATATGAAGAATAGATTATATTGTTTCATTCAATATGATTGACAGCTAGGTGTTACCCCACAGCTAATTAGTTCCCTCACCCCGCTAAGATAAAGACTGGGGCATGACGATGTGATTACGATTAATTTTAATAATGACAAGAAAGGCTAATTGGTTTCAAGGTCAACGCAGTGTGCCAGTGGCAACTCACCCATTTCTTACAAGATGTTTTCCTTTACTGACTTCCCTCTACAAAAATTACAAGTAAAAATACCAAATCTATAAAAAAGAATTAATATTCTTAAATCCTATACTGTATACATAAATCTGGCAAGTAGCCAAAGGATTTTTTTTTTCTAATGGAAAAAGTTCATATTCAAGTCCTTTTAGTTGTTGGGAAAGCTTGCAGGTTAACCTCACATTAGATGTATGTCAAAACTGAACTTGTCCAAGGTATTGATGAGTTCAAGCTTCTGTATAAATTTGAAGTCGTTACGATCAGAAATGTAGAAGCTATACTGGTGACAACAGAGAATGTCAAATGTATGAATGCACAGACAAATGGATAGACGGAGGGATCAAAAACATTATACATAAAACTCTTTAGGGTGTATATCATGCATAACTACCTTTTGAAGTTTTAGTCATGATAATTTATTAGAATCTTAACACTTGCCGCTTAGCTATCTGAGCTATCTTCCTGTGTCAGTTTAATTCTGGGGGCATCGATCTATAAATTCACGAAATCTCTGTCTGTGTGTTTGTGTGTCTGTTCCACGCATATCTCTTGAACCGTTTCTCAGACTGGCCTCAGATTTTAAATGTGGTTTCCTGAGGTTACGAGGGTGTGCATCCCCGAATGTAGAGTTGCTCAGTCAAAATATGTAATTTTTTATCAATGAAAGTTTAGCCACCATTCTGTCTCATGCCCGGGCTTCTAGAAGTGTGGGTGAGGTTTGGCTTCGGATTGACTAATTCTGATTGGATAATACACGCATTATGGCATCATTAACCACAGCGCTCTGTGTGCAAAACAAGGAAGCGAAACGTGAGAAATTTGACTAGAAAAAGATAATACTTAAGCTTTAATGCTTAAAAAATTACACCATAAAGTTGCTGTGATTGCATAGGTCTAATGGATAATTCGGCATGGAGAATACGAGGTGCCGCTGGAGAAAGGGGGGGCAGCAGCTGAATCGCTGGCACCACGAGCAAGCTCTGTGTGCAAAACAAGGAAGCGAAACGTGACAAATTTGATCAATAAAAAATAAACCACTTACAATAGAGCTGCAGCGCTCACATTGTTATTTGCAAGTTATTTTCAGTAAAGTGAAAAAAAAAGATAATGCATGGTGTGTGCTTTTTCCCTGAGGCTGATTTATCATGAAAACAGCTGAGCGCTGTGGGTTCCAATGATCAGCTGATTGGATCCACCTTTTTTTTAACCAAAGGTTTAAAAAAAAAAAAAAAAAAAAAACATGGGGGGAAGACCCTACAACCTGTGCTCCACGAATGCAGGACATATCAACCATACGCTGTATAAATTCTCAGCATGGGACACATATTTTTTCCAGTTTACAACATTTTTCACTGGGTCTGATGTGTGTGTGAAAAAAAAAATGCATTTTGGCTAACATTTAGAGGGTCAAAAATGCGATTGTTTCAGTGGAATAAAAATAATAATAATAATAATAATAATAAATAATAATAATCTTCTCACATCAATAAAAAACAAATGCTTACAATAGCGTGACGGCGCTCAGTCTTTGCCAGTCACGCCCTCAAGGTTCAGATCATTATTTAGCCTCAGTATCGACCCAGCACGATGCTATAAGCACCGCCTCAATCTTACACAGAAGAAATTCAATATTACACTGAACTCCATCACTGAACAGTGATATAAACTAAAATAATTATAATGATGACTGAACAACTCCCATTCCCCAAAGTGCAAGATACACTATTATCACACAAATAAGTGATCTGATAAACAAATAAACAAGGGATCTGAAACACTCGCTAATATTGGATGTCCCATTCATTTTCAGTGTTTAGGTATTCTGTAATTATTCACACAATCAAATAAATCTTAGTGCCATTTATTCCCTTTTATATTTGTCAAAATCTAACATGTGATTGCCTACATATAGCCAACACCTCTTTGTATTCCACTTTCAAACACAGCTTACGTTTGGGCCTTGAAAGCCTGACTGGGATACCTGTTTCAGACAGGAACACTTGCGTTCTACAGGCATGCACTAGTTTATTAGACAATGATTGAAGATGATAGGAAATGAGTCACAATTTTTTTAAAGCCTACCTCACAGCACACCCAGATGTGCTGTGAGTTAGGCCCCGCAGAATAATGTAGATAAACTCTGGAATTCATTACACTGAAATAATGTGGAGACCCTACATATCACCATATATACACAGCAAGAAGAGGATGGGTGAAGAAGTGATTGAGGGGAAGAGGATGGGGGGGGGGACTGGGAAAAGTGAAGCTTAGTAAAATAGTCCAGATGTCTCTCCTGCCATGTTGTTCAACTCTTCATGGTGAGTCCCAAAGAGATAATGACTTGGTATGTACATTCTGCATCAAAGAGATATATCCATGAGGCATGCTGGTGAGAATCCCAAACTACTTTCCTCACGCATCAGGACAGAAGGAATTTTTTTTTTTTTCCAAAGGACCAACAGCATCACCTTTTCTTCAAAGGTTGACCCCAGACATGTGGTGAAAAAAAAATGTTAAGGTCTTCACAGTCAGACTAAAAACAGCACTCACAAATGCATAGAGTCACAACATGAGCTACAAACAACACTGATTTCCATAGTGATTTTTAGAGATTTACAACAACGTGATATTTGGTGGTTCTACCAAATGCTTTTAAACAAGATCTGTGAACATGTATAATCTCTGAGGAGCCAAACACCCACCAACAACCTGTCTGGCTTGTTCGGACATACTGCATCTCCCACCATACATATCCAGAATGATTCCGTGAGGGCCCAACCTTAGGGAGAGACATTTTACACAGCCAAGTGTGTGGAGAAAACCACAACTGTTACTGCTTACCCCCTTCTTAACTGGCCATATAAACATCTCCTCTCTTTTCTTTCTAACCAATTCCAGATTCATTACAATTAGGGTTTCTTTTTTTCTGTCCTGTCCAGCAGCTTGGAAACAGAACAAATATCTGCTTGCCTTGTGGTGCCAAACACATTTACTTTTCCAAAAGGAGCTCTGCTCATATTTGATATATGCTGTATGTAAATAGTATTTATAGACTCCTCTTGCTGTATAATAACTTCAATACTTTACTTAAATTGGCTTACTTTTTTGTTTAACCTTTATTTATAAAGGGGAGGTCAACTGAGAGGCAACCTCTCTTTTTCAAGGACACCCTATTCACATTCGCACAGTTACACATCCACATCTAGAAACAGCCCAGTAATAGCCACAGACTAACCTGTGGCCACTGAGCAGCTCCACTGGAGCAGGTGGGGTTAAGGGCCTTGCTCAAGGGCACCACAGTGGGGTTAAGGAGGGTGAGGCAAACACTGCTATATCACCTGTCCCACCCAGATCTGATCCTGCCGGTCCAGGGACTGAACTGGCGACCCTCCAGTCACCAGTCCACATCTCTTAAACCATTAGGCCACCGCTGCCCCTTATGCTGGACCTCACAGGGGGAAATGGGGGAAGGAATTGAAAGGATATAAAGTAAATTCAGAATTAGGGTTTGACATTAGCCAACCAGCCAAATTCACAGTGGCATATAGCTTATTAATACTAGCCACTTTGGCAGGTTACAGATTTTGCAGGGCAGTGAAATAAGAGTAAGGGTCGGTAACACCCACTACAGAAAAAAAGCCATTTGGAACAGTTTTTACCGACAAAAATCAGCACAAAACCAGTGATTATATTTGACCCTTGAAAGGATATATGATAAACTTGTAACTACATTTCTGTAAACCTGCAATTTTTCAACTGTAAATATGGTACAACTTTTCTTATTTCTCAGAAATTTGAGACTCTCTCTCTTATAAATTTGATGTTTTTCTTTCTTGAAAATTTGCAAGGTTCTTCTCTCTAATTTGTAACTTTTCATGTAAATTTTCTTGTAAAACTTCTAAGTTTTATATGTAAATTTTTTCACATAAATCTGAGTTTTTTTCTCATGAATTTAAAGGAACATCATGTAATCCCGACCACTAGCATTTTACAAATGGCAATACTGTCCAAATTTAAAACAGTTGAGGGGGTTGTCCATCCCCCTCTGCTGACAAGGGTCATGAAGGTTGCCAAACTGTGGACATTATGGCCCTGGCCATTCTTCTCGTGTCTCGTTCTGTTTTTGTGTTTTCCTTTGAAGTGACTCATCCTGGCTGCAGAAAATCTTTGGCAGTACAGCATGCCACAGCTGGGAGGAAGTCACTCGGGACTGGTGGATGTTGGCAAAACCTCTGGCCTGTCAGTGTGACGTCGGCAGCATTTGACAACAGCAGCATCTTGGTTTGACCTCCAAAGCTTTGTTTAGCTCATGATTGTTCCTAGTGTGTGAATTTGGTTATTCTAGTTTGTAAATAATTAGTATATATTTTTGTACACAACACTAAGTTCAAGGGGTAAGCTGCCTTTTTGCTTTGGACAGTTTCTCCTGTTTTTGTTAGTTTCGGGAGTCAGATGTAGGTAATGTCTTTTTGTTTTCACGCAGGGTTTAGGTAGCACTTCATCATAAAGACAGCACTGTTTTTTTTTGTTATTTTAGTCTGGGTTTATCCTGGAGTTGGCTTAAATGTACATTGTGTAAATAAGTCTCGTAAAGTCATTATTTGGCCTTTTTGTTTGGTTTTGGAGACTGGGGCGGGTACTCCCGCCCTCTTTTGTGTTGTGTTGCTTTACCACTAGACTAGGGCGTAACTGGACAAAACAAATGAAAGTTATAGCACACACTAGGACATGACGATGACTCATACACAGTAAGCTTTTTTTTTAGGTCATTTGAAATTACCTCTGGTCCCATTCTCTAGCTGGTCTCCATGACTGCAGTACACCATGTTTTCTCCCACAAAGGTTTGCCCGTTTCTTATCTAACATGGCAAGGGGTCAGATGTGATTGTCTCTGGTTTTAGGAAGTAGTCTAGCCAACACACAATAAACCTTTCTGGAACGACTGATTTTATCAAATGGAATATCCAGGCTCTATCACTGTTGTTGGGGAAGCCAGTTTTTTCTGCATATCACACCCTTCAGCTTTACATTAATACACTTGTAGCTAGTGAAAACGCTGAGTGGCTACTAACTTTGGAAAACTATTAGCCACACTCTCTGGCTAGGAAAAAAAAAAACCTGATTAGAATATATGAACAATTAGCCAGTCAATATTATTTTAACTGGTGACTGCGGGCCCTTTGTTTTGTTGAGTGACATTCTGAAGCCTACTCAGGGAACTTGTGTTTGTGACTTTGGCAGCTGTACCTGCGTTGTAGCAGTGGAGGTGGTGCTGCTCCTTGACCCCCACATCTGCTGAAATTGCACCCTGATCTCTGCAAAAGTCTCGATGATGACAGCAATAAAGACATTCTGCAAAAAATCAAGAAAGCAATGCAAAGACTGTCAAGACAGTGAGAAAGGAAAAGTAATATACTGTAATTTAAAACTAAATGCAGGTCCATAGCCTGACTTCTTCTCTCTGTCTCTGATATGATATTCATCCTCTTATTAGCAAGAGAACATTCTACTAACACGGAACTGACCACATTGGGAGGTAAATTGTTAGATTATGTCAATTAACCAAAAGCCTTTTGGTGGTCATCCATCTAATTAGGCTATTATGAGAAGGAAGGTAAAGAGAAGGCTGTAACCTTGACAAGCCATGCCAGGAAGAAGATGAGTGTTATAAAATAGAAGTAGGAGCGCCAGCGAGGGAAACTGTCAATGGCTCTGTACATGAGGAATACCCAACCCTCCTGAGACGCAGCTTCATACACGGTAAAGATACTGGTGCCTAGAACAAAACACAGGGGAGTCAAAAAAGATGTCAGAGGAACAGCTTTTATTCTATTTTTTAGTCATTAAAACAAGTCAATATCAGTCTTTTGTTTAACACAGTGTTTTCCTTGAGTCCTCACACTGATTTCTATGGTTCCCCTTTACACAAATACTAGGTTTTTCATCTATAATGAATACATAGCCTATTCTGACACCTCTTTATAATTCCCTTGATTACTAGCTGAGACTATAAAAAAGCCTCTGTTTAGAAGACTCATTAAGCTGATGAATTAATCTTTAATGTATGACTTTGTCAATGATGAATCTGATTTGATGTAGTGAAACAACATAAATTATGGAAGTTCGCCAAACTACAAAACTAAACTCTTTTGCTGTTTTCTAGTTAATGGGCTCTTTGGAAATGAACCGTCTACTTTAATCACCTCAGCAAGATTTATTTCATACAGCAAGAAATGCCATTTATGTCAGGAGCCGAGCCGGCTTGGTTTCCCCCGGCTCGGTCCTGGCCTCTCTGTGGGTTAGGTGCCACTTTGTATGTATGTTAGTATGTAGTTCTGTGTGCTCTGCCGTACCCATAGCCACTGCTTTCTGGCCGGCAGCGGTGAGGCAGCCCCTTGGGCTTACGCTGGTGTGAGCGCTGTCTAACTGTCTGCTGGTCCGACCCCCCCCCCCTCTTATTACTGTCAGCTGTTCCCACTCTCGTTTGCCATCTCCCTGCTTCTCGCCCAGGTGCGACCAATTTACCATCCCCAACAATGCGTGTACTTAAGAAGCCTTTTGCCAGTCACGCATTGCTGGGTCACTGAACTAGACATACGGTCGTTACTCGCCGTGTGATAGTCAAGGTTATTAAAGGATTGCTTTCACTTAGTGCTGTAGTTGGACTACTCGGACAGCTCCAGTCCTGTGAGTATAATCTGTGTGTGTTTTCCCCGGTAATCCTCACCTGAGACTGTTAAGCGTCCTGGAGGACTCCTTCAGCTATTGTGGAATATATGCATTGGAGCTGTTTGTCAGTTTTCGTGTTTAATAAATGTGTGTGTGGTGTAAACCCAGCGCATAAATCCTCATCCTTTCACCCCTCCTCCGTGCGCTGTGGAAAAGCACATGGGGAGTTCATGACAGAATAACCCAGCCCATAAAAAGGATTTAGTGGGTTACAACCACACATACCTTTTTCTTTGAATAACTAATACTCACCAGTCTGAGAGCTATGTTGGACTTGACGGGGGCACGCAGTTATCCTCTGAGTCTGGGGTGGGAGTGCTGCAGTGCGCTCATGGAGATAGATGGGCTCATTGCCTCGGCAAGCATGTATTCCACCCCGGAGGATATACTGTGGTATGTGGACTTGGCAGATGCAGCAGCTCGGCGGTGCCCTCACCTCGTGGATCATCCGGAGGGAGCTGACAGGTTGACTAATCTGGCAGCGCTGTGGCGAGAGTTCGGCGGAGAGTTGAGGAAGTCTCCCAAGAAGACCGGGCTTGCGCCAAAGGGAGGGCGCTCCCAGGGTTCCGTTGATCCTGCTCCATGCCAGAGTTCAGCACCAGTTCCTGCTTCGACCCAACCAGCTCCAGCCTCCCGCAGACGGTGTCATCCCACGTCAAAACGCCGGGAGAAGCCCTCCTCATCGGCAGTGGCCGCCACCTTTCCAGCTGCTGTGAGGTCCACTGAGCTCTCCCCAGCAATGCCCACCTCTATTGCCATGGAGACGGCTCCTCCTCCACCCATTGAAGAGGACCGAATCGCCGTGGACACAGAGAGGGATGACGGCCTGCCAGCTGCAGCAGTTAACATCAAAGGCCGGGATGACAGGCAAGTGTTTTTTCTCATTTTGATGATAATAAACCTTGTCTGTCTCCCGGGAGAGGGGCCCAGTTACAGCAGTCCACTGGGCTTCCTCCACCAGCTGCAGCTAATAACTCTTTTCCTACCCCCTCTGTGACTCCTCCATTTTCTCCTGAGCATCTGTCGGGCCAGGATCAGAGCCGTCGGACGGTGGAGGAGCCGGTGGCTTTAGAGGATCCTGCTCCAGAGCCAGCATGGAGGTGTTTCCCTGTGGCCACGCCGGTGGAGTCCCCTGCGTTGGAGCTGCTGCAGGGGAACGAAGGGACTGCCATTACCATCTCGCCAGCTGCGGAGGCGTCCGCAGCAGATTGGGAGCCTGAGCTGAGGCTCCTTGAGGCCGGGCCCGAGTGTTCATCGTCAGGATCGACGGAGTCCTGGACAGCGGTGGAGCTCGGGCTCAGGCAAATTTTCTCTCTTGTTTTTCTGATAACAGTGTTAGAGAGATCTTGTCTGGCTCTAGGTGAGGAGAGTCAGGTGCAGCGCGCAGTTGCATCTGAACTTCCTTTGCCGGGCTCCGCTGCTGCCGGCAACCCTAACGACCCAGTTTCTTCTCCCACTCCTGAACCATCTTCTAGGGTCGCCGGAGAGGAACAACCATCTCCAGGGGTCCTCATGGAACCGGTTTCACTGCCTGATGACGTCGCGGGTCCAGCTCCCCTGATGTCTGAGGTTGTTGTGTGGTTCTCTCCGCAGGCCATGTCGCCGTGGGTGCACCATGCTGGCTTAGGACCTTCATGGGGGCTGTGTCCCAGGATCAGCCCGACGTGGGTGCTGCGCTCCTGCTCAGACCCATCATGGACACCACACTCCAGTGCGGGGTCCACCAAGGGTGCAGTATTGGCCCGGTTGGGGTCCGCCGTGGGTGGAGCGTTGGTCCAATTGGGGTCCACCACGTGTGCTGCAGAGCCTCAGCCGGAGGTCACTGCGGGTGCTGCAGAGCCTCTGCCAGAGGTCACCGCGGGTGCAGCGTTGGCCTGATCGGGGTCCACCGTGGGTGCAGTAAGGCTCCTGCTGGGGTCCACCACGGGTGCAGCCCTGGTTGAGTCGGGTCCCGCTGCGAGTGCTATGAGGCCACTGGTCGGGACCGCCGCGGGTGTCACTCCCTCCAGGTCGTCGGGGCCGCGGCCACCCAGCTTGAGGAGGCCAGGGCCTACGCTCCTCCGTCGGACGCCATCTTTGCTCCTCTCTGGTCTTGGTGGCTTTATGGGGGGGGTACTTTGGGTGTCTGGGAATCCACCCTTATAGGGGAGGCCCTGTCAGGAGCCGAGCCAGCTTGGTTTGACCGAGCCAGGGGTTCCCTTCTCTTATGACTTATTACACCCCTTCTCTTATTACTGTCAGCTGTTCCCACTCCCGTTTGCCATCTCCCCGCTCCTCGCCCAGGTGCGACCAATTTACCACCCCCAGCAATGCATGTACTAAAGGAGCCTTTTGCCAGTCACGCATTGCTGGGTCATTGCACTAGACATGCGGTCGTTACTCGCCGTGTGATAGTCAAAGTCATTAAAGGATTGCTTTCACTTGGTGCTGTAGTTGGACTACTCGGACAGCTCCAGTCCTGTGAGTATAATCTGTGTGTGTTTTCCCCGGTAATCCTCACCTGAGAC
This sequence comes from Pholidichthys leucotaenia, assembly GCA_020510985.1. Taxonomy (NCBI): domain Eukaryota; kingdom Metazoa; phylum Chordata; class Actinopteri; order Cichliformes; family Pholidichthyidae; genus Pholidichthys; species Pholidichthys leucotaenia. The sequence goes on from CM035843.1 coordinate 96,477,022, forward strand.
TGTTGAGTATCCTGGAGGACTCCTTAAGCTATTGTGGAATATACGCATTGGAACTGTTTATCAGTTTTCGTGTTTAATAAATGTGTGTGGTGTAAACCCAGCGCATAAATCCTCATCCTTTCACCCCTCCTCCATGCGCTGTGGAAAAGTGCATGGGGAGTTCATGCCAATTTAAAATTATTGGAAGATGTTTCAGATTGGAATGTGTATTTTTGATTTACTAAAGATCAGTAGGTGTCACTGAATTAGACTTTTTACTTTTACTGGCACATATGGAAAAGCAGTCCCAATCTTCTTCTTGATTGCTTGCATTAATCACACCACACTTTTTCTCTACTGCCTTTAGTCCTTCTGCTAGGGTGTTTACTGTTCCAATGTCTCATTATTTCTTTATAGTTTTACAGGAAAATAGGAAATATATGCAGTGATTTACTGAAATGTGCCAACATAAATGGAAATACATCATATAAGGTAAAGTCTGGCCGATCTGGCAAGTCAATGCTTGGTATAGCAATCTTTATTCTTCAACACAGCCTAAACACTCTCAGGCAAGTTTTCTTGTTTTTTTGGGGGGGGGGGGGGGATTAAGCACAACTCAGATGACACATATGTACAGCTTATGCTCCCTAACTGACAGAGCTTCATGCAAAGCAGATACAACCCTTCAGTTTCTGTGTACAGTATACTAAAATAATATGCTAGATTTGCAGATGATGTAAAAATACTGAGCACCAGGAAGGAATTTAATCTATTTCTTACACTAGGCAACCGACATACACGTAGCTCATACCTAGTTCATTGAATCCACTATAACCAAGCTCCTCTCGGCTAAGGCCCAGTTCTTTGTCCAGGTCCATGCATTTGAAGCCATACGGACACTGGTAGCCTTCTCCATGAGGTGAGCAATGGGTGTCTGGGATGGCCAAGTTGTTCCATGACACATGGCTAACCAAAAGAAAAAAAAAAAATCATCACACAAGATAGGTTAAAAAATACAAGAAGGTACACAGAATGCAAGAAAAGCACACAGGGTAAAGTAAATAAAATTTTCTTTTCCTGTCTCTTTGTCTTATAGCTACAGGTGTTACCACCAGCAGCTTGATTTTTACTAATGAAAATTAATGGCTCTAAATTAGCTGCACAGACATTATTCTAAATTGTTTATTAAGGGCTACAGGATCAGAGGGGATTATTTATTGCACTACCACAAAGGGCACTTGGAGGCATTGTGGTGAATCCTGATAAAGCTAATTATGCTGGGCTGAACAGTACCAATATCTCTTTTCTTGATGAGGGTGAGATAAATGAAAAACAAAACATATTTATGATAAGAAGCTACTCCTGACTTGCTTTTTTTTAATTTACAATGCACTGTCAAATAAACTAATCTACTACTACTACTACTACCTATTGGCCAGAGAGACATTTCATTATATCAATAAAACAGTGTTTTTTGCTTTTATGCATAGAGGCCCTTAAATTTTACTGTTCGTTCTAAACCTCTCAGTGAAAAAAGCTTTAGAACAAAATGTAGTCTTAGGAGCCCTTTTCTTTTTACAACCCTCACAACTACAAATTTAAATAATGTTTTAAAAGACTGCATATCTCATCAGGCAATATATAAAATCTGCTCTGCATAAAACAAGGCATGCTAATAATACCAAGGAGTTAAAGAGAGAAGAGGTCAACCGCAGTAATCCTGGCATTCAGAGGAGAAGACTCTGTTCTCCTCACAATATCCATAGCAAAAAATGTATCCCTCACCATTTCATCCCAATTCCCATCAAATCCCCTGTGTGTGTGAAAAGCTCGGGAGCTTGACTTTGTGCCAAGGGCACATGGCAGATAGGGATTAGACACTTTGGTCGATTTGTGAATTTCTTCTGAAAAACCCTGTAATAACCATACAGTGTAGATAGTTGAAGGATTTTGGAAGATCATTGTAGGAAACGTAGGAAAAAAATACATACCAACATGCCACTCCAATTTTTAGGCCTATATAATTGCTGATAGTAAATCAGAATGTCCTGTGCTACTGCACTGTCATCATCCTGGGCACGGGTGGGTGCCATGCCCAGTCTCCAGTTTAAGTATATTCTGTTTCTGTCTGCTTCTGTTATTTGGGCCAGTTATTGTCATTTTGTATTTGTGGTATGTTTACATTTTCCGGTTTGTGCTTTATTTTGACAGCACCGTGTAGCTTCCGGCTGTCAAACTGTTCAGAGCTGCACAGCTGTCGTTCATTCTGTTATTTTCTCCACTCATGCATCCACACCTCTCACTTATTATGCAATGATATAAAAGGGCACGACAACTGTTCTCTGTTGTTGTGTCCTTCTATCACCACATGTCCTCAGGTGCTGAGTCTCGCTCTGAGTGTGTTTGTGCTTCGTTGTCGAGGAGAGAGGAGAGCTCCGTCCAGGTCAGTTTTTTCCTTTTTATTTCTAGCCATGAGCCCCGCTGCCTTCGGGAGTGCTCCGGCTGGATTCTGCCCTCTGCCCGGCGTTCCCAGGCTTCTGTTCCCCGTGACGTCGAGCCCCACTCTCCTCCAGCGCTTTATTATTTTCTATGTGTGTTTATCGTTCCCTGTCAGCTTGTCTTTACGTTAATAAATGTGCAGAAACCACAGTGTGCATTTGGTGTCCTTCAGCAGCCCTTGAAAAGGGTGATTCTTGACAGAAGGACACGACCAGGGTATGTACACTATTTTGTATAAGTTTGGCCCTTGGGGCTGGCCGTACCCGCCTTGCGGGATGACATTAGGCGGGCTGCGGCCATGGTGTATATAGTTCTGTGTGTCCTCAAAGTGCTGTTTGTTGCTTGGCATAAGACGACTCCAGTCTCTGATTTCATACATAACATTTTGGCGACGAGGACAAACTATGGAGGTGTATGGGCCACCTCCACCACCACTTCTACAGTATACGGGAGAGCCAGCAATAAATCCTGTGTCCTAATTGGCTGGCCATGTTTGAGGAATACATCGCAGCATTGGGCCTGAGTAGACTCGATGGAATGCAGAGACGAGCACTTCTGGTCCATCATCTCGGCGTAGAAGGTCAGAAAATTTTCCAGATGTTGGGGGAGATGGAGTCTTATGCAGATGCTGTCAAGCGGCTGGCTGAATAGTTTGCCGAACATACAAGGAGCACGAAACTGTGGGTGGAAAGGCTGTTGGCGCCAAAAGTAGCTAAGCTAGCTAGCTCAGAGAAGCTAACAGCTCAGCCGGTGGCAACAACGAAGTTAGCCACGGAGCTAGGTGGGTGCCAAAGACTAGCTAAAAGCTATAAGCTAGTTTTCACAGTGGAGTTGGAGCCACAGGAGAGGGAGCCCGCATCCACCGAAGGCAACAAGCCAGCTGAAAAGCTCAGCATGGTGAGTGACCGCAGCACTGGAGGTGAAAACGGCACGGTGAGTGAAGATGGCACGGGGGGAGAGCAGTGACCAGACTCGGCTCAGTTTGCTCCGCAGCTAGGGTCCGAGCAGCAGTAAGGAGAGCGTGAGCATGCTGAGAGCCCCAAAAAGCAGCAGCAGCGACCAAACTCAGCTCGGTTTTCCCCACAGCTAGAGTTGGAGCAGCGGGAGGGAGAGTGCCAGCATGCTGAGAGCCCCAAAGAGCAGCAGTGGTGACTGGGCACGAACACTGCACGCGGTGCGGAGCAGCAGAGCACCTCAGATGACAGAGAGGAGGTACCGTACTGTTCATGTGCCCAAGATGAACCGCAGTTGAAGACCGACACCGGAAGTGAGCAGTGCAAGGAGTGGCCGGGCGCCACGGAGGACAAGTGGGACCAGCCTCCCTTGGGGTTGGCACGGGAGGATCTTGGTGCCGGAGCTCAGGACACCTTGGACGAAGGTGCCGGGCATAATGGCAAGGCACCTTGGTTGACGAGTGATGCTGACGAGCGAGCTCCAGTTTTCCCCAGAGCTCGGCCACAGGGGGCTGGTGAATCTGCAGCTACAATGGCGACAACTGCAGCGGCTTTGAAAGCGGTCAGGGTCGGACCGTCAGGCACGGAGAAATCGTGTGCCAAGCAGCAAAACTGCAAGCCCAGCAAAACTCCCCTGAGAGTTGTGGACTGGGTTCAGATTTGTGAGGAGGGACGACCACGGCGAATATGGACAAAATGACAGCCTGAGGATTACTAGGGGCGGCTGACGTCGTGGCTAAACGAGGTACAGCCTATTTTCAACTGTCGGATGGTTCGGGGAGGCACACCAACGAGCTGTGGCGTGTCCGGGAGAAGGCTTCGGATGGCGGATCCGGACGAGAGGGGCGCTCAATGGTGAGGGACAGGGGCGCTCAATGGTGAGGAAGAGAGACATTCTTGTCTGTGAGTTCGGTTATGACCCCGGGGGCAGGCTGCTTCCAGGGGCGCGCCTGCTGGGGAGCTGCCCTAGACCCCCAAGCAGGTTCTACCATTTTCTGCCTGAGAACAGTGGTGTAACTTGAAAATAGTTCTAATGTTCATATGGTTGTGTTGTGATATGGGATTGTTTTATGTATTTTATTCAGTTTAAGAAACACCGCATTATTTATTTTATAAATGGACTTTCTTTTATTTAGTACTGGCAGCAGAATAATCCACCTGGCTGTGTGGGGGTAGGACGGCAGTCCACCCGTCCTCCCTAGTTTTAGTTTGTTGTGTGAATGTGATAGGCCCTTTAATGATTTCAGTTCAGTTTCTTAGTGCGTGATTTGGGTCCTAAATTGGGGAGGGTTCTAATTGTGTGTGTGTTCTGGACTTTCCTAAAGGGGGGAGAATATTGTGTATAAGTTTGGCCCTCGGAGCTGGCCGTACCCACCTTGTGGGAGGATGTCAGGTGGGCTGCGGCCATGGTGTACATAGTTCTGTGTGTCCTCAATAAAGTGCTGCTTGTTGCTTGGCATAAGATGACTCCAGTCTCTGATTTCATACATAACAGACACCAGCACTGTGCGTTTCTGCAGTTTTTTTTCTTTTCCCCTCTCTTCTGTTCTCCCGTACTTTTAGTCCGGTTTTTGGCATGTTTGGCCGCACGGACTACGGGAGTTTTGAACTGGATGAGGAAGAGCATTGAGCAACTGAGCTTTTGGAGGACAGGAGGAGCTGCAGATGTGGGATAGTGCAGCACAGCTGAACGAGGCATTCCTCAACCTGTGGAGTGTCCCGGAGCTGACAGACCACCTCACCTCCGTCCTCCACGCTCAACACCAGCTCTGTGAGCTGGGGGAAGCCCCTTTGCCATCGGACCCTGTGCCGCAAAGGACGTGACCCCCGGGGATGGAAGCCTCAAGCCTGGAGCCATCATCCAGCTGCAGTTTCCCCTTTCCGCACCAACCAGTGTCCCGCTGCCTGCCGGATTGGGCACGCAGCCCTCGTGCCTACAGACGGTCCCAGCGCGGAGGAGCTGGAAGAGCACCAACAAGTTGTTGCAGCAGAGAGGGAGCTCATCTTGGGCTACAAGCCATGGCTCCTCCCAGAGTTTCTGCCACAGCTGGAGGGAGCTTCACCAGCCTGAATGGAGCTTCAGCCAACATCAGAATGTCCCCTGACTCCAGTGCTCCACCAATCACGCCAGACGACTTTCACAGCCCCCGAAGTGATGACGTCTGGCCTCACAGCAGCCACCACCAAGCCCCGGAAATTAAGGCAAATATCTCTTCATTTTTAACATCTAAAAATGAATTGTCTTGCCTTATTCCTGGTGGTGAAGCTCATCAGCAGCAGCCCAATTTGGCTGAGCTTTCACCATCAGCTGCTGTAATTCTATGCTCACCCACTTCTCCCATGTCCCTCTCCAATTCCCCTGAGTGTCTGCCGGTCCGAGAAGGGAGCTGCTGGACAATGGAGAGGTCTGCGGTCCTGGAGAGGTCCGTTAAAGCCCCGCGGCCATATCTTGGATGGGAGGAGAGTGCCTCCTGTGGCCGGAAGCCTGAGCCTACAAGAAAAGTGTCCCCTGGCTTCATCAACACAGGACTCAGCGCCACCGGTGAGACGACCCCCAGTTTCAGCCACCACGCCAGGAAGCCCACCTGCATTGGTCGCCACACCTGGAGGTCTGCGGGCTGCATCCACCACCATGACTGCTGGAGGGGTTGCTGCAGCAGAATCGTCGGAGTCCTGGATGGTGGTGAAGTTTGAGTCCAGGCAAGTACTCAGTCCTGTTTTAGCTCCTACAGATCTTGAAAATTCTTGTCTGACTCAGGGTGAGGAGAATCGGTTGCAGATGTCCTCTGCTCCTAAGTTCTCCTCACCGAGCTCCACTGCTGCCGGAGATCTTTCTCTGGTGTTTGATCCCTTTCCTTCCCCTGAGGTGGCTGTGTCGGGGGTAGACGCTCAGACGGAGAAGGCCGGGGTGGGTTGTTTTTCTTTTTTTGGGGGGGACTTTTGTGTGGTTTTTTTTTTCCTTTTGATGTTGCCCTGGGGTGTCTGGGCCCCACCCCTTGGGCAGGGGGGGCAATGTCACGATCCTGGGCACGGGTGGGTGCCGTGCCCAGTCTCCAGTTTAAGTTTATTCTGTTTCTGTCTGCTTCTGTTATTTGGGCCAGTTATTGTCATTTTGTATTTGTAGTACGTTTACATTTTCCGGTTTGTGCTTTATTTTGAGATCGCTGTGCAGCTTCCGGCTGTCAAACTGTTCGGAGCTGCACAGTTGTCATTCATTCTGTTATTTTCTCCACTCATGCATCCACACCTCTCACTTATTAAACAACGAAATAAAAGGGCATGACAACTGTTCTCTGTTGTCGTGTCCTTCTATCACCACACGTTCTCAGATGCTGAGTCTCGCTCTGAGTGTGTTTGTGTTTCGCTGTCGAGGAGAGAGGAGAGCCCCGTCCAGGTCAGTTTTTCCCTTTTTATTTCCAGCCTTGAGCCCCGCTGCCTTCGGGACTGTTCCGGCTGGATTCTGCCCTCTGCCCGGCGTTCCCAGGCTTCTGTTCCCCCTGGGAGGTTGAGCCCCACTCTCCTCCAACGCTTTATTATTTCGTATGTGTGTTTATCATTCCCTGTCAGTTTGTTTTTACGTTAATAAATGCACAGAAACCATAGTGTGCGTTTGGTGTCCTTCAGTAGCCCTTGAAAATGGCGATTCTTGACATGTACCTTTCTTGCTACTAATAGCATCCCAAAGGTGCTTCGGCAGAGATCAGTATGGAAATGGATGAGCTTGCACAATAGCTGGAAAATGTGAAGGACTATAGTTTGGAGGATTATAGTTACTACAATCGTAAGTGAGATAATTAACTTAGTGAAACTTATCTTTTCCTTCATTCTGGAGTGTAATTGTAATAGTGGCCTCTTCTAACTTTAGTTTCCACATGTATGCTCATTCTTTGTGTCATGTTATTGTCATGTTGTCATCATCTTTATTTAAACTTTAGATATAAACTTTAATATACACTACTATTAAACATCCCATATGAGGGTATCAAAATACAATAATGCAAGACCCACACTTTTTGCAGCCCTATAGATTTAAAACCTTGACCTTTGATCTTCTGACCCCAAAGCCATAGTCAGAAGTCTGGGTCTCAGGAAGAGCCGGTGTACCAAGTTTGGTGACCCTAGCTTTACTCGTTCTCTAGTAAGAGGGCATAAGGAATGCAAACCTTGACCTTTGACCTTTTGATCCCAAAAGTACAGCTTTAGGTGCCATTCCCAAGGTCAATCTACAGCTCTGAAAACAAAACAAAACAAAACAAAAAACAAGGATACCTCAATCTGCTTAAGGAGGTACTGATTAGATGACCATCCAAGCATGGTAAGATGTATGAAAGCTGTGAAAATAATCCATTATTACACAAATACAGTTGTCTGAGTTCTTCCTAAGATAAAACTTAAGTAGTGTTAAAGAATGAAGATGAACTTGTTTTCTTTGCATTATTTGATCTAAAGGCACATCTAAAAGCAACATCTCTTTTGCTGTAATTTTTCCAGAGCTGTATGTACCAAGTTTGGTGGCCATAGCCTCCTCCCCTGTTGAGTTAAACCACCGACATAGCCAGCTGGCCATCTGCAGACAGCACCAACAGAGTGACGCTGACAACTCAAATCAAGAATAATGAAGCAGTAGTATGTAGGTTTATCTGACTGGCCATGTAGGATTTTTTTCTTTTTTGCATGGATGATTTGCAGTCGGTGTTAGCTCAAGTTCATATCCTGTAATAAGAAATCTTATAGCTTCATAATCACTTCAGTAAAATGCATGAAAGTTGCAACAGCTGCTCTCCATTGCTTAGTCCAGTAAAATTTTCAGGGCCTGACTTACTCAAATCCCAAACAATGGGTACTAAACTGAATGTGCAGTCTTGAAAATTGCATGTTTCCTTAGTGGGCTTTTTCCACATGATTTACAAAGAAAAACAGCGTGTTTGATGACAGGTGCAAACAACTGGAAATGACTGTATTTGAATGAGGATTTTGTGCGTCTCACTGTGTTTCACTGGCCAGAAAACACAAGTGGAAATTTGATCCAGGGAGGAATTAAAGTTGTTCATTTTCACTTTAACAAGCTACATCAAACAAAATTTCAGCATTACAAGAAGAAATGCTACGTGGAAGGAGATACAAGCGTCAGCTTGGTCAAGATGGAACACGCGATTAGGGCTGCAACGATTACTCGAATAATTCGAGTAACTTGATTACAAAAAATCCTCAATTAAAAATCTATAAATCGAGGCTTCGTTTAATGTAGCACTTCTGGTCTATATGACCTTCTTCCGATCATGCTATATAAATAAGACATGAGTTTGTTTGATGACGTGATATCATGGATTCAGCGGAGCAGGGAGAAAAGCAACAGAAAAAAAGACGGAAGTCAGAGAAAACAACAAAAAGTATATCAAGTCTGGGATCATTTCAAGCTCAAATTGAAGGTAAACATTGTGCAGTGTGTACATTGTACAAGAAGCCGAGCTAGCATACCACAGCAGCACAACGTCGATGTTACAGCATTTCGGCAGAAAGTATCCAGCCACACCATGCAGGAGTGGCAGACCCAAGACAAGGCACGTGACTGAGATTTTAAATTAAGATGAAGAGAATGTAGTCAGCCATGCTAATTATGCTTATATGGCCAAAGAACATATAGCAACTACTGCTAATAACCAGTGTTTTTTTTTTTCTATGTTGCGAGTTGAAGCTAACGCTACAAAACTGAATTTTATGGTTTAACGTAACATGAGAAAGCCTTTGTCATTTTACATCCATACAACGAAATTTAAAATGCAGCACTTCTTCGTGGTACAAAAAAGGAAAAAAGTGCAAGAGAGTGCGATAAAGGAAACTAAGTCATTGTGTTGCATAAAGTACAGCAGGATCATGTTATCAGCTCTAGTCAAAAACTGAATTTGGATCTTTCTGGCACATGGCTATTTTAAGTTAAAGATGGGAGCTGAAGGCTTCCTTCAAAGAGCATTTTTAAAAACATTATATACAGTATTTCAATATTATGAGAACATGAAAGACAAAAACAAGAATTTCTAGTGAACTTAGTGGTATCTCTATACCTTTTTTATTTTTATGTCATACAGGCCAACCTTGCTGACAGTGACTCCAGCAAAGCAGAAGACCCAGTAATGCATGCAGGCACCAAGAGTGCAGCATCATTCCTCCAGAACTTTCTAGGCTCGTTGGACTCTAGTGCCAGGTATCTTACAACTTGAGATTTAAGAATTTGTGTGTTTGTATATTTGCATATTCCGTGTTCTTTCCTGACTGTGTCCTTAAGATGTCTTATCTCTCTGTCTTTCAGTGATGATGAGCAGGATGAAGAGCAGAAGTTAAATCAAGCTGTGCAGAGTGAGGTCCTTATGTACTCTGGAGAACATCCCCTGTCCAAGAAGAATCCATTGTCATGGGAGGAAAGAAATGCAGCACAGTATCCTACACTCTCAAAATTGGCAACGTCATTGCTGTGTATTCCAACATCTGGAATACACAGAGCATTTGTTTTCTGCAGCAGGTAACATCGCTTCAAAGTGCAGGGCAAGCCTGACCCTGGATTTATACTGACTACGGATGCAGTATGTTACAGCTGCGATCCGGCCTTCCCAGCATATACATACTGTAGTTCCCATTCTCGTCAATTTTCTAATCCCCACCTGGTCCGGATCACTGCAGAACGAATCCAGCTCATCAGATTTGGTTCGCTAATGAAATGCAACAAGTCTATTTTTTACGGATGCCAGATACAATCCGCAAGGAAACCTCGCGGCATCTCACAGTATTTAATAGCCGTTTGATCATTAAAAATGATTTAAGGATTGTCCGTTATTTTCTGAGGTCTACTCCTCCACCACTGTTGTGTCAAAGAAGGAAAAAACTTGACTTAACATACAAACGTCAAGTGTAAATCCTGCGTTAGTTCTGAGCATGTTGATATGCTGACTTTTCCACCACGTGCTCCTTTAAAGGATTTTCTCATAGAAAGTTAGCAAACGCAAGTTGACATAAAGAAACTCTGATTTTGGTCTGTATGGATAAAGACGATTCAAGTGTGATCAGATTAATAGTTTTGTTTTGATGCTGTTGACACAGATCTACAAGTTACTATAAAAGTGGGGCATTGATAAATCAACTGTAATTATATATAGTATATATACATATATATATATATATATTTTTCAAAACAGCTGAGGCTTGTGCCGAAAACATTCTAAAATTGAACTTTTATTTTATTTATTTTTAATTTTATTTATGTATTTTGCCTGTAAAATTTTTGTAAAACTTTACAAGTTCGTTTTATTTTATCCGGTAATACTACATTAATACTAGGCACCTAATGGTATACATCAACAATTTTGTTGTCACAGTTAAAGGCAAAATATAATGCAGCAACTGCAAATGAGGTTATATGCAATAAACATTGCAATAAGCATTGCAATAAATGTGTACCTGTGTTATTGAGTGTTTGGTACAATTACTACTGCGCTTTAGGAAAGAAAGTTCTGCACATGTTGGTTAATGCAAGTTTCTTCAATACAAAAAGAAAACAAAAAAAAAGGATCTGATTACTCAATCGATTGACTAGAGTGACAGATTACTTGACTATTAAAATAATCGATAGCTGCAGCTCTACATGCAATGACACCACATATTATCATTTACATCAGTGACCTGTGAGGTCCTGGTTGGGTGTTCCCCAGGCACGCAAAGGCTCATGATGCACCGAATGAGGCTAGAGACAGTGGCTCAAGAGCAACTGACAGCACAGGCGCAAGTCTATTCCCACTGCTAACACTGAGCATATGTTTTGGTTGAAAATGTCCTGTGGCTCTTGGGAGGCAAGCAGCCACTCTAGACCCAAGCCTGGCTTCAGCTGGAGAGATCTACTACAAAAAAAATGAGCTATACCATGCCCCGGCACTCTCGGGACAGACCCAGGATTCCACAGGGGGTCCAGATGACCTGCAAAATCACCACTTGTGGCTCCACTTGTCAGGGAGCATGTGCTGCGCTGGTCCCCGCCAGCCAGGTGCCTCAATGTACTGTCAAAGCAACTACCTCAAGACTCCTGCAGATATGTCTGCAGATTTTTGTTCTCTGCCATTCCAAATATATTAGCATGACATGAAAAAACAGCAGTCATCTTCACACAAACAGTTTGCACCTGGTGAATGTATTTGCATTTGCCCTGCCCACAATTTTATGCATTCCAGCAGAAAAAAAACTGTGCCACTTTTTTTTTTTTTTTGTTACTTATTTGTACCCGTAGGTAGATTTGGTTTGCAGTCTGGTGACAAGCCACCGGCTGCTGGTCGCTGCGTGCGCGAGCGCCCTAAACCTACATGTTTTTGGTATGCGGGAGGAAACCGGAGAAATCCCGGAGTAAACCCACGCAACACGGGGAGAACATGCAAACTCCACACAGCTCACTGTTGGTCGGGGGCTGGGATCGAACCCACGACCTCATGATCCCCGCGATCCCCCGGCCGAGGGTAAAGCTGTGCTGCCACAGTGCTAAACCACTGCGCCACCGTGCAGCCCTTTGCAACTTTGCATATGTATTTATTAAGGCAAAGGTAAAAAGTCCACACGATGCACAATGTTGCTCATATGACCAAAGCATTCCTCATTACCTGAACTTGGTAGATCAGTTTGTTCCATTTTTTTCACGTTTTGCCCTTTGCATGTGTTTTATTACCTGTAAACCTATAGCTAATCAGGCCGTCGGTGTAGAACAAAATTTGTAATCTGAAATGAACCTTCAAAGTTACTTTTGGTTAAACTTTGTTCTTACTTTCTGATTGTATCATTGGTGACACAGTGATGGTTGAACGTCCCAAACATCTGAACACCCAGAATTCCATAAAGCAGGAGGAAAAACAGCAGGAAGATTGACACACTCCAGATCTGTTCCCCAGATCGCCTGCAATTCAAAACAGTAAAGATAAATACACATAAAAGCGACATTTTGCATGCCCCTATCCACTGATGAACTCTTTCTTAATAGAACTGGTTATGACAGTGATATACTTAAGAATGTTGGTGATGCGGGAACGGGGAAGCTCAAAGCGGAAGTAGATCCTGAAAGCCCGGATCATAATGAGCGCTCGCGGGATTCTCAACATTCCCCATGGAGACATCTGATCCACTAGCTTTGCTATTTCAAACACCTGAAACACAGAGGGGCTGTTAATAAGAAGGCAATACATTTCCTTGTGTCAGGCTTGCCAAGCCCTCAGAGGATGGGAAATTGCCCTATGCAGTAAATGGCGAAATATAAATAAAAGTAAATGTTGCAATACACCTGCAAGACCAGGGAGACCCAAATGAAAAACACCATGAAGCCATCGAACATACACCAGCGATCCTTCACGTAGGAGTTATCCCCCTGTGTGGTGAGAGAGAAAGAAAAAACAACAATAAAACCAGAGGAGGATTAAGACTGAAAAGTGAGGAAAATATTAGTATTACAGCTTATATAACACGCTAAATGAACATCATTATCATCCAAGGACTTTTTTGAAAGAAATTATAGACATTCTAACAAAATATCCTGTGACATTTCAAGGCTTAATGTTAGGATTTATCATCTGAAAGCTTTGATTGAGATTGAAAATTGTTGTGCGCCTTAACTAATAGCACACCAATAACATCAAAATTAGACCTAACCACACCGATTCAAACACAGTGGCCGCAACAGTCAAACAATTTGTTTTCAGCATTATAAGAGCTAAAAATATAAGCCCTTCAAGTGTGAAAGAGCTCATATATAAAAAAGGCAGGCAAAAATGTAACTACCTATTAATCACCACTTGAGGGAGGGTGGCTACGTAAGAAGTTCTTAGGGGAGTGACTGCAAATTGGTGGGTGTGTTCTAAAACACTCTTCAGACAGGGAGAATGTTTGATTACCCACGCTAACAAGAATAAAAGCATATAATTACTTTAACACACTTTAAGGATCATTTGTTAGGGCAGAAACTTTACACAACTTGGCAAAAAATGTAGACTTCATGTGACATGAAGAAGTAAAAGAGACATTTCAAGAAAGATGCAGAAATGCTCCCGCTTCGTGTTGTTTTGGTGCACTGGTGAGTCTAACTGCGTCCTCCAGTGCCTCCCTTTTTTTTTGTTTCTCTTCTTTGATTTCCCAATTAAGCTGTCCACAGTTTTAATGGCAGTAATTATGGGTCTATCATCTGCAAGCTGTCTGTTCCTGGAGGCCTGGAGCCAAGCTCAAATGTGAATCCTGTTGAATCATCTGAATTTACACAAATTATGTCAAATTTAGGGTCTGACAATTATGTGAGTCAGCTCAAAAATGTTTGCAATAACAAGTCCCCCCCCCCAACTACCAGTTAGAAATCATGTTTCAAAATTATTCTAGAAAATGCCCCCAAATTCCACATTTCATATTGTGCATCACTGCCGCTACAACAGATGAAGGGTTGCTTTGTTTAGCTTGTGCGTCTTTTGTATAAATGCACATAAAATTGGACATGATGCCTAGCTGGGGATGTTTGCAATTTCAGCAGCAACATATGGTGGATTGGGTTTTCGTTAATTCACTGTTTGGCTTTTGTTTGTTTAGACATTTTTATTTATTTATATACTTTAAAATGCAGACCATGGAAAAGCTGTCATGTCATGAATTTCTGAAAGCTTCAACACAAAAAGTCACAACAGATCCATGAGTGAAGTACTCAACAAATTCACAAGCAAAAGCTATTCAGAAAACTTTAAAGTGGACGTTCGAAAATAATCCCAGTTAGGAAGGGGGAAAAGTTCAGCGAATGTTTGAAGTATGGTTTTTTAATCAGAAATGACTGGTGATTTTATCCTTTTTTTGCCCTGTGATAATTAAAACTAATATCTAATTTGATAGCAGCTCAAAAATATTCAAATATCTGCATGAAAGATGGTGGCTCAATTTGAAAACTTGCATCTATACTGCTTTGTTTCAGCGACAGAAAGAAAGAGGGAACAATTATTTTTGGCAGAATACATTTCCCCTAAGCTTTAACTCATATTTCTGTGTATTTTTAGGTGTAGCCACTTAGATTAAGGGCATACAGATTTCAGTCACCTGAATAAAAAACAACAACAAAAAAATCCCTCTAGCAGAAGACAATAGTATTTTTTCCCCCAGCAAGTATTATGACATATTACCTTTCAAAACAAAAAAGCGACCTCTAGTGGTTGTGTAAATAATTACATGAGGTAATATGGTGGAGGGTGTTGTGTTGAAATGAGACCTTCACCATACCCTAACCACAAAAGTATCCTAATAGCAACCACCAAAAATGTCTCTTATTATGTCATTTTTTCCCTTTCGCTTATACTGAAGGGTGTCGCGGGGAGATACAGTTGTCTGTCAACAGCAAGATGAGTGGCTTGTAAAAGCAACATATTGTGTGTTGGAGGGTGTCTGCCACGGAGTTAATGCAGTGCCATCTTGGTCTTCCATTGGCTCTGAAGCCAGAGTATCTGGATTTATGGGCCCAAAGGGGTGGGTGGCTGGGAGGCATCATTGTGAGGTGACCGAACCATTTTATTCTCTGCTGTTCAATATATGGTAGAACCGGTGTTGTCGGTAAGTCTCTGATCACATAGTTTCTCTCCTGGTCTTGTTTACTGCTCTTCTCAGGCATTTCATCTCACATGTAACTAACTATCTCTCTAGGGTTTTTGTTAGGGACCATGTCTTGCACTGGCATGTGAATGTTGGTATAAAGATGGCATTAATGAGCTTTGCCTTAGAGCACATGGGGATACTAGGATGTCTCAGTAGAGAGGCAAGTTGGTAACTGACTGCACTTGCTTTCTGGCAACAACTCTCAGTTTCACAGTCCAGTTTTTCATTTCCATAAAGATGATGTCCAGGTATTTGAAATTCAGACATCTGCTTCAATTGGGTTCAATTGAGTTTTCATGGACTTCTGCTGACTGTCATGACTGCTGTTTTGCTGACACTAATTTTCATGCCATAATTCTCACTGCATGTTTTGAGCTGGTCTGTGTGCTCTTGGAGTTGCATCTTGTTGTCATGCAACAGGACTTGGTCATCAGCAAACAGTAGTTCATTGAGTGTCTCAGGGTCTAAGTTGGCGTCTTTTGTGAGCAAAAATGTGTATTTAACACAAAGACAAGTGAATCACAATCAAAGACAAGGTGAGCCTAGACTAAGCCTCATAACTTAGCTTGTCTTATATGAGAGATCAATTTCAAGAGCCACCCACCAACCCCTACTCACCACTGCATCAGGATTTCACCGCATTTGTAACATTACCATATTCAAAATAGACAAAAGAGTCACACTGGGAAGCTTGGGGAAAAAAATCCAACTTGTTAACATTTTAAATGGAGAGCTTATTGTTGCAAAACCATTTTTACTTATGTTTACTCTGAAAGTTAAACTACTATTCGGCCACTGCTACCTTGATGATTCCTCTGATGTGCATCTTGGCAATCATCTCAGCCGTGTAGAGAAACATGAGCAGTGTGTCCAGTGTGAACGTCACATACTGGAGTGGGGGGTAATGCTCAAATGTCTTTGGCGTGTTCATGCACACGGAGATGACACTGATGATGGCACAGGCCCGCAGAAGGGAGTGCACCCACTGAAGTAACAGAAGAAAGAAAATAAAACTATTTAATATGCTAAAATGTTTCGTCCAGTGATAACACAGCACATTGGTGAGTTCACTCACTGGTTTGTTGATCCAGAAGATATCGGCGCTGTCTGCCAGGGTCTCATCTGGTCCAAAGTCGGTCATGGGTTGGGCCTCGACCCTTGAGCTCTGTTTCCTCTTCAGCATGCTGGGGCTTGCCGTGCTATACAGAGAGTGAATCTGACAGAGAAAGCCGGAGACCACACAATGACCACAGCAAAAAAAAAGGAAAAATATAACACTCTGGCTGCATCCAAGTCTGGGTAGTGGCACTACATACAATTTTTGGAACTCCAATTGCATGGATTAGTTGAATAAATGAATTTAAGTCCATACGTAATCCAAGCATGAGAGAAAGCACTGGTCATATAGAGCCACGTTAACAGTAACTAATTTTATAAAACACTAATGCACTTTCTAAAAATAAAATGCAAGAAAGATACAAAGCTTAAACTAAGAAAGATGTAAATATAGTGTCAAAGCTGTGAAACAGTAGCAGCTAATCTGTGCAATTAAGCTTTACGGTCATGTGCATTACACAAAGTAAACTTCCCTGACTTGAATTGCCAGAGCAGAGGCATCTACTTTAAAAATAAAAGTGTTGCACTGTTGAATGGCCACCGTGATACACACACATGGAACACAGAACAGGTGTATTCACATCGGGACAGCTCCAGTGACTTACCATCGGAAAAAGATCACAAGAGATCTTTGCCGTATTGGACACCGAAGTGCCAGTAGGATATGCTGTACAGTGTCGGGAGGTGTAACTTGTTACCCGTGCGTGTCAACGGTTGTGTTTTTGTTTTCATGAGAATGTGTGTATGCAAAAAAAGGAAAATGTACAGGCTGTTTCAACATAGGAAAACAAGAAGAAATGACACTTTGAATGGAGACAAAGCGCACATACCAAAGGGAAAAGTAAAGCTGAAATTGCTCCAGCACTGCACATAACATGCGATCAGGCATACCCTGTAAATAACACACAACAGTTAGTCAACATCATGGCTTATATGGGGTACAGTACACTACCCACATCTACAGTACGCTCATAGAGACAGGAATGCCCACCACATCTGACATCAAGGCATATATGCGACACACTCTGAGAGTGAGTGAGGGTGTTGTGGAAAAATAAGAAGATGGAGCAGAAGAGGACCAGCGGACTCACTGTGAGGCTCCTCATTGGTGCGTTCATCCCCAGGTCACAGAGGGGTGGAGGGACCAACCAGAGAGAGAGAGAGAGACAGACAGACTAGAGATGCAAAAAGGAGAATGCCCTCCCAGAGGTCTGGAGGTCCTGTGGCAGCAATCAGTGGACAGTAGCAGTCATAAGAGCATTAAAAAAGTCATGAGAGAACATGTTCAAAGTGCTGTTATACAGCTGTACTAGCACATGCAGTAACAAACACAGAGAATTTTTTTTTCTATTTTACCTATATATTGTGAGAATATTAGGACTGTTTCAAACACCAGTTTTGGGGCCCCCAATATTCTGGAGCAATTCAGAGGGAATATCAAAATATTCTGTACAGACTTACAGTCTGTACAGAGCAATTCAACTTCATTTATATAGGGCCATTTCACAACAACAGTAGCACTTTCAAACTGTAGGGCAAATACCCTGAAATTGCAGGAAAACCCAAACAGTTGCCTAGGAGGAGTGTAAACTAGAGTGGTGACCTCGTTGTAGAACATCTGCCCCACAGCGGGGAGGTTGTGGGTTCACGCTCCAGCCATACCAAAGACCAAATAAAAATAGTACTTTCTGCCTTCTAGCTTGGTGCTCAGCATAATAGAACAAGGAAAGAATTTTTTTTTTCTTTAAGAAAAGTTAACAAAGACCTACCAGAAGACTGACCCCCACCTGCAGCTTTGGAGATAGGTGCCACTTCTATACGAGGGGGGCTGAAAAGGTCATAGTGGCCAAATCTGACCAAATGTGGTTTATTTTTCAACCACAAGGAATGAAGCACCGCAACACCGATGGAAGAAGTGTGTGGACTGAAGGGGAGACTGTTGAAAAATAAACCACATTTCGTCAGATTTGATCACTATGAACTTCTCAGCCTATGAACTTTTCAGCTCTCCCCCGTCGTATGCCACACGGTGTCCTACATGCCATGGAAGGTGTGTACAACTAGGAGTATTAATTTTTCTGAAATTACGTAAATGCCCAGATCTCCTGACCTTTGACCTTGACATTGAGCACAACCTACATCAGGCATATCAAACTCAATCCATTCTGGGCCAAGACCCCGTGCATTTTACTTCCACCCAGTCTCTTCAGCAGGTGTTTTTGCTAATCAGCAATCACTGGGAAGAAACTCATTTAAATCACCTGTGGAAGACACTGGGTGGAGGTAAAACCTTCAGGGTCTTGGCCTGGAATGGAATGAGTTTGACATCCCTGACTTACAGTATCTCACAAAAGTGAGTATACCCCTCACATTTTTGTAAATATTTTATTATATCTTTTCATGGGACAACTCTGAAGATATGACACTTTGATACAATGTAGTCAGTTTACAGCTTGTGTAACTGTGTAAATTTGCTGTCCCCTCAAAATAACTCAACACACAGCCATTAATGTCTAAACTGCTGGCAACAAAAGTGAGTACACCCCTAAGTGAAAATGTCCAAATTTTGCCCAATTAGCCATTTTCCCTCCCCAGTGTCATGTGACTTGTTGGTGTTACAAGGTCTCAGGTATGAATGGGGAGCAGGTGTGTTAAATTTGGTGTGATTGCTCTCACACTCTCTCATACTGGTCACTGGAAGTTCAACATGGCACCTCATGGCAAAAAAACTCTGAGGATCTGAAAAAAGAACTGTTGCTCTACATAAAGATGGCCTAGGCTATAAGAAGACTGCCAACACCCTGAAACTGAGCTGCAGCACGGTGGCCAAGACCATACGGTGGTTTAACAGGACAGGTTCCACTCACAACAGGCCTCGCCATGGTCGACCAAAGAAGTTGAGTGCACATGCTCAGCATCATATCCAGAGGTTGTCTTTTGAAAATAGACATATTATGGCGCATATTTAAGGCGCATATATTGTATTCATATCCCCCGCATTCACCTAGTAGGAATGACGGTGCATATTCCAGAAGCTTCACGTCTTAAGGACCAAAGAGGACCTGACCCTGTGAGGACCTACGGGAGGTGTGAAGTTGGCCTTGTAGGAGATGTGAAGCTAGAGAGCATGCCCCAGCAGGAGCCCCAGACGCTAGAAGGTCAGAGGACAATGGCGACGCCAAGGAGCCTCGGGCGCTGGATGTTTACCTAAGACTGTGGGTTGGGGGTGTGTGATTTGATGTGGGGGGATTTGTGTCTGGTGAGACTATAAGAGCTGTGTTGGATGACTGCTCTGCCTCTTTTCCTGAGATCCTGTTCTTGTTAGAGGATGTGACCTTGCAATAAACCAACCCTGAGAAATAAACTCAGTCTCGTTTGTGAAAGTCATCCTCTACACTGGTGACCTACAACAAACCATGGCCGGTGGCGACGGTTTTTCCGCACCGGACTCTTCAGGGGCCAACCGGGTTAACGCAGCTACCACACTACAGCTGCCCGATTTCTGGCAACATAACCCGTGCTCCTGGTTTACCACTGTGGAGGCGCAGTTCCACCTTCGGGGAATCTCAGCGGACGCAACGAGGTTCTACCATGTCGTCGCGAAGCTGGACAGCCTCACAGTGCAGCGGGTGGAGAGCCTGACCAACCACTCGCCCCAAGACGACAAGTATGGCGCACTGAAAGCCGCCCTCATTCAAGCCTTCACTCCCTCGCTGGGAGAGCGAGCAGAGAAGCTCCTGGCGCTGACAGAAGGGTAAGCGGACAGGCCAGCAGACCTGATGGCGAAGATGATGAGCCTGAGAGGCGAAGATGATGACAGCTTTATCTTCGCCCACCTCTTTCTCAGAACGCTACCGCCAGCAGTGAGAGTCACCCTGGCCAGCTCACAGCTACTCAACAACCGTGACTACCACGAGCTGGGCCAGGAGGCGCAGCGGCTCGTCGACGCCCATAGACGGCACGCAGCCACGATGGCAGCAGCAGAGCTGAACGCACCCCCGCGAGACGAGGGGAGACCAGAGGCTGCAGCACCGGACCCACTGACGTCAGCAGCGGCAGAGGCCAGGAGAAGCGGAGCTGACAACACCCTCTGTTTCTACCATCGACGCTTCGCCGAGAGAGCGCGCAGATGCATCCCACCGTGCCGATACAAGCGCCAGGGAAACGCCAAGACCAAGAGCCGGTAGCAGCTGCGACTCTCGGCGCGAAGAACAAGCTGCTTTTCATGACAGACGCAAATTCAGGGAAGGAATTCCTGGTGGACACAGGCTCCCAGCTAAGTTTTGTCAAGCCTTCCTACGCGGACCTGCTGACCCCTGCCAGCGGACCCCTGGTGTTTGCAGCGAATGGCTCCACGATCAAAACCTATGGGGAGAAGACGCTCCTCCTATCCCTCTATGGCCACACCTTCGAGTGGACCTTCGTTGTAGCTGCAGTTAGCAACAACATGCTAGGTGCTGACTTTTTATGCTCAAACAGTTTATTGGTTGATCTTACTAATAGACGTATTGTAAATGCACTGTCTTTCCACTCTATCTCCTGTACAGCTCGGGTGGCCCTGCCTTCTGCACATCCCAATGTCACAGCTGCGGGTGGTAAGTTTCATGCACTACTCAATCAGTTTCCAGCACTCACGGTCCCAACATTTTCAGCGTCGGTTGCCAAACACGGGGTCGAGCATTTCATAACTACCTCTGGCCCCCCTGTTTTTGCAAAAGCTCGGCGCTTGGACCCAGCTAAACTGGCCATCGCGCGCGAGGAATTCGCCAACTTGGAAAAACTGGGCATTGTTAGACGCTCTAACAGCCCTTGGTCGTCACCCCTGCATATGGTCCCCAAGGCTGACGGCTCGTGGCGCCCTTGCGGTGATTTCCGCAGATTAAATAATGCTTCAGCACACGACCGCTACCCGATTCCGCACATCCAGGATTTTTCGGCACATTTGGCGGGGGCGCGCATCTTTTCCAAAATAGATTTGGTGCGCGGTTATCACCAAGTCCCAGTCCGCGCGCAAGACATACCCAAAACGGCAGTTATAACCCCTTTCGGGCTTTTTGAGTTTTTGCGCATGCCTTTCGGCCTCAAAGGCGCCACTCAGACGTTCCAACGCATGATGGATGCGGTATTGCGCGGCCTCCCTTTCGTGTTCGCCTATTTGGATGATATTTTGGTAGCCAGTGCATCCGAAGTCGAACACGAACGCCACCTCACAGCCGTTTTTCAGAGGCTGACAGAACACGGGCTGATAATTAACCCAGCGAAATGCCAATTCAGGGTAGCGCAAATCGATTTTTTGGGGCACCGCGTGTCTCCAGAAGGCGCGGTCCCGCTGCCTGATAAAGTGCGCGCGATAACAGATTTCCCCCAACCGCAGACAGTTAAAGCACTGCAAGAATTTTTGGGGATGGTCAATTTTTATAACCGCTTCCTCCCCAACGCGGCACAGCTCATGCACCCATTGTACGCGGCACTAAAGAAGCAAAAACCTGCAACTAAAGTCGAGTGGTCCCCGGACCGGGAGCGCGCTTTCTCCCAGGTCAAATCGGCCCTCACGAACGCTGCATTATTGGCACACCTGGTGCCAGCACCTCACATGGCGCTAACCACGGACGCTTCCGACGTGGCAGTGGGGGAGGTTGTCGAGCAACTGGTAGCAGGGAGCTGGCAACCACTTGCGTTTTTCAGCAAAACATTGCGTGATAACGAGCGTAAATACAGCGCGTTTGATAGGGAGCTTTTAGCCCTGCATTTGGCCATCTGCCACTTCCAGTTCTGGTTGGAAGGGCGCTGTTTCACCGCGTTTGTAGACCACAAACCATTAACATTTGCAATGGCTAAAATTTCAGAGCCTTGGTCGGGCCGACAACAGAGACAGCTGGCCGCGATTTCGGAGCTTACCACCGACATTCAACACGTGGCGGGCAAACACAATGTAGTGGTTGTCTCTCGCGTGCAGTTCCAATGCCAGGCCCCCAAGGGGCAGGCTCGGCGGCTGTAGACACGGGCCAGGCTCGCGGCGCGGAAGCGCTCGCAGCCCCGGTCTGCGTTGGGTTAGATTATGCAGCCATGGCCGCCGAGCAGGTTAATGATGCGGATGTGCGCGCGCTCCAGTCTGGGCCAACAGGGCTAAGGCTGGAGCACAGGGTGCATCAAAGAGGTATGCCGCCTCTAATCTGCGATATCTCCACGGGGCGCCCCGCCCCATGGTCCCAGCTGCGTGGCGTCGCCGCGTTTTTGACTTAATACATTCGCTGGCACATCCGGGCGTTCGCGCATCGATCAAAATGGTGGGAGAGAAATTTGTTTGGCCGGGGCTGCGTAAACAGGTCAAAGAATGGGCCACAGCCTGCGCAGCATGTCAAAGAGCAAAGGTACACAAGCA
Organism: Pholidichthys leucotaenia; assembly: GCA_020510985.1. Lineage (NCBI taxonomy): Eukaryota > Metazoa > Chordata > Actinopteri > Cichliformes > Pholidichthyidae > Pholidichthys > Pholidichthys leucotaenia. The sequence continues at coordinate 96,499,585 of CM035843.1, forward strand.
CACGCGGGCCCCTCTAGAACCTTTTCACATCCCAGCCAAACGCTTCGACCACGTGCATATCGACTTGGTGGGACCCCTCCCGCTGTCACAGGGGTTCACACACCTTCTAACTATGGTGGATCGCACTACGCGCTGGCCAGAGGCGGTCCCCCTGGCGTCAACCACAGCAGCAGACGTTGCGCGCGCTTTTTTAACGGCTTGGGTCGCGCGCTTTGGAGTCCCGTCGGACATAACGTCTGACAGAGGACCCCAATTTGTTTCCGAGCTCTGGTCATCCATGGCACTCAGCCTGGGGGTGAAAATTCATCGCACAACTGCATATAACCCCCAGGCCAACGGTTTGTGCGAACGCTTTCACCGGTCATTGAAAGCAGCCCTCAGAGCGGCTTTCACAGACACAAATTGGGTTGATAAACTTCCATGGGTTTTATTAGGGTTGCGTTCAGCACCTAAGGAAGATTTGCAAGCCTCTCCGGCCGAGCTAGTCTTCGCCCAACCTCTCCGGTTACCGGGAGAATTCCTTCCTGAGAACCCCGCACCAGATCGCCCCCCCGCTCAGCTGCTGCAGAGCAACGCGGGATCAAACACCCTCCCCGGCCCAATTCAGCACAGTTTCCCACGCGTTTTCGTGCCTAAAGCCTTAAAGAATGCAGAATTCGTCTTTGTTAGACACGACGCACAGAGGTTAGGTTTAAGACCACCTTATGATGGACCGTTCAGAGTGTTAGAAACCGGGGGAAAGCATTTTTTACTCGATTTGGGAGACAGGAGGGAATTAGTCTGCATTAACAGACTCAAACCCGCTTTTGTGTTAGCTGATGAACAAGTGCAGTTGGCCAGGGCCCCCCGCCGCGGCAGGCCGCCGGGGAGACACTCTGCTAAGCTTTCACAAGGATGTGCTAACGACTCTAATTCACAGATGCAAGAAGCGGCTACTGGAAGGTCGAAACCGGCTTACAGCAGATATGGCAGGCGATTGAAGCCCAAGCAGCCGGAAGTGTGATGTGTTGTGCCCTTTTTTTATTTTTTATTTTTTTGTTTTGCTGTTCTGTGTATTATGTTATGATGCTATGCATATTGGGGTGCACTTTGTCCTTATTTAGACGTTTGGGGGGGTTATATGGCGCATAGTTAAGGCGCATATATTGTATTTATATCCCCCGCATTCACCTAGTAGGAATGACGGTGCATATTCCAGAAGCTTCACGTCTTAAGGACCAAAGAGGACCTGACCCTGTGAGGACCTACGGGAGGTGTGAAGTTGGCCTTGCAGGAGATGTGAAGCTGGAGAGAATGCCCCAGCAGGAGCCCCAGACGCTAGAGGGTCAGAGGACAATGGAGACGCCAAGGAGCCTCGGGCGCTGGATGTTTACCTAAGACTGTGGGTTGGGGGTGTGTGATTTGATGAGGGGGGATTTGTGTCTGGTGAGACTATAAGAGCTGTGTTGGATGATTGCTCTGCCTCTTTTCCTGAGATCCTGTTCTTGTTAGAGGATGTGACCTTGCAATAAACCAACCCTGAGAAATAAACTCAGTCTCGTTTGTGAAAGTCATCCTCTACAATATGAATGTTGCCAGCATTGCTGCAGAGGTTGAAGGGATGGAAGGTCAGCCTGTCACTGCTCAGACCATACGCTGCACACTGCATCAAACTGGTCTGCATGGCTGTCGTCCCAGAAGGAAGTCCCTTTTAAAGATGATGCACAAGAAAGCCTGCAAACAGTTTGCTGAAGACAAGCAGACTAAGGACATGGATTACTGGAACCATGTCCTGTGGTCTGATGAGACCAAGATAAACTTATTTGATTCAGATGGTGTCAAGTGTGTGTGGCAGCAACCAGGTGAGGATTACAAAGACAAGTGTGTCTTGCCTATAGTCAAGCATGGTGGTGGGAGTCTCATGGTTTGGGGCTGCATGGGTGCTGCTGGCACTGGGGAGCTACAGTTTATTGAGGGAACCATGAATGCCAACATGTACTGTGACATACTGAAGCACAGCATGATCCCCTCCCTTCAGAAACTGGGCTGCAGGGCAGTATTCCAACATGATAACTACCCCAAACACACCTCCAAGATGACCACTGCCTTGCTAAAGAAACTGAGGGTAAAGGTGATGGACTGGCCAAGCATGTCTCCAGACCTAAACCCTATTGAGCATCTGAGGGGCATCCTCAAACAGAAGGTGGAGGAGCGCAAGGTCTCTACCATCCATCAGCTATGTGATGTTGTCATGGAGGAGTGGAAGAGGATTCCAGTTGCAACCTGTGAAGCTCTAGTGAACTCCATGCCCAAGAGAGTTAAGGCAGTGCAGGAAAATAATGGTGACCACACAAAATATTTGGATATTTTGACTTATTTGGATATTTTCACTTTCACTTGGGGCGGCAGTGGCTCAGGAGGTAGAGCAGGTCGTCTAATAACCCGATGGTTGGCGGTTCGAATCCCGCTCTCCCCAGATATCCTGCCGTTGTGTCCCTGGGCAAGACACTTCACCCGCATTGCCTCCAGTGCCCATAACGCTGGGTATGAATGTGTATAAATGTATAAAAATGTTCGGTGGTGGCCGGAAAGGCCGTTGGCGCAGATTGGCTGCCACGTTTCCGTCAGCCTGCCCCAGGGCAGCTGTGGCTGCAGAAGTAGCTTGCCACTACCATTGTCTGTCTGGAGTGAATGAATAATGTACCTATTTGTAAAGCGTCTTTGAGTATATATGATAAAGTGCTATATAAAATCGATGCATTACTTAAGAGTGTACTCACTTTTGTTACCAGCGGTTTTGACATTAATGGCTGTGTGTTATTTTGAGTGGACAGCAAATTTACACTGTTATACAGTACAAGCTATACACTGACTACATTGTATCAAAGTATCATTTCTTCAGTGTTGCCCCATGAAAAGATATAATAAAATATTTAATTTACAATAATGTGACGGGTGTACTCACTTTTGTGAGATACTGAAGATGCAGACCCACCTGAGGATCCTTGTGAGTGAGTTTGGTAAGCATCAAGGCAATCGCCTAGGAGGAGCAACAATTCCCAAGAAATGTGGATAAAGTGACAGACGGATGCCACGTCAATGCATTAGCTCCTTTCGGTTTTGCGGAAATGAACTAAATGAAACTAAGCATTGGTGCACAAACAAACTGCTTTTATGATTTCTAGTGACTAAATTCTTCTTCTTTCAGCTGCTCCCTTTAGGGGTCGCCACAGCGGATCATCTGTCTCCATCTCACTCTATCCCTTGCATCTTCCTCTGTAACGCCAACCCTCACCATGTCCTCCTTCACTACATTCATGAATCGTCTCTGTGGTCTTCCTCTTTTCCTCCTGCCTGGCAACTCCATCTTCAACATCCTTTGTCCAATATATCCACTATCCTTCCTCTGCACATGTCCAAACTATCTCAGCTTTGACTCTCTTTGTCTCCGAACTGCTCAACCTGAGCTGTCCCTCTGATATACTCATTTCTAATCTTGTCCCTCCTAGTCACTCCCAATGAAAATCTTAGCATCTTCAACTCTGCCACCTCCAGCTATGCCTCCTGTCTTTTTGTCAGCACCTCCGTCTCCAAATCATACATCATAGCAGTCTCACTACAGTCTTATAAATCTTCCCTTTCACTCTTGCTGCTACCTTTCTGTCACAAATCACCCCAGACACTCGTCTCCACCCACTCGACTATGCCTGCACTCTCTTCTCCACCTTTCTTGTGCATTTTCCATCACTTTGGATGGTTGACTCCAGGTATTTCAACTCATCTACTTTCATTACTGCTACTCCTTCCATCTTCACTGTTGCAGCTGCCTCCCTCTCATTCACACTCATGTATTCTATCTTGAGTCTACAGACTTTCATTCCTCTTCTCTCCAGAGCATACCTCCACCTCTCCAGGTTCTCTTCCACCTGCTCCCTACTCTCACTGCAGATGAGACATGTCTTTGTCACCTCTCTCTTTGCCATGCGCCTAGATTCCAAATACTCCTGTCTACTTTCCTCATCTCCCCGACTGTCCCACTTTTTCTTTGCTAACCTCTTCCTTTGGATACCTTCCTGTACCTCCTCATTCCACCACCAAGTCTCCTTTGTCTTCCTTCCTCTGTCCACTGGACACACCACATGCCTTTCTACCTATTTCCCTCAATACTTTTGCTGTATTTTCCCAGTCATCTGGTAATTCTTCCCTACCACCTAGAGCCTGTATCAACTCCTTCCTGAACTCTGTGCAACATTCTTCCTTCTGTAACTTCCCCCACTTAATCTTTGGCTCTGCCTTCACTGTTTTCCTCTTCTTGCTTTGCAAAGTCAACCTACAGACTACCATCCGATGCTGTCTAGCTACATTCTCCCCTGCCACCACGTTGTGGTCTGCTATCTCTTTCAGATTTCTCCTTCTGCATAAGATGTAGTCCACCTGTGCACATTCCTCCACTCTTGTAAGTCACCCTATGTTCCTCTCTCTTCTTAAAATGTGTTCACCACAGCCATTTCCATCCTTTTAGCTAAATCCGCAACCATCTGTCCTTCCACATTTCTCTCCTTAAGACCATACCTACCCAGGACCTCCTCATCACCTCTATTCCTTTCACCTACATGTCCATTAAAGTCTGCTCCAATCACCACTCTCCCCTCTGGGAACACTCTCTACCACTTCATCCAACTTACTCCAGAATTCCTCTTTTTCTACTACCTGACATCCAACTTGTGGGGCATACGCACTGACATCATTCAACATCACACCTTTGACTTCTAGCTTCAAACTCATGATTCTGTCTGACTCTCTCTTTACCTCCTGAAAACTCTTCACATACGCTTCCTTCAAGATTACTCCTACTCCATTTCTCTTCCTATCTACACCATGGTCATCATCATCATCATCATAGCAGTCTGTCGGGGGCAACAATGACTGTTTCATTTAGGTCTGATCAGATTCCTCCACGCAGCTCTGTCCTTCGCCTTCCACTGCCAGGAATTCCTGACCTTGTTAACCCAGGCGACATCCGAGCCAGTATGAGCTGCTTTCTGACTGACCATTTCATGAAACTGCTTGCAAAGTATTTGCGTACCGCTAGCTTTTGCTGGACTAGCAGCACATTCACCATGGTAGAACAGCTTAAATCCCCCTCCAATGCTCCTAGCCTTGCTTCCCTTCCATCTGGTTTCTTGAATACACAGTATAGAGAATGGGCACTGACGTCATGCCGCGCTGCATTCTGGGCCTTCATCGCCATTTTGTGGCTCAAGCGTCTTTGTTAAATAAGCAGTCATTGTTTCTACAAAGTCGAAATACGTCAAGATTAATGTACAGCATACTCCAAAATTATTTCTAACATATGAGCAACACTCTTTGAACCCATGTGTAATTTAATGAACAGGTTTCTAACTTACAGCTACCATATAATGGAGTATTTGCAGCGGAGGAGGTGGACCAATGAACTGATCGCGCTGGCGCACAGAAAAAAATAACCGGTATCATTAGCTGCTATAAAAACATCCTAAATCAGGGCAGTGGCATTTTTATAGTCACCTGAAAGAGGAGAATCTGCTTAATTTAATGATACCAAACATTCTATGGACTTCAGTCACCAGATGATATTAAATCCATGCATAATGAAGGCAACAAGTAATCACAACTTCAAGAAAAAAATCAAAGAAAATCAGCAACACCAAAAAGCTCCCATTAAAAAAAAAACTGCTCCAGATTAGCAAGAGAAATTGGGAATAGCAGAGATGATGTGGGGAAATTATTTGATTTTGCCCTGTGCATTTTTACACATTATTGAGAGATGACAGAGCTTGGCTGAGGTAGTGCCAAAGCGCACAGCACGCAAGACAGCTGCTCTAGAGAGGGCATGTCTTTCTGCACTGCTAAATATTTTTTAACTCACAACTTAGCTTGGTGAAAATGCCATGAACACACGACCATGTGTGCAGGAATGTTGTCAGAGCTGAATGTTGTCGGTATTTGGAGGAATAATGTGATTGAAAGGACCACATTGGAAATAAGTGTTTTTACTTTCTTGTGTCATCCTGGACTTTTTATGACGTTTTATATGTATATTTACATTTCCTATGTTTGAATAACATATTCAGTGTCATTTTAATAAGGCTGCATGTCCACAGAGAAAGTAAACATGCTCTCAATCTGTTTTCCTGAGCACTTTTCAAGCGCTGATTACAAAAAACACTCTGCCTGGTATCCTGGCAGCCGCTTGACCTGTCACTCAAAGTGTGCCGGGGATTTCAGATTTGTGACCCGTGCTGGCAAAATGAGTCGCTTTGAGGACATTTTCAAAACTGATGTAACATTATTTACATATTCTGTATTGAAAGACCTTCAAAATTATATTTAATTTGTAGGAAGTGCGCAAAAACAGAGGTTGAAAACTCGCGCTCGGTCGGTCGGGAGTTACGTCTCCACTCACTGGAATAAATCACATCACACTGGTAATAAAATACACGTCCCTCCAAGCTTTGGCTGTTAAATATTGATCATGGTGTACTTTTAAGCCGATTGTGAGCGGCTGGCGAGAGAGGTGTGCAGCTGATGAGCGCTGTGGCGCTTTGAAAGTTGAACTTTTTTCAGCTTTCAGCACCATGAGCACAGCGCTGACTGCTGAGAGTGTTTTTGCACTGAGGGCACCCAGTGAATTAAACGCTGGACTACACAGAAAATTAATAGAAAAGAGTCGTCCACAGCAGAAAAAAACGCATTTGGTGGACACACAGCCTAACCGCATTCATTGCTCACTACTAAGCACAGACAGGCTGAACTGTTTTCCCACAATTCCTTGCGGTTTTTCCGTCGGGTGACGTCACGCACCCATTCTTAATATCTACCTTTCTTCTCTCCATCATATCAGCAAACTCTCTGCCTTTACCAGTCATAGTCCCTACATTTAACGTCCCTACTCTCACCTCCAGACTTCTACCTTTCCTTTTCTCTCTCTCCCTCCTAACATGCCTTCCCCCTCTCCTCCTCATCAATCTTCGATCAACAGTAGTCCAATTTCCACCAGCACCCTGTTGGTAAACAGGACTGGTGGCGGTTGTTGTTACCCCAGGCCTCGACCGATCCGGAATGAAAGTCTCATTCGTCATGATCCGCATGTTTGATTTGGCAAAGGTTTTACGTTAGATGTCCTTCCTGACACAACCCTCCCCATTTACCCAGGCTTGGGACCAGCACTAGGAGTACACTGGCTTGTGCACCCCCTCTGGCTGGGTTATTTCTAGTCACTAATGACTTTATTTAATATATTCCTAGAAGGTTAATAAACAATGACCCTCAAAGAATGCATTTTTAATACAACTTTAACAAACATACTTTAAATAATTTTCTATATATAGCCTGTATAAGTCAGGCTTAAGCCATGCAAAATTAGATTCATTAAAAGGAATCACTTGAACAGAAAGTCTGGTCTGTTGTTAAGAGAATTTGTCTCAGGAAAGGGATGTTACTCTTAAGAAATGTAAGTCAGAAGACTGAGAATGGCAAAATATGAGAAACATGAGAACAATGTGTATGGCAGAGAAGATCCTGGTATTTGAGTAAGTACATAACAAAGCGTTAAACTAATTAAATTGGCATAATCAATGGTTTGTCTATCTTAAAAAGGCTCTACAGCTACATTTAACAAACTTTAAAAGTATGGCTTCTTTTTGCAGAAATGATGAATAAACAATACTGCTTAAAGGGCAAAGACATACATACATAAAGTACTTTAGTTGAAAAAAAAAATTGGCTTTAAAGAAAATACAGTGACAGTTACAACAGAAATGCAAACAAAACAATGCACATTATCCTAGTTTTCGTTTGCATTTCTAGAAAAGGAACTGTCCATTCTATAAACCCCATGTAGTTAGAAGCAATTTCCCGGTGTAATTGCTACACTTAACATATGCAGATGGAGACATGAGGAAGAGTGAAAACTAAATTACAGGGTCTAAGTGCTATTATGTGGGAGTATAGGTGGCAAAGACTGCAATTACTTTCCCATTTGGGGAAAGGACATGCTCCTCACAGAGAAGGATGCGATCTCTGGGCAGATTAATTGTGACTGTGAGTATTTGAGTATCCAAACTTTCTCTGTTGAAGTTTTATTTTTGAGTGCACTGAGGCACCATCTGCTTAATTACAACAGACGAGAAAAAGTTTGATATGTATGTGGGCAGGAAATTCTATTATTCTTTTCATAGCTTAGAAAGAGATTTAACCTATCAAACATAGTGGTTTCATTGCTATGCAAGTTTGGAAGTTTATTAAAGTTTTTCTCATTTCTTTTTGTTGTTAAAGTATTCCATAAAATTATTTTTGTTATGAAAGTGACCAAATCTTTTAATCATTAAAGCAACTTAAGGTACAAAAAACAGTGAAGGATGAAAGATTTTAAACAAACTATAAACTATGGGGCAGATTACTAAGGCAGCGTAAATTAGCGACCCTGATCTTTTACCTCCAGACTGGTGGCCTGGCGGGGGAGGGTGACCGTCTGCTCCCTCTCGCCGCGCTGTGGATCCCAGAGGACCAGAGATCACCTACATCCTTTGCACCCACACGGGAGCGTGCGCGCCTTGTCCTCTCTCCACGATGGCGACCTACAGGGCCGGACAGAGAGCGCAGCGCTTGGACCGAGACGCAAGACGAGGATCAGTGACACGAGCAACGCACAGCAACAGCCTGAACGGGGAAGACCATCGGCGCCAACTGCGTTGATTTTCATCAAGCTCCCTGAACCTGACTCAACTCTCAACAACGGACCTTCCACGCACAGAAGCCACGCGCGCACACTGCAGGATTACGAGGACAGCGCGCGCCACGCACAGGACAAAACCGGCTCCACAGACTGATACATTCGTCCTCCACGACTGCACATGCCCAAGAAACACGGCCGATCGTCATCCTCGGAACCTTCAGGGCTGCTCATGCACCTGAAGCATACATGCAGCCAGCACACAGGATTTTGTATGAGTTTTCCAGCCACTACGCATCCTCAGGGAATTTGGCCGCTCACCTTCCCCACATCCTTACTGGACCAAAACACGAGAGAAGTGTCAGAGATATAATTTTTTTCACAGCCGCTGTGGATCTCCGCCATGTTTAACGGGAGAAATTCCTCACCATCGCGGATCCACACGCAATTTTTGCACGACCCAGACACCTTTGACGTCCCGGGCCGGCACTCGCTTACTCCCACCCCCTCAACCTCCTCTTGCAGAGCTTTTCCCACACCTCACTCCCAAAGCCAGCCGAACGCTGTCTGGTTCCATTACACACGACTGCACACCGGCCCGTGTGCCCACGATCCACGGCCGTTCAACGTGCTGGAACTCGGAGCGGAGCACACTGCCCTTTCCACCCCTCCCCTGTCCCCCTCACGAACTGACATGCCCTCCGACAGTTCTACCGGAGCTGGAGCCAATCGACGGGGGGAGGGGGGGTGTCACAACCCCTTCTGACCTTTCTGGGGGGAGCGGTGTAGGCACCCAGCACACGTGTGGGCACCCAGCACAATGCAGACTGATAATATTCACGCTCAGCAGGGATTGCATACGAACAGAGAGCCCGAGGGGGACAACCAGAACAATAACTATTGTTATTGATCCCCGGAGTAAGGAGAGGAGTCTGGCGCCAGTTAATCACGTGACTGATACAGTATGTATTGTCTGATATGTATATCAATATGTAAATGTGCCATGCATTCTCTCTTGTCTGTATAAAAGAGCTGACTTTACATGCCTCACTAGCGCACTCAGAGAGGCACACACAGCACACAGTGCTGCAGTGTGTCTCATGATGATGGAGGAATAAAACTCTGAAACCTTCAGCTCGCCATGTCACGCCTGAACTTATTTTGTTCCTCCACAACACGTGTTTATTTTATTAACACAAGAACCATCAAGATGGTCTGATGGAGACTCTGGGGTTTTATTATGTGAATAACTTTGTTTTAACAAAATCTACAGGTCTGCCAGTTTGCAACTTTTTATAAATGCCATTGAGTTATGGTGCTGCAACTTCGGGGGACATTTCTATGGATCTGTGCACTCTTTTTGTTAATAACCTCATTGTTGTTTTCCTCTTATATTGTGTTTCCTGAACTGGGAGAAAGAAATACAGAGAAGAGGGAACTGAATTACCGTTTTATGCACAGCAAAAAGAAATAATGTAAATACAGAAATATTGATAAAGAAAAAAAAAAGAGAAGAAAACTGACAATGTGGAAGATTTTTGCTTCAAGAGCGAGGGGGAGCTTATAGGAGAGGAAAACTCCAGAGTCCATGTCTGAACCTCTGCAAAAGAGAAAAACAATTACTATCGCCCGACACCATCTGTATGTCCACTGCAGGTAGGAAGGGCTCATATAAAGGCTTATATGGGACTAATAAAGGCTTATCTTATCTTATCTTATCTTTTCTTATCTTATATCCTATTTTATGGATGCAAATTCATGCAGTAGGCTATATACAGTATAAAGACATGAAATTTAAAAAAAACCTGCCGGCTGATGTCCAGTTCAGCATAACATCAGTCTCTGTGAGACCGTATAATCTGTTCTTCTATCATACCAAATAAACTTATGCGCAGATAGAAGCTTCTGTCTCTTCGGCCACATGCCCTCGGTTCTCGTCATTGTCTCAGCACCAACAATCACTATCATGTCAGGCACAGCTGAATTAAGATATGCTTTATTTTTGGGTGTTAAATCCTGGCGCATTTAGCAGGAGACTACAAACAGCAAACCTTAATAAATCACCTTGCGCCAGTTATTTAAATACTCCCTTCCCTCAAATCTGCGCTTTGACATGACAGCTCCAACAAATACATACAGTATGCAATGAGGCCTGGTGCAAAATTAACATAGTCCACGCCTTTCCACCGCTAATTTTGCCCTGCACCCTTTAGTAAATCTTGACAGTAGTTTTTTAAAGCCAAAACAGGGTTTTGCGATGGCTCAGCACGTTAGTAAATCTGCCCCTATATTCATTCTCATCAGGAAACAGTATAATTTGTGCTGCGCTATAAAATTATCACAATATTTTATCGAGGAAAAAAATGGTGACAATTATAAAAACAGGCTTTAAAATTTGATCATGTGATTTGATCACTAGATCAGACTTTTTGTAATGAAGGCAAAACAGCCAATCAGAGTGGATGTGTCGTGAAAATGTGGGTTGCTGCACTGTGGGTGTCACCCACACATGGAGACCGACAGAGAGGATGTCCATGTGAGATCCGCTGAACCCGTTCTGGTGTCTGATGTCTCTACCCATCTAGGACCAAATGGAATGAAGCACTGTTGCGAGAATAACTGTCGACACTTCAGAACACGCTTTTCAATCAATCCCCTTGGAATCTACGTGATTGGGGCCATGTCCGGCTGCCAGACTACAGGGGTGACATTGCTTCCTTCTGGAATCGTGTCTGTGTTGGGCCCAGATCATGCCGATTATATTTCTCTACACAACCCTCCGCTATCACTTAAAAATGGAATTAACTTGCTTTGTGTGTCACTGAACACAAAAAGTGATACACATTTCTCACCTCCTCTCTCCCTGTGGCAAGAATATGACCACAGGGATGGACATCGGGGTGTTCCTGGTTGGAAGTTTAGATGTTAGTTTACATTTTTGGCTGGGAAAGTTGGACCGCACTCATCACCACCAAGATCAAAATGCAAGATAGCTTCACCCAGGAGCTGTGCATCAACAAGCTATGTAAAATGCACTTAAAATTCTGCTGTTTCAGATCATCAATTTTTAATATTAGACAAAGATAACCCAAGTAAATACAAGATGCAATTTTTAAAAGATGTTTTCATTTATTAAGGGAAAAAAGCTATCCAAACGTACAGTACCTGGCCCTATGTGAAAAAGTAATTGCGCCCCTTGTTACGTGATGAATTAAAGAGGTCATTGATTGCACTTTTTCCACATTTTAATAGCTCACACATATCTTGATGAAATGTTTGTGACATATTTTGTCCACATTTTCTGTAATTTTTTAAATTACTGAAACAAATTAGTTTTTAAATTTTTCCCAGCTTTCTTTAAACGTACTGATTTAAAGCCTGTCACTTTAAGAACCATCCTTTACCATTTCAATTGTGGGCTATTAGCCCACAAGCTAACACTGGTACCAGGACGCTGGCTGTAAGTGTGGCTTATATAGTTATTTTCTTCAGATCTTTGTCACCCTAATAGCCATCCCTGTTATCAGCTGGTTCGGCAGTGTGCCTCGCGTCACTGCGGCCCATCTCTCAGTGGTTTCATCTTGATTCCGTGGCGGATCACACGTACCGGTATTATGCCGAGAATCCGGGGGAGTTCTCGGCAGAACAGTGGCCAGTAGCCCTGGTCCCAGGCCATAAAAGCGATTAGTGTGCCGGGGTGGGCGATCCGCCTTGGAATCCCGTTGAAACCACTCGGAGATAAAATTCAATTCAATTCAACTTTATTTATATAGCGCCATTTCACAACAACAGTCATCTCATAGCACTTTCAGCTGTAGGGGAAACCCCCACAATTGCAGAAAGACCCCAGCAATCAGGCGATCCCCTGTGAGCAAGCACTTGGCGACGGTGGAGAGGAAAAACTCCCTTTTAAAAGGAAGAAACCTCCAGCAGAACCAGGCTCAGGGAGGGGCAGTCATCTGCTGCGACTGGCTGGGGGGTGAGGGGATAGAGAAGAAGAAGAAAAGAACAGACATGTAGAGAGCAAACAGCACAACGGAGACTCAATCTATGGGACAGAACAAACAGATGTTAGTGACCAGCAAAAATATTTCATTGAGAGTGAAGAAAGGAGTGAAGCCCATTGCATTGTTGGAGATCCCCCAGCTGTCTAAACCTATTAGCAGCATAACTAAAAGAGGGTTCAGGAGCACATGATCCCTCCCTAATTATAGGCTATATCAAAAAGGAAGGTTTTAACCCTATTCTTAAAAACAGAGATCGAGTCTGACTCCCGAATCCAGATGGGCAGCTGGTTCCACAGGAGAGGAGCTTGATAACTGAAGGCTCTGCCTCCCATTGTACTTTTGGAGATTCTAGGTATTACAAGTAATCCTGCATTTTGGGAACATAGTGCTCTGTTAGGATAACAGGGGAGTATGAGATGTTTTAAATAAAAAGGGGCCTGATTATTTAGAGCTTTGTAAGTGAGAAGAAGGATTTTAAACTTAATTCTAAACTCTATGGGAAGCCAATGAAGGGAGGCCAGAACCGGAGAGATATACTCTCTCTTTCTAGTACCTGTTAAAACTCTTGCTGTGGCATTTTAGATCAGCTGAAGACTTTTTAAAGATGTTTAGGACAACCTGATAATAAAGAGTTACAATAATCTAATCTAGAGCGATTAGTTTCTCAGCATCACTCTGAGACAAGATGCGCCTAATCTTGGCAATATTACACAAATGATAGAAGGCAGTCTTAGAAACAAGTTTAATATGTGAATTAAAAAACAGATCTTGATCAAAAATAACTCCAAGGTTCCTCACAGAACTATTCAGAGAAAGAGTAACCACATCCAAACTAAGAGTTTGATTTGGAAAGGTATTTATAAGGTTTTTTGGACCAACTAGAATGACTTCAGTCTTATCTGAATTTAATAGCAGGAAATTACAAGTCATCCAAGCTTTGATTTCCTTACAACAGGTCTTTAACTTAGCTAATTGATTACTATCATCAGGCTTCACTGACAGGTATAATTGTGTGTCATCTGCATCACAATGAAAATGTATACAGTGCTTTCTAGTAATGCTGCCTAACGGAAGCATATATAAACTAAAAAGAGTAGGGCCTAGCACAGATCCCTGTGGAACTCCATGACTGAGCTTTGAGTTGGAAGAAAACTCATTATTGACATGAACAAACTGGAACCTATCAGATAAATAAGATCTAAACCACTGCAACGAAGTTCCATTAAGTCCAACACGGTGTTCGAATCTATCAAGTAGAATATCATGGTCGATAGCATCAAAAGCTGCACTAAGGTCTAAAAGGACAAGTACAAAAACAAGTCCATTATCAGATGTGATAAGGAGGTCATTAGCGACCTTCACCAAGGCTGTTTCAGTACTATGATGAATTCTAAGCCCAGATTGAAACTCTTCAAATAAACCATTTCCCTGCAAGTGGTCAAATAATTGTGCAGCAACTCTTTCTAAGATTTTTGAAATGAAAGGCAGATTAGAGATTGGTCTATAGTTAGCTAAAACTCCTGGATCCAGCGTTGGCTTTTTGAGTAAGGGTTTAATTACAGCAGTTTTAAAAGCCTGTGGTACATGGCCTAATGTTAATGAAGAATTCATTATTTGAAGAATAGAGCTAACAATAAATGGGAAGGCTTCTTTAACCACTTGCACTCCGGGCAATTTTCCTAAAAATGCCAAAAAAAAACGTGCCCAAAGTAAATCGAAAGCTGTTATTCAACCCTTTGCAGCATCTTCATGGGGTTGGTCTCATTTAAAAGAAAACACTTTGAATTTTTTGGCAAAAAAAAACATAATCTCTCTACGTGCTCCGGCCACTGAGTTACAGTCATCTAAACATACTGAACTTGAAGAAAAAAAAATTGGACACAGTGTTTTTTTGGATACAAATGCTTGTAAATAACACACAGCTGTCCGATCCGGCTGGAAAATGCAACAGAAATGTAGAACCAAGTGTTATCCAGCTGAGATCCAAATTTGGTAACAATACCACAAAAAATGAATATTTTACACAGCTTTGTTCTCAGGTAGTTCCCAGGCGTTATGGAACTGTGCCAAATTGTGCCAAATGGCACAGTTTGGAAAAACGTCTGTAACTTTTGAATAATTCAATGTAGAATCTTCATTTTAGGCTCTAATGAAAGGTCACACTCAGGGCTGTGTCTGTGTGTGTGTGTGTGGGCGGGGGGTCGTTCCCCCCCCCCCCCCCCCCGCTACCAAGGACCAAATTCGGCCCTCGCTACATGACGGAATACACTCTTTTTTTTTTTTCCTTGCATGTTTTCACAGCGGCTCCCCCCCCCCCTCGCTACTGTGTGTGTGTGTGTGGGGGGGGAACCGTGAACGCCCCCCCCCCCCTCGCTACAGAAGAGGGCCATGATGGAATAGACTGATATGCTTCCCCCAGCGGACTGGGGAGCGTTCGGACCGAGGAGCGGGGGGGGGGGGGGGCGTTCACGGTCCGAACACGGCAAATGAACCGTTTATCGCGGCGCACGCACTTCGTATTTCGTGCGCAGTACAGTTGTAATTTACCGATCGGTCAAAAGTCATTTTTGGATTACAGTTTTCAGGGATAAATAATAATTTAGCTTATAACACCTTACCTCTTCAAAGCAGCAGAGTCGCGGCGAACAGCTCTTCCCACGCGTCAGACGAACGCGACGCTGCTCCGCTCGTGGATCCCGATCAACGTAATTCCATTATTGCCGTTTTGGCGAATGATTTACGACTTTTGTCGTTGGCCTCCGTCTATTCTGCTGGAATGAGTGCAGGTCCCACTTGTGGGTGTTTTCCATGCTGCTGGGTGAGCCTGGGTCTGTAGGAGATTCGTACAGAGTCCTTCTGCAGCAGTAAATATTGCTTCACCCAGCCAGAATTTCTGTGCTTCAATTGGCTCCTGCGTTCACAGTAGGCGGGTCCTCCTTCCTAGATTTTCATTCATTGGCTCCTCAAGGTTTCAGAAACCCAATTCAAGGCTCTTATTAGTCGAATGAGAGGTCAATCAGATGAACTAATCTGTTCGCGGCTGTGTTTGCAGATTTTTTTTTCACTGGCGCTTGGAGGGCACACCACCTACACCATCACCATCAATATCCTTATCATGCGTCATAGGACGCAGAGACTTGCCCGCCCGCGGAACAACGGAGCGCAAGTGGTTAAAAAACCTGGTAGGAATAGGGTCTAAAAGACAAGTTGAAGGCTTGAATGAGGAAATTATTTTCTCTAACTCTAAAAGGTCAAATGAAGTAAACTCATCCAAACAGATATCAGTTGAAGGAGTTGTAGTAGTTAATGTATTTAAGTTAACGGTGGGAAGAATCTGACTGATTTTATCGCTGATAGATGGAATTTTATTATTGAAAAAGTTCATACAGTCCTGACTAGAAAGCTCTAAGGGAATGCTAGGCTTGATAGAGTCCTGACTCTTTGTCAGCCTGGCTACAGTGCTGAAAAGAAACCTGGGATTATTCTTGTTCTCTTCTATTAATGCAGATTAATAACTTGTTCTAGCTTTCCTAAGAGATTTTTCATAAATTAGAAGAAAATTTCTCCAAGCTAAATAGATTTCATCTAATTTAGTGGACCACCATTTTCTTTCTAATTGACGAGTCTTCTGTTTTAAGCTACGAGTTTGTGTTGAACCAAGGACAAGAAATCTCTGATTAGACTTTTTCTTTTTTTAAAGGGGCCACCATGTCAAGAGTCTGATGCAGAGAAGCTATAACACTATCTACCATGCTATCAATTACAGAAGAGGCAAGCTCTCCATAGCTTATTTCTGTTGTATTGACACATGGCATCGAGGAAACAATCTGCATAAATTTGGTAACAGCATCATCTGAGAGGCATCTACTGTAGTAATATTTTTCTTTAGGAGCCAAATAGTCAGAAATAGTAAAATCAAAGGTTAACAGACAATGCTCTGACAGTACAGGGTTATGAGGAGACACTACCAGATTTTCTATTTTTATGCCATATGTCAGAACAAGGTCCACCGTGTGGTGGAGATAATGGGTAGAATTTCCTACTTTCTGAAAAAACCCTATGGAGTCTATTATTGAATTAAATGCCATATTAAGGGAATCACTATCTACATCTACATGTATATGGGTGTTTTTATTTATTAGGGGTCCAATGTGTGACATTGGTGGCAAAATTTAAAATTGATCAAATCTGCACATGAAATTGACTAATCACTATCCAATTGTGTCAGGGTTATGAAACTATTAACTATTTTCGTAACGGCATTCGCGTTCAGGAACTCTTGAGGATGAGCGCTCACTTCAACTACTTGTAAATGGAGACGTAAACGGGACACTCGGACTTTTGTTTCCCCGTGTGCCAATGCACTTTGCAATGGCACACATTTTACACGAAACAACTTCAACACTTCCAGTATTTTTCACGCATCAAAACTCATCAACAGCTACATTTTCATGACATATTAAGATGTGATAATGTGTATACATACCTTCAAATTCTCCCTGTTAGTTGGATAAGAAGTAAAATCACAAAAGGCGTAAATGCGGGACACGGAAGTTTGGACCTTCGATAACTTCAATATAAAGTGACCATGGTTAATCCTCTCCACATGGGTTGAGCACATCCGGGGTAGAGAAAATAAAAGTGCTTTCCCAGGGCGGTCACCTCGCCAGACGGGGCTGCGCACGGCCGACCAAGACCGAAGACATAAATTTTTTAAAGGACACCATATTCGATGTGTCATAAATGTTTGAGATTTTATTGAAATATTCTACATCTGAGCTTCACAAAGACTGATCTCCTTTTTATGTGTATGGTTTGGAATTTGAAAGGTGCAAAGTGAAAAGCATCAGCACTTCCTGTTTTCTGGTTACTTTACCAAATAACTTGCATGTTGCTGCGTAAATTCGGGGACACGGAAATTTACGTCGTACGAGTAAATTTGCAGGGGTCGCCGTACAAAAACCATAGATCCGATCACATTGGGGAATGTTTTATTTTGAATTTGCATTACAACTCTGTTATCTCTTGCATTTTGAGTAGAAAGAGTTACTCAGAGAGCACGTTACAGTACTTTGAAATTGATGCGATTTTCATGTCACACAAAAACTGGGAAAAATGAGGGGACACGACCAATAGTTTCGATTCTAACGGCAAAATCAATGATTTTTTTTTTAAAATTGCAATGCAAGTCTGAAACTCTTTTATGTTCCCTTGCATATTATGAAAACAAAACCGACATCTGCAAATTACAGAAAAAGAGAGAGCGCTTGAAAGTCGGATACCCCTGATATAGTGCACTACACCCCCCCCAAAAAAAACACCCATATTAAAGCCCCCTACTATAATTATTCTATCTGATTTCAGCACTAAATCTCCTAAGAATTCAGCAAATTCGGATAAAAACTCTGAGTAGGCTGAGGAAGGACGATAAACTATGGCAAATAAAATTGGGTTTAACCTAAAATTGCTAACATGCCCAATACTGAGGACCAGGCCCTCAAAGGAATTATAACATGTTTTTTGCTTTACATTAACTAGTAATTTGGAATGGTAAATTGTTGCTACTCCTCCTTCACGACCAGAACTTCTGGGATTTTGACAGTTTAAATAGCCAGAGGGAGTTGATTCATTTAAACCAACATAATCCTCTTGCCCTAACCAAGTCTCTGTAAGGGATATTAAATCAATCTGATGATCAATTAACAGATCATGGACTAACAGAGACTTGGGAGTTAGAGACCTACTATTTAACAAACCGCATTTACTTTTTAAATTATGAGAAGGAACAGAGGCCAAGTCACTAAATTTAGAGGCTTCATGTTTAATTTGAGTTTTACCAACTTTCTGTTTAATCACTTTGGAATGCTTATACATTATATTTTTATTTACTTTGGAGGGAGCAGACAATGATTCTCTGATGGGGAAGACAGGGGCTAAGTTGAGGGGTGGTGGATGAAGAGGAGCTGCAGAGAGGCGTGTAAGACTGCAACTCTACTTCCTGGTCCCAACTCTGAGTTGTCAAGGTTTTGGAAATTTGGATAAAAATGATGCTAGATTGTTAGATAAAAGAGATGCACCATCCAAAGTGGGGTGGACTCCGTCTCGTCTAATAAGACCAGGTTTTCCCCAAAATGAGTTCCAATTATCTATGTAGCCCACATTGTTTGCAGGACACCACACACAGACAGTGGTTGAAGGATGACATGCAGCTAAACATGTCATCACTGATCAGGCTGGGGAGGGGCCCAGAGAATACTACAGAGGCAGACATCGTTTTGGCAAAGTTACACACCGATTCCACATTAAGTTTTGTGACTTCCGACTGCCGAAGTCAGATGTCGTTCATGCCGGCGTGGATAACAATTGTGGGGCATTTACAGTTACTTTTAGCCAGCATTTTCAAATTTGACTCAATGTCGCCTGCTCTGGCCCCAGGAATGCATTTGACTATTGCCACTGGAGTCTCTAGGTTCACATTTCTGACTATAGAGTCGCCAATGATCAGAGATTTTTCCTCAGCGGGTGTGTCGCTGAGCGGGGAAAAGCAATTAGAAACATGAACAGGTTGGTGGTGAACCAGGGGCTTGCGACTATGCTTCCTTCTCACCGTCACCCACCCGTTCTCTCCTGGCTGCTCAGGAGAGGTGGAAGCCGGCGGACGGCTAGCAGGCCCTATGCTGGGGTGCTCTGCTGCAGCTAAGGGGAGTCCGCCATTATTACCTGGCGCAGACGGTGTTTCAATGCAGCGGAGCCGGGATTCCAAATCACACAACCTTGCCTCGAGCGCCTCAAAGAGACAACATTTATTACATTTACCATTAACACTAAAAGAGGCAAAGGTGTAGCTAAACATCTGACACAGAGAGCACACCAGAGGAGAAGGGGAAGGAAAGCTAGTAGCCATAGCTAGTGGCTAACACAAACACTGAAGAAAGGTAAACAGAAGGCTAAAGAAGGTGATTAGGTGACACTGAATGCGCACATAGGTGCAAGAGACTTGTTAAACAGAAGTGAGAGGTGACGATAGATGGGAAAAAAGTGATTAAAATACAATTAAAGGCAATAATCCTCAGGAGAGTGATGACAGCAAACCACACCGACAGCCAGCAACACAGGAAGTGACGATACGTTACCACAGGAAGCATCCAATCCACTGTTGCCAACTCCTCAGAGATGGGCCGGAGTAAACCAGGTGGTAACAGGGATGGCTATTAGGGTGACTAAGATCTGAAGAAAATAACAATATAAGCCACGCTTACAGCCAGTGTCCTGGTACCAGTGTTAGCTTGTGCACTAATAGCTCAAGGACTAATAGGCTACCTTTCACCACCACTTCAATCTACATGACAGACAGCTAAGCGGACCAATAATCGAGCAGTGGGTGGGTCTTTAGGATGGCAGTGGGTGGGCTTTTTCAAGACTTGACATAGGAAACTTACCTGGAAGAGTCAAAAAAACGTTTTTGGGAGTTTCTCAGAGAGAAAAATGAGATAAAGGCAGTGTGCTTTTTTCAGACCGTTGACCGTTTGGAAACTTTTTGGCTAATTATGTGACAATTTAACACACTTCAGACAGTTAAAACCTACAACACATCATTTTTCACTCAGAGACCCTTTTAACTATGATTAACCTCATTTTTTAGAAATGGTAAATGGCATTCACTTATATAGGACTTTTTCTCATCTCTAGATGACCAAAGCTCTTTACAGATCCTACCATCCATCCATTCATACACACATTCACACACTGATGGCGCCGGAGCTGCCATGCACAGGCGCTGGCCTGACCCACCAGGAGCAACTGGGGGTTCAGTGTCTTGCTCAAGGACACTTCGACATGCAGACAGAGCGGGAATCGAACCTCTGACTCTCTGATCAGTAGTCGACCACACTACACCTGCACCACAGCAGCCAAAGCTAAGTTCAATTTTACCAGCCATACCCAGGCCTGACTACTAGCAGACCTGCTAAATCAAGAAATCAGTTAAACAGAACCTGTCTGACAAAGTGAAGTAGGCTAAGAGATCTCAAAAAGCAACACATCATGTCGCGATCTAAAGAAATTCAAGAAGAGATGAGAAACAAAAACCCAGAACAACATCTAAAGAACTGCAGCCCTCACTTGCCTCAGTGTGGACTCTAGGGCTGTGCGATATGAACAAAAAATTCATATCACAATATAAGTCATCTTATATCACGATAATGATATAGTATATCACAGTACACATTTTCTGTAAATTCTACAGTTTGGTTAATCATATAAAAAGGACCATCTCTTTTTTTTTTTTTTACTTTTTTACATGTACCATTTTCCCTCATAATTTTGCAGTGTTGTTATAAAATAGTTTTGTAATGTGCATTTGAGACTTGATTCTCATAAATTCCAGGTTTGTCTTCTAAGCCATACATGAATAGAAAGTAAACATCAGTTAGTTAAATATTTCCTGAGCCAGAGGAGAATAGCAAAAAACAAAAACAAAAACCCTGACATAAAAAATGTCTGAAAATGAGAAAATTACCCATCCCTGTCATCTACAGATAAGAATTAGCTGTAAGATTAAATCAATGAAAATTTAAGTGTAGACTTGCAGCCTAAATACTGCCATTCTGGCCTGATTTAACCTGTTTGCTTCTCAATAAAAATATTTCAGATTGGTTATGATCTGAAAATCAAAGACACAAAAGGAAATGTAATAAAATACATGTGACGACTTCAACTTTACTCATTACTGCTATTTGACTAATTAAAATGATTAGAAATTAAATAAATTACATAAAGACCCAACTTGCTCCTCCGACCACTTTTAATTGATTTATTATTTATTTTGAGTGTATGTGCCACCATCATGCACTTTTGCAGCTTTAATTAAAAAAAAATTCAGACAAAACTAAGAAACTCAGCAGTAATTTCAACCAAAGAAACGATGGTCTGCTACATGTTTCCAGTTAGCACAACTTAGCATCGTCATTTAGTATTTTATAATTAGACATGGTGTTAACGTTATTTACCTCCTATTAAAACGAGGTTAGCAAACTATCCTCTCTGACACAGCACAGTGAAAAATGGCTCCACATCCCTGACAAACAGAAATAGCAGCTATCTGAACCAGTAGTCCACTAATTTAGATGAAATCTATTAAGCTTGGAGAAATCATCTCTTAGTTTATAAAAAAAAATCTCTTAGAAAAGCTAGAACAAGTTATTACTCTGCATTAATAAAACAGAATAAGAATAATCCCAGGTTTCTTTTCAGCACTGTAGCCAGGCTGACAAAGAGTCAGGACTCTGTCAATCCTCGCATCCCCCTAGAGCTTACTAGTCAGGAATTTTTGAATTTTTTCAATCATAAAATTTTATCTATTAGAGATAAAATCAGTCAGATTCTTCCCACTGTAAACTTAAGTACAGCAGCTACTACAACTCCTTCAACTGATATCTGTTTGGATAAGTTTACTCCAATTGACCTTTTAGAGTTAGATAAAATAATCTCCTCATCCAAGCCTTCAACTTGTCTTTTAGACCCTATTCCTACCAGGTTATTTAAAAAAGTCTGCCCATTTGTTGGTAGCCGTATTCTTCAGAAATGGCAATACGCTCGTTTTTGCTAAAATTGCATTTTCCCCGTATTTTCCTTAAAATATTTGACAATAACAACACGAACTACATTTAAAACATTTCCCAGAAAAGTGTCCTCCACCACTGCACCGTCCCCCACAGCCGCGCTTGGCACCAAAATACGGCGAAAACGTCTCACTTGACAGGTATGAAAACATTTCCCAGAGAAATGTCCATTATTACTCCGCTGTCCCTTATAGCCGCGTTTTACGGTATTAAAATACGGCGAAAACGTCTCACTTGACAGGTATGAAAACATTTCCCAGAGAAATGTCCATTATTACTCCGCTGTCCCTTATAGCCGCGTTTTACGGTATTAAAATACGGCGAAAACGTCTCACTTGACAGGTATGAAAACATTTCCCAGAGAAATGTCCATTATTACTCCGCTGTCCCTTATAGCTGCGTTTTACGGTATTAAAATACGGCGAAAACGTCTCACTTGACAGGTATGAAAACATTTCCCAGAGAAATGTCCATTATTACTCCGCTGTCCCTTATAGCCGTGTTTTATGGTATTAAAATACGGCGAAAACGTCTCACTTGACAGGTATGCGCCTCCATTTTCATATTGATCTGGTCAATTTCTTGACAGCAGCGGCTCTCCTCCACTGTAATAATAATGGCTTCCGAAAAATCAATATTTATGGGGCGCCCTCGACAGACCCCCTTCGGCTTCGCAATTCTGGAGGCGATTAATGTCCAGTTCAATGACATTTTCCACTGGTTCTGCTCTCTGGTCATCGTTGGAACTGTTGTCATCAGACAAAGCATCTGATTCCGTCTCGGACGGCTCGAACCGGTAAGGTTCTATGCCTCTGTCACTGTCTGAACCACTGACAAAAAAAAAGACAAAAAAAAAAAAGACAAAACTAAACTAATTTGTTCACAATCGCTGTCACTTTCCGTCATGATTGTCCAATGTTGATAAGTGTGAATGTGGATAGGCAGGGCAGCCAGGGTACAACTGGTGATGTCAAAAACATGGGCGTGGTCTGGACTGGCTGTCACAAGCCAGCAAGCAAGGTGGGGCCTTCACCTGGTGTATTTTGTGCAATTATGTAAATACAGGTGGGTGATATGGTCTCCAGTATGAATATTTGGTTTAAGCTATGTGTATTTTATCTAAATTCATTGTCATTTAGAAAAAAAAATTACGTGACATTTGGCCTTTAATAACCAGGCCCCTTTTTATATAAAAGATCTGATATTACTCTATCATCCTAACAGAGCACTATGCCCCCAAAATGCTGGATTACTTGTAATACCCAGAATCCCCAAAAGTACAATGGGAGGCAGAGCCTTCAGCTATCAAGCTCCTTTCCTATGGAACCAGTTACCAATCTGGGTTCGGGAGTCAGACTCAATCTCTGTTTTTAAGAATAGGGTAAAAACCTTCCTCTTCAATATAGCCTACGATTAGGGAGGGATCATGTGTCTCTTAACCCTCTCTTTGTTTTGCTGTTAATAGATTTAGACTGCCGGGAGACCTCCAATAATGTACTTGGCTTCTCTCCTTTAATGTTTGCTCTCTTTATGTCTGTTCTTTTCATCTTCTCTATTCCCTCACCCCCCAGCCAGTTGCAGCAGATGACTGCCCCTCCCTGAGCCTGGTTCTGCTAGAGGTTTCTTCCTGTTAAAAGGGAGATTTTCCTCTCCACCGTTGCCAAGCGCCAAGTGCTTGCTCACAGGGGATCGCCTGATTGCTGGGGTCTTTCTGCATTTGTGGGGTTTCCCCTACATTTGAAAGTGCTATGAGATGACTATTGTTGTGATATGGCACTATATAAATAAAGCTGAATTGAACTGAACTGGTGTTATCCTTCTCTCCTCCCTCTGCTTTCACCTCTCCTGGACCCTCTGCCTGAACACTTTCCTCTCGTTGGCTCCTCTCTTCTGACTCATCTTTCCCTCTCTGAGCCCTGTTTCATTCAGGTTCTTTCTCTGTCTATGGTGGTATACAAACAGGTTAGAAAATATCAAGTGTCATGTTTTGTCCTGCAGGTTTTTTTTCATGGTTTACATAAATAATCAAAATGGGTTTTTTTTGTATTTTTACTCTAGTGTTTCTTTTTTTTCCATTGACGAACAGCAGGAAAGAGAAGGGGAAAAAAACATTCATAATAGTAATTTACTCATGCATACTTAAATTATATGAGAGAGGTGGGTATAGTAGCCAGAAATTCTACTCGTGTAAAAGCAGTGCTATGAAATTAATAATTAAAAGTAGACAACCAAAAATTTTTAGTTAAGGGTACAAAGAGCACCTACTTAATAACTTGAGTAATGACTTCAGTCTTGAAGGTTTGAGGCTTTTCTCCAAAATGTATAACAATTGTGTTATAGTTTTCTACTTTTCTCTGTAAATTTATCTAAATTTGCAACCATTTTCCTCAAATTTGTAATTTTCTCTTGTAAAATTATGACTTTTCTTGTACATTTGAAACTATTATAAATTTGTGGATTATTTTATGGCTAATGTTTATCTTTTTTTAATCCAATCCAACTTTATTTATCAAGTTTGTTAAAAACAACAACAGTTGACACAAAGTGCTGTACATTAACGATAAATAAAACATAAAAACAATAAAATGCAGCTAAAGTACAAAACAGCACAAACAAAACAAGAGTCATAAATTGAGACAATAAGAACAAATAAAATCAATGTCTCAAACTGGGTGAAAAACCAGAGAATAAAAATGGGTTTTAAGAGGAGTTTTAAAACTGGACAGTGATGAAGCCTGTCTGATGGACAAAGGAGATTATTATAAAATTACTGTTTTTTTAATAAATCTGAAACAGAATGTGGCAAAATTTTTATTTTTTCCTCATATAATTTAAACTTTTGACCATAATTTTGTAGAACCATAATAGAACAATAATTTTAACTCTGAATTCAAAGAAATATAATTATTAAAATTATACTTAAAGAAATAAATTAACTTAAATGACCAAATATGCCATTATTTCTGTTATAATATTTCTATATATTTATAGTTTTTTAGAAATCTCCTCACCAACCCAACAGCAGGAAAAACCTCCCTTATTTTGAAATCCAAATGTTGGCACGTTTAGTTTGTCTGAAGGCTGCTGATGGATTAAAGTCACTGACTTCATGAATTTCGGTCATCTTAATTTGCTAGGTACATAACAATGAACATAAATTATTAGTTAATTATTAGTTAATATTGTAGTAGCTGGTGAAGTAAATCCTCTGCAATTCATACATACATACGTCACTCTTGCCTTTTCCTGCAATGAAGCCTAACCAAACCTGTTAGCTAAGCGACTCCTCATTGTTATTCCAGTTACCAGCAGGTAAAAAACCACCATAAATGCCTCCACTGCATATATACCTCTTGTACTTTTTTCTGTGTTTAAAGTGCTTTAATAAGCTCATGCTTCTCTTGGACAGCAATGCTAGAGAGACACTCTATGCCTGCAGAAACAGTCACGTGGGCGCTGGGCGGACAGGGTGCTTCCACGAGGATGAGTCACGCGCATTATTCGTGTGCGCACTTGCAGAGCGTTTCTTTCAAATTTAATTTTTGTTAAATTACTATATCATAGGTGTGGTGGCAAACCTCCAAAGGGCAGCAGGCCGCCACACAGAAATGTTACCAGAGAAACCCTGCAGTTAGCATTAGCAACCGCCAGACTGAAGCCTAGCCACCCACACACCTGTTCTACTGCGCGCAGTTGTGTGCTGCTGGGGAGAGACGGGGCGCTGACAAGTAGTGATGAGGAGCTTTACTGAATAAACGGGGGCATGCACATTTTAAATTTGATATAAACAATAGCATATTCTATGAAACGATAGACGTTTTTATATTGTCATCCGATGTATATTGTCATATCGCACAGCCCTAGTAGACACTGGTCCGTGATTCAACAACGAGAAAGAGACTGGGCAAAAATGGCAACCATGGGAGAGTTTCAAGGCAAAACCCACTGCTGACCAAAAAGAACACCAAGGCTTGTCTCACATTTGCCAAAAAAAACATGTTGACGATCCCCAAGACTTTTGGGAAAATATTCTGTCGACTGACAAGACAAAAGATGAACTTTTTGTAAGGCATGGATGTATCCCATTACATCTGGTGTAAATCTAACACAGTATTTCATAAAAACATCATACATACATACATATTAGTCAAACATGGTGGTGGTAGTGTGATGGTCTGGGGCTGCCTTTAGCTTCAGGACCTAAACAACTTGCCATACTGTAATTGATGGAACCAAGCTCAAGCCGTCGAATGTGGATGAATTAAAACAATTAGCAAAGAAAAGTGGGCCAAAATTCCTCAGTAGTGATGTAAAGATATATTGCCAGTTATTGCAAATGCTTGACTGCATACCAGTTTTAGATTTAGCGGGCAATTACTTTTCACAAAGGTCCAGGTAGGTTTGGGCCGCTTTTTTCCCTTAATAAATGAAATTGTCATTTAAAAAGTGCATTTTGTATTTACCCGTGCTATCTTTGTCTAATATTAAGACTTGCTTAAGATTTGTCATATTTAAGTGTGACAAACAGGCAAAAAATTAAAAAAAAAAAAAATCAGGATGGGGCAAACACTTTTTTGACAGCACTGCATGTGAACAGTAGTGAGACTGGAAAACTTTAATATTGGGGTGCATGATGAGGTGGATCCCGCCCATCATCACAAAACCCAATTTAGTTCCCTGGTGCTTTTCAACAAGCCCAGCATGTGATGGGACACAAATGTGTTGTAGCTGGCTCTACTCCTTAGGGGAATAGTGGTTATACGCATAACCTTCTGTTCCAGCACACTCGATCATGCCCCCCCCCACCCCCCAGAAAACACGCTGCCCTCATGCCAAAGTGTATGAACTTGAGGAGAGACTGTATTGCTGTTGCACTGAGATGATGAAGTGTATACAAACTTCTCAGTAAAGTTAGGAGTTTGTCAAAAGGTTAATAGGATGCAGGATGCACTTGGAGTAAATGCATATCATTACCACCCACCTCGTGTTAATTTCTAACAACTGCTAATAAACACCTTGTTTTAGATTCTAGTTCCATAAATAACAAATGACTGATTTGTGCTGTCATAATTCTTGTTTCACGTAATAATCTTTTTCTTTTCAATATTTTACAACTTATTCAACTGACAGATATTTGTATATGATTTCAGGCAGCAATGTCACCTTTCAGTGTTACTTGAACCTTTAAAATGATATTTAAATGTAATCAAATAATGATTTTGTGAAGAGCAACGCGTGGATTAATTTAGTCAGAGGTCAGTAAACAGCAACAATCTGCTGTGTAATATGGCTGTCACCCTCTGTGTGTCAGGCAGTATGAAAACGCACATCCGTACTGACAGGGAAAGGCGAATGAATGACGTCGGGCGAGCCAAAGTTACTATGGAAACGACAAGGAGAAGGGACGTTATATATGGCCAAAACCAGTAAAACACACAACGCAGACAGCGTTATGGTCAAGTGTAGGTCCTGCGCGATGCTAATGTGGTAGATGACATCCCGACCACGTGACAGTGCAGCAAAACACACGACGATATTTAACGAAGGCCTACTTCAGAGGATGAGAAGCACTTCCTGGGGAACAAGCTAGCATCAGCAGCACCGAGCATCAGCCTCGTCTTTAAAAGCACAGCAGCTGAATGTCATTCACAGTGAGTCCAGCGGCAGATTAAGGGAATGCACTGAGTGACTTACGAGAGTAGGGTCTTCCTTATTTGTCGCGTCTGTCCCTGTCCATAACATCAGCTGTTTTTCCGGGTGTGTTGTTGGGATCGTGTGGGAGAGAGCGGGAACGCGCAGGTGCAATGGCAGCAGAGGCGCGCCCACCGTTTCCTTAGTAACAGTGTCAGTGTTGCTGCATCACAGATTCCCTCGTTGACCTTTCTTACTTTTAAAAGTCCCAAGTGTACTCGGTTTTCTGATGGAAAAACACATAGAAAGTCTTCTTCGAATTGAGGACAAGATGATTATGTAACAATACATGAATGAATGAATCTTCATTTCGGATAGATTAAAAGTAAAGATTAAAAGAAAGGAACAGAATTATATAACAAAGGGGGAAAAAAAATCTAACAAGGTCAAATTAAATAATAACTCCTCGGATTATACAGTTCAACATAAGTTATCCGAAATGGGTGATGGCTGAAGCCGCAGCTTATATTGCCCACCCATATTCCATCCAAGAATTCAAAAGGAAAACAAAACAAGAGCAATTACAATTCAGAACAAAGCTAAGACAAAATGTGACAAAAAACTAAGCAACAGCACAACACAGACTGAATATGATAATTCTTATGTGATTTTACATGTCATGTATATGTTTAGAGTATTTCTTCCTTTAGTTTTTGTTTAAATTGTCCAAGCATTGTACATAATTTTAATTCAGGTCCAAAAGCATTCCACAGTCTGACTCCTTGCACTGAAACACAGTGTTGCTTGGTGGTAGTTCTCACTGAAGGTTTTTGAAATATACATGTTCCTCTGAAATGATATTGTTTCTCCCATATTTGGAACAAATTCTGGATATTTGCGGGCAGTGATAGATTCTTCACTTTAGACATTATTACTGCAGTTTTAAAGTCAACCAGATCTTTCAACTTGAGAGCTTTTAATTTAAGAAAAAGTGGGTTTGTTGGTTCCCTGTAAGCAGCTTTGTTTATTATTCTAATAGCTCTCTTCTGAAGCATAAAGACTGGATATATGCTTGTTTTATATGTATTTCCCCATAATTCAGTACAATATGTCATGTATGGGAGTATTAATGAATGATACAAAGTCTATAGTGTGGGGTGATTCAGTAAATATTTCACTCTGTGTAGTATTGCGATTGATTTGGATATTTTATCTTTAATATAGATAATATGTGACTTCCAACACAGTTTATCATTAATTATTACTCCAAGAAATTCAATTTTGGATACCCTTTCAATCTCTACACCATTTACACTGAGTTTAGATACTAAGTTGTTGTGATGGTTGTTAAAAATTATAAATTTTGTCTTACTTAAATTGAGCGTTAATTTGTTTGAATCAAACCACTCTTTAAGCTTTCCTAATTCCTTTCCAAGTGTATCCAAAAGTTGTTCCAAATTGCTTCCACTGCATAATAAATTAGTGTCATCTGCAAACAATATTAAATCCATTTTTTCCGAAACTTTACATATATCATTTATATACATATTGAATAACAATGGACACAAAATTCACTTCCGGTTATGGCTGCCACGTAGGACGGACGTGTCTCGCTCTGCTCTGCTCCTGGAGAAAAAAATCGGCAAATAACTCTCTCATTTGGGACAGAACGTATCCCAGCATTTGAGCGAGGATATGTCGGCGAAGCCTAAGGCTGGAAAACCAGGAAAAGGAAAAAGCGAGCCGCCGAAACAGTCCAAATTAACGGACTTTCAGGTCTGTGACGCAGCAAACAAGGCTCCATATATGGCGGAGGAGGCTGGCGGCGGTGCGATTTCTGCGGGGAATGGCGCAGATGCGCTGATGGCTGCCATGAGTTCAATGAGAGCGGACTTTTCCTCTAGATTTGATGGGATTATGACAGCGTTGGAAGGAATAAGAAAGGAATTGGGTGACTGTGTAGAACGAACGGCGCAGATGGAGCTCCGTCTCGCTAGTGCTGAAGATGACGTCACCCGTCTTCAATTAAAGGTGCGCACTTTGGAAAAAAAAAATAAATCTCTGGAAGATAATATTTTGGATTTGGAATCTCGGTCGAGACAGAATAATTTGAGGCTGGTGGGTCTTCCAGAGGAATCAGAAGGTCGGGACGTATGTTCCTTTCTGGAAAAGTGGATTCCGGAGGTGCTGGGCAGCGAGGAGTTGCAATCAGCAGTGGTTCTGGAAAAAGCACATCGTATTGGCCCACGGAGAGATAAGGGACCGCCGAGGACCTTAATTATGAAGTTTCTTAGCAACAGAGACAGGATGAAGATCTTCAACGCTGCACGTGCTAAAGGAGAGATTAAACACCAGGACCAGCAGGTGCGGTTCTACCCAGATTTGGCCACAGGAATCCAACAATTGAGGAAGCAGTTTGATCCCATACGTAAGGAGCTGCGCAACCTTGGGATTCGTCATGGTGTAATCTATCCTGCGAGACTGCTGACCACGTATGAGGGCAGAACCCACATCTTCAAGACCCCAGAGGAGGCGCAGGAGTTCATCAAGAAGATCAAAGAAGAAGAAGAGACTGGTGGGAGCTAAGCATGAACAAAATATAAGGTAGAATAATTAAGCATTTGCACAGGCATCTGACTGACTTGAAGTAAATAGTAAGTTTACAAAATATAGATTGTATTATATATTAAAAAAACAAAACAAAAACAAAAAAAAAAAAAAAACTATGATGTACAAAGTTGTTAAAAATTTTGGAGTTAAGTTGGAAAACTACAGAGGAGAGTTAATGTTACGTCATTAAAAGCAGTAGAGTTAGGGTGATTGGGAGGATGAAGAAGGAGTGGCTTAGGCTGTTCCCCGTGGGTGTGGAACGGTCGATGGCTATATCGGGAGACAGAATTTTTCTTTTGATTTTGGGGGGTTTGCCACAAGTGTGGGAAGGGGAAATTTGTTTGTGTGTAGTTTGTAGGATGAATGTTCAACCACTCATGTTTTTGCTTCTCTGTATGAGCATGTTTACACTGCAAGGTAATCCCAAACTCTCTATTGATCATGGACCAAAGTGTTAATCTTAATTTAACTTCATGGAATTGCAGAGGTCTACAAAATTTAAAAAAACTTAAACAAGTTATGAATAAAATAAAGGACATGGGTTCAAGAATTGTGTTTTTACAAGAAACTCATCTGATAGAGGAGGATGTTAAAAGAATTAGGAGTAGATGGCAGGGAAGTGTATTCACCTCTTCATTTTCATCCCGAGCCAGGGGAGTTATGACTCTCATACATAAATCAGTTCCTTTTCAAGTGAAAAATGTAATTGGAGACAAATTTGGAAGATATGTAATCATTCAAGGTTCTTTGCTATTAGAAAATATAAATCTTGTGAACTTATATGGTCCCAATATAGATGATCAGAAGTTCTTTGCTAATTTATTTCTCATCTTATCATCACTTACAGGGCAACATATAATAGCAGGGGATTTTAATTGTACATTGAATCCAGGTGTGGATAGATCAACAGGACTGGATTGTACGCACATTGGATGTAGGATGACTATTAATCATTTTATGAAAGAATTGAGATTGTTAGATATATGGAGAGAAATGAAACCACAAGTTAAAGCCTATTCTTGTTATTCCAGTACCTACAAGACATTCTCACGTATTGATTATTTTTTGATTTCCACAGAATTAAGGTCCAAGATTCAAAACTGCTTTTATGATAATATCGTGATCTCTGATCATGCACCCTGTTGTCTAATATATGTAGATAAAAAATTGACAAAGGAATCAGGTAGATGGCAATTTCAGCATAAATGGCTTCAGGATGAGGAATTTGTCAAGTATATAGAAAAACAGATAGACGAGTTCTTTGACATCAATACTACACAAACATCAGCATGTGTAAAGTGGGAGGCTTTCAAAGCTTTTATTAGGGGACATATTATTAGTTATACAGGATCAAAATCTAAGAAGACTCGAGAGGAGAGAGCTAAATTGGAACATAAAATAAAAAAATCTTCAGGAAAAAGTGTATGCAGGAAGTGACCCAAGGTTGGAGAATGAATTACTGATTTTGAGAGCTGAATACGACAAAAAATCAGCGAATAGAGCTGCCTCGAGTCTTCTAAGATTGAAACAATCTTTTTATGAACAAGGTGAAAAATCAGGAAAATTATTAGCATGGCAGATTAAACAATTGGAAATTAAAACACCAATTACCAGTATTATAAGTAATGGACAGGTAGTTATAGATCCTTTAGAAATTAATAGAGCCTTTAGAGATTACTATGAAAAATTATATGATACCAAAAATGAACCTGATTTAACAAAACTAAATGGGTTTTTGAACGAACTATCTATACCGTGTATTCCAAATGAAAACAGGGAGATATTGGAGTCTAAAATTAGTCAAGAAGAAGTTGGGCTAGCCATTGATAATATGAAATCAGGAAAAAGTGCAGGACCAGATGGTCTTCCAGTTGACCTTTATAAAAAATTTAAGAATAAATTAATAAAACCTTTTTTGGAAATGGTTTTAGAAGCATTTCAAAATAATAATTTACCATCATACATAAATAATGCCTTAATTATACTGCTGCCAAAACCAGGTAAGCCCTCTAATAAATGTGAAAATATGAGACCAATAAGCCTATTAAACGCCGACCTTAAGATAATCTGTAAAATTTTAGCAAGACGAATACAAGAAATTTTACCAAATATTATTAATCGAGATCAGAATGGCTTTATAAAGGGTAGACAAGGCTTCCATAATGTAAGAAGACTATTTAATATTATTTATTTTAATAAAGAAGCACCGGATACAGCTCTCCTATCATTGGACGCCGAAAAGGCCTTTGATAGAGTTGAATGGCCCTTTCTTTTTGAAGTCCTACAAAGGTTTGGACTTGGAAATAATTTCATAAAATGGGTTCAAATAATATACAATAATGCTACAGCAGAAATCCTAACAAATAACAATATTTCAAAACCAATAAAAATCAATAGAGGATGTCGACAAGGCTGTCCACTTTCACCTTTACTGTTTACTATGGCAATTGAACCTTTAGCGATAGCGATACGTTTACATTCACAAATATATGGAATTAAAGTTGGACCAACAGAACATAAAATCTCCCTGTACGCCGATGATATAATTTTGTTTATGTCGAATCTAAAAAAATCAATTCCAACCTTGTTGAATTTAATAAAGAATTTTGGGGAAATATCAGGATATAAAATAAATAAAACTAAATCTTCAATATTAATGCTAAATGAGACCCAGAGAAATTACTCAGCCCCTGAGGTAAATCAATTCAATGTTGTAAATCAGTTTAAATATTTAGGAATCCAAATTATGCCTAAGCTAGAATCAGTCGCCAGTGTCAACTATGAAGCCTTAATGTCAGATATCAGTGAGTTAACTCAGAGATGGATGTCACTACCAATGTCGATGATCGGGAGAATCAATATACTTAAAAGTAATATTTTACCTAAAATACTTTATTTATTTCAATACATTCCCTTATCACCACCTTTAGATCTATTCTCAAGAATAAAAAAAAAGTTAGTGGAATTTATATGGAACAACAGGAGGGCTAGATTACGTTTGTCTTTATTATATTTACCATTTGATCGTGGAGGTCTGAAATGTCCAAATTTTATGTTGTATTATTGGTCGGCACAACTGAGGTCTATGACATATTATTTTTCATCAAATGATCTCCCTCACTGGACTGAAATGGAATCATACAATTTACCTTTACCTCTTCCCATATTCATATACTCAGATTCGGCAAAAAAATTACAAAAACAAGTTAAAAATCCATTTGTAAAGCATATGATCAAAATATGGTGTGAAGCTAAAAACTATTTAAAAGAACCACAGTTATTGTCACAATTTAGTCCAATATGGGGTAATCAATATTTTAAACCAGGGAGAGCGGACGCTGTATTTAAAGTATGGAATTTAAAAGGGATACAAAAGATTCAGGATTTATATTTGCCAGGTGCAGACAACATAATGTCTTTTGAAGAGCTGAGGATCAAATTTAATCTCAATAGAACACATTTTTTTAAATATCTTCAACTTAGAAACTTTATTCGATCAAATCAAAATAAAGCTCTCACTCGACCTATTTATTCATCCTTGGAAAAAATGATGATGAAAGATAGTAAAAGAAAGGGTATTATTTCAGAGTTTTATAACTCATTGACACTATCTTCAAGTGAAAATTCACTGAAAAGATTAAACTACTGGAAAGAAGATCTGCAAATTGAAATTTCAGAGGAACAATGGGAATTGGCTTGTACAGAAGCTCAAACCAAATCAATAAATGCACGCCTTAAATTGATACATTTCAAATGGTTAATGCGGATGTATGTTACACCGGAGGAGTTAAATAGATATAACAAAAATATACCAGATACATGCACAAAATGCATGGAAAGTAAAGGAACCCTATTTCATTGTTTATGGGAATGTAGATTAATAAGAATGTTTTGGGAAGAGGTGAGGGTAACAATTGAAAAAATAATCTCAAAACAAATCATATTGAATCCTAAACTGTTTTTGTTGGGTCTGTACCCAGAAAAGCATAATTTTAATAAAAGTGAAAGAACATTCATAGACCTCAGTTTGCTTAATGCCAAAAAATGTATTGCACTATTATGGAAAAAGACTCATAGACCAGATGTGACTCAGTGGTTAAGACAGATGTTAACAAACCTTCCATTAGAAAGAATAACATATATACTAAAATCAAAGGAAATTGTGTTTGAGAATATATGGAGACCTTTTATTGATTATGTAAAAAATTTAAACATAACTCTTGAAGAAGAAGGTGAATGATGTGTGTGGACCTTGTAAATTCCAAACTGGTGAACATAATATGTATACTTATGTATTGGATTGTCTAGACTAAACAGAGGAGCATTGTTGAAGATTTGATTTTGTTGGTGGTTGTTGGTGTTTTTAGTGCATTTTTTTTTTTTGTAGTACTTTAGTGTTAGTGTTTGATTGTTTGTATCATGTTTGTTAAAAAAAAAAAAAAAAGGTTCAATAAAGATATTGTGGAAAAAAAACAATGGACACAAAATTGAACCTTGTGGGACTCCGCAAGTAACCTTCAGTAACTGCGAGTTTTTGCTACCAACACATACATACTGATATCTGTTCTTTAAGTAACTACGTAACCAGGACATTAATTATCAGTGCATTATCGAAAATATACATGAATTATAACAGTTTAGTTTTATTTTTTTCTCTATTAGAGAGAAAAAAGATCATAGAAATTCTTATTGCTTTTATTTTGAAAGCTCAGTTCTCTTTTTCTGAAAGCTCCCTCCCTCCTGTTACAGGGGACCAAAGGTTTAGTTTACTTTTTAAACTGCATTCAGCTCATGGTTTATCAGTCCCTCCAGGATTTCGCGGGATGTTTTTATGATTGTTGCAGCCCAAAAAGCCTGAATTCGCGGAAGCTTTTTTAAAAAGTTACGATAAAAGTTATGTCGTTTTTAGAATGTTTTTTGCTCGAAAGGTTGTGGGAGGAATTACAAATCTTAAAGCAGATGTTTTTTTCCCCAGTTTACTGCAGTGATATTTGTTATGTCGGTAAACAAGAACCAAGGACAAGGCTGGGTGTTGAACTGAATGCGACTTTAGTGTAGACTCACTTGCATAATACAAGACGCTGCAGTCTGGCTGAGAGGAGGTGCCTTTATACATACATACATACATACATACATACATATATATATATATATATATATATATATATATATATATAAAATTAATATATATAATATTATAATATATGTGATTAACTAGAAAAGCACTCATAGAGCGCATACCTCCGCCAAGGCTCCTTCCGTTTCTCATGGATCACCTCCAAAATGTAATGGGTTTGTGTGTAGGCCTATAGCCACTTGTGGTGAAAATTGCATCAAAGTCTGTCCATCAGTTTTGGAGTATTGTTGGTAACATACTGTGAGAAGATAAGAGCCTTGGCTGAGGTATGCATTCTCAGATCATCACCAAAATATAATGGGTTCCTGTCTAGCCCAAGAACCACCACTGGTGAAAATTTCATCCAAATCCACCCAGTAGTTTTTGTGTAATCCTGCTGCACAAATAGAAACAAAGCCCTTGGTGGAGGTATGCACTCTCAGATCATCACCAAAATCTAATCATCTGTTCCCCGTGCCATTACATACCTTTTCTGAAAATTTCATCAAAATCCGTTCGTAACTTTTTGAGTATTGTTGCTAACACACTGTAAGAAGATAAGAGCCTTGGCTGAGGTATGCATTCTCAGATCGTCACCAAAATATAATGGGTTCCTGTCTAGCCCAAGAACCACCTCTGGTGAAAATTTCATCCAAATCCATCCAGTAGTTTTTGTGTAATCCTGCTGCACAAATACAAACAAAGCCCTTGGTGGAGGTATGCACTCTCAGATCATCACCAAAATCTTATCATCTGTTCCCCGTGCCATTACACACCTTTCCTGAAAATTTCGTCAAAATCCGTTTATAACTTTTTGAGTTATGTTGGTAACAGACAGACAGGCAAACAGACAGACTGACAAACAGACAAACCCCAGTAAAAACATTACCTCCTTGGCGGAGGTAATAATAGTCCTAATAACAACATAATATTCTATCTAACAATACAAGAAAAGCACAGGATTGTCAAAAAATTTCCTGTTATAGTGATTTGTAAATTAAGCAGAAACTTCTGCAATACAGAAAAACTTTTTTGTGCAACAGCAAATACAGACTTTAACACAATATCCATTACAACAGCTAAATTGCATCGAATGCATGTTAAAGAGAAGAGATTTGGAAATTATTAGCTGCACCTTCATTTGAAAGCTCCCTACGGTCCCCAACCTCTCGGTACTGAGCGGAGAGGAAAAAAAAAAATTATTCTGTTGCTCTGTATTGTCTATTGGAGTCTGTGTTTTTCTTCAAAAAATAGAATATTCTCTCTCTTTCCGTACCTAACTCCTACCTGTCTGTCTGCTGCATGTTGGTCTTGACACACACATCTTTCATTTACGGCGGGGTTGGGGGGGTTGTCTGTCCAGACTGGAGATCCACAGCTATATACTGTATATAAGTGAACGCCATTTACATTAAAGCTCATTGACCAGATGTAGTAATGATTTCACCTCTAAAGAGGTGTAAAATGCTAACACTCGCTGTAGTGTTAATAGTTTTATGCCATCTCTCCTCACACACCCTCCCGCGATGGGGTGCTACAGTATGGATTGGGGCAGGCAGATGTTTTTCAACACAAACCCAGTGCTTTGTACATGCGGTCAGGATGGAGATGTGGCGAGATGTCCACCGGCAGGCTAGGGGAGACGGAGGAAGGGACAGTGTTGGAAAGCTCACGTTTTTGTTTTTGTTTTTTTTTTTAAAATCACACACTCTGTTTGCTGATGTGTTCCATTAATACTCACTGTAAACACGGAAGTGAACGTGGTGCAGCGATGCATTTGGTTGGTTAGGCTGAGCGTTTGAGTGCAGTGAGAGACAAATTTGACTGGTGAAACTGGCAGAAGTTGACAAGGATTGGCCAAAATTGCGGGAAAGTTGTGGTGATTGGACAAAGTTGCAAGGTCATGCAATAGTTGAGCTGATTGGCTGAGTTCACGTGAATTGACACCATTGCATCATCGCAAAATCCTGAAGAGACTGTAATAAGCTGTAAACAGCAGTAAATGTACAAAGTAGACTGCTTTTTAACAAGAATAAATACTACTGAGGAGCTGTAGCATTTATTTTTGTTTGGCAGGTGAAGCCTCGTGGAGCTCGAAGGCTTTTCTTCTAATTGTGCAGAAAAATATTCAAAGCTTTGAGGTTTCTTTCTAAAGAATGCAATTAAAGAACCGACAGTTTCAATTCCATGTCAGCAGTAAAAGTTCAGAGACTTTTACTGCTGGAGATTATTTTTGTTCATTTATACCAGTGACTCTTAAACTTTTTTTATTCCCCATTTTGGGGAGCCAGACAATTAACAAGCTCACCTATCCACAGCTATTTGTCTGCCCTCCACACCCACAATGAATCCAAGCGCAAGTTAAGTCTTGGTAATTCTTCTGGGCTTTTTTTGTTAATTATCTTCCAGAATTTCTCTTTGGTCATCATTTTGTTGGAGGGAGTTTTAAAAATTAGGTCATGATATAACTTTATCCATCCATCCATCCATCCATCCATCTATCCATCCATTCATTCATCCATCCATCCATCCATCCATCCATCTTCTACTGCTTAATTCTTTTTGGGTCGGCGGGAATGGAGCCTATTTTGTGTCCATAACTTAGGCAATAACGACAGAGCGTGAGTACTGTTAATGGAGCTTTATTAACAGAACTATGTGACAAGACCTTACAGACATTCGGCACTCTCCTGCAGGCCAGGGTGTCTACTAGGCAAAGAGGACGAACCCCTTCTGCCCGTAGCCTTTATACCAAGGGTGGGCATCTGGCCCGTTGGTCTTTTTAATCCGGCCCACCAAAGATTGGTACATAATTGCCCAAATCATATCATATCATAATTATGACTGCATTCATTTGACCTTGTCCTGTAATGCCTGGTAATTCCACCAGGTGGCGCATTAGGCACAGCAAAACACTTGGAAAAACTGGGGATTCTAAATTGTCCTTAGGTATGACTGTGAGAGTGAATGGTTGTCTGTCTCTCTGTGTTGGCTCTGCGATGGACTGGCAATCTGTCCAGGGTGTACCCTGCCTCTCGCCCAAAGATGCTGGGATAGGCTCCAGCCCCCCCGCGACCCGAAAAGGATTAAGCGGAAGAAGATGAATGAATGAATGCTCTGACAGTAGAACCCATTTGCAACAATGAGTGGGCCAAAGAAAAGAAAAGTCGACAGCGAGTGCCAAGTGTTTAATAAGGAATGGACAACTAAATACTTTTTCACTGAAGTCTAGTCAAAGGCTGTATGTCTTATTTGCCAAGACACCGTTGCAGTTTTAAAGGAATACAACGTCAGTCGTCACTTTTCCACCAAGCATGCTAATTACGCTAACAACCAGTCAACGCAAGAACGGACACCAATCAGCTTTTAATTTTCATCAGAGGGATTAATGACAATTTTGAGATAACGGAGGAGTTTTTGGCTATGGAATCCCTAAAAGGGAAAACGCCGGGAGAGGACTTGCATAACAGTGTGTCGAGGGTCATCATGAGGCACAAGCTACCTTGGAGTAAGCTCGGCAATGTTACCACAGATGGATCGCCAAATCTGACAGGAAAAAACATCAGGTTGCTCAAAAGAATCCAGGAGAGAGTGAAAGAGGCCAACCCCGAACAGGAGGTAATTTTCTTACACTGCGTAATCCACCAGGAAGCACTGTGCAAATCCGTATGGCAGCTTGACCACGTAGTGAAGCCAGTTGTAAAGCTCGTTAACTTTATTCGAGCGAGGGGACTTCAGCATCGTCAGTTTATTAAGTTTCTTGAAGAGACTGATGCCGATCACCAGGACTTGCTTTACCATTCCAATGTCCGCTGGTTAAATTTGGGGAAAGTATGTCAACGAGTGTGGGAGCTGAAACAGGAGATTATCTCATTTTTGGAGCAACTTGAGAAAGCTGACGATTTTCTTGAGCTGAGTGATACCAATTGGCTTTGTGATTTAGCTTTTGCTGTGGACATACTGACACACATGAATGAGCTGAACGTGAAGCTATAATGGAAAGATCAGTTTGTGCATGAAATGCACACAAACATCAGAGCCTTCAAAACCAAGCTGGCTTTATTCTCAAAGCAAATGTCAAACAAGTCATTCACTCATTTCCCCACGCTGGCTACACTGAAAGAGGCCCCTCGACATGTGAAAAAATACAGGAAATCACTGGATGACCTGCATGGAGAATTCTGCCTTCGGTTCTCTGAGTTTGGAAAAATTGACAAGTCACTTCAGCTGGTGTCATGTCCCTTCACACAAGATCCTGAAACGGTGCCACAGGAGTTGCAGCTGGAACTGATTGATCTCCAATGTGACACCATCTTGAAGGAGAAGTTCCACTCTCTTAAACTGGATGAGTTTTATGCTTCATTAAGCCCAGCAAAATTTCCAAACATCCAGAAGATGGCACAGAGGATGCTAGTGTTGTTTGGATCTACGTATTTCTGTGAACAGACTTTTAGTGTGATGAACACCAACAAAGCACCCCACAGATCCCAGTTGAGTGATGAACACCTCAGATCTGTTTTGAGAATTGCCACAACAAAACTAACAACAGACTTTGACACACTGGGAAAAAAGGGTGATCAAAAACACTGCTCCCACTAAAATGAATGTAAGTATTAACACTGTAATGCCATTTTTATGTTTATCGTTGATATGCTGATATGATATGATATGCATCTGGTGCTGGCCCGGCCCGTCTGTCAAATTTTAAAAGTCAATGTGGCCCCTGAGCCAAAAAGTTTGCCCACCCCTGCTTTATACTCTGGGTGGTGTCACTACCGGAACCGGCAGTTTGTCACCCCCATCTATTCCCTGGCCAACCCTGCCGCCATCTTGCTACTACTAACTATTTTCACAT
This sequence comes from Pholidichthys leucotaenia, assembly GCA_020510985.1. Lineage (NCBI taxonomy): Eukaryota > Metazoa > Chordata > Actinopteri > Cichliformes > Pholidichthyidae > Pholidichthys > Pholidichthys leucotaenia. The sequence goes on from CM035843.1 coordinate 96,540,116, forward strand.
GTAACACCCCCCCCCCCCTTCAAAAAAATGCAAGCACATGGGTTGGCCCACCCAAATTTATCTCCCGACTCACACTCTAACAATAAAATGTATGTACAGAAATAAACAAAGAACCTATTCATTCACACAACCAAGGCTGGGGACACTGGGTAGACTACCAGCGCCCCCTAAGATAAGATAAGATAAGATAAGCCTTTATTAGTCCCACAACGGGGAAATTCCAGGATTGCAACAGCACAGGGATAGCAACACTCAGAGCAACAATCAGAAGGCAAGAAAAAAAACAAGCAAGCAAGAGCAGCTAATATACATATGTACATATTACTATAAAATATATATATACACACACACACACACACACAGACACACAGTGCAGAGCATTGTAGCTGGATGGAATAAATATATGAATATATGAACACACAGTGCAGAGCATTGTAGCTAGATGGAATAAATATGTAAATATATAAACACCCACAGTATGGAGCATTGCAGCTAGGTGGAATAAATATGCAAGTATATAAACACACACAGTGCGGAGCAATGTAGCTAGATGGAATAATATGTAGATATATAAAAACACAGTGCGGAGCATTGTAGCTAGATGGAATAAATATATAGATATATAAATATAAACACACCCAGTGCAGAGCATTGTAGCTAGATGGAATAAATATGTAAATATATAAACACACACAGTGCAGAGCATTGTTGCTAGGTGGGATGAAACAGCATAACCGTCTATTTAGTTATCCTACATGGTATAATTATGTGCCCATACATATTCTCACCCTCCATAGCGACCGGTATGTTCCTAGTTGTATGCCGGAGAGGACCATTGTGTAAGTCTATTGCATCTTTTGCATTCAAAAAAAACTATTAGTTTGTTACGTCTTTTTGCTATCTCTGCGAGCAGCCCTGCTTAGGTTGTACAGTCTGACAGCCGTTGGTAGGAAGGACCTACGAAACCTCTCGGTTGTGCACCTGGGATGATGTAGTCTGCTGCTAAATGAGCTACAAGGCCACACGGATTATTCTGCCACCTCGTCCCTATCAGTCCATCAAAATAAAAGAAGCCGTGTTTCTAAAAGAAAATTAATCCCAGAACAGTTACAATATATACATGAAAACAGTAAACAATGAACAATATAATCACAACGATATCTAAACCCCTATTGGTGGCCCCCCACCCCAGCACACTCACCCCACATTTGGACACATTTCAGTCACAAAGGTGTTGGGCAGCTCCCACATGAGCAACAATAATTTTCAATCCTTCATAAAGACAATTCAAACATTTACATATTCAAATCAAACAATTCAGTGTTTTCTTCTCCTTTATCAATATTCACATTAATCAGTTAGTGATGTTCAGCATACTTCTTCTTTCTTTTTTTATATAAACAAATCACAATTCCCATAAAACAATCAATGTTTCCCAAAATTTATTCATTGATAATAGCCATTCACTAAAATATCACTTTACCTTTACTGCAAATAGTCGGGGCCTACCCCAATAAGGCTAACAGCTATACACAACATGACACAGGGATAGGCTTACAACATATAAGCAAACGCACTTTCCAGTCATTTAACACACCTCATGGAGTGCCCTCCCCCTGGATTACCATCTCGTGGTTCCCTCCCAGAGCATCTCCTCCTGGCCTCTGGGGATGAACTGCGCTGCCTCCTCTTCTCCACTACGTGGCGCAGTTCATTGGGGTGCCTCCACGTCTCGTCTGACTGGCCCAGAAACCCATCAGCCCAGGCAGCCACCACCTGGATCCGCCCCTGGTCCTTGCGTCATTCATGCGTCCCGCATGCCCCTCTCAGACGAGCTTCTACCCTTGGGCGGACTCTATCACCGACCTTCAGGGGAGGCCTGTCATGTTTTCTCGGGCCACTGTGGTGTAAGCGAACCTCCTCCCTAGAACCGATCGTTGTGCGGGTCCGGTTCGAAGGCCTCTTGAAGGGCCGTCCCTGAGAGCGCTTTAACACTGTGCTCGGTGGTCTCACCCCATCAGTCCTCAGCGTGGGTGCCTTGATCTTACGGGTCACTCCGGGGGTCCCGTCGTGCGGTCCAGTTCCCACACCAAGGGCAGCTTGGACTCTGGCATCGGGTCCATCCCGGGATGACATCGCGTGGCGACGGGCATGCTTTCTTCCAGCAGCTCCGGACTGTTCAGAATCCCACACCTCCTCATCTTCCACACGCAGAGGAGGTTGGTTCCACAGCCCGCAGCCCGACCACTCCTCTCCGATGTCGTTGGTGATGTAAAAACCCAGTCCATAGAGCGTATTGCATCCCATGATGCTACTGCCAGCTGCGGTGACCAGGAAACAAGTCTGGCAGCGTCGCAGACTTGTACTTCATCTCCAACTCCAAGAAGCCCACAATGGCCAATTTGTTCATTCCATAGCCGTAGCAGGATGCCGTTTGTCTATGAATGCGGCGGTGGGGAAACAGACTCCTCACTGTTGCCAAGTTTAGCACGGAAGTCACCGCTCCGGTGTCCACCAACAACGAGACCTCAGTGCCATCCAGTGACACAGTGCACCAAACCCGTCCATCCGTCTCCGGGGAGACTGTATGAACAATCATTGGAGTCTTCGGTGAGGAACCCACTTCGCATTGTCGATCAGTCCACTCAAAGTGTTTGCAGGTCCTAGCAAAATGATTCAACAAGCCACACCTCTCACAATGCTTGCCCTTCGCCGGACATTCCCTGGACTTATAGCGGTGTTTAGGGGACTCACAGCCATAACATCTGGGCATTCCTGGGGCGGACCAAATCTTGACCACGGAGGCATAATCATCATCCCCACTGTCCTCTTCCTGAGGGTCCAAATTCAGTGCCCTCACACGAGGCTCATCTCGGGTCGGAGAAGGTCTTTCTCGGAAACCTCTCACTATTGTCTCAGCTGCCTCAAATTGCAGTGCCAGCTCAATAGCAGCGGCTAACGTCAGCTCACCTGGGTGGGTCAAAAGCCTTGCCCAAGCAGCAGGACACCGGATATAAGATAAGATAAGATAAGCCTTTATTAGTCCCACAATGGGGAAATTCCAGGATTGCAACAGCACAGGGATAGCAACACTCAGAGCAACAATCAGAAGGCAAGAAAAAACAACATCTAGTAAACATATGTCCATATTACTATAAATGTATATATATAGACACACAGTGCAGAGCTATGTTCCACTAGCTGATCCTGGACCATTTCATCCTCCAGGTTTCCAAACTTGCATTCCCTCACCAGCTCACGGAGGTCTGCAGTGAACTTTCTAACAGACTCTCCCATCTGCTAGCGGCGCTGTCGAAACTGAATGCATCGAACAGTGACGTTTTCAGGAGCGCGAAAATAGCGCACCATTAGCTCCACAACCTTGTCAAAGCTATCGGCTCCTCCTAAGTTTTCCAGATTCCTCTGTTCCTCCATGCCCAAATTATGAACTAAAATTGCCTTTGCATGAAGCTTCTCTAGCTCGCCGAGGTTCAGGGCCACCAAATAGTTGGTAAATACGGTGAACCACCGAGACCACGCCATGGGTGACTCACCTGGTGTCTCCAAAAACGGCGGAAAATTGGCAACAGACCTCTCCATAACCGTTTTTACCTCGTCACCAAATGTTGTGTTCATAACTTAGGCAATAACGACAGAGCGTGAGTACTGTTAATGGAGCTTTATTAATAGAACTATGTGACAAGACCTTACAGACTTTCGGCGCTCTCCTGCAGGCCAGGGCGTCTACTAGGCGAAGAGAGCGAACCCCTTCTGCCCGTAGCCTTTATACTCTTGGGAGCATCACTACCGGAACTGGCAGTTCGCCACCCCCATCTATTCTCCGGCCAACCCTGCCGTCTTCTTGCTACTACTAACTATTTTCATATATAACAGCCTATCCCATCATCTTTGGGTGAGAGGCAGGGTACACGCTGGACAGATCGCCAGTCCATTGCAGGGCAGATATAATTTTATCAGTAATTTTAATTCTAATATGATAAAACACTGAGTAGATTTTATTTTCATTTGCATTTTTAGTTGTAATTGTGAAACTTTGTGCAGGAAATAATCCCCCCTCCCACAGAAGGTTTACATGTAAATCTGGCCCTCAAGAAGTGAGGAAAAATTTTTGTGGCCCTCACTACAGCTAAAATTGCCCATCCTTGTGTTAGATACATGAGACACGGATCAGAAGTAATTAAGAGAAAAACCAAATGATTGAACGGTAACAACGACATACAGGCAGGACAACATTCCTACAGATATGACATACTGTACAATATTGTGTCAAAGCTTCATTAAGGGTTACAGCATTTTTGAAAAGTGTTTCTTTCAACCTTTCAAAGCAAGTTACCAAGTCTCACAGTTAGCACTCCAAGCAGACGTACAGACAGCTGAGCCTAGTGATGTGTTGCCCAAACACTATGCACACGAACCAGCCCGAAGTAGCACTATAGTAACTTTCTACGTTTCTCCTGCCCACAGGTCGGTCACATCGAGAACTGTTATGAAGCACCTCTTCAGATTTTGGGGGGTGGGGGTTAACCAGACCTCCAGAAGAAACCCATGCAGCATGGCTTGATTGTGCGAACTCCACACCGAGGGCTTGACCTGGACTCGAGCCAAGGCTTAAACCCAAAAACTCCCAGCATGAAGCTGCAGCACTTCACCATGCTGCAATTTTCTTAAGGCTTTGAGATGCGAACCAACATCTGGGGTTATGCCACCGTGGATTCAGCATCTGTTAAATCTCCTCCTTGGACATCTACCAGAACCAAAACCTCTTTTTTTCTGCTTGTCTCCACTCATTTCTTCTCATATTCTCCCCTAGTTTTTTTTTCTCTTTCTGCTCCTCTTTTCGCTTTTTGTTTTGTTTGAAAAACTTCAATAGTCCCTTCCTTTTTTTTGCTTGCTTTCATCTGTTTAGGATTTACTTCTCCCAGCTCGCCATTTTTCTGAAGATTCGAATGTTCCTTCTTGAGTTTATCCAGCTGGTTCATCAGATTTTGCATCTTTTCCACCATTTTGTCCCTATCATCCTGCATTTGTTTAACTTTTGCCCAGAAATGCTCCACTTCTATCTGGAAATGTTTATCACCCTCTTGTTCTTCTGCCCGATTGTCCCTCTTTTCTTGGTCCTTCTGTTTCTCTTTTTGCTTGCTGTTTCCCCTAAAAACCTGTGAAGGAAGCTCATTTTTTCAAGCCTCTTCTCTGGTTTCATGCCATTGTCTGTTTGTTTAAACAGCAGATGTTTTAACACATCCATTGCCATTTTTCTCCATCTAGGATTTGCTTGATCAGATCGACCAGCAAATCCATGTCAGATTTGTCCTCCTGATCTGTGACCATGTGGTGTTTTAGATCATCCAGGGAGGAAAGCTTCAAAGTACTCTTATCCTTGTATTTGTGCTTCGTCTCCTTTTCTATCTCCTCCGCGGTTTTTAAGATCCATCGTTGTCCCATCGTGTGCAAGTCCTTGCTTGTTGGCTGTCTGAAATACTCTTCTGTGTCATAACCACAGTCGAGCATCTCATCCGAGGGCTGGCCCTGAGTGAGAATGATATATCACATCACGTCATACAGTTCCTCTGCAGAGTACAGTGTAGTTCCGACGGCCAGCTCAACAACGATCAGCCCGAGTGCCCACATGTCGATGGCCTCATTGTAAGGAAGACCGAGAAGCATTTCTGGGGACATGAAAGCCGTGGTTTCGATAAGGATCTCGAGTTCCATGTCCGTCTCTGGCATAGGACGCTGTACAGCCATTCCAAAGTCTGGAATGGCTTATGATCTTAACCTGGAACGGTACCTGGTGTTGATTGACAATCATGATGTTGCCTGGTTTCATGTCAGCATGGATGATATGAAGTGTTTTCAGATGGTTGAGTGCCGTGACCAGCTGTTGCATGAATGGCTTCACATCCTCCACCAAAAAACGACCCTGCTCCTGTAGGAAGTCTAGCAGACTAATGTCAAGTATCTCAAAACTGAGACAGATTTCCTCGTGATGGGAAAAAAATCAGTCGAAATAAATCATGTGTGACGTGGCCTGATTTAAATGCTGGAATTTTTTGAGGATTGAGATCTCCTTCTTGGCGGTGACTATCTCATTTGATTCCTTTTTGACGACTTTTATTGCTCTAAGGTTGCCATTTTTAATATTTTTGCTTTTGGCCACAAATCCAAATGCACCTTTGCCCAAAAACTTTGTAATCTCAGTCTTCTCCCAGTAGGGAACCTTTGGAAAGGTTCAAGGCAACTGCAGCTGAAGGTAAACAAGACATTGTGACAAATTTCAAGTTATCGTCTGTGAAAGTGTTTTAAATCTGCTAGGGGCAGTTTGCCATCACACAAATATACTCTCAGAATCAAGCTCAAGAAAACCTTGATGTTTCTTGATCCAGATTCACTAAAATGCAGTGATAACTCTCAGTAAATCTCTCGCAGTTTGACCTAATGCATGTTTTTCTTTTGATTTCCCTTTAAGAAATGTCAGGTCAGGCATTGGTTTGCTTGCTACCGGATAACCGGTCTCATGGGTCGGGCCGTCAGCAACTCAACCGGCAACCCTGCCCTTCCGAGGGCGTGGGGGGTGAAACTGGGCATCCTGGCAGAACTAAAAACAATATCTGTTATAGGTCTGTGGTGGACCACACCCAGTTATACGGGGTGAGACTGGACATCTTGGCAGATAAGCACATCTGTCGCAAGGTCTGTGGGGGACTTTTGCCAGTTGGTGCATTGTGACATGCACTTCACAAAGAGCAGAGATAAACAAACCTATCATCTGGCCAGTCACCGCAACAGATACTGGAGTCAGTCCGTCTTGGCCTGTCCTTGCCACAGATAATACCTCTATCTGCCAAGAATGTGCCGCTAGTCCAGGAAAAGCTAGCAGTACTCAAATACTTTGCAAGCAGTTTCATGAAATGGTCAGTCAGAAAGCAACTCATACCGGCTCAGATGTCACCCAGGTCAACAAGGTCAGGAGTTCCTGGCAGCAGAAGGTGAAGGACAGAGCTGCGTGGAGGAATCTGATCAGACCTAAATTAAATGGTCATTGTCGCCCCCGACAGACTGCTATGAGTGTGAGATGAGCGTCCCTTTAAGAGAGCTTATATATTTCCTGTACAAGAAATAATCTGTAATTTATAGAGAACAATTGAAACTTCCGGTAGCAACGTGTTGATATGTTTCCTCTCCAGTCTAAAACTGTCTGATTGTGACAGACCTTCCTTCTTCTTCTTCTTCTTCTTTTAGATTTGATTGGCAGTTGGCAACCAGCTTACAGGTGCATTACCGCCAATGACTTGATTATCATCACTCTATATCTTTGTATAAGGAGTTCTGAACAACTCCTTATGAGTGAAAAAATGATCCGCCCTTGGACTGTGTCCTCTCGGCGTCTTCTATCTGGTCAGGAGCTGTAGTCCTTCTATCATCATTGCTGTGTCCAATCAAACCTCAACTCTATCTTCAGACCTTCCTCTTAGAACATGTGTCAAAAGAACAAAGCACACTGTGACGTCAAACAGATATGTAGCGGTGATGTCACAACTACATAGGCTATAACCATAACTGATGCGTGTACGTGTGCATGATTTGGTTTCCATGGCGACTGTTGATCATAAGACACTCCAAGAGAGTCAACCGGAAACAGCCGGTTATTCATTCAAGATGCAAATTTGGGTAAATTGAAGTCACCTCCTCATCTTTGCCATTTAAATACTGATGTTTATTAACATAAAAACTAGCAAGAAGGGGACATGGAAATTAACTGTTGTCATAACGCGTTTTAAACATAGCACACGCATCCGCCATTATCAGTGAGAACTGTGCTCAAAAGTCCCCTCCCCACAAAAAAGGAACGCCTCATGAGATGAATCTGAAAATTAAACTCATCCAACATGTTGATGAGTTAAAGCTTTTCTATAAATTACCGTGTCATTATAATTTGCAACTTTTTTGTCAAATATGCTAGCCTCAATGTTCCTTCATCGTTAGCTGCAGTAGCATTAGCATGTCCTGTACATGACGATTGTAAATAAACTATTCATTCATTTATTCATTCATTCATTCATTCATTCATTCATCTTCTTCTGCTTAATCCTTTTTGGGTCACGGGGGAGCTGGAGCCTATCCCAGCATCTTTGGGCAAGAAGCAGGGTACACCCTGGACAGATCGCCAGTCCATCGCAGGGCCAACACAGAGAGACAGACAACCGTTCACTCTCACCATCATACCTAAGGACAATTTAGAATCCCCAGTTTTGATGCCAATTAACCTAACTTGCATGTTTTTGGCATGTGGGAGGAAACCGTAGAAATCCCAGAGTAAACCCACGCAGACACGGGGAGAACATGCAAATTCCACACAGATCACTGTTGGTCGGGGGCTGGGATCGAACCCAGGATCCCCAGACCAAGGGTGAGTTGCTGTGCTGCCGCGGTGCTAACCACTCCGCCACCGCGCCACCTGTAAATAAAATTGCAAATAAAAAATAAATGCAATAAAAAAAACTAGGAACATACCGTTAATGATGAGGAAGATGAGGCAATGCTTACAGTCAACCAGCTCTACAGCACCTTCAACTGTTTTCCTGTTTGTCTACCACAGGGGTCGGCAACTTCTAATCCGCATGGAGTCACAAAAATATCTGAGCCTATAAAACTAAGGTAAACAGCAGCATTACCAGTACAACTGGCCGGACTCCATCAGTATACAGGTTTGTCTGTTGTGTTGTTATGGGGACATATTATTGTATGACATGGGTGGTGGCTCCACCTTTCTGGTTCCGTTGCCACCCGGGGTATAAAAGGGCTGTGAGGGAGAGGGGCGGTCTCTTGGCCTCCTCTCTGCCTTACGGCAACGCTTGTCTTGTGAGAGTGAGTCACAAATAAAGCTGTGTCCAGTTCAATGCTTGGTCTCATCCTTGGCTCCTGTTACCGACATAACATTTGGTGACGAGGGTAAAAAGTATGGACGCAGGGGTTACATCAATTTGGCCATTTTTGGAGCTTCGTGGTGAGCCACCCATCCCTTGGGCGAGGTGGTTCGCCACCTTTCAAACTTATTTAGTGGCACTGGACCTTGGAAGACTGGAAAAGTTGTGAGCATGGGCACTGTTGGTTCACAACCTAGGAATGGAAGGACAACGTATCCTTAGTACTTTAGGCGAAGGTGATAGCTTTGACGAAGTGGTTGAGCTATTGGTGCAATATTTTCACCCCTCGGAAAACATTTGGAGGATCCAGTTTCGGCAGCACCACCAGCAGACTGGCAAGTTGGTGCAGCGGTATGTAGCAGATCTACGTCAGCTGGCCAAGGACTGTCTGTTTGGAGCGTTGGAGGAAGAGATGGTGTCTGTGACCAGTTGGCAGAGCATACTGTTTGCCTGGCTATGAGGTCGAAGCTCCTCACATACTCGGGCAAGCTGACGTTAGCCAAGTCCATTGAGTTAGCTCAACAGTTTGAGGTGGCAGACAGGCTATCATGGGAGCTCGGCGAGAGAGCGTCACATCGCAATTTTGAACCACAGTCGACGGTGCAGGCATTGGACCCGGACAGCGATGATGGCGTGGAGGATGATGAAGGATACGTTAATGCTGTCAGGATGACGTCCGCACCGGGATCGCTCCGGTCTGGGTCCACCAAGCACCGTTATAAGGCCAGAGAGTGTCCGGCAAGAGGAAGATGCTGCGGCAAGTGCAGACTCCTGCATCATTTCGCCAGAGCATGTTACAGGTTCAAGCAAGGGGATCCGAGATGCAATGAGGACCCCCCCCCCCGCTTCAACTCCCACAGTTATTCACACCGTATCCCCAAATACTGACGGCCATTCCTACTGTATGGTGGAACTGGACGGGGTAACGGTGCCGTTGCTGATTGACACAGGAGCGGTGAGATCCGTGTTGAATTGGCCAACCATGAGGAGTTTCTTCCCACAGTATCGATTGAGAGGTGATTCAGCGCCGCTGTGTGGATATGGTGGAGGAAGATTGGCCACGGTGGGATCGATGGAACTGACGGCTAAGTACAAGTCGGCGGAGGTGTCCAGCTTGAGGTTCATTGTGACTGCCCGCGGTGAGAACATTATGAGGTGTGATTGGTTTTATGGATTGGGCTTCGCTATCACAAGGAGGCGTTGGAGAAGAATGTTTGTGGGACCGGCCGGTTCCGCAAACAATGGACGGAGCTGTGTGGGACAAACCTTTGCCTAGTATTCTGGATGATGAGCAGGACCATCCCACCCAGGGCCATCGCTGGAGGGTCCCGGTGCCAGTGCTCAAGCAACCCTAGCTGAGGGAACTGGGCGGCGTGGGGGGACGCCCGTGATGGTGGGTGGTGCCGAGTGGCTGACCCACTCTACTCCCAGAGTTTGGCTGGAAGATACCAGTGAGCAGGAGGTCACAACGGCTACAGTATGCCAGCAGTGAAAATGAAAGAGAGCGGGGCAGGACCGGCTGGCACGGTGAAACGACGTGGCAAACAGAGACACTGGAAGCCAAGTAGGGCCCCTCTGGGGGTCGCGGATGTGGTCCGACCAAGAGAGGAGGCCCGGTCAAGAGGTGTTCAGGGCAAACGTCGATGAGAATATGACCAGGGGCAGCTGCAGGTGGTGGCTGTTGGGGAGGATGCCTACCTCAAGCTATCTGATGGCTCGTAGAGGCATCCCAGGTTCAGGTTCAGGTTACTTTATTTGTACCCATAGGTAGATTTGTTTTGCAGTCTGGTGACATCCATATTTGCAAGCCACTAATTACATTCAACATAGACACAAACACAGGCACACATCTTACAAAATAGGTAAATATAAAATATGTACAATATAATTTTTATAGCTTGTTCAACTCTTTGACAGCAGCAGGGACAAAGCTGTTTTTGTAGCACTGGGTTTTGCTCTTTGGGACAGCAAACCTCCGTCTGGAGGGAAGAAGCTGAAAGTTGCAGTGCAAAGGGTGGGAGTCATCATTTAAAATCGAGTCGGCCATCCTCTGTACTTGTCTGGTGTACAGGGATGTCAGGCTCAGCTGTGACTCACCAAGCAAACGACTGGACCATCTAACTACCTGATCCAAGGATTTCCTCTGTTTCAGTTTTATCTGACCAAACCATGACATTAAAGAAAAGGATAAAACAGATTCAATAAAAGCCCGATAAAACATAGTCATTATGGTTCGGTCAATTTGGAAGCGTGCAAGTTTCCTCAAACAATGCAAATTTTGCTGACCCTTTTTGCACACCCTTTCACAGTTCACTTCAAAGTTTAATTTACTATCAATAATCGTCCCAAGATATTTGTACGATTGTACACATTTGGTGGTCTGGCCTTTTAGTATGGTGACTTTGTGCCTGGGAGTTTTCCTCCTAAAGTCAATAATCATATCTTTCGTTTTTGTTGTATTCAGCTGCAGGTAGGAATCCTCACACCAGTGAACAAAGTCATCAACTACTGGGCCGTGGCCACTCTCACCATCCTGGAGGAGACTGACAATGACTGAGTCATCAGCATACTTTATAATGTGTCTGTTGTCATGTCTGCTCCGACACATGTTTGTGTACAGGATGAAGAGTAGTGGTGACAACACACACCCCTGAGGAGAGCCAGTAGAAGAGCACTTTAGGTCAGACAATGTGCCATTGACCCTTACTCTCTGCGTCCTGTTGGTTAAGAAATCCAGAATCCAACCCACCAGATTATTGCTCAAATCAAAATGAAGAACCCAATGAGCTGCGGCGCGCATGAGAGAAGAAGGAGGTGTTTGGACCTCGACGTGGGTCGTCCCTGGGAGCGAAGAAAAGAAGGTGCACCGGAGTGGAGCCGTCCGAAGGTTTTCCGGGGTGTGGTTCCTCTCCTGGGGCAGACTGATGGTTGGGTAATGTATATGATGCATGGTGATGGAAATGGGTGACAACCGAGATGTAATATACAGTAGGTCTGTAAATGGGATTATTTTGTGTTTTATATTATTTCTTTAAGGAACAAGGCAGTTTTCTGTTTAGTGGACTGTTCATCTAGCGTGGACAGCAGAATAATCTGTCTTGCCGTGTGGGGGTAGGACGGTAGTCCACCTGTTCCACCCTAGTCTTAGTTGTTTTGAGTGAATGTGATAGGCCTTTAGATATTTCTGTTTAGTTTTAGTGTGTGATTTGGGTTCCAAATTGGGGAGGGTCTCAATTGTATGCATGTGTTTTGGACCATTTTTTTGAGGGGGGGGGGGAGTGTTGTGTTGCTATGGGGACATATTATTGTGTGACACAGGTGGTGGCTCCGCCTTTCCGGTTCCGCTGCCACCCAGGGTATAAAAGGGCTGTGAGGGAGAGGGGTGGTCTCTTGGCCTCCTCTCCACCTTACAGCAGCGCTTGTCTTGGTGAGAGTGAGTCACAAATAAAGCTGTGTCCAGTTCAACGCTCGGTCTCGTCGTTGTCTCCTATTACCGACTTAACATTGTCCTTGTAAAATAACTTTTTTCTTGAATGTGAGATTTTTGTCATAAATTTTCTGGTTTTCTAATAATTTTGTCATATTTTTCTATTAAAATTTGTTCTGTTTCAGGTAATATTACAGTCTCTTTCCACATAAATTCGTAACTTTTTTTCTCATAAAAAATAAAATGTTTCCAGTAAGTTTGTGTGTGTGTGTAGAAATTTTGTGATTTTTTTTTCTTGCATATTTGCAAGAGTTTTTCTTATGAGACTGCAGGTTTTTCCCTGAATTTGTCTTTTTTTTTCTAGCATAAAGCTTCTGCTTTTCTAAAAATGAATTGTTCAATTCTCCCTTGTAATTTTTTTTTTTTTTTTACCCTTTTCAGGGAAATCTGTAGAACTTCTCGCATGCATAAATTTGTAATATTATTCCCTCAAAATTGCAACCTTCCCGGTAAATCTTTTATTAAACCAGAATTTTTTTGACTATTTCTTAATTTGTTGTTGTGAGAATATTTGGCATACATTTTCAGCCTTTCTTTTACATTTGTTATTTTTCTAATTACCCCCAACAAATCTGTCCTCTTCTTACTGAAAGTTATGATTTTTTTTTTTTTTTTTTTGTCAAGTCCTTGAGCCACTGGCTATGGACAAAAGAGCCACATGTGGCTCCAGAGCTGCAGGTTGCCAACTCTGGTCTAGCATTAGCAGGTTTGTTTTTAGCAGAATGAATCCAAGGGAAAAGGGTAAAAAGTGAGCTAAATGGAAACAGCTACTGCAGAAGCTGCTCTTTGCACAGAGAAACTGTTTTGCTTTTTAAATCAGCTGACTTTATGAAATCAATAAAGCATTCATTTAGCATCCACAGATGTAAGGGGGCAGTGCAATAACACATGGTAAGGAAAGTATTAACAGGAGGGGAAAAAAGTGATATAACCTTTTAGTCTGAGGGTCTGAAGGTGAGTTTTGGTTCATTTTCGGTTAATGCTCAGCCCTGCATCCACATTATGTCAAGGCCAAAGGTCATGAGATAAAGCCACTTAAGTGATTTCATGAAAATCACTATTTCTCTTAGGCGGTTGCCTTGATCTTTTCACACACAATGACCCTCATGGGTTTGAATCTAGGTTGTCACATGTGTTGAGCAGGAATGAGCTATTAGATAACTGGCAGTTTGGTTTTCTTATTCACACCTTGATTTTCCATTATGATCTCAAAACTGTTTTCCATGGAAAAAAAAAGATGGGGGGTGGTGTGGGATCCCATTTATCAGTGACGGCCTCAAATAAAAACTAAAAGACAAAACTGTTGACGAATTATCTGGAAAAGACATGAGGGAAAAGTGAAAGAAGGAGAATTAAAAACCAAAAACATCTGCTTCTAATAACAACCCAAACTGGTGACTTAGCTTTTCATTTTGGCAGATTTCCCTGCTCCAACTCCAGCTCCTGCCCAGGACTGTGTCTGAGAGTCAGGACTAATCAAAGGCACTTGTATGGAGAGAACTGTTGGCCTCTGAGAGAACCGAGCCAGCTCAGGCCAGCCTGCTGTTCTTTTCCCTCTCACTCTCTCTTCCTTTCCTGTCTGTGCAGGAGAGGAAGATTGGGAAACTCCTTCGAACTACTTCACTTCAGATTTCTGAGGGATTTAAACATGCACACTGAGGTTTTGGTACAACCCCTGTTAGTACCTTTGTTTCTGATCCTGCTGTCTGTGATTGAGGACACTCTTTTGCAGTCGGTGAGGTGAGTTTTCACAAAACTTTGTTTTTGTTGCTGATTTTAGGCTAGTCTGGAGAGCAAAGGGGAGAGGGAGGTGCAGAGTCTTGCTGACAAAGAGAACATTTGAAAGGTGCAATGTGGAAGGCTTAAGGACAGCATGTGCAAATTGTTTGCACTTGTAGTTTTCTGTGCAGTTTCCTCGCTGTCACAATACTGCATGCCGCAGTTGCAGATTTGAGTTTCAAGCAAGCATACAGGATGTGATATAATATCCACATTTTCTATAAAACAGGAAATGTTCAACTTAACACTCAAAAAGGCTTATGAGTGTAAATGGAAAAAATGGCATGAATTAAGTACAGAGTCCTGGCATTTACAGGTGCATCTCAATAAATCAGAATATCATGGAAAACTTAATTTATTTCAGTAATTCAATTCAAAAAGTGAAATGCATATATTATAGATTATGGCTCACAGCTAAAGAAACCCCAACATTCAGTTTCTCAAAAAACTTAGAATATTATATAAGATCAGTTAAAAAAAGATTTTTAAGAGAAATGTTGGCCGACTAAAAACTATATCCATGTACACACACTCAATACTTGGTCGGGGCTCCTTTTGGGGCAGCACAGTGGTATAATGGTTAGCACTGTTGCCTAACAGCTAGAAGTTTCCAGGTTCAAATCCCCAGGCTGGCAGGGGTAGGAACCTTTCTGTGTAGCGTTTGCATGTTCTCCTTGTGCTGTGTGGGTTTACTCCGGGAGTTCCAGTTTCCTCCCACAATCTAAAGACATGTATGTTAGGTTAATTGGTCATTCAAAATTGTCCCTAGTTATCTGTCTCCTAGAGGCGCTTAGAAGAGAGGGTTAATACTTGTGAAGCTCTTTGAGACTAGAAAAGTGCTATATAAGTACAGGTCCCCTTGTCCCTTTTGCATCAATGCGGCATGGCATGAATGTGATCAGCCTATAGTACTGCTGAGGTGTTATTGAAGCCCAGGTTACTTTGATAGCGGCTTTCAGCTTGTCTGCATTGTTGGGTCTGGTGTCTCTCATCTTCCTCTTGACAATACTCCATAGATTCTTTATGGGCTTTAGGTCAGGAGAGTTGCTGGACAATCAAGCACAGTGATAACATGATCATTAATAAACCAGGTTTTGGTACTTTTGACGGTGTGAGCATGTGTCAAGTCCTGCTGGAAAATGAAATCAGCATTTCCATAAAGCTTGTCAGCAGAGGGAAGCATGAAGTGCTC
This sequence comes from Pholidichthys leucotaenia, assembly GCA_020510985.1. Lineage (NCBI taxonomy): Eukaryota > Metazoa > Chordata > Actinopteri > Cichliformes > Pholidichthyidae > Pholidichthys > Pholidichthys leucotaenia. The sequence goes on from CM035843.1 coordinate 96,555,519, forward strand.
TAAAAATTTCCTGGTACATGGCTGTGCTGACTTTTGACTTTTTAAAACACAGCAGACCAACACCAGCAGATGACAAATCATCACTGACTGTGGAAACTTCATACTGGAACTCAAGCAACTTGGAATCTGTGCCTCTCCACTCTTGCTCCAAACTCTAGGACTGTGATTTCCACATGACAGTGTCATGTTTAGTGTTTGAGCAGCTCACGAGCAGAATGCATCACTAGGGGGCAGTCATCCAGTCTGTGTTTCAAAGAGCCACAGTACATGCATGCGCCGGCCCTCCTCCGCCGCTGGCACTTCTCCGGAGTAAGCCAGAACTGGCCGAGCACCATTGGTTTGGAGGAAGGGTCAGTACCCCCTGTGTCAGCAGCCAGAGCAGGCATCCGCATGAAAGACGGGCGAGAGGAGAATTGATGCTCCTTCGTGTGCTCGTGGTACCTGTTATCCAAACCAACTGCCTGATCAATAAGACCATCTAGAGAGGAGGGAACAGCATAAACCGCCAGGCCGTCGCAGAGGTGGGAGTTTAAACCATGGAGAAAAGTGCTGCATAAGGCAGCGTCGTTCCATTCAGAGTCCGCCGCTTTGACCTGAAACTCCACTGAATAGTCGGCTACGGACCGACTCCCCTGGCGGAGTGACAACAAGCGGCTCATTATGTTCCCTTGACTCTCAGTACGGTCAAAGGTGTGGGAAAAGTCGACCACGAATTGTTCAAAAGAGTAATCGGACCCCCCCCCCCCCCCCCAGGCTGTTGAGAACGGACCGAGCCCAACTAAGAGCCAGATCCCGGAGCAGTAGGGTCAAAAAATGAATTTTAGAAATTCCATCCGGGTACTCCCATCCCACCTGGCCCAGATATAGCTGTACTTGGCAAAGAAAGTCCTTGCATTTCCCCACCTCCCCCGTGAACGGAGCAGGTAGGGGAACGGAGGTGGTACGGCGTACGGTAGAAGAAGCAGGAGTGACAGGTGGAGAGGAAGGACCCGGCTGAGACATGCTGGTCAAATGTTCGGTGACTGTGTTCAGCTGCTGCGTAATTGTTTGCAGCTGTTGCGTGAGCACAGCCACCTGCCTCAGTGACGTCTAGACAGTGAAGGGCAGAGTGTTCCACTGCTGCTGCAACCGCTGAGCTTGCGTAATGGCTGGCTTGTTCTGTCGTGTTTAGTGTTTGAGCAGCTCACAAGCAGAATGCAACACCAGGGAATAACACTCACGACACTGGAGGCAAGTTTAAACAGTTTATTAAATTTCAAAAAGAGGAGCACAGCTAGGGAAAACGCCACTCGCCAGAGGAAAGCAGCCTGTGGGGAGAGAGACGAGAGCTGTGAGCAGGAGAAGGGAGACAGGGAATTGGATAATGCAAATTGGCCACTTACGTGAGCCGAGCAGATGGCCCGACAGAAAAAACCCAGCGCGAATAGATGAACCAGCAGGATGACTCTGGTGGGAAGTGGAGAGGAGATGAGCTGGGGAGTGCCTGACCGGGTGGAGGTAACAGCTGCAGCGGGTTGAGGATGATAGGACAGGTGAGCGCACAATGATCCTCGGAGACGCACCGCACAGATGGCAGCATCCTGAAAGAGAAGGGAGAGACAAAAGAGTGAATGACGAGAATTCACTGTAAATTTAAGTTTACTTAGCTTATTCATTGTTTAAGGCAGTGTACCCAAACGAGCCATCACTGAGGCATTGAAGATAGATAGATAGATAGATAGATAGATAGATAGATAGATGTACTTTATTGATCCCAAACTGGGAAATTACAGTGTAACAGCAGCATGACAGTTGACAACCAAACAACAGAAACACACACATGACAGACAAAGGGATTACCCATGGAAAGTAAAAAACTAGCACGACTATAAAACCTATATACATCATAGCTTAATATATGATGACCCGTATAAAAACACGTGAATCATCCCATTGCTCAATGAAGGACTATCAGGAGCAGAGTGAAAATGTGAGGTACCAGTTAGTCTGTAAGGTGCAGTGTGGCAGCATAGCTATGCCAGAATACAACATCATAGTGAGTTATTGTGCAGTGAAATTGCATGGGACAGGAAAGATTTCCTGTACCTGGCCGTGCGACAACAAAGCTGTAGTAGTCTACTGGAGAAAGTGCTTTGCTGTCTATCTAGTGTGTGGTGGAGGGGGTGATCAGGATTGTCCATGATGGATCGCAGTTTATTTAGTGTTCTCCTCTCCATCACTGTCTCAAAGGTCTCCGGTCTGAGACCAATTACAGAACCAGCCCTCTTGATAATCTTGTCAAGTCTGTTGGTATCTCTGGCCCTGATACTGCTACCCCAACAGACAGCAGCAAAGAAGATGGCGCTGGCAACAACAGTCTGTAGAAAAGCTCCAGCATCCTGCTGCGCATGTTGAAGGATCTCAGCTTTCTCAGGAAGTAGAGTCTGCTCATCCCCTTCTTGTGCGCAGCACTGGTGTTGGATCTCCAGTCCAACCCGCTGCTGATCCTGACACCCAGATATTTGTAGTCCTCAACCACTCTCACATCCTCCCCCCTAATCTGCAGTGGCAGATCAGATCCTTATAAGGGCTGGCGAGCCAGAGGTGGCAGGTGCGTCTAATCTCCCAGGTGTACTGATTGCCTGAGGAGCAGGAAGATCAGGAAGGAGGGGGTGAGCGCTCACCAGAATATGACAGACAGGACTTGGTACCTGATTTGGGGAGCCATATCATCTACTAGTGTTGGTCCACTGTGTTTTATCAAGTCCAAAGTAAGCACAGTTGTCTTCCAGGAAATTTTTAGAGCACGTAATGCTTCCTTCTGCTAACAAGCTTTATGGAGATGCTGATTTAATTTTCCAGCAGGACTTGACACCTACCCACACCGCCAAAAGTACCAATACCTGGTTTAATGACCATGATATCAATGTGCTTGATTGGCCAACAAACGCTCCTGACCTAAACCCCATAGAGAATCTATGGTGTACTGCCAAGAAGAAGATGAGAGACACCAGACCCAACAATGCAGATGAAATGAAGGCTGCTATCAAAGCAACCTGGGCTTCCATAACACCTCAGCGGTACCACAGGCTGATCGCCTCCATGCCACGCCACGTTGATGTAGTAATTCATGCAAATGGCGCCTTGGCCAAGTGTTGAGTGTGTACATGGACATTCTTTTCACTTGGCCAACATTTCTATTAAAAATCCATTTTAAAAAATTGATCTTATGTAATATTCAAATTTTTTTGAGAAACTGAGTTTTGGAATTTCATTAAGCCATAATCATCAAAATTAAAAGAAATAAATTTTTGAGATATATCACTCTGTTTGACTGAATCTATATAATCTATGAGTTTCAGTTTTTGAATTGCATTACTGAAATAAATTAACTTCTCGATGATATTCTGTTGTATTGAGATGCACCTGCATAAACTTGTAAGTGTTTACTCTAAGCTAGGGCACCATGTCTGGGCTGTAATTGAATACAGTGGCCATGTTTCTGAGCTGTGCAACTGCAGATATTGAACAGCAGAGACAAACCCACACATGCTTCACATAAAGCACTAGCTGAGCATGGAGGTGATTGCAGTGTTGTGTCAATGGTCCTGATGCATTTCCAGGGTAGATTACCTTTGTTTGCCAGTTGTCCAGGCAGTGAAAAATAGACGGTGCAAAACACCAAGTGATGCATTTATGTTTTGTCAAGGAGTGTCATAATCTCTTCGATGCTAAGCCAGCTGTCATCCCTGGCAATACTGTGGTCCATTTTAGATACTTCAGTACTTCTGAAGTAATGGATGATTTATTATTATCTAAAGCATGACACTCAACAGAGATGCAGACCCATCCCCTGGAGCCCTGTTCTAATTGTGGTGGAAGGCAATGGTACATTCTAAGTATCTCACTTCCTATTGTAATGGGAATGTCCAGATTAACTAGAATCACACCCTACCAATCTTCAGAGTCAAAGGTGGGGTAAAGGTGATGCATGATGTTATAGCTTATATTCAAATTCTACTAGTGTGAAACCTGATAATAAAGGCACCATAACCTGAGTGGTGGATTACAGATAGAGCATCCGCCCCACATTCGGGAGGTTGGGATTCAAGTCCCGGCCAGGTCATGTCAAAGACCATATAAAAATGGAATTTCCTGCCATCCAGCTTGGTGCTCAGCAAAAATGGAACGGAGGAGGGAAATGTGGGCTGCAGTGGCTCAGGAGGTGGAGCGGGTCGTCTAATAACTGGAGGGTTGGTGGTTCAAATCCCGCTCTCCCCAGACATCCTGCCATTGTGTCCCTGGGTAAGACACTTTACCCACCTTGCCTCCAGTGTCCATGACACTGGGTATGAATGTGTATAAATGTTTGGTAGTGGTCAAACAGATCGTTAGCACGGATTGGCAGCCACATTTCCGTCACTCTGCCCCAAGGCAGCTGTGGCTACAGTAGTAGCTTACCACTACCATTATCTGTGGAGTGAATGAATAATGTATCCACTGTAAAGTGTCGATGAAAAGCGCTATATAAATATGATACATTACACAGGGTTACAAAAATATTATTTTTGTAATTTGTCTGTGTTTTTTCAACTGATTTAAGACAATTTTGCACCGCTGAATCTGAAAATGACATCCATTTCTCTTGATCAGGTGCTAAGTAAAAACTTATACTTACTTAGTACTTACTTAGTACTGTGCATGTACTTACCTTTATACAAAGGTAAGTACATGTAAATTGAATGTTGTGTCATCATTGTTCAAAATTCAGAGAATTTCAAGACATAAAAAAGAATTTTGCATCATATAAAGAGAAAATACCCGTACATGTAAACAAAAACGTATAAAACAACATGTGGCCATAATTCAAAAAGTTGACCTGATTGAGCAAAACCAATGTGATTTTTGGATCCAGCACATCAAAAATTGTCCTAAATCAGCTAAAAAAACCTGAGACAATAAATTTGGTGTTGTTCAGTGTTTTGTTTTGTTGTTTTTTTTTGTTGCTTATTTGTACCCGTAGGTAGATTTGGTTTGCAGTCTGGTGACAAGCCACCGACTGCTGGTCGCTGCGTGCGCGAGCGCCCTAAACCTACGTGTTTTTGGTATGCGGGAGGAAACCGGAGAAATCCCGGAGTAAACCCACGCAACACGGGGAGAACATGCAAACTCCACACAGCTCACTGATGGTCGGGGGCTGGGATCGAACCCACGATCTCATGATCCCCGCGATCCCCCGGCCGAGGGTAAAACTGTGCTGCCACAGTGCTAAACCACTGCGCCACCGTGCAGCCCTGCAGTGTTATTATTATTATTATTATTATCATAAGGCAAGTTTAAAGGCTAGGGTCTGAAGTGACCTAACTTCAAACCCTATCAAAGCTCAAGGTTAAAGCCTAGGTCAAGGTCAATTGACATTTGTTATCTGTCCAAGACACTGTTCAAACATGTGCACAAATTACTTGCCCTTAGCTCTAATAATAAAGTCACTAATGGCCAAAAGCAATTTTGACCTTTTGTGACCCCGTGACCTTGACCTTTGACCTTGTGACCCCCAAAACATAGCAACACATGGTAAGTCTGAGGTTCACCAGTATACCAAATTTGGTAACCCTAGCTTCATCCTTCCTCAAGTTAAAGTCTGGACAGACAAACAGACAAGCAGACAGAGGCGACCAACCTACCCACCCCTTGACTCTGTCAGCATGGGTAATACAGTGGTGTGAAAAAGTGTTTGCCCCCTTCCTGATTTCTCATTTTTTGGTATGGTTCTCACACTTAAATGTTTCACATCATCCAACAAATTTAAATATTAGACAAAGAAAACGTAAGTAAACACAAAATGCAGTTTTTAAATGAAGGTGCTTATTATTAAGGGGAAAAAAAATCCAAACCTCCATGGCCCTGTGTGAAAAAGTGATTGCCCCTTACACCTAATAGCTGGTTGGGCCACTCTTAGCAGCAACTGCAATCAAGCATTTGCGATAACTGGCAATGAGTCTTTTACAGCACTGTGGAGGAATTTTGGCCCACTCATCTTTGCAGAATTATTGTAATTCAGCCACACTGGAGGGTTTTCGAGCATGAGCTGTTTTTTTAAGGTCATGCCACAGCATCTCAATTGGATTCAGGTCAGGACTTTGACTAGGCCACTCCAAAGTCTTCATTTTGATTTTCTTAAGCCATTCAGAGGTGGACTTATTGGTGTTTTGGATCACTGTCCTGCTGCAGAACCCAAGTGCGCTTCAGCTTGAGGTCACGAACAAATGGCCGAACATTCTCCTTGAGGATTTTTTGGTAGACAGTAGAGTTCATGGTTCCATTTACCACGGCAAGTCTTCCAGGTCCTGAAGCAGCAAAACAGCCCCAGACCATCACACTACCACCACCATATTTTACTGTTGGTATGATGTTCCTTTTCTGAAATGCTGTGTTACTTTTACAACAGATGTAATGGGACACAGACCTTCCAAAAAGTTCAACATTTGTCTCATCAGTCCACAGAGTATTTTCCCAAAAGTCTTGGGGATCATCAAGATGTTTTCTGGCAGAACTGAGACGAGCCTTTATGTTCTTTTTGCTCAGCAGTAGTTTTTGTCTTGGAACTCTGCCATGCAGGCCATTTTTAACTAGTGTAGGGAGCTTGAAATGAAGAAGCGATATGATTTTATAAACCAAAGTTTAATATCAGCTTCACCTCCCTAACATGTCTCATCTCGGTGCAGAAGCAGAATAAGAGGTTGAGCACAGTCAGACCTTCATACTTATACCCACACTCAGCAAAAGACATTGCATATCAAAGCCGACATCCCGCATTAACATAATCCCCCCTCCATTGTCCTCCGTCTCCTCCACCTGACCCTGGGTGGTCAGGGAGATCGATCCGGTCTCCACCGCTGCGACTCCGTCTGCTCTTTGATCCTCGCTGGCGGTTGAGACCTCTTGTCCTGTTCTGAGGCGTGAGGTCATTCCACATATGTAATCACTAAACATTCTAATATGTCTATACACATGTAGGTATGGAATATATGATTAATATAAGCCACAGCCCCCCCAAACGACTAAGAAAAGGACAATCAAATTAAGTTTACAGTTTAAGATAATCTCTATGACATACTATACTGTTAAACCTCTTGACAGGGAAAACAAGGAAAAATCTTTCCAGCAGTCATGCTCCTGTAGAGAATTCAGTGGTAACCACAACAGTATAGTAATATCACAAATCAGCCTTAAAACTGTCACGGCACAATCTGATAACATAGTTAAAAACTCTTGGTCAATTTGCATCAGTCCCTGTGCCGTCTGGGTTTAAATCTTCTCCCGTATCTGCTGTAGGTCCGCTTTGGCGTCCTGGTGGGACCCTCCTGTAAGGAATCTGCAGCTTGGGGAGGAGAGTGGTTATTTGTTCCCTGCAGGGGGGCTGAGTTTTTTTTTTCTTGGGGGGTCTACCCCGCCGAGGTGCTCTCGCCACCCGTGCAGGTTCGTCTCTCAACAAGAAGGCAGGTTTAAGTCTGTCAATGCTGACTGTTTCTTTTCTGTCCCCTAAATCAAGCACAAAATGCTTATCACCAGGTTCCAGCACTCTGAATGGTCCGTCGTATGGTGGAAGGAGGGTTGATTTTAAAGCTTCGTGTCTAACAAAAACAAACTCGGCGTTTTTTAAAGCTTGGGGGACAAAAACCCGTGGAAAAGAGTGATGTGCAGGTCCGGGGAGAGTGTCCGGTCCGGTGCTGCCTAAAGGCCTCAGGGCTGGAAGATGCCCAGGCTCTGGATGCTCTGGTAAAAACTCGCCTGGGAGTCTGAGAGGTTGTGCAAAAACTAATTCTGCTGGGGAGGCGTCTAGATCCTCTTTAGGCGCAGAACGCAACCCCAATAAAACCCAGGGAAGTTTATTCACCCAATCTGTATCCGTTAGTGAGGCCCTGAGGGCGGCCTTTAAAGATCTGTGAAAACGCTCGCATAACCCATTAGCCTGAGGGTGATATGCGGTGGTGCGATGAATTGTCGCCCCTAAGCTGCTGGCCATGGCTGACCAAAGCTCTGAGACAAATTGAGGCCCCCTATTGGACGTGATGTCCGATGGGACGCCGAAACGTGCCACCCAGTTTGTTAAAAAAACGCGAGCGACTTCCGCAGCTGTGGTTGACGCCAAAGGGACCGCCTCAGGCCAGCGTGTAGTACGGTCTATCATTGTTAACAGGTGTGTGAAACCCTGAGACGAAGGCAGTGGTCCCACGAGGTCGACATGAACGTGGTCAAACCTTCTGGCTGGGATTCGAAAAGGCTCTAGAGGAGCTTTTGTGTGTTTGTGTATTTTGGCGCGCTGACAAGACATGCAAGTTTTTGCCCATTCCTTTACATTTTTGCGCAGGCCCGGCCAAACAAACTTTTCCGCGACCATTTTAACTGAGGCGCGCACCCCTGGGTGCGCGAGGGAGTGAACTGAGTCGAAAATGCGGCGGCGCCATGCAGCTGGGACTACCGGGCGAGGTCGGCCGGTTGAAACATCGCAGATTAGGGGGGGTACACCGTCACATAAACCCCTTTCCTCCAGTCTTAACCCTGTTGGTCCAGACAGGAGCACGCGCACGTCTGCGTCACTGCTTTGTTCCTCTGCCATGGCTGCGTAATCTATCCCTACATGAATTGGGGCCGCGTACGCGTCCACGTTGGCGAAGAGTTCTGCGGCTGAGGTAGTATAATCTGTCTCCTTGTGGTCTGGCGATGTCACAGTGCGAGAGAGGCAGTCTGCTACCACGTTATGTTTGCCTGCCACATGTCGAATGTCTGTGGTGAACTCTGAAATTGCAGCTAGCTGTCTTTGTTGCCTGCCTGACCATGATTCTGAAATTTTAGCCATCGCAAAAGTGAGCGGTTTGTGGTCTACAAAAGCCGTGAAACGCCGCCCTTCTAACCAGAACTGGAAGTGGCGGATGGATAAATGAAGCGCTAGCAGCTCCCTGTCAAACGTGCTGTATTTACGCTCGGTTTGGTTTAAAGATTTGCTAAAAAATGCTAAAGGTTGCCAGGTTCCGCCAACATGTTGTTCCACGACTGCCCCTATGGCCAGGTCTGAAGCGTCTGTGGTTAATGCTATGCGGGCCGAGGGATCGGGGTGAACCAACAATGTGGCATTCGCTAGAGCACTTTTTACTTCCGCGAAGGCACGTTCGCGCTCCGGGGTCCATTCGATCGCGTTGGAAGGCTTTTGTTTTCTGAGCGCGGCATACAGGGGCTGCATGAGTTGAGCTGCGCGAGGGAGGAAACGGTTGTAAAAATTCACCATTCCCAAAAATTCTTGCAGCGATTTGACCGTTTGTGGTCGTGGAAAATTTTTTACCGCGCGGACTTTGTCTGGCAATGGGACTGCCCCCTTCGGTGAAACTCTGTGTCCCAAAAAATCAATTTGTGACACGCCGAATTTGCATTTGGCTGGGTTGATTATTAACCTGTGCTCTTCTAGTCTCTGAAAAACTGTAGTGAGGTGTTGTTCGTGTTCTTTCTCTGACGGGCTGGCTACCAGTATATCATCGAGGTAGACGAACACGAAGGGGAGGTCGCGTAATACCGCGTCCATCATACGCTGAAAGGTTTGAGCAGCGCCTTTGAGGCCGAACGGCATCCGCAAAAATTCAAAAAGACCGAAAGGGGTTATTACAGCCATTTTAGGAATGTCTTCCGCTCGAACGGGGACTTGGTGATAGCCGCGGACCAGGTCTATTTTAGAAAAAATGCGCGCACCCGCCAGATGTAGTGAAAAATCTTGGATGTGAGGAATTGGGTAGTGGTCATGCGCTGTCGCATTGTTTAATCTGCAGTAATCGCCGCAAGGTCTCCAAGAACCGTCAGTTTTCGGGACCATGTGGAGTGGCGATGCCCAGGGGCTTTTCGAGCGTCTAATAATGCCTAATTTTTCCAGGGTGGTAAACTCGTCCAGTGCTATGGCGAGCTTGGTCGCGTCTAAGCGCCAAGCTTTGGCAAACACGGGTGGGCCTGCTGTGGGGATGAAGTGTTCAATCCCGTGTTTCGCTACTGTTGCTGAAAATTTGGGAACTGTGAGTGCTGGAAATTGGGTGAGGAGTTGGTCAAACTTACCTCCTGCTGTTGTGACGCTGGCCTGCATGGGTGGTGGAGAAACTCGAGCTGAGCAGGGGATAGAAGAAAATGACATGTGCATTAACCAAGCGCCTATTTGCTAGATCGACTAACAACCCATGTGCACACAAAAAATCAGCGCCCAACAAGTTAAAACTCACCGCCGCTACAATAAATGTCCATCTATAGTTGCGGCCGTGGATGCAAAGGGGCAGGTTCCTTTCACCGAAAGTGTCGATGATCGAGCCGTTGGCTGCCATCGCTCCATTTCCCCGGGGACCCATGGCCCGGTCTGCGTGGGAAGGGGTGATAAAGTTCAGCTGAGCTCCGGTGTCGATCAGGAACTGTCTCCCGGTGTGTCCGTCAGTCACATAAAGCAGCTTATTCGTCTCGCCGAGAGCTGTAGCTGCCAACGTTTTCCGGGCTTTGGGGTTTCCTGAGTTTTTGAAATTGCAGGGGGCACGCATTTGTATGCCCTCTCGGCGAAACGCTGATGAAAATAGCAGAGGTCGTTCTGCCTGCTGCGCCTTGGTCGTGTTGCTGCCATGGTGGGCGGGCTCTGCTCCATTGTCTGCGGTTCTTCGCTGCTCTGGGCTTCCGCGCTGAGATCTGCAGATGCTACTGTGGCCATCTGTTCGCCGCTGCGCTTCTCGGGCCAGCGAGAAGTCCTGCTGGGTGTTGCATTGCATGTTGACCAGCGTCCCTCTCATGTGTGGCGGCAGAGTGCTGAGGAAGATATATTGGAAAAGGAAGTTGTCGTTGTCCTCTTCCTTAAGCTGCAGCATGTCCTCCATGAGGGCCTTGGGTCTGCATCCTCTGTGGCCGTAGATTGCCAGAATCCTCTCTGCTCTCTCCTCGGCTGAGGGGACGAAGTTCTCATTGATGGTCGCCTTTAGTTCTCTGTATTTGTCGTGGGCGGGTGGTTGTCGAATTATGCTCCGCGCGCATCTTGACGTGGCGGCGTCAAGTTTGGCGACGATGTAGTAAAATTTCGTCTCGTCCGCCGTTATGCCCGCCAGTGCAAACTGAGCCTCAGCTTGCTGGAACCACGAGCTCGGGTCGTTTCGCCAGAATTCTGGCAACTTGACGGTGACGGCGCTTGTGTGGGCCGCCCCTGATGTGTCCGCTGGGTGAGAGCGCCTTTCTTCTGCTCTCACGGCGGAGCTGGGGATGGCGCTCGGTTGAGCCCTCTCTGTAGATTCTGCCGTGGGGGAACGTCTTCCATCCGTTCCCCTGTCTGCATGGGCGCCGGCGCTTGAATGGGTCGTCTCCGATGAGTTAATTGCGGGAGAACGTCTCTGTTCCATCCTCACGTCTGGTCACCAGTGTAGGGAGCTTGAAATGAAGAAGTGATATGATTTTATAAAGCAAAGTTTAATATCAGCTTCACCTCCCTAACATGTCTCATCTCGGTGCAGAAGCAGAATAAGAGGTTGAGCACAGTCAGACCTTCATACTTATACCCACACTCAACAAAAGACATTGCATATCAAAGCCGACATCCCGCATTAACATAATCCCCCCTCCATTGTCCTCCGTCTCCTCCACCTGACCCTGGGTGGTCAGGGAGATCGATCCGGTCTCCACCGCTGCGACTCCGTCTGCTCTTTGATCCTCGCTGGCGGTTGAGACCTCTTGTCCTGTTCTGAGGCGTGAGGTCATTCCACATATGTAATCACTAAACATTCTAATATGTCTATACACATGTAGGTATGGAATATATGATTAATATAAGCCACAGCCCCCCCAAACGACTAAGAAAAGGACAATCAAATTAAGTTTACAGTTTAAGATAATCTCTATGACATACTATACTGTTAAACCTCTTGACAGGGAAAACAAGTGTGTAGGTATGGAATATATGATTAATATAAGTCACACCAGTATCTTTCTTATGGTGGAGTCATGAACACTGACCTTAACTGAGGCAAGTGAGGCCTGCAATTCTTTGGATGTTGTTGCGGGGTCTTTTGTGACCTGTTGGATGAGTCGTTGTTGCGCTCTTGGGGTAATTTTGGTCGGCCGGCCACTCCCAAGAAGGTTCATCACTGTTCCATGTTTTTGCCATTTGTGGATAATGGCTCTCACTGTGGTTTGCTGGAGTCCCAAAGCTTTAGAAATGGCTTTATAACCTTTTCAAGACTGATAGATCTCAATTACTTTGTTTCTCATTTGCTCCTGAATTTCTTTGGATTGCAGCATGATGTTTAGCTTTTGAGGATCTTTTCGTCTACTTCACTTTGTCAGGCAGGTCCTATTGAAGTGATTTCTTGATTGATTACAGGTGTGGCAGTAATCACGCCTGGGTGCGGCTGGAGAAATGGAACTCAGCTTTCCAAAGATGTGATAAACCACAGTTAGTTTATGTTTTAACAGGGGGTGCAATCACTTTTTCACATGGCCATGTAGGTTTGGATTTTTTTTTTTACCCTTAATGATAAACACCTTTATTTAAAAACTGCATTTTGTACTTACTTGTGTTATCTTTGTCTAATATTTAAATTTGTTTGATGATCTGAAACATTTAAGTGTGACAAACACTTAAGTGTGACAAACACACAAAAAATGAGAAATCAGGAAGGGGGCAAACACTTTTTCACACCACTGTAAATGCAAGAGCTATCATAAAGTCATGCTGCTTATCAGAGGTGAGTAGTTCCATTTTCTCAAGAACACTAATAATTGAATTTTTGTGAGTAGTTTTATTGTAGGTCATTTTTTATTCTTACAAGAGTGACATTTTTGAGGAAAAGCCTGTACTTTTACTCATTAGTTGTGCCTTTAATTGTGCTCTGCATAACTTCTTATTTCACATCTTTGAAAACTGCTTGGAAATGTGCAATTTGATGGTGTGATAACCAAAAATGATTGCATATGTAGTAATTTTAATGAATTTCTCATTTTAAATTACTCGTGCATGCCCATAGAAAGCGAGTATTCTTGTCTGAAAACAGGTAGCACAATTAGGCTTTACAGGCCCAAATATAGGCTGTTTGAAAGTGGAATACAAAGAGGCAATCACACATTAGACTTTGACAAATACAAAATTGACTGAATGGCACTGATTTATATGATTGTGTGAATATTAATTACAGAATCACTGAAAATGAATAGGACTTCCAATATTAGCGACTGTTTTGGAACCCTTGTTTGTTTTTTGTCAGATCACTTATTTGTGTGATCTTTTATGACCTATTCATACAGTAGGTGTTGTATCTTGCATTTTTGGGGAATGGGAGTTGTTCAGTCATCATCATAATTGTTCTAATTTATATGTGTAGTTTATAGTCTATCATCAATAAACTCATGCAGTACTATAACAGGACATGTTTACAAATATTTGAGATCCATTATAGTGCATCCTTTTATATTTTAGGAATATTACAAGTACAAAACATTGAACATTATTATACACAGGAGAATGAACTGTTTAGCTGCAACTGCATCAGTGTTGCCCATTTGTCAGTAAATATTTAAATAAAAATTATTTATTTTGTTATTTGGGTGTTTTTGTGTCCAGTTTGGTGATGGTTGTCGTTTAGTCAAACTGTGCATGTGGCCGCGTATGATATGCAGTTGATCTGGGCATTCTGCTCTACAATCATGGGGGTTGTGGGGCAACCCCCACAGCAGACTGAGACAGACACAGTGCTCGGCTAGAGCAAATAACAGAACAGTGAAATGTGTGTATTAATGTCTACAGGCAGCCCCGCTCCGTCTGGCTTGTTCCGGCTCAGTATTGTGATGTTAATGTCCCATTCATGCATTGTGTTCATGCTTCCTGTTCCCACTGTGTCTCTCATATGCAAATGCCCATACCAACTGCTGTGAATGCTCTTTCATGTATTGTTTGTAACTGGGTATATAAGCTGACTGAAATCCATGCTCACTCTCTCATTCTTGCAACTGCTGCTGACACACTCACTCTTGTGTCTCTCTGCTGAGAGCCTCCGGGCTCGCTCCCGGCGCGCATGCACAGTGCATGGGGCGAGCTCCGTGATGGCGGTATGATTTAATAAACCTGCTTAAAACCTCACTTCGCTGCCTTTATTATATCATCCGCCTCACTGGTGACCCAACGCTGAAAAGAACACGCTGCCAGCGAACGCCACACTGGTGACCCGACGCTGAAAAAAACACGCTGCTGGTGAACGCAGCACCCGGCGGTGATGCTCCGACGACAAGCGAACGCAGCAGCTGCCTTCTGCTTCAGTGAACTCTCAGGACATCACCCACAACCGGGAAAGCCGCAGCAAACTCCATGGTGGGATCTGCACGCCTAGATCGGCACATCCACGCTGGACCGGCCACGCTCACAGCTCCTCCACACAAGAGCGCATGCACCTCGTCCCCTCTCCACAACGGCGACCTCCATGGCCGACGGAGAATGCAGCACATGGACCTGAACGCACCATGGCCGAGCGAGTGACAAAGATCGTCTCCTCCCTCTCATCGCTCCAATGCATCTGTACGAGCGCGAGGGACAAAGATCGTCTACTTCCCTTCACCGCTCCAACACATCGAACAGGGATGATTATGCTCCCTGACCCTGTCTCCTCTCCAGCTGGCCCAACGACGCACGGAGTCCCGGCACACGCACGGGGAGTTACGCGGACGGCGCACCATGCACGGGACGCATACGGCTCTGCAGACCCCCATCCTCCTTCGCCGCTGCACACAGGCCTTCAGGGCTGCTCCCACACCTGAAGCACGCACGCAGCATGCACGAAGGATTTGCTAATGGTCTCAGCCATGGCACACAACGGGAATTCAGCGGTTTGCGGTTCCCGAGAGCTTTAAGGTTTTGCCCACACCTAAAGTCAGCACGCCATGTCCCTTTGCCTTTGTTTTTTTCTTACAGCCGCCCCTGCTTTTCTTCACGGCCACTATTAATCCTTGCAGGACTTAATCGCGGGAGGAGTGAGTGACTAATTTTTCTTCTTGTGGACCTCTGCACGTTCAACGGGACGGCCCTTCGACATCACGGACCCACAAGCAATTTTTGCGCGGCTCAGACGATTTCACCGTCTCCTGCCGGCACTTACTGCCCCCCACCCCCCTCCACCTCCGCCTGCACAGAGCTTTCCCTGCTCGCTGCCAAAGCTGCACTATTGAGGCCTCGGCCCCCTGCCGAGACCTCTGGGGGGGAGCGTGTGGGGCAACCACCACAACAGACTGAGACAGACACAGCGCTCGGCTAGAGCAAATAACAGAACAGTGAAATGTGTGTATTAATGTCCACAGGCAGCCCCGTTCCGTCTGGCTTGTTCCGGCTCAGTATTGTGATGTTAATGTCCCATTCATGCATTGTGTTCATGCTTCCTGTTCCTACTGTGTCTCTCATATGCAAATGCCCATACCAACTGCTGTGAATGCTCTTTCATGTATTGTTTGTAACTGGGTATATAAGCTGACTGAAATCCATGCTCACCCTCTCATTCCTGCAACTGCTGCTGACACACTCAGTCTTGTGTTTCTCTGCTGAGAGCCTCCGGGCTCGCTCCCAGCCCGCATGCACGGCGCATGGGGCGAGCTCCGTGATGGCGGTATGATTTAATAAACCTGCTTAAAACCTCACTTCGCTGCCTTTATTATATCATCCGCCTCAGGGGTATTATTATTATTAACTTTTAATTTTTAGATAGTTGTGCGAGCAGCACACCGAGAGGTGCACCTTCGGCGGAAGCAAGTCATGATCCTGCAAAGGCAATCCCATCTACCGCTGACCAGGTGGGCGGGGCTTGCTTCCCTGCGAAGGACCGCATTCCGCCCGCTGCTTCTCCAACACCAGTGTTCTTTAAGTTTATTTCTTTATATGGGCATTTTTGTGTCCAGTTTGGTGACGGTCGTAATTTAGTCAAATCGTGCATGTGGCTGCATATGATATGCAGTTGATCTCGGCGTTCTGCTCCACAATCATGGGAGCATTATTATTAAATTTTAGTTTTTATATAGCCATGCGAGCACACTGAGAGGAGCACCACTGGCGACGGTGAGTCGTGGTCCTGCAAAGGGACTCCCATCTACTGCTGACCGGGCAGACTGGGCTTGCTTCCCTGTGAAGGACTGCGCTCCACCCGCTGCTTCTCCAACACCGGTGTTCTTTAGGCAGACCCCGGGTCCTCGCTGGCATTTCCCAAATTATCCTTTAGACGTACACAATCACTGCAACATTATAGTATAATTTTTTAAGCATTACATCTTCACTATTTTCTTTCTTGTCAAATTTCTTGCTTTTCACTTCCTTTCTTTCTTGCTTTTCACCGCGGGCGGCGGTGGCGCAGGTGTAGTGTGACCGACTACTGATCGGAGGGTCATGGGTTTGATTCCCGCTCAATCTGCTGTCCGCTTGTCGAAGTGTCCTTGAGCAAGACACTGAAACCCCAGTTGCTCCTGGTTTTCTGGTTAGCGCCTGTGTGAATGGCAGCTCTGCCGCTGTGAATGTGTGTGCGAATGGGTGAATTGCAGGATCTGTAAAGCACTTTGGTCATCCTAGATGTGAAGAAAAGCGCTATATAAGAGAACGCCATTTACCATTTTTTGTTTGCAAAGCGCTATGGTGACTGACTGGTTGGGATGCCGCATATTATCTAATCAGTATGGTCATGATGCCATGTATTATCCAATCAACATGGTCGTGATGCCGCGTATTATCCAATCAGTACGGAGTCAATCCCAAACCCCGCCCACCCTTGCTGAAGCCAGGGCATGAAAAGACAGAGCGGTGACAGAGCGGTGGCTAAACTTTTATTGATAAAAAATTACATGTTTTGACAGAGTGACTCAATACTTGGGGATGCCCACCCTCGTAACCTCAGCAAAACGTATAAAATCTTAGGTCAGTCTGATGAATGGTTCAAGAGATATGTGTGGAACAGACACATAGACACACAGACAGAGATTCCATGCATTTATAGATAGATTTGACTTAAGAAGGTAAATGTGCAAAGTTCATTTTCTGAGGTGCAGAGTCATCTTCTGGGGAAACTAGAGTACCAGAGTACGTGTTGACATAACATCCCTGCATGCCGTAACCATAGCAACAATACTAACATAGTGGTAAGGGTATAAATGAATATACTCAACACCCCCACTCAGCCTTAGCTTTGACTTTGACATGCAACACTCAGACTAAAACATTTATGGGAAAATAAGTTCCCAAATGGATCATAAATCTTCAGGGGAAAAAAAGCTTCAAATTCATGCAACTTTATTTTTTTTATTATTTTTTATTTTATTTTGTATACTTTATTAATCCCAGAGGGAAATTCAGGGCATCCACATGGATGGATAAGGCAGCCACATTGCGGCACCAATCCCTTCACCATTCACACACATATTCACACCTAGGGCCACTTAAGAGTCTCCAATTAACCTAACTTGCATGTTTTTGGCCTGTGGGAGGAAATTGGAGTACCCGGGGTAACCCCACTCAAACACAGGGAGAACATGCAAACTCCACACAGAAGGGTCACTGATAGTCAGGGGGTGGCATCGAACCCATGACTTTCTAGTTGGAGAGCCAGGTGGATTTTATTCACACTACTGAGTACGAAAGGTTTGAGTGTGTAATTCTGTTGTAAATCGCCTATCATTGAAAGAATGGGGCGTCTTAAGTTGCACAATCCTGGGGTTTGGTCCCTGAGGGTCTCAAAAGGGGACCCAAAAATCCATTTAAACAAA
The DNA here is from genome assembly GCA_020510985.1 of Pholidichthys leucotaenia. NCBI lineage: Eukaryota > Metazoa > Chordata > Actinopteri > Cichliformes > Pholidichthyidae > Pholidichthys > Pholidichthys leucotaenia. Next base: position 96,573,276 of record CM035843.1, read on the forward strand.
CTTTCGAGTACAACAACCATTTCAAGCCTGTTTCATTTAGATCACCCCTCACATTAAAATGATGCAACTTAAGACATGAAAATGTCTGGGGTTACTAATTAAGACACCTACTAATTAACGACCAATTAACGATTTATCTAAACTTTCAAGTACAACAAAAATTCTTTTGGCAAATGATAATTTACTAATCCTTGACACCATATCCACAACTTAAGACGCAATTTTTCCTGGGGTTTGTAGATAAGACGGAGGTGTTTTGACCCCAAGGAATACGAAGACCCTCAAAACTGAACTTATTCAAAAGAGGGAGTACAACAATTTTGATTGATGCTATGGATAAAACATTATTTCAAATGAACAAAAATGCAATTTAAGACATGACAATGTCTGGGGTTACTAATTAAGACACTCGCTAATTAACGACTAATTAACAATTTATTTAAACTTTCAAGTACAACAAAAATTCTTTTTGCAAAAGATAACTCAGTAACCCTAGATACCATATCCACAACTTTAAGACGCAATTTTTCCTGGGGTCTGTAAATAAGATGGGGATCTTTGGACCCTGAGGGATATGAAGACCCTTATACAAAAGAGGGAGTACAACAATTTTGATTGATGCTATGGATAAAACATTATTTCAAATGAACAAAAATACAATTTAAGATACCAAAATATCTGGGGTTATTAATTAAGACAACTACTAATTAACGACTAATTAATTAATGATCGATTTATTTAAACTTTCATGTAACACAAAAATTCTTTTTCCAAAATATAATGCGGCATGGAATGTACATTGTGATGTACGACACAGTTTATTGTTTGAAAGTGGTTATTTGGCAAGCAAATGTCTTATTGTTTCATAGCGACCAAATTGGAATCCTAGGTCAAGTCACTCTGTCGTAATTTTACTGCGATCATCTCATTTGTGATCGTCATCACTGTCTTCATCAGAGGATTCCATTTCTCTTGGCAGAGGATCATGATCTTCATCCATGTCATCATCCGTACCACCATCTTCCTGGGCATCATCACTGTTGTCATCTGGCTCTGTTTCGACCTGAACCTCTGGAATGAGTGCAGGGGGCATCTGTTCTCCATTGAACCAAATGATGCGAAATTCGCCGTCGACATTTTCCCATCCATTGGTGGGTGTTTTGTCCAGGTCTTGGTGATGAGCACTACCCCATAATCTTGCAACGAATGCACTTCTGTCCACGTGAGGTGCTAGTTCCGCTTCACACGGTGGAATGCTACTGCCTGCAATGCTTTTAAGCTTCTCAAATGGGTGCTTAGCATTTGACTTTCTTTTGTAGGTTTTCTCGACCACATTGAACCGGTGCTTGTTGAGTGGGACAAGTTTCCGTGCTCCGTACAACACGCAGACAAAATCCTGCAAGATTTGGATGACTTCATCTGTTGGGACAGCGTGACTCAATGAAGCAAACGCTTTCTGGAACTTGTCACTTTTTGCCACAATTGCATATGGCCTGTTCTTTCCTTTTCTTGCAAAGGCAGAGGTATAGTCACAGCCAGTGAATGCGTGTAGGCCGGGGAGTGCAGCACACATAGCTTGGCCTATCGCAGCAGCAATCTTAGTTACGTTTACATAACGCAGGTTGCCTTGTCCTCTTATCGCAACCTTCATCCACACAGTGGAGGAAACTCGATGGACATGGTGTAGGAGTAACACTAGAATGTCAGTGTCAGAAGCTCTTATGACTATGTCGCCAGGTGTGGACTTGTCCGCCTCAATCATGTGAAGGATGACTCGGGTGTCGGCCTCCGAGTGGTTGCAGTTTAGAGATGGGACTGATTCTGCGTTTACTTCTCCATCTTCTACGAAGTACCGAGTGCACTCTCCCATCACTCCCAAATACACTTCCCTTCCATCAAGAAGAGGCCTGTAGAAGTCGCTTGACCAATCCTTTGTGAGAAAGAGGGGTAGCTCTCGTTTGAACGACTCCCTCTCGAGTTGTTTCTTGAAGCTTGAGTCTCTTTTCTGTTGAGGTCCTTCAATAACTAGTTCCCCTCCCACAACAGCTTCTCTGCGCTCTCGCTCACAGTCCTTGATGGATGGTCTTTCATACGTATCGAAGTTGATGTCGATTCTCCGTGACTTATATGCCAAGCTAGTAACCAGGATGTTTCGTGACAGCTCCCCGTATGTTGCAGGCTGATCCAACGACATGCAGTGGAATTGGAAATTGCCGTCAATGATATGAGTACCTACAAATGATGGGCTGCCATGGTCACTGACAGTTCCCTCCAGAATTTTGAACAATTTGCTTTTATCCGTGTGAGCCATCGTGCCATCACTGTGACACATTGAAAGTGGCACCGGTGTCAGTGGAAATGAGAAGACAAGCTCAAGGTCAACGTCACCTGTTGCTGCTGTGAAGGCAAGAAGTGCACTGGCCAAGAAGTGCACTGGTACATTTGAGTGCACTGGTACATTTGAGTTGTGCCTCTTTGGCGTTTTTGTCTGCTTTTCGATTGGTTACGCATTCACTTGCGAACGTGCGAAGAGGATGTTTGCGAATTGGTTTTTCAAAACGCTCTGCACTTTCGAGGCATTCTTTTACAAAGCTTTCATGCCTATTCTTGCCGTCTTCTGGAATGTTCAACAATGATGTACTCGTGGCATCTGTTGCACTCTTCCCAGTGCTGATGTTAATGAGAGGCAAGCTTGGTTCAAGTGTGAAAGGATTGGCGCAAGACTCAGTGTGATTGATGATCTTCTGCAGATCTTCATTGCCTTTCCTGATTCTGGCTGGACTGAGCTCAGTTTGAGTGTCGCTTGTATTCCCCATTCCGACCATAGTAAGAGCTTCATTCACAAGTGCTGCTCGGCTGCTCTTGGTGACACTCCACCGCACTCTTGAGCTGTAGTTGTTTGTGGACGATGTATATCTTGTCATTTGGGAGGCCGCATCTGCATTGACTGTTTGCTCCAAGGTGAGATCGACTGGAATTCGTGCAAATTCATTGTTCGATCGTCTGACTGAGAAGCCTCCATCCTCTAGAATCTGCCGCAGCCCTGGATGCGAATCAGCTAAGTTCATCAAGTCAAGCTGGTATTTCGACATCCAGCGGGCATAGTTCTGTCGGTTTGTTGCGAAATACAGATCAATCATCACGTTACCACCAACTGGGAATTCCCAGAAACTATTATGAGCTTATCCAGCATCCAGCTGTTAACTAATTGTGAAAAACAAATGCCTTACCAGCAAACCTCAGGGATAACTGTCCCAAGTGGTTCATTTCATGTCAGGAGTCCCTAAATTATAAAAAGCTGAACGAATTCCTAAAGTACGTGTACTTAAAATCGTGAACAAATCATTAATTGCTTGTTAATTAGTAAGCGTCTTATCCACATACCCCAGGAAAAATTGTGTCTTAAGTTGTGCATATTGTGTTTAGAGTCACTAAATTATCTTTCACAAAAAGAATTTTTGTTGTACTTGAAAGTGTAATTAAATTGGTAATTAGTCGTTAATTAGCAGTTGTCTTAATTAATAACCCCAGATATTTTGGTGTCTTAAATTGCATTTTTGTTCATTTGAAATAATGTTTTATCCATAGCATCAATCAAAATTGTTGTACTCCCTCTTTTGAATAAGTTCAGTTTTGAGGGTCTTCGTATCCCTTGGGGTCAAAACACCTCCGTCTTATCTACAAACCCCAGGAAAAATTGCGTCTTAAGTTGTGGATATGGTGTCTAGGATTAGTAAATTATCATTTGCCAAAAGAATTTTTGTTGTACTTGAAAGTTTAGATAAATCGTTAATTGGTCGTTAATTAGTAGGTGTCTTAATTAGTAACCCCAGACATTTTCATGTCTTAAGTTGCATCATTTTAATGTGAGGGGTGATCTAAATGAAACAGGCTTGAAACGGTTGTTGTACTCGAAAGTTTGTTTAAATGGATTTTTGGGTCCCCTTTTGAGACCCTCAGGGACCAAACCCCAGGATTGTGCAACTTAAGACGCCCCATTCTTTCATTGATAGGCAATTTACAACAGAATTACACACTCAAACCTTTCGTACTCAATAGTGTGAATAAAATCCACCTGGCTCTCTAACTATTCTTACTGTGTTGCCACAGTGCTAACCACTGCGTCACCGAGCTGGAAGGAAGAAATCCATAAAAAATTAGTGTTTGGAAATCAGATTATACAGCAGCATAAGAGAAGAGAAACCTTGTATTTGTGGCAGACGTTGCATTCATCTATTGTCAAAAATTCAACATGGCCACCACTTTGCTGTCCCATCTTTCTCCTCTTCCTCCTCTGTGCACAAATTCAGATATTTTTGAGCTTCTTGCTTATTTTTGACAGTATGGGCACTTTCTGCAGTCCTGTCCTGCAACATGACAATGTGGCACTGCTTCAAACCCTGGGGAAATGATAAAAATGTATAGCCAAGTTTTCTTTTTTAAAATTAAGACTAAATCAAGAATTTATTAACATATCAAATTATCTCAGTAGTCATTTACTGACATATCAGTGTTTATCAGCTAAAAATGAAAAATCCAGCTAATTTGGTTCTAAATCCATTCATGTATGAAATACCTATGAATTAATGCCCCTTAGATGATGCTCAAATAAGTATGAACTAATCAAAAAGCTACAGTAACTTGATCATTAGTTTATATTGAGCAGCATGAATTCATGATCCATCCATCCACCCATCCATCCATCCATCCATCTTCTACCGCTTTTCCGGAGGTCTGGGTCACAGAGGTGGCAGTTCAAGCAGAGAAGCCCAGACTTCCCTCTCCCAGCCACCTGCTCCAGCTCTGCAGAGGGGATGCCAAGGCATTCCCAGGTCAACTGGGAGATGTAATCTCTCCAGCGAGTCCTGAGTCTGCCCAGAGTCTCCTCCCAGTTAGACGTGCCCGAAACACCTCAAGTGGGAGACATCCAGAAGGCATCCTGATCAGATGCCCAAACCACCTCAACTGGCTCCTTTCAGTGTGGAGGAGCAGTGGTTCTACTCTGAGCCTCTCCTGGATGACTGAACTCCTCACCCTATCTCTAAGGGTGAGTCCAACAATCCTACGAAGAAAGCTCATTTCAGCTGCTTGTATCCGCGATCTTGTTCTTTCGATCATTACCCAAAGCTCGTGACCATAGGTGAGGGTAGTAATGTAGATTGACTGGTAAATCAACAGCTTTGCCTTAGAGCTTAGCTCCCTCTTCACCACAAAAGACAGGTACAACAACTGCATCACTGCAGATGCTGCCCCTATCTGTATGTCAATCTCTTGCTCCATTCTCCCCTCACTCGTGAATAAGACCCCGAGATACTTAAACTCCTCCACTTGGGGCAGGAGCTTGTCTCCAAACCGGAGAGGACAATCCACCTTTTTTCCAGCTGAGGACCATGGACTTGGACTTGGGGTGCTGATTCTCATCCCAGCCACTTCACACTCAGTGGCAAACCATCCCAGTAAGACCTGTAGATCATTGCTGGGTGAAGCCAACAGGACAACATCATCTGCAAACAGAGATGAGTGGTCACCAAGCATGACACCCTCTGTTCCCTGGCTGCACCTTGAAATCCTGTCCATAAAAATTATGAACATGATCGGTAACACAGGGCAGCCCTGGTGGAGTCCAACTCTCACTGGGAATGAGTCCGATCGAGTGTTGGCAATACAAACCAAACTCTCACAATGGTCGTATAGGGACCAGATAGCTCGTAACAACAAGCCCGGTACCCCATACTCTCGAAGCACCCTGCACAAAAAACCTTCATGCAGTGTTGCAGAGGCATGTCAACCATGACAGCACTACAACATCCAGGGCCTTGAGGTATTCAGGATGAATCTCATCCACCCCCAAGGCCCGGCCACCAAGGAGCTTTTTAACCATCTTGGCGACCTCAGCCCCTATGGTGGGCGAGTCATCCCCCCCATCTACATGCCCTACTTCCTCTGTGGAAGGTGTGTCAGTGGGATTGAGGAGATCCTCAAAGTATTCCTTCTACCGCCCAAAGATACCCCCAGTCAAAGTCAGCAGCACCCCATTCACACCATACACAGTGTGGACAAGGAGCTGCTTCTCCTTCCGGAGCCGCCGGATAGTTTCACAGAATCTCTTTGAGGTCGACCGAAAGTCTTGTTCCATGGCCTCACCGAACTCCTCCCACACCCGAGTTTTTGCTTCAGCAACCACCTGAGCTGCACTCCGCTTGGCCTGCCGTTACACCTCAGCTGCTTTGGGAGTCCCACAAGCCAACCAAACTTGATAGGACTCCTTCTTCAGCTTAATGGCCCCCTCACCACTGGTGTCCACCACTTGGTTCAGGGGTTGCCACCACAAGATGCCCCGATGACCTTGCGGCTGTAGCTCTGGGCAGACGCTTTAACATTGGAGGTGGAGAACATGGTCCATTCAGACTCCATGTCTCCAGACTCCCTTGGAATGTGGTCGAAGTTCTTCCAAAGGTGGGAGTTGAAGGCCTCCCGGACAGAGGCCTCAGCCAGACGTTGCCAGCACACCCTCACTATATGTTTGGGTCTACCAGGTCTGAATGGTGTCCTCCCCTGCCATCGGATCCAACTGACCACCAGGTGGTGATCACTTGACAGCTCTGCACCTCTCTTTACCCGAGTTTCCAAGACATATGGTCACAGGTCTGATGACACAATAACAAAATCGATTCTCTGACCTGCGACCTAGGGTGTCCTGGTGCCAGGTGCACATATGGACACTCTTATGCTTGAACATGGTGTTCATTATGGACAAACTGTGGTTAGCACAGAAGTCCAATAACTGAACACCACTCGGGTTCAGATTGGGAAGACCGTTCCTTCCAATTACCCCCTCCAGGTTTCACTGTTGTTGCCCACATGCACATTGAAGTCCCCCAGTAGGACAATGGAATCTCCAAGAGGAGTACCCTCCAGCACCCCAGTCAGAGACTCCAAAAAGGGTGGGTACTCTGAACCATCTTTTGGTGCATAGGCACAAATGATGGTCAGGACCCGTTTCCCAACCCGAAGGCGCAGGAAAACAACCCTTTCATCCACCAGAGAAAACTCCAATATAGAGGCAGCAAAGTGAGGGGATACAAGAAAACCCACCCCTGCTCGTTGCCTCTTGCCCGTGGCAACTCCAGATTTGAATTCATGATAACTAGTGGTAATAAGGACTTGTTTAGATTATGCATATTGCCATTGTGTCTCTTTAAATGAGTGGAGGGTTTAATTTAAATGGAGCAAGGCTGTCTTCCAAGAGAAAAGGGTGTGTTTATATTTATATATCTATATATTTATTCCATCTAGCTACAATGCTCAGCACTGGGTGTGTTTATATTTATATATCTATATATTTATTCCATCTAGCTACAATGCTCCGCACTGTGTTTTTATATATCTACATATTATTCCATCTAGCTACATTGCTCCGCATTGTGTGTGTTTATATACTTGCATATTTATTCCACCTAGCTGCAATGCTCCGTACTGTGGGTGTTTATATATTTACATATTTATTCCATCTAGCTACAATGCTCTGCACTGTGTGTTCATATATTCATATATTTATTCCATCCAGCTACAATGCTCTGCACTGTGTGTCTGTGTGTGTGTGTGTGTGTATATATATATTTTATAGTAATATGTACATATGTATATTAGCTGCTCTTGCTTACTTGTTTTTTTTCTTGCCTTCTGATTGTTGCTCTGAGTGTTGCTATCCCTGTGCTGTTGCAATCCTGGAATTTCCCCGTTGTGGGACTAATAAAGGCTTATCTTATCTTATCTTATCTTAAAAAGCCCTCTAAGGATGTTTTTACCAGAAGGTTTTTTGGCCTACATGCATGTTTTGACATAACAGCTCCTCTAATGATGTAAATAATTACATGGAGTAATATGGGGAGAGTTTCATTTGCAGTGCACAGTATGTACGTAAAAGTAGACCCTCATCTTTTCTTAACTTTAACTACATATACAACTCTAACCATTTTCCTAACATTAATCAAGCATTTTTAGTGCCTAATCCTAAACATCACCTTAACTTTTAATGACCTATGCACAGCCTGTTTAGTGTGTAAAGAAATTGCATCACAAAACTGGAAGTGAGTCACAACAAAAGAAGGGAAAGTAAACCACGACAGTGATAAAAAGACAAGGCAAGAACATGGGATGCAAATGTGGGACTCCAAGAGTGCCATTTTTAGTCTCATCCACCATCCCTTTCCCCACCTCTGTATGAGGCTTTAAGCACTTTGGAAGTGAGGAAACTCATTAAAATGCTGTAAAATGACTGCCTCTGACACAAAATATACTGCTCACAAAAAGTGAGGGATATTTGGCTTTCGGCTGAAATCTATGGAAAATGTAAAAAGTTCACGCTACAGTGATATTATATCATGAAAGTAGAGCATTTAAGTAGAAACATGCAATGGTGATTTCCTCATCTCAAACAATTTATTGAAACAAGCCAACAACAGTGGTGGGTATACCACAACAAAAAATATCAATGTCTCAATAACTTGTCACGGGCCCTTGAGCATCAATTACAGCTTGACAACGACGTCTCATGCTGTTCACAAGTCGACTTATTGTCTGCTGAGGCATGGCATTCCACTCTCCTTGAAGGGCAGCCCTCAGGTCATTGAGGTTGTGGGGTGCCGAGTTATGAGCCTCAACACGGCGACTCAGCTGATCCCATAGGTTTTCTATGGGATTCAGGTCCGAAGAAAGTGCAGTCCACTCCATTTGAGGTACCCCAGCCTCCAGCAGCCATTCCCTAATGATGTGACCTCAATGAGCTGGAGCATTGTCGTCCATGAAAATGAAATTAGGCCTGTGTTGTTCATGCAGGGGTGCAATGACTGGATTAATGATGTTATTCAGGTAGTATCGGCTTGTCACTGTACCATTCACAAGGTGTAGGGCAGTTCTGTATTGACTAGACACACCTGCCCAGACTGTAACACCACCACCACCAAAGGCTCGTCTGGTGACAACAGTGGCTGATGCACAGTGCTCTCCTTGACATCTCCAACATCACTAGTGGCCATCATCTCTACTCAACATGAATTGAGTTTGGATGCGGTTACTGCGGTTACTCTTTCTCTTAATAGCTCTGTGAGGAACCTTGGAATTATTTTTGATCAAGATCTGTCCTTCAATTCACATATTAAATTTGTTTCTAAGACTGCCTTCTATCATTTGCGTAATATTGCCAAGATTAAGAGCATCTTGTCTCAGAGTGATGCTTAGAAACTGATCCACGCTTTTGTTAGCTCGAGATTAGATTATTGTAATTCTTTATTATCAGGCTGTCCTAAAACATCTTTAAAAAGTCTTCAGCTGATCCAAAATGCTGCAGCAAGAGTTTTAACAGGTACTAGAAAGAGAGATCATATCTCTCTGGTTCTGGCCTCCCTTCATTGGCTTCCCATAGAGTTTAGAATTAAGTTTAAAATCCTTCTTCTTACTTACAAAGCTCTAAACAATCAGGCTCCTTTTTATTTAAAAGATCTGATACTACCGTATTATCCTAACAGAGCACTACTCTCCCAAAATGCAGGATTACTTGTAATACCAAGAATCTCCAAAAGTACAATGGGAGGCAGAGCCTTCAGTTATCAAGCTCCTCTCCAGTGGAACCAGCTGCCAATCTGGATTCGGGAGTCAGTCTCGATCTCTGTTTTTAAGAATAGGGCTAAAACCTACCTTTTTGATATAGCCAAATATATAAGCTAGCTCTGTCCTGGGGCAGCGCCTTGACCCAGTGGAGGAGATAGGAGAGAGAAGGACGGTGGCTAAACTGTCATCTCTGCTGGAGTCCGAGTTCCACCCTATGCAAGACATACTGAATGCACTGAGGAGCTCATTTAGCAGCAGACTACATCATCCTAGGTGCACAACCGAGAGGTTTCGCAGGTCCTTCCTACCAACGGCTGTCAGACTGTACAACCTAAGCAGGGCTGCTCGCAGAGATAGCAAAAAGACGTGACAACCTAATAGTTTTGAATGCAAAAGACGCAATAGACTTATACAATGGTCCCCTCCGGCATACAACTAGGAAAATACCGGTCGCTATGGAGGGTGAGAATATGTATGGGTACATAATCATACCATGTAGGATAACTAAGTAGACGGTTGTGCTGTTTCATCCCATCTAGCAACAATGCTCTGCACTGCGTGTGTTTATATATCTACATATTATTCCATCTAGCTACAATGCTCCGCACTGTGTGTGTTTATATATCTACATATTTATTCCATCTAGCTACAATGCTCCGCACTGTGGGTCTATATATATATATATATACTGTATATATATATATATATATATATATATATATATATATATATATATATATATATATATATATATATATATATATATATATATTTATGTTTATATGTACATATGCATACTTGCTGCTCTTGTTTCTTTTTTTTTTTTCTCTTGCATTCTGATTGTTGCTCTGAGTGTTGCTATCCCTGTGCTGTTGCAATCCTGGAATTTCCCCATTGTGGGACTAATAAAGGCTTATCTTATCTTAGCCTACAATTAGGGAGGGATCATGTGTTTCTGAACCCTCCCTTAGTTATGCTGCTAATAGGTTTAGTCAGCCGGGGGACCTCCAATAATGCACTGGGCCTCACTCCTTTCTTCACTCTCAATGAAATATTTTTTTTTTTTCTGGTCATTAACATCTGTTTGTTCTCTCCCATAGATTGAGTCCCCATCGTGCTGTTTGCTCTCTACATGTCTGTTCTTTTCATCTTCTCTGTCCCCTCACCCCCCAACCAGTTGCAGCAGATGACTGCCCCTCCCTGAGCCTGGTTCTGCTGGAGGTTTCTTCCTGTTAAAAGGGAGTTTTTCCTCTCCACCGTCGCCAAGTGCTTGCTCACAGGGGATCGCCTGATTGCTGGGGTCTTTCTGCAACTGTGGGGGTTCCCCCTACAGTTGATAGTGCTATGAGATGACTGTTGTTGTGAAATGGCGCTATTTAAATAAAGTTGAATTGAATAAATAAATAAAGTTGAATGAATTGACTTTCATCAGAGAACAGCACTGAGGCCCACTGGTCCCTTGTCCAGCATAAATGCTCCCTGGCCCATGCAAGACAATGATGCCTGTGCCTGTTGTGGTCAGGTACCTTTGCAGGTCATCTAGTACGTAGACCATGCTGATGTAAACAGTTTCAAATTGTCTAACATGACACTTGGGTGCCTCTCACCTTGATTAGAAGGGTGCCATGAGTTGAGTAGCATTCATCATCCAGTTCCGCAGGGCACTGTTCACAATGAAGCGGTCATCAGCGTGGGATGTGGCCAAAGGACGTCCACTTCTCTGCCTTTCTGTGACTCTTCCAGTCTCTTTGTATCTCTGTTGCAACCTGCTGATGACACTCTGTGACACTCTAAGCTCAGTGGCGACTTCCCTCTGAGAACATCTTGTTTGAAGCCTCGCAATAGGAAGGTACTGTTGATCAATTGTTAGGTGTCGTCTTGGTCTCATAATGTCAAAATGTGAACAGCATGATGAAGAGGACTGTTTAAATACCAATTCTATTTGAATGAGAAAATGTATTGGTCGATTCATGGATCAAACACCTGTTGTGAATTTTGCCGTTAAGCATCTTGATTGATTGATTGATTGATTGATTTTTATTTGAACATTGTTAAAGAAAGAAAAAAGAGAGTTCAAAACACAACAAAAAAACAAACCAAAAATAAAATGTTCAAAAGGAGTGGGAAGAAGCCAATGCTTATACAGTCCCACCCCTTCTCCACACCAAACAAATTACAGTATTACTCATAATCATCATTATCCCACAATCACATTCACCATAATACACCCATAGTCAAATTATACAACAAAAATGACACAACAATGACAGTCCATATCCAACAATATTACAACAGCAATAAACATGCAATTCTGGCATGTTCAATGCAAACACAAACAACACCATCACCTTCACAATCACCATAACACACAACAACCTTCCCTCACTGAAGACACAATGTAACATCACTGCCCTTCATTCTCATACTGCTCAAAAATCATTTCTTTATATGTTGATTTAAATATATGGATGTTGGGACATTGCCTGTGTTTCTCCCCCAACCCATTCCACAATTTTACCCCACACACAGACACACAAAAACTCTTCCGTGTAGATCTTACTAAGTGAATTTTAAATTTTGTATTCCCCCCGTAAATTATATTTCCCTTCTCTCTCCCTGAATAGATTCTGTATATTGTGTGGCAAGAGGTTTTTACTAACTTTAAACATTAATTGTGCTGTGTAATAATGAACCAGATCCCATAATTTCAATAACTTCGAATGTAAAAACAATAAATTAGTTTGTTCGATGTACCCGACTTTGTGTATAGCACGGACTGCCCTTTTTTGTCATATTAACAATGAATTAAGTTTACTTTTGTAACTGTTACCCCAAACTTCTATACAATAAGTCAAGTATGGAAGTACTAATGAACAATACAAAATATGAAGTGATTTATAATCTAGGACCTGCTTAATTTTATTTATAATTGCAATATTTTTTGCAACTTTATTTTGTATGTATCTGACATGTGGTTTCCAACTAATTTTATCATCCAGTACTACACCCAAAAACTTGATCTCCTTAACTTTTTCAATAACTACATTATCTATATGAATGTGTATATCTTCTTTATTTTTACAATTACCAAATATCATTACCTTAGTTTTATCTATATTTAGTGATAGTTTATTACAATCCATCCATTTTTTTTAGCTTATTTAATTCATTATTTATAGTATGGATTAGTTGATTATAATTATTTCCAGAATAAAATAAATTAGTATCATCAGCAAATAATATTATTTTTAATAATTTAGAAACTTGGAATATATCATTTATATACGTATATGTTAAATAATTTGGGTCCCAATACTGACCCTTGGGGGACCCCACAGGCAATCTTGTTAGAGAACAGCAAGTTATGTAAAAAGTACTGAAACACTGAACAGTTGGACATGTGCATTCAAAAGGTTAGAGATAGTCAAATTAAGTTCACCTGTAAAGGTAATAGTGCATTTTAGGTTGATCCTGAAATTTTACCCAAAAGTCGAATGTCCCTAACTTTTTGTGAGTAGTGTATATGGTTATATTTGGGGGTTGGGAACATGACATATTTTCAATATCTTTATTGATGCTTTATTTACACAATCTGGTATATGAACAAAGCAAATACTGATCGATTGAAAAGTGCAAAGCTTTTTCACCTACTGCAGTCTTTGTTAATTTGTCTTTGTGGAAATTGAATTTGTTGAACGTTTGTTTGTTACACAGATTTTTTCTTTTGTCATACATTTGCAAATATACACTATGAACCTAATGGCACATGCCATCTTAACTTGAGTTTAGAGACTGACCCACAAAAACAAGGAGTATTTCAACCCAACTAAACTTAAAGTGTTAGCAGAACAGGATAAAAATAACACTGATGAAGCAAATACATTTCCAGTTTACACAGTGACAGTAAAGATTACACTCTGAGGCTCTTTTTAAACTTTTAAGATTTAGGGCCTTGAAAATTTTGTTGTCATGTCAACAGAAGGCCAAAAAGTCAATCTGTTCGTCCTTTTGTTTCAGTAGAAGAGTAAGGCTCATTGTGGTAATCAAATACATTCAGAGATTTGCTGCGTGGCATTTTGGCCAAGCCTTAGAAAGATCATTGTTGTTGTAGTCTGTCTGAATCTGGTACAACCTTCCCATGACACATCAAGCACGCACACACATGCTGTGTTTAATTTTTATGGTAATGCCAGGAACACTTGAGCTTTTGATTGCTTGAAATGTTTCCAGTTTTCAAATATGGACAGCTGGCCAATATCAAGAGAGGAGAGGAATAGAGAAAGAATGTCAGACGGCATCCAAAAGAAACAGAACTCACATGGAGACCCTGTGGACTAAAAATTAAGCTCAACAGCATCTGCTGGAGTGTGCTCAGTAAAAGATTCATATGTTTTGTGCAATTTGACCAGTCTGAAATTTAGCTCTGTGAATGAATGTGTGTTTCCAGTACACTTTTATTTGTTAATGTAGACTTTAACTCCATATTTCCACACTATTCATGATAGTAGATGTCCCGTTGCAACTCTAAACCCTTTAAATTGAAGGAAAGTGATAATGGACTTTTAATCTTATGGTATAATCAAAATCCAGCTTGCATATCACTATCAGGTGACGTAAGCACAGAATAATTATGGCCATGTTTGAAGGTCAGTTCCGCCCCATCCCCCCCCAACAGTCACAGGTGGCATCACACTTAACCTTTGCCCTCGTAACATCATTGCTGACCTTTTCTCTTCTTCCCAGCCAGGTGGGTGGTGTGTGCAAGCTGTCCACAGCGTCATCCCAGCGCCGCTGCCGCACACCTGATGGCAAGATCTGCAGTGGCCGAGGCAAATGTAACTGTGGCATCTGCATCTGTGAGGCTACAGACCCAGGAAGGTTCTATGGTCCACGCTGCGAGTGCCACGACTGGCTATGTGCTACATATAATGGAAAAACTTGCAATGGTGGGTAAAGCGATTTAGTTTGCAGGTTTATTATCAGGGCGTATGTATATTATTGGCATTTGGCATGTGATGGACCATCAGAGACATATTGTTTTTCTTTATCTAACGATACCTGAACCACAGATAAATTTAGAGGGAATGTGTGGAAAAAAAATTACACAGCAGGTTCCAAATTAGAACCTACAGTTCATCAGTGCAGTCTCCTGATTAATAAAAACACCTGACAGCACTTTATATAACACATTATGTAACAATGTGACAAAATGTAATAAATACATTTTTACTTGATTATGTAATAATTACTGCTTTTTTCATAATGACTCATTTTGTGATAAGGTGCCTCAGTGCAATGTATTATAAATTTCCCAACATTTTAAACTGATAAAAATGTAATAATATTATGCACCAAAAGCCAGTTTAGAAAGCTTGGGATCAGTCCGCCAAGGTCTCCGCCTTTGACTGCCACCTAATTGTGGGGGGTGCTTCGGGAGTATGGGGTATCGGGCTTGTTGTTACGAGCTATTCGGTCTCTGTACGACCGTTGTGAGAGTTTAGTTCGCATTGCCAACACTCGGTCAGAGTCATTCCCAGTGAGAGTTGGACTCCGCCAGGGCTGCCCTTTGTCACCGGTCCTGTTCATAATTTTTATGGACAGGATTTCTAGGCGCAGCCAGGGAATGGAGGGTGTCATGCTTGGTGACCACAGGATCTCATCTCTGTTGTTTGCAGATGATGTTGTCCTGTTGGCTTCATCCAGCAATGACCTACAGCTCTTGCTGGGACGGTTTGCCGCTGAGTGTGAAGCGGCTGGGATGAGAATCAGCACCTCCAAGTCCGAGTCCATGGTCCTCAGCCGGAAAAAGGTGGATTGTCCTCTCCGGGTTGGGGACAGGCTCCTGCCCCAAGTGGAGGAGTTTAAGTATCTTGGGGTCTTGTTCACGAGTGAGGGGAAAATGGAGCGAGAGATCGACAGACGGATTGGAGCAGCATCTGCAGTGATGCGGACGTTGTACCGGTCTGTTGTGGTGAAGAGGGAGCTTAGTTCTAAGGCAAAGCTGTCGATTTACCAGTCAATCTACGTTCCTACTCTCACCTATGGTCACGAGCTTTGGGTAATGACCGAAAGAACGAGATCGCGGATACAAGCGGCTGAAATGAGCTTTCTCCGTAGGATTGCTGGACTCACCCTCAGAGATAGGGTGAGGAGCTCAGTCATCCGGGAGAGGCTCAGAGTAGAACCGCTGCTCCTCCACATTGAAAGGAGTCAGTTGAGGTGGTATGGGCATCTGATTAGGATGCCTCCTGGACGCCTCCCACTTGAGGTGTTTCAGGCACGTCCCACTGGGAGGAGACCCCGGGGCAGACCCAGGACTCGGTGGAGAGACTATGTCTCCCAGCTAGTCTGGGAACGCCTTGGTATCCCCTCTGAAGAGCTGGAGCAGGTGGCTGGGGAGAGGGAAGTCTGGGCTTCTCTGCTTGAACTGCTGCCTCCGCGACCCGGACCTCCGGAAAAGCGGTAGAAGATGGATGGATGGATGGAATATTATGCACTATGTAATACCCAACCACTGGTGCTATATTTATACAGTGGATTTACACATCCCTGTTAAAATGCCAGGTTTTTGTGATGTTAAAAAATTAGACTTGATAAATAGTTTCCAAACTTTTCTCATCTTTACTGTAACATATAATTTTTATAATTCAACTGAAAAAACTTCTGTTAGGGTAAAAATATAATTTAATTTTTGTTGCATTGGTTTTGACACCCTTAAATATATCGTTGAACCTTTTGTCACAACATTTAATCTTTTTGGATAGGAGTCTGTCAGCATGTACCATCATGACTTGGCATTTTCCCCACTCCTCCTTTCATAAGTGCTCCAAATCTGTCAGATTGTGACACCATCTCTTGTGCACAGCCCTCTTCAGGTCACCCCCGCAGATTCTCAGTTGGATTTAGGTCTGGGCTCTGGAAGGCTTTTTATTGATTTGGTTGTATGGTTTGTATCGTTGTCATGCTGAAGGGTGAAGATGCTGTTCATCTTCAGCTTTCCACCAGCCACCAGAAGGTAGGCCAAAAGTGGCTGGTTAAAGGAACTGTTCATAATCCCCTCGACCTTGACTAAAGCCTCAGTTCTGATAGATTGATGTCACATGTGTGTACAACCAGTGCTTGCCAAAATTCCTGCTGCCCCTTCATTGTTGCTGTAGGCTTCTTGGCAGCCTCCCTGATCAGTTTTTGTCTTATCTTTTTATCAATTTTCGCAGGACGTCCAGTTCTTGATAACATCACTGCACTAGTGTCCAGTGATGACTGGTGATGGTAACGGCTGGGGGGGATTGAGAGGTGTAAAATATCAAATGCTTGTACCTTTTTTCTACCCACTGCACACCCAAGTGCAAGCCAAAATCTCAAGGTATAATTGTATACGGTACAAAAAGGTCTCTAATAACTTTTGTTTTACTTTGTATGCTTATTTTAACACATATTTTTTTAATGTAAAATATAAATAAATAAAACACCATGTAACAAATTCAATTTTGTCTTTGTAAAATTACTGAGATCAAGGCAGGACCAGCCCTGCCAAATGAGATTTTTGCTGCATCATTGTTTAGTAATTATCAGCATCTAGACAGCTCAGTGCACACCAGTGAACTAGGCGATGCATGGTGCTCAACATTTTATAACCATGATGTTTAACAACCCCATCATACACTTCAAAAACAACCACAAATTTAATTAGGTTTCTTAAAAGTTTGCTAGCAATGCTACCATTAGCCAAACGCCATTCATATTCTGCTGTTGTTGACTGTCAACTCAGTACATACAGTATCTCACAAAAGTGAGTACACCCCTCATATTTTTGTAAATATTTTATTATATCTTTTCATGGAACAACACTGAAGATATGACACTTTGATACAATGTAAAGTAGTCAGTGTATAGCTTGTATAATTGTGTAAATTTGCTGTCCCCTCAAAATAACTCAACACACAGCCATTAATGTCTAAACTGCTGACAGCAAAAGTGAGTACACCTCTAAGTGAAAATGTCCAAATTGTGCCCAATTAGTCATTTTCCCTCCCCAGTGTCATGTGACCCATTAGTGTTACAAGGTCTCGGGTGTGAATGGGGAGCAGGTGTGTTAAATTTGGTGTTATCGCTCTCACAGTCTCTCATACTGGTCACTGGAAGTTCAACATGGCACCTCATGGCAAAGAACTCTCTGAGGATCTGAAAAAAAGAATTGTTGCTCTACATAAAGACGGCCTAAGCTGTAAGAAGATTGCCATCACCCTGAAACTGAGCTGCAGAACGGTGGCCAAGACCATACAGTGATTTAACAGGACAGGTTCCACTCAGAACAGGTGTCGCCATGGCCGACCAAAGGCATTGAGTGCATGTGCTCAGCGTCATATCCAGAGGTTGTCTTTTGAAAATAGACGTATGAGTGCTGCCAGCATTACTGCAGAGGTTGAAGGGGTGAGGGGTCAGCCTGTCAGTGCTCAGATCATACGCCGCACACTGCATTAAATTGGTGCATGGATGTCATCCCAGAAGGAAGCCCCTTTTAAAAGATGATGCACAAGAAAGCCCACCAACAGTTTGCTGAAGACAAGCAGACTAAAGACATGGATTACTGGAACCATGTCCTGTGGTCTGATGAGACTAAGATAAACTTATTTGGTTCAGATGGTGTCAAGTGTGTGTGGCGGCAACCAGGTGAGGAGTACAAAGACAAGTGTGTTATGAACCTGGGTTTGGTGGTTCCAAACCCAGTTCTGACACTGGGGCTATTTTGTCTCTTCTCATTGGCTATTTTCCATCAGGCGCTTCAGGGAGCCCTTTGGGTCCTCCACTCCCTGACAGCTCAGCCACGCCCCCTCCTTCTGTCAGTGTCATCAGCTGTTTCTCATTATTGGTGTCTCATACACATACACCCACGCCTCATTCACGTCCATTCACAGGCTCAGACACTCACTCATGCACACATGGTTTCAATTTGTCAAGCCCACACTCTTCCACACCGGTGGTCTCTTCCCTCATCAGTATTGTGATTACTTAAGCTCTGTTTGAGTTGGAAGAGATTGCTGGAGCATTGCACAGTATACACAGCAACGTATTCCTCTGTGAATGCAAGCTTCATCTCCTACGTTTACTTTCAGCCTGACTCTTTAAGCCTTCTCTAACGCCACTAGACTGCTGTTAGTTATTTGGTGTTAGTGGCTGTTCCTGCCTTGCCCTCATCCACCGGACTGCACGGACGGTCTCGAATCGCTCCAGCCCGTAAGTTAATGTTTGCCTTTCTTCTCGAGCCGATAGCTGTTCTGTGGCACTAGGCATTCCCTTCCTTGGGTTGCTGAGCATCCAGGTGGCATCCTTGGTTTCCTGGTGGCCTCAATTACTATCATATCAACTCTCTGCTCTACTGCGTGACTGTTTTGCTGGAAAATATTTGGGGTTTGTGTTCAATAAAGTGCACAAATCTACTTCTGCTCATGGGTTTTCCATTCCTCCCTCTGTGCGCTGTGTAATGGCACACAAGGGGTCATAACAAAGTGTGTCTTGCCTACAGTCAAGCATGGTGGTGGGAGCCTCATGGTTTGGGGTTGCATGAGTGCTGCCGGCACTGGGGAGCTACAGTTCATTGAGGGAACCATGAATGCCATCATGCACTGTGACATACTGAAGCAGAGCATAATCCCCTCCCTTCGGAAACTGGGCCGCAGGGCAGTATTCCAACATGATAACAACCCCAAACACACCTGCAAGACGACCACTGCCTTGCTAAAGAAACTGAGGGGAAAAGTGATGGACTGGCCAAGCATGTCTCCAGACCTAAACCCTACTGAGCATCTGTTGGATCTTCTCAAACGGAAGGTGGAGGAACACAAGTGGAAGAGGATTCCAGTGGCAACCTGTGAAGCTCTAATGAACTCCATGCCCAAGAGAGTTAAGGCAGTGCTGGAAAATAATGGTGGCCACACAAAATATTGATGCTTTGGGCACAATTTGGACATTTTCACATAGGGGTGTACTCACTTTTGTTGCCAGCGGTTTAGACATTAATGGCTGTGTGTTGAGTTATTTTGAGGGGACAGCAAATTTACACTGTTATACAAGCTGTACACTGACTACTTTACATTGTATCAAAGTGTCATATCTTCAGTGTTGTCCCATGAAAAGATATAATAAAATATTTACAAAAATGTGTGTGTGTGTGTGTGGGGGGGGGTGTACTCACTTTTGTAACATACTGTAAATGACTGAAAATCCTACAATGTACAGCCCCAATTCCGGTGAAGTTGGGACGTTGTGTAAAATGTAAATAAAAAAAATACAGTGATATAAAATCATTTTCAACCTACATATATTCAATTGAATACACTACAAAGACAAGATAGTTAGAGGCAGATTTACTAACATGCTGCACCATTGCAAAACCCTGTTTTGGCGTTAAAAAACTACTGCTGAGATTTACTAAAGGGCGCAGGGCAAAATTAGCGGTGGAAAGGCGTGGACTAGGAGGAGAGTATTTAAATGACTGGCACAAGGTGACTTACTAAGGTTTGCGGTTGTCAGTCTCCTGCTAAATGCACCAGGATTTAATGCCCCAAAAAGGCTTGTCTTAATTCATCTGCGCCTGATGACAGCAATAGCTGGTGCCAAGACACCAGAGAGAACCGAGGGCGTGTGGCCAAAGAGACAGAAGCTTCTCCCCACGCATGTCATGAACCGAGCCGAGTTGTTCCTTTGGGCTCGGTTCTGACCTTCTGTGGCTCAGGTGTATCTGTGTATTTGGGTATTGTGTTATCTTTTGAGTTTATTGTAGTCTTTATGTTCACTTGGTTACTTTTCTGTACCTGTAGCCACTGTTTCTGGCCAGTAGCTGTGAGGCAGCCTCCTTTGACCTACATTCGTATGGGGCCTCTCTGACAGCTTGCCGGTCTGACCACACCCCCTCTCTCATGTTGGTCAACTGGTCTCCCGTTGATTACCTTTCCTGCTTCTTAAGCAGCTTGTTCTCAGTCCACCATTGCTGGACCATTATATTGTCACATGTGCCTGTCTCGGCGGCGGTTCCCCGTGGCAGCACATGGCACTGTACACTGTGGTGTGCCCACAACACGTCGCTTCGTGTATGCCAGTAAGTGTAGCCTGCTTGTTGTTTTGTATGTCTGCACGATTTTTGGAACTGTTTGTCTTTCCGTTAATAAATGTGTTTGTGGTGTAACCCTAGCGTGTAAATCCGTCCTTTCTCCTCGCTCCTCCGTGCGCTGTGTAATAGCACACGGGGAGGCTCATGACAGCGTGTGACTTTATTTGGCATGACAGAACAGATTAATATGAACAGAAACAATCTCACAGAGATCGGTGTTGTGCTGAACTGGACATCAGCCAAAAGAGGATTTTAAAAAAATTTCATTTGTTTATATAGGCTATAGCATAATAATAATAATAATAATAATAATAATAATAATAATAATAATAATAATAATAATAATAATAATAATAATTTATTTCATTTATAACGCACTTTACATCTCGAGGCAAAATCTACACAAATAGGGTTAAGAACAAGAATAAAAGCAAACATTCAGTACATACGATGACACACCAGGACATCCCTGGTGAGAATTTCTCTCAAATATTTTACCTGGTAAAATAAAGGTCAAATAAATAAAATAAATAAAATGAAAAGCTTTCCTAAACAATGAATTTGTATCCATAAAATAGTACAGCCTTTCCTACCTGGAGTGGACAAAAGAAGCACAGATCCATAAACGTCCCCCGACATTGCAATATCGTGTGTGTTGTTCTTCCGTCGTTCTCAACGATGACCAAGGACATCACAGGGATGATCTTTCAGGGATGTCCCTGGTCATCCCTGAAAGATGCACAGATCCATAAATGTGCTCCAACATTGCAACATCGTAGTAACTCAATGACAGCAGTCTCTGCTGTGGCTGTCCGAGGAATAAGTGAAATTGTGTGTGTTTAATTTTATTATGTTCCAGACTTCAGAAAAGATAAAATGCACCTACAGTATTTATGAAAAGTCATGGACTGGGAGACCTGTAGTTTTGTTAAAACAAAGTTATTCACATAATAAAGCCACAGCGTCTCCATCAGACCATCTTGGTGGTTCTTGTGTTAATAAAATAAACACGTTGGTCAATAATCAGTTTATTCATGAGTAGTCCTTAATTAATTAATTAATTTATTAAACAAAGGAGTCTGCCATGTGAAATGAAAATCAAAAGTTTGAACTATGATGAATAAAAATAAACTATTTTCCTGGGGTTGGCGCTTAAACAAAAGCTTAAAAAAAGCTTAAAAAAAGCTTTAAAAAACTATATTATGCTTCTCCAAACTGGCTGTGCCTTTGTTGATGACCCACTTGTGTCTGTGCGTAATTTTGCAGTGCTCTTGGCGGATGGGTGGTCACTACTGAAATGAAGTGTCTGCGTCTGTGTTCATAATTTTGCGTGTTTGTAGTAGATCACTGGCAAAAATTGGCCACTCCCTGAGGCGCTCTGTCTAATTTGCGCATTTGCTAATTTGCACTGCCTTAGTTAATCTGCCTCTTAATATTCAAACTGATAAACTTTATTGTTTTGTTGCAAATATTTACTCATTTTGAATTTGATGCCAGCAACATGTTCCCAAAAATCTGGGACAGGGGCATGTTTACCACTGTGTTACATCACCTGTCCTTTTCACAACACTCAATGAGCATTTAGGAACTGAGGACACTAACTGTTGAAGCTTTGTAGGTCAAATTCCCATTCTTGCTTCATACAACTTGTCCTGCACCACCCTCACATACTTTTCTGCCACTCCTTACGTTCTCATACAGTACCACCCTTCCTCTCTTGGCACCTTATCATATGCTTTCTCAAGATCCACAAAGACAAAGTGCATCTCCTTCTGATCTTCTCATTACTTCTTCATCAGCACTCTTACAGCAAACATTGCATTGGGGCGGTAGTGGCTCAGGAAGTAGAACAGGTCATCCAATAACCAGAAGGTTGGCAGTAAGAATCCCGCTACCCCTACTTTGCCGTTGTGTCCTTGGGTGAGACACTTTACCCATCTTGCCTCTAGTGTCTGTGACACTGGTGTGTGAACGTGAATAAATATTCGGTGGTTGTCGGAGAGGCCATTGGCGTGGATTGGCAGCCACAGTTCTGTCAATCTGCCCTATGGCAGCTGTGGCTACAGAAGTAGCTTACCACTACCATTGTCTGTGGATTGAATGAATAATGGACTCATTGTAAAGCGTCTTTGGGTGTTATGAAATGAGGTAAGCCAACTGGTCCAGTGGTGTAAAGACAATAACCTCTTCCCGAACGTGGGAAAAACCAAGAAGATTGTGGTTGACTTCAGGAGGGGTCACACACAGCACCCCTGTCTGATCATCGATGGTGCAGCTGTGGAGCACCAAGTTCCTGGGGGTGCACATCTCTGAGGACCTCTCCTGGCCCAACAACACCACATCACTGGCCAAGAAGGCTCAAATTTGCCTCCATTTCCCCCACAAACTGAGGAGAGCACGAGTCCCACCCCCGTCATGTGTTCTTTCTACTGGGGCACCACTGAGAGCATCCTCACCAGCTGCATCGCGGTGTGGTATGGAAGCTGCACCGCCTCCTGCCAGAAGACACTACAACGCACAGTGAAAGCAGCCAGCAAGATCATCGGTGCCCCTCTGCTCCCCCCCCCAGACATCTACTGTATCTCACCCGTCTCACCCACAGAGCCATCGACATCGCAGGCAACAGCTCACACCCCTCACACCCCCTCTTCAGCTGCCTGCCCTCGGAGAAGAGGTACCGGAGTCTCCGGGCCTGCTCCACAAGACTGCTAAACAGCTTTGTTCATCATACCATCAGGACCCTGAATGCTGTTCAGAGATGACATACCTCTACAGGTATGTCATCTGGACCAGCCGCCTTTCTATTCTTCATCCTCTTCAAAGCTGCCCTCACGTCTGCCTTGCTAATCCTCGTGACGTTCTCATTCACTAACTTTCCTTCATCATCCTCTCTCTCATTTTCTTCATTCATCAGCTCCTCAAAGTACTCCTTTCACCTTCTCAACATACTCTTGTCACTTGTTAGTACATTACCATTTCTGTCGTTAATCAACCTAACCTGCTGCACATCCTTTCCAGCTTGATCTGTCTAGCTAATAAATACAAGTCCTCTTCTCCTTCCTTGGTGTTTAGCCTCTCATACAACTCATTATATGCCTTTTCCTTTGCCACCTCTGTCTTTGCCATGCCCCATATTCCAAATACTCCTGTCTACTTTCTTCATCTCCCCGACTATCCCACTTTTTCTTTGCTAACCTCTTCCTTTGAATACTTTTTTGTACCTCCTCATTCCACCACCAAGTCTCCTTGTCTTTCTTCCTCTGTCCAGAGGATACACCACATCCCCATTTCCCTCAGTACTTTTGCTGTACTTTCCCAGTCTTCTGGTAATTCTTCCCCACCACCCAGAGCCTGTATCAACTCCTTCCTGAACTCTGTGCAACCTTGTTCCTTCTGTAACTTCCCCCACTTAATCTTTGGCTCCTTTGTCATCCTACAGACTACCATCCGATGCTGCCTAGCTACACATTTCTACCTTTCCTTTTCTCTCTCTCCCTCCTAACAACTTTCCTCTCTCTTCCTCCTTGATCTTTGACTAACAGTAGCCCAACTTCCACAGGCACTCTCTCTGTTAACAGCACAGGTGGTAGTAATTGTTAACCTGGGCCTCAACCAATCCGGTATGAAAGTGTCGTTCATCATGATCCACATGTTTGATTTGGCCAAGGTTTTATAAGATAAGATAAGATAAGATAAGATAAGATAAGATAAGCCTTTATTAGTCCCACAATGGGGAAATTCCAGGATTGCAACAGCACAGGGATAGCAACACTCAGAGCAACAATCAGAAGGCAAGAAAAAAAAAAAAAACAAGCAAGCAAGAGCAGCTAATATACATATGTACATATTACTATAAAATATACTGTATATATACACACACACACACAGACACACAGTGCAGAGCATTGTAGCTGGATGGAATAAATATATGAATATATGAACACACAGTGCAGAGCATTGTAGCTAGATGGAATAAATATGTAAATATATAAACACCCACAGTACGGAGCATTGCAGCTAGGTGGAATAAATATGCAAGTATATAAACACACACAGTGCGGAGCAATGTATGTCCGATGCCCTTCCTGACACAACCTTCCCCATTTACCTGGGCTTGGACTGGTGCTAGGAGTACATTGGCTTGTGTACCCCCTGTGGCTGAGTTATTATGGACTATAGATGATGAAATTCCTAAATTACTTGCAGATTTACATTGAGAAACATTGTTCTTAAACTGTTGGATGATTTGCCCACTCAGTTGTTCATAAAGTGGTGAACCTCACCCCATTCTTGCATGTGAATGACTGAGCCTTTCAGGGATGCTCCTTTTATACCCAATCATGACACTCACCTTTTTCCAATTAATCTGTTCATCTGTGGAATGTTCTGAAAAAGTGTTTTTTGAGCATTCCTCAACTTTCCCAGTCTTTTCTTGCTCCTGTCCCAGCTTTTTTGGAACATGTTGCTGGCATCAAATTCAAAATGTTTGAATATTTGCAACAAAACAATAGTTTACCAAGTTGAACATTAAATAACTTGTCTTTGTAGTGTATTCAGTTGAATATAGAGTGAAAGGGATTTTTAAATCACTGTATTTTGCTTTTATTTACATTTTACGCAACATCCCAACTTCACCTTAATCGGGGTTGTAAATTTCATATTATTATAGGTTGATATGGTGTCCACTGGCAAATGCAGCATGAACATAATGCAGCAAATAGCACTTTGTAAAGTGAAATTATCCCAGTGCAGTGTAGTTAAAGGAGCAGCACAGCAAACTAATATCACCTTCAATCTATTTTAATTGGCTTTTAATATTTTTGAGATCTGAATATTAGCCTGACACAAAATAATGTCTGTGGCCTTTCAGTGTGCTGCACAGGATATAAATGTTAGCGACAAGCACTCACAAACTTAAAAACAGCAGAAATTATCAAGGATTTGACATGAACTAGAATTAGCAGCACTAGTCACTGCACTGATGTTGGTGTCATTGACTAAAACAAGAACAGACACTGAAATAAGCTCACATTTTCTCCACTCTGTGTCCACGACACCCAGTTTATCCACCAGAGTCATGTCCAAAGAAAAAGTGGGATAGTCGGGGAGATGAAGAAAGTAGACAGGAGTATTTGGAATCTAGGTGCATGGCAAAGAGAGAGGTGGCAAAGGCAAAGGGAAAGACATATAGTGAGTTATATGAGAGGCTAAACACCAAGGAAGGAGAAAAGGACTTGTTGGCTAGACAAAGAGATTGAGCTGGAAAGGATGTGCAGCAGGTTTGGTTGATTAACGACAGAAATGGTAATGTACTAACAAATGATGAGAGTGTGTTGAGAAGGTGGGAGGTGTACTTTCACCACCTCCATAACCGTGTGGTGCGCAGGAGCCACTGCCAGGGACAGACTAAGGCTGCAGCGCGTCGTGCGCACTGCTGAGAAGGTGATCGGCTGCAAGCTCCCATCTCTCCAGGATCTGTACATCTCCAGGACCTGGAGGCGTGCTGGCCGGATCATAGCCGATCCCTCACACCCTGGTCACGTACTGTTTGCCCCCCTCCCCTCTGGTAGAAGACTTCGGTCCATCCAGACTAAAACCTCCCGTCACATGAACAGCTTCTTCCCCTCTGCCATCAGACTGCTGAACACTAAGTGACTTATTGACTCTCGTGCACTATGTACAGCAGCTCAACCAGACTCATGTCAATCATCACTGTTTTCTTCCTGCATTACCGACTGCACTATATAGTTCTCCACAGTATCTGCTGCTCGCTAATATATTTTAACTGCTGACCAGTATCACTTACTCTTATTCTACACTTTATTGCATGTATAGTTTATTTCTTTTATCTTATCATGTTTAATGTTGCAGCATTGCACCGAGACAAATTCCTAGTTTGTGTACTACATGAACAATGGCAATAAACCTGATTCTGATTCTGATTCTGATTCTGATTGAAGAGTTGATGAATAAAGAAAATGAAAGAGGAGGATGGATGAAGATAAGATGGTGAACAAAGAAGTCCCGAGGATTAGCAAGGCTAAAGTGAGGGCAGCTTTGAAGAGGATGAAGAATAGAAAGGCGGTTGGTCCAGATGACATACTTGTGGAAATTTGGAGATGTTTAGGAGACAATGCAGTGGACTTTTTAACCAGGTTGTTTCACACAATCTTTGAGAGTGAGAGGAAGCCTGAGGAGTGGAGAAGAAGTGTTTTGATACCAATTTTCAAGAACAAAGGTGACGCTCAAAGCTGTAGTAACTATAGAGGCATAAAGTTGATCAGCCACACAATGAAGATATGGGAAAGAGTTTTTGAAGCCAGGTTAAGAGGAGAGATGACAATCAGTGAGCAGCAGTATGGATTCATGCCAAGAAAGAGTACTATAGATGCAATGTTTGCTTTAAGAGTGTTGATGGAGAAGTATGGAGAAGGTTAGAAGCAGTTGCACTGTGTCTTTGTGGATCTAGAGAAAGCATATGATTGGGTGCCAAGAGAGGAAGTGTGGTACTGTATGAGAAAGTCAGGAGTGACAGAGAAATATGTGATGGTGGTGCAGGACATGTATGAGGACAGCGAGACGGTGGTGAGGTGTGCTGTAGGAGTTACAGACGTGTTCAAGGCAGGGGTGGGGTTACATCAGGGATCGGCTGAGCCCTTTCTTGTTTGCCATGGTGATGAACAGGCTGACAGATGAGGTCAGGCAGGAGTCTCCATGGACCATGATGTTTGCAGACAACAAATATCATCTACAACTGGCCCAGGTTGAACCAGTGGACAGGAGCTACTGAAGTGGGACTCTGAGAAGTGCAGTCAAGCAGGACCCACCTCAACTGAGGGGCTAAATGTGTCCTGTCAAAAATAAATACAGATGATGATGATGAGTGAGAGTAGGGAGCAGGTGAAACAGAACCTGGGGAGGTGGAGGTATGTTCTGGAGAGAAGAGGAATGGAAGTCAGTTGAAGCAAGACAGAATATATGAGTGAGAAAGAGGGGGAGGCAGGTGTAATGGTGAAGATGGAAAGAGTAGAGGTAGTGAAAGTTGATGAATTTCGATACCTGGGGTCAACCATCCAAAGCAATGGAAAATACACAAGAGAGGTGAAGAAGAGAATGCAGGCAGGGGGAGTGGGTAGAGATGAGTGTCAGGGGTGATTTGTGACAGAAGCGTAGCAGCAAGAGTGAAAGGGGAGATTTACAAGACGGTTGTGAGACCTGCTATGATGTATGGTTTGGAGACGGTGGCGCTGACAAAAAGACAGGAGATGGAGCTGGAGGTGGCAGAGTTGAAGATGCTAAGATTTTCATTGGGAGTGACTAGGAGGGACAAGATTAGAAATGAGTATATCAGAGGGACAGCTCAGGTTGAGTGGCTTGGAGACAAAGTAAGAGAGGCAAGGCTGAGATGGTTTGGACATGTGCAGAGGAGGGATAGTAGATATATTGGACAAAGGATGTTGAAGATGGAGCTTCCAGGCAGGAGGAAAAGAAGAAGACCACAGAGAAGATTCATGGATGTCGTGGAGGATATGGAGAGTGTTGGTGTTACAGGGTAAGATGCAAGGGATAGGGTGAGAGGGAGACAAATGATACGCTGTGGTGACCCCTAAAGGGAGCATCCGAAAGAAGAAGTCACATCCTTAAACTTATTTCTCTGGGTGTTACAGACCACTTCTGGGTCTCCGTCTTTGTCTGCCTGAAACAGATTCAAGTTGAGCACCATGTTTCCACCCGGTCAGAGTGAATGGAGGAGCCACAGAGAGATGCCTCCAGCCATGGAGAAATGTCCTTTCTCACACTTGCCACTGTACTGTAATCTCTGCTGTCATTGGTCACCGGTCACATCAGCCTCAGCCTATGGGCTAATTTATTTTAACCCACATATGAAGCAAATTGAGGAGGTGAGTCTTACACCTGCCACTTACAAATGGATAAATATAAATGGATCATCCAATGGATGGCTGTACTGCAGAGTTTGGGCTGGCCCATTTATACATATCTAGTGTTTTCTTGTGGGTTTTGGGGGATCCTTATGGTTTTAAAGCCCTACACAACAAATCAAAGCATAGAGAAAAATATTTATAATTTATAATAAACAATTTAAAAATAATGTATAACTATATAATAATTAAAATGGATAATTAAGATTAAATATCTATAATTTATAATTTTCTTTTTTTCTCAATCTTAGCACCTCTAGCCCAATGATACCAAATTTCTTCCTATAAGGGAGTTTTTCCTCCCCACTGCCACCTAATGCTTACTCATAGTGTCATGAATTGCCTCTCTGGGCAGAAAATGAGACCCACACGCTGAACTGCCGTTAGTGGATTTTATTACAAACAAAAAGGCAACATACAGTGGGGCAAAAAAGTATTTAGTCAGCCACCAATTGTGCAAGTTCTCCCACTTAAAAGATGAGAGAGGTCTCCAATTTTCATCATAGGTATACCTCAACTATGAGAGACAAAATGAGAAAAAAAAATCCAGAAAATCAGATTGAATGATTTTTAATGAATTAATTGGTAAATTCCTCGGTAAAATAAGTATTTGGTCAATAACAAAAGTTCATCTCAATACTTTGTTATGTACCCTTTGTTGGCAATGACAGAGGTCAAACGTTTTCTGTAAGTCTTCACAAGGTTTTCACACACTGTTGCTGGTATTTTGGCCCATTCCTCCATGCAGATCTCCTCTAGAGCAGTGATGTTTTGGGGCTGTCGCTGGGCAACACGGACTTTCAACTCCCTCCAAAGATTTTCTATGGGGTTGAGATCTGGAGACTGGCTAGGCCACTCCAGGACCTTGAAATGCTTCTTACGAAGCCACTCCTTCGTTGCCCGGGTGGTGTGTTTGGGATCATTGTCATGCTGAAAGATCCAGCCGCGTTTCATCTTCAATGCCCTTGCTGATAGAAAGAGGTTTTCACTCAAAATCTCACGATACATGGCCCCATTCATTCTTTCCTTTACATGGATCAGTCGTCCTGGTCCCTTTGCAGAAAAACAACCCCAAAGTATGATGTTTCCACCCCCATGCTTCACAGTAGGTATGGTGTTGTTTCTCCTCCAAACACGACAAGTTGAGTTTTTACCAAAAAGTTCTATTTTGGTTTCATCTGACCATATGACATTCTCCCAATCCTCTTCTGGATCATCCAAATGCTCTCTAGCAAACTTCAGACGGGCCTGGACATGTACTGGCTTAAGCAGGGGGACACGTCTGGCACTGCAGGATGTGAGTCCCTGGCGGCGTAGTGTGTTACTGGTGGTAGCCTTTGTTACTTTGGTCCCAGCTCTCTGCAGGTCATTCACTAGGTCCCCCCGTGTACTTCTGGAAATTTTGCTCACCGTTCTCGTGATCATTTTGACCCCACGGGGTGAGATCTTGCGTGGAGCCCCAGATCGAGGGAGATTATCAGTGGTCTTGTATGTCTTCCATTTTCTAATAATTGCTCCCACAGTTGATTTCTTCACACCAAGCTGCTTACCTATTGCAGATTCAGTCTTCCCAGCCTGGTGCAGGTCTACAATTTTGTTTCTGGTGTCCTTTGACAGCTCTTTGGTCTTGGCCATAGTGGAGTTTGGAGTCTGACTGTTTGAGGTTGTGGACAGGTGTCTTTTATACTGATAACGAGTTCAAACAGGTGCCATTAATACAGGTAACGAGTGGAGGACAGAGGAGCCTCTTAAAGAAGAAGTTACAGGTCTGTGAGAGCCAGAAATCTTGCTTGCTTGTAGGTGACCAAATACTTCTTTTACCGAGGAATTTACCAATTAATTCATTAAAAATCCTTCAATGTGATTTTCTGGATTTTTTTTTCTCATTTTGTCTCTCATAGTTGAGGTATACCTATGATGAAAATTGGAGACCTCTCTCATCTTTTAAGTGGGAGAACTTGCACAATTGGTGGCTGACTAAATACTTTTTTGCTCCACTGTAAGTTCCAGAGGTGCACAAAAATAAAGTTCAAATACTGAGGAAAAATTTACATGCGAAGAAGACTTGCGATAAACTCATCAGAGCAGAACTGGACTCTGGTGGCTATGAGGAAAACAAGACTGCCACAGTAAGAGGACAAACGGACAGTCTTTAAATAATTGGGGAATAAGATGAAACAATGGGTGGCAGGTGTGAGCTGCATGAGTGGGAAGGTGACCTAATTAAACAACAGTTCACAACTGAGATGGCAAGGGAACAGGCAGTGAGACAATAACAGGGTGGGAGTGTCTAGAAGAGGGGGTAAGGCAGTCATGTAACATAAAAACAAAAATGTAATTCCTAAACTACAAGAACTGACAAAATAATACTGATACCAAAAACATAGATAACTAACAGAATGATAAACCACAAAGGAAAACATCATAACTCAATATACAGGAAAACAACATAAGGCTGGAAAAATACAGAAATAAATTAAGAGCCTAAGCCCAGTAGAACACCACGCTCAATCTCATGACAGCCCCCCCCCCTTCCCTTAAGGGGTGGAATACAGACACTCCAAGGTAACACCCAAAACAGAAAAAAAGAGAAAAAGCCCCCCCCCCCCGGGAAAAAATAATAATAAACCACCTCGGGTGGGAGGAACAGGCTTAGGAAGGAACAAAAAACACAAACACCGCTCATGACCTGCACCCATGCAAAATTAGACCCCTGAGCCCCCTAGGCCACAGAACTACACAGTTTGGGTGGGTGGCTGAAGTCCCAAACCTGACAGATGGCAAGATGGTGCCAGTCGGGTGGCCTACTGGAGAATAAGGACCACCCAATCCAACAGCACAGTCCGTCAGGTGGCTGACCAGAGTTCTTTAGCCACCAGAATAGGAGGGGTGGCCCAGGAGGCAGCTCCCCCATGGGGAGGCCCAGCGAAGGGAAGGAGAGCCGTGGAGGAGGAGCCACGACGGTGTCTGGCTGACAAGGGGGAACCACAACAGCTTCTGGCACTGAAGGGCAAACCACGACGGTGTCTGGCACTGGAGAGGGGACCACGACGCTGTCAGGCACTGGAGGGGGGACCACGATGGCATCAGGCACTGGAGGGGGAACCACGATGGCTTCTGGCACTGGAGGGGGAACCACAGCACCCTTGGATTGGCCAGCAGCACCCTTGGTGGTCCTGGATAGGGACATAGCAGCACCTGCGGTGGCTCCAGGCTGGAATGGAGCTGCACCCTCAGTGGCTCCGGGCTGGAGCAATGCTGCACCCGCGGTGGTCCCAGACTGGGATATAGCTGCACCCTCGGTGGGTCCGGACTGGACCAAAGCTGCACCCTCGGTGGATCCGGACTGGACCAAGGCTGCACCCTGAGTGGGCCCAGACTGGGCCAAGGCTGCACCCTCGGTGGGCCCAGACTGGACCAAAGCTGCACCTATGGTGGCCTCTGGGTTGGGGCGTAACGCTCACGGCGGGCCCACACTGGAGTGCAGCACCCAAGTTAGTTGTAAGCTGGGGCGCAGCACCCACGATGGTCCCTGACTGGGACACATCACCCACGGAGACCCGGACTGAGGTGGAGCTACACCCATGGAGGTCCCGGGCTGGGACAGAGCACCCGCGATGACCTCAACCAGAGGGGGAACAGCACCCATGGAGGTCCCGGGCAGGGACGGAGTGACCTCGACAACCTCAGCTGGGGGAGCTAGGCCCACGGTGATCTCGGGCGACAAACCTGAACCCACGGAGACTTCGTCTAGGAATACCTCGTCGACTCTGGGAGAAAGCTCAGGCAACACAAGTGGAGAAGCAGGGTCTGGGTCACCGGCAGAGCCCGGCGAGGTGAGCTTATGCGCAGCTGATGGCTGCACCTGACTCTCCTCACCAAGAGCCAGGCAAGATTTCTTCAAAACAGACACAAGAAAAATGAAGGAGAGCACTTGCCTGAGCTTGAGCTCCACCGCCGTCCAGGACTCTGTCGATCCAAACGATGGTTGATCGGGTTCAGTCCTCTAGAGGTCCAGCTCCAACTCTGCTGCGGCAGCTCCTGCAGCAGGCATGGTAGTTGGTGTAGTCCTGGGACCTCTCATCAATTTAATTTCTGTGTATTTGTAAATTTTAATTTACTGTGAAGCACTTTGTGATATATATCTGTGAAAAGTGATATACAAATAAACTTTGCTTGCTTGCTTGATGTGGCCCATGCAGGTGGCTCACCCTGCGTGGTGACAGGAGGTTGGCTCCCTGCTGGCGCTGCTTCCTGTTTAGCTGAAGCCCGGGGACTCTCCTTAATCGGCTCAGGTGTCAACTTGGGCTCAGCACTTTCCCTCCATCCATAGTATGGCTGCAGGGCTGGAACCAGGTCCTCTAGAGCCGCAGGCTCCTCCATTGTCCCGCGGTTGAGTTCCAGGGCAGGCGGACACTCAAGGGCTATAGGAGGAGACACAGAGAGAGCAGGTAAAGGGTATGTAGCTGCAGCAGATAGTGAGGACTCAGTGGACTGCTCAGTCTGAGCCTCACCTCCGGCAATCCGACAAGATAATTTATGGTTAAATGATAGAGAATGAAAAAACACTTACCTGTTTTCCCAGGGTGTGATTTTCTCTGCTGCAGCTGGTTTGCAGTCATCCCTCTCTGTGGCTACAGTGGATGTGGGCCCCTCAAAGGATCGTGGAGGAGCCGCCACTGCAGGCACGGAGGCGGGCGGAGCCGGGGAAGAAACGGCCAAACCCTCAACAGCGGGAGAGAACGCTGGGGAGAAGGGGGAGGCAGCAGCTGTGGAAAAAGTAGATGCTGGCGAGGCAGCTGGAGGGGAAAATAGCACAGAGAGCACTGCTGCAGAGGTCTTCTCCCTCAGCGAAGGAGGGGCTGCTGACTGGGAGGCGGAGACGTTCCTCCGGCAGTCCGGAGCTGGATGACGGCATTTTGTAGCTGGTGACACGGGAGCTGGAGGTGAAGCTGGTGAACATGGAGGGGAGAAGGACATCTGCCGGGGATAGCGCCTCCATGTAGGCTTCAGCTTTGCCGGAGACGGCCCCATCGTCAGCCTGGGAAACGACCGCTGAAGCATGGAAATCGTGGACAACAGTTCTGCGTACTGGAAATATTTCCACAGGCTGGGGTGTGCCTCCACGATCACCACTGCTCCATTCACGCTCTCCCAGGTTTTTTTGGGTCCGCGGGCAGTGAGAGCTTCATCCACAAAACTTTGGATAAAGTCGGCAGCCCACTCCTCCTCCAGGCTTGGGGACCCCGTTGCCGATCTCCCTTTAGTTGGCAGAGGCCGGCACGCTGGGGACATAGCGAGCTCCACGTGAGTGATACACAGAAAAAAGCAAAAGCCACTAACAACAGCAGCTGGGTCTCAACTGGTGGTAGTCTACTATCATGAATTGCCTCTCTGGGCAGAAAAACGAGACCCACGCGTTGAACTGTTGTTAGTGGAATTTATTGAAAACAAAAAGGCAACACAAATCCCAGAGGTGCACAAAAACAAAGTTCAAATACTGAGGAAAAACTTACATGTGAAGAAGACTCGAGATAAAGTCATCAGAGCAGAATTGGACTCTGGTGGCTATGAGGAAAACAAGACTGCCACAGTAATTCAATTCAATTAAATTCAATTCAACTTTATTTATATAGCACCATTTCACAACAACAGTCATCTCATAGCACTATCAACTGTAGGGGGAACCCCCACAGTTGCAGAAAGACCCCAGCAATCAGGCGATCCCCTGTGAGCAAGCACTTGGCGACGGTGGAGAGGAAAAACTCCCTTTTAACAGGAAGAAACCTCCAGCAGAACCAGGCTCAGGGAGGGGCAGTCATCTGCTGCGACTGGCTGGGGGGGTGGACAAATGGTAAGAGTAAGAGGACAAATGGACAGTCTTTAAATAGCTGGGGAATAAGATGAAACAATGGGTGGCAGGTGCAAGCTGCATGAGCGGGCAGGTGACCTAATTAAACAGCTCACAGCTGAGATGGCAAGGGAGCAGGCAGTGAGACAGTAACAGGGTGGGAGTGTCTGGAAGAGGGGGTAAGGCAGTCATGTAACATAAAAACAAAAATGTAATTCCTAAACTTCAAGAACTGACAAAATAATACTAATACTAAAAACATAAATAACTAGAAAAGCACTCGGAGAGCGCAGACCTCCGCCAAGCGCCACAGTTCCTCCCCCATACAGTGTTTGTGTGTACATTTTCAGATTCCTTGATCATGAAAACATATGACTAGCAATTGGATTCACAATGATAGGATTAGTGGTTCAGTAGTAAAAGCATTACCTCCTTGGCGGAGGTAATAAACTGAAGTGTTGGTGTTGTGTCCATCTCCTCCACTGAAAGCAGCACTCAGGGCTTCACTGACGGATGCAAATTGGGTAGACAGGTTGCCGTGGGTTTTATATTGGGGTTGCGCTCCGCGGCAAAAGAGGATTTGTAAGCTTCCCCGGCAGAGAGCTTGTTTTTGCGCAGCCACTATGGCTGGCCGGGGAATTTCTGCCAAATAATCCGGCGCCGGACAGCTGCCCGTCTCAGCTTTTGCAGCGTAGCGCAAACACAGGCATGCTTCCGGGCCCTGCCCACCACTGTTTTCCGCGTGCTTTTGTGCCTAAAACTTTGAAGAACGCAGAGTTTGTGTTCGTCAGACACGACGACCAGCGCCCTCCATTGCGCCTGCGCACATGTTGAAAATGGCCGTATCTCACAAAGTTAAAGAATCCTTTAAAAAATTCCTGTATCCAGACAGTGATCCGGATCATCCCCAAAATTTAATCAGTTCTTCCTTCTACCATTTCCAACAACGCCTGAAAGTTTCATCGAAATCCGTCCAAAACTTTTTGAGTTATCTTGCTAACCAACAGACAAACAAACAGACAAACAGACAAACGCTGGCAAAAACATAACCTCCTGGCCTGCGGCCTGGCGGAGGTAACTAACAGAACGATAAACCACAAAGGAAAACATCATAACTCAATATATAGGAAAACAACATAAGGCTGGAAAAATACAGAAATAAACAGAAATAAATTAAGAGCCTGAGCCCAGTGGAACACCGCGCTCAGTCTCATGACACATAGAGGATTTTCAATCATTGTGGCTTTCTCTGAATTATTTATGATTCGTGCCTTATGTATCTAGTTCCTTGAGATGACTTTTGTGATTAGGCACTATTCAAACAGAGCTGATTTGAATTCAATTGAAATTGAATTAAAACAAAAACTTCTGACTTGAAGAACACTTACTTCAAAGGAAAACGTGATTTATTTTGTTAATTACTATCATTTTACAAACTGTAGTATATGACAGCGGATGTGGATATGAATCACTTAAGGCCATCATCAGGATACTCTACCATTTAAATTTACAAATCAAATGTTTTCCTTGAATAATATAATTGTATAATGGAGATAATGTGTTAATCTAACCATGTGTCACTTTTGACTCAC
Source organism: Pholidichthys leucotaenia (assembly GCA_020510985.1). Classification (NCBI taxonomy): domain Eukaryota; kingdom Metazoa; phylum Chordata; class Actinopteri; order Cichliformes; family Pholidichthyidae; genus Pholidichthys; species Pholidichthys leucotaenia. The sequence goes on from CM035843.1 coordinate 96,609,375, forward strand.
CTATAAACCAAACTTTAATCACACGGAACTTTTTAATTTTCACCTAAAAATTTCAGAAATATAACACAACCATGCTAAATTAATTACATATCCCTTTTTAACCTGTGGATTCAGGAGAGAGTTTCCACTATATGCTAAACATTTTCAAAGTAAAACGCTGGGAGAGTTGTTGAATAACTTGAGTAACTTTGTTTTTTCTTTCTTCATTATAATTCTGTGGGATAAATCATGCTGGGTGGTATGTTGTAACAGCATTTTGGTTTGTTTTTCCCTTCTGGGATCAGAGTGTTATAACGTTTCTTTTCACGTGACTGAGGCTGAGTATGGACCCATGAACTTGCATATTGTACTGCTTGGATGTGAATGTTACTGATGGATCAGTAAGTTACGCAGCAGCTCTCTACCCTGCGGTCTTACATCAGAACAGACTTGTAAATGAACTCTGCAGCTGATGATGTTTAGTGTTGGTTTCAGCCAGGTGCTTGGAGAATTGAGGCAATAATTGTGTAATCTAAAAGCCTATTAGATTAGTCTGGGCCTTAGTATGCCTTATTATAGCAGACAACGCAATTTAAAACAAAGAATCGTGTATTCTAGACTTTAAGTGGTTTCAGAGTGTGCTTATTTCACTGCCATTTCTTTCTTTATATCATAGTTAAAGGGGCAATTTTTTGTTTCTTTTATTGCCTACATTTTCTTGGCAGCACTTCAAAGCTTTTCACTAGTATAGGCAGTTGGTTGGTCTCAGACATCACTGAGTTATTATTAGCTTTTTGTTGAGAGAAGCAGTTTTGTACATATTTACAGTGGTGTGAAAAAGTGTTTGCCCCCTTCCTGATTTCTATTTTTTTGTGTTTGTCACACTTGAATGTTTCAGATCATCAAACAAATTTAAATATTAGACAAAGATAACACAACTAAACACAAAATGCAGTTTTTAAGTGAAGGTGTTTATTATTAAGGGTAAAAAAAATCCAAACCTATATGACCCTGTGTGAAAACGTGATTGACCCCCCCCCCCCCCCATTAAAACATAAACTAACTGTGGTTATCACATCTTTGGAAAGCTGAGTTCAATTTCTTTAGCCACACCCAGCCCTGATTACTGCCACACTTGTAATCAATCAAGAAATCACTTAAATAGGACCTGCCTGACAAAGTGAAGTAGACCAAATTATCCTCAAAAGCTAGACATCATGCTACTGTCCAAAGAAATTTGGACAGATGAGAAACAAAGTAATTGAGATCTATCAGTCTCAAAAGGTTATAAAGCCATTTCTAAAGCTTTGGGACTCCAGCAAACCACAGTGAGAGCCATTATCCACAAATGGCAAAAACATGGAACAGTGGTGAACCTTCCCAGGAGTGGCTGGCCAACCAAAATTATCCCAAAAGCACAGCGACAACTCATCCAAGAGGTCACAAAAGACCCCACAACAACATCCAAAGAACTGCAGGCCTCACTTGCCTCAGTTAAGGTCAGTGTTCATGACTCCACCATAAGAAAGACACTGGGGAAAAATGGCCTGCATGTCAGAGTTCCAAGACGAAAACCACTGCTGAGCAAAAAAAACATAAAGGCTCGTCTCAGTTTTGCCAGAAAACATCTTGATGATCCTCAAGACTTTTGGGAAAAATACTCTGTGGACTGACGAGACAAACGTTGAACTTTTGGAAGGTGTGTGTCCCATTACATTCGGTGTAAAAGTAACACAGCATTTCAGAAAAGGAACATCATACCAACAGTAAAATATGGTGGTGGTAGTGTGATGGTCTGGGGCTGTTTTGCTGCTTCAGGATTTGGAAGACTTGCTGTGGTAAATGGAACCATGAATTCTTCTGTCTACCAAAAAATCCTGAAGGAGAATGTCCGGTCATCTGTTTGTGACCTCAAGCTGAAGCACACTTGGGTTCTGCAGCAGGACAATGATCCAAAACACACCAGCAAGTCCACCTCTGAATGGCTTAAGAAAAGCAAAATGAAAACTTTGGAGTGGCCTAGTCAAAGTCCTGACCTGAATCCGATTGAGATAATGTGGCATGACCTTAAGAAGGCGGTTCATGCTTGAAAACAATCCAATGTGGCTGAATTACAATTCTGCAAAGATGAGTTGGCCAAAATTCCTCCACAGCGCTGTAAAAGACTCATTGCCAGTTATCGCTAATGCTTGATTGCAGTTGTTGCTGCTAAGTGTGGCCCAACCAGTTATTAGGTTTAGGGGGCAATCACTTTTTCACACAGGGCCATGTAGGTTTGGATTTTTTCCCACTTAATAATAAACACCTTCATTTAAAAACCGCATTTTATGTTTACTTGTGTTATCTTTGTCTAATATTTAAATTTGTTTGATGATCTGAAACATTTTGTCATGAACCGAGCCTGTGTTCTCCTGCGGGCTCGGTTCTGACCATTGCGTTTTGTTTCCTCACTTGTGTGTTTATTTCTGTGCTTTGCCGCTGCTCTGGCCTGCGATTGTTAGGCAGCTGTTTGACCCACTTTCAGGTGGGCGCTGCCTAACATTCGCCGGTCTGACCACACACCCCTCTCTCTGACAGTCAGCTGTTTGCCCCGGTAATTATCTTTCCCGCGCCTTGCCCAGGTGTTCCCAATTTGTTAGGCCAGCGGTATTTGTTCTTAAGCAGCTCTTTGCTAGTCAAATACCGCTGGACCATTATATGAGTCACACGGTCGTTTCCTGTCATGTGATCATCATGTCCCGAAGGATTGGTTATTCGCACTCCATGGAAGAATTGGACTTTTTGGACTACTCCTGCCTGTGAGAAAATTGTTTAGTGTTTCTCTGTGCGGTTAGCTGCTACGCTGATTTGGTAGTGTTTCTCCCTGCAGCTTAACTGCTACGCTTAGGCCATTGCCCAGTTTGCTTCCCTGTGTCAGTGGAGCTTCCTAAAGTCTTCCTCACTCTCCCGAGCACATGTGTGTTATTTTGTGTTATTTTCCTGTGGCCACGGTACACAGTGGTCTGCCCGCTGTTTGCTCCTGCGTCAGCCTGTTGTGTACATCTGTCCCTACCTGTAAGTCTTTATTTTTGAACTGTGTCTTGTCAATAAATGTGTGTTTGGTGATTACCCTGCATTTAAATCCATCCATCCTTCTCCTCCTCCGTGTGCTGTGGAAAAGCGCACGGGGAGTTTGTGACACATTTAAGTGTGACAAACATACAAAAAAAAAGAGAAATCAGGAAGGGGCAAACACTTTTTCACACCACTGTATGTACATATTTTGTACATTTCTCACAGTTTTTAATAAGTTTTATAAACGAAAATCTCATTGTGGAGTGTGCACCCACTCAAGAACAAACTGAATCATGCTCAGTTTATTAATATTCATTCATTCATCTTCTTCTGCTTAATCCTTTTCGGGTCGCGGGGGGGCTGGAGCCTATCCCAGCATCTTTGGGCGAGAGGCAGGGTACACCCTGGACAGATCACCAGTCCATCGCAGGGCCAACACAGAGAGACAGACAACCATTCACTCTCACATCCATACCTAAGGACAATTTAGAATCCCCAGTTTTGATGCCAATTAACCTAACTTGCATGTTTTTGGCATGTGGGAGGAAACCGGAGAAATCCCGGAGGAAACCCACGCAGACACGGGGAGAACATGCAAACTCCACACAGATCACTGTTGGTCGGGGGCTGGGATCGAACCCAGGATCCCCCGGCCAAGGGTGAGTTGCTGTGCTGCCGCAGTGCTAACCACTCCGCCACCGCGCCGCCCAGTTTATTAATAGCTTTACTTAAATTTATCATGTCTGTTAAACAGTTCTGGCATCTGACAGGAAAAACCAGAGACCTGCACAAACATTTTAAGGGGCTGTTGCTCTAATCTTAATAAGGGCACGCTCCCAATCTGACTCCTTTCACTTAAACTTGAGTAATTAACAGCCATAAATCTTCTAATATTGGAAAATTAAGATTACAGTTAATCTTCTAATATTAGAAGCTGTTGCACATGGCATCTGTCTTATGAAGCAAGTAATGAAATATTTATGTAAACATAGAGAATATAGTCTCAAAATTTTCAGGCTTGTTTTTTTTCGCAAACCTGCAAAACTTTGAAGAAAAGAAACAAAAGTCACAAAAGTCACAAATATATATACACAGTTTAGGCTACAAATTTAACGGAAAAACATAAATTTATGGGCAAAACATTACAACTTTACTATATAAGACAGAAATCACAAATGCATGAAAAAAGTTGCAAATTTGAGGAAAAAAGTCTAATGTACAAAAACAATCACTGAAAATGTACAGTATAAGAAAGCACAGTAAATTATGTAAAAAAAAAAACTAAATCCATGGGAAAAAAATTGTAATTTTTTTGTGAAAAACTAAAAAAAAAATTACAAGAGAAAAGTAAGACATTTACAAGAAGAAAAAAAAATCAGATTTTTTAAGGACAAAAAATTGTCAGAAAGGCAAAAGATAAGATAAGATAAGATAAGATAAGATAAGCCTTTATTAGTCCCACAATGGGGAAATTCCAGGATTGCAACAGCACAGGGATAGCAACACTCAGAAGGCAAGAAAAAACAAGAGCAGCTAGTATACATATGTACATATAAATATATATATATATATATATATATATATATATATATATACAGACAGTGCGGAGCATTGTAGCTAGATGGGATAGGTATATAAATATATAAACACAGTGCGGAGCATTGTAGCTGGATGGAAAAAATATGTAAATATATAGACACACACAGTGTGGAGCATTGTTGCTAGATGGAATAAATATATAAATATATACTGTATATAAATGGGGGTATATAAATATAATTCATTGGCTCCATCGATCTCGAAAGATCATGGGGGGGTTTTGTGCCTTGGGTCATCATTCAGGGAGCTGCACCATCGGGCGTGGCTGTAGAGGCCGATACGGGATCTGCAGGTCCTGCCGCAGCCGTTGCAGATGAATTCTTCACAGTGTAGTGGGGGTCTCGACAGTCTCCTCTGTCTGCGGAGTCTCTTCTCCCCCCAGCGAGTGTCTCTTCTTTCCTCTGCTGTTCGGATGGCATCCTGGGTGATGGTCCGCCAGTTGGAGCGGACGGAGGCGGCTGACTCCAGGTCGGAGGGGTTAAAGCCTCCAGCCTTGAGGTCACGCTTGCAAACATCCTTGAATCTGAGAGTTGGGCGTCCCTTTGATCTAGTTCCAGTAGCCAGCTCCCCATACAGTAAGTCTTTGGGGATGCGGCCATCCTCCATTCGGTTGACGTGGCCAAGCCATCGCAAGCGTCTCTTTGTCAGGATGGCAAACATACTGGGCACATCTGCTCTGGCCAGGACGTCGATGTTGGAGACACGGTCCTGCCAAGTGATGTGCAGTAGTCTGCGAAGGCAGCGCTGGTGGAAGGCGTTCAGTCGGCGTTCCTGGCAGGAGTAGAGGGTCCAAGCTTCACTGCCGTATAGGAGAGTACTCAGTACACAGGCCATGTAGACTCTTATCTTGGTGTTGATGGTTAGCATAGAGTTGTCCCAGACTCGCTTCGCCAGACGGGCCATCACCGTCGATGCCTTGCCGATACGGGCGTTCAGTTCGGCGTCTAGGGAGAGATTGCTGGAGATGATCGACCCGAGGTAGGTGAACTTGTCCACCACCGCAAGTGTGTGGTCGCCGATATTGATATTGGGAGCACTGCTGACATCCTGGCCCATGACCTCGGTCTTTTTAAGGCTGATGGTGAGGCCAAACTCAGAGCAGGCACGAGCAAAGCAGTTGATGAGACGCTGGAGCGCTTCCACGGTGTGGGCAACAAGACCAGCATCATCAGCAAAGAGCAGCTCCCTGATTAGAACGCTTCGCACCTTGGTCTTTGATCTGAGGCGTGCCATGTTGTATATATACCCCTGTTATAATATATATATATATATATATATATATATATATATATATATATAGAGAGAGAGAGAGAGAGAGAGAGAGAGAGAGAGAGAGAGAGAGCATCCGCCCCACACCCGGGAGGCAGGGATTCAAATCCCAGCCGGGTCATACCAAAGACCATATAAAAATGGTACTTTCTGCCTTCTAGCGTGGTGCTCCGCATAATGGAACGGGGAAAGTAAAGTTACACACAGAACTACCAGAGGACTGACCCCCCACTGTAGCTTTCACTACTTACAGTAGCTGTGTGGCCTAGGGTCAGAGAAACGGAGATAGGCGCCGCCCCATACACCAACATGGTGTGAAGGGAATTAACTAACTAACTATATAAATATATATATAAAAGGGGGGAACATATTGAGGAAAAAGTTGCAAAATTTATTAGGAAAAAAATGCAGATTTACAAGAAAAAATCCACAGATTTACGGGAAAATTTTGCTATTTTATGAGGCAGTGATTAACAAATTTATAACAAAAAATGAAAATTTACAAGAAAAAATTGCAAATTCATGAGGCAATGATTCAGAAAAGTTGCAAATTTACAAGAAAAAAGTTATCAATTTTCTTGAAAAATGTATCAAATTTATGAGAAAAAATTGTAATTTTAAAAGAAAAAAGCCACAAATTTACAAGAAAAAAGTTGCAAAATTATGTGAAAAAGTTTTAAAATCATAAGAAAAAAAGTAGCAAATTAATGAAAAAAAAAATGACAAAAAAGTCCCAAAAAGTCACAAATTTGAGAAAAAAGTTCAACATCTATAAGAAAAAGTTGCAAATTCCCAAGAAAAAAGTCACTAATTTATGAGGGGGAAAAAGGTGAAAATCTACAAAAGAAAAGTTGTAAGTCTTGGAGAAAAAAGTTCCAAATTTATGAGAAAAAACCCCCAAAAAACATTGAAAGTAATTTTAATTCTTCATCAAAAAAATGTTGAGGGTGAATTTGTTGCTGGAGGGCAGCCTGTAGCATTTGCGTACACTGCTTCATTGACAGAAATGGCTCAGTGGAAGAAGGGCATTATTCCATGAAACATAAGTGTTATCCGCAGTATAAAACAGGAGCATCTGCTATCGGCTAACAGTCTTCTTCACAGAACTGAGCAAAGAACAAATGGATTCATAAACCCATCAGGTGCACCTTGGAGGCTGTGACTGAGGCCATCCCTGGGGGGAAGAAATCTCATCCTTTTTTGTTAATTGTCCTTGGCGGTCACTAGGCTATGAATGTCACGGCTTAATGAAGACACAGTGTGTGTAAATCCGGGGCTGCTATGAAGAAACTATTTGAGCATCTATGAGTGTGTGTGTGCGGGGGTAGAGTGATTTATTTTGGTCAACCAGTTGGCTTCTGTGAGGAGCTCATTATGGTTCAGCAGGCCCTGCTCTGGTAATGGTAAACAGACTGTCAGTGGAGCCTAAATGCCCCAGAAGAAAGGTGGGTTTTCAGACACACAGGATTCTGGTCTGCCTCACCGAGTAACGCATATTTAGACAGATGACCATAAGCACAACTTGTAGCATGCCCACACACACATGCCAATGTAGAAACTGCCCAACAGTTACATACTGAGTATGCTGAGGACAAGGTACCCCTCCAACTCACCTTCCCTCCTGCGATGGCACATCTGTGGTCTCTTTTCTGAAATCAGCCACCAATTTCTCTCGCCCTGTGGATTCTTTATCTCTGCTGCCGGCAGCCTCTAGCTGATAAGATCCAATAGATTTTTTTTTGTCCTTGGGAATAAGATGTGTTTTTTCATCAAAATCACTGACTTTGGTTGGGCCGAGATGTTATTTTTTTCCAGCATTGGATTGATTTGTTCAGTTTCTTTATATTACAGTAACAAGTCAGACACTTTTACTGTGTTCTTTTTAATACAGGCTATTACTACTACCTATAATAATAATAATAATAATAATAATAGTAAAAATAATAATAATAATAAAGCTAAAAAGAGGTTGTTTCAGAGGTATTAGTAGTAGAATTAGTAATTGATGTTGCCATGTGCTTTTTCTTCTTCTCACTCCATCCAGTTTTATAGGAAAGAAACAGGATGATGACCTGAACTAACATCTGTTTCTCCAACTGTTCAGAAACATGTCACTTTTTTTTTTAAACTTTCTGATCTCTGCCTGTGTCCTCTTACTAAAATAACCTGCACTACATGGTTCAGTTAACAATGCATGTATTGTTGTTATTGCTATTGTTGAATATACAGTATGTAGTACATCTCACAGGGTGAAACTGGGCATCCTGGCAGAACTAAAAACAATATCTGTCACAGGTCTGTGGTGGACCACTCCCAGTTACACGTTGGTGAGCCTGGACATCCTGGCAGATAAGCACATCTGTCGCAAGGACTGTGGTGGACTTTTGCCAGTCGGTGCATCGTGACATGCATTACACAAAGAGCAGAGATAAACAAACCTATCATCTGGTCAGTCACTGCAACAGATACTGGAGTCAGTTTGTCTTGGCCTGTCCTTGCCACTGATAATACCTCTATCTGCCAATGATGTGCCACTAGTCCAGCAGAAGGTAGCGGTACTCAAATACTTTGCAAGCAGTTTCATGAAATGGTCAGTCAGAAAGCAACTCATACCAGCTCGGACGTTGCCCGGGTCATCGAGGTCAGGAGTTCCTGGCAGTGGAGGGCGAAGGACAGAGCTGCATGGAGGAATCTGATGAGACCTAAATGAAGCAGTCATTGTCGCCCCCGACAGACTGCTATGATGATGAGTACATCTCACATTTGAAAACTTCCCCCCTTTATAGTTGAACTGTGTGAATGCAGAGACTTGTTTTGTGAATACATATGGTAGCCTATGGCCTCTTGAGTATACTTGGTAGCCATAGTTTTGATTAAAGACCCGCTTCGGCAGCTCTAAAATTACCTCAAAAACAAATGTGTATTTCCCAAAATAGTATATTGTGGCTTTTTATACACAAAAAAACTTTTATTGCCTTAGAATTGCTTGGAAAGAGCTTTTACATCTTCCACCTACTTACGTATGTGTGGATCTATGGATATTCTAATTAGCTTCACCCATACTCCCGCCCACCAGTAGTGGGAAGAAGAGGACACTGGGCTTTGAGAAGGCGATCCAACTTGAGGAAGTAGGTGAACCTTGGAAGGATCATTCTCGGTGGAGCGGAGAGTTGCTGCCCAGCCCTGTGTGGAGGCTGGAGGGCTCCCTGCCGGTGTGTGGTTGCCCACTTGCCAAGGGTCTCCCCGGCTCGCTCCGAGGCTACCATGGAACCATGACTGTGGCGTTCGCGGGCTAGCCCCGGCCATTGTGCCATGCGCTGGGGGAAGGGGGGGCCCTCCGTGGTCGTGGTTCCACGGTGACAGGTGGGACCACTGGCACCCAGTGAGCTGCTTGGCGGTCCCAGCCAACTCTCTCCGGTGGTGGACAGGGCGCAGCAGCCGCCGGCTCACCTCCTTCACTCCCAAGGGGGAGACACTCAGAGTGAGCCGGGGAGACCCTTGGCAAGTGGGCAACCAGACACCGGTGAGGAGCCCTCCAGCCTCCACGTAGGGCTGGTCAGTGACTCTTTGCTCCACCGAGAATGATCCTTCCACCCCAGCCATTGCACCACGTGTCCTGGGGCGGGGGGGGGGGGACCTCCCCCAGCATGCAGGGTAAAGTGCAGGTTGCAAATCCGTGTCCTTTCGCCGGTATTTCAGCAGGGACACTGAGGTTTTTCCAAACAAAAATGATTATTGCGGCCATATTTTCATGTCTGTGGGTAAGACATGTAATTTAAGAAGAGGATTTCTGTCTCATACAGCCAAAAACTGAACACGTATAATCTGCCATCTTTCCCACATAGTAAAAGTTCCTGCTGCTCCTTGGCTCCTCCCTCTTCTCCCGAGGGAGGTCATTGCCCAGTGTTTAGTCTGATTGGTTAATGTTATAACCAATCAGGCTAAGCAGGAATACTTACATAGCTAGAAATGCTCTGTCCAAACTTGCATTTTTTTTGGGGGGGGGGAGGGAGAGTTTAACTGGAAGTTCACATCAGAAAAACACAGACTTGAGACTTGGCACTGAATTTGCTCTTGATATGTCTTGTAAGTCACAAAAAACATGTTACAGACATGTTAACAACAGAAAAACTTGATTTCTGGCAGAGTGTCACTTAAACTAATTCCCCTTGACATCTTAATAACTGAACCCTTTATTATTATTAATCTATTTGAGATCCCAAAAAGATAGTTTCAGATTCAGTTTAGTGTTCTATATTAGTCAAGAGAAAAACAAATAAATAAGTGTATCTGCAATTTAAATATTGTTTTCTTTTTTCTTTTTCTTCACAACTTCATCTGGGTTTGTAACATACTCACAACTGATTTATGGTTGTTTTGGTTGCTTTGGCTTCTGCTCTTCCTTCACCCTTATGTTATGGACTTTGACAATTCCTATTGTTCTGCTAGCACTTCAACCATCTGTGCTCCCTGTCTGAATCAGAAAAGATCTCACCCAAGGGGGTGGGGGGGTGACAGCGCATATGGTGTCAGTTTGGCCAGTACTGTTTACATCTCACACCTCCAGATGAACTTTCCATCAGTATGACAAAAGCGTATGGTGTTGCTAGCAATGCATACACAATACAGAAAGATGACACTGTAGTGTAGTTATTTATTGTCCATATTGTGTTGTATTTGGAGCTCTTATTTGTGTGGCACGGGGTGGTGGCTCCATGTTCCGGTTCCGCCAGCCCCGTGCGTATAAGAAGGGCTGCAGGTGGGAGCGACGCTCGCTTCCGCCTTTACCTCTGCAGCAGGTGTATGCGTGGTCAGGTGCACTGCGCCCTGTAAGATAATAAACGTGTGTTCAACTCCACTATTGCTCTCCTCCTTGACTCCAATTCCAGACACAACATCACATTCTTATCTAAAACTTCCCATGCAAATGTTATGGAAGAAATGCAGTATTATTTATGTCTTATCAGTGGATATAACTTATTTTAAGAAGATATAAACATATAGTATAAACATATTCAGCTTTCAGACTTAAATTTGAGTCTTATCTGAAATTATTTAGACATTTTTGCTTGTGATTATACCCCCTTTACACAGGGGTGGAGATTGTTGAGAGATCATTGAGTGATAGCACTATAATTTCCCATATATTTACACAGAAACTGTTTTTTTTGAGCTTTAGGAGATCGTTGAGAGGTCACGCCATTTTTTTGATCTCTCAGTGGTCACCCAGCAATCTCTGTCTGTGTAAAGGGGCCTTTAGTTTTAGGCACCTTTTTAGTGTTATAAGTCACAGGTGTATTTACACCCCAATAAAACTATTTTAGCAGAGTGCACTTGATGTATTTTTTGACAAAGCTATTACAGGTAGGTGTTTAAAGATGAAGGCCAGACTCACTTACTTGGTTTAAAACTAAATCCATGTTGATTTTTCTATGTAAAAAAAAAAAAAAAATCATATGTTCAGCCAGAGTGGATTGAAGTCCCTGAGCCTGTTAAAGTACTCATCTTTTTCGTACATATTTTGATGTGCCCTTACTTAGATATTCCGAGTTTTGCTGGGCAGTGCGCCTGTGTTGTGAGTCACCCTAATGATTCCAGTGTGGGTTGTAAGAAGAAAAAGTCACTCAAGTCTGTCCAAGTCCACTAGTTAAAGGCCGTTTTGATGGGGAGCCATTATGACTCCCAAGGCTTCATGCTGTAGGAACAAACACTTTACTGTGATCCTGCCTACAGTGGGTTTAGAAAACATATTAGAGATGTTATGTTAGAGGCATTATTAAGACATCAAAATATGCAGTGTATGGAGAATTCTGAAAGCTGAAAGTATCAGAACAGGAATTTATATACAAAACTGGGGACAGTGTGCACAGATAGTGAATTATTAGGTGTATTTGAGAACCATCATAGAAAATACAAGCTGACATCTTGTGGTTTGATGTTTCACAATCCTCAAGCATTTTGCAATTTGCAGGAACAATTTTTGGAAAAGAAAATCTAAACATACTAATGAAGGTTTTCTTATTCAGAGAAGAAACGTCTCTGAATTAGACAACATGAATCTTTGGACACTGCATTGTTAGTTCTTGCTGGCTTTTTAGTGGCAAAGTTGCATCCTCTTATTTAAACCCTTTATGGATGTAACTGGATGCGGCCTTATTGGCTGGGTGTGCTTGTCCCTCTAGTGTAGGAAGGACCCCGATACCCTCAATCTGCAGAGAATTACAGCTCAGGAAGCACTAGAGAAGATAAAGTGTCGACAGACAGGCACCTTCCCTCCCACATAAATTTTGGCCTCGCAGACAAAGAGGGACGTTTTATATGTCAGAGTGATTGTCAAGGCGAGATTAATGAGGGCTGGTGGGTGGCAGCAACTTTGAAATATTCTTTGCTAGACGGTGTTTAATCCAATTCTGTTCTACTACTGTTTGCCAATTCCACTTTGTAAAGTTTAAGTTGAATAATGCATGTTCTCATTTATGATCACCATAGTTTCTCTGCACCCATGCTGAGTGTGTGCAGAAAGTATCAAATAATAATTGCAAAGAGATGAAATGGCAACAAATATACAAAGGCTTTTCTTTTCTTCATGGCGCAGTAGTTCAAGAGTAGTTAATTCCACTGGGTCACATTGGACAGCACCAACAGAAGAACTAGTTGGTGCTGAGAGCCACGTACAAAGAATGACAGAGGAGAGGCAGCAAAACTGGTTGGGATGATAAAACTGACAAAACTTATTGCAATTAACTGCCAACCTGTTTGGGAATTTAAAAAAAAAACAAACAAACTGAATTTCCAATAAACTTTTACAAGAAGTAAAAAATCCCTATTCATCCATCCCTGTCCTAAATCCTTTCAAATATGTTTCTTCGCAACACCAAGATGATATATAAGCCTAAATGGGCTGATCAGCAACGACAGTAACTGGCTGAAATTGACAGATTTTGTGTGTCTCACATTAGAAAACTGAGAAATATGACCAAACTTAACACATCTAACTAACTGTAATAAAATATGGCTTAACAGTCATTTAGTTTAGAATTACAATGCAATATTATTGCAAAACTGGTTGGCAACTCATTGCCATAAGAGTTTTGTCAGTTTTGTCATCCCAACCAGTTTTGAAATAAAATTATTGCAATTCTGGGCTTTATTTCAAAATTAGTTTTTATTGCAAAACTAGTTGGCAGCTACTTGCAATAAGAGTTTTGTCCCTCCAGCCAGTTTTGCAATAATGATCATGAAATTTTAGGTTTTATTGCTGTTACTGGTTGTAACATGGCCTTCTGCCATTTGGATCTGTCTTATAGACCTGACCAAAGGGAAGACCAAAGCTAAAAGTGAACCATAAAACCTGGGTGGAACAAGCAAGCCAATATGTATCATTATAGTGACACAGCTTTTAACAAAATAATTATAAGAAAAAATGAAAGCAGGTACAGACAAACATAAAAGGCTTCACACGTCAGATGGCAGAGCACTCCAGCCAGACGGTGGTACGGTGCCACAGATGCATAAGACCATGTCTCTCCAGGGCAGGTCTGGCCATGCAGATGCAAGCCTGCCAAGTCTAATTTAAACTCAGGTCACTTTCTATGTCAAAAATTATGAACTGTCAGTGATGGTAATAAGGTGAAATTTTAGGAAGTTGGCACTTCCAATTTGATTTATTGTCATCATAGCTATATTTGTACACATATTAATGTCCCTTAGCCCCTTTTCTCACAATACATTTTGAAACTTTTAAAAAGTCTTGTGAGAGTTTAAAAAAAAAAAAAACCTTCACAACATTACAGTTAAATTTGATACACAGTGCACGTTTTCTTTATTTCCCTCCAACCTGTTGCCAAATGTCTCCTCAGAAGTATCAGTAATGTGGTGAGACGGGGGGACTTGCATGGTGTTAATGACTGACGGATAGCCCTTGAATTGGACACCACATTTACATGATGAACGAGTCAGAGTGATGATTGAATGTGACATACAAGGCCCCTCACTGCTAAAAGCAATGAGAGCACCATTTATAATGACTTGTCAACAGCTATCATCTGCATCACAGGCCTCCAACTGCTTTTTATACCGCTTGCTATTGCCATCACAACAATGACAGATGGCGAAGGTACTGAGTGCAGCAATCAGAGTGGGCGATGTTGCGGAAGCTTATATTTAAAGATCTGTTTTAAAAAAATGGATTATTGCTTTTAAAAAGATGCAGTATATGTAGTATAGTGAACAAATTCCAGGGAAATATTTCACTTTGATAAATGGCACTCACTTGGAACTGTAGTGGGTCTGTTATTATAATTTGACATCGTGGCTGGATAACTCTGGAGGTGAATCATCATCATACTTATGCAAGACGTGTGTCCTTCTGTTTAATGAATATGAAGGCGCTGGTGGAAAGCATGCTCTTCAGCCAAGCTGAACAGCGTGTGGTGTGCTGTGTCTTCCTTTAGACCGTGGCTACTGCGACTGTGGAGTGTGTGAGTGTGATGAAGGCTGGTTCGGCGATGCCTGTCAGTTCCAGGAGGAGTGTGACCTTCCCAGCAAGAAGAGCAAAGAGCTGTGCAAAAACCAACACGGGGTGGTCTGCTCTGGCAGAGGTACCACTATCACACACATGTGATGACAATGCATACATTTCAAAACTACTAACATTTTCATTGCTTTATATTTTACTAGTATGCCATTAATACACATGTTATAGATTGCAATTTTATATTGTTGTTTGCTGATTTTCCACACAGCACACCATACATTTTAATTTTTTCTTTCAGTTAGGGAAGACTGGAGTTGGTTGTCTCATTGATTATTACAGCCACACTACAATGTGATGTGATGTGATGTTGAGATTAAACATTAGGCCTGACATCCTCCTCATTTTTCAATAGTCATTATGTGGATCACACACTTTTTTTTTTTTTTTACCATTGCACAACTGGACAGTTAAATTTTATTTTTCAATTTTTCTTCTTTTTAAAAATAAATAAAGATTAATCTAATAACTTACATACACAATAAACAAAAAGGCGCATAACAGGCATGTATATTTACTAGTGGTGGGCACATTAACTGAGTTATTGCAATTAACTTGACCATCCGCTGTCTGAAAAAAAACTGATCACGAGTGGAATGAAAAAATGGAACTTTTGAAATGTGGGTGCCATCTTCATGAAACAATCTACTGAGCGACTCAAAACAAAGATGCGTTAAGCCCAATTCATGGCACAAACTCCTCATTTTTTGGAAAATTTTGGGTGTTCAAATCAGTTTGCTGGAGCATTGCTGTCATACTATGTGGACATACAGTGGGGCAAAAAAGTGTTTAGTCAGCCACCAATTGTGCAAGTTCTCCCACTTAAAAGATAAGAGAAGTCTCCAATTTTCCTCAAAGGTATACTTCAACTATGAGAGGCAAAATGAGAAAAAAAATCCAGAAAATCACATTGTCTGATTTTTTAAAGACTTTATTTGCAAATTATGGTGGAAAATAAGTATTTGGTCACCTACAAACAAGCAAGATTTCTGGCTCTCACAGACCTGTAACTTCTTCTTTAAGAGGCTCCTCTGTCCTCCACTCGTTACCTGTATTAATGGCACCTGTTTGAACTCGTTATCAGTATAAAAGACACCTGTCCACAACCTCAAACAGTCAGACTCCAAACTCCACTATGGCCAAGACCAAAGAGCTGTCAAAGGACATCAGAAACAAAATTGTAGACCTGCACCAGGCTGGGAAGACTGAATCTGCAATAGGTAAGCAGCTTGGTGTGAAGAAATCAACTGTGGGAGTAATTATTAGAAAATGGAAGACATACAAGACCACTGATAATCTCCCTCGATCTGGGGCTCCACGCAAGATCTCACCCCGTGGGGTCAAAATGATCACGAGAACGGTGAGCAAAAATCCCAGAACAACACGGGGGGACCTAGTGAATGACCTGCAGAGAGATGGGACCAAAGTAACAAAGGCTACAATCAGTAACACACTACGCCGCCAGGGACTCAAATCCTGCAGTGCCAGACGTGTCCCCCTGCTTAAGCCAGTACATGTCCAGGCCCGTCTGAAGTTTGCTAGAGAGCATTTGGATGATCCAGAAGATGATTGGGAGAATGTCATATGGTCAGATGAAACCAAAATAGAACTTTTTGGTAAAAACCCAACTTGTCATGTTTGGAGGAGAAAGAATGCTGAATTGCATCCAAAGAACACCATACCTACTGTGAAGCATGGGGGTGGAAACATCATGCTTTGGGGCTGTTTTTCTGCAAAGGGACCAGGACGACTTATCCATGTAAAGGAAAGAATGAATGGGGCCATGTATCGTGAGATTTTGAGCGAAAACCTCCTTCCATCAGCAAGGGCATTGAAGATGAAACGTGGCTGGGTCTTTCAGCATGACAATGATCCCAAACACACCACCCGGGCAACGAAGGAGTGGCTTCGTAAGAAGCATTTCAAGGTCCTGGAGTGGCCTAGCCAGTCTTCAGATCTCAACCCCATAGAAAATCTTTGGAGGGAGTTGAAAGTCCGTGTTGCCCAGCAACATCCCCAAAACATCATTGCTCTAGAGGAGATCTGCATGGAGGAATGGGCCAAAATACCAGCAACAGTGTGTGAAAACCTTGTGAAGACTTACAGAAAACGTTTGACCTCTGTCATTGCCAACAAAGGGTATATAACAAAGTATTGAGATGAACTTTTGTTATTGACCAAATACTTATTTTCCACCATAATTTGCAAATAAATTCTTTAAAAATCAGACAATGTGATTTTCTGGATTTTTTTTTCTCATTTTGTCTCTCATAGTTGAGGTATACCTATGATGAAAATTGGAGACCTCTCATCTTTTACAGTGGGAGAACTTGCACAATTGGTGGCTGACTAAATACATTTTTGCCCCACTGTATGCACCGTATCAATGCACAATCCTTACCTGAACACTGGAAAGAAGAGCCCTACGGAGAATGGGAAGCGTGGCTGCCGAGAAGGGCTAACAGCTAAGCTAAAGGTTAACCCCAGATGGATCACAGCTTTCATCAGTTCTGTTCGGGAATGTCCACTCCCTAGAAAACAAACTGGACTATCTACTACTGAAACTCACATTGGAAGTGAGGTGAGAGATACAACTGGTAAGCTAATGACTGGTGTAATAATGCTTAAATGGTCGCTAGTTGTTTGCACAACTACAACAGTGGAGGTGTGCACTAGAAAGTAGAGGGATGAGGGTGGCAAGATCTAAGATTGAATATCCATCCATCCAATCAAGTGCAATTCCTGAAGTGAGATCTTTCAAGTACTTGGGAAGTACCCTGCAGGCTAATGGCGGTAGCGATGCTGAAGTAACCAGGCGGATCCAGTGTGGCTGGAACAATTGGAGGAAGATGTCTGGAGTCGTGTGACAAGTGAATGCCACCAAAAGTCAAAGGAAAGATACACAAGACAGTCATCAGCCAGCAATGCTCTATGCCATGGAGACAACACCGCTGAACAGCCAACAAGCTAGGAGATTAGGAGTAGCAGAAATGAAGACGTGTAGATGGATTTGTGGACACACGCTGAAAGACCATGTTAGAAATGATGACATCCATAAGAGAATGGGCATTGAAGGTGTTGGTGTAAAGAGCAGAAAGAGCAGGCTTAGATGGTTTGGGCATGTCAAGAGGAGAGATGATACCAATGTGTGTAGAAGGACATTAGAGATGGTACCACCAGGAAAGCGTAAAAGAAGATGTCCAAAATTGAAGATGGTCAGACTGTGTTAAATGGGACCTGAAAAAGATTGGTGCATCAGCGAATGATGTCTATGACAGGGTTAAGTGGAAACAGAAGGTGTCTGCTGCAGCGACCCCACCAGAACATGGGAATAGCTAGAAGAAGAAGAAGTTGTTTGCACATGCAGTATTTCTGCAGTACTTATGAGATGTTTTTTTTTTAGAATATCGCAGATAGGCGTTGTCATTTTTGACCTGTTGAAAACTTTAAAGAAACCTGCAGTTGCTGAAAGTGAACACATTTGTCTACTCATGTTAAAAAGAGTATAAATACTTGAAAAATGACAAATTTAAGGTACATTACATTAAAAAAAAATTATCTAATTGCAATTATTCGCGATCAATGCAAAATTTCAAAAGATTAATCATGATTAAAAATTTTAATCACTGCCCACCAATAATATACAGTGGGGCAAAAAAGTATTTAGTCAGCCACCAACTGTGCAAGTTCTCCCACTTAAAAGATGAGAGAGGTCTCCAATTTTCATCATAGGTATACCTCAACTATGAGAGACAAAATGAGAAAAAAAAAATCCAGAAAATCACATTGAAGGATTTTTAATGAATTAATTGGTAAATTCCTCGGTAAAACAGGTATTTGGTCATTAACAAAAGTTCATCTCAATACTTTGTTATATACCCTTTGTTGGTAATGACAGAGGTCAAACATTTTCTGTAAGTCTTCACAAGGTTTTCACACACTGTTGCTGGTATTTTGGCCCATTCCTCCATGCAGATCTCCTCTAGAGCAGTGATGTTTTGGGGCTGTCACTGGGCAACACGGACTTTCAACTCCCTCCAAAGATTTTCTATGGGGTTGAAATCTGGAGACTGGCTAGGCCACTCCAGGACCTTGAAATGCTTCTTACGAAGCCACTCCTTGGCGGTGTGTTTGGGATCATTGTCATGCTGAAAGATCCAGCCACGTTTCATCTTCAATGCCCTTGCTGATGGAAGGTGGTTTTCACTCAAAATCTCACGATACATGGCCCCATTCATTCTTTCCTTTACACGGATCAGTCGTCCTGGTCCCTTTGCAGAAAAACAGCCCCAAAGCATGATGTTTCCACCCCCATGCTTCACAGTAGGTATGGTGTTCTTTCTCCTCCAAACACAACAAGTTGAGTTTTTACCAAAAAGTTCTATTTTGGTTTCATCTGACTATATGACATTCTCCCAATCCTCTTCTGGATCATCCAAATGCTCTCTAGCAAACTTCAGACGGGCCTGGACATGTACTGGCTTAAGCAGGGGGACACGTCTGGCACTGCAGGATTTGAGTCCCTGGCGGCGTAGTGTGTTACTGATGGTATCCTTTGTTACTTTGATCCCAGCTCTCTGCAGGTCATTCACTAGGTCCCCCCGTGTGGTTCTGGGATTTTTGCTCACCGTTCTTGTGATCATTTTGACCCCACGAGGTGAGATCTTGCGTGGAGCCCCAGATCGAGGGAGATTATCAGTGGCCTTGTATGTCTTCCATTTTCTAGTAATTACTCCCACAGTTGATTTCTTCACACCAAGCTGCTTACCTATTGCAGACTCAGTCTTCCCATCCTGGTGCAGGTCTACAATTTTGTTTCTGGTGTCCTTTGTCAGCTCTTTGGTCTTGGCCATAGTGGAGTTTGGAGTCTGACTGTTTGAGGTTGTGGACAGGTGTCTTTTATACTGATAACGAGTTCAAACAGGTGCCATTAATACAGGTAACGAGTGGAGGACAGAGGAGCCTCTTAAAGAAGAAGTTACAGGTCTGTGAGAGCCAGAAATCTTGCTTGTTTGTAGGTGACCAAATACTTATTTTACCGAGGAATTTACCAATTAATTCATTAAAAATCCTTCAATGTGATTTTCTGGATTTTTTTTCTCATTTTGTCTCTCATAGTTGAGGTATACCTATGATGAAAATTGGAGACCTCTCTCATCTTTTAAGTGGGAGAACTTGCACAATTGGTGGCTGACTAAATACTTTTTTGCCCCACTGTAGATTGCAGTCATTTTATTGCACATTTCCAGTATGGTAAAAGTGATGTTGCATAAGCTTTGCGAAAATTCAGTTACTAATCACCTGGTTCAAATTCATGTCATAGAGGTGGTTATCATTTCAACACTTATTCTTTCTTAAAAAGTTACTTTTTCTTTTGTAAATCACTGTTCATTGAAACAGAAATCCTATTGATAACTACAGGGACAACCAATCCTGTGATGGAGTTGGCCTTCACAAGTTGTTATTACCTGCTTCATGTTAGAATAATTTGATGATGATGGACAAACACCTTCGCAAGAAAACAGTGTGCTAGTCATAGAGACAAGCAAGGGAATAGGACCAGAGATCATTTCTACCCAACCCCCAAAACAGTGTGACTTTTATATAAACAGAACAACTTACTGTGTAGGAGTCATCACTGCTTCCCATTTTGTGCTATAACTCCCTGTGCATTCTTAATATTGCCAAATACTGTCCCACGTGAGAATTGGGGGGGGGGGGGTACAGCACTCTCCACTGTTTTAAATTTGGACTGCAGTACCATTTTAAAATGCTAGTTGTCAGGATTACACATTTCTTTAAGCTTTTAAGCTTTCATTTAAAGTAGGAATGACTGCTGAAAGATGTTTTGTACACTGTGACAGTCAACCACACGTCTCCCCTAGAGGGCACTACTATGACTACTACTACTAAGACCACTACTATTACTACTATGAAAATAATAACACAGTTAAGGTTGGTGTATTTTATCTCTTCTCTCTTAGCAGTAGCACACTAAAAATGCACACTGTGAGGTGATGTTTGGGCTCAGGTTGTTTTGCACACACTGACGGCTCCTCACTCACTTGGGCTTAACCTCACCATTGGTTTACCCCCTCCAGCTAAATTAAGGATAAGGATGTGTTAGGCTGTCTCCATGTGCGTTTGTGTGTTAGTGGGCACTATGCCATATGTGGCCTGTTTGACTGTGAAGAAATGCAAATTCATTCACAGCATGTGGCTGTCTGGCCGTCTGCTTCTATACCACATAATCTAAAAAATGACTAACACGCACACACATGCACGGCCACCGCCGTCTTAAGTAGTCAGAGGTTGTCTAGACCAGAATTACAAATAGTGTTTCAAATGCTCTGCTGGATTCTTCATATTGTACACAGCAATCAAATATACAGTATATGTATATATAAACCTCAAATTAACAAACACTTAATGCATTATAAACATAAACACACAGAGCTTGACCTTTCCAACCTTCACATTCACCTATCTACCTGGTGACACATCCACTGAGCTAACAACCCAGCCCTGTTTGCAGCTCCAACATCTGATCTCAATCCAGCATCGGCCTTCTCTTTTACCTTTCCAACAGTTACTTTTAAGCTCTGACTGAAGCGATTATTTGTTTATTATTAGGAACCTGCCACTGTGGTAGCTGCATGTGTGACAATGATGACAACAAGGGAATGGTGACGGGGCCTTTCTGCGAGTGTGATGACAGCGAGTGTCTGGATGAGGACACTGGAGAGGTCTGTGGAGGTATGCTCTATAGCTGCGATCACTCTTCCACCCAAACATGAATTCTTGTTTAAACCAATGTTGGGGTCATTGTATAGAAGCATTTTATTAAAAACCCCAATTCCAATGAAGTTGGGACGTTGTGTAAAACATGAATATAAACAAAAAAACAATGATTTGCAAATCCTTTTCAACCTGTATTCAACTGAATACACTACAAAGACAAGATATTTAATGTTCAAACTAATAAACTTTATTGTTGTTTTTTTAAATTGTCACTCATTTTGAATTTGATGCCTGCAACATGTTCCAAAAAAGCTGGGACAGTGGCAAGAAAAGACTGAGGGAGTTGAGAAATGCTCAAAACACACCTTTTCGGAACATTTCATAGGTGAACAGGTTAATTGGAAACAGGTGAGTGTCATGATTGGGTATAAAAGGAGCATCCCCAAAACGCTCAGTCATTCACAAGCAAAGATAGGGTGAGGTTCACCATTTTATGAACAACTGCATGGGCAAATAGTCCAATAGTTTAAGAACGTTTCTCAATGTACAGCTGCAAGGAATTGAGGGATTTCATCATCTACAGTCCATAATATCATCAAAAGATACAGAGAATCCAGAGAAATTTCTACATGCAAGTGGCAAGGTCGAAAACCAACATTGAATGCCTGCGACCTTCAATGTCTCAGGCGGCACTGCATTAAAAATCAACATCATTCTGTAAAGGATATTAGCACATGGGCTCAGGAACAGTTTGGAAAGTCAGTTAACACAGTTCATTGCTACTCTACCATGCAAAGCAAAAGCCATATAATATATCAACAACACCCAGAAATGCTCAGTAGCTTATCTGAGATGGACTGACGCAAAGTGGAAAAGTGTGGTGTAGTCCGGCAAGTCCACATTTCAGATTGTTTTTGAAAATCATGGACGATGTAAAAAAAAATGTGTCCTCTGGACTAAAAAGGAAAAGGACCATCCAGCTTGTTATCAGTGCAAAGTTCAAAAGTCAGCATCTGCGATGGTATGAGGGTGTGTTAGTGCCCATGGCATGGGTAACTTGCACATCTATGAAGGCACCTTAATGCTGAACGGTACATACAGCTTTTGGAGTAACATGCGCTGCCATCCAAGGAACATTTTTTTTCAGCGACATCCCTGCTTATTTCAGCAAGGCCAAGCCACATTCTGCACGTGGCAACAGTGTGGCTTCATAGTCAAAGACTGCAGGCACTAGACTGGCCTGCCTGCAGTCCAGACCAGTCTTCCATTGAAAGTGTGTGGTTCATTTTATTTATTTAGCGAATGCAAAGTCCTTAAGCCAAGCAGTTGCCTCCTGGTTTGCTGTATGGAGGGTGTGTAATCCTCCTTCCAGTCTTTGGAGCGGGCAAGCCTCTATGATGTGTTCCATAGTTTGCTCCTCTCCACATGCGCACAGTGGGCTAGGGCTACTGCCCCATCTGTGAAGGCTGGCCAAGCAGGGGCCATGTCCAGTCCTGAAGCGATTGAGTGTAGACCACTGTCTCCTTGGGAGGTTGGTGCCCGGGACCTGTTGGTTGGGGTTTATCACCAGCTGTTTGTTTGGGACCTCCTTGGTCTCCCATTCCTCTTGCCAAGCTGTCTGGATGGTAAAGTCAGCTGGGGGAGGGTTTTTCCAAATCGGCCGTCTGGATGAAAGTCGGGCAGTGGGTGGGGTGTAGATATCTGCATGGATTGGTAAGTGAGGAAAATCTTTAACTTTTTGGAGCATCCTTTGAGTTAATGCTGCTCGCCGGATGTGTGGAGGGGCTATGTTTGACAGTACAGAGAGCCAGGGGAGTGGTGTTGAGCGGATTGTTCCAGTTATAGTTCTCATGGTTGAGTTGAGCTGGGTGTCTACATGGTGTGTGTAAGATGACCTGGACCAGACAGGGGCACAATATTCTGCTACAGAGTATGAAAGGGCCAGTGCTGAGGTGCGCAGGGTGGAGACTGCCGCCCCCCATTTTGCACCAGCGAGCTTGCAGAGCAGGTTGTTTCGTACTTTCACCTTAGCAGCCGTCCACTTTAGATGTTCCTTGAAGGATAAGGTCCTATCAAGGGTCACTCCAAGATAAGTTGGATTTGGGGCATGCTTAAGCTTGAGTCCGCTCAGGTGGATGTTTAGTTCTCTGGCAGCTTTTGCATTGTGGTTCATTATGAAGTGCAAAATACGACAACGGAGACCCCAGACTGAAGTTGTTCATCAAGCAAGAATGGGAAAGAATTCCACCAACAAACCTTCATCAATTAGTGTCCTCAGTTCCTAAACGCTTATTGAGTGTTGTTAAAAGGAAAGGTGATGGAACATAGCGATAAACATGCCCCTGTCCCTGCTTTTTATGGAATGTGTTGCTGGCATCAAATTCAAAATGGGTGAATATCTGCAAAAAACAAACAAACAAAAAAAAAACAAGTTTACCAGTTTGAATATTAAATATCTTGTCTCTGTAGTGTATTCAACTGAATAGCGGATGAGCAGGATTTGCATATCATTGTATTCTGTTTTTATTTACGTTTTACACAATGTCCCAACTTCATTGGAATTGGAGTTTGTACATATCACTTGTTACTTTGCTGAATTAAAAGCAATGCAGTCTCAAGGGTGCAGGTTACCTTTGAGCATGTGAGGGATACATTGGGGGGGGGGAATTGAGAATTTTTGTGCACTAAGCGGAAGAAGATGGATGGATGGATGGATGTATGTTTTGATTTTCTGCACTAATTTTAGGTGATAATGTTTCATTTATGTAAAGCAAAACTCTGTCATCATAGAAATGTAATGACTTACAGTATTATTACAATAATATAGTCTCAGACATTTGGTTCTTTTGTCTCATTCAACTTTTGCTATGTTTGTGTTGCTTTTGTCACTTTAATTATATCCTTATCTTCTTTTTCCTTTTAAGAGCCTCACTTATCAGTTCCTTGTTCCTCATTTGTTTTTTCCTCTCTAATTCTTTCTCCCCTTCTGCTTTCCACTCTTCACAATTGCTGTATTTTTAAAAAGATTTAAAAAATAAATCAGCCTTTCCTTCATGTGTAGTGGGTGCATGAGTACATTTTGAGAGCTGTGTTCTTTACAGTTAATGCAGAATGTTTACAACTTAGCTTTATTCCCTACAGTTTAAGAGGAGCTATGTACCAGGGTTTTAAGGCACATCTGTCAGTCAGTTAGAAAGGAGTATTCAGCCGGGCTATGGTATAATTGCCAATTATTTCTTTCCACCTTTTACCCTCTAAAAGACTGACGGGGTATTGTTGTCACCCCACCAGGTGGATGGGTGGCGGTGGTGGTATCAACACCTACCTTGTGAATGTGATAATTAGAAAAAGAAAAGATGCAGCTTTTTCAATCGGCACCATAGTTATATTAAGAAAGATCTTAGATAGAAATAGGTGGCGCAGTGGCCTCCCTTCTCTCTTCATCTTTTGTGCCGTTTAGTGTTGTTTAAATTATGCCTTAGTGTATATTCGTGTTTAATGTCCACATATGATGCTGCACACAAGTTACAGTCGCCACAGCCTTCTGGAATTAAGGAATATGACCAAATATTACGTCTTGGACCAGACCGTTACAGAGGAACTCCATGGCCTAAGACTTCTCCGTAAGACTTCCACACCCCCGACCTTGACTATTGTGTCTCATCCCAAATGGAGATGCTGCAGACGGTGTGAGAGGAGACGAAAGAGAGGTAAACGTGGAGGTATCTGAACGAAGCTAGCCACTAGCCCACACAGACTCCTGATTCCTTCCCTCATTCTGGCCAACATATGTTCACTAAGACAACAAAATGGACCACATACAGCTCCTGAGATCTACACAACATGATACGCGGAACTGCTGTGTTTTTATCTTTACAGATATGTGGCTAAATGACAATACCCCAGACTCTGCTATTCAGTTAGTGGGACTAACATGCTATTGTGCTGATCGGGCGTTCAATGAAGGACTCGGCTTGGTGCCGAGATGTGACTGTTGTGCACTAACACTGTTCCCCGTTGGTGGAGTTTATGATCATCAAGTGCCGACCCTTCTACTTACTGAGGGAAATTACATCTATCCTGCTATTCACAGTGTATGTCCCGTCCACTGCCATTGGCAAGAGAAGAAAAGCATTAAATTAATTCTATCAGGCCATCAGCGAGGCACAAACAGCGCATTCAGATGGATTCCTCATCACAGCAGGAGGCTTCATCCATGCAGATTTAAAGGCCCTCCTACCAAAACTACGAGATAGGGATTCCTGCGCAACCGGAGGCTGCAGGTTCAGGACTCTCAGGTTTTCACGACAGCGCCATCTAGTTGGGGGGACTTGTGTTATCAGGTATAACAATGGATGTCCACAGCGAGCGTGGGTTTACTCCTGGATTTCTCCATTTTCCTCCCACATGCCAAAAAACATGCAAGTTAGGTTAATCGGAGACTCTAAAGTGGCCCCAGGTGTGAATGTGTGTGTGAATGGTGAAAGGGTTGGGCACCGCACTAGTGGCTGCCTCATCCACTCATGTGGATGCCCTGTAATTTCCCCACTGTGGGACTAATAAAAGACTCTAAATTTAAATCTAAATCAAAACATAAGTACTTAGTGGTGCCTCTCAGCTCCAGTACCTGCTCCATGGCGTCTCTCAGCTCCAGTACCTGCTCCATGGCGCCTCTCAGCCCCAGTACCTGATCCATGGTGCCTCTCAGCCCCAGTACCTGCTCCACGGCACCTCCCAGCTCCAGTACCCGTTCAACCTGTAGCGCACACAGAGACTGCCAGTCCTGCTTCTGATTCTGAGGTGGTCACCCCGGCAACAAGAGACCAGGAGTTAAGGCAAGTACCTTTTCATTTATGTTCAAATACCATTTTTGAAAAGACTTGTCTTACTCCTGGTGGGGGGACCCAAGCACACATCCCACCAGCTGTTGAGTCCTTCCCACTAGTCTCTGCTATTAATGACTGTGGTGTCACCTCACTGACCTCCTGTTTCTCTCCATCGTCCGAGGTAGCCGTGTTGAGGATGGGGTTGCCGGAGGACCACGCTCCAGCCGATGTCCCCGAGGTCGGGAGACCTTCAGCTGACGCTCCAGAGGTTGGGAGACCTCCAGCTGATGCTCCATTACCATCTCCTGAGCTTGAGGATTCTACATTATTATCATCTCCTGAGTTTAAGGTTTCCATGTTATCATCTCCGGAGTTTAATGGTTCTTTGTTATTAGCTCCATCCATCCATCCATCCATCCATCTTCTACCGCTTTTCCGGAGGTCCAGGTCGCGGAGGCAGCAGTTCAAGCAGAGAAGCCCAGACTTCCCTCTCCCCAGCCACCTGCTCCAGCTCTTCAGAGGGGATACCAAGGCGTTCCCAGACTAGCTGGGAGACATAGTCTCTCCACCGAGTCCTGGGTCTGCCCCCGGGTCTCCTCCCAGTGGGACGTGCCTGAAACACCTCAAGTGGGAGGCGTCCAGGAGGCATCCTAATCAGATGCCCATACCACCTCAACTGACTCCTTTCAATGTGGAGGAGCAGCGGTTCTACTCTGAGCCTCTCCCGGATGACTGAGCTCCTCACCCTATCTCTGAGGGTGAGTCCAGCAATCCTACGGAGAAAGCTCATTTCAGCCGCTTGTATCCGCGATCTCGTTCTTTCGGTCATTACCCAAAGCTCGTGACCATAGGTGAGAGTAGGAACGTAGATTGACTGGTAAATCGATCCCCCCTCATGGATCGTCACCTTATCGTGGTGGGGGGGTTTGCGTGCCCCAGTGATCCCAGGAGCTATGTTGTCCGGGGCAATTTGCCTCTGATAGGGTCTCCCAAGACAAACTGGTCCTGGGTGAAGGGCCAGACGAAGAACGATCCAACAGACTCTCATGATAAATTGTATATCAAGGATTCAGTGTACCCCGCCCGGTATGGGGTTACCGGGGCCCCACCCTGGAGCCAGGCCTGGGGGAGGGGCTCGAAGGCTAGCGTCTGGTGGCCGGGTTTCCACCCATGGGACCCGGCCGGGCTCAGCCCGAAGGAGTTACATGGGTCCGCCCTCCAGTAGGTTCACCACCTGCAGGAGGGATCATGGAAGTCCGGTGCTATGTGGATTAGGTGGCAGTCAAAGGCGGAGACCTTGGCGGACTGATCCCAAGCTTTCTAAACTGGCTTTTGGAAATGTTATTAGCTCATCAGTTAAATTTCCATGTTGTCATTTTCACCTGTGTTTAAAGCGCCCCTACTGTTTTCTCTGCACCCATCCTGCTTTCCGGTCTGGTGGTCCAGGGACTCTGGGAGACCACCTGACTGGTTATGTTTTGAGGTCTGGAGGCCCATGAATTGGGTTAGGCCCCCTGACCTGTTTTTTTCTCTGGTCCAGTGGTCTAGGGACTCTGGTAGACCACCCGACCCACCTTGTACTCTGATTTGGGGCCTGGTAGACTTAGATAGACCCCTGAACTATTTTGTCCCTTGATCTGGTGGCTCAGGGACTTTGATTGGCCACCAGACCCACCATGTTCTTCAATTCGAGGCCCTCTGGACTTGGGTAGACCCCCTGATTCACAATAATGTATACTGGGCCTTAAACTTTGTTTTGATAGACTCGCATTTGACATTCAGGCTGATGCTCCAATGAATAATTTGAATTCTTGTTTAAAAGAAGGGATTGTAACTTGTGGTTGTGTTTTTGAAAACTCAGCCTGAAGTGCCCTTGAATTGTATTTTTGTTTTGGACTTTATGGTGGCTGAATAGAGTGTGTTTTGGCCCACCTGGCCTGTGCCTCCACCACCCTCCCTGGGAAGGTGTTATTTCCTTTTTTTTTTTTTTTTTGGTATTGTATGTGGGTGGCTGGAATCCACCCATAAATGGGGGCTATGTCACGGTCTGGGAGACGGCCGTAGGGTCATACCCACTCTCTGAGTTTATTTCTGT
Source organism: Pholidichthys leucotaenia (assembly GCA_020510985.1). Classification (NCBI taxonomy): domain Eukaryota; kingdom Metazoa; phylum Chordata; class Actinopteri; order Cichliformes; family Pholidichthyidae; genus Pholidichthys; species Pholidichthys leucotaenia. Next base: position 96,637,471 of record CM035843.1, read on the forward strand.
GTCTTTTTGTCTTTAGTGCTATTTGTATCTTGGGTTTATGTTCTGTGTTATTACTCCTGTCTTCATTGGTTTGGAATTTAATTTGACAGCGTTTTCTGTTCATGTGCAGGTTCCAGTTGTGGTTTTAATTTTGTATTATTTATCCCCGCCTTGTTCTTAGTCCTGCGATTATTATTATTATTACTGTTATTATGATTATTATTATGATTATTAATATGATCAGAGGTCAGTTCAGTCATTATTTGCATTATGATTATCATAGTCTTGTCTCCCCTGATCCTCTATGTTCTGTGTCTTCTCTGTGATTGTGTGTGTAGCCCCACCCATTCTGTCATCTCTGTTCTCCTCATGTATCAGCTGTCAGTCATGATTGTTCTCAGAACTCAGAACTCTGAACTGAGTTCTGAGTTCTGTCAGTCATGATTGTTCTCCCCACCTGTGCCATGTTGTCTTGATTGGCCCCTTGATTATTTTAGTTCTGTTTCACTTCTGTTCTGTTTTGGTTCCTTTGCCATGTTGGCGTAATTACATGCTTTGGTCTTGTCTGTATCCTGCCTAGTCTCGTCATGTTCTGACCTGCCATGTTTTTGCCTTAGTTTTTTGTTGCTGCTTCCAAGCCGCAGTAATTATTTTCTGTTTAAAGCCCTTGAACTGTGTCTTGGTGACCAGCTCCCAATAAAACTGTTTAACTCACGTCCAGTGATTGGGTCCATTCTCTACAAACCTTGACACCAGATTTCAGACAGACCCATAAAATCAATATTAGAGTTTAGCAGATGTTCTAGTTGTTCTCATTTGGAGATCATACGCCATACATTTAAGTGCCCCCCAAGCAGACCTTTTTTTAAACTTTGAGGGTTCCAAATTAGTTTTGCCTGGTTCAGGGTTTGAAAAATTTTGAGCAGCCGAGTGGTGGCCTAGTTGATAGAACATCAGCCCCACAACCAGAAGATTGGGAGTTCAGGTCCCGGCCGGGTCATATCAAAGACCATATAAAAATGGTACTTCCCACCTTCTAGCTTGGTGCTCAGCGTAATAGAATGCGGGAAGGAGAAGTTGTTTGTGGTGCCTTGCATGGCAGCGATCCCTCTAATTCTACATGTGATTAACATTGTAGATAGGAGAAATGTAATTTCATTCTACTGTACATGATTGGCTGTATGGATTGAATGACAACAGAGATGGCTTCTTTTTTAACATTGGATTTCTCTGACGAGTTTTATACTCACTGATGGGTGGTTGTTGCATTGCTATTGTGGTGGAATCTGATAACTGGGCTGCTGCAGCAGATACTGGCCTCTGGATCGCAGTGCCGAGGGCCGGCTGCAGAATGGTGATGTCTGGCCGTCTGGTGATGTGGGTTCTCCGCTGTGCCGTGGTGAGATGAGCTCGTTGCTGTGCTATGGGGACGAGGGTCGATCACCAGTCCATCCCGGCTCTGTTCCGCTGTTGGTCCGTGATGACGCCATCAGGCTGCCATGCCACGGCAATGTTGGTGGGCTGCAGGGCCGCAGCGGTGCTGGTTGGTGTGGGTGTAGGCCACCTTAGCCCTGCCAGTATTAGTAGTGGAAGTGGCATTAATTCAGCTGGCAATAGTGCTTGTGTCCATGCTAGTCCTGTAAATAATTGTGGTTTCGTTGTCTCAGCTGGTGATGGGGGCATTAGCTGCGCTAATCCTGTTAACCTGGATTCATGCTGCATTCCCCTCTGGTCTGCTTTGGATGAGCCCGGGGCAACCGCGGTGCTGTACATGCTCACTTTTTTTTGACTACCAGGCCAAGCAGTTGACGCATGCGCACAACTTTTATTTGTAGTTTCACCCCAGCCCTATGGGTAGGGAAAATGCATTAACACACCAATTTTTTCACTGGCCATAAACGCGAGAGCGATGCACATTTTTTTTGTAGCAACAACGATGGTGTTGTTTCAAGGAAAAGGAGGAATTACCATTTTTCAGTGCTCTTCTCCACTCAAGCTGCTGCTGCTGCAAAACGATTCATGTACATTTATTCTCATCTTCTGCTTTCTCTTCGTCTTCGTCTGTGTTGGTAGCGCCACCTCATGAATGGGACGTTCAAGCTTGCGCATGCGCAGTCAACGTGGTCAGGCCGCAGTCAGGCCACATGGTCAGAAAATTTGGGCTGCACGCGGTCGTCCACAGAGGAGCTCTGCTGACACTAGCGGACTATAAAATATTTCATCACACAAGCCTTCTGGTTGTGTGTACGTGGACAACAGAGGTGCAGCATGAATCCACCTTTAGTATTGGTGGTGTCTGTCCCACACACAGGTCCATGGCCACCGTTCCTGGGTTTATTTCCACATCATCAGCCAGGACCAAGATAACGCTGAGGCGGAATAATCTCACGAAGCCATTAACTGTGCAGGATTGCCCGTGGTAAAGCTGGATTCATGCTGCACCTCTGTTGTCCATGTACATGCAACCAGAAGGCTTGTGTGATGAAATTTATGTCATATCCTCCAGTCCTCCAGAGTCCAGGCCTCTTGGCCAGGTCATGTTTTTAAATGAGAACTGGGCAGCACGGTGGTGCAGTGGTTAGCACTGTTGCCTTACAGCTAAAAGGTTCCTGGTTCGAATCCCCAGGCTGGCAGGGGTTGGAACCTTTCTGTATGGAGTTTGCATGTTCTCCCTGTGCTGTGTGGGTTTACTCCGGGGGCTCCGGTTTCCTCCCACAATCCAAAGACATGCATGTTAGGTTAACTGGTTGTTCTAAATTGTCCCTAGATATCTGTTTCCTATAGGCCCTTAGAATAGAGGGTTAGTACTAGTGAAAGAGCTTTGAGTGGTCTTTGTGACTAGAAAAGCGCTATATAAGTGCAGGTTAGTTAGTTAGTTAGTTAACTGATTCTCAAACATTTTACCTGGTAAATAAAATAGTCCGCTAGTGTCTGCAGAGTTCTGTGGACGACCGCATGCTGCCCAGATTTTCTGAAAGCGTGGCCTGACCGCGGCCTGACCGCATTGACTGTGCATGCGCAAGATTGAACATCCCATTCACGAGGTGGTGCTACCAACACAGCATACAAAGTCAAAGTAGACGAAGAAGACAAAAAGGAAGCGGAAGACGAGAATAAAGATGCATGAATCATTTTGCTGCAGCAGCAGCTTGAGTGGAGAAGAACACTGAAAATGGTAATTCCTCCTTTTCCTTGAAATGACGCCATTGTTGTTGCTACAAAAAAATGTGTGTCGCTCTCGCGTTTATAGCCAGTGAACAAACTGGTGTGTTAGTGCATTTGCGCTACCCATAGAGCTGGAGCGAAACTACAAATAACAGTTGTGCGCATGCGTCAATCGTTTGGCCTGGTAGATGAAAAATGTGAGCATGTACAGTACCGCATGCGCAACGGGCTTGTCCAAAGCACACGTGGACCAAAGTGGCCCAGAGGGAAAATGCAGCATGAATCCAGTTTAAGAAGAAGCCAACTTTATTGACATTCAATCCATACAGCCAATCATGTACAGTGGAACAAAATTATGTTTTTCCTATCTACAATGTTAATCACATCTAGAATCAGAGGGGTCACTGCCACATAAGGTGCCGCCACAAACAGCTTTTCCTTCCCCCATTCTATTATGCTGAGCACCAAGCTAGAAGGCAGGAAGAACCATTTTTATATGGTCTTTGGTATGACCTGGCTGGGGCTTGAACCCACAACCTCCTGGTTGTAGGTCGGATGCTCTATCACTAGGCCACCACCAGACTGGTGGCCTAGTGAGTTGGTGGTCTGGCGCGTCCTTTGTTCAGGTAACTCGTATACAAGAAATACTGGCCTCCTTTACCTGTGGGTTGGATTTGTTTGCTGCATTTTGTTGTTGAAAGCCAATGTCGTTGTCATGGTGCGGTCCTCACGGACCGCTAATGAGATGCTATAGGCCACCAATGAGTTTGCATAATTTATTAATGAAAGACAGATGACAAAATAATGAGCCACGAGGGGCAAAAACACTACTAAGGTTATAACTAGACACAGGATATGGAGACCCAGGAAAAACACTTACTGTGATGAATGAGAGTAGACGAATGTTCAATGAGTGACGTCTGACACAATCGCAGCCCTGAGAGACAGAAGCTGCTCCCTAAAATAGGGCGAGATAATTAATCAGCTGCTGAGGCGTCAACAGCTGAATCAGATCAAGGCCGGCTGTCACTGCTGAGCTCGGCTCTGACAGCCGGAAGCCCCGCAGAGACGCTGTCAAAATAAGAGCTCAGAGAGCCCACAAGGAATTACTAAAGAATGGAGAGAAAACACTGCATGGCCCGAGCGTGAACGAGATCGGCGCTCAGACCATGACAGTGCTCCCCCCTGAAGGACGCACTCTGGGTGTAAACGTAACATCCAAGCCTCCTCCCACCCAGAAGGCTCCTTTTCCTCCCTCCACCCAGGGCGGGTGGAGGGAGGAAAAGGCTTGGCGGGCAAGAGTCACAAAAAGAGAGAAAAAAAACCACAAAAAACAATAACCACGGCCAATGCAGAACAAATATGAGCATGGTGCACAACAGAGCAAGGAAAAAAAAACAAAACACAAATATACTCTATAATGCACAGGAAGAAGACCAAACCAAAAAAAAACCCCAAAAACAAACAGATAGACGGTTAAACAACCATAATACACAAGCGTGTCTAAACCAGAGGAAGGGAAAACACAAAATCACACTAAAACAGCGGCAAAATACAGACAGTTCTAATCAGTACAAATAAATTGGCAGAGGCGACAAAAGCGCATATCTCAGACTACAGAGGGGAAGAAGGAAAAAAAAACACACGCTAAAGAGCAGCGAAATACAAACAGTCTAAATCAATTCAAATAAATGGCCATAGGCAACAAAAGAACATCCCTCAGACTACAGAGGGGACAATCAAAAGCAGAGAGAAAAAATATAAAATCATTACAGGAATGCAGGCAGGCAGAGCACAAACACACAAAAACAAATAGTTTGGGAGGTCTACTTGCATCCAGCGTCCAGATCGCTGGCAGGGAAAAAAGGGAAAGTTTGGGCGGCCTACCCCAGTCCCAGGCCAGGAAACACAGTACCTCTGGGGGCCGAACCAGGTCGCCGAACAGAAAGTCCAAATGGTCGGGTGGCAGACCCAGAACGCCAAACGGGTGAGGTAGTCTCCCAGGCGGCCGACCAGCGTCACACAGCCACCAGGACCGCAGGGGAGAACTCGGAGATGGCCCCCCTATAGTGAGGGAAAACGAGGGAGGGCCGGACCGATAATGGATAACTCCAGCAGCCCCCGATGGAAGGGGAAAAAGAACGGGGGAAGGATGAGGGACCAGTCCGGCGTCGCTCAGCAAAGGATCTGCAGCTCCACCTCCGAATTCCACCAGAACTGGCACTGCCCTCCGGTCGGATACCAAATGAGACCGCGCTGCACCCTCGACGGACCCAGATTGGGTTGCGGCTGCACCCACAACGGACCCCGATTGGGTCGCGGCTGCACCCATGATGGACCCCGATTGGACCGGGGCAGCACCAGAGATGACCTCCCAACCCGAACCCGGAACCTCCAGAATGGCAACCGGAATTGACTCCACACCGGTGACCCTGGGAGAAGGCTCGGGAGAAGAAAGAGAACGGGGATCAGGATCACCGGCAGCGACAGAGCCCGGGGAGACAAGCTCGGATGCAGCGGACGGCTGCACCCGGCTCATCGCCCCAAGAGACAGGCAAAAATGCTCTAGAATTGATAAGAGAAAGACAAAATAGAGCACTTGCCTGATCTCGAGTTCTGTCGCCGTCCAGGACTTCGATGATCCGGGTTCAGTAGGGAAAAGGACATCCTCTGGCTCCCACTCGGCTACGGTGGCCTCTGCAACCGGTATGATGGTTTCTACAGTCTGAGGACCCCCCCAACGCTGATGTCCATGCCGCGGGCCCACACGGCGTGATGGCAGGGGAACCGTGACCTGCCGGGTCGGACTGTCTCTCCATGGAGTCCCGGGGACGCTTACTCGTCGGCGCAGGCTCCAAATGACAATCTGCCCTCTTTCTTTGCCAATGACGTGGCTGCGGGGCCGGAACCAGGTACTCCAGGGCCGCAGGCCCCTTCCTTGTCTGACGGCGTAGACCTGGTGCAGAAGAACGCTCGGGGAAAGGGGACACAAAGGAAGCAGGTTCATGATTAATCACTGCAGCAGATGGGGAGAGCTCAGGGGACTGTGAGCCCCAAGCTCCACCCCCAGCGGTCAGACAAGGCAATTCACTCAGTGAAGGAAAAGAATGAAAGCGCACTTGCCTGCTCCGCTGAGGACCGATGGAGGCTGCTGCAGAGGGTTTGGTTCTTCCCTTCCCCGCGGAATGGTGATGGAGGGCCCCCCGGGAAGAAGAGGAGGAGCCGTTCGACCAAGATCGATGACGGGCTTTGCCGAAGCAGGACTTGTGGAGCTCACAGCAGCTGGGGAAAGCGTCAAGGAGGAGGGAGTGACAGCCGAGGCAATCCGGAAACGAGGAGCTGACGGGACAGCAAGGACAGATGACCCGGAGGCGGAGGCTGCTGGGTTTTCCTCCTGTTGTGATGCAGGAGAAACAGCTGGCTGGGAGGCAGACTTCCGATGGCGACCTGGAACTGGATCCGGACGGGGTTCTCGCAGAGGCTTGCCGTGGGCTTGGTGATGACGTCGACCGGCAGAGGGTGAGGTGGAGTCAGGGAAACACTGCACCTGGGCTGGATGGGTGACAAAAGCTGACTCCCGAGGCGAGGAGCGGAGATGCCTTGCCGTCGGCCTCCTGCCAGGGTTTCCCCCCAGTCCCTGGACCTCCTCCCTCGTCGGGAACGTCGTACTCGGGGAAGGCGGTGAGGGTTCCTTGGCTGCCCTCTCGAGCTCTCTCTCTATCAGTCCACGTTGTGTTACAATCCACGCCACCCGTTCCTTACCCTCTGGAAAGGAGGCGAGGTGGTATTTTAGCAAAGCCCTCTGAGCGAGACCTAGGGGCTCGTATGCCGTATAGGTGGGCATGAGGAGACGGGCTTCTGCCAGGTAGCCATCTATCTCCTCAAACCACTCGGGGCAATATCCACACTCAAAAGCAGACATGCTACAGAGAATTACGAGCACCCAGAGAAGGGAAAAAACACGAGCCCAATAGCAAACTCACGGTGACCGGCATCTCGCTCTGGCTGCGATCTACTGTCATGGTGCGGTTCTCGCGGACCGCTAATGAGATGCTATAGTCCGCCGATGAGTTTGCATAATTTATTAATGAAAGACAGATGACAAAATAATGAGCCACGAGGGGCAAAAACACAACTAAGGTTATAACTAGACACAGGATACGAGTCCCAGGAAAAACACTTACTGTGATGAATGAGAGTAGATGAATGTTCAATGAGTGACATCTGACGACGTCTGACGCGATTGCAGCCCTGAGAGACAGAAGCTGCTCCCTAAAATAGGGTGAGATAATTAATCAGCTGCTGAGGCGTCAACAGCTGAATCAGATCAAGGCCAGCTGTCACTGCTGAGCTCGGCTCTGACAGCCGGAAGCCCCGCAGAGACGCTGTCAAAATAAGAGCTCAGAGAGCCCACAATGAATTATTAAAGAATGGGGAGAAAACACTGCATGGCCTGAGCGCGGACGAGATCGGTGCCCAGACCATGACAGTCGTACTGTACTTAGAAATAAGTACAAGAGTAAGGCAGCAGTTAGCAGGTGAGATTGTAAAAAACGTGAAGCTTTGCTGTAGTTTTAGCTGTTTTTTTGAGCTTACATGCAGGACCGCCACGCTGCATGCTCACTCGCTGTGTGTTGTTTCGGATAGCAGCACTCAGAGCAATAGTAAATAAGATAATAAGATAAGGTAAGAACTGGTTAGCCAAAGTAGTAAATAAATATACATATGTACACAGTTATATACACAGTGCAGGAGCATTGCAGCTAGATGGTATCAACAGCATTACAGTTTGTTAAATTACTCGGCAGAATATAAATATGTATCCAGACAGTATATTTTGCATTTGAATCAGCTGTGTTGTTGCCACCCTCAATAACAATTGTAATTGTCTAAGTTGTGTATTGGAGGGGACGATCTCTATTGTGCAAAGTTGTTACGTTTAGTACATTTAATACGACCTTTACAAGCAGCCCTGGTTAGGTTATAAAGTCTGCCAGCCGAAAGTAGGAAAGACCTGCGGAATCTCTTCCTTGTGCACTTAGGATGGCACAGCCTACCGCTAAATGAGCTCTTCAATGCGTTCAGTGTGTCCCGCATGAGGTGGGACTCAGACTCCAGCAGAGATGACAGCTTAACCACCATCCTCCTCTCTCCTATTTCCTCCTCTGTGTCGAGGCGGCACCCCAGAACAGAGCTGGCTTTTTTGATCAACCTGTTCAGTCTCTTTCTGTCGGCTGCCGTGATACCATTGCCCCAGCAGACTACTCCATATGTGATGGCTGATGCCACCACCGAATCGTAGAAGGTCTTCAGGAGTGCCCCTTGCACTCCAAAAGACCTGAGTATCCTCAGGAGATACAACCTGCACTGCCCCTTCTTGTAGAGCTTGTTGGTGTTGTGTGACTAGTCCAGTTTATTGTTCAGGTGAACACCCAGGTACTTGTAAGATGTCACTATCTCAATGTCTGTTCCCTGGATGTTTACCGGTGCTGTGGGGGGTTGTCCTCGCCTGCAGCAGTCCACCACCAGTTCCTTGGTTTTCCTCACATTGATCTGGAGACAGTTCTGCAGGTACCAGTCCACAAAATCCTGGATAAGTCCTCTGTAATGTATTTAAAGGGGGAGTTACTTTTGAAGACAGTGGGTGTACGAACAATTAGGAGAAGCTTTTGTGTTTCAGTCTGTGGGGTTAAATTATAGAAAGAATTAAATATGGAGTTAAAACAATGTCCAAACATTTCGAGTTTAAAAAAAGTACAAAAATAAGAAATTAGATAAATACAGGGAGGAAGATGATTCTGTTAATCACTAGGGTTGGTTGGGCAAAAGTCTATGAGAGTCATTCATAGATTATATAATCAGTAGGAATTTGTTTACTCGTGTTTTCATTTTTGAATTTCTATTATTATTAATAAGTAATAAGATTTTGAAATGAGTGTTGAGATTTGTTCATTCACATCCTGCCTCATTATGTTTCTATTGTTGTTATGGCTATGTATGTATGTATGTATGTGTATATGTGCATGCAGGTATATAGGTATGTTAATTAGTTAATGATGGGATAGGACATGCTAAGCTTCAATCCTGTTCCTTTTTGAACTGCATTTTAATTTTTTAGATTTTTATTCTTGTTTTTATTTTGGTCTTGTTCAAAATAAAATAGTATCAAATCAAATCAAACTTGCCTCTATTTCCTCCGCAAACTGAGGAGAGCACGAGTCCCACCCCCATCATGTGCTCATTCTACCGGGGCACCATTGAGAACATCCTCACCAGCTGTATCACATTGTGGTATGGAAGCTGCACCACCTCCTGCCGGAAGACTCTACAATGCACAGTGAAAGCAGCCAGCAAGATCATCGGTGCCCCTCTGCCTCCCCGTCTTGGACATCTACCTCACCCGCAAAACTATCAACATTGCCCCTTGGGGAGAAGGTACTGGAGCCTCCAGGCCCGCTCCACAAGACTGCTAAACAGCTTTGTTCACCAGGCCCTCAGTACCCTGAACTCTGCCCCCCAACCATAACACACTCACCCACACAATAACTACCTCAGCTGTTTGCACAGAAAGACTTGGCACACCAACAGTAATACATCTGTTGCTGTACAGTATGTCTCTGCACCTTACTGCAACCATTTGCACAAATGCCATACCTGCTGCTGTCTGTTATTGCAGTTCTGATCATGTACAGTCCAATCTGTCATTGTCTGTACCTACACTACCACATTGAACTTTCAATTACAGGTTTTACAGCTCTACTTTTTTCTTTACATAGGATTGCTGGGTTTTATCTTTATTTGTACTACAGGATTGCTGTTTTTTTTTTCTTTTATCTTTATTTACACTATGGGTAGCATTACTGTGCATAGACTGCTGTTGTTGTTTTTCCATCCTTACTCCTTTTTTTTTTCCTTATATATTGTGCACACCACTGAAGAGAGAGAAACGGCATTTCAATTCTCCTGTATGTCCTGTACGTATAGAAGCATCGACAAATAAAATCTTTGAATCTTTGAAAATCTTGGAAGAGTTTGAATATATGTGACCTTGACCTCAAGTTCAGAGGTCAGGTTTTCTATAACTCTTGTAAACATGATAACTTGAGAAGAAAATGAAATATGTTTCAGTTTGATATCATAATTCTATCTTGGATAAATTTGAATTTTTTGTGGCCTTGACCTTAGAGGTCAGCTCTCAAAAATCTTAGCTCAAGTAGGTTCATTTTGTCTTCTTTTAATTATTTACCTTTTGTTCTTATTAAAGACAAAAATAGAAAGGAGATGTTTTTTTTTTCCTTCTTTACATGTTTCGACTGTTCACTGCAGCCTTCATCAGAAGTGTCAGCTGATTGCTGCCAGGTGTCATTTTATCAGCTGACTTTTGTAGGCAGGGCCAGCCCAGCAGACCTGTCAGATCCACCAAGCCGGCACCTGATACTCACAACCAGCATCACCCCCGGATCTATGGAACCCCAAAAATACATAAGAAGGATATCCCACCGCGACCAGTAATAGTATCGGATCAGTTACATACAACTTATCAAAAGCCCTGGTTGAAATCATCAAACCCCTACTTGGACTATCAGAATACCACTGCAAAAACTCAAAAGAGCTGGCACAGGAACTCAAAAATATGAAAACAGAATCAGACGAGATCTTCATTTCACATGATGTCATTTCATTATTCACAAAGACCCCTGTTGATGTCACACTACACACAGTGCAAGAACGCCTCAGAAATGACAGAACCCTAAAAAGATGCACTAATCTCACAGTTGACGACATATCTGAACTATTACAATTTGTTGCAAAATCCACCTATTTTCAATACAGAGAAAAAATTTACAGACAAAAAGAAGGATTTGCAATGGGAGACCCACTATCAGCCATCATGAGCAGTTTTTTCATTGAGGATCTGGAAAACAAAACCATCAACACAGCACCCACACAATGTAAACCCACCCTATGGAAAGATACGTGGATGACATTTTGGAGAAAATAAGGAAAGGACACACACAAGAACTCAGTGACCATCTGAATAGCATGGACAGCACTGGGAATATAAAATTCACACATGAAGAGGAAGAAAATGACACCATAGCCTTTCTGGACATGAAAATCCACCATAACGATGACAGAAGAATAAAAATCACAGTCTACAGGAAACCAACCCACACGGATCAATACCTACTATGGACATCAGAACACCCCACAGCACACAAACTATCAGTTGTCAGGACGTTATATGACTGGGCCACCATCATCACAGACCAAGAAAACAGGCAGGAGGAAAACCACATAAAACATGCACTCATACACTGCCAATATCCAGTATGGGCCATAAACAAAGGGAAACAGCAAGTCAAAAACAAAGAAAACAAACAGGAAACAAGACACAGAACAAAAGCTAAAATCAAAAACAAGGACACCATAACTATAACATAAATCCGAGGGATAACAGAACCAATTCAAAGGATCATGAAAAAATACAAAATAAACACAGCAGTAAAACCACACAAAAAATTAAGACAGTTATTAATACACCCCAAGGACAAAATAGAACAAGACAAAAAATGCAATGCAATATATGAAATATCATGCAGATCATGCAACAAAACCTACATTGGAGAAACCGGAAGATCATTCACCACAAGGAAAAAAGAACACCAGAAGGAATGTGAGAAGGAAACACAAGGACGACTCACAAGATCACAAAAAGAAAAGGCAGAACAAGAAACATTAAAAATCAGCAATATCAGATCACTGCAAAAGAAATAATCACATCATGGACTGGGACAAAGCAAAAATTATTGGATCGGAGAGTAACAGACACAAACGCTGGATCAAGGAAACCATAGAAATCAGGAAGCGGGGAAAAGATAGCATGAACTGGGATGAGGGGGCCTTTATGCTTTCCCACACCTGGGACCACATTCTCCAGAAACCATCGGACGGCGGAAAGCAGGGCCGGTTCGGTGGATCTGACAGGTCTACTGGGCTGGCCCCACCTACAAAAATCAGCTGATAAAATGACACCTCGTAGCAATCAGCTGACACTTCTGATGAAGGCTGCAGTGAACAGTCGAAACATGTAAAGAAGGCAAAAAACATCTCCTTTCTATTTTTGTCTTTAATAAGAATAAAAGGTAAAAAAAAAATCTCAAAAATCTTTTTAAATGTGATAACTGACATGATTTAGGACCCAGGAGACAGACACTGACACGGGCAGATTGTGACAATAATCCCTTTATTCAATCGTGAGTGAATGTAGTGCGTGAGTGAGTGCGAGTATTGTGTTCTGGTCACTGGAACTGAGCAACCTGGACGGAGACCCGGCAACCCTGTAACACACAAGCAGACACAATTATCGCTGTACAGTACTCGTGGGTGACTGTAAGAGAAGGCTTACTTGGGCAAGGCGCAGGGGGCGTCCTGCTGAATTCCAGCGGCTGTGTGACGTGGTGGTGAAGGTGTCCGTGGCCGTGCTAGAGAATCCACCTGTGACTGTGACGAGGGGAGTTCCAGAGAAGATGACTGCAGTGATTCCACTGACCGTGATGATGACTACTCAGAGGATGGTGAGGATAGTGATTCCTCTGACTGTGGCGATGACAGTACTGAAGATAGTGATGACGAGGATTCCACTGATCCTGGTGACGTCTGTTCCTGCAACCGAGATAGTAACAGTTCCTGCAGCAGAGGAGCAAGACGTACCGAAAGACGAGGTGGTAGCGAGGAGCTACGTGGGTGAGGTGGCGTTGCCCCGTCAGCTGGGGAAGCTGGTCCGCCGCCTGGGAGGTCCACCTGTGCACAGGGGTTAAGACAAGGGGTAGAGTAACAAATAGTTCTCTTACGTGGTTGAACTTGACGAGAGGTTCTTGACGAGGCTCGAGAGCGGAGCTCTGGTTCATTCTCCGACGAGGAGGACAGACGACTCTGTGACGGGCTGTCAGCAACGCTGGCTTTTAACAGCCGTTGATTAGCACCTGTTGGTCTGTGCGCAGCTGGAACTGATGACGCCAATGACGGCCCAGAGGCCGCCATGACAGTACTCCCCCCTCTAGCAGTGCCTCCAGGCACCTGCCCAATTCTACCTGGATTCGCCCGATGGAAATCCCGGATCAGCTGTTTATCCAGGATCAACGCTGGGCGAATCCAAGAACGATCCTCCGGTCCAAAGCCCTCCCAGTCCACCAAATACTGAAGACCACGACCTCGCCTGCGGACGTCCAGGATGGCAGTCACCCCCCAGGCCGGATGGCCATCGATCATCCTCCTGTAAAAATTAGTAAAACCCAAGAACCCTTGAAGTTGCTTTCTGGAGGTGGGTGTAGGCCAATCCACTACTGCCTTGACCTTGGCCGGGTCCGGGAGCACCTGGTTCCGGGCTATAATAAACCCGAGGAAAGAGGTTTGGTCAGTGTGGAACTCACATTTCTCGGCCTTGACCAACAGCTGATTCTCCAGGAGGCGCTGTAGTACCTTACGGACATGCACCTGATGTTCTTCTAGTGTGCGGGAGAAGATTAGAATGCCATCAAGATATACGAACACAAACGAGTTTAGGAAGTCCCGTAAAACATCGTTTATTAAACGTTGGAAGACGGCTGGAGCGTTGGTTAACCCAAACGGCATTACTAAATACTCAAAATGCCCGCTAGGGGTCCGGAAAGCCGTCTTCCACTCATCTCCTTCCCTTATGCGCACTAGGTGATAGGCATTCCTAAGGTCTAATTTGATAAACCAGCACGCCCCCTGGAGGGAGTCAAAAGTGGTGTTCAGAGGCAGAGTGTATTTGTCCTTTACCGTTATCTCATTCAGACCCCGGAAGTCGATGCAGGGGCGTAATGAGCCGTCCTTCTTCCCGACGAAGAAAAATCCGGCTTCCACAGCCGAAGACGACGGGCGGATGATACCAGAGGCCAGGGACTCCTTGATGTATGTATCCATAGCCTCGCGCTCCGGGGCTGATAGGCTGTATAGGCGGCTTGCAGGAAGAGGGGCCCCAGCCTTCAGATTAACTGCGCAATCATACGGGCGATGGGGGGGTAAAGACAGCGCCCGAGACTTGCTAAAAACCTGCCCCAGGTCATGGTAGACCTCTGGCACCTTGGACAGGTCCGGTGGTGACGAATGAGGTTGAGGCACCTTGACAGACGGGGCGCACGTCGCAGATTGGAGGCAGGCACTAAGACAGAACGTGCTCCATGCTGTAACTCTCCCTGCTTGCCAATCAATGGCAGGGTTATGCAAGCGAAGCCAGGGGTACCCCAGGATAACGGGTGAAGAAGAGACGGGCAGAACTAGGAACTTAATTTCCTCCCTGTGGTTTCCAGACACAATAATGGATACTGGGGCCGTCTGATGGACGACGGTGGTCAGAGATGCCTTGGACAGAGTGATAAGTTTGACAGGGGGATCTAGAGTCTGACAGCTCAGGCCCATCCGGGTTGCCAGGTCTCGAGAAACAAAGTTCTGCTCTGCACCGGAGTCAACTAATGCTAGGGTGGAGTGTTCTGTATGTGCATGGATCAGTCTGATGGGTAATCGGCAACTAGTAAGGGGTTCCTCTGAATTCCTGCCCGTGAATCCCCCTACTGCGATCCACGGGCCTTCCCTTTTAACTTACTGGGACACTCGAAAACCCCATGAGACTCTTTCCCACAATAGAAACAGAGGCCCTGATCCCTGCGGCGCTGCTTCTCAGCTGCTGACAATTTAGACCGGCCCATAACCATAGCCTCCTGATCCGGGGATTCCTCTGGCGCAGGTAGAGCGAGAAGAGGAGAGTTAGTAACGCGAGGGCGGGGTTTAACCGAACGGGAAGTAGCTCGCCGTTCCGCCGCCCGCTCCCTTAATCTGCTATCCAGGCTAACTGCTAGGGCGATCAAATCATGCAGGTTGTTTGGTTTATCCCGTGCCGCTAACTCATCCTTTAACTCATCGTTGAGACTGCGTAAGAAAATACCACACAGTGATGGCTCCCCCCACCCAATCTCTGCAGCCAGGACCCGGAAGTCAATAGCGTAGTCAGCAGCTGATCTCTTTCCCTGCTGTAGGCTCAACAGTCGTTCTGTCAACACCTCACCCCTATCAGTATGGTCAAACACGGACATAAATTCTGTCACAAACTCCTGGTAAGTAAGCGTAGAGTAGCTTGGTTTAGCCATGATAGAATATGCCCAATCTAAAGCTTTACCTGCCAACAAATTAATGACATAACCAATCCGGTTGGAATCAAGGGTGAAATCTCCCGGAACGCGGAGAAAAACTGATTCACATTGTAATAGGAATCCTCAGGCTTCCCTGAGTTTTCCGCTGAACCGGGCAGGTGTTGGAATAGGGGTGAGGCGAGAGAACGATGAGATAAGTAAGCACATGGGCGAATCTTACCGTCCTTGGGAGAGCGTTGGGAGAGTACCGCTCCTACTCCCGAATCAGAGGCGTCCACCTCCACCAGGCATTGCAGCTTCGGGTCCACCTGCGTGAGGACTCGGGCCGAGGCAAACTCCCTCTTCAGCTTCTCAAATGCTCCAGCTGCCTCCTCACTCCAGCGAAACGGGGTCTTAGGGGAGGTGAGGGCAGTCAGCGGGCGAGCGATATTCCCAAAGTTTGGCACAAACCTCCTGTGACTGTGACGAGGGGAGTTCCAGAGAAGATGACTGCAGTGATTCCACTGACCGTGATGATGACTGCTCAGAGGATGGTGAGGATAGTGATTCCTCTGACTGTGGCGATGACAGTACTGAAGATAGTGATGACGAGGATTCCACTGATCCTGGGGACGTCTGTTCCTGCAACCGAGATAGTAACAGTTCCTGCAGCAGAGGAGCAAGACGTACCGAAAGACGAGGTGGTAGTGAGGAGCTACGTGGGTGAGGTGGCATTGCCCCGTCGGCTGGGGAAGCTGGTCCGCCGGCTGGGAGGTCCACCTGTGCACAGGGGTTAAGACAAGGGGTAGAGTAACAAATAGTTCTCTTACGTGGTTGAACTTGACGAGAGGTTCTTGACGAGGCTCGAGAGCGGAACTCTGGTTCATTCTCCGACGAGGAGGACAGACAACTCTGTGATGGGCTGTCAGCAACGCTGGCTTTTAACAGCCGTTGATTAGCACCTGTTGGTCTGTGTGCAGCTGGAACTGATGACGCCAATGACGGCCCAGAGGCCGCCATGACAATAACTTTTGAATGAAATATTGTATGCTTTTCATATTGATCCCATAGTTTCATCTATGAAAAATTTTGGCCAGTTTTGATTTCAGGTGACTTTGCACAAAAATTCAGCCAAAATTTGGAGGAAGCTGAAGCACCCGGAGCATCAGAATCAGAATAAACTTTATTGTCTCTCACGGGAAATTTGTCTTGGATGACAGTGCTACATAATGCTGCATTCACCTTCAGTCACAATTTAAAACAACACACAATCAGCAATGTTTATAGACAAAAATTAACACTAAAAACAATAATGATAAAATTGTTATAATAATCAATCATATTCCACAATAAAATTACATCAGATCAATACATAAACCCTTGCAAGCATGGGGAAAACATGCAAACTCCACACACCTGGTGGTTCTGAACCACTGACCTTATTGTTAGGCAGTAGTGCTAACCACTGCACCACCATGCTATAGCTTGTAGATTTACATTCATGTATTCAGAAGCAACAAGTATAATGATCACAGCAGAACCCTATGTGGTCAAAGTACCAGCCAGTGAACAGTACTGCGTACTGAGTTCCACTTTGAGATTTGAGTAAGTTGCACTGCTTATCAGATTTGTGCAGTTACACATTTTCTTGTAAAAATGAAGGAAAACATGTGATGCAAAATCTCAAACATGCTCCATATATTGTTATCTAATTAAAAAAATGTGAATAAATTTTTTTTTTTTTTTAACCAAAATGATGTTAATTATTGGTTGACATATGTTAATCTTTCTTACTGACAGAGGACTCATCGGTTGTTGAAATCTGATCTGTTTCCAGGCCATGGTCAGTGTTACTGTGGAAACTGTTACTGTGCTGCTGGTTGGCATGGCGACAAATGTGAGTTCCAGTGTGACATCAGCCCATGGGAAAGCAAGCAAAGATGCACATCTCCAGATGGCAAAATCTGCAGCAACAGAGGTCAGTTTAATATGTTGAAAGTCAATATACACCACCTAATAGTTTTTTTAATTACTATAATTCTTAGTCAATTACAGTAATATACTATATACAGTATATGTATAGCAGGGGAACCACTATTATACAACATAAAATATACCAAAAACATGTTGTTCACAGTCTTTTATGTTTATTACTGGTGGTTTATGAAGCCATAAAATGAAGAAATGAGGAAAACGAAAAGGAAAGAAAGTGCAGCTTCAGACCCATTACACTCATTCACGTTAACTGGAACAGCGTTGCTAGGAAACAAGAAACAAACATTCTAAATGGGTTCAAGTTCATTTCCTGTTCACTGGAATTATTAAAGAGAGGGGAAAAAAGCTTCTATTCTGTCTTTATTTTGGCCATTCTACTTGTTTTGAATTTGTTATATTGTTTTCTTGTTGTCTCCAGGTTTAATTTCATTTTATCCACACCCTGTATTGGAAAAACTAAATGCATCTTACAGTATAATAGCAAATAATCAATTTAAATAAAACTGCTGTTTGAAAACTCATGTACAGAGAACTGAACAGTACAGCAATTCACAAAACGTCTGTTAACGTTTAGTAGAAGGGGTCAGCCATCTGGGACAAAATGTAGATACATTTACATTAACGCAGATTAAATATGGGCACATGCAGTCTCTCAATGTTTAATATTAATGTGGATGTGGGGTTGGATGGTTGTACAAAAACGGCACCCCTGGTTGCTGCATCTTCTCATATTAGATTATGACAGATCCTTTTATTATCCTCTAAAACTGAGAATAAAGGAAAACTCAAAGGGAAAGCATGTATTGGTTGCTGTAAAAGAATCATGTAAAATCTATTAAAAGTCATCAAAGCTCTGCAGAAAAAGAGAAAACTTCTCCAGCCTAACCCAAGTGATCCTGAGGGATTGTAAGACATCTCTCTAGAAATAATTACAGTGAACTGGCTGAGGGTTGGCTAAGTGGCGGATAGAGCCTCATCAGAGAGCTGCAAATTTCTGGTTTAGAGCACAGCTGACACCCATGAGCAACAGGGCTCCTGACGAGGCGGCCCACTGTACCAAAGCAAACATTACCCGAGAAAAGAATAAAGGAAATGAGACTGCAAATCTGAACCGTTGGTGGGCTGGGCATGGCGTTTTGAGCTCAGCAGCCATTGTGGTTAATAGTTTTCCAACACTGCAAATCACTCACTTTCACCGGTCATGCAAGGTGGCGGCAGGTAAAAGAACCAAAAATTATCTGTATGTAGCCACAAAACATAATTGGTGTTAAACTGATCATGCAAGAGTTCTAAATTGAACTGTTCTCTGTAGCAAGGAAATAAAATGTTCATATTATGACACTAAACTGGCATCCTCATAAATTTGTTAAATATTCTTCAAAAATTGACAACTTCTATCTATAAATGCAAGAACTCCCTGTCTGTTTGTGTGTGTGTGTGTGTGCATGTGTGTTCCTCAGATATCTCCCAAACCATTCGTCAGACCTACCTCAGATTTTATACGCGCTTTGCTGAGGTTACGAGAGTGTGCATCCCCAAGTATGGAGTTGCTTAGTCAAAATATGCATCTTTTATCAATAAAAGTTTAGCCACCGCTCTGTCTCCTCTGTGTCTCTTCTTCTTCTTCTTTTAGATTTGATTGGCGGTTGGCAACCAGCTTACAGGTGCTCTTCCGCCACTGACTTGATTATCATCACTCTGTATCTTTGTATAAGGAGTTCTTATAAGGAGTTCTGAACAACTCCTTATGTGTGAAAAAATTATCTGTCCTTGGACTGTGCTCTCTTCATCAGTGTTGCCAGGTTTCATGAGAGAAACAAGCAACCAGCTCTATGGAAACAAGCCCCAAAAAAGGCCAACAGGCAATCTACAACGTTGTGTAAAAAAGAGGCAGCTTGATAACATATATAGATGTATAGATTTATTTTTGTTTGCAGTGAATTAACTGTAAACACAGTCAGCATTGAATAATGGAATTTTATAAACTCTAATTAAAAGAAAATGCATATGCATTCTGCATAAACAACAGCAAATTTATAGTAAACACAGTCAACATAAAAACTTTAAATAAATAAAATTTTTAAGCTCTAATCAAAAGAAGAGACGTGCATTCTGCATAAGTAACAGCACTAAACACGATTACAATTTAATGATGTGGGATGATTGGAGTTGTTGTCCGCTAGTTGTTTAAACAAAACTAAATATTGCTCTGTTATTATACGACAGTTGACAGCTTTAATTATGTGGAAAATTATCTTTTAAATTGACAAACATTATATGTGTAACTCGTGGCAAAATTTGGTAGCGATCAAAAAATAATTTTGCTCTTGCCATTCCTTTCATTTGCACTGATCTGTATTAAAAAACCTGGATAGCTCACGCCCCATTAGTGAGTACAGAGCTGAGTGGAGTCAGGCGGGCCACTGATCTCTATAGAAAAATTGGATGGATCATTGGCCGCCAGAAGTGAAGCCCCTGGCAGGCCACTCTTACCTCAAATTAGCAACTACACGTTAAAAAACAAGCCCAAAAACCCACAACCCGCAACTGACGAGATTTGCAAGCGATTTTAGAGAAAAACAAGCCCAAAGTCACTTATAATAAGTGGACTTGGCAACTATGATCTTCATGCCCTGGCTTCAGGAAGTGGGGCGGGGTTTCGGATTGACTCTGCGGATTGGATAATACATGGCATCACAACCAGTCAGTCACCACAGTGAAAAATGACAAATTTTACTAATGCTTAAAAAAATTATACAATAAAGTTGCCGCGATTGCGTAGGTCTAAAGGATAATTTGGCATATGTGGAGAACATACCGGGTCTGACAAAGAACACTGGTGTATCCAAAACAAAACATGCCGGGAGAAGCAGCGGCCCGACACAACCTGGCTTAAAGGCACGCTAACTGATGGCGATTAAAAAAGTTTATTTTCAGTAAAGTGGCTTCTAGAAGTGTGGGTGGGGCTTTGGATTGACTCCATACTGATTCTATCATCACGACCAGTCACCAGAGCGCTCCACAAACAAACCAAGGAAGTGAAAAGCAACAAATTTGGCCAGAAAAAGAGAATACTGATGATCTAATACTTAAAAAATTATACTATTGTGGAGAATGTGTTCAAGGATGAGGCTGAGTTTGTTCCTCAGATTCAGCTTTATTCACAGATCACATCTCCAACAAATCTCAAAGCCAGTCAAGAGGAAGTTTTCATCTCACATCAGGAGTTTTATACCCCGGGCACGAAACAGCAGTCACATGGTGTTTAATCAAACATACAGTCACATGGTACTTAATCTCAATCACAAAGTAACCCCTTTGATCTCACGCCATTGTCCTCTAGTCTCTGTGGCCCGGAAATCTTCCCCGGTCGTCTCCCGGAAACAAAGGCCGAATCTCACACTCCTCTGGTGAATCCCAGAGTCTCAGTCCTCTTTGTTCCATGAGACGTGAAGCACACAATAAACATACAGCAACACATTTGTGGGGAATATGTAACCAACATATGTGCCACACTATAATGTTGCTGTGATTGTGTAGCTCTAAAGGATAATTCGGCATATTGATGGTTGAAATGCAAAACCTCCTATCTGCAGGATTTTCTGATTTGCGGATTTCACTTTAATGAATGAATGAATGAATCTTTATTTCGGATAGATTAAAAGTAAAGATTAAAAAAGAAACAGAATAATATAACAAGGGGGAAAAAATCCAACAAGGTCAAATTAACAATAACTCCTCTGATTATACAGTTCAACATAAGTTATCCGAAATGGGTGATGGCTGAAGCCGCAGCTTATATTGCCCACCCATATTCCATCCAAGAATTCAAAAGAAAAACAAAACAAGAGCGATTACAATTCGGAACAAAGCTAAGACAAAATGTGACAAAAAAAAACTAAGCAACAACACAACACAGACTGGATATGACAAATTGGGTGATGAGAACAAGGAAGGCTGCTTATATCTGTGTGTAAGACAGTCCCGTCCTTTATTGTGACAGAAGATTATTCTGATGAAAAAAAAAAATAGCATAGCATTCTACAAGAAAACAAAAAGTTTTTTTTTTTTTTAGTTTTCTCAAAAAAGTGCACTTTTCAGAAAGGACGTTTTGTGTTTCGGCCATCGATATGTGGAGAACACGAGGTGCATGGGTGTGCGGAGGGGGGGAGCTGCTGGACCAGTTGATCGCATTCCTTCCCAGGGAACCAAGCTCAGCCTGCCCGATTAACGGGACGGAGTCTCGGCTGCTGCTTCATCCATGCTTCACCCGTGTGTCACCGCTGTCCTTTGCGGCGCCGCAGGTTCAACATGGCACTCCTCCCAGTGCACAGCTATTTAAAAATTAAAAGTTAATAATAATACCACCATGATTGCGGAGCAGAATGGCCAGATCAATTACATATTATGTGCGGACACATATGCGCGTTTTGACTAAACGACGACCGTGAAAAAAACCCAAATAACAAAATAAATCATTTTTTTTACTGACAAATGGGCAACACTGATGCAACAGTTGCTGCTAAACGAGTCATTCTGCTGTGTATAATAATGTTCGGTGTTTTGTACTTACAAGATTGCTAAAATATAAAAGGATGCACTACAATGGGTCTCAAATATTTGTAAACGTGTCCTGTTATAGTACTGCATGAGTTTATTGATGATAGACTATAAACTACATATATAAACTAAAACAATTATAATGATGACTGAACAACTCCCGTTCCCCATAGTGCAAGATACAACACTTATGAATATAAGTCATAAAAGATCACACAAATAAGTCTGACAAAACAAATAAACAAGGGTTCTTAAACAGTCGTTAATACTGGATATCCCATTCATTTTCAGTAATTTGGTAAATAATATTCACACAGTCAAATAAATCTTAGTGTTCAGTCCCTTTTATATTTGTCAAAGTCTAACACGTGTGACTGCTTACATATAGGCTGCAACTCTTTGTATTCCACTTTCAAACAGCCTACTAACCTGAGTGGTGGCTCAGTTGGTAGAGCATCTGCTCCACACCCGGGAGGTTGTGGTTCAAATCCCAGCCGGGTCATGCTGAAGACCATATAACAGTGGAACTTCCTGCCGTCCAGCTTGGTGCTCAGCAATAATGGGATGGAGGAGGGAAAATTTGTGGCGGTGCCTTGCATGGCAGTGACCCCTCTGATTCTAGATGTGATTAACATTGTAGATAAGAGAAATGTAATTTTGTTCTACTGTACATGATGGACTGAATGACAGTAAAGTTGGCTTTACCCTTTATATTTTGGCCTATAAAGCCTAAATGGGCTACCTGTTTTCAGACAAGAATACTTGCTTTCTACGGGCATAAGTTAGGCATATTTGGGACTTTATAATGCAAGTGTGTGTTTGCTTTTCTTTTAAAATTACCACTTGTTATATTTACTTTTTAATCACAAATTTTCAACTTTTTTAAAAAAAAAATCAGAGTGTGGAGCCCATAGTTATAACCTATATAACTCACATGTGGCTGGCTGAATTCAGCCAAGAGAGACTTTGAGCTAGCCATGTGTATTGACTTCACACCTCGAGAGGAAGACGTGTCTGCACCCCCTGGGGACTCAGGAGAGAGGAGAAGATTACCCGGCCTGACCTTTGGGGGTCGGAAAGGAGAACAGAAGGACTCTGGGTGTTCTATTAGAGATGAAAGGATGTAGCTGAGTATTGTGACTTTTGTGTGTGATGTATTGTTAGAAGATGAAGGTATAAATGTATGTGTGTGACTGCGTCCTGTCTCTTTTCACTCCGATCGAGAGAGGACGTAGGATTAATGGGGAATTAAAGCAGTTACTGGAAAAATCATCCAGTCTCCTCAATTCTTGACTCCTACAATTGGTGACCTACGCATGAATCTGAGCACGCTGAGGCTGGAGGACAGCCTCGTGATCGATATGGAAGAGCTGGGAGACAGCCGCTCAGACCCGGATTCACCGGGGAATGCCAGCAGGGGCACAAGACTGATTAAGCTCCCCGAGTTCTGGCAAAGCGACCCGCACTCGTGGTTCCAGCATGTGGAGTCGCGGTTCCTGCTCGGGGGAGTTTCAGTGGCTGACATTAAATTCCATAATGTCATCACGACGCTCGACAGCCGCACGGCTCGGTGTGTGTGGAGCCTGGTGCAGCAACCACCCGCTGCCGGCAAATACGACGCGCTGAAAGCCACCCTCATCAGGAGCTTCATGCCGTCGTCTGAGGCAAAAGCCAGGCAGCTGCTGGACCTGCGCGACAGAGGTGGACACAGGCCGACTGTCCTCATGGAGGACATGCTACAAATGATCGGGACGGACAACGACGCGTTCCGTTTCAAACATATTTTCCTGAGAACCCTCCCAGCGCACACGAGAGGTTCCCTGTCCAGCAGGAGATGTTTGACCCAGCAGGACTTCTGCGACCTGGCCCAAGAGGCGGAGCGGCTCCTCAACGCCTGCGAGGAACAAGAGGCTTCTGTGGCAGCGGCAGACCTCGGCGCGGCGGCCGGGGGCAGTGTGGAGCCAGAGACGGCAGTGACCATCCCAGCGGCAACAGCAGCGGCGAGATTCCGTGGCAGGGGAGATGACGGCCTCTATTTTTACCATCGACGTTTCGCTGGGAAGGTGCACAAATGCATCCCGCCCTGCAAGTTCAAAAAAGCAGGGAAACGACTGGGCCGAGAGCCGTTAGCAGCTTCCACTCTCGGCGAACGGAACAAGCTACTTTATCTCACAGACGCGGGCTCCAGGCGACAATTCCTAGTGGACACCGGAGCCCAGAGGAGCTTCATCACTGCCACCTATGTTGATCGGGTCGCGGGACCCCGCGGAGACGGAGCGACAGCGGCCAACGGCTCCAGCATCAAGACGTATGGAGAGAGAACCTTGTCTCTGTCCTTCCACGGCCGCACCTATGAGTGGAATTTCATCGTGGCGGCAGTGAGCTTCAATATGTTAGGTGCTGATTTTCTGTGTTCACATGGTTTGTTAGTTGATCTGGCCAACAAACAACTAGTAAATGCACTCTCTTTCTGTTCTATCCCTTGTGCAGCTCGGGTGTGCCCGCCGCCAGTTCAGACCAATGTCGCCACAGCAGGTGGTAAGTTTCACAGCCTTCTACACCAGTTCCCAGCACTCACAGTTCCTACTTTTTCAGCTAAGGTGGCGAAGCACGGGGTGGAGCACTTCATAACCACGAGTGGCCCACCCGTTTTTGCGAAGGCTTGGCGCTTGGATGCAGCTAAACTCTCCATTGCGCGCGAGGAGTTCGCCAACCTGGAAAGGTTGGGCAGAATTCGCCGCTCGAAGAGCGCCTGGGCTTCCCCCCTCCACGTGGTGCCTAAAGCCGACGGCTCATGGAGACCTTGTGGCGATTACCACAGGTTGAACAATGCCACAGCGCAGGACCGGTACCCAATTCCGCATATCCAGGACTTTTCAGTGCATTTGGCGAAGGCGCAAATTTTTTCTAAAATAGACCTGGTCCGCGGTTATCACCAAGTCCAGGTCCGACCAGAGGACATCCCCAAAACAGCCGTAATAACCCCGTTCGGGCTTTTTGAGTTTTTACGAATGCCGTTTGGCCTTAAAGGCGCCGCACAAACCTTCCAACGGATGATGGATGCAGTGTTGCGTGACCTTTCTTTCGTTTTTGTCTATTTAGACGACATTTTGGTAGCTAGTACCTCCGAGGAGGAGCACGCAAAACACCTCACGACAGTTTTTCAGAGGTTAGGAGAGCATGGGTTGATAATCAACCCGGCCAAGTGCCATTTTGGCGTGGCACAAATTGACTTTTTAGGGCACCGCGTTTCCTCGGAGGGAGCAGTTCCTCTGCCGGCCAAAGTACACGCGGTGGCAGATTTTCCCCAGCCTCGAACGATAAAAGCATTGCAAGAATTTTTGGGGATGGTGAATTTTTATAACCGTTTCATACCCCACGCAGCGCAGCTTATGCAGCCCTTGTACACCGCGCTCAAAAAGCAGAAGCCCTCCCATGTGATTGAATGGTCCCCGGAGCGGGAGCGCGCATTCACAGAGGTTAAACGGGCACTGGCAAACGCGGCACTGTTGGCCCACCCAGACCCGGCAGCCCGCATAGCGCTAACCACGGACGCGTCAGATGTGGCCATAGGGGCCGTAGTGGAGCAGCAGGTTGCCGGGGTTTGGCAACCACTCGCATTCTTCAGCAGATCCCTACGCGAGGCTGAGCAAAAATACAGCGCGTTTGACAGGGAGCTGCTGGCGCTCCACTTGGCTATTCGCCATTTCCAGTTCTGGTTGGAAGGGCGGCGTTTCACCGCGTTTGTCAACCACAAACCGCTCACTTTTGCGATGTCCAAAACTTCAGAACCATGGTCAGGGCGGCAACAGAGACAGCTGGCCGCAATTTCTGAATTTACCACCGATATTCAGCACGTAGCCGGTAAAATCAATGTGGTGGCAGACTGTCTGTCATGCGCAGTAACAGCACCCGTCCGCGCGGAAACGGATTGCGCGGCCGCTTACCCAGAGTGCGGTAACAGCGCGGACACACGCGCGGCTCCGGTCCACGTGGGAATAGATTATGCAGCCATGGCGGCGGAGCAGAGCAAGGACGCAGACGTGCGCACGCTCCTGTCTGGACCAACAGGGTTAAGGCTGGAACGCAGAAATCTACAAACTGGTTTCCCCCCGCTTATTTGCGATGTATCCACGGGGTGACCGCGCCCGGTGGTGCCAGTTGCGTGGCGCCGTCGCGTTTTTGACGCCGTGCACTCCCTAGGGCACCCAGGGGTGCGCGCTTCGGTGAAAATGGTGGCGGAGAAGTTTGTTTGGCCGAGCCTGCTCAAGCACGTGAAGGAGTGGGCTAAAACCTGCATGGCTTGCCAGCGCACTAAGATTCACAGGCACACTAAGGCGCCCTTAGAACCGTTCCACATTCCGGCTAAAAGGTTCGATCATGTGCACATGGACCTCGTGGGCCCCTGCCCACTTCACAAGGATTCACACATCTCTTGACAATGGTAGACCAAACCACTCGTTGGCCGGAAGTGGTCCCGTTAACATCGACCACAGCGGCAGAGGTGGCACGCGCTTTTTTAACAGCCTGGGTAGCGTGGTTCGGGGTCCCGTCAGATATTACGTCTGATAGGAGACCTCAATTTGTGTCGGAGCTGTGGTCAGCAGTGGCCAGCGGCTTAGGAGCGGTGGTACATCGCACGACCGCTTACCATCCCCAGGCCAACGGTTTATGCGAGCGTTTTCACAGGTCATTGAAGGCAGCCCTCAGAGCGTCACTGACGGACACAGATTGGGTAAACAAACTACCATGGGTTTTATTGGGGTTGCGTTCGGCACCCAAAGAGGATCTAGATGCCTCACCAGCAGAATTGGTCTTCGCACAACCGCTCAGGCTGCCAGGCGAGTTTTTACCCGACCACACGGCACCAGGGCCCTCCCCGATCCGGGGGTCTCTGAGTAACACGGGAGCAGAAATGCTCCCGGGCCCCGCTCATCACTCTTTCCCGCGTGTGTTCGTGCCCCAGGCTTTACGAGACGTAGCGTTTGTTTTTGTCAGGCACAATGCTCAGCGGCATAGTCTCCGCCCACCTTACGACGGTCCATTTCGAGTGCTGGAAACCAGGGAGAAATATTTTGTGCTAGATTTGGGGGGCAGGAGGGAGACAATCAGTATCGATAGATTAAAGCCTGCTTTTGTGTTGCATAACGAGTCTGTACGGCCGGCGGGCGTGCCTCGACGCGGCAGGCCTCCAAAGGGGCGGCCCCGGGACCCACCACGGGGGGCAAATAACCCTTCTCCCCCTCACTCCACAGATGCACAGCAGGACGGCCCAACACAGAGCAGGAGACCTGCATACAGCAGATTCGGGAGAAGCTTGAAACCTAAGCTGCATGCAGAATGATGTGTTTTGTTTTTTTTGTTTTTTTGGTCAGGTTGTTTGGGTTGCTGTGAGATTCTGTTGGGGGGGGTGACGTGCTGTATGACTGTTGTATGACTGTATGTGGGTGCCCAGTCTTTCGCGTGGAAGGGGAGAGTGATGTGGAGCCCATAGTTATAACCTATGTAACTCACATGTGGCTGGCTGAATTCAGCCAAGAGAGACTTTGAGCTAGCCATGTGTATTGACTTCACACCTCGAGAGGAAGATGTGTCTGCACCCCCTGGGGACTCAGGAGAGAGGAGAAGATTACCCGGCCTGACCTTTGGGGGTCGGAAAGGAGAACAGAAGGACTCTGAGTGTTCTATTAGAGATGAAAGGATGTAGCTGAGTATTGTGACTTTTGTGTGTGATGTATTGTTAGAAGATGAATGTATAAATGTATGTGTGTGACTGCGTCCTGTCTCTTTTCACTCCGATCGAGAGAGGACGTAGGATGAATGGGGAATTAAAGCAGTTACTGGAAAAATTATCCAGTCTCCTCAATTCTTGACTCCTACAAGAGTACAATTCTAACAAATTTCTTTCTCACAGATTTGCAGTTTTTTCCCTTGTAAATATGTGATTTTTGTTGTATATTTATATATGTTTAATTTGTAACTTTGCATGTACTGTACTCCACAGTATGTGGAGAATGCTTTTCTAAACCTTAATTTAATAAATACAGCTAAACCTTTGTTGTTCATGGACTCTTCCCTCTTTTTGTTACAAGTCTTGAGCTGTGTTTGTACACCATGTTCAAAATTATTATGCAAATGATATTTGTCTCTGATTTTCCTAAATAGTCAATGCAAATGACAGTCAGTACAATTTTCAAGTCATCAATCGTTAGAGCATAATTCAGATTTTATTGAACAAACCTCCTAATGAGAACTATATTTTTGCAAAATAAAAGAACTCAAAATGCACTGTTCCAAATTATTATGCACAATAGAGTTTCAAAACATTTTATTGGTTGTAAAGAACTGAAAATGGTCATTTGTTGAATTTGCAGCATTACAAGGTTATATTTACTGAAACCAAAAGCTATTTCAATCAAAAACATCTTTACAGGCCAAGTTACATGTTAACATTGTTAACATTGTTAACTTTGATATAACCTTCACAATTCTTGCATCCTTTGAACTTATGAGTTTTTGGAGAGTTTCTGCTTGAATTTCTTTGCAAGATGTCAGAATAGCCTTCCACAGCTGCTGTTTTGATGTGAACTGCCTCCCACCTTCATCGATCTTTTGCTTGAGGATGCTCCAAATCTTCTCAATAGGGTTGAGGTCAGGGGAGGATGGGGGCCACACTATGAGTTTCTCTCCTTTTATGCCCATAGCAGCCAATGACACAGAGGTATTCTTTGCAGCATGAGATGGTGCATTGTCATGCATGAAGATAATTTTGCTATGGAAGGCATGGTTCTTCTTTCTGTACCATGGAAGAAAGTGGTCAGTAAGAAAGTCTATATACTTTGCCGATGTCATTTTCACACCTTCAGATACCCTAAAGGGGCCTACCAGCTCTCTCCCCATAATTCCAGCCCAAAACATGACTCTGCCACCTTCTTGCTGACGTCACAGTTGTGTTGGGACATAGTGGCCATCCACCAACCATTCACTACTCCATCCATCTGGACCATCCAGGGTTGCATGGCACTCATCAGTAAACAAGACTGTTTGAAAATTAGTCTTCATGTATCTCTCGTCCCACTGCAACAGTTTCTGCTTGTGAGCATTGGTTAGGGGAGGCCGAATAGTAGGTTTATGCACAACTGCAAGCCTCTGGAGGATCTTACACTTACGGTTCATGGGACTCCAGAGGCACCAGCAGCTTCAAATACCTGTTTGCTGATTTGTAATGACATTTTAGCAGCTGCTTTCTTAAACCAATGAATTTGTCTGGCAGAAACCTTCCTCATTATGTCTTTATCTGCACAAACCTGTCTATGCTCTGAATCAGCCACAAATTTCTTCACAGTACGATGATCACACTTAAGTTTTTGTGAAATATCTAATGTTTTCATACCTTGCCCAAGGCATTGCACTATTTGACGCTTTCTGTAAGCAGAGAGATCCTTGATCTTTTCCATGTTGCTTGAAACCTGTGGCATGCTTAATAATGTGGAGCATCCTTCTTAAGTAGTTTTCCTTTAATTGGGTTCACCTGGCAAACTAATTATGACAGGTGTCTGAGATTGATATCAGTGATCCAAAGAGACCTGAGACACATCCATGAGTTTAAATGAAAAACAACAACAACAACAAAAAAAATCAATGTTTATGACACTAAAATCCAATTTGCATAATAATTTGGAACGCGGTGTAAGGAGCTGGGTTTTGTCTGGGATAATCTTTTTTCTTTTCTTTTTTCCAGTGGATAGTTATGATACACTCTGACCCATATAAATATTTAAAACATGTTAGAATATTAATCTGCACTGATTTAAAAAAAAAAAAAACAACTAGCAGGTTCGGTTAATTGGCATCAGCTGAGGATGTATGAATGTGAGTTGTCACTTGCCCCTTGCTCCATGCCCCCAGGCCACAGTTGTAAATAAGAATGTGTTCTTAATCTGTCCTGCCTGGTTAAATAAAGGTTGAATAAATAGATAAAAATTGTTAATCACATATTGTTTTATAATTATTTGCAATTACATGCTAAACTTGCTGAAAAGAATCAATGAAAAAGAAATATGCTTTAGCAACTTTTATTTGCATTCTATTCATTCAATAAACCTGTGACCCTGATATTCAACAAAAATTCTGCTTGGGCAGGGGTCACCAATTAGTTTTCAAACTAACACTTTTTAAATTTTGTTTTTACGCTTCCTCTTTTATTTTGAAACAGTCAAAGAGGAAGTCAGTGCTTCTACATAAGGTAACTTTCCTTGGTATCTCAGCATGTGAAAGTATGGACAGAGCAATTCTCCATTGGTTTTCAGAGAAAATGCATTATGCTGACCTTAATGGTAATTGAGATGCTTCTGTTGACTTCATTCAGTTTTCTTCTGCTCACCCTGACAGAAACCCTCCATCTTTTCAGAATCTTGATTGAGCAGTGCCAATCAAGGATCACTACATCAGGCGTATATATGCGTGCAGGATGAGGTAGCGCACTTCAGGAGCTCTGGGCGTGGAGGATTAGTTAAGTGTTGTGTAAAATTTGCAAATTTAAACCCTGAAAAACAAGACATATTCTTATTTTAAGCTGAACCAGCTGCTGGGACAAACCAGTCACCATAGCTGACACCACCTAAGGAAGTGACTTGACAGCAACATTTTTGTTATGCATCGGTGCAAAGCAGAGGCATACCATAGTCTTTAGATACGTCTGTGTGTGTGTGGTTGTGTGTATCTTTCTGTCTGTCTGTTACTAGCTTTTCAGCTCACCCGGTCAAAATTAAGTGGAACTAAAGGCTTGTATCATTATATCGCCACATTTTCTCGACTTTTAATTTGCCAGCGTTTTGATATAACATTTTTTTTTTAAATAAACACAAATTTAACTCACCATTACCATTAATGCAGTCACAAAAAAAGGTATTGTAATAAAAGTACCTTTTTTCTCAGCTGCATTGATGGTAAGGGTGAGTTAAATTTGTTTTTATTTTGACAGCAAAGCCTCATCTGGAAATTGTGGCAAATTAAAAGTCGAGAAAATATGGCGATACAATGATACAGGCCTTTAGTTCCAGTGGGTTTTCAGTAGGTGAGCTGAAAAGCTGGTAACAGGCAGACAGACATACATACACAGACACATGAAGTGATTACTGTACGCCTATGTTGCCTTTGCACTGGGGCATAAAAATACAGAAGCACAAGAATAAAATTAGGAGCACAAAGAAAAATAAGGATTTTTTCTCATTTTTGAGAAATTATGCATGTATAGTTACACAATGCCATAGAATTGCAGGTAAACATATCAAAATTTCCCAAAGTAAAAGCATAATTATGAATATTAAATCAGAATGTTTTGGAATATTTCACACTTATGTGTAATGAATATTGAGAATTTCTTGAATAATCTTCAAAAAACTAAGTTTGTCCAAAAATTAATTTATTGAAATACAGAAGCAGTTTCTTGTATAAACAGTAAAAACAGTAAAAAAAACCCCAACAAAACAAAACAAACAAACAAAAAAACAGTCGTGGCCCAGCATAGTTACTACAATACCTTTTTTCCCTGCTCCATTGACCGTAAAGGTGAGTTAAATTTGTGTTTATTTCAAAAACAGTCTTATCTCGAAATTCTGGCAAATTAAAAGTCAAGAAAATATGGCCATACAATGATACAAGCCTTTAATTGCACTTAATTATGACCGGACAAGCTGAAAAGCTGGTAACAGACAGACGGACAGATACAACCACTCACACACACACAGACACATTTGACTGATTACCGTATGCCTCTGTTTTCACTGAGGCATAATAACTATGCTGGGCCAGTAGAGGTGGCAGTGCGACATTTTGACAGCCTAATGATGACTTCCTATCAACAGTCAATCTTGTGCTGAACTTCTAAAATAGCAGTTGTTACTGAAAACCAAACACATATTCAGCAACTACACCATATATTCCTCACATCGATTGTTTTCAGACTCATTTCAGTGCTTACTTTTGCAGTGAAAGGACAATGCACTTTCTTCCTGTAGTTTTCAGTTCACTGGTAAATACTACAAGTCCCACATTTCTTGTCTAAAAAACATGGCAGACCACAGACCGGACAGCTGACTGAAGGAAAAAAACGTTTAAAAGTAAGTTTTGTGCTTAAATTATATGCAGCGATTTTAATATTAAAACACTAATAACTCCTACAACTGCAATATTTGATTGTTAAAGCTTTTTACATTTATTAAGAAGACCAAGCAATTTATTAAGCTGAGGAGAAACATGACATCTGTAATCATTTTTTTATGCTGACTTTGGAATATCGCTATCCCATCTGTAACAATAATCACATTTTTATGCTGTTTTCCTTTCCTCTTCTTTGTCAGCAGTCAGAGCAGCTGTGAAGATAACAGGCTGGAAGCTAACTAAGAATATTGCATGTTTACTGTTTATACAGGTTCCAAGGTTGTCATAGCCAGGAGCGGCACTGGGGTTAAGCTCCCAGTGCTCATAAAATGCTCCTTATGGCGTGCGTCTCGAAAAGCCTCTGACAACTAAGTCCAACTCCTAGCCTGCCCGTGTGGTTTAGTCTCTAAGCCCGGCGGAACTGCTTTTACTAATAGGAGAAGGGGCGAGGGCGGATCTCTGGCGCCTGAAAACCAGATGCTTCGGGTAGATGGTGGCTCGTCAACCTGGGAAGGTAGCCCATCTATGGGAAGGTAAACCCTGATTTCAAACCTCCGCTGCCTTGCGGCATACCCGGTCACGGGAAAGGCTTCGGGAGTCAACCCTGAGGAAAAATCCAGAGTCGGAGCCCCTAAGGCAGTTCTATGTTGTGCTCAACATCATTCTGGCAGCTCC
The DNA here is from genome assembly GCA_020510985.1 of Pholidichthys leucotaenia. Taxonomy (NCBI): domain Eukaryota; kingdom Metazoa; phylum Chordata; class Actinopteri; order Cichliformes; family Pholidichthyidae; genus Pholidichthys; species Pholidichthys leucotaenia. The sequence goes on from CM035843.1 coordinate 96,670,158, forward strand.
TGCAACGGCGCTGGTGCCAAACTGTAGCAGCCCTGCTGTTCCTTTGGATTCATCAGTGACGTGGAGAGGGGGGACATGCTGCATGGGCAACATCTTGTCCTCCATATCTTCCTGCCCAGGCTTGAATCCTACCAACGCCCAACGCTGGAAGGTAGAACACCGGATCACTGGAGAGGACACTCCAGCTTCGCCTTTGGCGTAGACAAAACACGGGGAATGACAGTTACCGGTTATAAGCCACCGCTCAATTGGCGTAGAGCGCGGCGCCAGGGGTTGTTCCCGACGGTGGGAGGGATCATCGGATCTCACTGGACAGCTACCGCCCGCCTCAAGCTGGGCAGCCCCCAGCCAATAAGGTGTTGTCCTGCCACAGCTTGCTTTCCTCATTGGGCGCATGGGGATGAGGAGAAGTCCGAACAGCAGGCTGAGAACCTTCACACCAGGCAAGACAATAAAACAAAAGAGACCAACTCTAAAACTGGGAACTTGGAACGTCCGCACTATGATGACAGGACTTGCTGCTAACCTCAAGGACATCAACGACACTAGGAAGACTGCCATCATCAATAATGAGCTGAAGAGACTGGGAGTGGATATCGCCACTCTCCAGGAAACACGGTTGGCTGACGCAGGCACACTGAGAGAGAAGGACTACACGTTCTACTGGCAGGGAAAGGGCAGTGATGAACACAGGGAACACGGAGTGGGCTTCGCAGTGAAGAACACCTTGCTGAAGATGGTGGAACCGGGCAGCACTGGCTCTGCACGACTCCTCACCCTCCGCCTGAACACCACTCAAGGCCCAGTCACCCTCGTCAGTGTGTATGCCCCAACACTGACAGCCACACCAGAGGCAAAAGACGAGTTCTACGAGAATCTCGCAACAACTGTCAGGATCATCTCCAACTCTGAACAACTCATTCTCCTTGGAGACTTCAATGCCAGAGTGGGTGCTGACCACGACTCCTGGCCCTCCTGTCTTGGACCTTTTGGCGTGGGCAGAATGAATGACAACGGACAGCGGCTGCTCGAGTTCTGCGCATATCACGATCTGTGCATCACAAACTCGTTCTTCAAGACCAAGCCCCAACGCAAGGTTTCCTGGCAACATCCGCGCTCAAAGCACTGGCACCAGCTGGACTTGATCCTGACCAGGCGCACCTCACTGAAGAACGTGCTAATCACCCGTTCGTTCCAGAGTGCAGATTGCGACACAGACCATTCATTGGTGTGTTGCAAGGTCAAGCTGCAGCTGAAGAAATTCCATTGTGCTAGACACCCTGGAAAGGCATGGATTGACACCAGCAAGATGGCTCAACCAGAACTTGTTGAGCAGTTTGCCTCCACCTTTGAGAAGGAACTTGGTGTACCACAAGAAGGAGAATCTGCAAAGCAGAAGTGGGAAGCGCTGCGAAACACCATCCACCGCACAGCCTTGGCTACCTTTGGGAGGAAGACCTCGAAGTCACAGGACTGGTTTGATGCCAAGTTGACTGAGATGACCCCTGTCATTGAAGCCAAGCGCTCAGCACTTGCTGAGTACAAGAAGTACCCAAACGAGAAGAATCTCCAGATTCTCAGGGCTGCGAGAAGTAAAGTTCAGCAGACTGCTCGGCGCTGTGCCAACGAGTACTGGACTCAGCTCAGCCAAGACATTCAAACCGCTGCCATAACAGGGAACATCCGTGGTAGGTACGATGGCATCAAGAAAGCACTTGGTCCGGCTCAGAGCAAGACGGCCCCCCTCAAATCCTCCACTGGGGAGATGATCACAGAAAAGAACAAGCAGATGGAGAGATGGGTGGAACACTACTCCGACCTCTACTCCAGACAGAACACCGTGACACCATCAGCCCTTGATGCCATCGACTGCCTGCCATCCATGGACGAACTTGACGCCGAGCCAACCATCGACGAACTCAGCAAGGCCATTGATAGCTTGGCCGCTGGCAAGGCACCCGGCAACGACGGCATACCCCCTGACCTGATCAAGCACTGCAAGTCCGCCCTACTGCTGCCATTGCATGACGTCCTCTGCCAGTGTTGGAAGGAAGGTGCCATACCACAGGACATGAGGGACGCCAAGATCATCACCCTCTACAAAAACAAAGGGGAGAGAAGCGACTGCAACAACTACAGGGGCATCTCCCTCCTCAGCGTTGTTGGCAAAGTCTACGCACGAATTGTTCTCGTTCGTCTACAGAAGCTTGCCGAACGTGTCTACCCCGAGTCTCAGTGTGGCTTCCGCGCTGAGCGATCGACGGCAGACATGATATTCTCTATCCGCCAACTCCAGGAGAAATGCAGAGAACAGAACATGCCCCTGTACGTCGCCTTCATCGACCTCACCAAAGCGTTTGATGTGGTCAGCAGAGAGGGCCTTTTCAAGATCCTGCCAAAGATAGGATGCCCACCAAAGTTACAAAGCCTCATCGAATCGTTTCACACCAACATGCAGGGGATAGTGCAGCGCGATGGCAACATCTCAGAGCCATTCAACATACACAGCGGAGTGAAACAGGGCTGTGTACTTGCGCCAACCCTCTTTGGGATTTTCTTTGCTATGCTCCTGAGGCATGCCTTCAGCACAGCAACAGAGGGAATCTACCTGCACACAAGATCTGACGGCAGGCTTTTCAACCTCGCCCGCCTGAAAGCCAGAACCAAAGTACGCGAGGCTCTAATCAGAGACATGCTGTTCGCAGACGACGCTGCAGTCGCAACCCACACACAGCAGGAGCTTCAGACCCTGATGGACCGCTTCTCCCAGGCATGCAAGGACTTCGGGCTTACCATCAGCCTGAAGAAGACTAACGTCTTGGCGCAAGGCATGGAAGCACCACCAACCATCACCATCGACGACTACGAGCTGGAGGTCGTGAATCAGTTCACGTACCTGGGGTCCACGATCAGCAACAACCTCTCCCTTGATACAGAGATCAATAAGAGGATTGGAAAATCAGCCTCCACACTCGCTCACCTCACCACACGAGTGTGGGAGAATCCCAAACTCTCTGTCAAGACGAAGATGGCAGTGTACAACTCCTGCATCATCAGCACACTGCTCTATGGGAGTGAGACATGGACAACATACGCCCGGCAGGAAAAGAGACTGAACTCCTTCCACTTGCGCTGCATTCGCCACATCCTGGACATATCCTGGCAGGACAAAGTGCCCAACACAGAAGTTCTGTCCCGCGCCGGCCTTCCCTCCATGTTCACTCTACTCAGGCAGCGCAGGCTCCGCTGGCTAGGCCACGTTCACCGTATGGAGGATGGCAGAATCCCCAAAGACGTCCTCTACGGAGAACTGGCGACTGGCAGGAGAGACGTTGGCCGCCCACAGCTGCGCTTTAGAGACATCTGCAAGAGAGACATGAAGGCCCTGGAGATCAACACAGAGCGCTGGGAGGACCTTGCAACGGACCGCTCCAAATGGAGAGGCACCCTGACCAGACAGCTCAAGGTAGGTGAAGAGAGACTGACTGCTGCAGCAGATGAAAAAAGGACCCGCAGGAAGAACCGCCACAGACCCAGCAGCACGGAGACCACCCACAAGTGCGACCTGTGTGACAGGGACTGCCATTCGCGCATCGGCCTGTTCAGCCACAGGCGGTGCTGTTCCAGCAGAGTAGACGTTTAGGATTCTCTTCCATGGTCATCATAGACCGACGGAGGCTGACGACTGTTTATACAAGAAACCGATACTATATTTCAATAAATTCCTTTTGGGAAAAAGTTTATTTTTTGCAAAATTATTTAAGAAACTCTCAATATTCATTACACATAAGTGTGAAACATTCCAAACCATTCTGATTTAATATTCATATTTATGCTTTTACTTTTGGAAATTTTGATATTTTTAACTGCTATTGCACACCTTTGTGTAACTATACATGCATTCAGTTAATAACATCTGTTACTCTGGCATTTTTCTTTGTGCTCCTAATTTTATTCTTATGCATCTATATTTTTTCTTTTATTATCTCCTTAACAAAAATGCAAGTGTACAGTCCTGGGATGAGCTACACCTTGTGTGTGATGTGACACTGATATCAGTGTCATTCCTGCATAAACACATGCCAAGCATTTCAAAACTATGCACAGATGGCCTAACACAATGCTTAACTACCCCATGCTACCTTGTCACAGGCACCGAGGCATCAGCATCTTTGGTGCTTTCATTTTAAAATGCGTTAATTAGCCCACATTAAGCATATAGGTTAATGTGTTAATTATCCCAGCCTTTTAGAATATGATACTACAGGCCTAAATACAAGTTTGTGCACTTTTCTTTACATTTTATTTCCTTATAATGTCGTCATCATCATCGTCTGAACAGCTACAGACCAGTGGCCCTCACATCACACCTAATAAAGACCCTGGAGAGGCTGCTCCTCACCCACCTCCGCCCCCTTGTGGGACCAGTGATGGATCCACTTAAGTTTGCCTACCAGCATGTCATTGGGGTGGAGGATACAGCGATCTTCCTCCTACATCGTTCGCTGGCCCACCTGGAGAAGCCTGAGAGCACTGTGAGGATCATGTTCTTTGATTTCTCCAGTGCTTTCAACACCATCCAACCAGTGAATCCTGAGGGGCAAGCTGCTGTGTGCAAGGGTGGACCAGCACCTGTCATCGTGGATCCTGGACTACCTCACAGACCGACCACAGTTTGTGAGAACCCAGGACTGTGTGTCTGACACCATCATCTGCAGTACAGGGGCTCCTCAGGGAATAGTTCTGGCTTCCTTCCTGTTCACCCTCTACACTGGACTTTTAATACAATACAGCACACTGCCATCTATAGAAGTTCTCTGATGACTCTGTGATCGCCAACCTCATCTCTGATAGGGATGATGCGGAGTACAGAGGACTTATCCAGGACTTTGTGGACTGGTGCCTGGGGACCTGCCTCCAGATCAATGCGAGGAAAACCAAGGAACTGGTGGTGGACTGCCGCAGGTGAGGACAGCCCCCGCAGCACCGGTAAAAATCCAGAGAACAAACGTCAAGATGGTGACATCTTACAAGTACCTGGGTGTTCACCTGAACAATAAACTGGACTGGTCACACAACACCAACACGCTCTACAAGAAGGGCTGCACGGTGGCGCAGTGGTTAGCACTGCGGCAGCACAGTTTACCCTCGGCCGGGGGATCGCAGGGATCGTGGGTTCGATCCTTGCCCCCGGCCAACAGTGATCTGTGTGGAGTTTGCATGTTCTCCCCGTGTTTACTCCGGGATTTCTCCGGTTTCCTCCCACATGCCAAAAACATGCAGGTTAGGGAGTTGTTTTTTTTTTTTTTTAAAAAAAGGGCAGTGCAGGCTGTACTGCCTGAGGAGACAACTAAGACAATTAGAATTATTTGACGATTCGGTGGTGGCATCAGCCATCACATATGGAGTGGTCTGCTGGGGCAGCAGCATCACGGCAGTTGACAGGAAGAGACTGAACAGGCTGATCAAAATAGCCAGCTCTGTTCTGGGAGAACACCTCGACCCAGTGGAGATGATAGGAGAGAGGACGATGGTGGCTAAGCTGTCATGTCTGCTGGAGTCCGAGTCCCACCTCATGCGGGACACGCTGAACGCACTGAGGAGCTCATTTAAGATAAGATAAGATAAGCCTTTATTAGTCCCACAATGGGAAAATTCCAGGATTGCAACAGGACAGGGATAGCAACACTCAGAGCAACAATCAGAAGGCAAGAGAAAAAAAAGAAACAAGAGCAGCAAGTATACATATGTACATATAAATATAAATATATATATATATATATATATATATATATATATATATATATATACACACACACACACACACACACTACCGTTCAAAAGTTTGGGGTCACTTAGAAATTTCCTTATTTTTGAAAGAAAAGCACGGTTTTTTTCAATGAAGATAACTTTAAACTAATCAGAAATACACTCTAATATCTAATATACATTGCTAATGTGGTAAATGACTATTCTAGCTGCAAATGTCTGGTTTTTGCTGCAATATCTACATAGGTGTATAGAGGCCCATTTCCAGCAACTATCACTCCAGTGTTCTAATGGAACAATGTGTTTGCTCATTGCGTCAGAAGGCTAATGGATGATTAGAAAACCCTTGTGCAATCATGTTAGCACAGCTGAAAACAATTTAGCTGGTTAGAGAAGCTATAAAACTGACCTTCCTTTGAGCAGGTTGAGTATCTGGAAAAAATTATGATTATTATTATATTATTATATTATTATTATATTATTATTATAAATTATGATTTGTATTTTAATACAAATCATTATTTCTAACCTTGTTAATGTCTTGACTATATTTTCTATTCATTTTACAACTCATGGTGGTAAATAAGTGTGACTTTTCATGGAAAACACAAAATAATTGTCTGGGTGACCCCAAACTTTTGAACGGTAGTGTATATATATATATATATATATATATATATATTTAGCGGTAGGCTGTGCCATCCTAAGTGCTTGAGGGAGAGGTTCTGCAGGTTCTTCCTACCTATGGCTGTCAGACTTTATAATCTAACCGATGCTACTCGTAGAGGTCGTATTAAATGCACTAAATGGAACAACTTTGCACAATAGAGATCGTCCCCTCCAATACACAACTAAGACAATTAGAATTATTATTGAGGGTGGCAACAACACTGTTGATTCAAATGTGAAATATACTGTCTGGGTACATATTCATATCCTGTCGGGTAATTTAACAAACTATAATGCTGTGGTTTGTGGGAGTTTGCCCAACCAGTTTATATGTGTTTTGTGGCCTTAGAGAAAGCATTTGACCATGTCCCTCACATTTTTTTGTGGGGGTGCTTCGGGAGTATGGGGTATTGGTCTTGTTACGAGCTGTCCAGTCTCTATATGACCATTGTTTGGTTTGTATTGCCAACACTCGATCGGACTCATTCCCAGTGAGAGTTGGACTCCGCCTGGGCTGCCCTTTGTCACCGATCCTGTTCATAATTTTTATGGATAGGATTTCTAGCCGCAGCCAGGTAATGGAGGGTGTCATGCTTGGTGACCACAGGATCTCATTTCTGCTGTTTGCAGATGATGTTGTCCTGTTGACGTCATCCAACAATGACCTACAGGTCTTACTGGGATGGTTTGCTGCTGAGTGTGAGGCGGCTGGGATGAGAATCAGCACCTCCAAGTCCGAGTCCATGGTCCTCAGCTGGAAAAAGGTGGATTGTCCTCTCCGGGTTGGGGACAAGCTCCTGCCCCAAGTGGAGGAGTTTAAGTATCTTGGGGTCTTATTTACGAGTGAGGGCAGAATGGAGCGAGAGACTGACAGATGGCTCAGAGCACCATCTGCAGTGATGTGGACGTTGTACCAGTTTGTGGTGGTGAAGAGGGTGCTGAGCTCTAAGGCAAAGGTGTTGACTTACTGGTCAATCTACATTCCTACCCTCACCTATGGTCATGAGCTTTGGGTAATGACCAAAAGAATTCAATTCAATTCAATTCAACTTTATTTATATAGCACCATTTCACAACAACAGTCATTTCATAGCACTTTCAACTGTAGGGGAAACCCCCACAATTGCAGAAAGACCCCAGCAATCAGGCAATCCCCTATGAGCAAGTGCTTGGCGAAGGTGGAGAGGAAAAACTCCCTTTTAATAGGAAGAAACCTCCAGCAGAACCAGGCTCAGGGAGGGGCAGTCATCTGCTGCGACTGGCTGAGGGGTGAGGGGATAGAGAAGATGAAAAGAACAGACATGTAGAGAGCAAACAGCAAGATGGGGACTCAATCTCTGGGAGAGAACAAACAGATGTCAATGACCAGCAAAAAAAAAAAAAAAAAAAATTTCATTGAGTGAAGAAAGGAGTGAAGCCCAGTGCAATTATTGGAGGTCCCCCGGCTGTCTAAACCTAATAGCAGCATAACTAAGGGAGGGTTCAGAAACACATGATATCTACAGAAGTTCTATCTACACAAGTTCTCTGCCAACTCTGCGATCGTCGGCCTCTTCTCCAACAGAGATGAAGCTGAGTACAGAGGACTTATCCAGGACTTCATGGACTGGTGCCATCGGAACTGCCTCCAGATCAACACGAGGAAAACTAAGGAGCTGGTGGTGGACTGCCGCAGGCAAGGACAACCCCTCACAGCACCAATAAACATCCAGGGAACAGACATCGAGATGGTGACATCCTACAAGTACCTGGGTGCTCATCTGAACAATAAACTAGACTGGTCACACAATACCGACGCACTCTACAAGAAGGGACAGCACAGGCTGTTCCTACTGAGGAGGCTCAGGTCTTTTGGTGTACAAGGGGTGCTCTTGAAGACATTCTACGACACGGTGGTGGCATCAGCCATCACTTTTGGAGTGGTCTGCTGGGGCAACGGCATTACAGCAGCCGATAGGATGAGACTGAACAAACTAATCAAGAAAGCTAGCTCTGTCCTGGGGCAACGCCTTGACCCAGTGGAGGAGATAGGAGAGAGAAGGATGGTGGCTAAACTGTCATCTCTGCTGAAGTCCGAGTCCCACTCTATGCAGGACATACTGGACGCACTGAGGAGCTCATTTAGCAGTAGACTACATCATCCTAGATGCGTGACCGAGAGGTTTCGCAGGTCTTCCTACCTACGGCTGTCAGACTGTATAACCTAAGCAGGGCTGCTCGCAGAGATAGCAAAAAAAATGTGACGACCTAATAGTATTGAATGCAAAAGGCGCAACAGACTTACACAAATGGTCCCCTCCAGTATACAACTAGGACAATATCAGTCGCTATGGAGGGTGACAATATGTATGGGTACATATTCATACCATGAAAGGTAACTAAATAGACAGTTATGCTGCTTAGTCCATCTAGCTACAATGCTCCGCACTGTGTATATATATTTATATATTTATGTGTACATATGTATATTTACTGCTCTTATTTTCTTATCTTCTAAATTATTGCTCTGAGTGTTGCTATCCCTGTGCTGTTGCAATCCTGGAATTTCCCCACTGTGGGACTAATAAAGGCTTATCTTATTTTGTCTTATCTTATCTTATCTTATTTTGCATCAACTGAAGACTTTTTAGAGATGTTTTAGGACAACCTGATAATAAAGAGTTACAATAATCTAATCTAGAGCTAACAAAAGTGTGGATCAGTTTCTCAGCATCACTCTGAGACAAGATGCTCCTAATCTTGGCAATATTACGCAAGTGATAGAAGGCAGTCTTAGAAATGAATTTAATATGTGAATTGAAAAACAGATCTTGGTCAAAAATAATTCCAAGGTTCCTCACAGAGCTATTAAGAGAAAGAGTAACTGCATCCAAACTGAAAGTTTGATTTGGAAAGGAATTTCTAAGGTTTTTTGGACCAACAAGAATGACTTCAGTCTTATCTGAATTTAATAGCAGGAAATTACAAGTCATCCAAGCTTTGATTTCCTTAAGACAGGCTTCTAGCTTGGCTAATTGATTACTATCATCTGGCTTCATTGACAGGTATAACTGTGTGTCATCTGCATAACAATGAAAATGTATACAGTGCTTCCTAATAATGCTGCCTAACGGAAGCATATATAAACTAAAAAGAGTAGGGCCTAGCACAGATCCCTGTGGAACTCCATGACTGAGCTTTGAGCTAAAAGAAAACTCATTACTGACATGAACAAACTGGAACCTATCAGACAAATAAGATCTAAACCACTGCAACGAAGTTCCATTAAGTCCAACTTAGTGTTCTAATCTATCAAGTAGAATATTATGATCAATAGTATCAAAAGCTGCACTAAGGTCTAAAAGGACAAGTACAGAAACAAGTCCATTATTAGATGCGATCAGGAGGTCATTAGTGACCTTCGCTAAGGCTGTTTCAGTACTATGATGGATTCTAAACCCAGAATGAAACTCTTCAAATAAACCATTTCCCTGCAAGTGGTTAAATAATTTTGTGGCAACACCTCTTTCTATGATTTTAGAAATGAAAGGGATATTAGAGATTGGTCTATAGTTAGCTAAAAGAATGAGATTGTGGATACAAGTGGCTGAAATGAGCTTTCTCCATAGAATTGCTGGACTCACCCTTTGAGATAGAGTGAGGAACTCATCCCGGAAAGGATCAGAGTAGAACCACAGCAAATCCACATTGAAAGGAGCCAGTTGAGGTGGTTTGGGCATCTGATTAGGATGCCTCCTTGACGCCTCCCACTTGAGGTGTTTCGGGCATGTCCCACAGGGAGGAGACCCCGGGGCAAACCCAGGACTCACTGGAGAGACTACATCTCCCAGTTGGTCTGGGAATGCCTTGGTATCCTCTCTGAAGAGCTAGAGCAGGTGGCTGGTGAGAGGGAAGTCTGGGCTTCTCTGCTTGAACTGCTGCCTCCGTGACCCGGACCTCTGGAAAAATGGTAAGGGATGGATGGATGGATGGATGGCTGGATAATGCTGTTGGTACCATCTAGCTGCAATGCTCCTGTACTGTGTATATTTATTTACTGCTTTGGCTAACCAGTTCTTATCTTATTATCTTATTTACTATTGCTCTGAGTGCTGCTATCCCTGTGAAGAAGAAGCCAACTTTATTGTCATTCAATCCATACAGCCAATCATGTACAGTAGAACAAAATTAATGCAATCCTGGAATTTCCTCATTGTGGGACTAATAAAGTCTTGTCTTATCAATCTCAGTATTTTAGCAATGACTTGACTATCTTTGAATGAGCAATTGAGCAATTGAATTGAGCAATGACCTGACTGTCTTTAGAATATTATAAAGTGAATATTCCTAATTTGTCTGGCAGAATGCACCAGTATGCTACCATTAATACAATGGAGCATTCAAGCAATGGTGATGCTCAGGGCTGTAGTAACTACTACAGAGGCATAAAGTTGACCAGCCACATTATGAAGATATGGAAAATAGTTGTTGAAGCCAGGGCTCCACATGGCAGTAGGACACAGTCCAAGGACAGATAATTTTTTCACACATAAGGAGTAGTTCAGAACTCCTTATAAGAACTCCTTATACAAAGATATAGAGCAGGGGTGGGCAATTAATTTTCACAAGGGGCCACATTACAGACTGAGACTGTTGTGGAGGGCTTCGTTCAATAAGCTGAACTCACTTCTGCTTATTAATATTAATTTTATCACTCTGTAAAAAACTTGAAATTGTATAGTTTGGATAAACTTTTACAGGTAAAAGTAGATGTATGATTTTGCAATTAAAATATGAAACAGGTGTGGTAAAAAGGCCAACATTAAATTATCATTTAATTAACAATGGCAGCAATTTTCGACAAAAAATGCATTTTTGCAGTATTTCAAAGACCAGCATTAAATCAACTTTATACAATTTACTGCTGCTATTCTGTTTGCAGTTTATCACCAGTTCTTTTTTCATGTTCAGATGGAAAAATCTCGTCTGTTTTGAGCCTGAACAAGTGCACTAAAGTCAGGCAGAATGTCAGAGGAGTATATGCGGAGGACAGCTGACAGGCGATTATGAGTGAGAGAGGATCTGTACCTCAACTTGTTGAATTTCATCACAGAACACTTGTTCACATGTGTAGGTCGATCCAAAGAGAACTAACATCTTCTGAGCATGCCTCCCCATGTGTGAAAAGTTCTCTTCTTTAAGAGAAGAATAAAAAATGCAGCAGTGATACTGACTTAAAACGCTCTGCAATCAGCGTGTCAGACTGCAAGTCAGTCAGTTCAAGCTGAGCATCACTGGATGCATTATCCACACTGCAAGTCAAGGGTTAGTTACAGCATCAACAACATGGTTAATGTTTAGAACAGACTTACACAATACCTCCTGGTGTATCATACAGTGTAAAAATACTAATTTCTGTTCTGGATTCATTTCAGTCACCTTGTCTTGCATTCGCTTCAAAAGTCCGACATTTTTTCCCTGCCAGATTTGGACATTTAACAGTTGTAACACCTAGCAGTTTGTGCCATTTCAGTCCTAGCTTGTCCAAACACGCACTGACCTCCATGAACAAATCACTCCCCGTCGTTGTCCCTTTCATTGCTCCAGATTTCCCGTGATGTCCTCAGCCCTTCTCCTTCCGTTCGTCTGGAGAGGGATATATTCTCAAATGCTTCTTCTTTCTCACGACATAATAGCACTTTAGAGTCCACCAAACACTTCCTGATAACCTCCCCATCAGAAAATAGCTTACTGGTTTTTGCTATTTTGTGGGGTACCACAAAACTAGTCCTGACTGCAGCATCCCTGAATGTGTAAATTTTAGTAAGAAATCCCTGCTGCTTTCTTGTCAACTCCCCCTCAGTAAAATTCTTGTATTTCTTTGCGTTTAGTCTCATGGCAATTCAAGTTGTAATCCTTAAACACTACAATCGGCTCTCCACACACTAAGCACACTGCTCAACCTTTGACTTCAGTAAGTAAACACTTTGAAGTCCTTCTTTTTTAACAGGAGGTGACATTTTTGAGGGCTAACAATGTCTGCTCACCAGCAGTGCGGTACTCCCGCTCACGGGCCCAACCAACGGTGCGTAAACTGAAAAAAAAAAAAAAAAGCTGTCGTCTTCAAAATAAAAGCAATGCGGCTGTGACGCGTGCATTATTCACATTTAATTCCTAATCTTCCATTGACTTGGCATGGCCGGTCAGGACCAGGCAGTGGGCTGGATGTGGCCCGTGGGCCGTAAAATGCCCAGGTCTGATATAGAGTGATGATAATCAAGTCAGTGGCGGTGATGCGCCTGTAGGCTGGTTGCCAACCGCCAATCAAATCTAAAAGAAGAAGAAGAACAGAACTCACAATCAGTGAGCAGCAATAAGAGTTCTACAGATGCGATGTTTGCTTTCAGAGTGTTGATGGAGAAATATAGAGAAGGTTAGAAGGAGTTGCACCTTGTCTTTGTGGATCTAGAGAAAGCATATGATAGGGTGCCAAGAGGAAGTGTGGTACTGTAGGAGGAAGTCAGGAATGGCAGAGAAGTATATGAGTGTGGTGCAGGACATGTATGAGAACAGTGAGAGGGTGGTGAGGTGTGCTGTAGGAGTGACAGATGGATTACATCAGGGATCAGCTCTGAGCCCTTTTTTGTTTGCCATGGTGATGACAGGCTGACAGATGAGGTCAGGCGAAAGTCTTTGTGGACTTTGATTTTTGTGGACGACATTGTGATCTGTAGTGAGAGTAGAGAGCAGGTGGAAGAGAACCTGGAGAGGTGGAGGTATGCTCTGGAGAGAAGAGGAATGAAAGTCACTAGAAGCAAGACAGAATACATATGTGTGAATGAGAGAGAGGCTAGTGTAATGGTAAAGATGCAAGGAGTAGAGATAGTAAAGGTAGAGGAGTTTAAATACCTGGGGGCAACCATCCAATGCAATGGAAAATGCACAAGACAGGTAAAGAAGAGAGTGCAGGCAGGTTGGAGTGGGTGGAGGTGAGTGTCTGGGATTATTTGTAACAGAAAGATAGCAGTTACTGTAGATTGAAAGGGAAGAGTTATAAGATTGTAGTGAGGCGTGCTATGATGTATAGTTTGGAGACTGTAGCACTGACAAAAAGACATGAGGTGAAGCTGGAGGTGCCAGAGTTAGATACAGAGATTCTAATTGGGAGTGGCTAGGAGGGACATTATTAGAAATGAGTACTGTATATCAGAGGAACAGCTCAGGTTGTGTGGTTTGGAGACAAAGAGACGAGGCTAAAATGTTTGGGCATGGGCAGAGGAGGGATAGTGGATATATTGGACAAAGGATGTTGAAGATGGAGCTGCCAGGTAGAAGGAAAAGAGGAAGACCACAGAAAAAATTCATGGATGCAGTGAAGGAGGACATGCAGAGGGTTGGTGTCACAGGGGAAGATGCAAGGGCTAGGATGAGATGGAGGCAGATGATCCGCTGTGGTAACCCCTAAAGGGGGCAGCCAGAGGAAGAAGAAGAAGAAGAAGAAGAAGAAGAAGAAGAAGAAGAAGAAGAAGAAGAAAAAGTAGAGGAAGAAGAAGAAGAAGAAGAGGAAGAGGAAGAAGAAGAAGAAGAAGAAGAAGAAGAAGAAGAAGAAGAAGAAGAAGAAGAAGAAGAAGAAGAAAACGATTCAAGATTATTTTCAGTCTGCTCACTTTCATGGTGGTTTGTCTGTTTCTCTGTCTGTCTATAAATTTGTTAGGTTTATGCATAAACTACTGGATTTTGATGAAATTTTCACCAAAGGTGACCCCTGAGCTACAAATGATCCCATTAGATTTTGGAGGTGATCTGTGTTGGGATGCAGATTCTGGTTCACATTTTCACTTTCTCTAACATTGCGAGATCAGGCCTTGGCAGAGGTATGCACGCTCTGACTACCCTCTACTTTGCAGAGGTAATTCTCAGAGGTCAGACAATCTGGTATTGACTATAATAGGAGCAATTCTCAGTTCCTACCCTTGTGCAACGTGGAGCAAATTATCGTTGAATGAATCCAAAAACCACTCTGTCGATAATTCCTTGAGATTACAGGCAATGGATCAAAGAAGATTATTACACTGAGGGTTGATTTGATTTCATCATTCAGTAGAGATGTTGAGATTTACATTAAAACCCCCTTTCCTCCTGCTGGTACTGCACATGAATGGGGAAAAGCTGTGACTGCCAGTAGACAATTCATTTTCAATTTCAGCAAACTGTTAATCTCCCTATATGTGAGGTTTACCTTGTTTTATCAGTATAAATATGATTAAAAATATATCAGCCACTTAATATTAAATACACATGGGTCATTTGTAGCATATTGATTAAAACTGTCACTCTGAGATAATAATGTTACATGAGGATTTTGTGTGCAGATGTTTTATTACCAAATATTGTGATTTGTTTCTGCCTATACAGGATGTAATTGTCTTCACTAATTTCCTTCCTATTCTATTTAAAGACCATTTATTGACCATAATTATTACAGGTGCTTTGGTAAAGCTCAGCAACTGCATTTGTTGGTTCAAAAAAAAATAAATCCATGCATCTAATAATCCAGGACTTCGGGGTTATGAGGTGATGTGGGAGACGGGGCCAGACAAACGCCAGCCACAGCCCACAGGCCTGCCAGCTGGCCAGGCTCCCCTGGGGTTCCCTCTGCTCTGTCACTGCTGATAAGAGAAAATGGGATTTCCACTGGCTGCAGTTCAGCTGATGCCCTGGCTCAGATGTTGAACATATGGGAAAGAGAGATAGATATAGATACAGGGTGAAGGAAGGGGAAAAAGGAGAGATGTGAAAATGAAGCCGAGAATGGATTTTTTCCAGTTTGCTGCACAGATAAATAAAGCCCTTCTCAAAAAGTTACTTTAATCAAAAATTAGGATTTGGATTTTGCCTTTTTTATTTGCATTATGTGTGTATTTGTTGTTTAGGAACCTGTGTGTGTGGGGAGTGTAACTGCTATGATGTAGATCCATCTGGCGACTGGGGAGACATTCACGGAGACACCTGCGAGTGTGATGAGAGGAACTGCCATGCAACATACGACAGATATACAGATGACTTCTGCTCAGGTCAGCAAGCTCTATTAACGTTCAAAATGATACAAAGATGTTTGTCGCTTTGTAAAGCCAAATGAGAGGTAGCTTAGTCCCATTGTAAAGACATCAAATTAATAATGATTTTCCACGAGGTCTTATGAAAACGGAAGGCAGAAAAAAATCTAATTATAGTAGCTTGTAAGATGTTTCTAAAGTACTGTGTTAAAAAGGATTGTCTAGTTAGCTTTGCCCAATGAGAAGTCACCTGTGCAAAATGTATCAGTACATTTTAATTCCTTTCACAAAAAAACAGACAAAAACTTTAAAAGGATCTTTCCATATAACTGTGTGACATTAAACTAGACCTTTTCATAGCGTCTTTTCATGTTATTATACATTCCATGGGAAGATCGACATAAGACGTTCCAAAACTGAAGATGCTTGATGTGTCAACAGTGATAAAAGAGCATTTCTCTATTGTCAAAATTACCCATCCTCTGACAGCTGTCACGTATCAAGATCCTAATTAAACAGCATGAGTGTTTGTTGGCAGTTGTACCTTGGCCTGGCCTTGTTGATTCGAGGATGCATGAAAACACACCAGAGAAACAGAGAATATTTGAATTTTTTAGCAATGAGAAAAGATAGAGGCTTCTGGTTGTCACAAGTCCTCCAACTGTTGCAGCCACAGCAGTCATTTGTTCCTACCCTCACAATACAACCCAGTGGACCATTTCAGATAGGGTGAATCACCATGCTGTTTCACGTCACTGTTTCACCACCTTTCACTGTTTGAGAAGCCCTCAAAGCATGTTTTACTTCTGGTTTTGCAGTTCTTTTATTTTACACAATAGATGCACATTTTTGAGTGGTTAAGGTTAGGGTAATTGTTTGGATTAAGATCTAAAAAAACTGGCTTAGAGTTAGGGGACCGTGATGGGCTACTTACAACAAATCATACCTTTAACTGCCATGCCACTTCATGTAGTTATTTTCACAGCCACTAGAGATTTTTTTTTTATTATTATAGGTCATCATATCTTCTATGGTAGCATTCTGCTCAATTGTTTTTTGCGAGAAACACATGCATTTGATGCACCAAATAGGCAAAGACAGAGGTCACTGCACTATTATTATGTAAGATAATTTATGTTACAACACCTATTATGCAATCATTAAATAATTTATGTTCTAAAACTTACTAGCGCTCTTGTCATGAACTGTCATAAATTGCCCCTCCAGGGCAGAGAGGAAGACCCACGTGCTGAACTGCTAGTTTTGTGATATTTAATGAAAACACAAAAGCCCAATACAGTGCACAACACAAAGTTCAAACTGAAGGCAAAGTAAACTTGCAAAGAACACCAGCACAGGGGAATAATTCTAGTGAGGGAGAGAATCTTAAGACTCCAGGAATCAGGGAGCAAAATAACAGTCTTTATATAAATGGAAAAAAAAATGACAATTGATGGCAGGCGTGGATCACATGAGCCAGCAGGTTGACCTAATTACAAAACAGCTCACAGCTGAGACGACTAGGGAACTGACCCAACATCCACAGCCTGGTGACACACTGCGCTCAGCCTCGTGACAGCTCTGTTTTCCCATTATTTGGTCAGTAACTTGTACAATGACACAATTTTCTGTAAAATAAGAACATTTATTGACAGTAATTTGACATTCATCATGAACACAGCTGAAATTTGTCCAGCATTAAAATAACAACGTGCTGTTAAATATTTTCATGATATCAAGGTTTTCCCAGAATATAGCCAAAATCATGCAATTCATTTAATACCCAAGTAATGAAAAGAATTTAAGCTAATATATCACGAATGCTGACAAACTTTGCAATTTTTGGATTCGCCAACTTTTCTGAGGAATGTTTGCAAAAATCTGGGTTTACCTCCATCATTAGCGATGTTTAGTGACAATTGGCCATATTTGCACAAATATTTATGAAAGTGTTTGTAAAAAGACATGTTAGTGACAGTGTTTGTGACATTAGCAACTATTTGACACTCTTTTGCCACTGTTTGGAAACATTGGGAGCTTACCATTCAGACTTCAAGGGTCCGTAAAGGTTCTTAAACAACTGCTAGTGTTCACTTCTTGGCAAACCAAAAAGAACTTCAGCGACATGTGTTACAACTGTTTGCAAATGCTTACAACTATTTTGCAATTGTTTGCAACTGTTTGTGGAAAAATAAATAAGAAAAACTGTTTGTGAAGTGTTTTGCAACCTTTATGAACCCTGATGAAACCCCCAAATTGCAACGTCAGTCAGCATTCGCCATTCCATGAGATAGTGGCTTTAAATTGAGGGCATTCATTCAGAGAATATACGTATATCTCGTCAAGACTGTATGTCCACTTATTAAAATGTTATTAAAATATATCAACTGACAGAGACCCATTGGTTGTCTGAGTCTGTGCATTTTCAAGGTTGCCTAGGTTCATTATTTTTTATATATATTAGGAAGAATCTATTTAGAAAAAAAGTCTTATCTCTCAATGTCAAAAAGGAGATAAATGATCCAGAATAAACAAAGAAATCTGGATTAGATACAAAATGTAATGGGTTCATTCTTGGCCCAAGGAAAAGCTCTGATGAAATTTCATCAAAATCCATCCAGTAATTGTGCTAACAGACAAACAGACCAATAAAGAAACAGCAATCATCACATCTCCTCTGTGGTGGAGGTAAAAAGTAAAAATTGTCATGGGCAACCTCTGACCGGCAGAAAAGACAGACTTTAATGCAGGCAGGACTTCAGTTCAACTGGGTTTATTTTCCCAAATAACACAAAATAAATCCAGCAGGAAAGAAAAAAAAAACAGCAAGAGAGCTAAACATAAAGTGAGCCATGAAAGACTGAAAACTTACAGACACAGGCATAATCACGGGAACAGGAGTCAGAGGGAAATCCACAGTATGACGCCACACCAAATGAACACAGATGAGGACATTTATAGAGAACAGATGATCAGGGGAAGCATGAGACAACTGAGGATAGTCATCAGGGACAAATCAGCAACACATGAGGAGAAATGGCTAAGACTACGGAAGACATGAGGGACTGAGAATGATAGAAAAGGGAGTACAGGGAACACACACACACACACACACACACACACACACACACACACACACACACACACACACACACACACACAAAAGACTTGTACAGATGACCAAGATGGGACACAGAACAACAGCAGCTGGTAATGGGGACTACATGACAGACTGAGGACCGGGGAAGACAATAACAATCATAGAGGACCCAGGAGAGCCACAGAAGGCAAAACCCAGGCAAATAATCATAATAATAATACAAACTGTGGGCATGATCCTAGGACTTAGCCCCGACCATGACAGAAATAGCTGTGTTGCATTTGGACTCTGATTGTTCTGAAAGCTCACTGTAGTGTTCAGCATTTGTGTGATACTCCGGTAGCAATTAATCACATTCTGTCCAGGCTTTTTGCCATAAAAAGTGCAAGGTGCTGATAAACTGGGACAAAACCTGACATTGTTAAAGCAAGGCAAAAAGCAGTATGCAAGGCTGAAGACGTGTAAGATAAGAACTTTTATTAAGTTGCTTGTCACTTATAAATGTCTTTATTTTATTTCATCTATCATTTGTCCCGTCTTCCTTTCCATCTTTCTGTCAGGCCATGGCCAGTGCAACTGTGGCAGGTGCGACTGTAAGGAAGGATGGTCAGGGAAGAAGTGTGAGCATCCCATGTCCTGCTCCCTGTCTTTGGAGAGCAGTCTGAAGAAGTGCCGAGGAGCATCCAATTTGCCCTGCTCCGGACGAGGTAAATGTTCTCCCAGTTGCCATGGTAACAGCAGCAGCCTTGCACTCTGTTCTTACCTCTTGGCGAAAAAATTGGCCATTTCCAGTGTAGCGCAGCTCTTTATCCATAGTGCAGTGGGATTTATAGACAACAGTGAGCCCATCAATTTCATGTGATAACATCTTTAACCAAGCAATGTGTCCTTACATGACACTGCATACTGTATGAATGTTTGTACTGTTTGCCTGTGTTTACACTCTGGTGTGCAGTTGTGCTGATACGTGTAGAGGTTTATATGAGACAGATTAAGGGTCACTTCCTGTTTACAACCTTGTAACCCCCCCCCCCCCCCCTCCTTTCCCCTCTCTCGGTGGTTTTGTGCCTAGATTTATTACAGCACCCCTTATGCTTCATTAGTGGCTTTCGTGCACAGAGGAAGCTTGCTTTCTTGGATTTTCCAATTGTTAGGCTCAATACTAATCCAGATTCAGCTAGTGAGTCATCACTAACAAAGGTCCAGATTGTGCTTGTCGCAGTGAAGTGGCTTTGAGCCTCTTGATGAATGGGTTACAACAAAGTCAAAGTAGGGTGATGCGTATGACAAAAAACAACCAACATATGATAAAGCCTGGGTTCCTTGGGTTAAATTAAATATATTTTCACACTAAATAACAGTTTTAAAATATATCTTATAACTTAATAAACAACAGTTAATTTCTGTTTATTTATCAAAAAGTCTTAATTTCATACTAAGCTGTATCTGTTTCCCTCCCTGGATCACTACCTTATAATGGTGGAGGGGTTTGTGTGCCCGAATGATCCCAGGAGCTATATTGTTGGGGGAAACTTGCCCCTGGTATGGTCTTCCAAGGCAAATTGGTCCTGAGTGAAGGGCCAAACCAAGAGGGGTAGAGTAGATCCCAATGAAAAATAAAAATTACCTCAAAGGCCCAGTGTACCCAAAGGAGGCACATGGGTCCATTTTCCAGTGGGCTCACCACCTGCAGGAGGGGTCATGGGAATCCTGGTGCAATGTGAACTGGGCGGTAGTTTGGGATTCTATGCTTAGACTGCTGCCCCCATGACTCAAACCCCCGGATAAGTGGTAGAAGATTAATGGATGGATCTATTTTTTCAGGATTTTTTTAGATGTGGTCTAAATAATGATATTGCCAAAGGTATGGTCAGATTTATTTTAGCATCTATTCATCTTGTTAAAGTAAAGTACCTATGAAAAATCAAGAAGATCTGCACACCGAAAAGCTCCCATTAAATATTTATTTATCAGTAACATTTCGGGCCACCTTCCCTTCCTCATACTTCTTTCATATTTTTCTGATATACTTTTTGGGGATCCAGCACCCGGCCAGGTGGACCGTGTGATGTGTGTGTCATCTTTATTATTTTTTAATAAAGTAAAGAACCTTACCATGCACTGACACTAATGTTAGTATGCTTTTGTATGTGTGTTGTGGTTTTTGCATTTTAGAGAGCTCTCTGGGCCACTGTACTAGATAGCTAGCTACTTTATTAATCCCAAAGGGAAATCTAATAGCTTACAGCAGTGTTGCCAACTCTCAGTCTTTTGGAGTGAGTCTCACACTTTTGCCCTCTCTGTCACATCACAAACCTTATTTCCAGTGTTGGGCAAGTTACTAAAAAATAGTAACTAATTACAGTTACTAGTTAGTTCTTTTCAAAAGTAACTGAGTTACATTACCAATTACTGCATGATTAAAGTAACTAGTTACTTGGAAAAGTAACTTTCACGTTACTTTTAAATGCATACTTAACCCCTTAGCATTCCTGCCAATTTCCAGCCAATGTTGAAATGTTCTGTGGATGGAAAACTAGAATTTGAAGAGGCTAAGAAAAAAGATATTTCATAATTCACCATTATACATTGTTGTCTGTCACACAGATAAGATGAAAACATTGCATGGCCAGATTAGAAAAATTGATCTAAGTATTTTTTGTAACTAAAATGTAATGATTCACTGCATCAAATATTTTTTGTTTTTTTTTAGGTCCAGTAAAACAGATTCCACAACCTGACCTTGATCTATTGACTTTTTTTGTTTTTAATTTGTTCAATCAAGTAGGAGTTAGCACTCTCAGCTGAAAAATTTGGTCAGAAGCCATAGAGAGGATGTAAATAATTATTGTTGTTGTTGTTGTTGACATCCTTCAGTCTTGGGAGACTATGGATCTGCGCCTTGAGTTGGAATAACGGGGTTACGGCAGCATTGCTTGTGGCTGTGTAAGCCAATATGCGAGTGACAGTCATGAAGGAGAATGAAGCAGCGCTGAAAAGTGGAGACAGGGACTGCTACAGGGAGGTTAAATACCGGTTTAACAGAGAGCTGAAGAGGGCTAAATCTGTGTACTCAGAGAGACTCCAGCAGCAGTTCACTGCTAATGATTCGGCTTCCGTGTGGAGAGGACTGAGGCAGATCACCAACTATCGGCCTCAGGCTCCTAAAGGTCAGGATGACAAAGCCCTTTGTCAGAGACTGTCCCAACACTATGCCCGTTTTGACACCTCGTCATCTGTGTCCAACTCCCCCCCTCCCTCCAGCTCCACAGCCTCCACATTCCCTACTTCATTTAAGGCACCCCCCCCCCCTCCTCCCCCCCTCCCCTTATCATCAGTGAGCAGGATGTGCTCAAACAGTTCTCCAGACTGAACCCGCGCAAGGCCCCCGGCCCAGACGGCGTGTCTCCCTCCACCCTGAGACTCTGTGCGAAACAGCTGGCTCCTGTATTCACAGACATTTTTAACACCTCCCTTAAGTTATGCCACGTGCCATCCTGCCTCAAATCCTCCACCATCATCCCTGTCCCCAAGAAGCCACGGATCACTGGACTTAATGACTACAGACCTGTAGCGCTCACCTCTGTAGTCATGAAGTCCTTTGAGCGCCTGGTCCTGTCCCACCTCAAGTCCATCACCACCCCTCTCCTGGACCCGCTGCAGTTTGCCTACCGAGCCAACAGGTCTGTAGACGATGCAGTCAACCTGGCCCTCCACTCCATCCTGCAGCACCTGGACTCCCCGGGAACCTACGCCAGGATCCTGTTTGTGGACTTCAGCTCCGCATTCAACACCATCCGCCCCGCTCTGCTCCGGGACAAGCTGTCCCTGCTCAACGTGCCTGACTCCCTCTGCAGGTGGATCATCGACTTCCTGACGGACCGGAGGCAGCATGTGCGGCTGGGAAAGACTGTCTCAGACTATACTAGCATCAGCACCGGATCACCCCAGGGCTGTGTACTTTCCCCCCTACTCTTCTCCCTTTACACCAACTCCTGCACCTCCAGCCACCAGTCTGTCAAGTTGATCAAGTTTGCGGACGACACCACCCTCATCGGGCTCATCTCCAACGGCGACGAGTCCGCCTACAGGAGAGAGGTGGCCCAGCTGGCGTCCTGGTGCAGCAATAACAACCTGCAGCTGAACGCTCTGAAGACAGTGGAGATGATTGTAGACTTCAGGAAAGTCACTACTCCTCTGCCCCCCCTCACCCTCTCAGGCTCTCCCATCACCACTGCTGATTCCTTCCGCTTCCTAGGCACTACCATCACCAGGGACCTCAAATGGGAGCTGACCATCAGCTCACTCATCAAAAAAGCCCAGCAGAGGATGTTCTTCCTGCGGCAGCTGAGGAAGCTCAAGCTACCCACCAAGATGTTAGTGCAGTTCTACACAGCCATCATCGAGTCCATCCTCACCACCTCCATAACCGTGTGGTACGCAGGAGCCACTGCCAGGGACAGACTAAGGCTGCAGCGCGTTGTGCGCACTGCTGAGAAGGTGATCGGCTGCAAGCTCCCATCTCTCCAGGATCTGTACATCTCCAGGACCCGGAGGCGTGCTGGCCGGATCATAGCCGATCCCTCACACCCTGGTCACGTACTGTTTGCCCCCCTCCCCTCTGGTAGAAGACTTCGGTCCATCCAGACTAAAACCTCCCGTCACATGAACAGCTTCTTCCCCTCTGCCATTAGACTGCTGAACACTAAGTGACTCTCGTGCACCATGTACAGCAGCTCAACCAGACTCATGTCAATCATCACTGTTTTCTTCCTGCATTACCGACTGCACTATATAGTTCTCCACAGTATCTGCTGCTGGCTAATATATATTTTAACTGTTGACCAGTATCACTTAATCTTATCCTACACTTTATTACATGTATAGTTTATTTCTCTTATCTTATCATGTTTAATGTTGCAGCATTGTACCGAGACAAATTCCTAGTTTGTGTACTACATGAACAATGGCAATAAACCTGATTCTGATTCTGATTCTGATTCTGGTTGCAACGGTCGCAGATGTAGGCGCTTGGTTGTGGTGTCTTTTTCAATGCATCCTTTCGAGATGATCATTTTTCGTTGGCAGACTGGCAAAGGTGCTCTTCTTCCCTTCTGAGTCCATCTTTCAGCGCATGTCTCCAGCGGTTTTGGTCGTCTGCAGTATCCTTCCAGTTTATCACGTCCATGCCCAGTGTTTTCATGTCTCTTTTGCATAAATCCTTGAAACGGAGATGCGGTCGACCTCGAGTTCGTTTGCCAGATGCAAGCTCTCCATACAGAATGTCTTTTGGTATTCTCCCATCCGGCATCCGATGGACGTGTCCCAACCAGCAGAGACGATGTTTGCAAAGCAAGGTGAACAGGCTTGGTAAGCTCGCGTGGGAGAGTATCTCATTGTTTGTGATACAGTCGCTCAGTCGTGATAGGTTGAGCAGTTTGCCATCAGACCTTGTGTGGAAGCAGACACCATCGTTCCGAGTGCCAAATGCATACTTTAGCATGACGGCAAAGTATACGTTAAACAGGGTAGGAGCAAGCACGCAGCCCTGTTTTACTCCATGGCGGATGTTGAATGGTTCTGAAAAGCTCCCATCAAACTGGATAATAGCTTTCATGTTGGTATGGAAGGATTCAATATTTTGCAGCAGTTGGGGGTGACACGTGATCTTCTTGAGAACTTGGAACAGTCCTTCACAGCTAACTGTATCGAAGGCTTTTGTCAGGTCGATGAATGTGATATAAAGTGATTTATTTTGCTCCCTGCATTTCTCCTGTAGCTGTCTGAGAGAAAAGATCATATTAATCGTGGAGCGCCCAGATCTGAAACCACTTTGAGATTCAGGGTAAATTCTTTCCGCGAGTTTCCGAAGACGGCTGAGAACCACACGCGCGAATGCCTTCCCAGTGACACTAAGCAATGATATCCCTCGATAACTGTTGCAGTCACTTCGGCTACCTTTGTTTTTATACAGCATCACTATTTTGCAGTCCTTCATGTCTTGAGGCACCTCTCCTTCCTCCCAGCAGCGAGATAGGATCTCATGTAGTTGTTGAAGGATGACATCCTTTGAGCACTTTATAACTTCCGCTGGGATCCCATCGAGCCCAGGCGCGTTCCCAATTGGCAGAGAGTCTAGTGCTTCTTCCAATTCCTCCATGGCTGGAGGTGAGTCCAGCTCTTCCATGATCGGTAGGTCCTCCAAATTATTCAGTGCTTCCTCCAAAATCGAGCTGTCTTGGGAGTATAGTTCAGAGTAGTGCTCTACCCACCTCTCCATCTGCTCCATTTGGTTTGTGATGGTAGTTCCGGTCTTGGTTTTTAGCAGCGCTGTCTTGCGTTGAGTTGGCCCTGTTGCTTTCTTGATCCCGTCATACATTCCACGTATGTCTCCTGTGTCGGCTGCCATTTGGATACTCTCACAGAGTTTCAACCAGTAATCATTTGCGCAGCGTCTGGCTGTCCGTTGAGTCTTGCTCCTGGATGCCTGCAGAGCTTCCTGTGATTTGTGGGTGGGGCGATCCTTGTGTTTCATTAGAGCAGCTCTCTTTTCTTCGAGGACGGCGGCCAGCTCGCTGGAGTTCGCCTAGAACCAATCGGGTGTGTTTCCTTGTTTTTTATCAGATGTACGGAGAGCAACACTGTGGATGTGATCTCTGAGGGTGTTCCATCTGTCTGCGGCATCTGCTTCAGGTGAGGTTGTGATGGACTTCTTGAGATTTTCGGTGAATTCGATGACTTTGGTTGTTGTGTCATCTTGGCATCAATCCGTTGTCTTCCAGGAGGTTTGTTGTAATGCAGGGCCTTGGGAACAAGTCTGACCTTACAGCATACCAGTGAGTGATCTGTGTCGCAGTCAGCACTCTGGTACGAGAGGGGGATCTGTACATTCTGCAGATGGTGTTGACGTGTCAGTATCAGGTCCAGTTGGTGCCAGTGCTTAGAGCGCGGGTGCATCCAAGAAACTTTATGCTGTTGCTTTAGCTGAAAGTAGGTGTTCTTTATGCAGAGTCCTTGGAGTGAGCACAGTTCTAGCAGGCATTGTCCATTTTCATTTATCTTACCGGTTCTGTGCTTCCCCATACATGTTGGCCAGGATTCTGAGCCAGCACCCACTCTAGTGTTGAAATCTCCCAATAAGATCAGGTGTTCTCTGGAAGGTATCTTTTGTATCATCGATGAAAGCTGGTTGTAGAATTCATCTTTCATGTCTTGCCTGGAGTACAAGGTGGGCGCGTAGACACTGATTAGGTTGACCGGTCCGTCTGAGGTGTGCAGTCGAAGAGAGAGCATCCTTTCTGTTCCTCCCTCGGCAAGATCCACCATCTTCAGCAGAGAGTTTTTCACTGCAAAGCCAACTCTGTGCTCCCTTGTCTCTTCTGCACTCTTACCCTGCCAGTAGAAGGTATAATCACGTTCACGTAATGAGCCTGTTTCTGGTAGGCGCGTTTCTTGGAGTGTGGCGATGTCCACCTTGAGCTTCAGCAGTTCGTTGTTTATTACCGCTGTCTTGCGTGCGTCCTCTATCTCTCGGTGATTGTTTGAGAAGCCCGGAAGTAGGGTTCTGATGTTCCAACAGCTGAATTTGAGTGCTGGTTTTTTGTTATTTGATACTTTGTTTTTGTTTGGTGCAGGGTTTGCAGTCCATGATTCAGAACATAAGTATTCCTGAGCCCCACGCACCCAGTAGGGCTTACTGATTAACAGTAATTTAAGTTTAAGCATTAAGTTGTCATTTTTTAAGTGGAAGAACTTGCTAGTTACACTGCTGGTTCATGGTAAATATTAAAACATCCATATGAACCAAAAAATGACCAAATGGCACGTTAATGCAATTCTGTGGATACTTGGATAGTCTGTGATAAACTTTGCCATTTGTAATCTTTTCAGTGTTACCAGAAACCTGAAAGTTGCATTGTGCTACTTTAATTTGTTCTTGAATTAGAGCTCAGATGACCTTGCAACTTTGACATAGATAGATAGATAGATAGATAGATTTGTTTATTTGACAGGGACAGTGCAATAAACATAGACAATTAATCAATGACAATCAATCTGATGTGTTGCACAGAGTGTATAGCTATTAGCTAATTTGCAACTCTTGTCCCTGGATGGGCTTTAGAAAGGAGAAACAAGTAAAAAGAAAAAAGAAAAAAAAAGGAAAGAAAAGGAATACACAATAACCACATACATCAATGCAAAAAACATAAATACATTATAAATACACAATTATAAATATTATAAATATTATAAATATTATAAATACACAGATATAACAACCTGACACACATTTGCCTATTTCAGGCCTCCCTCCCTTTGTCACTCACTATAAACAAACACATTCATTCCTTCCCTTCATTCACTCTCACCCTGCAGACAATCATCATCAACATCTGACCTTTTGACCCCAAAACCTAAGCCACAGAGGAAAGTCCCAGAGTCAAGCAGTGTACCAATTTTGGTGTCCCTTGCTTCATATTTTGTTCTCAAATTAGAGTGATTTTTATGACCCTGTGACCTTCACCTTTGGTCTTTTGATCCCCAGCCACAGATGGTAGTCTCTAGGCCAACCTGTGTATCAAGTTTGGTGACCCTAGTTTCATTGATCTCAGGTTACAGTGTGGACAGACAGACGGATGTGACTGGCTTGACAATGCAGCCTTGACTCCATTGTGTGAGAAACAAAGATTACAAAACATGGGGCCATGACACATTGCCACCCTGGCAAAAATGAAGCAAGTACTTGTGTAACTCACTTGTTAATTTTGAACCCATTAAAGGGTTACATACATTCTCTTAGGGGGGTTTCACACCTAACTAATTTGGTCCAGACTTTCAGACTTTTCAGTTTGGTCAGGACCAAAATTTTATGTGTGAAAGTTCCCCTGAACCACGGTCAGGACCAAAAAGACAAAATTTAGTCCAAAAAAGAAAAGACCTGGTCTCGGTTTGAATCAAACTGAATCTTGGTCCGGTTTATTTAGAGTGGGAAAGCAATTTTCGGACAAAGGTTCGGACTTTTGGACCAAACACAAGAAGTAATGGCAGTCGATAAGAGAGAAAATTAGTCACAGTATGACTTTGAGAGAGGAAGAGATACAGAGTTTAATTGAAATATGATCAGTTAGTGGCATAAATAGTTAATCTGTGGGGATGCCTGGGGGGGCTCGTGCCAGGGGTGTGCAGCAGTGTCCGGCCTGGAGGGTGGGGGTGCTGGCCTCCCAGCATTTGGGGCCCGGAGGCCGGCATTTGCCCCACTGGGGGGGTGGGGGTTTGGTGGGTCCGGGGGCGTGGGCCCACTGTGCTGGCCGCCTGGCGGCCTGGCCTCCCTCAGCCGCCCCTTCTGGGGTGGATGCCTGACTTTCCTGGAGCTTGTTGACCTCGGACATTTGTGCCCTGTGGGGGATGGTGGTGCTGCCTTGCCTGCTCGGGGTTTCCAGGGGTGGGGGTGGGGGGGTTGCTGCAACTTGCTGCCGTCTTTGTATGTTTCCTGACAAACCACTCACATGCACACACTTTTGTGCACACTCTCATATACACGCACACGTACAAATGTCTCCCCTTTAACAGGTGCGGATACCTGACTCGTGTTGAGACCTCTTCGGTGGAAGAAGCAATCTGTCTTCTGTTTGTTTTAGTTGTTGGTTTGATTGTCTTTTTTTGTCTGTTCCTCTCACTTTTCTTTTCCCCTCCCCACACTTCCTTTCCCCATTCCCCTTCCTGTCGGGTCCTTCATGGGTAAAATAATTTAAATAAAATATTAAAAGTTGTTAAGATTCCCTGTGCGCCATTACGCGGTGCATGAAGGAAGGAATGAAAAACTCAATTGCGGGACTAGAACGTGCACTTTATTAAACATAAACCCCAAAAATAACAAGTCCAGCAAATAAACACGCAGAATAGTGAGTTGAGCAGATGCAGTAATGACAATAGAGGCCACCAGACATACAGGGACGCCTCCTGGATGCTCGACTGCCCGGGAGAGGGAAAGCCTCGTGCTGCAAGGCTGCTGTTGGCATGGGGAGAAAGGCTGACATTAACTTACGGTGCAGGAGCAATCCGGGGCTGTCTGTGCAGTCCGGTGGATGAGGGAAAAACAGGCTGTAGATTATCCATAGGGAGTGGATACAAGCATACACAGAAGGACACGCTGCCGTGTATGAATCTCAATGCTCCGACGGTCTCTTCCTACTAACACAGCGTTTAAGTAATAATAATACTAATGAGGGAAGAGACCACCAGTGTGTGGATGCGTAGGCTGAACATAATTGAAAGCATGTGTGCATGAGTGAGTGTATGAGCGTGTGAATGAGAATGAATGAAGTGTGTGCGTGTACGTGTGTGAAGCACCCTTTAACAAGACACAGCTGATGGCACTGACAGGAGGAGGGGGCGTGCCCGAGCTGTCAGGGAGCGAAGGACCCAAAGGGCTCCCTGATGCACCTGATGGAAAACGAATAAGAGACTTTCACATCTCGGCTCGTGCAAAGAATCATGGGAACATGGCTACCAAACATGCTCTATCGATACATTTAATTTATGGAAAGTTCCTGATCTACGAGCATATTGTATGCGTAGGTGTCTTCCCGTTTGTACCCGCAAACGCAAGGATGAACTAGTTGCGCTTGCATTCGCGGCCACGTTGCTCGGACGTCACCCGGGTTAACAAGGTCAGGAGCTCCTGGCAGTGGAAAGCGAAGGACAGAGCTGTGTGGAGGAATCTGATCAGACCTAAATGAAACAGTCATTGTCGAGTCTGACAGACTGCTATGATGATGACAGTACATAGATAGGTACTGTATAAAGCTCCTTTTGGCAAAGTAAATCTGTTTTGGCACAATAAGAGTAGCAGATTTCTGTTCTGCTCACCTAGCTGCCTGATAGGACAATGGGGAAAATAAATAAATAAATAGTCAATTAAAATAAAATCATAAAAATGCAGAAACTTGCTAGATATTTTTGGAGGGGATGTGACAGAGAGTAGTGAAAGATTGGAGTAGCAATGCCAGCTGAAAATGATCATGGCTAATGAGAAAGACAAACGTCTTTATTAATGAAGACCTGATTAATATTCTAGCATCACTAAACCAGCTCACCAACTAATATGATGCAGTCTGAACTAGTTTCCACTTAAAGTGTGATTACCGATGTGTCCAAAACTGCAGAAAACACTTCCAAGGGTGAGTAGCACACTTGCTAACTGTAATGTCTGTACTAAGTACATAAATGTCATCATGACAACCGGACGTCATTGTGTTACGTAAAGTTGTTTGGTCTACTTGGATAAAGGGCAGTGTAAACCCAAACCTAACTGGACCAAATGTATACAATGTAACAAAATAAAAACTTTAGTCCAGACCTTGATGTAGACCAGGGGTGCCCAACCTGGGGCTCCTGGAGCATTCAGGTTTCTGTGGGAAATGTTCTAATTTTACTTCTTAATTGGTCCAAAGATTTGCAAATAATTTGTCATTGTTGTGCATGTGTGCTGTAGGCACCCTTGCACCCATGCACAACAACAGCAAATTATTTGCAAATCTTTGGACCAATTAAGAAGTGAAATGAGAAAATTTCCCACAGAAACTTGAATGTTCCAGGAGCCCCAGGTTGGACACCCTGGTGTAGACTTTCAGGTGTGAAAACACCCTTAGAGCTGACGTTACACTAAGGAACAACCCCAGCAAGAACATGAATATACAGTCACAAGAAGTCAAAGTAAGACAGAAAGCTTGCAAATGCTGATCCAAATATTTTGAAAAGTTGTGGATTAAATTGTTGAAAAGGTAACTAGATTAGGGATAGCTTTTATTGAAAAATTGATGTTATAATACTGGCAACTCTAATGTATAACTTTGCCCCACATTAACCCCATGGTTAGTAAGTAATGCTGTGTATATTGCATTATGCAAATACTGGAATTTTCTGGGGAGGATATAAAGACAGGGTTTAAAAAGTTTAACATTTATTAGCTTTAGTCTGGTTATGCTTCTTCCAGGATTAGTGTGAAAGGTGATTTTTGGATAAAAGTTTGACAGAAATGTGCTGATACTACATCAGCCCCTTTTCCTTGGCTTGAAAATGAGATGTCTTTTCATAGTGCAATGCTTTCTTTTATCTTCAGTTACCAATACACAATGGTCACTGTTGTCCTTTCAGATTCTTGACAGCTTGCATTGTTCTCAAGTATGTGATGGTCATTTATTAATAAGACAAACTGACTCTGCAGTTTGCACTTCCTGAGCTATCTTCTGTACCTGTATAACATACTGATACAGCAACTGTAATCAATCAGTGCTGTATGAGCCATTGTTCAGTGTACCACTCCTCCATCTATTTTGCCCTAAACATTGTTGCCATTTTCAGGGAAATAGCTCTACTTCAGAAAAAGTGTTGTAAAAACCTACTGTATTAAGTCCTGTTCAGTGTCGGTGATTCAGCTTAATAATGCAGTGATTGGTGGGCGATACTATAAGGACAAGACCTGCTTTGTGTCTGGGCTCTGCAGATTTGTTCAGGGTTAATGTGAGGCATTGATTTCATGTTTGATTTAACCGTGTAGGAAGTCAGTTGGGAATCTATAGCTTTTCAGTTTCTGCTGGATTTCAAATAAAAAAAGAGAGGAGGTGTATTACTGTCTGCTAGTGGACATAGACATCCTTCACATTCATGGATGATGAAATCGCTGATTAAATAAAGCACACAAAACCACTACCTTGAAGATAACTTTAAAAAAAAAAATCACCATAGTTCAAATCAAAATTTTGCCTCCTTTTAATATGCCAATTATTCATTATACACTTGATTAGACAGGCTTTGATTATAATGATCAATGCCACAACAGGGCTGAGGGCACACAGTGCTCCCCTTGCCCTTACATAATGAAACAGCAAAGATTAACTTGTGCAGGGACAGTTAATTAGGTTCAATTCCTGCAGCTGTACCTTTAAATTATCTCCAAAAGCTGCAGCAAAATGGAACTTTAAATTACCCAGTCCATTTAGACAAAAATTGGATTAATTAATATTTTTAATTTAGAATTACAATTTTTCAGTCTATTCATTACACGTCAACAAGTCTGATTGCCACTAACTAAACAAACAAATTCAGATTAATTATAAATGGACAAAGAGCTCTTGAAATTTGTTAGATGCAGCTTCATTTGGAGTAACTACAAAACAATAGAGATTATAAACTAGATAAATATTGACACCATAAAATCATTAAATTCCACTGTAGAAGAGACAAACTCTACCTCTACTTTTGCAGAGTCTGAGTCAAAGAAACTGAGAAACAGATCCATGGTGTCAGGGTCCTGTCCATACAGTTGTCCATCGCAGTCTCTCCATTGCCAGTAGCCCTTTGGGCGAAGACCGAAGAGGGATTATGTTATGGATCAGTCCATCCGTCCGTCTGTCTGTCCCACTTTTGTGAAATCATCTCCTCCTTACAGTTTTGGTTCGATTGTTTTGAAACTTGGTGCCATGGTTTGATATACACTGAGGATGTGCATATTGCAATTTGGTTGTGACTGGATGATTTTTACAGGAATTGTAGCCCCTGATCCATGACCTCCTGTTTCACCTCACTTCATAGACAGTAACTGTCTTGTGAAACCAACTCCTCCTACAGTTTTGGTCCGATTGTTTTGAAACTTGGTACGATGGTTTGAGATACACTGATGATGCGCATATTGCAATTTCACTCTCATAAGATGACCTTGAGATCAAAGGTCAGAGGTCAGATTTTTAATTAAATCTTCTAAACACAATAACTACTGAACAAAATGTTGTAGGCTTTTCAAATAGATACAGTAATTGTATTTAATACACATCTTGGATGGCTTGCACCCTCACCTAACTATGGGTTTGGGGTCAATGGGTCACAGGTCAAAGTTCAAAGTTAACACTGCAGTTGCACTGTGGTAAAGTGCTTGAGGGAGAGGTTCCGCAGATCCTTCCTACCTATGGCTGTCAGACTGTAAAATCTAAATACCGCTCATATAGGCCATATTAAATGTCACAGCTCTGTACAATAGAGATCGTCCCCTCCAATACACACATACATTATGATCGAG
This sequence comes from Pholidichthys leucotaenia, assembly GCA_020510985.1. NCBI lineage: Eukaryota > Metazoa > Chordata > Actinopteri > Cichliformes > Pholidichthyidae > Pholidichthys > Pholidichthys leucotaenia. Next base: position 96,702,805 of record CM035843.1, read on the forward strand.
AGTGGTAACAACACTGTTCATTCAATGTGAAATATACTGTCTGGGTTGATATTTATATTTTGCTGAGCAATTTAACTAATTGTAATGCTGTTGATACCATCTAACTGTAATGCTCCTGCACTGTGTATAAAAATGTGTACATATTTATATTTATTAACTGCTTGGGCTAACCTATTCTTATCTCATTATCTTGTTTACTATTGCTGTGAGTGCTGCTATCCATTTGCTGCTGCAATCCTGTAATTTCCCCACTGTGGGACTAATAAAAGCCTATTTTATCTTAAATGCTACATTTACTATTAATAATAACTAGTGCATGCCCTTAGAAAGCAAATATTCCTGTCTGAAACAGGTAGCCCAATCAGGCTTTACAGGCCCAAATGTAGGCTGTGCTTGAAAGTGGAATACAGAGGTGTAGCCTATACAGTGCATCCGGAAAGTATTCACAGCACTTCACTTTTTCTACATTTTGTTATGTTACAGCCGTATTCCAAAAGGGATTAAATTCATTTTTTTTCCTCAAAATTCTACACAGAATACCCCATAATGACAAGATGAAAAAAAGATTTTTTTTTTAGATTTTTGCAAATTTATTAAAAATAAAAAAAAACTAAGAAATCACATGTACATAAGTATTCACAGCCTTTGCCATGAAGCTCAATATTGTGCTGAGGTGCATCCTGTTTCCACTGATCATCCTTGAGATGTTTCTACAGCTTTATTGGAGTCCACCTGTGGTAAATTCAGTTAATTAGACATGATTTGGAAAGGCACACACTTGTCTATAGAAGGTCCCACAATTGACAGTGCATGTCAGAGCACAAAGCAAGCATGAAGTCAAAGGAGTTGTCTGTAGACTTCCGAGACAGGGTTGTCTTGAGGCACAAATCTGGGGAACGGTACAGAAAAATTTCTGCTGCTTTGAAGAGCCCAATGAGCACAGTGGCCTCCATCATCCATAAATGGAAGAAGTTGGGAACCACCAGGACTCTTCCTAGAGCTGGCTGGCTGTCTAAACTGAGCAATCGGGGGAGAAGGGCTTTAGTCAGGGAGGTGACCAAGAACCCAATGGTCGCTCTGTCATAGCTCCAGTGTGGAGAGAGGAGAACCTTCCAGAAGGACAACCATCTCTGCAGCAATCCACCAATCAGGCCTGTATGGTACAGTAGCCAGATGGAAGCCACTCATTAGTAAAAGGCACATGGCAGCTCGCCTGAAGTTTGTAAAAAGGCACCTGAAGGACTCTCAGACCATGAGAAACAAAATTCTCTGGTCTCATGAGACAAAGATTGAACTCTTTGATGTGAATGTCGGGCATCATGTTTGGAGGAAATAAGGCACTGCTCATCACCACGCCAATACCATCCCTACAGTGAAGTATGGTGGTGGCAGCATCATGCTGTGGGGATGTTTTTCAGCAGGAGTAACTGGGAGACTAGTCAGGATAGAGGGAAAGATGAATGCAGCAATGTACAGAGACATCCTGGATAAAAATCTGCTCCAGAGCGCTCTTGACCTCAGATTGGGGCAACGGTTCATCTTTCAGCAGGACAACGACCCTAAGCACACAGGCAAGATATCAAAGGAGTGGCTTCAGGACAAGTCTGTGAATGTCCTTGAGTGGCCCAGCCAGAGCCCAGACTTGAATCCAATTGAACATCTCTGGAAAGATCTGAAAATGGCTGTGCACCGATGCTTCCCATCCAACCTGATGGAGCTTGAGAGGTGCTGCAAAGAGGAATGGGCAAAACTGACATAATGCACGGCTCAGGAGACACACACGCAGGCTCAGAGTAGATCCAATAGCTTTATTAACAGCAAGTGTGTATGAATGTGTGTCTGCGAGATGTGAATGTATGGGTGGTGGCGTCTGCGTCGGGCACGGAGGCAGGAGGCCGTACAGCCGGACAACCCTATGGGAGAAGCAGAGGGAGAAGGGTGACGGGCACACACCAACACAGGAGACGTGAAAATAGTGTTAAGCTTACTTGGAGTTAGCAGGTGGCTGGCACAGCAAGGACGAGGTCCGGTAGACAGCGACCTGGAGCGCCCGGTGCAGCAGCGAGGGAATGGTGACGGAGAGGAATGGTCCGCCGCCGGGAAATCCACCTGTGCACAGCGGAGCAGACTTGGAGAGGAAAAAGGTAAGGGCTTCTTACCGAGATGTTTGCTGAGTGGTAGAGGTTACTCACAGCAATCGTGACGAGCGAAGTCTGACGGCTTCAGGCCGAAGCCCAGGGCGAGGCGGCTTAAATCCCTCGCCGCTGATGAAGTGCAGGTGTGCGTGCAGCTGGCGCCACAGATGGGCAGCGAGGCGTGACAAAAACTGCCCAAAGATAGGTGTGCGAAGCTTGTGGCATCATATTCAAAAAGACTGAGGCTGTAATTGCTGCCAAAGGTGCATCAACAAAGTATTGAGCAAAGGCTGTAAATACTTATGTACATGTGATTTCTTAGATTTTTATTTTTAATAAATTTACAAAAATCTAAAAAAAAAAACCCAAACTTTTTTCATGTTGTCATTATGGGGTATTGTGTGTAGAATTTTGAGGAAAAAAATGAATTTAATCCCTTTTGGAATAAGGCTGTAACATAACAAAATGTGGAAAAAGTAAAGCGCTGTGAATACTTTACAGATGCACCGTATGTAGGCAATCACACATGTTAGACTTTGACATATATGAAAGGGTCTGAACTGAGATTTATTTGATTGTGTGAAAATTAATTACAGAATAACTGAAAATGAATGGGTCATCCAATAATAGCCACTGTTTAAAAACCGTTTGTTTATTTTTTGTCAGATCACTTATTTGTGTGATGTTTTATGACTTACTAGTGCATACCTGTGCATGCCCGTGCATACCTGTGCATGCCCGTGCATGCCCATAGAAAGCAAGTGTAAACAAGCATTTCTGCATGCCCGTAGAAAGTTACTGTTACCATGGCAACAGTAACCATGGTGAAACCTGCCTTTGATCTTTGACGTCACCACTTGTTCAGTGATGCCTGCCTTTGTTCTGTGATGCCTGCCTTTGATCTTTGATGATATCCTAGCAAGTGCTATGATCATGAGTGATACCTGCCTTTGATCTTTGATGATGTCATAGCAAGCGCTATGATCGTGAGTCCTATGATCTTTTAGCGAGTCCTATGATTGTGAGTGATACCTGCCTTTGATCTCATATCGAGTTCGATGATCTTTTTGCGAGTCCTATGATTGTGACATTGTGACAGAGACCTGCCTTTGATCTTTGACGTCACCACTCATTCAGTGACGCCTGCCTTTGATCTTTGATGATGTCATAGCGAGTCCTATGATCATGAGTGATGCCTGCCATTGATCTTTGATGTCATAGCAAGTCCTATGATCATGAGTGATGCCTGCCTTTGATCTCATAGTGAGTCCTATGATCGTGACATCGTGACAGACAGCGATTTCTTGAATTATATATAGAGGCCAGTCTGATGAACGGTTCGAGAAATATGTGGGGAAAACACACACACACACACACACACACACACACACAAACAGATTTCTTGTATTTATAGATAGATAAAAATGCATCAGGATAGATATCGAGTGAAGTGCGTGGCGGTAATGCACCTGTAAGCTGGTTGCCAACAGCCAATCAAATCTAAAAGAAGAAGAATAATGCATCAGATTTATGTAGTGCTTTTCATAGACACTAAAAGACGCTTTACAATGGATGCGTTATTCATTCACTCCACAGACAATGGTAATGGTAAGCTACTGCTGTAGCCACAGCTGCTCTAGAGCAGACTGACTGAAACGTGGTTGCCAATCCACACCAACGGCCTCTCCGACCACTTATACACATTCATACCCAGTGTCATGGATACTGGAGACAAGGTGGGTAAAGTGTCTTGCCCAGGGACACAACGGCAGGATGGCTGGGGAGAGCGGGATTCGAACCACCAGCTGTCTGGTTATTGGATGATCCGCCGTACCTCCAGAGCCACTGCCACCCAAATTTCCTTCCTCCATTCCATTTTTGCTGAGCATCAAGCTGAACGGCAGGAAGTTCCATTTTTATATGGTCTTGTACAACAAGAGACACTAGGTCCATTCATATAATTGTTCCTTCCTGTTCACCCTTTATACTGCGGACTTCTCACACAACACAACACACTGCCATCTACAGAAGTTCTCTGACGACTCTGCGATTGTTGGCCTCATCTTCAGCGGAAATGAAGCTGAGTACAGAGGACGTATCCAGGACTTCATGGACTGGTGCCATCAGAACTGCCTCCAGATCAACGCGAGGAAAACTAAGGAGCTGATGGTGGACTGCCGCAGGCAAGGACAACCCCTCACAGCACCAGTAAACATGCAGGGAACAGACATCGAGATGGTGACATCCTACAAGTACCTGGGTGTTCATCTGAACAATAAACTAGACTCGTCACACAATACTGACGCACTCTACAAGAAGGGACAGCGCAGGCTGTTCCTACTGAGGAGACTCAGGTCTTTTGGTGTACAAGGGGCGCTGCTGAAGACATTCTACGACACGGTGGTGGCATCAGCCATCACTTTTGGAGTGGTCTGCTGGGGCAGTGGCATTACTGCAGCCGATAGGAAGAGACTGAACAAACTGATCAAGAAAGTTAGCTCTGTCCTGGGGCAACGCCTTGACCCAGTGGAGGAGATGGAAGAGAGAAGGATGGTGGCTAAACTGTCATCTCTGCTAGAGTCCGAGTCCCACCCTATGCAGGACATACTGAACGTACTGAGGAGCTCATTTAGCAGCAGACTACATCATCCTAGGTGCGCAACCGAGAGATTTCGCAGGTCCTTCCTACCTACGGCTGTCAGACTGTATAACCTAAGCAGGGCTGCTTGCAGAGATAGCAAAAAAACGTGACAACCTAATAGTATTGAATGCAAAAGATGCAATAGACTTACACAATGGTCCTCTCCGGTATACAACTAGGAAAATACCGGTCGCTATGGAGGGTGACAATATGTATGGGTACATAATCATATCATGTAGGATAACTATGTAGACGGTTATGCTGTTCATTCCATCTAGCTACAATGCTCCGCACTGTGTGTGTTTATATATTTATATATTTATTCCGTCTAGCAACAATGCTCCGCACTGTGTGTGTTTATATATTTACATATTTATTCCATCTAGCTACAATGCTCCGCACTGTGTGTTTATGTATTTATTCCATCTAGCTACAATGCTCCGCACTGTGTGTGTTTATATATTTATATATTTATTCCATCTAGCTACAGTGCTCCGCACTGTGTGTTTATATATTTATATATTTATATGTACATATGTATATTCGCTGCTCTTGTTTTTTTTTCTTGTCTTCTGATTGTTGCTCTGAGTGTTGCTATCCCTGTGCTGTTGCAATCCTGGAATTTCCCCATTGTGGGACTAATAAAGGCTTATCTTATCTTATCTTATCTTATCTTATCTTATAATATGTTATGACCTGGCTCAAGGGCCACAACAAACAAAAGGACGCACCACGTGAAGTTGTAGTTAAGCAGAACTTTATTAAACCAAATTAAACCAAATTAGGAAAAAGACATAACTGAAGTATTTACAATGTGCAAGTGTTTCATCAGTATCATCAGTAGTGTAGGGTGTGAGTGTAAAATATGGTGTAGTGGTGTTGAGCAGTGCAAAAACCTAATTAACTCAACCAAACATAACCAGGAGTCCAAATGCAACCAAACCGAACCAGGACAAAGACTTGCCTGTAGGGGAAAAAGCACAAACACAGGTTACAGGGGTGAAGAGGTGTGAGGCCTGGTCTCCATCCCCCAGTGCTGGGATGGAGCAACCCAAATGGAATGACCTCAATGCTGGGTTTACCACCAGTCTTAAATGCTCTGAGTCACCTGGGCGCCACAGGTGATCCCACTTGGCAATCAATCCCCAGCAGCAAGCTACAGCACTGCACCCCCTATAGGACCCAAGGGGCCGTAACCCCCGCCCCCCATTCCCAAACAAGACAGGGTCCCCAAAGGGATCACAGTAACAAAGAACTCCCCCATAAGGCAAACTAAAATCAGCTAAAAACAAGTTCCATCTGCCGCGCCGTCGGCCTTGCGGCCTACCGGCCTACCGGCCTGGCCTCCCTCGATCATCCCTCTGGGGGTGGATGCCTGGCTTTCCTGGGACTTGCTGACCTCAGACATTTGTGCTCTGTGGGGGTTGGTGGTGCTGCCTTGCCAGCTCAGGGTTCCTGGGGGAGGGGAAGGGAAGTTGCTGCGACTGGCCCCCCTCTTCGTATGTTTCCTGACAAACCACTCACATACACACACTTATTTTGCACGTGCTCTCATATATGTGCACACGGATGCACACACACAAATGCCTCTCCTTTAACAGGTGCAGATACCAGACCCGTGTTGAGACATCTTCGGCGGAAGAAGCAGTTTGTCTTCTGTTAGTTTTAGTTGTTGGTTTGGTTGTCTTTTTGTCCATTTCTCTCCCTTTTCTTTCCCCCCCCACACACTTCCTTTCCCTATTCCCCATCCTGTCGGGTCCCCCATGGTTAAAATAATTTAAATAAAGTATTAAAAGTTATTACAGTAGGAGTTTACAACAATATACAGTACATAGTTAGGTACTGTATAAAGCTCCTTTTGGCAAAGTAAATCTGTTTTGGCACAATAAGGGTAACAGATCTCTGTTCTGCTTACCTAGCTGCCTGACAGGACAAGGGGGAAACAAACAACAAAAAAAACAGGTTCCAAACTAATCAATTGGTGCTCGAGAAAGTGCATTTGCCACAATATTATCTTTACCCTTAATACGCCTAATGTCCAACATATAGGACTGCAGAAACAGAGCCCATCAAAACAACCAATGATTGGGACTGCGCAGAGAGCAAAGAATTGTTAAAGGGTTGTGATCTGTGTATACAATCAAAGGGTTGCCACCAGAACTAACATACACTTCAAAATGCTGGAGTGCCCAGACCAAGGCCAACGTTTCCTTCTCAGTGACAGAATAGTTACGTTGATATGAATTAAACTTCTTAGAGAAGAAACATACCAGCCTCTCAACCTCATGCACTTCCTAAAGCAACACTGCACCAGCTCCCACATGACTAGCATCCACCTCCAATTTGAACACTTTGTCCAACCGAGGTACAGCAAGAACTGGAGCCACACTCAACAAAGACTTCACATTTTGAAATTCCTCTTGACATGCAGTCGACCACACAAACTTAGCCTTCCCTTTCAACAAATCAGTCAAGGGAGCAACCACAGAAGAAAAATTCTTACAAAAAGCTCTGTAATAACCTACCAGACCCAAAAACTGCATCAGCTTTTTTTTGTAGTTGGTACTGGATATTGCGACACCGCTTGAACCTTGGCCTCCACCGGACAAATATGCGCTTGCCCAACTACTCGACTCAGGTACATAACCGTTGCCCTGGCAAACCTGCTTTAGTCAAGCGCTGGAACAAGGCCCTGACACGTTGAACATGCTCCTAACAACATCATCCAGATACACAGAACAACCATCAAGACCTGATGTCACCAGGTTCATGAGGCACTGGAATGTTGCTGGAGCATTGCAGAGATTAAAACTCATCACCGTATATTCAAACAGACCAAAAGGTGTCACAAAGGCAGATATCTCCCGTGCCCGAGCTGTCAAAGGCACCTGCCAATATCCTTTCAGCAAATCAAATTTGCTTACAAACTGAGCTGATCCCACGCAATCAATACAATCTTCCATTCGTGGTAATGGAAAACCATCAGCTTTGGTAACTTTATTCACCTTCCGGTAGTCATTACAGAACCTTGGTGATCCATCTGATTTAGTCACTGTCAGACTTGGGGATGCCCAGCTAGAAGATGATGGCACAGCTGTCACGAACTTGGGTTTGGTGGTTCCAAACCCAGTTCTATGACGCTGGGGCTATTTTGTCCCTTTGTGTTGTTTATTTTCCATCAGGTACTGTCTGGGAGCCTCTTGGGTCCTTTCGCTCCCTGACAGCTCAGCCACGCCTCCTCCTCTTGTCAGTGGGATCAGCTGTTCCTCATTATTCCCTGTCACTCTCTGTTCCACGCACACACACATTCACATGCACTCTCCCACACACATCACTCACAGGCTCAGACATTCAATCATGCACACTGGTGTTCACTCAGTCCAGCCCACGCATTCCTTCACTCTAGCACACCGGCGATCTCTCTCCTTGTTAGTGGTAGTACTCTTAAGGCCAGGGTCTGCGGGGAGAGATCGCCGGATCATTGTTGATTGTACTCCAGACCCTTCATTGTGCATTCAGCCTGACTAATTAGTCTTCTTGCTATCGCTACCTGACGTTGTTCGTTACCTGGTGTTAGCAAATGTTCCTGTTCGCCTGCTCACATTGGACAGCACGGACTGCCTTGGACTGCTCCAGCCCGTAAGTTTATTTTGCCTTTCTCCCTGTGCCGTTCAGCTGTCCTATGGCACTAGGCATTCTCTCCCTTGGGCTGTGGAGCGTCCTAGAGGCGTCCCTGTTTTCCCAGTGCCTTCCAAGACTGTTTTTCCTTATCCAACTGTTTGCTTGTCGAAATCGTTTGCTGGACTGAAACTTATTTTGTTCAATAAATTGCACGCAACTATCTCTGCATGTGGGTTTTTCATCTCTGTGTGCTGCGTAATGGCACACACGGACATAACAAAGCAATATGATTAGCCAACATATACTTCACCTCTACCTCCAAGATTTTACACTTATCCAACAAACAATGATAAAAACATTGTTTAATTGGAGGAGAGTCGCCAACATCTATATCATGCTGAATAAGATTTATATGTGATGGCGTATCCCCAAACATTGACAAAAACTCCCTTAACAGTGAAATCATTTCCGCTCTCTGTGACACAGACAAATGGCCTAACAAGTTATCTCAATTACTTAAAGACTCTGAATTTTTAAGCCTACCACTTGTCATCGCCACATCCGGTGTTTTAATATCCTTGACCAAAGGAATCTCCAGGCCCAAAACCACAAACCCCGAGAACACCCCTGGCCCCACACTCAATACTGGAGATGCAGAAACCTCATTAACAACAGCACCACAGTCATAATAAGGCTTAAGCAGGTTCACATGGCACAGCTGAGATGATTTTCTACTATTAGGAGTCGAAATAATATAATTCACATCCAACACCTGCTTCTCAACACAATAAGGGCCAGCAAACTTTGCCTGAAATGGTGATACCCCCAGTGGCAATAGCACCAACACCTGGTCCCCTGGACTAAACTGGCAGCATTCACTGTGGCGATCATAACGGCTCTTCATTGAACTTTGTGCCTCAGTCAAATTTTCCCTCGCCATTTCCACAGCCATATAAAGCCGACGGTGAAATCCATTAACATAATCTGCCAGATATTTGGGTGGCTCCCTGCCCACCAAACCATCCTGCAAGACCGCTAAAGGCCCACGAACTTTATGGCCAAAAACCAACTCACTGGGACTAAATCCTGTGCTCTCCTGGACAGCCTCCCTGGCTGCCAGCATAAGCCATGGCAGACCTTCCTCCCAATCCTTCCCCAGTTTCACACTATAAGCGCGTAATATAGATTTCAATGTCTGGTGAAATCGTTTCAGTGCCCCTTGACTCTGAGCATGGTATGCCAACGCACAATTGTGCTTCATTCCCAGCTGCTTCAAAATCTGTTGGAACATATGGGAAGTGAAATTTGACCCCTGATCACTTTGGATCACCTGCGGAATACCAAAGGTTGAAATAAACTGGGTCAACGCTTTCACCACAGATTTCATAGAAATTGAGCACAAGGGAAACACAGCAGGATACCTACTAACCTGACACATTACTGTCAACAAATAGGCACACCCAGACTTGGATGGAGGCAAAGGCCCCATGCAGTCAATTATTAAATATTCAAATGGTTGGCTAATAGCCGGAATAGGACAAAGAGATGCGGGCTTCATAACCTGGTTGGGTTTCCCCACCAGCTGACAAGTATGACACGATTTAACAAAGTCCGCTACATCACGCTTCAAACGAGGCCAAAAGAAATAATGCCAAACTCTGTCATAAGTCTTGCTGACCCCCAAATGACCACCGCTATCATGCACTGTTTTTAACACCAGTTTGCGAAACTTGCTCGGCACCACAACCTGAAAAATAGGGTCACCTAAAAACTCTCCCTCACAGGGCACCCACTTACATGCAAGCAGACCACCCTGGACAAAATAACCGTGCACCACATCTCTAATTTTCTCAACTGACGCAGAGTCAGTCCACAATGCAGACAGAGACAGGTCAGACTTCTGGCTCTCAATCCAGTCTTCACGTGACACTGCAGGGGGAAGTTCAGGCAAAATAACACTATCCACAGGCCCTGAACCCAAACAGTCAGCCACATTTTCCTGACGTGCTTGTGCCCGTGTTACAACACATGTTGGAAATACCCCCAAAAGCCCCAGATCTTTCACATCTGGTGTCACTGAACGCAACAGCTTCTCCACCACTACCGGAGACGGTGGCCCAGCTGCCCACACAGCACTGCCAGCAAGGTCATTACCAAAACCATCATAACCCCCTCAAGAGGCAGTGCTGGATGCACACTAACAGGTACAATGCCATTCACCAACTCACACTCCGACTTAATCTTATGGCGTGGCACCGGCACTAATCCCAGCTCCATCCTCTGCATTAACACAAACGCCTCAGTTTCCGAGTCAGTAGAAAAAGGCAGCACTGACTCTACAAGAAACGAGTGTCTGGCACCTGTGTCCCGAAACACTTTAATTGGCATGTGCTCATCACTACCTATCAATGACACAAATGCATCCAAAATAAACGGTTCAAAACCGGACAGTGCTTCATGTTCCATACACACTGGTTCCATTTCCGAAACTGAAGCACAAGACATAACTGGCGCTTGAGAGGACTCATGCCGCTTCATTCTACCTTTTAACAATGGACACTGGTCCTTCCAGTGACCCTCACTGCGGCAGTAATTGCAAATAGTAGCAAACCTCCATGAGGGAGACAACTTAAAATTTATCCCCCCAGCCTGCTGACTCCGGCCGCTATCATCCGCCCCTTTCCTCTCATTACCAGAGCGCACATCAAGGAAACTAATCTTATGAGTTAGGATGAAATCATTAGCCAGCTCAACCGGTCTAAGGGCACTCACTACCTCATGCTCCTTTATATAGGCTGCTATTCATGGAGGAACAGAGTTCTTAAACTATTCCAAAGCCATTAACTCACAGACACTATTGAAATCATCCACTTTTACGGGTGAACTCCACCGCGTAAAATGTGACCACAAATTGCGCACAAACTACAACATTTGTCTGTTTGGCCCCTTTTACCCACTGTCTAAATTTTTGGCGATAAGCTTCCGGAACCAATTCGTATGCCTTAAGCACAGTAGATTTTACTTTAGCTTAACTCAAATCACCCTCTGAGGAAACAGCTGAAAATGCTTCCTGCGCTCTCCCCATAAAAAAACGCCCTGTAGCAGGAGAACCTTCGCATTATCAGGCCATTTCTGTGCCTCAGCTACCCGGTCAAAGAGAGTGAAAAAAACATCAGGATCGCGCTCATTAAATTTAGGGACCAAACGCAAAAGCACAGCCACATCCACACTCCTAGACGCATATTCACCGCCCGGAGAAATTTTACCCTCATGGATCAACTGGAGCCTAGTGTGCCCCAGATCTAACTTAATTTTCTCTGTGTCCTGATGAATCCCCTCTAATTCCAGTTGTTTTTCCATGTCTATTCTCAACCATAATTGTTCTTGTTCCTTCTTCTTCTTCTTCTTCTTCTAGATTTGACCGGCGGTTGGCAACCAACTTACAGGTGCATTACCGCCACGTACTTCACTCTATATCATTACTCTATCTGGTCAGGAGTTGCACAAATCAAGTCTCTGTTCTTGTTCCTGCTGCATAGCCAATAACTCATTCTGCTGCTCAAAAGTCAAACCAACAGTCTGCGCAACCCCTGGCACAGACACAGAACGAGGCACATCCACACCAACTTCACTTTTACTCAACACCCCTTGTTCCAATAAAGCTGATAAAACCATCTCTTTTACCTCAGCTTTGCTCATTTTTTCCTGAGACACTAATGTCATAATGGCTTGCTATTTTAAACAGCTGCTCCTTTTTACAGCTATTCAAAAAGGCTGCCGAAGGCGCATTAAAACACCTGGATAATGACGCCATAACGAGTGTAATGTGTTCACTGCCACACACATATAAAGGCTGTCACAATGCCCCAGAGGATTCCCCCTTACTGCCTAACCAAGAAGCTAGCTTCTTCTTCTTCTTTTAGATTTGATTGGCGGTTGGCAACCAGCTTACAGGTGTATTGCCACCACATACTTCACTCTCAACTCCACCTAGTCTTCATGTGGTTCGCGGTGGGTGTATTAAGCACTGAAACCTCCCATCTGACAGCGAATCAACAGATCGCCACACAGACAGAGGATGTGCCCCCGAGATAGTTGTCAGAGACAACTAACACCAACCGTTCCGCACAGCACTACAAAAACAGCAAACAAACACAACCCAAAGTTGTTTCTTCAGCCTAGCGGAGAAACCTCTGAATATGTGATAGACAGTAACAGTTACTGTACCCTCTGTCAAAAAAAACTCCACTACGACGCTGGAACCTCAGCAGCTCCCAAGCACACGGTGCGCCTACATTATGCCGTTGAAGCGCCCACAGCTGAAATCACTGAGCCAATTATTGCGCAATCACAAAACCCACTACTAACAATTACTCCAAATGATCCAAATTAAATGAGCTTCCATTTATTTGTTTCATCAGTAACATCAGTAGTGTAGGGTGTGAGTGAGTGTAAAATATGGTGTAGTGGTGTTGAGCAGTGCAAAAAACTAATTAACTCCACCAAATATAACCAAGGAGTCCAAATGCAACCAAACCGAACCAGGACAAAGACTTGCCTGTAGGGGAAAAAGCACAAACATACTGTAGGTTAGAGGGGTGAAGAGGTGTGAGGCCTGGTCTCCATCCCCCAGTGCTGGGATGGAGCAACCCAAATGGAATGACCTCAATGCTGGGTTTACCACCAGTCTTAAATGCTCTGAGTCACCTGAGCCCCCAGGTAATCCCACTTGGCAATCAATCCCCAGCAGCAAGCTTCAGCACAGCACCCCCTATAGAACCCAAGGGGCCATAACAAATAAAAAAACAAACTAGAGAACACAGCGAGCACAGACTTCTGCCAAGGCAGCAAATTTTCTCCCTTGTGTTCTAGTTTTGACATGTTTGACCAGATAAGAACCAAATGCAAACACAGAAACTAGACCAGAACTTGAATGCAAAATGTAAGTATTTATTGTAATTTATTCATTGTGCAGTGAACTGTGACAGCACTCCTATGGGGCAAAGAAGGGAGAGAGTAAGTTAGCAAAGGTAAATGGCAAGGATCAATGAGGTAATTTTTAATTAATGCTTACTCTCACAGAGGTGTGACGGAGCAGAGAAAGCCAGAGAGGAGGTAAAGGTCTCTTCTTCCTGCAGAAAATTTGGAGTTTGATCCAGGTAAGGAGTGGTGAGTCTTCAAAGGCTGGTTTTCAGCTGGTGCCCAGGCCTGAGACTTTTCCTGTAGTGAGTGTTTGGTGAAATGACTTTAATAATTAGTAGTGGCTTACATGAGAGTCCTGTAAGGTGGTAGTGGTCCAGATAGGGAAGGGGAGGTCTCGGAGGGTAGGACCAAGGAGAGATCCAGAGAGTTCCTGTGATGAGAGTTAATTGAATGTTTTGATTTGCTGATTGGCTTACATGAGGGAGATCCAGATGGAGGAGCTCGAGGATAAAAGAAGGTGAGCAGGCCACAGAGGTGGACATGGAGCAAGAGGCATGAGGTAACAACAACAAGCTGTAGAATCATCACGTTCCCACACCATTAGTAGCGTGTGCAGCTCCTATACAGTGATGTGGGTAATCAGCAGCAGTTGTAGGTAATCAAGGAGCGAGAGTCAGACTGAGTGGTGTGTGTCTGAGTGTGCCTGCTCACGCGAGGTTTATTACACGTTTCGCCTAACAGCCTTTCAGCTGTCATCAAATGGCATCCTCTGCTGGTGATCATCAAAGCATCTAAAAAGGCACTTCCCACTGTGGAATTTAAATAAATGACTGAAGTAATTAATTGATTAATTAATTAACAAATAAAAATTTTGGACACTGTCACACTAGTGAATCAAAACACCTAAAATCTAATGGATTCATACTTGGTCCATTTTAAAACTCCCCTGAGAATTTAATCAATATATGTAACTAGATTTTGAAGGTTGCTGTTATTACCAATATATCCTTCTTATACACTTCATGATATCGCTGTAATCCAGCAGTGAACTAAAGTAGCAGAAACAAGTCTATTTTGGTCCCTTTATAAAGGCTTGACTTTTTAAAAAAACTAAAAATTGTGCAAAATTCAATTAAGTCTGACTACCAGTTGCTGATTGTAATCCCAATACATCTGTTGATGCCAGTAGTTCATATACATTACATGCTTACATCATTATCTGCCAAATACTGACATTTATTTTCCTTCTTCCCATGTAGTAGAAAAAAAGTCTGCATTTTTCATTCCTGTGGGTTAATTAGACTAAGGAGGAACACTATCAGCATAGTATGTGTTTATGTGCCCATGTGACATGTGTGTTTATGTGTTTCTTATTTACCTTTTTTCACAGAATGACATTTTGGCAAAGTGTGTGAAAGAACATAATAAATGGAAGTTTGATGCATAGCTTTGGTTGTGAAAGATGCAAACAAAAGGAAAAAGGAGAGAACAGGAAAAGGTGAAGGAAAGAGAGAAACTGAAAGCATAGAAATGACATAGAAAATCAGATAGACATGGATGAATGTGGCTGGTGCAGCTGGTAGTTTGGTTGGAAAAGCCTTGAAATTTGAAACAGCAGCTTCAGAGCCTTTTTTTCCCCTGAGAGATGATGACGAGACGCTTGTGGATAGCACATTCTTTATACTGTGGTATTTTCTAAAGGAAACACCTGCTTTCAACATCTTGCTGCTGATTCCTGGGATTCTTTGTGCTGCTCAGTGCGTTGCAGTCTGTAATAGACATTAACTGCAGTGCATGTGAGTGTGGGATAGTGCAAAGTTACTGCAATACCAAATACCAGTTTTGACCAGGTATTTACCATGATCTCAATGTAACTCTGAAACAAAATCCACCGTATTAAAATGGATTGATTGCTAATCTGTAATATTATACACTCTAATGCATTTCTCTTACTACAGGATGACACTCATTCGGTCCAGATTATCACAGCGTGGGGACATCATTATGCTGAATATATTTTGTTTATTATGATCCAGGACTCACTGTAGTTGTCACAATAAAATCATTCAAAAAGATGTCAAATAAAAATATATTTTTATAATAAATATAAAAAAATATAATGCCAAAAGTGCAAGTGTAAAAGAAGAAGAAAAAAAAGATTCATATTGTGTGGATAAGTGACCCTGGCCGTGGGATCATGTTTTAATCAGTTGTGCTCTGTCCACTGTGCTGAGCAACCAGAAAAAAAAAAAAAAAAATCATTCTGATTATATTCCTAGGTGGATTTGTAAGAGTTTCTTTGAATTATTCTTTCTTTCTCATTCAGATTCCTCTCCACTGCTTTTGTCATGAATCTGGGTTTGGAGGGCAACCCAGTTCTGACTCATTGTTATGTTTTGCCCTAGTTTTCCTCTGACAGCTCAGGCACGCCCCCTCCTCCTGTCTTGTGCGATCAGTTGCACTGTCACCGGTGTTCACACACATAAACACACCCACATGCACACGCTCCATTCACTCTCATTCACACACCCTCTCACACACCGGATGCCAATCAGTCCTGCCCACGTGTTCTCGCATTGGCAATCTCTTTCCTCGTTAGCTTCAGGAGCATTTGTTTGCCGCGTCGGAGGAAAGAGATTGTCGGGGCATTCACCCTCGTTCATGGCAGCTTGTTCTCCATGAATGACGTTCCACTCCCTTCACGCACTCAGCCCGGCATCTTCAGACGATCAGTCCCTGGATATTCGTGGCTGCCCCAGCCTCCTATCTTTATCCGCCAGACTGCACGGTTCGCCCCGGATCAGCTCCAGACCTGTAAGTGTCTTTAGCCTTTCCTCTTGTGCTAGCAGCCCTGCAGCACTAGGCTGCTCGCCTTTCTTGTTTTGTGCCCAACGCAGTCCTGCAGCACTAGGCTCCACATTCACCAGGCTGTAGAGCATTCGGCTGGCGCCCTGTATGTTTGGTGGCCTAACTATGTCATTGCACCTCTCTGTTTATTGTGTGGTTTAACTGGACTGAGCTCGGTGATTTTGGACTTGCTATTTTCTTTGTGTTTGTTAATAAAAGTGCACCATCAACTCTCGCTTTTGGGTTTTATTCTCTCTCTCGTGCGCCGAGTCATGGCGCATGGAGGTTTATGACAGAATGCCCCGACCAGTGAGAGGTGGTGTACGAGTGAATTTTTCCTTTTTCTCCTTAGTGCTTTTTCCTCCCCAGTCGTCTCCATGGATTTTTCCGTTTTTGGACTGAGCCCCGAGGAGTGTGGAGTGGCGGATCGAGCTGTGGTGTTTGTTTCCTGGGCTCAAGCCACCAACTCCCCAGAGGTGAATTTTTTGCTGCTTGACATCGTTGTCAGGGTGCTCCAGACCTGCCTCGGTCTTTGGAAATATCCGGGGATGATGTCATTTCTCACCGCAGTCCACGAGTCACACAGACAGCTGGAGGAGATGACAGGAGGAGCCATCGAAGCTCAACCACGGCATCCCACGATGCGCTCCCGGAGGACCGGAGCCCGCCGCTCGCCGCCTGAGCCGGAGTGCTCCTCCCTCTGCCGGATTTCCCGTCCTACTCCTGGGAGGACGAAGCAGGACACCGAGGCAGCAGCGGACACCATCACCAGTCAGGAGTTCAGGCAAGTTCATCTCAGTTCTCTTGCAATGTCTCCTGAGGTGATTAATCAGATTCCTGTGGAGGAGCTTCAGAAATTGTTACCCGCTGAAGCTCCCCAAACAGCTGCTGTCACGGCTTCTTATTCCGTGTCTTCTGTCTCCCTTGACTCCCTGTCGGCCCCGGGAGAGGATCATCGGATGCAGGAGGAGTGGGAGGAGTCAACCACACAGTGTGAGGTTAATTCTAGGTCTAAGCGACGGAAGAGGCCCGTCACCTCATTGGCGGTTCCTAATCAGACGTCAAGCCCGACTGCTGCTGCGATGAAGCCTCCCTCGGTGCCAGCTGTCGTACCAGCAGACACCCCTTCAGTTTCAGCCACAGTTCCTGTCATTGGGTCGTCCACCCCAGCTGCCAGAGGGATTGTGTGTGCCACTCCGAACCCGTCCACCTCCGTGCCGTTCGGGCCGGCTCCTCCATCAACCACCGAGGAGCCTAGAAGACCTATGGGCATGGAGAGGGAGGACGACCCGCCGTCGGCAGCCACCAGCAGTCAGACCCGGGAGGCCGGGCAAGTGGGTTTTCATTTAACCTTAGTTATTAAGGATAAGCCTTGTCTGACCCCCGGGAGAGAGCCTCAGGCTAGGCAGTCACCTGAGTGCTCTCCCCCTGCTGCTCCTATGATGGACTCATCTGTTTCCTCTGTGTCTCCATCCCCTGCCTTGGAGTATCCACCAGCCATGGAGCTTGATGATCGGGGGACGAGGGAATGCACGGTGCTGGAGAACTGCACCCCGCAGAATGGCCACGAGCAGAGGAGGAGCGCTGTGACCGACCGGAAATGGGTGCCAATGAAGGAGCATCCTCTCGCTTCAGCCTCTTCTGACGCAGTGCCACCCAGGTCTCCACCACCAGACTTCATGCCGGGAGGGTTACCGGCATTAGGGGCTTCACTGGGGGAGACCACAACTGCCGAGACCATCATGCCTGCTGCGGGGGCCACCACGGCAGAGCCATCCTCTGGACCGGATCTCTAGCCAATTGGACCCCAAACATCATCGTCGGTGCCATTGGAGTCCTGGATGGCAGTAGAACTCAAGCGCAGGCAAGTAATCTCTCCTGTAGTTCACTTGTCAAGTGTTGAGAGTTCTTGCCTGGCTCTTGGGGAGGAAAGTCGGGTGCAGCCTCCAGCTGCATCTGAACTTTCCTCGCCTGGCTCTGCTGCTGCTGGCGACCCTAACCGTCTCCATTCTCCTGTCTCCTTCGAGCTCCTTCCTAGGGTCGCTGGAGAGGAGCCGCCACAACCTGGGTTGCCCATGGACGATGAGAAGGGTCCAGTTGTCCCGGAGGAGGTCAACGGGGGTGCAGCACCTGATGGACTGGAGGAACCTGCGCACCCTAAATTGCCGGAGTCCTGGATGGCGGTGGAGCCAGAAGTCAGGCAAGTGTGCTCCATTATGTCAATATTAATGTCGCACTGCCTGACTTATGGTGAGGTGGACCCAGGGCAGCTCACAGTAGCCCACGGGACCACCACACCAGGCTCTGCTGCTGCCGGCAACCCTGACCCGCTTTCTCTTTCTCTCTCTTTGGGCTCAGAGCCTCCGGCTGGGGTCGCCAGAAAGCTGCTGGAAGCAACCGAGGATCTGGGTTCAACGCCGGAGGATGTGAGGAGCATCACCTCCCTCACTGGGGAGGCCACCACGGGAGCAATGAGGCCCCTGATGGGGGTCACCGCAGGTGCAACAGTGCTCCAACTGGAGCCCACTGCGGGTGAAGCAGGGCCTCAGCCTGGGTCCACCGTGGGTGCAGCAGAGCCCCAGCCCGAGTCCACTGCCGGTACAGCAGAGCTCCAGCTGGAGTCCACTGCTGATGCAGCCACGTCCCAGACCGGGACTGCCGCAGGTGCAGCCACGTCCCAGACTGGGACTGTCGCGGGTGCTACAGTCCCCCTGCCCCAAGCCTCAAACAGCGGGGGGTGGTCCTGTTCCTTGGCTTTGCTGCCGAGGCTGTCAAGTTTGGAGGCTGCCTCTCCACCCTCATTTCAGGTCCTGGTGGATCTACCACACTGGTTGGCCACCCGAAGGACTTGGCTCATGGGTCCGGTGGCCCATCGGCCCGGGCAGGCCGCCGGACATCATCCCACAGGCTGCCTGCTGGACTTGGGACTTGGGCAGGCCACCCGAATCACCACTCCTCACCATACTGGGGGCCTGGGACTCAGGTCGACCCCCTGAACTTTGGACTTTGGGGGAGGGTGGTTAGTGTTCCAGGTTGGGGGTCATTAGGAGGGGTTTGCTCTTTATTCTGTTTTTGTTCTCATTGTGTTTTCACTGGCTGCTTCCCTCCTAACCAGTTTTCCCCCACCTCCCACCCTGGGTTAGTGTTTGTTGCCTGGGGGAGGGGTTTCCTTGAGGGGTGTTGGTTCATTTCTTTTTAGCTGATGGTACTGGGGTGTCTGGTATCCACCCCTCGGGGGGGGGCTATCATGAATCTGGGTTTGAAGGGCAAACCCAGTTCTGACTCATTGTTATGTTTTGCCCTAGTTTTCCTCTGACAGCTCAGGCACCCCCCCCACCCCGTCTTGTGTGATCAGCTGCACTGTCATCGGTGTTCACACACATAAACACACCCACACGCACACATGCACACGCTTCATTCACTCTCATTCACACACCCTCTCACACACCGGATGCCAATCAGTCCTGCCCACGCGTTCTCGCACTGGCAAGCTCTTTCCTCATTAGCTTCAGGAGTATTTGTTTGCTGCATCGGAGGAAAGAGATTGTTGAGGCATTCATCCTCGTTCATGGTAGCTTGTTTTCCATGAATGACATTCCAGTCCCTTCACGCACCCAGCTCGGCATCTTCAGATGATCAATCCCTGGATGTTTGTGGCTGCCCCAGCCTCCTATTTTTATCCGCCAGACTGCACGGTTCGCCCCGGATCAGCTCCAGACCTGTGTCTTTAGCCTTTCCTCTTGTGCTCGCAGCCCTGCAGCACTAGGCTGCTTGCCTTTCTTGTTTTGTGCCCAACGCAGTCCTGCAGCACTAGACTTCATATTCACCAGGCTGCAGAGCATTCGGCTGGCGCCCTGTATGTTTGGTGGCCTAACTATGTCATTGCACCTCTCTGTTTATTGTGTGGTTTAACTGGGCTGAGCTTGGTGATTTTGGACTTGCTATTTTCTTTGTGTTTGTTAATAAAAGTGCACCATCAACTCTCGCTTTTGGGTTTTATTCTCTCTCTCGTGCGGGTGGAGGTTCATGACAGCTTTAACACAATAAAACAACACAATCCTCTTTGTCAGTGAATACAGCTACTTCCACCTGTTGAAAATAAATGCATGATGAAAGATTTATTTGGCAAACTTTCTACCAAAAAAATAATTAAAGCTAGTTAGTTGACAGTAAATTTCTGCTGCTATGCTAAAACTCCTATAAGCTCCTGAATGGTCTTGGTGGTTGCCTGGTCTCCAAACTTGAAATCGACAGTTGGTTTGCCTGTGTCTGGGCTAATGCTAGTCTTGGTAAAAGATCTATCCAAAATGTCAACAAAGCTTATTTTATTTTCTCCAAAGAAATCTGTATTAGCACCACATTCTTCAATCACTGGAAATAAATAAGTAAAGGACATAGTTAAGTCTCGCAAGAGTAACATTAACTAAGGAAACAAAGAGTGCAACTATAGTGAAAATATCTAGAGGTAGAATGGATTCATATTCTCATAGCTCCAGCAACAAATTTTTTCTTTCAATTTAAACAATATCACACAGAGGGAGTGGTGTTGATTATAGGGCATTAGCATGGCTGTGATATGTCATAAGCATGAGCCATTAGCACTAGCTTTAGCTTAACCCCATTTTTGCATTAGTTTATGTGCACTTCATCAGTTTCATTTTGGCATCTTTAGGTGCGTTCAGATCAAATGTGGACGGGCAAATTTTTCGCAAGCCTTGATTACATTTTAACCCAACGTAAAGACACAAATAGACCTGAATTCACAGTCTGAGTGAGTTGCAGAAAGGCAAAGTTGCCTTTATAACTTCTGCAGCTGTGTTCAACCTGCTGAGGAAATTCCTAAAACACTGTCATGCTTAGGTTTACATTAGCTAACAGGGTCTCACCTGAAAAAATTGTCCCTGCCTCCAAAATTTCACCTGGATGACATGTTGTTGACACTGCTAGCCTGCTAGCCTTGTTGGCACGTCCATGGCAGGAGTCTGTGGGTAAAAAAACTCTGACAGTCCAAGTCAGCTGCAGAGCTCCCAGCCCTTCTGTCTCCAGGTGAGTGGCAGTCTCATTTTCAAACTAGTTTACTCTCCAATGTTGATACTCCTACTCCAGTGATGGCAGAATCTCAAGGCCATTACAGGCTAGTGCTATCCCTTGGACGTGAATGCGTGAGATTTGTGTGTGCTCGCCTCTTTCCATTGACTTTGTATGTATTTACACCGCCTGTTCGTGTTTGATCTGAAGGCACCATTAAACTAATTAGAGGCAGCTCGGTGGAGCAATGGTTAGCACTGTGGCAACACAGTAAAGTCACGGGATCGATTCCACCCCTGACCATCGTGGGTTCGATCCCACCCCTTGACCATCGGTGACCCTTCTGTGTGGAGTTTGCATGTTCTCCCCGTGTCTGCGTGGGTTTACCCCGGGTACTCCGGTTTCCTCCCACAGGCCAAAAAGGATGCAAGTTAGGTTAATTGGAGACTCTAAAGCAGGGGTGGGCAGTGAGGGCCATTCCACTGCAGGTTTTCTGTTCCACTCATTCTTTTCAGCAGGTGTTTGCTCTAATCAGCTTCAAGGATTGCTAATCAGTGAAAACACCTGCTGAAGAGACTGGGTGGAGTAGAAAACCTGCAGTGGAATGGCCCTCCATGGCACATGATTGCCCACCCCTGCTCTAAAGTGGCCCTAGGTGTGAATGTGTGTGTGAATGGTGAAGGGACTGGCATTGCACCTTGACTGCCTCATCCATCCAGGTGGATGCCCTGAATTTCCCTCTGGGATTAATAAAGTATACCAAAATAATAAAAAAAAATAATTAAAGAGTCAGAAGTGGGCATTGTGTTGTGTGGCTTCAACAGAAACTGTACAGCAACTCATTTTAAAAGTAGGCTAATGCAGAGTTGCCAACTTTTCAGAAAAGCTTGGAGTGAGATTTTTAGGGAATTGTACACAGGGGAAATCGGGAGGTAGGGGTGGAGTGAACGTGCATGCACAGAATACACAGACAGATGTTTTTATTAACATATTCATTTATTTACCTGAGAATAAGTTTTAGAACATGTTCAGTCTGCTTTATGTAATTGTATCTTCTGAATGAATTTGTAAGGTAAGTTGAGCTTCAGGGCCCTGCAATGGACTGCCGATCTGTCCAGGGTGTACCCTGCCACTCGCCCAAAGACGAAGGGATAGGCTTCAGCCCACCCGTGACCTGAAAAAGATTAAGTGATAGAAGATGGATGGATGGATGGATGTTGATCTTCTGGATAAGTTTACCTAACATTACATATTGTAAACTATGCCAAACAAAAGCACCATCATGAGATCTAATGCAGCAGCGCTATAATTAAGCAATATTACAAAGAGATACTCATGAGTCACTAACTTAGTCAAGTTCTAAGTTTCCAAAATTTTCCAAATTGCATTTGTTTTCTTAATTAAGGAGTGTTTTATAGCACAATTTAATTGTAGACTTATATATTTAGTCCCCATCTCTGATATTACATGAGAGGGAGTATGGTATCATGAATATACCTATATAACTGTTGTGATTCATCGTAGTGATATATTCATGAATGAATGAATGAATGAATGAATGAATTTTATTTTATTTCGGATAGTACATTACAGGTTAAAAGAAACTGTATAATATAACAACAAGGTCAAATTAGACAAAGACTCCTTCTACTATACAATTCCACGTGAGTTATCCGAAATGGGTGATGGCTGAAGCCGCAGCTTATATTGCCCACCCATATTCCATCCAAGAATTCAAAGGAGAAAAAAGAGAAAACAAGACAAGAGTGATTACAATTTAAAACAAGGCTAAGACAAAATGTGACTGAGAGAAAAAGAAAACTGAGCTAGTCTAAGTTAAGCGGTTACTATTCAAAAACAAATCTAAGACATAGTGTCACAGAGAAAAAAAGAAAAAAAGAAAAAACTAAGCTACAACACAACACAGGCTGGAAATGTCAATCCTTATGTGAGTTTACATGTCGTCTTGTAAATATGTTTGGAGTATTTCTTCCTTTAGTTTTTGTTTAAATTGTCCAAGCTTTGTACATGATTTTAATTCAGGTCCAAAATCGTTCCATAATCTGACTCCTTGCACTGAAATACAGTGTTGCTTGGTGGTTGTTCTCACTGTAGGCTTTTGAAATATACATGTTCCTCTGAAGTGATATCGTTTCTCCCTTGTTTGGAACAACTTTTGGATATTTGCGGGCAGTGATAGATTCTTCACTTTGAACATTATTATTGCGGTTTTAAAGTCAATCAGATCTTTCAACTTGAGAGTTTTTTTGTTTAAGAAAAAGTGGGTTTGTTGGTTCCCTGTAAGCTGCTTTGTTGATTATTCTAATAGCTCTCTTTTGAAGCATAAAGAGTGGATATATGTTTGTTTTATATGTATTTCCCCATACTTCATTACAATATGTCATGTATGGGAGTATTAATGAATGGTACAAGGTGTATAGTGTGGGTTGATTCAGCAAATTTTTCACTCTGTGTAATATTGCAATTGATTTGGATACTTTACCTTTTATATAATTAATATGTGGCTTCCAACACAGTTTGTTATCAATTATTACTCCAAGGAATTTAGTTTCGGATACCCTTTCAATCTCTACACCATTTACACTGAGTTTGGGTACTGGGTAGTTGTGATGGTTGTTAAAGACTATAAATTTTGTCTTGCTTAAATTGAGCGTTAATTTGTTTGAATCAAACCACAGTTTCAGCTTTCCTAATTCCTTTCCGAGTGTATCCAGAAGTTGTTCCAAATTGTTTCCACTGCATAGCAGATTAGTGTCATCAGCAAACAATATTAAGTCCATTTTTTCTGAAACTTTACATATATCATTTATATACATATTGAATAATAATGGTCCCAAAACTGAACCCTGTGGGACTCCACAGGTGACCTTCAGTAACTCTGAGTTTTTGCTGTTAACACATGCAAACTGATATCTATTCTTTAAGTAACTACTTAACCAGGACAGTGCTACCCCTCTAATACCACAATTTTGTAGTTTCTTTAATAATAGATTGTGATCTACTGTATCAAATGCTTTTTTAAGATCCAGGAATACTCCAACTGAATACTCTTTATTTTCAATGGCTGTAGATATTTTTTCTGTAAATTTCATTAAGGCATATGCTGTTGTCCTTTTGTGTCTGAACCCATATTGCTGCTCACACAATAAATCATTCTTCAGTATGAAGTTGTCAATTCTCTCATAGAATATTTTTTCAAGTATCTTGGAAAATTGCGGTAATAGTGAAATTGGTCTGTAGTTGGAGAGTTCCCCTCTGTCGCCTGTCTTGTAAATCGGAATTACTTTAGCTATTTTCATTGCATTGGGAAATATACCTGATTGGAGAGACAGGTTACAGATATACGTCAGTGGTTTCACTATGCATTCGATAACAGTTTTGACTAGTAGCATGTCAATACCATCGCAGTCAGTAGATGTTTTACTTTTGAACGATTTAACAATTTCAATGACCTCTCTTTCGTCTGTGTTCTTTATGAAGATGGTGTCTTTTACAGCAGTGTTATTGCATATTGGATCACCTGTAGGCGCCGTAGTGGGTATTTCTCGGGCCAGTTTAGGTCCAATGTTAACAAAAAATTTATTAAATTCATCTGCAGGTGAAGCTATATTCACATTCGGAGTCGATTTATTATTTTTTGGAATATTAGTTGGGTAGCTAGTATTTCTGCTTTTATTTCCAAAGATACTGTTGATTATTGTCCATGTATTTTTAATATTGTCTTAGTTTTTTTCCAGTTCTTTACTGTAATAGTCTCTTTTACTGCATCTTATTATATATGTTAACTTATTTTTGTATGTTTTATACCGTTGCTCTGCTTCTTTTGTCCTTTTCTTTATGAAAGCTTTATATAATAAATTTTTCTTTTTACACGCCTTCATGATATCATATGACCTCGAATGTAATATTGCTTTTACACAACAGTTCCACAAGCACACTTTATTAAATGACAGTAATACAGGACACAATATATTGATTTTTGTTTAACCAGTTATTTTGTTCCGCAGAGAAAAATAGTCCCTTCCAAATGGACCTACGGCAGTTTTTCTTTCAAGGTGTCAGTTTGCATTTCAAAAAGTAGAGATAGAAACAAAACCAAGTTTGCTTAGAAACCTGTAAAGTTTTGGCAGTTTGATGTGAAAATTTCATCATTACAGTCAGCATTACAGTGAACGTAGGTACCCCATTGTATAAAAATACAGGGCTACGGAGAATACAACAGCATGACAACATGTTTTGAATGTGAACAAGAGTAACAAAAGCAACCTTTTAAAGAATTACATTGAATTTATTCCAGTTACAATATAAATTTGGGTAATAGGTGGTGAACAGGTCAGTCAAGGTACCTGTGTAGTAATCATTATTGAATCAGTTTCTTCTAGGGACTATGGAGAATACAGGGGCTACAGAGAATACATTAGAGTTTCAAGGGCTGCGGTTCCTAGTCATAATGAATTGTAATATTTCTATTGCAGTGGGTCATGACAGCTGCTGCACATAAATTATTAATGGTATTTAACTTTAATTGGCTGCTGAATTCTTAGATATACAATGGGGCTACTGAGAATACCATATATTTAAAAGAACTATTTTGCATGATTCCATTTTTTATAAATATATTATATTTATATCTGCTATGCTGTATCACAGCAAGGTATTTATTCATTGCATAGCCTATTCATGTGTGAAACTGGGTTTATAGATATTGTAGCATAATATTTAATTATAAGTGTGATAAGGTACAAGGATTATTTATTTTATAATTGTAAGTGTGGGTGAGTGTGGATGGGATTTTCCTCCTTCCACACAAACACTCACAAACTATGAGAGACAGGCTCTTTAAACGGGGCACCAGTCTTGATCTCGACAATTTTATTAATATCTAATCTCTGTACCTTCAATCAATCAGTCTCAAATATTCATGAATTCTACTGCCGTGACCCAGAAAAGCACACATGCAAAAAGAGATCAAATACAACTTCTCTCTACAGTTAACAAGTTTTATTAATCAAATTCAGGTTATATATTTTTTTTTTTACTTATTTGTACCCGTAGGTAGACTTGGTTTGCAGTGTGGTGACAAGCCACCGGCTGCTGGTCGCTGCGTGCGCGAGCGCCCTAAACCTACATGTTTTTGGTGTGCGGGAGGAAACCGGAGAAATCCCGGAGTAAACCCGCACAATATGGGGAGAACATGCAAACTCCACACAGCTCACTGTTGGTCAGGGGCTGGGATCGAACCCACGATCTCATGATCCCCGCGATCCCCCAGCCGAGGGTAAAACTGTGCTGCCACAGGGCTAAACCACTGCGCCACCGTGCATATGACATTACATTCAAGTTATTTGTAAGCAGGTTCAAGTGATCAGCAGGTGTCAAATATCATCTCAACTGTTAATGGACTCCTGAGCATAAAGTCTATAGTTAAACCTTTGTGGAACCAAGAGGAAACCAGATTTTGAATTTTAACTGTGATGCAATGGAAGGCTGAAATAACTGTAACAAATTATGCATAAAATTGGATGCAATTTTATGGAGAAAATGACATAAGCTGATTATCTGGAGGAGAAAAAAAAATCTGAATTAATCTACAACATGAATGGAGGTTATGGAAAGAGTATTAATTTTCCTTCAACGTATAGTTCTTATCATAGCTTATAGACTAGACTTTAACATGAAAATTGGCTATGTTCAATGATAATTAGACATCACATTTAGCCCAGCTGATCGTGAATGGGAGTCTGACTTATGAACAGCTGTATCTCCAGATATCCAGCGGTGGTCTGGCACCAGCTGGTGGTAAAGGGTTCAGGAAAGGCTCAGCGGCTCTTCCTCAGGACAGCGTTCAGGACACAAAGACTCAACCAGGAGGCGGCACGACAGTGGAGCTGGTGGAGTAAGCGGCTAGCCCCATGAAAATATCTGTTAGTGAACATGCATATTTATTTAATGAATATATAAACAGTACAGTTATGGTAAAGTGAAATGAAATCACATTGATTTTGCTATACCTCCCAGTTCCACCATTCAGCCAAAAATTGGACATATTTCCTTTCAAATTTTTTGTCCTTTTACATCACCAAGGGCAGAAAATATTTTTTATTGGTGAAAATATTCACAGAATTCTTCTTGAATGTTTGCATAACATTATAAATAAGTTAAATGGCACCTTGGAAGAATGAGAGCACCAAGGTGCAGCTGCCTCAGTGTGACATCTACTGGCCCAGCCTAGTTATTACAATACCTTTTTTCGCGGCTCCATTGATGGTATAATGGTGAGTTAAATTTGTGTTTATTTTGAAAATAGCCTTATCTCAAAATTCTGGCAAATTAAAAGTTGAGAAAATATGGTGATATTGAAGAGGATGATGAAATGAAGGCAGCGTTGGATTTTTAATAGCTTTATTATCACCCGCCTTCATCGGAACACCTCCCCAGCCCTCGTGCTGTGGGCTGAGGTGATGTCCTCAGGTTCTCAGAGAAGAGGAGCCACTCAGTGTGTGTGTCTCGCAGCAGATGCAGGAGTGAATGAATGAGAGGCAGATTTACAGCACAGTGCAGCTTATATACTCAACTCAAACAATAGATCAGACATTCACAGCAGTCAATCTGGGCATTTGCATATCAGAGGTACAGACAGGATGCATGAACACAATGCATGGATGACACTTTAACCTCACAGCTGTAAACGCAGCATGCAGCGGAAAAAACCCAGGACTGCGAGCTGACTGTCTCTGTGTTGTGGGGGTTGAATTCAAACCGCTACACTGCTCCCCCCCAGAGGGAACGGCAGGGGACCGTGACCTCGATGTTGCAGTTTGGGCAGCAAGCAGGGAAAAGCTCTGTGGAGGGGGAGGGGGGTAGTACATGCTGACCGGGCGCGGGAAAATCGTTCGAGTCGCGCCAAAAGTGTTTGCTGCTCCGTGATGTCCCGTCTGAACATGCGGAGATCAGAAGAAGAAAAAAAATTAGTCTCTGACTCCTCTCGTGGCCATGAAGAAAAGCAGGAGCGGCGGCAAGAAAAAAAATAAAAGCAGAGGGACTGGCGTGTTGACTTTAGGGCAGACGTAACCCTACAGCCTCGGGAACCGCAGACAGCTGAATTCCCCTTGTGTGCCGTGGCTAAGACCATAAAATCCTGTGAGCAAACTGCGGGCCTCAGGTGTACCAGCAAGCCTGAAGGGCCAGTGTGCAGCAGAAGGAAGGTGGTCGGAAAAGCCGTATTTGTCCCGTGCGTGGTGCGCCGTCCTCATCACCCCCGGTGCGCGTGCCGGGGTTCCATGCGTGGGTGGGCCCGCTGGAGAGGAAATCAGGGTCGGAAACTTGGAGATCGGCGCAGTGTGCGCCGAAAAACATCTCTGACGAGCCGTGGCTGCAGATTAGTCATGATGCGTTCAGGTCCACGTGTGCTCCGTCGGCCATGGGAGTCGCCCGCCTGTGCTCTGATGTGGAGGAGCTGCGCGGCCAGTCCTGCGTGGATGTGCCGATCTCGGCGAGGGCGCGCCATGACGTTCTTTGCCGCTTACCCGGTCTTGGTTGATGTCCTGAGAGCGGCTCGCCCGCCGTGGGCTCTGCGTCGAGGTCTCCCTGAGGCCGCAGGGAGGGCAGACCAGTCAGGCCGCTGTGACGGAGCATTCATGCCCGGGTGCTGCGTTCACTGGCCGCTCATTTTCTTCAGTCTCGGGTCGCCAGCGTGGCTGTTCAGATCAGAAGGCTGTGTTTGCACAAAACGTGTGCATTCCGGGGTCACCAGTGAAGAGGATGATGAAATGAAGGCAGCGTTGGATTTTTAATAGCTTTATTATCACCCGCCTTCATCGGAACACCTCCCCAGCCCTCGTGCTGTGGGCTGAGGTGATGTCCTCAGGTTCTCAGAGAAGAGGAGCCACTCAGTGTGTGTGTCTCGCAGCAGATGCAGGAGTGAATGAATGAGAGGCAGATTTACAGCACAGTGCAGCTTATATACTCAACTCAAACAATAGATCAGACATTCACAGCAGTCAATCTGGGCATTTGCATATCAGAGGTACAGACAGGATGCATGAACACAATGCATGGATGACACTTTAACCTCACAGCTGTAAACGCAGCATGCAGCGGAAAAAACCCAGGACTGCGAGCTGACTGTCTCTATGTTGTGGGGGTTGAATTCAAACCGCTACAATATAATGATACAAGCCTTTAGCTCCACTTGATTTTGACCAGGTGCACTGAAAAGCTGGTAACAGACAAATACACACACACAGCCACCCACAGACATATTGCGTGATTACCGTATGCCTTCATTGCACTGAGGCATAAAAATTGCCTCTCGTTAACTGCTGCTAAGCACCTCAATGTGCCATAATGTAGAAAAGAATAAGTCTAATGTCATTTCACACGCATAACTAAGTTAAATATTGTTCAACACAGAAGTCAATGTTTAAATACATACTGCTTCACCTATTGAGAAATCCAACTCTAGCTTGTCTAGTTTGTTGTAAATACACATGAAATATCAAGCCAGATGTTCACAAGGGCAGGACTTCCAGGTCACAGAGGTCTGGCTTTTTAGGACCATCTCTTTCAAAAAAATGTCTCACTGTGGAAAATTAAAGATGGACTACAGTGTGTGTGTGTGTGTGTGTGTGTGTGTGTGTGTGTGTGTGTGTGTGTGTGTGTGTATATCACCTATAAAAACAAATCTACATTGTCTAAAATGGTATCTTATGCCCTTTTTTTCTAGAAAAAAAAACTTTCATTGTCTTACAGATTCGTGTCAAAATCTTTTAATAATGGATTGCATTTATGTAGTGCTTTTCATGACAGGGGCAGTGGTGGCCTAAAGATTTGGATGTGGACTGGTGACCGGAGGGTCGCTGGTTCAATCCCTGGACCGGCCAACTAAGATCTGGGTGGTACAGATAACATAGCAGTGTTTGCCTCACCCTCCTTAACCCTACTGTGGTGCCCTTAAGCAAGGCCCTTAGCCCCATCTGTGCAATAGAGCTGCTCAGTGGCCACAGGTCAGTCTGTGGTTGTACTGGGCAGCTTCCAGGTGTGAATGTGTAATTGTGTTTGTGTGAACAGGGCATCCTTGAAAAAGAGATGTTCCCTTTCAATAGAGCTTCCCTGTATAAATAAAGATTAAATTAAAAAAAATAATGACACCCAGAGCACTTCACAATGAGTCCATTATTCATTCACTCCACTGACAAACAGTGGTAAGCTACTTTTGTAGCCACAGCTGCCCTGGGGCAGACTGACGATAACGTGGCTGCTAACAGCCTCTCCGAACATCACCGAACATTTATTCACATTCATACACCAGTGTCATGAACACTTAAGGCAAGGTGGGTAAAGTGTCTTGCCCAAGGACACAACGGCAGGGTATGTGTAGTGGGATTCAAACTGCCAACCCTCCAGTTATTGGACGACCTGCTCTACCTCCTGAGCCACTACCGCCCTTTTCACTTTTCCTCCTCCATCAAAGTTCAGGATCTGTAAATAAGCCCACCCACATCCCATAAGGCTAATGGTAGCTAGTGCTACGTTAAACAGAATAAATCCTGCAATAAAAAGACTTGTCGGTTGAAGGACATAACCAGTTGTCTGCACGGTGGCCCAGTATAATGACTGAAACTGCAATGGTCCTTAAAACCAGTTTAATGGTAAAACCCATCTTAATTTCGGTCAAGTTTTCAAAGCAGCTGTCCAAAAATGTGAATTGGCCCTGGAGGCTAACGTCTGTCAGCTCAAAGATGGTTCTTGGCCCTGACTAGCTCAACCCTACAGATCTGTTATAGTGACCTTACCAAAAACACTCCATCTAAACTTTTTTCCAAAGGGTGGAGCTTAACTGAAATTTCACAGCAAAAAAACACAGACATGACACAGTTGAGTGATTTCACTTTTGATACGTCTTGTAAGGCATAAAAAACATGTTACAGACATGTTAACAAGAAAAAAAAAGATTTTTGGTGGTTACTTTAAGGTATCCAACACAGTACGTATTACAATTCTTTCATATTAAAAGAAGCCATTGATATTAACTGCAATTTAAAGATTATTAAAACACAGCGAGCTGGAGTGATGTATATGTAATCAGTGAAACATCCAAGTGTGTTTATCAGGCAATATAGTAACTTCTTGAATCCCTATTGTCCAATCAGATTGCTCGGTTGCACTGTTGTATAAAAACTGTTAGATTGCGCACAAATTGTTTTGGTTTTCTTTAAAAGAAAAAGCCATGGCAATCAGCCTTGACTTGAGCGCTCTTATTGTGTAAAATAAGAAAATCAACACAGTATTGGTGTTGTTTTCCTCATTTTTGGAGTGAGAAATAAGGTTTGTGGTGTGAGAGAGAAGGCAAAAGACTGAGACTCATCCCAAGGGAGTGAGACTTGGCAACACTGGGCTACTGAGCGCTAACCAGGCTAACACTAGTGACAAACATTCATATCTCAGATTCACAGAACTGTTGCCTGTTGCCAGTCAGTTCCCCCTGTGGGAAAAAATAAGCATTATATAGAATGTTCAAATCCTGTCATTATAATAACAAAACACCAGTTACTGTTGGCTGATTATTGACCATATTAGTTTATGCAGGGTAATCTGCAATGAATGTGGAATACCAATTGTCCAGTCAACTTGCTCAGTTGTGATATACTGTAATTACATTTAGTAGCTGTTGGTAACCTCTTGAGGATACAGGAAACGGGTTGTATACCCTCACTTCCCAGGGTCAAGTAAATGAACTGTTATAGGGATTAAAAAAAATCAGTAACCTTGTTATAACCTGACTAGCTTGGGTTATGTTTTACTTGAGAATACTGACTAATTAATATTGACTAGGTCTTCATGCTCATGTTCACCAGTTAGTTAAGCCAAAGAACCGTGCAACAGAAATAGTTGATCAAGAGAAATAAATTATTTCACAACAGATCGACTTGATGCCTAACAGGTGTGTATATTGGCCCACAGGTAATGAGAGTGGGAGTAAAGGACGCAGTATTTTTCTTTGTTGTCATAATTAGCCATCATCTGTATATACTTATGTTTCAATGATACAGCACAACTTTATGATTAACAGCCACTCATTCTGTAGTCCCTTAGCTTTGGGTTGTGGGTATCTTGTGAAATTTCTTATTACTAATCAAAACATATTAAAAATTCTCATGACTGAACTTCATTCAAATTAATTATTCAAATTCAGTCTTCCATCTATGCTATTTGTGTTCAACAAAATAACTTCACCCTTGCTATAAAAAACTCTGCCATCGTCACCTGTTCTGTGTTGTACAATCACACGCAGTTCTGCTGTGAAAACTGAATCGAATCTCTCTTAAACTGCTACCTGCTAATGTGTGCGACATTTTCGTTATTGAGCCATCAACCGCAGACGAGGTAACAAACATCGACACACACACAAACACACCCACACGAGCTGGTGTTGTTGGTTTGACGACTGCAAAGATAATCAATAAGGCAAGGGCGTTATGACATCAGCAGTTGCTAAGGTAACCAAGTCCCCAGAGCAGATGGTGATATGTTGTATGTGAAGCAGGAGGAATGTTTGGTATGCTAACGTGCGTATTGTGTGTGTGTGTTTGTGTTTGATGTGACAGCGATATGACATGGGCAAAAACATTAAATGATGCCGTCAGTTTGAGTAAATTCATGCTCTGCACTATTTATTGCCACTAATTTCCCCTCAGTGAGTCATCAAAAATAAAAGCAGGCACATACACGCTATGTGTGTCTTTTAGGTGTTGCATAGTGGCACTAAAGATAAAACGTACCCTGCAGGGCAACAAACAGGGAAAATACTCTGGATGAATAATGAGTGTCTAAAAAGGACATACCCCACTCAATAAAAACAGGAGAAGAAGAAAGGGGGGTGCTCAGTGTGTTGTGTTTTAACCATCTGTCTTTGCTATGCCTGGGAAATCCCTTTGTGCAGTATGTTGTCTTGGTGGCCGGGTTCATTCATTCTAGATTTTCTAAGTGTCCTCTATCTGCAGTACTGAATGGAAACATTTTAACGGCGGCCAATTGTGTCTTTTTCTTTGTTGGTAAATTATAGAGAAGAAAAGTATGTTAAAAAAACCTCAGTTCTTTGATTGAGAAGCACCTCCAAGCAACACTGGGCCTCATGCAAGAACATGTTAGTATAGTTTTGCGTAAATCCTGCATATTTTGTTCGGAAGTCGCATTCGTACGAACAAGCCATTCCAGATTCTGCAAATGCTCATATGTCCTACAAACAAATAAAATATAGAGCCATTTAGTGAAAACTAAGGTTAGAATAACAGCAAACTACTTACACAAAACTGGTCTAGACCACTCGTAAATTTTGTTAGTTAACTCCTTTCACAGCATGTGGGACACCATGTGGTGTATGGGGCGGTGCCTATCTCCGTTTCACTGACCCTAGGCCACACAGCTACCGTGAGCAGTGAAAGCTACAGTGGGGGGTCAGTCCTCTGGTAGCTCTGTGCATTAACTTTCCTTTTTCCGTTCTATTATGCTGAGCACCAAGTTAGAAGGTGGAAAGTACCATTCTTATATGGTCTTTGGTATGACCCGGTCAGGATTTGAACCCACAACCTCCTGGTTGTGGGGTGGATGCTCTACCAACTAGGCCAAAACTCTGGTCAAATTTTGCTAGTATCTGTACTATATTTCAAGATACTGACAGACTGGCAAATCCCACAAGTTCATGTAAACTGATCGTATGTAGGGTTCACGAACAAATCTATTAATGCTAACAGTTCTTACATGAGGCCCATTGTTTTTGGCTACATTAAATAGAGCAAAATATTCTGCTTTTATGAAAACAGGAAAGTAGCTTTATTGATGAATACTCATTCAGATATTGGCTTTATGGAAAGTATAAACTGTGTGTTTATTGTAATATACAGTAATCCTGAGCAGCCTTGTAACATGATCATGCTGCACACCTCAGAATATATTATATTTTTCTAATGAGCCTTACCACAGTGTGTTCCCTCAGTAACGTCCCTATGGCCTCCTTCACTAGCACCTCGGTGATTGAAGTGGGATAGGAACATCTTGTAGCGTGTGTATGTGTAACCTATGCGAGTTTGCTAGAGGGAGTCATTTCCATGTATAATTTTGTTGTTAGGGGGCTGTTGTCAGGCAGATGACAGTAAATCTACCTTGAAAACTGTAATTGCCTGAAATTATAGCAGCAAATGCAGGTGCCTAAATTGCAGACTGAGTTAAAAAAAAAGGAAAAAGAAAAGAAAAAAATTCAAGATAGCATGAAATACAAAAGCAAAATGATTCTGCTGGCTAGCTGTTAAAACATCTGTGTCGTAAAACACTGGTCAGACGTGATGAAAATGCCTCTGCTTTTCTAGGTCAGTGCAAGTGTGGACAGTGCACTTGCTATCCACCTGGGGACAGTCGCATTCATGGAAAAAACTGCGGGTGTGACGACCGTCAGTGTGAGGACATCAGTGGAGATGTCTGCGGAGGTGAGAGCTCACAGACACACACGCACACACACCTTTGAGTCCTAAAGGTTGTGCGTCAATAACAAGGAATTGACAAAGGCAAATAATGTTGGGTATTACTGTTCAAACTGTGCTGAGATATCGTTTCTGCCAGTCTTCGTATGTCACTGAAGTACAGCTTGTGGTCTGTGTGTACTGTGCAGGGTACAGATTTGTACAAAACCATGAAAATATTTGCTCAGAACAAGACATGTTAATTGCTGTGAAGGCCGATCCTGGCCCCAGTCGTAGTACTCTGGTTGTTGGTGGGATGGTGGGTATTTTTTTTCTGAATTAAACTTGTCAACAAAGTGGGAAAAAAGCAGGCAAAATAGAAATACCAATTGTGATTCACATTCAGAATAACACAATTGAAAAGAACTGGCATTAAACTAAAGATAGATTCTTAGTTAATAACGCTAGTCAAGGTTTTGCTGAAGGTTAAGCAGCAGTAAATGTGTAAAGCATGTAGAAACACATTCAGTCTCTTTGAAAATATGCAAATAGCATACATGTGAATTTGAAGACTATATACACTGTGATCATACTGTATCTACTTTCATTCATATCCACAGGCGCAACTCTCTAAATCCTTAAGTTTAATTTAAAAGAAATTGCTTCATGCCATTGAAGCTCCTGTTTGAGGCCCTGGGAAATGTGTGCTCTTAATTTGAGCCATTTAGGCTCAGTCACTGGAGTGGATAGATCCTCTAAAATATTTGAGGCTCAGTAGAAATTTATATTATATTGCCAATGCAGCCACTGCTAGACAAAAAAAAGAAAGTCAGATGAAAAGTCAGATGAAGGGAAATTAGCACACAAAAGGATTGTAGTGCAGTAGATACAAAACATGTACACACCCTGGTTAAAATGTCAGATTTTTAGCTCATTCCGGCAACGCCAAAAGGAGCCGTTCACGTTTCATGGGAATTGCTGCTCCTCTTTAGCAGTTACCCTGATGGTCACAATGATCCTCAGGTAGGTCTGCATCCAGGTTGTGCTCAAGGTCAAAGGTCAGGACATCTGGGCACTTATTTGATTTCAGAAAAATCAATACTCCTCCTTTGCAATTCCCCTAATTCTCAACAAACTCACACATAATGATCCTCTGGTTTGTCTACATCTAGGTCAAGGTCATTGTCAAAGGTTCAGAAGATCTGGGGCCTCATGTATAAAGGATTGTGCAGCTTTCATACTGAAAGATGGCATGCTCACAAAATTTGAAAAGTACATGTGCACAAAAATTTTCAGATTTAAAAAATTGTACACACGCCCAATTCTCCGCTTCTTTTCTTTATGCATCCCACCTTACGTGGAAAGTCAGTGCACGTGCACAGTCTCTTTACTCCATCTCGGTTCCTCCCACTAATGACTATGTAAATGAAGAAAAACGCCCCTTCTGTCACTCTTCTGTCAAACAGTGATCGTCAATCCTGCTGGAAAGAGCAACATAAAAAAATAATAACGGAGTGTGATGCTGAAATGCTGATAACAGAGGTGGAGGTCAGAAGAAAATATTTTATTTTGTTCTGACCCTTCGGAATCAACAATAAACCTAAGTTTACTGAGTGGACCGTGTTACAATGACAGTTCATTCATTCATTTAAATTTCTGTCGGATCATAACAAGACAAAAGAAAAGGAAAGAGAAAAAGACAACATATTTTGGACAGAAAGGGTACAGGCTGAAGCAACAGCTTGTGCCTACCCCTCAGTTAATGCAGCTGCCTCAGACTGAAATAAATAACGGCATTAAAGTTAAAGTCTATAGACGGATCAGTTTATGACAGTGTTGGGGGGGGGGCTGACGCACGGAAAAAAATGTGAAAGAAAACCCTCGTTAATCTGCAGACAGATGTGATGTTACTGAGTAAAATAAACAAATAAATAAATGAAGACCTGTCACAAGCCTCCTTGTGCGCTATTACGCAGCGCACGGAGGAGGAGAAGGAAGAATGGATTTAAGCACAGGTTGCACCACACACACATTTATTGACAGGGAAGGCAACAGTTCAAAAATAAAGACTTACACAAACGCAACAGTTGTGCACAAAAGGGCTCACATGAAGTGGCCACAAAAACAGACAGAACAAAATAACGTAAACTGTGTTATATCGTAAAAAGACACAGGACGGAGAGCTTCTTGAGGAATATTCAACTGAACTTTATTAGGCCGAACGCTCAACTATATACAGAGTGGGCCGTGCCCGTCTGACGTCACCCTGTGGGTGGGCACGGCATCCCAGACACTCATATTCTCATACATAACACCTCCCCCCTTTAGAAAATGTGAAATCACATATACAATTGAACTGCCCAAATTTAGAAACCCAAATCACACACTAAGAACAGGGAGAATAATATACTGTAATAAAACAACCTATCACATTCACACCAAAATAACCAAAATGGACCATGTCTCTAGAATACATAAAATAATCCCATATTGTTCACATTCTCACTCACATGCACACCAGCATCACATATACATATATTATACGTATAATTATCTACACAAGGAAAATTTTAAGTAACACCAATGTCCCTTTTCAGCCACCATCTTCTATACAGCCACGGAGGGCCTGGGCACCCCCACGGCATCAGTAAATCTGGCAGCTGCTTTCCCCCAGGGTTGAAACACTCCTTCCTGGCCAAAATGTCTCCAACCGCCAAAACCTGTTTTTCTTCTCTGGGCCGGACCCCGCCGCCGACCTGCAGGGGAACCCGACCCGGTCTCCCGTGCCTGCCACGTCGTCTCTGGATCTCCTTCCTGCATTGTGGTGTCCCACCGACCCGGTCTGAACTCCTGTCCCAACGATGGTGTTTGGTGCTCTGCAAAACCGCTCCAATTTGTCCTGCTCCGCTGTCTTCTCTCTTGGGCCCAAACACTTCGGCCCCCTGTGGTCGTGCTCCGGGGACCGCTGAAACCCGCTCCTCGGCATTGCTCGCTGCCTTAGGCGTTTCGTCGCAGCACCCAGTGTCCTTGTCCAGGGCGCTCCGTTTGAGGAACATTCAACTGAACTTTATTAGGCCGAACACGTAATTATATACAGGGTGGGCCGTGCCCGCCTAACGTCACCCTGTGGGTGGGCACGGCATCCCAGATGCCCATATTCTCATACACAACAAACTGCTCGGGTTAAACTAAGGCTATGGTCACACTGCAGGTTTTAATGCCCAATTCTGATTTTTTTGCACAAATGTGACCCATATCTGATTTTTTAATGAGTGTCTGAACAACACAGATCCGATTTTTTCACACCAGACCCAGGCGACTTTCATATGTGGTCCTAATTCCGAATCGTATCTGATATTTTCCAAAGCGACCTCTGTCTGAATGGTCATGTCGCATTTCATGTGACTTTTTCCTCATTGAAGTGAGACAGATGTTACAATTCTGCGGTGGTGGATGCCGCAGGCATGAGAGACACAGCTGATTTGTGTTCTCTTTTTAATCAATCTCCTTCCCTTTATCACTGGATTGTAATTTTTGTCGGCTCAGACTGCACAATAACTTCAAAATTGTGGGTGGTGGGGGGAGTTTGGGGCTGAAGTCATAGACATTACATGCGCACAGTAACGGCACATTTATAAAAAAAGTGGTCATCTGGCATGTAGAGGAATGAAGGTGGTCTCATTTATTTTGTGCATAAACATTTCTGAATGTTTTTTAACATTTATTTTGCTGCGCTGCATCAAAGGTGAAGAAGTTCTGTCTCCTCAATCGTTTGGTGCTCATACAGCGCTGTGTCTGACGTTGTGTTTTCTTCTGCGCATGCGGGTCACTTCATAGCTGTAGACCGTTCATACTCCAGTCTGATGGGGGTCGCATTTAAATTATAATGTGAATGCCCACACAAAAAAATTGGATCTCAGCAAAAAATCAGAATTGATCATCAAGACCTGCAGTGTGACCATAGCCTTAGAGTCCTCCAGGACGCTCAGCTAGCACGGGAGAAGAAAACTGGGCAACTGTGCCTAAGCGTAGCAGCCTGACTGCAAAGGGAAACACAACAGCTCTTACTCACAGTACAGGAACAGTCAGAGTAGTCCAAGTCCTCCAGTGAGCGCACACACAAACAATTACTACACCGTGAGAAGAAGTGACAGTGTAGCTTCCTCTTCCCTTGCGAGACAGTACATACATATGGTGAAAAACGTCCATCCAACACTGCGCAATGGTCCAGCAGTGTTTCACTGGCAAGAACCGCCTAAGTACAAACACTGCTGGAAACACAAATTGGACACACCTGGGTGAGGCGCGGGAAAGATAATTACTGCGGCGAATCAGCTGGCCGTCAGAGAGAGGGGGCGTGGTCGGATGGGCGAACGTTAGACAGCCCCCACCAGAAAGTGGCTCAAAGAAGACCGCCAGCCAGAGTGGCGGCTACAGGCATGGAAAAGAAAAAGAGTACAAACATAAAAACAACAAGAACTCAATGTCATGGTGGCCGCTGGGCCGTCATCATCCTCAGCTGCGCACACACCTGCTGTTGGTTATCAACAGGCTTTAAAAGCCAGTATCTCGGACTGCTCTGCACGGAGTCATCTGTCGCCTTTGCCTCGCAATGCGTCAAGGATACGACCTCAAGCCAGAGTCAGAACCAAGTCGCCACGCCAAGCCACGTCACGTAAGATACCTCATCACTCATCCTGTCCTAGTGTTCTCCCCTGTGTACAGGTGAACCTCCCTGGCGGCAGACTTACCTTCCCTGTCAACAGGACGCCATCTCCTCCTCCTCGGAGCTCTTCCTCACCACCTCAGCGTCGAGCACCAGGTGCACCACGCTGCACCGGGACACGGAGCCAGCAAGATTCTCCCAGCGGCGCCTGCAAGTAAGCAGCACAAGCTTCAGCTTCCCGTTCATATGAACTGTAATAATCCCCTGTGCTTGTGTGTTCCAGGGTTGCCAGGTCGCAGCAAGAATCGCTCAGCTCCAGTGACCAGACAGCTTCACACTCACTCACTCATTCACACACGCAACACTCTTCACTTTAATCAATAAATAATTGTCAAAACAATCTACTCGTGTCAGTGTCTGTCTCCTGGGTCCCCAACCATGTCAGTACGACTCCGTCAAGATGACCCAGCTGACAGCGCGCTGGCGCCCCGCATTAACACTCTTAGCGCTTGAGTAGATTTGATTGCTCACCAACAGACAGTTATTTTGAACCAGTTAACTCAGGTTAACAGCCGGCTGGCTCGCCTGGAAGGACGCCAGGCGTTCCCCTCGGCCGCCGGGGCTTCACCAGCCCCTGTAGCCTCACCAACTAGCCAAACATCCCAGCCATCATTACCTTGTCTTACTCCCGTGCCTACCCCCTCCCGCTTTAGTGGAAAACTCGGGGAAGCATGGGGCTTTTTGCTCCAATGTGAATCAGTCTTTCACCGCGTCCCGGGAGATTTCACCACCGATCACAGCAAAATTGGGTACATCTCCAATCTGCTCGGGGGGAGGGCATTAGATTGGGCCTATACTATTATGGCTAAACCCAACTATTCCCTTTTGACTTACCAGCAGTTCGTGGCAGAATTTTTGGAGGTGTTTGATCATACAGACCGGGGTGCAGTACTAACTGATCGGCTGCTTAGCCTTCAGCAGGGCAGTAGATCTGCCGCCGATTACGCCGTAGATTTCTGGGTATTAGCTGCCGAGGTCAGGTGGGGGGAGCCAGCGCTTTGTGGTATTTTCCTCCGCAGCCTTAGTTCGGAGCTGAAGGATGAACTAGCAGCATGGGATAAACCAGACAGGTTAGGGGAGTTAATTTCTCTCACCATTAGTTTGGACAGTAGGCTGAAGGAGCGAGCGGCCGAATGGAGGGCTGTTAGCCGTTCGAGTAAACCCCGCCCTCGCTCCGCTAGGTTGCCTCTCCTTGCTCTGCCCTCGTCAGAGGAACTTCCGGAGCAAGAGGATATGGTTATCGGACAATCGGGAGTTTCGGCGGCTGAGAGACAGCTCCGGAGGGATCTGGGCCTGTGTTTTTATTGTGGCAATGGGTCTCACGGGGTTGCCGAATGTCCAAATCGGGTTAAAAGGGGAGGTCCGTGGATCACAGTAGGGGGATTCACGGACATTAAACAGAAAAAGCCCCTCACTAGTTGCCGTGTCCCCATTAGGCTACTTTATAAACACAAGGAACATACTACACATGCCCTAGTTGATTCTGGAGCTGAGCAGAACTTCATCTCCAGAGACCTGGCAACCCAGATGGGCCTCAGCTGTCAACCCCTTTGCCCACCTGTCAATCTCGTCACATTATCCAAGACGTCACTGACTTCTGTTTCCCACCAGATGGTTCTCGTGTCAGTGATAGTCTCCGGAAACCACCGGGAGGAGATTTGTTTCTTGGTATTACCCATCTCCTCTTCACCTGTGATCCTGGGGTACCCATGGCTACGGCTCCACAACCCCACTTTTGATTGGCAAGCTGGAAGTATCATCACGTGGAGTTCCTTTTGTTTGAGTGCCTGCCTCCAGTCTGCAGCGTGTGCTCCCTCAGTATCGGTGCCTTCACCTTCGACGCCACCCCCGGACCTGTCCATGGTACCAGAAGTCTACCATGATCTGGGAGCGGTGTTCAGCAAGTCACGGGCGCTGTCCCCCCCCACCCCCTTACGACTGCGCAATTAACCTCAGGGCGGGGGCCCCTCTCCCGGCAAGTCGTCTATACAGCCTGTCTGCCCCGGAGCGCGAGGCTATGGACACTTATATTAATGAGTCTCTTAGCTCTGGGATTATTCGTCCTTCGTCTTCGGCGGTGGGTGCAGGTTTCTTCTTTGTTGGAAAGAAGGATGGTTCACTGCGTCCCTGCATCGACTTCCGAGGGCTCAACGAGATCACCATCAAGGACAAGTACATGCTGCCGTTGATGAACACGGCTTTTGACTCTCTCCATGGGGCGTCTTGGTTTACGAAGCTGGACCTGTGTAATGCGTACCACCTGGTGCGCATCAGGGAGGGCGATGAGTGGAAGACGGCGTTCCGGACCCCAAGCGGCCATTTTGAGTACCTGGTGATGCCGTTTGGGTTAACCTACTCTCCGGCCATCTTCCAGCATTTGATTAACGACGTCCTCCGGGATTTCCTTAACTCCTTCGTGTTTGTCTACCTTGATGACATCCTCATCTTCTCATGCACGTTGGAGGAGCACCAGGTGCATGTGCGACGGGTCCTGCAGCGCCTCCTGGAGAACCAGCTGTTTGTCAAAGCTGAGAAGTGTGAATTTCACACTGACAAGACCTCTTTTCTTGGTTTCATTATTGCCCACAATCAGGTGCTTCCCGACCTGGCTAAGGTCAAAGCGGTGGTGGAGTGGCCTACGCCCACGTCCACGAAACAGTTACAGGGTTTCCTGGGTTTTGCCAATTTCTACCGCCGGTTCGTGCCAAACTTTGGGATCATCGCCCGCCCCCTG
The DNA here is from genome assembly GCA_020510985.1 of Pholidichthys leucotaenia. Taxonomy (NCBI): domain Eukaryota; kingdom Metazoa; phylum Chordata; class Actinopteri; order Cichliformes; family Pholidichthyidae; genus Pholidichthys; species Pholidichthys leucotaenia. The sequence goes on from CM035843.1 coordinate 96,744,935, forward strand.
ACCGCCCTCACGTCTCCCAAGATCCCTTTTCGTTGGAGCGAGGAGGCTGCCACGGCATTTGGGAGGTTGAAGGAGGAGTTTGCTTCGGCCCGCATCTTGACCCAGGTGGATCCAGCGTTGCAGTGCCTTGTGGAGGTGGATGCCTCGGATTCGGGAGTTGGGGCGGTTCTCTCCCAACGTTCTCCAGTGGACGGAAGGATCCGGCCGTGTGCTTTCTTCTCCCATCGCCTGACGCCCGCTGAGAGGAACTACTGTATCGGTGACAGGGAGCTGCTGGCCGTGAAGCTCGCCCTGGAGGAGTGGAGGCACTGGCTGGAGGGGGCTGCCCAGCCGTTCGTCGTCTGGATGGATCATAGGAACCTTGAGTATCTCCGGACGGCCAAACGGTTGAATGCTCGCCAGGCCTGCTGGTCTCTTTTTTTCGGCCGGTTCGATTTTACCATCACCTACTGGCCGGGGAGCAAGAATGGCAAGCCTGACGCTCTCTTGAGACAGTTTGACACGCAGTCCACCGGGGAGCAGGAGGAGACTATCCTGCCGTCGTCTTGTGTGGTGGGCGCCCTGTCATGGGAGATCCGGGACAAGGTCAGGAGAGTGCAGGAGACGGAGCCCGACCCGGGTGGGAGTCCCCCGGACCGTTTGTTCGTTCCCCTTTCTGTCAGGAGCGAGGTTATTCAATGGGGTCACGCATCCAAGCTGGCGTGTCATCCGGGAGTTGCCCGCACCATCGACCTTCTCCAGAGAGCCTTCTGGTGGCCAGGATTGAGGAGGGATGTTAACAACTATGTCCGGGCCTGCGCCCAGTGCGCCACCGGGAAATCATCATCTTCCCCCCCAGCTTTGGACTTCGTGGTGGGCCTGCCCCCCTCTGGTCACTTCACATCAGTCCTAACGATAGTGGACCGTTTCTCCAAGGCAGCTCATTTTGTGCCTCTCCGGGGGTTGCCTTCGGCGTGGGAGATGGCGGACCTTCTAGCGCAGCATGTGGTCCGCATGTGGTCCGTCTTCATGATATCCCGGCGGATATCGTATCGGATCGAGGTCCACAGTTTGTGTCCCAGGTCTGGAAGGCATTCTGCACGGTGCTGGGGGCCACGGCTAGTCTCTCTTCTGGGTACCACCCGCAGAGCAACGGTCAGTGTGAGTGGGCCAATCAGGAGCTGGAGGTTGCACTTCGCTGTGTCATCTCTTTCTGCTCCTCTTCTTGGAGCATGTTTCTACCCTGGATCGAGTACGCACACAACACCACGGTGTCCTCTGCTACTGGGATGTCCCCTTTTAAAGCGTCTCTGGGGTATGATCCACCACTGTTCCCGGAGGAGGAGAAGGAGGTGGCGGTCCCTTCGGTGCAGGCTCACGCTAGGCGTTGTCGGTGAATCTGGACCATCACCCGCAGAGCCCTCCTTAGGACCACAGAACGTAATATCCAGGTGGCCAACCGTCACAGGAGGCCCGCCCTGGGCTATAAGGTGGGTCAGAAGGTCTGGTTGTCCACTAAGAATATCAATGTGCTGGCCGAGAAGCGCAAGCTGACCAAGCGCTTCATCGGTCCTTTTGTGATTTCACGTATTATCAACCCTGTGTCTGTGCACCTTGCTCTTCCCTCTTCTATGCGCATCTGCCCTGCCTTTCACGTCTCCCAGGTCAAGCCCCACATCTCCGATTCTCTGTGCCCGCCCCCCGCGTCTCCTCCCCCCCCCCCCCCGAGGATGATCGACGGCCATCCGGCTTGGGGGGTGAATGCCATCTTGGATATCCGCCGGTGGGGTCGGGGTCTTCAGTATTTGGTGGACTGGGAGGGTTTTGGACCTGAGCATCGCTCCTGGATTCGCCCAGCGTTGATCCTTGACAAGCAGCTGATCCGCGATTTTCATCGGACGCATCCAGGTAGGATTGGGCAGGTGCCTGGAGGCACCTCTAGAGGGGGGGGTACTGTCATGGTGGCCACTGCGCCGTCATCATCCTCAGCTGCGCACACACCTGCTGTTGGTAATCAACGGGCTTTAAAAGCCAATATCTCGGACTGCTCTGCACGGAGTCGTCTGTCGCCTTTGCCTCGCAACGCGTCAAGGATACGACCTCAAGCCAGAGTCAGAACCAAGTCACCACGCCAAGCCACGTCACGTAAGATACCTCATCACTCATCCTGTCCTAGTGTTCTCCCCTGTGCACAGGTGGACCTCCCTGGCGGCAGACTTACCTTCCCTGTCAACAGGACGCCATCTCCTCCTCCTCGATGCTCTTTCTCACCACCTCAGCGTCGAGCACCACGCGCACCACGCTGCACCGGGACACGGAGCCAGCAAGATTCTCCCAGCGGCGCCTGCAAGTAAGCAGCACAAGCTTCAGCTTCCCGTTCATATGAACTGTAATAATCCCCTGTGCTTGTGTGTTCCAGGGTTGCCAGGTCGCAGCAAGAATCGCTCAGCTCCAGTGACCAGACAGCTTCGCACTCACTCACTCATTCACACACGCAACACTCTTCACTTTAATCAATAAATAATTGTCAAAACAATCTACTCGTGTCAGCGTCTGTCTCCTGGGTCCCCAACCATGTCACTCAAAAGATACAATACATAATAACTCCGATGCCTGAGCCACAGAGAACAGTCAGAACCAAGCCTACAGGAAAACACTGGCTCGGTTCATGACAGAACACCCCCCCCCCAGGGGTGGATTCTAGACACCCACGGTAACATCACAACAGAACACCCCCCCCCACCAACCCCAACAGGAACAACAACACAAACCCGGTTGGGAGGTAGGGGGAACAGGAAAGGAGGGAACACAATACCTCGCCCAGGGTCCACAATTAACCCCCCCGCCCCCAAATCCAAAGACGTGGAGGCTCAGGAGGCTGCCCAGAGTTCCAGGCCAAGCAGGCAATCCAAAGAGCACAGTCCGGTGGCCTGCTGGAAAACACGGGCCATCTGGCCCAGAGACTCAGTCCCTCAGGCAGTCGGCCAGCAGTGTAAAGCCACCAGGGCCGACGGGATGAAGCAGGAGGTGGCCTGCCCACCAGAAGGCTCCCTGGTGGGTGACTGGACTGTAGGGAGGGACCCCCCCCCCCCATGGGGTAGGACAGGGAGGAGAAGGGGACCATGGCATCCTCATGCTGATCTGCAGCACCCTTGGTGGTCCCAGCTTGGGACACAGCTGCACCCACGGTGGGCCCTGACTGGCCCAACGCTGCACCCTCGGTGGACCTCGACCGGGCTGATGCTGCACCCTCGGTGGACCCCGACCGGGCTGACGCTGCACCCGTGGCAGCCCCCGGCTGGAGCTCTACAGCACCTGTGGTGGCTCCCGGCTGGAGCTCTACAGCACCCACGGTGGACCCCGATTCGGCCAAAGCTGCACCCACAGTGAGCAGGCCAACCCGCAGGAGCACCAAGTTGAAGAGGCGGTCAATTGGGGGAACCCTGACGACCTTGGCAGGAGGAACTGGAGCAGTGGCGTCCTCCTCTGGCTGGACCGGACCCTCGGCGATCTCTGGCGATGACACACCCTCTCCCACGACCCTAGACGAAGGCTTAGAGATTGCAGGAGAAGAAAGGTGGTTAGGGTCGCCTGCAGTGGCGAAGCCCGGCGAAGTGAGTTCAGGTGCAGCCAAGGGCTGAAACATATACTAGCATTGGTAGCAGCTCTGGATGCAAAATATGATGACGGAAAACGGGAGTCTGACTACAGACTGTACTGGCGTCCTATGTCCCACCCTGCCTTATTCTGATTGGCTGCTTAGAAAGGTCTGACACTGACGAGTTCAGCTGTAGTCTGAAAAGTTGAAATTTTTTCAACTCTGAGCACCCTGAGCGCCACGACAAAAAGTGGTCACTGCCGAGAGCATTTTAGTGCCGAGGCTGTAGACGCTGAACTACATAGAGAATGAATGGAAAATAGTTGCCCACAGTGGAAAAAAGCGCGTTTGGTGGACATACAGCTTTAATGATCCTAGGAACTTTGTTGTCAGGGGCAGTTTGCCCCTGGTAGGGTCTCCCAAGGCAAACTGGTCCTGGGTGAATGGCCAGACTAAGAGCGGTCCAGTAGATCTCCATGCTATGGGTTAAACAGTCTCACCGCCTTGTGAGTGCTAGGGAAAGGAAAAGGCTTAGGGAAACAACCCTGACAAAAATATCGGAGTGGAGCCCGTAGGCAGTTCCTTGTTTCAATTCTGGCATGGTTCCAGCAACTCCTGCAGCCTGCTTCATCTCCAGCCGTCTTGACGATGTCTTGCCACTGGATTCAGATGTTTCAGGACAAGAGAGTGCGGAGAGTGCTGCGCAAGCTCTCCTCACTTTAAACTAAGTCACATGCAAGTCATGACGTACAGCGGTAGTTGAAAGTCAACTGAAGTCCTATGGCGATGGGGGAGCAATGACATAGGTGTGGATACACTGGAAGCTGCAGCCACGAACCTGCACACAGGTGGCTAAGGGCACAGGGTCATCTTTCACTGAGCGAAGCAGCAGTGGTACCCGGCAGCCCCGAGTGACTGAGCAGCCCTCTTTAGGAATGGACTGCTCACTTCCATGGCATGAGGAAGGGGCTAGAAAAGGTGCCCTAAAAATTGCCTGCTTCACTTCATCCTGGCCAGCATACCGTGTCTGGGATTCCATGCAGTGGTTGAAAACAAGGAAATAGAAAAAAGGAAATATCACTCATCCTTGCAATGTGGAATGTGTGAACCCTCCTAGACAACCCTAACAAAGACAGACCTGATAGACGGACTGCACTTATCAGTCCCTCCAGGATTTCACGATGTTGCGATCGCATCAATTCACGCGAAATCAGCCGATCAGCACAACTATTGTGCGACCTTGCAACTTTGTCCAATCACCGCAACTTTCCCACAATTTTGGCCAATCCTTGTCAACTTCCGCCAATTTCACCAATCAAATTTGTCTCTGAGTGGTGCTGAAATGCTCAGTCTAACCAATCAAATGCATCGATGCACCGCATTCACGTCCTTGTTTACAGTAAGTATTAATGGAACACGTCAGCAAAAAACAGTGTGTGATTTAAAAAAAAACACTCACCTGCGAGGTTTCCAACACCATCCCTTCCCCCGTCTACCCCAGCATGCAGGTGGATGTCTCTGGTCTGACCGTGTGTACGAAGTGCTGGGTTTGTGTTGAAAAATGTCCGCCTGCCCCAAAAGCACTCCACCGCGGAGCGCACATGACAAGAGACTCCATAAAACTACAAACAAACAAGCAAATCTAACACTACAGCCACTGTTTGATCATTTCATACATCTTTAGAGGTAAAATCATTACTACAGCTTGTCAATGAGCTTTAAAACTGTGAATCTCTGCTCTGGACATGGACAAATGCCCCCCCCCCGTAAATGAAAGGTGTGTGTGTGTGTGTGTGTGTGTGTGTGTGTGTGTGTGTGTGTGTGTGTGTGTGTGTGTGAAGACGCGCAGCAGACAGACAGGCAGGCATTAGACACGGAAAGAAAGAGAATATTGTCTGTAATTTTATTTTTCAGATAAACACAGACTCCAATAGGCAATACAGATTAACATAATATACTTCTTTTTTCCTCTCCGCTTGGTACCGAGTGGTTGGGGACCATAGGACATTTTCAAATGAAGGTGCTGCAAATAATTTCCAAATGTCTACTCTTTAACATGCATTCAATGCAATTTAGCTTTTGTAATGGGTATTGTGTTAAAGTCTGTATTGGCTGCTGCACAAAAGAGTTTTTCTGTATAGCAGAAGTTTCTGCTTAATTTACAAATCACTGAAATAGGAAATGTTTGACAATCCTGTGCTTTTCTTGTATTGTTATATAGAATATCACTGTAGTAAGCTGGAAAAAAACCCCATCTGCTTTAAAATTTGTAATTCTGGAGACTTCCGGTCTGGACGCCACGGTGATAGCAACCTAACGCTGAAACTCCCAGACTCAATCCAAGGAAAACATCCTCAAAATCAGACCTAACGGATTTTTGGAAGATTAAAAATCAAAAGACAATAACACCATGCCTAACCACAAGCAGAAGAAACTGACATTCCCCAGGTCAGGACGCACAGCGGCTGCAGAATCTGAACCAGAGGACCTCCGTTCAGAAGACGAGGACCTGGGCCTAGCTAACAAAAGGATTAGCTTGAAATCGCTATTTGACGAAATACGACGATTTCGGGCCGAATTTCTTGAATTCAGAGAGGATCTATAAAGGGCGAACAGCAGAATGGACCAGGCCGAAAACCGAATCTTGGAAGCTGAAGAAAGAGTAAAAGTGCTTGAAGATTCTGTGCTGGATTTACACAGAAAACAGTCAAGGCTGGAGGCTAAGCTAACCGACCAAGAAGGAAGACAGAGACGAGATAACATCAGAATTCACGGTCTGAAAGAAGGAGCTGAAGATAGTTTCAACACAGTGGCGGAATGCGTGGAATCCTTATTGAGAGAGAAGTTGGATATTCCACAAACCACCGATTTGAAGATAGAAAAAGCCCATCGTACATTAGCCGCAAAGCCAGCCCCGGAAGCGCCCCCACGTTCTGTGGTGGTAAGATTCGCCAATTTCAAAATAAAACAAGAGGTTGTAAGACGGGCTTGGCAGAAAAAAGGATTTATGCATCATGAGAGAAAAGTCTTCGTGGAGCACGATTACGCCCCGATTTTCTTAAAAAACGACGGGAATATAACGACGCCAAAAAGGTTCTACGGGAACAGAATCTACGCTTTCAGACGCCATTTCCGGCGAAGCTAAGGGTCTTTTACGGGGAAGAGTCATGTCTCTATAATTCAGCGGAAGAAGCAACAACTGACATGGCAAGAAGAAGACTCCCGGTAACGGTATTTAAACCCGCAGCGGATCTGAGCGAGAAGATCAGAGCTCAAACGTGGTCCACTCAGAGACCTTCAAAATCCACGGGCCAGCAGCGGGAAACCCAGCCCCAGAGCTACAAAGATAAGCTTTCTCAGTTCCAGGAAGAAATAGCGACCTTTTTGGTTTTTTTTTTCTTTTCAGTCACTCTGCACTTCCACCCCCACTCCTACAAGGTAACAAACATTAAAGGAGATGCAGAATCAGCATGTGGTAAAACCTTTCTTGGAGCAGTTATAGCATTAGAAACAAATGTCTTCTTAATTTAAAGGGGAAAAAAAAAATCATGTTAAAATAGAAACGTAACAATGACCCACATGTTCTCTCCATACTAACAAATACTGTATTAGAGTGAATGTTTGCTGTGATGGGGGTGGGAGGGTGCACACAATCTCATAGGATATAGGCATAAAAAAAAAAAAATCATTACAAATTCGGATTGGGATCTGAAATTCACGTTAAAAACATGGGACAACTTACAGGGGTAAGAGAGGGCCCTCAACACGTAACAGAGTTTGAGGAATTTCCCTCAGAGCCTACACTCCATCAGGGCTCTTACAGGGTCTTTAAAGAGACCCCAGCTCAGGAAGTTTTTTTGACAGTTTTTTGTTTTAAAGTTTCGTACACTATGTTCTTAATGTTTTTTATGTTCTTAATGTTCTTTCAGTTTCTGAGTAGCAAAAAAGAGGGCCACCACACTGTTATACTAAATAAGAAAATACAATGGAGAAACAGGGTGTAACCAAAATAGCCTCATATAATGTAAAAGGGATCCTGAATCCAGTTAAAAGATCCAAGATTCTACGCAAAATGAAAAAAGACAAAGCAGAAATAATATTTTTACAAGAAACCCACCTAACAGACGTGGAACACACTAAACTCAATAGACAAGGGTTTAAAATGATCTCTTCATCGTCATATAAATCAGGGAGGAGGAGGGGAGTAGCGACATTGATATCAACTGTCACGCCGCGCCATTCATCAGCGGCGCCACCTGCTCACGCACCTGACAATCATCAGCGGTGAGGGATAAAGGCCGTCTCGCCCGGAGGCTTGGCCTGAAGCCGTCAGACTTCGTCCCTCACCGTTGTGAGCTACTTCTCTTCAGCAAACATTATTTGGGTAAGAACCCTTACCTCTCTTTCCCAGTCTGCTCCCCTGTGCACAGGTGGATTCCCCGGCGGCGGACATCTCCACTCCATCGCCCAATCCTCGCTGCTGTACGGAGCTCTCCAGGTGGCTGTCTTCCGGGCTTCGTCCCCTTGTTGTGCCAGCTATCCTGACAAACCAAGTAAGTCCTTCTCTCGCCATAAATCCCTCCTGTGTTGGTGTATGCCCGTCACCCTCTCCCTGTGCTCTCTCCATAGGGTTGCTCGGCTGAACGGTCACCTGCCTCTGTGCCTGAAGCAGACGCCATCACCAACACATTTACATCTCGCAGACACACACTCATTCACTCCTGCTGTTAATAAACTCTTTGAACTACTCTAAGCCTGTGTGTGTGCGTCTCCTGAGCCGTGCGTTATGTCAGTACGGCTTCAGCAGAGCGGCTCGGCGGACGGCGGGCTCGCACACCGGTTTACCACTCTCGAGGCTAGAGTGGATCAAATTGCTTATCAACAGCAGGTTATCCTAAATCAATTATTAAACTTAACTAACCGGTTGGGCCGCTTGGATCCTCAACAGCCGTTCTCCACGGCTCGTCAGGGTGGCGCGGCTCCTGCTGTTCCAGCGGCCGTCCAGCCGGCTCCAGTGGCACCGGTTCGGCTCACACCGATTCCGACCCCCGCCCGCTTTAGCGGTAAGCTCGGCGGAGCGCGGGGGTTCATTATGCAGTGTGAGTCCGTGTTCCACCGTGTGCCTGGAGATTTTCCCTCGGATCACAGCCGGATTGGTTACATAGGGAATCTTCTGGAGGGGCGTGCGTTAACTTGGACCTACGCCGTAATGGCGAGGCCCAGTTATGCCACCCTCACCTATGACCAGTTCGTGAGGCGCTTTCTGGAGGTCTTTGACCATTCTCAAACTGAGACGGTCCAGGTCGATTGGCTTCTCGCTCTCCAGTAGGGAGGCCGGTCGGCAGCGGACTACTCGGTTGACTTCCGGGTAGCGGCGGAGGAATTGGGCTGGGAGGATCGCTCCCTCTGTGGCCTGTTCCTCCGCAGCCTCAATAATGATCTGAGGGATGAACTGGCTGGACGGGATATCCCTGGGACGCTAGCGGAGCTGACATCCTTAGCGGTAAGTTTGGATAACAGGCTGCGTGAGTGCTCCTCGGGGCGGAAGTCTTCTTCTTCTCGCCCTCGTGGAGTCTCGCCGCACCTGTTCCAAGCTCGCCCCCTGGCGGCGCCGCCAGCATCGTGCCCCGAGGAGTCGGAGCCGATGGTGACGGGCTGGACCAAGCTTTCCCCTGCGGAGAAACAACACCGCCGTGAGTTGGGCCTCTGCATGTATTGCGGAGGTGACCAACACACTGTGGAGCGTTGCCCGCGGAAAGCCAGTCGGCCGGGTCCGCGAATCGCTGTAGGGAGCCTCGCGGATCTCAACCGGTTAGACACCCTCACCCAATTAAAGCTGCCCATCCGTTTCTGCCACAATCCCACTGGGCACCTCACCCACGCACTGGTGGATTCGGGCGCAGAGGGCAGCTTCATTTCACAAGGCCTGGCAACCCGATTGGGCATCCGCTGTCAGGCATTAAAACACCCCATCTCCCTGGTCCATCTCTCCCGTGCCTTTCTTGGGAGAGTTTCTCACCAAACCATGCCTGTCCCAGTCATCATCTCAGGGAACCACCGGGAGGAGATGGTATTTTACGTCCTGCCCAACTCTGTGTCGCCCGTCATCCTGGGGTATCCCTGGCTACGCCTCCACAACCCTGTCCTGGACTGGAGGTCAGCTGGGGTATCGGCATGGAGTACCTTCTGTATGGGCACCTGCCTTCAGTCCGCTGCCTGCTCCCCGTCCGCGGCTCCCCCTGTGGCGGATACAGCACCTCCGGACCTGTCGCTGGTGCCTCCAGAATTTCACGACCTGGGTATGGTATTTAGTAAATCGAAAGCTATGTCTCTTCCCCCGCATCGACCCTATGACTGCGCTATCAACCTCCGCCAGGGGGCTCCCCTGCCTTCTGGTCGGCTCTACAGCCTGCCGGCGCCGGAGAAGGAGACTATGAATACTTACCTGAAGGAATCACTGAGCGCTGGGATTATTCGCCCATCGTCGTCACCCGTGGGGGCAGGGTTTTTCTTTGTCGGGAAAAAGGACGGATCCCTCCGCCCCTGCATAGACTACCGAGCGCTAAATGACATCACTGAGAGGGACCGTTACACCCTGCCCCTCATGGACACTGCCTTTCACTCCCTCCAGGGGGCGACCTGGTTTACCAAGCTGGATTTACGCAGCGCTTACCACCTCGTCCGGATCCGGGAGGGAGATGAATGGAAAACAGCCTTCCGTACCCCGAACGGCCACTTTGAGTATCTTGTCATGCCGTTCGGGTTGACCAACGCTCCTGCCGTCTTTCAGCGCCTCATTAATGACGTCCTCCGGGATTTCATCGGCCTCTTCGTGTTCGTCTACCTGGATGACATCCTTATCTTCTCCAAGTCCAGGGACGAGCACCAGGTCCATGTGAGGCAGGTCCTCCAAAGACTGCTGGAGAATCGGCTCTACGTGAAGGCTGAAAAATGCGAATTCTACGCTAGGACCACATCCTTCCTGGGATTCATCATCGCTCAAGACCAGGTGCTCCCAGACCCAGAGAAGGTGAAGGCGGTGGTGGAGTGGCCTACTCTCGCATCCCGGAAGCAGGTGCAACAATTTGTTGGCTTCGCCAATTTTTACCGCCGCTTTGTCCCGCCGCTTTGTCCTGAATTTCAGCTCGATCGTCGGACCGCTGACCCGCCTCACGTCCCCGAAGGTCCCGTTCCGCTGGACCGAAGAGGTCGCTGCTGCCTTTAAGGTGCTGAAGGCGGAGTTCTCCTCCTCCCGGGTCCTTCGCCAGGTCGACCCCGCGCTGCAGTGCATTGTGGAGGTGGACGCATCGGACACGGGAGTGGGAGCAGTATTATCCCAGCGGTCACCTGACGATGGCGCCAAACGACCGTGTGCTTTCTTCTCCCGGCGCCTGTCCCCGGCGGAGAGGAACTACGATGTGGGGGACAGAGAGCTCCTGGCCATTAAACTCGCCTTACAGGAGTGGCGCCACTGGCTAGAGGGGGCGGACTTGCCGTTTGTGGTCCTGACGGACCACAAGAACTTAGAATACTTACGATCTGCCAAGCGCCTGAATGCCCGCCAGGCGCGTTGGTCTTTGTTCTTCGCCAGGTTCCGTTTTTCAATCACCTTCAGGCCAGGCTCCAAAAACGGCCTGCCTGACGCCCTCTCTAGGCAGTTCACCCCCGTGGAGGCTGAGGAGACGCCCCACACTATCCTGCCCAGGTCGTGCGTCGTGGGAGCCATCTCTTGGGACATTGAAGACAAGATCCGGAAGGCGCAGGAGGTGGAACCTGATCCTGGCGGCGGACCGGAAGGAAGACTGTTCGTGCCATCTGCGGTCCGAGGAGAGGTCATCCACTGGCTCCACACCTCCCGGCTCACCTGTCATCCTGGCACCTCTCGGATGATCAGCCTCCTCCAACGGTCCTTTTGGTGGCCAGGCCTGTGGAGGGATGCAGCCCGCTACGCCCGGGCTTGCCCAATCTGTGCCACCAGCAAGTCGGGAAATGCCCCTCCAGCGGGTCTGCTCCAGCCTCTGCCCGTCCCCGGCAGGCCCTGGTCGCACATCGCACTGGATTTCGTCACCGGACTCCCCGTTTCCAACTCCTTTGACACCGTCCTGACCATCGTGGACCGTTTCTCCAAGGCGGCACACTTCGTCCCCCTGCGAGGTCTCCCTACCGCCCTGGAGACGGCGGGCCTCCTCGTCCAACACGTGGTCAGGCTGCACGGGATTCCGGTGGACGTGGTCTCGGACCGGGGCCCCCAATTTTCATCCGAGGTTTGGAAATCCTTTTGTAACGCCATCGGAGCCAAGGTGAGCCTCTCCTCCGGCCATCACCCCCAGTCTAACGGGCAGTGTGAGAGGACCAATCAGGAGCTGGAGGCTGCGCTCCGCTGTGTTACCAGATCCAAGCCGACGTCCTGGAGCAACCATCTCGCCTGGGTGGAGTATGCCCACAACACCGCCCGCTCTTCTGCAACGGGGATGTCCCCCTTCAAGGCGTCCCTGGGTTACGACCCCCCGCTGTTTCCAGCGCAGGAGAGCGAGGTAACTGTCCCCTCTGTTAGGGCGCACCTTAGGCAGTTGCGCTCCACCTGGGCTGCCGTGCGTCATGCGCTTTTACGCACAGCGGAGCGCAACAGGACCGTGGCGGACCGGCACAGACGACCTGCCCCGGCGTACAGAGTTGGGCAACTTGTGTATGTGTCTACCCAGGACGTCACATTAAAAGGCGAGAGGAGGAAGCTGGTACAGCGATTCATGGGTCCCTTTCCCATCACCCGGATCATCAACCCGGTGGCTGTGCGCGTGGCTATTCCCCCCTCCCTCCGCATCCATCCCACTTTCCACGTGTCGAAGGTGAAACTGGCAGTCACTGACCCCCTTTGCCCTCCTCCTGCAGCGCAACCCGCACCCCGGATGGTTGGTGGCCATCCGGCCTGGTCCGTCTCCTCCATCCTGGACTCCCGGCGCCGAGGTCGTGGGTTGCAATACTTGGTGGACTGGGAGGGCTATGGGCCCGAGCATCGACAATGGGTGCCCCCGTCGTTTGTGTTGGACCCATCGCTCATCGCGGACTTCCACCGAGCGCACCCGGATAAGCCATCGCCAGGAGGCGCTGCTAGAGGGGGGAGTACTGTCACGCCGCGCCATTCATCAGCAGCGCCACCTGCTCACGCACCTGACAATCATCAGCGGCGAGGGATAAAGGCCGTCTCGCCCGGAGGCTCGGCCTGAAGCCGTCAGACTTCGTCCCTCACCGTTGTGAGCTACTTCTCTTCAGCAAACATTATTTGGGTAAGAACCCTTACCTCTCTTTCCCAGTCTGCTCCCCTGTGCACAGGTGGATTCCCCGGCGGCGGACATCTCCACTCCATCGCCCAATCCTCGCTGCTGTACGGAGCTCTCCAGGTGGCTGTCTTCCGGGCTTCGTCCCCTTGTTGTGCCAGCTATCCTGACAAACCAAGTAAGTCCTTCTCTCTCCATAAATCCCTCCTGTGTTGGTGTATGCCCGTCACCCTCTCCCTGTGCTCTCTCCATAGGGTTGCTCGGCTGAACGGTCACCTGCCTCTGTGCCTGAAGCAGACGCCATCACCAACACATTTACATCCCGCAGACACGCACTCATTCACTCCTGCTGTTAATAAACTCTTTAAACTACTCTAAGCCTGTGTGTGTGCGTCTCCTGAGCCGTGCGTTATGTCATCAACCAAAATTACATTTGAAAAAAAATCAGAACACAAAGATAAAGAAGGGAGGTACAGTTTGGTAACTGGGCGGCTAGAGGGAGAAGATATCACCCTGCTGAATGTATATGCACCACCAGGGGCTAAATGGAAATGTTATAAAAATGTATTCGACCTAATGATAACTAAAGCCCAAGGTTTAGTGATATGTGGTGGAGACTTCAATCTAAGACTGAATCCATACTGGGATGCGACAGGTAATTCTTCACATCAAAATAACACCCAAAATAAGAATACTCGGATGCTACTAAAAGAAATGGAAATCTGTGACGTATGGAGGGAATTCAACCCCAATGTAAAAGATTATATTTTTTATTCAACGCCACATTCATCTTACTCAAGGACTGATTACTTTTTTATGTTTAATAGAGACATTGGAAGAGTAAAAACATGTAAAATAGGACTGATGGATCTCTCCGACCACAGTCCGATCTATATGGACTTAAACATCCAAAAATACACAAATAATACATTTTCCTGGAGGTTGAATTCAAGTGTCCTGAAAGGACCACTGAAAGATGAATTGGAATCAGATATTCTCAGATATTTGGAAGAAAACGATAATGGAGAAGTATCTCCTTTAATACTGTGGGATGTGTGCAAAGCTGTAATAAGGGGAAAAATTATTGCAAAACTGGCAACCCAAAAGAAACTGAGACAAGAAAAACTAATCACACTAGAGTCAGAACTCAAGAACCTAGAAAAAGAACACAAAGACAACACTCATTCTAATGGCTCGCTCAAGATTAAAGAAATTAAAAATCAAATAAATGAGATCTACACAATAGAAATCCAGAAGAAACTTACATTTCTGAAACAAAAACACTATGAAGCAGGCAGTAAATCGGCAAAATTACTAGCCTATAAATTGAGGAAACAACAAACGGAAAGAGCAATCTACAAAATCAGAGACCCAGTATCAAAGGAAATAAAATTCAGAATTCAGGATATTCTTAAAAGCTTCGAGAATTACTACAAGAACTTATACTCCCACAAAAAACATAAAAACGCATCCGAGACATTACTAAACGCATTAAACCTTCCCCAACTTACGGAATCACAAAATAAAACCCTACTGTCAGAAATACAACCTAAAGAACTGGAAAAAGCAATTATGAAACTTAAAGCTAACAAATCCCCAGGAGCAGATGGCTATACAGCAGAATGGTACAAAACCTTTAAACAGCAACTATCTCCTCTCCTCCTGAAAACATTTAACTATGTCCTCCACACAGGGGAAATCCCCCCCTCCTGGAGAGAAGGGGTCATTGCAGTTATACCTAAACCTGAAAAGGATAAACTAGAATGCTCCAACTACAGACCAATCAGTGTATTAAATCAGGACTATAAGCTTTTTACCACTATCCTTGCCAAAAGGTTAGAAAACATACTGACAGACTTAATTCACTTAGACCAAACAGGTTTTATAAGACAAAGACAGACACAAGACAACATTCGACGCACTTTACACATAATTCATCATATAAAAAAATATAACTTAAATGCAGTCATATTGGGATTAGATGCTGAAGAAGCATTCGATTCGGTTGACTGGTCTTTCCTATATAGAATCTTATCCAGTTTCAATTTTCATAACAACTTCATTAGAACCATACAGGCATTATATAAAAAACCAACAGCTAAAATAAGGATTAACGGTAATTTATCATCATCTTTTGAGCTGGAAAGAGGATGTCGTCAAGGCTGCCCCCTGTCTCCACTGCTCTTTGCAATCTTCATAGAACCTCTGAGCCAATGGATAAGACAAAATCAAGAAATTCAAGGTATTACACTTGGTCAGAAGGAACATAAAATAGCACTCTTTGCTGATGACATTTTAATATACCTAGGGCAGCCAGACACTTCTCTACCAGAACTAATCTCAGTTTTTTCAGACTATGGAGATTTATCGGGGTACAAATTAAACATGCATAAAACCCAAGTCTTAACATTCAACTATGACCCAAATCATTTTTCACTAAATGAACTCAAAACTAACTGGGAGTTGGAATCTATGAAATATCTGGGGGTCAATATCCCGAAACAACTCGACAAAATTATAACACTAAACTATGATCCACTGGTGACAAAAATAAAATCTGACCTAGCAAGATGGAATATGATACCATTCTTAGGTACTGCACAAAGAATTGAAGCAGTCAAAATGAATTTACTTCCACGTCTTCTATACCTTTTCCAAACAATACCGGTAGAACCTCCCAAAAAAACATGGCAGGAGCTGGACAGAAGGATCTCAAGATTCATATGGCAGGGTAAGAGACCTAGAATCAGATATAGAACCCTACAGCTAAACAAAGACAAAGGTGGGCTCGCGCTGCCAAATATCAGGGACTATTTTATAGCTGCACAAATTAAAACTTTAGTAGAGATATGTAACCCAGTCTACACTGCACAATGGAAGGAGATGGAATGCCAAATAACAAGTGACATCCCCCTACAGGCGATAATAGGGAACAATGCCTTAACTAAACTCCTGAATAACACCAACCCGTGGATAGAGACCCCGCTAAAAATTTGGTTTAAGATAGTCAGAGAGAATCAAGCTAAAGAGCCCTATCGACTTCTGCAATGGATTGCCTATGATCAAGACTTTACCCCCAATAAAACAGACACTAGATTTAAAGAGTGGAAAGAGAAAGGGCTGATAAAATATTACGATTTTTTTAAGGGGCAAACTTTAAGAAGTTTTGAAGATTTGAAAAAACAAGGTCTAATAAATCAAGATCTTTACAGGTTCTTTCAGCTTAGACACCACATAAACAATATACTTAAAAAGGAGGATTTGGAAAGGGCCCTATCAGGTGTTCTGAAGGTCTTCTTAATGGCATATAAAGGGATCCCAGGGATCAGATACATTTCTAAAATATACCAAGGTCTTCAAGACTTAAAAGGAGACAACACATCATATATAAAAGAGAGATGGGAAAAAGAGG
This sequence comes from Pholidichthys leucotaenia, assembly GCA_020510985.1. Lineage (NCBI taxonomy): Eukaryota > Metazoa > Chordata > Actinopteri > Cichliformes > Pholidichthyidae > Pholidichthys > Pholidichthys leucotaenia. Next base: position 96,761,199 of record CM035843.1, read on the forward strand.
GGAATTTCACTTTACAATTGGAAATATGGGAAAAGCTAAATAAACAGCAATGGAAAAGTACCTCATCCCTGCAGTGGAGAGAATTTGGATGGAAAAATTTGGTAAGATTTTTCAGAACACCTGCACAAAACAAATTTACCCATAAGGGGTTGAACTGTTGGCGCTTATGTGGTGAAAAGACTGCAAATCATTTTCATGTGTTTTGGTCATGCCCAGTTATCCACCAATATTGGACCAACGTACAGACAATATTGGGGAAAATATTCAAAATAACAGTTCCCTTTTCTTTTGTAACTTTGTATTTGGGTTTACTACCAGACTCACTGGAAAGACGAGGAGATAAATACTTATTCAATGTTTTAATATTGGCAAGTAAAAAAGCCCTAACTAAAAAATGGATGCTGAAGGACTGTCCTACACCTGAAGATTGGATTAACGTGATTCAAGACATTTACTCGATGGAAAAGTTGACATTCGCACTGAGACAGGACATGGATGGGTTCATGAACTTTTGGCAACCCTGGATCGCATATGTGTCTTCCATTAGATCTAATCTTTGACAAATACCATTTCAATAATGGTCCCGCTCTTTGTTCCAACACTACTCAGATGCTCTTTTACTTTTAATTACTTAATTTTCTGTTTGTTTGTTTTTTGCTGTTCTTTTTGTTTGTTTATTCGTTTGTTTTTTTTTGTTTTTATTTAATTCTCCTTAATTTCACTTTTTCTTTCACTTTAAAAAAAAAGGGGGGGGGTGTTGTAATAACTATCCTACCAATGTTGTCAAATAGCAAAAAATAAGGGAACATGTGATGAAAATGTAAACAATGCAATGCTGTAATGACCTGTATACCCTTTACAAAAACTTAAATTAAAAAAAAATAAAAAATTGTAATTCTTCCCACAACTTTTAGTGCAAAAAACCTCTCAAAACATTGCAACTTTTATCGCAACTTTTAAAAAAAGCTTGCATGAATTCAGGCTTTTTGGGCCACAACAATCATAAAAACATCCCACGAAACCTTGGAGGGACTGACTTATAGCACGAGAATTGGGTTGCTACATCAACATTGCAGCCCGACAAGAAACCGGCTTTGCTGAAGAAGGACAGCTCACTGAGGACAAAGGAGGCTACACATTCTTTTGGAGTGGACACAGTGTTGATGAGCAACAAGAATCAGGAGTCGGTTTTGCCATCAAGACCAAACTGATCCGCAGTCTGACTGGTATACCCAAAGGCATCAGTGATCCCCTCATGACGTTACAATTACCAGTAGGGAAGAACAAGCAGGCTACACTGATCAGCTTGTATGCCCCGACCATGACAAATTCAGATAACAGTCTACCAAGAGCTAGATTCTCTTATTGTTTCCATACCCAAGGGAAACAAATTGGTCATTCTTGGCAACATCAGTGCCAGAGTAGGAGCAGACCACTAGGACTGGGAAGGAGTCATTGGTAGAAATGGCTTCGGCAAGTGCAACAGCAATGGACTTCTGCTTCTAAGGACTTGTACTACACATGACCTCCTGATAACAAACACTGTATTTCGTCAACCAAATCACAGTAAGGCCACGTGAATGTATCCAACATCCAAACATTGGCATATGATTGACTACACTATCACCAGAAAAGCACATTTTTCTGTTATTGTCTGCTGAGGCATGGCATTCCACTCTCCTTGAAGGGCAGCCCTCAGGTCATTGAGGTTGTGGGGTGCAGAGTTACGAGCCTCAACACGGCGACTCAGCTGATCCCATAGGTTTTCTATGGGATTCAGCTCTGGAGAAAGTGCAGGCCACTACATTTGAGGTACCCCAGCCTCCAGCAGCCGTTCCTTAATGATGCAACCTCGATGAGCTGGAGCATTGTCGTCCATGAAGATGAAATTTGGCCTATATTGTTCATGCAGGGGCATAATGACTGGATTAATGAGGTTATTCAGGTAATATTGGCTTGTCACTGTACCATTCACAAGGTGTAGGGCAGTTCTGTACTGACTAGACACACCTGCCCAGACTGTAACACCACCACCACCAAAGGCTTGTCTGGTGACAACAGTGGCTGATGCATAGTGCTTTCCTTGACATCTCCAACATCGTTGGCAGCCATCATCTCTGCTCAACTTGAATCGACTTTTATCAGAGAACAGCACTGAGACCCACTGGTCCCTCGTCAGGCGTAAATGCTCCCTGGCCCATGCAAGACGATGACGCCTGTGCCTGGTGTGGTCAGATACCCCTGCGGGTCATCTAGCATGCAGATCATGCTGATGTAAACAGTTTTGAATGGTCTGATGTGACACTTGGGTGCCTCTCACTTCTCTTAAATGTGCCTGGATCTGAGTAGCATTGATCTTTTGGTTCCGCAGGGCACTGTTCACAATGAAGCGGTCATCAGCGTAGGATGTGGCCAAAAGACGTCCACTTCAATGCCTTTCTGTGACTCTTCCAGTCTCTTTGTATCTCTGTTGCAACCTTTTGATGACTCTCTGTGACACTCTAAGCTCAGTGGCAACTTCCCTCTGAGAACATCCTGTTTGAAGCCTTGCAATAGCGTGACACTGTTGATCAATTGTGAGATATCGTCTCGGTCTCATGATGTCAAAATGTGAACAGCATGATGAAGAGGACTGTTTAAATACCAATTCTAATTGAACCAGAAAATTTATTGGTCGATTCATGGATCAAACACCTGTTGTGAATTTTGCCATTAACCCCTTGCACTCCGGTCAATTTCCCTAAAAACGCCAAAAAATAATGTGCCCAAAGTAAATCGAAAGCTGTTCTTCAACCCTTTGCAGCATCTTCATGGGGTTGGTCTCATTTAAAAGAAAACACTTTGAATTTTTTGGCAAAACAGTCATAATCTCTCTAAGTGCTCCGGCCACTGAGTTACAGTCATCTAAACATACTGAACTTGAAGAAAATAAATTTGGCCTGGGTGTTTTTTTGGATACAAATGCTTGCAAATAACACACAGCTTCAGATCCAGGCTGAAAATGCAACAGAAATGTAGAACCAAGTGTTATCCAGCTGAGGTCAAAATTTTGTAACAATACCACAAAAAATGAATATATTACACAGCTTTTTCCTCAGGTAGTTCCCAGGCGTTTTTGAACTGTGCCAAATTGTGCCAAATGGCACAGTTTGGAAAAACGTCTGTAACTTTTGAAAGATTCAATATAGAAGCTTCATCTTGGGCTCTAATGAAAGGTGACACTCAGGGCTGTGTGTGTGTGTGTGTGTCCCCCCCTTGCTACAGAGGACGGACATCGGCCATCGCTACATGACGGAATAGTCATGTGGCGACCGCGGCGCAGTCACCGCGGCTTCCCCCCCCCCCTCGCTACAGAAGAGTAGCGGGGGGGGGCGTTCACGGTCCAGACGCGGCGCACGACCCGTGTACCGTGGCGCACAAACTTCGGACTTCGTGCGCCACACAGTTGTAATTTACCGATCGGTCAAAAGTAATTTTTGATTACAATTTTCAGGGATAAAGAATGATTTAGCTTATAACACCTTACCTCTTCACAGCAGCAGTGTCCTGGAGAACTTCTCTTCCTCATTGTCAGACGAACGCGACGCTGGTCACTTGTTACGGACTCGTGGTTCTGGTCTCGGCGACCCGGTCAAAACATAATTCCATTATTGCTGTTTTGTGCTTCCATGATTGCGATTTTGGCAAATGATTTACGACCTTCGTCATCCGCCTCCGTCGGTCTATGATGACCATGGAAGAGAATCCTAAACGTCTATTCTGCTGTAATAAAAAAAAAAAAAAGCACCGCCTGTGACTGAGAGGCCGATGCGCGAATGACAGTCCCTGTCACACAGGTAGCACTTGTGGATGGTCTCCGTGCTGCTGGGTCTGTGACGGTTCTTCCTGCAGGTCCTTTTTTCATCTGCTGCTGCAGCAGTCTGTCTTCACCCAGCCTTACAAAAAACAGCTCGCGAACTTCTGTGCTTCAGTTGGCTCGCTGCATTCACAGCGTTGGTAGGCGGGTCCTTCTTGCTAGGTTTTCAGTCATTGGTTCTTCAAAGTTTCAGAAACCCAATTCAAGGCTCTTATTAGTCGAATGAGAGGTCAATCAGATGAACTAATCTGTTCGCGGCTGTGTCTGCGGTGGAAGAACGGAAATGCTGCTTTTATTTTCAGTGCGCGCTTGGATGCACGAGGGCGCTCTCGTGTGCCCTCGTGCGCTCTGGGACGCAGAGACGTGCCCGTCCGCGGTACACCAGAGTGCAAGAGGTTCAGTACCTTGGTAGAGTACCGCAAGTTATGCAAAAAGTACTGAAACACTGAACAGTTGGAAATGTGCACTCAGAAGGTTAGTTAGTTAGTTAGTTAATCCCTTCACACCTGAAGGTGTATATGGGCGGCGCCTATCTCCGTTTCTCTGACCCTAGGCCACACAGCTACTGTAAGTAGTGAAAGCTACAGCGGGGGGTCAGTCCTCTGGTAGCTCTGTGTGTAACTTTACTTTCCCCATTCCATTATGCGGAGCACCACGCTAGAAGGCAGAAAGCACCATTTTTATATGGTCTTTGGTATGACCCGGCCGACTCAGAAGGTTAGAGAAGGTCAAATTAAGTTCACCTGTAAAGGTTATAGTGCATTTTACGTGCATCCTGAAATTTCACCCAAAAGCCGAATATCCCTAACTGTCATGATCCCGGGCACGGGTGGGCACCGTGCCCAGTCTTCAGTTAAGTTTAGTCTTTTTCTGTCTTTTTCTTTGTTTATCTTGTCCAGTTATTGTGTCATTTTGTATTTGTAGTAATGTTTACATTTTGGGGTTGTGTTGTTGTTATTTCATTATGGTTTCCGGTTTGTGTTTTATTTTGACTGCGCTGTGCAGCTTCCGGCTGTCAAAGTGTTTGGAGCTGCACAGCTGTCATTCATTCTGTTATTTTCTCCACTCATGTATCCACACCTGGTACCCCTCTAGAGATGGTATTTAAGGGCACAACAATCTTTCCTTGTTGTCGCGCCCAACTGAGACGTCCTCGGATGATCATTAGGAATCTGAGTGTGTTGTCTTCTGTAGCCGTTGAGGAGATCATGTTGTGCTCTGACCAGGTAATTTATCCTTCCCCTAAACTCCCTCTGCCATGAGCCCCGCTGTTTTACGGGTGTGCTCTGGCTGTATTTGTCTCTGTTTCCCCGGTGTCTCCGAGCGCCTCAGCCGTTATTCCCCAGGCTGTTCTGTTCCCCCTGGTCGCGAGCTCCGCTTTCCTCCGGCACGGGTGTTTCCTCTTTTATTTATTAGTGTTATGTTGCTTGTTATGTGCATCTTTACTTTAATAAATGTTACAAACTCACAGACGGCGTTTGGTGTCTTGTTCTCCCCGTGAAACAGGAGATTAATGACAGAAGGACGCGACCAGTGTGACACCAGCCTCTTTGAGTTTGCGCTTCTCTTTCCTGCAATCATTTTTTGCCCTTTTGTTTTTTTTAATGCGCACCTTGAGTATGTCACCAGCGCGTCGGGGCCCCGCTAACCAAGGCAAATTAGTAGACAGGGGTCCCACTATGGATGAACTGTTGGCGGCGGAATTTGCCCAGGACTTTGTTGATGCACCGCTCACCTCCCACTCGCTGAAGGAGGATCGTAGGAACGTGGAGGGGGCAGCAGCTATAGTGGAGGCGCATCTGGGGTTGGGCAGCTACCCCTGGTATGCAGGCCTGCTTCACACCATCTCCATTCTCCGGACGAACCCTCACAGCCTGGTTGGAGACTTTCAATCTTTAGCGCCGAGGGCCAGGTCTACAAGGAAGCGGCCCCAAGCTCCAGCGTCCTGCCTCCCTTGCCAGAAGCCTGAGCCTCCACCTCCTTCCCAGACAGCTTCAGTGGTTGCCAGAGGAGCATCATCTGGTCCCACTTCAGCAGCAGGAACCACCATGCCCCCGGAAATAAGGCAAGTGGGTTTTCATTCCTTTTTTCATTATAATGAGATACCTTACCTTATTCCCGGTGATGAGGCTCAGCACCAGCAGCCAAATTTAACTAAGTCCTCATTATCTGCTGCTGTTGTCTCACCCTTGCTTCCCTCTCCCGTGTTTTCCCCTGTGGCCTCCGAGTGTCTGCCAGTCCTGAGAAGGAGCTGCCGGTCGACGGAGGAACCTGCAGTCCTGGGAGTTCCTGCCCCAGCCCTGTGGCCATGTCCGGGATGGGAGGAATGCGCCACCTGTGTTCTGAATCCTGAACCAACACATGGGTGTCCCCTGGGTTCAGCAGTATGGGAGCCAGCGCAGTCGGTGAAGCAACCTCCAGCAACAGCTACCCCACCAGGAGATCCACCAGCACCGGTCACCATGCCTGGAGGCCTATTGGCTGCACCCCCCATCATGCCTGCTGCTGAGGCTGCCGCAGCAGAGTCGTCGGAGTCCTGGACAGCAGTGGAGCTTGAGTTCAGGCAAGTGCTCTGTTCTGTGTTATCACCTGCAGATTCATAGAATTCTTGTCTGGCTCAGGATGGGGAGAATCAGTTGCAGATATTCTCTGCTCCTGAGCTCTCCTCACTGGGCTCCACTGCTGCCGGTGATTCTTTTCTGGTGTTTTTTCCTTCTCTTGAGGTGGCTGTGTCGGGAGTGGATGCCCAGACATCGGGAGCCGAGATGTCCCAGCCTGGATTGCCGGAGTCCTGGACAGTGGTGGAGCTCGAGCTCAGCCAAGTTCTCTTTTTTGTTTTTTCTGTCTTGGAGAATTCTTGCTTGGCTCTTGGTGGGGAGGGCCAAGTGCAGCTGTTAGCTGCACCTGAGCCTGCCTCGCTGGGCTCCACTGTGGCCAGTGACCCTGACCCATTGTCTGTGTCCTCTGTGTCTGAGCTTTTCCCCAAGGTCACTGTGGGTCCTTCTGCTCCGCCGTCACCTGACCCACCACTGATCGATTGTCTGTTGTGCCTGGTCTTCTTGCAGGTCAGCTGGTTGGTTTCACCGGGGTCCCCAGAGGTCTCCGTGGGTGCTGCTCCCCCTCTGACTGAGGTCTCCATTGAGTGCTGCTCCCCCTCTGTCTGAGGTCTCCGTAGGTGCTGCTCCCCTTCCATCCAAGGTCTCCGTGGGTGCTGCTCCCCCTCTGACTGAGGTCTCCATTGAGTGCTGCTCCCCCTCTGTCTGAGGTCTCCGTAGGTGCTGCTCCCCTTCCATCCAAGGTCTCAGTGGGTGTTGCTCCCCATCCGTCCAAGGTCTCTGTAGGTGCTGCTCCCCCTCTGTCCGGGGCCTCCGTGGGTGCTGCGCCCCAGTCCGGAGCTGCTGCGGGTGCTGCGCCTCCATCCAGGGCCGCTGCATGTGCCACACCTTCATTGGAGGTCACTGTGGACTCCCCGTCCTCACTGGAGGCCCCCGCTAAGCAGCCTCTCTCTTCATCTGGCCTCTTCACTAGTCAACCACCATCACCGTTGGGCTCTACTGTTGGCCAACTGTTCTTGTTGGAGGTCAACTCTTTGCAGCACCAGTTCTGCCTCCTCCAGGCTGGAGATCCTCGAGTCTTCTGGGGGCGTGGGTCCCAGCTGCCGCCTCCTGGTAGAGGCGTGTTGTGCTCAGCGGTCCAGTGGATCGGGTACTCTGGGAGGCCACCTGACAGGCTGCACCATCCGTGCAGGTGGCTCAAGAACTCTGGGTGGCCACCGGTTATTTTATCTCATGCTCCGGTGGTCTTGGGACTCTGGCAGGCCTCCCAAATTGTCGTAGTCTCTTCCCAGGGGTCCACGAGCCTAGGTCACCATAACTGTTCAGGTTGTGGGCCTTGAGTGTTTTCTTTTTGTTGTTTTTTTTTGTGTGTGCTTTGTCTTGGTCCCTCCATGCCTAGGTTCCCCCTCCTCCCCCCGGCGGTGGGTTGTTTTTCTTTGGGGGGGGGGGTCTTCTCTGCGATGTTGCCCTGGGGTGTCTGGGGTCCACCCCTTGTGGGGGCACTGTCATGATCCTGGGCATGGGCGTGCCCAGTCTTCAGTTAAGTTTGGTCTTTTTCTATCTGTTTCTTTGTTTATCTTGTCCAGTTATTGTCATTTTGTATTTGTAGTAATGTTTACATTTTGGGGTTGTGTTGTCATTTCATTATGGTTTCCGATTTGTGTTTTATTTTAGATAGATAGATAGATAGAGTAGTTTATTTGACAGGGACAGTGCAATAAACATAGACAATTAATCAATGACAATCAATCTGATGTGTTGCACATAGAGTGTATAGCTATTAGCTAATTTGCAACTCTTGTCCCTGGATGGGCTTTAGAAAAGAGAATCAAGTAAAGAAAAAAAAAACAAAAAAAAACAAAACACAATAACCACATACATCAATGCAAAAAAAGATTATAAATACACAATTATAAATATTATAAATATTATAAATACACAAATATAACAACCTGACTCACATTTGCCTATTTCAGGCCTCTCTCCCTTCGTCACTCACTATAAACAAACACATTCATTCCTTCCCTTCATTCACTCTCACCTTGCAGACAATCAATTCATACATGAGTACATTCTTGTTTATTTTTCAGCCAGTTTTTAACCTTTTTAGAGAATGTTTTAAAGTCTGTTATTATTTTAATTACATTTGGCATTGTGTTCCAGATGTGACTGCCCTTTATAGAGAAAGCTGTTTGTCCAAATGTGGTTCTGCGGTGGAATATTTTACAGTTATTGTTAACAGAACTCCTGGTGGCTCTGCTGCTGTCCTGTCTTTGGACGAAACCAGCAAGTGGCTCGGGTGCTGATTTATGGAAACATTTGAACGTTAATTTCAGAAAACAGAGGTCAATGAAACTCTCAAAACTCAATAGGTCGTATTTTTTAAAAACATTACAGTGATGCCACCTAATGGGCTTTTTGTCCAAGATTTGTCCAAGACTGCGCTGTGCGGCTTCTAGCTGTCCAAGTGTTTGAAGCTGCATAACTGTCATTCATTCTGTTATTTTCTCCACTCATGTATCCACACCTGCTACCCATCTAGACATGGTATTTAAGGGCACGACAATCTTTCCCCGTTGTTGTGCTCTACTGAGACGTCCTCGGATGATCATTAGGAATCTGAGTGTGTTGTCTGCTGTAGCCGTTGAGGAGATCGCGTTAAACTCCGATCAGGTAATTTATCCTTCCCCTAAATTCCCTCCGCCATGAGCCCTGCTGTTCTTTGGGTATGCACTGGTTGTATTTGTCTGTTTCCCCAGTGTCCCCGAGCGCCTCAGCCATTATTCCCCAGGCTGTTCTGTTTCCCCTGGTCACGAGCTCTGCTCTCCTCCGTCACGGGTGTTTCCCCTTTTATATATTAGTGTTCTGTTGCTTGTTATGTGCATCTTTACTTTAATAAATGTTACAAATTCACAGATGGCGTTTGGTGTCTTGTTCTCCCCTTGAAATGGGCGATTTATGACACTAACTTTTTGTGAGTTGTGTGTGTGTGTGTGTAACCAACTGACCATCTTGGGTTACTCTTCTGTCTATTCTGACTCCCTGGTCAGATCTCCTATACCTGGCTGGTTGATGGTAGAGTGGTGTTCCTTCCACTTAGAGATTATGGCCCCAGTGGTGCTTACTGGAAGATCCATAAATTTTGACATGCATTGTACAGTATGTCTCTGATACATTGTAACAAATCCATGAATATGTTGTGTAACAATCTGGTTGTGAGGTCTTGAGAAAGCCCTTGGCTTTTACTCATCATGAGATGTTTCATGTATGACACCATGGTAACAACAAAAACCTTTTTATAGCCATTCATGAAGTACCTACCCAGCTGTTATCAATTTCCACAGATAGGAGGTAGGCCTATACTTTCTAACAACTTATGGATTTCTGCTGGTTGCTTGCCTTTCCATGCCTTGGTGTATTACTTTTTTTTCTAATGTGTTTAACACTTTTTTCCCTGTTTCACTGTACTTTGTTACAAATAACTTTACTTTTGAACTTAAATGTTTCAATTTCTTTATATGTGTGAATTTTTTGAATCAGTACCAATGTTTGGTGAAAATTTCATGTGAGTAGTCTTATTGAAAAACTATATACAAAAAAAATGTTGATGTGTTCTATACCTATTTTATATATACAAATTTCCAATATTTTTCTGGGCAGTATAATTTAGTGTCAGTGGTACATTGCAGTATCTGAGGGTAAACTATCCTTTAAAGGGGGATGCAGTATTTATGTGAATGGATTATTGGCACTCATTGTGTGCTGGGGTGTCCAGAGACAATCCTTCATGAGGCTTCTGAGGGAGAGCCTGTCTGAGCTCCAAACACCAACACCACTACACACACAAACAAATACATTCATGAAGGGCTCGCACATGCTGTGAGGCTGACAATTAAGTCTGTATGCTCATAGGCCTGCGGAAGATGTCCTGGGTTATTGAGAAGCTGAGAGGCGCTGTAAATAGGTTACCCAGAGTGACAAGTGAGGATCAAACAGAAAAGAGCTTAATGGTGAGGGGGGCTTGTGAGAAACTTCCCAAGTCGTGGTATGGTGCAGTCAGTGCCCCTGGATGTTTGGGCTTCACTCCAGACAGCAAAGAAGAGACAAGTGCATATAATTCAGTCCTGCAGTGTTAACAAGCTTGTCAGTCTACTCAGTCCACACTTGGCTCCCCAAGGGTTGTATCTAAAATTAAAGAACAAACAGCCAAAAAAACAAACTTTTATACACTTATACAAATAAGTTCCCTTTCTTCACATATCCAGGATTAGTAGAGGATCCAGACATTTCTAGTTCTGTGGCCATCCTGAGACCATTACAGTCAATGTGGTAACTTTTGTTTGTGACTACTCAATTGTTTATACAGGAATGAATGCCATGTAAAAGTACAAAAAAAAAAAATCTTTTTCATGTCACAATCCAAAGGTGCAAATTTTCTTAAGTTGTTTTATTATTGCTGATGATGTTTTGTTGAAGAACCTGGGTTTTAGTGACACTTTCTGATTGCTAAGTAATCTGCAGCCACATTTCTGAGGACTGCAGGCCTGATTCCAAAGCAGCCGAGGCTCTGACATCTATGAATAGAACAAAAAGTCCTCCAGGTACTAGTATGTAAATACTGATTGTTAAGTTCCTCGCCTCAGAATACGTCCGATTGCCTGGTTCTGGCTGCAGGGTGCTGACCTGTGACTGCTCTGGCCCACCCAATGCCTGGTCTTGGGTGGTGGCAGAGGTGGTGTCCCTGTGGCTGCGGACTTGGCACTTCCCTTGTGTTGATGGATCCCTAAGATGGTGCTTCTACACCTGGATCTTCGGCGCTCGCCATGTCTCACATTGATGAGTGCGTGTGCGTGTGTCTGTGTGTCTATCTGCTTGTACGAGGTTGGGTGGGTGAAGGGGTTGGGTGGGAAGGGGCGTAATTGTGTTTTTAATTTGTAAAGCACTTTGTGCTACAGTTTGTTTTTTTTTTTTATAAAAAGTGCTATATAAATAAAGTTTTGATTGGTTGATTGATATGTACTGCCTTCTCAGGATCTTGACATTTCAAAACCTTGTAAATTCAAGTGCAGAGGATGGTGGATCAAAAAAATGTATGAAGGTTGTTTATTAAAGATTTCCCCTGACAAACTTCTGGTTATTGTAGGCTGAAATTACATGTGATAATAATACATATCTCTGTGGGTCATGCGGTAATTTGCAGCTCTGAACTCCTGAGAGTTTCTCTTACGGGTGATAAGGTGGAGTAAGGTGTGAAAATGGAGCCAGCTGAATGCATAGCGGTCATGAGGTTCCTGTACTTGAGAGGCTACATACCACCGGAGATGTTCGATGAGATGAAAGAGACTTATGGGGGGGATGCCCCATCATATGACATAGTCAAGCACTGGCATCGACAGTTCAGGTATGGGCAGACATCGGTGGAAACTGCACCCATTCCCAGGTGACCACAGTGAACCACTGATGAAGACACCATCTGCAAATGGAGGACACCATTTTGGAGGATCACTGCCTAACCATTCACCAGCTAGCCCAAAATGTCAAGATTTCCTGGCAAAGGGTACCACAATTATCTGGACTTATTGTGCTTCACTGCTGCAGAAATTGCAGAAGGCCATCAAAACTGAGAGGTGTGGCATGCTGACCAAAGTTCTCTGCCTCCTTCAAGACAATGTCCCAGTTCACAACTTGCATGTTGCTCAGACGGAAGCATCATCCTGCTATGAAATCCTTCCTCACTCCCCTTACTCTCTCAACCTTGTACCATCTGACTTTCACCTCTTTCCAACCATGAAGTAATTTTTGAAGGGCAAGCACTTCCAAGATGATGGAACCCTGATTTCTGGGGTCAAGTTGTGGTTTCTGACACAACCTGTAGACTTTCTATAGGTGAGGTCACAGCTGCGTAAAATGATGGGAGAAGTGTGTGATCCTTGTCGTTACGTGCAGTATGTAGAGAAAGACTAATAACTATACCAAGTTTGGCTCCTCTCAGTACATGGGAAATGAGTCATGGGAAATCTTTCGTGAACAGACCTTGTGATTCTACCCTGGAGACTTGAGTTAGAGTCTCAGTCTAGACCAGGGGTCTGCAACTTTTGCCGAGCAAAGAATCATTTTGCCCCTCGATGACTAAAACAGAATTAGCTAACAGCTGCAACAGCTGTTTGACTATTACAATAAAGATTATGCTGCTTATAAAGTTTTATATATCAATAAATGTACATGAAATGTAGTTTATGTAGCATTTATTAATACTACATAAGTGAGGAAAACTGGTCTAAGTTTGCTACTTTGTGTTACAACAAATGAAAAAGCCAGACTCTTCTGAAAAAAAAAATGTTATATGGTGCAGTATGTAATCTAGTACAATAGGTGTCGGATATCAAAATAAAAATATTTTCCTTCATATTGGTCATTTCTCCTTTATTAAGCATTTACAGTAACCTAGAGAAGTCATTTGTGTTGATAGAAATAAGCATAAAAACTTGGAAAGACATGGCGGTGATCCAAGATGGCTGCCTACATGGAAAAAAAAAATTCACTTAAAATGGTTATATAACAATGAAAACTATCCTACTGGGGGACTTCAGTGCGCACATGGGCAACGACAGTGAAACCTGGAGAGGGGTGATTGGGAGGAACGGCCTTCCCAATCTGAACCCGAGTGGTGTTCAGTTACTGGACTTCTGTGCAAACTACAGTTTGTCCATAACGAACACCATGCTCAAGTATAAGGGTGTCCATATGTGCACCTGGAAACAGGACAACCTAGGTCACAGGTCTATGATCAGTTTTGTTATCGTGTCATCAGACCTGCGACCGCATGTCTTGGACACTCGGGTAAAGAGAGGTGCAGAGCTGTCAACTGATCACCACCTGGTGGTGAGTTGGATCCGATGGCAGGGGAGGATGCCATTCAGACCTGGTAGACCCAAACGTATAGTGAGGGTGTGCTGGGAACATCTGGCTGAGGCCCCTGTCCGGGAGGTCTTCAACTCCCACCTCCGGAAGAACTCCAACCACATTCCGAGGGAGTCTGGAGACATGGAGCCTGAATGGGCCATGTTCCCCACCTCCATTGTTGAAGCAGCTTCCCAGAACTGTGGTCGCAAGGTCATCGGGGCATCTCGTTGTGGCAACCCCCAAACCAAGTGGTGGACACCAGTGGTGAGAGGGGCCATTAAGCTGAAGAAAGAGTCCTGTCAAGCTTGGTTGGCTTGTGGGACTCCCGAAGCAGCTGAGGTGTACCGGCAGGCCAAACGGAGTGTGCCTCAGGTGGTTGCTGAAGCAAAAACTCGTGTATGGAAGGAGTTCAGTGAGGCCATGGAACAAGACTGTTGGTCAGCCTCGAAGAGATTCTGGAAAACTGTCCGGCAGCTCAGGAGGGGGAAGCAGCTTCCTGTCCACACTGTATGGTGCTGATGGGGCACTGCTGACTTCAACTGGGGATATCGTCGGGCGGTGGAAGGAATACTCTGAGGATCTCCTCAATCCCACTGAGGGGGACGACAAGCCTATCACAGGCACTAAGGTCGCCAAGGTGGTTAAAAATCTCTTTGGTGGCCGGGCCCCGGGGGTGTACGAGATTCACCCTGAGTACCTAAAGGCTCTGGATGTTGCAGGGCTGTCAAGGTTGACACGCCTCTCTAACATTGCGTGGAGGTCTGGGGCAGTGCCTTTGGCATGGCAAACCGGGGTGGTGGTTCCTCTCTTCAAAAAAGGGGACCAGAGGGTGTGCTCCAACTTTAGAGGGATCACACTCCTCAGCCTCCCTGGGAAGGTCTATGCCAAGGTACTGGAGAGGAGAGTCCGGCCGTTGGTCAAACCTCAGATTCAGGAGGAGCAATGTGGTTTTTGTCCTGGCTGTGGCACACTGGACCAGATCTTTACCCTCTTGAGAATCCTTGAGGGTTCGTGGAGTTTGCCCAACCAGTTTACATGTGTTTTGTGGACTTGAAGAAGGCATTCGACTGTGCCCCTCGTGGTTTTTTGTGGGGGGTGCTTCGGGAGTATGGGGTATCGGGCTTGTTGTTACGAGCTATTTGGTCTCTGTACGACCGTTGTGAGAGTTTGGTTTGTATTGCCGACACTCGGTCAGACTCATTCCCAGTGAGAGTTGGACTCCGCCAGGGCTGCCCTTTGTCACTGCTCCTGTTCATAATTTTTATGGACAAGGTTTCTAGGCGCAGCCAGGGAGGGTGTCATGCTTGGTGACCAATTCAATTCAATTCATTTCAATTCAACTTTATTTATATAGTGCCATTTCACAACAACAGTCATCTCATAGCACTATCAACTGTAGGGGGAACCCCCACAGTTGCAGAAAGACCCCAGCAATCAGGCGATCCCCTGTGAGCAAGCACTTGGCCACGGTGGAGAGGAAAAACTCCCTTTTAACAGGAAGAAACCTCCAGCAGAACCAGGCTCAGGGAGGGGCAGTCATCTGCTGCGACTGGCTGGGGGGTGAGGGGACAGAGAAGATGAAAAGAACAGACATGTAGAGAGCAAACAGCATGATGGGGACTCAATCTATGGGAGAGAACAAACAGATGTTAATGACCAGCAAAAAAAAAAAAAAATATTTCATTGAGAGTGAAGAAAGGAGTGAGGCCCAGTGCATTATTGGAGGTCCCCCGGCTGACTAAACCTATTAGCAGCATAACTAAGGGAGGGTTCAGAAACACATGATCCCTCCCTAATTGTAGGCTATATCAAAAAGGTAGGTTTTAGCCCTATTCTTAAAAACAGAGATCGAGTCTGACTCCCGAATCCAGATTGGCAGCTGGTTCCACAGGAGAGGAGCTTGATAACTGAAGGCTCTGCCTCCACAGGCTCTCATCTCTGTTGTTTGCAGATGATGTTGTCCTGCTGGCTTCATCAAGCAATGACCTACAGGTCTTACTGGGACAGTTTGCCGCTGAGTGTAAAGCAGCTGGGATGAGAATCAGTACCTCCAAGTCTGAGTCCATGGCCCTCAGACGTAAAAAGGTGGATTGTCCTCTCCGGGTTGAGGACAAGCTCCTGCCCCAAGTGGAGGAGTTTAAGTATCTTTGGGTCTTATTCATGAGTGAGGGGAGAATGGAGCGACAGACTGACAGACGGATCGGAGCAGCATCTGCAGTGATGCAGACATTGTAACAGTCTGTTGTGGTGAAGAGGGACCTAAGCTCTAAGGCAACGCTGTTGATTT
Organism: Pholidichthys leucotaenia; assembly: GCA_020510985.1. Taxonomy (NCBI): domain Eukaryota; kingdom Metazoa; phylum Chordata; class Actinopteri; order Cichliformes; family Pholidichthyidae; genus Pholidichthys; species Pholidichthys leucotaenia. The sequence goes on from CM035843.1 coordinate 96,776,800, forward strand.
ACCAGTCAATCTACGTTTCTACCCTCACCTATGGTCATGAGCTTTGGGTAATGACCGAAAGAACGAGATCGTGGATACAAGCGGCTGAAAAGAGCTTTCTTCGTAGGATTGCTCAACTCACCCTCAGAAATAGGGTGAGGAGCTCAGTCATCTGGGAGAGACTCGGAGTAGAACCGCTGCTCCTCCATATTGAAAGGTGCCAATTGAGGTGGTATGGACATCTGATTAGGATGCCTCCTGGACGCCTTCCACTTGAGGTGTTTCGGGCACATCCCTCTTGGAGGAGACCCTGGGGCAGACCCAGGACTCGCTGGAGAGACTATGTCTCCCAGCTGGTCTGGGAACGTCTTGGTATCCTCTCTGAAGAGCTGGAGTAGGTGGCTGGGGAGAGGGAAGTCTAGGCTTCTCCGCTTGAACTGCTGCCTCTGTGACCTGGACCTCTTGAAAAGCAGTAGAAGATGGATGGATGGTGTTCAATACTTATTCCCTGTGTCATTCCACTTTATTAAATATACAGTGGTGTGAAAAAGTCTTTGCCCCCTTCCTGATTTCTTATTTTTTTGTATGTTTGTCACATTTAAATGTTTCAGAACATCAAACTAATTTAAATATTAGACAAAGATAACACAAGTGAACACAAAATGCAGTTTTTAAATAAAGGTGTTTATTATTAAGGGTAAAAAAATCCAAACCTACATGGCCTGGTGTGAAAAAGTGATTGCCCCCCTGTTAAAACATAAATTAACTGTGGTTTATCACATCTTTGGAAAGCTGAGTTCAATTTCTCTAGCCACACCCAGGCCTGATTACTGCCACACTTGTTCTCAATCAAGAAATCACTTAAATAGGACCTGCCTGACAAAGTGAAGAGACCAAAAGATCCTCAAAAGCTGGACATCATGCTGCAACCCAAAGAAATTCAGGAAAAAATGAGAAACAAAGTAATTGAGATCTATCAGTCTGGAAAAGGTTATAAAGCCATTTCTAAAGCTTTGGGTCTCCAGCAAACCACAGTGAGAGCCATTATCCACAAATGACAAAAACATGGAAAAGTGGTGAACCTTCCCAGGAGTGGCCGGCCGACCAAAATTACCCTGAGCGCAGCAACAACTCATCCAAGAGGTCAGAAAAGACCCCACAAAAACATCCAAAGAACTGCAGGCCTCACTTGCCTCAGTTAAGGTCAGTGTTCATGACTCCACCATAAGAAAGAGACTGGGCAAAAATGGCCTGCATGGCAGAGTTCCAAGACGAAAACCACTGCCGAGCAAAAAGAACAAAGACTGATGAGACAAAAGTTGAACTTTTTGGAAGGTGTGTGTCCCATTACATCCAGCGTAAAAGTAGCACAGCATTTCAGAAAAGGAACATCATACCAACAGTAAAATATGGTGGTGGTAGTGTGATGGTCTGGGGCTGCTTTGCTGCGTCAGGACCTGAAAGACTTGCTGTGGTAAATGGAACCATGAACTCTGCTGTCTACCAAAAAATTCTGAAGGAGAATGTTCGGCCATCTGTTCGTGATGTCAAGCTGAAGCACACTTGGGTTCTGCAGCAGGACAATGATCCAAAACACACCAGCAAGTCCACTTCTGAATGGCTTAAGAAAAACAAAATGAAGACTTTGGAGTGGCCTAGTCAAAGTCCTGACCTTAATCCGATTAAGATGTTGTGGCATGACCTTAAAAAGGCGGTTCACGCTAAAATTCCTCCTCAACGCTGTAAAAGACTCATTGACAGTAATCGCAAAGGCTTGATTGCAGTTCTTGCTGCTGAGGGTGGCCCAACCAGTTATTAGGTTTAGGGGGCAATCACTTTTTCACACAGGGCCATGTAGGTTTGGATTTTTTTCCCTTTATAATAAACACCTTCATTTAAAAACTGCATTTTGTGTTTACTTGTGTTATCTTTGTCTAATATTTAGACAATACTTATTTTCCCCGCTGTAGGGCCTGTCACTTGCTGACAGAAATGCTCATATAGTCTGTTTTCTGTTGGAGAACAGACATACATGGAATGAATGGGACTCCAGCACAGTTAGCAACCACATTACCTCACTAAAGTTTCCATGTAGTGCCTTTAAAGGAAAAATGTTTAAAAACTGCTGAGTCAAGACTGAAAGTAATGTGCATTGAAAATATAGACTAGTAGGCTCCTCATAACAAAATTTACTTGTGAAGAAGGTTATAAAACCACAGGAATGGCAGAAATTCCTAACAAATCACTGTTTTGGACATTTTAATGATACTAAAAATGTATTGTCAGTTTTCGAACTTTGTGGATGTTAGCACTGGGAAGGAGCCTGAGCTGGTGCACGAGGTTGAGAGATACTGGCTAGATATAGTCGGCGTCACCTCAACATACAGCTTTGGTTCTGGAACCAGTCTCCTGGAGAGGGGCTGGAGCTTGACCTACTCTGGAGTTGTCCCAGGCAAGAGGCGATGAACAGGGGTGGGTATTCTTGCATCCCCCCACCTTGCTGCCTCTATATTGGAGTTTTCCCCTGTGAATGAAAGGGTTAATTCCCTGCACCTTTGGGTTGGGGAACAGGTCCTGACCATCATTTGTGCCTATGCACCAAATGATGCTTTAGAGTACCCACCCTTTTTGGACTCTGACTGGGGTGCTGAGAGTGCTCCGCTTGGAGACTCCATTGTCCTACTGGGGACTTCAATGCGCACATGGGCAATGACAGTGAAACCTTGAGGGGGTAATTAGGAGGAACGGCCTGCCCGATCTGAACCTGGGTGGTGTTCAGTTATTGGACTTCTGTGCTAACCACAGTTTGTCCATAAAAAACACCATGTTTCAGCATAAGGGTGTCCATATGTGCACCTGGCACTGGGACACCCTAGGTCACAGGTCAATGATCGATTTTGTTATCGTGTCATCAGACCTGCAACCGCATGTCTTGGACACTCGGGTAAAGAGAGGTGCAGAGCTGTCAACTGATCACCACCTGGTAGTGAGTTGAATCCGATGGTAGGGGTGGACGCCACTCAAACTCTGTAGACCTAAATGCATAGTGAGGGTGTGCTGGGAACGTCTGGCTGAGGCCTCTGTCTGGGAGGTCTTCATTTCCCACCTCCGGAAGAACTTCAACCACATTCCAAGGGAGTCTGGGGACACGGAGTCCTGAATGGGCCATGTTTTCCATCTCCATTGTTGAAGCAGCTACCCAGAGCTGTGGCTGCAACGTTGTTGGTACATCTCATGGTGGCAACCCCCAAACCAAGTGGTTGACACCAGTAGTGAAGGGGGCCATCAAGCTGAAGAAGGAGTCCTATTGAGCTGGGTTGGCTTGTGGGATTCCTGAAGCAGCTGAGGTGTGCCGGCAGGCCAAACGGATTGCAGCTCGGGTGGTTGCTGAAGCAAACCCTCAGGTATGGGAGGAGTTTGGTGAGGCCATGGAGCATGACTTTTTTTTGGCCTCGATGAAATTCTGGCAAACTGTCCAGCAACTCAGCAGGGGGAAGCAGCTCCCATGCCTTCCACTGAGGAAGCAGGGCTTAAGGACGAGGGGGACAAGTTGCCCATCACAGGAACTGAGGTCACTGAAGTGGTTAAAAAACTCTTTGGTGGCCGGGCCCCGGGGGTGGACGAGATTCGCTCTGAGTACCTCAAGGCCCTGGATGTTGTAGGGCTGTCATGGTTGACACACCTCTGCAATGTTGCGTGGAGGTCTCAAACAGTGCCTTTGGCATGGCAAACCGAGGTGGTGGTTCCTCTGTTTAAAAAGGGGGACCAGAGGATATCTTCCGACTTTAGGGGGCTCACACTTCTCAGCCTCCCTGGGAAGGTCTATGCCAGGGTACTGGAGAGGAGAGTCCGACCGCTGGTCAAACCTCAGATCCTGGAGGAGCAATGTGGTTTTCATGCTGACTGTGGCACATCAGACCAACTCTTTACCCTTTCAAGAATCCTCAAGGGTTTGTGGGAGTTTGCCCAACCAGTCCACATGTGTTTTGTGGACATGGGGAAAGCATCCCTCATGGTCTCTTGTGGCGGGTGCTACAGAAGTATGGGGTATCAGGCTCATTATTAGAAGCTATCTGGTCCCTATACAACCGTTGCAAGAGTTTGGTTTGTATCCCAACACCCAGTCAAACTCATTTCCAGTGAGAGCTGGACTCCGCCAGGGCTGCCCTTTGCCACCGATCCTGTTCATAATCTTAATGGATAGGATATCTAGGCGCACCCAAGGATTGGAGGGTGCTATGCTTGGTGACTGCAGGATCTCATCTCTGCTGTTTGCAGATGATGCTGTCCTGTTGGCTTCATCGATCAATGACCTACAAGCCTTGCTGGGACGGTTTGCTACTTAGTGTGAAGGGGCTGAGATGACAATCAGCACCTCCAAGGCTGAGTCCATGGTTCTCAGCCAGAAAAAGGTGGATTGTCCTTTCTGGGTTGGGGACAGGCTCCTGCCCCACGTGGATGAGTTTAAGTATCTCGAGGTCGCATTCACGAGTGAGGGGAGAATGGAGCGACAGACTGACAGACGGATCGGAGCAGCATCTGCAGTGATGCAGACATTGTAACAGTCTGTTGTGGTGAAGAGGGAGCTGAGCTCTAAAGCAAAGCTGTCAATTTACTGGTCAATCTATGTTCTTACCTTCACCTATGATCATGAGCTTTGGGTAATGACCAAAAGAACGAGATCGCGGATGCAAGGGAGCTTTCTCCATAGGATTGCTGGACTCACCCTCAGAGATAGCGTGAGGAGCTCAGTCATCCGGGAGAGGCTCAGAGTAGAACTGCTGCTCCTCCATATCGAAACGAGCCAGTTGAGGTGGTTTGGGCATCTGATCAGGATGCCTCCTGGATGCCTCCCACTTGAGGTGTTTCAGGCATGTCCCACTGGGAAGAGACCCCGGGACAGACCCAGGACTCGCTGGAGAGAGTATGTCTCTCAGCTGGCCTGGGAACGTCTTGGTATATTCTCTGAAGAGCTGGATCAGGTGGCCGGGGAGGGGGAAGTCTGGGCTTATCTGCTTGACCTGCTGCCTCCGCGACCCGGACCTCTGGAAAAGCAGTAGAAAATGGATGGATGGATGCTGGCATGAACTGTGTCTAAAACACTGAAACAGGCCATTATGTTTATTCCAAGAAAGGATCTTTTCCTTGTCAAATGAAAGGATCATCAAGCCAAATATATCATTAAGTTGCTATTAGTAGTGAAAGTGCTAATTGTGCTAACCGCACATCAAACATGGTAATTGCATAATGTGCAATTAATGTTCTCTCTCACCCATATGCCACCAACATGGAAATTATCATGTTAAACGCATCATGCATTAAAGCTATTAACACATTTAATCGCGATTAACACTTTTACCACATAGTTGCTATCATAGTTACTGTGATCTATTCATTTCACATTTAGACAGAATAGATAATGTAGTGTTGTCATGCATATATATTAGCAGTAGCAGGAGTAAAATTTCAGTTTACAAAGTTTCCTGTCTTCTAACATGAAGATATAGGAACAGTCTCAGTCTTTACTTGTCTACCTTGTTGTCTGTGTTTGAACACACCGATATTCTCTTTATTAGAAACAGGAATCAGCATAATCTCTTCTTTTAGTTTAAAATTCCTTGGAGCTGATAACATTTTTGCATCAGCATTCATGAAGATGACAGCTTCAATCCATCTTCTCTCACTACTTTAGTCTCTTCCCCACATTATTTCCCACTGGCTATGAAGGTTTAACCTATGATAGGTTTTCCCTGCCTGCACCACATACCTGCTGAGTTTAAACACCAGTTTTGGAGTTTGCTCCCATTTACTGTCCATCTCTCAAGGATGAAGTACATTGCGGGCTCTGTGAAAAAAGCATATATAAGTGCCAAACAAAAGCAACAGGACTTTTCTGTGAAAGGCAGGTACAAACTAATTGAATGAGTTGCTTTTGCTCCAAAGCAATTAACTGCTCTCCCAAGCAGGCTGATGGAGCCAGTCATGCATGGTCTTGAAATGGCTGTAACTCTATTCCAGGGCAGAAGCTATCTTACTTTAATTTTCTAACCTCCCACCAACAAAACTACAATACACCACCCCCCCATCTTATCTTCAACTGCACAAAAATGTGAAGAGATTGAGATGTATGGAGAAATATTGATACATGATCTATATCTCTGGTGCATCACTTTACTGTTGCTCATTTAACTATTTTAAAATAACTTTTCTAGACAGACAGTTTAAAAAGTAAAAAAAAAAAAACATGCAAAATGTAAAACAAAAAGGTTCTAAATATACATGAAAAATGTAAAAAAAAAAGTGCAAATTTATATGAACATCTTTTTCAAAATGTCTCAAATTGTCCATTGGCAGCTCACATACAATTGATGTCAGGAGTGAATGAGAGTTAATGATAAGGAAAAAAGTTTCAAATTTACATGGAGGCAATTTAAAAAGTCCCAAATTTCCACGAATAACATTTTAAAAAGTCAAAAATGTATGTGAAAAGTATAAAAATCACACATTTACATGAAAAACAGTTCAAGGTCTCAAATTCATATGAAAAATGTGAAAAAGTCCCAAATTCAAATGAAAAATGTAAACAATTTCACAAATTTACATGAAAAATGCTTTTTAAAATGCTTTTTAAAAGTCCCAAATTGACATGAAAAATCTGAAAAAAATTTCAAATTTACATAAAAAACATTTAGAAAAAGTCTCAAATTTACATCAAGAATGTAAAAAAACAAGATTTACATAAAAATGTAAAAGTCATAAATTTACATTAAAAACTTAAAAGTCTCAAATTTACATGAAAAATATAAAGTAGTCCTAATATTTACATGAAAAATTTAAAAACTGTAAATTTACATGAAAGCATTTTGAAAAGGTCACAAATTTACATTAAAAATGTAAAAAAGTCAAAAATTTACATGAAATTTTTAAAATGTCTCCAATTTACATGAAAAATGTAAAATGACACAAATTTACATGAAAAGCATTTTTAAGAGACTAATTTATATGAAAAAATATTAAAGATGGCAAATTTGTGAAATAAACCTCACAAATACATAAAAAACACGAATATTTTGAGAAAAAAAATTACAAATGCCTGAGAAAAGTGACCAATGCACGAGAAAGGAAAAGAATTTATTTTTTTTTTAAAGAAAAAGGTTGCAGATTTTTAGAGGAAAAAATAACCCTCTCACATTGTGTTTGTTTGATATTACTCTTTATTTGTTGTGGTTTCACAGCTTTGAAGCTGTATTTAAGTAGTGAAAAATTCAGCTGCTCTTTGACCAGACCAGTTTACCTCTTCAGTTATTTGCAGTATCACTAATTTACAGAAAATGAATTTAAATCAATCAATGTACTTATTTTGACATAAACGCATCTGAACTAGAGTCACAGGGACATGTAGTGTATGGATGTTTGCCAAAACCACAGTGATCCTAACCGCTATTTAGGCATCCCAGGACTCAACTGTCTCTTTCAACCAATTAAATGTCCCTGTCCCTGTGGTGTGTGTGTTGGAGGGAGCGTATGTGTGCATGTTTGTCTGCCAATGCCACTCTTTGTTTTTCATCCCTCTCTGAAGTACTGGGGATTCATTAAGGAGAGGACAAGACCAGTGATGACAGTTCCTTTCATGTCCCCAGGCGAAACACAATAAGCTTGCTACGTCTCTGTCTCTCATCCTCCTGCAGCTCTGCCTTCTTGTGCTGCCTATTAGTGTCAAACTTCCATAAGATAAGATAAGATAAGATAAGATAAGCCTTTATTAGTCCCACAACGGGGAAATTCCAGGATTGCAACAGCACAGGGATAGCAACACTCAGAGCAACAATCAGAAGGCAAGAAAAAAAACAAAAAAACAAGCAAGCAAGAGCAGCTAATATACATATGTACATATTACTATAAAATATATATATACACACACACACACACAGACAGTGCAGAGCATTGTAGCTGGATGGAATAAATATATGAATATATGAACACACAGTGCAGAGCATTGTAGCTAGATGGAATAAATATGTAAATATATAAACACCCACAGTACGGAGCATTGCAGCTAGGTGGAATAAATATGCAAGTATATAAACACACACAGTGCGGAGCAATGTAGCTAGATGGAATAATATGTAGATATATAAAAACACAGTGCGGAGCATTGTAGCTAGATGGAATAAATATATAGATATATAAATATAAACACACCCAGTGCTGAGCATTGTAGCTAGATGGAATAAATATGTAAATATATAAACACACACAGTGCAGAGCATTGTTGCTAGGTGGGATGAAACAGCATAACCGTCTATTTAGTTATCCTACATGGTATGATTATGTGCCCATACATATTCTCACCCTCCATAGCGACCGGTATGTTCCTAGTTGTATGCCGGAGAGGACCATTGTGTAAGTCTATTGCATCTTTTGCATTCAAAAAAAAACAAAACAAAAAAAAAACTATTAGTTTGTTACGTCTTTTTGCTATCTCTGCGAGCAGCCCTGCTTAGGTTGTACAGTCTGACAGCCGTTGGTAGGAAGGACCTACGAAACCTCTCGGTTGTGCACCTGGGATGATGTAGTCTGCTGCTAAATGAGCTCCTCAGTGCATCCAGTATGTCCTGCATAGGGTGGAACTCGGACTCCAGCAGAGATGACAGTTTAGCCACCGTCCTTCTCTCTCCTATCTCCTCCATCGGATCAAGGCGTTGCCCCAGGACAGAGCTAGCTTTCTTAATCAGTTTGTTCAGTCTCTTCCTATCGGCTGCAGTAATGCCACTGCCCCAGCAGACCACTCCAAAAGTGATGGCTGATGCCACCACCGTGTCATAGAATGACTTCAGCAGCGCCCCTTGTACACCAAAAGACCTGAGTCTCCTCAGCAGGAACAGCCTGCGCTGTCCCTTCTTGTAGAGTGCGTCAGTATTGTGTGACCAGTCTAGTTTATTGTTCAGATGAATACCCAGGTACTTGTAGGATGTCACCATCTCGATGTCTGTTCCCTGTATATTTACTGGTGCTGTGAGGGGCTGCCCATGCCTGCGGCAGTCCACCACCAGCTCCTTAGTTTTCCTCGCGTTGATCTGGAGGCAGTTCCGATGGCACCAGTCCACAAAGTCCTGGATAAGCCCTCTGTACTCAGCTTCATCTCCGCTGGAGATGAGACCAACGATCGCAGAGTCATCAGAGAACTTCTGTAGATGGCAATGTGTTGTGTTGTGTGAGAAGTCCGCAGTATAAAGAGTGAACAGGAAGGGAGCCAGCACCGTTCCCTGGGGGGCCCCCGTGCTACTGATGATCGTGTCGGAAACACAGTCCCGGGTTCTCACAAACTGAGGCCGGTTCGTGAGGTAGTCCAGGATCCATGATGACAGGTGCTGGTCCACCCCTGCGCGCAGCAGCTTGTCCTTCAGGATCATCGGTTGGATGGTGTTGAAAGCACTGGAGAAGTCAAAGAACATGATCCTCACCATATTCCCGGGCTTCTCCAGGTGGGACAGAGAACGGTGAAGGAGGAAGATCACCGCATCCTCCACCCTAATGCCATGCTGGTAGGCGAACTGGAGTGGATCCATCGCTGGTTCCACCAGGGGGCGGAGATGAGCAAGGAGCAGTCTCTCCAGGGTCTTCATCAAGTGGGACGTCAAGGCCACCGGTCTGAAGCTGTTCAGGTCTTTGGGGTGGGAAGTTTTTGGTACAGGTACCACACAAGATGTTTTCCACAGCTGTGGTACCCTCCCCAGTTTCAGGCTCATGTTGAAGATATACGTCACAATCCCACACAGCTGGTCTGCACAGGACTTGAGGAGCTTTGCGCTGATGCCGTCCGGTCCCGACGCCTTCCTCGCCTTGATCTTCCTCAGCTCCGTCCTCACCTGGGTCTTGGTCAGGGTCAGGATGGGGGGCTGTGTGTTGGGAGTGGGGGGGGTGTCGGTGGAGTGGGGAGTGGGTAGCAGGACTTGATTTCTTAGAGGCAGCAGTGGTTGTTGTGCAGACAGGGGGGAGGGCGGTTGGTCAAATCTATTGAAAAACAGATTCAGGTTGTTCGCCCACTCCCTGCCCCCCGTGGCCTGGGGGGAGGTATTCTGGAGCCCCGAGATGGTTTTGAGGTTTCTCCAGACCCCGCTGATGTCGCTCTGTTGCAGCTTGTCCTCCATCTTCTTCCTGAAGCTGTCCTTGCCTTCTCTGATCTTTCTCCTCAGCTCCCTCTGTACGGACTTCAGCATCTCCCTGTTCCCCGACAGTTCCATGTCTGAACCATCAACTTTATGTACTTATGCCCTTTATTGCCATCTTCATTACTCCCCTTTGGCATTTCTCCTGACTTTAGCATCCTGTGAATGTTTTAGTTTCATATTTTTCCTTGTCTGCACTGTTTTCTCATGGCCGTGCTCCGTATTCTGTTTCCTTTACAAATGAAGGCCCTTCTGCCCTCCATCGCCAGGTCACGGTTACTGTTCATGTGGACGGTGCATCTGTGAAGAGGGTTGGTTTGGGAAGCTGTGCCAGTTCCCCCGCTCCTGTGACATGAGTGACGCCCAAAGCAAGGAGCTCTGTGAGACCTCTGATGGCGTGATATGCAACGGAAAAGGTCAGTCTTTTTTTTTTTTTTGAGAGAATCAATGTCAAATATTTTTGCAGAACCCATGTGCTGTATACAGTAGTTACTCTGGCAGTTTCAGTATGACTTTCTGTATTGCATTTGTATAACAAAAGCACTAAGCAAAGTTAAAGATCAATTTGACTGATAGGATTATGTATTAATTGCTTTTTTCATCCTACCATGCTATTTTGGGGCACAATACCCATAGAGTTAAAATCTGATATCATGATAGCCCTTCTATGAATCATCATGCCTTTCTTATAAATTTTGCGTATGAGTAAAAATTGAAATTTTCATAATGGCAGAATCACTGGTGTAAAAAGTGCTCAGCTAGTGCACATCAACCATGGGCAGAAATTTTATTTCACTGTTGGGGGGGGGGGCGGTAAACACAACATTTTTTCAAAAGTTAATATATGTTACAGTTTGTGGGAGATTGGACCCAAACAGTATTTAAAGTTTGGCGATTTTTATTGAAGAACTGGCCAGACTGACACAGTTTGGGAAAAAAAAACACAAAACTGACAAACAGCTTGAGGGCTGTAACAAAAACTAACTCATAAGTAGGATATACACCAGGATCAGGCAATGATACAGGTCAGAACCAAAGCATGTTGTTAACGCCAATATGACTAACGACACACATGACGAGACACAACTTGGGGGTGACATGTATGGACATACAGCCATGGACAAAATTGTTGGTACCCCTCTGTTAATGAAAGAAAAACCCACAGTGGTCACAGAAATAACTTGAATCTGACAAAAGTGGTAATAAATAAAAATTCAATGAAAATTAACCAGTGAAAATCAGACAATGCTTTTGAATTGTGGTTCAACAGAATTACTGTAAAAAATAAACTCATGAAACAGGCCTGGACAAAAATGATGGTACCCCTAGAAAAGATTGAAAATAATGTGACCATAGGGAGATGGTCAACCAACATGTGTCCTCTAATTAACATCACAGGTGTCTACAAACTTGTAATCAGTCAGTCGGCCTATTTAAAGGGTGACAAGTAGTCACTGTGCTGTTTGATGACATGGTGTGTACCATACTAAACATGGACCAGAGGAAGCAAAGGAGAGAGTTGTCTCAGGAGATTAGAAAGAAAATTATAGACAAGCATGTTAAAGGTAAAGGCTATAAGACCATCTCCAAGCAGCTTGATGTTCCTGTGACTACAGTTGCACATATTATTCAGAAATTTAAGATCCACGGGACTGTAGCCAACCTCCCTGGACGTGGCTGCAGGAGGAGATGGATAATACGAATGGTAACAAAAGAGCCCAGAACAACCTCTAAACACATTCATGGTGAACTCCAAGGTCAAGGTACATCAGTGTCAGATCGCACCATCCATCGTTGTTTGAGCCAAAGTGGACTTCATGGGAGATGACCAAAGAGGATACCACTGTTGAAAACAAATCATAAAAAAAAAACAGACTGGAATTTGCCAAACTGCATGTTGACAAGCCACAAAGCTTCTGGGAGAATGTCCTATGGACAGACAAGACAAAACTGGAACTTTTTGGCAAGGCACATCAGCTCTATGTTCACAGATGCAAAAATGAAGCATACCAAGAAAAGAACACTGTCCCTACTGTGAAACATGGAGGATGTTCTGTTATGTTCTGGGGCTGCTTTGCTGCATCTGACATAGGGTGTCTTGAATCTGTGCAGGGTACAATGAAATCTCAAGACTATCAAGGTATTCTAGAGAGGAATGTGCTGCCCAGTGTCAGACTGCTTGGCCTCAGTCGCAGGTCATGGGACTTGCAACAGGATAATGACCCAAAACACACAGCTAAAAATACCCAAGAATGGCTAAGAGCGAAACATTGAACTATTCTAAAGTGGCCTTCTATGAGCCCTGATCTAAATCCTATTGAACATCTGTGGAAGGAGCTGAAACATGCCGTCTGGAGAAGGCATCCTTCAAACCTGAGACAACTGGAGCAGTTTGCTCATGAGGAGTGGGCCAAAATACCTGCTGAGAGGTGCAGAAGTCTCATTGACAGTTACAGAAATCGTTTGATTGCAGTGATTGTGTCATGCGGTGACCCTTGCGGATCACCATAAGACGCCAAGAGTCCGCCAGCGAGTTTTGCAATGATGGTAATTTATTAATAAAACAAGACAAGACAAGACTATGAGCCGCTCAGGGCAAAAACACACACTAAGCAATACAAGGGCTCGTAGGGCTAATCCCAGCCACTACGAGCTAAGCTATGACATGACATGAAACACGAACCTGACATGAAGGTCTGACGACGCTTTGACGAGCATAGTTTGACGATGTTTAGACGATACTCCTGCGATTTAACTACCGCTAGTGCCCGCCTTATAAAGGCGAACACTAACGAGCAGTAATGACAAACAGCTGACCAACCTTGACAGGCGGAAGCCCCACCGAGCGCCTTCACAATAAGAGCCCGGTGAGGCCAGAATACAACCCACAGCTGTCAAGGCCGGCAGCGAGCTGTGCTTAGTCCGAGCGCGGACAGAACCCAGTGCTCAGGTCGTAACAGTACCCTCCCTCCAAGGGCAGGCTCAGAACGCCCAAGGACCACCCTGCCCCCCCCCCCCCCCCCAGGGTGGGTGGCTGGGGGTAGGTGCGGAGGGAGAGAGACCAAACCCAGAAACAAACAAAACCCGGCAAGAACAACTAAATACAGGACAGTGACAAGAATTCCAACTACTCAGATTAAATCAAATGTTCGACTAACAATCACAAAAAAATTGCACAGGATAACATGGACAAAAAAAAAAAAAAAAAACAATCACTGGGTCAGAAAAACTAAATACAGGACAGCACGAGAAAATTACATCTTGGCCCACATGTTACACAAGAAAATGACTTCCCACCTGTGTGAATTCTCATGAGAGTTTTCAAAAAAACAAATACAGAAAACAGAGCACTTACTGGCTCATACCTGACTACCCACAATACAAACTAAGGCAACTGCAAGACATAACCATAACACAAAGCACACAGGATAGCAAGGAAAAAAAAACCAGAACACCACTGGGACAGATCAACACCAGAAAACTGACCACTACCCCCCCGACAGTTTATGCCAACCGGCGGATACCAGGCGCCATAGGAACAGTTCAAGTGGTCTCCCCGCGTCCAACAGCCGGCGGGTGGTCATAGGAGGCGGAACGTGACCAGGCGGCTCACCACAGTCCAACGCCCAGCACGTCCGCTTCTCTGGCGGCTGAACCAGTCGCCCAACGAAACACACAACACGTCGGGTGGCCGACCCGGGGCACCGAACCGGCGAAGCAGTTCCTCAGGTGGCCGACCCGTGTCCCTCAGCCACCAGTCCCGGGGAAAAAACAGCCCGTGGCGGCCTCCCTGACGAGGACACATCTCGGGAGAGCTGGGGCGAGCGAACAGGAACCCCCACGGCCCCTGGCGATGATACGCAGGGGCGGTGACTCAGTGGAGGGGAAAGAAGGCAAGGATGAGCCCGTAATCCGTCCGATGGCGAAAGGTCTGCAGCTCCTCCCCCGTCCGTGGACCACACCGGCGCTGCACCTCCGCTGGACCCCGCTTGGGTCCCAGCTGCACCCACGTCGGGCCCGGATTGGGCCAGGACCACACCTGCGGTGGACCCCGATTGGGCCTCTGGCGCACCCATGTCGGACCCCGATTGGGCCAGAACCACACCTGCGGTGGACCCCGATTGGGCCTCTGGTGCACCCACGTCGGATCCCGATTGGGCCACAGCAGCCTCCACGACGGACCCTGACTGGGTCGGTGCAGCTCCGCTGACGATCTCCACCCCCGAACCTGGGACCCCCAACCCAGTGACTCTGACTGGTTCCATGCCAGCGACACTGCAACGAGGCTCACAAACAAGAAGGAAACCGGGATTAGAATCACCGGTAGCAACAGAACCCAGCGAGACGAGCTCGGGCGCAGCAGGCAGCTGCTCCTCACTCGCCTCCCCGAGAGGCAGGCAAAAATGCTCCAAAAGAGGGGACAGAGACACAAGAGGGAGCACTTGCCTGCATTCGAGTTCTGTTGCCATCCAGGACTTCGACGATCTAGGTTCAGGGCGGCGACTCTTGTCAGCAGGCTCCAACTCAGCTGCGTCGGGCTCTGCAGCTGGCAAGATGTCGTCTGCAGCCTGAGGTTCCTCTCGCGCTGCTGTCCACGCCGATGACCTGTATGGCATGGGGGCAGGGGACCCTCGACCCACTGGCTCGGACCGCTCTGGCGGGGAGACCCGGGGACGCTTCATTGTCGGCTCAGGCTCCGGGCCGCAGTCCACTCTTCTCCTCCGTCCACGGCGTGGCTGCAGGGCCAGATCCAGGCTTTCCAGCACTGCAGGCCCCCTCTTCATCCAACGACAATGGCCTGGCGTTGCGGACCGCTCAACAGGGGGGGACACAGAGGCAGCAGGTTTAATCATTTTCTCTACAGCAGGTGAAGGGAGCTCGGGGGGCTGCGAACCCCAAACTCCGCCCCCAGGAGTCAGACAAGGCAGATTACAATCGTGATGTAATAAATTAACATGCACTTGCCTTCCTCCCAGAGAAGAGATGGTTCCTGCTGTAGGGGACGTTGTTCCTCCTTCTCCTCGCTGGATGGCGACAGAGGGCCCCCTGGAAGGACGAGGTGGAGCCGCTCTCCAAAGTTCGTTGATGGGCTTTGCCGGCAGCGAGTCCAGCCGGGGATTCTGCTGAGGATCACCTGGGCCGCGGCGCCGACGTCGTCGTCAGTCCCCAGATGGCGCGAACTCCTGGACCGGGTCAAGGGCAGGAGCGGGATCCCAGCACGGGGAGCGAGGATGCCTCCTCCGCTGCTTCCTGCCGTAGTCCTCCTCCACCATACGGAGTATCTCGCGCTGTGCTGCGATGTCAGCCCTCCTCGCGCCGACTTCAGGGTGGTCAGCGTAGCGGGGAGAAAGATGATTCAGCACATCCTCAGCGCAGTCCAGGTACCAGCGAGATGAGCGTTTCATCCACGTATTCAAGGACGTCCGCCAGCTCATGGCTCGGACTCCGAGCGTGGCCCCTCCGCGACGGCATTCTTTCAGCACACCGTACCCAGACAGAAAAAGAACAATGGTCCAAAAAAGGCAAAAACTCACGGTGAAAAAGGCGTCTCGGTGTGGCGTCTCCGTTTAGACGTCTGGCAGGAGTATACTGTCATGCGGTGACCCTCGCGGATCACCATAAGACGCCAAGAGTCCACCAGTGAGTTTTGCAATGATGGTAATTTATTAATAAAACAAGACAAGACAAGACTATGAGCCGCTCAGGGCAAAAACACACACTAAGCAATACAAGGGCTCGTAGGGCTAATCCCAGCCACTACGAGCTAAGCTATGACATGACATGAAACACGAACCAGACATGAAGGTCTGACAACGCTTTGACGAGCATAGTTTGACGATGTTTAGACAATACTCCTGCGATTTAACTACCGCTAGTGCCCGCCTTATAAAGGCAAACACTAACAAGCAGTAATGACAAACAGCTGACCAACCTTGACAGGCGGAAGCCCCACCGAGCGCCTTCACAATAAGAGCCCAGTGAGGCCAGAATACAACCCACAGCTGTCAAGGCCGGCAACGAGCTGTGCTTAGTCCGAGCACAGACAGAACCCAGCGCTCGGGTCGTAACAGATTGCCTCAAAAGGTTGTGCAACAAAATATTAATTTAAGGGTACCATCATTTTTGTCCAGGCCTGTTTCATGAGTTTGTTTTTTAAAATAATTCTGTTGAACCACAATTCAAAAGCACTGCCTGATTTTCATTGGTTAATTTTCATAGAATTTTTATTTATTACCACTTTTGTCAGATTCAAGTTATTTCTGTGACCACTGTGGGTTTTTCTTTCATTAACAGAGGGGTACCAACAATTTTGTCCACGTGTGTACAGGCAATCAACACAATACAGAACAGGTAGCGCAATCAGGACATACGGAGACAGCAGGGCATAGTCACAGAGAAACAGGATGGGTGGGGCTGAGCAGACAATCACACACAGAGGATCAGGAGAGACAAGTCATGGCAATGATAATGATAAGTAATGCTGATAAACTTTAAACTAACAGGACGACCCATGGAGAAATATATATCCAAAACAGAATAATAGTGGCAATCCAGAATAAAGATAAGACTCAGAATGAAATACAGAAAATTGCAAAATTAAACTTAAAGTGAGGGCTGAGGCCCATGCCCTGAAGACAAGATAACACAGTTGTAAATTAGGATGAGAGCATTAGACCCAGCCCACACTCTGACAATATAAGACTTCATGTCCACAGATAATGCAGCTGTTTGCCGTTCAGTATCTATGTAGTTAAGCATTTAATGCGCTCAGTGCCCTTGGTGCAAGAATGCTCTTAGCGGCCAGCGATTTTTGTTGCTGCGCTCAGGGTGCTTAAAGTTTAAAAATGTTTAACTTTTGAAGCACTGCATCGCCCATCAGTGGGACAAGTCTTTAACCAGCCAACCAGAATTAGACTAAAAGTATAATATGACCAATATTTGAAAACAAAAGCTTGAACAGATGCATGTTTTCTTACCAGTTTGATGTGGTTTAGTGTAGTTAGTAGAGAGTATCACAGCAAAATGTGTGAAACACTGATGGTGACCTGTGAGTGACAGGTCATGCAGTTGCTAGGATGCAGGATGGAATTTTTTTTTTTAAGAGAACCTGTGAAGCTCTGAGAAAAATAGGTCCAGAACATTTTGACACGCTCAGTGGGCACACAGCCTACAAGGATTATTGTAGACAGGCCCATTTCTAGCTTTTGGGGGACACAAGCCAAGATCATGTTTGGGGCTCCTATTTTTGGAATGGGGGAAAGTTCAAGCCCTTTATAATAATAATAATAATAATAATAATAATAATAATAATAATAATAATAATAATAATACATCTCTTGCCTCCCAACAAAAACATTAATTAATAAAACTGGGTAATTATCAGGAAAAAAATTCAACCATTACCTAGAATAATCCATATGAATGTTACAAATTTACAAGAAAAAATGCAATGAAAAAAATTAATGAATTTATGAGGAAAAAGGTTGTAAATTTACAATCAAAAGTCACAAATTCAGTAGAAAAAAGTTGCAAATTTACAAGAAAATAGTTGCAAATATTCAAGAAAAACTGCAAGTTTATGAGAAAAAAGTTGCAAATTTACAAGGAAAAAAAATTACAAATTTACTTGAAAAAAAATTGCAAATTTAAAGAAAACTTTATTGAATTTTTTCTAGCATTGGTGCATTTTATTGATGCATTTTATTCTGTTACAGAAGGCTTTA
Source organism: Pholidichthys leucotaenia (assembly GCA_020510985.1). Classification (NCBI taxonomy): domain Eukaryota; kingdom Metazoa; phylum Chordata; class Actinopteri; order Cichliformes; family Pholidichthyidae; genus Pholidichthys; species Pholidichthys leucotaenia. The sequence goes on from CM035843.1 coordinate 96,794,672, forward strand.
TGTGTCATGAACCGAGGGCTGGAGTTTCCAGACTTGGTTTCATGGCACTCTGTATACTGCACTTATGTCCTCTTTGTATGATTATCCTTATTGTTATTTTTCTGCTTGTGTTTATGTTTTATTTCATTTTCTGTACTGAATTATTATTACACATTGACTAGCCTTTTATCCAGTTTAGTTTCTTACTGTTTACAGCTGTCAGGGGGCATGTAGCCTGGCATGGGCGTGCCCTGTCAGCTGCCTGTGTGGTTTGCCTCCCTCTCATGCCCTCAGCTGATCCCAGTTACCATTTTGATTTACTCTATCCCCGTTCTTGTGCACTCACACCTGTCATTCGTCTTGTAATTGGTTTGTTCCCTATTTAAGGGAGATTATGTTTCATGTTTGTGGTTGCTGCCTCGCCTCTGCAAGGAATAATCATCCTTGTCTCCGCCAGAATCCTATCTTGCTGATCCAAGATGATCGAAGATGACGATGATCCAAGATGGCGCCCACAGTGGCCGCCATGGTGTTTCGCTGCGCCTTTCTTTGTATGTTTCTGTTCGTCAATTGTGTGTCTGCCTGCTCTTACACCCGTGAAGAGCTACTAAATATCAGGACTTTCACTCCCACGGACCTACTCCCGGTTTTTTTGGCTCCTGCCGCCGATCTGGTTCACTTTTTGGCCCAAAAAGTGAGACGGCGAAGGAGAGGAAGGCGAGCGGGCGCTCTCGTGCGGCTTCGCAGGAGAGGCACGCGCACGGCTTTGCCTGGCATATTTCTCTCCAATGTCAATTCTCTCTTTAACAAGGTAGATGAACTGAGACTGCTGATGCGATTTAAGGACCTCTCTACCTCGTCTGCCCTCTGTTTTACTGAGACCTGGCTTAAGGAAGCGACTCCAGACAGCGCGCTCCTCCTCGAGGGTTTTCAGCTGTTTCGTGCTGATCGAGACACAGAGCTCTCCGGTAAGTCCTCAGGAGGAGGAGTCTGCTTTTACATCAACAGCAGCTGGTGCTCTGATGTAATGGTGATTTCCCAATACTGTTCTCCCGCTCTGGAATATTTATTCATTAACTGCAAGCCTTTTTATTCCCCGCGGGAGTTCGCTTCATTCATCCTGGCTGCTGTTTACGTCCCGCCCGACGCGGACGCGCGCGAGGCTCAGCGCGCTCTCGCAGATCACATTCAACAAACGGAGCGCACTTTCCCGGACTCTCTGGTTATTGTGGTTGGCGACTTTAACCAGAGCAACCTGTGCCACGATCTCCCCCGATACAAACAGTTTATTAAATGCCCCACCAGAGGAAAGAACACGCTGGATCACTGTTACACTACAGTGAAGGACGCATATCGCACTGTTCCCCGTGCTGCGCTCGGACTATCTGATCACGTGATGGTCCACCTCATTCCCACATACAGACAGAGACTAAAGCTCACTAAACCTGTTGTGAGCACTACGAGAAAATTGACCAGTGAAGCTGGGGAGAAGCTGAGCACGTGCATGGAAATAACTGACTGGGGCATGTTTAAAGGAGCCACGCATGATCTGGATGAGTATACAGACACTGTGAACTCATATATCCACTTTTGTGAGGAGAGCATTCTTCCATCGCGCACAAGGGTGAGGTACTCAAATGACAAGCCCTGGTTCACTGCTAAGCTCAGACAGATCAGGAAGGAGAAGGAAGCAGCGTCGAAAAGTGGAGACACGGACTGCTACAGGGAGGTCAAATATCGGTTTAGCAGAGAGCTGAGGAGAGCTAAATCTATGTATTCTGAGAGACTCCAGCAGCAGTTCACTGCTAACGACTCTGCTTCTGTGTGGAGAGGACTGAGGCAAATCACCAACTATCGGCCTCAGGCTTCTAAAGGTTAGGATGACATAGCCCTTTGTCAAAGACTGTCCCAACATTATGCCCGTTTTGACACCTCGTCAGCTGTGTCCATCTCCCCCCCTCCCCCCAGTGCCACTGCCTTCACGGTCCCCACTTCATCAAAGGCACCCCCCCTCCTCCCCCCCTGCCCTTGTCATCAGTGAGCAGGACGTGCACAGACAGTTCTCCAGACTGAACCCGCGCAAGGCCCCCGGTCCGGACGGCGTGTCTCCCTCCACCCTGAGACACTGTGCGGATGAGCTGACTCCTGTCTTCACAGACATTTTTAACACCTCCCTGAAGTTATGCCACGTGCCGACTTGCCTCAAAACCTCAACCATCATCCCTGTCCCCAAGAAGTCACGGATCACTGGACTTAACGACTACAGACCTGTAGCGCTCACCTCTGTAGTCATGAAGTCCTTTGAGCGCCTGGTCCTGCCCCACCTCAAGTCCATCACCACTCCCCTCCTGGACCCGCTGCAGTTTGCCTACCGAGCCAACAGGTCTGTGGACGACGCAGTCAACCTGGCCCTCCACTCCATCCTGCAGCACCTGGACTCCCCAGGAACCTACGCTAGGATCCTGTTTGTGGACTTCAGCTCTGCATTCAACACCATCCGCCCCGCTCTGCTCTGGGACAAGCTGTCCCTGCTCAACGTGCCTGACTCCCTCTGCAGGTGGATCACCGACTTCCTGACGGACCGGAGGCAGCATGTGTGGCTGGGAAAGACTGTCTCTGACTCTGTTAGCATCAGCACCGGATCACCCCAGGGCTGTGTACTTTCCCCCCCTACTCTTCTCCCTTTAAACCAACTCCTGCACCTCCAGCCACCAGTCTGTCAAGCTGATCAAGTTTGCGGACGACACCACCCTCATCGGGCTCATCTCCAATGGCGACGAGTCCGTCTACAGGAAAGAGGTGGCCCAGCTGGCGTCCTGGTGCAGCCACAACAACCTGCAGCTGAACGCTCTGAAGATAGTGGAGATGATCGTAGACTTCAGGAAAGTCACAACCCCTCTGCCCCCCCTCACCCTCACAGGCTCTCCCATCACTACTGCAGATTCCTTCCGCTTCCTGGGCACCACCATCACCCGGGACCTCAAGTGGGAGCCGACCATCAGCTCCCTCATCAAAAAGGCCCAGCAGAGGATGTTCTTCCTGCGGCAGCTGAGGAAGCTCAAGCCACCCACCAAGATGATGGGGCAGTTCTACACGGCCATCATCGAGTCCATCCTCACCACCTCCATAACCATGTGGTACGCAGGAGCCACTGCCAGGGACAGACTAAGGCTGCAGCGCGTCGTGCGCGCTGCTGAGAAGGTGATTGGCTGCAAGCTCCCATCCCTCCAGGATCTGTACATCTCCAGGACCCGGAGGCGTGCAGGCCGGATCGTAGCCGATCCTTCACACCCTGGTCACGTACTGTTTGCCCCCCTCCCCTCAGGTAGAAGACTTCGGTCCATTCAGACTAAAACCTCCCGTCACATGAACAGCTTCTTCCCCTCTGCCATCAGACTGCTGAACACTAAGTGACTTATTAGACTCTCGTGCACTATGTACAGCAGCTCAACCAGACTCATGTCAATCATCACTGTTTTCTTTTTGCATTACCGACTGCACTTTGGGGTACTCCACAATATCTGCTGCTTGCTAATATATTAAAAATTGCTTTGTCTAGTATTACTCATTCATATTCTACATTTTATTGCATGTATAGTTTTTTATTTCTATCTTTTATTTTTATCATGTTTAATGTTGCAGCATTGCACCGAGACAAATTCCTAGTTTGTGTACTACATGAACAATGGCAATAAATCTGATTCTGATTCTGATTCTACTCTGGCGTGCCTCATTTGTAAGTTGACTCCTCATTGTTATTTTATAGTTTGCTCACCTTTTGCACTTATGTTTGTTATTTTTGTTAATAAAACTCACAAACTCGCAGTTCAGTGCTTGGGTTGTTTTTTCTGCCCCGTAGGGGTGAACATGACAGTAGGTAGCGAACAGTTATCAACCCAGCTGCCGTGAGTTTGTGGGGGTTTTTTACGCACCTGCGTCTTGGAGCTGTCATGTCCTCAGTGCGCTGGCCTCACACTAATGGTAGAGCATTGGCGGCAGGGATTCCCACGGTGGAGGAGGAATGGGTGGTGGATGATATCCAGGATTTTGCGGATGAAGCTTTCACCGCCCGGGAGCTGAAAAAGACATGGGATTGTTTGTATGGAGCGGTGGGAGTCCTGGAGGCACATCCCGGTCTATGGAACTACCCACAGTACGCAGAACTGCTGTCCACGTTCTGTGCACTCCAACAATCATTTCCTGGTCTGTCGATGGGAGTACTTCCAGCTGAGGTGAAGACACCTTTCACGACCCACATCCTCTCCCCATCTCTCTTCGCCGGCCTCTCCACCTGCTCCAGCAAGTGCGCCAACCGTCTCACAGCAACAGCGTCATCCTGCCCTGGTGTGCCGGAGGAATAACTCCACCTCTTTGACAGCCTCTTCCCCGGCATCAAGCCCGACTCCTCCCGCAGCAGATCCCCTATCTTCGTCTCTTTCGTCAGCTGTTCCGCCAGGGCTACCTCCTTCTGTAGCTGCTGCATCCTCTGTCCCCTCGATGCCTCTTTCTGCTGCCAAGAGGACATTCATTTTTTCTCCGGCCACACCTTCCTCTGTGAATACAGGGGCGGCTCTTCCACAATTCTCAGGGGGGCCTGGAATCACCCTAGCCATGGAGAGGAATCGCACGTTGCCACAGCTGCAGCAGGGAACATCGCTCACCAGGAGAACAGGCAAGTTTCTTTTCATTCCACTTCAGTTTATGATAATTTGCCTTGCCTGATCCCTGGTAGAGAGACTCAGGGACTGCAGTCCCCTGAGCTCTCTCCACCTGCTGCAATTTATGAATTTTCACCTGCCCTCTCCGTGTCTCCTCCTGTGGTCCCTGAGAGTCCATCGGCCCCAGAACCTAGCCGCCAGACAATGGGGGAGCTTGTGGCCCTGGAGGTTTCAATTCCAGTGCCAGCATGGACCCGACCCCAGCCGACGAGCCACCAGCGTGGTCCTCTTTGCCTAGGAATATCAAGACTGCAAACACCATCATGCCTGCTGTGGGGGCCGCCACCAAGGGTGCAGCTGCGCTCCAGCCCGGAGCCACCGAGGGTGCAGCTGCGCTCCAGCCCGGAGCCACCGAGGGTGCAGCATTGCTCCAATCCAGAGCCACCGAGGGTGCTGCAGTGCTCCAGCCTGGAGCTACCGCGGGTGCTATGTTACTTAAGTCCGAGACCATCGAGGGCATCGTGGTCCCCCTTCCTCCACTGCCAGATGCCATTGTGGTCCCTCTTCCTCCACTGCCAGATGCCGTCATGGTTCCCCCTCCTCAGCTCTCCTCCTTTCCTGTGGGTCTCCCAGTGGAGGAGCCGCCTCCCGTGCCACTCCTTCTGTTTAGGTGGCTCAAACACTCGGGCCAGCCACCAGAAAGACTGAGCCGCCGGGTCGGGTGGTCCATGTTCTCCAGTAGGCCACCCGACTCATTCCACCTGGCCATCTGGCTGGTCTGGGACTTTGGTAGGCCACCTGACTGGTTTCATTCTGCCATCCATTGGGCCTGGGACTCTGGTCGGCCCCCCGAACTTTGAGCTCCCTGGGCCAGGGTGTCTTTTATGTGTCTTTTGTTTTTCTGGTGTGAGTCCTGAGAAGGGTTGTTTTGTTCCCTCCTAGCCTGTTCCCCCCACCGCCCGCCCTGGGTAGATCGTTGTGGTTCCTGTTTGGGGGGGGGGGCAGGTTTTGTTTTTCTTTTGATGTTACCCTGGGGTGTCTGGGATCCATCCTTTGAGAGGGGGGCTCTGTCATGAACCGAGGGCTGGAGTTTCCAGACTTGATTTCATGGCGCTTTCTGTACACTGCACTTATGCCCTCTTTGTATGATTATCCTAATTGTTATTTTTCTGCTTGTGTTTATGTTTTATTTCATTTTCTGTACTGAATCATTATTACACCTTGACTAGCCTTTTATCCAGTTTAGTTACTTACTGTTTATAGCTGTCAGGGGGCATGTAGCCTGGCATGGGCGTGCCCTGTCAGCTGCCTGTGTGGTTTGCCTCCCTCTCATGGCCTCAGCTGATCCCAATTATCATTTTGATTTACTCTATCCCCGTTCTTGTGCACTCACACCTGTCATTCGTCTTGTAATTGGTTTGTTCCCTATTTAAGGGAGATTATGTTTCATGTTTGTGGTCGCTGCCTCGCCTCTGCAAGGAATAATCATCCTTGTCTCTGCCAGAGCCCTATCTTGCTCTGGCGTGCCACATTTATAAGTTGACTCCTCATTGTTATTTTATAGTTTGCTCACCTTTTGCACTTATGTTTGCTATTTTTACCTCCGCCAAGGAGGTTATGTTTTCATCGGCGTTGGTTTGTCTGTCTGTCTGTCTGTCTGTTTGTTTGTTTGTTAGCAAGATAACTCAAAAAGTTACAGATGGATTTTCATGAAATTTTCAGAGATTGTCAGAAATGGGGTATCCTACAGATGATTAGATTTTGGTGGTGATCTGGATCACCGTCCAGAAGAAAACCGCCATTACAGAAAATGCCATTTTCGTGAATAACTACTGAACCACTAATCCTATCATTGTGAATCCAATTGCTAGTCATATGTTTTCATGGTCAGGGAATCTGAAAACGTACACACAAACACTGTATGGGGGGAACTGTGGCGCTTGGCGGAGGTCTGCGCTCTTCGAGTGCTTTTCTAGTTGTTTATAAAACTCACAAACTCGCAGTTCAGTGCTTGGGTTGTTTTTCTGCCCCGTTGGGGCGAACAGGACATTATGATGATATTGGGGGACAGGGCTTGACGTTAACTTTTTTGTTCACCGGCCGCTGTGGCTAGTGATTTTCCAAAGTTACTAACCACTCAGCCTTTTCACTAGCCATAATTTTGTGGCTAGAAAATTATGTTCAATAGGATCAAATCTGAGTACTGCATGCGGAAATTTACTTGAACTAAATTTACAATCATTTTAAATGTAAATGACCCTTCGTCGGCCTCTGTCGGTCTATGATGACCATGGAAGAGAATCCTAAACGTCTACTCTGCTGGAACAGCACCGCCTGTGGCTGAACAGGCCGATGCGCGAATGACAGTCCCTGTCACACAGGTCACACTTGTGGGTGGTCTCCGTGCTGCTGGGTCTGTGGCGGTTCTTCCTGCGGGTCCTTTTTTCATCTGCTGCAGCAGTCAGTCTCTCTTCACCCGCCTTGAGCTGTCTGGTCAGGGTGCCTCTCCATTTGGAGCGGTCCGTTGCAAGGTCCTCCCAGCGCTCTGTGTTGATATCCAGGGCCTTCATGTCTCTCTTGCAGACGTCTCTAAAGCGCAGCTGTGGGCGGCCAACGTCTCTCCTGCCAGTTGCCAGTTCTCCATAGAGGACGTCTTTGGGGATTCTGCCATCCTCCATATGGTGAACGTGGCCTAGCCAGCGGAGCCTGCGCTGCCTGAGTAGAGTGAACATGGAGGGAAGGCCGGCGCGGGACAGAACTTCTGTGTTGGGCACTTTGTCCTGCCAGGATATGTCCAGGATGTGGCGAATGCAGCGCAACTGGAAGGAGTTCAGTCTCTTTTCCTGCCGGGCGTATGTTGTCCATGTCTCACTCCCATAGAGCAGTGTGCTGATGACGCAGGCGTTGTACACTGCCATCTTTGTCTTGACAGAGAGTTTGGGATTCTCCCACACTCGTGTGGTGAGGCGAGCGAGTGTGAAGGCTGATTTTCCAATCCTCTTGTTGATCTCTGTATCAAGGGAGAGGTTGTTGCTGATCGTGGACCCCAGGTACGTGAACTGATTCACGACCTCCAGCTTGTAGTCATCAATGGTGATGGTTGGTGGTGCTTCCGTGCCTTGCGCCAAGACGTTAGTCTTCTTCAGGCTGATGGTAAGCCCGAAGTCCTTGCATGCCTGGGAGAAGCGGTCCATCAGGGTCTGAAGCTCCTGCTGTGTGTGGGTTGCGACTACAGCGTCGTCTGCGAACAGCATGTCTCTGATTAGAGCCATTTTTCGGGTAGATGGTGGCTCGTCAACCTGGGAAGGTAGCCCATCTAGGGGAAGGTAAACCCTGATTTCAAACCTCTACTGCCTTGCGGCATACCCGGTCACGGGAAAGGCTTCGGGAGTCAACCCTGAGGAAAAATCCGGAGTCGGAGCCCCTAAGGCAGTTCTATGTTGTGCTCAACATCGTTCTGGCAGCTCCTGCAACAGCACTGGTGCCAAACTGTAGCAGCCCTGCTGTTCCTTTGGATTCATCGGTGACGTGGAGAGGGGGGACATGCTGCATGGGCAGCATCTTGTCCTCCATATCTTCCTGCCCAGGCTTGAATCCTACCAACGCCCAACGCTGGAAGGTAGAACACCGGATCACTGGAGAGGACACTCCAGCTTCGCCTTTGGCGTAGACAAAACACAGGGAATGACAGTTACCGGTTATAAGCCACTGCTCAATTGGCGTACAGCGTGGCGCCAGGGGTTGTTCCCGACGGTGGGAGGGCTCATCAGATCTCACTGGACAGCTACCGCCCGCCTCAAGCTGGGCAGCCCCCAGCCAATAAGGTGTTGTCCCGCCACAGCTTGCTTTCCTCATTGGGTGCATGGGGATAAGGAGAAATCCAAACAGCAGGCTGAGAACCTTCGCACCAGGCAAGACAATAAAACAAAAGAGACCAACTCTAAAACTGGGAACTTGGAACGTCCGCACTATGATGACAGGACTCGCTGCTAACCTCAAGGACATCAACGACACCAGGAAGACTGCCATCATCAATAATGAGCTGAAGAGACTGGGAGTGGATATCGCCACTCTCCAGGAAACACGGTTAGCTGATGCAGGCACACTGAGAGAGAAGGACTACACGTTCTACTGACAGGGAAAGGGCAGTGATGAATACAGGGAACACGGAGTGGGCTTCGCAGTGAAGAACACTTTGCTGAAGAGGGTGGAACCGGGCAGCACTGGCTCTGCACGAGTCCTCACCCTCCGCCTGAACACCACTGAAGGCCCAGTCACCCTCGTCAGTGTGTATGCCCCAACACAGACAGCCACACCAGAGGCAAAAGATGAGTTCTACGAGAATCTCGCAACAACTGTCAGGATCATCCCCAACTCTGAACAACTCATTCTCCTTGGAGACTTCAATGCCAGAGTGGGTGCTGACCACGACTCCTGGCCCTCCTGTCTTGGACCTTTTGGCGTGGGCAGAATGAACGACAACGGACAGCGGCTGCTCGAGTTCTGCACATATCACGATCTGTGCATCACAAACTCGTTCTTCAAGACCAAGCCCCAACACAAGGTTTCCTGGCAACATCCGCGCTCAAAGCACTGGCACCAGCTAGACTTGATCCTGACCAGGCGCACCTCACTGAAGAACATGCTAATCACCCGTTCGTTCCAGAGTGCAGATTGCGACACAGACCATTCATTGGTGTGTTGCAAGGTCAAGCTGCAGCTGAAGAAATTCCATCGTGCTAGACAACCTGGAAAGGCACGGATTGACACCAGCAAGATGGCCCAACCAGAACTTGTTGAGCAGTTTGCCTCCACCTTTGAGAAGGAACTTGGTGTACCACAAGGAGGAGAATCTGCAAAGCAGAAGTGGGAAGAGCTGCGAAACACCATCTACCGCACAGCCTTGGCTACCTTTGGGAGGAAGACCTCGAAGTCACAGGACTGGTTTGATGCCAAGTTGACCGAGATGACCCCCGTCATTGAAGCCAAGCGCTCAGCACTTGCTGAGTACAAGAAGTACCCAAACGAGAAGAATCTCCAGATTCTCAGGGCTGCGAGAAGCAAAGTTCAGCAGACTGCTCGGCGCTGTGCCAACGAGTACTGGACTCAGCTCAGCCAAGACATTCAAACCGCTGCCATAACAGGGAACATCCGTGGTATGTACGATGGCATCAAGAAAGCACTTGGTCCGGCTCAGAGCAAGACGGCCCCCCTCAAATCTTCCACTGGGGAGATGATCACAGAGAAGAACAAGCAGATGGAGAGATGGGTGGAACACTACTCCGACCTCTACTCTAGACAGAACACCGTGACACCGTCAGCCCTTGATGCCATCGACTGCCTGCCATCCATGGACGAACTTGACGCCGAGCCAACCATCGACAAACTCAGTAAGGCCATTGATAGCTTGGCCGCTGGCAAGGCACCCGGCAACGACGGCATACCCCCTGACCTGATCAAGCACTGCAAGACCGCCCTACTGCTGCCATCGCATGACGTCCTCTGCCAGTGCTGGAAGGAAGGTGCCGTACCACAGGACATGAGGGACGCCAAGATCATCACCCTCTACAAAAACAAAGGGGAGAGAAGCGACTGCAACAACTACAGGGGCATTTCCCTCCTCAGCGTTGTTGGCAAAGTCTACGCACGAGTTGTTCTCGTTCGTCTACAGAAGCTTGCCGAACGTGTCTACCCCGAGTCTCAGTGTGGCTTCCGCGCTGAGCGATCGACGGTAGACATGATATTCTCCATCCGCCAACTCCAGGAGAAATGCAGAGAACAGAACATGCCTCTGTACGTCGCCTTCATCGACCTCACCAAAGCGTTCGATCTGGTCAGCAGAGAGGGCCTTTTCAAGATCCTGCCAAAGATAGGATGCCCACCAAAGTTGCAAAGCCTCATCGAATCGTTTCACACCAACATGCAGGGGATAGTGCAGCACGATGGCAACGTCTCAGAGCCATTCAACATACGCAGCGGAGTGAAACAGGGCTGTGTACTTAAATGACCCTTATACATACATGAAAATAGCAAGAGAAACACTATTGAATTATTTATTAACAGCAGTAAATGCTGTGAAACAGTGTAGAAAAATATTTGCAATATTAGAGTGAAGTACAGGTAGATTTGGGGTATGTCCCAATTCTCATTTGTATCCCTTCCCCTTTGCCTACTCCTACCCTTTGGGCCTTGATAGAGGTTGAAAATGACCCCTATAAATTGGGACATCAGGTCAGGGCTGCACGGCGTCTTTAGTAGTTGCTAATGTACAGTATTTAATCTACATCGACACTACCTTTTTTCACCGAAAAAGAAGAAAAAGAAAACTAATGAATAAAAAAGTCTTAGTTTAAGGAGAAAAATGTGTCAAATTTACATGGACAATTCTAATCAAAAGAAAAAAATCAGAAATTTACTAGAAAGAAAGCTGCAAATTCAGGAAAAAAAACAAAAAACAAAAACTTTTTTGGCCTGTGTGCCACATGTTTGACACCCTTGGACCAGCACATTAAAAATACATAATTAGAGGTTCTACTTCCATGAAAAAGTTGCACATCACAGATATCATAGATAATCACAGATAAGCGACAGTTCACCTCAGAAGGAGCTTCATTTGCTCTTTACAGCAACATAAAGCTTGGTCACTTTTTTCTCTCTGCCATAATGGACAGTAAATGGGAGCTTCCTGCTCTAAAAATAATCATATTTAACCACAGAGGTAAGTGCTGATGTGGGGGGAGAGTGCAGTTTATTAACTACTCATGCTGGGACAACTGGGGATCGGGTGGAATTCCCCAGGTGATCTTCTTCTACTTTTAGATTTGATTGGCGGTTGGCAACCAGCTTACAGGTGCATTACCGCCACGTACTTCACTTTATATCATCACTCTATGCCCATGTTCACCTAGAACGGGATCAGGTGCATTTCTGCTGGCTGACCTGCTGCCAGTTGTTGCCATTTCTGGCCACAAAATGAACCGACCTGTGGAGCACATCGTCTGCGGTTTCTCCTGTACTCCAGCCTGCCCTGGAGCAGTCCTGTGTACCACGCTGGAAATTGAACCAGACCACGCCCACGGCGATAGTTGGACCAATGAGAATATACTGTATGTGTGCAGATAGTGCTCATGTGAGTTGTAGTTTTGTAGCCTCACACTGTGATAGGCTTATTAGTGAGAGTGGCTGCCTTACCCACCACTGGCAAAATGCATTCGCCAGTGGTGGGTGGGTGGGTGCTAATGTCAAGCCCTGTTGATAGGCCTGATTTTTTTTAATCAAATTCCATGCAAAATTATCAGAGGAATTAATGAAGAGTATAGCAAAATACTGCGCAGGTGTGTTCAACATGCCTGTTGTTGTTGATCTGATGTTTGGGGTCTCATGCCTTCTATATCGACACTTCCAGAGCTTTTCTCTACAGCTAAAATTTAGCATACCAGATGGTGATGTTATCACAGGCCTTTATCAAGTCACAAGATTTAACAGCTGCTTCATAATCCCGATCTAATGTACACTACCGTTCAAAAGTTTGGGGTCACTTAGAAATTTCCTTATTTTTGAAAGAAAAGCACTGTTTTTTTCAATGAAGATAACTTTAAACTAATCAGAAATACACTCTAATATCTAATATACATTGCTAATGTGGTAAATGACTATTCTAGCTGCAAATGTCTGGTTTTTGGTGCAATATCTACATAGGTGTATAGAGGCCCATTTTCAGCAACTATCACGCCAGTGTTCTAATGGTACAATGTGTTTGCTCATTGCGTCAGAAGGCTAATGGATGATTAGAAAACCCTTGTGCAATCATGTTAGCACAGCTGAAAACAGTTTAGCTGGTTAGAGAAGCTATAAAACTGACCTTCCTTTGAGCAGGTTGAGTATCTGGAAAAAATTATTATTTCAAATACAAATCATTATTTCTAACCTTGTCAATGTCTTGACTATATTTTCTATTCATTTTACAACTCATGGTGGTAAATAAGTGTGACTTTTCATGGAAAACACAAAATAATTGTCTGGGTGACCCCAAACTTTTGAACGGTAGTGTACATCACACAGCTTCAGAAGAAAATGGCAAAAGTTTACAGTGTATACATATAAACATTTCAATCACACATTTTTCATTCATTTTGCATTTTATTTATTTTTGTCTCGTAGATATCGTCCATCCATCTTCTTCCACTTAATTCTTTTCGGGTCGCGGGGGGGTTGGAGCCTATACCAGCATCTTTTGGGTGAGAGGCAGGGTACACCCTGGACAGATTGCCAGTCCATCGCAGGACCAACGCAGAGAGACAGACAACCATTCACTCTCACAGTCATACCTAAGGACAATTTAGAATCCCCAGTTTGATGCCAGTTAACCTAACTTGCATGTTTATGGCATGTGGGAGGAAACCGGAGAAATCCCGGAGTAAACCCACGCAGACACGGGGAGAACATGCAAACTCCACACAGATCACTGTTGGCCGGGGGCTGGGATCGAACCCAGGATCCCCCGGCCAAGGGTGAGTTGCTGTGCTGCCACAGTACTAACCACTCCTCCACCGCGCTGCCCTCATAGATATCAAACATGAGATTATTAAGGGCCACTTTTGGCCCAAATTAGTAATGAACAACTTTTAGAGATGATGCTGAACCTGTGATGGCCTGGGCGCTGATTCGGTCTGCGCTTGGGTTGTCCGGTATTTTCCTCGTTCTTATCTCAGGTTTGCCATATGTCAGTTCAGGGCTTTTATTCTGACAGCGTCACAGCGGGGCTTCCGGCTGTCAAAGCCAAGTCATGTTGTGATGGCTGTTCAGCATTTCATCTGATTACCTCTCCCTTCTTTGATTGGTGGTGAATTAGTATTTTAGAAAGCAGCTGAGGCTTACTCCTCGCTGCGACCTCGTCAAACGTTCGATCTACACAACGTGCGGCTGGAGTCCCTAACCCCGGCTCCAGTCACCTTTGCTTCATCATCTTAGTAAGTGTTTTGCTCTGAGTCTGTTATCCTGTGTCTATAGTCTTAGTCTTAGTCATAGTCATAGTTTGTGTTTTTGCCCCACGTGGCTGTTCTTTTGTCATTTATATCTTTTGTTAATAAATATGCAAACTCATCGGCTGGCCTTTGGCGTCTTATTGGTGTCCCGCAAGGGATACCCCTGACAGAACCAGGACAGACCCATGATTTGATTTTAGGGTTTATTTACAGTACAACTGTTAATTTGGGTGGATAATTCATAAGGAGTGACTCTAGTCAAAGTGAGAATGAAATATCGGGAAAAATTATGTTGGTGTTGTAAAATAAAGATGTCTGAACTGATTGCCTTGATATTCCTGATTTCAGTTTGTTCCAAAGGAAATGGGATGAATAAATCTAACAAGCAGTCTTTCTATATTCTTCATATATTTGCATCTAACAATTCTCAGCGTGAATTTTCAGTGCCCTGTTAATCTTCCAACAAATTGCTTAGCACAAGTGCCAATAAATGACTAACTTAATAGAGATAATTCTCATGTCAAATTAATATCGTTCTTTTCCCGGATGAGGACTGCAACAACTGCACCAATGGTTCCCCTCAGGGATGTGTGCTAAAGAAGCTCCCTTATTAAGCTGTGGCTAATTGAAGATGAGGTAAATATGAGTGTATGAGTCCGTCTCTTGGGTTGCAACCTCTTTTTACTCTTAAATATGTTATTTTTTTGTACATTTTAGAGATTAGATTTAGATCTATATTTTATTTTTGTGGCAGCACTACTTATGAAAAAAATGTTTTCTTCTGCAAAACTTGTCCATAAGAAAGAACATTTTAAATAGTCTGATCAGAATCTATCCTAAGTAAGTAGTTAGATCCAAGTTTTTCCAACGTTAGCACAGAGATTGTAATGTGTTTAAATTTAAATGTTTATGGTACATGATGACAAAATCAGCACTCAAATAAGGTGTGAGCAGTATTTGCTCTACCAGTTAAATTCTTCTCAGAAAAAAATGTACAGTGCTGTGAAAAAGTATTTGCCGCATTACTAATTTCTTATATTTTTGCATATTTGTCACACTTAAATGTTTCAGGTCATCAAACAAATTTTAATATTAGACAGAGATAACCCAAGTAAATACAAAATGCATTTTTAAAATGACGATTTCATTTATTCAGGGGGACAAAACAGCAATCCAAACCTGCCTGGCCTTATGTTAAAAAGTAGTTGCCCCCTAAACACAGCACAGTGGTGCAGTGGTTAGCACTGTTGCCTTACAGCTAGAAGGTTCCTGGTTCGAATCCCCAGGCTGGCAGGGGTTGGAACCTTTCTGTATGGAGTTTGCATGTTCTCCCTGTGCTGCGTGGGTTTACTCCGGGGGCTCCGGTTTCCTCCCACAATCCAAAGACATGCATGTTAGGTTAATTGGTTGTTCTAAATTGTCCCTAGATATCTGTTTCCTATAAGCCCTTAGAATAGAGGGTTAGTACTAGTGAAAGCACTTTGAGTGGTCTTTGTGACTAGAAAAGCGCTATATAAGTGCAGGTTAGTTAGTAGTTAGTAAACCTAATAACTGGTTGTGTCACCCTTGGCAGCATCAACTTCAATCAATTAATGTATATAATATTTCTCCTACCCCTACTTTGTGCAAGTAATCCAAATTAATGTTAATTTAAAGGTATCACATTTGGAGCATTTTTAGTGTTTTCCGACAAGGAATATACTAAAGGGTAAATACATACAGTATAATTTAAGAAAACATCATATGGATCTTTTATGTTACTTCACATCTGTGTCTCAAATCAAACTCTTTTCATTAATGAATTTCCTGTACTTAAGGTGGACCTACTTTTATTCTGTTATCTTCCTTTTTATTTATGCTCACTGCAGTGTTGCTGCAGGGGGGTGGGGCAGCTGCGCTGAGCTGCTACTCACTCTTCAGCAGCGGCAGCTGGGGACAGCAGGAAGTCACTGCTCATATTAATGTGACAAATACTCCAATATGCACAATACAACCATTTTATATATCGTGGCCAGCCAAATGTATCGATACAACAAATATATTTGGTATATTGGCCAGCCCTTATACAGTCCATATGTCCACATAATATGACTGCAATACTATGTGCAAACTAATTTGAACATCCAGAATTAAATGAAATGAGGAGTTTGTGCCATGAATTGGGTTTTATGTGTTTCTGTTTTGAATCATGCCATAGACTGTTTGATGGAAACAATACTCAGAAGTTCAGCTTTTTTCATTCCACCGCAATTAGTCATGGTTAATGATTAAAAAAAGATTGATTGCAGTCAATGGGGTGTTGACTTAATCGCGATTAACCACCACTAATATAAACATCATAATATATAATATCCGGGGGGGGGGGTCATAGGCTGGGATCCAAGCATTGCAACACCGATGGAAGAAATGTGTGGAGCGACGGGGAAACTATGTTGAAAAATAAACCACATTTGGTCAAATTTGACCACTATGAACTTTTCAGCCTGTGAACTTTTCAGTTCCCCCTTATATACAAGGGGGAACTGAAGGGATCCTAGTTGTATCCCCCCCCGGCATACAACTAGGAACATACCGGTCGCTATGGAGGGTGAGAATATGTATGGGCACATAATCATACCATGTAGGATAACTAAATAGACGGTTATGCTGTTTCATCCCACCTAGCTACAATGCTCTGCACTGGGTGTGTTTATATTTATATATCTACATATTATTCCATCTAGCTACAATGCTCAGCACTGGGTGTGTTTATATTTATATAAGATAAGATAAGCCTTTATTAGTCCCACAACGGGGAAATTCCAGGATTGCAACAGCACAGGGATAGCAACACTCAGAGCATCAAAAGAGAGAGGAAGGGGAAAAAAAACTCGGAATCGAGCCGCTGTTGCAAAAGGCAGCCGACTGGTGTGGCGCCGAGAGACTATTAACAGTGGTATACAAACGTTATAAAAATTACCTCGATAAATCAGTGTGTTAAGTATAATTTTAAAAAATGAACTTATGATATAATGCTGTTTACACTGAAATGAGCTGCCTTCATATTCTTCCTCCTCACTTTGTACAAGTGTAAAAAATAATTTTCATATGATAAGTTGATATATTATTCTATATATTTATTCCATCTAGCTACAATGCTCAGCACTGGGTGTGTTTATATTTATATATCTACATATTATTCCATCTAGCTACAATGCTCAGCACTGGGTGTGTTTATATTTATATATCTATATATTTATTCCATCTAGCTACAATGCTCAGCACTGGGTGTGTTTATATTTATATATCTATATATTTATTCCATCTAGCTACATTGCTCCGCACTGTGTGTGTTTATATACTTGCATATTTATTCCACCTAGCTGCAATGCTCAGCACTGGGTGTGTTTATATTTATATATCTACATATTATTCCATCTAGCTACAATGCTCAGCACTGGGTGTGTTTATATTTATATATCTATATATTTATTCCATCTAGCTACAATGCTCTGCACTGTGTTTTTATATATCTACATATTATTCCATCTAGCTACATTGCTCCGCACTGTGTGTGTTTATATACTTGCATATTTATTCCACCTAGCTGCAATGCTCCGTACTGTGGGTGTTTATATATTTACATATTTATTCCATCTAGCTACAATGCTCTGCACTGTGTGTTCATATATTCATATATTTATTCCATCCAGCTACAATGCTCTGCACTGTGTGTCTGTGTGTGTGTGTGTGTATATATATATTTTATAGTAATATGTACATATGTATATTAGCTGCTCTTGCTTGCTTGTTGTTTTTTTTTTCTTGCCTTCTGATTGTTGCTCTGAGTGTTGCTATCCCTGTGCTGTTGCAATCCTGGAATTTCCCCGTTGTGGGACTAATAAAGGCTTATCTTATCTTATCTTATCTTATCTATATTACAATTTATCAAAAATTCATTTTGGGAAGACAAGGTAAAGCAACATCACAGATTTTGATAAGATGTTAACAGATATCTTTCTAGAAAAGTCCATTTAAAGCCGGTGGACAATGTGATATTCTTGAAAAGTCACTAAAATTGCATGGAAATATACTGTTTTTCATTTTTAAGCTCTAATATCTTTTAGACCATTCACCTGATTTAGGTAGTTTCATAATACAGAGTACATCTCATCTATGTGAAGCTTTGTTTTAAGTATATATCCCGTTTTTTAAATTGAGCTTTCTACAGACTGGGAAAATATGTACAGGCAGGCTGCGAAGTAAAATTTTCAAGCAAATTCAAGCACCCAGAATTTTAGGTTAAACCCGAGTAACACTTTTTAACATTCCATATTCCTGAAGAAATAGTGGCACATATTTGTCCTAAAAGTTGAAAGGCTTATCTTAAGTAAGATAATACGGAGGCCCCTAATGGTCAGCATGAGACTTTTTTGGGGGTGGTTACTTTTCTATTCCCTCACAATATCTCACAAAATATTCTGCATTTCCTTGCAATACTTAGCTGTGCCTACTGTCAAGTGCAGATATAATGAGCTTGTACTTTAGGCCAAGGTCAAAATAAAATTCAGTGACCCTCACCCGCTAGTACAGCGAGGAAAATAAGTATTGAACACGTCAACATTTTTCTCATTAAACATATTTCTGATGGAGCCATTGACCTGAGATTTTCACCAGTTATCAGTAATAACCCAAGTAATCCATACATACAAAGAAATCAAGGTAACTGTGTTCACAAAACAAGTTATATTTGATAAAGTGGAATGACACATGGAATAAGTATTGAACACCCTTGGGGAAATTCATTGAATATTTAGTAGAAAAGCCTTTGTTGGTAATAACAGCTTCCAAATGCCTCATGTATGGAGAAACTAGGTGCAGGCATTGCTCAGGAGTGATTTTAGCCCATTCTTCCACACAAACTGTCTTCAGATCTTGAAGGCTCCATGGGTGTCTTCTATGAACTCTGATCTTCAGTTCATTCCATAGATTTTCAACTGGATTCAGGTCAGGTGACTGATGGCCATTCTAGCAGCTTTATTTTCCTTTTCTGGAGCCAGTTGAGAGTTTTCTTGGCTGTGTGTTTGGGATCATTGTCTTGCTGAAATGTCCACCCTCATTTCAACTTCAGCATCTTGGCAGATGACAACAGGTTCTTATCAAGGATGTGTCTGTACATTTATCCACTCATCTTTCCTTCAATTATATGAAGTCTGCCTGTACCATGTGCTGAAAAACACCCCCACACCATAATGCTCCTACCGCCAAACTTCACTGTTGGTATGGTGTTTTGGGGCTGATGTGCAGTGCCATTTCTCCTCCAAACATGCTGTGTATTGTGGCATCCAAAAAGTTCAATTTTGGTCTCATCTGACCAGATTTATATTCTCCCAGTATTTTACTGGCTTGCCCAAATTTTGTGCTGCAAACTTTAAACAAGTTTCAACATGCTTTTTCTTCAGCAATGGAGTCTTGCGGCTGAGTGCATTACTTATTTTCTTTGAAACAGCAGTACCTACTAACTCCAGGTCTTTCTGAAGCTCTCCATGAGTGATCTTTGGCTCTTGGATAACTTGTCTGATAATTCTTTTGACTTCTCTGTCAGCCTCTGGTCATGGCTGGTTTATGGTAAAATGATGTTCTTTACACTTCCAAATGATGGCTCCAACAGTGCTCACTGGAACATTCAGCAGTTTAGAAATGTGTCCGTAACAAATGCCATCATTATGTTTTGCAACAATAAGGTTGTGAAAGTCTTTGTTTCTACCCATCATGAGTTCTTTGTGGTGTGATAATCTAATATTCACAGAGCTTTTTAAAGGCTATCAGTCAGAACATAAACAGCTGAAATTAATTTGCACTGATGGGGGATGGGATGGCTTCCTAAATTCTGATGGATTTCAGCTGGTTTCTTGGCTTTCTGTGCCCCTTTGCACCGCTTTTTCTTCATGTGTTCATGTCCTCCCTGTGTCATTCCACTTTATTAAATATAACCTGTTTTGTGAACACAGTTGCCTTGATTTCTTTGCATGTATGGTTTACTTGGGTTGTTACTGATATCTGGCGAAAATCTCAGGTCAATTTCTCCATCAGAAATATGTTTAATGAGAAAAATGTTGACGTGTTAAATACTTATTTTCCCTGCTGTATATTTGTTCCATGTTATAGCTGGGTGTTTTATGGAGCTCCGCGGAGCAAAGCAGAATGGAGGAAGCAGTCTTTTGCATGGAAACGCGAGGTAATGCTAAAATGTTTTGCAAGGGAACACAAAGTATTGCGAGGGAATACAAAAGTAACACCCCTCAAAAAAAAACCTCATGCTGACCCTCCACCCACAAAAAATCTCATGCTCCATGAGATAAAGCTCAAACAATGCTAACCAAAAAAGTCTTGAAATGCCCCTGACTTTACTACCTAATTAACTAACTAACTAGAGGTAAAATTTGGCACTTGGAGAAAAATGTGTCCCCTCTGGAGGCATATATTCAGTCAACATGGAAGACCTTAAAGTAATGATGTAGATGTAGAGATCTGAAATGTAAAAAATAATTCATTGTAGCAGTTTGAGGCTTAATTATAAGTTTATAATGAGACTCTCTACATTGTCACTGCATTGCATGTGTCATTAGGTTGGAAATGGCACCACCCAACAGGGTTAATTCTCAGCTGTGTAGAAATGAATCCAGAGAACCAGACCTGCTGTAGTGATTCCAACCCTGCCAAGCTGAGCCGGGTGGGAGAATTAAGATGAGCATGTTCATTCTCCATGCTCCACTACATTTAGACACCTCCACTCTCTCCCCTCATCTTACCCCCTTGTTTCACCTTTCCAACTTGATCTGTCCTCCCGTCTCAGAGTGAGTTCCTGTACCCCAATGTCTTTGGATTGCAGAGATTGAAAGCATAGTGACTGGGCTGGGTGTGAGCCTAGGAAAAGTGAAGCGGACAGCAGTAGATTTGTTTTTCTTCCAATCCTTAATACCTTATTATCCTGCTGCTGCCCTTGAGAGACAGAGAAATAGACACTGATAGCCAGGAGAGGAAGTCTACAGTATGGGTGGATTGGTATCCTGGTGATAAAAGTATATTAGAAACCATTTCCTCAGGGAACATCTCATATCCACTCTGTCCAGAATCATTAATCTTCTGCAGAAAACAAGGAATTTACAAGAATGAAATAATTTACACTGTCAAAATCTCAGCTTGGATACAAAAATTGTGGTGTTAATTAACAGCTCTGCATGTGTGTGTCTCTCTGTGTGTGCTACAGGTTCCTGTCACTGCGGCCAGTGTATCTGCAATCCCCAGGATTGGTGGGTGTCTGGGGAGTACTGTGAGTGTGATGACCGTGAGTGTGATAAACATGACGGGATCATTTGCACAGGTAGTGAAACACACACTGGGATAATGTATTTTAAAAAAGATCCAACATGGACAGACAAAAAGTGAATTGTAATCTTGTTGACCATAAAAAGAACTGAAACACCCTGCAATGAAAGTTGGGTTTAAACTTCATTGCAGGGTTTTTCAGTTCTTGAGAAGGGGTGGGGTTTAATAAGCTTATACTTCTCCTCACTCCTTTTTGAATATGTACACAGATGTTTTATTGCATTGAGTCTTCTTTTGTAGCATGAATTTATTTTATTTTCTCGTTTTCTGTTGATCGTATGTTTTTTTTTCCCCCTTTTCTCTTACATGTTCGAAATGAACTAAACTACAAACTAAGCTTTCTTAAAACACAAGCATTTGAAAACATTGTATTATAGTATATTGTATTTTGGAAATGTGTTGCTCCAGTGACCAAAAAAGGGCATACAAAATTGGGCTTTAATTGCGAGTTCGCCTGAATGAGTGGCCAAGCATGTGCCACAGATCTTTCGCACATCTGGCCAATTGGGTGCTCCATAAACCTGCAGAAAAGCTCTTTCATCAACCCCTGGACATATGCACCATGTCCTGCCGTGTGCATCAGTGGTAGAACACAACCACTCTCTTGACACATCACTTTCAGTATAGTTATGCATGAAACCACTGTTTTCCGTGAGACGCAAACTCCATTATGGCCCACTTCTTCAGCTGTTGGGAAGTGTGGCCTCCACAACAGCAGTGATTTCACTCTTCTAAGGATGCACACCTTCCAGTGGTGGAAGAGTGTCTTAGGTTCTGCTTTGCAGGGAGTCAGGCGACCTGAACAAAATATAGGGTCACATTTAAAAAAAAAATAAATAAAAAAATCACATCCTGATCAGAATCTACAACACCATGGTGATCTCTGAACTGAACAAGCGAAAGAGATGCTCTTGCTTCCTTTTCTGCAGCTTGCTCCTGTCCTGCTCCATGAAGCAGCCGACAGCTCCTCTGACTCAGAGCCACCCATGCCTCTTCACCTCCAGAGTGAGCTCGCACTGCCATATCTTCTTAATCAGGGACTGTCACCCTCCCTTGGGGATGGACATGTTCCTTCAGATGTGGCGCAGTGCTCTCCTTATTGCCTTCTCTCCACTCAAGCTTATTCTGTTGGTACTGGACAGGGTGCACTGTTGTCGCCCCACCCTCATCTTAGCAATCTTCTACCGAGCAATTTTGTTTGGATGTGACGACCCCCTCAGTGGCCCACTTTGGGTTTTTTGGCTGGTACTTCTTTGCCCTAAGGTACAGCTGTCCAAACCTGGTTCCTTGGGCTGCTTGGCCATTATTTGATGTTCCATACTTATGTTTCACAGAGCGTACCGAGTGTTGTTGAACATAAGGCTAAGCATATAACCACTGTTCCCTAAGGAGGTGACCGTGCAACACACCTACACTCTGCCTCGTGCTGGGCTCGGTGAAAACTGAAGGGATGATATGATGACGCAGGTTGAGCCTCCACCTGCGTCATCATGCACCCAGCCAAAAGGTGTGATTGTGTTTTACAACCAGTTCCCTAGAACATTCAGGGTTCTATGGGAAATTGTGTAATTTCACTTCTCAATTGGTACAAAAAATTGCAAATAATTTTATTTCAGCAGGCTTTTTCTCATGACTCCAAGTACAGTATTTACTGTTCATCTTGAAAATTTATTGAATTTTTAAATTTTGGTTCTTTTGTAAATTATGGTTTTATAGCAAAAAACAATTAATTCAGATATGTATGTATGTGTGTGTGTGTGTGTGTGTGTATGTGTATACAGTATATATATATGCAAATTTTCCTCCCAGTCTGTCTGTTAGAGATGTCATTATACACATGTCAAAGTCTCGATAGCTTCACAAGTGTTTCCCATCATGCCTTTGTGATGCCAAATGTCAGCCTTAATGTCCTTTAAATGAGCATCGGTGGTTCCAGATGCACACTGATGCTGCGTAAACAATGTTGGAAGCAGAGAATGTTTTTTGCAACATCTGTTAAATGCTCCCAGTTTTCATTAGTGACTGCAGTGCATGTCTGAAACTAAAGTTGAGTGTGGAAATGATTTTAATAGAAGCATGTTTTACATAAGAAGATAATTTTACAAAGTTGTTCAGTAGGTAGATAAAACATTAAAACAGTTTGTTTTTGTAAGACACCTGTACCAGTGACACCCCACAGAATGATAAGAGTGATGAAAGTGTTTGCTGAGTTTGACAAAAAAAATACTTGGAATCCAGAGATGTCATGGATCCTTCAGTGATGTAGAATCTCATTATACATGCAACTTGATGAGTGATGTGGAAAATCTAGCATATTAGGAATGGTTGCTGGGTAATTTCATGGATTGGATATGATAATTTCAGTTGCAATTTCTAAAAAGATGCATAAGGGGTCTGTTCAGCTGTTTGCAAAAGAGGCAGAGTGTTAAAAAATGCATAAATAAAAGTTTGCAGTACAGTCGAGTTAAAGATGTTTTAATTATTTAAAAGAATTTGCTAAATGCATTAAATCATGAGCATACAACAATCAAAAGTGTGTGTGAGATAGCAGCATGGGTGACTATTTCATGTCACTGTTGAGAGGAGACGAAAAACAAACTGTTTTCTCAAGAGTAAATATTGAGGCGGCTGGTTTTTACCTTTTTTATCTTCTGGAAGGGCAGCTTAGACAAAGATGGCTTATGGGCTGTTGCCTGGGCAACAATAGCCCTTATGTGTGCACGTCCTTGCTAAAGAGTTAAAAAATATTCTGCAATAAAAAAAATAAATAAAGTACATGTACTTGATTAAATGTAACTAGTTATAACTTACCTCTGGTGTTGAGTATTGATGTGGTAAATATACATAAGAAACCCTTATTTCCACTGCACTGACTGGAACGTTTATGGATAAATAACAAAGCTGATAGAGACAACATTACATTACATTACAAACATTTTCAAATAATACTTTGTTTTAATAAATAAATAAATATATATATATATATATATATATATGTGTGTGTGTAATTTCTGTAATTTCCCAGTTTGGGATCAATAAAGTACCTCTCTCTCTCTCTCTCTCATATATATATATATATATGTGTGTGTTTATATCTGTTACCATCTCACCACCCAGCTATATACTTTAATTCTGAACCTTTCTAACCATTTTGTCAATGCATTCTTTAAAAAATAGATTTGTTTTCATGAAAATACTGTCCTGTTATTTTTTAAGGATTGTACCAGTGTGGGCTAACTTTTTTAATAATAATCATAATAAAAAGCATCTGCAAAAATGTTTCTTGTCAGTTGGACAGCCAAATACTGTATGTGTCACTGTTCTAACCCTGAAAAGACAAATCATCCTCACAGAGTTTGTCTAAAGTGTCTCAGAAACACCCACATGAACTGTAATACCCCTTTAATGTAGGGCAACTTTAATCATAACAAAAATAAAATATAAAACAAATTGGTCATGTATACAGTAGATTAAAATAAATGTGCATTTAGAGCACTGGCATGTTAAGAAGCTCTACCGTAGATGAGGAACTGAATACATGTCTGCTGTGGGAATTTTCAAATCATGTTGACACTATGTGGCATTCTTTCTAGAAACGCTAGTTTTGTTTTGCTTTATAGTTGTTCAGGAAGGAGGGAGTAAGCGAAGCTAGTCATAGTTTGGGGAGTTTTTTACAAACACTCTGTACTGCTAATTGAGCCCAGTCTCAGCAGAAAAACGTTTAATTGCACGTTTTGTCACTGAGAGAACACGTACAGAGGCACGTCAAAAAGATTTTTGACGTGCAATGAATACGTGGCGTTTACAGCTTTAAGAAAGGTCTGCAACGGCATTTTTTTTTTCACTTTAACTTTTTGACTTTCACTTTCAGAATCGACCAACTAACCCATACTTTAATCCCTAACCCTAACCTCACAGGAACCTTTCATTAGTGGAGTGAAAAACAAAGTAAAGAAAAAAAAAAAAAAAAACAAAGAAAAAAAACCCGAAGAAAAAGGTCAGTGAGAGACAAGAGTCGAACTCGTGTGTTTTTGCTGAAAGAGCTGTGTAAGTAACCGTCCACCATCCCCCTTCCACCAACCGAAGGAGTGTTGGGAAACCAAAGTAAATGATGCGTTGTTCTGCGCATGCGCGGTGAGGACTGTGTCTGCAGTGAGTGAACTTGTAAAAACGTACTGAGGTGTCATGAACCGAGCTGGTTCGCTCTTCAGGCTTGGTTCTGACTGTTGTCTGTTGCTCAGGTTTTCTGTGTATTTATGTATTGTGTTATCTTTTGAGTTTCTTGTAGTTTCTATTTTCCTTTGTTTATTTCCCTACCTGTAGCCACTGCGTTCTGGCCAGCAGCTGTGAGGCAACCTCCTTTGGCCTACACTCGTGTGGGCGCTGTCTGAAACTTGCCGGTCCGACCACGCCCCCTCTCTCATGACAGCCAGCTGGTTCCACTCCTGTAATTGCCTTTCCCGCGCTTCGCCCAGGTGCACCCAATCTCCATTACCAGCAATGCTTGTATTTAAGCAGCTCTTTGTCAGTCAAGCATTGCTCGACTATTGTATTGTCACTGGTGTTTGTTGTGCCACTGTTCACTGTGGTCTTCCCGTTTCACGTCCCACCGTGGAAGCCAGTAAGTGAACCCTGTCGTCCTTTGTATTGTTTTTCACCTTTTTTGTGCCACTGTACACTGTGGTCTGCCCGCTTCACGTACTACTGTGTAGCCGTTAAGTGTACCCTGTCTACCGTTTTTGTATGTCTGCATTTTGTGAACTGATTCTTCTTTCTTTAATAAATGTGTTTGTGGTGTAACCTTCTCGTAAATTCGCCTTCCTTCTACTCCTCCGTGCGCTGTGTAAAAGCGCACGGAGAGAACATGACACCGAGGCCGTTTGTTTTTTTAAATTTAATGTGCAAATGTACATTTTTAGAGGGGTGGGAAAACGTTTATTAGATATGTTTTTTTACTGAGACTGGGTTGTCTAATTAAACTGCAGTTGTCTCTGCTGTGTGGGCAGAAGCAGCAATAAAACACACACATTGTCCTGTGCTGTGTATTTGGTCTCTGTCCCCTCACCGAGAGCTGCAGCACCCGGGGATGTGGGGTGTGAAAAGAGGAACCTTGTTTGTGGCTGGGAACGATGCCACAGATCTTTTTAATTCACAGGTTTTCTTCTCACTGTCTTCTCACAGGGAATGGCCTGTGCAACTGTGGCAACTGTGAGTGCTGGGACGGCTGGACGGGGAACGCTTGCGAAATCTGGGTGGGAGGAGAGTACTGAGAACGACACGGAAAGGGACACTGAGGTTAGAGACTATGAGACCGGGGCTGCCCGCAACAACCATTCAACCTGAAGACCACGGGGATGGGAAGAGAGAATAAACCTGGATCTATTGCTGGATATACCATAACAGCAGTCAGTATTTTATCACACAGGCTACAAATTATCCTGAAATGAACCCAACATATTTTTTCTGTTAAAACATATAACAATGGAAACATGTAATATTTCCAAAACGGCTTTATGTTCGCTTTATTTTTGTATCATATCACATATTATAGGTTGCAGGCACAATGCAATTTCGAAATGCTGGAAAAAGATAAATATGTAATATTTGTTATATATTATACACGTGATGACCTGCAGTGTGGCGTGTCTTTCCCCAAACTGTAATTGACAGTTTACTCCAGGCAGAGGTTTTGTCTGAAGTTTTTATTTTTCTTTTGTCTAAAATAATAAAACATTAAATGTGCCGCATGACACAACATTTCTGCATGGAAAACAATGCGAAGAAGACCTTAATCATACATGGTTACAAATCTGTTATAACATGACATAACTCCAATGGGCATACTTGCAATGGTATATATATTTATAGATATAGATATATTTGAAAATAAATCATTTCAATAATGCCTGTTCCTCTCCACCGAGAGATCGACCCAGACAATCTGCCGCTGAAGCCTATGTCATCTCAGTAGTGATTGAGGTTAAAATCCTAAGTGGAAGAAACAAAGAGACGGGCATACAGAGTTCAGCGGTGGCATGCTGGATGGCCATGTCATTTCAAAAGTGGTATCGGGGTGGGGGTGGGGGGGTTTGAAAGCTGCACTGAAACGAGAGCTCTGCCACCACTTGAAAAGACGACCGACAGGAAGTCACAACGGAAATTTAATATAAATTCTACTTTGGCCTTTTTCATGCTTAAACTAGCCAAAACGCCTCTCTGTTTTTCTTTGCCCTTCCCCCCCAGAAAGACAGGTGCAATAATGTACTGCACACTATA
The DNA here is from genome assembly GCA_020510985.1 of Pholidichthys leucotaenia. Classification (NCBI taxonomy): domain Eukaryota; kingdom Metazoa; phylum Chordata; class Actinopteri; order Cichliformes; family Pholidichthyidae; genus Pholidichthys; species Pholidichthys leucotaenia. The sequence continues at coordinate 96,821,937 of CM035843.1, forward strand.
TTGCATTTAAGTATGTTACTGACATTACAGTACACCTTTATATAAATATTTTATTCAGTATGTTGTATATGTGTATACAACAAACACAAACTGTATAGTGTAGACAAACTTTGTTGCATATATGTAAAATTAGCAGTACATACCAACAGTTCTTGATTGACATAATCTACTACATGCAGTTCATCAATGCCATCCTCTCCCCATGCAACAGATGAGACAAAATTTAAGAAAAAAAAAGAAAAAACAGAAGCTGTAATTTTCTTGTAACACACTCAAACTGATAAAGAAGGAAGCAAACATGATCGGGATCTGGAAACAAAAATCACACCGGACAAAAGAGATGAGAATTTTCAAAAAAGGAAGCTACAGTGATTCAAACAGAGGTGTACATACATCAACACACGGATCATTTACAAAAATAAATTCAGCCTTGAAGGGGCCAGTTATCGGGACTGCAGGGCTGGAGCAGTCAGCAGCCCAGCATGTAGAGTTTAGTAAACGTATAGAAATACAATGGTCTCAGCTTCTGTGAGTATAAAGTTTATATATTTATATATATGTTAGCATAATTAGCTTTGTACAGACAAATATTGATATTTAACTAATGTGATTTGATGTGAAGAAGAAATGATCATGAATAATCCTAAAAAACTCCAAAAATTATACATACCAAAAGTAAAATCTCAGTACAGTTGTTAGGGGTGGGGCAAAAGACCGATTCGGCGATGTATCATGATACTTGGCAGCCGTGATAATGCACCGATCCCTAAATGCACGATCTTTTAACTCCTTAAGGATTACATTTCATTAAATGATCTGCCTCTCTTGTGGCTGGTGTTGCAGATGTGCGCCTGTCACATGCCTGGTCAAAAAGTATGGAAAACAAAAACAAAATAAACCCAGATGTACCAAGCATTTCACATCACTAGATGGCAGACACATATAGCTTACTGGTCTGCACTGGAGGACTGAGTTCAGCAAAACCAGAACTGTGTCGAATCTGATATCACTTCCGGGGCACAGAAGAAGAGATGTATAAACAATTGCGCAACATATGTTCCACATTGAGGAGGCATTTGCTTCAAATTTTGCCAACTATGATTCTAAAAGAGATTATTTAGCTTCTGAAGGGAAATATTTACCTTCTGGACAGTACAAGATGGACTGGAGCGGAACACTTTTTTTCGTCCGCCATTGACGAAGCTGCACATGAGGGGGAGAGGACAATACTGCCAGTTCCGCCAGGTAAACTAACCAAAATTGAGGTGGAATAAATCAGAAGATAAATGTGATTGTTTCTGCATGTGGGAGAGAAAGCGAAAATGACCGACAGAAGACAAATAAGGACTGGGGTGAGCACACAGACACATGGCGACACATGACGAGTGGTAGGTCTGATCATGTTTTTATCAATTTGTTTACATTCTACTGATTTTTGGTTCATATATTTTGGCATCAAAACTGGGGATTCTAAAATTGTCCTTAGGTATGGATGTGAGAGTGAATGGTTGTCTGTCTCTCTGTGTTGGCCCTGTGATGGACTGGCGATCTGTCCAGGGTGTACCCTGCCTCTCGCCCAAAGATGCTGGGATAGGCTCCAGCCCCCCCGCGACCCGAAAGGATTAAGCGGTAGAAGATGGATGGATGGATGGATGGATATTTTGAAGATAAGGTAACAAAAAAAAAAGACAAGAAAACAAAACCATCCTTTGTGTAAATATGTCCAAAGTCCACTTTCATCAAAAGTTATGTAATCTGATGTGGCTGCCGTCACATTATGCAAATTAGATGTGTAAATTTATTCCTATCATAAACGTTGGATCATATTCTACATCTTTGTCATTGACAGTAAGCCATTATCTCTTACCACTTTCAAATTACAGCCTTTGGAATCTGTGATATCTAAACTGAATATTTTCTTGAAAAAAATCTTCACCACCTGAGGGTGCATGCAGATGGTGCGGATCTGCGACCTAAATCCTCAAGTAGTTAAAACCGATCTTTTATTAATTATATTTATGTAAAAGTTGCAAACTCATGAGTATTAATCAACCAATTGGGTTTTCAGTCCACTAGATGGCGCAAAGTGAGCACACATTGTCAGGCAAAGTCATAGCTCTCCTGAGATTTGCAGCCAGGTGTAGACGCTAGGAAGCAGTTGGATGCACAACAAATATGGAACGAAAGACCTCGACATGACACACTCAACCCACAAGGAGTGCCGTACACACACACACACACACACACACACACACACACACACACACACACACACACACACACACACACACACACACACAAAAAAAAAAAAACCCTCCTGGAACGAGTGGGCTGGTACACTCCTCTCGGAGCCATTCAGCAATGGCAGTGGCTATGTTTACATGGGCACAAGTAACCGGATTAAAAGCCTGATCGGAATAAAAATGCTTCATGTAAACACGGCAATCTGAATATTCTAACCTGATCACGCTCATTTGGATCAAAATTTCATTCCGATTGAGAGGGGTGGGTTATGCCGATTGTTAATCGGAATGGTGCACATGAAAACACTTATTCCGAACGTAGGGCAGAAAATATGTTGACTGCGTATGTCTGTACACCAGCCGCACGTCGACATGACGTATTTCCGCCTTAGCAGCAGCTAGCGGAAAACAGCGGGAGTAAAACAAAACTGGTCTGTATCGTCCTGCTGTCTCCCTCTGTTGGTCATACACAGAAGTATGTACTTGTAGCTTCATTACGGAGACCAGCAGATGAAAAAGAACAGTCTGAATAACACAATACAGGTCCATTTCGACACGAAGCGGGGCTTGCTAACACCGGAAGTTGCTTCTTCTTCTAGTATTTTCGGAATGTCGAAATGTCGATGTGTGCATGTCAAAATGATTTATTCCGTTGAAACGTTTGACACATGGAAACGCACGTCCTAATCAGATCAGCTTTTTCAGGATCCATGTAAACAGTAAAATTCTGATCTGAATTGTAATCAGACTGAAGAAATTTTGCCCATGTAACTGTGGCCAGTGTTAGCAACAGTTAAGCTAACAAACACTCCAGCATGAACAGCGCCAACCCTGGTGTACAACCAACTCCGGAGACCTCCCACACAACAAAGTTCCCCCCTCCCAAAAAAAACCAAAACTCAGAGCGAGCCAAGAAAAAACATCGTCCACCGCCCTCCCTGTGTGCAGAAATGTGTCGCCGCGGAAAGTGAGGCCCCCTGGAATATGAGAATGTTGGCAGCAGAAAGGACCACAACAGCAGAAACCGATATTGACAGTTGTACTTTGGGGACACAATTTAATGTTGAACATATGATATCACAATACTTAAGGAATTGTAGTATTGCGATAATATTGCATCAGGACCCAAGTATCGTGATAGGTATCGTATGGCGAGGCCCTTTGTGATTCCCACCCCTAACAGTCATACTTTTAGCAGCATACAGGAGCAAAGCTCTACTTAATGTTCTTATTCCTATCTGACAAAAAACATCAGGATAAAAAATAAACCATCAAAGCAAGACAAATGTTACAACTGAACCAGTCACACAGGGCTTTGATAAATTCCTAACAGTCGAGATGAAAATCCAAAAACAAAGTGCAGCAAGTGTCCCCCAACAACATGCCTGTTCAGCGCTCACTCTGGGCTTCAGTGATCTTCCAGTCATTCAAGGTGAAGAACGATACCCATACCTTGTACCATTATGAAAAAAAAAAAACATGCACATGATTAATTCAAGGTATATCTACTTGTTCAAAAATGACATCAGTCCAGATCGTTACGGATCTGAGCAGAGTTGACTATTTAAAAAACAAACAAACAAGAAAAAAAAACAACTATGCTGTCACAGTGGAAGCTTTGATGGATGAATCATAAAGAGAATTGAGATCTGTTTTCATTTAAGAATCAGCTCTTCCTGTGGGATGAAAAAGACTTTGGTCATTTCAGAATGAGTGTTTTTTTTAATTCACTTATTTTACACAAATATATGTATATATATATATATATATATATATATATATATATATATAATTTTTTTTTTTTTTTAAATGAATAATGCTACGTGTCATCTACATGGATGAATTGGGTGGGTGAGGCACCTTTGGCCCAGTGGGGACTGGGAACTTGTTTTTGCATGCCGGGAATCGAAGTCCAAACAGGCACGTGATAGGCCGAGATGATCAGAACTGGACTCTGCATGCTGAGCTAGAAGACAAATTCTTTCATAATCATAATAATAATAATATCTAGTCATTTAAAAAAGACAGGACCTTTAAGAGTCATTTTCCCTAAGTTTCATACAGTGTAAATGTTACAATATAAGCCATCTCTTGCATTACTGCTGCAGGAAGAGAGAACACAATATTAACCTTGTCCATGCTTTAGTTCGCCAAATCAAATAGGGATGCAGCAGCATAAATCGTACCTACAAGTTTTTAGCCATGTTGTCCTGGCTTTAAGTGGATGCTGCTATAATGTGACCACCGGTGCTGCAGTTATAGATCATCTGGTTCAAAGCCACAAGCCTCACAGTCCAGACAAGCGGGCGAGTGATGAGAGTGAGTGAGGGAGTGAGTGAGTGGGGGACAGAGGCCCACAAGGCCTAGAGATATTCCTAGAGCCCACGCTCGGAAATAAGATTAAAGAAAAATAGACTTCAGGTTTTCTATTTACCAGAGAAGGCGGACTCAACCGCTGGTGGGACTAGATAGTGATATGTATACACCATTCCTTGCAGCGCTCGCCCACCCACACTTGCACATCTGCTTATAAATGTGTGCCCGTGTGTGTGTGTGTTTGTGTGCGTGCGGGGAGCTCCTCGCATTGATTGCAGTGGCGGTAATTAGCACTTCATCAACTATGATTGCAGGAGCTATCCGCCAGCCTCCAGTGCTTGTGTGTGTTTGTGTCTTTATCACCTACAAAAAAGCAATGTCTCTGATTTTCCACACAAACTTTGTGTGTCACTTTATAAGCGTCATAGGCGAGAAGAACATTTGGACTGTTTAATGTGTGTGTATATGTACTCTTTTTTTTTTTTTTATTCCACAGCTGTATTCATGTGTCTTAGAAAATCCCACAGCTCCCTTGCAAAATGTTTTAATCTTTTCTAGGTAACTCAACAAAGAGAAAACTGTGTGACTAGAGATAGAAAGAGGGGGAGAGGTGGGGGTCATGTAAAAAATAGAGGACAACAGTCCACTCTATCTATACAGTCTCTATTCCAGAACATAGCTGGTGAACTGCGGTATAGAAAATAGATCTGAGGGTACACAGACTCTGCTGCAACAGGACTTTAACTGGCGGGGGGGGGGGGAGTTTTTTGTGACGAGCCGTCGTCGAGCAAAGTCTCCACAAGTGTTTTGCTGAAGCACGTGTCCCTCCTGTGCTGGAAAAACTCGACCACCCCAGGATCCAAAATGGGCGTACGGGGCGGAGAGGGAGAAGAAAAAGGTGGGAGGTTTGCTTGGGTATGGAGTTCATTTGGGAAAAAAAAAGCCCCGCCTCCGTCACGTCCCTCCCCTCTGCACGTGCGCACAGTCAGGTCAGGTCAGGTAGGGTGAGGCGTGGCTATGTGGCGGCAGCGGGTTTGTCAGGCTTGCTGACAGGTTTTCCTCCGTTCATCACTACTGGCTCACTTGTGCTTTTACTGGGAGGTGCTACCGCCTTGGGCACTGTCTCTCCAACATCATGCAACGATGGCTCCCTGTACATGGCGACTGGAGTTTAACAGACCAGCGAGGAAACAAAACAGAGACACAAAAGAAAATCTGTTAGCAACAACTTCTTCCTTTACAGCAGTATAAAAATGGGGACAGACAGGTCAATGACAGGAGTGCTTCCTTTTTAAAAATATACAGCTCTGGAAAAAATTAAGAGACTAAAGAGACCACTGCAAAATTATCACTTTATCTGCTTTTACTATTTATATGTATGTGCTTAAAGCGACACTCTGCCAAAAATTGATTTTTTTTCTTGTTAACATGTCTGTAACATGTTTTTATGACTTACAAGACATCAAGAGAAAACTCATTCAAATTTGTCATGTCTGTTTTGTTTTTTGTTTTTTGTTTTTGCTGTGAAATATCAGTTAAGCTCCTCCCCTTGGAAAAAGGCAAGTTTAAGCGGCGCATTTTTGGTGATGTCACTATAACAGGTCTGAAGTGTGGAGCCAATCGGGACATAAGAACTGTCTCTGGACTGACTGAAGTTAGCCTCCAGCACCAGTTGGCATTTTTGGACAGCTGTTTTGAAAACTTGACCCAAATTATGATGAGTTTTACCATTAAACTGCTTTGAAGGACCGATACAGTTTCAGTCATCGTCCTGGGTCACTGTTCATACAACTGGGCATGTCCTTTAAGTGGTAAGTCTTTTTATCACCACATTTGTTCTGTTTAATGTAGCACTAGCCACCATTAGCCTTGTGGGATGTAAGTGGGCCTATTCACAGATCCTGGCATTTGAAGGAGGAGGAAAAGTGAAAAGATTTTTACACAAAACTGTAACACAATGAAAGTTGGGATTTTTTGTAGAAAAAAGGGCATGATACCATTTTAGACAATGTTGATTTGTTTTATAGGGGATTTAATTCGACCGAAGTCTGTCTTTAGCTAAAATTAGCAATTTTGTTTTATTCTCTGACCTACTGAACACAACTCACCAAATTCCAAGTCAAAAAGTCATCATTTAGAGCATTGCAGAAAATACTGACAACTGGCCAAAACAACAAAAAAGATGGGGTTTTTTTAGATGTACTTTTTGATCAAATAATGCAAGAACACAAGATTGTGTTCATTCTTAAACACTACATTCCTTAACTTTTAACTGAGGAAGAACTCAGAAATCTGTATTTGTGGAATAAATCTGATTATTATTCACAGCTTTTATGTGTTTTACCATGCTTAGATGATCACCTAATCAGTACCTCCTTAAGCAGACTAAGGTGTCCTTATGTTGGAATTCAACAGATACTCAAAATGAATGGCTGCCAAACATGTAGATATGTTAATTTTGGAAAGATTTTGCGGAGGTCTCTGTTTTTTTCCAGAGCTGCGTAAGAGGAGAAAGTCCAGTCTTGTATTAAAGACACTCTTCGATTTAAAGAAGGATAAACGCTAAAACACATTTTGATTAACTGGGGTTTGCAGTATTATTCTTATTATTCTTCTTATTTTCCCATCAGGCTGATTGGGAATCTAAGCATATGGCTTTTTGACAAAGCAGTGAAAAGTGTCTCATTATTCACCACTCCACTACAGCTGTAGTGCTGCCTCAACCGGACACTTCAACTTGATTCCTTGCTTAAATGATGGGAACCAATCAGGCCGGCGGCTGACAAGAGTCATGGTGGCATCTGCTGGACTATCAACATGACGGCGCCCATGGAGCAGCTCTGCCGCCCACGCCGTATGGTTAGAGAAGCACATTTGAAATGCAGAAGAAAAAGTTCAGCACAGATACTATATATGCAATAGTTGGACCTTTTCACAGTATAAAAACATTGATTATACTACAAGCCAGCTGACAAATTGTGACGTTGTGCTCACCTAAATAAAAGGTCCTTGAAAATACATGTCTACAGCAACAAGGTCACAGGCAATGTTTAATGCAACAAACATGCTTTAGGTGCATCAGTAGAGAAGAAAAACATTTCATAAAATACTAGTACAGTAATATTGTCTCAGTAAAGATGCAACATTTACCTTCTAATGGCTTGGGCAGGAAGTGAGCAGCTGGTTTTGTTTTTTTCACTCGATTCCCCTTCATGGCTTGGCCCTCTTTGTTGAGGCCAAGGAACCAAGCCCTTCCCGACTCCTGTTGTCTATACAACATGGACGAGTAAATCACGTAGTAATTCTCGAACACTGACTCTTTGAACTTGCATTCTGCTGTAAAGAGTTCCTGCACAGAGAGAAAATCACCAGTTGTTTTATTTTACCAAAGACAGTTGACTGAAATGAATGATTTGTGCCAGAAGAAAACATGTCGGATGCATTTTTAGACTTGAACTTGGTAGTCACCTAGACAAATGTCACCTCTCTTTTATGATCACATTTTATAGAATAAAGCACAGACACAGCCTGACCACACCAGAAAAAACTTCAAACTATTTTATTCAGGAACGTGTCTCTATAATTGTCTGATTCAAGCCAGTGGTTGGCTATGATGAAATGCATAATGTGGATGAGTACATACCAAGCTTAAATGCAGCTTGAATACAAAGATACCTTGGATAATCATAGAACAAAATTAAGTGCATATAGTATTCCTGAACATGTACTAGGACTAATATTTTCACACGCTGACTCTGACTCTGATGCCACAGTCGGGGCGAAATCATATGGTGAGTTACTTTTCTGTCCCAAGATCAGATGCCAACTGACACAGGTGGTGGCATGACAGAATTGTTCCATAACAACAACCTGGAAAACTAAGAACTTTTTAGTGTTTTCAAACAAATTTACCAATGTACAGTTCGGTGAAAAAGTATTTGCCCCCTTCATCATTTCTTATATTTTTGCATATTTGTCACTCTTAAATGTTTCAGATCACCAAGAAAATTTTAATATCAGACAAAGATAACTTGAGTAAATATAAATTACAGTTTTTAAATTATGATTTCATTTATTAAGGGAAAAAAAAACTATCCAAACCTACTTGGCCTTATGTGAAAAAATAACTGGCCCCTAAACCTAATAACTGATTGTGCCACACTTGGTGGCCACAACTGCAATCAAGCATTTGCAGTAACTGGCAATGAGTCTTTTACATCGCTGGTGAGGAATTTTTGCCCACTCTTCTTTGCAAAATTGTTTTAATTCAGCCACACTGGAGGGCTTCAGCTTGAAGTCACGAATTGATGGTCAGATATTCTCCTTCATGATCTTCTGGTAGAGAGCAGAATTTATGGTTCCATCAATTACGGCAAGTTGTCCGGATACTGAAGCAGCAAAGCAGCCCCAGATCATCACACTACCACCACCATGTTTGACTGTTGGTATGATGTTCTTTTTATGAAATGCTGTGTTAGTTTTACTCCAGATGTGACGGGACACCTGCAATGGACTGGAGATCTGTCCTGAATGTACTCTGCCTTTTGCCCAAAGATGCTGGGATAGGCTTCATCCCCCCACGACCTGAAAAGGATTAAGCGGTAGAAGATGGATGGATGGATGTGACGGGATGCACGGCTTCCAAAAAGTTCAACTTTTGTGTTGTCAGTCCACAGAATATTTTCCAAAAAGTCTTGTGAATCATCAGGATGTTTTTTTGGCAAATGTGAGATGAGCCTGTGTGTTCTTTTTGGTCAGCAGTTATTTCACCTTGGAACTCTTTCATGGATGCCATTTTTGCCCAGTCTCTTTCTTATTGTTGAATCATGGACCAGTGTCCAAACTGAGACAAGTGAGGCCTGCAGTTCTTTAGATGTTGTTTTGGGTTTTTGCTTCTCATCATGATGTGTTGCTTTTTGGCATCTTTGTCTACTCCACATTGTTAGACAGCTTCTATTTAAATGATTTCTTGATTCAACAGGTCTGGCAGTAATCAGGCCTGGGTGTGGATTTGAACTCATTCCAGTTAATTCATGATTTAACAAGAGGGGCCATTACTTTTTCACATAGGGCCAAGCAGGTTCAGATACCTTATTTCCCTTAATAATTAAGTCATCTTTTAAAAGCTGCATTTTGTATTTACTTGGGTTATCTTTTTCTAATATTTGATTATATTTGATTTTGCGGCTTCCTGTGGTAACGTATTGTCACTTCCTGTGTTGCTGGCTGTCTGTGTGGTTTGCTCTGTGGTTTGCTCTCCTCATTCTCCTGAGGATTTTGCCTTTAATTGTATTTTAATCACTTTTTTCCATCTACCGTTAGCTCTTACTTCTGTTTATCAAGCCTCCTGCACCTGTGTGCGCACTCAGTGTCATCTAATCACCCTCTTTAGCCTTCTGTTCACTTTTCATCGGTGTTTTTGTTAGCTTCGGGTTAGCCACTAGCTATGGCTACTAGCTCTCCTTCTCCTTCTCCTCTGGTGCGCTCTCTCTGTCAGATGTTTAGCTATACCTCTGCCTCTTTCAGTGATAACGGTAAATGTAATAAATGCTGTCTTTTTGAGGCGCTTGAGGCGAGGTTGTCTGATTTGGAATCCCGGCTCCGCTGCATTGAAACACCGTCTGCGCCAGTTAATCTTGACGGACGTCCCTTAGCTGCAGTGGAGCTCCCAAGCATAGGGCGGCCTGCTAGCGGTCCTCTGGTCCTCCTCAGCAGTGAGGAGACTGGGTGGGTGACGGTGAGAAGGAAGCCTAGTCGCAAAGCCCCGGTTAGCCACCAACCTGTTCATGTTTCTAATCGTTTTTCTCCGCTCAGCGACACACCTGCTGAGGAAAAAACTCTGATCATTGGTGACTCTGTAGTCAGAAACGTGAACCTAGAGACTCCAGCAGCCATAGTCAAATGCATTCCTGGGGCCAGGGCAGCCGACATTGAGTCAAATTTGAAAATGCTGGCTAAAAGTAACTGTAAATACTACACAATTGTTATCCACGCCGGCATTAATGACATCCGACTCTGGCAGTCGGAAGTCACAAAACTTAACGTGGAATCGGTGTGTAACTTTGCAAAAACGATGTCTGCCTCTGTAGTATTCTCTGGGCCCCTCCCCAATCTGACCAGGGATGACATGTTTAGCCGCTCGTCATCCTTCAACTGCTGGCTGTCTGTGTGGTGTCCCGCAAACAACGTGGGCTACATAGACAATTGGAGCTCATTTTGGGGAAAACCTGGTCTTATTAGACGAGACGGCGTCCATCCCACTTTGGGTGGTGCGTCTCTTTTATCTAACAGTCTGGCATCATTTTTATCCAAATTTCCAAAACCTTGACAACTCAGAGTTGGGACCAGGAAGCAGAGTTGCAGTCTTACACGCCTCTCTGCAGCTCCTCTTCATCCGCCACCCCTCAACTTAGCCCCTGTCTTCCCCATCAGAGAATCATTGTCTGCTCCCTCCAAAGTAAATACAAATATAATGTATAAGCATCCCAAAGTGATTAAGCAAAAAGTTGGTAAAACTCAAATTAAACATGAAGCCTCTAAATTGAATGATTTGGCCTCTGTTCCTTCTCATAATTTAAAAATTAAATGTGGTTTGTTAAATATTAGGTCTCTAACTCCCAAGTCTCTGCTAGTCCATGATCTGTTAATTGATCAGATTGATTCAATATCCCTTACAGACACTTGGTTAGGACAAGAGGATTATGTTGGTTTAAATGAAACAACTCACTCTGGTTATCTAAACTGTCAAAATCACAGAAGTTCTGGTCATGGAGGAGGAGTAGCAACAATTTACCATTCCAAATTACTAGTTAATGTAAAGCAAAAAACACGTTATCATTCCTTTGAGGGCCTGGTCCTCAGTATTGGGCATTTTAGCAATTTTAGGCTAAACCCAATTTTATTTTAACGATATTTCACCGTCCCCCATTCTGCCCACGTTCACCCAGTATGTCACATGCCACACTAGAGACAATAAAACACTGGACTTATTCTATGCAAACACTAAGGAGGCGTACAACTCATCACCACTCCCCCCACTCGGGAGATCGGATCACAACTTGGTTCATCTCCTGCCGGTGTACAAACCCCTAGTGCACAGACAACCTCCGGCCATGCGCACAGTGAAGTTATTGTCTGAGGAGGCAATGGACACTCTAAAGGGCTGTTTTGAAACCACCGCCTGGGAGCAGCTCTGCGATCCACATGGTGAGGACATCGATGGCCTCACTCACACCATCACGGACTACATCAGCTTCTGTGTGGACAACACCGTTCCCACCAAGACCATACGGTGTTGCTCAAACAACAAACCCTGGATCAACCCTGAGATTAAAACACTTCTGAGAGAGAAGAAGAGGATATTCAGGTCGGGGAACAGGGAGATGCTGAAGTCCATACAGAGGGAGCTGAGGAGGAAGATCAGAGAAGGCAAGGACAGCTTCAGGAAGAAGATGGAGGACAAGCTGCAACAGAGCGACATCGGCGGGGTCTGGAGAAACCTTAAAACCATCTCTGGGCTCCAGAATACCTCCTCCCAGGCCACGGGGGGCAGGGAGTGGGTGAACAATCTGAACCTGTTTCTTAAAAGGTTTGACCAACCGCCCTCCCCCCCAACTGCACCACAACCACTGCTGCCTCTAAAGTCATCGAGACCTGCTGTCCACACCTCACTCCACCAACACCACCCCACTCCCAGCACACAGCCCCCCAACCTGACCCTCACTAAAACCCAGGTGAGGACGGAGCTGAGGAAGATTAAGGCGAGGAAGGCCTTGGGACCGGACAGCATCAGCGGAAGCTCATCAAGTCCTGCGCAGACCAGCTGTGTGGGATTGTGGAGCACATCTTCAACCTGAGCCTGAAGCTGGGGAGGGTACCACAGTTGTGGAAAACATCTTGTGTGGTACCTGTACCAAAAACTTCCCACCCCAAAGACCTGAACAGCTACAGACCAGTGGCCCTAACGTCTCACATGATGAAGACCCTGGAGAGACTGCTCCTTGCTCACCTCCATCCCCTGGTGGGACCAGCGATGGATCCACTCCAGTTTGCCTACCAGCATGGCATTGGGGTGGAGGATGCAGTGATCTTCCTCCTTCACCGTTCCCTGTCCCACCTGGAGAAGCCTGGGAACACGGTGAGGATCATGTTCTTTGACTTCTCAAGTGCTTTCAACACCATCCAACCGATGATCCTGAAGGACAAGCTGCTGTGTGCAGGGGTGGACCAGCACCTGTCATCATGGATCCTGGACTACCTCACTAACCGGCCACAGTTTGTGAGAATCCGGGATTGTGTGTCCGACTCAATCATCGGTAGCACGGGGGCCCCCCAGGGAAAAGTTTTGGCTCCCTTCCTGTTCACCCTTTATACTGCGGACTTCTCACACAACACAACACAATGCCATCAACAAAAGTTCTGACGACTCTGTGATCGTCGGCCTCATTTCCAATGGAGATGAAGCTGAGTACAGAGGACTTATCCAGGACTTTGTGGACTGGTGCCACCGGAACTGTCTCCAGATCAACGCTAGGAAAACTAAGGAGCTGGTGGTGGACTGCTGCAGGCAAGGACAACCCCTCACAGCACCAGTAAACATCCAGGGAACAGACATTGAGATGGTGACATCCTACAAGTACCTGGGTGTTCATCTGAACAATAAACTAGACTGGTCACACAAAACCGACGCACTCTACAAGAAGGGACAGTGCAGACTGTTCCTACTGAGGAGGCTCAGGTCTTTTGATGTACAAGGGGTGCTCTTGAAGACATTCTACGACACGGTGGTGGCATCAGCCATCACTTTTGGAGTGGTCTACTGGGGCAACGGCATTACAGCAGCCGATAGGAAGAGACTGAACAAACTAATCAAGAAAGCTAGCTCTGTCCTGTGGTGATGCCTTGACCCAGTGGAGGAGATAGGGGAGAGAAGGATGGTGGCTAAACTGTCATCTCTGCTGGAGTCCGAGTCCCACCCTATGCAGGACATACTGAACGCACTGAGGAGCTCATTTAGCAGTATACTACATCATCCTAGGTGCGCGACCGAGAGGTTTCGCAGGTCCTTCCTACCTACGGCTGTCAGACTGTATAACCTAAGCAGGGCTGCTCACAGAGATAGCAAAAAAACATGACGACCTAATAGTACTGAATGCGAAAGACACAACAGACTTACACAAATGGTCCCCTCCAGTATACAACTAGGACAATATCAGTCGCTATGGAGGGTGACAATATGTATGGGTACATATTCATACCATGTAGGGTAACTAAATAGACGGTTATGCTGTTTATTCCATCTAGCTACAATGCTCCGCACTGTGTGTATATATATTTATATATTTATGTGTACATATGTATATTCACTGCTCTTATTTTCTTATCTTCTAAATTATTGCTCTGAGTCTTGCTATCCCTGTACTGTTGAAGTAATTGAAGTGCTGTTGCAATCCTGGAATTTCCCCATTGTGGGACTAATAAAGGCTTATCTTATCTTATCTTTTTTTTTTTTTTTTTAATTTTTGTAAAGGGTATACACGCCATTACAGCACTGCATTGTTTACATTTTCATCACATGTTCCCTTTTTTTGTTTTTTGACAACATTGGAAGAATAATTATTACAACACCCCTTTTTTTTAAGTGAAAGAAAAAAAGAAATTAAAGAAAGAACAAAAAAAACAAACACAAAACAAAACAAGAAAAAACAAAAAACAAAAACAAAACAAAAGAGCAAAAAACAAAAAAATAAAAATAAATAAATAAAATAAATAAATAAATAAAAATAAAAGAGCATCTGAGTAGTGTTGGAACAAAGAGAGGTGCCATTATTGAAATGGTATTTGTCAAAGATTAGATCTGATGGAAGACACATATGCGATCCAGGGTTGCCAAAAGTTCAAGAACCCATCCATGTCCTGTCTCAGTGCAAATGTCAACTTTTCCATCGAGTAAATGTCTTGAATCACGTTAGTCCAATCTTCAGGTGTAGGACAGTCCTTCAACATCCATTTTTTAGTTAGGGCTTTTTTACTTGCCAATATTAAAACAGTGAATAAGTGTTTTTCTCCTCGTCTTTCCAGTGACGAGTAGTAAACCCAAATACAAAGTTACAAAAGAAAAGGGGACTGTTATTTTGAATATTTTGCCCAATATTGTCTGTACATTGGTCCAATATTGGTGGATAACTGGGCATGACCAAAACACATGAAAATGATTTGCAGTCTCATCACCACACAAGCACCAACAATTCAACCCCTTACGAGTAAATTTGTTTTGTGCAGGTGTTCTGAAAAATCTTACCAAATTTTTCCATCCAAATTCTCTCCACTGCAGGGATGAGGTACTTTTCCATTGTTGTTTATTTAGCTTTTCCCATATTTCCACTTGTAAAGTGAAATTCCCCTCTTTTTCCCATCTCTCTTTTATATATGATGTGTTGTCTCCTTTTAAGTCTTGAAGACCTTGGTATATTTTAGAAATGTATCTGATCCCTGGGATCCCTTTATATGCCATGAAGAAGACCTTCAGAACACCTGACTGGGCCCTTTCCAAATCCTCCTTTTTAAGTATATTGTTTATGTGGTGTCTAAGCTGAAAGAACCTGTAAAGGTCTTGATTTATTAGACCTTGTTTTTTCAAATCTTCAAAACTTCTTAAAATTTGCCCTTTAAAAAAATCGTAATATTTTATCAGTCCATTCTCTTTCCACTTTTTAAATCTAGTGTCTGTTTTATTAGGAGTAAAGTCTCGGTCATAGGCAATCCATTGCAGAAATCGATAGGGTTCTTTCGTTTGATTCTCTTTGACTATCTTAAACCAAATTTTTAGCGGGGTCTCTATCCACGGGTTAGTGTTATTCAAAAGTTTAGGTAAGACATTGTTCCCTATTATCGCCTGTAGGGGGATGTCACTTGTTATTTGGCATTCCATCTCCTTCCATTGTGCGGTGTAGACTGGGTTACATATCTCTACTAAAGTTTTAATTTGTGCGGCTTTAAAATAGTCCCTGATATTTGGCAGCGCAAGCCCACCTTTGTCTTTGTTTAGCTGTAGGGTTCTATAGCTGATTCTAGGTCTCTTGCCCTGCCATATGAATCTTGAGATCCATCTGTCCAGTTCTTGCCATGTTTTTTGGGGAGGTTCTACCGGTATTGTTTGGAAAAGGTATAGAAGACGTGGAAGTATATTCATTTTGACTGCTTCAATTCTTTGTGCAGTACCCAAGAATGGTATCATATTCCATCTTGCTAGATCAGATTTTATTTTTGCCACCAGTGGATCATAGTTTAGTGTTATAATTTTGTTGAGTTGTTTCGGGATATTGACCCCCAGATATTTCATAGATTCCATCTCCCAGTTAGTTTTGAGTTTGCTTAGTAAATATTGATTTGGGTCATAGTTGAATGTTAAAACTTGGGTTTTATGCATGTTTAATTCGTACCCCGATAAATCTCCATACTCTGAAAAAACTGAGATTAGTTCTGGAAAAGAGGTGTCCGGCTGCCCCAGGTATATTAAAATGTCATCAGCAAAAAGTGCTATTTTATGTTCCTTCTGACCAAGTGTAATACTTGAATTTTTTGATTCTGTCTTATCCACTGGCTCAGAGGTTCTATGAAGATTGCAAAGAGCAGTGGAGACAAGGGGCAGCCCTGACGACATCCTCTTTCCAGCTCAAACGATGATGATAATTTACCGTTAATCCTTATTTTAGCTGTTGGTTTTTTATATAATTCCTGGACAGTTCTAATGAAGTTGTTATGAAAATTGAAACTGGATAAGATTCTATATAGGAAAGACCAGTCAACCGAATCAAATGCTTTTTCAGCATCTAATCCCAATATGGCTGCATTTAAGTTATATTTTTTTATATGATGAATTATGTGTAAAGTGCATCTAATGTTGTCTTGTGTCTGTCTTTGTCTTGTAAAACCTGTTTGGTCTAAATGAATTAAGTCTGTCAGTATATTTTCTAACCTTTTGGCAAGGATAGTGGTAAAAAGCTTATAGTCCTGATTTAATACACTGATTGGTCTATAGTTGGAGCAGTCTAGTTTATCCTTTTCAGGTTTAGGTATGACTGCAATGACCCCTTCTCTCCAGGAGGGGGGGATTTCCCCTGTGTGGAGGACATAGTTAAATGTTTTCAGGAGGAGAGGAGATAGTTAGGCCATCTGTCACTTTCTTGTGGTAACGTATCATCACTTCCTGTTTTGCTGTCTGCCTGTGTGGTTTGCTCTCCAGCTCTCGAGCCACTAGCTATGGCTACTAGCTCTCCTTCCTCTCCTCCTCTGGTGTGCTCTCTCTGTCAGATGTTTAGCTACACCTCTGCCTCTTTTAGTGATAACGGTAAATGTAATAAATGTTGTCTTTTTGAGGCGCTCGAGGCGAGGTTGTCTGATTTGGAATCCCGGCTCCGCTGCATTGAAACACTGTCTGCGCCAGTTAATCTCGACGGACGCCCATTAGCTGCAGCGGAGCTAGCTAGCTTAGGTCCCCCTGTCACCGGTTCCCCGGCTCTCCTCTGCAGCGAGGAGACTGGGTGGGTGACGGTGAGAAGGAAGCCTAGTCGCAAAGCCCCGGTTCACCACCAACCTGTTCACGTTTCTAATCGTTTTTCCCCGCTCAGCGACACACCCGCTGAGGAAAAAACTCTGATCATTGGCGACTCTGTAGTCAGAAACGTGAACCTAGAGACTCCATCGGCCATAGTCACATGCATTCCTGGGGCCAGAGCAGGCGACATCGAGTCAAATTTGAAAATGCTGGCTAAAAGTAACTGTAAATATTCCACAATTGTTATTCACGCCGGCATTAATGACATCCGTCTCCGGCAGTCGGAAGTCACGAAACTTAATATAGAATCGGTGTGTGACTTTGCAAAAACGATGTCTGCCACTGTAGTATTCTCTGGGCCCCTCCCCAATCTGACCAGTGATGACATGTTTAGTCGCTCGTCATCCTTGAACCGCTGGCTGTCTGTGTGGTGTCCTAAAAATGACGTGGGCTACATTGACAATTGGAGCTCTTTTTGGGGAAAACCTGGTCTTATGAGACGAGACAGCATTCATCCCACTTTGGATGGTGCTTCTCATTTATCTAACAATCTGGCATCTTTTTTATCCAAATTTCCAAAACCATGACTACTCAGAGTTGGGACCAGGAAGCAGAGTCGCAGTCTTACACGCCTCTCTGCAGCTCCTCTTCATCCGCCACCCCTCAGCTTAGCCCCTGTCTTCCCCATCAGAGAATCGTTGTCTGCTCCCTCCAAAGTAAATAAAAATATAATGTATAAGCATCCCAAAGTGATAAAGCAAAATATTGGTAAAACTCAAATTAAACATAAAGCCTCTAAATTGAATGATTTGGCCTCTGTTCCTCCTCATAATTTAAAAATTAAATGTGGTTTATTAAATATTAGGTCTCTAACTCCCAAGTCTCTGTTAGTCCATGATCTGTTAATTGATCATCAGATTGATTTAATTTCCCTTACAGAGACTTGGTTAGGACAAGAGGATTATGTTGGTTTAAATGAATCAACTCCCTCTGGTTATTTAAACTGTCAAAATCCCAGAAGTTCTGGTCGTGGAGGAGGAGTAGCATCAATTTACCATTCCAAATTACTAGTTAATGTAAAGCAAAAAACATGTTATAATTCCTTTGAGGGCCTGGTCCTCAGTGTTGGGCACTTTAGCAATTCCAGGTTAAACCCAATTTTATTTGCCATAGTTTATCGTCCCCCATCAACCTATTCAGAATTTTTATCCGAATTTCCTGATTTCTTAGCTGATTTAGTGCTGAAATCTGATAGAATAATTATAGTAGGGGCCTTTAATATACATGTGGATGTAGATAGTGACTGCCTTAATGTGGCTTTTAATTCAATATTAGACTCGATTGGGTTTTCTCAGAAAGTAGGAAATTCTACTCATTACCTCCACCATACATTGGACCTTGTTCTGACATATGGCATAGAAATAGAAAATCTTGTAGTGTCTCCTCATAACCCTGTACTGTCAGACCATTGTCTGTTAACCTTTGATTTTACTATTTCTGACTATTTGGCTCCTAAAGAAAAATATTATCACAGTAGATGCCTCTCAGATGATGCTGTTTCCAAATTTATGCAGATTGTTTCCTCTATGCCATGTGTCAACACAACGGAAATAAGCTATAGACAGCTTGCTCCTTCTGTAATTGATAACATGGTGGATAGTGTTTCAGCTTCTCTGCATCAGGCTCTAGACCTGGTGGCCCCCTTAAAAAAGAAAAAGTCTAATCAGAGATTTTTAACTCCTTGGTTCAACACAGAAACTCGTAGCTTAAAACAGAAGACTCGTCAATTAGAAAGAAAATGGCGCTCTACTAATTTAGATGAAATCTATTTAGCTTGGAGAAATCATCTTTTAATTTATAAAAAATCTCTTAGAAAAGCTAGAACGAGTTATTACTCTGCATTAATAGAAGAGAACAAGAATAATCCCAGGTTTCTTTTCAGTACTGTAGCCAGGTTGACAAAGAGTCAGGACTCTGTCAATCCTAGCATCCCCTTAGAGCTTACTAGTCAGGACTTTATGAACTTTTTCAATAATAAAATTTCATCCATCAGAGATAAAATCAATCAGATTCTTCCCACAGTTAACTTAAATACTGTAACTACTACAACTCCTTCTATTGATGTCTGTCTTGATGAGTTTACTCCAATCGACCTTTGTGAGTTAGACAAAATAGTTTCCTCATCCAAACCTTCAACTTGTCTTTTAGACCCTATTCCTACCAGGTTATTTAAAGAAGTCTTCCCACTTATTGGTAGCTTTATTCTTCATATAATCAATTCTTCATTAACTTTAGGCCATGTACCGCAGGCTTTTAAAACGGCTGTAATTAAACCCTTACTCAAAAAGCCAACGCTAGATCCAGGAGCTTTAGCTAACTATAGACCAATCTCTAATCTCCCTTTCATTTCAAAAATCTTAGAAAGAGTTGTTGCTACGCAATTATTTGACCACCTGCAGGGAAATGGTTTATTTGAGGAGTTTCAATCTGGGTTTAGAATCCATCATAGCACTGAAACAGCCTTAGCGAAGGTCACTAATGACCTCCTCATTGCATCTGATAATGGACTAGTTTCTGTACTTGTCCTTTTAGATCTTAGTGCAGCTTTTGATACTATTGATCATAATATTCTACTTGATAGATTAGAACACTATGTTGGACTTAATGGAACTTTGTTGCAGTGGTTTAGATCTTATTTATCTGATAGGTTCCAGTTTGTTCATGTAAATGATGAGTTTTCTCTCAGCTCAAAGCTTAGTCATGGAGTTCCACAGGGATCTGTGCTTGGCCCTACTCTTTTTAGTTTATATATGCTTCCGTTAGGCAACATTATTAGAAAGCACTGTATAAATTTTCACTGTTATGCAGATGACACACAATTATACCTGTCAATGAAGCCAGATGATACTAATCAATTAGCCAAGTTAGAAGCCTGTCTTAAGGAAATCAAAGTTTGGATGACTTGTAATTTCCTGCTATTAAATTCAGATAAGACTGAAGTCATTCTTGTTGGTCCAAAAAACCTTAGAAATTCCTTTCCAAATCAAACTTTCAGTTTGGATGCAGTTACTCTTTCTCTTAATAGCTCTGTGAGGAACCTTGGAGTTATTTTTGATCAGGATTTGTCCTTCAATTCACATATTAAATTTGTTTCTAAGACTGCCTTCTATCATTTGCGTAATATTGCCAAGATTAGGAGCATCTTGTCTCAGAGTGATGCTGAGAAGCTGATCCACGCTTTTGTTAGCTCGAGATTAGATTATTGTAATTCTTTATTATCAGGCTGTCCTAAAACATCTTTAAAAAGTCTTCAGCTGATCCAAAATGCTGCAGCAAGAGTTTTAACAGGTACTAGAAAGAGAGATCATATCTCTCCGGTTCTGGCCTCCCTTCATTGGCTTCCCATAGAGTTTAGAATTAAGTTTAAAATCCTTCTTCTTACTTACAAAGCTCTAAACAATCAGGCTCCTTTTTATTTAAAAGATCTGATACTACCGTATCATCCTAACAGAGCACTACGCTCCCAAAATGCAGGTTTACTTGTAATACCTAGAATCTCCAAAAGTACAATGGGAGGCAGAGCCTTCAGTTATCAAGCTCCTCTCCTGTGGAATCAGCTGCCAATCTGGATTCGGGAGTCAGACTCGATCTCTGTTTTTAAGAATAGGGCTAAAACCTACCTTTTTGATATAGCCTACAATTAGGGAGGGATCATGTGTTTCTGAACCCTCCCTTAGTTATGCTGCTAATAGGTTTAGTCAGCCGGGGGACCTCCAGTAATGCACTGGGCCTCACTCCTTTCCTCACTCTCTATGAAATATTTTTTTTTTGCTGGTCATTAACATTTGTTTGTTCTCTCCCATAGATTGAGTCCCCATCGTGCTGTTTGCTCTCTACATGTCTGTTCTTTTCTTCTTCTCTGTCCCCTCACCCCCCAGCCAGTCGCAGCAGATGACTGCCCCTCCCTAAGCCTGGTTCTGCTGGAGGTTTCTTCCTGTTAAAAGGGAGTTTTTCCTCTCCACCGTCGCCAAGTGCTTGCTCACAGGGGATCGCCTGATTGCTGGGGTCTTTCTGCAACTGTGGGGGTCCTCCCTACAGTTGATAGTGCTATGAGATGACTGTTGTTGTGAAATGGCGCTATATAAATAAAGTTGAATTGAATTGAATTGAATTGAATAGTTGCTGTTTAAAGGTTTTGTACCACTCTGCTGTATAGCCATCTGCTCCTGGGGATTTGTTAGCTTTAAGTTTCATGATTGCTTTTTCTAATTCTTTAGGTTGTATTTCTGACAGTAGTGTTTTATTTTGTGACTCAGTAAGTTGGGGAAGGTTTAATGTGTTTAGGAATGCTTCGGATGCGTTTTTATGTTTTTTGAGGGAGTACAAGTTCTTGTAGTAGTTCTCGAAGCTTTTAAGAATATCCTGAATTCTAAATTTTATTTCCTTTGATACTGGGTCTCTGATTTTGTAGATTGCTCTCTCTGTTTGTTGTTTCCTCAATTTATAGGCTAGTAATTTTGCCGATTTGCTGCCTGCTTCATAGTATTTTTGTTTCAGAAATGTAAGTTTCTTCTGGATTTCTATTGTGTAGATCTCATTTATTTGTTTTTTAATTTCCTTAATTTTGAGCGAGTCATTAGAATGAGTGTTGTCTTTGTGCTCTTTTTCTAGGTTCTTAAGTTCTGACTCTAATGTGGTTAGTTTTTCTTGTCTCAGTTTCTTTTGGAGTGCCAGTTTTGCGATAATCTTTCCCCTTATTACAGCTTTGCATGCGTCCCACAGTATTAAAGGGGCTATTTCTCCATTATCATTTTCTTCCAAATATCTGAGAATATCTGATTCCAATTCATCTTTCAGTGGTCCTTTCAGGACATTTGAATTTAACCTCCAAGAAAATGTATTATTTGTGTATTTTTGGATACTTAAGTCCATATAGATCAGACTGTGGTCAGAGAGATCCATCAGTCCTATTTCACATGTTTTTACTCTTCCAATGTCTCTACTAAACATAAAAAAAATAGTCAATCCTTGAGTATGATGAATGTGGTGCTGAGTAAAATGTATAATCTTTTACACTGGGGTTGAATTCCCTCCTCACGTCACAGATTCCCATTTCTTTTAGTAGCATCCGAGTTTTCCTACTTTGAGTGTTATTTTGATGTGGAGAATTACCTGATGCATCCCAGTATGGATTCAGTCTTAAATTGAAGTCTCCACCACATATCACTAAACCTTGGGCTTTAGTTATCATTAGGTCAAATACATTTTTATAAAATTTCCAGTTAGCCCCTGGAGGTGCATATACATTCAGCAGGGTGATATCTTCTCCCTCTAGCCACCCAAGTACCATACTGTATCTCCCTTCTTTATCTTTGTGTTCTGATTTTTTTTCAAATATAATTTTGGTTGAGATCAATGTCGCTACTCCCCTCCTCCTCCCTGACTTATATGAAGATGAAGAGATCAATTTAAACCCTTGTCTACTGAGTTTAGTGTGCTCCACGTCTGTTAGGTGGGTTTCCTGTAAAAATATTATTCCTGCTTTGTCTTTTTTCATTTTGCCTGGAATCTTGGATCTTTTAACTGGATTCAGGATCCCTTTTACATTATATGAGATTATTTTGGTTACGCCTTGTTTCTCCATTGTGTTGTCTTATTTAGTATAACAGTATGGTGGCCCTCTTTTATGCTACTCAGAAACTGAAAGAACATTAAGAACATAAAAAACGTTAAGAACATAGTATATAAAACTTTAAAACAAAAAACTGACAAAAGATCTTCCTGAGCTGAGGTCTTTTTAGTGACCTTAGAAGAGCCATGATGGTGTGTTGGCCCTGAGGGAAATTCCTCAGATTCCGTACGTGCTGAGGGCCCTCTCTTACCCCTGTAAGTTGTCCCATGTTTTTAACGTGAATTTCAGATCCCAATCCGAACTTGTAATGATTTTTTTTTTTTTTTTTTTTTTTTATGCCTATACCCTATGAAATTGTGCGCAACCTCCCACCACCATCACAGCAAACATTCACGTTAATACAGTATTTGTTAGTGTGGAGAGATCATGTGGTTCATTGTCACATTTCTATTTTAACAAGTTTTTTTTTTTTTTTAAAAAAGACTTATTTGTTTCTAATATTATGTCTGTTCCATGAAATGTTTTACCACATGCTGATTCTGCATCTCCTTTAATGTTTGGTACCTTGTAGGAGGAGGGTTGGATGTGCAGATTGACTAAAAATAACGTTATTCCCTCCTGTAAACGGCCAGTTTTTCCTTATAGCTCTGGCGCTGGGTTTCCCGCTGCTGGTCCGTGGATTTTGAGGGTCTTTGTGTGGACCACGTTTGAGCCTTGATTCTTTCGATCGGGTCTGCTGCGGGTTTATACACCGTTACCGGGAGCCCTCTTCTCGCCATATCCGTGGTTGCTTCTTCCGCCGAGTTGTAGAGACACGTCTCGTCGCCGTAAAGAACCCGCAACTTCGCCGTAAATGGCGTCTGGAAGCGCAGTTTTTTTCTCTCGTAATACCTTTTTAGCATTGTTGTATTCCCGACGCTTTTTAAGGACCTCCGGGGCGTAATCGTGTTCCACGAAAACTTTTCTTTCTTGGTGCATAAATCCTTTTTTCTGACGAGCCAGTCTTACAACCTCTTCTTTTATTCTGGAGTTGGTGAACTTTACCACCACCGATCGAAGAGACGCTTCCGTCACCGGCCTAGGGGCTAATGTACGGTGCGCCCTTTCTATCTTCAAGTCGGTGGTTTGGGGGATATCCAACTTCTCTCTCAGTATGGATTCCACGCATGCAGCCATTGTGGTGAAACCGTCCTCGACTCCTTCTTTCAGACCATGAATTCTTATGTTGTCTCTTCTCAGTCTTCCTTCTTGGTCGGTTAGCTTAGCCTCCAGTCTTGACTGTCGTTTGTGTAGATCCAGCACGGTATCTTCCAGCCCTTTTATTCTTTCCTCTGCTTCCAAGATTCGGTCCTCGGCCTGGTCCACTCTGCTGTTTGTCCTTTTTATTTCGTCTTTGATTTCACGAAATTCGGCTCAACACTCTCAGCGAAATCGTCTTAATTCTTTAAGCACCATTTTTAAGCTAACCTTTTTGCTAGCGTCATTCAGCTCCTTTTCTTCTGAATGGAAATCCTCCGGATCAGATTCTACGGCCGATGCGTGTGCTGGCCTGGTAAATGTTGATTTCTTCTGTTTTCCTTTAGGCATGATGACTTTGTCTTTTGATTTTCACTCTTCCAAAAATCTGTTAAATCTGATTTTCAAGGTATTTTCACGGATCGGGTCTGGGAGCTTCAGCGTTAAGCTGCTATCACCATGGTGTCCAGACCGGAAGCCCATCTTATCTTATCTTATTTGCCATAGTTTATCATCCTCCATCAACCTACTCAGAGTTTTTATCCGAATTTGCCAAATTCTTAGCTGATTTAGTGCTGAAATCAGAATAATTATAGTAGGGGACTTTAACATACATGTAGATGTAGATAGTGATTGCCTTAATATGGCATTTAATTCAACATTAGACTTGATGGAGTTTTCTCAGAAGTAGGAAATTCTACCCATTATCTCCACCATACGTTGGACCTTGTTCTGACATACGGCATAGCAATAGAAGATCTGGTAGCGTATCCTCACAACCCTATACTGTCAGACCATTGTCTGTTAACCTTTGATTTTACTATTTCTGACTATTTGGCTCCTAAAGAAAAATATTACTACAGCAGATGCCTCTCAGATGATGTTGTTGCCAAATTTATGCAGATTGTTTCCTCTATGCCATGTGTCAACACAACGGAAATAAGCTATAGACAGCTTGCTCCTTCTGTAATTGATAGTATGGTAGATAGTGTTACAGCTTCTCTGCATCAGACTCTAGACTTGGTGGCCCCTTTAAAAAAGAAAAAGTCTAATCAGAGATTTCTAACCCTTGGTTCAAAACAGAAACTCGTAGCTTAAAACAGAAGACCCATCAATTAGAAAGAAAATGGCACTCCACTAATTTAGATGAAATCTATTTAGCTTGGAGAAATCATCTTTTAATTTCTAAAAAAATCTCTTAGAAAAGCTAGAACGAGTTATTATTCTGCATTAATAGAAGAGAACAAGAATAAGCCTAGGTTTCTTTTCAGCACTGTAGCCAGGCTGACAAAGAGTCAGGACTCTGTCGATCCGAGCATTCTAGAGCTTACTAGTCAGGACTTTATGAACTTTTTCAATAATAAAATTTCATCTATCAGAGATAAAATCAATCAGATTCTTCCCACCGTTAACTTAAATACAGTAACTACTACAACTCCTTCAACTGATGTCTGTTTGGATGAGTTTCCTCCAATTGACCTTTTAGAGTTAGACAAAATAATTTCCTCAACCAAGCCTTCAACTTGTCTTTTAGACCCTATTCCTACCAGGTTATTTAAAGAAGTCTTCCCACTTATTGGTAGCTTTATTCTTCAAATAATCAATTCTTCATTAACTTTAGGCCATGTACCGCAGACTTTTAAAATGGCTGTAATTAAACCCTTACTCAAAAAGCCAGGATCCAGGAGTTTTGGCTAACTATAGACCAATCACTAATCTCTAATCTCTCTTTCATTTCAAAAATCTTAGAAAGAGTTGTTGCTACACAATTATTTGACCACTTGCAGGGAAATGGTTTACTTGAAGAGTTTCAATCTGGGTTTAGAATCCACCATAGTACTGAAACAGCCTTAGTGAAGGTCACTGATGACCTCCTTATTGCATCTGAAAATGGACTTGTTTCTGTTCTTGTCCTTTTAGACCTTAGTGCAGCTTTTGATATTATCGATCATAATATTCTACTTGATAGATTAGAACACTATGTTGGACTTAATGGAACTTTGTTGCAGTGGTTTAGATCTTATTTATCTGATAGGTTCCAGTTTGTTCATGTCAGTAATGAGTTTTCTTTCAACTCAAAGCTCAGTCATGGAGTTCCACAGGGATCTGTGCTAGGCCCTACTCTTTTTAGTTTATATATGCTTCCGTTAGGCAACATTATTAGAAAGCACTGTATACATTTTCATTGTTCTGCAGATGACACACAATTATACCTGTCAATGAAGCCAGATGATAGTAATCAATTAGCCAAGTTAGAAGCCTGTCTTAAGGAAATCAAAGCTTGGATGACTTGCAATATCCTGCTATTAAATTCAGATAAGACTGAAGTCATTCTTGTTGGTCCAAAAAACCTTAGAAATACCTTTCCAAATCAAACTTTTAATTTGGATGCGGTTACTCTTTCTCTTAATAGCTCTGTGAGGAACCTTGGAGTTATTTTTGATCAAGATCTGTCTTTCAATTCTCATATTAAATTTGTTTCTAAGACTGCCTTCTATCATTTGCGTAATATTGCCAAGATTAGGAGCATCTTGTCTCAGAGTGATGCTGAGAAACTGATACATGCTTTTGTTAACTCTAGATTAGATTAT
Source organism: Pholidichthys leucotaenia (assembly GCA_020510985.1). NCBI lineage: Eukaryota > Metazoa > Chordata > Actinopteri > Cichliformes > Pholidichthyidae > Pholidichthys > Pholidichthys leucotaenia. Next base: position 96,848,511 of record CM035843.1, read on the forward strand.
TGTAACTCTTTATTATCAGGTTGTCCTAAAACATCTTTAAAAAGTCTTCAGTTGATCCAAAATGCTGCAGCAAGAGTTTTAACAGGTACTACAAAGAGAGATCAAATCTCTCCGGTTCTGGCCTCCCTTCATTGGCTTCCTATAGAGTTTAGAATTAAGTTTAAAATCCTTCTTCTTACTTACAAAGCTCTAAACAATCAAGCCCCTTTTTATTTAAAAGATCTGATACTACTGTACTATCCTAACAGAGCACTATGCTCCCAAAATGCAGGATTACTTGTAATACCTAGAATCTCCAAAAGTACAATGGGAGGCAGAGCCTTCAGTTATCAAGCTCCTCTCCTGTGGAACCAGCTGCCAATATGGATTCGGGAGTCAGACTCGATCTCTGTTTTTAAGAATAGGGTTAAAACCTTCCTTTTTGATATAGCCTACAATTAGGGAGGGATCATGTGTTTCTGAACCCTCCCTTAGGTCGTCGTCGGCCTCCGTTGGTCTATGATGACCATGGAAGAGAATCCTAAACGTCTACTCTGCTGGAACAGCACCGCCTGTGGCTGAACAGGCCGATGTGCACCGGTGTTCTACCTTCCAGCGTTGGGCGTTGGTAGGATTCAAGCCTGGGCAGGAAGATATGGAGGACAAGATGTTACCCATGCAGCATGTCCCCCCTCTCCATGTCACTGATGAATCCAAAGGAACAGCAGGACTGCTATAGTTTGGCACCAGCGCTGTCGCAGGAGCTGCCAGAACGATGTTGAGCACAACAGGGAACTGCCTTAGGGGCTCCGACTCCGGATTTTTCCTCAGGGTTGACTCCCGAAGCCTTTCCCGTGACCAGGTGTGCCGCAAGGCAGCGGAGGTTTGAAATCAGGGTTTACCTTCCCCTAGATGGGCTACCTTCCCAGGTTGACGAGCCACCATCTACCCGAAGCATCTGGTTTTAAGGCGCCAGAGATCCGCCCTCGCCCCTTCTCCTATTAGTAAAAGCAGTTCCGCCGGGCTTAGAGACTAAACCACACAGGCAGGCTAGGAGTTGGACTTAGTTGTCAGAGGCTTTTCGAGACGCACGCCGTAAGGAGCATTTTATGAGCACTGGGAGCTTAACCCCAGTGCCGCTCCTGGCTATGACAACCTTGGAACCCTCCCTTAGTTATGCTGCTATTAGGTTTAGACAGCCGGGGGACCTCCAATAATTGCACTGGGCTTCACTCCTTTCTTCACTCTCAATGAAATTTTTTTTTTTTTTTTTTTTTTGCTGGTCATTAACATCTGTTTGTTCTCTCCCATAGATTGAGTCCCCATCGTGCTGTTTGCTCTCTACATGTCTGTTCTTTTCATCTTCTCTATCCCCTCACCCCCCAGCCAGTCACAGCAGATAACTGTCCCTCCCTGAGCCTGGTTCTGCTGGAGGTTTCTTCCTGTTAAAAGGGAGTTTTTCCTCTCCACCATCGCCAAGTGCTTGCTCACAGGGGGATCGCCTGATTGCTGGGGTCTTTCTGCAACTGTGGCGGTTTCCCCTACAGTCGAAAGTGCTATGAGATGACTGTTGTTGTGAAATGGCACAATATAAATAAAGTTGAATTGAATATTATAATTTGTTTGATGATCTGAAACATTGATGTGACAAATATGCAAAAATATGAGAAATCTGGGCAAATGCTTTTTCACAGCACTATCATAAATTTGCTGATTTAATCCAGTATGAAAGCATTTTTTTCTTCTACTTGTAAATTATTCTTGGAACTTAAAATTAGTAATTTTTTACTTTTGTTTCATTGTATGAAACAAAAGCCAACTGAGCCACCACTCCGGTGGTGGCTCAGTTGGTAGAGCACCCGCCCCACACCCGGGAGGCAGGGGTTCAAATCCCGGCCGGGTCATGCCGAAGACCATATAAAAGTGGAACTTCCTGCCATCCAGCTTGGTGCTCAGCAATAATGGAATGGAGGAGGGAAATCTGTGGCGGCGCCTTGCATGGCAGCGGCCCTCTGATTCTGCACTGGGGTGTGTGTGATTAACACAGTAGATAGGTAAAGCACAGTCTCGTTCTACTGTACATGATTGGTTGTACGGTTGAATGACAATAAAGGTGATTTAATTTTTTTAATTTAATGAAGTGGGGAAATCGGTTCATTCCAACTAGTTAAGTGCTAGCAATTAGTAGTAAAGCCCAAAGAAAACAATAGAGTAGTTGGTAATTTGTGCATAATAGCACTGTGACGTGCAAAGGTGGAGTGCGTGCAGTACTGTGTCTGGAACCAACCAGAAGATACATATCATACAGAAAATAGCATATTTTACAGTGTGGTTAATGCACAGTATATGGGTGATGCCATCTTAACTTCCAATATAGGCTTCAAGTTAGTCTTGCCAAATTTCTGCCAAATTCCTGCACGAAAAATTGATTTCATGTCACATACTAGTTGGACATGCCCCAAATCCGAGTTGCTCAGAGACAAGAAACTCACCAATAAGTTTGCCTCTATGTCTACCATCCTTGATAAGTTAAAAACTAAGGAGGCTCATTCTTCCAAATTAATATACGCACTTTCATCAGCTTGTTTAAGGATTTCAACAGAAATGACAAATGAGTTATTATAAATTGTCCCTACATCATTTACATGTCACACTGGCAGTGATGAACACCGAGGCACCACATCTGTCTCACAGATGTTCATTTCCAACTACAGGGACAATAAAATGCACTGTCTGCCCCATCAGGCTAAAAATAAAAGGCATCCAATTGGGTGTATTAATTAAAGAGCACCGGTCACAGAGTGCTTCTCCATCTCTGCTGTGAGAAGTTCAGGCAGAGCTGCTTCACAAAATCAGTGTGCAAAAATTGACTGATTTCTTCCATCTTGCTGTGGTTGTTTGGGTCAATAAGAACATTACTTACTGATCCCAGATAAAGTGGTTTAATTCCTCTGCTAGAAATTAGCAAAGCAGACAATATTTGCTGTGTGCTTTGAAGTGTAATCGCCCAATCACTTTAAACATCTTTTTATACAAATTAATCCAATCTTAAGCTCAAAAAAACATCTGGGCATCTGATTTTGTTTTTTGCACCTCTGATGTTAATCTCCCAACTGTATATTAATTATACAGTACTTTCCTCCAGTAACTCAAAGTAAAGCTAAGGCTGATGACACTGCATTTAGTTGCTGCAGATAGGTGCTCATAAATGAATAAATCCATTGACCTCATTATTTTTGTTGATTAAAATTTACAAAATGTATTCTATTCCTGTAGTATTCATCTGGTAATGGGGTTTTACAATCAGAGTTCACCCATCTCAGAATGATTAACATAATAAAAGGATCTGTTTTAAATGAAATCATTTTTTCTTTTATTCTAACCAAGAAGCTCTGTATGTCAAACTTGATTCCAACACCTCAACCAAACAACTTTTGAATGGATCTTAAGTGCCCCTTTTGTCATCTTTAATGCTTTTGTAAATGCAGAACACCATAAAACGCAAAGGTTATGTGATTGGTCAGGCTTGTCTGCCTGCTAATTAACAGGGTAGCACCAAATCCTACAGACAGATTTGCATGGAATCTTTACCAGAGGTGTAGCTTGTCCAAGTGTTGATGTGATTATGTTTTGTCTTCGATCCAGATCACAATACAGAGCCACAACATTTTCATTTTAAATACCAACTGAGCCTTTCCTTGGTCTGATCCGCTCTCCAGTGCAGTTTGTGGCTGCAATGCACCTGTAAGCTGGCTTGACAACTGCCTCTATTTAAAAGAAGAAAAAGCAGTCCTGGCAGATGTCTGCAGTTTTGGACTATCGTTTTACAAGCACCCACATGGGTTGTAAGATGGGTGAAAAATTCAGGGCATGCTATTGTCAAGTTGGACGGCTTGCTAAAATTCTAAGCTGTGACATTTCGCTCAACCCACAAAGGTCAGCCTTGTGGAGTGCAAGGTGGAAAGTCAGTAGATCACAAAATTCAAAAAGATTCATCGTGTTACGGCAGTGACATTGGGGCTTGATGCTAGATTGCTTAAAACATAGACAACTGAGCACTATCTGTAATATAGCTATGTTACAACCAGTTTTGCAATAAAACCCAGGATTGTAATATTTTATTGCAAAACTGGTTGAGATGACAAAACTGATGAAATGCTTATTGCAATTAGTTGTCAACCAGTTTTGCAAGAAACAACAAAAAAGTTTTGCAGTAAAACCCAGAACTGCAAAAATTTTATTCCAAAACTGGTTAGGATGACTAAACTCTTATTGCAAATAGTTGCCAATAGGGCTGTGCGATATAACGATATACATATAGCAGATGACAATATAAAAACATCTATCATTTCACAGACTACTCTTATCGTTTATATTGTGATTTGAAATGCACATACTCCCATTTCTTCAGCAAAGCTCTTCATGCATTGCTTGTCAGCACCCCGCCTCTCCCTCGCAGTGCGTGCAGCGGAACAGGTGTGGTGTGTGACTAGGCTCTCCAGTGGTTGCTAACTCCAAACTACTGGTTTGGTCAAATAGCTGCTACTCCTGTTTGCCAATGATGTGGGACTGTTTTCCATCGTGCTGCATCAGAGAGGATAGTCTGCTAACCTCATTTTAATAAGAGGTAAGTAACATTAACACCATGTCTAATTATAAAACGGAAAATGCTAAATGATGATGTTAAGTTGTGCTAATTGGAAACATTATAGTGCATCAGACCATCGTTTCTTTGGTTTAAATCAGGGGTGTCCAACTATGTACCATGGAGAGCCAAGACCCTGCAGGTTTTACCTCCAACCAGTGTCTTCAACAGCAGATTTCTGTGAACTTCTTCCCACTGATTGCTGATAAGTGAAAACACCTGCTGAAGAGACTGGGTAGAAGAGAAAACCTGCAGGGTCTTGGCTCTCCATGGCACATGGTTGGACACCCCTGGTTTAAATTATTACTGTTTCTTAGTCTTGTCTGAAAAAGTTTATTAAAGCTGCAAAAGTGCATGATCGTGGCACATACACGCAAAATAATAAATAAATTAAAACAGGTCGGAGGAGCAAGTTGGCTCTTAATGTAATTTATTTGATTTCTAATTATTTTAATTAGTCAAGTAGCAACAATGAATAAAGTTAAAGTCATCAGATGTATTTTATTACATTAGTTTTTGTGTCTTTGATTGTCAGACCATGACCAATCTGAAATACTTTTACTAAGAAGCAAGTAGGTTAAATCAGGCCAGAATGGCAGGCTTCTTCAGGCTCTAGCTCCACACTTACATTTTCAATAAACTAACAGCTAATTTATATCTGTAGATGGCAGCAATGGGTAATTTTCTCATTTTCATACTTTTTTTTTAATGTTATGTGTTTTGTTTTTTTGCTATTCTCCTCTGGCTCAGGAAATACATAACTTATTGATGTTTACTTTTTATTCATATATGATCTAGAAGAAAAATCTGAAATTTATGAGAATGTAATTTCTGTCTGTAATTTCCCAGTTTGGGATCAATAAAGTATATCTATCTAGAATCAAGTCTCAAATGCACATTAAAAAAACTATTTTATAATAACACTGCAAAATTATGAGACAAAGGTGCATGTAAAAAAAGTAAAAAACAAAAAAAGGAGATGGTCCTTTTTATGTGATTATCTAAACTAGGATTTACAGAAAATGTATATTGTGATATATATCTTTATCGTGATATAAGATGATATGAATTTTTTGTCATATTGCACAGCCCTAGTTGCCAACCGGTTTTGCAATAAAAAAAAAACATAATTGCAATAAACTTTTTCAAGAAGCAGAAAATCTATATTCAAGCATTTGTTGTAAGTCATTCGAAATATGTTTCTACACTATACTGTACCAAGATGATATATGAACCTAAATGGGCTGATGAGCAAAATAAGTGACTGACTGAAAATGACAAAATGCATTTCTCACATTAAAAATCCCAGAATTATGACCAAATTTAACAAATTTAACTAACAGTAACAGAGTATAAAATTACAATGTTATTGCAAAACTGTTTATCGCAAAACTGGTTGGCAACTAACTGCAATAAGAGTTCCATCAGTTTTGTCATTCCAACCAGTTTTGCAATAAAATTACTGCATTTCTGGGTTTTACTGCAAAACTGGTTGTAATATAGCTAATATTGCTGACATAGCTACAAAATTTCATGAAAATTTGTGTAAGGATGTGAAGAAATAGTGGGAATTAATCAACAGGACTGAGATCTTGGGTCCATGTCTACAAAAAAAACAAAAAACAAAACTGTGACCATCAACGAAATGGTAGCTCGGGGTTTCAATCACCAGATCCTGTGGTCTGTTTGCCAAAATTTATGTTCAAGACACTGAGCTGTATAAATAGCAACACTATTCCTTTTACCAAAGGGCTTCTCTCTTTATAAATGTCCTGCAACAACAGAGGACATTTATGGGCTAAATACTCAGTTTTAAACACAGGCCACACAATGTTATGATTATCATGTAATTAGCACTTAGGTGAATTACCACTGTCAGAGCACATCCCCTAGACAGTATTCAGAGGAAAGCCGAGTAGAGCGGGAGGAAGCAGAGGGACACTTGGGATGACAATGATGATCACGAGACTATTTTGAGTGTCCTCTCTAGCCTTCCTCAAGGGCTCATGGGCATCTGTCAGCGAAAGGAACAAATGCATGAGGCAAGACAGCATGTGAGAATAGTCCAAAAGAGCCACTGTGATTCTTCAAATCCAGAGTGTTAGAAAGAGGTTGCAAAGGCAATGCGTTATGTGAGATATGAGTTGGGAAACTCTATATCCTGACTTAAGGTATATCTAGTCAGTGATTACATTTCACAAGAGACTTAAATTCAGACTATTCTAGTGGTAAATGTAGGGATTAGAATCAGGACTTTTAATGCCGCTTTTATAGCAAGACCTCGTTGGCTGGGCAGAAAATCCATTGATAGTTGAACAAAAATGCAGGCTGAAGCAATAAATGCAGAGCCCTACATGATAAAAATCCAGAGTGTGAGGATATCAAGCATGTTTCACATCAAATAAAACAAACAATCCCCAAGATGACAGACAGGCTCAACCCCATTATTATTTATTGCGTGTCAGCAGCAAGTGGCAGTTTATCAAATGGCTGCTTAAATCCATGTTGTCAGAAGGGTGGGGATGTTTCCTGACTGCCAGGGAGGTGGCAGAGTAGGGATTTATGAACTTTCCCCAGCAACTCCTTCCTCAGAGATGGGATGCCCTTTTTATATAGGCAAGACACACTCACTTAATTCATCTTTGGCTAATAACATGGACCATATTGTCAATAAAAAGGCAAAACAATTTTACCTTAATGGCTTCTTGAGCTGCTTCAATTAGATAATTATAGCTTTTTTCCTCATCAGGTGAGAAGCAGCCCAGGTTGGCTGGCTGCTGTAATTAGACACATCATTTTAATGCTGGTCCAGACTTCACCCAGCACTGATTACTTATATAACGCCTACAAAACAGCTTTGAGTCAAAGCAATCTGGAAGCTGGATTGCTAAGGCCCTAATTGTGGCTAATCAAATGCCTGCACATCGACACACGTCTTTGTTTATGCGGCTCGAGCAAGTAGAGGTGGTTTGTTTGTGGAATGAGACAGCCATTCGACATAATCAGTTTGATTTATTCAGAGCAGAGGAGGCTGCCGATGTCAGACATATTTTTGCTTGCTTTCTAACTGTGCCAAATGTCAATAATAAGTCAAACAGTTTGTCATCTTTCTGGCCTTATGAAAAAAACATCCTTCCTTTATTTATTCTCCTTACATCATGTCAAAAAAAGTATGTGGACACTGAACAAATTTCTCAAGCAATAAATTACACCTTTAATTACTGGCAGACAAATCTACAACCAATAACTTTGTTTAAAAAAAAATAAAAGCACTGTTATCACATTGTTTCATGTAGGTTAAATTAAACATGTGCAGATGTGAGCTCTTTAGTTGCCAATATTTCGGTTCCACTGTAATCTGCATCAAAACGTTTCACCAATAATGACAATAATGTACTGTGCTCATCTATATTAATAATAATAGCCAGACTGTAAGCACAGAAGTAGCTCATTCCACCTTGATGAACACACTCAGGGGTTAGTAAAAGTCTTCATCTCTCTACACATGCTACATGTATATAACTTAAGCCTACTCACAGCTGAAATGACACATATGCACATGTCGTGACCTATAACTTTAACCTTGTGTACAACCTGCATGAAACCACGGCCTTTATGTAAAGATCAACAGCATAAGAGTTCTCCACAAATGAAGACTTTGCATCTGGCTACAGTAACATTGTAACTAGGGATAGGTTCAAAATATCAAAAAATTGTTATCAAATTGATTTTATCTGAATGATCCAATATTGATTCACAAAATCCTAAGATCGATCTTGTTAATACAATGCCTTTCCATGTCTGAAAGTTATAGGAGTTTTACAGGAGATCGCTCGTGTAGCTGAACTCTCATCTTCACATATTTATTTTATATTTACAGCAATAAGCCTCTAAGAAATTCTTTTTTTTTGCATGGAAAATAGTCATAATTTTAAATTATAATGGAAAAATATCTCACTGAACTGATATTCAAGTCAGATCAAAACTGAATTGAATCGGTACCTTCTGAATCGTAATTGAATAGATTCTGGAAAATGATCGTGATTCCCAACCACAATAACTCCCTCCTCACCCATTTTTGTAAGCTGCGTTCTGCCAAACTGAAAGTTAACAATTCTCTTGAAATGTGTTTTTTTAAAAGGGGATTTCTTTCCTGTATGTAGTTTTTATAATGCTTGTGCCTGTTCAAATGCTTACTTTTTGAATCAGTGAGGTTCTTATTAACTATTTGATGCTATAAAAACAGGGGTGTGGTCCCAATTGAGCACAATCGTGATTGATCATGACTGAAGGAGCTGATTATATAGACTGCTCCAGTTCATGAATATTACTGTACAGACCCCAGCTGCAAATGTCATCATTGACACAAAATTGCAACACCCTAAATCTAGGAAGCACAGCTTCACTTTTTTTTTTTTTTTTTTTTACAATGGATGTAACTGCCAGCATGTTGTCCATAATTATACACAATCCATCCATCCATCATCCATCCATCCATCCATCTTCTACCGCTTTTCCGGAGGTCCGGATCGTGGAGGCAGCAGTTCAAGCAGAGAAGCCCAGATTTCCCTCTCCCCAGCAACCTGCTCCAGTTCTTCAGAAAGGATACCAAGGTGTTCCCAGACCAACTGGGAGATGTAGTCTCTCCAGCGAGTCCTGGGTCTGCCCCGGGGTCTCCTTCCAGTGGGACGTGCCCGAAACACCTCAAGTGGGAGGCGTCCAGGAGGCACCCTGATCAGATGCCCAAACCACCTCAACTGACTCCTTTCAATGTGGAGGAGCAGCGGTTCTACTCTGAGCCTCTCCCGGATGGCTGAGTTCCTCACCCTTTCTCTAAGGGTGAGTCCAGCAATCCTACGAAGAAAGCTCATTTCAACTGCTTGTATCTGCGATCTCATTGTTTCGGTCATTACCCAAAGCTTGTGACCATAGGTGAGGGTAGGAACGTAGATTGACCGGTAAATCGACAGCTCTGCCTTAGAGCTTAGCTCCTTCTTCACCACAACAGACTGGTATAATGTCCGCATCACTGCAAATGTTGCCCAGATCCGTCTGTCAATCTCTCGCTCCATTCTCCCCTCACTCGTGAATAAGACCCCGAGATACTTAAACTCCTCCACTTGGGGCAGGAGCTTGTCCCCAATCTGGAGAGAACAATCCACCTTTTTCTGGCTGAGGACCATGGACTCGAACTTGGAGGTGCTGATTCTCACCCCAGCCGCTTCATACTCAGTGGCAAACTGTACCAGTAAGACCTGTAGGTCATTGCTGGATGAAGCCAACAGGACAACATCATCTGCAAACAACAGAGATGAGATCCTGTGGTCACCAAGCTTGACACCCTCCGTTCTCTGGCTGCACCCAGAAATCCTGTCCATAAAAATTATGAACAGGACCAGCAACAAAGGGCAGCCCTGGTGGAGTCCACCTCTCTCTGGGAATGAGTCTGACCAAGTGTTGGCAATACAAACCAAACTCTCACAACGGTCGCATAGAGACCAGATTGCTCATAACAACAAATCTGATACCCCAAACTCCCGAAGCACCCCCCACAAAAAAACACGAGGGACATGGTCGAATGCCTTCTCCAAGTCCACAAAACACATGTAAACTGGTTGAACAAACTCCCATGAACCCTCGAGGATTCTCGAGAGGGTGAAGAGTTGGTCCGATGTGCCACAGCCAAGACGAAAACCACACTGCTCCTCCTGAATCCGAGGTTCAACCAACGGCCGGACCCTCCTCTCCAGTACCTTGGCATAGACCTTCCCAGGGAGGCTGAGGAGTGTGATCCCTCTAAAGTTGAAGCACACCCTTCAGTTCCCTTTCTTGAAGAGAGGAACCACCACCCCAGTTTGCCATGCCAAAGGCACTGTCCCCGACCTCCACGCAGTGTTGCAGAAACATGTCAACCATGACAGCTCTACAACATCCAGGGCCTTTAGGTACTCAGGGCGAATCTCATCCACCCCCGGGCCCAGCCAACAAGGAGCTTTTTAACCACCTTGGCAACCTCAGAACGTGTGATGGGCGAGTCGTCCCCCTCGTCCACAAGCCCTGCTTCCTCTGTGGAAGGCATGTCAGTGGGATTGAGGAGATCCTCGAAGTATTCTTTCCACCGCCCGACGATATCCCCAGTCGAAGTCAGCAACACCCCATCCGCACCATACACAGTGTGGACAGGGAGCTGCTTCCCCCTCCTGAGCCGCCGGACAGTTTGCCAGAATCTCTTCGAGCCTGACTGAAAGTCTTGTTCCATGGCCTCACTGAACTCCTCCTACACCCGAGTTTTTGCTTCAGCAACCACCCGAGCTGCACTCCGCTTGGCCTGCCGGTACACCTCAGCTGCTTTGGGAGTCTCACATGCCAACCGAGCTTGATAGAACTCCTTCAGCTTAATGACACCCTCACTACTGGTGTCAACCACTTGGTTTGGGGGTTGCCACCACGAGATGCACTGACGACCTTGCGGCCGCAGCTCTGAGCAGCCACTTCAACAATGGAGGTGGAGAACATGGCCCATTCAGACTCCATGTCTTCAGACTCCCTCAGAATGTGGTCGAAGTTCTTCCGGAGGTGGGAGTTGAAGACCTCCCGGACAGAGGCCTCAGCCAGATGTTCCCAGCACACCCTCACTATATGTTTGGGTCAACCAGGTCTGAATGCCATTCTCCCCTGCCATTGGCTCCAACTGACCACCAGGTGGTGGTCAGTTGACAGCTCTGCACCTATTTTTACCCGAATGTCCAAGACATACAGTCACATGTCTGATGACACAATGGTAAATGGTATTCACTTATAAAGCGCTTTTTATTCTCATCTCTTGATGACCACAGCGCTTTACAGATCCTGCTATCAACCCATTCACACTCACATTCACACACTGATGGCGGCATGCTACCTAACATGGCGCTTCCAGACCCACCAGGAGCAATTGGGGGTGAAGTGTCTTGCCCATGGACACAACGGCAGGATATCTGGGGAGAGCGGGATTCGAACCACCAACCATGCGGTTATTGGACGACCTGCTCTACCTCCTGAGCCACTGCCACAATAACAAAATCAATCACCGGCCTGCGACCTTGGATGTCCTGGTGCCAGGTGCACATATGGACACCCTATGCTTGAACATGGTGTTTGTTATGGACAAACTGTGGTTAGCACAGAAGTCCAATAATTGAACACCACTCGGGTTCAGATTGGGCAGGCCGTTCCTTCCAATCACCCCCTCCAGTTTTCACTGTCATTGCCCATGTGTGCATTGAAGTCCCCCAGTAGGACAATGGAGTCTCCAAGAGGAGCACCCTCCAGCACCCCAGTCAGAGAGTCCAAAAAGGGTGGGTACTCTGAGCCATCATTTGGTGCATAGGCACAAATGATGGTCAGGACCCGTTTCCCAACCCCAAAGCACAGGGAAACAACCCTTTCAGCCACCGGGGAAAACTCCAATATAGAGACAGCAAGGTGGGGGGATACAAGAATACCCACCCCTGTTCATTGCCTCTTGCCCAGGGCAACTCCAGAGTAGGCCAAGTTCCAGCCCCTCGCCAGGAGACTGGTTCCAGAACCAGAGCTGTTTGTTGAGGTGAGGCCGACTATATTCAGCCGGCATCTCTCAACCTCATGCACCAGCTCAGGCTCCTTCCCCACCAGAGAGGTGACATTCCACATCCCAAAAGCCAGTTTAGGAAGCCTGGGATCGTACTGCCAAGGTCTCTGCCTTCGACCACCACGTGATCCACATAGCACCGGACCCCCATGGTCCCTCCTGCAGGTGGTGAGCCCACTGGAGGGCGGACCCATGTAACTCCTTCGGGCTGAGCCTGGCTCAGTCCCATGGGCAGAAACCTGGCCACCAGGCACTAGCCATCTAGCCCCTCCCTCTGGCCTTGCTCAAGGGTGGGGCCCCGGTAATCCCTTACCAGGTAGGGTACACTGAATCCTTGTTCGAACATTCATCATGAGAGTCTGTTGGATAGTTCTTAGTGCTCGAGTTTTCTGCCACACTCGGTCTCATGACTTCTTCTGTTTTTATATTTGGGGCACTGACTGGAGAGCACTTTTGAATTTCATTGTACCTGTGACAATGACAATTAAAGATCTATCTATCTATCTATCTATCTATCTATCTATCTATCTATCTATCTATCTATCTATCTATCTATCTATCTATCTATCTATCTATCATCTGTTGCATCTTATGCCTTGTGGGTTTATGTGTTTTTGTTATTTTCCTGTTTGTGTTAGTGTCATATCTTTATTTCTGGCAAACAGGCAAGTGTGTTTTCATTTTCAGTCACCTAAACATAAATTACCTTGTCTGATTCCCGGTGGTGAGACTCAGTCCTCTGAGCTGTCACCGCCTGCTGCAGCTGCAAACCTTTTACCTACTCTCTCCGTGTCTCTTCCCAATCTCTCCAAGTGCCCACTGAGCCACCGGACGATGGAGAAGCCTGGGGCCCTGGAGGACCTGACCCCAGCCCTGCAGCCACAATCTGGGTGGAGAGAGGGTGCTGTTACCAAGCTGATGCCAGTGCCTACTATGGAGCTTCCCTGGGCCTCAGCTACATCCAGGAAGTGGACCCCTAGCCACCATGACGGCTGAGCCACCGGCATGGGTCACTTCGCCTGGGAGTCTGAAGACTGAACCGACCACCAAGCCTGCTGCAAGGGCTACTGTGGCAGGGCTGGAGCTGGACCACCAAAAAGACCAGACCCGGGAAATTGTTGCCTGGATTGACGGAGTCCTGGACGGCAGTGGAGCCCGAGTTCAGGCAAGTGCCCTCTTCTGTTTCTATTGTTTCTATATTGGAGAGGTCTTGTTTGGCTCTTGGAGAGGAGAGCCAAGTGCAGCCGTCAGCTGTACCTGAGCTCACCTCGTCGGGCTCTGCTGCTGCCAGTGACCCTGACCCTGTTCTTCTGCCTGTTTTTTCTGAGCCTTCTCCCAGGGTCACCAGAGAAGATCCACCTGAGCCAGATGCCTCCGTGGTCCAAGGTCATCTCCAGGGGTCATCGTGGGTCCAGCTCCTTCCACTGAGGCTGTTGTGGATGCTCTGTCCCAGCCCAGGATCCCTGTGGGTGCTGTGCCATCTCCTGCTGAGGTCATCGCGGGTGCTCCATTCCAGCCGGGGGCCTTCAAGGGTGCAGCGTTGGCCTGGTCCGGGCCCACCGAGGGTGCAGCTAGGGCCCAGTCCGAGCCCACCGTGGGTGCAGCCATGGTTCACTAGGGATCCATCGAGGGTGCTACAGTGCTCCAGCCTGGAGCCACCACGGGTGCTGCAGTGCTCCAGTCCAGATCCATCAAGGGTGCTGCAATGCTCCAGCCTGTAGCCACCGCGGGTGCGGCTCCACTTCATTCCGAAGCCACTGCGGGTGCTACCATGTCCCAGCCTGAGACCACCATGGGTGCAACCTCGCTCCAGTCCGGAGCCACCGTGGGTACAGCCTTGTCCCAATCCGGGACCACTAAGGGTGCTGCTGGCCTGACCAAGAGCGTTGTGCTCCCTTCTCCTCTGCCAGACACCGTTGTGTCCCCTCTCCTTTGCTGCCTGATGCCGTCGTGGTTCCTCCTCCGCTGCCTGACGTCATCATAATTCCCTCGACTCCCCTCGCCTGCTCACTATTTGCCCTCCCTGTCAAGCGGCCGCGTAATGGGCCATTCCTTCTGTTCGGGTGGCTAAAGAACTCTGGCAGGCCACCCGACAGACTGAACTGCAGAGTTGGGTGGCCCATGTTCTCTGGGTGGTCACCCGACTCATGCTATCATACTATCTGGCGGGCCTGGGACTCTGGTCGCCCGCCTGAACTGTTCAGCTCCTCGGTCCAGGGGGCTTTGGGGGGTTGAGGGTCTGACTGGTGTGGGTCCTGAGTGGGATTTTGTTTCATTCCCTCCTAGGATGCTCCCCCTACCACCCTCCCTGGGTGAGTTTGTTGTGCCTTGCTGGGGCGGGGGGCAGGTTTTTTTTTTCTTTTTCTTTTGATGTTAGCCTGGGGTGTATGGGATCCACCCCTTGAGAGGGGGGCTCTGTCATGAGCTGAGTGCTGGAGTTTTCTGCCAGACTCAGTCTCATGACTTCTTCTGTCCATCACTCATCTGTTGCATCTTATGCCTTGTGGGTTTATGTGTTTTTGTTATTTTCCTGTTCGTGTTAGTGTCATATTTTTATTTCTCTATGATTTATATTTATTTAGTATATTATTTTTATTCTGTATTTCTCTAGTGTTTCCTTTTTCTGTTGACAGCTGTCAGGGGCGTGAAGCTTGTGTGGGCGTACCCTGTCAGCTGTCAGTTGGGTTTACCTCCCTCTCACGGCCACAGCTGATTCCATTTTGTATCATTGCTTTCTCCTGCCTGTTCAAGTACCCACACCTGTTGTTTATCATGTTAATGGGTTTTGATCCTTATATAAGTGCTGTATTTTCTTTTTTCTTTGCCGCTGAATTGGTTATCTCCTCTTCATCTCCACCAGAGCCCAGCTTTGCTCTGATGCGTATTTCTAACGTAAGTTATCCATCACTGTGTTTTGATTGTTCTGTTGAACTTTGTGTTTATTATTTTTTGTCAATAAATATCCAAACTCACAGTTGGTGTGTGGGTCTCAATTCTCTGCCCTAAGAGGCAATCATGACACTGGCCCTTCACTCAGGACCAGTTTATCCTGGGTGACCCTACCAGAGGCAAATTGCCCCTGGCAACATAGCTCCTGGGATCACTAGAGCACGCAAACCCCCCACCATGATAAGGTGACAATCCATGATGGAAATTATACAATCTATTGTGGAAACCCACCAGTCAATGTGTGAGTCTGATGAGCGTCCATTCAACTATCTTGGAGAAGTAGCAATTCTTATGAATTGTGCAAGGACAGACAGACATACGTAGCACCATGCCATTAAGCTTGTTTCACCAGTGAGCTAAAAACAAATACAGCCACATCCACTATCAAAGTCTATCACAGCAAAATTAAAGGGCCTATATCATGATATTTTAAGCCTTTCAGAGTAAACTATATGCATGTATGTGATAGTATATTACCTTTGGTACACTGGAGAATGAGTTTCTTATGAAAAATGAGTTATTTTCGCGAGCCCGGAAGTAAGATGCCTCGATCTCTGAGGCTCTGCCTCTCCTTCTTGTGGCTGCCGCCCATTTCTTAACGTAACCCCTGAGCTGACTGCTGCAGCGTGTTGCTGGGTTCTGCCCATGAAAACAAGGAAGGCTGAACAATCTCCTAAATCTCTCACAGCCAAAGACACATTTATGCCACTTACAAGACATTGTCTTACGTAAAAAAGCAAACAGTTGTTGTCACTGACCAGATTAGGTGCGAGAGGAACTACTTCTTCACAGCGTCAATGCTAAAGTGAAAGAGTTTTGCCGATCACCGCTCCGTTAGCTGCGCAGAGAAAGTGGGTGTGTGCGTTAGCCTGGGGGCGGTGCTGGCAGCATAGGCACTTCCTGGAGTGGGCGGCTCACCCACTTTCATACGTATGAACGTGGGGACCCAGTCATTATCAGGGACAGGGCGGAGCAGCAGCTCAGAGAGCAGGGTTGAGGAGGAATACTTAGAGATGCGTGAATGGAGCAAAATACCACTTTGGGGGTGTTTTTGGTGAGGAATTAACATTATAACATACTTAAAAGCTCAAAAAAGTCAATTTTGCATTTATTTTATTATTTAGCGAATGCAAAGTCCTTAAGCCAAGCAGTTGCCTCCTGGTTTGCTGTATGGAGGGTGTGTAATCCTCCTTCCAGTCTTTGGAGCAGGCAAACCTCTATGATGTGTTCCATTGTTTGCTTCTCTCCACATGCGCACAGTGGGCTAGGGCTACTGCCCCATCTGTGAAGGCTGGCCAAGCAGGGGCCATGTCCAGTCCTGAAGCGATTGAATGTAGACCACTGTCTCCTTGGGAGGTTGGTGCCCGGGACCTATTGGTTGGGGTTTATCACCAGCTGTTTGTTTGGGACCTCCTTGGTCTTCCATTCCTCTTGCCAAGCTGTCTGGATGGTAAAGTCAGCTGGGGGAGGGTTTTTCCAAATCGGCTGTCTGGATGAAAGTCGGGCAGTGGGTGGGGTGTAGATATCTGCATGGATTGGTAAGTGAGGAAAATCTTTAACTTTTTGGAGCATCCTTTGAGTTAATGCTGCTCGCCGGATGTGTGGAGGGGCTATTTTAGGGGCGATTTTGCATGATATAGGCCCTTTAAGGTAGCAGTCCTAACTAATATTTCAATCCAAACATTTTAGTGTAGGCACCATAAAATTGTTTAACTGACTATTAATAGTTTCTTGTTTCCAGATAATGCAGCATTTATAATATACAGCTTTATTCCTATTATCAAATTACTGTCCAGAACTGCCTGTATTTTACAGCCATTTATATCAGTGTATTATGTGATTATTGATATTACACTATCACCATCCGTAGGTTCCTAGTGCAATTCCTCAATTTGTAAACGCAAAGATAAACGCTGTGTTTCACAGTTATTTATTCAAACCAAAATCAAAAAAGAGACAAAATGAAAGGCCATCATTCAGCTCTTCACTTTGTTGTTTTGGTTGAAAGAGTACTACAGATGCAATGTTTGCTTGAAGACTGTTCATGGAGGAGTATAGAGAAGGTCAGAAGGAGTTGCACTGTATGTTTGTGGATCTTGATAAAGAACAGAAGTCAAGAGTGGCAGATAAGTATGTGAGGGATATGGATGAGGCAGCAAGACAGAAGTGAGGTGTGCTGTAGGAGTGGCAGCTGGATTTAAGGTAGGGATGGGATTACATCAGGGATCAGATCTGGGTCCCTTCTTGTTTGCCATGGTGATGGACAGGCTGACTGATACTGTGATCTATCGGAAGCAAGACAGAATACATGTGTGTGAATGAGAGGGGGTAGGTGTAATGCTAAAGATACAAGGAGTAGAGATACTAAAGGTAGATGTCACGCCGCGCCATTCATCAGCGGCGTCACCTGCTCACGCACCTGCTACTCGTCAGCGGCGAGGGATAAAAGCCGCCTCGCCCTGAGCTTCGGCCTGAAGCCGTAGACTTCATTTCCCTTCCATGGGCTTCTACCACATTCTCTTCAGCATCCTCGTCACCGGTAAGAAAATCGCTTACCTCATCTCTCCAGTCTGCTCCCCTGTGCACAGGTGGATTCCTCGGCGGCGGACAATCCCGTCCCTCGTCTCTCCTCGCTGCTGCACCGAGCCCTGCAGGTGGCTGTCTCCCGGGCTTCCATCCTTGAAGCGCCAGTCATCTGTCCCAACAAGTAAGCTTCTCTCCCTCGCCTATTCTCCTCCTGTGTTGGTGTGTGCTCATCACCCTGTGTCTGATTTCTCCCATAGGGTTGCCGGCTGAACGGTCTCCTGCCTCTGGGTCCGAAGCAGACGCCACCACCAACACATTAACATTCCGCAGACACGCACCCAAACATCCCTGTTGTTAATAAACAGTTTGAACTACTCTGAGCCTGTGTGTGTGCGTCTCCTGAGCCGAACGTTATGTCAGTACGGCTTCAGCAGAGCGGCTCGGCAGACGGCGGGCTCGCACACCGGTTTACCATCCTCGAGGCTCGGGTGGATCAGATTGTTTATCAGCAACAGGTGGTTCTTAATCAATTATTAGAATTAACTAACCGATTGAACCGCTTGGACCCCCAACAGCCGTTCCTCCCGACTCGCCAGGGTGGCGCGGCTCCTGCTGTTCCAGCAGCCGTCCAGCCGGCTCCAGTGGCACCGGTTCGGCTCACACCGATTCCGACCCCCGCCCGCTTTAGCGGTAAGCTCGGCGGAGCGCGGGGGTTCATTATGCAGTGTGAGTCCGTGTTCCACCGTGTGCCCGGAGATTTTCCCTCGGATCACAGTCGAATTGGTTACATAGGGAATCTTTTGGAGGAGCGTGCGTTAACTTGGACCTACGCCGTAATGGCGAGGCCCAGTTATGCCACCCTCACCTATGACCAATTCGTGAGGCGCTTTCTGGAGGTCTTTGACCATTCTCAAACCGAAACGGTCCAGGTCGATCGGCTTCTCACTCTCCAGCAGGGAAGCCGGTCGGCAGCGGACCACTCGGTCGACTTCCGGGTAGCGGCGGAGGAATTGGGCTGGGAGGAACGCTCCCTCTGTGGCCTGTTCCTCCGCAGCCTCAATAGTGATCTGAGGGATGAACTGGCTGGTCGGGATATCCCTGGGACGCTAGCGGAGCTGACGTCCTTAGCGGTAAGTTTGGATAACAGGCTGCGCGAGCGCTCCTCGGGGCGGAGGTCTTCTTCTTCTCGCCCTCGTGGAGCCTCGCCGCACCTGTTCCAAGCTCGCCCCCTGGCGGCGCCGCCAGCATCGCGCCCCGAGGAGTCAGAGCCGATGGTGACGGGCTGGACTAAACTTTCCCCTGTGGAGAAACAACGCCGCCGTGAGTTGGGCCTCTGCATGTATTGCAGAGGCGACCAACACACCGTGGAGCGTTGTCCACGGAAAGCCAGTCGGTGGGGTCCGCGAGTCACTGTTAGAAGCCTCGCGGACGTCAATCGGTTAGGATCACTCACTCAATTGAAGCTGCCCATCCGTTTTTGCCATAACCCCACTGGGCACCTCACCCACGCACTGGTGGATTCGGGCGCAGAAGGCAGCTTCATTTCACAAAGCCTGGCAACCCGATTGGGCATCCGCTGTCAGGCACTCAACACTCCCATCTCCCTAGTCCACCTCTCCCGTGCCACCCTTGGGAGAGTGACACATCAAACTGTCCCCCTACCAGTCATCATCTCGGGAAACCACCGGGAGGAGATGACCTTTTACGTCCTTCCCAACTCTGTGTCGCCCGTCATCCTGGGGTATCCCTGGCTCCGCCTTCACAATCCGGTCCTGGATTGGAAATCAGCTGGGATATCGGCATGGAGTACGTTCTGTATGGGCACCTGCCTTCAGTCCGCTGCCTGCTCTCCGTCCGCTCCTCCCCCTGCGACGGACGCTGCACCCCCGGACCTGTCTCTGGTGCCCCCAGAATTTCACGACCTGGGTATGGTGTTCAGCAAAGCGAAAGCTATGTCTCTCCCCCCTCATCGGCCCTATGACTGCGCCATCAACCTCCGCCAGGGGGCTCCCTTACCTTCTGGTCGCCTTTACAGCCTGTCTGCGCCGGAGAAGGAGACGATGAACGCCTACCTGAAGGAGTCATTAAGTGCTGGGATTATCCGCCCATCATCGTCACCCGTGGGGGCAGGGTTCTTCTTCGTGGGAAAGAAGGATGGGTCCCTCCGCCCTTGTATCGACTACCGGGCCCTCAATAATATCACGGAGAAGGACCGTTACACCCTGCCTCTCATGGACACTGCTTTCCACTCCCTCCAGGGGGCGACCTGGTTCACCAAGCTGGACCTACGCAGCGCTTACCACCTCGTCCGGATCCGGGAGGGAGATGAGTGGAAAACGGCCTTCCGTACCCCGAACGGCCACTTTGAATACCTGGTGATGCCGTTCGGGTTGACCAACGCTCCTGCAGTCTTCCAGCGCCTCATTAATGACGTCCTCCGGGACTTCATTGGCCTTTTCGTGTTCGTCTACCTGGACGATATTCTCATCTTCTCCAAGTCCAGGGATGAGCACCAGGTCCACGTGAGGCGGGTTCTCCAAAGGCTGCTGGAGAATCGTCTGTACGTTAAGGCAGAAAAGTGTGAATTTTACGCCAGGAGTACGTCCTTCCTGGGGTTCATCATCGCCCACGATAAGGTGCTCCCCGACCCAGAGAAGGTAAAGGCGGTGGTGGAATGGCCCACACCTGCATCCCGGAAACAGGTGCAGCAATTTGTTGGCTTCGCCAATTTCTACCGCCGCTTTGTCCCCAACTTCAGTGCCATCGTTGGACCACTGACCCGCCTCACGTCCCCGAAGGTCCCGTTCCGGTGGACCGAAGAGGTCGCTGCCGCCTTTGAGGCGCTGAAGGCGGAATTCTCCTCCTCCCGGGTCCTTCGCCAGGTCGACCCTGCGCTGCAGTGCATCGTAGAGGTAGACGCTTCGGACACGGGAGTGGGAGCAGTGCTGTCCCAGCGGTCACCGGACGATGGCGCCAAACGACCATGCGCCTTCTTCTCCCGGCGCTTGTCCCCGGCGGAGAGAAACTACGATGTGGGGGACAGAGAGCTCTTGGCCATCAAGCTCGCCCTGCAGGAGTGGCGCCACTGGTTAGAGGGGGCGAACCTGCCGTTTGTGGTCCTCACGGACCACAAGAACTTGGAATACTTACGATCTGCCAAGCGCCTGAACGCCCGCCAGGCGCGCTGGTCCCTGTTCTTCGCCAGGTTCGAATTTTCCATCACCTTCAGGCCTGGCTCTAGGAACGTCCTGCCTGACGCCCTCTCCAGGCAGTTCGCCCCCGTGGAGTCGGAGGAGGCGCCCCACTCCATCCTGCCCAGGTCGTGCGTCGTGGGAGCCATCTCGTGGGACATCGAGAGCAAGATCCGGAAGGCACAGGAGGTGGAACCTGACCCTGGCGGCGGACCGGAGGGGAGGCTGTTCATGCCATCCGCGGTCCGAGGAGAGGTCATCCACTGGCTCCACACCTCCAAGCTCACCTGTCACCCTGGCACCTCCCGGATGATAGATCTCCTCCAACGGTCCTTTTGGTGGCCAGGCCTGCGGAGGGATGCAGCCCGCTACGCCCGGGCTTGCCCAATCTGTGCCACCTGCAAGTAGGGAAATGCCCCTCCAGCGGGTCTGCTCCAGCCCCTGCCCGTCCCTGGCAGGCCCTGGTCGCACATCGCGCTGGATTTCGTCACCGGACTCCCTGTCTCCAACTCCTATGACACCATCCTGACCATCGTGGACCGCTTCTCCAAGGCCGTGCACTTCGTCCCCCTGCGAGGCCTCCCTACTGCCCTGGAGACGGCGGACCTCCTCGTCCAACACGTGGTCAGGCTGCATGGGATTCCGGTGGACGTGATCTCGGACCGGGGCCCCCAGTTTTCATCTGAGGTTTGGAGGTCTTTCTGCAACGCCATCGGAGCCAAGGTGAGCCTCTCCTCCAGCCATCACCCCCAATCCAACGGGCAGTGTGAGAGGACCAACCAGGAGCTGGAGGCTGCGCTCCGCTGTGTGTCCAGATCCAAACCCACGTCCTGGAGCAACCATCTTGCCTGGGTTGAATATGCCCACAACACCGCTCGCTCTTCTGCTACAGGGATGTCCCCCTTCAAAGCGTCCCTGGGTTACGACCCCCCGCTGTTTCCGGAGCAGGAGAGTGAAGTAACTGTCCCGTCAGTTAGGGCCCATCTCAGGCAGTTCCGCTCCACCTGGGCTGCCGCGCGCCATGCGCTATTACGCACAGCGGAGCGCAACAGGACTGTGGCGGACCGGCGTAGAAGACCTGCCCCGGCGTACAGAGTTGGGCAGCTTGTTTACATTTCCACCCAGGACGTCACTCTAAAAGGCGAGAGGAGAAAGCTGGCACAGCGCTTCATGGGTCCCTATCCCATCACCCGGATCATCAACCCGGTGGCTGTGCGCGTGGCTATTCCCCCCTCCCTCCGCATTCATCCTACTTTCCACGTGTCGAAGGTGAAACTGGCAGTCTCTGACCCCCTTTGCCCTCCTCCTGCAGCGCAACCCGCGCCCTGGATGATTGGTGGCCATCCGGCCTGGTCCGCCTCCTCCATCCTGGACTCCCGGCGCCGGGGTCGTGGGTTGCAATACTTGGTGGACTGGGAGGGCTATGGGCCCGAGCATCGACAGTGGGTGCCCCCGTCGTTTGTGTTGGACCCATCGCTCATCGCGGACTTCCACCGAGCGCACCCGGATAAGCCATCGCCAGGAGGCGCTGCTAGAGGGGGGAGTACTGTCACGCCGCGCCATTCATCAGCGGCGCCACCTGCTCACGCACCTGCTACTCATCAGCGGCGAGGGATAAAAGCCGCCTCGCCCTGAGCTTCGGTCTGAAGCCGTAGACTTCATTTCCCTTCCATGGGCTTCTACCACATTCTCTTCAGCATCCTCGTCACCGGTAAGAAAATCGCTTACCTCATCTCTCCAGTCTGCTCCCCTGTGCACAGGTGGATTCCTCGGCGGCGGACAATCCCGTCCCTCGTCTCTCCTCGCTGCTGCACCGAGCCCTGCAGGTGGCTGTCTCCCGGGCTTCCATCCTTGAAGCGCCAGTCATCTGTCCCAACAAGTAAGCTTCTCTCCCTCGCCTATTCTCCTCCTGTGTTGGTGTGTGCTCATCACCCTGTGTCTGATTTCTCCCATAGGGTTGCCGGCTGAACGGTCTCCTGCCTCTGGGTCCAAAGCAGACGCCACCACCAACACATTAACATTCCGCAGACACGCACCCAAACATCCCTGTTGTTAATAAACAGTTTGAACTACTCTGAGCCTGTGTGTGTGCGTCTCCTGAGCCGAACGTTATGTCAGTAGATGAGGTTAAATACCTGGGGTCAGCCATCCAATGCAATGGACAGTGCACAAAAGAGGTGAAGAAGAGTGTGGGCAGGGTGGAGTGGATGAGGTGGGTGTCAGGGGTGATTTGTGACAGAAGGATGGTAGCTAGAGTGAAAGGGAAGATTTACAAGACTGACAAAAAGAAAGGAGGCAGAGCTAGAGGTGACAGAGTTCAAAATGCTAAGAGTCTCATTGGGAGTAACTCGCAGGGACAGGATTAGAAAGGAGTATATCTGAGGGACAGCTCAAGTTGAGCAGTTTGGAGACAACATAAGAGAGGCAAAGCTGAGATGGTTTGGACATGTGCACAGCAGGGACAGTGGATATATTGGACAAAGGATGTTGAAGATAGAGCTGCCAGGCAGGAGGAGAAGAGGAAGACCACAGAGAAGGTTGATGCATGTAGCGAAGGAGGACATAGAGAGGCTTGGTGGGACAGAAGAGAATGCAAGCCATTGGGTGAGATGGAGACAGCCTCATAAAGGGAGCAGCCAGAAGATGAAGTAGTTTTGATTGAATTGTTATTTTAGTTATTCTTTTTTCTTCCTCATTCCTAATGTATGGGGATAAAATACAATGAAATGAAATAAAATGAAAATAAAAAAATATTGATACACGCATACCTTTATTGTAACATGTATACATACATTTATATTACAAAATTTGTCATTTGCCACATTACTACTGTAGGCTGTATAATTGCGGCCAACATGAAACAAAATGTTTTAGGAAAATATCAGGTGGGGCATTGAAGGAGAATGCAGAGACACAGACATAGACACAGGACATACTTTCACACCAGTGGAAAATCAAATCATTTCTGAGGCACCAAACGGTTGATTTTCTCCCCACTCAATCTCTCCCTGTCTGGCTCTCCACATCAGTGGCTCCCTGGCTCGTGATTGGCCATGCTCTGAATGGTGAAGGCCATAATTGACCTTGGCCACAGACAGCGTGAGGGCCCAAACTGCTCAGCCCTACATAATCAGTCCCACAGTCACCAATGACAAAAAAAAGACAAAGAAAAAGTCGCCAAAAGAAAACAAAGTGACTTAACTCTGGTTGAAGGGAAAAGGGTCAATCCAGGGAGGAGTAATGTTTCTGTAGAAAGAAATAACGGGGAGAAAAGTGGCATACAGACAGATGGAGAAAGTGGGAAATTGAAATAAAAATTCCAGCAAAACGAGAGAGCTTTTAGAGTCACCACAAAACAAAAATCTTTTGTATAAACCTCATAACCAGTCATGATTGCAAACCCTCCTAAAAGTAGGTGAGAAGAGGTTCATACGAAGAGGGGGAGTAAACATTAATATGCAGAGCGACTGCTCACTACCCCACTGTGGAAATGAAGAAATTGTTTATTAATGCTGCCAGCATAAAACCTGTTAATCCGTGGAAAAAGGTCAACCTCCAGAAAGCTGAGGTGCATTCACAATGTTAAGCAGATCTCATATGTATAAAAGTCACGTCGACAGCAAGTGCAGACAATGGGGGCTTCGGCAGACCTGTCTGATTATCAACCTCAGAGACAAAAATGGAGACAGGAGCCAAATGAGGAGGGCTGACAGTAAACAGCTGGGTGAATAGTGTACACAGAAAAATGTACAGTTACATCTTTTTTTTCTATGACCTATATACACATGACATGAATATTATGTATGGAAATAAGAGACTAACTACACTAATAGGAACGTGACAATAACTAATATGTGAGGGCACCTTCAGGACCAAAATTTGCATTTGGAAAACCTTTGAGAATTTACAGATTTGAGAGTGACAAGAAGAAGGAGTTAAAGTAAGATGATGGTGGTGAAATCTCAAAGACGCAACATGACAGACAGACACAAAGAAAGAAATATATGTTGACTTTGTTCCTCATCTTCACAGATCTTTTGGGTTTGTGGATGGCAAGAATGTGTGTAGTTGTTCTTTCCAACACTCACTCAAATGTGCCAATAACACTATGCTTTATGGATGGCTTGCAGAAAAGGGAATCAAAATCATGAGTAGGACTCATGATCAAGTCTGTGTTTCATATTGTAAGAATTTTAAGCGCACTTTTATCTGTTAAAACATTAAAACATGTAAAACAAATAGTATATATTGCTTGACTAATCCATAATTGCATAAGTATAATTTGTTCACACAATCTGCATAATTTTGTACTTCAAAATACTGAAATGTAATGCATACGTATGTACCATTTGCAGTTACCAAAAATTGCTACTGCAGTACAGGGTATTTATGTAAAAATTATATTTATACACGTCTTACTGCAGGGGTGGATACAAACAGTGACACCTTGAAAGTGTTTTGCCACTGAAAGCACTTAAGCTTTCAATAAAGTTTCCCTAAGGCAGAGACCCTTTAACACTGAAGGAGTAAAGCTCCCCTGGCTCATTACACACACACACACACACACACACACACACACACTGTGAGAGAAAGACAGGATGGAGGATGAGCCTGTGGCATGCAATCGCTACACTGTTCAATAAGAGACACACAAGATGATGATGGATTGAGCCGTCGCCAACGACAGCTCTCCCTCCTTCTGGCTGCATTAAATTGTAAGGAGGTGCCTGTGACGGAGATGGCTGATGAGGCCGATGCGCGAAGTGCACGGCGTGTCGCAATCAGAACAGATGTAATGCATGATTGGATGAGTGGGTGACACCGACTGCTGTAGATGTCTCTGTTGCTGGGCGGCACCGTGACGTGCTTTGTGGTGGGCATCCAACTGGGCAGTTCTGTCCCTCTCGAAGCAGTCAACACCTTCGTGGCAGCTCTTTCGGCAGAGGGAGCAGTTCTTAGCCTGCATTTCCCATGTCATAGGATCGATCCTGCACGACTTGAGTGAGGCTTTGAGGATGTCTTTATACCACTTCCGTTGACCGCCCCGCGACCTCCGCCCTTCCTCCAGCTGGCAAAACAACAGGAGTTTAGGAATGCGCTGATCTGTCATCCAAACAACGTGGCCGGTCCAGCGCAACTGGGCACATATGATGAATGGCTCGATGGTGGTGATATTGCACAGACGGAGGACTTCAGTCTTGGCAACTTTGTCTCACCACGTGATTCCATACAGCTTCCTTAAACACCGCATGTGAAACTGTTCAAGTTTTTTCTCATGGGGGTCATAGGTTGTCCATGACTTGCACCCATAAAGAAGTGTAGATAGAGCAACGATGCGGTAGACCTTGATCTTGGTGCTTAGATGGATGTCACGCTTCAACCATAAATGATGCTGTAGGCGTCCATAGGATGCACTAGCCTTGCTGATATGGTGGATAACTTCGTCATCAATCTTGGCGTTCTGCGAGATGGTGCCCCCCAGGTAGCAGAACTTGTCAACTGCCTTGAGGGGTTCGCCCCGAATGGTAATAAGAGGATTTGTCGGGAGCGTACCAGGACGAGGTTGATGTAAAACCTCTGTCTTCTTGATACTTATGGTGAGTCCATAACAATTTGTCACTCTAACACACTGGTCAACGATGAACTGCGCGTCTTCAAGAATGTGAACGATGAGCACGCAGTTATCGGCGTAGAGAAGCTCTCGCAGCATCATGCATGACGTCTTTGTTTTAGCCTTTAAACGCTGCTAGTTGAATACATTGCCTTCAGTGCGAAACCGGATTCTTATACCTCTGTCGCAGTCCTTGAAGGCATCAAGAAGCATTGCGGCGAAGATGATACTAAAGAGTAGCGGGGCCATAACGCACCCCTGCTTAGTGCCGTTAATGACAGGGAATGGATCGGAGATTGAACCACTCTCAACCACCCACCCGAACATGCCATCATGGAATGAGCGGATGATATTGATGATGTTAGGAGGGCGCCTGACCCTGGTGAGCAGCTTCCACAGGCCCTCTCTCCCAACAGAGTCGAAGGCCTTAATCAGGTCTACAAACACTATGAACAAATGACGATTTTGTTCTCAGCACTTCTCTTGCATTTGCCTGGTTGCAAACATCATGTCAATGGAGCCTCGTCCTGCTCGAAAGCCGCACTGACTCTTGGGAACAAATGTTGTCGACAACATAGCGATTGAAATAGTTTGTGATCACATGTGCGAGAATCTTGCCAGCGATGGTGAGGAGGAAAATTCCTCTGTGATTGTCACAGCAGTGGCAGTTTCCCTTATGCTTGTACAGGTGGACAATCATTGCGTCCTTCAGGTCTTGTGGAACTGCCTCCTGCTCCCAAATGGTGGCAAATAACTGGGCAATACGGGCAACGACGATGCTACTGCCACACCTGTAGATCTCCGACGGGATATCGTCTCCACTAGCTGCCTTACCACTAGACGTCTGTTTGAGGGCATCTTTAATCTCAGTGACCGTCAGTGGGACATTCAGCTTCTCTACGATGGGGCCCTGAGGGAGCTGCGCGATGGCTTCATCAGAGATCACGGAATGGCGATTCAGGACACCGTTAAAGTGTTCTACCCAATGCTCCAGGATGAGAGCCGGCTCCCTGATGAGCATCTGGCTGTTCGAAGAGTACACTGGCATGCTGCCCTGCGATGTCGTACCGTAGACCACCTCCAGGCCATCGTAGAACGCTTTCACATCGTTCTTATCGGCAGCTTCCTGGAGGTCCTCAGCTCTAGTTATCCACCACTGGTCCATCATACTGCGCAGCGAGACCTGCACTGTCTGCTGGACATGGTGGTAGGTATCCTTCTTTGCAATCGAGCTCTTATCATTCACATACTCAAGATGGGCATGGCGAAGACAGTCCAACAATTGGATGGCTACTACATCGTTTTCATCAAACCAATCCCAGTGCTTTCGTTTGATGAAGCTGAAAACTTCCTCCGCCACTTCATAGATATTATCACAAAGTAAAGTCCAGTGGCTGTCAGCGGTCTCAAAAAGGGCATCGTCAAAATCAGTAAGTTTCGTGACAAGTTGCTGCTTCAGTTGGGTCCTGACCTCCGGTGAACCGAGCTTGGCCAGGTCAAGTTTCTTCACAGGTGCCTTCTGAACCCTGTGCCGTGGGGGCTTGAAGGAGAACACGACTCTCAACTGCAACAACCGGTTGTCCGAGAGACATGTTGTTCCCCTCATTGCTCTGGTAAGATGCACATCCTTGATGTCCTGCTGTCGTGTAATGACAAAGTCGATCTGATGCCAGTGGCCTGAATATGGGTGCATCCATGTGGGTTTCAGTTTTTCGCCTGTTGGAAGAACATTTTGGTGATAGATAGTTAACGCTGGGCACACAGGGAGAGGAGTAAGGTGCTGTTGGAATTCTCCTTTCCAACACCGTGGTGGCCAATAACATTGTCCCAGGTGGTCCATGCGGCTCCCACGTGAGCGCTGAAGTCCCCTAGGACCACCAGTTGTCAGTGTGAGGAGTGGCTTGAATAACACGGTCTAGTTCCTCGTAGAACCGTTCCTTGCGCTCGTCTGTGTGTGTCATGGTTGGTGCATATGCACTGATGCATGTTATGTACCCGGTGTCGAGCTTCAGGCGGAGCACCATAAGTCGATCACTGACCCCATGCGGCAGGGAGTCAAGCAGGTTGATGTAACATGTCTTGATGGCAAAGCCGACTTGACTGTCGAGCCTTGTCTATCGGGGGCCCACTGCAACAGAACGTGTAGCCAAACCCATGCTCAGTGATCTGCGTCAAATCAGGCAACCGAGTCTCACTAAGGGCAGCTATTGTGATGTCGTAGCGGAGTAATTCTTGAGCCACAATGGCTGTCCAGTGTCGTAGGCTGTTGTCACTGTCTTGGAGGGTGCGGACATTCCAAGCGGCTATGTTTATTGTGTTTTTCACTTTCTTCATTTCTTTCATTTTTCAACCACAGATGTGGATGACCAGCCCACTGTGGCTAGCGAGCAAGCCAAAGTGGAGCAAGCTTTCTTTAGGGGTCCTTTTCTCCCCTCTCTCCATCTGGAGAAGGCAGCGCTATCCCTAAAAAGGGCTGCCTTGTCATCCGGGCAGGATACAAGCTGGGCCGTTGCGCCGGGTCGACACCAGAGCGACCATCACACCCGGACCGCCATGCATGGGGAGACGTGACTAAAGGCTCCCAGAAGCATTCTCTTCCTGCCCACATCGCCACCTCATCCCTCGCCGCAGGACTTCTTGATGCATGCGATAATGATGCTGATGGTAAGTGATGCAGCAGCCAAAAGAAGACACCTGCACCTGATGATTATGGTGGTGGTGGAGTGTGTAGGCCCAAGGCCACCCTCTCTTCCTGACACCCAGCATTGGTGACAGGGGTGGAAATTGCAACGTGTAGCCACTGGGGCAGGCGCAGCAACCGACCAGGATCCTCATTCCAAGGACTGCCCTCACAGCGCTTGCAAAAGTTGATCATTTAACCCATGACTGGGGGGTACAAAAGGGTGGAGGACAGATGTTCCTCCTCCCCCAGGGAGGTCCCCTATGCTGGGTACTCGTACATAGTTTAGCCGGCGAGCCAACACTGTTGCCTGGGTTGTGGCCGCTGCTGTACCCATGGCAGCTATGAGGAGCCATACGTACGAGCTGGGGTGGGCATGGGGACCAGGGCATTCAAACCATCCGAGGGGATGGGGCGCCTGTCCTCCTTCCAAGGTACGACCCATCCACCACAATCTCCATACAACAGTGCAAATTACAGCTGCTTATGAAAGCTGTTTGGAAAACTGCATTTGAGCACAACAGAATCAGAGGCTGACAATAGTAAATAAAAAAGAACTCAAGCAAAATGTCAATTCTTGTTGCATGAACAGACCAAACTCTAATTATCTGTCATTTACACCTGAAGTAACATTTATGGCAAATATAATACAAGAGCTATCCATTTAAATTTCCCCTCACTCATTTCCCATGGACTGAGAAGAGCCAAACTTGGCACAGTTATTAGTCTTTCCCTACATACCAAGGGTCACACACCTCTCAGACTGCTTTATGTAGCTATGGAGGCCTCGCTTGTAGAAGTTTGCAGGTTGCATCAGAAGCTATGACATGACCTTGAAAATCAGCATTTCATCATCTTGGAAGTGCTTGGCCTTCAAAAATGACTTTATGGTCGGAAAGAGGTGGACGTCAGATGGTGTGAGGTTGGGAGAGTAAGTTGGGTGAAGAACGATTTCATAGTCACAGGACCATGCTTCCGTCTGGGCAACATGAGCTGTGGATCGGGGGCTTGTCTTGCACGAGGCAAATATCTTTGGTCAGCGTGTCGCACCTCTGCATTTTCATGGCCCTCCACAATTTCTGCAGTAGGGAAGCATAGTAAGTCCCAGTAATTGTGGTACCCTTTGCCATGAAATCCATCATTCATACTCCATGCTGGTCACAAAAGACTGTGAGCATGACCTTGTCCACCAAGGGTTGGACACATACCTTCTTTGGAGGTGACTCATAATGCTTCCATTGGCCATTAGTGTCGGGCTCATATTGACAGACCAACATTTCATCCTGCGTGATTATTCTGTCTTGGTTTTCTAGGCATGTGGCCAAAAGAGCCTGGGAACACATGTCTCGTTTCTGCTTCTAGAAAGGTGTGAGCAACCAGGGAATCCATCATGCAGACAACTTCCACATGTGCAAATGGTCATTTTTTCAGGCGAGACCCCATCAGATAATGTAAACTTTGTCATGGTCTGGGCATGGTCAGGGACCATGCCCCTGCTTTATGTTCATTTTGGGTTCTCTATGATTTTCCCCCATTATTGTTATCATTTTTGTCTCCTGTGCACCCCTGGCTCCTCTGTGGGTGTCCTCTGTGTTTCCCCGGTCTTTTGTGATATTGTTTGACCCCTTGTTATTATTATTGTCTTTTGCGTTTCCCCCCAGTCCCTAGTCGGTTGTATCATCCTATGTTTGTCAATGTTATTGTCTTCTGTGTCCCCCTTGGTGTTGTGTTCACGTCCTGTGTGTATCCCCTGTTGTTGTTTACAGGGGTTAAAGCAAAAAAAATTTCCTGAGCCTGAACTTTTTTCCAGGGGCAGGTCATCGGGGTGGACATACACACATTTTAATATATATATATATATATATACAGTATATATATACAGTACATATATATATATATATATACATATATATATATACTGTGTATATATATATATATATATATATATATATATATATATATATATATATATATATATATATATATATATATACATACTGTACACACACACACGTGGACAAAATTGTTGGTACCACTCTGTTAATGAAAGAAAAAACCACAATGGTCACAGAAATAACTTGAATCTGACAAAAGTGGTAATAAATAAAAATTCTATGAAAATTAACCAATGAAAATCAGACAACGCTTTTGAATTGTGGTTCAACAGAATTATTTTAAAAAACAAACTCATGAAACAGGCCTGAACAAAAATGATAGTACTCTTAACTTAATATTTTGTTGCACAGCCTTTTGAGGCAATCACTGCAATCAAACGATTTCTGTAACTGTCAATGAGACTTCTGCACCTCTCAGCAGGTATTTTGGCCCACTCCTCATGAGCAAACTGCTCCAGTTGTCTCAGGCTTGAAGGGTGCCTTCTCCAGATGGCATGTTTCAGCTCCTTCCACAGATGTTCAAAAGGATTTAGATCAGGGCTCATAGAAGGCCACTTTACAATAGTCCAATGTTTCGCTCAGCCATTCTTGGGTGTTTTTAGCTGTGTGTTTTGGGTCATTATCCTGTTGCAAGACCCATGACCTGCGATTGAGACCAAGCTGTCTAACACTGGGCAGCACATTTCTCTCTAGAATACCTTGATAGTCTTGAGATTTCATTGTACCCTGCACAGATTCAACACACCCTGTGCCAGATGCAGCAAAGCAGCCCCAGAACATAACAGAACCTCCTCCATGTTTCACAGTAGGGACAGTGGTCTTTTCTTGGTATGCTTCATTTTTGCGTCTGTGAACATAGATCTGATGTGCCTTGCCAAAAAGTTCCAGTTTTGCCTCGTCTGTCCATAGGACATTCTCCCAGAAGCTTTGTGGCTTGTCAACATGCAGTTTGGCAATTTCCAGTCTGGCTTTTTTATGATTTGTTTTCAACAGTGGTGTCCTCCTTGGTCGTCTCCCATGAAGTCCACTTTGGATCAAACAGAGACGGATGGTGCGATCTGACACTGATGTACCTTGACTTTGGAGCTCACCATGAATGTGTTTAGAGGTTGTTCTGGGCTCTTTTGTTACCATTCGTATTATCCATCTCTTCCATTTTTCATCAAGTTTCCTCCTGCGGCCACATCCAGGGAGGTTGGCTATAGTCCCGTGGATCTTAAATTTCTGAATAAAATGTGCAACTGTAGTCACAGGAACATAAAGCTGCTTGGGGATGGTCTTATAGCCTTTACCTTTAACATGCTTGTCTATAATTTTCTTTCTAATCTCCTGAGACAACTCTCTCCTTTGCTTCCTCTGGTCCATGTTTAGTGTGGTACACACCATGTCAACAAACAGCACAGTGACTACTTGTCACCCTTTAAATAGGCCGACTGACTGATCACAAGTTTGTAGACACCTGTGATGTCAATTAGAGGACACATCTTGGTTGAACATGTCCCTATGGTCACATTATTTTCAATCTTTTCTAGGGGTACCACCATTTTTGTCCAGGCCTGTTTCATGAGTTTGTTTTTTAAAGTAATTCTGTTGAACCACAATTCAAAAGCATTGTCTGATTTTCATTGACACTCTAACCTGCGGAATGTATGAAGGGCTTTATGTACGTTGAAGGATGAAACACTTGCACGGGGTTGGAGTGGGATCAATTTTCAGCCTGGGAGTTTCATGCCCAGGACCAGCCCACTTCTTGCTAAGTGGAGGAAATTGGAGCAAAAGTTCTATTTCTATCCAGTAGTTTTTATTGCAGACATTTTTTGACAGGAATGTAGAACTTAGTTCACCTCAGTAAACCAGCTGACAAATAAATGAGAAACTGAAAGATAAATCCAAACTGGAACATCAATTCAGTTCAGTGGCATAAACATTCTACAGAAACAAAATAGCTATTCATTAGACAACTTTAACCTAGCATGTAATAATAATATATACAGTGTCATGTCAGTTCAGTGTCAGTAATGCTATCATATCATTGTGTAAGATAAGATAAGCCTTTATTAGTCCCACAATGGGGAAATTACAGGATTGCAACAGCACAGGGATAGCGGCACTCAGAGCAATCATTTAGAAGATAAGAGAATAAAAGCAGTGAATATACATATGTACACATAAATATATAAATAAATATACACAGTGCGGAGCATTGTAGCTAGATGGAATAAACAGCATAACTGTCTATTTAGTTGCCCCACATAGTATGAATATGTACCCATACATATTGTCACCCTCCGTAGCGATATTGTCCTAATTGTATACTGGAGGGGACCATTTTGTGTAAGTCTGCTGCATCTTTTGCATTCAATACTATTAGGTTGTCACGTTGTTTTGCTATCTCTGCGCACAGCCCTGCTTAGGTTATAAAGTCTGACAGCTGTAGGTAGGAAGGACCTGCGAAACCTCTCGGTCGCATACCTAGGATGATGTAGCCTACTGCTAAATGAGCTCCTCAGTGCGTTCAGTATGTCCTGCATAGAGTGGGACTCGGACTCCAGCAGAGATGACAGCTTAGCCACCATCCTTCTCTCTCCTATCTCCTCCACTGGGTCAAGGCACTGCCCCAGGACAGAGCTAGCTTTCTTGATCAGTTTGTTCAGTCACTTCCTATCGGCTGCTGTGATGCCACTGCCCCAGCAGACCACTCCAAAAGTGATGGCTGATGCCACCACCGAATCATAGAATGTCTTCAGGAGCACTCCTTGTACACCAAAAGACCTGAGCCTCCTCAGTAGGAACAGCCTGCGCTGTCCCTTCTTGTAGAGTGTGTCGGTATTGTGTGACCAGTCTAATTTATTATTCAAATGAACACCCAGGTACTTGTAGGATGTCACCATCTCAATGTCTGTTCCCTGGATGTTTACTGGTGCTGTGAGGGGTTGTCCTTGCCTGCAGCAGTCCACCACCAGCTCCTTAGTTTTCCTCGCATTGATCTGGAGGTAGTTCTGATGGCACCAGTCCACGAAGTCCTGGATAAGTCCTCTGTACTCAGCTTCATCTCCGTTGGAAATGAGGCTGACGATCACAGAGTCGTCAGAGAACTTCTGCAGATGGCAGTGTGTTGTGTTGTGTAAGAAGTCCGCAGTATAAAGGGTGAACAGGAAGGGAGCCAAAACCGTTCCCTGGGGGGCCCCCGTGCTGCCGATGATCGTGTCGGACACACAGTTCCGGGTTCTCACAAACTGTGGCCGGTTTGTGAGGTAGTTCAGGATCCATGATGACAGGTGCTGGTCCACCCCTACGCACAGCAGCTGGTCCCTCAGGATCATCGGTTGGATGGTGGTGAAACACTGGAGAAGTCAAAGAACATGATTCTCACCGCGTTCCCGGGCTTCTCCAGGTGGAACAGGGAACGGTGAAGAAGGAAGATCACTGCATCCTTCACCCCGATGCCATGCTGGTAGGCGAACTGGAGTGGATCCATTGCTGGTCCCACCAGGGGGCGGAGGTGAGCAAGGAGCAGTCTCTCCAGGGTCTTCATCAGGTGAGACGTTAGGGCCGCTGGCCTGTAGCTGTTCAGGTCTCTGGGGTGGGAAGTCTTTGGTACGGGTACCACACAAGATGTTTTGCACAACTGTGGTACCCTCCCCAGCATCAGGCTCAGGTTGAAGATGTGCTCCACAATCCCACACAGCTGGTCTGCGCAGGACTTGAGGAGCTTCGCGCTGATGCTGTCCGGTCCCAAGGCCTTCCTTGCCTTGATCTTCCTCAGCTCCGTCCTCACCTGGGTCTTAGTGAGGGTCAGGTTGGGGGGCTGTGTGCTGGGAGTGGGGGGGTGTTGGTGGAGGGGTGTGTGGACAGCAGGTCTCGATGACTGTAGAGGCAGCAGTGGTTGGTGTGCAGTCGGGGGGGAGGGGGGGTTGGTCAAACCTATTAAAAAACAGGTTCAGATTGTTCACCCACTCCCTGCCCCCTGTGGTCTGGGAGGAGGTATTCTGGAGCCCAGAGATGGTTGAAGTTTCTCCAGACCCCGCCAATGTCGCTCTGTTGCAGGTTGTCCTTCATCTTCTTCCTGAAGCTGTTCTTGCCTTCTCTGATCTTCCTCCTTAGCTCCCTCTGCACGGACTTCAGCATCTTCCTGTTCCCCGACCTGAAGATCCTCTTATTCTCTCTCAGAAGTGTTTTTATCTCAGGGCTGATCCAGGGTTTGTTGTTCGAGCAGCACCGTATGATCTTGGTGGGTACGGTGTTGTTGATGTAGTCCGTGATGGTGTGAGTGAGGCCGTCGATGTCCTCACCATGTGGATCGGAGAGCTGCTCCCAGGCAGGGATTTCAAAACAGTCCTTTAGAGCATCCATTGCCTCCTCCGACCATATCGTCACCTGCGCATAACCGGAGGTTGTCTGTGTACTAGGGTTTTGTACACCGGCAGGAGATGAACCAAGTTGTGATCCGATCTCCCGAGTGGGGGGAGTGGTGATGAGGTGTACGCCTCCTTAGTATTTGCACAGAATAAGTCTAGTGTTTTATTGTCTCTAGTGTGGCGTGTGACATACTGGGTGAATGTGGGCAGAATGGGGGACAGTGAAATATGGTTGAAATCACCAGAGATAAGGAGGAGAGCAACTGGGTGTTGTGTCAGCAGCCTGCCAGTTACTGAGTGAATGGCGTCACGCGCTGTCCCAGCATTCGCCGTCGGATTTGCATGAATAACAATGCAGATCACATGCGAGCATTCCCTCGGGAGATAAGCAAGCCGCATGCTAACAGCTAGCAACTCAATGTCTTTGCTGCAGTGTTGCTCTTTAACCGTGATATGTCCCGGTTTACACCAGTTGTTGACATACATTATCACTCCTCCGCCCCTTGCCTTCCCACTGTCTGGTGTCTGGTCTGCCCGTATTGCGTGGAAACCCTCCAGTTCGATGTTACCATCTGTTGCTAGTTCTGTTAGCCACGTCTCAGTAAACAACATCATGCTAATCTCTCTGAAGACGCTCTCGTAGCGGGAAATAGCCGCTAGCTCGTCAGTCTTATTGAGTAGCAATCGAAAGTTCCCCATAATAACAGATGGGAGGACGGGTCTGTACCTTATATTCCTTGCCCGCCGTCTTACTCCAGCTTGACATCCACGCCGTTTCCGTCTTATTTTTCCCGGTATGTCGAGTTTTTGCGTTAGCATTGTGGGCCGGTTAAGTGCTAACAGCTGGTCTCTATTGTACTGCCTCCTGCAATAAACAGTGGCTCTGTCTGCTGGCTCAGGAGACATTTGGGCGATCTACATGTCTGTGATGGATAAGGTGTCGCTGGATCAGAAAGTTTAGCAAGAGAAGCCAGATAGTAAATAAGAAGTAGGAAGAAATTGAGCTGCTGTTACAAAAAGGCAGCCGACTCTTGTGGCGCTGGAAGTCGGAGTAATTTCCCCATATAGATTTTTTGTCCTGTTCCAATATATGCATGTCTGTGTCATAAATTTACCAGAAAAAGTTAGAAATATCCAAGAAAGTTTATAAGAAAAACCTCACTTATTGCATAAAAAAATGGGGAAAACTACAACATTTATACTAATCTACAGCTTTTGTGTTTTAAATTTTTGACTTCATTCTTCTGAATTTATAATAATTTTTTGTAGAAATGTGCCATTTCTTCCCTGCATTCATTATGTTTTCCTTACAAAATTGTAACTTTCTCACAAATTTTCTATTTTACTTGTAAATTGGTCTCCTTCGTCATATTTTACATCTTTATTCTAGCTAATTTATACTTAATTTACATTTATAGGCTTTACCTTACACTAAATTTGAGAGTCCATCACCACTACCATCCCCCTTGTTAAAAAATAATAGATCACCTGAGAACAAGCAAGCTTTTTTTTTTTTTTTTCCATTCAGCAACATCTACTGTGGAAAGAGGCTTTTTCACCAAACTGTATCCACAAAAATCTGCATGGAGCAGTATTTGATCTGAAAATCAAGGTAAAAGGTAAAAGGCCATAACTACTAGGAATGTTTAGGCTATTATACAGTGCATCTGGAAAGTCTTCACAATGCTTCACTTTTTCCACATTTTGTTATGTTACAGCCTTATTCCAAAAGGGATTAAATTAATTTTTTCCCCCTCAAAATTCTACACACAGTACCCCATAATGACAACATGAAAAAAGGTTGCTTTTTTAGATTTTTGCGAATTTATAAAAAATAAATCACATGTACATAAGTATTCACAGCCTTTGCTCAATACTTTGTTGATGCACCTTTTGCAGCAATTACAGCCTCAAGTTTTTTTGAATGTGATGCCACAAGCTTGGCACACCTATCTTTGGGCAGGTTCGCCCATTCCTCTTTGCAGCACCTCTCAAGCTCTTCCTCCACCTCACAAGTACCCTTCCCC
This sequence comes from Pholidichthys leucotaenia, assembly GCA_020510985.1. Taxonomy (NCBI): domain Eukaryota; kingdom Metazoa; phylum Chordata; class Actinopteri; order Cichliformes; family Pholidichthyidae; genus Pholidichthys; species Pholidichthys leucotaenia. The sequence continues at coordinate 96,885,981 of CM035843.1, forward strand.
AGATTTGTGCCTCGAGACAGTCCTGTCTCGGAGGTCAACAGACAATTCCTTTGACTTCATGCTTGATTTGTGCTCTGACATGCACTGTCAGCTGTGGGACCTTATATAGACAGGTGCGTGCCTTTCCAAATCATGTCCAATCAACTGAATTTACCACAGATGGACTCCAGTTAAACTGTAGAAACATCTGAAGGATGATCAGTGGAAACAGGATGCACCTCAGCTCAGTTTTGAGCTTCATGGCAAAGGCTGTGAATACTTATGTACATGTGATTTCTTAGTTTTTTATTTTTAATAAATTTGCAAAAATCTAAAACAAAAAAAATCACATTGTCATTATGCGGTATTGTTTTCCTTGAGTTTTCTGTTATCAAATCATCTTGCACCAGAACTACTTAAGTCCTCCTTTTAACCCTCATCTGCCAGGCAGATTTTGTGACAAACCTAAGCATGACGGTGTTTTGGCAACTTCCACAGCAGGTTGAACACAGCTGCAGAAGTTATAAAGGCAACTTCGCCTGTCTGCAACTCATTCAGATGGTGAATCCATGCCTATTTGTGTTTATATTGCGTTAAAATGTAATCACACCGCACAAAAAATTCACCCTTTCGCGTTTGAACACACAAATAGGTTCAGACCAAAGAAGTTCAGAGCTGCAAATTACCACATGACCTATAAAGATGTATATTATTATTATACAAGTGCAATTTAAGCCTCCTATGACAGCTGGAAGTAGGTCAGGGGAAATCTTCTATGAGCATTCATTTTTTTTCCAAATGAAATCTTGGAAATGTATATTCAATTAGCATAAATCATCCCCAACCTTAACTTTCAGAAACCTTATATTGGCACTTTTACAAGCATAAAAAATCCTTCCTGAAAAAGTGGAAATCATTGGCCACTAGAGAATCTGCTAGTGAGCAGATAAACAAATTGCTACCATCCACATCTAGTTCAGTGAAGTTTCCACAGTGCGTGTCCACTTTGCTGCTGTTGATCCATAAATTGGTGCCAGGCTGGTGTCAAGACAGTCAGATTTCTGCTAGATTGGTCAGTCATTTTTTTGTCAGGTGAGTCAGCAGTCTACCCAGTGCAACAAGTTGACAGTTATGTCTTAGAATTGTTGCACAGACACATGTAGCTATTTGCAGCAGCATCCACTTGTACTCACACAAAAAAGATGCTGTGTAAGGCAGAGTTGCAGTGTGCATACAGAGTTAAAACCTAAAAGAGGTGTGTCTGCAGGTAAACAGCCATTTCTCCACTTATGTGTTTGCCTCTGCTGTGTTTGTGTTGTTTTCACCCTCAGGAACAGTGTCCTAGTTTTTCAAAAGTGGAAGTGCGTGTCCTCTCCCCGTGCAATCACTTGTAGGCAACTCTATTAAGCTTCTTTGCACTTAAACAAAGCCATCATTTCAGCTCTAATGTAAATATTCATTAATAAGAAACAGTATATGAGGTAGCACCTGCTTGTTACTTTGTGGTGGATCAAAAGGGACCCACAGAATAAGGCTCATGTCCATATTAACTGTTTAACTTGTTTTTCTTCTGCTGGACCTTGTTGCAGCTAATCACTTCGTTCTTTTGACTGAAACTACCAACTCAAGCTCCTGTTCTTCTGATTGGCCACCCAGTAGAAGTCTGAAACCTTACCTTCATTAACTAAAACCTGTCCACTTCTCACAAGGTGGATTTATAGTATCAGCTCAAATTAGTGCTACATTTAGTTTTAAATGCCACTAAAAGAGTAGGAACGCTTGAACAGAGCTCCCAGACTAAAATATCATTTGGAACATTCCACAGATAGTTTAATGCTGTCAGAACAGCATAACCAGAAGGGTAATGTCACCACATGACCTTTGGGCAAAAACACCTGAACACAAGCAAGTCCCATGGCATAAAACTTGAAGGAATCAGCTCCAGGAGGCAACCGGACACTCGGACAAAAAACAGTTTGATTAATAAAAGATAAGTAAAGCTGTACTTTCTGAACTTGAACTCATTCTGGACTTAAACTGGAGTACATAAGCGGAACGGTGCACTCTCTGGGTGAGAGTATGAAAGTCTCAAAGCACAGCAGAAAGTCTCCACCATGGAGGCATCTCGATCATTGTCTGACCTGCATTGCACCAAGAGGCCATTAACAGGCTGAGATGACCCATAGAGCAGATTGAGATATAACAATACAATGATCATTGGCCTGCCAGACTGCACAGTTGACTACAATACTAAAGAATATTTTGTGACATGGATACCAAAGATTCTGACTCCCATGGTAAAGAATCAGTGGATCATGTAGTTACAGCCAACCCTGGACCTGCTCAGACTGACTTGTTCATGCTGTTTTCACAGCTACTGGGACAAGCAGCTGATCGTGCAAAGGGCATGAAAGATGGGACAGATCGCCATCTTGTTGCTTACATGCCCCCCCCCCTTTTGAAGATTTCTTGGGTATGACTGAAAAGAAGTGAAACACATTTTCTGAGGTAAAGTTGGCAATCCAGTCACTGGAAATACACCACAGGATGCTTTATCCTGATTTCCTGCAGATTAAGTAAAACAGTAGGGCTTATCCCATCCAAAGTGCTGGAGAAGTACATGGGTATGTGGAGTAAGAGAGAAAAAAAAATGTACAATTTAAGTGCAGCTTAGTAAATGCTGCTTGTGGCTTTGTTTATGATGAACATTAAACCTTTATATAACAGAGGTTAATGGACTTATGGTGCCATCATGACCTGTGTATTTGAAAAATTAAAATGGAACAACTACACTGCTCGCTTTAATTTCATATGTTAGTGCTGTAGTGATTTCATCCAAACATAATGTTATAGTCTCTTTCTTAAGTTACTTTCTACAACCCCAATTCCAGTGAAGTTGGGACGTTGTGTAAAATGCAACTAAAAGCAAAATACAATGATATAAAAATCCTGCTCAATCTATATTCAATTGAATACACATCAAAGACAAGATACAGTGGGGTAAGTATTTAGTCAGCCTCCAATTGTGCAAGTTCTTCCACTTAAAAGATGAGAGAGGTCTCCAATTTTCATCATAGGTATACCTCAACTATGAGAGACAAAATGAGAAAAAAAAATCCAAAAAATCACATTGAAGGATTTTTAATGAATTAATTGGAAAATTCCTCAGTAAAATAAGTATTTGGTCACCTACAAACAAGCAAGATTTCTGGCTCTCACAGACATGTAACTTCTTCTTTAAGAGGCTCCTCTGTCCTCCACTCGTTACCTGTATTAATGGCACCTGTTTGAACTCGTTATCAGTATAAAAGACACCTGTGTGGGGAGACTTGAATAACGAAACCGAATTGTCTTTCATTCCAGTTTATTCAAGTAATCATTCCACTGTCTGCTCTCATTCCTGAGCAGCGAACAAAGAGGGTGAACACACCAAAGTTCTCTCATTTAAACATTCTGACATCAAACCATTTCCCTCGCGGGGGAAATCACACATCTCTCTCAAAATCTCTTTATTCACATTCATTAGCCTTTTATTTACATAACTCCCCCTTCTCTCCTCTCGAGCCTCAGTGGTCAGGAAGTCTTCTGTCCCCTGTCCTCCGCAGGGGGTCCAGGCTCTGTGGCTCCGCACCGCAGGGGGCTGGCTCTCCTTCATCGTGGTTAAATCACATATGCAGTGTCCAACATATACATGTCTCACAACACAGCCATATAACCCCCCCCCCCCCCAAACGATGAAGAACAGACTAATTCTTAAAATTAAATAGCACCTTACTCACTACTGAATAATCAACACCAACATTCAGTCTGTGCGCCGCTTGGGCTTCAGCCGTCTGCCGAATCTGCTGTGCGTTGGCCCCGCCTTGCCTGCGGTGCGTTTCTGCTTCGGGTCTGTTGACTGAGGAAGAAAGTGATTAATTGCCCCCTGCGGGGGCCTGCCTCGTCGAGGCGCCACTGCGACCGGTACAGACACGTCCTTCATGACAAAAGCAGGTTTTAGTCTGTCAATACTGACTGTCTCTTTTCTGTCTCCAAAATCTAGCACAAATTGCTTATCACCTGCCTCCAGCACTCGAAATGGCCCTTCGTAAGGTGGTTTGAGCGTTGCTTTAAGGGCTTCGCGCCTGACAAAAACGAAATCGGCATTTTTCAAAGCCTTGGGGACGAAAACTCGTGGAAAAGCGTGATGAACCGGACCCGGGAGCGTGTCTGCCCCCGTGCCGACTAACGGTCCCAGAGCCGAGAGAGGTGGGGGCTCTGGGTGCTCTGGTAAAAACTCGCCCGGCAGCCTCAGAGTTTGTGCGAATACCAGCTCCGCTGGGGAGGCGTCTAAGTCCTCTTTAGGCGCAGAACGCAACCCTAATAAAACCCATGGAAGTTTATTCACCCAATCTGCATCCGCGAGCGACGCTCTGAGTGCTGCCTTCAAAGACCTATGAAAACGCTCGCATAAACCATTGGCCTGAGGGTGGTAAGCCGTAGTGCGGTGAATTTTGGCTCCTAAGCCGTTGGCCATCGCTGACCACAGCTCAGAGATGAATTGCGGTCCTCTATCGGACGTAATGTCCGACGGAACCCCGAAGCGCGCCACCCAAGCCGTTAAAAAAAACGCGAGCCACCTCCGCGGCCGTGGTCGTCGCAAGTGGGACCACTTCCGGCCAACGTGTGGTGCGGTCCACCATTGTCAAAAGATACGTGAACCCCTGTGATGCCGGTAGGGGGCCCACAAGGTCGACGTGCGCATGGTCGAACCTTCTGGCCGGAATGCGGAACGGTTCTAACGGGGCTCTTGTGTGCCTGTGAATTTTGGCCCGTTGACAGGAAATGCAGGTTTTTGCCCATTCCTTCACGTGCTTGCGCAGGCACGGCCAAACAAACTTTTCCGCCACTAGTTTCACCGACGCGCGCACCCCCGGGTGCGCCAGTGAGTGGACCGAGTCAAAAACACGGCGGCGCCACGTGGCCGGAACCACCGGACGCGGGCGCCCCGTCGACATGTCGCAGATCAGGGGGGGCATACCGGTTTGTAAACACTTGCTCTCCAGCCTCAACCCTGTTGGTCCAGACTGGAGCGCGCGCACGTCTGTGTCCGCCCCCTGGTCCGCTGCCATGGCTGCGTAATCTATACCCACGTGCACCGGGGCTGCGCGCGCCACCGTGCCGCTCTCCTGCGGCGCGGTCACGGTGGCCCGTTCTGCCTCTGCGCGTGTTGGGGTCGTGAACGCGCGTGAGAGACAATCCGCTACTACATTGAATTTGCCCGCGACGTGCCTAATGTCAGTGGTAAATTCCGAGATTGCGGCCAGCTGCCTCTGTTGCCTGCCGGACCACGGGTCTGAAATTTTGGCCATGGCGTATGTGAGCGGCTTGTGGTCCACATAAGCGGTGAAGCACCGTCCTTCCAGCCAGAACTGGAAATGACGAATAGCCAAATGCAGCGCCAACAGTTCTCTGTCAAACGCGCTGTATTTTCGTTCAGCCGCGCTTAAAGATTTGCTAAAGAAAGCCAAAGGCTGCCAAACTCCGGCTACCTGTTGCTCAATAACGGCCCCTATGGCTAAATCTGAAGCATCTGTCGTCAGCGCGATACGTGCTGCAGGGTCTGGGTGGGCCAGGAGCGCAGCGTCAGCCAAGGCTTTTTTAACCTCTGTGAACGCGCGCTCCCGCTCCGGGGACCATTCGACCGCCTGGGTCGGTTTTTGTTTTTTGAGCGCGGCATATAACGGTTGCATGATTTGAGCTGCGTGGGGCAGGAATCGGTTATAAAAATTCACCATCCCCAAGAATTCCTGTAGTGATTTGACCGTTTGTGGACGGGGAAAATCCGCTACCGCGCGTACTTTCTCTGGTAACGGAACCGCTCCCTCTGGGGAGACGCGGTGACCCAAAAAATCGATCCGCTCGACGCCGAACTGGCACTTGGCTGGGTTAACTATTAAGCCGTGCTCTCCCAGCCTCCTAAAAACTGCTGTGAGGTGCGTTTCGTGTTCGTCCTCTGAAGTACGTGTACCTCTGAAGTTTGTGTACCTCGACGACCAAAATGTCGTCGAGGTACACAAACACGAAAGGGAGATCGCGTAACACGGCATCCATCATCCGCTGAAATGTTTGCGCCGCCCCTTTGAGACCAAACGGCATGCGTAAAAATTCGAAAAGTCCGAACGGGGTTATTACCGCTGTTTTAGGAATGTCCTCCGGTTGGACCAGGACTTGGTGATAGCCGCGAACTAGATCAATCTTTGAAAAAATGCGCGCCCCCGCCAGGTGCACCGAAAAATCCTGAATGTGCGGGATGGGATAACGATCGTGCGCCGTAGCGTTGTTTAGCCTGCGGTAATCCCCGCACGGTCTCCAGGAGCCATCGGCTTTCGGTACCATGTGCAGCGGCGAAGCCCACGGGCTCTTCGACCTACGAACGATGCCCAGCCTCTCCAGGCTGGCGAACTCCTCGCGCGCAATGGCGAGCTTAACTGCATCCAAGCGCCGAGCTTTTGCAAACACGGGAGGACCAGAAGTGGGGATAAAGTGTTTCACCCCGTGCTTCGCGACCGTCGCTGAAAAAGTGGGCACAGTGAGCGCTGGAAATTGGGTGAGGAGTGTGTGAAACTTACCACCTGCTGTAGCGACGTGGGTCTGTACTGGTGGCGGGGACACTCGAGCTGAACAGGGGAGAGAGTAAAAAGAGAGTGCATTTACCAGCCGTCTATTAGCAAGATCAACTAACAGATTGTGTGAACACAAAAAATCCGCGCCCAACATGTTGAAACTCACCGCCGCTATTACAAAAGTCCATTCATATGTGCGGCCATGTAAGCACAAAGGCAAGGTCCTTCTCCCGTAGGTGTTGATGTTCGAGCCATTTGCCGCTGTAGCTCCGCTACCGTGGGGTCCAGCCACCCGGTCCGCGTATGTTGGGGTGATGAAGCTCACTTGTGCTCCGGTGTCGATGAGGAACTCTCGTCCGGAGCACGCATCCGTGATGTAGAGCAGCTTGTTGCGTTCTCCGAGGGTCGAAGCTGCTAGCGACCCCCGGTCTTGCCGTTTCCCGAACTCCTGAAGATGCAGGGCGGCACACACCTGCGTGCCTTCTCTGCGAACCTCCGATGGTAAAAGCAGAGATCTTCTCCTCCGCTGTGTCGTGCCCGCGCCTCTGCCGCCGGGCTATTGGCTCCACCTTGTCGCGGCCGTGTTGCCGCCGTCGTCGGCCAGTCTGGTTCTGCCGCCTCTGGCTCCCCGCTGTCTCGGGTCGCCGCTGTGGTTGCTTGCCCGCCGCAGGCGTCCAGGATCCCATCTGCCTCTTGGGCCAGCTCCCGGAACTCCTCCAGGGTGTGACACTTTTTGCCGGCCAGTGTGCTTCTCGCATGCGCCGGGAGGTTGGAGAGGAAGATGAACTGAAAAATGAAATCATCGTTGTCCAACCCTCTCAGCTGTATCATCTCCTCCATCAGGGCGCTCGGCCTGTGTCCACCTTGGTCTAGCAAAGACAGGATCCTCCTCGCCCTCACTTCAGCCGAGGGGGTGAAAAACTTGATGAGGGTGGATTTCAGCTTGCCGTACCTGTCGGTCGCGGGTGGCTGCTCCACCAAGCTTTGCACGCACCGAGCTGTGCTGTTGTCCAGTTTAGCGATGACATGGTGGAACTTAGTGTCATCCACCGTTACTCCTGCGAGCGCGAACTGCGACTCTGCTTGCAGAAACCACGACCGTGGGTTATCCTGCCAGAAATCAGGCAGCTTAACGGCCACTGCGCTCGCCAGCTCTGAGCGCTGTGAGTCCGGGACCCTGAGAATTTCTTCGTTCATTCTCAACGTCGTCAGTCACCAATGTGGGGAGACTTGAATAACGAAACCGAATTGTCTTTCATTCCAGTTTATTCAAGTAATCATTCCACTGTCTGCTCTCATTCCTGAGCAGCGAACAAAGAGGGTGAACACACCAAAGTTCTCTCATTTAAACATTCTGACATCAAACCATTTCCCTCGCGGGGGAAATCACACATCTCTCTCAAAATCTCTTTATTCACATTCATTAGCCTTTTATTTACATAACTCCCCCTTCTCTCCTCTCGAGCCTCAGTGGTCAGGAAGTCTTCTGTCCCCTGTCCTCCGCAGGGGGTCCAGGCTCTGTGGCTCCGCACCGCAGGGGGCTGGCTCTCCTTCATCATGGTTAAATCACATATGCAGTGTCCAACATATACATGTCTCACAACACAGCCATAACCTGTCCACAACCTCAAACAGTCAGACTCTAAACTCCACTATGGCCAAGATCAAAGAGCTGTCAAAGGACACCAGAAACAAAATTGTAGACCTGCACCAGGCTGGGAAGACTGAATCTGCAATAGGTAAGCAGCTTGGTGTGAAGAAATCAACTGTGGGAGCAATTATTAGAAAATGGAAGACATACAAGGCCGCTGATAATCTCCCTCGATCTGGGGCTCCACGCAAGATCTCACCCTGTGCGGTCAAAATTATCATGAGAACGGTGAGCAAAAATCCCAGAACCACATGGGGGGACCTAGTGAATGACCTGCAGAGAGCTGGGGCCAAAGTAACAAAGGCTACATCAGAAACACACTATGCCGCCAGGGACTCAAATCCTGCAGTGCCAGACGTGTCCCCCTGCTTAAGCCAGTACATGTCCAGGCCCGTCTGAAGTTTGCTAGAGAGCATTTGGATGATCCAGAAGAGGATTGGGAGAATGTTATATGGTCAGATGAAACCAAAATAGAACTTTTTGGTAAAAACTCAACTTGTCGTGTTTGAAGGAGAAAGAACACCATACCTACTGTGAAGCATGGGGGTGGAAACATCATACTTTGGGGCTGTTTTTCTGCAAAGGGACCAGGACGACTGATCCGTGTAAAGGAAAGAATGAATGGGGCTATGTATCGTGAGATTTTGAGTGAAAACCTCCTTCCATCAGCAAGGGCATTGAAGATGAAATGTGGCTGGGTCTTTCAGCATGACAATGATCCCAAACTCACTGCCCGGGCAACAAAGGAGTGGCTTCGTAAGAAGCATTTCAAGGTCCTGGAGTGGCCTAGCCAGTCTCCAGATCTCAGCCCCATAGAAAATCTCTAGAGGGAGTTGAAAGTCCGTGTTGCCCAGCGACAGCCCCAAAACATCACTGCTCTAGAGGAGATCTGCATGGAGGAATGGGCCAAAATACCAGCAACAGTGTGTGAAAACCTTGTGAAGACTTACAGAAAACGTTTGACCTCTGCCATTGCCAACAAAGGGTATATAACAAAGTATTGAGATGAACTTTTGTTATTGACCAAATACTTATTTTACCGAGGAATTTACCAATTAATTCTTTAAAACTCCTTCAATGTCATTTTCTGGATTTTTTTTCTTATTTTGTCTCTCATAGTTGAGGTATACCTATGATGAAAACTGGAGACCTCTCTCATCTTTTAAGTGGGAGAACTTGCACAATTGGTGGCTGACTAAATACTTTTTTACCCCACTGTATGCTGCCATCCAAGCAACATCTTTTTCAGGGACGTCCCTGATTATTTCACGAAGACAATGCCACATTCTGCACGTGTTACAACAGCGTGGCCTTGTAGTAAATGAGTGCGGGTACTGCTTGCAGTTCAGACCTGTCTCCCATTGAAAATGTGTGGTGCATTATGAAGTGCAAAATACGACAACAGAGACCCTGGACTGTTGAACAACTGAAGTCATACATCAAGCAAGATTGGAAAAGAATTCCACTTACAAAGCTTCAACAATTAGTGTCCTCAGTTCCTAAATGCTTATTGAGTGCTGTTAAGTGATACAACACAGTGGTAAACATGTCCCTGTCCCAGCTTTTTTGGAAGGTGTTGCAGGCATCAAATCAAAATGAGTGAATATTTGCTAAAAAAAAATAAAGTTTATCAGTGTGAACATTAAATATCTTGTCTTTGTAGCATATTCACTTTAATTTAAGTTGAAAGGGATTTTTAAATCATTGTATTTTTTTTTTTTTTTTTTTTTTTACATGTCCCAACTTCACCGGAATTGGGGTTGTATCACATTTATAGCAGTGGCTGCAAAGTGTAAATATAAATGTCATATCTAAATTGTACAGCACAAAGAAGTTTGGAAGGGCTCACTTTAGACACACAGGATATTCTGCAGGACGAACAGCCTTCACAAATGCTGCATTTCCAATATCTTGACTGTTGATATCACAGTATTCCTGCACTACACCTTTATAGGAGTGCATGCTTGTGAAGTGCCTTTACCCAAACTGCTGAATGCCAAAATAGCAGTAGTAGTATAATGTGGCATATCCACTAACATCGCTGGTTTATAAATGTCGCCTGCTTTCAAATATAACATCTCATCATATGATGGGCCTTGGACAGCTTGCTTTCCTGAGCTGTGGAATCATTTTCATGGCAGTCATCACGGTTTTAGCACACTCAACCTTTTGTGTCATCCCGTATGTAGGAGCTCAATCATTTGTGGAGCTGCAGTTTGCCATTATAATTACAAATAAATCCCTCATCTGGCTGAAGGATAAAGGGATCTATTTTCATACAAGCAAAGGCAGAGCCAAATGCAGGTGCAATGCCATTTTTGTCAGGCACCCCTGAATTTCTCCCTCTCTTCTTTTGTGACACCTTGTACTGGGTGGGTGGAACGGCAGAGCAGAGGTTGTGTTAGTGCAGATATAATTCAGCTCAGTGCCAATTTCCGATGTTTGGCATTAAAAAGTCATAATGGAGCACCACGATCAAAAATGCACACTTGGATATTCCCCGTCTAATTGATGCCAGGCAGGAAACCTGAATGATTCAAGGGTCCAAAATCTTCAAAGGGGTCCAGAACAAGAAACATGGCAGGTATTTCAATGAGCTGTTTCCAGGAAGCACACATTGTTTTTCCTTGTGCTGCCTATTAATAAAAGGCTCAGGTGGTAGAGCGGAGCACTCGGTGGTGCAGGTGGTTGGACAACTTGATGAGACAAAATGTAGTTACCCCTGATGTCAGTTGAGTTCCATGCAGGAATTTATTAAAATGATGTATCATTGAGTAAATGGGAAATATAGAGAACTTTTGAGAAATAAAAGGCACTATGTATGAAGACAGAAGAGACAGAAATGAACACAGTTCCCCACTGACTAAAAGTACTTTAGTCTAGCTTCATTTGTCCAAATCATGTCCGCACTGGTTTGGACCACCTTTTTGGACGACCTTTACCAGTCCTGCTGTCATTCTTCCTGGCATCAAATCAACAGGGTTCTGGAAATATTCCACAGACATTGGCCCAAATTGACTTGATATTATAGCCTCGCACAGTTGTTTTTCTACCCATGATGTTCCATGCATGCATCCATTCTTTCATGTTGTTTACAGCAAATTCTGACCCCATCATATGAATGTCACAGCAAAAATTGGATCAGATCATAAAATGTTTTCCAAATCTTCTGTTATCCAATACTGGTGAATTGTAGCCTCTGGTTTCTGTTTTTAGCAGACAGAAATGGCACCTGGAGTGGTCTTCTGCTACTGTAGCCCATCTACCTCAAGCCTAATGTGATGTGTGTTCAGAGATGCTCTTCTGCATACCTTGGTTAAAAAGATAGGTACCATTGCCTTTCTATTGGCTTGAACCAGTCTGAATATTCTCCTTTGATCTCTGGGATCAACAAAACATTTTCACCCATAGAGGTGCCACTCACTGGATATTTTCTCTTTTAGACCGTTCTCTGTAAGCCCAAGAGATAGTTGTGTGTGGAAAAACCCATCACATCATCACTTTCTGAAACACTCAGACAAACTCATCTGGCACAAGCAACTATGCCATGTTCAATGTTACCAAACTCTTCCCCATTCTGATGCTTGGATTGAACTTCAGTAGCTTGTTTTCATCAAGTTTGCAAGCCTGAATGTATTGAGACATTGCTGATTAGATATTTATGTCAAAGAACAGTTGAACTAGTGTACCTACAAAGTGGCAGGTGAGTGTATATCCAAAAGAATTATTGGTTTGAGCCTCTATCGCAGGAGACATAGAATTTGTGAATTTATGCCCACAATTAACAACATTAAACTTATGGGAAATTGAGCCAGACTGACAACACCTGCCTACATTTCAAACAGATGTCAATCAATCAATCAAACTTTATTTGTATAGCACTTTTCAAACATTAAATGCAGCGCAAAGTGCTTTACATAGATTAAAACAATAGACACATTTAGTTACATATATTTACGCGATACATCCCCACCCCTTCCAACCCTCCCATACACACACACACACACACACACACACACACACACACCGGCGCATACAACCACCCCCTACTTCTCTTACACACATATAAAATAAAAGAGACATCGCTAGGCACCGAGGCACCATGTGAAAGAGCAACCATCCCGCGGAGCCCCCCATGCCGGGAGACCACACAGCCCATAACCACAGAGCATGTCACAGAGGCCACCCCAACCAGGACAGGCCGGGGCCCGCACAACAGCTGTAGGCAGTGGCATAAAGCCCCCACCCACCCAAGCTAGAGCAACCCACGAGACCAGCACCCCTGCAGATGGGCCAGGCAGCATCCGGCATGAGGGGCCCCACTGAGGAAACACTGGAGCTAAAACACATAAAATACAAGCTAAAACTAAGAACACATAAAACAAAGGGAACTAAAAACACATCCTTATATAGAGAGAATCTAAAAGCAAATGGAGCTGAGAAGAATGTAAAACAATGTAACATAAATGACTACTTCATTAATAGTTAAACAGGCTTGTTAAAAGCCAAGTTTAAAAAGGTACAGAAAGAAACTAAGCACACACAAAAACAAGAGGAACTGAAAATCATATTTAAAAACTGAACTAAAACACACCAATAAGAAAAGATGAGAAAATCTAAAAACAAATGGCTCCAAGAAGAATATAAAACAATGGAACATAAATGACTACTTCAATAATAGTTGAACAGGTTTGTTAAAAGCCAAATTAAAAAGGTGGGTCTTTAGCCTGTTCTTAAAAACATCTATTGACTCTGCAGCCCTGAGGCTCTCTGGCAGGCTGTTCCACAGATGAGGGCCATTAAAAGGCCAGTACAAAAGGACCTCAGGGTTCGTGAGGGCTCATAAGATAAAAACAGCTCAGACAGAATAGAAGGCCCAAGACCATTGAGGCATTTAAACATTACTAAGAAAACCTTAAAATCGATCTTAAAATGTATGGGGAGCCAATGCAGTGATTCTAAAACTGGTGTAATATGCGCCTGCCCTCTGGTCCTCATCAACACTCGTGCAGCTGAATTTTGGAGCAGTTGGAGAAGTGATATTCATTTTTGGGGAAGACCAGAGAGCAGGGCATTACAATAGTCTATAGGACTGGTAATAAGAGCATGCATCAAGATCTCCGTGCTGGCAAGAGAGAGAAAAAGGCAAACTCTGGCTATATTCCTAAGATGGTCCATCATCCATCTTCTTCCGCTTAATCCTTTTTGGGTTGCGGGGGGCTGGAGCCTATCCCAGCATCTTTGGGTGAGAGGCAGGGTACACCCTGGACAGATCACCAGTCCATCACAGGGTCAACACAGAGAGACAGACAACCATTCACTCTCACAATCATACCTACGGACAACTTTAGAATCCCCAGTTGATGCCAGTTAACCTAACTTGCATGTTTTTGGCATGTGAGAGGAAACCGGAGAAATCCCGGAGTAAACCCACGCAGACACGGGGAGAACATACAAACTCCACACAGATCACTGGTCAGGGGCTTGGATCAAACCCAGGATCCCCTGGCCAAGGGTGAGTTGCTGTGCTGCCACAGTGCTAACCACTCAGCCACCGCGCTGCCCATATTTGTTACATTTTTAATGTGTGAAATAAAATTAAAGTCAGAGTCTAGAAGAATGCCCAGGTTCTTTACACAATGTGTGGGTTTTAGACCTAGCAATTTGGGTAAAAGTTTCTCTCTCTTGTCTTCAGAACCGATGATTAAAACTTCTGTTTTGCCCTGATTGAGCTGTAGGAAGTTCTCTGCCATCAATGACTTTATATCTAAAATACAGTTCAAAAGGGAATTAATTGGTTTTGTGTCATCAGGAGACGTGGCAAAGTACAGCTGTGTATCATTAGCATAGCTATGAAAACTGATGCCATGTCTCTTGATAACATCCCCAAGTGGTAACATATAAAGATTAAAAAGTATTGGCCCTAAAATTGAACCTTGGGGTACCCCACACTTGATTTCGTGGATTGCTGAAGAACATGTATCCATACTTACAAAATAGCAACAATCTGTGAGATAGGAATGAAACCATTCAAGAACAGTACCTGAGAGGCCCACCAAGTATTTGAGTCTACTTAATAAAATGTGATGATCTACTGTATCAAAGGCAGTGCTGAGATCCAGCAGCACCAAGATTGACAGTTTGTGGGAGTCCATGTTACATCTGATATCATTAATGATTTTTTAAAAGGGCTGTCTCAGTACTGTGGTTTGTCCTAAAACCAGATTGAAATTTTTCAAAAGTGTTGTGGTCAATAAGGAAATTGTTTAACTGGATAAAAACTTTTTTTTTTCTAAAACTAAGGCTGTGGGGAAAACACCAGTCCGAAGAGAGCAATTTACAATGTTTAAAATCTCATGTTCGAAGAAAGCATAAAATGTTTAAAAAGTGATGTGGGAAATCGAATATAAAAGGCAGGAGGTCAAGTTTATCTGGGAGAAAACTCTACCAAGCATTTTGGCATCAATCAGAGCAAAACAGTCCAGCGTTTCCTCAGCTAAAGGTGAGTCCAAGATTCCATTAAAAGCAGTCTTCTGGTCAGATAAATGTTGGCTCTAACAGAATCAACCTTGCACCTGAAGTGGTCTGCAAAACTCTTACAGAGAAAGCTGGATAGCAGGTTTGTGTGTTTATTAAAATCTGGGTTGATTAAGTGATCAATGGTTGCAAAAAGGACTTTAGGATTATTGTTATGGGTTGAGATTATGTTGGCAAAATATTCTGTTCTCGATGTTTTGACTGCATTATTGTATATTTTTAATTTATTCTGTAGTATTTGGTAATTGTAGTTAATTAGTTTTTCCTCCATTTCCTCTCAGCCATCCTGCACTCTCTCTTCATTTTTGGATTTGGTTGTTTCTCCATGGAGACTTTGGTTTATTCCTAACTGTCCTTGAGATTATTGGGGCAACTTTCTCAAGGGTTGATTTTAATTTACTGTAAAAATTATCAACAATAAAATCACAGGATGCAGATAAAATAACTGGGAGAGTGTTGCGTAAGAGTTTGATAAAATCAGCAGCCACTTCAGGTGTCAGATGGCACTTCCTCATAGTTTGCACCGAGGTCTCCCATTGAATAAAACCAGTGATGTTAAAAAACACACAGTAATGGTCAGATACAGCCAAGTCAACAACAGAGGACACACTCGTGGGCAGGCCATGGCTAATGACAAGATCCAGAGTGCGTCCCCTGTTGTGAGTCGGCTGCATGACATGAGTAAAATTCATGGACGTGAGCAGGTCATTAAAATCTTCTGACATACAGTATGGTCGCCCTGCTTATCAGTGTGTGGATTAAAATCACCGAAAATGAGAATAAAATTATATGAGGAGTGGATTATTGATAAAAACTCAGAACTCGTTAACAAAAACAGAGCAGTATTTGGGTGATCTGTAAACTGTGATGCATAAAATTGCAGGGTTGCTAAAGACAAAAGTGGTGGTGCTCAAATGCGGTATATTGATCAGGTAAGATTTACTTTACTGCAAGTGAGGAAGAAAAAATAGAAGCGGTACCCCCACCCTTCCTGCCCTTTCTTATGGAAAAAACTGAACTAAAATTTGGTGGGGAGACCTCAGTGAGAACCGCTGGTGCATCCGTGCCAAACCACATCTCTGTTAAAAATAGACAGTCAATCTTATTATCTAAAATCAGGTCATTGATGATGAAAGTCTTGTTAGCAAATGGCCGTATATTTAAAAGAGCCATATTTAGGGTAGGTGTCAGAGGTGTCATGGACTGTAATCATATGGAAGGGAAGGGGCAGAATTAGGTTAGATTCAGATTCAGGCAACTTTAATGATCCCAAAGGTCATTTCATGTGGAACTCACCCACATCTACATTGCATTCCAGCCAACATTAACAGTTCCGAGTCAGCACCAAGAGACTAACAGACAATGAAGGACAGTGATGGAAAACAGTGATTAACTGTCAATCAGGGGTGTTAAAATCCCAGTTTTAAAATGTCATTTTAAATGAATACTGTCTGAGTTCAGCTGTCTGATAGCTGAAGGAATAAAAGACTTTGAAAGGCAACTTGTTTTACTCAGGAGTGCATAGTAATGGTGACCTGAAAGCATTACCTCAAACTCAGCAGCCATAATATGATGACATTGGCTGATAATGATAATGACCTTCATTTTCACTTGTGTCTCCCAAAGGGAAGTCAAGTCTCTTTGTCTGACTCAATGATCTTGGAGCAGATCTTGGCAATGCTATTCAAGCTGTTTTCATCTTTAGTAGATAATCCATTAAACCAAGAGATAAAAGAAAATGCTCAAAGGTTTTCAATAAAACAATTAAAAAATACTTCAGATCGACTTACAAACATTAAAAGATTCCACCTTTCTTAATAGATAAATTCCCCACTGATTTATTTTGACAACAGACTTTGTTTACATCAAATTTCAGTTTACATTCAAACACAGTACCCAGGTATTTATATGACTCAACAACCTGGACATCTGAATAACACTTGATTTGTGATTGCTGATATGAATAAAATCAGTGATTGAAACCTTTGTTTTCTTGATGTTGATATCAAGACAGTTATCAGCACCCCAGCCAACAAATTTATCCAGTGCAGAACCATGATCAGACTCAGAACCATAAAGTGGAGACAGGAGGACAATGTCATGGGAGAATTTAACCAGAAATCTCTTCTCTGTGCAGTTGTCTGTGTACATGATAAAATGCAGAGGTGATAATATGCATCCCTGTGGTGTGTCAGTGTTTGACACAATTTTACTGGACATCTGTCCATGTCCAAGAACCCACTGTACCCTTTTGGTAGGAAAGTTTAAAATCAGCATTAAAGGATATCTGGGAGTTTAAAATGCAGAGAGAGTATCCCGATTAGAATGCAAGGCTGCATTTTGTTAAAAGCCAATGAGAAATCCGCAAATAAAAGCCTGTCCCTGGGTTGTTTTTCTAGGTACTTACACACAGAATTTAAAATAAAAAGCTTTTTTTTTTAAAAAAAGGTTTGCATTCATTGGTAGCAATGGATGATCAGTGCATAATCTGGATGCTATGGCATTACATAACCATACTGTAGATATTACCGCAAGTATAATGCACTTTTAATCCCATGGCTACAGTGTTTAGTTAAGGATGTGCAGATGGGTGACAAAATGAAGGAAAAATCTCACCACTCATGATTTGGTGAGTATAAATACAGTGGTGTGAAAAAGTGTTTCCCCCATCCTGATTTCTCATTTTTTTGCATGTTTGTCACACTTAAATGTTTCAGGTCATCAAACAAATTTAAATATTAGACAAAGATAACACAAGTAAACACAAAATGCAGTTTTTAAATGAAGGTGTTTATTATTAAGGGTAAAAAAAATCCAAACCTACATGACCATGTGTGAAAAAGTGATTCACCCCCCCTTCCCGTTAAAACATAAATTAACTGTGGTTTATCACATCTTTGGAAAACTGAGTTCAATTTCTCTAGCCACACACAAATGCTAGACATCATGCCACGATCCAAAGAAATTCAGGAACAAAGCAACTCACCCGTGGCTGGGGGCTCCTGGGTTCAATCCCATCCCCCGACCAACAGTGAACTGTGTGGAGTTTGCATGTTCTCCCCGTGTCTGTGTGGGTTTACTTTGGGATTTCTCCGGTTTCCTCCCACATGCCAAAAGCATGCAAGTGAGGTCACTTGGCATCAAAACTGGGGATTCGAAATTGTCCTTAGGTATGACTGTGAGAGTGAATGGCTGTCTTTCTCTCTGTGTTGGCCCTGCGATGGACTGGCGATCTGTCTATGTACCCTGCCTCTCGCCCAAAAATGCTGGGATAGGCCCCAGCCCCCCCGCGACCCGAAAAGGATTAAGCGGAAGAAGATGGATGGATGGATGGATGGATGGATGGATGGATGGATGGATGGATGAGAAACAAAGTACAGTATCTCTCAAAAGTGAGTACACCCCTCACATTTTTGTAAATATTTTATTATATCTTTTCATGGGACAACTCTGAAGATATGACACTTTGATACAATGTAAAGTAGTCAGTGTACAGCTTGTATAACTGTGTAAATTTGTTGTCCCCTCAAAATAATTCAACACAGCCATTAATGTCTAAACCACTGGCAACAAAAGTGCGTACACCCCTAGTGAAAATTTCCAAATTGTGCCCAATGATCCAGTTTCTCTCCCGGTATAATGTGACTTGTTAGTGTTACAAGGTCTCAGGTGTGAATGGGGAGCAGGTGTGTTAAATTTGGTGTTATCACTCTCATACTGGTCACTGGAAGTTCAACATGGCACCTCATGGCAAAAAACTTTCTGAGGATCTGAAAAAAGAATTGTTGCTCTACATAAAGATGGCCTAGGCTATAAGAAGACTGCCAACACCCTGAAACTGACCTGCAGCACGGTGGCCAAGACAGGACAGGTTCCACTCACAACAGGCCTCGCCATGGTCGACCAAAGAAGTTGAATGCACATGCTCAGCATCATATCCAGAGGTTGTCTTATGAAAACAGGTGTATGAATGCTGCCAGCATTGCTGCAGAGGTTGAAGGGGTGGAGGGTCAGCCTGTCAGTGCTCAGACCATACGCCACACACTGTATCAAATTGGTCTGCATGGCTGTAGTCCCAGAAGGAAGCCCCTTTTAAAGATGATGCACAAGAAAGCCTGCAAACAGATGGCTGAAGACAAGCAGACTAATGACATGAATTACTGGAACCATGTCCTGTGGTTTGATGAGACCAAGATAAACTTATTTGATTCAGATTGTGTCAAGAGTGTGTGGTGGCAACCAGGTGAGGAGTACAAAGACAAGTGTGTCTTGCCTACAGTCAAGCATGATGGCGGAGTCTCATGGTTTGGGGCTGCATGAGTGCTGCTGCCACTGGGAAGCTACAGTTCACCGAGGGAACCATGAATGCCAACATGTACTGTGACATACTGAAACAGAGCTTGATCCCCTCCCTTCAGATACTGGGCTGCAGGGCAGTATTCCAGCATGATAACAACCCCAAACACAGCTTCAAGACGACTACTGCCTTGCTAAAGAAACTGAGGATAAAGGTGATGGACTGGCCAAGCATGTCTCCAGACCTAAACCCTATTGTGCATCTATGGGGCATCCTCAAACAGAAGGTAGAGGAGCGCAAGGTCTCTGACATCCACCAGCTCTGTGATGCCGTCATGGAGGAGTGGAAGAGGATTCCAGTGGCAACCTGTGAAGCTCTAGTGAACTCCATGCCCAAGAAAGTTAAGGCAGTGCTGGAAAATAATGGTGGCCACACAAAATATTGACACTTTGGGCACAATTTGGATATTTTCACTTAGGGGTTTACTCACTTTTGTTGCCAGCAGTTTAAACATTAATGGCTGTGTGTGTGCGACCCCTGGGCCGGGGTCGGGTGTGCGCCGGTGGCGTGGGTTGGCCCCGGTGCGTCTTTGCGCAGCGGGGTCGAGTTCTCCCTGGGGCCCTGGCGGCACCCTGGGGCAGGTGCCTGCATCCTGGGTTGCCCTCCGCCCACTGGGGTCTGAGGGTGTGGGTGTGCATGTGTGTGCGTGTGTGTGTGTGTGTGTGTGTGTGTGAGTGGGTGTGAGTGGGGGCTTGTGTATGAGCGGATGCAGAAGTGTGTGTGTGTGTGTGTTGTGAGTGGGCAGGTGGGGCTGTGTGTGGGTGTAGGTGGGCATGTGTGATGGTGGGTGGGGGTACGTGTGTGTATGGGTGAGGTTAACTGTGGGTGGATGTCTAGGGGTGGAGGATGTGTGTATGGGTAGGAGAACTTTGTTGGGTGGCAGGGGTGGGGCAGTCCATCTAGTGGCATGGCGGTTGGCGTTTCGGGGCCTGCTTGTCCTGGCCACCCTGCTGTTGTGTCGCGGGGTGGGGCACTTTGTCGCATTGCCCCTGGTGTCATTGGCGGCAGGTGTGTGTTGGTGCTTGGGGGTGGTTGGGGGGGGGGGGGCGTTGGCGCGGGTTGGTTTCCGTGTTTCCGTCGGGTTGCTCCAGGGTGGCTGTGGCTGCAGGGCAGCCTGCCGCTGTCAGTGTGCGTCTGGGGTGGGTGGTCGGTGGGCTTGAGTGGGCGCTCTGGGGTGTCGCTTGGCATGTGGGGTGCCGTGTGGGCCTGGTCCATTGTTCACTATTGTGACTATTGTTGTCCATG
This sequence comes from Pholidichthys leucotaenia, assembly GCA_020510985.1. NCBI lineage: Eukaryota > Metazoa > Chordata > Actinopteri > Cichliformes > Pholidichthyidae > Pholidichthys > Pholidichthys leucotaenia. The sequence goes on from CM035843.1 coordinate 96,906,355, forward strand.
TTTGTGTATGTAAGATGAATGGGAATTGGTATGGCTGCCCCATCATGTCTGTGGTGCTGGGAGCGCCGGGGCGCGATGCTGGTGGGTCCTGGGCTGCTTGCACTGGCAGCCCTCGCCCTGGGTTGGGATTTGGGGGCAGTGGGTGGCCTCATGAACCACTTTGCAAGCTGGCTTCGGGGGGCTTGCTTTTAGACCACCTCCCTCCTAGTCTTATATCCCACCCTCTCCCTCCCCCTGACTCTGGGTGGAATATACATCTTCTTGGATACATTTAGGGCTTTGAGGTGGGGTTGTGCTGCACTGTGTCGGCAAAGGGGGTACCTTTGCTGCACAGTGGGGCTGCACTCACCTCAATTTTAATTGCATTTTAGACACTGAGGGCTCAGGGGGGATGGGGGCCCCGCTGCCCATTGCAGTGGCTAGCGGTGCTCCAATCACTATCCCCCCAATTCTAATTGCCCTTTGGTAGTCCACACATTTGCACACAATTACATCATATAACCGACATACACCCACCATGTTTTGTGCGGGGGGGGGGGGGGGGGAGGGTGTGGGGGTCTTCCCCCACCCCTGTTGTACTCCTCCTGCTGGGGGCGTGGGGACCCGGTGGGGAGCCTGGGACTCATCATGCTGTCAAAATCCCTGGGTGCTACTGAATGTATAGATACAACTGAGGGAGTGAGAGCGAGACTGAATATGAGCGTAAGTGAGAGTGAGAGGGTGATGAATGGTGGTGGTGATGGTGGGTCGGTTTTGTGCGGCGCTTTGTATGTCGGGTGGCATCTCGGGGAGCCTGCAGTGGTCTGCTGATCAGTCGCTCAGGTGGGCGCTGGGGGTAGGGATCTGCTTCTGTGGTCTGCGCCAGCGGTCTCCCCGGTCACTGCCGGGCACTGGTGCACGTTCAGGCTCACTGCATCTTCTTCGCAGCCGCCTTATGAAACAAGGGTGAATGAGGGGTGAGTTTGAACGGGTACAGGAGTGAGAGAGAATGGGTTGGTCCGGGTGAGTGAGAGTGAGTTAGTGCATATGGGTGCGCATGGGAGCATGTGGGTGTGAAGGTGTGGGGTGTGTCTGCGAGTTGGGAGGTGCTGGATTAAGGGGGGTAGTGCCTCTCGGCAGTGTGGGCTCCCCTGGGCAGGGGGACTTCTTTGGGCATGGGGGTCCCCGGGGTGGGCGGTGGTAGCGCTGGGGCGGGCCCACTGTGGGGTGCCTGGGGGGGCTCCCGGGAGGTGGGGTCACTGGCCTCCTGGTGCCTGGGGGCAGGCGTTAGCCCCGCTGGGGGGGGTAGAGGGGGAGAGGGTCCGGGGGTGTGGGCTTGCCATACCGGTCGCCAAGCAACCTGGCTTCCCTCAATCGTCCCTCTGGGGGCAGATGCCTGGCTTCCCTGGGGTTTGCTGACCTGGGACGTTTGTGCCCTGTGGGGGTTGGTGGCACTGCCTTGCCTGCTCAGAGTTCCCAGGGGAAGAGCTGCTGCAATCGGCCCCCTGCTTCGCATGTTTCCTGGCTAACCACTCACATGCACACTCTGATTTTGCACGCAGACGTACTCGCACAAGTGTCTCTCCTTTAACAGGTGCGGAAACCAGACTCGTGTTGAGACATTTTTGGTGGAAGAAGGAATTTGTCTTTTGTTTTAGTTGTTAGTTGTTTTTTTTTGTTTGTTTTTTTTGGCTGTTCCCCTCCCTTTTCTTTCCCCCTCCACACACTTCCTTTCCCTCTTCCCCATCCTGTCGGGTCTTCCATGGGTAAAATAATTAAAATAAAGTATTAAAAGTTATTACAGGAGGAGTTTACAACAATATACAATACACAGTTAGGTACTGTATAAGCTCCTCTTGGCAAAGTAAATCTGTTTTGGCACAATAAGGGTGACAGATCCCTGTTCTGCTTGCCTAGCTGCCTGACAGGACAAGGGGGAAAAATGGCTGTGTGTTGAGTTATTTTGAGTGGACAGCAAATTTACACTGTTATACAAGCTGTACACTGACTACTTTACATTGTATCAAAGTGTCATATCTTCACTGTTGTCCCATGAAAAGCTATAATAAAATATTTAGAAAAATGTGAGGGGTGTACTCATTTTTGTGAGACACTGTAATTGAGATCTATCAGCGAACAACAGTGAGAGCCATTATTCACAAATGGCGAAAACATGCAACAGTGGTGAACCTTCCCAGGATTGGCCTGACGAGACAAAAGTTGAACTTTCTGGAAGGTGTGTGTCCCATTACATCTGGCATAAAAGTAACACAGCATTTCAGAAAAGGAACATCATATCAACAGTAAAATATGGTGGCGGTAGTGTGATGGTCTGAGGCGGTTTTGCTGCTTCAGGACCTGGAAGGCTTGCTGTGGTAAATGGAACCATGAATTCTGCTGTCTACCAAAAAATCGTGAAGGAGAATGTCCGGCCATCTGTTCAGACCTCAAACTGAAACGCACTTGGGTTCTGCAGCAGAACAATGATCCAAAACACATCAGCAAGTCCACCTCGGAATGGTTTAAGAAAAACAAAATGAAGACTTTGGAGTGGCCTAGTCAAAGTCCTGACCTGAATCCAATTGAGCTGCTGTGGCATGACCTTAAAAAGGCGGTTCATGCTCGAAAACCCTCTAGTGTGGCTGAATTACAACAATTCTGCAAAGATGAGTGGGCCAAAATTCCTCTGCAGCGCTGTAAAAGACTCTTTGCCAGTTATCGCAAATGCTTGATTGCAGTTGTTGCTGCTTAAGGTGGCCCAGCCAGTTATTAGGTTTAGAGGGCAATCACTTTTTCACACAGGGCCAGGTAGGTTTGGATTTTTTTTTTTTACCCTTAATAATAAATACCTTCATTTAAAAACTGCATTTTGTGTTTACTTGTGTTGTCTTTGTATAATATTTAAATTTGTTTGATGATCTGAAACATTTAAGTGTGACAAACATACAAAAAACTGAGAAATCAGGAAGGGGGCAAACACTTTTTCACACCACTGTATTACACACGTGGACAAAATTTTTGGTACCACTCTGTTAATGAAAGAAAAACCCACAATGGTCACAGAAATAACTTGAATCTGACAAAAGTGGTAATAAATAAAAATTCTATGAAAATTAACCAATGAAAATCAGACAATGCTTTTGAATTGTGGTTCAACAGAATTATTTTAAAAAACAAACTCATGAAACAGGCCTGGACAAAAATGATGGTACCCTTAACTTAATATTTTGTTGCACAACCTTTTGAGGCAATCACTGCAATCAAACGATTTCTGTAACTGTCAATGAGACTTCTGCACCTCTCAGCAGGTATTTTGGCCCACTCCTCATGAGCAAACTGCTTCAGTTGTCTCAGGTTTGAAGGGTGCCTTCTCCAGATGGCATGTTTCAGCTCCTTCCACAGATGTTCAATAGGATTTAGATCAGGGCTCATAGAAGGCCACTTTAGAATAGTCCAATGTTTCGCTTAGCCATTCTTGGGTATTTTTAGGTGTGTGTTTTGGATAATTATCCTGTTGCAAGACCCATGACCTGCGACTGAGACCAAGCTGTTTGACACTGGGCAGCACATTTCTCTCTAGAATACCTTGATAGTCTTGAGATTTCATTGTACCCTGCACAGATTCAACACATCCTGTGCCAGATGCAGCAAAGCAGCCCCACAACATAACAGAACCTCCTCCATGTTTCACAGTAGGGACAGTGTTCTTTTCTTGGTATGCTTCATTTTTGCGTCTGTGAACAAAGAGCTGATGTGCCTTGCCAAAAAGTTGCAGTTTTGTCTCGTCTGTCCATAGGACATTCTCCCAGAAGCTTTGTGGCTTGTCAACATGCAGTTTGGCAAATTCCAGTCTGGCTTTTTTATGATTTCTTTTCAACAGTGGTGTCCTCCTTGGTCATCTCCCATGAAGTCCACTTTGGCTCAGACAACGACGGATGGTGCGATCTGACACTGATGTACCTTGACCTTGGAGTTCACCAAGAACGTTTAGAGGTTGTTCTGGGCTCTTTTGTTACCATTTGTATTATCCGTCTCCTCCTGCGGCCACGTCCAGGGAGGTTGGCTACAGTCCCGTGGATCTTAAATTTCTGGATAATATGTGCAACTGTAGTCACAGGAACATCAAGCTGCTTGGAGATGGTCTTATAGCCTTTACCTTTAACATGCTTGTCTATAATTTTCTTTCTAATCTCCTGAGACAACTCTCTCCTTTGCTTCCTCTGGTCCATGTTTAGTGTGGTACACACTATGTCAACAAACAGCACAGTGACTACTTGTCACCCTTTAAACAGGCCGACTGACTGATTACAAGTTTGTAGACACCTGTGATGTTAATTAGAGGACACATCTTGGTTGAACATGTCCTTATGGTCACATTATTTTCAATCTTTTCTAGGGGTACCATCATTTTTGTCCAGGCCTGTTTCATGAGTTTGTTTTTTACAGTAATTCTGTTGAACCACAATTCAAAAGCACTGTCTGATTTTCATTGGTTAATTTTCATAGAATTTTTATTTATTACCACTTTTGTCAGATTTAAGTTATTTCTGTGACCATTGTGGGTTTTTCTTTCATTAACAGAGGGGTACCAACAATTTTGTCCACGGCTGTATGTAATCATATGTCAAAGTCAATGCCAATAAAAAAAAACAACTGTGGTAGACTTTGAACCCACCTGTTAGGTAATGCTCACTGGTGACACCAAAGCATTCTGAAGAAACTTTCTATGTCAAAATGAAACAGCGTTAACAGAATCTGATGGTCAAACACTTTTTCAGCATGTTGGCTTTTTGTTTAAATTGCTAGTGGTCTATATTACAAAAACACATGATGGACCTACAATGGAACATCTAAAAAATACTGGGATTTTTTTTTAGACTTCCTAATTCAGGTCTTATTACTGAAAACACATGTGGTTCCATATTCATATTGTGATGAGGATGCCATCTGTTACAGACATGGGTACTCAGACTGGAAGGCACTTAGTCTTTTGTTATGTTGCTGCATTTTAAGCATTATATGAATACACAGAGCTACGGTTACAAAGAACTGGGAAAAAGAGCTTGGCTGAAGGAAAAAAAGCGATGGACATGTTCTAAATATATATAATATGAAAGAGGGATTCGGGATTTTGATTGGGGAAGAACCATTCCACAGTGTCTCTCTCTCTCTCTCTTGAAGCCTTTGCTGACAAGTAGCTACAGCACTCAACCAGAGCATCTATGCATGAGGGCACAACAGTGGCGGATTCCCCAACAGTCGCTCTCTCTCGCTCTGAAAATGAAATGTGGCATGGCTACAGCTGGAAGACTAAGTCGGTGAACCAGTCAGCCAGAGAGGAAGCATGAAACCGACCGGTGCAATCATCAATAGTTCACTCATGAGCCAACTCCTGCCAATCAGGCACTCGGAGAGTTTTAAAATACCAAACAAATGAATTTAAACACAGTAGAATGCAGAGGGGGAGAGATCTGAACTAAAGCTCTTGATATACTGGCAGGCTTACTGGGCATGAGAATGAGTGGCATATTTGAGGGGGTGGTTATGATCTGCAGTTCAAACTAGCACACACAGTAATTCTTAACCATATTTATGTCTCTATCAAAACAACTCATTCTCTGAATAGATTACCTCAGACTGCCGATTACGCCTTTGGTTCTAGACGTACTATACAGCTTTAACGCTTTGACAGTGGTGCTGTCAATCGGGCTGGACCCATATATTATCCACATATTTGTTGGTTACATTGCTATTTGATTAGGTATTTAGATATTCAATTTTCCACTTATTGCTTAATGTGACCAAATTTACCCCCCCCCCAAAAGCTGCAAATTTATGAGAAAGATCTCACAAATTCAGAATAAAAAAAGTAGTGATTTGATGATAAAGTCCCAGAATTTACAAAAATGACAAATTTAAATAAACACATTTGCAAATATATGAGAAGACTTAAATACATGACAAAAACAGTTAATTTCTGAAAAAAGTTACATTTATGAGAAAAGCTGCAAATTTAGGAACAAAAAAGTAAATTTACAACAAAAGAAATTGTACATTCATACAAAAAAATCAGTTTATCCAAGAATAATGTCTCAAATTCACAAGAAAAGCTGAAAATTTTTGACAAAAATGAAAAAAAAAAAATCCAGCTTTATAGGAAAAATCAGTTCTGAAAACATTTATGCCAGTGCCAGAGGTTGTGCTTTTTTGTTATCTGTCATTTTGGCAGAGTTGTAAAAATTCATACTACTACTACTACTACTACTACTACTACTACTACCACTACTACTACTAGCGCAAGGACACAGTGGCAACACAATGTTATCCAATGCCTCCTCGGGTCCCATGATAAATATAATGTTTCCAAAGCTCCCTATCCAGCATGGCAGTCCTAAGCTCTTGAGTGCCATGTAGGCCTGTGTCTCTAAGTGTGTGTTATGTAATTGGCCTGTTTTCCTCCCCTCCTTTTATTATCCTGTGTGGGTTCCCAAAGTATAAGTGGGTTGGCTGCCATATCATCATGTCTTGCACAATGTCCAGCCAGCTTCAGCTTTCTTTCCCGGATTTTGGTGGACATCATAGGTAGGTCAGCATAAAGATCCACAATCCTCATGTGGTCTCTCCAAGAGACATTTAGAACAACCCTAAGCGTTCTAGTGTAGGTACCATCCATCCTGGATTGGGGAGGTTGGGAATTTTTTGCCAAACCGGCCAGGCTCCCTAGCAAGGATGAAACCCAGGCTTGTGTACGCAGGGCCTGTAAAGGGGGAAACCCTGTTTCAGCTCTAGGAACAAGTGGCTTCAGCTCCTGATATGGGTTGGAGGAGTAGCGCCCCCTTCTCATTTGACACTAGCTATGAACGGAACCATGAACTTGAATTCTGTCATAATCTATTATTACTTGTCATTTAAACTGATTTTAATTAGATCACTCTCAGTGTAATCTGCCAAAATGAAAGACAGCTTTTAGATTTTCAGTCACTGCTGGAAGACGCAGTGCACTGACGGAGAACAGAGACTCACAGAATATTTAAATATTTGCTCTGGATAGCTCCTGAATATCCAGAGCCCCTAAACTGGCGTTTGAGGCAGGCCTAGCAGTCAGATTCTCAACCTTAAGTCTCATCTTCTATGCAGGAAAACAGCATCAAGATGTGCATTTAAGACCCTTATACCCCCTTTACACAAGGATGGCAATCATTGAAAGATTGCTGAGAGATTGTTGAGGATCTCCCAAACATTTACAAGAAATGGCTTCAAGACTTTAGGAGACTGTCGAGAGATTGGACCAATTTTTGATCTCTTACTGGTCACCCAACAATCTCTGTGCTATGTAAGGGGGCATTTCCAATCATTGACCACAGCAGCAAATTGCAGGTTTAACCGTGCTGTGTGATTGACTGTGTCCCACCTTAGCAGGTACATTTTTTTTTCACCTTGACTAACTGAACTTCCTTAATTATTCAGAGGTGTGTCTCAGGTGTGACATGCAGTAAACCAATCATCACCTTTAAGACACAGGTGCGCATGATCAAAGGTGGACTACTATTCTGATGGCACTTACTTGTGAGGACAAATCAACTGTGCACTAAGCTTGCTGACTGTGCTCATCCACAAATTTGAAATGGAGACGTAAACGTAATCAGTGTGGCTCCTTGACATTAAGCCAGGAATTAATGACACACTGCAGTGGATATCAATCCCCTTAAAAACAAATCTATGTTGTCTAAGATGGTATCTTTGTCATGCGGTGACCCTCGCGGATCACCATAAGACGCCAAGAGTCCACTAGTGAGTTTTGCGATGATGGTGATTTATTAAAAACACAAGACAAGACAACACTGTGAGCCGCTCGGGGCAAAAACACACATAAAGCAATACAAGGGCTCGTAGGGCTAACCCCAGCCACTACGAGCTAAACTATGACATGACAAGAAAAGCATGAACCTGACATGAAGGTCTAACAAGGTTTAGACCACCTGACGATGTCTGACGAGGATAGTTGACAATGTCTGACAAGGTTTTGACAATACTCCTGCGATTTAACTGCCGCTAGTGCCCGCCTTATAAAGGCGAACACTAACGAGCAGTAATGACAAGCAGCTGACCAACCTTGACAGGCGGAAGCCCCACCGAGCGCCTTCACAATAAGAGCCCGGTGAGGCCAGAATACCACCCACAACTGTCAAGGCCGGCAGCGAGTTGTGTTTAGCCCGAGCGCGGACAGAACCCAGCGCTCAGGTCGTAACAATCTTATGCCATTTTTCTACAAGAAAACTTTGATTGTCTTACAATTGCTTGTAAAAATCTTTTCCCTTTTCCTCCTCTTTCAAAATCCAGACTCTAATTAGGCCCACCCACATCCAATCCACTAGGACACAGAAGTCTGCGAACAGCCAGTGCTTAGTCCTGATTGGAGTCCAATCAGGTGATCCAATCAGTGCTTAGTCCTGATTGGATCACCTGTACATAGTGACATCACAAAATTGCTCCATCTAAACTTGCCTTTTTCCAAGGGGAGGAGCTTAACTGAGCTTTCACAGCAAAAAAAACACAGACATGACACAAGAGTGATTTCCCTCTTGATATGTTTTTAAGTCATAAAAAAAGCATGTTACAGACATGTTCAGGGGCAGTGGTGGCCTAATGGTTAGAGATGTGGACTGGTGACTGGAGGATTGCGGGTTCAATCCCCGGACCAGCAGGATCAGATCTGGGTGGGACAGATAATATAGCAGTGTTTGCCCCACCCATTCCTTAACCCCACTGTGGTGCCCTTCAGCAAGGAAGGCCCTTATCCCCAACTGCTCCAGTGGAGCTGCTCAGTGGCCACAGGTCAGTCTGTGGTTGTACTAGGCAGCTTCCAAGTGTGAATGAGTATCTGTATGAGTGTGAACAGGGCATTGTTGAAAAAGAGTGGTTGCCTCTCAGTGGACCTTCCCTGTATAAATAAAGGCTAAATATAAAAAAGAAGAGGAGGAGGAGATGATTTAACAATTATCTAATCTTAAATCATCTTGTCCATGCACGCACTTGTGTTTGCTGCATAAATATTACTTATGGCAAGTCATGGCCCAATCCCCGCTGTACAACACATAGACATGAATATCACTAAATATGAATGAATTTGTTGAATATTTTTTTCAGGGTTTTTTTTTTTTTGGGGGGGGGGAAGAGTACCAGAGGAATAACAAACAATTGACTTGTCAGTCCACTAAATGGTGCTAAATGCTCACTGTCTGGTTAGGTCAGCACAGCAAAGGAGTGACTCCAGAGATCTAGCCGGGAATTGAACAAGACAAAGATCGGGATGGGAAATCACAATATATGATAACGCAATACTAAGGGTATCGCAAGATCATGATAGTATCATATTGCAATGCCCCGGGTGAGTCCCACCCTGAGTGCCGGTATAGCTACGTATAGCCACCAGCAGCAGGTTCACTTATCTTTGCGCAGAGCACAACAGCGGTGGCTTTTACAGAGTGTGAATAACAAAGTCACTTTTATATCATATTCTATTAACATGGACCTCAAAAAAAGGAGCTATGATGTCAGCTGGTAATTATTAAGCTTCAATTCTCTTTACTGCTGGAAATTTACAACATTTTTCTCTTGATTTAAAAATCGTTTTTTGTTTTGTTCAAATAACACCAAGAGTAGAGTTCACAATCTCTGGCTGTTGTCCTTTTGCTCTGATGAAGACAGTCGTTTCAGGCAATGACAGAGAGACAGGAGGAGAAATGCCATTCTGTTTATGCTAGTTTTCCACAAGAGGTTATTTGATTGTATAATATTTAACTTTTCTTTCAAGTGATCTTGATCGATATTCCAGTTCCAACTCAAGGCAGAATAGCTGCTGGATCCTCATAAACAAGGAAACCAGCAATTTTCAGCTACATTTTTGACTATTTGCCACTGATTACATATTGAGGGCTTGTGACTGATTTTTAAAAGTTACTTGACTTTATTTGAAAACCATTCTTCCCTCTGTACATACATCCTAAAATGAATATCTTTTTGAGCAGAATAGTATACACCCACACACCAACACATGCTTTCTCTGACCTAAACCCTCTGCAGTGAAGCTCTGGTGTAAGTATAGTAACCACAAAACGGTGTGGGACAAATATTTACTGTAAATGCAACAGGTCAGGGCTATTGTTAATACTGTGAAGAGATCACCAAGCAGTGTAACGAAATATGAAAGGACAAAATAACAGCTTTGTGTTTGCCTCATATGAGGACACGAGTGCACTGCCCCGCCTGAGTTCCCAGCGCTCCTATAGGAGGTGTAGTGTGAAGAGCCACATAAACCGCGGAAGCAGGCCGAGCTCTGGTTCAGGAGAATGAATTTTTGTGATTTACAGCCTTTCAGTAGGAGCTCTCATTGTATTGATTTTTACAACTCTAGGGGTGCAGCTTGATAAAATGTTACCTTCATTTCATCGGTGGAAACAGAAAAGGAAGAAGGATGCTTGCGGAGAAAGAGAGTGAGAGAGCCAAGGCTATTACACCTGCAGGCAGACTGAACACTGAGGGCTTTTCTGTCACAGCAGAAGAACCTTCATCCTTCACACATACACCCCCACGCTTTGATCCAGCAACAGAGAACTGCTTTAACAAGAGTCCAAACTGCAACCCTGTGGGCTTTCTGAGGCATGAGCTATGATAAAATAGCTGGAGCCATCAACAACATTATTTATGACAATCATTTCCTGGTGTTAGATTGTATGAAGGAAGAACCAAAATAATCATTTTGTTAAATAAAAAGCTACACAGCCACAACATTAAACCCATACAACTGGAATAGAGTGGGATCCTGATGGTTGTTGTTCACATACATCAAAGAAAATCTTTAACAGGAACTCTGAAGGTGGCTTCTCTGAAGCAAGGTTCTAGCAACACATAATTTGAATTCTTAAAAAGATGTTGAAAACGTGGGGATCAACCAACCAACATTTGGAAACACTCAATCAAATCAAGCAAATTTTGGTGCCAACAATTTCTGAGGTGTTTTTTTTTTCTTTTGCTGAATGAATTAAACTGCTAAAATAGGCTTTGGAAATATTGTTTTCTTGACATATTCAGAGTTAAACAAGGTTTAGATAAGTGGCGCGTGTCAGAGTGACATTCATATGAATGTCAGGATGGGAGTTTTCCAGCACAAATATGCCCACATTACCACTGCACACATAACGGGTAATTCTCGTTGTGGACCTATCCTCCACCCTCCCTTTCCCTCCCCCATTGCAGGTGGACCACTCATCTTATTTGATATACTTAAGGCTTTGAAGCAGGGGTGGGGCAGTAGGGAGGGTCTCTCTCTTTTCTACACCACATGGACACCCTTGTGATATATGTATTTGGCACCTTTATTGTGAAGTGCAGTGTGGTGACGTGCACGTCACATCACGGCACTGTCCATATATAAGGCAGGGGCGCCATCTTACGGCCTCTTTGCCAGATGCCTACGCTGGTGCATACCGTGTACTGCTTGTACATAGTTCATCAATAAAGCTGTGTTCACCAACCATCATTGTGCCTCATCCTTCACCCAGGTATTTTCCATACATAACATTTGGTGATTGAGGATTAACTCATGGAGGCGTGCAACAATTTTGGACAGCTTGAAGACAAGATAGTACGCGGCCAACTAGCAGAGCACACGTGTAATGCTGAGCTGTTTGCTAGGCTATTAGTGGCACCTAATGACTTAACGTCAGCTAAAGCAATGGAGCTAGCCCTTCAGTTGGAAGCCATTGATAAGCTAGCTGTGGAGCTAAATTGGCGCCAGCCACAGAAGACGCCGGAACGGCTCACCTCAGCTAATGTTGCGGATCCTGATAATGAGGATAGCTTGTATGAAGATTTTTGGGAAGTCAATGCTGCCAACCAAAGGTCTGCCCCAGGAAACTCCTGTTGCAGAGGTTGTGGGTTCGCGACGCACCTCCAGAAAGTGAAGAAATGCCCGGCTAAAGGAAAATGTTGTAGATGTGGACGCTTGAATCACTACGCCAGGGTGTGCTGTTTGTCTTACCTGGGGAACCCAAGGGAGAAATCACCCCGCTCGCCCCCGACGGACACTGGGAGCGAACAGTACGAAGAGCTAACAGATGCCATGGCAATCAAGCAGGACCAGTTTCACTCAGGTTCGGCACAGGTGGGTCTCAGTGCCAGTGCTCGGGACATGGTAGAGGGGGGTACCGAGCGTGATGGCGAGGCGCCTGTGTGACGCCGAGGTGCTAGCCCCAGATGCCTCAGGTACTTGACCACAAGTGGGTGGGGGGTCTGCAGCTACAACGGTGAACACTACGTTTATAGAAGACGATGGAGCCAGACCGACGAGCATGGAGTTACCGCATGCCCAGCAGTAGCACATCGGGCCGAGTAAAATTGCACTCTGGGTTAGGGACTTGGTTCGGGTTCGGGGTGAAGGACGTCCACGGTGAAGATGGGCCAAACGAAAGCCAGCAAAACATCGAAGGTGTCAGCACATAGTGGTTAAGCTGGGCACAACGTGCGTTGTGTTGTCCGACAGCTCGTCGAGGCACGCCAATCAACTTCGGCGTGCCCGGGAAGACACCCCAGGTGGCGAGGCTGAACGGGAGTTGGCGATGGTGGTGTGGGATCCAGGCTCGGTAATCCAGAAGATCGGCCATCGCTCTGGCGGTCTGCGGTCTCCAGGGGCGCGCCTGCTGAGGGGCTGCCCTGAACACCCCCATGCAAGTTCCAACTTTTCCACCCAAATGACTGTGCGGTAACACTTTATTTATAGTTCTTGTGTTTTTGCATGCATGTTATGCTATGGGGTTTTATGTATATATGTATATATACTGTATGTGCGTGTGTGTGAGTTTGTGTTTTCTTTAGTTTAGGAGCACGGCTGTGAATTTTAGTTTATTCAAGGACTTTGTAGTTTATTGGGTGGCAGAATAATCCACCCCGCCAGGCGGGCTGTACGGTAGTCCACCCGTCAGCCCTACTATAGGCTGCTTTGAGTGAATGTGATAGGCCAATTTAGTACCTTAGTTTTCCTTATTTTAGTGCATGATTCGGGTCCCAAATTGGAAGGAAGGGGGAGAGGGTTCCATTGTGTGTGTGGTTTTTGACTTTTCTAAAGTGTGTGTGTGTGTGTGGGGGGGGTGATGGGATGTGATATATGGGCACTTTTATGGTGTGCCCATATATAAGGCAGGGGCGCCGTCTTACGGCCTCTTTGCCGGATACCTACGCTGGTGCATACCGTGTACTGCTTGTACATAGTTCATCAATAAATCTGTGTTCGCCAACCATCATCTTGCCTCATCCTTCACCCAGGTATTTTCCATACATAACAGCCCTCACTTCAATTTTAAATGCACCATAGACACTGAGGGGTTGGTTAGAGGGTGGGGGGGATCTGCTGTCCGCAGCAGTGGGGTGTCCCACCACACCATCCCACAAATTTTAACTGCATTTTGGTAGTACATACATGTGCACCCATTTTTTTTCACATTACATAGGCTTGCATCTAATTTTAGAACATTACATACACTTGCTCCCAGTCATCGTTGATTCACACACCATCATAAAGACTTTGTGTTGGTGTGTGTGTGTGTGTGTGTGTGTGTGTGTGTGTGTGTGGTGGGGGGGGTCTTCCTCTATCTCTGCTGCCCTCCTGCTATGGGCTTGGGGTCTGGTTGGTGGCCTGGGGTGAGGTGTTGGCATCATCCCCAGGATGATTGGCGTCTGGTTGGCGGTGCCTTGGGGGTATGTCTGCATGGTTGTATGAATGGATGGGTGACGGGCTGGGGAGAAAGACACTGGTTTGTGTGAGTGAGTGAGTGTCTGTGGTCAGGGACGGTGCCTTGGGGGTATGGCAGTGGTGGCCTAATGGTTAGAGATGTAGACTGGTGACTGGACGGTTGTTGGTTTGATCTCCGGACCAACAGGATCAGATCTGGGTGGGACAGATAACATAGCAGTGTTTGCCCCACCCTCATTAACCCCACTGTGGTGCCCTTGAGCAAGGCCTTTAACCCCAACTGCTCCAGTGGCACTGCTCAGTGGCCACAGGTCAGTCTGTGGTTGTACTGGGCAGCTTCCAGGTGTGAATGTGTAACTATGACTGAACAGGGCGTCCTTGAAAAAGAAAGTTTGCCTCTCAGTGGACCTACCCTGTATAAATAAAGGTTAAATAAATAAATAAAAAGGGGTGCCAGACAGACAGGAATGGTACCTCCTGGCCTCCTGGGTGGCTTCCAGCATGGGGGTGGGGAGTTGGTTGGCTGGCTTTGATCTCTTAATGATCGCCAAGATCTCTCAATGATCTCTCAATGATCTTTAGTGATCTCCACGGTCGCCAAGGTTTTAACTCAGTCCAAAACAATCTCTCAACGATCACCATAGCGAAATGATCTCTCATTGATCACCCAGGAAGTGCTCAATGATCTCATCCATCTCATCCATCTCCAAATGATCTCTCAATGATGTTTCAGTGAACTCTATTGGTCTTTCATTGAACGCTCAGTGATCCATCACTGATCTCTCAGCCATCTCTACCTTTGGGGTGGAAAAATTTGGCTTTCATTGAAAGATCATTGAGAGATCATTGAAAGACCACTGAGAGATCATTACAAGATTGATGAGATCTCTCAAAGATACAGATTGCCATGAAAGTTGCCAAAACATCTCCCAAATATTTACACAGAAACATCTTTTTTGGAGCTTTAGGAGACCATTACGAGATTGGGCCAATTTTTGATCTCTCAGTGGTCACCCAATGATCTCTTCCCTTACAGAATGAATATGATGAAGCACTTCAGCAGAGAACTACTTTACAATAACACTACTGTAATAAATGTGTGGGCACTAATTTATATCTATTGTACTTATAAACTATAAATTATTAGGTTAATTATTAAGTTAGTCCTATCATAAAGATAAATCAGTAGCAGACTAAACAAATAACAGCTCCACTTATCTACCCAGCAAATGCTACATTTGATTATTTATCCAGGATCTTCTTCCAGTAATGCTCTTACTGTTATCTGCAGGATGAAGCATCCCTCCCCTCTCTACCATGATGTTTTTCTGTCTCATAATTTTCCTCATTTATCCATGTTTGCAGTCCTGCTCTCAGTTACAGGACTTTACAGCTCAAATCAATGAGAGTCAGCAGCTCCTTTAGTAATCTAGAAAGAATTTGGGCCTTATTACACTAAGTAATAAGGACTTCGAATCATATATAATGAGCAAATTGCAAGCCTCTGCCGGCATTTGTTGGAGCTTACATCTGCTAGTGTGCTTCATTTGCTTCCACAAAGCTGAACAAGCTCATCTGAATTGGCTAAATATATGCAAGCCTAAAGTGTGTGGGGGGGAAAAAGGGCTGGAGTTGCAAAATAGATAACCCAGAGGATTGCTAAGAACATGGTGCAGGGTGAGTTTGCAAATTATACACAGGTTACTGTGTGGACACTGCGTTCCCAAGTACTACTTGTTGCTTCATAAGCCCTCATTCCACTGCTGCTCATTTGCACATAACAAGGCTCTAGAGGAAGACAGCACTAGTGGCATTTTATTCACATGGTTCTTGACATTTACACCCTGGGAAAGCAATTGGGCCAGAACCCAGGTCATTAATACCATGAACAGGCTAGACATGTTTGCTCTGATATATATATGTATATATACTGTATATATATACTGTATATATATATATATATATATATATATATATATATACTGCAATATGCCTTTGTGGAGAAATGACAGCGATTATTTTGACATACCAACATTTCCTCTTTGTTTCACCACAGAACAAAGGCAAAAAACTCAATTCCCAGTTCCTTGCGCCTACTCTTCTGCTGTCTTTTCCTGCACTCTGCTGCTGGGTGGTGTAAAAATCACACAGCTAAAAATGTGCCTTCGTCAACAGAGGCCTGAATCTAAGCATTGTATAAATCCCACACAACGTCCAAGCTGTTTCACCATAAACATACCAATTCAAATGGTCAAGTGAGATTCTGAGGCAAACAGGGGAGTGGAACCAAGGGGAAACTGTAAATGGAAAAAGTGGAAAGTGAAAACTGCTGATATTTTCAAGTGTTATACTATGTAAAAAAGATAATTCTCCAACTGATTTTGAAGGTAATTTCCTATGTAGCTGTCATGTGTCTGAGTGTGTGCTTCACAGAGCTCAGACTCTCACTTTATTTCTAAGTTTTGTATGTCTGTTGTTATTATGTTGTCAGTTTTTGTATATTTTTTGGTTTTGTGACAAGAGCCTTTCCTCTTACTCCAGACACTCCCCACCAGCTGCTCACTGTCTGCTCCTCTAACATCTCAGCTGTGAGCAGTTGTAATTAGATCACCGGCTCACTCAGTGGCACACACCTGTCGCTCATTTGCTGCCAGTTATTTAAGGCTGCCTGCACATTCTCTCAGTGCGGCAGCATGGTCAATTCTCTATTGTCAATCATCTGATGTCTATGGAGTATTGGACTTATTTCTCCTCCCCTCTCACAGTGCGATCTTGGCCCTGGAGAGTTCCCCGCTGTAAGTTACTTTAAGTTTGCATTTTTTGTGTTCCATGCACAGTTTTTGTATTTTCTCTTCTTGTTAATAAATATCACTAAACAGTTCAGTGCCTGGGTCATTCTCTCTGCCCCGAAGGGGCCAATTCATGGCAGAAGCAGGATCTTAAGATGCAAAACACCTCAGTTCTTCATCATTTTACCCCAACTTTCTTTCTTTAAACCAGTTGATGCAGTGTTTGTATTTATTTCCAGTCTCCTGTTTCCTCATTACCTGTCAGCACAGCAGATTTCATAGCAGTCCCTGCAGCACCACTACCATGCCAGCTAACCACTGTTTTGTTGTTTTTTTTTGTTTTCCAAGTGTTTCTGGCCACTGCATTTTAGCAGAGATGTAAGGATTTTCCCACATGGACAGGGGGTATTCAGTGTGAGCTCGAACTGAGAGATCGATAGCTGGCTAATGGCCATCATGGTGGAAAGTCAGCCTACAGCAGGGGAAGAAATACAGCTAGAGCATACTTGTATAAAGAAACAGATAAAAGCAGAGAAGTTGGCAAACAGATTTTCATACTGTATATACATGTAAAAACTTGGTATCTTATCATAGAATCACTATCAGGTCATTTTTGATGTGTTTGGAAAAAGGTGTTTATTCGGTGAAAATATAACCAGACCTTGGTAATGCAAAGTTAAGGTTCAGAAGTTTGGGAGTTAAGTATATCTGATTCATTCTACAGTCGTAATGGATATCATAATTGGGCATGTCATCCAGTAACTAGTCAGAACTGGATGTTACAATCCCTGATGAATCGGCACAACTCCTAAGTGGGTTGGAGATGTCTTCTTGTGCCACGTCTGCGACCATCTACTATGCACAATCAATATGCCACATCAACACTTGTGTACCCCGGACCCTTTGGGTGTTTTGGCCTTTTATCACAATACACCCACGGCTGGCCCCCTGTAGGATAATGAGACAAGCATGTGTGTTGCATGATGTTTCCATGTGGTCATTTCGAAGCCCAAACAGCCAGTGGCTGCTCCTTCCGGCGACAGTGCCAAGTCCTTTTATTGTCTTCCGTTGGGCCTGCCTTCTAATCCATATCTCCTACAGAAGCCTTGTGGTGGGACTGACTACAAATCCCCTGTACCCCACCTCCACTGGACGCACCTTCACATTCCCTCCTCACTGTTCTGCTTCAGCTGCTACATTGACGTATCGTAGCCTTTTCCTTTCATGTGCCTCTTCAATGCCATATTTTTAAAGGACGATAAGCTCAATGACGAAGGCACACCAGCAGGAGTCGGACCAGGGGCCTCATGTACAAAGACTTGCGTGGATTTCCTATTGAAAGATGACATACATTTAAATCAAGAAAACGCTGTAAGCAAAAAAAAAAAAAAATAATCCAGATGTATGAAACCGTCCGTACGCAGGAGTCCAAGCACATTTCCTTTGTACATGCTGAACAGCTTGAAATTGAAAACGCATGAGGAAATACCAGACTCCTCCCTTGACACGTCTCTATTTGAATATGCAATTAGATGGAAATAGATATGCAAATAGATCAATACAAAGCCAGCCCGTTTGATTCTCCAGTATCCACGATCAAAAATAAAGGATTTAATGTAATTTCATGGAATGCCAGTTGGAGATGCTCCTGAATGAGGCAGAGGCTTGTAAAAACATTTTTTTTTTTTTTCACACTGTCCTCCGGCATAAGCACTGGATACAGGTCTGATATTACCCTGATATTACCCTATTACCCTGAGAGCACTATGATTAGATTAGATTAGATTAGATTCAACTTTATTGTCATTACACATGTATGAATACAAGGTAACGAAACACAGTTTAGCATCCAATCAGAAGTGCAAAGGACAGCAGTGCAGTATATACGGTAATTAACAGTATGTGCAATTTAAGCAAATATATGCAAATATATGCAGCAGTGCAGAAAGTTAAGAGTTCTGTTATGTGCAAATAATGTGCAATAAGTTAGATATAGTTATGTAGTTATGCAGTTATGTACAGGTGAGGATGGTAAGAGATGATGGTAAGAGAGTCAGCGGGGAACTAAGTTCAATAACGTGACAGCTGTTGGAAAGAAACTGTTCCTAAACCTGCTGGTTCTAGTCCGAAGGCTTCTGAAATGTCTTCTGGAGGGGAGAAGCTGGAACAGTCCATGAGCAGGATGGTTGGAGTCCCTAAGAATGCTGCGTGCCCGGCGCAGACATCTTTTCCTGTAGAAGTCCTCTATAACTGGAAGTGGAGTCCCTGTGATGCGTTGGGTGGTTTTTACCACCCGCTGCAGCGCCTTGCGGTCAGCGACAAAGCAGCTCCTATACCAGACTGTGATACAGTTGGTCAGGGTGCTCTCTATCATGCAGCGGTAGAAGTTGCCCAGGATGTCAGTTGATAGATGGTTCTTCTTCAGTGTCCTCAAGAAGAAGAGGCGCTGATGGGCCTTCTTGATCAGGCTGGTGGTGTTAACTGACCAGGACAGGTCCTCCGAGATGTGGGTCCCCAGGAATTTGAAGCTGGGGACACGTTCAACAGCTATGCCATTGATATGGATGGGGTCATGTGTCTCTTCCCTCTCCTTCCTGTAGTCCACTATGAGCTCCTTGGTTTTGCTGGTGTTAAGGAGCAGGTTATTGTCAGCGCACCAAGCAGCCAAGTGCTCAACCTCTGCCCTGTAATCTGACTCGTCGTTGTCCCTGATGAGTCCAATCACCGTGGTGTCATCTGCGAACTTTATGATGGAATTGGATCCATACATAGGCCTGCAGTCATGGGTGTAGAGGGAGAAGAGGAATGGGCTGAGCACACAGCCCTGTGGTACACCAGTGTTGAGTGTGATGACGGAAGAACGGTTGGGGCCTGACCTAACATGCTGGGGTCTGTTGGTCAGAAAATCCATGATCCAGTTGCAGGTGGAGGTACTGATTCCCAGGTCCCCAAGTTTAGTGAGCAACTTGGAGGGAATAACTGTGTTGAATGCTGAGCTGAAGTCAACAAACAGCATTCTTGCGTAGGTGTTCTTGTCATCCAGGTGTGAGAGTACATAGTACAGCGCTGTAGAAACCGCATCCTCTGTACTCCTGTTGCTCAGGTAGGCGAACTGATGAGGGTCCAGTGTAGGGGGCAGGCCTTTTTTGAGCTGTGCCAAGACCAGTCGCTCAAAGCACTTCATGACTATGGGCGTCAGTGCCACAGGGCGATAGTCATTTAGGCACGATGGTGTTGAATGTTTCGGCACTGGTACTATAGAAGTGGTCTTGAAGCACGCTGGTACCACGGCCTGGGCCAGGGACAGATTGAAGATGTCTGTGAAGACCCCTGCCAGCTGCTCAGCGCATGCCCTCAGCACACGCCCAGGAATGCCATCAGGGCCAGCAGCCTTACGTACGTTGACATGACTCAGTGCGTTACGGACGTCGGTGTGGGTGAGTGTGAGGGGGTGGAGGTCATCAGAGGGTGGGAAATTGATGTTCTTTTCATTGTTGTCCTTGTCAAAACGAGCATAGAAGTCATTTAGCTCATTGAGAAAGGGCACAGTCATGGCTATAGGTATGGAGTTGCTGGGCTAATAATCAGAGATAGCTTGAATGCCCTGCCACATACGTCGGGGGTCAGAGTCCCCAAAATGTTCCTCCACCTACAGCTTGTAGTTGTGCTTGGCCTTCTTGATGCCCCTCTTCAGATCTGCCCTTCAGATCATGCTACCAAAATGCTGGATTACTTTTAATACCTAGAATCTCCAAAAGTACAATGGGAGGCAGAGCCTTCAGTTATCAAGCTCCTCTCTTGTGGAACCAGCTGCCAATCTGGTTTCGGGAGTCAGACTCGATCTCTGTTTTTAAGAATAGGGTTAAAACCTTCCTTTTTGATATAGCCTACAATTAGAGAGCCCAATAATTGCACTGGGCTTCACCCCTTTCTTCACTCTCAATGAAATATATATATATTTTTTTTTTCTGGTCATTAACATTTGTTTGTTCTCTTTCATAGATTGCGTCCCCATGGTGCTTTTTGCTCTCTACAGTACATGTCTGTTCTTTTCATCTTCTCTATCCCCTCACCGCCCCAGCCAGTCGCAGCAGATGACTGCCCCTCCCTCAGCCTGGTTCTGCTGGAGGTTTCTTCATGTTAAAAGGGAGTTTTTCCTCTCCACCGTCGCCAAGCGCTTGCTCACAGGGGATCGCTCGATTGCTGGGGTCTTTCTGCAATTGTGGGGGTTTCCCCTACAGTTGAAAGTGCTATGAGATGACTGTTGTTGTGAAATGGCGCTATATAAATAAAGTTGAATTAATTCATTAGCCTGCTCCCAGCCCTATAAGATTAGTTTATTGTTTCACTTATTCAGACAGGGATGAGAAGTTTATTTAACTCTGACATATTTAGACTGATGTCTGCAGTCATCCTCAGAAGCGTCAGCTGATCACTGTGATTTGGAGTGTATATACCTCAGTGGTTACAGTGCTAGATTTCAAAGTAAAAGGTTGCAGGTATGAGACCAGCTGCAATCTCTTTTAGGGACCACAATGGAAGTAAGTGTGCACACTTTCTTGTGCCATGCCATTGTTTTTAGATGTACAGTGGTGTTTGCCCCCTTCCTGATTTCTTATTCTTTTGTATGTTTATCACACTTAAATGTTTCAGATCCATCCATCCATCCATCTTCTACCGCTTTTCCGGAGGTCCGGGTCGCGGAGGCAGCAGTTCAAGCAGAGAAGCCCAGACTTCCCTCTCCCCAGCCACCTGCTCCAGCTCTTCAGAGGGGATACCAAGGCGTTCCCAGACTAGCTGGGAGACATAGTCTCTCCACCGAGTCCTGGGTCTGCCCCGGGGTCTCCTCCCAGTGGGACGTGCCTGAAACACCTCAAGTGGGAGACGTCCAGGAGGCATCCTAATCAGATGCCCATACCACCTCAACTGACTCCTTTCAATGTGGAGGAGCAGCGGTTCAACTCTGAGCCTCTCCCGGATGACTGAGCTCCTCACCCTATCTCTGAGGGTGAGTCCAGCAATCTTACGGAGAAAGCTCATTTCAGCCGCTTGTATCCGCGATCTCGTTCTTTCGGTCATTACCCAAAGCTCGTGACCATAGGTGAGAGTAGGAACGTAGATTGACTGGTAAATCGACAGCTTTGCCTTAGAACTAAGCTCCCTCTTCACAACAACAGACCGGTACAACGTCCGCATCACTGCAGATGCTGCTCCAATCCGTCTGTCGATCTCTCGCTCCATTTTCCCCTCACTCGTGAACAAGACCCCAAGATACTTAAACTCCTCCACTTGGGGCAGGAGCCTGTCCCCAACCCGGAGAGGACAATCCACCTTTTTCCGGCTGAGGACCATGGACTCGGACTTGGAGGTGCTGATTCTCATCCCAGCCGCTTCACACTCAGCGGCAAACCGTCCCAGCAAGAGCTGTAGGTCATTGCTGGATGAAGCCAACAGGACAACATCATCTGCAAACAACAGAGATGAGATCCTGTGGTCACCAAGCATGACACCTTCCATTCCCTGGCTGCGCCTAGAAATCCTGTCCATAAAAATTATGAACAGGACCGGTGACAAAGGGCAGCCCTGGCGGAGTCCAACTCTCACTGGGAATGACTCCGACCGAGTGTTGGCAATACGAACTAAACTCTCACAACGGTCGTACAGAGACCGAATAGCTCGTAACAACAAGCCCGATACCCCATACTCCCGAAGCACCCCCCACAAAAATCCACGAGGGACGCGGTCAAATGCCTTCTCCAAGTCCACAAAACACATGTAAACTGGTTGGGCAAACTCCCACGAACCCTCAAGAATTCTCGAGAGGGTAAAGAGCTGGTCCGATGTGCCACGGCCAGGACGAAAACCACATTGCTCCTCCTGAATCCGAGGTTCGACCAACGGCCGGACTCTCCTCTCCAGTACCTTGGCATAGACCTTCCCAGGGAGGCTGAGGAGTGTGATCCCTCTAAAGTTGGAGCACACCCTCCGGTCCCCTTTTTTGAAGAGAGGAACCACCACCCCGGTTTGCCATGCCAAAGGCACTGCCCCCGACCTCCACGCAATGTTGCAGAGGCGTGTCAACCATGACAACCCAACAACATCCAGGGCCTTGAGGTACTCGGGGCGAATCTCGTCCACCCCCGGGGCCCGGCCACCAAGGAGATTTTTAACCACCTTGGCGACCTCAGCCCCTGTGATAGGCGAGTCATCCCCCTTGTCCCCAAACCCTGCTTCCTCTGTGGAAGGCGTATCAGTGGGATTGAGGAGATCCTCGAAGTATTCCTTCCACCGCCCGACGATATCCCCAGTTGAAGTCAACAGTGTCCCATCCGCACCATACACAGTGTGGACGGGGAGCTGCTTTCCCCTCCCGAGCCGCCGAACAGTTTGCCAGAATCTCTTTGAAGCCGACCGAAAGTCTTGTTCCATGGCCTCACCGAACTCCTCCCATACCCGGGTTTTTGCTTCAGCAACCACCCGAGCTGCACTCCGCTTGGCCTGCCGGTACACCTCAGCTGCTTCGGGAGTCCCACAAGCCAACCAAGCTTGATAGGACTCCTTCTTCAGCTTAATGGCCCCCCTCACCACTGGTGTCCACCACTTGGTTCGGGGGTTGCCACCACGAGATGCACCGACCACCTTGCGGCCGCAGCTCTGGGCCGCCGCTTCAACAACAGAGGTGGAGAACATGGCCCATTCAGACTCCATGTCTCCAGACTCCCTCGGAATGTGGTTGAAGTTCTTCCGGAGGTGGGAGTTGAAGACCTCCCGGACAGGGGCCTCAGCCAGACGCTCCCAGCACACCCTCACTATACGTTTGGGTCTACCAGGTCTGAATGGCTTCCTCCCCTGCCATCGGATCCAACTCACCACCAGGTGGTGATCAGTTGACAGCTCTGCACCTCTCTTTACTCGGGTGTCCAAGACATACGGTCGCAGGTCTGATGATACGATAACAAAATCGATCATCGACCTGCGGCCTAGGGTGTCCTGGTGCCAGGTGCACATATGGACACCCTTATGCTTGAACATGGTGTTCGTTATGGACAGACTGTGGTTAGCACAGAAGTCCAATAACTGAACACCACTCGGGTTCAGATCGGGCAGGCCGTTCCTCCCAATCACCCCCCTCCAGGTTTCACTGTCGTTGCCCACGTGCGCATTGAAGTCCCCCAGTAGGACAATGGAGTCTCCAGGAGGAGCACCCTCCAGCACCCCAGTCACAGACTCCAAAAAGGGTGGGTACTCTGAAACATCATTTGGTGCATAGGCACAAATGATGGTCAGGACCCGTTTCCCAACCCGAAGGCGCAGGGAAGCAACCCTTTCGTCCACCGGGGAAAACTCCAATATAGAGGCAGCAAGGTGGGGCGATACAAGAATACCTACCCCTGCTCGTCGCCTCTCGCCTGGGGCAACTCCAGAAAAGGCCAAGCTCCAGCCCCTCTCCAGGAGACTGGTTCCGGAACCGGAGCTGTGTGTTGAGGTGAGGCCGACTATATCTAGCCGGTATCGCTCAATCTCGTACACCAGCTCAGGCTCCTTCCCCACCAGAGAGGTGACATTCCACGTACCAAAAGCCAGTTTAGAAAGCTTGGGATCAGTCCGCCAAGGTCTCCGCCTTTGACTGCCACCTAATCCACATAGCACCGGACTTCCAAAGAAGCTTCCAAAGAAGCTGGTGCTTCTTTGATGATGTTTCAGATCATCAAACAAATTTAA
Source organism: Pholidichthys leucotaenia (assembly GCA_020510985.1). Lineage (NCBI taxonomy): Eukaryota > Metazoa > Chordata > Actinopteri > Cichliformes > Pholidichthyidae > Pholidichthys > Pholidichthys leucotaenia. Next base: position 96,930,592 of record CM035843.1, read on the forward strand.
ATATTAGACAAAGATAACATGAGTAAACACAAAATACAGTTTTTAAATGAAGGTGTTTATAATTAAGGGGGGAAAAAAAATCCAAACCTACATGGCCCTGTGTGAAAACACACACTATCGTTCAAAAGTTTGGGGTAACTTAGAAATTTCCTTATTTTTGAAAGAAAAGCACTTTTTTTCAATGAAGATAACTTTAAACTAATCAGAAATACACTCTACATTGCTAATGTGGTAAATGACTATTCTAGCTGCAAATGTCTGTTTTTTGGTGCAATATCTACATAGGTGTATAGAGGCCCATTTCCAGCAACTATCACCCCAGTGTTCTAATGGTACAATGTGTTTGCTCATTGCGTCAGAAGGCTAATGGATGATTAGAAAACCCTTGTGCAATCATGTTAGGTCTGCAATGCTGTAATTGCTGCAAATGGAGGATTCTTTGACGAAAGCAAAGTTTGAAGGAAAAAATTATTATTTCAAATACAAATCATTATTTCTAACCTTGTCAATGTCTTGACTATATTTTCTATTCATTTTACAACTCATGGTGGTAAATAAGTGTGACTTTTCATGGAAAACACAAAATAATTGTCTGGGTGACCCCAAACTTTTGAACGGTAGTGTAATTGCCCCCTAAACCTAATAACTGGTTGGGCCACCCTTAGCAACAACAACTGCAATCAAGCATTTGCGATAACTGGAAATGAGTCTTTTACAGCGCTATGGAGGAATTTTGACCCACTCATCTTTGCAGAATTGTTGTAATTCAGCTATATTGGAGGGTTTTCGAGCATGAACCGCCTTTTTAAGGTCATGCCACAGCATCTCAATCCAATTCAGGTCAGTACTTTGACTAGGCCACTCCAAAGTCTTCATTTTGTTTTTCTTAAGCCATTCCGAGGTGGACTTGCTGGTGTCTTTTGGATCATTGTCCTGCTGCAGAACCCAAGTGCGCTTGAGCTTGAGGTTACAAACAGATGTCCGGACATTCGCCTTCAGGATTTTTTGGTAGACAGCAGAATTCATGGTTCCATTTACCACAACAAGTCTTCCAGGTCCTGAAGCAGCAAAACAGCCCCAGACCATCACACTACCACCACCATATTTTACTGTTGGTATGATGTTCCTTTTCTGAAATGCTGTTACTTTTACACCAGATGTAATGGGACACACACCTTCCAAAAAGTTCAACTTTTGTCACGTCAGTCCACAGAATATTTTCTCAAAAGTCTGGGGGATCATCAAGATGTTTTCTGGCCAAACTGAGACGAGCCTTTATGTTCTTTTTGCTCAGCAATGGTTTTCGTCTTGGAACTCTGCCATGCAGGCCATTTTTGCCCAGTCTCTTTCTTATGGTGGGGTCATGAACACTGACCTTAACTGAGGCAAGTGAGGCCTGCAATTCTTTGGATGTTATTGTGGGGTCTTTTCTGACCTCTTGGATGAGTCGTGGCTGCGCTCTTGGGGTAATTTTGGTCGGCCGGCCACTCCTGGGAAGGTTCACCACTGTTCCATGTTTTCGCCATTTGTGGATAATGGCTCTTACTGTGGTTAGCTGGAGTCCCAAAGCTTCAGAAATTGCTTTATAACCTTTTCCAGACTGATAGCTCTCAATTACGTTGTTTCTCATTTGTTCCTGTATTTCTTTGCATCACAGCATGATGTCTAACTTTTGAGGATCTTTTGTTTCCTATTTAAGTGATTTCTTGATCTTTATTTAAGTAATTTCTTGATTGAGAACAGGTGTGGCAGTAATCAGGCCTGGGTGTGGCTAGAGAAATTGAACTTGGTTTTTCAAAGATGTGATAAACCACAGTTATGTTTTAACAGGGGGACAATCACTTTTCACACAGGGCCATATACAGTAGGTTTGGACTTTTTTTTACCGTCTAGTCACCGGGGTGTACTAGACAGGACAATAAAGCCTATGTGCCACCCGGGGAGAGGAGTAATTGCCGGAACTGCTGGGAGTACAAGAGTGTTGAAGCAGCGCCGGCGTTATGTTATGTTAATGTGCCACACAGTTCTTTGTTGAAACAGCAATGGTTATGGTCGGACGTTTCGGGTCTTGATGCATGGGAATAAAGTTATAAAAGAGGAATGCACAGAGACCCAAAACTCTCTTTTGCTGTAAGTTATGTCATCCAGCTCGTTGCCTCGCCTGCCTCCTTCCTCCACAGTGGTGACCCTAAGACGTGCCATGGGAAGCGAGCCGAGCATCGCCCCGGAGGGTGCTGGGAGGGAGAGCACCGGTGCCTCATGCACTGTCTCAGTCAAGCTCCCAGACTTCTAGCTTCACAGCCCAACTGCGTGGTTCCTGCACATAGAAGCCCAGTTCGCACTCTGCGGGAAAACAATGGACGGCACAAAACATTACTACATGTTCACTGTGCTGGATGCACGCACCACACAGCAGGTGACGAGCCTGCTCCAGGAGCCGCTGGCCCAAGGAATATATGAAGCACTCAAAAGGATGCTTCTCCAGCGTTACACCCTTTCTGACAGTGAGAGGGCAGAGAAACTTCATCATTTTGGCGACCAGAACTCTCAGCGGGCAGACAGTGGCACCGGCATCCATGAGGGACTCCAGCGAGGTCGAGGAGCCGTGCATGGTAGCCGGGACAGACACCAGAAGACGAAGGAATGGGGCGATCTGTTTTTATCATCGCCGTTTCAGCGCGAATGCCCAACGCTGCCTGTTGCCAAGCCTATTCAAGGAGCTGGGAAGATGGCATGGTCGGAATTCGGTTGCAGCTGCGACTGATGGCGACAGGAACAGACTGCTTTATGTCATGGACACACGTTTGGAGAGACGGTTTTTGGTGGACTCCGGCTCCCAGAAGAGCCTCATCCTGCCAGTCAGCGCAGACAGGTCGGCAGGAGGCAGCGGTCCCGAGCTCACGGCCACCAACGGATCCACCATCAGGATGTTTGGCGAACGGACACTGACGATATGCTTGCACGGACGCAATTTCCAGTGGGACTTTGTGGTAGCTGCATGTTCCGGTCCCATTTTAGGCACAGATTTTTTATGTGCTTATGGGTTGTTAGTCGATGTTGCTAACAGGAGATTAGTGGGCACTGTCTCTTTTACCTCGTGGCCCTGCACAGCTCAGGGAGCTGGGTTGCCAACACTGGCTAATGTTATAGCTCCAGGGGGTAAGTACCAACATTTGCTCGCACAGTTCCCAGCAATCACGGTCCCGACTTTTTCGGCTACGGTAACGAAACACGGGGTCAAGTACTTTATAACGACAAAAGGCCCGTCGGTGTTTGCGCGTCCTCGGCATTTGGATGCAGCTAAACTGGCCAGCATGCGAGAAGAGTTTGCCAACTTAAAGCAGTTTAGAATCATCAGGCACTCCAACAGCCCGTGGGCATCCCCGTTACACATGGTGCCAAAAGCTGATGGGTCATGGCGACCGTGTGGCGATTTCCGGCACTTGAATAACGCCACGGAACATGATCGCGATCCTATTCCACACATCCAGGAATTTTCCGTGCACCTGGTCGGGGCGCGTGTTTTTTCCAAAGTGGATCTGGCCCGCGGTTACCACCAGGCCCTGGTGCGCGTGGAAGGCATTCCAAAAATGTCGGAAATAACTCCTTTCCGTCTTTTCGAGTTTTTACTCATGCCATCTGGAATAAAAGGCACAGCGCAGACCTTCCAGAGGATGATGGATGCAGTGCTGCATAACTAGTCCTTCGTTTTTGTCTACTTAGACGACATTCTGGTAGCCAGCGCGTCTGAGGAGGAGCACATCGCCCATCTCAAGACAGTTTTTCAGAGGTTGGAAGCGCATGGGCTGATAGTCAACCAGGCGAAGTGAAAGTTTGGTGTGCCAGTGATTGATTTTTTTGGGCCACCACATTTCGCCAGAGGGCGCGATCCCGTTACCGGATAAGATGTGCGCAGTGTCAAGTTTTCCGCATCCGCAGATCATGAGAGCACTACAGGAGTTTTTGGGACTGGTTAATTTTTATAACCATTTCCCTCCCCGAGCAGCCCAACTGATGCAGCCGTTGTATGCTGCGCTTAAAAAAAAAAAAAAAAAAAAAAGAAGCCCGCAGAAACCATCGACTGGACTCCCGAGCGAGTCCAGGCTTTTAGTTAGTTAATTAATCCCTTCACACCTGAAGGTGTATATGGGCGGCGCCTATCTCTGTTTCTCTGACCCTAGGCCACACAGCTACTGTAAGTAGTGAAAGCTACAGCGGGGGGTCAGTCCTCTGGTAGCTCTGTGTGTAACTTTACTTTCCCCATTCCATTATGCGGAGCACCACACTAGAAGGCAGAAAGCACCATTTTTATATGGTCTTTGGTATGACCCGGCCGGGATTTGAACCCCTGCCTCCCGGGTGTGGGGCGGATGCTCTACCAACTGAGCCACCACTCCGGTAGTCCAGGCTTTTACTAATGCCAAAACAGCACTTGCGGATGCCGCGTTGTTAGCCCACCCGGATCCATCTGCACGGACAGCGCTCACTACGGACGCATCTGATGTTGCCATAGGGGCAGTGGTGGAGCAGTGCGTCTCGGGTTCATGGCAGCTGCTCGCATTTTTCAGCCGCACTTTGCGTGACAATGAACGCAAGTACAGCGTGTTCGATAGAGAATTGCTGGCTCTCCACTTGGCGACACTCCAGTTGCAGTTCTGGCTGGAGGGGTGCGAGTTCACCGAATTCGTGGACCATAAGCCACTGACGTATGCAATGGCCAAGGTCTCAGAAGTGTGGTCGGCCCAGCAGCAATGGCAGTTGGCCGCAATTTTGGAGTTTATTACCGACATTCAACACGTTGCCGGTAAGCTCAACGTCATGGCCGATTGCCTGCCGTGCGCGTTAATTGCCCCAGTCTTCATGGGAATAGATTTCCCCGCCATGGCCGCGGAGCAAGCCAGGGATGCGGATGCTTGCGCGCTCCAGTCTGCGCCAATGGGGTTAAGGCTGGAGAGCAGGGTAGTGCAAGAAGGGTGCTCTCCCTTGCTCTGCGACGTCTCCACCGGCCGCCCGCACCTGGTGGTTCTGAGCTCTTGGCACCATTGCTTTTTGAGTCGGTCCACTCCCTTTCACACCCAGGAGTGCGCCCTTCAGTGAAGCTAGTGGGGTTGAAATTCTATGGGTGTTCTATGGGTGCCAGCTGAAGCCCAAAGGACGGGGGGGTTAGTGTCCTTTCTGGGTGTTCGGGGAGGGGCTGTGTGGGAGCATGGTGTTGGACTTCTCCACCCAGGGAACAATGGACCGAAAGAGGAGGCGTCACCGGGGGGGTACTAGACGGAGCAGTAAGGACTATGCGCCCCCCGGAGAAAGGAGTAATTTCCGGAGCTGTTGGGAGTAGAGGAGTGTTGAAGCAGCACCGGCATTGTTATGTTAATGTGCCACACAGTTCTTTGTTGAAACAACAATGGTTATGGTCAGAAGTTTCAGGTCTCGATGCATGGGAATAAAGTTATAAAAGAGGAATGCACAGAGACCCAAAACTCTCTTTTGCTGTAAGTTATGTTGGCAAAAGAATAAAGTTCTGTGTCGACCAGCTCGTTGCCTCGCCTAACTCCTTTCTCCACAGTCTAATATTCAAAATTTGTTTGATCTGAAACATTTTAGTGTGACAAACATACAAAAAAAATGAGAAATCAGGAAGGGGGCAAACACTTTTTCACACCACTGTATGTTGTATCTTTTATACAATGTTATTTTAAACGATGAATAAATCAATCAATTTGTGACCAACCGGGTTGATCAGCTGGTTGAATAAAGGAAAACAGTCATGAAAAAGAAGACAATATGAACCTATTTAGTGGGCAGCCAAGGTCACCTGTCAGTTGAAAGCAGATCATATCAGACTCGGCAAGTGCATATTTTTTGTCCAAAATGCAAATCTCATCCTTTATAGTTATTTACAACTTACATGGATTACACACACTATTGTAAATGAATGAAGTGCGCCGGGGAATGCGTGAGACTATTGCATTTCAAACTTTACGCATGTGTTTATTGACATAACTGCTGTACACACAGAGGCAGTTAGGGGCTTGGCAGAATGCTGTCAAACTGCAGTTTAATCAGCAAAAAAAAAAGTCACTTACTCAAATCACTGAATTGTAATGAAGCCTTGAAGACAGGGTGATATTTGCGGGCACACAGGTGCGTTCCACAAGGACTGCCCGTGGAAACCTAAACCAGCTGACAAGCCAGTCATCATCCTGAGCCAGAAAATATTGTCTCTAAAATACCCTTTCTCTTCTCACTGTGCAATTTGCAATATTCTCTAATCCTCTGTTGTTAGAGGCATTTTCTGCACTTCTTTGCGCTTGCTTTTATATCCACTCATCTAATTGCGCACACTTGGATGTTTGTTCATCATGTGTCTGCATGTGTGTGCAATCATTTTCGTGTCATTATCAGTCTCCCAACATCACCTCTAAGTGTTGCCAATGGACCAATAACAGTAGAAACCTACGTACACCAGCCATGAAGTTGGTGTGGGGCTGCGCATATTTCCATGGTCATTTCATTCTTGATACATCTGAAATTTTCCGTGGAAAAGGACGTACGCCATGTTTTTGTGTGTAAGTACCCTTTGTACATGAGGCCCCAGATCTGGGTGCAGGTTGTTTGTTGCAATTTCCGATGGGAATGTGAGCCACTGGCTAAAGTCCACACGCATCTCCCAATCCCTGGCTGCATTCATTGGGCATGGATCTGGAGATAAGGGGTTTGTTCAATGTTTGTCCCCTTCTCAAATGAAGATTGTTGCTAGGTATGGGACAGCAGACAGAACATTTGAGGGCATGGCATTGGTAGTTACCCTCTTGTTTTCAAGTTCAACAGCCAAGTACTTTAGGGATAAGGACCTGTACTTATATAGTGCGTTTTCTAGTCACAAAGACCACTCAAAACACTTAACTAGTAGCTACACTAACCCTCTGTTCTCAGGGCGTATCAGAGACAGATGCCTAGAGACAATTTTAGAATCACTAATTAACCTAAAGGGCTGTTCAGAGTCCCTCTGAGGGGATAATGTTTGCGTTCTGCAGACTGCATTTGTGACACGGCAATATTCAGAGTTGTTTTTGGGCCACTGCAGCTACCATTCAGCAACCGCATTTCGTGCATGCAGAGTGAAAATAACTTTAAATGTTTTAACAGCTGCAATCGAAACACAAAAAAAGAGCTCAGTGGTGGAGGTTTTTTTTTTCTAAACTTTTAGTAATCTGTGGATTAAATATCTTAGATATACAATATATTTACCATAAAGTGACTGAAACAATTTTCCCCAGCCCCAAACCAAACCTGTAGCAGCTGCTGTCACAAGCTACAAGAAACACAAAGCAACGAAACAGGTAGGAATACAATTTACTGTTTCGGTGTTCTGGGTGGAAAAATTGACAGACGAGCCACTTCACAATAGAAGAATGCACAACGTTTATTTCAAGGTTATGTGAAAAACATGTTTTAAAAATTAAAATTTTAAATTAAATCACCCTTTATTGTCATTCAACCATACAACCAATCATGTACAGTAGAAAGAAATTGTGCTTTATCCTATCTACAGTGTAAATCACACACACCCCATAGCAGAATCAGAAGGGCTGCTGCCATGCAAGGTGCCGCCACAGATTTCCCTCCTCCATTCCATTATTGCTGAGCACCAAGCTGGACAGCAGCAAGTTCCGCTTTTATAGGGTCTTCAGCATGACCCGGCCGGGATTTGAACCCCTGCCTCCCGGGAGTGGGGTGGATGCTCTACCAACTGAACCACCACTCCGGTATTTAATAGTGAAACACATGCACATCTGTTTACCCTCACCAATATTTCCCCGTCCAGGATGGCAGGAGTTTCCTGGTACATGTGCAGTTCACTGCTACCACTGCATTCTTGTACACGCAGTCACTTTTTGAGGCCTGCATACGTTTGGTCAGCGCTCACCTTCTGCATAGGGTTTGCACTCAAATGCATCAACTGCACCCGCTCGCATTTTTTTTTTCCACAATATCTTTATTGAACCTTTTCTTTTTTTTTTTTTTAACAAACATGATACAAACAATCAAACACTAACACTAAAGTACTACCAAAAAAAATGCACTAAAAACACCAACAACCACCAACAAAATCAAGTCTTCAACAATGCTCCTCTGTTTAGTCTAGACAATCCAATACATAAGTATACATATTATGTTCACCAGTTTGGAATTTACAAGGTCCACACACATCATTCACCTTCTTCTTCAAGAGTTATGTTTAAATTTTTTACATAATCAATAAAAGGTCTCCATATATTCTCAAACACAATTTCCTTTGATTTTAGTATATATGTTATTCTTTCTAATGGAAGGTTTGTTAACATCTGTCTTAACCACTGAGTCACATCTGGTCTATGAGTCTTTTTCCATAATAGTGCAATACATTTTTTGGCATTAAGCAAACTGAGGTCTATGAATGTTCTTTCACTTTTATTAAAATTATGCTTTTCTGGGTACAGACCCAACAAAAACAGTTTAGGATTCAATATGATTTGTTTTGAGATTATTTTTTCAATTGTTACCCTCACCTCTTCCCAAAACATTCTTATTAATCTACATTCCCATAAACAATGAAATAGGGTTCCTTTACTTTCCATGCATTTTGTGCATGTATCTGGTATATTTTTGTTATATCTATTTAACTCCTCCGGTGTAACATACATCCGCATTAACCATTTGAAATGTATCAATTTAAGGCGTGCATTTATTGATTTGGTTTGAGCTTCTGTACAAGCCAATTCCCATTGTTCCTCTGAAATTTCAATTTGCAGATCTTCTTTCCAGTAGTTTAATCTTTTCAGTGAATTTTCACTTGAAGATAGTGTCAATGAGTTATAAAACTCTGAAATAATACCCTTTCTTTTACTATCTTTCATCATCATTTTTTCCAAGGATGAATAAATAGGTCGAGTGAGAGCTTTATTTTGATTTGATCGAATAAAGTTTCTAAGTTGAAGATATTTAAAAAAATGTGTTCTATTGAGATTAAATTTGATCCTCAGCTCTTCAAAAGACATTATGTTGTCTGCACCTGGCAAATATAAATCCTGAATCTTTTGTATCCCTTTTAAATTCCATACTTTAAATACAGCGTCCGCTCTCCCTGGTTTAAAATATTGATTACCCCATATTGGACTAAATTGTGACAATAACTGTGGTTCTTTTAAATAGTTTTTAGCTTCACACCATATTTTGATCATATGCTTTACAAATGGATTTTTAACTTGTTTTTGTAATTTTTTTGCCGAATCTGAGTATATGAATATGGGAAGAGGTAAAGGTAAATTGTATGATTCCATTTCAGTCCAGTGAGGGAGATCATTTGATGAAAAATAATATGTCATAGACCTCAGTTGTGCCGACCAATAATACAACATAAAATTTGGACATTTCAGACCTCCACGATCAAATGGTAAATATAATAAAGACAAACGTAATCTAGCCCTCCTGTTGTTCCATATAAATTCCACTAACTTTTTTTTTATTCTTGAGAATAGATCTAAAGGTGGTGATAAGGGAATGTATTGAAATAAATAAAGTATTTTAGGTAAAATATTACTTTTAAGTATATTGATTCTCCCGATCATCGACATTGGTAGTGACATCCATCTCTGAGTTAACTCACTGATATCTGACATTAAGGCTTCATAGTTGACACTGGCGACTGATTCTAGCTTAGGCATAATTTGGATTCCTAAATATTTAAACTGATTTACAACATTGAATTGATTTACCTCAGGGGCTGGGTAATTTCTCTGGGTCTCATTTAGCATTAATATTGAAGATTTAGTTTTATTTATTTTATATCCTGATATTTCCCCAAAATTCTTTATTAAATTCAACAAGGTTGGAATTGATTTTTTTAGATTCGACATAAACAAAATTATGTCATCGGCGTACAGGGAGATTTTATGTTCTGTTGGTCCAACTTTAATTCCATATATTTGTGAATGTAAACGTATCGCTATCGCTAAAGGTTCAATTGCCATAGTAAACAGTAAAGGTGAAAGTGGACAGCCTTGTCGACATCCTCTATTGATTTTTATTGGTTTTGAAATATTGTTATTTGTTAGGATTTCTGCTGTAGCATTATTGTATATTATTTGAACCCATTTTATGAAATTATTTCCAAGTCCAAACCTTTGTAGGACTTCAAAAAGAAAGGGCCATTCAACTCTATCAAAGGCCTTTTCGGCGTCCAATGATAGGAGAGCTGTATCCGGTGCTTCTTTATTAAAATAAATAATATTAAATAGTCTTCTTACATTATGGAAGCCTTGTCTACCCTTTATAAAGCCATTCTGATCTCGATTAATAATATTTGGTAAAATTTCTTGTATTCGTCTTGCTAAAATTTTACAGATTATCTTAAGGTCGGCGTTTAATAGGCTTATTGGTCTCATATTTTCACATTTATTAGAGGGCTTACCTGGTTTTGGCAGCAGTATAATTAAGGCATTATTTATGTATGATGGTAAATTATTATTTTGAAATGCTTCTAAAACCATTTCCAAAAAAGGTTTTATTAATTTATTCTTAAATTTTTTATAAAGGTCAACTGGAAGACCATCTGGTCCTGCACTTTTTCCTGATTTCATATTATCAATGGCTAGCCCAACTTCTTCTTGACTAATTTTAGACTCCAATATCTCCCTGTTTTCATTTGGAATACACGGTATAGATAGTTCGTTCAAAAACCCATTTAGTTTTGTTAATTCAGGTTCATTTTTGGTATCATATAATTTTTCATAGTAATCTCTAAAGGCTCTATTAATTTCTAAAGGATCTATAACTACCTGTCCATTACTTATAATACTGGTAATTGGTGTTTTAATTTCCAATTGTTTAATCTGCCATGCTAATAATTTTCCTGATTTTTCACCTTGTTCATAAAAAGATTGTTTCAATCTTAGAAGACTCGAGGCAGCTCTATTCGCTGATTTTTTGTCGTATTCAGCTCTCAAAATCAGTAATTCATTCTCCAACCTTGGGTCACTTCCTGCATACACTTTTTCCTGAAGATTTTTTATTTTATGTTCCAATTTAGCTCTCTCCTCTCGAGTCTTCTTAGATTTTGATCCTGTATAACTAATAATATGTCCCCTAATAAAAGCTTTGAAAGCCTCCCACTTTACACATGCTGATGTTTGTGTAGTATTGATGTCAAAGAACTCGTCTATCTGTTTTTCTATATACTTGACAAATTCCTCATCCTGAAGCCATTTATGCTGAAATTGCCATCTACCTGATTCCTTTATCAATTTTTTATCTACATATATTAGACAACAGGGTGCATGGTCAGAGATCACGATGTTATCATAAAAGCAGTTTTGAATCTTGGACCTTAATTCTGTGGAAATCAAAAAATAATCAATACGTGAGAATGTCTTGTAGGTACTGGAATAACAAGAATAGGCTTTAACTTGTGGTTTCATTTCTCTCCATATATCTAACAATCTCAATTCTTTCATAAAATGATTAATAGTCATCCTACATCCAATGTGCGTACAATCCAGTCCTGTTGATCTATCCACACCTGGATTCAATGTACAATTAAAATCCCCTGCTATTATATGTTGCCCTGTAAGTGATGATAAGATGAGAAATAAATTAGCAAAGAACTTCTGGTCATCTATATTGGGACCATATAAGTTCACAAGATTTATATTTTCTAATAGCAAAGAACCTTGAATGATTACATATCTTCCAAATTTGTCTCCAATTACATTTTTCACTTGAAAAGGAACTGATTTATGTATGAGAGTCATAACTCCCCTGGCTCGGGATGAAAATGAAGAGGTGAATACACTTCCCTGCCATCTACTCCTAATTCTTTTAACATCCTCCTCTATCAGATGAGTTTCTTGTAAAAACACAATTCTTGAACCCATGTCCTTTATTTTATTCATAACTTGTTTAAGTTTTTTTAAATTTTGTAGACCTCTGCAATTCCATGAAGTTAAATTAAGATTAACACTTTGGTCCATGATCAATAGAGAGTTTGGGATTACCTTGCAGTGTAAACATGCTCATACAGAGAAGCAAAAACATGAGTGGTTGAACATTCATCCTACAAACTACACACAAACAAATTCCCCCTTCCCACACTTGTGGCAAACCCCCCAAAATCAAAAGAAAAATTCTGTCTCCCGATATAGCCATCGACTGTTCCACATCCACGGGGAACAGCCTAAGCCACTCCTTCTTCATCCTCCCAATCACCCTAACTCTACTGCTTTTAATGACGTAACATTAACTCTCCTCTGTAGTTTTCCAACTTAACTCCAAAATTTTTACCAACTTTGTACATCCTAGTTTTTTTTTTTTGTTTGTTTTGTTTTGTTTTTTTTTAATATATAATACAATCTATATTTTGTAAACTTACTATTTACTTCAAGTCAGTCAGATGCCTGTGCAAATGCTTAGTTATTCTACCTTATATTTTGTTCATGCTTAGCTCCCACCAGTCTCTTCTTCTTCTTTGATCTTCTTGATGAACTCCTGCGCCTCCTCTGGGGTCTTGAAGATGTGGGTTCTGCCCTCATACGTGGTCAGCAGTCTCGCAGGATAGATTACACCATGACGAATCCCAAGGTTGCGCAGCTCCTTACGTACGGGATCAAACTGCTTCCTCAATTGCTGGATTCCTGTGGCCAAATCTGGGTAGAACCGCACCTGCTGGTCCTGGTGTTTAATCTCTCCTTTAGCACGTGCAGCGTTGAAGATCTTCATCCTGTCTCTGTTGCTTAGAAACTTCATAATCAAGGTCCTCGGCGGTCCCTTATCTCTCCGTGGGCCAATACGATGTGCTTTTTCCAGAACCACTGCTGATTGCAACTCCTCGCTGCCCAGCACCTCCGGAATCCACTTTTCCAGAAAGGAACATACGTCCCGACCTTCTGATTCCTCTGGAAGACCCACCAGCCTCAAGTTATTCTGTCTCGACCGAGATTCCAAATCCAAAATATTATCTTCCAGAGATTTATTTTTTTTTTCCAAAGTGCGCACCTTTAATTGAAGACGGGTGACGTCATCTTCAGCACTAGCGAGACGGAGCTCCATCTGCGCCGTTCGTTCTACACAGTCACCCAATTCCTTTCTTATTCCTTCCAGCGCTGTCATAATCCCATCAAATCTAGAGGAAAAGTCCGCTCTCATTGAACTCATGGCAGCCATCAGCGCATCTGCGCCATTCCCCGCAGAAATCGCACCGCCGCCAGCTTCCTCCGCCATATATGGAGCCTTGTTTGCTGCGTCACAGACCTGAAAGTCCGTTAATTTGGACTGTTTCGGCGGCTCGCTTTTTCCTTTTCCTGGTTTTCCAGCCTTAGGCTTCGCCGACATATCCTCGCCCAAATGCTGGGATACGTTCTGTCCCAAATGAGAGAGTTATTTGCCGATTTTTTTTTTTCCAGGAGCAGAGCAGAGCGAGACACGTCCGTCCTACGTGGCAGCCATAACCGGAAGTCCACCCGCTCGCATTTTAGTGCATTTTTGCCAATGAATTGGGCTTTACATGCATGTCTTTGGATTGTCAGATGAAATCAAAGCCCACACAGCACAGGGAGAACATGCAAACTCCAACACAGAAAGGTTCCAACCTCTGCTAGCCTGGGGATTTGAACATGGAACCTTCTAGATGTGAGGCAACAGTGCTAACCACTGCACAACTGTGCTGTGGTTATGGCACTGGTGCATCTTCCTGAAATTAAGCAAGTCTTACAACCCACCAAGATGGGCCTGAGGCTTGCCAGGACTGCATACTAGAGGCAGGCTGGATCTTTTCCACACCAAAGATATAGGTTGGTTGAAGAGGGTGGGACGTTGCATGTGGCCCTAAAGATGAAACTTAGCCTACTAGACTACATACCTCACTCCATGTGATTTGCCTCCATTCCACACCATCCCACCTCATCCAGCTACTCTGCTGAGTTTGGGAGCCTGCTCTGGCAAATTTGTCTGCTTCCTCCTGACAGTGTACCTCCTTGATCACCAGGTGCTAGCATGCAGCAGGAATAGCCTTTTGCCATGTGGGTGGTATTGTTCCCAAACCAAAGCCCCCCTCTATATCAATAATAAAATATTGCATTTTTCCATCATGAAGAGATATTTTATCCCATACATGTTATCAGAAGCAGAACGTAAGTGTCACAAGTTAGTCAATGAAACGGTTTACCTTTCTAGTCTAAAGATAATTGTTTTCATTATGTTGAAATATGAAGTGTCTGTACCAAATATTTTCATAAAATCTTGCCTAATACAATCCAACCTCATATTTTAGTTGAAAGGCTCCTGCAACAATTTGATTTGAGCAATAATCTGGTGGGTTGGATTCTGGATTTCTTAACCAACAGGACACAGAGAGTAAGGGTCAATGGTACATTGTCTGACCTAAAGTATTCTTCTACTGGCTCTCCTCAGGGGTGTGTGTTGTCACCACTACTCTTCATCCTGTACACAAACATGTGTCGGAGCAGACATGACAACAGACACATTATAAAGTATGCTGATGATTCAGTTATTGTCAGTCTCCTACAGGATGGTGAGAGTGGCCATGGCCCAGTAGTTGATGATTTTGTTCACTGGTGTGAGGATTCCTACCTGCAGCTGAATACGACAAAAACTAAAGATATGATTATTGACTTTAGGAGGAAAACTCCCAGGCACAAAGACACTGTACTAAAAGGCCAGACCACTGAATGTGTACAATCCTACAAATATCTTGGGACGATTATTGATAGTAATTTAAACTTTGAAGAGAACTGTGAAAGGCTGTGCAAAAAGGGTCAGCAACATTTGCATTGCTTGAGGAAACTTGCACGCTTCCAAATTGACAGAACCATAATGATAATGTTTTATCGGGCTTTTATTGAATCTGTTTTACCCTTTTCTTTAGTGTCATGGTTTGGTCAGATAAAACTGAAACAGAGGAAATCCTTGGATCAGGGAGTTAGATGGTCCAGTCGTTTGCTTGGTGAGTCACAGCTGAGCCTGACATCCCTGTACACCAGACAGGTACAGAGGATTGCTACCTCCATTTTAAATGATGACTCCCACCCTTTGCACTGCAACTTTCAGCTTCTTCCCTCAAGACGGAGGATTGCTGTCCCAAAAAGCAAAACCCAGCGCTACAAAAACAGCTTTGTTCCTGCTGCTGTCAAAGAGTTGAACAAGTTGTAACAATATATTGCACATAATTTAGGTACCTATTTATTAACCCCATCTTATATTTACTTATTTTTGTAGGATTTTATTTGGGTTCTAAATCTTTTATTGGGTTTTAGACCTTTGAGTTTTTAAACTCTTTGACTAGTCTTTAACTTTTTAATATGACCCTTCTCTCTTATCTCTGGTTTTTCTCTCATCTCTTTGTCTTTATACCCTGATTGATGGAGCCTTGAGTATTTTTTATCATGTTTATAGTCAGCTTCATGTGTGCCTGTGTTTGTGTTTATGTTGAATGTAATTGTGGCTTGTAAATATGGATGTCACCAGACTGCAAAACAAATCTACCTACGGGTACAAATAAAGTAACCTGAACCTGAACTTGAACCTGAACCTATGATGTGACCTACAATTAAGGTAAAACTGAGTATACAAGAATTACACCGCATTCCAAATTATTATGCAAATGATATTTGCCTCTGATTTTCCTAACTACTCGATGCAAATGACAGTCAGTATAATTTTCATGTCATCAATCGTTAGAGCATAATTCAAATTTTATTGAACAAACCTCCCAATGACAACTATTTTTTTTCAAAAATAAAAAAACTCAAAATGCACTGTTCCAAATTATTATGCACAACAGAGTTTCAAAACATTTTATTGGTTGTAAAGAACTGAAAATGGTCATTTGTTGAATTTGCAGCATTAGGTCATATTTACTGAACTCAAAAGCTATTTCAATCAAAAACATCTTAACAGGCCAAGTTACATGTTAACATAGGGCCCCTTCTTTGATATACCCTTCACAATTCTTGCATCATAAATTTGAAAATGCTGGCTAAAAGTAACTGTAAATATTCCACAATTGTTATTCACGCCGGCATTAATGACATCCGTCTCCGGCAGTCGGAAGTCACGAAACTTAATGTAGAATCGGTGTGTGACTTTGCAAAAACGATGTCAGCCACTGTAGTATTCTCTGGGCCCCTCCCCAATCTGACCAGTGATGACATGTTCAGCCGCTCGTCATCCTTGAACCGCTGGCTGTCTGTGTGATGTCCTAAAAATGACGTGGGCTACATTGACAATTGGAGCTCTTTTTGGGGAAAACCTGGTCTTATGAGACGAGACAGCATTCATCCCACTTTGGATGGTGCTTCTCATTTATCTAACAATCTGGCATCTTTTTTATCCAAATTTCCAAAACCCTGACTACTCAGAGTTGGGACCAGGAAGCAGAGTCGCAGTCTTACACGCCTCTCTGCAGCTCCTCTTCATCCGCCACCCCTCAGCTTAGCCCCTGTCTTCCCCATCAGAGAATCGTTGTCTGCTCCCTCCAAAGTAAATAAAAATATAATGTATAAGCATCCCAAAGTGATAAAGCAAAATATTGGTAAAACTCAAATTAAACATAAAGCCTCTAAATTGAATGAATTGGCCTCTGTTCCTCCTCATAATTTAAAAATTAAATGTGGTTTATTAAATATTAGGTCTCTAACTCCCAAGTCTCTGTTAGTCCATGATCTGTTAATTGATCATCAGATTGATTTAATTTCCCTTACAGAGACTTGGTTAGGACAAGAGGATTATGTTGGTTTAAATGAATCAACTCCCTCTGGTTAATTAAACTGTCAAAATCCCAGAAGTTCTGGTCGTGGAGGAGGAGTAGCAACAATTTACCATTCCAAATTACTAGTTAATGTAAAGCAAAAAACATGTTATAATTCCTTTGAGAGCCTGGTCCTCAGTGTTGGGCACTTTAGCAATTCCAGGTTAAACCCAATTTTATTTGCCATAGTTTATCGTTCCCCATCAACCTATTCAGAATTTTTATCCGAATTTCCTGATTTCTTAGCTGATTTAGTGCTGAAATCTGATAGAATAATTATAGTAGGGGACTTTAATATACATGTGGATGTAGATAGTGACTGCCTTAATGTGGCTTTTAATTCAATATTAGACTCGATTGGGTTTTCTCAGAAAGTAGGAAATTCTACTCATTACCTCCACCATACATTGGACCTTGTTCTGACATATGGCATAGAAATAGAAAATCTGGTAGTGTTTCCTCATAACCCTGTACTGTCAGACCATTGTCTGTTAACCTTTGATTTTACTATTTCTGACTATTTGGCTCCTAAAGAAAAATATTATCACAGTAGATGCCTCTCAGATGATGCTGTTTCCAAATTTATGCGGATTGTTTCCTCTATGCCATGTGTCAACACAACGGAAATAAGCTATAGACAGCTTGCTCCTTCTGTAATTGATAACATGGTGGATAGTGTTTCAGCTTCTCTGCATCAGGCTCTAGACTTGGTGGCCCCCTTAAAAAAGAAAAAGTCTAATCAGAGATTTTTAACTCCTTGGTTCAACACAGAAACTCGTAGCTTAAAACAGAAGACTCGTCAATTAGAAAGAAAATGGCGCTCTACTAATTTAGATGAAATCTATTTAGCTTGGAGAAATCATCTTTTAATTTATAAAAAATCTCTTAGAAAAGCTAGAACGAGTTATTACTCTGCATTAATAGAAGAGAACAAGAATAATCCCAGGTTTCTTTTCAGTACTGTAGCCAGGTTGACAAAGAGTCAGGACTCTGTCAATCCTAGCATCCCCTTAGAGCTTACTAGTCAGGACTTTATGAACTTTTTCAATAATAAAATTTCATCCATCAGAGATAAAATCAATCAGATTCTTCCCACAGTTAACTTAAATACTGTAACTACTACAACTCCTTCTATTGATGTCTGTCTTGATGAGTTTACTCCAATCGACCTTTGTGAGTTAGACAAAATAGTTTCCTCATCCAAACCTTCAACTTGTCTTTTAGACCCTATTCCTACCAGGTTATTTAAAGAAGTCTTCCCACTTATTGGTAGCTTTATTCTTCATATAATCAATTCTTCATTAACTTTAGGCCATGTACCGCAGGCTTTTAAAACGGCTGTAATTAAACCCTTACTCAAAAAGCCAACGCTAGATCCAGGAGCTTTAGCTAACTATAGACCAATCTCTAATCTCCCTTTCATTTCAAAAATCTTAGAAAGAGTTGTTGCTATGCAATTATTTGACCACCTGCAGGGAAATGGTTTATTTGAGGAGTTTCAATCTGGGTTTAGAATCCATCATAGCACTGAAACAGCCTTAGCGAAGGTCACTAACGACCTTCTCATTGCATCTGATAATGGACTAGTTTCTGTACTTGTCCTTTTAGATCTTAGTGCAGCTTTTGATACTATTGATCATAATATTCTACTTGATAGATTAGAACACTATGTTGGACTTAATGGAACTTCGTTGCAATGGTTTAGATCTTATTTATCTGATAGGTTCCAGTTTGTTCATGTAAATGATGAGTTTTCTCTCAGCTCAAAGCTTAGTCATGGAGTTCCACAGGGATCTGTGCTTGGCCCTACTCTTTTTAGTTTATATATGCTTCCGTTAGGCAACATTATTAGAAAGCACTGTATACATTTTCACTGTTATGCAGATGACACACAATTATACCTGTCAATGAAGCCAGATGATACTAATCAATTAGCCAAGTTAGAAGCCTGTCTTAAGGAAATCAAAGTTTGGATGACTTGTAATTTCCTGCTATTAAATTCAGATAAGACTGAAGTCATTCTTGTTGGTCCAAAAAAACTTAGAAATTCCTTTCCAAATCAAACTTTCAGTTTGGATGCAGTTACTCTTTCTCTTAATAGCTCTGTGAGGAACCTTGGAGTTATTTTTGATCAGGATTTGTCCTTCAATTCACATATTAAATTTGTTTCTAAGACTGCCTTCTATCATTTGCGTAATATTGCCAAGATTAGGAGCATCTTGTCTCAGAGTGATGCTGAGAAGCTGATCCACGCTTTTGTTAGCTCGAGATTAGATTATTGTAATTCTTTATTATCAGGTTGTCCTAAAACATCTTTAAAAAGTCTTCAGCTGATCCAAAATGCTGCAGCAAGAGTTTTAACAGGTACTAGAAAGAGAGATCATATCTCTCCGGTTCTGGCCTCCCTTCATTGGCTTCCCATAGAGTTTAGAATTAAGTTTAAAATCCTTCTTCTTACTTACAAAGCTCTAAACAATCAGGCTCCTTTTTATTTAAAAGATCTGATACTACCGTATCATCCTAACAGAGCACTACGCTCCCAAAATGCAGGTTTACTTGTAATACCTAGAATCTCCAAAAGTACAATGGGAGGCAGAGCCTTTAGTTATCAAGCTCCTCTCCTGTGGAATCAGCTGCCAATCTGGATTCGGGAGTCAGACTCGATCTCTGTTTTTAAGAATAGGGCTAAAACCTACCTTTTTGATATAGCCTACAATTAGGGAGGGATCATGTGTTTTCTGAACCCTCCCTTAGTTATGCTGCTAATAGGTTTAGTCAGCCGGGGGACCTCCAGTAATGCACTGGGCCTCACTCCTTTCCTCACTCTCTATGAAATATTTTTTTTTTTGCTGGTCATTAACATTTGTTTGTTCTCTCCCATAGATTGAGTCCCCATCGTGCTGTTTGCTCTCTACATGTCTGTTCTTTTCTTCTTCTCTATCCCCTCACCCCCCAGCCAGTCGCAGCAGATGACTGCCCCTCCCTGAGCCTGGTTCTGCTGGAGGTTTCTTCCTGTTAAAAGGGAGTTTTTCCTCTCCACCGTCGCCAAGTGCTTGCTCACAGGGGATCGCCTGATTGCTGGGGTCTTTCTGCAACTGTGGGGGTCCTCCCTACAGTTGATAGTGCTATGAGATGACTGTTGTTGTGAAATGGCGCTATATAAATAAAGTTGAATTGAATTGAATCCTTTGAACTTGTGAGTTTTTGAAGAGTCTCTGTTTGAATTTCTTTGCAAGATGTCAGAATAGCCTCCCACAGCTGCTGTTTTGATGTGAACTGCCTCCCACCCTCATAGATCTTTTGCTTGAGGATGCTCCAAAGATTCTCAATAGGGTTGAGGTCAGGGGAGGATGGGGGCCAACACCATGAGTTTCTCTCCTTTTATGCCCATAGCAGCCAATGACACAGAGGTATTCTTTGCAGCATTAGATGGTACATTGTCATGCATGAAGATAGTTTTGCTACGGAAGGCACAGTTCTTCTTTTTGTACCGTGGAAGAAAATGGTCAGTCAGAAAATCTATATACTTTGCCGAGATCATTTTCACACCTTCAGGGACCCTAAAGGGGCCTACCAGCTCTCGTGACTCGTGTGTGACTCTACCACCTCCTTGCTGACGTCGCAGCCTTGTTGGGACATGGTGGCCATCCACCAAACATCCACTACTCCATCCATCTGAACCATCTAGGGTTGCACAGCACCCATCAGTAAACAAGACTGTTTGTTTGAAAATTAGTCTTCATGTATTTCAGGGCCAGCTGCAACCATTTCTGCTTGTGAGCATTGGTTAGGGGTGGCCGAATAGTAGGTTTATGCACAACTGCAAGCCTCTGGAGGATCCTACACCTTGAGGTTTGTGGGACTCCAGAGGCACCAGCAGCTTCAAATACCTGTTTTCTGCTTTGTAATGGAATTTTAGCGGCTGCTCTCTTCATCTGATGAATTTGTCTGGCAGAAATCTTCCTCATTATGCCTTCATGCCTTTATGTCATTATTCTTTTAAACACCCCCCCCCCCCCCCAAGGCCTTAACACACTCACCCGCACAATAACTACCTCAGCTGTTGGCACAGAAAGACTGGAACACCAACAGTAATACATTTGCTGCTGTATGTCTCTGCATTTTACTGCAACCATTTGCACAAATGCCATATCTGCTGCTGTCTGTCATTGCAATACTGATCATGTGCAGTCCTATCTGTCACTGTCTGCACCTACTCTACCGCACTGAACTTGGTGCTATAAGTATTACTGCTCTACTTTTCTGTATATAAGATTGCTGGGTCTCAACATTCATCGCTTATCTTTATTTGCACTATGGGAGGTCTGGGTCTATCTTTTGTCACCATTTGCACTGTGAGTAGCATTACTGTACATAAACTGCTGTTGTTGTTTTTCCAGCCTTATTCCTTTTTCTTTTTTTGTATTGTGCATACCACTGAAGAGAGAGAGAAACGCCATTTCAGTTCTCCTGTATGTCCTGTACGTATAGTAGTACTGACAAATAAAATCTTTGACTCTTTATCTGAACGAACCCCTCTGTGCTCTGAATCAGCCACAGATTTCTTCACAGTACAATGATCACGCTTAAATTTTTGTGAAATATCTAATGTTTTCATAACTTGTCCAAAGCATTGCACTATTTAATGCTTTTTGGCAGCAGAGAGATCCCCCCCCCCCCCAAAAAAATGCTTAATAATCTGGAACATCCTTCTTAAGTAGTTTTCCTTTAATTGGGCTCACCTGGAAAACTAACTATGACAGGTGTCTGAGATTGATATCAGTGATCCAAAGAGCCCTGAGACACAATACCATCTATGAGTTTAATTCAAAAACAAAAAATTGAATGTTTATGGCACTAAAATCCTGTCTGCATAATAATTTGGAACACCCTGTACTTGTATCCAAGTACTGTCTGATGTTACAGGATCAGTTACAGTATGTCTGTACCACCTATAAAGTGTTCTTTTTGTATGACAATATAATGGCAATATGTCCTCTAATACAGGGGTTTTTAAGTAACTGTGATGTGATGGACATCATTCTGGACAATGGCAAGAATATTGTGAATCAAAAAAAACAATGTTAGTAGTAAATTCTTATATGATAAAATACTGTCTGTACCCTTATTCATAGGCTTTTCTCTTACAGAAAATATTTTTATTTTTTTATTAGCCTTTATTTATTCAGGTAATCTTAGTGAGATACAATATCTCATTTTCAAGAAAGACCTGCCAAAACAACACACAGTACAATACAGAGTTACAGACAACACTAAGTGACCTTGATCAGTACAAAACAGCAAAGAAAATGTGCAAAGAGTGCCGACTGATAAATTAGAGTACTAAGAACAAGAACAGTTTCCCAATGATGCCTTCTTCAGTGACCTGATAAGAAGTTTAAAATCTCCTAAGGGAATCAAGCTAGACAACTTCAGACTCCGCTGTAGTTCCAAGTTGAGGGAGCACAGTATGAAAATACCTTTTTACCAAGTTCTGTACGGACAGAGGGGACAGCAAAAATAATGAAGTCCTGGGAGCGCAAACTATTATTGCCTGAGTGAGTAACACGTAAGATGATAAATATGTGGACAGCAGGCCTAGGATGGATTTGTAGATGAAATTATACCAGTGCAAGAGTCTGTGCATGGACAATAATGACCAGCTGACCAGGGAGTACAAAGTGCAGTGATGTGTGAGGGGTTTATATCCTGTAATGAGTCTTAATGCTCCATGATAGACCGTATCCAACAAGTGAAGAGACTGAGCAGAGGCTTTCATATGAATAATATTCCCATATTCAAGAATAGGCAAGAAGGTGGCAGCAACAAGCCTTTTCCTAGCATTAAAAGAGAAACAGGATTTGTTTCTAAAGAAGAGCCCAATTTCAATTTCTTTAAAAGATTTTCAATGTAGGGTTTAAAAAGATTTTCATCAATTGTGATACCCAAGTATATGAAAGAGGCCACAAGCTCAATGGAGGTATTTTGAGTAGATCTAATATAAGGAAGAACTGCTGGCACCTTCTTTTTACCAGAAAACAACATTGTCTTGGTTTTATCGGCATTTAGCAATAGTCTGAGATCAAACAATCAAGACTGAATGGTGTCAAATGCTGACTGCAGATGTTCAAATACAAGGGCAACAGTGCTTGCACAACAATAGACAATAGTATCATCAGCATAGAGATGTACAGATGCATTTGTATTTTTACCCACACTGTTGACGTAGATAGTGAGTCCTAAAACTGAACCCTGTGGCACACCTTTAATGGTGTTAAGAAAGCTAGAGGATAGACCACTAAGCTGTACACATTCCTTACAATTGGAGAGATAGTTTGAGAACCAACCAACAGCTTGATCTGACAGGCCTATATCTGAGAGCTTCTGACATAAAATCTCATGGTCAACAGTGTCAAATGCCTTGGACAAATCTATGAAAAGTGCAGCACAGTATTCTTTGGCATCTAAGACTTCAACAATATCATTTAGGACTTTCAAGGAGGTAGTTACTGTACTATGTTACTTCCTAAAACCAGACTGGTAAGAAGATAAAATTTTATTTAAACACAATTAGTCCTTGATTTGACCATTCACCAGCCTTTCAAAAACCTTCGCTAAAATGCAGAGTGCTGAGGCCATGTTAGGTTGACAAGGATATACCCAGGGTACACTTCTTTATTGTACTTAATGATCTTAGAGCTATCAATGCACAGTACATCAAGGCACAACATGACTATTAAGGAATATAGTTGTGCTAAATAAATGGGGCACCCTCCTCCAACCCCCACTGCACCCAGCTCCAAAGTTGGGTACAGTTAGAATTGGCACAGAAGGCTCTACTTTTAGATGTAAGACTTCTTTGAGAATCTGAGAGAAAAAAGAAAAGGTTTTGTTGAAAAAAAAAATAATCTCAGTTAAATAAACAAAGCAGCAAGTTAAGAAAAGACAGAGCAATAGATGAAAGTGCACTGGCAAATGACACTGGCATAAGATAATCAGCTGAGTGACTGTGAAAAGATGTGGGTTGTACAGTATGATTGAACACCATTGTAAATAGTTTCAAGCCAAGAAGCTAACAAATGGGCCACTCGTAATGAAACAGCCACGACAAATCAGCTAATGCAAGCAAGCTTTCCAACTCTATGCTCCATAAATTCCAAAGCATAGAGCACAGAGAGAAGGGTACCTTGCAGGAAAACTCCCAGTAATCCATTTCATCATAAATATCTGTCATGTAAACCATCGATTCAGAAAACAGCTGCACTTGTACACCTCTAATTGCCTTAAATAAACATTTGAAGGAGTTATGTGACACTAACAGACCTTCAGCCATTGACCTGGAAAGGGAAGTGTTTCATATCCATGATTTATTGTTCAGAGATGTGAAAATTCCCTCAGGTAAAGCCAAACACACTGTGGGAAGACTCCCTGCTGTGGTCTTCTTTGGACTGAATCTAAGCAGGTTTCAGCTCTGACATGAATCTGCAAAAAGGGAGGGTGCCTGACTGAAATAATCTGCACAGTATCATAACGAGCCAGGAGTGCAGAGTCATTAATAACAACAGTAATGTGAAATGGCCAAAAGACTTTTCGATCTATTCTTATCTCCTCTTGGCCCTGACCAGCAGTTCACTAGTTCAGCTTTAACACCTACCTCCAACCTTGTTGTTCATTAATGCATGAAGTAGCTCTCCCTCTAGCCCTTATAACCACTTTCCTTCCTGACACTGACACTGCATTAAAGGTGGGAGAGTGCAACACTTTGGAGGTAATGAGCCCCCCTCCACACACTCAGCCCAGACCCAGACACTCTTCCTGAGGCAAAATCATTTGAGTTTTTTATCATGGGTTACAAAGATGTCCATTCATTTTGTTTAAAGCTAATTCTGGGTTACTCTTTTCCACAGTGCAACCCCCTTCCCCCAGGCCTTTTCCACTAGTCTGTCAGCAACTGAATAAAAGTTACAGTAAATAAATCCCAATCTTTTCACATACAAATAACATATTTTTTTAATTGCTGTGGAATATTGAAAAAAATGACAATATTACCAGCAAGCCTCATTGGATAGTTACTTTCTATTTCATGAATTGAACAGAAATATAACAAAATAATACATACAACATTGTGGCATGTGTAAAAATCTGGGCACCCTACAGACTTTATTAATAAACACACCAATGAACAAAATCACCAAAATATGCTATTACAACTAGTAGCCACATTTAAATATTTATAAAATACTAGTCACTCTGCAATAGGGGAATCTTCTTCAATTAACCACTCAAGAAACATTCTACAAACATTTGCAGTTAGGACACATTCTTTTCCATTTCAGGTCAGAAACCAGCTGTCGAAATCACATCCAAGTCGAATGGGTCCCATAACAGCAACTCAGAAAACCAAGCTTATTTATTAGTATTTTTAGGCAAATTTAGCTGAAATACACCATTATTTGGGTGATTCAATAAAGTGTAAGAAAGATTTTAACTCTTGACTTTTAAGCAACCATTTGCACTTAACAGCCATATTACGACAATTTAGTCATCACTCTATTGTCTAAGATGCAGAGTCCATTCATCAGTGCACCACAACAGCAGTGCAAAAAAAAAAAAAATAATTGCGCCTGGTGACAAGCAGGAAGAGGTCAGTCTAATTATTCGGAGGTGTGTTTTGAATAATCCTATCCAAAGCTTTCCTGTTCTTCCCTTTAATGAACAGAAGGACATGATCTAAGGGGAACTGTGATCATGATGGTTTGTTTAGAAGATGGGTTTTGCAGTAGTCGAAGGGCGTTGCTACACGTGCCTCAGTGTGCCATGCACATCCGCCTATGTTTGATTGTTTCATATTAACCTGTCCTCGTTTGTCCCTGTCTCAGGCATCATTGGCTCCGGGCTGCAAGGGACGCCTATAAAAGGAGGCATTTCACTTCCTCAATCGCCAGCATCCACCAGCAGCCGGCTCTCTCTCCGTTTTCTTATAATTTTGTATATTAATCTAAGTTGAGTTGGGAGTTGCTGGCAGATATTTCCGGTCTTATTTTTGGTTAGGTAAGTTTCTTTGGGTTAGGTTGGGGGGAAGGCAGAATCCGACGTCCCACTGCTGGGTTGGTTCTTAGCCAACCCCTTTTGTTTGTTTCAGTCGGGGTTCCCATCTCTCTTTACTTGGTTTTGTTCTGTTTTTCAATAAACACTGCTAACTACAAAACTGAGTGACTCATATGTTCGGTCCCTTTGAGCCACTGAAAGGGGCCATAACAGGCGTGCACGTGAGCAAAAATGCATGCGATAGTATGCTGCTTGGTATTATGTCATGCAGTAATTACAGTTGAAACCCAGTCACTTGTTTTAGAAGGAAGAGGAGGATTGAACAAATGGGCTAGGTGTAATGTACGGACGCACGCCTCATTACAGTCCACGCACTTTTTTTTTCTTTGAAGTGAAAAATTGACTACTGTTTCTTCATATGATTTAGATCATATTACAGAGTATAGTGGGATAGTTTGTATTTAATTGTCCTCAGATTAATACATTTAACAGAAAAACAACAGCTGAGTGTCTGTGTTTTTCACTAACTGGGAGAGGCCACGTGTGTATGTAAACAGACTCAGTATTGAGACATGATGTATGTGGACAGGATACTTTGTCACAGTGGTAGAGGTTTTTCATTTGAAATCTTCCAATTGAGAACATCCTGACAGTCTGCGACATCACCTCCTTCATTTACCAAATTCATAATGGCCACTGCAGCCACAGAACCTCTGGTCAGAACTGGTCATAGAAAACGTACAGCTGAGGTTCAGTGGAGAGTGCCTTCATACCTCTCCTGAATGTTATAGTTTGTCGAAAAAAAAAAAACCCACACACTCCCTGCTCATTCAGTCCCCTAAAAGATAAATAGATTAATTAATGTCTATATAATTAATAAGCAATCCTCCTGTAAGTTCATGATGAAAATGAAAATGTGGACGGAATAAAAAACTATTCAGTGCATCACTGATTTGATTATAACTGTTACAACTGTGTCTAGTAAAATAACGTAAAATCCCAGTGCATGCTGCATTTCCTATGTGCCCATCAGCAGGAGTGAGCACACGATTATAAAATGCACAGCTAAAATAGCATTAACAATGCACTTCTGAGGACGGATCTTTTTGTAGATCAAAAGCACACTGACATGAAATGCACCATGTAATAACAATGCGTTAGGATTGCTCAGGTGCCACACCTCTTGTTAAGTAAGTCTCCACCTTATAGTGGGCACAACGTTTACAGATACATAGATGGTGTGATGCAAAGTGTGAAAACCAGACTATGTACTGCCATAAACTAACAAATCCACACATGGGAAGCATGGTGCAAATGTGCACCTTAGATTGTCATAATAGGGCCCCAAATGAGTTACTCTTCTTTTGTTACAGTCTGCTCAAAAAAGCTGGCTATTAGCCAAAGCTGGCAACATCCAGTGAAAACCACTCTGTATATGGTAATTTGTGTATACAGACTTTACAATCGACTATAAAAGACTTAAAACAGAATTGCTAAAAAACAGTACTGCTACTTTTTCACTACTGTTGAAAAAGTAGCAGTAGCAGTAGCAGCACATAGACACAGCCATCATGTAAAGGCTTGTCTGACTTCACAGGCTGAAAAAAAACGACTTCATGCCTGAAAGTAGCAGAAGGATGCATCCATAATCTGGCTTGCTCTGAGAAAAAAATGCTCTAAACTCATTTAAATTTTCTTTGCAAAGTCTGTCATAGGCTATATTCCACACCAAACATCAGGAATTACAACATACTTAGGATGACTGGCAGGATATGCATCTGGATTTAAGAGCAGTTTACACTATATTCTTCCCTTTAGACTGGTAGGAACTTTGATGTATTTTATTTAGAAGTTTAATCAATTTAATTACCATTTACATTTATGGAAATAAAATATATTACCATATTCCACTTTTATTTAGACTTAATTTGTGTAAGGAGAACTTTCCCCATCATTGCTTATGCTTCCATGAAACTGTATGTGATCAGTTTTATTAATAAAGAAGCTGATTTCCAATCTCCACCAGAATGAATGTTCACATGAAGCCATCTGTTCGGTGATTATGCTGTATGCACTCTAAACATGCACACTTATGTGAGAGCTTATACATTCATTCATTTGTCAAGCTCTTTATGATGCAGTATAGTCATATCAGTAGCATTTTTACATTCCTGCAGGGTACATAGCAATATAATTTATAACACATTTACCTGTTTTAGAGCCTGTTTTTTTTAGAGCCTTGGTTTTTGAATTGTATTCTATCTATCTACAGTATCTATAATTAAAAAAAATCTAGCCATGTCATTAAATTCATGGGCGGCAGTGGTTCAGGAGGTAGAGCAGGTTGTCTAATAACCAGAGGGTTGGTGGTTCGAATCCCACGCTCCCCAGCTATCTTGCCATTGTGTTCCTGGGCAAGACATTTTACCCACCTTGCCTCCAGTGTCCATGACACTGGGTATGAATGTGTATAAATGTTCGGTAGTGGTTGGGGAGGCCGTTGGTACAGATTGGCAGCCACATTTCCATCAGTCTGCCCCAGGGCAGCTGTGGCTACAGTAGTAGCTTACCACTATTAACGTCTGTCTGGAGTGAATGAATAATGGACTCACTGTAAGTGCTTTTTTTTTTTTTGTTTTTTTTTTTTGTTACTTATTTGTACCCGTAGGTAGACTTGGTTTGCAGTCTGGTGACAAGCCACCGGCTGCCGGTCGCTGCGTGCGCGAGCGCCCTAAACCTACATGTTTTTGGTATGCGGGAGGAAACCGGAGAAATCCCGGAGTAAACCCACGCAACACGGGGAGAACATGCAAACTCCACACAGCTCACTGTTGGTCGGGGGCTGGGATCGAACCCACGATCTCATGATCCCCGCGATCCCCCGGCCAAGAGTAAACTGTGCTGCCACAGTGCTAAACCACTGCGCCACCGTGCAGCCACCGTGCAGCTTTGAGATGTCACTTGACATGTAAAGCGCCATATAAATCTAATCTATTATTATTATTATTAGATTTGCAGTTAAGTCCCTAACTCTGCATTTTGGTAATGGTAATAACTGATGTCAAAACACTGGCCACGTCAGTTGAATGCCATCTTTGAACCAATGACAAAAGAACAATGCATTGTGGGACATATAGTTGATTGTCACTGTACTCTAATGGGGCACATTATCGTAATTTTAAGAATGTAATATATTCCGTCCTCTCTGAACACTGACAACCAAAACCTGGTTTAATGAAAGCACCGAGGTGCTGTGCCTTGGTGCCTGTGGCATGGTAGCACGGGTGGCTGTAAAAAAGTGGCACTCTGACACCTACTGGCCCGGGATAGTTATTACAATACCTTTTTTCGCTGCTGCATTGACAGAAATGGTGAGTTAAATTTGTGTTTATTTCAAAAACAAAGTGTTATTTTGAAATTCTGGCAAACTAAAAGTTGAGAAAATATGGTGATACAATGATACAAGCCTTTAGTTCCACTTAATTTTGACCAGGTGAGCTGAAACAGAGTGTCATGAATTGTCCGAATGGCAAGGAGGCGAGACCCAGACGCTGAACTGCTAGTTGTGAAATTTATTGACAAAAACACAAAAGTCCCAAACAGTGCACAACACAAAAGTTAAAACTGAAAACAAAGCAAACTCACAACTCAAGGAAACAAGGTTCACCAGAACAGGGGAAGGGTTCTGGTGGAGAAGAGTAACCTTTAAGACTCCGGCAAAGAGGGAGCGAAATAACAGCCCTAAATAGGGCCAGAAACAAATGATACAAGTGACGGCAGGTGTGGATCACATGAGCGGGCAAGAGGTGACAATGATTACAACAGAAATCAGCTGGGACTGACAGCTGACAGGAGCACCGCCCACAGCAGAACAAAAAACCCGGAAGTGCCACTGACAGCTGAAGCCCTGAGGAGGGAGAGAGAACGAGAAAACACAACAGGATATGAATAATACAATGGCAAATAAAGACAAGTAAATCCAAATATGTAAATAACAAAACTACAATGAACGTAAACAGGAAAATAAATCATACTAAGAAACAATACAGAATATGTGAAAATTAACCAAAGATAAAATAACAGGAAAAAAAACCTCAAAAATACAACACTATACAAATATAGAAAAAAGGCAAGGAGACAGAGCAGGATCCTCCCATGCTCAGATTGTGACGGAGTCCCCCCCCCCCCAAGGGCTGGACCAGACACCCCCAGGCAACATTGAAGGAGAAGGACCCATCCACACACAAAAAAAACCCAAAACAAACAAAAAAAACCACCCCATCAAAACGAGAGAGGAAGGGGACCTAGGCACGGAGGGACCGAAACAAACCAGAGAAAATAAGAAAAACTCACACCCCAGCAAAACCCAGACTAGGAGGGAACAAAAACCAAAAAACCCCGCTCAGGACCCACACCCATGCAGAACCGGGCATCTAGGCCCCTGGACCAAAGAACTAGATAGTTCAGGTGGGCGGCTAAAGTCCCAGACCTGACAGATGGTGTGGTGGTAAGAGTGGGGTGGCCTGCCGGAGAATGTGGGCCACGCAACCCAGCAGCACAGCCTGTCAGGCGGTTGGCCAGAGTATTTTTAGCCACTTAAACAGAAGGGATGGCCCAGGAGGTTGCTGCCCCATGGGGAGGTTCAACGAGGATGAAGATGGTAGAGTTGAGGAAACCACAACGATGTCAGGTGGAGGAGAGGGAACCACGACGGCCTTGGGCGGAGGAGAAGGGACCACAATGGCGTCTGGCAGAGGAAAGGGGACCACGACGGTGTCTGGCAGAGGAGAGGGGACCACACTGGCGTCTGGCAGAGGAGAGGGAAACCCAACGCTTTCGGACTGCTCCGCAGCACCCCCAGTGGTTCCGGACTGGGACATTCGAAACCACTACGCCATCAAGCACTACACCATCTGCTGAGGACCTTGGCCTGAATCAGGCCCCCTCTAACACGTGGTCCTTATTCACTCCAATCACGCTACTGGATGTAAATGGTCTTCTGGCCTCTATGAAGCCCTCTTCAAGCCCCTTAGACATCCTCCCAACATCACTACTTTTCAAAATATTTGACTCTATCGGCCTTTAATTGTCAAAATCATTAATTGGTCACTTTTATCAGGCACTGTCCCCAGTTCTTTTAAACAAGCAGTGGTAGAACCCAAATTATAGACACAAAACTTAGAGCCTACAGAACTGAACAATTACAGGCCAATTTCAAAGCTTTCCTTCTTATCCAAAGTACTTGAGAAAGTAGTAGCCTAGCAATTAACTACATTCATAGAGAGAAATAAAATCTTAGACACCTTCCAGTCTGGTTTCCGTAAAATGCACTCCACCGAGACAGCGCTAATTAAAGTCTCAATGACATCATGATGGCAGCAGATTCTGGTCAGTACTCAGTCCTAGTGTTGCTGGATCTCACTGCTGCTTTTGACACGGTGGACCACAATATATTGATAAACTGGATGAAGGACATGTTTGGTATTTCAGGATTAGTTCTGAAATGGATCTCATCTTATTTAACTGACAGAGGGTTTTGTGTTTTGTTTAATGAAAAGATGTCAGAGGTTAAAGGACTTTCCAGTGGGGTTCTTCATGGCTCAATTCTGGGTCCTACTCTGTTTTTATTGTATTTAACCCCACTTGGCCAGATTATTAGTCAATTTAAGGGTGTTTCTTACCATTTTTACGCAGACGACATTCAGCTTTACTGCTATTTTAAAGAAAATGAGCTGAACATTTTATCAAACTTAATCTCTTGCCTGTCTGCCATTAACAAATGGTTAAACAAAAACTTCCTACAATTAAATCTTAACAAGACAGAAACACTGATAATCGCTCCAGACAGTAAAATTCCTCTGATAAAGCAATGCTTAGGTCACCTAGGCTCTTCTGTCCAGCCCAGCCTGCATAACCTGGGTGTTGTTTTTGACAATGCTAGCAGGGGACCACAGTGGACCACAATGGTATCTGGCAGAGGAGAGGGAAACCCGACGCTTTCGGACTGCTCCGCAGCACCCCCGGTGGTCCCGGACTGGGACATCGCAACACCCACGATGGCTCCAAGCTGGAGCAAAGCTGCACCTGCAGTGGCTCCGGGCTGGAGCAAGGCAGCACCCGCGGTGGCTCTGGGCTGGAGCAAGGCAGCACCCGCGGTGGCTCCGGGCTGGAGCAAAGCAGCAGCCGCAGTGGCTCCAGGCTGGAGCAAAGCAGCACCCACAGTGCCTCCGGGCTGGAGCAAAACTGCACCCGCAGTGGACCTGGACTGGGTCATAGCTGCACCCACGGTGGGCCCGGCGTGGGCCAAAGCTGCACCCTTGGTGGACCCATACTGGGTCAGAGTTGCACCCTCGGTGGCCCCTGGGCCGGAGCGTAACATCCACAGCAGACCCAAGCTGGAGCGCAGCACCCAGTGTTGGATTAAGGCTTGGGCGCAGCACCCATGACGGTCCCCGACTGGAGCACAACACCCACAGAGACCCGGATTGAGGAGGAGCTGCACCCACAGAGATCCCGGGCTGGGATGGAGCACCTGCAGCGACCTCAACTAGCTGGAAAGCAGCACCCTCGGAGGCCCCGGGCTGAAACAGAGCACCCGTGAAGACCTCGTCCGGATGGGGAGGAGCGCCCACAGAGGCCCCCGGCTGGGACAGAGCACCCGCGATGACCTCTGCTGAAGGGGAGCAGCACCCACGGAGGCCCCGGGCTGGGACGGAGCACCCATGACGACCTCGGCAGGAGTAGCTGGACCCATGAAGACCTCAGGCAGCAAGCCCAAACCCATGGAGACCTCAGGCGAAGTTTAATGAATCTCAGTAACCCTGGGGAAAGGCTCAGATAAGAGGGACAGAGACACAGGGTCAGGGTCACCGGTGGCAGTGGAGCCTGGCGAGATGAGCTCAGGTGCAGCTGACGGCTGCACTTGGCTCTCCCCACCAAGAGCCAGACAAGACCTCTGCAACATGGAAACAACGAAGACAAAGGAGAGCACTTGCCTGAGGTCAAGCTCCACCACCGTCCAGGACTCCATCGATCCAGGCGGCGACGTCTTGGGCCTGGCCCTCTGGAGTTCCAACTCTGCTCTACGGCCCCTACAGCAGGCTTAGTGGTTGATGCAGTCCCGGGACCCCTCAGCAAAGTGACCCACTCAGGTGGCTCGTCCGGCGTGGATCCAGGAGGTTGTTTTTCTGCTGGCGCTGAATCCTGCACTGTTGAAGCCTGAGGACACTCAGTCGTTGGCACAGGCTCTGGATCACAGGCAGCTCTCACCCTCCATTCAGACCATGGCTGCGGGGCTGGAACCAGGTGCACCAGGGCCACAGGCTCCTCCACCACTTGGCAGTTCAACCCTGGGACCGGCGGACACTCAGAGAGAATAGGAGCAGACAAGGAGAGAGCAGGTGGTGAGGACTCAGGGGACTGCAAACACTGAGCCTCACTACCGGGAATCAGGCAAGGCATATCATCATAACATGTTGGAAAATGAAAAGACACTTGCCTGAGTTCCTGGGGCATGATGTTCTCTGCTGCAGCAGGTGTTGGATCAACCCTCTCCGTGACTTTGGTAGATGAGGGCCTCCCAGAGGAACACTGAGGAGCTGCCCATGCAGCCACAGTGATGGGCGGAGCCGGAGAGGAAACAGCTGGACCCTCAGCAGTGGGAGGAATCACCGAGGAGGAGGGAGAAGCAGCAGCAGCAGAGAAGAAGGCTGACGGAACAGCCGGAGAAGGAAAAACTGGATAGACTGCTGTGGGAGTTTTCAACCTTGGCGAAGGAGAAACTGCTGCCTGAGGGGTGGAGGTGTTCCTCTGGTGGTCCAGAGCTGGGTGGTGGCATCTTGGAGCTGATGGAGCGGGAGCTGGAAGGGGCAAACTGGAGGTGGAGCAGGGCATCTGCAGCGGAGCACGCTTCCATGTCGGCTTTGAGCTCACTGGAGGCAGCCCCCACGTCAGCCCAGGGAAAGACTGCTGAAGCGAGGAGACCATGGACAGCAGTTCTGCAAACTGGGGTAACCTCCCCAAGCCGGGATGTGCCTTCACTATCTCCACCGCGCCATTGAAGTTTGCCCAGACCTTCTTGGGCCCACGGGAGGCGAACGCTTCATCCACAAAACTCTGGATAAATTCAGCAGCCCATTCCTCCTTCAGGCTTGGAGTACCGGCCACCAATCCTCCTTTGCTGGCTGAGGTCCGGTGGGTTGGGGACATAATGATGGCTTTGGACAGAACAGGTGAGCGAAAAACAAAAACACACAAACTAGCAGCAGCTGGGTCTCTAACTGGCTGGAGTCTTCTGTCATAAATTGCCCAAATGGCAAGAAGGCGAAACCCAGACGCTGAACTGCTAGTTGTGAAATTTATTGACAAAAACACAAAAGTCCCAAACAGTGCACAACACAAAAGTTAAAACTGAAAACAAAGCAAACTTACAACTCGAGGAAACAAGGTTCACCAGAACAGGGAAAGGGTTCTGGTGGAGGAGAATAACCTTTAAGACTCCAGCAAAGAGGGTGCGAAATGACAGCCCTAAATTGGGCCAGAAACAAATGATACAAGTGACGGCAGATGTGGATCACATGAGCGGGCAAGCGGTGACAATGATTACAACAGAAATCAGCTGGGAGTAGTGAGAGGGAGAAGACGAGACTGACAGCTGACAGGAGCACCGCCCACAGCAGAACAAAAAACCCGGAAGTGCCACTGACAGCTGCAGCCCTGAAGAGGGAGAGAGAAAGAGAAAACACAACAGGATATGAATAATACGATGGCAAATAAAGACAAGTAAATCCAACTATGTAAATAAAAAAACTACAATGAATGTAAAAAGGAAAATAAATCATACTAAGAAACAATACAGAATATGTGAAAATTAACCAAAGATAAAATAACAGGAATAAGAACTCAAAAATACAACACCATACAAATATAGAAAAAAGGCAAGGAGACAGAGCAGGATCCTCCCATGCTCAGATCGTGACACAGAGGGACGGACAGACAGACAGACAGACAGATACACACAGCCACAAACAAACGCACTAACCAATTACTGTATGCCTCCATTTCACCGAGGCATAATGACCATGGTATCACTGTGCTTGACTGGCCAGCAAACTCTCCTGACCTAAACCCACAGAGAATCTATGGGGTATTGTCAAGAGGAAGATGAGAGACACCAGACCCAACAATGCAGACAAGCTGAAGGCTGCTATCAAAGTAAACTGGGCCTCCATAACACCTCAGAAGTATCACAGGCTGATCGCCTCCCACACCGCATTGATGCAGTAATTCATGTAAAAGGAGCCCTGACCAAGTACTGAGTGTGTACGTGGACATACTTTTCAGTTGGCCAACATTTCTATTGAAAATCAATTATTTTAAATTAATTTTATTTAATATTATATTAATTTTTTTGAGAAACTGAATTTGGGGTTTTCATGAGCTGTAAGCCATAACCATCAAAATGAAAAGAAATAAACACTTGAAATATATCACCCCATGTCTAATGAATCTAAATAATGAGTTTCATTTTTTAATTGAATTACTGAAATAAATCAACTTTTCGATGACATTCTAATTTATTGAGATGCACCTGTATTACTATGCTCTATGAAACACAACTTTAGAACAGCTCATTTGTGCACAGCTGACAGGTTGATAGAACACTTCAGCTACAGAAACACAGGTGCTCAAACTCACTTGCTCCCCCTCGCGGGGTGGTGTAACTACTGCAACACGATATTCATTTTCAGCTCCCACGGGCTACATAAACTCACATGGTGGGCTGGATTCGGTTTGGCACATGTTGGCAATAGTTATTTGGAAAGTGATGTAGATTCTTGCCAGCTGTTTGCCTTGCTCTGCCAGAAAGAATTATCAAAATAGAATAAAATCAATAATTTATGGTTAAGGTAGCCCAATTTTCTGGTAAAACTGAATGAAATTCTCATCTTAAGAAGGGGGCAGAGCATTTAGGAGAAGCAATTTGCTTAAGAGGCTGAGCTAAAAAGTTTATAAGAATTTCTCTGTGGACTTATTTGGATTCCCATCAGTTCCTCCTGAGCGCGCTGTTGTATTCTTCCTACACACAACCATCACGCACACTTTAATATTCATACTGAAGTAAACCAAAGGGGCCCTCAGACCAGCCTCCTTTTAACTTTCTTCCATTCTGAATTGGCCTCTACAGGAAACAGATGCCCTCAGTCGGCTGTGCTCGTGCAGCTGATGATACAGCTTTTAATGAGTGAAGCTAAAGCCACCACGCTGCCCCAGATTGGTCCTCTCAAGGATTTCATTTCTAATGGGCCCACTCACGTGATGTGGCAAGCCAATCTGACAATCATGAAAGGTAGCACTAACAAGTGCGGGCTCCTGATAAAGAAAGGCAGCAGTGAGAGATTCCAGAGAAGTGAGGGAAAGGGGAACTAGCTCTAAAGAAAACTAGCCATCCATGAAATGCTAAACCTTTACACTTGAGATAGAAGCAGACTGTATTAGCAAGACAGAAACATGACAACAAAATCGGGAACTGGGGGGGGGGGGGGGGTTGCACTCTTTGGTACTTTACTTTCATCATGCATTAGAAAACAAAATAATCTCAAACACTTCCTTGTTTGCTTTTAGGGATTTAATACGGTCGTCCCTGCAGAATAATATAATTTTCATATTTTATCCCTTTGCAATTTCTCTGTTTTTTACTCAAGAAAGTCTTTACAAAGACTTTCATAATTCATATTTCTGCTCTCTCCCCCCAGCACAACAACAGACAATTATTCTCAATTTATTAAATTTTAGAAGAACCTCCTGATCCACGGTGGAGCTTGGAAGAAAAATTAGCCAGGAGTTTATTGGATCAGATGCAAAAGGAGCAGATTGAAAAGGGGTGAGATGATTGAACTCTCTTTTATTCCACGGTGTGTCCTTTGTGCCAGGCTGTGCACTCACTTTGATGCTATCGCCGTCATTTGAGCTGCACACTGCGCCTTGGGTGCCTCACACAATAGAAAATGTTGCACCGTCGGCGGCCTTGAATGGGCATCTGGTCTATTTCCTGAAAGCGCTGAACCCTCCTTTTGATTCACTTCAAGTGTCACTCATTATCAAAGTACATCATCATGGTAAAAGCCTCAGTAATGTCTTTAAAATTGTGGTAGAATAAAAGAGGCCAAGTTTATTAGATTTAATAAAACTGGCTGGACTTCAAAAGGATTTGAAAAGGAAAACTTTTTTCAAATAAAAACAACTTGGTTTTATCAGTTTTTTAAATAATTACTGTAGAAACTGCGAGAGAGATAAAAATCAAATACCCCTAATGGATAGAAAAGGTCGACTGACAGATTGTTGCCTGTGAGCGAACAGGGTGATAATGGGAGGAATAGTTGTATCTCTCTTACAAAGGAGACCGGTGGAGGCAGAAAGACGGAGGTGGTGGAGACGGAGGAGGATGAACAACTTACAAGGTTGCCATTAGCTGTGTAATTCGCACAATAAGAAGCAAAGAGGAAACCTTTGAGTGGGTGGCCAGACTTTTGAAGTCTGATCAGACCCTTCATTAACACAGGGAAAAAGTTGCAAATTGAGCTGGGGTGCTGTGTGTAGGGAGGAGCAGGCTAACATGGGCTGAAGAAACACAGTGGCTTGACCAGACAGAAAGAGATCCACTTCGCATCACTTTCTGGCCGGCCCAACAATTCACAAGGCCAAGGATGAAATAACAAAAACACTCAAGGATGAAAGACTCAGGATTGGCCTTCATTGTTAATTAGCAGCATTAATCAGCTGAGAAGGACTCTCAAAACTATGAGGATAGTAAAGACATATCAAGACATCAATGAATTTTGAAATTTAAAAATGATTCAGTCTGTCAGCATGAAAACAAATCGACTAGTAAAATACTAAAATAAATACATGTGTAGTGTAGCACATTGTTTCCTGTTGATTTACACCAAGTGACAATTCCAATGCATTCACTGAAAAATTATGTATTTGTAGGTTTTAACCTTCTGAAATGTGTCTATTGGTCACATGATTATAAAAAAAATTCTTGACGCTCGATTCATTCTCTTTTAGCAGCTGCTGTAACTCTTCCGGGCTTATTCCTGCATGTCAAGACAAGGTAATCCCAGCCTTGATCTGCTGCTCTATCATTATTGGCCAGCCTAGCTGTCATTCATGTAGATGAGTGGCACATCAACAGCATTAGCTTCAGAGTGGTGCTACTAGGGAGTTATCTTAGTAAGTGTGGTTTATCTTGTTATTTTCCTGAAATTATAGTCACTCTAACAGACATCCTTGTTTCCATCTGCTTCGCTAATCCACAGCTGATAATATAGCTCATGTCATTTTAACTTATTCTGTTTTATTTTTGCTGTAAGATAAGATAAGATAAGCCTTTATTAGTCCCACAATGGGGAAATTCCAGGATTGCAACAGCACAGGGATAGCAACACTCAGAGCAATAATTTAGAAGATAAGAAAATAAGAGCAGTGAATATTACATATGTACACATAAATATATAAATATATATACACAGTGCGGAGCATTGTAGCTAGATGGACTAAACAGCATAACCGTCTATTTAGTTACCCTTCATGGTATGAATATGTACGCATATTCGTCACCCATATACGTCACCCTCCATAGCGACTGACATTGTCCTAGTTGTGTACTGGAGGGGACCATTTGTGTAAGTCTGTTGCGTCTTTTGCATTCAATACTATTCGGTCGTCACATTTTTTTGCTATCTCTGCGAGCAGCCCTGCTTAGGTTATACAGTCTGACAGCCGTAGGTAGGAAGGACCTGCGAAACCTCTCGGTCGCACATCTAGGATGATGCAGCCTACTGCTAAATGAGCTCCTCAGTGCATTCAGTATGTCCTGCATAGGGTGGGACTCAGACCCCAGCAGAGATGACAGTTTAGCCACCATCCTTCTCTTTCCTATCTCCTCCACTGGGTCAAGGCACTGCCCCAGGACAGAGCTAGCTTTCTTGATCAGTTTGTTCAGTCTCTTCCTATCGGCTACAGTAATGCCGTTGCCCCAGCAGACCACTCCAAAAGTGATGGCTGATGCCACCACTGTGTCATAGAATGTCTTCAAGAGCACCCCTTGTACACCAAAAGACCTGAGCCTCCTCAGTAGGAACAGCCTGCAATGTCCCTTCTTGTAGAGTGTGTTGGTATTGTGTGACCAGTCTAGTTTATTGTTCAGATGAACACCCAGGTACTTGTAGGATGTCACCATCTCAATGTCTGTTCCCTGTATGTTTACTGGTGCTGTGAGGGGTTGTCCTTGCCTGCGGCAGTCCACCACCAGCTCCTTAGTTTTCCTCGCGTTGATCTGGAGCCAGTTCCAATGGCACCAGTCCACAAAGTCCTGGATAAGTCCTCTGTACTCAGCTTCATCTCCGTTGGAGATGAGGCCGACGATCGCAGAGTCGTCAGAGAACTTCTGTAGATGGCAGTGTATTGGGTGAACAGGAAGGGAGCCAAAACCGTTCCCTGGGGGGCCCCCGTGCTGCCAATGATCGTGTCGGACACACAGTCCCGGATTCTCACAAACTGTGGCCAGTTAGTGAGGTAGTCCAGGATCCGTGTTGACAGGTGCTGGTCCACCCCTGCGCACAGCAGCTTGTCCTTCAGGATCATCGGTTGGATGGTGTTGAAAGCACTGGAGAAGTCAACGAACATGATTCTCACCGCATTCCCGGGCTTCTCCAGGTGGGACGGGGAACGGTGAAGGAGGAAGATCACTGCATCCTCCACCCCAATGCCATGCTGGTAGGCGAACTGGAGTGGATCCATCGCTGGTCCCACCAGGGGGCGGAGGTGAGCAAGGAGCAGTCTCTCCAGGGTCTTCATCATGTGAGACGTCAGGGCCGCTGGCCTGTAGCTGTTCAGGTCTTTGGGATGGGAAGTCTTTGGTACAGGTACCACACAAGATGTTTTCCACAACTGTGGTACGCTCCCCAGCATCAGGCTCAGGTTGAAGATGTGCTCCACAATCCCACACAGCTGGTCTGTGCAGGACTTGAGGAGTTTCGCGCTGATGCTGTCCGGTCCCGACGCCTTCCTTGCCTTGATCTTCCTCAGCTCCGTCCTCACCTGGGTCTTAGTGAGGGTCAGGTTGGGGGGCTGTGTGCTGGGAGTGGGGGGGGGGGGGGGGGGGTTGGTAGAGTGGGGTGTGGACAGCAGGTCTCGATGACTGTAGAGGCAGCAGTGGTTGGTGTGCAGTCGGGGGGGAGGGCGGTTGTTCAAACCTATTAAAAAACAGGTTCAGATTGTTCACCCACTCCCTGCCCCCTGTGGCCTAGGAGGAGGTATTCTGGAGCCCCGAGATGGTTTTAAGGTTTCTCCAGACCCCGCTGATGTGGCTCTGTTGCAGCTTGTCCTCCATCTTCTTCCTGAAGCTGTCCTTGCCTTCTCTGATCTTCCTCCTCAGCTCCCTCTGTATGGACCTCAGCATCTCCCTGTTCCCCGACCTGAAGATCCTCTTCTTCTCTCTCAGAAGTGTTTTTATCTCAGGGTTGATCCAGGGTTTGTTGTTCAAGCAGCACCGTATGGTCTTGGTGGGTACGGTGTTGTCCACACAGAAGCTGATGTAGTCCGTGATGGTGTGAGTGAGACCATCAATGTCCTCACCATGTGGATCACAGAGCTGCTCCCAGGCAGTGGTTTCAAGACAGTCCTTTAAAGCGTCCATAGCCTCCTCAGACCATATCTTCACCGTGCGTATGACCGGAGGTTGTCTGTGTACTAGGGGTTTGTACACTAGCAGGAGATGAACCAAGTTGTGATCTGATCTCCCGAGTGGGGGGAGTGGTGATGAGGTGTATGACTCCTTAGTGTTAGCATAGAATAAGTCCAGTGTTATATTGTCTCTAGTGTGGCATGTGACATACTGGGTGAGCGTGGACAGAACGGGGGACAGTGAAATATGGTTGGAATCACCTGAGATGAGGAGAAGAGCATCTGGGTGTTGTGTCAGCAGCCTGCCAGTTACTGAGTGAATGGTGTCACGCGCTGTCCCAGCGTTCGCCGTCGGATTTGTATAAATAACAATGCAGATCATGTGTGAGTATTCCCTCAGGAGATAGGTAGGCCGCATGCTAACAGCTAGCAACTCAATGTCTTTGCTGCAGTGACGTTGTTTAACCGTGATATGTCCCGGTCTGCACCAGCTGTTATTGACATACATTATCACTCCTCCGCTCCTTGCCTTCCCACTGTCTGGTGTCCGGTCTGCCCGTATTGCGTGGAAACCCTTCAGTTTGATGTTAGCATCTGTTGCTAGTTCTGTTAGCCACGTCTCAGTAAACAAGATCAAGCTAATCTCTCTGAAGAAGCTCTGGTAATGAGCCATAGCTGCTAGCTCATCTGTCTTATTGAGTAGTGATCAAACGTTCCTCATAATAACGGATGGAAGGACGGGTCTGTACCTTATATTTCTCACCCGCCGTCTTGCTCCAGCACAGCATCCACGTCGATTCTGTCTTATTTCACCAGGTATGTCGAAGTCTTGCGCTAGCATCTTGGTCCGGTTAAGTGCTAACAGCTGGTCTCTGCAGTAACGTATCCTGCTAAAAACAGTGGCTCCGTCTTCCGGCTCAGGAGACATTTGGGCAATCCGTGTGTCCGTCCAATGTATAAGGTGTCGCCGGATCAGAAAGATTAGCAAGAGAAGCCAGATAGTAAATAGAAATAGGAAGAAATTGATCTGCTGTTGCAAAAAGGCAGCCTACTCGTGTGGCGCCGGAAGTACGAAGTAATGCTACATCAATCCATTAACATTAGCTTGGCTAGGCAGTAGGTGTCAGTTAGTCCAACATTAGAACTCGCCTCAGCGGGGAGAAGCTGACAGACAAGCCACCTGGTATTAGATTAACTGTCAATCCGGCTGGTTTTGATCACTATTTTCTAGAAATTATATTCACCCCCCCCAGTGGAATATTTGTTAATCCAACAAATCTTGACCATATTCACTGCTCTTAGATGTTATTTTAGCTTATTTCCTT
Organism: Pholidichthys leucotaenia; assembly: GCA_020510985.1. NCBI lineage: Eukaryota > Metazoa > Chordata > Actinopteri > Cichliformes > Pholidichthyidae > Pholidichthys > Pholidichthys leucotaenia. Next base: position 96,972,454 of record CM035843.1, read on the forward strand.
GTAGTATTATCTATAACTGCGACCAAAGGTGGCTAGCTGAAGCTAGCAGTTTAGCCACTCATTTACAAATGTTTCTGTGTTTATTGTACTCCAGGGTTGTATCCTATCGACCACTGAAACCACACACCCCTGTCCACGAGTGATGCATTATTTTATCCATTGTTTGAGACAAATTTACGTTACTTGACTCAGCCTCACAACCCTAGCCAGCAGCTAGCCATCTAAGATCAGCCATAATGATGAAAGCAGGAGGGCGGAGTTAAACACGGTTCTTAGGAAATTTAAACAAGCGTGCACTGAAACGAGCCATTCTGAATATGGCTGCGAAAGAATGAAATATTGACATGTCACTAAAATATGTCACAAACATTTCACGAAGACCTGTGGGCGCTGTCAACATGTGTGAAAAGTGCAGTGAATAGGACCTTTAAACTCCCATCACTCAGACCTGTACATGTGAATATCTGCGAATACTCGGGATGCATGTGAGTAGACATGGTAATACATTAAGATAAGATAAGATAAGATAAGATAAGCCTTTATTAGTCCCACAATGGGGAAATTCCAGGATTGCAACAGCACAGGGATAGCAACACTCAGAGCAACAATCAGAAGGCAAGAAAAAACAACATCTAGTAAACATATGTCCATATTACTATAAATGTATATATATAGACACACAGTGCAGAGCATTATGGCTGGTGAATGTGCAGCAGAAAGTCTAAGCTCTCTCTCCGCGGATGCAGCGGGCCAGCTGGAAGTCTTTGGGCATGATGGTGACCCCCTTAGCGAAGAAGAGACCACCAGGTGGGCCTCGCTGGTCTCCTGCAGAGCCATGACGGCGAAGCTCAGGAAACGCTATGTATAAGCAACGCTATGTAAGATTTTTACGTTAAAAATAATGTTTAGAAAATCATTTTGATGGTGCTTCAACATTTGACCATGTGAATGTCACTTCCACTAAAGCCTGAGTGGGCTTGAATCACTGGCAACGGCACTAAGTAACTCTGCTGTTCCTGGTAGGAACAATGAAAAGACACATTTAGGAATGTTTAAAAGCCCAAGTCCCATTAGCCAATCATACGTCATGAATTTAGCAACCAGCTAATAAGGCACCCTGTAACTGCTTACTAGGATTCAGTCCGTAAGACATATGAGTTGTAGTCTTTTGAAAATTTCCCACAATCACACACCTGTAATTCCACTTGGGTTGGCCTGTGCTACACTTCCATATACTGACATTCACACATCACCACCTCGACCCTCCTGCATCACAGGCAGAAGTATTGACACGTATTCACATGTATAGGTCTGTGTGACTAGGGTTTCCAAACAACTACTACTTCTTCTTTTGGTTGCTCCCTTTAGAGGTTGCCTTAACCCTTGCATCCTCTTCTGTCACATAAACCTTCTACATGTTGTCCTACACACATCTTCAGCATCCTTTGTCCAATATATCCACTATTCCTACTCTGCACATGTCCAAACCTTCTCAGCCTTGCTTCACTTACTTTGTCTCTAAGCTGTTCAACCTGAGCTGCCCCATCTCTCACTTCTTATTCTGACCCTAGTAAGACCAGAGTAAGAATCTTAGTATCTTCAACTCTGCCACCTCCAGCTTTACCCCCTGTCTTTTTTGTCAGTGCCACTGTCTCCAAACCATATATAATAGCAGGTCTCATTATTGTCTTGTAAACCTCTTCTTTCACTCTTGCTTCCGTCCTTGTGTCATAAGTCACCACCGGAGCTTAAGAACTAAACTAAAAAAAGGAAAAGGAAGTTGCAAGTTCTTTTTTTCTAAAGCATGATTTTTTTATTTATTTTTTTTTTTAACAGCGGGATAGCTCTAAAACTATTCTACCTACCTGAACTTTTGTTGTGTTTGAGCTTTTGAAAATAATAATAATAAGAATTTACAGTATATACTGTATACAGTGGTGTGAAAAAGTGTTTGCCCCATCCTGATTTCTCATTTTTTTGTATGTTTGTCACACTTAGTAAATGTTTCACATCATCAAACAAAATTTAATATTAGACAAAGATAACACAAGTAAACACAAAATGCAGTTTTTAAATGAAGGTGTTTATTATTAAGGGTGAAAAAAAAAATCCAAACCTACATGGCCTGTGTGAAAAAGTGATTGCCCCTCATCAAACCATAAATTAACTGTGGTTGATCAAGCTGAGTTCAATTTCTCTAGCCACAACCAGGCCTGATTACTGCCACACCTGTTCTCAATCAAGGAATCACTTAAATAGGACCTGCCTGACAAAGTGAAGTAGACCAAAATATCTTCAAAAGCTAGACGTCGTGCTGTGATCCAAAGAAATTCAGGAGCAAATGAGGAAACAAAGTAATTGAGATCCATCAGTCTGGAAAAGGTTATAAAGCCATTTGTAAAGCTTTGGGACTCCAGTGAACCACAATGAGAGCCATTATTCACAAATGGCGAAAACATACAACAGTGGTGAACCTTCCCAGGAGTGGCCGGCCGACCAGAATTACCCCAAGAGCGCAGCCACGGCTCATTCAAGAGGTCACAAAAGACCCCACAACAACATCCAAAGAATTGCAGGCCTCACTTGCCTTAGTAAAGGTCAGTGTTCATGACTCTGCCATAAGAAAGAGACTGGGCAAAAATGGCCTGCATGGCAGAGTTCCAAGACGAAAACCACTGCCGAGCAAAAAGAACATAAAGGCTCATCTCAGTTTGGCCAGAAAACATCTTGATGATCCCCAAGACTTTTGGGAAAATACTCTGTGGACTGACGGGACAAAAGTTGAACTTTTTGGAAGGTGTGTGTCTCATTACATCCGGCGTAAAAGTAACACAGCATTTCAGAAAAGGAACATCATATCAACAGTAAAATATGGTGGTGGTAGTGTGATGGTCTGGGGCTGTTTTGTTGCTTCAGGACCTGGAAGACTTGCTGTGGTAAATAGAACCATGAATTCTACTGTCTACCAAAAAATCCTGAAGGAGAATGTCTGGCCATCTGTTCATTACCTCAAGCTGAAGCGCACTTGGGTTCTGCAGCAGGACAATGATCCAAAACACACCAGCAAGTTTACCTCGGAATGGCTTAAGAAAAACAAAATGAATACTTTGGAGTAGCCTAGTCAAATCCTGACCTGAATCGGATTGAGATGCGGTAGCATGACCTTAAAAAAGTGGTTCATACTCAAATCCTGCAATGTGGCTGAATTACAACAATTTTGCAAAGATGAGTGGGCCAAAATTCCTCCACAGCACTGTAAAAGACTCACTGCCAGTTATTGCAAACGCTTGATTGCAGTTCTTGCTGCTAAGGGTGGCCCAGCCAGTTATTAGGTTTAGGAGGCAATCACTTTTTCACACAGGGCCATGTAGGTTTGAATTTTTTTTGCCCTTAATAATAAACACCTTCATTTAAAAACTGCATTTTGTATTTACTTGTGTTATCTTTGTCTAATATTTAAATTTGTTTGATGATCTGAAACATTTAAGTGTGACAAATATACAAAAAATGAGAAATCAGGAAGGGGGCAAACACTTTTTCACACCACTGTATATAGATTTATGCAACATTTCTTTTTTCTAAAAAACAGCAATTATGTTACTCATGTCATGCATACTGTGTAACTTAGACAATGGAAGAAAACTTCATGCACATCTGTTAGTCTCTGTCTGGTCATCCCAGGTTTGCCACTGCAGGCTCTTCATCTAAATGGTCTACAGACTGGAGGTTAACATTTCAACTCCACCTTCATTATCCTTGGTACAAAAAAACTGCTCTTGCTTGCAGGAAAAGTGCAGCTGCAGAAGTACAAAATAGTCAGAACTGAACCTCAGTGCACCGCAGGGGTCCTGGGGTGACCAAGGAGATGACCTTGAAGAGGAGGTTGTCCAAATTTTAAATCAGGGATACTTTTTACAATTTTCTTGGCCAGTGTTTCAAAACCTTTTGATTACACCTGATGTAGTATAACACAGTGTAAACATTATAGATGTGCTGATACCACTTGCTGTATTTCCACAAATGTACCTTTTCTAAATAGCTTTTTTTAAAATTACTTTTAGCTTTATTTCCACTCATGAAAAATAATTAAAATTATATAATGTGTAAGTAAATTTCTTAATCCAATGAATAAGATGTGCAAAAACATAATTTAAAGAGGAACATACTGTATCTGGATTCCAATGAGTTGTGTCAACAGTACATATTTGAAGGGAAAAATGACTGTATGACACAAACAACCACAACATTTTTTTCTGTGTACTTCATAGTTAGTATACATTAATTTATAATCCCTACTGTGCAATTCCATAACAAAAGCCACAGGATTCTAGGTCAATCCTCTCCAAATGAATTTCATTTCAAGGCTTAAATCAAACAATGATTAAGCATTAGAGAATTCCATTTAAATCGCTATGCATGGCAAAGTAAGAGAACCTCGAAACCTCTGAGGTTATGAATGAAGAATAAGATGGCTATTCCTGCTCTGAGCTGTGAGCATTAGGAACACAAGGACAGCACAGGGATGTAGAGACAGTGATTCTGATGGATACTCCTGTCCTGGAGAGGAGCACTCCTCCCAATGTTCCTTCTGCTGATTGATTTGAGTGACTGGGAGCGGGCCGGGTGGAGGAGTGAGACTAGGCGCACTACGTGGGCAGGGTGAGGGCCTATCACTCCCTTGGCTGTCTAGTCTGCTGCAGCCTAGTTCATTTTGAAAGGGAGATTGTCAGTAACAGAAGGTGATTATGCAGTGCATGTCGTGCTAAACATATACAGTATGGCATGTATTTGTGAGCATTTAATTTAGCTAATAGACCAAAAGACAAAAGGGCGAATGGTTTTCTAATATACAATCCCATATGGGAGAGCTAAATATGTGCTCCTCCTGAATAATGTCATCCGATGTAAATTTGTTTTCGTATGGAGAGAAACCTCTGGGGGCATTTAGCCTGATGAACAGAAACCTGTCTGCATGAATTTCTGTTAATAGGATTCCTAACCTTCAGTGAGATGCAATTATCCTGGTGCAAATGTGTTAAATGTTTGAGACATGTTGTGATCCAAGAGAAGTGCGTCTCAAAAAAGTGACAGTTTTATACCTCTACAGCTAAAACGTTTTCTTTATACACTGACAGGAAAGATATATACTGTATATCACAGATTTTGAATGGAAACCAAATAGAATAGAATAGACATTCTTACTGATGTGTACAGATGGCCCTCCCCGTTCATGGCGATGTATAACCCTGTCTTCACAGACTGAATGGCGACAACTCTGAGGCCCACGGGAATAAGGTTGAACAAAGCTGGAAAAACACACATACATGCAGGTGAACACAAACGTATAAAAATCATCATCATCAGGTCCTAACATTAAACACAGTGGAAAGTGCATCATCCAGATATAAAATGTCTATCATTAATGGCACACAATATCTGAGTTGTGTCATTGCCAGGTGTTGCATTTAGGCAATGTGTGAAGATGAATTGCAGCGCGGCCGGTGGACGTGACTAGCCTTGCATAGCCTTGGCCACCCTGTGCTACCCCTGTAGCAATTGTAATTGGGGCCACTGCTGCTACGTGGCAGATTTAATAACACCTTTGTTGCTGTAGCAGAATCCTGGTGGATAATGGGTGTTAGTGCTGGTGGAAACACGAGAACTGGCCTGGCCATGACATTAGGCATGTGTATATATGGAGGGTAAAACCCAAAGGCAGCTCAGCTGACCATATAAGCAATTAGTGTTAGTAGCTTTGGAGCCTGGATGAAAATGTGAAAGAATGCTTCTGGTTAAAAATGTAAAATCTAATGTGGTCAGTATTAACACCTGATTTAATTATGGAGTCATGATGGCATATCCCCTGTGCACAATATCTATAATGCTTAGTTTTAACATGTCCCTTTGGTCTATCAGATGTGACATGTGCCACATCTACTCATGCTGACAGGAGCAAGTGACACAATGTGGAGTGTCAGACTAGCGCTAGCACCGAGTGCTGGAATCAAATTAACCACCTAGCCTGAAGTGCTAGAGGAGCAGAGCCAGAACAAGCTAATAATACCTTTCTTTCTCCCTGTTAAGCCTGCGGTTTCCCAGTCTAGTTTGCTTCTCACTGAGGACAAATGTGTGTGATCCCATGTTAAGATATATTTTTTTCCCCATGGTTAGACAATTTAACAATGTGCTGGCCTGCGGGTTAAAGAAGGGAGATGTCAGACAAGAAGACTGGATGTACAACAGAAACTAAATGAGCACAAGGCAGTAGGTAATTGTGCTTGGGAATCTAACGATTTTTGTGATATTGCATGTTTTGTGGGTGGACCAACATACTGTATATTTTTATATCCAACAAGCATATAAATTAAAATGTCAAAGCATACAAATATTTTGGAACATACAAGGTTTACTGTACAATTACAGTGGGGAAAATAAGTATTGAACACGTCAACATTTTTCTCATTAAACATATTTCTGATGGAGCCACTGACCTGAGATTTTCACCAGATACTGTCGTGAATCTCTGTGTGCTTCTATGCAGTGCACAGAGGAGGAGAGACGGATTCAAACGCAGGGTTGCACCACAGACAATTTATTGACATAAAGTCCCAAGACTTGTGCAGACGTACAAAAATACAAAGAGGAAAACTTACATTTGACACGACGTAACGTGTTGCAAGCAGACCATGGCGTAACATGGCAGAGCAAAAACACAAGAGCAGACCACAGCGTAAAGTGGCAGAGACAATAATCCAGCAAAGAAACAAAGAACATGAGCTGGCTAAATACACAAACAGATGAACCAATGATTGGGAACACCTGAGCACGGGAGCTGGGCAGTAATCACAGGACAGAACAGCTGAGTGTCAAGAGAGAAAGAGAGGACGTGGTCTAGCTGGCAGACTGACAGGCAATGCCCACACCAAGTGCAGACTTCCACGTGCTGCCTGACAGCCCGTCAGCCAGAACCCAAAACAACAAAACAACACGGAAACAACACAAAATAACGCATGACCTGACAAAGGCAAACAAGACCACCCACAAAAGATAAAATAGGACACACAAAGGAGAGCCATGGAACCGAGCCAGGAGGACAAACTGGCCCGGTTCATGACAGATACCAGTAACAACCCAAGTAATCCATACATACAAAGAAATCGAGGCAACTGTGTTCACAAAACAAGCTACATTTAATAAAGTGGAATGACACAGGGAATAAGTATTGAACACATGAAGAAAAAGAGGTGCAAAAAGGGGCTGCACGGTGGCGCAGTGGTTTAGCACTGTGGCAGCACAGTTTTACCCTCGGCCGGGGGATCGCGGGGATCATGAGATCGTGGGTTCAATCCCAGCCCCCGACCAACAGTGAGCTGTGTGGAGTTTGCATGTTCTCCCCGTGTTGCGTGGGTTTACTCCGGGATTTCTCCGGTTTCCTCCCGCATACCAAAAACATGTAGGTTTAGGGCACTTGCGCACGCAGCGACCAGCAGCCGGTGGCTTGTCACCAGACTGCAAACCAAATCTACCTACAGGTACAAATAAGTAACAAAAAAAAAAAAAAAAAAAAAAAAAATAGAAAGCCAAGAAACCAGCTGAAATCCATCACAATTTGGGAAGCCATCCCACCCCCCATCAGTGGAAATTAATTTCAACTGTTAAGTCCCGACTGATAGCCTTTAAAAAGGTCTGTGAATATCAGATTGTCACACCACAAAGAACTCATGATGGGTAGAAGCAAAGAGCTCTCTCTAGACCTTCGCAACCTTATTGTTGCAAAACATAATGATGGCATTAGTTACAGGTGCATTTCTAAACTGCTGAATGTTCCAGTGAGCACTGTTGGAGCCATCATTCAGAAGTGGAAAGAACATAATTTTACTATAAACTGGCTGCGACCAGGAGCTCCTCACAAGATTTCTGACAGAGGAATCAATAGAATTATCAGAAGAGTTATCCAAGACCCAAAGACCACTCGTGGGGAATTCCAGAAAGACCTGGATTTAGCAGGTATTGCTGTTTCAAAGAAAACAATAAGTAATGTAACCGACATGGGCTCTCTGCCCGCTCATCTCACAAGACTCCAAAAGCATGTTGAAGCTCATTTAAGTTTGCTGCACAACAGTAAAATACTGGGAGAATGTAGTCTGGTCAGATGAGACCAAAATTGAAGTTTCTGGATGCCACAACACACAGCATGTTTGGAGGGGAAATGGCACTGCGCATCAGCCCAGAAACACTATACCAACAGTGAAGTTTGGAGGTAAGAGCATCATGGTGTGGGGATGTTTTTCAGCACATGGTACAGGCAGACTTCATATAGTTGAAGGAATGATGAATGGGCCAATGTACAGAGACATCCTTGATAAGAACCTGTTGCCATCTGCCAAGATGTTGAAGATGAAACGAGGGTGGACATTTCAGCAAGACAACGATCCCAAATACACGACCAAGGAAACTCTCAACTGGCTCCAGAGAAGGAAAATAACGTTGCTAGAATGGCCCAGTCAGTCACCTGACCTGAATCCAATTGAAAATTTATGGAACAAACAGAAGATCAGAGTTCATAGAAGACACTCACAGAATCTTCAAGATTTGAAGACAGTTTGTGTGGAAGAATGGGCTAAAATCACTCCTTAGCAATGCCTGCACCTAGTTTCTCCATACAGGAGGCATCTGGAAGCTGTTATTACCAACAAAGGCTTTTGTACTAAATATTAAATGAATTTAACAAAGTGTATTCAATACTTATTCCCTGTGTCATTCCACTTCATTAAATATAACTTGTTTTGTGAACACAGTTGTCTTGATTTCTTTGTATGTATGGATTACTTGGGTTGTCACTAATATCTGGTGAAAATCTCAGGTCAATGGCTCCATCAGAAATACATATAATGACAAAAATGTTGACATGTTCAATCCCTATTTTCCCCACTGTATGTCCAAGAAATTGATTGATGAATAACTGAGAAATCCCTGTAAAACAGTGTTGTGTTTTATCTATAGTTAGAGGAAACAACACAAGCTATAGCCTATATAAAAAGCTTCATACAGTATATTGAGTCTGTATTGAATACATTTCAATTAAAGCACAATGTCTGTACATTCCTCAGTTGTATGACATCATCTTGTAGGTCTTGTTCCTGATTTAGTCTTGACTTGGCCTTGACACCTTATAATTTTGGTCTTGTCTAGTCTTGGGAGACTCTTGGTCTTGTCATCCTTTGAGTTACTGTATTATTTTGGACTTTTGGTTATTATGATTGTCCTTGTCTAGTTCTACATTTATGTTGAATATTCATCCTTGTCTAGTTTTCCTTGTTCTTAGTTTATCTCTGTGTCTCCTGTGTTATCTTTTTTTTTAATTTAACCTTTATTTATAGAGAGTCCATTGAGAGGCAACCTCTCTTTTTCAAGGATGCCCTGTTCACACTCACACAGTTACAAATTCACACCTGGAAGCTGCCCAGGGTGGGAGGTATCGCCCCCCTTCTTGGACATCTACCACACCCTCCTTACCTGCAGAACCATCAACATTGCAGGCGATACCTCCCACCCTTCACAATCCATCTTCAGCCCTCTGCCCTCGGGGAAATGGTACCGGAGCCTCCGGGGCTGCTCCACAAGACTGCTAAACAGCTTTGTTCACCAGGCCATCAGGACCCTAAACTCTGCCCACCCCACCGGACCGTAACACACTCACCCGCACAATAACTACACATATACATAACTACACTATACATCTGCTGCTGTATGTCTCTGCACCTTACTGCAACTATTTGTACAAATGCGATATCCGCTGCCATCTGTCTGTATTGCAATATTAACCATGTGCAGTCCAATCTGTCACTTTCTGCACCTACACTACCGCATCGAACTTGCAATTACGGCTATTACTGCTCTACCTTTTCTGCATATAGGATTGCTGGGTTTTATCGTTTATCTTTATTTGCACTATGGGATTGCTGAGTTTTATCTTTTATCTTTATTTGCACTACGGGTAGTATTACCGGAATACCGGAGTGGTGGCTCAGTTGGTAGAGCATCCGCCCCACACCCAGGAGGCCAGGGTTCAAATCCCTGCTGGGTCATGCCAAAGACTATATAAAAGTGGAACTTCCTGCCGTCCAGTTTGGTCTCAGCAATAATGGAACAGAGGAGGGAAATCTGTAGTGATGCCTTGCATGGCAGCGACCCCTCTGATTCTACATATGTGTGTGATTAACACTGTAGATAAGAGAAACATAATTTCACTCTACTGTACATGATTGACTGTATAGATTTGAATGACAATAAAGATGGCTTATCCTTATTACTGTACATAGACTGTTGTTTTTCCATCCTTATTCCTTTTTTATTATATATTGTGCACACCACTGAAGAGAGAGAAGCAGCATTTCAATTCTCCTGTATGTCCTGTATGTATAGAAGTATTGACAAATAAAATCTTTGAATCTTTGAATCTAGTGGTAAGCTACCTCTGTAGCCACAGCTACCCTGCAGCAGACTGATGGAAATATGGCTGAAATCTGCGCCAGTGGCTTCTCCCACCACCACTAAACATTTATACACATTCGTACACCAGTATCATGGACACTAGATGCAAGGTGGGCAAAATGTCTTGCCCAAGGACACGATGACAAGATGGCTGAAGGGGGGGAGGTTCCAACTGCCAACCCTCTGGTTATTGGATGATCCGCTCTATCTCCTGAGCCACTACCACCCTCACTACCGTTTTAGTTTAGCTTCTCCCAATCTTTGTTATTCTGAAAGTTATTCTTGTATTATTCTAGTGTAATTTAGTTTCTCTGGGTCTTAGGCTTACTTTGAAAGCATTCCCTGCTTTGGTTTTGGTTAGTCTTAGACAAAGTTGACTTCCTGTTTTATTTTGTTCAGTTTGTTCCTATTAGTCCCAGGTCTTGGGTCAATTTATTTTTTTCTGTATTATGTAACCTCCTTTTTAGTTTGATTCCTTGTACCTGTTTCCCATGTGTATTCATCAGTCCCCTATAAGTTCAGTGTGGTCTTGCCATTCCTCGCAGTGACATTATATACCTACAAGTACTCTGTTATTGTAGTTATGGTTTACTCCTAGTGTCTTCTTGGCTCCTTGAGTTCCAGGGTTTGTTATGTTCAGCTCTTCATTGTTATCTCTAGTTTAGTCTTCTTGTGTTTCAGTTTAGATTAGTTTGGTTACAGGCCCCATGCTGTGTTTGCTTTTCTATTATTAATATATATTCTCAAGCACTGGATTATATACCTGCATCTTTGGGTCCTCTCTTTCTGCTCTGTGCTGCAAATTATAACAGGTCTGATCTTGACGATGTCACAAGCTGAGCTCTGGTAGTTTTGCCAGACTCAGTCTCATGGCTTTTTCTTTGTATTAATATTTGTTGTATTTTGTGCTTTTGTGTTTTTGTACGGCTTTCTATTTTTCTTTTTAGGCTTCAGTTTTGTTTCATTTCAATTTGTCATTATTAGTCTGCATTGGATTATGTTTATTCTTATACTGTGGTGTCCTTCTCTGGGCTGACAGCTGTCAGGCAGCATTTCCGGTTTTGTGCTCTGCGTGGACATTGCCCTGTCAGCTGTCAAGCCCAGCCACTTCCCCCTCATCTTTTTCAGCTGATCCCAATCACCATCCATTGTTCCCTTTTGCCCGCTCATGTGAACCCACACCTGTCATAACTTATGTTGTTTAGTCCATTCCTATTTAAGGACTGCCTTTTCTTTTCGTGACTGCCGCTGTCTTGTTGATTAGCCTCCCTCGTCTCTGCCCTGCCTCGCTCTGGCGTACAAGTCTTGTAAGTTTTTTCTCCCTCGTTGGTATTTTGTATTTTTGATCACTTGTTGAACTTTATGCTGTTTCTGTAATAAATTGCCCAAACTCACAGCTGGCGCGTGGGCCTCAGTTCTCTGCCCCGAAGGGACATTTATGACAGACGAGGTCTTGACTACAACTCTACAGTCAGTGACAAAACAAAAATACAATGTCACCACATACGGAATTTAGAAATTGAATAATAACAATAACACCCATATAAACCTGCCTGTTAATCTATATATGTATCTAGTAAGCAGAAGAAACCAGTGACTATCATTTTTTTTTATAATGATGAGCAACATGGATTCATATTGCAACACACTGGGTCCTATTACAGCAGCGCAGTCAATTGTCACAGGCATGGAACATTTTTAAGGGTGTTCTCAAGTTCATTTAGCTATTACAGCAGAACAAAAACAAATTTTGCCCCGGACACAAAGTGGAAAGAGGCTGTCCTAATGCTCATAATTATTTAGAGGTGTGTTTGGGACATAAAGTGAAATAAACCAATCACTGCCTTTACTGTCATTCCCTTTAATAAACAGGCACAATATTAAAGGCTTACTACTAATATGAAAGCATTTAAATGGGAGGACAAATCCTTTTTGTGCTGACAATGTGGGCTCATTCACAAAGTGAAAATGCGTTTAACGGCAAGGAGCTTTTTAAGCCCCTCCACAGCCGTGCTAGCACTGGGGCGATTTGATCATAATTATGCAGGGATGAGAGCTGTAGGCTACAATTCAGATATTTATTTATTTATGTGCTTATTTGTCAGGAACAGTGCAATAAACATTGACAAAAAAAATCTGATGTGTTGCACAGAGAGTGTATAGCATTAAGCTAATTTGCAACTCTTGTCCCTGGATGGGCTTTAGAGAAAAGAAACAGATAAAAAGAGAAAAAGATGAGGAAAAAACAAAATGAAAACAGTATAAACAATATCCGCATACATCAATGAAAACAAAATTATAAATACACAATATAAAAACCTGATTCATATTTGCCTGTTACAGTAAAATGCCTGTTACACATTTGCCTTCCCTTCTTCACTCACACCCTGCAGACAATCATTTCATACATGGGTACATTCTTGTTTATTTTTCAGCCAGTTTTCAACCTTTGTAGTAAATGTTTTAAAATCCGTTATTATTTTGATTTCATTTGGCATTGTGTTCCAGATATGACTGCCCTTTATAGAGAAAGCTGTTTGTCCAAATGTGGTTCTGCGGTGGGATATTTTACAGTTGTTGTTAACAGAACTCCTGGTGACTCTGCTGCTGTCCTGTCTTTGGGTGAATCCAACAAGTGGCTCTGGCGCTGATTTATGGAAACATTTGAAAATTAATTTCAGAAAACAGGTCAATGAAACTCTCAAAACTCAGTAGATCATATTTTTTTAGAATATAACAATGATGTCACCTAATGGGCTTTTTATCCAAGATTTTTAGAGTTTGATTATATAATGAACCTATATGTTTTATTGTAGAAGGAGCTGCTTGAGCCCAGACTGTCAGACAGTATGATATACGCGAAAAAACCATAGAATGCATATACAGTACGGCTGCTTGGTGTGGTATGTAATGTCTAATTTAAAGCAATTCAATTTTTTTTTTTTTACTGTTTTAGAAATCTTCTTTATGTGAAGATTAAATTTGAGTTGAGGATCTAGTACAATGCCAAGGTATTTAAATTCTGTAACTGAACTGATATCTTGATCATGTATATTAACTTTAAAATGTTGCAAGTTACATTTTTTGATTGAAAAGCACATTGAAACTGTTTTCTGAAGGTTCAGCAGTAGATGGTTCTAGATGAGCCACTCTTGGACATCAACCATGCTTGAAGACAGGACGTCTGCAGCCTGTGCTGGAGTCTTAGCAGCTATGTAAATAACTGTATCATCTGCATAAAGTTGACATGTTGCAGCTGAGCAGTATAATGGCAGGTCATTAATAAACATGCTGAAAAGTAAAGGACCAAGAATGGAACCTTGTGGGATACCCATACGATTATTTAAAAGGAAGGATTTATCCTGGTGAACTTTTACACACTGTTCTCTGTTCTGAAGATAAGATGCAAACCATTCTATTGTATTGGGAGAAAAGTTAAAAGATACCATTTTGGATAAAATTAAGCTGTAGTTTGCAGTGTCGAAAGCCTTTTTAAGATCCAGAAAAACAGTTCCCACCACATTACTCCTGTCCAAGGACTGTTTGACATTTTCAATAAGGCAGCAGTTTGCTGTTTCTGTTGAGTATCCTGGTCTAAAACCAAATTGGTGTGGATGAAGAAGTTGACCGTCTTGTAGACAGTCTATTACTATGCCAGTCTTTCTCTTTGTCCATGATCTTGACGAAGTTGTAAAAATCCCTTCAGTTATATTATCACAAACTTCATCTGAACTTCTCTTTTAAACTGAGAAAGAGCAAGCAGTTCATCTCTTCCTGAGGTCTATTAATGTCTTCTGCTGAATGCAAAATTGTTGCGTGTTAAGACAAGAAGACAATCCACTGAATCACAAACCCATGCACCGTTTTTTTTCTCTGGACAGTGAAAAACTCTGCTATATCTTCAAATAGTTCGCAAAAATTAATTCACTAATGTCTAATCTATAGGTTACTCCAATGGTAAGTCCACGATTGAAATGAAAATGTGGATGGAAAAAAACTTAAGTTTATCATCATATTATAAATAAAATGAAAGGTGATTACATTATAATTGTTCCAGCCTCGCCCTTCCGAGGGTGTGGAGGGTGAAACTGGGCATCCTGGTAGAACTAAAAACAATATCTGTCACAGGTCTGTGGTGGACCACTCCCAGTTACACGGGGTGAGACTGGACATCCTGGCAGGTAAGCACATCTGTCGCAAGGTCTGTGGTGGACTTTTGCCAGTCGGTGCATCGTGACAAGCACTACACAAAGAGCAGAGATAAACAAACCTATCATCTGGTCAGTCACTGCAACAGATACTGGAGTCAGTTTGTCTTGGCCTATCCTTGCCACTGATAATACCGCTATCTGCCAACAAAGTGCCGCTAGTCCAGTAAAAGCTAGTGGTACTCAAAAACTTTGCAAGCAGTTTCATGAAATGGTCAGTCAGAAAGCAACTCATACCGGCTTGGACGTCACCCGGGTTAACAAGGTCAGGAGCTCCTGGCAGAGGAGGGCGAAGGACAGAGCTGCGTGGAGGAAGCTGATCAGACCTAAATGAAACTCATCGTCACCCCCGACAGACTGCTATGATGATGATGATGATGATGAGGTCAACATTATATCATCATTTGTTATGCATTAAATCAGCATAACTTTCATCCATCCATCCATCCATCTATCCATCTTCTACTGCTTATCCAGGGGTCTGGGTCACGGGAAACATTTCAAGCAGAGAAGTTCAGACTGTTGCACAGTTCACATAGTACCATGATCCCCATGATTGTTCCTGCAGGTGGTGAGCCCACTGGAGGGCGGACCTCCTTTTGTCAAAAACTCCCCTGTGCGCCCTTCGTTGCACACAGTGGAGAGAAGGAAGGATGAGGATTTAAATGCTGGGCTTCACCAAACACACATTTATTGACATGAAACAGTACAAAACATAAAGACTTACAAAAAGGTTGAGCTGTACACAAAATGGCTGATGCTGAAGTGACCAGTGGGCAGACCACTGTGTAATGTGGCTGCAGGAAAATACTATACAATATACGTAGGTGCACTCGGAAGAACAGGGAAGACAGCGGGTAGCTCGACAAACTTGTGGGGAACGTAAACTGGGCACAGCCTAAGTGAAACAATAGTGCTGCCGAGAGGGAACGCTTCTGGCTCAGCGCAGCGGCAACCACAAAGAGTCACAAACAATTTACTCACAAGTTGGAGCAATCCCACAAAGTCTAGTTCTCCTAGCAAGCGCAAATAACACTCCTTCCAGACGTGGCGATCACTCTGTGGTGAGCAGGGGTGATTCACTCAATGACCCAGCGGCGTTTGTCTAGTGACAAGCTACTTAAATCCAAATGCCGCTGGCCACACAAATTGGAAACACCTGAGGCGCGGGAATGATAATTACCGGGGCTGGGACAGCTGGTAGAATATGGAGAGCGAGGGGGCGTGGTAGGACCGACAGACTGTCAGCAGTGTGGGGAAAAGATCAGAGGCTGACTAACAGCTGCCGGTTGGGCAGTGGCTAAGATGATGGAAAAAATACATAAACAATGAAGCCAAAACCCACAGAGAGATCAGGGCCGAGCCGGGGAAAACCAAGCCGGCTCAGCTCATAACAGGGCCCCCCCTCCAAGGGGTGGATTCCCAGACACCCAGGGTAATGTCAAGAAGCCCCCCCCCCCCCCCAACAGTTGCAACAACAACAACAAACAACATGAACCCGGGGGAGCGGAAGGGGGAACAGGAAGGAGGGAACACAATACCCCGCCCAGGGCCCACAGTTAACCTCCCCAAGTCCAAGGGCGTTGGGGCTCAGGAGGTCGCCCAGAGTCCCAGGCCCGGTGGACGGCGTCTGGTGTCCTGCTGGGAAACATGGGCCACCTGACCCGGGGAGTCAATTCTTCTGGCAGCCGGCTAATGTTGCTCAGCCACCAGGACTGAAGGGGTGAAGCAGGAGGTGGCCTGCCCACTGGAAGGCTGACCGATGAGTACCCGGACCGGAGAGAGGGAACTCCATGGCATCCTTTGGGTGGTCCGCGGCGGCACCCGTGGTGGCTCCTGACCGGGCCAGCTCCGCTGCACCCACGATGGACTCCAGTGAGAGCCTAATTGCGCCCACGGTGGCCCCTGACCGGGCCGGCTCCGCTGCACCCATGATCGACTCTGGTTGGATCACCGTTGCACCAGCAGTGACTACCATCAGGGGCCTCATTGCTCCCGCGGTGGCCTCCCCAGCGAGGGAGGTGGTGCTCCTAACGCTACCTGGCACCGGATCCTGATCCTCGGTGGCTTCTGGCGAAATCAGCTGCTCTCCGGCGACCCTGGCTGGGGACTCCAACCCCAGAGGGAGAGAAAAAGAGACCGGGTCAGGGTCGCCAGCAGCGGCAGAGCCCAGCGAGGTGGCCCCGAGGGCTACTACGAGCTGCCCCGGGTCCCCCTCGTCATGAGTCGGGCAGTGTGTCATAGACAAATGACAAATTGACATAATGGAGCACACTTGCCTGAACTCGGGCTCTACCGCCGTCCAGGACTCCAGCGATTTGGGGTGCGTAGCCTCCATCGCTGTGCCCGGTACTGTGCCCCCGAAGACCTCCTCTAGGACTGCCAACCTCTCGTTGACGGTTGGCAACCCCGGTGATGGCAGCTCCTCTCTGGCGACCCTAGTGAGGGGCTCGACAGGCATGGGAAAGGAGAAAAGGTTAGGGTCACTGGCAGTGGCAGAGTCCGGCGAGGGGAGTCCAGGTGCAGCCAGGAGCCGCACCCGGCTCTCCTCCCCAAGAGCCAGACAAGATCTCTCAATCACTGATAAATGAACTACGGGAGAGATAACTTGCCTGTGCTCGAGCTCCACCGCCGTCCAGGACTTTGACGCTGTCGACTGTGATGATCCAGATCCCGTCGGCTGGGTGTCAGGTCCAGGGGGTGGCTCTACTGCAGCAGTCCCTGCAGCAGGCATGATGCTGGTTGCAGTCCTGGTCCTCAGATGCTCCTCTTCCACCCGGCGGTTGACTGTGGCGAGCAGGTTAGCCCACTGCTCATCTGAGGGTGAATCCGTGGGCTGAGAAGGTGAAGGAGGTGAGACTCTCGCTGCCGGCGAAGTGCGTCCGTGGACCTCCCTCTCTCGGCGTTCCTCCTCAACCCGGTGGTTGAGCACGGCGAGCAGATTCGCCCGCTCCTCATCTGTCGGTGTGGTTGCGGGGGAACGCCTCCGTGCGGGCTCCTGGGCAGGATCATCCAGGGCCTCTACCTCCTCCATAGTCCGGCAGGCCCTCAGGGGGAATGGGAGGAGACACGTAGAGGGGAAGAAAACAATCATTTATTGCAGCTGGAGGAGAGAACCCAGTGGACTGCTGATACTGGGCCTCCCCCTTGGGAGACAGGCAAGGTTCAGTGTTAATGAATGATTTAGAATGAAAAGATACTTGCCTGTCATCCCGGTTGACGACCTGCACAGCTGCAAAGGGCAGAAACTCATCCCTCTCCATGCCAGCGATGACGTGGACCCCCCCCCCCCCCAGACTATTGGAGGAGCCGTCTCCTTGATGACGGAGGTAGGCGTGGCCGGGGTGAATCCAGTGGACCTCTTGGCGGCTGAAGCAGTGATGGCCGCTGCTGAAGAAGAGGGCTTTTCCCGGCGTCTCCTAGCGGGATGGCTTGTAAATATGGATGTCACCAGACTGCAAAACAAATCTACCTACGGGTACAAATAAAGTAACCTGAACCTGAACCTGCCTATGGATGGCTGACACTGATGGCGAAGCGGGGGAGAGAATGGCTGCAGACTGTGGAGCACATTCCCGCATGGGCTCTGCGAGGAACGCCACTCTCCCCACACCAGGAAATGTGCACTGGAGCGCGTAGCCCGAAGCGATCAGGTCCGGGTACTGAGGGTAATCCCAGAGACTAGGATGCGCTTCCAAAATCCCCTCCACTGCATCCAGGCTGCTCCACTTCGCCTTGGGTCCGTGGGCTCTATGGGCCTCATCCATAAAGTCCTGGATGAAGTTCACCGCCCATTCTTCCTCCACTGTGGGATGCCTCGCTGCTAATCTCCTCCGGCCGACATGGGAGTGGCGCGCCAAAGGCATAGTGGGTCAAAACTGGTGGATGAAAACACAGTTTAAAAAATGACAAAAAAAGAAAAAAAAAAAGGATGTGTTGGTGAACCCACTAAATCCTTTTGACTGGCTGGGTCATTCTGTCATAAACTCCCCTGTGCGCCCTTCGTTGCACACGGTGAGGATTTAAATGCTGGGCTTCACCAAACACACATTTATTGACATGAAACAGTACAAAACATAAAGACTTACAAAAAGGTTGAGCTGTACACAAAATGGCTGACGCCAAAACAACCAGTGGGCAGACCACTGTGTACTGTGGCCACAGAAAAATAATAAGATAAGATAAGATAAGATAAGCTAAGCCTTTATTAGTCCCACAACGGGGAAATTCCAGGATTGCAACAGCACAGGGATAGCAACACTCAGAGCAACAATCAGAAGGCAAGAAAAACAACAAGCAAGCAAGAGCAGCTAATATACATATGTACATATTACTATAAAATATATATATACACACACACACAGACACACAGTGCAGAGCATTGTAGCTGGATGGAATAAATATATGAATATATGAACACACAGTGCAGAGCATTGTAGCTAGATGGAATAAATATGTAAATATATAAACACCCACAGTACGGAGCATTGCAGCTAGGTGGAATAAATATGCAAGTATATAAACACACACAGTGCGGAGCAATGTAGCTAGATGGAATAATATGTAGATATATAAAAACACAGTGCGGAGCATTGTAGCTAGATGGAATAAATATATAGATATATAAATATAAACACACCCAGTGCTGAGCATTGTAGCTAGATGGAATAAATATGTAAATATATAAACACACACAGTGCAGAGCATTGTTGCTAGGTGGGATGAAACAGCATAACCGTCTATTTAGTTATCCTACATGGTATGATTATGTGCCCATACATATTCTCACCCTCCTAATACTATACAATATTATTAATATCAGGATATTACTTCCGGCGCCACACGAGTAGGCTGCCTTTTTGCAACAGCGGATCAATTTCTTCCTATTTCTATTTACTATCTGGCTCTCTTGCTAATCTTTCTGTTTCGGTGACACCTTGATCCATCACAGACACGTAGATCGCCCAAATATCTCCTGAGCCAGCGGACGGAGCCACTGTTTCTTGTAGGAAGCAGTACAATAGGGACCAGCTGTTAGCACTTAACCACCCCATGATGCTAACGCAAAAACTCGACATACCGGGAGAAATAAGATGAAAATGGCATGGATGTCGTGCTGGAATAAGACGGCGGGTGAGGAACATAAGGTACAGACCCGCCCTCCCATCCGTTATTATGGGGAATGTACAATCGCTACTCAGAAAAACAGATGAGCTAGCGGCTATCTCCCGCTACGATAGCAAATACAGGGAGTGTAGCCTGTTGCTAGTCATGGAGATGTGGCTAACAGAACTAGCAACAGATGCTAACATTGAACTGGAGGGTTTCCACGCAATACGGGCAGACCGAACACCAGACAGTGGGAAGGCAAGGGGCGAAGGAGTGATAATGTATGTCAATAACAACTGGTGCAGACCGGGACATATCACGGTTAAACAACAACACTGCAACAAAGACATGGAGTTGCTAGCTGTTAGCATGTGGCCTACATATCTCCCGAGGGAATACTCACACGTGATCTGCATTGTTATTTATGCAAATTCGACGGCGAACGCTGGGACAGCGCGTGACGTCATCCACTCAGTACACCCAGATGCCCTTCTTCTCATCTCAGGCGATTTCAACCATATCTCACTGTCTCCCATTCTACCCACGTTCACCCAGTATGTCACATGCCACACTAGAGACAATAAAACACTGGACTTATTCTACGCAAACACTAAGGAGGCGTACATCTCATCACCACTCCCCCAACTCGGGAGATCAGATCACAACTTGGTTCATCTCCTGCCGGTGTACAAACACCTAGTGCACAGACAACCTCCGGTGATGCGAACAGTGAAGTTACGGTCTGAGGAGGCAATGGACGCTCTAAAGGACTGTTTTGAAACCACTGCCTGGGAGCAGCTCTGCGATCCACATGGTGAGGACATCGATGGCCTCACTCACACCATCACGGACTACATCAGCTTCTGTGTGGACAACACCGTACCCACCAAGACCATACGGTGTTGCTCGAACAACAAACCCTGGATCAACCCTGAGATAAAAACACTTCTGAGAGAGAAGAAGAGGATCTTCAGGTCGGGGAACAGGGAGATGCTGAAGTCCGTACAGAGGGAGCTGAGGAGGAAGATCAGAGAAGGCAAGGACAGCTTCAGGAAGAAGATGGAGGACAAGCTGCAACAGAGTGACATCGGTGGGGTCTGGAGAAACCTTAAAACCATCTCTGGTCTCCAGAATACCTCCTCCCAGGCCACGGGGGGCAGGGAGTGGGCGAACAATCTGAATCTGTTTTTTTAATAGGTTTGACCAACCGCCCTCCCCCCCGATTGCACAACAACCACTGCTGCCTCTAAAGACATTGAGTCCTGCTGCCCACACCCCACTCCACCAACACCACCCCACTCCCAACACACAGCCCCCCAACATGACCCTCACTAAGACCCTGGTGAGGATGGAGCTGAGGAAGATCAAGGCGAGGAAGGCGTCGGGACCGGACGGCATCAGCACAAAGCTCCTCAAGTCCTGTGCAGACCAGCTGTGTGGGATTGTGGAGCTCATCTTCAACCTGAGTCTGAAGCTGGGGAGGGTACCACAGTTGTGGAAAACATCTTGTGTGGTACCTATACCAAAGACTTCCCACCCCAAAGACCTGAACAGCTACAGACCAGTGGCCCTGACGTCCCACATGATGAAGACCCTGGAGAGACTGCTCCTTGCTCACCTCCGCCCCCTGGTGGGACCAGCGATGGATCCACTCCAGTTGGCCTACCAGCATGACATTGGGGTGGAGGATGCAGTGATCTTCCTTCTTCACCGTTCTCTGTCCCACCTGGAGAAGCCCGGGAATGTGGTGAGGATCATGTTCTTTGACTTCTCCAGTGCTTTCAACACCATCCAACCGATGATCCTGAAGGACAAGCTGCTGTGTGCAGGGGTGGACCAGCACCTGTCATCATGGATCCTGGACTACCTCACTAACCGGCCACAGTTTGTGAGAACCCGGGACTGTGTGTCCGACACGATCATCGGTAGCACGGGGGCCCCCCAGGGAACGGTTTTGGCTCCCTTCCTGTTCACCCTTTATACTGCGGACTTCTCACACAACACAACACACTGCCATCTACAGAAGTTCTCTGATGACTCTGCGATTGTCGGCCTCATCTCCAACGGAGATGAAGCTGAGTACAGAGGACTCATCCAGGACTTCGTGGACTGGTGCCATCGGAACTGCCTCCAGATCAACACGAGGAAAACTAAGGAGCTGGTGGTGGACTGCCGCAGGCAAGGTCAACCCCTCACAGCACCAGTAAACATACAGGGAACAGACATTGAGATGGTGACATCCTACAAGTACCTGGGTGTTCATCTGAACAATAAACTAGACTGGTCACACAATACTGACGCACTCTACAAGAAGGGACAGCGCAGGCTGTTCCTACTGAGGAGACTCATGTCTTTTGGTGTACAAGGGGCGCTGCTGAAGACATTCTATGACACAGTGGTGGCATCAGTCATCACTTTTGGAGTGGTCTGCTGGGGAAGTGGCATTACAGCAGCTGATAGGAAGAGACTGAACAAACTGATCAAGAAAGCTAGCTCTGTCCTCTGGCAGCGCCTTGACCCAGTGGAGGAGATAGGAGAGAGAAGGATGGTGGCTAAACTGTCATCTCTGCTGGAGTCCAAGTCCCACCCTATGCAGGACATACTGAACGCACTGAGGAGCTCATTTAGCAGCAGACTACATCATCCTAGGTGCGCAACCGAGAGGTTTCGCAGGTCCTTCCTACCTACGGCTGTCAGACTGTATAACCTAAGCAGGGCTGCTCACAGAGATAGCAAAAAAATGTGACGACCTAACAGTATTGAATGCAAAAGACGCAATAGACTTACACAATGGTCCCCTCCAGTATACAACTAAGACAATATCCGTCGCTAAGGAGGGTGACAATATGTATGGGTACATATTAAGATAAGATAAGATAAGATAAGCCTTTATTAGTCCCACAACGGGGAAATTCCAGGATTGCAACAGCACAGGGATAGCAACACTCAGAGCAACAATCAGAAGGCAAGAAAAAAAAAAACAAGCAAGCAAGAGCAGCTAATATACATATGTACATATTACTATAAAATATATATATACACACACACACACACAGACACAGTGCAGAGCATCGTAGCTGGATGGAATAAATATATGAATATATGAACACACAGTGCAGAGCATTGTAGCTAGATGGAATAAATATGTAAATATATAAACACCCACAGTACGGAGCATTGCAGCTAGGTGGAATAAATATGCAAGTATATAAACACACAGTGCGGAGCATTGTAGCTAGATGGAATAAATATATAGATATATAAATATAAACACACCCAGTGCTGAGCATTGTAGCTAGATGGAATAAATATATAGATATATAAATATAAACACACCCAGTGCAGAGCATTGTAGCTAGATGGAATAAATATGTAAATATATAAACACACAGTGCAGAGCATTGTTGCTAGGTGGGATGAAACAGCATAATCATACTATGTAGGATAACTAAGCAGACGGTTATGCTGTTTATTCCATCTAGCTACAATGCTCCGCACTGTGTGTATATATTTATATGTACATATGTATATTCGCTGCTCTTGTTTTTCTTGTCTTCTTGATTGTTGCTCTGAGTGTTGCTATCCCTGTGCTGTTGCAATCCTGGAATTTCCCCATTGTGGGACTAATAAAGGCTTATCTTATCTTATCTTATACAGTAGGTGTGCTCGGAAGAACAGGGAAGACAGCGGGTAGCTCGACAAACTTGTGGGGAACGTAAACTGGGCACAGCCTACGTGAAACAATAGTGCTGCCGAGAGGGAATGCTTCTGGTTCAGCGCAGCGGCAACCACAAAGAGTCACAAACAATTTACTCACAAGTTGGAGCAGTCCCACAAAGTCCAGTTCTCCTAGCGAGCGCAAATAACAGTCCTTCCAGACGTGGCGATAATTCCTTGGTGAGCAGGGGTGATTCACTCAATGACCCAGCGGCGTTTCTTCTTCTTCTTCTTCTTCTTCTGTTTTTTGGCGGGGGCACCCAACTTAAAGGCGCATTACCGCCATCCAACGTTGGAGTGTGGGCCAGACATTATACCCCAAGGGAGGAAAGAAAAAAAACAAAAACAAACAAACAAAAAAAACACTATATTCTATTAATTAATCCCGTATCTTTAAGGAAGACCAACAACTTTCTTACCCCATCTCCCACCATCATGCTTAGGTTAACATCACCCACCCCTAATCCTCTAATTCCCTCCACTAATCTGTCTCTCTCCTGGGTATACTTCTGGCAGTGGAAAATGACATGCTCCACACTTTCTTCCTCTCTCTCACAATAATCGCACATCCCTGTCGGGTGCTTACCTACCAGATGCAAAGTTTTATTTAGCCTAGTGTGTCCCATCCTTATCCTAGACAAAATATTCTCTTCCTTTGTGTTTCTTGTCCCCATCCTGCCCTTAACTCCAACCGCACTCTGGATAGCATGCAAATGTCGCCCTGTTTCCCCTGTATCCCACCTATGCTGCCACTCCTGCCTAATACACTCTTTAATCAGCGTTTTTGCCTCAGATTTACTCAGTGAAATATCCCGCACCTCCCAGTGTCCCAGAGCCTGTTTAGCCAATTTATCTGCGACCTCATTTCCCTTAACCCCCCTGTGAGCTGGAACCCACATAAACACCACAGCCACCCCTTTGTTTCCGAGTCTATATAAAGTCTCATATAACTCATAAATCAAGTCCTGTCTGCTATCAGATGACCCTGATTTTATTGACAGCAAGGCTGCACTGGAATCCGAACAAAGGACTAAACCCTTGACCATCAGCTCCTCACTCCTCTGCAATGCAGCCACCAAAGCCAACAATTCGACTGTATATACAGACAGATGGGAAGATGTTCTTCTACTATCAGATATTTTTAAGGCAGGGATATGGAAAGCAAATCCAGTGCAGCCCGTGTCAGGGTCCTTTGATCCATCTGTGAATACTGGGGTAAGGGAATGATATATTGTACCCAACCGATCCTCTACTAAAATTGCAGCGTTTCCAAATTCTCTGCACCCTCGCATCTTTTCCAAAAAAAACAAATCAACTGATACTGGATAGAAAAACCAAGGAGGAGTGACTGGCAAAGGAACTGATGGGATATACGTTCTATCACATAACTTCATATCCCTCGCCACTCTCCCAGCGTGAAATGCAAAATTCTCCCTTTTCCCTCTTTCCCCCTCCCAACAAGGCAACAACACTCCGACTGTAGGATGTTTCTTTTGAGCGTGCCCCTGCAAATTGACCCAGTACCTCATCATCATCTGCTTACGCCTGATGTTTAATGGCATTTCCCCCATTTCCACCTGGAGGGCCGCAACAGGAGTTGTTTTAAAAGCCCCACAGCAGATCCTCAGTGCCTGGGCCTGGATGACGTCCAACTTGCTCAACGTAGTTTTAGCAGCCGATCCATATACAATACACCCATAATCCAATATAGACCTAATTAAAGCAACATAAATGTTTCTCATAGCCGTTCTGCTAGCACCCCACTCAACCCCTGTCAAACACCTCATCACATTCAGTACTTTTTTGCACCTAGCTGACATCTTCTGAATATGCTCCCTCCAAGTTAGAGTAACATCAAACCAGATGCCCAGAAACCTAAAAATTTTGACTTGTTCCAATTCCTGAGCGTACAGTGTTAACTGGGCATCCGCTACCCTTTTCCTTGTAAACACCACCACCTTTGTTTTCTCAACAGAGAATTTAAATCCCCAGGAATATGACCATCCCTCCACTGCGCTTATCGCTTCTTGTATTTTCCCTCTTATATACTTAAAATTACTCCCTCTTTTCCATAATGCCCCATCATCAGCAAATAAAGAACGGCCAATGTCATTGTTCACAACAGAAAAAACATCATTTATCATAATAGAAAAAAGGACTGGGCTTATAACACTACCCTGGGGGGTGCCATTTTCCACCAAGTACCTATCTGACATGGCTCTACCCACTCTAACTTGGATGTACCTATTAAACAAAAAATCCTTTATCCAGTTAAATGTTCTCCCAGATATTCCTAACATACTTAACTTTATCATCAGCCCCTCCTTCCACAACATGTCATACGCTTTTTCCACGTCAAAGAATACCGCAATTACCGACTCTTTGTTTACCTGAGCCTTCCGTACCTCAGTCTCCAAACACACAACAGGATCCATAGTTCCCCTTCCTTTTCTAAATCCACTCTGATGTGGTGATAGAATTCCCCTACTTTCAAGATAGAAAACAATCCTATCTGTGATCATTCTCTCCATTATTTTCCCCAAATGCGACGTTAAGGCTATAGGCCTGTAACTCGCTGGGTCTGAGGGATCCTTTCCAGGTTTCCTAATAGGAACAATCACAGCTTCTTTCCATGCAGTTGGGAGCTTTCCCTTTTCCCACACTTTGTTGTAAACTTCCAATAGTTTCCTCCTTGCCAAAGTCCCTAAGTGTTTCACCATGATGTAACAGATACTATCTTTCCCAGGGGATGTTAATCCTGATTTGTTTACTGCTCTTTCTATTTCATCTAAAGTGAAAGGAGAATCCAACGGGCTACTAAAATCACACCTTTCCTCCAAAACCCCAGGGTGTGCTAAACTCGTCTTACTTCTTCCTCTTTTACCCTCTTCAGTCAAATTACCTGAGCTATGAATTTGAGTCAGGCTCTTTGCTATCATTGCTGCCTTCTCCCCATCAGTTATTGCAATCTCTTCCCCACTTTTTAATATTGGGTACTGCCATTCCCTCCTGACTCCCCTCATAGCCTTGATCATGTTCCATACATCTCCCACGGCTGTTGATCTACCTACAGTGCTACAGTATCTCTGCCAACTTTCTCTCTTGGCCCTCCGGATAGTTTTCCTGGCTTTTGCCAGTGCTCTCTTATAATTAATCAGGTTTTGCCAATTGTGAGTTCTCCTTAGGACCTTAAGCCTCTTATTCCTCTCCTTAATAGCTCTAGTGCATTCCTCTGTCCACCAAGGCACTGCTTTCTTTAATCTTTTCCCTTTACTTTTAGAAATTGACTGATTAGCTGCTTCCAGAAAAATAGTTTTAATACTTTCCTCCATGCTTTCCACGTCTTCACTAACCTCTACTAGGGGAAGGTCTCTCTCACAAATAAACTTAAATAATTCCCAATTAGCAGTGCTAAAAACCCACCTCCCTTCCCTGTGACCACTTACCCTATTCACTGAAACAAAAACATTACAATATACCGGAAAATGATCACTTCCCACTGAAGACTCCTCCAAAACCTCCCACTCACACACACTTGCAATATTACTAGTCACCAATGTCAAATCAAGAACCGAAACACCCCCCGTATGTACATCAATTCTGGTTGCTCTACCATTATTCAAACACACTAGCTTCTTCTCTTCCAAGAGTTCCTCAATAATCTCACCATTTATGTCCGTATAATTTGCCCCCCATAACACATTATGGGCATTAAAGTCCCCACAAACTACCACCCTGCTCCCATCTATCCCCTCCATCTGGGATAACTGACTCAATGTCAGTCTCCTACAAGGATTGTACAAATTAACGACTACTAATTCTCCCTCTTTAGTCCAAATTTCAATTACCACGTATTCCAGCTCATCCCCTTTACCTACCTCTCTAAACTGAATTCCCTCCCTCACAAAAGTTGCACACCCACCTCCCATTCCCTCTTTCCTATCATTCCGAATAGACACATATCCCACTATTTTAAAATCCAGATTAGGTTTCAACCACGTCTCCTGAACACAAATGACATCTGGTTTGTCTGAAAGTTCCTCAATATATCGTTTAAATTCCTGCCCATTTGCCACCAAACTTCTTGCATTCCATTGAATCACTATAACCATCTTCACAATTCCTTTCCAGTCAATGCTTGATCCTGACTTGTCTGGCTACTGAGCCCACTCCTCACCTCCTCCCAAGTTAAACCACTGAAACCAAGATGATTAGCTGCTGCCTTCACTATTATTTGAATTCTTTCAGTTTTAGACTTTACTTCCATCGTGGCATTCACAACTCCTGCTATAAAGATAACCAGTCTCTTCAAATCAACCTGAATTTCCCCATTCCGTACCAGCTCTCTTTCCCCTGCAGGCAGCCTCCCCCCAGTCCTTTGCCCATTCCCTCCTCCCTGGTCCGTCCTTTTTACTGCTTCAGCATATGAAACTTTACTTTGTACTCTAACTCGCTGAATTTCCCTCTCTCTCATCATACTTTCACAGCCTCCATAGGCCACACTATGATTCCCACCACAGTTGCAACACTTTGGCGTTTCTTGTTTACATTCTCCGTACTGGTGGTTGCCCCCACACCTTGCACACCTTTTCCTCCACCTACAAGCGTTAGCTATGTGCCCAAACCTTTGACAATTATAGCACCGAATTGGATTAGGGACAAATTCTCTTACCCCATACCTCAAAAAGCCCAAACTTACACTTTTGGGGAGCACTTCTCCTTCAAACTCAACCACCACGCCCTCAGTGTCTCTCCTCTGTCCTTCCCGGGTGGCCTGTAGCCTACGAGCTGCCTTTACTACCCCCCCTTTTAAATTAGCTTTAATTTCTTCCATTGTTATTCCTATCGGCACCCCCCAAATTACACCCTTGTTCCACTTTGACCCATTGTCAATAATGCTTGTATTTTTTACTTTAAATCGCCCAACCTCCCTCATTTTTTCAGCTCTTTCCCTTTGCTCCTCACTCCTGCACACAATCAGTAAATTTCCGTCCCTCAGTACCTTTGCCATGCATATGTCTCCTACCTGATTTTTCAGTATTGTTGTTAACTTAATTGGGCTCATTGTGGATATCCCCTTTTCGTCCTCAAACCTTACAATAATTTTTAACTCTGTTCCTTCCTGCCCTCCTCCCTCCGCACCACCACCACTTCCACTACTTCTAACCTTCTTTGCATTATTACCAGGAAAGTTGTTCTCCCTTTTCTCTTTCCCTTTCCCGCTTCCCTGCCCAGTATCCATACTATCTTCACTGTCCCACAAATCAGAATCTCCCCAGTCTGGCCCATTCACAACGTTGTTGCGCCGACCCGCCACACCTGTCTTTACTCTGCTCCTCCTCTCCATTTTCCCAAGCCCGCAGACTCCAGTCCCGTCACCCAACCTCCTTGCCAAACCACCCGACAAACTTCTTTGACTCTCTTTCGGAGATCTGACCATCCGTCAAAAAACGTCCGTGCTCAGCCACAAAGGTGAGAAAACCCGACAACTGCCTTACCCAGCAGCCAACTCTTGAGCTCCTTCTGAGAACAGGAGCGGCCACACTCCCCAGCGGCGTTTGTCTAGTGACAAGCTACTTGAATCCAAACGCCGCTGGCCACACAAATTGGAAACACCTGAGGCGCGGGAACGATAATTACCGGGGCTGGGACAGCTGATGGAATATGGAGAGCGAGGGGGCGTGGTAGGACCGACAAACTGTCAGCAGTGTGGGGAAAAGATCAGAGGCTGACTAATAGCTGCTGGTCGGGCAGTGGCTAAGATGATGGAAAAAATACACAAAAAGCACATAAACAATGAAGCCAAAACCCACAGAGAGATCAGGGCCGAGCCGGGGAAAACCAAGCTGGCTCGGCTCATGACACCTTTGAGCACACTGAATCCTTGATGTAACTTTTATCATAGGGGTCTACTGGACTGCTGTTGGTCTGGCCCTTCACCCAGCACCAGATTGCCTTTGAGACCCTACCAGGGGCAAGTTGCCCCCCAAAATATAGCTCCTGTGATCATTAGGGCCCACAAACTCCACCACGGTAAGGTAGTGATCCATGAAGAGTGTCATGAAATTGCCCTGTCAAAGCGCAGGACTGAAGACACCAGGCGCAAGCTGTAAGTTTTGCAAATTTAATAATCAAATACAAATAACAGACACTAACACTTACAGAAAAAATGGTGAAATAGCGAGGAACACCCGGAGGATACAGGAAGATGGGGACTCTGTCTGGAGAAGACCAGGACGTAATATAAATGTCTGGATGAGAGGTGAGACCGCTGTGAGGATAAAGTCTTGCCATAGGTCTTAAATAAGGCACAAACAAATGACAGCAGCTGTGGAATCACGAGCAAGTGAAAAACCACCAAAGAGAGGATAACAATACAAACTCATAATACCAAGACTGCAAAGGAATACTAAAGACAAAAATATAAACACGGGAAAATAAACACAAGATAATGCAGAAAATTACCTAAACAACTTAACAGCTGAGCATGGCTCCCCATCTGTGCTCAGGTTCGTGACAAAGGGTCAGAATAACTTTAATTATATGAATTGTATCCTCACTGTAGAGTACCACTCCACCTGAGTGGTGGCTTAGAGGTAGAGCCCCCGCTCCACAACTGGGAGGTTGGGGTTCAAGTCCCGGCTGGGTCATGCCAAAAGACCATATAAAAATGGAACTTCCTGCTGTCCAGCTTGATGCTCAGCAAAAACGGGACAGAGGAAGGAAATGTGGAAGGCAGTAGCTCAGGAGGTCGAGTGGGTCATCTAATAACCAGAGGGTTGGTGGTTCGAATCTCGCTCCCCCCAGACATCCTGGTCAAGACACTTTACCCACCTTGCCTCCAGTGGCCATGACACTGGGCATAAATGTTCAGTAGTGGTCAGAGAAGCTATTGGCAGCCATGTTTTTATCAGTCCGCTCCAGGGCAGTTGTCTTCTTCTTCTTTTAGATTTGATTGGCGGTTGGCAACCAGTTTACAGGTGCATTACCGCCACTGACTTGATTATCATCATTCTATATCTTTGTATAAGTTCTTATAAGGAGTTCTGAACAACTCCTTATGTGTGAAAAAATATCCATCCTTGGACTGCGTCCAGGAGCTGGGACTTCTCGCAGGGCAGTTGTGGCTACAGTAGTAGCTTACCACTACCATTGTCTGTGGAGTGAATGAATAATGTATCCATTGTAAAACATCTATGAAAAGTGCTATATAAATCTGATGCATTATTATTATTATTACCATACAATTGACTGACCTTATCAGTACACATTACATTCAAACATATAGATTGTTAAATTTATTTAAACCTATACAGTGTATATTATATAATATATATACAGTATATCACTTATTTATATATTATTCTTTTTTGCTATTTTTTTTTAGACTGTATTTCTTGCCTGACAACCTGCTGCTGTAACACAGGAATATATCAGTTTGGGATAAGTAAAATAAGTCTTATCTACTGTATGTACCTACTTCTGCTTGGAGCTACTCAGAACAACGGTATGAAATGAAAGTTTTATATATTATACGCACCTTTGTTTGCAGTTTTTACCCATTTTTCCCTGAACAGCTAATAAATGTTTGATTTAGAAGCCCAGCAGATGCTGTCAGGATACTCACAGGAATTACTGCTGTCATCCTTGGTCCCATCAAGAGAGCCATCAGGGTTCATTTGCAAGTAGTATCCCTGCCTGCAATATAACCTGGTCACTATACCCTTGAGCTGGGGATCTGAAGGAGAGGAAACAGAAAAAGAGACAGAGATCATAGTTAGCCTTGCAGAAGCAAACAGAAAAACCTGAAGAAGTTAATGAGTGGTTTAAATGCTGCAAAGAAAACATTACAGCAGTGTTGTTGTTTTTTGTTTTTTTTTATGAGGAAATTAACGGCAATACTGTTGTGACTTTCCTGTGACTTTTTTTTTTCACAGGCAAATCCCACAGCCACCTTTCCGGGCACATAAGCCCCATCCTGCTCAGAGATAGGCCATCCAATTATAGACACCAGAATTAATCTGTGATTGCTGGACTCCCATAATGAACCCAACAGCACCCTCTCTGGGTCCTCAGTGTGTAGGATGTGTCAGCCGTCTGTGCCTTCTCACTGACCTGACGGGGAATTAGCCACCACATATCTAATGTAAGAAAAATCACTGCTGTGGTTACATTTTCGCGCTGCTCAGTGAGTCACAATGTAATTCAGTTGGCATTTTGTGGGTTTGCAGTAACATGACAAAAAGTGAACTATAATAAAAAGTAAAAGAGTATGAACTGAAAAGGACACATTTTAATAAACCTGTGTGTGGGTGCATGTTGAGATGTTACTTGAAAAATATTGCATGAGCTCAAGTCGTGCCAGAGTGTCGCTTTATCTGTGGGTGTGTTTGAGGACCTATTCAATCAACATTATGACTTATTTCTGAGAAGGCTATCGCCCTAGATGTCATTCTAAAAAGCCCCTGGAGAGGTGAGCAGCTTCACCCGAGCCTTTAGCTGTGTCCATGCAAGTCAGTGTGCCTGTGTTGGGTGGGGTACATTAACGCCACAGCTTCACATCAAGAGGGCCTGGGGTTAAACCCAGGCTAAGCCCATCTGTGTTGAGATTGGATGTTCTCTAGAGCAGTATTTTTCAACCTTTTTTGGAGCCACAGTACATTTTTTACATCAAAAAAATCCTGCCAGCACACCACCAACCAAAAATGTTCCAGGGGTGGAATTAATCCCGTGACCTTCTTGTTGTGCTGACACAGTGCTAACCACTGCACCACCATGCTGCCTCTAATTAGTCTAATGGTGCCTTCAGACCAAACACGAACAGGTGGCGTGAATACATACAAAGTCAATGGAAAGAGGCGAGCACATGCAAATCTCACGCATTCACGTCCAAGGAATAGCACTAGCATGCAGTAAAATACGATAAATAAATAAATACAACCCTTATCTAGCTAAAATTCTGTTTAAGAAGAAAAGTCTTTAGCTGCTTTTTAAATACATTCACACTATCTAGGCAATGAAGAGAAAAGGGAAGAGTATTCTACAACCTAGGTGCAACTACTTTAAAGGAGCAATTGCCTCGTGTCTTGAAATGGGTTTTTGGGACCATAAGTAACATTTGGTCTGCTGACCTCACACTACGAGTAGGGGTATAGGGCTGTAGCAGGTCCGAGTTATAAGGAGGGAGCTTCTCCATTTAAGGCTCTGAAAGTTAAGGTCAAAATTTTAAAATGTATTCTAAAATTCACAGGTAACCAATGCAGACTGTCACGAACCGAGCCGGTTTTGTCCTTTAGGCTCAGTTCTGACCGTTCTCTGTGGCTCAGGTTTATCTGTGTATTTGTGTATGTTGTTATCTTTTGAGTTCTTGTAGATTCTTTGTCACTAGTTTACTTTTTTCCATACCAGTAGCCACTGTTCTGGCCGGCAGCTGTGAAGCAGCCTCCTTTGGCCTACATTCATGTGGGCGCTGTCTGACACTTGCTGGTCTGACCATGCCCCCTCTCTCATGACAGCCAGCTGGGTCTCCTCCGGTAATTGCCCTTCCCGTGCTTCGCCCAGGTGTTCCCAATCTGTGTTGCCAGCAATGCTTGCACTTAGGCAGCTCTTTGTCAGTCAAGCATTGCCGGATTATTGTATCATCATATGCATGTGTTTGGAGCTTCACCGTCGCTGTTCCCCTCGGTGTAAGTTATCTGCCCTCATGTCTAGATGCCCTGCCTATGTCTCGGTACTGCATCTCACTGAGAGGCATGATCCTCCAGATTTGCTGTTTGTGTTTGTCAGGCTAAATTTGGACTTACTCGGACTGCTCCAGTTTTGTGAGTATTAACCTTTTAACTGTCCACATTTCATGGATGGGTCACGAGACCCCAGTGGCACAGCGTAGCAACTGCGCCTGTCAATTCACTGATGTCCCCCGGCTATACTGACAATTTGTATTGATCTGTACTGATCTGACAGTTCAAAAGGTGGCAGGGATGCGTCGGAGGAATCATGCCTGACACGGAATACAGCAAAGAAGAAGAAATCCTCATTATTATTCTTCCTTTGTCTGCTTTGAGCTTACAGCACCAATGTGGCCGCCGCCATGATCGGTCATGGTGGCAGCGATCCTGACAGAAACTGCATGATATGGGAAAAACGACCGCGTAATACAAACGAAATTCACGTGGGATAATCATAAGAGTTTGTAGATGTGGTAGGGAGCCTAAATGACCAACCAAATGCAAAACAACGACCACAATGGGCGAAAAACTGAGCTCACAACACCAAGATGGTGGCACTCACATCATCATGGATCCTCACAGAAAAATGCATCAAACGGTAAAAATAGCCACGCAACACAAACAAAATTCATATGGGATAATCATAAGTTTGTAGATGTGATAGAGAGCGTAAATGACTGACCAAATGCAAAACAACGACCACGATGGGCGAAAATAGACCGATCACGCAAGCGAGCCCACCACCACCACAGGTAAGTGAGGAATTTATGTTTTTTTGTCATTTTATTGATTTTCTGGTTCATATACTTTGAAGATTAGATAAAAACATACCCTTGTAAACAAAGCGGTGTAAAAAAAAAAAAAATTCTTTGTGTAAATGTGTCCAAAGTCCACTTTTGACTGAGTTATGTAATTTATATAGCTGCCGTGTCATTATGCATATTAGATGCATAAATTTACTCCTATCTGAAACTTTGGATCATATTCTACATCTTTCTAATTGACCGTAAGCCATTATCTCTTGCAACTTTCAAGTTATAGGCTTGGAAATCTGAACTATTTTATTGACAAAAAATTTTTACCACTCTTGACCACTACGGGCCTTGACTACCCTTTCACCATCCCAGTTGCCGTACGGTTAAAGGATCTGTGTGCATTTTCCCAGTGGTTCTCACCCAAAGACTGTAGAGCGTCCTGGAGGACTCCTTACGTTACCTGAACAGTTATGTTATTTTGTACTGTTTTGTTTGTCTTTTCTTTAAAAAATGTGTTTGTGGTGTAACCTGCGCGTAAATCCATCTTCCTTCCCCTCCTCCATGTGCTGCGTCAAAGTGCACCAGGAGGCTCATGACACAGAGAGGCTAAAACAGACATAATATGAGCCTGTTTGCATGTTCCAGTTAAAAGCTTTGCAGCACAGCTCTGAACAATCTGAATGTGGTCAAGTTCCTTCTTATTTAAACAGGTAAAAAGACTATTACAAACGTCCAGATGGGAGAATACAAAAATGTGGCTAACCATCTCTCGGTGCACAACCGAGAGGTTTCGTAGGTCCTTCCTACCAACGGCTGTCAGACTGTACAACCTAAGCAGGGCTGCTCGCAGAGATAGCAAAAAGACGTAACAAACTAATAGTTTTTAAATGCAAAAGATGCAATAGACTTACACAATGGTCCCCTCCGGCATACAACTAGGAAAATACCGGTCGCTATGGAGGGTGAGAATATGTATGGGCACATAATCATACCATGTAGGATAACTAAGTAGAGGGTTATGCTGTTTCATCCCATCTAGCAACAATGCTCTGCACTGTGTGTGTTTATATATTTACATATTTATTCCATCTAGCTACAATGCTCAGCACTGGGTGTGTTCATATTTATATATCTATATATTTATTCCATCTAGCTACAATGCTCCGCACTGTGTGTGTTTATATACTTACATATTTATTCCACCTAGCTGCAATGCTCCGTACTGTGGGTGTTTATATATTTACATATTTATTCCATCTAGCTACAATGCTCTGCACTGTGTGTTCATATATTCATATATTTATTCCATCAAGCTACAATGCTCTGCACTGTGTGTCTGTGTGTGTGTATATATATATTTTATAGTAATATGTACATATGTATATTAGCTGCTCTTGCTTGCTTGTTTTTTTCTTGCCTTCTGATTGTTGCTCTGAGTGTTGCTATCCCTGTGCTGTTGCAATCCTGGAATTTCCCCGTTGTGGGACTAATAAAGGCTTATCTTATCTTATCTTATCTTATCTTATCTTATCTTATCTCCAATTCAACCTTGGACACAAGGAATTTCAATTTAGAAATATTACAGAGATGGAAAAAACTGTTCATTTACTGTTTAGAATGACACTCCAAAGACTCCAAAAATAACCCCTAGGTTATGAACATAGGGGTGGACAGAAGATGCTAAAGGACCTACAGTATGTGCTATTTTATTAAAGGAATGACACTGTCAGGGGCAACAATTAGAGTTTCTGTTTTCTCAGAGTTCAGTTGTAAATATAGTTATCACTTAACCACTGATTGATGCTGGACAAGCAGTTAGCTATGGAAGTTAGTTTGTGGAACTCAGTGGGCTTAAAAGAACAGTACAGCTGGATATCATCAGTATAAAGATGGTATGACACATCACTGTACTTACTATCTGTTTTAAAGGAAGCACATATAAAAGAAAAAGTATTGGACCCAAGACAGAACCCTGAGGTACCCCGGCAAGGTGTGTTGATTCAGACAAAAACTGATTAATAAAAACACTAAAACTTCAGTCAGAGAGATATGAGGAGAACCATTCTAAAACCACATCTGAAAGCCCAACCACATCTCGAAGTCTATTACTCAGAATCTTATGATCAGCAGTGTCAAAAACAGCTGAGAGATCCAATAAAAGCACAACTGTGTATTGTCCAGAGTCGGCTGCCATCATAATGACACTTGAGATCCTAAGGCAGTTTCTTCTGAATGTAATTTATGAAAAAACAACTGATATTTGTCAAAAATGTGATGCTTCTCTAAAAAAGTAGTGAGCTGCTCTGCTACAATTTTCTCCAAAATTTTTTGACAGAAATGGAAGCTTTGATATTGGCCTATAATTCTCCATGGTGTCTCCATCTGCAAAATGCACATTGACCAAGAGTTGCACGTGTCCACTTATGTCCATAGATTCATCAATTTGCAATGCAAATTTCCCACTGATGGTAATCTTTTCCAAAGGAATGTTTTAAATATCTACATACCTGTCATCAGCATGTCTGACAATTGTGTTATCTGAGAGAGGGGCTTTAGCTACTTCTTTAACTGCATCAAAGGCGAAGAGCTCATTCACAATAGCTGTGCAGGCAGGTAGTATTAATGTCTCTGCCACAGTGTGTGGCTTTTTTGATTTGGCTATGAGTTCAGCTACCCATAGCTAGCTTTGAGAGCACTCAGACACCTTTGTGGTTTATCTCATTAAAGTGGCCTGTTTCTCCATGTGCCCACAGGGATGAACAACACAGCCTTGTTCTTATTTTGAAGTGATGCATGTTTTATTTGGAGATGACGTTTAAGCTTGCTTGGGACCATAACACTGTTCGATAGCTTTTCCCCACACACCAAGCATAACAGAGTCGGTGCAGTCGGGTACCCTGTGAAAGTACATCTAAATGAAAGGTAACTTTTGCTGTAATTTCTTGAGCTCACAGTCTTTGCTTTCATTTGACCATCACATAGCCCTTCATCTGGGTTAGAATTGTGTCCAGGGCCCAGTTCAGAGTCTGAATCTTTCCTCTTCAAATATTTATACATTGCTGTTTTCCATCTTGTCACCGCCACCCTCTCAGGTATCATTCAATAAGTTCATTAACCTAACACTGAATGAGAACCACCATAAAAAAGTGAAGAAGAAGATCATCATTATTGCATTCATACTGCCACCCACTGACATGGATGAGCCACTACATTGCAGGTACAGATGCACAACAACTAAATAATCTTTTTTTTCTTTGGACCAGTTAGGTAAAATTGCACAATTTCCCATGGCACACCTGATTATTTTTTATGGCACACTGGTATACCATGGCACAGTGGTTGAAAATCACTGCTCTAGAGGTGGGGGGGGGGGGGGGGATCAGTACAATGTAATATTGTGATGTTTTTGTGACGGTGATACTGTATTAATTCAGAGACACCAGTATTGTTATATTTCACTAAAAAATATTAATAA
The DNA here is from genome assembly GCA_020510985.1 of Pholidichthys leucotaenia. Taxonomy (NCBI): domain Eukaryota; kingdom Metazoa; phylum Chordata; class Actinopteri; order Cichliformes; family Pholidichthyidae; genus Pholidichthys; species Pholidichthys leucotaenia. The sequence continues at coordinate 97,009,940 of CM035843.1, forward strand.
ATGTTGCAATTACAAACTCCCTATTTTGGTACAGGAGTAATAAAACCCCGGGCAGTGCAGTGACGGAGTGGTTAGCACTGCGGCAGCACAGCAACTCCCCCTTGGCCGGGGGATCCTGAGTTCGATCCCAGCCCCTGACCAACAGTGATCTGTGTGGAGTTTGCATGTTCTCCCCGTGTCTGCGTGGGTTTACTCCGGGATTTCTCCAGTTTCTTCCCACAAGCCAAAAACATGCAAGTTAGGTTAATTGGCATCAAACTGGGGATTCTAAATTGTCCTTAGGTATGACTGTGAGAGTGAATGGTTGTCTGTCTCTCTGTGTTGGCCCTGCGATGGACTGGCAATCTGTCCAGGGTGTACCCTGCCTCTCGCCCAAAAGATGCTGGGATAGGCTCCAGCCCCCCCGCGACCCGAAAAGGATTAAGCGGAAGAAGATGGATGGATGGATGTAATAAAACACAATTGACTTTTCAGTCCATTAGATGGTGCTAAATGCTCACTGTCTGGTTAGGTCAGCACAGCAAAGGAGTGGCTTGTGAGAGCTAGCCTGGAGTTGAACAATTTCCCAGGATGGGAAATCGGAATATATGATATTGCAGTACTCACCATATTGCGAGATCATGCTAATATTGCATCACTGCCCAAGTATCGTGGTAATAACGAATTGTGCAGTCTCTGGTGATTCTCACCCCAAAGTTCTCCCCTTGTTTATGGGTTTCCTCCCACAGTCCAAAGACATGTTTCACTCAGACTCAAGATTTTATGATCATTGCAGATAGGAGAAATGCAATTTTCTTTGTGTGTATAGAACATCTTGCTGAGGCCAGACTCTTTTTCCCCTTCTTTTTTATTTTTTAGAGCATTCTCCTCTGAAATGGCTCTGTCACTTGATGTCTTTAGGTAGCTCAGGGACCTTTTCCTCGCCACCTGAATGGGGAAGAAAATGTCTCTCTGCTGGTTCATCCAAGCAATCTCGCTACGCCTTTCAGCGGTGCTGCTTTGTTGCTTTCCCAGAACAATGAAAAGGTGGCTAAAGCAGAATCTGACTGTCAGGGTGCCTCCGCTGTGCACGGCGCAGGCTGACAGAACAGTGACAGCATCTCTCTGCTTTTGCAATAACACTAAACCCAGTCAGAATGTTAGCAGCCATTTATCAGATGTCACTGTGAAGATGTCTTTCTACCTGATAACATTCAGATACGTCTGACATCTTTTTGATGATCCCACTCAATTACCTTTGAATAGTTTGGAGGTCTGTTTCTGATAGCGTAATTAAATAGAATGCAAACATCCAAATTACTTTTCATCCCATGATTTTGTTAATATTTAAAAAGTCTTCACAGTATGATTTTTTGCCGTCTTTGGTAAATGGAAAGCAGACTGGAACTATGACTTTTCAAAGCCACAATTATTCAAAGGACAGTATTTTTAGATAACACAGGGTTACAAAAATATTTTTTTTGTAAGCTGTGTTTTTTCAACTGATTTAAGACAATTTTGCACCGCTGAATCCGAAAATGACATCCGTTTCTCTCGATCAGGTGCTAAGTAAAAACCTGTACTTACTTAGTACTGTGCATGTACTTACCTTTATATAAAGGTAAGTACATGTAAATTGAATGTTACATCATCATTGTTCAAAATTCAGAGAATTTCAAGACATAAAAAAGAATTTTTCATCATATAAAGCGAAAATACCCGTACATGTAAATAAAAATGTATAAAACGACATGTGGCCATAATTCAAAAAGCTGACCTGATTGAGCAAAACCAATGTGATTTTTGGATTCAGCACATCAAAATTGTCCTAAATCAGCTAAAAAACTTAGACAATAAATTTGGTGTTGACCAGTGTAATCATTCCCATGTCTTGATTAAACTCTACAGAGTGTTGTAGCACTGTGACTAAAGTTATTTGATCAAAAAAGGAACCTTCAGTATTAATATTTTGTACTTTGAGTCGTGATGTGTTTTTTTTTAATACTGTAATAAAATGTGTTCTTAAATGACTTTGTTTTCCCTCTCTGACAGCTGATGGGCTCCATGAGGAATATAGAGAGAAGTGGATACATTTTAATAAGCCTGCAGTACATGTGTGGGCACACTACATGCCTCTGGAGGAGCTATGTTTGTGCTCAAGCTGTGCAGTGATGAATTTTTCTCCCTGAGTCAACTTACTGATTACTGCAGAACTTCAGTAGCGTTTTCTCAAACTTTTATTGTGGGATGAATCAAGGAGATGATAACCAAGTTATTGTAAATCTAATAAATAAAGCAAAAGCTGAATTTCCCAATGCTCTTGAAAAAAAAAATGCATTATGCTTGCATAAAAAAAATACAGGCAGTGGTTTAAATCAGACCATGAACCATCTCTGATCCAGCCCTAAAACTTAAAGATCCCATATTGTGCATTTATTGAGAGTAATTTGATTTAATTAATTATGCTCAAGGACATATAGATGTAGTTTTGAAGACCTAAAAACATTTTTCCATTGTTCTACAGCTCCTCAAATAAGCTGCTGATAAAGTTCTGTCTGTTAAAGACGGATATCAGCCTGCTCATTAATATTAATAAGCCTTTAATCTGATTAGGTAAAGATTTGTTGAGCGGGCCAATCACACAGAAGCCAAACAGTTGTAACACATTTCCAAATGGTTGTAACAAGTGTTGCTGAAGTTCTTTTTGGTTCTCCAAGTAGTGGACAGACCAGTCTTGAACGTTCCATAGCATTTGCCGCCCTGTGAGATACCAGTTTCATTTTTGCCAACATTCGTCAGAAAAACTGGCAAATCCAAAAATTGCAACATTCATCAGCATTCGCCACTCCATGAGATACTACCATTAGGCAATTGCCTTGATGCTTACTAAACTCACTCACGATGATCCTCAGGTGGGTCTGCATCCAAGTTGGGCTCAAGGTCATGGTCAAAGGTCATGAGATCTGTATGTGATTTCAGAAAAAATAATAAATTCGCTAGGCAACTGCCATAATTCTCAACAAATTCATACACTAAGATCATCAAGTGGGTCTGCAACAAGGCTGTGTCTAAAGTCCGGGTCAAAGGACAGGAGATCTCAGAGCTTATATGATATTTTAAAAATTCTCAACAAATTCCCACACAGTACTCCTCAGACTCATCTGCATCCAGGTTTTGCCCAAGGTCAAGGTCAAGGTCATTGTCAAAGTTCAGGAGATCTGGGCATTTATGATTTCACAAAAATCGTCACTCCTCCTAGACAATTACCCCAGTGTTCCACAAACTGATGGGCAATGATCCTCATGTGGGTCTGCATCGAGGCTGTCCTCAAGGTCAACATTAACAGTCAGGAGATCTGAGCACTCTTCTGGTGATTTCATCAGGCCAGAATGAGCTACTCCATCATTGACAGTCAGGTTGGATAAGCCCATTCTGTTAGTCACAGTTTATGTCTTTTAATTTTTTATACTTATATCAAGCCAATGATAAGCATTAGAAAAGGCATGTGGGCAAATCTCATTGCAGCTAAATCATTTAGAAAATCATTTAGAAAATACAGACTTTTTACTGTTACCTGAAAAAATGTCTGTTTTGGAGATACATGGTTTGTGCCAGGCAGTGACGATTTGTTTTGCTAACTCAGAGAAATGAAGGTGGAACTTGTTGGTTTGTGACATCATAAAATCAAGCATGTGCAATCAGCTTGTTTCTTAAAGTGTCTAACTAAAAAAAGGTAGTGTGCATGTCCTTGTGAAGTTACTATTTTAATATTTTGATGATGTATGTGACCAATTGCTGTCTCTTATAAGGTTCAAGCTCATTAAAACATCCTTCTGCATAATATGTGGCCTTTTTAACAAAAATAGAAGCACAAAACAACATGCACAAAAATTAGCAAGCCCAAGCTGTTATGTCCATAACTCACGTTATTAAGAAGCAGGCAGGAGGTGCAGCTGAACGTGACTTTATTAACAAGAACCACAACGATACAGGTGCTCCGTACAGGCCAAGGGGTCGCCGGCGAAAGAGACAGTGCTCTTCCGCCTTAGCCCTTTATACCCCTGATGATGGGGGAACCGGAAAGGCGAGGCCGTCACCCCCACTACACCCAAGGTACACTCAACGCCATATTGGTACACCACACAAGCAACATGACACCGAGGAATCTGTCAGTGCTGTATTATACTGTGTGTAATAACTTAATACTGTTGCAGGGCATCTTGACTGAAGAAAAACATTTTTGTAAATTTTTCATTGTAACCTGCAACCAGCCACTGACTTATCTAAAGTGTGTCCCTTACAGACAAAGCCACACCAAAGGAAAGTATAAAATTACAGTAAAATCATCAGCAAAATTCTGTGATGAGATCCCACCAGACACTACTGTCGTCAACATGCTGAACTGGTCGAGATTTCATCATGTAGATTAAAAAAAAAAAAAAATCTGTTCCCAGACAGATTAACACCTGGAAGTGTAGAAAAACACCTTTGTGGCAGCTCCCGCTACAGCAGGTGTCCCCGCGACCACACACATATGCACGCGCACCCACACACGCATGCACACATGCGCAGATATATAAGCTAAAAACAAAACACGCTACAGTATCAGGGCTGGTAATTGTGGCATTTATGGTACACTTAAACGACACAGCAGCTACACCCATGATAATAATATATCCATCAAGAGCACTTCACTGTATCTGTAGCATTATTCTTCATCATTGATCCTGCATCAGGCCTCCATTTTGCTCCCAAAACAACCTCAAATCTTTGTCGGCCAATAAATCTCAACATTAAATGCACATTTTCACATGTTTTCTTTTTTCAGATGGGCACATGGTTCTATGAGCAAATACTTCTGCATTGACACCCAACAGTCGTACACGTGTGATCGATTAATAACTGTGAGCGGCTTTTAGCCACGGCGGGAAGTGGGATTGATTCCGAGGACGCAACAATGGGGAGCAATCTGTAATAATTAAAACGGCATAGCTGTGAAGTCTTTGTGTTTGTGGGCACGGTAGGTGTGTGCATGTGAGTCGAGCTTGGCTGCTCCGTTATGCCGTAAATCATGAGAAGCTGGCTGTGCTCCCCGGGGCGAGTGAGCCTGCATATCTCTCTCTCACACTCTCACACACAGATTTACCCTTCAGCTTCAATTTTAAGTACTCCTGAGCGGCAGCCAGAGTGAGCCGAGAAGCTGTTTGAATTTTATCTAATTTATTAATATTTAATCAGCAAAACACGTTAAACAGTGAGGGAATGTGTGAGATAAGTCTCAATAATCCATCCTCAGGGTCTAATCCTATTCTGATTCCTATGAGGAAAATTTTGTGTCTTAGATCAGGCAGGGCTATCAGTGCTGGTTTTGTTATTGCAATAAAGACAATAGCCCAGTGCCCAATGCAGCAACTAAGATAATATTCTTCCCGTTCTAAGCAAACTTGCGGGAAAAAAATTGTTTTTTTCCAAAAAATTTTAAAGTATTTTATGGTCTACAGCCTTGATTCTGAACATCAACGTGCATGAAAAGAAGCCCATTCCACATGTACTACCTTAACACAGATGACAGATGATTGCTTAAGAAAAATAAATGATAAAAGCATAATTGGCAGTGTCTTATTAGATTTAAGCGCTGCCTTTGACATATCTGACCACAAACTTTTATTGGAAAAAGAAACTAACTGGATGAAAATGTATTTAACTTATAAAAGGCAGTGGGTGTACTTTAATGGAAGGTTTTCTGATTGTAAACAATGTGAGCGGGGGCTCCCTCAAGGTAGTCGCCTGGGTCCTCTTCTTTTTTTTTACTATTTTTTAAAAATGATTTACCTTTAGTGGTGACAAATTTGTCCATGACAGTGTATGCAGATGATGCTACACTGTACAGGTCATCTGGCAGTTTATGTGAACTGAACGATGCTCTGCAAAATGAACTTGAATTTGTATCAAATTAGGAAGAACAAAATAAGCTTGTGTTATATATACCTAAAACTAAATGCATTATCTTTAAGATCTTGCTCTGACAATATTCCTATTCGCACATTTTTCTCAGCACAGAAAATGTAGAGATTTTCTATTTAAGATATTGTGAAATGTTTGTTCAGTCTGAAGCAGAGTTAGTGGAAGGCATTGGGATATGATAATGGGGGGGGGTGTAAATAAAAGTAGAAAAGCAAAGGTTGACTGCCTTTCAGAGTGACACAGCATTTTTCAGCACGATATGGTTGCATACCCTTTAAAACCCAGGGCTGCTTTGAAAATGTCTCTGTGGTATTCCCAAAGTCAACAAAGGTCTTTGACTCATCCTTCTTTTGCAACTCTTTGCCTCCCCTCAACTCTCTGTTTCCCCCTCCCTCTTGTCTGCCTCACTATCCTCCCAGTACAAGAGACCCAAGCGGTAAAAATGAAACAACGATGCTGTTTATCACAGATGGAGTGTTCAGCCTGTGCTCTCGCCGGACTTCCCCAGTCACTGGCTATTACAACTGAAGTGCTGTATGCTTCGACATGCTTTGTTTCTAGGGAAACAGAGCGCTGGTTTGGCAGCAGCAGCAGCAGCAGCAGCAGCAGCAGCAGCAGCAGGGGGGGTTCCTTGGAAAACAACAAGCAATCAGGTTCATAAGATCTCAGATGAGTGCTGTAGTACAGCTGAAGTCCTCTCTGCATATAAACTGAACTGTCACAGAGAGGCGGCGTGGGGGCTATATGGCTGCCTCATTCTCTTTTCGCATTTTCTGTTGTGTCATTCTTCCATTTGTGTGTGTGTGTGTGTGTGAGAGTGAGTGTGAGAGAGAGAGCGCGCACAGACACATGTTTCAGCCCTGTGCAATAACAGGCAGCTGGTGGACTACAAGGACTCAAGCACACGCAGACGGGCACAGCTGCAGCAACACTTGTAGACTGCTGTCGGCCCTGCCCTGCTTGACCCACTTTGGATGTTTCTGGAATAGGAGAAGGGCTTTTCCAGCCGGTGAAGGAAAAACCCCTCTTATTCTGTTGTCACATAAAAGCAGATCAGGAGCAGTGTCACCCCCCCCCCTTTCCTATTTCTCTTATATCAACATCTTTTTCATATCACCAACAGCTCATCTGTTACAGACAGTGGGAGCTGACTAATGACGCACCACTGCGCCCCTGGTCCGACGTGCTCTTGAATAAACAGCCAAAGATCAGGAAATCGTTGAACTCAGACGGAGTATGCCCGGTAATCTAATGTTCTGATCTGCGTAACATGATGCAGTGATTTGTGGATCGAATCTACTCCTATAATAAGAGCTACAGCGGTGAGATTATGGCAATCCAAGTTGGATGAGTCACAAGCTCACTTACTGGGTTAATGCGTATTAGTTCCAATGCTCACCTAATCTTCCAAAAATCAGGCTGATCACTGGCTCTGTATCCGCCATCAAAAAAACAAAAAAAAGGAACAGATGATTTAGAATTAAAGCTGATGTGACAGGCTGTTCCTTGTGAATATTCCCTGAGGTGTTGATAGGGGACATGGGATCACATCTGTGCATACTAATAAACACAGGAGGCCTTTTAATTATTGTCAAGTTTGAGTCGTTCTGATTAAAATAAACTGATAAGTCCTAAAGGAGTTTTCAGACGCTCACACTGTAAGAATTATCTTGCTAAATTACAGATCTTCCAGCTCTTACTGTAAAAAATGCATTGTCATTCATTCATTCATTCATCTTCTTCCGCTTAATCCTTTTTCGGGTCGCGGGGGCGCTGGAGCCTATCCTAGCATCTTTGGGCGAGAGGCAGGGTACACCCTGGACAGATCGCCAGTCCATCGCAGGGCCAACACAGACAGACAGACAACCATTCACTCTCACAGTCATATCTAAGGACAATTTAGAATCCCCAGTTTGATGCCAGTTAACCTAACTTGCATGTTTTTGGCCTGTGGGAGGAAACCGGAGAAATCCCAGAGTAAACCCACGCAGACACGGGGAGAACATGCAAACTCCATTGTCACTCAGTGGAAATTTTTTTTTTTGTCCTAACAGATGTCAGTGTTTATAATATTTAAGCATTTCCACAGTGCATGACTTTTGGTAATACTTAAGTGTTTAGTTAGGCCCCATATTACACAAAATTGTGTTTTCATGGGTTTTAACAGCCATGGATCACATGCATACTGCTAAAATAATAAAGCCCCCACTTCACAAATGAACACACATACATTGCTTTTACTTAGTTAAACTCTTAAAGAAAAGAGTGAATTTCCCTTCCTGTGCTTTATGACATCACAAACAAACAAGTCCTGTCTTCAGTTCTCTAAATTAGCCAAACAAACGGACCCTGATCGCCCTCCTACTTATGACTGCTCCACTCAAAAACAAACCCCCCCAAAAAAACAACCTTCACAACAATCAGATTAAGAGCTCATTAATGTTATTGAGAAGGCTGAAAACAGAATGAACTGCATAAACAAAATAAATATTTTTTTTCCTTTACAACTACACACACCTGTCCTTGAGGATGCCAAAACTGTAAAATTAATTGCTAGAAAATGCAAAATATAGGATCTTTAAGAGAACATTTTAACTGTCAAATAACTGCTTATTAGTGTCAGGCTGCTTCATATATGCTCTAATTATCATTAATTAGCCTATAACAAATGACATTTACTTATTATAATGTAACATTTAAACACAGTGATGTATATTGCTTCATCTTTTCCACACCAGAGAGCTGTCTGACAAGACAGAGTCCTCACAATCTGAACTGCTGTGACCCGGATGTCTTGTAAACATCCAGGTGGTAAACATCCACAGTGAGCCCGTGTTTAAACTGAATCACTGTACAATTTCTATGAAAGCCTTGCAGTGTGTATTTTCTATTAACGCCTTGCAGCATAATGTGTACTTCTGAATCGTTATTTAATCTGAAGATGCCAAGAAAAAGACAACAAAGTACACATACATGAACACCGGGGTTGCCATCTTTCAGCTACAAATTGGAGTGAGATTCCTATATGGTGGATGTGAACCGGGCCAACACTGTGGATATTTGGAGATATTTTTAATTATAAAGTAATTTGATTAATCAAACTATTTCCACAGCTCTGTAAAAAAAGCATTTAAATATACCATGGCATCAAAAAAGTGACAGACTGCAGTTGCACATCATGGTTATTACAGTAAATAAATAAATAAGCAAATTAATTAATAATCATCTCCATATCACAGTCAGATGACTTGAAAAAGATAAATGTGTGTAGTATGACAAAGAAGAAAAAACGAAGCCTGATTCTACAGGAGAATCACAAATCTGGCAACACTGTGCTTTGCTCTGGCAGGATGCAGGAAGTAGTTAATATTTTTTAAATATATTTCCCATCATGCCCCCTTGCCATTAAAGTTTTCAGAAAAGACACCTTTTAGAATAGAATAGATAATAAACAAAAAGTACTTGTAGCTGGCACCTTTTAGAATAGAATTGAAAATACTTGCAGTTATAAAATGTATTACATGAGGAAAACATGGCATCCGGATACGTTTAAAAGCTACATTAACTATGTAGGTGGAACTTGTATAAGCTGCCAAACTGGGTTGACAGGTGATAAACATCAAAAGTGGGTGCCACCCACCTGGAGCGTGAGACTTGGCAACCCTGAACAGTGAAATGGTGTTATACCTAAATAACGCTTAGGGTTAGATTAATATTTAGCACCCAGCCCACTCCACAGTTGCAGATGCCATGTCTGTTGTGAACAAAATCAACAAGCTTAGGCTGCATTTATCATCCCTTTCAGCCACTCATAATACCGGTGTGCTGATAACATCATGGCTTCATTCAAGGACCCCAGCATGAGTGCAGCTATCAAGCTAGTAAACCACTAACCATGTATGGATAAAAGCAACGACTTGTGCACTGTGCAATATCGAATTTTACTGCACATGGGTGAAAAATGACAACAAAGCTCTGTATTTTGATCACTGTGGTGCTTAGGGACCGTTAAGTGCTGTTAGAGTCTCAGTGGAGCAAAATAAGTGGTTAAAAAAAATCATAATATTTTTTCATACATTTCTGTTAATTAATAAACTGTGCTTGCACAACTGTTGTACAACAGCAATATTGCACTCAAGGTCATGGAGTTGCTAACAGACAGCAGCTCACTGTGATGTCTTTAGCGTTCGGCTGTGCCTGGCGGATATGATTCATGCTAATGTCCAGTAACATCATTCCCTCTTATGCCATATTGTTTGATTAAAAAAGACTTATCAACAGCTTAGTCTGCATTGCCATATTCTACTAGGATAAGACTATTAATGGCAATGTCTTCATTAATAACCTCTTAATTGCTGCTTATTGACAGTTAATAAGCAACCTGTTAACTATGAATTGTTAGAAATCAATTTCAGGACTTGCTGGTTTTGCATTAATAAGTATCTAACTCTAATTAATTGATTATGAACTAGCCCACAGTTTATAATAGGAAATATATTCTGAGTAAGAAAGGCTTAATTTGGATTTATCTGGAGATTATACTAACACTTGAATTTTGTGTTTCATTCTACTCTTGTGTTGCCACTTAATACAGCCCGTATTAAGCAAAGTGCATTAATAACCAAATTTGTATTTAATAGTGTTTTTATTCATGATCAATATGCAGCAATTAAGTGTTTATTAATGAAAAAATGTTGTAGTTGATAGCCTAATCCTAGTAGAAGCAGAATAAGTGCTTTATAATGGCTAATAAAGATCTAACAGATTACTAGTAATTGTACTAATAAGCGCCTGTGTTCCCTTAATTTATGTGTTGCCATATTTTCTATAATGTCTGCAATGCTGGTTCAAAAACACAACGTAAGTCAGTGTTGATCAGTGGATCCCTCATGAATAGATGATCTACTGTCACTCTCACAAGATCAATACCCAAAGCACAAAGGAATGGGGGACTTAAGCTTCCGTTAAAAGACACCCACACTCCCTGGCATTGTCACATCTCAGTAGGAGCCTGAAATATGTAATCGCGGCGGCAGTGGCCTGAAAGCCGCCCCGTTGTCTGCAGGCTCAGTGGTCGCACTGAACTCCACTCTGAAAAATTAAGACAACTGTGTAAGCATGACAGTTCATGTCGTCACAATTGCATCCTGACTTTAAAAAAAAAAAAAAAAAGCTGTAGCTCTCTATGCGTCTTGTCATTAAATTAATGACAAGACGCTTTGCATTGTTTTATATGAACTAACACCCTAGCTGTCTGTTCTTGTGAAACTGAAGTGATTAACAAAATAAGGAGGTGATTTTAAAGGCAGGTCTTTGACACAAATGTCTGACATCACATGGTGAAGATTTTCTGAGTAATTTTCATGTGAGGATGAAATTATTGGCACACATTCCCATGAGGCCTTTAATCACAAACTGAGAATAAGGATTAAAAGCAAGAAGAAAAACAGTGTTTGCTATGAGAAGAGCTTCAAAACAGCCATTATAAACCTGCTTTAGTGGAGATCTTTCCTGACTCTGAAGCAGCAGGAGGTCATAATTGTTGAAATGTCTGTGTCACTCTTGAATCTGTGGATTACCATCACACCAGTGACATTCAGGAGACCCACCCACCCCATCCCGAGTTGCTGTGAAAAAAATGGCTGTTCCAGATGTGTTGTCATTTTACGGCTCATTACTCATGACACTGCCAGCACAGGTTGGCATGTTCTGACTCATGACATAATGAAATATCCAACATGGCAAGGAAAAAGCACCTCCAAGTCTGAGTCCATGGTCCTCAGCCGGAAAAAGGTGGATTGTCCTCTCCGGGTTGGGGACAGGCTCCTGCCCCAAGTGGAGGAGTTTAAGTATCTTGGGGTCTTATTCACAAGTGAGAGGAGAATGGAGCGAGAGATTGACAGACGGATCGGAGAAGCATCTGCAGTGATGCGGACGCTGTACCAGTCTGTTGTGGTGAAGAGGGAGCTTAGTTCTAAGGCAAAGCTGTTGATTTACCAATCAATCTATGTTCCTACTCTCACCTATGGTCATGAGCTTTGGGTAATGACTGAAAGAACGAGATTGCAGATACAAGCGGCTGAAATGAGCTTTCTCCGTAGGATTGCTGGACTCACCCTCAGAGATAGGGTGAGGAGCTCAGTCATCCGGGAGAGGCTCAGAGTAGAACCGCTGCTCCTCCACATTGAAAGGAGCCAGTTGAGGTGGTATGGGCATCTGATTAGGATGCCTCCTGGACGCCTCCCACTTGAGGTGTTTTGGGCACGTCCCACTGGGAGGAGACCCCGGGGCAGACCCAGGACTCGCTGGAGAGACTATGTCTCCCAGCTGGTCCGGGAACGCCTTGGCATCCTCTCTGAAGAGCTGGAGCAGGTGGCTGGGGAGAGGGAAGTCTGGGCTTCTCTGCTTGAACTGCTGCCTCCGTGACCCGGACCTCCGGAAAAGCAGTAGAAGCTGGATGGATGGATGGATGGCAAGGAAAAATGCCAGTTTATAGAGCCTTCTGTGATTTTTGTTTTCTCCCGACAATATTTTATTTATTTATTTATTTACTGATTTTTTTCCCCCCAGCCAAACCGCACGACAGCATCATCTGCCCACATCTGTGACCTGTGGTGGCTTCTGGACGCCACCGTCGGTTTCAGATGAAAGGATAGATGTGCCACGAGCCAGCTCAGAGGCAATCAAATATGCACAAAACAATTATTAGAACATCCACACAGCAGGCAGACAGACCAAGGAGAGACACCAGCCTGGAGGACAGTCGCTTATGACCTCACACTCTCGTGCACCCTCATCCACGTCCAGATGTGTCCTCTGCTGGGCTATGCTGTTTGTTTATTTATTTATTTTATAAATCAAAGCTCATTTAATCCATGTAATCACGGAAGTGCGGTGAAGGAGCCACTTCATGCTGTTGTTCAGTTCCAAAATGATCACATGAGATGGATGAGAGGGACCCAGCATTCAAAATGGCTCTCATTTGTACACAGTGTGAAAGATAGACGGCAACCTCTGTTATTTAGCTTTCATTCAGTTTATAACACAAGTTTTCACACGAAACTGCAAACTCTAAAGACTGCTTTAGCTGTGGCATGTCTGGTGCAACAGGTTCCACACCTGATGATTCTAAGAGGAACATGCAACTACCTTCCATCATCCACTAACAAGAGGAAATGATGGAGTAATTTGCTTCCTAAGTGAATTATCCTAATTCATTTTTGTAAGAAAAAAAATTACCCACACTGCAGGCACTGATTTTAGCAGCGAAATAATTATTTCTCGGTGCTGTGCTCTTTTTAACAATCCCAGGTTGGCATTATTACAGCTGAAATGTTCATGACATTTCAATAATTGGTAATACTATTATCAGGAGCCATAAGAGGCCATAGGCCCCAAAATTAGTAGAAAAAAAAAAGAAAAAAATGTCAGAAAGATTAGGGAGAGGCTGACCTTTATGTCTGCATAGAAATGAGTCTTCTATCTTGTTGTAGTTGAGCACTACAGATATTCCTGCATGTGCTTCGAACCTTTTTCAGCTCGGTGAGCCTGTCCAAACCATCTGGTACAAACTCGTCAGCTACGTGGGTCTGAGTATAAATCGGGGGAGGTTTGTTTTCACCCGTCTCACCAATACGCACAGTACACAAAGCACAGTTTCCCCTTCTCAGTTACTTCACTTTTTATGGCGCAAATGTGGAAAATCTGCGCAAGTCATAACAGGCGCCAGCGTGTTTGCGTTAAGACTGTCAACCAGTGGTTGGCTGTAACGCACGTTCACACACGCGCGCGCACACACACACACACACACATACACACACGCACACACACGCACTGAAGTTGCCAGACCTTGTCTCCGTAGCCTCCGCTTCCTGAGGCCGAAGATGCGCACTTTGGAGAAGATGTCGACCAGGTTGCCATTACAGAGCCCCTTGTTCTTGTTGGGGCTCTTCCTCCGCCGGTTGGTGGAGGGTCGGTCCAGATGCTGCTCCCGTGCCTGCCTCTTCTGCCTGATCAGCCCGCTCGCGATGGCAGCAGCCATGGCTCCAAAATGTCACAGCTGCTCAGGTCCAGTCTGCACACACAGGAGCGCAGACTACACAAACGGCCGCCTCTCAAGAGCTCGCAGCCCGGGTCACAGTTCCATGGTGGCGGGCTGAGTGGTCCGTCTCGAGATATCAAATGTCAAATATGTATCTTTACAGCCGACTTTAAAAAAAAAAAGATTTCTGTCCCAATACTACATGATAATCGTGATATTAGCAGTCATTATGGCTGGAAAAATTCTTCAGCATGCTGGGGAAAATTAGACCACTTCACGCGTAACGCAGCACACTGGTGACCACAGTCTGAGTGAGGGCTTCGGAGGCTTATTCATACCTGCACATGGATGTGTCTGTTCACTGCTTGTGAAATATTTATTCCCGTCTCCCCCTCAGACGTCCGCCACGGGCTGTAGCGTCCTCGCAGCGAAATTTCCTCCCTTCGCCTCCCGTTTTCTCCTCCTTTTCTTGCCAGGCGAGGTTGCTCGATTACAAGTCGCGCTTTTGGGTTGCAGCGGGGACGCCTAGGCATGTGCGCCGGTACCGAGCAAGCGAATGCAGGCGCCTCCTACGAAGATCATAAGGTGGCCGAAGGCACAGCAGCCCGGGAGAGAGGAAACTCCAAGTTTGCAAGAAGCAATCGGCGACAGGGTCTCCGCGACGGCTGATCAGGAGCCACGCGTTTGGAGACTGACAGACACGCAGCCGTGCTGAAGTGTAGATGTTGCCTAAATTAAAACCAAGTTACATCCAAACAACCAGTCTGTTCTCAAAGCATTTTTTTTTCCTCCTTCACTGCATGTGCGCGATCGGTTCCATGGCGAAACCCCCCCCCCCCCCCAAACAAACCAAAGATGACCTGAGTCCTGTGCGTGTGGAGGTGACGTCTGCATTGTGTGACAAGCTGCATACAAATATGTGAACTTAACCCCCCCCCCCGGCGATCTGCCACACAATTCAAGCCTGCTGAGCCCTCTGAGAGGTGGGTGAACGTATGGCGGTCGGTGCGTAATGGAGACGAGGGAGGAAAGGGACTGACGAGCACTGTGATTTTTTTCCCCCCTCCAGGATGAGGAAGTTATGATCACTGGTTTCAGTACTAGATTGGCAAAATGTCCCCATCAACAAGTACTAACCGCTCGTTAGTACATGCCTGCTTGAAGACCCTCCCTTTCAAACAAGAAAAGCTCCAGCTAGAGGGGTCCGTAAGCCACCACTAGTCTGTAACATTTTTGACGTATAAGTTCACTTTAAAATCTGATAATTTGCTGAAGGGGGGGGGGGGAAGCTCACAGCTTGGCATCATTCACTGACCTGTGGGTTTAAATATTAGAAATGCAAAGTAAAAGCAGTGGTGATGGTGGCTTTCTACTTTATTTCAAGAGGGGAAAGACCTTTAGGCGTTTAAAGCTGCAGCGCTCTATGGTTTCAGGACCATGGACAGCGCCCCTGATTTCAGCACTGATGAAGGGAAAGTTTCTTTTCTTTTCTTTTCTTTTCTTTTCTTTTCTTTTTTACTCCTTCATTCCAACATCATAGTAACCTTTACTTGAATGTCCTCCACAGGTAGTTGGACGTCTCAGGTAAAACGCAAATCACTGGGACCCATGCCCCTCACCTCCTCCACCCGCTGCTACCCACCATTTTTTGAAGCTGAATTAGACACGTCTGGTCCACAAAGTGAAAACAATACATGCCACACATACATCATTCACCACTTTTTTCCCCCCTTGATTATAGATGAACAGCTCCTTGTTCTCAATCGCCAGGCACAGAAATTAAAACTCAAGAGAGCCATCTGCTGTTTGTGGCTGTAATTTTAAAAAGAAGAAAGAAAGAAAAATGAACTCCTTGTGGGGACTGAAGTGCTGTATTCCAGTGCCCCCCACCCCCCACCTCCCTCACATAGGCACACATACATCCAGCTGTACTGACGCATGAATGCAGGGTCAAATAAAAGCATAAATGATAAAGACCACCTGCCTGGCTTTATATACAGCAACTGAAATTAAACTATTGCGGATGATGATGACTCATCAGAGCTGTTATAAGACGCCATCCTTCGGGGGACGAAACCTGGATTCATTTTTTTTTAACCCCCTCCCCATCCCAGCAGCGCATTCTGTGGATGCTGGGAAAGTTTAATTCCCAGAAGTCTCCTCCTGTTCCGCAGCCCTACAGGAGATGTGCAGTTAGAGATCCAACCAGCAGCGGACACTGTCAGCTCAACAATGGTCCCACAACAACTGTCACGGCACAGAGGCTCTCTCTCTCTCTCTCTCGCTCTCTCTCTCTCTCTCTCTCTCTCTCTCACTCACTCACACACACACACACACACACACACACACACACACACACACACACACACACACGAGCTCTACTTTCTTCACTCCTCTGGGGCACCAAACATAGCTTGACTGTAGAAGCAACGGTACTCAAAAGGATATTAAGCAGTAATGCAAATGATTAAATCAGTCTTTGTGTCAAAGCAAAGGCTGATTTGTTAAATAGTGCATTTGAGGGGAAAAATAACTCTAAACTGATGCATATGTATGCATTAGTGCATTCAAATGATATCTTTTCCCTTTCCCTTTCTAGCTATCTGCTGAACAGCAGTAGATCTCCTCTCAGCACACTCCCCTATCGAACTGAGCAGGGCACTGGTTATCAAAACCCCTTTTACGTCCTTTCACAAAGCAGAACAAAAGGCACACATACCTACATTTTTTTTCCTCCTGCACGTGAATGTGTGGGGGTCCATGGCAGCCCCATTCCAAAGCCTCAGACTTTTTCTCTGGGATTTCTCGTGCCCCATTTATAGGGTCCCTCGGCTCTAACATGGTTATGGTGAACTGACAGTCTGGCCCCAAGCATTTCACTTTAATCTGTTGGCAAATGACTTAAAGACTTCATTTATTCTTTAAGTTGGATTACAGCGACAGGCAGTTAGATTAACACACATGGACAGGCGACCCACAAATGCAATAGAGAAGTGTTGCCTAGAGAGGAGGGGTAATTTTGCGCTGAATTAATCACACGCTAAGAAAAAAAGGCATTTAATATACAGTATTTATCAATATTATGTCAACACAGAATGTCAGAGAGCATGATAATAAAGAGAAATGATAGAGAGTATGAAAACGTGGCAACCAAAATGCGTCAAGATTTCACTACAAAGAATGCAGCTGCAGCCTCATCAGCTCAAAAACATTTAAATCCAATCTCCTCAGAGGAAATTAAATTATCTTAGTTAGATGTCCTGCTGCCCAAGCAAAGCAAATGTCACCCAACAGAACTGGAGTAAACAGCCCATTTGATTGTTGCTTAGTACTTTCCTCCAGGACTATGTTTTATCACCCATGCAGACAGGAGGGGGAAATGAGGCAATCCCTATGCCCCATAAGAAAAAAAGAGCTGAACTTTATGAAATTATTATTTTTTTTGCATTATCAAAGACAAGTTAATTCATTCTGAACGCAGTAATCAAAGGAGTAATCACTTGTTCTCCCTTGGCTTTCTCTTCCTCCCAGTGCTTCAGTTCTTTAACCAGTAAATACCACGCAGCATTAAAAGCTCAGTGACTGCAAGTATCCCTTTATGTGTTTGTACTTGTGCGTCGCATTTGTTTGGATGAGTTTAATTAAGGCAGTGCAATCACAGAGCCAAGATACTGTACAGCAGATGCATGTAGACATACTGTATCAGAGAGCTTGTAAAGATAAATGAATATGGAGTGCTTTTATTAAACTCTCATGAATTAACAGTGAACACTGAGGCCCTGGAGATGGTCAAAGGGAAGAACGTTCATGGATTCATGACAGAAAAGTAAATCTGTTTAAAAAGAAGGTGAAGAATAAAAGCAGAAATATGCTTTGGGAGAAAAATATTTTAGTTTCGCAGGTATGTTATTAAACTTTCAGCTTTAATGATCATATTCGCCATTTGTTCTTACATAATTTGCCCCCTTGATTAATTCTCATGACTTTGTCAGAAAAATGCTAAATTTACTGGATGTCTAAACAGTCCCTCCAGGATTTCGGGGGATGTTTTTATGATTGTTGCGGCCCTAAAAGCCTGAATTCGTAGGAGATTTTTTTTTTTAAAAAAAGTTGCGATAAAAGTTGTGATGTTTGGAGAGGTTTTTTTGCACTAAAAGTTGTGGGAAGAATTGCAAATTTTAAAGCAGATGGTTTTTCCAGCTTACTACAGTGATGTTCTATATAACAATTCAAGAAAAGCACAGGATTGCCAAACATTTCCTACTACAGTGATTTGTAAATTAAGCAGAAACCTCTGCTATACAGAAAAACTCTTTTGTGCAACAGCCAATACAGACTTTAACACAATATCCATTACAGCAGCTAAATTGCATTGAATGCATGTTAAAGAGTAGAGACGTGGAAATTATTTGCAGCGCCTTCATTTGAAAACTCCCTACGGTCCCCAACCACTCAGTACCAAGTGGAGAGGAAAAAATAATTTATTCTGTTAGTCTGTATTGTCTATTGGAGTCTGTGTTTTTCTGAAGAAAAAAAAAATGCAGACAATATTCCTATGCCTAACTCCTACCTGTCTGTCTATCTGTTGCGCGTCTTGACACACACACACTCGTCTCATCAGACACACAGCTTTCATTTACAGGGGGAGCCGGGGGGTGGGGGGGGGCTTTGTCCGTGTTCAGAGACTCACAGCTTTAAAGCTCACTGACAAGCTGTAGTAATGATTTTACCTCTAATGATGTATGAAATGATCAAACACTGGCTGTAGTGTTAGACTTGCTCGTTTGTTTGTGATTTTATGGAGTCTCTTGTCACGTGTGCTCCCGCAACGGGGTGCTTTTGGGGCAGGCGGACGTTTTTCAACACAAACCCAGCACTTCGTACACGCGGTCAGGATAGAGACGTCCACCAGCAGGCTGGGGGACACGGAGGAAGGGACAGTGTTGGAAACCTCACAGGTGAGTAGGTTTTTTTTAATCACACACTGTTTTTTGCTGAAGCGTTCCGTTAATGCTGACTGTAAACACGGAAATGAACACGATGTAGCGATGCATTTGATTGGTTAGACTGAGTGTTTCAGAGCCACTCAGCTGAAATTTGATTGGTGAAATTGGCGGAAGTTGATGAGAATTGGCCAAAATTGCGGGAAAGTTGCAGTGATTGGATAAAGTTGCAATGTCGCACAATAGTTGCGCTGATTGGCTGATTTCACGCCATTGCAACATCGCGAAATCCTGGAGGGACTGGCTAAACAAAACACTTCACTGTGACAGAATTTGGCTGTTTAACCCTTTTTAGATGTAATGTGTGTTGAATTCTTACAGCCTGATGTGTCAGTGGTTAGCAGTAAAGCTGGATTCATGCTGCACCTCCGCTGTCTGCGTCCGTGTAACTGGAAACCTAGTATGACAAAATTTATGTTATCGTCTCCAGTCCGCGAGTGTACACAGGGCTCTACTGCGGACGACCGCGTGCAGCCCAAATTTTATGACTGTGTGGCCTGCCCACGAGCTGAATGTGTTGACAGAGCATGCGCAAGACTGAACGTCCCATCCACGAGGAGACACTACCAACACCGCATACAAAGACAAAGTAGACAAGGAAGATAATGAGGATGCAGAAGACGAGAATAAACATACATGAATCCTTTTGGAGCAGCAGCAGCTTGAGTGGAGAAGAGCACTGGAAAACGGTAATTACTCCTTTTCCTTGAAATAATGCCATTGTTGTTGCTACAAAAAAAAAAAAAAAATATGTGCATCGCTCTCATGTTTACAGCCGGTGAACAAACTGGCATGTTAGCGCATTTGCGCTACTCATGGGGCTGGGGCGAAACTACAAATAACAGTTGTGCACATGCGTCAACTGCTTGGCCTGGTAGACGGAAAAAAAGTGAGCATGTACAACGTCACTTGCACGCCGGGCTCATCCAAAGCGCACTCGGACCAAAGCGGAAATGCAGCATGAATAAGGCTTAAGCTGGGTTGTGACAGTGCCATCTAGTGGAAATAGCATGCTTTTTTTTTACCATATGCCAAATATGGTCAAAAAGTGGCGCCACCTGAGGGAAAGTATTAAAAATGATCAATTTTAAGACAAAAGCCCAGATTGACACACAGATATAATAAAATGCATGTATTGTAAGATTACAGTTTGAATGGGTTTCAGTGGCACATTTTTGTACTTAACAGTATTAGTGTAATGCTTCCTTATACACAGTGTATTTTAGACTTACTGTAGGAGCTGAGTGGAAAATAAGATCAAATAAAAATACACAGTCTTGGTAAAATTCATGCTATATGCATGAACACAGCCAAAATTATCAAAAAATTGAAGAATGAAATGCATGTAAAAGGCGCTCATAGGTCCCTGAGGGTTTAAACACAGTATGGCTGTGTTGTGAGACATGTATATGTTGGACACTGCATATGTGATTTAACCACGATGAAGGAGAGCCAGCCCCCTGCGGTGCGGAGCCACAGAGCCTGGACCCCCTGCGGAGGACAGGGGACAGAAGACTTCCTGACCACTGAGGCTCGGGAAGAGAGAAGGGGGAGTTATGTAAATAAAAGGCTAATGAATGTGAATAAAGAGATTTTGAGAGAGATGTGTGATTTCCCCCGCGAGGGAAATGGTTTGATGTCAGAATGTTTAAATGAGAGAACTTTGGTGTGTTCACTCTCTTTGTTCGCTGCTCAAGAATAAGAGCAGACAGTGGAATGATTTCTTGAATAAACTGGAATGAAAGACAATTCGGTTTCGTTATTCAAGTCTCCCCACATTGGTGACTGACGACGCTGAGAATGAACGAAGAAATTCTCAGGGTCCCGGACTCACAGCGCTCAGAGCTGGCAAGCGCAGTGGCCGTTAAGCTGCCTGATTTCTGGCAGGATAACCCACGGTCGTGGTTTCTGCAAGCAGAGTCGCAGTTCGCGCTCGCAGGAGTAACGGTGGATGACACTAAGTTCCACCATGTCATCGCTAAACTGGACAACAGCACAGCTCGGTGCGTGCAAAGCTTGGTGGAGCAGCCACCCGCGACCGACAGGTACGGCAAGCTGAAATCCACCCTCATCAAGTTTTTCACCCCCTCGGCTGAAGTGAGGGCGAGGAGGATCCTGTCTTTGCTAGACCAAGGTGGACACAGGCCGAGCGCCCTGATGGAGGAGATGATACAGCTGAGAGGTTTGGACAACGATGATTTCATTTTTCAGTTCATCTTCCTCTCCAACCTCCCAGCGCATGCGAGAAGCACGCTGGCCGGCAAAAAGTGTCACACCCTGGAGGAGTTCCGGGAGCTGGCCCAGGAGGCAGATGGGATCCTGGACGCCTGCGGCGGGCAAGCAACCACAGCAGCAACCCGAGACAGCGGGGAGCCAGAGGCGGCAGAACCAGACTGGCCGACGACGGTGGCAACACGACCGCGACGAGGGGGAGCCAATAGCCCGGCGGCAGAAGCGCGGGCACGACACAGCGGAGGAGAAGATCTCTGCTTTTACCATCGGAGGTTCGCAGAGAAGGCACGCAGGTGTGTGCCGCCCTGCATCTTCAGGAGTTCGGGAAACGGCAAGACCGGGGGTCGCTAGCAGCTTCGACCCTCGGAGAACGCAACAAGCTGCTCTACATCACGGATGCGCGCTCCGGACGAGTGTTCCTCATTGACACCGGAGCACAAGTGAGCTTCATCACCCCAACATACGCGGACCGGGTGGCTGGACCCCACGGTAACGGAGCTACAGCGGCAAATGGCTCGAACATCAACACCTACGGGAGAAGGACCTTGCCTTTATGCTTACATGGCCGCACATATGAATGGACTTTTGTAATAGCGGCGGTGAGTTTCAACATGTTGGGCGCGGATTTTTTGTGTTCACACAATCTGTTAGTTGATCTTGCTAATAGACGGCTGGTAAATGCACTCTCTTTTTACTCTCTCCCCTGTTCAGCTCGAGTGTCCCCGCCACCAGTACAGACCCACGTCGCTACAGAAGGTGGTAAGTTTCACACACTCCTCACCCAATTTCCAGCGCTCACTGTGCCCACTTTTTCAGCGACGGTCGCGAAGCACGGGGTGAAACACTTTATCCCCACTTCTGGTCCTCCCGTGTTTGCAAAAGCTCGGCGCTTGGATGCAGTTAAGCTCGCCATTGCGCGCGAGGAGTTCGCCAGCCTGGAGAGGCTGGGCATCGTTCGTAGGTCGAAGAGCCCGTGGGCTTCGCCGCTGCACATGGTACCGAAAGCCGATGGCTCCTGGAGACCGTGCGGGGATTACCGCAGGCTAAACAACGCTACGGCGCACGATCGTTATCCCATCCCGCACATTCAGGATTTTTCGGTGCACCTGGCGGGGGCGCGCATTTTTTCAAAGATTGATCTAGTTCGCGGCTATCACCAAGTCCCGGTCCAACCGGAGGACATTCCTAAAACAGCGGTAATAACCCCGTTCGGACTTTTCGAATTTTTACGCATGCCGTTTGGTCTCAAAGGGGCGGCGCAAACATTTCAGCGGATGATGGATGCCGTGTTACGCGATCTCCCTTTCGTGTTTGTGTACCTCGACGACATTTTGGTCGCGAGTACTTCAGAGGACGAACACGAAACGGACCTCACAGCAGTTTTTAGGAGGCTGGGAGAGCACGGCTTAATAGTTAACCCAGCCAAGTGCCAGTTCGGCGTCGAGCGGATCGATTTTTTGGGTCACCGCGTCTCCCCGGAGGGAGCGGTTCCGTTACCAGAGAAAGTACGCGCGGTAGCGGATTTTCCCCGTCCACAAACGGTCAAATCACTACAGGAATTCTTGGGGATGGTGAATTTTTATAACCGATTCCTGCCCCACGCAGCTCAAATCATGCAACCGTTATATGCCGCGCTCAAAAAACAAAAACCGACCCAGGCGGTCGAATGGTCCCCGGAGCGGGAGCGCGCGTTCACAGAGGTTAAAAAAGCCTTGGCTGACGCTGCGCTCCTGGCCCACCCAGACCCTGCAGCACGTATCGCGTTGACAACAGACGCTTCAGATTTAGCCATAGGGGCCGTTATTGAGCAACAGGTAGCCGGAGTTTGGCAGCCTTTGGCTTTCTTTAGCAAATCTTTAAGCGCGGCTGAACGAAAATACAGCGCGTTTGACAGAGAACTGTTGGCGCTGCATTTGGCTATTCGTCATTTCCAGTTCTGGCTGGAAGGACGGTGCTTCACCGCTTATGTGGACCACAAGCCGCTCACATACGCCATGGCCAAAATTTCAGACCCGTGGTCCGGCAGGCAGCAGAGGCAGCTGGCCGCAATCTCGGAATTTACCACTGACATTAGGCACGTCGCGGGCAAATTCAGTGTAGTAGCGGATTGTCTCTCACGCGCGTTCACGACCCCAACACGCGCAGAGGCAGAACGGGCCACCGTGACCGCGCCGCAGGAGAGCGGCACGGTGGCGCGCGCAGCCCCGGTGCACGTGGGTATAGATTACGCAGCCATGGCAGCGGACCAGGGGGCGGACGCAGACGTGCTCGCGCTCCAGTCTGGACCAACAGGGTTGAGGCTGGAGAGCAAGTGTTTACAAACCAGTATGCCCCCCCTGATCTGCGACGTGTCGACGGGGCGCCCGCGTCCGGTGGTTCCGGCCACGTGGCGCCGCCGTGTTTTTGACTCGGTCCACTCACTGGCGCACCCGGGGGTGCGCGCGTCGGTGAAACTAGTGGCGGAAAAGTTTGTTTGGCCGTGCCTGCGCAAGCACGTGAAGGAATGGGCAAAAACCTGCATTTCCTGTCAACGGGCCAAAATTCACAGGCACACAAGAGCCCCGTTAGAACCGTTCCGCATTCCGGCCAGAAGGTTCGACCATGTGCACGTCGACCTTGTGGGCCCCCTACCGGCATCACAGGGGTTCACGTATCTTTTGACAATGGTGGACCGCACCACACGTTGGCCGGAAGTGGTCCCACTTGCGACGACCACGGCCGCGGAGGTGGCTCGCGTTTTTTTAACGGCTTGGGTGGCGCGTTTCGGGGTTCCGTCGGACATTACGTCCGATAGAGGACCGCAATTTATCTCTGAGCTGTGGTCAGCGATGGCCAACGGCTTAGGAGCCAAAATTCACCGCACTACGGCTTACCACCCTCAGGCCAATGGTTTATGCGAGCGTTTTCATAGGTCTTTGAAGGCAGCACTCAGAGCGTCGCTCACGGATGCAGATTGGGTGAATAAACTTCCATGGGTTTTATTAGGGTTGCGTTCTGCGCCTAAAGAGGACTTAGACGCCTCCCCAGCGGAGCTGGTATTCGCACAAACTCTGAGGCTGCCGGGCGAGTTTTTACCAGAGCACCCAGAGCCCCCACCTCTCTCGGCTCTGGGACCGTTAGTCGGCACGGGGGCAGACACGCTCCCGGGTCCGGTTCATCACGCTTTTCCACGAGTTTTCGTCCCCAAAGCTTTGAAAAATGCCGATTTCGTTTTTGTCAGGCGCGAAGCCCTAAAAGCAACGCTCAAACCACCTTACGAAGGGCCATTTCGAGTGCTGGAGGCAGGTGATAAGCAATTTGTGCTGGATTTTGGAGACAGAAAAGAGACAGTCAGTATTGACAGACTAAAACCTGCTTTTGTCATGAAGGACGTGTCTGTACCGGTCGCGGTGGCGCCTCGACGAGGCAGGCCCCCGCAGAAGGCAATTAACCACTCTCTTCCTCAGTCAACAGCGCCGAAGCAGAAACGCACCGCAGGCAAGGCGGGGCCAACGCACAGCAGATTCGGCAGACGGCTGAAGCCCAAGCGGCGCACAGACTGAATGTTGGTGTTGATTATTCAGTAGTGAGTAAGGTGCTATTTAATTTTAGGAATTAGTCTGTTCTTCATCGTTTGGGGGGGGGTTATATGGCTGTGTTGTGAGACATGTATATGTTGGACACTGCATATGTGATTTAACCACGATGAAGGAGAGCCAGCCCCCTGCGGTGTGGAGCCACAGAGCCTGGACCCCCTGCGGAGGACAGGGGACAGAAGACTTCCTGACCACTGAGGCTCGGGAAGAGAGAAGGGGGAGTTATGTAAATAAAAGGCTAATGAATGTGAATAAAGAGATTTTGAGAGAGATGTGTGATTTCCCCCGCGAGGGAAATGGTTTGATGTCAGAATGTTTAAATGAGAGAACTTTGGTGTGTTCACTCTCTTTGTTCGCTGCTCAAGAATAAGAGCAGACAGTGGAATGATTTCTTGAATAAACTGGAATGGAAGACAATTCGGTTTCGTTATTCAAGTCTCCCCACACACAGCAATGAATGATCGCTGTGTTCAAGGTCCCATTTACTGCATTTTTTCTACATGCTGACAGTTCCCACCAGTTGAAATTTATGGGACATATTACCTTTAATTATTTAATTATTGCAGCGTCATTGTGAATCATCTTTCTGTTCTGTAATGAACTGTTGTAACTGTACTGTTCTTTGCTCATACAGTTGCATAAAAAAATAGAATTATCAGTATTTCTGCACTGATTACTTAGAAATGTCATCTAATTTTCATCAATTACATAAGTCAAATCCATCGTTTTCCTATCTGGTTATGCATGAATTCCTATAAATGAGGTGTTGTCAGAAAGACGGGCAGATGAGTCATGTGTCTGACGGTCGTATTTTTCAGCTGCAGCCCTAGAAGTGTTAAATGGTTGACAGCAAATGATACACTGCCTGGCCCAAAAAACAGTCCCGCACTCTAATATTTCGTTGGACCGCCTTTAGCTTTGATTATGACATGAATCACCATTGATGGAATAACTTGGTTATTCAGTATATTCAGGTAGTTAGCTGACCTCATTCTTTGGGTACATAACTTTGCTGAACCTAGACCTGACCAGCTGCAGCAACCCCAGATCATAGCACTGCCCCCACAGGCTTGTACGGTAGGCACTAGGCATGATGGATGCATCACTTCATCCGCCCCTCTTCTTACCCTGATGCGCCCATCACTCTGGAACACAATAAATCTGGACTCATCAGACCATGTGACCTTCTTCCATTGCTCCAGAGTCCAATCTTTATGCTCCTTAGCAAATTGAAGCTTTTTTCCTATGGTGGTGATATACAGTGTATATAAAAAAGTCTACACACCCCTGTCCAAATGCCAGGTTTTTGTGGTGTAAAAAAATGAGACCAAGATAAATCATTTCAAAACTTTTTCCATCATTAATGTGACCTATAACCTGTACAACCCAATTGAAAAACAATTTTCCCCTTTTAAGGGGAAAAATAATTAAAAAAAACTTACAATAACCTGTCTGCATAAATATGCACACCCTGTTATAACTGGGGATGTGGATTCTAACTCATGTTAATGGGAGTCAGTACACACCTGCCGCCATTTAAAGTGGCTCTAATTAACCCCAAACAAAGTTCAGCTGTTCTAATAGGCTTTTCCTGGCATTTTTGTAGTCACATCTTACAGCACAAGCCATGGTCCGCAGAGAGCTTCCAAAGCATCAGAGGGATCTCATTGTTCAAAGGTATCAGTCAGGAGAAGGGTACAAGAGAATTTCCAAGGCCTTAAATGTACTATGGAACACAGTGAAGACCCTCCAAAAATCATGAAAAGACGAGAAGAAAACTGGTCAGGGAGGCTGCCAAGAGGTCGACAGCAACATTGAAGGAGCTGCAGGAATTTCTGGCAAGTACTGGCTGTTAAATCCATGTGACAACCATCTCTCATATAGGGTGGCAAGACAGAAGCCTTATCTTATGAAGAAAAACAGCCAAGCCTGGCTACATTTTGCAAAAACACATTTGAAATCTCCCAAACGCTTGTGGGAAAATCTGTTATGGGCTGATCAAACCAATGTTGAACTTTTTAGCCATAATTCCAAAAATTTTTTCCAAACTATTTGGCCAAACACTATGCGACCCGAAAAGGATCAAGCGGAAGAAGATGGATGGATGGATGGATGGATGGATGGATGGAACACTGCTCATCACCAAAAGAACACCATACCTACAGTGAAGCATGGTGGTGGCACCATCATGCTTTGGGGCTGTTTTTCTTCAGCTGGAACTGGGGTCTTAGTCAAGGTGGAGGGAATTATGAACGGTTCCAAATACCAGTCAGTGTTGGCACAAAACCTTCAGACTTCTGCTAGAAAGCTGAAGATGAAGAAGAACTTCATCTTTCAGCACGACAGTGACCCAAAGCACACACCCAAATCAACAAAAGAATGGCTTCACCAGAAGAAGATTAAGGTTTTGGAATGGTCCAGCTAGAGTCCAGACCTGAATCCGATCAAACATCTGTGGGGTGATCTGGAGAGGGCTGTGCACAGGAGATGCCCTCGCAATCTGACAGATTTGGAGCGTTTTTGCAAAGAAGAGTGGGCAAATATTGACACATCAAGATGTGCCACGCTGATAGACTCCTACCCAAAAAGACTGAGTGCTGTAATAAAAGCCAAAGGTGCTGCAACAAAGTATTAGTTTAAGGGTGTGCATATTTATGTAAACAGGTTATTGTAAGTTTTTTTTAATTATTATTTCCCCCTTAAAAGATTTCAGTTTGTTTTTCAATTGGGTTGTACAGGTTATAGGTCACATTAATGGTGGAAAAAGTTTTGAAATGATTTATCTTGGTCTCATTTTTTTTACATCACAAAAACCTAGCATTTGAACAGGGGTGTGTAGACTTTTTATATCCACTGTACAATCATTTCAAACCTGTAAGCAAAAATGTTCCCTTGCAAACACTGCATCAGCAAGTATCAAAACTTCAGAGATGTTTATGTTGTCATTATATCAACAGCAATAATAAAATGATTTTGAAGTGGTGTGAAGGACGGATTAAGAACCTATTCCACAAAAAAAAAAGAAGCTGTGTTTTCATTAGTGCTTCTGCAGGAACTCATTGAAGGTTCTTTTCAGATTACAATTTACATAAAGGTGACTGAGCAAACATTTTGACCTCCTGGCCAGTAGGTGTCACACTTGTCTTGCCCTCACTGGCTGGCAGAGAAACGAGACATGAGGGGGGACTGAAAAGTTCATAGTGGTCAAATTTGACCAAATGTGGTTTATTTTTCAACATCATCTTCCCTTCGGTCCACACACTTCTTCTATCGGTGTTGCAGCGCTTGGATCCCTGCGGTTGAAAAATAAACTACATTTGGTCAAATTTGACCACGATGAACTTTTCACCCCCCCACACCCCTCGTAGACAGGACATGGCTAGCCACCAGGCTAGTCATGTTCCATATACACAGCTTATTTATATAATTACAGTAAATACAATGTACAATTATTTGTATATGCTATTATTACAATGCTACAAATGCTGTCAACCATTATAATTACCTACAGAATATGGCACCTCCAAGCAGTATTTCCTCTGGCTTAAAGACCTTGGTGTGGTGGCAACATATTTTTTGAGGGGGAAAGGGGGGCAGGAAGCACATGACACTATTGTAACCAGAACATGTTAATTTTATACTATTTATTTCTTTTTTCTATTTTGCACAGTAACTTTGCATATGGAACTTATTATTTGAAGTATTGTACAACCAAGGCTTGAATGTTGGAATATTGGGCCAGTTGGGGTCCCACCCAGACATCCTGTGTTTGAACTTTTTACTGGTGTCATCTTTCTCTCCTTCCTCTGCTCTCACCTCTCCTGGACCCTCTGCCGGAACACTTTCCTCTCCTTGGCTCATCTTGTCTGTTTCATCTTTCTCTCTCTGAGCCCTTTCTTATTCAGGTTCTCTCTCTGTCTACGGTGGTATATAAACAGATTAGAAAATATCAAGTGTCACGTTTTGTCCTGCAGGATTTTTTTTGTCATGGTTTACAGAAATGACAAAAAATATGTGTTTTTTTTTTTAATTTTTATTCTAGTGTTTCTTTTTTTCCACTGAAAGAGAAGAAAAGGTAAGGGAAAAAAACATTCATAATAGTAATTTACTCATGCATACTTAAATTATATGATCAGAGGTGGGTATAGTTGCCAGAAATTCTACTCATGTAAAAGCAGTGCTATGAAATTAATAATTAAAAGTAGACACTTAAAAACTTGAATAATGACTTCAGTCTTGAGGGTCTGAGGTTTTTCTCAAATTTATAATAATTTTCTTATAGTTTTCTACTTTTCTCTGTAAATTTATCTAAATTTGAGCCATTTTACTCAAATTTGTAAGTTCCTCTTGTAAAATTGAATTTTCTTGTATGTTTGAGACTTTATTATAAATTTGTGGATTATTTTATGGCCATTTTTTGTGTACTTTTTAAAATAAAATTACTGGGGTTTTTAAATATAAATTTTAAACAGATTGTGGTAAAATTTTGACTTTTTTTCCTTATATGATTTACACTTTTGACCATAATTTTGCAGAGCCAGAACAGAACAATAATTTAACTCTGATTTCAAAGAAAAAAAAAATCAATAAAATTATTTTTAATGATATAAATTAACTTAAATTACCAAAGATGCAGTTATTTCTGTTACAATATTTCTATATATTTATAGTTTTTTAGAACTCTCCTCACCACCCAGACAGCAGGAAAAACCTCCCTTATTTTGAAGTCCAAATGTTGGCATGTTTAGTTTGTCTGAAGGCTGTTGACGGATTTAAGTCATTGACTTGGTGAATTTCGGTCATCTTAACTTGCCAGGTACATAATAATGAACATAAATTAGTTAATGTAGTGGCTGGTGAAATAAATCCTCAGCAATTCATCAGTCCCCCTTGCCTTTCCCTGTATATGAAGCCGGCTGCATAAGAAGCCCAACTACACCTGTTTGCTGAGCGACTCTTCATTATTGTTCCCGTTACCAGCGGGTTAAACCCACCATAAATGCCTCCACTGCTTACATTCCTCTTCTGCTTTTTCCCACATTTAAAGTACTTTAATAAGATCATGCTTCTCTCGGACAGCGGAGCTAGTAGTGAGACACTCTGCCTGCTGACTGGAACACGTGGGTGGGGTGCTTCCAAACTCCGTGCAGATGATGGTCACGTGCGTTGTTCGTGTGCGCACTTATGGAGCGTCATTCCTTCATATTTTTTCTTAAATTTATGTTTCCTTGGCGTGGCAGCATAACTTCAAGCGTGGTGGCCCACCACAAGAAAATGTTACCAGAGGAAACCGTGTCCAAGTGCCATGAAAATGGCTGTGGCACAGGTGTAGTGTGGCTGACTACTACTTGGAGGGTCAGTGGCTCAATTCTTGCTCTGTCTGCAGTCTGTCTGTCGAAAGTGTCTTTGAGCAAGACACTGAACCCCCAGTTGCTCCTGATGGGTCAGGCCAGTGCCTTGCATGGCAGCTCTGTTGCTATCAGTATGTGAATGGGTGGATAGCAGAGTCTGTAAAGTGCTCTGGTCATCCAGAGATGAGTACAAAAGTGCTATATAAGTGAACACCATTTACAGTATGTTTTATCTAGTGTTTATATATAGTAGAGGCCACTGGAGCCTTGTAATCCAAGTGCTCAAATGGAAAAATTATGATTATTTTGGACCCGTTAAATTTTTTAAAGTATTTTTTCATCAAAATATGATTTTTTGGAGAATATAATGATTTTAATTCTGTACCTTTCTCAAGAGCTTGTCTATCTCACCTTTAACATTTTGACCTACATATAATTAACTGCTACAAGTAAATCTACATACATAAATTTTTACTCTCTCCACATTGTTTATATATTACCTAAATAAATTGTGCATTTAATCAGAAAAAAATATGTTTCTCATTGATGCTGTCTAGAATTTTTGACTTTGTTTTTAATACACCCCCCCCCCCAAAAAAAAAAGTGTATAAATATTTTAGCATGAAGTGGTACTGTAGATTCCATCAAGAGCACAATTGTAAATCATAAGTGTGAAATGTAAAAATCTTTGGTCATGGCTCACAGTTCTGCTACAAGCTTCAGTCAGAATTTACAAAAGCTTTAATAAAGCTACTAGCTGTCACGAGCCGAGCCAGTGTTGTCCTTTAGGCTCGGTTCTGACCATTCTCTGTGGCTCAGACTATCGGTATAATTACTTCCGCCAGGCCGAAAAGGCCAGGAGGAGGTTATGTTTTTGCCAGGGTCTGTCTGTCTGTTTGTCTGTCTGTCTGTTTGTCTGTTGGTTAGCAAGATAACTCAAAAAGTCTTGGACGGATTTGCATGAAACTTTCAGGCGTTGTTGGAAATGGTACAAGGAAGAACTGATTAAATTTTGGGGGTAATCCGGTTCACCGTCTGGATACAGGAATTTTTTTAAAGCATTTTTTTCAACACTGTGACATAGGGCCATTTTCAACATGTGCGCAGGCGCAATGGAGGGCGCTGGTCGTCGTGTCTGCAACACAAACTCTGCGTTCTTCAACGTTTTAGGCACAAAAGCACGCGGAAAACACTGCTGGCCTGGGCCCGCCAGCGTGCTTGTGTTTGCGCACAACTGCAAAACCTCACACGGGCAGCTGTCCGCCGACGGATTCTTTGGCAGAAATTCCCCGGCCAGCCATAGGAGCTGCGCATTTGGCAGAAATTCCCCGGCCAGCCATAGGCGCTGCGCATTTGGCAGAAATTCACCGGCCAGCCATAGGCGCTGCGCATTTGGCAGAAATTCACCGGCCAGCCATAGGAGCTGCGCATTTGGCAGAAATTCACCGGCCAGCCATAGGCGCTGTGCATTTGGCAGAAATTCCCCGGCCAGCCATAGGTGCTGCGCATTTGGCAGAAATTCCCCGGCCAGCCATACGCGCTGCGCAATAACGAGCTCTCTGCCGGCGAAGCTTCTAAATTCTCGTTTGCCGCGGAGCGAAACCCCAAAATAATATAATATAAAACCCACGGCAACCTGTCTACCCAATTTGCATCCGTCAGTGGAGGAGATGGACACAACAGCAACACTTCAGTTTATTACCTCCGCCAAGGAGGCAATGCTTTTACTACTGAACCACTAATCCTATCACTATCAGATTGATTGTCATTGATTAATTGTGTGTTTATTGCACTGTCCCTGTCAAATAAACAAATAATCATTGTGAATCCAATTGCTAGTCATATGTTTACATGCTCAAGGAATCTGAAAACGTACACACAAACACTGTATGGGGGGAATTGTGGCGCTTGGCGGAGGTCTGCGCTCTCCGAGTGCTTTTCTAGTTGTGTATTGTGTTACCTTTTGAGTTCTTGTTATTTCTATGTCTTTTGTTCTTTTTTTCCGTGACTGTGGCCACTGATCTGGCCAGCAGCTGTTAGGCAGCCTCTTTGACCTACATTCATGTGGGCGTTGTCTGACACTTGCCGGTCCGACCATGCCCCCTCTCTCTTGACAGCCAGCTGGTTCCACTCCGGTAATTGATTTTCCCACGCCTTGCCCAGGTGCACCCAATCTGTTATGCCAGCAATGCTTGTACTTTGCGGTGGTTGCCAGTCAAGCATTGCTGGACCATTGAATTGTCTTTGGGAGTATTGTGGCCACCGTTCACTGTGGTCTGCCTGCTGTACGTCCAGGCGTGTGAGTCTTGAAGTGAACCCTGTCATCCTTTTTGTAAGTCTGCTTAGTTTTTTGTGTATTATTTGTCTTGTGTCCACGGTACACTGTGGTCTGCCCGCTGCACGCTCATCATATGAGCTGTTTAGTGTACACTGTATCGTTTTTGTTAGTCTTTATTTTTGGAACTGTCTACCTCTTTGTTAATAAATGTGTTTGTGGTGTACCCTGCACTTAAATACGTTCTTCCTTCCCCTTCTCGATGTGCTGCGTAAAAGCGCATGAGGAGGCTTGTGACAACTAGCTATGGAATCAGTTACTTTGCAAGGAATATGCAG
This sequence comes from Pholidichthys leucotaenia, assembly GCA_020510985.1. NCBI lineage: Eukaryota > Metazoa > Chordata > Actinopteri > Cichliformes > Pholidichthyidae > Pholidichthys > Pholidichthys leucotaenia. Next base: position 97,042,698 of record CM035843.1, read on the forward strand.
CATTCAAAGCCTGACTTCACACACTGTTTTTGCTCCATTGGTTATTTCCTATCTGTAGTCTGAAACGCACAATGAAATAACAGAATGATTGATCTTCCAGGAGGGACCAACCAAAAAGCAGTCTTTAATGTGGTTTTGCTGCCTATAAGACAATTAAGCCTTTATTCTGAATAAATTAAATAATTATAAATGTGATAAAGCAACCTTGGAGAGATTTCAGTCCAGACAAGTGGAGCAGTTCACAAAATAGTTCCCCAATCACAGACCTTTAACAGCTGCTTCATCATTTCATGCAGAGTGTTATAAAAATCATCTAAATGCACATCGCATAATTGCCACCAGGCGTACTAAATATGCCACCAGAGAATATGTATAGCCACATTACAGCATGTTACTCTGTTGTGGGTGTGATGGAGAGCTGCCCTTCCTCAGAGAATGAGATTAAAATGGGTCTGAAGTGTGGGGCCCTCCAACAGAGACATTAATGAAACACACTGGCCTCCCACCGGTGGTGTCATTCACCAATAGCCTTACCCTAGATTTAAGAAAAACAATGTTGTTTCGTTATTAACCCAGTTTATTACTTATTGTACTTTAAAACACAAATGGCAATTCAATAACCCACTGTAAATAAAATATTCCGGACTCTAAAGTCGGTAAGGTGTCAAATACAAAAATAGAGAAACACAAAAGAAAAGAAAATGCCACAAATGCAGAGGCAAAACAGTCTTCTGCTGTGTCAACTCACTGGTCACAAATCCTCTGTGTTTCCCATCTCACCCCCTTGCTGCTTTCTGTCTTACACACAGGCACATTGCTTCATCCTTTGATCCTATTTTAAGTCTGCAGCAGTGATGGAATGTGCCGTGTCAGCAGCACTGCAGAGTGAGGTTCCTCGGAGAAGCCCTGGGCAGTGTGGGAGAATATCAATTAGTCCGAACCCCCCACCCCTCTCCTGCTTCCACAGCTTAGTGCTGACACCCGGGTGTGTCTATGCAGGTGTATACGCATGCATGTGTTTGTGTGTGTGAGCGCCTGTTTGATTCTCAGAGAGTTCGTGTGTCACTGTGAGAGTGTGTAGGCAATGCGTCAAGTGTAGGTGCACATAAATATTAATCATTTTCAGATGCGAATGAATGACCTATAGGTGTTTTTCTTTTTCCGCGATGGCTGGTTGAATATGATGGTAATGAGGGTGATGCCAGTCAAAGCTGGCTCTGTTTGTAAACTTTGAGAAATTCGAGCCAGCAAAAACTCCTGTGAATGTAAATGGTATCAGTTTTCAGTTTCAGTTTATTCACACACACATCACACATTATCAACAGCATGAATGAATTACATTATGAATTATCACCAGCATGATTAGCAGTATACAATAGGCTTTTTTTTTACATTGTTTTGGAGTGTGAATGGGTCATCCCAAATAAGCTATTTAAAGCTTTTAGTAGGGAGCCCAATTCTACAATGAAATGATGATGGATATCATTCTGATGTCTTTGTGTGAAAGAACAAACAAACATATGACAGACATATACAGTAGCACATAGTCCCAGCATTTGTTTACATTGAGATAGTAGGTGAGTTCAAGATATACAGTCAAGTTATTAAATACTACTGGAGTGAATCAACATATAAAACAAAATTACAATGGAGTAACAACTCATCAGTAAGTAAGTTTTGTGTAGCAAATAGATTAATTGTATAATGATAGGAGTTGCATTTTTAGTTTTTTTTCTTGAAGATGGAGATGGAAGGTGACATTTTTAGATTCTCATCAAGCTCATTCCAAATCTGCGGTCCTCTGCACACAATACTAAAACCTGGTGGATTTTAGTCTTTGTTTTTTCCCAGTAATTTGGTTTTTATTTCTAGTGGTTTAAGTGTGCATGGGAAGGAAGGTTGGAATGAGTTCACATAATTTATAGTTGAGTTTGTGGACAACCTGATACATTATACTGGAAATAATTATGCTCAGCAAGTCTTAGAAGATTATAACGATGGAAAAGATGGCTAGTAGGAGAATTATATTCACACCGTGATAAGGCACGTATGACAATTTGCTTGTGCCTGCAACAAAAACAAACAAAAGGCCAATATCAAAAAGCATGCATCTTTCACAGTACAGACTCAACAGGTACTGTATGTTTTATAAACACATCGCTTTTGCACTTGACAATATTTAGTTTGTTTACATGTGTGTGAAATGACAACAGACATCTTCATGCTAAAGGAGATGTTTAGCAACAGCTACTGGCTATATTTAGGGACTATTTTTTCTCAGCTGCACAAAATAACTGGTTAAAGAAACAAATGATAATATTTTGTCCAGTATTGCTGTCATTTAAAAAATTTTGCTTGCCTGAACTGTTGTATAAAAGCAATATTACACTCGACACCGTTATGGTATCATGAATATACAGTTGTGTGAAAAAGTGTTTGCCCCCTTCCTGATTTCTCATTTTTTTGTATGTTTGTCACAGTTAAATGTTTCAGATCATCAAACAAATTTAAATATTAGACAAAGACGAAACAAGTAAACATAAAATGCAGTTTTTAAATGAAGGTGTTCATAATTAAGGGTAAAAAAAATCCAAACCTACATGGCCCTGTGTGAAAAAGTGACCCCCCCCCCCCCCGCTGGTAAAACATAAATTAACTGTGGTTTATCACATCTTTGGAAAGCTGAGTTCAATTTCTCTAGCCACACCCAGGCCTGATTACTGCCACACCTGTTCTCAATCAAGAAATCACTTAAATAGGACCTGCCTGACAAAGTGAAGTAGACCAAAAGATTTTCAAAAGCTAGACATCATGCTGTGATCCACAGAAATTCAGGAACAAATGAGAAACAAAGTAAATGACATCTATCAGTCTTGAAAAGGTTATAATGTCAAGCGGGGGCCCTCGCGAGCCACCATAAGATGCCAACAGTCGCCAGTGAAGTTTGCATGATGTTTATTAATGAAGACGAACACAAGATAATACACAAAGGAACAGAAAGTAATGAGTCTTGGAGGGCTAAAACACAAAACACTAGATACGGAAACCGCAAGGCTGAACAAGCACACTTACGATTCAGGATTAAGACTGAGGATGATCATAAACGTGGAATCAATAAGGAATATTGATGTCTGAGACGAGGAACGCTCGCTCGACGTCTGATGAGGGAATCATCGACAAGACTGCTGCATTGTACCGCTCTTCAGCGCCTGCTTAAATGCCGGGCTGCTGATGAGCCGTAAATGCAGCACAGCTGTTTGGTTTTGACAGCAGGAAGCTCCTCCGAGCACTGTCACAATAAGAGCTCGGGGAGCCAGAAGGTAACCCTGCTGTCAAACCTGGTGGAGAAGATGTATGGCCTGAGCACGGACGAGATCAGCGCTCGGACCATGACAGTTCCTCCCCCCCGAGGGCGGGCTCTGAACGCCCAGGGACACCCAAGCCCCCCACCCCACCCCTCACCCCCCAGGGTGGGCGGATGGGGGAACAGGCCAGGAGGGAGAGGCCCAGCCATAGACCAAAAGACATGATGAAAACAAAGCACAGAGACAACCAGAAGAAAAAAAGGACAAAACTCCCAAATAAATGAATCACACAGAACATAGGGCACGATAACGGAAAATACAATGTTCCCAAATGCAAAAACCATGATTAAGGCAGACAATAAATTAAACAATTACAGGGCACGATAACAGAAACTACAATATTCCTAAAAGCAAAAACCATGGTTAAAACAGACTGCAAATGAAACAATTACAGGGCATGATAACAGAAAATACAATATTCCTCAATGCAAAAACCAAGATCAAGGCAGACTACAAATGAAACAATTACAGGGCATGATAACAGAAAATACAATATTCACCAAAGGCACAAAAACACACAGGACGACCAAGACAGGGAAAAAAAAACCCACATTAACACAGGCAGAACATAGAACAAGATTATCACCCCGCATGACCTTTAACCCAAACAATACAGGAAAAGGGGGACAGGAAGAGACCAAAAACACATGGGGACAGTTCCGGTGGTCTCCCCGCATCCCAAAGCCAACAGGGGAATATGAAGATCAGTACGTGATTGGGCGGCCTACCCCAGTCCCAGACCCGGAAAGTCCAATTCTCTGGCGGCCGAACCAGGTCGTCCTGCAGCAAACACAGAATGTCGGGTGGCCGACCCAAGGCGCCGAACCGGCGAAACAGTTTCTCGGGTGGCCAACCCGCGTCCCTCAGCCACCAGAACCGTGGAAAAACAGTCCGCGGCGGCCTCCCTGGTGGGGAAAAAACGTGGGAGAGCCGGGCCGAGCGTAGAAGGCTCCCAATGGCCCCCGGCGACGATGATCAGGGGCGATGACTTGGATGAGGGGAGAGAAGATGATGACGAGCCCGTCCAGTGTCAGGTAGCAGGGGATCTGCAGCTCCCTCACCGACCTTGAACCCTACTGGCGCTGCACCCGTGATGGACCCCGTTGGGACACGGCTGCACCCGTGATGGACCCCAACTGGGTCGGCGCAGCTCCAGGACCGACCTCCAACCCTGAACCCGGAACCTCCAGAACAGCGATCGGCACCAGCTCGGTACTGGCAACCCTGGGAGAAGGCTCAGGAGAAAGAGAAGAACCGGGATCAGGATCACCGGTAGCGACAGAGCCCAGCGAGACGAGTTCGGGTGCAGTAGACAGCTGCTCCTGGCTCGTCTCTCTGAGAAACAGGCAAAAGTGCTCCAGAATAGAGAGGAGAAAAGCAAAATAGAGCACTTGCCTGTACTCGGGTTCTGTCGCTGTCCAGGACTCCGATGATCCGGGCTCAGACAGGAGGAGATCGTCTTCCGGCTCCCACTCAGCTACATCGGGCTCCGCAGCTGGCATGATGGTTTCCGCAGCCTGATGACCCTCCGGTGCTGGCGTCCATGCCGACAACCCACACGGCATGGTGGCAGGGGACCCCCGACCCGCTGACTCGAACTGTTCCAGCGTGGAGACCCAGGGATGCTTTGTCGTCAGCGCAGGCTCCAGGCTGCTGTCTGCTCTTCTCCTCTGCCCTCGACGTGGCTGCGGGGCTGGAACGAGGCTCTCCAGAACCACAGGCCCCCTCCTCGTCTGGTGACGTAGGCCTGGCGTCGTGGACCGCTCAGTGGAGGGAGACACAGAGGCAGCAGGATTAGCAATTAATGCTACAGCAGGTGGTGGGAGCTCGGGGGACTGCAAACCCCGAACTCCGCCCCCAGGGGTCAAACAAGGCAAATCATAGCAACGAGGAGAAGAATGAACTTGCACTTGCCTGCTTCCTGGAGGTCCGATGACGCCTGCTGTAATGGACGTTGCTCCTCCCTTTCCCCTCCAGATGGTGACAGAGGGCTCCCTGGAAGGACAAGGGGGAGCTGCTCGTGATGGATCAGGAACGGGGCTCGCCGAAGCAGGACTCTTGGCACACACAGCAGCCGGGGAAGGCGTCGAGGAGGAGGGGGCGACAGCCGAGACGAACCGGCCACGGAGCGCTGACGGAACAGCAGGAGAAGATGACCCCGGGGGAGAGGCTGCGGGGATTCCCTCCTGGCGAGGTGCCAAAGAGGCAGCTGACTGTGAGGTTGAGTCACTCTGGCGGCCCGGAACAGGATCCGGACGGGGTTCTTGCTGAGGTTGACCTTGGCCGTGGCGCCGATGTCTTCGACGGCCCCCAGACGGTGCGAACTCCTGGGCTGGATCGAGGACAGGAACGGGATCCCGAAGCGGGGAGCGGGGATGCCTCCTCCTCTGCTTCCTGCCGTAGTCCTCCTCCAACATACGGAGAATCTTGCGCTGTGTGGCGATGTCATCCCTCCTCGCGCTGACTTCAGGGTGGTCGGCGTAGCGGGGAAGATGATTTAAGGCATCCTCAGCGCAGTCCAAGTACCAGCGTACGTCGCTGTGATAGTCGAGGAGGGAGGCAGAGATGAGGGTTTCATCTACGTATTCCAGGACATCCGCCAGCTCGTAGCTCTGACTCCGAGCGCGGCCCCTCTGCGATGGCATTCTCTCTGCACGCAGTACCCAGACAGGAAAGAGCAATGTCCAAATGCAAACTCACAAGGAACGGCGTCTCGGTTTAGCGCCTCCGTTTAGGCGCCCTGGCAGGAGTCTACTGTCACGCAGGGGCCCTCGTGAGCCACCATAAGACGCCAACAGTCGCCAGTGAAGTTTGCATGATGTTTATTAATGAAGACGAACACAAGATAATACACAAAGGAACAGAAAGTAATGAGCCTCGGAGGGCTAAAAGACAAAACACTAGATACGGAAACCGCAAGGCTGAACAAGCACACTTACGATTCAGGATTAAGACCGAGGATGATCATAAACGTGGAATCAATAAGGAATATTGATGTCTGAGACGAGGAACGCTCGCTCGACGTCTGATGAGGGAATCATCAACGAGACTGCTGCATTGTACCGCTCTTCAGCGCCTGCTTAAATGCCGGGCTGCTGATGAGCCATAAATGCAGCACAGCTGTTTGGTTTTGACAGCAGGAAGCTCCTCCGAGCCCTGTCACAATAAGAGCTCAGGAAGCCAGAAGGTAACCCTGCTGTCAAACCTGGTGGAGAAGATGTATGGCCCGAGCGCGGACAAGATCGGCGCTTGGACCATGACATATAAAGCCATTTCTAAAGCTTTGGGACTCCAGCGAACCACAATGAGAGCCATTATCTACAAATGGCAAAAATATGGAACAGTAGTGAACCTTCCCAGGACTTGCCGGCCGACCAGAATTACCCCAAGAGCGCAGTGACGACTCATCCAAAAGGTCACAAAAGACCCCACAACAACATCCAAAGAACTGCAGGCCTCACTTGCCTCAGTTAAGGTCAGTCTTCATGACTCCACCATAAGAAAGAGACTGGGCAAAAATGGCCTGCATGACAGAGTTCCAAGATAAAAACCACTGCTGAGCAAAAATAGCATAAAGGGTCATCTCAGTTTTGCCAGAAAATGTCTTGATGATCCCCAAGACTTTTGGGAAAATACTCTGTGGACTGATGAGACACAAGTTGAACTTTGTGGAAGGTGTGTGTCCCATTACATACAGTATAAAATTAACACAGCATTTCAGAAAATGAACATCATACCAACAGTAAAATATGGTGGTGGTAGTGTGATGGTCTGGGGCTATTTTGCTGCTTCAGGACCTGGAAGATTTACTGTGGTAAATGGAACCATGAATTCTGCTGTCTATCAAAAAATCCTAAAGGAAAATGTCCGGCCATCTGTTCGTGACTTCAAGCTGAAGCGCACTTGGGTTCTGCAGCAGGACAATGATCCAGAACACACCAGCAAGTCCACCTCTGAATGGCTTAAGAAAAAACAAAATGAAGACTTTGGAGTGGCCTAGTCAAAGTCCTGACCTGAATCCAATTGAGATGTTGTGGCATGACCTTAAAAAGGCGGTTCATGCTTGAATACCCTCCAATGTGGCTGAATTACAACAATTCTACAAAGATGAGTGCGCTAGAATTCCTTCACAGCGCTGTAAAAGACTCAGTGCCAGTTATCACAAATGCTTGATTGCAGTTGTTGCTGCTAATGGTGGCTCAACCAGTTATTCGGTTTAGGGGGCAATCATGTTTTCACACAGAGCCATGTAGGTTTGGATTTTTTTCCCCTTAATAATAAACACCTTCATTTAAAATCTGCATTTTGTGTTTACTTGTGCTATCTTTGTCTAATATTTAAATTTGTTTGATATCTGAAACATTTAAGTGTGACAAACACTTTTTCACACACCTGTAGTAACTACGGCTGTGATGCTCGGAGGACATTAGACGTATCACAGCCACAGTTACTATAATCACGATACCGTAACTTTGTCTTGTGTAATATTGCTTAATTAACAACACCACTGGAAAAAACAGTGATATGATTCCTCTCAGCTTAAGAGTCTCTGCAGTCCACCCTGACCAAACATTTCTGTTCTCTTCACCCATTTTTACACACCCAAAATATCACACGTGACTTTTGAAAGACAGCAGAAGACCATTAATAACAACAGTTTGGCCTAAAGACAATACATTATTCTCACATAAAGATGATAATTTCAGGTATGCGAAACATTTCCACATATGTCAGCATTTGTACAAAACTATGAAACACAACAAATAAACACTTTACAGAATCAATCTACCTGCACACAGCAAAAAAAGGAGTTCATTTGGGGTTGTGCCCTCTTTTAGAAACAGCATGAACTCACCCAAAGAAACCATCCATTTCACAGGTGATCATTTATTAGTATATTGCAACATTTTATTAACATTTCAAAATAACCTGTGTAGTAGTCTTGAATCTAGTTTGAAAAAATGTTCTTCACCAAAATTCAAGGCAAAGTGCAGTGAAGATACAGTGCCTTCACACACAGCACTGATGTCAATAACTATAATGACGATAAACTGCAACAACAAAACTAATGAGAAACAGCTGAAACCTCATCACCACACCTTTCACCTCTCATGACGGAAGTGTCCCTTTAAAAGAATCAATCTGTGCTGTTTCACATTGAATCCACAGTGATTACATTTTATGATAGAAGTCCGGATGACATGACAAACAGTTAATAAGAGAATCTCAGCCATAACCATAAAAATGATTTCTGCCTGTGCCTATGGTGTCTAGTAGGTGTGTTCTATATTGCTCTCATTTTATTATTTCCCACTTTAAAGTCTATTAAGATGCGTTTGTATGACACGCACCATAGATCTCCAGTGAGACAGCATGTGAATGGGACATCAGCCCCCTCTGATTGAGAGCGCCAATAAAGCTCCCCCTCCCCAGAGACAATGAAAGATTAATGATGTCTGCAAGGCCCAAAATGATGGCGCTAATCGTCATTAGGCGGTGCCGCACCTTGGCCGCCCTGACCCTCTCGGCTATGAGAACAAAGTGAGAAGGATGACAGCAGTCACTACAGCGGTAATGTGTATGTGCTCAAGTGTGTCGGCTAATGGAAATGACAAAGGGCCGAGGAGCTGCAGTGACTAGCGTGGAGTGACGAGGTTAATGCTGTCGAACAGCATCGGTGATTAACCAGCAGACGTTACAGAACACTCAGACGCCCATTAAAACCGCCGCAGTTCAAATGTTACTACAGCTCTGGATACATCAGGAAACTCGTTCTTCTCAGGGGTGTTACGCAGAGTGTGATACGATGAAGTTTAAGACACATGCCGTGTGTTTTTCCTGAAATTTCAAATCAGGCATTTTTGGTATGATTTAAATACACATTCCAGACTTAGGTTAAACAGTATCTTTATACATTTTCACTTTTTGCACAGTCTGTCTTGTTTCAGGGCACGATAACTTGTTAAAATAAATTTAGCTTGTAGATACAGTAGCTCCAGGAGAAACTGCTGAGTTAAGGACTATATTAAAATGTATTGAGACATAGTACAGCATCAAAATGAGTTTGTGATCCCTTGGGTGTGTTCCACTGCTTTATTAGGGCAGGAATGAGTCTGTCTAAGCTTTCAGGCATATTTGGAGTCTGTAGTTTCTGTTGGGCAGCTCAGTGGTGCAGTGGTTAGCACTGCGGCAGCACAGCAAGAAGGTCATGGGTTCAATCCCACCCCTGACCATTGGTGACCCTTCTGTGTGGAGTTTGCATGGTTACTCCGGTTTCCTCCAACAGGCCAAAGACATGCACGTTAGGTTAAATGGCATCAACTGGGGATTCTAAATTGTCCGTAGGTATGAATGTGAGAGTGAATGGTTGTTAATCCTGGAATTTCCCCATTGTGGGACTAATATAGGCTTATCTTATCTTGTCCGTCCCTCTGCAGTGGAGAGGCAGGTTGTACCCTGCCTCTCGCCCAAAGTTGCTGGGATCGGCTCCAGCCCCCCCGCGACCCATAAAGGATTAAGCAGTAGAAGATGAATGAATAGTTTCTATTGTTTGACATGACAGCATTAGCTGTGTCAGTGAAAATCAAAGAAAGCTATTATGAGGCTGACAAAATGAAAAGAAAACTATTAGAGGCATTTGTCAAACCTTGGGATTACTGAAAATTGACTGCATGGAATATTACTAACAAGAAAGATCCTACTGTTTAACAAGTAAAAGTAGTGTTTCCCTATGGTATTAATTAAGGGTAGACACACAAAAAGTCACTTAAGTATTTGTTAAAAAAGTAACTTGAGTAGTGATATATGCGGGGGGTGGGGGGTGGGGGGGGTTATAGTGGTCAAATTTGACCGAATGTGGTTTATTTTTCAACATAGTCTCCCCTTCGGTCCACACATTTCTTCCATCTGTGTTGCAGCACTTGGATCCCTGCAGTTGAAAAATAAACCACATTTGGTCAAATTTGACCACTATGGACTTTTCAGCCAATACATTGGTGCATCCCTAATATAAATTATTCACATGTGCCTCTAATATAATCCACATTAAACACTGAAATAGCAATAAATTCAATATTTCCTCCATTTAAATATATATATATATATATATATATATTCTAAATTCACTAAAATGACTAAAGATGCAGTAATTTATAGTGTCAACAAGTTATCACAACCATATTTCTAAGTAGTTTTCAAATGAGTGAAATCAAAAGTAAGTCAGTGAGTATGACCATATTATTTAATAAATGTATTCAAGTTAAATTAAAACATATCCTATAATAAAACAATCTTTCAAAAGTACAATTTTGTGAAAAGCTAATTGATTATAGGCACTTGAGTAAATGTAACAAAGTGCCACCCACCTCTGTTGTGATGTTTAAATGTTCTAATTTAAAACTTTAAATTGTGAAGAAAAGCTGCATATTAGGACAACAATGTGTCTTAAATGTCATGGATCTGGATGAGAGCCGCACATCCTCGCTGTCATCGGTCTGTTTGTGTTTACCTCCATTCACCAGGAACCACATTCACCTTCAGCTGGGGCTAATCACCACACCTACCTCTGACCGTCCCACACTACTATACTTAAGCCTCACTCTAAGCTTGTAGTGGTGTGGGATTGTCCTGTTGAACTGCTTTCTAACCTGCCCACCTATCATCTCCTGCTCCCCAAGCTCCAGTTCTCTCACCCAGCTCACCTGCCCCTTCTCCTAACCTCCTACCTCTTGGACCTCCTCACTCTGGACTCTGCCCCAAGAAACCCAAGATTCATATTTAAAACCTCAAACTCACCTATTACTTAGGACCCTATTTGGTTGCCCACCTATGGGTTGAAAACCCCACTCCTGGATTCACTGCTTCTCTTTGACCTATAAGCAAGACAAAATACTTACCGATCCAAAACCTTGCCAACCAACCAACATGAGCACAGAAAATATCCCCCTGTAGCTCATTTAATTAAGTTTTTTGCAACATTTGGCAAGCAGCCACTGAGAACAAACAAAACACCCAAATTATGTAAATCAATACTCTGATGAGAAGATGGTATAAAATGTTAGAGGTGAACACTGCCTCAGCACTGTGTTAAGCTTTCAAGATAGCGGAGTGAGTGGTCTCAGTCTTGCAGGCTCAGCTTAAATAAATTTTTTTAGTTGTGGTTCAGCCGGTCTGGATTCGGGGGTCAGACTCGATCTCTGTTTTTAAGAGTTGTTTTGCGCTCGCTGTGAGAATTGGACTTTTGGGACTGCTCTCATTCGTGAGTGAACTGATTGGCGTTTCTTTTCGTGGTTCGCTGCTACGCTTAACCCGAAGCGTTTGCTAGGCTAACGCTATAGCTAACGCCATAGCTAGTCGTAGCACCTAGCACCGACACGGAGAAGCGACTCTGTCCCCGGTGATTGGGGCTCGCCAGAGGAACAAGCCGAGGCAGCAGTTGGATGGGAGCCGGATCGGCGTTCAAGTGCAGCGGTGGTGGGAGATGGGGACCAGTGGAGGACCACCGGGGCCCCAGCCGGAGTCGGAGCCCAGTTGCAGCGGCGGGGCTCGGCGGAGGAACTACTGAGGCAGACGGCGGTAGGTGGTGGGGCTCAGCGGAGGATCTACCGGGACCCCAGCTGGACAGAAGCAGGATCGGAGCTCGGCTACAGCAGCGGTGGGCGGTGGGACTCGGTGGAGGAGCTTCCGGTACCCCGGCTGGACAGGAGCTCGGTTACGGCGGCGGTAAGCAGCGGGACTAGCAGCGGAGGGGGCTAGCTGAGGCCCAGCTGGATTTGAGGTTGGTCAGATCGGATACCGGCGACACCAGCAGAGATTGTTTTACTATCCACAGGTCAGTAAAAATGCCACCAAAGAAGGAGGAAATGGAAGAGATCAAAAAATCTCTGAACTTCTTGTCAGAAGAACTGACCAAAGTGGTTAGTCAGCAGGCTAAAATAATAGAGCTAATGGAAGAAGTCCGAGAATTAAAATTAACAATTAAGGAAAAAAACAAAAAAACTGCAGACTTGGAGCGACGCGTCGAGGATCTTGAACAATATTCTCGTATGGATGATTTAATTATAAGTGGACTAGACATTAAATAGCAATCATATGCTCATGCTACAGCAGGATTGAGAGGAGAGGATGCTCCCCTGAGTGAATCAGTCTCCCTGGAAAACCAGGTGCTTCAGTTCCTTGATAGTAGAAATATAAAGGTCGAAGCAAATGCAATTTCAGCCTGTCATACTTTACCCAGAAAGGATAATAAAACAAAGAAATCAATTGTGATGCGCTTTGTGAACAGAAGGGTAAAGAATGACATACTGAGGCACGCCAGAAAGCTACGGGGAACAGAAGTTTACCTAAATGAACATCTAACAAAAACTAATGCTGAAATAGCACGGCAAGCACAGATGCTGAAAAGACAAAATAAGATACAGGCAACATGGACAAGAAATTGTAGAGTTTGGATCAAACTAAATGGAACACCTGAGGAAGCAAAGAGTATAATAATCAGGGATGTTACTGACTTAAATAAATACAGATGAACACTGATTAAGAAAATTAAGAGACTATAAAAATCCATATCCACACACACGGCAAGAATAGTTCTTTTGACATACCATGTCAATGTACTTAAAAAAATAAATAAATAAATAAACAAAACGAACAAAAAAACTTTTGACTGACTTGAGTAGACATCAATTATCCCCAGTTGGAGGAAGTCATTTGACACAGAGTGAGGAAATTCAAACTCTGAAAATATGCCATTATGCTGAACATAAACTACAAGAGATGGAAAATGATATTGATCCTGATAACCACTTTTTCAATAATATTCATAATCATTGTGAATATTACACCGAAAAGCAATTCAAAAGTCAGGTGCAACTAGATGTTAAACTATCAATAATACACTTCAACAGCAGAAGTCTTAAAATCTTTCCACAGATTCAGGACTATTTAAAACAGCTAGACAGAAAATTTACAGCTATCGCAGTCTCTGAAACTTGGCTTAATGAAGAGCAGGCTCCCCTGATGGCAATAGAGGGATATCAGATGTTTCATATTAACAGATCTCAAAAAAAGGGTGGTGGTGTTGCACTGTATATTGATGACCTGTATAGGTGTAAGCTTGTAAATGGAATGTCCTTTGCACTACCAGGGATTTTGGAATGTGTTACTGTTGAGATTGACCAAGATAAAACAAAAAATCTAATTATAAGTTGCATATATAGAACGCCGGGAATTTGCATTGAGACATTCAGAGATAAATTAGTCGAGCTGTACAATAATATTACTAGTAAGAAAATGGTAGTAATTTGTGGAGATTTCAATATTGATTTACTAAATCCATATCAACAAAATGTAATTACAGAGTTCACGAATTCTATGTATAGTATGAGTCTATATCCCACAATAACACATCCCAGTAGAATCACAGTTCACACTGCTACACTTATTGACAACCTGTTTGTTAATATTATTGATAAGAAAATAGAAAGTGGATTATTGATAAATGATATAAGTGACCATTTGCCAACCTTTGCACTTATCCATGGCCACACGGGGGCCAATACAGAAAAAATTTTAAAATTGTTCAGATATAAATCACAAAATGCAATCAGTTCTTTTAAAGAAGACTTCCTAAAGCAGGACTAGACAATAGTCTATGTATCAGATGTAAATGAAGCCTATGACACATTTATAAACACTGTACCACTCTTTATGAAAAAAAATGTCCATTAGTAAAGAAAAAGCTTAAACATAAATTTGCCGATAAGCCATGGTTAACCAAAGGATTACAAAAGGCGTGTAAAAAGAAAAATTTATTATATAAAGCTTTTCTAAAGAAAAGGACAAAAGAAGCAGAGCAGCGGTATAAAACATACAAAAATAAGTTAACATATATAATAAGATGTAGTAAAAGAGACTATTACAGTAAAGAACTGGAGAAAAACAGAGACAATATTAAAAATACATGGGCAATACTTAACAATATTCTTGGAAATAAAAACAGAAATACAAGCTACCCAACCAATTTTTCAAAAAAAATTATAAAACAACTCAGAGTTAATCTGAATCAGATCTGATAAAATGTGAGGAAACAGGATGCCAAGATATTTAATTCCTAATTTTGGCCAAGAGAAGCCTATATTTTGACCAAATGTAAACAGTGTTTTAGGGCAATAAGATGTTAGAGGGAGAATTTCTGATTTTATCCAGTTAACTCTATAACCAGACAAACGTGAAAATTGGTTAATAATTTTAAGGAGAGCTGGAATTGATTTTTGAGGTTGTGTAATCAGTACCAATGCATCATCAGCATACAACATTATCTTATGGGTACTGCCATGGACCTGAATACCTGGAAAATTGCCGTCTTTGCGGATAGCAACAGCTAATGGTTCTAATGCCAAAGCAAAAAGCAAGGGACTTAAAGGGGAGCCCTGGCGCGTACCCCTATAAAGTCTAAAAGATTGTGATGTAACTCGATTTGATATCACTGAAGCTCTAGGTTCATTATATAGTAATTTAATCCAAGAAAGAAACTTTTAACCAAAACCAAAAGTCTCTAGAGTTGCAAAGAGATACTGCCACTCAACCCTGTCAAATGCTTTTTCAGCATCCAGGGAGAGGGCTGCCACTGGAGAGAGGTGTGCAAGTGAGGGATCATTTTGAACTAACCATATGATATCAATAAATCGCCTAATATTGTCTGCCGCACCCCTGGAACGAATAAAACCCACCTGATCAGGATTTATAAGAGATATCATTACTTTATCTAATCTTAATGCCAAAATTTTGGAGAGAATTTTACAGTCACAGTTTATAAGACTAATTGGTCTATAATTCTTGCTAATTGGTCTATAATTCTTGCTTGAAAACCCATCCATCCATCCATCCATCTTCTACCGCTTTTCCGGAGGTCCGGGTCGCGGAGGCAGCAGTTCAAGCAGAGAAGCCCAGACTTCCCTCTCCCCAGCCACCTGCTCCAGCTCTTCAGAGGGGATACCAAGGCGTTCCCAGACTAGCTGGGAGACATAGTCTCTCCACCGAGTCCTGGGTCTGCCCCGGGGTCTCCTCCCAGTGGGACGTGCCTGAAACACCTCAAGTGGGAGGCGTCCAGGAGGCATCCTAATCAGATGCCCATACCACCTCAACTGACTCCTTTCAATGTGGAGGAGCAGCGGTTCTACTCTGAGCCTCTCCCGGATGACTGAGCTCCTCACCCTATCTCTGAGGGTGAGTCCAGCAATCCTACGGAGAAAGCTCATTTCAGCCGCTTGTATCCGCGATCTCGTTCTTTCGGTCATTACCCAAAGCTCGTGACCATAGGTGAGAGTAGGAACGTAGATTGACTGGTAAATCGACAGCTTTGCCTTAGAACTAAGCTCCCTCTTCACCACAACAGACCGGTACAACGTCCGCATCACTGCAGATGCTGCTCCAATCCGTCTGTCGATCTCTCGCTCCATTTTCCCCTCACTCGTGAACAAGACCCCAAGATACTTAAACTCCTCCACTTGGGGCAGGAGCCTGTCCCCAACCCGGAGAGGACAATCCACCTTTTTCCGGCTGAGGACCATGGACTCGGACTTGGAGGTGCTGATTCTCATCCCAGCCGCTTCACACTCAGCGGCAAACCGTCCCAGCAAGAGCTGTAGGTCATTGCTGGATGAAGCCAACAGGACAACATCATCTGCAAACAACAGAGATGAGATCCTGTGGTCACCAAGCATGACACCCTCCATTCCCTGGCTGCGCCTAGAAATCCTGTCCATAAAAATTATGAACAGGACCGGTGACAAAGGGCAGCCCTGGCGGAGTCCAACTCTCACTGGGAATGACTCCGACCGAGTGTTGGCAATGCGAACTAAACTCTCACAACGGTCGTACAGAGACCGAATAGCTCGTAACAACAAGCCCGATACCCCATACTCCCGAAGCACCCCCCACAAAAATCCACGAGGGACGCGGTCAAATGCCTTCTCCAAGTCCACAAAACACATGTAAACTGGTTGGGCAAACTCCCACGAACCCTCAAGAATTCTCGAGAGGGTAAAGAGCTGGTCCGATGTGCCACGGCCAGGACGAAAACCACATTGCTCCTCCTGAATCCGAGGTTCGACCAACGGCCGGACTCTCCTCTCCAGTACCTTGGCATAGACCTTCCCAGGGAGGCTGAGGAGTGTGATCCCTCTAAAGTTGGAGCACACCCTCCGGTCCCCTTTTTTGAAGAGAGGAACCACCACCCCGGTTTGCCATGCCAAAGGCACTGCCCCCGACCTCCACGCAATGTTGCAGAGGCGTGTCAACCATGACAACCCAACAACATCCAGGGCCTTGAGGTACTCGGGGCGAATCTCGTCCACCCCCGGGGCCCGGCCACCAAGGAGATTTTTAACCACCTTGGCGACCTCAGCCCCTGTGATAGGCGAGTCATCCCCCTCGTCCCCAAACCCTGCTTCCTCTGTGGAAGGCGTATCAGTGGGATTGAGGAGATCCTCGAAGTATTCCTTCCACCGCCCGACGATATCCCCAGTTGAAGTCAACAGTGTCCCATCCGCACCATACACAGTGTGGACGGGGAGCTGCTTTCCCCTCCTGAGCCGCCGAACAGTTTGCCAGAATCTCTTTGAAGCCGACCGAAAGTCTTGTTCCATGGCCTCACCGAACTCCTCCCATACCCGGGTTTTTGCTTCAGCAACCACCCGAGCTGCACTCCGCTTGGCCTGCCGGTACACCTCAGCTGCTTCGGGAGTCCCACAAGCCAACCAAGCTTGATAGGACTCCTTCTTCAGCTTAATGGCCCCCCTCACCACTGGTGTCCACCACTTGGTTCGGGGGTTGCCACCACGAGATGCACCGACCACCTTGCGGCCGCAGCTCTGGGCTGCCGCTTCAACAACAGAGGTGGAGAACATGGCCCATTCAGACTCCATGTCTCCAGACTCCCTCGGAATGTGGTTGAAGTTCTTCCGGAGGTGGGAGTTGAAGACCTCCCGGACAGGGGCCTCAGCCAGACGCTCCCAGCACACCCTCACTATACGTTTGGGTCTACCAGGTCTGAATGGCTTCCTCCCCTGCCATCGGATCCAACTCACCACCAGGTGGTGATCAGTTGACAGCTCTGCACCTCTCTTTACTCGGGTGTCCAAGACATACGGTCGCAGGTCTGATGATACGATAACAAAATCGATCATCGACCTGCGGCCTAGGGTGTCCTGGTGCCAGGTGCACATATGGACACCCTTATGCTTGAACATGGTGTTCGTTATGGCCAAACTGTGGTTGGCACAGAAGTCCAATAACTGAACACCACTCGGGTTCAGATCGGGCAGGCCGTTCCTCCCAATCACCCCCCTCCAGGTTTCACTGTCGTTGCCCACGTGCGCATTGAAGTCCCCCAGTAGGACAATGGAGTCTCCAGGAGGAGCACCCTCCAGCACCCCAGTCACAGACTCCAAAAAGGGTGGGTACTCTGAAACATCATTTGGTGCATAGGCACAAATGATGGTCAGGACCCGTTTCCCAACCCGAAGGCGCAGGGAAGCAACCCTTTCGTCCACCGGGGAAAACTCCAATATAGAGGCAGCAAGGTGGGGCGATACAAGAATACCTACCCCTGCTCGTCGCCTCTCGCCCGGGGCAACTCCAGAAAAGGCCAAGCTCCAGCCCCTCTCCAGGAGACTGGTTCCGGAACCGGAGCTGTGTGTTGAGGTGAGGCCGACTATATCTAGCCGGTATCGCTCAATCTCGTACACCAGCTCAGGCTCCTTCCCCACCAGAGAGGTGACATTCCACGTACCAAAAGCCAGTTTAGAAAGCTTG
Organism: Pholidichthys leucotaenia; assembly: GCA_020510985.1. NCBI lineage: Eukaryota > Metazoa > Chordata > Actinopteri > Cichliformes > Pholidichthyidae > Pholidichthys > Pholidichthys leucotaenia. The sequence continues at coordinate 97,060,877 of CM035843.1, forward strand.
GGATCAGTCCGCCAAGGTCTCCGCCTTTGACTGCCACCTAATCCACATAGCACCGGACTTCCATGATCCCTCCTGCAGGTGGTGAACCTACTGGAGGGCGGACCCATGTAACTCCTTCGGGCTGAGCCCGGCCGGGTCCCATGGGTGGAAACCCGGCCACCAGACGCTAGCCTTCGAGCCCCTCCCCCAGGCCTGGCTCCAGGGTGGGGCCCCGGTAACCCCATACCGGGCGGGGTACACTGAATCCTTGATATACAATTTATCATGAGAGTCTGTTGGATCGTTCTTCGTCTGGCCCTTCACCCAGGACCAGTTTGTCTTGGGAGACCCTATCAGAGGCAAATTGCCCCGGACAACATAGCTCCTGGGATCACTGGGGCACGCAAACCCCCCCACCACGATAAGGTGACGATCCATGAGGGGGGCTTGAAAACCCTTGCTTGAAAAATTTAAAATAGACATAGAAAGGTGGTCACCTCTTTTTTTGTCTCTCTGGGGCAAGGTCAATGTTATTAAGATGATTTGTGCACCCCGATTTAATTACCTTCTGCAATCTCTTCCTCTTAGGATCCCAGTTGGTTATTTTCGACAATTTGATAGGTTGTGCAATAAGTTTTTATGGAATGGTAAGCGCCCTAGATTAAAGTTGAAAAGATTGCAGAAGTCTATAGATTCAGGAGGTTTGGGGGTCCCAAATTTGGTTTTATATCATTACGCTTTTAGTCTTAGACATTTGATTCATTGGGCTCTCCCCCCTGAGAGAGCTCCCCCTTGGTTTTATTTGGAGAGTTATTTGAGCAGCCCTCTTCCCCTAGTACATCTAATCACAATTAAACTGTCTCCTGAATTTCAGTCGCATCCTATTATATCCTTTTTACAATACGTTTGGAAGAGAGTTGCTTCTATACTAGAGTTTAGCTCTCATCTTCATTCTATGGCTTCTATTTGGCTTAACCCAAGTCTCCATATTGGAAAATCCCCATTTATGTGGAAAATCTGGGTGAAAAAGGACATCTTGATGTTAAAAGATCTATATGAAGGGGGAGCTCTCAAATCATTTGATGTTCTACGGGCACAGTATGGACTACCACAGAATCAGTTTTGGAAATATCTACAACTTCAACATCTGCTGTGTCAAGTCTTTGGATCTACAACTACCCCTCCTCCTGATGTAGATTGGCTCATCCAGGCTTTGAGTTCCTGTGGCAAAAGATCTAAGGCCTCAAATTTCTATTTAATGCTCCTTAAGAGTTCAAATAAAGATTCTACATTCCTTAAACACGTATGGGAAAAAGATCTGAATTCACAATTTACTGATGTTGAATGGGCAAATATTTTAAAGAATGGGAAGAAAGTGTCTAGGGAATTGAAAACCAGACTTGTTCAATTTAAAATTTTGAATCGATTTTACTGGACACCTTGTAAAATGTTGAGAGCGAATCTCACTCACTCTTCAAGCTGCTGGAGATGTCTACAGGGGGAGGGGACATTAATCCATATGATCTGGAGTTGTCCGGTAATACAGGACTTTTGGTTGCAGATCCATAGACATATTATGACAATTGTTAAGCAAGAAGTGCCATTTACTCAGAGACTTTTTGTCCTTGGGGATCCATCAATGATTCAGGACCCAATCTCTGATGCCGAGTGGATCCAGACTGCTTTGATGCTGGGCCGAAAGTTGATCACTTTTTACTGGAAATCTTCCTCTGCCCCACCCGTAGCTCAATGGCTCAGGGAGTTGGGCAAGCTTGCTGCACTAGAACGCCTTTCATATAAGCTTCTGGACAGGATGGACAGCTTCTATAATAAGTGGGGATCCTATCTTACCTTTATAGGTGTAGTAGATTAAGCTAATCATCTTAAGAATATTAGGGTGGAAATGGAATGTTTTATCCTCTCACTGGGTATACTTGTTTGTTTTTTTTTCTTTTTTTTTTTTCTTTTTTTTTGTGTTTGTTTGTCTCTGTTTTATTTTCTAAATTGAAAACCCAATAAAATTCAAATTACAAAAAAAAAAAATAAAACAACTCAGAGTGTGAATGCAGTTTCACCTGCAGATGAATTTAATAACTTTTTTGTTAACATTGGTCCTAATTTGGCTCGAGAAATACCCATTACGGCACCTATGGGTGATACAATAAGCAAAAACACTGCTATAAAAGACTCCATTTTCATAAAGAACACAGGCGAGATAGAGGTCATTGAAATTGTTAAATTGTTTAAAAGTAAAACATCTACGGACTGTGATGGTATTGACATGCTCTTAGTCAAAACTATTATTGAATGCTTAGTGAAACCACTGACGTATATCTGTAACCTGTCTCTCCAAACAGGTATATTTCCCAATGCAATGAAAATAGCGAAAGTAATTCCGATATACAAGAAGGGTGATAGAGGGGAACTTTCAAACTATAGACCAATTTCACTATTGCCGCAATTTTCCAAGATACTTGAAAAAAATATTCTATGAGAGAACTGACAACTTCTTACTGAAGAATAATTTATTGTGTGAGCAGCAATATGGGTTCAGACACAAGAGGACAACTGCATTTGCTCTAATGGAATTTATAGAAAAAATATCAACTGCCGTTGAAAATAAAGACTAATCAGTTGGGGTATTCCTGGATCTTAAAAAAGCATTTGATACAGTGGATCATAATTTATTATTAAAGAAACTACAAAATTGTGGTATTAGGGGAGTAGCACTGTCCTGGTTATGTAGTTACTAAAGAATAGATATCAGTGTTGGTAACAAAAACTCACAGTTACTGAAGGTTACTTATGGAGTCCCACAGGGTTCAGTTTTGGGGCCATTGTTATTCAATATGTATATAAATGATATATGTAAAGTTTCAGAAAAAATGGATTTAATATTGTTTGCCGATGACACTAATTTATTATGCAGTGGAAGCAATTTGGAACAACTTTTGGATACACTCAGAAAGGAATTAGGAAAGCTTAAACTGTGGTTTGATTCAAACAAATTAACGTTCAATTTAAGTAAGACAAAATTTATAGTTTTTAACAACCATCACAACAACTTAGTATCTAAACTCAGTGTAAATGGTGTAGAGGTTGAAAGGGTATCCAAAACTAAATTTCTTGGAGTAATAATTGATAATAAACTGTGTTGGAAGTCACATATTAATTATATTAAAGGTAAAATATCCAAATCAATTGCTATACTACACAGAGTGAAATATTTGCTGAATCAACCCACACTATATACCTTGTATCATTCATTAATACTCCCATACATGACATATTGTACTGAAGTATGGGGAAATACATATCAAACAAACATATATCCAGTCTTTATGCTTCAGAAGAGAGCTATTAGAATAATAAACAAAGCTGCTTACAGGGAACCAACAAACCCACTTTTTCTTAAATTAAAAGCTCTCAAGTTGAAAGATCTGGTTGACTTTAAAACTGCAGTAATAATGTTTAAAGTGAAGAATCTATCACTGCCCGCAAATATCCAAAAGCTGTTCCAAATAAGGGAGAAACAATATCATTTCAGAGGAACATGTATATTTCAAAAACCTTCAGTGAGAACTACCACCAAGCAACACTGTGTCTCAGTGCAAGGAGTCAGATTATGGAACGATTTTGGACCTGAATTAAAATCATGTACAACGCTTGGACAATTTAAACAAAAGCTAAAGGAAGAAATACTCCAAACATATATACAAGATGACATATAAAATCACATAAGGATTGTCATATCCAATCTGCGTTGTGTTGTTGCTTAGTTTTTTTTGTCACATTTTGTCTTAGCTTTGTTCTGAATTGTAATCGCTCTTGTTTGTTTTTCTTTTGAATTCTTGGATGGAATATGGGTGGGCAATATAAACTGCGGCTTCAGCCATCACCCATTTCGGATAACTTATGCTGAACTGTATAATCAGAGGAGTTATTGTCTAATTTGACCTTGTTGGATTTTCTTTCCCCCTTTGTTATATTATTCTGTTTCTTTTAATCTGTACTTTTAATCTATCCGAAATAAAGATTGATTGATTGACTGTAGAACCAAAGATAAGCCAGAGCTGAGATAATGGCGATCACTTGTACCACGCAAATGTCTGCACAAGAAAGTTTTTCTATATGTGCATTAATGTTTTAGGCATCACAAGATTAGTTAACTACATGACAAAAGAGAAACCATATCGGTGTACTATTACAGATAACATTATGCTTTCATCTGTGTAACCTAAATTCCACCTCCTCCCACCTCATTCCCTGGCTGCACACTGTGAGTCCCACTCCCTGCCATGGAGCGAGGCCCATTTCTGACTCTGGCGACTCTTCTCCCGTCACCTGCTCCTCATGTGTGTCTGTGTCTGCCACAACCTGAGAGGAGCATTTATAGAGGGAGGTGGGAAAAGGAGTAAAATACAACAACTGACAATAGCTATTATTGTCAGACACTATACAAGTTTAAATTGGCAGCTTCTTAGGCTTGCTGCATGCACGATCATGTTATTTGGCAGTTAGACTATTCCAAATTTCCTTTATTTTTCATTTTTTTGCAGACTTAGGAGTTTTTTCATCTTCTGCAGACTGACTCAGAGATGTTAGTTCACAGCTCTTTGTTGGACACACCATCTGTTACGGGCTTTCTGGTTTTTCCTCGCTCAGAGATGCTGTAGTTCTTCATGACTTTGGCAGCTTGGCGTCATTCTCACGCTGCAGACTGAATGTGGGACACTTCCCCTGTGTGCTGTTTAATGACTCTAATAACAAATTTGACATTAGTGTCGAAATGTTTGCGTGGTGCCGTGTATGAAACATATTTGGAAGCATGAAAAATGGTGTGCTCAGGACTCTCATATCCAGATAATGTGATTAGCTGTGCTTGCAAGCTCCTGTAACTCTGTCTATGCATCACATTTGCTCTTATTGGAAACTTTTTTTAAATCCCTTTTATTGTTTCTAAAAGGTGCAGCAGAGTAATAACTGTAGGTATCAACATTGCTTTGATGCAACTGAAGTAGCTAATTGGTGTTTTTCACAACTTTGATAGATTACACACATTATGCCACAAAATACTGTAGTCCTAAAAGATTACTACTAATCTTCTACTCATCTTCGTATTAAGTTGCTCTGACATTTCCATAGCTGCTAAATTATTAACTTTAACCCCATTGTTCAACAGTTTCATTGTCAAAAAGATTAATTTCTCCAAATTCATGTGCCGCACCAAATAAACTGGTCAAGGGAACACAGTGTATTGCATGAAATACAGTTTAACACCATGAACACCAACTATAATCAGCTGCTATTTTATAATATTGTTAAACACAAGTTTTGCTGGTATGATCTGACTCACAGCTGAACGACGGTGGCATTGCTTTACCATGCTGCAGCCACAAGAGAGCAGTGCAGGGCTCAGCAGGACACAGCATCGGGATCACAGTGATGATCAAGTTAAAAAGAGAGAGAGAGACTGCACTGCACACATATGGTTGTACAAAAAAAGCTTTTTCTTTCATTCTTAAAAGTTCAAAGTGCTGTGATGGCTTCTGTGCGCTGATAAAAAAAAAAAACTCAAACAAGCAAAAAGGACATCTGACTAAATGGAAGCCGATCGACTTTGATTTGTAAACGCAGCAACATAGTGCAAACACATTCTGTGAATTAAACATAGGGCAGATTCCTCTGAAAGTCAGGGTCTGTCATGTCCCTGTATTGTGCATAATGTATCCACTATATTTAGATTTTAAATGCTCCACTCCACTCAGGCTGCCATCTGTTACACAGACTGAACTGAAGTTGAGGCCGTTCACAAAAGAAGACAGCGCTATATTCCCTAAGACCACCAAGATGCCCTCGAGTGGCCAAAATGTGGGATTTGTAAAGCTGTTGTTATTGACGACATTCCCTTTGCACCATAATTTGTCAAATCTAAGTTTTTTTGTTTTTTTTTCTGCAAACTGGAGTGACACATTGCCAGGATTGTGGTGAACTTGCTGCAGAGATGTGACCTGACTGAAGGAAGGGAGGCTGCTTTGTTAGCAGTCACCAATATTAGGGTCAATGGCAATAAGCCAAAGTCTGACAGTTGGTTTCTGGGTGCTGTAAAACCCTGATTGATCTCCTACTGTCAACAGTGACTACATTGCACACCAATATATATGTATATATGGGTGATCATGCATGCGCATTAGGAATAAAGATGCCAGTCAAAATTAGGAAAAATGTTTTAGCATGTTATGCAGTAGATAGGTTTCCAATAGCAGTCAGTGGTGCAGCACTGGCGGATCTTAACAGCCACAGGTCACTGTCGATGTGAGCCTGATGACCGTAGCTGGCATGGTGTCTGCGCACCCTTGAGTTCGCTTTGAAAGCAGACATTGGCCTTTACCAATCAATCACTGACTGTCAGAGTGGGCGGTGTCAAAACAAATCAAGAGTTTAGCAAAGGTGTGATGTTCTTGGACCTGTTTAGACAGTAAAGACCCGAGTGTTCAGTGCAGGTGCCACAAAAATCAAGCAATGCCAAAAGCAACAGCAGAAAAATGTGACATGACGCACAGAACAACAACAATAATAAAACAAAAATACAATTCTCTTCTGTGTAAAATTATGTAATTAAAATATAATGTATGTCAATAATGACAAATAATAAGGGCTGGGATGATTGGCTTTAAACATCCCCCCCCACACACTTATTTTTACTTTGTGTCAGAGATATGAGCGGAGTAAAGATGAAAAATGCCTTTTAAAATGAGTGTTTCATTTGCATGTCTGCTGTTAGGGCCTAATGAGAAACGACACATTTGTAATTATAGTGGACTATAATTAGCTGGCGTGTAAGTGAGAAGCCAGAACCCCAGACTTCATAAGTGGGCTCCAAGTGGGGGAGGTGTGCCTTAGATTGCATTGCGTGTGAAATTAAATGAATGAACGCAAAGACCTTCCACATGAAACCCACTGTTGGGGTACGACATGATTTAAGAGCTGAGAGAGAAAAAAAAAAAAATTGGCAGGACAAAAGCCTGCTGTGTGGACATGGATGTTGGCCTTCAATGTACTGCTGAAGCTCACTCCTCCTCCGTGACGCCTACTTACAGAGGAGGTGGAGGAGGACGAAGAGGAGGGACATGTTTTTATCCTGGCCCTCAGGATATTGAAGATTGAGGATTTGGAGGAAGATAGAGCGGTGCTGCTGATGATGTAGTTCAGGTTGACACAGAGTGACACACCTTTGACTTCCTGAGAGCACCAAGTGTGCACCCAAACTATAGACCTGTGAAAAGACAAGATCTTATTGGCTAGTAACACTAGACAGCCATGTAGTGACTATGTTTAAATCCACACCATATTTCGAATACGGTGTTAACATGTACAGCAGCTACAGAAAAACTCCTGTTTACATGTTAATCAGCATATTCCCAATATGCCTACTAGTGGTGTCATCACATTTTGATCCTTGAAAACAAGGCCAATGCAAGCATCTTCAACAAAAAGAAAAACTCCGTTGCATTGCCAAAATAGTGGCAATAAATAAGCAGATAAATAAGTGCTACATGCAAAAAAAAATTACTTTAGATTTGTATTTCAGTCTGACATAACAGTTTATGAAGGAAGAAAATGACAAAATATGGAGAAAAGGAAAAAAAATATTAATTCACTTCACCAGTAAGATAATCTGACACCTGTATGGCTTCACTTTCCAGTTTCCCTTTTTAAATCTTAAATTAGTTAGTCTTTAAATTTAATTAAATGAAGATGAATTGAGTAAATCGTAGAACAAGTAATTTATATATTTGTTGTTTTTTTAATGGCACTTTTTAATGTCTAGTTTTACAAAAATTAATTAGCCATTTATTAAATTATTTCACTTTCTAAAAAAAGTCACAGGAAGCAAGCTGAATTAGCAACAAGTGTGAAAAATGTTGGTAGGTCTATTTCATCTGGATAAAGCGTTTACATGTCTGAACAACCACATGTCTTAACTCTGCTATTGCCAGGATCACCAGTCCACACCACAATACTTAGAACCATCTGCTCATCGTCTAGGGTCAGCAGGTTTATGGTGTTCTACGTAATTTAAAAGAGCTACTTTGCTTGGCTGTCATGAGTTCAGGAAAGGCAGACGCATCTCCAGCTGCTGCTGGTCTATCAGCTCTCCATAACTGCCCCTATTAACTCCAGTCTCCCAGCCTGGTTACTGGCCAGCATTGGCAGTGTCCTGATTTCTTATAATATTTGTCACACTTAAATGTTTCAGGTCATCAAGCAAATTTATTATTATTATTATTATTATTATTATTATTATTATTATTATTATTATTATTGCTACGTGAACTGTAGCCGCATTCACTGTATAGATGAATCCAGAGAATAGGCTTTAAGTTCAAGTAGCAACCACAAGGTGTCACTAAAATCAGAATTTCTTAAAAAATAGATACAGTTCTCAAGATTCACTGTAGACACAGTGATGACAGCAGAAAACGAAAGCTGGCTGAGGTGATTTTTTTCCCCCTTGTAAACCATTTTCTAATGCAAGTCATCATGCACACAAGGAAGCCTACTGCATCACAACAGCATCACATTGTCATGAAAGTAATGCATGCAAAGCATGCGGCAGGTGACTCTGACATAGTGGCATCTTTTCCCCAAGGGGCACATGTCTTCTATTAAAACCTCGTTTCAGTGTTTTCTCAGCCATTGAAGGCGATGACCTTTCGACACTGAGCTAAAAATAGCGACACTCAGAAATAAGGGGGGAGCTCTTGGGATAAGTGAGACGCTTGTGAAGAGAAGGCACACAAACACATGCACGTCTGCGCTAACAAAGACACATGCAGGGACATTAGTACATATACACATCAGCCCCCTGACACCTGGTCAATTTCTGCTTAGGGAAATACGCTTGTTTCATCTGGACAAGGTTCAATTAGATTACTTTTACTCATCTATCTTAATGAGAGGTCAGAGTCCTGTCTGTTCTCAGCAAACTACAAACAGCAGTCTTTTTTCCCTAGAGAGGAAACTGTTGATTTTAATGCAACGGCTAACTGCCGCTTTTGGCAGAAATTCTGACTACTTCTCATTGAAAATCTCAATGCAAAGCCAATGAGAGAAAACTGTATTTAGAAACTGTATTTATAATACAGTATAAATAACAATAATATATAATAATAATATAAATACAAAAAATATATCTTTAATTACATGATAGAGAAAAACTGTCATGAATCGCCCCTTCAGGGCAGAGAGGAAGACCCAGATGCTGAACTGCTAGTTGTCCAATTTATTTAGGAGAACATAAAGTCCAAGAAGTAAGCGAAATAAACTTACATCAACAGAGGAATGCAGGGAAAATGGCGAGGACACAAACAGGAATGCACGTCGGAAGAGGGTAGGGGTTCCGACGGAATAGAGAAACAACGAAGACAACCATGAGGCACTGACAAGTGAGTAAACGAAAAAGCAGTCTTATATAAGGCAGGCAATCAAACACAGCAAGTGCCATCAGGTGTGGCTCACATGAGCGAGCAGGTAGACCTAATTACTAGGCACAAATGACTGAGCAACACAAACAGGGTGATAACAAGGTGGGAGTGTCTGGAAACCGAGGTAGAGAGCTCCTGCCACAAAGAAACAAAATATATACGCTAGAAACTAAATGCCAGGATAATAATAATAATCACAATAAGGACATGAATGCATAACAGAACAACTGACAACTAGGAACACATCCTAAACCAACATACAGTAAAATAAACACAGACACACACACACACACACACACACACACACACACACACACACACACACACACACAACACTGGGAAAATAAAGGAAATAATCAGAAATAAATTAAGAGCCTAAGCACGGTGACACACCGCACTCAGCTTCGTGACAGAGCCCCCCCCCCCCCCCAAAGGGTGGATACAGACACCCCAGGGTAACATCAAAGAAAAAGAGAGACACCCCCCCCCCCCCCCCAACAGGAGAAGAACAATGAATCAACCCGGGAGGACGGTGGGAGAACCAGGCTAGGGGGGACCGGAAAAACAAAACCCCACTCAGGACCTACACCAGGCAAAAACCCAACCATCTAAGCCCCCCTGGACCAAAGAGCTGGATAGTTCAGGCGGGCGGCCAGAGTCCCAAACCCGCCAGATGGCATGATGGAAAAAGTCGGGTGGCTTCCCAGAGAATGTGGACCACCCACACCCCGCGGCACAGTCTGTCGGGTGGTCTGCCAGAGTTCTTTAACCACCTGAACAGAAAGGGTGGTCCAGGAGGCGGCTGCCCAAAGTGAAGAACAATGGATGTCAGGTGGAGGAGAGGGAACCACAATGGCATCTGGCAGAGGAGGGGGAACCATGACGGCGTGCAGCAGAGGAGGGGGAACCACAACGGTGTCAGGCAGAGGAGGGGGAACCACGACAGCATCAGGCAGAGGACGGGGAACAACGACGGTGCCAGGCAGAGGGGAGGGAACCCGATGCCTTTGGACTGCTCTGCCGCACCCTCGGTGGTCTCTGACTGGGACATGGCAGCACCCGTGGTGGCCCCGGGCTGGAGCAAAGCTGCATCCGTGGGGGCTCCGGGCTGGAGCGTAACAGCACCCACGGTAGCTCCAGACGGGAGCATAGCTGCACCCACGGTGGACCTGGACTGTGCCAGAGCTGCACCTACGGAGGTCCCAGGCTGGGACAGAGCACCCGCAATGACCTCATCAGCTGGGGAAGCAGCACCCTTGGAGGCCCCAGGCTGGGACGGAGCACCCGCAAAGACCTCAGCCGATGGGGGAGCTGCACTCACTGTGGTCTCAGGCGGCGAGGCTGGACCCACAGAGACCTCTGGTGAAGTTGGAACATCCTCGGTGACCCTAAGGAAAGACTCCGACAGGAGAGGCAAAGAAACAGGGTCAGGGTCACCAGTGGCAGTGGAGCCCGGCGAGATGAACTCAGGTGCAGCTGACAGCTGCACTTGTCTCTCCCCACCAAAAGCCAGGCAAGATCTCTCCAACATAGAAACAACAAAGACAAAGGAGAGCACTTGCCTGATCTCAAGCTCCACTGCTGTCCAGGACTCTGCCGATCCAGACGATGGTTTCTCGGGCCCAGCCCTCTGGAGGTCCAACTCAAACTCTGCTGTGGTGGCCCTGGCAGCAGGCATGGTGGTCGATGCAGTCCCAAGACCCTCCCAGCGAAGTGGCCCACACAGATGGCTTGCCTGGCGTGGACACAGGAGGTCGGCTTCCTGCTGGCGCTGGATCCTGACCTGCTGATGCCAGGGGATGCTCCATCGTCAGTACATGATTCAGCTTGGTCGCAGCGCTCTCCCTCCATCCAGACCATGGCTGCGGGGCTGGAGCCAGGTCCTCCAGGGCTGCAGGCTCCCCCAACATCCAGCAGCTTACTCCTGGGGCCGGTGGACACTCAGGGGGCAAAGGAGGAGACACAGAGAGAGCAGGTAAAAGGTGTGTAGCTGCAGCAGGCAGTGAGGACTCAGAGGACTGCACAAGCTGAGCCTCACCACCGGGAATCAGGCAAGATAATTAATGCGTCAAAGATGGAGAATGAAAAAACACTTGTCTGTGTTCCTGGGGCATGATGTTTTCTGCTGCAGCTGGTCTACAGTCATCCTTCTCCGTGGCTACGGTGGTCGTGGGCCCCTCAGAGGATCATGGAGGAGCCGCCCCTGCAGACACGGAGACAGGCGGATCCGGGGAAGAAATGGCCGAACCCTCAACAGCAGGAAGGAACACCAAGGAGGAGAGGGGGGCAGCAGCTGCGGGAAAGGATGAAGCTGACAAGACAGCCGGAGGGAAAAATGGCAAAGAAGGCACTGCTGCAGAAGTCTTCTCCTTCAGTGAAGGAGGGGCTGCTGACAGGGAGGTGGAGGCGTTCTTTCAGTGGTCCAGAGCTGGATAATGTTGTCTTGGAGCTGGAGACGCGGGTGCTGGAGCCAGAGCTGGCGAACAGGGAGGGGAGAAGGATGTCTGCCATGGAGAGTGCCTCCACGTCGGCTTTGGTCCTGCTGGAGGCGGTCCCATCGTCAGCCCGGGGAACAACCACTGAAGCAAGGAGACTGTGGACAGCAGTTCCGTGAATTTGGGATACTTCCTCAAGCCGGGATGTGCCTCCACAATCACCACTGCTCCATTTACGCATTCCCAGGTCTTCTTTGGTCCATGGGCGGCGGAAGCTTCATCCACAAAACTTTGGATAAATTCAGCAGCCCACTCCTCCTCCAGGCTTGGAGACCCAGCGGCCAATCTTCCTTTGTTTGCTGAAGGGCAGCGTGCTGGGGACATGGTGATGGTCCGGACAAAACAGGTGAGCGAAAAAAAAAGGCACAACTAGCAGCAGCTGGGTCTCAACTGGTCAGTGCCTATTGTCATGAATTGCTCCTTCAAGGCAGAGAGGAAGACCCAGATGCTGAACTGCTAGTTGTCCAATTTATTAAGGAAAACATAAAGTCCAAGAAGTGAGCGAAATAAACTTACATCAACAGAGGAATGCAGGGAAAACGGCGAGGACACAAACAGGAATGCACGTTGGAACAGGGTAGGGGTTCCGATGGAGTAGAGAAACAACGAAGACAAACCATGAGGCACTGACAAGTGAGTAAACGGAAAAGCGATCTTAAATAAGGCAGGCAATCAAACACAGCAAGTGCCATCAGGTGTGGATCACATGAGCAGGCAGGTAGACCTAATTACTAGGCATAAACGACTGAGCAACACAAACAGGGTGATAACAAGGTGGGAGTGTCTGGAAACCGAGGTAGAGAGCTCCTGCCACAAAGAAACAAAATATAAACGCTAGAAACTAAATGCCAGGATAATAATAATAATCACAATAGGGACATGAATGCATAACAGAATGACTGACAACTAGAAACACGTCCTAAACCAGCATACAGTAAAATAAACACACACACACAACACTGGGAAAATAAAGGAAATAATCAGAAACAAATTAAGAGCCTGAACACAGTGACACACCGCACTCAGCCTCGTGATAAAAACAATCCCATCAGTGGAACTCTGGATTTTCTTTACAGTGTTAGCACATTTTCATACCTTTTTTAATATTATTTGACAAAAACTCTTGAATGTTTTGTATTATCCAGTTTGATTGGGAGAAATTTTGATATTTTATTTTTAGCTCATTTTGGTAAAGGTGAAACACACAACAGAATTAAACATCTGTGGCCCTTCTGTGTACCTCACCATTGAGCTGCTGCCCATCTTCATGCTGTCATGTTGAAGTGAAACCTGACACCAGTAGGGAGAATGTTGGGAGCATCCCGACGTCAGTGCATAGTGATTGGATATTTTGCAGTCAGGCATTTCTTCCCTGGGTGCCTGTGTGTGGTTGAGTACTGCTTACTGCAGACTCAGGCACACATGAAGGGAGCAATGTAATATATGCACACTACTAATTATGACAAAACTGAAATCCTGCGGTTCTGTAACCTCAATAATTTAAAGATATGGCTTGTCAACCACACTTTTTAGTTTAGTTGGTAGGTGGACTGCTCCATCACGGGCAGTATGGTTAATAGTGGGTCGCACTTTTGCCTCACAGCTAGAATGTTTCTGGTTTGAATCCTCTTTGTGGAGTTTGCATGTTCTCCCAGTACCCAGGCTTGCTCTGGGTACTCCGGTTTTCCCCAGAGCCAGGAAAACCTGCTCTCCTGAGTCAAACGATGTAGTAATACTTCTGTTAATTCACCACACAGGCTTTTGCTTTTTGTTTTGGTGTTCACACAGACAGTCAAATTTCCATTAGTAGAGAGACATAGTGAAAGCCGAGACAACTGTGCAAGCTAACTGTTGCTAAGTAACACACAAGAAGCTCGGTAGTACACACCAGTGATTTCTGTGGCTTGCCACAAGCCTACACATGCTGCACAGGTAAACATACTGAGTCAAGTTTGCATGTAGACTTGAAATCCTCACAAGTAGGTTGAGCAGTAAATATCCTTAGGCACTACTGATAAGGGCAATTTTATGATAATATTCACATAAGGACATGCCATCTCCTTAAGTATACCAACATTAAGTGCCCAGAAAAAAAATGCAACAGGGAGTGGAAAGGGAGTATATATATCTAATAGTGAGGAACAAGTGATTGAGGAGAGAATTGTGCTGTGCAACAGCAGCAGGAAAGTCAGGCCATGTAATTTATGGGCACCTATACTGATAAAACATGAATCTTGTCCATGATGTGCTGAATCATTTGGTGCACATACCCATTCGTACACTTCCCCCTCCCACATATATGCATGCGTGTACACAAGCAAATATGCACATGACACCATTATAGATTAAACTAAATCTTAAATCTAAACCTTATCTAAACAAACACCATTATATACCACACGCTCAGTTACAAACAAACAAAAAAAAGTAGCAGCCAGTCCTCCCACCTTCTCTTCTTCTCCTGTTGCACTTACTCTACAAGGCAGAGCATTCCTAATAAAAACACTTTATTATGGGCTCTTTTCATTTGGATCAAGTAAGCGGCTGAGTTCAGCTTTTTGATAAGTCGGACACTCATTACAACCGTTAGCATGACTTCATCTGTACAAGTCAGCGTGGCGCAGCATTAGCTGATTAAACAGAACATCACCTCACCCATGGGCAGTGGTGGCCTAATGGTTAGGGATGTTGACTGGTGAACGGAGGGTTGTGGGTTTGATCCCTGGACCGGCAGGATCAGATCTGGGTGGGACACATAACAAAGCAGTGTTTGCCCCACAATCCTTAACCCTACCGTGGTGCCCTTGAGCAAGGCCCTTAACCCCAACTGCTCCAGGGGAGCTGCTCAGTGGCCACAGGTCAGTCTGTGGTTGTACTGGGCAGCTTCCTGGTGTTAATGTGAACAGGGTGTCTTTGAAAAAGAGAGGTTGCCTCTCAGTGGAACTGCACTGTATAACTAAAGATTCAAAGATTTTATTTGTCAATACTACTATATGTACAGGACACACAGGAGAATTGAAATGGCATTTGTCTCTCTCTTTAGTGGTGTGCACAATATAAAAAAGAAAAAGGAATAATGCTGGAAAAACAACAGCAGCAGTCTATGTACAGTAATGCTACCCATAGTGTAAATGGCCACAAAAGATAGACCAGGACCTCCCATAGAGCAAATAAAGATAAACGATAAATGATGAGACCCAGCAGTCTTATATGCAGAAAAGTAGAGCAATAATACTCGTAGTACCAAGTTCAATGCGGTAGTATAGGTGCAGACAGTAACAGATAGGACTGCACATGATCGGTATTACAATTACAGACAGCAGCAGATATGGCATTTGTGCAAATGGTTGCAGTGAAGTGCAGAGACACACAGCAGCAAATGTATTACTGTTGGTGTGCCAGTCTTTCTGTGCCAACAGCTGAGGTAGTTATTGTGCAGGTGAGTGCATTACGGTCCGGGTGGAGTGGGGTGAGGGGGAGTGGACAGAGTACAGGGTCCTGATGGCCTGATGATCAAAGCTGCTTAGCAGTCTTGTGGAGTGGGCTCGGAGGCTCCAGTACCTTCTCCCGAGGGCAGAGGGCTGAAGAGGGAGTGTGAGGGGTGGGAGGTGTCGCCTGCAATGTTGATGGCTCTGCGGGTGAGATGGGTGAAGTAGCTCTCCGAGAGGGGGGGCAGAGGGGTACTGATGATCTTGCTGACTGCTTTCAAGGTTAAATGAAAATAAAATAAACCTCACCCATGCTAAATAGATTGGAGTAACTATGTGCATGATCTGCTACAGTCATGTATTGTCATGCTATGTTGTGTTTATAAATGAATTTGATTATTCTGATCGGGGTTCGTCTGATAAATCCAGTCAATTCTGTCCTTATTGTGTATCACATTATTCAGTAATTACAACTACACAATATAATCAGCACATTATGCGCCATTATTCTTCTGAGATGGAAGTAAATGATTGGAGAGATACCAAATTGGAATTAAATTATTTGCTTTACAGTGTCACAGTCAAAGTCTGTTGCCAATTCGAGAATGGGTACAAACTCATAAGCTCAATATTTATCTGGCATGCTGCAGATGGAGTGGGGCGGGGGTTTCACCCGGGAACAGTCCAAATGTTTAATTTTCCACTTATTCATGGCTAGCGTTTAAACACAAGCATCCTGTTGAAGGGGCAGTGTGGTCCCACGGAGAAACGGAGCCAAGCTGTGAGTGCGGGAGATCCTTTTCAGCAGCAAGATCACTCTGTGCTGCTTTCACGTGTCGCCCTCCAAATCCACTCATTAGTCCACTAGGTCTTCACGTCAACACTTCCTTAATTACAACAATGTGTCCATATGTAATTGTCACAGTGGTTGAACACACTAGCCATTACACATTGGTTGGTATAGTAAGAGAGAGATTACCAAGTGTCCAAATGCAGAGGGCACGCATTGATCGCTGCTGCATAGTAATAAACAGTGGACACTTTGTTGAATATTCATGGACCACCGTGCTCCAAGGTGATGTGTCTGTGGGTGGACGGGGTGGGGGTGGGGGACCTGTCAGCGAGAGCAGAGCTGCTCTCTGCTCTTTCACCGGCCCCCTTATCTCTTTTATTTTGAAAGCACCGCATGGCAAAAAGCGTCTGATGTGTTGATCGGAGCGAGGTCACTAACAATGAATGAAGGAAAACGAACATTTATGAGCTAAATACAAGAAGGGGAGATATGGCTTCAGAAAGAAAGTGTGTGTTTTTGCCTATATTGCTGCCTATGAGCCGGACTGATTCAAAGTCACCGATGCAGCAAATAAAACCGAATGACACTAGCAAATGTAGAAGGGAATCTGATAGCTGTCTGAACATCTGTCAGCAAACTAAATATCATAAGAAAGAGGGTGATGCAGCAAGACAATGAAACAAAGAATCCAAGACGTTTTGGATTGGGCAAGGTTAATTCTTGACTTTATTATAAAGGAAACTTTCACAACAAACCTCTTGCAAGCAGGGAATAATGGACTCAAGCGCAGTCACTACCTCCGGTCTCAACAAGATTTATTAACAAAACACCAAAATAAAGACAGCGCGGGGGCTGTAACATAAGAGGAGCCGTAAAGGCAAATAATGTATACACAAATTCAGGACACAGGGAAACCAGAGGGGATACCTGACAATGATGCCACACCAGAACACAAACTCAGACAGACATATATAGGGTAACTAATAATTACATGGACGCAAGACAGCTGGGAGACAATCAGGAGCTAAACAACAACACACATGAGGAGAAGTGGCTAAAGATACAGAACACATGACTGACAACAGGTAAATAAGTATATGGGACACACATGAGACTTGCACAGGAGATTAGGGGGGCACACAACAACAACAACAACAGGGACAAAGGGGAAGACACGACAGACTGAGGACCGAGGAACACAATGACAAGCACTGAAGACCTAGGGGAAACACAGAAGGCAATAATTAAAATAACAATGGCAAGGGAAAACACAGAGAACCCATAATAAGCAAAATGCATGGCCATGGTCTAAAACTGTGTCCAGATCATGACAGAAACATTAACGAAAACATGAACACCTTCTGTGAGGTGACTAATGGCCGGGTGAAAAGACTGATTGCCAATTCAGAGACTTGGCAAACACAAAGACGCCTTGATTTCTAAATGCCACATATAATGTATGAGTTTTCAATGCACTAGATGTAGACTAGTGCAAAGTAAGTGTGCACTGCCAGGTGAAGGCATAGCTTGTTTCATGAGATTTATGGTCAGGTGGACAAAGTAAGATGGCGGACAGAAGAGCAACACTGAAGAAAGAGTTGAGAAATACAGCAAAATTCAACTCAAATGTCTGGACTTTTTTTGATTTTAAAACAAAGTCGGAATGAAAGGCCTTGACATGTCACACTGAACCCACAAGGAGCACTGCAGAAAAGAAAAAAACACTAGGGGAACACTATGAACAAGGGCTGCCACCCATCCTCCCACCCACCCATCTCTATACTATCTAGCAGCAGCAGCGTTAGTGGATGACAGTTCAGCCAAAACAGCACTAGCCAAAAAAAACAACCAACTCTAACACTTAATCCAACAAAGCCACCTCTAAACTCCAACAAGCTAAGAAGAAAACACACAGCATTATGGAAAACAACGGCCTCTGCCACATGATTAAGATGATGGACCCCATTCATGTCACCTCGTCCCATCACCGCAGTGGTCCCCAAACTCCACCGAAAAGTGAAGCCCAAAGGACAGCATCAACCCCGTGACATGTGGACCTCCAGAGTAGCAAACCCACATGCGACCACAACTGCACACCATCCCATCAAGGACTGAGATCCTTAAGCCATTTTTTTTAAAGCAACTACGATGAGTTGAATAGGCTGAAAACTTGAAACAGATGTTGACAGTTTTACCTTGAGGATAAAATCTGACAATGAACAAGGGAGAAAAATTAAATATACACTACCGTTCAAAAGTTGGGGGTCACTTAAAAATTTCCTTATTTTTGAAAGAAAAGCACTTTTTTTCAATGAAGATAACTTTAAACTAATCAGAAATACACTCTATACATTGCTAATGTGGTAAATGACTATTCTAGCTGCAAATGTCTGGTTTTTGGTGCAATATCTACATAGGTGTATAGAGGCCCATTTCCAGCAACTATCACTCCAGTGTTCTAATGGTACAATGTGTTTGCTCATTGCGTCAGAATGCTAATGGATGATTAGAAAACCCTTGTGCAATCATGTTAGGTCTGCAATGCTGTAATTGCTGCTAATGGAGGATTCTTTGATGAAAGCAAAGTTTGAAGGAAAAAATTATTATTTCAAATACAAATCATTATTTCTAACCTTGTCAATGTCTTGACTATATTTTCTATTCATTTTACAACTCATGGTGGTAAATAAGTGTGACTTTTCATGGAAAACACAAAATAATTGTCTGGGTGACCCCAAACTTTTGAACGGTAGTGTATGGTATTGCAATACTCAATCTATCATGATATTGGAATACCTAAGGCATCATAGTATTGTGATAGTATTGCATCGTGACTCAAGCACTGCAATGGTATTGTATCGTGAGGTCTCTGGTGATCGTCACCCAGAGGATACACAACAAAATACTAGAGAAGAAGAAGCCACCTGTATTGTCATTTGGTCCATACAGCCAATCATGTACAGTAGAACAAAATTACGTTTCTCCTATCTACAATGTTAATCGCATGTAGAATCAGAGGGGTCGCTGCCATGCAAGGCACTGCCACAAACAACTTCTCCTTCCCCCATTCTATTATGCTGAGCACCAAGCTAGAAGGCAGGAAGTACCATTTTTATATGGTCTTTGGTATGACCCGGCCAGGACTTGAACCCTCAACCTCCCAATTGTGGGGTGGATGCTCTATCAACTAGGCCACCACGCCAGTAGAGTTGATACTGTTCAAGATTGGAGCAGCTCAAAGTTCCTCTCAGAAAGGTTTAGTAGCAAGAAATGGAAATACACAATTCGCCTCACCTATATGGAATACACACTTAATTTTCTTCATAGACTGTTGATTTTTTTGTTGTGAAATCTTCCAAAAGTTAAGAGTAGAACTGATGTTTTAGTTAACATTTACACTGATGCAATTACCTCATTTTTTATGATAATTGCTTTCTTGCAGCTTCAATGAAAAGAAAATATAAGGTCAAACAAAGAATATCTCAAAACATGTCACAATAAGGCTGTTTTCAGACTCAGTAATGTTGTAATGTTCTCAGTTCAAGTACAGGAAACATCCCAGGTAATTAACCAACCTTTCTTCTGTCTGTCACTACCACTCACTTGCATGCTTTATATAAACACATTTAATTTCTATAATTCAGCTACTGTAGGTGCTGTAATATATCCACCCCACTGTGTCATTGCTTGTTGTCTGTTTAGAGTGAGAGATTGCAGCCCATTGTTTTCGGTGTATAACCACTGTGAAGAGAGTGTGACAGCAGGATTTTGATGCTCATTGTCTTACAACCACCTGGTAATTCATCATGTACATAAAGTATAGCCCCCGTAGAGGAATACTCCTTTGCGTTTAAAGCTTCTAGAAGAGCTAAACTACACAGTGGTGTAAATCACCAAGACAGAATCAGGCCTGTTACAGCTAGCCTCAGCTTTGAGAATGCTCCTATCTGTTTAAAATATCCCCCACTCTCCTGTAATAACTCCCCTCAATTACTAACAGCCTACTTTAGATGCTTCCAGCTAAACACCAGCATAGCACATATGTACTAAACTCCAGTCTGCTGGCAGTAGACCAGCATAGTGTAAAGGGATTGCTCACATCCTTGTGTTAGTTTGAAAGTAAAACTTTCAGAAGTAGAACACAAGCAGATCCTGAAACTCTTGTGGGATTTCTGTGTATCTGGGATTTTTTTTCTCTGTGACACTCAAGCAAGAGAAATTTCACTATTACACTTATGAAAAATCATTGTACAAAAAATCATTTCCATTATACACAAGACTGAGAGTAAGATAGACACAAAATGTAATCAGTATACAAAGCTGGTCATAATTCTATATTTGTTTTTACACAACAGTTAATTCTGACCAAGAAACTGATTGGGCAATAGAAGTTCCAAGAGTTACTACTTTCCCCGATAATCACACTTGGTCGTTTCACTGAATATGCATCACTCTGACTTATCAGTGTTCTAATAATCTTTAAATTATAGTTAATATCAGTGGCTTCTTATGTGAGAATTGTAAGACTGTGTTGGATATCCTAATTTTCACAGTGAAAAGAAAAATTTGAAGAGACAGTCCTAAAAATCCACACCTCCATGACACAGAAGTCCCACCCTTGTAAACATCTAGCTTATTTACAACAAAATAGACAAGCTAGAGTTGGATTTATTATCTCAACTAGCAAACCATAACACCGTTGCAGTCATGGACTCTTTGTATCATCTGAAAATGCCAAGAAAAGGCGAGTGAAGTGAACAGAAACTAATACAGAAATGCACTGAATCTAAATTGCTAATGAGCTAACTCGCCGCTGGCGTGAGTCATGTGACCAACAAACCCTACTCAACAGGTGACCAGAATGTACAGTATATGAACACTGACTTCTGCAATGGACAATATTTAATTTGGTTACATGTGTGTGAAATGACAGTAACCCAGCCACAGGAGGTGCACAAGCCAGTGTACAGCTAGTGCCGGTCCCAAGCCCGGGTAAATGGGGAGGGTTGTGTCAGGAAGGGTATCCGACGTAAAACCTTTGCCAAATATAACATGTGGATCATGATCATGATCACGGTGGCGCAGTGGTTAGCACTGCGGCAGCACAGTTTATCCTCGGCCGGGGGATCGCGGGGATCATGAGATCGTGGGTTCGATCCCTGCCCCCGGCCAACAGTGATCTGTGTGGAGTTTGCATGTTCTCCCCGTGTATGCGTGGGTTTACCCCGGGATTTCTCCGGTTTACTCCCACATGCCAAAAACATGCAGGTTAGGTTAATTGGAGACTCTAAATTGGCCCTTTGTGTGAATGTGTGTGTGAATGGTTAAAAGGGATGGCGCTGTATTGTGGCTGCTTCATCCATCCAGGTGGTGGATGACCCTTAATTTCTGTTAAGCGTCTTTGAGTGTCTATGATAAAGCGCTATATAAATCTGATGTATTGATTGATTGATTGATTGATTGATCATGATGAATGAGACTTTCACACCGGATTGTCGAGGCCCAGGTTAACGACTGCTACCAATGCTGTTAACTGACAGGGTTGCCAATGGAAATTGGGCTACTGCTGGTTCAAAGATCAAGGAGGAGGAGAGTGGGAAGGTATGTTAGGAAGGAGAGAGAGAAAAGGAAAGGTAGAAGAGTGGAGGTGAGAGTAGGGATGTTAAATGTAGGGACTATGACTGGCAAAAGCAGAGAGTTGGCTGATATGATAAGAGAAGAAAGGTAGATGTACTGTGTGTTCAAGAAACCAAATTGAAGGGAAGCAAGGCTAGGAGCACTGGAGGTGGATTTAAACTGTTCTACCATGGTGTATATAGGAAGAGAAATGGAGTAGGGGTAACCTTGAAGGAAGAGTATGTGAAGAGTGTTCAGGAGGTAAAGAGGAAGTCAGACAGGATCATGAGTTTGAAGATATTAAGTCAAAGGTGTTATGTTGAATAATGTCAGTGTGTATGCCCCACAAGTTGGATGCCAGGAAGACGAGAAAGAGGAATTCTGGAGTAAGCTGGATGAAGTAGTAGAGAGTGTTCCCAGGGGAGAGAGAGTGGTGATTGGAGCGGACTTTAATTTCCATGTAGGTGAAGGAAACAAAGGTAATGAGGAGGTTCTGGGTAGGTATGATTTTAAGGAGAGAAATGTGGAAGGATAGACTGACTTGATTTGACTACTCCTGTGGGGTGAGGGCTGGTGGCCATCACCATGCGTGCCAACATTGCTGATTTTGGGTCAGCTCCTCTGCATCGTCAACAGGGACTCTGAGCTGTCGAAGGTCTCTGTCCACCACATCTGGTGCATGGCTTGCTCTGAGGTCTTTTCCACCCTGAGGTCCTGAGGTCAAACATGAGGATGGCTTTTGTCGGGTGTTCTGGTGGGAGGCGGATGACATGGCCAAACCTGCAAATGCATAATAAGGTGGGATGCTGCAGGCTGGTGTGTGCGGGCTCGGAGCATGTCATTAGAGATGCACTGGAGCCATCTGATATTCTCAATGGTTCTGAGGGCCCGACTATCAAGCCCATCCACTCTCGAGGCTAGAGTCTTATTCAGTGGCCATGTCTCTGACCCATAGAGTAGGATGGAGAGGACTGATGCATTGTATATGCGGAGCTTCGTCTTTCGGGAGATTTAATGATGGTGCCAGAGCGGTTTCCATAGTGTCTACAGGGCTGATGCAGCGAGGCCACATCTGCGGTTAATCTCTGGTTTCATGTCGTCATTGTTGGTCACTGTGGAGCCCAGATACATAAAGGGATTGACAAACTCAACGGCATCATTCCCGAGCTGTGACGGGAGTGGGTCCGGACCATCGCTGACATGCATTAGTTTAGCCTTCATCCAGCTCACCTTAAGGCCCAGCTTTGCTGCCTCTTTGTGGTTGACAACCAGAGCATCTCTCAGCTGGATGGGCTGAACAGGATGGTATCGTCAGCATATTCAAGGTCAGCCAGATGAAAGTTGCCAAACTGCATGCCAGGGACCCGCTTGCAGAACTTGGTCATCAGATAGTCTATGACACAATTGAAGAGGTCAGGAGTGGCCACACAACCTTGTTGGACCCCACTGTTGATGGGAAACCAGCTGGACTCCTTTCCGTTCACACGGACACAGCTCTCCAAGCTGCTGTAGAGCCGCTTGGACAGGGCTATGATCTTGGGTGGGGCTCCGAGGGTCTGTAGAACACTCCAAAGAGAAGCGTGGTCCACGGTGTCGAAGGCAACCTTAAGATCTATAAAGGCTATACAGAGATAGCGGTCCTTGCGGAATTCATAGGCCTTCTCTATTAATAGGCAAACAGCAGAGATGTGGTCTGAGGTCCAGTGGTTGGGCATGAAGCCTGCCTGCTGAGGGCAATGGCTGCCTCTGATGGCTAGAAGGGCACGACTGAGGAGGATCCTGGTGAAGAGCTTTCCAGGAATGGACAGAAGGGTGATACCTCTGTGATTGCTGCAGACGAGTTTGTCACCTTTTCGCTTCCAGAAGGGGAGGATGATGCCCCTGGTCCAGTCACTGGGGAGCTGCTCTGTCACCCAAACATGACTGATGATGTGGGTGAGCCACTGAATTGTGCAGTCTTTGCCCATCTTCAGCATTTCGGCAGTTATAGCACAAATTCCAGGGGCTTTCCTGTTGTTTTTCTTGGTCAGGGAAGCCGTGACTTCTTCGGGGGTGACTAAATCAGTCCTGCAGGAATCATAGGAAGCAGTGACATTAGCAGTGGCTACGAGATTGGGGTCAACGGGAACAAGAGGATGATGCAGGAGGTGACTAAAGTGCTCCTTCCAGCAATCGAGGCAGTCTGTCTCAGTGGCAATGAGATTGCTGTTGATGTCCTTCACCTGGGCTGTCTTGGTGTGTGGGCCATTATGTGCTTGATGGAACATACTGAACACAAGGCTCATGTTGTTATTTCTGGTAGCTGACTCTAGGTGCTCAGCTTTTTTCCGACCAGTACCTCTCTTTGTCCTTTCTGGTGACCACATTGCAAAGATGGTTTAATCTGCCGTACTCCATCAAGTCACTTCGGAGGCAGGCCTTTTGACAACAGTCGATGATGTCCAGAATCTGCCGAGAGATCCAAGGCAATTTTGGGGAAGATTGTGAACATCCCAAGGCATTGCAGGCAGACTGGATGATGTTTTTTCTTGGAAATCTCCCAGTCGCCCAGGAAGGACAGATGGTTGTGGATTTTGCTCAAAGGATGGAAATGGCTGTGGTGAACACATACTTCGAGAAGAGAGAGGAACATTGGGTGTCATGCAAGAGTGGAGGAAGATGCACACAAGTGGACTACATTTTATGCAGAAGGAGAAATCTGAAAGAGATAGGAGACTGCAAGGTGGTGGTAGGGGAGAATGTAGTTAGGCAGCATTGGATGGTAGTCTATAGGATGACTTTGGAAAGCAAGAAGGGGAAGAGAGTGAAGACAGAGCCAAAGGTTAAGTGGGGGAAGTTACAGAAGGAACAAAGTTACACAGAGTTCAGGAAGGAGTTGATACAGGCTCTGGGTGGTAGGGAAAAGTACAGCAAAAGTATTGAGGGAAACAGGTAGAAAGGTATGGGGTGTGTCCTCTAGACAGAGGAAGGAAGACAATGTCATGATCCTAGGGCACGGGTTAAGAGCCGTGCCCAGTTTCTCTGCCCAGTGAGCATTTTTCTGTTTGTTTACTGTTATCTTTAAGATTATTATGATGGTTTTGAGTTCTGTTGTGTTTGTATTTTTATGTTTATGGTTTGTTTATTTTGACAGCACTGTGCAGCTTCTGGCTGTCAATTCCTTCGGGGCTGCACAGCTGCTGCCCATTCTGCCACTCATAAGTTACACCTGTTTCTGATTATTTGTGTGTATTTAAGGGATACAGCAACTTCTGCTGTTGCCATGTCCTTCTTCTCTTCTTATGTATTCCTGCCCACTGACTGCAACCGTGGGTGAAGGTCCTGCTGTCGAGGTGAGTATGGAGTACTGCATCCTGGTGCCTTTTTCCCTGGTGTCTCAGCTGTCGGGCCCCACTGCTCTTGGGGTCCTCCAGCTGAGTTTCGCCCTGGTCAGGCATTCCCTGACTTTGTACCTTCGGACACTGAGCCCCACTCTCCTCCAGCGTATTGTTCACATTTCTTTATTATCATTTGCTCCTCATTTTTTGAAATGGTATGAAAACTTTCTTGTTTGTGTTTTGTTAATAAATGCGTCACCCTACAGTGAGTGCTTGGTGTCTGATTTGCGCCCGTTTGACGGGCGCTTCATAACAGAAGGACACGATCAGTGTGGACACCAGCCACTGTAGGTTTTGCCGTTTTCTCTTTTTTGTGTTTTTTGTCTGAGGTGTAGAGGGGCATGACCATCATGAAATTTAGGGGTTTTGGATTGAGTGAGAAGGAGTGTGCGGTGGCAGAACTTGCTGTGGATTTAGCCTCTATGGCTCAGATCACCCACACTCCTGATGCCGTTTTTGGCTTTGTGAATAATGCAGCTGGGTTAATTGAGACGTGCCCCAATCTCTGGACCTACCCAGGTCTGACTCCTCTTCTCACAAAGATATTCGAAACTAGACGATGTATTGGGGAGTTGTTGGACGATTCTCTCTTAGTGCAACCAGGGCTGAAGAAGTGTTCACAGGGGCAGAGGGCTCGCCACTCCCGCCTCAAGTCCATGCAGTCACCCTCCACCCAGAAAGCTCTCAAGACTCCTGGAGAGGCAGAGCCTGACCCCAGAGCAGCAGCTGACTCCATCACCTCCCAGGAATTCAGACAAGTGAATTCTTGTTTTCCATTACTAAAAAAATG
Organism: Pholidichthys leucotaenia; assembly: GCA_020510985.1. Lineage (NCBI taxonomy): Eukaryota > Metazoa > Chordata > Actinopteri > Cichliformes > Pholidichthyidae > Pholidichthys > Pholidichthys leucotaenia. The sequence continues at coordinate 97,086,843 of CM035843.1, forward strand.
AATATTCTTGTCTGGATCCTAGAGAGAAAAACCAGTCCCTGCAGTCCACTGGGTTTTCTCCACCTGCTGCAGTAAATAATTCCTCACCTGTCCTTGCCGTGTTTCCTCCATCTGTCCCTGAGTGTCCGCCGGTTCCTGAGCTGGACTGCCGGATGATGGAGGAGCCCATGGCCCTGGAGGACCCTATTCCAGCATCAGTGAGGAGCCGACTCCCAGCTGCCACGCAGGACGAGCCACCAGCATGGGCCCTTGTGTCTGGGGAGACAAGGACTGCAACCACCATCACGCCTGCTGCGGAGGCTGCCACAGCAGAGTTCGAGGCTGAGCTGGACCTCCAAGACAATGGGCCCAAGACATCGTTGTCTGGATCAACAGAGTCCTGGACAGCGGTGGTGCTCGAACCCAGGGTCACCGAGGGTGTGCCAACTATGACAGATGTCTCCGTGGGTCCAGTCTTGCCACCTGAGATCGTTGTGGGCTCAGCTCTCCCTGCTGAGGTCGTCGCGGCTGTTCCATCCCAGCCCGGGACCTCTGTGGGTGTTGCTGTCCCTCCGGCTGAGGTCATCGTGGGTGCTCCACTCCAGCCCGGGGCCTCCAAGGGTGCAGCCGCAGCCCAGTCCGAGTCCACCGTGGGTGCGGCCATGGCCCAGTCTGGATCTACCGTGGGTGCAGCCATGGCCCAGTCCGGAGCCACCGCGGGTGCAGCAGAGCTCCAGCCCGGAGCTGCCGCAGGTGCTGCAGAGCTCCAGCCCGGAGCCGCTGCGGGTGCTGCAGAGCTCCAACCCAGAGCCGCTGCGGGTATGGCTTCACTCCTGCCCGGAGCCACCGAGGGTGCAGCTCCGCCCCAGCCTAGGGTCACCGTGGGTGCATCCTGAGAGGTTCACACTGAATGGCCACCCTTTGCTGAAGGATGCTGCCTTCTAGCTCCCATTGCTCATTGGCCGAGGGATACTGGGAGGCTGCCTGACAAGCTGCTTCTTCTGCTTCACTGGTTCTGGGGCACGGGAAGGCTACCCGACGTATCCCAGCAAAGATGCCGGTGGTCTTGGGACTCAGGAAGACCGCCTGAACTGCTCCGCCCTCTGACTGGTCGGGCTTAGAGCCACGTGTTGCCACCTGGTGGACAGAGTGTAGTTCATGAGTGTTTTCTTTTGGTTCCTTTTTGTTTTTTGCTCTGGTTACGGTCCCTCTGTGCCTGGGTTCCCCCTCCTTCCACCCCGGAGTGGGTCCTTTCTATGTGTGCAGGAGGTTTTTTCATCTTAAGCTTTCTCTGTGATGTTACCCTGGGGTGTCTGGGGTTGAACCCCTTGGGTGGGGGGGGGCTCTATCATGATCCTTGGGCACGGGTTAGAGCTGTTCCCAGTGAGCATTTTTCTGTTTGTTTACTGTTATCTTTAAGATTATTATGATGGTTCTGAGTTCTGCTGCGTTTGTATTTTTCTGTTTACGGTTTGTTTATTTTGACAGAGCAGTGCAGCTTCCAGCTGTCAATTCCTTTGGGGCTGCACAGCTACTGCCCATTCTGTCACTCATAAATTACACCTGTCTCTGATTATTTGTGTGTATTTAAGGGGCATGGCAGCCTCTGCCATTGCCATGTCCTTCTTCTCCTCTTGTGCATTCCTGCCTGCTGACTGCAACCGTGGGTGAAGGTCCCGCTGTCAAGGTGAGTTTGGAGTGCTCCATCCTGGTGCCTTTTTCCCCGGAGTCTCAGCCGTCAAGCCCCACTACTCTCGGGGTCCTCCAGCTGAGTTTTGCCCTGGTCAAGCGTTCCCTGACTTTGTACCTTCAGACGTTGAGCCCCACTCTCCTCCACCGTTTTGTTCACATTTCTTTATTATCGTTTGCGCCTCATTTTTTGAAATGGTATGAAAACTTTCCTGTTTGCGTTTTGTTAATAAATATGTTAACCTACAGCGAGCATTTGTTGTCCTATTTGCGCCCGTGAAATGGGCGCTTCACGACAGACAAGGAGACTTGGTGGTGGAATGAGGAGGTACAGGAAAATATTCAAAGGAAGAGGTTAGCAAAGAAAAAGTGGGATAGTCAGGGAGATGAAGAAAGTAGACAGGAGTATTTGGAAGCAGGGCACATGGCAAAGAGCAAGGTGGCAAAGGGAAAGGCATATAGTGAGTTGTATGAGAGGCTGGACACTAAGAAAGGAGAAAAGGACTTGTATTGATTTGCTAGACAGAGATCAAGTTTGAAGATGTGCAGCAAGTTAGGTTGATAAAGGACAGAAATGGTAATGTCCTAACGAGTGGCAAGAATGTGTTGAGAAAGTGGATGGAGTACTTTGAGGAGCTGATGAATGAAGAAAATGAGAGAAAGAGGAGGATGGATGAAAGAAAAAGGGTGGATAAGAAAGTCGTGAGAATTAGCAAGGCGGAAGTGAGGGAAGGTTTGAAGAGGATGAATGGAAAGAGGGTTGGTCCAGATGTGAAGGTGTGGAGGTATAGAGATGTTTAGGAGAAATGGCGGTGGACTTTTTAACCAGATTGTTAAACACAATCTTGGAGAGTGAGGGAATGCCCGAGGAGTGGAGAAGTATTTTGGTACAAATTTTTAAGAACAAGGGTGGTGTTCAGAGCTGTAGTAACTACAGAGGCATAAAGTTGATCAGCCACACTATGAAGATAAGGGAAAGAGTTGTTGAAGCCAGGTTAAGAGGAGAGGTGACAATCAGTGAGCAGCAGTACAGTTTCATGCCAAGAAAGAGTACTACAGATGCAATGTTAGCTTTAAGAGTGTGAATGGAGAAGTATAGAGAAGGTCAGAAGGAGTTGCACTGTGTCTTTGTGGATCTAGACAAAGCATATGATAGGGTGCTAAGAGAGGAAGTGTGGTACTGTATGAAAAAGTCGGGAGTGGCAGGGACATATGTGAGAGTGGTGCAGGACAGGTATGAGGACAGCAAGACGGTGGTGAGGTGAGCTGTAGGAGTGATAGATGGATTCAAGGTGGGGGTGGGGTCACATCAGGGATCGGCTCTGAGCCCCTTCTTGTTTGCCATGGTGATGGACAAGTTGACAGATGAGGTCAGGCAGGAGTCTCCATGGACCATGATGTTTGCAAACGACATTGTGATCTGTATTGAGAGTAGGGAACAGGTGGAAGGGAACCTGGAGAGGTGGAGGTATGCTCTGGAGAGAAGAGGAATGAAAGTCAGTAGAAACAAGACAGAATACATGAGTGTGATAAGAGGTAGGTAGGTGTAATGTTGAAGATGGAAGGAGTAGAGGTAGTGACGGTAGATGAATTTAAATACCTGGGCTCAACCATCCAAAGCAATGGAAAATGCACAGGAGAGGTGAAGAGTTGAAGATGAGTGTGCAGGCAGGGTGGAGTGGGTGGAGATGAGTGTCAGGGGTGATTTGTGACAGAAAGATAGCAGCAAGAGTGAAAGGGAAGATTTACAAGATGGTAGTGAGACCTACTATGATGTATGGTTTGGAGACAGTGGCGCTGACAAAAAGACAGGAGGTAGAGCTGGAGGTGGCAGTGATGAAGATGCTAAGATTCTCATTGGAAGTGACTAGGAGGGACAGGATTAGAAATGAGTACAGAAATAGAAGTAAAAATAAGTATGAAATGAGTTAGGGACAGCTCAGGTTGAGCAGTTTGGAGACAAAGTAAGAGAGGCAGGGCTGCAATGGTTTGGACATGTGCAGAAGAAGGATAGTAGATATATTGGACAAAGGTTGTTAAAGATGGAGCTGCCAGGCAGGAGGAAAAGCAGAATACCACAGAAAAGATTCATGGATGTAGTGAAGGAGGACATGGAGAGGATTGGTGTTACAAAAGAAGATGCAAGGGATAGGGTGATGGAGGCAAATGATGCGCTGTAGCCACCCCTAAAGGGAACAGCCAAAAGATGAAGAAGTGTGTGAAATGACAATATGTCTATTCTTTGTGATGATCCACATGTCCATTTGGCAAGGATTTTTGCACCAGATGCCCTTCCTGACACAACCCTCCTCATTTATTCAGGCTTGGGACCGGCACAGGGAGTACACTGGCTTGTGCTCCCTCTATGGATATGTAACCAACTTTCCTTCCTCCATTTGATTATGCTGAGCACCAAGCCAGAAGGCAGGAAGTACCATTTTTTTATATGGCCTCCCAGTTGTTGGGGCTGATGCTCTACCACTCGGCCATGACTCCAGTACCAGTTCTCTATACAGTATTTGTGGCTAATCATGACAAAACCTATATATTCTCATTATAATTAAGAACTTTAAGAACATGAGCTTACAGTATGTCTTACACGGTTCCGCACTATATAAATACATATTCAACTATTAGATAATATGTGATTGCTCAAAAGTGCAATGACAAATAAGTCAAAATTAGACAATTATTCAAGAATCATCTGTCACTTAAATACTCACATATGCAGTACATTGCTCAACGAACACTGTGAAATGAAAGTCAGTGAACAATAAGTAAATGAGTTGTTGAATATTACACATATGGTTTTAATATACTGTTAAGAAGGATAGCTTCTCATAAAATACAATAAACAGCTTTTACATACACACACACACACACACACACACACACACACACACACACACACACACACACACACACACACACACACACAAAATGAGACTGAAAAACTGGTAAAGAGGGCTACTTAAAAACAGCAGTCATTTGATAGACTGGTCATTTCTTACATCATTTTCCCTAAAACAAGACCATTCTGAGACTACACACCTCTACCATGGCTGAGAAGGATTTTCACAATACAAGCAAAACATAGACTGGTATTGCGATCCCAATCAGCTCTTAAAGTTAGTCCCATTCAGGCTGGGGCAAGTTGTCTCTGGTAAAATTATGAGGGCTGGAAGGGAGCAATTCTACAAAAGACTGACAGGCATCCTGTAAAACATGCTTTCCTCAATACACCCAAGTGACAAAATTTAGTATTAACAGATGACTGATGAAAGAAGAGACTCCAACAAATCATGTCAGCTTTCCATGTTCATTGCAAAAAAAACCAAAACAAAACTGTAACAACGAAACAGAGCATACTGTACATAATAAATGTAATAGCTTTCCTTACAGCACATCATATGTGCTGTAAGGAAAGTCTGTTGATTAAGCCTGAGCTCTGCTGCAGTGTAGTCGTGTGAATGGAGTTGCTAAAGCCACCTTAAATTCAATAAGAAAGTCCTCAATCAGACTTTGTGCCAGCCTGTAATTAAATGAATAAAGAAGCTCTCCAGCTCCTCAAAGAGCCTCACTTAACCTACAAGCTAGCTCCCAAGAGAGCTGCATACCTCCTACTCATGATCTATTCTTCAAGGCTCCTCTATCTATCTATCTATCTATCTATCTATCTATCTATCTATCTATCTATCTATCTATCTATCTATCTATCTATCTATCTATCTAGCATTTTAATGCTATGGATCATTTTACCATTAGTTGAAATTTAGACTTATTTCTGGGTCACGCATCTATGGAGCTACATGGGTTCTAAAATGAACTGAATTTATTTGAGGCATATAAAAATCAATCTCACTGTGAGTATGTTTTCTCACTGGAAAAAAGAAAGTTCCGCACCTCCTTCTGTTCATTGGTTGCTTGACTGAAATGCCCAGTGGACATTTTTGGTAGTCCCTTCTCTGAGACTGTCGGCTATTAGTGATGAGAAAAATGTGAATGTACCTACAAAATGAATCAACTTTTGATGGAAATACAACATGACAAAGCCAAATTCTTAAACAAAAAAAAAAAGTATAAATAATTCACTTGAGCCCATTTTAGGCTGCTCTTGACATTCTTTACACATGGCATGAACAACAAGGTAAAAGGCTACAATGAAAGCCCATAATCATATAAGATATTAACAAAAAAAAACTAGATTTGACCACAGCCAGGGAAGTTCACTAACTTTATTAATATTAATGGTGCAGATAGTTAAATATTGCCAAAACAATGCAGAAGCCACTATGTACAGTACATAATGTAAATACTGTACATAGAGGATTGTCCACAACTCCAGGAAGCAGACAACCGCCAATCAACTCTAAAAGAAGAAGAAGAAGAACAAAATGGACAGGGAGCTCACTTCCTATTAAATAAATAAATAAATAAATAAATCACAAAATATGCAGAGAAGAGGAGAAACTTAATCACTAACTACTGCATGTATCTTAATCACAGGGAATTGTGATGCTAGAAGACAAACTGTGAATATATTTCTTCCAGTAAATAATTTCAGTTAAAAGAAATCAGTTTGTCAACCCTTTTCAGTTTTCATTTCAATTATACATAATCAAATAAAGCTGTTTTACATGGAAATGAATGGCAACAAAAGCAGATTGCAGCTCACAAAGGAATGGTCTACTCTAGGGATCAGTCCTTGCACCTTTGCTATTTAACATCTATACAAATGACAAACCCACTTTTCTTCATGTCCAAAAATTCATCTAGCAGATGACTTGTGCCTAACCACGCAATCCACTACCTTCCTGGTGGCTGAAGCATGATTATCAGCTGACCTTGAGCTCATGAGACAACATTATGAAAATTCCAAACCCAGCCAAAATTCAAGTTTGTTCATTCCACTTAAGAAATACAGAAGCCAACCGGAAGCTTAAGATTAACTAGTTTGGGAAGGAACTAATAGGCAATCAATTTCCAGTTTACCTTGGGTTAACCTTTGATAGAACTCTCTTATTCATCACCCATATCCAAAAACCTTATGGGAAAATAAGCTCCTGAAATATCCTGCTTAAAAAGCTAGCAGGTACAAAGTGGAGTACCAATGCTCTGGCACTGTGTTACACACCAGCAGAGTACTGTGCACCTGTGTGGAGCAGATCAGCCCACATAAAAAAGATGGACCCAGGGCTCAATGAAGCATGTGGAACCATCAGAGGTCCATTGTGCCCTACACCCAACAACACCCTTTATAGGCTTGCAGGCATTTCACACCCGGAAATCCAATGCCATACAATATCAAAAGCCAAAAAAAGTTCGCAAACTTCAGACACAAGGCACCCATTACACCTCCATGTGCCAGCACCCCTCATGGATCATCACCTTATATTGGTGGGAGTTTTCATGCCCTAGTGATCCCAGAAGCTATGCTGTCCGGGGCAATTTGCCTCTGGTAGGGTCACCCAAGACAAATTGGTCTTGGTTGAAGGGCCAGACTAAGAACAATCCAATAGACTCTCATGATGAATGCGAGAACAAGGATTCAATGTACCCCACCTGGTATGGGATTACTGGGGCCCCATCCTGGAGCTAGGCCTGGTGGAGGGGCTCGATAGCTAGCATCTGGTGGCCGGGTTTATGCCCATGGGACCCGGCCAGGGTCAGCCCGAAGGAGTTACATGGGTCTGCCCTCCAGTGGGCTCACCACCTGCAGGAGGGACCATGGGGGTCCGGTGATATGTGGATCAGGTGGCAGTCAAAGGCGGAGACCTTGGCGGTCTAATCCCAAGCTTCCTAAACTGGCTTTTGGGACGTGGAATGTCACCTCTCTGGTGGGGAAGGAGCCTGAGCTGGTGCATGAGGTTGAGAGATACCGGCTAGATATAGTCGGCCTCACCTCAACTCACAGCTCTGGTTCCAGAACCAGTCTCCTGGAGAGGGGCTGGAGCTTGGCCTACTCTGGAGTTGCCCCGGGCAAGAGGCGACAAGCAGGGGTGGGTACTCTTGTATCTCCCCACCTTGCTGCCTCTATATTGGAGTTTTCCCCGGTGGACAAAAGGGTTGTTTCCCTGCACCTTTGGGTTGGGAAACGGGTCCTGACCATCTTTTGTGCCTATGTACCAAATGATGGTTCAGAGTACCCACCCTTTTTGGAGTCTCTGACTGGGGTACTGGAGAGTGCTCCTCTTGGAGACTCCATTGTCCTACTGGGGGACGTCAATGCGCACGTGGGAGACAACAGTGAAACCTGGAGGGGGGTGATTGGGAGGAATGGCCTGCCCGATCTGAACCCGAGTGGTGTTCAGTTATTGGACTTCTCTGCTAACCACAGTTTGTCCATAACAAATGCCACATTCAAGCATAAGGGTGTCCATATGTGTACCTGGCACCAGGACACCCTAGGTCACAGGTCAATGATCGATTTTGTTATCATGTCATCAGACCTGCGACCGTATGTCTTGGACACTCGGGTAAAGAGAGAGGCAGAGCTGTCAACTGATCACCACCTGATGGTGAGTTGGAGCTGATGACATGGGAGGATGCCATTCAGACCTGGTAGACCCAAACGTATAGTGAGGGCATGCAAGGAACGTCTGGCTGAGGCCCCTGTCTGCGAGGTCTTCAACTTCCACCTCCGGAAGAGCTTCAACCACATTCCAAGGTAGTCTGGAGACATGGAGTCTGAATGGGCCATGTTCTCCACCTTCATTGTTAAAGCGGCTGGCCACAGCTGCGGCCACAAGGTCATCGGGGCATCTCATGGTGGCAACTCTTGAACCAAGTGGTGAGGGGGGCCATCAAGCGGAAGAAGGAGTCCTGCCAAGCTTGGTTGGCTTGTGGGACTCCCGAAGCAGCTGAGGTGTACCGGCAGGCCAAGCGGAGTGCAGCTCGGGTGGTTGCTGAAGCAAAAATTCGGGTATGGGAGGAGTTCGGTCAGGCCATGGAACAAGACTTTCGGTCGGCCTCGAAGAGATTCTGGCAAACTGTCTGGAGGCTCAGGAGGGGAGAGCAGCTCCCTGTCCACACTGTGTATGGTGCGGATGGGGTACTGCTGACTTCAACTGGGGATATCGTCGGGCGGTGAAAGGAATACTTTGAGGATCTCCTCAATCCCACTGACATGCCTTCCACAGAGGAAGCAGGGCTTGTGGATGAGGGGGAAGACTCGCCCATCACAGGGGCCGAGGTCACCAAGGTGGTTAAAAATCTCTTTGGTGGCCGGGCCCCGGGGGTGGATGAGATTCGCCCTGAGTACCTCAAGGCCCTGGATATTGTAGGGCTGTCATGATTGACACACCTCGCTAACATTGTAAGTTTACGGGAAACAAGTAATTGGAAACTCTTGTGCCTGTCTGATCTTTCCATCGAAGATGTAGAAGATTTGTACGTCTTCGTAGTAATGGTGATTGGGATCGTTCTGATTGGATCTGGGATTGTCCTGGTGTACCGAAAATTGATGAAGATGGACACAACCTATCAAAATGCTGGCCAGGCGAGGTTCAACTATCAAATTGATAAAATGGAGAGGACTCTGTTAGCGGCAAATGGAGAACTGTCTAGGAAGGTGGATTACATCATGATTATGCTCAGAGCCGTCCATGAAGGATTCAACGTCCAGCACTGAAGGATTAAGTACTGAATCTGTAAGAGAATATAAAGTTTTTTTCTCTCTGAGATCAGTACTATTCGACGAAATTGACTTCCCACACAAATCCTCCAGATGATCTGCAGCTTTTTGTTTTCAAAACAATGAGCTCACGGCCTTTCGGACAGGCAGCTGCATGGCTCAAGGACAATGCCAGCAGCTAGACAAAACACCTCCTGCCAAAGAGTCCTTGTTGTTCTTAACTGATACAAACACCTACATTCAACATTACACTCATACTGATTCACAAAACTGATGATAAAGATGTTTCACTCACTGCTCTCTCTCTGTCCTTGTGAACTTTTTTGTCTGCTGACTGTGCATTGAGGGCTTTTTTTTCTTGTAATCATAATATTGATCATATATGACCACTATTCTGACAATCAATGGTTTTTTTGCTCCTTCCTATTGTATTATCCTTTCTTCCCATGCATCCTGTACCCTTCTGTTGACAGGCGCGTTCACAGATGCAGCTGTGTCACCGGAAATGCAGGTCGTTTTCTGTGTCAAGTCAAATCCCTCGTATGTTATCAGTGATCTGTTATCAGTTATCTGTTAATGTACTTGGCAATAAATCTCTTCTGAGTTCTGAGTTCTGAGTTCTGAGACATTGCGTGGAGGTCCAGGGCAGTACCTTTGGCATGGCAAACCGGGGTGGTGGTTCCTCTCGTCAAAAAAGGGGACCAGAGGGTGTGCTCCAACTTTAGAGGGATCACACTCCTCAGCATCCCTGGGAAGGTCTATGCCAGGATACTGGAGAGGAGAGTCCGGCCGTTGGTCGAACCTCGGATTCAGGAGGAGCAATGTGGTTTTCGTCCTGGCCGTGGCACATCAGACCAGCTCTTTACCTTCTTGAGAATCCTTGAGGGTTCGTGGAAGTTTGCCAAACCAGTTTACATGTGTTTTGTGGACTTGGAGAAGGCATTTGACCACATCTCTCATGGTTTTTTGTGGGGGGTGCTTCGGGAGTATGGGGTATTGGGCTTGTTGTTATGAGCTATTTGGTCTCTGTACGACCGTTGTGAGAGTTTGGTTCGTATTGCCGACACTCGATCGGACTCATTCTCGGCCTGGACTCCACCAGGGCTGCCCTTTTGTCACCGATCCTGTTCATAATTTTTATGGACAGGATTTCTAGGCGCAGCCAGGGAACTGAGGGTGTCATGCTTGGTGACCACAGGATCTCATCTCTGTTGTTTACAGTTGATGTTGTCCTGCTGGTTTCATCCAGCAATGACCTACAGGTCTTACTGGGATGGTTTGCCACTGAGTGTGAAGTAGCTGGGATGAGAATCAGTACCTCCAAATCTGAGTCCAAGGTCCTCAACCGGAAAAAGGTGGCTTGTCCTCTCGGGGTTGGGGACAAGCTCCTGCCCCAAGTGGAGGAGTTTAAGTATCTCGGGGTCTTATTCATGAGTGAGGGGAGAATGGAGCGAGAGATTAATGGATTGATGGATTGGAGCAGCATCTGTAGTGATGTGGACGTTGTACCAGTCTGTTGTGGTGAAGAGGGAGCTAAGCTCTAAGGCAAAGCTGTCGATTTACTATGGTCATGAGCTTTGAGTAATGACTGAAAGAACAAGATCGCGGATACAAGTGGCTGAAATGAGCTTTCTTCATAGGATTGCTGGACTCACCCTCAAGAGATCGGGTGAGGAGCTCAGTCATCCAGGAGAGGCTCAGAGTAGAACTGCTGCTCCTCCACACCTCCACATTGAAAGGAGCCAGTTGAGGTGGTATGGGCATCTGCTCAGGATGCTTCCTGGACGTCTCCCATTTGAGGTGTTTCGGGCACGTCCCTCTGGGAGGAGGCCCCGGGGCAGACCCAGTACTCGCTGGAGAGACTATGTCTCCCAGCTGGTCTGAGAACGCCTTGGTGTCCTCTCTGAAGAGCTGGAACAGGTGGCTGGGGAGAGGGAAGTCTGCACTTCTCTGCTTGAACTGCTGCCTCTGCGACCCAGACCTCCGGAAAAGCGGTAGAAGATGGATGGATGGATGGATGGATGGATGGATGGATGGATGTTGCCAGCACCAAGTAGACTGAAATGAAGGAAGAGCTTTGATACTTTGGAGGAATTATCCCCAAGCATATCCCCTCAAAGGTACAGGGTAGACCAATGGAAGATGCATGAAATCAGAACTCCACCAAAAGCCTGTATCTCATGGAGCAGCAAATGCTGATGAACGGAGTGATTTTTGGGTTTCGTCGGGGTTTGTAAAAGGTTGCCAAACAGTTCGTAAACAGCTTTTACATTTTAAATTAAATTTTAAAAAATTCCATAAACAGTTGCACATGTTTGCAAAATAGTTGTAGTCATTTGCAAATGTTTTTGGTTTGCTAAGAAGTGAACACTAGCAACTGTTTAAGACCCTTTACAACAAAACAGTGTGTGACCTTAAAAACTACTGGTGAACTGTTTTACAACAAACCCTGAGGAAACCCAACAAACGCAACACTCATGAACGTTCCTCAGTATTTGCCACTCCATGAGATACTAACTTGTTTCTCGTCAACATTTGTCAGAAAAGTTGGCAAATCCAAAACTCTCAACATCCGTCACCATATGCCACTCCGTGAGATACATGCCTTAACAGTGTATTGCAAGACCCCAAAGAGGAGCTTTACAATGGGGCACTGCTCCCAAGATGCAAATGGTCTACCTTAAACAGAGCAAGAGCAAGAGTTGCCAGAACTGCTGACAACATGGTCAAATGGGGCCTTAAGACCAACCAATCCTGTGAATGTGGTGAAGCCACACAAACCATAGACCATGTCCTAAGGTTGTGTCTACTCTCACCCAATCTAGTTATAACAGACCAGGTCAATATCAGCAAAAGAACTCTTGAATGGCTGTCTGTCTGGACCAATAAGCTATAAATGAAAGTAAAGCTGTAATTCTGTTTTACTGTATTTGTAGTTACTATGCAGTTAATTCAATTGTTGAGCAAGCTTGCCAGTGTTTGCTCATAACTTCTTTGACAACAAAAAGTCATCTGTCCCAGATTTAGCGTTGTGATAAGTTTCACAAAGGATTTGGCATACCGGGCCACTACCTGCACCAATTCATTTTAAAAAGCTGGGTAAGGACTGGAACAGCTCTGAAGTGAAAGGGGGTTCCTTTGTAGTGATCCAGCCCAGATCTGTTTTAAATCTGGCCCGAGATCTGATTCAAAACTCATGTCTTGGCAGTGTGGGCTAAGTCCACATGACAGCAGTAAAACAAATGTGACGTAAACATGGATCTGCTGGTTTGGAGCTGGATCAGTTAGCACTCTTTCCTTTTGTCTAAACATAGTCACTCCGAGATGGCTCCAAACAGCACAAAGTCAAGGATTTTGAATGCAAGCAAGCCCACAATATCCATATCTTATATTCTGTCTATGGTTGCTAACAGGTTTTACAGTTAAATATAGTTCAAGACAGTAATCAGACTATTATAAGTGATGCTGTTCTTGTTACAGAGTTTTATACAATCTCCTATGTCCACTCTTCGATATAGGAGCAACAAACAAACAAAATAAGGGCAAAAAAATACTAACACCAGGATAAGGGCACTTTTAAGTCACTCATTCACAATATAAAATACAAAAATTTCCAAATGTAATTTGATAGATAAAAATATCTATTCAGATGTCTGATTGGCTGAATGTTTTTTTGTGCTCGATGATAAAATGTCACTCCATCATGGGAGAATTGTCCTCCGTCAGTCAATGTAACTGCACTGGCCACAGAAACAGTTTAAGCTGAGACCATCTGGCACTGTAGGTTTGTATAATATAAGCTATGTTCATCCTCACATAAAGCAAAACGAGATGTATTTAAAAAAAACAACAACCGAATAGGCCATGCTATGGTAATAAATGAATGTGTTCTCAAATATTTCATTTGCTTGTATATGTGTGCCTCATACACACTATCAAACTGAAGGCTAACTATGACAGCCAGAAGGGATAAAGCAAAGCAACGGACACTACTGGTTCTGGTCTTGACCCATATTTTGACCATAATATCCGGGACAACCTGCTTTGCTTCATCCAACCGTTCTCTTATTACACTGTAAGTGGGTCTTGCCACACAGTGCTTCACTCGGTGTTTCTCGGCAGCCACAGATGCTCCACAGTGATGTGCACAGACCTCATACTTCATTTACGCACTTGAAATTCACACAGCTATCACTCATACATAGTCAGTCTCCCACTATACTGAGAAAATTATGAGTGAAGCAGAAAGAAATAAGAAAAAAGTAAAGAAAATCAATTGTATTTATTATTTTGTGAAAATCTGCAGAAGACTACAAGGAATGGTGAACAATGCACCTACTTAAATGTTAGGAGGGTATTTTGTGTAGTGCAGGGGTGTCCAACCATGTGCCATGGAGAGCCAAGACCCTGCAGGTTTTACCTCCAACCAGTGTCTTCAACAGCAGATTTCAGTGAACTTCTTCCCACTGATTGCTGATAAGTGAAAACACCTGCTGAAGAGACTGGGTAGAAGAGAAAACCTGCAGGGTCTTGGCTCTCCATGGCACATGGTTGGACACCCCTGGTGTAGTGTAATATTTTGTTTTATGTTTTTAAGTGTCTATGTCCGTTTTTAAACCAGGGTGCCCTGGCACGCTCAGGTTGTTTTGGGAAATGATGTAATTTCACTTCTTAATTGTTAAAAAAGGAAATAATTTGCTATTGTTGTGCATGGGTGCCTACAGAACCCATGCACAACAATGGCAAATTATTTGCAATTTTTTGGACCAATTATCAAGTGAAATTCCCACAGAAACATGAAGATACCAGGGCACTCTGGTTGAAAAACACCGGTCTATGCTACATTTGAAGTCTTTTTTTTGCTCCAATTCAAAGTAAAAACAATACATTCAATAACCATATAAGATGCCAAAACAGGCAGAAACGTATAAAAACACAAGCTGAAGTGAAAGAGGAAGAAGGTTTCAATCTTTCCAGGGAAGTCTTAGTCTTCTGAACAGACACCAAAGTAATAATGGATTGCATTTATATAGCATTTTTTATGATGCCCAAAGACACTTTACATTAAGTTCATTATTCATTCACTCTACATGTACACCACAGTACAACATGTCTCTGTGGTGCAAATAAAACCTAAGGTGCAGCACGCTTAGGTTTTAAATGTTGTTCCTAAACAGTGTAAGACCTTGAACTCTACAGCTGCTTGGAACCTGATGATCACTGCTTGTGCCTATAGTTTTTATTATTTTTATTTATCGTGTAGCCTAAACAACAGATAGGATATTAAGTAATTTTAATTACTAATCAACATTTTCAAGAAATCTAATCCAAAGCTTAAGAATTGCTGATTAATTAAGGTAAATGTACTGTATTATAGACAATTTTTAACCACGTTTATCATACATGTTTTAAATACATTTGAATATTGTGAACATAACACAGAACAGATTAACATTAATTAAGGGTAAAATTTGTCATAATGACAAGTGCCATTTAAGTGCATTCCTTATTCACACAAGCTCCACAAGTGGTCAGAGGCAGGACTAGATATACTTACAAAAAGTTTGGAGCTACCAACAAATATGTTCTGCTCATGTTTTATTAATTAGAACCACTGTGTTAAAATAAAATGTTGACCAGTGTAATGCACCAAAGTATGACACTTATTGGAATCTACAGTGGGGAAAATAAATATTGAACACGCTTGGTGAAATTCATTCAATATTTAGTAGAAAAGCCTTTGTTGGTAATAATAGCTTCCAAATGCCTCCTATATGGAGAAACTGGGTGCAGGCATTGCTCTGGAGTGATTTTACCCCATTCTTCCACACAAACTGTCATCAAATCTTGAAGGTTCCGTGGGTGTCTTCTATGAACTCTGATCTTCAGCTTGTTCAATAGATTTTCAAATGGATTAAGGTTAGGTGACTGACTGGACTTGGCTGTATGTTTGGGATCATTGTGTTGCTGAAATATCCACCCTCATTTCATCTTCAGCAGCTTGGCCGATGGCAACAGGTTCTTATCAAGTATGTCTCTGTACATTTGTCCATTCATCTTTCCTTCAATTATATGAAGTTTACCTGTACCATGTGCTGAAAAACACCCCTACACCATGATGGGATGTGCAATGCCATTTCTCCTCCAAACTTACTGTGTGTTGTGGCATCCAAAAAGTTCAATTTTGGTCTCATCTGACCAAAATTTTAGTGGCTTGCCCAAATGTTGTGCAACAAGCTTTAAACGAGCTTCAACATGCTTTTTCTTTAGCAATGGAGTCTTGCAAGGTGAGCGGGCATACAGCCCATGCTGGTTGAGTGCATTATTTATTGATTTCTTGAAACAGCAGTACTTGCTAACTCCTGGTCTTTCTGGAGCTCTCCACGAGTGGTCTTTGGCTCTTGGATAACTCTTCTGATAATTCTTTTGACTCCTCTGTCAGAAATCTTGTGAGGAGCTCCTGGCTGTGGCAAATGTGTTTATGGTAAAATGGTGTTCTTTCCACCTCCGAATGATAAGATAAGATAAGATAAGCCTTTACTAGTCCCACAATGGGGAAATTCAAGGATTGCAACAGCACAGGGATAGCAACACTCAGAGCAATATTTAAAGAAGATACAAAAAATATAAATAAGAGCAGTGGATATACATACGTACACATAAATATATAAATATATAAATATATATACAAAGTGCGGAGCATTGTAGCAAGATGGAATAAACAGCATAACCGTCTACTTAGTTATCCTACATAGTATGAATATGTACCCATACATTTTGTCACCCTCCGTAGTGACTGATATTGTCCTAGTTGTATACTGGAGGGGACCATTTGTGTAAGTCTGTTGCGTCTTTTGCATTCAATACAACTAGGTCGTCACATTTTTTTGCTATCTCTGCGAGCAGCCCTGCTTCGGTTATACAGTCTGACAGCCATAGGTAGGAAGAACTTGCAAAACCTCTCGGTTGCGCACCTAGGACGATGTAGTCTACTGCTAAATGAGCTCCTCAGTGCGTTCAATATGTCCTGCATAGGGTGGGACTCGGACTCCAGCAGAGATGACAGTTTAGCCACCATCCTTCTCTCTCCTATCTCCTCCACTGGGTCAAGGCATTGCCCCAGGACAGAGCTAGCTTTCTTGATCAGTTTGTTCAGTCTCTTCCTATCGGCTGCTGTAATGCCGTTACCCCAGCAGACCACTCCAAAAGTGATGGCTGATGCCACCACTGTGTCATAGAATGTCTTCAAGAGCACCCCTTGTACACCAAAAGACCTGAGCCTCCTCAGTAGGAACAGCCTGCGCTGTCCCTTCTTGTAGCGTGCGTCGGTATTGTGTGACCAGTCTAGTTTATTGTTCAGATGAACACCAAGGTACTTGTAGGATATCACCATCTCAATGTCTGTTCCCTGGATGTTTACTGGTGCTGTGAGGGGTTGTCCTTGCCTGCGAAAGTCCACAACCAGCTCCTTAGTTTTCCTCGCGTTGATCTGGAGGCAGTTCCGATGGCACCAGTCCACGAAGTCCTGGATAAGTCCTCTTTACTCAGCTTCATCTCCGTTGGAGATGAGGCCGACGATCGCAGAGTCGTCAGAGAACTTTTGTAGATACAGAAGTTCTCTGACGACTCTCTGATGACATTCTCTGATGGCTACAACAGTGCTCACTGTGACATTCAGCAGTTTAGAAATGCACCTGTAACCAATGCCATCATTATGTTTTGCAACAATAAGGTTGTGAAGGTCTAGAGAGAACTCTTTGCTTCTACCCATCACGACTTCTTTGTGGTGTGACAATCAGATATTCACAGACCTTTGTAAAGGCTATCAGTCAGGACTTAACCAGCTGAAATTAATTTGCACTGATGGGGGATGGGATGGCTTCCTAGATTCTGATGGATTTCAACTGGTTTCTTGGCTTTCTATGCCTTTTTGCACCTCTTTCTCTTCACATGTTCAATACTTATTCCCTGTCGTTCCACTTTATTAAATATAACTTGTTTTGTGAAAGCAGTTGCCTTGATTTCTTTGCATGTATGGATTACCTGGGCTGTTACTGATGCAGTGGTGTGAAAAAGTGTTTGCTCCCTTCCCGATTTCTCATTTTTTTTATGTTTCTCACACTTAAATGTTTCAGATCATCAAACAAATTTAAATATTAGACAAAGATAACACAAGTAAACACAAAATGCAGTTTTTTTAAATGAAGGTGTTTGTTATTAAGGGTTAAAAAAAAATCTAACCCTACATGGCCCTGTGTGAAAACGTGATTACCCCCCCCAAAAAAACATAAATTAACTGTGTTTATCACATCTTTGAAAAGCTGAGTTCAGTTTCTCTAGACACACCAAGGCCTGATTACTGCCACACCTGTTCTCAATCAAGAAATCACTTAAATAGGACATGCCTGACAAATTGAAGTAGACCAAAAGATCCTCAATAGCTAGACATCATGCTGCGAGCCAAAGAAATTCAGGAACAAATGAAAAACAAAGTAATTGAGCTCTATCAGTCTGGAAAAGGTTATAAAACCATTTCTAAAGCTTTGGGGCTCCAGCAAACCACAGTGAGAGCCATTATCCACAAATGGCGAAAACATGGAATAGTGGTGAACCTTTCCAGGAGTGGCCGCTACCCCAAGAGCATAGTGACGACTCATCCAAGAGGTCACAAAAGACCCCACAACAACATCCAAAAAACTGCAGGCCTCACTTGCCTCAGTTAAGGTCAGTGTTCATGACTCCACCATAAGAAAGAGACTGGGCAAAAATGGACTGCATGGTACAGTTTCAAGACAAAAACCACTGCTGAGCAAAAGAACATAAAGGCTTGTCTTAGTTTTGCCAGAAAACATCTTGATGACCCCCAAGACTTAAAATACTCTGGGGACTGACGAGACAAAAGTTGACCAAAAAGAACACAAAGGCTCATCTCACATTTGTCAAAAAAAAAAAGACACCCTGATGATCCCCAAGACGTTTTGGAAAATACTCTGTGGACTGGCGAGACAAAAGTTGAACTTTTTGGAAGGTGTGTGTCCCATTACATCCAGCGTAAAAGTAACACAGCATTTCAGAAAATGAACATTATACCAACAGTAAAATATGGTGGTGGTAGTGTGATGGTCTGGGGCTGTTTTGCTGCTTCAGGACCTGGAAGACTTGCTGTGGTAAATGGAACCATGAATTCTGCTGTCTACCAAAAAACCCTGAAGGAGAATGTCCGGCCATCTGTTTGTGACCTCAAGATGAAGCGCACTTGGGTTCTGCAGCAGGACAACGATTCAAAACACACAAGTAAGTCCACCTCTGAATGGCTTAAGAATAACAAAATGAAGACTTTGGAGTGGCCTAGTTAAAGTCCTGACCTGAATCCGATTGAGATGCTGTGGCATGACCTTAAAAAGGTGGTTCATGCTCGAAAACCCTCCAGTGTGGCTGAATTACAACAATCCTGCAAAGATGAGTGGGCCAAAATTCCTCCACAGCACTGTAAAAGACTCATTGCCAGTGATCGCAAATCAGTCCCTCCAGGATTTCGCGATTTTGCGATTGCACCAATTCACACGAAATCAGCCAATCAGCGCAACTATTGCGCGACCTTGCAATTTTGTCCAATCACCGCAACTTTGATGCAATTTTGGCCAGTCCTCGTCAACTTCCGCCAATTTCACCAATCAAATTTGTCTCCAACGCGCTGAAACGGTCAGTCTAACCAATCAAATGCATCGCTGCACCGCGTTCACTTCCGTGTTTACAGTGAGTAGTGAGTTTGTAGTTTGCAATGAGTAAAGGAACACATCTGCAAACAGAGTGTGTGATTTTAAAAAAAACCACTCACCCACAAGGTTTTCAACACTGTGCCTTCCTCCGTGTCCCCCAGCCTGCCCCTGGACGCCTTGCCACGCCTCCGTCCTGACCGCGTGTACGAAGTGCTGGGTTTGTGTTGAAGAACATGCGACAGGGTGCTCAAAAGCACCCTGTCGCGGGAGCGCGCATTTGTATTTGCTGTTGCTCAAGAGTTTTTCTGTATAGCATAAGTTTCTGCTTAATTTACAAATCACTATAATAAGAATTTTTTGACAATCCTGTGCTTTTCTTGTATTGTTATATAGAATATCACTGCAGTAAACTGGAAAAAAGCATCTGCTTTAAAATTTGGAATTCTTCCCACAACTTTTGGAGTGGTCTGCTGGGGCAATGGCATTACAGCAGCCGATAGGAAGAGACTGAACAAACTAATCAAGAAAGCTAGCTCTGTCCTGGGGAAACACCTTGACCCAGTGGAGGAGATAGGGGAGAGAAGGATGGGGGCTAAACTGTAATCTCTGTTGGAGTCTGAGTCCCACCCCATGCAGGGCATACTGAACGCACTGAGGAGCTCATTTAGCAGTAGACTACATCATCCTAGGTGCGCGACCGAGAGGTTTTGCAGGTCCTTCCTACCTACGGCTGTCAGATTGTATAACCTAAGCATAGCTGCTCGCAGAGATAGCAAAAAAACGTGACAACCTAATAGTATTGAATGCAAAAGACGCAACAGACTTACACAAATGGTCCCCTCCAGTATACAACTAGGACAATATCAGTCACTACGGAGGGTGACAATATGTATGGGTACATATTCATACCATGTAGGGTAACTAAATAGACGGTTATGCTGTTTATTCCATCTAGCTACAATGCTCCGCACTGTGTGTATATATATTTATGTGTACATATATACTGTATATTCACTGCTCTTATTTTCTTATCTTCTAAATTATTGATCTGAGTGTTGCTATCCCTGTGCTGTTGCAATCCTGGAATTTCCCCATTGTGGGACTAATAAAGGCTTATCTTATCTTATCTTAACTTTTAGTGCAAAATACACTCTAAAAATATCACAACTCTGATCGCAACTTTTTAAAAAAGATCCCATAAATTCAGGCTTTTTGGCCCGCAACAATCATGAAAACATCCCGCGAAATCCTGGAGGGACTGGCAAATGCTTGAATGTAGTTGTTGCTGCTAAGGGTGGCCCAACCAGTTATTAGGTTTAGGGGGCAATCACTTTTTCACACAGGGCCATGTAGGTTTGGATTTTTTGACTTAATAATAAACACCTTCATTTAAAAACTGCATTTTGTGTTTACTTGTGTTGTGGGAGACCCAATCAGTACGTTCTCCACTCAGACTGAATGGCACGGCAGGAGGAGATGCATAAGAGAGGACAAACGGATATGCAAGGCAGTCTATGGTTTTCGCATGAGAATATGCATTCTCCTCCGGTCTGAATTTTAATGCGCCGACAGGCTGGGTGACAAAGGGAATTGTCATGGGGGATGTATGTGTGTTAATGCAAACAGTGACAAAGGGAATTGTCATGGTAAATGTATTCATGTTAATGCAAACACCACAGGTCGCAGGGCGAGTGGTATGGTATAAAAAGAGAGGTGCCCGCGACCTGGTTTTTAGGCTTCTGATTCTTGTTAATGTTAAAGAGAGATTAATAAAGTCTGCTCTGCTCCGGACCGCCTCGCCTGATTATTCCTCTCCCTACACTGGTGACCCTTGACGTACAATGGAACTCGAAGCGAACACTCCGGAGATGACCCGGACTGGAGGTGCCAGCACCACGTGCGCCGTTTCGGTCTAACTCCCAGACTTTTGGCTACATGACCCGAAGTCTTGGCTTCTCCACACCGAGGCCCAGTTCGTGCTCCGGGAAGTAACGGCGGATGACACCAAATACTATTACATGGTTGCGGCACTGGACACACGCACAACACAGCAGGTGGCGAGCCTGCTCCAACAGCCCCCAGCCCACGACAAATATGACGCTCTCAAAACCACGCTGACCCAGCGCTACACGCTCTTGGACTGCAAGAGAGTGGAAAGGCTCCTGACGCGCTCCGAGTTGGGAGACAGGTCGGCGGTCGAATTAATGGAGAAGATGTTGGCATTGATGGGCACAGATGACGGCCATTTCCTCTTTGCCCACCTTTTCCTCCGGAACCTCCCGACAGCGGCCAGAGCGGTCCTTGCCAATTCACGGCTGCTGGCCACGCGCAACTACCGGGCGCTAGCACAAGAGGCATCAGAACCCAGCGAGATGGCCAGCGGAGGCGAGGAGCCAGCAACGGTGGCTGCAGCGGAGGTCAAGAAGCACCGGAGAGGCACGCTCTGCTTCTACCATTGCTGTTTTGGAGAAGACGCATGCCGATGCGTGCCACCATGCCAATTCAAGCGCTCAGGAAACACCAGGGCCAGCAGTCGGTAGCAGCTGCGACTGCCAGTGACACAAACAAGCTGCTCTATGTGACAGACTCACGCTTGGGGAAATGGTTCCTCGTGGACTCCGGCTCCCAAAAGAGCCTCATCCTGCCGTCCTACGCAGACCGGCTGGCGGGAAGTAGCGGCCCCGTGCTGGCGGCCACAAACGGCTCAGACATTAAGACTTTTGGTGAGAGGACACTGACTATATCCTTGCACGGCCGTACATACAGTACCAGTGGACATTCGTCATAGCGGCATATAGCGTTCCCATTTTGGGCGCTGATTTTTTGTGTGCACACGGACTGTTAGTCGATGTGGCTAACGGACGCCTGATTAATGCAATGTCTTTTGATTCTCTGCCCTGTACAGCTAGAGGAGCCGGGTCCACAACACTAGCCAACGTCACAGCTCCAGGGGGTTAGTTCCACACACTACTCACCCAGTTCCCAGCACTCTTGGTTCTGACGTTTTTGGCGGCCGTCACTAAACACAGAGTGGAGCACTTCATTACCACCACGGGGCCGCCCATTTTCACACGACCTCAGCGCCTGGACACAGCTAAACTGGCCAGTGCGTGCGAGGAGTTTGCCAACTTGGAAAGGTTGGGCATCATCAGACGCTCAAATAGCCCATGGGCATCCCCACTACATATGGTGCCCAAAGCCGAGGGATCGTGGCAACCATGCAGAGATTTCCACAGATTAAACAACGCCACAGCGCACGATCGCTACCCAATCCCCCATATTCAGGATTTTTCCATTCACCTCACCGGGGCACGCATTTTTTCCAAGATAGACCTGGTCCGCAGTTACCACCAGGTCCCAGTGCGCACGGAGGACATACCTAAAATGGCAGTAATAACCACATTTGGTCTTTTTGAGTTCTTATGCATGCCTTTCGGGTTAAAAGGCGCGGCACAGACATTCCAACGCATGATGGATGTGGTGTTGTGCGGTCTGCCATTTGTGTTCGTCTACCTGGACGAATCCTGGTGGCTAGCGCGTCTGAGGACAAACACATAGCCCACCTCAGGACAGTCTTCCAGAGGTTGGAGAAGCACGGGTTAATAATCAACCCGGCGAAGTGCCAGTTTGGGGTGACGGGAATCAATTTTTTGGGCCACCGCATCTCACCGGAGGGCGCGATACCCTTACCGGACAAAGTGCGCGCAGTGGCAGATTTTCCCCAGCCTCTGATGGTCAGGGCTCTGCAGGAGTTTTGGGAGATGGCAAACTTCTACAACCGTTTCCTTCCCTGTGCAGTCCAGCTCATGCGGCCATTGTACGCCGCGCTTAAGAAACGGAAACCGGCGGACAGAGTCGGCTGGACTCCTGAGCGAGAGCAGGTGTTTTCCGAGGCCAAAACAGCTCTAGTGAACGCCGCACTACTGGCACACCCTGACCCGGCGGCTTGGATAGCGCTCACTACCAACGCATTGGACGTGGCCATAAGAGCCATCGTGGAGCAGTGCGTCACCAGTTCTTGGCAGCCGCTCACCTTTTTTAGCAGGTCTTTGCGCGACAATGAGCGTAAATACAGCGCGTTTGACAGGGAGTTACTGGCTCTCCACCTGGCCATACGCCACTTCCATTTCTGGCTGGAAGGGTGCACCTTCACTGCGTTTGTAGACCACAAGCCGCTAATGTATGCTATAGCCAAGGTTTCGGAACCATGGTCGGCCCGGCAGCAGAGACAGCTGTCCGCGATCTCGGAGTTTACGACCGACATTCAGCATGTGGCCGGTAAACTCAACGTGGTGGCAGACTGCCTCTCGCGCGCATTAGTGGCCCCAGTCTACGTAGGGATAGATTACATGGCCATGGCCGCTGAGCAGATCAGCGATGTGGACGTTTGCGTGCTCCAGTCTAGACCAACAGGGTTAAGGCTGGAGAGCAGAGTACTGCAAGACGGGGGCCCCCCACCCCAATCTGTGATGTCTCTACAGGCCGCCCGCGCCCGGTGGTCCCACGCGCTTGGCGCCACTGCATTTTTGAGTCGGTTCACTCCCTGGGGCACCCAGGATTGTGCGCGTAAGCCAAAATGGTGGAAGCAAAGTTCCTCTGGCCGAGCCTGCGCAAACAGGTGAAAGAGTGGGCTGCAGCCTGCGTAGCGTGCCAACGAGAAAAAGGTGCACAGGCACACAAAGGCCCCCTTTGACCGTTCCATATCTCGGCTAAGAAGTTCGACCACATCCACGTCGACCTCGTGGGACCCCTCCCGCCATCGCAGGGGTTCACGTACCTCTTGGCAGTGGTGGACCGCACCACGCGCTGGCCCGAGGCAGTCCCGCTAGCTTCCACCACCTCCGCAGAAGTTGCACGTGCTTTTTTGACAACATGGGTGGCACTTTTTGGTGCCCCTTCGGATATCACGTCTGACCGGGGCCCGCAGTTTGTTTCCGACCTCTGGTCCACGATGGCCCGGAGCCAGGGCATCACAATTCATCACACGACCGCATACAACCTCCAGGCCAATGGGTTATGCGAGCGTTTCCATAGGTTACTTAAAGCAGCGCTCAGGGCTTCGCTTAAGGATGCAAATTGGGTGGACTGGTTGCCGTGGGTTCTATTAGGGTTGCGTTCAGCACCAAAGGAGGATTTGGCAGCCTCCCCAGCAGAGCTGATTTTTTCCCAGCCGCTGCGGCTCCCCGGAGAATTTTTGCCCGGACAACCCCGCGCCAAACACCGATCCATCCCCGCTTTCACTGCATAGCGCAGAGGCAGGGACGGTACCCGGCCCGGCCCACCACTGTTTTCCCCGTGCTTTTGTGCCAAAGACCTTGAAGGACGCGTCGTTCGTGTTTGTCAGGCACAATGCCCACTGAACCCCGTTGCGCCCGCCCTACGACGGCCCGTTCAGAGTGCTGAAACCTGGGGAGAAACATTTTGTGTTAGACTTGGGGGGACACAGAGAAACAATCTGTATAGACAGGCTTAAGCCCACCTTCGTTTTAGCAGACGAGCAGGTGGTGTTGACCCGAGCTTCATGACCACCACGACCCCCACTGAGAACTCCACAGGTAAATGACTCGTCAGATCAGTCACAATGGCATGCTGAAGATGCCCCCCCAATGTCCCCCCACAGACGGACGCGCCTCCAAGAGCGCCCCACTAGCACAGCAGTGCCTCGGAGCCAGCGACCCCCCCGTTACAGCCGCTATGGACGTAGGCTGAAGCCCAAAGGACATGACGGTTAAGGCTCAATCTGAGTTTCTGGGGGGGGGGGGTGGTGTGAGACATCCAATCAGTCCATTCTCCACTCAGACTGAATGGCACGGCAGGAGGAGATGCATAAAAGAGGACAAACGGATATGCAAGGCAGTCTATGGTTTTCGCATGAGAATATGCATTCTCCTCCGGTCTGAATTTTAATGCGCCAACAGGCTGGGTGACAAAGGGAATTGTCATGGGGGATGTATGTGTGTTAATGCAAACAGTGACAAAGGGAATTGTCATGGCAAATGTATTCCTGTTAATGCAAACACCACAGGTCACAGGGCGAGTGGTATGGTATAAAAAAGAGAGGTGCCCGCGACCTGTTTTTTAGGCTTTTGATTCTTGTTAATGTTAGAGAGAAATTAATAAAGTCTGCTCTGCTCCGGACCGCCTCGCCTGATTATTCCTCTCTCTACAGTGTTATCTTTGTCTAATATTTAAATTTGTTTGATGATTTAAAACATTTAAGCGTGACAAACATACAAAAGCATGAGAAATCAGGAAGGGGGCAAACACTTTTTCACCAGTGTATCTGCTGAAAATCTCAGGTCAATGGCTCCATCAGAAATATGTTTAATGAGAAAAATGTTGACGTGTTCAATAATTATTTTTGCCGCTGTATATGTAAAATACTGCAGCATATAGCCTCAGGATAACTAAAGGGTTGATTAAAAAAAAATACCAGTCAAATAAATCACTTAAAACTATTTGGAAAGTTTCTGTATACCTGCTGATGTGCAAATAAGTAATAGGATGACAAACTTTGACCCCCCCCCCCAAAAAAAAAAAAAATTGAAATGACTTTGTTTGGACCTTCAGAGCACTACAAATACCATGTGGTCTGACACATCCTCCTGTCTCTCTGCAACACCGCCTTGTGTTGAGTCTACACAACAGATGGGCATGAATATGTCAAGTTCTTTCTAAAGGCTTAACTATGCCCTACTGTTTGAATGTTCTCACACACCAAATTCATAATTACAAGTGACTTATGTCTGACTTTAACCAAACCGACATATGCACGTCATTGACAACAATGAATTATATATTTGTGTGACGATTCTCTGTAAATGGAGAAAAATTCGATTTTTTTTAGTAAAGATTAGCAGCAGTACCCAGTGAATACGGAATTCAGTGTTTAACCCTGATGATGCTACAACAGTGATATGAACGACCTGCTGACCAACCGCCACTCCTCTTAGAGCTCTGCTGGGCTGCAATGAATATATAGCTTATGTTGACCTGACGTGCACCTGTCCAAAAATATACTGTAACTGTTCGTCGTATCAATGTTTTGAATAGGATGGCCTTCCATATAATTGGTCCCTTTCCCAGACAGTACCCTACCTGCAATAATGTCAACATTACTGTTATAAATTCCCTATTGTTTTAATGATAAACACCCTGCTCTTTCTATTTTATTAGTTATTTTCAGACAGGCATGCTTTGGTCTGCCTCCGTTACACTGAAGGGTCCTTGAGTTCTAGGCCTAGTTCACAGTAGCCACAGTTAAATGTGCAAAATTTCTTCAATCTGATTACAATTCAGATCAGAACTTTACTGTTTACATGGATCCTGAAAAAGTTGATGCGATTAGGACGTGCATTTTCATGTGTCACACGTTTGAACGGACTAAATCATTTTGACATGCACACAATTATCCAACATTCCGGAAACAGTAGAAGAAGAAGCAACTTCCAATGTAAACAAATCCCACTTTGTGTCTTTTTCTTTTTGAAATGGACCTGTATTGTGTTATTCAGACTGTACTTTTGCTTCTGCTTGTCTCTGTAATGAAGCTACAAGTACATACTTCTGCATATGATGAACAGAGGGAGACAGCAGGACGATACAGACCAGTTTTGTTTTACTCCCACCATGTCTTCCGCCAGCTGCTGTAAAGGCGGAGATACGTCACGTCGACGTGTGGCTGACGTACAGACATGCGCAGTAAACATATTTTCTACCCAAACTTCGGAATAAGTGTTTATATGCGCACCAATCAGATTAACAATCGGCATAACCCACCTGTCTCAATCAGAAGGAAATTTTGATCCGAATGAGTGTGATCGGGTCAGAATATTCAGATTGGCACGTTTACATGAAGCAGTTTTATTCCGATCAGGCTTTTAATCCGGTTACTTGTGTCCATGTAAACATGGCTAGTGGCTAGCAGGGTTAGCAACAGCAATGCTGCAGTTTTTCCTTGTCAACGGAGAATGTGTTCGTGAAGAATAAGTTATTAATAGCTCACTAAATTGGATGCATGTGTGATAAATAATGGAGTTAAGTGCTCTTACATGTGTTTTCAGAGCCGGTTTGCTCATTTATATTCCTGGGTGATTAATCTTCTGTGAAGCTAATGTTAGCCTCCTAGCTGTAGACAGAGTACATGCTGCATGTGTGTGTGTGGGTGAAATGCTAATTGGGCTCTCTGTTAGCTATTCTGTTTAAGTAATAACTTTGGAATATTGGTGGTCTGAAGCACATAATTGCTAAATATTATTTGTTTATCTTTTTCTGTTATACAGTTAAACCATTCATCATTGTCCATTCAACATTCTCCATTCCCCATTCATCATTCTACAGTCATTCATTCCCATTCTCACCCAACGATCAGTTACGTCACCATGTCCGTTGTGATTCCATTCTCACGCCACTGTTAAGTTGCCCATCATCCATATATTCTGGAATATAATGCTGGAGATGTATCAGTCACCTACTTTGATATAAAGAGTTAAAGAAAGAGAGCTGTTCCCATGTCTACAGTCACTCTCTAACTGGAGTATCTGTAGTGGATGGAAAAGTCCGAACCTTTTATCACAACTGGGAGCACTATTCCCCAACAATTACGTAATGTCATGTGTAATATTTATAAAGGCTAGAGTTTGACAGCATGACTTATAAAAAGCTGATGTTTCCAAATGTCAGTTATGCATTGCTTTTGTGTAGCATTCAAGGAGTGTCATTGCTCCAGTATTACTACATTCTCAAGGGTCTGTATAGCATTAAACATGTATTAATGTTTTCACATTAGTTTTTTATTGCACAAAATAAAATGCACTGTGGGCTGATAATAGCAAGTACGTTTTAAACATATAATTGACATTTATTTACCTCATAATTAATGCATCACTTTATTCTTCAGTAATAATATAGTGTTTTACTCTTGTATGTCCTTTCATTTTTACTGTTTCACTTTAGTAAAATTAATTCACTTTCTGAAGTTTGTGACTTGTTTCTTGTAAATTTGTTACTTTTGTCTCAAAAATTTGACCTTTTTCCCTCTTAAATTTGTGTCTCATAAATTTGATTTTTTTTTTTCACAAATTTGACTTTTTCTTGTAAGTTGTCTTTTTCTTCTAAATTTTTATGCATGCCTTCCAAAAAGCTCAACCTTTGTCTTGTCAGTCCACAGAATATTTCCCAAAAGTCTTGGGTATCATCAGGGTGTCTTTTTTTTGACAAATGTGAGATGAGCCTTTGTGTTCTTTTTGGTCATCGGTGGTTTTCACCTTGGAGCTCTCTCATGGATGCCATTTTTGCCCAGTCTCCTTCTTATTGTCGAATCATGGTCCAGTGTCCAAACTGAGATAAGTGAGCCAGCAGTTCTTTAGATGTTGTTCTGGGTTTTTGTTTTTCATCTTCAGTTTCTTTACAACCCCAATTCTGTTGAAGTTTAGACTTTGTGTAAAACGTATATAAAACAAAACACAATGATTTAAAAATCCTTTTCAACCTATATCCAGTTGAATACACTTCAAAGACAATATATTTAATGCTGAAATTGAAAAACTTTATTGTTTTTTGCAAATATTCCCTCATTAACAACACGTTCCAAAAAAGCTGGGACAGGGTCATGTTTACCACTGTATTACATCACCTTTCCTTCTAACAACACTCAATAAGCATTTACTGTAGGATCTGAGGACACTAATTGTTGAAGCTTTGTAGGTGGAATTCTTTCCAATTCTTGCTTGATGTACGACTTCAGTTGCTCAACAGTCCGAGGTCTCCATTGTTGTATTTTGCACTTCATAATGCGCTGTTGTAACACGCGTAGAATGTGGCTTGGCATTGTCTTGATGAAATAAGCATGTCTCTTAAAAATGTTGCTTGGATGGCAGCACATGTTGATCCAAAACCTGTATGTACTGTTCAGCATTAATGGTGTCTTCACAGATGTGAAGTTACCCATGCCATGGGCACTACCACACTCCCATACCATCACAGATGCTGACTTTTGAACTTATCGTTGATAACAATCTGGATGGTTATTTTCCTCTTTAGCCCAGAGGACACGACATCCATGATTTCCAAAAACAATTTGAAGTGTGGACTCGTCAGACCGTAGCACACTTTTCCACTTTGTGTCAGTCCATCTCGGATGAACTCAGGCCCACAGAAACTGGTGGTGTTTCTCGGTGTTGTTGATATGTGGCTTTCACTTTGCATGATAGAGTTGTAACTTGCACTTGTAGATGTAGCGACAAACTGTGTTAACTGACAATGATTTTCTGAAGTGTTCCAGAGACCACGTGGTAATGTCCTTTATTGAATGTCTTCAGTTTTTAAAGTAGTAGTGCCTGAGTGACCGAATGTCACAGGGATTCAATGTTGGTTTTTAGCCTTGTTGCTTATGAGCAGAGATTTCTCCAGATTCTCTGAATCTTTTGGTGATATTAGGGACTGCAGATAATGAAATCCTTAAATTCCTTGCAATTATATGTTGAGAAACATTGGACTATTTGCAAAAACAATTGTTCACAAACTTGTCCTATCTGTCATGTGTCTGAGCATGTGTCCACAGAGCTCAGACTCTCACATTAATTCTAAGTTTTGTATGTCTATTATTATTATTATTATTATTATTATTATTATTATGTTGTCTGTTTTTGTATATTTTCTGGTTTTATGACAAAGCCTTTCCTCTTTCTCCAGACACTCCCCACCAGCTGCTCACTGTCTGCTCTCTGCCACCTCAGCTGTGGGCAGTTGTAATTAGGTCACCGGCCCACTCAGGGGCACACACCTGTTGCTCATCTACTGCCTGTTATTTAAGGCTGCCTGCACATTCCCTCAGTGCAGCAGCGCTGTCAATTCCCTCTCGCCTGACGACTCATGTCAAATGTCTATTCTCAGTCGTCTCATATCTAAGGACTCATTTGGACTGATCCTACTCCTGTAAGTTACTTTAAGTTTGCATTTTTGTATCATGCACAGGTTGCTTTGTGTTTTTTTTCTGTTAATAAATGTCACTAAACAGTTCAGCACTTGGATCTGTCTCTCTCTGCCCTGAGGGACATTCATGACGGAATGCTGCTCCCAGATTAAAGATCCAGTAGCTGTTTAGTGTTTTTTCACCCTTTTATCCTTTCTGTGTTTTTTCACTTTTCACTCACCTGTGCACTGGAGTTCATTATGTCCCCGGCTCATCAGTCTCACCCAAACAAAGGAGGATTGGCAGCAGGGTCTCCAAGCCTGGAGGAAGAATGGGCAGCGGACTTTATCCAGAGCTACGTGGATGAAGCTCTCGCCACCCGTGGACCTAAGAAGGACTGGTGGAGTGTGTATGGAGCGGTGGGGATTCTGGAGGCGCATCCCAGCCTTTGGAAATACCCCCAATATGCATGACTGATGGCCACAGTCACCGCACTTCAGCGATTGTTCCCCGGGCTGAAGATAGGGTCATCTCCCGATGGACCAGAGCCGTCATGGAGGCGCTCCCCTCAACAGTCGTCCTTCTCCTCTTCTGGCTTTCCAGCTCCAGCACCAGTGTGTGCGTCGTCAGCCTCACGATGGCGCTGTCATCCCGCAAAGGACCGCCGGAGGAAGCCTTCCTCCTCTTCAGCAGCCATTCTCCTGATGTCAAGCCTGACAATTCCTGCGGCAGAGCCTCTCTCCCCTCTCTCTTTGCCGGCTGGCCTGTCAGCCCTATCTCTCTCTACTGCTGCCACAACTTCCATCGCCTCGACATTTCCTCCAGCTGCCAAGAGGTCCTCCAGGGTTTCCCTGGTTATGCCCACTTCAGTGTCTACAGGGGCGGCTCCTCCACAATCCACAGTGGGGCCCAGGTTCACCATAGACACGGAGAGGGATGACAGTCCACCTGCTGCAGCAGAGAATATCACACACCAGGATGTCAGGCAAGTGTCATTTATTTCTCCTTCTATTTATGATGATATGCCTTGCCTGATTTGTGGGAGAGAGACTCAGGTTATGCAGTCCCCCTGAGCTCTCTCCACCTGCAGCAATTACTAAACCCTCACCTACCCTCTCCATGTCTCCTCCTGTTATTCCTGAGAGTCCGCTGGCCCCAGAACTGAACCGCCGGATGAGGGAGGAGCATGTGACCCTGGAGAACCCCACTCCAGTGTCAGTGGTGAGCGGAACCCCAGCTGTCACGGCGAAGGAATCACCAGCGTGGGTCATTTCGCCTGGGGACATCAGGACTGCAACCACCATCATGCCTGCTGCGGAGGCCACCGCAGCAGAGGCTACAACTGAGCTGGATCTCCATGAGACCGGGCCCGAGACGTTGTTGCCATCTGGATCAACGGAGTCCTGGACAGCGATGGAGCTCGAGCTCAGGCAAGTGCTCTCTCTAGTTTTTCTATATTCAGTTTAGAGGGGTCTTGCCTGATTCTTGGTAAGGAGATCCGGGCGCAGCCGCTCGCTGTGCCTGAGCTTGCCTCGCCGGGCTCCGCCGCTGCTGGTGACTCTGACTCTATACCTCTGTCTGTTTCCTCTGAGCTTTCTCCCAGGATGACCGGAGATGTTACAGCGCAGCCAAAGGTCTCCGTGGGTCCAGACTCGCCACCTGAGGTCGTCATGGGTCCAACTTCCCCTGCTGAGGTCATCGTGGGTGTCCCGTCCCAGCCAGGACCTCCGTGGGTGCAGCTTCCCCTCTGCCTGAGGCCATCCTCTGGGTTCCCCCTCCTTGGCCTAAGTTTCTGTGGGTGCTGTGTCCAGGTCGAGGACCCTCGTGGGTGCTGTGCCCCAGCTTTAACCCTACGTGGATGCTGTGCTCCAGTATGGGCCCACCATGGGCGTTACCCCCCAGGCCAGGGTCCACCGAGGGTGCAGCATTGGCTCAATCGGGGTCCACCGAGGGTGCAGTGTTGGCCCAGCTGGGGTCCACCGAGAGTGTTGCAGTGCTCCAGCCCAGAGCCACCAAGGGTGCTGCAGAGCTCCAGCCCAGGGCCACCGAGAGTGCTTCAGTGCTCCAGCCCAAAGCCACTGCGGGCGCTGCAGAGCTTCAGCCCGAAACCACCCAAGGCGCTGCAGATCCTCAGCCAGAAGGCATCGTGGTCCCTCCTCCTCTGCCAGATGACATCATGGTCTCTCTTTCTCCTCTGCCATACGCCGTCATGGTCCCCCTTTCTCTTCTGCCAGACACCGTCGTGGTCCTTCATCCTCCTCCACCACCAGAAACCATTGTGGTCTTCCCCCTCGGGCCCTACTTCACACCATTGGGCCTTCCCATGGGGGAGTCGCCTTCTGGGTCACCCCTGCAGTCCTGGTGGCTGAAGAACTCAGCCCGGCCACCTGAAAGACTGAGCCGTTGGTTCGGGTGGTCCTTATTCTCCGGCAGGCCCGTCGACTCCTTCCACCTGGCTGTCCGGCTGGCCTGGGACTTCAGCCGGTAGCCCGAACTGTCTGGGAGGCCCAAGGCTTTGATGAAACGTGGGTGCGAGTCCTGAGTGGGCTCTATGTTTTTGTTCCCCCCTACCAGTCCCGCCCCCTCCCACCCTGACTGGTGTAGTACTTCTGTCTGGAATCCACCCCTTAAAAGGGGGGGCTCTGTCATGTGTCTGAGCATGTGTCCACAGAGCTCAGACTGTCATGTTAATTCTAAGTTTTGTATGTCTATTATTATTATTATTATTATTATTATTATTATTATTATTATTATTATTATTATTATTATTATTATTATTATGTTGTCTGTTTTTGTATATTTTCTGGTTTTATGACAGAGCCTTTCCTCTTTCTCCAGACACTCCCCACCAGCTGCTCACTGTCTGCTCTCTACCACCTCAGCTGTGGGCAGTTGTAATTAGGTCACCAGCCCACTCAGGGGCACGCACCTGTCGCTCATCTACTGCCTGTTATTTAAAGCTGCCTGCACATTCCCTCAGTGCAGCAGCGTTGTCAATTCCCTCTCACCTGATGACTTATGTCAAATGTCTATTCTCAGTCGTCTCATGTCTAAGGACTCGTTTAGACTGATCCTACTCCTGTAAGTTACTTTAAGTTTGCATTTTTGTATCATGCACAGGTTGTTTTGTGTTTTTTTCCGTTAATAAATGTCACTAAACAGTTAAGCGCTTGGATCTGTCTCTGCATTCATGACCCTGTCCTTGCTTGTGAATGACTGAACCTTTCGGCGATGCTCCTTTTATACCCATTCATCACACTCACCTGTTTCCAATAAACCTGTTTACCTGTGGAATGTTCCAGAAAGGCAATATTGGGCATTCCTCAACTCAGGCTTTTCTTGCCCTTGTCCCAGCTTTTTTGGAACATGTTGCTGGCATCAGATTAAAAATAAGTGAATATTTGCAACAAAACAACAAAAGTTTATCAGTTTGAACATTAAATATATAGTCTTTGTAGTGTATTCAATTAAATATAGGTTGAAAAGGATTTTTAAATCATTGTATTTTGTTATTATTTACATTTTACACAACATCCCAACTCCATTGGAACCAGGGTTGTAGATCGCGGAATGTGTGTGTGTGCGCGCACGCATGTGCATCGGGGGGTAGCTTTTTTACCCTTAATGAATGAAATAATAATTTTAAAACTGCATTTTGAATTTACTCGTGCTATTTTTGTCTAATATTAAAATTTAAGTGTGACAAATATTGAAAAATATAAGAAATCAGAAAGGGGCCAAATACTTTTTCACTGCACTGTATGTCATGTTGTCATCCATTAAAACACTATATCTGTACAAGACGGCTACTACAATACTAACATACATAACTTTTTGTCTATTAAAGCAGCTGATTATGCCTTGCCTTTAACTGGTGAAATGTTAAGAGGACCATTAGGATTTAAAAATGACCATTAAGGCAATTGTGGGTTTTAATTTTGTTTTTGCTTGTTCATATCCCCTTGGCCTCAGCATTTGTTTTTCATATACACTCATGTTTTTCATATACACTCAAGCTACAAGATCATCTGACACCATTTGTCCTGTGTTCACTGTGATGGCAGCAGAAGAGGTTAATGGTTAATTTACTGCTTTCAAATGACAGGCAGACCCCTCCTGAATACACTGTGACCCGAGCCGGTGGTGGGTACAGCATCAGTGAATCATCTGCTGTGGAGTCGCAGTCTGCTGGAGACATCCAGGGGCGCCACTTTATGTCAGTGAATGAGGTATTTAGGAGAGGTAATTGCAACTGTTGTGTCTGCAACTCAGGGAAGGCTTCTCACCTCCTAGAACATGATGAGAGCTGACTCACCAGGTGGGAAAATGGCTCCTGGTAGTCATCTGTGAATTTATCACTTACAGTACAAACACGGCAATAAGGGATGCTAAAATATACCATGCTTAAAAAATGGGTTCTTGTTGGATACAAGATCTACTAAGGCATACTCAGGCACTTTTCCATGTCTTAACACAATCCAAATTTAGGCCTACAAAACCAGAAAAATGGAGAACAGACTTATATGAGTAACAATTTGCACATACATACTGTACATGTGTAGACTGCAATTGGTATAGCCCCCTTTACACAAGGGTCGAGATCATTGATAAAAAAAAATATTGCAAGAGCTCTCAATGATCTCCACATTCCTCAAAGTTTTGACTCAGTCCAAAACAATCTCTCAACGATCACCAATGAGAAGCGGTTTCTCAACAAACTCACAACAGAACTCTCAAGATCTCTTCAATTTTGCAATGATCTATCAGCGATCTCTGTCATAGTATTTCAATGAACTCTGTTGCTCTTTCATCGAATGCTCAGTGATCCCTTACTAATCTCTCAGCCATCTCTACCTATGGGGTAGTTTGTTTAGAGATTGATTAGATCATTGAGCACTCCTTGAGAGTTTATTGAGAGTTAATTGAGATATCACTTCCCTTTGGTGATCATTAAGAGATTGTTTAAGACTGAGTCAAAACTTTGACGAGAACATGAGACAGTGGAGATCATTGAAGATCACTGAGAGATCTTTGCGATTGATGAGAGATCACTGAAAGATCATTGAGAGGTCTGGCCATTTTTTCATCACTCAACAATCTCCACCCCTGTGTAAAGGGGGTACAAGAGTACTAGAAACCTCTCAAATGCTCAGCAACCTCCTTGGTTGCCCAAGAAGCTCTCAATGATCCCCCAGTAATCTCTCCTGATCTGTCAGTGATCTCTCAAGGATCTTTCAAAGATCTCTTTACATCACCATGAAAATGAATTTTTGATCACACAACAATCTCTCAAACATTTACACAGAAATGGCTTTTTCAAGACTTTAGGAGATAATTGAGAGATCAGGCCATATGTTGTTTAAAAAGGATAATCAAACAGAGTGACATGGTTCAGGTGACCCACAGAACAGACACGACTCAGGGTAAATACAATTAACGTACTTTATTTGTTAACGTGAGTGATTGGATGCGTGAGTGCAGGTATATGACTGGTGCCTAGCGGCTGCCCCAGCCTTGAATGCGCTCTGCAGAGCGTGCCCAAATGCCAAGTCACGTTTCGTTACCTTGTATTCATACATGTGTAATGACAATAAAGTTGAATCTCAATCTCAATCTCAATCTCAATATGGTGTAATGTCATGTAGTGCAATCCGTGTACTCCAGCTGGGACCAGCAGAGCACCATACAAACTGGCAACCCTGCAAAGAGACATGGGTCATTAGCTTACAGTACAACCTATGCAGCATGTTAGATGTTGCAACGCTTACTGTCAACAGATGTTGGAGTTGCTCAGGTGGCGCAGAAGCTGCAGCCAAGGAGACAGTGTCTGCTGGCAGGTTAGCTGGAGGTGGAAGAAAGGGTCCACCGCCTGGAGGAAGATGGAGGTCCGCCATTGCGGGCTCCGCCTGTGCACAGGGGAATCGGACAGGTTTAGTAGCAATAAAGCTTACTTGATTGCTGGTCCAGGCGGAACCGACCCGGATGTCGTTCAGCGGGGCTTGGAAGCCGAAGGCTGGACAGCTGAGTGCAGGGAAGCACAGAGGCAGGGTGTGGCGTGATTCACAGGAGAGAATCAGACGACTCCGTGCTCAGCACTGGTCCTGATGGGAATAAATAGGGCTGCAGGAGATGACAGGCAGGTGCGTGCACAGGTGCCGTGATTGGCGGCCATGACAGTACTCCCCCCCACAGCACGCCTCTTGGCGGGCGTTCCAACCTACCCGGGTGCATCCGATGGAAGTCCCTAATGAGCTGTTTGTCGAGCACGAGGGCGGGACGCACCCAGGACCTTCACTCTGGCCCGTAGCCCTCCCAGTCCACCAGGTACTGCAGGTCACGCCTCCGGCGGCGGACGTCCAGGATGGAAGAAACGGACCACGCCGGGTCGCCATCGATCACCCTCGGTGGAGGTGGAGACCTGGGAGAGAGAAACAACGGGCTGGAGGAGACAGGCTTAACCTGAGACACATGAAAAGTTGGACAGATGCGGAGAGAGGGGGGGAGAGTTAGACGCACAGACACTGGGTTAATAATTCAACATATAGGGAATGGGCCAATGAACCGCTGGGCGGTCTTCTTATGTTCCGCCTTCAGGTTGATGTTTTTGGTGGAGAGCCATACCTGCTAACCCACCTGATAAGCCGGGCCCGGAACCCTGCGTCAACTGGCCACCGTGGTGTTGCGTTCCGCCGTTCTGGCTGTCCTCCAAACAACGTCTTAGATGGGCCCAAACCGATGGAACGGCAATGTCCCCCTCCTCTTCAGGGAACAGCGGGGGGTTGTAACCCAACGAGGCCTCGAAGGGGGACATGCCGGTGGCAGTGGACACCACTGTGTTATGGGCGTATTCAATCCAGGGGAGGTGTGTGCTCCATGACGATGGGTTGGCGGCTGTGACACACCGCAACGCTGCGACACACCGCAACGCTGCTTCCACCTCGTGGTTGGCTCGTTCACATTGCCCGTTGGATTGCGGGTGGTAGCCGGAGGACAAGCTCGCCGTAGCCCCTAAGGCGTTGCAGAAAGCCTTCCAGACTCTGGAGATAAACTGGGGCCCCGGTCTGATATTATGTCCTGTGGGATGCCATGCAGCCGAATTACATGCTGAACCAGCAGATCGGCTGTCTCCTTGGCAGACGGTAACCCCCACAGAGGGATGAAGTGAGCCACTTTGGAAAACCTGTCCACCAGCGTGAGGATGGTGGTGAAGTTGTTGGACGTGGTGAGGCCTATGACGAAATCCAGCGCCACGTGGGACCATGGTCTACCTGGGACGGGGAGGGGATGGAGCAGCCCGGCCGGCGGCGACGAGGACGTCTTCCCAGTAGCACACTCAGGGCAGGCGCGGCTGTACTCCCCCACGTCCTTCTGGAGGGATGGCCACCAAAACGACCTCTGTAGGAGCGCCACCGTGTGTGCCCTCCCCGAATGGCAGGCAAATTTGGAGGTATGCCCCCACTGGATGACCTCCCCTCGGACCGCTGTGGGAACAAATAATTTGCCCGCTGGACCCCCCCCCCCCCCAGGTCGGCTTCGTCAGACTGTGCCCTTATCCCGAATGCCCCAAGCGAGGGCACCCACGATGCATGCTAGGGAGAGGATGGGGTGCTCAGCCTTCTCTGCCGTCTCTGAGGCGAACTGACGAGACAGGGCGTCGGGCTTGGTGTTCTTCGACCCAGGGCGGTAGGTGATGGTAAAGTTGAACCGTCCAAAAAACAGCGACCAGCGGGCCTGCCGGGCATTCAGCCGTTTAGCGGTCCAAAGGTACTCCAGGTTCTTGTGGTCGGTCCAGACAATGAATGGCTGTGACGCTCCCTCCAACCAGTGCCGCCACTCCTCCAGTGCCAGTTTAACCACCAACAGCTCCCTATCCCCGATGTCGTAGTTTCGTTCTGCTGGGGACAGGCAGCGAGAGAAGTAGGCGCAGGGGCGGATCTTACCATCTGCCGGAGAGCGCTGGGACAAGACAGCCCCCACACCAGAATCTGATGCGTTCACCTCCACCAGGCACTGAAGGATGGGATCCACCTGCGTCAGGATAGGCGATGATGAGAACCTAACCTTCAGCTCCGAGAACGCGGCGTCCGTCTCATCCGTCCACCGAAAAGGGACCTTGGTGGAGGTCAAGTTGGTGAGGGGGAGGGCGATACGGCTGTAGTCCTCAATGAACCGGCGATAAAAGTTAGCGAAGCCTCGGAACTGCAACAGCTGTTTCCTCGATGCGGGGATAAGCCAGTCCACCACCGCCTTCACCTTCACTGGATCCGGGATGATCTCCTTCGGGGCGATAATAAAGCCAAAGAAAGAGGTCCTGGAGACGTGGATCTCACATTTCTCTGCCTTGACCAAGAGCTTATTCTCCAGCAGCCGCTGCAAGACTCGCCTGATGTGCACGCGATGCTCCTCCATGGACTGAGAAAAGATGAGAATGTCATCAAGGTAGACAAACACAAAGGTGCCCAGAAAATCCCTCAAAGCATCATTAATAAGACACTTGGAAGATGGCCGGGGCATTGGTCAGCCCGAACGGCATGACCAGATATTCGAAATGCCTACTAGGGGTCCTAAAGGCCGTCTTCCACTCATCCCCCTCACGTATCCGCACCAGGTGATAGGCACTGCACAGGTCTAATTTGGTAAAGCAGCAAGCCCCCCGGAGGGAATCGAATGCTGAGTTGAGGAGGGGGAGAGTATACTTATCTTTGATAGTGATGTTGTTAAGTTCCCGGAAGTCAATGCAGGGCCTGAGGGAGCCATCCTTCTTCCCCACGAAGAAAAACCCCGCCCCCACCGCCAAAGATGAAGGTCTAATAATACCAGAGCTAAGAGACTCCTTAATATATGAGTCCATGGCCGCGCGCTCCGGAGCAGACAGGTTGTAAAGTCTGCTAGATGGCAGCAGAGCGCCGGCCCGCAGATTAATAGCACAATTATACGGTCGGTGAGGGGGAAGGGAAAGGGCTTGGGATTTACTGAATACGGCCCCAAGGTCATAATATTCCAGTGGCACTTTTGACAAATCCGGGGGGGGGGGGGGAGAGGCAGGGACATCCAGAGGCGTGGCAGGCGAGCATGCAGCAGACTGCAGACAGGCACTTAGGCAGAAAGGGCTCCACGACACAATACTTCCCGAACGCCAGTCAAATGATGGATTATGCAGGTGCAGCCAAGGATAGCCCAGGATGACCGGGGACGATAACACCGGCAGGACAAACAAATTTAACTCCTCCTGATGATTGCCCGAAATGATAACTGGCATCGAGGCGACCCGATGAGTGACAGTGGCCAACGATGCCTTAGACAGGGCAATAAGCTTAAGGGGAGTTTTTAACGGCTGCATAGGTAGACCCAGACGGGTTGCCAGACTCCTAGAAATGAAGCTCTGCTCGGCCCCTGAGTCAATGAGTGCATGTGTCTTATGTTCCTTGTGACCAAAGCAAAACCGAATAGGAATGAGAAAACGGGTGAGGGGATTGTTACAGTTTACGTCCGTGAGACCCCCTACTTCGACGCACAGACTTCCCCTTTTGGCCGCCTAGGACAGGAATTCAGGTCATGCTCCTCGCTCCTGCAACAGACACACAACCCCAACTCATGGCGGCGCTGTCTCTCCGCAGCAGGAAGTTTCGACCCACCCACTACCATTGGTTCTTGGTCCTCTGGAAGGTCAGTAGGCAGGAGGGCCAGCAGGGGGGGCTGGAGAGAACGGCGCGGCGCATTCCCCGAGCGGCCGGAAGTCTTGCATTCCGCCGCTCGTTCCCTCAGACGGTTGTCAAGGCTAATGGCCAGGGAGATACACTCATGCAGCGTAGAGGGTTTCTCCAGGCAGGCCAGCTCGTCCCGCAGGCTAGGGCTCAAACTCCTCAGGAATATACTACTCAGGGAGGCATCTTCCCACCTGACCTCCGTAGCCACGACCCGGAAGTAAACAGCGTAATCGGCTACTGCTCTCGACCCCTGCCGAAGATTTAACAGGCGAGAGGTGAGTACCTCCTCCCGGTCCGAGTGACTAAAAACCTCCTGGAATTCCTGGGTAAACTGAACGTATGTCATGGAAGCATAATCAGCCCTAGCCATAACCGCGTAAGCCCATGCTAAAGCCCGCCCCTCTAACAGATTGATCATATAGCCAATGTGGCTCTGGTCAGTGGGAAAATCTCCAGGAACCCGTTGGAACACTATTTCGCACTGCATGAGGAACCCCCTGGCTTCTCCCACCACCCCTTTAAAGCGAGCGGGAGTAGGGACAGGAGTGAGCCGACTAGCGGGACCTGTAGAGTGAGGCCTAAGCATAGAGTTAGTGGTGGAGCTAGCGGTAGAGCTAGCGGGAACTGAGGAGCTAGCTGGTGCTGTGGGGAAACCCTGTGGGCTAGCTAAACAATCTAACCTATCGGTGATGCGGGTTAGCTGGGTTAGCATCACCTGTTGCTGGTACGCTAATTGGTCTACCCGAGCCTCTAGATGGTTAACTCGGCGCAAGAGTGCGCTGTCTGCCGGGTCACTTTGGCGGAGTCGTACTGACATGGTTCAGGTGACCCACAGAACAGACACGATTCAGGGTAAATACAATTAACGTACTTTATTTGTTAACGTGAGTGATTGGATGCGTGAGTGCGGGTATATGGTGTAATGTCATGTAGTGCAATCCGTGTACTCCAGCTGGGGCCGGCAGAGCACCGTACAAACTGGCAACCCTAGAAAGAGACAAGGGCCTTTAGCTTACAGTACAACCTATGCAGCACATTAGATGTTGCAACGCTTACTGTCAACAGATGTTGGAGTTGCTCAGGTGGCACAGAAGCTGCAGCCAGAGAGACAGTGTCTGCGGGCAGGTTAGCTGGAGGTGGAAGAAAGGGTCCGCCACCTGGAGGAAGATGGAGGTCCGTCGTTGTGGGCTCTGCCTGTGCACAGGGGAATCGGGCAGGTTTAGTAGCAATAAAGCTTACTTGATCGTTGGTCCAGGCAGAACCGACCCGGACGTCGTTCAGTGGGGCTTGGAAGCCGAAGGCTGGACAGCTGAGTGCAGGGAAGCACGGAGGCAGCGTGTGGCGTGATTCACAGGAGAGAATCAGACGACTCCGCGCTCAGCACTGGTCCTGATGGGAATAAATAGGGCCGCAGGAGATGACAGGCAGGTGCGTGCACAGGTGCTGTGATTGGCGGCCATGACACAGAGGGGATACAACAACCATTTCTTGTTATATCAAAAACATCAGAAAATAGTAGACAACTTAAAATGCAGTAACATCTCAAGAGATTAGTATGCCCTTGAAGAAAAGACAGACATTGGCATTGTGCTTTCATACATGTCAGATAGGTCTTGCTGTAAACAAAAACTAAAGCGTGAACCATCCCTGAAGAGTTGTCCATGGGGAGACACTAAAAAGAAACAGCACCAGTGCTGCTGGTGACATTAGCTGTCATGTAAAGATGCTCTTTTGTTGTCTGTTAATTTGTTGGCTCTTGGATTTGGTGATTAAGGGGGGGAAAAAGCACTGAATATGTGTCTAATATTACAGGAAGACAACATTGCCCCCCCCCCCCCAAAAAAAACGCTTAAGTCTGCCACAATTACTATAGCAAACACAATGTTCAGTTGTTACGGAACAGTAAACAGTCTTGTGTTCATCTTTTCTGTAAACTGAGACACAAAATGAGAACAATCTGTCAGACACATCGGCAGAAAAATAAAAAAGGTGCCTTCATCTGTGTGGCTGAGCTACTATAATTAATGGTCAGTCATTGACACGGTGTGGAGAAATTCCACAGACTTGTTGTGGACCTTCCATCATGTTATTTGTCCTAGTTCAGCTTTTATGCAAAGATTCAAGCAGTGACAGTGGTGATGTTTAAAGCAGGGCTGCACAATTTGAGAAATTTGCCATTATGGTCCCAAACATTGCAATTTGTGGTAAGATTTCAATTATTTTTTTTTTTTTCAGAAAAGGATGGTTTCATGAGTCAACTTATTTTGTTCGTAAAATGCAGAGTAAACTGATAATTTTTGAATGTTTATTTTTCAGCTCAAATATTAAAACTGCATTTTTTAAAATTAAAATGTAAGTTTGCACGT
This sequence comes from Pholidichthys leucotaenia, assembly GCA_020510985.1. Lineage (NCBI taxonomy): Eukaryota > Metazoa > Chordata > Actinopteri > Cichliformes > Pholidichthyidae > Pholidichthys > Pholidichthys leucotaenia. The sequence goes on from CM035843.1 coordinate 97,128,848, forward strand.
TACTAATTAAATGAATTAAATAAAAATTGTAGCATTTTGCACAATTATACATGCTTGCACAAATTGACATTGCAATTGCAATTCAATTAATTGTGCAGCCTCAGTTCAAAGGAACTATATTTACTTTTTGCTGAGCAGAACTGTGTAAGAATCAAAATTTCTTCCAAAAATTGTCGGCCTTTAAACTACCACCTCCCAAGTATATCCTAATTGATCTTTGTGCATGTGTGAATAATGCAGCTAATAATTCACATTAGCCAACAGTTCATTTTTGTCATGTTTCTGAACTCCATCACCTAGTCCAGTGTTTTTCCAACTTCTTTTGGGCCAAGGAATAGTTTTTACATTTAAAAAAAAAAGGGAATGGAATTCAATTATTCTGTCTGTGCTTGTGAGCAGATTTTCATTTTTTTTCCCCTTGCAATTTGTGTGTTCAGTTAATTCAGATGCTAAAATACAGGTATGTCATCCTTGCACTCCACTAATCCCTTGCAAGCAGTGCTGCATTATTGCACCTTTCAGTGCAAACAGAGGAACCAAAACAGTTGGTTCTTCTTGGAGCTCATGCATGCAGGCCAGCACTTTACTGTGTGACAACCATCGGACCTCAGTATGGAGCAATAAGGTTTCATGCGCTGCTCCCATTTCCTCACATAAAGATGCAGATAATCGCGGGGATCATGAGATCGTGGGTTCGATCCCAGCCCCCGACCAACAGTGAGATGTGTGGAGTTTGCATGTTCTCCCCGTGTTGCGTGGGTTTACTCCGGGATTTCTCCGGTTTCCTCCCGCATACCAAAAACATGTAGGTTTAGGGCGCTCGCGCACGCAGCGACCGGCAGCCGGTGGCTTGTCACCAGACTGCAAACCAAATCTACCTACGGGTACAAATAAGTAACAAAAAAAAAAAAAAAAAAAAAAAGATATGCGGCTTTTCAGAGGTCTTGTCTTTACAAAGTTTCCAATCCATAGAACACCATCCAACACAGGAGCTAGGTCTGCTGGTAAAGTCTTGGCAACGAGCGCTTCACGGTGCAAAAAACAGTGCATAACAACAACATCTGGGTGTCTCTCTTTCACTCTGCTAACAAAGTCTTTTGTGTGCCTGACCATGGTGGCTACTCCATCAGTACAGGGCCCAGTTCAGAGTCTGAATCTTTCCTTTTCAAATAGTTATCTGTCGTTGTTTTTCATCTAGTTGCTGCGAGGGCGAGCACATCTTAATAAGGTCATTAACCTCCATAAAACACATGAAGAAGACACGAAAGAAGAAGAAATGGTAGCCATTGTTGTATTCATACTGCCACCTACTGACATGGAAGAGCCACTACAGGCTCAGTTAATTAAGAAGTGAAATTAGTCAATTTCTTGAGGACCCATGAACACACTCTCGAGGATCCCCTGGGGTCCTAGGACCTCTGGTTGAAAAATAAGGACCTGCAATACATCAAGTAATTTAGTAGAGAGGGGGGGAAGGGGCAATTTTATTCCATATGGGACATCTAAGTAGATCTATCGGGTCAGGCTGGGTGTATGCCAGAAGCTGTGGCTGGTGCAGGACTATTAAAGAAGAAGAATTGTAGAAAATAACTTACTTATAAGATAAGATAAGCTAAGATAAGATAAGATAAGCCTTTATTAGTCCCACAATGGGGAAATTCCAGGATTGCAACAGCACAGGGATAGCAACACTCAGAGCAACAATCAGAAGGCAAGAAAAAAAAAATCAAGAGCAGCTAATATACATATGTACATATTACTATAAATATATATATATATATATATATATATATATATATATATATATATACACACAGACACACAGTGCAGAGCATTGTAGCTGGATGGAATAAATATATGAGTATATAAACACACAGTGCGGAGCATTGCAGCTAGGTGGAATAAATATGTAGATATATAAACACACACAGTGCGGAGCAATGTAGCTAGATAGAATAATATGTAGATATATAAACACACAGTGCGGAGCATTGTAGCTAGATGGAATAAATATATAGATATATAAATATAAACACACCCAGTGCAGAGCATTGTAGCTAGATGGAATAAATATGTAAATATATAAACACACACAGTGCAGAGCATTGTTGCTAGATGGGATGAAACAGCACAACCGTCTTATCCAGAATATCCTGACAATTCATGTGCAAAAACAGCTGATATCTAAGTGCTTTTAGAGCCTTTGAAAATAAATCAGTTATGAGATTAGACAGGAAAAAAAAACCAGCCCTATGAAGTATTTTATTCTAATTTAATTATTAAGTTCTGAGAAGAAGCTGATTCAGAAAATGTGACTGTACCCCTACTAGACGTTACCCATGACTCTATATGGTTTAGGGCGGTATTTTAAGCATCTGTTCATGTTACTGCATTCCACAGAGAGATCAACATAAAACATCTTCTAAAGCAGAAAATATATGATGTGTCAGTGATGGTAAAAGAGCACGTCTCCTAACACCTAACAGGTGTCTCATGTCAAGATCCTGATTGTACAGCAGTCTGCTTCCCTCCTTAACTATAACAAGTGAGAACCAGTGATATGAGTGAACATTAAGTTTTGGAAAACTGGAATTTCTGTAACATTCAATCCAAAGCCATGACAGAGTTGGCGAGTGAACAACAACATGAAAGTTTATCTGATAAGTCACATAACCCACTGGTGATGTATGAAATATCTATCTGTATAGTACGATTCATACAAACATAAAATAAAGGAGCTGCTCAATTAACGGTTTTCTACAGATGCAATGTTTGCTCTAAGAGTCGTTCAAACTCTTCTGACGAAGGCTGCAGTGCACAGTCGAAACATGTTAAGAAGGTAAAGACATCTCCTTTCTGTTTTTGTCTTTAATAAGAACAAAAGGTAAATAAAAAAATTGCTCTAAGAGTGTCGATGGAGAAGTATAGAGAAGGTCAGAAGGACCTTTGTGGATCTAGAGAAAGTATATGATGGGGTGCCAAGAGAGGAAGTGTGGCACTGTATGAGAAAGTCAGGAGTGGCAGAGAAGTATGTGAGGGTGGTGCAGGACATGTATGAGGACAGCAAGACGGTGGTGAGGTGTGCTGTAGGAGTGACGGATGGATTCAAGGTGGGGGTGGGGTTACATCAGGGATCAGCTCTGAGCCCCTTCTTGTTTGCCATGGTGATGGACAGGCTGACAGATGAGGTCAGGAAGGAGTCTCCGTGGACCATGATGTTTGCAGACAACATTGTGATCTGCAGTGAGAGTAGGGAGCAGGTGGAAAAGAACCTCAAGAGGTGGAGGTATGCTCTGGAGAGAAAAGGAATGAAAGTCAGTAGAAGCAAGACAGAATACATGAGTGTGAATGAGAGGGAGGCCCGTGTAATGGCAAAGATACAAGGAGTAGAGGTAGTGAAAATAGATGAGTTTAAATACCTGGGTTCAACCATCCAAAGCAATGGAAAATGCACAAGAGAGGTGAAGAAGAGAATGTAGGCAGGGTGGAGCGGGTAGAGACGAGTATCAGGGGTGATTTGTGACAGAGTGAAATGGAAGATTTACAAGATGGTTGTGAGACCTGCTATGATGTATGGTTTGGAGACAGTGGCGCTGACAAAAAGACAGGAGGTGGAGCTGGAGGTGCCAGAGTTGAAAATGCTAAGATTTTCATTGGGAGTGATTAGGAGGGACAAGATTTGGAGACAAAGTAAGAGAGGCAATGCTGAGATGGTTTGGACATGTGCAGAGAAGGGATAGTGGATATATTGGACAAAGGATGTTGAAGATGGAGCTGCCACGCAGGAGGAAAACAGGAAAACCACATGATTCATGGATGTAGTGAAGCAGGACATGGAGAGGGTTGGTGTTAGAGAGGAAGATGTAAGGGATAGGGTGAGATGGAGACAGATGATCCACTGTGGCGACCCCTAAAGGGAGCAGCCGAAAGCAGAAGAAGATGATGTAAGCCAAACAACACTTGGTTATGACATACACTATACAGAATTATTAAAGGCTAAGGAAAACAGGCAAACTCAAATTGATCACTTCCCTTAACTGAAACTTCTCTCCTCAGATCAAGCCAGAATCTTACTAGTCTGCTCCAATGCAGTTTCCTTGTACGTCAGACATGAATAAAACATTTAGGGTGTATGACAAAGCCTATCCTCTGTGTCCAGTCACTTATCATTAGGGAGAGTGACACACACTAACTGTGCTATGTCATAATTAGACAGCACTCACTTCACTTGTAATCCTGAGGAGTAAAGCACATGACAAGTTTCTACCACAGGCTAAAATACAAGCAATGGCTGCCGCACCGCTCACTGCTTCTGGAAGAATAAAAGATCCTTTTTCTTTTTAATTCATTTTAAAGTACATTAACGTTTCCATCAAAGCAAACATTGTTTTTAATTCTGTATTTTGTTTCTAGGCCAGTGTTACTAACAGTTTCTACTGAGTTAACCCTGCACTTAAGACTGTTGAAAGCTCTGAGAAATGTTAGATTTTGTTTCTCTAAAAACAACTAACCTCCTAAGTATAATTTCCCATTAAATTCTGTTCTTCAGGACTGTTCTCTAAAAGAAAACTCCCTATATTATCAGCAGGTCTTACAAGCCATATGTACGTTTTGACTTTAGGTGACCTCTAGTGGTTGTGAAAATAATGACATGAAGTGGCATGGTGGAGGCTCACAGTTGGAATGGAGATTTTCCTAGTATTGATGCCAGACATTTTCTTGTCCATCACCAGTTATTTTCATTCCCTAACCATACCTAAAATTGTGCATTTAATGTCTGCCAGAAGTTTATCACAAAACTGGAAGTAAGCTGGAAAGAAGGAAACTAACTCTGCAGTAAAATCTCTGATTTTAGTGCTGTCTTCCATCCTCAGTCTACCTTCTTGCGCTGGCTGAAGTGCTGTTGAAATGGTGAAGTGCCATGAAAGGCAGTGATATCTAACTAACTAACTAACCTGCACTTATATAGCGCTTTTCTAGTCACAAAGACCACTCAAAGCGCTTTCATTAATACTAACCCTCTATTCTAAGGGCCTATAGGAAACAGATATCTAGGGACAATTTAGAACAGCCAATTAACCTAACATGCATGTTTTTGGCATGTGGGAGGAAACCGGAGAAATCCCGGAGTAAACCCACGCAACACGGGGAGAACATGCAAACTCCACACAGATCACTGTTGGTCGGGGGCTGGGATCGAACCCACGATCCCCACAATCCCCCGGCCAAGGGTAAACTGTGCTGCCGCAGTGCTAACCACTGCGCCACCGTGTCACCATCATATGGTTGTATTCTGAGGTAAGGAACTTACAATCATTTTTATGTATTATTTAGAGGACTTTTTTTTTACATGCATCAGCAAGAACATCACTATTATCTTACTCTTATTTGAAAGTTTATTCCAAGGAATTTGATGAGACAGCATAAAAGCAGAAGTGGGGAGCACTAAGAAGAACGGCGACTTCTGTCACAGTACGGGAAGCTCTGTCTTCATCATTCCATAGCATGCATCAGTATGTTCAGTTCATTCTGTTTGCAACATTGGAAATCTTTTTTTAAAAAGGTCCCATTCACTCAAACATGGTGTGTTTGTGGGTTTTAACCTTCTAAGATGCTTACTTGAGTCATATAACAGCAGTAAAAATATCAAAATGTCTCTTCACTTCAAAATAATCGTATTTTAACATTTGAGCAGAATGTTCAGAAGCAGGTTTTACGCTTCTCAATTCTTTTTCCCTATATCACTAACAAATAGTGACCATGTTAACATGTACACAAATAAATTGGTTATGATTGGATTTCTGGAGTTATCTGATTATTCTAGTCACCATGTAATTTGATAAAGGTCATGTAACTGGGGTCATTAACTCAAGTGGTTTACCCTCCAATAATCCGCTTATTCAATGCATGTAAACATGACAAAACTGATTATTGCATTATCTGTTTATTCCCAGTAATCGTTTTATTGTAACCATGTAACCGGAGTCATTCTGGTCTTCAGCAACAACCCGTCTCTGTGCTATTGGCAATGATGATTCAGTCCCTGCCCAGAATGTGAGCCCAAGGTGTTATCTCAGAGTTGCCAATTTTTTAGAAAAACTTTAGAGGAATTTAGAGGAAATTGTGCATAGGGGTGACTGGGGGGTACGGGTGGAGTGAGCATGCAGGAGAACAATTCACATAAACAGTTAGGGCTGTGCAATATAACAATAAAATCATATCACGATATAAGTCATATCACAATAACAATATATATCACGATATACATACCATTTTCTGTAAATTCTACAGTTTAGATAATCACATAAAAAGGACCATCGGGGGGTTTTTTGGTTTACTTTTTTTACATGTACCGTTTTCCTCACAATTTTGCAGTGTTGTTATAAAATAGTTTTTAATGTGCATTTGAGACTTGATTCTCATAAATTCCAGGTTTTCCTTCTAAATCATATGAATAAAAAGTAAACATCAATAAGTTAAATATTTCCTAAGCCAGAGGAGAATAGTAAACAAACAAACAAGCAAATGACATAAAACATGTCTGAAAATGAGAAAATTAACCATGGCTGTCACCTACAGATATAAATTAGCTGTTAGTTTAAATCAGTGAAAATTTAAGTGTAGACCTGCAGACTGCCATTCTGGCCTGATTTAACCTGTTCACTTCTTAGTAAAAATATTTCAGATTGGTCATGATCTGAAAATCAAAGACACAAAAGGTAATGTAATAAAATACATGTGATGACTAACTTTATGCATTTTCACTACTTGATTAATTAAAATGATTAGAAATCAAATAAATTACATTAAGAGCCACTTTGCTCCTTCGGCCCATTTTAATGTATTTATTATTTATTTTGCATCTATGTGCCACCATCCTGCACTTTTGCAGCTTTAATAATTTTTTCAGACAAAACTAAGAAACTCAGCAGTAATTTAAACCAAAAAAATGATGGTTTAAGTGATGGTTTTAAATGATGATGCTACATGTTTCCAATTAGCACAACTTAACATCGTCATTTAGCATTCTATAATAAGACATGCGCTAATGTTACTTACCGCCTATTAAATCGAGGTTAGCGAACTAGCCTGTCTGACGCAGTATGATGGAAAACAGTCCCACATCCCTGGCAAACAGGAGTAGCAGCTATCTGAACTGGTAGTTTGGAGTTACCATTAGCATCCGCCGGACTGAAGCCTAACCATCCACCACGCACCTGTTGCACTGTGCACACTGCAGAGGAGAGATGGGGCGCTGACAAGTAGTAGTGAGGAGCTTTATTGAATAAATAGGAGTATATGCATTTTAAATAACGATATAAATGATAGAGTATTCTATGATATGATAGACATTTTTATATCATTATCTGATATATAGTCATATTGCACAGCCCTATAAAGTTTTTTTTCTTTTCACTGAATACACTTTGCCTCAGACTAAGTTTTACAACATGTTCAGTTTGCTGCTGCCTTGGGAGCTCTTATTGTGGGAAAAATCTGAAGGAAGTCAACATGATATTGGCAGCAACTGATTATTGCACTGATTACACAGGGTTACAAAAATAATTTTTTTGTAAGTTGTCTGTGTTTTTTCAACTGATTTAAGACAATTTTGCACCGCTGAATCCGAAAATGACATCCGTTTCTCTTGATCAGATGCTAAATAAAAACCTGTACTTACTTAGTACTTACTTAGTACTGTGTATGCACTTACCTTTATATAAAGGTAAGTATATGTAAATTGAATGTTGCATCATCGTTGTTCAAAATTCAGAGAATTTCATATAGCGAAAATACCCATACATGTAAACAAAAACGTATAAAACAACATGTGGCCATAATTCAAAAAGCTGACCTGATTGAGCAAAACCAATGTGATTTTTGGATTAAGTACACCAAAATTGTCCTAAATCAGCTAAAAAAAACTTAGACAATAAATTTGGTGTTGGCCAGTGTTATCTTTAGAGCTAACAGTGCTACTATGAGGTTAGCTAACCAAGGTCAACCACGGTAACATGGTCTATATTGTTCTTTTCTTTAAATTCCAGTCACTCTAATAAACATCTCTGTTCATACCTGGTTCATTAATTCACAGTCGATAATTATTATCTTGTGTCTTTCTGGCTTATTTTGTTATAGTTTTTGTCATGGATAGTAGCTGAATGATTATCAGTAGGTAGGCTAGGCGGTCAGAGTTGGTGTGTCTATCATTAGCTTAACTGTTTGATCGTCGACAGTATTCATAATAATTGTCTACAAATTCTATCCACCCCCACCAGCATACTTGTTGGTCTCCCAAAACTTGACCACATTGCTCTTTGACATTATTTTAGCTTAATTTAATATTTTACTCTGACCAGAATCAAATGTGGCTCGCTGCCGTTAGCAGTTTCCTTTTATTCACTTAGAGTGTTTCCTGTGCTTATTACACTCCAGGGTCATAACTTATTGGCCACTGAAACCACACACTCCTGTCCACCAGTCATGCTTTATTTCATTTGTTCCTTAAGATGAATTTATGTTGGTTGGCTCAGACTGTGTTAGCTACCCCAGCTAGAAGCTAGCCAGCTAGCATAGTTACATTGGCAACATATTAAAGATACGTTCTAATTCACAGTGTACTTCAATGGACTTCAGTGGTCTGGGGCGCATTTAAAGAGACATGCACTGAAATGAGCCATTCTGAAGAAGACTACAAAAGATGATTCACAATGATGCTGCAATAATTTAATAATTAAAGGCAGTTTGACCAAAGTATGTCACAGACATTTCATTAACACATGAAATGTGTGATCAACATGTGGAAAAAAGTGGAGTAAATGGGACCTTTAAAGGTCTGATGACACATTTTTGACATTTTTTAGGATGTTGCGTAAACTCAAAAGTCATTGTCTATGATCAATATAATATTTACAACAGCACCTGCATAAACTAGTTATCATTAAAAAAAACGCAGCCGCTGACTGGACTGTGGTGCCGCCCACCGAATTAAGGGCGGCACCCCAATGACGTAATCGACAGAACGGACTCTGGTGTTGTTAACTAGAATGACAGCAGCTTTGTAGCTCACAGTTTCTCTGGTTTCTTGTTTTAATTTTACGGCTATACCTTCGCGTTGTGTCGCAGGCTCAGATAAACAGCAAGCCGTGAAAGACCACATCACACGCTTCAGCTCCAACTGTCATAAGCCTCCTTGTGCACTTCTCGTGCGCTTTTAGGCAGGAGGAGCGCACGAGGAGGGGAAGGATTAATGGATTTACGTGCAGCTTTGACCTACTTTCTGTGATCCCATGCTGACATCTCGCCAGTCCAGCCACATCCCCTCTATCATTATCACCAGCTGATTCAAACCTCTGATGATCATGTTTCCCGGTCCTCGCCCAGGTGCTTCTCATCACACCATCACCAGCAATACGTGTACATATTAGTGGCCATTTGCCAGTAACGCAATGCTGGTCAATAGTATTGTCATCTGTGATGTTGGTCTGCCAGTATTTTCAGCTCTCTCACGATGTTAGTCACTCTATGTTTGCCGTGGTTCTTGTGTGTCCTTGAAGCGATGTCGGCTCTGGGGCGCACCTGTGGCTAACACGTCTCCTCTCATTCGTTCTCTGGGCGATGCCGGCCCCCGAACGCCATCAATAAGTGTGTTTGTGTTTTTTGTACGTCTTCACCTTTTTGGGAATTGTCTGTCGTTCTATATTAAATGTGCTGTGGTGAACCCTGCGCATAAATCCTCGTTATTTCATGCTCACTTTCCATGCCCTGCGTAAGAGCGTACGGAGAGGGAGGATTTACACATAAATAACGAGGATTTACACGTAGCATTCACCACAGCACATGTATTGAACATAAAGACTGATCCCACAAGGTGAAGACTTACAAAAATACACAGAAACACAAACAGTAGGCGTTCGGGGCTGACATCGCCCAGCGAACATGGAGAGGAGACATGTTAACCACGGTTGTGCCCCAGAGCCGGCATTGCTACAAGGGGCGCAACAGAACCACGGTTGCGTGGAGTGGCTAACACGTTGTGATAGTGTTGGCAATATTGACTGGCTGACAACACGGCAGATGATGCACACAAAACATGAACAGCTGACTGTCACTGAGTCTGACTCGCTAGGCACAATGCCCGCTTGGCACGGCTCAAACCTACTGTATACAGTTTGATGCCCCTAGATTCTTCATTGTCATCCCATTCTTCGGAACTATAATTGTCTGAAGATTGGACAACACAAACCAATTCCAGACTACATGTGCTGGAACCATGCTCGATGTTTTCAACCGCTTCCATCCTGCGTGTACAAAGGGCAGCCAAGTGCTGTGTTCTGTCGATGATGTTACAACGTGGCCGGGGTTTTTTCCAGCCACTGACGCAATGGGTGACATGGCGCTCATGAAAACGTCGGATATTCGTGTGAAAAAAAAGCCTATTTGACTTAGAACTGCACAGACCAACCTATTTCGTCATATTGTATTATGTGTTGAAAAATTAGAGGAAGTCAAAAACGTGTCATCAGACCTTTAAATAAAAAAAAAAGTATGGTGAGCTTATATAGGAGATCAGCACCTACAGCCAACCTAAATCATGCTATACTGTATATCTGCCCCAAACATCATAGTTAATGGTATGTCTTATTTTAAAACAAAACTCCACTCCTGTTCCTGTCCTGTGATGAACAGATATGTTAGTGTTATATTAGCCCTGGTCTGTGTCTCTATCTTCCAGGAAACTACATGGTTAACAATGACACAAATTTAATTTTAAAAATATCAGGATGGATGAGAAGCCCAAACTATCTCTTTCAAAGTCTTAATCAGCCTCCCTTTCCCCTTCTATGGTAGAATAGCATAAAGGCAGAGGAGTGCAGTGCTTCCACTGAATAAACCACATGTGTCATCACAAAAGATCCACTGTATGATCAGTGGAGGGAGGCAAGAGGCACGGGGAAAAATGGAAAGGTTAAGTGTACACAAAGATATTGACAAGTGACTCAGAGAGAAGAAAGAGGAGCGGAAAGCTGTAGGATAGTGAGCCATAACTCAACAGAGAAACGGGAAAGAGAGAGAAAAGACAGGATTGTAGATGGGGTTACAGACTGAGATGAAAGAGGTGAGAAGAAAGAGAAGCATGGTGATGTGTCTTTGGTCCCCACGGGATCTAAATGCACTAATCAGCAACACAGGGTCCCCCGAGGTGACTCCGGCACCTGCAGGAAAAGACTGTGGATGTCAACAACAGCCTGATCCCTTACCTCCTGATGGGAAACATACACAGAGATGTGCATCCACTCGAGCACACCTCACTCAGTTAGGTAGCGCAGTATGGCATCAACACAGCATTACTGGACCATCACATAACATGGCTATTCTTAGACTTTCCATATGCACAAAGGTGTGGTTAAAAAACAGAGCAAATTTGTTTGTTTTGCTTTTCTTTGTGTATAAAAAAAAAAGATAGAGATGGGTTACAGAGCTCTGATGGGAAGGAAAGAGGGGAGGGTTCAACATAATTACACAGAAGAGCACACACACACACACACACACACACACACACACACACACACACACACACACACAAAAGATTAAAACTAAATGTCTACTCTATTCAAATGTTGTATGTGATTATTGTATTAATAAAATAGATAAAAACCTACGATCAATAGATACAGTAGTGTGAAAAAGTGTTTGCCCCCTTCCTGATTTCTCAATTTTTGTATGTTTGTCACACTTAAATGTTTCAGATCATCAAACAAATTTAAATATTAGATAAAGATAACACAAGTAAACACAAAATGCAGTTTTTAAATGAAGGTGTTTATTATTAAGGGTAAAAAAAAACCTACAGGGCCATGTGTGATAAAATGATTGCCCCCCCCCCCGGTTAAAACATAAATTTATCACATCTTGATCACATCTCTGGAAAGCTGAGTTCAGTTTCTCTAGCCACACCCAGGCCTGATTACTGCCACACCTGCTCTCAATCAAGAAATCACTTAAGTAGGACCTGCCTGACAAAGTGAAGTAGACCAAAAGATCCTCAAAAGCTAGACATTATTCTCACTGGTGTGAGAATCCACCAGTGAACCACAGCTGAGCCTGTCATCCCTGTACACCAGACAAGTACATAGGATGGCTACCTCCATTTTAAATGACTCCCACCCTTTGCACTGCAACTTTCAGCTTCTTCCCTCAAGATGGAGGTTGGCTGTCCCAAAAAGTAGAACCCAGCGCTACAAAAACAGCTTTGTTCCTGCTGCTGTCAAAGAGTTGAACAAGATGTAACAATATATTGCACACAATTTAGGTACCTATTTATTAACTCCATTTTATATTTACTTATTTTTGTAGGATGTTACTTGGGTTCTAAATATTTTATTGGGTTTTAGACCTTTGAGTTTTTAACCTCTTTGACTAGTTTTTAACTTTTAATATGACCCTTCTCTCTTACCTCTGGTTTTTCTCCCATCTCTTTGTCTTTTTATACCCTGATTGATGGAGCCTTGAGTATTTTTATCATGTTTATAGTCAGCTTCATGTGTGCCTGTGTTTGTGTCTATATAATTTGTGGCTTGTAAATATGGATGTCACCAGACTGCAAAACAAATCTACCTATGGGTACAAATAAAGTAACCTGAACCTGAACCCGAAGGCCAGGGAGTAAAAATGTGTTTTAAGACGTGTTTTAAAAATGGACAGTGAAGGTGCTTGTCTAATGTTCAGGGGTAAATCATTCCATAACCTGGGGGCCATGATTGAAAAGGCTCTGTCCACTCTGAGCTTGCGCCTCACCTTTGGTACCTCCAAAAGCAGCTGTTCAGCTGACCTAAGGGCCTCGGGTGGGAGCGTAGGGATGCAGAAGCTCAGAGAGGTAAGGTGGAGCAAAACCATTCAAGGATTTAAAAATAAATAAAAGAATTTTAAAATGAACTCTAAAATACACGGGCAGCCAGTGGAGTGAAGCTAAGATGGGTGTGATGTGATCTCTTCCACGTGTACCTGTTAAAAGACGAGCAGCGGCATTTTGAACCAGCTGCAAACGGGAAAGAGATGAATGGCTGACACCGGCGTAAAGTGCGTTACAGTAATCCAGCCGAGATGAAATAAAAGCATGGATTACTGCTTCCAAGTGTGGTCTAGAGAGAATGGGTTTTACTTTTGCTAAACGCCTTAGATGAAAGAAACTGGATTTTACCACAGAACGAATCTTGGTGGTAGTGTGATGGTCTGGGGCTGTTTTGCTGCTTCAGGACCTGGAAGACTTGCTGTGGTAAATGGAATCATGAATTCTGCTGCCTACCAAAAAATCCTGAAGGAGAATGTCCGGTCATCTGTTCGTGACCTCAAGCTGAAGCACACTTGGGTTCTGCAGCAGGACAATGATCCAAAACACACCAGCAAGTCCACCTCTGAATGGCTTAACAATAGCAAAATGAAGACTTTGGAGTGGCCTAGTCAAAGTCTTGACCTGAATCCGATTGAGATGATGTGGCATGACCTTAAAAAGGTGGTTCATGCTCGAAAACCCTCCAGTGTGACTGAATTACAACAATTCTGCAAAGATGAATGGGCCAAAATTCCTCCACAGCACTGTAAAAGACTCATTGCCAGTTATCACAAACGCCTGATTGCAGTTGTTGCTGCTAAGGGTGGCTCAACCAGTTATTAGGTTTAGATGTCAGGAGCCGAGCCAGCTTGGTTTCCCCAGCTCGGTCCTGACCTCCCTGTGGGTCTAGGTGCCGCTGTATATGTGTATATTATGTATTTCAGTGTGCTTCCTTATCTTTAGCCACTGCTCTCTGGCCGGCAGCTGTGAGGCAGCTCTCTTTGGCTCACTCTTTTGTGAGCGCTGGCTGACAGTCTGCCCCCCTCACTCATTATCACTAGATGTTCCCACTCCCGTTTGCCATCTCTCCGCTCTTGCCCAGGTGCTCACAATCTCACCATCACCAGCAATGCGTGTACTTAAGCAGCCTTTTGCCAGCCACGTATTGCTGGGTCATTGTATTGTATTGTCTGCTGAATTGTCAGTGGACATTTTGATGTCAGGACTTCTATGACGTGCATCCGGCTGAAATGAGCTTTCTCCGTAGGATTGCTGGACTCACCCTCAGAGATAGGGTGAGGAGCTCAGTCATCCGGGAGACGCTCAGAGTAGAACCGCTGCTCCTCCACATTGAAAGAAGTCAGTTGAGGTGGTATGGGCATCTGATTAGGATGCCTCCTGGACGCCTCCCACTTGAGGTGTTTTGGGCACGTCCCACTGGGAGGAGACCTCGGGGCAGACCCAATGACTCAGTGGAGAGACTATGTCTCCCAGCTGGTCTGGGAACGCCTTGGTATCCTCTCTGAAGAGCTGGAGCAGGTGGCTGGGGAGAGGGAAGTCTGGGCTTCTCTGCTTGAACTGCTGCCTCCACGACCCAGACCTCCAGAAAAGCGGTAGAATATGGATGGATGGATGGATGGATGGATGGATGGATGGATGGATGGATGGACTTCTATGACGTGTATGCACTCCGCGTATTTGTGGTTCTCTCACGCCCTCACTGTGGGACACCAGCATGGATACATGTTTCTCTTCATGAGTTTGCGGGGCGATGCCAGCCCCCGAAAGCCAACTGTAAATGTTTTTTTGTATTTTTACAAGTCTTCACCTTTTTGGGAACTGTTTGTCATCAGTCTTTTTGTTGAATAAATGTGTTGTGGTGTAACCCCTGCACGTAAATCCTCGTCATTTCCCCCCTCTCTGTGCGCTGTGTAAAAGCGCACGGGGAGGTTTATGACATTAGGGGGCAATTACTTTTTTACACAGGGCCATGTAGGTTTGGATTTTTTTTTACCCTTAATAATAAACACCTTCATTTAAAAACTGCATTTTGTGTTTACTTGTGTTATCTTTGTCTAATATTTAAATTTGTTTGAGGATCTGAAACATTTAAGTGTGACAAACATACAAAAAAATGAGAAATCAGGAAGGGGGCAAACACTTTTTCACACCACTGTAGATAGATAGATAGATAGATAGATAGATAGATAGATAGATAGTCAGTCCAAGCCTTAACTTAGCCCAAAAATAGACATTGTACACTGAGTTGTGTTTAGTCCGTCTAATATAGACCATTTTTAACCAGAAAACACTTGCTGAAAATTGGGCTTTGCCTGACCATATTAATAAAAAAAAGTCCAATAATTGAGCTGTTTAGTCCACAGGATTTGGCCAAAATTTATCCTCAAAATAGTTTTTGACATTTGGTGATGGAGGTGGGGGTCTATCTCTCAAAAGTCAAGCGCACTTTTACAACCACTGGGACTCTTGGTTAACAGTGCTTTATAAAAATGTATATTTTTTTAACAGCTTTTTTAAAAGTTTGACATTTGGCAGTAGTGGTTGTTAAATAATAATATATGGAACAATATGAAACCAGTGCTAGTGGTGTTGTACTGCACAGTTAAAAAGCACTGAATACAAGTGTGTTTTCCAAATTTATCTCTGTATTGTGTTTTATTGATGTTCACACCTTGGGCTCTGGGTGTCCCCAGACATACCAGATCTGCTCTGACTGTGAACGCTGTACAGGGTCTGACTCGGTTAGTACTTGGATGGAAGCCTGCCTGGGAGTACCAGGTGCGGTGACGGACTGGTGATCAGTCCAGGATATACTCTAACTCTTACCCAAAGATGCTGGGATAGGTACCACACTCTGACAACCTAAAAAGGATCAGAAAATAAATGATGCAGGTGTAACAAAAGTTGGTTACAGATGTCTATATGATGACTTTTTTTTAACAACCTGAAAAAAGACGGCTTTTCATCTTTCACTTTTCAACCAAATCTGGACGTTTTTAGATGGTTGGCAAATCTGTCTTTTCAACATTTTTTTCCAACCAGTTTGTGCTGACAGTCAGCCTGGTGGGAGTTGTAATATTAAAATCATGCTGAGATAAAGGGTGAAAAATCATGATAACTCATAGTTTTTAAAACCAAACATTACTGACAGTTATGGGGAAAAGTATGAAATGAACTGCATGATTTCCAGAATGGTTACACAAATGATCAACACTGTTACTAAACTTGTATTTCCACATCATGTTAATATTCTGTATGCAGTAAAGTGCAAAGATTTAGACATATATGGTTTTAAAAATTAATTGAATGGAGAGTTTTTGTCCTGTACATTGCAGAGATGTTTTAGTTACTGAATGTTGTTCTATTACTGAGAATTCCTGTATGCAAGTATGAAAAGTGCACATACACTGACAAATGCATTGGATTGATGGACTATGCTTCAGTAGACTATGGACTTTAGTGGTTTCCATGCTGATGTGGGTTTACCTGAGCCACACAGTTCTGATGAATCTGTTTCAGACTGAATCTCTGGACCACTGGAACTCACAGAGGATGCACTCACAAATGTCATCATCCAGACAAACTGCAGGGCTAGAGCACTCCGGTGCAGGACACGAGTGAACAAGCACTTACTCAAGTTGCATTAAGTATGCACATGTGCATGTACCAAGTGCCAAACAACACACACAGGATATGAATACAGAAACATTAATAGAAAAACACTTGCACTTGCAGTCGGTTGGTGAGACATGCACATGTCGTAGTAGCACAAAGCAATATCCCTCCCTGCTTTGACTGTGCTCCACCTTTGCTTGCAGTTGCAGCACTTCAAGCTCCCCTTGGAAAATTCAACTATCAAAGTCTTGTAGGTGAGCCAAATTCATGCATAAAGTAAACCAAACGACACTGCAAATACTCAGTTTTTCACTACCGGTATTTTGCTGTGAATTCCTTTTTATTTCAGCACTGAGCAAGATTATAATGCTATAGGAAGAACAAGTATGGACTATTTATTTAATAGCAGCATGCTTATTATTTTATTTTCTATTTAAAAAGATGCTTATTTTGTGTCCTATGGAAACATGTGTATATGTTTATGTTAAGTGCCAATATACTGCTCTGACCGCTGGTCAAGAGAGCTCAGCAGCGACTGTACTTTCTGAGGAGGCTGAAGAAGTTCGGCATGCCTTCCAGGATCCTCAACAATTTCTACAGCTGCATTATCGAGAGCATCCTGACCAACGGCATCACTGCGTGGTACGGAAACACCACTGCCCTGGAACGCAGACACCTGCAGAGAGTGGTGAAGACAGCGGAGAAGATCATCAGAACTCCACTCCCCTCTCTGCAGAGCATCTACCACCGCAAAATCCAAAAGAGAGCTGACGCCATCCTCCGGGACCGCACCAACCCCCAACACAGACTGTTCGCACTTCTACCCTCAGGCCGGAGGTACAGAAGTGTGAAAGGCCGGACAACCAGACTGAAAAACTCCTTCTTTCCCACTACCATCAGACTCATGAACAGATAACAACTCCCAAAACTCTGTAACACAGCTTTGCATATAGGAACTCACACACTGGCTGCTAAATTTGCACACTGCTCACCTGTACAGTAGATATAGTATCACCTGTCTGATGTCCATATTATCTCTGCTGCAACTTATCAATAATTTGCAATTATACACTGCTTGTTGCATAATGCTCATTTGCACACTGTACATAAGTCTATGCCATCTCAGGTTCACATCATCTCTGATATCAATATACCACTATCACTTTAGTCATCCGGTGGCTTTCATTTTCATTCCTCTACTGCCTAACTGTGTGTTGGTGTATGTGTCTTAGCATCCATCAGTACTAGGATTGAGTTACTGTGTTAGTGTGTCATGACCTATTAGAATTGTTGTTTCTGTACCTTTAACTTGGCATTCGTTCGGACAGCAAAGTAAGAATTTCATTGCTCGGGAGATGTAGCATTTCTTAACTGTGCACATGATAATAAAGCCTTTAAATTTTGAATCTACTGTTGTGCATTGATGACAATAAAGTGATTTTTTCAACAACAAAAACAAAAAAAAACTTTCATGGTCTTACAATTGCTTGTGAAAACCCCTGTCCTCCTCCTTCAAATGCCAGGATCTATGGATATTCAAAGTAGGCTTACCCACAGCCCCATAGCTAGTGCTTAGTCCCAAGTGGTTCACCTGTTACAGTGACTTCATAAAAACTTATCTTTTTCCAAGGGGATGAGCTTAACTGAATTTTAACAGCAGAAAAACACAGACATGACAAAGAGTGATTTAGCTCTTTATATGTCTTATAAGTCATAAAACATGTTGCAGATATGTTAGCAAGAAAAAAACCTTGATTTTGACAGGAGTGTCACTTCAAGAAACGGGTACACATGATCAAAGGTGAATAATCTGATGGCGTTTATCTATGAGGACAAATAGATTGTGCATTGGGGTTGCTGATCATGCTCTTCCACACTTTTAAAATGGAGGCACAAACATAACTGGTGTGGTTGTTTGGCTTTAAACACACTAAGAATGCCTACAGGAGGAAAGTGGAGGGTTTCCTCACAGACAGCAACCCCAGACAGATGTGGAAAGGCATCCAGCCCCTCACCAACTACAAGGACCAGGGCCCCAACACCAGACAGCAGCCTTACTCTGGCAGAGGAGCTTAACAGCTTCTTTGCCCGGTTTGAGCTCACTTGTCTCCAATTCGCCCCCCCCCTTCTCCCCCTCCCCTCTCTCTCTACAGGTGCATGAGGTGAGGAGGTAACTGAGAGCAGTGAACCCCCGCAGAGCTGCTGGTCCTGACGGCATCCCAGGAGTGGTGGTCAAAGCATGTGCAGACCAGCTGGCAGAGATCCTCACCAATCTATTCAACTTTCTCTCTGACGCACGCCACTGTCCCCTCCTGCCTCAAGGCATCACCATCATCCCCATCTCCGAAAAGTCCACAATTGACCACCTGAACGACTACAGACCCATAGCACTCATGTCTGTAGTCATGAAGTATTTTGAGCAACTGGTGTCCCAGCACATGAGGGACTGTCTTCCCCCCTCCTTCGACCCCCACCAGTTCGTCTACAGGGAGAACCGGTGTATGGAAGATGCAATCGGCAATTGCCACCATACTCCACAGAGCACTGAGCCACCTGGAGTACCCAAGGAGCTGCGTGAGGATGCTCTTTGTGGACTACAGCTCAGCTTTCAACGCCACCATCCCGCATATCCTGATCAATAAACTGTACCTCCTCCAGACCCCCCCACCCCCAACACACCTGCTCCTGGATAAAAAACCTTCTCACTAACCACCCACAAACAGTCAGACTTGGCCCCCACCACTCCTCCACACTGTCTCTCGGCACTGGCTGCCCCCAGGGCTGTGTGCTAAGCCCTCTACTGTACTCCCTGTACACCATTGACTGTATTCCAACCTACCCAACCACCATCATCGTGAAGTACGCAGACGATACCACCTTGGTTGAGCTCATCACCGATGACAATGAGAAGGCATACAGGGTGGAGGTAGAGAATCTGCTACTGTGGTACCAAGCACACAACCTGAAACTGAATGTCCAAAAACCCAAAGAACTCATACTGGACTTCAGAAAGACCAGACAGGCCCACCCCCACTACCCCCTTCATAAATGGCGACCGCATGGAAACCGTCCCCACCTTCAGGTTCCTGGGCACCCACATTTCCTCTGACCTCTCCTGGACTGTCAACACTGAGGCCCTTGTGAAGAAAATCCAGCAGCGGCTGCACTTCCCCCATGTTCTGAGGAAGAATAACCTGGACCAGAAGCTGCTGCTGGCCTTCTATCGCTGATCAGTGGTGAGCATGCTCACCTACTGTCTTCAGGTTCAGGTTACTTTATTTGCACCCGTAGGTAGATTTGTTTTGCAGTCTGCTGACATCCATATTTACAAGCCACAAATTACATTCAACATAGACACCCACACAGGCACACATGAAGCTGACTATAAACATGATAAAAAATACTCAAGGCTCCATCAATCAGGGTATAAAAAGACAAAGAGATGGGAGAAAAACCAGAGGTAAGAGAGAAGGGTCATATTAAAAGTTAAAAACTAGTCAAAGAGGTTAAAAACTTAAAGGTCTAAAACCCAATAGAATATTTAGAACCCAAGTAACATCCTACAAAAATAAGTAAATATAAAATGGAGTTAATAAATAGGTACCTAAATTATGTGCAATATATTGTTACATCTTGTTCAACTCTTTGACAGCAGCAGGAACAAAGCTGTTTTTGTAGCGCTGGGTTTTACTTTTTGGGACAGCAAACCTCCGTCTTGAGGGAAGAAGCTGAAAGTTGCAGAGTAAAGGGTGGGAGTCATCATTTAAAATGGAGGTAGCCATCCTATGTACTTGTCTGGTGTACAGGGATGTCAGGCTCAGCTGTGACTCTCCAAGCAAACGACTGGACCATCTAACTACCTGATCCAAGGATTTCCTCTGTTTCAGTTTTATCTGACCAAACCATGACACTAAAGAAAAGGATAAAACAGATTCAATAAAAGCCCAATAAAACATTGTCATTATGGTTCGGTCAATTTGGAAGCGTGCAAGTTTTCTCAAGCAATGCAAATGTTGCTGACCCTTTTTGCACACCCTTTCACAGTTCTCTTCAAAGTTTAAATTACTATCAATAATCGTCCCAAGATATTTGTAGGATTGTACACATTCGGTGGTCTGTATGGCTGTGTTGTGAGACATGTATATGTTGGACACTGCATATGTGATTTAACCACGATGAAGGAGAGCCAGCCCCCTGCGGTGCGGAGCCACAGAGCCTGGACCCCCCTGCGGAGGACAGGGGACAGAAGACTTCCTGACCACTGAGGCTCGAGAGGAGAGAAGGGGGAGTTATGTAAATAAAAGGCTAATGAATGTGAATAAAGAGATTTTGAGATAGATGTGTGATTTCCCCCGCGAGGGAAATGGTTTGATGTCAGAATGTTTAAATGAGAGAACTTTGGTGTGTTCACTCTCTTTGTTCGCTGCTCAGGAATGAGAGCAGACAGTGGAATGATTACTTGAATAAACTGGAATGAAAGGCAATTCGGTTTCGTTATTCAAGTCTCCCCACAGTCTGGCCTTTTAGTACGATGACTTTGTGCCTGGGAGTTTTCCTCCAAAAGTCAATAATCATGTCTTTAGTTTTTGTCGTATTCAGCTGCAGGTAGGAATCCTCACACCAGTGAACAAAATCATCAACTACTGGGCCGTGGCCACTCTCACCATCCTGGAGGAGACTGACAATAACTGAGTCATCAGCATACTTTATAATGTGTCTGTTGTCATGTCTGCTCCGACACATGTTTGTGTACAGGATGAAGAGTAGTGGTGACAACACACACCCCTGAGGAGAGCCAGTAGAAGAGCACTTTAGGTCAGACAATGTACCATTGACCCTTACTCTCTGCGTCTTGTTGGTTAAGAAATCCAGAATCCAACCCACCAGATTATTGCTCAAATCAAATTGTTGCAGGAGCCTTTCAACTAAGATATGAGGTTGGATTGTATTAAAGGCGGAGGAAAAGTCCACAAATAAAAGCCTGGCGTGTGTCCCATTAAAATCCAGATGTTTAAAAAGCATGTTAAACAGAGTGACAGTGGCGTCCTCCACTCCTCTGTGAGGCCTATAGGCAAACTGCAGAGGATCCAATGCATGCTCAGTCTGCTTTAGGACCTCACATCTGACCAGTTTTTCAAAAATTTTCATTAAAATTGAAGTCAAAGCAACTGGTCTAAAGTCGTTTACCGTTTTAGGACAGCTGGATTTTGGAACGGGAACAACCACGGCTTCTTTCCAGATCTTAGGCACATGTTGTGTCTGTAAGGACTTATTGAAAATGTAATGAAATATAGGACTCAGTTCATGTGCACAGGACTTTACCAAGCGCCCACATATATTATCAGGGCCCTGACTTTTGTTCACTTTTACAGCGCAGAACTCCCTTTTAACATCCTGCACCTCAGTATTAAAGTGCTGATTGTCTTTGAGTTTCTGTTTCAAATCTTGGGTTTCTGTGCTAAAATCAAAAGAGTCAAAACGACCATAAAAACAATTAAGGGCATTAGCCAGCTCTGTGTCTGAATTAAAACCATCTAAAAACACACGATTACTGCACTCTGTGCTCTGAAGGCCTGCAATAGTTTTCATACTGGCCCGGGCTGAACCAAGTTTCTTTGTTGCCATCTTGCTTTCCAATTCTGATTTATAATTCTGTTTTGCTCTTAAAATTTCGGACTTCAGCTCTTTTGTGGCAACCTGTAGCTCAGAAACAGACCCCTGTTTAAAGTCAAGTGCTTTCCTCTGTAAGCAGGATTTAATTGATTTTGTAACCCATGGCTTGTTGTTGGGATATATTTTGACACGTTTACGTGGAACGATCTTATTTTTACAGAAAGCCATGTATGAGCATGTGACATCCACCAAAGAGTCCAAATCATCCCCACAGGCCAGTGTGAACAGCTCCCAGTCTGTACAGTCAAAGCATTCCTGGAGGCTGTGCACTGAATCCTCCGTCCACACATCAATGTCTCTGGTCTCCACCTTGCCTCTTCTGAGAGCAGTTTTATATGTGGGCAGCAAATGTACACAGTTGTGATCTGAGGATCCTACAGGAGGAAGGGGGAGTGATTTATAGGCCCTCTCTATGGATCCATAGCACAGGTCCAATGTCTTTTTTCGCCTGGTTGGGCAGGAGACATACTGATAAAAGTTTTTAAGTGTCTTCTTTAAAGAAACATGGTTAAAAACCCCAAGAATGAAGTTTGGCGCCTCTGGAGAAATTGATTGCAGCCGCTGGACCACATCAAAGACGGTGCTGGAGGCGGAGTCAGCGTCTGCCCTCGGGTGAATGTACACAGTTGTGATGAAAAGCTGGGGGAACTCGCGAGGCAAATAAAAGGGGCGTAGTGACACAGACAGCAGCTCCACATCGGGTGTACAGATGCGCTCTCTGACCGTGACAGATGTGCAGTACTGCTTATTAATATATAAGCATACGCTGCCCCCCCGACGTTTCCCCGTTACCTCTTCCTGCCTATCCGAGCGCAGTGGGGCTCCAAAGCCGTCAATCCACAGGTCTGCATCTCGGTCATGCGTATTAAGCCAAGACTCGGTGAAAGCCATGACACAGCAGTTCTTAAAGTCCTTCTGGTAGCGTACATTCCCTTGAATTTCATCCACCTTGTTCCTCAGAGATTGTACGTTCCCAAAAATCATAGAAGGAAGAGGAATGTTACCAAACTGACGTCTTCTCAGGCACAATTTCACACCTCCACGCTTTCCGTGTTTCCTTCTCCCGTCTCTCCCGTCTCTCTTTTCACCGCTGTGTCTGTCTCTCAAAATAAAGTCTGGCAGTTGCGGCTTAGGCTCAATCACAGCCGCTGCATCAGCCATGTTTAAATGCAGCAACATGTCCCTGGAATAATGTATTCTGCCCGCCATGATGCCGATCGCGTTTACCTCAGAGACAAAGAGCCGGAGGAAAAGTAGCAGCAGTGCAAAAAAGGGGAGGAAGTCCATATTGATGGAACCAGGGAGCTCTTCGCCATACAGTCCACAAACATTCCAGGACAGAAACGACACAGAGAATTTCGTAAAAACACATTAAAGTGTATAAAAACAAGACACACAGACAACGGACTTTTTCACCAGCTGCCGGTCGCTGCGTGCGCATGTCTGAGTGTGTGGTACGCCGGCTCCACGGCCGACAACAGGAAGGCTGTGCAGAGGGTCATCAACATTGCCCAAAAAATCATCGGCAGCCCTCTGCCCTCCCTGGAAGACATCTCCAGATCCTCCTGTCTCAGAAAGATCAAGGCCATCACAGGAGACCCCTCACATCCCACCCACCACCTGTTTGATCTGCTTCCCTCTGGACGACGGTTCAGATCAATCAGGTCCCACACCTCCAGACTGACAAACGGTTTCTTCCCTTGGACCAGCCGAACTGCAGTCAGAGGCCCCACTCCCCTCCGGCCGAACACTCACATGTACAGAACTGAGGACCTTTTCAATTATCACAATAACACACCTGTCTTTGCACTCTACACTTTCATGTATATTGACCCATCCATGAAATCACTACTGTGTATATTTTCCATAATCCTTGGGCCATTTTACTCAATTGTGTGTTCAATTGTGTGTTCCACTCTCTTATGAACATAGTTCCATCCATGAAGCCATTACCATACCTGTGTATATTTCCAGAATCATGGCTATTTTTTATTTCTGTAACAGTGTTTTATCTAATCCTTCTCTCTTACTTTATTGCACAGTAGCCTGGTGGAGTACTTACAATTTTGTTGTACTGCACAATTGTACAATGACAATAAATCCTATTCTCATTCATTCATTCATTCATTCATCTTCTTCCGCTTAATCCTTTTCGGGTCGCGGGGGGGCTGGAGCCTATCCCAGCATCTTTGGGCGAGAGGCAGGGTACACCCTGGACAGATCGCCAGTCCATCGCAGGGCCAACACAGACAGACAATTCTATTCTATTCTATTCTATTAAGCCAGGAATTGAAGCTGAGCAGCTATTGTAAGGAGAAGGCAGAAGAGGAGGAAATGATTTAATAATTATCTCATTTAAGCTGTCTTGTTTGTGCACATACCTGTGCACATTTTGCGTTCACCACATGACTATTAGTTATGACAGATCATGACCTAATTCCCATTGTGCAACAAGCAGACAAGAATATTGTGGAATACGAATGATTTTTTTTTTCTTTTTTCATTGCCAGAGTAGCCATTAGCAGCATATTCATTCATCTTTGCACAGAGAGCAGTGGTGTCTTACTGAGTGTGAATTCAAACAAAGTAATTTTTATATTGTATTTTGTTAACTTGGACCAAAAAAAGCACCCATGATGGAATAAATCTGAAGGTCATCTGTCATTTTGACAGAATAGTCTGAGTAACGTTTAACTGTAAATCCTACCTCTCTACCTTATGGCCCATGGTGAATAACGATTATCATTTAATTCAATTAAAATCAGTGCTGAAATCACTGTTCTTTCACCTGGCTCAGAAAATATGTCATTTATTACTGTCAACTGTTTCTTCTTATGGCATAGATTTTATTGCAAGGTATGTGGGGATAGTTTGTGCTTAACCCTTTACCTGCTAGCTATTTTACATGATGCAACCCTCTTGCATAAAAGGTCGCAGATACACACTTGTCATGTTTTTTTTGTAAAAAAAAAAAAAGTCCAGAAATAATCCCAGATGTGCTAACCATTTCACATCACTAGATGGCAGACACTTATAGCTTAAATCCTAGCACCCCCCCCCCCCCCCCCGCGCCCCGACTCTGGAGGACTGGGCCCACATCTGCCAGAACCTCTTCGAACCGGATGTCACTTCCAGAGCGCAGAAGAAGATATGCTCAAACAATTGCGTGGGAGGAAGCATTTGCTCCGAATTTTGTTGACTATGATTCTAAAAGGGATTATTAAGCTTCTGAGGACTATTCTGAAGGGTAATATTTACCTTCTGTGACAGCACAAGATGGACCTTTCGTCCGCCATTGACAAAGCTGCACGTGACAGAGAGGGGAATACTGCCAGTTCGGCGGTGTTGCGTAACCGAAGTTGGGCTGGAATAATCAGAAGATAAATGTGAGAGTTTCTGGATGTGGAACAGAAAGCGGAAATGACTGACAGAAGATGAAATAAGGGACCAGGATGAGCACACGGATGCATGGCGACACATGATGCATGGTACGTCTGATGTTTTTATCAGTTTGTTTACATTCTACTGATTTTCTGGTTCATATATTTTGAGGATTTGATAACAACAAACCAAAAAACAAACAAAAAAAATCTATGTATTACTGAAAGTTATGTAATCTAATATGGCTGATGTCACATTATGCAAATTAGATGAGTAAATTTACTCCCATTATAAAGTTTGGATCATATTCTACATTTTTCTCATTTACGGTAAGCCATTATCTCTTACCACTTACTCTTACCACTGCCCAATTTCTATCTAAAATGAATATTTTCTTCGAAAAATCCTTGGCCACTACAGTGTGCATGTAGAAGGTGTGCCAGGTTGACTTTTCAGGTTAAAAGGTTAATTTTCCTCAGATTAATCCATTTAACGGAAAAAATATTGTGTTTTCTCATGTGCCCATTTCACTAAACGAGCTGCTTAAATAACGACTGAAACACGCCATTGACTTTAGACGTCCTTTTCGCTGGTCAGAGAAAATTCACTAAAATAGCAATGCTTTGAGATTGCGCCAATGCCGTGCCCACTCTAAAGGAGTCCCCTCTTTTGAGCATAAAGTGCACACATAGTCACCTTGTATTTTGGCTGCAAGGGCACACAACAGTTGAAACAGTCGATGCACAGACAGAAACTTACAAAAACACTGGTGCAAGGAACAAAGCATGGTACAAATGCCCACTTTAGATCACCATAATAGGGCCCAATATCTGTGATTCATTCAAATTTTTAATACCTGTTTGTGCTTGTTTTTTTGTCAGAAATCAACACTTCAGTCATTAAACTATTACTTAGATTTTGCCCCTTGCTTTTAAGCGACATCTATGTGATTTTGTGCAGCATTGACTTCAATTTAGCAGAAGAGTCCATTGAGAGGAAATTGAGAACCGGAGTGACGGCCTAGAGGTAGAGCATCCACCCCACAACCGGGAGGTCAGGGTTCAAGTCCCAGCAGGGTCATGCCAAAGACCATATAAAAATGGAACTTCCTGCCGTCCATCTTGGTGCTCAGCAAAAATGGAATGGAGGAGAGAAATGTTTGGGGTGGCAGTGCCTCAAGAGGTAGAGCAGGTCGTCCAGTAACCAGAGGGTTGGCGGTCTGAATCCTGCTCTCCCCTGCCGTTGTGTCCCTGGGCAAGACATTTTACCCACCTTGCCTCTAGTGTCCATGACACTGGGTATGAATGTGTATAAATGCTCGGTAGTGGTCAGAGAGGCCATTGACATAGATTGACAGCCACATTTCCTGCAGTCTGCCCCAGGGCAGCTGTGGCTACAGCAGTAGCTTACCACTTCCATGGACTGTCTGTGGAGTTAATGAATAGGCTCACTGTAAAGTGCTTTGGGTATCTTGAAAGGCACTATATAAATGCAATCCATTATTATTATTAAGACCAGAAAAATAGAAGTGAACATTGCTTTTTCAGTGGATTGGGATTATTCTTCTTCTTCTTCTTCTGGCTGCTCCCTTTAGGGTTCGCCACAGCGGATCATCTACCTCCATTTCACACTACTCCTTGCATCTTCCTCGATAACACCAACCTTCTCTATTTCCTCCTTCACTACATCCATGAATCTTCTCTGTGGTCTTCCTCTTTTCCTCCTGCCTGGCAACTCCATCTTTAACATTTTTCTGTCCAATATATGGGGGGGGGGGGGTGCTGAAAAGCTCATAGACTGAAAAGTTCATTGTGGTCAAATATGACCAAATGTGGTTTATTTTTCAACCGCAGGGATCCAAGCATTGCAACACTGATGGAAGAAGTGTGTGGACTGAAGGGGAAAAATAAACCACATTTGGTCAAATTTGACCACTATGAACTTTTCAGCCTATGAACTTTTCAGTCCCCCTCATATCCACTATCCCTCCGCTGCACATGCCCAAACCATCTCAGCCTTGCCTGTCTTACTTTGTGTCCAAAGTGCTCAACTTGAGCTGTCCCTCTGCTATACTCATTTCTAATCCTGTCCCTCCTAGTCAGTCCCAATGAAAATCTTAACATCTTCAACTCTGCCACCTCCAGCTCCGCCTCCTGTCTTTTTGTCAGTGCCACAGTCTCCAAACCATACATCATAGCAGGTCTCACTACTGTTGTCAATCTTCCCTTTCACTCTAGCTGCTATCTTTCTGTCACAAATCACCCCTGACAGTCATCTCCACCCACTCCACCCTGTCTGCACTCTCTTTTTCATCTCTGTTGTGCATTTTCCATTTCTTTGGATGGTTGACCCCAGGTATTTAAACTCATCTACTTTCACTACCGCTACTCCTTGCATCTTTACCATTCCACCTGCCTCCCTCTAATTCACACTGATGTATTCTGTCTTGCTTCTACTGACTTTCATTCCTCTTCTCTTCAGAGCATACCTCCACCTCTACTCTCACTACAGATCGCAATGTCATCTGTAAACATCATGGTCCACGGACCTCACCTGTCAGCCTGTCCATCACCATGGCAAACAAGAAAGGGCTCAGAGCTGATCCCTGATGTAATCCCACCCCCACCTTGAATCCATCTGTCACTCCTACAGCACACCTCACCACCATCTCGCTGTCCTCATATATGTCCTGCACCACCCTCACATGCTTCTCTGCCACTCCCGACTTTCTCATACAGTACTACACTTCCTCTCTTGGCACCCTATCATCTGCTTTCTCTTGATCCACAAAGACATAGTGGAACTCCTTCTGACCTTCTCTATACTTCTCCATTAACACTCTTAGACCAAACATTGCATCTGTAGTACTCTTTCTTGGCATGAAACCATACTGCTGCTTACTGACTGTCACCTTTCCTCTTAACCTGGCTTCAACAACTGTTTCCCATATCTTCATAGTGTGGCTGATCAACTTTATGCCTCTGTAGTTACTACAGCTCTGATGATCACCCTTGTTCTTGAAAATTAGTACCAAAACACTTCTTCTCCACTCCTGAGACAACCTCTCACTCTCCAAGATTGTGTTAAACAATCTGGTTAAAAAGTCCACTGCCATCTCTCCTAAATATCGCCATACCTCCACACCTCTACATCTGGACCAATCACCTTTCCATTCCTCATCCTCAAAGCTGCCCTTACTTCCGCCTTGCTAATCCTCGGGACTTCCTTGTTCTCCATCTTTCCTTCATCCGTCCTCCTCTCACACTCATTTTCTTCATTCACCAGCTCGTCAACATACTCCCACCTTCTCAACACACTCTCGTCACTTGTTAGTACATTACCATTTCTGTCCTTAATCAACCTAACCTGCTACAAATCCATCCATCCATCCATCCATCTTCTACCGCTTTTCCGGAGGTCTGGGTCGCGGAGGCAGCAGTTCAAGCAGAGAAGCCCAGACTTCCATCTCCGCCGCCACCTGCTCCAGCTCTTCAGAGAGGATACCAAGGCGTTCCCAGACCAGCTGGGACACATAGTCTCTCAACCATGTCCTGGGTCTGCCCCGGGGTCTCCTCCCAGTGGGACGTGCCCAAAACACCTCAAGTGGGAGGCGTCCAGGAGGCATCCTAATCAGATGCCCATACCACCTCAACTGACTCCTTTCAATGTGGAGGAGCAGCGGTTCTACTCTGAGCCTCTCCCGGATGACTGAGCTCCTCACCCCATCTCTGAGGGTGAGTCCAGCAATCCTACGGAGAAAGCTCATTTCAGCCACTTGTATCCGCGATCTCGTTCTTTCGGTCATTACCCAAAGCTCGTGACCATAGGTGAGAGTAGGAATGTAGATTGACTGGTAAATCGACAGCTTTGCCTTAGAACTCAGCTCCCTCTTCACCACAACAGACCGGTACAACATCCACATCACTGCAGATGCTGCTCCAATCCGTCTGTCGATCTCTCGCTCCATTTTCCCCTCACTCGTGAACAAGACCCCAAGATACTTGAACTCCTCCACTTGGGGCAGGAGCCTGTCCCCAACCCAGAGAGGACAATCCACCTTTTTCCGGCTGAGGACCATGGACTCAGACTTGGAGGTGCTGATTCTCATCCCAGCCGCTTCACACTCAGCGGAAAACCGTCCCAGCAAGAGCTGTAGGTCATTGCTGGATGAAGCCAACAGGACAACATCATCTGCAAACAACAGAGATGAGATCCTGTGGTCACCGAGCATGACACCCTCCATTCCCTGGATGCGCCTAGAAATCCTGTCCATAAAAATTATGAACAGGATCGGTGACAAAGGGCAGCCCTGGCGGAGTCCAACTCTCACTGGGAATGACTCCGACCGAGTATTGGCAATACAAACCAAACTCTCACAACGGTCGTACAGACACCGAATAGCTCGTAACAACAAGCCCGATACCCCATACTCCCGAAGCACCCCCCACAAAAATCCACGAGGGACGCGGTCAAATGCCTTCTCCAAGTCCACAAAACACATGTAAACTGGTTGGGCAAACTCCCACGAACCCTCAAGAATTCTCGAGAGGGTAAAGAGCTGGTCCGATGTGCCACGGCCAGGACGAAAACCACATTGCTCCTCCTGAATCCGAGGTTCGACCAACGGCCGGACTCTCCTCTCCAGTACCTTGGCATAGACTTTCCCAGGGAGGCTGAGGAGTGTGATCCCTCTAAAGTTGGAGCACACCCTCCGGTCCCCTTTTTTGAAGAAAGGAACCACCACCCCGGTTTGCCATGCCAAAGGCACTGCCTCCGACCTCCACGCAATGTTGCAGAGGCGTGTCAACCATGACAGCCCAACAACATCCAGGGCCTTGAGGTACTCAGGGCGA
The DNA here is from genome assembly GCA_020510985.1 of Pholidichthys leucotaenia. Classification (NCBI taxonomy): domain Eukaryota; kingdom Metazoa; phylum Chordata; class Actinopteri; order Cichliformes; family Pholidichthyidae; genus Pholidichthys; species Pholidichthys leucotaenia. The sequence goes on from CM035843.1 coordinate 97,159,223, forward strand.
ATCTCGTCCACCCCTGGAGCCCGGCCACCAAGGAGATTTTTAACCACCTTGGCGACCTCAGCCCCTGTGATAGGCAAGTTATCCCCCTCGTCCCCAAACCCTGCTTCCTCTGTGGAAGGCATATCAGTGGGATTGAGGAGATCCTCGAAGTATTCCTTCCACCGCCCGACGATATCCCCAGTCGAAGTCAACAGTGTCCCATCCGCACCATACACAGTGTGGACGGGGAGCTGATTTCCCCTCCTGAGCCGCCGGACAGTTTGCCAGAATCTCTTCGAGGCCGACCGAAAGTCTTGTTCCATGGCCTCACCAAACTCCTCCCATACCCGGGTTTTTGCTTCAGCAACCACCCGAAATGTGAAGTGTGGAAATGTGAAAATGACGAGGCAGAGTTAATCTCACGAGTCAGGTTTATTCACATCTTCCAACATCAGCCAAGCAGAAAGAAAGAGGAAAAACACAGACATTCGTCCTTTATATATCCAGGACCTTCAAAGCTCACAGTCACATTGCATTTAATCACAAATAACAATGCACCTTCTCTTAAATCCTATCACATCCTCCTCATAGTCTCTGGCAGCCAGGAAATTCCCCAAGGCCGTCTCTTGCATACCAAAGACTAAATTTTCACATCCTCCTGTTATCCCGGACAGCGCGCTGCGCCTCGACGGCTTCCAGCTCTTCCGTGCTGATCGTGACACAGAGCTTTCCGGCAAGACCACAGGAGGCGGTGTCTGCTTCTACATCAACTGTAGCTGGTGCTCTGATGTAACGGTAATTTCCAAACACTGTTCTCCTGCCTTGGAATTTCTTGTTATCAATTGCAAGCCCTTCTATTCCCCGCGGGAGTTTGCTTCTTTCATAATGATCGCTGTGTACGCCCCTCCCGACGCGGACACGCGCGAAGCTCAGCGCGTGCTCGCGGATCACATTCAACACACAGAGCGGAGTTTTCCAGACTCGCTGATTATTGTGGCTGGCGACTTTAATCAGTGCAATCTGAGCCACGATCTCCCCCGCTACAAACAGTTTATTAAATGCCCCACCAGAGGATTAAACACACTGGATCACTGTTACACCACAGTGAAAGACGCATATCGCGCTGTCCCTCGAGCTGCGCTGGGATTATCTGATCACGTGATGGTTCACCTCATTCCCACATACAGACAGAGATTGAAGCTCACTAAACCTGTTGTGAGCACTACGAAGATACGGACCAGTGATGCTGAGGAGAAGCTGGAAACGTGCATGGAAATATCTGACTGGGGCATGCTTAAAGGAGCCACGCATGATCTGGATGAGTACACGGACACTGTGAACTCATATATCCACTTTTGTGAAGAGAACATTCTTCCATCACGCACCAGGGTGAGTTACTCTAATGACAAACCCTGGTTCACAGCTAAGCTCAGACAGATCAGGAAGGAGAAGGAAGCAGCGCTGAAAAGTGGAGACAGGGACTGCTACAGGGAGGTTAAATACCGGTTTAACAGAGAGCTGAAGAGGGCTAAATCTCTATACTCAGAGAGACTCCAGCAGCAGTTCACTGCTAATGATTCGGCTTCCGTGTGGAGAGGACTGAGGCAAATCACCAACTATCGGCCTCAGGCTCCTAAAGGTCAGGATGACAAAGCCCTTTGTCAGAGACTGTCCCAACACTATGCCCGTTTTGACACCTCGTCATCTGTGTCCAACTCCCCCCCTCCCTCCAGCTCCACAGCCTCCACATTCCCTACTTCATTTAAGGCACCCCCCCCCTCCTCCCCCCCTCCCCTTATCATCAGTGAGCAGGATGTGCTCAAACAGTTCTCCAGACTGAACCCGCGCAAGGCCCCCGGCCCAGACGGCGTGTCTCCCTCCACCCTGAGACTCTGTGCGAAACAGCTGGCTCCTGTATTCACAGACATTTTTAACACCTCCCTTAAGTTATGCCACGTGCCATCCTGCCTCAAATCCTCCACCATCATCCCTGTCCCCAAGAAGCCACGGATCACTGGACTTAATGACTACAGACCTGTAGCGCTCACCTCTGTAGTCATGAAGTCCTTTGAGCGCCTGGTCCTGTCCCACCTCAAGTCCATCACCACCCCTCTCCTGGACCCGCTGCAGTTTGCCTACCGAGCCAACAGGTCTGTAGACGATGCAGTCAACCTGGCCCTCCACTCCATCCTGCAGCACCTGGACTCCCCGGGAACCTACGCCAGGATCCTGTTTGTGGACTTCAGCTCCGCATTCAACACCATCCGCCCCGCTCTGCTCCGGGACAAGCTGTCCCTGCTCAACGTGCCTGACTCCCTCTGCAGGTGGATCATCGACTTCCTGACGGACCGGAGGCAGCATGTGCGGCTGGGAAAGACTGTCTCAGACTATACTAGCATCAGCACCGGATCACCCCAGGGCTGTGTACTTTCCCCCCTACTCTTCTCCCTTTACACCAACTCCTGCACCTCCAGCCACCAGTCTGTCAAGTTGATCAAGTTTGCGGACGACACCACCCTCATCGGGCTCATCTCCAACGGCGACGAGTCCGCCTACAGGAGAGAGGTGGCCCAGCTGGCGTCCTGGTGCAGCAATAACAACCTGCAGCTGAACGCTCTGAAGACAGTGGAGATGATTGTAGACTTCAGGAAAGTCACTACTCCTCTGCCCCCCCTCACCCTCACAGGCTCTCCCATCACCACTGCTGATTCCTTCCGCTTCCTAGGCACCACCATCACCAGGGACCTCAAATGGGAGCTGACCATCAGCTCACTCATCAAAAAAGCCCAGCAGAGGATGTTCTTCCTGCGGCAGCTGAGGAAGCTCAAGCTACCCACCAAGATGTTAGTGCAGTTCTACACAGCCATCATCGAGTCCATCCTCACCACCTCCATAACCGTGTGGTACGCAGGAGCCACTGCCAGGGACAGACTAAGGCTGCAGCGCGTCGTGCGCACTGCTGAGAAGGTGATCGGCTGCAAGCTCCCATCTCTCCAGGATCTGTACATCTCCAGGACCCGGAGGCGTGCTGGCCGGATCATAGCCGATCCCTCACACCCTGGTCACGTACTGTTTGCCCCCCTCCCCTCTGGTAGAAGACTTCGGTCCATCCAGACTAAAACCTCCCGTCACATGAACAGCTTCTTTCCCTCTGCCATTAGACTGCTGAACACTAAGTGACTCTCGTGCACCATGTACAGCAGCTCAACCAGACTCATGTCAATCATCACTGTTTTCTTCCTGCATTACCGACTGCACTATATAGTTCTCCACAGTATCTGCTGCTGGCTAATATATATTTTAACTGTTGACCAGTATCACTTAATCTTATCCTACACTTTATTACATGTATAGTTTATTTCTCTTATCTTATCATGTTTAATGTTGCAGCATTGTACCGAGACAAATTCCTAGTTTGTGTACTACATGAACAATGGCAATAAACCTGATTCTGATTCTGATTCTGATTCTGATATCTCCAAGGAGACCCAGTTCTTTGTTCTCTCTGAGATGTGAAGCTTAAAGTGATACACATGCAGTTCTTTGTTCTCTCTGCTCTCTCCTGCTACAAATCCTTTCCAGCTAAATCTTTGACTACCTAATCAATACAAGCCCCTTTCTCCTTCCTTAGTGTCCAGCCTCTCATACAACTCACTGTATGCCTTTTCCTTTGCCTTTGCCGTCTCTCTTTGCCATGCCCCTAAACTCCCAATACTCCTGTCTACTTTCTTCATTTCCCTGACTATCCCACTTTTTCTTTGCTTAGCTCTTCCTTTGAATATTTCCTATACCTCCTCATTCCACCACCCAGCCTTACTTCCTCTGTCGAGGGGATACACCACATACCTTTCTACCCAGTTCCCTCAATACTTTTGCTGTGCTTTCATCTAGTCATCTGGTAATTCTTCCCTACCACCCAGAGACTGTATCAAGTCCTTCCTGAACTCTGTGTGACCTTGTTCCTTCTGTAACTTCCTCCACTTAATCTTTGGCTCTGCCTTCACTCTCTTACTCTTCTTGCTATCCAAAGTCATCCTACAGACTACCATCCGATGCTGCCTAGCTACACTCTCCCCTGTCACCACCTTGCAGTCTCCTATCGCTTTCAGATTTCTCCTTCTGCATAAGATGTAGTCCACCTGTGTGCACCTTCCTCCACTCCTGTAAGTCACCCTATGTTCCTCTCTCTTCTTGAAGTATGTGTTCACCACAGCCATTTCTATCCTTTTAGCAAAATCCACAACCATCTGTTCTTCCACATTTCTCTCCTTAAAACCATACCTACCCAGCACCTCCTCATCACATCTGTTCCCTTCACCTATATTTTTTTGTATTTTGTATACTTTATTAATCCCAGAGAGAAATTCAGGATATGTCCATTAAAGTCTGCTCCAATCACCACTCTCTCCCCCCTGGGAACACTCTATACCATTTCATCAAACTTCCTCCAGAATTCCTCTTTCGCTTCTACCTGACATCCAACTTGTGGGGCATACGCACTGACAACATTCAACATCACACCTTCGACTTCTAGCTTCAAACTCATGATCCTTTCTGACTTCTTCTTTACCTCCTGAGTACTCTTCACATACTCTTCCTTCAAGATTACTCCTACTCCATTTCTTTTCCTATCTACACCATGGTAGAATAGATTAAATCCACTTCCAATGCTCCTAGCCTTGCTTCCCTTCCATCTGGCTTCTTGAACACACAGTATATCTACCTTTTTTCTCTCCATCATATCAGCCAACTCTCTGCCTTTACCAGTCATAGTCCCTACATTTAAAGTCCCTACTCTCACCTCCACACTTCTACCTTTCATTTTCTTTCTCTCCCACCTAACACACCTTCCCCTTCTCCTCCTTCTTGATCTTCGACCAACAGCAGCCCAATTTCCACCGGCAACCTTTTGGGTGACAACACCGGTGGTGGTCGTTGTTAACCGGGCCTTGTCCGATCTGGTGTGAAAGTCTCATTCGTCATGATCCACAGGTTTGATTTGGCAAAGGTTTTATGTCAGATGCCTATCCTGACACAAGCCTCCCCATTTACCCGGGTTTGGGACCCGAACTAGGAACACACTGGCTTGTGCACCCCCTGTGGCTGGGCTAGCGGTTTCAGTGGTTTGGGGTTTTGTCTAAAATGTAAAAACTGTCAACTATGAACTAGCTCAATTCAATATCTGTTGATTAAACTTTGAGCTAGCTCTAGTGATACATAATCTTGCACTACCTTCATGTTTGCTGAGCATCAACTGAGTATCCATTATAATTTTCTTTGCAGGAAAAATGCTATAGTATTAAGTTTCTCTTTTATACACACAGGCAAAAAACATTCATATAATAAAAAAATACGTATTTGCTAGTTATCCACTGTCAGACAACAGTGTGGCTTGTGGTGATGATTGTGTATTATGCATTTTATTGTGCTATGTGATGTAGTTTTACTATGTTGATCATTTAAATTTTATTGTCTTAATTATATTGTTCATATATAAGCCCAGCTACAGACAAGAGTTGAAAATTAGTAATAGCTATAAACTCTGTACAGTACAGCAGTTGCATTTTTACCTCTGCCAAGGGAGGAGGTAATGTTTTCAGTGGCGTTGGTTGGTTGGTTTGTCTATTACCAACATAACTCAAAAAGTTCTGAACAGATTTTGATGAAATTTTCAGTAAAGGTGTGTAATGGAATGGGGAACAGATTAGATTTTGGTGATGATTTGAGCGTGCATACTTCTACCAAGGCCTTTGTTTGCATTTGTGCAGCAGGATTACACAAAAACTATTGGATGGATTTGGATGAAATTTTCACCAGAGATGGTTCTCGGGCTACAGACGAACCCATTACATTTTGGTGATGATCTGAAAATGCATACATCTGCCAAGGCTCTTATCTTCTCACAGAGTATTAGCAAGAATATTCCAAAATTACTGGATGGATTTGGATGAAATTTTCACCAGAGGTGGTTCTTGGGTGACAGACAGACAGACTGGTGATGATCTGAGAGTGCATACCTCCACCAAGGCTATTATCTTCTCCCATAGTGTTAGCAACAATACTCCAAAAGTAATGGACAGACTTTGATGCAATTTTCACCACAAGTGGCTTTAGGCCTCCACACAAACCCATTACATTTTGGAGGTGATCTATGAGAGACAGAAGGAGCCTTGGCAGAGGTATGCGCTCTCTGAGTGCTTTTCTAGTTTGTACTGGAACTATGTTAAACTGTACCATCACTATTTAAATAAAATTCTATTCTATTCTATACCGAACACCACAATTATGTATGTACTGCACATGTCCCTTTTGTTTTGGGGACAGCAATTACCACCTTAGAACAAGCTCTAGGTTGTGCACACATCCACAATGGACTGAAAGAGTGCTCTTTGCTTCATGTTCTAAAGTGAAAAGAGGGTTAAAATCGCCATAAATTAAAGAGGACCAAGGGGAAGTAACTGCTGCTGTACTGTATGCGCACACATAAACCAATGTATTCCTCTTAAACAAGCCTACTTGGGGTGTTGTATAAAGAAAGCTTTATTGTCAAGTTTGTGTTTTAAAGCTGATCATTTAAGAGTTTGCTTTGGAAATCATTGCTTCTGGAACACCATTCAAGCACGGAGACATCCACACAGACACTATATACTGTATACATGTGGGGAGAGAGAGGGCAAGAACCGTAACTGTAGATTTTAACTCAGACCAAGACAGAAACACACAAACCGCAGATACACAGTTACTAACACTGAGTTTGTTACATTTTAAACTAGAAAAGCACTCGGAGAGCGCAGACCTCCGCCAAGCGCCACAGTTCCCCCCATACAGTGTTTAACATCATGAATATTAATCCTCCATTTATTTTGTGTAACTTTATAGATTTGTTGACCATGAAAAAAATGCCATTCGCAAGTGGCATATATTAGCTATACTGTGATGCTTGTTGCGTGTTTATAGCTTTATTTGTTATTTTAACAATTTCAAAGGTTCCCTATTTTTTCATTTTTTTGCATCATTATCCAGATTTATTCCATTTCCTTAGGTCTTAAATGTGTTGTAGAAGCTGTTGAAAAGTTGTCCTATATTATGCAAATTACTGTGATTGCCGTTTTGGAAATCCCAATAAGTAAAAAAAATTCCTGGATCCAGATGGTGATCCGGAGCACCACCAAAATCTAATCATCTGTAGGATACGCCATTTCTGACAATCTCTGAAAATTTCATGAAAATCCATCCATAACTTTTTGAGTTATCTTGCTAACAAACAAACAAACAGACAAACCAACGCCGATGAAAACATAACCTCCTTGGCGGAGGTAATTATTTTCCAAGTAGCAATAAGTCTAGACTTGACTCTAGGTGGGAAACAATGGCTTTTTAATTAGGAGTGAGAAGCAAGGCAATGAGTCTGCTTAAGTGCATGCGCAAACGTGTACATGCAGGAAAGTAGGAGAGTAATGTGACCCTGACTGAGGCTGGACTCAACAGAACATCGAGCTATTATTCAATAGCTTGATATGTTCAACCTCAGGTGAACACAGATGGATCAAAGCAAAAGCAGGGGGAAAGAAAAGGAACCTTTGGACAGAAGACAGGCACACACAAGTAAACAAAGGAAAGATGTGCATGGATAATTAGTACACACAGATTTATGTGCACATAATGCCCTACGCCATTTGATTTATCATCATTTATTCTACATGTGGTAATATGTACATGGCTGTTGTTAAATTGCAGTTTTTAACTGCCCCGAGATGACTGCTGATGTGGTGGCTATACGAGTAAAGTTTGATTGACTGATATGCAAACACAAAATAAGGACCGGTAATCAGTTTTGGAGTGCTGAAAAGAGTTGGGAGAATTGTTACATGAAAAAAATCCCACTACCAAATACATATCAGCAAAATAAGCATCATTTGTGAAGCAGACTGGACATGCCACCGAGGTACAGAGGTCACATCTCTCTAAGCTCACTACATATACAGTTTGTAAAATCTGCATCCTACATAGCAGACCATCATACATTTTATAGCAACTCTCTACATGAACTTCTCATGGTAGTGATGGCCAGATGATGCTTTCTTGAGGACTTGAAGCCTTTCATCAAAATGATTCATATAGACGAGGCCTCATGTGACACTTCATTTTCTCTACTAGGCCATCTAGTGGACAAAACGTATACAACATGCAGATTTTTACAAGGGCATTATTGGTTTAATGTGTATTTTTTTTTTCATTTCAAAAAATGCACTGGCTTTTAAAAAATACCAATGATCATAAGGGAAAAAAGAAATAATAAAACTGAGCTGACTACAGTGAATGCACTTGTGCTACTTATCCATTTTTATAAAGAAATAACTTTTCAACAGTCGTTGGACTAAGGCGATTTCTTTTTTTGAGATTATTTCTCCAGCTTTGGAGAATACTCTCAGAGCACAGAGGATGCAGGTGTGCAAAGGAAGGCTACTGCAAGTTTGTACAGTGTAGGATAGACACATTTCTGTCTTTCTCAGTACATTCACCTCTGTCCTTATTCTAATGCAGGGCACAATAGTGCCTCAGCATAATGATCCAAGCTCTTTGAAACACAACAGACACTTCAGCTTGCAAATAAAAATGAAATTACAAGAATAGCCTAGGTGGGACTTGAACCCCAGCCTCCCAGTTGCAAGGAAAATGCTTTACCTCTAGGCTATCATTTCAGTTACAATAAATACCCACTATTTGTGGAAAATGCATCAGTGGGAGAAATGAGCTCAAACTGTCCCCAAACAGAAGTCCGTGTTTTGGGTGCTGGATCCATCTGAAAATTGGCTGTGCAAATCCCTTACACAGTCAAACATCGACAACACAAAACGTGAGGGACGGGGATTTCCATTGTGTTTCGCTGCTCACTTTATTTCATGTTGCATGCAAAATCATGAATGGCTTCCTGACTCAGTCACATGGTACAACATCAACAATACACACCTCAAAACGCACTTTGCCAAATACTTCCTGGACAAGCTCAGAGCACCCTCGAAGCTCCAGAGCCTGCCATCTCATCATTATCTCACGGTGCTAGACAGCTGGTAGTTGTTCCCCAGCTGATTCATTAATCTACACCAATTATATAGCTTTCTTCCAGGCATTATTTTGGCTTTTTGTACTTTATTGTACTTGAGATGACCCTGTAGTGGTGCCAAAAGTAACAGCAGCTGAGTTAAACTAGCTTAGCTAGCATAACTTGACATACTCTTTCACCCTATCTCACATCTATGGACCCAGCTGGATAAACTACCAACACATGACTAGTTCTAGAAGTTAATTTGTCTTAATTTAGTATGGTGTGGGGCTTCTCCACCCAGAGAAGGCAGCTGGGGAAGGGGGGGGGGACAATGGACCAAAAGAGGAGGTGTCACCAGGGGGTATCAGATGGGACAGTAAGGACTATGCACCCCCAGGAGAGAGGGATAACTGCCAGAGCCACTGGAAGAAGAAGGGTATGAGAGCAGCACTGGACTTATGTCATGTTAATGTGCTAAACAGGTTTTGTTCTAAACAGCAATGTATTATGGTCGGAAGTTTCAGGTCTCAATGTATGGTATTAAAGATATAAAAGAGGAATGCACAGAGACTCAGGAGCTCTTTTACTGTACTGTATGTTGGAGATGGAATAAAAGTTTTTGTGTTGTCCATTTCGCTGTCTCGCCTGCTTCCTTTCTCCACAGTAGTGACCCTAAGACGTGCCATGAAAAGTGAGCTGAGCACCGCCCCGGAGACTACCTGGAGAGAGAGCACCAGTGCCGCGTGCGCTGTCTCAGTCAAGCTCCCAGACTTCTAGCTTCACAACCTGACCATGTGGTTCTTGCACATAGAAGCCCAGTTCACACTCCACGGGATAACAACGGACGATACCAAGTATTACTATGTGGTCGCTGCGCTGGATGCATGCGCCATGCAACAGGTGACGAGCCTGCTCCAGGAGCCACCGGCCCAAGGAAAATATGAAGCGCTCAAGAGGATGCTTCTCCAGTGCTATACCCTTTCTGACAGTGAGAGGGCAGAAACACTCCTAATGCGTTCGGAGTTAGGAGACAGATCAGCAGTGGAGCTCATGGAGAGCATGTTGGCGCTCAGGGGGAAGGACGATGAATCTTTCCTGTTCGCCCACTTGTTCTTCAGTACCCTGCCGGCTACAGCGAGGGCGATCCTGGCCAACTCGCCGTGGCTGCTTGCGAAGGACTACTGCACCCTGGTGCAGGAAGCGGACCACATCATTTTGGTGACCAGAACTCTCAGTGTACAGACAGTGGTACCGGCATCCATGAGGGACTCCAGCGAGGTCGAGGAGCCATTTGTGGTAGCCAGGACGGACACCAGGAGATGAAGGAATGGGGCGATCTGTTTTTATCATCGCCGTTTCGGCTCGAATGTCCAACACTGCCTGTTGCCGTGCCAATTCAAGAAGCTGGGAAGATGGTACGTTCGGAATTCAGTGGCAGCTGCAACCAATGGTGACAGGAACAGACTGCTTTATGTCACGGACACACCTTCCGGGAGATGGTTTTTGGTGGACTCCAGCTCCCAGAAGAGCCTCATCCTGCCAGTCAACGCAGACAGGGTGGCAGAAGGCAGTGGTCCTGAGCTCACAGCCACCAGTGGATCCACCATCAGGACATTTGGCAAGCGAACACTAACAATATGCTTACACGAACGTAACTTTCAGTGGGACTTTGTGGTAGCTGCATGCTCCGGCCCCATTTTAGGCACAGATTTTTTATGTGCTTATAGGTTGTTAGTTGATGTTGCTAACAGGAGATTAGTGGATGCTGTCTCTTTTACCTCATGGCCCTGCACAGCTCAGGGAGCTGGGTTGACAACACTGGCTAATGTTATAGCTCCAGGGGGGTAAGTACCAACATTTTCTCACACAGTTCCCAGCAGTCATGGTCCCGACTTTTTCGGCTATGGTAACAAAACACGGGGTCGAACACTTTATAACGACAAAAGGCCCGCCGGTGGTTGGGCGGCCTCGGCGCTTGGATGCAGCTAAACTGGCCAACGCACTAGAGGAGTTTGCCAACTTAGAGCAGTTAGGCATCGTCAGGCACTCCAACAGCCCGTGGGCATCCCCACTACACATGGTGCCTAAAGCCAATGGGTTGTGGCAACTGTGCGGCAATTTCCGGCGCTTGAATAACGCCACGGAACACGATCATTATCCCATTCCCCACATCCAGGATTTTTCCGTGCACCTGGCCAGGGTGTGTGTTTTTCGAAAGTGGATCTGGTCCGTGGATATCATCAGGTCCCAGTGCGCACGGAGATGTTCCAAAAACAGCAGTTATAACTCCTTTCAGCCTTTTCAAGTTTTTTACACATGCTGTTCGGATTAAAAGGGATGGCGCAGACTTTCCAGAGGATGATGGATGCAGTGCTTCACGACTTGTCCTTCGTTTTTGTCTACTTAGATGACATTCTGGTAGCTAGCGCATCCGAGGAGGAGGACATCGCCCATCTCAAGACGGTTTTCCAGAGTTTGGAGGTGCACAGGCTGATAGTTAACCGGGTGAAGTGCCAGTTTGGTGTGCCAATGATTGATTTTTTGGGCCACCATAACATAATAATACACACAATAATACCATACCACATGGTATTAAAGATATGAACAGGAATGCACGGAGACCCAGGAGCTCTTTTACTGTACTGTATGTTGGACATGGAATAAAGTTTCTGTGTCGTCTAGCTCGTTGCCTCACCTGCTTCCTTTCTCCACAATAGTTTATTATACCATGACCGGGACAGCTCCTTCACCAGCATCGGTTAGCTGCATCTAGCAGAGTCACCCAGTCAGGCTCATTTCTGTGTTTATTATACCCCAGGCACTAGTCATATCCTAGCCATCACTCAAACCACAAATTCTGGTTCCCCATGGTGCTATGTTTGGATTTTTACATTCTTAAATTCAGCCAATTTTATATTAGCTAGCTCAGACTGTGTCTGACTATCATGGCTAGCCAGCTAACGTTAGCCTCTACCACAGATCTCAGAAGTGACAGAAGAGGGACTGTGGAGTTGAACTAAAGCTCAATAGCATTAAGGAAGCTAATGAGCCCTGGGTCACTGTGAAGAGAGGAGTTGAATCTTGTTACCTCCACCATCGGGGCAGTTTGTTTGTCTGTTTCTTTGATTGTTAGCAGGATTACGCAAAAACTACTGGATGGATTTTGAAGAAATTTTCACCAGAGGTGGCCCTTGGACCAAGGATGAACTCATTAGATTTTGGAGGTGATTCGAGATTGCATACCTCCACCAAGGCCATTGTTTTTCTGTATGCAGCAGGATTACACAAAAACTACAAGACAAACTTTGATGAAATTTTCTGAAATTTTGACCAGAGGTTCCCCTTGGGTTATAGACGAACCCTTTAGATTTTGGGGGTGATCTGAGAGAGCATACCTCTGCCAAGGCCTGTTTCTTTATTTGTGTGCAGGATGACACAAAAACTTCTGGATGGATGTTGACAAAATTTTCATCATAGGTTCCTTTTGGGACCACAATGGAAATAAGTGTGCACATTTTTTTGTGTTATCCCATTGTTTTGAATCTATGTTGTATTTTTTTATACAATGTTATTTTAAACCGTGAATAAATCAACAACAACTACGAATGAATCCGGATGGAAGAATGGACAGAGGGGGTAGGGACAGACTGATGGACAGATGGAGCCTTGGTAGAGGTATGTGTTCACTGAGTGGCCTCTACTTAGAAAACTGTATTTAAATTCTGAGGTATTCTGACCAAAGAATTTTAGGACCTCTGGAAAATGTGTCCACATGGGAAAAATTGGTACAATATGTCCTTGAAACTGAAATTCTTGTCCAGCTACTGTGAGAAAAATCTGGAGAAAACACAGCTATGAGAAGCAAGGCCTGAGCAACTAAAACACTCAGCGGGTTGAGCAGCAGCATTCTGCAGAGGCTGACTATTTTGTAAGTACATGTATTCATACAGAGTCATTCCCCAATTTCCATCACATGCACTACATCAATAAATAACACTTTTCTGAGCCATGACAATTCTATTATGAATATTTCACTGTCTTTTTTTTAACATTACATACTGCTTAATAGTTAATGCAGTTCCAGCTTCAAATAATGCCTGCTCACCAAAAGCAATTTAACCCAGTAACCTGGTGGAAAGACTGAAGTGACAAGTCATCACAACTAAAAGTTCACATGGAGAACATAGTGCAGGTTATATAATCGTCATACAGCTGCTATGAATTGTTCACTATATGACTTGTGACCTTGTTTAATTAAAAATCAGTTTAATGCTAGATCACTGGATAATTAATCCTTATATTCTGTGGACATATTTGTTTTCAGAATGCTCATTGAAAGAAAATCTCAATGAGAACGCCCACTAAGTAGTACACCATACGCGGGTAAAGTTGCAACCACCTGGGAATGCATTACAAGGTAGCAGGACCTGGGTGTTTGGCAGGACGCCAGTGAGAGCTTTCCCTAATGCAAATGCATTTTACTGCACTTTTCGCGTGCATTGACACACAAAATACCAACAAACATCAGCAACACAAGAGCAATATCTTTACATCACATTAATCTTTTTATATATGATGAGATTTATTACATTTACAGTATGCTGGGGCCAGATCTAGTTCTTTGACAACATTGTTATGATTCATAGCAATGCTTATAGTGCAGTGTTCATGTATTGTCCAATTCAAAATATTCATAGCCCCCTGAAATTTAACCCATTGGCGCTGTTCACTCGAGTCAAGGAATTAGAGCATGGAGTGGGTAAGTTGCTTAGACAAGACCTTTAACACAAAGGTTATTTATATTCAAATTATAGTGATTTATGACAGGAACTGTTTATTTATTTATCAGCTGAGTGGGGAAGGGACAACAGAAACAAGTCCACAACTGTTTCCTTCATTTTCTCCCTTTAGAGGAGACTGTGAAATTTTTAAGGACCAGTTGTGTGTATGTGTTCTACTACATCTTCTAGCTTACATGTTGTCTCCACTATACAGGTAGTGCAACACATTGCATAACTGGGCTGTAAGAAGGAACAACAACAAAAAAAAAGAGGCCATAAATCTTCTCTGTGATATACTGAAGCACAGCACGATCCTTTTTTCACTGTGATGCTATGTATAAACAGTAAAGCCTGAAACATCAGCACATACATAGATCACGCTGCATATCAGTCATGTTGATGTTCACATTTTAAAAAATATCTTGTTTTACAGTGGTGTGAAAAAGTCTTTGCCCCCTTCCTGATTTCTCATTTTTTGTATGTTTGTCACACTTAAATGTTTCAGATCATCAAACAAATTTAAATATTAGGCAAAGATAACACAAGTAAACACAAAATGCAGTTTTTAAATGAAGGTGCTTATTATTAAGGGAAATCAGGAAGGGGGCAAACACTTTTTCACACCACTGCATGTCATTGAATTAAACCCCTGAATGGCTTTAGCAAGCAAACAGCTCTGGAAACAAAATTAGGTGACCAAAGAGACCACAGCAAAATTATCACTTCAGCTGGTATTACATATGTGTTTGAGTAAAATGGATAATTTTGTTTCATTCTCTGACCTACTTAAAACAACTCATCCAGAGTCCAAGTCATAATATAATCCTTTAGAGCATTTATTTACATGAAATGACAAGTGGCCAGGGCAGCGCGGTGGTGGAATGGTTAGCACTGCGGCAGCACAGCAACTCACCCTTGGCCGGGGGATCCTGGGTTCGATCCCAGCCCCTGACCAATAGTGATCTGTGTGGAGTTTGCACGTTCTCCCCGTGTCTGCGTGGGTTTACTCCGGGATTTCTCCGGGTTCCTCCCACATGCCAAAAACATGCAAGTTAGGTTAATTGGCATCAAACTGGGGATTCTAAGTTGTCCTTAGGTATGACTGTGAGAGTGAATGGTTGTCTGTCTCTCTGTGTTGGCCCTGCGATGGACTGACGATCTGTCCAGGATGTACCCTGCCTCTCGCCCAAAGATGCTGGGATAGGCTCCAGCCCCCCCCCCCCCCCCCCCGCCCCACGACTTGAAAAGGATTAAGCGGAAGAAGATGGATGGATGGATGGATGGATGGATGGACAAGTGGCCAAAACAACAAAAAAAGACGTTACTTTTAGATGTGTTTTTAGATCAAATAATGCAAAGAAAACAAGTTCATATCCATTCTTGAACACTACAACACCATAACTTTAACTTACACCCCCTTTACAAAGGGGTGGAGATCACTGAGAGATCGTTGAGAGCCCATGCAGTAGTATTTGGAATGGCAGACACATTAAACAATACGATAGCTGTGCTATGCTAAGGTAACTGGGTGAACTATTAAACAGCCCAGGTTACAAAAACAATCAAAATGTGAAACACAAACTTTATAAAGAAAAAATGATTTGCCCGCACCCTATTCCCAGTATGTACAATGATAAGTGAAAATGAAAAAATTGATTTATTGACGAGAAAGCACCTGGGAATGGGAAAATATAATGTAACAGGAAAGGGATCTGCTTAGAGAATGGAATGCAGAAGTACATCACTCAACATTGTGCAAGAGATCCATGAAAGGCTGCCATACATGTAGAGATGCTAATTAATGAAAGATTTTGAAGTATTTTTTCCAGCGCTGTATAATATGGAAAAATATATTATGGCTAGAGTTTATGCTAAACCGATGTTTCAAAAGCCAGTCTAGTAAGCCGGGAACTGGACTGCCAAGGTCTCTGCTTTTGTCGGCTACCCAATACACATAGCACTGGACCCCCATGATCCCTCCTGCAGATGGACACACGTGGCTCATTCAGACTGAGCCCAGATTGGTCTCACAGGCTCTCGTCTCTGCTGTTTGCAGAGGATGTGGTCCTGTTGGCTTCATCGAGCAATGGCCTACAGGTCTTGCTGGGATGGTTTGTTACTGAGTGTGATGCAGCCAGGATAAGAATCAGCACCTTCAAGCCCAAGTCCATGGTGTTCAATCAGAAAAGGGGACATTGTCCGCTCCAGGTTGGGGATGAGGTCCTGCCTGAAGTGGAGGAGTTCAAGTATCTTGGGGTCTTTTTCACAAGGGAGAGAGAATGGAGCATGAGATTAACAGATGGATTGAAGAAGCATCTGCAGTGGTAATTTAACTAACTATAATGCTGTTTATACCATCTAACTGCAATGCCCCTGCACTGTGTATATAACTGTGTACATATGTATATTTATTTCCTGCTTTGGCCAACCTATTCTTATCTTAATATCTTATTTACTATTGCTGTGAGTGCTGCTACCCCTTTGCTGCTGCAATCCTGTAATTTCCCCATTGTGGGACTAATAAAGGCTTATCTTAGTGATGGAGTAGCTTATTCCAGCCTGATAAACACAACCCAAGGTCACCAAGAACCTCTGCTTCCCTATATCTATATGCATGTACAGTATATAGCTTAGACCAACTGCAATTTGAAATGACACATACTCATATCTTTTTTACCTTTGACCTTGAGTACAACCTGGATCCAGACTCACCTGAGGATCATGTGTGAGTCTGGGGAGTAGGAGGAGTAGCAAGCATTAAAATCAATTATCATTACTTGTGGGCAGTTGGAAGGACAGGAAGGATGGACACAGCACCGTAGCATGAGCTCATTTCACCCTTTGTTGAAATGAGCTAAAAACAGACGAGAAATCTTCTTCATAAGTGACGACATGCTTATCTTGCCCCTCAGTGCACTGATGTTGTAACACTGTGATGTGCTTATGTTGTACTTTACCACAATACCATTAACCCCCATGTGCCCTTACCCCTACTACCTCCTGTACGCAGAAGAGTGTCCAGTGGTCTATTCCATGGTCTATTTTTAACTAAGTGCCTTTAATGCATTTAGCTTAAACACATTTTAATATCCGGAGTCTGAGGAGGCAGTTTTCTGACAAGCACAGCAGCAACCGGTGGCACAGCAAAGGATGTACAGTATACTATATGCCACAAAGACCTTGGTGCTTTGCTGGGCGTCCTTGTCGAGTATGCTTACCTTCGCTCACCATCAATGTTGCTGCCAGCATTTCACATCAATAGAGTAATCAAATAAGAACCGGCGTGAATCAGTAAATCTGAGAACTGGATTTTGAACTACAAGCACAGCAACAAAGGCATGTATGCACTCACACATGATTTCCAACAACACTGCAGTAACAATCACCCTGCACAGTCTATGCTGTAAGCAGGATGGTCTATCCAAAACTGTCATTTCTGACATTTTTCCATCATCACAGTGAAGGCGTCTTTCAGGTGGGCACATTCAGTGTCTGGTCTCAGCAAAAAGCTTCCCATAGTGAACACTGCTGATGTTTATCAGATTCATAGGAAGTCAGAGATTCACAACCATAAATGTGAGAAATTTTAAGATATAACTCAACTAATTGTTACTAATGTGCTCCTTGTTCTACAAACATAATTTGTCTCTGTTGTCTGTCAACATGACACATATGTGCAGAATAATCAGAAATCTGACAACTCTGAACCATAATTAATATCTTATTTTGAAACTGCCAAATATAGTCAAGCTATTTAGTGGAGATTTGTGATGCTTTGTTTAGTTAATGATTGCTTTGTGAGTAACTAGAACTGTTTTCATTAAGGAGTAAATGTGTGTTCTTTAAGAAAACAAACATTCAGAGACCATGACAGTGCCCCTTTACACAGCACTGAGATCACTGAAAGATTGGGCCAATTTTTGATCTTTGGGATCGTTTGGGAAATTCTTGTGTGTTCTGGACTAAGTCAAATCTTTGAGAAGACTGTGGTGGCTGTGGAGATCACTGAAGATCATCAACAGATCAAAAATTGGCTAGATCTCTCAACAGTCTCTCAATGATCTCCACCCCTGTGTAAAGGGAGTATAAAGAGGGAATATAATATAATAAGGAAAGTGAGAAACTGGTGGAAAGAAAAAAGAAATATACAAGGAAAAACATGTCAAGGCACTCTGGATAGGATTTTCAAATCCAACATCTTTAACATTTTAATCAGAAATCAAAATTTGAGTATTTTGATATCCTCGTTGCCCAGCAGTGATATTTAACACGTACCAGACACATGCCTCCGCAGATTTTTAGGCTGAGACTTAGAGATTAAAAATGTTTCTTGTCTTTTCACTGATATGATTCACGCAGTAGCCTCTGCTCCCTCTGTTTCAGCACACGGATGGTCACCTAATAACCGGTATCCTCTTCCAGCTTTATTTTCATCATCTTCAACTGCTTAATTCTTTTATGGTCATGGGGAGTGAAGGGGGTGGGGGGCTGGAGTCTATCCCAGCATCTTTGAGCAAGAGGCAGGGTACACCCTGGACAGATCATCACTCCATCACAGGGCCAATGCAAAGAGGCAGACAACCATTCACTCTCACACCTAAGGACAATTTATCCCCAGTTGATGCCAGTTAGCCTAATGTGTCTTTGGCCTGTGGGAGGAAACCAGAGTACCCGACGCTGGACTTGATAAAACACAGTGGATCAAAACCAGCAAATGACATGGCTCACCAAATCATCACTGGCTGTAGAAACTTTACACTGGACCTCAAGCAACTTGGATTTTGTACTTCTCCACCCTTCCTCCCAACTCTGGGACCTTGATTTCCAGTTGACCAGCCATGTCATCTGCTGGTGTCGATTCACTGTGTTTTAACAAGTCGTAAGTCAGTGCAGCGATCTACCAGGAAATTTTAGAGCACTTTGTGTTTCCCTCTGCTGATAAGCTTCATGGAGATGCTGATTTCATTTTCCAGCAGGACTTAGCACCTACTCACACTGCCAAAAATATCAAAGCCTGGTTTAATGACCGTGGTATCAATGTGCTTGAATTGTCAGCAAACTCTCCTGACCTAAACCCTATAGAAAATCTATGAGGTATTGTCAAGAGGAAGATGAGAGACACCAGACCCAACAATGTAGATGAGCTGAAGGCCGCTATCAAAGCAACATGGGCTTCCATAACACCTCAGTAGTACCACAGGCTGATCACCTTCATGCTACGTCCAACTGATGAAGTAATTCATGCAAAAGGAGCCCAGACCGAGTATTGAGTGTGTACATGGACATACTTTTCATTTGGACATTTCTATTAACAATCATTTTTTAAATTAATTTAAGATAAGATAAGATAAGATAAGCCTTTATTAGTCCCACAACGGGGAAATTCCAGGATTGCAACAGCACAGGGATAGCAACACTCAGAGCAACAATCAGAAGGCAAGAAAAAAACAAGCAAGCAAGAGCAGCTAATATACATATGTACGTATTACTATAAAATATATATATATACACACACACACAGACACACAGTGCAGAGCATTGTAGCTGGATGGAATAAATATATGAATATATGAACACACAGTGCAGAGCATTGTAGCTAGATGGAATAAATATGTAAATATATAAACACCCACAGTACGGAGCATTGCAGCTAGGTGGAATAAATATGCAAGTATATAAACACACACAGTGCGGAGCAATGTAGCTAGATGGAATAATATGTAGATATATAAATATATAAACACACCCAGTGCTGAGCATTGTAGCTAGATGGAATAAATATGTAAATATATAAACACACACAGTGCAGAGCATTGTTGCTAGATGGAATGAAACAGCATAACCGTCTACTTAGTTATCCTACATGGTATGATTATGTGCCCATACATATTCTCACCCTCCATAGCGACCGGTATGTTCCTAGTTGTATGCCGGAGGGGACCATTGTGTAAGTCTATTGCATCTTTTGCATTCAAAAAAACTATTAGTTTGTTACGTCTTTTTGCTATCTCTGCGAGCAGCCCTGCTTAGGTTGTACAGTCTGACAGCCGTTGGTAGGAAGGACCTACGAAACCTCTCGGTTGTGCACCTGGGATGATGTAGTCTGCTGCTAAATGAGCTCCTCAGTGCATTCAGTATGTCCTGCATAGGGTGGAACTCGGACTCCAGCAGAGATGACAGTTTAGCCACCGTCCTTCTCTCTCCTATCTCCTCCATCGGATCAAGGCGCTGCCCCAGGACAGAGCTAGCTTTCTTAATCAGTTTGTTCAGTCTCTTCCTATCGGCTGCAGTAATGCCACTGCCCCAGCAGACCACTCCAAAAGTGATGGCTGATGCCACCACCGTGTCATAGAATGACTTCAGCAGCGCCCCTTGTACACCAAAAGACCCGAGTCTCCTCAGCAGGAACAGCCTGCGCTGTCCCTTCTTGTAGAGTGCATCAGTATTGTGTGACCAGTCTAGTTTATTGTTCAGATGAATACCCAGGTACTTATAGGATGTCACCATCTCGATGTCTGTTCCCTGTATATTTACTGGTACTGTGAGGGGCTGCCCATGCCTGCGGCAGTCCACCACCAGCTCCTTAGTTTTCCTCGCGTTGATCTGGAGGCAGTTCCGATGGCACCAGTCCACGAAGTCCTGGATAAGCCCTCTGTACTCAGCTTCATCTCCATTGGAGATGAGGCCAACGATCGCAGAGTCATCAGAGAACTTCTGTAGATGGCAGTGTGTTGTGTTGTGTGAGAAGTCCGCAGTATAAAGAGTGAACAGGAAGGGAGCCAGCACCGTTCCCTGGGGGGCCCCCGTGCTACTGATGATCGTGTCGGACACACAGTCCCGGGTTCTCACAAACTGAGGCCGGTTCATGAGGTAGTCCAGGATCCATGATGACAGGTGCTGGTCCACCCCTGCGCGCAGCAGCTTGTCCTTCAGGATCATCAGTTGGATGGTGTTGAAAGCACTGGAGAAGTCAAAGAACATGATCCTCACCATATTCCCGGGCTTCTCCAGGTGGGACAGAGAACGGTGAAGGAGGAAGATCACCGCATCCTCCACCCCAATGCCATGCTGGTAGGCGAACTGGAGTGGATCCATCGCTGGTTCCACCAGGGGGCGGAGGTGAGCAAGGAGCAGTCTCTCCAGGGTCTTCATCAAGTGGGACGTCAAGGCCACCGGTCTGTAGCTGTTCAGGTCTTTGGGGTGGGAAGTTTTTGGTACAGGTACCACACAAGATGTTTTCCACAGCTGTGGTACCCTCCCCAGTTTCAGGCTCATGTTGAAGATATACGTCACAATCCCACACAGCTGGTCTGCACAGGACTTGAGGAGCTTTGCGCTGATGCCGTCCGGTCCCGGCGCCTTCCTCGCCTTGATCTTCCTCAGCTCCGTCCTCACCTGGGTCCTGGTCAGGGTCAGGATGGGGGGCTGTGTGTTGGGAGTGGGGGGGTGTTGGTGGAGTGGGGAGTGGGCAGCAGGACTTGATTTCAATTTTCATTTGAAATCAATTTGAAATCAATTTCAATTTTCATTTAATGTAATATTCTAATTTTTTGAGAAACTGAATTTGGGGTTTTCATGAGTAATAAGCCATAACCATAAAAATTAAAAGAAATAAACACTTGAAACATATCACTCTGTGTGTAATGACTATAGAATATAGAAGTTTCACTTTTTGAATTGAATTACTGCAGTAAATTAACTTTTCGATGATATTCTAATTTATTGAGATGCACCTGTATGTATGTATGTATGTATGTAAAAAATACCTGTTCTGAATTGAGAAGGACATGGATGAAGCTGGAGCTGGGTCATCACTCATTTCAATGAAATACACCGAATACTTGTTCATGGCTTAATCTCAACACTGCAGTCCTTGGAGGCACCTGTCCATTACATGAGGAAACTAGAGCGTGGAAAATAAGTATTCAACATGTCAACAGTTTTCTCATTAAACATATTTCTGATGGAGCCATTGATCTGAGATTTTCACCAGATATCAGTAACAACCCAAGCAACCCATATATACAAAGAAATCAAGGCAACTGTTTTCACAAAACAAGTTATATTTAATAATGTGGAATGACACTGGGAATAAGTATTGAATATATAAAGAAAAAGTGGTGCAAAAAGGCATAGAAAGCCAAGAAACCAGCTGAATTTCATCAGAATTTAGGAAGTCATCCCATCCCCTATCAGAGCAAATTAATTTCAGCTGGTTAAGTCCTGACTGATAGTCTTTAACCCCTTGCACTCTGGTCAATTTCCCTAAAAACGCCTAAAAATAACGTATCCAAAGTAAATCAAAAGCTATTCTTCAACCCTTTGCAGCATCTTCATGGAGTTGGTCTCATTTAAAAGAAAACACTTTGAGTTTTTTGGCAAAACAGTCATAATCTCTCTAAGTGCTCCTGCCACTGAGTAACAGTCATCTAAACATACCGAACTTGAAGAAAATAAATTTCGCCTGGGTGTTTTTTTAGATACAAATGCTTGCAAATAACACACAGCTGTCAGATACGGGCTGGAAAATGCAACAGAAATGTAGAACCAAGTGTTATCCAGCTGAGGTCAAAATTTTGTAACAATACCACAAAAAATGAATATATTACACAGCTTTTTTCTCAGGTTGTTCCCAGGCGTTTTTGAACTGTGCCAAATTGTGCCAAATGGCACAGTTTGGAAAAACGTCTGTAACTTTTGAATGATTCAATGTAGAAGCTTGATCTTGGGCTCAAATGAAAGGTGACACTCAGGGCTGTGTGTGTGTGTGTGGGGGGGGGGGTGTTTATTCATTCATGAATGAATGAATGAACAAACAAGCCCCCACACACAAAGAAGCATGCCACGTAAAAAATGTGTGGCTTTTTTTTTTTACAAGAAAAAATAACCTACAGTTCAATAAAAATTAGACTAAAATATCTGTAATGTAGAGGATAACAACTCCCCCCCCCCCGCTACAGAGGACGGACATCGTCCATCGCCACATGACAGACCGCGGCGCACAGACCACACCGGACCGTGCGCCGCGGTCTACTACGCACAGTTGTACTAAAATATCTGCAATATATCTGCAATCCACTACAGAGGAGTAGCGGGGGGGGGGGGGGACCGTTCTCGGCGCATGGTCCGGTCCGTGCGCCGCGGTCCGTCATGTGGCGATGACGCACAGTTGTAATTTACCGATTGGTCAAAAGTCATTTTGATTACTATTTTCAGTGATAAAGAATAATTTAGCTTATAACACTTACCTGTCCACAACAGCAGTGTCGTTGGCAAACATCTGTTCCTCATTGTCAGACGAACATGACGCTGGTCCGCTTGTTATGACTCGTGGTTCTGGCCACGCGACCCGGTCAAACCATGATTCCATTATTGCGGTTTTGCGCTTCCATGATTGCAGTTTTGGCGAATGATTTTTCAAAACAAATAAGAACAGTAGTAAGAAAAAAAGACTGGCGAACGCTACCGTCACACACAGTGGCTTACACAAAACAGATTTTACGCATGGGACGCACGCTTTCAATCGTCGAACTTCTCTGCTTCAATTGGCTCGCTGTATTCGCAGCCGTTGGTAGGTGGGTCCTTCTTGCTAGGTTTTCAGTCATTGGTTCTTCAAGGTTTCAGAAACCCAATTCAAGGCTCTTATTAGTCGAATGAGAGGTCAATCAAATCTAAACCAATCAAAACACTCCTTTGACTTTCTGTTCGCGGCTGTGTCTGTAGTGGAAGAACGAAAATGCAGCTTTTTTTTTTTCAGTGCGCACTGTGTGCGTCCTAGTGCGCACGAGGGCGCACTAGTACGCAGAGACGTGACCGCCCACGGTATCCCGGAGTGCAAGAGGTTAAAAAGGTCTGTGAATATCAGATTGTCACACCACAAAGAACTCATGATGGGTAGAAGCAAAGAGCTCTCTCTCGACCTTCACAACCTTATTATTGCAAAACATAATGATGCCATTGGTTACAGGCACATTTCTAAACTGCTGATTGTTCCAGTGAGCACTGTTGGAGCCATCATTCAGAAGTGGAAAGAATATCATTTTACCATAAACTAGCCACGACCAGGAGCTCCTCACAAGATTTCTGACAGAGGAGTCAAAAGAATTATCAGAAGAGTTATCCAAGAGCCAAAGACCAATCGTGGAGAGCTCCAGAAAGACCTGGAGTTAGCAGGTACTGCAAAGAAGTAATGCACTCAACCGACATGGGCTCTATGTCCACTCACATCGCAAGACTCCATTGCTGAATAATAAGCATACTGAAGCTCGTTTAAAGTTTGCTGCACAACATTTGGGCAAGCCAAATGTTAAATAAAAATACTGGGTGAATATGGGCCTGTCAGATGAGACCAAAATTGAACTTTTTGGATGCCACACCATACAGCCTATATGGAGGAGAAATGGCAATGCACATTCCATCATGGTGTGGGGGTGTTTTTCAGCACATGGTACAGGCAGACTTCATATCATTGAAGGAAAGATGAATGGATAAATGTACAGAGACATCCTTGATAAGAACCTGTTGCCATTTGCCAAGATACTGAAGATGAAACGAGGGTGGCCATTTCAGCAAGACAATGATCCCAAACACACAGCCAAGGAAACTCTCAAATGGCTCCATGGAAGGAAAATAAAGCTGCTAGAATGGCCCAGTCAGTCACCTGACCTGAATCCAATTGAAAATCTATGGAACGAACTGAAGATCAGAGTTAACAGAAGACATCCATGGAACCTTTAAGATTTGAAAACAGTTTGTGTGGAAGAATGGGCTACAAGCATTCCTGAACAATGCCTGCACCCAGTTCCTCCATAACAGGAGGTGTCTGGAAGCTGTTATTGCCAACAAAGGCTTTTCTACTAAATATTAAATGAGTTTCACCAAGCGCGTTCAATACTTGTTCCCTGTGTCAGTCCACTTTATTAAATATAACTTGTTTTGTGAACACAGTTGCCTTGATTTCTTTGTATGTATGGATTACGTGGGCTATTACTGATATCTGGTGAAAATCTCAGATCAATGGCTCCATCAGAAATATGTTTAATGAGAAAAATGTTGACGTGTTCAGTGCATATTTTCCCCGCTGTATATATGGATACTTCAACACCATTTAAAACACTAGGGATGCTGCACCAGGAAAAGTTGACTTGAATACCTTAAAAAAACTAAATTACTAAATAGCCAACATGCTCCTTTATTCTGAGAAGAAACAATAACATCAAATTAATGGCGATTACACAGTTTGTTGTCTCAGCTGTAAAGCAAACTGACAGACTTGATTAATATGTTCCTTAATCACTTTAAGATCATACACAACTCAAGCTGTCAGAAAGTCTAATTTTGTAAACATTTTTTTTTTCTTCCCAGTAAAATCAGCCCATTCTGCACGACTGTAGAGGCAAACTATTTTTTTTTTTTTGCGTGTTTGTTTTTACAGGATCTTCTCTCAGCTTCCAACAGTCTGCCTGGAGCAAAAACATGATGATTTCCCATTTTTCAACAGTGACTGCTGCATTTCAGTCCTCATCTTATTTTAACATCTGAAAATAGATGTATTTTGCTACAGTATGTTTTCATTAATTTATGATTGTCACATGACTACCACTTTCCAGCTTTATTCTCTCTGGTCAGAAAGACTGCTGATTTAGTAAGAGGGGGTACATGCGCTTTCCTCTGCTGTTGCAACCTCCTTTGTCAGTGTCAACAGAATCTAGAGTTACTGTGGAGATATTAGGAGACCTTTTCTTGCTGCCAATGGTGAGTTGGAGGGCAATGAGAGGGCATTTGGCCCCTATCACCAAGACTTTGGCATGCAAAAGACCAGTCCTGCTCAGTCTGAAAGGATCAGATTTTACTGACGGGTCATTTTGAAGCAAGTGTAGGGGAGCCAGTGTTGCCCTTGCAGGGAAAAGTGATACAGCAAAGGGCGAGGAAAAGAAATAAAGTGCACCACACAGAGATAAGAGGGAGATAAGGAGCCCACCACGGATGTGGTGAAGGATTAGACTTTTGGCTTAAAAAAGCAATGATACATTTTGAGGTGGCTTTCAAATACCAAAGCAAGTCCATGGCAAACACACACTAGGGAAACAGAAAAACCTTCTGACTGATCCCTGCTTAAGTATGTCTCTTTCCCTGTCTCTTTCCTTATTCAGTATCTGGACAAGTAAAATTCACGCTATCTAGATTAGAATATATGCAGACTTGATCATTTCAGTTTCATTTGTGTAGCAGCAAAAGCAACAGTCGGCTCAATCAATGACAAAAATCAAATATAGCCACAAGCAGCAATCATTGGGTTCCAAGCAGGTGCAGACTTCAAGGTCTTGTATTGCTTAGCAACAGCAACCTGTGGTCTGCTACACATTAGTTTTTAAAGCAGCACTATGTAGCTTTCTTGTTCCTTGTAGGGACACTGAAAAGGCCACAACCATGGTGACCACGACCGCAATCCCAACTCCCAACCACATGCTGTTTTAGTTGTTGGTGGCTAAAGTTGTGCCCTGTGATACGGTGCTGGAACCGAGGCTACATCTGCTGTCCCCCCAGTAATCACACCAAAAAAATGAGCTGTTGCAGGCAATGTGGACCCACTCAGGCTATGGAGGAAGTGACATTCACACGGTCAAATGTTGGTGTACCATCAAAATACTTTTGCAAACATTAAGTTGAGGTGAAAATCTTACATAGTGTATCTTTAAAAAGTACAGGAGAGCCATGCTGTACTTTAGGTGTTGTTCAGAAGAACAAGACCTCCCTGGCAACATTTGAACTCAGGACCTGTTGCATACCAAGCACTCACCTACCACAACACCACACAACTGCTTTAGCTTGCTCTCTAATTTTCTCAAATGATAAATGTTCGATTGAAAGGATTCCCAGCAGCAGTAGTACAGCATTTAAAACTTAATGTGCACTATACATTATGTTCAAATGCACAGAAGAGGTATGTTGCACTTTAGAAGAACAACACGTTATCGTAAGGAACTGAACCCAGGGCTCTTAGGTGACAGATGAGGGCACCATTTAAAATGAAATCTTGGCTCTCAGCTGAATAAATATAAACTTGTTTCAGTAGTAGTTGCTCTGAGGATTTTACAGGATCTATAATGAAGTCTTAAACAAGTGCTCATATTTTCTATAGAATATACATAATTCAAAGCATAAAATGTTTGTTGTGTCAGCAATGGTAAAAGTGCACTTTTCTAATCCATCCATTGGATAGGTGTTGCACAGTGGGATGTATAATTGTTTGTTACACAGGTGTGACGGACTGACTAAGTAGGTTAGAGCGTGTATAAACTAACTACCCCAAAATAGAGGCCACTCAGAGATTGCATGCTGCCGCCAAGGTCTATCCATATCTCTGTCTGCCTTTGAGCAGGACTGCACAAAAAATACTGTACTGATTTTGATGAGATTTTCACCAGAGGTGGTCCTTGAGCTGCGGATGAACCCATTACATTTTGGAGGTGATCCGGGTCAGGATGCAGAGTCTAGATCCCTTTTTCACTTTCTTTAACATTGTAAGACAGGGCCTTAGGAGAGGTATGAGTAAGGGTTTGGACATGGCTGTGCTCAAGTCCTCACTTTATGTTCATATTTGATATTTTTGTTATTCTCAGGACATAAGTTCAGTCATGTCCTTGCTCTTTGTTAGTTTGATTCTCTGTTTATTATTATTATTATTATTATTATTATTATTATTATTATTATCATTTGTCATGGTTGTGTATTCCCTGGTCCTGTGTTTATGTCTCATGTTTACCCCTTTGTCTCAGTCCCTCATATTTTCCATACCTATAGCCACTCCCCGCTGTCCCTGATTGCCTCTAATCGTACCCACCTGCTCCTTGTTGTCTCCCAATTATTCCCCTGTCTATATATGTGTGTGTCAGCCTCTGTCAGTTGTGGCATCCTGTTGCTTGTTGGCGTGATTACATGCTTCTGTCCAGTCTGCCGTGCCTAGTCCAGTGTAATCCTGCCGGTCAGTAAGTCTGCCTTGTTTTGTGCCTTTGTTCAGCCCACATGCTGCTTTATTTTCTGTTCCTGTCCAGTCTTGTAATAAATTATGGTTTACCACACTCACCTTGCAAGTGGGTCCTCTTCTCTGCCCTGGAGGGGCTCTCATAACAGAAAGACGTCACCAGTCCAGGACCCAGCGGGCAAAAAAAGGAGGAGAAAAAAGTGGCGTCGGGATGAGCTGGAGGTGGCGGCTATGATTGAGGACATGGCTGCAAGCACTCGGAGCTGTTCTGTCCGTGAGTATAAGATGCTTTGCTGGGGTGGAGTCCCAAATCTGCTCGCAACCAGACCAAGCGTGTGCTCTCACCCCCAGGTGCAGAACCTCTCCCTCCCTCCACTACCACCATTTACAACCGTCTACTCCTCGCCGGAGTCAGCCGCCCTCCTGTCACAGTTACCTTCTGTGGTGCCTGCTGCACCACGGGGCCCTTGGGAGAGGTCCGCCACTGAGAGAGAAGAATTCCATGGATCTCGGTTGGCGTTCGGCGGGACTGGGTGGAAGAAAGTTGCCAGGGGACGCCACTCCTCTTGACATCATGTACCTCCAGCTCCGGCTCTTCATCAGACGAGTTCCAGCTTTTCCCGGGAGGACTCATCTGACTTCCCCACAGCGGCAGAGTGGGAACAGAGGCAAGTACCTTTCCATTTTTTAACATCTGCCACAGAAAGGTCTTGTTCTGTTCCCAGTGGGCGGGGGGTTGGGGGTTGGGGGGGACACAGCAGCAGTTAATTACCCCCACTGCTCAGCTCTTTTCACCTGTCTCTGCTGTCAACTCTGCTGCCGCTCCCATACCCTCACCTGCCTTTCCTCTCTCCTCTTCCTTGAGCTCTACGTCTGAGGATGCTGCCCACTGCCAGGAGCTGCAGGATCTCATCAGGGATGTGGGAGTGTGCTACACCCTTTGCCTGCCCCTGGATGGGTGAGAGGATGCGGCGTGGAGGCATGCTCATCAGATAATCGCAGCAAAGCCCCATCTGAGGGAGGACATTCCTGCATTCCTCAATGATTTCCTGTGGTCCAATGAGTTTGCCTTCACGCCACAGGAGGAGGAGCCATCATCGGTTCCTGAGGCCGGTGCGCATCTGCCATTTGTTCCAGAGGCTGGTGCGCATCCATCCACTGTTTCCGAGGCCGGTGCACATCCATCATCTGTTCCTGAGGCTGGTGCGCACCCGCCGTTCGTTCCAGAGGCTTGTTCACTTCCGTCGTTTGTTCCAGAGAACGGCGCACCTTTACCTGGTGTTCCTGTATTCAGTGCACTGCTGGCACCCGCTCTGGAGGACTGCGTGCTGCTATCATCTGTCCCTAAGTCAGCACAACCTTGTCACCAATATCTGAGGTTAGTGCACAATAATTATCTGTTCCTGAGCCCAGCGTGCTTCTCTCAGTTGCTTCTGAGGGCTGTGCACCTCAGCCACCTGCTGCAGAGCTAAAAGCGCCTTCATCATCGGCTACGGAACGAACAACTCACCTGTCATCGTTTTGTGAACTAAAAACTTCTGTATCAGTGTCTCCTGAGCTAAAAACTTCCCTGTTATCAGCTTCTGAAGCAGAACCTGCTGTGCTAATTTCTACTGAACTAGAAGTTCCTGTATCAGTGTTTCCTCAGTTAAAAATTCCTTGGTTATCTGTGTCTGAATTAAAGATTCCTGTGTTGCCCCTGAGCCTAGAGTTTCTGTGTCATTTCCAGTGTATAAAACTCCTGTGTTGCTGCCAAAGCCAGAAGCTCTTGTGATGTGTAAAGTTCCTTTGTTGTTGTCCCCAGAGCAAAGAATTTCATTGTGGTCTCTGGGGTAAAAGGCTCCTTTGTGGTGCTCAGAGCAAAAAGCTCCCATGTCACCTCCTGAGGTTGGAGGATTTGTGTTGTCATCTTCTGAGGTTGAAGGGTCTATGTTGTCACTTTCTGAGGTTAAAGGATTTATGTTGTCATCTTCTGAGTTTACAGGGTTTATATTGTCACTTTCTGAGGTTAACCTCTTGCGCTCCGTTGTCCCACGGGTGGGCAAGTCTCTGCATCCTAGAGCGCACGAGAGCGCACGAGGGCGCTCTCGTGCACTCTAGGACGCATCATGGAGATTTTGATGTAGGTGGTGTATGGCGTCCAAGCGCGCACTGAAAATAAAAGCTGCAGACACAGCCGCGAACAGATTAGTTCATCTGATTGACCTCTCATTCGACTAATAAGAGCCTTGAATTGGGTTTCTGAAACCTTGAAGAACCAATGAATGAAAACCTAGCCAGAAGGACCCGCCTCCCAACGGCTGCGAGCCAATTGAAGCACAGAAGTTCGCTGAGCTGTTTTGTCTAAAGCTGGGTGAAGAGAGACTGCTTCAGCAGCCACAGGCAGTGGTTTATTTTATTTTTTTTTTTAATTCCAGCGGAGTGTTTAGGATTCTCTTATATGGTCATCATAGACCGATGGAGGCCGACGACGAAGGTCGTAAATCATTCGCCAAAACCGCAATCATGGAATTATGTTTTGACCGGGTCGCGAGACCAGAACGAGCGGACCAGCGTCAGTTCGTCTGACAATGAGGAAGAGAAGTTGGCCAGGACAATGTGGCTGTGAAGAGGTAAGGTGTTATAAGCCAAATTATTTTTTATCCCTGAAAATTGTAATCAAAAATGACTTTTGACCGATAGGTAAATTACAACTGTGCGGCGCACGATGCCCGAAGTGCGTGCGCCGCGTTACACGGTTCGTTCACTGCCTCCGGACCGTGAACTCCCCCCCCCGCCGCTACGATTCTGTAGCGGGGGGGTGGGGGGGGAGCCACAGTGACAGCGGTGCTGTGGAAACATGCCTTATCCGAGTGTAATCCGTCATGTAGCGAGGGCGGATCTCCATCCTCTGTAGCGGGGGGGTGGGGGGACAACCCCCACACACACACACACACAGACACAGCCCTGAATGTGACCTTTCATTAGAGCCCTGAATGAAGCTTCTATATTGAATCATTCAAAAGTTACAGACGTTTTTCCAAACTGTGCCATTTGGCACAATTTGGCACAGTTCCAAAACGCCTGGGAACAGCCTGAGAACAAAGCTGTGTAATATATTCATTTTTTGTGGTATTGTTACAAAATTTGGACCTCAGCTGGATAACACTTGGTTCTACATTTCTGTTGCATTTTTCAGCCCGGATCTGAAGCTGTGTGTTATTTGCAAGCATTTGTATCCAAAAAAAACACCCAGGCCAAATTTATTGTCTTCAAGTTCACTATGTTTAGATGACTGTAACTCAGTGGCCGGAGCACTTAGAGAGATCATGTTTTTTTTTGCCAAAAAATTCAAAGTGTTTTCTTTTAAATGAGACCAATCCCATGAAGATGCTGCAAAGGGTTGAAGAACAGCTTTCGATTTACTTTGGGCACATTTTTTTTGGCGTTTTTAGGAAAATTGACCGGAGTGCAAGGGGTTAAAGTCTCTGTGTTATCATCATCTCCAGAGTTTAAAGTACCTATGTTGTCATTATTTTCTGTGGGTAAAGCCCCTGTGTTAAAAGCTCCTGAGGTCAATGCCCCCACAGTGCCATGTTCATCCATCTAGTAGCCCTTGGACTTGGGTAGGCCACCAGATACACTGTGTTTATCCGTTTGTTGGTGTATGGACTTTCAGAGGCTGCCAGAGCCACCATGTACTCAAGTCTGGGGACCCATGGATTTGGGTAGGACCCCGGATCCTCCTTGTTCCCTGGTCTGATGGCCGTGGGTCAATGAAAGACTACCCAACCCATCTTGTTTATTTTGGGGGCCTTGGACTTTGTTGCCTGTAAACTGTGTTTTTTGTTGGACACTGTGGGGAGGGGAAAAAGGACTTGTTTCGGCCCGCCTGGCCTTGTACCCCCACTGCCCACCCTGTGAGGGTTTTTGTTGTTGTTGTTTGTTGATGTTACTCTTTGAGCCGTCTGGTATCCGGCCCTTGAGAGGGGGGTACTGTAAGGGTTTGGACATGGCTGTGCTTGGGTCCTTACTTTATGTTCATATTTGATATTTTTGTTATTCTCAGGACATGTGTTCAGTTATATCCTCGCTCTTTGTTAGTTTGATTCTCTGGTTATTATTATTATCATTTGTCATGGTTGTGTATTCCTTGGTCCTGTGTTTATGTCTCATGTTTACCCCTTTGTCTCAGTCCCTCATGTTTTCCATACTTATAGCCACTCCCTGCTGTCTCTGATTGCCCCTAATTGTACCCACCTGCTCCTTGTTGTCACCCAATTATTCCCCTGTCTATGTACACTACCGTTCAAAAGTTTGGGGTCACTTAGAAATTTCCTTATTTTTGAAAGAAAAGCACTTTTTTCATGGAAGATAACTTTAAACTAATCAGAAATACACTCTGTACATTGCTAATGTGGTAAATGACTATTCTAGCTGCAAATGTCTGGTTTTTGGTGCAATATCTACATAGGTGTATAGAGGCCCATTTCCAGCAACTATCACTCCAGTGTTCTAATGGTACAATGTGTTTGCTCATTGCGTCAGAAGGCTAATGGATGATAAAACCCTTGTGCAATCATGTTAGGTCTGCAATGCTGTAATTGCTGCAAATGGAGGATTCTTTGACGAAAGCAAAGTTTGAAGGAAAAAATTATTATTTCAAATACAAATCATTATTTCTAACCTTGTCAATGTCTTGACTATATTTTCTATTCATTTTACAACTCATGGTGGTAAATAAAAGTGTGACTTTTCAAGGAAAACACAAAATTGTCTGAGGTGACCCCAAACTTTTGAACGGTAGTGTATGTGTGTGTCAGTCTCTGTCAGTTGTGGCATCCTGTCGCTTGTTGGCATGATTATACGCTTCTGTCCAGTCTGCCGTGCCTAGTCCAATGTAGTCTTGCCGGTCAGTAAGTCTGCCTTGTTTTGTGCCTTTGTTCAGCCCACATGCTGCTTTATTTTCTGTTCCTGTCCAGTCTTGTAATAAATTATGGTTTACCACGCTCACCTTGCAATTGGTGTCATATTCAGGTGAACGCGCGCCCCCTCTTTCCTGTTAAACTTTCCCCAGCTCTGCAGGCAGTCATCTCACCTGCATAAGTGGACACACCTGGTGCCTCTTCATCGCCAGCGCTTATAAGGACCATCAAGTGGAAGCTACAGTGCTGGCTCGTTGGGTATACTGCCTTACCACCAGCAAGTAAGTTGATTAATCTTTTGAGGAAAAAATTACTTACGTTCCTCTCTTCTCTCCCTTTCTCAGGTTGCTGCCATCTGTGCGGTGCGTCTCTGGGGATTGTTGTGCGCTCACCTGCTCCATCATCCTCACCCCGCCTCAGCTTCCTATCTCCACCCGTTCAGACTCCACTCAGCCAATTCCCCGACCAGCTTCATCCTGCTGGTTTGTCTATTCCTGCTGGTGCCCTGTCGGGTTCTCTGTTCGGCGCATGTAAGTGGCACTTCGTCTTCCCACTTCACTGCCTCCCTTCTCTTGCTAATTGCTCCCGTCTCTCCCCACAGGCTGCGTCTTCCTCTGGCGAGTGAAGTTTTCTCTATCAGTGCTCCTCTTTTGAAAGTAAAAATAAACCATTTAAACGTTGTTTCTCTGTGTCGTGAGTGTTTTCTCTGGTGTTGTTCCCTGCACGTGAGCTGTTCATTCTCTCAATATGACAACTGGGTTTTCTTCTCCGCCCTGGAGGGGCTCTTGTGACAGTATGCACCCTCAGATCACCTCCAAAATCTATTGGGTTTATTTTTTGCAAAAGGGCCCTCTATGGTGAAAATTTCACCAAAATCCATCCAGCAGTTTTTACATAATCCTGCTAACAATCAAACAAACACACAAACAAACAGATGGTAAACAAACTGCCCTGGTCACAATACCTCCTTGGTGGAGGTAACAAAGTGTTACTTTCTTAAACAATGGTAAAAGACTAAGACTCTCAGTTTTCACTGTAGAAATCAGTATTTTACAGAGAAAATATATCTCTACATGCAACGATCTCTGACCAATGCTCCAGACAGACAAACAGGGCCACTGCTTTATTATCATCTTGGATTGAGAACATCTACACATTCATTCTACACAGATTTGGTCCATCAGTGAGGTGTTGGAGCAATAATAACCCCTCAGCATCGCAGTTAATGGCTAGTGTGTATCTTGAAAGAAATAGCTTGATGTATTTTTACAGATTTATCTCCAGTATGTGGTCCAGAAAGAATCACCTATTACTCTTTGATTGCACGTGTAGATGTGACTTTAATAACATCGACTATGTATCTACAAATCCATTTAAAAAAATCTATGTATTTTATGAAGATATTTTCAAGGTAACCACTGCAAATTAGCTTAAGATTGAAAGAGCACTGTCAAACAGCTGTTGTGTCACGTTATCTGCTATACCAGGAAATGTCAAGAAACCCTCCTGCAACAACTTTATTTACCTGCAGAGCAGCTCATTTCATCTGACATTTCACAAGTGACTGCATCCATGTGCGGTGTATCCATCACTGTTTTATGGCAGTGACTTAGGAGAACTCGCCACTTCATAATGAACAGCTCTTCAGAACTACACACATAGCCCAGCAGTTTTGTCAAAAGAACCAGACAGCTGACACATACAGTTCTCACTTTTCACTATGAAGACAACGGCCACTGTCATTTGATTCCTTACTTGGACTTCATTCCTCATCAACAAGGCATTCTTTCTCTGTCAGCCTTTTATGTGATTCCCAGCAGTAGTCACTTTTTTGCTAAAAGGAAAAAATTAAACCCTATCTCCTTCACACCACAATCTGACATTCTTCATATTAAGGTGCTGACAATAATGTGATAGTTTCAAATTCTATACTGATATAGTGTTAATAATGCACAGTTGTTAGCCTGTGATTTCATACTTAAACTCTATATCCCCTTCTCCCTTTGAGTGTACAGTGTTTATTTATGTCAGATGTTAAAATGTGATCATTCATAGTACACACAATGTTTTGTTTATCAATTATCTCGCTGCATTTTCACACCATATTAAGAGTAATTCTTTTCTACAGTTTTGAACAATTATGCATGCAGTGTTTATCCAAAAGCAAAGTTAAAGATAAAATTGACTGATGGGATTCTTTTTTTCCACATTCTGTATAGATATTGTGATATTCCCAATACTGGCTGTTGTCAAACTCTGGACATGGTTTTAGTCCATGTCCATGCTTTATGTCCATTTTGATGTCATAGTGTTTTCCCTGGTCATTATCATTTTGCATTATTTGCTTTCTGTGTTCCCCCTGGGTCCTCTGTGATTGCCCTTTGTGCTCCCAGGTCCTTAGTCTTTCGTGTCATCCTCATTGTCGCTGTTGTTGCTGTCTTCTGTGTCCTCCCTTGGTCTTCTGTGCAAGTCTCGTGTGTATCCCCTGTACTTGTTTACCTGTTGTTCTCAGTCCCTTGTGTGTTCCATACCCATAGCATGTGTTGCTGTTTAGCCCCTGATTGTCTCCCAGCTGTCCATGTAATTATTAGTTACCATATATATGTCTGTCTGAGTTTGTGTTCTGGCATGGCGTCATTGTCAGTTATTCCCTCTGGTGCATCGTGTCGTGAAGATTATTATTATTGATCCAAGAGGGTGTTTTGCCTTGGCCATTTCCTTGTGTTATAGTCCCCATGCTGTTTGTTCTTTTGTGGTTCTTAGAGTTAATAAATTATGATTCTCTTGAGTTCTGCCTGTAATTTTGAGTCCACCTACTCCTGCGTACCGGAGGTAGCCCATGACAGTATGACACCATCAGAAATGGACTCAGCAGGCATGAATTTTTCTGCTATGAGCCTGAACACTGATGAGCTGTGAACAGTTCAACTAACTGAGGAGTTGATCAAGGATGCTGGGCGGCGCAGTGGCGGAGTGGTTAGCACTGCGGCAGCACAGCAACTCACCCTTGGACGAGGGATCCTGGGTTTGTTCCCAGCCCCCGACCAACAGTGATCTGTGGTCGGGGATTTGTGGACGGGGTTGCATGTTCTCCCCATGTCTGTGTGGGTTTACTCCGGGATTTCTCCGGTTTCCTCCCACATGCCAAAAACATGCAAGTTAGGTTAATTGGCATCAAAAACTGGGGATTCTAAATTGTCCTTAGGTATGACTGTGAGAGTGAATGGTTGTCTGTCTCTCTGTGTTGGCCCTGTGATGGACTGGCGATCTGTCCAGGGTGTACCCTGCCTCTCGCCCAAAGATGCTGGGATAGGCTCTAGCCCCCTTGCGACCTGAAAAGGATTAAGTGGAAGAAGATGAATGAATGAATGAATGAATCAAGGATGCTTACACTGCCCGCACACCGGAGGAGGCTCTTGTTTGCCTGAACGCCACGGCGGGAGCAATCAAGTCGTGTCCCAGCCTGCGGAGCTTTCCCTAGCTGGATGGTCTCCTGATCTCTGTATCAAACCTCCAATGGATGCCCCGTGGGCTGGTGAAGTGTACATCTCCCCTGTCCAAGCCAGTGCCGATGGCTAAGCATCGTCGGGTACGGACGCCCACTCTTTGCTGCTCTTCTGTTTCCAAGCCCACCTCCACGTCTGCTCTTCAGCCTGCTTCTCTCCGTCAGCTCCTTTCCGTCAGCTCCTCAGTTCTCTGGCACAGCTCCCAGTTCTCCAACTTCTGCCACAGCTTGTCGTCCTGTGCCAGCTCCTCACCACTTTGCAGCAGCTCCTCATCAGGCTATCACCCCCGCTGCATGAAGTAATTCACCGGCTCCCACATCAGCTCCCACTCCACCATGTTCATCCAAGCAGTCCGCTCCACTGTGTTCGTCCAAGCGGTCTGCTCCACGGTTACCATCGGGGCAGTCCGGTCCACCTTTGCTTTCTGAGGTGGTCTCCTCAGCAGCAGTGGACCAGGAGCTAAGGCAAGTTCTTTTCTTTACATTTATAACATCTATGTCAGAAAAGACTTGCCTTGCTCCTAGTGACTTTGGTGTCGCCTCCCCCACTCTCTGCCTTTCTTCCTCTCCGTCTGAGGTGGCTGCTTGACTCCCTCTGCAGGTGGATCATCGACTTCCTGACGGACCGGAGGCAGCATGTGCGGCTGGGAAAGACTGTCTCAGACTATACTAGCATCAGCACCGGATCACCCCAGGGCTGTGTACTTTCCCCCCTACTCTTCTCCCTTTACACCAACTCCTGCACCTCCAGCCACCAGTCTGTCAAGTTGATCAAGTTTGCGGACGACACCACCCTCATCGGGCTCATCTCCAACGGCGACGAGTCCGCCTACAGGAGAGAGGTGGCCCAGCTGGCGTCCTGGTGCAGCAATAACAACCTGCAGCTGAACGCTCTGAAGACAGTGGAGATGATTGTAGACTTCAGGAAAGTCACTACTCCTCTGCCCCCCCTCACCCTCTCAGGCTCTCCCATCACCACTGCTGATTCCTTCCGCTTCCTAGGCACTACCATCACCAGGGACCTCAAATGGGAGCTGACCATCAGCTCACTCATCAAAAAAGCCCAGCAGAGGATGTTCTTCCTGCGGCAGCTGAGGAAGCTCAAGCTACCCACCAAGATGTTAGTGCAGTTCTACACAGTCATCATCGAGTCCATCCTCACCACCTCCATAACCGTGTGGTACGCAGGAGCCACTGCCAGGGACAGACTAAGGCTGCAGCGCGTCGTGCGCACTGCTGAGAAGGTGATCGGCTGCAAGCTCCCATCTCTCCAGGATCTGTACATCTCCAGGACCCGGAGGCGTGCTGGCCGGATCATAGCCGATCCCTCACACCCTGGTCACGTACTGTTTGCCCCCCTCCCCTCTGGTAGAAGACTTCGGTCCATCCAGACTAAAACCTCCCATCACATGAACAGCTTCTTCCCCTCTGCCATTAGACTGCTGAACACTAAGTGACTTATTGACTCTCGTGCACCATGTACAGCAGCTCAACCAGACTCATGTCAATCATCACTGTTTTCTTCCTGCATTACCGACTGCACTATATAGTTCTCCACAGTATCTGCTGCTGGCTAATATATATTTTAACTGTTGACCAGTATCACTTAATCTTATCCTACACTTTATTACATGTATAGTTTATTTCTCTTATCTTATCATGTTTAATGTTGCAGCATTGTACCGAGACAAATTCCTAGTTTGTGTACTACATGAACAATGGCAATAAACCTGATTCTGATTCTGATTCTGATTCTGATTCTGCGACAGGGATGGAGAAGGACACTACAACTCCAGCAGTCTCCGTGGTGAACGCTTCAGCTCCAGCAGTCTCCGTGGTGCACACTTCAGCTCCAGCAGTCTCTGTGGTGCATGCTACAGCTACAGCAGTCTCCGTGGTGAACGCTTCAGCTCCAGCAGTCTCCGTGGTGCATACTAGTGTTCCAGCAGTCTCCAAGGTGCATGCCACAGCTCCAATAGTCTCCAAGGTGCACGCTTCTGCTACAGCTGCATCCATGGTTGACGCTCCACAGTCACAGTCTCTCCCTGTGGTCGACACTCCCCAGTCACAGTGTTTCTTGGAGACCATCGTTCCTGCAGCTCTTCCTAAGGCAGTCACCCCAGCAGCAGAGGACAAGGAGCAAAGGCAAGTTCTTTCCTTTATTTTTATAACATCAATATTAGAAAAGACTTGCCTTGCTCCTGTTGAGTTTGGTGATGCCCCACCCACTCCCCGCCTTTCTCCCTTGTCCGAGGTGGCTGCCTTGAGGATGGCTTTCTAGGCATCTGGGCTGGACACTCATCAACCACCACCATTTGTTCCAGAGGTCAATGCGCCTCTGCCGTTTGTTCCAGAGGTCAATGCGCCTCCGCCGTTTGTTCCTGAAGCCTGTGCGCCTCCATCGTTTTTTCCAGAGGCCGGTGCGCCTCCGTTGTTTGCTCCTGAGGCCAGTGTGTTTCCGTCGTTTGTTCCTGAGGCTGGTGTGCCGTCCGTTGTTTGTTCCAGAGGCCGGTGTGCCTCTGCCATGTGTTCTGGAGGCCGGTGAGCCTCCGCTGTGTGTTCCAGAGGTCGGTGAGCCTTCTTTGTTTGTTTATGAGGCTGACGCACCTTGTTCCTCCATCTCGTGGCTTATGAACACTGGTAGGCCACCGGACTCCCCGTGCTCTTCCGTCTAGTGGTCTATGGACTCTGGAAGGCCACCAGACTCACTGTGTTCCTTTGGTCTGGGGGGTCCCTGGACTCTGGTAGGCCCCCGGCCCGTCGTGTTCTCTGGGGTCTATGGACTTATGGTAGCCCCCCAGCATGCCGTGCTTTCCTGGGTGGTGGTCTTAGGACTTTGATCAACCACCCGATGGACATTTTTTCTTTTTTCCAGGTGTTTTTCTGTGTTTGATTCTTCCTGCCGTGCCTGTTCCCCCTCCTCCCTCCCAGTGAAGAGTAATTCTTTGTGATGTTTCTGGGGCATCTGGAATCCGCCCTTTTTTTTGGGGGGGGGGGGGGTCAGTTCTGGGCATGGCTTTAGTCCATGTCCATGCTTTATTTCCATTTTGATGTCATTGTGTTTTCCCTGGTCATTATCATTTTGCATTATTTGCTTTCTGTGTTTCCCCCCTGGGTCCTCTGTGGTTTGTCCTTTGTGCTCCCAGGTCCCGAGCCTGTCGTGTTGTCCCCATTGTCCCTGTTGTTGCTGTCTTCTGTGTCCTCCCTTGGTTTTCTGTGCAAGTCTCATGTATGTCGCCTGTACTTGTTTACCTGTTGTTCTCAGTCCCTTGTGTGTTCCATGCCCACAGCATGTGTTGCTGTTTAGCCCCTAATTGTCTCCCAGCTGTCTTGCATCCATGTAATTATTAATTACCATATATATGTGTCTGAGTTTGTGTCCTGGCTTGGCGTCATTGTCTATTTTTCCCTCTGGTACATCGTGTCGTGAAGATTATTGATCCTAGTGAGTGTTTTGCCTTGACCATTTCCTTGTGTTACAGTCCCCTGTGTTGTTTGTTTTTTGTGTTTCTATGAGTTAATAAATTATGATTCTCTTGAGTTTTGCCTGCAATTTTGAGTCCACCTACTCCTGCGTACCGGAGGTAGCCCATGACAGCTGTTGTGACAGCCCCATGTAC
The DNA here is from genome assembly GCA_020510985.1 of Pholidichthys leucotaenia. Lineage (NCBI taxonomy): Eukaryota > Metazoa > Chordata > Actinopteri > Cichliformes > Pholidichthyidae > Pholidichthys > Pholidichthys leucotaenia. The sequence goes on from CM035843.1 coordinate 97,199,042, forward strand.
ATTGTTACTGTGAATGTTAATGAGTGAACTTCAGCCCATTATCTCCCATTACACATTACACCAGTCAGGCACGTGCACAGATAGACCCCGGGTGATGCTCTAGCACCTGCCCCTTTGCCCTCTGCCCTCTGAAGTGCCCTTTTGCAAAGTGTCTTTTTAAGCTATTATAGATTTTAATTTTTCCCCACAGAGACACCACTTGCAAAACAAATGTGTTTTCATGTCTGATAACTATATTTTGTGGCCGACCTACATTACTACATTAAAATTTGTGCTACTGTATGTAACGTTACTTTTTTCAGGATTTAGGAGTGCCCCTTTTTTGGTTGAGTACCTGCCCCCCAAAATGTGAAAAAGTTTTTTTTGTAAAGTTAAACATTCAGATATTTAATATTCATTATATGCAGAGTGAAATATTTCACAACTTTTTGACTTAATTTTGATGATTATGGTTATAGTTTGATACTCTAATTTAATGAGATGCACTAGTATGTCACAGCTTCGAACCCACAGAAAATGCCTTTTTTTATTTTTTATAGGCCAGCCGCACAGCCTTCTGCCTCCTGCCAAAGCATTGCTAAAACATAAGATAAGATAAGATAAGATAAGATAAGCCTTTATTAGTCCCACAATGGGGAAATTCCAGGATTGCAACAGCATAGGGACAGCAACACTCAGAGCAACAATCAGAAGGCAAGAAAAAAAACAACATCTAGTAAACATATGTCCATATTACTATAAATGTATATATATAGACACACAGTGCAGAGCATTATGGCTGGTGAATGTGCAGCAGAAAGTCTAAGCTCTCTCTCCGCGGATGCAGCAGGCCAGCTGGAAGTCTTTGGGCATGATGGTGACCCCCTTAGCGAAGAAGAGACCCACCAGGTTGGCCTCGCAGGTCTCCTGCAGAGCCATGACGGCGAAGCTCAGGAAACGCAGGACGGTCTTGAAGTCCTGAGCGATCTCCCTCACCAGGCGCTGGACGGGCAGCTTACGGATGAGCAGCTCCGTGGATTTCTGGTAGCGACTGAGAGAATAACTGTAACGTACACCCAGAAGTCGGGGTTCAGTCTGACCAGCTCCAGAGGGAGCTGCGTCACGCTGCACCCAGCGCTGCTTGCTTTACATGTGACTTCTAAATAAATGTACCATCCTTTAAATTGAAGAAATCTCCGGTTTGTTCTTGGATCTTTCAATCAAAGAATCGGGTATTTTTCTAACAGACGGATCTCTCTCAGAGCACGGGCCTGTGACGGCGAGGCCTCTTCACTCTGCCGGTGGCCACATACATACACATACACAACATATCATACATTTTAAATCATTTGCATAACACAGCAATTTATGTGCTGGCAGCTCAGTGGTGCAGTGATTAGCGCTGTAGCAGCACAACAAAAAGGTCATTGGTTTGATCCCACTCCTGGCCACCAGTGACCTTTCTGTGTGGAGTTTGCATGTTTTCACCGGGTACTCCAGTTTCCTCCCACAGCCCAAAGACATGCATGTTAGATCAACTGGGGATAAATTGTCTTTAGGTATGAATGTGAGACCGAATGGTTGTTTGTTGCTCTGTGTACCCTGCCTCGCCCAGTGATGCTGGAATAGGCTCTGGCCCCCCTATGACATTAAAAGGATCAAGTCAGTCCCTCCAGGATTTCGCGATGTTGCGATCGCACCAATTCACGCAAAATCAGCCAATCAGTGCAACTATTGTGCGACCTTGCAACTTTGTCCAATCACCGCAACTTTCCCGCAATTTTGGCAAATCCTCGTCAACTTCCGCCAATTTCACCAATCAAATTTGTCTCTAACTGGCGCTGAAACGGTCAGTCTAATCAATCAAATGCATTGCTGCATCGCGTTCACTTCCGTGTTTACAGTGAGTAGTGAGTTTATAGTTTACAGTGAGTAATGGAACACATCAGCAAACAGAGTATATGATTTTAAAAAAAACCCAAAACACTCACCCGCGAGGTTTTCAACACCGTCTCTTCTTCCGTCTCCTCCAGCCTGCCTGTGAACACCTCACCACGTCTCCGCCCTGACCATGTGTACGAAGCGCTGGGTTTGTGTTGAAAAACATGCGCCTGGCCAAAAGCACCCCGTCACGGGAGCATGTGTGAGGAGAGTACATTACACTACAGCCGGTGTTTGAACATTTATACATCTTTAGAGGTAAAATCATTACTACATCTGGTCAATGAGCTTTAAAACTGAATCTCCGGTGTGGACGGACAAACGCATCCACCCCCCCTCCCCACTGTAAATGAAAGGGGTGTGTGTGTGTGTGTGTGTGTGTGTGTGTGTGTGAAGACCGACATGCAGCAGACAGACAGGTAGGCATGGAAAGAAAGAGAATATCTCTGTATTTTTTTCTTCAGAAAAACACAGACTCCAATAGCCAATACAGTGCAACAGAATAAATTATTTAGTCTTTCCTCTCTGCTCCATACCAAGTGGTTGGGAACCATAGGAAGTTTTCAAATGAAGGTGCTGCTAATAATATCCAAATTGTCATATCCCGAGCGCTTTGTCCGCGCTCGGGTTATTCCTCATCCCTGTCAGCTTTTGACAGCTGGTGTCGTCACACGGGTTTCCCGGGCTCTGATTGGCCAGACGCTCGGGAGCTCTCAGCTGTCAGAACCTGGGCAGCTGTGCCGAGTTTCCAATCATGAGCAGCTGGCTTTAAATGTCAGTGCGAGTGAACTGGACGGCGCGGCTGTCTCGTCAGAAGTCCTATGACTTTCCCCTGTCTCCTTACCACATGCTCCCTGGGTTCCTCGACGTATCCCGCTGCATGTAAGTGAGTTATTTGGAACTGTCTTCTCCCTCGCTGACGTTCCTTCCTAACTACGGCAGACGAGAGCTCCTCGTCACTGCCATAATTCTCCATTGTGAATTTATGTTGTGTTGTGTAACGAAGCCTGCGTGGCAAAGTTATGTTGTATACCTAAGTCCTGTGCTTTATAAATAAAAGAACTGAACTGCAATTTACTGAACTGAGGCGTCTTATGCTGGCTCGTGAGGGCCAGCCGTGACACAAATCTCTACTCTTTAACATGCATTCAGTGCAATTTAGCTGTTGTAATGGATATTGTGTTAATGTTTGTATTTGCTGTTGCACAGAAAAGTTTTTCTGTATAGCAGAAGTTTCTGCTTAATTTACAAATCACTATAATAGTGTAACGTCGGGGCCATTTTAAGGGAGCCAGGGATTTCCCAGCATGCTTTGCCAGTTTGAAACGTTACTGTGTGTGTGTTAAATGTGTTACTTCTGAGTTATACTGCTGTGTCATTATAACTGCATTATAATGGCCCAGCAGTGTTTAGCAGGATTAGGGCAAGATGTATCATGTGTGTGTAACCGTGATGTAAACAGAGGTCTGTGAGAATGACCTCCGCTCCTGTCTGTGCTGAGAAGCAAGTTGGGGTTGGGGTGTGTGTAAAATAAATCTGGTTGATCAGAGCCATCTGCTCCATTGTCTCTTTGTGTGAACCCTTGCAAACGTCACACTGGTGTCAGAAGTGGGATATGGAGCGAGATGAGGATCCAGGCGGAGGTACAGCGGCCGGAGCGATTCATCGCTCAGCCGGGAACGGAGTGTAGAGCTGAGACGCCGGCCCCTGGAGAGCTTCGCCGCGATGGACGGAGCAGAGCAAACCAGCCCCGCTTCCCGCCCTTTTCAGGGCAGGACGGGCTGGCGATTCCAGAGCGACTAGGAGCGGCAATCGACCGGGAGATGACAGTCTCATCCATTCAGCAGCGGGCCAAGATTCCCCGCTACAACGGCGAGAACCTGTTGGATGACCACCTGGCCCAGGTCGAGCTGGCTGCCGCGCTGATCATCAGAGGAAACCACCGTGCTGAGAGCGAGTGGAGGAGGAGCTACGGCAGATCACAGCAGCGCGTGCACGAAGGAGACAGCCGTGGCGACGCGAGGAAGGACGGCTTCCGCTGCACAGAGCCAGGGTACATGGCATGGTACTGCCCCGCACACAGCGCACGACAAACTGGCCCCTCGCCGACGCTAAATTAGAGCGAGGTGGCATGGATGGGAAAAAAAGCCGCCTCCTGCAGATGCTTCCCCCGGCAGATGACGTCACAGAGGCGCAGGAGCGACGCAGCGGAGCGAGCAGGACGAAGATGCGGCCACTTTCCAGGCGCGGCAAAGGCTGGACGCATGGATGCGGGCCAGCGGCCGCCTGGGAGAACTGGCAGCGGTGGGAGTCGGCCGGAGCGGGCCTGGGACTCCTGCTGCCAGGGAAGGGACTGTGCGTGGTCCTACAGAGGCTACAGAGGCTGTCAGATGTGTCCATCCGCCCGCTGATGGCCAAACCGGAACCCTACCCCAACCAGATGCTCTGACCGAGACTCAGATGGCCCGTGCATGCCGCCCTGGCACCGGGCTGACTCGCGTTGGATTTCTGAAAGTGGACTTTGAATTTTCTGGGGACAGAAACCAGTCCAGGGGGGGGCAGTGTAACGTCGGGGCCATTTTAAGGGAGCCAGGGATTTCCCAGCATGCTTTGCCAGTTTGAAACGTTACTGTGTGTGTGTTAAATGTGTTACTTCTGAGTTATACTGCTGTGTCATTATAACTGCATTATAATGGCCCAGCAGTGTTTAGCAGGATTAGGGCAAGATGTATCATGTGTGTGTAACCGTGATGTAAACAGAGGTCTGTGAGAATGACCTCCGCTCCTGTCTGTGCTGAGAAGCAAGTTGGGGTTGGGGTGTGTGTAAAATAAATCTGGTTGATCAGAGCCATCTGCTCCATTGTCTCTTGCAAACGTCACAATAGTTAATTTTTGACAATCCTGTGCTTTTCTTGTATTATTATATAGAATATCACAGCAGTAAACTGGAAAAAGCATTTGCTTTAAAATTTGGAATTCTTCCCACAACGTTTAGGGCAAAAACACTCTAAAAACATCACAACTTTTATCGCAACTTTTTAAAAAAGCTCCCGCAAATTCAGGATTTTTGGCCCGCAACAATCATAAAAACATCCCGCACAATCCTGGAGGGACTGTCAAGTGATTGAATATGAATGAATGAGAAAAAAAAAAGAGTAGTTTCTGTTTCTTTAGAAGCACCCAGTGCACAAATATTCTGTAGACAGCACTGGATAAGTACACAGTGGGCATCTTATTATGGCAGGTAAATTCAGGTAGATTACTAGAAGATACACTGAAAGATATAATACAGTGGGGCAAAAAAGTATTTAGTCAGCCACCAATTGTGCAAGTTCTCCCACTTTAAAGATGAGAGAGGTCTCCAATTTTCATCATAGGTATACCTCAACTAAGAGACAAAATGAGAAAAAAAATATCCAGAAAATCACATTGAAGGATTTTTAATGAATTAATTGGTAAATTCCTCGGTAAAATAAGTATTTGGTCACCTACAAACAAGCAAGATTTCTGGCTCTCACAGACCTGTAACTTCTTCTTTAAGAGGCTCCTCTGTCCTCCACTCGTTACCTGTATTAATGGCACCTGTTTGAACTCTTTATCAGTATAAAAGACACCTGTCCACAACCTCAAACAGTCAGACTCCAAACTCCACTATGGCCAAGACCAAAGAGCTGTCAAAGGACACCAGAAACAAAATTGTAGACCTGCACCAGGCTGGGAAGACTGAATCTGCAATAGGTAAGCAGCTTGGTGTGACGAAATCAACTGTGGGAGCAATTATTAGAAAATGGAAGACATACAAGACCACTGATAATCTCCCTCGATCTGGGGCTCCAATCAAGATCTCACCCCGTGGGGTCAAAATGATCACAAGAACGCTGAGCAAAAATCCCAGAACCACACGGGGGGACCTAGTGAATGACCTGCAGAGAGCTGGGACCAAAGTAACAAAGGCTACATCAGTAACACACTACGCCGCCAGGGACTCAAATCCTGCAGTGCCAGACATGTCCCCCTGCTTAAGCCAGTACATGTCCAGGCCTGTCTGAAGTTTGCTAGAGAGCATTTGGATGATCCAGAAGAGGATTGGGAGAATGTCAGATGAAACCAAAATAGAACTTTTTGGTAAAAACTCAACTTGTCATGTTTGGAGGAGAAAGAACACCATACCTACTGTGAAGCATGGGGGTGGAAACATCATACTTTGGGGCTGTTTTTCTGCAAAGGGACCAGGACGACTGATCCGTGTAAAGGAAAGAATGAATGGGGCCATGTATCGTGAGATTTTGAGTGAAAACCTCCTTCCATCAGCAAGGGCATTGAAGATGAAACGTGGCTGGGTCTTCCAGCATGACAGTGATCCCAAATACACTGCCCGGGCAATGAAGGAGTGGCTTCGTAAGAAGCATTTCAAGGTCCTGCAGTGGCCTAGCCAGTCTCCAGATCTCAACCCCACAGAAAATCTTTGGAGGGAGTTGAAAGTCCGTGTTGCCCAGCGACAGCCCCAAAACATCACTGCTCTAGAGGAGATCTGCATGGAGGAATGGGCCAAAATACCAGCAACAGTGTGTGAAAACCTTGTGAAGACTTACAGAAAACGTTTGACCTCTGTCATTGCCAACAAAGGGTATATAACAAAGTATTGAGATGAACTTTTGTTATTGACCAAATACTTATTTTACCAAGGAATTTACCAACTAATTCATTAAAAATCCTTCAATGTGATTTTCTGGATTTTTTTTTTCTCATTTTGTCTCTCATAGTTGAAGTATACCTATGATGAAAATTGGAGACCTCTCTCATCTTTTAAGTGGGAGAACTTGCACAATTGGTGGCTGACTAAATACTTTTTTGCCCCACTGTATATCCCTAATATTAGATAATTTAAATAAACAGTTTCATATACACTACGTAATGAGCAAAAAAAAAATAATCTTAAATCGTAGAACAGTATTTACTGTATATATGAAAATTGGATAATGTAAATAAAACTAACATTGGACACTACAGTGAATATGAGTGAATAAATACAGCAAGTATTCAACACACCAACATTTTTCTCATTAAACATATTTCTGGTGGAGCCATTGACCTGAGATTTTCACCAGATATCAGTAACAACCCAAGTAATCCATACATACAAAGAAATCAAGGCAACTGTGTTCACAAAACAAGTTATATTTAATAAAGTGGAATGACACTGGAAATAAGTATTGAACACATGAAGAAAAAGAGGTGCAAAAAGGCATAGAAAGCCAAGAACCCAGCTGAAATCCATCAGAATTTAGGAAGCCATCCCATCCCCTATCAGTGCAACTTTATTTCAGCTGGTTAAGTCATGACTAATAGCCTTTAAAAAGGTCTGTGAATATCAGATTGTCACACCACAAAGGACTCATGATTGGTAGAAGCAAAGAGCTTTCTCTCGACTTTCACAACCTTATTGTTGCAAAACATAATGATGACATTGGTTACAAGGGCATTTCTAAACTGTTGAACGTTCCAGTGAGCACTGTTGGAGCCATCATTTGGAAGTGGAAAGAACATTTTACCTTAAACCATCCATGACCAGAAGCTCCTCACAAGATTTCTGACAGAGGAGTCAAAAGAATTATCAGAAGAATTATCTAAAAGCCAAAGACCACTTGTGGAAAGCTCCAGAAAGACCTGAAATTAGCAGGTACTGTTATTTCAAAGAAAACAATAAGTAATGCACTCAGTCGACATGGACTCTATTCCTGCTCACCTCACAAGAGTCCGTTGTAAAAGAAAAAGCATGTTGAAGCTCATTTAAAGTTTGCTACACAACATTTTGGCAAGCCAGTAAAACACTGGGAGAATATAGTCTGGTCAGATAAGACCAAAATTGATCTTTTTGGATGCCACAACACACAGCATGTTTGGAGAACAAATGGCACTGCACATCAGCCCAAAAATATTATACCAACAGTGAATTTTTAAGGTGGAAGCATCATGGTGCGGGGGTGTTTTTCAGCACATGGTACAGGCAGACTTCATATAATTGAAGGAAAGATGAATGGACAAATGTACAGAGACATCCTTGATTAGAACCTGTTGCCATCGGCCAAGATGTTGAAGATGAAACGAGGGTGGACATTTCAGCAAGACAATGATCCCAAACACACAGCCAAGGAAACACTCAACTGGCTACAGAGAAGGAAAATAAAGATGCTAGAATGGCCCAGTCAGTCATCTGACCTGAATCCAATTGAAAATCTATGGAATGAACTGAAGATCAGAGTTCATCAAAGACATCCACGGAACCTTCAATATCTTAAGACAGTTTGTGTAGCAGAATGAGCTAAAATCACTCCTGAGCAACGTCTGCGCCTAGTCTCTCCATACAGGAGGCATCTGGAAGCTGTTATTACCAACAAAGGCTTTTCTACTAAATATTAAATGAATTTCACCAAGTGTGATCAATACTTATTTCCTGTGTCATTCCATTTTATTAAACCCAAAAAATAGTACCCATATTGAGTATGTGATGGCCGCAGCTAATCTGTATGGACAGATCAATGGGACTGAAGGAACAAGAGACTTTGCCTCTATCAGAAAAATCCTGGAGAAAGTCCAGGTTCCACCTTTTACTCCAAAGTCTTCCGTGAAGATTCATGTGACTGACGAGGAGATGCAGGAGGTCAAAGAACGGGGAAGTGATGATGCCGAAAAAGCCAGGCTTGAGGAGCTGAAAGCAAAGTTGGCCTTACCCTTTCTGATGAGTTTCTTTCTGACCCTGGATGAGTTTCGGAAGGAATCAGACCCGTGATTGGACTGCAGGATGGGACTTGTTTTGTGAACACAGTTCCCTTGATTTCTTTGTATGTATGGATTACTTGAGTTGTTACTGTTATCTGGTGAAAATCTCAGATCAATAGTTCCATCAGAAATATGTTTAATGAGAAAAATGTTGATGTGTTCAATACTTATTTTCCCTGCTGTATCCAACCTATTTTATAGTTTCATAATTATGAATGTGTAAAAATTACAGAAAAAAACCCTGAAACTGATCAACATGCCAGGATTGCACAGCACAAACTTGTCTTTACAGAGTAAATCTGTAGTGTAACAACATTATTTTTCTATTATATCATGTGCTTTCCCTGTAGACAATGCTTTAAATTGGATTACTTTGCACAGTTCAGTTTTGAAAACTTCATGAGGTCATTTGACAATGGCAGTGGTGGACTACTTATGGATGAGTGGCCATCTCTCTTATTTAGCAACTTAAACTGTACCTGAAAAACAACAGCATGGACAGTCAGAGAGTGACCAGAGTACATGGCCACATATGCCTTGAGCGGTGGATTCCCTGTGCACATGCTCTGAGTATCCCTGCTGAAAACCATTTGCCACATGTCATTACCGTGCATTTCCTGTCCTTCTCTCCACTGTCCCTGTCAGAAATGTAGGTCAAGTAAGCCAACACCCCTCCCCAGTCCTTCTCAATCCATATGATGCATCAGGTGCCGCCTGTCTCCACTTCTATGACCCTAAGCTACACAGCTACAGTGGGAGGTTAGTCCTCTGAAACTTCAGGCAGTAGACATACAGTGGTGTGAAAAAGTGTTTGCCCCCTTTCTGATTTCTCATTTTTTTGTAAGTTTGTCACACTTAAATGTTTCAGATCCTCAAACAAAGTTAAATATTAGACAAAGATAACACAAGTAAACACAAAATGCAGTTTTTAAATGAAGGTGTTTATTATTAAGAGAAAAAAAAATCCAAACCTACATGGTCCTATGTGAAAAAGTGATTGCCCCCTGAACCTAATACAGTAACTGGTTGGGCCACCCTTAGCAGCAACAACTGCAATCAAGCGTTTGCGATAACTGGCAATGAGTCTTTTACAGTGCCGTGGAGGAATTTTGGCCCACTCGTCTTTGCAGAATTGTTGTAATTCAGCCACATTGGAGGGTTGTTGAGCATGAACCACCTTTTAAAGGTCATGCCACAGCATCTCAATCGGATTCAGGTCAGGACTTTGACTACGCCACTCCAACGTCTTCATTTTGTTTTTCTTAAGCCATTCGGAGGTGGACTTGCTGGTGTGTTTTGGATCATTGCCCTGCTGCAGGACCCAAGTGCGCTTCAGCTTGAGGTCACAAACAGATAGCCGGACATTCTCTTTCAGGATTTTTTGGTAGACAGCAGAATTCATGGTTCCATTTACCACAGCAAGTCTTCCAGATCCTGAAGCAGCAAAACAGCCCCAGACCATCACACTACCACCACCATATTTTACTGTTGGTATAATGTTCCTTTTCTGAAATGCTGTGTTACTTTTATGTCGGATGTAATGGGACACACACCTTCCAAAAAGTTCAACTTTTGTCTCATCAGTCCACAGAGTATTTTCTCAAAAGTCTTGGGGATCATCAAGATGATTTCTGGCCAAACTGAGACGAGCCTTTATGTTCTTTTTGCTCAGCAGTGGGTTTTGTCTTGGAACTCTGTCATGCAGGCCATTTTTGCCCAGTCTCTTTCTTATGGTGGAGTCATGAAGACTGACCTTAACTGAGGCAAGTGAGGCATGCAGTTCTTTGGATGTTGTTGTGGGGTCTTTTGTGACCTCTTGGATGAGTTGTCGCTGCGCTTTTGGGGTAGCCGGCCACTCCTGGGAAGGTTCACCACTGTTCCATGTTTTCTCCATTTCTGGATAATGGCTCTCACTGTGGTTCGCTGGAGTCCCAAAGCTTTAGAAATGGCTTTATAACCTTTTCCAGACTGAGAGATCTCAACTACTTTGTTTCTTATTTGTTCCTGAATTCTTTGGATGATGTCTAGCTTTTGAGGATCTTTTGGTCTACTTCACTTTGTCAGGCAGGTCCTATTTAAGTGATTTCTTGATTTATAACAGGTGTGGCAGTAATCAGGCCTGGGTGTGACTGGAGAAATTGAACTCAGCTTTCCAAAGATGTGATAAACCACAGTTAACTTACTGTATGTTTTAAAGGGGGGGGGGGGGCAATTACTTTTTCACACAGGGCCACGTAGGTTAGGATTTTTTTTTTACCCTTAATAATAAACACCTTCATTTAAAAACTGCATTTTGTGTTTACTTGTATTATCTTTGTCTAAAATTTAAATTTGTTTGATGATCTGAAATATTCAAGTGCGACAAAAAAAAAAAAAAAAAAGAGAAATCACGAAGGGGGCAAACACTTTTTCACACCACTGTATTTATACATGTAATACATTAATTATCTTTTAACATACTAAAATCCATTTAGCAGTAGTTTAGAACCATTTTAAACTTTCACAACTTTATTCAAATCTCAGATAATTCAACAAACTGAAAAACAATTATTTTATGGGTTACTGTTATGTATATTGCTTTTTAGTATATTCATAGAAAAGCATTTTCCTTAATAAACTTTTAGTACATTTTCAGGTAGTTGTTTTAATTATGTATTGTCAATACCTGTGTATTGGTGTAAAAGTAATAATAAATCATATATTACCTAATCTTGACTCTGCATCACCAAAGCTTGACAGATTCCACCCATAAAATGTTTAAGACTCAATCCAGATAAATAACAGATTGATTCCTCATTATGCAACACAATAAAAAAAAGCTGCAAGTGGTGATCATCGGGTTTCAAGCAGATGTAGACTTCAAGGTTGTATTGTTATGCCTCACTGCAACGGAAAGTCATTGTACAGAACAGCTCCTGCCTCCGCTGTCCTGTTTCCAGACAAAACAATTGGTGACGAGGAGAAAAATTGGCTTCTGGAGGAAAACAAACCATTCTCCTGAAGATGGAAGCATGTCTGGTGCCACCACCGCCATTCTTCACGACCCCGGGTGAGCCACCCATTCCATGGCCCCATTGGTTCAAGTCGTTCTGCACTTACGTGGCGGCAATGGACCTGGGGAGACACGGAAAGCTGAGGATGCGAACAATTCTACTCCATAGCCTGGGTGATGAGGGGCAGTGGATATTCAGCAATTTAGGACAGGCGGACACATATGAAGACTGCATGGGTGCTGGCCGGACACTTCACAGCGCCTGAAAGTGTGCTGGCGAGGAGGATTTGTTTCCGCCAGCGCCGACAGCAGACGGATGAGATGACCCGGCAGTACATCGCAGACCTCCGCTGTCTGGAGAGCACATGTGAGTTTGGTTATTTGGAAGATGAAATGGTGTGGGACCAGCTAGCGGACAACACCAACAACCCATGGCTGAGGGCGAAGTTCATCAGGGCGCCCGGCAACCTATCGTTGGGGAAGGCGGTGGAGTTGGCATTCCAGCTGGAGGCTGCTGACAAGCTGAAATCACAGCTAGGTGAACCACTGCAACAAGCCCTGCTAGTGCAAGCAGTTGAACCAGAAGAAGAGCCTTTGCCATGCCACATCTGTCTCAGAGGATGCCGAGGTGAGTGCCGTGGAGCATCGTGCATGCAGCAACTGTGGCCCGATGCACCAAGAGACAGCCCAATCCTGCCCGGCCAGGGGGCAGCGATGCAGATGCTGTGGCAAATTGAATCACTTCGCCAAGGTATGCCGATCGTCACAACGGACATCAGACCAGCCATCCAGCCTGAAAAAGCTATCAGTGACTATTATCCATGCTGTGAGTTCCAGAAGGATGGTGTACATGTGGTGCATGGTGAGGCTGGATAATGCCAACTTGCCGTTGCTGCTGGACATCGCCACTGTGAGGTCAGTGCTGAACTGGGTTACAGTGAAAAAAATCTTCCTCTACCATCTGATTGGGAAGAATCCGGTGGAGTTGTATGACTACGGGCACACACGCATCAGCTTAGTAGGGACCGTGTTGCTGGCGGTTCGCTACAGGCCAAGAGCCCTCCCGGCGTTCATTTTCCAGGTGGCTACACACAGGGATATCCTGGGATGTGACCTTTTCTACGAACTGGGTTTTACCATCTGCGATAACCTTGGGCTCTGTTCGAATGCTGATGTTGTGAGTGCAACACACCTGGACGGGGATACAGCCGCTCCAAGTTTGAGACCACAGGGAGATGACAGCGAGGAGAAGGGGCAGAATCTGGACTCATCCCGTATCAGTACCCTCTGTCCTCCTGGGAGAAGAAGCGCTTCCATGTCTCTAAATACAGCAGTGACACAGTGGCACCTGTGTCAAGGAAGGAGGGGTAGGGTGACTCCATCAATTGTTAGTGAGCAATTTTTGAGTGAAACTCATTCAGAGTGGACGTTATGAATGACAGTCGGTGGGGCTGCTGGGCGCTGTCAGCGGCCTTTGACTGGAGCGCACCCACACACTTTATGAAAATGGGTGAGCTTCCCACAGGTGGAGCAAATTTTCCCACGTGCTGGGCAGACTTGTGCTCTAGAATTAAGTGTAGGTGAGCCACAGTTTCCACACAGCTGATGCGGGCAGTCGCAGAGCTGTGAGGCTACTTGGACGCTGTCTGGGGGGCTAACAGAGCTGGTAGGGGATGTTTCTGAATGTGGCCTGATTGTATCAGATGACATTTTGGGGTGAAAAGGCAGAAGATAATAGGCTTGCTGCGCAATCCAATGCAGACTCTACTTGTAGTGCTATCATAATGGCCTGGGCTAGTGTCAGATCATCATTTTCTAGCAGCAGTTTGTCTCTGATTTTGTCACAGTTCGTGTATAGGATGAGCTGATCCCTTATCATTTCATCTTGCAGTGTCCCATACTTGCACAGACTCGTTAAGCCACGTAGGTCAGTCACATATCGGGAGATTGACTTACCAGCTCGTTGGTGTCTGCGCCTAAACAGGACCTGGTGTAGAAGGGCAATCTGTGCAGCTGCAAAATGTTCCTTGAGTCATTCAGCAGCGTCTTCGTATGTAGTGGTGTTAGTGAATGTTCCGAACACCCGCTGTCCCTCTGTCCCCAGGCAGTGCAGTAGCAATGTACGTTTCCTCCCGTTGGAGATGTCATCCAAACCAGTGGCTAAGAGATACATTTCAAAAGCAGCAAACCAGCGGATCCATGGTACAGGTGGTTCTCCAGGAAGAGCCAGGAAAGGAGAGGGCGGGGGCAGGGAAAGGTCAGCCATCTTCGCCACCAGTGTTATATATGGGAATAACTGACACAGCGAACACAGCTCTAGTTGGAGCATGCTCCGTTTATTTACACTCGACAAACCCCAACTCCTAACTCACTGGCGTGAAGCTCATAACTTCCGTCAAGCATACTGGCATAAAACATAAACAGAACTTGGCATGTCATAACCATGGCAACCTTAAAGCATCATTGACACAGCAATGGCAAACATAACACAGTGCACTTTTATTCATTCATTCATTCATTCATTCATCTTCTTCCGCTTAATCCTTTTCGGGTCGCGGGGGGGCTGGAGTCTATCCCAGCATCTCTGGGCGAGAGGCAGCACTTTTAGCAGAGCAAAATAAGAAAAATCAGAAGAAGAACAATTACAGCTATGCCGTGGGAAACCTAATAAGGTGCTATTGACATTATTATATCACATCAGAGATGTAGAGAGAATAAAACAGAAAATGTGATTGTCTTTAGAAAATATGATTTTTTTCTGACTGACATGGTCTCACTAAACTACACTGGCTAAATGTCTTTGTCTCTGTATATGGTCTACACACAAATATACAGTACATAACTGTCCTCACACAGAAAAACTATTCAGAGGTTCAGAAACTCTTATCAAAGTAAAAATGTATATCCTAATAAAGCACACAATTAATAAAAATATATAAAGGGGACAAATAAAATTCTCATTTAATGTTTTCATTATGAAATTTGAGCTTTATTGGATATTTATCCTGATTGCTTACAAACTGAACACAATGTTCAACAATGATTTTACATTCTTACAAATGAGATCTGGTCTAGAAGTTACATTTTTATCTATTTGTGTTCTTCTTTACTACACAGCGCAGCTCAGACGTGTTGTGGCATGACATGTAGTGCACATACTCTTTGACATTTAGGAATTATTAGACCTGAGATGTGCCAAAAAATGTAATAAAATAAAATGAAACAAAAATCCTTCCACAACCCACTAAATGACATATTGAATGCCCTTAATAAATTCAGCCGAATACAGCATGCAGTATTTAACAGAATATCCCCACTTATTGTTTTTACAATTGAGATCAGGTAAGAACCACAGATTTCACAAATACGCTACAATGCTCATGCCTAAAGCTGTTTACTTTTGATTTTTTCTCTGTGTGCTTTTCTCTATCACTTACAGTGATGTAAAATTCTTTATCAGTGCACTTGAGTTTCTATGTGGGCATCTTTCCTATTTGCTGTAACTGAATAAAGGTCACACAGTTAACATGTTATGTGAGCAAGGGATGGTAAGTAGTAATACAGGAACACTTGTGTGTCCTTGGAGCTCGCAGCCACCCATCAACCACAAGAGAGAATAATCACTGTGTTAGCAGCCCCTAAGGTGAGATCATAATTGGATGTTATTGTAGTATTTGTTACACCTTTTATATAAAAGTGAATACTGACATTTAAAAAAAACATGTAAAAGAATGATGCTATACTATTTGCAAACTCAAACAAAAATGAGACATTACAAAATCAAAATTGACTTTGTTCATTCTTTAAATTGTTTGTAGATTGGTGTGATATTTTTTTCAGTGTGAATCAATAAGACTCCTCTAAAACTGAGTGCAAAGAGACGACTGCTTTGAGAGCATCACAACAGACAGCCATCATGTTTGGCCCTGAAACTTGTGAATCGTGACTCAGTGGACACAAAAGCAGGTCTGTCAAAGTGTCTACTTGATTAAACAGCAATTCTTTGGTCACATGACTTATTAGGTGCTGCAACACTGCTGCTGGAGGTTTTTAGATAGCACTGTGCGTATTCTGACATCAGCCCAAGTATAAACAGAGGCAGCCAGTAGACCACATGTGCCTTCCTAGAGTCTTGAAAAATCTGCAGACATGCATCTATCTACGTGGCTATTTTATTTGGCATTGAAAATTGATTTGAATTAAATTAAATCACCCTTATTGTCATTCAACCAATCATGTACAGTAGAACGAGATTGTGCTTTACCTATCTACAGTGTCAATCACACACACCCCAAGTGCAGAATCGGAAGGCCGCTGCCATGAAAGGCGCCACCACAGATTTCCCTCCTCCATTCCATTATTGCTGAGCACCAAGCTGGACGGCAGGAAGTTCCACTTTTATATGGTCTTTGGCATGACCCGGCCGGGATTTGAACCCCTGCCTCCCGGGTGTGGGGCGGATGCTCTACCAACTGAGCCACCACTCCGGTAGGGGACACAGAACCCCCGGGCGCTCCATTCCATCCCCGCCAGGGAGGATGGAGGAGGAGACATTAAACCCCCCGTGCTCCCGCCGGAGGAGGGAGGAGAGTTGGGTACCCGGAGGCACGCGGCGCGATGGCTGGGGCGAGGCCGCGCGCCGCGCTTAGGCTGGAGTTCCGCAGCACCGGGTGCACAGGACCGCCGGCCCCCAGCGAGCTCCACGACGGGCACCCGTCAGCCCCCGGGAGGGACCGCCGAGACGGAGCTGGCTCGGACGGGGGCCGCCGGCGGCCGGGACGCCGCGCCGGCCGGCCCTCCTCCTTCCCTCCCGGCGGAGGGACTGGGACAGAGAGCCGGGCAGAGCCTCGGGAGACTCCCCAGAGACCCTCGGCGGGCAAAAATTTATGTTTTATGTGGGACCAATAAAGCAAAAATAATTTCCAGAAGCAGTGCATATATAATTAAATGACCTCCTCCTCCTCCACTTTGGCATGCTGTTTCATAGAATAAAATAGTCAATCACACACAGACATGCAAACATTCTCTCATGCACATGTGCAACCTTCCAGTTTGATCATCTGCAATGCAGTTATTGGTTTTACTGGTTAATAAGAAAACTGTATTGATAAGAAATTGCATCATCCCTTTGCTTCCATTATAAACTGCATGTAGCCATGTCAGTCATTTTCTGCATCAGTGCAGTGATTACCATCTTATCTAACAGTAACCTCTGCTGTGAAAAGAGCTATTTTTGAGCAAAAATAAATAAATTAATTAAGTCTTAAAATGAAGGTAAAATGACCAAATTATAAGGATAAACTGGCCTGTCATGTCATGCATTGGAGGTTTCCATCAGGCTCGGTTTCATGGCTTTTTCCTTGTATTTATATATTTGTTGTATTTTGTGCTTTTTGGGCTTCTGTCATTTGTGTACTGTTTGCTATTTTCCTGTTTGTTTTAGTTTTGTTACACTTTTATTTTGTATTAATTTACATTTATATTTTAGTCTGCTTTGGTTGATATTTTATTCTTTAAATCATTACTGTTGTTCTTTTGCTTGTTGACATCTGTCAGTGGTGTGGTGCTCCGTGTGAGCGTTGCCCTGTCAGCTTCAGCTTCACTCCCCTCTCATTGCCCCCAGCTGGTCCAATTATGCTTCATTGTTTTCGCCTGCCCACTCGTGTGACCCACACCTGTCACTATTTATGTAAATTGTTTTTGCTCTTAAGGGTAGTATTTTCATTTCTCCTTGCCTCTGTCTTGTTGAAAAGTTTCTCTTCGCCTCCACCAGAGCCCTGTTCCTTCTCTGGTGCGCTGTGTCTGTAAATTTACCCATTTGTATTTTCCGTTAGAGCACAGTGTTAGACTTTATGTTTGTTGCTTTTTCAATAAACCTCACAAACTCACAGTCCAGCGCGTGGGTCTTGCCTCTCTTCCCCAAAGGGCAATTCATGACAGAAGACAGTGGCCAGTAGAGACCCAGCTGCTGTGAGATTGTGGATTTTTGGTTATTTTTGCGTTTTCACTCACCAGTTTCTGTGGAGCTATCATGTCCCCAGCACGCTGACCTCCGACAGTCAAAGGGAGATCGGCAGCGGGATTCCCAAGCATGGAGGAGGAATGGGCTGCGGAGTTTATCCAGGGATTTGTGGATGAAGCCCTCGCCTCCCGCAGCCCAAAGAAGATCTGGGAAAAGGTGGATTCAGCGACTGCCATTGTTGAGGTGAATCTGGGGTTGTGGAAGCATGCCCAGTTCACGGACTTGTTGGCTACGTTCTCCATCCTCCAGCAATCCTTCCCCGGGCTGAGATGGGGACCGCCTCCAGCGAGTCCGAGGACGACGCCAAAGCACACGCCACAGCAGACGTCCTGCTCCGCCTCCAATTCGCCCATCCCTGCTCCTGCTCCGTCAGCTCTACGGCGACACCATCATCCCGCTCCGGACCGACAGAGAAACACTCCCACCTGTCAGGCAGCAATCTCCCCTTCGCTGAGACAGAAGCCTCCCTCAGCAGTGCACCCTCAGTGTTTTTCTTCTCCGGTTGGATCGTCAGCCACTTCCCTCTCCGCAGCTGCTGTTCCCTGCTTTTCCTCGACGCTCTCTCCCGCTGTTGAAAGGTTGTTTATTTTCCCTCCAGCTCCGCCCATCTCTGTGCCCACAGGGGCAGCTCCTCCACGATCCTCTGAGGGGCCCATATCCACTGTAGCCATGGAGAGGGATGACTCTACACCTGCTGCAGCAGGAAACATCAAGCCCCTGGAAAACAGGCAAGTGTCATTTCATTCTCCATCATTTTATGATGCTATGCCTTGCCTGATTCCCAGTAGTGAGGCTCAGGGTTTGCAGTCCCCTGAGCCCTGACTGCCTGCTGCAGCCACTAATTTCTCACCTGCCCTCTCTGTGTCTTCTCCTATTCTCCCCAAGTGTCTGCCAACTACAGGGTTGAGCCGCCAGACGATGGAGGAGCCTGCGGTCCTCGAGGATCTAGTCCAAGCCCTGCAGCCATCATCTGGACGAAGGGAGAGCGCTAGTACCGAGCTGATGTCTGCGCCAACGATTAAGCATCCCTGGGCCTCAGCTGAGCGGGATCTAGCACCGGCGGAAAATCAGCCTCCTGTCACCAGGCTGGGTAAGCCACCTGCGTGGGTCACATCACTGAGGGGCCCTGGGACTGCATCGACCATCATGCCTGCTGCTGGGGCTGCCACAACAGGGTTTGAGCTGGACCACCAGAGGACCGGACCCGAAACATCGTCACCTGGATTGACTGAGTCCTGGACAGTGGTGGAGCTCAAGCTCAGGCAAGTGCTCTCCTTTGTTTTCATTGTCTCAGTGTTGGAGAGATCTTGTCAGGATCTTGGTGGGGAGAGCCAAGTCCAGCCGTCAGCTGCACCTGAGCTCACCTCACTGGGCTCCACTGCTGCCGGTGACCCTGATGACCCTGTTTCTCTGTCTCTCTTGCCTGAGCTTTCCCCCAGGGTCATCGAGGATTCTCCAGCTCAGCCGGAAGACTCCGTGGGTTCTGGCTCGCCGCCTGAGGTCCAGCTCCTCCCGCTGAGGTCATCACAGGTATTCCGTCCCAGCCCGAGACCTCTGTGGGTGCTGCTCCCCCTCCGGATGAGGTCTTCGCGGGTGCTCTGTCCCAGCCCAGGACCTCCGTGTGTGCAGCTCCTCCTCAGTCCAGGTCTCCATGGGTGCTGTGTCCTAGTTGGGAACTGTCGTGGGTGCTGCACCCCAGCCTAAAACCAACTTGGGTGCTACACTCCAGTGTGGGCCCACCGTGAGCGTTTTGCTCTAGCCCGGGGGCCACCGCGGGTGCAGCTCCGCTCCAGCCCGGAGCCACCGCGGGTGCACCTCCGCTCCAGCCTGGAGCCACCATGGGTGCTGCAATGTCCCAGTCCAGGACCACCAAGAGTGCTACAGGTCTGCCTGACGCCGTCGTGGTCCCCCTTCCTCTGCCAGACGCTGTTGTGGTCCCCCCTCCTCTGCCAGATGCCATCATGATTCCCTCTCCTCTGCCTGAGGCCGTTGTGATTCCCTCTCCTCACCCTGACATCGTCATGGTTTCCCCGACTCCTCCTTCCTGCCCACCATTGATTCTTCCCATTGGGCAGCCGCCTCCTGGACCACCCTTGCTGTTCAGGTGGCTAAAAAACTCTGGTAGACCACCTGACAGACTGTGTCGCAGGGTTGGGTGGCCCACATTCCCTGGTCGGCCACCCGAGTCTTTCCATCATGCCATCTGCCAGCCCTGGGACTTTGGCTTCCCACCTGAACTGTCCAGCTCTTCGGTCCAGGGGAATTAGATGGTTGGGGTTTTCCTGGTGTGGGTCCTGAACTGGATTTTGTTTCGTTCCCTCCTAGCCTGTTCCCCCCACCAGCCACCCGGGCTGGGTTATTGTTGTGCTCTTATTGGGGGGGAGGGGTCTTTCTTTTTCTTTTGATGTTTCCCTGGGGTGTCTGGTTCCACCCCTTGAGAGGGGGGCTCTGTCATTAGCCAAGCACTGGAGGTTTCCGTCAGGCTCGGACTCATGGCTTTTTCCTTATATTTATATATTTGCTGTATTTTGTGCTTTTTGGCCTTTTGTCATTCGTGTACTGTTTGCTATTTTCCTGTTTATGTTTTAGTTTTGTTACACTTTTATTTTGTATTAATTTACATTTATATTTTAGTCTGCTTTGGTTGATATTTTATTCTTTATATCTTTACTGTTGTTCTTTTGCTGGTTGACAGCTGTCAGTGGTGTGGGTGTTGCCCTGTCAGCTTCGGCTTCGCTCCCCTCTCATTGCCCCCAGCTGGTCCAATTATGCTTCATTGTTTTTGCCTGCCTGCTAATGTGGCCCACTCCTGTCACTACTTATGTAAATTGTTTTTGATCTTATTTAAGGGTAGTGTGGCTTATATTATTCATATATCCATACCTACATATGTATAGACATAAGTGGAATGTTTAGAGATTGCATATGTAGAATGACCTCACGTCTCAGAGCAGGACAAGAGGTCTCGACCACCGGCGAAGATCAAGGAGCAGACGGAGTCGCAGCGGTGGAGACCTGATCAAACTTCCTGACCCCCCAGGGTCAGGTGGAGGAGAGAGAGGACAATGGAGAGGGATTATGCTAATGCAGGATGTCAGCTTTGATATGCAATGTCTTTTGTTGAGTGTGGGTATAAGTATGAAGGTCTGACTGCGCTCAGCCTCTTCATTCTGCTTCTGCATCGAGATGAGACATGTTAGGGACTGGAAGCTGATAATAAAACTTGATTTATAAAATCACATCGCTTCTTCATTTCAAGCTCCCTACAGGTAGTACTTTATGTTTGTTGCTTTTTCAATAAACCTCACAAACTCAGTCCAGCGCGTGGGTCTTGCCTCTCTGCCCCGAAGGGCAATTCATGACATGTCAAGACAAAACTTTCCTAATGCATATTTGCAACTCTTTTAACCACTTGCACTCCATTGTTCCGCGGGCGGGCAAGTCTCTGCGTCCTAGGGCGCACGAGGGCGCACGAGAGCGCCCTCGTGCGCGCTTGGACGCATGACGCATGATGGTGGTGATGGTGATGTAGTGGCGTCCAAGCGCCACTCAAAAAAAAAACTGCAGAGACAGCTGCGAACAGATTAGTTCATCTGATTGACCTCTCATTCGACTAATAAGAGCCTTGAATTGGGTTTCTGAAACCTTGAAGAGCCAATGAATGAAAATCTAGGAAGGAGGACCCACCTACTGTGAACGCAGGAGCCAATTGAAGCACAGAAATTCAGGCTGGGTGAAGAGAGATTTACTGTTGCAACAGATGAAAACAAAGGACGCTGGACGAATCTACTACAGACCCAGGCTCACCCAGCAGCATGGAGAACACCCACAAGTGGGACCTGCACTCATTCCAGCAGAATAGACGGAGGCCGACGACAAAAGTCGTAAATCATTCGCCAAAACGGCAATAATGGAATTATGTTTTGATCGGGATCCACGAGCGGAGCAGCGTCGCGTTCGTCTGACAATGGGGGAAGAAATGTTCGGCACGACTCTGCTGCTTTGAAGAGGTAAGGTGTTATAAGCTAAATTATTATTTATCCCTGAAAACTGTAATCCAAAAATGACTTTTGACCGATCGGTAAATTACAACTGTACTGCGCACGAAGTACGTGCGCCGCGATAAACGGTTCATTTGCCGTGTTCGGACCGTGAACGCCCCCCCCCCCCCGCTGCAGAAGAGGAGCGGGGGGGGGCGTTCGCAGTCCGAACGCCCCCCGGTCCGCGGGGGGAAGCATATCAGTCTATTCCATCATGTAGCGATGGCCCTCTTCTGTAGCGAGGGGGGGGGCGTTCACGGTCCGTTCACGGTTCCCCCCACACACACACACACACACAGTAGCGAGGGGGGGGGGGAGCCGCTGTGAAAACATGCAAGGAGTGTAATCCGTCATGTAGCGAGGGCCGAATTTGGTCCTTGGTAGCGGGGGGGGGGGCGACCTCCCGCCCACACACACACACACAGACACAGCCCTGAGTGTGACCTTTCATTAGAGCCTAAAATGAAGCTTCTACATTGAATTATTCAAAAGTTACAGACGTTTTTCCAAACTGTGCCATTTGGCACAATTTGGCACAGTTCCAAAACGCCTGGGAACAGCCTGAGAACAAAGCTGTGTAAAATATTCATTTTTTGTGGTATTGTTACCAAATTTGGATCTCAGCTGGATAACACTTGGTTCTACATTTCTGTTGCATTTTCCAGCCGGATCGGACAGCTGTGTGTTATTTACAAGCATTTGTATCCAAAAAAACACTGTGTCCAATTTTTTTTTCTTCAAGTTCAGTATGTTTAGATGACTGTAACTCAGTGGCCGGAGCAAGTAGAGAGATTATGTTTTTTTTGCCAAAAAATTCAAAGTGTTTTCTTTTAAATGAGACCAACCCCATGAAGATGCTGCAAAGGGTTGAATAACAGCTTTCGATTTACTTTGGGCACGTTATTTTTTGGCATTTTTAGGAAAATTGCCCGGAGTGCAAGTGGTTAAGCAAATGTGTTTTTTCCTCTTAAATTTGTGACTTTTAACTTGTTAACCTGCAACTTCTTAAGGTGCATTCAGACAAAATGAGAAATGAATTTTTCATGTAGTGCAATTACTTATAAAATCAATGTGAAGAAAATTTGTATCCCTCTACTCATGCTAGTAAAGCCTTGCAAAGGGGCAGGGCTACATTCATAACTTCTGCAGCTGCTTTCTACCTGCTGTGGAAATCCCTAAAACACTGTCATGTTTAGGTTTATAATGTTATCCAGCAAGGCATACAGTTAAGAAAATGTCACTACCTCCTCTAGAAACTGCACCTTGATGACGGCTGTTTTCAACACTAAATTCAAGATTTCCAGTGTCCAGTTTCAGGAACTGCTAGCCCTCGTTAGCACATCGGTAACAGGAGTTCATGGATGGAAACAAACTACAGAAGCTCCATCTCAGCTGGTCCACCTGTCTCTGGTGAGGCGTGATGTCATTTTCAATCTAGTTTATTCTTCATTGTTAATACTCACTCCGGTGATGCCAGAATATCAACGCTGATTGGTTATCACATCCAACTCACTTGGACACAAATTTGCATGTATTGGTGTCTTCACATTGACTTTATACCGCACAAAAAAATTTTGCTTCACGTTTGGTCTGAATGCACCTTGACTTGTAAACTTTTTATCTTAAAATTGCAATTTTTTTGTACAAATTTGTAACATCTTGTAAATTTGTGCCTTTTTTAATCTTAATTTTATGAGCTTTTTTCATATAAATTTGCATTTTTTTTTCTTGTAAATGGATATTTTTCTCCTGAATTTGAAAGCTTTTTCTTTAGAAAGTGGTAACTTTTTTCTTGTTAATTTGAGAGTTTTGCTCTTTGTGTCAAAGCAACAAGGGAGCCTCTGGGTATGGCTGTCTGTAGCTTCAGAGCCACAGGTTGCAGATCCTTGACTTGTAGTAGTTGGGTACCATAAGCAGTGAGAGTAATTACCTTGCATAGTTAAAATCTGCTTGAACTGAACTGTACTATCAGACAGATCGTCAAAAATGTTTTGCGTTTACAAAACATTTTGACAATAGCCACACAAGTAACGTTTCTGTAGTTATGGGCAAACAAGCTTCCTGCTGGAACTCACCATTCTCTTCCTCAGCTTTTAGCGCCTTGCGTACACGCCACTCCACAATCTTAGTAAAAGATGTCACCTCCATTGCTGAAAAGCCCAGTTTACTCGCTTTCCATCAGTTTATTTAAGCAATATTTTTTACAGTATTTCTAATAGCAACATGTCCGCTGAAGTGTTGCTTGGGTTTTCCCTAGGGTCTCATAGAGCCGTGCAACCTTTTAACCCATGCGCACAAGCATAGCCACCTTCACAGTGTACACACACATTACGCACATACTGTACTGTACATCATCTGTCACCCACAACCAACATCTTCACACTAGCACCTTCCAACATGCAAATAGCCATATCCCACAGATAATGCTGACACCTTCTCAGCCGGCTGGCCGTAGCTAGCCAGATATGTCAAGTGCTGTCATATCATGGCTAAATGGTGCTGGTGAGATGGTAACTTCTAAACTGACTGCACGGCATGTCACAGCAATCAAGATCTCGAACTAAGTCACAACAAAAATACTCATGTCCAAAAAATATAGTGTGGCTGCTAAGTTTAGCTACTTTTTATTTTATAAGTTTTTCACTATGCTCTCTGTTGTTGTGTCTGTCTGGTCTCTGACATACTGTACTACACCTGAGTGCTCCACCATCTCTAGTCTAGTGTGAATAACTGAAAACAACTGGCCTTTCTGTGCAAAGAGCCATGCACTCACCACCACAAACGGGTTACTTAGTCCCTGTCATCATCTCTGTCTCTCACTGTCTCCCCTTCTCTTGTCCTGTGTCTGCATAAAGGACAAAAGCCATGAGCTCAAAACTGTGAGACTTAAACTTCAAGACAAGCGACGTGCAAGAGGTGAAACCAAAAACAAATTTAAAAAAATAACTTCCAAGAGACCATCACACATAGTGTTGACAAAGCTATATAAGTGCCCAGGTTTAAAAAAATGAGTAAGATGAAAGCTTTGATGATGATTCTGACTCTTTTAGTTTTACTGTTAAAAAAATGGGTGGGGGCGGGGTGTCTGGAAGTGTCCCATTGCTCTCAAACAATGTACACAAAACTGAATGCCTACAGAGTAAGACAGAAGGAGAGTGAGAGAGAGACTAAGAGAGAGAGCAAAGGAAAAACATAGGCAGCGGCAGCAGCAGCAACAGCAGCACAATACTGCCTGCTGCACTGCAGCAAAAATCTACACAGCATACCATAGCCTCCACACAACCTCCAGCACTGCACAGAACAGACCCCTGTACGGAGGGAGAGGAGTGACGGACAGATGATGGTAGACAATGTGTGTGTGTCAGAGAGAGAGAGAGAGAGAGAGAGAGAGAGAGAGAGAGAGGTTTGAGAGAGAGAGAGAGAGATTGAAGTAGAGAGGGAAATAGAGATTGAATGAGCTGAAAACAGAATGATTTCTTTTTCTTTTACTTTTTGGTTTGAGCTTTCTCTGAGACTCACCGAAAAACATCAGAGTCCCATCAGTCAAAAATCAAACAGGCCTTTTATGTGTGTGAAAATGTGGCATAAAATCCAACTGAACAGTCCACATGGAAGTTTAGCATCTGAGTAGAAAGAAATGTGGATAAGCTTAAAAAAAACCCTCATTTATTTTATCTGAAGAATGTAAAGTCATCACATAGCAGAAACAAAACCAGTGAGTACAACAATACTATTAACATATCCATAGAACCAGTGAACACAAGTAAAACCTCTATTTTATCAAGAATTTGGAAGGAAAGGTGCTCTGGGTATGGAAATGGTTGCGCCAGGTCAAAGTATTTTGATTAAAATAAATGTCTTTAAAAGATTAAAGAAGGCATCATTTTGTAAATTATCTGAAATAACCTACGAGCATATAGTAATAGTTACTTGAGCTAGAGGGAATTAGACTCATTTGGAATTTGTTTTAAGGTTTTAGAAAACCTATCATGTGACAGAAGGCTTAACATTTTCCCGATATCATGAAAGGCAAATTTTCTATAACAGAGGACTTGATTACTAGAATAGATTCATGTGCAAAGTCAGCATTAAACCACTGAATAATGTTTAGTCAGTATAAAGCACATCATAGCCTATACTTGCTTGGTAATGTGAATGTACACCAATGTATACCAGATCTTTTTGTACCAGTACCAGTTCTTAATAACAAGTTGTCACATATGCTTAGTCTAATTGTAAAGTTGATATTAAAATGTGCCTGGAAGCCTCTCTTTTCTTGTTCCTCTGTTTGCATAACATGAGCATTCTATAAAATAATACGAACACTCGAGAGCGACCGCGATAGCCTGAGAGTGTTATGACCCGAGCGCCGATCTCGTCCGCGCTCGGGCCATGCATCATCTCTGCCGGCTTTGACAGCAGCGGATTACATTCTGGCTCCCCGGGCTTTTATTGTGACAGCGCTCGGCGGGGCTTCCTGCTGTCAAAGCCGATCAGCTGTTCTGCATCACTGCTCATTAGCGGCCGGCTTTATTAGCGGGCGCTGACAGCAGGTTGATGCAGCAGTATCGTCAAACATGCCTCGTGATTCCTTGGGTGATGTCAACATTCATGTTAAGGTTTGTGTCTTTATTCATGTCTTTGTTCTCGGCTAGATCGTAGGTGGCTGGGTGTAGTCCTACGATCCCTTGGATTCTGTATAGTGTGTTTTTGCCCACAGCGGCTCATAGTTTCGTGTCCATGTCTTGTGTTCGTGTTAATAAAACATCATTGCAAAACTCACTGGCAACTTTTGGCGTCTTATGGTGGCCCGCGAGGGTCACCGCGTGACAGAGAGAGTCTGATCACAATCAAGACAAGGAAGCAAATGGCTGTGTGAAAGCTGTGCCGCCAGCTGTCCATTCATCTGGATTCATGTGCTTTAATAATGCAAAAGTAACCTTTAGATATTAATTTTATGAAGTGTTTGCATGTTATGTCAAAGTTTTTATCTTTGACAATGTGGTGGAGGAGTAGACCACAGAAAATAACCTTAAATACTTTTTTAATGAACAAAGTTATTAAAATACAGTTGATACTCCATCTTTTTCTTGCAGAAGTCGCAGCATAAGTCTTTTTATATGTTGCCGTCCTTCAAAAAGGTTATTAGTGATACTAAATTGTTCTTTACATTTTGAAGGTAATAATGTCACAAACAACGTCAAACTTGTAAGGCCATGTTAAGCAACCTAAAATGGGGCTACACTCCCGATGTAATAAACAATTAGTCCTATATCTCTTGCCATGTGTGTTCAACCCTTAGATCCAACAAGGATTTGCACCTCTGTTCAATCTTTGGTGGTAAACTGGGGTCAGCTGCAGCAGGCACGAAAAATAAGCTGCTATCCCAGTAGTGCAAACAACTACCAACATGCATGCCTGGAAAGAAAGAAAATGTCACAAGCCTCCTTGTGCGCTTTTACGCAGTACACGGAGGAGGGGAAGGAAGAATGGATTTACGTGCAGGATTTCACCACATTTATTAAACACAAAGGCTGACAGTTCAAAAATAATGACATACAATAAGGGAACAGGGTGCATTGAAGGGCAAAACACGATAACGTGCAGCAGGCAGACCACAGTGCACAGTGGCCACAAAAACAAACAATACAATTAATGTCTTAGCTCGGGAAACTAGGAGACCTCTAGGAGGCTCAACTGGCTGGAGATAAAACCTGGGCTAAACAGCCAAAGCGTAGCAGTCGACTGCACAGAGAAACACAAACAGACTAACTCACAGAACAGGAGCAGTCCAATAGTCCAAGCATCCAGTGAGCAAAACACAATCCTTCATTAACGCAGGCAATTAACATCCGTATGACTCGCTCAATGGTCCAGCAGTGCTTGACTGGCAAAGGCCGCCTAAGTGCAAGTACTGCTGGCTCCACAAATTAGGCACACCTAGGCGAGGCGCGGGAAAGGCAATTACCAGAGAGGAATCAGCTGGCTGTCAAGAGAGAGGGGTCGGACTGGCGAGTGTTAAGACAGTGCCCACACAAATGTAGGTCAAAGAGGCTGCCCAACAACCACCGGCCAGAGCGGCAGCTACAGGCATGGAAAAGAAAAAGAACACAGACATAAAAACAACAAGAACTCAAAAGATAACACAATACATAATAAACCCGATACCTGAGCCACAGAGAACGGTCAGAACCGAGCCTACAGGAAAACACTGGCTCGGTTCGTGACAGCATTTCAAATTGGTATAGGACGATAACTGATTTTTTTTTTTATTTAAACAAAATAATTCTGCCTACTGCAGCTTTAAGTGTGGACATGAAAGTACATTGTTGTCTATCTCTGTGTTAGCCCAGTCATGGACCAGCCACCTGCCTGTGGTGTAACTCACGATTTACATGATGTCATGGATGGATGGATGGATGGATGGATGGACCAAAAATCAACCAGAAGCTTTTTACATTTTTGATAGGCCTCTTCTGTCTTTATAAGGCATCCTTTTTCAGCACAAGCCTTAAGAGGAAACGCAAAGACACGGTGAACAGTATACGGCCTTGGTAGAGATTTCTCCAAAATTGTTGACCAACTGAATTCCGTTTAACAAACACATTGGACATCTATCACATAAATTCCTCACTGACCACAGTTTCCCCACAGAGACCACCCTGGCAGAGTACAGAAAGCAGTCTGCCCTGCCAAAGGAGGTAGAAATGAAGCAGCACTGCAACATTCTAGCCTGAAAGAAAAGGAAACTGTGCTGCCTACCAAAATAAACAGTAAATATCAAGAAGCTGACACACTCGCAAACCAGAACTGAATATTTTATTTACTTGGTAAAAGCTGGTATAGGCAAGGAAGCAGCAAAACATAGTAAGCCAGAACAGGTTATAGCCTGAAGGAAAAACCAACAGAGCCCATAAAACTACTCTGCAACCTGCCTTTCCTTTTTATGCATGTTGTCAGTGTTATCTTTTTGCTTTTTCTCTACAGCAGTAT
Organism: Pholidichthys leucotaenia; assembly: GCA_020510985.1. NCBI lineage: Eukaryota > Metazoa > Chordata > Actinopteri > Cichliformes > Pholidichthyidae > Pholidichthys > Pholidichthys leucotaenia. Next base: position 97,227,789 of record CM035843.1, read on the forward strand.
TTCCATGTTATAACTGTTCACTGAGCTTGTACACTGTTTTCTGTTAATTGTGTAATAAATTACGTTCTTGTTGCTAACATACAACAGGCCTGGGCAATAAGGGTCCATCATGTTGTAGAGAGAGCGAGATAGAGAAAAAGAGAGAGCACGCCTTGCTTGTTTCATCAGTAAGGGACACAGTCAGATGATGGGCAACAGTAATAAATGAGCTACAGGCCAGCAGTGAGTCATGAAATCATATCAGCAATCAATCATAATGAAATCAGTAAAATGTACTTTCAGCAGAGAAACGAAGCAGGCCCAGCTGAACTTGCTCCCTGCTTCCTTCCAACAGTCCTTATTGCTGTTAAACAGTACAGCAGCAACGCATCAGATAAGCAGAGCGCCTGTGGCTGTATGATTTGTAGCAAAGCACACTGTGGTTCAGTAACAAACAATGTGCATATCCCCATATATTTGGTGTGGTGTGTTTGATAAAGGTTAAAGATGATGCAAACCTGTCATCTGAGCCACGGGGAACGTGCCCCAACCTTCTCACCGTACAACATCAGCAACATGCCAATGCGACCGCATCATTTCACACTCATACGTAATGGCCTGGAAACAGAATTACTACTAATAGAGTGACTCACTCAGCATGCCCTTTTAACCCTTCAGCTGCCAGGTCTGAGATAGAAAATGTCAACACATTCTGTCCCTTGTTATTTCAAAAATTAGGGCCAGAACACTGTGTCAAAATGACTGAGGATTATAAAGTAATGATTTCCAATAGGGCTCTCGTATTGCTGTCCCACTGCCCCATTTGTTTGGTTTTGACTCCTGTATTTGCTCACACTGGTCATTTTCTACATTATTTGTTTGTTGTTTCATGGCTGTAGTTCATTTTATCTTTTATTTTGTACTTTAATCAAGTTCAGTCAAGCGTGAAGTAATTTTTCATGCTTGAATTCTCCAAGCATCGGTATTTGGGCCGTCATTTTGTGGAAGAGTAAAGCTTTCTGTCCATTTACACAGATAGATTAATAAGTTAGACAAACTCGGCAAGGCATTTTTGCCCATTCTTTCTGTCATGGGTTGTGGCAAGGGCAGGCAGAGGTAAGACCCAAATGCAGGCAGGAGTTATGAAGGGTGGGGATTTTATTTGAACTAAAACAAACAAAAGCCAAGGCACGGAGGCAGGAGAATAATGACAACTTAACACCAATAAATGCACTAAAATAAAACCGAGGCTCGTGGGCTGGGAAAATAAACTCCCCCCTTCCCTCCATTAACAGGACACCAACATCATTTATTAAGATAAGCTCCAACACGGGGTTCAGATCCTGCTGCGGGTCCCCGGTTTTTTAGGTCTTTTTTTTCTTGCTGCAACCAATATAAAATACATTTTACTGTGTATTTCTCTGAATGTCTGTATTATCTCAGCATAGACTGTACAATATAACAAGCTACCCCACTTCAAAATTCAAAATTCATTTATTTGTTATGTTAAAATAACATTTAAAAATCATGTTTCACACATCTACTAGTCTGTAGTTCAGTGCAGGATAAAAGACGGTAAAATAATAACCTAAAAAATAAGTGCAATAATAAAGTAAAATTACACTAGGGTAGACTATACTGTATATATAAAGCTATATTTTCAGAGTAATATAAGCAGCGGGGGTGGAAGAGTGAGGGTGAGAGAGAAGACGATAAAAGAAAGCAGACTTGTCCTTGATCTGATAATTCTTTATGTTTTCCCTGACTACCCCCTTACAGAGAAGGGAAATATTTGGAAGACTTCACTGCCTCTTTTATGTGAGGGCACATGCGGTCAGATAGATTAACCCAGGGTCCACTTATCGAGATGATAACCACATTACGTTTGTACTGATAATCCTGACCCTGAACGTCTGGGTTAGTGAAGCCAGGTAACTGAAAGATACCCTGGGTATGATGAACCTGCTTCGTAGTACAGGCCACTAGAGACTTCGAACTAGGAAAGATGGAAGCACAGGGAAACTCACGAGGGGCTTCTGGGACGACAAAACAGACAGCACCACAAGACAAACATTTAAAGGTAAGGAACAGCTAATAGCACAGCATCATGTCAACAGAACTATAAAGGGGCACATGCACAAACACTAGGAAATCCAACCAAGGAAAAGGGACTAACTGCAGACGTAAATCTGGAACTAACCCAACAGTAAACTGAAAATCACAACCAAGGACCTACAGGAAATACATTCAACATAAAGCAAGTATCAAGTCAAATTAGGCAAGGACAAAACAGGAAATACTTTCAGAATAAAACTAAGATCAACGCAAACTAGACAAGGAAAAACATGGGAAAATTTTGAACAACAGTTTTAGTTTTAACAAACTAAACAAGAGCAAATGATAATATAATCAAGTCCAAAAAAACAGAACCCAAACTCATAACACTTTCATTAACATTGTCTTTCGGCTGCTCTGTTTCAGGATCACCATAGTGTATCATCACCTAATATTGTGATGAGCCACATGTTGATTTTGCAAGGATTTTTACACAGAGTCTCAATTTTGGATGCAGCATTTAGATGGTAGAGTCAGAATGTGGTGTAAACAATGTAAACGAATGAATGCATGCATGGATCATCATGGATGTGCGGCCAACAAATCTGTGTTATGCTAGCAAATCAATATGGATCAATAACTCTGAGGAATGCAAGGTGTACCTATTAAAGTGGTTGGTGAGTGTGTATTTTTACCTAGATTTGAAAGCTTTGAACTGTTTTAATGTTGCAACATAAAATAATATTTATGTGGTGCAAACATAAAACGCAAGCTCCCACAAAAGTTTATGTATTCCTCCCTTTAAAACTCCCTTTGAACCTTAGTCAACTTTTCTGGAAGGATTATCAGAAGACAATACAGAATTGGTAAAACTGGTACTTCCTATAAGTAAAGTTCCATACATGCCTTTTTTAATGTATAGCTATCATAATTGTGAACTCTACACAGGTATAATTTCTGACTAAACATGAACACGCCCATGGGTCTGGAAGAAAGCAAAACCAAAAGGGCTTCAACCAGCAGTGAAATATGGGAATGTGAACATTATTCACTTAAGTTTTATGCAATGCAAAGTGTTATCATGAGATGGCCCAGCGGGATTGTGTGTTTTGTTTTTAAAATAAACACCACAAGAGTTGACATAACAATGCAAGGAAAGCAATGTTTTAACCCATGTACATACAAACCTCAGTTTCCGTACGATGCAAAACATTGTGTGGACAGCTTGTGAGCAAAGAGAGATCTCATCAGCTGCATGGTTTATAAGGAAGTTATGTCACTAACAGGGGGATGTTGTATTAATCAGATGCATTCACATTCAAGACAGGATTTAATAATGGAAATTGTACATTAAGTACTAAGAATTTTAAATGCAGGTGTGGAAATTAGGTTCATCTGGATCCCGGCACACACTGGAGTAGATGGGAATGAACTAGAGGATAAACATGCAAAATGTACAACTAGGAAGAAATAAGCGAGTATGAATGTGAAATATAGCAAAGCAGAGATCAAGAGCATCATCAAATCACAAATTTAAAAGAAGTGGCAAAAAGTGTGGGGCAGAGGAAATAAAAGGTCAGGATTTGTACTTATACAGTAGCATACAAAAGAAAGTAGGAGAGTCAAGAGAATTTCACAGCGGTAGAAAGGAGAACATAATATCCAGATTAAGGTTCGGTCACACAGGTCTGAAAAACACTTTATTCATAATGAGAAAGCATCCAACTGGTAAATGTGATTATTGTGGCAACGACAAAACAGTTGAACATATACTGTATATCTGCATTGCCCAAAATATCAGTTAGCCTGGTTATCATTGGTAGATACTCTACACAGGAATAAAACCCAGCTTAATATTACCGCGATATTGCAGAAAAGCTCAAGAGATATTGTATATAAGGCAATATTTAGGTTCATAAAGGGGACAGGTGCAATTTCAAGAATATAGGGGGTAAGCCATTCAGATTCACACTCCATTCCAGAAGGTGGCAGAAATGCACTTGCAAGCTGTTTGACAACCACCATAAAACAACTGAAAAAGAAGAAGGAAGAGGGATGTCCCAGGAGGGACAATGTGGCCACAGGGGAAGCAAGACACCATGCTAGAGAGAAGCAGTGGGACAGTTGACTGTGCTGTTTCCCCTTGAGAGGAGCACTTTTTCTCTTTGAACAACTGTTTCACCTAAACTATAAACAGAACTGCTAAGTGTTCTGACCTGAAGCTGCCAGCGCTAGTCAAGAAGCAAGCTTGAGGCCTAAAACTAACAAGCAAAAATTTGAACGACCCAAATACATGATTACCCAGCCATAGAGGCTGATGTCCGGGAACCCCAGCACAACAAGGTTGAGGATATAAGGGACTGGCAGCAGTGAAGTAAGTCCACACACCCTCATGCTCCCTTGCAGCGATGCTATAATAAGTATGGTGCTACTTATTGGAAGCTAATGTTGTACTACTCAAGATCAAAGTCTTGACATGGACTCAAACCCTTGAAGTTCTGATTTTGTCTCTGTCTATAAACTCTGGTCCTGGTCACATCAACACTGCTGGACACCTCTAGATGGTTAAACATAAACTGTGGTAAATAGAAATGATTGCTGCAGTATGAGTGGATGGCCTTGACAGCGGAATTGAACTGAACTAAATATGGGGTAAAATGCTTAACTCTTGGATGTTAACAATGTATACTTACTGTGTACCGTTACCAAGAACTGAATACCTTTGTGTTTTTCTAGATAACTCCAATGGCATAATGCACAGCAGCCATGTCCAGCACAGTGCTCAACAGCTGAAGCTCTGTCAGACAAGTAAGATAGATTTTGAGGTTGAGAGTGATAGGTACATTACACTGAACTGCTGTGGGAATCTTACCTACTGTAGCCATGAACTCAAAGATGGAGAACTCTCTTTGGAGCCTCACAGCACACCCACAAATAAAGCTCTCATCATTTTTCTCTGTCTTCATAAATGTGCATAGAATTTATAATACCTTATCAAAGAGATATGCTGCCGATGGCCAACTTGAGAAGATGCATGCATCTGCGTCAGCTCCCTATAACTGTTCACACTTTTGGTCCCATTAATCAATAATCTTATTGTCTCACTCTTCATCTCTCTTTCTCACCATCACAGAGCAGTGCATCACCCAGTAGAAAAGCTCAGCAGCCTCAGAAAAGACAGATATGAACCTATCACATGTTAAATCATCTGGGAACTTGGAAGTATGGAGTGATAGGATGGCCATATGTTGGAGTGAAAGAGAGACAGACAGCTTTTGTAAAAGCTGAACTATGGACCAGTCTAGTTACAAAGTTGTGATATGGATATCCTCATTAGAAGAGATAAATGTCAGCAGAAGGAGGAGTGAACTAAACATGGCTAAAATTGAAGGGTAATGGCACACTTCCTGAGACAGTCCCTTATGGGAGTTACAGACAGTGTTGCACTGGGATGTCTTCTCCCAGTGGGATGTGGCCGAAACACCATGCACAACATACTCATTTTATATGACCCTAGGCCACACAGCTACTGTAAGCAGTTGAAGCTACAGCAGGTGTCAGTCCTATCATACCTCTGTGCATTCAACTCCTTTCCCTATTCTTTAATGCTGAACACCAAGCTGAAAAAACAGTATCACTCACATGTTCTCTGGTTTGACTTGACCAGGGTGTGAACCTACATTATGAACAGCAGCTCGGCGGCAGATGCTAGATCGCCACCTTAGTTTCACCGCTTAATAGATGTATAATGAGTTTGTATTGAGTGAGATGGAACCAGGAAAACAAGAGACAGGCCATATGTCTATCCATCCAGCTGCAGTCCAAGCAAAGAACTCCAGACTGCCACCCAATCCACAGAACACCTATGATCCCGATGGTTCCTCATGCAGGTGGTGAGCCCTCTGGAGGGTGGACCCATGTGGCTCCTCATAAGAAGACCCATCACAAACACAAAAATACATTTTTCAGCGAGCACCCCATCTAAAACTTTAGGACAGAGCATAACACCAGGACTTGATGGAGATCAGAATTTATGAGTTCTGGTTGGAATCTTCAAATGGAACGTGCCCTGATGGAGAATTTCTGACTGTTAAAGTTAGGCAGCTCTTGCCATACCTGAATATGGATGAATCTGGTAGGATGACTATCCATGTACCACACATCACTGAGCTGTTTAACTGTAATATTTAGCAGTTTGATTTTATATGTCGGTCATAATATAGTATTGCCCAGCTTCTCTAAACTCTATAAACATATCATTACCAAATTACCATGTACTGTATTGTTTTGGGTCAGGGTTACTAAAACATAGCTAACAAGAAAGTCAGAGCTTTTATACTTGTTTTGCTGGAGCACTGTTAAAAAGGAAGTGAGGTTATTCTGACATCATTGGGTGTCTAACGCAGTGTTTGTCAACCTTTTTTTTTTTGAGCAAAGGACCCCTTTTTACATTCAAAAAATCCAGCACCCCAACAACCAAAAATGTTACAAAATGATACACTGTAGCTCATTACAGCATATGTAATGACAGTTTAGTCGTAATTGGTTTATACTCACTCATTGTGAAACCTGGGCCTGCTTAAATGAACACAAACCTGATACCCTGGCTGGAACTGAAGAAAAGCATAAATGAAGCTCTATTCCTCCACAGCTCTGTCTCTCTCTTGTTTTAGTTTTTATAGCAGTCAGGCTTGAAAAGCCCAGATTTTTCTCATTAAAGTTACCTGTATCTTCGTGTGCTCAGGGAGATAAACAAAATAGTCCATGTTTTTATCATGACGTGATGGGTGTTTTTTTTTGGAGATGACATACTGTATAAGCGTGCATGGGGTCATGACACTGTTGAATAGCTTTTCGAAATGTAACTTTCGCTGTACAGTTTTGTCTTCTTAACTTTCTTTTGACAGCTGCTCAGCCCTTCACCTGTGTTAGAATTTTGTCCTGGGCCCAGTTTAGAGTCTGACTCTTTCCTCTTCAAATATTTATCCGTCACTGTTTTTCATCTAGTCATCAAAACCTAGCACACCTTAACAAGGTTAACCTCCATAAAACACATGCATCACTCTATATACTGTATAATTCAAGAAAATCTGTGTGTGTGTGTGTCTTCTTATTCTTCTTTTAGATTTGATTGGTGGTTGGCAACCAGCTTCCAGGTGCATTACCGCCATGATCATAGGACTTGCTAAAAGATCATAGGACTCGCTATGACATCATCAAGGATCAAAGGCAGGCATCACTCACGATCATAGAACATCAAAGATCAAAGGCAGGCATCACTCACGATCATAGGACTTGCTATGACATTATCAAAGATCATAGGACTTGCTATGACATCATCAAAGATCAAAGGCAAGCATCACTCACGATCACAGGACTCGCTATGACATCATCAAAGATCAAAGACAGGCATCACTGAACGAGTGGTGACGTGCTTGCTTACACCCTTGCTTACACTTGCTTTCATTGGGCATGCAGAAATACTTCCTTATACTTGGTTTATACCGGCATGCACGGGCATGCACAGGTATGCACTAGTAATCATCACTCTTCACTCTATAAAAGCAAGAAATCTCTGTGTGTCTGTGTGTGTGTCACGCTTCATAGGACATCATAGGACGGCCTATGATCTCTGCCTGAGCATCATAGGACGTCCTATGAACTCAGGCATCATAGGACAACGAATGTGTCTTTATGATGTCGCATAGACCACAGAGATCATAGGACGATTTGTCTTTATGATGTCACACATAGATTTGTCTATGTGTTTATGTGCATAGGACATGTGTCTTTATGATGTCATATGATCACTGCCTGAACATCATAGGACGTCCTATACCATGTGTCTTTATGATTTTCATGAGATAGGCTCCAGCCCCCCCCGCGACCCGAACAGGATTAAGCGGAAGAAGATGAATGAATGAATGAATAATCCTGTCCATCAACGGGAATTACGACACACCTATCTCTCAACCAGTGGTCTCAACGAAGAAGAAGAAGACCCACCAGATGGAGAGGAATAGAATGACGACAACTGCTGCACGTCAGAAAAGATGCCATGAAGAAACACCTGAGGTTCCAGCAGTACATCGCACCCATCTGACCCAGGAGGACACCCTTCACCAGCATAGGGTACGACAGACTTTAAAGCACGTTTCTAGGACATCGTAGGACGGCCTATGATCTCTGCCTCATCATCATAACGCGTCCTATGAACTCAGGCATCAGAGGACAACTCACCATGCATACATGACGGCAAATGTGTAACATCATAGGACGACTCGCCATGCCTACATGACGGCAAATGTGTAACCTTGACGAATGTCAGTCTACACTACAAATGTGTAAAATGCCAAGCAAAGCGCTGATTTTTCTCCGGGTGCTCCAGTTTCTTGGTTTCTACGGGCATGCACGGGCCTTCCTGAACAGGGTCGAAAGCCACTTTTTCAGGATCGTGCCCATGAACTGGAATTACAACACACCTATCCCTCAACCAGTGGTCTGAACGAAGAAGAAGAAGACCCACCAGATGATGTCTATATGACGGCACATAGACAGAGCACATGACTCCCTACAAGACATATACTGTATATAGACACAGGTAAGCAACATAACACAGAACAGTGACAGGCAGGAGAAGAAGTAACAAGTAGGGGTAAACAGCCCCAGATGGTAGGGCATATTTTGTGTGATTTTTATGTTTTGCTGCATACAAAAGCTGTCACATGTGATTGCCACTTTGTGCTGTGTTGCTATACCAACTGTCCTGTAACTGGCAAGAATTCTGTTCCAATGCATCCCCTCTACGGGCATGCATGGGTTTCTATGGGCATGCACGGGTATGCACTAATAATAATAATAGTAAGACTGTTGCCATACTGCGTTCATATTGCCACCTACTGACATGGAAGAGCCACTACAGAACCCATGCACAACAACGGCAAATTATTTGCAACTTTTTGGACCAATTAAGAAGTGAAATTAGACATTTTTCCATGGAACCCTTAAGGTTCTCTCACAAAACCTCCATTTTCCTAGGAACCTTGGTTGAAAACACTGGTCAAACATACCTTGAATGAAGCATTAGCTCCTCACATGAGAATATGATAAAATGTAACATCTCGAAGATGGTCACGTCACAGATTTTCAGATGTTCCCCATTTCAAAATCCCTCAACTCTGAGTTCAGATGTGGGTGGGAGATGGAGGATGGAGCCAAAAATTGCAGATTCACTTCTTTTTAATCATTAAACTCATATTAGTTAGTTTCACAACCACTAAAGGTCATTTTATTGAAGATCTAACAATGAAGCATAATTCCTACTAGTAAACCCACTCTATATGGTAATTTTTCAGTTTTTAGCCCACTCATACAGTGCTGTCCAAGCTAATTAATCAGTTGGTCTCAAGCCTGCATTTAAGCAGTATGGCCAAAACACTACATCACCCACATCTTAACCACAGAGTTACTTAACCCTAAGTAACGCAAAAAAAAAAAAAAAAAAAAAAAAACTGAGGACAAGGAAGTTCATAAAACTGACAAATGAAACACAATCTGTTACACTTTCTGAAGCCATTCCTTCAAATCTGACAAGCCCATGCCAGTTTCCATTACAAATTGCCATTTTCACCACCCTGTGTCAAACAGCTGAAAAGCTCCACAGTGAAACTGAAGTCAGAAATGGGCAAAGAGGGACAGTGACATTATTTTTGAGCATTTATTATTACTAGTGCATACCTGTGCATGCCCACGCATACCCGTGCATGCCCGTAGAAACCAAGTACAGTGGGGTAAAAAAGTATTTATTCAGCCACCAATTGTGCAAGTTCTCCCACTTAAAAGATGAGAGAGGTCTCCAATTTTCATCATAGGTATACCTCAACTATGAGAGACAAAATGAGAAAAAAAAAAATCAGAAAATCACATTGTCTGATTTTTAAAGAATTTATTTGCAAATTATGGTGGAAAATAAGTATTTGGTCACCTACAAACAAGTAAGATTTCTGGCTCTCACAGACCTGTAACTTCTTCTTTAAGAGGCTCCTCTGTCCTCCACTCGTTACCTGTATTAATGGCACCTGTTTGAACTCTTTATCAGTATAAAAGACACCTGTCCACAACCTCAAACAGTCAGACTCCAAACTCCACTATGGCCAAGACCAAAGAGCAGTCAAAGGACACCAGAAACAAAATTGTAGACCTGCACCAAGCTGGGAAGACTGAATCTGCAATAGGTAAGCAGCTTGGTGTGAAGAAATCAACTGTGGGAGCAATTATTAGAAAATGGAAGACATACAAGACCACTGATAATCTCCCTCGATCTGGGGCTCCACGCAAGATCTCACCCTGTGGGGTCAAAATGATCACGAGAACGGTGAGCAAAAATCCCAGAACCACACGGGGGGACCTAGTGAATGACCTGCAGAGAGCTGGGACCAATGTAACAAAGGCTACCATCAGTAACACACTACGCCGCCAGGGACTCAAATCCTGCAGTGGCAGACGTGTCCCCCTGCTTAAGCCAGTACATGTCCAGGCCCGTCTGAAGTTTGCTAGAGAGCATTTGGATGATCCAGAAGAGGACTGGGAGAATGTCATATGGTCAGATGAAACCAAAATAGAACTTTTTGGTAAAAACTGAACTTGTCGTGTTTGGAGAAGAAAGAACACCATACCTACTGTGAATCATGGGGGTGGAAACATCATGCTTTGGGGCTGTTTTTCTGCAAAGGGACCAGGACGACTGATCCATGTAAAGGAAAGAATGAATGGGGCCATGTATCGTGAGATTTTGAGTGAAAACCTCCTTCCATCAGCAAGGGCATTGAAGATGAAACGTGGCTGGGTCTTTCAGCATGGCAATGATCCCAAACACACCGCCCGGGTAACGAAGGAGTGGTTTCGTAAGAAGCATTTCAAGGTCCTGGAGTGGCCTAGCCAGTCTCCAGATCTCAACCCCATAGAAAATCTTTGGAGGGAGTTGAAAGTCCGTGTTGCCCAGCGACAGCCCCAAAACATCACTGCTCTAGAGGAGATCTGCATGGAGGAATGGGCCAAAATACCAGCAACAGTGTGTGAAAACCTTGTGAAGACTTACAGTAAACATTTGACCTCTGCCATTGCCAACAAAGGGTATATAACAAAGTACTGAGATGAAGTTTTGTTATTGACCAAATACTTATTTTCCACCATAATTTGCAAATAAATTCTTTAAAAATCAGACAATGTGATTTTCTGGATTTTTTTTTCTCATTTTGTCTCTCATAGTTGAGGTATACCTATGATGAAAATTGGAGATCTCTCTCATCTTTTAAGTGGGAGAACTTGCACAATTGGTGGTTGACTAAATACTTTTTTACCCACTGTATAAGCAAGTATTTCTGCATGCCTGTAGAAAGCAACTGTAAGCAAGCATTTCTGCATTCCTGCCATTGATCTTTGATATGGTTACCATGGCAACAGTAACCATGGTGATGCCTGCCTTTGATCTTTGACATGGTTACCATGGCAACAGTAACCCTGGTGGAACCTGCTTTTGATCTTTGATGTCACCACTCGTTCAATGATGCCTTTGATCTTTCATGTTGTTATGTTGTAGTTTGGGACTGTTATTGGTGAGACACGGGTGGAGGCCCCGCCTTTCCAGTTCCGCCACCACCCAAGGTATAAGAGAGCAGTGAGAGGGAGGGGCGGTCTCTTGGCCACCTCTCTGCCTGGTGGGTACGCTGGTGTACTGTGAAGAGTCTCTTAATAAACCTGTGTTCAGCCTAACACCTGGCCTCATCCTTGGCTCCTACTACTGACATAACATTTGCTGAAGAGGATAAAAGCTATGGACGCATGTGTCACATCCATCCGGCCATTTCTGGAGCTTCCCAGTGAGCCGCCCGTCCCTTGGGCAAGTTGGTTTGCCGCGTTTCAAATGTACTTGGTGGCACTGGACTTTGGGAGGTTGGCGAAGTTGAGAGTGCATGCACTGTTGGTTCATAATTTGGGAATGGAAGGACAACGTATTTTGAGTATTCTGGGCGAATGTGATAGCTTGGAGGATGTTGTGGAGCTAATGGCGTGACATTTTCGCGCCCCAGAAAATGTCATCATTCACAGGATTCAGTTTCGACAGCGCCGCCAGCGGGTCGGCAAGCCAGTGCAGCGGTTTGTGGCAGACCTGCGTCAACTGGCCAGGGACTGTCAGTTTGGATCACTGGAAGAAGAGCTGGCAGAACATACTATCTGCCCTGCTACGAGGTCGAAGCTACTTACGTTCTTGGGCGAACTGATATTATCCATGGCCATCGATTTAGCTCAGCAGTTAGAGGCAGCAGGGAAGCTATCACGGGAGCTCAGTGAGAGTGTGCCACACCAACAGTCTGTTCCACCGTCGATGGCGCAAGCACTGGACCCAGACAGCGACAACAGCGTAGAGGGTGATGGAGGCTGCACTAATGCTGTAAAGATAAGGTCCGCCCCAGGAACACCCATGTGTTTGGGTTGTGGGTCCATGAAGCACCGCTATAAGGCCAGAGAATGTTCGGTGAGAGGGAAACACTGTGGCAAGTGCGGGCTGTTGCATCATTTCACTAGGGCATGCCACAGATCCGAGCGAGGAGGTCCGTGGCATGAAGAGGACTCTTGCGCCCTCACGGTTGTTCATGCTGTGTCTCCGAGCACCAACGGTCACACATACTGTATGATAGAGTTGGACGGGATGGAAGTGTTGTTGTGGATTGACGCAGGAGCGATGGGCTCCATGCCAGATTGGACAACCGTGAGATGTTTTTCCCTGCATGTCAGAATTGAGAAGGACCTGGCGCCACTTTGTGGTTGTGGAGGAGGATGGCTAGCCACGATGGGAGCGTTGTAACTGACGGCTCGGCATGAATCAGCCGAGACGTGGGACCGTTCGATCCTGGGTGTGGTAGGCGGCACAGTGTGGGATGAGGAACTGCCTGGCACCCTGGAGAGTGAGCAAGACCAACCCCACCCAGGGCCATCACAGGAGGGTTCCTGTGCCAGAACTCAAGTAGCCGTAGATGAGGGAACTGGGCGACACGATGGGACACCTGTGACGGCGGGTGGCGCCAAGTGGTTGGCTCCTTCTGTCCCCAGATGTCAGCTGGAAGGGACCAGAGGATTTCGAGTCAGAATGGTGAGGGTAGCAGCGGAACTGAAAGCGGTTGGGCAGGACCGGCTGGCACAGTAGAATGACATGCCAAACAGGAACACTGTAAGCTGAATAGGGCTCCTCTGGGGGTCGTGGATGTGGTCAGGGCCCGGCAGGAAGCACGGTCGTGGAGGATTCGGGCCAAGCATCGGATGGAAGAACACCAGGGGCAGCTGGAGGTGGTGGCAATACGGGAGGATTCCTATCTCCAGCTATCAGGTGGCTCATGGAAGCATCCAAATGAGCTGTGGTGCACCTGGGAGGAGATTGGTGGGCTTGATCCTGGACAAGGGACGTCCCCGATAGTGGTGAAGAGGAGGCGCATCGGGGTCAGATCAGCCAGCGGTGACCTGGTGGGTGGTCCTTCCTTTGGAGCAGACTGATGGTTGGACGGTTCGCTGAGGGAAGAGAGGGGGACCAGGAATTTGTTTTGATGGTTATTGTGTTTTCATGTTTCAATCAATTTAAAAAAAAACACTCTCAAGTTTGTTGGTTGGTTATGTTTGGGGGATTAATTTCATGTGTTGTTTAGGTTACATCATGGCGGTATTTTGTGTTGTATTGTTTATTGTGAAAATAAGCGGCAGAATAATCCACTTCGCCGTGAGGGGTGCAATGGCAGTCTACCTGTCTTCCCCGAGTGTAGTCCTTTTAGAATGACTGTGTTAGGCCATTTATGTTTGTTTCTGTCTTTAGAGCGTGTTTCAGGTTCCAAATTTTTTTTGGGGGGGGTGAATTGTGTGTGTGGCCTTACAGCTTTTGTGAAGGGGGGGAGTGTTATGTTGTAGTTTGGGACTGTTATTGGTGAGACACGGGTGGTGGCCCCACCTTTCTGGTTCCACCACCACCCAGGGTATAAGAGAGCAGTGAGCGGGAGGGGCGGTCTCTTGGCCACCTCTCTGCCTGGCGGGTACACTGGTGTACTGTGAAGAGTCTCCTAATAAACCTGTGTTCAGCCTAACACCTGGCCTCCTCCTTGGCTCCTACTACCAACATAACAGATGTCATAGCAAGTCCTATGATCTTTGATGATGTCATAGCGAGTCCTATGATTGTAAGTGATGCCTGCCTTTGATCTTTGATGATGTCATAGCGAGTCCTGTGATCATGAATGATGCCTGCCTTTGATGATGTCATAGCGAGTCCTATGATCTTTTAGTGAGTCCTGTGATCGTGAGACATAGAGATTTCTTGAATTATATATAGAGTGATTATAAGATGTTTTCTTGGTTGACTGCTTTTAAAATGCTTTGTAAACAGCAGGGAGTACTACAAATACACACACAACTACTATACTCATGCTGCAGTCTAATTTCGTGAAGTCAGCATCACTCACAGCAACCCAGCCCATGTTCCTAAGAGAAAGCTTTTTACACCACGGTAGTGGACTGTATCTATGACTCAAATCACAAAGCAATCAACTAATCCTCCCCTCCTCACTCATCTTTATACCTACACCTCATTCTGAGGAAATGTGTTTGACCTATAACAATGAGTGTGCTTCATAACGCCTACTTACACACACAAGATAGTGGCATTAATAAGCACTTTGAGCAAAATAGAAATGTCATCCTTTTAGCTTGAGAAGTTTATTTGGAAATAAAAGGAGCATTAGGCGGTCTACCAAAGACGGATATACGTAACCTTTAAAAGCAGATATGAGGTCTTACACAATTTATTCAAAACCACAATATCATCTCTAATGCTTTAAAGTGCATATTACAAAACAGACTTTAACTATTAGCCAGAACCACACATCCATCGTCTGTGTTGGTTACATTCACAAAGACAAACCGGCTCGCGGTGCTGTGATCTAATCTGAAGGCAAATATAGATCCCATCAGCTGGCAGAAGATGGATCAGATTTGTCAAGTTGCCTTTGAAGACCAGGCAGGTCACGCCAAAACAAAGCTCTCAAATAACAAACCCTCACTATGCTAATACCTACCCCTGTCCTTTGGTTTGCCTGCACAGTTTTATCATGTTTTATAGACTAGAAATGAGAAATCTCCCATAGTTTTCAAATTTCTTCACTTTGCTCTAATTTAAAAAAAAAAAAAAAAAAAAAGCTATGTTAATCAACTGTAATTAAGGTTGCTGATGGTTGTGTATTTTGTTTTATGGTCAATGGTAAATGGCGCTGACTTATACAGAGCTTTCTTCTCATACCTGGATGACCAAAGAACTTTACAGATTCGGCTATCTATCCATTCTCACACACACACGTTTGTGGGTTTTAACCTTCTATTTTTTTTTGTCAAATTACTACACTGTAAACCCGAACGGTACAAGTTTGATAAACAAAATGACTAGTAAATACTCAAAACTCTTTAAAAGGTTAATTTTGCCACAAATTTTTTGAGTCATGTGAATAAGTTTTGCATTGTAAGTTTACAATGCTCAACCATCCATCCATCCATCCATCTTCTTCCGCTTAATCCTTTTCGGGTCGCGGGGGGCTGGAGCCTATCCCAGCATCTTTGGGCGAGATGCAGGGTGCACCCTGGACAGCTCGCCAGTCCATCGCAGGGCCAACACAGAGAGACAGACAACCATTCACTCTCACATTCATACCTAACTTTGATTTATTTTTGTCATTGCACTCAAACAGTTTAACAGTGTGACGTTACCTATATACCGTATATACTGCTCAAAAAGATAAAGGGAACACTTTGAAAACACGTCAGATTTTAATGGGAAAAAATAAGCTGGATATCGAAATTGTGGCAGGCTAGTCCAGCTTACTCAGATTAAAAAGTGTTCCTTTAATCTGAGTAAGCTGGACTAGCCTGCCACAATTTTGATATCCAGCTTATTTTTTCCCATTAAAATCTGACGTGTTTTCAAAGTGTTCCCTTTATTTTTTTGAGCAGTATTTTATATATATATATATATATATATAGTATATATACTGTATATATACGTATATATATATTTAGAGAGAGAGAGAGAGAGAGAGAGAGAGTTTGAGTTTTAAAATAATGGCTTTATTGTACAATTCAAAAATGTAAGAACACCAATATCATGCCAGAGAGAGAGAGAGAGAGAGAGAGAGATTTTTGGTCTCCCTATGAAAAATGCTTGAGTAGATTTTTTTTATTTATTTTTTCTTCTCCTGTAGCTTAGTTTGTCTTTCTACATCAGTTGTGCATAATGCAAACATCTCCTGGTTAGTGTAATCCTCACACATTTTATTGGCATGCATGTTTGAGCATGGCCTGATGATTTGCAAAGAGGTTTGAGCATAATTGGATCTTAAAATTTGTGTCAATGATATATTTTATGAAACAAAAATAATATAAAAAACATATAATATGTAATATACAGAGTTCTATTTTTTGTTTTAAAAAACACCTTCACAGTTGAGGTTCAATGGTGTACTGAGCTGTTTTCTGGTGCACACACAGATATATAGCCTTAATTACCTTCTAAAACTAAGGAGTGCATGGGCAATATTGTACTTTAAAACCATATCAATTAATCAAAATACCCAATGTGAACCAGAACTGAGTGTCTTAGTAACAGGCTAGAACCTTCTTTGCAGTGTTGGGCCGTAAAGAGTTACGCTTAAATGCATAAACTAACTTGCACAAAATTGTACTTGACTGAGTGATGTCAAAAAAATGGACACAAATAATGGGGAAATAAAATCCACACATTTGAGAAAGTTTCGAAATGTCATTATTGGTAATAAAGGTCTAACCTGACTTTAATCAAACCTTTTTATAAAATTTGATCAAACAAAGATGAATCCACACATTTCTGATTAACAGTGCCAACTTAACTTTTATAAAATTAGCTTTCAGGGGTGTAAGATGCACTTAGAGCTAGAGGCTATCATATTTACTTTTGTGAATGGGAAAGTTTATTTTCATGATTTTAAAATCAATTTATCACCCAGCCCTAGTTGCCTTTTATGGTAGGGAGTAAAGTCCCTGAAGGAGATGAAACATGGGCCTTACTGATGAACAAACAAAATTGTGCAGTTTTTGTTGGCTTCTTTCACCAAGGAATCCATCCAGTACATGCAAACTAAAATAACTGATCACAGAGGAGATCTGTCAGCAGTACTTTCAGATTTTAAGCTATGTCCCAAGCATCATTATGTTGAACACCATCCAGAGCTGACAAGATGGTTTGGGCCTTTGGTTCATCTATGGACTATGAGGTTTAAATGAAATATTCTTTTAATAAGAGTGATACAGGACACCAAGAACTTAAAGAATGTGTTGAGTGTGGGATAACCCCCACAACAGACTGGGACAGGCACAGCGTTTGGCTAGAGCAATTAACAGAACAGTGAAATGTGTGCATTAATGTCAACAGGCAGCCCCGCTTCTTCTGGCTTTTTCCGGCCAGCAATCTCCTTATTGTTATGTGTGTCTCTCAAATGCAAATGCCCATACCTACTGCTGTGAATGCCTTTCATGTATTGTCTGTAGTTGGGTATATAAGCTGCATTGCTCTGTAACTCATGCTCTCACTCTCGCACTCTGACGACTGCTTCTACTACTGCTGCTGAGAGCCTGAGGACCCGCTCCGGCCTGCGACCACGAGGGCTGGAGCGAGTTCCTATGATGGCGGTATGATTTAATAAACCTACTTAAAACCCTCAGTTCGCTGCCTTACTTTAACATCCGCCACACTGGTGACCCGACGCTGAAAAGAACACGCTGCCAGCGAACGCAGCACCCGGCGGTGATTCTCCGACGACAAGCGAACGCAGCAGCCTGACGCAAATGATCTGCCCTCCCTTCTGCTTCAGGGAGACTTCGACGCAGAGTTACCAGGCGAAACTCTCCGGAGACCACCCACGACCGGGACAGCTGCAGAAAACTTCATGGTGAGATCTGCACGCCTGGGATCCGCACATCCACGCTGGGACCGGCCGCTCTCACAGCTCCTCCACACGAGAGCGCACGCACCTCGTCCCCTCTCCACGACGGCGACCTCCAGGGCCGACGGAGAATGCAGCGCGTGGACCTGAATGCACCATGACCCAGCACAGCGAACTACCACAGCAACTACAACAGGTGTGGGGAGACTTGAATAACGAAACCGAATTGTCTTTCATTCCAGTTTATTCAAGTAATCATTCCACTGTCTGCTCTCATTCTTGAGCAGCGAACAAAGAGAGTGAACACACCAAAGGTCTCTCATTTAAACATTCTGACATCAAACCATTTCCCTCGCGGGGGAAATCACACATCTCTCTCAAAATCTCTTTATTCACATTCATTAGCCTTTTATTTACATAACTCCCCCTTCTCTCTTCTCGAGCCTCAGTGGTCAGGAAGTCTTCTGTCCCCTGTCCTCCGCAGGGGGTCCAGGCTCTGTGGCTCCGCACCGCAGGGGGCTGGCTCTCCTTCATCGTGGTTAAATCACATATGCAGTGTCCAACATATACATGTCTCACAACACAGCCATAACAGGGATGATTATCGGCGTCGACTACGCTGATCTCCAGCAAGCTCCCTGACCCTGGTTCTCCTCTCCAGCTGGCCCACCACGCACGGAACCCCGGCACACACACCGGGGAGTTACGAGGACGGCGCACCACGCACGGGACACATACAGCTCCACAGACCGCCATCCTCCTTCGCCGCTGCACACAGAGCCTTCAGGGTTGCTCGTACACCTGAGGCCCGCACGCAGTTTGCTCACAGGATTTTCTAATGGTCTTAGCCATGGCGCACATAGGGAATTCAGCAGTCTGCGGTCCCCGAGGGCTTTAAGGTTGTGCCCGCACCTAAAGTCAACACGCCAAGTCCCTTTGTTTTTGTTTTTTTTCTTACAGCCGCCACGCAGCCTCGCCGCTCCTGTTTTTTCTTCACGGCCGCTATTAATCCTTGCAGGACTTAATCGCGAGAGGAGTCAGTGACTAATTTTTTTTCTTTTACAGCCGCTGTGGATCTCCGCACGTTCAGCGGGACAGCCCCTCAACATCGCGGATCCACAAGCAATTTTTACGCGTCCCAGATGATTTCGCCGTCCCGGGCCGGCATTTGCTACCCCCCACCCCCCTCCACCTCCGCCTGCACAGAGCTTTCCCTGCTCGCTGCCAAAGCCGGGCTATCGAGGCCTCGGCCGCCTGCCGAGCCCTCTGGGGGGAGCGTGTGGGATAACCCCCACAACAGACTGGGACAGGCACAGCGCTCGGCTAGAGCAATTAACAGAACAGTGAAATGTGTGCATTAATGTCAACAGGCAGCCCCGCTTCTTCTGGCTTTTTCCGGCTCAGTACTGTGATGTTAATGTGCCATTCATGCATTGTTCATTCTTCCTGCCCTTACTGTGATCCAATGACTGATAACAATATGTAGATGTGCCTTGTAACCTCTTTTGTCCTGCAGCTCCGGAGCAGAGGCGAATTCCGGCCAGCAATCTCCTTATTGTTATGTGTGCCTTTCATGTATTGTCTGTAGTTGGGTATATAAGCTGCATTGCTCTGTAACTCATGCTCTCACTCTCGCACTCTGACGACTGCTTCTACTACTGCTGCTGAGAGCCTGAGGACCCGCTCCGGCCTGCGCCCACAAGGGCTGGAGCGAGTTCCTATGATGGCGGTATGCTTTAATAAACCTACTTAAAACCCTCAGTTCGCTGCCTTACTTTAACATCCGCCACATGAGAACATTTGCTTCCAGGCATCGACACATGATGGCCCATCACCTCAGTGCACCATTATTTTTCAGACCCTACATACAAGCCTCCATTCTCACCTCTGTCCAAGTTGCTACTCTGACTCAAGTGACAAAAGACTTCATAGTGACCAGTTCAGACAGCCAAAACATACATAGTACATCAAAAGTCTCCATAAGTGACATAGAGTATGTAGATGAAATGTTTGTTTCTGCAGACCAGGCAGGAGGATTGCCAAAGTTTAGCAGGACTGAACATTTTCTACTTGTGAACAACTCTAATTTCTTTCTTTGAAGGAACTGGTACAGGGCTGGTCCAGTGAGCATTTAAGATCCTTCAAACTAACATCATCGGACCACTTTGCTGTGTCAACTGTCTCACCTAAATGACACAGTAAGTCTCACAGTGTATTGATGGATAATTGCCGTTAATGCGGAAAAGATTAATTTTGATTGAGAGACTAAAAGGATTAAAACAATTTAGAAGTGAGCACAAGTACAATCTCCTAGAATAGTTTAAAGAAAAAAAAATATACCATTTAATGATCTCATTAATGCTTATTTTCTCTTCAACAGTCCATACTTCCACAGACATTGTGAGGAAGATGACTTTGTTTTGTTTTGGGAAATTTTATTTTTTTTTGTGCAGGGCTAACTATACATTATACACAAACTCTTCTCAAACCAGTGTTGCCAACTTGGCAACTTTCTCGCTAGATCTGGCAACTTTTCAAATCTTCTTGGTGACTATTTTTGGTCAAAAGCAACTAGTGACAAATCTAGCGACTTTATGGAGTTATTGGAGACTTTTCTGGTGTTTTGGAGACTCTGATATGAAAGCACTATTGCTCTTAAGGTGCCTTCACACCAAATGCAAACCGGC
Organism: Pholidichthys leucotaenia; assembly: GCA_020510985.1. Classification (NCBI taxonomy): domain Eukaryota; kingdom Metazoa; phylum Chordata; class Actinopteri; order Cichliformes; family Pholidichthyidae; genus Pholidichthys; species Pholidichthys leucotaenia. The sequence goes on from CM035843.1 coordinate 97,248,511, forward strand.
AGTGCAAATGCATACAAAGACAATGGAAAGAGATGAGCACATGCAAAATCGTGCATTCACGTTTGAGGGATAGAGCTAGCTTTGAGATTCTGCCGTCATTGGAGTAAAAGTATCAACACTGGAGAGTAAACTAGTTTGAATATGAGACTGACACTCACTTGCAGACAGAAGGACCGGGAGCTCTTCATCTGAATCGAGATGTCGGAGTTATTTACCCACGGATTCCTGCCATGGATGTGCTAACAAGGTAGCAACATAAACACCCATCATCTTGTGAAGTTTTGGAGGCAGGAACAAGTTTTTCACGTGAGTCCCCTGTCGGATAATGTAAACCTAAGCATGATGTTATTTGGGGGATTTCCACAGCAGGTTGAACACAGCTGCAGAAGTTATAAAGGCAACTTCGCCTGTTTGCATCTCACTCAGATGGTGAATTCATGTCTATTCATGTGTTTACATTGAGTTATAATGTAAATGTGCCACACGAAAAATTTGCCTGGTGGCGTTTAGTGTGAAGGCACCTTTAGTCTGCAGTTACTGTCCTCAACAAGCAGCGGGTGCTACCATGCACCTCTCCCCATCCCAAAGCCCTCACAGGTGGTCACTCTCACAGTAGCTTCATGCATCAGGTAGCTGCAGTCAGAGAGGAGACCCACACCACTCGCGTCCAGACTGCAAATGAATTGTGCGTGTACAACCCCCCCCCCCACTTCCCGCCAATCCCGCCCTGTTTTACAGGAAGCTGTTTGTTGGAGATGATACATGGACGTACTGCCTGTACTATCCCAAGCCCGGATAGAGGAGGAGGGTTGGACGTAGAGCTAGCAATTCCACTCCACATACAGTAACAGTCTTTTGATTAAATTTGATATTCTAACATTTAACAATGCAGGACAAAATTGATTTATGTGATATGGGTCTAGACAAAGCATTAAAGTTATGAGGTTATTTTGAGAAGTGATGGCCTATTTAAATGGCAAAATTAAACAAACCAAGAATCAACAGAAGAAAGTTAATTTGTAATTCTAAACATATCTAGTGTGTTTTTTATTCACTTTTTGTCTCTCCCACGACATTATTCTTCTCTCCTAAAGCATCCATTACAAATAGACGACCAATTAGACAATGACTTCATTTGGTAACTTCTAGCAACTATTAGGACAACCAATAGCTACTTTCCTTACTAAGGAGTTGGCAACACTGACTCAAACACACATTTTTATTCTCAGGTCTATGGCGAGTTACAAAATTACAAACATCAACTTGAAGACCAACATCTGTGCTGTGATTGACCAACATGAGATGAGATTCAACTTTATTGTCATTACACATAAGGTAACGAAACGTGACTTGGCATGCGGCTGCCCCGGCCTTGGATGCGCCCCATCTTCTCAATGCGCATCTTCTCAATGCGCATCTTCTCATGCGCCCCATCTTCTCAACTTATTCAGGAAGAAAGCTGCTCTCGCAGGGAAGGTGTCTGAATGTCTGGGTCAGCTCTTTTTACCTCTTCCAGGTAAATTGTTAGATTTTTTTGATGGCTGTATTAGCTTTAATTGTGTTCTTATCTATACAGATATGTGAGAACAATGCAGAGGATTATGTTGCTGTGCTGATTTACATCCACAGTGAATCAAGAATATATTCTTCCACTGCAGAAACAAGTTGACATCCATGTCAGACGTGCTGTTGTCCTCCACTCTCCCTTACTATCTGCATGAGGATGACTTCAGCTTCCTAAAGACTCGGGATGTACCGTATTTTTTGGACTATAAGGCACACTTAAAATCCTTTAATTTTCTCAAAAATCGACAGTGCACTTTATAATCCGGTGCGCCTTATGTATTAATTCTGGTTGTGCTTACTGACCTCGAACCGATTTTATGTGGTACACGGCGCTCAAAAATCTGTCAAAAATGTTTTAATACGACTTTGGTAAGCTACGAAGCCGAACCGCTTGATGGATTGTCGGAGCATTACGGTAGTCAGGAGCCTCACGGAGTAATATGTGCTTCAACATAATGGCCGGATGGCTTTTTCCACAAATCTCCATCCCTATTGATCTGCCACTCCATGCGCGCCCATCTCACCGATACTGTCAAAACCCAAGTGAAGCAAACTAATTTGGAGCTTGCCATCATTCCGGGTGGATTAACCAAAGAACTCCAACCGCTATATTGGTGTCAACAGGTCGTTCAAAGTTAAGTTGCTAGCGAGTTACGCCACTATCTGCCAATGGATCGTGGATCGAAACTGCTCCTGTTTAGCTGTAATTAATAATCAAAAATGATATTTTCGGGACGAAAGAATTCAAGTGTCCCAGCATTTGTTTGCATTGTTTACTTCTCGGGGCTGCCGCCGGAGAGCGAGCCGTATCGGGTACCGAGCGAGTACCGAGCAAGTATCCTGGCCACTGTGGCGATGTAAACAGCCATGGACCAAAAAAACGTACATTTGCTCGTGGAACAGGTCATTTGCACTCACAGACAATCGCGCTATATGTGTCTATAATGACTATAGATAGGATTTTCTTTCCATGCACGCAAAAAAAAAAAAAAAAAATTCCCAGATCCGACTACCTCGCGAGGTAGTCGATACCCAAAAGCCAATGGTGTATAGAACACGTATATTAGGATTTGTATGTGAAATTTCGGCATCGAAACTGCTCCCGTTTAGCTGTAATTAAATATTCAAAAATGATATTTTTGGGACGAAAGAATTCAAGCGTCCCGGCATATGTTTACTTATCAGGGCCGCCGCTGGAGAGCGAGCCGTATCGAGTACCAAGCGAGTACCCAGCGAGTATCCTGGCCAATATGGCGATGAACAGCCACGGACTAAAAACGTTCCGCCTGCTCGTGGAACAGGTCATTCACACTCGCAGACAATCGCGCTATATGTGTCTATAATGACTATAGATAGGATTTTCTTTCCATGCACGCAAAAAAATTTTTTTTCCCGGCTCCGACTACCTCGCTTTAATGCGCCTTATAATCCGGTGCGCCTTATGTATGAAAATAGACCATCAAATAGACCGTTCATTGATAGTACGCCTTATAATCCGGTGCGCCTTATAGTCCCAAAAATGCGGTAAGTGAACATGTTTGACAGACAAACACCCCCTCCCCCCAAATATAAAACCTGATTAACTGTCATGAAGCAAATTCCTGAGGGTTACCTTTTTGTCATTTGTTTCTGAATAGAAGAAATTCAGAAACTTTGAAAAGTATATGTGCATATAAAAGCATATGTGACGTCTCCACTTGATTACAGTGGTGTGAAGAAGTGTTTTCCCCCTTCCTGAATTCTCATTTTTTTGTGTTTGTCACACTTAAATGTTTCAGATCCTCAAACAAATTTAAATATTAGACAAAGATAACACAAGTAAACACAAAATGCAGTTTTTAAATGAAGGTGTTTATATATTAAAGGGAAAAAAATCCACACCTGCATGGCCCTGTGTGAAAAAGTGATTGCCCCCTAAACCTAGTAACTGGTTGGACCACCCTTAGCAGCAACAACTGCAATCAAGCGTTTGCGATAACTGGCAATGAGTCTTTTACAGCGCTGTGGAGGAATTTTGGCCCACTCATCTTTGCAGAATTGTTGTAATTCAGCCACATTGGAGGGTTTTCGAGCACGAACCGCCTTTTAAAGGTCATGCCACAGTATCTCAATTGGATTCAGGTCAGGACTTTGACTAGGCCACTCCAAAGTCTTCATTTTGTTTTTCTTAAGCCATTCAGAGGTGGACTTGGTGGTGTGTTTTGGATCATTGTCCTGCTGCAGAACCCAAGTGCGCTTCAGCTTGAGGTCACGAACAGATTGCCGGACATTCTCCTTCAGGATTTTTTAGTAGACAGTAGAATTCATGGTTCTATTTACCACAGCAAGTCTTCCAGGTCCTGAAGCAGCAAAACCACCCCAGACCATCACACTACCACTATCATGTTTTACTGTTGTTATGATGCTCCTTTTCTGAAATGCTGTGTTACTTTTACGTCGGATGTAATGGGACACACACCTTGCAAAAAGTTCAACTTTTGTCTCGTCAGTCCACAGAGTATTTTCCCAAAAGTCTTGGGGATCATCAAGATGATTTCTGGCAAAACTGAGACAAGCTTTCATGTTCTTTTTGCTCAGCAGTGGTTTTCGTCTTGGAACTCTGCCATGCAGGCCATTTTAGCCCAGTCTCTTTCTTATGGTGAAGTCATGAACACTGACCTTAACTGAGGCAAGTGAGGCCTGCAGTTCTTTGGATGTTGTTGTGGGGTCTTTTGTGACCTCTTGGATGAGTCGCCGCTGCGCTCTTGGGGCAATTTTGGTCGGCTGGCCACTCCTGGGAAGGTTCACCACTGTTCCATGTTTTCGCCATTTGTGGATAATGGCTCTCACTGTGGTTCACTGGAGTCCCAAAGCTTTAGAAATGGCTTTATAACCTTTTCCAGACTGATAGATCTCAATTACTTTGTTTCTCATTTGTTCCTGAATTTCTTTGGAGAGCAGCATGATGTCTAGTTTTTGAGGATCTTTTGGTCTACTTCACTTTGTCAGGCAGGTCCTATTTAAGTGATCTCTTGACTGAAAACAGGTGTGGCAGTAATCAGGCCTGGGTGTGGCTAGAGAAATTGAACTCAGCTTTCCAAAGACCTGATAAACCAGTTAATTTATGTTTTAACAGGGGAAGGGGGGATCACTTTTTCACACAGGGCCATGTAGATTTTTATTCTTTTTTTTTACCCTTTATAATAAGCACCTTCATTTAAAAACTGCATTTTGTGTTTACTTGTATTATCTTTGTCCGATATTTAAATTTGTTTGATGATCTGAAACATTTAAGTGTGACAAACATACAAAAAAAGGAGAAATCAGGAAGAGGGCAAACAATTTTTCACACCACCATATGTCAGTAACAAATATCTAATCAAACTCTTACTTCTGGCTTGCCTCTGTTTCATTTTTAAAAAAATGCAAAGATTCCCAAAGTCACTCTGTAGAGTGAAACGATGAGAAGAGAAAATTGTTCAGAAGTACTGTACTTCTTAACCAGTGGAACTGGTCTACAGCACATCACAGCCGTGGCTGTAAGCTCCTTATGTAACTGTATTATTACACCAATATAAAAACAATTCATATAGCCATTTTGTGTTGTTGTTTTTTAGGTGGACCAGTGTGATAAACCAGACATCGATGATGCCACTTGGGCTCCTTGCAGTCAACACCAATTCAGCAGATGGCACATTCTTCTGTCCAGAGAAGGTTGTGGTTGTTTTTGAGGGTAACAGTGTTATTGATTTCCCCACACTGGCTGATGCATTTTCACGCTGTTTACACTGATTGATGCCCTTGATTTGTTACCCAAAACACTGGCCAACACATTTGACTTTGTCCAGAATGTCTTGATGGGTCTGGAGAATGGGAAGTTAAGGCCCAGAAGGCTGAGTCTAAAGACTTTTGGTTGAGGAGTAATCTCAGTGTTTACAGAGTTGATAACTTAGATGTTTGGAGTTTTCATTTTTTGCACTTGTCGTAGCGCATAACATAAAGCAATGAAAGGAATTTTTGAAAAAATCATGTTCCTGAAGTGTTTTAAAATATTATTGTTGAACTGAAAAGTTTGTGTATCACTATTTAAATTGAATGAGAGCCTGCTTGTAGTACAGGTGCATCTCAATAAATTGAAGTATTATTGAAAAGTTGATTTATTTCAGTGATTCAATTCAAAAAATGAAACTCCTACATTACATAGATTTCACAACACACTGAGTAATAGATTTCAAGTGTTTATTTCTTTTAATTTTGATGATTATGGCTTACAGCTAATGAAAACCCAAAATTCAGTTTCTCAGAAAAGTAGAATATTACAAAAAATTAATTTAGAAAAAATAGATTTTTAATAGAAATATTGGTTGACTGAAAAGTATGTCCATGTACACACTCAATACTTGGTCGGGGCTCCTTTCACATGACTTAATGCATCAATGCGGCGAGTCATGAAGGTGATCAGCCTGTGGTACTGCTGAGGTGTTATGGAGGCCCAGGTTGCTATGATAGCAGCCTTCAGCTCGTCTGTATTGTTGGGTCTGGTGTCTCTCATCTTCCTCTTGACAACACTACATAGATTCTCCATGGAGTTTAGGTCAGGAGAGTTTGCTGGCAAGTCAAGCACAATGATACCATGATCCTTATGCCTTGATGAAACTGAGGCATGTGGTAATCACTCAGTGCATTTGTGGCTGTATCTGTCTGTCTGCCCACCTGTCTGTTTCAGCTCGCCCGGTCAAAATTAAGTGCAACTAAAAACATCATCAGCGGGGACTGTGTAGAGAGGGTAGCTGACTTCCGTTTCCTGGGAGTCCACATGGAGGAGAACCTGTCCTGGAGTGTGAACACCTCTGAGCTGGTGAAAAAGGCCCAGCAGAGACTGTACTTCCTGAGGATTCTCAGGAAGGAGAACATCACACAGAGACTGCTGGTGTCCTTTATCGAGCTTCCATTGAGAGCATATTAACATACTGTATATGCATCTGGTACAGTAGTTGTACAGTAGCTCAGAGGAAAGCACTCCAGAGGGTCATTGACACCGCCCAGAAGATCATTGGCTGTCCTCTCCTCACGCTGGAAGACCTACACTGCTCTCGTTGCCAGAAGAAAGCCCAAAATATTTTAAAGGATACTTCACATCCTGGACACTCACTGTTTGGACTACTGCCATCTGGGAAGCGATATAGACAAATGAACACAAGGACAAACAGACTCAAACACAGCTTCTATCCAACAGCAATAACCATTCTGAATAAAAAGAGGAAGTAATGTGCTAAATGGACATGATTGTATGTTGTTGAATGCTCTTTGCAATGACTGTGTGTGCATGATGTCCTGTGTTGATGTCTGTGTGAGTGTGGCTAGTTATTTATTCTTTTAATTATTATTTTTAACTGGTTTTTAGTAATTTTAGGTCTATGTTTTTTATAATGGGGCAATGTTTTTATAAATGGGGCACTGACTGGAGAGCACTTTGAATTTCATTGTACCTGTGACAATGACAATTAAAGATCTATCTATCTGTCTATCTTGTATCATTGCATTGCCATATTTTCTCGACTTTTAACCCTTTAACTTTCTGGCTGTCATAAAACATGTGCGTCACCAGCTGCCTAAGTCGCAGGTCCGTGCCTGTCACGTGATGTGTCCAGAAAGCACAGAAAAGGCCCAGTTGTACCAAGCATTCCAAATCACAAGATGGCAGACACATATAGCTTACTGGTCTTCACTGGAGAAGTGATATCACTCGAGCAAGCCATCTTGAAACATCACTTCCGGGACCACGAGAAAGACAGTGTAAACAGACGCTCTGTTATAACATACAGTATATATCAACACAGAGGAAGCATTTACTCCAAGTTTTGCCAACTATGATTCCAAAAAGAGATTATTTAGCTTCTGAAGGGAAATATCTACCTTCTGTGACAGCAGAGGATGGCCGAAGCATGTTCACTTTTGTCTGCCATAGACGGAGCTCCACGTGACGGGACAGAACAATAGTGCTGGTTCAGTGGCATTATGTAACCGTAATTGAGTTGCAATACATCATAATATACATATGACAGTTTCTGGATGTGGGAGAGAAAGCGAAAATGACTGGCAGAAGATGAAATATGGACTGAGGATGATGAGAATGGACAAATGAAGATGCCTGGTGTGCGGTAGGTCTGATATATGTTATTGTTTGTGTACATTCTACTGATTTTCTGGTTCATATACTTTGAAGATAAGATAACAAAAAAACAAAACCATCCTTTGTGTAAATATGTCCAAAGTCCACTTTTGACCGAAAGTTATGTAATTCAATATGGCTGCCATCACATTATGTGAATTAGATGCATAAATTTACTTCTATCTCAAACTTTGGATCGTATTCTACATCTTTCTAATTGACAGTAAGCCATTATCTCTTACCACTTTCAAGTTACAGCCTTTGGAATTTGTGATATCTAAACTGAATATTTTCTTGAAAAAACCTTGACCACCAGAGGGGGGTGAGGGTGACAGGAGTGCCAGTGCACCATAGACAGAAGCAGGGTTAATTTGCCAGAATTCCCAGATAAGGCTTTGTTTTTGAAATAAACACAAATTTAACTCACCTTTACCATCAATGGAACGGTATTGTAATAACTATGCTGGGCCACTAGAGGCGGTAGTACAAGTCCCAACATTCCTTGCCCACAACTAGTCGCAGTGAATTGCACATGCGCCCAGAAACTCCCACCAGGGGGAAGTACTGAGCAATCTGCCAATACTGGGTGAACAAATGTCCGTCTTTTTGCCCATCTGTTTTCTTCTTGCCACTAAACAGCAAAAGCTCCTGTTTGTCTTGATTATCATCGTATTCATGTAACACCATCACCTCCGCCATTTAAAATGTCTTCTACTGTGCTCTTCTTTTGTGTTTGGATTGCAGCTGTTCAAATCAGTTTGGTTGCCGCCGACAGTACGGGCATGTGAACTGCAGATTATTTTCACTGTGCACGCTTGTACTCCAAAACTACTGGACAGATTTGGATGAAATTTTTTACAAGAGGTGGTCCTTGGGCTAGAGAGGAACCCATAACATTTTGGTGATGATCCCAGAACGCATACCTCCACCAAGGCTCTGGCACTAAGGCATCAGCACCTTGGTGCCTTCATTAAACCAGGAGCTGGAAATTTAATACATCACTACTAAAAGACAGAGACTTTATTACATACTTTAATAAAGACTGGGAATTGTATCTGGAATATAATGATGTGCCAGGAATATCCCCTTGTGTTCTTTGGGAAGCAGCAAAAGCGGTCATGCGAGGTAAAATAATCTCTTACTGTTCATATAAGAATAAAAAGAAAAAGCACTAGTACTGGAGTTAGAAAATTAAATCACTGGAGCTGACCTGTGCCGTTTCTCCACAGGAACAGGCACTTAACAATCTGAGAAAATTAAAGCTGGAATTAAAAGAAATTACAAACAAAAGAACACAGTTTTTAATACAAAGACTGCGTCTTGAGAAGTTTGAACACAATAATAAATCGGGGCGATACCTTTCGAACCAGCTTAGATTGAACAAAGAAAAAACAATGATCCACTCTATTAAGGATATGACTGGAAATATTACCCATGAGCCTGAAGAAATAAATAACTCCTTTAGAAAGATTTATAAAAACCTCTACTCATCTCAGATTAACCCATCTGACTCAGAGATAAATAAATTTTTGGATGATATTACCTTACCACAATAACACAACATAACAAAAATAATTTTTTTGTAAGTTGTCTGTGCTTTTTCAACTGATTTTAGACAATTTTGCACCGCTGAATCCAAAAATGACATCCGTTTCTCTCGATCAGGTCAGATTTTTATGTTAAGTCATAAGCAGTTCTACAGCAGTTGTACAGTTGTACTGTAAATTGAATAGTAGACATTGATAAAGGTAGATACATGTAAATTGAATGTTATGTCATCATTGTTCAAAATTCAGAGAATTTCAAGAAATAAAAAAGAATTTTGCATCATATAAAGCGAAAATACCCGTACATGTAAACAAAAATGTAAGAAAACATGTGACCATAGTTCAAAAAGTTGACCTGATTGAGCAAAACCAATGTGATTTTTGGATTCAGCACATCAAAATTGTCCTAAATCAGCTAAAAAAAAAAACTTAGACAATAAATTTGGTGTTGACCAGTGTAATGAACAGACTGCAGCTCTGGATGCACCTCTTCTGGTACCCGAACTCCAGGAGGCAATTAAGCACATCCCAAACAACACAACTTCGGGACCAAATGGTTTTCCTGTAGAATTTTATAAAGAATTCTGGCCTGTGATGGCACCTGCTATCTTTAAAATATTGAACCAAATTAAAGAAGATAATGTAATTCCTTCAAATATGAATTTGGCTAGTATTCATGTGCTCCTTAAACCTGGAAAAGAACCTATGCTTCCATCCAGCTACCGTCCCATCTCACTTATGAATGTCGATCTTAAAATAATTTGCAAAGCTCTCGCCAAAATGCTGAAAAGGATAATTCTGGTTATTATACATCCAGATCAAACAGGTTTCATCAAGGGTAGGCACTCGGCTAATAATACACACAGGCTATTTAATTTAATAGACTACTGTAAGATCAATAACTTAGAAACTACAATTTTATCTCTGGATGCAGAGAATGCCTTTGACTGTGTTAACTGGAAATTTCTTTTTATGGTGTTAAATAAGTTTAGGTTTGGTTCATCTTTCATAAACTGGATTAAAACACTATATAGCTATCCAACTACATCTGTCCGAACAAATGATCAGACTTCCTGAAGCTTTAATCTCCAGAGATGTACTAGGCAGGGTTGTCCACTCTCTCCCTCACTTTTTACCATCTTTATCGAACCATTAGTAGCAGCCATACGACAGAATGTTGATATCAGAGGTATCCAAACTGGAGAAAAAGAACACAAGATAAGTCTTTATGCTGATGATGTATTGATTTTCCTTGAAAACTCACAAAGATCTCTTCTTCAAACAGTGGCGCTCATTGATCAATTTTCATCATTATCAGACTACTCTATTAACTGGGGTAAATCAACAGTTTTACCTATAAATTGTAATTTCTCAAATACATCCATTATTCCAATACAATCAGGTAATATTAAATACTTAGGAATAGATATCTCCCCCAAGCTCTCAGAGTTATTACAACTAAATCACACTCCCCTTTTAAAAACAATACAAGATGACCTTACGCGCTGAAGGACACTACCTATATCACTATTGGGAAGAGTCGCAACCGTTAAAATGATGGTCCTTCCTAAAATCAACTATTTGTTCTCAATGATTCCTACCCAATCATCTATGGCCTGGTTTAAGTCTTTAGACTCAAATATAAGTAAATTTTTATGGAAGTATAAACCATCACAGATCAGTCTAAAAACTCTTCAAAAAGCAAAAGAGTGCGAAGGTTTAGATCTACCAAATTTTTTAAATTACTTTTTAGCCAGTAGATTGCAGTTTGTTTCTAAATGGACAAAATCAACCCCACTAGGAAACCCATGGTTAGATGCTGAACAGGCTCTCTGTAGGTCAGTAAATATCTCTGACTTTGTCACGAGGCTGAGCGCGGTGTGTCACCGGGCTCAGACTCTTAATTTATATCTAAGTATTTTCTGTATTTTTTCCAGCGTTGTATTATTTTCCTGTGTATTGATTCTAGATGTGTTCTTGACTGTCAGTAGTTTGATGATGTTTTCTTGCCCTTATTATTTTGACATGATTCTGTCAGTATTTTTGTTTAATTTTGGCTCTCAGTGTTTATATTTTGTTTCCTCGTGGCATGAGTTTCGCACCTGTTCCAGACAATCCCACTTTGTCATTATCTCATCCGTGTGTTTTGTGTTAGGAATTGGATCACCTGCCCGCTCATGTGAATCTGCACCTGCCATCAATTATGTCCTCAGTATTTATAGACTGTTGTTTTTTCTGTTCACTGCCACAGTCTTACTGATTCCTCCTCGCCACCAGAGCCCCTTCCCCGCTCTGGTGAGTTTATTCCGAATTCATTCCTGCGTGTAAGTTACCTTATTATCTGTGTTTGGATTTTTGCTTTGGTGCACTCTGGCACTTTGTGTGTTTTTGTTAATAAATACCACAAACTGCAGTCAGCGTCTGGGTCTGTCTCTCACTGTCCCAAGGGGCAAATCATGACAGACTTACCCTTTATGAGTCCCTGTATTAAACGTCATGACTGTTTTAAAAGCATTAATATCAGCTCCTCTCTGGCAGCTTGGTGGAAATTTTTTAAAATAACTGGGTTTTCACTTGTCCCTTGTAAATTCACACCCATTTGGAATAATCCTGATATCTTGCAACAAAAGAGGATGTTAAACTTTCCACTATGGCAAGAGAAGGGAATAAAAAACTTTGAGCATCTTATTCAAGGTGGAAATTTTATCCAATTTCAGGAATTAGTATCACAGTACGATATCAGCGATAAAAAGTTTCTTGAGTACCAACAGCTTAAATCCATAATAAAAGCAAGATTAATTCTTAATCAGACAGCTTTAGAGGTACCAGTTAAGGTGGCAGAGTTTTTAAATCTTTGTTCCCCTAAATTGATATCAAAAATATACGGACTGTTATCAAAACTGGATGAGTCAGTCTCTCTTCCAATACCAAAATGGGAGACAGACTTATCGATCAATAAGGATGAAAGCTTCTGGACACAAATATGTTTAAACACTTTCAAGATGACTAAAAACTCACAACTCATACAGTATAGAGTTCTACATAGAATTCATTACACAGGACAAAGGATGTTCAAAATGGGCCTGAGTCACACAAATATCTGCTTCTACTGCACTAGCAACATCCCGGATAGCTATATGCATGCTATGTGGTCCTGTGCACCAGTTCAAAAGTTCTGGCGGAAGACATGTGAGGACCTGTCAGCATGCCTTGGGTATCGTGTCCTATCCTCACCCACACTTTGCATATTAGGTGATTTAAGTGAAATAAATATAGAGGCAAGGATGTCACACATGGTTCTCATCGCCTTATGGATCGCAAAGAAAATTATCCTCATGAATAGGAAATCAAGAAATAATTTATGCATGACTCACTATAATAGCTTACTAATAGATTATATTAGCCTGGAGAGAATGTCTGCCTCCTCAAATAATCAACTGACTGAATTCAATTCTCTCTGGTCTCCGCTTATTAATTCTATAACCTGAGGGGTGGCGGGCGGTGGCTCGCTCTCCTTGGCGACTCTGGCGGCTGGTTGCGCCCCAACCACGAGGGGCTGGTGTCTGGGGGGCCTGTTCCGGGGTGGCCGTGTGTCTGGCCCGGGGGTGTTGGTCGGGGGGGGGGGCTGCAGGGTGGGCTGGGGGGGGGGGGCCGTGGCCCCTGGCTGGCTGGCCTTGCCTCCCAGGAGGGGCTGGGTCTGGCTTTGGGCCCCTGGTGCTGGGGGGGCGGCGTTCCCCCCCGGGCCGGGGTCAGGTGTGCGCTGGTGATGCAGGCCAGCCCCGGTGCGTCCTTGCGCAGTGGGGTCGTGTCCTCCCTGGGGCCCTGGCGGTGCCCTGGGGCAGGTGCCTGCATCCTGGGGGGTCACCCTCTATGTCCTCTGGGGCCTGCGGATGTGGGTGTGCATGCGTGTGTGTGTGTGTGTGAGTGGGGGAATGTGTGTGAGCAGGTGCGGAAGTGGGTGCGTGGGTGTGTGTGGGCATGTGGGGCTGTGTGTGGGTGTAGGTGGGCATGTGTGATGGTGAGTGCGGTGTATGTGTGCACATGAGGGTAGGCGGGGGCTTGTGTGTGTACGGGTGCGGTTACCTGTGGGTGGATGTGTAGGGGTGGAGGATGTGTGTATGGGTGGGAGAACCTTGTTGGGTCGCAGAGGTGGGGCGGTCCATCTATTGGCATGGGATTTGGTGATTCAGGGCCTGTTTATCCTGGCCGCCCTGCTGTTGTGTCACGGGGCAGGGTGCTTTGTCACATTGCCCCTGGTGTCATTGGCAGTGGGTGTGTGTGGGTGCTCGGGGGTGGTTGGGGGGGGGGGTTAATGTGGGTTGGTGCCCGTGTTCCTGTCGGGCTGCTCCAGAGTGGCTGTGGGTGCGGGGCGGCCTGCTGCTGTCGGTGTGCGTCTGGGGTGGGTGGTCGGTGGGCTTGCGGTGGACGCTCAGGGGTGTCACTTGGCGTGTGGGGCACCGTGTGGGTCGGGCCCATTGTTCACTATTGTGACTATTGTTGTTGGCATGTTTGTGTGTGCAGGATGAGTGGGAATGGGTGTGGCTGCGCCATCATGTTTGATGTGCTGGGAGCACCAGGACGTGACTCTGGTGGGTCCTGGGCTGCTTGGCATGGCAGCCCTCACCCTGGGTTGGGATTTGGGGCAGTGGGTGGCCTCATGAACCAGTTTGCGAGCTGGCTTCTGGGGGGGGGGGGCGGGGTGTCTCACTTTTGGACTGCCTCCCTCCCAGTCTTACCCCGCCCCCCATCTGGGTGGAATATACATCTTCTTGGATACATTTAGGGCTTTTGGGGCTTTGGGGCAGGGGTGTGCCGCACTGTGTCGGTGAAGAGGATACCTCTGCTGTGCGGTGGGGGTGCCCTTACCTCAATTTTAATTGCATTTTAGACACTGAGGGCTTGGGGGGATGGGGGCCCTGCTGCCTATCGCAGTGGCTAGTGGTGCTCCAACCACCATCCCCCCAATTTTAACTGCACTATAGTAGTCCACACATTTACACAAAATCACATCATACAACCAACATACGCCTACCATGTTTTGTGCAAGGGGGTGGGGGTCTTCCCCCACCCCTGTTGCCCTCCTCCTGCTGGGGGCCTGGCAGGGGGCCTGGGACCCGTCATGTTGTCAAAATCCCTGGGTGCTGCTGATTGTATAGATACAAGCAAGGGAGTGAGAGAGGGACTGAATAAGAGAGTAAGCGAGAGTGAGGGAGTGATGAATGGAGATGGTGGGTCGGTTTTGTGTGGCGCTTTGCATGTCGGGTGGTATCTCGGGGCACCTGCGATGATCTGCTGATCAGTTCCTCGGGTGGGCGCTGGGGATGGGGGTCTGCTTCTGTGGCCACAGCCGCCCTGGGGTGGGTTGGCGGGAGGGTGGCCGCTGGCCTGCACCGGCGGTCTCCCCGGACGCTGCCGGGCGCTGGTGTGTGTTCAGGTTTGCTGCATTTGCATCGCAGTCACCCTAAGAAATAAGGGTGAATGAGGGTGGGTGAGTGTGAGGGGGAGAGCACGAATGGATGTGAGTAGGTCAGAGTGTGAGTGAGAGTGCATGCGTGGGTGAATGTGAGTGGGTGTTGGTGACCCTGAGGGTGAGTGGGAGTGAGATTGAACGGGTACAGGATTGAGAGAGAATGGGTGGATCCGGGAGTGTGAGACGTGGTGAGTGAGCTTGAGGGAGTGCATGTGGGTGCATATGAGAGCTGAGGGTGAGAAGGTGTGGGGATGGGTGTGTCTGCGAGTCGGGAGGTGCTGGATTCAGGAGGGTAGTGCCTCTCGGCTATGTGGGCTCCCCTGGATGGGGGGGGACTTCTTTGGGCATGGGGGTCCCCGGGGTGTGCGGCAATGGTGCTGGAGGGGCTTGCGCTGGTGGACACTGGTGCGTGGGGCCCGGGGACTGGCGTTGGCCCCAGTGGGGGGGTGGCAGGGTGGCCCGCCACACCTGCTGGCCTCCCTCGAGCGTCCGTCCGGGGGCAGATGCCGGGCTTTCCTGAGGTTTGCTGACCTCGGACATTTGTGCCCTGTGGGGGTTGGTGGCGCTGCCTTGCCTGCTCGGGGTTCCCCGGGGGGGGGGGTGCTACGACCAGCCCCCCCTCTTCGTATGTTTCCTGACAAACCACTCACATGCACACACTTATTTTGTGCGTGCTCTCATATATATGCACGCGGACGCACACGCACAAATGTCTCCCCTTTAACAGGTGCGGATTCCAGACTCTTGTTGAGACATCTTCGGTGGAAGAAGCAGTTTGTCTTCTATTTGTTTTAGTTGTTGGTTTGTTTGTTTTTGTTTGTTCCCCTCCCTTTTCTTTCTCCCTCCACACACTTCCTTTCCCTATTCCCCATCCTGTCGGGTCATCCATGGGTAAAACAATTTAAATTAAGTATTAAAAGTTATTACAGGAGTTTACAACAATATACAGTACATAGTTAGGTACTGTATAAGGCTCCTTTTGGCAAAGTAAATCTGTTTTGGCACAATAAGGGTAACAGATCTCTGTTCTGCTTACCTAGCTGCCTGACAGGACAAGGGAAAAAAAAAAAAAAACAAGTTCCAAACTAATCAATTGGCGCACGAGAAAGCGCATCTGCCACAATATTATCTTTACCCTTAATATGCCTAATGTCCAACGTAAGGGTAATAGATCTCTGTTATGCTTACCTAGCTGCCTGACAGGACAAGGGGGGGAAAAAAACAGGTTTTGGTACTTTTGGCAGTGTGGGCGGGTGCCAAGTCCTGCTGAAAAATGAAATCAGCATCTCCATAAAGCTTGTCAGTAGAGGGAGGCTTGAAGTGCTCTAAAATTCCATGTTAGACAGCTGTGCTGATTTTGGACTTGATAACACACAGTGGACCAATACCAGCAGATGACATGGCTTCCAAAAAAAGGTGCTAAGTCATTTAATTTGGAAATCAAGGTCCCAGAGTCTGGAAGAGTGGAGAGGCACAGGATCAAAGTTGTTTAAGGTCCAGTGTGAAGCTTCCACAGTTAGTGATGATTTGGGGAGTCATGTCATCTGCTGGTGTTGACCCACTGTGTTTTAACAAGTCCCAAGTCAGTGCAGGAGTCTTGATCACCTTCATGTCATGCCGCATTGATGCTGTAATTTGTGCAAAAGGAGCCCCGAACAAGTATTGAGTGTGTACATGAACATACTTTTCAGCCAGCCAACATTTCTGTAAAAATCAGGGTTTTTTTAAGTTGATTTTATGTAATATTTTAGTTTTTTGAGAAACTGAATTTGAGGTTTTCATGAGCTGTAAGCCATAACCTTCAAAATTGAAAGACATAAACATTTGAAATATATCACTCTGTGTGTAATGAATCTATATAATCTGAGTTTCATTTTTTTAACTGAATTACTGAAATAAATCAGCTTTTTGATGGCATTCTAATTTATTGAGATGCACCTGTATATGGACGTGTAAAAGAGAATATGCTTCAGAATGTGTTTTTAAGGTCTCTACAAGCACCTTTACTCATAATGAGCTGTAGTGCCATCACCTTGGCAAAATAAAAAAAAACTGAGCAGTACCATAGTATAATGTGAAAATTATGTTGTAACAATGTTTATCTTATGAGCTTTTATTCACATCATAATAATGTATTATGTTATTACAAAATAAATCTACAGCATTACAATATCTAAATTTATAACTTTAATATACTGTTCAAACAGTATAATTATATTGTTAGAACATATTACTGTTACAAGTACCTACATCAAGAGAGTGATATTTGGATATTTTGCCATGATGCCCACACTGATTAAGAGACCTTATTGTTCCATCTCTTAGACTATTATACAAAGTGTTAAATTAATATACACAAACAGCTTGTGGTACTGCTCAGGTTTTTTTTTCTATTGTTATTTTTGGAATCAGGTGGTAAATTGCCTAGCTCTGAATGTGTTCTGTATTTTTATTTTTCAGACATTTTTGTCATTGGGCTAATATTTTGTAGTTGGTTAATAAATTACTTGCATTTAATTTATGTGTTAACCAGTTATTTTATGTTAAAATGTATGTAATTAGCAATTTTGAATAAAATTGTTTTGTATTTGGTTACAAAACAATTTTTGTAAATGTTATTTGCATTCACAATAACAAGTTAATATAACTCAAAAAAATTGTGAAACTGATTACATAAAAACTTTTTAGTAACAGTAACTCAAATTTCTAAGTTAAAAAAAACCTTGCTTTTATTAAGCTTTTTACGTGATAATTTTGAGTGATACAAACAAGCAACATGTAGTTGGTGTCACTCAAAATAACCAAGTAAAAATACTTAATAAAGTTGAGTTTTTAAACTCAAATTTCTAAGTTAAAAAAATTGCTTTTATTAAGTATTTTTTTACTTGGTTGAGTGACAGTAACAAACAAAACATAGTTGTTATCACTCAAAATAACCAAGTAAAAATACTTAATACAAGCAAGTTTTAGCACTAACTGTGCTACTACTGAGGTAGCTTACCAAGCAGGGTTTAAATTATTTTCTTTAAATTCCAGTCACCCTAACAGACATCCCTATTTCCACCTGGTTCCCTAATTCACAGCTGATAATATATCAGTCCCTCCAGGATTTTGTGGGATGTTTTTATGATTGTTGTGGCCCAAAAAAGCCTGAATTCACAGGAGCTTTTTTAAAAAGTTGCGATAAAAGTTGCAATGTTTTGAGAGTTTTTTTTGCACTAAAAGTTGTGGGAAGAATTACAAATTTTAAAGCAGATTTTTTTTTCCAGTTTACTGCAGTGATATTCTATACAACAATACAAGAAAAGCACAAGATTGTCAAGAAATTTCCTATTACAGTGATTTGTAAATTAAGCAGAAACTTGTGCTATAGAGAAAAACTTTTTTGTGCAACAGCAAATACAGACTTTAACATATTATCTATTACAACAGCTAAATTGTACCGAATGCATGCTGAAGAGTATAGATTTGGAAATTACTGGCAGCACCTTCATTTGAAAACTCCCTACAGTCCCCAACCATTCGGTACCGAACGGAGAGGAAAAAATAAATAATTTTTTCTGTTGCTCTGTATTGTCTATTGAAGTCTGTGTTTTTCTGGAAAAAAAAATTACAGACAATATTCTCAAGAGGAACCCATTACATTTTGGTGGTGATCAGAGAATGCACACCTCCGCCAAGGCTCTTATCTTCTCACAGAGTGTTAGCAACAATACTCCAAAACTACGGGATGGATTTGGATGAAATTTTCACTAGAGGTGGCTTTTGGCTGACACATGAACCCACTCCATTTTGAAGGTGATCCATGAATGCATACCTCCACCAAGGCTCAATCTTCTTGCAGTGCTTTAGCAGGATTACACAAAAACTACTGGATGGATTTTCACCAGAGATGGTCCTTGGGCTGCAGAAGAACCCATTAGATTTTGGATCTGATCTATGAGTGCATATCTCTACCAAGGCCCTATCTTGTAATTTATAGTGGGATGGAGGCAGGGAAGTATGGACAGATGGATGTACAAAGGGAGGAAAGGAAGGAGCCTTGGCAGCGGTATGCACTCTCTGAGTGCTTTTCTACTTTTGTTATATTTTCACCATGAAGTAGGGCTGGGCAATATGGCTTTTAACAAGCAGAAGAAAATGGATGGATGGATGGATGGATCATGATATATTTAGGGTTTTATTGAGCTACACGATATACAGGTATATCACAATATTTTGAGAGCTCCTCTGAACCAGTGTGTACCAATGTTAATTTAAAACCTTTGCATAAAATGACACCAGCATGATAATAGAAACAGACTGTTGTATTGCATTTTTTTTAACTGCATGCAAAAAGGGAGGATAAAATCAAGTTACATTTTGCAAACTTTATTGAACCACTCAAGCAACCCCACTCATAAATTTGCAACAAATGAGAATACATAATGGTATACCTTCCTATTGTGGCCTGGGTCTTAAAGACGACAATAAAACCAAAACAACTGAGCTGATATGCAGCTGTGTGAGAGGACTTTGGAGGAGAGAAGGAGGAAGCCGAACTTCAACTGAACAAATAAATGCTGACAGCTTACATTGCCGTGACAATTTATGCTCGAAATCCACGATAACGGCATTTTTGTGTATCGCCAGTAGAATGTATCGATACAACAGATACTGTATATTCGGTGTATCGCAGTCCTACCCTGAAGGTAAATAAACTGTTAGCATTATCTTGGTTAAGGGGTCACAATCGGTCCATCTAACCACATTACAGTTCCCCTTGGTGGAGAGAGGCTAATGGGGCAGGTTGCCTATCGTTGGTTCAACTGTCTGATCGACTACTGGAATCCTTGTTCATCTACCAACACTTAACCATAAGTGTCATGCTAGCTGCTGTTAGCGGTTTCCCACTCACACATTCATGGTTGTTCCTGTGCTTATTGTACTCCAGGAAACCGTCATATCCTATCGACCACTGTTTAATTTTCAGTATTTTAGACAAATTTAAGTTAGCTATCCCAGCTAGGAACCAGCCAGCTAATAACAGCACTGAATAGAACAATAAGATCTAATCTATGAGAAAAAGAACCAAAATAAGTTGAAAGAAGTAGAAACTCTTCATACAGCTGATAGAACTGTAGAATGATACAAACAATCCTGATTTTTTTTTAAATGCAAGGGAATTTTTTTATGTGTTGTATGTGTTTGTTTTCCCGTTGATGCAAACTGATTACAGCAATTTTAAAGTGAAAATATGTTGTCATCTTGTGTTGACTTAGGAGAAGTTTGGAGAAAAAAAAAGATACCTGAGTGTATCGATGCAGTTTTATGGAAACCTAGAGTGATAAACATTCAACAAAGTATAAATGTTAACAATAGAAGCAGCATGACTCAAAAGCAGTCAAAGTAAAACCATCCAACTGCAGAGCCAGATCAGACCTCTCTGCCTACACATCCCATAATTCCCCTGGCAACTTTAAACATTAAGGTATAGGTGAATGTACCCTGAGAGATGCTTTAGGGGTGGGACTCTTTAACCACTTCATGATTCGATTTGATTACAATTCAGAGGGTTGCAGTACGATTATAAAATGATTCTTGATGCATCGTTCTTTCCTATTCAGGATTTCTTTTTGTCTCACTGTGTGACTATTTGGTACTTTCAAAGCAAAGTATCTGTAATGACCCATGATGAATTTGGTTTCAGTATTTCTTTTAATAAAATAAATGTAAGAGAGACATGGTAAGTCAACTGGACTGTTACATTTACTCCGTGTATCACTTATCACAGATACTAAAGTACCTGGTTACTTCCTTTTCAGTTCTGGCTGAACTTTGGGCATTTAAAAATTGGTTATTTGACATTTGTGCATAGATTCAGAATCTTCTATGTATGGCAATTTGATGCATCTTTAAAAAAAAAACAAGCATTTATTTCCCCAAGCCCTCTGCTTTACCAAATTCATTTATTTAAAATAATTTCCTTGTGTCATGGTCTGGGCCATAATCGTAGGGTCATGCCAACTCCTTGAGTTTATTTCTGTTTCTTTGTATTTAGTGCTATTTGTATCTCAGGTTTATGATCTGTATTATTATTCCTGTCATCATTGGTTTGGGTTTTAATTTGACAGCATCTTCTGTTCCTGTTCATGTTCAGGAACAGTTGTGGTTTTAATTCCGTATCATTTTATCCCCGCTTTGTCTTTTGCCCTGTCATCATGTTTTATGTGTGTCCTCTGTTTTTAGTTACCCTTTTGCCTCAGCTGCTTAGTTCTCCCATGTCTGTAGCCACTCCTCTGCTGTCTCTGTCAGTCTTGATTAGCGTCCCCACCTGTTCTGTATTGAGTTGATTAACCCTTGCCTTATTTAAGCCCGTATTGGCCTTTGTTCTATCTGGTGTCCTTGTAAGTCATGCAATGAGACCAACTTGCTTCTGTTCATCTGTATCCTGCCCCGTCTTGCTTTGTTTTTGGCAAGCCTTGTTTTTGGGCCCTCCAGCTGCGTCTGAGCGACCAGCTCAAAATAAAAACTTGATTGGACTTCAGTCTTCTGGGTCCTGTTTCTACAACTTGTGACACCTTGCATACAACAGTGCTGTGAAAAAGTATTTGCCCCATTCCTGATTTCTTTTGCATATTTGTCACACTTAAATGTTTCAGATCATCAAACAAATTTTAATACTGGACAAAGATAACCCGAGTAAATACAAAACACAGTTTTTAAATGATGATTTAATTTATTAAAGGAAAAAAGCTATTCAAACCTACCTAGTCCTATGTAAAAACGTAATTCCCCCCTTGTTACATCATGAATTAACTGTGATTAACCACATTTTTTAGAAAGCTGAGTTCAATTTCACTAGCCACACTCTGGCCTGATTACTGCCAGGCCCGTTGAACCAAGAAATCACTTAAATAGAACCTGTCTGACAAAGTGAATAGGCTAAAAGATCTCAAAAAGCAACACATGTCAAGATCTAACGAAATTCAAGAACTGATGAGAAGCAAAAACCCAGAACAACATCTAAAGACCTGCAGGCCTCACGTGCCTCAGTTTGGACGCTGGTCCATGATTCAACAATAAGAAAGAGACTGGGCAAAAATGGCCTCCATGGGAGAGTTCCAAAGCAAAATCCATTGCTGACCAAAAACAGCACAAAGGCTCATCTCACATTTGCCAAAAAACATCATTGTCTAAT
Organism: Pholidichthys leucotaenia; assembly: GCA_020510985.1. Lineage (NCBI taxonomy): Eukaryota > Metazoa > Chordata > Actinopteri > Cichliformes > Pholidichthyidae > Pholidichthys > Pholidichthys leucotaenia. The sequence goes on from CM035843.1 coordinate 97,270,425, forward strand.
ATTAAAATTTGTTTGATTATCTGAAACGTATAAGTTTAAAAAATAGGCAAAAATATAAGAAATCAGGAAAGGGACAAATACTTTTCACAGCACTGTGTAGTCTGTATTTCTACACTATTTACTTTCCCTTCCTGCATATATAAATTGGGTATATATCTGTTCCCTTGTCTGATTTGTATGTAAACTTGATTGCCTCGCAGAGGGAGGTAGAATGGCAGCCAGAAATTTGATTCTTATCATGCCGGCAAGTTAAATTTTTCTAAAGCAGGACAGATGCAGCCCAAATTAATTTGCTGTGAAAACTGATCATACCCGCCACCCACCCACCCACCCCCCACCGCCAAAAAAGAGTGAAAAACCTGTGGCATTCCCACTGCACTGCAGAAACATGCAGGACAACAAAGCACCGCAGGTTCTCACAAGTAGAAAAATAAAACTCAGCTGTTTCAAGCTTAGGAATATCTTGTTTAGTATAAATGAAACACTTTTAATCCCCCTTTCTACTGTAATAAAATTCATTGTGGGAAGGTATGTGTTCTATGTGAGACATAATTTAGGGGAACTGTTTTTAGAGTGGTCATTATACAGGAAGAAAGTGAGCATTTACATTTAATCTTAAAAGCGTAAAGCTGTTTTTGTCTTGGCTGTGATGCCAGCGACTGCAAAAATCATGAATATGCAAGTGAAGAGACTTCTGCTTAACCATTTACAAACTTACAGCAGTGTTTCTGTATGAAACCTAGCAACATGCAACAGTGGTTGGAGGAAGATATTTTTAGCCAACCCTGCTGTTATTCTAATTGTAGGAGTTGTTGTTTGAATCTTACCCATCCCCTTTAATTACAATGTAGCTCCTTTGTTACCTCAAATTAAACTAGCTTAAATATGGTGGGCAAATGAATCAAGCAGCATTTAGCTATATAAAAATAATTTTCACATTTTTAGACTCTCAAAACAGATATAATTGGGTGGAAATGCATTTGAGATAATCTACTGTGATGGGAAAAAAAGAACAAGTGTGAGAAATTGATTATCAAAGTATAATATTTTAGACAGATATTACAACAAATACATCCAGGAATACTTTATATTAATTACATGTTAGAACAACAATTATAATTTTAATGTAGCTCATGCACACACATCCCTCTTAAAATATCTTATCCTCACCCAAACTAGTGTCATTTTTCTTAATATATAGTGGATATGAAAGGCCTACACACCCCTGTTCAAATGCCAGGATTTTGTGATGTAAAAAAATGAGACTAAGATCAATCATTTCAAAACTTTTTCCACCATTAATGTGACCTATAACCTGTACAACCCAATTGAAAAACAAACTGAAATCTTTTAAGGGGAAAAATAAAAAAGATACAATAACCTGGTTTCATAAATATGCACACCCTTAAACTAATACTTGGTTGCAACACCTTTGGCTTTTATTACAGCACTCAGTCTTTTTGGGTAGGAGTCTATCAGCATGGCACATCTTGATGTGGCAAGATTTGCCCAATCTTTGCAAAAACGCTCCAAATCTGTCAGATTGCGAGGGCATCGCCTGTGCACAGCCCTCTTCAGATCACCCCGCAGATGTTCAGTCGGATTCAGGTCTGGACTCTGAGTGGGCCATTCCAAAACCTTAATCTTCTTCTGGTGAAGCCATTCTTTCGTTGATTTGGATGTGTGCTTTGGGTCATTGTCGTGCTGAAAGATGAAGTTCCTCTTCATCTTCAGCTTTCTAGCAGAAGCCTGAAGGTTTTGTGCCAACACTGACTGGTATTTGGAACTGTTCATAATTCCCTCCACCTTGACTAAGGCCCCAGTTCCAGCTGAAGAAAATCAGCCCCAAAGCATGATGGTGCCACCACCATACTTCACTGTAGGTATGGTGTTCTTCTGGTGATGAGCAGTGTTGTGTTTGTGCCAAATATACCTTTTGGAATTATGGCCAAAAAGTTCAATCTTGGTTTCATCGGATCATAACACATTTTCCCACATGCGTTTGGGGGATTTCAAATGTGTTTTTGCAAAATGTAGCTGGGCTTGGATGTTTTCCTTCATAAGATAAGGCTTCCGTCTTCCAACCCTAGATGGGAGATTGTTGTCACATGTACTACACAGCCAGTACTTGCCAGAAATTCCTGCAGCTCCTTCAATGTTGCTGGTGGCCTCTTGGCAGTCTTCCTGACTAGTTTTCTTCTTGTCTTTTCATCAATTTTGGAGAGATGTCCAGTTCTTGGTAATGTCACTGTTGTGCCATATTTTCTCCACTTGATGATGCCTGTCTTCACTGTGTTCCATGGTATATTTAATGCCTTGGAAATTCTTTTGTACCCTTCTCCTGACCGATACCTTTGAACAGTGAGAGCCCTCTGATGCTTTGGAAGCTCTCTGCGGACCATGGCTTGTGCTGTAAGATGTGACTACAAAAATGTCAGGAAAAGCCTACTAGAACAGCTGAACTTTATTTGGGGTTAATCAGAGGCACTTTAAATGGTGGCAGGTGTATGCTGACTCCCATTTAACATGAGTTTGAATGTGATTGGTTAATTCTGAACACAGCCACATCCACAGTTATAGCAGGGTGTGCATATTTATGCAAACAGGTTATTGTATTTTTTTTTATTTTTTCCCCTTAAAATATTTCAGTTTGTTTTTCAATTGCTTTGTAGAGGTTATACACTCATGTGAAAAAATTTGGACGCCCCTTTAAATATTCAGGTCTTTATTAAGAAATGTTCACATATCTATGTCTAACCTTGTTTTTGTTTTTATTTGCATTTTTTAAAATTTATTTTAGTCATTGTAAGTGGGAATGAATGTGGGGGTGTCCTAATTTATTCCTCACTATTTGTTTAGAATTACATTTTACAGAAAATTTGAAAAAAAAAAGTCTTTAATTCATTTTTAATTATTTAGTTGTATTACATGAATCTCCCAGTATTTTTAACATTGATATTAAATATCCATATGTCCAAATATGTTTAAAAAAAACACAGGCTTATACAGGGTGTCCTAAGTTTTTCACATGACTGTATACCACATTAATGGTGGAAAAAATTTTGAAATGATTTTAACTTGGTCTCCTTTTTTTACATCACAAAAACCTGGCATTTGAACAGGGGTGCGTAGGCTTCTTATAAACACTTAACCTGTTCAGGTTTTGTAACTTTTAGACTGCATAATGTAAGAAAACATTTTTCTGTTTTATTTGTTTGTTGCCAACACAAGTTTATACATACATACATAAGGTATACACAGCAGGCAATTTGTTATTTTTTAACAAGGGGAGTGGGGGTATTCACCAATTTAGCATAAGGATCAAAGTAAATTAGGTACAAATGTGCAAGAATAAAGGTGAAAAGATATGATTTTTAAAAATGGCAAGTAAAAAATAACCCAGACGAGCAATGCAAATTCAGAAGAAAAAAAGATGAAAATTTACAGGAAAAAATTGCAAATTTTTGAGAAAGTCCATTTTTTGTGGAAAAATTTGCCAATTTATGAAAGAAGTCACAAATTTATGGAAAAAAATTGCTGATCTATGAGAAAAAAGTTGAAAATTTACAGGGAAAAACTGCACATTTTCAAGAAAAAAAATTTCAAATATATGAGAAAAAAAGAATTTTTTGAGAAAAAAGTAATAAACTTATGAGAAAAAAGTTGCAGATTTATGAGAAAAAGTTTAAAACATTTTCAAAAAAGTTGCAAATTTACAAGAAAAAAATGCAAATTTAAGAGGAAAAAGTTGCAAATTTAGGAGAAAAAAAACACTTTTTTTGCTTAGATTTGTGCTTCAAGGTCATTTTATTTAGTTATGTAACATGGCATAGAAAGGTTTATGATGGGGGACAATTCTCTTTTTCCAGCTTGTTGTTAGTGATGGGGGAGGGGAAGTGGCAGATTAACAAAGGGAGTCCTTTTGGGTCATTTTGCTAACAAGGGGGAAAGCATCCCCCCTCACCCCCCCTCAAATCACCAGCTGAGTATATAGAGACAAAATTAAGTAAACTAAAATATTGCCTTTCGTGGCAAGGATCAGTTCTGGAGACTGTGTTGGAGCGGAAGCATGAGGCAGCTGGGATAGGGATAACATGCCACAGACTTGAGTTTCACTGTGTATGATACTGTATAAACTACTGTCAAGTGGTTGAGGAAAAGATCGTGGCTGGAATTAAAATATAACATTCCTTGGAGTCATGTGCCCCAGTGGTTATGATGCTTATTACAAGGACACATTACAATGAATCCTGATACTATTCCCAGCCAGAGTGATCCTTCCTGCATGTCTCTCCCGCACTCTTCACCCCATTTCTTGTCTCTTTCTGAAAATGCCCATAACATGCTCTTTTTCCACATGTTGACATAGTTCCCATAGGAGTGAATGAAATGCCTGTGAAATGCTTTGGTCAAAACACCACAGGGTTTAAATATTGCAGCACCATTTTACATTCAGTTGAAGGAGCCTCTCTCACAATGACCTGTTTGTAGATTTTGCTTTAAATAATAATGAGCCTCAGTTCATCCCAAGTAGAGTATACCCCCCCCCATCCATCATCTCTGGGTCCTGTGACTGACAATGCCATTATGTGGCTAATGTTAGCTCATAGCTCCAGTGTGGAACACAGCCTGAGCTAACGTAAACTCGCTGAATGTTAGAATGTCAAAGCCCAAATAAAGCATTATCGGAGACCCCTGTGGGTGTGTGGTTTGAGTGGTTGAAAGGATACCACAAGTCCCTCACGCAAGCATAGAAATATCCTTAACCCCTTGCACTCCGGTCAATTTTCCTAAAAACGCCAAAAAATAATGTGCCCAAAGTAAATCGAAAGCTGTTCTTCAACCCTTTGCAGCATCTTCATGGGGTTGGTCTCATTTAAAAGAAAACACTTTGAATTTTTTGGCAAAACAGTCATAATCTCTCTAAGTGCTCCGGCCACTGAGTTACAGTCATCTAAACATAGTGAACTTGAAGAAAATAAATTTGGCCTGGGTGTTTTTTTGGATACAAATGCTTGCAAATAACACACAGCTTCAGATCCGGGCTGGAAAATGCAACAGAAATGTAGAACCAACTGTTATCCAGCTGAGGTCCAAATTTTGTAACAATACCGCAAAAAGTGAATATTTTACACAGCTTTTTCCTCAGGCTGTTCCCAGGCGTTTTGGAACTGTGCCAAATTGTGCCAAATGGCACAGTTTGGAAAAACGTCTGTAACTTTTGAATGATTCAATGTAGAATCTTCATTTTGGGCTCTAATGAAAGGTCACACTCAGAGCTGTGTCTGTGTGTGTGTGTGGGGGGGGGGGTTGTCCCCCCCCTCGCTACAGAGGATGGACATCGGCCATCGCTACATGACAGATTAGCCTCATGTGGGATGTGGGACAGCAGCTCAGTCACCGCGGCTTTACCCCCCCCCCCCCACTCGCTACAGAAGAATAGTCAGGAATAAAGAATAATTTAGCTTATAACACCTTACCTCTTCACAGCAGCATCCTGGCGAACTTCTCTTCCCCATTGTCAGACGAACGTGACGCTGGTCTGCTCGTGGTTTTGGTCTCGCGACCCGATCAAAACATAATTCCATTATTGCGGTTTTGTGCTTCCATGATTGCGGTTTTTGGCGAAAGATTTTTCAAAACAAATAACAGTAGTAATTAAAAAAAGACTGGCGAAGGCATGTGTGTCACTCAGCCTTCGTCGTCAGCCTCCATCGGTCTATGACCATGGAAGAAATCATAACGTCTACTCTGCTGGAACCAAAACAAAATAAGCACCGCCTGTGGCCGAACATGCGCGAATGGCACTCCCTGTCACACAGGTTGCATTTGTGGATGGTCTCCGTGCTGCTGGGTCTGTGACGGTTCTTCCTGCGAGTCCTTTTTTGATCCGCTCCAGCAGTCAGTCTTCACCCAGCCTTAAAAAACACAGCTCGCAAACTTCTCTGCTTCAATTGGCTCACTGCATTCACAGCCTTGGTAGGCGGGTCCTTCTGGCTAGGTTTTCAGTCATTGGTTCTTCAAGGTTTCAGAAACCCAATTCAAGGCTCTTATTAGTCGAATGAGAGGTCAATCAGATGAACTAATCTGTTCACGGCTGTGTCTGCAGCTTTTATTTTCAGTGCGTGCTTGGACGCCATCTCCACCTACATCACCATCTACATCATGTGTCCTAGAGCGCACGAGAGCGCCCTCGTGCGCTCTAGGACGCAGAGACTTGCCCATCCGCGGGACAACGGAGCGCAAGAGGTTAAATGAGTGGCTAGTTCTGTTAATGGCAGCTAACCACTACTGGCACTGGCAAGAACATAGGAAACTATAGTAAGAGTTAAATACATTATATAGTCAAGTATTGATAAATGATCCAGCTGGGATCACAGATGTCTAGTGAGGTGACTAGATTATATTGAAATTTCCAAAAAGACATAACGTTCAGCTAATCTAATGTTAAGAGGCTTGATCTGCAGGGCCATACTCATTGGGATATCTAGCTGGTTAGAAAACTGATGTGAGTCCCATAGAATTGCATTGCTGAGCAATTATCGGGCTGTCCCAACCAAAAAAAATTACAAAACAGGCAAGAAATATTATCAGCTACGATTTAAAGAGCCAGAAGGAAAGGGGATGCCTCAGATGAGTTTTGACAGAAATGAGCCTTAATAAGTTTGGTTAAACTGCTAAGCTAACAGACACACTATCTCACGGATGCACACTTCCTAGATAATAGGACCAATCAAATACACCTGCCACTCAGACATCATAGTGGCTAGTCTCTTAAGAAAGAGACTAGCCACTGTAGCCACTGTAGTAGCTCTTTAACAGAGTTACTACAGAATGCTTACACCTCATGTTTGAGCCTTTGGGTACTTTGAAGAGGATAATTCATCATTGTAATGTTTGTAGGTAAGTCAGAAAACAGAAAAGCAGGCAATGGGTCTTTTAATTCTATTTGTCCAAATAAGGCAAAACTTCTCTCAGAAAAATAAATCTTCAAAAATACACCATTTCAGAAGCTTAACTATGTATTGCAGGGCAACCTTCGTCCATCTACGAGGGAAGCTTTATCACCATTTATTTGTTTACATTTGTTTGCATGTTATGGCATCAGTTTAACTTGTTTAAGGACCTACATAAGTCTGTCGAACAATCATTGACATAAGTGATTTAAAGGTGTTACATAGTTACAAGTTTGACTATATGGATGGTTGGGAGTAAAAATAAACCAGTTTGTACTTATTACTGTAGTTTTTCATTTATTCTGTATGACAGGTTATGACATATTCTAATCTGATACTTATCATCAGTGTTCTCATTAAACCACCCATTGTGACAGCATGTACAGTATCTTTCAATGACATTGCCAAACTTTCTCTAATGACATCCATGTAGGGATAGGCAGTGGTCACTGCTACTACAGCTGTAGGGAAAAACATTCTATGTCTTCATCTTTTTTTTTTCTATTTAGCTGGCCCATTACCTAATTGGTTTAATGAAGTACATTTACTCAAAGGCATGTACCCATACTGTTACATAACAATGAACATTAAGGGTAGGACTGGTAGTACCACCCCTAAAGACATGCCACAGCAGACGAAATGAAACAATGATCGGAGTGGAAGAAACAGCTTTTAGAACATTCCTGGGTCTGTTAGTATAAAAGCTTGGCAATTTCATCCAATGCCAGTTTTGCAAAGGTGCTAAAAGTGGACATGCAGTCTTTACATGATGGCAAACTGCCATACACACCGAGCAAGTGAGTCATTCTGTAGAGCTTTGTCAAAGCATTTCACCTGCATCCAAATGCATCCCATGGCTTATCTCATCCTCGTGTACATGAGGAAAAGTTGCTGCTACTTTTGTCAGTGCTTCCAAAGACATTTTCCATTTATTAAATGACATTTTGCTTCAACACTGATCCATGGGTTATGATTTAAGAACTGCTCCATCTCACTGCAAAACAACTGAGAGTAAAAAACAGTTAAGTTGCAATCGGGTCTTTTCTACATTTTAAATCAACCAATGTATATGGTTAAATAGCGTAAAAAATGAATGGGCATACAAAACAGTGGGAACACTGGGAAATCAAGTACCATCTACACTGTGCTTTAAACCTCTTCAGATGAACTGGCAATGTAAAGTTAGCAATCCTTCTGTGTGTGTATGATTGTGTGTTACCAACGACTGATACACTGGTATACACTTTGAATGATTGCATACATTGTGACCACAAGTTAAGCTAGTACTGTAAGGTAAATCATAAACATGTGAGTCTTACAGTGGCGTAGACTCTCAGATTGTTCCTCTCATGTCTTTATCATCGTTAAGTTTTTCTACTCCTTTTAAGATATTTAGAGGGGTATATACAGTATAGGTGGGGATGACTAGGGCTTTCATTTTTGCACTGTTGAAAATATGCAGAACAGACTTTTATGGGTGAAATGGAAACTTTTTACATCTTTTCAAGTTTTCTCATACACCGAAGGGAAGACAATAGTCAACAGAAGTTAGCAGTATTGCTTCTTTTTACTAGCACTTGCAAATTTGCACTGATACTCAGTACCACTACCACACTGACACACAACATGACAAGGGTGATGGTGCACAAAACTAAAGGACAACCTAGCATCTTTTTCACAATTTGAATTGCATTACTAGATTTAGAAATCCCATTTTATTGTCATTCAAGTATGTACAGTAGAACAAAATTCTGTTTCTCTTATCGGAGAACAACCAACAGAGCTGGCTCTTTCCATAGGCCATATAGGGTGCCACCTACTGGAGAGGGTGGTGCTGCAACCCCTAAATTAAAAAAAAAAAATTAAAATGAGTAACAGTCAGAGGTGCTGCATACCAGCAGGCAAGGCAGGCAAATGTTTGGTGTTCCAGGCCAGAAGGGGGCTCCCGAGGGCTGACCAACTTTGAATCACTACAGCAGTGACAATGTGGAGAGTTTGCAATGACAGTGATAGGCCATGCAGAACTTCCAAAATGCTCTACTATAGGTCACCTAGTGGTAGAGCATTAATAACTTATAAGTAAACTATTAATGAGATTGTAAATACTGTGGTCACCCAGCACAATGCAGACTGATACTATTCACGCTCAGCAGGTCTGGAGGAAATGGAGGACAAATTGCATATGGACAGAGAGCCCCTGGGGGACAACCAGAACAATAGACTATTGTTTATACATCCCTGGATTAAGGAGAGGACGTCCGGGCGCCAGTTGGTCATGCTAATCATGTGTATTGACTGATATGTATACCAGTATGCTAATGTGCCATGCATTCTCTCTCTCTGTATAAAAGAGCTCACTATACATGCCTCAACAACACAGTAGCTCAGAGCTACGATGTGTGTCTCATTCTGATGGAGGAAATAAAACTCTGCAACCTTCCAGCTCGTCTCATCTCGCCTGATCTTATTCCTCCACAATACTAATAAATAACTTATAACACATGAGATAAAAACCTAAAGGTGACCTGTTTGTTGCCAATTAGTGAGCTGTCTGTTTTCTCAACCTCAGATATCAGTTTACTTATATTAATCTGTTTTCTCAGCCAGTTTTTCCTCCATCAGTTACTAGGCAATAAGTTACTGAATTTAATCAATGTAAGCATTTCTAATCAAAAGGCATCTTGAGCTTGACAATAACGAGCCTTCATCAATGACTAAAACCTGTTTTAATGTATTTCTCATGACTTATTAATGATTTATAACTTCATTGTAAAGTAAATTTGATATTTGTGAGTTATCAACCTGCAAACATTTTTTTAAAGTACAATAGTATCAGTGTATATTCCAAACTGTTTACATAGAAATTACTACCTGTCTACATATTTGTTAATTCATAGCCTAAGTGCGTGTTTTTGTCAACATAAAAAATGCTCCCCGTTGTACTGAATGTATCATTTTCATCAAAAGGAGTTCAAAAAACATAATGCTCTGCCCTCTTAGATTGTTTAGGCTATCTATCCTGCTTTCATATGGACCTTGTTTGGCTGGCGAAAAATCCTTTTTACTCTATTGACTCTGTGAAATTGATTGACATGAACACAAACTCAAACCAGTGGGAGATGCAGTGGAACCTCGGTTTTCGAATGTCTCTCTTTACGTACAGATCAGTTCATGAACATATTTTTTTGAAAGAAAAATGCACCAGTTTTCGAACAAAATTTCGGTTCACAAACAACTTCCGGTGCACGCTGGAAGAAGATGGCGAAGAAGAAGAAGAACTTCCGTTATCTGGCCGAGACACGCGTCAGCAGCCATTCCCTCTGTGAATGTGCACGTGAATGTTGTACGTATTATGCTTTGGATTTGCGATTTTATGGTTTTTATTTTTTGTCCGTTAAAAAGCCTCTACGGGATCAAAGAAAGGAGAAAAAGGTAAAGAATCGAACAGGAAAGTTAAGAGAACCACAACAGAGTTGAAGAAGGAAATCATATCAAAGCATGGAAACTGTCATGGTCTGAGCGCTGATTCTGTCCGCGCTCGGGTTGTCCAGCATTTTCCCCATTTCATCCCATTTCGGGCCGTGTTATTATGGCCTTCTAGGGCTTTTGTTGTGACAGCATCATGGCGGGACTTCCGGCTGTCAGAGCCGAGCCGCGCCATGACAACTGAATTACATTCCTTGATTACATTCTCCTTTCTGATTAGTCAGATTGCATTATTTAAGGGAGCAGCTGGGGTTTACTCCTCACTGAGACCTCGCACAACGTTGGACCCACACAACGTTTGGCTGGAGTCCCTAACCCCGACTCCAGTCTCCCTTTTTGATTCATCGTTTCCCAGTAAGTGTTTTCTCATAGTCTGTGATCAAGTATCTAAGTGTATGTTCGTGTTTTTTCCCCATGTGGCTGTTCATTTTGTCTTTTGTACCTTTTGTTAATAAATAGGGCGGCGCGGTGGCGGAGTGGTTAGCACTGTGGCAGCACAGCAACTCACCCTTGGCCGGGGGATCCTGGGTTCAATCCCAGCCCCCGACCAACAGTGATCTGTGTGGAATTTGCATGTTCTCCCCGTGTCTGCGTGGGTTTACTCTGGGATTTCTCCAGTTTCCTCCCACATGCCAAAAACATGCAAGTTAGGTTAATTGGCATCAAAACTGGGGATTCTAAATTGTCCTTAGGTATGACTGTGAGAGTGAATGGTTGTCTGATTCTCTGTGTTGGCCCTGCGATGGACTGGTGATCTGTCCAGGGTGTACCCTGCCTCTCGCCCAAAGATGCTGGGATAGGCTCCAGCTCCCCTGCGACCCGAAAAGGATTAAGTGGAAGAAGATGAATGAATGAATGAATGAATGTTAATAAATATGCAAACTCATCGGCTGGCCTATAGTGTCTCATTGATGTTCCGTGAGGGCCATCCTTGATAAAAACTGTCTATTATACTTCCTGTACAGTGTTTTGTATGTTATGCATATTCATTCTTTTTGTTTGGCTTTTATGGTTGAAATGCTGTTAAAAAGGTAAAAACACACTGTTCTTGTTTGGGGGCCAGGAACGGATTAATCCATTTTAGATGAAGAAGGAGAAGCCAACGTTATTGTCATTCAATCCATACAGCCAATCATGCACAGTAGAAGAAAATTACGTTTCCCTGAGCTACAATATTAATCACATCTAGAACCAGAGGGGTTGCTGCCATGCAAGGTGCCGCCACAAACAACTTTTCTTTCCCCCATTCTATTATGCTGAGCACCAAGCTAGAAGGTGGGAAGAACCATTTTTATATGGTCTTTGGTATGACCCGGCCAGAACTTGAACCCCCAACCTCCTGGTTGTAGGGCAGATGCACTATCAACTAGGCCACTACGCCGGTCGGTTGGTGGCTGATGGTTTACATTGTTTCCTATGGGAAAATTTGTTTCGGTTTAAGAGCAACTCGGTTTAAAAACAACATTTAGGGACCAATTAAGTTCTAAAACCGAGGTTCCACTGTATATTGCAGTAAAATGAGGGGGGAGATCAAGTCATTTACTTGACAGTAAACCCTGAGGTAGCTGTTGCTCCTGCAGTGTAGGCAGTGCTTAATTTCCCCACTCCAGTGTGATGATGATCTACTACACTGCAGCTGCAGCGCTGAGGAACTGTACTGCTGCACGGTGTCCAGACCCCGTTGCATGAGGTAACAAGTAGCCCACACTACATGCTGTCCACCTGGGGCTTCACAACAGCCTGTTGAAATAACCGGTCCTGCTCAATATATTACCAATAGCTCTAATGCCGGGGCTGTGGTTACAGCAGTAACCCTCCACCTAAAAAAAAAAAAAAGTCCAGAATGGAACGGATGCAGGATTTGCATCAGTGCAGCAGAGCCCTGTTCGCACCTTAGCACAAGTGCACATCAAAATCTCCCCCCCACCCCCACCCCCAGGCCCGCATTATGAATATGGGCCTGCAGCAGTAGGGAGTGATGGATGTGAAAGAATGGTCTGTCTCCTCCGGCTGGTTTGCTGAAAACACAGCGGGGGGTGGGTTGTGGGGGGGATTGCTGCAGTCAACCCGAAGATGGAATAATCTGGTTAGGTGGGAATCACGTTGGATGGGAAGGGGGGGTAGATGGAGAAGGAGGTGGAGAGGGAGAGGGAGAGCAGGTGTTATTAAAAAAGTTAGGAGATCATGATGCCGTGGTGGTGGTGATGCAGCTGGGGAGCTTTTCCTGCCTGTGCATGTGTGTCTGCGCGCTGCTGCGTCCCCAAACCCGGAATAAGTTGTCCCCCACCACCACCACCACCACCTCCCAGTGCCTCTGCATGATCCACTCGCTGCATAAATATGATTGCAGATCTATCACCGTTTACAGCAAACAAACGAATAAGGCGCACTCTCTCTCTCTCTCTCTCTCTCTCTCTCTCACGCACGCACACACTCATGCATGCACAAAGCCGGCTCGCGAGAACCAGAGGCGAGCACGAGGCAGATAAATGGTGATGCGCTTACCACTTGGATTCTTGTTTTTCTTAAGACTCTTGCCACAAAGACACTGCAGCATATGCGTTCCTTTGCTGAAAATGTTCCAAAGAAACCACATTGATTTGGGCGAAGAGCAATCCCGTGGCTTAAACACCCAGATATAGACGAGATCCTCGCGGTTGCATAATAACACAATTGGATCAGTTCTCCCCAACAAGGCTGCCGGTTGTCTCACAGACAAAACAGGTACATCCGAGTCCTGCGCGCTTTCATTCACGGGACTAAAAAAAAAAAAAAAAATATTCAGCGCCTGTCAGACTTCGTGATAATGGGTGAGTGTGTGTTTCTTCTGGCGCATACAAAGATGCCCCCTCAAGTAGTCGACAATAGGAAAATATACTCTGGAAATCGCATGTGTCGCACCGGGAGGAGACGGGCGGCCAATAAACAAACGACTAACGTGCAAACAGTGAGCCACGGTGGATTTCCGAGGAGAAGACCATTGCCTATTAGTTCATCACTGTGAGGAGGAGAGCAGGGTGGATCTGCACAGCATCAAAAGCCAAGGGAGGATGCATCCTATGGACACGCTGCTGCAATGACAGCCCCAGCAAAGCACCACATTGCCAGACCCCGGTCCGGTTCCCTTTCTGCTGTAAAACCTCCTTTCTTGGCGAGGTCAGATGACAGCAACCCCGCTTTGCATCTCTCACAGCCCCCCCACGCTGCAGCGTCTCTGTCAGAGCCAGGGTCCGGGTTCGTGATTCCTGGAGTGTGCGGGTTTTGGGTTTTTTTTTGTTTTTTTCCCCCCTCCCTTTGGTGGGGTTTTCTCCTCAAGCCGCCTCAGCACCGCGCCACTGGCATCTCCAAAAGTGCGGTGCGCCAGTGTGAAAACATTTGCATGAATTTCCTCCGGCGTCGGACCTCTTGTCAGAAACGCACGGGGAGGAGGGGTTAAATTGAAAGATTGGCTTTCCATTACGTAAACACGTGGTTTGTGCGCCGTCATATCAGTGCTGCCTCAGCTTGGGCTCGGTGGAGGTTTTCTTCAAGTTTACATTCACAGCTAGCATCTTAATGTAATTTTCACATAAACTTACAATTTATTTGCTTTCAGTTTGTTATGATAGGCCAAGGGTCCATAACCTGTTGCACTTAAGTTTTAAGCTCATCTTTTTGCCTACTTTATATATGTAGAACTCCCTGTGCACACACGTAAAAAAAAAAAAAAAATTACTCTGAAAAAAAAAATGCAACTTGCCAAAAGAAGGTGTTAAACCAAGGAAAAAAATCCAAACAAATTCATGAGAAAATATAAATTTATGAGAATGCAAATTTAAGAGAAACACCTAAGAAATGTATGAGGGAAACAATTAGTAAATTTATAAGGAAAAAGTTTTTTGGGGGAAAAAAGCTTACAAATTCCCAAGAAGGAACAAAGTCATAAATCTATGAGAGTAGGACCAAAAAAATGTTTTTAAAAAGTTACAAACTTATGAGAGATATTTTAAACATTTGAGGAAAAAAAAATTTACTGTACAAACGCAGAAGTGGTGGCCTAGAGGTAGAGCAGCCGCCCCACAACCGAAGGTTGTAGGTTCAAGCTGGGGCCCAGTCATACTAAAACAATATAAAAATGGTACTTTCTGCCTTCGAGCTTGGTGCTAAGTATAGCAGAATGGGGAAAGGAACATTAATTCACAGAGCTACCAGTGGACTGACCCCCATACTGTAGCTTTCACTATGCCACAGGTGACTTAACTTAAAAGAACAGTTGCAAATTTATATTCAAGAGAAAATCCCAAGACATTTCTGAGAAAAAGAATTAGCAAGAAATAAAAGAAAAATGGTAGCTTCACGAGGATTTAACAGGCTTACAAATTCACATGAAAAATACTGCAAAAATTATACATTTATGAGAAAATTTTACAAAGAAACACTTGGCAAACCTACAAGAAAAAAGCAGCAAGTTCATAACAAGAGCTTGAAAATGTAAGTTAACTTCCAATGAAAATTTCAGAAAAAAATGTACAAAGTTTACTTGAGAAAATTCACCAGTATGATCAATGTTGTAAATTTAAAAGACTCACAATCATCCAGAAAAAAAGAGCAAATTTGTACCAAAAAAAGTCCTCAATGAATTTATCAGAAAAAGAGTTGGCTTTTCCAGAAAAAGTTGCAAATATACAAAAAAAAAAGAAGTTTGGAGAGAAATGTTTTGATCTTTAAAAGAAAAGAGCTTATCTACCACCCATGTTAGCAGGCCTATATCCTCATAACTGCTTTACTTTAGTAGAAATCCTCAAACTCTAATGAAAGTAAACTTGTCCTTAAAAAAACATGGTAAATAAAATGAGTTAGACTTTCCAGAAAATGTTATGTATGATTTGATACAAAAAGTTTCTACATTTATGTGCTCTGTTTTTCTGCATTCATCCCTGAAGACGGTGAGCCAGTTAGTGTTGCTCAGGGCAACTGTTACCCTTGTATGACTACTTCCTCCAAGGATTTAAACTTTTTCCAACACGCACAGAAAAAGAAGAAGACTCCCCGCTCATGTTTGTCCTCACCAGCCAAGGGAGAAAAAAATGTAGGCCTGTGTGTGTGTATTTTGTTTTTCTTTCACTAAAGACATTTAGGATTTGATTTGGAAGCATGCTGGTGCTTTTCTGCTGTTTGATGTTCCTCTGTTGTATGTGTTTCCCAAGCTTCAGATCTTTTAATCTCTCTTAGATCTGTCAGCATGACTCTTTCTCAGCACAAATGGCAGTCAGAGTCTGCCAGTGTTTGGTTGAGAACCCATTAGTTGCTCGGTATAGAGTTCTCACTAAGTGTTAAGATACTATTTGTCAGTCTCACAGGACTGCCGGGTATTTTTTTTTAACTGAAGATTAAACATATGAAGCATGGCTCTCCAGTGGTACCAAACGTCCTCTTTAATAACACATTTTTACAACATGAAGTATACATCTTACAAGAAAATCTTACATTATGGACACATTAGACTTAAAAATAAAAAGAAGAATGAATAAAAAACAAGACCTTTATTATTTATTAAAACCATATTTTTAAAACTTTTTTTGGTGTTGTTTATATTCTTGAATTTTGTTTGGGTTGTACAGTTGGTTCAAGTCCCTTTATATACTCTTCTGAAAGGCAAAAAGCATTAAGTTTTTAAAATCTACTATATATCTTTTTAAAATACTGTGGTACTGTACAAAGAAGTCAGACGTGGCAGAGGAGTATGTAAGGGTGGTGCAGGACATGTATGAGGACAGCAAGACAGTACTGAAGGAGTAACAGATGGATTCAAAGTGAGGATGGGATTACATCAGGGATTGGCCCTGAGCCCCTTCTGTCATGATTCGTCGTGCGCAATTACGTGGCGCACAAGGGAGGAAATGAGAAACCCAAGAGCGAGAGTAGAATGTGCACTTTTATTAACAAAACCCATGAAAATAACAAGTCCAGTTTTAACCACAAATACAGAGAATTGTTCTGATAAGAAAATGGCCACCAGACATACAGGGTGCCTCCCGGATGCTCCACAGCCCGGCAAAGAGAAAGTCTAGTGCCTCAGAACAGCTGTCGGCACAGGGAAAAAAGGCAATGACTTACAGAACTGGAGCGATCCGGAGCTTCCTGTGTAGTCTGGCAGATGAGGGAGACAAGCTGGGTCAGCTGCGAACATCCAGGGATTGAACGTCTGAAAATGTTGGGCTGAATGCGTGAAGGAAATGATACAACACTCATGGAGAACCCGCTGCCACGAATGAGGGCGAATGCTGCGACGATCTCTTCCTACTAACTAAATAATAAACTTAACGAGGGAAGAGATCGCCAATGTGGAAATGCATGGGCTGGACAAATGAACCCCAGGTGTGCATGAGTGAGTGTCTGCGCGTGTGAATGAGAATGAATGGAGTGTGTGTGTATGTGTGTGAAACACCCAGTAACGGAGCACAGCTGATGGCACTTGACAGGAGAAGGGGGCGTGCCCGAGCTGTCAGGAAGCGAAGGCCAAAAGCTCCCTGATACGGCTGATGGAAAAGAGGGCAAATAAATAATAAGTCAGAATTGGATTTGGGACAGCCAAACCCAGATTCATGACACCTTCTTGTTTCCCATGGTGATGAACAGGCTGACAGATGAGGTCAGGCAAGATGGACCATGATGTTTGCAGATGGCATTGTGATCTGGCGTGAGAGTAGGGAGCCGGTGGAAGTGAATCTGGAGAGATGGAGGTATGCACTGGAGAGAAGAGGAATGAAAGTCATTAGAAGCAAGACAAAATACCTGTGTGTAAATGAGAGGCAGGCAGATGGAACAGTAAAGATGCATGGAGTAGAGGTAGTGAAGGCAGATGAGTTTAAACACCTGGAGTCAACCATCCAAAGCAATTGACAGTGCAGAAGAAAGGTGAAGAAGAGAGTGTAGGCAGGGCAGAGTGGGTGGAAATGAGTGTCAGAGGTGATTTGTGACAGGATAGCAGCTAGAGTGAAAGGGAAAGTTTACAAGATGGTACCGAGACCTGCTGTATGGTTTGGAGATGGTGGCACTGACAAAAAGACAGGAGGCGGAGCTGGATGTGGCAGAGTTGAAGATAATAAGAAGACCAGAGAGAAGATTCATGCATGGAGTGAAGGAGGACATGGAGAGGTTTGGTATTGCAGAGGAAGATGCAAGAGATGGGGTGAGATGGAGGCAGATGATCCACTGTCGTGATACCTAAAGGGAACAGCCAGAAGAAGAAGAAGATACAGTATATGCTCAAGCTAATCTAAACTAAGAGAATATATACTTTATTTGCTGCCTCAACAATAACTGATAGTGCCGTATTTTTGTGAACAGATGTTGAATATTATCTGAAAATTCATCTTACAGCAGAAATAACATGTTACAGCCCAAGGTGTTGACTCAGAAATCTATATAGATAGCATACAAATAGCATGTCATCTTTAAGGTCAGTTCATATGTCATGTACATGCATTTCAACCATTTTGTATGCCATTTTATGTTTAAGCTTCCCTTTATATATATTTAATAAACAGTGGTGTATTTTATAAACATCAATAAAGGTAGTAAGAGAAATGCTCTTTGCAGACAACAGTGCTTTAGTTGCACACAGTGCGGAAGATATGCAATCTTTAGTGGAGAAATTTGCAAGAGCAGCTAGCCAATTCAGCCTCAAAATCAACATCAAGAAGACAGAGTGCCTTTATCAACCACCAAAGTTCCAGTTATCAATATCACTACCAGAAGAGATCAACATTGGTACAGAGCCACTAGTCAAGTGCAAGACTTTCAAGTATCTAGGGAGTACTGTTTCAGAGAGTGCTAGGCTGGAGGATGAACTATCTCTCAGAATGGGAAGAGCGAGCGCTGTGTTTGGAAACTTGAGGGAGAGACTGTGGAACAATCGACATGTGTCTGTCCATGTGAAATGCAAAGTGTACAGAGCGACAGTACTGGCTACTCTATTGTACAGTGCTGAAACTTGGACTGTCTACAGAGTGCAGGTAAAGAAACTCCACACGTACATGATGAGACACCTTTGAGCCATAATGAACATCTCATGGAAAGACAAGATAACCAACATAGAAGTGTTGAAACGAGCTGGTCTACCATCAGTGGAGGACATGCTAATGCAGACAAACCTGAGATGGCTCAGACATGTTGAGAGGATGGACCACCAGCATCTCCCTCGGCAGTTACTCTACACACAGTTATGTGAGGGCAAACGCAATCAGGGTAGACCAAGACTCAGATTTAAAGACACTGTAAAAAGAAACTTAAAGAAGCTGGATATAGACAGGAGTTCCTGGCAGCGGAAGGCTAAGGACAGAGCTGTGTGGAGGAATCTGATCAGACCTAAATGAAACAGTCATTGTCACTCATAGCTATTTAATTAAAAGGTAATAAACCAGTATTAAAGTTGTAGTGCTGTGGGTGGGGCCCTGGGTTCTTTAAATTTAGACTTTAGTATTTTTGGTGCCTCCACGTATTGAGAAATAAATCACTGAAGATGTATATATTTCTCCAATAAGATAAAAAGTATTTTACAGCAAAACACAATTTAACTAAATTATATGGAATGACTTAAAACAAATTGACTTAAAACAGACACAAAAACAGCAATTTTAAAGTCAGTTGAACTGATTTAGTGAGAGTTCAACATTTAAAAGATATTAACAGCAGTCTTAAATTGGAATCACTCATTCACACACACCAATCACACACATCAGCCCCATTTTCCTAAAAGTCTGAAAATACTAAAATAAATTAAAAAAAAAAAATCCCTCCCACCTTTGCAGGCCTGATAGTCTTCAAACGGAAATACTGGAGTAGCTACTCAGTTTTATTGAAGGTCAGAAAAGAAAGCTCGGCGGGGGGGAAAAAAATCACCTGGAATGTTAGCTGAGGAGAACAGTTGGTGGGAAAGGAGTCCGTTGTTGGAGAGTCAAACAGCTGGACTCAGCCGTTGGTGTGGAGAAGAGCACTGAGTGATGACAGAGCTGTGGCTGGGAAAAAGAGATGGGGATCTAGAGGCCCTAGACAAGCGGCCAAGTCCGTCTTCTTGAAAAAAGCGGTCCGGTTGGGGTCCAGATCGGTCTCTTTTATCTCCCTTCCTTTCTGAAAAAAAAATACATTTGCCTCTCCAGTCAGCTATTATAACGTACTGAATGATAGCTAGAGTCCATTTCTATTTGAACTAGGCTCACTTTAAACATTTCAATGTTAACACAGTGTTAACAATGCAAACTGACAAGAAAAAAAATAAAATGACAAATGTAATATTTCCGATTGACATTTTGTTATAAAATGAAATTAATTACTCATGAGCAATTAAAAGAATTTACCAGGCTGTCAGCAGTCAAGCCTTTCTAATCAGGTTGTAACTCTGTGTTATCCTGATGACACAGAAAGACCAAATCACCTTCAGCCTTCCGTGACCAACTGCTGCATCTCCCTGAGACTCCAGCCTTTTAAGGTGCAAAACGTGTAACCGTTATTAATTGCTCTGCCCATCTGCCTTCTGGACAAAAACTGATTGGTTCCTCAAAACTTACATTCCAAAGCACTTGTCAATCAAAACACCAGGTTATATCGCAAATAAATTATTAACAGCTTTTTGTACAGATATATCATTCAGACTCATTAGAAAATTATTGCAAAACACAATAACAGCTTTAAAAAAAAAAGAAATAAAACAACCATTTTCAATTTCACACTTTGAATTAAAATAAATTAAACCCTTTTACAAAGACTATATTTACACAATAAACACTGTTGTGTCTATAAATAATTATACACAGGGGTACAACTGTATTTAATTTGGGTGGTTAAGTTCAGATGAATGGTTAGGGTTTTGCACAAAAAAATGTTTATATAATTTTAATTGGTGTTTTATATATAGGCAGTTATCACCTTAAACTGCAACTGTAATAAGTTAATATTACTGTAAAAACCAAATGTGTCTCAGGGATGTGTGAATGGCTGTTGGAGTGGGGGGTGATGGGGGGTGTGAGTGTGTTTTAAATTTTGTTCTTTTATATACAGTATATGGATGCCTAGAGAAACACAATTTCATCTTGCTTGCACTACAGTTGTATGTATAGCATTATGGCAATAAAGGTTGATTGACTGACTGATTGATATAAGGTCAAAGAAATGGTTAGGGTTGGGGGAGGCTCTTTATGTGTTACACAGAGCTGGAAATGATCACACAGTCACTTCATATAGTTATTTTCACAGCCACTAGATGTCACTTTTTTCCAAACCTAATGAGAGCTCCCCATTTATTTAGGTAAAACAGGTATATGAAACTGCATGTGAAAAGTCAAAAATACTTTTTAATACTGTGGTGTATAGAAAACCACAGGTTTGCTCAGTGTTGGTGTGATGATGTGGCCGCTTGGTGACGTCATCACACCCAACATACAAATGCAAGGGACAGCCATTTTGCAGTCTCTCTTCTCGCCTTTCAGCGCTTGGTCGTCCAACCGATGACGCTTTGTACCACCGCTAAGCTCTTTTGTAATAAAGTTCCTGTTCCCAGCAAACTCCACTTTCTGTTGGTCATTCCATGCTTTTCCAGACATAACAACTGGTGACAAGAATAAACCATGGATGCGTGTCTGAGGCCACTTCAGCCTTTTCTAGAGGCCCCTGGAGAGCCGTCGGTACTGTGGCTGCGCTGGTACAGTTCTTTCACCACCTACATCTCGGCGCTGGGCCTGGGCAAACTAGACAAGGTATAGAAGTGAGCTCTACTTGTTCACAATCTGGGCACAGAAGGCCAACGTCTGTTCTACACACTGGGACCAACAGAAATGTTTGCTGAGGCAGTTCAGTTGCTAGCTAGCTACTTCGCCACACCAGACAATGTGTTGGCACGACGCATTAGGTTTCACCAATGGCAACAGAAGACTGGACAGACAACACAACAGTTTGTTGCGGACCTCCGCTACCTGGCTAGCATGTGCAAATTTGGGCTGTTGGAGGACGAGAAGGTGTGGGACCAGTTGGCCGAATACATTAACAATCTGCGACTATGAGCGAAGATGCTAACGACACCAGATTACATGACGATACCGGAGTGGTGGCTCAGTTGGTAGAGCATCCGCCCCACACCCGGGAGGCAGGGGTTCAAATCCCGGCCGGGTCATGCCGAAGACCATATAAAAGTGGAACTTCCTGCCATCCAGCTTGGTGCTCAGCAATAAATGGAATGGAGGAGGGAACCCTGTGGCGGCACCTTGCATGGCAGCGGCCCTCTGATTCTGCACTTGGGGTGTGTGTGATTTACACTGTAGATAGGTAAAGCACAATCTCGTTCTGCTGTACATGATTGGTTGTACGGTTGAATGACAATAAGGGTTAATTAATTAATTAATTAATTAGCCAAGACCATCGAGCTAGCATTCCAGCTAGAGGCCGCTGACAGGTTAGCATCGGAGCTAAGTGTGCAACAACAACAAAGCCAGACAGTGCTAACACACGCGGTAACCACAGAAGGGCCCAGTGACATGGCAGAAGAGGCAGAGATAAACATTGCAGATCAGAGGAACACTACAAGACACTTCCCATATGGCAACTGTGGCTCCCCGACGCACCGAGAAAAAGCGCATTCCTGCCCAGCAAGGGGGCAGTGATGTCAGTGATGCAGCAAACTAAACCACTTCACCAAGGTTTGCCGGTCAGCACCACCACCAAGCCCGCTGGTCAGTTCAAATCACTCACCCGCGACCACCATCCACACGATGAGCTCTGGAGGCATGGCGTACACATTCTGCAAGGTAGGGCTCGACACTGCCACAGTGAGATCGATGTTGAACTGGGTCACCGTGAAGAAGTTCTTCCCCAACCACCCGATTGGGAAAAACCCAGTGGAGCTGTACGGGTATGGTAGCTACCGCATCAGCAATGTAGGGACCATCACACTAATGGTCCGCTATGCGTCAAGAGTTGTTCCTGGCTTCGTCTTTCAGGTGGCTACACATGGAGACAACATACTAGGATGTGACCTGTTCTATCAGCTGGGCTTCACCTTCCGTGACAGTAACGGACTCTGTTTGACCGACGACGAGTGGGATGCAACACACCCAGACAATGACAATGAGGGTACAGCGGTCCCATGCTCACAGGAGCACCACCTGGAGAAGGGGCAACAAATGGACTCGCCTCAGATCCTTGCCCAGCATGAACCTCAGGGAGCCACTGCAGAGCTGCAGGAGAGGGAGCTCATGTCTATCAGGAATCCTGGGACACATCAACTCGGTGCAGGTTCTATCATCGACAACAGCAACACATCGCCGCAACCAGACTTCCCAGGAGAGGGGGAGAAGAGGCGGACTCCTTCCGGATCCACGCCTGGTATCAGTTTCCAGGAGCCGCCGCTGAGCTGCAGGATGAAGGGTCCACGATTCAACGAAAAACAGTAGAGCCACCAGACTGCTTTCGAATCCACACCTGGCATCAGCCTTCAGGAGCTGCTGCTGAGCTGCAGGATAAAGAGTCCATGACCCAACGGGATGCAGCAGAATCACTATAACCTGGTGGATGCCCCACAACAGATATGAGAGCCATACCATCACAACCACGATGCCGAGTGCAGCCTAACAGAGTGCCATTCACAGTGATGGACTGGGTCCAGGTCCGCAGAACCAAATGACCGGACCCACAGTTGGCCTCAACACCATCTCCACCACTACTGGCATCCATCAAGATCACTGCACAGCTGGGGCCAGCGACCTTCCAGCTGGCAGATAGTTCGGTGTGGCACGCCAACCGTCTTCGCCAAGTTCAAGCAGCTGTCCCGGAAGATATGGCTACATGGGAGTCCACTCGCACGGTCTGGGACCCGGACTGGAGTTTCAAAGAAGACGATCCCGGTCCGCGGGCTTCCGCACCTCCAGGAGCGCATCCACCACAGGCTCGCCACAAGGCCCCTCCAACTGAGCTACTTTCCTCAATAAAAAGAAGGACTGTTTAGCTAGGGGTATGGCTGCCAGCGAATAGTAGCACAATAAACCACTCAGCCACGCTGGGCCACACAGTAGTCCACCCGCTGGCTCTAGCTACTGTAATTTGGGGTTCTTTGTGTACCAAATTGGGGAGGGTTAATTCATTCATGTGTGTTTTCTGTCTTGGGGGGGGCGGGGGTGTATAGAAAATCACAGGTTTGGTCAGTGTCGGTGTGATGATGTGGCCGCTTGGTGACGTCATCACACAGAACATATAAATGCAAGGGACGGTCATTTTGCAGTCTCTCTTCTCGCCTTTCGGCACTTGGCCTCCCAACCAATGACACGCTGTACCACCACTAACCTCTTTTGTAATAAAGTTCCTGTTCCCAGCAAACTCCACTCTCCGTTGGTCATTCCACATTTTCCAGACATAACAAATACTATGTGAAATAATTTAACAAACTGGTGTCTCATTGATATACCGTACATTTTCATGAGACCTTTTTTTCTAGCTAAATATGCACATCATAATGATTGTAAAGGGTGTTTTCCCCCCCAAAAAAACTCTCGCATTTAGTTTTTGTTGGGCCATAAAGATAGTGACATGACTGCTAATGAGAATATTTGCTTCCCTTCTGTTAAGAGGTCCCCAAACTGGATCTCTGGCATGTTTTTGCCTTATAAACCATTTTTTTTATTATTATTTAAGTTTTTGTAAAGGGTATACACATCATTACAGCATTGCATTGTTTACATTTTCATCACGTTCCCTTTTTTTTTGTTTTTTGACAACATTGGAAGAATAATTATTACAACACCCCTTTTTTTAAGTGAAAGAAAAAGAGAAATTAAAGAAAGAACAAAAAAAAAACAAAACAAGAAAATACAAAAAAGAACAAAAACAAAATAAAAGAGCAAAAAACAAAAAATAAATAAAAAATAAATAAAAAATAAAAAATAAAAAATAAAAATAAATAAATAAAAATAAAAGAGCATCTGAGTAGCGTTGGAACAAAGAGCGGTGCCATTATTGAAATGGTATTTGTCAAAGATTAGATCTAATGGAAGACACATATGCGATCCAGGGTTGCCAAAAGTTCAAGAACCCATCCATGTCCTGTCTCAGTGCGAATGTCAACTTTTCCATCGAGTAAATGTCTTGAATCACGTTAGTCCAATCTTCAGGTGTAGGACAGTCCTTCAACATCCATTTTTTAGTTAGGGCTTTTTTACTTGCCAATATTAAAACAGTGAATAAGTATTTTTCTCCTCGTCTTTCCAGTGATTCCGGTAGTAAACCCAAATACCCAAAGTTACAAAAGAAAAGGGGACAGTTATTTTGAATATTTTCCCCAATATTGTCTGTACATTAGTCCAGTATTGGTGGATAACTGGGCATGACCAAAACACATGAAAATGATTTGCAGTCTCTTCACCACACAAGCGCCAACAATTCAACCCCTTACGAGTAAATTTGTTTTGTGCAGGTGTTCTGAAAAATCTTACCAAATTTTTCCATCCAAATTCTCTCCACTGCAGGGATGAGGTACTTTTCCATTGTTGTTTATTTAGCTTTTCCCATATTTCCAGTTGTAAAGTGAAATTCCCCTCTTTTTCCCATCTCTCTTTTATATATGATGTGCTGTCTCCTTTTAAGTCTTGAAGACCTTGGTGTATTTTAGAAATGTATCTGATCCCTGGGATCCCTTTATATGCCATTAAGAAGACCTTCAGAACACCTGACTGGGCCCTTTCCAAATCCTCCTTTTTAAGTATATTGTTTATGTGGTGTCTAAGCTGAAAGAACCTGTAAAGGTCTTGATTTATTAGACCTTGTTTTTTCAAATCTTCAAAACTTCTTAAAATTTGCCCTTTAAAAAAATCGTAATATTTTATCAGTCCGTTCTCTTTCCACTTTTTAAATCTAGTGTCTGTTTTATTAGGAGTAAAGTCTTGATCATAGGCAATCCATTACAGAAATCGATAGGGTTCTTTAGTTTAATTCTCTCTGACTATCTTAAACCAAATTTTTAGCGGGGTCTCTATCCACGGGTTAGTGTTATTCAAAATTTTAGGTAAGGCATTGTTCCCTATTATCGCCTGTAGGGGGATATCACTTGTTATTTGGCATTCCATCTCCTTCCATTGCGCAGTGTAGACTGGGTTACATATGTCTATTAAAGTTTTAATTTGTGCAGCTTTAAAACAGTCCCTGATATTTGGCAGCGCAAGCCCACCTTTTCTTTGTTTAGCTGTAGGGTTCTATATCTGATTCTAGGTCTCTTGCCCTGCCATATGAATCTTGAGATCCTTCTGTCCAGTTCTTGCCATGTTTTTTTGGGAGGTTCTACCGGTATTGTTTGGAAAAGGTATAGAAGACGTGGAAGTATATTCATTTTGACTGCTTCAATTCTTTGTGCAGTACCCAAGAATGGTATCATATTCCATCTTGCTAGATCAGATTTTATTTTTGCAACCAGTGGATCATAGTTTAGTGTTATAATTTTGTTGAGTTGTTTCGGGATATTGACCCCCAGATATTTCATAGATTCCATCTCCCAGTTAGTTTTGAGTTTGCTTAGTAAATATTGATTTGGATCATAGTTGAACGTTAAAACTTGGGTTTTATGCATGTTTAATTCGTACCCCGATAAATCTCCATACTCTGAAAAAACTGAGATTAGTTCTGGAAAAGAGGTGTCCGGCTGCCCCAGGTATATTAAAATGTCATCAGCAAAGAGTGCTATTTTACAGTGGGGTAAAAAAGTATTTAGTCAGCCACCAATTGTGCAAGTTCTCCCACTTAAAAGATGAGAGAGGTCTCCAATTTTCATCATAGGTATACCTCAACTATGAGAAACAAAATGAGGGGAGAAAAAATCCAGAAAATCACATTGTCTGATTTTTTTAAAGAATTTATTTGCAAATTATGGTGGACAATAAGTATTTGGTCAATAACAAAAGTTCATCTCAATACTTTGTTATGTACCCTTTGTTGGCAATGACAGAGGTCAAACGTTTTCTGTAAGTCTTCACAAGGTTTTCACACACTGTTGCTGGTATTTTTGGCCCATTCCTCCATGCAGATCTCCTCTAGAGCAGTGATGTTTTGGGGCTGTCGCTGGGCAACACGGACTTTCAACTCCCTCCAAAGATTTTCTGTGGGGTTGAGATCTGGAGACTGGCTAGGCCACTGCAGGACCTTGAAATGCTTCTTACGAAGCCACTCCTTCGTTGCCCGGGCAGTGTGTTTGGGATCATTGTCATGCTGAAAGACCCAGCCACGTTTCATCTTCAATGCCCTTGCTGATGGAAGGAGGTTTTCACTCAAAATCTCACGATACATGGCCCCATTCATTCTTTCCTTTACACGGATCAGTCGTCCTGGTCCCTTTGCAGAAAAACAGCCCCAAAGCATGATGTTTCCACCCCCATCCTTCACAGTAGGTATGGTGTTCTTTCTTCTCCAAACACGACAAGTTGAGTTTTTACCAAAAAGTTCTATTTTGGTTTCATCTGACCATATGACATTCTCCCAGTCCTCTTCTGGATCATCCAAATGCTCTCTAGCAAACTTCAGACGGGCCTGGACATGTACTGGCTTAAGCAGGGGGACACGTCTAGCACTGCAGGATTTGAGTCCCTGGCGGCATAGTGTGTTACTGATGGTAGCCTTTGTTACTTTGGTCCCAGTTCTCTGCAGGTCATTCACTAGGTCCCCCCGTGTGGTTCTGGGATTTTTGCTCACCGTTCTCCTGATCATTTTGACCCCACGGTGTGAGATCTTGCGTGGAGCCCCAGATCGAGGGAGATTATCAGTGGTCTTGTATGTCTTCCATTTTCTAATAATTGATCCCACAGTTGATTTCTTCACACCAAGCTGCTTACCTATTGCAGATTCAGTCTTCCCAGCCTGGTGCAGGTCTACAATTTTGTTTCTGGTGTCGTTTGACAGCTCTTTGGTCTTGGCCATAGTGGAGTTTGGAGTCTGACTGTTTGAGGTTGTGGACAGGTGTCTTTTATACTGATAATGAGTTCAAACAGGTGCCATTAATACAGGTAACGAGTGGAGGACAGAGGAGCCTCTTAAAGAAGAAGTTACAGGTCTGTGAGAGCCAGAAATCTTGCTTGTTTGTAGGTGACCAAATACTTATTTTCCACCATAATTTGCAAATAAATTCTTTAAAAATCAGACAATGTGATTTTCTGGATTTTTTTTTCTCATTTTGTCTCTCATAGTTGAGGTATACCTATGATGAAAATTGGAGACCTCTCTCATCTTTTAAGTGGTAGAACTTGCACAATTGGTGGCTGACTAAATACTTTTTTGCCCCACTGTATGTTCCTTCTGACCAAGTGTAATCCCTTGAATTTTTTGATTCTGTCTTATCCATTGGCTCAGAGGTTCTATGAAGATTGTAAAGAGCAGTGGAGACAAGGGGCAGCCCTGACGACGTCCTCTTTCCAGCTCAAAAGATGATGATAATTTACCGTTAATCCTTATTTTAGCTGTTGGTTTTTTATATAATGCCTGGATAGTTTTCATGAAGTTGTTATGAAAATTGAAACTGGATAAGATTCTATATAGGAAAGACCAGTCAACCGAATCAAATGCTTTTTCAGCATCTAATCCCAATATGGCTGCATTTAAGTTATATTTTTTTACATGATGAATTATGTGTAAAGTGCGTCTAATGTTGTCTTGTGTCTGTCTTTGTCTTATAAAACCTGTTTGGTCTAAATGAATTAAGTCTGTCAGTATATTTTCTAACCTTTTGGCAAGGATAGTGGTAAAAAGCTTATAGTCCTGATTTAACACACTGATTGGTCTGTAGTTGGAGCAGTCTAGTTTATCTTTTTCAGGTTTAGGTATGACTGCAATGACCCCTTCTCTCCAGGAGGGGGGGATTTCCCCTGTGTGGAAGACATAGTTAAATGTTTTTAGGAGGAGAGGAGATAGTTGCTGTTTAAAGGTTTTGTACCACTCTGCTGTATAGCCATCTGCTCCTGGGAATTTGTTGGCTTTAAAGTTTCATAATTGCTTTTTCTAATTCTTTAGGTTGTATTTCTGACAGTAGTGTTTTATTTTGTGACTCAGTAAGTTGGGGAAGGTTTAATGTGTTTAAGAATGTTTCGGATGCGTTTTTATGTTTTTTGAGGGAGTACAAGTTCTTGTAGTAGTTCTCAAAGCGTTTAAGAATATCCTGAATTCTAAATTTTATTTCCTTTGATACTGGGTCTCTGATTTTGTAGATTGCTCTCTCCGTTTGTTGTTTCCTCAATTTATAGGCTAGTAATTTTGCCGATTTGCTGCCTGCTTCATAGTATTTTTGTTTCAGAAATGTAAGTTTCTTCTGGATTTCTATTGTGTAGATCTCATTTATTTGTTTTTTAATTTCCTTAATTTTGAGCGAGTCATTAGAATGAGTGTTGTCTTTGTGCTCTTTCTCTAGGTTCTTAAGTTCTGACTCTAATGTGGTTAGTTTTTCTTGTCTCAGTTTCTTTTGGAATGCCAGTTTTGCAATAATCTTTCCCCTTATTACAGCTTTGCATGCGTCCCACAGTATTAAAGAGGATACTTCTCCATTATCATTTTCTTCCAAATATCTGAGAATATCTGATTCCAATTCATCTTTCAGTGGTCCTTTCAGGACATTTGAATTTAACCTCCAAGAAAATGTATTATTTGTGTGTTTTTGGATACTTAAGTCCATATAGATCGGACTGTGGTCAGAGAGATCCATCAGTCCTATTTTACATGTTTTTACTCTTCCAATGTCTCTATTAAACATAAAAAAAATAGTCAATCCTTGAGTGTGATGAATGTGGTGCTGAGTAAAATGTATAATCTTTTACACTGGGGTTAAATTCCCTCCACACATCACAGATTCCCATTTCTTTTAGTAGCATCCGAGTTTTCCTACTTTGAGTGTTATTTTGATGTGGAGAATTACCTGATGCATCCCAGTATGGATTCAGTCTTAGATTGAAGTCTCCACCACATATCACTAAACCTTGGGTTTTAGTTATCATTAGGTCAAATACATTTTTATAAAATTTCCAGTTAGCCCCTGGAGGTGCATATACATTCAGCAGGGTGATATCTTCTCCCTCTAGCCGCCCAATTACCAAACTGTATCTCCCTTCTTTATCTTTGTGTTCTGATTTTTTTTCAACTATAATTTTGGTTGAGATCAATGTCGCTACTCCCCTCCTCCTCCCTGACTTATATGAAGATGAAGAGATCATTTTAAACCCTTGTCTATTGAGTTTAGTGTGCTCCACGTCTGTTAGGTGGGTTTCTTGTAAAAATATTATTCCTGCTTTGTCTTTTTTCATTTTTCCTAGAATCGTGGATCTTTTAACTGGATTCAGGATCCCTTTTACATTATATGAGATTATTTTGGTTACACCCTGTTTCTCCATTGTGTTGTCTTATTTAGTATAACAGTGTGGTGGCCCTCTTTTATGCTACTCAGAAACTGAAAGAACATTAAGAACATAAAAAAAACATTCAGAACATAGTATATAAAACTTTAAAACAAGAAACTGACAAAAGAATTTCCTGAGCTGAGGTCTTTTTAGTGACCTTAGAAGAGCCATGTTGGCGTATTGGCTCTGAGGGAAATTCCTCAGACTCCATTACGTGCTGAGGGCCCTCTCTTACCCCTGTAAGTTGTCCCATGTTTTTA
The DNA here is from genome assembly GCA_020510985.1 of Pholidichthys leucotaenia. NCBI lineage: Eukaryota > Metazoa > Chordata > Actinopteri > Cichliformes > Pholidichthyidae > Pholidichthys > Pholidichthys leucotaenia. Next base: position 97,300,506 of record CM035843.1, read on the forward strand.
ACGTGAATTTTAGATCCCAATCCAAACTTGTAATGATTTTTTTTTTTTTTATGCCTATACCCTATGAAATTATGTGCACCCTCCCGCCACCATCACAGCAAACATTCCCGTTAATACAGTATTTGTTAGTGTGGAGAGATCATGTGGTTCATTGTCACATTTCTATTTTAACAAGTTTTGTTTTGTTTTTTTTAAAGACTTATTTGTTTCTAATATTATGTCTGTTCCATGAAATGTTTTACCACTTGCTGATTCTGCATCTCCTTTAATGTTTGTTACCTTGTAGGAGGGGGGTTGGATGTGCAGACTGACTAAAAATATCGTTATTCCCTCCTGTAAACGGCCAGTTTTTTCCTTGTAGCTCTGGCGCTGGGTTTCCCGCTGCTGGCCCGTGGATTTTGAGGGTCTCTGTGTGGACCACATTTGAGCATTGATTCTTTCGATCGGGTCTGCTGCGGGTTTAAACACCGTTACCGGGAGCCCTCTTCTCGCCATATCCGCGGTTGCTTCTTCTGCCGAGTTGTAGAGACACGTCTCATCGCCGTAGAAGACCCGCAGCTTCGCCGGAAATGGTGTCTGGAAGCGCAGTTTTTTTCTCTCGTAATACCTTTTTAGCGTTGTCGTATTCCCGATGCTTTTTAAGGACCTCAGGGGCGTAATCGTGTTCCACGAAAACTTTTCTCTCTTGGTGCATAAATCCTTTTTTCTGCCAAGCCAGTCTTACAACCTCTTCTTTTATTTTGGAGTTGGAAAACTTCACCACAACCGATCGAGGAGGCGCTTCCGCCGCCGGCCTAGGGGCTAATGTACGGTGCGCCCTTTCTATCTTCAAGACGGTGGTTTGGGGAATATCCAACTTCTCTCTCAGTAAGGATTCTACGCATGCTGCCATTGTGGTGAAACCATCCTCGACTCCTTCTTTCAGACCATGAATTCTTATGTTGTCTCTTCTTAGTCTGCCTTCTTGGTCGGTTAGCTTAGCCTCCAGTCTTGACTGTCTATTGTGTAGATCCAGCACGGTATCTTCCAGCCCTTTTATTCTTTCCTCTGCTTCCAAGATTCGGTCCTCGGCTTGGTCCACTCTGCTGTTTGTCCTTTCTAATTCTTCTTTGATTTCACGAAATTCGGCCCAACACTCTCGGCGAAATCGTCTTAATTCTTTAAGTACCATTTTTAAGCTAACCTTTTTGCTAGCTTCATTCAGCTCCTCATCTTCTGAATGGAAAGCCTCCGGATCAGATTCTTCGGCCGATGCGTGTGCTGGCCTGGTAAATGTCGATTTCTTCTGTTTTCCTTTAGGCATGATGACTTTGTCTTTTGATTTTCACTCTTCCAAAAATCTGTTAAATCTGATTTTCAAGGTATTTTCCTGGATTGGGTCTCGGAGCTTCAGCGTTAAGCTGCTATCACCATGGTGTCCAGACCGGAAGTCCCCCATAAACCATTTTTAAAATTGTGAATAATCTGGCAAATGTGTGGCAGAGCCTGCAGAAATTTGTGCTTTAGTTTTGATGAAATTCTGCTACTTATCACTTGCAGCCAGTTAATCAAGCTTATTAGCATCAGATGGTAAGTTAGCAGTCCACAGGGTCCTCTAAATATTCTGTTAAAGAGAAAGAAATATAGCAATGACCAATGGACTGACTTTTAGGTCTCAAACCCAATCATAATTGACCACAAACCAATGGGCAATGTCATGACTGTGCAATGTGCATGTAGCCTCTTGAGAGTTCCTTCTGGAATCTGCATGGAAGAGTTGTTATTAAAAAGCTGCTTTTGCTGAATGTGACGTTGAGTGAGCAAAACATGAGGGGAGAAACGCTGAGGTTTGTATAAACAATATTAGCCACAGCACCGGAAGCTTGATGAGAGACTGGAGGAGTTCATTAGTGAGGTTGTGTTGTGTGTTCATCACTGAATTACAGCATTAATCTACTTTATTGACCTAGTTTTGTGGCACCCAGGTCTTGTCAGTTCTCTGTGATTACTGCTTCCTCAAGGAAGTGGGACACTTTGAAATAAAATGTCTTGTGATTGTCAGTCTTTACACGCTATTGCGGCTTTTGATAGGTTACTATTTATTACCCGACAGTAAAAATGTCTCATTGATTTAAAGTCTTCTTAATAAGCATTTTCCCAATGGTGCACTTATGAACACGTTTACTGTTATCAGGCAGGAAACCAACCCAGTATCATGACAAACCCCTATTCCCCATGCACGCTTTGTCGACATACCACTTTAGATAAAGAGTACCATAAAGTTATTTAAGTAATGGATCTGTGTACCATCTACATCTCCTGTGTTCTGTGAGGTCAAGGCTGCTCACAGTGCAATCAGCCGAAGTTGGAGGCAGTGTGCTGCAGGGTGCTCCAACTTCCTCTCATGCCATCTTTGCTATTGATCCATCCATTGTAATGTAAAGTATCATCACACTGGGGAGGATATCATCTGACAGTTTTGTCAGGGATCATTAGAATACTTCTTTTTGATTGCCCAGGATGTGGCCAGCAGGAAATGGCTCCCTTGTGAGTTTTTAACAGCGTGTTTTCTCCTGATGGGAGTAAAATAACATGATTTAACATGCATGAAGACAAATGGAATGGCTATGCTTTTACTCATGGTCTCTGTGGTTTTTACTGTGCATGTTCAAAAGGTTCACACATGGGGGAGTATGAAGACTGAAGATATTCAAATATTTTTTCCAATGGAAAGAATACAATAAGTTTTTAGTAATATAGGATGTAGTTTTGTGCTTTACAAAAAACTTTGTAACAATCTGCACGCACAAGCAATAGTATATTGGTAATTTGGGTGAACTGTCTAAATATTCCATGAATCTCCATGACCTCAACTATGTATTTCAACATGGCTGGATCACAAAAAATTGGCAACAATGACACTGCTATATGTTTTCCCTGCTTTTTTTTCTGCTATTTTTCATGTCCTAGAGACATTTTCTGAAACACTTTCCTACACACCCACCACGTTCTATACGTCAGCAGTACATTCTCACCACAATCCTACCACATACAGCCACGATCACACCACGCTGTGGACAGATCCTGACACAATCACACTCGGGTCAGGATTCAGCTACGCCTTAAGGGCCTGTACATACTCCGCAAGAACAGAGAAATTTGTTATCTCTCCCTGTGAGGAAAGAATGATGGCATCCCATTCTGGAACATGCACATATACTGTGCATGTTCCATACCTGACGGATGTAAATAAACACAATTGCAGTTATCCATCCATTCATCCATCCATCTTCTTCCGCTTAATCCTTTTCGGGTCACAGGGGGGCTGGAGCTTATCCCAGCATCTTTGGGCAAGAGGCAGGGTACACCCTGGACAGATTGCCAGTCCATCGCAGGGCCAACACAGAGAGACAGACAACCTTTCACTCTCACAGTCATACCTAAGGACAATTTAGAATCCCCAGTTTGATGCCAATTAACCTAACTTGCATGTTTTTGGCATGTGGGAGGAACCCGGAGAAATCCCAGAGTAAACCCACACAGACACGGGGAGAACATGCAAACTCCACATAGACCACTGTTGGTCGGGGGCTGGGATCAAACCCAGGATCCCCTGGCCAAGGGTAAGTTTATGTGCTGCCACAGTGCTAACCAATAAATAAATACATGCAGTAAGAAATTAAGGAACACACCATAAGGTTTGTCGGTTGTCAGGTTGCCTGGTTGTGTTCGTTCATTAATCCATTAATCACTAATCCAGGCAGTCAGCCAACAAATGTGGTTGACATCACGCATGCATGTCCATGTAAGTTTTTTCTGGTAGGTAAGGTTTTATTTAAAAAAAAAAAAAAATTCTTTATAAACAAACTGTCTCTGATGCTAATGTTTTTCTAGCATTCCATAGGGAATCTTCAGTATCTACAGAACATGTACGGACCATTAGCTAGCAGAACCACTACGGAACATGTACATGTAAGTAACATTATATTTTCATGTTAGTAAAACACTTGAGCTAGCACGACTAGCTAGCGTTCCATATGGAACATTCCATATTTAACGTTACAAGTACATGTTTATAAGACACCTGAGCCACTAGCTAGTAGGACTGCTAGTTAGCAGGGCCGCTAGCATTCTGTAAGGAATGTTCCGTATCTAACGTTACATGTACATGTGTGTAAAACACTTGAGAATGCTAGCTAGTAGGACTGCTAGCTAGCAGGATCGCTAGTGTTCCATAAGGAATGTTCCATATCTATGGCACTTGAGAATGGCAGTGTACAGAATGTGTACAGAATGCATACGGAACAGGGACAGAACATGTCATACCATACTGTTTGTTCCTTGTTTTAGTAATCTTCCAGGCTTCCTCATGTATATTTTGTCAGTTCACTGCTGAGACATGATACTCCTGACTTAGTGTGAAGTACTGTGTAATACCATGTCTGTCCTCCAGTCTTTACTGGTCCATCGGTGCTATCAAAGTTTGCACTTGTGTTTATTTTCTAGTGGGCTGAATGTTCTTTGAAAATTTAGCTTTTTGGTTTCTTTTTTCGTGATCTTCTAAGTTTGTTTTTTTTTTTCAAACTTCAGTAAAAAATAGTAAAAGCTTTTTACTGAAGTTTGCCCTTTGTCCCATTTTTGTATTCTGCAGTTGGAGCATTATCCTGAAAAGTCACCAAGATAAAATCCTCCACTCCTGAATGGTACCTAATCCACACAGTACTGAGCCCCTGCATCCCCTCTGGTAAATGGTAATCGGCAGACCCATGTGGCTTCTTCAGGTTGTGTTTAACTGGGTCTCATGGGCCTAACCACCAGTTGTGTTCCAAAACCCCCTTCTCCATGCATGACTCCTGGGCGAGGTGTCTGGTTGCATGCTGTGTTCTTTGGGATCACACATTGCCTGGACCCTTACCAACAATATCACTTCTGGGATCACCAAGGTGTACAATCACCTCCACCACAATAATTAACTATTGAGTGAAATATTGGATGGAAGTTCTTTTAATATTGCGGAAGTGGTGATTTTAATCAATTTCATATTGAACTCCTTTCATGAATTAAAAAAGACCAGTGCTTTCAGGGAAATCTAGGCTGGCACCACATGTCCATTTCAGCAGTGCTGTTGAATTCACCCCCCTATTTGTCCTGTCCACAGCCAAGAACCAATCAGAAGAAGAGAGTGAGCCATGTTTGGCAATACTTGAAGAAAGTGTTTATTAGAAAATGAGCAGCTGCTGTTAACCAAGTCATGTCCAACAAATTTGCTCAAACACGCATATGCAACACACACTTATAAACAATTCGTGGCCAGCTTCTGTTCTGTCATTCACACTCATCTCTTTGCCCAGTGAAAACCCTGCTGCAACAACTGTCCACAAAACATCCGCTGACATCAAGCCAAAGAGCCAAAGGGTCCAAAGCTATTTTTTCTGCTTCAGTTGATTCAAACAAACAGCTTGCTATCAAGCAACGTTCAGTGTACTAGTACTCATTACTTAGCAATTTATCAGAATGTATACAGAATGTACACAAACTCTGAAATGTGTGGGCTAGTTAACTACTTGAATATTTTTGGTTCCTTTTGAGTTTCTGCTCACAGAGTCTTGACTGAAATACTATACCACATGAAATGTTTAGACTTTGTCTCTGAACCCTCTTCAGTGCACCCACATTGTGACTAATAGGGCAAAAGACCAATACAACAAACCAATGAATCCCACACACATAATAACCAACTCCTCTTTAAAATCCATTGTGGCCAACAGTTTTATTATTACAAAGCTCTGAGTCCCTTCTTGTTTGCCATGGTGTACAAGCTCATAGATGAAGTCAGATAGGTGTCTTCGTGAACCATGATGTTTGCAGACAACATTGTGATCTGTAGTGAGAGTAGGGAGCAGGTGGAAGAGAACCTGGAGAGGTGGAGGTATGCTTTGGAGAGAGGAGGAATGAAAGTCAGTAGAAGCAAGACAAAATACATGAGTGTGAATGAGAGGGAGGCAGGTGTAATGGTGAAGATGGAAGGAGTAGAGGCAGTGAAAGTAGATAAGTTTAAATACCTGGGGTCAACCATCCACAGCAATGGAAAACGCACAAAAGAGGTGAAGAAGAGAGTGCAGGCAGGGTGGAGTGGGTGGAGACGAGTGTCAGGGGTGATTTGTGACAGAAACACAGCAGCAAGAGTGAAAGGGAAGATTTACAAGATGGTAGTGAGACCTGCGATGATGTATGGTTTGGAGACGGTGGTGCTGACAAAAAGACAGGAAATGGAGCTGGAGGTGGCAGAGGTGAAGATGGTAAGATTTTCACTGGGAGTGACTAGGAGGGACAAGATTAAAAATGAGTATATCAGAGGGACAGCTCAGGTTGAGCAGTTTGGAGACAAAATAAGAGTCAAGGGTGAGATGGTTTGGACATGTGCAGAGGAGGGATAGTAGGTATATTGGACAAAGGATGTTGAAGATGGAGCTGCCAGGCAGGATGAAAAGAAGAAGACCACAGAGAAGATTCATGGATGTAGTGAAGGAGGACATGGAGAGGGTTGGTGTTACAGAGGAAGATGCAAGGGATAGGGTGAGATGGAGGCAGATGATCCGCTGTGGCGACCCCTAAAGGGAGCAGCCGAAAGAAGAAGAAGAAGGCTAAAAGGGAAAGGGTGCTGGGCTTGTGTATTAAGGTGGCTTTGACTCTACAGTTGGTCAAGCCCATATTTTGTGATTTTAGTTATCCAGACTTGATGTGTTTGCAATAATATATGACAGGTATAGTCCACTCACTGCATTTGAATTCACTACATAGTGAGTAGGGAGAGAGGGAGAGAGTGAACATGTTGAGCACAGCTCATGACATCATATTGAATATGGTTCTATTTCAGTCTTTTCACTGTGACATCTATCTATAAATGCAATAAATCTCTATCTGTGTATGTCTGTCTGTCTGTCTGTTCCTCGCATATCTCTCAAACTGTTCGTCAGACTGACTTCAGATTTTATAAGTGCTGTGCATCCCAGAATTTCAGCCTCCCCAGATATGTGGAAGTTTAGGAGAGGAAATCTTTATTGAACATTCATAGGGGAGCTATTAAATGAACACAGAGGTGGAAAAGGTATAACCGTTGAGAGTTAGGGGCTGAAATTCACACAGCAGGCTCTGGAGGCTGGTGGGATAAAATGATAAAAATTTGGGCTCGATACGAACAACAGAACCGGGTCTTCCTAAGAAGAACTAAGGAGTTAAAAACTCCTTATCACAAAATAAACTGCCTTAAGGTATTTTTTATTTATCAATACAGTAAAAACAATTTGATTTAACACATATTTACTACAACATACACACTGGTTTTCAATTTTTAACACCATTAATCTGTAGTGTTTTACTGTCACAACACACACACACACACACACACACACACACACACACATTATTTTATTAGTTATCATCTTTCATACATCTCCTTCCTGGCTTCAAGTTAGTGAACATGGTTCCTGATGATACATAAAAACAGTGACAGCCTGGATTTAATATTTTGCTTATACCAAAATAACAACAGCTTCTTTCTCTCAAATTCAAACACTGCAGAGTGGTTGATTGACAATGCAACCATTAAAGAAAAACGTCTGCTACTAGCTGTCTTAGACAGGGCTGGACTGGGACAAAAAAATCGGCCCTGGCATTTTTGGTCCAATTTGTTAAGTTTGTTCAATCACCGCACGTAATGGTCTAACTGAGGTCAGAATTATCCCACTTTTGTGCTTAACAAGTGAATCCCTGTGGTTTTAAAGAAAGAAAGAAAGAAAAAATGAAAGTTACTTTATCTATTTTGCATAAATATTTTGTCATAATTTTAAAGTCTCAAAATTTTCCAAAGTTGCAAGAATTACAAGGAAAACAAAAATCACAAACATATATACAATAAAAGCTTCAAAATTAATAGAATAACATAACAAATTTATGGGGACAAATGAACATTTATTTAAAATCTGTACTAAATTCATGAAAGGAAAAAAAATAGCAAAATTACAAGAAAAACAACCTTGAATTTAAAAGATAAAAGTTACAAATTTATGGCAAAAGTTGCAAACTTATGAGGAAAAAATTCACATACTGTATGTACAATTACATTCACTGAGAATGTAAACACAGGAAATTATTTAAAAGATTTACTAAATTCATTAAGAAAAAGTAAATGAATAATTTGTTGAGACAAAGGTCAGAAAATCACAAGAGAAATGTAGCTCATTTACGTTAATTTAAAAAATTAAGGAAAAAAATCAATGGAAAGATGAGGGAAATTATTGAGGCAAAAATGCAAAGATGGAAGGAAAAAGATGCCAGTTTATGACTCAAAAGTCACAAATTCAAGAAAAAATGCCAATCCATGAGCAAAAATTTTTCACAAAGTTCCAATTTTCATGAAGTTGCAGAATTTTCTTAAAAGTCTATAATTTAAGAAAAAAAAATTTAAAATAATCAATTGAAAAAGAAGGTAATTTATGAAAACTCCCCAAATTCACATAAAAAATTTCCACATTTTCATCCATCCATCCATCCATCTTCTACCGCTTTTCCGGAGGTCCGGGTCGCGGAGACAGCAGTTCAAGCAGAGAAGCCCAGACTTCCCTCTCCCCAGCCACCTGCTCCAGCTCTTCAGAGAGGATACCAAGGCGTTCCCAGACCCGCTGGGAGACATAGTCTCTCCACCGAGTCCTGGGTCTGCCCCGGGGTCTCCTCCCAGTGGGACGCGCCCGAAACACCTCAAGTGGGAGGCGTCCAGGAGACATCCTAATCAGATGCCCATACCACCTCAACTGACTCCTTTCAATGTGGAGGAGCAGCGGTTCTACTCTGAGCCTCTCCTGGATGACTGAGCTCCTCACCCTATCTCTGAGGGTGAGTCCAGCAATCCTACGGAGAAAGCTCATTTCAGCCGCTTGTATCCGCAATCTCGTTCTTTCGGTCATTACCCAAAGCTCGTGACCATAGGTGAGAGTAGGAACGTAGATTTACTGGTAAATCAACAGCTTTGCCTTAGAACTCAGCTCCCTCTTCACCACAACGGACCGGTACAACATCCGCATCACTGCAGATGCTGCTCCAATCCGTCTGTCAATCTCTCGCTCCATTCTCCCCTCACTCGTGAATAAGACCCCAAGATACTTGAACTCCTCCACTTGGGGCAGGAGCCTGTCTCCAACCCGGAGAGGACAATCCACCTTTTTCCGGCTGAGGACCATGGACTCGGATTTGGAGGTGCTGATTCTCATCCCAGCCGCTTCACACTCAGCAGCAAACCGTCCCAGCAAGAACTGTAGGTCATTGCTGGATGAAGCCAACAGGACATCATCTGCAAACAACAGAGAAGAGATCCTGTGGTCACCAAGCATGACACCCTCCATTCCCTGGCTGCTCCTAGAAATCCTGTCCATAAAAATTATGAACAGGATCAGTGACAACGGGCAGCCCTGGCGGAGTCCAACTCTCACTGGGAATGAGTCCGACCGAGTGTTGGCAATACGAACCAAACTCTCACAACGGTCATACAGAGACCGAATAGCTCGTAACAACAAGCCCGATACCCCATACTCCCGAAGCACCCCCCCCACAAAAAACCATGAGGGACGCGGTCAAATGCCTTCTCCAAGTCCACAAAACACATGTAAACTGGTTGGGCAAACTCCCACGAGCCCTCAAGAATTCTCGAGAGGGTAAAGAGCTGGTCCGATGTGCCACGGCCAGGACGAAAACCAAATTGCTCCTCCTGAATCCGAGGTTCGACCAACGGCCGGACTCTCCTCTCTAGTACCTTGGCATAGACCTTCCCAGGGATGCTGAGGAGTGTGATCCTGTGACAATGGAGTGTCACCACTGTTATGATTTATTGTATTGTGTGATCATGTTATATTTGTAATGTTGTAAATGTTAGTATGATTATTTGTTAAAGTGCACACAGTATTTTGGGATCTGTCTTTGTTTAATTTTGAATGCCCTTGGGAGATAATTATTATGGTTAAGTATTTTGGTAAAATAATTGGTAAATGATTTATTTCACATACCTTTGCCAACATGCTTCCTGTGGGTGTCCGGGCAAAAGACTCTTTGGGGGTTGAATGCCCTTTTATAGGACACCAGCAGGAAGGAAACATGTATGGTAAGTTAGAGGGGTGGTTTAACATTTGTAAATAAGGGTTGGAACTATTTATTGAATTATTTATATTGTTATTTATTATATGTTATTTATATTTACATTGTATATAGTTGGGGGAATTATTTATGTGTTTTTAGATATTAGTGGGTATGTGTTAAGAATGGAAATGTTCATTGTTTTACCTGGGATTATGATAGGGGCTAATCAGCCCTAATTATCTCGAATACTATATAACAGGTGTGGTTAATGATAAGGGGATATCTCTCTTGTTGTATTCTTATTATCCGTGGTATGCTTCTTGGTTGGCGAAGTGTGCATTGTTGAAGAAGAATCGTGTCAGATGTTTTTCCTGGAAACTATTTGCTTGTAAGATTATTGAAATAAAAATGGACTAGTTGAAAACTGAAATCTCGCATCGCCTCGACGCTGCTTTGTCACAGATCCCTCTAAAGTTGGAGCACACCCTCCGGTCCCCTTTTTTGAAAAGAGGAACCACCACCCCAGCTTGCCATGCCAAAGGCACTGCCCCCGACCTCCACGCAATGTTGCAGAGGCGTGTCAACCATGACAGCCCTACGACATCCAGGACCTTGAGGTACTCAGGGCGAATCTCGTCCACCCCTGGGGCCCAGCCACTAAGGAGATTTTTGACCACCTTGGTGACCTCAGCCCCTGTGATAGGCGAGTCATCCCCCTCGTCCACAAGCCCTGCTTCCTCTGTGGAAGGGGTATCAGTGGGATTGAGAAGCTCCTCAAAGTATTCCTTCCACCGCCCGACGATATCCCCAGTCAAAGTCAACATCGCCCCATCCGCACCATACACAGTGTGGACAGGGAGCTGCTTCCCCCTCCTGAGCCGCCGGACAGTTTGCCAGAATCTCTTCGAGGCTGACCGAAAGTCTTGTTCCATGGCCTCACTGAACTCCTCCCATACCTGGGGTTTTTCTTCAGCAACCACCCGAGCTGCACTCCACATTTTCAATTCAAAAAAAAATCTAATTTAGGTGGTAGAGTTGTTTGAAACTGTACACAAGTAAAAGTAGGTTATCTTTGTATATTATTACTCAAATATGCATAAGAGTAGTTACCCCAAAATAGTTAAGAAGTTACTGAGCTGTGACTTTAGTTGATGGCAGTTTTATTCTAAATTTACTACTTTTTCCTTGTAAATTTGATAGATTTTTTTTCCCACTTAAATCAGCTTTTTGTCATAATTTATGTTAATGCTAATTTAGGGCTTTTTTTCTTGTACATTTGAGACTTTATTCTCATAAAATTGTGAGGTTTTCCTCTTAAATTAAAAATAAAAAATAAATTGAGAAAAGATGTAGTATTTTTCTGTTATATTATAGGCTATTTATAGCCTAATAATGGCTTATTTTCTAACCCCCACCATGGGGGAAAACCTCATGTACTTTGAAACCTAAATGTTTGCAGGTATGCATCATACTCTTACTGAATAAATTCAGACAGACCCAAAAACTATTCATAACATTGCAGGATATTCAAGCTGAGGCTGGTATCATACAGCATTATGAGATGTTAAGGTGTTATTTGTAAAAAAAAAAAAAAAAAGCTGCAGGGGCCTCCTGTTCCCTCACTTTTCCTGTTGTTGGAATAGGGAGAGCCCGGGGAGGCAGGTGCAGCCAGGGCTCCAGCGCATGCAGCAGGTACAGGGGAAAGAACGTGTGTGAGAGGAGGGATCATGCCATCTGCATAGCGGGGCTGTTTTCATTTTCATTTTTAAAAATTTTAAACCACAAACTGTGGAGTGTGTAATTGATGAGGCAGGTTTTATCTCAAGGCAGTTTATTACACGCTCCAACATGAGCAAAGTAGAAAAAAGAGAACATCACAGGAAAAACTCGTCCCTTATATACCCAGGACTCTCACAGCTCACAAGTCACATTGCATTATAATCACAAGTAACAATGCCTTTCCTCTTAAATCCCATAGCATCCCCCTCACAGTCTTTGGCCTACAAAGGATTCTCCAAACCGTCTCTCGGCACACAAAGGATCTCCCCAAGCAGTCTCTGCATACCAAAGGTTAACTTTCACAGTTTCCTGTTATCTCCAAGGAAACTCTGTACTTTGTTCTTGTCTAATATGTGAGGCATTATGCAAAGCATTAAGTAAGTCACATGAGTGGCTACACCCCCCCCCCAAACATTTAGATCGAACAAGAGAATAACAGTCTGCATGCCATGATAGAATCATTAAATATCAGTCCACATGCTGCTTGGGCTTCAGTCTTCTCCCGTATCTGCTGTAACCAGGATTCACCTCCTCTGCGGCGCTGTCATGCTGGGGAGCTGCTGTCTGGGGGTGAAAACCTTTTGTCAGTCCCTGCGGGTGTTCTGGGGGAATATTACTCTGGGAAATTCCTCGTGGGGGTCTTCCTCGCCGAGGGGCCCACGCCAACAGCACTTGCTCGTCCGCCACCACAAAAGCGGGTTTGAGTCTGTTTATGCCAACCTTTTCCCTCCTACCCCCCAAACTTAGCAAAAAATGCTTGTCCCCTGTTTCAAACACTCTGAACGGTCCATCATAAGGCGGTCACAGTGGGGGGCGATGTGCATCATGTCTGACAAAAACAAACTCTGCGTTCTTCAAAGCTTTAGGCACAAAAACGCGCAGAAAACTGTGGTGGGCAGGGCCCGGCAGCGTAGCTGTGTCGATGCTACGCTGCAACAGCTGGGACGGGGAGCTGCCTGGCACCGGATTATCCGGGAGAAACTCCCCGGGCAGCCGAAGTGGCTGTGCAAAAACAAGTTCAGCTGGGGAAGCTTCTAAGTCTTCTTTAGGCGCAGAATGCAATTCTAATAAAACCCACGGCAGCTTGTCCACCCAATTGGCATCCGTCAGTGACACTCTAAGAGCTGCTTTCAATGACCTGTGAAAACGTTCGCATAACCCATTAGCCTGCGGATTGTACGCGGTTGTACGGTGAATTGTGACACCTAGGCTGCGGGCCATTGTTGACCAAAGTTCGGAAACAAATTGAGGGCCTCTGTCGGATGTAATGTCTGACGGGACTCCAAAACGCGCCACCCATGCCGTTACAAATGCGCGCGCCACCTCCTCGGCTGTGGTTGACGCCAAAGGGACCGCCTCCGGCCAGCGTGTGGTGCGGTCCACCATTGTCAGAAGGTGCGTGTACCCCTGTGATGGCGAGAGGGGGCCCACGAGATCCACGTGAACGTGGTCAAACCTCTTGGCCGGAATGAGAAATGGCTCCAATGGAGCCTTCGTGTGTCTGTGTACCTTGGCCCGTTGGCACGGCATACAGGCTGCCGCCCACTCTTTAACTTGTTTGCGAAGGCCGGGCCACACGAATTTTTCCGCTACCATTTTGACTGACGCGTGCACCCCCGGGTGCGCCAAAGAATGAATCGAGTCGAAAACGCGGCGGCGCCACGCTGCCGGTACCACGGGACGACCGCGTCCCGTGGAGACATCGCAGATTAAGGCACGTGCTGAATATCGGTAGTAAACTCTGAGATCGGGGCTAACTGCCTCTGTTGCCGGCCTGACCACGGCTCTGAAACTTTGGCCATCGCGAATGTTAGCAGCTTGTGGTCAACGAACGCGGTGAAACAGCGCCCTTCTAGCCAGAACTGGAAGTGGCGAATGGCCAAATGGAGAGCTAGTAACTCCCTGTCAAACGCGCTGTATTTACCCTCACTATCGCGCAAGGTCCTGCTGAAAAAAGCGAGCGGTTGTCAAGCTCCAGCTACCTGCTGCTCCATGACCGCCCCTATGGCCACGTCAGACGCGTCAGTGGTGAGCGCTACGCGGGCCGTTGGGTCCGGATGTGCCAACAACGCAGCGTTTGCCAGGGCTGTTTTGACTTCCGAGAACGCTCGCTCCCGCTCCGGGGACCACTCGATCTTATTCGCGGGTTTCTGTTTTTTGAGTGCTGCATACAGCGGTTGCATGAGTTGCGCTGCACCGGGGAGGAAACGTTTATAAAAATTCACCATTCCCAAAAACTCCTGTAACGTCCTGACCGTCTGCGGCCGGGGGAAATCTGCCACTGCACGCACTTTGTCAGGTAGCGGAACCGCTCCTTCGGGGGAAACTCGGTGTCCTAAAAAATCGATCTGCGTCACCCCAAACTGACATTTCGCTGGGTTGATTATTAACCTGTGCTCTCCCAACCTCCGGAAAACTGCCGCGAGGTGGTTTTCGTGTTCGTCTTTGGACGCGCTGGCTACCAAAATATCGTCCAAGTAGACGAACACGAAAGGGAGATCGCGCAGCACTGCGTCCATCATGCGTTGGAACGTCTGCGCAGCCCCTTTAAGCCCGAATGGCATGCGCAAAAACTCGAAAAGGCCAAATGGAGTTATCACCGCTGTTTTGGGTATGTCCTCAGCGCGCACTGGGACTTGGTGGTAACTGCGGACCAAGTCTATTTTAGAAAAAACGCGCGCCCCTGCCAAATGAACGGAAAAATCCTGGATATGTGGGATTGGGTAGCGGTCATGCGCTGTGGCATTGTTCAACCTGCAGAAATCCCCGCAAGGTCGCCATGAGCCGTCAGCTTTCGGGACCATGTGTAGCGGGGAAGCCCATGGGCTGTTTGAACGCCTGATGATGCCCAACCTCTCCAGGTTGGAGAACTCCTCGCGCGCTATGGCCAGTTTAGCTGCGTCCAAGCGCCGAGCTTTTGCAAAAACAGGCGGTCCGGTTGTGGTAATAAAATGTTCCACCCCGTGCTTAGCGGCGGTTGCCGAAAATGTGGGGACCGTGAGCGCTGGGAACTGAGTGAGCAGAGTGTGGAACTTACCGCTTGCAGCTGTGACGATGGCTTGTGCTGTTGGCCGGGCCGCTCGAGCTGTACAGGGGATAGAGTCAAAAGAAAGTGCATTAACCAGGCGCCTGTTAGCAACATCAACTAACAAACCATGTGAGCACAAAAAATCAGCCCCTAATATATTGAAATTCGATGCTGCTATGACAAAAGTCCACTCAAATGTACGGCCATGTGGCGACAGAAGCAGAGTCCTCTCACCAAAGGTCTTAATCCTCGAGCCGTTCGCTGCTGCCATCTCGGGACCGCTGGAACCTGCCAGCCGGTCAGCGGAGGAAGGCGTGATGAAACTCAACTGGGCGCCTGTGTCCATGAGGAAATGCCTCCCCGAGCATGCGTCCGTCAAGTAGAGCAGCTTGTTCTCCTCCCCGAGGGTCGCAGCTGCTACCGACCCCCGGTCTTGGCGTTTCCCGAGCGCTTGAACTGGCACGGTGGTATACATTTGCGTGCCTTCTCTGCAAAGCAGCGGTGGTAGAAACAAAGGGTGTCTCCTCCGCATTCCTTGGCCCCCGCCGCCGCTGTCATCGGTGGTTCTGCTACCGCTGACCCCGGCTCCCTGCCATCTCCGGCCGTCGCGCCGAGCTCCGTCGTTGCCGCCGTGGCCGCGCGCTGCCTGCTGGCGTTGAGAATCCGATGCGCCTCCCGGGCCAGCGCGCGGAAGTCCCGCTGGGCCAACAACAGCGAACCGGCCAGGGTCGCCCTCGTCGCTGATGGTAGGGTCCTGAGGAAAATGTGGGTAAAGATGAAGTGGTCATCATCCGAGCCTTTCAACCTCAGCATCTTCTCCATCAGGTCAATGGGTGTGCCATCTCCCAACTCGGTCAGCGCCAGGAGTCTCTCTGCTCTCTCCTCGACCGAGAGGGTGTAGTGCTGGATGAGTGCAGTCTTCAACACGCTGTATTTGTCGCTGGCTGGTGGCTGCTCCAGAAGGCTCTCCACATGCTGGGCCGTGTGGTTATCAAGCTTTGTGACCACATGGTAGAATTTTGTGTCATCTGCCGATATCCGATATCATATGTCATATGCCGATATATATTTTATAGTAATATGTACATATGTATATTAGCTGCTCTTGCTTGCTTGTTTTTTTTGTTTGTTTTTTTTTTTCTTGCCTTCTGATTGTTGCTCTGAGTGTTGCTATCCCTGTGCTGTTGCAATCCTGGAATTTCCCCGTTGTGGGACTAATAAAGGCTTATCTTATCTTATCTTATCTTATCTTATCCCCCGGAGGGTGAACTGTGCCTCCACCAAGTGGAACCAGGAGCGCGGGTTGTTCTGCCAAAAGTCCGGTAGCTGGACTGTAACGGCATACGTTTGGCTGGGGGCTCCTGATGAGTCTGGCCCCGGGGAAATCACTTCTTGCTGCATGCTACGTCTTGGGTCACCAGTGTGGAGTGTGTAATTGATGAGACAGGTTTTATCTCAAGGCAGTTTATTACACGCTCCAACATGAGCAAAGTAGAAAAAAGAGAACATCACAGGAAAAACTCGTCCCTTATATACCCAGGACTCTCACAGCTCACAAGTCACATTGCATTATAATCACAAGTAACAATGCCTTTCCTCTTAAATCCCATAGCATCCCCCTCACAGTCTTTGGCCTACAAAGGATTCTCCAAACCGTCTCTCGGCACACAAAGGATCCCCCCAAGCAGTCTCTGCATACCAAAGGTTAACTTTCACAGTTTCCTGTTATCTCCAAGGAAACTCTGTACTTTGTTCTTATCTAATATGTGAGGCATTATGCAAAGCATTAAGTAAGTCACATGAGTGGCTACAAAACTACTGAATATGTTTTAGATGTTATTTCAGCTTGTCAAAGACAAACAGAAATTTTATAATCACAACTTTTCTTATTCCAATTTTTAGGGGTGCTGAGTTTCAATTTAGGGGTACTGCAGCACCCCTTAAAAAGGCCTAACGCCACCCATGCATTTGAATTCACTCTACACTGAGTAAGGAGATAGGGAGTGAGTGAACATTTCGAGCACCATGCTCACTACTTAGCATACCACCTAACACTGTCTTCACACGTTAGCACACCAGGTGTGCTCACAGATTAGCACCCCAGCTAACACCGTGTTCACAAGTTGCACATAGGTAATTAGCCAGATACCTTACTCTCTCGTGTAATATTGCTTAATGAATGTGGGCAGTGGTGGCCTAATGGTTATGGATGTAGGCTGGTGAGCGGAGGTTTGCCGGTTCAATCCCCGATCCGGCACGATCAGGTCTGGGTGGGACAGATAGCATAGCAGTGTTTGCCCAACCCTCCTAAACCCCACTGTGGTGCCCTTGAGCAAGGCCCTTAACCCCAACTGCTCCAGTGGAGCTGCTCAGTAGCCACAGGCCAATCTGTGGTTGTACTGGGCTGTTTCCAGGTGTAACTGTGTGAATGTGAACAGGGTGTCCTTGAAAAAGAGAGGTTGCCTCTCAACGTAATTTCCCTGTATAAATAAAGGTTAAATTAAAAAATGAATACAGGATAACATCAAAATGTCCAAAGCTGGAGCCTAATGCAGGATGCACAGCCCCTAACAATATGCTAGAATATGCTGCAAGGTGCTGTATTATCACAATATTATCTATATTTAGAGACATCTGTCACAAAGGCAGGTGTCTGAAATATAGATGAAGACACATGCTCTCAGTTTTGCTTTGGGGCGAGGCACTAAGTGCCATCACTATGAGCGGGGGTCAGCTGGAGTGGGGAATACATGAGCTGATGTAAGTAATGAATACTGCTGTGGTCACCCTCATGCCAGCCATCCCTTAACCCTGCTGAATTCCCTCATCTGGTTCTAGACCTCACACACTCATCGAAACTTTACCCAGACATGCAACGTGAACACTGTCACATCTTTATGATGCTAATGGCCAAAATAAAGCCTGCAGTCTAATCGTTCCCCTTTATAGTAATCTCTCTGGGAGTTTCCTGTTCACTGAGATTTGTCAGAATGAACAATCATTTCTGTTTTTAGCCTCTTAGCTCTATGCACAACAGTGCTCTATGTGGCTGTAGCAATGCAGTTACATAGTCATGCTCAGGAAGCCGACATTTATCCAAATGTACAGCCCTGTGTGGTCATGCAATTGATTGGTTCCTGCAGTGCCAGCAAGACAATCAATATCTAAGCTATTTATTCCCTTTTTTAACCTCTGATCTACTGTGTAGTGAGACAATCTGTGAGACAACCTGTTCAGCTCTATTCTGTCTCTCCAGAGCTACTTTTAGAAGAGAATATCTGCAAAGATAAACTGTCATAGAAAAACATTATATGTGATACTACTGGTTATTATATGTGCAAGGTTTATATTACTTACACATAAATGTCGAGTCCATGATGAAGTGTGCATTTATTTATTTATTTATTGAGTGTTCTACATGTTATAGAGAACTTTTCATGTGGACAAGGAGTTTGAAACGTCCTCAAAATGTGGATTCTTCAAGATTTAGTAACTGAGAGGGATTATAGTGCAACATTTAAACCGAGATACGAGAGGGACCTTGCCAGTAACCAAGAAGCTGAGATGTTCAGAAGAGGTGAAGTTGCCAAGGGAAACGGGAGGACATTTATAGACGTGGAAAAATGCTGAGGTTACATTTAAAAGACAAATCTGAAGGTAAATCTGCTTTTGTGTTTGCACATTGCAGCCGATTAATACAGCATGTTACTGTACTCCGCCTAACTCCTGCTAATTTTTTATCCTCATAACCCATTCCACAGTTATGTAATGGTGCTTTTTAACTTGTAAAGACTGCAGCTTTCATTATTTATACCCTTTCATAGCACAAATCTATCTGGGATATAGGCCTTGCATGGGATTGTGTTTTAAAAATGGGGCAAACTTCCTGCGTTCGGAAGCAAGTTCAGCATGTATGCAGCAAACTGTCACCAAAAGAGCCACTTTAAGAAGGACAAAGCCTATTTCTGATTCAAACCATCCATTCCCCTATAACTCAGCAACATTAATGGAGCAGCAAGACTGAGAGTATGGTGCCTCAGGGTCATTACCCATTCTACCATCCATTAACTGGAAACTGTGGTAAAATTCAAACAAGTTTCTGAATATCAAATGAGAATTAAGATGGTACCAAGCATACACATGCAGAGGGAGGAGCTATGGGGGCTTGAGCACCTGCCCCTTTCACTTTACTGTCCAAAGTGCCCTTTTGACTGGCCATTTAAATTTTCAGCATTCAGTATAATTTGATGCAGAGATCTAATTATACTGAATTCAATACCCTCCACCCCCAAAAGCCCCAGATTCAGCCTTTGGCATGAAACTTTGTTTTATTCAGTAATGTACTGTATGTTTACGAAACTAAAAATTTCTGAGGGTACCTGAAAGCAACATAGCAGCGCAGGTGGTAACCGTTGTGTTGGGAATAGGACAGCAGAGGCAGGAGTCGAACTGAACAGGAACTTTAATACAAACACACAAGGGTGGTACACTTGTTATGTTAATAACATACAAGCTAATGCTAAACTGACATAGGCTGCTGTCGTTACGGAGGCGGAGCGCCAAAGACCACGGCTCCCGCCAACAGTCTCTTGATATACGTAGGCACTGTGTGATGACTGTTAGATACTGTATGTCCCCCATACTAACAGATAGGCAGCACGGATGTGAGGACGCAGGCACAGGTGACATCATCACGCCGTGCCTACATTAAGAGACTGTTGGCGGGAGCTGGGGTGTTTGGCCGTCCGCCTCCGTAACAGCCACAGCCTGCATTAGTTTAGTATTAGCTAGATTGCTATATGATACACGTGTACCATCTTGTATGTTCTGTAATAAAGTTCGTGTTCAGTTTGACTCCTGCCTCTGCTGCCCTGCTTTCCAGACATAACATTGGCGACAAGAATAAAACTGTATCTTTTGGAGGAAAATTGATTTTCCTGAAGATGGAAGCATGTCTGGAGGCACCACTGCCATTCCTCGATGCCCCGGGTGAGCTGCCTATTCCATGGCCCCGTTGGTTCGAGTTGTTCGCCAGCTACGCAGAGGCTGCAAACCTGGAGAGATTTGGAGATCAGTGGAAGCTAGCAAATCTATTCTTGTAGCCTGGGTCGCGAGGGGCAACGGATATTCAACTATGTGGGACAGGCGGATACATATAACGACCGTGTAGCATTGCTGACCGAACACTTTGCTGTTCCACAGAGGTTCCTGTTTTACCAGCACCATAAGCGACCAGATGAGTCGTTTATACGGTACATGGACACCCTTCGCTGTTTGGGTGGGATGTGCAAGTTCGAGCATGCGAAGAACAGGGTAATATGGTTGCAGTTGGAGTGGTGCGCCACAAATCCGATGATACGGTACACGCTGCACGAGGAGCTGTACGGCCACCCAGTAGCAGACACGGTGGAGGCGATGGAGTTAGCACCCCAGCTGGAGATGATGGCCCAGGTAGCATTGCGGCTAACAGGCCCTGGCCCGCGACCCCCTACAGCCAGTTTTGCTGGTACAGACGGTTGCCTCGGCTGTTGAGCCCGCCGACCCCATGCCTTCTTGAGAGGGCCCCGAGGTAGACACCCTCGGACAGCAGGGCACCACAGTGCAACAATCCAACATTGAACTCAGTTTGGATGATGGCGGTTTGGGTCCGCTGCACTTTGACATGAACGCAGCCACTCCCTGCCTTGCACCGCATGCCGA
This sequence comes from Pholidichthys leucotaenia, assembly GCA_020510985.1. Lineage (NCBI taxonomy): Eukaryota > Metazoa > Chordata > Actinopteri > Cichliformes > Pholidichthyidae > Pholidichthys > Pholidichthys leucotaenia. The sequence goes on from CM035843.1 coordinate 97,321,117, forward strand.
GCAGAACCCAGCAGAACCAGAGCAGCCACAAGGGTGACAGTCCACAGCCACACGGGACCCAGAGCTGGTCCCCGCTCAGCACGAGCGTTCTCGAGCTGCTGCCTCATCACAGGAGAAAGAGTATGATTTCATGGACGTGTGTACAGCTGAAAATCAGAGCACGGAGAGAGAACGCAGCACAGAGAGAGAACACAGCGTGGAGAGAGAGCACAAACCTGAATTACCTCTGATCCTTGCCCAGCATGAGCTTCAAGCAGCCGCTGTGGAGCCACAGGAGAGGGAGTTTGCGGAGAAAGGGGAATCCCGGTGACCGAACACAGCCCGGCACGCGTCCCATCGCTGACAATAGCGACACATCACCACGACCACAACCAGCACCAGGTGAGAGGGAGAAGAAGCTGAACTCACCTCACATCCTCAACGAGTATCAGCTTCAGGGAGCCACCGCAGCACAGCAGGATGGAGAGTTTGTGGCCCAGCAGGACCCAGCAGAGCAACACCACCCGAGGGCACATCCTGCCGTTGGCGTGGATGGCACACCGCCACAGCAGCAACCAGTATCAGAGATGGGAAAGCAGCAGCGTCGAGTGCAGCTGAACTGATCGCTGCGCACACTGCTTGATTGGGTTCGGGTCCAACGATCCAACCGCCTGGACCCACAGACGGTCCCATCATCACAGATGAGAATTGCTGCACGAAAGAGGCCAGCTGCCGTCCAGATGCCTGATGGTTTGAGACGGCACGCCAGTTGTCTGCAAAAGGCAGGAGCAGTTGCCTCTGATCAAGACGCAGCGTTGGAGCTGATCCAGCTGGTATGGGACCCGGGCTGGGTCGTTGCTGACGAGCGAGCCATCTTGCCATCTTGCTCCCGGCAAGATGGCACCAAGGTCCGCTGCAGCTGGTGCCTCCGGGGGCAGGCCCACTGCGGGCTTAACTGAGGCCCCTGAAGTTGAACTGCAAGCAGAGATTGTATTGATACATTTAGACAGTGCATGACTGCTTCAGCGGTGGCAGAGTAACCCACCCAGTCATGCAGGGTTAACCGGCAGTCTACCCAGTAGCCCAGGTTCTATTTCTCTGCCTGTTGTAAAAAAGAAAAAAAAAAGTGTTGTGAGTTAAGCTGTTGTGAATTCATGATGTGTGATAAGGTTTTGAGCTTTTACAGAGGGCGTAAATGTTAGATATGTCCCCCATACTAACAGATAGACAGCACGGACATGAGGACGCAGGCACGAGTGATATCATCAGAATCAGAATCAGAATCAGAATCAGAATAAACTTTATTGCCAAGCATGTAAAAAAACACACGAGGAACTTGACTTGACATTGGTGCGCATGCGCGCGACACAACGACACGGCAGCCATAATAGGCGCCTCATCAAACAGAGATAGATAAGAAAGGGAGGGGAAGGGAGGGAACGACACAAGGGGGGAGGAGAAAAAAAAACTTCGTTATCAAAATACAGCTTATTTTTAAGCAGATTATGATTACAATGAAAAAAAAATCTCTCAATAGCACAGAGCAACAACTCAGAATTCACAAGACACAAGAGAGCAGTGTACAGTATATCTTTAATCAGTTCATGAATCAATGTGTGTGCGGTGTTGAGCAGTGTTGATGATAATAAGAGAGACCCAAGGACCCTTGGCAGAAGATGTTTTGTCTGTCTGGCGCCCAGTCTTATCTGGCGCTGCAGCTGGCTGTCCAAGGCCTTGTGCTCATGATTTTGAAAAAAACACAGTCTGCAGACAGCCAGGAGGAATTTTCATGGGGAATAATAATGCCAAATAGGACTGATCACAGAGAAGACTTGTATTTCTTCTGTAGATTCAGTACATTAATCCTTCATTGCGCAGCTTTGAATTCGTCGTGGAAAGACCTGAGCGAACCCATGATGTAATCCACCTTACGAGACAGTTCTCCAGTAGTCGCTATCAGGGTCTTCTCCAGTTTCTCAATTTGTTGGATGCACCTCGCCTGGCCAGCATTTTGATAGGTTGAATCCATCTTCAGCAATTTGCGGTAAACCAAGACAATTCCCGTCCCAATCAGAATTATCCCAATCACCAAGATTACGAAGATAAACAAATCTTCAATATCTTCGATAGAAAGATTAGAGAGACACAGCATTCCAATTACCCGTGTCACATAGATAGCCCACTGGAGCCGTTCCAGCGGGGCAGACAGCTTCCCCCGGAGCACTTTTCCTTGTTGAAAAAATAGTGTCAATTGTGTTCAATAGTGTCAATTGTGTTCAATTGTGTTATCATCACGCCATGCCTACATTAAGAGACTGTTGGCGGGAGCTGGGGTCTTTGGTGCGCCGCCTCTGTGACAGCCACAGCCTGTATTAGTTTAGTATTAGCTAGATTGCTATATGATACACACGTGTACCATCTTGTGTGTTCTGTGATAAAGTTTGTGTTCGGTTTGACTCCTGAGTCCGCTGCCCTGCTTTCCAGACATAACAATGACGTCACTCGCACCTGCGTCCTCATGTCCGTGCTGTCTATCTGTTAGTATGGGGGGAATACTTAGCATTTACCCCCCTCTGAAAAAGCCCAAAACCTTATCACACATTATGAACTCACAGCAGCTTAACTCACAACAGCTTTTTTTTTTAAACAACAGGCAGAGAAATAGAACCTGGGCCACCGGGTAGACCACCGGTTAACCCTGCATGACTGGGTGGGTTACTCTGCCACCGCTGAAGCAGTCGTGCTCTGTCTAAATATATCAAAACACAATCTCTGCTTACAGTTCAACTTCAGGGGCCTCAGTCGAGCCCACGTTGGGTGCGCCCCCGGAGGCGCCGGCTGCAGCGGTCCGTGGTGCCATTTCGCTGGAATCATGGCTCGCTTGTCAGCAATGTACCAGCCCGAGTCCCATACCAGCTGGATCGGCTCCAGCGCTCCAAACTGAGGCAACCGCTCCTACATTTTGCAGACGACTGGCGCACCATCTCGAACCATCAGCCATCCGGGTGGTGGCTGGCCTCTTTCGTGTGGCGATTCTCATCTGTGATGACGAGACCATCCATGGGTCCAGGCAGTTGGATCATTGGACCCAAACCTTATCAAGAAGTGCGTGCAGCGATCAGTTCGGCTGCACTCGGCGCTGCTGCTCTCCTGTCTCTGATGCTGGTTGCTGCTGTGGTGGCGTGCCATCCACGGCAGCAGCTGGACGTGCCCTCGGTTGGCACTGCTCTGCTGGATCCTGCTGGGCCAGGAACTCTCCATCCTGCTGTGCTGCGGTGGCTCCGAGGCTGATATTAGGCGAGGATGCGGGATAAGTTTGGCGTCTTCTCTCTCTCACCTGGTGCTGGTTGTGGTCGCAGTGATGTGTCGCTGTCATTGGCAACGGGATGTGCGCCGGGTGGTCTTTGGTCACCAGGGTCCCCTTTCTCCATGTAAGGGCTCCACAGCGGCTGCTTGAAGCTCATGCTGGGCGAGGATTGGAAGTGAGTCCGGTTTGTGCTCTCTCTCTGGTGCTCTGATCTTCGGCTGTACCCACATCCATGAAATCATAATCTCCTTCCTCTAATGAGGCCTCAGCTCGAGAACACTAGTGCTGTGCAGGGACTGGCTCCAGTTCCCATGTGGCTGCGGACTGGGGCTCTTGTGACTGCTCTGGTTCTGCTGGGTTCTGTTCGGCGTGCAGTGTGAGGCAGGGAGTGGCTGCGTCCACATCTAAGTGCAGCGGACTTGAGTCATTGTCTCCCAAGCTGAGTTTGTCGCTGGGTTGTTGCGCTGTGGTGCCCTGTTGTCTCACGGTGTCTACCTCGGGGCCCTCCCAAAATGGTGTAGAGTCAGCGGGCGGGCTCAACCACCAGGGCAACCATTTGTACCAGTGGAACTGACTGTGGGGAACGCGGGTGGGGCCCGCCAGCCGCGATGCCACCTGAGCCGTCATCTCCAGCTGGGACTCCAATTCCATCATCTCCATCTCCGATATGAAGTGCATCATCTCCAACAGTGTCTCCTGTAGCCCTTTCACCGTGTCTGCCACTGTCTCATCGTCCGGCCCCTCCTCTAGCATGGCCCGTATCACCGAATCTGCTGCGTATCACTTCAACTGTGACTGCATCAATCTCTCCTCCGTGTATCCAAACTCGCACATGCTAGACAAACAGCGGAGGGCATCTACGTACTGTATAAGCGACTCATCCTCTCACTGTCGACACTGGTAAACCACAAACCTCTGGGCCATCACGTCCTGTGGGGCAGGGAAATGCTCAGCCATCAAGGCGGCACATTCGCTGAAAGTCTCCGCAGGGCCCAGTGCCTCCAACACACGCTGTCCTTCAAGGCCAAGGCAAAAATCCATCACGGCACGAAGACAATGCTTGCTAGTGTTAGCTAGGCCCTTAGCCATCACAAATGGCTGAAGCACCTCAAACCAACACGCCCATGGGATGGGTGGCTCACCCAAAGTCATGAGGAACCGTGGTGGGAATAAGACGCACTCTTCCTGATATGCGTCCATCTTCGGGAAAATGTTTAGTTTTCCTCCAGAAGATTAAGTTTTCTCCTTGTCGCCAATGTTGTGTCTGGAAATAGGAGAGTGGAGGCAGGAGTCAAACTGAGCAAGAACTTTATTACAAACACACAAGGGTGGTACACGTGTTATGTTAATAGCATACAAGCTAACGCGAAACTGGCATAGGCTGCTGTTATTACGGAGGCAGTGCGCCAAAGACCACGGCTCCCACCAACAGTCTCCTGATATAGGCACAGCGTGATGGTGTCACCCGTGCCTGCATCCTCACATCAGTGCTGCCTATCTGTTAGTATGGGGGGGATACCTAACAGTAACCGCTCTCTTCCCCCACAGCAGGCACTGAGCAGGGGCCAGTCGACTCAGCCTGCAGTAGCCAGGTAATTCATGGTTGGATTTATGGTGCCAGCCTTGGCTCTTATGATTACTGTGCAAAATGTTGAATATCTTTGGGTCTGTCAGAATTTATTTTGAAAGAGAGAAGATGCAAAACAATCAACATTTTGTGGCTTTTAGGCTAACGTTAAAACAGAAGCAACTGCATCTTTTGTCATTCTAATGAATTTTATCGATTTAACATAGTTTTAGTCATAATTCCATTTTATTTCTACAAAAACAGAGGTAAATTCGTCGTTTTGTCTTGGCTCAACAAATTAATGTTCAGATATATGTGAGAAGTCATAATTTTACCACAAAGTTTTCAAGTAAAAACATAAATTTATTATTATAAAACAGAGATGAATTTAGAAGTAAATAAAAAACACAAATTGATGAGAAAAGTAATAAATCTTCAAAAAATGTTTGAAAGTTTGGAGAAACCTCACAAGTTTATGTGAATAATATAATATGAATTTGATTAATATTATAAGGTAACATTACTTTTACTTGGCTACAAATTCTGACTACCCAAGTCGGTATAGTGTGTGTGTGTGCGTGCATGTGCGGGCATGCACAATAGACATTCATACTAATTTTCACTTAGTGGATAAACTATAATATGATGATGCTGGATTCCATGTTGCTTTTTTTAGATAATTAGTATTGTGAAATATAGTCTGATGTAAGACTCCATGGTCTTGTAGTGTGGACACCTTGTGTTAGATTACAGTACGTTCCATTTTGGTTGTACAGTATAAGGCTGCAGTAAATCAATATTAAGATATAAAGTATACAGGTGCATCTCAATAAATTAGAATATCATCAAAAAGTTTATTAATTTCAGTAATTCAATTCAAAGAGTGACATTCATACATTGTATAGAGTCATTACACTCAAAGTGATATATTTCAAATGTTTATTTCTTTTAATTTGGTGTCATGTTCGTGTACAGCAGCAAACAAATGAATTGATATGAGCCCAAAGCGCAGGTGAAGTGAACGTGTTTATTAACAGAAAAGCAACAAACAAAGTGTCCATGAATACAGTCCAAAATGAGTAATGATTAAGATGACCGGCTACAAACTCCGTTGGTTGGAAGAGGAAGCTTACATCACGCCCCTGGGTAAGACTGGCCGCAGGGGGAAAAACTAGAAACGTAAACCAGTAAGAGAGGAGGACTTACATGAATGTCGGAGCACAACGGAGCTCTGGAAACAACAACACCATAATAGTCCAAAAGGAGGAGAAACCAACTGTGAGTGAGCCTGGACATCAAGGTTGACTTACACCGCTACACTGAGTGCTCACACTGTCACCGATAAATACCCCGTGTACCAATGAGTGACAAGTGGATGCAGGTGTGCGGTGGCAGCTGGTGCGTGAGTGTGTGTCAGTGTATGTGGGTAAGAATGAATGTGTGTGTGTGTGCACGTGCTGAATGATGCATGTGTGTGTGAGTGCAAATGAAAATGACAGACAGCTGGTGGATGCCTGCAGAGAGGGAGAGACGTGGCTGTCGGCTGGCAAGGAGCCCACGAGCCAGAGGCTCCAATAACCTGCCAGCTGAAAATTAAGAAACAGCAACCAGAGAAACTACAGCCACAAATCATGGACAGAGTTGGACACGTCCAACCCGGTCCATGACATTTGGATGGTTATGGCTTAATGAAAACCCCAAATTCAGTTTCTCAGAAAATTTGAATATTACATAAGATCAGTTTTTAAAAAATGATTTTTGATAGAAATGTTGGCCAACTGGAAAGTATATCCATTTACACACTCAATACATTGTCGGGGCTCATTTTACATGAATTACTGCATCAATGTGGTGTGGCATGAAGGTGATCATCCTGTGGTACTGCTGAGGTGTTATGGAGTACCCGGGTTGCTTTGATAGCGGCCTTCAGTTCGTCTGCATTGTTGGGTCTGGTGTCTCTCATCTTCTTCTTGACAATACTCTATAGATTCTTTGTGGGGTTTAGGTCAGGAGAGTTTGCTGGCCAGTCAAGCACAGTGATACCATGGTCATTAAACCAGGTTTTGGTACTTTTGGCAGTGTGGGCAGGTGCCAAGTCCTGTTGGAAAATGAAATCAGCATCTCCATAAAGCTTGTCAGCAGAGGGGAAGCATGAAGTGCTCTAAAATTCCCTGGTAGACGGCTGCACTGACTTTGGATTTGGTTATTAAACATGGCTCCCCAAATCATAACTGACTGTGGAAACTTCATACTGGGCCTCAAGCAACTTGGATTCTGTACCTCTCCACTCTTCCTCCAGACTCTGGGACCTTGATTTCCACATGACAGGATTTGGCACCTGATTTGGGAAGCAACCTAGGCTTCCATGAATTGATGGAATAACTTTATTGTCTCATGTGCAATGACAATAAAGTTATTCAGTCAATTCATAACACCTTAGCAGTGCCACAGGCTGATTGCCTCCACACCCATGCCACACTGATGCAGTAATTCATATAAAAGGAGCCCTGACCGAATATTGAGTGTGTACATGGACATACTTTTCAGTCAGCCAACATTTCTATTAAAAATATATTTTAAAAAATCAATCTTATGGAGTATTCTAATTTTTTTAGAAAATTAATTTTGGGTTTTCATTACTTGTAAGCCATAATCATCAAATTAAAAGAAATAAATGTTTAAAATATATCACTGTGTGTACAGAATCTATATAATATACTGTATGAGTTTCACTTTTTGAATTGAATTACTGAAATAAATTTACTTTTCGATGACATTCTAATTTATTGAGATGCATATCCATGTGCCCCTTTTTTAAAAGTTGAATCCCTGCCCCTCAAATGGTCTCTGCATGGCCCTGGTACCAAGGGAATCATATTGGTTAAGCTGAGTCAAGAGGTAAATTCACCCTTATAATTGAATATGCATTACTGTCATTGCTATATTTTTTATTGTACAGTAATTACATACTGTGTGAAGCTCATTCTGTCACACAACGTAATGGCAAAAGAAGAACTGTAGTTAGAGGTGTATGCTCTCCCTCTCTCTCTCTCTCTCTCTGGTTCTTTTTCTGTTTCAAAGGTCAAGGCAGTGTTTGTATTGGCACAGTCTGATAAGGATCTCTTTGCATGACATCTTAAAGGTGGAGGAAGCACTTTGAAGCCCTTAGAAAATATGTGTAACGAAACACCTGTGAGTAAAATTAGCTATAAAAGATACACAGAGAAAATTCCATTTTCATGTAAGAATCAGCCGTTAACAATAAAAAATAAAAACTTAAAAAAACTTTCTAAATGTTGTGATTTTGTGCAATTTTGCTTGCTCTGAATTTTGTACATATTGGTTAATGGTTAAATTAATCCATCCGAGAATTTTTTTTTTTTTTTGGGTGGTGGTGGTGGTGTTCCAATTATTGAAATTCTCTTCACACCCCAACAACTATCAATAATTAAAGTGGAGTCAAACAAACAAATAAATAAATGTAAAAATGTCAACCAATTATTTTATCCCAACCTAATCAAATGATTGGATGAGCTACCTGCTTCCGTGCCAACTTGCGCACATGTTGGTTGTGCGTTCAATGTGCACGTGCCCCCAAGATCCATTCTAGCAAAGATGCAGCTCAGTATTTAAAATAACGTTTAAACTAGTAGTTGTTGATACCAAAGACAAACAGGTTCAGCAACCAAATAGCTTACAACCCCAATTCCAAAAGGGTTGGGTGCAGTATAAATTTTAATAAAAATAGAAAGCATTGATTTGCAAACCTCATAAGCCACTTTTTTCACTACAGAAAATAGAAAACATCAAATGTTGAAAGTGACATACTTTACTATTTCATGAAATATATTAGCTCATCTTGAAATTGATGGCAGCACCATGCTTCAAAAGAGCTGGGGGAGGTACAACAAAAGTTTGGAAAAGTAAGTGGTATTAAAAAAGAAACAGCTGCAGGACCATGTTGCAACTAAATATGTATTTTAAAGACATACTATGTAAGGTTTTCACCTTAAAATAATGTTTCCAATATCATTTTGATAGTAAAGAAACCTGGTCAAACCTCAGACTCAGGAGGAGAAATGTGGTTTTCATCCTGGTAGTGGCGCCAACTCTTTACCTTGTCAAGGTGCTTCAAGGGTTTGTGGGAATTGGCCCAACCAGTCTACACATGTTTTGTGAACTTGGAAAAGGCATTCAACTGTGTCCTTCATGGTTTCTTGTGGGGGGTGTTCCAGGAGTATGGGGTATTGGACTCATTGCTATGAGCTATACGGTCCCTATATAACCATTGCAAAAGTTTGGTTTGCATTGGCAACAATCAGTCAAGCTCATTCCTAGTGAGTTGGACTCCACCATGGCTGCCCTTTGTCACCGATCTTGCTGTTGCTAGAGGTTTCTTCCTGTTAAAAGGGAGTTTTTCCTCTCCACCGTCGCCTAGTGCTTGCTCACAGGGGATTGCCTGATTGCTGGGGTCTTTCTGCAATTGTGGGGTTTCCCCTACATTTGAAAGTGCTATGAAATGACTTTTGTTGTGATATGGCACTATATAAATAAAGTTGAATTGAATTGAATTGTTCATAATTTTTATGGCCAGGATTTCTAGACACAGCCAAGGAAAAGAGGGTGTCATGTTCAGTGGGCACATGATCTCATATCTGCTGTTTACAGATGATGTGGTCTTGTTGACTTCATCAAGCAATGACCTACAGGTCTTACTGGGGCGGTTTGCTACTGAGTGTGAAACAGCCAGGATGAAAATCAGCACCTCCAAATCTGAGCCCATGGTCCTCAGCCAGAAAAGGGAGGATTGGGCTATCTAGGTTGAGGATAAGCTCCTGTCCCAAATGGAGGAATTCAAGTATTTCGGGGTCTTATTCTCAAGTGAGGGGGGAATGGAGTGGGAGATTGACAGATGGCTCGGAGCAGCATCTGAAGTGATCCAGACATTGTATCAGTCTGTTGTGGTGAAGAAGGAGCTGAGTTCTAAAACAAAGTTGTCAATTTACTGGTCAATCAACATTCCTACCCTCGCCTATGGTCATGAACTTTGGGTAATGACCAAATGAGTAGGATTCTGGATACAAGTGGCTGAAATAAGCTTTCTCTGGGGGGTGGCTGGACTCACCTATGCTTTGCACAACTGCTCAAGCGCGAGGCTTGTGTGACGTAAATTTCATCATTCTCTCCAGTCTGCTAGGCTCTGTGAAGCCCATATACAGCTGTGCATGTATAGTCCAAATTTTGTGACCACACCAATTATGTTTACGTATATGCAAAGATCCAACCTCCCATTCCAAAGGTGGCACCACCAGCACAGATTTCAAAGATAAAGAAGACAAAGATGATCTTCTTGTTCAGTGGTCACACACTATACTTTCTTCTCTTTCTTTTTTTAGCTTTTTCTTCCACCATAAGTGGTAAACACAGGAGGTCCTCTTCTCATCTATGAACAGTCACCATTGTTGTTGCTAAAATGCACAGGGTTCTTGCTTTTCTTCTCCTTTGTGCTGGGGTGAAATTACAGATGATGGTTATGCACTTGGTTGATCAATAGACACATCACCGCATGCGCATTGGCCTCGTCTGAAGCATAGGCACATCACAGATGTGCAAAGCATAAAGCCAGCTGAAGAGATAGGGTGAGAAGCTCAGTTATCTGGGAGAGGCTCACATCGGAAGGAGCCAGCTGAAGTTGTTTGGCTATCTAATCAAGATGCCTCCCAGACACCTCCCACGTGAGGTTTTTGGGTATGTTACACTTGGAGGAGACCCCGAGTCAGACCCAGGACACGCTGGAGAGGCTATGTGTTCCAGCTGGCCTAGGAACGCCTTGGTATCCTCCCTGAAGAGCTGACGGAGGTGGTTGGAGAGAGGGAAGTCTGGGTTTCTCTGCTTAGACTGCTGCCCCTGTGACTTGGACCCCCAGAAAAGCGGTAGAAAATGGGCTGATCAACCTTTGACAAATGAATAGCAAGTTTTACAGCCTCAATCCCAGTAGCCAATAATTAGCTGTTGACAAACACCACGGTCAATGATTGGGCTTTTCCAATATCCAAATTTCTGCACTGGAAAGATACAATAATTATGCAGATGCAGATAAAATCCCCTTCCAAAATTAAACAATACATTTTCAGAAACTTTTTATGTAAGATGATAAATCAAATGGGGACATATTATTTCATGTTCCACAGGATATCAGCTAATGATGCAAGAACTATATTATACAGAAAAAAAAATCTATAAAATTCCATTTAAAAAATAGTTGTTCTTTATTGCAGCTGTGTCCACAAATCATAGCAAGCTGGGAGCCAGTGTGGTGCATCTTCCTCTAAACAGGTACTCCTCATGGGACCGGTATCCATAGTCACTTCCATCACACAGATTAAAACCTACCTTGATGTTGACCTCAGGGAAATGTACAGACTTCTTCTGCTGATCTTATGGTGGTTCTGCAGAAATAGTAAAATAAGAAAATATTTACTATGAGGAAACGTCTGTCTCAGAGGAGAGAGTTCAACAGGAGAGATAAGTTTTAGGTTGCTTTTTCTTCCTTACCATGCATAACACGATGAAATGGGGATTTAACTGGATAACCTGAAATCTCACAGATGATGAATGTTGACAACAGAAAATTACAGTTCATTTTAATCCAATTTAATTTTTGCAGGGGATTTTTTTTATAAGTAGTATTAGTATTATTTTTAGAATCTCCCCTTTCAGTGTGGTTGTTCTATACATCTTCTGTATTGCATACATCATCTGAGTAATAAAACAAGCCTGAACAAACACTGATAATTTCTACTATATTTCTGAGAGTTTCAATTCTTGATGTACCAAGCCAGCCCCAAGACACTGTCTCTCTTTGCACCAATTCCCACAGCACTACAACCGAAGATCCACCACTGAGAGTTCCTGGAAAAGGTCGCCTTCCCTGCCATTCTGAACAGGGCACGAAAATAAGCTTCCATCTTAATTAATCATGTATGTACAGATTCAGATTTTGTTTTGAAATATATTCATGTAATCATTAGTAAACATGCATAAATACTACCAGTACGTAAGTATAAGTAAAGTGTAAAATAAACATTTCCAGTATCATGCATAATGGTCTAAATTTAATTTAAAACATGAAACTCTCTTTCTATTAGGGATGAATTGTGCATTGAACAGAAAGCATGTGATCAAGGTGGGTACCGCTTTAAAATTCCGAGGAAGTGATTTTCTCAAACTTTTTGTGAAATCAGTAAAATATTTTTACAGTGGTGTAAATTAACCCTTGGTGAGAATTTCAGGGTTTCAGGGTTAAACACAAGGAGTTCCTCAAACAGCAAGCGACTTTTCATTGTGTGGACTGCTGAACATTCTCCATTTGTATGAGATCATTTCCTCCAGGTGCACTGGCCTCTTACTTCTCACTGTTTTGCTGAGACTGACAGCATGAATGTTTTACACATTACTGTAAGCAAACTGTAAAGCATCACTGTTATGCTGATGACACAGAATTGTATTTTTCTGTCAAACCCAATAACCTTAAAAGCTTCTCCTACCCTCGGAATGTGGTTGAAGTTCTTCCGGAGGTGGGAGTTAAGATAAGATAAGATAAGATAAGATAAGCCTTTATTAGTCCCACAACGGGGAAATTCCAGGATTGCAACAGCACAGGGATAGCAACACCCAGAGCAACAATCAGAAGGCAAGAAAAAAAACAAGCAAGCAAGAGCAGCTAATAAACATATGTACGTATTACTATAAAATATATCAAAAGAGAGAGGAAGGGAAAAAGACTCGGAATCGAGCCGCTGTTGCAAAAGGCAGCCGACTCGTGTGGCGCCGAGAGAAAAAAAAAAAAAAAAAAAAAAAAAAAAAAAAAAAAAAGAGTTGAAGACCTCCCGGACAGGGGCCTCAGCCAGACGCTCCCAGCACACCCTCACTATACGTTTGGGTCTACCAGGTCTGAATGGCTTCCTCCCCTGCCATCGGATCCAACTCACCACCAGGTGGTGATCAGTTGACAGCTCTGCACCTCTCTTTACTCGGGTGTCCAAGACATACGGTCGCAGGTCTGATGATACGATAACAAAATCGATCATCGACCTGCGACCTAGGGTGTCCTGGTGCCAGGTGCACATATGGACACCCTTATGCTTGAACATGGTGTTCGTTATGGACAGACTGTGGTTAGCACAGAAGTCCAATAACTGAACACCACTCGGGTTCAGATCGGGCAGGCCGTTCCTCCCAATCACCCCCCTCCCGGTTTCACTGTCGTTGCCCACGTGCGCATTGAAGTCCCCCAGTAGGACAATGGAGTCTCCAAGAGGAGCACCCACCAGCACCCCAGTCACAGACTCCAAAAAGGGTGGGTACTCTGAAACATCATTTGGTGCATAGGCACAAATGATGGTCAGGACCCGTTTCCCAACCCGAAGGCGCAGAGAAGCAACCCTTTCGTCCACCGGGGAAAACTCCAATATAGAGGCAGCAAGGTGGGGCGATACAAGAATACCCACCCCTGCTCGCCGCCTCTCGCCCGGGGCAACTCCAGAAAAGGCCAAGCTCCAGCCCCTCTCCAGGAGACTGGTTCCGGAACCGGAGCTGTGTGTTGAGGTGAGGCCGACTATATCTAGCCGGTATCTCTCAACCTCGTACACCAGCTCAGGCTCCTTCCCCACCAGAGAGGTGACATTCCACGTACCTAAAGCCAGTTTAGAAAGCTTGGGATCAGTCCGCCAAGGTCTCCGCCTTTGACCGCCACCTAATCCACATAGCACCGGACCCCCATGATCCCTCCTGCAGGTGGTGAGCCCACTGGAGGGCGGACCCATGTAACTCCTTCGGGCTGAGGGAGGAAGTCCGAAGGGAGGGAGTCTGGAGACATGGAGTCTGAATGGGCCATGTTCTCTACAATGCACTCTACAAGAAGGGACAGCGCAGGCTGTTCCTGCTGAGGAGACTCAGGTCTTTTGGTGTACAAGGGGCGCTGCTGAAGTCATTCTATGACACGGTGGTGGCATCAGCCATCACTTTTGGAGTGGTCTGCTGGGGCAGTGGCATTACTGCAGCCGATAGGAAGAGACTGAACAAACTGATTAAGAAAGCTAGCTCTGTCCTGGGGCAGCGCCTTGATCCGATGGAGGAGATAGGAGAGAGAAGGACGGTGGCTAAACTGTCATCTCTGCTGGAGTCCGAGTCCCACCCTATGCAGGACATACTGAATGCACTGAGGAGCTCATTTAGCAGCAGACTACATCATCCCAGGTGCACAACCGAGAGGTTTCGTAGGTCCTTCCTACCAACGGCTGTCAGACTGTACAACCTAAGCAGGGCTGCTCGCAGAGATAGCAAAAAGACGTAACAAACTAATAGTTTTTTGAATGCAAAAGATGCAATAGACTTACACAATGGTCCCCTCCGGCATACAACTAGGAACTTACCGGTCGCTATGGAGGGTGAGAATATGTATGGGCACATAATCATACCATGTAGGATAACTAAGTAGACGGTTATGCTGTTTCATTCCATCTAGCAACAATGCTCTGCACTGTGTGTGTTTATATATTTACATATTTATTCCATCTAGCTACAATGCTCAGCACTGGGTGTGTTTATATATTTATATATCTACATATTATTCCATCTAGCTACATTGCTCCGCACTGTGTGTGTTTATATACTTGCATATTTATTCCACCTAGCTGCAATGCTCCGTACTGTGGGTGTTTATATATTTACATATTTATTCCATCTAGCTACAATGCTCTGCACTGTGTGTTCATATATTCATATATTTATTCCATCCAGCTACAATGCTCTGCACTGTGTGTCTGTGTGTGTGTGTATATATATATATTTTATAGTAATACGTACATATGTATATTAGCTGCTCTTGCTTGCTTGTTTTTTTTTTTTTTTTTTCTTGCCTTCTGATTGTTGCTCTGAGTGTTGCTATCCCTGTGCTGTTGCAATCCTGGAATTTCCCCGTTGTGGGACTAATAAAGGCTTATCTTATCTTATCTTCTCCACATCTGTTGTTGAAGCGGCAGCCCAGAGCTGCGGCCGCAAGGTGGTCGGTGCATCTCGTGGTGGCAACCCCCGAGCCAAGTGGTGGACACCAGTGGTGAGGGGGGCCATTAAGCTAAAGAAGGAGTCCTATCAAGCTTGGTTGGCTTGTGGGACTCCCGAAGCAGCTGAGGTGTACCGGCAGGCCAAGCGGAGTGCAGCTCGGGTGGTTGCTGAAGCAAAAACCTGGGTATGGGAGGAGTTCGGTGAGGCCATGGAACAAGACTTTCGGTTGGCCTCAAAGAGATTCTGGCAAACTGTCCGGTGGCTCAGGAGGGGAAAGCAGCTCCCCGTCCACACTGTGTATGGTGTGGATGGGACACTGTTGACTTCGACTGGGGATACCGTTGGGCAGTGGAAGGAATACTTCAAGGATCTCCTCAATCCCACTGATACGCCTTCCACAGAGGAAGCAGGGTTTGGGGACGAGGGGGATGACTCGCCTATCACAGGAGCTGAGGTCGCCATGGTGGTTAAAAATCTCCTTGGTGGCCGGGCCCTGGGGGTGGACGAGATTCGCCCTGAGTACCTCAAGGCCCTGGATGTTGTTGGGTTGTCATGGTTGACACGCCTCTGCAACATTGCGTGGAGGTCTGGGGCAGTGCCTTTGGCATGGCAAACCGGGGTGGTGGTTCCTATCTTCAAAAAAGGGGACCGGAGGGTGTGCTCCAACTTTAGAGGGATCACACTCCTCAGCCTCCCTGGGAAGGTCTATGCCAAGGTACTGGAGAGGAGAGTCCGGCCGTTGGTCAAACTTTGGATTCAGGAGGAGCAATGTGGTTTTCATCCTGGCCGTGGCACATCGGACCAGCTCTTCACCCTCTCGAGAATTCTTGAGGGTTCGTGGGAGTTTGCCCAACCAGTTTACATGTGTTTTGTGGACTTGGAGAAGGCATTTGACCGCGTCCCTCGTGGATTTTTGTGGGGGGTGCTTCGAGAGTATGGGGTATCGGGCTTGTTGTTACGAGCTATTCGGTCTCTGTATGACCGTTGTGAGAGTTTGGTTCATATTGCCAACACTCAGTCGGACTCATTCCCAGTGAGAGTTGGACTCCGCCAGGGCTGCCCTTTGTCACCGATCCTGTTCATAATTTTTATGGACAGGATTTCTAGGCGCAGCCAGGGAATGGAGGGTGTCATGCTTGGCGACCACGGGATCTCATCTCTGTTGTTTGCAGATGATGTTGTCCTGTTGGCTTCATCCAGCAATGACCTACAGCTCTTGCTGGGACGGTTTGCCGCTGAGTGTGAAGCGGCTGGGATGAGAATCAGCACCTCCAAGTCCGAGTCCATGGTCCTCAGCCGGAAAAAGGTGGATTGTCCTCTCCGGGTTGGGGACAGGCTCCTGCCCCAAGTGGAGGAGTTTAAGTATCTTGGGGTCTTGTTCACGAGTGAGGGGAAAATGGAGCGAGAGATCGACAGACGGATTGGAGCAGCATCTGCAGTGATGCGGACATTGTACCGGTCTGTTGTGGTGAAGAGAGAGCTTAGTTCTAAGGCAAAGCTGTCGATTTACCAGTCAATCTACGTTCCTACTCTCACCTATGATCACGAGCTTTGGGTAATGACCGAAAGAACGAGATTGTAGATACAAGTGGCTGAAATGAGCTTTCTCCGTATGATTGCTGGACTCACCCTCAGAGATAGGGTGAGGGGCTCAGTCATCCGGGAGAGGCTTAGAGTAGAACCGCTGCTCCTCCACATTGAGGTGGTATGGGCATCTGATTAGGCTGCCTCCTGGACACCTCCCACTTGAGGTGTTTCAGGCATGTCCCACTGGGAGGAGACCCCGGGGCAGACCCAGGACTCGGTGGAGAGACTATGTCTCCCAGCTGGTCTGGGAACGCCTTGGTATCCCCTCTGAAGAGCTGGAGCAGGTGGCTGGGGAGAGGGAAGTCTGGGCTTCTCTGCTTGAACTGCTGCCTCCGCGACCCGGACCTCCAGAAAAGTGGTAGAAGATGGATGGATGGATGGGCTTCTCCTACCTCAGTCACTGCTTCACAGCCATTAACAAATGGATGTCCTTCAACTTCCTCTGCCTTAATCCCAACAAAACAGAGGTTCTTGTACTTTGCCCTGAAATGTTCTCTGAGGTGGTTAGCAAGCACATCGGCCACCTTGTCAATAATATCAAATCATCCACTAAGAATTTTGGTGTCACTTTTGAGCAAAAACTGAATTTTGAATCCCACATTTCAAAACTCATTCAGTCATGTTTCTTTAAGAAATATTGCCAAACACAAGGATTTACTGTCCAATAGCAGTTTTGAGCTATTGTCATGAATCTGGGTTTGGCTGTTCCAAACCCAGCTCTGATTTATTGTTTTGTTTTGCCCTATTTTCCACCTGGCACTTCAGGGAGTTATTGGGCCTTCTCTCCCTGACAGCTTGGACACCCCCCCTCCTCCTGTCAAGTGCCATTAGCTGTACGGTCAAGGGTGTTCACACACATACACACTTACACACACACACACACACACATGCACACGCTCCATTTATTCACATTCATACACTCATGCACGCTCTCTCACACACCAGGTTCCATTCAATTTCAGCCCACGCTTTCTCACACCGGCAATCTCTTTCCTCGTTAGCTTCAGGAGTATTTGTTCGCTGCATTTGTGGAAAGAGATTGTCGGAGCATTCGCCTCCATACGCGGCAGCTAGCTCTCTTCGTATGAATTGTCACTACCTTCGTTGTTATCCAGCCCATCTCCTCCTTGGTGTTACGGCTGGCCCAGCTTCTTTGATTCATCCTCCAGACTGCACGGCTCGCCCCGGAATCGCTCCAGCCCCGTAAGTTTCATAATCGCCTTTCCCTTTGTGCTGACAGCAGTCTCTTGGCACTAGGCTATCCCTTTTACCGGGCTGTAGAGCATCCGGCAGGCACCCTGTAAGTCTGGTGGCCTTAATTCCATCAATTGCATTTCTCTGTATTTTTGTGGTCTGCTGGACTTGTGGTTTTGTGGTGACCTCTAATAAAATGGCACAATCTACTTCCGCTATTGGGTTTTTCATTCCTTCCCTCGTGCGCCGTTATGAGCACACTTTCATTTTCTTCCAACTTGATTATTGCAACTCCCTTTTCACATGCATCTCTCAGTCCTCCATAGCTCATCTTCAGCTGGCCGA
The DNA here is from genome assembly GCA_020510985.1 of Pholidichthys leucotaenia. Classification (NCBI taxonomy): domain Eukaryota; kingdom Metazoa; phylum Chordata; class Actinopteri; order Cichliformes; family Pholidichthyidae; genus Pholidichthys; species Pholidichthys leucotaenia. The sequence goes on from CM035843.1 coordinate 97,339,161, forward strand.
GAACACAGCAGCTAGGTTGCGAACTAGAACCAGCTGGTATGCACACATCACTCCTGTTCTTGCCTCCCTTCACTGGCTTCTGGTAAGATTTAGAATTCACTTCAAAATGTTACTAATAACATGCAAAACCCTCCATCGTCATTCTCCCAGACATACAGCTGATCTATTGAGACCTTGCAATTGTACCCCCCCACCCCCGTTCATCTGACCAAGGTCTCCTATCTGTCCCATCACCCTCAAATTTTAAAACTAGAGGTAATCACACCTTTAAGGTTATTGACCCCAAATTGTGGAACAGCCTTTCTCAACTCAACTGAAATTCTTATCTTGCGAAGCTCTTTGTAGCTGTGTGTTTTGAAAAGTGTTATACAAATAAAATTATTATTATTATTACAAATTATGATTAATGAATGAACAGCTGGGATTTAAGCAATGTCACAAACGTGAAAAAGATCATGTGTACTTATAAGGCCAAAGTTGAATGATGTCACCATGTTAAAGCTTGATCCAAATATTCAGAAACACTGCATATCAAAAACATTTAATGCTGGTATCAAAGATGACAAGTTTAAAGTGTTTTGCAATCAGGGGTCCTAGAGAGAATGTTCAGGGGTCCTTGGGAAATTGTCTAATTTCTAATTGTGTTTTATGGAGGCTAATGACCTCTGTTAAGATGTGCTAGAGCAGGGGTCACCAACTAAAAGTGCAAGGGTTCTGATAGGTCAGTCCTCCTCCTCAGATGAGGTCCAAATTAGGGCTGGGGATCTTTAGGCACCTCACGATACAATTATGATTCAGGGTCTCTGATTTGATTCTAAAACGATTCTCAATGCATTTTTTTGTTTGTTTTTTGTTTTCAGGATTTTTTTCCTCTCACTGTGTGATAGCTTGGTACTTTTAAAGCTAAGTGTTTGCAGTGACCCATGAATTTACTTCAAACATCTTTTAATAAAAGAAATGGAAGAGAAATGTGACAAGTCACATGGACACACTTACCTGAAAACCTGCTTTTAAGAACTGTCATCTTTTCATGGATATTTTTTAAGAAGAAAAAGAAAAAGAAGAAAAAAGAAAAAGAAAAAACCTGTGTCCTGTATCACAGCAACAGCTTGTCACTCTCAGCTCAGCACTTCTGCTTTTCCTATGGTCACACTTTCTACTGATTTTTTTAATAGCAGTCTCTAAATAACAATGGACAGGAAACATACTCTAGCACTTCTGGATGTAAAATATGATGACACAGAAAGCAGAAGTCTGAGTACAGACTAATACTGGTGTCCTATGTCCCGTTCATGCAGCAGTTCTGATTGGCTGCTTAGGTCTGACATTGACGAGCTTAGCTGCAGTCTGAAAAGTTGAACTTTTTTCAGCTCTGAGCGCCCTGAGTGCCACGACAAAATATGGCCACCGCTGAGAGTGTTTCAGCACCGAGGACACGCAGCACTGTAAACGCTGGACTACATAGAGAATGAGTGGAAAATAGCCGCCCAGAGTGGAAAAAATGCATTTGGTGGACACGCAGCCTTAAACTAGAAAAGCATTCAGAGCGCATACCTCCGCCAAGGTTCCAGCCATCTGGATAACCTCCAAAATGTAATGGGTTTGTACATAGGCCTAGAGCCACTTGTGGTTAAAATTGCATCAAAGTGTGTCCATTAGTTTTAGAGTATTGTTGCTAACACACTGTGAGAAGATAAAAGCCTTGGCTGAGGTATGCATTCTCAGATCATCACCAAATTGTATTGGTTTTGTCTCTAGCCCAAGAACCACCTCTGGTGAAAATTTCATCCCAATCCATCCAGTAGTTTTTGTGTAATCCTGCTGCACAATACAAACAAAGTCCTTGGTGGAGGTATGCACTCTCAGATCATTACCAAAATCTAATCATCCGTTTCCCATGCCATTACACACCTTTCCTGAAAATTTCATGAAAATGTGTTCCTAATTTTTTGAGTTATGTTGCTAACAGACAGACAGACAGACAAACCAACAAACCAATCAACCAATGCCACTAAAACATTACCTCTTCCCTTGGCAGAAGTAAAAAAAAAAAAGTTTCAAACTGTTAGCCTGAAAAAGGGACAGAAAATATAATTAATTACACAGTACATAATTCCTTTGGAGTTTTTATGTTATGTCAACAATGTTTTTATCTTTTTAACCTTGTCTGGGTCTGTCGGGGTAACACTCTGTCACAGGGAGAGAGGAGGTGGATGTGTATGGAACTTTTCACGTTCAGTAACACACAGAGCAAGTTATTGTTTTGACATGATATCAGAGGGTCGCGGAAATTACCTCCATAAACTAGGGAGGAACTAATACCACTTTTTCAAGACCGATACAGATACTGTGTCTTTGAGTATCGACCGATACCGATCCAAACCCGATACTGTCTCTCTTATTTAAAACAACAGTACAGAACATACTTTAGTAATGACTGGTTACATTTTGCACACATATAAAAACATAAATTTAAAAGTCAAAGAACATATTACAAATTTCACTCAGTTCCCCAACGCTGCTGCTTTTTTTAATTCTAAACTTTGCAACATTGGCAGCATTTCACTGGTCAGTGTCATGTCTGAAATAATGGAGACCGGACTCTGCTTATGCCAAGCAACGAACTCAGCTTTATTAAGGAACACAGAGAACCATATCCTGGCTGCAGCCTACCTGACATCACACCCAGGGCGGGTACAGCAAGCCCCATGGGCCACACATACACCACACTCTCCATACAACATTCCCCTCCCCCTTGCAAAAGTCCAAAACACATACACACAATTCAGACCCACCCCAATTTAGGACCTCAATCATGCACTAAGAAAATAATGGGGAACAGTGAACTATAGTGACCTAACACATTCACCCAAAAACAACTAAAAACTAGCGTCTCTACACTTAATACACAAAATAATCCCATACCACAACATACACTAATGCACACCTTTAAACATATTTACAATACAGTGTTCATGTTACCCCACTGTTCTCAGGCAGCCAAGGGCAAAACCGGCTCAGGGGCCCAGGGCAGCCCCACGGCATGCGTGCCCCTGGAAGCCGCCTGCCCCCAGAGTCGAAGCCAACCTCCCCAGCGAGAATGTCTCCTCTCACCACCGACCACTTCTCTCATCTGGACCCGCAGTGCTGCTGCCCGGCACGCAGTCCCTCCATGCCCATTGGTCCGTGCCTGACCGTCTTCAAAACTGCTGCAGCTGCCACCATTGTATCCCCAGACACTCCGGCCACCTGTGGCTAAACTCCAGGGAAAACTGTAGCCCACTCGTCGGCGTCGCTCGTGGACCCAGGTGCCTCATCGCTACGCCCAGCACCCTTGTCCAAGGCGCTCTGCTGCGCTGCCTCTGTGCCCGGCTGTCGCTGCACTCTCCCGAGGCTCTCAGCATCACTCTCGTCGGCATCGCTCATCAACCCAGGTGCCTCGCCGCTATGGCCAGCACCCTCGTCCAAGGTGCTGCGCTGAGTTGCCTCTGCGCCTGGCTGCCGCTGCTCTTTCCCGGGGCTCTCAGCATGCTTGTGCCCCTTCTCCCGCTGCCCTGACTCCAGCTGAGGAAAAACTCAGTCGAGTCCGGTCGCTGCTCTCCCTCCATGCTGTCTTGGCTCACCGCACCGTCTTCACCACCAGCACTACGGTCACACACCGTACTGAGCTCCTCGACTGGCTTGCCATCTTCGGTGACCAGGGGCTCCTGTCCCCCCTTGATACCCAGCTGGTAGCTTGTAGCTTGGTTTTGGCCCAGACCTACACTATCGTTCAAAAGTTTGGGGTCACCTCAGACAATTTTGTGTTTTCCATGAAAAGTCACACTTTTATTTACCACCATGAGTTGTAAAATGAATAGAAAATATAGTCAAGACATTGACGAGGTTAGAAATAATCATTTGTATTTGAAATAATAATTTTTTCCTTCAAACTTTGCTTTCGTCAAAGAATCCTCCATTTGCAGCAATTACAGCATTGCAGACCTAACATGATTGCACAAGGGTTTTCTAATAATCCATTAGCCTTCTGACGCAATGAGCAAACACATTGTACCATTAGAACACTGGAGTGATAGTTGCTGGAAATGGGCCTCTATACACCTATGTAGATATTACACCAAAAACCAGACATTTGCAGCTAGAATAGTCATTTACCACATTAGTATAGAGTGTATTTCTGATTAGTTTAAAGTTATCTTCATTGAAAAAAAGTGGTTTTCTTTCAAAAATAAGGAAATTTCTAAGCGACCCCAAACTTTTGAACGGTAGTGTAGCTTTATGGCTAGCCTCGCCGTTGCCACAGACTGAGCCTTTAGCTCCTCTGAGCTAACTAGCTTAGCTCCTCTTGGCACCAACAGCTTCACTACCCACAGCTTCTTATCTCTTGTATATTCGGCAAAATCTCCAGCCAGCTGCCCAACAGTATTCGCATAAGCCTCCGTCTCTCACAACATGTAGAGAATTTGCCGACCCTCTACGTCAAAACGGCGGACCAGGAATGTTTGTCCTCGGTCCCCACCGAGTCTACCCAGGCCCAGCTCAGCAACGTATCCCCCAAGCATAGCCACCCAGTCCGGCCACAGGATCGCTGGTTCTTCCGGACACTCCAGAAACGGCGGTAGAGGTGAAGGTAGCCCACACGCCTCCATGGTTGTCTCGTCGCCAAAATGCTATGTCTGCAATAATGGACACCGGACTCTGCTCATGCCAAGCAACGAATTGAACTTTATTAAGGAACACACAGAACTATATACTGGCCGCAGCCCGCCTGACGTCACACCCAGGGAGGGTACGGCAAGCCCCACGGGCCACACATACACACACCACACTCTCCACACAACAGTCAGCACTATGTAAACATGCATTCTGAAGTTTTAAGTGCAAGTTTACTGCAAAACTTTAAAGATGAGTATTTCAATAAACATTCAGATGAAATTCAAAGTGCCGCTGTGCTTGAGGTAAAAAATGCTGTAGATCTGAAATAAGGGACTAACTCTTTAAGTTGTATTTTTGGCATCCATTATTATTATTATTATTATTATTATCATAAGCATTCTCCTGGTCCTCAGTTTATTTAGTAGTCTATTCTCTGTCCATAGTTTTCAGGTTTGCTCTTATTTTTAAGTCATCCCTGTTCCATTTCATGTAGCCTTGTTAATCCTTGTATAGTCCTCCTTCCAATTCATTGGTTTTAATTTGCTATTTATGTTTCTGTCACCTACCTACCATCAGCTGTAATTGTCCATCTAAAGGTAAGCCCATGTTATGTCTTCATTCCTGCTCCTCAGGTTTTTACTTTCAGTTTCATTCTTTTAGTTTCACGTTTAGCATATTCCAGCAGTAAAGCAGCAGCTGCTGCACAACACACATGCTTTTCCTCGGTTCTGTCACAAACCCCTGTGCACCATTACACAGCGCACAAGGGAGAGAATGAAAAACCCAATCACGGGAGTAGAGAGTGCATTTTATTAAACTCCACAACAAAGTTTACAGTTCAGTCTTGCCACAGCAATTCAGAAAGATGCAGATGATGAAATTAAGACCACCAGACAAACAGGGCGCCAGCCGGACGCTCTACAGCCCTGTCAATAGGGAGCCTAGTGCTGCAGGGCTGCTAAGCACAAGAAAGAAGGCGAAAAAAGACATTTACAGAGCTGGAGCAAATCCGGGGCATATCGTGCAGTCTGGAGGTTGAGACAGAGAAGTGAGCCCAGCCGAAACACCAAGGAATTGACAGTCTTCAAATGTCAGGCTGAGAAACACGCAGGTAGTGGATAAACATGCATGGAGGAACTTGCTGCCACATATGAAGGGGAATGCCCCGACAGTCTCTTTCCTCTGAAGCGGCGAACAAATACTCCTGAAGCTAATGAGGAAAGAGACTGCCGGTGCAACAATGTGTGGGCAGGACTGATTGGCACCAGATGTGTGAGAGAGCGTGTGAATGAGAGTTAATGGAGCGTGTGCATGTATGTGTGTGTGTGTGGGTGTGTGTAGGTGTGTGAACACCTATGACAGTGCGGCTGACGGCACTTGACAGGAGGAGGGGGCGTGCCAGAACTGTCAGGAGGAAACTAGAGCAAAGCATAACAATAACTGGGTTTGGCTTCCAAACCCAGATTCATGACAAGTTCTTGACAGAATTCAGTATACTCCTTTACTGTGATACTTTTGCAAGTGGTTTATCAACTTAGTGGTGTAAAATTGTAAATGCTGGTACCCCACAGCAACATACTGAGACGAGTCCCACAGACATGCTCCAGTGATTTGACACATTGCTTATGTTTACAGAAGCCGATCGGTAAATTACTTTTATTCCTTACCAATACCAATCCAGCCATTTTGCCTGGATCGAACACGATACCGATATGGCAGCTCAGATCGGCACATCCCTACCATAAACAATGTCGTGCTGGACCAACAAGGATGCTGTCCCAGGAAGGTGTGGAGTAGCCACAGGGACCTTTGGTCAACAAACCCCCGGGTGGACCCATACCATCACAGCCAGCCAGAGTGGCAGTGGACACAATTTCACAGCAGCATTTCATTCCCTGGGTTACACCTGGAAGGAAGCGTGGCTGTCCCCCCGCTGTATCCCACAGAGAATGTCCAAGGTCCCACACCATAACATGTATGAGCGGCCACCACCGATACAGCGCTTGAGTTCTGCTTTTTCGTTCGGTTAAAACAAAATGGTATAATTTTTTTCCCCATTTATTTTAAAAAGCATTGGAGTCCAGATGGAGGATTCTCGGGGTCCGGATCCAGACCGGGGTCTGCCAGTTGGTGACCCCTGTGCTAGAGGTTGTGGTGACTAGATGAAAAACAGTAATGGATAAATACTTGAAGAGGAAAGATTCAGACTCTGAACTGGGCCCTGTACTGATGGAGCAGTCGCCATGGTTGGGAGCACCAAAGGCTTTGATAGTAGAGTGAAAGATAGACACCCAGATGTTGTTACGCACTGTTTTTGGAATGTGGGGCACTTGTTGCCAAGACAACGCCGTCCACCGCCCTCCATGTGTGCAGAGACATGTATCTGTGGAAAATGAAGCCCCAGGAATACTTTATTACACTATTCACAAAAAGTTAGGAATATTTTTTTCTTTCGGGTGAAATTTATGGAAAATGTTAAAAGTTTACATTACAGTGATATTATATCATGAAAGTAGAGCATTAAAGGGGTGCAGGATTACAAGCCTCTGCACGGCGACTCAGCTGATCCCATAGGTTTTCTATGGGATTCAGGTCTGGAGAAAGTGCAGACCACTCCATTTGAGGTACCCCAGCCTCCAGCAGCCGTTGCCTAACGATGCGACCTTGATGAGTTGAAGCAGCTTGGTGGAACAGTGGTTAGCACTATGGCAGCACAGTAAGAGGGTCACGGGATCAATTCCACCCCAATCATCGCGGGTTCGATCCCACCCCCTGATCATCTGTGACCCTTCTGTGTGGAGTTTGCATGTTCTCCCTGTGTCTGCGTGGGTTTATCCCAAGTACTCCGGTTTCCTCCCACAGGCCAAAAACATGCAAGTTAGGTTAACTGGAGACTCTAAAGTGGCCCAAGGTGTGAATGTGTGTGTGAATGATGAAGGGATTGGTGCCGTACTGTGGTTGTCTCATCCATCCAAGTGCATGCCCTGAATTTCCCTCTGGGATTAATAAAGTATACAAAGTACAAAAAAAAATAAAAATTGTCATCCTTGAAGATGAAGTTAGGCCTGTGTTGTTCATGCAGGGGCACAATGACTGGATTAATGATGTTATTCAGGTAGTATCAGCTTGTCACTGCACCATTCACAAGGTGTAGGGCAGTTCTGTATTGAGTAGACACACCTACCCAGACTGTAACACCATCACCACCACCATCAAAGGCTCGTCTGGTGACAACAGTGGCTGATGCATAGCACTCTCCTTGACGTCTCCAACATTGTTGGCGGCCATCATTTCTGCTCAACGTGAATCGACTTTCATCAGCGAACATCACTGAGGCCCACTGGTCCCTTGTCCAGCGTAAATGTTCTCTGGCCCATGCAAGATGATGACGCCTGTGCCTGCTGGTGTGGTCAGGTACTCTTGCAGGTCGTCTAGCATGCAGACCACGCTGATGTAAACGGCTTTGAATGGCGTGACGTGACACTTGGGTGCCTCTCACCTCCCTTAAATGTGCCTGGAGCTGAGTGGCATTCATCATCCGGTTCCACAGGGCACTGTTCACAATGAAGCGGTCATCAGCGTGGGATGTGGCCAAAGGACGTCCACTTTCTCTGCCTTTCTGTGTCTCTTCCATCCTCTTTGTATCTCTGTTGCAACCTGCTGATGACACTCTGTGACACGAAGATCAGTGGCCACTTCCCTCTGAGAACATCTTGTTTGAAGCCTCGCAATGGCGAGGTACTGTTTATCAGTTGTTAGGTGTCATCTTGGTCTCATGATGTTCAAAAGTGAACAGCGTGATGAAAAGGACTGTTTAAATACCAATTCTGATTGAGCCAGAAAATTTATTGGTCAATTCATGAATCAAACACCTGTTGTGAATTTTGCCATTAAGCACCTTGCTAGAGAACAGCAAGTTATGCAGAAAGTACTGAAACATTTAACAGATGGACATTTGTATTCAAAAGGTTAGAGAAAGTCAAATTAAGTTCATCTGTAAAGGTTATAGTGCATTTTAGGTGCATCCTGAAATTTCACCCAAAAGCCGAATATCCTCAACTTTTTCAGAGTAGTGTATATGAAAGAGATGTCAGCAGTTTTACTTTGGGAAATTATTTGAGGTTGAATAAGGTGAAAAAAATTGAAAGCTATGGTATCGAGATACTCATGATTGCGATATTGTGATTATCGTTGAATTGTGATAGAATCGTATCATGACTCAAGTATCATGATCCAAATCGAATTGCAAGGTCCCTCGCGATTCCCACCCCTACTACACACTGGGTCAGCAGTGTTAACAGCTGAATATGTTACACAGTCATTCACACAGGTCATGTTGTTGCTGCTTAAAGGTCTGATGACACGTTTTTGACTTCATCTAATTTTTCAACACATAATACAATATGATGAAATAGGTTGGTCTGTGCAGTTCAAAGTCAAACAGGCTTTTTTTTTAACGTGAATATCTAACGTTTTCATAAGCACCACGTCACCAATTGCATCAGTGGCTGGAAACTCCCCCAGCCATGTTGTAATGTCATCGACACAACACAGCGCTTGGCTGCCCATTGTACACACAGGATGGAAACGGTAGAAAACATCAACGATGGTTCCAGCACATGTAGTCTGGAATTGGTTTGTGTTGTCCAATCTTCAGATGAATATAATGCCGAAGAATGGGATGACAATGAAGAATCTGGGGGCATCAGACCGTATAGGTTTGAGCCGTGCCAAGCGGGCATTGTGCCAAGCAAGTCAGACTCAGGGCACACATGCCCGCTGCAGCAGCAGCGGCAAACACATGGCAGGGGAACACCGAGCCATAAATATAATTTATTTAAACCCAATTTTTCAATAAAATCATAGCAGTGTATTCTCTGTGGCTCAGGCATCGGGTTTATTATGTATTATCTTTATTTATTTATGTATTATGTATAATCTGGTGAATCCTGCGCGTAAATCCATTCATCATGACCCTTCGTGCACTCTTACGCAGGGCACGGAGAGGGAGGATGAAATAACAAGGATTTATGTGCAGGGTTCACCACAGCACATTTAATACAGAAAGACAGACAATTCCCAAAAAGGTGAAGACATACAAAAAACACAAACACAGTTACTGATGGCGTTTGGGGGCCGGCATCACCCAGAGAATGAATGAGTGGAGACGTGTTAGCCACAGGTGCGCCCCAGAGCCGACATCGCTTCAAGGACGCACGAGAACCACGATGAACATGGAGTGACTAACACGTCGTGAGAGTGCTGAAAATAATGGCAGTCTAACAGCACAGATGACAATACTATGGACCAGCAGTGCGTGACTGGCAAACGGCCACTAAGTACACGCACTGCTGGTGATAGTGTGATGAGAAGCACCTGGGCGAGGACCGGGAAAGATGATCAGCGGGATTTTTAATCAGCTGGTGATAATGATAGAGGGGACATGGCCGGACCGGCGAGTGTCAGCATGCGATCACAGAAAGTAAGTCAAAGCTGCGCGTAAATCCATTAATCCTTCCCCTCATCATGCGCTCCTCCTGCGTAAAAGCGCACGAGGAGGCTTATGACAGTTGGACCTGAAGTGTGTGATGTGGTCTTTCACAGCCTGCTGTTGATCTAAGCCTGCAACATAACGCAAAGGCATAGCCGTAAAATTAAAACAAGAAACCAGAGAAACTGTGAGCTACAAAGCTGCTGTCATTTCCAGTCAGCAACACCGGCATCCATTCTGTCGCTTACGTCATGGTGGTGCCGCCCTATATTCGGTTTGCGGCACCACAGTCCAGTCAGCGACTACGGTTTTTTGATGATAACTACTTTATGCAGGCGTGGTTGTAAATATTATATTGATCATCGACAATGACTTTTGGGTTTACACAACATGCTAAAAAATTTCAAAATCATGTCATCAGACCTTTAAACAGCAGTAGTGGCATCTGCTGAGGTTAGAACGCACACACACACACACACATCCTACACATGTACATCTCTTTTCTGGACATTTATAGTACACTCACACTATGACTAGCTGCTCTGAAACACTCTGTACAGATCAGGCTTCTTGTAGGCAGTCATGCTTGCTTTGGTGTGCAAGGCTGGCATACCTGGCAGATATATTTCAGCATCTGAATGAACTGAATATATGAATGTAAGGAAAAGATGGAAATCTTATTTACAAACACAGAAAAAATAAATGGATTCTGTTCAAAGAATAGATCTTGCAAAAAGTTCTGGAAAGTGCCATCCTTGACATGTTCCTGCCAGGATATCAGCTTTGTGTTTATCTGAACAGGCCCAAGTTTCACACTAAGTGAGTATACACTAATTACAAAGACTATATTGCCATTACATATGCTGTAATAGGCTGCAATATGTCATTTTGTAGCATTTTTGATTGGTGGGGTTCCCCAAGATTTTTTCAATGTAAAAAGAGTTCATTGGTTCAAAAAAGGTTGAAAAAACACTAGTTTAGTGAATATTTTTGTAAGTTTATTAAATGTGTAACATAGAGTTTAAACAATCGTACCCTCAAAACATCAGCTGTTATCCTATAATATTCAAACTGTATCAGAATTAGAGAAAAATTATATCCCCTACAGCAGGGGTGTCCAATCATGTGCCATGGAGGGCCAAAACCCCGCAGGCTTTACCTCCAACCAGTGTCTTTAACAGCAGATTTCACTGAACTTCTTCCCACTGATTGCTGATAAATGAAAAGACCTGCTGAAGCGACTGGCTAGAAGAGAAAACCTGCAGGGTCTTGGCCCTCCATGGCACATGATTGGACACCCCTGCCCGACAGTGATAATGCAATAGTGTACACATACGTACATATACACATGTGATATGGTATGCAAAAAGCAGCAAAAGAACAAAGATGGAGGAAAAGAGAAAGGCTTGTCACACTGCATATCATCACCCCCCACACACACATCCTCCATCTGTCCCGTCAACACGACTTCTCTTATACAACAAAATAACTGAAAATGTTTTACTGCAAATAATTCATTCATGAGAGTGCTTCCTACGCACCGAGACAAGATGTTCTGGGGTGAGGTGGCTCAAATAATGCCTGTGAGGCCATCAGTGGGAAGATGAATAAGGGCATACTATTTTTAAACATATTAAGTCTCAGACTATATTATTGTGTATAATACAGTATTTATGAATGTTGCATGCTTACTGTGTTATGTATTTTTTGATCAAAAGTGTGCGGATTTCACATCATTTATTAGGGATTTCTCTGTGTTTTCCTCATTGTCCTTACCACTTTATTAAAACCATATCAAAGAGGGTGGCATGATTATGAGCTACTGTTTGAACTATTGGTTCATTATTTTGGAGAGGGATATGAATTGTTAACAATAACAAGTGATGACATTGTGTTCATAACCGGCTTCTGTCAGTAGAGGGCAGTGTTGTGATGGACACGTTCATTCATGAAAAGACAACACCTGAATGGGATTCATTCAGCAAATCATTGATGGCATACTCAACAGAATATGCAGCCAGCACACATTAATATGATTCAGTGTGATACTACAGCACCTTAAACAAAGATGACTTTTCTGTTTAATTGCATTTATTTAAAGGTTTTCTGTGCACCAGCAAGTGTGCATTTGTACCGTAAGTGTTTAAACTGTTCTGCTTTACGCTTCTATAGGTGCTGTTGTTTGTATGGACCAAACATGAAAATAAGGATCTGTTCTTCTTTTTCTTCTTTTAGATTTGATTGGCGATTGGCAACCAGCTTACAGGTGCATTACTGCCACCTACCGGGTTGGAGTGTGGACAAGAGAATGGGAGGGGGAAAAAAACCAATTCTTTTAATTAATCCATTGTACTTAAATATCTAAATAGACCTACATATATTTCTTTGACTGTAGTTCCTAACATGTTTTCCAAAACAAAATTTAAATTAGCCCATGTGGGAGACCCAGTCAGTACGTTCTCTACTCAGACTGAATAGCACGGCAGGGGAAGATGCCTAAAAGCTGAGAAACAGATATGCAGGACAGTCTGTGGTTTTCTCCATAAGACCGCATGATAATATGCATTCTCCTCCGGTCTGCATAATAATGCGCCAACAGGCTGGATGACAAAGGGAATTGTCATTGTAAATGTATGTATGTTAATGTGAACCCCCCAGGTCGTATGGCGAGTTTGTATGATATAAAAGAGAGATGCCCATGACCTGGGTCATGCTTCTTCTCCTTGCTGACTGATGATAGAGAGAGATTAATAAAGTCTGCTCTGCTCCAGCATACTGCCTCTCCTGCTCATTCCTCTCTCTCCACACTGGTGACCCTTGACGCACAATGGAACTCGACGCGAACACCCCGGAGACAACCCAGACTGGAGGCGCCAGCACCACGTGTGCCATTTCGGTCAAACTCCCAGACTTTTGACTACATGACCCGAAGTTTTGGTTCCTCCACACCGAGGCCCAGTTCGTGCTCCGTGGAGTGACAGTGGATGACACCAAATACTACTACATGGTTGCAGTGCTGGACACACGCACAACACAGCAGGTGGCAAGCCTGCTCCAACAGCCCCCAGCCCACAACAAATACGACGGTCTCAAAACCGCGCTGACCCAGTGCTACACGCTCTCGGACTGCGAGAGAGCGGAAAGGCTCCTGACATGCTCCGAGCTGGGAGACGGGTCGGCGGTCGAATTAATGGTGAAGATGTTGGCATTGATGGGCACAGATGACAGGCATTTCCTCTTTGCCCACCTTTACCTCCGGAACCTCCCGACAGTGGCCAGAGCGGTCCTTGCCAATTCGCCGCTGCTGGCCACATGCAACTACCGGGCGCTAGCACAAGAGGCAGATCGGATTATCCTGACCACCAGAGCCTTCGCTGTGAACGCAGCAGCGTTGGAACCCAGCGAGACGGCCAGTGGAGGCAAGGAGCCAGCGACGGTTGGCGCCACGAGACGGCTGGCACCACGAAACGGCTGGCACCACGAGACGGCTTTTGTTGTGATGTGGTGCAGTATAAATAAAGCTGTATTGAATTGAATTGAATTGATGGTGGTCGCAGCGGAGGCCAAAAAGAACCAGAGAGACACGCTCTGCTTCTACCACCGCTGTTTTGGAGGACGCATGCCGATGCATGCCACCGTGCCAATTCAAGCGCTCGGGAAATGCCAGGGCCGGCAGTCGGTAGCAGCTGCGACCGCCAGTGACACAAACAAGCTGCTCTATGTGACGGACTCATGCTCGGGGAGACGGTTCCTCGTGGACTCCGGCTCAAAAAAAGAGCCTCATCCTGCCGTCCTACGCAGACCGGCTGGCAGGAAGTAGCGGCCCCGAGCTGGCAGCCGCAAACGGCTCAGACATTAAAACTTTTGGTGAGAGGACACTGACTATATCCTTGCACGGCTGTACATACCAATAGACATTCATCATAGCAGCACGTAGCTTCCCCATTTTGGGCGCTGATTTTTTGTGTGCGCATGGACTATTAGTTGATGTGGCTAACAGACGCCTGATTAACGCAATGTCTTTTGATTCTCTGCCCTGTACAGCTAGAGGAGCCGGGTCCACAACACTAGCCAACGTCACAGCTCCAGGGGGGTAAGTTCCACACACTACTCACCCAGTTCCCAGCACTCACAGTTCCAACGTTTTCGGCGGCCGTCACTAAACAGGGGGTGGAGCACTTCATTACCACCACAGGGCCGCCCGGTTTCACATGACCTCGGCGCCTGGATGCAGCTAAACTGGCCAGTGTGTGCGAGGAGTTTGCCAACTTGGAAAAGTTGGGCATCATCAGGCACTCAAACAGCCCATGGCATCCCTGCTACATATCGTGCCTAAAGCCGAGCGATCGTGGTGACCAAGCGAAGATTTCCACAGATTAAACTAGAAAAGCACTCGGAGAGCGCAGACCTCCGCCAAGCGCCACAGTTCCCCCCATACAGTCTTCAGATTCCTTGATCATGAAAACATATGACAAGCAGTGGTTCAGTAGTTATTCACGAAAATGGCATTTTCCGTAATGGCGGCCACAGTTCGTCCCATACAGTGTTTGTGTGTACGTTTTCAGATTCCTTGACCATGAAAACATATGACTAGCAGTTGGATTGACAATGATAGGATTAGTGGTTCAGTAGTTATTCATGAAAATGGCATTTTCCATAATGGCGGCCACAGTTCCTCCCATACAGTGTTTGTGTGTACGTTTTCAGATTCCTTGACCATGAAAACATATGACTAGCAATTGGATTGACAATGATAGGATTAGTGGTTCAGTAGTTATTGACGAAAATGGCGTTTTCCGTAATGGCGGCTTAGCACCACAGTTCCCCCCATACAGTGTTTGTGTGTACGTTTTCCGATTCCTTGACCATGAAAACATATGACTAGCAATAGGATTCACAACAATTGGATTGACAATGATAGGATTAGTGGTTTAGTAGTTATTCACGAAAATGGTATTTTGCGTAATGGCGGTTTTCTTGTGGACGGTGATCCGGATCACCACCAAAATCTAATCATCTGTAGGATACCCCATTTCTGACAATCTGTGAAAATTTCATGAAAATCCATCCATAACTTTTTGAGTTATCTTGCTAACAAACAGACAAACAAACAGACAAACCAACGCCGATGATCACATAACCTCCTCCTTTGGCGGAGGTAACAACGCCACAGCACACAATCGCTACCCATTCCCCCATATTCAGGACTTTTCCATCCACCTCACCGGGGCATGCATTTTTTCCAAGATAAACCTGGTCCGTGGTTACCACCAGGTCCCGGTGCGCATGGAGGACATAACCAAAACGGCAGTAATAACCCCGTTTGGTCTTTTTGAGTTCTTAAGCATGCCTTTCGAGTTAAAAGGCATGGCACAGACATTCCAACGCATGATGGATGCGATGCTGCACGATCTGCCGTTTGTGTTCGTCTACCTGAACAACATCCTGGTGGCCAGCGCGTCAGAGGACGAACACGTAGCCCACCTCAGGACAGTTTTCCAAAGGTTTGCGGAGCACGGGTTAATAATCAACCCGGCGAAGTGCCAGTTCGGGGTTACGGAAATCGATTTTTTGGGCCACAGTATCTCACCGGAGGGCGTGATACCCTTACCGAACAAAGTGTGCACAGTGGCAGATTTTCCCTGGCCTCAGACGGTCAGGGCGCTGCAGGAGTTTGTGGGGATGGTTAATTTCTACAACCGTTTCCTCCCCAGCACAGCCCAGCTCATGCAGCCGTTGTACGCCGCACTTAAGAAACGGAAACCGGCGAACAGAGTGGACTGGACTCCTGAGCAAGAGCAGGCGTTTTCCGAAGCCAAAACAGCTCTAGCAAACGCCACACTACTGGCGCACCCGGACCCAGCAGCTCGGATAGCGCTCACTACCGATGCATCGGATGTGGCCATAGGGGCCATCGTGGAGCAGTGAGTTGCCAGTTCTTGGCAGCCGCTCGCCTTTTTTAGCAGGTCTTTGCGCGACAATGAGCATGAATACAGCGCGTTCGACAGGGAGTTACTGGCTCTTCACCTGGCCATACGCCACTTCCAGTTCTGGCTGGAAGGGCGCACCTTCACTGCGTTTGTGGACCACAAGCTGCTAATGTATGCTATGGCCAAGGTTTTGGAACCATGGTTGGCCTGGCAACAGAGACAGCTGGCCGCGATCTCGGAGTTTACGACCAACATTCAGCATGTGGCCGCTAAACTCAACGTGGTGGCAGACTGCCTATCGCGCGCATTAATGGCCCCAGACTACGTAGGGATAGATTACACAGCCATGGCCGCCGAGCAGATCGGCGATGCGGACGTTTGCGCGCTCCAGTCTGGACCAACAGGGTTAAGGCTGGAGAGCAGAGAACTGCAAGACGGGGCCCCCTCCCAATCTGTGACGTCTCCACAGGTCGCCCGCACCCAATGGTCCCACGCGCTTGGCGCCGCTGCGTTTTTGAGTCGGTTCACTCCCTGGCGCACCTAGGAGTGCACGCATCAGTCAAAATGGTGGGAGCAAAGTTCGTCTGGCCAAGCCTGCGCAAACAGATGAAAGAGTGGGCTGCAGCCTGCGTAGTGTGCCAACGTGCCAAGGTGCACAGGCACACAAAGGCCCCCCTTGAGGCGTTCCATATCCCGGCTAAGAGGTTTGACCATGTTCACGTAGAGCTCGTGGACCCCCTCCCGCCATCACAGGGGTTCACACACCTCCTGACAGTGGTGGAGCGCATCACGCGCTGGCCCGTGGCGGTCCCACTAGCTTCCACCGCATCCACAGAAGTTGCACGCTCTTTTTTGATCACATGGGTGGCACGCTTTGGCGCCCCTTCAGATATCGTGTCAGACCGGGGCCCACAGTTCTTTTCCGACCTCTGGTCCACGATGGCCCGGAGCCTGGGTGTCACAATTCATCGCACAACCGCGTACAACCCCCAGGCCAATGGGTTATGCGAGCATTTCCATAGGTCACTTAAAGCAGCGCTCAGGGCTTCGTTTACGGATGCAAATTTGGTGGACCGGTTGCCATGGGTTCTATTAGGGTTGCGTTCAGCACCGAAGGAGGATTTGGCGGCCTCCCCAGCAGAGCTGGTTTTTTTCCCAGCCGCTGCGGCTCCCCGGAGAATTTTTGCCGGACAACCCCACTTCGAACACGATCCATCCCCGCCTTCACTACATAGCGCAGAGGCAGGGACGGTACTCGGTCTGGTCCACCACTGTTTTCCCCGCGCTTACGTGCCAAGGACCTTGAAGGACGTGTCGTTCGTATTTGTCAGGCACGATGCTCACCGGACCACTTTGCGCCCGCCCTACGACGGCCTGTTCAGAGTGTTGGAACCTGGGGAGAAACATTTTGTGTTAGACTTGGGGGGACACAGAGAAACAATCTGTATAGACAGGCTTAAGCCCGCCTTCATATTAGCAGACGAGCAGGTGGTATTGGCCCGAGCTCCTTGGCGCGGATGACCCCCACTGAGAACTCCCCGGGTAAATGACTCGTCAGCTCAGTCACAATGGCATGCTGAAGATCAGAATCAGAATCAGAATCAGAATCAGGTTTATTGCCATTGTTCATGTAGTACACAAACTAGGAATTTGTCTCGGTACAATGCTGCAACATTAAACATGATAAGATAAGAGAAATAAACTATACATGTAATAAAGTGTAGGATAAGATTAAGTGATACTGGTCAACAGTTAAAATATATATTAGCCAGCAGCAGATACTGTGGAGAACTATATAGTGCAGTCGGTAATGCAGGAAGAAAACAGTGATGATTGACATGAGTCTGGTTGAGCTGCTGTACATGGTGCACGAGAGTCACTTAGTGTTCAGCAGTCTAATGGCAGAGGGGAAGAAGCTGTTCATGTGACGGGAGGTTTTAGTCTGGATGGACCGAAGTCTTCTACCAGAGGGGAGGGGGGCAAACAGTACATGACCAGGGTGTGAGGGATCGGCTATGATCCGGCCAGCACGCCTCCGGGTCCTGGAGATGTACAGATCCTGGAGAGATGGGAGCTTGCAGCCGATCACCTTCTCAGCAGTGCGCACGACGCGCTGCAGCCTTAGTCTGTCCCTGGCAGTGGCTCCTGCGTACCACACGGTTATGGAGGTGGTGAGGATGGACTCGATGATGGCTGTGTAGAACTGCACTAACATCTTGGTGGGTAGCTTGAGCTTCCTCAGCTGCCGCAGGAAGAACATCCTCTGCTGGGCTTTTTTGATGAGTGAGCTGATGGTCAGCTCCCATTTGAGGTCCCTGGTGATGGTAGTGCCTAGGAAGCGGAAGGAATCAGCAGTGGTGATGGGAGAGCCTGAGAGGGTGAGGGGGGGCAGAGGAGTAGTGACTTTCCTGAAGTCTACAATCATCTCCACTGTCTTCAGAGCGTTCAGCTGCAGGTTGTTATTGCTGCACCAGGACGCCAGCTGGGCCACCTCTCTCCTGTAGGCGGACTCGTCGCCATTGGAGATGAGCCCGATGAGGGTGGTGTCGTCCGCAAACTTGATCAACTTGACAGACTGGTGGCTGGAGGTGCAGGAGTTGGTGTAAAGGGAGAAGAGTAGGGGGGAAAGTACACAGCCCTGGGGTGATCCGGTGCTGATGCTAGTATAGTCTGAGACAGTCTTTCCCAGCCGCACATGCTGCCTCCGGTCCGTCAGGAAGTCGATGATCCACCTGCAGAGGGAGTCAGGCACGTTGAGCACGTTGGGGAAGATGCCTCCCCCAATGTCCCCCCACAGACGGACGTGCCTCCAGGAGCGCCCCACCGGCACAGCAGCGCCTTGGAGCCGGCAACCCCCCGTTACAGCTGCTACAGACGGCGGCTGAAGCCCACAGGACATGAGGGTTAAGGCCCAGTCTGAGTTTCTGGGAGTGCGGTGTGGGGGACCCAGTCAGTACGTTCTCTACTCAGACTGAAGAGAGGGAGATGCTTAAAAGCTGAGAAACAGATATGCAGGCCAGTCTGTGGTTTTCTCCATAAGACCGCATGATAATATGCATTCTCCTCCGATCTGCATAATAATGCACCAACAGGCTGGGTGACAAAGGGAATTGTCATTGTAAATGTATGTATGTTAATGTGAACCCTCCAGGTTGCGTGGCGAGTTTGTATGGTATTAAAGAGAGATGCCCGCGACCTGGGTCATGCTTCTTCTCCTTGCTGACTGATGATAGAGAGAGATTAATAAAAAGTCTGCTCTGCTCCAGCATACTGCCTCTCCTGCTCATTCCTCTCTCTCCACACCCTTTCCATTACTACAATCAGATGTTTACTTTGTTCCTGGTATCCCTGACATTCCAACAAGACGTGCTGAACTGTTTCCAGAGAACCACAGTGTGCACAGCTGCCAGTTGGGTGTTTACCTTTTCTATGTAGCGTCTGGTTTAGTGTCCTATTCTTAACCGGGTGATGAATATCTCTTCTTTTCTGTTTCTTCCAACTCCCATTCCAGAGTTTACCTGCTTTTGAATGTCATAAAGATGTTTTCCTGTATCTATTGAGTCCCAATATTCTTGTTACTTTTCCACTATATAATTTTTAACTATTGAATTGCATTCTGCCTTACTGAGTGAGATTTCCAGATTTATTGCTTCGAATTTTAATGATTGTTTTGCTAATAAATCCACATTCCCATTACCCTCTATTCCAACGTGGGCTAGAACCCAAAGAAAGTTTATTGACTGACCTTTACTGTAGAGGTTGTAATTAAGAAGTAGAGTTCTACAATTAGGTCCTGCCTACACAACTGCAGTGACTGAATACTCATGGGAGCTGCCCAACTGTCTGAAGCAATGACTGCATTATTGCTATAATTTCTTTGTCTTCTTCTCTCGGTTACTGGCGGATAGCCAACAACTGAAAGGTGCATACCGCCATCTACTGTACAAGAGTGTGTAACATGTCATTTGAGCCCGACCCTAAATTCTATGACTTAATCCTTTGTTATTTAAAAAACAGAAAAGAGCCCTTCTAGTGATTCTTAGTGCCTCTCCATCTCCATCTGTTCCCAGAATTCCAGTTAAATCCCATTCCCTACCAGCCCTCTCGAACTTCATTTTTCATTCTCTCTCTTTCATTTCCATACTTGTGACAGTGTAATAGGATGTGCTCGACATTTTCTTTTACTCCACATTCTCTACATTTGGTACTTTCACTTTTCCCCATGGTGAATAAAGTGCTGGTTAAACCTGTATGATCCAGTCTGAGTCTGCCATAATGATGTCTTCCCTCCTGTTTGTTGTTTTATAATTCTTTAGTGCAATAGATCTTTGTGTTTTGTAATATGATCTACCTTTATGATCTTCATCCCATCTTTTTTGCCATAGCTCAATTCTTTTTTTCTTGATTACTGTTTTCCCTTCCCCTTTTCCAAGTGACAATGGTATAGTTATTTCTTTCCCATGGGCAGTTTTTGCTAATTTGTCTGCAGTCATTCCCTTTCAACCCTTCGTGTGCAGGAACCCAACAAAACTGAACTTCTCCACCACCCCTGTGTACCCTAAATAAACTGTGATATAGCTCAATCACCAAGTCTTCCCTTGTAGATTTTAGTGTCTGTATGGTTTTTAAAGCTGCAAGTGAATCTGTGCACACCACCACTCAGTCCGGTCTGACGTCCTCCACCCACTGCAAACCAATAATTATTGCCACCATCTCTGCTGTAAACACGGATGTATTGTTGGAGAGTCTTTTTGAGATGGCCTCTTTAAACTCTGGAATGTATACTTCAATTCCAACAGAGCCCTCTTTGTTCTTTGAACTGTCAGTATAGAGCTGTAAGTAGTTATAGTAATTAATCCTGAGGTAAATGCTTGTTTTAACACTAACTTCACTCAAATGCCAATCCTTTTTCCTTATTAGCAGACTGATGTCTACTTCTTTTCCTGGAAACAGCCAAGGGGGAACATTATTCACTGGACTGGTGTTAGCTATATCAATAGTGTCTCGTCCATACATTCTGGCTTTTCTTTCAATTGTCCACCAAAACCCGTGTCCCTGGAAATTAGAATATTTCCAGCAGTCTTGTAGTGTTGTTTTTGAAACATTCGCTTCCTCACTTCCTTTCAGCTTGACCCAGTATGATAATGTAAGTTTATCTCTTCTCAAATCCATTGGCATTTCTCCTGCTTCTAGTAAAACTGCATTGTTTGGTGTTGTTTTGATGGCTCCAATGCACAGGCGAAGTGCTCTATGCTGCATTCTATTTTTTCCAGAGTCGTCTTTGCTGCTGCTCCATAAATCATGCGTCCATAGTCTATTGTCAATCTCATTAGTGCTCTGTAAATGTCAATTAAAGCCTGTTTATCTGCACCCCATTTGTGCCCAGCTACAGCTTTTATGAGATTAATGACTTTTTCCACTTTGTCTCCAGATTTTCAACATGAACTCTCCATGTGTATGCACTATCAAACTACAATCCTAGATATTTGAACTCACTCACTTTCTCTATTGGTTGATTATATAATGTTAATGGTTCTGTACCAGTTCTGCGGTTTTTTGTGAAAATCATATAGCAGATTTTACTGTTTGAAAATTTCAATCCTCACTCATATGACCACTTTTCCACTTTCTCTATTGCTTTCCTGATGTTTTTGAACACAAATTTCTCATTTCTTCCCCTCGTCCATATGGCTCCATCATCTGCATATAGTGCTATTTCGATGGAGCCCTCTTGATCCTCAAACATGTCATTAATCATTATGTTGAATAAAACAGGGCTTATCACACTCCCCTGAGGAACATCGTTTTCTATTTCAAAGTCATTAGAAACTTCTGATCCTACTTTAGCCCTAACTGTCATGTGTTTAAAAAAAAATCCATTATCCAGTTATTCATCCTACCACCAATGCCCATTTTATTCAGTATGATAAGAAGTCCATCCCGCCACAGTGAGTCATAAGCCTTTTCAATATCCAGATAAACTATAACCATTACTTCTTTCATTTTGAGAGTCTTTTCAATATTACATACCCTAACTAGAGCATCCACTGTGGATCTTCCTCTTCTAAAACCATTTTGATAGTTGTTGATTAATCGTTTTTGCTCTAGTACATATGAGAGTCTGTAAACAAACACCTTCTCCATCCATTTCCCTAAGTGTGACGTTAATGCTATTGGCCTGTAGTTGCCTGGATGAGCTGGATCTTTCCCTGGCTTATTAAATGGTAAAATTACAGCCCTTTTCCACCCACTTGGGATAGCCCCCTCCTTCCATATTCTGTTAAATAATTTCAGCACCAGTTCCATTGATTGCACAGGCAATTGCCGGAACATAACATAGCCTAACTGATCATATTCTGGAGCTGTGTATCCACTATCTTGCAAAGCTCTCTTATATTCTGACATTGGGAGCTCAAAGTCTAGCACAGTCATATCTTCTTTCATTTCCCTTTTTAAGTTTCCATTTTCTCTGAGTTTATCCTCCCTTTGCTGTCTATGGCTCGCACCAAGATGTTCTCCTCTATGCACTGCTGCAAATGCTCTGCCTAGGACTTCTGCCTTTTCTTTGTCTGATACAGCCATCATGTCCCCATCCACTAGAGCTGGAATTTTAACTGATACCCTTTTCCCACTCATTTTTTTTTAAACATACCCCCGACATCACGTAGTTCTATTTTCCTACCAAGGGTGGAACAAAATTCTCTCCATGTTGACCTTTTCCTGTTTTTAATAATCCTTCGAGCTTTTGCCCTTTTCTTTTTATAATCTATTATGAATGCCTTGTTTTGCTCTTTTATTGCAATACTACATTCCTCATTCCACCAGGGTACAACCTTCTTCTTACCCTGTGTTGTTTTCTTAGGTATACTTGCTATTGCAGCATTCAGAATATGATTGGTTACCTGACTTGAACACTCTTCTATGTCACTTTATAATGTTACCAAATGACATGATTGTACAGTATTGCCTAAATTTTCCCCAATCTGCCTTGTTTCAAAACACCATCTTGTAAAACATCTTCCCTCTTGTATACATACTTCAGTTTTAATGACTGTAAGTATTGGGAAGTGATCACTTTCCATAGTTGGACTGTTCATAATTGTCCATTCACAGGCACTCACTAAAGAATCAGATACCAGAGTCAGGTCAGTACATGACGATGTGCCCCTATGCACATCCACCCTGGTACCTTCACCACTGTTGAGATAAATTAACGATCTTTCATCTAACATCTCTTCCACAACATTTCCATTGTTATCTGTATGTGTGCTTCCCCACAAGCTATTATGGGCATTAAAGTCTCCACACCATACCTCTTTCATATGCCCTTCCCCTGCCATAACACTGAAAGTATCTGCTGTTAACTTCCTACATGGGTTGTAAAAATTGATCAGCTTAATATTTCCTTGTCCATTTGGCCTACATATTTCAATAATAATACACTCTATATCCCCAGGGGAAGGAATCACCCTATATGCCAGCCCATCTTTAATGAAAGTGGCACATCCTCCTCCATTTACACTGTTACTTTGATCCTGTCTGATTGAACTACATCCTGGAATAGCAAAATCTAAGTGAGGTTGAAGCCATGTCTCCTGTACACACACTACCTCTGGAACAACTAGTAGTTCATAAAGATACTTCTTGAGTTCTTGTCCGTTTGCTATAAGATTCCTCACATTCCACTGTAGTATGTGTAGTACCATAATTCAGATGTTAAGTTTCAACATCTGTTTCAGCTTTCAATAAAACGTGAATCTGGTCAGCTTTGATATCTTTCACCTCTAGGAATCTTCCTGCTGCTTCCATAATGGTTTTGATTCTGTCACTTTTCTTCTGTAGTTGTGCTGCAACATTAATGGTGTGGCAGATAAACGCAACAAAGTTTCATCCATTTTGCATTTCTGAACACAAAAATTCCTTGCAGCGGCATGATCTTGTGCTTCTGTGGGATTTGTTGATGACTGTGCTTCCCTTTGAGCTGAACTTCTCTGAGAGAGGCCTGTTATGTTTCTGACCATTCCTGCCTCTCTAACTGTCTTTAGAGCTTCCGCATATGAGATTTTCTAACTTATTCTAATTTCCTGGGCTTGTCTAGCTTCCCTCCGCACAACACATCCTCCATATGCAGCACTGTGGTCACCCCCGTAATTACAACACTTTACTTTGGTGTCCTTTTCACATTTACCACATCCGTGCTCCCCTCCACATCTAGCACATCTTAACTTTCCAAATTTATGCAGATTGTTTCCTCTATGCCATGTGTCAACACAACAGAAATAAGCTATAGACAGCTTGCTCCCTCTGTAATTGATAACATGGTGGATAGTGTTTCAGCTTCTCTGCATCAGACTCTAGACTTGGTGGCCCCCTTAAAAAAGAAAAAGTCTAATCAGAGATTTCTAACTCCTTGGTTCAACACAGAAACTCGTAGCTTAAAACAGAAGACTCATCAATTAGAAAGAAAATGGCGCTCCACTAATTTAGATGAAATCTATTTAGCTGGAGAAATCATCTTTTAATTTATAAAAAATCTCTTAGAAAAGCTAGAACGAGTTATTACTCTGCATTAATAGAAGAGAACAAGAATAATCCCAGGTTTCTTTTCAGTACTGTAGCCAGGTTGACAAAGAGTCAGGACTCTGTCAATCCTAGCATTCCCTTAGAGCTTACTAGTCAGGACTTAATGGACTTTTTCAATAATAAAATTTCATCCATCAGAGATAAAATCAATCAGATTCTTCCCACAGTTAACTTAAATACTGTAACTACTACAACTCCTTCTATTGATGTCTGTCTTGATGAGTTTACTCCAATCGACCTTTGTGAGTTAGACAAAATAGTTTCCTCATCCAAACCTTCAACTTGTCTTTTAGACCCTATTCCTACCAGGTTATTTAAAGAAGTCTTCCCACTTATTGGTAGCCTTATTCTTCATATAATCAATTCTTCATTAACTTTAGGCCATGTACCGCAGGCTTTTAAAACGGCTGTAATTAAACCCTTACTCAAAAAGCCAACGCTAGATCCAGGAGCTTTAGCTAACTATAGACCAATCTCTAATCTCCCTTTCATACTCTTTATACTGCGGACTTCTCACACAACACAACACACTGCCATCTACAGAAGTTCTCTGATGACTCTGCGATCGTTGGCCTCATCTCCAATGGAGATGAAGCTGAGTACAGAGGGCTTATCCAGGACTTCGTGGACTGGTGCCATCGGAACTGCCTCCAGATCAACGCGAGGAAAACTAAGGAGCTGGTGGTGGACTGCCGCAGGCATGGGCAGCCCCTCACAGTACCAGTAAATATACAGGGAACAGACATCGAGATGGTGACATCCTATAAGTACCTGGGTGTTCATCTGAACAATAAACTAGACTGGTCACACAATACTGATGCACTCTACAAGAAGGGACAGCACAGGCTGTTCCTGCTGAGGAGACTCAGGTCTTTTGGTG
Organism: Pholidichthys leucotaenia; assembly: GCA_020510985.1. Classification (NCBI taxonomy): domain Eukaryota; kingdom Metazoa; phylum Chordata; class Actinopteri; order Cichliformes; family Pholidichthyidae; genus Pholidichthys; species Pholidichthys leucotaenia. The sequence goes on from CM035843.1 coordinate 97,364,701, forward strand.
TACAAGGGGCGCTGCTGAAGTCATTCTATGACACGGTGGTGGCATCAGCCATCACTTTTGGAGTGGTCTGCTGGGGCAGTGGCATTACTGCAGCCGATAGGAAGAGACTGAACAAACTGATTAAGAAAGCTAGCTCTGTCCTGGGGCAGCGCCTTGATCCGATGGAGGAGATAGGAGAGAGAAGGACGGTGGCTAAACTGTCATCTCTGCTGGAGTCCGAGTTCCACCCTATGCAGGACATACTGAATGCACTGAGGAGCTCATTTAGCAGCAGACTACATCATCCCAGGTGCACAACCGAGAGGTTTCGTAGGTCCTTCCTACCAACGGCTGTCAGACTGTACAACCTAAGCAGGGCTGCTCGCAGAGATAGCAAAAAGACGTAACAAACTAATAGTTTTTTTGAATGCAAAAGATGCAATAGACTTACACAATGGTCCCCTCCGGCATACAACTAGGAACATACCGGTCGCTATGGAGGGTGAGAATATGTATGGGCACATAATCATACCATGTAGGATAACTAAGTAGACGGTTATGCTGTTTCATTCCATCTAGCAACAATGCTCTGCACTGTGTGTGTTTATATATTTACATATTTATTCCATCTAGCTACAATGCTCAGCACTGGGTGTGTTTATATTTATATATCTACATATTATTCCATCTAGCTACATTGCTCCGCACTGTGTGTGTTTATATACTTGCATATTTATTCCACCTAGCTGCAATGCTCCGTACTGTGGGTGTTTATATATTTACATATTTATTCCATCTAGCTACAATGCTCTGCACTGTGTGTTCATATATTCATATATTTATTCCATCCAGCTACAGTGCTCTGCACTGTGTGTCTGTGTGTGTGTGTGTATATATATATATTTTATAGTAATATGTACATATGTATATTAGCTGCTCTTGCTTGCTTGTTTTTTTCTTGCCTTCTGATTGTTGCTCTGAGTGTTGCTATCCCTGTGCTGTTGCAATCCTGGAATTTCCCCGTTGTGGGACTAATAAAGGCTTATCTTATCTTATCTTATCTTATCTTATTTCAAAAATCTTAGAAAGAGTTGTTGCTACACAATTATTTGACCACCTGCAGGGAAATGGTTTACTTGAAGCGTTTCAATCTGGGTTTAGAATCCATCATAGTACTGAAACAGCCTTAGCGAAGGTCACTAACGACCTCCTCATTGCATCTGCTAATGGACTAGTTTCTGTACTTGTCCTTTTAGACCTTAGTGCAACTTTTGATACTATCGATCATAATATTCTACTTGATAGATTAGAACACTATGTTGGACTTAATGGAACTTCGTTGCAGTGGTTTAGATCTTATTTATCTGATAGGTTCCAGTTTGTTCATGTAAATAATGAGTTTTCTTTCAACTCAAAGCTTAGTCATGGAGTTCCACAGGGATCTGTGCTAGGCCCTACTCTTTTTAGTTTATATATGCTTCCGTTAGGCAACATTATTAGAAAGCACTGTATACATTTTCATTGTTATGCTGATGACACACAATTATACCTGTCAATGAAGCCAGATGATAGTAATCAATTAGCCAAGTTAGAAGCCTGTCTTAAGGAAATCAAAGCTTGGATGACTTGTAATTTCCCGCTATTAAATTCAGATAGGACTGAAGTCATTCTTGTTGGTCCAAAAAACCTTAGAAATTCCTTTCCAAATCAAACTTTCAGTTTGGATACGGTTACTCTTTCTCTTAATAGCTCTGTGAGGAACCTTGGAGTTATTTTTGATCAGGATTTGTCCTTCAATTCACATATTAAATTTGTTTCTAAGGCTGCCTTCTATCATTTGCGTAATATTGCCAAGATTAGGAGCATCTTGTCTCAGAGTGATGCTGAGAAACTGATCCACGCTTTTGTTAGCTCGAGATTAGATTATTGTAATTCTTTATTATCAGGCTGTCCTAAAACATCTTTAAAAAGTCTTCATCTGATCCAAAATGCTGCAGCAAGAGTTTTAACAGGTACTAGAAAGAGAGATCATATCTCTCTGGTTCTGGCCTCCCTTCATTGGCTTCCCATAGAGTTAGAATTAAGTTTGAAATCCTTCTTCTTACTTACAAAGCTCTAAACAATCAGGCTCCTTTTTATTTAAAAGATCTGATACTACCGTATTATCCTAACAGAGCACTACGCTCCCAAAATGCAGGATTACTTGTAATACCTAGAATCTCCAAAAGTACAATGGGAGGCAGAGCCTTCAGTTATCAAGCTCCTCTCCTGTGGAATCAGCTGCCAATCTGGATTCGGGAGTCAGACTCGATCTCTGTTTTTAAGAATAGGGCTAAAACCTACCTTTTTGATATAGCCTACAATTAGGGAGGGATCATGTGTTTCTGAACCCTCCCTTAGTTATGCTGCTAATAGGTTTAGTCAGCCGGGGGACCTCCAGTAATGCACTGGGCCTCACTCCTTTTCTCACTCTCAATGAAATATTTTTTTTGCTGGTCATTAACATTTGTTTGTTCTCTCCCATAGATTGAGTCCCCATCGTGCTGTTTGCTCTCTACATGTCTGTTCTTTTCTTCTTCTCTATCCCCTCACCCCCCAGCCAGTCACAACAGATGACTGCCCCTCCCTGAGCCTGGTTCTGCTGGAGGTTTCTTCCTGTTAAAAGGGAGTTTTTCCTCTCCACCGTGGCCAAGTGCTTGCTCACAGGGGATCGCCTGATTGCTGGGGTCTTTCTGCAACTGTGGGGGTTCCCCCTACAGTTGATAGTGCTATGAGATGACTGTTGTTGTGAAATGGCGCTATATAAATAAAGTTGAACTGAACTGAATTGAATTGAATTGAATTTCCCTTACATTGCTGAGCAGTGTGATCCATCCTTTGACATTTGTAGCACCTGAATGGCTTTGGGATATATTGTCTGACACTGTAATGCAGGTATCCTATTTGGACAGATTTAGGGAGTGTTTCCTCAAACTGAATCATTACAGACACTGTATCCTTCAGTGAACCTTCTCTTTTACTCTTTAGCCTTTTCACATCCTTCACCTTTCCTCCTTGGATCTCATTTTTCACTTCTTCCAGAGACATGCTCAAAGGGACACCTGATATAACTCCCCATTGCCATTGCACCAGGAACATGCGCCTTCATTTGTTCTCCGTTTAGACATGTCATTGCCAGTATTTTCTCTTGCTGTTGTTTACTAGATGCATGAATTAACATACAGTTATTATACAAAAACTTTGCAAACTTAACTCTCCCAATTTCTTTCTCAATTGCTTTTGTTAGCTTAGCAGGGTGAAAGTGCCCCCCACCCTGATTGAACTCAATGACAACCTTCCACTCATTCCCGACATCATCAAACTGCCATCCATGTTGGCTGGTTTGTGTTATTGTCATTGTCATTGTCATTGTTACTTCCTCCCACGTCACTCTCATCTGACCCACTTCTATCTCTTGATGCCCCCTAGCTCCTCCCATACCTGGGTAGTGTCCAACCCATCTCATCTTTATCGAGGCCGTCAGAGCTAGATGCCATAATGTTACAGTCAGAGTACCCCACAAACAAATCACTCCTACCACCAACCGAACACAGACGTAAATGCCGTCTCAACCTTCCACCTGTCAAAGTCCATCCGCCGCCCCAATGGTCCAACTGCACGGAAGTTCTTCTTCTTCTTTTAGATTTGATTGGCAGTTGGCAACCAACTTACAGGTGCATTCTTCACCCATCGAAGTCCATCTTCTTCTCCCAGGTGCCTGTTCTCGCTTATTAAACAAAGTTTGGTCAGGAGCTGTAGCTTTCTGAGTGTTTGTTTTTCCTCATAACTTTGTGATGTGTTCCACCAATCGCCAATCTTCTTCTTCTTCTTCTTCTTCTTCTTCTTCTTCTTCTTCTTCTTCTTCTTCTTCTTCTTCTCTCGGTTACTGGTGGATAGCAAACAACTGAAAGATGCATACCGCCACCTACTGTACAAGAGTGTGTAACATTATGTCATCTGAGCCCGACCCCTAAATTCTATGACTTAATCCTGTGTTATTTAAAAAACAGAAAAGAGCCCTTCCCATGATTCTTATTGCCTCTCCATCTCCATCTGTTCCCAGAATCCATTAAATCCCATTCCCTACCAGCCTCTCGAACTTCATTTTCCATTATCTGTCTTTCATTTCCGTATTTGTGACAGTGTAATAAGATGTGCTCGACATTTTCTTTTACTCCACATTCTCTACATTTGTCACTGTCGCCTTTTCCCCATGGTGAATAAAGTGCTGTTTAAACCTGTGTGATCCAGTCTGAGTCTTGCCATAATGATGTCTTCCCTCCTTTTGGTTGTTATGAAATTCTTTATTGCAATAGATTGTTGTATTTTGTAATACGATCTACCTTTATGATCTTCATCCCATTTTTTTGCCATAGCTCAGTTCCTTATGTCTTGATTACTGCTTTCCCTTCACCTTTTCCAAGAGACAATGGTATAATCTTCTTCTTCTCCTTCTTCTATTAGATTTGATTGGCGGTTGGCAACCAGCTCAAAGGTGCATTACCGCCACTGACTTGATTCCTCATAGCTTTGTGACGTTTTCCTCACAATTTCCTCATAGCATCTTCTTCTTCTTCTTCTTTTAGACCTGATTGGTGGTTGGCAACCAGCCCACAGGTGCACCACCACCACTGACCTGATCATCATCACTCCACATCCTTGTACAAGGAGTTCTTTGTATAAGGAGTTCTTATAAGGAGTTCTGAACCACTCCTTATGTGTGAAAAAATTATCCATCCTTAGACTGTGTCCTGTGACGTTTTCATCATAGCTTTGTGATGTTTTCCTACTGCCACCAACTAATCTAAAACTAAATGTGTCAGATCAGAGGAGCCTCTGTGATGCTGTCCAATGGTATAATCAAATCTAACAGAAGAAGATCAGAGGAGCCTCTGTGATGCTGTCACTGATGATGTCACACAGGCATTCTAAGAACTGAAATGGAAGTTGGTGGCAGTAGGACACTTTGAGACGTATATAGAGTGTGTTTCACACATAAGTTGTCCAGAACTCCTAATAGGGACTCCTTATACAAAGAACTGCATAGACAAATCATACAGAGACAGAACTACAGGCACACAGATGTAGGACACTGACAAACATTTCTTGAGGGAAAAATCTAGAAGAGATCTTGAAGAAGAAGAGTGATGTAGAGTGAAGTATATGGTGGTAATGCACTTGTAAGCTGGTTGCCAACCGCCAATAGAATCTAAAGAAGAAGAAGCGACTGACACAGAGTGGTGAGTTGGTTGCCAGCTGGAAATCAGATCTAGAAGAAGAAGAAGAGTGATATACAGGAGAGCAGTTGGTGGCAGTAATTCGTGGCAGTAGGAGAGTACACCTGTAGAGGGGTTTAAGAAGAAGACGGACTTTGACAGGTGGAATGTTGAGACGGCATTTACGTCTGTGTTCGGCTGGCGGTAGGACCGATTTGTTTGTGGCGGGTAGCATAAACTGTACGCTGACTAACATTATGGCATCTAGCTCTGATGGGCTCAATAAAGATGGCATGGAGTGGATACTACCTAGGTCTGGGGGGCAGAAACGATCAGCTAGGGGGATACCAAGGGCTAGAAGCGGTTCAGATGAGAGTGATGTGGGAGGAAGTAATAATGCGAAGAAAACACGAACTAGCCGACATGGATGGCAGTTTGATGATGTCGGGAATGAGTGGAAGGTTGTCATTGAGTTCAATCAGGGTGGAGGGCACTTTCCCCCCATTAAGCTAACAAAAGCAGTTGAGAAAGAAATTGGGAGAGTTAAGTTTGCTAAGTTCTTGAATAATAACCGGCTGTTAATTCATGCCACAAGTAAACAACAGCAAGAGAAAATACTGGCAATGACATGTCTAAACAGAGAACAAATGAAGGCGCATGTTTCTGGCACAACAGCAAACTTGAGGGGAGTTTTATCAGGTGTCCCTTTGAGCATATCTATGGAAGAAGTGAAAAATGAGATCTAATGAGGAAAGGTGAAGGATGTGAAAAGGCTAAAGAGTAAAAGAGAAGGTTCACTGAAGGATACACTGTCTGTAATGATTCAGTTTGAGGAAACACTCCCTAAATCTGTCCAAATAGGATACCTGTATTACATTGTCAGACAATACATCCCAAAGCCACTCATGTGCTACAAATGTCAAAGGATGGGTCGCATTGATCAGCTATGTAAGGGAAAGTTAAGATGTGCTAGATGTGGAGGGGAGCACGAATATGGTAAATGTGAAAAGGACGTCTACAAAGTAAAGTGTTGCAACTGTGGGGGGTGACCACAGTGCTGCATATGGAGGATGTGTTTTGTGGAGGGAAGCTAGACGAGCCCAGGAAATTAGAATAAGTAAGAAAATCTGGGATGTGGAAGCTCTAAAGACAGAGAGGCAGGGATGGTCAGAAACACAACAAGCCTTCCTCAAAGAAGTTCAGTTCAAATGGAAGCACAGCCATCAACAAATCCCACACAAGCACAAACAAGATCATGCCAGTGCAAGGAATTTTTGTGTTCAGAAATGCAAAATGGATGATGACACATTGATAGTTAAGAGGACAAACTTTGTAGCGTTTATCTGCCACACCATTAATGTTGCAGCACAGCTACAGAAGAAAAGTGACAGAATCAAAACCATTATGGAAGCAGCAGCAAGATTCCTGGAGGTGAAAGATATCAAAGCCAACCAGATACATAGTTTACTGACAGCTCAAATTGGGGAGAATGCACATGTTGAAACTTAATATCTGAACTATGGTACTACACATACTACAGGGGAATGCGAGAGGAGTCTTATAGGAAATGGAAAAGAACTCAAGAAGTATCTTTATGAACTACTAGTTGTTCCAGAGGTAGTGTGTGTTCAGGAGACATGGCTTCAACCTCACTTATTTTTTGTTATTCCAGGATATAGTTCAGTCAGACAGGATAGAATTAACAGTGTAAATGGAGGAGGATGTGCCACTTTCATTAAAGATGGCCTGGCATATAGGGTGATTCCCTCCCATGAGGATATAGAGTGTAATATTATTGAAATGTGTAGGCCACATGGACAAGGAAATATTAAGCTGATTAATTACTACAACTCACGTAGGAAGTTAAAAGCAGATATTTTCAGTGTTATGGCAGGGGAAGGGCATATGAAAGAGGTATGGTGTGGAGACTTTAATGCCCATGATAGCTTGTGGGGAAGCACACATACAGATAACAATGGAAATGTTGTGGAAGAGATGTTAGATGAAAGATCGTTAATGTGTCTCAACAGTGGTGAAGGTACCAGGGTGGATGTGCATAGGGACACATCATCCTGTATTGACCTGACTGTGGTATCTGATTCTTTAGTGAGCGCCTGTGAATAGATGGTTATGAACAGTCCAACTATGGAAAGTGATCACTTCCCAAATACTTAGTCATTAAAACTGAAGTATGTATACAAGAGGGAAGATGTTTTACAAGATGGTGTTATGACGAGGCAGATTGGGGACCACTCATATTCTGAATGCTGCAATAGCAAGTATGCCTAAGAAAACAACACAGGGTAAGAAGAAGGTTGTTCCCTGGTGGGATGAGGAATGTAGTATTGCAGTAAAGGAGCGAAACAAGGCATTCAGAGAGCTGAGGAAGAATATGAATAGTGAAAATTTAATAGATTATAAAAAGAAAAGGGCAGTAGCTCGAAGAATTATTAAAACAGGAAAAGGTCAGCATGGAGAGAATTTTGTTCCACCCTTGGTAGGAAAACAGAACTCGGTGATTTCTGGGGTATGTTTAAAAAATGAGTGGGAAAGGGGTATCAAGTCAAAGTTCCAGCTCTAGTGGATGGGGACAATATGGCTGTATCAGACAAAGAAAAAGCAGAAGTCTTAGGTAGAGCATTTGCAGCAGTGCATAGAGGAGAATATTTTGGTGAGAGTCATAGACAGCAAAGGGAGGATAAACTCTAGAGAAAATGCAAACCTAAAAAAGGAAGTGAAAGAAGATATGACTGCATTAGACCTCGAGCTCACAATGTCAGAGCTTAAGAGAGCTTTGCAAGATAGTGGATACACAGCTCCAGGATATGATTGGTTAAGCTATGCTATGTTCCGGCAGTTGCCTATGCAATCAATGGAACCGGTGCTGAAATTGTTTAACAGAATATGGAAGGAGGGGGTTATGCCAAGTGGGTGGAAAAAGGCTGTTATTTTACCATTTAATAAGCCAGGGAAAGATCTAGCTCATCCAGGCAACTACAGGCTAATAGCATTAACGTCACAATTAGGGAAATGGATGGAAAAGGTGTTTGTTTAGACTCTCATATGTACTAGAACAAAGACGATTAATCAACAACTATCAGAATGGTTTTAGAAGAGGAAGATCCACAGTGGATGCGCTAGTTAGGGTAAGTAATGAAATTGAAAAGACTCTCAAAATGAAAGAAGTAATGGTTATAGTTTATCTGGATATTGAAAAGGCTTATGACTCACTGTGGAGGGATGGACTTCTTATCAAACTGAATAAAATGGACATTGGTGGTAGGATGTATAATTGGATAATGGATTTTTTAACACACAGGACAATTAGGGTTAAAGTAGGATCAGAAGTTTCTAATGACTTTGACATAGAAAACGATGTTCCTCAGGGGAATGTGATAAGCCCTGTTTTATTCAACATAATGATTAATGATATGTTTGAGGATCAAGAGGGATCCATCAAAACAGCACTACATGCAGATGGAGCCATATGGACGAGGGGAAGAAATGAGAAATTTATGTTCAAAAACATCAGGAACGCAATGGAGAAAGTGGAAAAGTGTCATGAGTGGGGATTGAAATTTTCAAACAGTAGAACCTGCTATATGATTTTCACAAAAAAACGCAGAACTGGTACAGAGCCATTAACATTATATAATCAACCAATAGAGAAAGTGAGTGAGTTCAAATATCTAGGATTGCGGTTTGATAGTGCATACACATGGAGAGTTCATGTTGAAAATCTGGAGACAACATGCAAAAAAGTCATTAATCTCATAAAAGCTGTAGCTGGACACAAATGGGGTGCAGATAAACAGGCTTTATTTGACATTTACAGAGCACTAATGAGATTGACAATAGACTATGGACGCATGATTTATGGAGCAGCAGCAAAGACGACTCTGGAAAAATAGACAGAATGCAGCATTAAGCTCTTCACCTGTGCATTGGAGCCATCAAAACAACACCAAACAATGCAGTTTTACTAGAAGCAGGAGAAATGCCAATGGATTTGAGAAGAAATAAACTTACATTGTCATACTGGGTCAAGCTGAAAGGAAGTGAGGAAGCGAATATTGCAGAAATAACACTACATGACTGCTGGGAATACTCTAACTTCCAGGGACACAGGTTTTGGTGGACAGTTGAAAGAAAAGCCAGAATGTATTGACTAGACACTATTGATATAGCTAACACCAGTCCAGTGAATAATATTCCCTCTTGGCTGTTTCCGGGAAAAGAAGTAGACATTAGTCTGCTAATGAGGGAAAAAGGATTGGCATATGAGTGAAGTTAATGTTAGAACAAGTATTTACCTCAGGAACAATTACTGTAACTACTTACAGCTCTATACTAATGGTTCAAAGAACAAAGAGGGCTCTGTAGGGAATTGGAGTATACATTCCAGAGTTTAAAGAGACCATCTCAAAAAGACTTTCCAACAATACATGCGTGTTTACAGCATTGACGGTGGCAATAATTATTGGTTTGCAGTGGGTGGAGGACGTTAGACCGGACCGGGTGGTGGTGTGCACAGATTCACTTGCAGCTTTAAAAACCAAACAGAAACTAAAATCTACAAGGGAAGACTTGGTGATTGAGCTACTGTATATCACAGTTTATTTAGGATACACAGGGGTGGTGGAGAAGTTCAGTTTTGTTGGGTTCCTGCATACGAATGGTTGAAAGGGAATGACTCTGCCGACAAATTAGCAAAAACTGCACTTGGGAAAGAAATAACTATACCATTGTCTCTTGGAAAAGGAGAAGGGAAAGCAGTAATCAAGAAAAAAGGAATTGGGCTATGGCAAAAAAGATGGGATGAAGATCATAAAGGTAGATCATATTACAAAATACAAAAATCTATTGCACTAAAGAATTATAAAACAACAAACAGGAGGGAAGACATCATTATGGCAGACTCAAACTGGATCATACAGGTTTAAACGGCACTTTACTCACCATGGGGAAAAGTGAAAGTGACAAATGTAGAGAATGTGGAGTCAAAGAAAATGTTGAGTACGTCTTACTACACTGTCACAAGTATGGAAATGAAAGAGAGAGAATGAAAAATGAAGTTCGAGAGGGCTGGTAGGGAATGGGATTTAACTGGCATTCTGGGAACAGATGGAGATGGAGAGGCACTAAGAATCACGAGAAGGGCTCTATTCTGTTTTTAAATAACACAGGATTAAGTCATAGAATTTAGGGGCCGGGCTCAAATGACATGTTACACACTCTTGTACAGTAGGTGGCGGTATGCACCTTTCAGTTGTTTGCTATCTATCTGCTAGTAACCGAGAGAAGAAGATGATGAAGAACAACAGTGATGTCTGGAGACACACACACACACACACACAGATTTCTTGAATTTTATACGGAGTGATTACACACACTTGTACAGTAGGTGGCAGTATGCACCTTTCAGTTGCTTGCTATCCACCAGTAACCAAGAGAAGAAGAAGAAGAAGTAGCAAACTTAAGCAGACTTGCTGGTGGCAATTGCCACAGCCAAGATATATAGAGTGATGAAAAATGTAGAGTGATGATAATCAGGGCTGGTTGCCAACCGCCAATCATCACTTCACATCACTCTATATCACTCCATATATAATTCAAGGAATTTCTTGTGTCTGTCACGATCATAGGACTCGCTAAAAGGTCATAGGACTGCCTATGATGTTCCTATGTCTACATGATGTCCTATGATGTTCATATGATGTCGAAGATCATAGGACCGCCTATGTGTGTGTGTCACGATCATAGGGCTCGCTAAAAGATCATAGGATCGCCTATGATGTTCCTATAATGTAGAAGAACTTTCTACGGACATGCAGAAATATTTGCTTATTCTTGGTTTCTATGGACAGGCACAGGCATGCGCAGGTATGCACTAGTCAAATCTAAAAGAAGAAGAGTGAAGCACGTGCCGGTAACGCACCTGTAAGCTGGTTGCCAACCACTAAATCTAAAGGGAGAAGAAGAACCACACCTCACCTTACAACCAATTACAAGGTAAAAAATATATTTTTTCTCTTGTTGTATATGAGATTTGTCTTGAGAACTCAGTCCATACTGTCTATACATTTCAGCACAAGTCAAGGTTAATTTTTGAATAACTTACTGTTTGTTTAAAACAGAAGTGATGTAAAGGAAGCAAGATGTCTAAGCTCCCGTTAGCAAAGACACCTTCTCTGAAATATGGAAGCAAGCATTTTTAAGTTTTACACTTATATTTAGCATTTTTGAGCTAACTTCCCACAACGTTAAGCTATTTTTGCTTTTATGCAAGCATTTTTTCAAGTTTAGACTGTTTAAGCATTTTTATAGTTTAAACATTTTTCAGCTATTTCAGCATTTTTAGCCTTTCCACTAAAACTGGTTCAGCATTTTATATAGTGCCATAGCACTTCAGCTAATAATTTAGCAGCATTTCTGCTCAAGTGCTTCAGCATATTTAGCCTTGCAGCTAAAACTGTTCAGCATTTTACATAGTGTTATAGCACTTCAGCAAATAATTAGCAACATTCTTCTTTTAGATTTGATTGGCAGTTGGCAACCAGCTTACAGGGGCATTACCGCCACGTACTTCACTCTATATCATCACTCTATGCTCGTGTGTCCTATCCACGTTCTTCACTCTATTCTTCTTTTAAATTTGATTGGCGGTTGGCAACCAGCTTAAAGGTGCATTACCGCCACGTACTTCACTCTATATCATCACTCTACATATATTGGCCGTAACCACTCTATCCTCCTCTTCTTCTTCTTCCTGTTCACTTCTTCTCCTTCTTTTAGATTTGATTGGCAGTTGGCAACCAGCTTACAGGTGCGTTACCGCCACCTACCATATATTCCTATTTGAAGGTCTAGGTCCTCTTGTCTGTCTGTCTCGCAATAAAAAGCATCACTCCATTCTTCTTTTAGATTTGATTGGCGGTTGGCAACCAGCTTACAGGTGCATTACCACCACGTACTTCACTCTATATCATCACTCTTATCTGGTCAGGAGCTGTAGTCAGAAGGTAGGCTGGTTGCCAAAGGAGATATAGAGTGATGATTTAGAGTGAAGTACGTGGTGGTAATGCAACTGTAAGCTGGTTGCTAACCGCCAATCAAATCTAAAAGAAGAAGAAGGAGCTGTAGTCCATATAAATTTACCATTGTTCCTTTAAGCTGGATTCATGCTGCACCTCTGCTGTCCGTATCTTCTATGCCACCTTCTAATGTTACCAAATTACATGATTGTACACAGTATTGCCTAAATTTTCCCCAATCTGCCTTGTCAAAACACCATCTTGTAAAACATCTTGCCTCTTGTATACATACCGTACTTCAGTTTTAATGACTAAGTATTGGGAAGTGATCACTTCCCATAGTTGGACTGTTCATAACTGTCCATTCACAGGCGCTCACTAAAGAATCAGATACCAGAGTCAGGTGATGATGTGCCCCTATGCACATCCACCCTGGTACCTTCACCACTGTTGAGACAAATTAACGATCTTTCATCTAACATCTCTTCCACAACATTTCCATTGTTATCTGTATGTGTGCTTCCTCACAAGCTATTATGGGCATTAAAGTCTCCACACCATACCTCTTTCATATGCTCTTCCCCTGCCATAACACTGAAAATATCTGCTTTTAACTTCCTACATGGGTTGTGAAAATTGATCAGCTTAATATTTCCTTGTCCATGTGGCCTACATACTTCAATAATATTACACTCTATAGCCTCAGGGGAGGGAATCACCCTATATGCCAGGCCATCTTTAATGAAAGTGGCACATCCTCCTCCAGTTTCGCTGTTAATTCTATCCTGTCTGATTGAACTATATCCTGGAATAACAAAATCTTAAGTAAGGTTGAAGCCATGTCTCCTGTACAAACACTACCTCTGGAACAACTTGTTTGTAAAGATACTGGAGTTCATGTCTGTTTGCTATAAGACTCCTCGCATTCCACTGTAGTATGTGTAGTATCATAATTAAGATCTTAAGTTTCAACATGTGGATTCTCCCCAGTTTCAGCTGTCAATAAAACATGAATCTTGTCGGTTTTGATATCTTGCACCTCTAGGAATCTTCCCGCTGCTTCCACAATGGTTTTGATTCTGTCACTTTTCTTCTTTGGCTGTGCTGCAACATTAATGGTGTGGCAGATAAAAGCTACAAAGTTTGTCCTCTTAACTATCAATGTGTCATCATCTATTTTGCATTTGTGAGCACAAAAATAATTTGCAGGGGCATGATCTTGTGCTTGTGTGGGATTTGTTGATGGCTGTGCTTCCCTTTGAACTGAACTTCTTTGAGGAAGGCCTGTTGTGTTTCTGACCATTCCTGCCTCTCTATCTTTAGAGCTTCCACATATGAGATTTTCTTACTTATTCTAATTTCCTGGGCTTGTCTAGCTTCCCTCCGCACAACACATCCTCCATATGCAGCACTGTTCTCATCCCCGCATTTGCAACACTTTGACGTCCTTTTCACGTTTACCATATTCGTGCTCCCCTCCACATCTGGCACATCTTAACTTTCCCTTACATTGCTGAGCAGTGTGACCAATCCTTTGACATTTGTAGAACCTGAGTGGCTTTGGGACGTATTCTCTGACACTGTAATACAGGAATCCTATCATCACTCTATAAATTCAAGAAATCTCTGTGTGTCAGTGTGTGTGTGTCACAACCAAAGTTCATAGGACTGCCTATGATGTTCCTATGATGTCTGCATGATGTCCTATGATGTTCCTATGTATAACAACTCCTTATGTGTGAAAACATTATCCTGCCTTGGACTGCATCACTCACGATCATAGGACTCGCTATGACATCAAAGATCAAAGGCAGGCATCACTCACGATCAAAGGACTCACTATGACATCATCAAAGTTCATAGGACTCGCTATGACACCATCAAAGATCAAAGGCAGGCATCATTGAGTGCTGACGTGCTTGCTTACACCCTTGATTACAGCTGCTTTCTATGGGCATGCACAGGTAGGCACTAGTTTGAACTGATTTATGGAGTGTTTCCTCAAACTGAATCATTACAGACAGTGTATCCTTCAGTAAACCTTCTCTTTTACCTCTTTTACTCTTTAGCCTTTTTACATCCTTCACCTTTCCTCCTTGGATCTCGCTTTTCACTTCTTCCATAGACATGCTCAAAGAGACACCTGATATAACTCCCCTCAAGTTGGCTGTTGTGGCAGGAACATGAGCCTTCATTTGTTCTCTTGTTTACTTGATGCATGTATTAACAGCCATTATTATTCAAGAACTTTGCAAACTTAACTCTCCCAATTTCTTCCTCAATTACTTTTTTTTAGCTTAACAGGGTGATAGTGCCCCCCACCCTGATTGAACTCAATGACAACCTTCCACTTATTTCCTACATCACACTGCCATCCATATTGGCTAGTTCGTGTTTTCTTAGCATTGTTACTTCTTCCTGCGTCACTCTCATGTGACCAGCTTCTAACTCTTGCTTTTCTTTCTGCCTCCCTAGCTGCTGTTTTCCACATCCCAGACCTGGGTACCATCCACTCCATCTCATTTTTATCGAGCCCATCAGAGCTAGATGCCATAATATTACAGTCAGAGTACAGTTTATGCTATCTGCCACAAACAAATCACTCCTACCGCAAGCCGAACACAGACGTAAATGCCATCTCAACTTAATCATATCATCACTCTATATATCCCGCCAAGTACTTCACTCTATATCATCATTATATGTATTTTTTTACATATCTTCTTCTCCTTGCAATCATCACTCTATATATAATCCGCATCACTCTATCCATGCTATCACTTTATATATAATTCTCTGTTTTTCCTCATAACTTTGTGATATTTTTTTTCTTCTTTTAGATTTGATTGGCTGTTGCAACCAGCTTACAGGTGCATTACCGCCATGTACTTCACTCTGTATCATCACTCTATACTAGTGCATACCTATGCATGCGTGCATGCCCGTAGAAACCAAGTGTAAGCAAATATTTCTGCATGCCCGTAGAAAGCAGTGTAAGCAAGGGTGTAAGCAAGCACATCAGCACTCGTTCAGTGATGCCTGCCTTTGATCTTTGTTGTGTCATAGCGAGTCCTACGATTGTGAGTGATGACTGCCTTTGATCTTTGATGATGTCATCGTGAGTCCTATGATCTTTGATGGTGTCATAGCAACTCCTATGATGCCTGCATTTGATCTTTGATGATGTCATGAGTCCTATGATGCCTGCCTTTGATCTTTGATGTCATAGTGAGTCCTATGATCTTTGATGATGCCATAGCAACTCCTATGATGCCTGCATTTGATCTTTGATGATGTCATAGCGAGTCCTATGATCGTGAGTGATGCCGCCCTTTGATCTTTGATGTCCTATGATCGTGACTGAGCATGAGTGATGTCTGCCTTTGATCTCTGATAATGTCATAGCGAGTCCTATGATCGTGAGTGATGCAGTCCAAGGACTGATAATTTTTTCACACATAAGGAGTCGTTAAACTTAGGAACATCATAGGATATCATGCAGACATCACAGGAACATTATAGGCAGTCCTATGATCTTTGGTCATGACACACACAGATTTCTTGAATTTATAGAGTGATGATGATATAAATTCAAGAAATCTCTGTGTGTCTGTGTGTGTGTGTCACAATCATAGGACTGGCAAAAAGAACAGGACCGCCTATGATGTTCCTATGATGTCTACATGATGTTCTATGATGTTCCTACGTATCAGGAGTTCTGAACAACTCATGTGAAAAAATTATCCGTCCTTGGACTGCATCACTCACAATCATAGGACTCGCTATGACATCATCAAAGATCAAAGGCAGGCATCACTCACAGTCATAGGACTCACCACATCGTAGTGAGTCCTATGACTCATGTAGATTGAACTATATCCTGATGGTGACAGACACACATACAGATACACAGATTTCTTGAATTTATAGTGATGGCTAGTGCATACCCGTGCATGCCCATTGAAACCAAGTGTAAGCAAGAATTTCTGCATGCCTGTAGAACGTTACTGAGTCCTATGATCTTTGGTGATGTCATAGCGAGTCCTATTATGCCTGCATTATCTTTGATGTCATAGCACATTATCTTTGATGTCATAGCGAGTCCTATGATCTTTGCTGACGTCATAGTGAGTGCTATGATCGTGAGTGATGCCTGCCTTTGATCTTTGATGTTCTATGATCGTGAGTGATCGAGTAATGTCTGCCTTTGATCTTTGATGATGTTATAGTGAGTCCTATGATTGTGAGTGATGCAGTCCAAGGACGAATCATTTTTTCACACATTTGTTCAGAACTTCTTATACATAGGAACATCATAGGACATCATGTAGACATCATAAGAACAACATAGGTGGTTCTCTGATCTTTTAGCGAGTCCTATGATTGTGATAGACAGACACACATACAGATACACAGATTTCCTGAATTGATAGTGATGGCTAGTGCATACCCGTGCCTGCCCGTTGAAACCCGTGCGTGCCGATAGGAACCAAGTGTAAGCAAGAATTTCTGCATGCCTGTAGAAAGTTACTGAGTCCTATGATCTTTGCTGATGCCATAGCAAGTCCTTTGATCTTTTATGATGCCCTAGCAAGTCCTATGATCTATGATGATGTCATAGCGAGCCCTATGATCGTGATGCCTGCCTTTGATCTTTGATGATGTCATAGTGAATCCTATGATTTTTGATGATGTCATAGCGACTCCTATGATGTCTGCGTTTGATCTTTTATGATGTCGTAGTCACTACGTCATGTTCCTATGATGTCTACATGATGTCCTATGATGTCCCTATGTATAAGAAGTTCTGAACAACTTGCATGTGAAAAAATGATCCGTCCTTGGACTGCATCACTCACGTTCATAGGACTCACTATGACATCATCAAAGATCAAAGGCAGGCATTACGCTCACTCACGATCATAGAACATCAAAGATCAAAGGCAGGCATCACTCATGATCATAGGACTCACTATGACATCAAAGATCAAATGCAGGCATCATTCACGATCATAGGACTCATTATGACATCAGCAAAGATCGTAGGACTTGCTATGACATCATCAAAGATCAAATGCAGGCATCATAGGAGTCGCTATGACATCATCAAAGAGCAAATGCAGTCATTACTCACGATCATAGGACTCGCTATAACACAAAGATCAAAGGCAGGCATCACTGAATGAGTGCTGATGTGCTTGCTTACACCCTTGCTTACACCTGCTTTCTACGGGCATGCAGAAATACTTGCTTACATTTGGTTTCTACGGGCATGCACAGGTATGCACTAGTCCACAGGTGTCAAACTCATTCCATGGAGGGCCAAGACCCTGCAGGTTTTACCTCCACCCAGTGGCTTCAACAGGTGTTTTCTCTGAATTTCTTCCCACTGATTGCTGATCAGTGAAAACACCTGCTGAAGAGACTGGGTGGAAGTAAAACCTGCAAGGTCTTGGCCCTCCATGGAATGAGTTTGACACCCCTGCACTAGTCTATCTATAAATGCAAGAAATCTGTGTCTGTCTGTCTGTGTTCTGCGCTTATCTCCCAAACCATTCTCACTCTATATATAATTCAAGAAATCTCTCTGTCACGACCATGGAACTCGCTAAAAGATCATAGGATTGCCTATGATGTGCCTAGGATGTCTACATGATGTCTATATGACATCATATATGCCCTTTTCCACTAGTGTCAGTTTGGCCCAGTTCAGTTCGGTACGGTATGCTTTTATATAGACACCATAGAGTGATTCAAGAAAATCTGTGTCTGTGTCTGTGTGTGATCAAAGGCAGGCATCACTCATGATCATAAGACATCAAAGATCAAAGGCAGGCATCACTCACAATCATAGGACTCGCTATGACATCATCAAAGATCAAAGGCAGGCATCACTCACGCTCACTCACGATCATAGGGCATCAAAAATCAAAGGCAGGCATCACTCACAATCATAGGACTTGCTATGACATCATCAAAGATCAAAGGCAGGCATCATTCATGCTCACTCAGTCATAGGACATCAAAGATCAAACACAGCATCACTCACAATCATAGGACTCGCTATGACATCATCAAAGATCAAAGGCAGGCATCATTCATGCTCACTCAGTCATAGGACATCAAAGATCAAACACAGCATCACTCACAATCATAGGACTCGCTATGACATCATCAAAGATCATAGGACTTGCTATGCCATCAGCCTATGGTGTCTATGACATCATATAGATACCATAGGCACAAAGCACTAAGATTCTCACTAACTCACTATGGCCTCATCAAAGATCCTAGGACTCGCTAAATATATGGTGTGTGACTATGGTGTCTATAGTCATCATCTGTAAGTGTGTGACAACCATAGGGCTTGCTAAAAGATCATAGGACTCACTCTGACAGCAAAGATCAAAGGCAGGCATCATAGGCATTACTCACAATCAGAACTCGCTATGGCATCATCAAAGATCATAGAACTCACTATGACATCTTCAAAAATCAAAGGCAGGCGTCACTCACGATCATAGGACTCACTCACTATGGCATCTTTAAAGATCATAGGACTCACTATGACATCATCAGAGATCAAAGGACTCCCTATGACATCATCAAACATCAAAGGCAGGGATCACTGAACGAGTGCTGACATGTTTGCTTACACCCTTGCTTACACCTGCTTTCCACAGGCATGCAGAAATACTTGCTTATACTTGGTTTGTACAGGCATACACGGGTATGCACGGGCATGCACAGGTGTGCACTAGTAATCTAGTACAAGAAATCTCGTCTGTCACGTCCATAGGGCTCGCTAAAAGATCATAGGATCGCCTATGATGACCCTATGATGTCTATATGACAAAAGGCAGGCATCACTCACACTCACTCACGATCATAGGACATCAAAGATCAAAGGCAGGCATCACTCACAATCATAGGATTTGCTATGACATCATCAAAGATCACAGGACTCGCTACATCATCAAAGATGAAAGGCAGGCATCATAGGACTCGCTATATATAATTCAAGAAATCTCTGTGTGTCTGTGTGTCTATCACGACCAAAGGACTCGCTAGGCAGGCATCATAGAACTCTTCTTTTAGATTTGATTGATGGTTGGCAACCAGCTTACAGGTGCATTACCACTACATACTCTATATGTCTGTCTGTCTGTGTGTGACTCGCTATGTCATCATCAAAGATCATAGGACTCACCATAGTATAGTATAGTGAGTATTCACGTGATTCAAGAAAATCTGTGTGTCTCTGTGTGTGATCAAAGCGCAGGCATCACTCACGATCAGAGGACTCGCTATGACACCATCAAAGATCAATGGCAGGCATAACTGAACAAGGGCTGACGTGCAAGGCAGTCATCACTCACGATCAAAGGACTCGCTGTGGCACCGTCAAAGGTCATAGGACTCGCTATATAATTCAAGAAATCATAATTCAAGATACATAATTCAAGAAATCTCTCACGGCCACAGGACTTGCTAAAAGATCATAGGCTCACCTATGATGTTCCTATGATCTGTACATGATGTCTATATGATGTCATATAGACACCGTAGTATAGAGTGACTGTGATCAAAGGTAGGCATCACTCCTGATCATAGGACATCAAAAATCAAAGGCAGGCATCACTCACGATCATAGGACTCGCCATGACATCATCAAAGATCAAAGGCATGTATCACTCACGCTCACTCACGATCATAGGACATCAAAGATCAAAGCAGGTGTAAGCAAGGGTGTAAGCAAGCAAGTCAACACTTGTTCAGTGGTGTCATAGCAAGTCCTATGATCTTTGATGATGTCATAGTGAGTCCTATGATCGTGAGTGATGACTTCCTTGCGCGTCATGGCAGTAATGCACCTGTAAGCTGGTTGCCAACCGCCAACCGCCAATCAAATCTCAAGAAGAAGCACTCGCTCAGTGATGCCTGCCTTTGATGGTGTCATAGCGAGTCCTATGATCGTGAGTGATGTCTGCCTTTGATCTTTGAAGATGTCATAGCGAGTCCTATGATCTTCTTGGCAGTTGACATCCAGCTTACAGGTGCATTTCCGCCACATACTTCTTTTAGATTTGATTGGCGGTACCGCCACATACGTCACTATTATCACTCTATAGAGTCCTATGATCGTGAGTGATGCCTGCCTTTGATCTTTGATGTCAAAGACAGACACACACAGATTTCTTGTATTACTAGTACATACCTGTCCATGCCCGTCGAAACCTAGTATTGTGGAGTGTGTGAAACAAGAGGCAAATTCATGGACAGACTGTTTATTACACACTTCACATCTCTCAAGCGCAGAACTGACTGACTGATTACAGCAAGCTCTCTCCTCTTTTGCCCAAGTCACTCTTCACACATTTACATGGAAGTTTCTCATCACACAGCATGACATTTACATTACACTGCCTTCAACCCCCTAAGTCTCTGACTCCTTGTGGCTATATGCCCAGGAACTCCCTGGGCATTGTTCTCCCATGCTTATTCACTGTCTCTGTCTGAGGTGCTAAATAATCTGACTTCCCCAAGGTCCTACAGTATAAAGTATTTCTGCATGCCCGTTGCTGAAGGGTCTCCTCCTGTGTGAGACAGCTGCATTGTTCACAGTCATGCCGCAGGGATCACTGACAGAAATTTCTTGAATTTATAGAGTGCCTTCTGCCTTACTGAGTGAGATTTCCCGATGTCCTGTAAAGTAGTGTGTCGTATTTGGTCTCAGCCTCTCTGTGCCTTGCCTGGCGTACAGCGTTGGCGGCTAGCTGACTATTCCGCATCTCCTGGATCTCAGCTTGTCTGTGCCGGGTCTCCTCCTGTGTGAGACAGCTGTGTTGTTCACAGTCATGCCGCAGGCATCACTGACAGCGATTTCTTGAATTTATAGAGTGCCTTCTGCCTTACTGAGATTTCCCAATGTCCTGGTTCGAATGGGTGTGGTTTAAAGTAGTATGTCGTATTCAGTCTCAGCTTCTCTGTGCCTTGCGTGGCGTGCAGTGTCTCAGCTTGTCTGTGCCTTGCGTGGCATGCAGCATTGGTGGCGAGCCAACTATTCCACATCTCCTGGGTCTCGGCTCGTCTGTGCTTTGCGTGGCATGCAGTGTTGCTCGCTTCATGGGCATTTTGGGCTTCAATGGCGCACTGCCACACATTTCCTGTCTGTGCATCCCCGATCTGTTGTACCCTATGCTGGTGAAGGGTATCGTCCTGTGGCAGGCATCATAGGATACTACATCATAGGTAGGCAGGCATTGTGAGTGATGGTCTATATGACATAAAGACATCCAGGCTGGCATCATAGGACACTACATCACAGGTAGCCAGTCCTATTGCTTATATGACGGCACGCCTATATTGAGATTGAGATTGAGATTGAGATTCAACTTTATTGTCATTACACATGTATGAATACAAGGTAACGAAACGTGACTTGGCATTTGGGCACACTCTGCAGAGCGCATCCAAGGCCGGGGCAGCCGCTAGGCGCCAGTCATATGACATCATCGCGAGTCCTATGTACCCCAAGATCATAGGATCTTCATAGGACATCCTGCACACATCATAGGCCATCCTATGATCGTGACAGACATCACAGACAGACATTTCTTGGAATTTATAGAGTGATGTCTGTCACGATCATAGGACTCGCTAAAAGATCACTGGATCGCCTATGTTTTTATGACCTCTACATGATGTCTATATGATGTCATGTAGACGCCATAGTATAGAGTGATTTATCAAAGATCAAATGCAGGCATCATAGGACTCACTATGCCATCAGCCTATGGTGTCTATATGACATCATATAGACACCATAGGCACACAGCGCTAAGATCGAATGGCTCACTATGACATCGTCAAAGATCATAGGACTCGAGATATATATATATATATACAGTATATACTGTATACAGTATATACAGTATATATATATGGTGTCTATGACTATGGTGTCTATGATCTCTACATGGTGACTGGATGATGTCTTATAGACACCATAATATAGAGTGATTCAAGAAAATCTGTGTGTGTCTGTGATCAAAGGCAGGCATCACGCACGATCATAGGATATCAAAGATCAAAGGCAGGCATCACTCACAATCATAGGGCTCGCTATGACATCATCAAAGATCAAAGGCAGGCATCACTCATTATAATGTAAAATAATTTCAGTCTCCCCGGATATGCGGAAGTTTAGGAGGGGAAATCTTTAATGAACGTCCATAGGGGAGCTATATGGACGTTTATTTGGGGATCCATAGGGGAGCCGTGGGCATTCATAGCTATGACATGGCAAATGTACCTCTATGATGTCATAGAGAGCTCAAATGACTCTCTATGACATCACAGATACACTATGTTCTGATATGAGGTCATAGAATTCCGTTCACATGATCATAAAAGGAGTTCTGAACTATATAGAGTGCCAATCACCAATCAAATCTAAAAGAAGTAGTAGTAGAGTGATAGAGTGATAATACAGAGTGAAGTACGTGGTGGTAATGCACCTGTAAGCTGGTTGCCAGCCGCCAATCAAATCTAAAAGAAGACGATGATAGAGTGATTTATAGCTGACGAGGAGCGGGAGTGACATGTTGTCAAGAACACATCTGGTAGGTGGCGGTAATGCACCTGTAAGCTGGTTGCTAACTGCCAATCAAATCTAAAGAAGAAGAACACAGTCCAAGGATGGATAATTTTTTCACACATAAGGAGTTGTTCAGAACTCCTTATACAAAGATACAGAGTGGTGATAATCTAGTCAGTGGCAGTAATGCATCTGTAAGCTGGTTGCCAACCAACCGCCAATCAAATCTAAAAGAAGATAAGCCTTTATTAGTCCCACAATGGGGAAATTCCAGGATTGCAACAGCACAGGGATAGCAACACTCAGAGCAATAATTTAGCAGATAAGATAAAAAGAGCAGTGAATATACATATGTAGCCTACACGAAAATATATATACAAAGCACGGAGCATGGAAGCTAGATGGAATAAACAGCATAATGGTCAGTTCAGTTACCCCACCTAGTATGAGTATGTACCCATACAGCATATTTTGTATTTCAATCAGCCTAGTTGTCACACTCTGTAGCAACTGGTACTGTCCTAGTTGTATAATGGAGGGGTCTATTATTGTGCAAGTTTGTTGTGTCTTTTGCATTCAATACTTATTGGGTCATAAAGTTTTTACGACCTCTACGAGCAGCCCTGCTTAGGTTATAAAGTCTAACAGCCGTAGGTAGGAAGGACCTGCGAAACCTCTCAGTCGCGCACCTAGGATGATGCAGCCTACCACTAAATGAGCTCCTCAGTGCGTTCAGCGTGTCCTGCATGGGGTGGGACTTGGGACTCCAGCAGAGATGACAGCTTAGCCACCATCCTCCTCTCTCCTATCTCCTCCACTGGGTTGAGGTGCTGCCCCAGGACAGAGCTAGCTTTCTTGATCAGTCTATTCAGTCTCTTCCTGTTGGCTGCCATGATGCCGTTGCCCCAGCAGACCACTCCAAATGTGATGGCTGATGCCACCTCCGGCACCCCTTGTACACCAAAAGACCAGAGCCTCCTCAGTAGAAACAGTCTGCGCTGTCCCTTCTTGTAGAGTGCGTCAGTATTGTGTGACCAGTCCAGTTTATTGTTCACATGAACACCCAGGTACTTGTAGGATGTCACCATCTCAATGTCTGTTGCTCCCTGGATGTTTACTGGTGCTGTGAGAGGTTGTCCTCACATGTGGCAGTCCACCACCAGCTCCTTAGTTTTCCTCACGTTGATCTGGAGGCAGTTCCAATGCCACCAGTCCACAAAGTCCTGGATAAGTCCTCTGTACTCAGCTTCATCTCTGTTGGAGATGAGGCCAACGACTGCAGAGTCGTCAGAGAACTTCTGTAAGTGGCAGTGTGTTGTGTGAAAAGTCCGCAGTATAAAGGATGAACAGGAAGGGAGCCAGAACTGTTCCCTGGGGGGCCCCTGTACTGCAGATGATCGTGTCGGACACACAATCCTGGGTTCTCACAAACTGTGGCCAGTTTGTGAGGTAGTCCAGGATCCACAATGACAGGTGCTGGTCCACCCCTGCGCACAGCAGCTTGTCCTTCAGGATCACCAGTTGGATGGTGTTGGAAGCACTGGAGAAGTCAAAGAACATGATCCTCACCGTGTTTCCAGGCTTCTCCAGGTGGGACAGGGAACAGTGTAGGAGGAAGATCACTGCATCCTCCACCCCGATGCCATGCTGGTAGACGAACTGGAGTGGATCCATCGCTGGTCCCACCAGGGAGCAGAGGTGGGCAAGGAGCAGTCTCTCCAGGGTCTTCATCAAGTGAGAAGTGAGGACCACTGGTCTGTAGCTGTTCAAGTCTCTGGGGTGGGAAGTTTTTGGTACGGGTACCACATAAGATGCTTTCCACAGCTGTGGTACCCTCCCCAGCCTCAGGCTCAGGCTGAAGATGTGCTCCACAATCCCACACAGCTGGTCTGCGCAGGACTTGAGGAGCTTCGCACTGATGCAATCTGGACCCGAGGCCTTCCTCGCCTTGATCTTCCTCAGCTCCGCCCTCACCTGGGTCTTAGTGAGGGTCAGGTTGGGGCTGGGGGGCTGTGGGCTGGGAATGGTGGGTGTTGGTGGAGGTGGGGAGTGGACAGTAGGACTAGATGATGGTAGAGGCAGCAGTTGTTGGTGTGCAGGCAGAGGGGAGGGCAGTTGGTCAAACCTGTTAAAAAACAGGTTCAGGTTGTTCACCAGCTCCCTGCCCTGTGGGCTGGGAGGAGGTATTCTGGAGCCCAGAGTTGGTTTTGAGGCTTCTCCAGACCCCGCCGATGTCGCTCTGTTGCAGCTTGTCTCCATCTTCTTCCTGAAGCTGTCCTTGCCTTCTCTGATCTTTCTCCTTAGCTCCCTCTGTAGGAACTTCAGCTTCTCCCTGTTCCCCGACCTGAAGATCCTTTTCTTTTCTATCAGTAGGGACTTTATCTTGGGGTTGAACCAGGGTTTGTTGTTTGAGCAACACCGTATGGTCTTGGTGGGTACGGTGTTGTCCACAAAGAAATTGATGTAGTTAGTCCATGATGGTGTGAGTGAGGTCGTCGATATCCTCACCATGTGGATCGCAGAGCTGCTCCCAGGCAGTGATTTCAAAACAGTCCTTTAGAGTGTCCATTGCCTCCTCCGACCATACCTTCACCGTACATGTAACCAGAGGTTTTCTGTGTACTGGGGTTTGTTGACAGGCAGGAGGTGAACCAAGTTGTGATCCGATCTCCCCAAGTGGGGGGAGTGGTGATGAGGTGTACGCCTCCTTGGTGTTTGCATAGAATAAGTCCAGTGTTTTATTGTCTCTGGTGTGGCACGTGACATACTGGGTGAACGTGGGCAGAATGGAGGACAGTGAAATATGGTTAAAATCATCCGAGATGAGGAGGAGAGCATCTGGGTGTTCTGTCAGAAGCCTGCAAGTGACTTAGTGAATGATGTCACACGCTGCCCCAGCATTCGCCAACGGATTTGCATAAATAACAATGCAGATCATGTGTGAGTATTCCCTAGGGAGGTATACAGGCCGCATGCTAACAGCTAGCAACTCACTGTCTTTGCTGCAGTGTTGCTCTTTAACCGTGATGTGCCCAGGTTTACGCCATCTGTTATTCACATACATTATCAAAGAAGAAGAAGAAGAAGAAGAAGAAGAAGAAACTCCTGATTTGGTCATGTGACATCATAAGAACACAGTGTGCTTTTGATGTCATACAGTAGATACATCATAGGACTGAGTTTTCCAACAGAAGTGTGAGCTTTCTATGGGCATGCAGAAATGCTTGCGTACACTTGCTTTCTACGGGCATGCAGAAATACTTGCTTGTATTTGGTTTCTATGGGCATGCACAGGTATGCACTAGTTCTCATTAATTTGAACAGATTTTGTGTATATTTAATATGATTATCACAGCGATGTTCGAGGTGGAAAAAGTCAGAAATTATTCAGTGCACACAGGTGCCACATTTTCTCCAGCTATAAACTGTGAAAACAAATTTGAAGACATCAGTTCATTTTCAGCTTTAATGTGTGTGAAACAGCATCTTCACACAGCAGCTCATTTTACAGCCACTCAGCCCCAGCCTCCTCACTAATTAACCCTTCTCTATGCCTGAATGTGGAACTGCTAAACAAGTGCATCGTTTGAAATCATTCATCTCCAGCTCTCTCAAGCTGCTACCATGGCAACCGTAGATGACCGGCAGAAAACAGACTCTAGAATCTAGAGTCTAGATCCTGCTCTGGTCACCTTGGAAGGCTGAATAACCTTGGAAGGCTGAATAACGAATAACAAACTTCTGAGTAAAAGGTCTTAATGGAGACTTCTGCGGATTGTGAGGTGAGTCAGATATGTATGAGGGATGAATTGTCAAGTATTGTTTACTGTAATTGATTTGCTAGTGTGTGCATCAGCTTTCTATACTGTTTGTTAACAGTGGCTCCAGTTCATCCTGTTACTTTTTCCTGTAGTAACTACAGTGTAGTTTCCTGTAGTAACTACAGTGTAGTTTGTCCTACTTTTTTTAGTGTTGAATATTTGAAACCACTAGTACTTACCTGTGCATGCCTGTGCATACCTGCGCATGCCCATAGAAACCAAGTAACAGCAAGTATTTCTGCATGCCCGTATAAAGCAGGTGTAAGCAAACACGTCACAACTCGTTCAGTGATACCTGCCTTTGATCTTTGACGATGTTATAGCGAGTCTTATGATCTTTGATGGTGTCATAGTGAGTCCTATGATCGTGAGTGATGCCTGCCTTTGATCTTTGATGATGTCATAGCGAATCCTATAATCTTTTTGCGAGTCCTATGATCATCAGTAGCGAGTCCTATGATCTTTGATGATGTCATAGCAAGTCCTATCATTGTGAGTACATGGCAGTAATGCACCTGTAAGCTGGTTGCCAACCACCAATAAAATTTAAAAGAAGAAAATCTCAATAAATTTTTTTCTGACTCATTATAAATACAGTACATGGAAGGATTCAGCTTTTCATTTACTTTCTTACTAGAGTAAAATACAGAGGAGCTGCTATGTTAACCCAGTGGTTTGGATGGAGTTTTGAAGCCTTTCTTTCTTTAACTCTCTTAACAGTTTATTCACACACACACATCACACATTATCAACAGCATGAATGAATTACAATATGACATTATCAGCAGCATGATTAGCAGTATACAATTGGCTTTTTTTTTTACATTGTTTTGGAGTGTGAATGGGTCATCCCAAATAAGCTATTTAAAAGCTTTTAGTAGGGAGCCCAATTCTACTATAAAATGATGATGGAAATCAGTCTGATGTCTTTGTGTACAGGATCAAACAAACACATGACAGACATACTGTATATAGCACATAATCCCAGCATTTGTTTACATTGTATTAGTAGGTGAGTTCAAGATATATAGACAAGTTATTAAATACTACTGGAGTGAATCAACATATAAAACAAAATTACAATGGAGTAACAACTCATCAGTTTGTGTAACAAATAGCAGATTAATTATATAATGATAGGAGTTGCATTTTTATTTTTTTTCTTGAAGATGGAGATGGAAGGTGACATTTTTAGATTCTCATCAAGCTTATTCCAAATCTGTGGTCCTTTGCACACAATACTAAACCTGGTGGATTTTAGTCTTCGTTTTTTCCCAGTAATTTGGTTTTTTTTTCTAGTGGTATAGGTGTGTATGGGAAAGAAGGTTGGAATGAGTTCACATAATTTATAGTTGAGTTTATGGACAACCTGATACATTATACAGGCATTCTGGAAGTAATTATGCTCAGCAAGTCTTAGAAGATTATAACAATGGAAAAGATGACTAGTAGGAGAATTATATTCAGACCATAATAAGGCACGTATGACTTTGTTTTGGAGAATTTCTAGCTTTTTTAGGTGAGTTGGAAATGTTACCCCATATGATATTGCAGTAATGTAAGTGAGGCTCAAATAAAGTTTTATATAGAGTGAGAAGTGCTGACAGTGGTAGAAAATGTCTCACTTTAAAAAACAGCAGCGTATTTGGCCAGTTTCTTGGTTAGATTGTCAATGTGACATTTGAAATTGAGAAATTTGTCAGTGAGGACCCCCAAGAATTTTATAGAGCTAACTCTTGTAATATTCTGTCCATTAATTTTGGGGCAAAGTTCCTTGGTGTCTGGCTTTTTATTGGAACAGAATACAATATAATCAGTTTTACTGATATTAAGTGAAAGTTTGTTACACTGAAGCCAGGTGTCTATTTTCACAAGTTCACTATTTGTTATCTGTTCAAGTTCATTTGGATTCTGGTGAGCAAAAAAATTAATTAGTGTCATCAGCAAACAGTAATTTATGTAGTAGAGACGAGGAGTTAGCAATGTTATTTACAGTATATACAGAATGAATAGAACTGGTCTTAAAATGGAACCCTGGGGATGACCCCATGGATCACCCCATGATCGATGGATTTATATGATGACTTGTGGTTATTTATATAAACATATAAACATATAATTACGTCTTCCAGACAGATAATTAATAAACCAATCTAATGCAAGGCCTCTGATACCATAATGTTGTAATTTATTAATTAGAATGTCATGGTTAATGGTGTCAAATGCTTTAGACAGGTCTAAAAAAATGCCAATACCATAGTTGCCTCTTTCAATTGCATCACTGATGTTTTCAGTTAGGTCAAGTATTGCCATATAGGTAATGCGTTTCTTTCTGAAGCCATACTGAGATGGGATAATATTGTTGAGCTTATCAAGGTAACTGGTAAGTCTGTTATAAACTACTCTTTCCAAACCCTTTGAAAGGGTAGGCAGAGTGGATATTGGACGATAATTAGTCAAATCATTCTTATCACCTGATTTATAAATTGGTATAATTTATGCAATTTTTGCTATTTGTGGAACTACTCCGGAGATTAGAGACAGATTAATGCTGTAGGTAAGAGGTTCCAGTGTTAAATTAATGATACTTTTCAAAATTTTGCTGGAAATTTCATCAGCTCCAGCAATTTGAGTTCTTCATGTCCTTGATGATTTTCCAGACTCAATCAGTTGGCTTCAGGAAGAAAGAATTCGGGTAGATTCCTGATAGATAGTGTTTGAAAGAGGCAGCCTGGGGTTGGTTAATTTTATTAGATAAATTTTCTCCAATGGAAACAATATAATTATTAAATTTGTCAGCGAGAGTGGCATTACTGGTGAGATTACTGACCGCGTTATTGTTTGGAAGTGTGGGGGCTTTTTGGTCCCAATTTAGAACCTTATTTAGTACTCTCTATGGCTGTGTTGTGAGACATGTATATGTTGGACACTGCATATGTGATTTAACCACGATGAAGGAGAGCCAGCCCCCTGCGGTGCGGAGCCACAGAGCCTGGACCCCCTGCGGAGGACAGGGGACAGAAGACTTCCTGACCACTGAGGCTCGAGAGGAGAGAAGGGGGAGTTATGTAAATAAAAGGCTAATGAATGTGAATAAAGAGATTTTGAGATAGATGTGTGATTTCCCCCGCGAGGGAAATGGTTTGATGTGAGAATGTTTAAATGAGAGAACTTTGGTGACTGACGACGTTGAGAATGAACGAAGAAATTCTCAGGGTCCCGGACTCACAGCGATCAGAGCTGGCGAGCGCAGTGGCCGTTAAGCTGCCTGATTTCTGGCAGGATAACCCAAGGTCGTGGTTTCTGCAAGCAGAGTCGCAGTTCGCGCTCGCAGGAGTAACGGTGGATGACACTAAGTTCCACCATGTCATCGCTAAACTGGACAACAGCACAGCTCGGTGCGTGCAGAGCTTGGTGGAGCAGCCACCCGCGACCGACAGGTACGGCAAGCTGAAATCCACCCTCATCAAGTTTTTCACCCCCTCGGCTGAAGTGAGGGCGAGGAGGATCCTGTCTTTGCTAGACCAAGGTGGACACAGGCCGAGCGCCCTGATGGAGGAGATGATACAGCTGAGAGGGTTGGACAACGATGATTTCATTTTTCAGTTCATCTTCCTTTCCAACCTCCCGGCGCATGCGAGAAGCACGCTGGCCGGCAAAAAGTGTCACACCCTGGAGGAGTTCCGGGAGCTGGCCCAGGAGGCAGATGGGATCCTGGACGCCTGCGGCGGGCAAGCAACCACAGCAGCGACCCGAGACAGCGGGGAGCCAGAGGCGGCAGAACCAGACTGGCCGACGACGGCGGCAACACGGCCGCGACGAGGTGGAGCCAATAGCCCGGCGGCAGAGGCGCGGGCACGACACAGCGGAGGAGAAGATCTCTGCTTTTACCATCGGAGGTTCGCAGAGAAGGCACGCAGGTGTGTGCCGCCCTGCATCTTCAGGAGTTCGGGAAACGGCAAGACCGGGGGTCGCTAGCAGCTTCGACCCTCGGAGAACGCAACAAGCTGCTCTACATCACGGATGCGCGCTCCGGACGAGAGTTCCTCATCGACACCGGAGCACAAGTGAGCTTCATCATCCCAACATACGCGGACCGGGTGGCTGGACCCCACGGTAGCGGAGCTACAGCGGCAAATGGCTCGAACATCAACACCTACGGGAGGAGGACCTTGCCTTTGTGCTTACATGGCCGCACATATGAATGGACTTTTGTAATAGCGGCGGTGAGTTTCAACATGTTGGGCGCGGATTTTTTGTGTTCACACAATCTGTTAGTTGATCTTGCTAATAGACGGCTGGTAAATGCACTCTCTTTTTACTCTCTCCCCTGTTCAGCTTGAGTGTCCCCGCCACCAGTACAGACCCACGTCGCTACAGCAGGTGGTAAGTTTCACACACTCCTCACCCAATTTCCAGCGCTCACTGTGCCCACTTTTTCAGCGACGGTCGCGAAGCACGGGGTGAAACACTTTATCCCCACGTCTGGTCCTCCCGTTTTTGCAAAAGCTCGGCGCTTGGATGCAGTTAAGCTCGCCATTGCGCGCGAGGAGTTCGCCAGCCTGGAGAGGCTGGGCATCGTTCGTAGGTCGAAGAGCCCGTGGGCTTCGCCGCTGCACATGGTACCGAAAGCCGATGGCTCCTGGAGACCGTGCGGGGATTACCGCAGGCTAAACAACGCTACGGCGCACGATCGTTACCCCATCCCGCACATTCAGGATTTTTCGGTGCACCTGGCGGGGGCGCGCATTTTTTCAAAGATTGATCTAGTTCGCGGCTATCACCAAGTCCCGGTCCAACCGGAGGACATTCCTAAAACAGCGGTAATAACCCCGTTCGGACTTTTCGAATTTTTACGCATGCCGTTTGGTCTCAAAGGGGCGGCGCAAACATTTCAGCGGATGATGGATGCCGTGTTACGCGATCTCCCTTTCGTGTTTGTGTACCTCGACGACATTTTGGTCGCGAGTACTTCAGAGGACGAACACGAAACGCACCTCACAGCAGTTTTTAGGAGGCTGGGAGAGCACGGCTTAATAGTTAACCCAGCCAAGTGCCAGTTCGGCGTTGAGCGGATCGATTTTTTGGGTCACCGCGTCTCCCCGGAGGGAGCGGTTCCGTTACCAGAGAAAGTACGCGCGGTAGCGGATTTTCCCCGTCCACAAACGGTCAAATCACTACAGGAATTCTTGGGGATGGTGAATTTTTATAACCGATTCCTGCCCCACGCAGCTCAAATCATGCAACCGTTATATGCCGCGCTCAAAAAACAAAAACCGACCCAGGCGGTCGAATGGTCCCCGGACCGGGAGCGCGCGTTCACAGAGGTTAAAAAAGCCTTGGCTGACGCTGCGCTCCTGGCCCACCCAGACCCTGCAGCACGTATCGCGCTGACGACAGACGCTTCAGATTTAGCCATAGGGGCCGTTATTGAGCAACAGGTAGCCAGAGTTTGGCAGCCTTTGGCTTTCTTTAGCAAATCTTTAAGCGCGGCTGAACGAAAATACAGCGCGTTTGACAGAGAACTGTTGGCGCTGCATTTGGCTATTCGTCATTTCCAGTTCTGGCTGGAAGGACGGTGCTTCACCGCTTATGTGGACCACAAGCCGCTCACATACGCCATGGCCAAAATTTCAGATCCGTGGTCCGGCAGGCAGCAGAGGCAGCTGGCCGCAATCTCGGAATTTACCACTGACATTAGGCACATCGCGGGCAAATTCAATGTAGTAGCGGATTGTCTCTCACGCGCGTTCACGACCCCACCACGCGCAGAGGCAGAACGGGCCACCGTGACCGCGCCGCAGGAGAGCGGCACGGTGGCGCGCGCAGCCCCGGTGCACGTGGGTATAGATTACGCAGCCATGGCAGCGGACCAGGGGGCGGACGCAGACGTGCGCGCGCTCCAGTCTGGACCAACAGGGTTGAGGCTGGAGAGCAAGTGTTTACAAACCGGTATGCCCCCCCTGATCTGCGACATGTCGACGGGGCGCCCGCGTCCGGTGGTTCCGGCCACGTGGCGCCGCTGTGTTTTTGACTCGGTCCACTCACTGGTGCACCCGGGGGTGCGCGCGTCGGTGAAACTAGTGGCGGAAAAGTTTGTTTGGCCGTGCCTGCGCAAGCACGTGAAGGAATGGGCAAAAACCTGCATTTCCTGTCAACGGGCCAAAATTCACAGGCACACAAGAGCCCCGTTAGAACCGTTCCGCATTCCGGCCAGAAGGTTCGACCATGTGCACGTCGACCTTGTGGGCCCCCTACCGGCATCACAGGGGTTCACGTATCTTTTGACAATGGTGGACCGCACCACACGTTGGCCGGAAGTGGTCCCACTTGCGACGACCACGGCCGCGGAGGTGGCTCGCGTTTTTTTAACGGCTTGGGTGGCGCGCTTCGGGGTTCCGTCGGACATTACGTCCGATAGAGGACCGCAATTCATCTCTGAGCTGTGGTCAGCGATGGCCAACGGCTTAGGAGCCAAAATTCACCGCACTACGGCTTACCACCCTCAGGCCAATGGTTTATGCGAGCGTTTTCATAGGTCTTTGAAGGCAGCACTCAGAGCGTCGCTCACGGATGCAGATTGGGTAAATAAACTTCCATGGGTTTTATTAGGGTTGCGTTCTGCGCCTAAAGAGGACTTAAACGCCTCCCCAGCGGAGCTGGTATTCGCACAAACTCTGAGGCTGCCGGGCGAGTTTTTACCAGAGCCCCCAGAGCCCCCACCTCTCTCGGCTCTGGGACCGTTAGTCGGCACGGGGGCAGACACGCTCCCGGGTCCGGTTCATCACGCTTTTCCACGAGTTTTCGTCCCCAAGGCTTTGAAAAATGCCGATTTCGTTTTTGTCAGGCGCGAAGCCCTTAAAGCAACGCTCAAACCACCTTACGAAGGGCCATTTCGAGTGCTGGAGGCAGGTGATAAGCAATTTGTGCTAGATTTTGGAGACAGAAAAGAGACAGTCAGTATTGACAGACTAAAACCTGCTTTTGTCATGAAGGACGTGTCTGTACCGGTCGCAGTGGCGCCTCGACGAGGCAGGCCCCCGCAGGGGGCAATTAATCACTCTCTTCCTCAGTCAACAGAGCCGAAGCAGAAAAGCACCGCAGGCAAGGCGGGGCCAACTCACAGCAGATTCGGCAGACGGCTGAAGCCCAAGCGACGCACAGACTGAATGTTGGTGTTGATTATTCAGTAGTGAGTGAGGTGCTATTAAATTTTAGGAATTAGTCTGTTCTTCATCATTTGGGGGGGGTTATATGGCTGTGTTGTGAGACATGTATATGTTGGACACTGCATATGTGATTTAACCACGATGAAGGAGAGCCAGCCCCCTGCGGTGCGGAGCCACAGAGCCTGGACCCCCTGCGGAGGACAGGGGACAGAAGACTTCCTGACCACTGAGGCTCGAGAGGAGAGAAGGGGGAGTTATGTAAATAAAAGGCTAATGAATGTGAATAAAGAGATTTTGAGATAGATGTGTGATTTCCCCCGCGAGGGAAATGGTTTGATGTGAGAATGTTTAAATGAGAGAACTTTGGTGTGTTGACTCTCTTTGTTCGCTGCTCAGGAATGAGAGCAGACAGTGGAATGGTTACTTGAAATAAACTGAAATTAAAGGCAATTCGGTTTCGTTATTCAAGTCTCTCCACACTCTCCAGGATTTCTTGGAATCACCCTGTGATGCATTTATAAGTTCTGCATAGTAATGACTCTTACTCTTTCTAATAATATGTCTTAGTTTATTTCTATAAATAGTATATTCATTTTTATTGTTAATATTTGGATTTTTTATGTAGCATTTATATAATGTATATTTGTACTTAATAGATTTTAGTATGCCCTTAGAAAGCCATGGATGTTGAATAGTACCATTACATGTGATACTCTTGACAGGAATTGTCCTCTGGATGGATTCTGTTATTTCCTTGGTCAAGGCGTCAAACGTAGCATCAGCATCACTACAACTGTAGATTCTATCCCATGCCTTGACATGCAAGTCCTCACTCAGTCACTGTGAGGTTTCTTCATTAAGTATTTTTATTTTTAGTTTATGTCATGAGTGTTATGGTGCGGCTCTCACGGACCGCTAATGAGACGTTATAGGCGACCAGTGAGTTTGCGTATTTATTTACACAGGACAAAAGGTACAAAATAATGAGCCACGATGGGCTAAACACAAATAAGGACCAAGGCAAGGATACACGGACGATAACACTGATTAAGGAATAAACTTACAGAAAGCAGAGAGGAGTCAGAGGATGACTGGAACCGGGACGTAGGGACTCCAGTCTTAACGTTGGGGAGACCAGCATTATCCATAAACAAATGAGGTCGCAGCCCCCCGAGAGACCGAAGCTGCTCCCTTAAATAGGCAAGGGAATACTGTAGCACAGCTGATGAAGGCGTCATCAGCTCCATTGATTCCAGCTGTCACAGCCAGCTCAGCTCTGACAGCCGGAAGCCCCGCAGATACGCTGTCAGAAAAAGAGCTCTGTGGGACCATAAGGAATAGTATCGAATGGGAGGAAAATACTGCATGACCCGAGCGCAAATGAGATCGGCGCTCAGACCATGACAGTACTCCCCCCCCAAACAACGCACTCTGGGTGTAACCGTAACATCCAAGCCTCCCCCCTACCCAGAAGGCTACGAAAAACTCACCCAAGGCGGGTGGAGGGTGGAAAAGGCTCGGCGGGCAAGAATCACACAAAGAAAATACACCAAAAAACAACAACCAGGACCAAAAACAGAACAAATATGAGCATAGTTCACAACAGAGCAAGGAGAGAGAAGGGAAAAAAAAACACAAGATACACTCCATTACGCACAGGCAGAGGACAAAACCAAAAAAAACAAATAACAGATACACGGTTAACCTACCACCATAAGCAGGCGTCTCTCCACCAGAGAAGGGAAAATACAAAATCATGCTAAAATAGCGGCAAAATACAGACAGTTCAAATCAATTCAAATAAATGGCCATAGGCAACAAAGGAACATCTCACAGCCTACGGAGGGAACAATCAAAGGGAAAAAACACGAGCTAAGGAGCGGCGAAATACACAGAACAATAACACCAGCACATGCCTAAAATACAGCAGAGCAGAGGGAGAAAAAAAAACAGATGACTGCAGGCAAGGGCACAATGGCATGAAGCCAACAGTTCGGGGGGTCTTCCGGCGTCAAGCGTCCAAATCGCTGGCAGGAGAAAAAGGGAAGAGTTCGGGTGGCCTACCCCAGTCCCAGGCCCGGAGAAACAGTACCTCTGGCGGCCGGACAAGGTCGCCAAGCAGAAAGTTCAGTTTGTCGGGTGGCTGACCCAGAACGCCAAACCGGCGAAACAGTTTTCCAGGTGGCCGACCCGCGTCACTCATCCACCAGGACCGCAGGGGAGAACTTGGAAACGGCCCCCCTATAGAGAGGGAAAACGAGGAAGGGCCGGACCGATAACGGATAACTCCAGCGGCCTCAATGGAAGGGGAAAAAGAACAGGGGAAGGATGAGGGACCAGTCCGGCGTCGCTCAGCGGAGGATCTGCAGCTCCACCTCCGAACTTCACCAGATTAGGCGCTGTCCTTCTGTCGGATCCCACGTGAGCCCGAGCTGCACCCACAATGGACCCCGATCGGATCGCGGTTGCACCCACGACAGACCCCGATTGGGTCGCGGCTGCACCCACGACGGACCCTGATTGGGTCAGAACAGCACCAGAAACGACCTCCAATCCCAAGCCCAGATCCTCCAGAACCGAGACCAGGACCGACTCATCACCGGCGGCCCTGGGAGAAGGCTCAGGAGAGGGAACAAAACCAGAATCAGGATCACCGGCAGCAACAGAACCCGGCAAGACAAGCTCGGATGCAGTGGACGGCTGCACCCGGCTCGTCTCCCCGAGAGGCAGGCAAAAATGCTCAAGAGTAGAAAGGAGGAAGACAAAATAGAGCACTTGCCTGATCTCGAGTTCTGTCGCCGTCCAGGACTTCGGCGATCCGGGTTCAGGACGAAGAAGGACGTCCTCTGGCTCCCACTCGGCTACGGCGGGCTCCGCAGCCGACATGATGGTCTCCACAGTCTGAGGACCCTCCAACGCTGACGTCCACGCCGACGACCCGCACGGCGTGGTGGCAGGAGATCCTTGACTTGCTGGGTCAAACCGCTCCTCCATGGAGACCCGGGGATGCTTTGTCGTCGGCGCAGGCTCCAAGTTGCAGTCCGACCTCCTCCTCTGCCCGTGACGTGGCTGCGGGGCTGGATCCAAACTCTCCAGGGCGCAGGCTCCTTCCTCGTCCGGCGGTGTAGTCCTGACCGTGGGGAACGCTTAGGGGAAGGAGACACAGAAGCAGCAGGTTCACTATTAATTACTGCAGCAGGTGGAGGGAGCTCGGGGGAGTGTAAACCCCGAGCTCCACCCCCAGGAGTCAGACAAGGCAATTCACTCAGAGAGGGAAAAGAATGAAAGTGCACTTGCCTGCTTCGCTGAGGACTGATGGGACCAGCTGCAGTGGACTTGGTTTCCCTCTTCCCCCGCTGGATGGAGACGGAGGGCCCCCTGGGAAGACGAGAAGGAGCCTCTCGCACCGGATCAGGAACGGGAGCAGCCGAAGACGGACTCGAGGAGTTCACAGCAGCTGGAGGGGGCGTCAAGGAGGGGGGAGGAACAGCCGAGGTGAACCGGGGTCGAGGAGCTGATGAAACAGCGGGGACAGATGACCCGGAGGCGGAGGCAGCTGTCTTACTCCTCCGACGAGACACGGAGGCTGCAGCTGACTGGGTGACAGAGTTCGTGCGGCTACCCAGAACTGGATCCGGACGGGGTTCTCGCTGAGGCTTGCGATCTGCATGGAGGCGACGTTTACCAGCAGAGGGCGAGGCGAAGGTGAGGTTAGGGAAACGCCGCTCCTGCGCAGAAACAGAGGCGAGCAGGTCGGCGTATTCAGGGTAATCATACAGTTCTGGATTCCTCTCCACCAGCCTGACCGCCGCCGTCACATGCTTTATCATCGGTGTAGGATGGGAGACGGAGCGAGCTGCAGCCACTCGGTCCCGGATGGAAATCGCTGTCAGCTGTAAATCCTCCGGGGGAATCCCGACTGACGTCTCACTCCATCGGGGATGACCTCTGGGTGGTGCAAACTCCTGGACTGGATGAGGGACAGGAATGGGATCCCGAAGCGAGGAGCGAGGATGCCTCTTCTTCGGCTTCCTGCCGGAGTTTCCCTCCAGCCCATGGAGCTTCTCCCGGTGCGCAGAGATGTCTGCCATCCTCGCCGTGATTTCAGGATGGTCAGCGTAGCGAGGATGGTGGTTAATGGTCGCCTCAGTGAAGTCCAGGTACCAGCGTGCATCGCTGGGAGTGTCGTAGAGGTGAGCGGTGAAAAGGCTTCCATCAATTTCCTCGAGGGCCCTCACCAGCTAGTAGCCCAGGCTCCTAGCATAGCCCTTGAGTGGTGCCATCTCCCAGCACACTGGTACACGGTAAATGGAAAATCAAGTCCAAACAAACTCACGGTCACCGGCGTCTCAGTCTGGCTGCGACCTACTGTTATGGTGCAGCCCTCATGGACCGCTGAGACGCTATAGGCGACCAGTGAATTTGCGTATTTATTTACACAAGACAAAAGGTACAAAATAATGAGCCACAAGGGGCTAAACACAAATAAGGATCAAGGCAAGGATACACGGATGATAACACTGATTAAGGAATAAACTTACAGAAAGGAGAGAGGAGTCAGAGGATGACTGGAGCCGGGATGTAGGGACTCCAGTCTAACGTTGTGTCGAAGACCCTTTGACCTTGTACCTCAGGACTGAAGTTTAGGTTCACCAGCTTGCAGTTCCTAGAGGAATTTTCCTCACAGGAAATTCTGCCACATGTGTGTGTGCTTGGTGACTGTTGAGAGGGACCCCAGCGGGTACTGTCTACATCTATCGGCTGATCCCCACTCCCTGTAAACCAGACTTCTGGCTGAGTGACCTGTCCAGCCAGACACCTGGAATACACACCCGATATTAACGACAGCCTCTCATGGTCTTACATTGCTCTTGGTAATCTGGGTAAATGTTTAAAACCAGGAAAATTGGTTTATAGGGGATCTATTTTAAAACACCAAAAAGAGTAACCTTTAAAAGCTTAGAAAATGCAACACCTCTTGTAGAAAAATACCTTCTTGAAAATCACCCAAGAAAAGTGGACGCTGAATCAATGAGCCCACAGACTCCCATACTGTCTTTTAAAATCAGAATCAGAATCAGAATCAGCTTTATTGGCCAAGTATGCACAACACATACAAGGAATTTGACTTTGGCTAAAAACTTGCTCTCATTGTTCAGGTGGAGGATTTAAATAAGGATTCAATGACAACAGAGTATGTACAGTAAATTACAGTCTGTCCACGTTTCTATAAAAGGATGCAAATATATACAGGAATATATGCAGTTATTTACTCAGACTAACCACACTTTGCAGAAATATATGAAAAAATATACAGTCACACAGTATTTCAATGTGAACTCAGATTCAGTGATATAATGTGAATGAAGTAAAAAGCAGTGTGAGAGTTATGTGCAATGTAATAATGGATGAAAAGTCATGAGTACAGCAACAGGTAGGACTAGGTGAATGTTAGGAGTTCATCAGAGTGATGGCTTGAGGAAAGAAACTGTTCCTGTGACGGGTGGTTTTGACCTTCAGTGATCTGTAACGACGACCAGAAGATAGAAGTTCAAACAGTTTGTGGCCGGGGTGTGATGGGTCAGCACAGATGTTTCCCCCCCGTTTCCTGGTTATGGACCGATATAAGTTCTCAATGGAGGGTAGGTCAGTACCAATGATCCTCTCCGCAGACTTAATGATCCGCTGCAGTCTGGTCTTGTCCTGTTTAGTCGCAGATCCAAACCAGACAGTGATGGAAAAGCAGAGGACAGATTGGATGATGGCGGTGTAGAAGACAACCAGCAGCTCCTGAGGCAAATCAAACTTCTTGAGCTGATGCAGAAAAAACAACCTCTGCTGGGCCTTTTTCCGGACAGTGTCTATATGGGAGGACCACTTCAGGTTCCGGGAGATTGTGGTACCCAGAAACTTGAAGGAGTCCACAGTGGACACTGTGCTGTTGAGGATGGTGAGTGGGGGGAATGAAGGGGGGTGTCGCCTGAAATCCACAGTCATCTCCACCGTTTTGGCTGGGTTAAGTTCAAGATGGTTCTGGCTGCACCAGAGGATCAGCTGCTCCACCTCCCGCCTGTATGCAGACTCATCATCATCCCGTATGAAACCGATGACTGTGGTGTCGTCCGCAAACTTCAGGAGCTTCACCGAAGGGTCCTCTGAGGTGCAGTCATTGGAGTAGAGGGAGAAGAGCAGTGGGGAAAGGACACATCCTTGGGGGGCGCCAGTACTAATTTTTCGGGAGCTGGATGTAAATCTCCCTAGCTTCACCTGTTGCCACCTGTCAGTCAGAAAGCTGGAGATCCACTGGCAGGTGGAGGGGGGCACCTTGAGCTGGAGGAGTTTCTGATGAAGAATGCCTGGGATGTTGGTGTTGAACGCTGAGCTGAAGTCGACAAACAGGATCCTGGCGTACGTCCCTGGGGAGTCGAGGTGTTGCAGGATGTAATGTAGTCCCATATTCACTGCGTCATCCACTGACCTGTTTGACCGGTAGGCAAACTGCAGTGGGTCCATCAGGGGGCCTGTGATGACCTTCAGGTGGTTCAGCACCAATCTCTCCAAGGATTTCATGACCACAGAGGTCAGGGCAACAGGTCTGTAGTCGTTTAATCCTGTAACAGAGGGTTTCTTGGGAACTGGAATGATGATGGAGCGTTTGAAGCAGGAAGGCACTTCACGCAGCTCCAGTGATCTGTTAAAGATCCGGGTGAAGAAGGGGGCCAACTCGTTGGAGCAGACTCTCAGGCAGGACGGAGACACACCATCAGGTCCTGCAGCCTTCTTGATCTTTTGTCTCTGAAAGACCCGGTGCACCTCATCTTCACAGATCGTTAGTGCTGGTGGGAGGTCAGAGTGGAGGAGGGATGGAGTTCGTGGGGCTGCAGATAATCCTTTTGTGTGGGTGGGAGGTGAGAACTGTAGGTTCTTTTTAAACCTGCAGTAAAATGCTGTGGTATTTATTAAAAATACCATTAAAATTTATTAAAAATCAGCAAAGCTCAGCCAAAACAGGATATACTTGTATGAACCAGTCAATAAAATCAAAAGGATAAAAATTAAAAATCAAACCAAAAACCCCTAATTGAAAAACATTGAATCAAAAGTTAAATGTTGTAAAATCAGTCATTTGATCAACAGCAAAAAGTTTTAAAACCCATTAAAACTCCAAAAATCACCACAGTCTGATCAATAGGTAAAAACTGATAAGAAGATCAAAAATCTTAAAAGTGTCCAAAAAGAAAATTACCCTTTGGATAATAGAACCTGGTAAAAACATCTAATCAACTTGTGGATAAATGTCTAAAAAGCCTGGATGGTGAGATTGAGAGAAAGGTTATCAATAATAGCTACTGCTCTGTTGAGGCTTCCCATCAGGGGAAGAGGAGGCAGGGAGGGGACGAATGGCTGGAGCCCGGTGTTCCTCTTCAGGCTGGGGCAGTGAAGCCGCCAGCCAGCGGACGGATGACGAGTCGGGCCCCCGGAGTGAGACTCCCAGTCCGGGGGAATTTCACTGCTTCTGCTTTCCCTTGCTGCTGATCCAAGGCGGAGGTGACTCACAGCCTCCAGGCTGAGAGCGAGGCCAGCTGCAAATCGCTACTTCTCCTTTTCCTCCTCCAAAGTGCCA
Source organism: Pholidichthys leucotaenia (assembly GCA_020510985.1). Classification (NCBI taxonomy): domain Eukaryota; kingdom Metazoa; phylum Chordata; class Actinopteri; order Cichliformes; family Pholidichthyidae; genus Pholidichthys; species Pholidichthys leucotaenia. The sequence continues at coordinate 97,406,183 of CM035843.1, forward strand.
TTATTGCAGTTCACAGCAGAGGATTTTTAGCTGTTAAAAACTGAAGAGATTAGATGTGAGTTGATTCATCTTCTTGTTGCAGTCTCCCTTCTTCAATCTTCTGCTGTAGGATGATGGAGGTCCTGGAGTCTGCCGAAAATGAACATTCTGGGCTAAAAGGGCTTGCTTTAAATACCTTTGCCCAAGTTCTTTGATTGGTCCCAATCTCACCCTAGGCTTCTTGGCCTCTTATGATTGGCTTAAAGTTAAGTTTTATATAACAATTACCTCATTCTGCACATGTTCTAGCTAGTCATTTCTCGTAAACCATGTGACTGATCAGGCGCTCATGACTCATGGCCCATCTCGGGACTTTCCTGCTAGCATCTCAGCATTTTCCATCACCAAAATACTCCAATTTGCTGGACATTCAACTTTCATTTCCTCATTTCTCATACATTTCTGACAAGTACAGAGGATGGCTACCTCCATTTTAAATGATGACTCCCACCCTTTGCACTGCCACTTTCAGCTTCTTCCCTCAAGACGGAGGTTTGCTTTCCCAAAAAGTAGAACCCAGCGCTACAAAAACAGCTTTGTCCCTGCTGCTGTCAAAGAGTTGAACAAGCTGTAAAAATATATTGTACATAATTTACGTACCTATTTATTAACTTCATTTTATATTTACTTATTTTTGTAGGATGTCACTTGGGTTCTAAATATTTTATTGGGTTTTAGACCTTTGAGTTTTTTAACCTCTTTGACTAGTTTTTAACTTTTAATATGACCCTTCTCTCTTACCTCTGGTTTCTCCCTCATCTCTTTGTCGTTTTATACCCTGATTGATGGAGCCTTGAGTATTTTTATCATGTTTATAGTCAGCTTCATGTGTGCCTGTGTTTGTCTCTATGTTGAATGTAATTAGTGGCTTGTAAATATGGATGTCACCAGACTGCAAAACAAATCTACCTACGGGTACAAATAAAGTAACCTGAACCTGAACCTGATTTCCAGTAAACAGGGTTTTTTCCAACATTTCACAATCTGTCCTCACATAAACCTTCTTTTGTGCAGTTAAAATGTACATACAATCACACAGTTTGATTACACTCATTATTTCAATTGATTACATACATTACATGTACTTCTTAATCAATCAGTATGCATTTGTTTCACTAATTACACAAAATATCACATTTCATAGCATATGCTTTCAATATTGCTTGCATTCAGTCTCTATGCTTCACCAGTGTTGTCTGCTCCCATCCTTCCTGACTGTTGGTATGTGGGCTTTTGGATAATTTCTCGACTCTTGCTGGCTATTTCTTTGTAGCCTAGTATGGTCTGCAGCAGGATTGCCCATCTCCTTCCATAGGGGGTATATCGGTATGATTGGGAAGGCCGGCTGCTTTCAGCCTTTCTGCGGTGACTGGGGTCATGTCGTGGGGTACTCGAACAGTTGGGGAGACCAGCGTTATCCATAAACGAATGAGGTCACAGCCCCGAGAGACTGAAGCTGCTCCCTTAAATAGGCAAGGGAATAGCACAGCTGATGAGGGCGTCATCAGCTCCATTGATTCCAGCTGTCACAGCCAGCTCAGCTCTGACAGCCGGAAGCCCCGTAGAGACGCTGTCAGAATAAGAGCTCTGCGGGACCATAAGGAATAGTGTCAAATGGGAGGAAAATACTGCATGACCTGAGTGCAGACGAGATCGGTGCTCAGACCATGACAGTGAGATTGCGGGCCTAACAGCAAGGTCAAGAAACAGAACAATGGGGAAATGATCAGGAAACTCGGAGAGCACGACTCCAGATACCAGTGTGGAATTGTGAATGTTAGTAATGATATTATCAATAACACTGGTCAACACCAAATTTATTGCCTAAATTTTTTTTTAGCTGATTTAGGGCAATTTTGATGTGCTGAATCCAAAAATCACATTGGCTTTGTTCAATCAGGTCAACTTTTTGAATTGTGGCCACATGTTGTTTTATACGTTTTTGTTTACATGTACGGGTATTTTCGCTTTATGTGATGCAAAATTCTTTTTTATGTCTTGGAATTCTCTGAATGTTGAACAATGATGATGAAACATTCAATTTACATGTACTTACCTTTATATAAAAGTAAGTACATGCACAGTACTAAGTAAGTAGCACCTGACTGAGAAAAACGGATGTAATTTTCGGATTCAGCGGTGCAAAATTGTCTTAAATCAGTTGAAAAAACACAGACAACTTACAAAAAAAATACTTTTGTAACCCTATGTAATGGACTAGGTGGAGTGAGTGATTCTAGTATAGGTATTAATGGTAGGGAAGAAAGAAGAGGAGTGTAGTGTATTCATAAAGTCATTTTTAGCTGCATCATCCCTGGAGAGGTCAATGTTGAAGTCTCCAAGGAGAATACAACTTTTATTTTTTTGTTGATTGAGAATAAAATTTCTTCCAGTTTGGTTGTGAAAATATTAAGGTCAGTGTCCGGGGGGGGGCAATAAATCACACCTACAATTAAATTTTTCCCATTTTTGACATGTATCGCAACAAAAAGAGAGTCAGTATGACAGTCTTCCATGACAATATCATCATAAACACCAACATCATGTCTACAAGAGATACACAGACAGACACCACCATCAGATCTGCCACATCTGTTCTTCGTGAACAGTTTATAACCATCAAGGTTTAAGATGTCTATGTATGACTTATCATTCAGCCAAGTTTCACAACAACCAATTACATCAAAGCTGCAGCCTGTACTGTAAGTAAAGTAACTAGGTCATGATGATGTTTATTCAAGCTCCTGATGTTTAAATGCATGAAAGAATAATTGTATTGGTATTTAAAAGATGTTAATTGCTCAGGAATATACTGATCACTGCTTATATTCCTATTATAGTCCATAAATTGTGTCACATCCACTCCTCCTTCATTAGATTCGTTGAAGATCATTATGCACGATAGCTGATAAAATTTTCTAGGATCACACAGTAACAATACACATTTAGAGACATAGACATAGACAAACCCTCATCCATACGGAAGACGGTCAGACAAACACATACACAATCACACACACACTCAAATACACAGACACATTGTCAACACAACAGTCCATTAGTCCGAGAGCACACAGATACTGGCCTCGTCGCACCAGGCAGCAGACCTACCCAGTCAAACACACAGAATTTAGGCCAATTCCCAAACCAAAATGAAAATACGGATAAGAGGGAGAGATAGAAGGAAGATGGAAAGTGAGTAAAAAAAAAAGTAAATCATTCATCGTCTTTCAGGTTCATCAGTTGTCATGGCAGCGGGTACGCGTTGATGATGTCATCATCATGCGTCTGTGTTCACACTGCTAGAGAGGCAGCGTGGAAAAGTCCCGGTGGCTCCTCCTGAGGTTCAGCAGTGATGTTTTGGTCACCTCCAGTTAGCCAATATGTAATCTGAGGACTCATACAGTTTTCCATTGATGTAAAGTTTATCAATGAACAGACGAGCGTTCCTTTTACCGTTTCTTGCCTTCATCATGATCAGGTAGAGCAGCCTCCATCTGTTCATGATCTCAGGTGGAAACTGATCGTTGATGGAGTAGTTGGTTCCTTTTAGCGCTTTACCCTTGGACATGACGGCAGTTTTCATCTTGGAATGGGTGGTTTTGGCCACAATAGGACGGGGCCTCCTCTGTTGGTCGGCTTTGGTCCTTCCGAGGCACTGCACTCTGGAAAAGCGAATAGCCTCGGCCTCCTCCGGCTTCATTTTCAACTCGTTGACTAGAAATGACTTTAGAAGTTCTTCTGATTTTTGATGAGTTTCATTATTTACTTCTGAAAGTCCATGTATTATGTATGTATGCCCATGTATATTATCCCTCATGCTCCAACATTGCAGGTCAAGTATGTTTTTTGCCATGTTAAATTTATCTTTTTGGAGTTGGGCTGTCAGACGTTTGAGGTTGTTTACTTCAAGCCTGAGTGAGGCATTATCAGCCTTTAGCACCTCGATCAGTGAGTTGTTGAATTCCACGGCTTGCTTTAGTTCATTAATATCAGTTGTCAGCTGATCGAGTAAGTCGAGCTTTTTAAGTTGGCGTTTAATAAACATTAGGGACTCAATAATGTTACAGGGTGAAGGATCGTCCACTTCGCTCTAGGTCGGTTTAGTCCGGGTGGATTTGGAGGCCGGTTTGCTGCCAGGCATGACGTTGTTGTAATATTGTGCATCAATATAGGATTGCAAATCCTCTTATCGGCTCGTCCACAAGCGAATCCAGTTTGTTATGAGTTAGTCGGTCACTTCTCCGACTTAAGTTTTATGACATAATTTGGGAGTTTTGGGCGAAGAGGTCAGCTCAGCTCTGCTCAGCACTTCCTGCAGTCAGCCATCTTGGAGTCAGTCCCCTCTGACTCCAAGAAGCCTCTGTGACAAAGGGGACGGGCGGTTTTGCCCAACTGGTAGTGTCCAACCAGGGGTTTAAACTCACAACCTCCAGCTCCAGAGTCGAGCACTCTACCTGTGTTGTCAAGAGGGTAAAACCCACTTGGCAAGCCAAGTAGGAATGCTTTTATTGACTCTGTTACACCTCAACTAAACCACATCCATATATGTCTTATGGATAAATTATTTTTTATCATGGTATGTGTTGTGTGGGGATTTGACATTTGGGGCTTGCCGTAGCCTGTGCCGGGGGGTTGAGGGTGATGATGTCGAGCAGGCTACAGCCAGTGTACATATTGTGCTGTGTCCTATAATAAAGTTAGTTCAGTGCTCAGTTCAACACGGCTCCGATCTCATGTTATTCAGACATAACATTCTGGCGACGAGAATAAGCCATGGGAGCGTGCATTAAACCGCCACCCCCATTCTTACAGTCTCCGGGTATGCCAGCTATACCATGGTGCCTCTGGCAGGAGATATTAGAGGTGTATGTTGCCGCGGCCAGTCTGAGCGGCACCGACGAAGAGAGGCAGAGGAGCCTACTTGTTCATTGCCTCAGTGAGGAGGGCCGATGGATATTTTTCATGCTGGGTGGCAACGCCTCACTGAAGGAAGGTTTGGACTTGATGGACTATTACTTTAGGGACCATTCCAGCATCACGGCACGAAGATATAAATTCTTCGACTGCCGACAACGAGCTGGTGAGTCCACCCAATACTTCATTATGGAACTCCGTAGCTTAGCAAGAGAGTGCGCCTTCGGGTCGATTAAGGAGGAGCTAGTCCGAGTCCAAGACAAGTTAGCTCACAGTACGAACAACGACTTCCTGAAAGACAAGCTGATGCTGACTGTGGATGTCCTCGCGCTAGAGAAGGTGATTGAACTGACTAGGCAGATAGAGTCCACTGCCCAGCTAGACCTGCTAGTGCTAGCTGAAAAGAACTTAGCCACCCAAGTTTTCCCTCCCAAGTCTGGCTGCCAACAACTCAGCTAACACTTCGGGGCGGATCCCCAAAAGGCGGCGGACTGTGGCACTGGCAGGAGCGAGTGGCTAGTGGTCTGTGCGACAGCTGCAGTTTCCCTTGTCACCGGGCAGGCTCGTCTACCTGCCCTGCCAGAGGGAAAGAGTGCTATGACTGTGGCCGTTCTAATCACTGGGCCTGGGCCTGCACCACCACTACCAAACCATCAGCGGTGGAGCCCAAGAGCATGACACAGGTGTGTGTAGCGGGTACAAATAAGGGACTGTTAAAAGTGTTACGTCCTGCAGCTAGACGGAGTTGATGTGCCACTTATGGTGGACTTGGGAGCCAGCAAGTCCATACTGAGTATGGCTACAGTGTAAAGACTTTTCTCGGGCAAAATCATCAATACAGAGGCAATGAAAATGGGTACAGTTACTGTATGCCGAAATTGAAATGGTGGGTACGATCAGCTTCTCGGTGAAATGTGGGTTAAAGATTGTTCCTGCATTCACCTTCCAGGTCTTGCATCAGGGGGCCAGATTGCTGGGAATCAATCTGCTGGGTGAACTGGGATTCTCCATCACAGACTGAGAGGGCTCAACGGTACTGACGGTGTTCCCCAAATGGCATGTCCACTGGCCAGAATTGCTCGTGGGCCTTGGATGCATTAAGGCGTTCTACCACCGCCAGCTCATCGATCCAAGCGTGACACAGAAAATTCAACCATTACGGCGGCTTCCCCTCGCTCTGCGGGACGATGTCATGGTGGAACTGAACAGACTGCGTAAAGCTGGCATCATCGAGAGGGTGGATGCTTCACCCTGGATATCAAACATCATGGTGGCCAAGAAAAAGACAAGCGGCATCCGGCCGTGTATTGACCTTAGGATGGTGAATAAAGCGATTGTTCCAGACAAATATCCACTCCCCACAATGGAAGAACTTACCACAACATTCAGCAGCTCAAAAGTGTTCACAAAGCTGGATCTCTGCCAGGGTTACCTATAGGTGCCTCTTCATCCAGCCAGCAGGAACTTGACAGCGTTCTTGACCCACATGGGCGTTTTCAGGTACACCCGCACGCCTTTTGGTCTGAGCTCAGTGCCTAGCTGCCTTCAGAAGATTATGTCCACGAGTCTGGCCAGCCTCAAGGGTGTAGTGGCGTACCTGGACAACATCGTGGTCTACGACGCATCACGGGAAGAGCATGATGGTCATTTGGGATGGGTGATGGAGGTGCTACAGGATTAGGGAGTCACATTGAACAGGGAAAAGTGCATTTTTGTGGCGGACTCCATTGAGTTTGTGGAATTTCAGCTACCGGCCAAAGGTCTGAGGCCCCTGCACTCAAATGTGTAGGTGGTCCTGCATCTCCCAGATCCCATGACACCCACACAAATTTCCTCGTTCTTGGGCATGGTGAACTTTTACAGACACTTTATTCACCATTATTCAGAGACAATCAAACCACTCCGGGCTCTTCTGAAACAGGATGCACCGTGGCAGTGTACTCTGGCCTGCTCAGCGGTGGTCGCTAGGTTGAAGTCTCAACTCACGTCCCCTCCAGTGTTGGCCCATTTTGATCCAAAATGGGACGACTTTTGTGACCAGTGATGTGTCTGGGTTGGCGGTGGGGGTGATTATGTCTCAGGTGCAAGACGATACCGAGCACCAGTGGCATTCGTGTCAAGGTCTCTTTCAGTGGCTGAACAGAGGTATGCAGTGGGTGAGAGGGAGGCACTGGCCTGTGTTTGGGCATGTGAGTGGTGGCACATCTACCTCTACAGGCGCCACTTCACCCTGCAGGTGGACTGCCGGGCACTGACAACACTACTGGAGATGATGGGCTTGGGACACAGACCCCTACGGATCCACAGGTGGATGGAGCGGCTGAGGGCCTACAGCTTTACTACCCAGTTCACCCCTGGAAAAGAGAACGTAGTGGCGGACCTCCTGTCCCATGCCACGACCAACACCGCGCAACCAGACAACGACGGTGACAACCCCACGGAGGCGGATCTGGTCAACACACTGCACGGACCCCTCCAGGATATGGTATCCCTCCAGGAGCTTCGGACAGAGTTGGAAAGGGACCCCACATTGTCACAACTCTGCTCGGTCATCAGGAAGGGTTGGCCTGTGAAAATACAGGGCAAGCTGGCACCTTTTCACCGATTTAGGAATGAACTGAGCTGTTGGAACGGGGTGTGTGTGGCAAGGGGACACTGCACGTTGATCCCAGTGTCTCTGAGATCATGGGTTCTGGCAATGCTCCATGAGGGCCATCTGGGCATGGTCAGGGTGAAACAACGTTGCAGGGATTCGGTTTGGCGGCCTGGTATCAATAAGGAGATTGAAACCATGGTAAAGAACTGTGTCCTGTGCTTGGAGAGCGGAAAGATCGTCGGACCCCCACCCCCACCCCTGCCACCATTGCTGTACCCAGAGGGCCCTTGGAAGAATATCCAATTTGACATCTGTGGCAAGCTGCATACAGCACCACTGAACAGCCGGTTTTTGCTTGTGGTCTACGATCTGTTCTCCAAATGGCCGGAGGTGTTGCCCACTAATTCATTCACAATGGACGTGGTTCCGGGTTTCCTCTCACCACTGTTCGCCAGGTGGGGGGTCCAGGATGCCATCACTACAGACAATGGCCCACAGTTCACCTCTGGGGCGTTTGAGGAGTTTTTTGGTGTTAAAGGTGTGGAACACATGAAAACCACGTTCTATCACCCCCAAGCCAATGGGGGTGTAGAGCGTTTCAACAAGACTCTGAAAAACGTGCTGAGAGCTCATTTGGTGGACGGCTTCACATTTCCGGACACCCTCCAGAGCACACTCCTCCACTACAGGGCAACGGCCCATGCCACGACAGAGTGCTCCCTGGCGAAACTCATGCTGGGGTGTGAACTACACCTGCCCCTGGACCGACTGAGGCCACCCACAACCCCTTCTCCGCGGAACACAGATCCTCCACGAGACCGGGTCATTGCCCAACAGCGGAAGATGAAACAACAGTTCGACAGGAAGCACAGGGTGACAGCCCATGGACTTGAGGTGTTGGATCGGGTCAGGATTAAACATTCCAACCGCACACATAAACTACAGCCTTTCTGGATGGGGCCCCCTACAGATCGTGAGGCGGTGGGGCCGGGACACGTTTGAACTCTCGGATGGGTCACGGTTGCACTCCAGCCGACTCAGGAAGTCCTTGCCTGCAGAGAGTCCAGGAGCTACGGAAGAACGGACTGGTGTGGGTTGGGACTCATCTGATGTGGTTGTTAGGGACTCGCAGGTGCGGCTGACAGTGCCTGGAGCAGGTTCACCTTTTGTGGGACGCTCAGCTAGGACACATCTGAGGCCCAAATACCTGGATGACTATGTCCTGAAAGCAGTGCTAGCCAATGCGTGTTGGGAACGGGCAGCAGAATAATCCGCCCCAACACGGGTGGGTGTACTAGTAGTCTACCCAGGGGCCCATTTAGTTGATTAGTTTTACTGATTAGTTTTACCTCCCCTTCCCCCCCACTGGGGGGTGAGGGGTTGGCGGGCCCAGGGGTGTGGGCCTGCCACGCCGGCCACCTGGCGGTCTGGCCTCCCTCTATCGTCCCTCCGGGGGCAGATGCCTGGCTTTCCTGGGGCTTGCTGACCTTAGGCATTTGTGCCCTGTGAGGGTTGGTGGCGCTGCCTTGCCTGCTCGGGGTTCCCGGGGAGTTGCGGGGGGGGAGTTGCTGCAACCAGCCTCCCTTTTCGTATGTTTCCTGACAAACCATTCACACGCACACACTTATGTTGCGCACGCTCTCATATACACGCAAACGGATGCACACACACAAATGTCTCTCCTTTAACAGGTGCGGATACCAGACTCGTGTTGATTCGGTTTGTTTTAGTTGTTTGTTTGTCTTTTTGCGTGTTCCCGTCCCTTTTCTTTCCCCCACACACTTCCTTTCCCTATTCCCCATCCTGTCGGGTCCTCCATGGGTAAAATAATTTAAAGTATTAAAAGTTATTACAGGAGGAGTTTACAACAATATACAGATAGTTAGGTACTGTATAAAGCTCCATTTGGCAAAGTAAATCTGTTTTGGCACAATAAGGGTAACAGTCCTCTGTTCTGCTTACCTAGCTGCCTGACGGGACAAGGGGGGAAAAAAAGTCTATGTTACATGTGTTCTAAGGGGTCTCCCATGTTTTGTAAGGGGAGGTTGTTGTGTGGGGATTTGACATTTGGGGCTTGCTGTAGCCTGTGCCGCGAGGGGTTGAGGGTGATGATGTCAGGCGGGCTACAGCCAATGTATATATTGTGCTGTGTCCTATAATAAAGTTAGTGAAGTGTTCAGTTCAACACGGCTCCGGTCTCATGTTATTCGGACATAACAGTATGCAGACATTATACTTGAAGCCAAAACTATTGTATCACTACAACGCAGACCATGCTTAAGCCTGGTGTCATGGAAATGCATATGAATGGTCGCCCATTTTTGTTATCTGATTCTGTGCAATATAAGAATGATTTTTTTTCCCCACAAGTGGTTCACAAGATCCTTTTACCAGATTGAACAAAGAGCTCTAGTCAGGTTAAAAAAATAGACCTAATGGTTGTGAAAATGAGGAGAGTTCACGGATGGACGGATGGATGGATGGATGGATGAATGGTTTGCATTGTGATATGTAAACCCTCCAAATCAGCCTTCCTCATCCTTTAACATTTCACAGTTAAAGAGTAACAGAGCCACGCTGTGCAGTTTGTGAAACTGCACATTGAAATGCATATAATGTGTATGTGTTTACATTACATGTAAAATCACCTTAAAAGTAGCATGCCATGGTGTCCTGTGGCCTGATAGTTATGTTACATATCCCAAGAACATGTTGCTCAACCAGAGCAATCCCTGGTTTGATAGTCAGACTGATTGTTCCTGCATGTCTCTCCCCATTTCCTGTCTCTGTCTTAAGGCAAAATGCCAACTAAATCTTTTTTTTAAAGTACAGTGCTATAGGTATTTCCATCACAACACATTGGAAGCATATAACATTTGCTTTCCTCACTGCATAGCAACAATGTGCAATGTGTAGACATGTTCTGCCAAGGACAGTAATGTCAAGATTAAGGCTGCATGCCCACCAAGAGCATTTTTTCTACTGGGGAATCTTTTCTGTTCATTTTCTGTGTAGTGCTCAGCACCCTCAATGGAAAAATGCATTTTTTGTCACTGCACTCACAGCGCTGAAAGCTGAAAAGTTCAGCTGAAACTTTCAGCTGAAAGATGCAGCGGAAAGGTTCCTCTCTAACCAGCAAACCAGAATTAGGCAAAAATTCTGGATTTTTTCCTTTTTTTTTCCAAACCAGAATTAGGCAGAAAAAGTCATGATCAATATTTGAAAGCAAAAGCTTGGAAGGATACTGTATGTGTTTTCTGACCAGCTTGATTCAGTTTAGTGTAGTAAGTAGAGTTTCAGTGACTTGCAAGTGACAGGTCAAACAATTGCTAGGATACAGGGTGGAAACTGTTATGTATGTAATACCTGGTGATGAATGAGGCAAGATGAACGTTGCGTCGAACACAGCTTTATTGATGGTAAGGGAACACGGCAGGCACGTGGCGTGGCCACCAGTGTAAGAGAGCGTAGCATGGCGACCCGGCCCACTATATAGGGCAGTGCAGTGATGTGGCAGGAAGTCCATGTCATCACACTGCACATCACAATAAAGTGCCACACTTCCATATACCACATCCCCCCCCCCTTAGAAAAGTCCAAAACCACACACACAATTGAAACCCAGACCAATTTGGGACCCAAATCATGCTCTAAACGAAAACTAATGTACTAAACTGGCCGAACACACACACAAAACAACCTAAAATAGGGCTGGTGGGTGGACTGCCACACAGCCCGCACGGCATGGTGGATTATTCTGCCACCAACTAAACTAAAAAGTCCTTCAGTAAACTAAAAATCACTGCCGTGCTCCTCAACAAAGACACAAACATATATACAATCCCATAACATAACATGCACACACAGAACTATAAACACAACTTTACAGCACAGTCACTTGGGTGGGAGAGGTAGAACCAGCATGGGGGGATCCAGGGCAGCCCCTCGACAAGCGTGCTCCTGGAATCAGCAAGCCCCCAGGACGATGGCTGATCTTCTGGATGGCAGAGCCTAACTCCTTCACCACTAACACCGACTCCCGTCCAGCCTCGTCACCCGGAGCGTTCTCCTGGACACGTCGAAGCTGATTGGCATGCCTCGATGATCCGTCAGACAACCGGAAGTATGCTGCACCCAACTTCGCCATTATGCGCAGACATCCTCGGTGTTTTGCTGGCTGCCGTTTGGCCCATCTTCACCATGGATGTTCATCACTCCGAACCCCAAGTCCAAATCCCTCAGCGGGGCCCGGCTCAGCCTGATGTGGTGCTGCTGAGCATGCAGTAACTCCATGGTCATCGGTCTGGCCCTGTGCTCTTCTAAAACTGACGTAGCGGTCACCGTCGTAGCCCCTGCGGCCAAGCTCCGGAGGCATCTGGGGCTAGCATGGTGTCACTCAGCGAAGCAGGTGCCCCGCCGTCACGCTCTGTACCCCCCTCTACCATGTCCCGAGCGCCGGCACTGAGACTTTCTTGTGCTGAACCTGAGTGAAACTGGTTCTGCTTGACCGCCGTGGTGTCCGTTAGTCCCGCATCCCACACAACGTCTTCTTTAACCATCGGAACCGGAGGGTTCCAGCGGCCACAACCTGACCATTCGTTGCCGGCACCGTTTTTAATGGAAAAACCCAGTCCATAAAACAAATCACAGCCCATGATGTTATCACCTTGCGCTGTCACGTGGAACGTGAAGTCAACCATCTTCACAGACTTGTAACAGACCGTTAACTCCAAAGTCCCAACCATGCCCAGCCTGCCACCTCCATAACCATACAACGGCGCCAGGTTACCTTTAAAGGGCTGATGACACGTTTTTGACATTTTTTAGTATGTTGTGTAAACCCAAAAGTCATTGTCTATGATCAATATAGTATTTACAACAGCACCTGCATAAACTAGTTATCATCAAAAAAACGCAGCCTCTGACTGGACTGTGGTGCTGCCCACAGAATTAAGGGCGACACCCCAATGACGTAATCGACAGAACGAACTCCGGTGTTGTTAATTAGAATGACAGCAGCTTTGTAGCTCACAGTTTCTCTGGTGTCTTGTTTTAATTTTATGGCTATGCCTTCACGTTGTGTCGCAGGCTTAGATAAACAGCAGGCCGTGAAAGACCACATCACACGCTTCAGCTCCAACTGTCATAAGCCTCCTTGTGCGCTTTTAGGCAGGAGGAGCGCACGAGGAGGGGAAGGATTAATGGATTTATGCGCAGCTTTGACCTACTTTCTGTGATCCCATGCTGACATCTCACTGGTCCGGCCACGTCCCGTCTCTCATTATCACCAGCTGATTCAAACTCCCGCTGATCATGTTTCCCGGTCCTTGCCCAGGTGTTTCTCATCACACCATCACCAGCAGTGCGTGTACATATTAGCGGCCGTTTGCCAGTAACGCACTGCTGGTCAATAGTATTGTCATCTGTGCTGTTAATCCACCTAATCCACATAGCACAGGGCCCCCATGATCCCTCCTGCAGGTGGTGAGCCCACTGAAGGGCAGACCCATGTAACTCCTTCGGGCTGAGCCCAGCCGGGTCCCATGGGTGGAAACCCGGCCACCAGACGCTAGCCATCGAGCCCCTCCCCCAGGCCTGGCTCCAGGGTGGGGCCCCGGTAACCCCATACTGGGTGGGCTACACTGAATCCTTGATAGTAGAATTTATCATGAGAGTCTGTTGGATCGTTCTTAGTCTGGCCCTTCACCCAGGACCAGTTTGTCTTGGGTGACCCTATCAGAGGCAAACTGCCCCGGACAACATAGCTCCTGGGATCACTGGGGAATACAACCCCCCCCCACCACCACCACCACCACCACGATAAGGTGACGATCCATTAGGTGGCGGTCAAAGGTGGAGACCTTGGCGGACTGATCCCAAGCTTTCTAAACTGGCTTTTGGTACATGGAATGTCACCTCTCTGGTGGGGAAGGAACCTGAGCTGGTGTACGAGGTCGAGAGATACTGACTAGATATAGTTGGCCTTACCTCAACACATAGCTCCAGTTCTGGAACCAGTCTCCTGGAGAGGGGCTGGAACTTGGCCTTTTCTGGAGTTGCCCCAGGCGAGAGGCGACGAGCGGGGGTGAGTATTCTTGTATCCCCCCACCTTGCTGCCTCTATATTGGAGTTTTCCCCGGTGGATGAAACGGTTGCTTCCCTGCGCCTTCGGGTTGGGAAATGGGTCCTGACTGTGGCGGGTTGATTCAACCCCCCCCCCCCCCCCACAACACACAGGACAGTCAGCTCTTTTCTCTTGGTTTTTCCCGCTGCACTACTGAGATGTAATGTGCCATTCATGTATAGTGATGTAATGTGCCATGCATGTATTGTGATGTAATGTGCCATGCATGTATTGTGATGTAATGTGCCATTCATGTATCGTGATGCAATGTGCCATTCATGTATAGTGATGTAATGTGCCATTCATGTATAGTGTTCATGCGTCCTGTCCTTACTGTGACCTAGAGGCTGAGATCAATATGTAGATGTGCCTTGTAACCTCTTTGTCCGCACCTGGAGCAAAGGCTAGCAAATCTGCCTATTGTTATGTAGGTCTCTTACAAATGCAAATGTCTCATGCCTGTTCTGCAGTCCCTTTGATCAGACCAACTGCTGTGAATCTGCTTTGATGTATTGTTTGAGTTTGGTATAAATACTGCACAGGTTCTGTAACTCACTCTCTCAATCTCACTTCTGCAACTGCTGCTGCTGGACACAGACATTGTGTCTTCCTTCTCTGAGAGCCGTGGGCTCGCTCTCGGCACGCATGCACGGCGCCGGGAGCGGAGCTTGTGACGGCGGTATGATAATAAAACTCTTACTTAAAACCTACAGCAACGCTGCTTATATTTATTATCATCCGCTGCACTGGTGACCCTGAACACGCACATGCTTTGTGCGACGCAGCCTTCTGGTTTGGACGGCCACGCTGGTGAACCGACGCTGAAAAAAACACGCTGCCAGCGAACACAGCAGCCTGACGCAAACAGCTGCTCTCCCTTCGGCTTCAGGGAGACCTCGACGCGGAGCCAACACAGCCGTTCTCCGGACATCACCCACGACCGGGAAAACTGCAGAAAACATCATGGCGTGACCCTCGCCTGAGATCAGGACGTCCACGCTGGACCAGCCGAGGGACACAGAACGTTTTCTCCCTCACACCGCTACTCCTGCCTCTCAGCGATCCTACTCATCTACTCGAGCCTGAGGAACAAAGATCGTCTATTCCCTCCCACCGCTCCAACGCATCTGCATGAGCCTGAGGGACAAAAGATCGTCTATTTCCTCTCACCGCTCCAATGCACCATGGCCAATCTGCAGCCACAGCTCAACCTGGATTTTATCGGCGCCGTCTGCGCCGATCTCCACCTAGATTCTGCACCCTGACTCATCACTCCAGCGGCCCACCCAAGCATGGAACCCCCGCGCGCGCACTGGGGAGTTACGAGGACGGCACACCACGCATGGGACAAGAATGGCTTCACTGACCGCCTTCCTTCTGCTGCACACTGGCCCTGCAGGCTTGCTTGTACACCTGAAGCAAGCACGCAGCTCGCCACTGGATTTTTTAATGGTCTCAGCCACGGCACACAAGGGATTTCAGCCGTCAGCTGTTCCCGGGGGGCTTTAGGGTTGCTCCTGCACCTAAAGCCAACGAGCCGAGTCCCTCTGCTTCTTTTATTTTTTTTTCTCTCAGCCGCTCCTGCTTTTCTTCATGGCCACGAGAGGAGTCAGAGACAAATTTTTCTTCTTGTGATCTCCGCACGCGCAACGGGACAGCCTCTCGACGTCGCGGAGCAGCAAGCAATTTTTGCGTGGCTCGGACGATTTCACAGCCCCTGCCGGCACTTACTACCCCTCCCCTCCCTCCCCCTCCGCCTGCAGCGAGCTTGTCCCACAGCTCGCTCCCATAGATGGGTTATCGAGGTCTCGGCCCCCTGCCGTGCCCTCTGGGGGGGAGCGTGTGGCGGGTTGATTCAACCCCCCCACAACACACAGGACAGTCAGCTCTTTTCTCTTGGTTTTTCCCGCTGCACTACTGAGATGTAATGTGCCATGCATGTATTGTGATGTAATGTGCCATGCATGTATTGTGATGTAATGTGCCATTCATGTATCGTGATGCAATGTGCCATTCATGTATAGTGATGTAATGTGCCATTCATGTATAGTGTTCATGCGTCCTGTCCTTACTGTGACCTAGAGGCTGAGATCAATATGTGCCTTGTAACCTCTTTGTCCGCACCTGGAGCAAAGGCTAGCAAATCTGCCTATTGTTATGTAGGTCTCTTACAAATGCAAATGTCTCATGCCTGTTCTGCAGTCCCTTTGATCAGACCAACTGCTGTGAATCTGCTTTGATGTATTGTTTGAGTTTGGTATAAATACTGCACAGGTTCTGTAACTCGCTCTCTCAATCTCACTTCTGCAACTGCTGCTGCTGGACACAGACATTCTGTCCTCCTTCTCTGAGAGCCGTGGGCTCGCTCTCGGCGCGCATGGCGCCGGGAGCGGAGCTTGTGACGGCGGTATGATAATAAAACTCTACTTAAAACCTACAGCAACGCTGCTTATATTTTTTATCATCCGCTGCACTGACCATCATTTGTGCCTATGCACCAAATGATGTTTCAGAGTACCCACCCTTTTTGGAGTCTGTGACTGGGGTGCTGGAGGGTGCTCCTCTTGGAGACTCCATTGTCCTACTGGGGGACTTCAATGCACATGTGGGCAATGACAGTGAAACATGGAGGGGGGTGATTGGGAGGAACGGCCTGCCCGATCTGAACCCGAGCACAGTTTGTCCACAACGAACACCATGTTCAAGCATAAGGGTGTCCATATGTGCACCTGGCACCAGGACACCCTAGGTCGCCGGTCGATGATCGATTTTGTTATCATGTCATCAAACCTGCGACCATACAGGTATGTCTTGGACACCCGGGTAAAGAGAGGTGCAGAGCTGTCAACTGATCTCCACCTGGTGGTGAGTTGGATCCGATGGCAGGGGAGGAAGCCATTCAGACCTGGTAGACACAAACGTATAGTGAGGGTGTGCTGGGAACATCTGGCTGAGGCCGCTGTCCGGGATGTCTTCAACTCCCACCTCCGGAAGAACTTCAACCACATTCCGAAGGAGTCTGGAGACATGGGGTCTGAATGGGCCATGCTCTCCACCTCTGTTGTTGAAGCGGCGGCCCAGAGCTGCGGCCGCAAGGTGGTCGGTGCATCTCGTGGTGGCAACCCTCAAACCAAGTGGTGGACACCAGTGGTGAGGGGGGCCATTAAGCTGAAGAAGGAGTCCTATCAAGCTTGGTTGGCTTGTGGGACTCCCGAAGCAGCTGAGGTGTACCGGCAAGCCAAGCAAGAGTGCAGCTCGGGTGGTTGCTGAAGAAAAAACCCGAGTATGGGAGGAGTTCGGTGAGGCCATGGAACAAGACTTTCGGTCGGCCTCGAAGAGATTCTGACAAACTGTCCGGCGGCTCAGGAGGGGAAAGCAGCTCCCTGTTCACACTGTGTATGGTGCGGATGGGGCACTGTTGACTTCGACTGGGGATATCGTCGGGCGGTGGAAGGAATACTTTGAGGATCTCCTCAATCCGACTGATACGCCTTCCACAGAGGAAGCAGGGTTTGGGGACGAGGGGGACGACTCGCCTATCACAGGGGTTGAGGTCGCCAAGGTGATTAAAAATCTCCTTGGTGGCTGGGCCCCGGGGGTGGACGAGATTTGCCCCGAGTACCTCAAGGCCCTGGATGTTGTAGGGCTGTCATGGTTGACACACCTCTGCAACATTGCGTGGAGGTCAGGGGTAGTGCCTTTGGCATGGTAAACCGGGGTGGTGGTTCCTCTTTTCAAAAAAGGGGACCGGAGGGTGTGCTCCAACTTTAGAGGGATCAAACTCCTCAGCCTCCCTGGTCTATGCCAAGGTACTGGAGAGGAGAGTCCGGCCGTTGGTCGAACCTCGGATTCAGGAGGAGCAATGTGGTTTTCTTCCTGGCCGTGGTACATCGGACCAGCTCTTTACCCTCTCGAGAATTCTCAAGGGTTTGTGGGAGTTTGCCCAACCAGTTTACATGTGTTTTGTGGACTTGGAGAAGGCATTTGACCGTGTCCCTTGTGGTTTTTTGTGGGGGTGCTTCGAGAGTATGGGGTATCGGGCTTGTTGTTACGAGCTAGTCGGTCTCTGTACGACCATTGTGAGAGTTTGGTTTGTATTGCCAACACTCGGTCGGAGTCATTCCCAGTGAGAGTTGCACTCCGCCAGGGCTGCCGTTTGTCACCGATCCTGTTCATAATTTTTATAGACAGGATTTCTAGGTGCAGCCAGGGAGCGGAGGGTGTCATGCTTGGTGACCACAGGATCTCATCTCTGTTGTTTGCAGATGATGTTGTCCTGTTAGCTTCATCCACCAATGACCTACAGCTCTTGCTGGTACAGTTTGCCGCTGAGTATGAAGCGGCTGGGATGAGAATCAGCACCTCCAAATCCGAGTCCATGGTCCTCAACCGGAAAAAGGTGGATTGTCCTCTCCGGGTTGGGGACAGGCTCCTGCCCCAAGTGGAGGAGTTTAAGTATCTTGGGATCTTATTCACAAGTGAGGGGAAAATGGAGCGAGAGATTGACAGACGGATTGGAGCAGCATCTGCAGTGATGCGGACGTTGTACCGGTCAGCTGTGGTGAAGAGGGAGCTTAGTTCTAAGGCAAAGCTGTCAATTTACCAGTCAGTCTACGTTCCTACTCTCACCTATGGTCACGAGCTTTGGGTAATGACCGAAAGAACAAGATCGCGGATACAAGTGGCTGAAATGAGCTTTCTCCGTAGGATTGCTGGACTCACCCTCAGAGATAGGGTGAGGAGCTCAGTCATCCGAGAGAGGCTCAGAGTAGAACCGCTGCTCCTCCACATTGAAAGGAGTCAGTTGAGGTGGTATGGGCATCTGATTAGGATGCCTCCTGGACGCCTCCCACTTGAGGTGTTTCAGGCACATCCCACTGGGAGGAGACCCCGGGGCAGACCCAGGACTCGCTGGAGAGACTATGTCTCCCAGCTGGTCTGGGAACACCTTGGTATCCTCTCTGAAGAGCTGGAGCAGGTGGCTGGGGAGAGGGAAGTCTGGGCTTCTCTGCTTGAACTGCTGCCTCCGTGACCCGGACCTCCGGAAAAGTGATAGAAGATGGATGGATGGATGGATGGATCTGTGCTGTTAGTCTGCCAGTATTTTCAGCACTCTCACGATGTTAGTCACTCTATGTTCGCTGTGGTTCTCGTGCATCCTTGAAGCGATGTCGGCTCTGGGGCACACCTGTGGCTAACACGTCTCCTCTCATTTGTTCTCTGGGCAATGCCAACCCCCAAACGCCATCAGTAAGTGTGTTTTTTGTACGTCTTCACCTTTTTGGGAATTGTCTGTCTTTCTGTATTAAATGTGCTGTGGTGAACCCTGCACGTAAATCCTTGTTATTTCATCCTCCCTCTCCGTGCCCTGCATAAGAGCGCATGGAGAGTCATGACAAGGAGCGCAGGAGGAGGGGAAGGAAGAATGGATTTACGCGCATGATTCACCACAGCACATGTATTGAACATAAAGACTGATGCCAAAAGACTGATCCCTGGGCCGACATCGCCCAGCAAACATGGAGAGGAGACATGTTAACCACGGTAGCGCCCCAGAGCCGACTTCGCTACAAGGGGCGCAACAGAACCACGGCTGTGTGGAGTGGCTAACACGTCGTGATAGTGTTGGCAATATTGGCTGGCTGACAAAACGCCAGATGATGCACGCAAAACATGAACAGCTGACTGTCACTCTCTGAGTCTGACTCGCTAGGCATGATGCCCGCTTAGCACAAAAGAAACCTATATGGTCTGATGCCCCCAGATTCTTCGTTGTCATCCCATTCTCCAGAACTATAATCGTCTGAAGATTGGACAACAGAAACCAATTCCAAACTACATGTGCTGAAACCATCGTCGATGTTTTGTACCGCTTCCATCCTGTGTGTACAATGGGCAGCCAAGCGCTGTGTTCTGTCAATGACGCTACAACATGGCCGGGGGGGGGGGGGGGGGGTTCCAGCCACTGACGTAATTGGTGACAATGGTGCTCATGAAAACGTTGGATATTCGCGTGAAGCCTGTTTGACTTAGAACTGCACAGACCAACTTATTTCATCATATTGTATTATGTGTTGAAAAATTACATGAAGTCAAAAACGTGTCATCAGCACTTTAATCCTGTAGTGGGGGAAGAACTTCCTTACCGTGACCCAGTTTGGCAACGACTCCTCCGTCGCTGTATCAAGCAACAGTGGCACCTCCACGCCGTCCAGCTCCACTGCGCAATACGTGTACCCGTTTGTGCTGGGGGACACCGTATGGATGGTTGTTGGGGATGGGCAGAGTGATTTCTTCCCTGGGCTCTCCGGTTCAGATACATAGCACACTCTAGCATAATGGTTCAAGTGTCCACATCTGCTACAATGCTTTCCTCTTGCCGGGCAGTCCTTTGCCTTATTTCGGTGCGCTGCAGACCCACAACCCTTGCACAGAGGTTTTCCTGGGGTAGACCTTCGGCTGGCAGCACTGGTTTCCATAACGTCATCATTCAAGCTATCTTTGCTTTCCGAATCCGCAACATTTGACATGGCGGGCAGCTCCAGCGGCCTCTGTGATTGACACCAGGTTAACTCCAAAGCTAGCTTGTCTGCGGCCTCCAACTGGAGAGCTAGTTGCTATCCCTCAATGCGGCGCTGCACGTGTGCTCCACTCGCTGGTCATGCACCATTTCATCTTCCAACAGCCCAAAGCGGCACTTGCTAGCTAGCTGCCTCAAGTTGGCGACAAGCTGATGGATAGGCTCACCGATCTGTTGATGTCGCTGCCGAAAATGAATCCTCCGGACAGTCACGCTATCTGGGGTGAGAAAATGGTTGGCTAGCAGCTCCAAGATGTCCTCAAATGAGTCTGATGTGCTGGATGTCCACAGGACTTGCTGGCCCTCAATACCCAGGTTATGGACAAGAAGCGCACGTGCCCTTAGCTTTTCAAGCTGCCCAGGTCCAGCGCGGTGATGTAGGTCTCTAAAGCCTTGAACCATCTAGGCCAAGGCACCGGTGGTTCACCCGGGAGCTCGAGGAAGGGCGAAGTGGTGTTATACACGCCCCCATGAGTTAATCCTCAGTCGCCAAATGTTATGTATGTAATACCTGGTGATGAATGAGGCTAGATGAAGGTTGCATCAAACACAGCTTTATTTATGGTAAGGGAACATAGCAGTAACACGGCAGGCACCCGGCATGGGCACCAGTGTAAGAGACCGTAACATGGCAGCCCGGCTCACGATATAGGGCAGTGCAGTGACGCGGACTTCCTGCCATGTCACCACACTGCCCTATATCGTGGGCCGGGCCGCCATGTTACAGTCTCTTACACCTCCAAAATGTAATGGGTTTGTGTGTAGGCCACGAGCCAGCTCTGGTGAAAGCTGCATCAAAGTCTATCCAGTAGTTTTGGGGAATTCTTGCGAACACACTGTGAAGGCATACCTCCACCAAAGAAGCTTTGGTGGAGGTATGCATTCTTGGATCCATCCATCCATCCATCCATCCATCTTCTACCACTTTTCTGGAGGTCCGGGTCACGGAGGCAGCAGTTCAAGCAGAGAAGCCCAGACTTCCCTCTCCCCAGCCACCTGCTCCAGCTCTTCAGAGACAACACCAAGGCGTTCCCAGGCCAGCTGGGAGACATAGTCTCTCCAGCGAGTCCTGGGTCTGCCCCCGGGTCTCCTTCCAGTGGGATGTGCCCGAAACACCTCAAGTGGGAGGCGTCCAGGAGGCATCCTGATCAGATACCCATACCACCTCAACTGGCTCCTTTCAAAGCGGAGGAGCAGCAGTTCTACTCTGAGCCTCTCTCGGATGACTGAGCTCCTCACCCTATCTCTGAGGGTGAGTCCAGCAATCCTATGGAGAAACCTCATTTCAGCCGCTTGTATCCGCGATCTCGTTCTTTCGGTCATTACCCAAAGCTCGTGACCATAGGTGAGAGTAGGAATGTAGATTGACTGGTAAATTGACAGCTTTGCCTTAGAACTAAGCTCCCTCTTCACCACAACAGACCAGTACAACATCCACATCACTGCAGATGCTGTTCTGATCTGTCTGTCAATATCTCGCTCCATTCTCCTCTCACTCGTGAATAAGACCCCAAGATACTTAAACTCCTCTACTTGGGGCAGGAGCCTGTCCCCAACCCGGAGAGGACAATCCACCTTTTTCCGGTTGAGGACCATGGACTCGGACTTGGAGGTGCTGATTCTCATCCCAGCCGCTTCACACTCAGCGGCAAATCGTCCCAGCAAGAACTATAGGTCATTGCTGGATGAAGCCAACAGGACAACATCATCTGCAAACAACAGAGATGAGATCCTGTGGTCACCAAGCATGACACCCTCCATTCCCTGGCTGTGCCTAGAAATCCTGCCCATAAAAATTATGAACAGGATCGGTGGCAAAGGGTAGCCCTGGCAGAGTCCAACTCTCACTGGGAATGAGTCCGATCGAGTGTTGGCAATACAAACCAAACTCTCACAATGGTCGTACAGAGACCGACTAGCTCGTAACAACAAGCCCGATACCCCATACTCCCGAAGGACCCCCCATAAAAAACCACGAGGGACACGGTTGAATGCCTTCTCCAAGTCCACAAAACACATGTAAACTGGTTGGGTAAACTCCCACGAACACTCGAGGTCCGATATGCCACGGCCAGGACGAAAACCACATTGCTCCTCCTGAATCCGAGGTTCGACCAACGGCCGGACTCTCCTCTCCAGTACCTTGGCATAGACCTTCCCAGGGAGGCTGAGGAGTGTGATCCCTCTAAAGTTGGAGCACACCCTCCGGTCCTCTTTTTTGAAGAGAGGAACCACCACCCCGGTTTACCATGCCAAAGGCACTACCCCTGACCTCCACGCAATGTTGCAGAGGCGTGTCAACCATGACAGCCCTATAACATCCAGGGCCTTGAGATACTCAGGGCGAATCTCGTCCACCCCTGGGGCCTGGCCACCAAAGAGATTTTTAACCACCTTTGCGACCTCAGCCCCTGTGATAGGCGAGTCGTCCCCCTCGTCCACAAGCTCTGCTTCCTCTGTGAAAGGCATATCAGTGGGATTGAGGAGATCCTCGAAGTATTCCTTCCACCGCCCGACGATATCCCCAGTCGAAGTCAGCAGCGCCCCATCCACACCATACATAGTGTGGACAGGGAGCTGCTTCCCCCTCCTGAGCCGCCGGACAGTTTGCCACAGTCTCTTCGAGGCTGACCAAAAGTCTTGTTCCATGGCCTCACCAAACTCCTCCCATACCCGAGTTTTCAGCAACCACCTGAGCTGCACTCCGCTTGGCCTGCCGGTACACCTCAGCTGCTTCGGGAGTCCCACAAGCCAACCAAGACTGATAGGACTCCTTCTTCAGCTTAATGGCCCCCCCTCACCACTGGTGTCCACCACTTGGTTCGGGGGTTGCCACCACGAGATGCCCCGATGACCTTATGGCCAAAGCTCTGGGCTTCAACAATAGAGGTGGAGAATTTTTAGATTTTTTTTAGATTTAGTATACTTTATTGATCCCCAGAGGGGAAATTGAGGGCATCCACCACCTGGATGGATGAAGCAGCCATGATACAGCGCTATCTCTTAACCATTCACACACACATTCACACCCAGGGCCACTTTAGAGTCTCCAATTAACCTAACCTGCATGTTTTTGGCATGTGGGAGGAAACCGGAGAAATCCCGGAGTAAACCCATGCAAACACGTGGAGAACATGCAAACTCCACACAGATCACTGTTGGTCGGGGGCTGGGATCGAACCCACGATCCCACGATCCCCACGATCCCCCGGCCAAGGGTAAACTATGCTGCCGCAGTCCACCGTGTAGCCCAAATGGGCCAGAATATGGCCCATTCAGACTCCATGTCTCCAGACTCCCTCGGAATGTGGATGAAGTTCTTCCGGAAGTGGGAGTTGAAGACATCCCGGACAGGGGCCTCAGCCAGACGTTCCCAGCACACCCTCACTATACTTTTGTGTCTACCAGGTCTGAATGGCATCCTCCCCTGTCATTGGCTCCAACTCACCACCAGGTGGTGATCAGTTGACAGCTCTGCACCTCTCGTTACCGGAGCGTCCAAGACATACGGTCGCAGGTCTGATGACACGATAACAAAATCTATCATCGACCTGCGACCTAGGGTGTCCTGGTGCCAGGTGCACATATGGACACCCTTATGCTTGAACATGGTGTTCGTTATGGACAAACTGTGGTTTGCACAGAAGCCCAATAACTGAACACCACTCGGGTTCAGATCAGGCAGGCCGTTCCTCCCAATCACCCCCTTCCAGGTTTCACTGTTGTTGCCCACGTGCGCATTGAAGTCCCCCAGTAGGACAATGGAGTCTCCAAGAGGAGCACTCTCCAGCACCCCAGTCAGAGAATCCAAAAAGGGTGGGTACTCTGAAACATCATTTGGTGCATAGGCACAAATGATGGTCAGGACCCGTTTCCCAACCCGAAGGCGCAGGGAAACAACCCTTTGGTCCACTGGGGAAAACTCCAATATAGAGGCAGCAAGGTGGGGGGATACAAGAATACTCACCCCTGCTTGTCGCCTCTCGCCCGGGGCAACTCCAGAGTAGGCCAAGGTCCAGCCCATCTTCAGGAGACTGGTTCCGGAACCGGAGCTATGTGTTGAGGTGAGGCCAACTATATCTAGCCGGTATCTCTCAACCTCATGCACCAGCTCAGGCTCCTTCCCCATCAGAGAGGTGACATTCCACATACCAAAATCCAGTTTAGAAAGCTTGGGATCAGTCCACCAAGGTCTCCGCCTTTGACCGCCACCTGAGCCACATAGCACCGGATCCCCATGATCCCTCCTGCAGGTGGTGAGCCCACTGAAGGGCAGACCCATGTAACTCCTTTGGGCTGAGCCTGGCCCGGTCCAGTGGGCGGAAACCCGGCCACCAGACACTAGCCATCGAGCCCCTCCCCCAGGCCTGGCTCCAGGGTGGGGCCCCGGTAACCCCATACCAGGCGGGGTACACTGAATCCTTGTTCTAGTATTTATCATGAGAGTCTGTTGGATCATTCTTAGTCTGGCCCTTCACCCAGGACCAGTTTGTCTTGGGTGACCCTATCAGAGGCAAATTGCCCAGTGATCCTAGGATCACTGGGGCACGCAAACCCCCCACCATGATAAGGTGATGATCCATGAGGGGTGCATTCTTGGATCATCGCCAAAATGTAATGGGTTCCTCTGTAGGCCAAGGACCACCTCTGGTGAAAATTACATCCAAATTCATCCAGTAGTTTTTGTGTAATCCTGTTGCACAAATACACACAAGGTCCTTGGTGAAGGTATGCACTCGCAGATCACAAAAATGTAATGGGTTCATCCTTGGCCCAAGGGCTACCTCTGGTGAAAATTTCATCAAAATCTGTCCTTTAGTTTTTGCGTAATCCTGCTAACAAACAGACAGACAGACAGACAAACCACCCCGATTACATTACCTCCTTGGCAGAGGTAAAAATCTAACTAACCTATTATCATCCAGCAAGGACAGTAAAGTGTCTGTCCTACATTGTCCGTGGAAAAGGTGTAAAATTCTGGCACCAGAAAGTAAAAGTCCTAGCAAACCAGTTGATTCAGCTAAGGGTAGTATCTCACAGATCGGTGAATGTGGACCAATGTAACGATTTTTAGATTTGCCAACTTTAGTGAAGAATACATCCATCCATCCATCTATCAATCCATCCATCCATCCATCCATCCATCCATCTATCCATCTATCCATCTATCCAGCCAGCCAGCCAGCCAGCCAGCCATCTTCTACCGCTTTTCCGGAGGTTCAAGTCATGGAGGCTGCAGTTCAAGAAGAGAAGCCCAGACTTCCCTCTCCCCAGCCACCTGCTCCAGCTCTTCAGAGAGGATATCAAGGTGTTCCCAGACCAGCTGGGAGACATAGTCTGTCCAGCAAGTCCTAGGTCTGCCCTGGGGTCTCCTCCCAGTGGGAAGTGCCCAAAACACCGCAAGTGGAAGGCGTCCAGGAGGCATCCTGATCATATGCCCAAACCACCTCAACTGGCTCCTTTCAATGTGGAGGAGTAGCGGTTCTACTCTGAGTCCAGCAATCCTACAAAGAAAGCTCATTTCAGCCACTTGTATCCGCGATCTCATTCTTTTGGTCATTACCCAAAGCTCGTGACCATAGGTGAGAGTAGGAACGTAGATTAGACTAGTAAATCGACAGCTTTGCCTTAGAGCTTAGCTCCCTCTTCACCACAACAGACCAGTACAATGTCTGCATCACTGCA
The DNA here is from genome assembly GCA_020510985.1 of Pholidichthys leucotaenia. NCBI lineage: Eukaryota > Metazoa > Chordata > Actinopteri > Cichliformes > Pholidichthyidae > Pholidichthys > Pholidichthys leucotaenia. The sequence continues at coordinate 97,432,124 of CM035843.1, forward strand.
GATGCTGCTCCGACCTGTCTGTCAATATCTCGCCTCATTTGTGAATAAGACCCCAAGATACTTAAACTCCACCACTTGGGGCAGGAGCTTGTCGCCAGCCTGGACATTCTGAAGAATGCTGGAAAAATTAAGCCAGTATCCACCAGAGCAGCGAATGCTGAATAACATTCACGAACGTTGCGATTGTTGAGTTTCATCAGGGTTCATAAAAAGGTTGCAAAACAGTTCACGTACAGTTTGTAAGATCACAAACAGTTTTGTCATAAAGATTCTTAAACAGTTGCTAGTGTTGATTACTAAGCAAACCAAAAAGAACTTTAGCTACATGTGTTACAACCGTTCTAAGTATGCAAATGCTTATAACTATTTTGCAAATGTTTTGGAACTGTTGGTAAAAAAAATACATTTGATGATAAGAAAAACTGTTTGTGAACTATTTTGCAACCTTTTACAAACCCTGAAGAAACCCACCAATCACTCGTGAACATTTGCTGCTCTATGAGATACAGGCTTAAGCACAGCCCCCAATGGTGGAAGTAATGAGTTCATTTAACTGGCTATAAGATTAGAATTAGCTGGGCCAGTGAATGGCTGCAAATACAGGATAGGACTTGTACTTTCTGTTACTTTTACACCTGTGGTCCCATGGTGTTTTCAAGTATGTTGCTTTATTCTGTATTTTTATTAAAAAATCAATAAAAAGCAACGCCTGCTTGGTTATATTTTCATTTACTTTTTCTTCGATACTCACTATAATGGATAATCAATATTTGCCCAACTTATTTCTTCTTCAAAGTTAATTAAGAGGTTTGGTTATTTGGCTTTTCAGGATGAAGATGACGCACCGGGCGTACCAACCTCTACATCCCACTACGAGCAGATATCTGCAGCTGAAATGGGATCAGGCTACCTATGCTCTACACAGAAGAAAAGTTAGGACAATCATGTATTTGAGTTTTGAAATACACTATATTACCAAAAGTAAGCACCAGTGCACAAAGCAAGGTCCATAAAGACATAGGTGACCTCAACCCAACAGAACATCTTTGGGGCAAATTAGAGCAGAAACTGTGAGCCAGCCTCCACTCTATAGGTTTAGGTTTAGGAGTGTGTTTATAGAAATTTTTGACCATTTTTCCAGAAGCACATTTGTGAGGTCAGGCACTGATGTTGGACGAGAGAGCCTAGCTTGAAGTCTTTGCTCTAATTCAACCCAAAGGTGTTATAGCAGGTCGAGGTCAGGGCTTTGTGCAGGCCAGTCAAACTTCTCCACACCAGACTCGCTCATCCATGTCTTTATGTACCTTGCTTTGTGCATTGGTGCCCAGTCATTTTGAGGGGTGTCCTAATACATTTGGCAATATAGTATATCTTGATATCTTCCTTGTGCATCCCTGTTGGCCCACACCCTTAAGATTTTTGTGCAGGCTTAAGCTATCCAGGAACAGTATGATGAAATTATTATAGCTGTTTGCAACAGTGTGTCTCTGTTCTACTTTGATTTTTTTTTTCTCTAAGGTGAAATCAGCTAAGCCAACAGTAGACACTGCTCCACCAGAGACATACAGACTTCAAATTCTCAAAGTGAAGAAACATGAGGTTGTCCTTTATGTGAAAAATATAAATAAATGCTGCAGCAGTTGTTACACTTTTACACATCATTCAGTAGATTGAACTTCCACCTCTGCTATTGTTTTTATCCACATTTGCTGTGTTAACCTGGAACATGAGCAGACTATGAAGATTCAGAGGGACAACGATAAATTACAGGTGAAAATATCACATATTATGAGGACAACGGGGGGCGTTGACAACAAGAATTACTATACAAAGAAAAGGTTTGCAGCTTTCTAGTCACTGGTGTAACTTTAAGAAGCTGGACATGGAGATTAATGTGCACAACATTTCATTTTCTTTCCTGTAGCCTTGGTAAAGAGAGACGACAGCGGGAGGCCGTCCAGATCACCACTGAGAATCAAAGGCTCTCTCGTCGTTTGAATGAGTGCAGGCCTAACTATGATTGCAAGAAGTGGCATGAGGATTGGCTCAAAACACAGGAGCTGTTGTCCAACATATCACATTACCCAAAAACAAGAGCAAATCAGCAAAAGGTTGTTTTTCCACTTGATATTACAACCTATTTATGCATCATCATAATATAGATTATATAAGAAAAATAATAAATTCTACATTATTTTCTGTTAATTCAAGGGACACAGAAAGCCCACCAAAATGAGTTGTGACTGTGCTGGTGCAACCATGGAGGGACCTGAACAAACAAAGGCAAATGACAAAGCAGACTCTGAAGAAAATGAAAATAGGAAAGAAAGTAGCAGCGAAGTAGATGGAAATGAAAACAGGAAAGAAATAATTGGGAAAGAAGTTGAAGATGAAAACAGCAAGGAAACTATGAGGGAAGAAGAAGAACACAGAAAGGAAAATGTGAAAGAAATTATCAGGAAAGATGATGAAACTGAAAATGGGAAAGAAACAACCAGGGAAGAGGATGAAAATAGGAAGGAGGAAAACAAAACTAGGAAAGAAACCACTAAGAAAGAGAGAGAAAATGAAGACGATGAAGACATCAAGAATGAAGATGAAATTGAAAATGTGAACAAACCTCTTGAGAAAGAAGGTAAAAAATGAAAATGGGAAGGATGAAAACAACCACTAAGAAACCAGAGTGAAAATGAAGATGACAAACTTCATGAAAATGAAAACAATGAAGGAAACATCAAGAAGGAAGATGAAACTGAAAATGTAAAGGAAACCCTGGGGGGGAAGAAGTTGAAAATGAAAATAGGAAGGGCAAAAAGGAAACTCGGAAAGAAACCAATGAGAGTGAAAATGAAAATGAAAAAGTTGATGAAAATGAGAATGAGAAAGAAAACATTAACAATGAAAATGAAACTAAAAATGTGAAGGAAGACCTTGGAGAGGTTGAAAATAGGAAGAACAAAACGGAAACTAGGAAAGAAACCAAAGAGAGTGAAAATGACAAAGCTGATGAAAAGAGAATGAGAAAGAAAACATTAACAATGAAGATGAAACTGACAATGTGAAGGAAGGACTTGGAGAAGAAATTGAAAATGAAAATAGGAATAACAGACACAAAGCCACTCAAAGAGAGTGAAAATGACAAAGTTGATGAAAATGAGAATGAGAAAGAAAACACTAACAATGAAGATGAATTTGAAAATGTGAAGGAAGCCTTTGGGGAAGAAATTAAAAATGAAAATAGAAAGGATGAAAATGAAGCAAGAATAGAAACCACTGGAAAACATGATGAAAATGATAATGGAAAAGAAGGAAAAGAGATTGAAAACAAAAATGGAAAAGAAACCACTGGAAAAGATGACAAAAACAATAATGGGACAAACATCACTGAGGAGAATGAAAATGAAAATAAGAAAGAAGAAGGGAAGAGGAAGAAGAGAAACACAATGACACTGCTGAACACTAACCACCCCAAAAGGTCCTTCAGAAAAAATAAACGTGGAGCTGAGAAAAAAGTATCCCTGGTTTTTTATTCTATCTACCGTGGTGTGAAAAAGTGTTTGCCCCCTTCCAGATTTCTCTTTTTTTGTATGTTTGTCACACTTAAATGTTTCAGATCATCAAACAAATTTAAATATTAGACAAAGATAACACAAGTAAACACAAAATGCAGTTTTTAAATGAAGGTGTTTATTATTAAGGGTAAAAAAAAGACCTACGTGGCCCTGTGTGAAAAAGTGATTGCCCCCTCTGTTAAAACATAAATTAACTGTGGTTTATCACGTCTTTGGAAAGCTGAGTTCAATTTCTCTAGCTACACCCAGGCCTGCTTACTGCCACACGTGTTCTCAATCAAGTAATCATTTAAATAGGACCTGCCTGACAAGGTGAAGTAGACCAAAAGAGCCTCAAAATCCTAAAGATCCAAAAGAAATTCAGGAAAAAATGAGAAACAAAGCAATTGAGATCTATCAGTCTGGAAAAGGTTATAAAGCCATTTCTAAAGCTTTGGAACTGCAGCGAACCACAGTGAGAGCCATTATCCACAAATGGCGGAAATATGGAACAGTGGTGAACCTTCCCAGGAGTGGCCAGCCTGCCAAAATTACCCCAAGAACGCAGCAACGACTCAAGAGGTCACAAAAGGTCACAAAAGACCCCACAACAACATCCAAAGAACTGCACGCCTCACTTGCCTCAGTTAAGGTCAGTCTTCATGACTCCACCATAAGAAAGAGACTGGGTAAAAATGGCCTGCATGGCAGAGTTCCAAGATGAAAACTGCTGTTGAGCAAAAAGAACATAAAGGCTCGTCTCAGTTTTGCCAGAAAACATCTTGATGGCCCCCAAGACTTTTGGGAAAATACTCTGTGGACTGATAAAAGTTGACCTTTTCGGAAGGTGTGTGTCCCATTACATCCAGCGTAAAAGTAACACAGCATTTCAGAAAAGGAACATTGTACCAACAGTAAAATATGGTGGTGGTAGTGTGATGGTCTGGGGCTGTTTTGCTGCTTCAGGACCTGGAAGACTTGCTGTGATAGATGGAACCATAAATTCTGCTGTCTGTGGGGAGCATAGAATAAAGAGACTGAATAGTGTTTGATTCAGATTTATTCAAGCATCCATCCCCAGCCTGCTCTCTCCAATAAGCAGGAAGAAAGAGAGAGAGCTACATCCAAGCTTCACATTTTATACCATTTCCTATACAGGCTTGTCACACACAGGAGGGATCACATATCCCCGTCAAAACCCCTTATTGACATTTCTCCTCCCTCCAGCCTTCAGTCTCCCACCTGCCTCCTGAAGGTCGGGAAGTCCTTTGTTCGCACCCCCGTCCTCTTCGTTGTCCCCCGCAGGTGGTCCAGACTTATTGTCCTCTTTGTCGTGAGGTCAATCTTCATATGTTATCTCAGCATCCCTTTTATGCTCACACATATGCATGCACAAATACACCGCTACATACATCCCTTTAATGCTTAAACATATGTATGTACAAATCCACAGCCATATAACCCCCCCAAACGATGAACAATGGGCAATACATTAAAATTCTGTGAACATGTTACTATCAACAGTACAGCCAACATCAAACACTCAGTCTGTGCGCCGCCTGGGCTTCAACCGTCTCCCGAATCTGCTGTAAGCGGGCCCAGCCTTGCCTGCTGCGCCCTTCTGCCCAGGCTCTGTTGACTGAGGAAGAGAGTGGTTATTTGATCCCTGCGGGGGCTCCGAGACGCTCCCCCTGGGGGGTCTGCCGCGTCGAGGTGCCCTCGCTACCGGTACAGACTCGTCATTCATCACAAAAGCAGGTTTTAGTCTGTCAATACTAACTGTCTCTTTTCTGTCTCCCAAATCCAGCACGAAATGCTTATCACCTGTCTCCAGCACTCTATATGGCCCGTCGTACGGGGGTCTGAGGGTTGATCTTAGAGCCTCGTGCCTGACAAAAACGAACTCAGCATTTTTTAAAGCTTTGGGGACAAAAACGCGCGGAAAAATGTGATGAACGGGGCCCGGGAGCACGTCCGCTCCCGTGCCGACTCGCGGCCCAAGAGCCGGGAGGAGGGCCGGCTCTGCGTGCTCTGGTAAAAACTCAAACTCGCCTGGCAGCCTGAGAGGTTGTGCGAACACCAGCTCCGCTGGGGAGGCATCTAAATCCTCCTTGGGAGCAGAACGCAACCCTAATAAAACCCATGGTAGTTTGTTTACCCAATCTGCATCCGTGAGTGACGCTCTGAGTGCTGCCTTCAAAGACCTATGAAAGCGCTCGCATAAACCATTAGCCTGAGGGTGATAAGCAGTAGTGCGGTGAATTTTTGCTCCTAATCCGTTGGCCATCGCTGACCAAAGCTCAGAGACGAATTGAGGCCCTCTATCGGACGTAATATCCGACGGAACGCCAAAACGCGCTACCCAAGCCGTTAAAAAAATGCGAGCCACCTCCGCGGCCGTGGTTATCGCCAGTGGGACCACTTCCGGCCAATGCGTGGTTCGGTCCACCATTGTCAAAAGATGTGTGAACCCCTGTGACGCCGGTAGGGGGCCCACGAGGTCGACATGCACGTGGTTGAACCTTCTGGCCAGAATGCGAAATGGTTCTAAAGGGGCCCTTGTGTGCTTGTGGATTTTGGCCCGTTGACAGGACATGCAGGCCTTTGCCCACTCCTTCATGTGCTTGCGCAGGCTCGGCCAAACAAACTTTTCCACTACCATTTTCACCGAAGCGCGCACTCCCGGGTGCGCCAGCGAGTGGACTGAGTCAAAAACGCGGCGGTGCCACGCGGCCGGAACCACCGGGCGTGGGCGCCCGGTCGACACATCGCAGATTAGGGGGGGTGTACCGGTTTGTAAACACTTGCTCTCCAGCCTTAACCCTGTTGGTCCAGACTGGAGCGTGCGCACGTCTGCGTCTGCACCCTGCTCTGCCACCATGGCTGCGTCATCTGTACCCACATGAACTGGGGCTGCGCGCGCTCCCGCGCTGCTACTCCGCTGCGTGGCCGCGGTGGCATGGTCCGCCTCTGCGCGCGCCGGTGCCATGACCACGCGCGAGAGGCAGTCTGCCACCACGTTGAGTTTACCCGCTACGTGCCGAATGTCAGTGGTAAATTCCGAAATTGCGGCCAGCTGCCTCTGCTGCCTGCCTGACCACGGGTCTGAAATTTTGGACATGGCATATGTGAGCGGCAGCCAAGGCTTTTTTCACCTTTGTGAACGCGCGCTCCCGCTCTGGGGACCATTCCACAGCATTGGATGGTTTTTGTTTCTTGAGCGCGGCATATAACGGCTGCATGAGTTGTGCTGCGTGGGGCAGGAAACGGTTATAAAAATTCACCATCCCTAAAAATTCCTGCAATGACTTGACCGTTTGTGGTCGGGGAAAATCTGCCACTGCGCGCACTTTATCCGGTAACGGAACTGCCCCTTCTGGGGAAACGCGATGGCCCAAAAAATCGATCTGCGCGATGCCAAACTGGCACTTGGCCGGGTTAATTATTAAGCTGTGCTCTCCCAACCTCCTAAAAACCACGGTGAGGTGTTTTTCGTGTTCTTCCTCTGAAACACTGGTGACCAAAATGTCGTCGAGGTACACAAACACAAAAGGGAGATCGCGTAACACGGCATCCATCATCCGTTGGAACGTCTGCGCCGCCCCTTTAAGACCAAACGGCATGCGTAGAAACTCAAAAAGTCCGAACGGTGTTATCACCACTGTTTTAGGAATGTCCTCCGGCCGGACCGGAACTTGGTGGTAGCCGCGAACCAGGTCTATTTTGGAAAAAATGCGCGCCCCCGCCAGGTGTACTGAAAAATCCTGGATGTGTGGGATGGGGTAACGATCGTGTGCTGTGGCGTTGTTCAACCTGCGGTAATCGCCGCACGGTCTCCAGGAGCCATCAGCTTACGGGACCATATGCAGCGGCGAAGCCCATGGGCTTTTCGAACGGCGAATGATGCCCAGCCTCTCTAGGCTGGCGAACTCTTCGCGCGCTATGGAGAGCTTGGCAGCATCTAAGCGCCGAGCCTTCGCAAAGACGGGGGGGCCAGATGTAGTGATAAAATGCTCCACCCCGTGTTTTGCGACCGTCGCTGAAAAAGTGGGTACCGTGAGTGCTGGAAACTGGGTGAGGAGTGTGTGGAACTTACCACCTGCTGCGGTGACGTTGGTCTGTACTGGTGGCGGGGACACTCGAGCTGAACAGGGAAGATAGTAAAAAGAGAGTGCATTTACCAGCCGCCTATTGGCAAGATCAACTAACAGACCATGTGAGCACAGAAAATCAGCGCCTAACATGTTGAAACTCACCGCCGCTATGACAAAAGTCCATTCATATGTGCGGCCATGTAAGCGTAAAGACAAAGTTCTTTTCCCGTAAGTGTTGGTGCTTGAGCCGTTTGCCGCAGTGGCTCCGCTACCACGGGGTCCAGCCAACCGGTCAGCATAAGTTGGGGTGATGAAACTCACTTGGGCTCCGGTGTCTATGAGGAAATCTCGTCCAGAGCTCGCATCTGTGATGTAGAGCAGCTTGCTGTTTTCACCGAGAGTCGAAGCTGCTAACGACCCTCAGTCCTGCCGTTTCCCGAACTCATGAAGCTGCAGGGCAGCACACACCTGCGTGCCCTCTCGGCGAACCTCCGATGATAAAAACAGAGGTCATCTCCACCTTTGCGTCGGGGCCGCGCCTCTGCCACTGAACCCTCACGATCACCGTGTCGAGGCCGCGCCGCTGCCGTTGTCGGTAGGGTTGGGTCTTCTGCCTCTGGCCCTCCGCTGCTTTGGGTTGCCGCTGCGGTCGTCTGCTCGCTGCAGGCGTCCAGGATCCTCTCTGCCTCCTGGGCCAGCTCCCGGAAATCCTCCTGGGTCTCTCAACGTACACCGGCCAGCGTCCCTCTCATGTGCTCCGGGAGGTTAGTTAGGAAGATATACTGGAAAAGGAAGCCATCGTTGTCTGACCCCCTCAGCTGTAGCATGTCTTCCATCAGGGCGCTTGGCCTGTGTCCTCCCTGGTTGAGCAAAGCCAGGAGCCTCCTAGCCCTCACTTCGGCTGAGGGCGTGAAAAACTTGATGAGGGTAGCTTTCAACCTGCCGTATCTGTCGGTGGCGGGTGGCTGCTGTACCAAGCTCTGCAAGCACCGAGCCGTGCGGTTGTCCAGCTTAGCGATGACATGGTGGAACTAAGTGTCATCCGCCGATACCCCTGCGAGCGCGAACTGTGACTCCGCTTGTAGGAACCACGACCGTGGATTGTCCTGCCAGAATTCCGGCAGCTTGACGGCTACGGTGCTCGCCAGGGCAGACTCCAGCGAGTCCGGAACGCGGAGATTCTCTCCAGGCATTCTCTACGTCGATGGGTCACCAATGTGGGGGGCGTAGAATAAAGAGACTGAATAGTGTTTGATTCAGATTTATTCAAGCATCCATCCCCAGCCTGCTCTCTCCAATAAGCAGGAAGAAAGAGAGAGAGCTACATCCAAGCTTCACATTTTATACCATTTCCTATACAGGCTTGTCACACACAGGAGGGATCACATATCCCCGTCAAAACCCCTTATTGACATTTCTCCTCCCTCCAGCCTTCAGTCTCCCACCTGCCTCCTGAAGGTCGGGAAGTCCTTTGTTCGCACCCCCGTCCTCTTCGTTGTCCCCCGCAGGTGGTCCAGACTTATTGTCCTCTTTGTCGTGAGGTCAATCTTCATATGTTATCTCAGCATCCCTTTTATGCTCACACATATGCATGCACAAATACACCGCTACATACATCCCTTTAATGCTTAAACATATGTATGTACAAATCCACAGCCATACTGTCTACCAAAAAAATCATGAAGGGGAATATCCGGCTATCTGTTCATGACCTCAATCTGAAGGGCACTTGGTGCTCTGCAGCAGGACAATGATCCAAAACACACCAGCAAGTCCACCTGAATAGCTTAAGAAAAACAAAATGAAGACTTTGCAGTGGCCTAGTCAAAGTCCTGACCTGAATCCGATTGAGATGCTGTGGCTGTCACGTGCTGAATTCTGGGCCATCTGTCAGACTCAGCTTCGTGGCTCTTTTTCTGCATTTATGTATATTTATTGTATTTTTTGCCCTCGAGTTTTATTATTGCTTTTTATGTTTCTGTTTTGACTTCAGTTCTGTCTCTTATTTATTTATAGTGAATTATCTGTATTGATTATGTTTTATGTTCTATGGTGTGTTTTTCTGGGTTGACAGCTGTCAGGCGATGTTTCCGGGTTTACGCTCTGCAGGGGACGCTGCCTGTCAAGTTGTCAATCCAGCCACTCCTCCCTCACCTCTCTCAGCTGATTTCATTATCCCTCATTATTTCCTTTTGCTCGCTCAGGTCAACCCACACCTGCTACTTGTTTTGTGATGGGTTTTTCCTTATTTAAGGGAAACTGTTGCACATTTTCATTGCTGCTGCCACATCTCATCAGGCTGATTCCAAGCCTCGCTAATCCACGTCTAAGCCCTGTTTTTGCTCTGGTGTCATCCCGTGTAAGTTTTCCCTTCATTGTTACTTTGTTATTTTGAGTATCTTGTTGGACTTTGTTTGTTGTTTTCATTAATAAACCGCATAAGCTCACAGTTCAGCACTTGGGCTTTTTCTCTCTGCCCCTAAGGGGCGAACATGACAGTGGCATGACCTTAAAAAAGTGGTTCATGCTCAAAAATCCTCTAATGTGGCTGAATTACAACAATTCTGCAAAGATGAGTGGGCCAAAATTCCTCCACAGCGCTGTAAAAGACTCATTGCCAGTTATCGCAAAAGCTTGATTGCAGTTGTTGCTGCTAAGGGTGGCCCAACCAGTTATTAGGTTTAAGGGCCAATCATTTTTTTCCACACAGGACCATGTAGGTTTGGATTTTTTTCCTTAATAATAAACACCTTCATTTAAAAACTGCATTTTGCATTTACTTGTTTTTTTTTTGTCTAATATTTAAATTTGTTTGATGATCTGAAACATTTTAAGTGTGACAAACATACAAAAAACTGAGAAATCAGGAAAGGGGCAAACACTTTTTCACACCACTGTATCTATATCTTATCTTATCTATCTATCTATCTATCACATGTACATCTTCTATTGTTTGTAAAATAATGGAACAGATCATCAGAGACTTGCTAATGAATCATCTGGTGGATAATGCTATTCTCACTTCATGCCAACATGGTTTTGTTAGCAGTCACTCATATGACACTCAGTTGCGAACAGCACTGGACTTTTGGACTGAAGTTATTGATAAAGGTGGTGATGCAGACATTATTTACTTGGACTTTTCAAAGTGCTTTGATTCAGTCCCACACAAACGGCCACTGTTAAAATTGGAAAATTATGGTATTCAGGGGAATATGTTAAACTGGATTTCAAGTTTTCAAGAGTATCACCAGCAGCAGGTTATCATCTTCAACATCTGTCCTCAGTGGGATTCTACAGAGAAGTGTTCTTCGGCCACTTTTGTTTATTTTTGTCAGTGACATGACTGATGTAGTTCACAGTAACAAAGAGATGTTTGATAATGGCACTAAGGTTTTATGGACATTAAGAAGGTCTTTATAGCTATATCTTTATTGTAGCAACATTTAATTATAAGGTACAAAGATTTAATTTATACCTAGAGGCGTATGTGGAAATGGAGGTTTTTACTTCAAGTCCACGCACACACTGGAAAAACTTGTTTTTGGGGCACCAGTCCACAAGCTTTGACAATTTATTAATAATTCATTATACCTACAATCAGTCTGTCTCAAATATTTGTGAATTCTACTGGGTGACTTTAGAAACACACAGGAAAAGAACTCAACAGAAACTTCCACATACCGTTTACAGTTTGATGATCAGACTCAGATTAAATGATATTAAATGACCAGGTATTAAGCATCACATTCAACTTGTAACTGATTATTGAGCAACAGAGTTGCTGCACAGTGGCGCAGTGGTTAGCACTGCGGCAGCACACTTTACCCTCGGCCGGGGGATCGCGGGGATCATGAGATCGTGGGTTCGATCCCTGCCCCCGGCCAACAGTGATCTGTGTGGAGTTTGCATGTTCTCCCCGTGTTGCGTGGGTTTACTCCGGGATTTCTCCGGTTTCCTCCCGCATGCCAAAAACATGCAGGTTAGGGATACGGGGCGCTTGCGCACGCAGCGACCGGCAGCTGGTGGCTTGTCACCAGACTGCAAAACAAAAATACCTACGGGTACAAAATAAGTACAAAAAAAAGAGTGTAATCACATTTGTGGAACCAAGGAAACCTTAGTATGAACTTGTAACTGAGAAAAATGGGGACTGAATTAACTAACAAAAATATGAAGAAAATTGGATGTAAATTTTAAGAAAATTATAAAATTCATCACTCTATAAAAGCAAGAAATTGTGTGTGTGTGTGTGTGTGTGTGTGTGTGTGTGTGTGTGTGTGTGTGTGTGTGTGTGTGTGTGTGTGTGAGACGCTTCATAGGACATAGGACGGCCTATGATCTCTGAACATCATAGGCTGGCCTATGATCTCAGGCATCATATAGGTCCTATATGATGGGATGTCCTATATTATATATAGGGATGTCCTATATTATAGGACAACGTCTTTATGATGTCACAGACCGCAGAGATCATAGGATTTGTCTTTATGATGTCACAGATTTTATCTCCCTCCCTACCTCTCTCTCTCCCTGGTCTCTCTCTCTCCCTTTCTCTCCATTCAGCAGCACCCAAGGATTTTGACAACATGACAGGCTCCAGGCCCTCTGCCGGGCTTCCAGTGCTGTGTGTGTGTGTGTGTGTGTGTGTGTGTGTGTGTGTGTGTGTGTGTGTGTCACGCTTCATGGGACATCATAGGACAGCCTATGAACTCTGCCTGAACATCATAGGGCGTCCTATAAACTCAGGCATCATAGGACGACGAATGTGTCTTTATGATGTCACAGACCACAGAGATCATAGGACGATTTGTCTTTATGATGTCACACATGGATTTTATCGCCCCCTCTCCCCCCTCCCTCTTTCCCTCTCACACTCCCTGATCTCTCTATCCCTCTCCCTCTCTCCCTCCTCTCCTCCTTCATTCAGCAGCACCCAAGGATTTTGACAACATGACAGGTTCCAGGCCCTCTGCCGGGTCCCCAATGCTGTGTGTGTGTGTGTGTGTGTGTGTGTGTGTGTGTGTGTGTGTGTGTGTGTGTGTGTGTGTGTGTGTGTGTGTGTGTCACGCTCCATAGGACATCATAGGGCGGCCTATGATCTCTGCCTGAACATCATAGGACGTCCTATTGGGACGACAAATGTGTCTATGATGTCACATAGACCACAGAGATCACAGGACGATTTGTCTTTATGATGTCACAGATTTGTCTATGTGCATAGGATAGACAAATGTGTCTTTATGGTGTCTCATAGACCACAGAGATCATAGGACGTCCTATGACACAGACAAATGTGTATGATGTCATGTGATCTCTGCCTGAACATCATAAGACGTCCTATAGGACACAGACAAATGTGTCTTTATGATGTCATAGACCATGTGTCTGTGAACTCAGGCATCATAGGACACATAGACAAATGTGTCTTTATGATGTCATATAGACCATGTGTCTTTATAATTTTCATGATCCTGTCCATGAACTGGAATTACGACGCATCTATCCCTCAACCAGTGGTCTCAGCGAAGAAGAAGACCCACCAGATGGAGAGCAATAGAATGATAACAACTGCTGCACGTCAGAAAAGATGCCATGAAGATGAAACACCTGAGGTTCCAGCAGTACATCGCACCCGTCTGAGACAGGAGGACACTCTTCACCAGCATAGGGTACGACAGACTTTAAAGCACGTTTCTAGGACATCATAGGATGGCCTGTTGCGTCTAAAATACCTTAATCCCCAGTTCTTTTATACAAAGGCCAAATAACCAGACTGAAAGATGAAGTACACTTTCACTTATTTTACTGAAATTGAGATATGGATACAGGCAGCACTGGAACACAACTCTTTAGGCAATACCCCAAGAGAGTGCTACTCGAAAAGTGGGCCCTATAGTTTTTATAAAACTTCGCCACTCCCTCATGCAAGATGGTTTTTCCTCAGTGAATCAGTAACAGTAATTTTCCGCTATGTGCCAACTCAGCTGAGGACTGAGCTGATTCTATCTGGTTTCAGCGAGTGTATCATAGGGTGTAGCCTAAATACCGCAGTGTAGCATGTATAGCAAGCAGATAAAGAAGTGTGAGAAAGACAGGCCAATCATGTCATTTTACCGACAGGCCTATGATCTCGTACCAAGATGCAAACCGGCAAACCGGCATGGCAAACCGGGGTGGTGGTTCCTCTCTTCAAAAAAGGGGACCGGAGGGTGTGCTCCAACTTTAGAGGGATCACACTCCTCAGCCTCCCTGGGAAGGTCTATGCCAAGGTACTGGAGAGGAGAGTCCGGCCGTTGGTCGAACCTCGGATTCAGGAGGAGCAATGTGGTTTTCGTCCTGGCCGTGGCACATCGGACCAGCTCTTTACCCTCTCGAGAATTCTTGAGGGTTCGTGGGAGTTTGCCCAACCAGTTTACATGTGTTTTGTGGACTTGGAGAAGGCATTTGACCGCGTCCCTCGTGGATTTTTGTGGGGGGTGCTTCGGGAGTATGGGGTATCGGGCTTGTTGTTACGAGCTATTCGGTCTCTGTACGACCGTTGTGAGAGTTTAGTTCGCATTGCCAACACTCGGTCGGAGTCATTCCCAGTGAGAGTTGGACTCCGCCAGGGCTGCCCTTTGTCACCGGTCCTGTTCATAATTTTTATGGACAGGATTTCTAGGCGCAGCCAGGGAATGGAGGGTGTCATGCTTGGTGACCACAGGATCTCATCTCTGTTGTTTGCAGATGATGTTGTCCTGTTGGCTTCATCCAGCAATGACCTACAGCTCTTGCTGGGACGGTTTGCCGCTGAGTGTGAAGCGGCTGGGATGAGAATCAGCACCTCCAAGTCGGAGTCCATGGTCCTCAGCCGGAAAAAGGTGGATTGTCCTCTCCGGGTTGGGGACAGGCTCCTGCCCCAAGTGGAGGAGTTTAAGTATCTTGGGGTCTTGTTCACGAGTGAGGGGAAAATGGAGCGAGAGATCGACAGACGGATTGGAGCAGCATCTGCAGTGATGCGGACGTTGTACCGGTCTGTTGTGGTGAAGAGGGAGCTTAGTTCTAAGGCAAAGCTGTCGATTTACCAGTCAATCTACGTTCCTACTCTCACCTATGGTCACGAGCTTTGGGTAATGACCGAAAGAACGAGATCGCGGATACAAGCGGCTGAAATGAGCTTTCTCCGTAGGATTGCTGGACTCACCCTCAGAGATAGGGTGAGGAGCTCAGTCATCCGGGAGAGGCTCAGAGTAGAACCGCTGCTCCTCCACATTGAAAGGAGTCAGTTGAGGTGGTATGGGCATCTGATTAGGATGCCTCCTGGACGCCTCCCACTTGAGGTGTTTCAGGCACGTCCCACTGGGAGGAGACCCCGGGGCAGACCCAGGACTCGGTGGAGAGACTATGTCTCCCAGCTAGTCTGGGAACGCCTTGGTATCCCCTCTGAAGAGCTGGAGCAGGTGGCTGGGGAGAGGGAAGTCTGGGCTTCTCTGCTTGAACTGCTGCCTCCGCGACCCGGACCTCCGGAAAAGCGGTAGAAGATGGATGGATGGATGGATGGATGGCCTATGATCTCTGCCTCATCATCATCAGCGCATCCTATGAACTCAGGCATCATAGGACGACTCACCATGCCTACATGATTGCAAATGTGTAACCTTGACGAATGCCAGTCTACACTACAAATGTGTAAAATGCCAAGCAAAGCGCTGATTTTCTCCAGGTGCTCCAGTTTCTTGGTTTCTACAGGCATGCATGGGCCTTCCTGAACAGGGTCAAAAGCCATTTTTTCAGGATCGTGCCCATGAACTGGAATTACGACGCACCTATCCCTCAACCAGTGGTCTGGACGAAGAAGAAGACCCACCAGATGGAGAGCAATAGAATGAGAACTGCTGCACGTCAGAAAGGATGCCGTGAACATGAAACACCTCAGGTTCCACCAGTATGTCGCAGGCATGACTGTGAACAACACAGCCGTCTGAGACAGGAGGAGACCCTTCAGTGGTCTGAACAAAGAAGAAGACCCACCAGATGATGTCTATATGACGGCACATAGACAGAGCACATGACTCCCTACAAGACATATACGTATATAGACACAGGTAAGCAACATAACACAGAGCAGTGACAGGCAGGAGAAAAATTAACAAGCAGGGGCAAAAAGCCCCAGATGGCAGGGCATATTTTGTGTGATTTTTATGTTAAACTTGACTGACATGAAAGGGAACCAATTGTCTCCCACCATGGGAGGTTTGAATGAACTCTGGTCCAATAAGAAAACAGTCCTTTGTCTGTAACCGACCAATAACATGAAAGGGGCCGTTGTTCAGCAGAGACTGGCTGGTGAATGGCTAAGCCAGTCAGATGACTTGAGTATGCCATTCCAACAGGATGAAACATCTTGATGTAAAACTTCACTTTTTGCTTATATATAAAATCTAAGCTAAATTTGTAGGGGCATGGTGTTGGACTTCTCCACCCAGGGGACAATGGACTGAAGGAGGAGGTGTCACTGGGGGGTATCAGACGGGACAGTAAGGACTATGTGCCCTCCGTGGAGAGGAATAAATGCCAGAAAGAAGAAGTGTGTTGGAGCGGAGCCGGCATTATGTTATGTTAAATGCCACATGGTTCTATGTTCAAACAACAATGGTTATGGTCGGAAGTGTTGGGTCTTGATGCCTGGGAATAAAGGTATAAAAGAGGAGTGCACAGAGACCCGACATTCTCTTTTGCTGTAAAATATGTTGGAGGAAGAATAAAGTAACTGTGTCGTCCAGCTCGTCTCGCCTGCCTCCTTTCTACACACAGGTGACAACAAGACATGCCATGGAAAGCGAGCCGAGCACCGCCCCAGAGACTGCCTGAAGGGAGAGCACCAGCGCCGCATGCGTGGTCCCAATCGAGCTCCCAGGCTTCTGGCTTCACAACCCGACCATGTGGTTTTTGCACATAGAAGCCCAGTTCACACTCCGCGGGATAACAACGGACGATACCAGGAATTACTATGTGGTCGCTGCGCTGGATGTGCGCACCACTCAGCAGGTGACAAGCCTGCTCCAGGAGCCACTGGCCCTAGGAAAATACAAGGCACTCAAGAGGATGCTTCTCCAGTGCTATACCCTTTCTTACAGTGAGAGGGCAGAGAGGCTCCTAACGTGTTCGGAGTTAGGGGACAAATCAGCAGTGGAGCTGATGGAGAGCATGTTGGCACTGAGGGGGAAGGGTGACGAATTTTTCCTGTTCGCCCACTTGTTCCTCAGGAACCTACCGGCTACAGCGAGGGCAATTCTGGCCAACTCACCACGACTGGTTGCTAAGGACTACTGCGCCCTGGCGCAGGAAACAGACTGCATCATTTCAGCGACCAGAACTCTCAGCGTGCAGACAGTAGCACCGGCATCCATGAGGGACTCCAGCGAGGTCAAGGAGCCATTCGTGGTAGCCGGGACGGACACCAGAAGAGGAAGGAATGGGACGATCTGTTCTTATCACCGTTCCGGCTCGAATGCCTGGCACCATGCCAATTCATGAAGCCGGTAAGATGGCACTGTCGGAATTCAGTGGCAGCTGCAACCGATGGCAACAACAACAGATTGCTTTATGTCACAGACACACATTCGAGGAGACGGTTTTTGGTGGAGTCTAGCTCCCAGAAGAGCCTCATCCTGCTCTGGGTCGACAACACTGGCTAACGTTATAGCTCCAGGGGGTAAGTACCAACATTTTCTTGCACAGTTCCCAGCACTCACGGTCCTGACTTTTTCAGCTATGGTAACGAAACATGGGATTGAGCACTTTATAACAACGAAAGGTCCGCTGGTGTTCGTGCGTCCTCAGTGTTTGGGACGCAGCTAAACTGGCCAGCACACGAGAGCAATTTGCCAACTTAGAGCAGTTGAGCATCGTCAGGCGCTCCAACAGCCCGTGGGCATCCCCGCTACACATGGTGCCTAAAGCCGACGGGCTGTGGCGACCGTGAGGCGATTTCCGGCATTTGAACAATGCTACAGGACACAATCGCTATCCTATGCCACACATCCAGGATTTTTCCGTGCAGCTGGCCAGGGCGCGTGTCTTCTCCAAAGTGGATCTGGTCCGTGGTTACCACCAGATCCCGGTGCGCACAGAAGATGTTCCAAAAACAGTGGTAATAACTCCTTTTGGCCTTTTATGTCATGAACCGATCCAATGTTCTCATGTGGGCTCGGTTCAGATTGTTCTTGGTGGCTCAGGCACCAAGAACAAGAACCAAGAACAAGAACAAGAACCAAGTGCTCAGGCACTTGGTTCTTGGTGGCTCAGGCAGCCTCTGAAGAGCTGGAACAGGTGGCTGGGGAGAGGGAAGTCTGGGCTTCTCTGCTTGAACTGCTGCCTCCGCGACCTGGACCTCCGGAAAAGCGGTAGAAGATGGATGGATGGATGGATGGGCTCAGGCATTGGGGCTGTCATGTGTTATGTTTTGATTTCTCGTCTGTGTATTGTTTATTTCCATGCTTGTAGCCGCTGCTCTGGTCGGCGATCGTTAGGCAGCTGTTTGACCTACTTCCTGGTAGGCGCTGTCTAACATTCACCGGTCCGAAACACCACTGGACCATTGTATGTGCTCATATGGTTGTTCGTCGCCGTGTGACCGTCACATCGTGAAGGATCATTTGTGTTTGTGCTCGCTGGTGGACTTGGACGACTCGGACTGTCCCTGCACAGTGAGTAAGAGCTGTCTGCGTTTCTGTTTGCAGTTGTGCTGCTATGCTTGTCTGTAGCGTTTCCCCTTGCGGCACAACTGCTATGCTTTGGCACTGTTGCCCAGCTCTTCTCCTGTGCCAGTCGAGCGTCCTGGAGAACTCTTAAGCTTACCTGAGCATTTTGTCCTGTCTGTTTTTGTGGTCACGGTGCACAGTGGTCTGCCTGCTGCACGCAATCCTTGTGAGCCTTTTTATGCACAGCTGTTAGATTTCTGTTAGTCTTTACTTTTGAACTGTTTGATATCAATAAATGTGTGTTTGGTGTAACCCTGCGCTTAAGTCCATTCTTTCTTCTCCTCCTTTGTGCGCTGTGGCAAAGCGCATGGGGAGTTTATGACATTTTTGAGTTTTTACACATGCCGTTTGAATTAAAAGGCGCAGCACAGACCTTCCAGAGGATGATGGATGCAGTGCTTCGCAACTTGTCCTTCGTTTTTGTCTACTTAGACAACATTCTGGTAGCCAGTGCATCCAAGGAGGAGCACATTGCCCATCTGTCTGTCACCGTGTGGCAGACGCCACAACACCATGCTTAGCTGTCATGGTATAGACAGACAGCTGAAGCCATTTGTTCTACCCCGAAATTAAAATACTAATCCTGCTGTCATGCCATAAATGTTTGCTATTTAACTTAACAATTACAGACATTTTCTGACAATTGTTCAGAATTTTATTGACCTATATTTTGTGATAATTTAAAAATTAATGAATGCTGAAGCATGCTGAAGGTCATATCATTCCAAGGCAGTGCAACGAATGCAAAACCCCCCCAAAAAAACTGTTTATCTTTCTTAAATCGTTAAGCCTTAGGAAGTAAATTGTTACTATTTTTTATTTATTTTCTTCATGCAGCCTTCATTCTGCTGACATATATAACACATAAACTTCACATCTGTGACATTCATATAAGTGAAAACATACCTGGTGGTGATGTGTCTGTCCTGTGTCTGTAACACCGGTCACACCAACAGTCCTTTTCGTTCAGTGCATGATCTACGAATTGCTGGTGAGAAGCCTCCATTTATACAATCTATGGCACAACCACGAACATCAGCAACAAGTACCAGAACTATGCCAAAACATTCAAAAAATACAAAAACTACGTGTTGAAATTACCTGCCACTTGAGTGCAAAACAGGTATGTGGACTATACATTAAAATGAATTTGAAAAACTTTTAAAAACGCCATTTTAAATGCCCTTGCTACTCCACTCTTACTGACTGTTTTAACATTACTGTTGTAGAAGCTGGGTTCTACAAAGTCGTCTGCTGCACGAGTCTGCCTTCGTTATTTCCACTCTCCACACTGTAGCTGAAACCGGAAGCTCCACCCATAATCGTTCCTACAGCGGCACCCCCAGGAATAAGGTGGATAAGCACAGTTTCCTTGATTTCTTTGTCTGACTGGATTATCTTTGGTTGTTACTGATATCTGGTGAAAATCTCAGGTCAGTGGCTCCATCAGAAATATGTTTGTGAAAAATGTTGACGTTGTGGTGACCCAGCACAATGTAGACTGATACTATTCACGCTCAACAGGGATTGCATACAGACAGAGATCACCTGGGGGGACAACCAGAACAATGGACTATTGTTTATACATCCCCGGATTAAGGAGAGGACGTCCGGGCGCCGGTTGATCAGGCTAATTATATGTATTGACTGATATATATATCAATATGCTAATGTGCCATGCATTCTCTCTGTTTGTATAACATACATCCCTCTCTGCATCAGCGGCCGTTCGGTGGAGAGAGTGGAGAACATCAAGTTCCTCGGAGTGCAGATCTCGCAGGACCTGACCTGGAGCAAGAATGCCTTGTGGATCAGGAAGTGGGCCCAGCAGAGACTGCACTTCTTGAGGAAACCCAAACAGGCCTCTCTCCCCATCTGCATCCTCAGGACCTTCTACAGAGGTGTGGTGGAGAGTGTTCTGGTGTACTGCATTGCAACATGGTACTCCAGTTGCAATATGTCAGACAAAAAAGCTCTCCAGAGGATAGTTAAGGGAGCTGAGAAGGTAATTGGAGTTTCCCTCCCCTCTGTTCAAGAACTTTTTCAGAGCCGTTGTAGGAGCAGGGCACTGAACATTGTTAAGGACCACTCTCACCCTCTGCACAAACACTTTGAACTGCTGCCATCTGGCAAACGATTCCGGAGCATCAGAGGCAGAACCACCAGACTGATCAACAGCTTCCTTCCACAAGCTGTTAGGATGCTGAACAGTTGATCCGGAATCCTTTACACATATTACTGCATTTTATGGACATTATGTATGTTATATGTACAGTATATTATAGTTTTAGTCAGTTTTAAGTATTTATTTTTCTTAGCTACTTAGATTCACTTAGCCATTTTAATTGTTTTATATATACATAGGCAGTTATTATCATTTTAACTGCAACTGTAGTAAGTTAACATTACTGTAATATCCAAATGTGTCTCAGGGATGTGTGAATGGCTGTGGGGGGGGGGGGGGGGTGAGTGTGTTTTTATGTTCTTTTTACAATACGGATGCCTAGAGAAACACAATTTCGTCTTGCTTGCACTACAGTTGTATGCATAGCATCATGACAATAAAGGTTGATTGGTTGATTGATTGATTGATATAAAACAGCAGCACACAGCACACACAGGGGAACACGATACAGCACAGCACTGTACAGCACAGTAGCGCACAGCGCTACAAGTGCATCTCATTATGATGGAGGAAAATAAAACTGCAACCTTCCAGCTCGCCGCATCTCGCCTGAACTTATTTTTCCTCCACACTGGTGACCCTTGACGAAGAATGGAACACTAGGCGAACACCCTGGAGATGACCCGGACGGTAAGCCCCAGCACACGTCATGGTGCGCCCCTCGCCTGATCTTATCCCTCCACACTGGTGACCTGACGAGAGAGAATGATCTTCTGCTCCCTCTCACCGCGCTGTGGACAGCAGAGGACCAGAGAATGCCTGCAACCTCTTCATCCTCACCGGACCGTGCACCCCGGAGCAGGCAGCGCTTGGACCAACACGCACCATGAACCGCGACACGAGCGAAACAAAGGAAGCAGCCTGAACGAGGAAATCATCGACGCTGACTGCGTTGATTTCCACCAAGCTCCCCGACCCTGACTCACATGACAGCGAACCTTCCGCGCACAGAAGCCCCGCACGCACACTGCAGGATTACGAGGACAGCGCAACTGCCAGTTATGTGGTCACGGCGCCAAGCGCACACCACGCACAGAGACGAACCAGCTCCACAGACTGATACATCGTCCTCCGCCGCTGCACATGCCCGAGAAAAATGGCCGATCGCCACCCTCAGAACCTTCAGGGCTGCTCACGCACCTGAAGCAGACGTGCAGCCCGCACACAGGACTTTGTATGGGTTTCTCAGCCACGGCGCACAAGGGGAATTTAGGGAATTTGCTGTTCCCAATGGCTTTAGGGCTGCTCCTGCACCTTAAAGCCAAACCGCCAGGTCCCTCACACAGCTGCAGTTGTTTCACAGCCGCTACGCATCCTCGGGGAATTTGGCCACGCGCCTCCCCCACATCCTCGCTGGATCGAGCCGCGAGAGAAGTCAGAGACGATTTTTTTTTTCACAGCCGCTGTGGATCACCACCAGGTTTAATGGGAAAGTCCCTCACCATCGCGGATCCACACGCAATTTTTGCGCGGCCCAGACAGTTTTGACGTCCCGGGCCAGCACTCACTTACTCCCACCCCCTCCCCCTCTTCATCCACAGCGCTTTTCCTGCACCTCACTCCCTAAAGCCAGCCAATCGCTGTCTGGTTCCATTATGCACGACTGCACACCGGCCCGTGCGCCCACGATCCACGGCCGTTCAATGTGCTGGAACCCGGAGCAGTGCACACTGTCTTTTTCCACCCCTCCCCCGTCCCCCCACGGACTGACATGCCCTCCGACAGTTCTACCGGAGCTGGAGCCAAATGATTGGGGGGGGGGGGGTGTCACAGCCCCTTCTGAGCGTTCTGGGGGGAGCCATGTGGTGACCCAGCACAATGGAGACTGATACTATTCACGCTCAGCAGGGATTGCATACGGACAGAGAGCCCCTGGGGGAACAACCAGAACAATGGACTATTGTTTATACATACATCCCCGGATTAAGGAGAGGACATCCGGGCGCCAGTTGATCAGGCTAATTATATGTATTGACTGATATGTATATCAATATGCTAATGTGCCATGCACTCTCTTTTTGTATAACATATAAAACAGCAGCACACAGCACACACAGGGGAACACGATGCAGCACAGCACTGTACAGCACAGTAGCGCACAGTGTTACAAGTGCGTCTCATTATGATGGAGGAAAATAAAACTCTGCAACCTTCCAGCTCGCCGCATCTCACCTGAACTTATTTTTTCCTCCACAACGTGTTCCATACTTATTTTCCCCGCTCTATCTATCTGTCTGTCCATCTATCTATCTAGACACATAATATACATGACTAGAAAAAGTTTGGGGTTTTTGTTTTTTTTGTGTGTGATTTTAAACCTAGTACATACCCGTGCATGCCCATAGAAACCAAGTATAAGCCAAGTATTTCTGCATGCCAGTAAAAAGCAAGTGTAAGCAAGAGTGTAAGCAAGCACGTCAGCACTCATTCAGTGATGCCTGCCTTTGATCTTTGATGATGTCATAGCGAGTGATATCTCGATAAATTCAAGAAATCTCTGTGTGTCTGTCTCACTCTATAAATTCAAGAAATCTGTGTGTGTGTGTCACGATCATAGGACATCATAGGACGACCTATGATGTACCTATGATGTCCCTATGATGTCTGTATCATAGGAGAGCCTATGATGTTCCTATGATGTCCCTATGATGTCTACATCATAGGATATCAAGCCTGCCTTCATGTCTTTATGATGTCATATACAGTGATGCCTGCCTGAGAGCGTACGATATGATGCTGCTTTGCAGTGGATGGAGGAGGTCAGACCGGACCGGGTGGTGGTGTGCACGAATTCACTTGCAGTGTTAAAAACCATACAGACACTAAAATCTACAAGGGAAGACTTGGTGTTTGGGCTATTTTACTACTGCACCTATGGACATTATGTATATTATTTGTATATTATAGTTCTGGTCAGTTTTCAAGTATGTCTCAGGGAAGTGTTGGGGTGGGGGGTGAGGGTGTGTGTGACTGTGTCTTAAATTATGTTCTTTTTACTTATAAATTATGTTCTTTTTACTTATATACTTTTTACTCAAGTCCTGTGCAGACCAGCTGTGTGGGATTGTGGAGTACATCTTCAACCTGAGCCTGAAGCTGGGGAGGGCACCACAGCTGTGGAAAACATCTTGTGTGGTACCTGTACCAAAGACTTTCCACCCCAAAGACCTGAACAGCTACAGACCAGTGGCCTTGACGTCCCACATGATGAAGACCCTGGAGAGACTGCTCCTTGCTCACCTCCGCCCCCTGGTGGGTCCAGCGATGGATCCACTCCAGTTCGCCTACCAGCATGGCATTGGGGTGGAGGATGCGGTGATCTTCCTCCTTCACCGTTCTCTGTCCCGCCTGGAGAAGCCCGGGAATGCAGTGAGGATCATGTTCTTTGACTTCTCCAGTGCTTTCAACACCATCCAACCGATGATCCTGAACGACAAGCTGCTGTGCGCAGGGGTGGACCAGCACCTGTCATCATGGATCCTGGACTACCTCACTAACCAGCCTCAATTTGTGAGAACCCGGGACTGTGTGTCCGACATGATCATCGGTAGCACAGGGGCCCCCCAGGGAACAGTTTTGGCTCCCTTCCTGTTCACCCTTTATACTGCAGACTTCTCACACAACACAACACACTGCCATCTACAGAAGTTCTCTGATGACTCTGCGATCGTAGGCCTCATCTCCAGCGGAGATGAAGCTGAGTACAGAGGGCTTATCCAGACTTCGTGGACTGGTGCCATCGGAACTGCCTCCAGATCAATGCGAAGAAAACAAAGGAGCTGGTGGTGGACTGCCGCAGGCAAGGAAAACCCCTCACAGCACCAGTAAATATACAGGGAACAGACATTGAGATGGTGACATCCTACAAGTACCTGGGTGTTCATCTGAACAATAAGCTGGACTGGTCACACAATACTGACGCACTCTACAAGAAGGGACAGTGCAGGCTGTTCCTACTGAGGAGACTCAGGTCTTTTGGTGTACAAGGGGTGCTGCTGAAGACATTCTATGATACGGTGGTGGCATCAGCCATCACTTTTGGAGAGGTCTGCTGGGGCAGTGGCATTACGGCAGCCGATAGGAAGAGACTGAACAAACTGATCAAGAAAGAAAGAAAGAAAGCTAGCTCTGTCCTGGGGCAGCGCCTTGACCCAGTGGAGGAGATAGGAGAGAGAAGGACGGTGGCTAAACTGTCATCTCTGCTGGAGGCCGAGTTCCACCCTATGCAGGACATACTGAATGCACTGAGGAGCTCATTTAGCAGCAGACTACATCATCCTAGGTGCACAACCGAGAGGTTTCGCAGGTCCTTCCTACCAACGGCTGTCAGACTGTACAACCTAAACAGGGCTGCTCGCAGAGATAGCAAAAAGACGTGACAACCTAATAGTTTTTGAATGCAAAAGACACAATAGACTTAAACAATGGTCCCCTCCGGCATACAACTAGGAAAATACCGGTCGCTATGGAGGGTGAGAATATGTATGGGTACATAATCATACCATGTAGGATAACTAAGTAGACGGTTGTGCTGTTTCATCCCATCTAGCAACAATGCTCTGCACTGTGTGTGTTTATATAGTTACATATTTATTCCATCTAGCTACAATGCTCGACACTGGGTGTGTTTTTATATCTACATATTTATTCCATCTAGCTACAATGCTCTGCACTGTGTGTTTATATATCTACATATTATTCCATCTAGCTACAATGCTCCGCACTGTGTGTTTATATACTCATATATTTATTCCATCCAGCTACAATGCTCCGCACTGTCTATATATATATATATATATATATATATATATATATATATATATATATATATTAATATGTACATATGTATACTAGCTGCTCTTGTTTTTTCTTGCCTTCTGATTATTGCTCTGAGTGTTGCTATCCCTGTGCTGTTGCAATCCTGGAATTTTCCCATTGTGAGACTAATAAAGGCTTATCTTATCTTATATGGATGCCGAGAGAAACGCAATTTCATCTTGCCTGCACTACAGTTGTATGTACAGCAATATGACAATAAAGGTTGATTTGATATGATTGATTTTGATTTGATATCACAGTTTATTTAGGGTACACAGGGGTGGTGAAGAAGTTCAGTTTTGTTGAGTTCATGCACATGAAGGGTTGAAAGGGAATGACTGTACAGACAAATTAGCAAAAAGTGCTCTTAGAAAAGAGAACTATACCATCGTCTCTTGGAAAAGGTGAAGAGAAAGCAGTAATCAAGAAAAAAGGAACTGAGCTATGGCAAAAAAGATGGGATGAAGATCATAAAGGTAGATCGTATTGCAAAATACAAAAATCTATTGCAATAAAGAATTTCACAACAACCAAAAGGAGGGAAGACATCATTATGGCAAGACTCAGACTGGATCACACAGGTTTAAATGGCACTTTATTCACCATGGGGAAAAGCGAAAGTACCAAATGTAGAGAATGTGGAGTAAAAGAAAATGTTGAGCACACTACACTGTCACAAATACGGAAATGAAAGACAGATAATGGAAAATGAAGTTCGAGAGGCCGGTAGGGAATGGGATTTAACTGGGATTCTGGGAACAGATGGAGATAGAGAGGCAATAAGAATCACGAGAAAGGCTCTTTTCTCTTTTTTAAATAACACAGGATTAAGTCATAGAATTTAGGGGTTGGGCTCAAATGACATAATGTTACACACTCTTGTACAGTAGGTGGCGGTATGCACCTTTCAGTTGTTTGCTATCTGCCAGTAACCGAGAGAAAAAGAAGTGTCTGTGCATGTGTGTGTCTTGTCGCATTTGTAGGACATCATAGGACGGCCTATGATCTCTGCCTGAACATCAAAGGACGACTCGCGATGCCTATATGATGGCACATAGACAAATGTGTCTTTATGATGTCATATACATCAAGCCCACGGCACATAGACAAATGTGTCTTTATGATGTCATATACATC
Organism: Pholidichthys leucotaenia; assembly: GCA_020510985.1. Taxonomy (NCBI): domain Eukaryota; kingdom Metazoa; phylum Chordata; class Actinopteri; order Cichliformes; family Pholidichthyidae; genus Pholidichthys; species Pholidichthys leucotaenia. Next base: position 97,458,654 of record CM035843.1, read on the forward strand.
AAGCCTGCCTTCATGGCTTTATGATCCCATATACGTACAGTGACTGTCATCAGGCAACATGTCTTTATGATGTCATATACATCAAGGCTGCCTTCATGTCTTTACAATGTCATATACAGTGAGTCCATGCCGGAAAGCCTCTTTTTGCTCAGATCTATTTTCATGATCCTGTCCATGAACTGGAATTACGATGCATCAATCCCTCAACCAGTCGTCTCAATGAAGAAGAAGAAGACCCACCAGATGGAGAGCAATAGAATGACAACTGCTGCACGTCAGAAAAGATGCCTTGAAGATGAAACACCTGAGGTTCCAGCAGTACATCACACCCATCTGAGACAGGAGGACACCCTTCACCAGCATAGGGTACAACAGACTTTAAAGCACATTTCTAGGACATCATAAGACAGCCTATGATCTCTGCCTCATCATCATAGTGCATCCTATGAACTCAGGCATCATAGGACGACTCGCCATGCCTACGTGACGGCAAATGTGTAACCTTGATGAATGCCAGTCTACACTACAAATGTGTAAAATGCCATGCAAAGCGCTGATTTTCTCTGGGTGCTCCAGTTTCTTGGTTTCTACAGGCATGCACGGGCCTTCCTGAACAGGGTCAAAAGCCACTTTTTCAGGATCGTGCCCATGAACTGAAATTATGACGCACCTATCCCTCAACCAGTGGTCTGAACGAAGAATGAGGAGAACTGCTGCACATCAGAAAGGAGGCCGTGAACATGAAACACCTCAGGTTCCATCAGTACGCCATAGGCATGACTGTGAACAACACAGCCATCTGAGACAGGAGGAGACCCTTCAGCAATGGGCATGCAGAAATACTTGCTTATACTTGGTTTCTACGGGCATGGACAGGTATGCATGGGTATGTACTAGTACAGACAAAAGGACCATGCCGTCATATATACAATAGGATACAGCACTTTAAACCACACCCATTCGAAGCAGTAAATCTGGAAATCTTATAAAGACACCAAGGACAACATCATATCATACACTGTCAGGCAGGCATCACTGTATATGGCATCATAAAGACATGAATGCAGGCTTGATGTCCTATGATGCAGACATCATAGGAACATCATAGGGACGTCATAGGCACATCATTGCCGTCCTATGATGTCCTATGACCGGAGTGGTGGCTCAGTTGATAGAGCATCCACCCCACACCCAGGAGGCCAGGGTTCAAATCCCGGCCGGGTCACGCTGAAGACCATATAAAAGCGGAACTTCCTGCCGTCCAGCTTGGTGCTCAGCAATAACGGAAGAGGGAAATTTGTGGCAGTGCCTTGCATGGCAGTGACCCTTCTGATTCTATATATGTGTGTGATTAACATTGTAGATAAGAGAAACATAATTTTGTTCTACTGTACACGATTGGCTGTATGGATTTGAATGAAAATAAAGATGGCTTAACCTTATCCTTATCCTATGATTGTGACACACAGATACACACACACACACACACACACAGATTTCTTGAATTTATATAGTGATTTGTAAAACAGTTTTTAAGAAGAAGTTGTTCAGATCTCCTTATACAAAGATATAGAGTGATGATAATCCAGTCAGTGGCAGTAATGCACCTGTAAGCTGGTTGCCAACCGCCAATCGAATCTAAAAGAAGAAGAAGATGTTATTTTAACAACACATCAGGAAACAGCTCCTGACCAGACAGAGTGATGATATAGAGTGAAGTACGTGGCGGTAATGCACCTGTAAGCTGGTTTCCAACTGCCAATCAAATCTAAAAGAAGAAGAAGAACAACATATTAGACTGATCACACGTTTGAGAGGTTGTGCTGTAACCGCCAGTTGGTGGATTTCATCTACGCCGCCAAGAGGACCAGTTCCTCTGAAGGACGGATAATTTTTTCACACATAAGGAGTTGTTCAGAACTCCTTATAAGAACTCCTGATACAAGAATATGGAGTGATGATGGTCAGGTCAGTGGCGGTAATGCATCTGTGGGCTGGTTGCCAGCCACCAATTGGGTCTAGAAGAAGAAGAAGGGCAAGTTCAAGAGGTTGTGCTCGGATACAGTCCAAGGACGGATAATTTTTTTCACACATAAGGAGTTGTTCAGAACTCCTTGTATGGGGATGTGGAGTGATGGTGGTCAAGTCAGTGGCGGTAATACACCTGTAAGCTGGTTGCCAACCACCAATCAAATCTAAAAGAAGATGAAGAAGAAGAGGAGAACTGGGAAAAATGTGGAGTGGTGATGGTCGGGTCAGTGGCGGTGGTGCACCTGTGGGCTGGTTGCCAATCGCCATTCGGGTCTGGAGGAAGAAGAAGAAGAAGATGTGTACGAGGAGACGAAGAAGAGTGATGTCTGAGGATAGAGTTGAGGTTTGATTGGACAAAGCAATGATGAAGGACTGCAGCTCCTGACCAGATAGAGTGATGACATAGAGTGAAGTATGAGGAGATGAAGAAGAGTGATGTCTGAAGAAAGAGTTGAGGTTCGATTGGACACAGCAATGATGATAGAAGGACTACAGCTCCTTCTTCTTTTTTTGGATTTGGTTGGCGGCCAGCTTGCGGGTGCATTGCCGCCACTGGCTTGATTGTCATCACTCTATGTCTTAGTATAGGAAGTTCTGAACAACTGACCAGATAGAGTGATGATATAGAGTGGAGTGTATGGCGGTGGTGCACCTGTGGGCTGGTTGCCAGCCGCCGGTCAGGTCTAAACGAAGAAGAAGATGTGGAGTGATGTTGGTCAGGTCAGTGGCGGTGGTGCACCTGTGGGCTGGTTGCCAGCCGCCAATCAGGTCTAGGAGAAGAGGAAGAAGAAGGAAAATGTCACAAAGTTATAAGGAAAAACAGACAGACAAACAGACAGACATATATAGTGTGTCGGAGTGGAGTACAGACAGTTTGGATAGCCACAGGACTTGATGGCAGGACACGTTCAGTCCAAGGACGGATAATTTTTTCACACATAAGGAGTTGTCCAGAACTCCTTATAAGAACTCCTGATACAAAGATATACAGTGATGATATAGAGTGAAGTACGTGACGGTAATGCACCTGTAAGCTTGTTGCCAACCGCCAAACAAATCTAAAAGAAGAAGAAGAAGTTTTTGTAACGGGGGTAGCAACTCACCCTTGGCTGGGGGATCCTGGGTTCGATCCCAGCCTCTGACCAACAGTGATCTGTGTGGAGTTTGCATGTCCTCCCCATGTCTGCGTGGGTTTACTCCAGGATTCCTCCGGTTTCCTCCCACATGCCAAAAACATGCAAGTTAGGTTATCCATCCATCCATCCATCCAGCTTCTTCTACTTAATCCTTTTCGGGTCGCGGGGGGGCTGGAGCCTATCCTAGCATCTTTTGGGTGAGAGGCAGGGTACACCCTGGACAGATCGCCAGTCCATCGCAGGGCCAGCACAGAGACAGACAACCATTCACTCTCACAGTCATACCTAAGGACAATTTAGAATCCCCAGTTGATGTCAATTAACCTATCTTGCATGTTTTTTGGCATTGTGGAGCGTGTAAAAAATGAGGCTGATTTGGTTCAAGCGGTTTATTACACGACTCACACGAAGAGCATAGACAGAATGGCATACAAGTAGGAGCTCTTCCCTTAAATAACATGACATCCTTTCTAGACTCTTCTCACACACAAAAGATAATCTTCCCCGACTGTAGTCAGTCCATTCATCACACACAAAAGATAATCTCCCCCGACTGCAGTCAGTCCATTCATCCTTGACACCTCCCTGTTATCTTACTAGGGCATCTAGAAACTTCTCACACACAAAAGGTTAACTTCACGTCCTTTGTTCCTGTCTAAGGTGGTAAACCATTATGCACTCCCCAGGTTGCCACACCACCACCCCCAGCAACTTAGATAGGACAAAAGGGTAACAGTCCACATGCTGTGATAGAACCATTAACATCAGTCCACATGCTGTAGAACAGGGGTGTCCAATCATGTGCCATGGAGGGCCAAGACCCTACAGACTTTACCTCCAACCAGTGTCTTCAACAGCAGATTCCACTGAATTTCTTCCCACCGATTGCTGATAAGTGAAAACACCTGCTGAAGAGACTGAGTAGAAGAGAAAACCTGCAGGGTCTTGGCCCTCCCTGGCACATGATTGGACGCCCCTGCTGTAGAACAATCAACATCAGTCCGCATGCTGCTTGGGCTTCAGTCTTCTGCCGTATCTGCTGTAGCCAGGATTTGCTGACTCCGTGGCGCTGCCATGCTGGGGGGCTGATGTCTGGGGGTGAAAACTTTTTGACTGTCCGTGTGGGTGCTCTGGAGAATCTTTTCTCTGGGAAGCGCCCCGTGGGGGTCTTCCCCGCCGAGGGGCCCTCGCCAACAGCACTTGCTCGTCAGCCACAACAAAAGCAGGTTTGAGTCTGTCTATGCCAATTTTTTCCCTCCTACCCCCCAAATCTAGCAAAAAATGCTTATCCCCTGTTTCCAGCACTCTAAACGGTCCATCATAAGGTGGGCGCAGTGGGGGGCGGTGGGCGTCGTGTCTGACAAACACGAACTCCGCATTTTTCAAAGCTTTAGGCACAAAAATGCACGGAAAACTGTGGTGGGCAGGGCCCGGCAGCGTGCTTGAGTCTATGCAACGCTGCAGCAGCTGAGACGGGGAGCTGCCCGGTGCAGGATTATCTGGCAGAAACTCCCCAGGCAGCCGGAGTGGTTGAGCAAAAACAAGTTCTGCTGGGGAAGCTTCCAGATCCTCTTTAGGCGCAGAACATAACCCCAGTAAAACCCATGGTAGCCTGTCTACCCAATTTGCATCCGTCAGTGAAGCCCTCAGAGCTCCAGTGTGGAGCGTGTCAAAAATGAGGCTGATTTGGTTCAAGCGGTTTATTACACGACTCACATGAAGAGCATAGACAGAATGGCATACAAGTAGGAACTCTTCCCTTAAATAACATGACATCCTTCTAGACTCTTCTCACACACAAAAGATAATCTCCCCCGACTGCAGTCAGTCCATTCATCCTTGACACCTCCCTGTTATCTTACTAGGACATCTAGAAACTTCTCACACACAAAGGTTAACTTCACGTCCTTTGTTCCTGTCTAAGGTGGTAAACCATTATGCACTCCCCAGGTTGCCACAGCATGTGGGAGGAAACCGGAGAAATCGTGAAGTAAACCCACGCAGACACGGGGAGAACATGCAAACTCCACACAGATCACTGTTGGTCAGGGGCTGGGATCGAACCCAGGATCCCCCGGCCAAGAGTGAGTTGCTTTGCTGTCGCAGTGCTAGCAAGTTAGGTTAACTGGTTTCAAAATGGGGATTCTAAATTGTCCTTAGGTATGACTGTGAGAGTGAATGGTTGTCTGTCTTTCTGTGTTGGCCCTGCGGTGGACTGGCGAACTGTCCAGGGTGTACCCTGCCTCTCGCCCAAAGATGCTGGGATAGGCTCCAGCCCCCCCGCGACCCGAAAAGGATTAAGCGGAAGAAGATGGATGGATGGATGGTTGGTGTGGAATTTTTAATCCTGACTTCCAGTTTCCGACCGGACGCTTTTTACCGTAACACACGTTGCAGAAAGAAGCCGCGGATTTGATTTTTTGCGCAGCTATCAAGCAGACTCGCCCTGTTTAATGCAGTTTTCGCTATCTCAGAGTATGAGACACTTTTGCTAACCAGAACGTCGGCTTTGATAGTTTGAAAATGAACTTGGACAGACTTAGAAAGCGAGTGCGGCAGTATATTGATCAGGTAAGAACCTCTATTAGTTTCTGTGTGTTAGCCCATGCTAGCTTGACTAGCACACGTAGCGTCAGCCAAGTGTCAGTTTTACTTTGACAGCTAAATAACGAACACGCAGCGTGTGTGTTAGAATGAAAATGTAAAGGCTGACTCTTGTGTTGCCTCTTTGTCTCGGGCTGCAGCAACAGTATCAGAGTGCTCTGTTTTGGGCGGACAAAGTTGCGTCGCTTTCCCATGGTGAGTTCAGGATCGGTCTCCCCTATAGCATCACGTTGTTAACCTGTCATTGCTGATATAGTAACCCTCTTCGATGTTGTTAATTTCTCTTAAAACAGATACACTGTTGTTCATTTGCGAAAGTTGTTCGGAATAACGCCCTAGGGTCAGGAATTAACCACCTTGCCTCTTTGTTTGATGTGCAGAGGACCCCCAGGATATCTACTGGCTCGCTCAGTGCCTTTACCTTACTTCTCAGTACCACAGAGCCTCCCATGCCATTCGTTCACGAAAACTTGACAAGGTAGGTTGTGTCTGAAGGATTATACCGCATGTGCATCATGGATAGTTGGTGGAAAAGTTTGACATTATAATCACAAATACATGAAGTACTTTTATATGTGAATAAACACAGTCAAGCCTGACTGTTAGGGTATTAACTTTTGCATATATATATTTTTTTTACACCAGATTCTGATGCTATTATAAACTCTACTGTCTCTCACTTTCAGCATTAAGTTTACATACAGTATTAGCAACATGTCCAAAATCTTTTTTTTTAAATTAGTGACTTCATAATCCTTTTGCAAGGTAGGAGGGTATGTTTTTAACCCATCCTTCCATTCATCCTTTGACATTTTATGTTGTCGCCATGTTGTCGGATTGGCTTCAAATTTATACACATGCCTTAACTCATCAATACCTTGGACAAGTTTGAGTTTGACATGCATCTAATGAGTGGTTAACCTGCAAAGTTAAGCCAACAACTAAAAGGAACTGAATATCAACTTTTTTCTGTTGAAAAAGACACTAATTCCTTTGGCTACATGCCAAGTTTATACAGTATCTCACAAAAGTGAGTACACCCCTCACATTTTTGTAAATATTTTATTATACCTTTTCATGGGATAACACTGAAGATATGACACTTTGATACAATGTAAAGTAGTCAGTGTACAGCTTGTATAACAGTGTAAATTTGCTGTCCCGTCAAAATAATTCAACACACAGCCATTAATGTCTAAACCACTGGCAACAAACATGAGTACACCCCTAAGTGAAAATGTCCAAATTGTGCCCAGAGTGTCAATATTTTGTGTGGCCACCATTATTTTCCAGCACTGCCTTAACTTTCTTGGGCATGGAGTTCACTAGAGCTTCACAGGTTGCCATTGGAATCCTCTTCCACTCCTCCATGACAACATCATGGTGTTAGAGACCTTTTGCTCCTCCATCTTCCGTTTGAGGATGCCCCACAGATGCTCAGTAGGGTTTAAGTCTGGAGATACGCTTGGCCAGTCCATCACCTCTACCTTCAGTTTCTTTAGCAAGGCAGTGGTCATCTTGGAGGTTTGTTTGGGGTGGTTATCATGTTGGAATACTGCCCTGCAGCTCAGTTTCCAATCCTGCTCTTCTTCATTATGTCACAGTACATGTTGGCATTCATGGTTCCCTCAGTGAACTGTAGCTCCCCAGTGCCAGCAGCACTCATGCAGCGCCAAACCATGACACTCCCCACCACCATGCTTGACTGTAGACAAGACACACTTGGCTTTTTACTCCTCACCTGGTTGCTGCCACACACGCTTGACACCATCTGAATCAAAGGAGTTTATCTTGGGCTCATCAGACCACAGGACATGGTTCCAGTAATCCATGTCCTTAGTCTGCTTGTCTTCAGCAAACTGTTTGCAGGTTTTTTTGTGCATCATCTTTAAAAGGGGCTTCCTTCTGAGACGACAGCCATGCAGACCAATTTGATGCACTGTGCGGCGTATGGTCTGATCACTGACAGGCAGACCCCCCCACCCCTTCAACCTCTGCAGCAATGCCGGCAGCGCTCATACGTCTGTTTTCAAAAGACAACCTCTGGGTATGACGCTGAGCGTGTGCACTCAACTTCTTTGGTCGACCATGGCGAGACCTGTTCTGTTAAACCACTGTATGGTCTTGGCCACCATGCTGCAGCTCAGTGTCAGGGTGTTGGCAATCTTCTCATAGCCTAGGCCATCTTTATGTAGAGCAACAATTCTTTTTTTCAGATCCTCAGAGAGTTCTTTGCCATGAGGTGCCATGTTGAACTTCCAGTGACCAGTATGAGAGAGTGTGAGAGCGATAACACCAAATTTAACACACCTGCTCCCCATTCACACCTGAGACCTTGTAAGTGGCGTTCACTTATATAGTGCTTTTCTTCTCATCTAGGATGACCAAAACGCTTTACGGATCCTGCAATCCACCCATTCACACACTGTAACACTAACGAGTCACATGACAACAGGGAAGGAAAATGGCTAATTGGGCACACTTGGGACATTTTCACTAGGGGTGTACTCACTTTTGTTGCCAGTGGTTTAGACATTAATGGCAGGCTGTGTGTTGAGTTATTTTGAGGGGACAGCAAATTTACACTGTTATACAAGCTGTACACTGACTACTTTACATTGTATCAAAGTGTCATATCTTCAGTGTTGTCCCATGAAAAGATATAATAAAATCTTTACAAAAATGTGAGGGGTGTACTCACTTTCGTGAGATACTGTATTTACATCAGATAAGGCATTGTTCAGCAAAAAAACACTGACATGGGGATGTGTAGGGTGTGTGAGCTTGCTCACCAAGGTTCTATCATTTTTACAAATATATATATATCCAGGAAAACAGTACAGAAGATCACATTTTGGAATGGTGGTCTAGCAGGCAAGAAAGTTAACAATAAGGAGAGGTGTTAGAGAAGAGAGAGTAATAATTCTGACAGTGTCATCATTAGGTAGTTTAAAAGCATTGTTAAAGATGTCCACTTCCAAGAAGGGCCCTGTCCATATTTTGCTGACAAATAACAGACACTGTATTCAAACATACACATTTATTTCAGAGGCTGAAAATGCCACTTGGGACTGATCTAATGATATAATGAGGCACAAAACAAGGCTTAATTAGTAGCATCAAATCTTTATATTTGGTCTAAATCAGTTCTTGTCTTCTCTCTCTTAGCTATATGGAGCCTGTCAATATCTTGCTGCTAGATGTCATGTAAGTAAATGGAAAACTAAGTGTTCTATTCCAAGCTTATTAGCCAGAGAAGCTTGTCAGATATTGTTTCTGTTCTGCTTGCCTATCTATCCATATCGTATCCTATTTACAGTATGCTGCCAAAGAGTTCCAGCAGGCCTTGGATATCCTGGATGCAGAGGAACCAGCAAGTAAGAAACTTCTGGACAGAAGTGGGAAGGAAGAGAGTGAATCCCCAGAGTCAGCCAAGGACTGGGACATGTCTCCTGCCTCAGTAAGTCTGAGTTGACACTGTAATGTATTAATATTGTTATTCATACAAGAAGTGTTTAATGTCTAAAGAGGACATGTATTCTGCCCCAGACCCTTCATACAGCTCTCACATTTTTGTTTAAGAATGTTTTTGTTGAGGGGTGTTACAATAAATGAATTCTTTTTTCTGCTAGAAATTGTATACTGTATATTCATATTGTGAAATGTGCCTTTTTAAGTGACAATTTTACATTCCACAAATGCAGGGTTTCCTGACCTATTTTTATACCTCCGTCAAAAGACAGGACGTATGATGATGATGATGTCTGTCCCTCCATTTGAGTTTGTCCAGTGAACTGCTCCCATAGTGTTCAAGCTATGACTTTTTTATTTCACACAGTGTTTATACAGATTGTATGAAAAAGCTTCGGGGTCTGGGCGGAGGACATATTGTACATAACCTCAGTTTTTGGCGGAGTGTCACTTTTAAGTCCTTGCAATTATATGGCTATTAGTTTAATTACAGATTTGGAATAAATTGATTTTTGGGTTGTGGGTGTGCTAGCTATGCACTATCGATAATGGCTATGGATGGTCGTATAATGTACGAGGTGCAATGCTCTTGTTCAAATATTGAAAACAGTTTAAGGATCTTTTTTTAAAAACACTAAAAAGGCATCCACTAGGCCACAAAAATATGTTGCTCAGTTGCATTTGTCTGTGGTTCAGTCCCAGCTAGGGGTGTGCCATATCGTGTCGTTCACGATAATACCGGTATAAATTTTGATACCAGTGTAAAAATGAATATTGCAATATTTGGGGTCTGCTGCGTGACGATGTCACACTGCATAGAAATGGCAAAACAAACATGGCAGGAAGCTGCAGCTCTGAAGTCAGACCATCTCCGGTTGAGTGGAAATATTTAAGTTTCACTTTCTGTTTCAGACTGCTGTCATGTTTAAAAGAAAATGTGCAGCAGTGTGAATAATCTGCCGGCATTTTTTTCTGCACATCAACACTGCTGGAGCGGTTTTATGTTGGACAATGTGCTGCTCGAAGTGGCTGTATTTTACTTCCATTTTGGCCACTTCATCTTGATTTTATTAAACCATCCGAAGAGAGAGAGACAAAAAACATCCGTTTAGTGCAACGAGAGCCAAAGGCCCCAGGACAGGTCCATGCAATGGAAGCAGGTTAAGTGATTCATCATAAAACCCAGTGTCTGTGTGCAGTTAAGATGTAACGGTATATATTATTTTCTTGTAATATTTGATACAGAACTAAAAAATATTTTAAACTAAATCTGAGCTGCTGTTTATAAAATGGAGAAATAAGAGTTTTTGTTTTGTTTTTCATGAATATGTTGAAGGTAAATAATGCTGGCCTGTGAAACTGTCCTTTTTGCATAAATTTAAAAGAAAAAAAACTGCATTCTGCAATATCGTGAAAATTCATAGAAATATTGTGATATAATTTTTCGGCCATATTGCCCACCCCTAGTCCCAGCCACATGACACGTTCTGCATGTCCCTTCCCTGATCTTCACCCCATCTCAGTGTTTCCTCTGGCTTAAAGACCTTGGTGCAGTGGCAACATATTTTTCTTTGGGGGGGTGCAGAAAACACGTGACACTGTTGTAACTGGAATATGTTAATTTTATACTTTTTTTTAAAAAATTTGCACAGTAACTTTGCTTATGGAACTTACCATTTGAAGTATTGTACAACCAAGGCTTGAATGTTGGAATATTGGGCTAGTTGGGGTCCCACCCAGACGTCCTGTGTTTGGACTTTTTACTGATGTCATCCTTCTCTCCTTCCTCTGCTCTCACCTCTCCTGGACCCTCTGCCTGAACACTTTCCTCTCCTTGGCTCCTCTTTTCTGTCTCATCTTTCCCTCTCTGAGCTCTGTCTAATTCAGGTTCTGTCTCTGTCTATGGTGGTATACAAACAGGTTAGAAAATATCAAGTGTCATGTTTTGTCCTGCAGGATTTTTTTTTTTTTTTTATCATGGTTTACATAAATGACAGAAAAATGTGTATTTTTTTTTTTTGCATTTTTATTCTAGTTTTTCTTCCCCCCCCCCCCCCATTGAGAGAGTAGGGAAGGGAAGGGGAAAAACATTCATGAAAGTAATTTACTCATGCATACTTAAATTATATGATCAGAGGTGGATAGAGTAGCTAGAAAGTCTACTCATGTAAAAGCAGTGCTTTGAAATTAATAATTAAAAATAGACAACCAAAAATTTCTAGTTAAGGGTACAAAGAGCGCCCACTTAAAAACTTGAGTAATGACTTCAGTCTCAAAGGTTTGAGGTTTTTCTCCAAAATTTATAACAATTTTATTGTAATTTTCTACTTTTCTCTGTAAATTTATTTAAATTTGAAACCATTTTCATCAAATTTGTAATTTCCTCTTGTAAAATTGACTTTTCTTGTACATTTGAGACTTTATTATAAATTTGTGGATTATTTCGATCCCAGCCCCCGACCAACAGTGATCTGTGTGGAGTTTGCATGTTCTCTCCGTGTCTGCGTGGGTTTACGCCGGGATTTCTCCGGTTTCTTCCCACATGCTCAAAGCATGCAAGTTAGGTTAATTGGCATCAAACTGGGGATTCTAAATTGTCCTTAGGTATGATTGTGAGAGTGAATGGTTGTCTGTCTCTCTGTGTTGTCCCTGTGATGGACTGGAGATCTGTCCAGGGTGTGCCTCTCACCCTCTCACCTCTCACCCAAAGATGTTGGGATAGGCTCCAGCCCCACCCCCCCCCCATGACCTGAAAAGGATTAAGTGGAAGAAGATGGATGGATGGATTATTTTATGGCTAATTACCTCCGCCAAGGAAGTTACGTGATCATCGGCGTTGGTTTGTCTGTTTGTTTGTTTGTTAGCAAGATAACTCAAAAAGTTATGGATGGATTTTCATGAAATTTACACAGATTGTCAGAAATGGGGTATCCTACAGATGATTACATTTTGGTGGTGATCCGGATCACCGTCCAGAAGAAAACCGCCATTACGGAAAATGCCATTTTCGTGAATAACTACTGAACCACTAATCCTATCATTGTGAATCCAATTGCTAGTCATATCTTTTCATGGTCAAGGAATCTGAAAACGTACACACAAACACTGTATGGGGGGAACTGCGGCGCTTGGCGGAGGTCTGCGCTCTCCGAGTGCTTTTCTAGTTTTGTCTATTTTTTAAATAAATTTGCTGTTTGTTTTTTTTTTGTTTTTTTTTTTATAAATTTGAAAGAGACTGTGGTAATTTTGGTAACAGAACGATAATTTAACTCTGATTTCAAAGAAGAAAAGTTAATAAAAATTGTATTTAATGAAATAAATTGACTTAAATGACCAAAGATACAGTTATTTCTGTTATAATATTTCTATATATTTATAGTTTTTTTTTTTGTTTTTTTGAAATCTCACCACCACCCAGACAGCAGGAAAAACCTCCCTTATTTTGAAATCCAAATGTTGGCACGTTTAGTTTGTCTGAAGGCTGTTGACGGATTAAAGTCATTGACTTCATGAATTTCGGTCATCTTAACTTGCCAGGTACATAATAATGAACATAAGTTAGTTAATATTAACTAAGGTAAAGGTAAAAACGTCTCCTTTTTATTCTTATCTGAAATAAGAAAAACAAAAACTAATAAAAAGAAGACAAAATGAACCAACTAGAGCTCTTAACCACTTCTGTTAGTTAAGCGACTCTTTCATTATTGCTCCCATTACCAGCGGGTTAAAACCATAATAAATGCCTCCAGTGCTGACATACCTCTTCTGCTTTTTTCTGCGTTTAAAGTACTTTAATAAGCTCATGTTTCTCTTGGACAGTAATGCTAGTGAGACACTCTGCCTGGCGACTGGAGTGGTCACGTGGATGGGGCACTTCTGAACTTGCGTGAATGACGGTTATGCGCGTTGTTTGTGTGCGCACTTGCGGGCTGTCATTCCTTCATATTTTTTTCTTAAATTTCTATTTCCTCATAGAGTGGCGGAATAAATTCAAGTGTGACGGGCCGCCACCCAGAAATGTTACCAGAGAAAACCCTGCATCTCCTGTCTCCTTCTTAACTGTAGCTGTCCAATAAAGACAAAATATGCAAACATAATTCTTTAAAAATGGGTACTACCGCACATTAAGCCACGTCAATGAATATTAACTGACGTTAATGAAGCTAACTCCAAATACTAACAATTTCTGAGATGGGCAAGGCCCTACTTCTAGTTCATGTTCATTCAAAGCTTCTCACATATTTTTGAGTAATGTGTAAAAGGAATGGGGGCAAATGTATAGGGCAGGGGTCACCAACTAAAACTCCAAGAGGTCCAATAAGTCAGTCCTCCCCAGCTGTGTCATAATGATAGATCAGTCAGCTCACGTGCGGGAACCACACCAAAGAAAAACTCACTCAACACTGAGAGACAAGTTTATGCAATTTATTAATTTCAAAATTGTGGAGCACAGTTAAGGAAATCGTCACCCGCCAGAGGGACACAGGCCCGTGGAGAGAGACCGGAGTGATTAATATGAGGAGGGAGGAAGGGAAGTGGAAAGACTAATCTGCCACTTACATGAGTGGAGCAGAGAGCCCGACAGAGAAGCCCAGCAGGGAGAGACGAACCAGCAGGGTGAAGCTGGTAGAAAGTAGGGTAGGATGGAACTGGGTGGAGTCTGACCGAGTGGAGACAGGTGGCTGAAGAAGGATGAGGTGGAAGGAACAGGTGAGCACACAGCAATCCCTGAAGACGCACCCCGCCGATGGTAGCAACCTGTAGAAAAGAGAGGAGCGAGGGATTCAGCGTAAATCCTTCTGGAAATGGTCTATAACTTACTTGTGCGTTTGCAGGCAGTGTACCCAAACGAGCCAGCGGCAAAGCCTCCGCTCAATGGTCTTTAATGCACTGGCAAAGAAGGAGCGGCAGGTGCGTCTAATCACACAGGTGGGATGATGACATCAGAGTCGGGGAATCCAGCAGACAGGAAGGAGGGGGCGTGCGCTCACTTGAACATGACAGTGCCCCCCACCACCACCACCAAGGAGCGCCTCCTGGCGGTCCACTGGTTTTCTCAGGGTGAGCCTGGTGGAAGGCCCGGATCATCCCTTTTTTCGTGGAAATTGGATTTCGGGATCCACGACCAATATTCAGGGCTGTGGCCCTTCCAGTGCACCAGGTATTGTAATCCTTGGCCCCGACGGCGAACGTCCAGGATCTTTTGGACCATGTAGGTGACATGACTGCTGAGGGTCCGAGGAGGAGGCGGCGGCCCGGGGGAGGGGGGGTGCAGAGAGGGCTGGCGGAGAGGGGTTTGATCTTTGAGACGTCAAATATCAGGTTAATGTGAAGGGTCCTTGGGAGCTGTAGGTGCACCATGGCGTCACTAATGATCTTGGAGAAGGCAAACAGGCCCAGGAAGTGGGGTGACAGCTTTTTAGAGTCTGTCTTCAGGGGCACTTGTTCTGCAGACACTCAGACCTGCTGCCCAACCTTATATTTGGGAGCAGGGATCCGCTTCTGGTCCGCATACTGGCGGTTGCGCTCTGTAGAGCGAAGGAGTGCGGCTCGGCCGGCTCTCCAGAGTCGGCAGCAGCAGCAAGCGTGGGCTTCCATGGACGGCACAGCAATTTCCCTCTCCGCCATGGACAAAAGGGGAGGAGTGTATTCCATGGAGGCCTCAAATGGGGTGAGACCCGTAGCAGAAGAGATGGCGGAATTATGGGCATACTTCACCCAGGTCAGATGAGTGCTCCACGTAGATGGGTTATCAGCTGCTACGCATCTGAGGGCGGCCTCCAGGGATTGGTTGGTGCGCTCATCCTGCCCATTACTTTGCGGGTGGTAACCAGAAGTGAGGCTGACTGACGTACCAAGTGATCTACAGAAGGACTTCCAGCCCAGTGACATAAATTAGGGGCCCCGGTCAGACACGATGTCGAGAAGGATGCCATGGAGGCAGATAACGTGGGTGGTGAGAGGGTTGGCAGTCTGTGATGCGGAGGGCAGTTTGGAAAGGGGGAACCAAGTGGATTGCTTTAGAAAAGCGGTCGGCGATGGTGAGGATCGCTGTATTGCCCTGTGAAGGGGGAAGTCCAGTAACGAAATCCAGGGCAATATGAGACCAAGGTTGACTGGGGACAGGCAAGGGATGAAGCAGGCCAGCCGGTGGCGAGGGGCAGGTCTTGTTGCGTGCACAGGTCTGGCATGCTTTCACATATTCCAGGATGTCCCTCCGCAGCGTGGGCCACCAGAATACTCGTTTGACCAGGTCGACTGTCTGCGAGACCCCCGGGTGGCAAGAAAAATGGCTGGAATGACCCCACTTGGTGACATGCTGTGGAGGGCGGTAGGAACGAGCAGGCGACCCTGGGGAATCCCTGTTGGTTTGGGTTCCAGGCCCTGGGCCTGTCGGACCCGCTGCTCAATTCCCCCACGTAAGGGCTCCAAAGATACGTGAAGGTGGCACAATAGGCTGGGAGCTGGAAGGGGGGGTTGGTTGGTCTAAAGAGAACTGCCAGGAGAGAGCATCCGGTTTAACATTACGTGTGCCAGGCCTGTAAGTGATGGTAAAATTGAATCATAAAAAGAATAAGGCCCAGCAGGCCTGCCTGGCGTTAAGTCGTCGAGCTGACTAAAAGTACTCTGAGTTCTTGTGTTTGGTCCACACGACTATGGGATGGACCGCCCCCTCCAACCAATGCCTCTACTTCTCGAGAGCCAACTTAATGGCAAGAAACTCCCCATCCCCTACGTCGCAATTCCTCTCGGCCGGGGTGAGCCGTCGAGAGAAATACGTGCACGGGTGGAGCTTCTGGTCAGAGGTTGAGCACTGCTATAGAACAACGCCCACCCCTGAGTCAGAAGCATCCACCTCCAGGGTGAACTGGAGCTGAGGGTCGACCCGAGCCAAGATGGGTGTTTTGGAGAACAGACCTTTTAATTTGGAAAAGGCCTGTTCAGCTGCCTCGGACCAGAGAAACGACACCTTAACGGAGGTCAGCTCTGTGAGCGGCTGTGCTACCCTGCTATAGTTTCTGATGAGCCTGCGATAAAAGTTCACAAACCCCAGGAAGCGCTGGAGCATCCTGCAGGAGTGGGGTGTAGGCCAATCCAGCACCTTAGCCGGGTCGGCTCTCAGCTACCCCTCCACCACAATAAATCCAAGGAAAGAGGTGGAGCTGGTGGAAAACTCACACTTCTCTGCCTTGACAAACAGCTGGTTCTCCAGGAGCCATTGCAACACGGCCCTGACGTGGACCTTGTGTTCCTCTGGCGTGCGGGAAAAAATCAGGATATCATCTAAATAAACGAAGACAAACTGATTAACCATGTCTCAGAGAACATCATTAATGAGGCGTTGGAAGACGGCAGGGGTGCTAGTGAGCCTGAAGGGCATCACAAGATACTCAAACTGCCCCAGGTGTGTTTTGAAGGCCGTCTTCCACTCATCCCTCTCCCATATGCGAACCAAGTGATATGCATTGTGTAGGTCCAACTTGGTAAAAACCTGCACACGCTGAAGAAGCTCAAATGCTGAGTTAATCAGGGGCAGAGGATTTTTGTCTTTGATGGTTATTGCATTAAACTCCCGGTAATCAATACACGGGCACAGAGATCCATCCTTATTACCGACAAAAAAGAACCCCGCCCCAAGAGTAGCCAATGAGGGCCGAATAAGGCCGGCGTTCAGCGAATCCTTAATATACCTTTCCATCGCTTCCCTCTCTGGGCCAGAAATGCTATAGAGCCGGCTGGACGGCAGCTGCGCACTCAGGAGGAGATTCACAGCACAATCATAAGAGTGATGAGGAGGCAAGGAGAGCGCTCTAGATTTGCTGAAAACCTCCCTGAGGTCATGATAGGCCTTCGGCACAAGGGTGAGGTCTGGCAGCTCTAACGGAGGGGAGGTGACAGATAAGGCAGGCAAACACTCGGCCGAACTGAGACATGATGCCAAAAAGTGGGGACCACAAGAGGAAATTGAGTTCTGTGCCCAATTAATTATGGGGTTGTGCCTCTGGAGCCAAGGATAACCCAGAACCACCGGAGAGGATGAATTTGGGAGGGCAAGGAACGATAGTTCCTCCCGGTGGTTCCCGGAAAGAAGGATGGAGATCGGTGCCATGCATTCCGACACTGAGGCCACATTCTTGCCAGATAAAGTGGTGACATTGAGAGGATTGGACAAGTTGGTGGTGGGAATGCCCATCTCCTGCACGAGCCGGGAAGAAACAAAATTCTGCTCAGCCCCTGAATCAATCAACGCCATAACCCTCCTCTCGACCCCCAGCAATTGAACGAGGGACAAAATGGAGAAATTACTGGGGGGATGAAGAAAGGTCCCACCCGTCAGATCCCCCACGGCTACTGACGGGCCGTGTCTTTTTGGCTTCAGATGGCAGTCATCCAGTTTGTGTTCTAACGAGCCACAATAGAAACATGCACCGGCCCTCCTCCACCGCTGGTACTCCTCCGAGGTTAAGCGAGCCCGACCGAGCATCATCGGTTCAGAGGAAGGGTCGGCGCCACCTCTGTCAGTTGCCTGGATGGATGCATGCGCGATGGGTGGGTGAAAGGAGAATTTACCTTCCTTTGTGCACTCACAGTAACGGTTGTCCAGACCGACAGCCTGATCTATAAGACCGTCCAGAGAGGCGGGAACAGCATAAACTGCCAGGTCGTAGTAGTAGTAGTAGATTAGTTTATTTGACAGGGACAGTGCAATAAACATAGACAATTAATCAAAGACAATCAATCTGATGTGTTGCACATAGAGTGTATAGCTATTAGCTAATTTGCAACTCTTGTCCCTGGATGGGCTTTAGAAAAAAGAATCAAGATAAAAAATATACACAATAACCACATACATCAATGCAGAAAAATTATAAATACACAATTATAGATATTATAAATATTATAAATACACAAATATAACAGCCTGACTCACATTTAACATAAATATTATAAATATTATAAATACACAAATATAACAGCCTGACTCACATTTAACACATATAACATAACTCACATTTGCCTATTTCAGGCCTTCCTCCCTCCGTCACTCACTATAAACAAACACATTTATTCCTTCCCTTCATTCACTCTCACTTTGCAGACAAATAATTCATACATGAGTACATTCTTGTTTATTTTTCAGCCAGTTTTTAACATTTTTCGTCATGGAGGTGAGGGTTTAAACCATGGAGGAACACGTTATGTAAGGCAACGTCATTCCATCCAGAGTCCACCGCTTCGACCTGAAACTCCACCGAGAAATCGACAGTAGACCGATTCCCCTGCCGGAGAGACAGAAGGCGGCTCATAATGTTGACTTCACTCTCTGTACGGTCAAAAGCATGGGTAAACTCAGAAATAAAACGATCAATTGTGTAAGTGGGGCCTTCCGGACTGTCGAGGACAGATCGGGCCCGACTAAGAGCTCGGTCCCGCAGCAGGAGGGTCATAAAATAAATTCTGGAAACATCATCCGGGTACTCCCCGCCCACCTGGCCCAAATAAAGCCGCACCTGACACAAGAACTCCTTACATTTCCCCACCTCCCCCGAATACGGAGCAGGTGAGGGAACGGAAGTAGTACGGCGCACAGTGGGAGGAGGGGGGGCCACAGGTGGAGAGGAAGAGCCCAGGCGAGGTAAATGAACCAAATGTTCGGTGACTGTGCCCAGCTGCTGCGTGATGGTTGCCAGCTGCTGCGTAAGCACTCCCACCTGCCGCTCAGTAGCATTGAGGTGGTGGAGAGCGGAGTGTTCCTCTGGTGCGGACCCTGCTGAGCTTGCGTCATGGTTGGCTCATTCTGTCAATGATAGATCAGTCAGCTCACGTGCAGGAACCACACCAGAGAAAAACTCACTCAATATTGAGAGACAAGTTTATGCAATTTATTAATTTCAAAAACGTGGAGCCCAGTTAAGGAAATTGTCACCCGCCAGAGGAACACAGGCCTGTGGAGAGAGACGGGAGCGATTAATGTGAGGAGGGAGGAAGAGAAGTGGAAAGACTAATCTGCCATTTACTTGAGTAGCACAGAGAGCCTGACAG
Source organism: Pholidichthys leucotaenia (assembly GCA_020510985.1). Classification (NCBI taxonomy): domain Eukaryota; kingdom Metazoa; phylum Chordata; class Actinopteri; order Cichliformes; family Pholidichthyidae; genus Pholidichthys; species Pholidichthys leucotaenia. Next base: position 97,477,940 of record CM035843.1, read on the forward strand.
AGAAGCCCAGCAGGGAGAGACGAACTAGCAGGGTGAAGCTGGTAGAAAGTAGGGTAGGATGGAACTGGGTGGAGACAGGTGGCTGAAGAAAGACGAGGTGGAAGGAGCAGGTGAGTGCACAGCAATCCCCAAAGACGCACCCCGCCGATGGCAGCAGCCTGTAGAAAAGAGAGGAGAGAGGTATTCAGCGTAAATCCTTCTGGAAATAGTCTATAACTTACTTGTGCATTTGCAGGCAGTGTACCCAGACGAGCCAGCGCCAAAGCCTCCGCTTGATGGTCTTTTATGCGCTGGCAAAGAAGGAGAGGCAGGTGCGTCTAATCACACAGGTGGGATGATGGCAGCAGAGTCGGGGAATCCAGCAGACAGAAAGGAGGAGGATTCACCTGGACATGACAAACTGAGGTCTGAACTAGAGGTGGGAATCTTTAGGCACCAAAATTCAATTACAATTCAGGGTTTCACATTTGATTTCTAGTCAGGGTTGCTTTCCTCCCACTGTGTGACAACTTGGTACTTGGCAAAGTGTTTGCAATGACCCATGAATGTACTTCTAACATTTTTTAATAAAACAAATGGAGGGAAATGTGGTGAGTCGCATGGACAAATTTCTCTTAAAATGTGCTTTTAAAAACTGCCATCCTTTCATGGGCAGTCTTTCAGAAGTCCACAGTTGTCTGCAGGCAGGCCAGTATAATTTGCTTTGACACATTAGTTTATTAAGATGTTTTAGCTGCTTTTAGCTCTGTATTATTTTTTCAGACAAACAAATCTAATAAATTCTTTGCACAATTTCAAACAATACATGTAATAATTTAATAACAACAATATAGGAGAGTAGACCACTAAATGTGTTTGCTGACTCCAAATAAATAGATCTGAAATTCTAAAATCTACAACTTAAATACTAAAATGTAAAGTTTTACAGGAGAACACAAATTAAATTGCATACATTTAAAACACAATCTCACAGAAAGTCCACCTCTATACTACAGGGTTTCCTCTGGTAACATTTCTCGGTGGTGGCTCGCCTCGCCAGAAATTTTACTGCCGCGCCAAGGCGATATGAATTAAGAAAAATATATGAAGCACTGACTGAGATTTCTTTTAATGGTGTTAAATAAGTTTTGGGTTTGGTTCATCTTTCATAAACTGGATTAAAACACTATATAGCTGTCCAACTACATCTGTCCGAACAAATGATCAGACTTCCTGAAGCTTTAATCTCCAGGGATGTACTAGGCAGGGTTGTCCACTCTCTCCCTCACTTTTTACCATCTTTATCGAACCATTAGTAGCAGCCATACGACAGAATGTTGATATCAGAGGTATCCAAACTGGAGAAAAAGAACACAAGATAAGTCTTTATGCTGATGATGTATTGATTTTCCTTGAAAACACAAAGATCTCCTCTTCAGACAGTGGCACTCATTGATCAGTTTTCATCATTATCAGACCACTCTATTAACTGGGGTAAATCAACAGTTTTACCTATAAATTGTAATTTCTCAAATACATCCATTATTCCAATACAATCAGGTAACCATCGGGGCTCCAGAATACCTCCCCCCAGGCCACAGGGGGCAGGGAGTGGGCGAACAACCTGAATCTGTTTTTCAATAGATTTGACCAACCGCCCTCCCCCCTGACTGCACAACAACCACTGCTGCCTCTAAAGAAATCAAGTCCTGCTGCCCACTCCCCACTCCACCAACACCCCCCCACTCCCAACACACAGCCCCCCATCCTGACCCTGACCAGGACCCAGGTGAGGACGGAGCTGAGGAAGATCAAGGCGAGGAAGGCGCCGGGACCGGACGGCATCAGCGCAAAGCTCCTCAAGTCCTGTGCAGACCAGCTGTGTGGGATTGTGACGTATATCTTGAACATGAGCCTGAAACTGGGGAGGGTACCACAGCTGTGGAAAACATCTTGTGTGGTACCTGTACCAAAAACTTCCCACCCCAAAGACCTGAACAGCTACAGACCGGTGGCCTTGACGTCCCACTTGATGAAGACCCTGGAGAGACTGCTCCTTGCTCACCTCCGCCCCCTGGTGGAACCAGCGATGGATCCACTCCAGTTCGCCTACCAGCATGGCATTGGGGTGGAGGATGCGGTGATCTTCCTCCTTCACCGTTCTCTGTCCCACCTGGAGAAGCCCGGGAATATGGTGAGGATCATGTTCTTTGACTTCTCCAGTGCTTTCAACACCATCCAACCGATGATCCTGAAGGACAAGCTGCTGCGCGCAGGGGTGGACCAGCACCTGTCATCATGGATCCTGGACTACCTCACGAACCGGCCTCAGTTTGTGAGAACCCGGGACTGTGTGTCCGACACGATCATCAGTAGCACGGGGGCCCCCCAGGGAACGGTGCTGGCTCCCTTCCTGTTCACTCTTTATACTGCGGACTTCTCACACAACACAACACACTGCCATCTACAGAAGTTCTCTGATGACTCTGCGATCGTTGGCCTCATCTCCAATGGAGATGAAGCTGAGTACAGAGGGCTTATCCAGGACTTCGTGGACTGGTGCCATCGGAACTGCCTCCAGATCAACGCGAGGAAAACTAAGGAGCTGGTGGTGGACTGCCGCAGGCATGGGCAGCCCCTCACAGTACCAGTAAATATACAGGGAACAGACATCGAGATGGTGACATCCTATAAGTACCTGGGTATTCATCTGAACAATAAACTAGACTGGTCACACAATACTGATGCACTCTACAAGAAGGGACAGCGCAGGCTGTTCCTGCTGAGGAGACTCAGGTCTTTTGGTGTACAAGGGGCGCTGCTGAAGTCATTCTATGACACGGTGGTGGCATCAGCCATCACTTTTGGAGTGGTCTGCTGGGGCAGTGGCATTACTGCAGCCGATAGGAAGAGACTGAACAAACTGATTAAGAAAGCTAGCTCTGTCCTGGGGCAGCGCCTTGATCCGATGGAGGAGATAGGAGAGAGAAGGACGGTGGCTAAACTGTCATCTCTGCTGGAGTCCGAGTTCCACCCTATGCAGGACATACTGAATGCACTGAGGAGCTCATTTAGCAGCAGACTACATCATCCCAGGTGCACAACCGAGAGGTTTCGTAGGTCCTTCCTACCAACGGCTGTCAGACTGTACAACCTAAGCAGGGCTGCTCGCAGAGATAGCAAAAAGACGTAACAAACTAATAGTTTTTTGAATGCAAAAGATGCAATAGACTTACACAATGGTCCCCTCCGGCATACAACTAGGAACATACCGGTCGCTATGGAGGGTGAGAATATGTATGGGCACATAATCATACCATGTAGGATAACTAAGTAGAAGGTTATGCTGTTTCATTCCATCTAGCAACAATGCTCTGCACTGTGTGTGTTTATATATTTGCATATTTATTCCATCTAGCTACAATGCTCAGCACTGGGTGTGTTTATATATTTATATATCTACATATTATTCCATCTAGCTACATTGCTCCGCACTGTGTGTGTTTATATACTTGCATATTTATTCCACCTAGCTGCAATGCTCCGTACTGTGGGTGTTTATATATTTACATATTTATTCCATCTAGCTACAATGCTCTGCACTGTGTGTTCATATATTCATATATTTATTCCATCCAGCTACAATGCTCTGCACTGTGTGTCTGTGTGTGTGTGTATATATATATATTTTATAGTAATACGTACATATGTTTATTAGCTGCTCTTGCTTGCTTGTTTTTTTTCTTGCCTTCTGATTGTTGCTCTGAGTGTTGCTATCCCTGTGCTGTTGCAATCCTGGAATTTCCCCGTTGTGGGACTAATAAAGGCTTATCTTATCTTATCTTATCTTATTCCGAGGGAGTCTGGAGACATGGAGTCTGAATGGGCCATGTTCTCCACCTCTGTTGTTGAAGCGGCAGCCCAGAGCTGCGGCCGCAAGGTGGTCGGTGCATCTCGTGGTGGCAACCCCCGAACCAAGTGGTGGACACCAGTGGTGAGGGGGGCCATTAAGCTGAAGAAGGAGTCCTATCAAGCTTGGTTGGCTTGTGGGACTCCCGAAGCAGCTGAGGTGTACCGGCAGGCCAAGCGGAGTGCAGCTCGGGTGGTTGCTGAAGCAAAAACCCGGGTATGGGAGGAGTTCGGTGAGGCCATGGAACAAGACTTTCGGTCGGCTTCAAAGAGATTCTGGCAAACTGTTCGGCGGCTCAGGAGGGGAAAGCAGCTCCCCGTCCACACTGTGTATGGTGCGGATGGGACACTGTTGACTTCAACTGGGGATATCGTCGGGCGGTGGAAGGAATACTTCGAGGATCTCCTCAATCCCACTGATACGCCTTCCACAGAGGAAGCAGGGTTTGGGGACGAGGGGGATGACTCGCCTATCACAGGGGCTGAGGTCGCCAAGGTGGTTAAAAATCTCCTTGGTGGCCGGGCCCCGGGGGTGGACGAGATTCGCCCCGAGTACCTCAAGGCCCTGGATGTTGTTGGGTTGTCATGGTTGACACGCCTCTGCAACATTGCGTGGAGGTTGGGGGCAGTGCCTTTGGCATGGCAAACCGGGGTGGTGGTTCCTCTCTTCAAAAAAGGGGACCGGAGGGTGTGCTCCAACTTTAGAGGGATCACACTCCTCAGCCTCCCTGGGAAGGTCTATGCCAAGGTACTGGAGAGGAGAGTCCGGCCGTTGGTCGAACCTCGGATTCAGGAGGAGCAATGTGGTTTTCGTCCTGGCCGTGGCACATCGGACCAGCTCTTTACCCTCTCGAGAATTCTTGAGGGTTCGTGGGAGTTTGCCCAACCAGTTTACATGTGTTTTGTGGACTTGGAGAAGGCATTTGACCGCGTCCCTCGTGGATTTTTGTGGGGGGTGCTTCGGGAGTATGGGGTATCGGGCTTGTTGTTACGAGCTATTCGGTCTCTGTACGACCGTTGTGAGAGTTTAGTTCGCATTGCCAACACTCGGTCGGAGTCATTCCCAGTGAGAGTTGGACTCCGCCAGGGCTGCCCTTTGTCACCGGTCCTGTTCATAATTTTTATGGACAGGATTTCTAGGCGCAGCCAGGGAATGGAGGGTGTCATGCTTGGTGACCACAGGATCTCATCTCTGTTGTTTGCAGATGATGTTGTCCTGTTGGCTTCATCCAGCAATGACCTACAGCTCTTGCTGGGACGGTTTGCCGCTGAGTGTGAAGCGGCTGGGATGAGAATCAGCACCTCCAAGTCCGAGTCCATGGTCCTCAGCCGGAAAAAGGTGGATTGTCCTCTCCGGGTTGGGGACAGGCTCCTGCCCCAAGTGGAGGAGTTTAAGTATCTTGGGGTCTTGTTCACGAGTGAGGGGAAAATGGAGCGAGAGATCGACAGACGGATTGGAGCAGCATCTGCAGTGATGCGGACGTTGTACCGGTCTGTTGTGGTGAAGAGGGAGCTTAGTTCTAAGGCAAAGCTGTCGATTTACCAGTCAATCTACGTTCCTACTCTCACCTATGGTCACGAGCTTTGGGTAATGACCGAAAGAACGAGATCGCGGATACAAGCGGCTGAAATGAGCTTTCTCCGTAGGATTGCTGGACTCACCCTCAGAGATAGGGTGAGGAGCTCAGTCATCCGGGAGAGGCTCAGAGTAGAACCGCTGCTCCTCCACATTGAAAGGAGTCAGTTGAGGTGGTATGGGCATCTGATTAGGATGCCTCCTGGACGCCTCCCACTTGAGGTGTTTCAGGCACGTCCCACTGGGAGGAGACCCCGGGGCAGACCCAGGACTCGGTGGAGAGACTATGTCTCCCAGCTAGTCTGGGAACGCCTTGGTATCCCCTCTGAAGAGCTGGAGCAGGTGGCTGGGGAGAGGGAAGTCTGGGCTTCTCTGCTTGAACTGCTGCCTCCGCGACCCGGACCTCCGGAAAAGCGGTAGAAGATGGATGGATGGATGGATTCCTACGCAATCGTCTATGGCCTGGTTTAAGTCTTTAGACTCAAATATAAGTAAATTTTTATGGAAGTATAAACCATCACGGGTCAGTCTAAAAACTCTTCAAAAAGCAAGAGTGCAAAGGTTTAGATCAACCAAATTTTTTTAATTGCTTTTTAGCCAATAGATTGCGGTTTGTTTCTAAATGGACAAAATCAACCCCACTAGGAAACCCATGGTTAGATGCTGAACAGGCTCTCTGTAGGTCGCTACTGTATATATCTCTGACTTTGTCACGAGGCTGAGCGCGGTGCGTCACCGGGCTCAGACTCTTAATTTACAGTATATCTAAGTATTTTCTGTATTTTTTCTAGCGTTGTATTATTTTTCTTTGTATTGATTCTAGAGGTGTTCTTGGCTGTCAGTAGTTTGATGTTTTCTTGCCCTTATTATTTTGACATGATTCTGTCAGTATTTTTAGATTCCTGTTTAATTTTGGCTCTCAGTGTTTATATTTTGTTTCCTCGTGGCATGAGTTTCGCACCTGTTCCAGACAATCCCACTTTGTCATTATCTCATCCGTGTGTTTTGTGTTAGTAATTAGATCACCTGCCCGCTCATGTGAATCCGCACCTGCCATCAATTATGTCCTCAGTATTTATAGACTGTTGTTTTTTCTGTTCACTGCCACAGTCTTAGTGATTCCTCCTCGCCACCAGAGCCCCTTCCCCGCTCTGGTGAGTTTATTCCGAATTCATTCCTGCGTGTAAGTTACCTTATTATCTGTGTTTGGATTTTTGCTTTGGTGCACTCTGGCACTTTGTGTGTTTTTGTTAATAAATACCACAAACTGCAGTCAGCGTCTGGGTCTGTCTCTCACTGCCCTGAGGGGCAAATCATGACAGACTTACCTTTTATGAGTCCCTGTATTAAATGCTATGACTGTTTTAAAAGCATTAATATCAGCTCCTCTCTGGCAGCTTGGTGGAAATTTTTTAAAATAACTGGGTTTTCGCTTGTCCCTTGTAAACTCACACCCATTTGGAATAATCCTGATATCTTGCAACAAAAGAGGACGTTAAACTTTCCACTATGGCAAGAGAAGGGAATAAAAAAACTTTTTTATCCAATTTCAGGACTTAGTGTCACAGTACGATATCAGCGATAAAAAGTTTCTTGAGTACCAACAGCTTAAATCCATAATAAAAGCAAGATTCATTCTTAATCAGACAGTTTTAGAGGTACCAGTTAAGGTGGCAGAGTTTTTAAATCTTTGTTCCCCTAAATTGATATTGAAAGTATATGGACTATTATCAAAACTGGATGAGTCAGTCTCTCTTCCAATATCAAAATGGGAGACAGACTTATCGATCAATAAGGATGAAAGCTTTTGGACACAAATGTGTTTAAACACTTTTAAGATGACTAAAAACTCTAATTTACAACTAATACAGTATAGAGTTCTACATAGAATTCATTACACAGGACAAAGGATGTTCAAAACGGGCCTGAGTCACACAAATATCTGCTTCTACTGCACTAGCAACATCCTGGATAGGTACAGTATATGCATGCTATGTGGTCCTGTGCACCGGTTCAAAAGTTCTGGCGGAAGACATGTGAGGACCTGTCAGCATGCCTTGGGTATCGTGTCCTATCCTCACCCACACTTTGCATATTAGGTGATTTAAGTGAAATAAATATAGAGGCAAGAATGTCACACATGGTTCTCACTGCCTTATGCATCGCAAAGAAAATTATCCTCATGAATAGGAAATCAGAATTAATTTATGCATGACTCACTATAATAGCTTACTAATAGATTATATTAGCCTGGAGAGAATGTCTGCCTCCTCAAATAATCAATTGACTGAATTCAATTCTCTCTGGTCCTCGCTTATTAATTCTGTAACCTGAGGGGTGGCGGGTGGTGGCTCACTCCCCTTGGCGCCTCTGGCGGTGCGGAAGTGGGTGCGTGGGTGTGTGTGGGCATGTGGGGCTGTGTGTGGGTGTAGGTGTAGGTGGGCATGTGTGATGGAGAGTGTGTGTGTATGTGTGCACATGAGGGTAGGCAGGGGTTTGTGTGTGTACGGGTGCAGTTACCTGTGGGTGGATGTGTAGGGGTGGGGGATGTGTGTCTGGGTGGGACAACCTCGTTGGGTGGCAGAGGTGGGGCGGTCCATCTATTGGAATGGGGGTTGGTGATTCAGGGCCTGCTTGTCCTGGCCGCCCTGCTGTTGTGTCACGGGGCGGGGTGCTTTGTCGCATTTCCCCTGGTGTCATTGGCAGTGGGTGTGTGTGGGTGCTTGGGGGTGGTTTGGGGGGGGGGGGTGACGTGGGTTGGTGGTTGTGTTGCCGTCGGGCTGCTCCGGAGTGGCTGTGGGTGTGGGGCGGCCTGCTGCTGTCGGTGTGCGTCTGGGATGGGTGGTCGGTGGGCGCTCGGGGGTGTCGCTTGGCGTGTGGGGCGCTGTGTGGGTCCAGCCCATTGTTCACTATTGTGAGTATTGTTGTTGGCATGTTTGTGTGGCCAGGATGAGTGGGAATGGGTGTGGCTGCGCCATCATGTTTGATGTGCTGGGAGCACCAGGGCGTGATGCTGGTGGGTCCTGGGCTGCTTGGCCTAGCAGCCCTCACCCTGGGTTGGGATTTGGGGGCAGTGGGTGGCCTCATGAACCAGTTTGCGAGCTTGCTTCTTGGGGGGGGGGGGGGGGGGGGCTCCTTCCCAGTTTTACTTCACGCCACCCCACCACCACCACCACCACCTGATTCAGGGTGGAATATACAGTACATCTTCTTGGATACATTTAGGGCTTTGGGGCGGGGGTGTGCCGCACTATGTCGGTGAAGAGGATACCTCTGCTGTGCAGTGGGGCTGCCCTCACCTCAATTTTAATTGCATTTTAGACACTGAGGGCTTGGGGGGATGGGGGCCCTGCTGCCTATCGCAGTGGCTAGTGGTGCTCCAACCACCATCCTCCCAATTTTAACTGCACTATGGTTGTCCACACATTTACACAAAATCACATCATACAACCAGCATACACCTACCATGTTTTGTGCAAGGGGGAGGAGGGGGTCTTCCCCCACCCCTGTTGCCCTCCTCCTGCTGGGGGCCTGGAAGGGGGCCTGGGACCCGTCATGTTGTCAAAATCCCTGGGTGCTGCTGATTGTATAGATTCAAGCAAGTGAGTGAGAGAGGGACTGAATAAGAGAGTAAGTGAGAGTGAGGGAGTGATGAATGGAGATGGTGGGTCGGTTTTGTGTGGCGCTTTGCGTATCGGGTGGTATCTCGGGGCACCTGCGGTGATCTGGTGATCAGTTCTTCGGGTGGGCGCTGGGGATGGGGGTCTGCTTCTGTGGCCGCGGCTGCCCTGGGGTGGATTGGCAGGGGGGTGGCCACTGGCCTGCGCCGGCGGTCTCCCCAGACACTGCCGGGCACTGGTGCGTGTTCAGGTTTGCTGCATTTGCATTGCAGTCGCCCTAAGAAATAAGGGTGAATGAGGGTGGGTGAGTGTGAGGTGGAGAGCACGGATGGATGTGAGTAGGTCGGAGTGTGAGTGAGAGTGCGTGCGTGGGTGAATGTGAGTGAGTGTTGGTGACCCTGAGGGCGAATGGGAGTGAGATTGAATGGGTACAGGATTGAGAGAGAATGGGTGGGTCCGGGAGTGTGAGAGGTGGTGAGTGAGTGCATGTGGGTGCATATAAGAGCATGAGGGTGTGAAGGTGTGGGGATGGGTGTGTCTGTGAGTCGGGAGATGCTGGATTGAGGAGGGTAGTACCTCTCGGCTATGTGGGCTCCCCTGGATGGGGGGGAATTCTTTGGGCATGGGGGTCCCCGGGATGTGTGGCAGTGGTGCTGGGGGGGAGGGGGACTGTGGGGGTGCCTGGGGGGGGCTTGCACTGGGGCCCGGGGACTGGCATTGGCCCCCACTGGGGGGATGGGGGTTGACCCGCCACACCTGGTGGCCTGGCCTCCCTCGATCGTCCGTCCAGGGGAAGATGCCGGGCTTTCCTGGGGTTTGCTGACCTCGGGCATTTGTACCCTGTGGGGGTTGGTGGCGCTGCCTTGCCTGCTCGGGGTTCCCGGGGGTGGGGGTGGGGGGTTGCTACGACCAGCCCCCCTCTTCGTATGTTTCCTGACAAACCACTCACATGCACACACTTATTTTGTGCATGCTCTCATATGCACACGTAGACAAAATTGTTGGTACCCCTCTGTTAATGAAAGAAAAACCCACAATGGTCACAGAAATAACTTGAATCTGACAAAAGTGGTAATAACTAAAAATTCTATGAAAATTAACCAATGAAAATCAGACAATGCTTTTGAATTGTGGTTCAACAGAATTATTTTAAAAAACAAACTCATGAAACAGGCCTGGACAAAAATGATGGTATCCTTAACTTAATATTTTGTTGCACAACCTTTTGAGGCAATCACTGCAATCAAACGATTTCTGTAACTGTCAATGAGGCTTCTGCACCTCTCAGCAGGTATTTTCAGGTTCAGGTTACTTTATTTGTACCCGTAGGTAGATTTGTTTTGCAGTCTGGTGACATCCATATTTACAAGCCACAATTACATTCAACATAAACACAAACACAGGCACACATGAAGCTGACTATAAACATGATAAAAATACTCAAGGCTCCATCAATCAGGGTATAAAGACAAAGAGATGAGAGAAAAACCAGAGATAAGAGAGAAGGGTCATATTAAAAAGTTAAAGACTAGTCAAAGAGGTTAAAAACTCAAAGGTCTAAAACCCAATAAAAGATTTAGAACCCAAATAAAATCCTACAAAAATAAGTAAATATAAGATGGGGTTAATAAATAGGTACCTAAATTATGTGCAATATATTGTTACAACTTGTTCAACTCTGACAGCAGCAGGAACAAAGCTGTTTTTGTAGCGCTGGGTTTTGCTTTTTGGGACAGCAAACCTCCGTCTTGAGGGAAGAAGCTGAAAGTTGCAGTGCAAAGGGTGGGAGTCATCATTTAAAATGGAAGTAGCAATCCTCTGTACTTGTCTGGTGTACAGGGATGTCAGGCTCAGCTGTTACTCACCAAGCAAACGACTGGACCATCTAACTACCTGATCCAAGGACTTCCTCTGTTTCAGTTTTATCTGACCAAACCATGACACTAAAGAAAAGGATAAAACAGATTCAATAAAAACCCAATAAAACATTGTCATTATGGTTCTGTCAATTTGGAAGCGTGCAAGTTTCCTCAAGCAATGCAGATGTTGCTGACCCTTTTTGCACACCCTTTCTCAGTTCTCTTCAAAGTTTAAATTACTATCAATAATCGTCCCAAGATATTTGTAGGATTGTACACATTCAGTGGTCTGTCCTTTTAGTACGGTGACTTTGTGCCTGGGAGTTTTCCTGCTAAAGTCAATAATCATATCTTTAGTTTTTGTCGTATTCAGCTGCAAGTAGGAATCCTCACACCAGTGAACCAAATCATCAACTACTGGGCCGTGGCCACTCTCACCATCCTGTAGGAGACTAACAATAACTGAATCATCAGCATGCTTTATAATGTGTCTGTTGTCATGTCTGCTCCGACACATGTTTGTGTACAGGATGAAGAGTAGTGGTGACAACACACACCCCTGAGGAGAGCCAGTAGAAGAGTACTTTAGGTCAGACAATGTACCATTGACCCTTACTCTCTGTGTCCTGTTGGTTAAGAAATCCAGAATCCATCCCACCAGATTATTGCTCAAATCAAATTGTTGCAGGAGCCTTTCAACTAAAATAAGAGGTTGGATTGTATTAAAGGCAGAGGAAAAGTCCAGAAATAAAAGCCTGGCGTGTGTCCCATTAAAATCCAGATGTTTAAAAAGCATGTTAAGCAGAGTGACAGTGGCGTCCTCCACTCCTCTGTGAGGCCTATAGGAAAACTACAGAGGATCCAATGCATGTTCAGTTTGCTTTAGGACCTCACATCCGACCAGTTTTTCAAAAATTTTCATTAAAATTGAAGTCAAAGCAACTGTTCTAAAGTCGTTTACCGTTTTAGGACAGCTGGATTTTGGAACGGGAACAACCACGGCTTCTTTCCAGACCTTGGGCACGTGTTGTGTCTGTAGGGACTTATTGAAAATGTAATGAAATACAGGACTCAGTTCATGTGCACAGGACTTTACCAAGCGCCCACATATATTATCAGGGCCCTGACTTTTGTTCACTTTTACAGCGCAGACCTCCCTTTTAATATCCTGCACCTCAATATTAAAGTGCTGATTGTCTTTGAGTTTCTGTTTCAAATCTTGGGTTTCAGTGCTAAAATCAAAGGAGTCAAAATGACCATAAAAACAATTAAGGGCATTAGCCAGCTCTGTGTCTGAATTAAAACCATCTCAAAACACACGGTTACTGCGCTCTGTGCTCTGAAGGCCTGCAATAGTTTTCATACTAGCCCAGGCTGAACCAAGTTTCTTTGTAGCCATCTTACTTTCCAATTCTGATTTATAATTCTGTTTTGCTCTTAAAATTTCGGACTTCAGCTCTTTTGTGGCAACCTGTCGCTCAGAAACAGACCCCTGTTTAAAGTCAAGTGCTTTCCTCTGTAAGCAGGATTTAACTGATTTTGTAACCCATGGCTTGTTGTTGGGATATATTTTGACACGTTTACGTGGAACGATCATATTTTTACAGAAAGCCATGTATGAGCATGTGACGTCTACCAAAGAGTCCAAATCATCCCTGCAGGACAGTGTGAAAACCTCCCAGTCCGTACAGTTAAAGCATTCCTGGAGGCAGTGCACTGAATCCTCTGTCCACACCTCTATGTCTCTGGTCTCCACCTTGCCTCTTCTGAGAGCAGTTTTATATGTGGGCAGCAAATGTACACAGTTGTGATCTGAGGATCCTAAAGGAGGAAGGGGGAGTGATTTATAGGCCCTCTCAATGGATCCTTAGCACAGGTCCAATGTCTTTTTTCGCCTGGTTGGGCAGGAGACATACTGATAAAAGTTTTTAAGTGTCTTCTTTAAAGAAATATGGTTAAAATCCCCAAGAATAAAGTTTGGCGCCTCTGGAGAAATTGACTGCAGCTGCTGTACCACATCAAAGACGGTGCTGGAGGTGGAGTCAGCGTCTGCCCTCGGGTGAATGTACACAGTTGTTATGAAAAGTTGGGGGAACTCGCGAGGCAGATAAAAGGGGCGTAGCGATACGGACAGAAGCTCCATATCGGGTGTACAGATGCGCTGTCTGACCGTGACAGATGTGCAGTACTGCTTATTAATATATAAACATACGCCGCCCCCCCTGACGTTTCCCCGTTACCTCTTCCTACCGATCCGAGCGGACTGGGGCTCCAAAGCCGTCAATCCACAGATCCGTGTCCCGGTCATGCGCATTAAGCCAAGTCTTGGTGTAAGCCATGACACAGCAGTTCTTCTGGTAGCGTACATTCCCTTGAATTTCATCCACCTTGTTCCTCAGAGATTGTACGTTCCTCAAGATCATGGAACGAAGAGGAATGTTTTAAACTGACGTCTCCTCAGGCTTAATTTCACGCCTCCACGCTTTCCGCGTTTCCTCCTCTTGTCTCTCTTTTCATCGCTGTGTCCATGAACGTCTCTCAAAATAAAGTCCAGCAGTTGCGGCATAGACTCAATCACAGACGCTACATCATCCGTGTTTAAATGTAGCAACATGTCCCTGGAATATTGTATTCTCCCCGGCATGATCACGATCACACTTACCTCAGAGACACAGAGCCGTTGTGAAAGAAGCAGCACTGCAAAAATGGGGAGGAAATCCATATTGATGGAACCAGGGAGCTCTTCACCATACAGTCCACAAACATTCCAGGACAAAAACGACACAGAGAATTTCGTTAAAAACACATTAAAGTGCGTAAAAACGGACACACAGACAACGGACTTTTTTCACCAGCTGCCGGTCGCTGCGTCCTTCCATTTTGGCCCACTCCTCATGAGCAAACTGCCCCAGTTGTCTCAGGTTTGAAGGGTGCCTTCTCCAGACGGTATGTTTCAGCTCCTTCCACAGATATTCAATAGGATTTAGATCAGGGCTCATAGAAGGCCACTTTAGAATAGTCCAATGTTTCGCTCTTAGCCATTCTTGGGTGTTTTTAGCTGTGTGTTTTGGGTCATTATCCTGTTGAAAGACCCATGACCTGCAACTGAGACCAAGCTGTCTGACACTGGGCAGCACATTTCTCTCTAGAATACTTTGATAGTCTTGAGATTTCATTGTACCCTGCACAGATTCAAGACACCCTGTACCAGATGCAGTAAAGCAGCCCCAGAACATAACAGAACCTCCTCCATGTTTCACAGTAGGGACAGTGTTCTTGTCTTGGTATGCTTCATTTTTGCGTCTGTGAACATAGAGCTGATGTGCCTTGCCAAAAAAATTCCAGTTTTGTCTCGTCTGTTCATAGGACATTCTCTCAGGACATTCACCCTTTTTCCGGCTTTCAGAGAGAGCAGACGCATTTCTTCTCCTCTCCTCCCTTCACTTATCCCAGCTTGCTGTGTCCTGTCTGTGTCTCGCTCTTCTTCTCGCTGATCTCGATCCAAACGGAAAATTATGGAATTGAGCTGGGCTTTAAATGCAATTGACACCACTTTTTCAAACAGAAAATCAGGCCTGGGGGAGCCCAAGTATGTAAGAGACTCATGGGACAATTGGATTGAAGATGTGGAAGACATCTACCTGTTTGGCTTCATGATCACAGGATTTCTGCTGTTTGGCTTTGGAGTTTTCCTGGTGTATCGGAAATTAAAGAAGTTGGAAAGAGCTAATCAAAATGCGGACCCGGCGAAGCTCCTTCAACAACAATTCGACCAGCTGGGGAGGGCACTGATAGTGGCAAATGGCGAACTGAATCGGAAGGTGGGAAACATCTCGGAGTCGCTGGGTGCTCTCCAGGGAATGATTTTAACGCCTGTGAATGTTAATGTAAATTGTGATGCACAGAATCGCATGAGAGATGAAAATTCTATGCTCTAAGTGAACTGTGCTCATCAGGCCTTGATTCGGCGTCCTTGGGAGAACTCATTCCTCCAGGAGAAAAGATAAGGCAGAAGGGAGTTTTGGCTTCTCTCTAACCCAAACATTCTGATGTGCAGCAATCTGAACTCTCCAAGGACAACGTCATCATGTGACTAACATGGAATTTTACCATCTGACATGCACTTTATTTATTTATTTATTTAGCGAATGCAAAGTCCTTAAGCCAAGCAGTTGCCTCCTGGTTTGCTGTATGACATGCACTGAAGAGAGATGAACTCTGTGGACATGTTATCTATGTTTTAGAACATCATGGACATAACATCTAGCCGTTGCCTAGGAGAGGATTTTTGTTGTCCACCAGTAACTGATACTTCACACACTGCATTCACACTGATATCACATGACTGATATACACACACTGGTCTCTCTCTTGCTTTGTTAATGTGTGGATATCTGTATCTTGTCTGCTAAGTGTGCAATTAGAGGTTTTTTTTCTATGTGATCACAATCTTGCTCATTTGAGCTTTATTTTGATAACTATGTTTTTTCTCTCTGCCCAATGTGTCACCCCCTCCCCCTCTTTACCCCCCACTGTATGAGGCGCCTGTATGGCTGCCGCGTCATTAGGGAGCGCTTAACACGAGCGCACCTTAGTGATAAGTAAAATTCCTTGTATGTGTAAGCATACTTGGCAATAAAGTTGATTCTGATTCTGATTCCCAGAAGCTTTGTGGCTTGTCAACATGCAGTTTGGCAAATTCCAGTGTTGCTTTTTTATGATTTGTTTTCAACAGTGGTGTCCTCCTTGGTCGTCTCCCATGAAGTCCACTTTGGCTCAAACAACGACGGATGGTGCGATCTGACACTGATGTACCTTGACCTTGGAGTTCACCTTGAATGTGTTTAGAGGTTGTTCTGGGCTCGTTTGTTACCATTCGTATTATCCGTCTCCTCCTCCGACCACGTCCAGGGAGGTTGGCTACAGTCCCGTGGATCTTAAATTTCTGAATAATATGTGCAACTGTAGTCACAGGAACATCAAGCTGCTTGGAGATGATCTTATAGTCTTTGCCTTTAACATACTTGTCTATAATTTTCTTTCTAATCTCCTGAGACAACTCTCTCCTTTGCTTCCTCTGGTCCATGTTTGGTGTGGTACACACCATGTCACCAAACAGCACAGTGACTACTTGTCACCCTTTAAATAGGCCGACTGACTGATTACAAGTTTGTAGACACCTGTGATGTTAATTAGAGGACACATGTTGGTTGAACATGTCCCTATGGTCACATTATTTTCAATCTTTTCTAGGGGTACCTACCACCATAGACAGAGAGAACCTGAATTAGACAGAGCTCAGAGAGGGCAAGATGAGACAGAAGAGAGGAGCCAAGGAGAGGAAAGTGTTCAGGCAGAGTGTCCAGGAGAGAAGGATAACCCCACTAAAAAGTCTAAACACAGGATGTCTGGGTGGGACCCCAACTGGCCCAATATTCAAGCCTCGGTTGTACAATACTTCAAATGGTAAGTTCCATATGCAGCGTTACTGTGTAAAATTTTAAAAAGAAATAAATTGTATAAAATTAACATATTCTGGTATGCTTACTGCCGGGGGAAGGGGGGGGGGGGGTATGTTGCCACCGCGCCAAGATCTTTAAGCCAGAGGAAACGCTGTACTATATTTTCAGTATAGAAAAACTGTTTCAAACTGTAAGCCTAAAAAATGGGTGTAAAATATAATTCCACACTACAGAATTCCTGAGTTTTTATCCTTTGGGATAAATGATTTTTTTATGCTTCAACCGGCGGGGGATTATGTGTCTGTCCGTCCATCCGTCTGTCTCACATTTGTGAAATCAACTACTCCTACAGTTTTGGTCCGATTGTTGTGAAACGTGGTGCCATGGTTTAATGTACACTGAGGATGTGCATATTGCAATTTGGTTCTGATTGGATGATTTTTGCAGGAATTGTAGCCCCTGACCTATGACCTCCTGTTTCACGTCACTTCATAGAGAGTAACTGTCTTGTGAAATCAACTCCTCCTACAGTTTTGTTCCGATTGTTTTGAAACTTGGTCCCATGGTTTGATATACGCTGATGATGCGCATATTGCAATTTCACTCTCATCAGATGACCTTGAGGTCAGAGGTCAGATTTTTCCCTAAGTCTTCTAAACATAGTAACTACTGAAAGAAAGGATGTAGGCTTTTCAAATCGATACAGTAGTTGTATCTGAGATACATCTTGGACGACTTACAGCCTCACCTAACTATGGGTTTGGGGTCAAAGATTCAAAGTTAACATTGCAGCTGCACTATGGTAAATGCTACATTTACTATTACTATAAAACAACTAAAGCTAGGGCCACCAAACCTGGTGTACAGGTTTACCTTGGGATCCTGAACTCTGACTATGGGCTTGGGGTCAAATGGTCAAGGTTAGCATTCCCTATGCCTTATTACCGTACAGTGAGTAAAGTTAGGTCCCCAAACTTGGAGCGAACACTGGTTCATCCTGTGACCCTGAAGTGTGACTGTGGTTTTGGGATTACAAGGTCAAAGGTCAACATCAACAACAAAGAAAGCTAGGGTCACCAAACTTGCTCCACAGGTTCACCTTGGGATCCTGACCTCTGACTATGGGTTTGAAGTCAAAAGATCAAAGGTCAGGGTTAGCATTTCTTATGCCTTATTACTGTACGAGTAAAGTTAGGGCCACCAAACTTAATACACAGGTTCACCCTGTGACCCTGAAGTGTGACTGTGGTTTTGGGATTGGAGAGTCAAAGGTCAACATCAAAATCCCTTATAAACTATATCTCAACAACAAAGAAAGCTAGGGTCACCAAACTTGTTACACAGGTTCACTCTGAGACCATGACCTCTGACTACAAGTTTGGGGTTAAAAGGTCAAGGTTGACACTCCCTATGATCTCTTACTATAGAGCGTGTAGAGCTTTCTAGGTTCATCATACTTGCTACACAGGTTCACCTTGGGATCCTGACCTACAACTATGGATTGTATACGTTGTTGTATATTTATGTATGATGGCCTTAACATAATTTGGTTCTGCCACAGTAATTATATTGAAAAATTGAAAACTGCTCTCCGTCACTGTGTATTGGGATCTTCAAAGAAAAGGGAGGTGGGGGATATTGCGCTCACCTCAGTGCTCTTGTTGTTTTTTATGTCAACAATGTTTTTATCTTTCTAACCTGTTTGTGTCTCACTGGGTAACACTCTGTCACAGGGAGAGAGTTGGTGGATGTGTGTGGCGCTTTTTATGGTCAGTAACACATGGAGTATTATTGTTTTTATGTGATATCGGAGGATCACGGAAATCACATTCATAACTAGTGTCATGTGGGCCCAACGTGGATGCGGTCCCGGTGGACATGACCTACCCCTGTTTCCCAGCATGGACTACTTTCGGCAGAATCGCAGAAATGCGGAGGAGACGCGGGGATCGTCTGTCAACAGACGCCTAGGTGGACACGTACCATCAGAGGCGGCCAGAGCGGCAGTAGATAAAATATTCAAAACATTGCTTCATTCCACAGGCACAAACTGGGAACGAAGCGTGTCTGTCTGTGGTGGATATCCTGGCTGTCTGCCTTGTGTGACACCCACAGCAAACGATGATTTTACCTTCCATTGAGTCCCCGCTCTGTGGAGAGCACCCAAGGTGTCACACCATAAAATGTCTCAGCAGCTGCTGATACAGCATTTCAGTTCCGCTTTTTTTTTTTTGTCAAAACAAAACAGTATCTTTTTGTTTTCTAAATTTTATCAAAAAGCTTCAGGGTCTGGATGGAGGACTCTCGGGGTTCGGGTCTGGAACGGAGTCTGCCAGTTGGGTGACCCCTGGTGTAGGGGAATTAAGAACCGTCTTAAATAGAGCTTGTTAAACAAATAATTTTTAAATGGTGCATAGATTATTTAGTTCTGACTCTTAAGTGTTCCTTGAGGGAGTCAGTTGCCAAATATTTTCTATGCTGTAGATCTCAAAACAACACAATGGTTGTAATTATTTGTAGAAAATTAATCTTTTTGCATCCACTTAAAATTGCTCTTGTCTTGGTGTTGATATAAAGATCAAATTTTTAACAGTTGAGTCCAGGGGATTCCTGACTTTGCCAGAAATTTATGATATGTTGGCATATTAAGATTTGAGAGTTCTCTCATATGTAGTATTGTTAACACTGTGGGAGTGATACATTTGTGACAAATGTTGCAGACATTTACATTTTTGTGTTCATGTTTACTCTGTCTGAAACTTTTCAGATCAGCAGCTCCATCTGCCTCCTGCGGGGTAAAATCTATGATGCCATGGACAACAGGCCGCTGGCCACTTCCAGCTACAAAGAAGCCTTGAAACTGGATGTGTACTGCTTTGAAGCCTTTGACCTTTTAACGTCCCACCACATGTTGACTGCACAGGAAGGTGAGGCTGATCTGTGGCAGTGCACACTGGTCTTTAAATGCTTTACTCATATAAGTATTATGAGTTTAGTGATTTATTTGTCCTTGTCATTCTTTCATGAATAGAGAAAGACTTCCTTGACTCCCTTCCTCTGAGTCAACAGTGCACTGAGGAAGAGGAGGACCTATTACACTTCCTGTTTGAGACTAAATTAAAGAAGGTATGAGACTCTGCAGTTAGTTCTGTGAGGTTTATTCTTTAAACAGTTTATTAAATGTGTGTTGTTGTTGTTTTTGAGAAGCAACATTGTCTTTTCTTCTCTTCGTAGTATAACAAACCCAGTGATTTGGTGGTGCCAGAGATGGTCACTGGTCTTCAGGACAACTTGGATGTAGTGGTGTCTCTTGCTGAGAGGCATTATTATAACTGTGATTTCAAGATATGCTACAAACTGACATCAATGTAGGTGCCCATAAGTTTCACTTGCTTTAGTTGGTGAACTTCAAAGGCTCAAGTAAAAAAATAAATAAATAAAACCATTGTATAGACAGTACAACCTTGGCAAGAATTATGGAATCACTGCTCTTGTAGGATATTCATTAACTTGTTTCATTTTGTTTAAAAAAAAAAAAAAACTACTCAGACATGTCAAACTATTTTTATTTAAAATGCCAGCCTTCTGGCTTTAAGAAACAAAAAAAGAATGAAAGAAAGTTGTTGTTGTCAGTTGCAATTTTTTATTAGATCAGAGAAGAAAATACAGAATCACTCAATTCTGCAGAAAATATTATGGGATCATGACAAAAACACTATACTGGTTCTTTGTTGCAACATGTCTGGCTTTTATCACAGCTTGAATTCTCTGAGGCGTGGACTTAACTATTGACAAACAGTGTTCTTCATCAGTCCAGCTCCAGCTTTCTCTTATTGCTGTTGCCAGATCAGCTTTGCAGGTTGGAGCCTTGTCATGGACCATTTCCTTCAGTTTCCACCATAGATTTTCAGTGGGATTGAGGTTGGGACTGCTTGTACATACGTGGACAAAATTGTTGGTACCCCTCTGTTAATGAAAGAAAAACCCACAATGGTCACAGAAATAACTTGAATCTGACAAAAGTGGTAATAAATAAAAATTCTATGAAAATTAACCACTGAAAATCAGACAATGCTTTTGAATTGTGGTTCAGCAGAATTATTTTAAAAAACAAACTTATGAAACAGGCCTGGACAAAAAATGTTGGTACCCTTAACGTAATATTTTGTTGCACAACCTTTTGAGGCAATCACTGCAATCAAACGATTTCTGTAACTGTCAGTGAGACTTCTGCACCTCTCAGCAGGTATTTTGGCCCACTCCTCATGAGCAAACTGCTCCAGTTGTCTCAGGTTTGAAGGGTGCCTTCTCCAAACGGCGTGTTTCAGCTCCTTCCACAGATGTTCAATAGGATTTAGATCAGGGCTCATGGAAGGCCACTTTAGAATGGTCCAATGTTTCGCTCTTAGCCATTCTTGGGTGTTTTTAGCTGTGTGTTTTTTGGGTCATTATCCTGTTGCAAGACCCATGACCTGCGACTGAGACCAAGCTGTCTGACACTGGGCAGCACATTTCTCTCTAGAATACCTTGATAGTCTTGAGATTTCATTGTACCCTGCACAGATTCAAGACACCCTGTGCCAGATGCAGCAAAGCAGCTCCAGAACATAACAGAACCTCCTCCATGTTTCACAGTAGGGACAGTGTTCTTGTCTTGGTATGCTTCATTTTTGCGTCTGTGAACATAGAGCTGATGTGCCTTGCCAAAAAATTCCAGTTTTGTCTCGTCTGTCCATAGGACATTCTCCCAGAAGCTTTGTGGCTTGTCAACATGCAGTTTGGCAAATTCCAGTCTGGCTTTTTTATGATTTGTTTTCAACAGTGGTGTCCTCATACCTGCCAACTACTCCGGTTTTGCCGTAATGGTTACGGTTTTCAAGACCCCATTCCGGGTTACGGCTTTATTAATCAAAATTACGGTTTTTCACTAAAAATTCAGTCAAAAATTTTAAATCGTAAAAAAAACCACCAAAGCAATTCCAAACACGAGATCGCTAGGAATCGTATCTAAATTTAGAGCATAGCAATACGTGACGGCGGCCGGGATGGTCACACTTTTTCAGTGCTGAGACGAAGTTTATGATTTTTCCACTAAAATAACTAACCAACAGCGAATATCGGATCAACATTTGTGACGCACACACACAGGCTGAATTTCCACCTTGGTTGAACCAGCTTTTGAAGTAGAAATACCCCTTTATTCGCCTTTCACCGGGCTCTGTGAGTAAACTTGAGTAGCGTTTCTTTTCGTGGTTCGCTGCTACGTTTTACCTGAGGCGTTTGCTAAGCTAACGCTATCGCCATAGCTAACGCCATAGCTAGTCGTAGCTCCTAACACCGACACAAAGAAGCGACTCTGTCCCCGGTGATTGGGGCTCGCCGGAGGAACTAACCGAGGCAACAGTTGGACGGGAGCCGGATCAGAGTTCAAGTACAGCAGTGGTAGGAGACGGGGACCAGTGGAGGACCACTGGGGCACCAGCCGGATAAGAGCCAGCATCGGAGCCCAGTTACAGCGGCGGGGCTCGGTGGAGTCGTGAAGAAATTAGGTCAGCATTGTATACGTTTTCATCATGGAATCTGCCAGAGAAAAATCACAAATGAGCGTGAAACCCAAACGAAAATTACAGTCTATTCGTGAGGAATACTCCAAAGCATTTCCAGGAATTATTATTCGCTCAAGAAAGGGTGAAAATTTCACATTTGCTGAGGGAAAAGGTCAAGAGAAATGTCATTTATCAACATTTGTTAAATGCATGATTATGTACTAAGAGAATATTACCGTAGAGTTTGTCCTTGATCTTTTCCATCAGCATATCTGCATTGACAATTTAAGGAATATAGAAACATGATTGTTGAAGAAATATGAGGTTGTTAGCCACATTTTAACTTGATTTAATGCTAATATTTGTTTGGCGTCGGGGGGCTTCACCCCTCTGAAACCCCCCACCAGGACTTTGTCCTGGACCTACCGGGGCCTGTGGCCCCTGGACCCCAGCTAGCTACTAGGCTTTTCAGGTTTTAAAAGTTGGCAGGTGTGTGTCCTCCTTGGTCGTCTCCCATGAAGTCCACTTTGGCTCAAACAACGACGGATGGTGCGATCTGACACTGATGTACCTTGACCTTGGAGTTCACCTTGAATGTGTTTAGAGGTTGTTCTGGGCTCTTTTGTTACCATTCGTATTATCCATCTCCTCCTGCGGCCACGTCCAGGGAGGTTGGCTACAGTCCCGTGGATCTTAAATTTCTGAATAATATGTGCAACTGTAGTCACAGGAACATCAAGCTGCTTGGAGATGGTCTTATAGCCTTTACCTTTAACATGCTTGTCTATAATTTTCTTTCTAATCTCCTGAGACAACTCTCTCCTTTGCTTCCTCTGATCCATGTTTGGTGTGGTACACACCATGTCACCAAACAGCACAGTGACTACTTGTCACCCTTTAAATAGACTGACTGACTGATTACAAGTTTGTAGACACCTGTGATGTGAATTAGAGGACACATCTTGGTTGAACATGTCCCTATGGTCACATTATTTTCAATCTTTTCTAGGGGTACCATCATTTTTGTCCAGGCCTGTTTCATCAGTTTGTTTTTTTAAAGTAATTCTGTTGAACCACAATTCAAAAGCATTGTCTGATTTTCATTGGTTAATTTTCATTGAATTTTTATTTAATACCACTTTTGTCAGATTCAAGTTATTTCTGTGACCATTGTGGGTTTTTGTTTCATTAACAGAGGGGTACCAACAATTTTGTCCATGGCTGTAGGCCATGATATTGTCATCATATGCCTTTCTTGAAAGAAGGTTTTCATGCTTTTTGTTCTATGGCAAGATGCATTATCATCCTGGAAAATGATGTCCTCATCAGCAAACGTCCTTTCAACTGATGGATTAAGAAAAGTGTAAAAAATTTCAATATAAACTTGTGCATTTATTACGAGTAAAGCTAGGGTCACCAAACTTGGTACATAGGTAAGGGGATAAGGATGAAGTCCTGTACTATATAGTGCTTTATGTAGTCTCAAAGACCACTCAAAGTACTTCACTAGTACTAACCTCTCTTCTAATGGCCTGTAGGAGACAGATACTGAGGGACAATTTAGAATGACCAGTTAACGTAACTTGCGTGTCTTTCAATTGTGGGAGGAAACGGGAGCTCCCAGAGTAAACCCACACAGCACAGGAAGAAGATGCGAACTCCACACAGAAAGGTTCCTACTCCCTGCCAGCCTTGGGATTCAAACCTGGAACCTTCTGGCTGTTGGGCAACAGTGCTAACCACTGTACCACACTGCTGCCCTTCAGCCGTAGCTAATTGCTACTATTTTTAATTGTGACAAAGCATACTATTGGTGGTACTTACTGCTTCATTTAAGAAAGTGTGAATATTCATGCTGTCAAATAAAGAACCTGCCCACTGCCATAAAAGTGTTCGTGGTTTATTAATTATAAGGCAGCATATTCTCTCCCCTTCAGTCCTCCATGAGAAAGTACTTCATCTGTGTGCACCTTCTCCATCACTACATATGTATTGTTATTGTGTGGGAAACACTGAAAACTGGATATTTATTCAATGCAAAATATGTACGTCCTTTATATTAGTAAGCAGTTATTTCTGAATATGAAGTTGCCCAATAGACAATAATACATTATTACAAAACTGACTTGCAGTCATTGCCAAAAATGTCTCCCTTGTTCCTGTTGCAAACTAAATGTAGAAGAGTAAGTTTCTCTTACACTGGTGTTGTTTGCATTGCAGGGTGATGGTTAAAGACCCCTTCCATGCCAACTGTTTGCCAGTCCATATAGGAACACTGGTGGAACTTGGGAAAGCAAATGGTAAAAATGCATAATTTTCTTCCTACGTGTTGGTGTTCGATTGCCTTTTCAGTTGACCTGTGTCATGTTGGTATTTACTTTCCTGCAGAGCTGTTTTACCTCTCACACAAACTCGTTGACTTGTATCCCAACAACCCAGTAAGTGTTTACATATTTTGTTTTATATTGTGTAATTTTTAAGTGAAGATAATGCTTGATAACCAAATGAAAACTGATTACTAGGTGTCCTGGTTTGCTGTGGGGTGCTACTATCTCATGGTGGGCCATAAAAACGAACATGCTCGGAGATACCTGAGGTATGCATTTGTCTTTTCAAAAGACTGTTACTGACAGTGTTTATGTTTAGACTCACTTTGCACGTTG
Source organism: Pholidichthys leucotaenia (assembly GCA_020510985.1). NCBI lineage: Eukaryota > Metazoa > Chordata > Actinopteri > Cichliformes > Pholidichthyidae > Pholidichthys > Pholidichthys leucotaenia. The sequence goes on from CM035843.1 coordinate 97,502,554, forward strand.
GTTTATTTGTATTTTTTTATAGCAAAGCTACAACTCTGGAGAGGACTTACGGTCCTGCGTGGATTGCATATGGTCATTCATTTGCAGTCGAGAGTGAACATGATCAAGCCATGGCTGCCTACTTCACTGCTTCCCAGCTGATGAAAGGGTAAGCAAATCACATACATCCTAGAATGTACAATTTCAGACATGTATACAAAAATGTGTGTCATTTCAGTGCCGCGATAAAGAGATTTAGTCAAAGGTTGAAGTTAAGAGATGGCACTGAAAAGTTTTGGAAACAAGAAGCACAGTGGTTGAAATACAAGTTGTTTTTTGTAAATGTGATACACAGATATTGACAAACATCGTGACATTTTCTAAAAATGAATAAAAAAAGCACTTGATTTGTTTTCCATTCATTCTCCTGATGACGGTATTCTTCTATAACTAATTGTAGCTGCTTCTGTTTCTTCTTTAATTGCATTGGCCCTCGTCTGTCCTGCACATTCTCATTCAGGTGTCACTTACCGATGCTGTACATTGGGCTGGAGTACGGCCTGACTAACAACTCCAAGCTTGCAGAGCGATTCTTCAGCCAAGCTCTTAGTATTGCTCCAGAGGACCCTTTTGTTATACATGAAGTGGCAGTGGTTGCATTTCAGAATGGAGAGTGAGTATACAATCACATGTGGACAAATGAGCAGTATGTTAATCCAGTACAGTGGGGCAAAAAAGTATTTAATCAGCCACCAATTGTGCAAGTTCTCCCACTTAAAAGACGAGAGACGTCTCCAATTTTCATCATAGGTATACCTCAACTATGAGAGACAAAATGAGAAAAAAAAATCCAGAAAATCACATTGAAGGATTTTTAATGAATTAATTGGTAAATTCCTCAGTAAAATAAGTATTTGGTCACCTACAAACAAGCAAGATTTCTGGCTCTCACAGACCTGTAACTTCTTCTTTAAGAAGCTCCTCTGTCCTCCACTCGTTACCTGTATTAAGGGCACCTGTTTGAACTCGTTATCAGTATAAATGACACCTGTCCACAACCTCAAACAGTCAGACTCCAAACTCCACTATGGCCAAGACCAAAGAGCTGTCAAAGGACACCAGAAACAAAATTGTAGACCTGCACCAGGCTGGGAAGACTGAATCTGCAATAGGTAAGTAGCTTGGTGTGAAGAAATCAACTGTGGGAGCAATTATTAGAAAATGGAAGACATACAAGACCACTGATAATCTCCCTCGATCTGGGGCTCCACGCAAGATCTCACCCCGTGGGGTCAAAATGATGACGAGAACGGTGAGCAAAAATCCCAGAACCACACGGGGGGACCTAGTGAATGACCTGCAGAGAGCTGGGACCAAAGTAACAAAGGCTACCATCAGTAACACACTACGCCGCCAGGGACTCAAATCCTGCAGTGCCAGACGTGTCCCCCTGCTTAAGCCAGTACATGTCCAGGCCCGTCTGAAGTTTGCTAGAGAGCAATTGGATGATCCAGAAGAGGATTGGGAAAATGTCATATGGTCAGATGAAACCATAATAGAACTTTTTGGTAAAATCTCAACTTGTCGTGTTTGGAGGAGAAAGAATGCTGAGTTGCATCCAAAGAAAACCATACCTACTGTGAAGCATGGGGGTGGAAACATCATGCTTTGGGGCTGTTTTTCTGCAAAGGGACCAGGACGACTGATCTGTGTAAAGGAAAGAATGAATGGAGCCTTGTATCGTGAGATTTTGAGTGAAAACCTCCTTCCATCAGCAAGGGCATTGAAGATGAAACGTGGCTGGGTCTTTCAGCATGACAATGATCCCAAACACACCGCCCGGGCAACGAAGGAGTGGCTTCGTAAGAAACATTTCAAGGTCCTGGAGTGGCCTAGCCAGTCTCCAGATCTCAACCCCATAGAAAATCTTTGGAGGGAGTTGAAAGTCTGTGTTGCCCAGCGACAGCCCCAAAACATCACTGCTCTAGAGGAGATCTGCATGGAGGAATGGGCCAAAATACCAGCAACAGTGTGTGAAAACCTTGTGAAGACTTACAGAAAACGTTTGACCTCTGTCATTGTCAACAAAGGGTACATAACAAAGTATTGAGATGAACTTTTGTTATTGACCAAATACTTATTTTACCGAGGAATTTACCAATTAATTCATTAAAAATCCTTCAATGTGATTTTCTGGATTTTTTTTTTCCTCATTTTGTCTCTCATAGTTGAGGTATACCTGTGATGAAAATTGGAGACCTCTCTCATCTTTTAAGTGGGAGAACTTGCACAATTGGTGGTTGACTAAATACTTTTTTGCCCCACTGTATATAAATCTTAGCGGCATGACTCCTGATATATCCAGATGTAAGTTTTTGCTGAGACAGGTGAGACATGGTTTTAATTGATAGGTGCTACCTTTGAGGCTTTGAACCCATCCATCAGTTTGGTCAGTCGCTTCAGGTCTTCATTTTTAGGTTTGCTTTCTTCACGCTCCCCACCACCTGTTATCAGTGGTGAGCTGTTGACCGATGTCCAGGCGCTCCCACTTTCACCACTTTTCCTTTTTACCTAAATTCATTTAAAAATCCTTCAATGTGATTTTCTGGATTTTTTTTCTCATTTTGTCTCTCATAGTTGAGGTATACCTATGATGAAAATTGGAGACCTCTCTCATCTTTTAAGTGGGAGAACTTGCACAATTGGTGGCTGACTAAGTACTTTTTTGCCCCACTGTATTCCTTATTGATTAGGTATTCATTTATTTTGTTTTTATTTATTTGTTAGAACCTTGGCACAATTTCCATATATCCTATCAGCAAAAAGTGTATTTCATGTTACCTTTATGTAAATCCAGACAGCAAGAAGCCTATACATGATGCAAAGTTTGAGTGGGTGGTGATCACAATAACAGTGTAAAACAAAAATTTATTCTTGGATATTTAGTGTTATTACTTGCAGTGTAAAAGTGTAGAAAATAGCCATCGTTCTCATAACATTTTGCTTTTGTGATCTGGATGATGACATTTAGAAATCAACCTATGTAATAATGGCAGATTACACATTTTCATTTATGCAAGTTCTTAATCAAGATTGACATGTTTACTGAAGTTGTACAAAAATGAGCAAAATTGTTTGGAAGTGACTAGTTTTTGAGATTTATGACTGCAGAGTAAGCAAAATTTGAAAAGAAAAATTTGGTCTTTTCTATTCATAGACCGCTAAAAAGAAAAACCTTTCTGCCCAGAAACCAGAAAAAGTTAAAAAAAAAAAAAAAAAAAAAAAAAAAAGTTACATAGTCAAATTGGTACATGACTTCAGACCTGATCCTGATCTGCTGTGTGCACACATTATCCAGACGTATTGTATTAGAGATTTTCTCATTCATTCCTTCAGCTGGAAGATGGCAGAAAAGTTGTTTCTTGACGCATTAGAGAAGATCAAAGCCATCGGGAATGAGGTAATGGCTGCTTAATTTGATTGTTGCTTCTTATTTGATGCATGTCTTAAAACATTTGTGGTTCTTCTGTTCAAAGCAATCATGTTTTTTTTCTTCCCTTATATTTCAGGTTACTGTGGACAAATGGGAGCCCTTGTTGAACAACTTGGGCCATGTGTGTAGAAAACTAAAGTAAGTATGAAGAATGTCTTTCCCCCAGTGCTCCCTGCTCTGTCTGCTTTTAATCAGCAATGTGGAAATCACATGACCATATTGCAGTAAACTGTTAGGGGAGTACTGTTAATTATTGTTGTGCATGTAAGACACAATTTTTTTTCCATGGACACAAGACAGAGTAACTGTATCTGGGATTCGTCAGCAATATATTTTTAAATTGTTGCATGTGAGGTGATATTTATCTGAAACCTGCTGTGATTTACTCAGAATTTAGTGATTGTGTTATAAAATGGTAATTGGAAACACTTGGCGGCCGTTAGTGCTATGAGGGACTGAAACGTATTGTTTCAAGAATGTATTTTTTCACATTTTGGCAATAACTAATCATGGAACAGGTGGACTAATTTTGTTTATTGGCATGGTGATGGTCATGTCCTCATGAAACATCTTCTGTAGAAAGTACACCCAGGCTCTGGAGTACCACCGTCAGGCTCTGGTGTTGATACCTCAGCATGCCTCCACCTACGCTGCCATAGGATATGTGCACAGCCTCATGGGTGACTTTGAAAGTGCCATTGACTACTTTCATACGGTAAGTTTTTAGAGGTCGCCTTTAAACGCTTCCTAACATTTTTACATTTATCTCCTTGTTTTGCATCATTTGGGGTATTTAGAGGAAAACTGATAGCTCTCGCTAAGTGCAGACTGAAAAAGTGGTAACCATGGACATCAGTTTACTTTATTTTGAGGCCATCAAGTGACAAAATCAGTCTGTGTTTACTTGAGAAGCAAAGAAGACTGAGCATTAATAAGATAAGATAAGATAAGATAAGCCTTTATTAGTCCCACAACGGGGAAATTCCAGGATTGCAACAGCACAGGGATAGCAACACTCAGAGCAACAATCAGAAGGCAAGAAAAAACAAGCAAGCAAGAGCAGCTAATATACATATGTACATATTACTATAAAATATATATATACACACACACACACACAGACACACAGTGCAGAGCATTGTAGCTGGATGGAATAAATATATGAATATATGAACACACAGTGCAGAGCATTGTAGCTAGATGGAATAAATATGTAAATATATAAACACCCACAGTATGGAGCATTGCAGCTAGGTGGAATAAATATGCAAGTATATAAACACACACAGTGCGGAGCAATGTAGCTAGATGGAATAATATGTAGATATATAAAAACACAGTGCGGAGCATTGTAGCTAGATGGAATAAATATGTAAATATATAAACACACAGTGCAGAGCATTGTTGCTAGGTGGGATGAAACAGCATAACCGTCTATTTAGTTATCCTACATGGTATGATTATGTGCCCATACATATTCTCACCCTCCATAGCGACCGGTATGTTCCTAGTTGTATGCCGGAGAGGACCATTGTGTAAGTCTATTGCATCTTTTGCATTCAAAAAAAAAAAAAAAACTATTAGTTTGTTACGTCTTTTTGCTATCTCTGCGAGCAGCCCTGCTTAGGTTGTACAGTCTGACAGCCGTTGGTAGGAAGGACCTACGAAACCTCTCGGTTGTGCACCTGGGATGATGTAGTCTGCTGCTAAATGAGCTCCTCAGTGCATCCAGTATGTCCTGCATAGGGTGGAACTCGGACTCCAGCAGAGATGACAGTTTAGCCACCGTCCTTCTCTCTCCTATCTCCTCCATCGGATCAAGGCGTTGCCCCAGGACAGAGCTAGCTTTCTTAATCAGTTTGTTCAGTCTCTTCCTATCGGCTGCAGTAATGCCACTGCCCCAGCAGACCACTCCAAAAGTGATGGCTGATGCCACCACCGTGTCATAGAATGACTTCAGCAGCGCCCCTTGTACACCAAAAGACCTGAGTCTCCTCAGCAGGAACAGCCTGCGCTGTCCCTTCTTGTAGAGTGCGTCAGTATTGTGTGACCAGTCTAGTTTATTGTTCAGATGAATACCCAGGTACTTGTAGGATGTCACCATCTCGATGTCTGTTCCCTGTATATTTACTGGTGCTGTGAGGGGCTGCCCATGCCTGCGGCAGTCCACCACCAGCTCCTTAGTTTTCCTCGTGTTGATCTGGAGGCAGTTCCGATGGCACCAGTCCACAAAGTCCTGGATAAGCCCTCTGTACTCAGCTTCATCTCCGCTGGAGATGAGACCAACGATCGCAGAGTCATCAGAGAACTTCTGTAGATGGCAATGTGTTGTGTTGTGTGAGAAGTCCGCAGTATAAAGAGTGAACAAGAAGGGAGCCAGCACCGTTCCCTGGGGGGCCCCCGTGCTACTGATGATCGTGTCGGAAACACAGTCCCGGGTTCTCACAAACTGAGGCCGGTTCGTGAGGTAGTCCAGGATCCATGATGACAGGTGCTGGTCCACCCCTGCGCGCAGCAGCTTGTCCTTCAGGATCATCGGTTGGATGGTGTTGAAAGCACTGGAGAAGTCAAAGAACATGATCCTCACCATATTCCCGGGCTTCTCCAGGTGGGACAGAGAACGGTGAAGGAGGAAGATCACCGCATCCTCCACCCCAATGCCATGCTGGTAGGCGAACTGGAGTGGATCCATCGCTGGTTCCACCAGGGGGCGGAGATGAGCAAGGAGCAGTCTCTCCAGGGTCTTCATCAAGTGGGACGTCAAGGCCACCGGTCTGAAGCTGTTCAGGTCTTTGGGGTGGGAAGTTTTTGGTACAGGTACCACACAAGATGTTTTCCACAGCTGTGGTGCCCTCCCCAGTTTCAGGCTCATGTTGAAGATATACGTCACAATCCCACACAGCTGGTCTGCACAGGACTTGAGGAGCTTTGCGCTGATGCTGTCCGGTCCCGACGCCTTCCTCGCCTTGATCTTCCTCAGCTCCGTCCTCACCTGGGTCTTGGTCAGGGTCAGGATGGGGGGCTGTGTGTTGGGAGTGGGGGGGGTGTCGGTGGAGTGGGGAGTGGGTAGCAGGACTTGATTTCTTAGAGGCAGCAGTGGTTGTTGTGCAGACAGGGGGGAGGGCGGTTGGTCAAATCTATTGAAAAACAGATTCAGGTTGTTCGCCCACTCCCTGCCCCCCGTGGCCTGGGGGGAGGTATTCTGGAGCCCCGAGATGGTTTTGAGGTTTCTCCAGACCCCGCTGATGTCGCTCTGTTGCAGCTTGTCCTCCATCTTCTTCCTGAAGCTGTCCTTGCCTTCTCTGATCTTTCTCCTCAGCTCCCTCTGTACGGACTTCAGCATCTCCCTGTTCCCCGACCTGAAGATCCTCTTCTTCTCGCTCAGAAGTGTTTTTATCTCAGGGTTGATCCAGGGTTTGTTGTTTGAGTGACGCCGTATGGTCTTGGTGGGAACGGATTTGTCCACACAGAAGCTGAGGTAGCCCGTGAAGGTGTGAATGAGGCCATCGATGTCCTCACCATGTGGATCGCAGAGCTGCTTCCAGGCGGTGGCTTCAAAACAGTCCTTTAGAGTGTCCATTGTCTCCTCAGACCATAACTCCACAGTGTGCATGGCCGGAGGTTGTCTGTGCACTAGGGGTTTGTACACCGGTCGGAGATGAACCAAGTTGTGATCCGATCTCCCAAGTGGGGGGAGTTGTGATGAGGTGTACGCCTCCTTAGTGTTTGCGTAGAACAAATCCAGTGTTTTATTGTCTCTAGTGTGGCATGTGACATACTGGGTGAAAGTGGGCAGAATGGGAGACAGTGAAACGTGGTTGAAATCGCCTGAGATGAGGAGAAGAGCATCTGGGTGTTCTGTCTGCAGCCTGCTGGTTACTGAATGGATGACGTCACGCGCTGTCCCAGCGTTCGCCGTCGGATTTGCATAAACAACAATGCAGATCACGTGTGAGTGTTCTCTCGGGAGATATGTAGGCCTCATGCTAACAGCTAGCAACTCAATGTCTTTGCTGCAGTGTCGTTGTTTAACAGTGATATGTCCCGGTCTGCACCAGTTGTTGTTAACATACATTATCACTCCACCGCCCCTAGTTTTGCCACTCTCTGGTGTTCGGTCAGCTCGTATCGTGTGAAAACCCTCCAGCTCAATGTTAGCATCTGCTGCTAGTTCAGTTAGCCACGTCTCAGTAAACAAAAGGAGAGAGCACTCCCGGTAAGTGCTATCATAACGGGAGATAGCCGCTAGCTCATCTAACTTTCCCAGTATCGACCGTACATTTCCCATGACAACAGATGGAAGGGAGGGTCTGTACCTTATATTTTTTGTCCTCCGCCTTACTCCAGCCCGGCAGCCGCGGCGTTTTCGCCTCAGTTCTCTCGGTATGTCGAGTTTTTCCAGTGGGACCGGGTGGCGGTTAAATGCTAGCAGCTCTTCCCTGTTGTATCGTATCCTGCTATAAACAGTGGCTCCGTCCACCGGCTCAGGAGACATTTGGGATGATCTGTGTGTCCGTGATATAAGTGGGGTGAAAAAAAAAAGTGATCAAAAGAGAGAGGAAGGGAAAAAAAACTCGGAATCGAGCCGCTGTTGCAAAAGGCAGCCGACTGGTGTGGCGCCGAGAGGAGAGAGCCTCTCGGCGTTCAGATACAATGCCTGCTGTCATTTGTATTTTAACTAGAAGTAAGAGCCTTGCATTGGATAATTACCGCAGACACTAATCAAAGAAAGCAACAGAAGAGTTTGCTGGAATTACAAAAATTTGATTAAGAACTGTCCAGCACATCATCAAAACCTGGAAGGATAGTGGGAAATCATCTTCATTGCCTCTCCTGTCATCAGTACCCAAGATCTTGGTGACAGGTTGAGGCAACAAAATCCTAACGTCCAAGAAATATTTGAGAGTTTGACTTTTTTGATGGGCATGTACAAAAAAGGAGAAACAGACAATTTTGTGGCAAGATTCCGCATCAGTCTGGCCTTTTGTATTCAATGTTTTTATTTCTGAAATAAGCATAACAGTTTGTAAAACAGTAGGTCAGCATGAGTTGTTTATTTTACAGTTGTATGGAAAAATTTGGCCAAAAACTGGCGCCAGATGACACTTCCTGATGACAGTTGTTGGCATGTCTACTCGGCTGATAAAGACCTGAGAGTGTAAAAATTTGTAAAATGAATCTGAGGTTTGGGAATGTGCACAGATTTTTTTTTTTTTTTTTTTGTATTCCAGAAAAATGTTTTTTTCACTTAATTAAATTAAAAAGTAAGTATGCATTAATGTTGGCTGGTAATATGGTATTTTCCCCCTTATCCTACAGAGACTTTTTTATATCTTTTCAGTAAAAAAAAAAACAAAATATGCTCTTTGGCCAAATTTTTGCATACAAATGAAGCTTTGTTTTCTGTTTGTTTTTAGGCTATTCTTTGTTTAGGTTAAATAAAGTACAGAGAATAGCTGTGCTCTTTTTTCCCATGTCAGAAGTCTTTATTATTATTAAAAGAATGAATCTTTTCCCCCCTCTGACAGGCCCTTGGACTAAAAAGGGATGACACGTTCTCTGTAACGATGCTTGGCCACTGTATTGAGATGTACATTGGTGACACAGATGCCTTTGTAGGTTAGTTTGTCTATAATCTCTTTACATGACTGGCTTTAAATGTGGAGACGTGGTGTGACTACAGGAAGCATTTTGAGAGATTGACGATCTTGTGAGGAACTTGATTTCTCCTTGTAGATCGGAAGTTCTCGAAGAAAGAAGGAAAAAATCTGTGGAGAAACTTGCGTAACTTGTTGTTTTGCTTCCACTGTGGAGCTGATAACGTGATGTAGTGGCTTCAGAAGAAACACTGCTGATATACTATATTCACTTCCTTTCTTTTGGAATCCATAGTGCTAGAACAGGGATCACTGACATCTGCTCTGGAAATTGGAGCAATTGTCAAATCTCTCTGCAGTGAGATGTAAAATACATTTTAGCTTTAAAATGAAGGTCAAAAAGATGAGCTATAAGTATTAACTAATATTGTCAACATTAATAATAGAATAAACCTTTTTTTTTTTTTTTTTTGCTTAAATGTACAACTTTTCTTTTAAAATCTCAGTTTTTGGTAAATTTTCAGCTATATTTGTGAGCCTTTTTCCTCTACAACTTTTCCCCTTTAAATTAGCATTTTCACTCTATCAATTTGTGACTTTTTCTCTTAATTGAACTTTGAGTTTCTCTTGTGAATTTGAGACATTTTTCCTCATGTAAATTTTCTGCAATTTTCCCCATAAATTTTGCTTTTAAATTTGTCAACTTTGCTATAATTTATAAGTAACATTCACTCAGAAATATTCTAAGCTATTGTTACCATAAGTGCTACAGTTAAAATTTGTAAGCAACAACACAGCTGTTGCATTAAAAGGTATGAGTTGCGTGGTTAGCACATCATGCAAATAATGTGTTACTTGTTTCCGCTTAGGCACGGTCATCAATGACAAGGTGCGAGGCAACCTCAGCACTCCAGCACTGATGAAGATGCTGAACACGTCAGAGCCCGATGAGCTCGTAGCCACACCGAGGCAGGAGGACAGCAGTGTCACGTCTTTAGAAACAACACAGGCAAATCATGACAAGGTGATGCTGGAGGCACCACTTCGACTCTCGTTAACTTTGGAATGTGACATGTACGAGAGCGACATGATGTTAGACACCTTATCAGACACCAGCACGTGATGTCATCGGGCCAGGAGGTGGAACTGTTGTAGCAGCAAGTTGTCAGTGGTACACATGCCCAAGCCCGCGGACATTACATAAGACCCCAAACCAGAACCGGCCTGCATCCAAGGTTTCAGATTGATTCCCTCTCTCATGCACTGTGTGTGGTTGTCTCGGTAAGTGACAAAGTACAGGGGATGCAGTCGTGAAGATCATCAGTACGAGTTAGTGTGTGAGTATTTAGGTGCGTTCAGATCGGAGGGACCTTCTCTTCCAGTAGTTCCAGGAACTGTTAAAAATTTGGGGGGATTTTTTTTTTTTTCTTCTAATTTCCTGCTGTATAGCAGATGCTGTCTAACACCAGACAACCAACCAACACAACCTCAATCATGACAGCATCTATCTCCTGTTTGTAGTTGCTTTGCCATCTATTAGGCCAACTATTACATTCGTGTTCCTACCAGCTGTGTGAACACTTGCATCAAAAAGGTATTAAAGGACAGGAGAGCTCCCCCTTTGACAGTTCCTCTACGAGATCTTACTGTTTGGTCCAAAAGCACCTTGGTTTACAGCACTTGGTGTATGGCATATTAACTTCTTCAAGAATGCACTTTAAATAGGGGATTTATCACATGCTCTGGTTAAGGGGCTGAGCATTTTGCTTAACACTGGTTAAGCCCTGGGTTAGGGCACTGTGGATATGTGATCCTCTGACACTTGATTGAACAGCGTAAACGCAGCTGCACACCTCATATCACCCGTAAAGGACTACAGTGAAAATATTTTGTGCTGCCTGTGGCAGACCCTCCATAACGTAACCTGTGGATTTTCATCTTGAATAAAGAGCCAGAAAAATGAAAACAGTTTTAATGAAAGGAATGTTTTCATTATTCCTACAATAAAAAAATACATTTATCTTTAAAATTGTTGGTTCTGTTTTTTCATTAAGGGGAGGGGGAGCAAATGAGTTTGTAATATTGTTGATTGTTGTTTTGGTGGCTAAGTGAAGAATTACTTTTTACTTGAAATAAGGTGACTCCCACAGCATGTGGGACAACATGGTGGAACCTACTGGATCTCCTTTTTCAGCTTTGACGGTGGACTGTGTAGAAATTGCAGGTGATTACTGGCAACACCAGATGACAGGAATGAACTCTCATCCACTAAGCTGAAGCAAATTTGACTTTTTTTTAAATTTATTTTACTGATGACCTATGGTGACTTCTCCAAGTTTGTTGACTCCAAGCGAACCAGTAATTAACTGGCAGCATTAAATGTTCTGCCCTACCCTAGAAATTAACTAAGGTACAACACAGGATTTTTGATGCTGAGCTGAAAATACTCGCCCTGCTGGTGTAATGTGGTATTTATCACTTTATCAGCCTGGCAAACATCATAAATTAATTAATAGCTCTGCAATATCATAAATTATCCTATTTTACATGACAGGAAAAGACATTATTCTTTACAGTTAATTATGTTTTTAGGTATTCTCAGCTGCTCTGAGATGAAGACACCGAAGAGCTTGAAGGATGTCACTCTCTCCACCTGATCCCCATTAATAAGGAGAGGAGCATAGCCCCCCCCCCCCCCCCACTGTTCAGGAGCAGCTTTCCAAAAAATTGATTATCACAGATAATTGATATCACAGATAATTCTGTGATAATTGATATCACAGATAATTCTGTGATAATTGATTATCACAGATAATTCTTGACATAACAAGGGGGGCAATTACTTTTTTCACAGAGGACTGGGTAGGTTTGGATAGCCTTTTTCCCCTTAAGAGACAAAATCCTAATTTAAATACTGCATTTTGTATTTACTCGGGTTGTCTTTGTCTAATATTAAAATTTGTTTGATGATCTGAAATATTTAAGTGTGAAAAAATATGCAAAAATACAAGAAATCGGGGGGGAATACTTATTCACAGCACTGTATAAAACTGGGGGAATTTGGTTGAAGGTCCAATGCGAAGCGGAGGGCAAAGGATATCACCATAGTGATATATTCACGATACCGCACAACCTTGAGTGTACTATTGCTTTTTATACAACAGTTCCACAAGCAGTTTATTAAATGTCAGCAATACAGGACGTCATACAAGCTAGGACCGCTACTGGATGCATAGCTGTACAGTCTGATGTCATCTTGTAACCAGTCGGTCCCTGCTGGTCATTTGGCAGAATGCAGGTTCTATAAACTTCCATTCTGGGTTCACTTTACTGACCTGAGAAAATGTCCTGAATGAACAAAACTGCTAAATGTGTTCTCACAAAGATTTAAAAAAAATTATATGTTGTGGAGAGAGAAATAATCAGGCAGAGAGGTCCAGATCATATCAGGCTTTATTCACTCTCTCTCTACATTTCTCTAGAAACACAAGCAACAAAAGAGCAACAGCTCTCAGGCACCTCTGCTCTTAAATCATACCACTCGGTCAGCCTTCTCTCTGTGCTGCCTTAACATCAAAGCCTTTGTAATTCCCATTCTCTTTGTCACTGTTCACATCAACCCACCACCCCCACATCCACACACAAACCCCCCATGACAGTTCCCTTTTGTCTTTTAAGTCGGAGTGTAACTATACTGAGAGGGATTCCCACAATATATTAAAAACTCCACTAAACTCTTATCACAAAAAAGGATTTTATGATAGCTAACTATTTTCATCAGCTGGTGGATCGGTGATTAAAAAACATCAAAGAACCCAGCATAACAGATTTATACTGAACACAGGTTAAAAAGTGAAAAAATGATGGGGAAAATGGAAAAAAACCCAATGTGTTACAAATTTAAATGTGAAAAGTTAATGAAAAAGAATGAACAAAAACCCTACTAATTTGTTAAGTAAATAGATAAATAAAAGCCACTGATTTCCATAAGAACCTTTTCATATTTGAAAAGAAAAATCTGATATGTGCACATCGTATGACGTGCCGTATCCTGCTTCAGGGGAGGAGAAAGCTCCCCAACAAAACCATCACAGCTGCTCTCCAGCTTCAGTCCGAAAACCCTCATGGAAAATAACTGTACAGCTGCAGAACAGGGAGTCCAGAAGTGATGGGCTGCACTCCGTCAGTCGGTATCGGCACCCGTGAGAAGGTCTGCCGGGACCTGGACACTTGTTCCACATTTGTCCCCAGCCTGAAAAGCTCCGTGTCGACACTGGAGAGACCAGGACTGAGTGGGCAGACCAGCAGGCACGCTTTACTCAGTGGTGAGTTTGTGGTCAGCTGAGGGCGTTATGCAGAAAATAAATGTTCTTTTCTTCACAGAAGTAAACTCGTATTCAATACCTGCAAGGTTAGCATAAGTTACAAACTGCGTAAATGCAAATTAAGTGCAAATAAGCAAAAATATATGTGCAAAAACTAGAAAAAAGATGGCAATTTACAATTTAAATAGATTAACGAGGAAAACGTTACTGCTTGTAAGGGGGGGGGGGGGAATCCCACGAATGAGGGGGAAGATACATTTCCAAGGGAACAAAAAGAATAAAGCCACACATTTACAAGAAGAAATGTGCACATTTGTGTAAATTTTTTGACTTTCTCTCATAAATGTCCCTTTTTCTCATCAGCGTGTGAGGTTTTTATTGTAAATTAATGTTTTTTTCTGGTATATTTTCAACTTTATCCAGGTACATTTGTGACTTTTTCACAAATTTAGTATTTTTTTCCTTATAAATCTGCCACTTTGTGACAAATTATATCTCCCTTTTTTCCACCCAAATTTTCAGTAATATATAGTCAACAATTTGAAACCTTTTTCCTATTAAATCTGCAACTTTTTTCTCATATATTTTCAACATTTAGGCTGTCTTGTACATTTGCAACTATACAGTCACTGACCTGTTCAATTGTATAATCTATCCTTACACTCATTATGGGGATGGGGGATGGCAGGTTAACAAAGGCATAGGCGTAAGTGGGGGGGGGGGGGACAGGGGTGTCCACGCCATTCTGCAAAAAAAAAGGCAATTGTCCCCCACAGCATCACCATAAACATTTCTATATAAAATGCATCTGAAGCACCAGTGCTAAACATAATGGCAAAAGATTTTTCTTGTAAACCAGCAACGTTTCTCATAAATTTACAGATTTCAAGATTTTTTTGTTTAATTGATGATTATGATCTCCACATGTGTACTGCAAACAGACCCCACTGTAAAACTCAGGTTATGCGTCAGCTGTAGTGTGAGGCCTGTGCAATGTTTAGTAGGTCTATTCCACGTGAAAAGTTGAGTTTTGTCTTTGCAGTTCCCCGCAGAGATGTGCATGGGCGCTCTGTGAGCCAGTCCTCCTGCCATGAATCATGGGGATGTCCATGGCACGAAGCCTCAAAGCCGGACTGTGGACCTGCACAGAGGCACTGCTGAGGTGGAACAGACTGCTGATCGGGTAGAAAGGACAAGCGATACAAGACTTTGGAAATGTGTTGGTTTGGAGGGGGGAAAATCATTTACCTCCCAGTTTTCTTTTGTGATGAGGCAATGGAGCCTCACTAATAAAAATCAAACTATTTTGCAATAGTAACAAATCATAGGTCAATTCTAATCTTAAAATAGTACCCAGCAAGCACAAACTGTGACCTAAAAATGTAAGTGTTTGGTTTAGATTTTTTTTTTTTTACTTTTTGTGCATACTATACACGTCTCCATACTGCATAACGCTTTTGTTAGCAATTTCTGTGCAAAATAAATGAAGAAATTAATGGGTTGTTTTTTTAAAAAAAATCCCTCTCTTTCAATGTTAAACATACTGGAAAAAATGATTTCCTGGATTCACCCCTTAATTTAGGTTCACTTCAAAAACTAATAAGTTCATCTGTTTCCAAAGCTCCACATTTTCACCAAACTTACTAAAAATTGGGTCACCAGTTTTTGTTTTTTTTTTTTTGCTTAATTCTGTTACCTGGCAGACAAACAGATAAACAAATGGCACTGAAAACATAATCTTGGCAGTGTTCATAATTGTTGGTCTGATTTGGTTGACCTGCAGGACAAAAAATGCAAAAATATGCAGATCTCTATAGCAGAAAGAAAAATTTGAGCAAAAAATTAAACTAAATTATATTTAAAAGGCATGGATCAGCCAAGCATGTTTGCACACTTTTAAGTGCAAACTGTTCTGTCTGTTGGTAACGCCCCTTCTTAAATATGGAAATTGTTCCCATAGATTTGCACCTTTTCTCTAATGAGCTTTTCTTCATAGATTGAAGACCTTAGTGATTTTTTTCATGAGAATTAGGGACTTTTTTTTCTCTCTAAATTCTTATACTGTGGGACACATATGTGGTTTTCATATGCTTCACATGTGTATTACTGTATGCTTATTGTATTGTAGCGAACTCAATATGAGCACCCTACTTGGCTTGCCAAGTGGGTTGACCCTATTGGCGACACAGGTAGGGTGCGGGACTCCGGAGCGGGAGGCGTGAGTTCGAATCTCCCGGTGGGACGTCGCCATGTCGAGCAGCACGTTACACTGGTGTCAGAAGTGGGATCTCCTGTCCAAAGCAGTAATGGGGCGCTGACATCGGGACGATGTCGAGAACCAGAGGGGAGTAGTGTAGCGAACTCAATATGAGCACCCTACTTGGCTTGCCAAGTGGGTTGACCCTATTGGCGACACAGGTAGGGTGCGGGACTCCGGAGCGGGAGGCGTGGGTTCGAATCTCCCGGTGGGACGTCGCCATGTCGAGCAGCACGTTACAGTATGCTTCACGTCTCAGAGGAACAAAAGGACTGAGCCTCCTAGGAGATGACAGGAGGATGTGAGAGGTGGCCTTTTGTATGCAAAGAAACGACCTTGAGGGATTTCCTGACCACCAGTGACTTTAGGTGGGGGTGAGAAGACCTGGAAGAAGACGCATTGTGACTTGGGATTAAAAGACAATGTGACTGTGTGCTTTGATGTCCTGGGGTATAAAAGGGGCAGATGTTGGGGGATTCTTTCTCTTTTTCTGTTTGGATGATGTTGGAGAATGAAATAAACCTGACTCGTGAGATAAACTCAGTCTCATCATTTCCACATCCTCCACAATACTTGTATATTTATTTTATTCTATGGTGTCAAAACCACCACTATATATTACAGTATATACAGTAGGTAATTATTAGGTTTCTAGGTATTGTAAATTCATATTTTTTTACTCTCATGTGCAGCTATTTTAGTAAATTTGCTACTTTTTGATTCATAAATATGCATTTTTTTTTCTTGAGAATTTGCTGCTGTGTTTCATACTTTGCTTTTCTCAGAAATTTGAATTCTTGTAATTTTTTTATTCATAAATTTGTCACTTAATTTTTTAAGGGACGTTTTTGTGCATTTCGTTCATAAGTTTGCAGGTTATGAATTTATGACCTTTTAGGCTATATTTTGCATCTCTTCACATAATTGTAATTCTTATTTATTTATTATGTGTTTGTCTGTTGTAAGTCACAGCCAAGGAGCGTAGACCACAGTGTCATAGAATATCTAACAAGACCCTTGTGTATTAAGCTACAAAGCTCCTCGCGACTGCACTCTCGCGAGAACTCAGTGGATTAACGTCGGTGAGGAAAGAGAAGCGATGGAGAGAAATGAGGTCTGAAAAGGACCAGATGACCGCGGGAAAGGAGAAAAGTGTCGTCGAAATACAGTTTAGGGACATTCCAAGAGAGCAGGAGAACACTATCGGTAACCCCAAGCAAAAAGAGGAGAAGAAAGAGGTTTTTACGAAGGTGGGTAGCAGAACTGCGGCGCTTTGTTTACGCTGTGGCGAGAGAAAAAGTGTCATGGAGGCGGAGTGGTTTCAGCACCACGGACAGCGACCACCGAGTCTCCAAAATTAATGTTTTCTTTTTGAATTTTCTCTCCATTTCGTAAACATGACGACTACAACGTAAAATAGCCATCTGTTATTCGTAACACGCGGTTCACTGCAGTTTAGTGTTTATGGTTTTAAATCACAATTTCTCTTTAAATAATATGTGGGCGAAGCCTTCATCAATATCTAGTCTCCTATGTTCAACCTCATTACATTTTATTGACTATTTCCAGACCGCGGAGCTCAGATGAAGCAACGGACATTCATGCTTTAGTGATACCTTCAGCCCTGTTTCCTCCACAGTGAGTCTGAGTCCACAGAAATGAACGAAGTGATTATGGTTGCACTTCAATTAACTGCTAAAAGTGGTGCTAAAACTGTAGTTTCCAATTATTTCAGAGTACTTATGTACATATGATGTAATCCTACAAAAAAAAAGAATATATTTTCAAAAGTGTGTGTTGCAGGCCGGTTTAGAAAGCTTGGGATCAGTCCACCAAGGTCTCCTCCTTTGACCGCCACCTGATCCACATAGCACCAACACTCGATTGGACTCATTCCTAGTGAAAGATGGACTCCGCCAGGGCTGCCCTTTGTCATCGATCCTGTTCATAATTTTTATGGACAGGATTTCTAGGCGCAGCCAGGGAACGGAGGGTGTCATGCTTGGTGACCACAGGATCTCATCTCTATTGTTTGCAGATGATGTTGTCCTGTTGGCTTCATCCAGCAATGACCTACAGCTCATGCTGGGACGGTTTGCCGCTGAGTGTGAAGTGGCTGGGATGAGAATCAGCACCTCCAAGTCCGAGTCCATGGTCCTCAGCTGGAAAAAGGTGGATTGCCCTCTCCGGGTTGGAGACAGGCTCCTGTCCCAAGTGGAGGAGTTTAAGTATCTTGGGGTCTTATTCACGGAGCTCAATGGAGCGAGAGACTGACAGACGGATCGGAGCAGCATCTGCAGTGATGCGGACGTTGTACCGGTCTGTTGTGGTGAAGAGGGACCTGAGTTCTAAGGCAAAGCTGTCAATTTACCAGTCAGTCTACATTCCTACTCTCACCTATGGTCACGAGCTTTGGGTAATGACCGAAAGAACGAGATCGTGGATACAAGCGGCTGAAATGAGCTTTCGCCGTAGGATTGCTGGACTCACCCTCAGAGATAGGGTGAGGAGCTCAGTCATCCAAGAGAGGCTCAGCGTAGAACCGCTGCTCCTCCGCATTGAAAGGAGTCAGTTGAGGTGGTATGGGCATCTGCTCAGGATGCCTCCTGGACGCCTCCCACTTGAGGTGTTTCGGGCACGTCCTACTGGGAGGAGACCCCGGGGCAGACCCAGGACTCGCTGAAGAGACTATGTCTCCCAGCTGGTCTGAGAACGCCTTGGTATCCTCTCTGAAGAGCTGGAGCAGGTGGCTGGGGAGAGGGAAGTCTGGGCTTCTCTGCTTGAACTGCTGCCTCCGCGACCCGGACCTCCGGAAAAGTGGTAGAAGATGGATGGATGGATGGAAGTGTGTGTTGCACAGCATCAGAATTGACATTATCTTAATTCATTTGAACAAAAAAAATCCATGTTTTACTTTTTTACATGGAATTAATTTGCTTCACAGATATGCTGTATGTCTGCATATCCTCTTTAAAAAGAAAGAGATGTTCACTCTTAAAAAAAATAAACTGAAGTAATGATGTGAAATTTGAGAAATGTTAGGCTGGACAATGCTAGTTTGCATGATCGGTATTATGAGTTAAAAATAATTAGATCTTTTATTTGAAATACTGCAATCTACATTTTCCACTCTACACTCTTTCATTAGTATCTTATGCTGCATCAAATGTCACTATCCTTCAAACAGTTCTACCTAGTTTGCCTCCTAAGAGAATTTTAAGGCCAGAGAGCTTCATATGGACCCACCATTTTTACACCAGTGCTAAATCGCAGGTCGTTTTGAATAAAATGTATAAATGCTTGTTTACAGGTGGTTATTCGAAGACTTCCACCAACCCTTTCTAAGAATCAGCTTGAAGAACAGTTAAGTCCACTCCCAGCCTACGACTATTTTGAGTTCTTCCCAGCAGATCAGAGGTAGTGCATGCTGGTTGTTTTTTTTTTGCATCATCTTTAAACTGAGTTTTTTAAATTAAATGTTTTACCTTTTTTTGTTTGTTTTGGTTTGTCTTCACAGTCTCTATCCCCACCTGTTCTCCAGAGCATATATAAACTTTAAAAACCCTGAAGATATCCTGCTGTTTAGAGACAGATTTGATGGCTATGTCTTCATCGACAGCAAAGGTTTATTGGTTTTTTTGTTTTGTTTTTGTTGTTGTTGTTGATCCTCTTTACTCACACATAAGATATAGTGTAAAATCACAATATAGAATAACCCAAGAAAAATATTAATATAACAACATTATAAAAATCTGATAAATAATAATCTTAGTCTTCTTATTGCTTCTGCTATCACGGCCATATCGGCATCCTTGTACTATTGGACCTCTCTGCTGCATTTTAAACAATCACCCACACCATCCTCCTCAACCGTCTCTCCACCCACCTTGACCTCACTGGTACAACTCTGTCCTGGTTTCAGTCATACCTATCCAACCATCAACAGGTTATCACCATTGCTCAATCCACCTCTAGCCCTGCCCCTGTGAACTATGATGTGCCACAAGGCTCTGTCCTTGGTCCTATCCTGTTCACTATCTACATACTTCCCCTTGGTCAGATCATCCACTGCTTCAGCCTGCAGTTCCACTCCTATGCCGATGGCACCCAGCTGTACCTCACCACATTACTATCTTCTCAGCTCCCTCCGCACTCCCTTGTCACCTGCCTCCATCAAATAAAAATCCGGATGACTGCCAACCTTCTCAAATTAAACAGTGATAAAACAGAGCTTATGGTTGTGGCTGCCAAAACACTGTTCCAGAAAATTGATCTTCTTTTGGATGGTTTCTCCATCTCTCCTTCTTTGGAAGCACGCAACCTGGGTGTCATCCTGGACTCTACCCCATCCTTTGAGTCACACATTAAATCTATCACCACATGTGCCTTTTATCACCTCAAAAATATCTCCAGACTCCATCCCTCACTCTCAGAATCTGTGGCTGAGACCCATGTCCATGTCTTCATCTCCTTCTGGTTGGACTACTGCAATGGAGTCCTACTCAAGGTCCCTAACAAAGCCCTTGTCAGGGTCCAGTTTGTCCAAAACTCAGCTGCCAGGGTTCTAACTTGTACTAAGGCTTGACAGCACATCACCCCATCATCTCACTGGTTACCAGTCAAGTACCTCATCACCTTCAAACTGCTCTTGCTTGTTTATAAATCACTCCAAAACCTTGCCCCACACGACCTATCAGGCCTCCTCCATCAGCATACCCCATTATAGTCCCTATGGTCCTCTGACTCTGACTGCCTCTCAGTTCCTCACACCAACACCTGAACCTTTGGTGGCACTGTGACAGCCCCCTACCTCTGGAACTTTCGCTATAATTATTATTATTATTACAGACTGCAGCATAAAGTAGTCTCATACAGTAACAACACATTTTAGTTTAACAGCTACAATGCATGTTTTAATAAAGACTGGTTTAAAGCTTTTGTTGCTGTTGCTGCCATTTGATCACAAGTGTGCTCTATTTTTCAGGCCAGGAATATCCTGCAGTGGTTGAATTTGCACCCTTTCAGAAGATTTCCAAGAAGAAATTAAAAAAGAAAGATGCCAAAGCTGGAAGCATTGAAGAAGGTACTAAAATACAGTTTGTTTGTTTGGTACCTTTCATTATGTACAACAAACATGTTTTTCCTTAAATTTTATCAGCCTAATTTATATCCGTTCTTGTTGTGAAATTCACTCAGACCCAGAGTATAGGCGGTTCTTGGAGAATTACTCCTGTGATGAGGAGAAGTCGATGGCCAACCCTGAAACTCTGCTGGGTGAGATCGAGGCGAAGACCAGAGAGCTCATAGGTACATTAGCATATGACCATCAGATTTATTTCCTGACATTAAATATAAAATTACAGTTATCATTAATTATACTCTTCCCTTCTTTGTTTTATTTCAGCCAAACGGACAACACCGCTGTTGGAGTACATCAAAAATAAGAAAATTGAAAAACAGGTAATAAAAAAAAAAAAGAATTTGAGCAAACCGGAATCATACTGTAGTTTATATATGGGCAGTTTCTCACTGTCTCACATCCTTTCTTACAGCGTATACGAGAGGAAAAACGAGAGGAGAGGAGGAGGAGAGAGCTCGAAAAGAAACGACAAAGGGAGGAGGAAAAGAGGAAGCGGCGAGAGGAGGAGAGGCGCAAACGGAAAGAGGCAGAGAAGCAAAAGAAACTGTCTGATAAAGACATTAAAATTAAGGTAAGAGTACATCTCTAGAATTTGTTTAATACCAACTCATCTGCTTGCAATAGAATGCTGACACGGAGTTTTCTGTATCATATCCAGCTGTTGAAGAAGAGCGACAGAGACGACGATGTGGATTCAGACCGAGTGAAGGAAAAAAGTGAGACAGGAGAGACAGACAGAGGAAAATGGGACAAATCTGGTGGACAAATAAAGTCAAAGGATCCCAAAGAAAAGTAAGGATTGTGAAATTCTTCATTGTAACTATAGCAGTTTTGATTGTTCTTCATAACAGATACTGCATAGTTAAGAATTTAACCAAAACAAATTAATAGTTAATAATTAGTTAATTCATTAGTTAGTTAATAATTTTATTGTATTTTTAGTAATTTTGCCATGTAATGTTCTTATTGTCTGCTTATTTCCTTTCAGTTAAAATTAAGAAAATGCATTTCTTAAAGCAGAAAGCCCTTAGAAAACTCAAACCTTTGCTATGGCAGCTATTGTTTCCTTGGTCCATTTCCAACAACTCCTGGAAATGTCATCAAAATCCATTCATGACTTTTTGAGTTATGCTGTAAATACACACAAACAGACACATGCAGAACAAACAAACACGGGCTAAAACATTAGTGAAGGCAATAATAAATGGTTGAATTATTTGTTGTATTTTAATTGTTGACCTCTGAAAAATCACTATTATTAAGATCAAGTATCTTACTGATTTCTGTTCTTTTGAAAAAATGTTTATCTCCCTCTTCTTCTTTTGGCTGCTCCCTTTAGGGGTCGCCACAGGGAATCATCTGCCTCCGTCTCACTCTATCCCTTGCATCTTCTTCTATCACACCAACCCTGTGCATGTCCTCCTTCACTACATCCATGAATCTCCTCTGTAGTCTTCCCCTTTCCCTCCTCCTAGTCACTCCCAATGAGAATCTTAACATCTACAACTCCAGCTCCACCTCTTGTCATTTCGCCAGTGCCACCATCTCCAAACCATACATCATAGCAGGTCTCACTACCGTCTTGTAAATCTTCCCTTTCACTGGAGCTACTATCCTTTTGTCACAAATCACCCCTGACACTCGTCTCCACCCACTCCACCCTTCCTGAACTCCCTTCTTCACTGCTCTTGTGCACTGCCTATTGCATTGAACGGTTGACCCCAGGTATTTAAACTCATCTACCTTCACTACCTCTACTCCTTGCATCTTTATCGTTACACCTGCATTCCTCTCATTCACACATGTATTCTGTCTTGCTTCTGCTGACTTTTAGTCCTCTTCTCTCATGTGCGTACCTCCACCTTTCCAGGTTCTCTTCCACCTGCTCCTGACTCTCACTCCAGATCACAGTAGTATCTATTGGTGAAATAGTTGTCAATATACAGTTAGGCCCAGAAATATTTGGACAGTGACACAATCTTCATGATTTGGGCTCTGCATGCCACCACATTGGATTTGAAATGAAACAACTACAACGGAATTGAAGTGCAGACTTTAAGGTTTAATTCAAGGGGTTGAACAAAAATATATGATTAAACATGTAGGAATTGTAGCTATTTTTATACAAACACTCCTCATTTCAGGGGCTCAAAAGTAATTGGACAAATAAACATAACTCTAAGTAAAATGTTACTTTTCAATATTTTGTTGAGAATCCTTTGCAGGCAATGACTGCCTGAAGTCTGGAACCCATGGACATCACCAAACGCTGGGTTTCCTCCTTTGTGATGCTTTGCCAGGCCTTTACTGCAGCTGTCTTCAGTTGTTGCTTGTTTGTGGGTCTTTCTGCCTTAAGTTTTGTCTTGAGCAAGTGAAATGCATGCTCGATTGGGTTGAGATCTGGTGATTGACTCGGCCATTGCAGAATATTCCACTTCGTTGCTTTAAAAAACTCCTGGGTTGCTTTTGCAGTATGTTTTGGATCATTGGTGAAGCGCCATCCAATCAACTTTGCTGCATTTGGCTGAATCTGAGCAGAAAGTATATCCCTATACACTTCAGAATTCATCCAGCTGCTTCTGTCTTTTGTCACATCATCAATAAACACAAGTGACCCAGTGCCATTGGAAGCCATGCATGCCCATGCCGTCACACTGCCTCCACCATGTTTTACAGAAGATGTAGTGCTTTGGATCATGAGCTGTTCCAATTCTTCTCCAAACTTTCTTCTTCCCGTCATTCTGGTACAGGTTGATCTTACTCTCATCTGTCCAAAGAATGCTGTTCCAGAACTGGGCTGGTTTCTTCAGGTGTTTTTTGGCAAAGTCAATTCTGGCCTTTCTGTTTTTGAGGCTGATTAATGGTTTGCACCTTGTGGTGAATCCTTTGTATTTACTCTCATGAAGTCTTCTCTTTATGGTAGACTTAGATACTGATACACCTACTTCCTGGAGAGTGTTCTTCACTTGAGTGGATGTTGTGAAGGGGTTGTTCTTCACCATGGAAAGGATTCTGTGATCATCCACCACTGTTGTCTTCCCTGGACGTCCAGGCCTTTTTGAGTTTCCAAGCTCACCAGTGCACTCTTTTTTTCTCAGAATGTACCAAACTGTTGATTTGGCCACTCCTAACATTTCTGCTATCTCTCTGATGGATTTCTTCTTTTTTTTTCAGCCTCAGGATGGTCTGTTTCACCTCCATTGAGAGCTCCTTTGACCGCATGTTGTGTGTTCACAGCAACAGCTTCCAAATGCAAACGCCACACCTGGAATCAACTCCAGACCTTTTAACTGCTTAATTGATGACAGGTTAATGAGGGAAGAGCCCATGCAGCCTTATTATTTTTTTTTTGCAGCCTTCTGAGTCAATTGACCAATTACTTTTGGTCCCTTGAAAAAGAGGCGGCTACGTATTAAAGAGCTGTAATTCCTAAACCCTTGCTCCAGTTTGGATGTGAATACTCTCAAATTACAGCTGAGAGTCTGCACTTTAAGCCCATGTTGATTATATAATTGTATCCTGAATATGTTTTCGTAAACAGCTAAAATAACAAAACTTGTGTCACTGTCCAAATATTTTTGGGCCTAACTGTATATGTACAGGTACATCTAGGAAAATGTTGAATATTCTAAGCCATTATTAAGAGGGGACATTGACTGCACTTTTTTGACATTTTAACAGTTCACTCATGTCTTAATGAAATGTCTGTGACATATTTTGTTCACATTTTCTTTAATTTTGTAGTTATTGAAGGAAATTTGTTGTTTATTTTTCCTGGTTTTCTTGAAACGCTCTGATTTAAAGCCTGTCACTTTAAG
The DNA here is from genome assembly GCA_020510985.1 of Pholidichthys leucotaenia. Lineage (NCBI taxonomy): Eukaryota > Metazoa > Chordata > Actinopteri > Cichliformes > Pholidichthyidae > Pholidichthys > Pholidichthys leucotaenia. The sequence goes on from CM035843.1 coordinate 97,527,163, forward strand.
AAACATCCTTCAGCTGTTCAACGCCGCCCTCCCTCTTACGTCAGTTAGCCATTAGCTGAGTAGCTTCTATAATGATGAATAATAATGAATTGGATTTATATGCCACTTTACATGTCAAGTGACATCTCAAAGCGCTTACAGTGAGTCCATTATTCATTCACTTCAGACAAACATTGATAGTGGTAAGCTACTACTGTAGCCACAGCTCCCCTGAGGCAGACTGATGGAAACATGGCTGCCAATCTGTGCCAACAGCCTCTCCGACCACTACCGAACATTTACACCGCGTTCCAAATTACTATGCAAATAGGATTTTAGTGTCATAAACATTCTTTTTTTTTTTGTTTTACAATTAAATTCATGGATGGTATTGTGTCTCAGGGCTCTTTGGATCACTGATATCAATCTCAGACACCTGTCATAATTAGTTTGCCAGGTGAGCCTAATTAAAGGACAACTACTTAAGAAGGATATTCCACATTATTAAGCATGCCACATGTTTCAAGCAGTATGGGAAAAGAAAAAGGATTTCTGTGCTGCTGAAAAGCGTCAAATAGTGCAATGCCTTGGACAAGGTATGAAAATATTAGATATTTCACAAAAACTTAAACGTGATCATCGTACTGTGAAGAAATTTGTAGCTGATTCAGAGCACAGATGGGTTCATGCAGATAAAGGCATAATGAGGAAGGTTTCTGCCAGACAAATTCATCAGATTAAGAGAGCACCTGCTAAAATGCCATTACAAATCAGCAAACAGGTATTTGAAACTGATGGTGCCTCTGGAGTCCCACGAACCTCAAGGTGTAGGATCCTCCAGAGGCTTGCAGTTGTGCATAAACCTACTATTCGGCCACCCCTAACCAGTGCTCACAAGCAAAAATCCTATTGAGAACCTTTGGAGCATCGTCAAGCAAAAGATCTATGAGGATGGGAGGCAGTTCACATCAAAACAGCAGCTGTGGGAGGCTATTGTCATTTTGCAAAGAAATTCCAGCAGAAACTCTCCAAAAACTCACAAGTTCAATGGATGCAAGAATTGTGAAGGGTATATCAAAGAAGGGGTCCTATGTTAACATGTAACTTGGCCTTTTAAGATGTTTTTGATTGAAATAGCTTTTGGTTTCATTAACCCCTTGCACTCCGGTCAATTTCCCTAAAAACGCCAAAAAATAACGTGCCCAAAGTAAATCGAAAGCTGTTCTTCAACACTTTGCAGCATCTTCATGGGGTTGGTCTCATTTAAAAGAAAACACTTTGAATTTTTTGGCAAAACAGTCATAATCTCTCTAAGTGCTCCGGCCATTGAGTTACAGTCATCTAAACATACTGAACTTGAAGAAAATAAATTTGGCCTGGGTGTTTTTTTGGATACAAATACTTGCAAATAACACACAGCTTCAGATCCGGGCTGGAAAATGCAACAGAAATGTAGAACCAAGTGTTATCCAGCTGAGGTCAAAATTTTGTAACAATACCACAAAAATGAATATATTTTTTTTAGATTTTTTTAGATTTAGTATACTTTATTGATCCCCAGAGGGGAAATTGAGGGTCATCCACCACCCGGATGGATGAAGCAGCCACGATATGGCGCTATCCCTTAACCATTTACACACACATTCACACCTAGGGCCACTTTAGAGTCTCCAATTAACCTAACCTGCATGTTTTTGGCATGTGGGATGAAACCGGAGAAATTCCGGGGTAAACCCACGTATACACGGGGAGAACATGCAAACTCCACACAGATCACTGTTGGTCGGGGGCTGGGATCGAACCCACGATCCCCACGATCCCCCGGCCAAGGGTAAACTGTGCTGCCCATATTACACAGCTTTTTCCTCAGGTAGTTCCTAGGCGTTTTTGAACTGTGCCAAATTGTGCCAAATGGCACAGTTTGGAAAAACGTCTGTAACTTTTGAATGATTCAATATAGAAGCTTCATCTTGGGCTCTAATGAAAGGTGACACTCAGGGCTGTGTGTGTGCCTGTGAGTGCCCCCCCCCCCTCGCTACAGAGGACGGACATCGGCCATCGCTACATGACGGAATAGACTCATGTGGCGACAGCGGCGCAGTCACCGCGGCTTTCCCCCCCCCCTCACTACAGAAGAGTAGCGGGGGGGCGGCGTTCATGGTCTGGACGCGGCGCACGACCCGTGTACCGCGGTGCATGAACTTCAGACTTCGTGCGCCGCACAGTTGTAATTTACTGATCTGTCAAAAGTCATTTTTGATTACAATTTTCAGGGATAAAGAATAATTTAGCTTATAACACCTTACCTCTTCACAGCAGTGCTCTGGCGAACTTCTCTTCCTGATTGTCAGACGAACGCGACGCTGGTCCGCTTGTGGTTCTGGTCTTGCGACCCGGTCAAAACATAATTCCATGATTGCGGTTTTGGCGAATGATTTACGACCTTCGTCGTCGGCCTCCGTCGGTCTATGATGACCATGGAAGAGAATCCTAAACGTTTATTCTGCTCGAATAAAAAAAAAAAAGCACCGCCTGTGACTGAAGAGGCCAATGTGCGAATGGCTGTCCCTGTCACACAGGTAGCACTTGTGGGTGGTCTCCGTGCTGCTGGGTCTGTGACGGTTCTTCCTGCGGGTCCTTTTTCATCTACTGCAGCAGTCTGTCTTCATCCAGCCTTACAAAAAACAGCTCGCGAACTTCTCTGCTTCAATTGGCTCACAGCATTCACAGCTTTGGTAGGCGGGTCCTTCTTGCTAGGTTTTCAGTCATTGGTTCTTCAAGGTTTCAGAAACCCAATTCAAGGCTCTTATTAGTCGAATGAGAGGTCAATCAGATGAACTAATCTGTTCGCGGCTGTGTCTGCAGTGGAAGAACGGAAATGCAGCTTTTATTTTCAGTGCGCGCTTGGACGCAGCTCCGTCATGCATCCTAGAGCGCACGAGGGTGCACGAGAGCGCCCTTGTGCGCTCTGGGACGCAGAGACTTGCCCGCCCGCGGTACAAAGGAGTGCAAGAGGTTAAATATGACCTCCTAATGCAAATTCAACAAATTACCATTTTCAGTTCTTTACAACCAATAAAATGTTTTGAAACTCTGTTGTGCATAATAATTTGGAACAGGAGCTTCCTGGAGCTGCTGGCTCTCATGGCCAGCTCCCCATCACTGGCATGCTGGTGCCGGTGATCCGCCGTGGAACCGTGGTGAAACCACCGCGAAACGGGCCAGAGCGATGCTAGGCACATTGTGGGCAGTGGACCGATGTACCAGATGGTAACAGGGATGGTTATTAGGGTGACTAAGTGTTATGTGTGAGATTTGACTCTCGGGGCTTGCCGTAGCCTGGCCAAGGTGGTTGGGGTAATGACGTTAGGCTGGCTACAGCTGGAGTGTACAGTATATTGTATTGTTTTCGATAATAAAGTCAGTTCAGTGTTCAGTTGAGAGTGGCTCCAGTCTTATGTTATTCGGACATAACATTTGGCGACAAGGATAAACCAGCGGTCCCCAACCTTTTTTGTACTAGGGACCAGTTTCATGCATGAAAATTTTCCACAGACTGGGTAGAGGTGCGGGGGTTCCAATAACAAAAACCTTTGTCAGTTCAGAGCATGTAATTTGAAACAATTGCACTTTCTATTAGGCAATTACAATGATTCTACAGCGTAATATCAACTCACCATAATCAATGGGAACCCTGGGCTTGTTTCCCTTCAACTAGATGGTCCCATCTGGGGGTGATGGGAGACAGAGACACTTGAATTGTGTTCCCTATATCCAGTCTACTCCGTAGTCTTGTCTTGGTGGCTGCCACTGCAGAAAACCCTACCTCATAAAGATATGAGGTTGGAAACGGAAGAAGGACTTTCAGGGCTTTTGTGGCAATATCTGGATATTCTGCTTTGACTTTAATCCAGAATGCAAAGAGGTTTGAAGTTGTCTCAAACATGGCTCGTAGGTCGCCATCATTTGCAACCTCAGGCAGTTGTTCCTCTTCAAGTAGAGATAGGGTTGATTCACCTGGCTTGTTCACAAATGGGTTACGGATCCATTTCTTTCCCATTCCAGGTCTTTTGTGATTGGGAAGTAATGTTCAAACTCTTTTGAAAGCTGTGACACGTGGTCATGCACCAGCTGGGAGAATGAAGGTCCGACCTCAGTCTCTTCTTTAATCCCTGCTACTGTGTGAAACATGTCAAAAAAACCCACGTTCACTCTCCATCTCCATAATTCCAGTTTGGCTTTGAAAGCAGCAGTCTTATCTGACAACTTGAAAACAGTTGTCATTTTCCCTTGAAGTGAGAGATTGAGTTCGGAAAAATTCACATTACAACTGAATTGTGAGCCAAAAGACTGCTCTTTTATAAGGACTACTTCAAAACCAAAGAAGTCAAAGAAGGGATGATTTTTCATAGATTAAGGTACCACATCCAAAATCCATGAGAAAATTATTGGTGTATCAGAAATTTTGACATTCTGTTGCAGAAAAACTCTGCCAGTGGCGGCTGTTTTTCTAGAAGAAATCTCTGCAGGGGCTCTCGTAACTCAAAAACTCTAGCCAGCGATTTGCCTCTAGAAAGCCATCTAACTCCTGTGTACAAAAAAAGGCGTTTATGTTCTGCATCCATCTCTTCACAGAGCTGCTCAAACAGATGCGAATTAAGGGTGTGTGCTTTGATGTGGTTAATAACTTTAACCACATCCTGCAAAACTGTTAAGCTCAGGTGACAGTTTTCGGCTTGCCAGCATTTCCCTATGGATGACACAGTGTGTAGACTCACATTCAAAAGCGACCTCTTTTATCCGTGTTGTCAGACCCGAAAGCCGTCCAGTTATCGCAGCCGCTCCGTCCGTGCATACGCCGACACAAAACGACCAAGTCTTCCCGTTATATAATCGTTCAAGGACTTAAATAGTTCGGCAGCTGTGGTGTTGGTTGGCAAAAATAGTGCACATAATAAATCCTCATGCACATCCTCTTGAAAAATATATCGCACAAAAATGAGCAATACTGCCTTGTTGTCAACATCAGTAGATCCATCCACCTGAATAGCGTACCATAGTGACTCATTTAACCTCTCTCAGAACTGCGCCTCAATGTCCTCCGCTATTTCATAGATTCTTTTTGTTATTGTGCTAGCCGAGAGAGGGACATTTGCTACCTTTTTCACGGCAGCCTCTCCAAAAAGTTCACTGCATATGTCCTTGGTAGCAGGGAGAATCAATTCTTCCCCAATAGTAAAGGACTTCTTAGCTGTAGCAATGTGAGCCGCAACTAAGAATGATGCCTTTAGTGCAGACACATTTGCTTAAAGCGTACCTGTGGTGGTCGTGAAAAAAAAGATATTATATTGAGCCCCTGTCTCACGTTCTAGTTCAAGTTTAAGTTGAAATTCACGTTCAAAGCAATTTGATATAAATCCATTGCTGATGTGCTGGTTCAGCTATGTCAGCAAAACATGGGTGCAGCCATACTAGCGGCTACATGGCCTTCCAGGACGCTTCCTGTGACGTAATATCGTGGCTACCGCGATCTGGATCAGTATTGGCTGAGCTTGGAGTACCCGGATGTGCAGCGGCTTTCGGGATATTCAAATTCAAATTCAAACGTTTATTTCAAACTCAGGGTTCATATTAAATGCAGAACTAAAACGATTAGAAAATAAATAAATAAATGCTTAAATTCAGCGGGCCGTCTCGTGTGATCTGAGCTCGTAATGGCCGATGATTCTAAAACTATGCGATCTGGATCAGTATTGGCTGAGCTTGGAGTACCCGGATGTGCAGCGGCTTTCGGGATATTCAAATTCAAATTCAAACGTTTATTTCAAACTCAGGGTTCATATTAAATGCAGAACTGAAACGAGTAGAAAATAAATAAATAAATGCTTAAATTCAGCGGGCCGTCTCGTGTGATCTGAGCTCGTAATGACTGCAACACGGAAGATGATTCTAAAACTATATACAGAGCAGCAGACACTCGGCGCTCTTGTAAAAACAAAAAAATACAATGCAATATGGATATCGCAACATGGCGGAATTTAAAGCCTTTGGATGTCTGAATAATAAGTGAAAAAACAAAGATAAACACTTCTTTTGTGTACCCAAACCCAGCTCACCTTGTCAGAAGATCGGAGCGGAAACAGGGCACAGACGAATAATTTCAGACGAAATTGCGTTGTGTGTGAGGACCACTTTGTCACTTTAACCCTCAGAAGACATTTCTGGCTCAAACCTGTAGCCATGTTGGACGAATTCTTCCTCAGAGTCCGACAATTCAGCCATAATAGAATAAAAACACTCACAACAGCACCCAGGTCTCTCATACAGGTGGAGTATTGGCAACGATATGACGTCACATCCGCATGTGTCATGGCTGCGCTCAGAGTTTTCATTGGCTGGCCATGCCTGCGGTCGTATTTGCATATTTCTCTGGTGGTATATGGCTGGCAATAATTATTTAACCAAATAACAAATACTTTGCCTAATGTTTTCAAGTTGAATGCGTTTAGACGACCACCACAGGTACCCTTTAAGTTTTGGCCCTCAATAACTGTTTTTGTCCTTCATGTTCACGTTTTTTTCTTTCAAAAAATTCCAAGGGCTTGTCTTTTAAAGTGGGGTGTTTTGTCTCAATGTGCTGAAGCAGTTTTGAGGGTTTGATGGCTTCATTAGCTAGTCGGTCACCGCAAATTATGCATAGCGGGTGTGGAGCTTCTGTGTCAGCTGCTGCAATGAACCTGTAACTTAGGTAGGAATCGTGGTATTTTCTTTTAAATGTAGCTTTTTTTTTGCAGGCAGTCTGTGACCCTTCTGCAGCCCCATCGTTTGCTTATTTCTTCCCGAAAAAGCTTTCCAGTGAATTTTGTTTTTGGCTCATTTTTTCAAGAGTTAGCTTGTGTCACTGATGCGTGAAACGTCATGCCAGAGTCAAGACCGGTTGTGAGGCGAGCACGGAAACAGTTGTTTTTCAAAATAAAATCTCTGCAAGACTGATGGAAAAAAAATAGCTTTAATATTAACCATATTTTTTTTTCTTTGTGACCCAGTACCAAATGATCCACGGACCAGTACCGGTCCAGGGACTGGGGGTTGGGGACCCCAGGGATAAACCATGGGAGCGTGTATCAGACAACCACCTCCATTTTTACAATATCCGGGCACACCAGCCATGGGTCCGTTGAAGGGAGACGTTCGACGTGTATGTGGCTGCGGCTGGCCTGAGTGGCATTGATGAAGAGAGACGGAGGAGCCTAATGGTCCACTACCTCGGTGAGGAAGGCCAGCGGATATTTTTTGGGCTGTGTGGCAGCAGCTCAGTGAAAGACGGTTTGGAATTAATGGACTGTGTTTTTGGAGACCATCCCACCGTCACGGCGCGGAGATATGAGTTTTTCGACTACCAACAGCGAGCGGGTGAGTCCACGCAGTCCTTTATTACAGCGCTCCATAGCCTAGCAAGAGAATTCGCTTTCGGGCCTGTCGAGGAGGAGCTGGTCCGTGATAAGCTAGCCCATGGTACCAACAACGTGTGGCTGAAGAGCAAGCTAAAGCTAACTAAAGATACTCTCTCCTTGGAAAAGGTGTCCGAACTGGTCAGGCAGATTAAGTCCACAGTTCAGCGGAGTCTGCCGGTGTTGGCTAAAGGGAGTGTAGCCACCCAAGCTTTCCTGCCAAGCATAGCCATTAACAAGGTAGCTAATTCTCCGGGGCGGATTTCCAGGAGGCAGTGAACTGTGGCACGGGACAGGGCCTACACTATCACTGTGGCGGAGTCCAGAGGCACAACACGGGTGTGTGTGGCATGTGCGAAGAAGGGACCGTTGAAATGGCACGTGCTAAAACTTGACGGAGTCGACGTGCCACTTATGGTGGACTCAGGGGCCAGTAGGTCCATACTGAGTATGGCTACTTTGAAGAGACTTTTCCCAAATAAAACCATCAATGCTGGAGCAGTGAAAATGTTTGGATAGGGCCACGCCGAAATTGAAATGGTGGGCACGGTCAACTTTTTAGTGAAATGTGGGTTGAAAACAGTTCCCGTATTCACTTTCCAAATTTCGCGCGAGGGGGCAGACTTGCTAGGTAGGGATAGAGCTACTGGGTGAACTGGGATTCTCCATCAAGGAACCAGAGGGCTCGACAGTACTGACAGTGTACCCCAAATGGCATCTCCGCTGGCCGGTGCTGTTCAGAGGCCTGGGATGCATCAGCGAGTTCCATCACCACCCGCTCATAGATCCAAGTGTGACGCCTAAAATTCAACCACTATGGTGGCTTCCCCTCGCCCTACGGGACGATGTCACGACGGAGCTGAACAAACTGCTGGAAGCAGGCGTCATCGAGAGAGTGGATGCTTCACCCTGGATATCAAATTTCATGGTGGCCAAGAAAAAATCAGGTGGCATCCATCCATGTGTCGATCTCAGGATGGTGAATAAAGTGATCGTCCCGGATAAGTACCCACTCCACACGATGGAGGAACTCACCGCAACATTCAGCGGTTCAAACGTATTCACGAAGCTGGATCTTCACCAGGGTTGCCTGCAGGTGCCCCTCCACCCAGCCAGCAGGAATCTGACAGTGTTCGTGACCCACACAGGTGTGTTCAGGTACACCTGCATGCCTTTTGGTCTGAGCTCAGCACCCAGCTGTTTTCAGAAAATAATGTCCACCATTCTGGCCGGCTTGAAGGGTGTGGTGGCATCCTTGGATGACATCGTGGTACATGGCACATCATGGGAGGAACATAATGATCAGTTGGAACGGGTGCTGACGGTACTACAGGAACACAGAGTCACCTTAAACGTGAAAAAGTGCATCTTCGCGGCGGACTCCATCGAGTTTGTGGAGTTCCGGTTGACTGCGGGGGGGCTGAGGCCCCTGCATTCGAATGTGGAGGCGGTCCTGCACCTCCCAGAACCATTGACACCTGCACAGATTTCCTCGTTTCTGGGTATGGTGAACTTTTATGGCCGTTTTATTCCCTGCTACTCAGAAACGATTGGACGCCTCTGGGCCCTGTTGAAACAGGATGCGCTGTGGCAATGGACCCCAGCCTTCTCAGTGGCGGTTGTTAAACTGAAGTTTCAACTCACCTCCCCTTCAGTTTTGGCCCATTTTGATCCAAAGCGGCCAACCATTGTGACCTGTGACGCATCTTGCTCGGCGGTGGGGGGGGTTATGTCCCATTTACAAGACGGTACGGAATGCCGGTGGTGTTCACATCGAGGTCTCTCTTCAGCAGCTGAACAAAAATACGCCGTGGGTGAGAGGGAGGCGCTCACCTGCGTCTGGGCGTGTGAACGGTGGCATATCTATAGTCTATATCAGGGGTCAGCAACCTTTATCACTCAAAGAGCCATTTGGACCTGTTTCCCACAGAAAAGAAAACACTGGGAGCCACAAAACCCTTTTGACACTCAAAATGAAATAACACTGCACATACAGTTAGGCCCAAAAATATTTGGACAGTGACACAAGTTTTGTTATTTTAGCTGTTTACGAAAACATATTCAGGATACAATTACATAATCAATATGGGCTTAAAGTGCAGACTCTCAGCTGTAATTTGAGAGTATTCACATCCAAATTGGAGCAAGGGTTTAGGACAGGGGTGTCCAACCATGTGCCATGGAGAGCCAAGACCCTGCAGGTTTTACCTCCAACCAGTGTCTTCAACAGCAGATTTCTGTGAACTTCTTCCCACTGATTGCTGATAAGTGAAAACACCTGCTGAAGAGACTGGGTAGAAGAGAAAACCTGCAGGGTCTTGGCTCTCCATGGCACATGGTTGGACACCCCTGGTTTAGGAATTACAGCTCTTTAATACGTAGCCGCCTCTTTTTCAAGGGACCAAAAGTAATTGGACAATTGACTCAGAAGGCTGCAAAAAAAAATAAAATAAAATAACAAGGCTGCATGGGCTCTTCCTCGTTAACCTGTCATCAATTAAGCAGTTAAAAGGTCTGGAGTTGATTCCAGGTGTGGCGTTTGCATTTGGAAGCTGTTGCTGTGAACACACAACATGCGGTCAAAGGAGCTCTCAATGGAGGGGAAACAGACCATCCTGAGGCTGAAAAAAAAAGAAGAAATCCATCAGAGAGATAGTAGAAATGTTAGGAGTGGCCAAATCAACAGTTTGGTACATTCTGAGAAAAAAAGAGTGCACTGGTGAGCTTGGGAACTCAAAAAAGCCTGGATGTCCACGGAAGGCATCAGTGGTGGATGATGACAGAATCCTTTCCATTGTGAAGAACAACCCCTTCACAACATCCACTCAAGTGAAGAACACTCTCCAGGAAGTAGGTGTATCAGTATCTAAGTCTACCATAAAGAGAAGACTTCATGAGAGTAAATACAAAGGATTCACCACAAGGTGCAAACCATGAATCAGCCTCAAAAATAGAAAGGCCAGAATTGACTTTGCCAAAAAACACCTGAAGAAGCCAGCCCAGTTCTGGAACAGCATTCTTTGGACAGATGAGACTAAGATCAACCTGTACCAGAATGATGGGAAGAAGAAAGTTTGGAGAAGAATTGGAACAGCTCATGATCCAAAGCACTACATCTTCTGTAAAACATGGTGGAGGCAGTGTGATGGCATGGGCATGCATGGCTTCCAATGGCACTGGGTCATTTGTGTTTATTGATGATTTGTCAAAAGACAGAAGCAGCTGGATGAATTCTGAAGTGTATAGGGATATACTTTCTGCTCAGATTCAGCCAAATGCAGCAAAGTTGATTGGACGGTGCTTCACCAATGATCCAAAACATACTGCAAAAGCATCCCAGGAGTTTTTTAAAGCAACGAAGTGGAATATTCTGCAATGGCCGAGTCAGTCACCAGATCTCAACCCAATCGAGCATGCATTTCACTTGCTCAAGACAAAACTTAAGGCAGAAAGACCCACAAACAAGCAACAACTGAAGACAGCTGCAGTAAAGGCCTGGCAAAGCATCACAAAGGAGGAAACCCAGCGTTTGGTGATGTCCATGGGTTCCAGACTTCAGGCAGTCATTGCCTGCAAAGGATTCTCAACAAAATATTGAAAAGTAACATTTTACTTAGAGTTATGTTTATTTGTCCAATTACTTTTGAGCCCCTGAAATGAGGAGCCTTTGTATAAAAATAGCTACAATTCCTACATGTTTAATCATATATTTTTGTTCAACCCCTTGAATTAAACCTTAAAGTCTGCACTTCAATTCCGTTGTAGTTGTTTCATTTCAAATCCAATGTGGTGGCATGCAGAGCCCAAATCATGAAGATTGTGTCACTGTCCAAATATTTCTGGGCCTAATTGTAACACTTTTTTTTTCCCTTTATGCTATGTATAAACAAACTATAATGTGTTGCATTTATGAAATCAATGAACTCCTGCAGAGAAAATGAAATTACATTTCTGCATGCAACAAAAACATTTTGAACTCCGAAAAAAAAAAAAAGACGTTGGGTTGAAGGTTACTTTCAAGTAAAATACTCAATATCTATTTGAGTCCTTCTTGCATTTATGAAAAAAACGCCATACTTAAATTATCCACCGGCAGCAAACCAAAAATGCCGTCCTCTTCTGTGTGCCGTCCTTTTACTGGTGCATGCAGTCAGCTGTCAAACTGAACTCTGAACTCACAGAATCATTTCCCAAACGATGTTTGCATTGCGATGATTGCAGAATGTAAATACTCCAAATTTATCATGTTGTGAGCTTGTTTGAACTCTCTCAAATTGGAGAAGTGAGACACTGTACCTTTCTGTAAATCTCTGGCAAGCACCGTCAACTTGCACTCGAATGCCAAAACCTCCTCCAACATGTGCAGGGTGTGCGTCCTTTCCCCTGAAGAGTTGTGTTCAGCGTGTTCAGGTGCGCTGTCATATCTACCATGAAGTGCAGCTTTTCCAGCCACTCTGGCTGTTCCAGCTCAGGAAAGGTGAGCCCTTTGCTGCCCAGGAAAGTTTTCACTTCTTCCAGACACGCAGCAAAGCGTTTCAGCACCTCCCCTCTGGACAGCCACCGGACTTTGTTGTGCAGCAGGCGATCAGAATATGTGCTTTCCAGCTCGTCCAGAAACAAACGGAACTGACGGTGATTAAACTTTAACACGTTTTATTTAGATTTTACAAGATCACCATAATCTTCAAATTTAGAATTACATGTTAAAAACCAGTGAACTAAAATAAGATACATTTTAATTAAATACTCATTATTTATTTTCCAAAGCCACAGGGAGCCACAGCAGAGGGATGAAAGAGCCGCGGGTTGCCGACCCCTGGTCTATATATATAGTCTATATATATAAACTGACTGACTGACTATATATATAGTCAGTCAGGCAGCCATTTGGGAGCCAGGAGAGAGCTGAGGAACTGAATCTGTTTTTTAATAGGTTCAACTCACAGTCTGTCACCCAAGCAACACAACCAGACTCCCACGCACCCCTCCCCACCCACCCTCCTGTGCAGAACCTCTCTCCATCTCCCCCCTCCTCCTCCTCAGGAGGCACCAGGACCCTCCCTCACTTCACGGTGACTACAGATCAGGTGGAGAAACAGCTGGAGAGACTCCATCAGCGGAAGGCTTCGGGCCCTGATGGCATCTCCGCAAGGACCCTGAGGACCTGTGCCAACCAACTAGCTCTGGTACTGAAACACCTGTACAACCTGAGCCTGAGTCTGGAGAGAGTACCGGTGCTGTGGAAGACATCCTGCCTGGTTTCTGTCCCCAAGAAGTCATCTCCATCGGATCTGAATGACTACCGACCAGTTGCCCTCACATCTCATGTGATGAAGGTCCTGGAGAGACTGGTCTTAGCCCACCTGAGGCCGCAGGTGAAGACGTGGCTGGACCCTCTGCAGTTTGCATATCAGTCCCATTTAGGAGTTGAAGATGCTGTCATCTACCTGCTGCAACGAGCCCATCTGCACCTGGATGGTGGAGGAGATACTGTGAGAAATCACATTTTTTGATTTCTCCAGTGCCTTTAACACCATCCAGCCACTGCTGCTGGGTGAGAAGCTGGGGGGGATGGGGGTTGACAGCTCTGTGATCTCCTGGATTACTGACTACCTGACAGGCAGGCCACAGTTTGTCCGGCTGGGCAGTGTCTTGTCTGGAGTGGTGGCTAGTGATATGGGAGCTCCACAGGGGACTGTACTCTCTCCTTTTCTTTTTACCTTATACACCACTGACTTTCAGTACAACACTGAGTCATGCCCCCTGCAAAAATTCTCTGATGACTCAGCTGTTGTGGGATGTATAAGAGGAGAAGAGGAGGGGGAGTACAGGGCACTGGTAGACAGATTTGTGGAGTGGACGGAGCAGAATCACCTGAGGTTGAATGTCAGCAAGACCAGCGAGATGGTGATTGACTTCAGGAAGAGGAAGGCTCCTTCTCAGCCACTGCAGATTAGGGGGGAGGATGTGGGAGTGGTTGAGGACTACAAATATCTTGGTGTCAGGATCAGCAGTGGGTTGGACTGGAGATCCAACACCGATGCTGCGCACAAGAAGGGGATGAGCAGACTCTACTTCCTGAGAAAGCTGAGATCCTTCAACGTGTGCAACAGGATGCTGGAGCTTTTCTACCAGACTGTTGTCACCAGCGCCATCTTCTTTGCTGCTGTCTGTTGGGGTAGCAGTAGCAGGGCCAGAGATACCAACAGACTTGACAAGATTATCAAGAGGGCTGGCTCTGTAATGTAACCTTTGAGACAGTGATGGAGAGGAGAACACTAAATAAACTGCAATCCATCATGGACAATCCTGATCACCCCCTCCACCACACACTAGATAGACAGAGAAGCACTTTCTCCAGTAGACTACTACAGCTTCGTTGTCGAACGGCCAGGTACAGGAAATCTTTCCTGCCACATGCAATTTCACTGTACAATAACTCACTATGATGTTGTATTCTGGTCATAGCTATGCTGCCATAATGCACCTTACAGACTAACTGGTACATCACTTTTTCACTCTGCTCCTGATAGTCCTTCTTTGTGCAATGGGATGATTCATGTGTTTATACGGGTCATCATATATTAAGCTATGATGTATATAGGTTTTATAGTCGTGTTAGTTTTTACTTTCCATGGGTAATCCCTTTGTCTGTCATGTGTGTGTTTCTGTTGTTTGGTTGTCAACTGTCATGCTGCTGTTACACTGTAATTTCCCAGTTTGGGATCAATAAAGTACATCTATCTATCTATCTATCTATCTATCTATCTATCTATCTATCTATCTATCTATCTATCTATCTATCTATCTATCTCTACCTCTATGGGCGCCATTTCACTCTGCGGACGGACCACCAAGCACTGACAACACTACTGGAAACGTCGGGTTCAGGACATAGACCTTTGCGGATCCACAGGTGGATGGAGCAGCTGAGGGCCTACAATTTTACCACCCAGTTCACTCCTGGTAAGGAGAACGTAGTGGCGGATCTCCTGTCCCGTGCCACGGCCAACACCGTACAATTGGACGACGACAATCACGATGATCCCACGGAGGCAGATCTGGTCAATACACTACACGGAGCCCTCCGGAATATAGTATCCCTCCAAGAACTTTGGGCGGAGTCGGACTGAGACCCCATGCTGTCACAACTGTGCTCAGTGATTAGGGAGGGTTGGCCCGCGAAGGTGCAGGGCAGGCTGGCACCCTTCCACCGGTTTAAAGACGAACTGAGCTGTTGGAATGAGGTGTGTGAGGCGAGGGGACACGCTAATCCCATTGTCTCTGAGATCACGTGTTCTAGCTATGTTCCACGAGGGCCACCTGGGGTTGGTCAGGGTAAAACAGCGCTGCAGTGATTCCATTTGGTGGCCGGGTATTGATAAGGACAGTGAAGCTATGGTGAAAAACTGTGTTCCGTGCTTGGAGAGCGGGAAGACCGGCGGATCATCCCCCCACCCCTGCGGCCATTATTGTACCCGGAGGGCCCTTGGAAACACATCCAGTTGGACATGTGCAGCGAACTACATACAGCACCCCCGAACAGCCAGTTCCTGCTTGTAGTCTACGACCTGTTCTCAAAGTGGCCGGAGGTGTTACCCACTAATTCAGTCACGACAGATGTGGTTACAGGCTTCCTCTTGTCACTGTTCACCAGGTGGGGGGTCCCAAATGCAATCACGACTGACAATAGCCCGCAGTTCACCGCTGGGGCGTTTGAAGAGTTCTTGAGCACTAGGGGTGTGGAACACATTAAAACCGCGTTCTACCATCCCCAGGCCAATGGGGACATTGAACGTTTTAACAAGACCCTGAAAAACGGACTGACAGTCCACTTGGCAGACGGCTTTGTATTTCCAGACGCCCTCCAGAGCACACTCCTCCACTACCGAGCAACGGCCCATGCTACGACAGGATGTTCCCTGGCGGCTCTCATGCTGGGGCGTGAACTACATCTGCCTTTGGGTTGACTGAGACCACCCACGACTCCTCCTCCAAGGAATATGGACTCTCCACTGGACCAGGTCACTGTACAACAGCGTAAGATGAAGCAACGATTTGACAGGAAGCATAGGGCGAGAGCCCATGGACTGAAGGTGTCGGATCAAGTTTGGATCAAACACCCTCATCATCATCATCATCATCATCATAGCAGTCTGTCGTGGGCTACAATGACTGTTTCATTTAGGTCTGATCAGATTCCTCCACACAGCTCTGTCCTTAGCCTTCTGCTGCCAGGAACTCCTGTCTATGTCCAACTTCTTCAAGTTTCTTTTTACAGTGTCTTTAAATCTGAGCCTTGGTCTACCCTGATTGCGTCTGCCCTCGCATAACTGTGAGTAGAGTAACTGCCGAGGGAGACGCTGGTGATCCATCGTCTCAACATGTCCGAGCCATCTCAGGTTCATCTGTATTAGCATGTCCTCCATTGATGGTAGACTAGCTCGTTTCAACACTTCTATGTTGGTTATCTTGTCTTTCCATGAGATGTTCATTATGGCTCGAAGGTGTCTCATCATGTACGCGTGGAGTTTCTTCACCTGCACTCTGTAGACAGTCCAAGTTTCAGCACCGTACAATAGAGTAGCCAGTACTGTCGCTCTGTACACTTTGCATTTCACACGGATTGACACATGTCGATTGTTCCACAGTCTCTCCCTCAAGTTTCCAAACACAGCACTCGCTCTTCCCATTCTGAGAGATAGTTCATCCTCCAGCCTAGCATTCTCTGAAACAGTACTCCCTAGGTGCTTGAAAGTCTTGCACTTGACTAGTGGCTCTGTACCAATGCTGATCTCTTCTGGTAGTGATGTTGATAATTGGAACTTTGGTGGTTGATAAAGGCACTCTGTCTTCTTGATGTTGATTTTGAGGCTGAATTGGCTAGCTGTTCTTGCAAATTTCTCCACTAAAGGTTGCATATCTTCCACACTGTGTGCAACTAGAGCACTGTCGTCGGCAAAGAGCATTTCTCTTACTACCTTTATTGACCATTTCATGAAACTGCTTGCAAAGTATTTGAGTACTGCTAGCTTTTGCTGGACTAGCAGCACATTCTTGGCAGATAAAGGTAATATCAGTGGCAAGGACAAGCCAAGACAAACTGACTCCAGTATATGTTGCAGTGACTGACCAGATGATAGGTTTGTTTATCTCTGCACTTTGTGTAGTGCATGTCACAATGCATCGACTGGCACAGTCCACCACAGACCTTGTGACAGATGTGTTTATCTGCCAGGATGTCCAGTCTCACCCTGTGTAACTGGGAGTGGTCCACCACAGACCTGTGACAGATATTGTTTTTAGTTCTGCCAGGATGCCCTGTTTCACCCTCCACGCCCTCGGAAAGGCGGGGATGCCAGTTGAGTCGCCGACGGCCCAACCCATGAGACAGGTAGTACTGGTTTTCATGGTTATCCGGTAGCAAGCAAGCCAATGCCTGACCTACGGGTCCTTATCAAACACCCTAACTGCATGCATAAGGTGCAGCCGTTCTGGATGGGGCCCCCGTGGATCACGAGATGACGGGGCCAGGACACGTTCGAGCTTGCGGAGGGGTCGCGGTTGCACTCCAGTAGACTCAGGAAGTCACCATTGGAACAGAGGACTAGCGTTACGGCGGGACAACCTGGTGTGAGGTGGGACTTGTAGGACTGGGGTAGTGAGAACTCACAGATGCGGCCGATGGTGCAGAGTCCCTGCCTAGAGGACACCCGGCTAGAATCCGTCAGAGGCCCAGGTACCTGGAAGACTATGTATTGAAGACAGTACTAGCTAATGCGTGTTGGGACTAAGTGGCAGAATAACCTGCTCCAACACGGTGGGGCGTTCTGGTAGTCTACCCAGATGCCCATTTGGTTAGCTGAGTTTTGCCTACATAGTTTAAAAAAAAAAAGAGAGAGAGCGACAACACTGTGTTTGTTTTTTTCTGTTCTGGGGTGTGTCTTTCACTTTGTGTGTGTGTATGGGGGGGTTAAGATAAGATAAGATAAGCCTTTATTAGTCCCACAATGGGGAAATTCCAGGATTGCAACAGCACAGGGATAGCAACACTCAGAGCAGTAATTAAGAAGATATGGCAGATATAAATAAGAGCAGTGGATATACAGTGGGGCAAAAAAGTATTTAGTCAGCCACCAATTGTGCAAGTTCTCCCACTTAAAAGATGAGGGAGGTCTCCAGTTTTCATCATAGGTATACCTCAACTATGAGAGACAAAATGAGAAAAAAAAATTCCAGAAAATCACATTGTCTGATTTTTAAAGAATTTATTTGCAAATTATAGTGGAAAATAAGTATTTGGTCACCTACAAACAAGCAAGATTTCTGGCTCTCACAGACCTGTAACTTCTTCTTTAAGAGGCTCCTCTGTCCTCCACCCATTACCTGTATTAATGGCACCTGTTTGAACTCATTATCAGTATAAAAGACACCTGTCCACAACTTCAAACAGTCAGACTCCAAACTCCACTATGGCCAAGCCCAAAGAGCTGTCAAAGGACACCAGAAACAAAATTGTAGACCTGCACCAGGCTGGGAAGACTGAATCTGCAATAGGTAAGCAGCTTGGTGTGAAAAAATCAACTGTGGGAGCAATTATTAGAAAATGGAAGACATACAAGACCACTGATAATCTCCCTCGATCTGGGGCTCCATGCAAGATCTCACCCCGTGGGGTCAAAATGATCATGAAAACGGTGAGCAAAAATCCCAGAACCACACTGGGGGACCTAGTGAATGACCTGCAGAGAGCTGGGACCAAAGTAACAAAGGCTACCATCAGTAACACACTGCGCCGCCAGGGACTCGAATCCTGCAGTGCCAGACATGTCCCCCTGCTTAAGCCAGTACATGTCCAGGCCTGTCTGAAGTTTGCTAGAGAGCATTTGGATGATCCAGAAGAGGACTGGGAGAATGCCATATGGTCAGATGAAACCAAAATAGAACTTTTTGGTAAAAACTCAACTTGTCGTGTTTGGAGGAGAAAGAACACCATACCTACTGTGAAGCATGGGGGTGGAAACATCGTGCTTTGGGGCTGTTTTTCTGCAAAGGGACCAGGATGACTGATCCGTGTAAAGGAAAGAATGAATGGGGCCATGTATCGTGAGATTTTGATTGAAAACCTCCTTCCATCAGCAAGGGCATTGAAGATGAAACGTGGCTGGGTCTTTCAGCATGACAATGATCCCAAACATACCGCCTGGGCAATGAAGGAGTGGCTTCGTAAGAAGCATTTCAAGGTCCTGGAGTGGCCTAGCCAGTCTCCAGATCTCAACCCCATAGAAAATCTTTGGAGGGAGTTGAAAGTCCGTGTTGCCCAGCGACAGCCCCAAAACATCACTGCTCTAGAGGAGATCTGCATGGAGGAATGGGCCAAAATACCAGCAACAGTGTGTGAAAACCTTGTGAAGACTTACAGAAAACGTTTGACCTCTGTCATTGCCAACAAAGGGTATATAACAAAGTATTGAGATGAACTTTTGTTATTGACCAAATACTTATTTTACTGAGGAATTTACCAATTAATTCATTAAAAATCCTTCAATGTGATTTTCTGGATTTTTTTCTCTCATTTTGTCTCTCATAGTTGAGGTATACCTATGACGAAAATTGGAGACCTCTCTCATCTTTTAAGTGGGAGAACTTGCACAATTGGTGGCTGACTAAATACTTTTTTACCCCACTGTACATACATACCCATAAATATATAAATATATATACAAAGTGTGGAACATTGTAGCAAGATGGAATAAACAGCATAACCGTCTACTTAGTTATCCTACATAGTATGAATATGTACCCATACATATTGTCACCCTCCGTAGCGACCGATACTGTCCTAGTTGTATATACTGGAGGGGACCATTGTGTAAGTCTATTGCGTCTTTTGCATTCAATACTATTAGGTCGTCACGTTTTTTTGCTATCTCTGTGAGCAGCCCTGCTTAGGTTATAGAGTCTGACAGCCGTAGGTAGGAAGGACCTGCGAAACCTCTCGGTTGCGCACCTAGGATGATGTAGTCTGCTGCTAATTGAGCTCCTCAGTGCGTTCAGTATGTCCTGCATAGGGTGGGACTCGGACTCCAGCAGAGATGACAGTTTAGCCACCATCCTTCTCTCTCCTATCTCCTCCACTGGGTCAGGGCACTGCCCCAGGACAGAGCTAGCTTTCTTGATTAATTTGTTCAGTCTCTTCCTATCAGCTGCTGTAATGCCACTGCCCCAGCAGACCACTCCAAAAGTGATGGCTGATGCCACCACCGTGTCATAGAATGTCTTCAGCAGCGCCCCTTGTACACCAAAAGACCTGAGTCTCCTCAGTAGGAACAGCCTGCGCTGTCCCTTCTTGTAGAGTGTGTCGGTATTGTGTGACCAGTCTAGTTTATTATTCAAATGAACACCCAGGTACTTGTAGGATGTCACCATCTCGATGTCTGTTCCCTGTATGTTTACTGGTGCTGTGAGGGGTTGTCCTTGCCTGCAGCAGTCCACCACCAGCTCCTTAGTTTTCCTCGCGTTGATCTGGAGGCAGTTCCTATGGCACCAGTCCACGAAGTCCTGGATAAGTCCTCTGTACTCAGCTTCATCTCCGTTGGAGATGAGGCCGACGATCGCAGAGTTGTCAGAGAACTTCTGTAGATGGCAGTGTGTTGTGTTGTGTGAGAAGTCCGCAGTATAAAGGGTGAACAGGAAGGGAGCCAAAACCGTTCCCTGGGGGGCCCCCGTGCTACCGATGATCATGTCGGACACACAGTCCCGGGTTCTCACAAACCTGGGACTGTGTGTGTGACTGTATGTGTGAGATTTGACTCTTGGGGCTTGCCATAGCCTGGCCAAGGGGGTTGGGGTAATGACATTGTTATGTCTTGAAATGAGGGTGTCGGAGGTGAGACTTCATGCAACATAGAACTCTCCTTTATTACACTGAAATTGGGGTTTATACATAGAGGAGCTGTGCCAGTCTCACACCACCCTAGGGGGCGGGCACTACTACTACACACACACACACACACACACACACACACACACACACACACACACACACACACACACACATACCACACACAACATTCCCTCCCCCCTTAGAAAAATGGAAAAACACACCATTGAAAACCAGCCAAATTTAGAACCCGAATCACGCACTAAGAACAAGGGGAATAACATATTGCAATAAAACAAACCTATCACATTCACACAAAACGACTTAAATGGACCATGTCTCTTTAAAACACAAAATAATCCCATATTATTCACATTCACTCACATGCACACCAGCAAACAAATATATACACATGTTGAGATATATACAAGTATTGATGTATTTACATATAATAGCTAAGTGACCCCAATGTCTCTGGGCAGCCACCATCTTATAATCTACCATGGAGAACCTGGGCAGCCCCATGGCATCTGTGCGCCCAGCCGTTGTCTACCTCCAGGGTCGATGCCCCCCTCCTTGACAAAAATATCTCTACCAGTCAGTTGGCGCTTCTTCCCTCTGGGCCTGACATGCTGATGTTTGGCGTGCTGCCTCTCTGTGCCTGACGAGCTGCTCCTGACTGCCTTATGCACCGCCATCATGGCTCCAGACATTTCGGCCCCCAGTGGCCACCTCTCGGGGAGAAACGAAGCCTGTTTGGTGGCGTCATCCACCGCCTTGGGCACCTCGCCGTACCGTCCAGCGCCCTCGTCCAAGGTGCATGGGGCTCCAGCACTGAGACACTGCCTGACCTCCATAGCGCATGGCTGCTGCTGCTGCTCACCTCTGGTGTTCACCACGAAACCCTCGCTACTGTCCTTCTCCGACCCAGGCACCTCGCCGCTGCACCCAGTACTCACACTCCAGGCACCCTGCTGCGTCGTCACCGTACCCAGCTGCGGCTGTTCTCCCTCTGGGCTGTCAACGTCACTCCCTTCGGTCTCGTCCTCCAGCCCAGGCACCTTGCCGCTGCATCCAGCGCTCTCGGTTCTGGTGCTCCACTGCGCTGTCACCGTGTCCGGCTGTGGCTGTTCTCCCTCTGGGTTCTCAGCATCGTTCTCATTGGCCATATCTTCCAACCCGGACGCCTCGTCACTGCTGCTGATACGTTTGCTACTGGTGTCCCGCTTCGCCGTCTCTGCATCCTGCTGCTCTTCCCTGGAGCCTTCAGCCTGCATGGTCTCGCTCACCCGCTGTGTAGCTTCCAGCAGCGGGGCCGACTCCTGCTACACCTCTTCTCCGTCGCCTTTGCGTACCTCTCCGTCTGACCCATCAGCGCTGTGGTCCTGTGTCAAGCTGAGTGTCATGGCTGGCTCGCTGACTTTAGCGACCGGGGACTCTTCTTCTTGTGGTCCCGGTTCTGCCTCGAGGTCCAGTTTGGCGCCCTTAGCCTCTTCTTGGTGCGAAGTTAGCTTGTCCGCTAGCCCGTCCATTGACCTAGACCGGGCCATTCGCATCCTGGTGCAAACTCGCTCAGCCAAGTCCGGCGCCCACAGCTCCAACACTTGCAGTCGTACAGACTTCGTCCGCTCGCTAAAATGCTCGTTCAGCGGCCGAACCGCGTCCTCGTAGCTTTCCGTATTATCCAGCGTATCGAGGATCCTGCGGCCCTCCGTGCCAAGGTTGCAGACCAGGAGTGCCCGCTGTTGTCTCCCGCCAAGTCTGTGGAAGCCCAGCGTTTCAATATAGTCCTCAAACATGGACCTCCAGGTCAGCCACAGGATTGCCTGCTTTCCCGCATGCTCCATAAACGGCTTCAGTGGTGGAGGTAGCCGGCACGCATCCATTCTTCAAAGTATCTCCAATTTTCTTCGTCGCCAAATGTTATGTCTTGAAATGAGTGAGTCAGAGGTGAGACTTCATGCAACATAGAACTTTCCTTTATTACACTGAACTTGGGGTTTATATACAAAGGGGCTGTGCCAGTCTCACGCTACCCTAGGGGGCGGGCACTACTACACACACACACACACACACATACCACACACAACAGACATCAGGCGGGCTACGGCTGGAGTGTATATTGTGTTGTTCTCGATAATAAAGTCATTTCAGTGTTCAGTTGAGAGCGGCTCCAGTCTCATGTTATTCTGACATAACACTAAGATCTGAAGAAAATAACAATATAAGCTGTGCTCGGTTCAGGCTTCCTGTTACCAGTGTTAGCTTGGGGGCTAATAGGCTACCTTTAGCACCCCTTTCATCTACATGACAGACAGCTAGGCGGGCCAATAATAGAGCAGTGGGCTGGTCTCAAGGACAGCGGTGGGTTGGCTTTTTCTGGACGTGACGTATAAGATTTCCACAGAAAAGTCAAAAACGTTTCTGGCGTTTCTGAGAGAGAAGAATGAGATAAAGGCCGTGTGGTTTTTTTTTTAAGAGAATTGACTGTTTTGAAAATTTTGGCATAATAAGGTGACCAGTAGACTCATTTCAGACAGTTAAAACCTACAAACTGTCATGGTCTGGACATTTTGTCCATGCCTTCTGTTGTGTTTGAAATGTTTGCACAATTCCGTTATTAGTTTGTTGGGTTCTCCTCAGTTTCTTAGTTCAGTTATTGTTTTCTAGTCTCTTCTGTCATCCTCCCATTCCTCCAGCCACTCACGTGTGTTTTCATTTTACCCTAATTACTTACCCAGCTGTCCTGTGTTAGTTAATTTCTGTGACCCTATTTATACCCGCTGTTTTCATTTCTCCCTGTGGCATTATTATCAGAGTTTTCCCTCCGGTTCTTCATCGTGTTAACCTCATTTTTTGTAAGTCCCGGCTCATCTTGTTTTTCGACAGCCCCCGTGCTGTAAGTGATTTTGCACCCTGTTATTAGAATATGTTACACTGGAGTTCTGCCTGCCTGAAGGAGTCATTAATTCCTGTTCTGCCGGAGGTTGCATCTGACACAAACACACCATTTTGCAGTCAATGACCCCTTTAATTCAAAAAGCTATGAACCTTAATCAGCACAAATAAAACAATAAAAGACCTGAAATATTTCCCTTTTTATGTAATATAAAGTATGAAACGTTACCTTTACTTGATTTATTAAATGTTTTAGGAGGCTTTAATTGAGCTCCACTTGTATATGTTAATGCTAGGGCAGGGGTGTCCAACCATGTGCCATGGAGAGCCAAGACCCTGCAGGTTTTCTCTTCTACCCAGTCTCTTCAGCAGGTGTTTTCACTTATCAGCAATCAGTGGGAAGAAGTTCACTGAAATCTGCTGTTGAAGACACTGGTTGGAGGTAAAACCTGCAGGGTCTTGGCTCTCCATGGCACATGGTTGGACACCCCTGTCTAGGGCTTCTGTATTGATTAAAAAAAACATAACTGCAAAATCATGAATACTGCAGTAAATATGTCCGAATTGACCAAAACTCTATTTTTCATCCATGGTCCTTGCACAAATGCACTCCGGTGGATATAAATCCCCTACCAAAACAAATCTTCATTGTCTAAAATGGTATCTTATGCCCCTTTTCTACAAAAAAACCCCAAACATTTCATTGTCTTAGTTTTGTGTTAAAATCTTTGCACTTTTCCTCCTCCATCAAATGCCACAATCTGTGAATAGGCCCACCCACTTCCCACAAGGCTAATGGTGGCTAGCGCTACATTAAACAGAATAAATCCCACACTTCGGACACAGTCCAAGGACGGATAATTTTTTCACACATAAGGAGTTGTTCAGAACTCTTTATACAAAGATATAGAGTGATGGTAATCAAGTCAGTGGTGGTAATGCACCTGTGAGCTGGTTGCCATCCGCCAATCAAATCTAAAAGAAGAAGAATCAAGTCAGGATACTATGAGTGATGATATAGAGTGAAGTACGTGGCGGTAATGCACCTATAAGCTGGTTGCCAACCGCCAATCAAATCTAAAAGAAGAAGAAGAAGAAATCCTATGATGAAAGGATTTACTAGTTGAAGAACAAACCCAGCTGTATGCACGGTGGCCTAAGATAATGACTGAAACTGTATAAGTCCTTTAAAGCAGTTTAATGGTAAAACCCATCTTAATTTGGGCCAGTTCAAAGCAGCTGTCCAAAAATGCTAACTGGCCCTGGAGGCTAACTTCAGGCCAGAGA
This sequence comes from Pholidichthys leucotaenia, assembly GCA_020510985.1. Classification (NCBI taxonomy): domain Eukaryota; kingdom Metazoa; phylum Chordata; class Actinopteri; order Cichliformes; family Pholidichthyidae; genus Pholidichthys; species Pholidichthys leucotaenia. The sequence goes on from CM035843.1 coordinate 97,551,661, forward strand.
CAGTTCTTACATCCTGATTGGCTCAACGCTATGGACCTGTTATAGCTACTTCACCACAATCGTTTTGTCTAAACTTGCTCTTTTCCAAGGGGAGGAGCTTAACTGAAATTTCACAGCAAAAAAACACAGACCTGACAAATCTGAGTGATTTTCATGCTTGATATGTCTTGTAAGTCATAAAAAACATGTTACAGACATGTTAAAAAAAAATCGATTTTTGGTGCAGTGTCACTTTAAATCCTCACCCTGGCAGAAGCAATATTATAAAATTGAAATTAGCATCATATTAAAACATGCTCTCAACATGAGAAAAATCGACTTATATGTCAAGAAGATTCATAAAACTCAAGTCTCTGTTTGCATAATGTATCTATTAACTCATCCGATTTCTCTGCAATCTGACTTCTGACCACTAGAGGTCAGCCTGAGAGCGACAAGGAGCAGAGAGAGCAGCACGGCCGCAGGCAGAGGGACAAGGACCACCGAGGGAAAGAAGAAGAGAGGAAACGGCAGCGACATCACTATGAGTTTGACAAGTTCATGCGCCGGAAGGATGAGACCAAATGGGGGAAGGGCTACTGCCAGGACCGGGCTACGAAAGAGGGTCACCACCATGGCTATTCTTACTGTCCTGACAGCGGAGACAAATTGGGAAAAGAGGACAGGGATGACTTGGGTAATAGGAAGGAACGCCTCCGAAACAAGGTGAGCGAGAAGGTGAGCATGAGATTTGGGCAAAGGTGATCAATGTGAGCTTTGCCTCTCATAGTAAAGACATACAAATATGTTTCAGATAGTGATGCACATGTGATTGCTTACAAATCATCTCATTCATGACAGTTATGCTTATGGAGTCATGATTTCAGAATCTTAAATCCAACAAAAAAAATGAATCCTTCACGCCCCAGATGGACAGATAAATTCAAATTTATTGCAGTTTAGCCATGAATTTTCTCATTCCTCCGTTTCTCTCTTTCCTGCTTATTGGAGACTCTAAAGTGGCCCTAGGTGTGAATGTGTGTGTGAATGGTTAAGGGATAGCGCCGTACCGTGGCTGCTTCATCCATCCAGGTGGATGCCCTCAATTTCCCCTCTGGGGATCAATAAAGTATACAAAATCAAAAAAAAATCAAAATCAAAATCTTTTTGCAGTCAAATTCCTCATCTTACATGAAACACAATGCTATTGTTTTTTGCATTAATACTAGTCTCTCCGTGAGTCACTGACACTTCAGACTCTGGTAGCTCACTTTTTACAAAGTTATACCTTATATTTTCTATTCAGCTTTTTTTAAAAATAATTACAGTTTTTTTAAATGTCACATTACGATCCAGCCTCATGAACATGCAGCACATCAACCCATGTTTAGAAAATGTCTGTATTATATACTATGAAGAGTTTTTTTTGAGAAATATATACAATTCAGCGATGCCATTCGAGAGTCAACAGAAGCAGTGGACAGAGTGCCATGCTTTGGTTGTGCATACCTGTCAAGGCATACCTCATGCCTCCCTTATTGGGGGGGCTTTCACACCTGTACTGAGTACTTAAAAAACTGTATTTATCGGCAGATGAAAGAAAACTGAAGCAAAAAAAACAAAACAAAAACAAACAAACAACAACAATTGCAACATGAACTATTTCAAACATATTTACTCAAATGTACACTTATATGGACACAATCTTGAGCCATAACTTTTTGGTAATGTGAAAATAATAAGCCAAGTAGCACAAAAAAAATAAATAAAAAATAAATAAACTTAAAAAATGATAATATTAATAATAAACAAAAATAAATAAAAAACAATATTTTTCAAATTTACATTAGCACAAGGTAGATTGCTTAATTTGAAAGTACAATCAATCAATCAATCAAAGACTTTATTCCAGACACAAGGTCCATCAAGAGAAAAAATAAACAAGTAGAGTAAAAAAAAACAAAAAAAAAAAAAACAAGACAGTTGAAACAATCAAAAAAGTTACAAGAAACACTAAGACATAACTGCTTAAAGAAGTACAAAGACAGTACAGACTTTAAAAAGACTTAAAAAGACTACTGTACCAGTGCCTTCTAAACTGTGACTGACAGCGAATAGAACTGAGCTTAATGCTAGACATGACTTGAATGATTTCATTTCTAGATACATCAAGCCGACAGATGAATTTATACATAAAATTCCTTATTACTGCATGCAGAGTATTTACACGTGATGAGACAAATAACTCGGAAGCACTGCACCATCGAGGCTTTTTAAGTAAAATTCTTAAGGCATCATTGTAGGCAACCTGTAATTTCTGCATACTTAGTTTCCTATAATTTATCCATAAATGAGCAGTGTATAAAGGTGTACAATAGGTTTTAAAAAGAACCAGTTTCACCTCATCTGAACAAAAACCAAATCTGCGTGCAAGAATATTTGCTTGCATGTAGATTTTGCAGCGTTGTCTGAAAATATCATCATCATCAGTCATTCTATCATTAATAACATGTCCCAGATATTTAATTTTATCCCTGACAATTAATTCCCTGCCTGCCAATTCAAAGACAGGGAATTTCATTAACAAATCTTCTTTAGTGCGGCAGATCAGTACACAACTCTTATTTGTATTATATTTTATGTCATTTTCCTCTCCATAAGCACTACACACTCTTAATAACTCCTGAAGACCAGCACTACTTGGACTGAGAATAACTAGATCATCAGCATACATAAAATGATTCACTAACTTATTCCCTATTAAACACCCAGTTTTACAGGCATTCAGTTGCTTTGACAACTCATCCATGTAAAGATTAAATAGAATAGGGGACAGTATACTGCCCTGTCTGACACCACTGCTCACACCAAATGGTGATGAATGACTCTTCCCCCATTTCACCAGCATCTTCTGATGTGCGTACCAGTAAATCAGGATACGTACTAAGTACTTGGGCACCCCCCTGTCAATCATTTTCCTAAACAGTATCCTGTGATTAACACGATCAAACGCCTTGGAGGCGTCAATAAAGCACAGAAAAACTGAAGAATTTTGATTTCTGTACTTATTTATAATTTCTTTTAAGGCATATATGCACAGATCTGTTCCATGATGGGGTTTGAATCCAAATTGATGATCAGTAGATTTGATGAATACATTTAATTTTTCAAACATGATTTTTTCCAGTACTTTAGATATTATATTGGCTAAAGCTATGGGTCTGTAATTATCCAGGCTACACAGCTTGCCAGCTTTATCTTTAATGACTGGTACCAACACAACAGACAATAATGATTCTGGTAACAACCCATGAATCATGAAGCTGGTGAAACAGATTGCAAGAAGAGGAGCAATTCTTGAGCTAGCGTATTTAAGATGCTCAGCAGAAATACAGTCTAAACCACTCGCTTTGTTATCTGATAGCTCTCTAATGGCTTTGATCACTGCATGAGTGTCAATCAGGAGCGAATCGTCCCTTTCTACTTTCCCTACCTTGTAAGTTTCATCCTTAGTTGAATTAAATAATGAGTAAAAGTGTTGCCGCCAAAGATCCACAATATTTTCTGTACCTGAAATGCCTTCCAAAGTACAGGGCAAAGGCGTTTTACACAATAAGAATAATTCTGAATATAGTTCTTAATTGTCAGCTAGATGTATACACTTGGAATTAAAGAGTTTTATAACCTCGCCAGCCCACGTGACAAACGCGCAATGCATTCTGGGCGGGGTAGGTTCAGCAATCGTAAACGGACTGCAAACACGCAGCGCCTCGGCATTTCTTGTGAATGAACGGAAAAAAAAAAATCACAAAATGGACCGTGAAGGAAAATTTAAAGGGACCGTACTCCGCCAAATTGAATGGGACTGCAAAGGCACGCTATTTGGCGAAGCTTGAAGGGGTTAATGGACTAGATCTCTACCAACATATCACATGGAGTTCGGATGTGAACATTCTGCCAAACTTCGACCATGCCTTCATTTATAATTATATGACTGTAAGCATAAGACCACACACGCATGAAGTTTTTAGTAACTTTAGGTGTTTGAAGCAAGCAAAAGTGCAGTTCACAGACGGATGGGTGCATGACTTGTAGATGTACAAGGCAGACTTGAAGACAGCTGTGCTCACAAAGGTGTTGTTTTTTTTTAATTTCTTGTCTTGATTACAAGTATTTATTTACTAAATAAAATAAGTGCATGCCATAAATTGAATTATGCACCCAATATACATGTGAAAGTGTGCTTATAATATTTTATAATCAACCCCTCCTTTCCTGAAGTTGGTGTAACCCCTGATGCACTTGTGTCCTGCACCTGTTGTGAAAAAGGCTGTGTGGAAATAAAATCCCATATAAGCACCACAACAACATCCTGCAGGCCTGTGCAGACAAGGATTTTTACCTGAAACTCTCTGATGGGAGACTAGAACTCAAGCACAGTCACAAGTACTACAAGCAGGTACAAACGCAAATTTTTGTGACAGGCTCACATTTCTGTTACTTTGTTGTGTGGACCACAAAAAGTTGTGTTGTTGTACGCGTCACACCAGATTCTGACCTGTGGGGGCAAACACTTTTACCAGTGGCCCAGAACTTTTTTTATAAAGTTTTCCTACCTGAGCTTGTTGCCCGTCACTTCACTTGACTCTGACCCCACAACACAAGAGGAAAGCTGCAGCTGATAAACCCACCCAGAAGCCCAAAAGACGACGTCTAACTGCATTACAGCCAGGTCCCACACACAATCCCAAAAGACAGGCACATAACACAACAGAAGTGTGGTGTACTTGCAGGCAGCCAGAAGAGCTGGATGACATGGTTGCCTGTGATAACCAAAACTGTGAAATTCAGTGGTTCCATTTAGGATGTGTGGGACTCTGAAGCACCAACCCCACAGCAGCTGTGGTTTTGCGACGCGCACATTAGATTAGTGCTGTAACATGAGACAGTTATGCGCTATAACATTATGTGAACAATGATACATGTTGATCATGCATGTCAATTTATATTCTTGTATTGTGTCATGGTTATGGTTACAGTTTTGCATCTTTGAAATAAAAAGCTGAAGTTTGTAAGCCATTGTGTACTTTATTCCAAAAATTGTTACAAAGCAAGCAAGTGTATTTATATAGCACATTTCATACACAAAGGCAATTCAGTGTGATTTACATATATAAAAAGAGGAAAGAAAGCAAAATGTTTGAGCAATAAGAAAAATTGAAGAGGTGCTGCTTTAACTGCTTCAATATTATTGACACAGTTAAAGACATGATGTCAAAATGGGTAAACCACACCAAAAACATGTCAGTGCCTACATTCTAAAACTAAAAAGTTCAAAGCAGTCAATAATAACTGTGGCCTTATTGCCAAACATTTCAGCGTACTGATGTGGCATGCTAGCCTGCAAACAAGGTCTCTTTGGCCAGTACACCAAAGGGCTGAGGTGTGCATGGAGCACATTTATGGTGTTGCAGAACAGGATGGATGCGGTTTGTCTGCTTATGTCAAAAAGGTGTGCAATATATTCAAGAGGCAAATTGATCCGCAAACGCATCATAGTTAAAAGGAGAATTTGAAACTGGGAATTTTTTCTGTCTTTGGTAGGCTGGGAAAAAATTGCATCAGCAGAGCCATTAAACTGAAAGATGGAAGCCCAGTATAGTATTTCACCTTTGAGTCATTATCTTTGAGGAAATTCTCATCCAGGGTCTTTCTGGAGAGCTCTCCCTTTAACTTTCTGTTCTCCTCTTGCAAGAGTAAAATTTCTTTAAGTCTAAGGTGACACATGCTGCAGTTCTGTAGTTCTTGCACATTTTCCTCTGGAGCATCATCAGCCTGACAGATCAGTGCTGCTTCATCAAATGTCGTCTCCTCCATCTCAGCCAGAGGTGTGGTGTTATCTACTGCTGATCAGGACAATAAACAACTGTAGTTAATATATTTTGTAATCAAAAGGAATCCCAAGACACATTTTAGAAAGAAAAACATAGGGAAAAAAAAAAAAAGACTACCTGAAGGAGCTACATTATCCATCTCAGTCACGGGGCCAGTGATGTTGGGGGTCTGTGCTGGGGGGTCACTTGCATGCCATGCCGATTCTTTTTTCATAATCTTGCCCGTCTGCATAAGTGGTTAAACCTGTCAGGAGTGGTAGCTGGAAGCTCTGCATGGCCAAGGTTTAGAGAAGGTGCCCAGTCAGGATCACAGTCTAGCATTTCATAAGCTGGTCTGCTGTTAAAGCAAAGGAAACAGTAAGAAAATACTTTGGTGATGAACAAATTAAACCCGCTTACACAGGTGTGTGAGTGTTAATTTTTTCTAGCTACTCGGATATCGGAGTCTTTCTTTAGCTTAGCTCTGTTTAGCTTGACAACGACGAGTTTAGCTTAGCACTGCTGACGTAGGGTAAAAGCTATGACCAAGTAAGTCTTAACCACAACACAAGCAAGTTTTAACAACAGACATACACAATAAATCATAACGTTCCTTTATGAAAATGCTTTGAGCACACCACCGATTCAGGTGTGTGTTTGAAAGTTATGTTGGGTCTTCTGACTGCTGCAATCCAGGCCAGGCGTCACCTCTTAGTTACATCCGAAACGTGTGCTGTGCTGTTCTTCTTCCATGCTGGAAAATGATAAAAGCCTATTCCGGGGTTTACCTTTTCTCCACGGCGGTTGTGAAAACGACTATTACAGTTTAAAACACAGCTGCTTTGTGATGATGTCTCCTAAGTTGACGTGATCTCAGCGAACTAACGGTTACTACCCTACCCAGAATGCATTTGGTCAATTCTACGGACACTACGTAACACTGGCGGAGTCAGCTTTGTTACACTAATGCACTTGGATGAACTTGGTTAGGTGCGCTCAATTTCACCAGGCATCGAATTACTGTTCAGTTGATTTTAGGTTCTCTTGTGGAGGAACAAAATAAGTGCTGGCGGACACGGCGAACTGAAGTTTAAAAGGGTGCTTTATTCATCCTCCACAAGGCTCGCTTGCTGTGGCAGCGTGCTGGAGCGAGCTCTGCGTCTCAAAGTCAGCAACAAACAATGCGAGTGATCAAAAAGAGAGAGAGCAAGAGATATGCAGTCAACTTACATACCCAGCTCAGACAATGCATGCATGGCACGTTAGCATCACAGTATACAGCAGGAAAGCATGGACATTTGCATTAGAGTCACACATATCAGCCGCAGGATTACTGACGCCGGGATTCCTCTCTGTTCCGGAGCTGCAGGACGAAAGAGGGTGCGAGGCGCATCTGCATAATGATCAGTCCATACCTCTCACTGTTCTGATAATTGCTCACGCTGAGCGCTCTGCCAGCCCTGTACGCTGTGGGGGTCACACACGAGGTGTTCCTCCACACTCTCAATAATTTTTTTTCCCGTATATTTTTCTTTTTGGTGTACAGAAATGGCAATACGCCCGTATTTGCTAAAATTGCATTTCCCCCGTATTAAAATACGGCGAAACCGTATCACTTGACAGGTATGGTTGTGAAAAAGTGCATGCAGTGACATGTGACAGGATTTTTTTTACAAAAGTTTAAACAGACCTCCCCACCCTACCATAGCGTTAACCCTAACCTTTACTGTAAGGCGTAACTTACCCTAACCACGTTCCTAACCTTAACCACATAAAAATGTCTGCTGAATTTCAATAGAAAGTGAAACGTGAAAGTGGGTATGAAAGTGAACACAGAGTTGCTGAGTGAGAGTGTTGTTTTAGCAACCTAAGTCCCAAGCCCCCAAGTGGTTGGGTTTTTTTCCACTCTACATGCAACTCTATCCTTAACTTTAACTACTCATTTTAAATTTAAGTCCTTTACATCAGGGGTCCCCAATCCCCAGTCCCCAGACCGGTACTGGTCCGTGGATCTTTTGGTACCAGGCCGCAAAAAAAAAAAAAAAAAAAAAAATTGTGGTTAATATTAAAGCTATTTTTTTCCATTCGTCTTGCAGAGATTTTATTTTGAAAAACAACTGTTTCCACCCTTGCCTCACAACCTCTTGACTCTGGCATGACGTTTCACGCATCAGTGACACAAGCTAACTTGAAAAAAATAGCCAAAAACCAAAATTCTAGTTGCAGGGAAACAAGTCCAGAGTTCCCACTGATTATGGTGAGTTGATATTATGCTGTAGAGTCATTGTAATTGCGTAATATAAAGTGTAATTGTTTCAGATTACATGCTCTGAACTGACAAAGGTTTTGTTATTGGAACCCCCGCACCTCTACCCGGTCCACGGAAAATTTTCATGCATGAAACTGGTCCCTAGTACAAAAAAGGTTGGGGACCGCTGCTTTACATGACTCTGTCTTACTCTGAGATGTTGAGGTTGATGTCTGTTGTGCACATGTAGCCACTGTCTGCCATATTTTATTTGAAAGGGGTCCAGAATTGTTCTCTAGCTTGGGGTCCTCGACTCTCCTGACTACGGCCCTGTCACTAACTATTCCCCACCCACCACTGAAGGAGGAGGACTTGAGCAGTTTTGGAATGATTAAAGAGCTGATGCAACTGGGACAGTCACACACATGCATATGTGTGTAACCCCACCCACACACCCACCCACCCACCCACACACACACACACACACACACACACACACACACACACACACACACACTGTGGGGAGAAACCGTGACACTGATATGGTGAGTTACAGGGACCGGGGGTGTCACTTGCATGCTTGGCCATGGTAACAGGTTTCATATTATGTGGGGTGCCCCAGATCACGTCATAGTGTTTTCCTCATCTGTAATAATGCTACTCAAAAGACCCAGAAACACAGTTTGTTTGAACTTAGTTCACCTTTGTGATACCTATTAGGTCCACAGAAAGCTTTTTTTTTTTTTTTTTACTGGAAGTCAATGAGAGTATGGCTTTCTAAAACAAGAGAGTTTTAATTTTGGTCCAGCTGAGAACACGAGAACTGGAGCTCACTAGTTCGTTAATCCACAGTCGACACATTAGCCCACCTTGCATTAACACAGTTAGCCATTCACTTACTCAAGGTTGTTTCTGTGCCTATTGTACGCCAAAGACCTGTCAAATCCTTTGACCACTCATACCCCACACCCATGTCCCCAATAAGACTTTATTTTGGCTTTTACATAATCACAATTGTAATCACAAAAATAAGTATTGAACACATTAACATTTTTCTCATTAAACATATTTGTGATGGAGCCACTGATCTGAGATTTTCACCAGATATCAGTAACAACCCAAGTAATCCATACATACAAAGAGCTCAAGGCAACTGTGGTCACAAAACAAGTTATATTTAATAAAGCGGAATGAGACAGGGAATAAGTATTGAACACATGAAGAAAAAGTGGTGCAGAAAGGCATAGAATGCGAAGAAACCAGCTGAAATCCATCAGAATTTAGGAAGCCATCCCATTCCCCTTCAGTGCAAATTAATTTCAGCTGGTTAAGTCCTGACTGATAGCCTTTAAAAAGGTCTGTGAATATCAGTTTGTCACACCACAAAGAACTCTTGATGGGTAAATGGTAAATGGCATTCACTTATATAGCGCTTTTATTCTCATCTCTAGATGACCAAAGCGCTTTACAGATCCTGCAATCCACCCATTCACACACTGATGCCGCCATCAGTGTGTGCCGTGCTCTTTGCATGGGTAGGAGCAAAGAGCTCTCTCGAGATCTTCGCAACCTCATTGTTGGAAAACATAATGATGGCATTGGTTACAGGCGTATTTCTAAACTGCTGAATGTTCCAGTGAGCACTGCTGAAGCCATCATTCAGAAGTGGAAGGAACATCATTTTCCATAAACCGGCCACGACCAGGAGCTCCTCACAAGATTTCTGACAGAGGAGTCAAAAGAATTATCAGAAGAGTTATCCAAGAGCCAAAGACCACTCATGGAGAGCTCCAGAAAGACCTGGCGTTAGCAGGTACTGCTGTTTCAAAGAAAACAATAAGTAATGCATGAGCCGACATGAACTCTATGCCCATTTACCTCGCAGAACTCCATTGGTGAAGAAAAAGCATGTTGATGTCATGTTTGTCCTTTTCAGGGCATAAATGAGGTGCCAGATGCCAACAGAGAGTTTGCTTGTTTATTATAGAAAATACAAAATAATGAACCACTTGGGGCAAAACACATACACTAAACATAGAACACAAAGAACACAAAGACCCAAACCAGGGAATTTATTTATTTATTTAGCGAATGCAAAGTCCTTAAGCCAAGCAGTTGCCCCCTGGTTTGCTGTATGGAGGGTGTGTAATCCTCCTTCCAGTCTTTGGAGCGGGCAAGCCTCTATGATGTGTTCCATTGTTTGCTCCTCTCCACATGCGCACAGTGGGCTAGGGCTACTGCCCCATCTGTGAAGGCTGGCCAAGCAGGGGCCATGTCCAGTCCTGAAGCGATTGAGTGTAGACCACTGTCTCCTTGGGAGGTTGGTGCCCAGGACCTGTTGGTTGGGGTTTATCACCAGCTGTTTGTTTGGGACCTCCTTGGTCTCCCATTCCTCTTGCCAAGCTGTCTGGACGGTAAAGTCAGCTGGGGGAGGGTTTTTCCAAATCGGCCGTCTGGATGAAAGTCGGGCAGTGGGTGGGGTGTAGATATCTGCATGGATTGGTAAGTGAGGAGAATCTTTAACTTTTTGGAGCATCCTTTGAGTTAATGCTGCTCGCCGGATGTGTGGAGGGGCTATGTTTGACAGTACAGAGAGCCAGGGGAGTGGTGTTGAGCGGATTGTTCCAGTTATAGTTCTCATGGTTGAGTTGAGCTGGGTGTCTACATGGTGTGTGTAAGATGACCTGGACCAGACAGGGGCACAATATTCTGCTACAGAGTATGAAAGGGCCAGTGCTGAGGTGCGCAGGGTGGAGACTGCCGCCCCCCATTTTGCACCAGTGAGCTTGCAGAGCAGGTTGTTTCGTACCTTCACCTTAGCAGCCGTCCCCTTTAGATGTTCCTTGAAGGATAAGGTCCTATCAAGGGTCACTCCAAGATAAGTTGGATTTGGGGCATGCTTAAGCTTGAGTCCGCTCAGGTGGATGTTTAGTTCTCTGGCAGCTTTTGCATTGTGGAGATGGAATACACTGGAGACGGTTTTTGCTGGGCTTGGTTTTAGGCGCCAGATTTTGCAGAACTGGTCCAGTTTGGCAAGATCTTCCGTGAGCACCCGTTCCAGTGGTTCAAAGTCTGGTGCTTGGAATGCCAAACAGATGTCGTCTGCATAGATGAATTTGCGGGATTTTGTAGTAGGCAGGTCGTTTATGTAGAGGTTGAACAGAGTTGGAGCTAGAACTGAGCCTTGTGGGAGTCCGTTTTTCTGCATTCTCCATGCACTTGTGTTCTGACTGAGGTGGACTCTGAACCTTCGGTTGGTCAGCAGGGTTTTTATAATTGCTGTTGCCCAAGCAGGGATCGCCTTTATAAGTTTCAGGAGGAGGCCTTTGTGCCAGACCGTATCATAGGCGGCTGTAAGATCGAGAAACACAGCCCCTGTCTTCAGTCTGCTCTCGAAGCCATTTTCGATGAAGGTGGTTAGGGCCAGTACTTGTTCTCCTGTACTGCGGTCCTTGCGGAAACCTGCTTGATCCACACTTAGAATATCCTCTATTTCTGGGGAAATGCGTTGCAGTATTAGGCGCTCCATGATTTTGTAAGGAACGCTGAGTAGAGAGATTGGGCGGTAGCTTGCTGGTAGTTTGTGGTCTTTACCAGGTTTTGGGATGGCAATGACCTTTGCTGTCCGCCATTTCTTTGGGATTGAGTTTGTTTGTGTGATCCTTGTGTAGAATTGTGTCAACCAGGTTAGGGCTCGGGGGCCAAGATTTTTCATGAATTCTGGGAAGATGTTATCGTATCCTGCTGCCTTTCCACATTTCAGGCCCTGTAGGACTTTCTCCAGTTCAGCAGCCTCGAAGGGTTCAGGGTTCGTTTCCTCTACAGGCATTTTTTGGTGTTTTTTTAGCTCAGTTGTTACTGCTCTTCTGGTGTCTTTGTCTTGGGGTGCTTTGGCGATAGTCAGTAGGTGGGATGCAACTTGGTTGGGTGTGACGGATGCTCGGCTTTGGCTAGGGGGCTTCTGTGCAGCTCCTAGGCGACGGATGAGGCTCCAACATTTCCTGCTAGAGTGGGTAAAGCTCCGGTCAGCAACTGTCTCCTCCCATTTCTTTCGCCGGGCTGTATTTAGCGATTCAATGAGATGGTCTGCTATCTCTGGGTCCCCTGATGTTTGATAGGATTGTAGGAGGGCAGCACTTTCTCCGTCCAAACATGGGACATAGAGGGGTCGGTAGCCTCGTGGGATTGCAGTATGGGCAGCCTTGAAGATTGCGCTGCAGAAGCGGTTGTATGCTTCATCTACAGTGATGGTGTGGAGAGGGATGGTAACAACGCTCCGGTCCAGAGTTTCACTGAATTTCTTCCAGTTGGCTTTGCGGAAGTTCCAGCGCATCTTCCTTGGGCTGTATATGACTGGAAGTTGTAGGCCAATGTGTACAAGCAGGGGCCAGTGTTGGCTGTGTGGAAAATCATCAAGAATGAGGATCTGTGTAGGATATGGCTCCCCATTCAAAGAGCTGGCCCAACACAGGTCAGGAGAATAGTCCTTCTTCCACCTAGCAGAGTGGAAGGTTCCTCTTTGTTTGGGGTCGTATATCAAAGCGAGGTCATTTCTGGATGCCCAGTCTGAAAGTGCCTCCCCATCACTGTCCACTGCTGGGTACCCCCAGTCAGGGTGATGGCTGTTAAAGTCCCCCACATAGATGGCAGGGTGGGGTAGGGTGGGTAAGACCTGCAGATCCCAGTTGGCATTAGGGGGCTTGTACACATTGACAATATGGAAGCCACCAATGATTATGGTGTCTGAGAAATGTGTTGTTATCAGGTGATTTGCTTCAACTATGTCAGAACGCACATAGGTGGCACGTCCATGTTTAGCATGTAGAACATAGCACAGGAGGTCAAAGCCTTTGATGGTGAAGCGGCCAGCTTCCTCTGTGCCAATATGAGTCTCTTGGAGGCAGATTACATCAATCGAATGTTGGAAGGCGAGGACTTCGATAAGGCTTCGCTTGGCTGCAGATAGGCCTTCAACGTTTAGTTGTAATATGCGAAGGGCAGATCCTACCACAAAGTGCTCTTGGGGCTGTTTGCTTTCGGCTTTAGGACTGTGACTAGGATTCTTCTTTGACTTGGCACAGAGGCGTCGTCTCTTCGAATTTAGTCTGCTGGTAGGATCATTAGCTTCCCCAGACGAGCCCGGGTACTGGCGGAGGGCGCGACGAGAATGCTGATCCATTGCCCCCAACCAGGGAATGGCGAGGGTGGAACCTGACGCTAAAGATTAAACACTTACAATAGACGAGTGAGGACGATCCAGACACAGAAAGGAGACTGGAGCAGGACGTAGGGACTCCAGTCAAGGTCGGCGTAGGTCACAGCGAGGAGTGAGCCTCAGCTCCTTCCTTAAATACTCAGAACAAAAAGCAATCAACCAAACAGGAGAGGAGCAAACCTAATTGCCAAAATCATGATCAGCTGTGACAGTGCCAGCTAGACTTGACAGCCGGAAGTCCAGCCGCGGCACTGTCACAGTAAAAGCCCCGGGAGAACCAATAATATTCAGAGCAGAAATAAAAAGGGAGAAAAGGGAAAATACTGAGTGACCCAGGTGTGGATCAGCTCAGCGTTCGGATCACCACAGTTGAAGCTTGTTTAAAGTTTGCTGCACAACATGTGGGCAAGCCAGTAAAATATTGGAAGAATATAGTCTGGTCAGAAGAGACCAAAATTGAACTTTCTGGATGCCACAACACACAGCGTGTTTGGAGGAGAAATGACACTGCACATTCCATCATGGTGTGGGGGTGTTTTTCAGCACATGGTACAGGTAGACTTCATATAATTGAAGGAAAGATGAATGGACAAATGTACAGAGACATCCTTGATAAAAACTTGTTGCTATTTGCCAAGATACAGATACATATAGATGAAACAACGGTGGACATTTCAGCAAGACAAAGATCCCAAACGCACAGCCAAGGAAACTCTCAACTGGCTCCAGATAAGGAGAATAAAGCTGCTAGAATGGCCCAATCAGTCACCTGACCTGAATCCAATTGAAACTCTGTGGAACAAACTGAAAATCAGAGTTCAGAGAAGACACCCACGGAACCTTAAAGGTTTGAAGACAGTTTGTGTGCAAGAATGGGCGAAAATTACTCCTGAGCAATGCCTGCGCCTAGTTTCTCCATACAGAAGGCATCTGGAAGCTGTTATTACCAACAAAGGCTTTTCTACTAAATATTAAATGAATTTTACCAAACATGTTCAATACTTATTCCCTGTGTCATTCCACTTTATTAAATATAACTTGTTTTGTGAACACAGTTGCCTTGACTTCTTTGTATGTATGGATTACTTGGGTTGTTAGTGATATCTGGTGAAAATCTCAGGTCAATGGCTCCATCAGAAATATATTTAATGAGAGAAATGTTGACGTTGTGGGGGCATGGTGTTGGACATCTCCACCCAGGGAACAATGGACCGAAAGAGGAGGTGTCAGTGGGGGGTATCAGACAGGACAGTAAGGACTATGCGCCCCCCGGGGAAAGGAGTAAATGCCAGAGCCGCTGGAAGAAGAAGGGTGTGAGAGCGGCGCCGGCGTTATGTCATGTTAATGTGCCACACAGGCTTTGTTCTAAACATAATGTGTGATGGTCGGAAGTTCCGGGTCTTGATGCATGGTATTAAAGATATAAAAGAGGAATGCACAGTGACCCGGGATGTTTTTTTGCTGTAAGTTATGTTGGAGAAAGAATAAAGTTTCTGTGTCATCCAGCTCGTTGCCTCGCCTGCCTCCTTTCTCCACATTGGTGACCCTAAGATGTGCCATGGAAAGCGAGCCAAACACGCCCCGGAAACTGCCTGGAGGGAGAGCACCAGCGCCGCGTGCATGGTCTCAGTTGAGCTCCCAGACTTCTGGCTTCACAACCCAATTGCGTGGTTCTTGCACATAGAAGCCCAGTTCGCACTCCGCGGGATAACAATGGACGATACTAAGTATTACTATGTGGCTGCTGTGCTGGATGTGTGCACCACGCAACAGGTGACAAGCCTGCTCCAGGAGCCACTGGTCCAAGAAAAATATGAAGTGCTCAAGACGATGCTTCTCCAGCGCTATACCCTTTCTGACAGTGAGAGGGCAGAGACACTCTTAATGCATTCAGAGTTGGGGACAGATCAGCAGTGGAGCTCATGGAGAGCATGTTGGCATTGAGGTTGAAGGACGACAAATCTTTCCTGTTCGACTATTTGTTCCTCAGGAACCTACTGGCTACAGCGAGGGTGATCCTGGCCAACTCTCCACAGCTGGTTGCGAAGGACTACTGCGCCCTGGCGCAGGAAGCGGACCGCATCATTTTGGTGACCAGAACTCTCAGCATGCAGACAGTGGCACTGGCATCCATTAGGGACTCCAGCAACGTCAAGGAGCTGTTCATGGTAGCCGGGACAGACACCAGGAGACGAAGGAAGGGGGCGATCTGTTTTTATCATCGCTGTTTCAGCTCGATTGCCCAACGCTGCCTGTTGCTATGCCAATTCAAGAAGCCAGGAAGACGGCACGTTTGAAATTCAGTGGCAGCTGCAACCGATGGCAACAAGAACAGACTGTTTTATGTTATGGACACACGTTCGGGGAGACAGTTTTTGGTGGATGCTGGCTCCCAGAAGAGCCTCATCCTGCCAGTCAACGCAGACAGGGTAGCAGGACACAGTGGTCCCGAGCTCACGGCCGCCAACGGATCCACCATCAGGACATTTGGCGAGCGGTGTGACGATATGCTTACATGGATGCCACTTTCATTGGGACTTTGTGATAGCTGCATGTTCCGGGCCTATTTTAGGCACAGATTTTTTATGTGCTTATGGGTTGTTAGTTGATGTTGCTAATAGGAGATTAGTGGACGCTGTCTCTTTTACCTCACTGCCCTGCACAGCTCGGGCAGCTGGGTCGACAACACTGGCTAACGTTACAGCTCCAGGGGGTAAATACCAACATTTGCTCACACAGTTCCCAGCACTCACGGTCCCGTCTTTTTCGGCTATGGTAATGGAACACGGGGTCAAGCACTTTATAACGACAAAAGGCCCGCCGGTGTTCGTGCAGCCTCGGCGTTTGGACGCAGCTAAACTGGCCAGCGCGTGAGAGGAGTTTGCCAACTTAGAGCAGTTGGGCATTGTCAGGCACTCCAACAGCCCGTGAGCATCCCCGCTACACATGGTGCCTAAAGCCGACTGGTCGTGGCAACCGTGCAGCGATTTCCGGCACTTAACTAGCACCACGGAACATGAGCGTTATCCCATTCCGAACATCCAGGATTTTTCCGTTCACCTGGCTGGGGTGCGTGTTTTTTCGAAAGTGGATCTGGTCCACAGATACCATCAGGTCCCGGTGCGCACGGAAGACATTCCAAAAACAGCGGTAATAACTCCTTTCGGCCTTTTCGAGTTTTTACACATGCTGTTTGGATTAAAAGGCGTGGTGCAGACTTTCCAGAGGATGATGGATGCAGTGCTTCGCGACTTGTCCTTCATTTTTGTCTACTTAGATGACATTCTGGTAGCTAGCGCGTCCAAGGAGGAGCATATTGCCCATCTCAAGACGGTTCTCCAGAGGTTGGAGGTGCACGGGCTGATAATTAACCTGGCGAAGTGCCAATTTGGTGTGCCGGAGATTGATTTTTTGGGCCACTGCATTTCACCGGAGGGCGCGATTCCGTTACTGGATAAGGTGCGCGCTGTGTCGAACTTTCTGCGCCCGCAGACCGTGAGAACACTACAGGAGTTTTGGGGAATGGTTAATTTTTATAACCGTTTCCTTCCCCAGGCAGTCCAGCTGATGCAGCCGTTGTATGTCACTCTTAAAAAAAGAAGCCCGCGGAAGCCATTGACTGGACTCCCGAGCGAGTCCAGGCTTTTGCTAATGCCAAAACAGTGCTTGCGGATGCTGCATTGTTAGCCCAATCGGACCCGTCTGCACAGATAGTGCTCACTACGGACGCGTCTGATGTTGCCATAGGGGCAGTGGTGGAACAGTATGTCTCAAGTTTGTGGCAGCCGCTTGCATTTTTCAGACGAACTTTACGCGACAACAAACGCATATACAGCATGTTCGATAGAGAATTGCAGGCTCTCCACCCGACGAAATGCCATTTCCAGTTTTGGTTAGAGGGGCGCAAGTTCACCGCATTCGTGGCCCATAAGCCGCTGACGAACGCAATGGCCAACGTCTCAGAACCATGGTCGGCCTGGCAGCAACAGCATTTGGCCGTGATTTCGGAGTTTACTACCGACATTCAACACGTTGCCAGTAAGCTCAACGTCATGGCCGATTGTCTGTCGCGTGCGTTAGTTTCCCCGGTCTATATGGGAATAGATTTCCCCGTGATGGCCGTGGAGCAAGCCGGGCACGTGGACATTTGCGCGCTCCAATCTGAGTGCTCCAATCTGCGCCTACTGGGTTAAGGATGGAGAGCAGGGTGGTGCAAGAAGGGTGCCCTCATTTGCTCTGTGACGTCTCCACCGGCCACTCACGCCTGGTGGTTCTGAGCTCTTTCCGCCGTCGTGTTTTTGAGTCGGTCCACTCCCTTTCACGTCCGGGAATGTGCGCTTCGGTGAAACTAGTGGGGGCAAAATTTGTCTGGCCGCGCTTGCGCAAGGACGTGAAAGAGTGGGCTATAGCTTGAATTGCGTGCCAGCGGGCCAAAGTGCACAAGCACACCAGAGCCCCCTTGAGCCATTCCAAATCCCGGCCAGCAGGTTTGACCACGTCCACGTGGATTTGGTGGGACCCCTCCCGCCGTTGCAAGGTTTTACGCACCTTTTAACAATTGTGGACCGCACCACGTGCTGGCCTGAAGTGGTCCCGCTGGCTTCTACCACGTCCGCAGAAGTGGTTCGTGCTTTTTTGTCAACTTGGGTCGCACGGTTCGGATCCCCGTAGGACATCACTTCCGACGGGTCCACAATTCGTTTCGAAACTCTGGTCCGCGATGGCCCATAGCCTTGGGGTCAGAATTCACCGCACTACCGCATACAACCTCCAGGCTAACTGGTTATGCGAGCGTTTTCATAGGTCACTTAAAGCAGCGCTCAGAGCTTCGCTCACCGATGCAAATTTGGTTGACCACCTGCCCTGGGTTCTTTTAGGGTTGCGCTCCGCACCTAAGGAGGATTTGGCAGCCCCCCGGCAGAACTTGTTTTTTCTCAGCTGCTGCGGATCCCCAGAGAGTTTTTACCGGAAAACCCCGTGCCTGAGGCTGATCCTTCATTGGACCTTATCCCATCGTCAAGGTAATTAATCTGGTGGCTGTGCGTCTGGTTCTCCCCCCCTCCCTCCGTGTCTGTCCAAAGTTCCACATCTCCCAGATTAAACCCCTGGTGACTAACCCACTCTGTGCTCCTCCTAGGGCTTCACCCCCTCCCGTGATGATCGACAGCTACCCGGCGTGGGGAGTCAACTCCATCCTGGACTCCCGCCGTCGGGGTCGCGGCCTGCAATATCTAGTGGACTGGGAGGGGTATGGCCCTGAGTGGAGATCCTGGGTGCGCCCATCGTTTGTACTGGACAAATGCCTCATCACGGAGTTCCACCAGGTGTACCCAGGTAAGCAAGCGCTGGTAGGCGCTGGTTGGGGGGGAGTACTGTTACAACTCGCTCTCGCCTGTCTCCCGCCTCAGCTGCGCGCACACCTGCGCCTCATCAATCTCGGGTTATATAGCCCACTCTGCCTGAAGCCTCGGTCTGGAGCTGTCTGCTAATCTTCGCTCATCTCTCCACCGCACGCCTACTCCCTGACGGCCTGCGCTCCTCGGATAATTCCTCTTCTAGCACGTAAGCTAATCATCCACTCACCTTCTCTCCAGTCTCTCCCCTGTGCACAGGTGGATCCTCTGGCGGCGGATTTTCCTCTCTCATCCTCGCCACCTCACTCCTCACCGCGCCGAGCACGCTCAAGGGCGCTGTCTTCCAGGCGGGAGACCTACGGCTTAAGCCAACGCCAGCCACCTTACCACCTGCATGTAAGCACCAGACTGTGTATTAATTCCGCTGGGTTTGCACCTGCAGTTAATCTCTGTGTTTGCTCTGTCCTTAGGGTTGCCTGGCTGTACGGTGCTCCGCTTCGCCCTCGACGCATTCCGTCCTCCTGCAACACATTATATCCCACACACACGCACTCATACACCTGTTGTTGGCACAATAAAACTATTGAATCACACTCGAGCCTGTGTGCGTGTTCCCTGGGTCCGACCTTATGTCAGTACGGCTCCAGCAGAGCGGCCCGGTGAACAGCGGACTCGCACACCGACTTAACACTCTCGAGACTCGAGTGGATGAAATCACTCTCCAGCAGCAGGTAATCCTAAACCAATTAAACCAGATTAACCGCTGGTTGGACCGTCTGGATCCCCAGCAGGCATTCCCTCCGGCTCAGCGCAGCGGGACAGCTCCCGTTGGTCTCCCAGCTAGCCAGGCTAACCCGGGGCTGCCCACCCGGCTCACTCCTATTCCTACGCCCACGCGCTTCAGCAGGAAGCTCGGTGAAGCTCGGGGGTTCCTCCTCCAATGTGAGTCGGTGTTCCAGCGCGTCCCCGGGGAATTCCCAACTGATTACAGCCGAATCGGGTATGTGGCTAACCTCTTGGAAGGGCGAGCGCTAGCTTGGGCCTACGCAGTGATGGCAAGGCCCAGCTACGCAAACCTGACCTATGCCCAGTTCGTGCACGATTTTAATGAAGTTTTTGATCATTCGGACCGTGACAGTGTGCTAACCACCCGGCTGCTAAACCTTCACCAGGGTAGTTGGTCGGCGGCCGATTACGCTGTCGACTTCCGGGTAGTAGCGGCGGAAGTTGGGTGGGGGGATGCTGCCCTCTGCAGCATTTTTGCCCATAGTCTGAGTCCTAGCCTCCGGGATGAGCTGGCCTGCCGGGATCTGCCGGAACGGCTCTCCAAATTAATTTCCCTAGCTATCAGTCTCGATAACAGGTTGAGAGAGCGGGCCGCCGAGTGGAAGCCGTTCAGCCGCTCGAGCGGAGCATCCTCCCGCACCTCTCAACCTCGCCCCCTGGCGTTGCCCGCGCCAGAGTCTGCCGACGAGTCAGAGGCGATGCTGATTGGGCGGCCAAGCTTCCGCTGGCGGAGAAACAGCGCCGCCAGGGGCTGGGCCTCTGCATGTACTGCAGAGACGACCAGCACCCTGTGGAATCTTGCCCGATTAAGCCAAAAGGGGGAGTCTGCGAGCCACTGTAGGGGGCCTCGTGGACTCGTCCCAGTCTATCCCCCTATCAAAATGCCTTCTGCCAATCAGGTTCTGTCACAACCACACTGAACACCTCACTCACGCACTCGTGGACTTGGGGGCGGAACAGAGCTTTATTTCAAAGAGCCTGGCAACCTGTCTGGGCATCTCCTGCCAAGCTTTGCCGGCTCCTCTCAATCTCGTCAACCTCTCTAAGACACCCCTGGAGAGGGTTACACACCGGACAGTCCCAGTCCACGTCATCATTTCCGGGAATCACCGGGAGAACCTCAGCTGCCCCCGTCATTCTGGGTTACCCCTGGCTGCGCCTCCACAACCCGGCCTTCGACTGGCGATCTGGAAGTGTCCGCTTCTGGAGCTCCTTTTGTTTGGGCGCCTGTCTCCAGTCCGCTGCCTGCGCTCCTTCGCTTCCTCTCTCCTCCTCTGACTCCCCCCCTCTGGACCTCTCCAAGGTGCCTCCGGAGTTCCATGATCTCGGGACTGTCTTCAGCAAGTCCAAAGCGCTGTCTCCCCCCCCCCCCCCACCGCCCTTATGACTGTGCCATAAACCTCCGCCCGGGGGCGCCCTTTCCATCTAGTCGCCTGTACAGCTTATCGGCTCCGGAGCGGGAGGCCATGGACACCTACATAAAGGAGTCGCTCAGCGCTGGCATCATTCATCCCTCCTCTTCCCCAGTCGGAGCAGGGTTTTTTTTCGTCGATAAAAAGGATGGGTCCCTTCGGCCATGCATTGACTTTCGGGCCTTAAACGACATCACGATCAAAGATAAATACACGCTGCCACTGATGGACTCCGCCTTTGACTCTCTCCAGGGGGCTTCCTGGTTTACAAAGCTAGACCTCCGCAGCGCATACCACCTCGTTCGGATCCGGGAGGGCGATGAGTGGAAGATGGGGTTCCGAACACCCAGCGGCCATTTTGAGTACCTTGTCCTGCCGTTTGAGCTCACCAACACTCCGACCGTCTTCCAGCAGCTGATTAACGACGTCCTTCGTGACTTCCTGGGGGTTTTCGTCTTCGTCTACCTGGACAACATCCTGATCTTCTCCCGGTCTCGGGAGGAGCATCAGGTCCGCGTGAGGCGGGTCCTCCAACGTCTCCTGGAGAACCGGCTCTACGTGAAGGCGGAGAAGTGCAAGTTCTACGCTGACAAGACCTCCTTCTTGGGCTTTATTGTTTCTCACAATCAGATCATCCCTGATCCTGCCAAGGTCAAGGCGGTAGACGAGTGCCCCCCCCCCTTCGTCCAGGAAACAGGTCCAGCAGTTCCTGGGGTTTGCCAACATCTACCGCCACTTCGTCCCCAAATACAGCTCCATCGCTTCTCCCCTGACCCGCCTCACCTCCCCCAAGGTGCCATTCTGGTGGACAGAGGAAGCTGCATCGGCCTTCGCAGCGCTGAAGATGGAGTTCTCCTCCTCCCAGGTCCTGACTCAGGTGGACCCCGCGCTACAGTGCCTCGTCGAGGTAGACGCCTCCGACACGGGGGTGGGGGCGGTGCTGTCTCAGCGCTCTCAGGTGGACGGGGTGGTCCACCCCGCACCTTCTTCTCCCGGCACCTGTCTGCGGCGGAGAAGAACTACGACGTTGGCGACAGAGAACTCCTAGCGGTGAAGCTCGTGCTGCAGGAGTGGCATCACTGGCTGGAAGGGGCAGCACAACCTTTTGTGGTCTGGACAGATCACAAGAATGTGGAGTACCTGAGGACGGCCAAGCGCCTGAATGCCCGCCAGGCGCGCTGGTCCCTGTTCTTTGGCTGCTTCAGGTTCACCATCACCTAACACCCCGGCTCTAAGAACGCCAAGCCGAATGCGCTGTCCAGGCAGTTTACCCCGGAGGCCCCCGAAGAACAGGAACACACCATCCTGCCGGCCTCGTGCATCGTGGGCGCTGTCTCATGGTCAATCATGGACAAGGTCCGTAGGGCACAGGAGGCCGAACCGGACCCCGGCGGCAGTCCAGCGGGGAAGTTGTTTGTGCCATCATCTGTCCGGGGTGACGTCATCCAATGGGCTCATACCTCTAAGCTCAACTGTCACCCTGGGATCTCCCGGCTGGTGGAGCTCCTCCAGAGGTCCTTCTGGTGGCCGGGCCTCTGGGACGACGTCGCCAATTACGTCCGCGCCTGGCCCCAGTGTGCTCCTGGTAAGACCTCGACCTCCCCTCCAGTGGGGCTCCTCCACCCCCTGCCGGTCCCTGGAAGGCCCTGGTCCCACGTTGCCTTGGATTTTGTCACTGGTCTCCCGACATCTAGCTCCTTCGACACCATCCTGACTAGTGTGGAACGGTTCTCGAAGGCCGCCCACTTCGTGCCGCTCCACGGCCTCCCTACGGCGCGGGAGACAGCAGATTTGTTGGTCCAGCACATCGTAAGGTTACATGGGATTCTGGTGGATATCGTCTCTGACTGGGGGCCCCAGTTCGTGTCCAGGGTCTGGAAGTGCTTCTTCAATGCCTTGGGGGCTACGGTGAGCTTGTCTTCGGGTCACCATCCCCAGTCCAACGGGCAGTGCGAACGCACGAATCAGGAGCTGGAAGCCGCGCTGCACTGCGTCACCGCCTCCAGTCCTTCCTCCTGGAGCGGCCATCTGCCCTGGATAGAATATGCCCATAATTCAACCCTGTCATTGGCCATCGGGATGTCTCCCTTCCAGGCGTCTCTGGGCTATGACCCTCCGCTGTTCCCCGAAGAGAAGGGTGAGGTGGCAGTACCATCTATTCAGGCTCATCTAAGGCGCTGCCGGCGCCTTTGGACCACGACTCGCCAAGCGCTTTTACGCACGGCAGCGTGCAACTCCAAAACAGCGAATCGTCGCAGGAGAGCCGCTCCCCACTATCAAGTGAGCCAACAGGTATGGTTGTCCACGCAGCACATCAACCTGAAGGCCGAAAAGAAGAAGGTTGCCCAGCACTTCATTGAACCTTATCCCATCGTCAAGGTAATTAATCTGGTGGCTCTCCCCCCCTCCCTCCGTGTCTGTCCAACGTTCCACTTCTCCCAGATTAAACCCCTGGTGACTAACCCACTCTGTCTTCCTCCTAGGGCTCCACCCCCTCCCGTGATGATCGACAACTACCCGGCGTGGGGGGTCAACTCCATCCTGGACTCCCGCCACCGGGGTTGCGGCTTGCAATATCTGGTGGACTGGGAGGGGTATGGCCCTGAGTGGAGATCCTGAGTGCGCCCGTCGTTTGTACTGGACAAACGCCTCATCACCTCATCCAAGAGGCGCTGCTCGTGGGGGGGGGTACTGTTACAACTCGCTCTCGCCTGTCTCCTGCCTCAGCTGCGCGCACACCTGCGCCTCATCAATCTCGGGCTATATAGCCCACTCCGCCTGAAGCCTCGGTCTGGAGCCGTCTGCTAATCTTCACTCATCTCTCCACCGCACGCCTACTCCCTGACGGCCTGCGCTCCTCGGATAATTCCTCTTCTAGCACGTAAGCTAATCATCCACTCACCTTCTCTCCAGTCTCTCCCCTGTGCACAGGTGGATCCTCTGGCGGCGGATTTTCCTCTCTCATCCTCGCCACCTCACTCCTCACCGCGCCAAGCACGCTCAAGGACGCTGTCTTCCAGGCGGGAGACCTACAGCTTAAGCCAACGCCAGCCACCTTACCACCTGCAAGTAAGCACCAGACTGTGTATTAATTTCGCTGGGTTTGCACCTGCAGTTAATCTCTGTGTTTGCTCTGTCCTTAGGGTTGCCTGGCTGTACGGCGCTCTGCTCCGCCCTCAACGCATCCCGTCCTCCTGCAACACATTATATCCCACACACATGCACTCATACACCTGTTGTTGGCACAATAAAACTATTGACTCACACTCGAGCCTGTGTGCGTGTTCCCTGGGCCCGACCTTATGTCAAAGCTGCCCGGTGCGGGCGCCCACCGTTGGTGGCTCCGCAGGTTGGTGATCCCTCGGCAGGGACCTGCGCTCACGAAGCTGATGTGTTTTCTCCCCCTCCCTTTTTCCCTCCACAGACTGACGTGCCCTCCTGTACATCCCACCAGCAGGGCGGTTCAACTGGATTGGCGACCCCCGTTAGCCCAAAGGACGGGGGGATTAGTGCCCTGTCTGGGTGTTCCGGGAAGAGGGGGGCTGTGTGGGGGCATGGTGTTGGACCTCTCCACCCAGGGAACAATGGACCGAAAGAGGAGGTTTCACCAGGGGGTATCAGACAGGACAGTAAGGACTATGTGTCCCTCGGGGAGAAGAGTAAATGCCAAAGCCGCTGGAAGAAGGGTGTGAGAGTGGCGCCAGCGTTATGTCATGTTAATGTGCCACACAGGCTTTGTTCTAAACATAATGTATGATGGTCGGAAGTTCCATGGTATTAAAGCTATAAAAGAGGAATGCACAGAGACCCGGGATTTTTTTTTTTTTGCTGTAAGTTATGTTGGAGAAAGAATAAAGTTTCTGTGTCATCCAGCTCGTTGTCTCACCTGCCTCCTTTCTTCACAACATGTTCAATACTTATTTTCCCCACTGTATTAGTTAGCTCAGTCTGTCTTTGTCATTTGGAGCTAACAGCTAAGCACCTGCAGTGCCCCAACCAAACTCCTTGAGGTGACCCAAGAGGTAGAGTGGGGTGAGCTGTAACTCAGGAGCATTTAAATAAACATGCACTGAAACAAGTTATTCTAGGGAAGCCTGTTAAAATGGGTTGAAGATGATGCTGAAAATTTTGACCAAAGCATATCAGAGACATTTCATTAAGACTTTTGGAAAACTGTGCCAAAATGTGGAAAATGGGCTCTATATATCCCCTTAAAGTGTGTGTGTGTGTGTGTGTGTGTGTGTGTGTGTGTGCGCGCGCGTGCGTGTGTGTGTGTGTGTGCGTGCGTGCGTGCGTGCGTGTCCGCCTGCGCGTGCATGTATGTGTGTGTGTGTGTGTGTGTATGTGTGTACATCAGTGAGTGAGTGAGCGAGTGTGAACTGGAAACTCCTCATTTTCCTTTATTATTATGCACGTGGGGTATAATCCCTTTCACCCATCCGTTTCGTCATTTAACAACATTTCGCCAGTTAAACGTCTTCATTTCTGATCAGACTGACTTCAGATTTATACAGAAACTTTAACTCATCAATACCTGGGGCTCTTTCAATTTTCAGACAAATGTAATGAGGGGTTCCGTGTATTTTGGGGAGGGGTTCTTTTATGTTGTCTCCACTACACCGTGGTCCAAATTATTATGCAAATAGGATTTTAGTGTCATAAACATTCAATTTTTTTGTTTTTCAATTAAACTCATGGATGGTATTGTGTCTCAGGGCTCTTAGGTTCATTGATATCACTCTCAGACACCTGTCATAATTAGTTTGCCAGGTGAGCCCATTTGAAGGAAAACTACTTAAGAAGGATGGTCCACATTATTAAGCATGCCACAGGTTTCAAGCAATGTGGGAAAGAAAAAGGATTTCTGTGCTGCCGAAAAGCGTCAAATAGTGCAATGCCTTGGACAAGGTATGAAAACAGATATTTCACGAAAACTTAAGTGTGATCATTGTGCTGTAAAGAAATTTGTGTCTAATTCAGAACACAGATGGGTTGGTGCAGATAAAGGTGTAATGACGAAGGTTTCTGCCAGACAAATTCATCCAATTAAGAGAGCAGCTGCTAAAATGCCATTACAAAGCAGCAAACAAGTATTTGAAGCTGCTGGTGCTTCTGGAGTCCCACGAACCTCAAGGTGTAGGATCTTCCAGAGGCTTGCAGTTGTGCATCAACCTACTATTCGGCCACCCCTAACCAATGCTGACAAGCAGAAATGTTTGCAGTGGGCCCAGAAATCCATGAAGATTAATTTTCAAACATTCTTATTTACTGATGAATGCTGTGCAACCCTGGATGGCCACCATGTCCCAACAAGGCTGCGACGTCAGCAAGGAGGTGGCGGAGTCATGGTTTAGGCTGGAATCATGGAGAGCTGGTAGGCCCCTTTAGGGTTCCTGAAGGTGTAAAAATGACCTCGGCAAAGCATATAAAGTTTCTGACTGACCACCTTCTTCTATGGTACAAAAAGAAGAACCGTGCCTTCCGTAGCAAAGTTATCTTTATGTATGACAATACACCATCTCATGCTGCAAAGAATACCTCTGTGTCATTGACTACTATGGGCATAAAAGGAGAGAAACTCATAGTGTGGCCCCCATCCTCCCCTGACCTCAACCCTACTGAAAACTTTTGGAGCATCCTCAAGCAGAAGATCTATGAGGGTCTAAGGCAGTTCACATCAAAACACCAGCTGTGGGAGGCTATTCTGACATCTTGCAAATAAATTCAAGCAGAAGCTCTCCAAAAACTCACAAGTTCAATGGATACAAGAATTGTGAAGGTTATATCAAAGAAGGGGTCCTATGCTAACACGTAATTTGACCCTTTAAGATGTTTTTGATTGAAATAGGTTTTGATTTCAGTAAATATGACCTCCTAATGCTGCAAATTCAACAAATGACCATTTTCAGTTCTTTACAACCAATAAAATGTTTTGAAACTCTGTTGTGCATAATAATTTGGAACAGTGCATTTTGAGTTTTTTTTATTTTTGCAAAAAATAGTTATCATTGGGAGGTTTGTTCAATAAAATTTGAATTAACGGTTGATAACTTGAAAATTATACTGACTCATTTGCATCGACTAGTTAGGAAAATCAGAGACAAATATCATTTGCATATTAATTTGGAACACGGTGTATAGTGTCTACTTTTCTGATTGGATTGACTTCCTTTTTATACAGAAACTTTAACTGAAATGAGTATTTCATTTTTGGGGAGGGGGTCTTTTTTCCAGTCTATTCTATGTTGAACACGATTCTTTTTAGGTGCTACTGATATGTAGATGTGTGGGGTATGTGAGTTAACTCACTAAGGTTCTTTAATTTTACCAGGTAATAGTCTCGCTGAGCCCCTCCTTGGATCACCACCTTATCCTGGTGGAGGAGTTTGAGTGTCCTAATGAACGAGTTACCCATCTGGGTTCGGGAGTCAGACTTGATCTCTGTTTTTAAGAATAGGGTAAAAACCTTCCTCTTCAATATAGCCTATGATTAGGGAGGGATCATGTGTCTCTTAACCCTCCCTTTGTTTTGCTGTTAATAGATTTAGACTGCCGGGTGACCTCCAATAATGTACTTGGCTTCTCTCCTTTAATGTTTGCTCTCTTTATGTCTGTTCTTTTCATCTTCTCTATCCCCTCACCCCCCAGCCAGTCGCAGCAGATGACTGCCCCTCCCTGAGCCTGGTTCTGCTAGAGGTTTCTTCCTGTTAAAAGGGAGTTTTTCCTCTCCACCGTCGCCTAGTGCTTGCTCACAGGGGATTGCCTGACTGCTGGGGTCTTTCTGCAATTGTGGGGTTTCCCCTACATTTGAAAGTGCTATGAGATGACTGTTGTGAAATGGCACTATATAAATGAAGTTGAATTGAATTGAATTGATCCCCAGAGCTATTTTGACAGGGGCAGTTTGCTCTTGGTCGGGTCTCCCAATACAAATTGGTAATGGGTGAAGGGAAAAGACCAAGAGTGGTCCCGTTTATCCGCAATGATGAAGTTACAACAAGGATCCAGTCTATCCCACCCATTTTGGGCTTACCGGGGAGCAAGGGCAAGCATCTGGTGACCGGGTTTCATTCTGTAGGCCCCGGCTGGGCTCAGCCAGAGCGAGCCAGATACATCCAACCTTCAGTGGGCTCACCACCTGCAGGAGGGATCATTTGGATCATGGTGCTGTGGACTGGGCAACAGTCTGGGCTTCTCTGCTCAGACTGCTGCCTCCACGACCCAGACCCTTGGAGAAGCAGTAGAAGATGGATTATGGATGGATAGTCTTGTTGACATTACATAATCCCTTTTCAAGAGTGAAATGGGCCAAGATGGCAGCAGAAACGGTTTCCATATTTCCATATTTTTAGCAGGAGGGCCACAGAAGTCAGCAGTGAAATGTTTTCATTAAAAAAGAGAAATACCGCTTATTTTAGCCAGCATTGATATAATTGTTCTTTTAGGATTGGTGGTCCTCATTTTTGGTGAGTGTGCAGTTTTGTTTTTTTTTAAAGATTTATTCTTGGGCGTAAACTGAGTCACTGGGTTTTGAGCGACATGCTGTTGTGGTATGCATCATAATCACCATTAGGTTGCTCCAGTAGTCTGATTTTTGATTTGATGTAACAATATATGATAAAGTTGGGCACAGTTTAAGAAGCGATAGCCTTTGGATTGAAAAACCTATCACATAGTGTTTCAAAAGCCAGGAATCAACCCTTCAGAATCGGACTTGATGAACCAGTCGGCACTGGCACAATGACTTTGTTCATTGTTCATTTACTTTCTATCTCTTTATAGATTAATTAGGTGCCAAAGGTAAGCTAATGGCGTCCAGTATGTATATATGTTTTTGTGACTTCAAATCATGGGCTGCCTGTCTCTCCCATGTCCCTGCTCTCTTGTCTTTCTGCAGGACCGACCAGCCATGCAGCTCTACCAGCCGGGCGCACGCAACAGGAAGCGTATGAACTCAGCAGGCAAAGGTTACGACTGCATCCCCGTGGGCCACTCACCCGAACCCAGGGAGCATTGTTATGAGGTTGTCGCCATGGTAACGGGGCTGGAAAAAGGGTTTGAAAAAAGCAAAGATGAGCAGTGAGCAGTCTGGGTGAGGAAAAAAAAAATAAGAGAAAAGGAACAGAGAGAGAGAAAAACAAATAAATTATTCAGCTTCTCAGCCTAAGTTGATGGTGACAGGTTTGACTGGTTATCACTGAGCTTTCAAGACTAATATTTCCCACCAAGGAAGAAGGGCACTTCAAAAGCAAACAGTCTTGACTCCGTGATGTTAGGCACGATGAAAGTCATACCTTTTAATGTTGGTCAAGGCTTTTGTTTAACTAGAGCATAAATATTTGAATAGTGCTGAAAAGAGGGGCAGACAGTTGTGATTAACAGAACGATAGCACAATGGTGAATCAAGTTTGTCCCTGTTTTTAATTATCCTCTCCATACTCTGTGTTCCACTGTGATTACAGATTTTTTTTTTTTCCTGCTGTTATATGCTAAATGCTTTTCAACAGCACCAGCTCTAGGAACATTCCTGTGTGGTTCACTGGTTATATTTTTGAAGTGTGTGTGTGTGTGTGTGTGTGTGTGTGTGTGCGCACGCGCCTGTAGAGAGACGTCCTTCAGCAGTTTGGTAATGAATCCATAATCCCATCTTCTCTTTGACCTTGGTGTTTTTAACAATCCATAGATTTTATTAAAGCAATGAACAACCTGACTAGAGCTTATTGATAATGGATGAAAGAATGTATGTACAAGAGGAATTGCTGCCTCTGGTTGTGTGTGCGTGTGTGAGAGAGAGAGAGAGCGCAAATGAGAACAAAAATATTTCCTATTATTTATGTGTCTTACACTTGGTCCAGGTCATTCTTAGCCATCATATAGCAAAGGCATTTTATTTTGTAATACAGCAAAAATTAATTTGTTTGTTGTTTGCATTATTTTTTCTGTTGATGTTGTCGACTACAGTGCTGTAAAAAAATATTTGCCCCTTTCCTGATTTCTTATACTTAAATCACACTTAAATGCTCCAGATCATCAAACAAATTTTAATATTAGACAAAGATAACCCGAGTAAATGCAAAATGCAGTTTTTTAAATGATGATATAATTTATTAAGGGGAAAAAAGCTATCCAAACCTAC
Source organism: Pholidichthys leucotaenia (assembly GCA_020510985.1). Lineage (NCBI taxonomy): Eukaryota > Metazoa > Chordata > Actinopteri > Cichliformes > Pholidichthyidae > Pholidichthys > Pholidichthys leucotaenia. The sequence goes on from CM035843.1 coordinate 97,581,664, forward strand.
CTGGCCCTATGTGAAAAAGTAACTGCCTCTTAAACCTAATAAGAGGTTGTGCTACCCTTGTTGGCAACAACTGCGTTTGCGATAACTGGCAATGAGTCTTGTACATTGCTGTCAGGAATTTTAGCCCATTCTTCTTTGCAGAATTGTTTTATTTCAGCCACAGTCAAGTTTAAGGTCACAAGCTGATGGCTGGACATTCTTCTTCAGGGTTTTCTGGTAGAGAGCAGAATTCATTGTTCCATCATCCAGGTCCTGAAGCAGCAAAGCAGCCCCAGACCATCACACTACCACCACTGCTGTATGTTTGACTGTTGGTATGATGTTCTTTTTATGAAATGCTGTATTAGTTTTACATCAGATATAACAGGACGCATACCTTCAAAAAAGTTCAACTTTTGTCTCATCAGTCAACAGAATATTTTCCCAAAAGTCTTGGGTATCATCAACATGTTTTTTTTGGCAAATATGAGATGAGCCTTTCTGTTCTTTTTGGTCAGCAATAGTTTTTGCCTTGGAACTCTCCATGGATGCCATTTTTGCCCAGTCTCTTTTTAATTGTTGAATTTTTTTTTTAATTTTTTTTTTTTTTTTTGTTACTTATTTGTACCCGTAGGTAGACTTGGTTTGCAGTCTGGTGACAAGCCACCGGCTGCTGGTCGCTGCGTACGCGAGCGCCCTAAACCTACATGTTTTTGGTGTGCGGGAGGAAACCGGAGAAATCCCGGAGTAAACCCACGCAACACGGGGAGAACATGCAAACTCCACACAGCTCACTGTTGGTCGGGGGCTGGGATCGAACCCACGATCTCATGATCCCCGCGATCCCCCGGCCGAGGGTAAAACTGTGCTGCCACAGTGCTAAACCACTGCGCCACCGTGCAGCCCATTCAATTATGGACCCGTGTCCAAACTGAGGCAAGTGAAGCCTGCAGTTCTTTAGATGTTGCTCTGGGTTTTTGATTCTCATCTGTTCTTGAATTTTTTTAGATTGTGGCATAATGTGTTGCTTTTTGAGATTTTTTTTTAGCCATCTTTACTTTGCCAGACAGGTTCTATTGAAGTGATTTATTGATTCAACAGGTCTGGCAGTAATCAGACCTGGGTGTGGCTTGTGAAATTGAACTCATATTTCCAAAGAATCTGGTTAATAGCAGTTAATTCATGATGTAACAGAAAGGGGGCAATTACTTTTTCACACAGGGTCATGTAAGTTTGGATAGCTTTTCTCCCTTAATAAATGAAATCATTTAAAAACTGCATTTTGCATTTACTCGGGTTATCTTTCTCCAATATTAAAATTTGTTTGATTATCTGAAACATTTAAGTGTGACAAATATGCATAAATATAAGAAATCAGGAAGATGGCAGATACTTTTTCACAGCACTGTACATGTACTGTAACTGAAAAGCCACAAATATTCATAAAATAACAGAGCTGATAGATAAATTAGCAAACGTTTCAATGTTTTGCATGTGACGTGTCATTGTTTAAATATACAGTACCTTTTCTGTCATTTTGATGCTGTTTTTTTTTCTTATGTAAATTGTGAAACAATAAATGTATTCATCTATAAACAAATTCTCTCTGTGTTTCAGTTAAAGGTGTTTGATCTTTGACAGTTTGGGTGAGACAGCGAAATTATCCATAACGTGCATTAACAAATGGCAGATATGAGTCAAGCAGTAACTGAATATGCAGGTGTAAAGATAAACTTTTAGTCCTGCTGAAAGACAGAAGACGTGTGCTGCTGTTTACTATTTTTTTTTGTTTTCCAGATGAGGCCCAGCACGTGTGTCACACTGTTACCCAGAAAAAGCAGAACTTTCTTAATCAGCAGGAAACCAGCAGCTCAAGCACGCTAACATTCCACGGATCTCGTGGAAGAGTTAAAATCTTGCAAGCTCATCTCATTGCAAAATATCACTTTCACGCAGTTCCTGTGTACGCCCTTTTATTTTATGACACATTGGGTGCTTGTGTTCCCATTTCATGTGCCTTAGTACTGCCAAAGAAATATTTGATATATTTCAATTTCAGCAACATTTGGAGGTTTGCACCTCTCTGCGCATGCTATAACTGATATCCTAACCGCCAAACTGCCATGTGTGTGTCTAGTGGAACAAGAGGAGGCTCCAGATGTGAGAGCAGCTGACATGGACCTGCTAACCTTTCTCACTTCCATTTAAGTCACACCAGTAACACGGTGGTTCATGAGTAAAAGGGAAAGTGTCAATCTGTGACACACTGGGACCTCCCAAAGACTTTCAAAAGTGCAAACATGCAGCTTTTAAAATACATTTTTCTAAAATTTTGTAGCCCTCAATCACACTGCCTTAGTATTTACCTGCAGAGATTATAGAGAGATCATTATTGAAAGTAACACACGAGACTACCACACTGTTGACTGTGATTAGTAAATGTGTGAACTTCTTGCTGTCAACATGTAGAAACTCCCGGGCATAACCGTATCTTGCAAGTCATTTACAAAACTGAGCGAAAAAAATTGGCCGTTACTGCAGTTGGTAGGATGAAGATTGTCACATGATCCATTTCCTTGCTTACGCTAAGTCCATGTGTTCTAACCCCGTTTCCTTCACAGCCCTCCTTACAGTGAATATCTGTACCTCCATTTATAACCGATTCTCATATGCCAGTACCTGCCAAGTTCATCTGTTCTCTAGGGTAAGTCTTCAACTAATCTTTGAAATTAAAAAAAAAACCCAAACCAACGAACATTGTATTACACGCTATCTATGCCACGTGTTAGTACTTTTTTGTGTAAATGTTATTTTTGTAGATTTTACTGTATGATTTATTATTTAATTTGTTGAGCATTGGAGAGTTAATATTTTAAATGTAAAAAGTGAAAAGTGTCATTTGAAGGAGATATAACTTGCCCTTCTCACACATAGACGAAGAGATCTTGGTTTTTATGTTTCAGAATTAAACTTATGACTCAGATTCAAGTTCAGTGCACATTCATAATAATGTCAAAGAATATTTTGATAAAGAAACACTATACTGTAGTATTTGTGACTTAAATGCAATTCATAATCATCAGGGAAATAAAGATTAACATATAGATACATTTAACATTACATGTTAATATAGAGGATAACGTATTATAAGAAAACAAATAAATACACTGTATTTTTTTTTCTTCAAATACAACACCTTTAGTGTTACCAGTTTAGTAACAAAAACAATATAAACAATCAGAATTTTAATCTATAGTGAAAAGTTGGTTATCTATTACTTATCTATTACTGCAGCCGATAGGAAGAGACTGAACAAACTGATTAAGAAAGCTAGCTCTGTCCTGGGGCAGCGCCTTGATCCGATGGAGGAGATAGGAGAGAGAAGGACGGTGGCTAAACTGTCATCTCTGCTGGAGTCCGAGTTCCACCCTATGCAGGACATACTGGATGCACTGAGGAGCTCATTTAGCAGCAGACTACATCATCCCAGGTGCACAACCGAGAGGTTTCGTAGGTCCTTCCTACCAACGGCTGTCAGACTGTACAACCTAAGCAGGGCTGCTCGCAGAGATAGCAAAAAGACGTAACAAACTAATAGTTTTTTTTGAATGCAAAAGATGCAATAGACTTACACAATGGTCCTCTCCGGCATACAACTAGGAACATACCGGTCGCTATGGAGGGTGAGAATATGTATGGGCACATAATCATACCATGTAGGATAACTAAGTAGAGGGTTATGCTGTTTCATCCCATCTAGCAACAATGCTCTGCACTGTGTGTGTTTATATATTTACATATTTATTCCATCTAGCTACAATGCTCTGCACTGGGTGTGTTTATATTTATATATCTATATATTTATTCCATCTAGCTACAATGCTCAGCACTGGGTGTGTTTATATTTATATATCTATATATTTATTCCATCTAGCTACAATGCTCCGCACTGTGTTTTTATATATCTACATATTATTCCATCTAGCTACATTGCTCCGCACTGTGTGTGTTTATATACTTGCATATTTATTCCACCTAGCTGCAATGCTCCGTACTGTGGGTGTTTATATATTTACATATTTATTCCATCTAGCTACAATGCTCTGCACTGTGTTCATATATTCATATATTTATTCCATCCAGCTACAATGCTCTGCACTGTGTGTCTGTGTGTGTGTGTGTATGTGTATATATATATTTTATAGTAATATGTACATATGTATATTAGCTGCTCTTGCTTGCTTGTTTTTTTTTCTTGCCTTCTGATTGTTGCTCTGAGTGTTGCTATCCCTGTGCTGTTGCAATCCTGGAATTTCCCCATTGTGGGACTAATAAAGGCTTATCTTATCTTATCTTATCGTATCTATGTAATAGTGTACTTCCCCTTGCTTGAGGTTTGTCTCACTTCTGTATGCGGTACAGTAAATCCCTCACCTAAATTACCACGTCAGGGAAAGCCATTTTTATCTTATCCCTGTTTTTCTTAATCATTTCATTTCACAGTCTGAGTTTTAAGAAATCCTTAGATTCTTATCAATAGTACAGTCCCCATACAACAGTAGTCTTGTTTAGTGTACTGTACCTAAAACAACAGTTGGTTGTGCTCATCTTCAATCATGCGTGTCTTTTTTCCTGTGTGAAAACTCCACCTAAAATATGTTCATCTCATCAACAATCTGAAAAAGTTTGCCATGGTGTCAGTTTCACACCTTTATATCAATCAGTTTTGCAAAGTACAAGTAACAAGAAGAAAAGTTTGCATGCATCACATCAGAAAATATGGTGTGACTTTTTTTTCTTGCTTTTTTCTGAAGAATTAGAGAGCTGCATTGATGTGAGACGATGTGAGGCAAAACTGTTTTTTTTCCTTAAACAATGCACTGTTATAAATTAAGACTTCAAGTTTTATATATGACTCAGATTTTTCTGCACTTTTCATTGAATTACCTTATCCTGTGTGTGTTTATATATTTACATATTTATTCCACCTAGCTGCAATGCTCCGTACTGTGTGTTTATATACTCATATATTTATTCCATCCAGCTACAATGCTCTGCACTGTGTGTCTGTGTGTATATATATATATATATATATATATATTTATAGTAATATGTACATATGTATATTAGCTGCTCTTGCTTTTTTTTTCTTGCCTTCTGATTGTTGCTCTGAGTGTTGCTATCCCTGTGGTGTTACAATCCTGGAATTTCCCCATTGTGGGACTAATAAAGGCTTATCTTATCTTATCTTATCTTATCCAAGCATTATAATAATCAAACACAGTATTATGTAGCTGTGTTGTGGTCATTAATTAATGTTGTATTCCCAGACTGATAGTTGACCCTGAATGATCTGATTTCCAGTATGTGAGCAGCTGCTGAGTTTAAGACAAAGCAACGGGCCACAATGTCAAAGACCCCTGTAGTTATTAATAACCCTTAGTTGGTGTTGATTCTCAGGATTATTGTTTATATAGTCATCTGAAAAAATTAGGACACCCTATGCAAGTCTGTGTGTTTTTAAACATATTTGAACATGGATATTCAATATCAATTTTAACAATATTATGAATTTCAAGTAAAATAACTAAACAATTTAAACTGAAGAAAATACTTTTTAACATTTTCTGTAAAATGTAATTCTAAAACAAGCAATTTCTGGTGAGGAATAAATTAGGACACCCCCACATTTATTCCCACTTAAAATGTCTGAAATCGCACACAGGTGTATCACATCAGGTGCACATGATTAGAACATCGTTACGCAGCATTTCGATGGAGTCTTGTCCTATTTAAACCTCAGACATTTAGTTTGGTGTGCTCCTGACTGTTGAAGTGAGAGTGAACACCATGGTGAGATTGAAAGAGCTGTTTGAGGCCTTCAGAAAGAAGATTGTAGCTGTGATGATCAGGTGAGCATGCTCCCCCTCCCCTCCTGTTCCTGTTTATCTGGCTCCGGAAGATTAAACACACCTGCGTGATTACACACCTGCTGCATCTGATGAGCCAGCATATTTAAGATCCAGCATGTGGAGAGCTCATCACTGAATCGTCTGGGTTTGCAGCCACGCTTTAAGTCTAGCTTTTGTCTCATTGTTATAGAGTACCTGTGCACTTACCTTGTGTTTCCTGCTCCTCAGGTTTCTGCTACCCGCAGGTGTGTCTCCGGAGCTGATCAAGCTCACCTGACCAGGAAGATCCAGGACGTCCGCCCAGGTCTCTGCCTTCCCCCTGTCCCCTGGTCCTCGCAGGAGTTCCCTGTAGGACTCTGCTGCTCTAATAGTAAGTGTGCTTTCCCGCATTATTCTCCCTTTGGAGAATCTGTCCCTAATTACCTCTGTCTGCTCTCTCCCCATAGGCTATGTGTGCTCCAGGGGGCACCTGTCTTGTCAGAAATTTAAGTTGGCGTTTTTGTGTTTCGTTTTCTTTAGTTTATGCACTTTTATTTTCTGTTGTGTTTTCAATAAACTTGTGAAACTTTTTATCCGAGTCTGAGTGATCGTTCTGGCAGCTCTGCGTTTGAGTCTAACCCTGTTCTGAATCATGACAGAATGATCCAGCTAGGATCAAGGCTCAGCGAGCGCTCGGCCGAGCGATCAGTCAGCACTTTGGTGCTTAGAGGCCATGGAATGCCGGGTCATGTTTCTTTTTGAGCAGTTAGAGACCTTAACCCAGCAATTAGCCACCATCTCCGAGCACCTGGGTCCGCTTCCTGGTGCGACTTCTCCCCCTGCACCTGCTGCTCCGGCAGTGTCTGCCATCTGCAGAAACATCTCTGTTCCTTCACCTGCCCCCTATGGGGGAGAGGTAGGAGGGTGCAGAGGGTACCACTGCCAACTTTATTTTCAGCAGGTGGAAGGGCAGTATAGTGATGATGTGGCAAATATCCATTTCATGACCTTGTTGCTGTGAGACCGGGCGCTTAAGTGGGCACAGTTCATCTTGAGTAGCCTGGACAGAGCCCTATACATATGCCAGTGGTTTGTGCGGGAATTCTCCAAAGCATTCGACCATTCAGAGAGTGAGAAAAATATAGTTAGCCAGCTGATGGGACTTTGGCAAGGAGGCTGGTCAGTAGCCAACTTGTCCGTCGAGTTCCAGGTCGCTGCGGCCGACTCCGAATGGAATGACGTTGCTCTACGCAGTGCCTTCCTCTGGGGCCTGGATATGCACCTATGCGATGAGCTGCCTATCCGCACTTCTCCCTCCTCTCTGGATGAGATGCTTGCGCAGGCAGTGGCCCCTGATAATTGGTTTAGGGAGTGTACGAAGGAGCTGGTGGCCGCTGCTTCCCCGCTCACTCCATGGCCGGTCCCCCCGACCTCTGATGCTGTCCTGCCGGCGTTGTTACCGGAGCCGATGGACCTCGGGAGGATCCACCTGACTCCAAGGGAGCGCCGGCGTCACAAGAGGGTGGAGGAGTGCATTTATTGCGGGGTCTCCAGCTGCGCAATATCGGAATGTCTGATTCTGCCTGGGAGGCCCAGCCCGTCAGTCAACATGGGGGGCTGGGGGGAGGGCCTTCAACAAATTCCCCTAATCGTTTTGAACTCCTGGTCCTCGTCCAGTTACTGGGGGCCAAGTTCAAAACCTCCGCTCTGATCGATTCAGGAGCGGAGCAAAATTTCATCCAACAGACCATGGTGTGTAAATTACAGATACCCACCAGGAATGTTCTGACACCTTTGTCGGTCTCGGCGATTTTGGGCAGCACCATTGCGGCGATTACCGAACAGACTGAGTCCATTTCTGTCATTCTGTCTGGTAATCACCGCAAGACTATTCAGTTTTACGTCCTGTCCCAATCTAACACCACCATGATCCTGGGGTATCCGTGGTTCCACACCCATAACCCCATTATAAACTGGAGTCAGGGCTCCATTTTGTCCTGGAGCCCTTTCTGTCTCTCGTCTTGTCTCCGTTCTGCCACATGCTCACTTTTGTTCCTGATTTCCTCCCCTTCGGCTGAGCCGGTGGATCTCAGCTTCGTGCCCGAGGTTTAGCATGATTTAGGGGAGATCTTTAGCAAGTCTAGGGCCCTATCCTTACCACCTCACCGGGGCTATGACTGTGCTATCGACCTCCTCCCAGGCGTGTGGCTGCCATCCAGCCGGCTCTACAGTTTATCTGAGCCAGAGAAGGAAGTGATGAAGACCTTTATTAAAGACTCCCTTAGGCGCCGGCATAATTCAACCGTCGTCCGCCCCTCTCGGCGCAGGGTTCTTTTTTGTAGGGAAGAAGGACAGGTCTCTGTGGCCGTGTATTGATTACCGTGAGCTTAAAGTGTCTGTGACACGATGTAGGAACTATGGATCAATATTCAGTATGAATTTATCTTCAGTCATCCACATAGTTGGTTCTGTTGACTTTGAATGCTAAATAAGTGGAAAAATATTTCTAAGTGAATTCAAATTTAGCGCCGTGTTGCACTAACCCGATATCCTGAGATGCGCCTCGTTTCCCGATATGACATCATGAGGAGAGTTTCCGCTCGGCTGATCCGTGTGCTGTTAATGTAAACAAGCTGTTTAGCTTCTATATCAGCGAAGAAATGCCGAAACATTGTGTGGCGGCTGGGTGTTCTAATTGCTCCAGTGAACGTATGAGCCTGTTCTCATTCCCAAAAGATCCAGATCTTCTTAAAAAATGAGCGAAGCAAGTACAGAGAACAAGGGACAAATGGCAACCAACATCATCTTCTGTACTCTGTAGCGATCATTTCACTGCAGAGAGTTTTGAGGAGGCGCCTGCTATACAGCAATCTTTAGGCTTGAAAGTTCGTTACAAACGGGTTCTAAAACCGACTGCCATACCTATGTTTTTTAAACGAAAACCCACAGGTCAAGACGATATCAACATATCAAAACAGCACAGAGAAGCAACGGTGTCAAAACTCACCCAGAAAAGAGTTTGTGTAACTGATTTTTTTTCCCACATAAGGCAATTGGGATTTTATTTTATTTTTTCTGCCGAAAGTAAAATCCTCCCCTATGAATTTTGAAGTCGAGTGTTGACTTTACTCCATATGGAACAACTTTGTGTTAAAAAACGCTATATTACTTTTTTCAGTTTTCATTTTTATAAATCTCATTGCCTACCGAAACTGAATATCTGAGCATTTTTTTTTATTTCCCCGGCCACCTGATTGGGGAAATTTAGATCTATCTGTATATTACTATTCAATGTTTTGGAGGCGGCCGATGTCCGTCTCTAACCCTTCACCGTCGGACCCTTCATCCTCTGAAACGTGCGATTCATCTTCGCTTCCTAAACGATATGGTTCAAATAAATAGGGTTGCAGTCCTTCGTTAGAACCAACTCACTCTTCATCACTCGATCCTGCTTCTTCCTCAAAAACTATCGACAAATCGCTCAAATCTTTGCTGAAATCGCTCATAACTTCCTCCGCTTCAGTGTACTCAGCCATGCTTGTTTATATCTTTGGTTCACCTCATTACGTCACAATATGGCGGGGGCATTTGACCCAATTTCAACAAACAAACATCGCAATTGTCTACATCACGATGTAATTTATGGTAGTATATGGAAACAAAATTTTATTGAATTTTTTTGTCTACACAGAATAAAAACACAGTAGTTCTTCTTTCTAATGATGTCTTGGTTGAATTATGTCACAGACTCTTTAACGCAATCACCCAGAAGGATAAGTATCCACTGCCCCTTATTAATTTAGCATTTGAGTTACTTCAACGGGCGCGTTTTTTCACCAAACTCGACCTCTGTAACGCATATCATTTAGTCCGCATTCGTGAGGGGGATGAGTGGAAGATGGCGTTTAAAACACCACTGGGCCATTTTGAATATTTGGTCATGCTGTTCAGGCTGACCAATGCCCCGGCCGTCTTCCAGCTGTTAATTAATGACGTCCTATGAGATATGGTGAACCAGTTTGTGTTTGTTTATTTGGATAATATTTTAATTCTTTCCTTGCACCCTGGAGGAGCACATAGTCCACGTTCGGTCCATCCTGCAGCAGTTGCTGGGGAACCAGCTTTTTGTGAAGGCTGAGAAGTGTGAATTTTCCACTCGCTGTACTTTGTTTTTGGGGTTCATCATCGCCGAGGGCATGGTAAAGGAAGATCCAGCAAAAATCAAGGCAGTAGTAGACTGCCCCCCGCCCCCCAGTCCAGGAAGGACCTCCAAGGACCTGGGCAATTTATCCAAGACTACAGTAAGGTGGCACAACCACTTATGCAGTTGACGTCGACCAAAAGTCCGTTCAAGTGGTCCAAGGCTGCTGAACAAGCGTTTGTGACCCTGAAAGGCCTATTCACCAATGCGCGCGTCCTGGCGCAGTTCGTGGTTGAGGTGGATGCTTCTGAGTTGGGGGTGGGCGCTGTCCTCTCCCAGCGCTTCTCCTCCGACCAGAAGCTCCATCCGTGCGCATATTTCTCCCGGCGGTTAACACCAGCCGAGAGGAATTACGCTGTTGGGGACCGCGAACTGGGCTGCACGGTGGCGCAGTGGTTTAGCACTGTGGCAGCACAGTTTTACCCTCGGCCGGGGGATCGCGGGGATCATGAGATCGTGGGTTCGATCCCAGCCCCCGACCAACAGTGAGCTGTGTGGACTTTGCATGTTCTCCCCGTGTTGCGCGGGTTTACTCCGGGATTTCTCCGGTTTCCTCCCGCACACCAAAAAACCAAAAAACATGTAGGTTTAGGGCGCTCGCGCACGCAGCGACCAGCAGCCGGTGGCTTGTCACCAGACTGCAAACCAAATCTACCTACGGGTACAAATAAGTAACAAAAAAAAAAAAACTGTTGGCCATTAAGCTGGCGTTGGAGGAATGGAGACACTGGCTGGAGGAGCTGATCACGCTCACCTGACCAGGAAGATCCAGGACGTCCACCCAGGTCTCTGCCTTCCCTCTGTCCCCTTGTCCTCGCAGGAGTTCCCTGCTGGACTCTGCTGCTCTAATAGTAAGTGTGCTTTCCCGCATTATACTCCCTTTAGAGAATCTGTCCCTAATTACCTCTGTCTGCTCTCTCCCTGCAGGCTACATGCACTCCAGGGGGCACCTGTCTTGTCAGAAATTTAAGTTGGCGTTTTTGTGTTTCATTTTCTTTAGTTTATGCACTTTTATTTTCTGTTGTGTTTTCAATAAACATGTGAAACTATTTATCTGAGTCTGAGTGATCGTTCTGGCAGCTCTGCATTTGAGTCTAACCCTGTTCTGAATCATGACAGCAGCAGCTCATGAGTCTGGTAAGGGATTTATAAAGATCTCAAAAGAATTTGAAATCAGCCATTCCACTGTCCGGAAAATAGTCTACATTTGGAGGCCATTCAAAACAACTGCCAACATACCCAGGCCTGGCCGTGCAAGCAAGTTCACCCCGAGAGCAGACCGCAAGATGCTAAAAGAAGTCTCCAAAAACCTTAAAAATGTCATCACGTGACCTACAGCAGACTCTTGCTACTGTTGATGTGAAAGTGCATGCCTCTACAGTCAGAAAGAGACTGCACAAGCTTGACTTGCATGGGAGGAGGAAACCTTTGTTCTCTAAGAGAAACATGAAGGCGAGACTGAAGTTTGCCAGAGAGAACGTAGACAAAGACCAGGACTTCTGGAATAATGTTCTTTGGACAGATGAGTCTAAAATTGAATTATTTGGACACCAGAACAGAGGACGTGTTTGGCATAGACCAAATACAGCATTCCAGGAAAAGAATCTCATATCAGCTGTGAAGCATGGAGATGGGAGTGTCATGGTTTGGGGATGCTTTGCTGCAGCAGGACCTGGCCAGCTCACCATCATAGAATCCACCAAGAATTCTACCGTGTATCAGAGGGTGCTTCTGGACCACATGAGACCATCTGTAAAAAAAAAATTAAAGCTGAAGCAGAATTGGACCCTGCAACATGACAATGACCCAAAACATACCAGTAAATCCACCAAGGACTGGCTAAAAACTAAGAAATGGAGAGTCCTGGAATGGCCAAGTCAAACTCCAGATCTTAATCCGATTGAGATGCTGTAGGGTGACTTGAAACAGGCTGTACATGCAAGAAACCCCTCAAACATCTCACAGCTGAAATAATTCTGTGTTGAGGAGTGGGGCAAACTTTCCCCAGACTGATGTCAGAGACTGGTAGATGACCACAAGAAGCGTCTCATTGAAGCTATTTCAGCCAAAGGGGGTAACACTAGCTATTAGGCGGTAGGGTGTTCTAACCTTTTCTTCAGTTAGAATACACATTTTTGTTGGTATCTTTTGTCTAATGAATAAAACAAGGTTAATTTTGTTATTTACCTGCAATTAAATCACCTTATTTTCCAGAGATAAATAAAAACAATATTAGATGTCAGTATGTGAACATTTCTTAATAAAGAACTGAATATTTAATGGGGTGTTCTAATTTTTTTCACGACTGTATTAATCAGTCTATAAAGTGCAAGAAACCCTTCCAAATCAAAATAAATCATCATTAGAGATTTGTCTTCCAGCATATAAAGTTATTACTATGTATGAACACACCAACTTTGATCCATTTTCAGTGTCACACTTTTGGATTAATCTAATTTTAAAATAGATAAGGTCTAGTAAGTGGGTTTAAAGGTCCAATTTATTGCCTTTTTTGTGGATTAATTTCAAATTCTGACAATATCAAGAACATATATCTGTATTTTGATGAACAAAAAAAATTCTCTGTTGTTTTACATGACATCTCGAAAGCTAACCTGTGAGATCTCCCAGAAAATGTGTTTCAGGCCACAGTATTATTCATGAGCCTCTAATCTGATTGGGTGAAAGCTCTGTGATTGACACGTGTGGCATAGTCAATCACAACTGAGGAGGTGTAACCTACAGTGGGGCCCAACTCTCATCAACTTTGACCAGATAAAGAGTGTAGTGAAGATCTAATGCCTCTAAAATTAAAATCTAAGGCTACTGTGATTGTGCAGGGTCTGAACGGTTATTTGGTGTATGTAGTCATGCAGCACAAGCGTCGGGAGGAAACATCAGCAGGAGACAGAGTGCACAGAGTCCCCGCTGGTCCTGCTCCAGTGCTCATGCAGCAATGCCCTATAATGCCTAAACCCTTAAAATCTGACCACCGTGATTGGGGAGAGAAACAGCCAGAGTGATTAAATATCATATGTGGTCACGCAGAGCATGTGTGGGGTGAGCACAATCACAGCAAAACAGGCAAGGCACTGGACCAGCAGCCCAAATTTTTCATAGCCAGAGTGTTGCCTGAGAGTGTTGTCTGACCGTCGGTCAGCGGGGTGTGGGTGCGCTGGTGCTCGCACAACTATGCCCCACAGTCATTAAACAAGAGTGGCAAGTTGTTCTGGTGCACTCCACTCTACATTCATTTTTGCATGATCATTTCTGTATGATTTCAGCATGTTTTAAATGTATTTTACGTTAAAGCACTGTGTTGTGGTCAAAACTGGTCTAAAATCCTCCAGAACGTCAGTGAAAATAAGTTTTAGCCACTTTTGTCTTAGAGATGAATCCCTTGGGAGTTTGTGTAAGGATTCCCAGTGGTGTAGCCAGGAATTTGTGAAGGGGGGGGGGGGGCTGAACCCCAACCACCACACCACCACCATTCTGAACGCCCGGGGTGAAGCTCTAGCTTCAGCCCCCTGTCAACTACAGATTTCTTAACATTTTCAATACAAACTACTCAAAACCTGCTCTTTATTTACATTTTTCTTTTCTTTTTTCTCCCTTTTTTTCTTCTTTTTTTGGGGGGGGGGGGCTACAGCCCCCCCCCCCCCCCCCCCCCGGCTGTGTGCTGCATCTCCTCAACGGGTTTGCAGACTCACCTAATTGCTGAGTTGTGTTGTAGGGCTGGATTGGTTCATTTAAGCTGGCCAACAATAAAGCAGTGGGTGGGTATCAGGGCTGGGTTTTCCTTTTACTGACTTTCTGTAGCAAACCCAGAAGAGTTGCACCATCTTCGCACAGACAGTATTGCTGTAAAAGCTGTGTGATTTTTTTTAAGCGAAGTGAGCATTTTGATTTTTTTCCCCAATAATCATGTGATAAATAGATTCATTTCAGAAGGCTAAAATTCTACAAAAACACCATTTTTCATTGAATGGGACCTTTAAGTAAATTGTGATTTCAAAATTGAGTGGTGTTGCTCTGCTGAACAAAATAGTAGTTTTATCCAGTTAATCTTTTCTTATGTATTAAAATGTAATTGCTCAATGTTCAAGAGAGTGTAGGAAGAAGTAAAAATCAAAACGTATGTAGTTGTACCCCTTTTTTAACTATATCATAATCCAGAAATTTATAGAAACAATTTATCATTTGTAACATAAATTCATCATTTGTAAGTTAACGTTCTATTCCATTGTCATATCTCACAATGTACATTATATATTTTTAAAAAGATTCACAGCCTTATTTACTCAACTCCAACACAGGTGCTGACCATTCCACGCCATGGCCGAAGATCCACACAGCGTCAAGCTAGACAACGCCACAATATCCTTTCTACAGAACACCAAGGGCAGCATCACCACCTCTGTTATATACATGGTCATCACCGTCATTAATCTGACAGGAAATGGCCTGTCCATGTGGCTTCTCCTCTTCCGCACCTCCCCCAAGTCCCCCTCCATCATATTCATGATTAATCTCACCCTCACTGATCTGTCTGTCGGAGTTGTCCTGCCCTTTCAGATCTCCTACCAGCTGCATGGATATCAGTGGAATCTGTTACCAAAGATGTGCAGGTATTGTTATTAAAAAAAATTATTTGAGTTATTTGTGTCGTTTGAACTGAGAAATGACTGGCATGACATTGACACCTGCAGTCATGCTTTCCATTTTAACAGGTGGCGGATTCTCTTAGGCGCCATAAATTCTACAAATTTACAAGAATACAGTCCTGCATTGGTGATAAAAAATGATGCAAATGTATAACAAAAAGTCACAAATTTACCACAAGTAAGTTGCAAATGAAAAAACGCAAATTAGATGAGAAAAACACTAATTTGTGAGAACTGTAGCCAATTTCTTTAAATGGGAAAATGTATGAAAAAAGTAATCACTTCACAATAAAAAGGTTGGAAGTTTAAGAGGAAAATATGCAAGAAAAATTCATATATTTACATTTTTAAAAAAGTTGCAAATTTATGAGAAAAGCTGCAAATTTAAGAGGAGGAAAAACTTATTACTAATGTTGACGAGCTAGTTTATAGTTATACCACCGTAAACTGGCTTGTTTAAAGTATTAGCTTACAAAGGTAACTGACTTATGATAAAGTGGAGACACAAACAAAAATAGTTTAAAAACTTCTGTTAAAAAAAGAAGGAAAATTCTCCTAGATTCAGTCAGAATAATTTGAATCCCTTTATACATTTTCAATTTGCAATTCAATTCAACTTTATTTATATAGCGCCATTTCACAACAACAGTCATCTCATAGCACTGTCAACTGTAGGGGGAACCCCCACAGTTGCAGAAAGACCCCAGCAATCAGGCGATCCCCTGTGAACAAGCACTTGGCAATGGTGGAGAGGAAAAACTCCCTTTTAACAGGAAGAAACCTCCAGCAGAACCAGGCTCAGGGAGGGGCAGTCATCTGCTGCGACTGGCTGGGGGGTGAGGGGACAGAGAAGATGAAAAGAACAGACATGTAATAATTGTAAATAAATAAAATATTATAAATAAAATATTGCAAATAACATTTGCAATATTTTGTTTGTTGTTTTTATCTGCAGGTACATCTCAAAAAATTAGAATATCATGAAAAAGTTCAATATTTTTTGTCACTCATTTCAGAAAGTGAAACCCATATATTATATAGATTTTTTTTATACAGAGACTGATATATTTCAAGTGTTTATTTATTTTAATTTTGATGATTATGTCTTACAGCCCATGAAAACCCCAAATTCAGTTTCAGAAAAAAATAGAATATTACATAAAAGTTATTTTAAAAAATAGTTTTTTGATGGAAATGTTGGCCGACTGAAAAGTATGTCCATGTATACGCTCAATACTTGGTCAGGGCTCCTTTTGGATTAATTACTGTATCAATGTGGCGTGGCATGGAGGTGATCAGCCTGTGGCACTGCTGAGGTGTTATGAAGGTCCAGGTTGCTTTGATAGTGACCTTCAGCTCGTCTGCATTGTTGGATCTGGTGTCTCATCTTCCTCTTGACAATACTCCATAGATTCTCTATGGGGTTTAGGTCAGGAGAGTTTGCTGCCAATCAAACACAGTGATGCCATAGTCATTAAACCAGGTTTTGATACTTTTGGCAGTGTGTGTTGGGGGGGGTGCCAAGTCCTGCTGGAAAATGAAATCACCTCCATAAAGCTTGTCAGCAGAGGGAAGCATGAAGTGCTCTAAAATTTCCCGGTAGACGACTGCATTGACTTGGGTCTTGATAAAACACAGTGGACCAACACCAGCAGGTAACATGGTTCCTCAAATCATCGCTGACTGTGGAAACTTCACACTAGACCTCAAGCAACTTAGATTCTGTGCCTCTCCACTCTTTCTCCAGACTCTGGGACTTTGATTTCCAAATCAAATGCAAAATTTACTTTTACCTGAACAGAGGTCATCTGTTGGTGTTTGTCCACTGTGTTTTATCAAGACCAAAGTCAGTGCAGTCGTCTACCAGGAAATTTTAGAGCACTTCATGCTTCCCTCTGCTGACAAGCTTTATGGAGAAGCTGATTTCATTTTCCAGCAGGACTTGGCACCCCCCACACTGCCAAAAGTATCAAAACCTGGTTTAATGACCATGGCATCACTGTGTTTGATTGGCCAGCAAACTCTCCTGACCTAAACCCCATAGAGAATCTATGGAGTATTGTCAAGAGGAAGATGAGCGACACCAGACCCAACAATGCAGACAAGCTGAAGGTCACTATCAAAGCAACCTGGGCCTTCATAACACCTCAGCAGTGCCACAGGCTGATCACCTCCATGCCACGCCACACTGATACAGTAATTAATCCAAAAGGAGCCCCGACCAAGTATTAAGTGTGTACATGGACATATTTTTCAGTCAGCCAACATTTCCATTATTTTAAAAAACTATTTTTTAAAAATTAATTTTATGTAATATTCTAATTTTTTGAGAAACTGAATTTGGGGTTTTCATGGGCTGTAAGCCATAATCATCAAAATTTAAATAAATAAACACTTGAAATATATCACTCTCTGTGTAATGAATCTATATACTACATGGGTTTCACTTTCTGAAACGAGTGACAAAAAATATTGAACTTTTTCACGATATTCTAATTTTTTGAGATGTACCTGTAATTATATATTTATATGATTATTATTGTCATACATTGTAAATAGCAATTTTTCATGTATTTATGCAAATAATTTTTTATGATGGTCAGCACTGCGGCAGCACAGCAACTCACCCTTGGCCGGGGGATCCTGGGTTCGATCCCAGCCCCCGACCAACAGTGATCTGTGTGGAGTTTGGATGTTCTTCCCGTGTCTGTGTGGGTTTACTCCGGGATTTCTCCGGTTTCCTCCCACATGCCAAAAACATGCAAGTTAGGTTAATTGGCATCAAACTGGGGATTCTAAAATGTCCTTAGGTATGACTGTGAGAGTGAATGGTTGTCTGTCTCTCTGTGTTGGTCTGTGATGGACTGGCGATTTGTCCAGGGTGTACCCTGCCTCTCGCCCAAAGATGCTGGGATAGGCTCCAGGCCCCTGTGACCCGAAAAGGATTAAGCAGAAGAAGATGGATGGATGGATGGATGGATGGATGGATATTTAATCTGTGATAGTACTATTTATATCTACTGTGTCTTAGGCACACTTACTTGAGCTGCTGTCATTGCTTAACATTGTCAATCCAACTTCCCATCCTGCTGTCAGAAAACAGCAGCAAATCATAATAATCATTTACTACCGATCACTGCAGCAATGGCGATGGTGCAGCACACAAATCAGTCCTCAGTGGAAATGGTCTATGGTAGAAGTTGCAATCCCTTGGCTAATGAAAAAGCTACTAAGGTACTAACTTTGGGGAAATGCTAGCTACAGTGGCTGGTGGGCACATGTGAAGCCCTACCTGCAAGATGTCAAACTCAGCACCTTTGAAGTTCATAAACTGGAACACACCTAACTGTCATAGTTGCATCAAAATAATTTAATGTAAACTGAGAACCATGTGTATGATTTCCTTCTGTAATCTAACAAAACGTTCTTCTTCTCCATACCCACTTACAGTGTCCTGACTGTGGTTTTCTACACCAACATGTACTGTTCCATCCTGACAATGATGGCCATCGGTATTGACCGCTACCTGGGTATAGTCAGGCCCATGCTGTTCAGGGAGATGAGGAAGAGGAAGTCCATCGCCATCATCAGCTGCCTCCTGATGTGGGGTTTGGTCCTCATCGTTCTGTATCCACTGATGACCACAGACCTGACCTTTTATGTCCCTGAGCTCAAGATTACCACATGCTTTGATGTGCTGAAGAAAAACATGCTCCCGTCCATATCAGCCTGGGCAGCCTTCCTCTTTAGCATGGTGTTCGTCCTCTTCCTCCTTCCCTTCTGTGTCACAACATTCTGCTACATCAGTGTCATACGCAGGTTGGCCAGGGACTCTAAGACAGCCCAAAAAAAGCGGGCAATACATCTGGCCGTCATTGTCCTGCTGGTCTTTACAATCTGCTTCGCCCCGAACAACATTCTCCTGCTGACTCACAGCGTGCTCAGACTCTACTATGAGAAGTCTATCTACATGGCCTACAAACTGTCCCTGTCTTTCAGCTGCCTAAATAGCTGCCTGGATCCGTTCATTTACTACTTTGCTTCCAGAGAGTTCAGACAAAAGTTGAAAGAGATGGTGAATATTCAAAGCATGAGCAGTGTGGACTCTATAAAGATGGAGCCTAAAGAGACTCTGTTCTCGGTGCAGTGAGCATTCAAAGGTTAATAGGGCAGAGAAAGGTCTCAATACCACAGTGCCCACAGTGTAGACAGAAATAATAGAAAATTAGGACAAAGGAGAAAAAGACTCATGGAAGGAAGTGTGAGTGAAAGTATGCATTCAGGGTTGCTCTGTGCCTATGGCATAATTTCTTACATTTCACTATCAAAAACATCAGAATGAATGTTTTCTACAAAAAAAAAAAAATAGTCTACAAAACCATTTACAGCTGCTTTGTCTCATTGCAAACAACACAATTAGTGCTGTATCACCATTTTTTTTCATTACAAAGAATGAAAAAGAAAACATTGTTTCCCAGTAAAGCTACTCTACCCAGAGGTCAGAGATGTTTTGGCATTATGTGGCTTGCATAAGTGCATTGTAAATATCATATGAATAAAGTGTATTTGTTGTATTTTAAAGACATGGTTTACTTTTAACAATATTCACAATTTTCTCTGTAAATTTCTCTGTATATGTATACATCTATAACTATATAAGTGTTTGTGACAGTGCTTTTACAGTATCTCACAAAAGTGAGTACACCCCTCACATTTTTGTAAATATTTTATTATACCTTTTCATAGGACAACACTGAAGATATGACACTCTGATACAATGTAAAGTAGTCAGTATACAGCTTGTATAACAGTGTAAATTTGCTGTCCCCTCAAAATAACTCAACACACAGTCATTAATGTCTAAACCGCTGGCAACAAAAGTGAGTACACCCCTAAGTGAAAATGTCCAAATTGTGCCCAATTAGCCATTTTTCCTCCCCGGTGTCATGTAACTCATTAGTGTTACAAAGTCTCAGGAGTGAATGGGGAGCAGGTGTGTTAAATTTGGTGTTTTCGCTCTCACACTCTCTCATACTGGTCACTGGAAGTTCAACATGGCACCCCATGGGAAAGAACTCTGAGGATCTGAAAAAAGGAATTGTTGCTCTACATAAAGATGGCCTAGGCTATAAGAAGAAACTGAGCTGCAGCACGGTGGCCAAGACCATACAGCAGTTTAACAGGACAGGTTCCACTCAGAACAGGCCTTGCCATGGTTGACCAAAAAAGTTGAGTGCACGTGCTCGGCGTCATATCCAGAGGTTGTCTTTTGAAAACAGACGTATGAGTGCTGCCAGCATTGCTGCAGAGGTTGAAGGGGTGGGGGGGTTAGCCTGTCAGTGCTCAGACCGTACGCCGCACACTGCATCAAATTGGTCTGCGTGGCTGTTGTTCCAGAAGGAAGCCCCTTTTAAAGATGATACACAGGAAAGCCTGCTAACAGTTTGCTGAAGACTAGCAGACTAAGGACATGGATTACTGGAACCATATCCTGTAGTCTGATAAGACCACGATAAACTTATTTGGTTCAGATGGTGTCAAGCATGTGTGGCAGCAACCAGGTGAGGATCACAAAGACAAGTGTGTCTTGCCTACAGTCAAGCATGGTGATAGGAGTGTCATGGTTTGGGGCTGCATGAGTGCTGTCGGCACTGGGAAGCTACAGTTCATTGAGGGAACCATGAATGCCAACATGTACTGTGACATTCTGAAGCAGAGCATGATCTGCAGAGCAGTATTCCAACATGATAACCACCCCAAACACACTTCCAAGATGACCACTGCCTTGCTAAAGAAACTGAGGCTAAAGGTGATGAACTGGCCAAGCATGTCTCCAGACCTAAACCCTACTGAGCATCTGTGAGGCATGCTCAAATAGAAGGTGGAAGAGCACAAGGTCTCTAACATCCACCAGCTCTGTGATGTTGTCATGGAGGAGTGGAAGAGGATTCCAATGGCAACCTGTGAAGCTCTAGTGAACTCCATGGTCAAGAGAGTTAAGGCAGTGCTGGAAAATAATGGTGACCACACAAAATATTGACACTTTGGGCACAATTTGGACATTTTCACTTAGGGGTGTACTCACTTTTGTTGCCGGTGGTTTAGACATTAATGGCTGTGTGTTGAGTTATTTTGAGGGGACAGCAAATTTACACTGTTATACAAGGTGTACACTGACTACTTTACATTGTATCAAAGTGTCATATCTTCAGTGTTGTTTCATGAAAAGATATAATAAAATATTTGCAAAAATGTGAGGGGTGTACTCACATTTGTGAGATACAGTATTGTCTGTTGTCTTTTCTTTTAAAATAATTATTTAAAAAATGTTTTTATTCAGTTGCAAAACAAATAAAGTATTATTATTATTATCATTATTATTGACATAATGCTATGGGAGCAATCTACAAGTAGTCTACCACAAGCTTTTATGAGGGGTCATTTTTAACCTTATTATTGAACAGTTAAAATATGTCAAGCCCAAAAACAATGCCCATTTTCACAGCTGATAACAAGAATTGTGCATACGTATGCAAAAAATTATGACAATGACATTAAATACATCCATCCATCCATCCATCGTCTACCGCTTTTCCGGAGGTCCGGGTCGCGGAGGCAGCAGTTCAAGCAGAGAAGCCCAGACTTCCCTCTCCCCAGCCACCTGCTCCAGCTCTTCAGAGGGGATACCAAGGCGTTCCCAGACTAGCTGGGAGACATAGTCTCTCCACCGAGTCCTGGGTCTGCCCCGGGGTCTCCTCCCAGTGGGACGTGCCTGAAACACCTCAAGTGGGAGGCGTCCAGGAGGCATCCTAATCAGATGCCCATACCACCTCAACTGACTCCTTTCAATGTGGAGGAGCAGCGGTTCTACTCTGAGCCTCTCCCGGATGACTGAGCTCCTCACCCTATCTCTGAGGGTGAGTCCAGCAATCCTACGGAGAAAGCTCATTTCAGCCGCTTGTATCCGCGATCTCGTTCTTTCGGTCATTACCCAAAGCTCGTGACCATAGGTGAGAGTAGGAACGTAGATTGACTGGTAAATCGACAGCTTTGCCTTAGAACTAAGCTCCCTCTTCACCACAACAGACCGGTACAACGTCCGCATCACTGCAGATGCTGCTCCAATCTGTCTGTCGATCTCTCGCTCCATTTTCCCCTCACTCGTGAACAAGACCCCAAGATACTTAAACTCCTCCACTTGGGGCAGGAGCCTGTCCCCAACCCGGAGAGGACAATCCACCTTTTTCCGGCTGAGGACCATGGACTCGGACTTGGAGGTGCTGATTCTCATCCCAGCTGCTTCACACTCAGCGGCAAACCGTCCCAGCAAGAGCTGTAGGTCATTGCTGGATGAAGCCAACAGGACAACATCATCTGCAAACAACAGAGATGAGATCCTGTGGTCACCAAGCATGACACCCTCCATTCCCTGGCTGCGCCTAGAAATCCTGTCCATAAAAATTATGAACAGGACCGGTGACAAAGGGCAGCCCTGGCGGAGTCCAACTCTCACTGGGAATGACTCCGACCGAGTGTTGGCAATGCGAACTAAACTCTCACAACGGTCGTACAGAGACCGAATAGCTCGTAACAACAAGCCCGATACCCCATACTCCCGAAGCACCCCCCACAAAAATCCACGAGGGACGCGGTCAAATGCCTTCTCCAAGTCCACAAAACACATGTAAACTGGTTGGGCAAACTCCCACGAACCCTCAAGAATTCTCGAGAGGGTAAAGAGCTGGTCCGATGTGCCACGGCCAGGACGAAAACCACATTGCTCCTCCTGAATCCGAGGTTCGACCAACGGCCGGACTCTCCTCTCCAATACCTTGGCATAGACCTTCCCAGGGAGGCTGAGGAGTGTGATCCCTCTAAAGTTGGAGCACACCCTCCGGTCCCCTTTTTTGAAGAGAGGAACCACCACCCCGGTTTGCCATGCCAAAGGCACTGCCCCCGACCTCCACGCAATGTTGCAGAGGCGTGTCAACCATGACAACCCAACAACATCCAGGGCCTTGAGGTACTCGGGGCGAATCTCGTCCACCCCCGGGGCCCGGCCACCAAGGAGATTTTTAACCACCTTGGCGACCTCAGCCCCTGTGATAGGCGAGTCATCCCCCTCGTCCCCAAACCCTGCTTCCTCTGTGGAAGGCGTATCAGTGGGATTGAGGAGATCCTCGAAGTATTCCTTCCACCGCCCGACGATATCCCCAGTTGAAGTCAACAGTGTCCCATCCGCACCATACACAGTGTGGACGGGGAGCTGCTTTCCCCTCCTGAGCCGCCGAACAGTTTGCCAGAATCTCTTTGAAGCCGACCGAAAGTCTTGTTCCATGGCCTCACCGAACTCCTCCCATACCCGGGTTTTTGCTTCAGCAACCACCCGAGCTGCACTCCGCTTGGCCTGCCGGTACACCTCAGCTGCTTCGGGAGTCCCACAAGCCAACCAAGCTTGATAGGACTCCTTCTTCAGCTTAATGGCCCCCCTCACCACTGGTGTCCACCACTTGGTTCGGGGGTTGCCACCACGAGATGCACCGACCACCTTGCGGCCGCAGCTCTGGGCTGCCGCTTCAACAACAGAGGTGGAGAACATGGCCCATTCAGACTCCATGTCTCCAGACTCCCTCGGAATGTGGTTGAAGTTCTTCCGGAGGTGGGAGTTGAAGACCTCCCGGACAGGGGCCTCAGCCAGACGCTCCCAGCACACCCTCACTATACGTTTGGGTCTACCAGGTCTGAATGGCTTCCTCCCCTGCCATCGGATCCAACTCACCACCAGGTGGTGATCAGTTGACAGCTCTGCACCTCTCTTTACTCGGGTGTCCAAGACATACGGTCGCAGGTCTGATGATACGATAACAAAATCGATCATCGACCTGCGGCCTAGGGTGTCCTGGTGCCAGGTGCACATATGGACACCCTTATGCTTGAACATGGTGTTCGTTATAGACAGACTGTGGTTAGCACAGAAGTCCAATAACTGAACACCACTCGGGTTCAGATCGGGCAGGCCGTTCCTCCCAATCACCCCCCTCCAGGTTTCACTGTCGTTGCCCACGTGCGCATTGAAGTCCCCCAGTAGGACAATGGAGTCTCCAGGAGGAGCACCCTCCAGCACCCCAGTCACAGACTCCAAAAAGGGTGGGTACTCTGAAACATCATTTGGTGCATAGGCACAAATGATGGTCAGGACCCGTTTCCCAACCCGAAGGCGCAGGGAAGCAACCCTTTCGTCCACCGGGGAAAACTCCAATATAGAGGCAGCAAGGTGGGGCGATACAAGAATACCTACCCCTGCTCGTCGCCTCTCGCCCGGGGCAACTCCAGAAAAGGCCAAGCTCCAGCCCCTCTCCAGGAGACTGGTTCCGGAACCGGAGCTGTGTGTTGAGGTGAGGCCAACTATATCTAGCCGGTATCGCTCAATCTCGTACACCAGCTCAGGCTCCTTCCCCACCAGAGAGGTGACATTCCACGTACCAAAAGCCAGTTTAGAAAGCTTGGGATCAGTCCGCCAAGGTCTCCGCCTTTGACTGCCACCTAATCCACATAGCACCGGACTTCCATGATCCCTCCTGCAGGTGGTGAACCTACTGGAGGGCGGACCCATGTAACTCCTTCGGGCTGAGCCCGGCCGGGTCCCATGGGTGGAAACCCGGCCACCAGACGCTAGCCTTCGAGCCCCTCCCCCAGGCCTGGCTCCAGGGTGGGGCCCCGGTAACCCCATACCGGGCGGGGTACACTGAATCCTTGATATACAATTTATCATGAGAGTCTGTTGGATCGTTCTTCGTCTGGCCCTTCACCCAGGACCAGTTTGTCTTGGGAGACCCTATCAGAGGCAAATTGCCCCGGACAACATAGCTCCTGGGATCACTGGGGCACGCAAACCCCCCCACCACGATAAGGTGACGATCCATGAGGGGGAATTTATCCAAAATGTAATGGAACCTTAAAAAGATGAACACTACTAAAACAAATAAATAATTGATAAATAAACGTTACAAGTTGTGATACATAAGCAAATAACATCAGGAGGTTTAGATAAAATTATTTCTATGGCAATAATAGAATTAAATACGACGTTAGATCCCTCTTTAAAAAAAATAACTATCCTCCCACTTTATGAAGCGTCATCACGTAAGTGACGTCCCTCTGCTCCTGTCCATGCTGCTAGCTCGCAGTTTCCTGATTGAGCAGGTAAGACAAACAGCTTTGTGACCACTCTGTTACTGTATTATCTGGGTTTTTGCGTTCACCGTGTGGTGTCGCTTAGAGGTACTGGCTGAAATTTGTGGTAGCATCTATAAACTTGTACTAACGGGAGCTTGTTTCCCCCCACAAAGCCGCCTAAGTTAGCTGGCTTTGCTAAGTTAAACGGTGAGTTGCGAGTCTTCACGCCTCATTCATGTTTTATAACTGCTCATCATTAACTTTGGCTTCTTTCAGCGGTGTCGAATGTAAATGCATTGATGTAATAATTTAACCTATGTAATCACAGCAAAGGGTGTTAAAAGTTTGCCTCAAAACGTACGTGCTAACTTTTCACTATTTTCTGATGTGTTATATTAAGCATGCGTGACTAAAACTGAAGGCGTTTACGGATGCATTTTGAGTTTTCATTACAAAAAAAGTATTGAGATTTTGCAACTCGTATGAGAGACGTTGCAACCCTAGGATGTTTGTTATCCTTAAAAAAAAAACCCATTGTTTACAGTTGATAAACTCATGATCAAAACTGATGTCATGATCAAGTCTCTTCCTTTTTGTGTCATTTGGGCTTGAAGCTACCTGCTTTGTTTGCTCAGTGTCCTTCATACATGTGGGCTCATCTGTAATGTTTAACTCCCTTTAAGGGTCGTTACATGAGAGTTTTACACCATGGTGCTGAATCCAGTCATTTCAAAGCTCGCTGGTAAACTGGTTGTGCTCGCCAGTGCTTCTCCAAGGAGACTGGAAATACTTCGCAATGCGGTATGAAACTTTCCTGATGACTGCCAGAGAACATAATATTCACAAGTTATCCTTCACCTTTTTCTTGACCTTGATTCTGCTTATTAGGTTTGTCTGCTGAGGCACATCTTTATTACTTTTATATTTTTCGATGCTTATTTGTTGGTTTTTGAAGTTTAAATATGTCTATTATGGTATGATGATGTCATTAGAACTTGTTCAGCGAACTCCTTCAACAGTTTTCAAGCTATGACTTTTTAAATTTCAGATAGTGTTTGTACATGTATTGAAGATGTGCATATTACAAGGATTTTGATTTTGGATCATTTTTCTGAAAATTACAAGTTTTAGAACTTTGTCATTTAAAAAAAAAATGCAATTTCAATCAAGGGTTCATGGTTTGTCCAGTGAACTCCCAACAGTTTTCAAGCTAGGACTTTTTTTACTTCACACAGTGTTTGTACATGTATTGAAGATATGCATGTTGTAGGGGGTTAACAGTAGAATATGCAGTATTTTCTATTTTCAAATATTCCAGAAATACTTAAAAATATGAGTGTAAAGAAACCTGTCTTTTGCTGTCATGCAAAATATGACAAATTATGATACTGCAGAGCTATGAATTCATTTATGATGTTTGCCGGGCTGATAAAGTGATAAATACCACTTTACACCAGCAGGGTGAGTATAAGTCAGTTTTCAGCTCTGAGTCAAAAATCTTGTGTTGTAACTTAATTTTGTTAGTTTCTAGAGTAGGGCAGAACATTACCAGTTAATTACTGGTTCAGCTGGAGTAGACAAACTTGAAAAAGTCATCATGGGTCATCAGTTTAAAAAAAACAACAACAAAACAAAAACAACTTCCTCAATTTGCTTCGGCTGAGTGAATGAAGATTCATTACTGCCATCTGGTGTTGCCAGTAATCACCTGCAGTTTCTACGTAATCCATGGTTGTCTGTCTGTGTTGGCTCTGCAATGGACTCGCCCAGAGACGCTGGGATAGGCTCCATCCCCACCCGTGATCCGAAAAGGATTAAGCAGTTAAAGGTGGATGGATGGATAGATAGTATTTCTGTAATATTTGAAAGTAAAAAATACTGTATATTCTACCTTTTAAACAAGGTTAAGTGTGTACAAATAATTAGCTTCATGAGTGTGCCTACATCAACCTAAAATATTGTGAAATACTGAATTTCATTTGTTAAAAAAGCTGACTAATCTCCAGTAAGAATGTAAATACAGTCAGATAAGATTAGGACAGTATAGTCTGAGCTTTATACATACATTTCAAATTAACCTCTTAGCATTCCAGGCAATTTCCAGCCAATGTGAAACATTCCACTGTGAATAGACTCTGGTCTTATTTAGTTATAGGAAATAAAATTGATGTTAAAATGGATGTATTTTAATTTTGTTTTGGTTGTTTGTTTAATTCAATTAGGGCTTGCGATTTGAAGTTGTACCATCCTGGTTTAAAGAAACACTCGATAAGGGACTTTTTAAATCGCCTCATGAGTATGCTGTTGAGACAGCCAAGCAAAAGGCCCTGGAAGTGGCCCGGAGGATGCCCTTTGTAAGTTGAACTCATTTTGTATGGCATAACTTATTATCATCCAGATGTTCTTAATGAGCATGTCCAATATCTCCATTTGTTTCAGAAACACTTGAAGACTCCAGACATAGTAATTGGAGCAGACACAATTGTGGTAAGATAAATCAAGTAATGTATAATTTGTGTATTGCCTAGAGTCCTAGATTTACATATGAATTCATGTAGGGTCTCTGCCTTACATTTACCTTTCTCACAGACTGTGGATGGGATGATTCTGGAGAAGCCAGCAGACAAAGATGACGCTTACAGGATGTTGTCGAGGTCAGTATCATAAACACAGTTTCAGAATCCACAAAAAAGATCTGATTTTTAGTAAGTTTTCTCTTCCTTATTTTTTTTTCCATTTCCCTTTCAGCTTGAGTGGCAAAGAGCACAGCGTATTTACTGGCGTAGCAATCGTCCTTTGCCATGAGAAGGAAAGTAAGTCTTAAATTTTCAGCAAAATGTAATTACAGAGTTCATGAATTCTATGTACAGTGTGAGTCTATATCCTACAATAACACATCCCAGTAGAATCACAGTCCACACTGCTACACTTATTGACAACCTGCTTGTTAATATTACTGATAAGAAAATAGAAAGTGGATTATTGATAAATTACATAAGTGACCATCTGCCAGTCTTTGCACTTATCCATGGCCACACGGGGGCCAATACAGAAAAAACTTTAAAATCTTTCAGATACAAATCACAAAATGCAATCAGTTCTTTTAAAGACCTGCTGACGCAAGACTGGACAAAAGTCTATGTACCAGATGTAAATGAAGCCTACGATATATTCATGAACATTGTAACCACTCTTTATGAAAAAAATTGTCCATTAGTAAAGAAAAAGCTTAAACAGAAATTTGACGATAAACCATGGTTTACCAAGGGATTACAAAAAGCGTGTAAAAAGAAAAAATTACTATATAAAGTTTTTCTAAAGAAAAGGACAAAAGAAGCAGAGCAGCGGTATAAAACATACAAAAATAGGTTAATATACGGACGTGGACAAAATTGTTGGTACCCCTCTGTTAATGAAAGAAAAACCCACAATGGTCACAGAAATAACTTGAATCTGACAAAAGTGGTAATAAATACAATTTCTATGAAAATTAAGCAATGAAAATCAGACAGTGCTTTTGAATTGTGGTTCAACAGAATTATTTTAAAAAACAAACTCATGAAACAGGCTTGGACAAAAATGATGGTACCCTTAACTTAATATTTTGTTGCACAATCTTTTGAGGCAATCACTGCAATCAAACGATTTCTGTAACTGTCAATGAGACTTCTGCACCTCTCAGCGGGTATTTTGGCCCACTCCTCATGAGCAAACTGCTCCAGTTGTCTCAGGTTTGAAGGGTGCCTTCTCCAGATGGCATGTTTCAGCTCCTCCCACAGATGTTCAATAGGATTTAGATCAGAGCTCATGGAAGGCCACTTTAGAATAGTCCAATGTTTCGCTCTTAGCCATTCTTGGGTGTTTTTAGCTGTGTGTTTTGGGTCATTATCCAGTTGCAAGACCCATGACCTGCGACTGAGACCAAGCTGTCTGACACTGGGCAGCACATTTCTCTGTAGAATACCTTGATAGTCTTGAGATTTCGTTGTACCCTGCACAGATTCAAGACACCCTGTGCCGGATGCAGCAAAGCAGCCCCAGAACATAACAGAATCTCCTCCATGTTTCACAGTAGGGACAGTGTTCTTTTCTTGGTATGCTTCACTTCTGCATCTATGAACATAGAGCTGATGTGCCTTGCCAAAAAGTTCCAGTTTTGTCTCGTCTGTCCATAGGACATTCTCCCAGAAGCTTTGTGGCTTGTCAACATGCAGTTTGGCAAATTCCAGTCTGGCTTTTTTATGATTTGTTTTCAACAGTGGTGTCCTCCTTGGTGGTCTCCCATGAAGTCCACTTTGGCTCAAACAATGACGGATGGTGCGATCTGACACTGATGTACCTTGACCTTGGAGTTCACCATGAATGTGTTTAAAGGTTGTTCTGGACTCTTTTGTTACCATTCGTATTATCCGTCTCCTCCTGCGGCCACGTCCAGGGAGGTTGGCTACAGTCCCGTAGATCTTATATTTCTGAATAATATGTGCAACTGTAGTCACAGGAACATCAAGCTGCTTGGAGATGGTCTTATAGCCTTTACCTTTAACATGCTTGTCTATAATTTTCTTTCTAATCTCCTGAGACAACTCTCTCCTTTGCTTCCTCTGGTCCATGTTTAGTGTGGTACACACCATGTCAACAAACAGCACAGTGACTACTTGTCACTTTAAATAGGCTAACTGACTGATATACAAGTTTGTAGACACCTGTGATGTTAATTAGAGGACACATCTTGGTTGAACATGTCCCTATGGTCACATTATTTTCAGTCTTTTCTGGGGTACCATCATTTTTGTCCAGGCCTGTTTCATGAGTTTGTTTTTTAAAATACTTCTGTTGAACCACAGTTCAAAAGCATTGTCTGATTTTCATTGCTTAATTTTCATAGTGTGGAGTGTGTAAATGAAGAGGCAGCTTCATGTCAGACGATTTATTACACACATCTCACAAGCACAGAACAGAATAACTGGTTACAGCAAGCACTCCTCTCTATGTATCAAAATCAAATCAAACTTTATTGTCATATTGCTGTACATACAACTGTAGTGCAGGCAAGATGAAATTGCGTTTCTCTCGGCATCCATATAAGAAGCAGTCACATCAAGTCACCTTCACAAGCTTCAAGGCACTTCCTCATACACAGCATGATATTTACACTACACTTTATTCAACCCCCTCTCACCCTCTTGGGCATTGTTCTCCCATGTGTATTCATTGTCTCTGTCTGAGGTGCGAAATAACCTGACTTCCATACCGCCCCCCCAGCATCTTAGATAGAACAATAGAATATCAGTCCACATGCTGTTTCGGCTTTGGTCTCCTCCCATATCTGCTGTAACTGGGGTTTACTGCCTCCGTGGCGCTGCTGTGCCGGTGGGGGGCTGCTGGGAGTGTGTCCGACTGCGGGTGAGCCGTGGTGGTGGTGGTGGTGGGGGTTTGCTCTGTCCGTGTGGCTGCTCTGATGAATCGTTCCCCTGGGGAGTCCTCCGTGGGGGTCTTCCACGCCGAGGGGCCCTCGCCAACAGCACTTACTCATCCGCCAATACAAAGGCGGGTTTGAGTCTGTCTATGCCAATTTTCTCCCATCTACCCCCCAAGTCTAGCACAAAATGCTTATCCCCTGTTTCCAACACTCTGAACGGTCCATCATAGGGTGGGCACAATGGAGGGCGGTGGGCGTCGTGTCTGACGAACACGAACTCCGCGTTCTTCAAAGTTTTAGGCACGAAAACACGCGGAAAACAGTGGTGGGCTGGGCCCGGCAGCGTGCCTGTGTTTGCGCTACGCTGCAAAAGCTGAGACGGGCAGCTGTCCGGCGTGGGATTATCTGGCAGAAATTCCCCGGGCAGCCGTAGGGGCTGCGCAAAAACCAGCTCTGCCGGGGAAGCTTCCAGATCCTCTTTTGGCAGGGAGCGCAACCCCAATAAAACCCACAGCAACCTGTCCACCCAATTTGCATCCGTCACTGAAGCCCTGAGTGCTGCTTTCAGTGATCTATGAAAACGCTCGCATAACCCATTGGCCTGTGGGTTGTACGCGGTTGTGCGATGAATTGTAACACCCAGGCTGCGGGCCATCGCGGACCAGAGTTCGGAAACAAATTGAGGGCCCCTGTCGGACGTAATGTCCGACAGGACTCCAAAACACGCCACCCATGCTGTTAAAAAAGTGCGTGCTACGTCTGCGAACGTGGTTGCCGCCAGTGGGACTGCTTCTGGCCAGCGCGTGGTGCGGTCCATCACTGTCAGGAGGTGCGTGCACCCCTGTGATGGCGGGAGGGGGCCCACAAGGTCCACGTGAACATGGTCGAACCTCTTAGCCGGTACCCGAAACGGCTACAAGGGAGCCTTCGTGTGTCTGTGTACCTTGGCTCGTTGGCATGCCACGCAGGCTGCAGCCTACTCTTTTACTTGTTTGCGTAGGCTCGGCCACACAAATTTCTCTCCCACCATTTTGACCGACGCGCGCACTCCTGGGTGCGCCAGAGTGTGAACCAACTCAAACACGCGGCAGCGCCACGCGACAGGGACCACCGGACGCGGGCGTCCCGTGGAGACATCGCAGATTAGGGGGGCATGCCGTCTTGCAGCACCCTGCTCTCCAGCCTTAACCCTGTTGGTCCAGACTGGAGCGCGCGCACATCTACATCGCTAACCTGCTCCGCGGCCATGGCTGCGTAATCTATCCCCACATAGACCGCGGCCATCACGGCGCGCGAGAGGCAGTCCGCCACCACATTCAGTTTACCCGACACATGCTGAATATCGGTAGTAAACTCTGAGATCGCAGCCAGCTGCCTCTGCTGCCGGCCCGACCACGGTTCTGAAACCTTGGTCATCGCGAACGTTAGTGGCTTGTGATCCACGAACGCGGTGAAGCTGCACCCTTCCAGCCAGAACTGGAAGTGGCGTATGGCCAGGTGGAGAGCCAGCAACTCCCTATCGAACGTGCTGTATTTACATTCGCTGTCGCGCAAAGTTCTGTTGAAAAAAGCGAGCGGCTGCCAAGCCCCGGCGACGTGCTGCTCTACGACAGCCCCTATGGCCACGTCTGAAGTGTCGGTGGTGAGCGCTATCCGGGCCGCCGGGTCCGGATGTGCCAGCAGTGCGGCATTTGCCAGGGCTGCTTTAACCTCCAAGAATGCCCGCTCTCGCTCCGGGGTCCATTCGACCCTATCTGCGGGTTTCTGTCTCTTGAGTGCGGCGTACAATGGTTGCATGAGCTGCGCCGCGCGGGGAAGGAAACTGTTATAAAAGTTCACCATCCCCAAAAATTCCTGCAGCGCCCTGACCGTCTGAGGCCAGGGAAAATCCGCCACGGTACACACTTTGTCAGGCAGCGTGATCGCTCCTTCCGGAGAGACGCGATGTCCCGAAAAAATCAATCTCTGTCACGCCGAACTGGCATTTCGCCGGGTTGATTATTAACCCGTGCTCCTCCAACCTCCGGAAAACCATCCTGAGGTGGGTTTTGTGTTCGTCTTTGGACGCACTGGCTACCAGGATATCATCCAGGTAGACGAACATGAACGGGAGATCGCGCAGCACTGCATCCATCATGCGCTGGAACGTCTGTGCCGCGCCTTTTAACCCGAATGGCATGCGCAGGAACTCGAATAAACCGAACGGAGTTACTACCGCTGTTTTGGGTATGTCCTCCGCGCGCACTGGGACTTGATGGTAACCGCGGACCAGGTCTATTTTGGAAAAAATGCGTGCTCCGGCGAGGTGGACGGAAAAATACTGTATGTGGGGAATCGGGTAGCGGTCGTGTGCTGTGGCATTGTTCAACCTGCGGAAATCACCGCACGGTCGCCACGATCCCTCAGCCTTAGGGACCATGTGTAGCGGGGATGCCCATGGGCTGTTTGAACGCCTGATGATGTCCAACCTTTCCAGGTTGGCGAACTCCTCGCGCGCTATGGCCAGTTTAGCTGCGTCCAAGTGCCGAGGTCTTGCAAAAACAGGCGGCCCGGTGGTGGTGATAAAGTGCTCCACCCCGTGCTTAGCGATGGCCGCCGAAAACGTCGGGACCGTGAGTGCTGGGAACTGAGTGAGCAGTGCGTGGAACTTACCGCCTGGAGCTGTGACGTTGGCTTGTGCTGTTGGCTGGGTCACTCGAGCTATACACGGGAGAGAGTCAAAGGACAGTGCATTAACCAGGCGCCTGTTAGCAACATCAACCAGTAAACCATGTGCACACAGAAAATCAGCCCCCAGGATATGGTAATTCAGTGCTGCTACGACAAAGGTCCACTCATATGTACGGCCGTGTAGAGATAAGATCAGTGTCCTCTCACCAAAGGTCTTAATTTCCGAGCCGTTTGCTGCCAACATCACGGGGCCGCTAGGTCCTGCCAGCCGGTCAGCGTAGGTCGGCTGGATGAAGCTCTTCTGGGCTCCGGTGTCCACAAGGAAACGCCTCCCCGAGCGCGCATCCGTCAAGTAGAGCAGCTTGTTCTCTTCACCGAGGGTCGCAGCTGCTACCGACCGCCGGCCTCGGTGTTTTCCCGAGCGCTTGAATTGGCACGGTGGCGCACATCTGCATGCGTTCTCTCTGAAGCGGCGGTGGTAGAAACAGAGCGTGTCTCTCTGGCGCTCCTTGGCCCCCGCTGCTGCTACCGTCGGTGGCTCCTCGCCTCCTCTGGTTGTCTTGCTGGGCTCCGCCGCTGCCGCGTTGACTGTGATCGCCCTGGTGGTGAGGATGATCCTGTCTGCCTCCTGGGCTAGCGCACGGTAGTCACGCGCGGCCAGCAACGGTGAATTGGCCAGAACCGCTCTCGCCACTGTTGGAAGGTTCCGGAGGAAAAGGTGGGCAAACAGAAAGTGCCCGTCGTCCGTGCCCATTAACGCCAGCATCTTCTCCATCAGGTCTATGGCTGACCCATCTCCTAACTCGGTCCGCGTCAGGAGCCTCTCTGCTCTCTCACATTCCGAGAGCGTGTAGCGCCGGGTGAGCGCAGCCTTGGGCGCCTCATATTTGTTGCTGGCTGGTGGCTGAGGCTCGCTACCTGCTGGGCTGTGCGGGAGTCCAGCGCTGCTACTACATGGTAGAACTTGGCGTCGTCTGCCGTTACTCCCCTGAGGGCGAACTGAGCCTCGGTGTGGTGGAACCAAGTGCGCGGGTTGTGCTGCCAGAAATCTGGTAGCTTGACTGAAACTGCACATGTGTTGCTGGGGGTTCCAGTCCTGGCTGTCTGTGGAATGGCTGCTGCGTCTCTGGGGCTTCCCGACTGGGCCGGCTCCGGGGTTCTCGCCTCATGTTCCATAATACGTCTTGGGTCACCAGTGTGGAGTGTGTAAATGAAGAGGCAGCTTCATGTCAGATGATTTATTACACACTCACATCTCACAAGCACAGAACAGAATAACTGGTTACAGCAAGCACTCCTCTCTATGTATCAAGTCACCTTCACAAGCTTCAAGGCACTTCCTCATACACAGCATGATATTTACACTACACTTCATTCAACCCCCTCTCACCCTCTTGGGCATTGTTCTCCCATGTGTATTCATTGTGTCTGTCTGAGGTGCGAAATAACCTGACTTCCATAATAGAATTTTTATTTATTACCACTTTTGTCAGATTCAAGTTATTTCTGTGACCATTGTGGGTTTTTCTTTCATTAACAGAGGGGTACCAACAATTTTGTCCACGTCTGTATATAATGAGATGTAGTAAAAGAGACTATTACAGTAAAGAACTGGAGAAAAACAGAGATAACACTAAAAATACATGGACAATACTTAACAATATTCTTGGAAATAAAAACAGAAAAATATAAGCTATCCAACCAATCTTTCAAAAAAAAACAAAAAAACAAAACGACTCAGAGTGTGAATGCAGTCTCACCTGCAGATGAATTTAATAAAATTTTGTTAACATTGGTCCTAATTTGGCACAAAAAATACCCATTACGGCACCTATAGGTGATACAATAAGCAAAAAGCATTGCTATAAAAGACTCCATCTTCATAAAGAACACAGATGAGAGGGAGGTCATTGAAATTGTTAAATTGTTTAAAACATCTACGGATTGTGATGGTATTGACATGCTTTTAGTCAAAAC
This sequence comes from Pholidichthys leucotaenia, assembly GCA_020510985.1. Lineage (NCBI taxonomy): Eukaryota > Metazoa > Chordata > Actinopteri > Cichliformes > Pholidichthyidae > Pholidichthys > Pholidichthys leucotaenia. The sequence goes on from CM035843.1 coordinate 97,616,641, forward strand.
TATCATTGATTGCTTAGTGAAGCCACTGACGTATATCTGTAACCTGTCTCTCCAAACAGGTATATTTCCCAATGCAATGAAAATAGCCAAAGTAATTCCGATATACACGATGGGTGACAGAGGGGAATTTTCAAACTAGTGTAGAAGATGTGTTTAAAGGATGAGGCTGAGTTTTATTTCTCAGGTTCAGCTTTATTAACAGAACACATCTCTAGCATTCTCAAAGCAGGAAAAGAGACAGAACACTATCACATCACGCTCTTATACTTCTGGAGCATCGAAACTTAAGTCATATGGTGCTTTAGCAAACATACAGTCACATGGTACTTAATCCCAGTCACAATGCAACTCTTTGATCATTCACCATTGTCTCTTATTCTTCGATGATCTGGAAATCCCTCTGGGGCATCTTCTCTGAGACAAAGGCTGAATCTCACACCTCCTCGTTATCTCCTGCAGATCCAGACTTCTTTGTCCCTCAAGACGTGAAGCACCAATAAACATACAGCCATACATTTGTGGAAAATATGAACCCAACATATGCGCCACATGACACCCCCCAAACGTCTACTATGGGACAAAACATACTCAGAGATGCATGACATGAAAACATTATCACATAACCAAAAATCAATCCACCCGTTGCCTAGGTCTTAACCTCCTGCCGAATCTGCTGTAAACTGGCTTTGCTACTTCTGCAGCGTCTTCCTGCACCTGTGGATTAGAACTGTTAGCACATCTCTGTGGGAGCTCTGGGGGATGCCTTCTCGGAGGCCTGCCACGGCGGGGGGTCCTCGCCAACTGCACAGGTTCATCAGCCAGAACAAAAGCGGGTTTGAGTCTGTTTATGCAAATCAACTCCTTTCTCCCACCTAAATCTAGCAAAAAATGCTTCTCACCTGTTTCCAGCACTCTGAAAGGTCCATCGTAAGGCGGGCGCAAACCTGGGCGTTGCGCATCATGTCTAACAAAGACAAACTCCGCATTTTTTAAAGCCTTCGGCACAAAAACTCGTGGGAAACCATGATGAACCGGACCAGGGAGCGTGTTTGACCCTGTACCGCTCTGCAACAGCTGAGCGGGGGGGGCAATTTGGTGCAGGGTTGTCGGGAAGAAATTCCCTTGGCAAACAGAGAGGTTGTGCAAAAACTAACTCAGCTGGAGAGGCCTGCAAATCCTCCTTAGGTGCATAACGCAACCCCAATAAAACCCATGGAAGTTTGTCTACCCAATTTGTATCCGTAAGTGACGCTCTGAGGGCTGCTTTCAACGACCTATGAAAGCGTTCGCACAAACCGTTAGCCTGGGAGTTATACGCGGTAGTGCGGTGTATCTTCACCCCTAAGCTGCGGGCCATCGACGACCATAATTCGGAAACAAATTGAGGACCTCTGTTGGACGTTATGTCCGACGGAACTCCAAAACGCGCAACCCAAGCTGTTAAAAACGCTCGTGCGGAACTTCCGGGAAGATGGCGGAGAGACATAACGCTTAAACAGAGAGCTCTCCCTAGCCGGATTAAAAATCATCGGTAAATGGCCAACTCGACATAAGCGGATCAATAAACTAAGGGATGAAAACACGAAGGAGCCGGGCACAAGGACAAAAGCAGGGTAAAATTAAAGAATTCCTCTTCAACAACGCAGGAGAAACCGCTGAACACGAGGCCCAAAAAAACGAGGTGACTGCAGCAGAGAAAATGGAGGACGCAAAACTCGATACCATGAACACTGGCATCGCCAGTTTGAGTAAAGAGTTGAGAGACTTCAAGCAGCAGCTACAGCAGGATTTAGCGGCTCTTAAGGAGGAGCTGAAAAAAGAGATTAAGGAGGAAATTATGGGCCTCCGAAGAGAAATGGAGCGCAAGCTAGCAGAAAACATGGAGGAGCTGCGCTCTCAGCGGGCGTGTATGACAGAAGCACAGGCCTGAATATCGGAGCTGGAAGATTGGAAGAGCGAGGCAAGCGAACAGCTACAGACCCTGACGGCACAAACGCAGAGGATGCAGGAGAAAATAACTGACTTGGAGAGCAGGTCCAGACGGGGCAATATACGCATCTTTGGGATCCCGGAGGGCATTGAAGGCAACTCGATGACGAAATTCATGGATCAGTTCTTAAAAAAAGAGCTGGAGCTGCCCGATGAAGTGGATCTGCAGATTCAACGAGCGCACAGAGCCTCGGCACAGAACCCGAAGCCAAGCTCTCCACCCAGGTCAGTTGTGGTAAACTTTCTGAAATACGACATAAAGGAAAGAATCCTGACACAAGCGTGGAAAAAAAAGATACGAATCGGCGACAAACAGATATTCTTTGATCATGACTACCCGACAGAAATTGTGCAGCAGCGGAAGAAGTATGCCAACATTAAAAAAACGCTGAAAGAGAAAAAAATTAGATTCCAAACGCCACTAACGAAGATGAGGATTCATTGGGAGGACGGCGTAAAAACCTACAACACGGCCAGAGAGGCAGCGCGGGACATGATGGAGCGGGGCCTTGTGGTGAACGTGCCGGAGGAAGCGGCTAGAGCAGCGGCGGCCCTGAACGCATCACGACAGCCGGAGTGGAGGCGAGTGAACGGCAGAAGAAGGGGGAGAGACGTGGAGCAGCGGGCCCAGTAAAAACTACAAGGCTTTCAACTGAAAGCCTAGATCATAACAAAGATTAAGAAAGGCACAGAAGAAATGAAGGCCAAGAAGACAAGGTAAAAGAGAAACAGACGGCTAGGAGAGGTTTAAGTGATATTTGTTAGACATTTCTAGACTAATGACTATTACTTGGATAGTAACTAGAGGTCTAGGGAGGGCCCTTCACTCTGTGAGGACAATCCCTCCACCCACCAACAGGGACCAGTGGGCAGAAGAAAGGCCCAAAGTACGGAGGTCGAGATTTTTTTATTTTTTTTTTTTTATTTAAGTTTTTGTAAAGGGTATACAGGTCGTTACAGCAATGCATTGTTTACATTTTCATCACATGTTCCCTTATTTTCTGATATCTGACAACATTGGAAGATTAATTCTTACAACACCCCTTTTTTTTTTTTTTTAAAGTGAAAGAAAAAGTGAAATTAAAGAGAAAAAAAAAAAAAAAAACAAATAAAAAAAAAACCCAAACAAACCAGTAAAAAAACAAACAAAAAGAAAAAGTAAGTAAATAAAGATAAAAGAGCATCTGAGTAGCATTGGAACAAAGAGCAGAACCATTATTGAAATGGTATTTGTCAAAGATTAGATCTAATGGAAGACACATATGCGGTCCAGGGTTGCCAAAAGTTCATGAACACATCCATGTCCTGTCTCAGTGCGAATGTCAACTTTTCCATCGAGTAAATGTCTTGGATCACGTTAGTCCAATCTTCAGGTGTAGGACAGTCCTTCAACATCCATTTTTTAGTTAGAGCTTTTTTGCTTGCCAATATTAAAACATTGAATAAGTATTTTTCTCCTCGTCTTTCCAGTGAGTCCGGTAGTAAACCCAAATACAAAGTTACAAAAGAAAAGGGAACTGTAATTTTGAATATTTTCCCCAATATTGTCTGTACCTTGGTCCAATATTGGTGGATAACTGGGCATGACCAAAACACATGAAAATGATTTGCAGTCTTTTCACCACACAAGCGCCAACAGTTCAATCCCTTATGGGTAAATTTGTTTTGTGCAGGTGTTCTGAAAAATCTTGCCAAGTTTTTCCATCCAAATTCTCTCCACTGCAGGGATGAGGTACTTTTCCATTGCTGTTTATTTAGCTTTTCCCATATTTCCAGTTGTAAAGTGAAATTCCCCTCTTTTTCCCATCTCTCTTTTATATAAGATGTGTTGTCTCCTTTTAAGTCTTGAAGACCTTGGTATATTTTAGAAATGTATCTGATCCCTGGGATCCCTTTATATGCCATTAAGAAGACCTTCAGAACACCTGACTGGGCCCTTTCCAAAACCTCCTTTTTAAGTATATTGTTTATGTGGTGTCTAAGCTAGGAGGTCGAGATTTTTTAATGTGTTTTTATATAAATATGTGTTATTTTTGTTGTTAAAGGGGCTAGGAGCACAAGTTAAAAAAATGGAAAAACATGAATATGGGTAAAAATCTTAAGATAATGACACTAAACGTGAATGGTCTGAACTCACCTGTTAAAAGGGAAAGAATAATAAGAAAATTCAAGAAGGAAAAAGCCGAAATTATATTTATGCAAGAGACACATTTGAGCAAGACAGAACATGTGAAACTAAAGAGATTTGGCTATAAGAACTCCTACTACAGTTCATTTAAGGGAGGAACTAAAAGGGGGGTTATGATACTAATTTCAAACAAAATACAATTTGAATGTGAACAGGAAACCCAGGATGAAGAAGGCAGGTATGTAATAATAAAGGGAAGAATAGATGGTATGCAGATCACATTAGTGAACATCTATGCCCCACCAGAAAGTGACAAGGGTTTTTTTCAACATCTGTTTGATCTCATAGCAACACACAGTGAAGGAGTCCTAATTTGTGGAGGAGACTTAAATGCTGTCATGGATCATGAAGTTGATACAACAAGTGTTAAGAAGACAAAAAAAACATGTAACAAAGTTCATAAGAACCTCACTGGCAGAAATGGGTATGGTAGACATATGGAGGGACCTGCACCCACTCGAAAAAGACTATACACATTATTCAGCAGTCCATAAAGTACACTCTAGAATAGATTACTTCCTTATGAATGAAGGTGACAGACACAGGGTGAGAAATTGTCGGATTGGAGGGGCAGAAATATCAGATCATAATCCTATATACATGGAAATATATTTAAACAATAGAAAACGACAAACAACATGGAAACTTAATGTAGGACTGTTAAATGATGATAAAATGAAAGAAAGAATAAAAGTAAACATAAACGAGTATATCCAAGAGAATGACAATGAAGAAGTGGACCCAACAATACTATGGGATGCACTAAAAGCCGTGTTAAGAGGTAAATTAATTGTTGAAACAGGAAAAGCAAATAAGACTAAACTGGAAGCATATGAACAAAGATGTGAGAGACTGAGGGAACTAGAACGTAAACATCAAAGCACAAATGACCCAAAAATATATCAAGAAATTAAAGAAGAAAAAATAAAGATAAAAGAAACACAAATGGATGAAATTGAAAGGAAAAATAGATATCTAAAGCAAAAATATTATGAAACGGGACCAAAAGCCACAAAACTGCTGGCAAAACGGTTAAGAAAACAACAAACAATGAATAATGTATATAAGATTAAGGACCCCACCACAAATAAAACCACAGTTAACCCAGAAAACATCGAAGAAATATTCCATAATTTCTACCAAGAACTATACTCGCAACCTGAAGAAACAAATACTAAAGATATTAAAAAATTTCTATGCACATTGGACTTGCCATCAATAGGAAATCAACAAAATGAAAAGCTAACAGCAGAAATAACAACACAAGAGATTAGAGATGTGATTAAGTCACTTAAAAACGGTAAATCACCAGGTAGTGATGGCTACCCATCTGAGTTTTATAAACTGTTTATAGAAGAACTCACGCCACAACTCCTAAAGTCATTTAATTGGACGTTGAACAACAACAAAATACCTCCATCATGGAACGAAGCTATTATTTCAGTTATTTTAAAGCCAGGGAAAGATAGAGAACAATGCGGAAACTATAGACCAATCTCTTTATTAAATGTGGATTATAAAATATATACAACAATTATATGTAAACGAATAAAGACATTCTTGACGGAATTGATGAGGATGATCAAACTGGTTTCATAGAGGGACGCCAAACACATGACAATATCAGGAGAACAATACATATAATTAATCAAATACATAAAGAAAAGAAAAGCGCAGTAATAATGAGTTTAGACGCAGAAAAAGCATTTGACAGGGTTAACTGGAAATTCCTATATAGTGTGCTGGAACGCTTTGGATTTAACGAAAAATCAGTACAATGCATAAGGACGCTGTATCAAGAACCTGTGGCAAGAATCAAGATAAACGGTAGCTTAACAGACAAAGTAAATATACAAAGATCAACTAGGCAGGGATGCTGCTTATCGCCCACCTTGTTTGCTCTGTTCATAGAGCCACTGGCTCAAGCGATACGACAAAATAAGAAATTAAAAGGTGTAACAATAAAGGGGGCGGAACACAAGATTGGGCTATTTGCAGACGATATTATAGTTTACCTTGAACAACCAGATGAATCAGTAATGGAAATGATGAACTTGATAGAAAATTTTGGAAAATTATCAGGATACAAGATAAACATAACAAAAACACAAATACTGACATTCCACTATAACCCTCTAAACCAGATAACTGATAAGATCAAACTAAACTGGAAACAAAAAGAAATAAAATACCTTGGAGTGAACATACCTAAAGATCTAAGCAAAATCTATAAAGCAAACTATGATAGGTTGGAACAAGAAATAAAAAAAAGATATTGATAGATGGTCAATCTTAAATATGGATCTGAATTCAAAAATTGAGACAGTCAAAATCAGCATACAACCTAGATTACTTTACCTCTTCCAGGCTCTACCAACAGAGATTCCAGATGCCCAGTTCTCAAAGTGGGACAGGATGATATCGAGATTTGTTTGGGGAGGTAAAAAGCCAAGAGTGAAATATAAAACTCTCCAGTTACCAAAAGAGAAAGGAGGCATGGGCCTACCGAGTCTAAAGGAATATTACTACTCAGCACAAATAAGATATATCATATGTTGGTGCGACGAGGGATATGAGGCAAAATGGAAAGAAATGGAAAAGGAAATTGAGGGACTCCCAGTACAAAGCATAATAGGAGATAAAGATGCATATAAGCAAATCAAACAAATAGACCCAATCACTAAATTTACTTTGGAACTGTGGTATAAAATAGTACAAAAGTATAATATAAAGGAAGACATAAAACTATTGAAATGGGTAGCATTTGACAGTCAGTTTGAACCGGCAAAACAAGATAGGGGATACAAAAATCTGGTGAACAAGGGAATCACAGCATGGGGCAATATCGGAAAAAAAAGATCTCGGGAGCTTTGTAAACATCAGGAGAAAATTTAAACTAGAAAAATCGGAATTCTTCAGATATCTGCAGATGAGAGACTATTATATGAAGAAGATTAGGCATAACCTCCAAACAGATGTGAGCGAGATTATACAATTCATTTTAAGCTCATATACAGGAAATAAAATAAGAATTATTTCAAAGCTATATCAGAAACTTATGGCAAACAATCATTCAAGTAACTATATAAAGGAGAAATGGGAGAAAGAGCTCAATTTAAACATAACAGAAGAAAGCTGGCAGGAAATATGGAAAACACAACACACATCAACAAATTCAAGGACATGGAGGGAATTTGGATGGAAAAACCTGATTCGCTTTTTCATTACACCACAGATTCAAGGAAAATATACAAATACCCAATCTTTATGCTGGAGGGGATGTGGGGCTCAAAATGCAGACCACTCACATATGTTTTGGAAATGCTGCAAAATCTCATCATTCTGGAAATCTATACATATGACAATACAGAGGATATTAGGATATAATATACCAATGAACTGTAACCTGATGTACTTATGTGATCTTAAAAGAGACAATGTTATACAGGCTGAGGACAGATATCTAGTTAAAATCTTGTTGATTGCATGTAAAAAAACAATCACAAAAAAATGGCGATCAGAAGTTCTTCCTGACCAAGAGCAATGGACTGACATTGTTGAGGACATACGTATGATGGAAAAACTAACATATCGACAAAGAATGCAAGAAGGACTATGGGAAAAAAAATGGCGGAAATGGACACACTACAAAGTGCAACAACGAGACAGAAATTGAAAGAATAACCAAAGACGCTGGAAAAACCAGAAGAATTAAGAGATGGAAACTAAAAACTTGATGCTCCAACATTTGTCCCCCCCCCCCTTTTTTTTTTTTTTCCTTTCTTACCCTAGCCCCTTTGTTTTTAAATGTAGACTGTGATCTGAATGCAATATATATGATGAAAAATGAATACAAATCTAAGTTACAAAAAAAAAAAAATGCTCGCGCAACTTCTTCCGCTGTGGTTGACGCCAGAGGAACCGCTTCTGGCCAACGCGTGGTGCGATCCACCATCGTCAAAAGGTGTGTGTGCCCCTGTGACGACGGAAGGGGGCCCACCAAGTCAACATGCACCAGATCAAAACGCTTAGCCGGAATGTGAAAAAGCTCCAAAGGAGCTCTAGTGTGCTTGTGTATTTTGGCTCGCTGACACGCTACGCAGGCTGCTGCCCATTCCTTGACCTGTTTGCGCAACCCGGGCCAAACGAATTTCTCCCCCACCATCTTAATCGACGCGCGCAACCCCGGGTGCGCGAGAGAATGGATCGAGTCGAAAACGCGGCGGCGCCACACAGCTGGAACCACGGGGCGGTGCCGTCCCGTGGAGACATCGCAGATTAGGGGGGGCATACCAATTTGCTGCACCCTGTGCTCCAGCCTTAGCCCTGTTGGTCCAGACTGGAGCGCGCGCACGTCCGCATCGCTAACTTGCTCCGCGGCCATGGCTGCATAATCTAAACCTACGCGGACCGTGGCTGCGCGCGCTTCCGCGTCGCTGCCACGGCTACAGACTCTGCCCCCACGGGGCCTGGCGTTGCTATGGCACGCGAGAGACAGTCTGCCACTACATTATGTTTACCTGCGACATGCTGGATATCGGTGGTGAACTCCGATATCGCGGCTAGCTGCCTTTGCTGCCGGCCTGACCAAGGTTCAGAAGTCTTGGCCATTGCAAAAGTTAGCGGCTTGTGGTCCACAAACGCAGTGAAACGGCGCCCTTCCAGTCAGAACTGGAAATGGCGGATGGCCAAGTATAGGGCCAAAAGCTCCCTGTCGAACGCGCTATATTTACGCTCGCTATCGCGCAAGGTTTTGCTGAAAAACGCGAGCGGCTGCCAGGTCCCTGCCACGAACTGTTCAACGACCGCCCCCACTGCTAAATCGGAAGCGTCAGTAGTGAGCGCCATGCGGGCTGTTGGAACTGGGTGTGGTAACAAAACGGCGTTTGCCAGGGCTGATTTGACCTGGGCGAAAGCGCGCTCTCGCTCCGGAGACCATTCGACCTTATTTGTGGGCTTTTGTTTTTTTAGTGCAGTGTACAATGGTTGCATGAGCCGCGCTGCGCTTGGGAGGAACCGGTTATAAAAATTAACCATTCCCAAAAACTCCTGCAGCGCTTTGACCATTTGAGGCTGGGGAAAATTTGTTATTGCGCTTACTTTATCAGGCAGAGGGATCGCCCCTTCTGGCGAAACGCGATGCCCCAAAAAATCAATTTGCGCCACCCCAAACTGGCACTTCGCTGGGTTAATTATTAACCCATGCTCTGCCAGCCTCCGAAAAACTGCTGTAAGGTGACTTTCGTGTTCGTCTTCGACCGTGCTGGCTACCAAAATGTCGTCCAAGTAGACGAACACGAAAGGGAGGTCTCATAAAACTGCATCCACCATGCGTTGAAAGGTCTGCGCAGCACCCTTGAGACCAAACGGCATGCGCAAAAACTCAAAAAGCCCGAAAGGAGTTATTACCGCTGTTTTGGGTATATCCTGAGCGCGCACTGGGACTTGATGGTACCCACACACCAAATCAATTTTAGAAAAAATGCGCGCCCCCGCCAGATGAACTGAAAAATCTTGGATGTGCGGAATCGGGTAGCGGTCGTGTGCTGAAACGTTGTTCAACCTGCGGAAATCACCGCAAGGTCGCCACGAGCCGTCAGCCTTTGGGACCATGTGTAGCGATGAAGCCCAGGAGCTTTTAGAGCGTCTAATGATACCCAGTTTTTCCAGGTTGGCGAACTCCTCTCGCGCTATAGCCAGTTTAGCTGAGTCCAAGCGGCGAGCTTTTGCAAAAACGGGCGGCCCAGTAGTAGTGATAAAATGCTCCACCCCATGCTTAGCCACCGTCGCCGAAAACGTTGGGACTGTGAGCGTTGGAAACTGAGTGAGCAGTGCATGAAACTTACCACCCGCAGTTGTGACGTTGGCCAGTGCAGCAGGCGGGGCCACCCGAGCTGTGCAGGGAAGAAAATGGAAAGACAGTGCATTAACCAGACGTCTATTAGCAAGATCAACCAATAAACCATGTGAGCACAAAAAATCAGCCCCTAACATGTTGAAACTGACTGCCGCTACAATAAAGGTCCACTCAAATGAACGGCCCTGTAAGGACAGAAGCATAGTCCTCTCACCGAAGGTCTTAATCGCTGAGCCGTTCGCTGCTGACACTGACACCCAGGGAACTTCAGACGGCATCAGCCGTTCCGCGTAGGTAGGCATGACGAAACTCAGCTGGGAGCCCGTGTCCACGAGGAATTGTTTCCCTGAGTGTGCATCTGTCAGGTAAAGCAGCTTGTTCTCCTCCCCGAGGGTCGCAGCCGCTACCGACCCCCGGTCTTGGCGTTTCCCGGACGCTTGAAGTGGCACGGTGGGAGGCACCTGTGTGCCCTCTCTGCAAAACGGCGATGGTAGAAGCACAGGCCGTCATCAGCTCCGCGTCGCCTGGTACCTGTCGCCGCCGTCGTCGGTGCGTCTGGTGCCGCAACCACTGGCCCCAAGCCGTCTCCGGGCGTCGCTCCTAGCTCAGCTGCCGCGGCCGAAACCGCGCTCCGCTTGTGGGCATCGACGAGTCGCTGCGCCTCCTTGCTCAACCCATGGTAGTCTCACTTGGCCAATCGGGGTGAATCTGCCAGGGTCACTCTCACCGCTGGCGGCAGGGTCCGGAGGAAAAGGTGGGCGAAAATAAATTCGCCGTCCTCGGAGTCTTTCAGCCTCAGCATCTTCACCATTAGGTCCACAGGTCTATCGTTCTCCGACTCCGTCAACGTTAGGAGCCCCTCTGCTCGCTGTTGCACAGAAGGGGTGAAATGGCTGATCAGCGCGTCCTTCAATGCGCTGTACTTGTCGCTGTCCGGTGGGTGGTTGACCAGATCTTCCACCCTCTGGACCGTGTGACTGTCCAGCTTCGCCACCACATGGTAGAATTTTGTGTCGTCCTTCGAGATTCTCCGGAGGTTGAACTGCGCCTCGACTGCGCTGAACCAGGAGCGCGGGCTATGCTGCCAGAAATCGGGCAGCCGGAGTGTGGAAGCAGCCATCAGGCTGGCTTCCGCCGAGCTCCGCTCGGGAGAATTCTCTCTGCTCATTCTTTGTCGTAGGGTCACCAGTGTAGAAGATGTGTTTAAAGGATGAGGCTGAGTTTTATTTCTCAGGTTCAGCTTTATTAACAGAACACATCTCTAGCATTCTCAAAGCAGGAAAAGAGACAGAACACTATCACATCACGCTCTTATACTTCTGGAGCATCGAAACTTAAGTCACATGGTGCTTTAGCAAACATACAGTCACATGGTACTTAATCCCAGTCACAATGCAACTCTTTGATCATTCACCATTGTCTCTTATTCTTCGATGATCCGGAAATCCCTCTGGGGCATCTTCTCTGAGACAAAGGCTGAATCTCACACCTCCTTGTTATCTCCTGCAGATCCAGACTTCTTTGTCCCTCGAGACGTGAAGCACCAATAAACATACAGCCATACATTTGTGGAAAATATGAACCCAACATATGCGCCACACTAGGCCTATTTCACTATTGCCGCAATTTTTTATTTTTTTATTTTTTTTTTTGTTACTTATTTGTACCCGTAGGTAGACTTGGTTTGCAGTCTGGTGACAAGCCACCGGCTGCTGGTCGCTGCGTGCGCGAGCGCCCTAAACCTACATGTTTTTGGCGTGCGGGAGGAAACCGGAGAAATCCCGGAGTAAACCCGCGCAACACGGGGAGAACATGCAAACTCCACACAGCTCACTGTTGGTCGGGGGCTGGGATCGAACCCACGATCTCATGATCCCCGCGGTCCCCCGGCCGAGGGTAAAACTGTGCTGTCACAGTGCTAAACCACTGCGCCACCGTGCAGCCCATTTTCTAAGCTACTCGAAAAAATATTGTGTGAGAGAATTGACAACTTTATAATGAAGAATAATTTATTGCGTGAGCAACAGCATGGGTTTCGACACAAGAGGACAACTGCATTTGCTCTAATGGAATTTATAGAAAAAATATCAACTGCTGTAGAAAATAAAGAGTATTCAGTTGGGGTATTCCTGGATCTTAAAAAAACATTTGATACAATGGATCATAAATTATTGTTAAAGAAACTACAAAATTATGGTATTGGGGGGTAGCACTGTCCTGGTTATGTAGTTACTTAAAGAACAGATATCAGTATGTATGTGTTGGTAGCAAAAACTCACAGTTACTGAAGGTTACTTGCGGAGTCCCACAGGGTTCAGTTTTGGGGCCATTGTTATTCAATATGTACAGTATATAAATGATATATGTAAAGTTTTGAAAAAAAATGGATTTAATACTGTTTGCAGATGACACTAATTTATTATGCAGTGGAAGCAATTTGGAACAACTTTTGGATACACTTGGAAAGGAATTAGGAAAGTTCAAACTGTGGTTTGAGTCAAACAAATTAACGCTCAATTTAAGTAAGACAAAATTTATAATTTTTAACAACCATCACAACAACTCAGTATCAAAACAGTGTAAATGGTATAGAGATTGAAAGGGTATCTGAAATTAAATTCCTTGGAGTAATAATTGATATTAAACTGTGTTGGAAGTCACATATTAATTATATTAAAAGTAAAATATCCAAATCAATCGCAGTACTACACAGAGTGAAATATTTGCTGAATCAACCCACACTATATACTTTGTATCATTCATTAATACTCCCTTACATGACATATTGTACTGAAGTATGGGGAAATACATATAAAACAAACATATATCCAGTCTTTATGCTTCAGAAGAGAGCCATTAGAATAATAAACAAAGCTGCTTACAGGGAACCAACAAACCCACTTTTTCTTAAATTAAAAGCTCTCAAGTTGAAAGATCTGGTTGATTTTAAAACTGCAGTAATAATGTTTAAAGCGAAGAATCTATCACTGCCCACACATAGCCAAAAGTTGTTCCAAATAAGGGAGAAACAATATCATTTCAGAGGAACATGTATATTTTCAAAAACCTTCAGTGAGAACTACTACCAAGTAACACTGTGTTTCAGTGCAAGGAGTCAGACTGTGGAACGCTTTTGGACCTGAATTAAAATCATGTACAACGCTTGGACAATTTAAACAAAAACTAAAGGAAGAAATACTCCAAACATATATATACAAAACGACATGTAAAATCACATAAGGATTGTCATATCCAGTCTGTGTTGTGCTGTTGCTTAGTTTTTTGTCATGTTTTGTCTTGGCTTTGTTCTGATTTGTAATCACTTTTATTTTATTTTCCTTTTGAATTCTTAGATGGAATACGGGTGGGCAATATAAGCTGCAGCTTCAGCCATCACCCATTTCGGATAACTTATGTTTAATTGTATAATCTGAGGAGTTATTGTTTAACTTGACCTTGTTGGATTTTTTTCCCCTTTGTTATATTATTCTGTTCCTTTCTTTTAATCTTGCAGCAAAGACATTGAGTTGCTAGCTGTTAGCATGCGGCCTACCTATCTCCCGAGGGAATACTCACACGTGATCTGCATTGTTATTTATGCAAATCCGACTGCGAACGCGGGGACAGCGCGTGACGTCATTCACTCAGTAACTGGCAGGCTGCTGACAGAACACCCAGATGCTCTTCTCCTCATCTCCGGTGATTTCAACCATATTTCACTGTCCTCCATCCTGCCCACGTTCACCCAGTATGTCACGTGCCACACTAGAGACAATAAAACACTGGACTTATTCTAGGCTAACACTACGGAGGCGTACACCTCATCACCACTCCCCCCACTCGGGAGATCGGATCACAACTTGGCTCATCTCCAGCCGGTGTACAAACCCCTAGTACACAGACAACCTCCGGTCATGCGCATGGTGAAGATATGGTCAGAGGAGGCAATGGACGCTCTAAAGGACTGTCTTGAAACCACTGCCTGGGAACAGCTCTGCGATCCACATGGTGAGGACATCGATGGCTTCACTCACACCATCACGGACTACATCAACTTCTGTGTAGACAACACCGTACCCACCAAGACAATATGGTGTTGCTCGAACAACAAACCCTGGATCAACCCTGAGATAAAAACACTTCTGAGAGAGAAGAAGAGGATCTTCAGGTCGGGGAACAGGGAGATGCTGAAGTCCGTACAGAGGGAGCTGAGGAGGAAAATCAGAGAAGGCAAGGACAGCTTCAGGAAGAAGATGGAGGACAGGCTGCAACAGAGCAACATCAGCGGGGTCTGGAGAAACCTTAAAACCATCTCTGGGCTCCAGAATACCTCCTCCCAGGCTACGGGGGGGCAGGGAGTGGGCGAACAATCTGAACCTGTTTTTTAATAGGTTTGACCAACCGCCCTCCCCCCCGACTGCACACCAACCACTGCTGCCTCTAAAGTCATCGAGACCTGCTGTCCACACCCCACTCCACCAACACCCCCCCACTCCCAGCACACAGCCCCCCAACCTGACCCTCACTAAGACCCAGGTGAGGACGGAGCTGAGGAAGATCAAGGCAAGGAAGGCCTCGGGACTGGACGGCATCAGTGCGAAGCTCCTCAAGTCCTGCACAGACCAGCTGTGTGGGATTGTGGAGCACATCTTCAACCTGAGCCTGAAGGTGGGGAGGGCACCACAGTTGTGGAAAACATCTTGTGTGGTACCTGTACCAAAGACTTCCCACCCCAAAGACCTGAACAGCTACAGACCAGTGGCCCTGATGTCTCACATGATGAAGACCCTGGAGAGACTGCTCCTTGCTCACCTCCGCCCCCTGGTGGGACCAGCGATGGATCCACTCCAGTTCGCCTACCAGCATGGCATTGGGATGGAGCAGTCCTTCTCAAATAGTGGGGCCGCGTGTGACCCCGGGGAACAGGCTTTGCTTTTGCCGTGTAAAGTGTAATTGCACATCCACGGCAGCAGGTGGTGCAGTGGCGCTCTCATTGTCAAAGTCTGTGCGGGAGTTTAAAACTTTTTAAATTGCTGTCAACAAACCCCTCGAGAGACACCATGGAGAAATATTTAACAGTAACGAAAAGAAAGGCGGAGAGAGACAGAGGTAAAGAGACAAATGAAAGTCTCCCAAAAGCTAAGACGAGGAAATATGACGAAGCTTATCTAGCGCTTGGCTTCACTGGGACTACGGTGAGAGACGAGGAGAGACGGCTGTGTTCATTGTGTCTGAAAGTGTTGGCAGCGGACAGCATGAAGCCAAATAAATTAAGACGTCACCTACAGACATTACATCCTCAACACGTTGATAAGCCGCTTGATTTTTTTCAGCGAAAACGTGCGGAGTACGGCCAACAATCATCCCACTTTGTGAACGCTACATCAGTAAACCAGCGAGCACTTTCAGCATCATTTAAAGTGGCGTACCAAATTGCGCAGTGCAAAAACCCCACACAATTGCAGAGGAGTTGATACTGCCTTTTTCTACCTTTTTCTTCAGACTAAAATGTTAAATATATTGGTACTCCTGTGTTAATGTTCCAGATCAATTTACATTTAATATTGTAGCGAACTCAATATGAGCACCCTACTTGGCCTGCCAAGTGGGTCGACCCTATTGGCGACACAGGTAGAGTGCGGGACTCCGGAACAGGAGGCGTGAGTTCGAATCTCCCGGGGGGACGTCGCCATGTCGAGCAGCACGTTATAATATTATTTATTGATTGAATTATTTTTCTCATCATCAAATGGTTCAGTTGGTCAAAAATGTTTCTAGTTTAAATAAGGATTGACATATTTTTTATTTCAGGCACTTTGATGCACTTAAAGTTTTTTTTTTTCTGTTTTAGACTATAACAGGGTTTCTGTGTGGCAAAATAAAGTTAATATTTGTTGAAAGTTGATTTATATTGCTTTTTTCTTTTGTTAATGTTAAAAATGATACAATTTTAGGTATACTTATACAATTTTTATAGATAATGATCTTATTTATAGTCACTGCGGCGAGTTGGGGGGGCACGAAATATTTTCTCTTTCCTCGGGGGGGCTTTGCAAAAAATAATTGAGAAGCACTGGGGTGGAGGATGCAGTGATCTTCCTCCTTCACCGTTCCCTGTCCCACCTGGAGAAGCCCAGGAATGCGGTGAGGATCATGTTCTTTGACTTCTCCAGTGCTTTCAACACCATCCAACCGATGATCCTGAAGGACAAGCTGCTGTGTGCAGGGGTGGACCAGCACCTGTCATCATGGATCCTGGACTACCTCACTAACTGGCCACAGTTTGTGAGAACCCGGGATTGTGTGTTGGACACGATCATCGGCAGCACGGGGGCCCCCCAGGGAACGGTTTTAGCTCCCTTCCTGTTCACCCTTTATACTGCGGACTTCTCACACAACACAACACACTGCCATCTACAGAAGTTCTCTGACGACTCTGTGATCGTCAGCCTCATCTCCAGTGGAGATGAAGCTGAGTACAGAGGACTTATCCAGGACTTTGTGGACTGGTGCCATCGGAACTGCCTCCAGATCAACGCGAGGAAAACTAAGGAGCTGGTGGTGGACTGCCGCAGGCAAGGACGACCCCTCACAGCACCAGTAAACATCCAGGGAACAGACATTGAGATGGTGACATCCTACAAGTACCTTGATGTTCATCTGAACAATAAACTAGACTGGTCACACAATACCGACGCACTCTACAAGAAGGGACAGCGCAGGCTGTTCCTACTGAGGAGGCTCAGGTCTTTTGGTGTATCTACGACACGGTGGTGGCATCAGCCATCACTTTTGGAGTGGTCTGCTGGGGCAACGGCATTACAGCAGCCGATAGGAAGAGACTGAACAAACTAATCAAGAAAGCTAGCTCTGTCCTGGGGCAGCGCCTTGACCCAGTGGAGGAGATAGGAGAGAGAAGGATGGTGGCTAAACTGTGATCTCTGCTGGAGTCCGAGTCCCACCCTATGCAGGACATACTGAACGCACTGAGGAGCTCCTTTAGCAGTAGACTACATCATCCTAGATGCGTGACTGAGAGGTTTCGCAGGTCCTTCCTACCTACGGCTGTCAGACTGTATAACTTAAGCAGGGCTGCTTGCAGAGATAGCAAAAAAACATGACGACCTAATAGTATTGAATGCAGCCAAGTCACGTTTCGTTACCTTGTATACATGTGTAATGACAATAAAGTTGAATCTCATCTCATCTCATCTCATCTCAAAAGACGCAACAGACTTACACATATGGTCCTCTCCAGTATACAACTAGGACAATATCAGTCGCTATGGAGGGTGACAATATGTATGGGTACATATTCATTCCATGTAGGGTAACTAAATAGACAGTTATGCTGTTTAGTCCATCTAGCTACAATGCTCCGCACTGTGTGTGTGTATGTATATATATATATATATATATATACAGTATATATATATATATATATATATATATATATATACAGTATATATATATGTATATTTATGTGTACATATGTATATTCACTGCTCTTATTTTCTTATCTTCTGGATCATTGCTCTGAGTGTTGCTATCCCTGTGCTGTTGCAATCCTGGAATTTCCCCATTGTGGGACTAATAAAGGCTTATCTTATCTTAATCTAATCTATCCGAAATAAAAAGAAGAAAAAAAATTAAGGATTTCACACCAGATTTCCAAATATGCTGTGTTAGGCTATGGAGTTTTCATCATATTTTTTTTTAAAACTTCTCTGCCCTTCAGATGAAGTTGATTATCAACTTATCGACTTTTATGAAGAGACAAAAGTGAAGTTTTCTGATCTCTCAGAAGACATGCTTTGGGAGTATATTAACAGCGGTGAACCCATGTAAGTTTGAACCTTTGAACTTTCACATTTGCAGTGGCTATCGATTTTGCTAGTGTAATAATTGTGCTAAGAATTCGATCAATAGAGGTCATTTTTCTGCTTGTGAACCTCATGAACTTGCTGCTTTTGGACTTCGTAGCTCCAGCTGTGTTTGCCTTGTAAAATGTGGTCTGTCAGCACAAAGTACAAATTTTACCTTGGCTCACAAGTGGTGTATAGTAGAAGGATGCTTCATTAAGGTTTTGCATGTGTAATGGAAGAGAATTTTATCTTGTTTGTGTCAGGGATAAGGCCGGTGGCTATGGTATTCAGGCTCTAGGTGGCATGCTGGTAGAATATGTTCACGGAGACTTCTTCAATGTTGTGGGATTCCCCCTCAACCACTTCTGCAAACAGTTGAACCTTATCTTCAACAACTATGAAAGTGAGTCTGACTGCCTGGGCCAAAACGACAATCATTCTTCCTCAGCTGTTATTCAGTCTTCCTCTGGCACTTCAGACAAATGCATCTCCTCATCCAGTCAAACACCCCGTACACATAGCAGCCCCTCAGCCAGTCCGCTCCACAAGGTTTGTATCTCTCACCACATGTACAACGCAAACAAAATCTGTTACCCTGTTATTGGTTTTTTTTTTTTTTTCCAAAACATTCTCCTCCTTTAGGTAAAAAGGAAAAGTGGTGAAAGTGGGAGCGCCTGGACATCGGTCAACAGCTCACCACTGATAACAGGTGGTGGGGAGCGTGAAGAAAGCAAACCTAAAAATGAAGACCTGAAGCGACTGACCGAACTGATGGATGGGTTCAAAGCCTCAAAGGTAGCACCTATCAATTAAAACTATGTCTCACCTGTCTCAGCAAAAACTTACATCTGGATATATCAGGAGTCATGCCGCTAAGATTTATATACAGTGGGGCAAAAAAGTATTTAGTCAACCACCAATTGTGCAAGTTCTCCCACTTAAAAGATGAGAGAGGTCTTCAATTTTCATCATAGGTATACCTCAACTATGAGAGACAAAATGAGGGGAAAAAAATCCAGAAAATCACATTGAAGGATTTTTAATGAATTAATTGGTAAATTCCTCGGTAAAATAAGTATTTGGTCAATAACAAAAGTTTATCTCAATACTTTATGTACCCTTTGTTGGCAATGACAGAGGTCAAACGTTTTCTGTAAGTCTTCACAAGGTTTTCACACACTGTTGCTGGTATTTTGGCCCATTCCTCCATGCAGATCTCCTCTAGAGCAGTGATGTTTTGGGGCTGTCGCTGGGCAACACAGACTTTCAACTCCCTCCAAAGATTTTCTATGGGGTTGAGATCTGGAGACTGGCTAGGCCACTCCAGGACCTTGAAATGTTTCTTACGAAGCCACTCCTTTGTTGCCCGGGCGGTGTGTTTGGGATCATTGTCATGCTGAAAGACCCAGCCACATTTCATCTTCAATGCCCTTGCTGATGGAAGGAGGTTTTCACTCAAAATCTCACGATACATGGCCCCATTCATTCTTTCCTTTACACGGATCAGTCATCCTGGTCCCTTTGCAGAAAAACAGCCCCAAAGCATGATGTTTCCACCCCCATGCTTCACAGTAGGTATGGTGTTCTTTCTCCTCCAAACACGACAAGTTGAGTTTTTACAATAAAGTTCTATTTTGGTTTCATCTGACCATATGGCATTCTCCCAGTCCTCTTGTGGATCATCCAAATGTTCTCTAGCAAACTTCAGACAGGCCTGGACATGTACTGGCTTAAGCAGGGGGACACGTCTGGCACTGCAGGATTTGAGTCCCTGGCGGCGTAGTGTGTTACTGATGGTAGCCTTTGTTACTTTGGTCCCAGCTCTCTGCAGGTCATTCACTAGGTCCCCCCGTGTGGTTCTGGGATTTTTGCTCACTGTTCTCGTGATCATTTTGACCCCACGGGGTGAGATCTTGCATGGAGCCCAGATGGAGGGAGATTATCAGTGGTCTTGTATGTCTTCCATTTTCTAATAATTGCTCCCACAGTTGATTTCTTCACACGAAGCTGCTTACCTATTGCAGATTCAGTCTTCCCAGCCTGGTGCAGGTCTTCAATTTTTTTTCTGGTGTCCTTTGACAGCTCTTTGGTCTTGGCCATAGTGGAGTTTGGAGTCTGACTGTTTGAGGTTGTGGACAGGTGTCTTTTATACTGATAAAGAGTTCAAACAGGTGCCATTAATACAGGTAAAGAGTGGAGGACAGAGGAGCCTCTTAAAGAAGAAGTTACAGGTCTGTAAGAGCCAGAAATCTTGCTTGTTTGTAGGTGACCAAATACTTATTTTACCGAGGAATTTACCAATTAATTCATTAAAAATCCTTCAATGTGATTTTCTGGATTTTTTTTTTTCTCATTTTGTCTCTCATAGTTGAGGTATACCTATGATGAAAATTGGAGACCTCTCTCATCTTTTAAGAGGGAGAACTTGCACAGTTGGTGGCTGACTAAATACTTTTTTTCCCCACTGTAGATCTCCAGTTAATTATAGGATTAGTCTGGCTTAGTTTCATGGTTGTGAATTCAAAAGGCAGAGTACAACATGACTACTGCTGCTTGTGGTAGAACAGCCTCTTCATATTTAAACAGATAACCTCTACAAACCCCAATTCCAGTGAAGCTGGGACATTGTGTAAAATGTAAATAAAACCAGAATACAGTGATTTGCAAAATCCTTTTCAAATATTCAATTGAATACACTACAAAGACAAGATATTTAATGTTCGAATTGATAAATGTTGTTTGTTTTTTTTTTTGGCACATACTCATTTGGAATTTGATGCTTGCAACATGTTTCAAAAAAGCTGGAACAGGGGCGTGTTTACTACTGTCTTACATCACCTTTCCATTTAACATCATTCAATAAGCATTTAGGAACTGAGGGCACTAATGAAGCTTTGTAGGTGGAATTCTTTTGCATTGTTGCTTGATGTACGACTTCAGTTGCTCAATAGTCCGGGGTCTCTGTTGTTGTATTTTACATTTCATAATGTTCCACACATTTTCAGTGGGTGGCACGTCTGGACTGCAGGCAGGCCAGTCTAGTACCCACACTCTTCTATTACAAAGCCACTGGGGCTGCAGCAATTATTTTGGCAGTCGACTAATCTAGCAACAATTTTTTTGATTAGTTGACTAATCACGATTATTTCTCATGTCCGCCATCTTTGCTTCCTGTTGGGGCTCTTGTGCATATTTAACCTCACCTGCTGTTTAAGCCTGCATACCTGTGAAAATCACCTTGTTGCCAGTCTCTGCTTTAATATGACGTTTTATGAGCAGTTTCCAGAGCTAAATAAAAAAAACAAAAAAACAAACAAACAAGAAAGCTGTATTAATTATCGCAAGTTTAAGGTTATATATCAGTTTATCACAGACAGCATAATGCCTAATGTCAATTAAACAACTGATTAAATATCTTAAATTGAATTACTGATCTGCTCCAACCCATAAACTAACATTAGGTGGAAGTTTTCTGTAAGTGCATGTATTCACTGCACTTAAGAGCAGGGTTTCCTCTGGTAACATTTCTGCATAGCGGGCTGCCACTCTTGAAGTTATGCTAAGAGGAAATTTAAATTTAAGAAAAATAAATGAATGAATAATGCTCCACAAGCACGTACACGAACAGTGTTCATGACAGGCATCCGCACGTCGGAGTTCAGAAGCGCCAGTCCACATGACCGTCAGTCACCAGGCAGAGTGTCTCTCTAGCATTGCTGTTCGAGAGAAGCATGAGCTTATTAAAGTACTTTAAATGCAGAAAAAAGCAGAAGAGGTATGTAAGCAGTGGAGGCATTTATGATGGTCTTAACTCGCTGGTTAAGACACTAAAGACACTGTAAAAAGAAACTTGAAGAAGTTGGGCATAGGCAGGAGTTCCTGGCAGCAGAAGGCTAAGGACAGAGCTGTGTGGAGGAATCTGATCAGACCTAAATGAAACAGTCATTGTTGCCCACGACAGACTGCTATGATGATGATGATGATGAACTCGCTGGTAATGGGAACAATAATGAAGAGTCGCTTAGCAAACACGCTTCATATGCAGGGAAAGGCAAGAGTGACTGAATTGCTGAAGATTTACTTCACCAGCTACTACAATATTAATAATGTTCATTATTATGTACCTGGCAGGTTAAGATGACCAAAATTCACGAAATCAATTACTTTAATCCATCAGCAGCCTTCAGTCAAACGAAACATGCCAACATTTGGATTTCAAAGTAAAGGAGGTTTTTCCTGCTGTCTGGTTGATGAGAAGAGTTCTAAAAACTATAAATATATAGAAATATAACAGAAATAACTGCATCTTTGGTCATTTAAGTTATTTTATTACCTCCGCCAAGGAGGTTATGTTTTCATCGGTGTTGGTTTGTCTGTTTGTTTGTTAGCAAGATAACTCAAAAAGTTATGGACGGATTTTCATGAAATTTTCAGACATTGTCAGAAATGGGGTATCCTACAGATGATTACATTTTGGTGGTGATCCGGATCACCGTCTGGATCCAGGAATTTTTTAAAGGATACTTTTTTATTTTAATTTATTTAACATTGCGAGATAGGGCCATTTTAAATATTTTTTCAATATTTTTTTTTTGTGCATGTAACTCTGCCAAAAAATCGTCAGAACACTTGGGGGAAAAAAAAAAAAAACAGGATGAAAAAAAATAAACACTGTATGGGGGGAACTGTGGCGCTTGGCGGAGGTCTGCACTCTCTGAGTGCTTTTCTAGTTAAATATAATTTTGTTGATTTTTTTTCTTTGAAATCAGAGCTAAATTATTGTTCTGTTCTGGTTCTGCAAGATTATGGTCAAGAGTGTAAATTAGGAAAAATAGTCAAAATTTTACCACAGTCCGTTTCAAATTTATAAAAAAAAAAAACAAAAAGCGGTAATTTTATTAAAAAAATAGACAAATTTGCTCTAAAATAATCCACAAGTTTATAATGCAGTCTCAAATATACAAGAAAATTCATAATTTTACAAGAGAAAATTACAAATGCGAAAAATGGCTGCAAAGTTAGATAAAAATAGAAAGCTAAGAAAATTGTTATAAATTTTGGAGAAAAACCTCAAACCTTGAAGACTGAAGTCATTACTCAACTTTTTAAGTGGGTGCTCTTTGTACCTTAACTAGAAATTTTTGGTTGTCTACTTTTAATTATTAATTTCATAGCACTGCTTTTACATGAGTAGAATTTCTGGTAATTATACCCACCTCTGATCATATAATTTAAGTATGTGTGAGTAAATTATGATTATGACAGTTTTTTTCCCCATCTCTTTCCTACTCTTTCTCAATGGAAAAATGAAACACTAGAATAAAAATACAAAAAATACACATATTTTTGTCATTTATGTAAACCATGACAAAAAAAATCCTGCAGGACAAAACGTGACCCTTGGTATTTTCTAACCTGTTTGTATACCACCATAGACGGAGAGAGAACCTGAATTAGACAAGAGCTCAGAGAAGGAAAGATGAGACAGACAAGTTGAGTCAAAGAGAGGAAAGTGTTCAGGCAGAGGGTCCAGGAGAGGTGAGAGCAGAGGAAGGAGAGAAGGATGACACCAGTAAAAAGTCCAAACACAGGACGTCTGGGTGGGACCCCAACTGGCCCAATATTCTAACATCCAAGCCTTGGTTGTACAATACTTCATATGGTAAGTTTCATATGCGAAGTTACTGTGCAAAATTAGAAATAGTATAAAATTAACATTTTGGTTACAGTAGTGTCATGTGTTTTCTGTCCACCCCCCACCCCCCTGGAAAAATATGTTGCCACTGCACCAAGGTCTTATTTCAAGCCGTTTGACTTAATTTTGATGATTATGGTTGTAAGTTTTTATTTATTAAATTACAAATTGGGATATCTTAATTAACCCAGATGCACTAATATTCAGAATGAGGGCTAATAGTAAAGAAAATGAAAATGAAATAGCAACTCCTGTAATTCAGTCATTTACTGCATTCAACAACATGTTAGCCATGACTTAAACAGCTCAGCCCTCAGCAACCACACGTAAACTAACATAAACAGCATGTACTAACAGTATTGTCATTCTTCTAAAGCTTGAAACAGTTGGCCATTGAAAATAAGTGGCACTAACTTTCTTTACTCGCTAAAACTTAGCAAGCAGAAGTAGCCATTAATGTCACGGCTCCCGGATGCTGTCGGTTCAGATGCTCATGCATCACTGTAGTGCTGCCATGATAGGAAAGGTCTGCCTTGCAAAGTCTGCATTTTACTTGTTTTGTTTTTTTGTTTTCTGTGAAATGTTCCCATACTATAAAAAAGTTTGGGTCTGCTTTTTTTTTTTTAGCTCCACTTCAAGTTGTTTATCTTTTCACTTCGCCGTGCTGTACTCTTCTTCTGCACTGGAAAGTGTTGACGCATGCTGGACAACAGAGGCATTACTGGCTGCAACAGTTCTGGTCATGCAGTGCAGTAACAACTGAACATTTCCATCGCATGCATATAAAGAAGAAGCCAACTTTATTGCCATTCAGTCCATACAGCGAAGCATGTACAGTAGAACGAAATTACGTTTCTTCTATCTACAATGTTAGTCACATCTACAATCAGAGGGGCTGCTGCCATGCAAGACGCCACCACAAACAACTTTTCCTTCCCCGTTCTATTATGCTGAGCACCAAGCTAGAAGGCAGGAAGTACTATTTTTATATATGGTCCCTGATATGACCCAGCCGGGGCTTAAACCCACGACCTTCCGGCTGTGGGGCGGATGCTATACTACTAGGCCACCACGATTTGTCAACAATAAAAATCTGCGTTGACAAATTTTTATTGTCGATGCTATCGACAACATCGACTAATTGTTTCAGCCCTAAAAGCCACACTGTTGTAACGTGCAGAATATGGCTTGGCATTGTCTTGCTGAAATAAGCATGGATGTCCCTGAGAAAGACATTGCTTGGATGGCAGCATATGTTGCACCAAAACCTGTATGTACCATTCAGCATTAATGATGCCTTCACAGATGTGCAAGTTACCTATGCCATGGGCACTAACACACCCCCATACCATCACAGATGCTGACTTTTGAATTTTGCGCCAATAACAATCTCGATAGTCCTTTTCCTCTTTGACCCGGAAGACATGACGTCTGTGGCGTAACCCCCACAACAGACTGGGACAGGCAAAGCGCTCAACTAGAGCAACTAACAGAACAGTGAAATGTGTGTATTAATGTCAACAGGCAGCCCCGCTTCTTCTGGCTTTTTCCGGCTCAGTACTGTGATGTTAATGTGCCAATCATGCATTGTGTTCATGCTTCCTGCCCCTACTGTGTCTATACACTGATAACAATATGTAGATGTGCCTTGTAACCTCTTTTGTCCTGCAGTTCCGGAGCTGAGGCGAATTACGGCCAGCAATCTCCTTATTGTTATGTGTGTCTCTCAAATGCAAATGCCCATACCTACTGCTGTGAATGCCTTTCATGTATTGTCTGTAGTTGGGTATATAAGCTGCATCACTCTGTACCTCTCACTCTCACTCTGATGACTGCTCATCTGCATACTTTGCTGGAGAGCCTCTGGGCTCGCCCATGGGGCGAGCTCCGTGACGGCGGTATGATAATAAACCTATTTAAAACCTCACTTTGCTACCTTTATTTTATCATCCGCTGCACTGGTGACCCCGAAAATGCACACGCTTTGTGCAACGCAACCTTCTGGTTTGGACAGCCACGCTGGTGTCCTGATGGCAACGAACGCAGCACCCGGCGGTGATTCTCCGACGACAAGCGAACGCAGCAGCCTGACTGATCTGCCCTCCCTTCTGCTTCAAGGAGACTTCGACGCAGAGTTTCCAGGCAAAACTCTCCGGAGACCACCCACGACTGGGACAGCTGCGGAAAATTTCATGGTGAGATCTGCACGCCTAGATTGGCACATCCACGCTTGGACCGGCCGCTCTCACAGCTTCTGACACACGATTCTATGTCTCCTTATGAGAGCGCACGCACCTCGTCCTCTCTCCACGACGGCGACCTCCATGGCCGACGGAGAACGCGTGGACCTGAACGCACCATGACCTATCTACAACAACTACAACAGGGATGATTAAGCTCCCTGACCCTGACTCTCCCTCTCCAGCAGGCCCACCCACGCACGGAACCCCGGCACACGCACCGGGGAGTTACGAGGATGGCGCACCACGCACGGGACACATATGGCTCCACAGACCGCCTTGCTCCTACGCCGCTGTACACAGGCCCTTCAGGCTTGCTCGTACACCTGAGGCACGCACACAGCTTGCTCACTGGATTTACTAACGGTCTTAGCCATGGCGCACAACGGGAATTCAGCAGTCTGCGGTCCCCGAAGGCTTTAAGGTTGTGCCCGCACCTAAAGTCAACACGCCAAGTCCCTTTGCTTTTGTTTTTTTTCTTACTGCCGCCCCTGTTTTTCTTCATGGCCGCTGTTAATCCTTGCCGCTCCTTTTTTCTTCACGGCCGCTATTAATCCTTGCAGGACTTAATTGCGAGAGGAGTCAGTGACTAATTTTTCTTCTTGTGGATCTCCGCACGTTCAACGGGACAGCCCCTCAACATCGCGGACCCACAAGCAGTTTTTGCGCGGCTCAGACGATTTCACCGTCCCCGGCCGGCATTTACTACCCCCCACCCCCCTCCACCTCCGCCTGCACAGAGCTTTCCCTGCTCGCTGCCAAAGCCGGACTATCGAGGCCTCGGCCGCCTGCCGAGCCCTCTGGGGGGAGCGTGTGGAGTAACCCCCACAACAGACCGGGACAGGCAAAGCGCTCAACTAGAGCAACTAACAGAACAGTGAAATGTGTGTATTAATGTCAACAGGCAGCCCCGCTTCTTCTGGCTTTTTCCGGCTCAGTACTGTGATGTTAATGTGCCATTCATGCATTGTGTTCATGAGAATCAGAATCAGATTTATTGCCATTGTTCATGTGATACACAAACTAGGAATTTGTCTCGGTGCCATGCTGCAACATTAAAAACATAATGAGAAAAAGGGATAAACTAAAAAACTAAAGGACTAGAAACGTGCAATAAGTGTAGAAAAATAAGTAATAAGTAATAATAATAATAATACTAGTAATAATGAGTAGTACTAGTCAAGGCAGTTTTAAAAAATTAGCATGTAGCAGATAATGTGAAGTACCACATAGTGCAGTCAATAATGCAACAGAAAAACAGTGATGATTGACATGAGTCTGGTTGAGCTGCTGTACATAGTGCACGAGAGTCAAAAGTCACTTAGTGTTCAGCAGTCTGATGGCAGAGGGGAAGAAGCTGTTCATGTGCCGGGAGGTTTTAGTCCGAATGGACCGAAGCCTTCTACCTGAGGGGAGGGGGGCAAACAGCACGTGACCAGGATGTGAAGGATCGGCTATGATCCGGCCAGCACGCCTCCGGGTCCTGGAGATGTACAGGTCCTGGAGAGATGGGAGCTTGCAGCCTATCACCTTCTCAGCAGTGCGCACGACGCGCTGCAGCCTTAGTCTGTCCCTGGCAGTGGCTCCTGCGTACTACACGGTTATGGAGGAGGTGAGGATGGACTCGATGATGGCCGTGTAGAACTGCACTAACATCTTGGTGGGTAGCTTGAGCTTCCTCAGCTGCCGCAGAAAGAACATCCTCTGCTGGGCCTTTTTGATGAGGGAGCTGATGGTTGGCTCCCATTTGAGGTCACGGGTGATGGTGGTGCCCAAGAAGCGGAAGGAATCTGCAAAGGTGATGGGAGAGCCTGTGATGGTGAGGGGGGGCAGGGGGGATGTGACTTTCCTGAAGTCCACAATCATCTCCGCTGTCTTCAGAGCATTCAGCTGCAGGTTGTTGTGGCTGCACCAGGACACCAGCTGGGCCACCTCTTCCCTGTAGGCGGACTCGTCGCCATTGGAGATGAGCCCGATGAGGGTGGTGTCGTCCGCAAACTTAATCAGCTTAACAGACTGGTGGGAGGAGGTGCAGGAGTTGGTATAAAGGGAGAAGAGTAGGGGGGAAAGTACACAGCCCTGGGGTGATCCAATGCTTCCTGCCCTTACTGTGTCTATACACTGATAACAATATGTAGATGTGCCTTGTAACCTCTTTTGTCCTGCAGTTCCGGAGCTGAGGCGAATTACGGCCAGCAATCTCCTTATTGTTATGTGTGTCTCTCAAATGCAAATGCCCATACCTACTGCTGTGAATGCCTTTCATGTATTGTCTGTAGTTGGGTATATAAGCTGCATCACTCTGTACCTCTCACTCTCACTCTGACGACTGCTCATCTGCACACTTTGCTGGAGAGCCTCCGGGCTCGCCCATGGGGCGAGCTCTGTGACGGCGGTATGATAATAAACCTATTTAAAACCTCACTTCGCTGCCTTATTTTTCATGCTGCCACACGTCCATGATTTCCAGAAACAATTTTAAATGTGGACTCGTTAGACCACAGCACACTTTTCCACTTGCATCAGTCCATCTCAAATGAGCTCAGGCCCAGAGCAACTGGCGGCGTGGATCAAAGGTCACCAGCACTCAATGTTGGTTTTCAGCTTTGCCGCTTTTGTGCAGAAATTCTTCCAGATTCTCTGAATCTTTTAATGATGATATGGACTGTAGATGATGAAATCCCTAAATTCCTTGCAAATATACATTGAGAAACATTGTTGTTAAACTGTTGGACTATTTGCCAACACAGTTGTTCACAAAGTGGTGAACCTCACCCCATCCTTACTTGTGAACAACTGAGCCTTTCCGGGATGCTCCTTTTATACCCAATCATGGCACTTACCTGTTTCCATTTAACCTGTTTGTGTGTGACATGTTCCAAAATGGTGTTTTTTGAGTATTCCTCAACTTGCCCTTGTTTTGCCTCCTTTTTTGGAATGTGATGCAGGCATCAAATTCAAAATGAGTGAATATTTACAAAAAAAAGTTTTATCAGTTTAAACATTATCTAGTGTATTCAGTTGAATATAGGTTGAAAAAAATTTTTAAATCATCGTATTGTTTTATTCATGTTTTACACAATGTCCCAGTGTTACTGGAATTGAAATTTGTACTAGTGTTTCAAAAGATCACTAATCCTCCTCCTTCGTTTACTCTCATATAAATCAGATTCTGTGTAACCAACCACTGTGGTTTGTAAAAAAATGCTTTGCTGCACTATTCACAGAGAGTTTGCAGTGACTTCCTGTTGCAGGTACAGCGTAACACCACTACGTAGGTGACAGACTGTCAGCCTACAGTGTGTGAGGTCACAAATTACATACTTGTTGATTTTAAATGCTAAAGTAAAGATAAGTAAAACGGAACACTTTCGGCAAGCAAAGCGATGTTCGTGGATAATACGCTCACACTTAGTTGACCTACTGCTATATCTGTACCTGTACGTGGTTTTACTGTTACTGAAGAAGCCAGAACAATAATCCCATTCTTAAAGAATCTTAGGGGGAAAAAAGTATATTCAGTTATCTCTTGCACAATAGAGAGCACTGTAAGGAACTGTTGAAGAACAGCAAATACTATACTATTTTATGTACACAAATGTGTTTTTCTTGATCATTTTCATTTTTATAAGCCTAATATGACATATCAAATTTAGACAAATGAAGTCTCTCACTGTTCCAGGCACTGTTTACAGCATCCAAGTTGTGCTTGTTCGATCTGCTACACCGTACACCTGGGCTGGATGCGGTACAGGTGGCCCAGGAGATCAAAGCTTCTGTGAAGGGGACCGAATGTCTCCTGGAAGCTTGTGTGTCGCTGGGGCTGTTGAAGAGCACAGACACAAGTCAGTTGCCTCTCTGTGTTGCGTTACAATGTCATGATCTCTTATTAACTTGAAGAACATTCACTGCATAACCTGCGTGTTGGCTTCTGTACCGCCAGCGTGCAAAAAGCCAGCGTACGAGAACACATACCTGGCCACAAGATTTTTGCAGTCCGATGCTCTCTTTTCTCTGCATGGATACATTCAGCACTGTAACGACAAACTGTGGCCGCTTTTCTCCCACCTCGAGAGTGCTGTGCAGGAGGGAATCAGCCAGCACAAGAGGGCCTTCAGCAAGACATCCAATGAAACGTTAAAGGTGGTTATCATAATCATCTGTGGCTATAAAGGTCATACTGAACCATCTTACTCACGCTATTTTTTTTTTCTTTGAAGGATACTCTCTGCAGCAATCAAGAAGACAAGATGAAATTTATGAAGGCCATGCACTGCATTGCAAACATAACAGGGAAATCTATAGCAACTGCATTCGACTTGTCCAATTATAAAACAGCATGCGACCTTGGAGGTTAGAAATGAATGTAAAAATGTTGAATTGGGTATTTTATGTAGAACCTGTTTTTTTTTACTGTTCATCATTTTGTTTTGTTTTTCCCAGGATGCACTGGCACCATGGCCTATGAGTTCAGTAAAGTCCATCCTGGGTTATCTGTGATAGTATTTGACTTACCTGCCGTCACTGAGTTGAGTGAACATTTTCGTCCGCAGCATGTAAACAACAGAGTATCATTTGTCGCAGGTCAGTGGTTATCATTATTGTTTTAAGATTTAAACGTTAAATGGTACTGCTGTATTAGCTTATATGTAGTGGTGAAAGTTAATTAAAAGTTTTTACTCACAATTTATTTTATTTATTTATTTAATTTAACTTTTATTTAACCAGGAAGTCCCGTGAGATTGCCATCTCTTTTTCAAGAGAGACCTGGCCAAGACAGCACACCAGCGCATAGAACAATAGCACAACAAAAGTCAGCACATCTAAAACAATTAAAAAACAATGAAAAAATAAGAAAGAAACGATAAAAAACATTATCCAAATTTTTAAAAATCCAGCTCCGGAAAAGCATTTGCATTCCTCTCTAAAATGTGTCTTTATCAAAGTTTCGTTTTTGTTGAGTTCAACCAGGTTGTGTAATGATAGTGTTTTCTGAAGCTCATGCCAAGACCAAGGAGCAGATTAAGAAAATGCTGTTTTTCCAAGTTCACTCAACGCTCGAGGAATACTATACAGCAGCCACTTAGAGGAATAAGAATTATAGCTGTATGTATAGTTGTTTATAGGGAATAAAAGATTACAAAGATATGATGGCAGTTTGCCCAGTATTTGCTTTGTACATAAAAATGAACCAGTTCTGTTTTCTCCTTATATTGAGACAAGGCCAGGTGACCACATTATAAAGAACACAATGATGTGTACAAGACACTGAGTTGGTTATGAACCATAAAGCACTGTCATATACAGAGTCCCAGCATCGCAAAATAGAGGCAGCTGCATGCCTGTAGACAATGTCCCCATAATCCAAAACTTTAGTCTGTACCAAAATTTTCTTAACATCAGAATTAAAGCATGCCTTAGTCCGCTAATAAAAATCCAGCCTAACTTTAAGTTTCCTCACTAGTTTTTCAGTGTACTTTAAATTACAGTTTATCATCCACCCAGATTCCCAGGTACTTGTAGGATGATGCCTGTAAGATTGAATCCCTCCCTACAGTGAAGATAGACATGTCAGAGTCCTGTAACCAAGCTCTGGAAAAAAGCATACATTTAGATTTTTTATGCATTAAGAATGAGTTTTAAGTTGCCTAAAGAACGGCCTGTATAAAGGCTGTCTGCATCTCCTCAACAGATTGGTGCAAAGAAGGTGCAACTGTTTAAATTATTATATCATCTGCATACAGGTGTACCTTAACTGATTAATCTCCAAAATGTGTTGATTAATCATGATTGAATGTGTTGTTTTTTTTTTAATTTAATGTACCTTAAATTGGTATTTTACAAGTTTTTCATACTCTTAATAACATGGGAGTGGACAAATGTGCTTCCTTTCTGCAACAGTTTTATCATTTCAACGTGTCAGCATAATGACAAATACTACCCAGAATATCCTTCTCAAAATCTCATAAGTCCCAGATGTATCTGGAAAAATGTTGCAAATTTATGTTCAGAAAGTATCAAATTTACATTAAAAAGAAATGTCTGTGCACTTCTGTCAGTCTTGCTTATTTATTGGTTTATTTATTTAACAGGGACCGTGCACATTAATCAACAATTTTGTAAATGTACCAGAGTTAGCCAAAAGACTATTTTTTTTTAATCACTAGTCCTTGGACAGATGTCACAAGTCACCCAGACAGAGCCAACATGCCAGGACCCACTGACAACCCCACAGAGCTCTGGTACACCACACCAGCATCCAAGCTCAACCACAATGCCATCAATCGCCCGGGGTGACGTTGCAGTGAGCCAGCCCCTGTCTGCAAAGCCCTCAGCTTTTATTTTTTTTTTAATCTCCAACTAGTCGTGCAGAGCCGGGGGGCTTGGCGGTCTCTTGCAGAGTGTTGTATGTGCGGGAGGAGCTGTGGGGCATTCCTCGCTCTGTGGGCCGGTGCGGTCGTGGGGGGCCTGTGCAGTGTGCACGCAAGCAGCCATGCCAGGCCACTGGCCAGGGAAGTGAGGGGTGGTGTGTGTGCCGGCGCGCATGTCATATATGGAAAGCCAGAAAGGTCAAAATGCATGCTTAAGCGCGATCAGAAACATTTGTTATTAAACAGGGCATTGCATTAGCACGTTAACTCCTTCACAGGTAGTTATTAGTCTTAGTTGAAATGTAATGCATATACAGTAATGTTACCACAATTTTTTTCCCTCTGCTGTTTTCAGGGGACTTTTTTCAAGATGAATTACCTAAAGCAGACTTGTATGTCCTTGCAAGAGTTCTTCACGATTTGTCAGATGAGAAAGTGCATATTCTACTCAAGAAAATTGCAGATGCCTGCACACCGGGTAATACACTTAAGGCTTTTCTCTGCATATTTTGACTGAAGAATTAATGCAAACATGTAATATGGTTTATTAATGCAAAGTATACTGTTCTTAATTTTGTGTTAAATGTGTGGCTACATTAGTTTATGACATTATTTCTTTTGTCAATTCTAATTTAAAGTCTGCTGCTGCTTTGATTAGTTTTGTTGAAATCCTGCTGAGTATTAATTCTCTAAGATATGTTTGAATTTCAGTTGTTGTAATTCACTCAACCTGTCATTGAGTAACTGTCAAATGTTAAATGGCACATTGCTAGAATCTTGCAACTTCAGAGCTGAGCCATAACGCTACACTGATTATGCAGTGTTTTGTTTTTTCCTTTGAAACACTGTAAGACATAGATAAGGGGGTTTCCTCTAAAGTTGTGTTTCTTCATATACATCCTGCCACCAGGCTGCGGTCTCCTGCTAAGTGAGATCTTCCTGGATGAAGATCGAAGGGGCCCCAGTCGTGGGCTGCTGCAGGCCCTCAGTATGAGCCAGGGGAAACAGAGGAGTGCAACAGAGTACAGTCTGCTGTTGAAGAGCCACGGTTTCATGACCGCACACGTTACACATACAGACGGTCTCCTGGACGCCATGCTCTGCATCAGAGCATAACTGACAACACTACATTCTAATGACGTACACTGTAGTGTCTTGGTTGTCCATCGAGCTGATGATGACCATCCCTCATGTGTTAAGTCCTCTTCTTGTGTATGTTATAAATGGTAAATGGTATTCACTTATATAGCGCTTTTATTCTCATCTCTTGATGACCAAAGCGCTTTACAGATCCTGCTATCCACCCATTCACACAAGTTATAGGTAACTATTGCCAAAATTTGGGGCTGATGTTGGGGATTCTGTAAAGCATCCAGCTTTATATTAATAGCCTTTTTTGGTAGCTGAAATATTTTATCTTAAACAGCTACATATTACACCATGACTATCAGTGATGAACATTAAAGGTGGATTATGTATAAATTGCAGGTATGGCAGTAATGCACCTTGATCCACTAGGCTGAAGTGATTTTATTTTTTTTTTTACTGATGACCTATATAATGACTTCTTTAAAGGCCAAATGTCACGTAATTTTTTTTTCTAAATAACGAATTTAGATAAAATACACATAGCTTAAACCAAATATTCATACCGGAGACCATATCACCCACCTGTATTTACATAATTGCACAAAATACACCAGGTGAAGGCCCCACCTTGCTTGCTGGCTTGTGACAGCCAGTCCAGACCACGCCCATGTTTTTGACATCACCAGTTGTACCCTGGCTGCCCTGCCTATCCACATTCACACTTATCAACATTGGACAATCATGACGGAAAGTGACAGCGATTGTGAACAAATTAGTTTAGTTTTGTCTTTTTTTTTTTGTCTTTTTTTTTGTCAGTGGTTCAGACAGTGACAGAGGCATTGAACCTTACAGGTTCGAGCCGTCCGAGACGGAATCAGATGCTTTGTCTGATGACAACAGTTCCAACGATGACCAGAGAGCAGAACCAGTGGAAAATGTCATTGAACTGGACATTAATCGCCTCCAGAATTGCGAAGCCAAAGGGGGTCTGTCGAGGGCGCCCCATAAATATTGATTTTTCGGAAGCCATTATTATTACAGTGGAGGAGAGCCGCTGCTGTCAAGAAATTGACCAGATCAATATGAAAATGGAGGCGCATACCTGTCAAGTGAGACGTTTTCGCTGTATTTTGGTGCCAAGCGTGGCTGTGGGGGACGGCGGAGTGGTGGCGGACACTTTTCTGGGAAATGTTTTAAATGTAGTTCGTGTTGTTATTGTCAAATATTTTAAGGAAAATACGGGGAAAAAACAGGACAGGACGTGTTGCGGAGCACGTCCTGTGTGTGATCCCCCACAGCTGGTGCTGGCAGATGGCTCAGCCTGAGCTATTCGCACTACAGTGTGGACTCAATCAGTCTAATGGCCGCGGCGGGCAGATCGCTCAGCGTGAGCTATTCTCACTACAATGAGAAGTGTGGAGTCAATCTTGTCGGGGCAGGCAGATCGCTCAGCGTGAGCTATTCTCACTACAATGAGAAGTCATTAGGACAATGGTTTAACACGTTCAGCTGTGCAGCGGTTGCGGAACAGACAGAGATCGCCTTACAAATGCAGAATTCTGCTTTTTTTTTTATTTTGCGCCGGACGCTGAGTTGTGTTGTTATTGTCAAATATCCATGAATCCTTAAAATATTTGACAATAACAACACGAGTTGCATTTGGGGCATTTCCCAGAGAGGTGTCCCTTGTTGCTCCGCCATCCCTTATAGCCGCTTTTTACGGTGTTGAAGTACGGCGAAAACGTCTCACTTGACAGGTATGAAAACATTTCCCAGAGAAGTGTCCCTTATTACCCAGCTGTCCCTGATAGTCCCGTTTTAAGGTATGGGTGAAATATCCAATTTTTTCTTTCTTGTTGCTCACTTCAACCTTCCAGTCTCCATATAAACAATCAATTGAAATACCCCAAGCATCAAACTAGGGTACAATCGATTTCGTCACTTCCGCCTTCTTCCCTAGGCGATTCCAGGGGCCGTGTCAGGCCAAGCGCGGCAGTTTTAAATTAACGAATATTCCGTTGTTACTGAAGCATATGCACCAAGACCCGAACGGATCGGTTCCCTTTTATATCTAGTTTCAAGATATTTAAAGTACCCTGTTACGTGACATTTGGCCTTTAAGGTTGTCTACTCCAAGTGAACCAGTAATTAACTGGCAGCAGTACATGTTCTGCCCTACTCAAGAAATTAACATACTTAAGTTACAATACAGGATGTTTGACTGTGAGCTGAAAACTTGCTTATACTCACCTTGCTGGTGTAACATGGTATTTATCACTTTACCAGCCCAGCAAACATCATAAATGAATTCATAGCTCTGTAATATCATAAATTATCATATTTTGCATGACAGTAAAAGAGATGTTTCTCTACACTGTAATTATATTTTTTAGGTATTTCTGGAGTAACTGAAAGTAAAAAATGCTGCATATTCTACCTTTAATTAAAATGCTGCATCTGAATCACACAAACTCTGCACTGTTTTTTTTATATTAGAATGTAATGACTGAGTGGAATGGTGTAAGGTTATGTTGTTAATTTAAACTTGGTATTTTGATATGTATATAAAAACATCATCAATAATTACATTTTTATGTTGCAGTGTGTAGCAGATTAACAGAAGGGCAATATCAGATCTGCCATTTTGCAAAAGTGTTCTTTCTGGTGTAGGATTCTTTTGTTTCTCTGAAATAGAACAGGAAGAAGATCCCCATTGGAGTGCATCACCTGACTCTATATCCTGTGTATGCGGTAAAACTGTCTTAATTACCACGCATTCTGGAAAGCCTAAGACAGTGCTTATTCTTGTATGAATAGACTTAAGATTACAAATAATGTAGGTTAATTCAATTGCAACTTCTGCTAGTACATACAGTGGACTTTAATTGAAAAATGTTAACATTCAGACTTGTAGGTTAAATATTTAGTCTGCATATTTCCTATAACCCCCCTTTACTTTTTACCATCCCTTGCATGGTATCTAAGTAGTCCTTTATAAGACACAGTGCACTCCAGATCTGTGAATTGCTTCTCTGTGTTGCTCCTTCTTCCCAAAATTAGTTCAGCTGTTGTCAGCAGGGTGATGGGTGTGGTTAATTGTTGCATTTACAAATTGTTCTGTTTTGATGAGTCTGGATAAAATAGGATTTGAGATGATTAAAAAGAAATAATTGCATGTCTATAGGACACTGATGTTTTTTATCCAAAGGACAGGATATCAGTTTTTTCTTTGATTTAAAAAGGCTTAAAGAAGACTGCTAGAGAGTTTTTTTTTAAATTTTATTCTAACTTTAAGCCTTCCACCCTAACTCAGACAATTCTTTTAAAAAATCAAGTCACACATTTTTTAAAGAATTATGACACTTTGCCATTGATAAGCCATACTGTATGTGACTAAAAAAACGTATACATACCACTTTTAAAGTGACCAGAGTTTGTATTGTGAAATAGATCAAAATCAGTTCTTTTCAATCATTCACCCATACAATTGACAAACTGAATTTTTTGTGGGAGGTAAAAATGTAAAATAACCATTGTGGTTGCACAAATGTGCTCACCTTCTTAGAATTGGAATTGTGACTTTTTCAGAGTAGTTTTGCCATAATGTCAAATTTTCACTACTAACATACCTTAGTATGTCATATAAATGCTGTATGTATAAGTGTAGTTTACTTTTAAGTGGATTATGAATTGGCAGCAAAATAACACACACGACATATTGAATTTGTATTGTCACAATAGCAAGCTAAATTTGTGCTCAGCAGAAATGCAGACCCATGCCTTTTGCAGCCCTAGTTCCCACCACATGTACTTATTTTTAATTGAAGTCACTATGGGCCAAAATGGATTTTAACCCTTTTATGACCATGTGACCTTGACATTTGACCTTTTGACCCCAAAAATATAACCATATTTGCTAGCCCCAAGGTCAACCTATGTATGACGTTTGGTGGACATATTCTCATTCCCTGTTGAGTTAGAGCACGGATGACCCCTGTGATCTTTTGACCTGTTGACCCACAATTATTGCCACAGGTGCTAGTCCAGGGGTGGGCAAACTTTTTGGCTCAGGGGCCACATTGACTTTTAAAATTTGACAGACAGGCTGGGCCAGCACCAGATGCACATCATATCATATCAGCATATCAAAGATAAACATAAAAATGGCATTACAGTGTTAATTCTTACAGTACATTCACTTTTAGTGGGAGCAGTGTTGTTGATCACCCTTTTTTCCCAGTGCGTAGAAGTCTGTTGTTAGTTTTGTTGTGGCATTTCTCAAAACAGATCTGAGGTGTTCATCACTCAACTGGGATCTGTGGGGTGCTTTGTTGGTGTTCATCACACTAAAAGTCTGTTCACAGACATACGTAGATCCAAACAACACTAGCATCCTCTGTGCCATCTTCTGGATGTTTGGAAATTTTGCTGGGCTTAATGAAGCATAAAACTCAACCAGTTTAAGAGAGTGGAACTTCTCCTTCAAGATGGTGTCACATTGGAGATCAGTCAGTTCCAGCTGCAACTCCTGTGGCACCGTTTCAGGATCTTGTGTGAAGGGACATGACACCAGCTGAAGTGACTTGTCAATTTTTCCAAACTCAGAGAACCGACGGCAGAATTCTCCATGCAGGTCATCCAGTGATTTCCTGTATTTTTTCACATGTCGAGGGGCCTCTTTCAGTGTAGCCAGCGTGGGGAAATGAGTGAATGACTTGTTTGACATTTGCTTTGAGAATAAAGCCAGCTTGGTTTTGAAGGCTCTGATGTTTGTGTGCATTTCATGCACAAACTGATCTTTCCCTTGTAGCTTCACGTTCAGCTCATTCATGTGTGTCAGTATGTCCACAGCAAAAGCTAAATCACAAAGCCAATCGGGATCACTGAGCTCAGGAAAATCGTCAACTTTCTCAAGTTGCTCCAAAAATGAGATAATCTCCTGTTTCAGCTCCCACACTCGTTGACATACTTTCCCCAAACTTAACCAGCGGACATTGGAATAGTAAAGCAAGTCCTGGTGATCGGTGTCAGTCTCTTCAAGAAACTTAATAAACTGACGATGCTGAAGTCCCCTCGCTCGAATAAAGTTAACGAGCTTTACAACTGGCTTCACTATGTGGTCAAGCTGCAGTACGGATTTGCACAGTGCTTCCTGGTGGATTATGCAGTGTAAGAAAATTACCTCCTGTTCGGGGTTGGCCTCTTTCATTCTCTCCTGGATTCTTTTGAGCAACCCAACATTTTTTCCTGTCAGATTTGGCGATCCATCTGTGGTAACATTGGTGAGCTTACTCCAAGGTAGCTTGTGCCTCATGATGACCCCCGACATGCTGTTATACAAGTCCTCTCCCCGCGTTTTCCCTTTCAGGGATTCCATGGCCAAAAACTCCTCCGTTATCTCAAAATTGTCATTAATCCCTCTGATGAAAATTAAAAGCTGATTGGTGTCCTTAATGTCATTACTTTCATCCAGTGCCAAGGAATATAATGTAAATAACTCCACTTTTTTGTTTAGCTTGCTAGCCAAGTCTGCATCAATCAGCTCAACACGCCGAGTCACTGTCCTGCGTGATAAGCTAATTTTTTCAAATTTGTTTTTGCTCTCAGGACACAAGATACCTGCTGTCTCTACCATGCACTCTTTGAGAAACTCCCCTTCGGAGAAAGGCTTACTGGTCTTTGCTAATTTGAATGCCAGCAAATAACTTGCCTTCATGCTTGATTCTTGGATGGCAGTTTGTCGGATAAAGGTATTTTGCTGAGCATGCAATTTAGTTACCAACCTCTGAGCGGTAACTGTCCGTTCTTGCGTTGACTGGTTGTTAGCGTAATTAGCATGCTTGGTGGAAAAGTGACGACTGACGTATTCCTTTAAAACCGCAACGGTTTCTTGGCAAGTAAGACATACAGCCTTTGACCGTACTTCAGTGAAAAAGTATTTAGTTGTCCATTCCTTATTAAACACTCAACACTCGCTGTCGACTTTTTTTTTCTTTGGCCCACTCATTGTTGCAAATGGGTTCTGCTGTCAGGGCAGTAGCAGAGTAATAACAGAGTAGCCCAGGCTCTGCAAAATCAAGTGTTTTGCTGTGCCTAATGCGCCACCTGGTGGAATTACCAGGCATTACAGGACAAGGTCAAATGAATGCAGTCATAATTATGATATGATTTGGGCAATTATGTACCAATCTTTGACGGGCCGGATTAAAAAGACCAATGGGCCGGATGTGGCCCGCGGGCCATAGTTTGCCCACCCCTGTGCTAGTCCCAAGGTCAACCTATGTACCAAGTTTGGTGACTCAAGCTTCATTCTCAAGTTACAGCCCGGCCAGAAAAATTGACCTTTTGCAACCCAGTGACCTTGACATTTGATCTTGTGACCCCCAAGTACGTAGCAACACATGCTAAACTTCACCTGTATACCAAGTTTGGTGACCCTAGCTTAATTCTTTCTCAAGTTGCCGTCTCTACAGATGGAGGCAGCATGTTTTTTATTAAATGTATAATATGTGGTCAGTACACACCTGCCATCAGTGACTCTGATTAGCCCTCAATAAAGTTCAGCTGTAGATTTTCCTGACATTTAGTTGTGCCGTAGAGCAAAACCCATGACATACCAAAGACTTACAAAGTATCAAAAGGATCTCCTTTTTGAAACATATCAATAGAAGGGTAAAAAAAAAAAAAAAAAAAAAGAATTTCCAAAACATCTGATATCCCATAGAACGCAGTGAAGACAGTTATGAACAAATGGAGAACTTAAAGCACAACAGTGACATTACCAAGAACTAGATGTCGTCCAGAAATGTTGAGAAGACGAGAACAAAATAGCCTGGGAAGCTGACATGAGCAGCACATGAATGTCTGGCAAAATACTAGTTGTGTACTACATGTATAAACAGTCTCATGTACTGGACTATAGGGTAGTGTGGTAAGATGGAAGCCTTTTCTTGGAAAGGAAATATTCAATCCCCGGTTTGCAGAATCTCAGAAAAGCATGTGGGTAAATGTATTATAGTCTGATAAGACCAAGGTTAAACTTATGTACCATACCCATGGTGAAGCTTTTTAGCTGTAACTGCATCTTCAGTTGAGATAGAAGGAATTGTGGATGGCTCAAAATATCATCGGGCCTCCAGATAACCTTTAAGCCTCTGCTAGAAGTTGAAAAGACACAAATTATACCATTAAATCAATAAATACAGTAAATGGCTTAACCAGACGAAGAATAAATGTTTATAATGGCCCAGACATTTCACAGGAGATGATGTGACAGTTTTGACGTGTTTTTTGAAGACTCCTATCATAACCAAAGGCTGTCATAAAATTGAAGGGTGCTACAACGAAATGTTATTTTTTGGTGTGCATATTGAAATAACACAAAGACTCCAGATTTTTAATTGTACAGGGTATAAACTTTATTAAAGGGGAAACTATTTGTAAATAACTAAAACATTTATGGGTGGTTTACCTTGTAGATCTACTGTACTCAAGC
Organism: Pholidichthys leucotaenia; assembly: GCA_020510985.1. Taxonomy (NCBI): domain Eukaryota; kingdom Metazoa; phylum Chordata; class Actinopteri; order Cichliformes; family Pholidichthyidae; genus Pholidichthys; species Pholidichthys leucotaenia. The sequence continues at coordinate 97,657,430 of CM035843.1, forward strand.
TGTCAAGTAGCCTACTCACACAATAAGTGATCTTTAATATTCTAGACAGGGGCAGCCCAAGCTTTCATGTGGCCCTAAGCAAAATTTGAATTTGGGGCCCCTCCTTAGTAAACTACATAATTCTTTTGAGGGAATTTTGCACAGTTGTAGCAGCGTTGCTTGCATCATCGCAATGTCTGTCTGCTGTGTTTCACTCTAATATTTAATTTAATTTTAAATAGTACCAACCTCAGAAGAGTACTCTTACAGTATATTGATTTAGCCTGGGGCTAGTTAGCAGGTACTGCTGTTTCAAAGAAAACAATAAGTAATCTCCACAAGACTGCTAAACAGCTTTGTTCACCAGGCCATCAAGACCCTGAACTCTGCCCACTACCCCCACCCCCACCCCTGGACCGTAACACACTCACCCACACAATAACTACCTCAGCTGTTTGCACAGAAAGACTTAGCACACCAACAGTAATACATCTGCTGCTGTATGTCTCTGCACCTTACTGCTACCATTTACACAAATGCCATACCTGCTGCTGTTATTGCAATATTGATCATGTGCAGTCCAATCTGTCACTGTCTGCATCTACACTACCACATTGAAGTTGCAATTATGGGTATTATGACTCTACTTTGTTCTGTACATAGGATTGCTGGGCTTTATCTTCATTTGCATTACGGGTAGCATTACTATACATGCTGTTGTTGTTTTCCCATCCATATTCCTTCTTCTCTTATATATTGCGCACTCCACTAAGAGAGAGAGAGAAACAGCACTTCCATTCTCCTGTATGTCCTGTACGTATAGAAGTATTAACAACTTTGAATCTAATGCAGTCAACCAACATGGGCTCTATGCCTGCTTACCTTGCAAGACCCCATTGCTGAAGAAAAAGCATGTTGAAGCTTGTTTAAAGTTTGCTGCACAACATTTGGGCAAACTAGTAAAATACTGGGAGAATATAGTCTGGTCAGATGAGACCAAACTTTTTGGATGCCACAGCACACAGCATGTTTGGAGGAGAAATTGCACTGCACATCCCATCATGATGTGGGGGTGTTTTTCAGCACATGGTACAGGTAGATGTCATATAATTGAAGGAAAGAGGAATGGACAAATGCACAGAGACATCCTTGATAAGAACCTGTTGCCATCTGCCAAAATGCTGAAGATGAAACAAGGGTGGACATTTCAGCAAGACGATCCCAAACACACAGCCAAGGAAACTCTCAACTGGCTCCAGAGAAGGACAATAAAGCTGCTAGAATGGCCCAATCAGTTACCTGACCTGAATCCCATTGAAAATCTATGGAATAGACTGAAGATCAGAGTTCATAGAAGACACCTACAGAACCTTCAAGATTTGAAGACAGTTTGTGTGGAAGAATGGGCTAAAATCACTCCTGAGCAATGCCTGTGACTAGTTTCTCCATACAGGAGGCACCTGGAAGCTGTTATTACCAACAAAGGCTTTTAATACTAAATGTAAAATGAATTTACCAAGCGTGTTCAATACTTTTCAGCTTCATCAGAAGCTGATGAAGGCTGCAGTGCAGTTGAAACATGTAAAGAAGGTAAAGACATCTTTCTATTTTACTTTTGTCTTTCAAAGGAAAAAAAAAAAAAAGGATAAATAATTGAAAGAAGACAAAATGAACCTGTTTGACGTATTTTAACACTCTGTTTTCTGGTCTGTCTGGAGGCAAAGTTGTTTATGACATCACTGAAAGAGATCTGATGGGAAAAAAAAAATTAAAAATCAAATAATTAAATGCTCTAGAGGGCACCCTTGTGGTCACGGGGCCCTAAGCAGTTGCTTCACTTATGCCTTGGGCCGCCCCTGATAGATTTAACCCAAATGTAAGTGGCAATGACTTCACTGTCTGTCGTTCCCATTAATCTCCTCAAGATGGCGTCAAACAGCTGCAAATCCTTCCCAGAAACAACAGGACAGAGATTCATGTTTGCCAAGATTTTCCAGATGTGCCTTACAGGCGCTAATCACACGCTATAAAACTTCAAAGAATTATCGGAATTAAGGTTGGCACTTTGATAAATTAAATTGCATTTGATTGGGACATGTAGTCTCTATATGTGAAGATACATACTGTATGACACTTTTCATTAATTTGTATTGCTCCAGCTCTTGGATGTCAATTTTTAGGTTGCTGGTAAGATCATGAAACAGCTGAGGGGAATAAGAGAATATCTCTGGCCATGATAAATAACTTATCGTATGTGACAGAGAACGTTTATCCGCATTTCTCTTCATTTTGGAACCAACTCTTAAGTATTTTCCGACCACAGTAATAAGGGTGGCCATGTTATTCATAGCTATTTTCTTGTCAGTCTGAGCTCAGGCTCTTTGTGACATCTAACTGATTTCCATTACTCAGATTTAGTTTGCTGGATTGGGAGAGGCAAAGGGAGGGTGGGCTGAAGTTCAAATATGACACAGGGTGTAAATCACATGAGGTTTTATTGCGAATACCCAACAAATGCACTAAATCACCATATACTTGCAATACATCCCCCACCATATTGATTGTGAAAGTGTGTATTGGTTCAATAAAGTTAGAGCTCATACTGCTTTGCTGATGGAATTCTTCTAAAGACAACTGAGTGACACCAAATGGTTGTGTAGTTGGAGAATGGAAATTCTTGGAGAAATCAAAGCACAGATTCTGTGCTGCCTCAAAGCATGATGAAGCATTCCCATGAAAGGATTTGCATATCCGTCCACTTTCAGTGTCCCAGCTGTACCCGCTCACCCTCAAATGCTTCGACGTTTGTGTATGAGTATCAACAGCAAAGCCTCTGCTGGCCTTCCTAATGAAAACCATTCAAGTCAATCAAGTTTACCAGAGACCAAAGGCCAGCATAATTTGGGAAAATTGCTGAAACTCCAAAGTAATCTTCTGTAATGCGATCTTGCCTATTGAACACTGGCTGTACTGTACGTGTCGGATAAGAGCGCAGTCATTTTCTTCAAATGCAATCTTGACAAGCAGCATGGATATCCACCTGCAAGTAATCATCATTCTAGTGTTAAGTGCTTTGATATTAAAATGACTGATTTAAGGCCATTTGCTGCTAGTAGATAGCAATTTGAAAGCGCTTCCATATGCTGATAGTGAGGATAAGCTGAGTTTGTGAACCGGCTGGGCTGTGGGTTGTGTTTACTATAGTTGAACAGCCAGTGAAAACACATCACAATTTCAGTTTTTCAACATCTCTTTTGAGCAAACACTTTTCATTCAACAAGCAATCAAAATCTATCCCAAAAATTAAAAAAAAAAAAAATAAGTCTCACAAGATTTATTGTAGAATGTTAATTTTGTAATGAAAACTCTGTAAAGTTGCCTGCAACTTGTAGCCACTTGGGGGCAACGTTAGCTAAAGAAAACCTCTATATGAGGCTGATTTTATCAAGTTGTGTTGTTTGGTGCCTTCATCAAAGTGACATGAGCAAACAGACTTTGACTGCTGGGACATCTGAAAATTTGCAAATATCTATGTCAGGCATTTTGTATTATCTCAGCTGAAAAATAAACAGCATTATTGTTTATACCAAAAGGCTCTCTGTGACTTTGGGAAGGATACACAGAATCCGAATGGTTGCATGCAGAATAACAAACACCCTCTAATCAGTCAGTTTTCGGAATTGCCTCTCAAAACTGAACTCATGCTTGGGCACCTGTTTCAAAGAACAGGCTTGTTTATGAAAGTCCTCCTCTGTCAACAAACAGAATAAGTGCGGTGATGGCTGGCTCCTCAGCTCACATCTGATTTCAGCAAATGCGCAATTGTTCAAAGTGAGTTGTGCTTCATTGATTTGTTTCAAGGCAGAGGAAAAATAACCTCGGGGCTTCTACCAGTTAGAAATAACAATGGAGTCCTTCATTGCTGTTGCTGTGTTGGCTTGACATCAGTAGTAAAAACATGGAGGGAATTTCACTGTGAATTTAACTACTATTGGGGACTCTGCAATTGATACTTTTTAAATGTTAGTGTTTGCCATTATAAGCTAATAGTAAGACTCAAATTCATTCATGTCTACTTTTCTCTTTAGTTTCTCATAATATTGACTTTTACTCTTCTGTCAACATTTTGATGTACAGTATTTGCTTATTCTTTTAAGAGAATGTAAAGTCTGAAGCTAGACCGGTGTATGTGACTACACCAGGTTTAGTCTGACATACAGTCTAGAAAAGAAAGACTTAGCCTTCTTCTACACAACATAGGGCAGTCTACACATCTGGGTAATTGCATGCATGAATGCGCCCACTGTGGGAGCATGGAGGTTAGAAAAACTGGCAGTTTACCATTGAAACAATATGGTATATTGTGGAAGATGGAATCAGACAAGACACGAGCTGATGGCACACAACTTTATTCTCCTCCAACAAGCAGAATAGACGGGCTAAACTCTGGGTGCCAACGTGAACTCCTTTATACAACTTTATTCCCACCTTTGGCTCCCAGGGTGAACACATTGACACATGCGTCAGAGACATCGTACACACATCCATATGCACGTTTCGGAGCATAGCTAACACAGTACTTTCGTGCCATGGAGTCTGAAAAGCGTCTTACTTCTCCACAGTACATCCCACACCTGGCACAGCGGGGGCGAAGGCGCATCTTTATTCAGTTGAATACCCCCCTAGCGCTCTGGCGTCTGTCTCACTTCTTCCCCCTATTACCATCTCTCCTTTCCTTTCCCCCATGCCCCAAAGTTGTGGGTGGAGTACCATCTCCTATTGTGTCACCACACAGCCACCCCCCCCCCCCCCGAACACCCAGAAGGGGCTCCAACCCTCCGGTCCTTTGGGCTTGAGCCGGCGCCCGTAACGGCCATGACGTGGAACCACCAGGCTGGCCAAAGCGCCTTGCTGTCGAGGTGGGTAGGAGACAAACTCGGTCTCTGGCGAGCAATCCTCTGAAGGGGAAAAGGGTGGGGAGGGGAAAACCCTAGTCTCCTGCAAACAGTTCTCTGTAACGGGAACACCAACTTGCAGAGCCACCGTAGGTGGGTGTCCGCGCCGGGGAGTCTGAGCCAGCACCACCTGCTCATCTGCCAACACATAAGCGGTCTTCAGCCTGTCAATGCAGATGGTTTCCTTATGCCCCTCCAAGTCTAACACAGAATGTTTTGCCCCCGTTTCCAACACTCTGAACGGGCCGTCGTATGGTGGACATAGTGGTGTTCTGTGGGCATCATGCCTCATGAAAATTAATTTGGCATTTTCCAAGAATTTTGGAATGAAGATGCGGGGAAAACAATGGTGCGCTGGCCCGGGGATACTGCCAACCTCTGCCCACAGAAAAAAGGTGCGTGGGTGGGTCAGAACCGGGTGCGGGGCTCTCTGGCAAAAATTCCCCCGGGACCTGCAATAGTTGAGAAAAAACGAGTTCTGACGGGGAAGCTGCCAAATCTTCCTAAGGTGCGGAGCGCAATCCCAATAGGACCCAAGGCAGGCAGTCGACCCAATTTGCGTCCGTTAACGAGGCTCTTAGCGCTGCTTTAAGTGACCTGTGGAAATGCTCGCATAAACTATTATCCTGTGGGTTGTATGTGGTGGTGCGGTGGATTTTGACCCCCAGGCTGTCGGCCATCGTGGATCAAAGTTCTGAAACAAATTATGGACCTCTGTCGGACATGATGTCCGACGGGGAACCGAACCGTGCAACCCAAGCCGACAAAAACGCGCAGGCTACCTCAGCGGACATGGTGGAATTCAGTGGAACTGCCTCTGGCCAACGTGTAGTGCAGTCCACGATTGTTAGCAGGTGTGTGAACCCCTGCAACGGCGGAAGGGGACCCACTAAATCCACGTGTACGTGGTCGAACCTCCTGGCCGGAATTTGAAAAGGCTCGAGGGGGGCTTTGGTGTGCTTGTGCACCATAGCCCGCTGGCACGCGACACACACTGCGGCCCATTCTTTCACATCCCTGCATAAGCAAGGCCAGACAAATTTGGGCCTCGCCAGTTTAACTGAAGCTCGCACTCCAGGATGTGAAAGGGAGTGGACGGACTCGAGAACATGGCGGTGCCAAGAGCTCGGAACCACCGGGTGGGGGCGGCCGGTGGAGACGTCGCAGAGCGGGGTGGGGGGGAGGAGGAGGGGGGCGTGGTGCACCATTCTTGTGCCACCCTGCACATGATGGTACTTCGTGTCGTCTGTTGAGACTTCGCGGAGGGCGAACTGGGGCTTCCACATGTATAAACCAAGCGGCCGGGTCATGAAGCCAAAAATCCGGGAGTCAATGGCGCATGCAGCGGTGAGAGACCCCAGCGGGAGTGTCCCCACGGAGAAGCTAGGTCCATTTTCCATTTCACATCTCTAGGTCACCAATGTGGAGGATGGAATCAGACGAGACACGAGCTGATGACACACAACTTTATTCTCCTCCTACAAGCAGAACAGACAGACTAAACTCTGGGTGCCAACGTGAAATCCTTTATACAACTTTATTCCCGCCTTCGGCTGCCAGGGTGAATACATTGACACATGCATCAGAGACTTTGTACACACTTCCATATACACGTCACAGAGCATGGCTAACACAATACTTTCGTGCCCCAGAGTCCTCAGGTGTGAAAAGCGTCTTACTTCTCCACAATACATCCCACACCTGACAGCGGGGGGCAAAGGCGCATCTTTATTCAGTTCAATAGCCCCCTAGTGCTCCGGTGCCTGTCTCACTTCTTCCCCCCATTACCATCTCTCCTTTCCTTCCCCCCATGCCCCAAAGTCCTGGGTGGAGTACCATCTCCTATTGTGTCACCATAATATCAGTATTATGATGAGCTTTCACTGTAGGATCGGATATGATCAGCAACTTTAAATTTGTGATCTGAAAAAGTGTCACTACTGTCTAGCAGCCAGTATGTAGAAGAATAATTGAAGTGTCCAGAAACAACATTTATTGATATTGTGGTGACACTATCCACTGTGGGTGGACATTATCTCATACCCAGAAGCAGACAGAGGGGCTGAACAATGGGCTGAGGGGGGTAGCACCCCACAGGGGTAATTAGACCAGACTTTAAGGTACCTTCGCCTCCTGCTGCTCTAAGCTGCAGCGCTGGGAGGCGAATGTATTGTTATGAAGGTAACGTGTTATGATAATTGTGCCACACAGTGCCTTTGTATGTAACGTGTTATGATAATCGTGCCACACATGGCCTTCGTCAAACCCCATGTAATATGTGCTATCCCCAGTTCCTATGTGCAGGTCAATAAAGCTATATAAGAGAACTCAGAGGAACTGGGGGAAGGCTTACTGGCTTCAGGCTTTGCCAGACACACGGCCCCAGCGTCCACGCTGGGGTCATAGGCTGTACATTTATGTTAGAGGGTTTAATAAAGAATCTGTGTCGACCTACATTTGTGCCTCGTCTCCACATCCTTTCCCTTTTACCCTCTACAATATTTCTAACTACTGGATACATGCACCAGCTTTGCTGTGCATCGGGGGAACACTCTAATAATAGAAAATAAATTGTACTTGCTGTGGAAATCCCCAAAAAGTCATCATGTTTAGGTTTGCAAAATTTATCCACCAGAATTCACAAAACAGCCTCCCATCTCCCGTACACTTGCTAACTCTCATTAATCCCGACACTTCATTTCAGCTCTACAGAGCTTCAGTCCATTTGTCAGAAGGTGAGTGTCAGTCTCATTTTTTAATCAGTTTAATCGCAGTGTTGATACGTTTACGCTGAGGCTGATTAGCGGCTCAAATTGGAATGTATTTCAACCGAGCCGACACGTTTCTATGCTAATGCTATTCTAGCTGTTAACTCCCTCGGATGCAAATATGGGTGTTTTCGCATGTTCGCATGAAATTTACGCGTAGGCAAATTAATTTTAATGATAAATAAGACTCTATAGTTTTGGTGAACAGACATACAGTACCTGTTATAAAGTGGTCAGAACAGACGGAGACATGGGTCATATCATCCCTCAGCCTCTGCATCCCTTTATGAAAAGGCATTCTCCTTTGGCAGACATTAGCCCACAGTATCCTTCTTCGTAATCTCTGCTGGCCAATGGGAATCTTAAAAACTTGTATTTCTGATTGCCATCGTCGTCGGCCTCCGTCGGTCTATGATGACCATGGAAGAGAATCCTAAACGTCTACTCTGCTGGAACAGCACTGCCTGTGGCTGAACAGGCCGATGCGCGAATGGCAGTCCCTGTCACACAGGTCGCACTTGTGGGTGGTCTCCGTGCTGCTGGGTCTGTGGCGGTTCTTCCTGCGGGTCCTTTTTTCATCTGCAGCAGCAGTCAGTCTCTCTTCACCCGCCTTGAGCTGTCTGGTCAGGGTGCCTCTCCATTTGGAGCGGTCCGTTGCAAGGTCCTCCCAGCGCTCTGTGTTGATCTCCAGGGCCTTCATGTCTCTCTTGCAGACGTCTCTAAAATGCAGCTGTGGGCGGCCAACGTCTCTCTTGCCAGTTGCCAGTTCTCCATAGAGGACGTCTTTGGGGATTCTGCCATCCTCCATATGGTGAACGTGGCCTAGCCAGCAGAGCCTGCGCTGTCTGAGTAGAGTGAACATGGAGGGAAGGCCAGCGCGGGACAGAACTTCTGTGTTGGGCACTTTGTCCTGCCAGGATATGTCCAGGATGTGGCGAATGCAGCGCAAGTGGAAGGAGTTCAGTCTCTTTTCCTGCCGGGCGTATGTTGTCCACGTCTCACTCCCATAGAGCAGTGTGCTGATGACGCAGGTGTTGTACACTGCCATCTTCGTCTTGACAGAGAGTTTGGGATTCTCCCACACTCGTGTGGCGAGGCGAGCGAGTGTGAAGGCTGATTTTCCAATCCTCTTGTTGATCTCTGTATCAAGGGAGAGGTTGTTGCTGATCGTGGACCCCAGGTACGTGAAGTGATTCACGACCTCCAGCTCGTAGTCGTCAATGGTGATGGTTGGTGGTGCTTCCGTGCCTTGCGCCAAGACGTTAGTCTTCTTCAGGCTGATGGTAAGCCCGAAGTCCTTGCATGCCTGGGAGAAGCGGTCCATAAGGGTCTGAAGCTCCTGCTGTGTGTGGGTTGCGACTGCAGCGTCGTCTGCGAACAGCATGTCTCTGATTAGAGCCTCGCGTACTTTGGTTCTGGCTTTCAGGCGGGCGAGGTTGAAAAGCCTGCCGTCAGATCTTGTGTGCAGGTAGATTCCCTCTGTTGCTGTGCTGAAGGCATGCCTCAGGAGCATAGCAAAGAAAATCCCAAAGAGGGTTGGCGCAAGTACACAGCCCTGTTTCACTCCGCTGCGTATGTTGAAAAGCTCTGAGACGTTGCCATCGTGCTGCACTATCCCCTGCATGTTGGTGTGAAACGATTCAATGAGGCTTTGCAACTTTGGTGGGCATCCTATCTTTGGCAAGATCTTGAAAAGGCCCTCTCTGCTGACCAGATCAAACGCTTTGGTGAGGTCGATGAAGGCGACGTACAGGGGCATGTTCTGTTCTCTGCATTTCTCCTGGAGTTGGCGGATGGAGAATATCATGTCTACCGTCGATCGCTCAGCGCGGAAGCCACACTGAGACTCGGGACATCACCATCTTTCATAAGATGGTGATGGCTACATGAGTCAATTGCGCACCATTTCAGTATTTTCTTTGTTTAAATTTAGCTAACATTTCCATTGAAATACATTGAGAACAACGTTTGATGTAAGGGTAGACAGCCCTATATAGAGTAATGACAGCATCTAAATTTAAGAGGATTTGCTGTTACAGTTTTTTTAAGCATTTTAAAGTGAGCTAAGGTCTCTGCCATGCTCACAGAAGTGGCCATACTTGAACAAGAGAATGAAGAGTGCTACGCTGTCATTTAGCTAAGCATGCTAGCAGTACTAGCAGGCTAATCTGGCCACACAAGATTTCATGTATGTTTTTGTTAATGATTTGCTCCCACAATCATCCAGGGGTTGTGGCCCAATTCAAGGCTTGTAGCCAACAGTTTTGTCAGAATAATCTTCAAATGTGTGTGGTATCAATAAAATTACTTTACTGGTCCCAGGGAGGTTGTTGCCTCTTTAATCTCGAATTGTACTGTAAATATTAAACAAGTTTGATATTTCTGATTCTTGCCTCCAACAGAACACCTATACAGCCAATAAGAGTAAGTTGACCTGGACTGTTCACGTCCTCACCTCCAGCTCCTGCTGCAGTGTAAAAGTTGCACCTATACTATTTTCTCAGCTAAGATTTCACACATTGTGGAGAGTGTGGAAATGATGAGGCCAAGTTACAATCAGACGAAGTTTATTCACACTCTCACATCATCATACACAGAAAGCACTGAATAGCCAAACCAGGTTTCATCCCTTAAAACTCCACAGATCATCTCACATCTGCATGACATTTCACCTCCACCATACATTTTCCTTAAACCCCCAGCTCTCTCTTCCTGCCAACTCCCCATGAGGTCCCTGCCTATTGTTCTCTTGTGTCTAACCACTGCCTCCTGACGGAGACGCTGTCTGCTGACACAACCACAATATACATTGCTATATCACCAATATGCATCGCCATAACATATTCTTTTTCACTCCAAAGCAAAACAGCAGCCAACTGACAACATTAATAGTCACATTTGATTATGGGGTTTCTGTGAGATCACATTTCTCTGGAATCATCATCTGAAATTATTCGTATAAATCTGATGTGGTCTCATTGCTGCTTCCTCCATAGGGCAGTGCATGCAAATGCTATGGGTCCGAGTGACTGAGGGGGCCCCCAAGTAAGCAAGCAGGCCCCCATTACAAATGTAGTCTAAGAGTTATTCAAAGTAAATATCTATGTCAGTGTTGTATCTCTGCCATAGCACTTTTACTCATGATACGCAACAGCTATAATGGTGTATAATAGTTATCTAATGCTCAAATATCACAGGATCCAAACCTTGAACATATGTACAACAAGAACGCAGACTACACTTACAGTCCAACTAAGGAGATGATGTTCATTTTCCAACATTTAGTTTGTCCCATCACCCACAAGGGCTGTTGGGAAATGAAAAGCCTGCTTTCTTCTCATATACTAGACTGATGCACTAGGGGGTTCCCAAATGCAATCTTGCATAGGGCCCCCCCAAAACCAGGAAACAACCCTGGGTCTCACAATATGGCTGTGTCATCTAGTGTAAGTGTGCTTAGAGGTTTATACTGTTAAAAATTGGTTGAAAATGCCCTTATGTCGGTCTCTCTCTCCGCGCTTGGATTATCACAGTGTTGATTAAGATGTTACATTCAGGTTATTTATTTATTTCTGTCTGTTTTCATTTAACAAGTAATTCTGAATACAGGGAATGATGGACAAAAGAGGACAACTGAACTGTATTTTGTTGAATGTCGGGGATAAATAACCCCGTTAAAAGGAGAAAGGTGTTAACATACCTAAAGAAACAAGGTACTGACATTGCATTTATTCAGGAGACCCACCTCACTGACATAGAGCACCTCAAGTTAAAGAGAGATTGGGTAAGCCATGTTTTCTATTCTTCGTTTACGTCTAGTGCTAGGGGAGTAGCTTTATTAATAAATAAAAATCTTAGATTTCAATTAAATTCTGCAGACAAAGATAAATCCGGAAGATTCATACTAATTGATCGCATAATCAATGCGAACAGAATGACACTTGTGCCATTATATGGTCCCAATATAGACAACCCTAACTTCTTTAATAACTTTACCCTGAGGCTGGCAACAGCAGAGGGTCAGTGTATATTGGGAGGTGCTTTCAACCTTATTTTAAACCCAACGTTGGATCGCTCTACTCCCAGAAACACCACAATGTCAAAATCTGCAGTGGTATTGTGTCAAGGTATGAATGAACTTGGTTTGAAAGACATATGGAGATTTCAAAACCCTCATAAAATAGACTTTCTGATTTCACAGTCACTTGTACCTCAAATTAAGCATTGTTCTAGCTGCTACCTTGTCTGATCATATTGCCCTTCAAATGGAAGTAGATTTACTGCAAACTGAGTCTGTCCCCTACAGGTGGAGGTTTAAAACAGTCCTGCTCAAAGATCCTCATTTTATAAATGTTATGAATTTCAAGTTTGATATATATTTGGAAATGTAGGAGCATGCTCAAATAACGAGGCTGAGTTTCAGCCGTAAACCAGCTTTATTTGACAGAACACAAGCTCCTAGCATTCTCAAAGCAGGAAAGAGGAAGAATCATATCCCCACACCCCTTATATACATTTCCAGCATCAGGATTCAAGTCACATGGTGTCTTCAGTAAACATACAGTTACAAAGCATCCCTTTGAAGCTTCACCCATTGTCTCTCATCTCCTGATGAACCGGAATTCCCTCCGGGGCATCTTCTGTGGGACAAAGAGACAAATCTCGCACTTCCTTGTCATCTACTGCAGATTCGAGTCTTCTTGTCCTTGCAGACGTGACACCCCACAATACACATACAGTCCTGTCTCTGTGGCAACGTGAGCCCACAATGTGTGTCGGCCACACTACCCCCCCCCCCCCAAACGTCTAGTAAGGCAGAACCTGCATGGCATAAAAAAAAAAAGAAAAAAAGAAGGACACAAAGCACTCCATACATCGCTAATCAATCCACCAACTGCCTAGGTTTTAACCTTCTGCCGAATCTGCTGCAACTTGGCTTGGCTGCCTCTGCAACATCTCTCTGCCTCTGTGGATTAAAGCTGTTAGCACCTTTCTGTGAAGACTTTGGAGACTGTCGTCTCGGTGGCCTGCCCCGGCGGGGGGGCCTCGCGAGCTGCACCCCCTCGTCAGCCAGAACAAAAGCGGGTTTGAGCCTGTTAATACAAATCAGCTCCCGTCTGCCCCCTAAATCTAGCAGAAAATGCTTCTGCCCGGTCTCCAGCACTCGAAACGGTCCATCGTAAAACGGCCGCAAACTTGGGCGCTGGGCGTCATGTTTAACAAAAACAAACTCTGCATTTTTTAGAGCCTTGGGCACAAAAACGTGTGGGAAACTGTGATGGACTGGGCCAGGGAGTGTGTTTGCTCCTGAGCCGCTCTGCCACGGCTGAGCGGGGAGGCCATTAGGTGCGGGATTATCGGGAAGAAATTCCCTGGGCAAACGGAGCGGTTGAGCGAACACCAATTCAGCCGGGGAGGCGTGCAAATCTTCCTTAGGTGCAGAACGCAACCCTAATAAGACCCATGGGAGTTTGTCTACCCAATTTGTATCCGTCAGCGACGCTCTGAGGGCTGCTTTCAATGACCTGTGAAAGCGTTCGCATAAACCATTAGCCTGGGGGTTATACGCGGTGGTGCGATGAATCTTCACCCCCAAGCTGCGGGCCATCGATGACCATAGCTCGGAAATAAATTGGGGGCCCCTGTCGGACGTTATGTCCAACGGTACACCAAAACGCGCAACCCACGCTGCTAAAAATGCTCGCGCAACTTCTTCCGCTGTGGTTGATGTCAGAGGAATTGCCTCTGGCCAGCGCGTGGTGCGGTCTACCATCGTCAAAAGATGTGTGTGCCCGTGTGATAATGGGAGCGGGCCGACCAGGTCAATATGCACATGATCAAAACGCTTAGCGGGGATGTGGAAAGGTTCTAACGGGGCCTTAGTGTGTCTGTGTATTTTGGCTCGCTGACACGCTACGCAGGCTGCTGCCCATTCCTTAACCTGTTTGCGCAACCCGGGCCAAACAAATTTCTCCCCCACCAATTTGATCGATGCACGCACCCCTGGGTGCGCGAGCGAATGGACCAAGTCAAAAACACGGCGACGCCACGCGGTTGGCACCACAGGGCGGGGCCGTCCCGTGGAGACATCGCAGATTAGCGGGGGCATACCGTTTTGTTGCACCCTGTGCTCCAGCCTTAACCCTGTTGGTCCAGACTGGAGCGCGCGCACGTCCGCGTTGTTAACCTGCTCCGCAGCCATGGCAGCATAATCTAACCCAACACAGACCAGGGCTGCGCGCGCTCCCGCGTCGCTGGCCGGGCCCGCGGCCATGGCTACAGAGTCTGCCCCCATGGGGCTTGGTGGTGCTACCGCACGCGAGAGGCAGTCTGCCACCACATTGTGTTTACCCGCGACATGCTGAATATCAGTAGTGAACTCCGATATTGCGGCTAGTTGCCTTTGCTGCCGGCCTGACCAGGGTTCCGAAATTTTGGCCATCGCAAACGTTAGCGGTTTATGATCCACAAAAGCGGTGAAACGTCACCCCTCTAACCAGAACTGAAAATGACGAATGGCCAAGTGTAGGGCCAAAAGCTCCCTGTCAAACGCGCTGTATTTCCGTTCACTATCGCGCAAAGTCCTGCTGAAAAACGCGAGGGGTTGCCAGGTACCTGCCACAAACTGTTCAACTACCGCCCCCACCGCTACATCGGAAGCGTCAGTGGTGAGCGCCATGCGGGCCGTTGGAACTGGGTGCGCTAACAAAACTGCGTTTGCCAGGGCTGATTTGACCTGGGCAAAAGCGCGCTCCCGCTCCGGAGACTATTCGCCTTTATTTGCGGGCTTCTGTTTTTTTAACGCTGTGTACAATGGCTGCATGAGTCGTGCTGCGCTTGGGAGGAAATGGTTGTAAAAATTAACCATCCCTAGAAACTCCTGAAGCGCCTTAACCGTTTGAGGTTGCAGAAAATCTGTTATGGCACGCACTTTATTTGGAAGGGGAACTGCTCCCTCTGCCGAAACGCGATGTCCCAAAAAATCAATCTGCGCCACCCCAAACTGGCATTTCGCTGGGTTCACTATTAACCCGTGCTCTGCCAACCTCTGGAAAACTGCTGTGAGGTGTTTTTCATGTTCGCCTTCGGACGTGCTGGCTACCAAAATATCGTCCAAATAAACGAACACGAAAGGCAGGTCGCATAAAACTGCATCCATCATGCGTTGGAAAGTCTGCGCGGCCCCCTTGAGGCCAGAATCAGAATCAGAATCAGAATCAGAAAAGATTTATTGCCAAGTACATTAACAGATCACTGATAACATACGAGAGAATTTGACTTGACACAGAAAATGAACCTGCATTTCCAGTGACACGGCTGCATTAGAGATGCGCCTGCCAACAGGATAGTGGGTACAAGCATAAGAATAAGAATAATACGAGGAACAATAGGAAGGAGCAAAAAAATCATTGATTCAAAATACTGGTTACATAATTAATCAATATTAAGATTTCAAGGAAAAAAAAAGCTCTCGATGCACATTCGCTACACAGGATTCACAAGACACAAGAGAGCAGTGTGTGTATCTTTATTCAGTTCATGGATCAATGTGTGTGCGGTGTTGAGCAGTGTTGATGATAATAAGAGAGACAACAAGGACACTTGGCAGGAGATGTTTTGTCTGGCTGCCGCCGAGTCCTTATCTTGGCAGGCTGTCCAGATGGCTGTCCAAGGCCTTATGCTCGATGATTATGAAAACACAGACTGCAGACAGCCAGGAGGAATTTTCATGGGGAAATTGAGCCAAATCGGACTGATCACAGAGAAGGCTTTTTATTTCTTCTGTAGATTCAGTACTTAATCCTTCATTGCGGGGCTTTAAATCCATCGTGGAAAGACCTAAGCGAGACCATGATGTAATCCACCTTCCGAGACAGTTCTCCATTTGTCGCTATCAGGGTCTTCTCCAATTTTTCAATTTGACAGATGCACCTCGCCTGGCCAGCATTTTGATAGGTTGTATCCATCTTCAGCAATTTGCGGTACACCAGGACAATCCCAGTTCCAATCAGAAAGATTCCGATCACCATTACCACGAAGACATACAAATCTTCAATATCTTCGATAGAGAGATTAGTGAGACACAAGATTTTCCAATTACCTGTGTCACGTAAATAGCCCGCTGGAGCCGTACCTGCGGGGCAGACAGCTTCCCCCGGAGCACTTTTCCTTGTTGAAAAAATAGTGTCAATTGTGTTCAAAGCCCAGCTTATTAACTCCATAATTTCTTTCTTTCGACGGTCGCAGTTAGACGCAGACAGACAACAGCAAGCTGGGATCCAGTAGTTGGGGGGGAAGGAAAAAAAGTCAGAGCAGGAGAGGAGGAAAAAGCGTCTACTCTCTTGGGAGGGCGGAAGTGAAAGGCCAAAAGGCATGCGCAAGAACTCAAAAAGGCCAAAGGAGTTATGACCGCTGTTTTGGGTACATCCTACGCGCGCACTGGAACCTGGTGATAGCTGCGCACCAAGTCTATTTTAGAAAAAATGCGCGCCCCCGCCAAATGAACAGAAAAATTCTGAATGTGCGGAATCGGGTAGCGGTCATGAGCTGAAACGTTGTTCAACCTGCGGAAATCGCCGCAAGGCCGCCACGAGCCGTCAGCCTTTGGGACCATGTGTAACGGCGAAGCCCAAGCGCTCTTGGAGCGTCTAACAATGCCTAGTTTTTCCAGATTAGTGAACTCCTCGCGCGCGATGGCCAGTCTAGCTGGGTCCAAGCGCCGAGCCTTTGCAAAAACGGGAGGGCCTGTGGTTGTTATGAAATGTTCTACCCCATGTTTGGCCACCGTTGCTGAAAAAGTGGGGACTGTGAGTGCTGGAAACTGAGCAAGCAGAGTGTGAAACTTACCACCCGCGGCTGAGACGCTGGCATGTGCAGTTGGCGGGGCCACCCGAGCTGTGCAGGGAATAGAATGAAAAGACAGTGCATTAATCAGACGTCTATTAGCAAGATCAACCAATAAACCATGTGAGCACAAAAAATCAGCCCCTAACATGTTGAAACTGACTGCTGCTACAATAAATGTCCACTCAAATGAACGGCCTTGTAAGGACAGAAGCATGGTCCTCTCACCAAACGTTTTAATTGTGGAGCCGTTTGCTGCTGACACTGACATCCAGGGGGCTTTAGAAGGCAAGAGCCGTTCCGCGTAGGTGGGTGTGACGAAGCTCAGCTGCGAGCCCGTGTCCACGAGGAACTGTTTCCCCGAGCGTGCATCCGTCAGGTAAAGCAGCCTGTTCTCATTGCCGAGAGTCGCGGCTGCTACCGGCCCTCGGTCCTGGCGTTTAAAATTGCACGGTGGGACGCACCTGTGCGCTCTCTCTGCAAAACGGCGGTGGTAGAAGCACGAGCCGTTCTCCGCTCCGCGTCGTCTGGCTCCGGTCGCCGCCGTTGTTGGTGCGTCTGGTGCCGCTGGACCCAAGCTGTCTCCGGACGCCGTTCCCGAGCTAGCCGCCGCGGCCGAAACCGCGTTCTGCTTGTGGGCGTCGACCAACTTCTGCGCCTCCTTGCTCAACCCATGGTAGTCTCGCTTGGCCAATCGGGGTGACTCTGCCAGGGCCACTCTCACTGCTGGTGGTAGGGTTCGAAGGAATAGGTGGGTGAAAATGAATTCGCCATCCTCGGAGGCTTTGAGCTGCAGCATCTTCACCATCAGGTCCGCAGGTCTATCGTTTTCTGTCTCCGTCAGCGCCAGGAGCCCCTCTGCTCTTTGTTGGACTGAGGGGGTGAAATGGCTGATCAGCGCGTCTTTCAATGCGCTGTACTTGTCACTGTCTGGTGGATGATTAACCAAATCCTCCACTCTCTGGACCGTGTCGCTGTCCAGTTTCGCTACCACGTGGTAGAATCTTGTATCGTCGTTGGAGATTCTCCGGAGGTTGAACTGCGCCTCGATTGCGCTAAACCATGAGCGCGGGCTGTGCTGCCAGAAATCGGGCAGCCGGAGCGTGGAGGCGGCCATCAGGCTGGCTTCCACCGAGCCCGGTTCGGAAGAATTCTCATTGCTCATTCTCCGTCGTAGGTCACCAGTGTAGGAGCATGCTCAAATAACGAGGCTGAGTTTCAGTCGTAAACCAGCTTTATTTGACAGAACACAAGCTCCTAGCATTCTCAAAGCAGGAAAGAGGAAGAATCATATCCCCACACCCCTTATATACATTTCCAGCATCAGGATTCAAGTCACATGGTGTCTTCAGTAAATATACAGTTACAAAGCATCCCTTTGAAGCTTCACCCATTGTCTCTCATCTCCTGATGAACCGGAATTCCCTCCGGGGCATCTTCTGTGGGACAAAGAGACAAATCTCGCACTTCCTTGTCATCTACTGCAGATTCAAGTCTTCTTGTCCTTGCAGACGTGACACCCCACAATACACATACAGTCCTGTCTCTGTGGCAACGTGAGCCCACAATGTGTGTCGGCCACAGAAACAAATTTAAACAAATTTAAATACCTCCTCTCACTCAATTGTATGGGAAGCCCTTAAGGCAAATTTGAGAGGACATATCATTTCGTATGTTTCATATAAAAATAAACAAAAGAGAGAACAATTATTACAATTAGAAAATGAAATGAGGGCACTAGAAATCCAGCATGCTCAAACTAAACAAACTGAAACTCTCAGTACTTTAAAACAAAAACGGTCTTTGTATGATAATCTTTGCACTAGCAAAGCTGAAGCAGCGATGGTGAGAACTAATTACCATTATTATGAGTTTGGCAACAAAACTAGTAAATTACTTGCCTGGCAGCTAAAGCAACAAGATGCTGCAAAATTCATACAGTGCATCAAAACCGACGATGATGACCGAAGTTTAGAAAACTCAAAAGATATTAACTTAGAATTTAAAAAATACTATGAAACATTGTATACCACTGAGCATATAACTGAGACTGGAATTAAAGAATTCATTCACAAATTACCATTGTCTAAACTTGCAATTGCAGACAGAGAGATGTTGGAAAAGGAGATATCAGAAGAAGTTCTCCGAGCACTTAAATCCTTACAGAACAATAAGGCCCCAGGGCGTGATGGACATCTGATTGAATATTTCCAAACTTTCTCAAAAAAATTATTGACACCGTTAACTAACATGATCAGAGAAGCATTTCAGAGAGAAACACTTTCAAAAACACTGGAGCTTGCAACCATAACGCTACTCCCGAAACCTGGAAAAGACCCGCTAAAATGTAGCAATTATAGACCACTCAGCCTCCTTAATTCAGATTATAAAATGTTATCCAAAATTATTGCAACACGATTAGAGAAAGTCATTCCAAAAATTATTTTATTTTATTTATTTATTTTTTTTTGTCCTGTCAGGCAGCTAGGCAAACAGAACAGGGATCTGTCACCCTACTGTGCCAAAACAGATTTACTTTGCCAAGAGGAGCCTATACAGTGCCTAACTTTGCACTGTATATTGTTGTAAACTCCTCCTGTAATAACTTTTAATAGTTTATTTTAATTGTTTTACCCATGGAAGACCCAACAGGATGGGGAAGAGGGAAAGGAAGTGTGTGAAGGGGGGAAGAAAAGGGAGGGGAACAGACAAAAAAAAAAAAAAGACAACTAAAACAAACAAAAGAAACTGCTTCTTCCACCGGAGATGTCTCAACACGAGTCTGGTTTCTGCACCTGTTAAAGGAGAGACACTTGTACATGTATGTCTGTGTGCCTATATATGAGAACGCGCGCAAAATAAGTGTGTGCATGTGAGTGGTTTGTCAGGAAACATACGAGCGGAGGGCCGGTCGCAGCAGCCCTCCCCCCGAGGACCCCGAGCAGGCAAGGCAGCACCACCTACCCCCAGCCCCGAGGTCAGCAAGCCCCAGGAGAGCCAAGCATCCACCCCCGGAGAGATGATCAAGGGAGGGCAGGCCGCCCGGCGGCCGGCGCAATGAGCCCACACCCCTGGACCCGCCCGACCCCCACCCCCCCAGCGGGGCCAACATCCGCCCCCGGGCCCCAGGCACCAGGAGGCCAGCGACCCCACCCCCCAGGACAGAGGCCAGCCAGCGCCCCCCGGCGTGAGCCCCCCCAGGTACCCCCACAGCGGTCCCGCCCCAGCACCTCGGCCACACACCCCGGGGACCCCCACGTCCAAAGAAGTCCCCTCGCCCAGGTGAGCCCACATTGCCGAGAGGCACTACCCCCCTAATCCAGCCCCTCCCGACTCGCAGGCACACCCCTCCCCATACCTTCACACCCACATGTTCCCATGCACACCCCTCTCACTCACCCAGACTGACCCATTCTCTCTCACTCCAGTACCCACTTAAATTCACTCCTCATTCACCTTTATTTCAAAAGCCGACTGCGAAGCAGATGCAGTGAGCCTGACATGCACCAGTGCCCGGCAGTGACCAGGGAGGCCACCAGCGCAGGCCACAGAAGCAGACCCCCACCCCCCGGCGCCCATCTGAGTGAACAATCAACAGACCACCGCAGGCGCCCCAAGATGCCACCCGGCATGCAAAGCGTCGCACAAAACCGACCCACCATCACCACCTCCATTCATCACCCTCTCACTCACACTTAAACTCATATTCAGCCCCCCGTCACTTCCTTGGTTGTATCTATATATTAGTAGCATCCAGGGATTTTAACAACATGATAGGTCCCAGGCTCCCCACCAGGCCCCCACGCCCCCAGCAAGACAGGGCAACAGGGGTGGGGGAAGACCCCCACCTCCTCCCCCCGCACAGAACATGGTGGGTGTGTGTCGGTTATATGATATAATTGTGTATAAATGTGTGGACTACTAAAGTGCAATTAAAATTGGGGGGATAGTAATTGAAGCATTGTTAGCCACTGTGATGGGCAGCAGAGCCCCCATCCCCCCAAGCCCTCAGTGTCTAAAATGCAATTAAAATTGAGGTGAGTGCAGCCCCACCACGCGGCAAAGGTATCCCCTTCACCGACACAGTGCGGCACACCCCCACCCCAAAGCCCTAAATGTAACAAAAAAGATCAGGGGGAGGAGGAGGGTGGGAAATAAGACTGGGAGGTAGGCAGTCCAAAAACAACCCCCCCCCCCCCCCCCACCAGAAGCCAGCTTGCAGACTGGCTTGTGAGGCCACCCACTGCCCCCAAATCCCAACCCAGGGCGAGGGCCGCCAGTGGAAACAACCCAGGACCCACCAGCATCACGTCCCGGCGCTCCAGCACCACTAACATGACGGGGCAGCCAAACATACTACCACTCATCTTACACACACGAACATGGACAACAACGGTCACAATAGTGAACAATGGGCCGGACCCACACAGCGCCCAACACGCCAGGCGACACACCCGGGCGCCCACGCAGGCCCACGACCACCCACCCCAGACACACACCAACAGCTGCAGGCCGCCCTGCAACCACAGCCACCCCGGAACAACCCAATGGAAACACAGCCAACAACCCGCACCAATGACCCCCCCAGCCACCCCCAAGCACCAACGCACACCCGCTGCCAATGACATCAGGGGCGATGTAGCAAAGTGCCTCACCCCCCAACACAACAGCAGGGGGGCCGGGACAAGCAAGCCCCGAAACGCCAGCCCCCATGCCACTGGATGGACTGCCCAACCCCTGCCACCCAACAAAGCTCTCCTACCCATACACACATCCTCCGCCCCCTAGACATCTACCCACAAGTAACCGCTTCCATACACACGCAAAAATTATTAACGCAGACCAAACGGGCTTTATTAAGAACAGACAAGGGACAGATAATGTTCGGTGACTGTTTCACATTTTAGAGTTCGCACAAACTCAAGATTATCCTGCTGTGGTTGTATCGATGGATGCAGAGAAAGCATTCGACAGAACTGAACCAAGTTTTCTCCTTGAGACAATGAAGGCCATGAACTTTGGCGATAATTTTCTCAGATATATTAAGACCCTATTTAAAGCCCCCAGGTCACAGATTTTGACGAATGGTATCCTGTCGGGCGCTTTCCCCCTATCACGTGGCTGTCGTCAAGGCTGCCCAAGTTCACCTGCCCTCTTTGCGATAGCAATAGAACCACTGGCTATTGCCATACGTTCAGATATATTTATTACTGGCATAAAAATTGGCATGGAAGAGCACAAGCTCGCACTTTATGCAGATGATTTATTACTATTTATATCCCAACCCACTGTATCATTCCTGTCATTACTTACATGTCTAGGAAAATATAGTGGGGTATCAGGCTATAAAATTAATTACTCTAAGAGTGAGGCATTCCCAATCAATATGACAAATCAATATATAAACACAATCCCGGTACCATTTAAATTGTGTGTGGAGGGCTTCAAATACCTTGGGATTAATATTCATGGCTTACATGACAAGGTATATGAAGAAAATTATGTCTCATTGCTCACCAAGTCCAAGAAGGAATTGCACCAATGGACGGACCTTCCTCTATCATTAATTGGTAGGATTAACACAAATAAAGTGAATTTACTACCTAAATTTATCTATTTATTTCAGTGTATCCCATTGAAAGTTCCCGCATCCTTCTTTAAGGAACTAGATAAATCACTAACTTCCTTCCTATAGCATAAAAAAACTCCTATAGTCAAACTCGTTAAACTGCAAGCACCATACTCAAAAGGTGGCTTAAATCTTCCAAATTTTAGGCTGTACTATTTGGCTGCCCAGTTTCGTGCTCTATGGATGTGGTATTACTCAAAAGCAGAAGAAGTAAGATGGGTCTTAATAGAACAGCATGAATTATAGGATAAACCACTAACAGTAATACCATTTCTTGGATCCATGAAGAACCTTACAACAATCACAAAAAATCCAATAATTACAGCTACAGAAATCCACGGAGCTGCTCATCCGTAAGCTGCCCTTCCAGCGCCTGGTGAGGGAGATCGTTCAGGACTTCAAGACCGACCTGCGCTTCCAGAGCTCCACCGTCATGGCTCTGCAGGAGGCCAGCGAGGCTTACCTGGTGGGTCTCTTCGTGGACACCAACCTGTGCGCCATCCACGCCAAGAGGGTCACCACCATCATGCCCAAAGACATCCAGCTGGCCTGCCGCACCCGCGGAGGGAGAGAGAGCTTAGACTTTCTGCTGCACATTCACCAACCATAATGCTCTGCACTGTGTGTCTATATATAACATACAGTATATATATATATATATATATATATATATATATATATTTATAGTAATATGTACATATGTATACTAGCTGTTCTTGTTTTTTTTTCTTGCCTTCTGATTGTTGCTCTGAGTGTTGCTATCCCTGTGCTGTTGCAATCCTGGAATTTCCCCCATTGTGGGACTAATAAAGGCTTATCTTATCTTATCTTATCTTATCTTACTTGCAATGCTTGGCAACAGTTACATGCATTATTAGGCCAAAACATAAAGTTTTTGGTTAATACACCAATTGATAACAATCCTAATATTCCAGCAGCTATAGCAGACAGCCTTTTGCAAACCTGGGCGAGAAAAGGCATAAAAACTGTTAGTAACCTTTACACTAATAATGACTTTTCAAGCTGTTGTCAGTTGTCAGAAGTTTATGACACAGACAAACACAACTTTTTAAAATATTTGCAAATCAGAAGTTGGATTAAAGCTCAAACCAAGGAAATTTTTCCTCATAAATCTGATGAATCTTTACTTGAAAAATGCCTTTTTGACTCCAGACATAAAAATTCAAAGGGTTTAATATCTATACTGTATAAAACTGTAATTGACAATTTACCAGCTTATAGCAAATATTCAAACAAAAAATGGGAGTCTGATCTTGGGTGTGCATACACAGAGGAGGATTGGAACTGGTTGCTGAAATCTGCATAGATGGAGTTGGTGTCTACTAAACACACAAATTCAATTCAAATTTTCCATAGAACATACTTTACTCCATATAGGCTAAGCAAACTGGGAAATGGTGTTTCGGATCAATGTCAAAGAAGTCGTGTATCTGTTGGAGACCTTGTGCATATGTTGTGGAGTTGTATTCATTTGAAACCATATTGGACTCATGTTGTGGCAGTAACCTCTCAGGTGTGTGGATTGGCTGTGGGAGCAGATCCCAGGATTTGGTTGTTGGGAGACGTTTCTGCACTGAAGCTGACCTCTAGCGGGAGACGTTTTGTGCTGCTGGCTGCAACGGCAGCCAGGAAATGCATTCTCTAGAACTGGAAGAATATGGACCCCTCAACCAAAAACATTGGAACAACGAACTATTGTCATACTGTATTCCTGAAAAAATACACCATGCAGTCAGAGGTAGACAAGATGACTTTGAATGGACCTGGACACCATTTTTGAACGTTTTGACCCAACTGGACTTCAACCTGGACTAAGATTTAATTATGTTTATTTCATATCTTTTGTTGTTTAACTTTGCTTTTTACTTTTATTTATGTATTTACACACGTGGACAAAATTGTTGGTACCCCTCTGTTAATGAAAGAAAAACCCACAATGGTCACAGAAATAACTTGAATCTGACAAAAGTGGTAATAAATAAAAATTCTATGAAAATTAACCAATGAAAATCAGACAATGCTTTTGAATTGTGGTTCAACAGAATTATTTTAAAAAACAAACTCATGAAACAGGCCTGGACAAAAATGATGGTACCCTTAACTTAATATTTTGTTGCACAACCTTTTGAGGCAATCACTGCAATCAAACGATTTCTGTAACTGTCAGTGAGACTTCTGCACCTCTCAGCAGGTATTTTGGCCCACTCCTCATGAGCAAACTGCTCCAGTTGTCTCAGGTTTGAAGGGTGCCTTCTCCAAACGGCATGTTTCAGCTCCTTCCACAGATGTTCAATAGGATTTAGATCAGGGCTCATAGAAGGCCACTTTAGAATAGTCCAGTGTTTCGCTCTTAGCCATTCTTGGGTGTTTTTAGCTGTGTGTTTTGGGTCATTATCCTGTTGCAAGACCCATGACCTGCGACTGAGACCAAGCTCTCTGACACTGGGCAGCACATTTCTCTCTAGAATACCTTGATAGTCTTGAGATTTCATTGTACCCTGCACAGATTCAAGACACCCTGTGCCAGATGCAGCAAAGCAGCCCCAGAACATACTGTAACAGAACCTCCTCCATGTGTCACAGTAGGGACAGTGTTCTTTTCTTGGTATGCTTCATTTTTGCGTCTGCGAACATAGAGCTGATGTGCCTTGCCAAAAAATTCCAGTTTTGTCTTGTCTGTCCATAGGACATTCTCCCAGAAGCTTTGTGGCTTGTCAACATGCAGTTTGGCAAATTCCAGTCTGGCTTTTTTATGATTTGTTTTCAACAGTGGTGTCCTCCTTGGTCGTCTCCCATGAAGTCCACTTTGGCTCAAACAACGACGGATGGTGCGATCTGATACTGATGTACCTTGACCTTGGAGTTCACCATGAATGTGTTTAGAGGTTGTTCTGGGCTCTTTTGTTACCATTCGTATTATCCGTCTCCTCCTGCGGCCACGTCCAGGGAGGTTGGCTACAGTCCCGTGGATCTTAAATTTCTGAATAATATGTGCAACTGTAGTCACAGGAACATCAAGCTGCTTGGAGATGGTCTTATAGCCTTTACCTTTAACATGCTTGTCTATAATTTTCATTCTAATCTCCTGAGACAGCTCTCTCTTTTGCTTCCTCTGGTCCATGTTTAGTGTGGTACACACCATGTCAACAAACAGCACAGTGACTACTTGTCACCCTTTAAGTAGGCCGACTGACTGATTGCAAGTTTGTAGACACCTGTGATGTTAATTAGAGGACACATCTTGGTTGACCATATCCCTATGGTCACATTATTTTCAATCTTTTCTAGGGGTACCATCATTTTTGTCCAGGCCTGTTTCATGAGTTTGTTTTTTAAAGTAATTCTGTTGAACCACAATTCAAAAGCATTGTCTGATTTTCATTGGTTAATTTTCATAGAATTTTTATTTATTACCACTTTTATCAGATTCAAGTTATTTCTGTGACCATTGTGGGGTTTTCTTTCATTAACAGAGGGGTTCCAACAATTTTGTCCATGGCTGTATGTTAACCTATTCTGACATTTCTTATTAAACCATTGAAAGACATATGAGAGTTATTGTTTGATTTCATGTCCATCTTTTTGATCATCAGAGACAAGAACTCACAAGGCTTTGTTCTGAGACTGATTCATGATTGATACAAATGAAGAACTGTTAATAAAATTGTCCATTACATGAACTGGTGCCCTAACGAGGATTTGAGTGTAACGAAAGTAAATCTTCATTCCTACTCACATTTATATTTACATTAATATGTGTACCAACATTGCATTACCGATAAAAACCCTTAAATCCACTACACCAGTGTAGATGCTGAAGAGGGTTGGTGCCAGAACAGAGCCCTGGGGGACACCATTTCTGAGACAGCAGAGTCTACTGACTTGTCCATCACTGGTTTTAAGGGTGAAGCTACGGTTCAAGATGATCGTGTAGTGACCTGCTCTGTGTGCCTGCTGCCCTAATTGCCTCCACAGCTGCGCGCACACCTGGCCATCTCATTAGACAGCCTTCTTAAGCCGTGCTGCCCTGTGGTCTGCACGGAGACGTCAATGCTCCTTTGGTCTGGAAGGACCTCCTCAACTACTTCGTCATCCTGCTCCGGAGAATCCTCTTCTTCACTTATCCTGCTCCGTCAGGTCTTCTGAGGGCCAAAGCTCTCCCACGTCAAGTAAGCCTTTGGGATTCCATCCCATCCATACTTCACCTTTTCTCAACTGTGCACAGGTGGAAGCCTCCTGGCGGCGGACCTCCTCCTCCTGGAGGCAGACCTGTGCTTCTTCCCGCACACTGCATAGCACCGTATACTCACCTGCTAATCCTCACCTCGCTCCTCGGTGACAACACAGACATGGAACGGACTGTAGCTGGTTCGGAGCCTCTGGGAGATCTTCAGCGCCTCAGCCCTTCATCCATTCCGTAAGACTGTACATTCACCTGTTTATTCACCCTGGTCTCAGTAAACTCATCCGCCTGTCTGTCCTCTCTCCTAGGGTTGCCAGTTCATACCGTGCTCTGCTCGCCCAGCTTCCCACTTCAGCACACATGCACACATTCACATTCACTCACACTGCAAATAAAAGATAATTGTATTTATTCCGAGTCTGAATCTGCTTCTGGGTTTTACCAAATATGTCAGATCGTGGTAATGAACTCTATGAAACCCAAATATGTCAGATCGTGGTAATGAACTCTATGATATGATGGTCAAGAACCATCCGTGGAAGTTTCAGAATCAGCTCTTGGTGCCATATGGTGTCATATGCTGCTGTTAGATCAACCAGGAAGATGCCTGCCTTGTGACCTTTTTCATAAGCTTCCTCAATGCCATCTGTGAGCTGTACAACTTTTTGGACAGTGCTGTGTCCTCTACAGAAACCAGCCTGCTCATTGGGAAGCTGGGGGTCAATGACAGGTTCAAGACGGGCTAGTATGAGTCGTTCAAGTAACTTGAAGGGCATACACAGAAGCAAAATGGGTCTGTAATTCTTTGGGTTATCGACTGGCTCGTTGGGTTTTGGAATGGCGATGATAGTTGCCTTGCACCAAAGCTTTGGTATGGCCAGTCTGGATATGCAGGTTGAATAGAATTCTCTTAGGCACTCAATGCAGCGAGGACTGCAGTTGATAATGAACTCTGGTGGGATGTCATCTGGGCCCTGGGCCTTCCCACTCTTCAGCTGATGGACAAGTGAAATGTCTTCAGTGGAGAAAGGTTCCAAGAGGAGACCATCAACAGTGGGTGCTTGCCACAGCTCTGAAGTTTCCTGTTTCACGGGCAATGTATGCTCCTTGCTTGCATCTTTAAATTTTCCATTTTCTAGAAGCTGCTTGGCAATGGAGTTTGCTGTTATTGCACAGTTAGTAAGTTCTGAAGACCTGCCAGTGAGGGGGTTAAAGGTTTTCCAAGCCAGTCTGCTGGAGTGGGTGAAGCCAATGCCTTAGACAGTCTCTTCCCAATTATCCCTACATTTCTGATCCAGACAATCTGTCAGGACAGAGGCCTTGTTGCCTGCCTCATCACTTCCAGGTTCAGCTTGAAGGAAGTTATCATAGAGAATAGAACACTCTTCATCCTAAGTATGTATCTGCAATAGAAACCACGAGGGATGGAAGACTTAGCTGCACTGATGAGTAATTGGAAAAAGGAGGAGTAAACATGGTTCAGATCAGTTGAAGAACTGGAGGAGGGGGGTGTAGGTTGTCGATCCCTGATTCCACGAGCTGTCTGAGCTTGAGCCAGTCAGCCTTGCAGAAGTTCCATCTCTTCACTGGCTTGGAGGGAAATGAGGACATGGGGTTGTTTGAGATGATCAACAAAGGCCTGTGCTGTGACTTGAGGAAAGGGTCAAGGACGATCCATTGGGAGGCAGGTCCATGTTAGCAAAAGCCAGGTCAGGATTGGAGGTGGTACGCCAGCGGCCAGAGTGAAAGCTATCTGGTTGCTATGGATCATAGAGAAGAAGGATGCTAGCAGCAGATGCCCAATCTTCAAAAGAGTTACCATCTGGATTGGCAGAACTGTAACCCTAAGTGGTGCTGCGGCAGTTGAAATCCCCAGCATACAGACATGGTTTGGTGAAGATGGGAATGGAATTAGGCTGTAGACAGAGTGGTGGTGGCTTGTAGATATTAACAATAGCAACGCCTTCCACTTCAGTAGCTATCCATTCCAGGCTGGAGTCTTCAGCAGATATACCTAGTTTGTGCCACTTTGTAGAGTATCTGACAAAAGTGGCTATGCCATGAATGTCACTTTTGATGTAGGCGACCAGGGAGTATCCTGGAGTCTTGAATTTGGAACTCTCCTTGATGTGTGTCTCCTGCAGAAGAACAACAGTTAGTTTGTGCTCTTCAATTATACATTCAAGCACTAATGCTTTAGCTCTTGTGTAACCTTCAGTATCGAGCTGTAGAACCGATATGCCTTCCCATATGACACCTGATGGTGCCTGCTGTGAAGAGGGTGCGTGTTCTGAGTAACGATCAGGATGTGTCTGTTGAGCTGGCATGATGGAGATTGCTCTACAATGGTAAATCATGCTAAGAGATACTTTTGGTGATGAGTCAGTTGTTGCTTTTCGCCTGCAAAGCAATTTCAAAGCTTTTCGCCTGCAAAGCAGTTACCAGGGCCCACCAATGAGGAGATAAGTAACTTGGGCCCCACCACAAAGAACTCATGATGGATAGAAGCAAAGAGCTCTTTCTAGACTTTCTCAACCTTATTATTCAAAACATAACAATGACATTGGTTACAGGTGCGTTTCTAAACTGCTGAATGTTCCAGTGAGCACTATTGTAGCCATCATTCAGAAGTGAAAAGAACATAATTTTACCATAAATTGGCCACGACCAGGAGCTCCTCACAAGATTTCTGACAGAGGAGTCAAAAGAATTATCAGAAGAGTTATCCAAGAGTCAAAGTCCACTTGTGGAGAGCTCCAGAAAGACCTGAAGTTAGCAAGTACTGCTGTTTAAAAAAAAAAAAAAAAACAATAACTAATGCACTCAACCGACATGGGCTCTATGACCGCTCACCTCACAAGACTCCATTGCTAAAGAAAAAGCATGTTGAAGCTTGTTTAAAGTTTGCTGCACAACATTTGAGCAAGCCAGTAAAATACTGGGAGAATATAGTCTGGTCAGACGAGACCAAAATTAAACTTTTTGGATGGCACAACACACAGCATATTTGGAGGAGAAATGGCACTGTACGTCAGCCCAAAAACACCATACCAACAGTGAAGTTTGGAGGTGGGAGCATCATGGTGTGAAGGTGTTATTCAGCACATGGTACAGGCAGACTTCATATAATTGAAGGAAAGAGGAATG
Organism: Pholidichthys leucotaenia; assembly: GCA_020510985.1. Taxonomy (NCBI): domain Eukaryota; kingdom Metazoa; phylum Chordata; class Actinopteri; order Cichliformes; family Pholidichthyidae; genus Pholidichthys; species Pholidichthys leucotaenia. Next base: position 97,686,956 of record CM035843.1, read on the forward strand.
GACAAATGTACAGAGACATCCTTGATAAGAACCTGTTGCTATCTGCCAAGATGCTGAAGATGAAACGAGGGTGGACATTTCAGCAAGACAATGATCCCAAACACACAGCCAAGGAAACTCTCTACTGGCTCCAGAGAAGGAAAATAATGGCCCAGTCAGTCACCTGACCTGAATCCCATTGAAAATCTATGGAACAAACTGAAGATTAGAGTTCATAGAAGACACCCACCGAACGTTCAAGTTTTGGAGACAGTTTGTGTGGAAGAATGGGCTAAAATCACTCCTGAGCAATGCCTGCACCTAGTTTATCCATACAGGAGGCATCTGGAAGCTGTTATTATCAAGAAAGGTTTTTCTATTAAATATTAAATGAATTTCACCAAGGCTATGGCCACACTGCAGGTTTTACTGCTCAAATCTGATTTTTTTTTTGGACAAATGTGACCCATATCTGATTTTTAATGACAGTCTGAACAACACATATCCGATTTTTTCACACCAGACCCAGGACAGTTTCATATGTGGTTCTAATTCGGATATGTATCTGATATTTTCCAAAGTGACCTCTGTCTGAACGGTCATGTCGCATTTCATCCAACTTTTTCCTCAGAAGTGAGACAGATGCTACATCTCTGTGGTGGAGGATGCCGCAAGCATGGAAGACACAGCTGATTTATGCTCTCTTTTTAATCAACCTTCTTCCCTTTACCACTGGATTGTAATTTTGTCAGCTCCGACTGCACAATAATTTCAAAATTTGGGGGTTGGGGGGGTGGGCTGAAACCGTCAGATATTACAGGCGCACAGTAACGGCGCCACACATTTACTGGATGCTGCAAATTCCTTTTTTGTGATAATGTTATAATAAATAAATAGTGAAGATTAGTTAGCTAGATATTACACAAAGTGCTTGTATACACGTTTATATTTCTAGTTGCACCCACACACCCAAACTGCTGGGCAATGAAATATCTGCTTTTGCTTCCATATATGGGCATGCATTGGGGTGGGGGTCGCGTTTCAGTGAAGACACACAGACAACAGGATGTGGAGACGTGCTGAAGAGAGAAACATCTGGGTGAAGATAACGCTGAGGACCGGTTAGAACCAGTTTGGACAAAGCCCAGACTTTTGTTGGAAAGTTACTGGGAACACCCAGTAATTTGAAGCTATATGTACCTTTGAAACCATTGTTCTTGGTTCTTCTGCCAGATCGTGCTGAGAAGAACCCACAGCTGTGTTTTGACTCTGCGTGCTTCAATAAAAGATAAACTGAGAAATAATATTACTTCTGTCATTATTGATTGGTTAACTGAAAAGATTCTGCTGTCTAATTTTGAAATCTTTCAGTCAGCAGCTCACCATGAGTTCTGGCTGCTGTAATATCTAAAATGTAAAGTTAATATTGACACGACTGTGGAGTGGAATGGCCAGATAGGGGGACACATAGGAGAGGGGAGTCTCTGGTGGCTTCTTTCTGCGTGGGACCGGTGATATGGCGCTGGTATGACCTGTGCAGTTTATTAGGGCACAAGCCACTGACAACATCAGTGTGCAAGAGCCCTATTGTAATCGCTAGGATTATTTATTATTATGTGGAGATGACATAACCAGACCGACTTTCCGAGCAGACAAACTTTATTTCACTCCCACATCTTCCAGAATCAGACATTGAACATTAAACATTTGTAGCAGGGACTCTCTCTTTTATATCCCAAAACTCACACCTCCCTGCTACCTGAGGTCCTGCATTCACCATTCACTCCCCCAAGACAATTCCCCTTACCCCCCAGCCCTTTGATCTCCATGCTCTCTCAGTCTGAGAGGAAAACTATTGAACTCTACAGCATGGGTCCCCCACAATTGACCTTATTTATACAGGTAATCCCATTGAGACACGGAGTCTCATTTTAAAGAGGGCTGTTAAATCAATCAGTTCTGTTAAACCAGAGCTGATCACAGCGGTCACCTGGCATGTAGCGGAATGAAGCTGGTCTCATCTATCTATAAATTCAAGAAATCTGTGTGTGTGTGTCTGTCTGTAACGTTCATAGGACATCATAGGACGGCCTATGATGTTCCTGTGATGTCTCCATCATAGGACATCATGCCTGCCTTGATGTCTTTATGATGTCATATACAGTGATGGCTGCCTTGATGTTTACATGAAGTCATATAGACCAGTGGCCCCAACCCCCGGGCCGCGGACCGGTACCGGTCCGTGGGTCATTTGGTACCGGGTCGCACAGAAAGAAAAAATAATTTACATTACTTTCGTTTTATTTATTATCTGAGTCTGAGTAATGTTTTATTTTGAAAAATTACCGGATTCTTTCCGTTACATCCGTCTATGGCTCACTCTTCTTTCTTTCAAAGGTCTTTTTATTATTATTAATTGAAGTATCAATACAATACAAAGTATTAGAAATTTTCATTTTTGTTTCAACCAAACAGTAAAAAACTAGAACTTAAAGCCAACAAATGTAAATGATTCAAAGCACAAAAACCTTTAAATAAACAATTAAAAAAAAAAATACAAAGAAAAATTGTGTATGTGAAGTGGGGGTGGGGTAAAGGGGATATGAGCTACTCAGAAACTATAATCGTGGGTCTTTCAAAGAAATCAAGAAACGGGCGCCATAATTTATAGAATTTGTTTTCAGAGCCACAGACTGTATATCTGATTTTTTCTAAATCCAAACAGGACATTATATCTTTTATCCACTGTAAATGTGAAGGGGGCGAAGAGTCTTTCCACTTCAGTAATACAGCACGTCTGGCCAATAATAATGAAAATTTGAATACTTTTAATTTGGAACTTGGCAAGACAAGTTCTGGAGCCACACCAAAAATGGCGCATAATGGATCAGGTTTAATTTGATATTGCAGGACTTCAGACATAGTGATAAAAACAGAATGCCAAAAATTCATCAATGCAGGGCAGGACCAATACATGTGAAGCAAAGTGCCAGGAGCGCTACCACACTTTTCACAAGTTGGGTCTATATCCGAGTAAATACGTGCTAACTTAACCTTGGACAGGTGCATCCGGTGTACAATCTTAAATTGAATAAGAGCGTGACGAGCACACATTGATACAGTGTGAACCTGGCCAAGAATAGAGTCCCACAGTTCATCAGTAAAAGTAAAATTAAGATCTTGTTCCCAGTTCAATTTGATAGCGGCCAGAGAAGAAGATTGTAAATTTGAAATTAAATTATATAAAACTGACATTACCCCCTTAGAAGTTGGTTTAACTAATAAAAAATCATCTAGAGGATTATCAGAAGGTTTTTGAGGGAATTGTTTTGTCATGGTTTGCACATAATGTCTGACCTGGAGGAAGCGGAAAAAATGTGTAGAAGTGATGTCGAATTTGGTGGAAAGTTGAGAAAAACTTGCAAATTGACCATCAAAATATAAATCCGCAAAAGATTTTAAACCTTTTCTGTGCCATATATGAAATGCACTATCAATAGTTGATGGGTTAAATAAATGATTTGCGGCAATTGGACTTCTAATGGAAAAAAACTGAAGACCGAAATTTTTCCTGAATTGAGACCAAATTCTAAGAGACTGACGAACTACTTTATTATTACCCAGTGTAGACAAAGCAAGGGGAAGTGGTGAACCTAAAATTGCCGGTAGGGAAGTTTGATTGTCCACATGTGACTCCATAAGGATCCATATAGGTGATTTGGGTTCCAGATAAAAATGTTTCCAATATAACATGCACCTGATATTTGCTGCCCAGTAGTAATATTGAAAGTTAGGCAGAGCCATGCCACCTACTGATTTGGGTCTTTGAAGAAAAACTTTCCTCAATCTCGGATGTTTACCATTCCAAATAAATGAGGTAATCAGAGAGTCCAAAGACTTAAAAAAGGATTTAGGAATAAAAATGGGGAGACATTGAAACAAATATAAAAACTTTGGAAGTAACATCATTTTTACAGAATTGATTCTGCCAATTAAAGACAAGGATAATAGGGAGCATTTGGAAAGTATTAACTTGCACTGGTCAAGTAAGGGGAGAAAATTATTTTTAAACAAGTAATTAAATTGTTTAGTGACACATATCCCAAGATAATTAAAAGGATCAATAACAACCTTGAAAGGAAAATTTTCAAAATCCTGAACTTGAATCTTTTCATTAATCAGAAACAGTTCACTCTTATTAAGATTAATTTTATAACCAGAAAACCTACTAAAACTATCCAAAATATTAAGTATAGCGGGTAATGAAGTAAGTGGGTTGGAGAGAAATAATAAAAGATCATCAGCATAGAGTGAAACCCTATGCTCAATGCCACCCCTACGAATGCCTAGAAAGTCCCGGCTCCCACGGATTGCAATAGCTAACGGCTCAACTGCCAAGGCAAAGAGCAACGGGCTCAAAGGACAGCCTTGCCTCGTACCACGGTAAAGTCTAAAATAGTCAGAATAGCGACAATTAGTTAACACTGAAGCTAAAGGACTAGCATAGAGAAGTTTAATCCAGGAACAGAAGGAAGGACCAAAACCGAACCTCTCCAAAGTAAAAAACAAATACTCCCACTCAACCCTATCGAATGCCTTTTCAGCGTCCAAACTAATAAGACATTCAGGTATGTTGTGGTGAGGAGTATAAATAATATTAAACAACCGCCGCAAGTTAAAAAAAGAATGGCGATTTTTAATGAAACCGGTTTGGTCCTGTGAAATTATAAAAGGAAGAATCTTTTCCAACCTTGAAGCTAACAACTTTGACAAAATTTTAACATCGGTATTTAACAAGGAAATAGGCCTGTAAGAAGCACAATCAACAGGATCCTTATCCTTTTTAAGCAACACAGTGATACAGGCCTGATAGCATGAAGGAGGAAGTGTACCAGAGTCAAGCGACTCTGTAAAAACTTGACAAAGGAAAGGGGCGAGGTCATCAGAGAATTTTTTGAAAAAATCAGCGGAAAACCCATCAGGTCCTGGAGATTTTCCTGATTGCATGGATGATATTGCCAGCTGAATTTCTTCTTTTGTGATGGGAGCTTCTAAAATTTGCCGAGATTCTGAAGAAATCGAAGGAATATCAATAGAATCAAAAAAAATTTCCAAATCCTTTAAGTTTGTTGTATATTCTGAGGTATATAATTTGGAATAAAATGACCTGAAAATATCATTAATCGCTTGTTGGTCAGATGTCACCTCTCCTTTATCTGTCCTAACTCCAGTAATAATTTGCTTAGCTCTAATACCACGTAGTTGATTAGCTAGAAGTTTACTGGTTTTTTCGCCATGTTCATAAAATTCACTCTTGTTCCTTATTAAACAACCTTCAATTTGTCGAGTAGAAAGTAAATTAAGTTTAGTTTGTAATGTCATACGTTCCTTGTACAGAGCGGGTGATGGAGATTGAGCATATTGTCTGTCAATGTCCAGGATTTGATCTAAAATAACCTTCTGTTCCTGTATTAAGGATCGTCTTTTAAATGCTGCCAATGAAATAAATTCCCCCCTAAGAAATGCCTTCATGGCCTCCCATATCGTTTTATTTGACATACCAGGAGTTTTATTTTCTTTCAAAAAAAAATTAATTTTAGAAGAAATATTCGCAACCAATTTTTCATCTGTAAGTAATAATGGATCCAATCTCCAATGCTTTCTCATGGAGTCACATCCATGGAGGATCATTTTAAGTACAAGAGGGGCATGATCAGAAACCGAGATGCTATCATAACTGCAAGAGCAAAGGTTATTAATTAATAAATTGTCAACAAAAAAATAATCTATTCTGGTATAAGTATGGTGTACGTGAGAGAAAAAAGAATAGTCCCTGCCGTTAGGATGTAAAAAACGCCAAGGATCTGTAAGGCTATATTCCTCAAGAAAAGACTTAACATAAGTTGCAGATTTATTAAGACTAGCAGGTTTTGAAGATGAGCGGTCTAAGATCGGATCCATATACAAATTAAAGTCACCCCCAAGAATTAGAGAATGAGTATTTAAATCTAGAAGTTGCGAAAAAAGGTTGCGAAAAAAGTGCACATCATCAAAATTCGGTGCATACAGATTAGCCAAAGTGACATGTTTATCGCCAAGTTTACCTGATACTATTACAAATCGTCCATTTTTATCTGATACAACATTAGAGGGAATAAATGGGATATTTCGATCAATAAGAATAGCAGCGCCCCTGGCCTTAGCTTTAAAATTTGAATGAAAAAATTGTCCTGACCAACATTTTGACAAACGCAAGTGGTCGGAATCCTGCAAATGGGTTTCCTGCAAAAACAGTACCCCAGGCTTAAACTGCTTTAGACGTGACATGACTCTCTTTCGTTTAATTGGATGGTTCAACCCCTTCACATTCCAGCTTACCAAAGTAAGATTACTATTCATTCAAAGAGTAAAATTTATATATTATGTTGTGTAGCCCAAAGAAGAATAAAGTGAGGTACGGGTAAAAAAAAAAAAAAAAAGGAAGGGGTAAGGGGGGTGTAAATAAAACCATAACAAAAAAACAAAACAAAAAAAAATAAATAAAAAAAAAAAAATAAAAAAAAAATAAAATAAAAAAATCCAACAACCAAACCTATAACAACACTCCAGCCGGTTGCAAAAAAACAGCAACCGCTCCATCTCCAGCTCTATTTTCATCCTAACAGAATGCTCCCATACAACTGGCTTCAATCCTGCATAATATGAACGTTTTACCCTAAAAAAAAAAAAAAAAAAAATAAATAAGATAAAATTAAAAAAAAGAATTAAGTAAACAACAACGTATAGGGAGCCAATTTTACCTTGTTTTTAAACATCTGAAAATGCATCAATGTCCAGTCAGTGCAGCTTCAATGAAGTAACAAGCAGCCCAGCGCGGCAGCTGGTCAACCCAGAAATGTCCAGTTCAAGGCGAAAATTGCTGGTTTCTCTCCATAGTTTGCATGAAGCAGGTGGCCTCCGAGACGGACGCCAGCCACTGGTTTTTGCCGTCTGGAAGAGTTATCCGGAGCCTGGCGGGGAAAAGAAGAGAAGGACGAAAACCTCTCTTGTACAACTCGGACATAACCTCCTTATATTCGGCTCGTTGCTTCTGAACGTCGGCGTTATAATCCTCGTAGAACTGAAGTTTATGCCCACGATATTCCAAAGTCCCACGGCGTCTCCGCGCTTCTCTCATCACCAAGTCTTTGGTCCGAAACCGGTGGAAACAAATAATGACAGCGCGCGGCTTCCCATTCGGACTCGGCTTGGACATGAGGCTGCGGTGGGCTCTATCCAGCTCTGGGGGAGATGGCAAAGTTTGTGTGCCAAAGACGTCCACCAACAGCCGAGAAAAAAATTCAGATGGCCGTGGACCCACATCAAAGGACTCCGGCAGACCCACCAGACGAATATTCAGCCTCCTGCTTCTTCCCTCCAGGTCAGAAAGTTTGTTTTTCAAAAGTTTGTTCTCCTCCTGTATTGACTCGCATGTAACTTCAAGCGCCGCTAGGCGCTGGCTGACGTCCTCCGCGTTGTTTTCAAGGTCGCCAATGCGTTGCTCCTGGTTCGCCACATCTGCTTGAATTTTGTCCAGCTTACCATTAATAAGTTCAAATGAAGCTTTGAAGTCAGCAGCTATGGACATTCTGTGTTGCTCAAGCAAGGCAACAAGTGCAGGGTTAAGGCTGATACTAGCATCCTCAGCTAAGCTGGTGTTAATATTGTTCCCTGCTGCCTCCTTTTCAGTCTGCTTTCTTGTTTTGGACATATTTCAAAACAGATTCTGCACGTATTAAATGTCCAAAACATTAACAGCTTACAGCAAAATAGGGTTTAAAAAGTAAAGAAAAAAATATAGCAGGAGCCAGCAACGCACACACCTACTCCATTGCCAGCACACCTGAAGCCAATCGACTATGGCTCACTCTTGACGCACATCAAGACGCTTGTCTCGGTCACGTGATACATTACAGTTAAAATTAAACCCACGAGCTAGCAAAATGAGTAAAAAACAAATGTCTTTGGAAAGTTTCTTTGCGAAGGGGAAAAGGCCCAGTGAGGAGACAGAAGAAGAGCCTACGACTTCCAAGAGAAAGAAAGCTGCATTTAACAGACAGTCGTCATATGAATGTACTGTCTAACGAGGGAGTCGGAAGCTGCGCTGTCGCTACTCCCCTCAGTGTGGTTTCTGGTTGTGTGTGCTCACGAGATATACTTGGACTACTCGGACTGCTCCTGTTCTGTGAGTACAAACTGTTAGTGTTTCCCCTTGCAGCGGTGCTGCTACGCTTTGGCACTTTGCCCAGTTACTTTCTCCCGAGTCAATAGCGCGTCCTGGAGGACTCTAAGTTAACCCGAGCTATTTACGTTATTGTGTACTGTCAGTTTTTTTGGCCACTGTGCACTGTAGTCTGCCCGCTGCACGTTATGGTGTGAGCCCTTTAGTCACTAAAGGGCGACCAGAGAGTGTTGTGGGCAGAGAGGATGTTACTCATGTTATGTTGTTGTTGTTGCGATGTTAAGAGGACGCTGCTAATAAAGTTGCAAATGAGTACACAGTGGATTCACGCTTATTATTATATTTAGAAAATACCACAGTTTTTATGCCAGTCGTATCATGTTCTTTTGCTGTATTTATCCACCACACCTTAAAGGCCGGTCCCTGAAAATAGTGTCTGACATTAAACCGGTCGGTGGCGCAAAAAAGGTTGGGGGCCTTGATGTCTTTATGATGACCACCAGGACTCCCGATGCCGTCATATAGACAATAGGACAATGCCGTCATATACACAGTAGCACTGGCTACCTATGATGTACGCATTATGTCCTAGGATGCCTGCCTTGAAAATGGTGATCATGCTACTGCGAAAATTTGATGTAGACCATCAGGACTCATAATGCCATCATGATTGCTTCAGCCATGCCCAATTCTTTGGTTTCTTGGTTTCTACGGGCATACACGGGTCTGGCAGAGCACGGTCCAAAGCCACTTTTTGCTCAGATCAATTTTCAGGATCCTCTCCATGAACTGGAAATACGACACACCTATCCCTCAACCAGTGGTCTAAACGAAAAAGAAGAACAAGACCCACCAGATGGAGAGCACTACAGTGAGGAGAACTGTTGCACATCAGAAAAGATGTTGTGAAGATGAAACACCTCAGGTTCGAGCAGTACGCTGCAGGTATGACTGTGAATAACACAGCCGTCTGAGACAGGAGGACACCCTTCAGCACCGGCCATGCAGAAATACTTGCTTATACTTGGTTTCTACGGGCATGGGCGGGTATGCACAGGTATGTACTAGTATTTATGATTTTAACATTTTATTTTGCTGCACTGCATCAAGGTGAAGTTCTGTCCCCCTCAATCGTTCTGGGCTCATATTTACTTCCATAAACACAACACTGTATCTAATGTTACGTTTTCTTCTGCACATGTGGGTCACTTCATAGCTGTAGATCGTTCACACTGGAGTCTGATGGGGGTCGCATTTAAGTTATAATGTGAACGCCCACACAAAAAAATCGGATCTCAGCAAAAAATTGGAATTGAGCATTAAGACCTGCAGTGTGACCGTAGCCCAGGTGTGTTCAGTACTTATTCCCTGTGTCATTCCATTTTATTAAATATAACTTGTTTTGTGAACACAGTTGCCCAGATTCTTTGTATGTATGGATTACTGGGATTGTTACTGATATCTGGTGAAAATCTCAGGTCAATGGCTTCATCAGTAATGTGTTTAATGAGAAAAATGTTGAATGTTCAATACTTATTTTCCCTGCTCTGCGTGCGCGCGTGTGTGTGTGTGTGTGTGTGTGTGTGATATACCATTTTTTTCCACAAAATATTATTGAAAGGCAAAGACCCCCCCCCCCCCCCCAACATGGCCAAGACTTCAAGTTTAGTGATTTATTTAGATGAATGGAGGCTAAGCTGACAGCCAGTTAGTTCCAACTGTGTCACTTCTGTCATTCTGTATCCCTAAATATAAGAAACAAACCAGACAAAATGTATGATTATGTAGCTAACTGAGCAAACTAGCTGTGTTTCTCCCTAAATAAGCTAATGGCCTTGTTGTCTCACCTGCATATTTTAAGCTTTTCTGTTTGTTTTCTATTTTGCAAGAAAGCTAATTAATAAATTATTCCTCAAAGTGAAGTTTTTACAACACAGCATATATGTCAACATCAGCAGCAGCGTAGTGAACACATCACACATCACACGTCACCTCTGACTTCAGAATCAAAAACCCGTTTGCCCCCTCTAGTAAAAGCCAACAACAGTCTCATTAACATATGGAAATATTTGTTGCGGTCAAATGCGAGTATCTCTCTCCTCTCCCTGTCTCCGTGTAATGTGTGAGGTGTCAGTCAGTGATACAGTAGGGGAGGAGACTCTCGGTGCTGAAATGGTTGGTGACAGTGCTTTCATCCGTCCCACTGAAGGCCCTTTGTTGTTATTTTGGGATCTCTCATGGGTGCAATCTGAGAGAGCAGACAACAGACTGGGTCTCATCTTTGCGCAAGCATGTGCACATTAATAGACACCTGCATACACCAAAAAATGAATCACATTCTCGCTCTTGTGTCAGTCATATTTTCTGGAGATATGAGTGCATTTGGGAAATCCATTAAATGTTTCTAATTAAGAAGTAAGTAGAATATTTTAGTGCGGAGGAAGCATTTGTTCTATTTGTAAGTAGGGATGTCCCACTAACATTCATTCATTTATTTTAATGGACGTTTCGGAGGATTTTAGCTCAAACTTCTGGTCATTTCACTACGGATTCATGCCAAAACCTTCTAAAGTTAGGTTTTCTGTGTAAATGTTTGGCACAGTGTTGTAAGATTTTCATGGCAATCTATAGAGATCTTTGAAAGATCCTTGAGAGATCCTTGAGAGACCAGGACAGATCATTGAGAGTTTGTTGAGGGACAAAAGAGGTATATACTGTATGTATTTGAGCGGTTTGTGGTGCTCCTCTGCCCGCTTTATGCAGGGGTGGAGATTGTTGCGGGATCACTGAAAGATGGAAAAAATGGCCATCTCTCTCAGTGATCTCTCAGCAATTGCCAAGATCTCTCAATGATCTTCCAGTAATCTCAATGGTCTCCACAGTTGAGAGATTGTTTGGGTCAGTCTAAAACAACCAGGACTAGTCTCCTAAATTGTACAAGTACCGAGGTTTCAATTATTCCAACATATGCTATAAAATTTAATGCAACTCTTGATTTGTTGAAGTGCTGACTAAAACAAAATTAAGCTTGGCTGAGTTTTTTTTTTCCATGTAGGTGAATTAATTTAAAAAAATAAATAAAATGGTGTGGATAAAAAAAAAAAATTGTACCTTGGCATTCTCCTTTGAAATGATGCATGATAATGAAAGTCTCCAGTTAACAGCTCAAGTCTATTTGATTTCCCATTCAAACAGTAAAAACGATCATAACCTCTGACAGTGCACGATGCAAAACAAATGTTTAGCTTATCAACGGTTTGTGGCAATAAGATATTTATGGGGTTGACAAAGTTGTGTTTGTGTCTGTCTCATCACAAGCTGAAGGTGCCGCTGCGGTGGCCTCTGACATGGATCACAGATGGCTGCTGCTTTAAAACAAGTGCGAAGACATACTCCTCTTGCTGTGTGATGATGACCCTTGCTCTTAACCCCCTCCAGCAGCAGTTCATCCTCCAAACAATAACAATCAATTCCCTCCACATCTGACAGAGCCCAAGAACAACTTATAAATGATATGCATCTCCTGCTGGTCCCATGGCAACCGCCTTGACTTTATTGTTGCGTTTCTTTGATCCCGCCAAGCTTTGATTCATTTCTCTTTCACCCTTTTAGCTAAACATATCATGTGAATTTGGAGCTTTGTTCCTGACAGGCCCCGTCTTACCTCGCTCTCTCCACAGGCTCCTGACGCCTCCCAGAGGAGCCGCGGAGGAGGAGAGGAATTCCACTGGATTCAAAGACTTTACCAGTTGTTTTTTTTTTTTTTTACTCTGCCTTGCTTTGCCTTGCTCTTCATGTTGACCTGGTCCTCATGATCCCTGCCAAACCATCTTCCTGGGCCTGAGGGACTGTGGCCGCATGTGCGTAGACCAAAACTTTACCTGGATTCAAGCTTTCATTCAAGAATTTTTCAGCTATATATCTGTGTAGTGAATGAGAAGATTGAACTTTGCTTCCTCACATACTTTTCCCCCTCCACTAGGGCTAGTTTTCTGACAGAACACCCTTTTTTCTTACAGATTCCATTTAAAAATGTATCGCAAGGCAGCCGGCCATGGTTTTATGACTCATCTTCAAAAGAGTGGGACATAATATCTTAAGGACTTTCACCAAATGAGTAATGAAAAATGAAAAGTGTGTGTTTTCTCAGTGCCATCTGGTTTCAATCATGGCAATATCCTAAACATGACCAGTTTCTTGAATCAGTCTGCCTCCCAGACGTTTAGCACTCATTATTCCAGTCAGGCCTCTGACAGCTACACAAAGTTGAGCTTTTTCACCAGAAAGGCTCCCTCGTTTTGTGATCAGTTCACAAAAACTCTATTTGCTGTTATAATGTGATTCAAAACTGTTGGATTTTTCAAAAGAGGTCAAGTTCTTATTCATCAACTGAGGTTACAGTGTGTACAGTTTTTGCTTGCTAGGGCAAACTTTCCTGTACTGTCCTGCCTTTATATACTCTCATACCCCCATATCCTGTCTGTTTCTCAGTGGTATGTTCAAGTTTTAAGTTCTCAATCTCTTGTTTTATTATTGCAACCAATAGCATGGTTAGATGTTCCTTGTTGTTCAGCAGATGCGGGAGTTGTGTCGTCACAAGAAGAGTCTGGTACTGGTTATAGCAGTCACAGTCAATAAGGAAAATATCTACAAGTATAAAATTAAACATGTCAGGCATGTAACGTTACTCCACCATCATTATTCTTTTATCTGTGAGTTGCCAGACAACACGGAGAACATGATACAAACACCGATCATGTGTCCCAAATTCAGACAGTGACGAGTTCCTGTGCTTTATATAAGGAGTTCTGCATGATTGTTTGTAGGAGCACATTTTTATATGGTTGTGTTATTTTTTGTCCTTTTTTCATAATAGAGTTGGAGATCAATGAGTGATGACAAAATGACCAGATCTCCAAACGATCTTTCAAGGATCTCTCACCGATCGCCAAGATCTCTCAATGATCTCTCAGGGTAGTATCTCATGGAGTGGTGAATGCCGAGGAATGTGATGTTTTTTGGATTCTGCAACTTTTCTGGCGAATGTTGGCGAAAATCAAGCAAGTAGCAAATGCTGAGGAACATTCATGAACGCTGTGCTTTCTGGGTTTTGCCAGGGTTCATAAAATGTTGCAAAACAGTTTGTACACAGTTTTTAAGGTTGCCAACAGTTTTGTCATAAAGGGTCTTAAAGGTGGACTATGTAGAAATTGCAGGTGATTACTGGCAACACCAGATAGCAGTAATGAACTTTCATCAACTAGGCTGAAGTGAATTTGATAAAAAAAAATTTCTGATGACCTATGATGACTTCATCAAGTTTTTCCACTCCAAGTGAACTGGTAATTAACTGTTATCATTACATGTTGTGCCCTAAACTAAAATAATTAAGTTACAACACAGGATTTTTGACTCTGAGCTAAAAACTGGCTTATACTCACCCTGCTGGTGTAACGTGGTATTCATCACTTTATTAGCCCAACAAATATCATAAATTAATTCATAGCTTTGCAGTATTATAAATTATATTTTGCATAACAGCAAAAGAGTCGTTTTTACAGTCTAATTATATTTTTTCGTATTTCTGGAATATTTGAAAATAGAAAATGCTGTATATTCTACCTTTAAACAGTTGCCTTGTGTTCACTACTTGGTGAACCAAAAAACTTTAGCGACATACGTTACAACTGTTTGCAAATGTGTTACAATCATTTGCAAACACTTCCAACTAGTTTGCAACTGTTTGCTGACAAAATGCATTGCAAAATTTTTTTAAACATTTTAGAACAATTTTGAATATTCTGAGCTTTCCTTGATCACTCAACAATCTCATCGATCTCCCAATGATCTCGCAGTAATCTTTCAATGATCTTCCCACAATCTTTCAATTAATGCCGAATTTTTCCACCCCGAAGGCAGAGACGACTGACAAATCAGTAAGGGATTACTGAGTATTCGATGAAAGACATATAAAGTTCATTAAAAGGTCACTGGGAGATCATTGGGAGATTGTTGAATGTTCCTTGAGAGTTCATAGTTTGCTGGGAGATCACTTTACTCTGGTGATCATTAAGAGATTGTTTTGGACTGAGTCAAAACAATTTCTCAGCTGTGGTGACCGTGGAGATCACTGGAAGATCATTGAGAGATCTTGGCGATTGCTGAGACTACTATGTGGTCTGCAGTTTGGGTTTTTCTGTTTTGTTCCAAATGGGATAATAAACCTGGACCTCACTTCCTATAAGTGCTTAAAAAGGGCTGTCACAGACCAATAAAAGGTTTCCACTATGAATTTATACATTTCCTCCACTGACTTCAGAGTTGCCGCTCTCTTCAAAGCTCAGGTGCTCAGGTAAATGTTCAGTGGAGCTACACTAATGAGAAGGAAAAAGCTGTAAGTGACCAGAACAATGTGGGAGATGTGAGTCAAACACTGGCCTAATTGAAGAGTACTTAGCAGCACTGAACAATTAGGTCTACAATTACTGTTATTGTATAACAAAGTTATATTGAAGGCAATTATGTGCCCCTAAAAGCCAAGAATTATTCATTTGTAAAAGTTAGTGTTTCTGCTGTGCAGCATTATGAGAATTACAGCAGAAGTTTGAGCAGAATATGTGACACTGATGGGGGTCAAACAAGGAAATACAGCTTTACTACCAGTCTATGGGCCATATAATCAGTTAAATATGTTTTAAAGTTTGCTTCAGTAAGTGGTCATACTTCAGCTGTACAAAAGTTAGAAGCATATAGGACCTAGTTAAGATGATTTAGATAAGATAAATGTGTAACCAATGCCTTTAAACAAAAATATGAAAATAATGGCACTGAGATGAAGACATATAAAAATCCATAACCAGTCAGCAAAATGTGTTCATTTGGGGGAGGGGGGGGGGTTGTTCCATCTTGGAATATCACTACAGTGACTGAAAAAAACATGAGCAGCAAAACTGTAGTTGAGGTTAAACCGCTTTATACTAAATGGTCTTTTTTTCCCTTTCTTTTGTATAGATTTTGGAGGCGATCCGAGTCAGGATGCAATCACAGAGTGCATACCTTCACCAAGGTCCTATCTTGTTAAAGAACGTGAAAAATTGATTCAGAATCTGCATCCTGAGCCGGGTCACCTCCAAAATCTAATGAGTTCATCTGTAGTTGAAGGGCCACCTCTGGTGTAAATTTCATCAAAATCTGTCAAGTCATCTTTGTATAATCCTGCTAACAGACTGACAGACAAACCAACATTCTGAGAGATAGGGCCTTGGTGAAGGTATGTGTTCTCTGAGTGCCCTCAAGTTCAGTTATGAGTCAAATAGGGTGGTAAATTAAAAAAAAGGATGTGTTAATGTAATCATCTATACTGGCTATAGCCCCCTTTACACTGGATGAAGATCCTGCTACGCTGTCCACGCTCTCCAGAATGAGGATCATGGACTCTGCAAAGACCATCCATGTTCTGGCAGATTTCCTGGGGCATGGCACGGTCTCCATCCAGTGTGACAGGGGTTTAAGACCGGTTAGCCTGCTTAGCAAAACTCTATGGAGGCAGAGAGTTGCAGGAGCCAAGAGTAGAAAGAGAAAGCTCAAGTCAACTGGCATTCCTCAATACGCATGCAGCAGGTTTGATTAACAGGCTCATCCATAGACCAATCCATCCAAAGACGACTTAATAAAACGGCAAAAAGTGCATCATTCTTTGACTGTGAAACTAAATGATTAAGGTGAAGAAAATGAATGCAGAAAAGAGGACAGCAGAGTCTATTCATCAGAAACTTTGTATTTTTTCAGATTTGAACAGAACTGTAATAACCCCTCGCCACAATCTGACAAATAAGTGATTCTTCATGTCAGGTGCTGGAAGGTGCATGGAAAAATCATGGAGGAGCCTTTATAAAATCTTTAGAGTTTGTCATCAATTTTAATATAATAGCACTCCCAAGTCTGAACCGGTTGGAAAGCTTTGCCATTATTGTAATCTGACTTATATCCAATGGAGGGCAGTGTGGCTGTGATGACAGGCAGCGTCAGTGAAGCTGCAGCTAAAACAGTCTGTGCTCTATCCTGCAGTGTGAGGGCTTTCACAAAGCATGGCATATTATGAACTACACTGTGTGCTGTCTTCCATTCATATGTGACAGTGGTGATTATGACTGATTAATGAAAACTAATGCAGCAGTTGTTATTTATGTCCCCTGGAAATGCTGCTTTATTATATTTGATTCATAGTGGACTTTAAATAATACCAACAATTTTTTTTCCCCCAAATTACTATGTGTATGCTACAAATTCAACAATGTTCAAGCAGAAACTGTGACAGCTTGAGACTAATTATAGTAATTTAGCCTCTAATTTTCTGTTTGGTTTTATGTTCTGAAATTAAAAGTAGCTTGTTTCAATCAATCATTTTCAATCACGTATCATTTCCCCCCCGCTTACAACTATCCTGCCTCTGAAAATAAACTTCTCATAATGTTTTCTAGCTAATCAATGCCTAATCTTCTTTTTCCTTTCTTTTTTTAATCCAACAACAGTTTGTTTTTGTGTTTTATATTGTTGTTTTTTGTTTGTTTTTTTTGTCTCAGGCATCGTTTGAAGGCCCCAGTGGAGTGCAGGTATAGCCTGGGGTGTGCTAAGCCTGGACGGTGAACCGCACCTGTGCGCGAACCTCAAACCTGGGGGTAGAACCCACAGCGTTGACCCCAGCAGTCAGAGCAAGAACACAAAGAAACAAAGACTTTTACCAAACATTACCACGGTAACACACAAAGGGGAACTCTCCTGGCCCTTTGTGTGCACCACCACTGCATTTAAAATGTTCATTCTTGCTGTCACATCTATTCTGTCTTGCACAATCACAGTACATGTTCCTATTTAATCAGATCAGATTACTAACTGTGCATGAAATAATGTCTTTTCTATTTTCAGACACTTATTGCTGCATCTCTTCTGCGTTCCTCTGAAGCACTCCCTCAAACATCTGCCTGATTAATAAATTAGACCCTCTAATATGGCTCACAGTCATGTATCTTTAAAACTACTTAATAATGGTAATCAAGATTATCAACAATGTAGCAATTACATCTTTACACTTTCCTCTCTTAATTATGCATAGCTCTCCCTCACCGAGGAAGAAAAAAAGGGGGACGCTTTCTTATTCTCAGGTGGATTGTTCACCGTAAGTGTTTATGATAGTGTGTTTGTACCGCAGCTAAGCTACGCTCCCTTAAAGTGGCAGCTAAGCTAAAAGGGGCCCTGCGCCTTCTTCCCTTGCATGGATCAACCACAGTGGAGGAGCTCCTATGTTTTATTTATTGATATGTTTTAGTCGAGGGGAAGACCTAACATTCATTATCATAAAGGCCTCTAGACATCAAGTGGCGCACAAAAGACCCGGGCTTTCTCACCAGACTCTATCGCATGCACGCCGATCAACGCGAGGCGAGCCAGCTGCTTCGCTGTAGCAGCTCCTCGCCGGCAACCAGCTTTTCAGTGACAGAAGCTGACAGTGTCAAAGTATCTTTGTCTCTTGCACATAAACTGTCCCTGAAGCTGTCGTCGTGAGAGAGATGTAAAACACAGGCTTTTTTTTTTTTTCTTCATGGGGGGAAGTTGTTTTCATTCCCCTCTTCTAGTTTTTTTTTTTTTAATGTCATATCTTTTCTGTCAGGGCCCTGGGGCGCCTGGTGGTGCTCGTGCTAAAAGCACCGACAAACCCAGCGGAGTCTGACCATATTGTACCTGCTGCAGTCGGCTTTATCTTGCTTATTTTGTCAGAAGCTCAAAGTCAATCTGCATGTGTGTTTGTGAGCCGCCTTTTTTAAAACTTGTGCGCATGTGTAAAAGGAAAAGAGCTACTAGGAGCAGATGTGGGGTGGGGGGGTGGGGGGGAGTAAAAACTCAATATGAACCCTGCAGAGGCCTTGCCTTTCTCTCTGTTCAATTATTTAGAGTCAAAGAAAAGAGGCAGGAGCAACATATTTCCTCAGAAGCCACTTTGTTCGGCAGGAATGAATAACATATTTATCTAGTCTCATCTTTGCCAAATAGCCGGAAATGGAAACAAATACCTTCAATTGGATTCCTGGCTCTGGTGTTTTCCTATGTGTACTCATGCAGTCTTATTGAAAAATTCCTCTGGACCCAAAATTACCGAAGTGCTGACAAGCAGAATTTTTCGTGGTATCTCGATGTACACTTGGCACTTTCAGGCAACGCTTATCTGCTCCCATCTCCTGTGATAGGAGGGAGAGAGAGAGAGAGAGAGAGAGAGAGAGAGAGAGAGTGAGGAGGGAGGGAAAATAAGAGCAGGAAAAAAGTGTTCACCTATTTAATTTGATTAGAGATTAGAAGAGAAAAAGAGTCACATTTCTTCCCTGGCACGTCTCTACTTGGCGCACTCTGACACCTGATTTTATAAAGAGATGTCACAGCCAAGCACTGTGGTAATGCCAGTAATTACTCTGAACTCAAATAAATAAATAAATTTGCTTTGCTTTGTGATAGTCTGACAGGTCTTCCAACATCTTTGACTTGAGAAATTGCAGCACGTGTGTGTATGTAGGTGTGCACTTTTTTTTGCAACCGTGTATTTGGGCGTGTGTCTTTGTGTGGGTGTACACTTGTGTTTACATATAGTGAGGCACTTGCAAAAGGAGAAATTCAGACGAGGATGAATTTTTGACAGCTACAGTATAGCTTGTTTTCCCCTCTCTTCTTTTTTTTTGATGACGTTAATGTGCACAAACTGTGTGCGGTGAAGGCAAACCTCCATTTGAGACTGATAAGGCTCGAGATACAGCTTTGTAAATAATAAGGTTAGAGTTTCTACACAGTTGCTAGTGCCGCAGCTGATCTCGCTCCTATTAGTGACAATTGGCTTTGACCTCACCTGCTCACCCCTGCTGCCATCATGGAGGGTGCATCTGCAGCAGCAGGCTATTAGATCATCCACTCTGGTCATAGGAAGAGACATCTAGACAAACGCTGCTCTGCTGAACCAAAGGAAGGCTGATGCGCATTGCCACAAAGTCTGGCTCCTTGACTTGTGATATAGTTCATCTGCAAAAGCAGCTTCATATTTTATCCTTTAGGGGAAGAAAAAAATCTTTATCTTTAAAAATTTCACAAAGCATACTCTGGGAAGTACTGTCTTTAGACACCTATCATCACTTCTATAAAATCACAGGTGATTCTTACCGGTTCTGTACACCAGGGATGACTTACTAGTACTTTTAGGGGCCTCTTGCATGAAACAAATTGAGGCCAGTGTTGAACGTTTATAGATGCAACTGGGTTCAGGATTCCACATCAACAGATTTATTGAGTAGCTTATAGTAGCATTACAGGCTAGTAACTTCGGTGGAGGGAATTCATAACCGCACGAGCTTTCTAACTGTGCGCATGCACAGTGGACTATTCATTTCTAACAGGAACATAGGATGCTCTCATTATTTCAAACTATTCAATAACATAAGTCAAATGTTCTACATCCCCTTTCTTTAGCTCATGACTGTATAAACAGTAAACAAGATCTTCGGCATAATGCATTAATAAAAGATTCTAATCCATGCCATTATTGCTTGAAAATTATCCATTAATTTCAAACCTAAAACTGTTTCTGTCATGGGCAGCTGGAGCACGCCCCTCCCCTCCGGCCTCACATTCACGAATTCATCACTGCACCTGAGGCAGAAGATACACCTGCACCCGCTCATCAGACAGCGTACATAAGGAGGCTCCCTCCGCACAGTCAACGCTGGCTCGTCTGGGTATACTGCCCGTGATCAGGCAAGCTATTATAAGTCTTAAGCGTTAACACACCGTTAACTTTATTTCTCCTTTTCTCCTCAGGTTGCTGCCACCATGTAGGTGTGTCTCCGGGACTGTGCGCGCTCTCCTGCCTCACCACACCATTCCTCAGCGATCTACTCCACCCGGTCAGGCACCATCAGCTCATCTACCCCCTTACCCTACTGGTTCATCTATTCCCTGGATCGAGCCCTGGAGTGGGTGCGGTCCACTCTAGACAACCCTGAGGGGTGTCGATATACGTTTGACCAATTTGTGGCCGCATTCACTAGAGCGTTTGGTCAGACCGAGAGCCAAGGCAACGTGATGAGCCGCCTGATGACGCTCCGCCAAGGCACCAGGTCAGTAGCCGAGTACTCGGTGGAGTCCCGGGTTGTTGCATCCGATTCAGGGTGGAACGAGACTGCGTTACGCAACCGCGTTCCTCCACGGGTTGAACGACTAACTCCGTGATGATCTGGCGGTCCACCCTGTCCCGGAAACGCTTGATGGCCTCATAGATCAGGCAGTTGGTTTGAACAATCGGTACCGTGAGCGCACAAAGGAGCGTGAGTCCTCCTCTTGCCCACGCGCCAAGCGTGTATCCGCCATGGTTACTGGCACTGGTGGCGCCGGCTCTTTGCCTGAACCGATGGAGCTCTCTCGGCACTTGACCGATGATGAGCGCCGGTGAAGGCGAAGGGCTGGCACGTGCATGTACTGCGGCTTATCTAACCCCAGTCTGGACGAGTTCCACCAGCAGCCAAAAGACGCAGCCCATCAGTAACCATGGGGGGTCTGGCGGGCGGGACCAAATCCACTCCCCCCTGGTAATTTTTCAATTTCGGCTCTCGTGCAATTGCTGGGGGTCGAGAGGAGGGTTATGGCGCTGGTTGATTCGGGGTCTGAGGGCAATTTCGTGTCTGCTGAGTTCGTGGAGCAGGTGGGCATTCCCACACGTAAATTGCCCTGTGGTCAGAGAATCACAACCATATCTGCGTTTACCAAATTAAAGCGCCTGTTCATGGAAACACCTATCTTGGCTCAGGCTGACACGCAGCTTCCATTTGTCCTCGAGGTGAATGCGTCTGATTCGGGGGTTGGTACTGTGCTGTCGCAGCACACACACCCCAATCAGAAGCTTTGCCCATGTGGATATTTCTCTCAGCGGCTCACGCTGGCCGAGAGGAACTATGATGTAGGGGACAGAGAGCTGCTGGCCATTAAGTTGGCATTAGAGGAGTAGAGGCACTGGTTAGAGGGGGCCATCCACCCCATCGTTGTGTGGACCGACCACAAGAACCTCGCATACTTGCGGTCGGCCCGCCAACTGAACACCAGGCAGGCTCGCTGGTCGTTATTCTTCCAGCGATTTAATTTCACCATCACTTACCAGCCTGGCGCCCAGAATACCAAACCGGACGCGCTCTCGCGCCAGTTGGATTGCGGGGACGTAGCCCCCACTTCTCCCCCAAACCATCATACCACCTTCATGCCTCCTTGGAGCCCTTACTTGGGCTATCGAGTGGACGGTCCGCCAGGCCCAGTACCAGGAGCCGGTGCCAGTAGGGTGCCCCTGGAGCCATCTGTACATTCCGGCCACCCTCCGCAGTGATATCATCCAATGGGGTCACACCAGTCGCTTCGCCTGCCACCCAGGGATCACACGGACCATCGAACTTGTCCAACGGGTGTTCTGGTGGCCCATGCTGCGGCGGGACATCCAGGAGTATGTCAGAGCCTATCAGATGTGCGTCCGGGGTAAATCTGACTCCTCCTCACCATCTCGTCTCCTCCACCCCTCCCCATCCCTGGTCGTCCATGGTCCCGCATTGCCGTTGACTTCGTGACCGGTTTGCCCTCCTCCCACGGTAAGACAGTGATCCTGACCATCATGAATCGCTTCTCCAAGGCGGTGCATCTGGTGGCCCTCCCTAAACTTCCATCAGCCTTGGAGGCAGCGGTCCTCCTCACCAATCACGTCATCTGGGTCCATGGCATCCCTATTGACATTGTGTCTGACCAGGGTCCACAATTTACGTCCCAGGTCTGGAGGGCCTTTTGATGGACCCTGGGAACCACTGTGAGTCTCTCTTCTGGAACTCACCCTCAGAACAACAGGTAGGCGGAGTGCGCCAATCAGTCCCTGAAGGCTGCCTTGCGGTGTGTAGCGGCTGATAATCCCTCTTCCTGGAACACACACCTGACCTGGGTGGAGTATTCCATGAACTCTGTGGTTTCTTCAGCTACCGGACTCACTCCGTTCGAGGCGTTGTTAGGGTACACGCTGCCTCTCCTTCCTATGGCCGAGAGGGAGGTCTCGGTTCCATCCATAGGGGCCCACGCTCAGCGCTGCTGATGTGTCTGGAGGTCTACTCAGGCTCCCCTGGCCCACACCGCAGAATGCACCCGGGCCGCTGCTGATAGGAGGCAGGTCCCGGCCCCCAAGTACGTCATTGCACAGCAGGTCTGGCTGGCAGCGAGTCAGATTCCGCTGAAGGAGAAATCAAAAAAACTGTCCCTCCACTTCCTTGGGCCTTATACCATCTCCCAGGTGGTCAAAGACCTGTCGGTCCAGCTTAAGCTGCCCCCGACCTGACAGGTGAACCCTACCTTTCACGTCAGCCACATCAAGCCCCTCTCGGCCAGTCCCCTCTGCCCCCCCCCCCGAAGCCGCCTCCTCCTCCCCGCATCATCAACGGCCACCCTGCCTACACGGTTCGGCGGATTTTGGATGTTCTCCGCCGGGGCCAGGGCCTACAGTATCTAGTCGACTGGGAGGGCTACGATCCGGAGGAACTATTCTGGACCCCCTCGTTGCGAGTGCTGGACAAGGGGATGCTCCGGGCCTTTCACCGTGCTCACCTGGAAAAGCCCTCTGGACCGCCAGGAGACGTTTCTAGAAAGGGGGGCCCTGTCATGGGCAGCGGGACTGTGCCCCTCCCCTCCGGCCTCACATTCACGAATTCATCACTGCACCTGAGGCAGAAGACACACCTGCACCCGCTCATCAGCCAGCATACATAAGGAAGCTCCCGCCACGCAGTCAATGCTGGCTCGTCTGGGTATACTGCCCGTGATCAGGCAAGCTATTATAAGTCTTAAGCGTTAACACGCCGTTAACTTTATTTCTCCTTTTCTCCTCAGGTTGCTGCCACCGTGTAGGTGAGTCTCCGGGACTGCGTGCGCTCTTCTGCCTCACCACACCGTTCCTCAGCGATCTACTCCACCCAGTCAGGCACAATTAGCTCATCTACCCCCTTACTCTACTGGTTCGTCTATTCCCCGCTGGGTCCTGCCAGTCCTCTTAGGATTTCCCAAGTAAGTGGTAATTTGGATCGCCCATTTCCCTTACTCCACTCCTCAGCTCACGGCTCTCGTCTTCTCTCCACAGAGCCTTTCCTATGGTGAGCGACTGTTTCTGCAGCTGTGCACTTTGGATTTTTGCTATTAATAAAATTGTCAAACGTGCCCCTCTGTTTGGTTCCTTCCTGTGTTTAGCATTGTGCACGTGAGCTGTCAAAACTTAATTCGCTATGACAGTTTCACTGGTAAGAACGTCAATATATCACACTTAGTTTCAATGAGTCAATAAATCATACAGTTGTTGGGTTTTTTTGTTTTTTAACAGTCCATTGCCTAATGCTTACTGTTCATACTTGGGGTTTGGCTTGCAAACTCTTCCAGAGCGTGGGGTGTAATTATTACTTGTTTGGCGATAGGGAGACCAGACAGGGGCCTGTGTCAAGTTTTGTGTATGGCTAAGCGTCTGTTCTTCAGTGTGCTTCACAGATCTTTGAGTGTGCTGTTCAGGATGGGCAGTTGATGGCTGGATCACAGTTGTCATGGGGATCTTTTTGCTGTGGGGGTGGTTCCGAGACTGGGAGGACATGCCTGCGGTTCCATCTATACTTGCGTCCTTCTGACTGGACAATGTATGATCTGGGTTCCTTGCAGACTTCCTTGATGGTTCCTAAGGAGTCATGTCCATGATGTGTTTGCATCCTTACAATCTCACCTTGAGGTAAAGGATGACTCAAACTCTGGGCGGTGGTAGCATGCATAGGCTTCAAGAACCTGAAAGCCGATCTGCTTCTGGAAGGCATCTTCACCCAGCAAGATGAGGCGGGTGGTGAGAGTAAACAATGCGTGACACTGCTCCTCCGTCACCTCTTTGTCTGCTGCTTCTACTATCTTCTTCACAATGGCTTTCTTCACTACAACAGGGTGATCAGAGCTCCCAAGAGCCTCCAAAATCTTGTGGACAAGATGACTGGACTTGTTATAGCATTGCTTTTGTGAATGGTATTTACGTACTAGGCCTGCCTTGATGACAGTGTTGCTTTTGGATCTTGGAACTAGCAGTTCGTTACTCGCAGGTAAGGTAGTGCATGTCTGTCTTGATGTCAGCCTTTCAGCTGGAGAACCAAGTGTGTAATCACGTGGCACAATAGATAGGTTGGGTAGGTTAAGAAAGACATCTGTTCCATCTCTCCTTGACTTTTCCATCAGCTGCTTTGCATTACGAATGGCATGTTCAGATAGCCCATTGATCTGTGGGTATTCTGGACTACTTGTCACGTGAACAAAGTCCCAATCCAGAGCAACATCTGCGAAGCACTGACTGGTCAATTGGGTGCCATTGTCTGAGATTACCTTGTGCGGGCAACCATGGACAGAAAAGTGTCTTTTAAGCTTTGCAATGACAGTGTTGGCAGTTAGGTGACGGAGTAAGTCTACCTCGAACCAACCTGAGCAGGAGTCAGCTAGAACCATGTAATGTTAGCCATTCCACTCAAAGATGTCAGTGGCAAAGGTTGACCAAACTAGGTCTGGCACTGGATGTGGCTTGAGTGGCTCTTTTGGTTGGTGTGGGCTGGTGCTGTTGCACACCGGACATGAAGTTGTTTCCTTCTCTATATCCTCAGTTATTGTGGGTCAGAACACAAAGCCATGAGCTCTGCATTTAATGGATTCTGTGCCTGGGTGCCCTCTGTGGAGGATAGCGATATAGTCCTTTTGCAAAGACTTGGGGATCACTGTCTTTGGGCCTTTCATGACAATACCATCTTCAATGGCAAGTTCATCTCTGTACAGGTAGTACTGATGAATCTCTGTGGCAGCTGAGTTTGTCTGTGAGGCCAGCCCTTTAATATGACAGTTCTCAGCTTCTGTAGCTCTAGATCAGAGGCAGTGTATTCCCTCAGTTCTATCAGCCTAGAAGAAGAGATGTGTTGGATTGTCATGATTTCATAGTCTGCTGTCTCGTTATTGTGCTGCTCTGTTGTTGCTCTGGGAGCACGGCACAGAGTGTCAGCAAGGTACATCTGTGAGCCTTTTCTGTACACTATCTGGAAGTTGTACTTTTGCAATCTGAGCATCATACATTGCAGTTTGGCTGGGGCTGAGTGTATGGGTTTGTTGAGGATGGATCTGCTTTCAGTAGATATATGTAATTGTTGAATTATGAACACGTGAAGACAATGGCAAGAAGTTCCTTTTTGAATTGCACGTAGCCCATGTCAGTCTGTGTCAAAGTATGAGAGGAGTAGGCAATTGGAGCGCCTTCCTGAAGACATGCTGCTCCAAGTCTGTGCTGTGAGGCATCACGGGTCAGTGTGACGGATTTCTGGACGTCGTAGTAGCTGAGAGTGGGTGGACTGGACAAGATCTCTTTCAAAACATCGAATGCATATTGATGTTGCTTTAGCCAACACTGAATGTTCTTGCATGTCAGCTCACAAAGTGGGGCTGAGAGCTCACTGAAATTGGGAATGAACTTTCCGAAATAGTTAATCATCCCTAAGAAGCGCTGGAGGGCTATGTCATTTTCCAGTGTGGGCATCTCATTGATTGCTTTGGTCTTGGCCAGATCAGGCTTCAATCCTTAACTTGTGAACACATGTCCAACGTAACAGACTTCTTTAAGTCGAAATTTGGACTTTGAGGGGTTAAGATAAGATAAGATAAGATAAGCCTTATTAGTCCCACAATGGGGAAATTCCAGGATTGCAACAGCACAGGGATAGCAACACTCAGAGCAACAATCAGAAGGCAAGAGAAAAAACAAGAGCAGCAAGTATACATATGTACATATAAATATAAATATATATATATATATATATATATATATATGTGTGTATATATATACACACACAGTGTGGAGCATTGTAGCTAGATGGGATAGATATATAGAAATATATATATATGTATATGTATATATATACACACACAGTGTGGAGCATTGTAGCTAGATGGGATAGATATATAAATATATAAACAGTTAAGCCTCAGTTTCACTTCCCTCACACGATCAAGCACCTTTCTGAGGTTCTGTTCATGCTCTGTCATCAACGATGAGAGCACAGGGGTATCCAGCAAAGATCTGCTCCACTGCGCCCTGGAACACCTCGCTGGCTGAGTTGATTCCATATGGCATTCTAAGAAAATGGAATCTGCCAAACAGAGAGCCGAAGGTAGTTAGTATGGATGACTTGTGGTCAAGCGTTATCTGCCAAAAGGAGCATTTCGCGTACAGGACAGAAAAGACTGTGGAGTTGGGTATTTGTGCGGCTGCGTCCTCGATGGTACGCACAGGGTGATGTGGGTGTTTCAGAGCTTTATTTAGATCCCTTGGATCAATGCAGGGCCTCGATGTCATCAAAATTTTTCTTGTGAGTCGCCACCATAGATGACACCTATTCTGTGGACTCGTTTTTTTTTTTTTTTTTTAAATTTTGATGACATCGAGGCCCTGCATTGATCCAAGGGATCTAAATAAAGCTCTGACAGGAGTGATCATGCCTAAGTTGACCATCTGGGTTAATTCTGCTTTAATCTTGTCTTGCATTTGTACTAGTATTTTGCATGCAGGTTTTACCACTGGCAGGACCTCTGGGTCTAGGTTCATGGAAAGGTGACAGGAAGCTTGCCAAGTTCATCTTTAAAGAGGTTGGAATACTCTAAAAAAAATCTGTTTTGAAAAATGAGTGTCCTCGTCAATGGCTACATGATTGACTTCTTTGTTCAATGTAATTAAGCCCAAGCGGAGACAGTCTGGTAGGCCCAGTAAAGGTTGTACGTTTCGTTTCACCACATGGAATTACAGAAGGTATTCTTTGCCTGCAGAGTGGCATGAAAGTGTAGCGGAACCAGCTGTTTGAATCTCCTCTCCTCCATATGCTACCAGTTTGGTTCCCTGTG
The DNA here is from genome assembly GCA_020510985.1 of Pholidichthys leucotaenia. Taxonomy (NCBI): domain Eukaryota; kingdom Metazoa; phylum Chordata; class Actinopteri; order Cichliformes; family Pholidichthyidae; genus Pholidichthys; species Pholidichthys leucotaenia. The sequence goes on from CM035843.1 coordinate 97,714,146, forward strand.
ATGGCTAGAGTTTTTCATTTTGTCTCACTTGTACAAAAAGGTCAGCTGGCATGACATTACATTTAGCACTGCCATCACCTTTGAGCTCTACTGGTTTTCCATTGATATGCACAGTGGTGAATATGTCATTCCTATGCAATAGACAGGAATTGACCATGTTTATATTAACTCCATCCATGAAGAAAATTTCCCCATAATGACTAGGAGCTTGCATCTCAAAGGCAATTTATGGATCTCTTTTTGAATTCACTTATTTGTGATGATTGACAGCATTTCTGGAAATGATTCCATTTTTTGCATTTGTGACATTGCTGGCCATACGCTGGTCATTTATCTCCTCTAGCCTCATGATTCCCTCCACAGTTATTGCAGCTGGTTATTGAGTGTGCAGGACGCTGTTCTGAATGTGCTCCACGCCGTTCAGTGCCTGACTTTGTCTTGAATTTCTATGGCTGTCTTTTCCTTATTTTGTAATACGGACTATCCGCCTTTGCTGCTGTTTGTTTTGGAGTTGCTAGAACTTTTGTGTGTTGCTGTCTGTTCACATATTTGGCACATTTCAATTGCTTTGTTTAAAGTTAAGTCATTATCACGCAGGAGTTGTTTTCTCATGCTGGCGCTGGTTATACCATACACGAGTCTGTCTCTGATGAGCTCCTCTTTGAGCTGGCCAAATCTGCAGCTCCTTGCTTTGTTTTTCAAGTCACTCACATAAGCCCCTATTGTTTCATCTGGTCATTGGTTTCTTGTATTAAACTTGTGCCTTTCCATGGTTATGTTTGTTTGAAGGTTACACAGTTTGTGGAATTTTTTTGTTTGAGGCATTCCAGAGCTTCTCTTGATTCTGCTCTGGTCACTAATTTTCTTTGCTCTCCTTCCCCCGTGTAAATAGCAGGTGTGTAAATGAAGGCACACTCTCTCTTGATGGCTTCCGAGCCGGCTAAGTTTAGTAGAATGAATGCTCGAATCCGGGCATCTTTATCTGAATGCGCAGCTGCGATGAATATATCGTATTCCTGTTCGAACACACAGCACTTCTCGGCAGTGTTTCCATCAAACGTCACTGGTTCTGGTCTACGGAATCCTTCCGCCACGGTTGTTGACGTGGCTAGCCTTTGCTACGATAGCTGTACAAGCATAGCTGGTTGCTTGCTATGTCTTCAAAGCACTGAGAAAGCTTTTGCCTTACCACGTCGTTGGCAGTTCTGTAGTATACGACCAAACCACAACTTCTGACACCATGTTAAATGTTTATAGATCCATTTGGGTTCAGGATTCCACATCAACAGATTTGTTGAGTAGCTTATAGTACAGACTAGTAACTTCGGTGGAGGGAACGCATAACTGCACGAGCTTTCTAGCTGCGCATGCGCAGTGCAACATTCATTTCTAAAAGGAACATAGGATGTTCTCACTGTTTCAAACTATTCAATAACATAAGTCAAATGTTCTACAACCAGGGACACTTCAACGATTGGCATGATTGGAATCTTGTTGAATATTTTTTATTTTGTGCTTTTAGAAAATGTACCAGCTTTACGTATAAAGGGGTCATTGATTGCACTTTTTCCACATTTTAACAGCTCACTCATCTCTTAATGAAATGTCTGTGACAAATTTTGCTCAGATTTTCTTTAATTATTCAAGATTCAAAGATTCAGAGATTCAAAAATTTTATTTGTCAATACTACTATACGTACAGGACATACAGGAGAACTGAAATGCTGTTTCTCTCTCTTCAGTGGTGTGCATGATATAAAAAAAGGAATAAGGCTGGAAAAACAACAACAGCAGTCTATGTACAGTAATGCTACCCGTAGTGCAAATAATGATAAAAGATAAAACCCAGACATCCCATAGTGCAAATAAAGATAAACGATAAAACCCAGAAATTCTATATACAGATAAAAGTAGAGCAGTAATACTCATTGTAAGTTCGATGCAGTAGTGTAGGTACAGACAGTGACAGATTGGACTACACATGATCAATATTACAATACAGTAACAGACAGCAGCAGGTATGGCATTTGTGCAAATGGTTGCAGTAAGGTGTAGAGACATACAGCAGCAGATGTATTACTGTTGGTGTGCTCTTTCTGTGCAAACAGCTGAGGTAGTTATTGTGTGGGTGAGTGTGTTATGGTCCAGGGGTGGGGTGGGGGGGCAAAGTTCAGGATCCTGATGGCCTGGTGAACAAAGCTGTCTAGCAGTCCTGTGGAGCGTACTCGTTATTTTCTTTGAAACGGCAGTACCTGCTAACTCCAGGTCTTTCTGGAGCTCTCCACGAGCGGTCTTTGGCTCTTGAATAACTCTTCTGATAATTCTTTTGATTCCGCTGTCAGAAATGTTGGAGGAGCTCTTGGTCATGGCTGGTTTATGGTATATATGGTTTATGGCCATACAGCAGCTGATGTATTAATGTTGGAGTGCCAAGTCTTTCTGTGCAAACAGCTGAGGTAGTTATTGTGCGGGTGAGTGCATTACGGTCCGGGGGGGGGGGGTGTCGACAGAGTTCAGAATCCTGATGGCCTGGTGAACAAAGCTGTTTAGCAGTCTTATGGAGTAGGCCCGGAGGCTCCGGTACCTTTTCCCCAAGGCAGGGGGCTGAAGAGGGAGTCGGAGGGGTGGGAGATGTCACTTGCAATGTTGATGGCTCTGCGGGTGAGGTAGATGTCTGAGAGGAGGAGCAGAGGGGCACCAATGATCTTGCTGGCAGCTTTCACTGTGCGTTGTATTGTCTTCCGGCAGGAGGCAGTGCCACTTCCATACCACACTGTGATACAGCTGGTGAGGATGCTCTCAGTGGTGCCCTAGTAGAATGAGCACATGATGGGGGGGTGGGACTTGTGCTGTCCTCAGTTTGCGGAGGAAATAGAGGCGAGTTCCAGCCTTCTTGGCCAGTGATGTGGTGTTGTTGGACCAGGAGAGATCTTCAGAAATGTGCACCCCCAGGAACTTGGTGCTGCTCACCCTCTCCACAGCTTCTCCATCGATGATCAGAGGGGGATGCTGTGTGTGTGTGTCCTCTCCTGAAGTCGACCACAATCTCCTTGGTTTTTCCTATGTTCAGGGAGAGATTATTGTCTTTAAACCACTGGATCAGTTGGCTCACCTCATTTCTATAGTTGGCCTCCACATTGTTGGTGATGAGACCCACCACCGTCGTGTCATCTGCAAACTTGATGATGTGGTTGGTGTAGGCTGGTACACAGTCATGGGTCAGCAGGGTGAAGAGCAGTGGGCTGAGCATGCACGCTTGTCCACACGCATATGCTTATTGCAGCACACACAATTATTACCCAGCCACTGAAGGTGCACAAGCCAGTGTACTCCCTGTGCTGGTCCCAAGCCTAGATAAAATGGGCAGGGTTGCATCAGGAAGGGCATCCGGCGTAAAAATCCTTGCCAAGTCAAAATGCGGATTATCGCAATACAAGGTGATGATACACTGTGGCAACCCCCAAAAGGGAGCAGCCAAAAGACGAAAAAAAAAAAAAGTATGTACACACACACACACACACACACACACACACACACACACACACACACACACACACACACACACACACACACATATATATATATATATATATTATTATTATTATTATTATTATTATTGCAGCAAATTAGTTTTTTTACTTTTGCATCCTTTCTGAGACCCCTCCATGGATCGTCACCTTATCGTGGTGGAAGGGTTTGTGTGCACTCATGGTCCCATGAGCTATGTTGTTGGGGGCATCTTGCTCCTGTTAGGATCTCCCAAGACAAACTGGTCCTGGCTGAAGGGCCAGACCAAGAGAGGTCCAGTGGATCCCCATGAAAAAGTTACATCAAGGACACAGTGTACCCAAAGAAGCCATGTGGGTCCACCCACCAGTTTGATCACCACTTGCAGGGGCAGGGGGATCATAGAAACAATGTGCTTTTTGACCTGGGTGATAGTCTGGGCTGCTTGGACAACTGCCCCAGTCACCCAGACCCCTGGATAAGTGGTACAAGATGGATGGATGGATGGATGAATGGATGGATGGATGGATGGATGGATGGATCCTTTCTGAGAACTACTGGATTCAGTGCTTTGTCACTTTAAATCTCTCAGACTACATTCAACTTGCCCTCCCTCTTATTTCACTATTGCCAACATTAGCTGCCTAGTTTTAAGCCAACTAACAAATTTGTCTAAAAGAATGAATGAAATAAAGAATTCCTGGTGGACAGAGGTGTGCACTTTCAGGATGTGACCAGTTCCTGGAGTACAATAAGAACAGAAACATACCTGAATGAGTGGCTAAACTGCTAATATCTAATAACGTCTAAGAATAAAATATATGGTCAAGTGTTGTTAGATGAACAAGGATTCCTGTATGTGTGTGTGTGGGGGGGGGATTATAGAAAAGAGCAATCAAAACCGGCAACCTGTCCGTCACCTCCTCCCCATCGAGGCAAGCTGTGTGTGGTTAGCAGTGATCAACTCAGACTGCCTACCATGCTAGTGCTAACAGTCCAATGTAACAGTCTGTTCTCTCCCATACAGCCGTGGACAAAATTGTTGGTACCCCTCTGTTAATGAAAGAAAAACCCACAATGGTCGCAGAAATAACTTGAATCTGACAAAAGTGGTAATAAATAAAAATTCTATGAAAATTAACCAATGAAAATCAGACAACGCTTTTGAATTGTGGTTCAACAGAATTACTTAAAAAACAAACTCATGAAACAGGCCTGGACAAAAATGATGGTACCCCTAGAAAAGATTGAAAATAATGTGACCATAGGGATATGGTCAACCAAGATGTGTCCTCTAATTAACATCACAGGTGTCTACAAACTTGCAATCAGTCAGTCGGCCTACTTAAAGGGTGACAAGTAGTCGCTGTGCTGTTTGGTGACATGGTGTGTACCACAGTAAACATGGACCAGAGGAAGCAAAGGAGAGAGCTGTCTCAGGAGATTAGAATGAAAATTATAGACGAGCATGTTAAAGGTAAAGGCTATAAGACCATCTCCAAGCAGCTTGATGTTCCTGTGACTACAGTTGCACATATTATTCAGAAATTTAAGATCCACGGGACTGTAGCCAACCTCCCTGGACGTGGCCACAGGAGGAGACGGATAATATGAATGGTAACAAAAGAGCCCAGAACAACCTCTAAACACATTCATGGTGAACTCCAAGGTCAAGGTACATCAGTGTCAGATCGCACCATTCGTCGTTGTTTGAGCCAAAGTGGACTTCATGGGAGACGACCAAGGAGGACACCACTGTTGAAAACAAATCATAAAAAAGCCAGACTGAAATTTGCCAGACTGCATGTTGACAAGCCACAATGCTTCTGGGAGAATGTCCTATGGACAGACAAGACAAAACTGGAACTTTTTATAAAGGCATATCAGCTCTATGTTCATAGACGCAAAAATGAAGCATACCAAGAAAAGAACACTGTCCCTATTGTGAAACATGGAGGAGGTTCTGTTATGTTCTGGGGCTGCTTTGCTGCATCTGGCACAGGGTGTCTTGAATCTGTGCAGGGTACAATGAAATCTCAAGAATATCAAGGTACCGGAGTGGTGGCTCAGTTGGTAGAGCATCCGTCCCACACCCGGGAGGCAGGGGTTCAAATCCCGGCCGGGTCATGCCGAAGACCATATAAAAGTGGAACTTCCTGCTGTCCAGCTTGGTGCTCAGCAATAATGGAATGGAGGAGGGAAATCTGTGGCGGCGCCTTGCATGGCAGCGGCCCTCTGATTCTACACTTGGGGTGTGTGTGATTAACACTGTAGATAGGTAAAGCACAATCTTGTTCTACTGTGCATGATTGGTTGTACAGTTGAATGACAATAAAGGGTGATTTAATTTTAATTTAATTGTAAAGTATTCTAGAGAGAAATGTGCTGCCCAGTGTCAGACAGCTTGGTCTCAGTCGCAGGTCATGGGTCTTGCAACAGGATAATGACCCAAAACACACAGCTAAAAACACCCAAGAATGGCTAAGAGCGAAACATTGGACTATTCTAAAGTGGCCTTCTATGAGCCCTGTTCTAAATCCTATTGAACATCTGTGGAAGGAGCTGAAACATGCCATCTGGAGAAGGCACCCTTCAAACCTGAGACAACTGGAGCAGTTTGCTCATGAGGAGTGGGCCAAAATACCTGCTGAGAGGTGCAGAAGTCTCATTGACAGTTACAGAAATCGTTTGATTGCAGTGATTGCCTCAAAAGGTTGTGCAACAAAATATTAATTTAAATGTACCATCATTTTTGTCCAGGCCTGTTTCATGAGTTTGTTTTTTAAAATAATTCTGTTGAACCACAATTCAAAAGCATTGTCTGATTTTCATTGGTTAATTTTCATAGAATTTTTATTTATTACCACTTTTGTCAGATTCAAGTTATTTCTGTGACCATTGTGGGTTTCAGAATCAGAATCAGAATCAGAATCAGGTTTATTGCCATTGTTCATGTAGTACACAAACTAGGAATTTGTCTCGGTACAATGCTGCAACATTAAACATGATAGGATAAGAGAAATAAACTATACATGTAATAAAGTGTAGGATAAGATTAAGTGATACTGGTCAACAGTTAAAATATATATTAGTCAGCAGCAGATACTGTGGAGAACTATATAGTGCAGTCGGTAATGCAGGAAGAAAACAGTGATGATTGACATGAGTCTGGTTGAGCTGCTGTACATGGTGCACGAGAGTCAATAAGTCACTTAGTGTTCAGCAGTCTGATGGCAGAGGGGAAGAAGCTGTTCATGTGACGGGAGGTTTTAGTCTGGTTGGACCGAAGTCTTCTACCAGAGGGAAGGGGTGCAAACAGTACGTGACCAGGGTGTGAGGGATCGGCTATGATCCGGCCAGCACGCCTCCGGGTCCTGGAGATGTACAGATCCTGGAGAGATGGGAGCTTGCAGCCGATCACCTTCTCAGCAGTGCGCACGACGCGCTGCAGCCTTAGTCTGTCCCTGGCAGTGGCTCCTGCGTACCACACGGTTATGGAGGTGGTGAGGATGGACTCGATGATGGCCGTGTAGAACTGCACTAACATCTTGGTGGGTAGCTTGAGCTTCCTCAGCTGCCGCAGGAAGAACATCCTCTGCTGGGCTTTTTTGATGAGTGAGCTGATGGTCAGCTCCCATTTGAGGTCCCTGGTGATGGTAGTGCCTAGGAAGCGGAAGGAATCAGCAGTGGTGATGGGAGAGCCTGAGAGGGTGAGGGGGGGCAGAGGAGTAGTGACTTTCCTGAAGTCTACAATCATCTCCACTGTCTTCAGAGCGTTCAGCTGCAGGTTGTTATTGCTGCACCAGGACGCCAGCTGGGCCACCTCTCTCCTGTAGGCGGACTCGTCGCCGTTGGAGATGAGCCCGATGAGGGTGGTGTCGTCCGCAAACTTGATCAACTTGACAGACTGGTGGCTGGAGGTGCAGGAGTTGGTGTAAAGGGAGAAGAGTAGGGGGGAAAGTACACAGCCCTGGGGTGATCCGGTGCTGATGCTAGTATAGTCTGAGACAGTCTTTCCCAGCCGCACATGCTGCCTCCCGTCCGTCAGGAAGTCGATGATCCACCTGCAGAGGGAGTCAGGCACGTTGAGCAGGGACAGCTTGTCCCGGAGCAGAGCGGGGCGGATGGTGTTGAATGCGGAGCTGAAGTCCACAAACAGGATCCTGGCGTAGGTTCCCGGGGAGTCCAGGTGCTGCAGGATGGAGTGGAGGGCCAGGTTGACTGCATCGTCTACAGACCTGTTGGCTCGGTAGGCAAACTGCAGCGGGTCCAGGAGAGGGGTGGTGATGGACTTGAGGTGGGACAGGACCAGGCGCTCAAAGGACTTCATGACTACAGAGGTGAGCGCTACAGGTCTGTAGTCATTAAGTCCAGTGATCCGTGGCTTCTTGGGCTTCTTGGGGACAGGGATGATGGTGGAGGATTTGAGGCAGGACGGCACGTGGCATAACTTAAGGGAGGTGTTAAAAATGTCTGTGAATACAGGAGCCAGCTGTTTCGCACAGAGTCTCAGGGTGGAGGGAGACACGCCGTCTGGGCCGGGGGCCTTGCGCGGGTTCAGTCTGGAGAACTGTTTGAGCACATCCTGCTCACTGATGATAAGGGGAGGGGGGGAGGAGGGGGGGTGCATTAAATGAAGTAGGGAATGTGGAGGCTGTGGAGCTGGAGGGAGGGGGGGAGTTGGACACAGATGACGAGGTGTCAAAACGGGCATAGTGTTGGGACAGTCTTTGACAAAGGGCTTTGTCATCCTGACCTTTAGGAGCCTTAGGTCGATAGTTGGTGATTTGCCTCAGTCCTCTCCACACGGAAGCCGAATCATTAGCAGTGAACTGCTGCTGGAGTCTCTCTGAGTATAGAGATTTAGCCCTCTTCAGCTCTCTGTTAAACCGGTATTTAACCTCCCTGTAGCAGTCCCTGTCTCCACTTTTCAGCGCTGCTTCCTTCTCCTTCCTGATCTGTCTGAGCTTAGCTGTGAACCAGGGTTTGTCATTAGAGTAACTCACCCTGGTGCGTGATGGAAGAATGTTCTCTTCACAAAAGTGGATATATGAGTTCACAGTGTCCGTGTACTCATCCAGATCATGCGTGGCTCCTTTAAGCATGCCCCAGTCAGATATTTCCATGCACGTTTCCAGCTTCTCCTCAGCATCACTGGTCCGTATCTTCGTAGTGCTCACAACAGGTTTAGTGAGCTTCAATCTCTGTCTGTATGTGGGAATGAGGTGAACCATCACGTGATCAGATAATCCCAGCGCAGCTCGAGGGACAGCGCGATATGCGTCTTTCACTGTGGTGTAACAGTGATCTAGTGTGTTTAATCCTCTGGTGGGGCATTTAATAAACTGTTTGTAGCGGGGGAGATCGTGGCTCAGATTGCACTGATTAAAGTCGCCAGCCACAATAATCAGCGAGTCTGGAAAACTCCGCTCTGTGTGTTGAATGTGATCCGCGAGCACGCGCTGAGCTTCGCGCGTGTCCGCGTCGGGAGGGGCGTACACAGCGATCATTATGAAAGAAGCAAACTCCCGCGGGGAATAGAAAGGCTTGCAATTGATAACAAGAAATTCCAAGGCAGGAGAACAGTGTTTGGAAATTACCGTTACATCAGAGCACCAGCTGCAGTTGATGTAGAAGCAGACACCGCCTCCTGTGGTCTTGCCGGAAAGCTCTGTGTCACGATCAGCACGGAAGAGCTGAAAGCCGTCGAGGCGCAGCGCGCTGTCCAGTATATTTTCCCGGAGCCAGGTCTCAGTAAAGCAGAGGACAGCTGAGGAGGCGAGGTCCTTAAAACGCATCAGCAGTCTCAGTTCATCTACCTTGTTAGAGAGAGAGTTGGTATTGGACAGAAATATGCCAGGCAGCGCCGTTCGCGAGCCTCTCCTGCGAAGCCGCACGAGAGCGCCCGCTCGTCTACCTCTCTTTCGCCGTCTCACTTTCCGAGCCAAACAATAAACCAGATCGGCGGCAGGGGCTAGAAAAACTGGGAGGAGGTCCGTGGGGGTGAAAGTCCTGATATTTAGAAGTTCTTCACGGGTATAAGTGCAAGCAGACACACAATTGACAAACAAAAACAAACAAAGAGCGCAGCGAAGCACCATGTCGACCGCTGTGGGCGCCATCTTGGATCAGAGTTTTTCTTTCATTAACAGAGGGGTACCAACAATTTTGTCCACGTGTGTAGATTGAGTCACCGTCGTGCTGTTTGCTGTCTACATGTCTGTTCTTTTCTTCTTCTTCTCTATCCCCTCACCCCCCAGCCAGTCACAGCAGAAGACTGCCCCTCCCTGCATTTGGTTCTGCTGGAGGTTTCTTCCTGCTTAAAGGGAGTTCTTCCTCTCCACCGCCGCTAAGTGCTTGCTCACAAGGGATTGATAGATAGATAAATATACTTTACTGATCCCAAACTGGGAAATTACAGTGTAACAGCAGCATGACAGTACACAACCAAATTACAGAAACACACACAGCATAATAGACAAAGGGATTACACATAGAAAGTAAAACTACTAAAAACGCTTATCTACATGACTGCTGGGGCCTTTCTATAATTGTGGAGTTTTTCCCTACAGTTTGAAAGTGCTATGAGATGACTGTTGTTGTGAAATGGCACAATATAAATAAAGTTGAACTGAATTAAATTGAATTGAATAGAATCCCAGTTAAAATATAACAAAATAAGCCAGAAGATATATTAATGACTTTGAATTAGTGAACCAGGTGGAAACATGGATATCTATTAGGGTGAATGAAATAGAATACTGTAGAACAGGCTTTATTGTCATTGTACAGTTGTACAGTACAACAAAATTGTGGGTTCTCCATCAGGCTACTGCACAAAAAAGTATGAGAGAAGGATTAGATAATATAATTCTTTATTTATTCTTTATAATATAATTCTTTCTGAAGTCCAGTATGAGTTCTTTGGTTTTTTGGACATTTAGTTTCAGGTTGTTTGCTTGGCACCACATCAACAGATTCTCTACTTCCGCCATGTATGCCTTCTCATCATCATCAATGATTATCCCAACCAAGATGGTGTCATCTGCATACTTCACAATGACGGTGACTGGGTGGGTTGGAATACAGTCAAAGGTGTACAGGGAGTACAATAGAGGGCTTAGCACACAGCCCTGGGGGGAGCCAGTGCTGAGAGACAGTGTGGAGGAGTGGTGGGGGCCAAGTCTGACTGTTTGTGGGTGGTTGGTGAGAAAGTTTTTTTTATCCAGGAGCAGGTGGGTTGGGGGGGATCTGGAGGAGGCGCAGTTTGTTGATCAGGATGTCTGGGATGATGGTGTTGAAAGCTGAGCTGTAGTCCACAAAGAGCATCCTCACATAGCTCCTTGGGTTCTTCAGGTGGCTCAGCACTCTGTGGAGTGTGGTGGCGATGGTGTCTTCTGTGGACCGGTTCTCCCTGTAGGTGAACTGGTGAGGGTTGAAGGAGGGGAGAAGACAGTTCCTGATTTGCTGGGACACCAGTGGCTCAAAACACTTCATGACTACAGACGTGAGTGCTAATCTAAAGAAAATAGCAATAAACTGTGCTTTGTGTGAGCTTACTACTGTTAGCACGAAAGATACTGCCTTTCCTGACCAATAGATGACTTTCAGAAGGTTAAAACCTACAAACATACCATTTTTCAGACAATGACCCCTTTAAATTGGTCCATGGAACATGAGTCAGTTGTTGCAGTTATGTACTGACAACTGGAATTACATAGGGGTAGTATCTTTCCTTATTACCATGATTCGTTATCTGTTTAAAAAGCTTAATAGGATTTAGTACAACAATAATATATCTCTCACACACACACGGCCACTCTTCCTTCAATAGGCCTTTTTCACAAACTGTAACAAAAAAAAAACAACTACTTATTTTAATCCCAAATTTATTTAATTGCTCACCTGTGAAGCTTTCAACTCCACTTACAGGAATGCAAATCAGGTGGTCACACTCACCGGTGTCATGTTTGAAGGAACAGGAGAAGGAGGGGGAGAGCAGTGAGGCCAGAGAAACTAAGCGGCGTTTGTGGGAAACTGGAAAAACTGTGGGTGTTTGACAGTGTCTCTTTGAAAACTGTGGGTGTTAAAACACCCACAACGCCCATGGATGCGACGCCCATGGCTGTGTGTGAGGGAAGCTAACACAGACCATAAAACATGGACATGTAATCAGTTTCACCTGGAAAGTCTCTGGAGAAACACCAGGGTCATATTCAGACAACAGAACAACAGATGTTACATCAGGCAGTATCTGGGTGGGCTTTCTAACCTGTCCAGTCAGTTTTTCAACCAATCACAGAGCAGGGTGAGAATATAAAACAAACACACCTGATCTGCTCCCTTCATTTCACCTGGAACAGACGAACCAGATGTTTCATCGATACTCTCCAGGATTCTTGTTGAATATCAGAATGAATGTAGAGTGGAGAAACTCAGGCAAACTTTGTATCAATTTCAGAGGACAAGAAATCACAATGGTAATGTTCAACCTGATTGAAGCAATTATAAAGATGAAAAATATTTTCAGTGTTCTTCAAATACTTTTGGGATGTCGCAAATAATTTTTTATTAACGGAGAAGGAGTCAATCATTTCCTACCGAAATCCCTGTTCAGGATCTTGCGTGGCAGTATTCTATGGTTGTGGAGAAACAGCCAACATTTCAGAGGTGAGAACGCCACCGATAACCTCAATGAAGGAGGAATAAATGGTGCCTTTATGGATCAGTACAATGAGGAAGAATTATTGCTTGGTGTTGAGGTGATTAATGACATCTAGAGGAGAAACAGTAAATAATCTGTTAAGCTGGGTTTATGCTGCACCTCATCATCATAGCAGTCCTACAGCAGGAAAAATAAGTATTGAACACATCAACATTTTTCTCAAACACATTTCTGATGGAACCATTGACCTGAGATTTTCACCAGATATCAGTAACAACCCAACTGATCCATACTTACAAAGAAATCAAGGCAACTGTGTTCACAAAACAAGTTATATTTAATAAAGTGGAATGAAACAGGGAATAAGTTTTGAACATATGAAGAAAAAGTGGTGCAAAAAGGCATAGAAAGCCAAGAAACCAGCTGAAATCCATCAGAATCTAGGAAGCCATCCCATCCCCCATCAGTGCAAATTAATATCAGCTGGTTAAGTCCTGACAGATAGCCTTTAAAAAGGTCTGTGAATATCAGAATGTCACACCACAAAGAACTCATGATGGGTAGAAGCAAAGAACTAGACCTTCACAACCTTATTGTTACAAAACAGGATGGCATTGGTTACAGGTGCATTTCTAAACTGCTGAGTGTTTCAGTGAGCACTGTTGGAGCCATCATTCGGAAGTGGAAAGAACATCATTTTACCATAAACCGGCCATGACCAGGACCATCTCACAAGATTTCTGACAGAGGGAGAGCTCCAGAAAGACCTGGAGTTAGCAGGTGCTGCTGTTTCAAAGAAAACAATAAGTAATGCACTCAACTGACATGGGCTCAATGCCCGCTCACCTCGCAAGGCTCCATTGCTGAAGAAAAAGCATGTTGAGTATAACTCCCCTCAGTTAAATCATGGACACAAGGTGTTCTTCTGGTTACTGGCGTTAAATTGCACATTCATGCCATCAAACATGCTGTGAGAACTGAATAAAGAAAATAGGACGTAAAGTAAAAATGACAAAATTTTGAGCTTTTCACACAGAATAAACATTTCAGATATCTTACAAACACATTATTACTTGCTTTGTAAACCAGCTTCAAGTCTATGAACATTTAGTGCAGCTAAATTCACAAGAAATCTGTTGAAATGACATTCCTATACATTAGCTGGGCTGTGCCCACGGCCGTGCGTGGCGCAGTGGTTAGCACTGTGGCAACACAGTTTTTCCCTCGGCCGGGGGATCGCGGGGACCGTGAGATTGCGGGTTCGATCCCTGCCCCCGGCCAACAGTGATCTGTGTGGAGTTTGCATGTTCTCCCCGTGTTTGCGTGGGTTTACTCCGGGATTTTTCCAGTTTCCTCCCACATGCCAAAAAAAACATGCAGGTTAGGGAGTTAAGGGGCGCTTGCGCACACAGCGACCGGCAGCTGGTGGTTTGTCACCAGACTGCAAAACAAATCTACCTACGGGTACAAAATAAGTAATAATTAAAAATTGAATAAAATAGCTTTCTAGTATATTAGCAGCCACATCACTACTTGCAGAAATGTAGAAAAAGTAGGATATGCATACCTCATTGGCCGCATTAACTAAAAAAGGGGGTTTCCAGTTTTCAGTAACTTCAACTCTCTAGACAAAAAAATGATGCACAACTTAATTTAAAACAACATCCCCTGCAGCTGGTAAGCGCTCTGCTTAACTCTGCCTCATGGTGGCAAGAGAGTGTAACACAAAAAATTAGTTCCACCTTATAAACATCAACAAAGCCTTTTGGATAAATCTCTTTTTAAGGTTTTCTCATATTTATGAATTTAAATAAAGAAATAACAATTTTATTATACATAATAATATTTTATTATGGGACCCGTCATGTTGTCAAAATCCCTGGGTGTTGCCAAATGAATAGATACATGCAAGGGAGTGCGAGAGTGATTGAACAAGAGAGTAAGCGAGAGTGAGGGAGTGATGAGTGGCGATGGTGGGTTGGTTGGTTTTGTGTGGCGCTTTGTGTGTTGGGTGGCATCTCGGAGCACCTGTGGTGGTCCGCTGATCAGTCGCTCAGGTGGGCGCTAGAGGTGGTGGTCTGCTTCTATGGCCGCGACCACCCTGGGGTGGGTCGTGGGGGGGTGGCTGCTGGCCTGTGCCGGGAGTCTCGCCAGTTGCTGCCAGGCGCTGGTGCGTGTTCATGCTCACTGCATCTGCATCGCGGTCGCCCTAAGTAATAAGGGTGAATGAGGGTGGGTGAGTATGTGGGGGAGAGCACGAATGGATGTAAGTAAGTCGGAGTGTGAGTGAGAGTGCATGTATGGGTGAATGTGAGTGAGTGTGGGTGACCCTGAGGAAGAGTGGGAGTGAGATTGAGTGGGTACAAGAATGAGAGAGAATGGGTGGGTCCAGTGGTGCAAGTGTGGGATTGTGTTGGGGAGAGGGTGAGTGAGTGCATGTGGGTGCGTATGAGAGCATGAGGGTGTGAATGTGTGAGAATGGGTGTGTCTGCTAGTTGGGAGATGCTGGATTGAGGGGGTAGTGCCTCTTAGCTACGTGGACTCCCATAGAAGGGGGGGCTTCTTTCGGCATGGGGGTCCCCAGGGTGTGCGACGGTGGCGCTGTGGATGGGCGAGCCCACTGTGGGGGTGCCTGGGGGGGCTCATGCTGGGGGCGCAGGCGGGTCTCTGGCCCGGGGGGTGGGGGCGCTGGCCTCCTGGCACCTGGGGCCCGTGGGCTGGCATTGGCCCTGCTGAGGGGGTGGGGGGTTAGTGGGCCTGGCCACCTGGTGGTCTGGCCTCCCTCGGTAATCCCTCCTGGGTCAGATGCCTGGCTTTCCTGGGGCTTGTTGGCCCCGGACATTTGTGCCCTGTGGGTGTTGGTGGTGTTGCCTTGCCTGCTCGGGGTTTGCTGCAACCGGCCACCCTCTTCATATGTTTCCTGACAAACTACTCACATGCATACACTTATTTTGTATGCATTCTCATATACACGCACACAGATACATGCCCACAAATGTCTTCCCTTTAACAGGTGCGGATACTAGACTCGTGTTGAGACCTCTTCGGTGGAAGAAGCAGTCTGTCTTCTGTTTGTTTTAGTTGTTGGTCTGTTTGTCTTTTTCGTCTCTTCCTCTCCTTTTTTCTTTCCCCCTCCCCACACTTCCTTTCCCCAGTCCCCATCCTGTCGGGTCCTTCGTGGGTAAAATAATTTAAATAAAGTAGTAAAAGTTATTACAGGAGGAGTTTACAGCAATATACGGTACATAGATAGGTACGGTAAAAAGCTTCTTTTGGCAAGGTAAATCTGTTTTTGGCACAATAAGTGTCACAATCTCCCTGTGCACTTTTACGCAGTGCACGGAGGAGTAGAAGGAAGACAGACTTACGTGCAGGTTACACCACAAACACATTTATTAAAGAAAAGGCAAACAATTCGCAAAAGGTGCTGACATTCAAAAACAGTGAACAGGGTACACTTACTGGCTTCCACGGCCGGACGTGGAGCGGGCAGACCACAGAACACAACGGCCAAAACAGAAGCACATGACAATGCAATGGTCCAGCAATGGTGGACTGGTAAAGGGCTGCTTAAGTACCACCATTGCTGGAGGGAGATTGGGTACACCTGGGTGAGGTGCGGGAAAGGTAATCAATGGGAGCAGAACCAGCTGACCAACATGAGAGAGGGGGCGTGGTTGGACCGGCAAGCTGTCAGAGACCGCCCACACGAATGTAGGTCAAAGGAGGCTGCCTCACAGCTGCTGGCCAGAAGCAGCGGCTACAGGTACGGAAAAGTAACCTAGTGAACATAGACACTACAAGAACTCAAAAGATAACACAATACACAAATACACCGGTAAACCTGAGCCACAAGGGTCAGAACTGCGCCCGAAGGACAACCCGTCTTGGTTCATGACAATAAGGGTATCAGATTTCTGTTCTGCTCACTGAGCTGCCTGATAGGACAAGGGGAAAATAATAATATTTTATCAAACATAAATTATTCTTCATTTTTAACACAAATTTATTAAATCAACTTAAATATGTATAGCTGGTTCTGCTGGCAGCTACATTGAAGCTCGATTAAAGTTTGTTGCACAACATTTGGGCAAGCCAGTAAAATACTGCGAAAATATAGTCTGGTCAGATGAGACCAAAATTTAACTTTTTGGATGCCACAACACACAGCATGTCTGGAGGAGAAATGGCATCGCCTATGAGCCCCAAAACACCATACCAATAGTGAAGTTTGAAGGTGGGCGCATAATGGTGTGGGGTGTGGCTTATATTATTCATATATCCATACCTACATATGTATAGACATAAGAGGAATGTTTAGAGATTGCATATGTAGAACGACCTCACGTCTCAGAACAGGACAAGAGGTCTCGACCACCAGCGAAGATCAAGGAGCAGACGGAGACGCAGCGGTGGAGACCTGAACGAACTTCCTGACCCGCCAGGGTCAGGTGGAGGAGAGAGGGGACAATGGAGAGGGATTACGCTGATGCGGGATGTCGGCTTTGATATGCAATGTCTTTTGTTGTGTGTGGGTATAAGTATGAAGGTCTGACTGCGCTCAGCCTCTTCATTCTGCTTCTGCATCGAGATGAGACATGTTAGGGACTGGAAGCTGATAATAAAACTTGATTTATAAAATCACTTCGCTTCCTCATTTCAAGCTCCCTACATTGGTGACCAGACGTGAGGATGGACCAAAGACGTTCTCCCGCTACAAGCTCATCAGAGGCGACCCAGGCAAGCGCCGTCGCCAACGCAGACAGGGGAACGGATGGAAGACGTTCCCCCACAGCAGAATCGTCAGAGAGGGCTCAACCAAGCACCGTCCCCAGCCCCACCGTGAGAACGGAAGAAAGGCGTTCTCGCCCTACAGACTCATCAGAGGCGGCACAGGCAAGCGCCATCGCCGTCAAACTCCCAGAGTTCTGGCAAAATGACCCAAGCTCGTGGTTCCAGCAGGCTGAGGCTCAGTTTGCACTGGCGGGGATTATGGCGGATGAGACTAAATTTTACCACATCGTCGCCAGACTCGATGCCGCCACATCAAGATGCGCGCAGAGCGTGATACAACAACCGCCCGCCCACGACAAATACAAAGAACTGAAGGCGACCCTCATCGAGAGCTTCGTCCCCTCGGCCGAGGAAAGGGCCGGGAGGATTCTGGCGATTTACGGCCACGGAGGACGCAGACCGATGGCCCTCATGGAAGACATGCTGCAGCTGAGGGAGGCAGACAATGACAACTTCCTCTTTTAGCATATCTTCCTCAGCACTCTGCCATCACACATGAGAGGGATCCTGGCCAACATGCGGTGTAGCACCCAGCAGGACTTCCGCGCGCTGGCCCGAGAAGCGCAGCGGCTCATCAACTCCTGCGGCGAACAGATGCCCACAGCAGCATCCGCAGATCTCGGCGCGGAAGCCCAGAGCAGCAGAGAGTCACAGACGACGGAGCAGAACCCGCCCACCATGGCAGCGACGCGACCAAGGCGCAGCAAGCGGAATGACCTCTGCTACTATCATCAACGTTTCGCCGAGAGGGCATACAAATGCGTGCCCCCCTGCAATTTCAAGAGCTCGGGAAACGCCAAAACCGGGAATCGTTAGCAGCTACGGCTCTCGGCGAGACAAACAAGCTGCTCTACGTGACTGACGGACGCTCCGGGAGACAGTTCCTCATCGACACCGGAGCTCAGGTGACCTTCATCACCCCGTCCAACGCAGACCGGGCAACAGGACCCTGGGGAAACGGAGCGATGGCAGCTAATGGCTCGATCATCGACACTTTCGATGAAAGAAACCTGTCTCTGTCCATTCACGGCCGCAACTATAGGTGGACATTTATTATAGCGGCGGTGAGTTTTAACTTGTTGGGCGCTGATTTCTTATGTGCACATGGGTTGTTAGTCGATCTTGCAAACAGACGCTTGGTTAATGCACTGTCATTTTCTTCTATCCCCTGCTCAGCTCGAGTCTCTCCACCACCCGTGCAGGCCAGCGTCACCACAGCAGGAGGTAAGTTTGACCAACTCCTCACCCAATTTCCAGCACTCACAGTTCCCAAATTTTCAGCAACAGTAGCGAAACACGGGGTTGAACACTTCATCCCCACAACAGGCCCACCAGTTTTTGCCAAAGCTTGGCGCTTAGATGCGACCAAGCTCGCCATAGCACGCGACGAGTTTGTCAGCCTGGAAAAACTGGGCATTATTCGGCGCTCGAAAAGCCCTTAGGCATCGCCACTACATATGATCCCGAAAACCGACGGTTCTTGGAGACCTTGCGGTGATTACCGCAGATTAAACAATGCGACAGCGCATGACCGCTACCCCATCCCTCACATCCAAGCTTTTTCACTACATCTGGCGGGTGCGCGCATTTTTTCTAAAATAGACCTGGTCCGTGGCTACCACCAAGTTCCGGTCCAACCAGAGGACGTTCCTAAAACGGCTGTAATAACCCCTTTTGGTCTTTTTGAATTTTTGCGAATGCCGTTTGGCCTCAAAGGCGCTGCTCAAACCTTTCAGCGTATGATGGACGCTGTATTACGCGACCTCCCCTTCGTGTTCATCTACCTCGACGATATTCTGGTAGCCAGCCCGTCAGAGGAAGAACATGAACAGCACCTCACTACGGTTTTTCAGAGGCTAGAAGAGCACGGGTTAATAATCAACCCAGCCAAATGCCGATTTGGCGTGTCACAAATTGATTTTTTGGGACACAGAGTTTCACCAGAGGGGGCAGTTCCATTGCCAGACAAAGTGCCCGCGGTAGCAAATTTCCCCCGACCACAAACGGTCAGATCGTTACAAGAATTTTTAGGAATGGTGAATTTTTACAACCGTTTCCTCCCCCGCGCAGCTCAACTCATGCAGCCCCTATATGCCGCACTCAGAAAACAAAAGCCCTCCAACGCAGTCGAATGGACCCAGGAGCGGGAACGCACTTTCGCGGAAGTGAAAAGAGCACTAGCGGATGCCGCATTGTTGGTCCACCCCAATCCCTCGGCCCGCATAGCGCTGACCACTGACGCGTCAGACCTGGCCATAGGGGCAGTCGTGGAACAACATGTTAGCGGAACCTGGCAACCGTTAGCATTTTTTAGCAAATTCTTAAACCAAACCGAGCGCAAATACAGCACTTTTGATAGGGAGCTGCTAGCGCTCCATTTATCCATCCACCATTTCCAGTTCTGGCTGGAAGGGCGGCGGTTCACGGCTTTTGTAGACCACAAACCACTCACTTTCGCGATGGCTAAAATTTCAGAACCATGGTCAGGCAGGCAACAAAGACAACTAGCCGCAATTTCAGAGTTCACCACAGATATTCGACATGTGGCAGGCAAACTTAATGTGGTAGCAGACTACCTCTCCCGCGCCGTGACATCGTCAGAGCGTGAGGAAGCAGATTATACTACTGCAGCCGCAGAGCTCATGGCCAACACGGACGCGTACGCAGCCCCAATCCACGTAGGGATAGATTACGCAGCCATGGCAGCAGAACAAAGCAGTTACGCGGACGTGTGCGCGCTCCACTCTGGACCAACAGGGTTAAGGCTGGAGGAAAGGGGTTTGCGTGACGGTTTTCCCCCCCTAATCTGCGACGTGTCAACCGGCCGACCTTGCCCGGTAGTTCCAGCCGCGTGGCGCCGCCGCATTTTTGACTCGGTTCACTCCCTCGCGCACCCAGGGGTGTGCGCCTCGTTTAAAATGGTCGCGGAGAAGTTTGTTTGGCCAGGCCTGCGTAAAAATGTAAAGGAATGGGCAAAGACTTGCATGTCTTGCCAATGCGCCAAAATCCACAAACACACAAAAGCTCCTCTAGAACCTTTCCGAATCCCAGCCAGGAGGTTTGACCACGTACACGTCGACCTCGTGGGCCCACTACCGTCGTCGCAAGGGTTCACACACCTGTTAACAATGGTAGACCGTACCAGGCGCTGGCCAGAAGCGGTCCCGCTGGTGTCAACCACAGCCGCGGAAGTCGCTCGCGTTTTTTTAACAAACTGGGTGGCGCGTTTCGGCGTCCCATCGGACATCACGTCCGATAGGGGGCCCCAATTTGTCTCAGAGCTGTGGTCAGCCATGGCCAGCAGCTTAGGGACGGCAATTCATCGCACCACCGCGTATCACCCTCACGCTAATGGGTTATGCGAGCGTTTTCATAGGTCTTTAAAGGCCGCCCTCAGGGCCTCACTTACGGATACAGACTGGGTGAATAAACTTCCCTGGGTTTTATTAGGGTTGCGTTCTGCGCCTAAGGAGGATCTAGATGCTTCCCCGGCAGAATTAGTTTTTGCACAACCTCTCAGGCTCCCGGGTGAGTTCTTACCAGAACATCCAGAGCCCGGGCACCTACCAGCCCTGAGGCCCCTAAGCAGCACGGGACCGGACACGCTCCCCGGACCCGTACATCACTCTTTTCCGCGGGTTTTTGTCCCCCAAGCTTTGAAAAACGCTGAATTCGTTTTTGTTAGACACGAAGTTTTAAAACCAACCCTCCGCCCACCATATGATGGACCATTCAGAGTGCTGGAACCTGGTGATAAGCCTTTTGTGCTTGATTTAGGGGACAGAAAAGAAACAGTCAGCACTGACAGACTTAAACCTGCTTTCATGTTGAGCGACGAGCCTGCACGGGTGGCGAGAGCACCTCGACGGGGTAGACCCCCCAAGAGAAACGACTCAGCTCCCCCGCAGGGACCAAATAACCACTCTCCTCCCCAGGCTGCAGATCTCTTACAGGACGGACCCGCCAGGATGCCAAAGCGGGCCTACAGCAGATTCGGGAGAAGATTAAAACCCAGACGACACATAGACTGATGTAAAATTGACAAAGAGTTGTTAACTATGTTGTCGGATTGTGCCGTTACAGTTTTAAGGCTGACTTGTGACATTAACTATACTGTTGTTGTTACCACTGAATTTTTAACAGGATCATGCTGCATAGCTTGAAGGTTAACATGACTGCTGAAGATATTTTTCCTTTTTCCTGTTGAGATGAATAACGGTATAATATGTCATGGATGTTATCTTAAGCTGTAAACTTAATTTGATTGTCCTTTTCTTAGATGTTTGGGGGGGGGATGTGGCTTATATTATTCATACATCCATACCTACATATGTATAGACATAAGAGGAATGTTTAGAGATTGCATATGTAGAACGACCTCACGTCTCAGAGCAGGACAAGAGGTCTCGACCACCGGCGAAGATCAAGGAGCAGACGGAGACGCAGCGGTGGAGACCTGAACGAACTTCCTGACCCCCCAGGGTCAGGTGGAGGAGAGAGAGGACAATGGAGAGGGATTACACTGATGCGGGATGTCGGCTTTGATATGCAATGTCTTTTGTTGTGTGTGGGTATAAGTATGAAGGTCTGACTGCGCTCAGCCTCTTCATTCTGCTTCTGCATCGAGATGAGACATGTTAGGGACTGGAAGCTGATAATAAAACTTGATTTATAAAATCACTTCGCTTCCTCATTTCAAGCTCCCTACATGGGGGTGTTTTTCAGCACATGGTACAGACAGACTTTATATAATAGAAGGAAAGATGAATGGACCAATGTACAGAGACACCCTTGATAAGAACTTGTTGTCATCTGCCAAAATGCTGACAATGAAACGAGGGTGGACATTTCAGCAAGACAATGATCCCAAACACACAGCCAAGGAAACTCTCTACTGGCTCCAGAGAAGGAAAATAAAGCTGCAGTCAGTCACCTGACCTGAATTCAACTGAAAATCTATGGGACAAACTGAAGATCAGAGTTCATAGAAGACACCCACCGAACCTTCAAAATTTAAAGACCGTTTGTGGAAGAATGGGCTAAAATCACTCCTGAGCAATGCCTGCACCTAGTTTCTCCATACAGGAGGCGTCTGGAAGCTGTTATTACCAACAAAGGCTTTTCTACTAAATATTAAATTAATTTTATCAAACGTGTTTCCCTGAGAAATAACGCAACTGTGAGCTAGAAAACACAACTACTGCAAAAAGACAAATATAATTAAAATGAAATAAATCAAGGCTTTATGTGCTTGTTTTTTGTAGGACAATATATTTATTCTTGCTGCGCAGTTTATGTGTAAGAAAAGTTTGCGTGCTTTCAGATAGTTTTAACTTGTTTTAAGCAATTTGATAAGTCAAATTTTCTTGCATTGTTGACAGATAATTTTACTTAAAATAAGCAAAAAATTCTGCTAATAAACAATTTTAGTTAAAATTAGAAAAAGTATCTGCCAACAAAGTAATTTCTTAAAACAAGTAAAACTATTTTAAAGCAAGTAAAATCTTACAAAAAACAAAACAAAACTGCACAACAAAAAGAATTATTGTCTTGTCAAAATTATCTTGTGACAGAAAAACAAGCATAGGATATTTTATCTAAATTTCCATTTTTACAGTGTGACAGATATTACTGCCTTCAGCATAAACACAAGTTAATTAAATATCATCAAAAAGTTAATTTATTTCAGTGATTTAATTCAAAGAGTGAAACTCATAGATTATATAGATTCATTACACAGAGTGATATATTTCAAGTGCTTGTTTCTATTAATTTTGATGATTATGGCTTACAGCTAATGAAAAGCCCAAATTCAGTTTCTCAGAAAATTAGAATATTACATAAGACCAATGAGAAAATATGGATTTTGATGAGAAATGCTGACCAACTGAAAAGTCCATGTTCGCACTCAGAACTTGGTTGGAGCCCCTTTTTCTTGAATTACTGTATCAGTGCAGCGCGGCATGGAGGCAATCTGCCTGTGGTACTGAGGTGTTATGGAAGCCCAGGTTGCTTTGATAGAGGCCTTCAGCTTGTCTGCATTGTTGGGTCTGATGTCTCTTATCTTCCTCTTGACAATACTCCATAGATTCTCTCTGGGGTTTAGGACAGGAGAGTTTGCTGGCTGTTATGTATGGAAATACCTGAGTGAAGGATGAGGCACGATGACAGTTGGCGAACACAGCTTTATTGAATAAACTATATACAGGACAGCAGACGGCAGGCACCAGCATGAGCATCCGGCAAAGAGACGGAATATGGATGCCCTCTGCCTTAAATAGGGCGGTGCAGTGACGTGACGGGAAGTGCACGTCACTACACCGCACTTCACAATAATGTGCCAAATACATATAAAATACCCCCCCCGTGCCTTTAGAAAAGGCCAAAACCACACATACAATTGAAGCCCCCCCCCCCCCCCAAATTTGGGACCCGAATCACTCTGTAAAATAATGGGAACTAATGTACTAAAATGACCTAACATATTCTCACAAAATAACCTAAAATAGGGCTGACGGGTGGACTACCGTACAACCCGCATGGTGCGGTGGATTATTCTGCACCCAAATTAAAACAAAAGTCTTTATTTCAAACTAAAAATATCAGCTATGCTCCTAAACTAAAACACAAACACATAAAATAACCCCCATATTATAACATGCATGCATGCATGCATGCATGCAAAAAAAAATAACTAAAGAACTATAAATAAAGTGCTACCACACAGTCATTTGGGTGAAAAAAGTTAGAACTTGCATGAGGGGTCCAGGGCAGCCCCTTAGCAGGCGCACCCCTGGAGACCACAGACCCCCGGACTGATAGCCGATCTTCCAAATGGCGGAGACCTGGATCCCACACCGCCATCACAGACTCCCGTCCAGCCTTGCCACCTGGAGCATCTTCCCGGACATGCCGAAGCTGATTGGCATGCCTCGACGAGCCGTCGGACAACCTGAAGTAAGCTGTGCCCAGCTTAGCCACTATGCGTAGACACCCTCGATGTTTTGCTGGCTGTTGTTTGGCCCATCTTTGCCGTGGACATCCTTCACCCTGAACCTGAACCAAGTCCATAACCTGGAGTGGAATTTTACTCAGCCCGATGTGCTGCTGCTGACCATGCTCGTCGGTCTGGCCCCGTCCTCTTCTATAAACGTTGTAGTGTTCATCATTGTAGCCGCAGACCCTCCCACCCAACTGTGGCTAAGAACCGGAGGCATCTGGGGCTAGTAAGGTGTCGCTTATCGGCATGGGTACTGACCCTGAGCGAGAACTGGTCGACTTGAAAGCAAGAGCATCCGTTAGCTCTTCATACCGTTCGCGCCCAGCATCCGTCGGGGGCAAGCAGGGTGATTTTTCCCTTGGGGTCCCTGGATAAGCCAAACGGCACACCCTGGTGTAGTGATTCAAGCATCCACATCTGCCACAACATTTTCCTCTAGCTGGGCAATTCTTAGCTTTATGGCAGTGCGTCACGGACTAACAACCCCTGCAACGGGAGTTTCCAGGGGCAAACCTTTGGCTGGCAGCACTGACTTCCCAAAAATCTTTGTCTGAGCTATCCTTGCTATCAGGGTCTGCAACATTAGCTGAGGCAAGCGGTTCCAGAGTCTTCTGTGGCTGACACCAATTTAGCTCCACAGCTAGCTTATCAACGGCTTCCCACTGGAGAGCTAGCGCCATTGCTTTAGCTAACTTTAAGTCATTAGGCGCCATTAATAGCCTAGCACGCAGCTCAGCGTTACATGTGTGCTCTGCTAGTTGGTTGTGTACCATTTCATCTTCAAGCAGTCCGAAACAACACTTGCGGGCTAGCTGCTTCAAGTCAATGACATACTTGCGGATAGGCTCACCTACCCACTGGCGTCTCCGGTGAAAACGAATTCTCCGAACAGTCACATTGTCTGGGGTGGAGAAACATTTACCCAGCAGCTCCACAACTTCCTCGTATGAATCCACTGTGCGGAGCGTCTGCAGGACCCTCCGGCCCTCAATACTCAGGTTGTGAATGAGAAGCACCCACGCCATTGCCCCATCTAGCTTCCCGAGGTCCAGTGCCATAATATATGTCTGCTAGGCCTCCAGCCAATGTGGCCATAAAACCAGTGGTTCACCAGGGAGCTTAAGAAAGGGATGAAGCGGTGTAATGCATGCCTCCATGAGTTAATCCTTGATCGCCAAATGTTATGTATGGAAATACCTGGGTGAAGGATGAGGCACAATGATGGTTGGCGAACACAGCTTTATTGAATGAGCTAAATACAGGACACTACACGGCAGGCACCAGCATAAGCATCAGGGAAAGAAGCGGAAAATGGATGCCCTCTGCCTTAAATAGGGCAGTGCACCCCCAACAGACTGCTATGATGATGATGATGAGTGACGTGACGGGAAGTGCACATCACTACACTGCACTTCACAATAATGTGCCAAATACATATATAATATTGGCCAATCAAGCAGAGTGATACCATGGTCATTAAACCAGGTTTTAGTACTTTTGGCATTGTGGGCAGGTGCCAAGTCCTGCTGGAAAATGAAATCAGCATCTCTATAAAGCTTGTCAGAAGAGGAAAGCATGAAGTACTCTAAAATTTCCTGGTACATGGCTGTGATGACTTTGGACTTGATAAAACACAGTGGACCAACATCAGCAGATGACATGGCTCCCCAAATCATCACTGACTGTGGAAACTTCACACTGGACCTCAAGCAACTTTGATTCTGTGCCTCTCCACTCTTCCTCCAGACTCTCAGACCTTAATTTCAAAATTTTGGGACATGGCACCTGATTTGGGGATCAAAATTAAAAGAAACAAACACTTGAAATATATCACTCTGTGTGTAATAAATCTATATAATCTATGAGTTTCACTGTTTGAATTGAATTACTGAAATACGTAAATTAACTTTATGGTGATAAGATAAGATAAGATAAGCCTTTATTAGTCCCACAATGGGGAAATTCCAGGATTGCAACAGCACAGGGATAGCAACACTCAGAGCAACAATCAGAAGGCAAGAGAAAAAAAAAAAACAAAACAAAAAAAAACAAGAGCAGCAAGTATACATATGTACATATAAATATAAATATATATAGAGAGAGAGACACAGTGCAGAGCATTGTAGCTGGATGGAATAATATGTAGATATATAAACACACAGTGCGGAGCATTGTAGCTAGATGGAATAGATATATGAATATATTCTAATATATATAGTTGACACTTAAAGGAACTGACAGAAGGGCACCACCAGGAGTGGGGCCTGTGGCTTAATTTGACCCAACACGGGAAACCTTACCCGGCCCGGACACGGAAAGGATTGACAGATTGACGACTTTATATTATATTCAGGGCTTTACATTAACACCTGCCCACCCGCCCCTGGTGGGTGTATTTCACCATGGGGGGTAAGACAGCCAGTCCCACTAGCCACTTTGGTGGGTTGTAGTTTTCTCAAGCAACATTTAAATAATAAGCCTATTGCAATGTGAGACTACAAAACTACAACTCCCATGAGCACTATCTGCACACAGTGTATGGAGAGCCTAAGTCACGCCCCCTTTACTTCTGCATATGGGACCATAAATCTAAAAAATTCTTCATTGAAGTGAATGGCAAGAGTGAAATTATCTTTTGATCCTGATCAAATTTTTCCACGAGTTACACATATGATGTTTGTCATTTTAAAAGATAACTTTCCACGTATTTAAAGTTGTTGGCTGTCGTATAATAACAGAGTAATATTTAGTTTTGGTTTAAACGACTAACGGACAACAACTCCCATCATCCTACATCATCGTGTTTAGTGATGTGGGATTTTTTACTTGTTTTCATTTTTTGCAGTGTGTAAATTTATGACTTTTTCTTGGAAATGTGTTTTTTCCCCTCTTTTGTGTGTTCTTTTGTTTTCTCTCTCACACGAACTTATAACTTTGTTCTCATAAATTTGGGATGTGATTATGGCAAATTTGGGACTTTTTTCATATAAATTTGCATATTTATTTTTATAATATTTTTGCACCTTTATTCATGCAAATTTGTAGTTAACTTGCGTTCATACACACCTTACTCTGAATTTGTGAATACCACGCAATCACCATGCCCCTTATTAAAAAAACAATAAATCACTTAATACATGTGCTACATAGCTTTGCAACTACAGTAGAATTCCTATCAGTAAGAGTTTAGACTGTAATAACAGGTAAAAGCTTAATAGATTTCATTCCAGTTTCTAGGTGGAAAAGTATTATGACTCATCAGAGATTGTGGGAGGCCTCATTTGAAAAGGTGACTTCTTCATTTTGTGGCTTCAGTCAAAATTATTTATTTGCTTTAGATTTTCAGTGTCCGCATTAGTCTTTAATCTGTCATAGATCTCTCACTCACCTTTTCATTACCTCTTTTTATGATTATTCTACTCTGAGGGCAGTTTCTAATATTTAAGGCCTTTCCAATCGCTGCTTTTTGTGTTCTTTAATGCCAACCAATATTTTTTGTTTGGTGCTGATGTAGAATTTTGTCTTGGATATTCGTATTTTTTTCCTCCCCTTGTAGTTACAGTATGCAGCAAATACATGTAGAATTTCAGAGAGGACAAATTAACTGTAAAATAGCTGTATTTACAATGCCACAGCCTTGTGTATCAATCACACCGCTGCAAACAATTGTACTCAGGATGCGTTTCACTGTCGCATTTAATCACAAAATGAAACTAACCTTTTTTTCCTTGACAAATCCTAAGCATATAAATTATAGATGATGAAACAATTTTTAAGCATCTTCATTAAATCATTAAAGACGCTCAAAAAATTTTTTTTCAAGCAAATCTCAATACATCTCCCCCACCAGTGATTCTCTGCTCTAACAGGGTCCCAGTCAACTGGCATGTGTGAGGGGAAAGAAGGAGACGCCGCCTCAGTAACCTTGACTGGAGACAAGCAGGAGACACATGCGCGTGTGGATCGACTTTGCCTGTGATGGCTGTTTGCTAGCTTCCCTCCAGAAGCCTCCCCGCCCGCCTGCCTGCCTGCCTGCCTGGGTGCTGATGTGCTATTACTCGCTCTGGAAGAGTTGCTTGTGTGCGAGGATGACACATTATTATCCTTTAATCTCAGCCTCAGCTTGTTGAGCATCAAATTGAAATATCCTGAACAGATGTAAAAACACATGTGAGCCTAGGCGTGCAAGCTGTGCTGCGCTTTGTTTCATCTCTCCGTGATGTGAGCCTTAAGGAGAAGCTTTTTAAAATTTCATCACTATTCAAAAGGATAATTAATACGTACCCCCAGGCTTTGATTATGCGATACCCAGTGTGTAGCGCTGGTGTTGCCATAATGAGCCACTCATCAGTACTCTGCCTGTGCCTCCCCAACAAACATACAGTTTGCATAAGGTACTTAAGATTCTGCTAAGGTACCATCATGATGTGTGCGTGTGTGCATATGTGCACTTATGTGTATGCACCTGCGTCGGCGCTTGTGAACATGTGAGGTGTGAGTCCCCTTCTAATTTGCAGCCCAATGCTATAGGTTAGATCACACCGGTTGTTGCAGTTTGTTTACAAGAGGACCCCTGTCAGATTGTCAGCAGATAGCTGGGCCCTTTCTAGAAAGCCTGCCGCCGCCTGCATCCGCACACTACTACCCCCCCGTCTCTCTCACACACATGCACACACCCTCGCTACAGCTTGCTCCCAGCCGACAAACCAATGAGGAGATGGTGGTTGTCAGCGAGTGGGTGCTGAGGTGATGCAGCAGCGAGATGGACAGGCAGGTAGAGACTGACAGGCTGCTGAATACAGAGGGGAATATTGGGAGTTCAGACATAATGAGACCTGTCAATTTGAATGCCTCAAGGCTAAAAAGTGAGGAGGCCATGGCTGACAACTGAGGCACCGGTTGCTACCTTGGAAAATATTTCAGGGTAATCTCTCACCCTTGACCCCGGCCAGTCTCAAAATAACACCTTTACCACACCAATTACTCTTTGTGTGAGTGTAACCGCTGCTCTCCAAATGGTGAAACGCATCAAAGTGATGCCACCGAGATTTGAAGGTTGCTTGTACGTAACCTGCATATTAGAAGTGTTTGTACTGAACAATCTGTTATTGTCAGCCATTGTTATTTTATTATTGAAGGGTGTATGTGTGCAAGTCAAAGCCTTCTCGTCTTTGCATCAGCCTGACAGATAACAGGACATCACTGTCACATGATCACCATCTACGCTGACTTCCTATTCCCAACACACCACAGTGCTTCTGTTCAGAGATGCTCAGAGATACTCAGGGACCTTCGCCCAAAGTGGTGGGGTATATGGGGAATCGAAAGTGTCATCAGAGATTTGCCCGCAGCCATAGATAACCTGTGATGGTGCTTTACCCTGTTAGGAATTTAGCATGTTCACCCAGCACCAAAGTGACACAGGAGAGGGGCACTGGGACCTGCTGACAGCAGACGGCCCTACGCAACTTTCCTGTCCCTAAATCCAATTCTGTGCTTGACACAAGGTGGAATTAGCTTTGGACAAGTGAGTGATAAGTTCTTTGGTTGCCAAATAGGTACAGACCATCTTACAGGGCGCCAGAGCCACAAGTTTTGAGTGTCAAGTTGTCCGCGAGAGCAGATTGAGCTATAGAGGATGTGGTAATTACAACTGGTGTTAAGCATCCCTTTGATAAAGCAGACAGGCAGGCGTGTCTATTCAAAGAGAAGATCTGATCAATTACTAATCAATAGGTCTCCAGCAGCTTAAAGCAGATGAAATATACATTTGCCCCTGCAGACTATACTGCTTAGAAAAATCATTACATTCAACGTTGCTGCTTGTTTTCAGGTCTGCTACCTTATTGACTCATGTAAATGATTGTTCACCAGGGAGAAGGTTGGATTTTTGAAAGGATAAATAATGAAAGAGGAAACAATTAAGGGTACTCAAGCTCTACCAAATCCTTTACCTTTCCTCCACCTTCTTTCTTCTCATCTTTGAGTGGCAATCGAGGCGATAATCAAGGCCTTCCAAACCTCTTGTCCTCTTTCCTTCCATCCCCTCGATCTCTCTGGTCAGTGGGTGTCAATCAGACCTTGGCCCTCACACAGATTGGCAACAAGTATCTTTGTGGTCACTAAACAATTAGAAGTACGCTGCAGTGAAATGGATTCCCGTGTTGACTCTCCACACTGTGCTCCTCTTCTCCCGGTCGACGGGGTCCTGCCATGGGAAGCAATTATCGCTAGATGCCAGCTGACAGCCCGACTCTATTGCCAGTGCCATCAGCCCTTGTCCTCAGGCTTTCTCTAGGCAAATAGCATCTTCAACACTCAAATCAAACCTCTTTCCAACCATTGGCTTCTATTAGAGAAAGATGGGTCTCCCTTTGTTCCCCTGGACAATTCAATGGGAATAAAGTGGGTAGAGAGGCAGAGAATAAAGGTTTTTATTTTTGCAAGATCTTGACTACAACTGCTTCATCTTCCTTCAGTCCAACCAGCCCAAAGATGGGCCTTTGGAATACTGGTAGCGAAGAGTAGATGAACTGTATCCCCAGACTGGGGAGCAAGAAATGTGCCTATAAACCTGACAGCACATGCACTAATTAATTATCAAGGCTTGCCCATGTAACATTGATTTTATTTTTATTTATAAACTCAGACTCACTCAAGTAAGGTCAGGTATTCCCTTGCCTTTTTATTGATTTCTCTTCCTTTTTCAAATTTTTGGCTGACTTAAATGTAATTGATATACTTAAAATTACAGACACTGGAATAAAACACATGGGAATCTATTATGGTGGTGTAGATTGGGGCAGATTGGTCATTTGCTGATGAAACTGATATGCATGAAGTGAAAATGCACAAGAACATAATTTACGGGAGTGCCACTGTTTTACCAAAGCATTTCAAGGTGAAGCAGTCATGGGATAAACTAGCAGTGAGAGTGTCCTTGTGCATTCCTCTGTTCAGAACAAGCTACACGCACCTTCACATACTGCTTAAACAGCAATTGATAATCCACCACTGACTTGCATCGCCATTGTGCTACCATAAACTAGAAACACACCAACTTTGTGCACAGCTGCTCCCCTTTTGAAAGACACTACTCCTACACTACAAAACTTGCACAGTCATTTGTTATTTGGAGGATGGGGGCACAGTGGGCACTGTGCTGCCAGAAACTATCATATAGAACTTCTGAAATTTTAGCTTTTAATCGCACCTTGTGGTTGTTAAGTGAACTGCAGCCCATTCATCTAAATTATACACATCACAGCTTTTGCTGCTTTGGTGAGGAATCTGACCTGCACTCTTCTTGGAAAAGAATAAAGGTCTCAGGGGTGCAGGTCACTTCTGACTTTTCAAACTAAAGCATTATTGATGCCCTTGTAATAAGCCTTGAGAATACCTACTAATAGGGCCTTTATTACTTCATATTAACATGCTTATAGACAAACATTTGTGGTAATAACATAATATAATAATTTAAGTGTTAATTATAGCATCATATATTTCTTGATTGGAAAATATGAATCAGCACTTGTTAAGAAACTGTAAAATTTTTTAAAAGTAGAATTCTAGAAATGGAAGATTATTTCATACTCTATGTGGGCAGCATTTTTTTATTTTTTATTTTTTAGTTGTGAACAGTTTTAAAGGTAAAGTGCTTTGTTGAGTGCCTTGGTAATAAAAAGCACTAAGGTGCTGTGCCTCGGTGCCTGTGGCAAGGTAGCATGGGCAGCTGTAAAAAAAGTGGCACTCCAACCACTACTGGGCCGGCATAGTTATTACATTTCCTGTTTTTGCGGCTGCATTGACAGAAATGGTGAGTTAAATTTGTGTTTATTTTGAAAACAAAACCTTATCTTGCAATTCTGTCAAATTAAAAGTCGAGAAAATATGGCGATACAATGATATAAGCCTTTAGTTCCACTTAATTTTGACTGGGCGAGCTGAAACAGAAAGGCGGACAGACAGACAGACAGATACACACAGCCACAAACAGACACACTAACTGATTACTGTATGCCTCTGGTTCACCGAGGCATAATTACTGTATTATAACATCTTCAGTTATTTAATATACAGTATGTTAATTCATACCTATTAAATAAAATCCTGTGAAATTTTTTAAAAAGTTTTGTGCGAGGTCAGAGGTAATCCAGTTTAGCGAGAACACTGTTTGTACAGTGTACAGATAAGTTACTGGCATGTTGGTTTAAAAAGTATAACTATTAAACACATGCATGTGTTTATTTAGAGTGTGTGGAACTGAAACCTTCTCCTCTAGGTGACAGGTTAAAATTGATCTGTGATGTCTAAAGAGGATGAATGCAAGATGAATGAGTCCAAATTAGCAGAAACAATACAATTAGTTGTTAGAAAAATCAAACAGTCATCCACCACTTTGCTTATTAATTGAATAAACACATCAAGACAAAGTTCAGTCATTCCTTTAATCGCTTTAATTAATGCATGTTGTTCTATTTCCCTCTCTTTCTCTTTCTGTAGCTTGTTCTAGCCTTGTGTACCTATATTTGTGTAATAATAAATAAATTAGAATATGCACTGCCACCAACTAATTATCATGCAAATAAAGCAGCAACAAAGCATAGCAGGACTGTTAATCTGTGCCAGCTCGTGGGTGAAATTCCCCAATGTGCTCAGAGATGTCCACTGTGCAATTAGTGAGAAGAGTGACTTGGGATGCTATAGGAGAGGAGAAGAAAGCACAGCATTAAGGGATGGGGATGACTGTCACTTATTCACTGTCAAATTAATTCTGTTTTCTCTCCCATCTGCCTTTGAATATAGCAAATTGGCTGCGCTGGCGCCATGCTGCTTTGTCTTTGCTTCCTTCTATGTCTCTCGAATTGTTGAGCAATCATGAGAAATCTAAAGCCCCACCAACACCACAGAACTTCAAGCGCCACTTGAAAAGGACCTGCACTTATATAGCGCTTTTCTAGTCTCAAAGACCACTCAAAGCGCTTCACTAGTACTAACCCTCTATTCCAAGGGCCTATAGGTGACAGATATCTAGGGACAATTTAGAACAATCAATTAACCTAACACGAATGTCTTTGGATTGTGGGAGAAAATCGGAGCCGCCGGAGTAAACCCACGCAGCACAGGGAGAACATGCAAACTCCACACAGAAAGGTTCCTACCCCTGCCAGCCTGGGGATTCAAACCTGGAACCTTCTAGGTGTTAGGCAACAGTGCTAACCACTGCACCACAGTGCTGCCCGTCCAAATCCAATCCAAAGACATGCATGTTTGGTTAATTGGTTGTTCTAAATTGTCCCTAGATATCTGTCTCCTATAGGCCCTTAGAATAGAGGGTTAGTACTAGTGAAGCGCTTTGAGTGGTCTTTGAGACTAGAAAAGCGCTATATAAGTGCAGGCCCCTAACTTGACGAGTGAACATACTGTATCAGTTACTAAGTTTTTTTGTTTGCATACATTTCCAACCATCAGCTACACCTGAACTGTCATCAAATTTGAAGCAATGTTAAAATTCAGAATTTTCTGAGAAAACTGTCAGGTTCCTTGCAAGAACACTGAAAAAACTGCAACTTCCATGTTTTATGGTTTCCCAGTAGCCAATCAAAGAGTGCTTTGTTACTTGGTGGCTATACTGTAGTTTGCCCTGTGATTGGCTGAGGCCATAAAGTAAGGCAGTAGTAGTCTTCTCAGGGTTCCTACCAGGAACTGGAAAGTTTACATGTGGTTGCTAGTGATAAAGGTCCACTCAGGCTATACTGGAAGCAGTGGTCACATTAACTGAGAATTCTCCTTCATTGACAAATTATTTTTAGCAATGATGGAAAATTCTCAAGGCCGTCTGTCATTTTGACGGGTTGTGATTTAACTCCTAACTGTAACCCCTTGCTTCCCAGTGGAGCTTCATTTGCCTGCTACTGACTCAGATTCACGTTGACCACAAAAAACAAGAATCTTTGCCCTTACTAATATCTTTAATAATACTAGTTTACCTTCCAAGCTGGGACATAGCCAGGAGGTTAGTTGAGGGCCTGTTTGTCTGGCTCCCATCACGGCATGGATCGGTTCCCATCCTCTTTGCTTAGCGGTGCTCAATGGACCCTGTTGACTCCAGGTTGGTACCTGTCATTGACTCGGATCAGGGGATCCAACACCCAGTGACTTGTCCACTGCAGTGTGCTGTGTGCAGTCAACCTTCTATAGCTGCTCTGACCCAGCACAAACCGGATGAATCCGGTCAAAATTGCCAGAATAAACAGATAAATATCAGGATACAGATCACGGTTGGGGAACCGTGCTCGCGCTCCTTTGGTTATTTCTGGTTATTTTCTGCATTTCCCCACTTCTGTTTAGTATTTAATATTTAGGATGCCATCTGAGTTTGCTTTTTGTTTCTGTTTTAAGTCGTCTGGGTTTTGTATCTTTTATTGGCCATGATAGTCAATAGTTATTATTGTATATTCTGTCCCCCATCCTAGTTGTGATATTTGTTTATTTCCACCACCTTTAGTATTTCTCATTTTGTATTTATATTCCTCCTGTGCTTTTGTTTTGACCGTGTGCTGGATTGCTTTCATTATCTGCTCAAGTCCATTTCCAGCACAGCTGTCATTAGCTTGCACTGATTTCTCCCTGCTCTGGTAGCTCACACCTGTCTTCAGTTGTAATTATCCCTCATGTCCTATTTAAGGGCGGCAGTGTCTCCACCTGACACTGCGTCCTAATACCAAGTTCAGACGGTTAATCCATGCCTGTCTCATCCTACTCCTGCTTCTTGTAAGTGTTTTTGTGCTTTGTATATTTTTGTATCCTTTATTAAATTCACGCACAACTCACAGTTCAGCACATGGGTCTTCTTCCTGCCCTGGGGGGCCAAATCATGACAATAAAACCTTTATCCAAAGGAAATTTCTTCTCCCTTCTGGGAATTGTTTTTCTCCGCATGACTGAAATTAATCCCCAATCCAGGTGAATCCTGTGTCTTTTCTGAACTTTTTTTTTGGTATTTATAAGTATTTCTTTAGTTAGAAAGACACACTTTTTCATTAGAAAAAATGTATTAAAACAAAATTATTAAATAATTTCGTTTGTGTCAGATATTATCATTTTATTAATTAAATAGCTGGAGATATTTGTAATTCAGTGCTGACACTGTGCTCCTGTAGTGATTTATGGCACATTTTCTTTTAAAAATGCACCAAAAATCATTATTTAAATTTCAACATTCTGTTTATTTTGCTAGTTGGCAACTTTGAGGATAATAAGGACTTAAATACACACACACACACACACACACACACACACACACACACACATTTTTATTTATTTTTTATGATGGATTATAATGGGTCATAACAGAATTTTTACAACCCTTAATATCTTTTTGATGGACAGCAAAAAATCCTAGTGCAACCTCTGAGTGGAAGTGACATTTATCCAACTAGAGGTTGATTATTTTAAAGTGAAAATCTGACATAGTGTTACTTTAATTCTGATCCGCTCCAAAATCTTACGTCTCAGGTTCTTCTGTGGCTCAAATTCCACATCTTCCACCAAATTTAATTGAAATCGGGTCAGCAGTAACAGATAAACAGAGAGGGTAAAAAAATAAATTGTTGTATTAGGGTTGACCTCTGCCAAAGAGGGAGGTTTATGCTTTCATCTGCTCCCATTTCTTCATTCATTTGCCTCTGTGTGTGTGTGTGTGTGTGTGTGTGTGTGTGTGTGTGTGTGTGTGTTAACAGCATAACTCCAAAAGCTGTTTATGGATTTTCATGAAACTTTCAGAAGAGGCTGGAAATGGATGAAGGATGCATCGACTAAATATTGGGGTGATCCAGCTCACCATCTGAATCCAGAAAGTTTCTGCATCACCCTATGGGAAAAATGAAAGGAGCACCTTGTCTGATGATGACGATGATGATGAAGATGATTGCTGGCCACCAGCAGAGGGTGCTGTCTGCTCAACGCTAACAGATCTTTAGGAGAAATTAAAATATAATGGAGTAAATTTGGACATGTAGAATAAAATTAGCTTACATATATTTTTCTTCACAATTTAATGAATAATATTGTGAATTTATTACATATGATAATGGTCGGGCTGTCATACTATTTTTCATGTGGCAAAGTCAAGATTTTTCCCAAATATTGCTTTTTCATTACGTTTCAGCACCTGTGAAAGTGATTGTGTGGGTTAAAACTGTATGCGCATGCTCTACCTGCTATCTACGTTGCACTATGGGACCCAATGATCCTGGTCCCACAGTCAATCAAAAATGACAAGGATTTGACGTATTTCAGCATGTTATGTGGTTCATTTTCATTGGCTAATAGGCTAGTTAGCCACCACTAGCAGGGTAATAAAATGATTCAAGTGGACAATTTATTCAAAGTTAGATTTAGCACTTTGCCAGCAGAAATTAGAGATTAAACATTATGGACCACACTAGACAGATGATTTAAACATCACTCAGTCAGGAAAGGACAAAAACCATTCTATCAACCTGGAATGGTTCAGAAGAAAAACAGGGCTAACTGGAAGTGTTGCCAAAAAGACATTTTTCTGCTTTCCTTGTCTGCTTTTTGACGGGGACTCTACTTGGACCAGTGTAGGATTTACAGATCTGAAGCACTTGCTAAAAATGAAAGCAGTAGTTCTAATGTGGAAAATGCCGTAACACTGATGCCCACTACTGAGTCAGAGAGAAACTTTTCAATGCTGAAAAGGATTAAGACATTTACATGCAACACCATGACACAGCAGAGGTCAAATGCACTTGCTATACTGACAACCGAAAACAAATTCACTCATGGATTGGTGAACTTGAACAAAGCAGTGATTGACAAGTTTGCCTAAATGAAAAATTGACATGCAGTCAAGTGAACGTCACTGGTGAGTCTATTTTACATTATACAACAGTTAGTTCTGACCAAGCAATTTGATTGGACAATAGGGATTCCAGGAGCTACGATAATCCCTGATAATCACACTCCAACGTTTCACTGGATGTGTATCACTCCACTTCAAAACCATTAACTACTAACTGCTGTTTACTGTCAACTCTGCCAACTCTATTAGTGGCTTCTGTCACAATCTGAGCGTGGGGGGATTCCTCCGGACTCAGTCTTTTTGCCTTTTTTCATGTTTGTACAGTGTTGTCGTTTTGAGCTGTAATTCCTGTTATTTTATCCTCGGTTGATTTGTCACGTATTCTGTATTGTTTCTTAGTATGATTTATTTCCTGTTCATTATAGTTTGTTATTCACATTTTTGAGGTTTCTTGTCTTTATTTTGCCATCTCTTTATATTTTAATTTTAATTAGGTAGTTGCTAATATCATGACTCAGTTCCGGGATGCCGCTAATATCTTGACATGATGTAAACAAGCAATCTACCATGAGATAAGAATCCCATTTCAGACCGTTCACATTTAATTTCTCAACATACCGATGCTTGTGCAGATGTCATATACTCCAACAAAGTCACACAACCCAATTTTAAAAAAGCTCTGCTGACTGGATGTGCTAAAATCTCATTTTAGTAATATATTGGTGTGCATGATGTAACCATAGGAATGTGAAAGTTTTCACTCTGAAGGACCTGGATCACTGCTGGAGGGCACATGACTTCAAAACCTCAATAGGCTTATTCTTTTCTACATTATGCTCATTGAGATGCTTAACAATAGTTAACTGGGTACATTTAGAAGGGACTGTTTTTCTCAGTGGCACAAAATAAACAAACAAATCATAATATTTTGTCCTGTATTGTGTGATGATTTGCTCTGCCTGCCTGATTCTCCACAGCTGCGCGCACACCTGCTCTCTCTCATCAACAGAGCTATTTAAGCCGTGCTGCCCACAGGTCAGCATGGAGTCGTCTTTCTTCCTGGTCTGATGAGACCAGTCCACCACTTTGTCTGCTTCCAGAGTTCCTTCTCTTCGTCGTAGTTCTCCAGAGGTCTCTCCTCTTCATCGTCGTTCTCCTGAGGAGCCTGTTTCCCTCACCGTTCATATGGGAGTGCTCACTCTCCCACAACAAGTAAGCCATCTTCTCCTACACCACTATTCTACACTCTAATCCCCTGTGCACAGGCGGAGATCCGTGGCGGCGGACTTCTCCCTCCTGGCGGCGGACCGAGGCCACACTACACCTCTACAACACCTCCTTGTCTCCATTCGCAACCGGGCCTGTAGACGCTGTCTCCCTGGCCGGAGCCTTCGGGACTAAGCCTGAGCTGCTCACCATCTCATCGACAGTAAGACCTAAACATAACTGTACATTCCCTCCTGAGTTTTGACACTAATCCTCCCTGTTGTTGCTTGTCCATAGGGTTGCCAGGCTGTACAGTGCTCTGCTTGCCCCGGCTGATACATCTACACATACACGCACACACACACGCGCGCGCGCACACACACACACACACACACACACTCATTACACAATAAAGATAATTGAGTTTACTCTTGAGTTGGTGTCTGCTTACTGGGTCCCGACACATGTCAGTACAATGCCGTCAGAATGACCCAGCAGACAGTGCGTTAGCGCACAAGGTTAGCATCTTGGAGGTTTGAGTAGATCAGTTATCACATCAACAACAGTTTATACTCACCCAGCTGGTCCAGATTAATTCCCTTTTGGATTGCCTGTCTGGTCCTCAGCGCTTTCCTCTGGCTTCAGGTAGCTCTACCTCCCCCACTAGCTCCCAACCTGCTCTGTCTCCACCATCTTGGCTGATGCCAATTCCCACGCCCACTCACTTTAGCGGTAAGCTAGGGGAGGCTAGGGGATTTCTATTGCAGTGTGGGATAGTCTTTCAGCGGGTGCCAGGGGATTTTCCCACCAGTCACAGCCGTATAGGCTATGAAGTTAATCTTCTGGAGGGGCGGGCATTAGCCTGGGCCTATGCGGTGATGGCTAGGGCTGACTACACTACTTTGACTTATGACCAGTTTGTCAGTGAGTTTAATGAGGTCTTTGACCACTCCGACCACGATAGCGTGCTGACCTCCCGGCTACTTAACTTGAGGCGAGGGAGCAAATCTGTAGCCGACTACGCTGTAGACGTCCGGGTGTTAGCCGCGGAGGTGGGGTGGGAGGATGCCTCTCTTTGCAGTATCTTTGTCCATAGTCTTAGCCCTAGCTTGAGGGATGAGCTAGCCCATCTAGAAAAGCCCAGCAGGTTAACCGAGCTTATCTCCCTAGCCATCAGCCTGGACAACCGGTTAAAGGAACGGGCCACCGAACGTAGGGCTTCCGGTCGCTCGGGCACCCAGTTTCGCCGCTCCCCGCAGTCCCCCCTGCTGGCCCTACCTCCCTTTGATTCTGTAGACTCCCCTGAGCCAATGGTAGTTGGGCAGTCCAAGTTACTGCAAGAGGAGAAACAGCACAGCCATGAGTTAGGGCTATGCCTCTATTGTGGCAGTGAAGAGCATGAGGTAGCTACTTGTCCCATATGGCCAAAAGAGGGAGTGCGTGCGTCACAGTAGGGGGACTCACGGACTCACCTCAGAATAATCCCCTCACTAGATTTCTATTACCTATCCGCTTTTGTTCATAATCAGGTTGAGATAGCCACACATGCTCTTATTGATTCAGGGGCCGAGCAGAGCTTCATTTCTGGGGAACTGGCAACCCGGTTGGGGCTTCCTTGTCACCAATTAAAGACCCCCCTTAAACTTATCGCTCTGTCCAAAGCCCCACTGGCTGTGGTGTCTAAACAAACTGCTCCAGTATCAGTTACAGTGTCTGGGAATCATCGGGAGCAGCTCAGGTTGTTTGTGCTTCCAGTGTCCACCTCCCTGGTCATCTTAGGTAACCCCTGGCTTCGGTGACACAATCCTACGACTGACTGGCACTCCGGAAATGTAGTCTCCTAGAACTCGTTTTGTCTCAGCGCTTGCCTTCAGTCCGCTGCTTGTTCTCCATCCATGCCTCCTGGTGTCCCCGACAACCCCCCCACCCCCACCCCAGTCTGTCCAAGGTTCCTCCGGAAGACCACGACCTGGGGGCTGCCTTTAGTAAGACCCAAGCTCTATCTCTTCCCCCCCACCGCCCATACGATTGTGCCATCAACCTCCGGTCCGGAGCCCCGCTACCATCGAGTCGGCTTTATAGCCTGTCAGCTCCGGAGCGGGAGGCTATGGAGACTTACATCAAGGAGTCCTTGAACTCGGGCATAATTTGGCCTTCGTCCTCGGCGGTGGGGGCGGGATTCTTCTTCGTGGGCAAAAAAGACAGTTCGCTAAGGCCATGCATTGATTTCTGTGAGCTCAACAACATCACCATCAAGGACAAATACACTCTCCCTCTAATCAATACAGCGTTTGATTCCCTCCGGGGGGCCTCCTGGTTTATCAAACTTGACCTCCACAACACTTACCATCTGGTGCGGATCCGGGAGGGTGATGAGTGGAAGACAGGGTTCCAGACCCCTAGCGGTCATTTCGAATACCTAGTCATGCCGTTTGGGCTGACCAACGCCCCGCCGTATTTCAATGGCTTATTAATGATGTTTTGAGGGACTTTTTGGGCTCATTTGTCTTCGTATACCTTGATGATATCTTGATCTTTTCCCAGTCCCTGGATGAAGACCGGGTGCACGTGAGGCGAGTCTTGCAGCGGCGACAAGAGAATAAGCTGTTTGTGAAGGCAGAAAAATGTGAATTCCACACTCCTAAGACATCATTCCTGAATTTCATCATTTCACATAATGAGGTCATCGCGGACCCAGGCAAGGTAAAAGCGGTGGTAGAGTGGCTGACTCCCTCCTCCTGGAAGCAGCTACAACAGTTTCTGGGATTTGCCAATTTCTACCGCCGCTTCATCAAGAACTACAGTATTACTGCCCTTCCTCTTACCCATCTCACCTCCTCCAAGGTGCCCTTCCGGTGGACGGAGGAGGCTGAGGCGGCATTTGTGAATCTAAAATCTCAATTCTCCTCTCCTCCGATCTTGGCACAGGTGGATCCCACTTTGCAATGCCTGGTGGAAGTAGATGCCTCAGACTCTGGTGTGGGAGCTGTTTTGTCTCAGCGCTCCCCGGTACATGACAAGATTTGCCCCTGTGCGTTCTTCTCCCGTCGCCTCTCCCCGGCGGAGAGGAATTATGACATTGGGGACAGGGAGCTCCTGGTGGTCAAGCTAGCACTGGAGGAGTGGCGCCATTGGCTGGAGGGGGCCTCCCAGCCATTCGTCGTCTGGACAGACCATAAAAACTTGGAATACCTCAGGCCGGCCAAACATCTGAATGCATGCCAGGCCTGTTGGTCCCTGTTTTTTGGCCATTTTGACTTCACCATCACCTACCGTCCTGGGTCCAAGAACACCAAGCCTGACGCCTTATTCAGGCAATTCGCCTCAGATGCCGCGGAAGTGTCGGAGCACCCCATCATCCTCCTGTCGTGCTTCGTGGGCGCCCTCTGGTGGGGTATCAAGGAGAGGGTCCTGAGAGTGCAGGAAACCGAGGCGGACGCAGGAAGGGGACCTGCGGGAAGGCTGTTTGTTCCATCTGCCGGCCGGGGCGAGGTGATTAATTGGGCCCACTCCTCCAAGCTCTCATGCCACCCAGGGATAGCACGCACTGTGGCGCTTCTGCAGAGGACCTTTTGGTGGCCTTCACTCCGGAGGGATGTCGGAGAGTATATCCGCGCCTGTCCCCAGTGCGCCGCCGGCAAGACGTCCTCCTCTTCTCCGGCTGGCCTGCTTCACCCTCTCCCTATTCCTGGCAGGCCCTGGTCCCACGTGGCCATGGACTTCATTACTGGTCTTCCACCCTCTAACAACCACACCGTCATCCTCACCATCGTGGACAGGTTCTCGAAGCCGGCCCATTTCATCCCCCTGCAGGGTCTGCCCACAGTGAAGGAGACAGCAGATCTGCTCGTCCTCCATGTGGTGAGGCTGCATGGCATCCCTCTGGACCTTGTGTCTGACCGGGGGCCCTAGTTTGTTTCTCAGGTATGAAAGGCTTTCTGCAACGCCATCCGAGCTACGGTGAGCTTGTCATCGGGGTATCACCCACAAAGCAATAGGCAGTGTGAGCAGGCCAATCAGGAATTGGAGGTAGCATTACGGTGCATCACCACCGCCAACCCAGCTTCTTGGAGCACCCACCTACCATGGATTGAGTATGCTCATAACACCACCTGAGCTAAAAAAAAAAAAACCACCAAAAAATACCTGTAGAGGAAACGAACCCTGAACCCTTCGATGCTGCTGAACTGGAGAAAGTCCTACAGGGCCTGAAATGTGGAAAGGCAGCAGGATACGATAACATCTTCCCAGAATTCATGAAAAATCTTGGCCCCCAAGCCCTAACCTGGTTGATACAATTCTACACAAGGATCACACAAACAAACTTGATCCCAAAGAAATGGCGGACAGCAAAGGCCATTGCCATTCCAAAATCTGGCAAAGACCACAAACTACCAGCAAGCTACCGCCCAATCTCCCTACTCAGCGTTCCTTACAAAATCATGGAGTGCCTAATACTGCAACGTATTTCCCCAGGAATAGAGGAAATTCTAAGTGTGGATCAAGCGGGTTTCTGCAAGGACCGCAGTACAGGAGAACAAGTACTGGCCCTAACCACCTTCATCGAAAATGGCTTTGAGAGCAGAATGAAGACAGGGGCTGTAAGGTGTTTCTCGACCTTACAGCCGCCTATGATACGGTCTGGCACAAAGGCCTCCTCCTGAAACTTATAAAGGCGATCCCTGCTTGGGCAACAGCAATTATAGAAACCCTGCTGACCAACCGAAGGTTCAGAGTCCACCTCGGTCAGAACATAAGTGCATGGAGAACGCAGAAAAACGGACTCCCACAAGGCTCAGTTCTAGCTCCAACTCTGTTCAACCTCTACATAAACAACCTGCCCACTACAAAATCCCGCAAATTCATCTATGCAGAAGACATCTGTTTGGCACTCCAAGCACCAGACTTTGAGCCACTGGAACGGGTGCTCACGGAAGATCTTGCCAAACTGGACCAGTTCTGCAAAATCTGGTGCCTAAAACCAAGCCCAGCAAAAACCGTCTCCAGTGTATTCCATCTCCACAATGTAAATGCTGCCAGAGAACTAAACATCCACCTAAGCGGACGCAAGCTTAAGCATGGCCCGAATCCAACCTACCTTGGAGTGACCCTTGATAGGACCCTATCCTTCAAGGAACATCTAAAGGGGACGGCTGCTAAGGTGAAGGTACGAAACAACCTGCTCTGCAAGCTCGCTGGTGCAAAATGGGGGGTGGCAGCCTCCACCCTGCGCACCTCAGCACTGGCCCTTTCATACTCTGTAGCAGAATATTGTGCCTCTGTCTGGTCCAGGTCATCTTACACACACAACGTAGACACCCAGCTCAACACAACCATGAGAACTATAACTGGAACAATCCGCTCAACGCCACTCCCCTGGCTCCCTGTACTGTCAAACATAGCCCCTCTACACATCCGGCGAGCAGCATTAACTCAAAGGATGCTTCAAAAAGCTAAAGATTCTCCTCACCTACCAATCCATGCAGATATCTACACCCCACCCACTGCCCGACTTCCATCCAGATGGCCGATTTGGAAAAACCCTCCCCCAGCTGACTTTACCACCCAGACAGCTTGGCAAGAGGAATGGGAGACCAAGGAGGTCCCAAACAAACACCTGGTGACAAACCCCAACCAACAGGTCCCGGGCACCAACCTCCCAAGGAGACAGTGGTCTACACTCAATTGCTTCAGGACTGGACATGGCCCCTGCTTGGCCAGCCTTCACAGATGGGGCAGTAGCCCTAGCCCACTGTGCACATGTGGAGAGGAGCAAACAATGGAACACATCATAGAGGCTTGCCCGCTCCAAAGACTGGAAGGAGGATTACACACCCTCCATACAGCAAACCAAGAGGCAACTGCTTGGCTTAAGGACTTTGCATTCGCTAAATAAATAAATAAATAACACCACCGTGTCATCTGCCATATGCATGTCTCCTTTTGAGGCCTCCCTGGACTACAATCCCCCGCTGTTTCCCAAGGAGGAGGGAGACATTGTCGTACCTTCCATACAAGCCTACCTGAGACGCTGCCGCGAATTGCGGAAAGCCACCTGGACCGCGCTGCAGCGCATGGCAGAGCG
The DNA here is from genome assembly GCA_020510985.1 of Pholidichthys leucotaenia. Classification (NCBI taxonomy): domain Eukaryota; kingdom Metazoa; phylum Chordata; class Actinopteri; order Cichliformes; family Pholidichthyidae; genus Pholidichthys; species Pholidichthys leucotaenia. Next base: position 97,758,232 of record CM035843.1, read on the forward strand.
CAACATCACCATCGCTAATCATCGCAGGACACCGGCTCCAACCTACCGGGTTGGCCAACAGGTATGGCTCTCCACTAAAAACATTAACCTCAAGGCTGAGTCGAGGAAGCTCTCGCAGCGGTTTATTGGGCCGTTCGCTATCACTCACATTGTTAATCCTGTGGCTGTGCACCTAGCTCTCCACCCCCCCTCCGCATTTGTCCCACCTTTCACGTCTCTCAGGTGAAGTCGTTCTGTTCCAGCCCTCTGTGCCCTCCTCCCAAGACGCCACCTCCACCAGTTGTGACAGTTGTGATCGATGGCGACCCGGCGTGGAAGGTCAACACCATCCTGGACGTCGGCTGCCGGGGTCACGGCCTACAGCACCTGGTGGACTGGGAGGGCTACGGCCCTGAGTGGAGGTCCTGGGTGCATCCCTCCTTCGTGTTGGATCCTCAGCTAATCAGCGACTTCCACCAGACGCACCCACCAGATGTTAGATTGGTCGCCGAGAGGCACCACGTGGGGGGGAGTACTGTGATGATTCGCTCTGCCTGCCTGATTCTCCACAGCTGCGCGCACACCTGCTCTCTCTCATCAACAGAGCTATTTAAGCCGTGCTGCCCACAGGTCAGCATGGAGTCGTCTTTCTCCCTGCTCTAATGAGACCGGCACACCACTTGGTCTGCTTCCAGAGTTCCTTCTCTTCATCGTAGTTCTCCAGAGGTCTCTCCTCTTCATCGTCGTTCTCCTGAGGAGCCTGTTTCCCTCACCATTCATCTGGGAGTGCTCAATCCCCCACAACAACCATGACTGGCGCCTAGCAGCTGCCCCGGCCTTGGATGCGCTCTGCAGAGCGTGCCCAAATGCCAAGTCACGTTTCGTTACCTTGTATTACCCATACATGTGTAATGACAATAAAGTTGAATCTCATCTCATCTCATCTCAACAAGTAAGCCATCTTCTCCTACACCACTATCTACGCTCTAATCCCCTGTGCACAGGCGGAGATCCGTGGTGGCGGACTTCTCCCTCCTGGCGGCGGACTGAGCCCACACTACACCTCTACAACACCTCCTTGTCTCCATTTGCAACCGGGCCTGTAGATGCTGTCTCCCTGGCCGGAGCCTTCGGGGCTAAGCCTGAGCTGCTCACCATCTCATCGACAGTAAGACCTAAACATAACTGTACATTCCCTCCTGAGTTTTGACACTAATTCTCCCTGTCTTTGCTCGTCCATAGGGTTGCCAGGCTGTACGGTGCTCTGCTTGCCCCGGCTGATACATCTACACATACACACACACACACACATTACACAATAAAGCTAATTGAGTTTATTCTTGAGTCGGTGTCTGTTTACTGGGTCCCAAAACATGTCATATTGTTGTCATTTAATAAACTATGCTTGTAAAACTGTTGTATAAAAGCAATATTACATGAGAAGGAGTGTGATATCAACTGTGGTGATTCGTTGTAGGCCCTCTGTGAAATGACGAATCAGCGCAGTTACTATATTCACTGATACTGCACTCCCACTTGTGTAATATTGCTTAATTATGTGTGGTTGTTTTGACAGTAAGTTAAGAATCTTCGGTTCCTCTGCTCTTATCACTGGTCAACACCAAATTTATTGTCTAAGTTTTTTTTTAGCTGATTTAGGTCAGCTCAAATTTGTTCAGTTTCGATGTGCTGAATCCAAAAATCACATTGGTTTTGTTCAATCAGGTCAACTTTTTGAACTATGGCCACATGTTGTTTTTTTACATTTTTGTTTACATGTACGAGTATTTTCGCTTTATATGATGCAAAATTCTTTTTTATTTCTTGAAATTTCTTGAACTCTGAAGAGTTTGCATGCGCCAATTTATGACATGATGTCATAAATTGTCATGATGGCTGATTACTGTTGGACTCTGAAGAGAGACATCCCTGCCAGTGAGCATTCTAGAGGTTCAACTAAACGGAAGCTGAAGCTCTGAATTTTGAACAATGATGACGTAACTTTCAATTTACATGTACTTACCTTTATCAATGTCTACTATTCAATTTACAGTAATCAAAGTTTGTAACATTTAATCAATAAATTGTGTTAGAAAACAATTTTTTCTCTTAAAAATCTATTTTGGATGAGAAATATTAACAAAAATCAACCGATAATGTCACAAAAATGTAATCGATTTAGTCAGAAGATCAGATTTTTTAAAAATCAACTTAGCATAAAATCCTGACCTGATCGAGAGAAATGGATGTCATTTTCGGATTCAGTGGTGCAAAATTGTCTTAAATCAGCTGAAAAAACACAGACAGCTTACAAAAAAATTATTTTTGTGACCCTGTGTCATCATTAACTGTTTAGTTTGGATTTGTATTTTATTACTCTTTAACACGGCAATAGCAGCTCAGTGAACATCATTATCGGTGTCTCTGCTTTCGCTTAGCCCGTTACATCAATATGCGGTTATGATTTGAGGAGGTACATTTGTATTTAGATTCATGAAGCAAGCAATTAGTGTTTGTGTCCCACCAGACTTTCTATGCCAGAGACGCCATAGAGAATAAACCCTTCTTCACTGGTCAAAAAAGAATGTTCTGATTAATAGCTTGTCAATCAATCAATAAAGTTTTGAAGTTATGGTTGCAATTTGTCATTGCAATCATAAAATATAGTGGAGCCAAACTGCATTTCTCAACTCAGTGCAAGGCAAAGCACATATAAACAGTTGAAAGACAACTCGAAGCGTAAGACCAGTGTGTCGTAAAGGCCCTGGAAAACCATAGCTTCTGTCCTGTTTAAGTCCCGTAGACACATAGATAATGGTCAAACAAATTCTCTTCAGGATGCTACCTTAAACTTTGACACACTAACATAGTTTAGTAAACTTACAGTATATTCTCACCAGTTATTACTTCCATAGGCTACCCACACACAAAGACAGTAATCCTGTGAAATGATCTAAAAAGAGGGTCTTGTTTAAAAATACAGACCCAGTCTTGATTTATCCCTGGTGAATTCAAACCACACATCAAGGGTGTTCTGCTCAGAGAATTAAAATCAAAGAAAAGAACCAATCAACCCCCCCCCCCCCCGTAGCAATGGAGGGTAAATATGCTACAAAATAAAACAAACAAACAAGAGCAAAGCTGCCTTATTATCGGCTGACCCATTATCATAACCAAGTAATTTGCTCAAATCACGTCCTTATTAAGCCCAAAAGTCTCTGTGTCCCCAGTGGGTAATGAGAGGCCAGGCTGGGATTCTTCTCCCAGCGCTGACATGCCTTTTATTACACTTACACTAAATGGAAGCAATGATGAACATTTCGGTCGTGTGATTACTTGCTGTGTACCCTTGATGTCAAAAGAGTGGGGGGGGGGGGGGTGATGTGCCCTCTTTTAATATTTGATTGTTTTTCCTTTCTGTGTAATTTGTTCCAATTCATCATTTGAGGCTTTCATTTGCTCACTTGGTGACATTTGTCTAATGTGGATGTCCTGATTATCAGACTCTGATATTGTGTTACCCTTTGATGTCCGATGTCTTCTCGCCCCAATTTTGGCTAATGGCGCCTGCAGGAAAAACTTTTCCCCTTTCTCCAGTCCAACTTTTTCAAATTTTATAGCATATTTCTAGTGCTCTGCAAATGATATAGCTAAATTATTCACAAGTCATTTAGAGAATCATGATATGGGCATAGCTAGATAATGAAAGTGTTATGTTATTGCATGTTTTGGGAGTAGCTAAGATGTTACTGTATATTCCTGAAAAACTTGTCGGTTATATGCAAGCTTTGTCATGATCAGGCAAGCATGCTTCCCCCCTCCCTTCTTGTCTTGTTTTCCCAGCTCCTGAGCTCATCAAGCGCACCTACGTGATTACACACCTGCTGCCTTCTGATTCACCAGCGTATTTAAGGGCCACTGTGTGAAGTGCTCTCCGCTGGATCGTTGGGTTTGTGCTGCCTCTCAACAGTGGTTCTTGTTGTTTGGCAAAAATTATTATTCCCTTCAGCTGTCTTATCTTTTTTGTCCACCTCTTCTCCCAGCTTTGCTGCCGCCTCCAGCGGTGTGTCTCCGGAGCTGTGTTTGCTCACTCGCCTGAATCATCTACCTCCAGGACAATGACTTCTCCACCCAGGTCCTCCAGTCACTCCTCCTCCTTCCCTGCTGTCATTAACTCACTGTCTCTTCTCCCACGCTGTAGTCACTGCCAGACTCTCTGCCAGTACCGTAAGATCCATATTCTCTGTAGTTATTTTCCAGTACGCCATATCTATTATTAATCCCTCCTCTCCTCTCTTTCCCTCCTAGGCCGCATGTGACTCCAGCATGCAACTGTTTTCTTGCGTATAGTTTGGCTTCTTGGTTGCGGGTTTCATTAATTGTGTGTGTGTGTGTGTGTGTGTGTGTGTGTGTATTCATTAAGTTAGCGTGTTTTGTATAGGGTTTGGGTTTTAATTAAAGTGGTGTAATTTTTCATCAGGGTCTGTGTGTTCTTCTGAAGTGGTTGCCTTGCACTTAAGCCCCAAACTCCCAAAACCTGACAAGCTTGGCTGGGTAGCTGAAAGCATTAGCGAAAACGTATGACAACAATTAATCTCATCTGCAGGGTTGACTGTGGGATGTCCATGAAATAATAAGCTGCTTCTCAAGCATGACACGTTTGATGCATCGGCAGTTATTTTGAAGGGAAAACATCAATTTTCTTATGAATTTGGAAAACAGAACAAATTGGTATGTAAACAGTGCCAAAAATGCCAACAAAATATTTTTCCCCACATTGAAGCATCAGAAATCTTAAATGATTCACTCTCTGCATCTTTCTTTTTTTTTTTTAAATTCTCTACCCCCACCACCAAAAACACCCCAGACCCCCATAAATTATAGTTTAAAAATATGAGGGAATCACATTCATTATTTTCATTACAGCCCCCACCAAATTGCATCAAGCTTATGAAATATTTCTTCCTCCTGTTCAAAGGCTTGTTAGAGCTTGTATTCAATTACAGCTGTGGCTGTAACATGCTGTCAGGCCTCTTTAGCCAATCATTAGTCAGGGATTATTCCTCACTGCACATGGCAACATCAAACCAGTAAGCAAAGGGTGGGCCTAATTATTGTTTGGTGGCTAAAGGTTGGTTAATGAACTGGGGGTCTGATGAAGGCTGTTGGTGCGATGGTGTAGGCAAGCCATTCCTATCAACATACAGAATCTGTTGAATTTTCCTCCAATCAAAGTGAGTAAAAAACAGGGCATTTTTTTCTCTGTATGGACTGATGGCTGGATGTACTTTCTTGATCCCAAAGTGGGAAATTATAGTGTAACAGCAGCATGACACAGTAGATGACCTAAACCAACAGAAATACACACAGCATATGGGACAGCCCCCTCCATGGGTAATTAGTCAGTCCCTTAGAGTACACCTCTGTTACTAGCCAAGAGGAGGGATTCCTCTTTGGATCAGTGGTAGAGCAGGAGGTGTTGGTGTCATGGGTTCAAATCCCAGCCTGGGACAAAAAGTGTAGGTCTGCCTTGCTGTGAGCAAAAAGACACCAGGTGAATGTCTACCTTGGCTAAGAAAAGTGTCAAAATGACTAGGTTCATCCACCTTGGTGTAGGGGTCAAGATGGACTTGATGATCCCAGGCTGAAGTAGGCAATTCTGGCACTGGCCCAGAAAATGGGGGCTTGTCTAGGATTTGTTAATTACCCAGGATAGTTTCTGGTTGCAGTGCTTCTTTTAGTAGGTTTTGAAAAAAATGGCCCAGTTTAGAAACTTTTGTTAATAGTCCCACTCATGAACAGCTTGATTATTGCAGGAAGGATGATTTGTTTTCAATTGCTGCTCATTATGACCTCCCTGTGGTTAAATCCCTCATTAAATGAGAACTGAAGTCTGTTATGTTAAGGGGTTTGGTGGATAAAGGGGTTTTGGCTTTAGGAGTGGATGTGTCTAACACTGAAGTTTTTCCCCAGGCCTCCAAGGAGGGGACAAGTACTCCTACCACTGTTAAGGAAGGTGACAAAAAACCACCTGTTACCCTGTCAAGGTTTGAGCCATTTTCTTTGGAGTTCTCCCACATGTCTGCTGAAGGTGTCCGGTTAAAGGTATGTCTTGCTCGCCTTGAAATTGAGGCTAAGGATAAGGTAAGAAAAGAGGAATATGAGTTCCAGCTGAACTGTCGTAGGCTTGAAGCAGAGACTGCCATCAGGCTCAAGCAGCTTGAGTTAGAGTCTCAGAAAGGAGCTACTGAGTTCTCCTTGGTGCCTTTAAAACTTGATGTTAATATTTACTCATCTCCTCCCTCTGTCTCAACTGCTCCAACATTCAATATCAGCAAGTGCATTGCTCTGGTTCCTCCATTTTAGGAGACTGAGGTGGAAACCTACTTCACCAACTTTGAACGGGTTGCTGTCACCTTACAGTGGCCTAAGGATGCCTGGGCTGTTCTTCTCCAATGCAAACTGGTTGGTAAGGCACAAGAAGCATGTGCATCTCTTAATATTGAGGATGGTCTTAATTATGAAACTCTTAAAAACACAATCCTTACAGCATATGAATTGGTTCCTGAAGCATACAGGCAGTGCTTTTGCAATAAAAAGAAACCTTTTTCTCAAAGTTTTGTTGAGTTTGCAGGAGAAAAGGAAATACTTTTTGATAGATGATGCTCTTCACTCTTGACGATACGTTACCACAGGAAGGAGGGACCTTCCTGTGGTAACGTATCATCACTTCCTGTGTTGCTGGCTGTCTGTGGTTTGCTCTCCTCATTCTCCCGAAGATTTTGCCTTTAATTGTATTTTAATCACTTTTTTCCATCTACCGTTAGCGCTCACTTATGTTTATCAAGCCTCTTGCACCTGTGTGCACACTCAGTGTCATCTAATCACCCTCTTTAGCCTTCTGTTCACCTTTCATCAGTGTTTTTGTTAGCTTTGGGTTAGCCACTAGCTATGGCTACTAGCTCTCCTTCCTCTCCTCCTCTGGTGTGTACTCTATGACTGATGTTTAGCTACACCTCTGCCTCTTTTAGTGATAACGGTAAATGTAATAAATGTTGTCTTTTTGAGGCGCTCGAGGTGAAGTTGTCTGATTTGGAATCCTGGCTCTGCTGTATTGAAACTCCGTCTGCGCCAGTTAATCACGACGGACGTCCCTTAGCTGCAGCGGAGCTCCCTAGCTTAGGGCGGCCTGCTAGTGGTCCTCCAGTCCTCCTCAGCAGCAAGGAGACTGGGTGGGTGACGGTGAGAAGGAAGCCTAGCCGCAAAGCCCCGGTTAACCACCAACCTGTTCATGTTTCTAATCACTTTTCCCTGCTCAGCGATACACCCGCTGAGGAAAAAGCTCTGATCATTGGCGACTCTGTAGTCAGAAACGTGAACCTAGAGACTCCAGCGTCCATAGTCAAATGCATTCCTGGGGTCAGAACAGGCGACATCGAGTCAAATTTGAAAATGCTGGCTAAAAGTAACTGTAAATACTCCACAATTGTTATCCAAGCCAGCATTAACGACGTCCGACTCTGGCAGTCGGAAGTCTCAAAACTGAACGTGGAATCGGTGTGTGACTTTGCAAAAACAATGTCTGCCTCTGTAGTATTCTCTGGGCCCCTCCCCAATCTGACCAGTGATGACATGTTTAGCTGCTTGTCATCCTTCAACCGCTGGCTGTCTATGTGGTGTCCTGCAAACAATGTGGGCTACATAGACAATTGGAGCTCATTTTGGGGAAAACCTGGTCTTATTAGACGAGACGGCATCCATCCCACTTTGGATGGTGCGTCTCATTTATCGAACAATCTGGCATCATTTTTATCCAAATTTCCAAAACATTGACAACTCAGAGTTGAGACCAGGAAGCAGAGTCGCAGTCTTACAAGCCACCCCTCAACTTAGCCCCTGTCTTCCCCATCAGAGAATCATTGTCTGCTCCCTCCAAAGTTAATAAAACTATAATGTATAAGCATCCCAAAGTGATTAATCAAAAAGTTGGTAAAACTCAAATTAAACATGAAGCCTCTAAATTTAGTGATTTGGCCTCTGTTCCTCCTCATAATTTAAAAATTAAATGAGGTTTGTTAAATATTAGGTCTCTAACTCCCAAGTCTCTGCTAGTCCATGATCTGTTAATTGATCATCAGATTGATTTAATATCCCTTACAGAGACTTGGTTAGGACAAGAGGATTATGTTGGTTTGAATGAATCAACTCCCTCCGGTTATTTAAACTGTCAAAATCACAGAAGTTCTGGTTGTGGAGGAGGAGTAGCAACAATTTACCATTCCAAATTACTAGTTAATGTAAAGCAAAAAACACGTTATAATTCCTTTGAGGGCCTGATCCTCAGTATAGAACATTTTAGCAATTTTAGGCAAAACCCAATTTTATTTGCCTTAGTTTATCGTCCTCCATCAATCTACTCAGAGTTTTTATTCCGAATTTGCCAAATTCTTAGCTGATTTAGTGCTGAAATCAGATAGAATAATTATAGTAGGGGACTTTAATATACATGTAGATGTAGATCGTGATTGCCTTAATTTGGCATTTAATTCAATATTAGACTTGATGGGGTTTTCTCAGAAAGTAGGAAATTCTACCCATTATCTCCACTATACGTTGGACCTTGTTCTGACATATGGCATAGAAATAGAAAATCTGGTAGTGTCTCCTCATAACCCTGTATTGTCAGACCATTGTCTGTTAACCTTTGATTTTACTATTTCTGAGTATTTGGCTCCAAAGGAAAAATACGTATTACTACAGTAGATGCCTCTCAGATGATGTTGTTACCAAATTTATGCAGATTGTTTCCTCTATGCCATGTGTCAACATAACAGAAATAAGCTATAGACAGCTTGCTCCTTCTGTAATTGATAGCATGGTAGATAGTGTTACAGCTTCTCTGCATCAGACTGTAGACATGGTGGCCCCTTTAAAAAAGAAAAAGTCTAATCAGAGATTTCTAACTCCTTGGTTCAACACAGAAACTTGTAGCTTAAAACAGAAGACTCGTCAATTAGAAAGAAAATGGCACTCCACTAATTTAGATGAAATCTATTTAGCTTGGAGAAATCACCTTTTAATTTATAAAAAACCTCTGAGAAAAGCTAGAACGAGTTATTATTCTGCATTAATAGAAGAGAACAAGAATAATCCCAGGTTTCTTTTCAGCACTGTAGCCAGGCTGACAAAGAGTCAGGACTCTGTCAATCCTAGCATTCCCTTAGAACTTACTAGTCAGGACTTTATGAACTTTTTCAATAATAAAATTTCATCTATCAGAGATAAAATCAGTCAGATTCTTCCCACCGTTAACTTAAATACAATAACCACAACAACTCCTTCAAGTGACATCTGTTTGGATCAATTTACTCCAATTGACCTTTTAGAGTTAGACAAAATAGTTTCCTCATCCAAGCCTTCAACTTGTCTTTTAGACCCTATTCCTACCAGGTTATTTAAAGAAGTCTTCCCATTTATTGGTAGCTTTATTCTTCAAATAATCAATTCTTCATTATCTTTAGGCCATGTAATGCAAGCTTTTAAAACTGCTGTAATTAAACCCTTACTCAAAAAGCCAACGCTAGATCCAGGAGTTTTAGCTAACTATAGACCAATCTCTAGTCTGCCTTTCATTTCAAAAATCTTAGAGTTGTTGCTACGCAATTATTTGACCACTTGCAGGGAAATGGTTTATTTGAAGAGTTTCAATCTGGATTTAGAATCCATCATAGTATTGAAACAGCCTTAGTGAAGGTCAGTAATGACCTCCTTATCGCATCTAATAATGGACTTGTTTCTGTACTTGTCCTTTTAGACCTTAGTGCAGCTTTTGATACTATCGATCATAATATTTTACTTGACAGATTAGAACACCATGTTGGACTTGACGGAACTTTGTCGCAGTGGTTTAGATCTTATTTATCTGATAGGTTCCAGTTTGTTCATGTCAATAGTGAGTTTTTGTCCAACTCAAAGCTCAGTCACGGAGTTCCACAGGGATCTGTGCTAGGCCCTATTCTTTTTAGTTTATATATGCTTCCGCTAGGCAACATTATTAGAAAGCACTGTAAAGTTGTACAGATGACACACAATTATACCTGTCAGTGAAGCCAGATGATAGTAATCAATTAGTCAAGTTAGAGGCCCGCCTTAAGGAAATCAAAGCTTGGATGGCTTGTAATTTCTTGCTATTAAATTCAGATAAGACTGAAGTCATTCTAGTTGGTCCAAAAAACCTTAGAAATACCTTTCCAAATCAAACTCTTAGTTTGGATGTGGTTACTCTTTCTCTTAATAGTTCTGTGAGGAACCTTGGAGTTATTTTTGATCAAGCTCTGTTTTTTAATTCACATATTAAACTTGTTTCTAAGACTGCCTTCTATCATTTGTGTAATATTGCCAAGACTAGGAGCATCTTGTCTCAGAGTGATGATGAGAAACTAATCCACCCTTTTGTTCAGAATCAGAATCAGAATCAGAATCAGCTTTATTGCCAAGTATATTTACAAGTAAACACACAAGGAATTTGACTTGACATTAAGATAAGATAAGATAAGATAAGATAAGCCTTTATTAGTCCCACAACGGGGAAATTCCAGGATTGCAACAGCACAGGGATAGCAACACTCAGAGCAACAATCAGAAGGCAAGAAAAAAAAACAAGCAAGCAAGAGCAGCTAATAAACATATGTACGTATTACTATAAAATATATATATATACACACACACACAGACACACAGTGCAGAGCATTGTAGCTGGATGGAATAAATATATGAATATATGAACACACAGTGCAGAGCATTGTAGCTAGATGGAATAAATATGTAAATATATAAACACCCACAGTACGGAGCATTGCAGCTAGGTGGAATAAATATGCAAGTATATAAACACACACAGTGCGGAGCAATGTAGCTAGATGGAATAATATGTAGATATATAAATATATAAACACCCACAGTACGGAGCATTGTAGCTAGATGGAATAAATATGCAAATATATAAACACACACAGTGCAGAGCATTGTTGCTAGATGGAATGAAACAGCATAACCGTCTACTTAGTTATCCTACATGGTATGATTATGTGCCCATACATATTCTCACCCTCCATAGCGACCGGTATGTTCCTAGTTGTATGCCGGAGAGGACCATTGTGTAAGTCTATTGCATCTTTTGCATTCAAAAAACTATTAGTTTGTTACGTCTTTTTGCTATCTCTGCGAGCAGCCCTGCTTAGGTTGTACAGTCTGACAGCCGTTGGTAGGAAGGACCTACGAAACCTCTCGGTTGTGCACCTGGGATGATGTAGTCTGCTGCTAAATGAGCTCCTCAGTGCATTCAGTATGTCCTGCATAGGGTGGAACTCGGACTCCAGCAGAGATGACAGTTTAGCCACCGTCCTTCTCTCTCCTATCTCCTCCATCGGATCAAGGCGCTGCCCCAGGACAGAGCTAGCTTTCTTAATCAGTTTGTTCAGTCTCTTCCTATCGGCTGCAGTAATGCCACTGCCCCAGCAGACCACTCCAAAAGTGATGGCTGATGCCACCACCGTGTCATAGAATGACTTCAGCAGCGCCCCTTGTACACCAAAAGACCTGAGTCTCCTCAGCAGGAACAGCCTGCGCTGTCCCTTCTTGTAGAGTGCATCAGTATTGTGTGACCAGTCTAGTTTATTGTTCAGATGAATACCCAGGTACTTATAGGATGTCACCATCTCGATGTCTGTTCCCTGTATATTTACTGGTACTGTGAGGGGCTGCCCATGCCTGCGGCAGTCCACCACCAGCTCCTTAGTTTTCCTCGCGTTGATCTGGAGGCAGTTCCGATGGCACCAGTCCACGAAGTCCTGGATAAGCCCTCTGTACTCAGCTTCATCTCCATTGGAGATGAGGCCAACGATCACAGAGTCATCAGAGAACTTCTGTAGATGGCAGTGTGTTGTGTTGTGTGAGAAGTCCGCAGTATAAAGAGTGAACAGGAAGGGAGCCAGCACCGTTCCCTGGGGGGCCCCCGTGCTACTGATGATCGTGTCGGACACACAGTCCCGGGTTCTCACAAACTGAGGCCGGTTCGTGAGGTAGTCCAGGATCCATGATGACAGGTGCTGGTCCACCCCTGCGCGCAGCAGCTTGTCCTTCAGGATCATCGGTTGGATGGTGTTGAAAGCACTGGAGAAGTCAAAGAACATGATCCTCACCATATTCCCGGGCTTCTCCAGGTGGGACAGAGAACGGTGAAGGAGGAAGATCACCGCATCCTCCACCCCAATGCCATGCTGGTAGGCGAACTGGAGTGGATCCATCGCTGGTTCCACCAGGGGGCGGAGGTGAGCAAGGAGCAGTCTCTCCAGGGTCTTCATCAAGTGGGACGTCAAGGCCACCGGTCTGTAGCTGTTCAGGTCTTTGGGGTGGGAAGTTTTTGGTACAGGTACCACACAAGATGTTTTCCACAGCTGTGGTACCCTCCCCAGTTTCAGGCTCATGTTGAAGATATACGTCACAATCCCACACAGCTGGTCTGCACAGGACTTGAGGAGCTTTGCGCTGATGCCGTCCGGTCCCGGCGCCTTCCTCGCCTTGATCTTCCTCAGCTCCGTCCTCACCTGGGTCCTGGTCAGGGTCAGGATGGGGGGCTGTGTGTTGGGAGTGGGGGGGTGTTGGTAGAGTGGGGAGTGGGCAGCAGGACTTGATTTCTTTAGAGGCAGCAGTGGTTGTTGTGCAGTCAGGGGGGAGGGCGGTTGGTCAAATCTATTGAAAAACAGATTCAGGTTGTTCGCCCACTCCCTGCCCCCTGTGGCCTGGGGGGAGGGAGGTATTCTGGAGCCAGAATTAGACGCGCACGTTAGGCGCATCCAATGACGCGTCGCCATACAAGGCGCCTGTCAACAGTGGAGGTAAAGAGGGGAGAGGAGGGGGAGGAAAACACAATAGGAGAGAGAAAAAACATAGTAATCAGAATAAACGCTCATATGTGAGCCAAATTTTGACTACACAGAAAAAAACCCTCATGCATTAGCATACAATAGAATTCACAAGACACAAGAGAGCAGTGTACAGTATCTTTAATCAGTTCATGAATCAATGTGTGTGCGGTGTTGAGCAGTGTTGATGATAATAAGAGAGACCCAAGGACCCTTGGCAGAAGATGTTTTGTCTGTCTGGCGCCCAGTCTTATCTGGCGCTGCAGCTGGCTGTCCAAGGCCTTGTGCTCATGATTTGAAAAAAACACAGTCTGCAGACAGCCAGGAGGAATTTTCATGGGGAATAATAATGCCAAATAGGACTGATCACAGAGAAGACTTGTATTTCTTCTGTAGATTCAGTACATTAATCCTTCATTGCGCAGCTTTGAATTCGTCGTGGAAAGACCTGAGCGAACCCATGATGTAATCCACCTTACGAGACAGTTCTCCAGTAGTCGCTATCATGGTCTTCTCCAGTTTCTCAATTTGTTGGATGCACCTCGCCTGGCCAGCATTTTGATAGGTTGAATCATCAACAATTTTGTTAGCTCTAGATTAGATTATTGTAACTCTTTTTTTATCAGGTTGTCCTAAAACATCTTTGAAAAGTCTTCAGCTGATCCAAAATGCTGCTGCTATGGCGCGCATTTAGGGCGCATATATGGTATGCATGTATGGTATGCATTTTCCCTCACATATATTTAGTAGGCATGACGGTGCATACTCTGGAGGCTTCACGTCTAAACGTCCAAGAGGACCTGACCCGGCAGAGACCTCGGGAGGTGTGAAGTGGTTTCTTGAGAGACGGGAAGTCAGAGAGAATGTCCCAGCAGGAGCCCCCAAGGCTGAGGAGTTGAGAGACAATGGAGACGCCAAGGAGCCTCGGAGGCTATATGTTTACTGAAGGACTGTGGGTTGGGGATGTGATATTTGATGTTGGGGGTTTTGTGTCTCTGGAGAGTATAAGAGCTGTGAAGAATGATTGTTCTGCCTCTTTGCTGAGATACTTCGCTTGTTAGAGGATGTAGCTGCACAATAAACCTTTCCTGAGAAATAAACTCAGTCTCGTTTGTGAAAGTCATCCTCTACACTGCAAGAGTTTTAACAGGTACTAGAAAGAGAGATTATATCTCTCCGGTTCTGGCCTCCCTTCATTTGCGTCCCATAGAGTTTAGAATTAAGTTTAAAATCCTTCTTCTCACTTACAAAGCTCTAAATAATCAGGCCCCTTTTTATTTAAAGGATCTGACACTCCCCTATTATCCTAACAGAGCACTACACTCCCAAAATGCAGGATTACTTGTAATACCTAGAATCTCCAAAAATACAGTGGGAGGCAGAGCCTTCAGTTATCAAGCTCCTCTCCTGTGGAACCAGCTGCCGATCTGGATTCGGGAGTCAGACGCAATCTCTGTTTTTAAGAATAGAGTTAAAACCTTCCTTTTTGATATTGCCTATAATTAGGGAGGGATCACGTGCCCCTGAACCCTCTCTTAGTTATGCTGCTAATAGGTTTAGACAGCCGAGGGACCTCCAACAATGCACTGGGCTTCACGCCTTTCTTCAAGCTCAATGAAATATGTTTGCTGGTCATTAACCCTCTAACTGTCCACATTTCATGGATGGGTCACACGCCCCCAGTGGCACAGCACAGCAACTGCACCTGTCAACTCATTGATGTCCCCTGGCTATACTGAGAATTTGTACTGATCTGACAGTTCAAAAGGTGGCAGACATGCGTCGAAGGAATCATGGCTGACATGGAATACAGCAAAGAAAGAGAAATCCTCATTATTATTATTCCTTTTTCCGCTTTGAGCTCACAACACCAATGTGGCTGCCACCATGATCGGTCATGGCAGTGGCGATCCTGACTGAAACTGCATGATACGAGAAAAATAGTCACATAATACAAACGAAACTCACGTGGGATAATCATAAGAGTTTGTAGATGTAGTAGAGAGCCTAAATGACCGACCAAACCCAAAACAACGACCACGATGGGCGAAAAACTGAGCTCACAACACCAAGATGGCGGCACCCACGTCTTCATGGATCCTCACAGAAAAAATTCATCAAACGGGAAAAATAGCTGTGTAATACAAACGAAATTCACGTGGGATACTTATAAGAGTTTGTAGATGTGGTAGAGAGCGTAAATGACCGAGCAAACACAAAACAATGACCACGATGGGTGAAAACGGACCAGCCACGTGAGCGAGCGAGCCCCCCCCCCCCAGCCACAGGTAAGAGACAAATATATGTTTGTTTGTTTTTACATTTTATTGATGTTCTGGTTCATATACTTTGAAGATTAGATAAAAACATACCCCTGTAGACAAACGTGTCAAAAAAACCAAACCATTCTTTGTGTAAATGTGTCCAAAGTCCACTTTTGACTGAGTTATGTAATTTATATAGGTGCCATGACATTATGCACATTAGATGCATAAATTTATTCCTATCTGAAACTTTGGATCATATTCTACATCTTTCTAATTGACAGTAAGCCATTATCTCTTGCAACTTTCAAGTTATAGCCTTGGAAATCTGAACTATTTTATTGACAAAAATTTTTTACCACTCTTGACCACTAGGGGCCTTGACCACCCTTTAACTGTTCCAGTTGCCATATGGCGACTGGGACAACTAAGAGTTCTGTTTGTTCCCTCCGATAGATTGAGTCCCTGTCATGCTGTTTGCTCGCTACATGTCTGTTCTTTTCTTCTTCTTCTCTAGCCCCTCACCCCAGCCAGTCGCAGCAGATGACTGCCCCTCCCTGAGCCTGGTTCTGCTGGAGGTTTCTTCCTGCTAAGAGGTGCAGTCACCACCTGGCAGCACGGTGGTGCAGTGGTTAGCACTGTTGCCTAACAGCTAGAAGGTTCCAGGTTCGAATCCCCAGGGGGCTCCAGTTTCCTCCCACAATCCAAAGACATGCATGTTAGGTTAATTGGTTGTTCTAAATTGTCCCTAGATATCTGTCTCCTATAGGCCCTTAGAATAGAGGGTTAGTGCGATGGATGGAAACGCAGATGGATGGACTCATCTCCAGCCACATCTCCAATGGAGCTGGTGGTTGACTGCCGCAGGCAAGGACAACCCCTCACAGCACCAGTAAACATACAGGGAACAGACATCGAGATGGTGACATCTTACAAGTACCTGGGTGTTCATCTGAACAATAAACTAGACTGGTCACACAATACCGACGCACTCTACAAGAAGGGACAGCGCAGGCTGTTCCTACTGAGGAGACTCAGGTCTTTTGGTGTACAAGGGGCGCTGCTGAAGACATTCTACGACACGGTGGTGGCATCAGCCATCACTTTTGGAGTGGTCTGCTGGGGCAGTGGCATTACAGCAGCCAATAGGAAGAGACTGAACAAACTGATCAAGAAAGCTAGCTCTGTCCTGGGGCAGCGCCCTGACCCAGTGGAGGAGATAGGAGAGAGAAGGATGGTGGCTAAACTGTCATCTCTGCTGGAGTCCGAGTCCCACCCTATGCAGGACATACTGAATGCACTGAGTTCATTTAGCAGCAGACTACATCATCCTAGGTGCACAACTGAGAGGTTTCACAGGTCCTTCCTACCTACGACAGTCAGACTGTATAACCTAAGCAGGGCTGCTCGCAGAGATAGCAAAAAAACGTGACGACCTAATAGTGCTGAATGCAAAAGATGCAATAGACTTACACAATGGTCCCCTCCAGTATATACAACTAGGACAGTATTGGTCGCTACGGAGGGTGACAATATGTATGGGTACATATTCTTACTATATAGGATAACTAAGTAGACGGTTATGCTGTTTATTCCATCTCGCTACATTGCTCCGCACTTTGTATATATATTTATATATTGATGTGTATGTATGTATATCCACTGCTCTTATTTATATCTTCCCTATCTTCTTAATTATTGCTCTGAGTGTTGCTATCCCTGTGCTGTTGCAATCCTGGAATTTCCCCATTGTGGGACTAATAAAGGCTTATCTTATCTTATCTTATCTTATCTTATTTAATGTTGAAACTGATAAAGTTTATTGTTTTGTTCCAAATATTCATTAATTTTGAATTTGATGCCTGCAACACATTCCAAAAATGCTGGGACGTGGCAACAAAAGACTAGGAAAGTCGAGGAATGCTCAAAAAAGACCTTTTTGGCACATTCCACAAGAGAATAGGATAAATGGAAAAAGAAACATCCCGAAAGACTCAGTCATTCACAAGCAAGGATGGGGTGAGTTTCACGACTGTGTGAACAACTGCGTGGATAAATAGTCCAACA
Organism: Pholidichthys leucotaenia; assembly: GCA_020510985.1. Lineage (NCBI taxonomy): Eukaryota > Metazoa > Chordata > Actinopteri > Cichliformes > Pholidichthyidae > Pholidichthys > Pholidichthys leucotaenia. The sequence goes on from CM035843.1 coordinate 97,775,465, forward strand.
GTTTAATAACAATGTTTCTCAATGTACAAATGCAAGGAATTTGAAGATTTGATCATTTAGATTCAGAGAATCTGGAGAAATTTCTGCACATAAGCGGCAAGGCCGAAATCCAACATTGAATGCCCGTGACCTTGGATCCCTCAGGTGGCATTGCATTAAAAACTGACATCATTCTGTAAAGGATAATACCATGTGGGCTCAGGAGCACTTCCAAAAACCATTGCCTGTTAACACAGTTTATCACTACATCTACAAGTACAAGTTAAAACTACCATGCAAAGTGAAAGCCATAGATCAACAACACAAAAAAACACCGCTGGTTGCTCTGGGCCCGAGCTCCTCTGAGATGGTCTGATGCAAGGCGGAAAAAGTGTGCTGCAGTCTGACGAGTCCACATTTCAAATAGTTTTCACAAATCATGGACATTGTGTCCTTTGGGTTAAAGAGGTAAAGGATCATCCAGGATGTTAGCATTAAGTTCAAAAGCCAGCATCTGTGATGGTATGGGGTGGTTAGTGCCCATGGCAAGAGTAGCTTTCACATCTGTGAAGGTGCCTTTAATGCTGAATGGTACATACAGGTTTTTGAGTAACATATGCTGTCATCCAAGCAATGTCTTTTTCAGGTATGGCCCTGCTTAGCTAAGGTAGCTAAGATGGCGGCGCGTGCACAACGCGAGGCTCAGCGTCTTCTCAGATTTTGGGGATTAGCAGTGTTATTTCTGCTCATTTCGGGTCTGTTCATTCAGAACAGCTTCGCTTTCACATCTTACACCCAAAATGAGCTTTTGGACATTGGATTACAAAATAACGATAACGATCTTTTTATCAGCAACCTACATCTCATCCCTGAGCTCCGGAGAACACCCGACGCTACGCAAGCTACCCGGCAGACCGGAAGTGCTCGCAGGCGGCGTAGAGACCGTAAACAAAGGCGGGGGAAGCGTGGAGGGCTAAGAGCTAAGCTAAAGCTAACACCGCACCGGCTTTCTCTACCCAGTATTTTCCTCGCTAATGTACGGTCACTGGCGAACAAAATGGATGAGCCACGGCTTCGGATCACCAACAATAAGAGACTTATGAACTGCAATATCATGATTTTCACGGAAACATGGTTACACAGTGGAATACCCGACAATGCTATCGAGCTAGCCGGCCTACACACTCTCCGGGCAGACGGAGCAGCTGATGACTCCGGTAAGACCAGAGGTGGGGGAGTGTGCATTTATATTAACAAGGCTTGGTGCACGAACTCTGTCACTGTTGGGAGACACTGCTCAGCTAACCTGGAGTTTCTCATGGTTAAATGTAGACCTTTCTATCTGCAACGCAAGTTGACTTGTACCATCATAACAGCTGCTTATATCTCTCCGGATGCTAATGCTAAGCTTGCTATGAAAGAACTACATGCAGCTATTAGCAAACAACAAACTGCACACCCAGAGGCAGCATTTATTGTGGCGGGTGATTTTAACCACTCTAACCTCAAGACAGTGCTTCCTAAATTCTACCAGCATGTCTCCTGTCACACAAGAGGGGACAAAACATTGGACCACGTTTACACCAATATTGGGGGAGCCTACACAGCAACTCCCCTCCCCCACCTAGGTCAGTCTGATCACTTATCCTTGTTCCTTACCCCCAAGTATGTACCGCTCATCAACCGGGTGAAGCCATCAGTGAGGACCATCAAAGTGTGGCCAGAGGGGGTTGACTCTGTACTCCAGGAAAAGTTTAGGAACACAGACTGGAGTATGTTCACCTCTCAGGCTACCTGTGGCTCCCACATAAACATCGACTCTTACACCCACTCAGTCCTGGACCATATCAACACCACTACTGACAGTGTCACCATGGAAAGACAGATCACCACTTACCCAAATCAGAAGCCTTGGGTGAACAGAGAAGTGTGGCTTCTGCTAAAGGCATGTAACAATGCCTTTATATCTGGTGACGCACAGGCCTACAGTTCATCCAGGGCAGATCTGAAGAGGGGCATCAAGAAGGCCAAGCACAGCTACAAGCTGAAGGTGGAGGAACATTTTGGGGACTCTGACCCCTGACGCATGTGGCAGGGCATTCAAGCTATCTCTGATTATAAGCCCAGCAACTCCATACCTATAGCCATGACTGTGTCCTTTCTCAATGAGCTAAATGACTTCTATGCTCGTTTTGACAAGGACAATAACGAAAAGAATATCAATTTCCCACCCTCTGACGACCTCCACCACCTCACACTCACCCACACTGATGTCTGTAACGCACTGAGTCATATCAACGTACGTAAGGCTGCTGGCCCTGACAGCATTCCTGGGCATATGCTGAGGGCATGCGCTGAGCAGCTGGCAGGGGTCTTCACGAACATCTTCAACCTGTCCCTGGCCCAGGCGGTGGTACCATAAAGTTCGCAGATGACACCACGGTGATCGGACTCATCAGGGACAACAATGAGTCAGATAACAGGGCAGAGGTTGAGCACTTGGCTACTTGGTGCGCTGACAATAACCTGCTCCTTAACACCAGCAAAACCAAGGAGCTCATAGTGGACTACAGGAAGGAGAGGGGAGAGACACATGACCCCATCCATATCAATGGCATTGCTGTTGAACGTGTCCCCAGCTTCAAATTCCTGGGGACCCACATCTCGGAGGACCTGTCCTGGTCAGTTAACACCACCAGCCTGATCAAGAAGGCCCATCAGCGCCTCTTCTTCTTGAGGACACTGAAGAAGAACCATCTGTCAACTGACATCCTGGGCAACGTCTACAGCTGCGTGATAGAGAGCACCCTGACCAACTGTGTCACAGTCTGGTCTGGGAGCTGCTCTGTCGCTGACCGTAAGGCGCTGCAGCGGGTGGTGAAAACCGCCCAACACATCACAGGGACTCCACTTCCAGTTATAGAGGACGTCTACAGGAAAAGATGTCTGCGCCGGGCATGCAGCATTCTTAGGGACTCCAACCATCCTGCTCATGGACTGTTCCAGCTTCTCCCCTCCGGAAGGTGTTTCAGAAGCCTTCGGACTAGAACCAGCAGGTTTAGGAACAGTTTCTTTCCAACAGCTGTCACGTTATTGAACTTAGTTCCCCGCTGAACCTCCACTTCTCTCCCCTTTAACCCCCCCCCCCCCGTGCTTCCTCAAACTGTATACACATATATATCATATCTGCATATTGTTATTATATATTGATACATACTGCTCTTCTGTATATTATCATCACATATTTAACTACATACTGTTTTTCTTCATATTGCCACTCTGTGTAGTTGGATAGATTGTCTGCTACTTACCTCACTTCACCTGTACTTTGCTTTTCTGTAATTTATGCTAACTTATTCCCATCTCTTACCATCCTCACCTGTACATAACTGCCCACCTAACTTAGTGTACATTATTTGCACATAACGGTACTCTTAACTTTCTGCACTGACCTATCTGCATATATTTGCTTAAATTGCACATACTGTCAATTACTGTATTTACTGCACTGCTGTCCTTTGCACTTCTGATTGGATGCTAAACTGTGTTTCGTTACCTTGTATTCATACATGTGTAATGACAATAAAGTTGAATCTAATCTAATCTAATCTTATTTTAGCAAGACAATGCCAAGCCACATTCTGCCTGTATTACAACAGCGTGGCTTTGTAGTAAAAGAGTGTACTGCCTGCAGTTCAGACCTGTCTCCCATTGAAAATGTGTGGCGCATTATGAAGCGCAAAATACAACAATGGAGGCCCTGGACTGTTGAGCAACTGAAGTTGTACATCAAGCAAGAATGGGAAAGAATACCACATACAAAGCTTTAACAACTAGTGTCCTCAGTTATTAAATGCTTATTGAGTGTCGTTAAAAGGAAAGGTGATGTAAGACAGTGGTAAACATGCCCCTGTCCCACCTTTTTTGGAAGGTGTTGCAGGCATCAAATTCAAAATGAGTGAATATTTGCAGCAGAACAATGAAGTTTAGCATAAACCATATTGTCTTTGATCTTGTCTTTGTTGTGTATTCAATTGAATATAGGTTGAAAAGGACTTTTTAGGGCCCGAGCCACTGACAAAGTCAGTGGATGAAAGCCCTATTGCAATTTAAGGCCTGACCCACTGACAGTCAGTGGGCGAGAGCCCTATTGTAATTGTTAGAATTTTTGTTAATTTTTTTTAATTAGGGCCTGAGCCACTGATAACGTCAGTTGGCAAAAGCCATATTGTAATTGCTCTGTTTCTTATTATTATTCTTCCGCCTAAACAATTGCATTTTTCACCCTCTGAACGGTTACCAAAACGTGATTATTTTTTGGCAAACCCCTCAGACCCTGTGAAAAATTTGATAAACTGGAAAAGATATGAGCCCTCCCACCCCTCATTTTTGTGGGCGGGGCCAAACGTACAATGTCTATGGACACTGGCGACCGGAAACTTTGCTGTACAGACATAAAATTTGGGTGAGGTGTGCATCACCTCAAGATATGCAAAAAAACATAATTGTGGTCCTTACCCACCGTGAACAGGAAGGCTGCCATCTTGCCTCTAAGTCGCCCCACCTCCAGTTCGGCCAAAAATCACACCTCGCATTTGAACGAACTACTCCGAAGGACCTGCTCCGATTGAGCTCATTTTTACATGGCAGCATCTATAGGCATTGGTCATTAAAAGTTACCCAATTTAAGACAAACTCTCAAAAGGTGTGGCCAGGGCACCATGGGGAATTTTGACTTTTCCCCTTACAACATCAAACAGCTGTAACTCAGGCAAAACTTGTCCGATGTCCACCAAAGTTTCCATGATGGAAAATAGTCCAGCCCCGAACGCATCTACATAAAAATACCTGATAAAAGATATAGCGCCACCTAGTGGTTAAAGAAAGAATTGCTGAAAACTTTTATTTATTACTCACGTGCCACTTGCCAGAATGACGTGAAATTTTCTGAGATTCATCAGACCACAGGGATGATCATGATAGTTTTAATTCAGACACAAAGCTGGCTAATGCTCTTAATTGTTTTTATGGTCGTTTTGATTCCTTTGATTTTAGCACAGAAACCCAAGATTTGAAACAGAAACTCAAAGACAATCAGCACTTTAATATTGAAGTGCAGATGTTAAAAGGGCATTCTGTGCTGTAAAAGTGAACAAAATTCAGGGCCCTGATAATATATGTGGACACTTGGTAAAGTCCTGTGCACATGAACTGAGTCCTGTGTTTCACTACATTTTTAATAAATCCTTATAGACACAACATGCGCCTAAGGTCTGGAAAGATGCTGTGGTTGTCCCTGTTCCAAAATCCAGCTGTCCTAAAATGGTAAATGATTTTAGACCAGTTGCCTTGACTTCAATTTTAATGAAAATTTTTGAAAAACTGGTCAGATCTGAAGTCCTAAAGCAGACTGAGCATGCATTGGATCCTTTGCAGTTTGCCTATAGGCCTCACAGAGAAGTGGAGGATGCCACTGTCACTCTGTTTAACATGCTTTTTAAACATCTGGATTTTAATGGGACACACACCAGGCTTTTATTTGTGGACTTTTCTTCTGCTTTCAATACAATCCAAACTCATATTTTAGTTGAAAGGCTCCTGCAACAATTTGATTTGAGTAATAATCTGGTGGGTTGGATTCTGGATTTTTTAACCAACAGGACACAGAGAGTAAGGGTCAATTTTTGTCTGGCCAAAAGTGTTCTTTTACTGGCTGTCCTCGGGGGGGGGGGGGGGTTGTCACCACCACTCTTCATCCTCTACACAAACATGTGTCAGAGCAGACATGACAACGGACACGTTATAAAGTATGTTGATGATTCAGTTATTGTCAGTCTCCTTCAGGATGGTGAGAGTGGCCACGGCCCAGTAGCTGATGATTTTGTTCACTGGTGTGAGGATTCCTACCTGCAGCTGAATATGACAAAAATTAAAGATATGATTATTGACTTTAGGAGGAAAACTCCCAGGCACGAAGTCACTGTACTAAAAGGCCAGACCACTGAATGTGTGCAACCTTACAAATATCTTGGGACGATTATTGATAGTAATTTAAACTTTGAAGAGAACTGTGAAAGGGTGTGCAAAAAGGGTCAGCAACATTTGCATTGTTTAAAGTAGAACTGAAGTGAACGGCATTGAACGGCACTGGGTGATAGTACATACAATTATAAAGATAATTTATCATTGGCACCCCCTCCACCAATCCCAGAATCTTGGAGAAAATCGCGATTTTGAATTTCCCGCCCTGAAAAATCCGACGAATCCGCCGATTATCGGGAAGTGCAGCCGGAGTTCCGCGTGACGTCACAAATTGGGCACAGTCCTCAATGTTTACCATTGCGAGCACGTCGACACTGGTTGTTTTTGGTGCATTTTGTCGTGATAGTCGACTACAAAACACTTCCAACACCTGGGAAGATCTGTTCAGTGGCCAAGGAAAGCTGTCATGGCGACGAAAGAAAAGAAAGGGGGAGGAAAAGCTGCACGGTGGCGCAGTGGTTTAGCACTGTGGCATCACAGTTTACCCTCGGCTGGGGGATCGCGGGGATCATGAGATCGTAGGTTCGATCCCAGCCCCCGACCAACAGTGAGCTGTGTGGAGTTTGCATGTTCTCCCCGTGTTGCGTGGGTTTTCTCCGGGATTTCTCCGGTTTCCTCCCACATACCAAAAACATGTAGGTTTAGGGCGCTCGTGCACGCAGCGAACGGCAGCCGGTGGCTTGTCACCAGACTGCAAACCGAATCTACCTACGGGTACAAATAAGTAACAAAAAAAAAAAAAAAAAAAAGCAACCGGGAAGCGATGCATTGCATGGTCACCAGCTGGTCACTGCACTGATTGCATCAGACCATTGGCACCACCCTCGGACCGCATTGTCCCTTTTCTACTGGAATCATTGTTATTGAAACACAAAAATCGTCTGCAGTCCAGACTTAATTTTCCTTATCCTGACACCCCAAACATGCCAAAGTAGAGAAGTAAAGACTCACCATTCTGTATTCAATAAGCGACTCTCCTCCCCATCACTGCTGCGGTCTGAATCTGAGTCGGTGCCGGAATCCCCCGACAATTCTGGCTCGAATCTGTACGGTTCGATGCCTCCCTCGCTCTCTTCCTGTTCACTTGACACTCCTGCATCCTCCTCTGTCTCGTCACCGATCCTGAATGCCTCTTCACTCTGAAAACTCTGGTTTTCTTGACTGCTGGAACTGCTATCATCTGCCATTGTTGTTTTGCTAAGGGTCACACTCGTGACGTCACGCAGCGTCGTCTGCACTACTTCCGCTTTGTTTGGCACTGCCAGTCAGAGGCAAAAGTTTATCGGCTTATAGCTTGGCCATCGCACAGCCTAAAAATTTCTTTTATGTGTTGAAAAATACAATAGGTAATAAGGAATTAATCCGCTATTCTACTTTTTGCGCGAAAAGGTGGGTTCAGTTCTACTTTAAGGAAACTCGCACACTTCCAAATTGACCGAACCATAATGACAATATTTTATTGGGCTTTTATTGAATCTGTTTTATCCTTTTCTTTAGTGTCATGGTTTGGTCAGATAAAACTGAAATCCTTAGACCATTTAGTTAGATGGTCCAGTTGTTTGCTTGGTGAATCAAGCCAGACGGAGGTTTGTTGTCCCAAAATGTAAAACCCAGTGCAACAAAAACAGTTTTGTTCCTGCTGCTGTCAAAGAGTTGAACAAGATGTAGCAATATATTGCACATAATTTAGTGATCTATTTATTAATTTTTATTTTATATTTGTTTATTTTTGTAGGTTTTTTACTTGGGTTTTAAATCTTTTATTGGGTTTTAGACTTCAGACTTTTATTGAGTTTTTAATCTCTTTGACTTAGTTTTTAACTTTTTTTAATATGACCCTTCTCTCTTATCTCTTTGTTTTTATCTTTTATCTCTTTGTCTTATGTCCTGATTGGTGGAGCCTTGAGTACTTTTATCGTGTTTATAGTCAGCTTCATGTGTGCCTGTGTTTGTGTTCATGTTGAATGTAATTGTGGTTTGCAAATATGTGCCTAAAAGGATGTCACCTGACTGCAAAACAAATCTACCTATGGCTACAAATAAAGTAACCTGAACCTGAACCTGAACATCAACTTTAACATGACATCACACTTGTTACCATGGACACGCCCTCCTCGCCATTCAATCCGTGACCTTGTGGGGAGGATTGGGAAGGTCCTGGAGTCATGAAATTTATATAGCATAGGTAGAGGTGGTAGAGCATAGGTAGAGGTGACTGTCATCTGTAGTCTTGTATGGGTCAGCAACACATAACTGATAGGTAAGTGTTACCATGGCGACATGGTGAAGGTTGACTCCTCGCCATGGAACATCAACAAGTTGCAACTTAAACAAACTTCATCCAATTTTCACAAATTTTCTACAATGGATATTAGTCCAACCCCACACGTTCCTACGTAAAAATGGATGACAAAACTTACAGCACCACCTACTGCTTATGGGAAGTACTGTGCCACTCGTATTTGAACGAACTCCTCCTCTAGCCCTGCTCCCATTGAACTCATTTTCACATATCGGCATCTATAGGCATTGGCCAATAAAAGTTATCAAATGTGAGTCACAATCTCAAAAGGTGTGGCCACGACACCATGGCGAAGTTTGACTCCGCCCCTTGCAACATCAGACAGCTGTAACTCAAGGAAATCTTGTCCGATGTCCATCAAAGTTTCCATGATGGATAATAGTCCAACCCTAAATTTGTATAAATAAAAAGAATTGACAAAAGATATAGTGCCACCGAGTGGTTAAAGAAAGAATTGCTGAAAACTTTTATTTATTACTCATGCTCCGCTTGCCAGAATGACATGAAATTTTCTGAGGGTTATCAGACCACCTGTTTGATTATAACTGCACATCACTTTTAGCAGGGCATCACTGCTGTTACCATGGACATGCCCTCCTCGCCATTCAATCTGTGATCTTGTTGGGAGGGTTGTGAACGACCTGGAGTCATGAAATCTGGAACATAGGTTGAGGTGACTGTCCTATGTAGCCCTATATGGGTGGACACCACATAACTGAAACGGAGTGTTGCCATGGCGACATGCTAAAGGTGATGCACAGTTATGGTCAAACAGGTGGTCTGATAACCCTCAGAAAATTTCCTGTCATTCTGGCAAATGGCACATGAGTAATAAATAAGAGTTTTCAACAATTCTTTCTTTAACCACTTGGGGGTACTGTAACTTTTGTTTATTATTTAGATATAGACACATTTGGGGCAGAACTAATATTAATCATAGAAAATTTGGTGAAAATCCTACAAAGTTTGTCCAATTTGAAAGTGTCCATTGTTCTAATCACAAGGTGGCGCTATAACTTTTGTAAATTATTTTTACATAGACACGTTCAGGGCAGGACTAATATCTATTGTAGAAAATTTGGTGAAAATCAGAAGACGGTTGTCCAAGTTGCGACTTTTTGATGTTCCATGGCGAGGAGTCAATCTCCATCATGTCGACATGGTAACATTTACCTATCAGTTATGTGATGCTGACCCATACAGGACTACAGATGACAGTCACCTCTACCTATGCTCCAAATTTCATGACTCCAGGACCTTCCCAACCCTCCCCACCAGGTCATGGATTGAATGGCAAGGAGGGCATGTCCATAGTAACCAGTGCGACGTCATGGTAAAGTTGATGTGCAGTTATGATCATCACTGTGGTCTGATAAAGCTCAGAAAGTTTCACGTCATTCTGGCAAGTGGCACATGATTAAATAAAACAGTTTTCAGAAATTCTTATTATTAGGGCCTGAGCCACTGACTTCAGTTGGCGAAAGCCCAACTGTAATTGCTCTATTTTTTTTTATCCGCCTAAACGATCGCATTTTTCACCCTCTGAACGTTAACCAAAACACAATTTTTTTTGGCAAACCCCTCAGATCCTGTGAAAAATTTGATAAACTGGAAAAGATATGTGGCCCCCCCCACCCCTAATTTTTGTGGGCAGGGCCAAACATACAGTGGGGTAAAAAAGTATTTAGTCAGCCACCAATTGTGCAGGTTCTCCCATTTAAAAGATGAGAGAGGTCTCAATTTTCATCATAGGTATACCTCAACTATGAGAGACAAAATGAGAAAAAAAAATCCAGAAAATCACATTGTCTGATTTTTAAAGAATTTATTTGCAAATTATGGTGAAAAATAAGTATTTGGTGAATAACAAAAGTTCATCTCAATACTTTGTTATATACCCTTTGTTGGCAATGACAGAGGTCAAACGTTTTCTGTAAGTCTTCACAAGGTTTTCACACACTGTTGCTGGTATTTTGGCCCATTCCTCCATGCAGATCTCCTCTAGAGCAGTGATGTTTTGGGGCTGTCGCTAGGCAACACGGGCTTTCAACTCCCTCCAAAGATTTTCTATGGGGTTGAGATCTGGAGACTGGCTAGACCACTCCAGGACCTTGAAATGCTTCTTACAAAGCCACTCCTTCGTTGCCCGGGCGGTGTGTTTGGGATCATTGTCATGCTGAAAGACCCAGCCACGTTTCATCTTCAATGCCCTTGCTGATGGAAGGAGGTTTTCACTCAAAATCTCACAATACATGGCCCCATTCATTCTTTCCTTTACACGGCTCAGTCATCCTGGTCCCTTTGCAGAAAAACAGCCCCAAAGCACGATGTTTCCACCCCCATGCTTCACAGTAGGTATGGTGTTCTTTCTCCTCCAAACACGACAAGTTGAGTTTTTACCAAAAAGTTCTATTTTGGTTTCATCTGACCATATAACATTGTCCCAGTCCTCTTCTGGATCATCCAAATGCTCTCTAGCAAACTTCAGACGGGCCTGGACATGTACTGGCTTAAGCAGGGGGACACGTCTGGCACTGCAGGATTTGAGTCCCTGGCGGCATAGTGTGTTACTGATGGTAGCCTTTGTTACTTTGGTCCCAGCTCTCTGCAGGTCATTCACTAGGTCCCCCCGTGTGGTTCTGGGATTTTTGCTCACCGTTCTCGTGATCATTTTGACCCCACGGGGTGAGATGTTGCGTGGAGCCCCAAATCGAAGGAGATTATCAGTGGTCTTGTATGTCTTCCATTTTCTAATAATTGCTCCCACAGTTGATTTCTTCACACCAAGCTGCTTACCTATTGCAGATTCAGTCTTCCCAGCCTGGTGCAGGTCTACAATTTTGTTTCTGGTGTCCTTTGACAGCTCTTTGGTCTTGGCCATAGTGGAGTTTGGAGTCTGACTGTTTGAGGTTGTGGACAGGTGTCTTTTATACTGATAACGAGTTCAAACAGGTGCCATTAATACAGGTAACGAGTGGAGGACAGAGGAGCCTCTTAAAGAAGAAGTTACAGGTCTGTGAGAGCCAGAAATCTTGCTTGTTTGTAGGTGACCAAATACTTATTTTCCACCATAATTTGCAAATAAATTCTTTAAAAATCCTTCAATGTGATTTTCTGGATTTTTTTTTCTCATTTTGTCTCTCATAGTTGAGGTATACCTATGATGAAAATTGGAGACCTCTCTCATCTTTTAAGTGGGAGAACTTGCACAATTGGTGGCTGGCTAAATACTTTTTTGCCCCACTGTACAATATCTATGGACACTGGCGACCGGAAACTTTGCCGTACAGACATAAAATTTGGGTGAAGTGTGCATCACCTCAAAATATGCAAAAAAACATAATTGTGGTCCTTACCCACCGCGAATAGGAAGAGCGCCATCTTGCCTCAAAGTTGCCCCACCTCCAATTCGGCCAAAAATCACACCTCGCATTTGAATGAACTAGTCCTAGGGGCCTGCTCCGATTGAGGTCATTTTCACATGGCGACATCTATAGGCATTGGCCATTGAAAGTTGCATAACATAAGTCAAAATCTCAAAAGGTGTGGCCAGGGCGCAATGGTGAAATTTGACTCCTCCCCTTACAAAAATAAACAGCTGTAACTCGAGCAAAACTTGTCCGATGTCCACCAAAGTTTCCATAATGGAAAATAGTCCAGCCCCGAACGCATCTACATAAAAATACCTGATAAAAGATATAGCGCCACCTAGTGGTTAAAGGAAAAATTGCTGAAAACAATTTTATTTATTACTCACAAGCCACTTGCCAGAATGACGTGAAATTTTCTGAGATTCATCAGACCACAGGGATGATCATTACTGCACATCAACTTTAGCATGATGTCACACTTGTTACCATGGACAGGCCCTCCTTGCCATTCGATCCGTGAGCTTGTGGGGAATGTTGGAAAGGTCCTGGAGTCAAGAAATTTGGAGCATAGGTAGAGGTGACTGTCATCTGTAGTCCTGTATGGGTCAGCAACACATAACTGATAGGTAAGTGTTACCATGGCAACATGGCGGAGGCTGATTCCTCACCATGGAATAGCAACAAGTTGCAACTTGGACAAATTTAGTTGGAAAATTTGGATGATTTTCACCAAATTTTCTACAATGGATATTAGTCCCGCCCCGAAAGCGTCTATATAACAAAAGTTACAGTGCCACCTTGTGGTTAGAACAACTGACACTTATAAATTGGACAAACTTTGTAGGATTTTTACCAAGTTTTTCACGATCGATATTAGTCCCACTGCAAACGCGTGTATATAAAAATAATAAACAAAAGTTATAGCACCCAAAAGTGGTTAAAAGAAGAACTGCTGAAAACTCTTTTATTTATTACTCACATGCCGCTTGCCAGAATGACGTGAAATTTTCTGAAGGTTATCAGACCACCTGTTTGATCATAACTGTGTATCACCTTTAGCATGGCATCACTGCTGTTACCATGGATATGCCCTCTTCGTCATTCAATCCGTGATCTTGTTAGGAGGGTTGGGAACAACCTGGATTCATGAAATCTGGAACATAGGTTGAAGTGACTGTCATATGTAGTCCTATATGGGTGGACACCAGATAACTGAAATGGAAGTGTTGCCATGGCGACATGGCAAAGGTTAACTCCTCACCATGGAATATCGGAAAGTTGTAACATGGACAAACTTTGTCTGATTTTCACCAAATTTTCTACAATGGATATTCGTCCCACCCTGAACACTTCTCTATAAAAATACTTAACAAAACTTATAGCACCATCTCGTGGTTACACCAATGAACGTTTGTAAATTGGACAAATTTTGTACAATTTTCCCCAAATTTTCTATGATTGATATTAGTCCCATTCTGCATGTGCCAATGTAAAAATTATTTACAAAAGTTACAGTGCCACCTTGTGGTTAGAACAACAGACACTTGTAAATTGGACAAACTTTGTACGATTTTCACCAAATTTTCTACAATGGACGTTAGTCCCACCCCGAAAGCATCCATATAAAAATAATAAACAAAAGTTATAGCGCCCCCTAGTGATTAAAGGAAGAATTGCTGAAAACTTTTTTTATTTTTCTCACCAGGTGAAAAAATGACATGAAGGAATGACTACGGCTCATTGACAGTACATGTACATTGCACAGACCTGTTTCCATGGCAACCGGCATGCTTCAATGGCTTCCTTGCCATGCAAAACATGACATTTACAGCTCAGACAATCCTTGTCTGATTTCGACCAAACTTTGCACAAATCATACTAATCCCTCTCTGAACACATCTGTATAGCAATATTTACAAAACTGTCACACCACCACCTACTGCTGACATGAGGTACTGCACAAAATTGCATCAAATTTTGCGCAAAGACCAGTAGTCAGAATGACATGACATTTTCAGTGGTTTCTAAGAGTGCATTGGACTACCCTCAGTGGAATTCACTTTTGTCCTGCGATAATCACAGTTGCCATGGAAACTCACTCCTTGCCATTCAATACGTTTTATACTTTGGAGGGTTGGGGAAGTCCAAGGGTCACCAAATGTGGAACGTAAGTCAAGGTGACTCTCTTCTGTAGTTCTGTGTGGGTCTGCAACATGTACCTAAAATGTAAGTGTTGCAATAGCCACATGCCCAAGATTACCTTATCACAATACGTTGGACAGTTGTAACTTGGACAAACTGTGTCGGATTTTCACCGTATTTGCTATGATGGAGATTAGACCCACTCCGCACGCTCCTACATAAAAATATTTGACAAAAGTTATAGCACCACTTACTGCTCACAGGAAGTTCTGCGCCAGATGGTTTACTTTATCATTCACGCAGCCCATGCAGGGATAATGAGAAATTTTCTGAGCCAGCAAGATACGACAGGTGCCAGGTTCTGTGGGCGTGCGTGGGGTGAAGGCCCGCTTAGAGCTGCTTGCAGCTTTTTTTTTTTTTTTTCTTCTTCTCCATCTAAGATCTCATTTTTGGGGTAGTGAACATGCATGAAAACTCATCATTTTTTGCAGGGACCTCAAGACTGGCAAAAAAAAATTATATTTTGGAGGAAATATGAATGACCCCACAAAAATGGCTCTACAGCGCTACCTAACATGTGAAGTCAATGGGGAGTGGCAGACGTTTACTTTTGCGTAGAAAGATCAAAATCGGGTGAGATGTTTATCATGTCAAGACATGCAAAAAACTCCATAGAAGTGATGGTCTACACCCAACAGGAAGTCAGTCATTTTGGCAAGAAGTGGCGGTGACCAAATTTCCACCTCACGCATTTGATCGAACTTGTCCTAGGGTTTTTGTCCAATTGAGCTCATTTGTGGTGACAATCATCTATACCCATGTGCCATTAAAACTTAATGAAACTTTTCCAAAAGTCTGACGGTTTGGCCATAGGGGTGTGGCAAAATGTGATGCCTCACCTTGATCATTCTATGACCCTTCTGACGGCAATATCTCTGGTATGCATTGTCGGATTTCAACCAAATTCAGTATTATGGATATCAGTCCAATTCCAAACAGTTATATAGAACAATATTCATAGAAATCTACAGTGCCACCTAGTGGATAAAGGAAGAATTGCTGAAAACTGTTTTATTTATTACTCATGTGCCACTTGCCAGAATGACATGAAATTTTCTGAGATTCATAAGAACACAGGGATGATCATAACTGTGCATCAACTTTACCATGACGTCACACTTGTTACCATGGACACACCCTCCTTGCCATTCAAGCCGTGATCTTGTGTGTGTGTGTGTGGGGGGGGGGGGTTGAAATTTACCTATTGGAACATAGGCAGAGGTGACTGTCATCTGTAATCCAATATAGGTCAGCAACACATAACTGATAGGTAAGTGTTACCATGGCGACATGGTGAAGGTTGACTCCTAGCCATGGAACATCAAAAAGTTGCAACTTGGAAAAACCTCATTCGATTTTCACCAAATTTTCTACGATGGATATTAGTCCGACCCCGCATGTTCCTACATAAAAATGGTTGACAAAACTTATAGCACCACCTACTGCTCACGGGAAGTACTGCACCACTGGTATTTGAACAAACTCCTCCTTGGGACCTGCTCCCATTGAACTCATTTTCACATGGTGGCATCTATAGGCACTGGTCATTAAAAGTTATCAAATGTGATTCGCAATCTCAAAAGGTGTGGCCACGACACCATGGCAAAGTTTGACTCTTCCCCGTACAACATCAAACAGCTGTAACTCGAGCAAAACTTGTCCGATGTCCACCAAAGTTTCCATGATCGAAAATAGTCCCACCCCAAACGCGTCTACATAAAAATACCTGACAAAAGATATAGCGCCACCTAGTGGATAAAGGAAGAATTGCTGAAAACTTTTATCTATTAGTCACGTGCCTCTTGCCAGAATGACATGAAATTTTCTGAGATTCATCTGACCACAGAGATGATCATAACTGCACATCAACTTTAGCATGATATTAGTCTTGTTACCATGGAGATTCCCTCCTTGCCGTTCAATCCGTGATCTTGTTGGGATGGTCCGGAATGACTTGGAGTCATGAAATCTGAAACATAGGTTGAGGTGACTGTCATATGTAGTCCTATATGGGTGGGCAACATATAACTGACAGGGAAGTGTTACCATGGTGACATGGCGAAGGTTGACTCCTTGCCATGGAACATCGAAAAGTTGTAACTTGGACAAACTTTGCCTGATTTTCACTAAATTTTCTATGATGGATATTAGTCCCACCCCACACAGACCTACATAAAAATGATTGACAAAAGTTATCGAGCCACGTACTGCTCACAGGAAGTACTGCGCCAGATGGTTTTCTTTATTATCCATGCAGCGCTTGCTGTGACGACAGGAAAGTTTCTGAGCCAGCTAGGTATGACGGGCACTGAGGTTCATGGTTGTGTGGGGGGCAAGGGCCTGCTTACAGCTGCTTGCAACTTTAATTGTGAGAATTTTTTTCTTCTTCTTCTTCTCCATCTAAGAGCTCATTTTTGGGGTAGTCATTGTGCATGAAAACTCACCATTTTTTGCAGAGACCTCAAGACTGGCAAAAAGATGAATATTTTGGAGGAAATATGAATATCCCCACAAAAAGGGCTCTACAGCGCCACCTAACATGTGAAGTCTATGGGGAGTGCCACACGCTTACTTTCGTGTAGAAAGATCAAAATCGGGTGAGATGTTTATCATGTCAAGACATGCAAAAAATTCCATAGAAGTGATGGTCTACCCCAACAGGAAGTTGTCCATTTTGGCAAGAAGTGGCAGTGACCTGATTTCCACCTCATGCAATTGATGTGCATTTGTTCGAACTTGTCCTAAGGTTTTTGTCCAACTGAGCTCATTTGTGGTGACAATCATCTATACCCATGTGCCATTAAAACTTATTGAAAACTTTTCCAAAAGCTTGACAGTTTGGCCGTAGGGGCATGGCAAAGTTTGATGCCTTGCCATGATCATTCTATGACCATTCTGACGGCAATAACTCTGGTATGCATTGTCGGATTTTAACCAAATTCAGTATTATGAATATCAGTCCAATTCCAAACAGTTCTATAGAACAATATTCATAGAAATCTAAAGTGCCACCTATAGGAGGCAGAAAGTTTTGCATCAGAAATTTTGTATCGTGTAGTTTTTTTAATACCTCGGGAATGGAATGTCGGATTGGCACCAAGATAGATATGATGTATATGGGTATGCCTCCAAACAATTACAGCTATGAATATTCATGAGTAGCAATAGCGCCCTCTCTTGGAGACATGAAGGTTACACCAAAGGTTTTCTTCAATATCTCTGAAATAAATGGTCTGATTGGTACCATTTATGGTGACAATCATCTATACCTAGGTGCAATCAAAAGCTGTTGAAAACTTTTCCAAATGCCTGACAGTTTGGCGGAAGGGGCGTGGCCAAGTTTGCAGTATCACCATCACCCTTCCAATGGCGTTTACTCTGGCATACATTGACTGATTTCAACCAAATTTTGTGTGGTGAATAGGCCAATACTGATAATTTCTATAATAAAGAATGACACATAGCAACAGCGCCCCCTACCGCCAATGGACAGGAAGTTGCCATAACTCACATGCCCTAACTCACATGCCATACTCACGTGCCGCTTGCCAGAATGACGCGCAATTTTCTGAGGTTTATCAGACCACCTGGTTGATCATAACTGCACATCACCTTTAGCATGGCGCCACTGCTGTTACCATGAACACGTCCTCCTCGCCATTCAATCCGTGATCTTGTTGGAATGGTTGGGAATGACCTGGAGTCATGAAATCTGGAACATAGGTTGAGGTGACTGTCAGGTAACTGACAGGGAAGTGTTGCCATGGTGAAGGTTGACTCCTCACCATGGAATATCGGAAAGTTGTAACTTGGACAAACTTTGTCTGATTTTCACCAAGTTTTCTACGATGGACATTAGGCCCGACCCACACACTCCTATATAAAAATGACTGACAAAAATTGAAGAGCCACCTACTACTCACAGGAAGTACTGCGCCAAACGGTTTACTTTATTATTCAAGCACCGCTTGTCGCGACAACGGGAAATTTTCTGAGCCAGCTAGGTACAACGGGTGCCAGGGTCCGCGGTTGTGCAGGGGGTGAGGAGCCGCTTACAGTGGCTTGAAACTTTTATGTGGTTCTTGTTCTGTTAGACCTAACTGCCGTTTTTGTTGCAGTGGACCATTTGAATGGTCCAAATTTGAATTTCCCGCCTGTTGTATCTTTTTTTTTTTTTGTTGTTGCTTATTTGTACCCGTAGGTAGATTTGGTTTGCAGTCTGGTGACAAGCCACCGGCTGCCGGTCGCTGCGTGCATGAGCGCCCTAAACCTACATGTTTTTGGTATGCGGGAGGAAACCGGAGAAATCCCGGAGTAAACCCACGCAACACGGGGAGAACATGCAAACTCCACACAGCTCACTGTTGGTCGGGGGCTGGGATTGAACCCACGATCTCATGATCCCCGCGATCCCCCGGCCAAGGGTAAAACTGTGCTGCCACAGTGCTAAACCACTGCGCCACCGTGCAGCCTATCTTGTGGGTATTTCTGGTACTGCATTGGAATGGTTCAGATGTGGTGGCACTGTGTGGGGAGTTCTCCATCCAGAGTAGGGAGCCGAATGGAAGAGGGAATAATGGACTGAAGGAGGAAGTGGTATTGGGGGATCTCAGACGGGACAGAAAGGACTATTCGTCCCCCTGGGAGTTCAGGAGATGCCAGAGTCACTAAACGAAGACAGGGTGTGAGAAGCGGGTCTGGCATTATGTGAATGTATTGTAGCAAGACATGCTCTGTGTTATGTGTTTCAATGTTATGTTAATGTGTGTGCATGTCTTGCAGTCTGAATGTTAATGTGCTCACCCTGAGTGCCAGAGGCGGGAATTAAAGAGTATAAAGAAGTTTGCTCAGGCACTCAGGCTGGAGAGTTTTTACTGTACTTGATGTTAGAGGAAAAAATAAAGTTTGTGTGTTGTCTAGCTTGTTGCCTTGTCTGCTTTCTTCCTCCACACAGGTCCTATTTAACTGATAGAACCACCGGCCCAGGGGAAATATGAGGGGCTCAAGCGGATGCTACTTCAGTGCTATACCCTGTCTGACAGTGAGAGGACAGAGAAACTTCTAACACGTTCAGAGTTAGGTGACATATCAGCCGGTGAACTCATGGAGAGCATGTTGGAGTTGAGGAGAAAGAACGACGAATCTTTCCTGTTCGCCCACTTGTTCCTCAGGAACCTACCTGCTACAGTGAGGGCGATCCTGGCCAACTCGCCTCTGCTGATGACCAAGGACTACCGCACCCTGGTGCAGGAACCACATCATTCTAGCAACCAGAGCTCTCAGTGGGCATGCAGTGGCCCTGGCATCCATGAGGGACTCCAGCAAGATCGAGGCGCTGTTAGTGGTAGCTGGGACGGACGCCAAAGGACGCAGGAACAGGATGATCTGTTCCTGTCATCGTTGTTTCAGCTCAGATGCCCAACGCTGTCTGCCACCGTTCCAATTCAAGAAGTCGGGAGGACGGCACGGCCAGTAGACGGTAGCAGATGCAACCGCTAGCAACAAGAACAAGCTGCTTTATATCACGGACACACAATAAGGGAGACGGTTTTTGGTGGACTCCAGCTCCCAGAAGAGCCTCATCCTGCCGGTCAGTGCAGACAGGTTGGCAGGAGGCAGTGGTCCTGACCTCACAGCCACCAACGGATCCACCATCAGGACGTTTGGCAAACAGACGCTGACGATATGCTTGCACGGACGCAATTAGCAGTGGGACTTTGTTGTAGCTGCATGTTCTGCCCCAATTTTAGGCGCAGATTTTTTATATGCTTATGGGTTGTTAGTCGATGTTGCCAACAGACAATTAGTGGACACTGTCTCTTTCACTTCACTGCCCTGCACAGCTCGGGGAGTGGGGTCAACAACACTGGCTAATGTTATAGCTCCAGGAGGTAAGTACCAGCAATTAGTTGCACACTTCCCAGCACTCACAGTTCCGACTTTTTTGGCTATGGTAACGAAACACGGGGTCGAACATTTCATATCTACTAAAGGCCCACCGGTGTTCATGTGAACTTGGCACCTGGATGCAGCTAAACTGGCCAGTGCATGCGAGGAGTTTGCCAACTTAGAGCAGTTGGGCATTGTCAGGTGCTCCAACAGCCCGTAGGCATCTCCGCTACACATGGTGCCTAAGGCCGACAGGTCGTGGCAACTGTGTGGCGATTTCCGGTGCTTGAACAACACCACGGAACACACTCAGTATCCCATCCCGTACATCCAGGATTTTTCAGTGCACCTGGCCGGGACGTGTGTTTTTTCAAAAGTGGATCTGGTCCACAGTTACCACCAGGTCCCAGTGCACGTGGAAGATGTTCCTAAAACAGCGGTAACAACTCCTTTCAAGCTTTTCAAGTTTTTATGCATGCTGTTTAGATTAAAAGGCATAGCGCAGACCTTCCAGAGAACAATGGATGCAGTGTTCCATGACTTGTCCTTCGTTTTTGTCTACTTAGACGACATTCTGGTGGCTAGTGCTTCCAAGGAGGAGTACATCACCAATCTCAGGATGGTTTTCCAGAGGTTGGAAACGCACGGGTTTATAGGGAACGCTGCGAAATGCCAGTTTGGTGTGCCAGTGATCGATTTTTTGGGCCAGTGCATTTCGCCAGAGGGTGCGATTCCGCTACCGGATAAGGTGCGCACTGTGTTGGACTTTCCGTGTCCACAGACCATGAGGGCCATACAGGAGTTTTTGGGAATGATCAATTTTTATAACTGTTTCCTCCCCTGGGAAGCCCAGAAGATGCAGCTGTTATATGCCGTGCTTAAGAGAAAGAAGCCAGCGGAAAACATCAACTGGACCCCCGAGTGAGTCCAGGCTTTCACAGACGCCAAAACAGCGCTTGCAGATGCCACTTTGCTAGCCCATCTGGACCCGTCGGCACGGATAGCGCTCACCACGGACGTGTCTGGTGTTGCTATAGGGGCAGTGGTGGAGCAGTATGTCTCTAGTTCATGGCAGCTGCTCGCATTTTTCAGTCAAACTTTGCGCGACAACGAACACAAATACAGCACGTTCGACAGAGAATTGTTAGCTCTCCCTGGCAACTCACCATTTCCAGTTTTGTCTAGAGGGGCACGAGTTCACCTCATTCGTTGACCATAATCCACTGGCGTACGTGATGTCCAAGGTCTCGGAACTGTGGTCGGCCCGGCAACAACGGCATTTGGCCGCGATCTCGGAGTTCATGACCGACATTCAACACATTGCCGGTAAGCTCAATGTCATGGCCGATTGCCTGTTGCATGCGTTAGTCTCCCCGGTCTACATGGGAATAGATTTCCCTGCCATGGTTGCAGAGCAAGCTGGGGATGTGGACATTTGAGCGCTCCAGTCTGCACCGACTGGGTTAAAGCTGGAGAGCAGGGTGGTGCGAGAAGGGTGCCCTCCCTTGCTCTGCGACATCTCCACTGGTCGTCCACGTCCGGTGAATCTGAGCTTTTGGCGCCGCCGCATTTTTGAGTCAGTCCACTCCCTTTCGCATCCAGGCATGCGTGCTTTGGTTAAACTGGTGGGGGAGAAATTTGTCTGGCGTGCTTGCACAAAGACGTGAAAGAGTGGGCTGCAGTGTGCTTTGCATGCCAGCGGGCCAAAGTGCACAAGCCCAGAGCCTGGGGGTCAAAATTCACCGCACTACCACATACAACCCCCAGGCTAACGGGTTATGCGAGCGTTTTCATAGGTCGCTTAAGGCAGCACTCAGAGCTGCACTCACGGATGCAAATTGGGTTGACCACCTGCTCTGGGTTCTTTTAGGGTTGCACTCCATGCCTAAGGAGGACCTGACAGCCTCCCCGGCAGAACTCGTTTTTTCCCCAGAGAGTTTTTACCGGAAAACCCTGCGCCAGGGCAGCTCTGCTCACGCAATTTTTGCACAGTACAGAGGCTTTTAACGTGCCAGGCCCGGCCCACCATTGTTTTCCCCACACCTTTGTCCCAAAAAGCTTACAGAACACCAGTTTTGTTTTTGTCAGCACGATGCCCACTGGACCCCACTGCGCCCACCGTACGACAGACCATTCAGGCTGCTGGAACGTGAGGCAAAGCATTTTGTGTTAGACTTGGGGGGGCGTAGGGAGGCCATCTGCATCGACAGGCTGAAACCCGCTTTTGTGTTGGCAGATGAGCAGGCGGTGTTGGCCCAAGCTCCCCGGCGTGGACGCCCACCAACGGTGGCTCCACAAGTTGGTGTTCCCTTAATAGAGACCTGCGCTTGTGAGGCTAACATTGTTTCCCCCCACCCCTTTTCCCTTCACAGACTGACGTGCCCTCCTGTACACCTCACCAGAAGGGTGTTTTCACCAGATTGGCAACCCCCCGCTACAGCTGCTGTGGGCACCGGCTCAAGCCCAAAGGACATGGGGGTTAGTGCCCTTTCTGGGTATGTGGTGACACTGTGTAGGAAGTTCTCCACCCAGAGTAAGGAGCCGGATGGAAGAGGGAATAATGGACTGAAGGAGGAAGTGGTACCGGGGGGTCTCAGACAGAACAGAAAGGACTATTTGCCCCCCGGGGAGTTCAGGAGATGCCAGAGCCGCTGAACGAAGAAAGGGGGTGAGAAGCGGGTCTGGCATTATGTGAATGTATTGTAGCAAGACATGCTGTGTGACGTGTGTTTCAATGTTATGTTAATGTGTGTGCATGTCTTGCAGTCTGAATGTTAAGGTGGGGCTGCACGGTGGCGCAGTGGTTAGCACTGCGGCAGCACAGTTTACCCTTGGCAGGAGGATTGTGGGGATCGTGGGATCGTGGGTTTGATCCCAGCCCCCGACCAACAGTGATCTGTGTGGAGTTTGCATGTTCTCCCCGTGTTGCGTGGGTTTACTCCGGGATTTCTCCGGTTTCCTCCCACATGTCAAAGACATGCATGTTAGGTTAATTGGCTGTTCTAAATTGTCCCTAGATATCCTATAGGCCCTTAGAATAGAGGGTTAGTATTAATGAAAGCGCTTTGAGTGGTCTTTGTGACTAGAAAAGCGCTATATAAGTGCAGGTTAGTTAGTTAGTTAGTTAGTGTTCACCCTGAGTGCCGGAGGCGGGAATTAAAGAGTATAAAGGAGTTTGCTCAGGCACTCAGGCTAGAGAGTTTTTACTGTACTTGATGTTGGCGGAGAAAATAAAGTTTGTGTGTTGTTCAGCTCATTGCCTCATCTGCTTTCTTCTTCCACACAGGTCCTATTTAACTGATAGAACCATGTGTGTAAGCCTTGCTTGTTCTGAATCCTCCTCTGCTTTTCTGTCATGTGGGGTCCCACAGGGCTCAGTTTTAGGGCCTCTGCTCTTTTCACTTTTTCTGCTTCCACTGGGTTCAATTCTTAGAAAGCATGGCATCTCCTTCCACTGTTATGATGATGACTGTCAAGTTTATGTTCCAATAAGGCAGAAGGAGGCTTTGTCAATCAAATCACTTCTTAAATGCCTTAATGACATTAAAGATTGGATGGCAGTGAAGTTCTTAAGTTTTAATGAAAAGAAGACAGAAGTGATTGTGTTTGGATCCAGTGGCTCCTGTGAGCCACTGGATCACAGGAGTCAACAGTCAACAGGCTCCTGTGAGCCCTGTTGACTTGGCCCCCTTGACAGGGTTTGTCCAACTTACTGTCACTAATCTGGGTTTTAAGATGGACAGTAATTTTAAACTAGATCGTCAAATTGCTGCAGTAGTGAAGTGCAGCTTTTTTCATTTAAGGCAACTGGCAAAGGTTAAACCCATTCTCTCTAAACAGCACCTTGAGACAGTAGTCCATGCCTTCATCACATCTCGGCTGGATTACTGTAATGCACTTTATTTTGGAGTCAGCCAGTCTTCCCTCGCACATCTCCAGTTGGTTCAGAATGCTGCTGCACGTCTTTTCACTGGAACACGTAAGAGGGACCACATTACACCTATTTGAGCTTCCCTCCACTGGCTGCCTGTGCACTTAAGGGTTCATTTTAAAATTCTTTTATTTGTTTTTAAATCATTGAATGGCCTTGCCCTGCCTTACCTCCCTGCGCTTCTTCACTTTTACACTCCTGCTTGGTCTCTCAGGTCAGCTGATCAGCTGCTCCTGGAGATATCAAAATCAAAGAGGAAGTTCAGAAGGAAGTTATGTTGCTGCTCCTAAACTATGGAACAGTCTTCCTTTGCCTATTAGACAGGCTCCTTCACTGTCCACTTTTAAAACTTCTCTTAAAACTCATTTTTACTCCTTGGCCTTCAACCCAGCATGAGGCATCAATTGTACTTGTTTTATTGCTTTTATTATATGATTGTCATTTTTACTTGTTTTGTTGTATACCTTTTTAGTTGCATTTTACTGTCTTTTATGCCCTTTTTATTTTATCTATTCCTGATGTACAGCACTTTGTATCAGCTGTAGTTGTTTTTAAAGTGCTATAGAAATAAAGTTTGATTGATTGCTTGATTATATACGTTTTACACAACATCCCAACTTCACCGGAATTGGGGTTGTAACTGTCTTGTCTTACAAATAACTGAACTACTTGAGAAGTTGTATTAGCTAGCCACACTTAGCAGATGTCACCAGAGATGGCCAAGAAGTGAGCTAGAAGCCCAGCGCTAAGATCTTCCCAGTCACAGTGAGAGGCTGCAGCATGTGTGGAAACCAGACTGAAGGTGGATGGAGCCACAGCAGCGTGAGGTGAGCCTGCACCTTTTTGTAGCTCAAAATGACAGCCAAATAAAGTAGCTTTAAAAAAAAGTGCAACACATCGTGCTGGGTATCTCTAGACAGTCGGGCTCATAGAAATTGGTAGTGAATATGGCAGCAGGAGTTGGGTGTTCATGACAGTGCATCAAATACTATTCTACATCTTCTACCCTTTAAATGTGGTAATTTCTGTATTTTTAAAAAGAAATGGCAGTAGTTAAATGACTATGGTTGAGATTTCAAAAGGCAGAGTTCAGAAAAAAATTAGTGCAGTGGCCATATATTTCATTTAAATCTTTCTTTAAATCTTATTTAAAACTTTTCAGTGACTCTGGTGCTAGCTAGACAGATAATGTTTCAATTTCAATATCTTTTCTGTCATCATGTCTTTCAAATAAATTGAAAACTGATATTTCTTTAAATTCTGTTGATGATTTTGAACAATTTTGGCTGTATTAAATGCTATAAAATTTATTATTATTAATTAGTTATTTTTGTTTACATTAGTAAGCTGTAGAAGTGAGGACATTATTTTAATTAACTGAAAAAATACTTTAAAATCATGGAATTCAGCAGCCTCAATGACAGAAATGTTCTGCATGAGTCACTGATAGAAAAGCTAATTTAAAAAAAGACGACTTCAGCATCAGTCCAGTATACTAAAACGTTAACTGTAGATTGTATCCAGACTTTCACTTTGCAACATAAATATATGTCAGAATGTGCAACTCTCCGAGGTGTATGTTTTTCTTCCTTTTTAGTCAGACAGAAGCCAAACACCCACCCTCCAAGTGAGTTTGACTATGTCACTGCATTTCATCAGAATACCCCAGACTCACCATCAGTCTGAACCAGTTCAAATAGCTCAACTCAATCTCTCAGCAGTCGACACAGAGGCACGGGGCCTAATAAGCACATGCTAAATGCGATAAGCTGCTTTGTAGCTGCATTTTGCCAGTTATTTTTTTCCCACCATTCTTTTCCTCCACCCTGGTGATTTACTCACTCCAGGCGATGTGTGCTTTTTGTTCAGCATAGACTTATACAATCCACAGAACAGTGCAAACAGATTCCCGTCTCAATTGGTCCCTCGGTGTGTCACAGTGGAAAGATACTTGGACAGAAGACAGGGCGAAAAGGGATTTTTATGCTGCAAATATTCAAGTGGTAAATCACAGTGTGTGTACTTTGAGGAGGTTGGTTTAGTATTTTTTAAGAGGCCCCTGTTGGAAACTGTGACTGGAGGCTGATTCCAAAGCGCAGCTCTACTCTGTGCCGCTCATGAAAATTCATTCACAAGTACCTGTGCAGAGGTCAAACCAAAGTTTGGGGGATGTTGCCAAAACATCTCCCACACATGAAAGCCATTTTTGTCACGGGTGAGAGAGATAGGTGCCATTTGGTTTTACTTATAACAGCAGACATTAAAAAAAAAAAAGTTTCTTCTACTGGTTAAAAGTAATACTACATGTTGTAAGTACTTTTATGCATTTGCTCACATCTCACAGACAATGAACCACTTGTAGGAACAGTGCTGCGCCGTCTCCATCCCTTCCATTGGGCACTGACCAGCTGGTGGGTTGCATAGCCAAAGAGATGAAAAGCAACTCACCAGAGCGGTACTGATGGACCCTTTTAAGAGCAGAATTGCTCCAGTGAGTGAAAACATTGCCAGCACTCTGGCTGATGTCATATCCCAGCTGTTACCTCCATCAGAACAGGTCCCACCACGACTAAGAGGGTCTCAGTGTGATGCATTCCACATAACACGCAGTTGCTCGATGGACCACTGGGAGCTTTTTGAAGCGCTGAGTCTCCACTGGTACCGCCGTGACATAGCTGCCAACTACCAGGTCTCTGAAGGCCTGCTGGTTAAAAAGAGCCAGGCTCAATCAGCACATACTTACACTGGTGATGACTCCCCTCCCCATGTTGCTGTTAGTCTATCAGTGTTCCCTTGTATCGCCCTCCATTTTTTCCATTCTCCATAACAGACGGCACTCCCGTGCAGCTGTTGAGAGCTTGTCCCTTATGTCATCTTAAAAGTGCCCGGCCCTCTCTGTTTAGCATCCGTCTTTCGGCATGTGTACCTAAGCATTTTTGTTTGATGACATCTTCTTTGTGGTTTTCACAGTTCAAGCTGCTGATTGACTGCCTCCTTTCAACTAGCACTAGTATGTGGAATGTTGATTGTGGAGAGTGTTGCACTATGAAGACACAAGGGAGTGGGAGTCCACGTCGGAGCGGGGAGTTTGCTGTCTTTTTGTGTCAACAGCCATTTTAGCTTCCATCTCACCGTGAAGGGCACCACATGGCCGGAGCACACATGGAGAGGACCAGAAGCTTTTTTTTTTTTTTTTTTGGTTTTGACAACCAGTGGCAGCAAGACCTGAGCCCGACTGTTAAGTGTGCATGTTTGTGTGAGTCTATGAGTGTTACTGTCTGGGCTTTCCGGAGAGACTAGTGGAGCAGAATGGCCAAACACCAGGCATACTCTCTTTCTTTCTCGCCCAGGGCAAGGTAAGACATGTTAGCATTCATCGACTGAAAGCACTAGAGGCCAACTAGCTGAAAAACTGGAAGGGAAAGTCGACAAATGACACACAGCGCACAGTAAACCTCATTCAGGGTCAGGACAGAGGGACAAAGGGGTGGAATGAGGATGAGTAGAGTTTGTTTCTCAGTCTGTCTTTACAGTTGAATTACATTATTTTTGTTCAATGTCATCAAGTAATTAGCAACAACACTCAAATGAAGGTCAAGTCACAGAGGCAGCAAGGAGAATAAACCTAAAACAGAAACAAAACAAAAGAAGTGAACTTTTGTGTGCACATGCACAGATAGAGCCTAGGTAGTGCTCCACTCCACTCCCTTTGCCCTCTGCCCTCTGAAGTGGCCTTCTGCAGAGCTTTTTTTTAGTTATCACAGATGTTAATTTTCCCTCACTTAGACACCAGTTGCCAATCAAATGTGCTTTAATGTCGGAAAACTACGTATATTTAGGTGTCCAGTTAATTCTGTGTGTGCCCCATACCCCTACCCCCCCTCTGCTCCACTGCACACACAGCAGCTATGTTCCTGTGTCTCGTGTCCTTCAAGTGCTCAGAGCCAGGCTAGTGTTTCATTACCCTAAGCATCAACATTTTTGTTACTGTTGTGAAAGTACACACAGTAGATGAATTATTTTTTTTAAAACAAGAGGGGTGGTTCTTGTGGGGGATATCCATAAATTCAGCATACAGTACAAAAGTATAAATGTAATTTCAGTACAAATGTGTAAGAATAAAGGTGAAAAAATATGACAAAAGATGCTAATTTACAATTTCAAAAGTCACAAATTTACTATAAGTCCCAAATTTATGAGAAAAAAGTGACATTTTCGTGAGAAAAAAACACAACTTCCAAATGCAGAAAAATACCTGAACATCTCCATGAAAAAATTATGTTTCTGACTTTTTTCTCTCATAAATGTCCAATTTTCTTACCAATTAATGAGTTTTTTTCTTGTAAAGTTTAACATTTTTCTTTCAAAATTTTAACTTTTTTAAAGAAATTTGCAACTTTTTCCTGGTAAATGTATTACTTTGTAATTTTTTTTAAAATTTAACATTTTTTTATTTATTACTTTGTAATACATTTACCACACATTTACCACTTTGTAATACATTTAGTACTTTTTTCCTATAGAGTTGTCATGTTTTGTGATAAACTTGCTACCTTTCTCCACACAAATTTACAATACACTCATAAATCTGCAACTTTTTTCTAAAAAAAAATTGTAATTTATTTTTTTTCAAAAAGTCATTATTTTTCATGTACATCTGCTCCTATACTCTCACTGATATACAAAGTTGCAATGTATAAACTACCCTTGCAGTCTTTATGGGGATGGAGGATGGTAGGTTAACAAGAGGGGATGCTTTTGGATCATTTTACCGTACATTTTGCTGATAAGAGGACGACCTTTTATTCTTATTTTTTGCAAAGATTTATTTATTTGAATTAGGTTTAATACTTTATTTATTGAAAGAAAAGTCTTTTACAGAATTTTGCCGTTTCATTTACTTTTAACAGATGTTTATTCTTCAGTGAAAGCTGCCTATTTTTTGTCATTGACCTTTTGTCAGATAAATATAGAGGAAGACCATGGTCTCTGTGTGAGCTGATAATTTTGCAGAAATCTATGGGGTATTATCTTCATGAGTGTATAGGTATTAAAGTAAACTAGATATACCAAGTACAGTAAAATTTGTCTTACTATATGTAACTTTCCTTTTTCAGTATTTAGGAGTGTCCTTTTTTTGGGGGTGGGGAGCATCTGTACCACAAAATGGTTGTGCACATCACTAAATGTAAGTAAAAGCTTTATTTTGTATCACAAATGAGTTTCCTCATTTACAGGAGTAATCCTCGATAGTTCCAGCAAATTCCATCACCACTGGCAAACCCACCAGAAGAAATCCAAACAAAAGGAGGTGCTATTATTATTTTAATTATGCACCTTTTGCCTCATTTTCCCCAGCTAAAAGTTAGCAAAGGAACACATGAGTGCGAGAAGCGTTGGGAAGCACCCTAGTGATTCTTCAGCAGGTACAAAAGCTCCAATGTAGGAAGTAGTTCTTATTAAAGTCAATACATATACATATTCCTGATGCATAATTTATGGATAGTTCTGTAGCATTAGAGCGAACACTGGAGAATTACTTCACACACTGCTATAGTTTGGGATTTTTCCTTTAGAAGTGGTGCATGGCAAAATCAGGGCAAGGATAGGAATGTGGTGTGTTCAGGAAAAGCAAGGCAAAGCTGTTCAATTATAGTTTAAGACATTAAATATTACATGTGCAAAGTTTTCATTTTGTAAGACATATTAAACAATTAGATCTTTACACTTCAAACTGAGGGAGGATCTTTTAGTATAAAGCACAAAATGCTCTCATTCTAAACTCGTGTCCGTCGTTTCAGACAACAGGTTAATGGGGCAAAACAACTCAATTAAATAAGTCAACAATTTGTAGTTCCTATAATTAGCGGTCTAGCTAAGCAAGCCAGAATACTGCACACTAGACTAAAGGAAGCCTGGCCATCTGGTCCCCCAGTGCACAAACCATCTCTTTCATATTAAGTGTTTATTGTTTTCTTAGATTGATGCCGTTAATACCAGCCCTTCAGAATGACAGATTAGCATCACCTCGTAATCAGCGCTATTAGGAGATAAATATCAGTAATTTAATCACTACAGCAATTTCTTTTACAATAATAAGATTTACAAATGTAAGTGATTAAGTAATTAGCTCACATCTCTGAAGATTACAGTCCTCTGGACTTTTGGTGCGTCTGGTTTTCTGAAGATTACACAGTTTCACTTCAGTCGACTGCCCTTATTTTTGTCAATGAGATTTGTGCTGGAGCAAAGCAGAAAGCAGTTTGCAAGTGACCCCCGAATCACTTCTAGTGATTCTTTTTCCTTAAGTGCACAGTTTTCTGAGTGAGCATGCAGCACAAGTACTGCACACAAGGGAGATGAATGCCTTACATTTATTTCAATTGAAAAATTATATACATATAATAACATAAAGTCAGACTGCTGGGTGAAATATCTAACGAGTTATCAAGAATTTCTTTGTTGGTGGGAGAACACCGGCCCCTGGGCCATTCCTGATTTCAACATTCTTAAGCTGTACCTTTTATATTTATGAAGTAATTTGTCGGTTAGTGTTAATTTCCTAAATGCAACATAAAAGGAGGGCAGTGTGATGAGGGGAAAAAAAATTAAAGGGGAAAATCATAAAAACAGCACAGAATCAGGAAAATTGTTTCCATGTGTTGGTGGCTGCCAGAGCTCAAGGAAGTAAGGCACTGTCTAAATGCCCCTGACCCGCCGAGACTGGGCCAGTTCAGTTTGAAAGGCCCGGCTCTTTAATGAAGGCCTAATTTTTATTGCCACTCTATTGACTTCAAAGCAGTTCAGGTTGCCAAACATAATTTCACTGGAGGTATTTTCAGGTGCACTGCAAATAGTCCATAAATAATTTCCCCATTAGTCCAGACGAACATTCACCTTTCTGAGTGAATGTTTCGTCTGTTAGGTCCCCGCTACACCGCACTGCCCTCAATGCCACCGCTAACAGCCAAGTGCTAAGCAACAGCCCCGCATCCTTCCTCGATCCCCGCGCCCCTCCTCAGCCTCTAACCTTAGTCCTCAAAGGAGCTTAGCAAGTCAAATACCGCTTAGTGGCTCTGTGAGTTTTCTGTTGGAGCACATAGAAAGGCTGGTCATAGTTTGGCTCCGTCAATCCTTTAAGGAGTCCTGCAGCCAGGGATACACGGCTCCACCATTACAGGATTAGTGAATGAAAATAAATCCAGCCAGAAGAGGCCCAATCACCATCAGCTTATTGGTTGTGACCATGCTGCCACTTTGAATGGCTACCTGCTATAGCGCACCCAAGATGCAATGTTTCCATAATTTGCCTGACTGCCAAGGGGGCTGTCCAGTTTTGCTTTTCCCCATCAAAAGAGCTCAAACCATCTGAGCTGCAGGAGAAATGAACATAAACTGAGAAGCGAATGGGCATCAACCATCAAAACAATTGTACATGTCAAATGTCTCCTGTAATATATTGTTAAGTTAATATTGTCACATTGGTGTGGGGTGCAAGGATCTTGTGGTGCAGCCGGTGTTGGGCAAGATACTAAAAAATAGTAACTAATTACAGTTTCTAGTTACTTCTTTTCAAAAGTAATTGAGTTACTTTACCAATTACTGCATGATTAAAGTAACTAGTTACTAGGAAAAGTAACTTTTACATTACGTTTAAAAACATACTTAAATCATCTTGCACACATAGCAAGATAATTTTATTAATGGATTACATTACATGGTGTTGTTAGCATAGATAGCCATTACTTAGCACTAGCTTTGTCGGAACTTTGTTGCTGTTTTCAAGCGCTTCTCAAGATTGCAGTAGGTCTCAACTATAGCTTGCAACCCACCAGTACGTTTTTGTCCTTAACTGCGACAAAGGAAAAATAATCTGCCTATTTCCACAAAAACAAAGTAGCTTCATCTTTCCCTCCACTCAGTAGTGAAGACTTAGCTCTCTGCAACAGGTCACGTCAACTGACGGCTATGTCTCAGCTACGGTAGAGTAAGTTTGTATATTCATTTATTTGCGTGAAAAACATCTATCCATATTAATAAAATGATTAACGCATCTGATCAAATTTCAGTAACTGTAACTCATTACTGAATTTTTAAACAGTAATTTTGTTACGCAACACGTTATAGCAAAAGTAGTGGTGTTACTTTGTAACGTGTTACTTTGTAACGCATTTCTCCCAATACTGGGTGCAACAGATATTGTGACTTAGTAAGACAAAGAAAATAGGAAAATCTACATTTTTAAAGGGCCTATATCATGCTATTTTAAGCCTTTCAGAGTAAACTATATGCATGTATGTGATAGTATATTACCTTTGGTACACTGGAGAATGAATTTCTTATGAAATATGAGTTATTTTTGCGAGCTACTTTTCCAACCAGGAAGTAAGAAGCCTCGATCTCTAAGGCTCCGCCTCTCCTTCTTGTGGCTGCTGCCCATTTCATGACGTAACCCCTAAGCCGGCTGCTGCAGCGTGTCGCTGGGTTCCGCCCACGAAAACAACATCTACAGTAAACTTTAGAAAAGATGGATGAGCATGTTGTGGAGCCTTACACTCTTGACCCAGAGTCCGATCGGGAATTTGAGGTGCACGAGATACCACAGCGACCTCGAAGACGTTTACAGGAAGTTTCTGACTGGTAAATGAAAAGCTAAGAGAAATGTCTTTCATAGTGACATTTCATAGACACATTTACGCCACTTAGAAGACATTGTCTTACGTAATAAAGCAAACAGTTGTTGTCACTGAGCAGATTAGGTGTGAGAGGAACTACTTCTTCACAGCGTCAATGCTAAAGTGAAAGAGTTTTGCCGATCACCGCTCCGTTAGCTGCACGGAGAAAGTGGGTGTGTGCGTTAGCCTGGGGGCGGTGCTGGCAGCATAGGCACTTCCTTGAGTGGGCGGCTCACCCACGTTCATACGTATGAACGTGGGGACCCAGTCATTATCAGGGACAGGGCGGAGCAGCAGCTCAGAGAGCAGGGTTGAGGAGGAATACTCAGAGATGCGTGAATGGAGCAAAATACCACTGTGGGGGGGGGGGGGGGGGGTTTGGTGAGGAATTAACATTATAACATGCTTAAAAGCTCAAAAAAGTCGATTTTGCATGATATAGGCCCTTTAAAGTGACACTCCGGCAAAAATGATTTTTTTTCTGTTGTAAACATGTTTGTAACATGTTTTTTTGTGACTTACAAGACATATCAAGTGCAAAATCTCACGACAGTCTGAAGTCTGTGTTTTTCTGTTGTGAATTTCCAGTTTGGTAACGCCCCCCTGAAACGGGTGAGTTTGGACAGACTGTTAGTAGCTACGAAAGCATTCCTGCTTAGCCTGGTTGGTTGTGACATTAACCAATCAGACTCTTGGCTACTTCAGGGGAAGAGGGAGGAGCCGAGGAGCAGCAGGATTGAGGCAGAGTGGGTTGGGGTAGCAGCAGAGCAAGAGAGCGGAGAGAGGCAGAGAGGTGGGGGGCGGATTTGAATTGAGCTGCTCTCAGCTCACTTCGCCGACGGACAGGCACTGCACTGTAAGCTGAGTGCAGTCATATTGTAATCTGATTTCTCATTTTTTTGTATGTTTGTGACACTTAAATGTTTCAGATCATCAAACAAATTTAAATATTAGACAAAGATAACACAAGTAAACACAAAATGCAGTTTTTAAATGAAGGTGTTTATTATTAAGGGGAAAAAAATCCAAACCTTCATGGCCCTGTGTGAAAAAATGATTGCCTCCTAAACCTAATAACTGGTTGGGCCACCCTTAGTTGCAACAACTGTAATCAAGTGTTTGTGATAACTGGCAATGAGTCTCTTACAGCGCTGTGGAGGAATTCTGGCACACTCATCTTTGCAGAATTGTTATAATTCAGCCACATTGGAGGGTTGTCGAGCATGAACCGCCTTTTTAAGGTCATGCCACAGCATCTCAGTCAGATTCAGGTCAGGACTTTGACTAGGCCACTCCAAAGTCTTCATTTAGTTTTTCTTAAGCCATTCAGAGGTGGACTTACTGGTGTGTTTTGGATCATTGTCCTACTGCAAAACCCAAGTGCGCTTCAGCTTGAGGTCACAAACAGATGGCCGGACATTCTTCTTCAGGATTTTTTGGTAAACAGCAGAATTAATGGTTCCATTTATCACAGCAAATCTTCCAGGCCCTGAAGCAGCAAAACAGCCCCAGACCATCACACTACCACCACCATATTTTACTGCTGGTATGATGTTCCTTTTCTGAAATGCTGTGTTACTTTTATGCCAGATGTAATGGGACACACACCTTCCAAAAAGTTCAACTTTTGTCTTGTCAGTCCACAGAGCATTTTCCCAAAAGTCATGGGGATCATCAAGATGTTTTCTGGCAAAATTGAGACGAGTCTTTATGTTCTTTTTGCTCAGTAGTAGTTTTCGTCTTGAAACTCTGCCATGCATATTTTCCCCATTTGTGGATAATGGCTCTCACTGTGGTTCACTGGAGTCCCAAAGCTTTAGAAATGGTTTTATAATCTTTTCCAGACTGATAGCTCTCAATTACTTTGTTTCTCATTTGTTCCTGAATTTCTTTGGATCGCAACATGATGTCTAGCTTTTGAGGATCTTTTGGTCTACTTGACTTTGTCAGGCAGGTCCTATTTAAGTGATTTCTTGATTGAGAACAGTTGTGGCAGTAATTAGGCCTGGATGTGGCTAGAGAAATTGAACTCAGCTTTCCAAAGATGTGATAAACCACAGTTAATTTATGTTTTAACGTGGTGGGGGGGGCAATCATTTTTTCAGACAGGGCCATGTAGGTTTGGATTTTTTTTACCCTTAATAATAAACACCTTCATTTAAAAACTGCATTTTGTGTTTACTTGTCTTATCTTTGTGTAATATTTAAATTTGTTTGATGATCTGAAACATGCCGGAAAAAGTGAAACTCACCCTGAAAAAGGTGGATTGTCCTCTCTAGGTTGGGGACAGGCTCCTACCCCAAGTGGAGGAGTTTAAGTATCTTGGGGTCTTATTCACGAGTGAGGGGAAAATGGAGCGAGAGATTGACAGATGGATCGGAGCAGCATCTGCAGTGATGCGGACGTTGTACCGGTCTGTTGTGGTGAAGAGGGAGCTTAGTTCTAAGGCAAAGCTGTCAATTTACCAGTCAGTCTACGTTCCTACTCTCACCTATGGTCACGAGCTTTGGATAATGACCGAAAGAACGAGATTGCGGATACAAGTGGCTGAAATGAGCTTTCTCCGTAGGATTGCTGGACTCACCCTCAGAGATGGTGAGGGTGATGAGCTCAGTCATCTGGGAGAGGCTCAGAGTAGAACTGCTGCTCCTCCACATTGAAAGGAGTCAGTTGAGGTGGTATGGGCATCTGATTAGGATGCCTCCTGGACGCCTCCCACTTGAGGTGTTTCGGGCACGTCCCACTGGGAGGAGACCCCGGGGCAGACCCAGGACTTGGTGGAGAGACTATGTCTCCCAGCTGGTCTGGGAACGCCTTGGTATCCTCTCTGAAGAGCTGGAGCAGGTGGCTGGGGAGAGGGAAGTCTGGGCTTCTCTGCTTGAACTGCTGCTTCCGCGACCCGGACCTCCGGAAAAGCGGTAGAAGATGGATGGATGGATGGATGGATGGATTGATGAAAATGTGGAAAATTTTTTTGCGAATTTGCACAGATTTTTTAAAAATACGTTAATTGGACTAGATAGATAGATAGATAGATAGATAGATGTACTTTATTGATTCCAACCTGGGAAATTACTACCGTAATTAATTGTGTTGACACGTTCATATTCCCAGCCTTAACACACACACACACACACACACACACACACAGAGCAGCTGAAAATTGCCATGAACTGCATTTGTGTGCCGATTATGATTTAGACATTCATATTTCAGATATTTTATTTTGAATCTGGCAAAATGATGTTTTGGTGGCACCACTTTAGGATGGTTACAAAGAAATTCTGGCTTCAAATCATCGGAGTCTGAGATCAAATATTTTCAGCTGCCGTTTCGTCAGACTTTGTCGACTAAACTGTTAGGTAAACTTTAGAAAATTTAGTTAAAAATAAACTCTACTTATAAGGTTATTCCTTCTGCAAAATGAGTTGATACTACCTAATGACAACAGATTGGCCGGAAAGATAATAATGACACCACTGGCAATCATAAAAATAATTACATTTAACTTGTACTTTTTCAAAAGGCTGCAAGATCTCAGTTTCTTATCATTTGTGTTGGGACCAGCTGATGAATAAAAGCAGCATGAGTGTATCGCCAACAAGGATTAATATATTTTCACATCACTTTAATATACAGTATGATCATTAACAATTCCACTACTCAAAGGGCCTGTCTAAAAAATGTGGCATATTCTGTCAAACATTTTAATGGGGAGTGAAAGCCTCCCAGGATCCTGCAATCACAAGGCTAATTCCAAACAAACTAATAATGAAGAGAATCCATGCCATCAAAGCACATGTGTTTCCCATTTGCTTTCTCAGAGAAGCAGTGAAATCATGTGGAGCTGTGCCTCGCATTAGCAAGCCACTTTTTCCCTGTCCAATTTTCTATGAAGAACTTCATAAAGACATTCAACATTTTGATAAGCAATAAAACACAGGAAGATCCGAGATGAGTTGGACAGCTCTGTAATCGACTGGGCACCACATCTTACAGACAGGAAAACTGAGCTGAGTGCCCATTAACCGCCCCCTCCCCCCGACAACAACCCACATTTGTCCTCCTTTTTTACATTTAGATGTTATTATTGTTCTATAATTGCATTTCCTTCCCCTGCAGCAGAGCAGATTCTTTTAAAAAGGAAGAAAAAATTGAACACTTCTTTATTGTAAGCAGGCAGGTATTTTGCAATAAACCGCTGTGTTGTCATTGTACACCTAACATGCTTAATGTGAAAACAGGCCATAAATCACAGCAGTGATAACTGATTACTCTCAACTTCTTCTCTTTTTCGGTCTCTCCTGCTCTCATGTTGGTTCGATGTTGTTGTTCAATTTATCAAAAAAAAAAAAAAAAATCCTCCGCACATAAAAATTCAGAATCGGTATACAGTACTTTGTTGTTGTGATGGCAGTAAAATGTGACGGTGCCTGAATGCATGTGCCCATTAAGAATATGGCATGATGCTGGGCAATTAAATTAGTAGTTGACTGCAGTAAAAGGGTTAAAAGGGAGACTATTTAGAAAGGAACATGAATTGTATTTAGGTTTTACAGTAAATTTGAATTTACATGTCAACATACATGGATTTATTTTGTCCTTATTACCTCACCAAGGAGGTTTTTTTGCCTGTTAGCAGGATTACATAAAAACTGCTCAATAGATTCTGATGAAATTTTCACCGGAGGTGGCCTTTGGCTTAAGGATGGACCCATAAGATTTTGGAGGTGATCTGAGAGTGCAAACCTCCACCAAGGCCCTTGTTTGTTTGCATGCAGCAGGATTACACAAAAACTACTTGATGGATTTTGATGAAATTTTCACCAGAGGTGGCCCTTGGGCTATGGATAACCCATTAAATTTTGGAGGTGATCCATTAGCGCATGCCTCCACTAAGGCCCCATCTCACAATGTATGGAGGGATGGAAAGACAGAGAAAGGGACGGATGGACAAAGGCAGAGAAGAAGGGAGGGACAGACAGACGGAGCCTTGCCGGAGTTATGCACTCGAGTGTTTGCTTGTTTGTTAGCAGGAATATGCAAAAACTGCTGGACTCACCAAAGGTGGCCCTCGAGCTACAAATGAACCTATTAGATTTTTGAGGTGAGTTGGGCCAGGATGCGGATTCTGGATCACTTCATCACTTTCTTCAATATTGCAAGATAGGGCCTTGGCAGAGGTATGCTCTCTCTCCAAGAGCCCTTTATATTGTCTCTTTAGGGCATGTAATGGATGTAATTTCTTCTTCTGCATTGTTGTGCTCTAAATCTTTTTACCAAGTTCTATGTTTTATACTTAACTGTTTTGTAGACTTGTATGGTTGTAATGATCATGGATGTTATATAATGATAAATATGCAAATGGCATTTTGTGCATTCAAATGACACACATTTTTCTATTTACAGTACCATGTTGTTTTCTGTCCTCATAAGAATAATCATATAAATAAACTGAAAAAAGTAATTATTCTGAATGAACTAAATGTAAATATCATCTGATGGGTAATAAGGCATATTTTGATCTAACAATGTTTTTATTTGGAATAAAATATGTTCAGTTTACAGACAGCAGATCTGTAAATGCTAGGCATGCAGTGATTGTGAAATTCTGGCCTTATGTGATGCAGATGTTTAAACAAATGTCTGATAACTCATATCAACTGTTTCTTTTGATTTACTGTAATCTATTCCTTCTCTAATGGTGGGAGGGGGGATCTGTAGTACAAAAACAAATAAATACTGAATTAAAATGGTTCGATCCTGGATGCTTTCTGAATTTGTAACTGCAGGCTACTGCTGTCCATTTCGGGGCAAAATCGGTGCAACTGCAGCAGACCAGATGAATATCATCTAGTGAATGTTATCCTATTTGCCACTACGCCAGTGGAAATCAAGACGGTGAATATTCGCTGATACCTGTTAAGCCAATATATTGGTGCATCCCTGCAAAATATTATGAACTTCTAGTTAATCAGATTTACTGTCCTGTTATTTACGTGTTTATGTATTGTAAAATGGACGTCAAATTTTATATTTGCAATCATTTTTAACAGACTATGAGCTATGTCACACATAAGATATACTGTAAATACTGGAAGATTTATTGTTTAATTTGTCTATTCAGCATTGCAGACATGAATCTTAAAATGGTGACTTAAAAGGCTGTGAATGTTGCTTTTTTGATGTAAATTTTCCAAAAACTCCATCCAAGCTACTTCGTCATTAAAACAGCTGTTTAATATATATAACACACTATAGATACAGCTGCTTCTCATGTTGCTCCAGTGGTCGTCTGCGTTTGGAATCTGATCAATAACACAAGACTGATGTGGACCATGATTCATGACTACAGCCACTCTAATTCCCTTACACACACAAACCTTCATTAATGAGTTGTTATTGGAAGAAAGAGAGCCCTTGGTATCTGTTAAACACACATGGGTCCTCTTAATGAGCCTTCTCTCAGCACACACAGTCGTCTCTCTGTCAGCTC
This sequence comes from Pholidichthys leucotaenia, assembly GCA_020510985.1. Classification (NCBI taxonomy): domain Eukaryota; kingdom Metazoa; phylum Chordata; class Actinopteri; order Cichliformes; family Pholidichthyidae; genus Pholidichthys; species Pholidichthys leucotaenia. Next base: position 97,814,353 of record CM035843.1, read on the forward strand.
TTGGGCAAGGGTCCTACTCCGACGTGCAACCCCAAAAACCCTCAGGAACATGGTGGAGGGGTGCCATTGTTCCACAGCTTCAGGTGAAAATATTCTTACAGTTGAGACCATTAATTTACGTCCTTGTTTCAATGGCAACCCCAGTGTTCCTAGAAGGAAAAAAAAATTAAAAAGCACCTGCTTTGGCAGCGGGAGCATTATTTCTTGGTACTGCTGGTATTGAACAGGTCCCAAAGTCAGTTTGATTTTGGATGGATGGATGGATGGATGGATGGACGGACGGATGGACAGAGATGTGTCTGGTCCTAAATGCTCTAGCAGGCCCTAATCCAAGACCCAAGAGGCTCCTAGCCATATCCTTCATCCAGTTCCGCCGACTTCCAACAGGAAGGAGGGCTTTAGGGGGCACACCGGTAAGGAGACAGGACGCGGACTCACACAGAGGGGCACAGACACCCAGAGCAGATGTGAGAAGTAGGACTCTAATGACGATATTCAACAGATCTCTGATAGAAAACACAGCAGTTGCCAAAGTTTTTTTCCCCCATTGTCAGTCTTGCAGCCTCTTTAATTTGTTGTTGATATAAATGAGCTTATCCAAGCCCAACATGGAATTTACATCCATGAATTACGATTACTCACATCTCCAAAAACATTTTCCATTCAAAGAGAGCTTAAAAAGTTTGGGGAGGCTTTTGTCTTTGTGAGACGTAGCCATTAGACGGCGCGGACATAATTAATCAGGAAGAGCAGCGTGACACTGATCTGCATCAAACAGTCCATATTTCCAGATATTTCCTCCATATATTCCGCTAACACTTTCTAATCATAAATAATCACACACACAGAAGACACTCAATTAGATTAGTCTCCCAAGCCCGGGCATTACAGGGGAAAAAGACATTTCCCTGGTCTTTTTTTGCTAACTTTCAAGCTAAAGCATAATTGCTCTCTGGTGACTTGACGCCAGTTGCAAGCTTGGGGTTTAACTCGCCTTATTAAGGGCTTCAGAGCTGCATGGATTGACTATATTGAGTCGAGCCTGTCTTGTATGAAAGGGAAAATTTGGCTCATCCATACACAGCGTATGGAGATTAAATTGGCCCTTGTTTTGATTATTGTGCGATATGTTGTGAAGTTATCGTCTGTAACATAATGATGTCTGGAATTTGTGCCCAAAGTTTTCCATTAGTTTGGCGGGTTTTCAGGAGAAAGGCTCCAGTGAATAACACCACATCTTCAGATGCCTACAGAGAGATGTTTTTGATGGTGCTGCTGCATTTGATATGCTATTCAACTTGCATCTTTAATCAATATTACTGACCAATATAATGGTGTTTTTTTTATTTTCCCCCTCCCCTTCATTTATTTCCAGTTAACTTTGCATCTTAAAAAGAAAATGGGGGAAAAATCAATATAGATGACTGCCCTGTTGCTTGAAAATGTCATAATCACAACAAACCACTTAAGCAGTGGCATATTCCACAATAAATAAGAGCAGCGTCAATCATTTCAGCAAGAGCACTAAACCACCTTTATAAATTAATAAATATAAAATTGGAAAAATACTGGACAGTGCGGTGGTGGAGTGGTTAGCACTGCTGCAGCACAGCAGCTCACCCTTGGCCAGGGGATCCTGGGTTCGATCCCAGCCCCCGACCAACAGTGATCTGTGTGGAGTTTGCATGTTCTCCCCGTGTCTGCATAGGTTTACTGCGGGATTTCTCCGGTTTCCTCCCACATGCCAAAAACATGCAAGTTAGGTCAACTGTCATCAAACTGGGGATTTTAAATTGTGTTTAGGTATGACTGCGAGAGTGAATGGTTGTCTGTCTCTCTGTGTTGGCCCTGCGATGGACTGGCGATCTGTCCAGGGTGTACCCTGCCTCTCACCCAAAGATGCTGGGATAGGCTCCAGCTTCCCGTGACCCGAAAAAGATTAAGTTGAAGAAGATGGATGGATGGATGGATGGATGGAAAAATGCTAATTTTTACAAGACTTCATATAATAAAGTGGGACAATAAATCCTCAAACTTAACATGACTAATCTGGAACATACTATACTGTACATGCATACCTGTGTTGTTGTTGTTAACTGCAATAATATACAAGCTCCTCTGTCATTTACTGATGACGTGCACATAAATGGATCAAATATAATAATATAATCAAAATATTTTTTTTTCTATGCCACATTTTAATTATGATAGTAATCTGGGTACTTGTTCCAGTTCCAGAACACTTTTCATGCATTACCTGTGGTATATGGATACAGAGCACCCAATATACAACCAGAAGTTTACATAAACTGTATAAAAAGACAAATAACCTTTTTTTCCTCTCTGTCTGACATTAAATCACACTAAACCTTATCTGTTTTAGGTCAGTTAGGATTTGCTAAATTATTTCTATTTGCTTAACCTCTTGCACTCCATTGTACCATGGGCGGGCAAGTCTCTGCGTCCCAGAGCGCACGAGGGCGCACGAGAACGCCCTCGTGCGCTCTTGGACACACGATGGAGCTGCAGAAGCTGCATCTCCGTTCTTCCACTGCAGACACAGCCGCGAACAGATTAGATCATCTGATTGACCTCTCATTCGACTAATAAGAGCCTTGAATTGGGTTTCTGAAACTTTGAAGAACCAATGACTGAAAATCTAGCAAGAAGGACCCGCCTACCAAAGCTGTGAATGCAGTGAGCCAATTGAAGCAGGGAAGTTCGCGAGCCGTTTTTTTAAAGGCTGGGTGAAGACAGACTGCTGCAGCAGATAACAAAAGGACCCGCAGGAAGAACCCCACAGACCCAGCAGCACGGAGACTATCCACAAGTGCAACCTTTGTGACAGCGACTGCCATTCGCGCATCGGCATGTTCGGCCAGGCGGTGCTTATTTTGTTTTTGTCCCAGCAGAATAGATATTAGGATTGTCTTCTATGGTCATCATAGACCGACGGAGGCCAACGACGAAGGCTGAGTGACACACACGCGTTTGCCAGTCTATTTTTAATTACTACTGTTATTTGTTTTGAAAAATCGTTCGCCAAAAACCGCAATCATGGAAGCACAAAACCGCAATAATGGAATTATGTTTTGATTGGGTCGCGAGACCAGCGTCGCGTTCATCTGACAATGAGGAAGAAGTTTGCCAGCTCCGCTTCTGCTGTGAAGAGGTAAGTGTTCTAAGCTAAATTATTCTTTATCCCTGAAAATTGTAATCAAAATGACTTTTGACCGATCGGTAAATTACAGCTGTGCGTCATCGCTGCATGACGGACCGTGGCGCCACGGGCGATATCCGTCCTCTGTAGCGAGGGGGGGGGACAACCCCCCCCCCACACACAAACACACAGCCCTTAGTGTCACCTTTCATTAGAGCCCAAGGTGAAGCTTCTATATTGAATCATTCAAAAGTTACAGACGTTTTTCCAAACTGTGCCATTTGGCACAATTTGGCACAGTTCAAAAACGCCTGGGAACTATCTGAGGAAAAAACTGTGTAATATATTCATTTTTTGTGGTATTGTTACAAAATTTCGAACTCAGCTGGATAACACTTGGTTCTACATTTCTGTTGCATTTTCCAGCCCGGATCTGAAGCTGTGTGTTATTTGCAAGTATTTGTATCCGAAAAAACACCCAGGCCAAATTTATTTTCTTCAAGTTCACTATGTTTAGATGACTGTAACTCAGTGGCCGGAGCACTTAGAGAGATTATGACTGTTTTGCCAAAAAATTCAAAGTGTTTTCTTTTAAATGAGACCAACCCCATGAAGATGCTGCAAAGGGTTGAAGAACAGCTTTCAATTTACTTTGGGCATGTTATTTTTTGGCGTTTTTAGGGAAATTGACCGGAGTGCAAGGGGTTAACAGTTTGTATGTTTGCTGAATATTTTTTTTAGATTTTTTTTTGTTACTTTCTTCAAAGTCAGACGTTTACATGCACTGAGAGATCACTGTGCCTTTAAACAATTTGGGAAACCCCAGATGATGAAGTCATGGCTTTGGAAGCTTCTGATAGGATAATTGACAACATCTGAGCTAACTGGAGGCACACCTGTGGGTGTATTTTAAGGCACACCTCAGACACACTGCTTCCTTGGTGATACCATGGGAAAATCAAAATAAATCAGCCAAGATACCAGAAAGAGAACTGTGGACCTCCACAAGTCTGGTTCACCCTTGGGTACAATTTCCAGATGCCTGAAGGCATCGCATTCATCTGTTCAAACAATTATACACAAGTATAAACACCATGGGAATGTCCAGCCATTATACCGCTCAGGAAGGAGACGGGTTCTGTGTCCTAGAGATGAACGTGTTTTGGTGTGAAATGTGCATATCAACCCCACTACAAAACCAAAAGACCTTGTGAAGATACTGGCTGAAGCTGAAAAAAGAGTGTCATTATCCACAGTGAAATGAGTCCTGTACCGATATGGACTGAAAGGCCACTCAGTGAGGAAGAAGTCATTACTCCAAAAGCAACAGAAAAAAAGCCAGGTTACAGTTTGCAAATGCACACAGAGACAAAGACTTTTATTTTTGGAGACAAGTCTTGTGGTCTGATGAAAGTAAAAGTGAACTGTTTGGCCATATTGACCATCATTACACTTGTAGGAAAAAGGAGGAAGCTTGCAAGCCTCAGAACACCATCCCATATGTGAAATCTGATTGTGGAGCATCATGTTGTGGGGGTGTTTTGCTTCAGGAGGGAATGGTGCGCTTTACAAAATAGATGGTATCATGAGGAAAGAACATTATGTGGAAATATTGAAGCAACATCTCAAGACATCAGCCAGAAAGTTAAAGCTTGGGCACAAATGGGGCTTCCAAATGATAATACCACCAAATTAGTTAGAAAGTCGCTTAAAGATAACAAATTCAATGCTTTGGAGTGGCCATCACAAAGCCTTGATCAGTCCCATAGAAAACGTGTGAGCAGTGCTGAAAAGACATGTGTGAGCAAGATGGCCTACAAACCTGATTCAGTTATGCCAGTTCTGTCAGTAGGAATGAGCCAGTATCTCAGCAAACTATTGTGAGAAACTTGTGGAAGGATACTCAAAACATTTGACCAAAGTCATACAGTTTTGTCTGAACCATCATAGGACAAGACTACACCAGTGACCCTCAATATGGCGCTTTTTAATATTTGATCATTTTTAAATAAGACTTCTCTTATCAACGATTTTATCCAAGATAATAACCTAGATGGTTTGTTTTTAACAGAGACTTGGCTGAGCAGTGATGCATCAGCAGCCCTCAATGAAGCTTCCCCACCCAACTATCACTTCTCTTACTCCTGCAGGAATGGTCGAAAGGGTGGTGGTACGGCAACAATTCTGTCACAGACACTTGATTTTAAGAACATTGCCTTGGTTTTTTTTTTCATCATTCTATTCTCTGTATGACAGTTTACCATCCTCTGGGAAGATTTGTGTCTTTTATTTCTGATTTTGCAGAGCTGCTTTCAATTATTTTAATAACTCATAATAAAATTATTATTTTAGGTGATTTTAATATACATGTACAGTAGATAATCAATCAGACACATTTGCTTTAGAATTTTTGAACTTAATTAACTGCCTGAATTTTAACCAACATGTTACTCAATCTACTCATGCCAAAGGCCACATTTTAGACCTTGTAATAACTCATGGTCTCTCATGTGATATCACCTCAGTTGTTGATATAGGTTTGTCTGATCACTACTGTGTGCTTTTTAAGGTTCATGGTTTTAATCCACAGAGGATTGCTGAATGAACTGTTAGGAAGCGTTATCTTACTGCTGAAGTGGCAGCAAATTTTATCGAGCTTTTATGTATTTCTCCCACTGACATTTTACCCTCTTCCTGTGATTTTATGGTGGACAGTTTTAACAGTAAATTACAATCCATTCTTGACAAAGTGGCCCATACAATATATCAGAATCAGAATCAGAATCAGAATAAACTTTATTGCCAAGCATGTAAAAAAACACACGAGGAACTTGACTTGACATTGGTGCGCATGCGCGCGACACAACGACACGGCAGCCATAAAGGCGCCTCATCAAACAGAGATAGATAAGAAAGGGAGGGGAAGGGAGGGAACGACACAAGGGGGGAGGAGAAAAAAAACTTCGTTATCAAAATACAGCTTATTTTTAAGCAGATTGTGATTACAATGAAAAAAAATCTCTCAATAGCACAGAGCAACAACTCAGAATTCACGAGACACAAGAGAGCAGTGTACAGTATATCTTTAATCAGTTCATGAATCAATGTGTGTGCGGTGTTGAGCAGTGTTGATGATAATAAGAGAGACCCAAGGACCCTTGGCAGAAGATGTTTTGTCTGTCTGGCGCCCAGTCTTATCTGGCGCTGCAGCTGGCTGTCCAAGGCCTTGTGCTCATGATTTTGAAAAAAAACACAGTCTGCAGACAGCCAGGAGGAATTTTCATGGGGAATAATAATGCCAAATAGGACTGATCACAGAGAAGACTTGTATTTCTTCTGTAGATTCAGTACATTAATCCTTCATTGCGCAGCTTTGAACTCGTCGTGGAAAGACCTGAGCGAACCCATGATGTAATCCACCTTACGAGACAGTTCTCCAGTAGTCGCTATCAGGGTCTTCTCCAGTTTCTCAATTTGTTGGATGCACCTCGCCTGGCCAGCATTTTGATAGGTTGAATCCATCTTCAGCAATTTGCGGTAAACCAAGACAATTCCCGTCCCAATCAGAATTATCCCAATCACCAAGATTACGAAGATAAACAAATCTTCAATATCTTCGATAGAGAGATTAGAGAGACACAGCATTTTCCAAATACCTGTGTCACATAGATAGCCCACTGGAGCCGTTCCAGCGGGGCAAACAGCTTCGCCCGGAGCACTTTTCCTTGAAAAAATAGTGTCAATTGTGTTCAAGGCCCAGCTTATTAACTCCATAATTTCTTTTCGGCGGTCGCAGTCAGACGCAGACAGACAACAGCAAGCTGGGATCCAGTAGGAGGGGAGGAAAAAATCAGCAGGATATATGTGAGAAATATCAATCTGGTTTTCGAGCTTACCACAGTACAGAGACTGCATTAGTCAAGATTTTAAATGATCTCAGATCCAATATGAATCAGAATAAGCCTTCAGTTTTAGTGCTACTTGACTTAACTGCAGCCTTTGATACTGTGGACAACTCAGTGCTTTTAGATAGACTTCATTTTATTGGCCTTTCTGATTCAGTTTTAAAATGGTTTCAATCATATCTAACTAACAAAGAGTTCTTTGTAAATATTGAGGGTCAGTCATCTAAAAGCTATAAGATAAATCATGGTGTTAAGCAAGGTTCAATTTTAGGTCCATCACTTTTTAATCCCTATATGTTGCCACTGGGTGAGGTCATCAAGAGGCACAGCATAAATTTCCATAGTTATGCTGATAACAGCCAGCTGTACATGGCCGTGTCTCCTAATGACCCTGGACCTATTGATTCTCTTTTAAATTGTATTTATGATATTTAACAAGACCAGCCGGCGTTCCCAGCTGGTCTGGGAACGCCTTGGTATCCCCTCTGAAGAGCTGGAGCAGGTGGCTGGGGAGAGGGAAGTCTGGGCTTCTCTGCTTGAACTGCTGCCTCCGTGACCCAGACCTCTGGAAAAGCGGTAGAAGATGGATGGATGGATGGATATTTAACAATGGATAGCAGAAAACTTTTTACAGCTCAACCAGGACAAAAAAGAAGTTTTAGTTATTGGGACAGAAGCTCAGAGAGAGAAACTGTCAGCACATTTACAGCCACATTTACAACTGTCAGCACATTTACAGCCTCACCCCCCAGCCAGTCGCAGCAGATGACTGCCCCTCCCTGAGCTTGGTTCTCCTGGAGGTTTCTTCCTGTAAAAAGGGAGTTTTTCCTCTCCACCGTTGCCAAGCCCTTGCTCACAGGGGATCGCCTGATTGCTGGGGTCTTTCTGCAATTGTGGGGGTTTCCCCTACAGTTGAAAGTGCTATGAGATGACTGTTGTTGTGAAATGGCGCTATATAAATAAAGTTGAATTGAACTGAATTGAATAGATACTGATAACAAAGTCCTCCAAAACTGTGAAAAATGTGGGAGTGATCTTTGACCAGAATCTTAGTTTTGAACAGCATATTAGAAGTGTAACTAAGGCTGGTTTTTATCATCTAAAGAATACCTCCAGAGTGCAGCAGTTTCTCTCTCAAGCTGATGCAGAGACACTTTTACATGCTTTTATTTCTTCTAGAATAGATTATTGCAATGCTCTTCTTTCTGGTCTTTCTAAAAAGACTAAAGCCCCCCTACAACTACTCCAGAACTCAGCCACCCGGGTTCTGACCAAGATCAGAAAGAGGGCACACATAACACCCATTTTACACCGCGTTCCAAATTATTATGCAAATAGGATTTTAGTGTCATAAACATTCAATTTTTTGTTTTTCAATTAAACTCATGGATGGTATTGTGTCTCAGGGCTCTTTGGATCACTGATATCAATCTCAGACACCTGTCATAATTAGTTTGCCAGGTAAGCCCAATTAAAGGAAAACTACTTAAGAACGATGTTCCACATTATTAAGCATGCCACAGGTTTTAAGCAATATGGGAAAGAAAAAGGATCTCTCTGCTGCCAAAAAGCATCAAATAGTGCAACGCCTTGGACAAGGTATGAAAACATTAGTTATTTCACGAAAACTTAAGTGTGATCTTCGTACTGTGAAGAAATTTGTGGCTGATTGAGAGCACAGATGGGTTCGTGCACATAAAGGCATAATGAGGAAGGTTTCTGCCAGACAAGTTCATCAGATTACGAGAGCAGCTACTAAAATGTTATTACAAAGCAGCAAACAGGTATTTGAAACTGCTGGTGTCTCTGGAGTCCTACAAACCTCAATGTGTAGGATCCTCCAGAGGCTTGCAGTTGTGCATAAACCTACTATTTGGCCACCTCAACCAGTGCTCACAAGCAGAAATGGTTGCAGTGGGCCCAGAAATACATGAAGACTAATTTTCAAACAGTATTGTTTACTGATGAGTGCCGTGCAACCCTGGATGGTCCAGATGGATGGAGTAGTGGATGGTTGGTGGATGGCCACCATGTCTCAACAAGGCTGTAATGTCAGCAAGGAGATGGTGGAGTCATGTTTTGGGCTGGAATCATGAGGAGAGGGCTGGTAGGCCCCTTTAGGGTCCCTGAAGGTGAAAAAATTACCTCGGCAAAGTATATAGAGTTTCTGACTGATTACTTTTTTCCATGGTACAAAAAGAAGAACCGTGCCTTCCATCGCAAAATTATCTTTACGCATGACAATGCATCATTTCATGCTGCAAAGAATACCTCTGTGTCATTGGCTGCTATGGGCATAAAATGTGAGAAACTCATGGTGTGGCCCCCATCCTCCCCTGACCTCAACCCTACTGAGAACCTATGGAGCATCTTCAAGCAAAAGATCTATGAAGGTGGGAGGCAGTTCACATCAGAACAGCAGCTGTGGGAGGCTATTCTGACATCTTGCAAATAAATTCAAGCAGAAACTCTCCAAAAACTCACAAGTTCAATGGATGCAAGAATTGTTAAGGTTATATCAAAGAAGGGGTCCTAAGTTAACATGTAACTTGGCCTATTAAGTTGTTTTTGATTGAAATGGCTTTTGATTTCAGTAAATATGACCTCCTAATGCTGCAATTTCAACAAATGGCCATTTTCAGCTCTTTACAACAAATGAAATGTTTTGAAACTCTGTTGTGCATAATAATTTGAAACAGTGCATTTTGAGGTTTTTTATTTTTGCAAAAAAATAGTTATCATTGGGAGGTTTGTTCAATAAAATTTGAATTATGCTCTAACAGTTGCAAATATACAGTTGCAGATATATAAATATAAACACACCCAATGCTCTGCACTGGGTGTGTTTATATTTATATATCTATATATTTATTCCATCTAGCTACAATGCTCAGCACTGGGTGTGTTTATATTTATATATCTATATATTTATTCCATCTAGCTACAATGTCCGCACTGTGTTTTTATATATCTACATATTATTCCATCTAGCTACATTGCTCCGCACTGTGTGTGTTTATATACTTGCATATTTATTCCACCTAGCTGCAATGCTCCGTACTGTGGGTGTTTATATATTTACATATTTATTCCATCTAGCTACAATGCTCTGCACTGTGTGTCTGTGTGTGTGTGTGTGTGTATATATATTTTATAGTAATATGTACATATGTATATTAGCTGCTCTTGCTTGCTTGTTTTTTTTTCTTGCCTTCTGATTGTTGCTCTGAGTGTTACTATCCCTGTGCTGTTGCAATCCTGGAATTTCCCCGTTGTGGGACTAATAAAGGCTTATCTTATCTTATCTTATCTTATCTTAACAGTTGATGACTTGAAAATTATACTGACTGTCATTTGCATCGACTATTTAGGAAAATCAGAGACAAATATCATTTGCATAATAATTTGGAACACGGTGTAAATGTCATGGATGGCCCTCGCGGGCCATTAATGAGACGCTATAGGCCAGCCGATGAGTTTGCATATTTATTAACAAGAACTACAAATGACAAAATAAACAGCCATGTGGGGCAAAAACACAAACAATGGCTACAGCAAAGACACAATATCGATAAACACAGGCTAGGAAATACACTTACTGGAACACGGAGAATCAAAGGGTGACTGGAGCCGGGGTTAGGGACTCCAGCCGAACGTTGTACGGATCCAACGTTATGCGAGGTCGCAGCCCGGAGTTACCTCAGCTGCTCCCTTAAATAAGGCACTAGATTAATCAAGATATAAGAATGTAATTAATGGAATGTGATTCAGCTGTCACAACACAGCTCGGCTCTGATAGCCGAAAGTCCCGCCGTGACGCTGTCACAATAAAAGCCCTGGAAGGCCATACGACAACACAGAAGGGGGAAAATACTGGACAGCCCTAGCGCGGACAGAATCAGCACTCAGACTATAACAGTACTCTCCGCTCAAAAGAAGCATTCCAGGCGCAAACATAACATCCAAGTCCCCCCCACCCCCACAACCTGAAGGCTACTAGGGCCAACCCAGGGAGGGCGGAGGGGGAAACAGGCCAGGAGGGAGAGAATCACAAAAAGGAAAGGGGAACACTATAACAACGGAAAAAAACACACACACACACACAACAGAGGGCAACAAAGATAACCAAAATGATGAGGCTTAACACGCCACAAACAAACCTAGAGCACAGTAAATACAACAAGAATATACATGACCTTCCAAATGATAAGGAGACAAGAAAACTAAAATACAGGTACATACAACAATACATCATACCCAAAAAACACCAGGGAAAAAAAACTCAAACAGCTACAAGCAGTGCAGCACGCTACAAACAGAGTTCGATAATATAAACAGACAAAGGAAAAAAAAAAACAAAAGAGCATCTCTCAAACTACAGAGGAGAGGGGGAAAAAAAAGCCCTTACAGGAATGCCGGCAGGCAGAGCACAAAGAGTCACAAAAAAACAGTTCGGGTGGTCTACCTGCATCAAAGAGTCCAGATCACTGGCAGGAGAAAAATAAACTGTTAGGCTGTCTACCCCAGTCACAGGCCCGGAGAAACAGTACCTCAGGCGGCCGGACCAGGTTGCTGAACAAACAAGGCAGTCCGTTGGTTGGCCGACCCAGAGCGCCGAACTGGCGAAGCAGTCTTCTGGGCGGCCGACCTGCATCCTTAGGCCACCAGAACCAGAGGGGAGAACTCGGTGGCGGCCTCCCTACCAAGAGGAATAGAGAGGGGAAGCCGAGGCGAATCCGGGGAGCCCCAGCGGCACCCGGTGGAGGAAGAAAAGGATTGGGGGAAGGATGAGGGGCCAGTCCGGTGTTAGACGGCAGAGGATCTGCAGCTCTTTCTCCGAACTGAAACCAAATCGGTGCTGCATCCTTGCTGGACCCCAATCGGGCCAGCACTGCACCCACGACGGACCCCAACTGAGCCGAAACAGCATCCATGGTGGACCCCGACTGGGCTGGCGCAGCACCAGGGATGACCTCCAAGCATGAACCTGGAACCTCCAAGATGACAACCGGAACAGGCTCGTCACTGGTGACCCTGGGAGAAGGCTCAGAGGAAGAAAGAAAACCGGGATCAGAATCACCGGCAGCGGCAGAGCCCGGCGAGACAAGCTCAGATGCAGCAATCGGCAGCACCCGGCTCACTTCCCTGAGAGACAGGCAATAATGCTCCAGAAGAGAGAAGAGGAAAAACAAAATAGAACACTTGCCTGATCTCGGACTCTACCGCCATCCAGGACTTCAGCGATCCAGGTTCAATGAGGTGGAGGTCCACTCCTGGTTCCTACTTGACTGCGGCGGGCTCCGCCACCGGCATGATGGTCCTCACAGTCTGGGGATTCCCTGGCACTGAAGTCCACGCCGAAGGCCTGCACGGCGTGGTGGCAGGGGATCCGTGGCCTGCTGGGTTGAACTGCTCCTCCATGAAGGCCCGGGGATGCTTAATCGTCGGCGCAGGCTCCAACCGGCAGTCCGCCCTCCTCCTCTGCCCGTGACGTGGCTGCGGGGCTGGTACCAGGCTTTCCAAGGCCGCAGGCTCCTTCCTCGTCCGGTGGTGTATTCCTGGCACCGGGGGACACTCAGGGGAAGGAGACACAGAGGACGCAGGTTCACAATTAATGACTGCAGCAGGTGGAGGAAGCTCGGGGGACTGTTGGCCCCGAACTCCACCCCCAGGAGTCAGACAAGGCAATTCACAATAAGAAGGAAGAGAATGAAATAGCACTTGCCTGCTCAGCTAAGGGCCGATGGAAACTGCTGCAGCAGGCTTGGTTCTTCCCTTTCCCCTTTGGATGGTGACGGAGGGCCCCCCAAGAAGATGAAGAGGAGCCGCTCGCACAGGATCAGGAACGGGAACAGCCGGAGTCAGACTCGTGGAGCTCACAGCAGCTGGGGAAAGCATCAAGAAGGAGGGAGGAGCAGCCGAGACAGTCCGGGGACGAGGAGCTGATGGAACAACGGAAACAGAAGACCCGGAAGCAGAGGCTGCTGTCTTTCCCTTTTGTCGTGACGCAGGGGCAACAGCTGGCTGGGAGGCAGAGTTCTTTCGGCTACCCGGAACTGGATCCGGACGGGAATCTCGCTGAGGCTTATTATGAGCAGGGTGACGACGTTTACCGGCAGAGGGCAAGGCAAAGGTTAGGTCTGGGAAACGCTGCTCCTGCACGGAGACAGAGGCTAGCAGATCAGCGTACTCGGGGTAATCATGGAGTTCGGGACTGACCTCTACCAGTCTGACTGCCGCCACCACATGCTTCATAATCTGAGTAGGATGGACGACAGAGTGAGCCTCAGCCACACGGCCCCGGATGAGCTCAGCTGTCCACTGTGTCTCTTCTGGGGGAATCCTGGCCGATCTCCTCCTCCGCTGTGGACGGGAACGGCACCTGGGTGACGTGGACTCCTGGGCTGAATGGGTGACAGGAACTGGATCCCGAGGCGAGGAACGGGGATGCCTCGCCTTCAGCTTCCTGCCCGAATTCCCCTCCGGTTCTTCTCTCGGAGTGCTGTGATTTCCGCCATCCTCGTCCTGACCTCAGCGTGGTCGGCATGATGAGGATTGCTGCCTCTGTGAGGTTCAAGTTCCAGCGTGGGCCATCAGGAGTGACGTTGTGACGAGCGTTGGAGAGCAGGCCATCTAGCTCAATTAGGAACACAATCAGCTCGTAGCCCAAGCTCCGAGAATAGCCTTTTCCTGACGACGCCATCTCCTAACACGCTGGTACATGGAAAAAAGGAAAAACTGCAAGCCCAACACAAACTCACGGTGACCGGCATTTCGTTTTGGCTGCGACCTACTGTCATGGATGGCCCTCATGGGCCATTAATGAGCCACTATAGGCCAGCCGATGAGTTTGCATATTTATTAACAAGAACTACAAATGACAAAATAAACAGCCACGTGGGGCAAAAACACGAACATTGGCTACAGTGAAGACACAATATCGATAATCACAGGCTAGGAAATACACTTACTGAAACATGGAGAATCAAAGGGTGACTGGAGCCGGGGTTAGGGACTCCAGCCGAACGTTGTACGGATCCACGTTATGCGAGGTCACAGCCCGGAGTAACCTCAGCTGCTCCCTTAAATAAGGCACTAGATTAATCAGGATATGAGAATGTAATTAATGGAATGTGATTCAGCTGTCACGGCGCAGCTTGGCTCTGACAGCCGGAAGTCCCGCCGTGACGCTGTCACAATAAAAGCCCTGGAAGGCCATATGACAACACAGATCGGGGAAAATACTGGACAGCCCGAGCGCAGACAGAATCAGCGATCAGACCATGACAATAAAGTCTGCATTGGCCTCCTGTCAGCTTCAGAATAGATTTTAAGGTTCTTTTATTGGTTTTTAAGGCTCTTAATAGTCTTAGCCCTGATTATTTATCAGAATTGTTTTTATATTATGAGCTTTTAGACCCTGATGGACCGCTTCTCCCAGGCATGCAAGGACTTCGGGCTTACCATCAGCCTGAAGAAGACTAACGTCTTGGTGCAAGGCACGGAAGCACCACCAACCATCACCATCGACGACTACGAGCTGGAGGTCATGAATCAGTTCACGTACCTGGGGTCCACGATGAGCAACAACCTCTCCCTTGATACAGAGATCAACAAGAGGATTGGAAAATCAGCCTTCACACTTGCTCGTCTCACCACACGAGTGTGGGAGAATCCCAAACTCTCTGTCAAGACGAAGATGGCAGTATACAACGCCTGCGTCATCAGCACACTGCTCTATGGGAGTGAGATGTGGACAACATACGCCCGGCAGGAAAAGAGACTGAACTCCTTCCACTTGCGCTGCATTCGCCACATCCTGGACATATCCTGGCAGGACAAAGTGCCCAACACAGAAGTTCTGTCCTGCGCCGGCCTTCCCTCCATGTTCACTCTACTCAGGCAGCGCAGGCTCCGCTGGCTAGGCCACGTTCACCGTATGGAGGATGGCAGAATCCCCAAAGACGTCCTCTACGGAGAACTGGCAACCGGCAGGAGAGACGTTGGCCGCCCACAGCTGCGCTTTAGAGACGTCTGCAAGAGAGACATGAAGGCCCTGGAGATCAACACAGAGCGCTGGGAGGACCTTGCAATGGACCGCTCCAAATGGAGAGGCACCCTGACCAGACAGCTCAAGGCAGGTGAAGAGAGACTGACTGCTGCAGCAGATGAAAAAAGGACCCGCAGGAAGAACCACCACAGACCCAGCAGCACGGAGACCACCCACAAGTGCGACCTGTGTGACAGGGACTGCTATTCGCGCATTGGCCTGTTCAGCCACAGGTGGTGCTGTTCCAGCAGAGTAGACGTTTAGGATTCTCTTCCATGGTCATCATAGACCGATGGAGGCCGACGATTAGGTCAAGGTTTTTTAATCATTCCTAAAGTCAGAACTAAAACTCACGGTGAGACAGCTTTCTGTCATTATGGTCCACGTCTGTGGAACAGCCTTCCTGAAGACCTGAGAGCAGCAGAGAATGTTGATACTTTTAAAACCAAACTAAAGACCCACCTTTTTGGCCTGGCTTTTATTTAAATTTATTTTTGCTTTTCCCCCCCTTTTACCTTTTCTTACACCTTTTTATCCTGTTTTAACTATTTTTTTATCTTGTTTTTATTTGTATGTATCCTGTTTTAACTTTTTTAACTTGTTATTGCTTGATTTTATATCTTATTGCCTCTGGTTTTTCCTCACTGATAGTAGCGCTTCCTCAGTTCAGTTTAAATGTTTCATATGTTTTTTTAAACATGGTTTTATATGTTTGGTCGATTAGTCGATGTGAATGTGTGTGTGTGTGTGTGTGTGTGGGTGAGACAATGTTTTGGCTTTTGGTGTATGTTCATTATTTTGTATAGCACTTTGAGCTGCTACATTGTATGAAAAGTGCTTTATAAATAAAGTCTGATTGATTTAAAGCAATGCTACCAAATACTAAGGAAATGTATGTAAACTTTTGACTATGAAGAAAGTAATACAAAGTTATCTAAAAAATATTCAGCAAATATAAAAATTATTTAGCAAATAGAAATAATTTTAGTATTCCTAACTGACCTAAAACAGGAAAAAGTTTAGTCTGAATTAATGTCAGACAGTGAGAGAAAGAAAAATAACATTGTGTGTTTATATACAGTGTATGTAAACTTCTGGTTTCAACCATATATGTATCATATCTGTGTTATTTAGAGCTTTTTTTCCAAACATTAAAATCTCTAAAAACTTTCATTACCGTACATGTGAATACTCTGACAATGTAAAAGGCCATTTCTCACTAGCTCACCTAAACATATGCACAGCCATAAACTGAAATCATATTGCTTTGCTGCAAAGCTGCTGAATATGTTGCCATTCAGTCAGTCAGAGCCTGTTAGCATCACTGTTGTATGTAGAGAATGCCTGTCCCTGTTGGATCTGTGATGCTTTCAGTCTTCAAAGAAAACCCACTATTTAAGGGAAACACTCACTATTCAAAACATCTATAAAGTCCTTGTGAAGAAGTTCAAGGGGTACAAGAAAACACTAGTTTGTATAAATGAGCAATGTGGCATGGAGTGTTGTTTGCTTTTCCCATTTTTTGACTTATTTACCTTTCGCTTTCATTCATTTGGGTATTAAACTGTTTACTAGGTTTAGGTACTAAAATGTCTTGGTTTGATCAAGGAAAATATCGGGGGTTTGCTTTATCAATCTCCCTTTACAGCTGTAACCCTGCATATTTCCATCTGACACCTTTGGAGGATGTAAATAGTCCAAATTAATAGGCCAAATATGTACCAAAGGACACCTTTTACAGTGCATTACAACACCAGTGCCTCTGACTAAACCGCAGAGGGAAGCATGAAGTGCTCTAAAATTTCCTGGTTGGCAGTTGTCTTGACCCTGGACTTGATAAATCAAATCAAATCAACCTTTATTGTCATATTGCTGTACATACAACTGTAGTGCAGGCAAGGTGAAATTGCGTTTCTCTCGGCATCCATATAAGTAAAAAGAACATAATTTAAGACACACTCACACACCCCCTCACCCCCCACCCCAACACAGCCATTCACACATCCCTGACACATACTTGAAAACTAACTAGAACTATAATATACAAATAATATACATAATGTCCATAAGGCGCAGTAGTATGTATGAGAGATTCCGAATCAACTCTTCAGCATCCTAACAGCTTGTGGAAGGAAGCTGTTAATCAGTCCGGTGGTTCTACCTCTGATGCTTCGGAATCGTTTGCCAGATGGCAGAAGTTAAAAGTGTTTATGCAGAGGGTGAGAGTGGTCCTTGACAATGTTCAGTGCCCTGCCCCTACAACGGTTCTGAAAATGTTCTTGGACAGAGGGGAGGGAAACTCCAATTACCCTCTCAGCTCCCTTAACTATCCTCTGCAGGGCTTTTTTGTCTGACATACTGCAGCTGGAGTACCATGTTGCAATGCAGTACGTCAGAACACTCTCCACCACACCTCTGTAGAAGGTCCTGAGGATGCAGATGGGGAGAGAGGCCTGTTTGAGTTTCCTCAAGAAGTGCAGTCTCTGCTGGGCCCGCTTCCTGATCCCCAAGGAATTCTTGCTCCAGGTCAGGTCCTGCGAGATCTGCATTCCAAGGAACTTGATGTTCTCCACTCTCTCCACCAAACGGTCGCCGACGCTGAGAGGGACGTGTTCAGGCTGTGACTGCCGGAAGTCGATAATCATCTCCTTCGTTTTGTCCACGTTGAGCACCAGATTGTTCTCCCTGCACCAGCCCTCCAGTGTCACCATGGGTTGAGATGCCGTCTCGGCACTCAGCCCATGTTTTCCCTCATCCCTGCTTCCCATTGAGCAGCGTCTCAGCTGGCCCCCAGCTGGCAGCATTATGGACGGCTGGGGCCAATTAGTCTTCATCAGCTGGGGCGCTGCCAATGAGGATAAATAGGAGCAGCCTCGATGACTCGGGGCTGCGACATAAACACATTGCTAAGCTGAAGCCCCTTCGTCTGGTGTCAGCTTATACTCCTCTTGCAGCATTCCTGTGTTTGTATCCCGCTGTGAGTATGTACGTCTTGTTACCCCCACGTCCGGTACGAGCTGCTTACCTCTGCGCTGTGCAACCTGTGAGTGTACGTCTGCATGAGTATCTGTGCTCTCCTCATCCCTTCCCCTTTACCCTGAATAAAATATCACGACTCACTGGCTTGTCCCTGGCTCTGATTGCCCGGCTCCCTAGAGCCGGATATGACAGTATGTCGCAGCCAGAAGAGTTGCCGGCGGCCGTGAGTCGCTGTGGAAATGTACCTTTCTGTCCGGGTGTCAGCGCTGCTAGCATGCCGTTTCCCAGGAGTCACTTCCGGCGCCAGGGCGACGAGCTGAGGTCCATCTCGGAGGCTGTCGACGGGACGCTCTTCACCCTGCACGACGCCTCCAACGCGAGACGCTGGCATCCGGGCCGTGCTGAGGAACTCCTGGACTGTCACCCTCACTCTCTGTACCATCTGGAGGACAGTGCCAGGATAGACGCTGCAGGTACACAGCGAGAGAAGCTCCACGGGGTGGATGGAAATCCCGGCAGGGAGTCGAAGTGGGCGACGTCTTTCCCCGCTTCGGAGTCCCGTTCCTGCCGTCATTCCAGTCCGGGAGTTCGCGCCAACCAGAGGACTTCCCCCAACCTGCGCCACGTCACTCGGGATTCCCTTCAAGGAGCCGCAGCTGACAGCAGTTTTGTCCGGGGTCGAGTGGCTGTCGCGAGCTCTACTGTGTTTCCTGTCACCACCTTCAGGCATGTGGCGGCGGCAGTGAGGTTGATGGAGAGGACTTCAGGGCTACGAAGCTTTCCCGTGCTCGGCGCCTTCCTCGCCTCGATCTCCAATCTGGAGCGGCGAATCCTGGGTTTCCCCCTCGCTTCGTTCCCCGGGAATAGCCGCCATCACATCGCCGAGTCACCTCTGCACGAACCTCGTCCGGATCCAGTTCTGAGCCATCGTCAGGACAGTTCCTCCCACGCAGCTGTCACCTCTTCGCCTCGTCTGTGTGGAGATTCTACAGCCCCGTTCCCTGAGCCTCATTTCCCCGCTGTCATTCCTGGACATTCGGGCTGGCTCACCCCGGCTGTTTTCCCCTCCTCCTCGACGCGCTTCCTGACCGCTGTGTGTGCCTGGAATCCCGGCCTGGTGAGCTCTCTGCTGGAGACAACGCGAGCGATCCTCAGACGAACTCCCGGGGGGTCCTCCGTTATCGCCGGGCGGGGAGAGGAAGAAGCAGATTCCACTACAGCAGGCGATACTCAACCTCCAGGGAGCAGGCAAGTCATTGTTTTTTCACACCTGCTTAATGATTTGCTCTGTCACATCCCTGGAGGAGAAGTTCAGGGTTTGCAGCTCCCTGAACTCTCCCCACCTGCTGTAACCTGTATTCCTAATCCCGCATCCTCTGTCTCTCTCTCCGCCGAGCGGTCCCCGGCTCCGGGTCAACGTGGTGGGATATGGAGAGGGCCTGTGGTTCCGCAGCTACATTGCGGACGGAGGAGGGGGACTGACTGCTGCGTGGAGTCTACGCTGACGATTGAGCGTCCCCGGGTCTCCACGGAGGAGCGATTCGGTCCAGCAGGACGAGATTCTTCTGGCTTCACGCCGAGTGGATCGTCGGCGGGGTTACCTGAGCTGGAGGGATCTCAAGCTGCGCTGACCATCGTGCTGGCTGCGGGGCCCGACGCGGCTAGATGGGAGCCTGACAATGACCTCCTGACGACGGATCCTGGATCTTCGCAGTCCTGGACGGCGTCAGAACCCGAGATCAGGCGAGTGCTCTCCTTTCTTTTCTCTCTTTTTATCCCCGAGCACTTCAGCCTATCTCCAGGGGAGACGAGCCGGGTGCAGCCGTCCGCTGCGTCTGAGCTCGTCTCGCTGGGTTCTGGCGCTGCCGGTGATCCTGATCCCGGTTCTGTTTTCTCTTCTGAGCCTTCTTCCAGGGTCACCGGCAAGGAGTTGCTGTTCCTCGTGGTGCTGGAGGGTCCGGGTTCAACGTTGGAGGTCGGTTCTGGTGCAGTATTCAACGTGGGTTCGCCCGAGACCCAGTCGGGGTCCAACGTGGGTTCGCCTGAGGCCCGATCGGGGTCCGACGTGGGTGCTGCCCCAGTATTGTCCAGGTCCGGTGAGGAGGTGGCCGTTTTCCTGCGGCCTGACGCCCGCCGCCCTCGTCATCGGCTCTCCCCTGAGCCTCTTCCACCGGGATCCGCTCTGATCCTTCGCCCGTCTCAACGGTCCTGGTGGTTGAGTGATGCGGGTCGACGACCCGACCCACAGAACTTTCGGTTCGGTGATCTGGTTCCCCCCACTGGTTTGTGTTTCCCTCTGGGCAGCCTGGTTCGGCTGCCGGTGGACTGGATTCCTGGGATCTGGGTCCAGAGTTCGCCGTCCGAACACTTCTCTTTCCCTGATTCGCCAGCTGGACAATGGGCGGGGAGCTCTCCGGAGCCATCTCGGCCATTTTTGGACTCTGCCTGCCATTCACCTCGGGTGTCACTTTTTCTTTTGTTATTAAGGTCACTCGGGTGTAATGTTTTGTCCTGTTGGTGGATTCGTTTTTATAGTGCTGTTTTCCATCGTTCATGCTCAGCATTTTACTTTTTGTGCCATGTTTTTAGCCTCGTTTTTTGTATTGTAGAGTTATGTTTTGTTTTCCGTAACACCATGCTCTGCAGTTATCCATTTATTCCAGTCACTTTCATTTCTTTAGGTGACTGGGTATTTATATATTCGTGTGTGTGGGTTTTTCTTTGCTTGCACTCAGTATTTCTTTTTTGTCCTGTTGGTTCATTATAGAGTCATGTGCCTTGTTTTCCGTAACACCATGCTCTATAATTGTCATTTGTTCCAGTCACCCTCACTTTTCTTGGTGACTGTGTGTGTATGTACTTAAATTAGCGCTGTGTATAGGTTCCCCTTTATTTAACCGTACTCAGCATTTTTTGCCCTGTACCTTTTTGGTGGTTCTTTTTTCCTTGCTCCGGGTCACGCATGGTTGGTACTCTCTGGGTAGTATGTAACCGGCGTGCTGACCCAGTTCTTCTCCCCATCTGTACCTGGGTTAATTATTCTGTTTTGTCAGTATTGTATTTGGGTTTTTCTTTCCCGCTACCCTACATTGCCCCATTGGTGTTGTCCTTCCCTTGGCTTCTTCCCCTCTGGTCCGCCTCCCTTCCTCCCACCCTAGGTGGGGGGGGGGGGGGGGCTGGGATGTTCCTGGTCGTTCAGGAGCCCGACCTTGAGGGAGGGGCTCTGTCACCATGGGTTGAGATGCCGTCTCGGCACTCAGCCCATGTTTTCCCTCATCCCTGCTTCCCATTGAGCAGTGTCTCAGCTGGCCCCCAGCTGGCAGCATTATGGACGGCTGGGGCCAATTAGTCTTCATCAGCTGGGGCGCTGCCAATGAGGATAAATAGGAGCAGCCTCGATGACTCGGGGCTGCGACATAAACACATTGCTAAGCTGAAGCCCCTTCGTCTGGTGTCAGCTTATACTCCTCTTGCAGCATTCCTGTGTTTGTATCCCGCTGTGAGTATGTACGTCTTGTTACCCCCACGTCCGGTACGAGCTGCTTACCTCTGCGCTGTGCAACCTGTGAGTGTACGTCTGCATGAGTATCTGTGCTCTCCTCATCCCTTCCCCTTTACCCTGAATAAAATATCACGACTCACTGGCTTGTCCCTGGCTCTGATTGCCCGGCTCCCTAGAGCCGGATATGACATCCAGGTCTCTAACTTCTTCCCTGTACATTGATTCCTCATCCCTCTGAATAAGTCCCACCACTGTGGTGTCGTCTGCAAACTTAATAATCTGGTTCCCCTCGTGTCTGGATACACAGTCATGTGTTAGAAGTGTAAACAACAGTGGACTGAGTATGCAGCCTTGAGGGTATCCGGTGCTCAGCGTGATAGAGTTGGAGATGTTATTTCCAATACGGACAGACTGAGGTCTCTCAGTCAGGAAATCCAATGGTAAAAATGGTAAATGGCGTTCACTTGTATAGCGCTTTTTCTCATCTCTAGATACCCAAAGTGCTTTACAGATCCTGCTATCCACTCATTCACACTAGGGCTGTGCGATATGATCAAAATTTCATATTACAATATAAATAATCTTATTTGATGATAACGAAACATATCACGATATACATTCTATAAATTCTATAGTTTATATATGATAACCAATAAAAAGGACTACTATGTCTGTAAAATGACTGAGCAGGAGGCGAGTCTTCATGCAGCCACCTCGAACTTTATTACAGAACTGGGGTTTATATACAGCAAGGACCGTGCCCGACTGACGTCACCCAGTGGATGGGCATGGCTTCACATACACACACATTCTCATACACAACATTCCCTCCCCCCTTAGAAAATGGGAAATCGCACACACTATTGTAAACCTCCCAAATTTAGAACCCGAAACACGCACTAAGAACATGGGGAATAATATATTGTAATAAAATATCCCATTATATTCACACAAAGAACAACTAAAATGGACCATGTCTCTTTAAAATGTATAAAATAATCCCGTATTATTCACATTCTCACCCACATGCACACCAGCAATCAATACCTACAAAATACACATATTCACACACACACACACACACACACACACACACACACACACACACACACACACACACACACATATATATATATATATATATATATATATATATATATATATATATATATATACTGTATATACACACTACCATTCAAAAGTTTGGGGTCACCCAGACAATTATTTTGTGTTTTCCATGAAAAGTCACACTTTTTTACCACCATGAGTTGTAAAATGAATAGAAAATATTGTCAAGACATTGACAAGGTTAGAAATAATGATTTGTATTTGAAATAATAATTTTTTCCAGATACTCAACCTGCTCAAAGGAAGGTCAGTTTTATAGCTTCTCTAACCAGCTAAACTGTTTTCAGCTGTGCTAACATGATTGCACAAGGGTTTTCTAATCATCCATTAGCCTTCTGACGCAATGAGCAAACACATTGTACCATTAGAACACTGGAGTGATAGTTGCTGGAAATGGGCCTCTACACACCTATATTGCACCAAAAACCAGACATTTGCAGCTAGAATAGTCATTTACCACATTAGCAATGTATATTAGATATTAGAGTGTATTTCTGATTAGTTTAAAGTTATCTTCGTTGAAAAAAACAGTGCTTTTCTTTGAAAAATAAGGAAATTTCTAAGTGACCCCAAACTTTTGAATGGTAGTATATATATATATATATACAGTATACTGTATATATATATATAAAAGAAACAAAGGAACCAGTGGAGTCCAAAGCCACTTTTGTCATTGTTTAATTTACACACAGTACAATCTTCAGCTGTTTAGCTGAAGATTGTTTAGCTGTTTAGCTGTTTAGCTGTTGTTGAAGCTGTTTAGCTTCCAACAGTGGGGTTGACTCTTGCTGCACCTCCTCTCTGCCGTCCTCACACGCCCCGGCGTCCGACCCGTCAGCACTGTGGTCCCGTACCAGAGTGGGCTCTACAGCTGGCTTGATGTCTTCAGCAACCGGGGACTTTCCCACACTTTGTCCCAGCCCCTCCTCCTGGCAGCTCTCTCCCTGAGAGCACGGAGCGGGCGCTCCGGTGTCGGTACTTTCCATAAAACCCCCGCCGGTGTCGGTCTCACCTAACCCAGTCTCTCTCTCCTCCTGCTCTGGCTCTGGCTGCTCGAGGGGTGAGGGCAATCCCTGTGCTTGCTCTTCCTCCAGTTCGTCATTACGCTCCAGGTCCCATTTGCTCTCAGTCTCCCATTCACTCTCTGTGTCACCCTCAGTGTCCACACTTTGCTCTTCGGCCACCCTGACGTCTGTGAAGCACGTGAGAACTGGCTCTGGGCCGCCGACCGTTTGTCCGCCAATCTTGAGAGTGAATCCCAGCTCCGTGAGCAAGTCCCACCCCATGACATTTTCACCCCAGCATGCCACCTGGAACCGGAACACTGGAAAAGATTTCTTGCCATACTGCACTGCCAACGTGATGCTCTTGCTGGTACTGAAGCTCTCGTCATCCGGTAGTTCCACTGCATTCCAGGTACCGGGGGGTGAGCCTCTGAACCATGGCCTCACTCACAATGGACTGCGTGGCGGCGGTGACTATCAACATGGACACATCCACACCTTCCAGCTTCACAACCTGGTGCGGTCCTGACCAACCTTCGGGGCGCGCAATGTATTCGCTGTTCCTGTTGTCGTCAGTGGCCAGGGACTCCTCCACACATGGTCCCAGTTCTGCCTCAAGGTCCAGCTTGGTGCCCATAGCCTTATTTTGGAGCAAAACTAGCCTGTCAGCTAACCTGTCCATTGACTTCGACTGAGCCGTTAGCTTTCTCAAGCTAACTAGCGCCATTGTCCCTAGCGCCAAAAGCTCCTTCACCCTCAGCTCCTCGGCCCTTGACTGCTCCGCGAAGTGCACTGCCGTACGTACGACAGCCTCTTCGTAGCACTCTTCCATGCCCAGTGAGTTGAGGATCCTCCGTCCCTCTGTGCCAAGGTTATGGGCCAGGATCGCCCAGCACTGTCTCCCATTGAGCCAAGGGAGACCCAGCTCTCCGATGTACTCCTCAAACTCTCGTCTCCACTCTGGCCAAGAGATCACCGGCTCACCAGCGCTCTCCAAAAACGGCAGTAATTGTCGAGGTATCACGCACGCACCCATTTTCACCTTGTCGCCAAATGTTACGTCTGTAAAATGACTGAGCAGGAGGCAAGTCTTCATGCAGCCAACTCGAACTTTATTACACAACTGGGGTTTATATACAGCAAGGGCCATGCCTGACTGACGTCACCCAGTGGGTGGGCATGGCTTCACATTCACACATATTCTCATACACAACGAGGACCATCTCTTTCTCTACATTTTAAATTACATACTGAAAAAATCAGTTGTACAAATTCATCTGTCATTAATTTTATGCACTTTTCCATTTTAATTTTGCAGTGTTGTTATAAAATTGTTTTTTAATGTGCATTTGAGATCAGTTCATCTTTATTCTTTATACCTACTGGACTAATTAAAAATTATTAGAAATCAAGTTACATTAAGAGCCAGTTTGTTCCTCTAACACATTTTAATTAATTAATTATTTATTTATTTAGTGTGTATGCGGCCACTGTCACGCACTTTTGCAGTGTTAGTAATATTTTTTTCAGACAAAATGAAGAAACTCAGCAGTGATTTAAACCAGAACGATGGGCTGATACACTGTTTCCTATTAGCAACAAGTTAGCATCGTCATTTAGCATTTGCAGTTTTATAATTAGAGAGAGATGGTGTTAACGTTACTTACCTCAATTAAAATGAGGTTAGAGGACTCTCCTCTCTGATACAGCATAGTGGGAAAAAGTCCAACATTCCTCACTGGCAGGCTCCACAGAAGTAGCAGCAAAACATTAGCTTGCAGCTAGCTTCTGTAGCGCACTGCTGCACTGCAGGGGAGAGGCGGGGTGGTGACAAGAAGAAACGAGTATGTCTCTTTTAAATCCTGATAGAAACAATACAGTTTTATATGAAACAGTAGACTTTTTTTTTAATCACATCACTGATATATATCAATCCTCTTCGTTTAGGGCCGTAGAGAAATCTACAGCCCTAAACCAAGAGGATTGATCCAAGTAAAGACTATGGATGTTAAAACGGTTTTGCAGGAGAAAGACAAGATCCTGGACAGATTTGCAGACCACTTTGACCAACTACTAAACAACCCTGGAAATCTCACTGAAGAGGCTAAAGAAGCTCTAGTGCAGCGACCAGCTGTATCAAGTCTGGATGAACCACCAAATTTTGATGAACTAATGGCAGCTATCAGGACAACACAGGATGGTAAAGCTCCAGGAAGGGATGGAAATCCAGCAGAAGTGTGGAAATTTGGTGGTGTTCAGCTGACCAACTGCCTGCACAAGCTCATCTAAGAGATATGGGATGCCCAGAAAGTACCTCAAGACTGGAAGGATGCAAGTATTGTGCCTTTGTTCAAGAAAGGTGACAGGAAAGATTGTGGAAATTACCGAGGTATATCACTGCTAGCCACTGTTGGTAAGATTCTCTCACGTGTACTGCTAAACAGATTCAATGAACACATCTCACAGAATGTACTACAGGAAACCCAGTGCGGCTTTAGAAGTGGAAGAATCACAATGGACATGATTCTGCTTGAAACAGGTTCAAGAAAAGTGTATCGAACAGAACATGCTGCTTTATGTAGTCTTCATAGACTTCAGTAAAGCCTTCGATGCTGTTCCACAACAAGGACTTTGGCAGGTACTCAAGAAATATGGCTGTACAGAGAAGTTTGTCAGCCTGATTGAGGCACTCCATAGAGGTATGCAAACAAATGTGGAAATGAGTGGTTCAGTATCGAAAGACTTTTCAGTAAACAACAGGGTGAAACAAGGGTGTGTGCTGGCGCCTACACTCTTCTCGCTATATCTGGCAGCCATGCTTGAGGTGGCCTTCAAAGACACTTCAGAAGGAGTATACATTCAAACAAGGAAAAAAACAGAGTTGTTCAATGTGGCACAGTTTAAAGCCAAGAGTAAGGCATCAATAAAGGTAGTAAGAGAAATGCTCTTTGCCGATGACAGTGCTCTAGCTGCACACAGTGCGGAAGATATGCAATCTTTAGTGGAGAAATTTGCAAGAGCAGCTAGCCAATTCAGCCTCAAAATCAACATCAAGAAGACAACAGGTGGTTCCTTTATCAACCACCAAAGTTCCAATTATCAACATCACTACCAGAAGAGATCAGCATTGGTACAGAGCCACTAGTCAAGTGCAAGACTTTCAAGTATCTAGGGAGTACTGTTTCAGAGAATGCTAGGCTGGAGGATGAGCTATCTCTCAGAATGGGAAGAGCGAGCACTGTGTTTGGAAACTTGAGGGAGAGACTGTGGAACAATCGACATGTGTCTGTCCGAAAAACGAAGGTGTACAGAGCGACAGTACTGGCTACTCTATTATACAGTGCTGAAACTTGGGCTGTCTACAGAGTGCAGGTGAAGAAACTCCACGCGTATGTGATGAGACACCTTCAAGCCATAATGAACATCTCATGGAAAGACAAGATAACCAACATAGAAGTGTTGAAACTAGCTGGTCTACCATCAATGGAGGACATGCTAATACAGATTGCAAGGTTCCAAGGTTGTCATAGCCAGGAGCGGCACTGGGGTTAAGCTCCCAGTGCTCATAAAATGTTCCTTATGGCGTGCGTCTCGAAAAGCCTCTGACAACTAAGTCCAACTCCTAGCCTGCCCGTGTGGTTTAGTCTCTAAGCCCGGCGGAACTGCTTTTACTAATAGGAGAAGGGGCGAGGGCGGATCTCTGGCGCCTTAAAACCAGATGCTTTGGGTAGATGGTGGCTCGTCAACCTGGGAAGATAGCCCATCTAGGGGAAGGTAAACCCTGATTTCAAACCTCCGCTGCCTTGCGGCACACCCGGTCACGGGAAAGGCTTCGGGAGTCAACCCTGAGGAAAAATCCGGAGTCGGAGCCCCTAAGGCAGTTCTCTGTTGTGCTCAACATCGTTCTGGCAGCTCCTGCGACGGCGCTGGTGCCAAACCATCAGTGACGTGGAGAGGGGGGACATGCTGCATGGGTAACATCTTGTCCTCCATATCTTCCTGCCCAGGCTTGAATCCTACCAACGCCCAACGCTGGAAGGTAGAACACCGGTGCGCATCGGCCTGTTCAGCCACAGGCGGTGCTGTTCCAGCAGAGTAGATGTTTAGGATTCTCTTCCATGGTCATCATAGACCAACACAGGCCGACAATGACAATTGAGATGGCTCGGACATGTTGAAAGGATGGACCACCAGCGTCTCCCTCGGCAGTTACTCTACTCACAGTTATGCGAGGGCAAACACAATCAGGGTAGACCAAGGCTCAGATTTAAAGACACTGTAAAAAGAAACTTGAAGAAGCTGAATATAGACAGGAGTTCCTGGCAGTGGAAGGCTAAGGACAGAGCTGTGTGGAGGAATCTGATCAGACCTAAATGAAACAATCATTGTCGCCCACAACAAACTGCAATGATGACGATGATGATGATGATCGCACAGCCCTAATTTACACACACAGTCACACACTGATAAGATAAGATAAGATAAGATAAGATAAGCCTTTATTAGTCCCACAACGGGGAAATTCCAGGATTGCAACAGCACAGGGATAGCAACACTCAGAGCAACAATCAGAAGGCAAGAAAAAACAAGCAAGCAAGAGCAGCTAATATACATATGTACATATTACTATAAAATATATATATACACACACACACACACAGACACACAGTGCAGAGCATTGTAGCTGGATGGAATAAATATATGAATATATGAACACACAGTGCAGAGCATTGTAGCTAGATGGAATAAATATGTAAATATATAAACACCCACAGTATGGAGCATTGCAGCTAGGTGGAATAAATATGCAAGTATATAAACACACACAGTGCGGAGCAATATAGCTAGATGGAATAATATGTAGATATATAAAAACACAGTGCGGAGCATTGTAGCTAGATGGAATAAATATATAGATATATAAATATAAACACACCCAGTGCAGATCATTGTAGCTAGATGGAATAAATATGTAAATATATAAACACACACAGTGCAGAGCATTGTTGCTAGGTGGGATGAAACAGCATAACCGTCTATTTAGTTATCCTACATGGTATGATTATGTGCCCATACATATTCTCACCCTCCATAGCGACCGGTATGTTCCTAGTTGTATGCCGGAGAGGACCATTGTGTAAGTCTATTGCATCTTTTGCATTCAAAAAAAAAAAAAAAACAAAAAACTATTAGTTTGTTACGTCTTTTTGCTATCTCTGCGAGCAGCCCTGCTTAGGTTGTACAGTCTGACAGCCGTTGGTAGGAAGGACCTACGAAACCTCTCGGTTGTGCACCTGGGATGATGTAGTCTGCTGCTAAATGAGCTCCTCAGTGCATCCAGTATGTCCTGCATAGGGTGGAACTCGGACTCCAGCAGAGATGACAGTTTAGCCACCGTCCTTCTCTCTCCTATCTCCTCCATCGGATCAAGGCGTTGCCCCAGGACAGAGCTAGCTTTCTTAATCAGTTTGTTCAGTCTCTTCCTATCGGCTGCAGTAATGCCACTGCCCCAGCAGACCACTCCAAAAGTGATGGCTGATGCCACCACCGTGTCATAGAATGACTTCAGCAGCGCCCCTTGTACACCAAAAGACCTGAGTCTCCTCAGCAGGAACAGCCTGCGCTGTCCCTTCTTGTAGAGTGCGTCAGTATTGTGTGACCAGTCTAGTTTATTGTTCAGATGAATACCCAGGTACTTGTAGGATGTCACCATCTCGATGTCTGTTCCCTGTATATTTACTGGTGCTGTGAGGGGGAGCTGCCATGCACAGGCACTGGCCTGACCCACCAGGATCAACTGGGGGTTCAGTGTCTTGCTCAAGGACACTTCGACATGCAGACTGCAGACAAAGTGGGAATCGAACTCCTGACCCTCTGATCAGTAGTCGGTTATACTACACCTACACCACAGCCGCAGGTATAGTGTGGCCAAAACACGGTAGACCAACACCAGCAGATGACATGGCTCCCCAAATCATCACTGACGGTGGAAACTTCAGACTGGACTGCAATCAACTTGGATTCTGTGCCTCTCCACTCTTCCTCCAGACTCTGGGACCTTGATTTCCAAATGAGAGGATTTGCACCTGATTTGAGGAGCCATGTCATCTGCTGGTGTTGGTCCACTGTGTTTTTACCAAGTCCAAAGTCAGCACAGCTGCCTACCAGGAAATTTTAGCACACTTCATGCTTCTCTCAGCTGACAAGCTTTATGGAGATGCTGATTTCATTTTCCAGAAGAACTTGGCACCAGTCCACATTGCTAAAAGTAACAAATGGATTAATGACCATGGTATTACTGTGCTTGATTGGACAACAAGCTTGCCTGAATCTATGGTTTACTGTCAAGAGGAAGATGAGAGACACCAGACCCAACAGTGCACAATTGATGAAGGCTGCTGTCAAAGTAAGCTGGGCTTCCATAACACCTCAGCAGTACCACAGACTGATTGTCTCCATGCCACACCGCACTGATGCAGTAATCCATGCAAAAGGAAGCCCAACCAAGTATTGGGTATGTACATGAACATACTTTTCAGTCAACTGCCCTGTCCTTGCTCCATCGTCCTGTGACAGCGTTGCTTCAGTATTCTGCTACTGAGTTCCTGCGGTTGCGGTTTCATCTGACTGTTCCCCCACCTGTGGCCCTTCATCTCCACACGGACATCGCTGTGCAGCCTTGCCGCAGATACATTCACCGAGGATCCCGTCGGAGCTTCAATTACAACAACAGTCATCCCATAAAATCCATTTGGTCCACAACTCGTCGTCCTCCCCGTAACACCGGCCGCGCTATTGACCACAGTGTGTTAGCCCACCTAGCTAGGTCGGCTAACTCCACTGTCAAAGAAGGTAACACCAGTCTCAACTTCGGTCTGTTTAATATTCGCTCACTCACGGACAAGGAACATCTCATCCAGGACCTTTTCTCAGACCGTAAGTTGGATTTTCTCTGTTTATGTGAAACGTGGCAACAGCCCAATGACTTTGCCTCTTTAAATGATTGCACTCCGCCGGGGTTTGTTTACACCTGCCAGCCCCAAGGCTCCGGCCATGGTGGGGGTGTTGCTATGGTTCACCGCAAGAGGTGGAAAGTCTTGCCAGTGTCTGCTCCAACTTTCCACTCATTTGAATATTCAGCATCACAACTCACTAGCATTATTCCCACCATTATCTGTACTGTTTATAGACCACCCAGGCCCAACAAGGACTTTTTAAATGACTTTGCAGCTCTCATCACTCAATTTTCCATAATATCTCCTAACTTGGTCATCCTTGGTGATTTTAATATTCACTTAGACAATGACAATAACACCTTTGCCAAAGATTTTACATCTTGCTTGGACAGTTTTGGACTCCATCAATATATTAATTTTCCTACCCACTGTAAAGGTCATATGTTGGACTTGGTTTGCTGTTCTGGTGTCACTCCCACTGACTGTAAATCTCATTTTATCCCCTTCTCTGACCATATGCTCATCTCCTTTAATATAAATTTACCAGTTTTCAAAACCAACCCTCCCCATTACATTACTTTCAGGAAAATTAGGGATATTAATCTTGACACCTTTTCATCTGCAAATAAATTGCCTCCCAGTTTACATAGCCATTCCACCCCTGATCAATTAGTCTCCCACTACAATAATAATCTACATAATCTTCTTAACACCTTTGCTCCACTGATACAGAGATCTGTTTCTTTCTCCTGCTCTGCACCCTGGTATACTCCCTTCCTATGTGAACTCAAGACCAAAGGACGTCAACTGGAACGCCTTTTCAAGAAAACTGGACTAACCATTCACAAAGAAATGTACAATAATCATGTCTTGCTCTACAAAGACTCCATTGCATCAGTTAAATCTACATACTACTCTGATCTAATCTCCGTCAATAAAGGCAACTCAAAGGCACTCTTTTCTCTCCTCAGCAATGCCACAAGGCCCCCAGACTCACTCCCCTCGCATATGCACTCACCCAGCCTCTGCAACTGTCTCATGTCATTCTTTACTTCCAAAATCTCCAATATCCATCTACAGCTTATGTCTCATGGAGCTGTAGTTTCTGGAGTGGATTCCCTGATTTCTTTTCCGTCCGTTATTCATTCCTTCTCAAGTTTTACACTTCCCTCATTAACAGATATATCCCAGCTAATTCACAAATCCAAATCATCCACTTGTCAGCTTGACCCCCCTCCCTACTGTCCTTGTTAAAGCCTTCCTTCCCTCACTGGCTCCTTTGATTACCACCATTAATCACTCTTCCTTCAATACTGGAATTGTTCCGTCACCACTCAAAACAGCTGCTGTTACACCTCTACTTAAAAAACCTGGTGCAGACTCATCTGATTTTAATAACTTCCAACCAATCTCTAATCTCCCCTTCATCTTTAAGATTCAAGATTCAAGATTTAAGATTGCCTCTCAGCTCCACAGTCACCTCAGTAATAATAAGCTTTATGAACAGTTCCAGTCCAGTTTCCGCACCCTCCATAGTACAGAAACAGCATTGATCAAAATCATGAACGACCTCCTGATGGCTGCAGATTCTGGCTTACTCACCATACTCATTCTCCTAGATCTCACCGCGACCTTTGACACCATTTCTCATAGCACCCTCCTAAATAGACTGGCTTCCATTGGTATCACCCGCACTCCCCTCACTTGGCTCACTTCATATCTCTCCGGCCCCACTCAGTTCATCCAAATCAAATCCCACACCTTGAGTTTGTTCCCCATTTCTGCAGGTGTTCCCCAGGGCTCTGTCATGGGGCCCCTTCTCTTCATTATTTACATTCTTCCACTTGGTTACATTTTCCATAAATACAATATTCATTTCCATTGTTATGTGGATGACACCCAGATCTACCTTTCCTCTAAACCCAACTCCACACTGCCACCAACCTCTCTTCTTGACCTGATTATATGCCGCTAGAAATGAAGTGTGCCTTAGTAATTATCGTCTACGTCCCTCCTTCAGCTGACGCAGCGGTGGCCTATGACGTCATCAGCTCCACTGCGGCTACATTACTGGAGAAGCACCCAGATGCATTCATGGCCATCACAGGTGAATTTAATCATATCTCAGTGGGAAAAACACTACCAAACTTTCACCAGTTTGTTGACTGTCCCACCAGAGAAAACAAAACACTGGATTTATTGTATGCCAATGTCAGAGATGCATATAGTGCCACAGCTCTACCCCCCATTGGCAAATCAGATCACTGCATGGTCATGTTAACACCCAAGTACGTTCCCCTTGTGCAAAGGCAGCCTACTTATACACGGACTGTGAGGAGGTGGACACAGGAGGCTGCTGATGCACTACAGGACTGCTTTGAGACGACAGACTGGAGCATACTCTGTTAACCACATGGGGTGGACATAGACAGTATGACTGACTGCATCACAGAATACATTAGATTCTGTGAAGACATTACCATGCCAGCTCAGACTATACACTGCTTCTCTAACAACAGACAATGGGTCATGAGTGACCTGAAAGCACTTCTGAACAAAATGAAGAGAGCTTTTAGGGCTGGAGACAAGGAGAAGCTGAGAGGAGTGCAGCTTGAGCTGAGAGAAGTGCTGAGGAGACGCAAGGACAATTATAGGAAGAAGTTGGAAGACAAACTCAGGCAAACCAACACTAAAGATGTGTGGGAGGGAATGAAGCAAATAACTGTGTGCAAGGGGAGAGCCAGGCAGCCATCTAGGAGCCTGGAGAGAGCTGAAGAACTGAATCTGTTTTTTAATAGGTTCAACTCACAGTCTGTCACCCCAGCAACACAACCAGACCCCCACGCACCCCTCACCACCCACCCCTCCTGTGCAGAACCTCTCTCCATCTCCCCCCCTCCTCCTCCTCAGGGGGCACCAGGACCCTCCCTCACTTCACGGTGACTACAGACCAGGTGGAGAAACAGCTGGAGAGACTCCGTCAGCGGAAGGCAGCGGGCCCTGATGGCATCTCTGCAAGGACCCTGAGGACCTGTCCCAACCAACTAGCTCCGGTACTGAAACACCTGTACAACCTGAGCCTGAGTCTGGAGAGAGTACTGGTGCTGTGGAAGACATCCTGCCTGGTTCCTGTCCCCAAGAAGCCATCTCCATCGGACCTGAACGACTATGGACCAGTTGCCCTCACAACTCATGTGATGAAGGTCCTGGAGAGACTGGTCTTAGCCCACCTGAGGCTGCAGGTGAAGACGTGGCTGGACCCTCTGCAGTTTGCATATCAGCCCCATTTAGGAGCTGAAGATGCTGTCATCTGCCTGCTGCAACGAGCACATCTGCACCTGGATGGTGGAGGAGACACTGTGAGAATCACATTCTTTGATTTCTCCAGTGCCTTTAACACCATCCAGCCACTGCTGCTGGGTGAGAAGCTGCGGGTGATGGGGGTCTACAGCTCTGTGATCTCTTGGATTACTGACTACCTGACAGGCAGTCCACAGCTTGTCCGGCTGGGCAATGTCTTGTCTGGAGTGGTGGCTAGTGATACGGGAGCTCCACAGGGGACTGTGCTCTCTCAAAAACAGTAAAAAAAAATCTGAACTGCTTCAAATTAATTAGATATTACATACCTTACGAAGCAGCTGTATTGTATATGCATTCTATGGTTTTCTCTCATATATCATACTGTTTGACAGTCTGGGCTCAAGCAGCCCCTTCCACAATAAGACATATAGGTTCATTATATAATCAAACCCTAAAAATCTTGGACAAAAAGCCCATTAGGTGGCATCACTGTAATATTTTAAAAAAAGTACAACCTATTGAGTTTTGAGAGTTTCACTGACCTCTGTTTTCTGAAATTAACTTTCAAATGTTTCCATAAATCAGCACCCAAGCCACTTGCTGGCTTCATCCAAAGACAGGACAGCAGCAGAGCCACCAGGAGTTCTGCTAACAATAACTGTAAAATATTCCACCGCAGAACCACATTTGGACAAACAGCTTAATGCCAAATGAAATTAAAATAATAACGGACTTTAAAACATTCACTAAAAAGGTTAAAAACTGGCTGAAAAATAAACAAGAATGTACCCATGTATGAAATGATTGTTTGCAGGGTGAGAGTGAATGAAGGGAAGGAATGAATGTGTTTGTTTATAGTGAGTGACGAAGGGAGAGAGGCCTGAAATAGGCAAATGTGTGTCAGGTTGTTATATTTGTGTATTTATAATATTTATAATATTTATAATATTTATAATTGTGTATTTATAATCTTTTTTGCATTGATGTATGTGGTTATTGTGTATTTTTTTTTTTTTTTTACTTGATTCTCTTTTCTAAAGCCCATCCAGGGACAAGAGTTGCAAATTAGCTAATAGCTATACACTCTTTGTGCAACACATCAGATTGATTGTCATTGATTAATTGTCTATGTTTATTGCACTGTCCCTGTCAAATAAACAAATCTATCTATCTTTTCTCTTTACCTTATACACCACTGACTTTCAGTACAACACTGAGTCATGCCACCTGCAGAAATTCTCTGACGACTCAGCTGTTGTGGGGTGTATAAGAGGAGGAGAGGAAGGGGAGTACAGGGCACTGGTAGACAGATTTGTGGAGTGGATGGAGCAGAATCACCTGAGGTTGAATGTCAGCAAGACCAGAGAGATGGTGATTGATTTCAGGAAGAGGAAGATGCCTTCTCAGCCACTGCATATTAGGCGGGAGGATGTGGGAGTGGTTGAGGACTACAAATATCTGGGTGTCAGGATCAGCAGCGGTTTGGACTGGAGAGCCAACACCGATGCTGCGCACAAGAAGGGGATGAACAGACTCTACTTCCTGAGGAAGCTGAGATCCTTCAACGTGTGCAGCAGGATGCTGGAGCTTTTCTACCAGACTGTTGTCACCAGTGCCATCTTCTTTGCTGCTGTCTGTTGGGGTAGCAGTATCAGGGTCAGAGACACCAACAGACTTGACAAGATTATCAAGAGGGCTGGCTCTGTAATTGGTCTCAGACCGGAGACCTTTGAGACAGTGGTGGAGAGGAGAACACTAAATAAAATGCAATCCATCATGGACAGTCCTGATCACCCCCTCTTTGACATTCATTCCGTATCTTTATTTTGGATAGATTAAAAGTAAAGATTAAAAAAGGAAACAGAACAATATAAGAAAGGGGGGAAAAATCCAGCAAGGTCAAATCAAACAATAACTCCTCTGATTATACAGTTCAGCATAAGTTATCCGAAATGGGTGATGGCTGAAGCCGCAGCTTATATTGCCCACCCATATTCCATCCAAGAATCCAAAAGCAAAACAAAACAAGAGCGATTACAATTCAGAACAAAGCTAAGACAAAACGTGACAAAAAAAACTAAGCAACAACACAACACAGACTGGATATGACAATCCTTATGTGATTTTACATGTCATCTTGTATATATGTTTGGAGTATTTCTTCCTTTAGTTTTTGTTTAAATTGTCCAAGCGTTGTACATGATTTTAATTCAGGTCCAAAAGTGTTCCACAATCTGACTCCTTGCACTGAAATACAGTGTTGCTTGGTGGTAGTTCTCACTGAGGGTTTTTGAAATATACATGTTCCTCTGAAATGATATTGTTTCTCCCTTATTTGGAACAACTTTTGGATATTTGTGGGCAGTGATAGGTTCTTTACTTTAAACATAATTACTGCAGTTTTAAAGTCAACCAGATCTTTCAACTTGAGAGCTTTTAATTTAAGAAAAAGTGGGTTTGTTGGTTCCCTGTAAGCAGCTTTGTTTATTATTCTAATAGCTCTCTTCTGAAGCATAAAGACTGGATATATGTTTGTTTTATATGTATTTCCCCATACTTCAGTACAATATGTCATGCATGGGAGTATTAATAAATGATACAAAGTATATAATGTGGGTTGATTCAGCAAATATTTCACTCTTTGTAGTATTGCAATTGATTTAGATATTTTACCTTTAATATAATTAATATGTGACTTCCAACACAGTTTATTATCAATTATTACTCCAAGAAATTTAGTTTCAGATACCCTTTCAATCTCTACACCATTTACACTGAGTTTAGATACTAAGTTGTTGTGATGGTTGTTAAAAACTATAAATTTTGTCTTACTTAAATTGAGCGTTAATTTGTTTGAATCAAACCACAGTTTAAGCTTTCCTAATTCCTTTCAGAGTGTATCCAAAAGTTGTTCCAAATTGCTTCCACTGCATAATAAATTAGTGTCATCGGCAAACAATATTAAATCCATTTTTTCCGAGACTTTACATATATATATTGAATAACAGTGGCCCCAAAACTGAACCCTGTGGGACTCCACAAGTAACCTTCAGTAACTGTGAGTTTTTGTTACCAACACATACATACTGATATCTATTCTTTAAGTAACTACATAACCAGAACAGTGCTACCCCCCTAATACCACAATTTTGTAGTTTCTTTAATAATAAATTATGATCCACTGTATCAAATGCTTTTTTAAGATCCAGGAATACCCCAACTGAATACTCTTTATTTTCAATGGCAGTTGATATTTTTTCTATAAATTCCATTAGAGCAAATGCAATTGTCCTCTTGTGTCTGAACCCATATTGCTGCTCACACAATAAATTATTCTTCATTATGAAGTTGTTGATTCTCTCACCAAATATTTTTTCAAGTATCTTGGAAAATTGCGGCAATAGTGAAATTGGTCTATAGTTTGAAAATTCCCCTCTGTCACCCGTCTTGTATATCGGAATTACTTTGGCTATTTTCATTGCATTGGGAAATATATACCTGTTTGGAGAGACAGGTTTCAAATATACGTCAGTGGTTTCACTAAACATTCCATAATAGTTTTGACTAAGAGCATGTCAATACCATCACAGTCCGTAGATGTTTTACTTTTAAACGATTTAACAATTTCAATGACCTCTCTCTTGTCTGTGTTCTTTATGAAAATGGAGTCTTTTATAGCAGTGTTTTTGCTAACTGTATCACCCGTAGGTGCCATAATGGGTATTTCTCGAGCCAAATTAGGACCAATGTTAACAAAAAAGTTATTAAATTCATCTGCAGGTGAGACTGCATTCACACTCTGAGTCGTTTTATTATTATTATTATTATTATTTTTTGAACAATTGGTTGGGTAGCTTATATTTCTATTTTTATTTCCAAGAATATTGTTAAATATTGTCCATGTATTTTTAATATTGTCTCTGTTTTTCTCCAGTTCTTTACTGTAATAGTCTCTTTTACTACATCTCATTATATATGTTAACTTATTTTTGTATGTTTTATACCGCTGCTCTGCTTCTTTTGTCCTTTTCTTTAGAAAAGCTTTATATAATAAATTTTTCTTACACGCCTTTTGTAATCCTTTGGTTAACCATGGCTTGTCGATAAATTTATGTTTTAGCTTTTTCTTTACTAATGGGCAATTTTTTTCATATAGAGTGGTTACAATGTTCATAAATGTGTCATAGGTGTAGAGGAGCTTGAAATAACGAGGCGATGTGATTCATAAACCAAAGTTTATTATCAGCTCCTCTAACAAGTCTCATCCTAGTGCAGCAGCAGAAGAAGGAAAAAGAGGCCGAACAGTTTCGGCTCTGTGAACTTATACTTGCACATAACAAAAGACATGCATATCAAAGGCTGACATCCCTCATTATCTTAATCTCCCCCATTGTCTTCGTACTCCTCTTCATGGCCCTGGGGGGATGAGGGCAGCTCCTCCGGTCTCCACCGCAGTGTCTGGGAAAGTCTTTGTTCTTACACTGGCGGGTGAGAGTCTTTGTCCTTTCTGAGGTGTGAAGTCGCCTTACATATGTAATCACCAAACATTCCCACATGCTTCAACATATGTAGGTTATGGAATATATGATTAATATAGCCCAGAGCCCCCCCAAACGACTAAGAAAAGGACAATAGAAAAATTCACAGTTTAAGATAATTACTATGACATACTAACTGCTACACCTCTTGCCACAGAAGAAACTTTCCAGCAGCCATGCTCCTAAGAGAGTTCAGTGGTAATCATAACAGCATAGTAAAATCACAAGTCAGTCCTAAACTGTTACAGCACAATTAGTGAACAACTGTTGAGTAGTTTGCATCAGTCCCTGTGCTGTCTGGGTTTTAATCTTCTCCCGAATCTGCTGTGGGTCCGCTTGGGCATCCTGCTGGGACCTTCCTGTAAGGAATCTGCAGCTTGGGGAGGAGAGTGATTAATTGTTCCCTGCAGGGGGGCTGAGTCTTTTCTCTTGGGGGGTCTACCCCGCCGGGGCGCTCTCGCCAACCGTGCAGGCTCGTCTCTCAACAAGAAGGCAGGTTTAAGTCTGTCAATGCTGACTGTTTCTTTTCTATCCCCAAAATCAAGCACAAAGTGTTTATCACCAGGTTCCAGCACTCTGAATGGCCCATCGTATGGTGGGCGGAAAGTTGGTTTTAAAGCTTCATGCCTAACAAAAACGAATTCAGCGTTTTTTAAAGCTTGGGGGACAAAAACCCGTGGAAAAGAGTGATGTGCCGGTCCGGGGAGAGAGTCCGGTCCGTTGCTGCCTAAAAACCTCGGGGCTGGAAGATGCCCTGGCTCTGGGTTCTCTGAGAGGTTGTGCAAAAACTAATTCTGCTGGAGAGGCGTCTAGATCCTCTTTAGGCGCAGCACGCAACCCCAATAGAACCCAGGGAAGTTTATTTACCCAATTTGTATCCGTTAGTGAGGCTCTGAGGGCGGCCTTTAAAGACCTGTGAAAACGCTCGCATAACCCATTAGCTTGAGGGTGATAAGCGGTGGTGCGGTGAATTGTCGCCCCTAAGCTGCTGGACATGGCTGACCAAAGCTCCGAGACAAATTGAGGCCCCCTATCGGACGTGATGTCCAATGGGACGCCGAAACGTGCCACCCAGTTTGTCAAAAAAACGCGAGCGACTTCCTCCGCTGTGATTGATGCCAGAGGGACTGCCTCTGGCCAGTGCGTGGTGCGGTCTATCATTGTTATCAGGTGTGTGAAACCTTGGGAGGAAGGTAGTGGCCCCACGAGGTTGACATGAACGTGGTCGAACCTTCTAGCAGGGATTGGAAAAGGCTCCAGAGGGGCTTTTGTGTGTTTGTGTATTTTGGCGCGCTGACAAGAAATGCAAGTTTTTGCCCATTCTTTTATGTTTTTGCGCAGGCCAGGCCACACAAACTTTTCGGCGACCATTTTAACCGAGGCACGCACACCTGGGTGCGAGAGGGAGTGAATTGAGTCGAAAATACGGTGGCGCCATGTAGCTGGGACTAACGGGCGAGGTCAGCCGGTTGAAATATCGCATATTAGGGGGGGCACGCCGTCGCGTAAACCCCTTTCCTCCAGCCTTAACCCTGTTGGTCCAGACAAGAGTGCGCGCACGTCCGCGTCACTGCTTTGTTCCTCTGCCATGGCTGCATAATTTATCCCTGCATGGATTGGGGCCGCGTATGTGTCCGCGTTGGTGAAGAGTTCCGCGGCTGGGGTAGTATAATCTGTCTCCTCTGACGATGTCACAGCGCGAGAGAGGCAGTCTGCTACCACGTTAAGTTTGCCTGCCACATGTCGAATGTCTGTGGTGAACTCTGAAATTGCAGCCAGCTGTCTTTGTTGCCTGCCTGACCA
Organism: Pholidichthys leucotaenia; assembly: GCA_020510985.1. NCBI lineage: Eukaryota > Metazoa > Chordata > Actinopteri > Cichliformes > Pholidichthyidae > Pholidichthys > Pholidichthys leucotaenia. The sequence goes on from CM035843.1 coordinate 97,854,678, forward strand.
CGGTTCGGAAATTTTAGCCATAGCAAAGGTGAGCGGTTTGTGGTCTACAAAAGCCGTGAAACTCCGCCCTTCTAACCAGAACTGGAAGTGGCAGATGGATAAATGAAGCGCTAGCAGCTCCCTGTCAAAAGTGCTGTATTTACGCTCGGTTTGGTTTAGCGATTTGCTGAAGAATGCCAAAGGTTGCCAGATTCCGCTGACATGTTGTTCTACAACTGCCCCTATAGCCAGGTCCGAAGCATCTGTGGTTAGCGCAATGCGGGCCGAGGGATCAGGGTGAACCAACAATGTGTCATTAGCTAGGGCGCTTTTTACTTCCGCGAAGGCGTGTTCGCGCTCCGGGGTCCATTCGACCGCGTTGGAAGCTTTCTGTTTTCTGAGCGCATCATATAGGGGCTGCATGAGCTGAGCTGCGTGGGGGAGGAAACGGTTGTAAAAATTAACCATTCCTAAAAATTCTTGCAGCGATTTGACCGTTTGTGGCCGTGGGAAACTTTTTATAGCGTGAACTTTGTCTGGAAGTGGGACTACCCCCTTTGGAGAAACTCTGTGTCCTAAAAAATCAATTTGTGACACACCGAATTTGCATTTGGCTGGATTGATTATTAACCCGTGTTCTTCTAGCCTCTGAAAAACTATAGTGAGATGCTGCTCGTGTTCTTCCTCAGACGGGCTGGCTACCAGCATGTTGTCGAGGTAGACGAAAACAAAAGGGAGGTCGCGTAATACTGCGTCCATCATCCGCTGAAAGGTTTGAGCCGCGCCTTTGAAGCCGAAAGGCATCCGCAAAAATTCAAAAAGGCCGAAAGGGGTTATTACAGCTGTTTTAGGAATGTCCTCTGCTCGAACTGGGACTTGATGATAACCGCGGACCAGGTCTATTTTTGAAAAAATGCGCGCACCCGCCAGGTGCAGTGAAAAATCCTGAATGTGAGGAATTGGGTAGCGGTCATGCGCTGTTGCATTGTTTAATCTGCGGTAATCGCCGCACGGTCTCCAAGAACCGTCGGATTTCGGAACCATGTGAAGTGGTGAGGCCCAGGAGCTTTTCGAGCGTCTGATAATGCCTAATTTTTCAAGGGTGGTAAACTCGTCCCGAGCTATGGCGAGCTTGGCCGCGTCTAAGCGCCGAGCTTTGGCAAATACGGGTGGGCCCGTTGTAGGAATAAAATGTTCAACCCCGTGTTTAGCCACTGTAGCTGAGAATTTGGGAATTGTGAGTGCTGGAAATTGGGTGAGGAGTTGATCAAACTTACCTCCTGCTGTGGTGACGCTAGCCTGCACGGGTGGTGGAGAAAGTCGGGCTGAGCAGGGAATAGAAGCAAAGGACAGTGCATTAACCAAGCGCCTGTTCGCTAGATCAACTAATAACCCATGTGCACACAAAAAATCTGCGCCTAACAAGTTAAAACTCACTGCCGCTACAACAAATGTCCATCTGTAGTTGCGGCCGTGGATGCCGAGGTGCAGGCTCTTTTCACCAAAAGTGTCGATGATGGAGCCGTTGGCTGCCACCGCTCCATTGCCCCGGGTGCCCATGGCCCGGTCTGCTTGTGAGGGCATGACAAAACTTAGTTGAGCTCCCGTGTCGATAAGGAACCGCTTGCCGGTGTGTCTGTCCGTCACATATAAAAGCTTGCTTTTTTCGCCGAGAACCACCGCTGTTAACGGCTCTCGGCTTCGGCGTTTTCCGGAAATTGTGAATTTGCAGGGGGGAACGCATTTGTAAGCCTTCTCGGCGAAGCGGTGGTGGTAATAACAAACGTCGCTCCGTCTGTTGCGTCCTGGGCGTGTCGCTGTCACCGCGGGCTGGCTCTGCTCAGTGATTTGTGGCTCCTCGTGGCTCCGGACGTCAGTGTTGAGGTCTGCGGATGCTGCTGTGGGTGTCTGCTCCTTGCAGGCGTTGACGAGCCGTTGAGCTTTGTGAGCTAGCGTGCGGAAGTCTTGCTGGGTGCTGCATCGCATGTTGGCCAGCGTCCCTCTCATGTGTGGCGGCAGTGTACTGAGGAATATGAAATGGAAGAGGAAGTTGTCATTGTCCTCTTCTTTAAGTTGCAGCAAGTCCTCCATGAGGGCCTTGGGTCTGCATCCTCTGTGGCCATAGACCGCCAAGATCCTCTCAGCTCTCTCCTCGGCTGAAGGGACGTAATTTGCCACGATGGTCGCTTTCAGTTCTTCATATTTGTCCTGGGCCGGCGGCCGCTGGATTATGCTCTGCGCACATCTCGAAGTGGCGGCGTTGAGTTTGGCGACGATGTGATAGAACTTTGTATCGTCAGCCATGATGCCCACAAGTGCAAACTGGGCTTCAGCTTGCTGAAACCACGAGGTGGGGTCCTCTTGCCAGAAGTCCGGCAGGTTGATGGTGACGGCGTTTGTGTAGACCGTCACTGATGTGTCCGCAGGGTGAGAGTGCCTTGCTTCGGCTCTCTCCGCGGCGCTGGTGCTCGGTTGAGCCCTCTCTATCACTTCTGCCGTGGGGGAACGTCGTCCATCTGTTCCCCTGTCTGCATGGGCGCCGGCGTCTGCCTGGGTCATCACAGATGAGTCGATTGCGGGGGAACGCCTCTGGTCCGTTCTCGCGTAAGGGTCACCAGTGTAGAGGAGCTTGAAATAACGAGGCGATGTGATTCATAAACCAAAGTTTATTATCAGCTCCTCTAACAAGTCTCATCCTAGTGCAGCAGCAGAAGAAGGAAAAAGAGGCCGAACAGTTTCGGCTCTGTGAACTTATACTTGCACATAACAAAAGACATGCATATCAAAGGCTGACATCCCTCATTATCTTAATCTCCCCCATTGTCTTCGCACTCCTCCTCATGGCCCTGGGGGGATGAGGGCAGCTCCTCCGGTCTCCACCGCAGTGTCTGGGAAAGTCTTTGTTCTTACACTGGCGGGTGAGAGTCTTTGTCCTTTCTGAGGTGTGAAGTCGCCTTACATATGTAATCACCAAACATTCCCACATGCTTCAACATATGTAGGTTATGGAATATATGATTAATATAGCCCACAATAGGCTTCATTTAGATCTGATACATAGACTTTTGTCCAGTCTTGCTTCAGCAAGTCTTCTTTAAAAGAACTGATTACATTTTGTGATTTGTATCTGAAAGATTTTAAAGTTTTTCTGTATTGGCCCCCGTGTGGCTATGGATAAGTGCAAAGACTGCAAAGACTCTCACTTCCGCCCTCCAAAGAGAGCAGTCGCATTTTTTCTCTGCTCCCGCTCCCTGTCTCTCCCTCCCTAACTGACTGGATCCCAGCTTGCTATTGTCTGTGTCTGCGTGTCTCTCTACTGCTGATTCATCGAACGAAAATTATGGATTTAATAAGCTGGGCTTTGAACGCAATCGACACTGTGTTTTCAACGAGGAAATCAGGTCCGGGGGAGCCTATTTGTCCCGCAGGGACTGCTGCTGCGGGTTACATTAAGGATACAAGCAATTGGAAACTCTTGTGTCTGTGTGATCTTTCTATTGAAGATATTGAAGATTTATATCTATTCGGAGCAATGGTCACCGGAATTCTACTGATCGGTCTTGGGATTGTTCTGGTGCACCGCAAATTGAAGAAGATGGACAGAGCTTATCAAAAAGCGGACCCAGCGAAGCTCTCTCATCAATTCGACCAACTGGGCAGGACTCTGACAGCGGCCAATGGAGAACTGTACAGGAAAATGGATTACATCACGATTACGCTGAGAGCTGTTCACGACTCGATTTCAAAGTCTGGCAGTGATGGATCTGGAGCACTGAATCCGTAAGAGAATGGAAAGTTTTTTCTCTGAAGTCAGTGCTATTCGACCTGTTTTTCGGCACCCTCAGCACTCAGTCCTCCTGATGATCAACAGTATAATTGTTTTCATAACATTGGCGGACAGTATCTGACTCTCAAGGACAGCTGCCTGGCTCAGATTATTCCATCTGCCGTGCTCAAGGACACGTGCCTTTGCCTTAGACACTAGTCATAACATCTGCTGAGAGAGAGACTATTGCTGTTCTCCTATACTGATTTGCACTGATTGCATCCAACACACATACAACTGACCCATTTATACTGACGAAGACATATTCATTCACTGCTCTCTCTGTGTCATTGTGTGGATTCTATTGTCTGCTAATTGTGCATTGAGTTTTTTTCTTGTAATCACAATATCGGTCATATACAGTGGGGCAAAAAAGTATTTAGTCAGCCACCAATTGTGCAAGTTCTCCCACTTAAAAGATGAGAGAGGTCTCCAATTTTCATCATAGGTATACCTCAACTATGAGAGACAAAATGAGAAAAAAAAAATCCAGAAAATCACATTGAAGGATTTTTAATTAATTAATTGGTAAATTCCTCAGTAAAATAAGTATTTGGTCACCTACAAACAAGCAAGATTTCTGGCTCTCACAGACCTGTAACTTCTTCTTTAAGAGGCTCCTCTGTCCTCCACTCGTTACCTGTATTAATGGCACCTGTTTGAACTCGTTATCAGTATAAAAGACACCTGTCCACAACCTCAAACAGTCAGACTCCAAACTCCACTATGGCCAAGACCAAAGAGCTGTCAAAGGACACCAGAAACAAAACTGTAGACCTGCACCAGGCTGGGAAGACTGAATCTGCAATAGGTAAGCAGCTTGCTGTGAAGAAATCAACTGTGGGAGCAATTATTAGAAAATGGAAAACATACAAGACCACTAATATTCTCCCTCGATCTGGGGCTCCACGCAAGATCTCACCCCATGGGGTCAAAATTATCACGAGAACGGTGAGCAAAAATCCCAGAACCACATGGGGGGACCTAGTGAATGACCTGCAGAGAGCTGGGACCAAAGTAACAAAGACTACATCAGAAACACACTACGCTGCCAGGGACTCAAATCCTGCAGTGCCAGACGTGTCCCCCTGCTTAAGCCAGTACATGTCCAGGCCCGTCTGAAGTTTGCTAGAGAGCATTTGGATGATCCAGAAGAGGATTGGGAGAATGTCATATGGTCAGATGAAACCAAAATACAACTTTATTGTAAAAACTCAACTTGTCGTGTTTGGAGGAGAAAGAACACCATACCTACTGTGAAGCATGGGGGTGGAAACATCATACTTTGGGGATGTTTTTCTGCAAAGGGACCAGGACGACTGATCCGTGTAAAGGAAAGAATGAATGGGGCCATGTATCATGAGATTTTGAGTGAAAACCTCCTTCCATCAGCAATGGCATTGAAGATGAAACGTGGCTGGGTCTTTCAGCATGACAATGATCCCAAACACACCGCCCGGGCAACGAAGGGGTGGCTTCGTAAGAAGCATTTCAAGGTCCTGGAGTGGCCTAGCCAGTCTCCAGATCTCAACCCCATAGAAAATCTTTGGAGGGAGTTGAAAGTCTGTGTTGCCCAGCGACAGCCCCAAAACATCACTGCTCTAGAGGAGATCTGCATGGAGGAATGGGCCAAAATACCAGCAACAGTGTGTGAAAACCTTGTGAAAACTTACAGAAAACGTTTGACCTCTGTCATTGCCAACAAAGGGTATATAACAAAGTATTGAGATGAACTTTTGTTATTGACCAAATACTTATTTTACTGAGGAATTTACCAATTAATTCATTAAAAATCCTTCAATGTGATTTTCTGGATTTTTTTTTCTTATTTTGTCTCTCATCGTTGAGGTATACCTATGATGAAAATTGGAGACCTCTCTCATCTTTTAAGTGGGAGAACTTGCACAATTGGTGGCTGACTAAATACTTTTTTACCCCACTGTAAATGAACTTTATTTTGATAAACAATGCTTTTTTCTCTCTCCTATTGTGTCCCCTCCCCCCCCTCGCCTTCTATCCCCCTCCTGTTGACAGGCGCCTCCATGGCTTGCCGCGTCATTGGGAATGTCATCTATGACGTTTCCATTGTCAAGTCAAATTCCTCGTATATTTACCTGTTTATTTACTTGTAAATGTGCTTGGCAATAAACTTATTCTGATTCTGATTCTGGACTGGCAAATGGTCACTTATATCATTTATCAATAATCCACTTTCTATTTTCTTATCAATAATATTAACAAACAGGTTATCAATAAGTGTAGCAGTGTGAACTGTGATTCTACTGGGATGTGTTATTGTGGGATATAGACTCATACTGTACATAGAATTCATGAACTCTGTAATTACATTTTGTTGAAATGGATTTAGTAAATCAATATTGAAATCTCCACAAATTACAACCATTTTCTTACTAGTAATATTATTGTACAGCTCAACTAATTTATCTCTGAATGTCTCAATGCAAGTTCCCGGCATTCTATATATACAACTTATAATTAGATTTTTTGTTTTATCTTGGTCAATCTCAACAGTAATACACTCCAGAATCCCTGGTAGTGCAAAGGACATTCCATTTACAAGCTTACACCTATACAGGTCATCAATATACAGAGCAACACCACCACCCTTTTTTTGAGATCTGTTAATATGAAACATTTGATATCCCTCTATTGCCATCAGAGGAGCATGCTCTTCATTAAGCCAAGTTTCAGAGACTGCGATAGCTGTAAATTTTCTGTCTAGCTGTTTTAAATAGTCCTGAATCTGTGGAAAGTTTTTGTTAAGACTTCTGCTGTTGAAGTGTATTATTGATAGTTTACCATCTAGTTGCACTTGACTTTTGAATTGCTTTTCAGTGTAATATTCACAATGATTATGAATATTATTGAAAAAGTGGTTATCAGGATCAATATTATCCTCCATCTCTTGTAGTTTATGTTCAGCATAATGGCATATTTTCAGAGTTTGAATTTCCTCTCTCTGTGTCAAATGACTTCCTCCAACCGGGGATAATTGATGTCTACTCAAGTCTGTCATAAGTTTTTTGTTTGTTTGTTTGTTTGTTTTTTGTTTTTTTTTTAAAGTATATTGACATGGTATGTCACAAAAGAAGTATTCTTACCGTGTGTATGGATATAGATTATCATAGTCTCTTAATTTTCTTAATCAGTGTTCATCTATATTTATTTAAGTCAGTAAAATCTCTGATCATTATGGTCTTCGCTTCCTCAGGTGTTCCATTAAGTTTGATCCAAACTCTACAATTTCTTGTCCATGTTGCCTGTCTTATTTTGTCTTTTCAGCATCTGTGCTTGCCGTGCTATTTCAGCATTAGTCTTTGTTAAATGTTCATTTAGGTAAACTTCTGTTCCCCGGAGCTTTCTGGCCTGCCTCAGTATGTCACTCTTTACCCTTCTGTTCACAAAGCGCATCACAGTTGATTTCTTTGTTTTATTATCTTTTCTGGGTAAAGTATGACAGGCTGAAATTGCATTTACTTCAACCTTTATGTTTCTGCTTTCAAGGAACTGAAGCACCTGGTTTTCCAGGGAGACTGATTCACTCAGGGGAGCCTCCTCACCTCTCATTCCTGCTGTAACATTGGCATATGATTGATATTTAATGTCTAGTCCACTTACAATTAGATCATCCATATGAGAATATTGTTTAAGATCCTCGACGTGTTGCTCCAAGTCTGCAATTTTTTTGTCTTTTTCCTTAATTGTTAATTTTAATTCTCGGACTTCCTCCATTAGCCCTAATAGTTTAGATTGTTGACTGGCCACTTTGGTCAGTTCTTCTAACAAGAAGTTCAGAGATTTTTTTATCTCTTCCATTTCCTCCTTCTTTGGTGGCATTTTTACTGACCTGTTGGTAGTAAAATGATCTCTGCTGATGTCGCCGGTATCCGATCCAACCGACCGACCGACCTCGAATCCAGCTGGGGCCTCAACTAGCCCCCTCCGCTGCTAGTCCCGCTGTAATTGAGCTCCTGTCCAGCTGGGGTGCCGGCAGCTCCTCCACCGAGCCCCGCTGCCCACCGCCACTGTAGTTGAGCTCCGAGCTCGTCCAGGTGAACAGATGCCACAGCCACGTCCCCTCCACCACACACTAGACAGACAGCAAAGCACTTTCTCCAGTAGACTACTACAGTTTTGCTGTCAAACGGCCAGGTACAGGAAATCTTCCCTGCCACATGCAATTTCACTGTACAATAACTCACTATGATGTTGTATTCTGGTCATAGCTATGCTGCCACACTGCACCTTACAGACTAACTGGTACCTCATATTTTCACTCTGCTCCTGATAGTCCTTCTTTGTGCAATGGGATGATTCATGTGTTTATAAGGGTCATCACATATTAAGCTATGATGTATATAGGTTTTATAGTCGTGGTAGTTTTTACTTTCCACGGGTAATCCATTTGTCTGTCGTGTGTGTTTCTGTTGTTTGGTTGTCTTCTGTCATGCTGCTGTTACACTGTAATTTCCCAGTTTGAGATCAATAAAGTATATCTATCTATCTATCTTTCGATCGATCTATTCTTGATTGTCTTTCTGAAATTAAATCATGGTTTACCTCTAATTTCCTCATAGTCAATGGCAATAAAACAGAAATTTTACTTGTTGGTACACCCTCCATTTTAACCAAATCCTCCAGTTTCTCCATTGATATTAATAACTCTCCCATTTGCCCTTCCCCTCAGGTTAAGAGCCTGGGTGTCATCCTCGACAGCACTTCATCATTCCAGTCTCATACCAATAATATAAGAGATAAGATAAGATAAGATAAGATAAGCCTTTATTAGTTCCACAACGGGGAAATTCCAGGATTGCAACAGCACAGGGATAGCAACACTCAGAGCAACAATCAGAAGGCAAGAAAACAAAAACAAGCGAGCAAGAGCAGCTAATATACATATGTACATATTACTATAAAATATATATATACACACACACAGACACACAGTGCAGAGCATTGTAGCTGGATGGAATAAATATATGAATATATAAACACACAGTGCAGAGCATTGTAGCTAGATGGAATAAATATGTAAATATATAAACACCCACAGTACGGAGCATTGCAGCTAGGTGGAATAAATATGTAAGTATATAAACACACACAGTGCGGAGCATTGTAGCTAGATGGAATAAATATATAGATATATAAAAACACAGCGCGGAGCATTGTAGCTAGATGGAATAAATATATAGATATATAAATATGAACACACCCAGTGCTGAGCATTGTAGCTAGATGGAATAAATATGTAAATATATAAACACACACAGTGCAGAGCATTGTTGCTAGATGGGATGAAACAGCATAACCCTCTACTTAGTTATCCTACATGGTATGATTATGTGCCCATACATATTCTCACCCTCCATAGCGACCGGTATTTTCCTAGTTGTATGCCGGAGGGGACCATTGTGTAAGTCTATTGCATCTTTTGCATTTAAAAACTATTAGTTTGTTACGTCTTTTTGCTATCTCTGCGAGCAGCCCTGCTTAGGTTGTACAGTCTGACAGCCGTTGGTAGGAAGGACCTACGAAACCTCTCGGTTGTGCACCTGGGATGATGTAGTCTGCTGCTAAATGAGCTCCTCAGTGCATTCAGTACGTCCTGCATAGGGTGGAACTCGGACTCCAGCAGAGATGACAGTTTAGCCACTGTCCTTCTCTCTCCTATCTCCTCCACCGGATCAAGGCGCTGCCCCAGGACAGAGCTAGCTTTCTTAATCAGTTTGTTCAGTCTCTTCCTATCGGCTGCTGTAATGCCACTGCCCCAGCAGACCACTCCAAAAGTGATGGCTGATGCCACCACCGTGTCATAGAATGTCTTCAGCAGCGCCCCTTGTACACCAAAAGACCTGAGTCTCCTCAGCAGGAACAGCCTGCGCTGTCCCTTCTTGTAGAGTGCGTCAGTATTGTGTGACCAGTCTAGTTTATTGTTCAGATGAACACCCAGGTACTTATAGGATGTCACCATCTCGATGTCTGTTCCCTGTATATTTACTGGTGCTGTGAGGGGCTGCCCATGCCTGCGGCAGTCCACCACCAGCTCCTTAGTTTTCCTTGCGTTGATCTGGAGGCAGTTCCGATGGCACCAGTCTACAAAGTCCTGGATAAGCCCTCTGTACTCAGCTTCATCTCCATTGGAGATGAGGCCAACGATCGCAGAGTCATCAGAGAACTTCTGTAGATGGCAGTGTGTTGTGTTGTGTGAGAAGTCCGCAGTATAAAGAGTGAACAGGAAGGGAGCCAGCACCGTTCCCTGGGGGGCCCCCGTGCTACTGATGATCGTGTCGGACACACAGTCCCGGGTTCTCACAAACTGAGGCCGGTTCGTGAGGTAGTCCAGGATCCAAGATGACAGGTGCTGGTCTACCCCTGCGCGCAGCAGCTTGTCCTTCAGGATCATCGGTTGGATGGTGTTGAAAGCACTGGAGAAGTCAAAGAACATGATCCTCACCATATTCCCGGGCTTCTCCAGGTGGGACAGAGAACGGTGAAGGAGGAAGATCACCGCATCCTCCACCCCAATGCCATGCTGGTAGGCGAACTGGAGTGGATCCATCGCTGGTTCCACCAGGGGGCGGAGGTGAGCAAGGAGCAGTCTCTCCAGGGTCTTCATCAAGTGGGACGTCAAGGCCACCGGTCTGTAGCTGTTCAGGTCTTTGGGGTGGGAAGTTTTTGGTACAGGTACCACACAAGATGTTTTCCACAGCTGTGGTACCCTCCCCAGCTTCAGGCTCAGGTTGAAGATGTACGTCACAATCCCACACAGCTGGTCTGCACAGGACTTGAGGAGCTTTGCGCTGATGCCGTCCGGTCCCGACGCCTTCCTCGCCTTGATCTTCCTCAGCTCCGTCCTCACCTGGGTCCTGGTCAGGGTCAGGATGGGGGGCTGTGTGTTGGGGGTGGGGGGGTGTTGGTGGAGTGGGGAGTGGGCAGCAGGACTTGATTTCTTTAGAGGCAGCAGTGGTTGTTGTGCAGTCAGGGGGGAGGGCGGTTGGTCAAACCTAATGAAAAACAGATTCAGGTTGTTCGCCCACTCCCTGCCCCCCGTGGCCTGGGAGGAGGTATTCTGGAGCCCCGAGATGGTTTTGAGGTTTCTCCAGACCCCGCTGATGTCGCTCTGTTGCAGCTTGTCCTTCATCTTCTTCCTGAAGCTGTCCTTGCCTTCTCTGATCTTTCTCCTCAGCTCCCTCTGTACGGACTTCAGCATCTCCCTATTCCCCGACCTGAAGATCCTCTTCTTCTCTCTCAGAAGTGTTTTAATCTCAGGGTTGATCCAGGGTTTGTTGTTTGAGCAACACCGTATGGTCTTGGTGGGAACGGATTTGTCCACACAGAAGCTGAGGTAGCCCGTGAAGGTGTGAATGAGGCCATCGATGTCCTCACCATGTGGATCGCAGAGCTGCTTCCAGGCGGTGGCTTCAAAACAGCCTTTTAGAGTGTCCATTGTCTCCTCAGACCATAACTCCACTGTGCGCATGGCCGGACGTTGTCTGTGCACCAGGGGTTTGTACACCGGCCGGAGATGAACCAAGTTGTGATCCGATCTCCCGAGTGGGGGGAGTTGTAATGAGGTGTACGCCTCCTTAGTGTTTGCGTAGAATAAGTCCAGTGTTTTATTGTCTCTAGTGTGGCATGTGACATACTGGGTGAACGTGGGTAGAATGGGAGACAGTGAAACATGGTTGAAATCGCCTGAGATGAGGAGAAGAGCATCTGGGTGTTCTGTCTGCAGCCTGCTGGTTACTGAATGGATGACGTCACGCGCTGTCCCAGCGTTCGCCGTCGGATTTGCATAAACAACAATGCAGATCACGTGTGAGTGTTCTCTCGGGAGATATGTAGGCCTCATGCTAACAGCTAGCAACTCAATGTCTTTGCTGCAGTGTCGTTGTTTAACAGTGATATGTCCCGGTCTGCACCAGTTGTTGTTAACATACATTATCACTCCACCGCCCCTAGCTTTGCCACTGTCTGGTGTTCGGTCAGCCCGTATCATGTGGAAACCCTCCAGCTCAATGTTAGCATCTGCTGCTAGTTCAGTTAGCCACGTCTCAGTAAACAAAAGGAGAGAGCACTCGCGATATGTGCTATCATAACGGCAGATAGCCGCTAGCTCATCTGCCTTTCCCAGTATAGAGCGTACATTTCCCATGACAACAGATGCAAGGGAGGGTCTGTACCTTATATTTTTTGTCCTCCGCCTTACTCCAGCCCGGCAGCCGCGGCTTTTTCGCCTCAGTTCTCTCGGTATGTCGAGTATTTCCAATGGGACCGGGTGGCGGTTGAATGCTAGCAGCTCTTCCCTGCTGTATCGTATCCTGCTATAAACAGTGGCTCCGTCCACCGGCTCAGGAGACATTTGGGACGATCTGTGTGTCCGTGATATAAATGGAGTGAAAAAAAAGGACAGATCAAAAAGAGAGAGGAAGGGAAAAAGACTCGGAATTGAGCCGCTGTTGCAAAAGGCAGCCGACTCGTGTGGCGCCGGGAGAGAGTCAGTGCGCCTATTTTCATATTCGTAACATTAACCGACTGCGTCCCCCCCTCACTCTGCACACTGCTGCCATCGTCATCCATAGCCTCATCACTTCCCACATTGACTACTGCAACTCACTTCTCTTTGGTCTCCCAAATAAATCCCTCCACAAGCTACAGCTCCTTCAGAACGCTGCTGCCCGGATCATCACTCGTACTCCACCCATAGAACACATTACCCCTGTCCTTCAGCATCTTCACTGGCTCCCAATAAAGGACAGAATAAACTTTAAGATGCTGCTCCTCACCTTCAAAGCCCTTCATAACCTGGCCCCGCCATACCTGTCTGAACTCCTCCACATCGTCACCCCTAGCTGCTCTCTCAGGTCCTCCTCTTCCCTTCACGTCGTTGTTCCTTCTGCCCGCCTCATCACTATGGGGATGAGGATGGGGATGGTGGAGCCTTCAGTCCCTCTGCTCCCCCACCAGCCATTCGCAACATTGACTCTCTTCCATTATTTAAATCCAGACTCAAAACTTATTTGTTTAAACAATCTTACTCTCTTCGATAATCTACCTTTAATTCACTGTTCTTGATTTGTTACTTAAGTTTTGTTATTGCACTTTAAATCTGTTTCTAATGTTTTAATGCTCTTTGTAAGGTGACCTTGGGGGTTGAAAGGCACCTAGAAATAAAATGTATTATCATTATTATGATGATTATTATTATTATTCATTAACTGCAAGCCATCATTATTAAAATTAAAAGAAATAAACACTTGAAATATATCAGTCTGTGTGTAATGAATCTTTATATCATATGAGTTTAACTTTTTGAATTGAATTACTGAAAAAATTTAACTTTTTTGATGACATTCTAATTCACTGAGAAGCACCTGTAAGGAGTGTGGTTTGGATTCTCCTTCAAAGTAGATAAGGCTGTCATGCCACTGACCAGAAGGAATGGAGCTGTAATTCAATTAACTACAACTCAATGTCACTATAAACTTAAATTTTCCTAATTCTAATATAGCACCTTTAAATCTATGTTCTAAATATGATATTAAACACTGTAAAGCTCATATTAATCAAAGAAAACGGTAAATCAAAGTCAGTCATTTTGGGCCAATACTGTTACCAGTTTTGAAAATAAAAAGTTGGCCAATACCAATCATTTCTGTTTCCATCTATTCCATCTTCATTGCTAGGGAGACAAAGAAATATTTATAATAAAAAAATAACTGAATGGAAATACTTTAAAATGATGTTGTGATGGATGATTTTTTTTTTCCTTTTTTAAAAGCTGTAGACTAAAGCTGTAGTCTGCTGTTGTCTGCTTCAGGACAAAATCAATGCAAGACAACTGGGGCACGAGACAAATATTCGCCACAATTAATATCTTAATTCCAATACCTAGTATCATTCAGTAAGTGAAATATTGGCCGATATGTGCATCCCTAAATTGTGGCCTTTTGAATCTCTTCCTGGGGAAATCATGAGCTTAACATGCACAACATCATGTCACCAGATCCCATCATCAATAACAGGGGTGATTGGGTTGGGTTTTGAAGGGGTGTGGGATGGTTACTGGCTGGTAAATGAATCAAGGAATCACTTTGCTGAAAGGAATTCCACTCTCCAAACCCCAGATTTTTGTTTCTTCTTTTGCCAACTGAGATTGCTGCATAAGGGTATTTCTCCCTGCATCCCCCTCCCCCCACCGCCCCGGTGAAAAAAATTGCATTGACCTCTTCTATCTATTGCTTCCATATGCAGGCAGTTATCTCTCTTGCAAATGGAAATGAGACCCAAAATTGCAACAAATGGGGCCTTGCCACTGCATGCAGATGTTCTCTGCTCCTCGCCCAGAGTACACATGCCCGATCAAATTAACTTTAACCCCTCTGCCAACAGAACAGACATCTCTTTTACAAACTCCCCACTCTGGCAATTTGTTTTGAGTCGAGGCCCACGCAACAACTGTATGTCCACACGTGGTAAATAAGAAGTGATTGTATTAAACACCTGGACCAGGCAGGGTTCAACGTTACCCTGCTGGAGGGGCCCCCGTGCTGCATCGTGCGTCTAAGTATTACCCTTTCTATGCGTGGGAGCAGTTAGGCCTCCTGGTCAGACCCTGCACTTTCTGATTCCTTCTCTGCTGACAGTGAAAGGAAATCCACTTTTTTTTGACAGAGAACACCTGCTTGTGAGGTGGCTGTTGGGGGTCGAGCCCGAGAAAGTGAAGCGACTGTGGGATGAAAGAACTGGGAGGACAAGGCTGAGGGGGGCGGATTGTGAGAGGCAAACAGGTGCTTCCTCCGGGGGACTCTGGGAAAGGCTGGTAATGTATGTAAATGGCAGCAGAATCCTCACGCCCCACATCCCTTCACCGAGTCTCCCCATCCTTCTCTCACTCCACTCCCCCTCCTTCTGAATAATAAGAAAGTCCTATAAAAGTGGCCTCAGAGATAATTTACCAAATTGGTTAAATGTTGCTGAGAGCCTGGAGTGTTAATATGCTTCCATTCAGAGCAGGCAGGGGTCAGCGGAGTCACTGGTTAGCAGGAACCAGGCAGGAATGGAACAGCGCTCTGATGATCCCATCCCACACATTGGCCTTTAGGGTTGCTCTGTAATGACCAGCATGTCTGACCATATTTACCCCGACATACATCTACGCTGGATATAAACTGTATTGTGTTTACACACACACACACACACACTTGTGATACCATTGTTGATGACTGTATTCTTTATCTTTGGGTCATTTTGTGTGTTTCGCTGCATTCAGGCATGTGAACAAATTCTTATTTTCTTTTGTCCCTGCCACCATCTGCTCGCCTTTAGGGACCCTGATTATGGCTAATGAGTGTTTTCAAGTGCGGTCCCTCATCTATCTCAACACAGCCAAAAACACAGAACATGTCCCTTATATTTTTACACACACACACACACACACACACACACACACACACACACACACACACACACACACACACACACACACACAGAGCCATTTTGCCGCCACACATCCGCCCCTTTTCATCTCTCTCACAACACACAGCGGCGGCGGCGGCTTCACTGTGGCTAAATCCACCCCATCATTTATAAGGCTGTCAGCTTTAAACACACAAATATTACATATAAGCAGAAGGCATGTAGAACTGGAATGTACAGGTGCTAACTTACTTAGCCGGGCCTGTTTCTAGGCCAGGCTAATGAGGAGCAGGTGAGTGGCTGTTGCTTTAATCAAGTGGAGAGTGGGCCATGCACAGATTTGCAGCTTGTTGAAAGGCCAGTTGTACACATGGTCTTCATTAAAGGGTTAGAGCAAAAATCAGTCAGGGACAATTGTTTTCCCACTCCTGCTGCTAAATTGAAATGGTTTTCAGTCTTTATTTCTCATGCACACTGACACACAACTGCACGTGTACTCACATCGGGAATATGGTGAATTCTAACTTGTCTTTGTTGAGAGAAGAAAAGCAAAGCTTGAAGCTGTGCCTCCTCTCTCAACACATGCAGCCATGACTCAGCAAAACATTTGCATGACTGATTATCATTGGCTCAGATGAATTGCAACTAAAGAAGATTTTTTTAGCTAAATAATTATCTTAATAAGCAAGCAAACATATATAAAGCATAAGTTGTATATGTAAAGATCTCATCCATCCATCCATCTTCTACCGCTTAATCCTTTTTGGGTCCCGGGGGATTGGTACCTATCCCAGCATCTTTGGGCGAGAGGCAGGGTACACCCTGGACTGATCGCCAGTCCATTGCAGGGCCAGCACAGAGAGACAGACAACTATTCACTCTTACATTCATACCTAAGGACAATTTAGAATCCCCACTTGATGCCAGTTAACCTAACCTGCATGTCTTTGGCCTGTGGGAGGAAACCGGAGTACCCAGAGTAAACCCACATAGACACGAGGAGAACATACAAACTCCACACAGAAGGGTCACCGATGGTCAGGGGGTGGGATCGAACCCACAATGGTCAGAGGTGGAATCAATCCTGTGACCTTCTTGCTGTGCTGACACAGTGCTAACGGTGATCTCATGTGAAACATTTTTTACTTAGAAATATAATTAACTTAGACTATAGCCATTTTGCATCCCTGTCACCACAATCATTTACTTTATTACTTACAATTTTTTATACTGTTCAGAGAAAACTAGAATATTGCTATTTTACAAGATTGGACTTAAAAGTATATTACATTAAACTAGTACATCTGAGCAAAATTACAGCATTTAAAGGTGATAAAGACAACATTCTGACCTCCTGGCAAGTAGGTGTCACACTAAAGGGGCATTCAGACTGAACACAAAGCAAATTTTTCACGCAACGCGAATACATACAAAGTCAATGGAAAGAGGAGAGCATACATAATTTCTGTGTTGTCTGAATGATGGAATAATTTTGTGTTCTTTATTTTTGGTACCTCAGAGTCTGGGTGAAATGTGTACAAGGCCAACCAGCTGGACATTTATCTGGTTGTTTTCATATGAATGTTCTGTGCTGTTATGATTATGTCTGAGGAAGGAGACAGTTTGGAAGAACAAGCCTGAACCAGATATTCTCTCATGGACAGTTTTGAGATAACAGGATGTTTAAAGACTGAAAGTTGTGTAGGTGATTCAGAACAATTTCTGGAGCCGACTCTGAGTGTATCACTTATTGTTCTCCACTGATCAGTGCAAATTAAATTTGCTGAAACTTCACTTCTGCCTGATTCTTTGACTGAAGGTGTCATGCTTGTGTGCTTTGAGCAGCGAACAGGTGAAAAGGATTTGAGCCCAATCGCAAGTGAAGCTAACGTGTTTATTAAACAGAAAAGCAACATACAAAGTGTCCCAAAAAAACAGTCCAAACATGAATAAGGGTACAGTCGAACAGGCTACAAACTCCGTTGGCTGGAGGAGGAGGAATGAGCCCCACGCGCTCCCAGACGGAACTGGGTAGCGGAGAAGGAAGGGTGAATAATAATGAGGAGAAAACCCCCGGCGGAAAGGTGGGCAAAGTACTTACAACAGGTGAAGCCAACTAAGAGGAGCCTGGACATCAAAGGTTGACTAACGCCACCACAACGAGGGCTCACACTGTCACCCATAAATACCCCGTGTATTAATGAGTGACAAGTGGATGCAGGTGTGCGGCAGCAGCAGGAGCATGAGTGGGGCACGAGTGTGTGAGTCCGTGCATGTGTATGAATGTGTACTGAATGATGCATGTATGTGTGGGTGCGTGTGTGTGTGTGTGTGTGTGTGTGTGTGTGTGTGTGTGTGTGTGTGTGTGTGTAAGTGGGTGAGAGTGCATGGTGGAAACACAAATGACAATCAGCTGGCAGGTGCTGGCAGGAGAGGGGGGGGGGGGTGGCTGGTGGCTGGCAGGGAACCAGGGACCCAAGGCTCCTAAAGGGCTGCCAGCTGAAAATTAAAGAAATAATGCTCAGGGAAAAAATACAGCCACAAATCATGGAACAGGGTTGGACACATCCAACCCAGTTCATGACAGAAAGTTGAAGAGAATTTTTCCAACATATTTGGCGCATCCAAACAGGGACTCCAGACATCTTTTCTCCAGACCTGCGGCGCTTTGGACCATTCTCTCTGCCAGTCCACGGGCTGCTGGAAAGACCTCCCACCCGCCTCCCAATTGGATGCCGTTGGCTGAATCGAGGCAAAAGCAAGAGGCGGTGTGGAGCGCCGAGGCAGAGAGAGTGATGGAGTTGAACTGAGGCGGATTGAAGTGAGTAAATTTAATTATTAAATAAATAGATAAATAAATTTAAATAATAATATCTAAATAATAAATAAATTTAATTAGATGTCTGGCGCGGCAGGTTCAAGTTCGGTTGTGGGATCACGTGTAGAATTTGGTACCAGCGGGTTCCAGTCTGGTCAGGAAAGTACCGCAGGTAAACGGAACCGCTCAGTAACGCATTTTTATTGGATTTTAGTTTGAATTGGGAAACAGGCGTGTAGAAGGATACATAGTACCATGGAGTGATACCGGTGTGAAGTGCATACCACGGAGAAGTATCAGCACGGAAGATTACAGCACCACGGAACAATATTAACGGCCGAAATTAACTAGAAAAATATATATAGAGAGAAAAAATAGAAGAAAAATAGTTATAATAAGAAATAGCCTTAAAATAATAAGGAATAACTTTAACAATAACTAAAATACCATAAGAGATAACTCAAAATAAGCTTAAAATAGAATAAAATAACCTTTAGACTAAGATAAAATAATAAATAAATTAAAATAAATAACTGCAGTTTGTTTGTCTGGTCGTTAGTGTGTGTTTGTGTGTGTGTGTTTTTAATAAATAACGTTTTTACGGGTTACTTTGATGAAAGAATGGGAAATTGTTGTAATAGAGGGAGAGATTGCGAGAGGCAGGAAGAGAGTAAGATGTTGCGACATGGCAGGAAGGGAAGATGCTTGTCATGCTGTTGTGGAACGCGAGAGGGTGAGAATGAGATTTTTGTATTAACGGGGGACAGCAAATATATGCACAGGAAAGATAACGATAGTACTTGGTATTTAGCGAAATGGTGGAAGTGTTTTGGCTTCTCAGGATGGTTAAAAATGACAGACCGCAAAAATCTCATTTCTCAGATAAAATGGGTATCAGATGACAGTAGGCGAAAGCAGCTGAAATATGGCTTAATTGAGGCACAGCAGTGGCTTCAGATGGCAAAGAAACAACAGGCTGACTTGGACCTTGTGACGGTAAAGTCTAAATCTGATGATAAATGTGGAAAAATTGACCATGGTAAAAAAAAAAGGATTTGACTAATATGTGTTCTGTCTCTTCCATGGTGCATGACGAGTGTGACGTGGGGGCAAGGGGCCGTGTTTCTGCTCCTCCTCCATCATATCCCCCTGCTGTTGAGCCCATCTACCCCAGTCTCACAGAACTCCAGGCTGGAGAGGCTGTGGCTGACGTCACCCCGCCTCTGCTCGTCTCCACCCCTCTACCCACTGACGTCACCCCGCCTCCACTCGTCTCTACTCCTCTATCCCCTGACGTCAAACCCAAAAAGGAAAAGAAGGACTGGGGTACCCGGGATCAGCCACCAAGGGGCATCAAAGAGTTAAGTAAATATGCACACCCTTATCCACACTCTCCATCAATTCGACCCATTAAGCCTGAAAATTATGAAACATATGCTGTCACTGAACAATATCCTATGATTGAACTTTCAAATCCAGCTTATGCAGGACCTCCGGGAGAAGGTGAGGCTAACCCAGGTGCACCACAGTTTCAACCCACAGTTCTGGTCTACAGACCACGGACTGACGCAGATTTCTCTGAAGCAGTGGAAGAAATTCTGCATCCAAAGGATAAACCTGTTATGCAGGAATAATGGAGGACGGAGAGTTTCTACTGTTGAACACTGAACACACTTTATTGAACTTCACACTGGTATATACAGTGGGGCAAAAAAAGTATTTAGTCAGCCACCAACTGTGCAAGTTCTCCCACTTAAAAGATGAGAGAGGTCTCCAATTTTCATCACAGGTATACCTCAACTATGAGAGACAAAATGAGAAAAAAAAAATCCAGAAAATCACACTGAAGGATTTTTAATGAATTAATTGGTAAATTCCTCGGTAAAATAAGTATTTGGTCACCTACAAACAAGCAAGATTTCTGGCTCTCACAGACCTGTAACTTCTTCTTTAAGACGCTCCTCTGTCCTCCACTCATTACCTGTATTAATGGCACCTGTTTGAACTCGTTATCAGTATAAAAGACACCTGTCCACAACCTCAAACAGTCAGACTCCAAACTCCACTATGGCCAAGACCAAAGAGCTGTCAAAGGACACCAGAAACAAAATTGTAGACCTGCGCCAGGCTGGGAAGACTGAATGTGCAATAGGTAAGCAGCTTGGTGTGAAGAAATCAACTGTGGGAGCAATTATTAGAAAATGGAAGACATACAAGACCACTGATAATCTCCCTCCATCCGGGGCTCCACGCAAGATCTCACCCCGTGGAGTCAAAATGATCATGAGAACGGTGAGCAAAAATCCCAGAACCACACGGGGGGACCTAGTGAATGACCTGCAGAGAGCTGGGAACAAAGTAACAAAGGCTACATCAGTAACACACTATGCCGCCAGGGACTCAAATCCTGCAGTGCCAGACGTGTCCCCCTGCTTAAGCCAGTACATGTCCAGGCCCGTCTGAAGTTTGCTAGAGAGCATTTGGATGATCCAGAAGAGGATTGGGAGAATGTCATATGGTCAGATGAAACCAAAATAGAACTTTTTGGTAAAAACTCAACTTGTCGTGTTTGGAGGAGAAAGAACACTATACCTACTGTGAAGCATGGGGGTGGAAACATCATGCTTTGGGGCTGTTTTTCTGCAAAGGGACCAGGACGACTGATCCGTGTAAAGGAAAGAATGAATGGGGCCATGTATCGTGAGATTTTGAGTGAAAACCTCCTTCCATCAGCAAGGGCATTGAAGATGAAACGTGGCTGGATCTTTCAGCATGACAATGATCCCAAACACATCACCCGGGAAATGAAGGAGTGGCTTCATAAGAAGCATTTCTGGGTCCTGGAGTGGCCTAGCCAGTCTCCAGATCTCAACCCCATAGAAAATCTTTGGAGGGAGTTGAAAGTCCGTGTTGCCCAGCGACAGCCCCAAAACATCACTGCTCTAGAGGAGATCTGCATGGAGGAATGGGCCAAAATACCATCAACAGTGTGTGAAAACCTTGTGAAGACTTACAGAAAACGTTTGACCTCTGTCATTGCCAACGAAGGGTATATAACAAAGTATTGAGATGAACTTTTGTTATTGACCAAATACTTGTTTTACCGAGGAATTTACCAATTAATTCATTAAAAATCATTCAGTGTGATTTTCTGGATTTTTTTTCTCATTTTGTCTCTCATAGTTGAGGTATACCTATGATGAAAATTGGAGACCTCTCTCATCTTTTAAGTGGGAGAACTTGCACAATTGGTGGCTGACTAAATACTTTTTTGCCCCACTGTATATATCCCCAGCCGTAGTCCACCTGACGTCACTTAACCCCCCACCCCGGCTGAGCTACAGCAAGCCCCAGAGTACAACTCTCATATGTAAAAAACCCACAAAGTTTTTTGAAGGGATAGCAAATCTCCTTGACAGCTTTAAATTAAATGGTCATGAGACAGAACAAGCTTACAGAAAGGTTTTGAAAGTTGACTGGTGTACTGTGTCTGGTAATTGGAGTTCAAAAGATGCCACTGGTAGAATTCTTCCTCTAAAAAGCACTGACTTACAACATCATGTAAGACAGTTAAATGATTGCATTCAAAATAAATGGCGTGTAAAGCATGATTGGACCAGAGTTCAAACCACAACACAAAGGAAGGATGAAAGTGTTGACGCCTATAGAACCAGGTTACAAGAGGTTTTTGATAGCCATTCTGATTTAACTAACGCTGATAATGATTCAGGTGTAGAGCCTTAATGGCAGCATTTGAAAGTGTCTTTTTGCAAAACATGCACCCACACCAGACTAATTACGTCCACAAACATTTGGTCACATACCACACCTGTGCATTTGGTGATGTGTTAACCTATGCAAAACATGCAGAGACAATAGAAGAGGAAAGGAAAGAGAAGAAGAAGAAGAAATTCTCTGGGTACATGCGCACGCAGCGACCGGCAGCTGGTGAAAAATTCTGTCGCCTGTGTGTGTGTTTTTATGTACTTTTATATGTTTTTACGAAATCCTCTGTGTCGTTTCTGCCCTGGAGTGTTTGTGGGCTGTATGGCGAAGCGCTCCCTGGTTCCTACAACATGGACTTCCTCCCCTCTCTTGCATTGCTGCTACTTTTCCTCCGGCTCTTTGTCTACGAGGTAAACGCGTTCGGCACCATGGCGGGCAGAATACATTATTCCAGGGACATGTTGCTGCATTTAAACACGGTTGATGCAGCGGCTGTGATTGAGCCTAAGCCGCAACTGCCGGACTTTATTTTGAGAGACGGGCATAGCGGTGAAAAGAGAGATGGCAGAAGGAAGCGCAGAAGACGTGGAGGTGTGAAATTGCGCCTGAGGAGATGTCAGTTTGGTAACATTCCTCTTCCTTCGATGATTTTTGGGAACGTACAGTCTCTGAGAAACAAGGTGGATGAAATTCAAGGGAATGTACGCTACCAGAAGGACTTTAAGAACTGCTGCGTCATGGCCTTCACCGAATCTTGGCTTACTGCACATGACCGAGACGCAGACCTGTGGATTGACGGCTTTGGAGCCCCACTGCGCTCGGATCGGCAGGAAGAGGTAACGGGGAAACGTCAGGAGGGCGGCGTATGTTTATACATTAATAAGCAGTACTGCACATCTGTCACAGTCAGAGAGCGCATCTGTACACCCGATGTGGAGCTGCTGTCTGTGTCACTACGCCCCTTTTATTTGCCTCGCAAGTTCCCCCAACTTTTCATCACAATTGTGTACATTCATCCGAGGGCAGACGCTGACTCCGCCTGCAGCACAATCTTTGATGTGATCCAGCAGCTGCAATCAATTTCTCCAGAGGCGCCAAACTTCATTCTTGGGGATTTCAACCATGTTTCTTTAAAGAAGACACTTAAAAACTTTTATCAGTATGTCTCCTGCCCTACCAGGCGAAAAAAGACATTGGACCTGTGCTATGGATCCATTGAGAGGGCCTATAAATCACTCCCCCTTCCTCCTTTAGGATCCTCAGATCACAACTGTGTACATTTGCTGCCCACATATAAAACTGCTCTCAGAAGAGGCAAGGTGGAGACAAGAGACATTGATGTGTGGACAGAAGATTCAGTGCACAGCCTACAGGAATGCTTTGACTGTACAGACTGGGAGATGTTCACACTGTCCTGCGGGGATGATTTGGACTCTTTGGTGGACGTCACATGCTCATACATGGCTTTCTGTAAAAATAAGATTGTTCCACGTAAACGTGTCAAAATATATCCCAACAACATACCATGGGTTACAAAATCAGTTAAATCCTGCTTACAGAGGAAAGCACTTGCCTTTAAACAGGGGTCTGTTTCTGAGCTACAGGTTGCCACAAAGGAGCTGAAGGCCGAAATTTTAAGAGCAAAACAGAATTATAAATCAGAGTTGGAAAGCAAGATGGCAGCAAAGAAACTTGGTTCAGCCTGGGCCAGTATGAAAACTATTACAGGCCTTCAGAGCACAGAGCACAGTAATCATGTGTTTTTAGATGGTTTAAATTCAGACACAGAGCTGGCTAATGCTCTTAATTGTTTTTATGGTCGTTTTGACTCCTTTGATTTTAGCACTGAAACCCAAGATTTGAAACAGAAACTCAAAGACAATCAACACTTTAATATTGAGGTGCAGGATGTTAAAAGGGAGTTCTGCGCTGTAAAAGTGAACAAAAGTCAGGGCCCTGATAATATATGTGGGCGCTTGGTAAAGTCCTGTGCACATGAACTGAGTCCTATATTTCAGTCCTTAAAGACACAACATGTGCCTAAGATCTGGAAAGAAGCCGTGGTTGTTCCCGTTCCAAAATCCAGCTGTCCTAAAACGGTAAACGACTTTAGACCAGTTGCTCTGACTTCAATTTTAATGACAATTTTTGAAAAATTGGTCAGATGTGAGGTCCTAAAGCAGACTGAGCATGCATTGGATCCTCTGTAGTTTGCCTACAGGCCTCACAGAGGAGTGGAGGATGCCACTGTTTAACATGCTTTTTAAACATCTGGATTTTAATGGGACACACGCCAGACTTTTATTTGTGGGCTTTTCCTCCACCTTTAATACAATCCAACCTCATATCTTAGTTGAAAGGCTCCTGCAACATTTTGATTTGAGCAATAATCTGGTGGGTTGGATTCTGGATTTCTTAACCAACAGGACACAGAGAGTAAGGGTCAATGGTACATTGTCGGACCTAAAGTGCTCTTCTACTGGCTCTCCTCAGGGGTGTGTGTTGTCACCACTACTCTTCATCCTGTACACAAACATGTGTCGGAGCAGACATGACAACAGACACATTATAAAGTATGCTGATGACTCAGTTATTGTCAGTCTCCTCCAGGATGGTGAGCGTGGCCACGGCCCAGTAGTTGATGATTTTGTTCACTGGTGTGAGGACTCCTACCTGCAGCTGAATACGACAAAAACTAAAGACATGATTATTGACTTTAGGAGGAAAAATCCCAGGCACAAAGTCACCGTACTAAAAGGCCAGACCACCGAATAAGATAAAATAAGATAAGATAAGATAAGATAAGCCTTTATTAGTCCCACAATGGGGAAATTCCAGGATTGCAACAGCACAGGGATAGCAACACTCAGAGCAACAATCAGAAGGCAAGAAAAAACAAGAGCAGCTAGTATACATATGTACATATTACTATAAATATATATATATACATAGACACACAGTGTGGAGCATTGTGGTTGGTGGATGTGCAGCAGAAAGTCTAAGCTCTCTCTCCGCGGATGCGGCGGGCCAGCTGGATGTCTTTGGGCATGATGGTGACCCTCTTGGTGTGGATGGCGCACAGGTTGGTGTCCTTGAAGAGACCCACCAGGTAGGCCTCGCTGGCCTCCTGCAGAGCCATGACGGCGGAGCTCTGGAAGCGCAGGTCAGTCTTGAAGTCCTGAGCGATCTCCCTCACCAGGCGCTGGAAGGGCAGCTTACGGATGAGCAGCTCCGTGGATTTCTGGTAGCGACGGATCGCTCTCAGAGCCACGGTACTGGGCCTGTAACGGTGAGGCTTCTTCACTCCGCCGGTGGCCAGAGCGCTTTTCCGAGCAGCCTTGGTGGCCAGCTGCTTCCTGGGGGCTTTTTCTCCAGTAGACTTACGGGCGGTCTGCTTGGTTCTTGCCATCGCTCTTTATTATTCTGTCTTATATTTCTTGCACGCCGCCTAAACTCCAGCCCAGCACCTGTGTCGTTTTCGCTTCAGTTCTCCCGGTATGTCGAGTTTCTCCGTTAGCACCAGGTGGCGGTTGAGTGCTAGCTAGCTCTTCCCTGCTGTATCGTCTCCTGCTGTAAACAGTGGCTCCGTCCGCCGACTCGGGAGACCTTTGGGGCGATCTGTGTGTCCGTGATATATATAGACTGAAAGGTGTAGAAAGAAGAAGGAAGATAAAAAAAATAAATAAATAAAAGGCAGTTGCAAAAGGCAGCCAACTCGTGTGGCACTGGAACCGGAATGTGTACAATCCTACAAATATCTTGGGACGATTATTGATAGTAATTTAAAGTTTGAAGAGAACTGTGAAAGGGTGTGCAAAAAGGGTCAGCAACATTTGCATTGCTTGAGAAAACTTGCACGCTTCCAAGTTGACCGAACCATAATGATAATGTTTTATCGGGCTTTTATTGAATCTGTTTTATCCTTTTCTTTAGTGTCATGGTTTGGTCAGATAAAACTGAAACAGAGGAAATCCTTGTGTGGCGATGGAGTGTCACCACTGTTATGATTTATTGTATTGTGTGATCATGTTATATTTGTAATGTTGTAAATGTTAGTATGATTATTTGTTAAAGTGCACACAGTATTTTGGGATCTGTCTTTGTTTAATTTGAATGCCCTTGGGAGATAATTATTATGGTTAAGTATTTTGGTAAAATAATTGATAAATGATTTATTTCACATACCTTTGCCAACATGCCTCCTGTGGGTGTCCGGGCAAAAGACTCTTTGGGGGTTGAATGCCCTTTTATAGGACACCAGCGAGAAGGAAACATGTATGGTAAGTTAGAGGGGTGGTTTAACATTTGTAAATAAGGGTTGGAACTATTTATTGAATTATTTATATTGTTATTTATTATATGTTATTTATATTTACATTGTATATAGTTGGGGGAATTATTTATGTATTTTTAGATATTAGTGGGTATGTGTTAAGAATGGAAATGCTCATTGTTTTACCTGGGATTATGGTAGGGGCTAATCAGCCCTAATTATCTCGAATACTATATAACAGGTGTGGTTAATGATAAGGGGATCTCTCTTGTGGTATTCTTATTATCCTTGGTATGCTTCTTGGTTGGCGAAGTGTGCATTGTTGAAGAGGAATCGTGTCAGATGTTTTTTTTCCTGGAAACTATTGCTTGTAAGATTATTGAAATAAAAATGGACTAATTGAAAATTGAAATCTCGCATCGCCTCGCTGTTACATTGTCACATTTGGTGGCAGTGGTGGTCCGTTACCAGGACGTCGTAGCGTTTGGTGGACGGAAAGACTCCTGTCGAGAAGGAAAGCGAGGCAGGAGGAGCAGTCTGACCTGGACGCAGGTATGGCGGCTGAGGACCCGGGAGTCAGCAGACTGGGCGAGCTCGAGGAGCTAACGTGCCTGGTGAAATCTTTGGTGCGTTCGCTGACTCTCAGAGATCGCCAGCTGGAGGAAGAAGCCGCTCGTCAGGAGCAAAAGTGGCAGACTGTGGAGAGTCATATTCGTCGGATGGAGTTGCAGGTTGCGGAGCTGAGAGAGGACTATGGGAGCCAGGCTGAGCGTAGTGGTGACGACGGCGCTTCGGGGGAGGACCCCAGGGTGACGGCCAGTCGGGTCGGCTCACAGGAGGATGATTTGCCGCTGCAGGTGCAGCCAAGGAGGCCACGAACACACCACGAGCCCAGGCTGAATCCTCTCTCTCCCGAAGATGACATCGAGCACTACCTGACAACGTTCGAGAGGATTGCTACAGTCTGCCGCTGGCATGAAGAAGAGTGGGCTATCCATCTAGCTCCTCTACTTACAGGTAAAGCGCGGAGCGCATATGTTCTGATGGATGTTGCTGACACGGATAATTATGGGAAAGTCAAAGAAGCTATTTTAAATAAATTTGAAATTACATCTGACACATATAGGAGGAGGTTTCGGTCCCTGGACATTCATCAGGACGAAACCCCTTGTGAACTTTATGTACCCTTAAAAGACCTGTTATATAAATGGATTAATCCAGAGACCCTAACTTTAAAAGACATTATGGAACAATTAATTTTGGAACAGTTTTTGTGCATGGTGAACCCGGAACTGGGAGTCTGGATACAAGAGCGGGACCCGAAGACTGCAGAGGACGCTGCTCATCTGGCGGAGGTTTTCTGTCAGCCAGGTCTGGGAGCAGGAGACCTACTCTCGGCCATGACAGATCTTTCACCACACGGAGTGAGTTTAATGAGGGTGAAAGGGGTAGTCCAGCTCGAAATAGGCAGTATTCCAGGCCCAGTCAGATCACAAACAGCAGATATGATAATCGCAAAAAGTCACGAGTTGTTGCAAATAAAGATATACGCTGTTATCAGTGTAATAAAATCGGTCACACCCAGTATTCATGTCCTGCCACAAAGAATCAGAAACCGTCACTATTATGTTCAGTTCCTAGACCCACTTTTTCAGCCCCAGTGCACAGTGGAGTGTATAAAACGAAGGTGTTGCTTAATGGTCAGTGTGAAGAGGCCCTGTTAGATTCAGGCTGTTTTCAAACAGTTGTGCTACCTAGTTTGGTCCCTAGGGATTTGTGGAATGAGTCAGAAATAAATATCAGTTGTGTCCATGGGGATAAGAAACTGTACCCGACCGCTGAGGTTTATTTAACAGTAGGAGGTCAAACTTATCTCCTTCCTGTAGCTCTTGTGCCTGATTTTCCTTATCCAGTTATTCTTGGCAATGATGTTCCAACTTTGTTGGACATCATACAACAGGTTAGAGAGGAACAAACTGAGGGACAGGCAGGTGGCGCTGTTGAGCAGAGAGTAAACACACCTGTGGTGAAAAATTGTAATATGGTGACAACCAGGGCACAGAGAGCACAGAGGGCTGCCAATGTTCTTCAGGAGTTACCATTTTATGATTCTGAGATAGAGGCAGGCCCTATTAAGCAACCCAAATCCAAGGCTCAGAAGAGAAGAGATAAGGTGTTAGCTTCTGTAAAGAACTTGGGTGAAGAAACACCACAATTAAGCCAGTCAGTAGAGTTTGACATCCCTCCTGACATAGCTACATTGCAGAAAGCTGACCCAGCACTTAGACCATGGTTCAATAAAGTCTCGGAGATTGAGGGTGTGAAACAGGGTAGAATGGATTGTTTGGCTGAGGCCATATATGTCATTAAAAAGGGCATTCTGTACCAGCAACAAGGTGAAGTTATGGCCATAGCTTTGCCACAGGACCTCATACCAAAAATTATGGAACTGGGACATGTTATTCCTTGGGCACTTCATCTAGCATTTCATAAAACTCTACAGAGAATTGCTAGAAGGTTTGTGTGGCCGGGAATGTATACCCAGATAAAGGACTTCTGCACATCGTGCCCAATATGTCAGATTACATCACCTAGGGGAGTAGCCCGTGCCCAACTACACCCACTACCCATTATTGGAACACCCTTCGACAGAATAGGGATGGATATAGTTGGCCCCCTAGAGAGAAGTTCTGCTGGTAATAAATACACTCTGGTAATTTGTGACTATGTTACTCAGTACCCAGAAGCCTTTCCCCTGAAATCTATTAAGGCTAGGCAGATTGCTAACTGCCTTATCCAGTTGTTTTCAAGGGTAGGCATACCCAGAGAAGTTCTAACAGACTGTGGAACAAATTTCTTGTCAAAACTGTTGCAGCAAGTATATAAGCTGTTGAGTATTAAGGGTATTAAGACCACTCCATATCACCCTCAGACTGATGGACTAGTGGAACGATTTAACCAGACTTTAAAAAATATGCTGCGGAAATTTGTTTCTGAAACGGGCTCAGATTGGGACCAATGGGTACCATATTTATTGTTTGCTTATCAGGAGGTGCCCCAGGCTTCAACGGGGTTCTCACCTTTTGAACTACTGTATGGTCGTCAGGTGAGGGGCCCACTGGACTTATTAAAGGAGCACTGGGAGAGTCCACCGAGTGATCAGGACAATGTGGTCTCTTATGTCATTAAGATGAGAGAGAAACTGGATCGAATGACTGCTTTGGCTCAGGAGCACATGAGGACGGCGCAGGCCAAACAAAAAACTTGGTATGACAAGAAGGCCAGAAAAAGGGTTTTTCACCCAGGACAACAGGTTTTGTTATTGCTGCCCTCGTGTGACAGTAAGCTGTTGGCTCGATGGCAGGGGCCATATGAAATTTCTAAAAAACTAAGTTCAGTGACATATGAATATATATGCCTGACGGGAAGGTAAAATATCAGACCTTCCACATTAACTTATTGAAAGAGTTTCAGCAGCCTGGTCATCAGCAGCAGCAACCTGTTCTTCAGGAGACACATCAGCTCTTGATTTGTGCGACGGAAGTGGATGAGGAGAAAGAACAGTCTTTTCCCACAAATGTGTTAGAGCCTTATGTGTTTCAAGTGTCTCATTTGCAGGTGGATCAGCAGAAAGAATTAGAGGCACTATTGGATCCAGAATTGTTTCAGGAGAGACCTGGTTTCACCACGCTGGTGCATCATAAGGTTTATTTGAAAGAGGAAGCTGTTCCACGTAGAAAATCTTATAGGATCCCGGAGCAATTGGTACCAAAAATGAAGCAAGAAATTGACTTGATGTTGCAGCTGGGAGTGATCGAGGAGTCAGTCAGTGAGTGGTGTAGCCCGATTGTGCTGGTCCTCAAAAAGGATGGCTCATTAAGATTCTGTATTGATTTCAGATACCTTAATTCAGTATCTAAATTTGAGTCATACCCCATGCCCCGGATTGACGAACTGTTAGAGAAAGTGGGCAGGGCTAGGTTTATTTCTACTCTGGACCTATGCAAGGGGTATTGGCAGGTGGCATTGGCACTGGAAACAAAGGAACTTACAGCCTTTAAAACACCTTATGGCAGTTTTCAGTTTAGGGTCATGCCATTTGGCCTTCAGGGGGCACCTGCAACTTTTCAGCGACTGATGGACCAAGTGTTAAGGAGAGTATCAAATTTTGCGGCTGCCTATCTGGATGACGTGGTCATCTATAGTCAGACCTAGGAAGAACATGTGGTACACCTTAGGCAGGTCCTTCAGTTAATTAAGAGGGCAGGACTGACAATTAATCCACGCAAATGTGCGTTCGGACAGCAGCAGGTGGAGTACCTGGGACATGTGGTTGGTCAGGGGGTTATTAGACCACGAGTAGGTAAAGTGGATGCCATCCGGACCTACCCTGTGCCCACCACTAAGAAGAAGGTACGATCATTTATGAGAATGGTAGGATGGTACAGCAAGTTCATCCCCCACTTTGCTGAAAGAGCAGCAGTGTTGACTGACCTCACTAAGGCTTCGGCACCAAATAAGGTAAAATGGACAGAGGAGTGTGACAAAGCGTTTGAGGATCTGAAGAGGGCTATTTCTGGGGAGAAGGTTCTCTACAGTCCAGACTTTGCTCGCCAGTTCATTTTACAGACAGATGCTTCAGGAGTCGGCATTGGAGCAGTACTTCTCCAGGAGGAGAAGGGAGAGAGACACCCAGTACTGTTCTTGAGCCGTAAGTTGTTGGCCCAGGAGACAAGATACTCTACGGTAGAAAAGGAATGTCTTGCCATGAAATGGGCAATAGGGTCTCTCAAGTACTATTTACTAGGGCGTCATTTTTTGTTGGAGACAGATCATCGGGCCCTACAGTGGTTGGACAGAATGAAGGATGTAAATAGCCGTCTCACAGGGTGGTATGTGTCCCTCCAACCTTATAATTTTACTGTTCGGTATGTGGCTGGGAAAACCAACCTTGTAGCTGATAGCCTTTCAAGAGTACATGACTCATAGAGTACTGTACTCTCGGGAAAGGGGGGAGGAAATGTGACGATGGAGTGTCACCACTGTTATGATTTATTGTATTGTGTGATCATGTTATATTTGTAATGTTGTAAATGTTAGTATGATTATTTGTTAAAGTGCACACAGTATTTTGGGATCTGTCTTTGTTTAATTTGAATGCCCTTGGGAGATAATTATTATGGTTAAGTATTTTGGTAAAATAATTGATAAATGATTTATTTCACATACCTTTGCCAACATGCCTCCTGTGGGTGTCCGGGCAAAAGATTCTTTGGGGGTTGAATGCCCTTTTATAGGACACCAGCGAGAAGGAAACATGTATGGTAAGTTAGAGGGGTGGTTTAACATTTGTAAATAAGGGTTGGAACTATTTATTGAATTATTTATATTGTTATTTATATTTACATTGTATATAGTTGGGGGAATTATTTATGTATTTTTAGATATTAGTGGGTATGTGTTAAGAATGGAAATGCTCATTGTTTTACCTGGGATTATGGTAGGGGCTAATCAGCCCTAATTAATTAATTAGGGCTAATTAATTTTTTATTTTTTTTTTTTCTCCTCTCGGCGCCACACCAGTCGGCTGCCTTTTGCAACAGCGGCTCGATTCCGAGTTTTTTTTCCCTTCCTCTCTCTTTTGATCACTTTTTTTTTTTCACCCCACTTATATCACGGACAAACAGATCATCCCAAATGTCTCCTGAGCCGGTGGACGGAGCCACTGTTTATAGCAGGATACGATATAACAGGGAAGAGCTGCTAGCATTTAACCGCCACCCGGTCCCACTGGAAAAACTCGACATACCGAGAGAACTGAGGCGAAAACGCCGCGGCTGCCGGGCTGGAGTAAGGCGGAGGACAAAAAATATAAGGTACAGACCCTCCCTTCCATCTGTTGTCATGGGAAATGTACGGTCGATACTGGGAAAGTTAGATGAGCTAGCGGCTATCTCCCGTTATGATAGCACTTACCGGGAGTGCTCTCTCCTTTTGTTTACTGAGACGTGGCTAACTGAACTAGCAGCAGATGCTAACATTGAGCTGGAGGGTTTTCACACGATACGAGCTGACCGAACACCAGAGAGTGGCAAAACTAGGGGCGGTGGAGTGATCATGTATGTTAACAACAACTGGTGCAGACCGGGACATATCACTGTTAAACAACGACACTGCAGCAAAGACATTGAGTTGCTAGCTGTTAGCATGAGGCCTACATATCTCCCGAGAGAACACTCACACGTGATCTGCATTGTTGTTTATGCAAATCCGACGGCGAACGCTGGGACAGCGCGTGACGTCATCCATTCAGTAACCAGCAGGCTGCAGACAGAACACCCAGATGCTCTTCTCCTCATCTCAGGCGATTTCAACCACGTTTCACTGTCTCCCATTCTGCCCACTTTCACCCAGTATGTCACATGCCACACTAGAGACAATAAAACACTGGATTTGTTCTACGCAAACACTAAGGAGGCGTACACCTCATCACAACTCCCCCCACTTGGGAGATCGGATCACAACTTGGTTCATCTCCGACCGGTGTACAAACCCCTAGTGCACAGACAACCTCCGGCCATGCACACTGTGGAGTTATGGTCTGAGGAGACAATGGACACTCTAAAGGACTGTTTTGAAGCCACTGCCTGGAAGCAGCTCTGCGATCCACATGGTGAGGACATCGATGGCCTCATTCACACCTTCACGGGCTACCTCAGCTTCTGTGTGGACAAATCCGTTCCCACCAAGACCATACGGCGTCACTCAAACAACAAACCCTGGATCAACCCTGAGATAAAAACACTTCTGAGAGAGAAGAAGAGGATCTTCAGGTCGGGGAACAGGGAGATGCTGAAGTCCGTACAGAGGGAGCTGAGGAGAAAGATCAGAGAAGGCAAGGACAGCTTCAGGAAGAAGATGGAGGACAAGCTGCAACAGAGCGACATCAGCGGGGTCTGGAGAAACCTCAAAACCATCTCGGGGCTCCAGAATACCTCCCCCCAGGCCACGGGGGGCAGGGAGTGGGCGAACAACCTGAATCTGTTTTTCAATAGATTTGACCAACCGCCCTCCCCCGTCTGCACAACAACCACTGCTGCCTCTAAGAAATCAAGTCCTGCTACCCACTCCCCACTCCACCGACACCCCCCCCACTCCCAACACACAGCCCCCCATCCTGACCCTGACCAAGACCCAGGTGAGGACGGAGCTGAGGAAGATCAAGGCGAGGAAGGCGTCGGGACCGGACGGCATCATCGCAAAGCTCCTCAAGTCCTGTGCAGACCAGCTGTGTGGGATTGTGACGTATATCTTCAACATGAGCCTGAAACTGGGGAGGGTACCACAGCTGTGGAAAACATCTTGTGTGGTACCTGTACCAAAAACTTCCCACCCCAAAGACCTGAACAGCTTCAGACCGGTGGCCTTGACGTCCCACTTGATGAAGACCCTGGAGAGACTGCTCCTTGCTCATCTCCGCCCCCTGGTGGAACCAGCGATGGATCCACTCCAGTTCGCCTACCAGCATGGCATTGGGGTGGAGGATACGGTGATCTTCCTCCTTCACCGTTCTCTGTCCCACCTGGAGAAGCCCGGGAATATGGTGAGGATCATGTTCTTTGACTTCTCCAGTGCTTTCAACACCATCCAACCGATGATCCTGAAGGACAAGCTGCTGCGCGCAGGGGTGGACCAGCACCTGTCATCATGGATCCTGGACTACCTCACGAACCGGCCTCAGTTTGTGAGAACCCGGGACTGTGTTTCCGACACGATCATCAGTAGCACGGGGGCCCCCCAGGGAACGGTGCTGGCTCCCTTCTTGTTCACTCTTTATACTGCGGACTTCTCACACAACACAACACATTGCCATCTACAGAAGTTCTCTGATGACTCTGCGATCGTTGGTCTCATCTCCAGCGGAGATGAAGCTGAGTACAGAGGGCTTATCCAGGACTTTGTGGACTGGTGCCATCGGAACTGCCTCCAGATCAACGCGAGGAAAACTAAGGAGCTGGTGGTGGACTGCCGCAGGCATGGGCAGCCCCTCACAGCACCAGTAAATATACAGGGAACAGACATCGAGATGGTGACATCCTACAAGTACCTGGGTATTCATCTGAACAATAAACTAGACTGGTCACACAATACTGACGCACTCTACAAGAAGGGACAGCGCAGGCTGTTCCTGCTGAGGAGACTCAGGTCTTTTGGTGTACAAGGGGCGCTGCTGAAGTCATTCTATGACACGGTGGTGGCATCAGCCATCACTTTTGGAGTGGTCTGCTGGGGCAGTGGCATTACTGCAGCCGATAGGAAGAGACTGAACAAACTGATTAAGAAAGCTAGCTCTGTCCTGGGGCAACGCCTTGATCCGATGGAGGAGATAGGAGAGAGAAGGACGGTGGCTAAACTGTCATCTCTGCTGGAGTCCGAGTTCCACCCTATGCAGGACATACTGGATGCACTGAGGAGCTCATTTAGCAGCAGACTACATCATCCCAGGTGCACAACCGAGAGGTTTCGTAGGTCCTTCCTACCAACGGCTGTCAGACTGTACAACCTAAGCAGGGCTGCTCGCAGAGATAGCAAAAAGACGTAACAAACTAATAGTTTTTTTTTTGTTTTTTTTTTGAATGCAAAAGATGCAATAGACTTACACAATGGTCCTCTCCGGCATACAACTAGGAACATACCGGTCGCTATGGAGGGTGAGAATATGTATGGGCACATAATCATACCATGTAGGATAACTAAATAGACGGTTATGCTGTTTCATCCCACCTAGCAACAATGCTCTGCACTGTGTGTGTTTATATATTTACATATTTATTCCATCTAGCTACAATGCTCTGCACTGGGTGTGTTTATATTTATATATCTATATATTTATTCCATCTAGCTACAATGCTCCGCACTGTGTTTTTATATATCTACATATTATTCCATCTAGCTACATTGCTCCGCACTGTGTGTGTTTATATACTTGCATATTTATTCCACCTAGCTGCAATGCTCCATACTGTGGGTGTTTATATATTTACATATTTATTCCATCTAGCTACAATGCTCTGCACTGTGTGTTCATATATTCATATATTTATTCCATCCAGCTACAATGCTCTGCACTGTGTGTCTGTGTGTGTGTGTGTGTGTGTATATATATTTTATAGTAATATGTACATATGTATATTAGCTGCTCTTGCTTGCTTGTTTTTTCTTGCCTTCTGATTGTTGCTCTGAGTGTTGCTATCCCTGTGCTGTTGCAATCCTGGAATTTCCCCGTTGTGGGACTAATAAAGGCTTATCTTATCTTATCTTATCTTATCTCGAATACTATATAACAGGTGTGGTTAATGATAAGGGGATCTCGCTTGTGGTATTCTTATTATCCTTGGTATGCTTCTCGGTTGGCGAAGTGTGCATTGTTGAAGAGGAATCGTGTCAAATGTTTTTTTTTCCTGGAAACTATTGCTTGTAAGATTATTGAAATAAAAATGGACTAATTGAAAATTGAAATCTCGCATCGTCTCGCCGCTACTTTGTCACACCTTGGATCAGGTAGTTAGATGGTCCAGTCGTTTGCTTGGTGAGCCACAGCTGAGCCTGACATCCCTGTACACCAGACAAGTACAGAGGATGTCTACCTCCATTTTAAATGATGACTCCCACCCTTTGCACTGCCACTTTCAGCTTCTTCCCTCAAGACGGAGGTTTGCTGTCCCAAAAAGTAGAACCCAGTGCTACAAAAACAGCTTTGTCCCTGCTGCTGTCAAAGAGTTGAACAAGCTGTAAAAATATATTGCACATAATTTAGGTACCTATTTATTAACTCCATTTTATATTTACTTATTTTTGTAGGATGTCACTTGGGTTCTAAATATTTTATTGGGTTTTAGACCCTTGAGTTTTTAACCTCTTTGACTAGTTTTTAACTTTTATTATGACCCTTCTCTCTTACCTCTGGTTTTTCTCCCATCTCTTTGTCTTTTTATACCCTGATTGATGAAGCCTTGAGTATTTTTATCATGTTTATAGTCAGCTTCATATGTGCCTGTGTTTGTGTCTATGTTGAATGTAATTTGTGGCTTGTATATATGGATGTCACCAGACTGCAAAACAAATCTACCTACGGGTACAAATAAAGTAACCTGAACCTGAACCTGAACCTGAAACTGAAAGAAAAACCAACTCCTGTTTATGTGATTACTGACATGGGGGGGAGGGGGGCGCGAGAGCTTCCCCCAATTCTGTTTTTCAGGGTGGCACCGGAGCGGGACCTCAGCGGTGGAGGGGGAATGGGGGGAGGTGTGGGGCGGGGTGGCCGGGGCAGGGGGGGTGTTTGTCATCAATGTGGACAAAGGGGCCATTGGCGGAGGCAGTGTCCTGAACGCCAGCAGCAGCGGGGAAGGGATGGAGGACCTCACGAGCCGACTGCCAGACTGACCGCACCAAAGATAAGTGCAACTATTGCCGCTAACACTGACATAACAGACATGACAGAAATAACAGACATTTCCCATTTACCTGACTTTGATCTGATGTTGACAATGCAGTGTTTACCTAAAGTGATATTGCAGATACAAGATATTCCAATAAAGTTTCTATGTGACACAGAAGCATGCAGATCGGTAATAACGAGAGCAGACGTTCACAATTTTGCAAAATCAGATGAAAAAATAACTGTAAAAGCCGCAAACGGTAAGTTAAAAACAGAGCACCTTTCAAAATATTTCAAGGTAAACGAACCCTGTCACCGGTGACATGGCAGAAGGTTATTTCATATTGTCTGAAGCATGCCCTGTCAACCTTCAGGGAAGGGATCTCCTCACAGCCCTCAATATTGCCATAATCCCAACGGACGTTGGTATGAGAGCATCACATTTTCCACATGTGGAAGGAATAAATGTATTGCAGGATTTCAATGTGCCCAGGTACTGCTACTCACTGCGTTTGGTTTCGACCGGACCACACTCAGTGACATCAGACCTGCACACAAAAGCTAAGCAATATTTTGAGTCCAAAATCCCTACTACACATCAGGCCACAGATCAATATCGTTGCAACATGTATGACAGACATTTGAGTGGCCCAGACCCAAATTACGAAAAAACATTCCTAGCAAATCCATCATCCAGACTGGTCATTAAAAATCTATATTGGTCACCAAGAGGATATGTGAGAACATCTGTTGTGTTGTCTGATGAGGATAGTGTTGGATAATAATATTGTGTATATAGTTGGGGTGTACCAATATGGCAGTGCCCTGGGTGTAGTGGGAGGTGATGCCCTGTCTTTCCGGTGGTGGCGTCACGGGGAGTATAAGAGGACACAGCAGAAGGAGCTCTGTCTCTTTGCTGTAGACTCTATCTGTACGGAGTGACTCCTGTTAGTTCCTGTTTGTTCTTAAAAAAAACTAGTAAACTGTCACCTTGCCTCCTCCTCATTTCCAGACATAACATTTGGCGATGAGGACACAAGGGTATGGAGCAAGCTGCTACCACTTTCCGGCCATTCTTGGAGGCTCCAGGAGAACTGCTTGTCCCCTGGACAAGGTGGTACGCAGCTTTTGAGAATTATCTCATTGCTCTGGACCTCGGCGACCTCGAAAAGCTGCGTGCAAGGGCAATTCTGGTCCACAATTTAGGTATGGAGGGCCAGAGGATCCTGAGTACGTTGGGAGGTGGTTACTCATTCGACGACGTTGTAAGGCTGATGGTGGGCTATTTATGTGCCCCTGAAAACACCATCATGAGGCAAATTCAGTTCAGACAGTGATGCCAGCAGCCAGGTGAGTCGGTGCAGCAGTTTGTTGCAGACTTGCGGAAGCTGGCGAGAGAGTGTCAATTTGGTGCCTTGGAGGAAGAGATGGTCCACGACCAACTGGTAGAGCACGTCTTATATTCCTTCGCAAAGGTTTGTCTTCTCACACATGCTGGAGAATTGACACTGTTAGCCGCCATGGACTTAGCACAACAACACGAGGTAGTGGAAATGTTGACCAAAAACCTCGGTGAGGAAGAAAAACTGCCAAGGAACAATAAACAGTGGAAGGCACTGGCTGCGGATCCAGACAACGAGAGTGACGAAGAATACGCCTCCGCCGTGAAAATTAGGTCCACCCCAGGGATGCCAAGCTGTTATGGCTGTGGATCCGCCAGGCACAGCTACAAGGCGAGAGAGTGTCCAGTGAGGGGGAAGCATTGTGGAAAGTGCGGTCTGTTCCACCACTTCGCAAGAGCCTGCAAAAACTTTGAGCAGGGGAACCAGAAACCAGAGAGGGGCTCTTCTACGAGGAAACCTACGGTGGTTCACACAGTCTCACCTAAAACAGATGGACGCATTTATTGCAACATCGAATTGGACTGGGTGGTGGTGCCGCTGATGCTGGACACGGGATCGACGACCTTCATCCTGAATTGGGCTACAGTGAAGAACTTTTTCCCGCATTATGAGAGTGAACAGGTTGTACATAGCGTGTTATGGTTATGGGAACAACCCATTGGGCATCGTGGGCTCACTGATGCTCTCGGCGAGGTACAAATCAGCATTGATGTGTGTAGTGGAGTTTATGGTGTCCACTGAAGGAGCTAACCTAATGGGCTGGGACCTGTTTTATGGACTCAGATTCTCCATCGCTTACAGCGTAGGAGAGGAGTGGTCTGGCTGCGGGCTGTGGGACCAGCCCTTTTATGTGGGAAATGACAACAAAGTGTGGGACTTAAACCTGCCTGGGACGAGCGACAACGGGCGTGACTGACACCATGGAGCACCGTCACAGGAAGTTTCCGGTGCCAGTGTTCGCGGTACCCTGGACGAGGGACCCAAACGGCACAGTCGGACACCTGTGGGGACGAATAGAGCCAGCAAATAGGCACAGTGTAGTTCCGGTGGCCGACCGAGTACCACCTTTCGAACTGGGTGCTGCCGTGGCTGATTCAGTGCAACAAATGAAAGAGAGTGGGGCGAGACCAAGTGGTACGATCCCCAGTTGTGCCTACAAGCAGGATCAGAGGCAGATCTCGGACTGGGTTGGCATGACCCTCTGACACGGTACAGAAACCCTGTCACGGCGCCGTGGACCACGAAGGCCAGTGAGTACTCCCCTAGGATTTGGCGATAGAGTCCGCCCCAGGGTTGAGTCTCGGCTTGGTGGGGTCCGCAAATCATGAGAACAGCGGGATGACCAGGGACAGCTGCGGATAGTGAGGACCCATGAAGACGGCTATCTAGAACTGTCAGATGGATCCAGAAGGCACCCATATGAGCTGCAGTGTATGGGAGAGAGGAGACGCCCGAGCAGCCCGTCTCCAGTGAGGAAAAGGCGGAGATGCTCTGGGAGCAGGCCGCCGGACGAATGTTCCAGAGGGGAGCCTCCAGGGGATCCTTAGTGAGACTTCGGGCGGGGGGGGGGGGGTAGTGGTATGTTCTGTTGTATTTATGCTATTGCTAATTTTGTGCTTTAAAAAAAAAAGCTAACTTTTGTGTGTTTCCCCTGTGTGTGTGCGTGTGTGTGGGAAATGTGTTACGTAGATGTGTGAGTGGTTAAAGTAAATAGTGATGTGTGAAATGCAGATTTGCCCCAGTGCTGCATGTGTTCGATGTGCCCATGTTGTGGGGTGGGAGTGCTGGGGTGGAGGGATGTGGGACCGCCATTAGGTTAAGTGTACATATTGCTGATAAGTGTTAATAGTTCGAAGTGCTTTAGAAATATACTGTATGTGATAATATTGGGATTTTTTTTTGTGAGTGTGTGGCTCTTTTACGTTCACAGACTGTAATGATTAAAATGGCGGAATAGTCTGCTGGGCCTGTGTGGTGTGCATGGATAGCTTTGTGTATTTATATTGTTTGCAGTGATGTTATAAGTGTGTATCGCGTTGCAAAATTTGGGAGGGCCTGATTAGTGTGCTTGCGATTTTCTTCGGGGGGGGGATGTTGGAAAGTAATATTGTGTATATAGCTGGGGTATACCAATATGGCGGTGCCCTGGGTGTAATGGGAGGTGACGCCCCGTCTTTCTGGTGGTGGTGTCACGGGGAATATAAGAGGACACAGTGGAAGGGACTCTGTCTCTTTGCTGTGGATTCTCTATCTGTACAGAGACTCCTGTTAGTTCCTGTTTATTCTTAATAAAACTAGTAAACTGTTACCTCGCCTCCTCCTCATTTCCAGACGTAACAGATAGCAAGCATTTTAAACACTGGGAGGCTCTCCACATCTCATTGGTCAAACCCAAACACATGGACTGGAAGATAAGTTGGTTTGTGACCACAGCAGAGAAATGTTGTCAGTCTTGGAATCAAACTTCCAACCCAAAGGTTTAATATTCCTCAAAACTTGATACCTACTCACTGTGCTTGAACTGGGTGACCACAGTGCAAAAAGAGGTCCACATTGATGTTCCCAGCTCACCCATTTGATCACTTTTTACATTAGCACAAGAAGAGGAACACACACTATCACAAATCCCAAATTCTCTGTGGTCAACAGGAAAGGCAGATAAGATAAGATAAGCCTTTATTAGTCCCACAACGGGGAAATTCCAGGATTGCAACAGCACAGGGATAGCAACACTCAGAGCAACAATCAGAAGGCAAGAAAAAAAACAAGCAAGCAAGAGCAGCTAATATACATATGTACGTATTACTATAAAATATATATATATACACACACACACACAGACACACAGTGCAGAGCATTGTAGCTGGATGGAATAAATATATGAATATATGAACACACAGTGCAGAGCATTGTAGCTAGATGGAATAAATATGTAAATATATAAACACCCACAGTACGGAGCATTGCAGCTAGGTGGAATAAATATGCAAGTATATAAACACACACAGTGCGGAGCAATGTAGCTAGATGGAATAATATGTAGATATATAAATATATAAACACACCCAGTGCTGAGCATTGTAGCTAGATGGAATAAATATGTAAATATATAAACACACACAGTGCAGAGCATTGTTGCTAGATGGAATGAAACAGCATAACCGTCTACTTAGTTATCCTACATGGTATGATTATGTGCCCATACATATTCTCACCCTCCATAGCGACCGGTATGTTCCTAGTTGTATGCCGGAGGGGACCATTGTGTAAGTCTATTGCATCTTTTGCATTCAAAAAACTATTAGTTTGTTACGTCTTTTTGCTATCTCTGCGAGCAGCCCTGCTTAGGTTGTACAGATGTAGGGTTAATAAAAAATGCAGAGTTGGTCAAAATAAATGCAAAATCACACTAAAGACCATACAAAAGACAGTATCCTCTACGTTCTGGGGCCCAAGAGGGCATTAAACCAGTGATGGAGGAACTGAAAGCAGCACGTGTTATTGTACCATGTCCAAATTCTCCATGTGACGCACCTTTGTTTCCTGTAAAGAAAGCTCCTCCTTCTTCCAGTTGGAGGATGGTACAGGACCTTCAAGAAGTAAACAAGGTGGTCATTCCAAGAGTCGTTTCTGTCCCTGACCCAAACACTTTGTTAAATGACCTACAACCACACATGCAGTATTTTACAGTGATAGACATCAGCAATGCTTCTTTTCAACATCCCAGTACATCCAGATCATCAGTTTTGGGTGGCATTCACATTTGAAAACAAAAGGTACACATTCACCAGGTTACCACAAGGTTACTGTGAATCACCAACTATTTTTTCACAGGCAATGTCAGCAAATCTGGCACAGTGTATTCCTCCTAACGGAGATAGTTGCTCCTTTATGTTGATGACATCTTGCTGGCATCACCTGATGAAGAAACATGCAAACAAGACACCATTGCTGTACTGCGATTTTAAGCAGAACAAGGTCACAAAGTCAACAAGGCAAAATTACAGTTGTGGAAAAAGGAGGTCAAATACTTAGGGCACATTTTGTCAGCAGCAGGCAGACATGTTGATCCTGCTCGAAAACAAGCCATTTTGTCAGCACCAAAACCCATCACAAAAGGAGACATGATGTAATTTCTGGGTACTTTAAATTATTGTTGCTCTTGGATTGCAAATTACTCATTTGAAGTACAACCCTTTTCTGATCTCATTTACAAAACACTCATGGCTCAGGTGGACAAAATTGAGTGGACACCTGAAGCAGAAGAGGCTTTTCTTAAAATGAAAAAACTTTTGGTCAGCACTGACATCCTGTCACTCCCCAATTACAAAAAAAAAATTTGTGCAAATGGTTGATTGTAAAGAGAGACACATGATGTCAGTCCTTCTCCAGCCAAGTGGTACAAAAATGCGTCCAATAGCATTTTATTCCACAAGGTTAGACCCTGTGGTGAGGGCAGTGCCGCCATGTGTGCAGACTGTCATAGCTGCCTCTATGGCGGTGCAGGCCTCAGCAGGGCTTGTTCTTTTCCTTCCCTTGACCCTAAAGGTCACACATGCATTATCGGTTATCTTGTCACAAAGTAAAATATCAGTTCCCTCACCATCCAGACAACTTGCATGCATCACAGTGTTATTATCACAGCCTCATCTAACCATTGAACGTTGCACGGTAATGAATCCAGCAAGCTTTTTGCCAATTTCAACACAAAGCAAACCTCATTACTGTTTGGCAGAAATCGAGAGTGAAACATTGCCACACCCTGATTTATAGGCTCCTCCAAACGTGACTGTACTGGTTCAAATGTCCAGTTTCACAGTGGTCACCCATGACACCATTTTATGGGCACAAACACTTCCATCACATTATTCTGCACAAACAGCGGAATTAGTTGCTCTAACTGAGGCTTGTAAATTAGGCCAAGGAAAAGCACTCACAGTGTACACAGCCAGCCAATATGCTTTTTCTACCATCCATCATTTTGCACAACAGTGGAAAAAAAGAGGCATGATTACATCAACAGGAAAACCAAACCAACACAAAGATCTCATCTTAAAACTGTTAGACAGTGTAAAACTTCCCTCCAAATTGGCCATATGCAAATGTACCGCACACACCAATGGCACAGATCCAATCTCTCAGGGCAACCACTTTGCAGACAACACCGCAAAAGCAGCTGCACAAGGTCATACAGGAAACCACACCACAGCATCTCTTATTTTAACACTGACAGAACAATTATCACATGACATGCTCACTAATGCCCAGAAAACATCACCACAAGCTGAAATTTACCGGTGGATAAAAAAGGGGGCAACATTTGACAACACTTCAAAAACTCTACAAATGATGCAATAACAAACCCATTTTGCCACACAAATTATTTCACCAGACTACTGTTCTGCTACATGGGCCTTCCCATGTAGCAGCAGAGGGTATGATTTCTATGTTGAGTAAAGCTTTTACCATTTATGGGTTTAGTCAATTTGCTACTCAATTTTGTAAAAAAAAAAAGCCTAATCTGTGCAAAAAACAATGCTCAGGAACGCTTAAGACCTCAGAAGGGTACTTTCCCTGCATCAACTTATCCATTTCAAAACATTTGCATGGATTTTATTGAACTAAATAAATGTGAAGGGAAGAAATATTGCTAGGTGATTATTGATACATTTTCTAAATGGACAGAAGCCTTCCCTTGCACTCATCCAAATGCTGTTACGGTCGCAAAGAAACTCTTAGCTGAAGTAGTACCAAGATTTGGAATACCTGAAAAGATTTACTCAGATAATGGAACACATTTTGTATATCAGGTTACATCACACTTAGGCATAGCACTTAACATTAACTTGAAAAACCACTCAGCTTACCATCCACAATCTGCAGGATTGGTGTAATGCACAAATAGGACCATTAAAGAAAGGCTTAGAAAAACAATGGCAGAAATGGGACAAAATTGGATATATTGTCTACCCCTAGTCATTTTTTACATGAGGGTAATGCCCTCAAAATGGGGGCTGTCTCCATTTGAAATAATGTATGGCAAGCCTTACCTACTTCCACCATTAAGGTCATTTAAATCAGGTGATGAGGAAGTGTGTTTAGCTGATTACATGCAAATAATGTTGACTGACAGAAATGTTGTACAGGCTGCTCTTCCCAGGAAGGAACACGGTGGTGCACCCATCATAGCCAAACCAGGAGATCTGGTCCTCATCAAAGCCATCAAAAAGAAAAACTGGGCCGACGCTCCCTGACAAGGACCACACAAGGTCATCCTGGCGACACCAACAGTCGTGAAAGTCGAAGGACATGATTCTTGGGTGCATTTAACCTTTATGCTGTGTAATTTCGTGTGCCCCTAGTGGCAGAGCACAGCACTGCACCTGTCAACTGATATGACATGCAGAAACACTGCCCAGCCGTACTGAGGATTTGTACTGATCATGCCAGTTCACAAGGTGGCAGGCACGCATTGGAGGAGTCATGGATGACATGTAATACACCAAAGAGTAAGAAATCCTCCTCCTTCTTTGTTTTTGAGATTACAACACAAAATGGTGGGCACCAATTGTAGTGGACAGACGCGATCCAAGACCGAGGAGCATATCTGGAGGATTTGGTCCTGAATTCGCCAACTATGGTTCTAAAAAGAGATTATTTAGCTTATGAAGGTAGATGTTTACATGTTCTTATAACACAGGGAGCGTGAAGCTAGTTGATTTGACCTGCCAGGCGCCCGGAGCGCCATGTGACTGGAGAGCAATCGCCGGTTGCATGTTGTCAAATAAGCTAAATTGCCACGGAATAAAAGCGAAATTAAGGTGGAATAATCAATAACAGTTTGTGGACATAGGAGAGAAAGCTAAAATGACCGGGAGAGGACAAAATAGC
Organism: Pholidichthys leucotaenia; assembly: GCA_020510985.1. Classification (NCBI taxonomy): domain Eukaryota; kingdom Metazoa; phylum Chordata; class Actinopteri; order Cichliformes; family Pholidichthyidae; genus Pholidichthys; species Pholidichthys leucotaenia. Next base: position 97,899,480 of record CM035843.1, read on the forward strand.
GACCAGAATGCTGCAAAAGGACGCCGGTAAGTGACGAATGTCTTTGTTTGTTTGCATACAAATTAGATGTGTAAATTTACTCCTATCCGAAACTTTGGATCATATTCTACATCTTTATAATTGACAGTAAGCCATTATCTCTTACCACTTTCAAGTTATAGCCTTGTAAAGTTCTGACATCTGATCTGAATATTTTCTTGAAAAAAATCTTTACCACTACTGACCACTAGGGGTTATGTCACAGTTTGGCGACATACACAGTTAGAGTTAACACAATGCAAACTTTACCCCACTCAGAACCCTCAGCAAGAGACTGTCTAACTGTTTATCTGTTTCTCTATACAAGTGTTAGGCTGATGGTATGCCCAGTAATGACTTGTATAGTGAAACAACCATTGTTTATCATGGAGAGACAAAATGCAAGAGAGAGAAGGTTCGTGGCAGAAAGATATGAATGGTGCACCTGTTTTTTCCTCATCCTCATCTTTGTGGTAGCACTTTTGATTTGGTTACTCTTAGGAGCATCATTACCTATTTATCGCAGGGCTAGGTATGTTACTCATATGCATCACAACTGGCTCGAAGGACCAGGCTACAGTGACCATGTTTTTGCTGGTAATGTGTAGTGGAAGTATGCTAACCACACAGCCAAAACAGCAAATCGTTTAAATTGTTATGTGTGTTCTTTGCTCCCACTCTCAGCTGGTCAAATATCTGTTACTGCTAAACCAATGGAACTTTCAGAAGCTGTTTGTTTCTTGCACAAGGCTATGTATGGAAATAGTACAGCAAGCATTAACTTGAACCACACCTGTCACATTGTCTATGACTCCACTGACCGGAGATATGATGATACCTCTTACTTGGTGAAGGCAAGATTAACCTCGCCAGGGAATTTTTCCTTTTGTCTAAAGTGTTATGTATGTAAAATGAGGGACAAGAGTCTCGTCTATCATGCAGCAAGTTCACACTTTATTATGAGAACCGAACTATTTATACTCAAGGGCCATGCCCACCTGATGTCACACTAGGGGCAGGCACGGCTGCACACACACACCTCACTCACAACACCACAATTCCCTTCCCCCTTACAAAAATGCAAACCACACACACAATCAAGACCCTCCCCAATTTAGGACCCAAATTGTGCACTAAGGAGCAAAGAATCATGAACTGTAGGAAAATGGCCTATCACATTCACACAAAATAACTCAAACCAGCATTTTTCCTTTTTTTTTTTTTCAAAATATACACACAAAAACTATAATAACTAAATAATAACTAAATTGGACCATGCCTCTAAAATAAGTAAAATAATCCCATAACATACATACTCACATGCACACCAGCAGAGTATATATCTACATATTTACATCAATGATATTTAAGTCACACCTATGTCCACCGGCAGCCAGAGGTAACACTGGCCCGGGGGGGCAGGGCAGCCCCAAATCATGCATGCCCCTGGCTACTGTAGATAAGACCGGCTTGGAGGTCCCAGGCAGCCCCACGGCATGAACGTCCCTGGCCGCCGTCTGCCTCCGGGATCAAAACCAACCTCTCCTTCAAAAATGTCACCCTTTACCACCGACTGCCTCATTCCTCGGGACCCGCCGTGCTGATGTATGGCACACCGTCTCTCCTTGCTCGTCGATCCGCTCCTGACCACTTTCAACACCACCTCAGCTGCCACCGTTGTCCCGAACACTCTGGCCCCCTGTGACTGAACTCCAGGGAGACCCGAAGCCTGCTCGTCGGCGCAACTCGCTGCCTCAGGCGTCTCGCCATAACACCCGGTACCCTTGTCCAGGGCAGCATGAGCTCCAGCACTGAGACACTGCCCAACCTCTGTGGCGCACAGTTGCTGTTGCTCACTCCTGTGGCTCACAGCATCACTTTTGCCGGCGTCGTTTCCCGACCCCAGCACCTCACCACTGCTCCCAGCACCCTCATTCCAGGCGCTCCACTGTGCTGCCTCTGTGTCCAGCTGCTGTTGCTCTTCCTCTGGGCTCTCAGCGTCACTCTCGTTGGTGTCACTCTCACCAGCGTCACTCTCGTCAGCGTCACTCTCATTGGCGTCACTCTCTGACCCGGGCGTTTCGTCGCTGCTCTCGGTACCCTCGTTCCAGGTGCTCTGCTGCGTCATTTGCGTGCCTGGCTCTCAGCTTCCATGGTCCCACTCACTCACTCCCTAGCCTCCAGCTGCAGGGATGACTCCTGCTGCTCTCCTTCTCCGCTAATCGCTGCACACCACACTGGCCGACTCATCAGCGCTATTGTCCTGTACCATGTTGAGCTCCTTGACTGGCCCGCCATTTTCAGTGATCGGGGACTCTTCCACTCGTGGCCCTGGTCCGACCTCGAGGTGTAGCTGGTAGCTCGTAGCTTGGTTTTGACACAAAATTAACTTAGCGGCTAACCTGTCCATAGGCACAAAATGGGTTGTTAGCTTCCCCCAGCTAACTAGCTTAGCCATTCCTGGTGCCAACAGCTCCAGTACCCACAGCTTCGTGGTCCTTGTCTGCTTGTCGAAGTACTCAGCCAGCCGCTCGACAGCATCCTCATAGTACTCCGTTTCACCCAATGTACAGAGAATTCTTCAGCCCTTCACACCGAGATTGTGGGCCAGGAAAGCTCGCCGTCGTCTCTCACCGAGCCTCCTTAAGCCCAGCGCCCTGATGTAATCCTCAAACATGGCCCTCCACTGTGGCCACAGGATCACCTGCTCTCCTGTATACTCTAGAAATGGTGCTAGTTTTGGAGGTAGCCCGTACACTCCCATAATTTTTATCCTCATCACCAGATGTTATGTATGTAAAATGAGGGACAGGAGTCTCGTCTGTCATGCAGCAAGTTCACACTTTATTGTCAGAACTGATCTATTTATACACAAGGGCCGTCCTCGCCTGACGTCACACCAGGGGCAGGTACGGCAGCACACACATACCACACTCACTACACCACATAAAGGGGTGTGGAAACGTTTCTTTGGGCAGGTTATCATTTTCCAGGTGTGCAACGGTACATAGTTCATCTCGCCCCTGTACTACTACCTGCCGAACCGGCGTAGTGGGCAACAGCTGCCCTGAAGAAGTTTGAAAATGAGACTGTCACTCACCTGCACACAGATGGACCGGGGGCTCTGCAGCTGAATCGGAGTGTCAGAGTTATCTACCCGCTGACTCCTGCCACGGACGTGCTAGCAGGGTAGCAATGTAAACAATCTTCATCTTGTGAAGTTTTAGAGGCAGAGACAATTTTTTCAGGTGAGACCCTGTTGGATAATGTAAACCTAAGCATGATGGTGTTTTGGAGATTTCCACAGCAGGTAGAGCACAGCTGCAGAAGTTATAAAGGCAACTCTGCCTGTCTGCAGCTCACTCAGACAGTGAATTCACGTCTATTCACGTGTTTACATTCAACTAACATGTAATTATGCTGCATGAAAAATTTGCCCATTGGCGTTTTGTCTGAACGCACCTTTACTCTTGCCCCAACTGCTTGGTAGAGACATATGACATCAATCCAGTTATGCTATTGGTTGTGACCAGCTGTGGCATCCTTACTGGCCATAGATAGGTATGTAAACACTAGATAGAACATGGATAGCTGCCAGGCTAGTCGTTTCACATGCATAGTTTACTTACACGATTAGGGTAAATACAACAAACAATTGTTTGTGTATCCTGTTATTACAATGCTGCAGGTGCTGTCAACTATTATAAATACCTACAAAATATGGCTCCTTCGTTTGCCATGAAGCTATTAGCCATTTCCTGTCTCATGTTTATATATACAGCTCTGAAAAAAAAATAAAAGACACTGCAAAATTTTTCCTACATTAGCATCTCAAGATGTATGGCAGCCATTCAACTTGAGTATCTATGAATTCACACACAAGGACACCTCAGTCTACTTAAAATGAGGTACTTGTTATGTCTGAAATTACCTTCGTAATGATGAGGCCAGGTGCACAGTTGAACTCAGCTTTATTATGGGTTAGTCACACAATACAGCCACCAAGCAGGGGCATTGGCAAAGAGGCTGTAAAATGGATGCCCCTGGTATTTATAGGGTGGTGCAGTGGCGGGAGAAGTGACTGCCTCTACACCGCCCTTCATAATAAAAGTCACCATAATACAACATCACAGTATTGATTAGGTGATCATCCAAACATGGTTAAAGACATGAAAGCTGTGAATAAAAAATCAGTTATTCCACAAATACAGATTTCTGAGTTAATAAGTTCAAACTTAAGCATTGTAGTATTTAAGAATGAACATGAACTTGTCTTCTTTGCATGATTTGATCTAATCATCATCATAGCAGTCTGTCTGGGGTGACAATGACTGTTTCATTTAGGTCTGATCAGATTCCTCCACGCAGCTCTGTCCTTCGCTTCCACTGCCAGGAACTCCTGACCTTGTTAACCTGGGTGACATCCAAGCCAGTATGAGTTGCTTTCTGACTGACCATTTCATGAAACTGCTTGCAAAGTATTTGAGTACTGCTAGCTTTTGCTGGACTAGTGGCACATTCTTGGCAGATAGAGGTATTATCAGTGGCAAAGACAGACCAAGACAAACTGACTCCAGTATCTGTTGCAGTAACCGACCAGATGATAGGTTTGTTTATCTCTGCTCTTTGTGTAGTGCATGGTCACGATGCACTGACTGGCAAAAGTAAATGAACTATAATAGAGTGACACCAATACATAGTTTGACCAGCGGGGGGGCACTGACACCTGTTTCTGCTGGGTACCTTCTTGTTCACAACTGAAGGAAAAAAATAATTAAAGATCCCATATTGTGCAGTTTCTGGGGATTACGTTTTGATATCAAGCACTTATATAAATAGAGAGAGAGATTTCTAAAGGCCAGAATGCATTTCTGTATTTTACAGCTCATCAAAGAGCCATCTTTAATGTTCAGTGTGAGACAGTTTGGGTTTATCCTGCGCATTATTATTAATTAATGAGCCCTGGTGTGGTTGAGCTAAGGCTTTACGACCAACCAATCACAAGTAAGGAGGCAGTCTGGGTGGTTTTTTTCAATTAAGGAAGTGAAGGTGAGGCATGTTAAGTTGTGACATCATAAATTTCAGGCAGTGCAATCTGCCGGTTTAAGAGTTCAACTTATTAAAGGCAGTGTGTTTGATTTTGTGAAGGGAGTGCATCATTATTGTAACGGTATACATGTGACTCATAGCTGTATTTTAAAACACCACTTTGTACAATAAGGGACCATTAATGAAGTCAAATTTCTGTCTAAACATTGGAAATATTTGTGTATTAAGCTGTTTTCACAGTCTGATATAGATATTATATAATTAGCATAAATAAATAAAATAGTACTGTTTGGGTGTGTGTTTGATACTTTAACAGAAGACTGATCCTACCTAATTCCATTTTTTTTTTACCATTAATGGTAAATGGGATGCTGTGTGGTCTATATTAATCATATATTCCATAACCTACATATGTTGAAGCATGTGAGAATGTTTGGTGATTACATATGTAAGGCGACTTCACACCTCAGAACAGGACAAAGAGTCTCAACCGCCAGTGAGGATCAAAGAGCTTCCCAGGCACTGCGGTAGAGACCGGATGGATTGCCCTGACCCCCCAGGGCCAAGAGGAGGAGTACGAAGATAATGGGGGGATTAAGATAATGAGGGATGTCAGCTTTTGATATGCATGTCTTTTGTTATGTGGAGTATAAGTTCATAGAGCCGAAGGTGTTCGGCCTCTGACTTCTTCTGCTGCTGCACCTAGATGACACTTGTTAGAGGGGCTGATAATAAACTTTGGTTTATGAATCACATCGCCTCGTTATTTCAAGCTCCTCTACACTGGTGACCCTGACGCGAGAATGGACCAGAGGCTTCCCCCGCGATCGACTCATCTGTGGCGACCCAGGCAGACGCCGGCGCCCATGCAGACAGGGGAACAGATGGACGATGTTCCCCCACGGCAGAAGTGATAGAGAGGGCTCAACCGAGCACCAGCGCTGCAGAGAGAGCCGAAGCAAGGCACTCTCACCCTGCGGACACATCAGTGACGGTCTACACAAACGGCGTCACCGTCAACCTGCCGGACTTCTGGCAGGAAGACCCCGCCTCGTGGTTTCAGCAAGCTGAAGCCCAGTTTGCACTTGCGGGCATCACGGCTGACGATACAAAGTTCTATCACATCGTCGCCAAACTCAACGCCGCCACTTCGAGATGTGCGCGGAGCATAATCCAACGGCCGCCGGCCCAGGACAAATATGAAGAACTGAAAGCGACCATCGTGGCAAATTACGTCCCCTCAGCCGAGGAGAGAGCCGAGAGGATCCTGGCGGTCTACGGCCACAGAGGAGGCAGACCCAAGGCCCTCATGGAGGACTTGCTGCAACTTAAAGAAGAGGACAACGACAACTTCCTCTTCCATTTCATATTCCTCAGTACGCTGCCGCCACACATGAGAGGGACGCTGGCCAACATGCGATGCAGCACCCAGCAAGACTTCCGCACGCTGGCTCACGAAGCTCAACGGCTCGTCAACGCCTGCAAGGAGCAGACACCCACAGCAGCATCCGCAGATGTCCGGAGCCACGAGGAGCCACAAATCACCGAGCAGAACCAGCCCGCGGTGACAGCGACACGGCCAGGACGCAACAGGCGGAGCGACGTTTGTTATTACCACCACCGCTTCGCCGGGAAGGCTTAGAAATGCGTTCCCCCCTGCAAATTCACAATTTCGGGAAAACGCCGAAGCCGAGAGCCGTTAACAGCGGCGGTTCTCGGCGAAAAAAGCAAGCTTTTATATGTGACGGACGGACACACCGGCAAGCGGTTCCTTATCGACACGGGAGCTCAACTAAGTTTTGTCATGCCCTCCCAAGCAGACCGGGCCATGGGCCCCCGGGGCAATGGAGCGGTGGCAGCCAACGGCTCCACCATCGACACTTTTGGCGAAAAGAGCCTGCACCTCTGCATCCACGGCCGCAACTACAGATGGACATTTGTTGTAGCGGCGGTAAGTTTTAACTTGTTGGGCGCAGATTTTTTGTGTGCACATGGGTTATTAGTTGATCTAGCGAACAGGCGCTTGGTTAATGCACTGTCCTTTGCTTCTATTCCCTGCTCAGCTCGACTTTCTCCACCACCCGTGCAGGCTAGCGTCACCACAGCAGGAGGTAAGTTTGATCAACTCCTCACCCAATTTCCAGCACTCACAATTCCCAAATTCTCAGCCACAGTGGCTAAACACGGGGTTGAACATTTTATTCCCACAACGGGCCCACCCGTATTCGCCAAAGCTCGGCTCTTAGACGCAGCCAAGCTCGCCATAGCTCGGGACGAGTTTACCACCCTTGAAAAATTAGGCATTATCAGACGCTCGAAAAGCCCCTGGGCCTCACCATTTCACATGGTTCCGAAAACCGACGGTTCTTGGAGACCGTGCGGCGATTACCGCAGATTAAACAATGCGACAGCGCATGACCGCTACCCAATTCCTCACATTCAAGATTTTTCACTGCATCTGGCGGGTGCGCGCATTTTTTCAAAAATAGACCTGGTCCGCGGTTATCATCAAGTCCCAGTTTGAGCAGAGGACATTCCTAAAACAGCTGTAATAACCCCTTTCGGCCTTTTTGAATTTTTGCGAATGCCTTTCGGCCTCAAAGGCGCGGCTCAAACCTTTCAGCGGATGATGGACGCAGTATTACGCGACCTCCCTTTTGTTTTCGTCTACCTCGGCGATATGCTGGTAGCCAGCCCGTCTGAGGAAGAACACGAGCGGCATCTCACTATGGTTTTTCAGAGGCTAGAAGAGCACGGGTTAATAATCAATCCAGCCAAATGCAAATTCGGCGTGTCACAAATTGATTTTTTAGGACACAGAGTTTCTCCGAAGGGGGCAGTCCCACTTCCAGACAAAGTTCACGCGATAAAAAGTTTCCCACGGCCACAAACGGTCAAATCGCTGCAAGAATTTTTAGGAATGGTTAATTTTTACAACCGTTTCCTCCCCCACGCAGCTCAGCTCATGCAGCCCCTATATGACGCGCTCAGAAAACAAAAAGCTTCCAACGCGGTCGAATGGACCCCGGAGCGCGAACACGCCTTCGCAGAAGTAAAAAGCGCCCTAGCTAATACCACATTGTTGGTTCACCCCGATCCCTCGGCCCGCATTGCGCTAACCACAAATGCTTCGGACCTAGCTATAGGGGCAGTTGTAGAACAACATGTCAGCGGAATCTGGCAACCTTTGGCATTCTTCAGCAAATCGCTAAACCAAACTGAGCGTAAATACAGCACTTTTGACAGGGAGCTGCTAGCGCTTCATTTATCCATCCTCCACTTCCAGTTCTGGTTAGAAGGGCGGAGTTTCACGGCTTTTGTAGACCACAAACCGCTCACCTTTGCCATGGCTAAAATTTCCGAACCATGGTCAGGCAGGCAACAAAGACAGCTGGCTGCGATTTCAGAGTTCACCACAGACATTCGACATGTGGCAGGCAAACTTAAAAGGGTAGCAGACTGCCTCTCTCGCGCTGTGACATCGCCAGAGCGCGAGGAGACAGATTATACTACCTCAGCCGCAGAACTCTTCGCCAACGCGGACACATACGCAGCACCAATCCATGCAGGGATAGATTATGCAGCCATGGCAGAGGAGCAAAGTAGTGACGCGGACGTGCGCGCACTCTTGTCTGGACCAACAGGGTTAACCACTTGCACTCCGGGTAATTTTCCTAAAAATGCCAAAAAATAACGTGCCCAAAGTAAATCGAAAGCTGTTCTTCAACCCTTTGCAGCATCTTCATGGGGTTGGTCTCATTTAAAAGAAAACACTTTGAATTTTTTGGCAAAAAAAACATAATCTCTCTACGTGCTCCGGCCACTGAGTTACAGTCATCTAAACATACTGAACTTGAAGAAAAAAAAATTGGACACAGTGTTTTTTTGGATACAAATGCTTGTAAATAGCACACAGCTGTCCGATCCGGCTGGAAAATGCAACAGAAATGTAGAACCAAGTGTTATCCAGCTGAGATCCAAATTTTGTGACAATACCACAAAAAATGAATATTTTACACAGCTTTGTTCTCAGGCTGTTCCCAGGCGTTTTGGAACTGTGCCAAATTGTGCCAAATGGCACAGTTTGGAAAAACATCTGTAACTTTTGAATAATTCAATGTAGAATCTTCATTTTAGGCTCTAATGAAAGGTCACACTCAGAGCTGTGTCTGTGTGTGTGTGTGTGTGTGTGGGCGGGGGGTCGTCCCCCCCCCCCCCCGCTACCAAGGACCGAGTTCGGCCCTCGCTACATGACGGATTACACTCCTTGCATGTTTTCACAGCGGCTCCCCCCCCCCTCGCTATTGTGTGTGTGTGTGTGGGGGGGGGGGAACCGTGAACGGACCGTGAACGCCCCCCCCCCCCGCTACAGAAGAGGGCCATCGCTACATGATGGAATAGACTCATATGCTTCCCCCCGCAGACCGGGGGGCGTTCGGACTGTGAACGCCCCCGCCCGCTCCTCTTCTACAGCGGGGGGGGAGGGGGTGTTCACGGTCCGAACACGGCAAATGAACCGTTTATCGCGGCGCATGCACTTCGTACTTCGTGCACAGTACAGTTGTAATTTACCGATCGGTCAAAAGTCATTTTTGGATTACAGTTTTCAGGGATAAATAATAATTTAGCTTATAACACCTTACCTCTTCAAAGCAGCAGAGTCGTGGCGAACATCTCTTCCCCATTGTCAGACGAACGCGACGCTGCTCCGCTCATGGATCCCGATCAAAACATAATTCCATTATTGCCGTTTTGGTGAATGATTTACGACTTTTGTCGTCGCCCTCCGTCGGTCTATGATGACGGAAGAGAATCCTAAACGTCTATTCTGCTGGAATGAGTGCAGGTCCCACTTGTGGGTGGTCTCCATGCTCCGGGGTCTGTAGTAGATTCGTCCAGCGTTCTTTGTTTTCATCTGCTGCAGCAGTAAATCTCTCTTCACCCAGCCTGAATTTCTGTGCTTCAATTGGCTCCTGCGTTCACAGTAGGCGGGTCCTCCTTCCTAGATTTTCATTCATTGGCTCTTCAAGGTTTCAGAAACCCAATTCAAGGCTCTTATTAGTCGAATGAGAGGTCAATCAGATGAACTAATCTGTTCGCGGCTGTGACTGCAGCTTTTTTTTTCAGTGGCGCTTGGAGGCCACACCACCTACATCACCACCATCATGCGTCATGCGTCCAAGCGCGCACGAGGGCGCTCTCGTGCGCCCTCGTGCGTCTTAGGACGCAGAGACTTGCCCGCCCGTGGAACAACGGAGTGCAAGTGGTTAAGGCTGGAGGAAAGGGGTTTACGCGAAGGCGTGCCCCCCCTAATATGCGATATCTCAACCGGCCGACCGCACCCGTTAGTCCCAGCTACATGGCGCCGCCGTATTTTCGACTCGATTCACTCCCTCGCGCACCCAGGTGTGCGCGCCTCGGTTAAAATGGTCGCCGAAAAGTTTGTGTGGCCTGGCCTGCGCAAAAACGTAAAAGAATGGGCAAAAACTTGCATTTCTTGTCAGCGCGCCAAAATACACAAACACACAAAAGCCCCTCTGGAGCCTTTTCCAATCCCTGCTAGAAGGTTCGACCACGTTCATGTCGACCTCGTGGGGCCACTACTTTCCTCCCAAGGTTTCACACACCTGTTAACAATGATAGACCGCACCACGCGCTGGCCAGAGGCAGTCCTTCTGGCGTCAACCACAGCGGAGGAAGTTGCTCGTGTTTTTTTGACAAACTGGGTGGCACATTTCGGCGTCCCATCGGACATCACGTCCGATAGGGGGCCTCAATTTGTCTCGGCGCTTTGGTCAGCCATGTCCAGCAGCTTAGGGGCAACAATTCACCGCACCACCGCTTATCACCCTCAGGCTAATGGGTTATGCGAGCGTTTTCACAGATCTTTAAAGGCCGCCCTCAGAGCCTCACTAACGGATACAAATTGGGTAAATAAACTTCCCTGGGTTTTATTGGGGTTGCGTGCTGCACCCAAAGAGGATCTAGACGCCTCTCCAGCAGAATTAGTTTTTGCACAACCTCTCAGGCTCCCAGGTGAATTTTTACCAGAGAACCCAGAGCCAGGGCATCTTCCAGCCCCGAGGTTTTTAGGCAGCAACGGACCGGACTCTCTCCCCGGACCGGCACATCACTCTTTTCCATGGGTTTTTGTCCCACAAGCTTTAAAGAACGCTGAATTCGTTTTTGTTAGGCATGAAGCTTTAAAACCAACTTTCCGCCCACCATACGATGGGCCATTCAGAGTGCTGGAACCTGGTGATAAACACTTTGTGCTTGATTTTGGGGATAGAAAAGAAACAGCATTGACAGACTTAAACCTGCCTTCTTGTTGAGAGACGAGCCTGCATGGTTGGCGAGAGCACCTCAGCGGGGTAGACCCCCCAAGAGAAAAGACTCAGCCCCCCTGCAGGGAACAAATAATCACTCTCCTTCCCAGGCTGCAGATTCCTTACAGGAAGGTCCCAGCAGGACGCCCAAGCGGACCCACAGCAGTTTCGGGAGAAGATTAAAACCCAGACGGCACAGAGACTGATGCAAACTACTCAACAGTTGTTCACTAATTGTGCTGTAACAGTTTAGGACTGACTTGTGATTTTACTATGCTGTTATGATTACCACTGAACTCTCTTAGGAGCATGGCTGCTGGAAAGTTTCTTCTGTGGCAAGAGGTGTAGCAGTTAGTATGTCATAGTAATTATCTTAAACTGTGAATTTTTCTATTGTCCTTTTCTTAGTCGTTTGGGGGGGGCTGTGGTCTATATTAATCATATATTCCATAACCTACATATGTTGAAGCATGTGAGAATGTTTGGTGATTACATATGTAAGGCGACTTCACACCTCAGAACAGGACAAAGAGTCTCAACCGCCAGTGAGGATCAAAGAGCTTCCCAGGCACTGCGGTGGAGACCGGATGGATTGCCCTGACCCCCCAGGGCCAAGAGGAGGAGTACGAAGATAATGGGGGGATTAAGATAATGAGGGATGTCAGCTTTTGATATGCATGTCTTTTGTTATGTGCGAGTATAAGTTCATAGAGCCGAAGGTGTTCGGCCTCTGACTTCTTCTGCTGCTGCACCTAGATGAGACTTGTTAGAGGAGCTGATAATAAACTTTGGTTTATGAATCACATCGCCTCGTTATTTCAAGCTCCTCTACATGCTGCATATTTCTTTTAAGCTGGGGATCCATGCACTCTGAAACGTTAATCAAAGAAACAATGTTGTTGCAAATAAAACATATGGCTGTAAAGCTTTTTTCTTTTTTGACTGACGTTTACCATTACACACACACACACACGCAGTTGAATTTCTTGCACACTGTTACAGGTCCGCTGTCATTTGGTTCTAGAAATTGTGAAATGTCGTCATGTCCTTTGGCTCCTTGCTGGGGACACACCAGTCATCTGCCTCATGGATGGTCTTGTAGAGTTTCCATGCCAACTTGTTGTACACAGGGGCCCTCTATATCGACTCTAGTGCCCGAATGTAGATGACGGCATCAGTTCCACAACCCTCCAGAGAGTAGATCTTCAGGTCTCCTTGGAAGTACTGAGTGTAGAGCCAAGAGATGGGCAGGCCATGCCCATAACCAGCCAGAGGAGGTGCAGGGGAGCCGTCGGTGGTGGGTCCTGGTGCTGTGGAGAATGTGTAGGTGAACAGCCTCTCAATCTTACGCAGTGGCACGCCGCCTCCACGATCACTCACCTTGACTGTCAGATCTTCAGATTCCAGAGCAACCAGGGTATGGATGGGAGGATACTCTATGGCATCACCATATAACTCCATGGTGGCCCGCATGGCATTCTTAAACAGTTCAAGCGCCATGTGATACAGGTGAGAGGGAACGTAGACCACAGTGATGGGCTTCCCCTGCTCTTTGGCTTTGAATTCCTCCAGTATCAAATGGTAAATGGCATTCACTTATATAGCGCTTTTATTCTCATCTCTTGATGATCAAAGCGCTTTACAGATCCTGCTATCCACCCATTCACACACACATTCACACACTGATGGCGGCATGCTACCTAACGTGGCACTTCCAGACCCACCAGGAGCAATTGGGGGTGAAGTGTCTTGCCCAGGGACACAACGGCAGGATATCTGGGGAGAGTGGGATTCGAACCGCCAACCCTTGTGGTTATTGGACGACCTGCTCTACCTCCTGAGCCACTGCCGCCACTGCTGAAGTCAGGAGAGTTCATGTAATTGCGGTCACAAAGGTTTCTCGCGTTTTCGTAGACATCTTTGATCACATCGCTGACACAACAGTGCAGGTCAATGCTGCCGATCTGTTTGGGGTGAGCAGGATTGACTTTCACCTTCCCTCCAAAGAGCAGAATGTGCTGGTTGAGCAGCATCCTGATGGAAATTCTGCTGGTGTAGAATCGATCCAGAAAATACTGGAGGTTCTGGCAGACCACTGGGTCGGTGCCGTACATCTCCTTGTACTTCACAACTCCCTGAGTCATGGCGAGAACCACGTCATTGTGACGACTTAGAACTTTTATCACAGAATCTGTGAAATGATGTGTGACTTTCTCATCATCTTCATTTTTATCTTTGAACCCCAGAATGTCCTGCAGACTTTGCATACTGTATACCAGCTCTGGACCAGGCGGACAGACAGGGTCCTCAGCAGGTTGTCGGGCAACAGGTTGATCTCCTTCATAATGCTGGCCAACCTCACAGGCAATTCCTGTCTGAGGAAGACGAAGGATAGCCAAAATCCAGAAACTGCTTCATGAGAGGGGAGAGGGTGAAAATTTGGAATAAAAGTCGATGTCCTTTCCCAGGGAGACGCTGCTGCTTAGAAACCTAAAAATCCTCATGGCGGCTCATGAACTGGTAAAAATAATTTTATGTGTAGCTTTAACTTAAAGGAGCATCCAAGACAGCAGAGCCGAGTGGCTGCAGTTCAGTTTGGTCTACCAGGACACAAGCTCGTTGGCTTAAGTTTTGTTTTTTTTTTATTTTGCAGACACACCAGTGGGTTTAATTATTGTTCGTTATGTCGCAATCTGTTGTAATTTCAGCATCCATAATCACCGCTAACGGTTGCCATTTCCACTCGTCCTCTGTCGATCCATGTTCTACCACTTAATCCTTTTTGGGTTGCGGGAGGGCTGGAGCCTATCCCAGCATCTTTGGGCGAGAGGCAGGGTACACCCTGGACTGATCGCCAGTCCATCGCAGGGCCAACACAGAGAGACAGACAACCATTCACTCGCATATCCATACCTAAGGACAATTCAGAATCCCCAGTTGATGCCAGTTAACCTAACCTGCATGTCTTTGGCCTGTTGGAGGAAACCGGAGTACCCGGAGTAAACCCACGCAGACACAGGGAGAACATGCAAACTCCACACAGAAGGGTCACCAATGGTCTGGGGGTGGGATCGACCCCACGATGGTCAGGGGTGGAACTGATCCCATGACCTTCTTGCTGTGCTGCTGCAGTGCTAACTACTTCGTCGCCATACTGCCTGTTTTGGCCAGTAGTTATTTGTAAATAAATGCTCTAAATGACGACATTTTGTCTTGGAATTTGGATGAGTTGTTTACAGTAGGTTAGAGAATAAAACAGAATTGATCATTTTACTCAAACACATATACATACTGTATAAATAGTAAAACCAGATAAAGTGATAATTTTGCAGTGGTCTCTTTGGCCTCTTGCCCCCCCCCCCCCGAGCTGTATATTACCACTAACCAGTCTTGTCATCCAACTGCTTAGATGTAAACATTATGATTATGTGGGACCTGGATTTTTTTTTCTTTTCAATCTTTTCAACAATTTTTTTTTTTTGTATAAAGACTTTAATTCTGCACCTTTCTGAGTATTTTGTTGATGTATTATCTTTTTATTTGTTTTCATGAAAATAATGTCTAGTTCACCTTTAAGACCCTAATGAGAAAAAAAATTAACAGTAACATTTTTATCAACCAAACAGTACTTTGATCAGCAGAAGGTATTTGAGTTCTACAGTTGTTTTTGTTCAATCATTTTAAATGATACCTAAGTTAATGAATAATTTCTTGTTTAATCTCGGTAATTTTGAGCAGATGATTTAGAAGAAAAAATAATTACTTAGGGTTGGCTGCTTCTTATGGTAGTCACTAATTATTCTATAAACAACAGAAATTTGACTTTGGAAATCAGGATTCAGTTATGATAAAAACAATTCACTGCAGCTAGCTCAGCTGTCTCAGTATCCTGACCCCAGAACATGCAGAGAGACACTGTATCATGTGAAACGTCCTGTTGAAATTGTGACCAAGTGGAGGGGAAACTGATGGCATCTAAATGCGGGAATGAAACGCATCCTCCTGCACTGCAGTTCGGCACCCTACCTGTGTCATCGAGATAAAGCTGTCTCACTTGGTAAGTCAAGTAGGAATGCTTTTATTGACTCGGTCCCAATATTTTTTTGCTCTGTCTGCGGATACATCAAGAAATCATGCTGATGAAGATTCAGCATCCAGACTAGCTTTTGTTACCACAGTTTGCATCAGTAATATTCATGCTGTTGTTGTTATTATCCTAGCTAACATTTCCTAGCTACTTTTTGAGGGCTGGGTACATATTTATCCCCTGAAGTAGTGCTAGCAGTGCTAATGTCTCACAGAAAACTTCTAAGCACTCTGAGCTACCTAGTTAGTGCATTTCATGTAACCCTGCTTGCTAGTTTTGAAGTAATTAAAGTAGCAAGTTGAATCACAGAGTTAAATTATTTAAAGAGCAGGATTTGTCTTTTTACATTTTGCTAGGTTAGCTTACATGCGCCTAGCATAATCTAACCCAGGCTTGCTAAAATGCATACAAATAGCATGGTTTCCTATACGTTAATGGTTGTGATATAAATTGCCCAAACTATTTTTCCTTGCAGTAAATAGGAATTTCAGTCTTTCTAAAGAATCCATTTGTTTCGAGGTGTGGGTGGGTAGGGGAACTGTTGTTCAGTGAAGTGATGGTACGCTGTTCTTACGTTCACAAAAAGCTAAGAAACCACCAGTCCTCAGACCACATGGTGTCTGCAGAGAAAAAAAAATAATTTATTCTGTTCCTCTGTATTGACTATAGAAGTCTGTTTTTTTATTTTGAAAAATTATCCGATAATCTCCCTTCCAGTACCAGACTTCCTGCCTGTTGTGTCTGTGGAACTTGACAGGCACCTGTCTCATCAGTCATCAGTAATAATTATGCTTAAAAATGAAACCCACAAGCAATTTTTGCTTTCAAAATAGTTTAAGTCGAATGAGGAGGAGAGGCAGCTGGTCGGCACAGGCATGAGGGGTGACACTAGGAATGGGCGATACCAGCATTTTTCCTTTCGATATGATACCATTAATTTATGAGACTTTTGCTTTGATACTGGTACTGATACTTTTCGCCCCTTAAAGGAAAATCGCATGATCGCAGTTTCATTAACAACTTTATTATGCCTCAGTGAAACAGAGAGGCATACGGTAATGTGCCAGCATGTGTGTGTGTGTGTGTGTGTGTGTGTGTGTGTGTGTGTGTGTGTGTGTGTGTGTGTGTGCGCCTCTCTGTTTCAGCTCACCCGGTCAAAATTAAGTGGAACTACAAGCTCGTATCATTGTATCGCCATATTTTCTTGACTTTTAATTTGCCAGAATTCCGAGATAACACTTTGTTTTGAAAATAAACACAAATTTAACTCACCTTTAACGTCAATGAAGCCAGGGGAAAAGGTACTGTAATAATTATGCCAGGCCACTAGAGGCGGCTGTGTGACTTTTTTTTACGGCACATGGATGACTTCCCGTCACCGTCGATCTCTAGTTGAACTGTTATAAAATAGCAGTTACTGAAAAAAAACACGTATTCAGCAACTACACCATTTATTCATCACATTGATTGTTTTCACACTGGTTTTGCTGTTTAGTTTTGCAGAGGAAGGATGAGGTAAAACTTGTTAAAAACTTCAAGTGCAAACATTCCTCGCCCGCAAATAGTCACAGTGAACTGCGCATACGGCTGGAAACTCCCTCCACAGGGAAGTACTGAGCAATCCGCCAATACTAGGTGAACAAATGTCCGTCTTTTTGCCCGTCTGTTTTCTTCCTCTGTCACTAAATGGCAAAAGCTCCTGTTCGTCTTGTCATTGTATTCATGTACCTCCATCGCTTCTGCCATTTAAAATGTCTACCACCGTTCTCTTCTTTTATGTTTGGATTGCAGCTGTTCAAATCAGTTTGTTGGCTCTTGGCTGCCGCCGACAGTATGGGCATGTGAACTGCTGATTATTTTCACTGCGCACGCGTGTACTCCACAACTACTGGATGGATTTGAATGAAATTTTTACCAGAGGTGGTCCTTGGGCTAGAGAGGAACCCATAACATTTTGGTGATGATCTGAGAGTGCATACCTCCGCCAAGGCTCTGGTACCGAGGCATCAGCACCTTGGTGCTTTAATTTATTGCAAGGGCAATATGAAATATGAATAAAACTGATTAACATAAATACTTCAAAGAAATGCTGATAAAATTGTAATAAAATAGAACAATGAGCAAAATAAATAAAAATAAAAATTAGAATAATAATTTTTTTTTCGCAGTCCAAGATGTTTTATTTTTTTTTTCCACAATATCTTTATTGAACCTTTTTTTTTTTTTTTTTAACAAACATGATACAAACAATCAAACACTAACACTAAAGTACTACAAAAAAAAAAAAAATGCCCTAAAAACACCAACAACCACCAACAAAATCAAGTCTTCAACAATGCTCCTCTGTTTAGTCTAGACAATCCAATACATTAGTATACATATTATGTTCACCAGTTTGGAATTTACAAGGTCCACACACATCATTCACCTTCTTCTTCAAGAGTTATGTTTAAATTTTTTACATAATCAATAAAAGGTCTCCATATATTCTCAAACACAATTTCCTTTGATTTCAGTATATATGTTATTCTTTCTAATGGAAGGTTTGTTAACATCTGTCTTAACCACTGAGTCACATCTGGTCTATGAGTCTTTTTCCATAATAGTGCAATACATTTTTTGGCATTAAGCAAACTGAGGTCTATGAATGCTCTTTCACTTTTATTGAAATTATGCTTTTCTGGGTACAGACCCAACAAAAACAGTTTAGGATTCAATATGATTTGTTTTGAGATTATTTTTTCAATTGTTACCCTCACCTCCTCCCAAAACATTCTTATTAATCTACATTCCCATAAACAATGAAATAGGGTTCCTTTACTTTCCATGCATTTTGTGCATGTATCTGGTATATTTTTGTTATATCTATTTAACTCCTCCGGTGTAACATACATCCGCATTAACCATTTGAAATGTATCAATTTAAGGCGTGCATTTATTGATTTGGTTTGAGCTTCTGTACAAGCCAATTCCCATTGTTCCTCTGAAATTTCAATTTGCAGATCTTCTTTCCAGTAGTTTAATCTTTTCAGTGAATTTTCACTTGAAGATAGTGTCAATGAGTTATAAAACTCTGAAATAATACCCTTTCTTTTACTATCTTTCATCATCATTTTTTCCAAGGATGAATAAATAGGTCGAGTGAGAGCTTTATTTTGATTTGATCGAATAAAGTTTCTAAGTTGAAGATATTTAAAAAAATGTGTTCTATTGAGATTAAATTTGATCCTCAGCTCTTCAAAAGACATTATGTTGTCTGCACATGGCAAATATAAATCCTGAATCTTTTGTATCCCTTTTAAATTCCATACTTTAAATACAGCGTCCGCTCTCCCTGGTTTAAAATATTGATTACCCCATATTGGACTAAATTGTGACAATAACTGTGGTTCTTTTAAATAGTTTTTAGCTTCACACCATATTTTGATCATATGCTTTACAAATGGATTTTTAACTTGTTTTTGTAATTTTTTTGCCGAATCTGAGTATATGAATATGGGAAGAGGTAAAGGTAAATTGTATGATTCCATTTCAGTCCAGTGAGGGAGATCATTTGATGAAAAATAATATGTCATAGACCTCAGTTGTGCCGACCAATAATACAACATAAAATTTGGACATTTCAGACCTCCACGATCAAATGGTAAATATAATAAAGACAAACGTAATCTAGCCCTCCTGTTGTTCCATATAAATTCCACTAACTTTTTTTTTTATTCTTGAGAATAGATCTAAAGGTGGTGATAAGGGAATGTATTGAAATAAATAAAGTATTTTAGGTAAAATATTACTTTTAAGTATATTGATTCTCCCGATCATCGACATTGGTAGGGACATCCATCTCTGAGTTAACTCATTGATATCTGACATTAAGGCTTCATAGTTGACACTGGCGACTGATTCTAGCTTAGGCATAATTTGGATTCCTAAATATTTAAACTGATTTACAACATTGAATTGATTTACCTCAGGGGCTGGGTAATTTCTCTGGGTCTCATTTAGCATTAATATTGAAGATTTAGTTTTATTTATTTTATATCCTGATATTTCCCCAAAATTCTTTATTAAATTCAACAAGGTTGGAATTGATTTTTTTAGATTCGACATAAACAAAATTATATCATCGGCGTACAGGGAGATTTTATGTTCTGTTGGTCCAACTTTAATTCCATATATTTGTGAATGTAAACGTATCGCTATCGCTAAAGGTTCAATTGCCATAGTAAACAGTAAAGGTGAAAGTGGACAGCCTTGTCGACATCCTCTATTGATTTTTATTGGTTTTGAAATATTGTTATTTGTTAGGATTTCTGCTGTAGCATTATTGTATATTATTTGAACCCATTTTATGAAATTATTTCCAAGTCCAAACCTTTGTAGGACTTCAAAAAGAAAGGGCCATTCAACTCTATCAAAGGCCTTTTCGGCGTCCAATGATAGGAGAGCTGTATCCGGTGCTTCTTTATTAAAATAAATAATATTAAATAGTCTTCTTACATTATGGAAGCCTTGTCTACCCTTTATAAAGCCATTCTGATCTCGATTAATAATATTTGGTAAAATTTCTTGTATTCGTCTTGCTAAAATTTTACAGATTATCTTAAGGTCGGCGTTTAATAGGCTTATTGGTCTCATATTTTCACATTTATTAGAGGGCTTACCTGGTTTTGGCAGCAGTATAATTAAGGCATTATTTATGTATGATGGTAAATTATTATTTTGAAATGCTTCTAAAACCATTTCCAAAAAAGGTTTTATTAATTTATTCTTAAATTTTTTATAAAGGTCAACTGGAAGACCATCTGGTCCTGCACTTTTTCCTGATTTCATATTATCAATGGCTAGCCCAACTTCTTCTTGACTAATTTTAGACTCCAATATCTCCCTGTTTTCATTTGGAATACACGGTATAGATAGTTCGTTCAAAAACCCATTTAGTTTTGTTAAATCAGGTTCATTTTTGGTATCATATAATTTTTCATAGTAATCTCTAAAGGCTCTATTAATTTCTAAAGGATCTATAACTACCTGTCCGTTACTTATAATACTGGTAATTGGTGTTTTAATTTCCAATTGTTTAATCTGCCATGCTAATAATTTTCCTGATTTTTCACCTTGTTCATAAAAAGATTGTTTCAATCTTAGAAGACTCGAGGCAGCTCTATTCGCTGATTTTTTGTCGTATTCAGCTCTCAAAATCAGTAATTCATTCTCCAACCTTGGGTCACTTCCTGCATACACTTTTTCCTGAAGACTTTTTATTTTATGTTCCAATTTAGCTCTCTCCTCTCTCCTCTTCTTAGATTTTGATCCTGTATAACTAATAATATGTCCCCTAATAAAAGCTTTGAAAGCCTCCCACTTTACACATGCTGATGTTTGTGTAGTATTGATGTCAAAGAACTCGTCTATCTGTTTTTCTATATACTTGACAAATTCCTCATCCTGAAGCCATTTATGCTGAAATTGCCATCTACCTGATTCCTTTGTCAATTTTTTATCTACATATATTAGACAACAGGGTGCATGATCAGAAATCACGATGTTATCATAAAAGCAGTTTTGAATCTTGGACCTTAATTCTGTGGAAATCAAAAAATAATCAATACGTGAGAATGTCTTGTAGGTACTGGAATAACAAGAATAGGCTTTAACTTGTGGTTTCATTTCTCTCCATATATCTAACAATCTCAATTCTTTCATAAAATGATTAATAGTCATCCTACATCCAATGTGCGTACAATCCAGTCCTGTTGATCTATCCACACCTGGATTCAATGTACAATTAAAATCCCCTGCTATTATATGTTGCCCTGTAAGTGATGATAAGATGAGAAATAAATTAGCAAAGAACTTCTGATCATCTATATTGGGACCATATAAGTTCACAAGATTTATATTTTCTAATAGCAAAGAACCTTGAATGATTACATATCTTCCAAATTTGTCTCCAGTTACATTTTTCACCTGAAAAGGAACTGATTTATGTATGAGAGTCATAACTCCCCTGGCTCGGGATGAAAATGAAGAGGTGAATACACTTCCCTGCCATCTACTCCTAATTCTTTTAACATCCTCCTCTATCAGATGAGTTTCTTGTAAAAACACAATTCTTGAACCCATGTCCTTTATTTTATTCATAACTTGTTTAAGTTTTTTTTAAATTTTGTAGACCTCTGCAATTCCATGAAGTTAAATTAAGATTAACACTTTGGTCCATGATCAATAGAGAGTTTAGGATTACCTTGCAGTGTAAACATGCTCATACAGAGAAGCAAAAACATGAGTGGTTGAACATTCATCCTACAAACTACACACAAACAAATTTCCCCTTCCCACACTTGTGGCAAACCCCCCAAAATCAAAAGAAAAATTCTGTCTCCCGATATAGCCATCGACCGTTCCACACCCACGGGGAACAGCCTAAGCCACTCCTTCTTCATCCTCCCAATCACCCTAACTCTACTGCTTTTAATGACGTAACATTAACTCTCCTCTGTAGTTTTCCAACTTAACTCCAAAATTTTTAACAACTTTGTACATCATAGTTTTTTTTTGTTTGTTTGTTTTGTTTTTGTTTTGTTTTTTTAATATATAATACAATCTATATTTTGTAAACTTACTATTTACTTCAAGTCAGTCAGATGCCTGTGCAAATGCTTAATTATTCTACCTTATATTTTGTTCATGCTTAGCTCCCACCAGTCTCTTCTTCTTCTTTGATCTTCTTGATGAACTCCTGCGCCTCCTCTGGGGTCTTGAAGATGTGGGTTCTGCCCTCATACGTGGTCAGCAGTCTCGCAGGATAGATTACACCATGACGAATCCCAAGGTTGCGCAGCTCCTTACGTATGGGATCAAACTGCTTCCTCAATTGCTGGATTCCTGTGGCCAAATCTGGGTAGAACCGCACCTGCTGGTCCTGGTGTTTAATCTCTCCTTTAGCACGTGCAGCGTTGAAGATCTTCATCCTGTCTCTGTTACTAAGAAACTTCATAATTAAGGTCCTCGGCGGTCCCTTATCTCTCCGTGGGCCAATACGATGTGCTTTTTCCAGAACCACTGCTGATTGCAACTCCTCGCTGCCCAGCACCTCTGGAATCCACTTTTCCAGAAAGGAACATACGTCCCGACCTTCTGATTCCTCTGGAAGACCCACCAGCCTCAAATTATTCTGTCTCGACCGAGATTCCAAATCCAAAATATTATCTTCCAGAGATTTATTTTTTTTTTCCAAAGTGCGCACCTTTAATTGAAGACGGGTGACGTCATCTTCAGCACTAGCGAGACGGAGCTCCATCTGCGCCGTTCGTTCTACACAGTCACCCAATTCCTTTCTTATTCCTTCCAACGCTGTCATAATCCCATCAAATCTAGAGGAAAAGTCCGCTCTCATTGAACTCATGGCAGCCATCAGCGCATCTGCGCCATTCCCCGCAGACATCGCACCGCCGCCAGCCTCCTCCGCCATATATGGAGTTTTGTTTGCTGCGTCACAGACCTGAAAGTCCGTTAATTTGGACTGTTTCGGCGGCTCGCTTTTTCCTTTTCCTGGTTTTCCAGCCTTAGGCTTCGCCGACATATCCTCGCCCAAATGCTGGGATACGTTCTGTCCCAAATGAGAGAGTTATTTGCCGATTTTTTTTCTCCAGGAGCAGAGCAGAGCGAGACACGTCCGTCCTACGTGGCAGCCATAACCGGAAGTCCCAGATGTTTTATTTTTAGTTTATTATTATTTAATTTTTACACTATTATTTTACAAACTTAAATAGTGCTTATTTTGTTTATTTTTCAAAATAATGCTGCTTGGTATCACCATAGAATTTGGATGAATGGTGTAACATTTCAGCAGTCATACTTTATTTATTTATTCATTCATCTTCTTCCACTTAATCCTTTTCGGGTTGCGGGGGGGGGGGGCTGGAGCCTATCCCAGCATCTTTGGGCGAGAGGCAGGGTACACCCTGGACAGATCACCAGTCCATCGCAGGGCCAACACAGAGAGACAGACAACCATTCACTCTCACAGTCATACCTAAGGACAATTTAGAATCCCCAGTTTGATGCCAATTAACCTAACTTATTTATTTATTTAACCTTTACTTATATACTGTAGTTCCATTGAGAGGCAACCTCTCTTTTTCAAGGATGCTCTGTTCACACTCACACATTTACACATTCACACCTGGAAGCTGCCCAGTACAACCATGGACTGACCTGTGGCCACTGAGCATCTCCACTGGAGCAGTTGGGGTTAAGGGCCTTGCTCAAGGGCACCACAGTGGGGTTAATGAGGGTGGGGCAACCACTGCTATGTTATTTGTCCCACCCAGATCTGATCCTGCCTGTCCACAGATCGAACCTGCGACCCTTCACTCACGAGTCCACATCCCTAACCATTAGGCCACCACTGCCCACCTACTTCTGCCATCCACAACACTGCTGAGCTCATTCTGTGCAGAAGTCAGTGAGTGACTGAGGCTGCGCAGTGAGTCTTCGGCTCTGACATCTGATAGGCTGCCATAATCGTGACATGGCAGACCAGCTCTAAAATATGCCTGGGCTGGTTCTTCACTGGTTTTCACACATAAATTCAATGCCTGAAACTCTCAGAAGTGAAAACAAATTGCACATTTTGTATTAACACAGTGGTATCGTTTTATTTTAAAAAGTATCAGCTCCAAAATATCGAAGTATCTATACTTGAGTATCGAGACACCCATCCCTAGGTAACACTCACTGGCAGCTGCATGTGCTCGGGCCCTACCGGGAGGTGCCCTGCTCTCTTAGGCAGGGGGGAGACGCAGGAACAGACAGCTTAGGATAGCTTGTGGGTGAGTTGTTTTTTTTTTTTTTTAATCACACACTTTGGTTTTTTTGCTGATGTATCCTCCACCCCCACCCCACCTGCTGAACTGAAAAAAATTCTTTTTACTTTCTACGAGACTGTGAGGTAAAAACAGGTGGGAACTACTGCTCAACTGTATATCAGAGACACAGTCCACGTTATGCTTATCATTCAAATGTACCTTCTTTATGCAGAACTTAGAGGTTCTGAACTTCTTTGTCGGGACCTCCCACACCCTGAAGTGTGTATACATTGTATTAATGTCTTAAAATTCTGGTGTTCCACACACACCCATGGGACATTTAAAATTTTCTACTGTCATTCAGTGAAGAAAGAATTTAATTCACTTTGTGTATGCTAAATATAAGCATTTTTAGGAAAATTGGCTGGAATACTAAGGGGTTAAAAGTTTTCATGTATATGTTGGACAGTTTTGGTATTTGTTATTTGATGAGGCTAAGGCTACAGTCACAAATACCCTTATGAATGGCTGTAAACACCATACGAATGATTTTTGGACCATTTCGTATGGCCTTCTTAGGCGGCCATAGGAGAAACCAACATTCATAGACCATTCGTAAGTTTGTGGCCAGGTTGATGGTCTTGTCCAAGAAAAGCCCTTATCATAGGACGCCTGTACGGATGCCATAGGAACAACCTAAGAACTGGCAAGATGTTGGTCGTAAGTATGCCTCAAGAGCACCTTAAGTTGTTTTTGAGAACACCTGAGGTTGTTCTTGAGGGCCCTTTACAGCAGTCGTAGGAAACGGCGTACGAATCGCTGTTTGTGTGGAGATTTGTACAGCGTGCGTAAGATAGTAGTGAGGCGCTCATAAGGCAGAAGTATGTCATTCATGTGACATTTGTGCCGACAAAATGTGCCGAAAGCCGTAAGATCTTCCTACCAATTACTTCAGTGCCGTGAGTTGCACAAAAATTTTCATAAGATGGCAGTAAGTATGCCATAGGAAGATCCCAAGACACCCTTACGAAGAACATAAGAACTCTAGGGCCATCATACGACAGAAAAGCACCTCATTTCTCAAGAACGCCCCAAGTTGTGCTTGCAAATTGAACGGCAGCTGTAAGAAACTATGCCCCCTTCCACGAATGTCTGCAACCTCCAGAACTGATAGGAACTGGGAGGTTCTTATAAACCCATCGTTCGTAACAATCTTTGTGACCGTAGCTTAAGGTGCATAATCGAAAGTATGTTGTTTTTTTCTGGTTTATTTATCACCCATATGCAAAATATGGGTGATATTCCTTTCTGAACAAATGTCAAGGCAATACCAGTGATATCACATATGTCAAACTTTGGTGGAATTCTCCCAGCTAAACCATAGCAAATAAAGTGAAGGTTGAACTTCTGTTCAGAGTTTATACAGATGAATGAGGGTTAGGCTCATCTGTGGGGACTCAGGGACTCGCCATTGTCATCAAAATGAAACGACGGCAGCTTTGACTTTAAAGGAAATTTATAGCAAAATCTTTATTTAATCTGACTACATGACAAAGACTGCAACAAGATTTGTCTCACCATGAATCAGGATTTTAGTTGGAGTGGGATAGGGGGAGAAAAATGTTAAACAGCCACAAAGAGCTGCTTGTGATTTGTGGTGCACTAGGGAGGTATAAAAGCACATTCACAAAAATTATTGTTACAATTCAGGCAAATGAGCAAATAAGTCCGTCTTAGTCCTGACGGGTATATAAAGCTATTTCAGAGTTAAAGGATGGAGTCACTTCATTTGTAGTTAAAGAATTATCATCCTCAGGGACTACTATGAAACTGGGCGGACTTCTGTTTAAAAAGTGGCTGTCATTACTGGAAGTACATAATATAGTTTGCACATTTTCCATTTTTTTTAACATATCCTTTATATATGTCCATCAGATTGTAATTCTACTAGGTTTAATTTTTAAAAAGCAGCATGTTCTCTACTTTTATTTGTTTTGATAAAATCCTCAGTGGCAAAATCCAGAATTCACTTTCTTTTTTGTGTTCTTTTCTTGTTGTCATTATCATAACTCCCACATCATCAGCAAGGCCGCAGAGCTTATACCCAAAGCTTTTACTCATGCACACCACATTGTTTTTCTGTTTACTTTAACAAACTTGGTTCACATTCGGTGTTTTTATATATTTAATATTCACAAGAGGGCTGTAGAAAGCATCTTTAGCTGTCTGATTCTAAATTTTTATGACTACTTAGTACTTAAAAACCATGTGCATTATCCTGCAGTTGAACTTCCTTGGGTGAATTTAAAGGGGGGGGGTGTACGTGTGTGTCTTTGGCGTGTGTTAAAACTTGACAATCCCTCCATGGTGTTGTTGAAAAATTGAACCCGACCTGGCATTGCATTTGCGAGACTTCCTGTGAACTTTGGAAGGTCATCTCCAAGTAAACGCGAGGCTTGGTTTTTGCATAAAACTCACCGGATGATCTGTGACAAAGCTGCTTAATGTGTCACCCCATTGACAGGCTGCCATCAGTTCTCATTAGGTCCAGCCATGTCAGGAGTGTCAGCCGGAGTCTTTCACTATGCACCAACACCCCTGCCATATGAAAGCAGGTGACAGGAGGAGTTACTGTCATGGAGGAGGGACTGTGAACCCACACCAACCCCTCTGTCTGCCATTATTACTGAAAAAAATACAGAGTCAAGATGCAATAACAAGAAGTGTTTTGGCCAGTCACTGCCACTGAGCAGCGAACACTTAGAAGTGTATTTTTTTTCTCCTGCAAAGGTCTCTCCTTGGAGGCAGGAGACTATTGGATTGTTTTAGAGACACTGCACCTGCAGAGCTGCTGGGTGAAGAAAGGGCAGCCATGCAAGTGTGAAAATAACCTTTTTTTTTTTACCCTTGACCTCTGAACTTAACACTACTTAAGAGTGTAAAAGGGGTGGTAGAAAATAACTAGATTTTTAATAAAGAATCAGCAGGAGAAGTGGTAGAAGAAGGAAAGGGAGGAGTTCGGTTTTAACATTGATTTTATTGTACTCTGTTTAAATATGCTCAATGGAGAATTATTGTTAGGGGTACTTTAACAAATAACAGTAAAAGTGTATGAATTTATGAACAAAAGTGTGTTATGTATCCTGACTACCTACATGTCATACCCACTCTACTGCTATTGTGGAAAAAGTAAGTAGTCCAAGAAGCTTTTTTGCTACATTCCCAATTTGGTCAGTATTTCTGTGTCCACCTGCTAGAAATTTAATTGGAGCATGAATCTAAGTTGGATTTCTAACTCTTTAAGTCGGGCAGTGCTCAATCTTGATTAGGAATTCAATAATCAAGATGGCTGCACCCATGCGCCACGGATCAACAAGCTGTGTGAAATGTGCTAATTGTTAACAGAGTTGTTTTATATATCTATTGTAGTTGGTCCTACACACAATACTGACAACCTTTTATCTCTGAACATGTGGCAAATGTGTTTTATGTCCAAGCTACCACACACTATGTTGTTTTTGGCAGTTATAGGTACTAATAGTTAATAAACAATAATGCTAATCTGGCTATAGCGAACAGTAGTTCCCTTGGAAAGTGGTCACTGAGGAATGAAATCATTCTGACCCCGATTTGGGGGCTCTGACTTAACTGAAGCACAGCATTATTCATTGGTATGTGTGCCCAAGTCATGCCCCCTCTACTTCCGTATATTGACATGATTTACAGTGGGGTAAAAAAGTATTTAGTCAGCCACCAATTGTGCAAGTTCTCCCACTTAAAAGATGAGAGAGGTCTCCAATTTTCATCATAGGTATACCTCAACTATGAGAGACAAAATGAGAAAAAAAAATCCAGAAAATCACATTGTCTGATTTTTAAAGAATTTATTTACAAATTATGGTGGACAATAAGTATTTGGTCAATAACAAAAGTTCATCTCAATACTTTGATATATACCCTTTGTTGGCAATGACAGAGGTCAAACGTTTTCTGTAAGTCTTCACAAGGTTTTCACACACTGTTGCTGGTATTTTGGCCCATTCCTCCATGCAGATCTCCTCTAGAGCAGTGATGTTTTGGGGCTGTCGCTGGGCAACACAGACTTTCAACTCCCTCCAAAGATTTTCTATGGGGTTGAGATCTGGAGACTGGCTAGGCCACTCCAGGACCTTGAAATGCTTCTTACGAAGCCACTCCTTCGTTGCCCGGGCAGTGTGTTTGGGATCATTGTCATGCTGAAAGACCCAGCCACGTTTCATTTTCAATGCCCTTGCTGGTGGAAGGAGGTTTTCACTCAAAATCTCATGATACATGGCCCCATTCATTGTTTCCTTTATATGGATCAGTCGTCCTGGTCCTTTTGCAGAAAAACGGCCCCAAAGCATGATGTTTCCACCCCCATCCTTCACAGTAGGTATGGTGTTCTTTCTCCTCCAAACACGACAAGTTGAGTTTTTACCAAAAAGTTCTATTTTGGTTTCATCTGACCATATGACATTCTCCCAGTCCTCTTCTGGATCATCCAAATGCTCTCTAGCAAACTTCAGATGGGCCTGGACATGTACTGGCTTAAGCAGGGAGACACGTCTGGCACTGCAGGATTTGAGTCCCTAACGGCGTAGTGTGTTACTGATGGTAGCCTTTGTTACTTTGGTCCCAGCTCTCTGCAGGTCATTCACTAGGTCCCCCCGTGTGGTTCTGGGATTTTTGCTCACCGTTCTCGTGATCATTTTGACCCCATGGGGTGAGATCTTGCGTGGAGCCCGAGATTGAGGGAGATTATCAGTGGTCTTGTATGTCTTCCATTTTCTAATAATTGCTCCCACAGTTGATTTCTTCACACCAAGCTGCTTACCTATTGCAGATTCAGTCTTCCCAGCCTGGTGCAGGTCTACAATTTTGTTTCTGGTGTCCTTTGACAGCTCTTTGGTCTTGGTCATAGCGGAGTTTGGAGTCTGACCGTTTGAGGTTGTGGACAGGTGTCTTTTATACTGATAACGAGTTCAAACAGATGCCATTAATACAGGTAACGAGTGGAGGACAGAGGAGCCTCTTAAAGAAGTTGTTACAGGTCTGTGAGAGCCAGAAATCTTGCTTGTTTGTAGGTGACCAAATACTTATTTTCCACCATAACTTGCAAATAAATTCTTTAAAAATCCTTCAATGTGATTTTCTGGATTTTTTTTTTTCTCATTTTGTCTCTCATAGTTGAGGTATACCTATGATGAAAATTGGAGACCTCTCTCATCTTTTAAGTGGTAGAACTTGCACAGTTGGTGGCTGACTAAATACTTTTTTGCCCCACTGTACCAAAAACAGACCCAAAAGCATTCAACAGAGAGAACAAGTAGTGGTTAACAATAATTTTTGTTGAGTGTAAAGTGATAAGCTATGGCAAGGAGTCTGGCAACCCTGCGATAGGAGAGAGAGGACAAGGGTTAAGTATGGTAATATTTCAGAGATTATTGTTTGCTTACAGGTGCTGAGGTGAAGTTGGACAATAAGTAGGATGGCTGGAGACTTTGGCGCTGCAGTAGAGGGTCCCAGAGCAGGTAAGGCCTGGGAGTAGAGTGAGTTGCTTTGGAGAAATGGGGAGAACAGCTTAGGGAAACGTTGATAAGTGCACTTAACAGGGTCATGGGTAGAGCGGGTCCAGGTTGATGGCTCCACAGAGGGAGGATCCAGTCCTCCTGCAAGGAGGAGGAGATCCACTATCTGCCTGGGAGTCCTGGAGAGAAGATGGGAGAGAATATCAGAAGTAACGTACTACTCTCCTTTCAGATATGTTGGAGGAGAGGACTGGCTGCACATACGTCGGGAGGTGGCATGGACATAGTCTAACGATCTCCTGATGAGAAGAGGACACTGGAGCTACAGTATTTGAAGGGTGTGGTGATTGCTGGCAGGTGGTGAGTACAGCTGTGGGGAATGAGATGATTAGTGAGAGAGGGAGTGAGAGCAGTGTGCAGCCAGACTACTACACATATAGGACCTACCTGTTGGTTGCATGATTATTGAAAAAATTCTCAAAACACTCACTTCTCTTAAAAAAAAACACACAACCCTGTTCTTCTGTCCAAGAAGCCATTTTAACTCTTCTGTGTTTGTTCCTGTACGTCATTAAAAAGTAAACATCACTAGTCTTAATACCTGTCTGCTGATCTGTTATTGGCCAGCCTAGCTGTCTGCCACGTAGATGGGTGGGGAGCCAAAGGCATTAGCTTAAGAGCTAACAGTGGTATTAGGAAGCTTGTGTTTACATTGCTATTTTCTTTAGCCGTTATCACTGTTTCCTCCTGGTTCACTAATCTACAGTTTATAATATATCTCACATCATTTTGGCTTATTTTCTTATATTTTTGCAGTGCTGCCACGTCGAAGTGCTGGCACTACCAAGGTGGCTAGCTAAAACTAGCAGTTTAGCGACTAGTCTTGGCTCATTCACGAATGTTTCTGTGCTTATTGTACTCCAGTGACCGGTCGTAACCTATCACCCACTGAAACCACACAGCCCTGTCAACCAGTGATGCTGTATTTCATTCATTCTTTAAGACACTTTTATGTTAGTTAGCTCAGGCTAGATCCAAGATAGGAGTGAGGAACTAGCCAGCTAAGATTAGCAATTGTGATGTGAGAGTGAGGGTGGCATTAAATGTGGTCTTAGAGATTTAAAGAGATGTGCACTGAAACCACCTGCTCTAAGAAAGGCTGCAAAAGATGATTCACAATTATGCTGCAATAATGAAATAGTTACAGAAAATTATGCCAAAATATGTCACAAACATTTCATTAAGACCCGTGTGAGCTGTCTGCGAGTTTTTAGAGTGCAGACTTTGTATGATATAACAAGCAATACCCAAAGGTGGGTAGAGTAAATTGTACTCAATTAAAAATAACTTTAACTAATTATATTAATTACTCATGTACAAGTAAGCATAGTCGCTCCAAAAATTATGAGTAAGAGTAATCGAGTATGTGCTGAAAAAAAACTTGAATAGTGAGTAACAACTTTACACAACTTAACAACTTTTCTTTTGCCAATAAATTAGGATTTCTTCTGTGCATTTTTTTCTAAATTTATGACTTTTGTTACTGCAAACTTTAACTCTTAAATTTACAGCGTTTTTTAGTGTAAATTTGTGAGTTTTTCACATAAATGTAACAAAGTTTTTCATTAATATGCACCTTTTTAAAATCAGAACTTTTCAGTTCCTTTCTTGTAAATCTACAATTTTGCAGTTTGTGAGGTTTTACAGTGCTTAGATTAGAAGTGCTAATCAAGGTGAAATATAAACTAACAACCTCTCAGTTGCCAGTAGGTGCAGCTGTAGTTTAAGTCAGGAAAACAGTGGAAGGGAGACAGATGAGGAGTAATGTATGGTCTCAGTTAGAGTTAACTGAGAGATGATATTAACAGAGCATGATTTCTTTGTTAAGGACTGCTTTGGAGCTAAACCTTCTGTACCACATGGAATGCAACCATTTGGCGGCGGTGAAATTGGACACTGGGAAATATTTTCACTGCTAATTCCATCAAGCTTGATCAGCTTTCCAAGTACCAAGAGAGAAAACAGACGCTGTTTGATTAGTCAGTGTAGGCATCAAACACACACTCAGTGGCTTCTGTCTCAGTTGGCTCTTATCAGATTCGGTTGTTTTCATTATTGTGTGTGATGTGATTATTTGACTTTCAGAATTACTTTGTCACAGATAAATATACAGCAGAAGGCATGTGAAACATCTTGGTGTATGTCAGGTGGATTTCTTTAAGCTCCCCGGAGTAGGAAGTTTTACAACTAAGGTCGACTCGTCATATGAGCAGGTCCGCTTCCTGTGGGTACAACCATTTTTCCTGTTTGGCTGCTGGCCCTCTTAGTGCCTGTATGAGCGGCACAGTGTCTGTTCATACTCCTGCGTTTGTGTGTGTGTTCCTGCCCTGCGGGCCATAAAGCTGTCTTAACTTAAGCAGTGATTAATACACCCATCACTTTCTAAACGCTGCCTGCCTGTTCCCCAGCCTCTGCCTCCACAGAAGGGACCAATGTTTGCCTTTCCCAAAGCACCCTCCTTTTACGACAGCGCGGGGTCAGAGGGAGAAAAGAAGCATTCTTTAATTTGATAATTAGTCTGTGGACTCTTTGGGGTGAAAGAAAAGGATTGGCCTCATTAGCTGTAATTGTCTAATTGCCTTTCATCTAAATAGTCTGTAATTTTCACTTCATGGATTATACAAATACCATAAATGTGCCTCTGTGTTATTTGTGTATGTTGTAAGTTACTTTTGTGCAAAAAAGCAAACTCTGCTGTCAGGGCCTGCTGCATTGAGAAACGAGCATGTTTAAATAGTGAGACGGGTGGAATGACTGAAAAATAGACTGGAGGGCTACAATTGAATGGTTGATCTGGCAGAAGTGATTTTTTTTGGTTCTCGTGACTCCTCCATTTTACTCAGCACAAAGGAACAAAAATAATACAACAATTCCAAAGGTTTAGCTTTGCCTCAGATTTTTATTACGTCCTTGAGGTCCTTCACATTTTCTAAACATGAGTTTTCATCTCATTATGCATTGTTTTCCCTCCATGGATCACCACCTTATTGTGGTGGGGAGATTGTGTGCCCTGATGATCGCAGGAGCTACGTTGTTGGGGTAACATGCCCCTGGTAGGGTCTCCCAAGGCAAACTGGTCCTCCCAACAGCGGTCCAGTGGATCCCTGTTACGGATCCCCCTCCGTAAGGAATTAGTCAGTGGTGCAGTCCCTGGCACCTTAGGGTACACCTCCACTACTAGCCAAGTGCTAGTAGAGGAATTTCTCATGAAAAAGTTACAGCAAGGATCCAGTGTACCCCACCCAATTTGGGGTTACCAGGGCTTGAGGGCAACTGCCCAGGTTTCTGTCCATAAGACCATGCTGGGCTGAGCTCAAGCAAGCCACATGGGTGGTAGAAGATGGGTGACATTGTTCTATTTAAGCAATGCCGGTTATTTAGCTTTAAAAAGCTAACTCTTGACACTTCACAGAACAGCTAACTCTTGTTTTTATGTAAAGCACTTTGAATTGTCTTGTACACGAAATGTGCTGTACAAATAAACTTGCCTTGCATTGCCTTGGCTTGAATGTAAGGAAAGTTGAAACCAGCTACCATATAGCGACTTGTAAACTGCGTTACATTATGCACTGCATTGTTTTTCGTCTGTTTTAATTGGGATAAATATCGAAATGGGAATTGCAGGGATCACTGTATTTTTAAACAATTTTTTGCTAATCATCTCAAGTCACAAAACCCCGTCTTTTGTTGACTTTTGAGGATGTAAGCTTATTTGTTTCCAAAATTTAAGCTGTTGTTTAAGCCATTAAAATGCCCACTCATATTCAACTTCTGACTGTTACATTAACAGACAGATCAGCATGTCTGCTGTACACGACCTCACACTCCCCCCCCCTTATGTGTTACACCCACAGGAGGCATCGTCATCATAATCATCTCTGAGAAGAGAATAAAGTCTGTAAGTGAGCAGTCTTTCCTCCATTCACACCCCCCCCCCCCACCACCACCACCACCACCACCAAAAAAAAAAAAGAGAAAACACACTTATCCATGCTGGGGCCACCTGCCAGCACCAGCCTGTCCTTTGTGTGCATAAGCCTGGGATTCTGTTACCCTGCTCCCCAGAGAGTTCAGCCACTTTGGTAGCCAGGCTACTGGTAGACGGGATGCTTGTGCAAGTGTGTCATGCAGGTGGAATTATATCACTTCATATGTGAGCAGTTGTAGACACTCCAGGTCCCTGAAAACTCCCAGCGGGGATTTTGCTCCACTGTTCTGTGAAGTGTCTCTATAACATAGTGGTTAAAGTTTTATGTAGCAAAATGTGGGGAAATTATTTCTTTTCACATCACATTCTGGACAGTATTTACTACATAACTGTAGCAATATTTAAACAAACTGTTAATTTATCAAATACATAGCTTTTAGATATGGGTCAGACTTTGTTGTGATCTGTTTAAACTGACATCATTAGTTTTGCTCTCCTGAACCTTATAAGCACAACCTTTGACTGTTTAGCAGAGGTTAACTTTTAGCTGCGATCTGAAGAACACTACGCTACGCTTTTAGCTATGTGCAAAAGTCAACTCATTGTTCAGCATAATCAACAATCAGCAGTTAGCTGCTCAGCTGTGCAGACGAATTGCAAAAATCAGAATAAAACTTGGATCAACAGAATCATGGAGATATCTCTTGATCAGTCAATCTGATACTGGAGACAGGTGTGACCCTGTCGGTTCCTGTGCCACATACACATATTAGATACTCCCTCAGTTGGCACGTCACAAAGGATAGAGGGAGTTTCAGCTTATATAAAGTCTATTCCCCTTGCAGATCACCTAATATAACACCACAAGGTTATTTCAGCATTTAAAAATCCACAGCCCCTATTTTAATTCTCAAACTTAAGTTGTTTAAGTAAGTATTACCTTAAGATATCTTAAACTAGGTATTTCTTACATATATATATATATATATATATATATATATACTGTATATATACAGTATATATATATATATTACCAAAAAAAGATCTTCCTGTATTTACTGAATGTGCAAGTGGCAAAAAAGAGCCTCAGCCTGAGTTTGACCTTAATAGGTTAAAGCTGGAGGAGGCAGAAATATGAGAAATCAGGAAAGCTGCCTGAAATTCAGGGGGAAGCCTGCCTCCTGCAGCTTCCCCTCCCTTACTTGCACTAAACCACTCCCCATCTGAAGTGCATGTCTGTGAGGCGTGTCTGCGCTTGCTAAGCCGCTGGGTGACAAGACCAGTGACCGGCCAAAGAAACTGTCAGGGGTGCAAAAGTTTCTGCAGACCGAACAGCCCCAAGAGGAGATGTTGTGGTGTGTGCGTCCTGTCAAAACACCTCGATCTGAAATTGCTATAGGATGTATTTTCAAATTTAAACAAAGTTACTTTGTTTACTCTAGTTTTAACTCTCCTTTTTTTTTTTAACTTGTGAAACTCAGGAGATAACTACCCAGCCAGCATGTCCATGTGGGCCCCTCTATAGGTTAAACCTGAGCTGTCTTATGGTTCCCATGTGGGTTTGTCTGTGGCTTCTGTGTTGGTCCCATCTGTGTTTGACCACATGGACTTTACCTGTAGCACAGGTGAGCAGGTGATCTGTTTACTCGTTTTAACCCCACTGGGCCCCGCATGGGTTTAATGTGGGTGCGCAGCTTTCACTAACACTGGCTTTATAGGTAAAGTCCTTGTGGGCAACATGGGACTCAGAAGACAGCCCAGATTTAACCCATGGTGGGGCCACACATGCCAGCTAAATAGGTCTTTCTGAGAATCTTGGGGTCAGTACATTATTGCTGTTACTGTTACTGCAGCCTTACACCCCTTTTACACAGGGGTGGAGATTGTTGAGAGATCGCTGAGTGATTTAAAAAAAATGTCCAGCTCTCCAAACAATCTTTCAGTGATCTCCCAGTGATCTCCACGGCCCTCAAAGTTTTGACTCATTCCAAAACAATCTCTCAACATCCTCCAAAAGGAAGTGATCTCTTGACGATCTTTCAATGAGTGCTCGACAATCTCATCAATCTCCCAGTAATCTCCCAATGATCTCTCAGCCATTGAAAGATCCCAACGATTGCTGAGAGACCATTGGAAGATCACTGAGAGATCAATGGCAAATCGATGAGATCGTTGAGTGCTCCTTGAGCTCTCCTTGACTGCTGAACAATCTGATTGATCCCTTAATGATTTTGCAGTAATCATTCAATGATCAGTCGGTACTCTTTCAATGAATGCCAAATTTTACACCCCAAAGGTAGAGATGATTGAGAGATCAGTGAGGGATCGCTGAGCATTTGAAGAAAGACCAATGGAGTCCATTGAAGGATTGTTGAGGGATCATTGGGAGAATTGATGAGATCAATGGGTGCTGGTTGAAAGATTGCTCAACGATCACTTCACTTTGGAGATTGTTGAGAGATTGTTTTGGACTGAGTAAAAACAATGTTTCAACTGTGGAGATCACTGGAAGATTATTGCAAGATCTTGGCAATTGCTGAAAGATCATTGAAAGACTGTTGAGAGATCCAGCCATTTCTTTCATCTTTCAATGATCTCTCGGCAATCTCCACTCCTGTGTAAAGGGGGTAGGAGAGCTCTGTGTGTGTAAAGGGACCTTTATCCCAAATATGGGTCATATAAGTCAAAACCTGCACGCATCTGGCCTCCTTTAGTCAGTTCCCATTACTGGGTGGCGTGATTTTTGCAACAGTTCTGTTTACAAGGTGGCTGGGACAAACATGAATAAAATGCAGCTCCTTTTTCAAAGACAGAACGTTAACAAGCATTTATGTACATGGCTGCAAAGACGGAAGCAAAAATATTCTTAGGCTTAATCTTTTAGACGAGCTTTCAAAAGTAATTGTAGGAAAGTATTGGGGGAAGTTTTTTCCCTTAAATCAATTGAAATTATATGATCCTAGCTGCTTTCCAACAGGACTTTATTCATAAGAAGTGTAATGGCTTTTGCATGTCTGCATTAGGAGCTCCCAGTCTCAGAGGTCTGAGTCAGAATTAAGGCCCATCTGCTGAACAAGGCAGCGGTGAGAGAGATGATTGCCCCACAGGACCGTCCATTAGTGTTGTCATCTGAAATTCGGCGTGGGACCACAGTGCAGCGAATGTCTCGGAAAAGTTCACCGCGTGGTGCGTGGCACTTACAGCAGCGGCAGCAGTCTATCAGCAGGTCAGATGG
Organism: Pholidichthys leucotaenia; assembly: GCA_020510985.1. Classification (NCBI taxonomy): domain Eukaryota; kingdom Metazoa; phylum Chordata; class Actinopteri; order Cichliformes; family Pholidichthyidae; genus Pholidichthys; species Pholidichthys leucotaenia. The sequence goes on from CM035843.1 coordinate 97,936,545, forward strand.
GCTGGAGGTTTGCTCTGAGTAGCACAGCCTCAACTTTCTGATGGAAGCATCTGTTGCTCTTCTGATTGAAGCAATAATTATGTGTAGACCTCTTCACCTCAGTAGCACTTAGCAAGCTTTTTTTAACTTTATTTTCTCTATAGTGAGGAGTTGGTCAGATATTAGCGGCTGATTTAGAAGACAAAAAAGAAAAATTGTATTTCTTTAGATTTCAGTCATCCTAATAGACATCACTGTTTCCACCTGGTTCACTAACTCACTCGCATCATTCTAGCTTATCCATCCATCCATCCATCCATCCATCTTCTACCGCTTTTCCGGAGGTCCGGGTCACGGAGGCAGCAGTTCAAGCAGAGAAGCCCAGACTTCCCTCTCCCCAGCCACCTGCTCCAGCTCTTCAGAGGAGATACCAAGGCGTTCCCAGACCAGCTGGGAGACATAGTCTCTCCACCGAGTCCTGGGTCTGCCCCGGGGTCTCCTCCCAGTGGGACGTACCTGAAACACCTCAAGTGGGAGGCGTCCAGGAGGCATCCTAATCAGATGCCCATACCACCTCAACTGACTCCTTTCAATGTGGAGGAGCAGCGCTTCTACTCTGAGCCTCTCCCGGATGACTGAGCTCCTCACCCTATCTCTGAGGGTGAGTCCAGCAATCCTACGGAGAAAGCTCATTTCAGCCGCTTGTATCCGCGATCTCGTTCTTTCGGTCATTACCCAAAGCTCGTGACCATAGGTGAGAGTAGGAACGTAGATTGACTGGTAAATCGACAGCTTTGCCTTAGAACTAAGCTCCCTCTTCACCACAACAGACCGGTACAACGTCCGCATCACTGCAGATGCTGCTCCAATCCGTCTGTCGATCTCTCGCTCCATTTTCCCCTCACTCGTGAACAAGACCCCAAGATACTTAAACTCCTCCACTTGAGGCAGGAGCCTGTCCCCAACCCGGAGAGGACAATCCACCTTTTTCCGGCTGAGGACCATGGACTCGGACTTGGAGGTGCTGATTCTCATCCCAGCCGCTTCACACTCAGCGGCAAACCGTCCCAGCAAGAGCTGTAGGTCATTGCTGGATGAAACCAACAGGACAACATCATCTGCAAACAACAGAGATGAGATCCTGTGGTCACCAAGCATGACACCCTCCATTCCCTGGCTGCGCCTAGAAATCCTGTTCATAAAAATTATGAACAGGATCGGTGACAAAGGGCAGCCCTGGCGGAGTCCAACTCTCACTAGGAATGACTCCGACCGAGTGTTGGCAATACGAACCAAACTCTCACAACGGTCGTACAGAGACCGAATAGCTCGTAACAACAAGCCCGATACCCCATACTCCCGAAGCACCCCCCACAAAAATCCACGAGGGACGCGGTCAAATGCCTTCTCCAAGTCCACAAAACACATGTAAACTGGTTGGGCAAACTCCCACGAACCCTCAAGAATTCTCGAGAGGGTAAAGAGCTGGTCCGATGTCCCACGGCCAGGACGAAAACCACATTGCTCCTCCTGAATCCGAGGTTCGACCAACGGCCGGACTCTCCTCTCCAGTACCTTGGCATAGACCTTCTCACTTCTCACTTCCGCCCTCCCAAGAGAGCAGACGCTTTTTTCTTCTCTCCTGCTGACTTTTTCCTCCCCTCCTACTACTGGATCCCAGCTTGCTGTTGTCTGTCTGCGTCTAACTGCGACCGCCGAAAAGAAATTATGGAGTTAATAAGCTGGGCTTTGAACACAATTGACACTATTTTTTCAACAAGGAAAAGTGCTCCGGGGGAAGCTGTCTGCCCCGCTGGAACGGCTCCAGTGGGCTATCTATGTGACACAGGTAATTGGAAAATGCTGTGTCTCTCTAATCTCTCTATCGAAGATATTGAAGATTTGTTTATCTTCGTAATCTTGGTGATTGGGATAATTCTGATTGGGACGGGAATTGTCTTGGTTTACCGTAAATTGCTGAAGATGGATTCAACCTATCAAAATGCTGGCCAGGCGAGGTGCATCCAACAAATTGAGAAACTGGAGAAGACCCTGATAGCGACTACTGGAGAACTGTCTCGTAAGGTGGATTACATCATGGGTTCGCTCAGGTCTTTCCACGACGAATTCAAAGCTGCGCAATGAAGGATTAATGTACTGAATCTACAGAAGAAATACAAGTCTCCTCTGTGATCAGTCCTATTTGGCATTATTATTCCCCATGAAAATTCCTCCTGGCTGTCTGCAGACTGTGTTTTTTCAAAATCATGAACACAAGGCCTTGGACAGCCAGCTGCAGCGCCAGATAAGACTGGGCGCCAGACAGACAAAACATCTTCTGCCAAGGGTCCTTGGGTCTCTCTTATTATCATCAACACTGCTCAACACCGCACACACATTGATTCATGAACTGATTAAAGATATACTGTACACTGCTCTCTTGTGTCTTGTGAAATTCTGAGTTGTTGCTCTGTGCTATTGAGAGATTTTTTTTCATTGTAATCATAATCTGCTTAAAAATAAGCTGTATTTTGATAACGAAGTTTTTTTTCTCCTCCCCCCTTGTGTCGTTCCCTCCCTTCCCCTCCCTTTCTTATCTATCTCTGTTTGATGAGGCGCCTATTATGGCTGCCGTGTCGTTGTGTCGCACGTATGCGCACCAATGTCAAGTCAAGTTCCTCGTGTGTTTTTTACATGCTTGGCAATAAAGTTTATTCTGATTCTGATTCTGATTCTGATAGACCTTCCCAGGGAGGCTGAGGAGTGTGATCCCTCTAAAGTTGGAGCACACCCTCCGGTCCCCTTTTTTGAAGAGAGGAACCACCACCCCGGTTTGCCATGCCAAAGGCACTGCCCCCGACCTCCACGCAATGTTGCAGAGGCGTGTCAACCATGACAACCCAACAACATCCAGGGCCTTGAGGTACTCAGGGCGAATCTCGTCCACCCCCGGGGCCCGGCCACCAAGGAGATTTTTAACCACCTTGGCGACCTCAGCCCCTGTGATAGGCGAGTCATCCCCCTCGTCCCCAAACCCTGCTTCCTCTGTGGAAGGCGTATCAGTGGGATTGAGGAGATCCTCGAAGTATTCTTTCCACCGCCCGGCGATATCCCCAGTTGAAGTCAACAGTGTCCCATCCGCACCATACACAGTGTGGACGGGGAGTTGCTTTCCCATCCTGAGCTGCCGAACAGTTTACCAGAATCTCTTTGAAGCCGACCGAAAGTCTTGTTCCATGGCCTCACCGAACTCCTCCCATACCCGCGTTTTTGCTTCAGCAACCACCCGAGCTGCACTCCGCTTGGCCTGCCGGTACACCTCAGCTGCTTCGGGAGTCCCACAAGCCAACCAAGCCTGATAGGACTCCTTCTTCAGCTTAATGGCCCCCCTCACCACTGGTGTCCACCACTTGGTTCGGGGGTTGCCACCACGAGATGCACCGACCACCTTGCGGCCGCAGCTCTGGGCCGCCGCTTCAACAACAGAGGTGGAGAACATGGCCCATTCGGACTCCATGTCTCCAGACTCCCTCGGAATGTGGTTGAAGTTCTTCCGGAGGTGGGAGTTGAAGACCTCCCGGACAGGGGCCTCAGCCAGACGCTCCCAGCACACCCTCACTATACGTTTGGGTCTACCAGGTCTGAATGGCTTCCTCCCCCGCCATCGGATCCAGCTTACCACCAGGTGGTGATCAGTTGACAGCTCTGCACCTCTCTTTACTCGGGTGTCCAAGACATACGGTCGCAGGTCTGATGATACGATAACAAAATCGATCATCGACCTGCGACCTAGGGTGTCCTGGTGCCAGGTGCACATATGGACACCCTTATGCTTGAACATGGTGTTCGTTATGGACAGACTGTGGTTAGCACAGAAGTCCAATAACTGAACACCACTCGGGTTCAGATCGGGCAGGCCGTTCCTCCCAATCACCCCTCTCCAGGTTTCACTGTCGTTGCCCACATGCGCATTGAAGTCCCCCAGTAGGACAATGGAGTCTCCAGGAGGAGTACCCTCCAGCACCCCAGTCACAGACTCCAAAAAGGGTGGGTACTCATTTACCCTCATTTACCCTCATTTACCCTCTCGGCGCCACACCAGTCGGCTGCCTTTTGCAACAGCGGCTCGATTCCGAGTTTTTTTTTCCCTTCCTCTCTCTTTTGATCACTTTTTTTTTTCACCCCACTTATATCACGGACACACAGATCGTCCCAAATGTCTCCTGAGCCGGTGGACGGAGCCACTGTTTATAGCAGGATACGATACAATAGGGAAGAGCTGCTAGCATTTAACCGCCACCCGGTCCCACTGGAAAAACTCGACATACCGAGAGAACTGAGGCGAAAACGCCGCGGCTGCCGGGCTGGAGTAAGGCGGAGGACAAAAAATATAAGGTACAGACCCTCCCTTCCATCTGTTGTCATGGGAAATGTACGGTCGATACTGGGAAAGTTAGATGAGCTAGCGGCTATCTCCCGTTATGATAGCACTTACCGGGAGTGCTCTCTCCTTTTGTTTACTGAGACGTGGCTAACTGAACTAGCAGCAGATGCTAACATTGAGCTGGAGGGTTTTCACATGATACGAGCTGACCGAACACCAGAGAGTGGCAAAACTAGGGGCGGTGGAGTGATAATGTATGTTAACAACAACTGGTGCAGACCGGGACATATCACTGTTAAACAACGACACTGCAGCAAAGACATTGAGTTGCTAGCTGTTAGCATGAGGCCTACATATCTCCCGAGAGAACACTCACACGTGATCTGCATTGTTGTTTATGCAAATCCAACGGCGAACGCTGGGACAGCGCGTGACGTCATCCATTCAGTAACCAGCAGGCTGCAGACAGAACACCCAGATGCTCTTCTCCTCATCTCAGGCGATTTCAACCACGTTTCACTGTCTCCCATTCTGCCCACTTTCACCCAGTATGTCACATGCCACACTAGAGACAATAAAACACTGGATTTGTTCTACGCAAACACTAAGGAGGCGTACACCTCATCACAACTCCCCCCACTTGGGAGATCGGATCACAACTTGGTTCATCTCCGACCGGTGTACAAACCCCTAGTGCACAGACAACCTCCGGCCATGCACACTGTGGAGTTATGGTCTGAGGAGACAATGGACACTCTAAAGGACTGTTTTGAAGCCACTGCCTGGAAGCAGCTCTGCGATCCACATGGTGAGGACATCGATGGCCTCATTCACACCTTCACGGGCTACCTCAGCTTCTGTGTGGACAAATCCGTTCCCACCAAGACCATACGGCGTCACTCAAACAACAAACCCTGGATCAACCCTGAGATAAAAACACTTCTGAGAGAGAAGAAGAGGATCTTCAGGTCGGGGAACAGGGAGATGCTGAAGTCCGTACAGAGGGAGCTGAGGAGAAAGATCAGAGAAGGCAAGGACAGCTTCAGGAAGAAGATGGAGGACAAGCTGCAACAGAGCGACATCAGCGGGGTCTGGAGAAACCTCAAAACCATCTCGGGGCTCCAGAATACCTCCCCCCAGGCCACGGGGGGCAGGGAGTGGGCGAACAACCTGAATCTGTTTTTCAATAGATTTGACCAACCGCCCTCCCCCCTGTCTGCACAACAACCACTGCTGCCTCTAAGAAATCAAGTCCTGCTACCCACTCCCCACTCCACCGACACCCCCCCCCCACTCCCAACACACAGCCCCCCATCCTGACCCTGACCAAGACCCAGGTGAGGACGGAGCTGAGGAAGATCAAGGCGAGGAAGGCGTCGGGACCGGACGGCATCAGCGCAAAGCTCCTCAAGTCCTGTGCAGACCAGCTGTGTGGGATTGTGACGTATATCTTCAACATGAGCCTGAAACTGGGGAGGGTACCACAGCTGTGGAAAACATCTTGTGTGGTACCTGTACCAAAAACTTCCCACCCCAAAGACCTGAACAGCTTCAGACCGGTGGCCTTGACGTCCCACTTGATGAAGACCCTGGAGAGACTGCTCCTTGCTCATCTCCGCCCCCTGGTGGAACCAGCGATGGATCCACTCCAGTTCGCCTACCAGCATGGCATTGGGGTGGAGGATGCGGTGATCTTCCTCCTTCACCGTTCTCTGTCCCACCTGGAGAAGCCCGGGAATATGGTGAGGATCATGTTCTTTGACTTCTCCAGTGCTTTCAACACCATCCAACCGATGATCCTGAAGGACAAGCTGCTGCGCGCAGGGGTGGACCAGCACCTGTCATCATGGATCCTGGACTACCTCACGAACCGGCCTCAGTTTGTGAGAACCCGGGACTGTGTTTCCGACACGATCATCAGTAGCACGGGGGCCCCCCAGGGAACGGTGCTGGCTCCCTTCCTGTTCACTCTTTATACTGCGGACTTCTCACACAACACAACACATTGCCATCTACAGAAGTTCTCTGATGACTCTGCGATCGTTGGTCTCATCTCCAGCGGAGATGAAGCTGAGTACAGAGGGCTTATCCAGGACTTTGTGGACTGGTGCCATCGGAACTGCCTCCAGATCAACGCGAGGAAAACTAAGGAGCTGGTGGTGGACTGCCGCAGGCATGGGCAGCCCCTCACAGCACCAGTAAACATACAGGGAACAGACATCGAGATGGTGACATCCTACAAGTACCTGGGTATTCATCTGAACAATAAACTAGACTGGTCACACAATACTGACGCACTCTACAAGAAGGGACAGCGCAGGCTGTTCCTGCTGAGGAGACTCAGGTCTTTTGGTGTACAAGGGGCGCTGCTGAAGTCATTCTATGACACGGTGGTGGCATCAGCCATCACTTTTGGAGTGGTCTGCTGGGGCAGTGGCATTACTGCAGCCGATAGGAAGAGACTGAACAATCTGATTAAGAAAGCTAGCTCTGTCCTGGGGCAACGCCTTGATCCGATGGAGGAGATAGGAGAGAGAAGGACGGTGGCTAAACTGTCATCTCTGCTGGAGTCCGAGTTCCACCCTATGCAGGACATACTGGATGCACTGAGGAGCTCATTTAGCAGCAGACTACATCATCCCAGGTGCACAACCGAGAGGTTTCGTAGGTCCTTCCTACCAACGGCTGTCAGACTGTACAACCTAAGCAGGGCTGCTCGCAGAGATAGCAAAAAGACGTAACAAACTAATAGTTTTTTTTTTTTTTTTTTTTTTTTTTAAATGCAAAAGATGCAATAGACTTACACAATGGTCCTCTCCGGCATACAACTAGGAACATACCGGTCGCTATGGAGGGTGAGAATATGTATGGGCACATAATCATACCATGTAGGATAACTAAATAGACGGTTATGCTGTTTCATCCCACCTAGCAACAATGCTCTGCACTGTGTGTGTTTATATATTTACATATTTATTCCATCTAGCTACAATGCTCTGCACTGGGTGTGTTTATATTTATATATCTATATATTTATTCCATCTAGCTACAATGCTCAGCACTGGGTGTGTTTATATTTATATATCTATATATTTATTCCATCTAGCTACAATGCTCCGCACTGTGTTTTTATATATCTACATATTATTCCATCTAGCTACATTGCTCCGCACTGTGTGTGTTTATATACTTGCATATTTATTCCACCTAGCTGCAATGCTCCGTACTGTGGGTGTTTATATATTTACATATTTATTCCATCTAGCTACAATGCTCTGCACTGTGTTCATATATTCATATATTTATTCCATCCAGCTACAATGCTCTGCACTGTGTGTCTGTGTGTGTGTGTGTGTATATATATATATTTTATAGTAATATGTACATATGTATATTAGCTGCTCTTGCTTGCTTGTGTTTTTTTTTTTTTTGTTTTGTTTTTTTCTTGCCTTCTGATTGTTGCTCTGAGTGTTGCTATCCCTGTGCTGTTGCAATCCTGGAATTTCCCCGTTGTGGGACTAATAAAGGCTTATCTTATCTTATCTTATCTTACTCTGAAACATCATTTGGTGCATAGGCACAAATGATGGTCAGGACCCGTTTCCCAACCCGAAGGCGTAGGGAAGCAACCCTTTCGTCCACCGGGGAAAACTCCAATATAGAGGCAGCAAGGTGGGGCGATACAAGAATACCCACCCCTGCTCGTCGCCTCTTGCCCGGGGCAACTCCAGAAAAGGCCAAGCTCCAGCCCCTCTCCAGGAGACTGGTTCCGGAACCGGAGCTGTGTGTTGAGGTGAGGCCGATTATATCTAGCCGGTATCGTTGAACCTCGTACACCAGCTCAGGCTCCTTCCCCACCAGAGAGGTGACATTCCACGTACCAAAAGCCAGTTTAGAAAGCTTGGGATCAGTCCGCCAAGGTGTCCGCCTTTGACCGCCACCTAATCCACATAGCACCGGACCCCCATGATCCCTCCTGCAGGTGGTGAACCCACTGGAGGGCGGACCCATGTAACTCCTTCGGGCTGAGCCTGGCCGGGTCCCATGGGTGGAAACCCGGCCACCAGACGCTAGCCTTTGAGCCCCTCCCCCAGGCCTGGCTCCAGGGTGGGGCCCCGGTAACCCCATACCGGGCGGGGTACACTGAATCCTTGATATACAATTTATCATGAGAGTCTGTTGGATCGTTCTTAGTCTGGCCCTTCACCCAGGACCAGTTTGTCTTGGGAGACCCTATCAGAGGCAAATTGCCCCCGGACAACATAGCTCATGGGATCACTGGGGCACGCAAACCCCCCCACCACGATAAGGTGACGATCCATGAGGAGGCATTCTAGCTTATTTTTTTTATATTTTCATATTTCATACAATGGTGTGAAAAAGTGTCTGCCACTTCCTGAGTTCTCATTTTTTTGAACGTTTGTCACACTTTTAATGTTTCAGATCATTTTTTTTTTTTTTTTTGCTGGTCATTAACATTTGTTTGTTCTCTCCCATAGATTGAGTCCCCATCGTGCTGTTTGCTCTCTACATGTCTGTTCTTTTCTTCTTCTCTGTCCCCTCACCCCCCAGCCAGTCGCAGCAGATGACTGCCCCTCCCTGAGCCTGGTTCTGCTGGAGGTTTCTTCCTGTTAAAAGGGAGTTTTTCCTCTCCACCGTCGCCAAGTGCTTGCTCACAGGGGATCGCCTGATTGCTGGGGTCTTTCTGCAACTGTGGGGGTCCTCCCTACAGTTGATAGTGCTATGAGATGACTGTTGTTGTGAAATGGCGCTATATTAAATAAAGTTGAATTGAATCATCAAACAGATTTAAATATTAGACAAAGAAAGAACAAGTAAACACAAAATGCAGTTTTTAAATGAAGGTGTTTATTATTAAGGGGAAAAAAATCCAAACCTTCATGGCCCTGTGTGAAAAAATGATTGCCCCCTAAACCTAATAACTGGTTGGGCCACCCTTACTTAGCAGCAACAACTGCAATCAAGCATTTGCGATAACTGACAATGTTTCGTTTACAGCGCTGTGGAGGAATTTTGGCCCACTCATATTTGCAGAATTGTTGTAATTCAGCCACATTGGAGGGTTTTCAAGCATGAACCACCTTTTTTAAGGTCATGCCACAGCATCTCAATCAGATTCAGGTCAGGACTTTGACTAGGCCACTCCAAAGTCTTCATTTTGTTTTTCTTAAGCCATTCAGAGGTGGACTTGCTGGTGTGTTTTGGATCATTGTCCTGCTGCAGAACCCAAGTGCGCTTCCGCTTGAGGTCATGAACAGATGGCCAGACATTCTCCTTCAGGATTTTTTGCTAGACAGCAGAATCCATGGTTCCATTTACCACAACAAGTCTTCCAGGTCCTGAAGCACCAAAACAGCCCCAGACCATCACATTACCACCACCATATTTTAATGTTGGTATGATGATCCTTTTCTGAAATGCTGTGTTATTTTTACACCGGATGTAATGGGACACACACCTTCCAAAAAGTTCAACTTTTGTCTCGTCAGTCCGCAGACTATCTTCCCAAAAGTCTTGGGGATCATCAAGAGGTTTTCTGGCAAAACTGAGATGAGCTTTTATGTTCTTTTTGCTCAGCAGTGGTTTTCATCTTGGAGCTCTGCCATGCAGGCCATTTTTGCCGATTCTCTTTCTTATGGTGGAGTCATGAACACTGACCTTAACTGAGGCAAGTGAGGCCTGCATTTCTTTGGATGTTGTTGTGGGGTCTTTTGTGACCTCTTGGATGAGTTGTCGCTGTGCTGTTGGGGTAGTTTTGATTGGCCGACCCTTCCTGGGAAGGTTCACCACTGTTCCATATTTTCGCCATTTGTGGATAATGGCTCTCACTGTAGTTTGCTGGAGTCCCAAAGCTTTAGAAGTGGCTTTATAACCTTTTCCAGACTGATAGATCTCAATTACTTTGTTTCTCATCTGTTCTTGAATTTCTTTGGTTTGCAGCATGATGTCTAGCTTTTGGGGATCTTTTGGTCTACTTGACTTTGTCAGGCAGGTCCTATTTAAGTGATTTCTTGATTGAGAACAGGTGTGGCAGTAATCAGGCCTGGGTGTGGCTAGAGAAATTGAGCTCAGCTTTCCAAAGATGTGATCAACCACAGTTAACTTATGTTTTAACGGGGGGGGGGGCACCTTCATTTAAAACTGCATGTTGTGTTTACTTGTGTTATCTTTGTCTAATATTTAAATTTGTTGGATGATCTGAAACATTTAAGTGTGACAAACATACAACAAAAAAGAAATCAGGAAGGGGGCCAACACTTTTTCACGCCACTGTATATATCAATCTGTTAGCATTTGCTTGGCTAGGCATAATGCATTCACATCAGAAGGGAGGAAGTGACAGAGAGGCCACCTGGCATTAGCTTATCCAGCTAGTTTTTAATCACTATTTTCTGTATATCCACCTTATTTCTGGGGGTGCCGCTGTAGGAACGATGATGGGTGGAGCTTCCAGTTTCGGCTGACGTAGTGTTAAATCAGTCAGTAAGAGTGGAATAGCAGGGGTGTTTAAAATAGCGTTTGTTTTTTTTTTTTAAGTTTTTCAAATTCATTTTAATGTATAGTCCACATACGTGTTTTCCACTTAAGTGGCAGCTAATTTCAGCGCTTCTAGTTTTTGTATTTTTTTAATGTTTTTGTGTAGTTATGGTCCTTGCTGGTGTTCGTGGTTGTGCTAGACTGGATAAATGGAGGCTTCTCGCCACACGGTGACAGACAACATCCAAGCACGGTGTTGTGGCGTACATCTGCTCTAAGGTAAATTTGATTATGTCCAACATATTTTAACAAAATGCAGCCAACTTTATTGCGGTGGAGACATTGATATATGTGACCCATGCTGGCAAAATGAGTCGGAATGCGCGCCACGTCGTTACGAGCTACAGGCAGAGAAATCATAAATCATGACTCTTTCTTTGTTTGCTAGCAGCAAGTCCCGGGAAAACCCCCATGAGTGCCTGGTATCATTGGAAAGCTTAGAAGTCGTACTTTCTAAAAATATCTATGTTTTGCGGAAGATGTAACGCCTGACCAATCGAATGCGAGTTTTCAACCTAGCTAAAATATAAACAAATCGTCTTTTTCTGGGTCAGTTTTTGCATACTACCTACAAATTAAATATCGTTTTGAGGGTCTTTCAATACAGAATATGGAAATAGCGTTACATCAGTTTTGAAAATGTCCTCAAAGTGACTCATTTTGCCAGCACGGGTCATTTGTTTACACCGGTAACATCTTAGCAGCGGTGCTAACTAATGGAGCTACTGTCTGCCCAGCCACTTTTTAAGGTCATCTTTCCATCCCTCAATAGTGGTGGGAAGTGGTATGATTATATTACTGTTTTGAGGTGCAAGAGGCCATGTTCCCGCATTTCTGATGCCGAAGTCATTGTTTTTGAACAAGGAAAAGTGTCCTGTTTCAGTGACAACCATATGTTCTAAACTAGTACCGGAAGTTGCTACCATAATTCACGCAAGGCATCATGGGGCCTAGGAATAAGGTGGATTCTGTTTATTCCCACTGGAATCCTTTATCTACAACACCTGACCATGCACATCATTTATAGAAGTTATTTTAGCTTATTTTCTTGCAGCATTATCAATAATTGGGCCCAAAGGCGACTAGCTGAAGCTAGCAGTTTAGCCACTCATTCACGAATGTTTCTGTGCTTATTGTATTCCAGGGACCGGTTATATCCTATCGACCACTGAAACCACACCTCCCTGTCCACAAGTGACGAGTTATTTAATTGATTCTTTGAGACAAATTTGTGTTAGTTGGCTCATGTAAGATCCGGGCTAGCCAGCTAAAATTGTCAATGGTGAGTAGCTTCGAGATTTAAATAGACGTGCACTGAAACCAGTCATTCTGAGAAAGGCTGCTAAAGATCATTGACAAATTGTGCTGCGATAATTAAATGATTATAAAAAATGTGACCTGTGTGAGCTATTAAAATGCGGGAAAAGTGCAGTCAGTGACCATTTTAACCTGTCTTCATCTTTTTCTGCTTCTCATTCTTCTTGTATTCTGTTTTGGAAAGTTAAAGTGGGAATTGCACGTTAAATGTTTGACCTCATACTGTTTTCTCCCAATACACAAGGATACTATGTCTATACTGAAGCAAAAAAAAAAAAAATAGTTACGTGTAATGGGGATTTGCTTTCATGAGAACTGCTGGCTTTATATCCTTAGTTAAAATACAGCTAATGTATATTCTAACTGCAATATATACCATATAGGAGGCTGTATATATAGTTATAGAATGAAATAGCCCAGAGTGAGGTTCTGCATTCCCACATTTCTTCCCATTTCTACATAATGGCAAAAATCTCCAGAAACGGCATTTCTTGTCAGTGAATATCACCCCTTTGTCAGCTAATGAGCAGTAAGCTGCTCGGCCTACTAACGAGGTTCTAGTGGCTGTTGACTTGAATAACAACATGTTAGTTACTGAGTGGAGAGAAGAACAAAGACCCTCTCCTCGTTACGGCTGCTGCCTGATTGTGCTCAGCCTTTCTCTGAAGACAGCTCCTAATATCATCCCATAATCTGCCACCTTCTTCTCCAGATGCCCTCACAGCCGCCCACTTTCATGTCCGACTGTCGTTCAAAGCCAATTCATTAATGTGATTTATTTCTTGCTGCGTATTATTTTGTTCCTCTAATTTGTTTGGGGTTTTTTTCAGCGCTGGCGTAAATCAGAATCAAAGGGATTGCCATTGCCTTTCCCTGTCACCTCTCTTAATGGCCTGTCTACTGGAGGTTTGCGCTGAAGAGAAGCAGACCGGCTGTCTGCCTAAATCACCTTTCCATCCTCTCCCCTCATCATAAACACAAAGAGCCCATTGGCTACCAGCACAAACACCTTCGCTGACCGACCTCTGGCTATAAATCAGCAGCCGCGTGTACTTCCAGGGCCAACAAGAGTGAGCAGCCATTAATCTTCATTAAGTTAGTGAAAGTTTTGATACCAAAGATATCCCACTTTGACACTTTTACCCTCAATGTAGTTTGACATTTTGTAAGATATAAATGGGAACAAAAATCTCAGGCACCGATGAGGAGACCGAAGAAACAATAGAGCCCAGATGATTGTCATCTGTCCATCACGCAAGGACGCCGAGTAGATCCTCAGACGTTGTGATGTGTAATGTGATTGGACAGTGCTGTGACAGCGAGCGGTAACCTTCAGCTGCCTGCCGACTCCAAGCCCACCTTCCCGAGTTCGGGAGGGGATGTCAATGGTGCTGATCAATGGGGGCATTGGCACTCGTCATGTCAGAGCCACTCCACGTCCATTTCCCGTCTCTTTTGTCATCAGGCCTTCCGCTAGTCAATCACTTGGAGACGTGAGCCAGAGCCGCTCAGATGTTAGGCAAAGAAGTGGCAATGTTGCATAAATTCACCTTCATTACATGTAGCCTTAAAGCTGCAGTTTTTAACGCTGCTGTTTCTCCTCATCTCAAGGCGGCTCGGGAACCATAACGCACTGCCGTAATGGGTAGTAAACACAGGAGAGAATCATGTGTGGAGGCACATTGCCACAGCAGCCCTAAATGAGAATTTCACCAAACAAACACAATCAGGGGCCCCATTACGTTTCTCTTTCATGATGCTGAAAGGAAATGCAAACGAGATTAGATAACACAAAGGCCACAAGGCTCATTTCTCTCCTGTGTCTGGAGATGGCTAAATGCTCTAATAACCTTCTCTGCTCAGCTCAGCTCCTCGGGCCAAGTCTCTCTTTTGTTCAACACAAACTAACTACATTAATGTAATGTAAGCTTCTTCTTCTTTCCTACACATTTTCCCCAGATCTCAAGCATTGCTTCTCTTACACTCTAAATTAACTGAGCCTGAGCTCCTTGCAACTTTAAGTGGGCATGGCATTACTTTGGACCTCGCACTTACAGAGGGATCTGTCTGTCTGCCAGGGTGGTTTGATTCATGGTGCTGCCTTGGCAGTTACAACAATGGGAGGAGTCCGAGCGCAATCTAATTGATAGGTTTGGACTGAGGATGGGGAGCAACAGACGAGAGTGCTTTGGTGAGGGCCCTAACGTCACTGCTGCTTGGTGGTTCACTACAGCAGCGATATAACTTGCCCTAATCAGCAGAGGGGATTCAAGACTCTCTTGAGGCCCTAGGCAAAAATTCACAGGGGGCCCAGCCAACTAGCATTCATCACCCTTATAAGAAAAAAAATCTGACACTAGCAAAAAAAAAGTGCTCTTCAAGCTGTTTTTATTTTCAGCCTGACGAGTACCGGTGTCCTTACCACAACACAGGACACACTAAGCTGCTCTGAGCTAAATCTGTATTATTTGCACTACTTACCACTTGTCTTGCTTCCTTCTCTCCTCTTCCTCGTTTTTCTTGTTTCTTTTGTCACTGCCAGATGGATAGCTTCACTTCCTTTTGATACAGCCGCTCTCACTTGTTTGTTTACATAAGACTCACACTGGTACTTGCAGAGTGAGAGGTAGGGGGTGGGGCCCCTTTAGGGAGTTCTGCACCAGCTTACCACTGTCGTTGCAAACTCTCCACATTGTCACAGTGATTCAAAGTTGGTTAGCCCTCAGGGGACCCCCTTCTGGCCTGGGGACCCAAGAATTTGCCTGTCTTGCCTGCCAGCATGCAGCCCCTCTGCTTAATCAGATCTGAGCAATCAGTCGGAAAAGTTTCCCATATGTTTGTGGAGAGAGAGAGAGAGAGAGAGAGAGAGAGAAAAGAAGCTGAATTTGAGGAAAAAAAGAAGTGCCAGGGTTACAGCCAGGACACAGGCCATGGGGAGGTTAGTCTGTCTGGCTACAATTAGCCAGTCACAGGAGAGATTGAGATGTTGCTTCGGGGAGGCTATTGGTCCTCAGTCATTAGCGATTATTCAGTCAGAAATTACTGACTCTGAAGGTAACGTGTGGCTGCATCTGGAAGTTTACTAACACATGTTTCCTTCCTACACCGACAATCATTCAGCAAAGATCCAAATCTGAAAACACTTCAAATGAGCAAGCACGTTAATGGGGTTTTGATTTCTGTCCTTTTGAAATGGCAACATCGATATCTCACGAGGTAATGTGATGCTTATTAAATCACTAATTGCACATGTAAAATTCTACTTTGTTGCATAGTGCGAGGCTCGAGTTTGCCTGGCACTGTTGGAAGAGTGCATTTTTTTTTTTAAAGAATAGCTGTGGTCTGGATGAAAGTGGACTTCCTTAATCTTATTAACTGTGAGCACTTTATGAGATGTGGTTACTGTTGTATAATCAAATAAGCGTTAGGGGGTGTTTTCGAACTCATAAAGATGTTTTCTTTTCTTTTTTCCCCCAGCTTTTAACAAACCCAGAAAATGGTGTGGTAATTAAAACCCTGTAAGTGTTTCATAACAGAGAGCACATTTACTGCCTGACACCCGCTCTCTCTGACCACATACGGTTTATGACCAAAGACAGTCTGTGATGCTGTGTTGTTTATGAAGTAGCCAAACCCCTTCTTTTAGATTAAAACACACTTTTTCATTCTCGGTGTATATTACAAAAATTACGCCCCCCCCACCCCCCACCCCCATATCACGTCTGTGGGTTTGTCAGCCCCTCAGTGAACCTCCGTGTATTTGTTTGTTATTGCAGATCATGTGTAATGTGGCGAACAAACACATCCGCATCCGAAACTTGGCTTTCTCTGAAAGGCACCTTCAAACGCGTCAACGCCGTATCTGGGGATTATGCTCACACGCAGAGATGCATGCATAAATGTGTCCAGAAACACACATTTAGTGAGCTGCTGCAAATATCTGGGTGAGCTGAGAGAAGGTGCTGGTTCTGATGATTTTACTATGAGCACATCTGTAATAATTGGAAATGATTGCGTGGCTTTGGTGGCCTTGGCTCAACTCATCATTTTAACCTCAACCGCTAACTCGGAGCTCCAGATGTGGGCCCGACTCTCACAGCTGGATGATCTCCCGCACCTGATTTATATCCTGTTATTACAGATATGCACACATGCCGCACGCACACAATCAC
This sequence comes from Pholidichthys leucotaenia, assembly GCA_020510985.1. Classification (NCBI taxonomy): domain Eukaryota; kingdom Metazoa; phylum Chordata; class Actinopteri; order Cichliformes; family Pholidichthyidae; genus Pholidichthys; species Pholidichthys leucotaenia. The sequence continues at coordinate 97,952,955 of CM035843.1, forward strand.
TCATGCATTTTAGTGCAAGCGTACATATGAACTGCACTCCATCGCGCACACATGCACTCACAAAGCGCTCGCAAATAAAATCAAGAAATCAATGTAACCTGTAATTTTTACAGGGTTGATTTGAGTGTGTGTGACAGGCCAAATCCAATAGCTGCAGCAGGGCTGACAGGCCTGACATGAGTCTTGCCTTGCTGGCCCCTCAATTATGCATGGCCCAATGTTTCCCTGGATCTTAATTGAATCACACTGTCTCAAACTTGTTATTTCTAATTTGTTGCGTTTGATTTCTGACATCAGCGCTGCTGTGTCATGAATTATGCAAACAGGAGGACCTTTAATTGTGAGTGTTATTAAAACAAAACTAATTGCAGATGATTCAAATGTGACTAGGAAAGTGGGATGTTGGGTGGGGGGGTGGGTGGCGGGGCTTCGACTGACATGGCTTCGCTGCTACTGCCAAATAATGATTAGGTCTCACAGCTGTCTGGGCTGTTGTTGTTTTGTGGTTGTGAGTTCAACCTCTGGGCGGATCGTGTTGTATGGTTTTTTTGGAGGGATGTGGACTACATGCTGCACTGCATTAGCTCATTCACCAGCACATAGCTGCTCATACATACAGTGCTATGAAAAAAGTATTTGCACCCTTCCTGATTTTATATTTTTGCATATATGTCACACTTAAATGTTTCAGGTCATCAAGCAAATTTTAATATTAGACAAAGATAACCTGAATAAATACAAAATGCAGTTTTTAAATGATGATTTCACTTATTAAGGGAAAAAGACCTACCTTACCCTATGTGAAAAAAGTAATTGCTCCAGGCCTGATTACTGCCAGACCCATTGAATCAAGAAACCACTTAAATAGAACCTATTGGACAAAATAAAGTAGGCTAAAAGATTTCAAAAAGCAACTGTTAAAACCACCATAAATGCCTCCACTGCTTACATACCTCTTCTGCTTTTTTTCCGTGTATAAAGTACTTTAATAAGCTCATGCTTCTCTTGTACAATGATGCTAGGGAGACAGTGCCTGTAGACTGGAACGGTCACGCGGGTGGGTGGGGCACTTCCAAATTCCGTGCGGATGACAGTCACACGCATTGTTCGTGTGTGTGCTTGTGGAGTGTCGTTTCTTCATATTTTTTTTTCTTAAATTTATATTTCCTTGGTGTGGTGGCATAATTTCAAGGGTGGCGACCCGCCACGTGGCAATGTTACCAGAGAAAACCCTATTTATCTCACATTTGCCATATAACAATCTTGATGATTTCCAAGACTTTTGGGAAAATATTCTGTGGACTGACAAGACAAAAGTTGAACTTTTTGGAAGAAGTGCATCCCGATGCATCTGGTTTGAATGAACACAGCATTTCATAAAAAGAACATCATACTAACAGTCAAACATGGTGGTGGTAGTGTGATGGTCTGGGGCTGCTTTGCTGCTTCAGGACCTGGACGACTTGCTGTAATTGATGGAACCTTGAATTCTGCTGTCTACCAGAAAATCCTGAAGGAGAATGTCCAGCCATTAGTTCGTGACCTCGAGGTCAAGCCCTCCAATGTGGCTGAAATAAAATAATTCTGCAAAGAAGAATGGGCCAAAATTCCTCAACAGTAATGTAAAAGACTCATTGCCAGTTATCGCATGCACTTGATAGCAGTTGTTACCCTCAAGAGTGGCAACAACCAGTTATTAGGTTTAGGGGATAATTACTTTTTCACATCAGGTCAGGCAGGTTTGGAGAGCTTTTTTCCCTTAATAAAGGAAATCATCAGTTTAAAAAAAGCATTTTATATTAACTTGGATTATCATTGTCCAATATTTGTCAAAATTTGTTTGATGAGCTGAAACATTTAGGTGTGAAAAATATGCAAATATATAAGAAACCAGGAAGGGGGCAAGTACTTTTTTCACAGCACTGTAACTTCACACCATTTTATAAATTGGTATAATTCATCATTCTTCTCCTATCACACATCTTATCTCACTTTTATTGATTACAGCTTATGCATTTCTATTAGTCCTCCACTGAGAAATTGTTTGAATGCCTCCTAAATACACAGAAAATTGCTTTCAGTATTACTATCCTTGATACTGACAATATCCAGGCATCGATATATAAAATGAGATCTTGAAGGAATTCATTCTGTTTAAGTGTACTGTTGGGCGAAGGTAATAAGGCATTTTGATTACATAATGAAAGTGAAATGGAGAGAGCCGCATAAAAGTCAAACCAGTCGATGTATTGTATGCCTGTAACGCTCCAAAATGATTAAAAATATTGATGACTGGATGTAGAAAAAGTAAAGATTAAAGTGAACAGAATTAAAGCTAAGCGTTTGACCCTTTTAAAGTGGCCAACAACCTCATAGTTCCTTAAATGCTTTTTTCTTCCTATTTTTAACTGCAATTTTGTAACTATGGGCAGCTAAACAGAACATGATTGCAAAATAAGATTCCGTGTAAAAATAATTGTGCAATTAAACCAATAAAGTCCAAACATGAATGTGTGAGGTTGTAAGCGGCAAAATGAACCCTCCTGCTTTATTCATAACAGATTTAACAATTGAATTGTGCCTGCAGGGCAACAGCTCAGCACCTGACTGTAAGGTAGGGATCCTCACGGCTGTGTTCCATACGGGACGCTGGAAATGTCTGGAAGTCATTTCCACATGTGAGGAGGAGGGAGGGAGGGCACACTTTAGTTTCATGAATGTTCAATCAATTCAATAGGACAGCTTAGCTTTCTCTTTCCCTCACAGTGCACATTTATAGGCCCACAGGCGTTCACATCCAGCATTCAAAGGCTGACTGTGCCTCATACAAAAGCAGGGTAATTTCACCTTGGGGGGGGGGGCAACAACTTAAATCTGTAGTGAAGGAAGCAAAATAAAGAAAACAAAGCTAGTGGAAAAAAAAAAGGAGCTGAAACAAATGTAATCATAGTGTTTTCTCGGTGTGTGCATGTGGTTTTAGCATTCTAGATTCATTAATCTGTAACCGTATCATTTACAGAAGATGAAATTGGATTTATTCTTTATGAAATATACATAAGTATGCTTTGGTTAACTAATATATTTGTGATCCATTTGTATCTTTGCATGCTAATATGCTAACCCGAAATCGAGCACCCTCCAACCAGTGTTCATCACCCTTATATCACAAATAATCTGACACTAATAAAAAATGTGAAATGTAAACTTTTATTTTCATTTCAAAAGTGCATATTAGTATCTTTTCCAGATAAGAATGTAAACATTAAATTCCAAAATAGAATTCTGAAGAGCAATAAAAAGCAGAATATGAACAGGTCATGTCTGTAAATGAAAATTAGTTCTCAAACATTTTACCTGGTAAAACAAAGGTCAGGTAAATAAAATAAATAAATAAAAGAACAGGACACAGCAGAGGCAGGACATGCTAAGCTGCCCTGAGCCAAATTAATTTCTGTATTATTTGAACTAATTTGTTTCGCTTTCTTTTCTCCTCTTCCTCTTATTTCTGTCACACACGGCTCTAGGGAGCCACGCAATAAGAGCCAAGGGCGAGCCAGTGAGTCGTGATGTTTTATTTAGGGTGAGGGATGAGGGATGAGGAGAGCACAGATACTCATACAGAAGTACGTTCACAGGTTGCACAGCGCAGGGGTAGGAAGCTCGTACCGGACATAGGGGTAACAAGGCGTACATACTCACAGCGGGTTACAATCACAGGAATGCTGCAAGGGGAGTAGAGGCTGACACCAGACGAAGGGGCTTCAGCCTAGCAGTGCTTATGTCGCAGCCCCGAGTCATCGAGGCTGCTCCTATTTATTCTCATTGGCAGCGCCCCAGCTGATGAGGACTAATTGGCCCCAGTTGTCCGTAATGCTGCCAGCTGGGAGCCTGCTGAGACACTGCTCAATGAGAAGCAGGGATGAAGGAAAACATGGGCTGAGCGCTGAGACGGCATCTCAACCCATGGTGACAGAGCCTCTCCCTCAAGGTCGGGCTCCTGAACGACCAGGAACATCCCAGCCCCCCCCCCCCCCACCTAGGGTGGGAGGAAGGGAGGCAGGACCGGAGGGGAAGAAGCCAAGGGAAGGACAACACCAATGGGACAATGTAGGGTAGCAGGAAAAAAGGAAAAAAAAGAGGGAAAAAAAACCAAAAAACAAATACAATACTGAACAAAACAGGGAACAATTAACCCAGGGTACAGATGGGGAGAAAAACTGGGTCAGAACGCCGGTTACACACTACTCAGAGAGTACCAACAATGCGTGACCCAGAGCAAGGAAAAAAAAACACTAAAAAGGTAACAGGGCAAAAACGCTGAGTATGGTTAATAAGGGGAAAACACAATACACAGCGCTAATATATATACATACACACACAGTCACCAAGAGAAGTGAAGGTGACTGGAACAAACGGACAATTACAGAGCATGGTTTTAAGGAAAACAAAGCGCATGACTCTATAATGAACAGACAAAATTACAAACAGGACACAAAAAGGAAATGCCGAGTGCGGGCAAAGGAAAACCCACAGCACAACGAAATATATAAATACACACAGTCACCTAAAGAAGCGAAAGTGACTGGAACGAACGGACAACTGCAGAGTATGGTCTGATAAGAAACAAAACACATAACTCCACAATGCAAGGACAAGGCTAAAAACAAGGTACAAAAAGTAAAATGCTGAGTACGAGGAATGGAAAACACACAGCACTATAAATACACATCCACCAACAGGACAAAATATTACACCCGAGTGACCTCAATAACGATAAAAGAAAAAGCGACACCCGAGGAGTATGGCAGGCAGAGTCCAACATGGCCGAGGTGGCTCCGGAGGTCTCCCCGCCCATTGTCCAGTCGGCGAACCAGGGAAAGGGAAATGTTCGGACGGCGAACTCCGTACCCAGATCCCAGGAATCCAGTCCACCGGCAGCCGAACCAGGCCACCCAAAGGCAAACACAGACCAGCGGGGGGAACCATATCACCGAACCGAAAGTTTGTGAGTCGGGTCGTCGACCCGCATCACTCAACCACCAGGACCGTTGAGACGGACGAAGGGTCAGAGCGGATCCCGGTGGAAGAGGCTCAGGGGAGAGCCGATGACGAGGGTGACGAGCGTCAGGCCGCAGGGAAACGGCCACCTCCTCACCGGACCTGAACAACACTGGGGCAGCACCCACATCGGACCCCGATCGGGCCTTAGGCGAACCCACGCCGGACACCGCTGGAGCAGCACCCACGTCGGACCCCGATTGGGTCTTGGGCGAACCCACGTTGGACGCCGCTGGAGCAGCACCCACGTTGGACCCCGATTGGGTCTCGGGCGAACCCACGTTGGACACCGCACCAGAACCGACCTCTAATGTCGAACCTGGACCCTCCAGCACCACGAGGAACAGCAACTCCTCGCCGGTGACCCTGGAAGAAGGCTCAGAAGAGAAAACAGAACCGGGATCAGGATCACCGGCAGCGCCAGAACCCGGCGAGACGAGCTCAGACGCAGCGGGTGGCTGCACCCGGCTCGTCTCCCCTAGAGACAGGCTGAAGTGCTTGAAGATAAAAAGGGAGAAAAGAAAGGAGAGCACTCGCCTGATCTCGGGTTCTGACGCCGTCCAGGACTGCGAAGATCCAGGATCCGTCGTCAGGAGGTCGTTGTCAGGCTCCCATCCAGCCGCGTCGGGCCCCGCAGCCAGTACGATGGTCAGCGCAGCTTGAGGTTCCTCCAGCTCCGGTAACCCCGCCGACGATCCACTCGGCGTGAAGCCAGAAGAACCTCGTCCCGCTGGACCGAACCGCTCCTCCGTGGAGACCCGGGGACGCTCAGTCGTCGGCGCAGACTCCACGCAGCAGTCAGTCCCCCTCCTCCGTCCGCAACGTAGCTGCGGACCACAGGCACTCTCCTTATCCCACCACGTTGACCCGGAGCCGGGGATCGCTCGGCGGAGAGAGACACAGAGGATGCGGGATTAGGAACACAGGTTACAGCAGGTGGGGGGAGTTCAGAGAGCTGCGAACCCTGAACTCCTCCTCCAGGAATGTGACAGAGCAAATCATTAAGCAGGTGTGAAAAAACTATGACTTGCCTGCCTCCTGGAGGTTGAGTATCGCCTGCTGTGGTGGATACTGCTTCTTCCTCTCCCCGCCCGGCGATAACGGAGGACCCCCCGGGAAATCGTCTGAGGATCGCTCGCGTTGTCTCCAGCAGAGAGCTCACCAGGCCGGAATTCCAGGCACACACAGCAGTCAGGGAGCGCGTCGAGAAGGAGGGGAAAACAGCCGGGGTGAGCCAGCCCGAATGTCCAGGAATGACAGCGGGGAAATGAGGCTCAGGGAACGAGGCTGTGAAAACTCCACACTGACGAGGCGAAGAGGTGACAGCTGCGTGGGAGGAACGGTCCTGGCGGCGGCCCAGAACTGGATCCGGACGAGTTTCGTGCAGAGGTGACTCGGCGATGTGATGACGGCCATTCCCAGGGGACGAAGCGAGGGGGGACCCAGGAATCGCCGCTCCAGATCGGAGATCGAGGCGAGGAAGGCGTCGAGCACGGGAAAGCTTCGTAGCCCTGGAGTCCTCTCCATCAATCTCACTGCCGCCGCCACATGCCTGAAGATGGTAACAGGACACACAGTGGAGCTCGCGACAGCCACCCGACCCCAGACATAACTGTTGTCAGCTGCGGCTCCTTGAAGGGAATCCCGAGTGACGTGGCGCAGGTCGGGGGAAGCCCTCTGGTTGGCGTGAACTCCCGGACTGGAATGGCGGCAGGAACGGGATCCCGAAGCGGGAGGCAACGTCACCCACTTCGGCTTCCTGCCGGGATTTCCATCCAACCCGCGGAGCTTCTCTCGCTGTGTACCTGTGGCGTCTATCCTGGCACTGTCCTTGAGATGGAACACAGAATGAGGGTAACAGTCCAGGAGTTCCTCAGCATGGCCCGGATGCCAGCATCTCGCGTTGGAGGCGTCGTACAGGGTGAAGAGCATCCCGTCAACAGCCTCCGAGATGGACCTCAGCTCGTCGCCCTGGCGCCGGGAGTGACTCCTGGGAAACGGCATGCTAGTAGCGCTGACACCCGGACAGAAAGGTACAGTTCCACGGCGACTCACGGCCGCCGGTAACTCGCCTGGCTGCGACATACTGTCACACACGGCTCTAGGGAGCCACGCAATAAGAGCCAAGGGCGAGCCAGTGAGTCGTGATGTTTTATTTAGGGTGAGGGATGAGGGATGAGGAGAGCACAGATACTCATACAGAAGTACATTCACAGGTTGCACAGCGCAGGGGTAGGAAGCTCGTACCGGACATAGGGGTAACAAGGCGTACATACTCACAGCGGGTTACAATCACAGGAATGCTGCAAGGGGAGTAGAGGCTGACACCAGACGAAGGGGCTTCAGCCTAGCAGTGCTTATGTCGCAGCCCCGAGTCATCGAGGCTGCTCCTATTTATTCTCATTGGCAGCGCCCCAGCTGATGAGGACTAATTGGCCCCAGCCGTCCGTAATGCTGTCAGCTGGGAGCCTGCTGAGACGCTGCTCAATGAGAAGCAGGGATGAAGGAAAACATGGGCTGATTGCTGAGACGGCATCTCAACCCATGGTGACAATTTCTTCTTTATTTTGCCATTGCCAGATGGATAACTTCACTTCATTTTGATACAGTCACTCGCACTTGTTTATTTACATAAGACCCACACTGTTACGAGAGTGAGAGGTGGGGGTGGGGCCACATTAACCCTTTATCTGCCCCAGGCGCCGCATGGCGACAGGAACGGTTAGGGGGTAAACATAACCCGTAGTGGTCAAGAGTGGTAAATATTTTTGTCAATAAAATAGTTCAGATTTCCAAGGCTATAACTTGAAAGTTGCGAGAGATAATGGCTTACTGTCAATTAGAAAGATGTAGAATATGATCCAAAGTTTCAGATAGGAGTAAATTTACGCATCTAGTTTGCATAATGTTGTGGCAGTTATATAAATTACATAACTCATTCAAAAGTGGACTTTGGACACATTTACACAAAGAATGGTTCGGGTTTTTTTACGCCATTTTGTCTACAGGGGTATGTTTTTATCAAATCTTCAAAGTATATGAACCAGAAAATCAATAAAATGTAAAAAAAACAAACATTTTTCTCTTACCAGTTGCCGGGGGAGGGGCTTGCTCGCCCACGTGGCCGGTCCGTTTTCGTCCATCGTGGTCGATGTTTTGTGTTTGCTCGGTCATTTACACTCTCTACCACATCTACAAACTCCTATGATTATCCCACGTGAATTTCGTTTGCATTACGTGACTGTTTTTCCTGTTTGATGCATTTTTCCTGTGAGAATCCATGACGGCATGGGTGCCGCCATCTTGGTGCTGGTAGCTCAGTTTTTCGCCCATCGTGGTCGTAGTTTCGTGTTTAGTCGGTCATTTACACACTCTACCACATCTACAAACTCTTATGATTATCCCACGTGAATTTTGTTTGTATTACGCGGCTGTTTTTCCTGTTTGATGCAGTTTCAGTCAAAATCGCGCCGCCATGACTGAACATGGCGGCGACCACATTGGTGCTAGCAGCTCAAAGCGGAAAAAGGAAGAAGAATAATGAAGATTTCTTCTTCTTTGCTGTATTCCATGTCAGCCATGATTCCTCCGGTGCGTGTCTGCCACCTTCTGAAGTGTCAGATCAGTCCAGATCAGTACAAATTCTCAGTATAGCCAGGGGACGTCAGTAAGTTGACAGGTGCAGTTGCTGCGCTGTGCCACTGGGGGTGTGCAACCCGTCCATTTAATGTGGACAGTTAGAGGGTTAAGGTGAATTCACACTACAACGTTTGGACCGACTTTTACTGATGTTTTGGCAAACATCTGGCTCTGCTGGCAAAAGTTACTGATAGTTTGTGTTTTTTGGCAAACACTGGCAAAAGTTGTGTTCTTTGAAAATTTTCAGCTTGCTGAAAATTTGCCGACATTTGGAAATACACATTGGTGAAAGTTGTGCTGAGTTTGTAAAAGTTCCTGAGCGCTGGGCTAAGTTATGCAGTTTGCCTAAGTTAAAGCTGGGTTCACACTATAGTGTTTGGACTGACTTTTACAGACGTTTTGAAAAACCAGAGAAATTAGTCCAAAGGTTGGTGAAATTACATTTGTGAACAGGTTTTTTTAATCCAGCACACACCAACTTTTACTAACTTTTGCTAGCATTTGCCTGCATTGCATTCAGCGTTGGCAAACTTTTTCCAACTTGGGCTAGCGTATGTGTAGCTGTTGCCAACTTAGGTTAACTTGAGCAAAGAAATACTCAGCGCAGGTCAGTTGACATCAGCGTCAGGTGACGCTCATTGAAAGCTCAGCGTTTGTGGAGGCTTCCTGTCATTCTGGACCTGCTTTTGGAGTGAACACAACTCCCTTGGGCATACGTTTCTGTACTGCTCTCCTTGTGTGTTTGTGGCTGCACAATTTAGCAGTCAGCCAAACTCCATTCAAAAAGAATACGGGAGTCAGGATATAGCGTCCAAGCTCCAGGTGCTTTATTCAGCAGCATGTCATACACCATTGAATTGGAGTAAAGCTACAAAAAAAAGACAAGCAATGGAAAAAAGTAAGCTATAATGATAACTTCCAAATGTCATATGCATTGATAATGAAGACTAACTTATTAAGCTCAGAATAAAGAAATAAAATGTTTATAAAACCACAACTTGATTGGCTATAATAAAGTTAATAAGGAAAATAAATCTTATTGGATGACGATACACAATTAAACAACTTCTGCAGACCATCCTATGCATATTTATATGCTAACATGCTACAAAAGCATTAACATACCAAAATTAACAAAATACCCAAAAATAACATTAATACAGTGCATCCGGAAAGTATTCACAGCACTTCACTTTTTCCACATTTTGTTATGTTACAGCCTTATTCCAAAAGGGATTAAAATCATTTTTTTCCCCTCAAAATTCTACACACAACACCCCATAATGACAATGTGAAAAAAGTTTTTTTGAGATTTTTGCAAATTTATTTAAAATTAAAAAAACAACAACTAAGAAATCACATGTACATAAGTATTTACGGCCTTTGCTCAATACTTTGCTGATGCACCTTTGGCAGCAATTACAGCCTCAAGTCTTTTTGAATATGATGCCACCAGCTTGGCACGCCTATCTTTGGGCAGTTTTGACCATTCCTCTTTGCAGCACCTCTCAAGCTCCATCAGGTTGGATGGGAAGCGTCAGTGCACAGCCATTTTCAGATCTCTCCAGTGATGTTCAATTGGATTCAAGTCTGGGCTCTGGCTGGGCCACTCAAGGACATTCACGGAGTTGTCCTGAATCCACTCCTTTGATATCTTGGCTGTGTCCTTAGGGTCATTGTCCTGCTGAAAGATGAGCAATCGCCCCAGTCTGAGGTCAAGAGCGCTCCAGAGCAGGTTTTCATCCAGGATGTCTCTGTACATTGCTGCATTCATCTTTCCCTCTATCCTGACTAGTCTCCCACTTCCTGCTGCTGAAAAACATCCCCACAGCATGATGCTGGCACCACCATTGGCACGGGTATGAACGGTGCCTGGTTTCCTCCAAACATGAAGCCTAGCATTCATGCCAAAGAGTTCAATCTTTGTCTCATCAGACCAGAGAATTTTGTTTCTCGTGGTCTGGGAGTCCTTCAGGTGCCTTTTGGCAAACTCCAGGCGGGCTGCCATGTGCCTTTTACTAAGGAGTGGCTTCCATCTGGCCACTCTACCATACAGGCCTGATTGGTGGATTGCTGCAGAGATGGTTGTCCTTCTGGAAGGTTGTCCTCTCTTCACAGAGCAATGCTGGTGCTCTGACAGAGTGACCATCGGGTTCTTGGTCACCTCCCTGACTAAGGCCCTTCTCCCCCGATGGCTCAGTTTAGATGGCCGGCCAGCTCAAGGAAGAGTGCCGGTGGTTGCAAACTTCTTCCATTTGCGGATGATGGAGGTCACTTTGCTCATTGGGACCTTCGAAGCAGCAGAAATTTTTCTGTACCCTTCCCCAGATTTGTGCCTCGAGACAATCCTGTCTCGGAGGTCTACAGACAATTCCTTTGACTTCATTCTTGGTTTGTGTTCTGACATGCACCGTCAACTGTGGGACCTTATATAGACAAGTGTGTGCCTTTCCAAGTCATGTCCAATCAACTGAATTTGCCACAGGTGGACTCCAATTAAGCTGTAGAAACATCTCAAGGATGATCAGTGGAAGCAGGATGCACCTGACTTCAATTGTGAGCTTCATGATAAAGGCTGTGAATTCTTATGTACATGTGATTTCTTAGTTTTTTAGTTTTAATAAATTTGCAGAAAACCCCAAATAAGCCTTTTTCACGTGTCATTATGGGGTATTGTGTGTAGAATTTTGATGAAAAAAATAATTTAATCCCTTTTGGAATAAGGCTGTAGCATCACAAAATGTGGAAAAAGTGAAGCGCTGTGAATACTTTCTTACACATTGGCCTACAACTTCCAGTCATATACAGCCCAAGGAAGATGCGCTGGAACTTCCGCAAAGCCAACTGGAAGAAATTCAGTGAAACTCTGGACCGGAGCGTTGTTACCATCCCACTCCACACCATCACTGTAGATGAAGCATACAACCGCTTCTGCAGCGCAATCTTCAAGGCTGCCCATACTGCAATCCCACGAGGCTACCGACCCCTCTATGTCCCATGTTTGGACGGAGAAAGTGCTGCCCTCCTACAATCCTATCAAACATCAGGGGACCCAGAGATAGCAGACCATCTCATTGAATCGCTAAATACAGCTCGGCGAAAGAAATGGGAGGAGACAGTTGCTGACCGGAGCTTTACCCACTCTAGCAGGAAATGTTGGAGCCTCATCCGTCGCCTAGGAGCTGCACAGAAGCCCCCTAGCCAAAGCCGAGCATCCGTCACACCCAACCAAGTTGCATCCCACCTACTGACTATCGCCAAAGCACCCCAAGACAAAGACACCAAAAGAGCAGTTACAACTGAGCTAAAAAAACACCAAAAAATGCCTGTAGAGGAAACGAACCCTGAACCCTTCGAGGCTGCTGAACTGGAGAAAGTCCTACAGAGCCTGAAATGTGGAAAGGCAGCAGGATACGATAACATCTTCCCAGAATTCATGAAAAATCTTGGCCCCCGAGCCCTAACCTGGTTGACACAATTCTACACAAGGATCACACAAACAAACTCGATCCCAAAGAAATGGCGGACAGCAAAGGTCATTGCCATCCCAAAACCTGGCAAAGACCACAAATTACCAGCAAGCTACCGCCCAATCTCCCTACTCAGCGTTCCTTACAAAATCATGGAGCGCCTAATTCTGCAACGCATTTCCCCAGAGGTAGAGGATATTCTAAGTGTGGATCAAGCAGGTTTCCGCAAGGACCGCAGTACAGGAGAACAAGTACTGGCCCTAACCACCTTCATCGAAAATGGCTTCGAGAGCAGACTGAAGACAGGGGCTGTGTTTCTCGACCTTACAGCCGCCTATGATACGGTCTGGCACAAAGGCCTCCTCCTGAAACTTATAAAGGCGATCCCTGCTTGGGCAACAGCAATTATAAAAACGCTGCTGACCAACCGAAGGTTCAGAGTCCACCTCAGTCAGAAGACAAGTGCATGGAGAATGCAGAAAAACGGACTCCCACAAGGCTCAGTTCTAGCTCCAACTCTGTTCAACCTCTACATAAACGACCTGCCTACTACAAAATCCCGCAAATTCACCTATGCAGACGACATCTGTTTGGCATTCCAAGCACCAGACTTTGAACCACTGGAACGGGTGCTCACGGAAGATCTTGCCAAACTGGACCAGTTCTGCAAAATCTGGCGCCTAAAACCAAGCCCAGCAAAAACCGTCTCCAGTGTATTCCATCTCCACAATGCAAAAGCTGCTAGAGAACTAAACATCCACCTGAGCGGACTCAAGCTTAAGCATGCCCCAAATCCAACTTATCTTGGAGTGACCCTTGATAGGACCTTATCCTTCAAGGAACATCTAAAGGGGACGGCTGCTAAGGTGAAAGTACGAAACAACCTGCTCTGCAAGCTCGCTGGTGCAAAATGGGGGGCGGCAGTCTCCACCCTGCGCACCTCAGCACTGGCCCTTTCATACTCTGTAGCAGAATATTGTGCCCCTGTCTGGTCCAGGTCATCTTACACACACCATGTAGACACCCAGCTCAACACAACCATGAGAACTATAACTGGAACAATCCGCTCAACACCACTCCCCTGGCTCTCTGTACTGTCAAACATAGCCCCTCCACACATCCGGCGAGCAGCATTAACTCAAAGGATGCTCCAAAAAGTTAAAGATTCTCCTCACTTACCAATCCATGCAGATATCTACACTCCACCCACTGCCCGACTTTCATCCAGACGGCCGATTTGGAAAAACCCTCCCCCAGCTGACTTTACCATCCAGACAGCTTGGCAAGAGGAATGGGAGACCAAGGAGGTCCCAAACAAACAGCTGGTGATAAACCCCAACCAACAGGTCCCGGGCACCAACCTCCCAAGGAGACAGTGGTCTACACTCAATCGCTTCAGGACTGGACATGGCCCCTGCTTGGCCAGCCTTTACAGATGGGGCAGTAGCCCTAGCCCACTGTGCGCATGTGGAGAGGAGCAAACAATGGAACACATCATAGAGGCTTGCCCGCTCCAAAGACTGGAAGGAGGATTACACACCCTCCATACAGCAAACCAGGAGGCAACTGCTTGGCTTAAGGACTTTGCATTCGCTAAATAAAATACTTTCTGGATGCACTGTATATAATAATGTGGTCTGTACTGAACATATACTTAAAGACAATGAGGTGGATGCCATAAAAACATGTGAGGATTAAAGCGGATTACACACAGAACTTTTAGGAAACATGTGCTTCTCATTCTCAGTATCTGAACCACTACTTCCTGATTTAGGTCATGTGCATGGTGACATCACTAGAAATTTAAAGGGCCAGCAGGGAAAATCAGTCAAAGGCAGAACACTCCCCACCTGGTATCTGAAAAGATGCCACATATAACCAACCAAACAACAAAAAAAAGTTCAGTTCTGCTTCTTCAGAAGAAGAACCACTTTGGTTACGGGTCTGAAGAACTTCTTGCTTGAACCTTGTTTGGCCACCTTGAGCTCCACTTTACAAACTCTTCCATCCTCGCTAGGAAAAGTGTTTGTAACTAGTGCCATAGGCCAGTCATTGTGGGGTGCTCTAGAATCCTTTAGCAGAACAATGTCACCTGCTTCGATGTTAGGCTGTGACTCTTGCTATTTGTGTTGAACTTGCAGTATATGCAGGTACTCTTGTTTCCATCATTTCCAGAACTGCTCTGCCAAGCTTTGGACCTGCCACCACTGCTGCTTATAGAGCTCATTCTCTGTGAGATTCCCAAATGGAGGTGGTGGACTCTGCTTTTGTGTGAGGAGCATGGCTGGGGTAAGTATCACAGGTGAGTCTGCATCTGTTGAGACTGGAACAAGAGGTCTGGAGTTGATAATTGCAGTCATTTCTGCCATTAATGTGCACAGAACCTCATGAGTGAAACTGGCGGCACCTGTGCGCATCAGTATTGAATTTAAGATTCTGTGCACCACTCCAACCATCTGCTCCCATATGCCTCCCATATGTGAAGAGTGTGGTGGGTTGAAATGCCAAGTGCAACCTTGATTATTGACATATCTTTGCACCCTTGATTCTTGCACCATCTTATGGAACTCAAGTTCATTGCAGGCACCAAAGAAATTGGTTCCGCAGTCTGGGTGCAGTTGCTTGCAAGGCCCACGAATGGCAAGGAGCCTTCTGCGTGAGTTAATGAAGGAAGAAGCGTCCATAGACTCTATCACTTCTATGTTGACAGCATGACAGCACAAGTGCTTAAGCAAGTAAAAAGTACTGCCCAACGTTTGCTGTAGGCTAGACCTTCTCTTGTGTGTCTTGCAACTACAGTCCATGGACCAAACACATCGAGACCCGTGTATGTGAAGGGTGGTGAAGCACATTTTCTGTCTCTCCATTGTGCCTCGCAGTTTCCGACAAATGACACACCAATGAAGAATGTTGCTTATGCATCTTTTGCCACCTATCAGCCATATTCCAGCACCTCGAATGGCCCCCTCTAGAAGGTGCGACTTTGATGCTCAACCTGCTCATAAAAGTGGCGTATAAGTAACTTGGAGACATGATGTTTGCCAGGCAGGATGATTGGATACTTCTCTTGGCTGCTTAGATCTGCTTGTTTAAGCCTACCACCAACTCTAAGTAAGTCGTCCTTGTCAATGAAGGGGTTTAGTTTTACCAATGGGCTTTTCTTCCTAATAGTACTGCCCTTGAAGAGGGTGTCTAACTCTTTGGCAAACATTGCTTTCTGCACAGACAGGATGATAACATTCATAGCTCGTGACAGTTCACTGGCATTATGAGGATTTGAACAGTGATGCCAACCTCTGCATTCAGTTGGGACTTGTAATGTGGCATAGAAGGAAAAGATGACATGAATCAATGTTGCAACAGCTCTTTGCAAAGACTTCCAGGAGGAAAATCTCTTGAACCTCTCTGGATTCAGTGGCTTGTCCTCTTTCTTTGTTGCACAGCTTGTTACCTGTGGCCGGATCTCTTTATCTTAATCTGGATCCACAAGCTCAAACACTTCTTGTTGTTCATAGCAGGATTTGGATGGTTCATACAAGAATGCTGGTCCCATTAACCAGTTGGTATTGGTGAGTTGAGAGGCATGGACTGACCTGGAGGCATGACTGGCTGGGTTATGCTCTGTAGGCACATATCACCACTGATTTGGTTGTGTGGATTGATGTATTCTCTAGACTGTTGTGGACATATACGTAGAACCGTTTTGACTAGTTGTATATATATCCAAGTACCACCATGCTGTCGCAGTAGAAGGTGATTGCATCCAGCTCGAAGTCAGTTTCTTGGACAATCAGGTCAGCCATTTCCACAGCCAGTACTGCGGCACACAGCTCTAGCCTCGGTACAGTGGGCTCATTTGGAGGTGCCAGTTTTGCCTTCCCTAGGACAAAACCAACGTTAATCTGGCCGTCTTCATCAGTTGTCTTCAAGTATGCTACGGCACCAATGGCTTTGGTCAAAACATCTGAAAAGATGCAGATCTCCTTTCGCTTGGCTTTAGAAGGAGAGTTGACTGTGTACGCTTGAGGGATATGAAGATGTTGCAACTCTTGGAGTGAGTCTTTCCATGTTTCCCACAACTTGGAGTTTTCTTGTGGAAGTGGAGCATCCCATTCACTTGCTTCAGTGGTTAGTTGTCTAAGAAGAAATTTTCCCAGAATAGTGAAAGGAGCAGCAAATCCAAATGGATCAAAGAGGCTATTGATTGTGGACAGGACTCCACGCTGAGTAAATGGCTTGTTGTTGACACATGTTTGGAAAGTGAATGTATCAGTGGCAACTTCCCAGCTTAATCCAAGGGGGCACCGTGTGGGAATGCTTTCTTTACTCAAGTTGAGGTCTTTGATGTCCTTTGCTTGATCCTCTGCTGGAAATGCTCGAGGACTTCCATGCTGTTAGATGTAATTTTGTGGAGTCTCAAGTTTGATTGGGAGAGAGAAGCTTGTGTTCTTTTTATCAAACTGATTGCTTCCTCCTCAGTTGGCAAGGAAATAAGTCCATCATCCACATAGAACTCTCGTTGTATAAAGTTTCTTGTGTCAAACTCATGCTACTGTTCTCCTGCTTCAGCGGCTTGTCTCAGGCAGTAGGTAGCCGCAGCTGGCGAAGGGCTGTTACCAAAGACGTGAACCCTCATTCTAAACTCAACATTGTCTTTGCTTGGGTCATTATCACAATACCACAGAAAACAAAGGTAGTTTCGATGATCTTCCCTCACAATGAAGCAATGAAACATCTGCTCAGTGTCTGCCATCATGGCCACATGCTCCCTTCTGAAGCGGATCAGGACACCCAAGAGATATTATTCAGGTCTGGGCCCCTAAGGAGAACTTTATTCAAAGCGATGCCATTGAATTGGGTGCTGGAGTCGAAAACTATTCTGATTTGGTCTGGCTTTTTGGGATGATAAACACCAAACATAGGTAGATACCAGCACTCCATCCCCTCTAGCAACTGGGGTGCTGGCTCAGCATGGCTGTTGTTAAATATCCTCTGCAAGAAGGTAATAAACTGCTGCTTCTTTTCTAGATTTCTCTCTAGTGCACGCCTTAGAGAAGAGAGGCGGGTTGCAGCCTGCTCTCGGTTGTTTGCCAGATGTGATCTTGGAGATTTAAAGGGATGAGGTGCCACCCAGCTGTTGGACTCATCTTGGAAAACCTCTTCATCCATTGTTTTTAGGAAATATTCATCCTCCATAAATGGTGCATGGTTATCATCCTCATTTGTCCTCTCAAAAACATTAATCCCAAGGAAATCTCTGTCATTCCAGCGACCTTGAAGGCAGCTACTCACTGGACTGGAACTGATCTTTTCTTTAAGGTGTACATGGCTTGTGCATTGCGTGAACAATGAGGGTCTACCATTTTCTATGATACTCATCTTAAAGCTATGCACAATGGGCTTATGGACACTTTCCAGGCACACATCACCGACCAAGACCTAACCTAGATCAAGCTTCTGAGCAAAGGGAGTGTAACCAGGACCGTTGATCTGTTGCCTCATCTTGTGGACTCTAAGGATGTCTCTCCCAAGCAGAGGAAGAATGTGAGCTTTGGGATCTATAACTGGAATCTCAGCAGCAATGTCTTTCAAATGGGGATGATGGAGAGCTGCTTTGGGTGTTGGGATTTTATCACGATTGTCTGGCATGTCATTGCATTCAATCAGTGTTGGAAGAGTAAGACTGACTCCACCACTTACTGCCTCTGTTTGAAACCCAGAAGCTCTTCTGCCTGAACGCTCCCTGGTGCCAGAACACGTCTTCAGAGTGTAGGGGAATGGGTCACTATGGATACCAAATATTTCAAAAAACTCTGTTCTGGCTAGGGATTTATTGCTCTGATCGTCGAGCATAGCATACATCTTCACTGCATTCTCATGCTGTCCTTTGGGATATACTCTGACAAGGCAAATCTTAGAGCATGATTTTGCTGTAATGTTTTTGCCACATACTTCAGTGCAAAGTGAGTTGATGGCGAGTGTTGATGTATCTTCCTTTTCCTCCTCCCCGCCATGCTGGTTTAAGGAGCCTGCATCCTTGGGTGCCCAGGGAGGTGGACCTGGGTGCAAAGCTGTGAGGTGGCTATCGCTGTTGCACTTGTCACATTTCACTGCAGCTTTACAATTGCAGGCTAAATGTGTAGAAGATGAACAGCATCTGAAGCAAATCCCTCTCTCCTTCAAGTAGGCTTTCCGATCCTCAATCATTTTCAGTCTGAAACCCCGGCATTTTCTTAGCGGATGGGATTTGTTATGGATGGAGCAGTGTTTAGCTGGGTCATCTTCAGATGCTGTTTCATTATGGGATGCAGCAGAGGATATGCTAGTCTTTTGCACTGTCACTGGTGTCCTGAAGTCCACACACTTAAAAGGTTTCTCAGTCCGAGAGGAACTATTGCCTGATAGTACAAAGCTGGGGTCATTCCTTGTTTTAGCTTAATGGCAGATGAAATGGGTGAAGAAGGAGAATGGTGGATAAGGCACATTATACTCTTCCTTGTACTTTGACTCCTGTGAAACCCATTTTTCTTGTAGACTATATGGCAGCTTCTCCACAATAGGACTGATACCACGAGCAGTGTCAAAGTATGCCAACCCAGGAAGATAGCCATCCTCCTTGGCTGAAAGAAGCTCCATCAAAAGGTCTCCCAGGTCGCTTAGCCTTTGGTTATCCTTATTTGTGTTTTGGGGAAAACCATCCAGCTTCTTGAAAAGAGCACTTTCTATGACCTCCAGAGCACTGTAACATTCATCTAGTCTGTTCCATATCAGTGTTAGAGCAGCCTTTGGGTTGCCTATGTTAACTGCTCTCAAAGGCCTGACATATTCTGATGACTCTTTGCCAAGCCATTTTGCGAGTAGATCCAACTCTTCACCCGCAGTAAGGTCCAAGTCTCGTATGGTATTAAGAAAACTTGATTTCCATACCCTGTAAGTTTCTGGGCAGTCATCAGAGCGTGATAGACCAGTGCTCACAAGCTCTTTTCATGCTAGATCCTTTGCCATGTCCATCATAACCGAATGCTCTGGGTGATGAACAGGTGAACGAGCTGCATAGTGGGGTGTCGAAGACATGGCCATTGGGCGGCAATTGTCGCTGAGCGGTTCTTTACGCAACACCTCTGTTTTAATGTGAGGGGGATTTTCATTTTTCCAATGTACAGACTAAAGTGAGGAGGCAGCTGTAAGGTCTGGGGTATCTCTGACTTTTGGTGGGCATCACGGAGTGAAGAGCAAACATCTTTATGGCTACTAATGTTTTTCACCAGAGCATTTTGAAAGTGATGAGAAGTAGGGTGAATGGGGTCCTTTAGTTGTTGCAATCTCTCTCTCTCTGCAAATGTAGCACGTGTCTGTGCAGCTTCTGCTCTTGCTCTTGCCCATGCAGCTGCCACATTGACTGATAATTTAGATGTTCGAGTTGAAGAGCTCTGAGAAATGGTCATTGATGCATCATCTTGGGAACTATGTGACTTCTTTGGTGTTGCACTTTTCTCATCCATGCTTTTAAGTCACCTTAATAAGCTCCTGTAGTGTTAATTAGCCAGCTGCGTATCTGTCTTTTTACTGTACTGCTCTCCTTGTGTGTTTGTGGCTATACAGTTTATCAGTCAGCCAAACTCCATTCAAAAAGAATACGGAAGTCAGGATATACTGCAGCGTCCAAGGTCCAGGTGCTTTATTCAGCAGCACGTCATACACCATTGAATTGGAGTGGAACTACAAAAAAAGACAAGCAATGGAAAAAGTAAGCTATAATGATAACTTCCAAATGTCATATGCATCAATAATAAAGACTGTGTGGCGGTTCGGTTAACCCCCACAACAGATAAGGACACTCAGCTCTCTTGTCTCTGTTTTTCCCGCTGCACTACTGAGATGCAATGTGCCATTCATGTATTTGTGATGCAAACATGCATGTATTGTGATGTAATGCGCCATTCTCGTATAGTGTTCATGCGTCTTGTCCTTACTGTGCTTCTTCTGAGCATCTTACATATGTAGATGTGCTTTGATGTAAATCCCCACAAACAGACTGGTCAAACACAGCGCTCGGCTAGAGCAAATAACAGAATAGGAAATGTGTATTAATGTCTACAGGCAGACTCGTTTCGTCTGGCTCACCTCTGTAATGTTAATGTTGCCTATCATGCAAATATCTCATGCCTGTCCTGTTATCTGTTTGATCAGACCAACTGCTGTGAATGCTTTGATGTATTGTTGTAGTTGGGTGTATATATACTGCATTGTAACCCTGCTCTCATCCTCTCTCAATCTGACTTCAGCCTCCGCTGCAGGACACGGACTTTGTGTCCCCTCTTCACTGAGAGCCGTGGGCTCGCTCCCGGCGCTCATGCACGGCGCCGGGAGCGGAGCTTGTGACGGCGGTATGATAATAAAACTTCCTTAAAACCCACAGCAACACCGCTTTATTTCATGCCGCCGCAACTGGCTTATTAAAGTAGAACTGAAGTGAACGGCATTGAACGGCACTGGGTGATAGTACATACAATTATAAAGATAATTTATCATTGGCACCCCCTCCACCAATCCCGGAATCTTGGAGAAAATCGCGATTTTGAATTTCCCGCCCTGAAAAATCCGACAAATCCGCCGATTATCGGGAAGTGCAGCCGGAGTTCCGCGTGACGTCACGAATTGGGCCCAGTCCTCCATGTTTACCATTGCGAGCACGTCGACACTGGTTGTTTTTGGTGCATTTTGTCGTGATAGTCGACTACAAAACACTTCCAACACCTGGGAAGATCTGTTCAGTGGCCAAGGAAAGCTGTCATGGCGACGAAAGAAAAGAAAGGGGGAGGAAAAGCTGCACGGTGGCGCAGTGGTTTAGCACTGTGGCAGCACAGTTTACCCTCGGCCGGGGGATCGCGGGGATCATGAGATCGTGGGTTTGATCCCAGCCCCCGACCAACAGTGAGCTGTGTGGAGTTTGCATGTTCTCCCCGTGTTGCGTGGGTTTTCTCCGGGATTTCTCCGGTTTCCTCCCGCATACCAAAAACATATAGGTTCAGGGCGCTCACGCACGCAGCAACCGGCAGCCGGTGGCTTGTCACCAGACTGCAAACCGAATCTACCTACAGGTACAAATAAGTAACAACAACAACAACAACAAAAAAAAGCGACCGGGAAGCGATGCATTGCATGGTCACCAGCTGGTCACTGCACTGATTGCATCAGACCATTGGCACCACCCTCGGATCGCATTGTCCCTTTTCTACTGGAATTATTGTTATTGAAACACAAAAATCGTCTGCAGTCCAGACTTAATTTTCCTTATCCTGACACCCCAAACATGCCAAAGTAGAGAAGTAAAGACTCACCATTCTGTATAAGCGACTCTCCTCCCCATCACTGCTGCGGTCTGACTCTGAGTCGGTGCCGGAATCCCCCAACAATTCTGGCTCGAATCTGTACCGTTCGATGCCTCCCTCGCTCTCTTCCTGTTCACTTGACACTCCTGCATCCTCCTCTGTCTCGTCACCGATCCTGAATGCCTCTTCACTCTGAAAACTCTGGTTTTCTTGACTGCTGGAACTGCTATCATCTGCCATTGTTGTTTTGCTAAGGGTCACACTCGTGACGTCACGCGGCATCGTCTGCACTACTTCCGGTTTGTTTGGCACTGCCAGCCAGAGGCAAAAGTTTATCGGCTTATAGCTTGGCCATCGCATGGCCTAAAAATTTCTTTCATGTGTTGAAAAATACAATAGGTAATAAGGAATTAATCCGCTATTCTACTTTTTGCGCAAAAAGGTGGGTTCAGTTCTACTTTAAGCTCAGAATAAAGAAATAAAATGTTTATAAATCCATAACTTGATTGGCTATAATAAAGTTAACAAGAAAAATAAATCTTATTGGATGACGATACACAATTAAACAACTTCTGCAGACCATCCTATGCATATTTATATGCTAACATGCTACAAAAACATAAACATACCAAAAGTAACAATATACCCCAAAGTAACATTGGGGTCTGTACTGAATATATACTTACAGACAATGAGGTCGATGCCATAAAAACACATGAGGATTAAAGTGGATTACACACAGAACTTTTAGGAAACATGTGCTTCTCATTCTCAGTAACTGAGCCAGTACTTCCTGATTTAGGTCATATGTATGGTGACATCACTAGAAAGTTAAAGAGCAGCAGGGAAAATCAATCAAAGGCAGAACAGTTTCAGGATTTATTTTTGTTTTATATTCCTATGTAGTTACTTCTGCATGCCTTTTCCCCGTTCATTCATTCATTCATTCATCCATCCAGCCATCTAAAAAAAGTACAATAATGCCTATCTATAGACTCCAACAGTAAGTCCACAATTAAAACGTGAATGTGGATGGAATAAAAAAAAACCTATTTAGTGTATCATCATATAAATAAAATGACTGGTGATTAGATTTTGACCGTTAAAGTGCATTCACACCAAAAGCGAACAGGCGAATTTTTCGCACAGCTAGATTACATTATAACTCAATGTAAACATGCCAACAGACATGAATAGTGAGATGCAGACTAGGTGAAGTTGTGTTTAAAACTTCTGCAGCTGTGTTCAACCTGCTGTGGAAATTCCCAAAATAACATCATGCTTATGTTTTCTTTATCCGACCGGGGGCTCACCTGAAAATGATGTCTCAAGCCTCCAACACTTCACAGCTTCACAGATCTGATTTCAGCACTAAATCAGCTAAGAATTTGGCAAATTTGAATAAAAACTCTGAGTAGGCTGAGGGAGGACGGTAAACTATGGCAAAGAAAATAGGGTTTAACCTAAGATTGCTAATATGCCCCATACTGAGGACCAGGCCCTCAAAGGAATTAAAACATGTTTTTTGCTTTACATTAGCTAGTAATTTAGAATAGTAAATTACCGCTACTCCACCTCCACAACCAGAACTTCTGGGATTATGATAGTTTAGATAACCAGAGGGAGTTGATTCATTTAAACCAACATAATCATCTTGCCCTAACCAAGTCTCTGTAAGGGATATTAAATCAATCCGTTGATCAATTAACAGATCATGGACTAGTAGAGACTTGGGAGATAGAGACCTAATATTTAACAAACCGCATTTAATTTTAAATTATGAGGAGGAAGAGAGGCCAAATCATTAAATTTAGAGACTTGATGTTTAATTTGAGTTTTACCAACTTTTTGTTTAATCACTTTGGGATGTTTATACATTATATTTTTATTAACTTTGGGGGGAGTAGACAAAGGTTCTCTGAAGGGGAAGACAGGGGCTAAGTTGAGGGGTGGCGGATGAGGAGGAGCTGCAGAAAGGCGTTTATCAAGTTATGTATATTTATTAAGTTATTTTTTGACACCACATCAGCGCTGTTTGATTCCCCACAATGGAAGCCGAACAAATAAATCCTGGGGAAGGATTAGGCATGGAGCAGAAAATTAAGAACAGTAAATTTCTCAGAGGAGATTTTTTTTTTGGGGGGGGGAGCCGTCACATTTTTGGGAGATTATATATACATATACAGTATATATACAGTATATATATATATATATATATATATATATATGTGTGTGTGTGTGTGTGTGTGTGTGTGTAAAAAAAATAGGACACCCTGTATAAATCTGTGTGTTTTTTAACATATTTTGACATATGAATATTTAATATCAATGTTAAAATTACTGGGAGATCCATGTAATACAACTAAACAATTAAAAATAAATTAAAGACTTTTTTCAACTTTTGGTAATTCTAAACAAATAGTGAGGAATAAATTAGGACCCCCCCCCCCCATCTTTTTTAGGACACTCCCTCATTCATTCCCACTTACAATAAATTGTAAAAAAATGCAAATAAAAAAAAAGCAATGTCAGACATAGATACGTGAACATTTCTTAATACAGTGATCCCTCGCTACTTTGCGCTTCACCTTTCGCGCCCTCAGTGCATCGCGGATTTTTCAAAAATATTCATCAAAAATTCAAAATTGAGGACTTCCGGTCTGGACGCCATGGTGATAGCAACCTAACGCTGAAACTCCCAGACCCCAATCCAAGGAAAACATCTTCAAAATCAGACCTAACGGATTTTTGGAAGATTAAAAATCAAAAGACAATAACACCATGCCTAACCAAAAGCAGAGGAAACTGACATTCCCCAGGTCAGGACGCACAGCGACTGCAGAATCTGAACCGGAGGACCTCCGTTCAGAAGACGAGGACCTGGGCCTAGCTAACAAAAGGATTAGCTTGAAATCGCTATTTGACGAATTACGACGATTTCAGGCCGAATTTCTTGAATTCAGAGAGGATCTAAAAAGGGCGAACAGCAGAATGGACCAGGCCGAAAACCGAATCTTGGAAGCTGAAGAAAGAGTAAAAGTGCTTGAAGATTCTGTGCTGGATTTACACAGAAAACAGTCAAGGCTGGAGGCTAAGCTAACCGACCAAGAAGGAAGACAGAGACGAGATAACATCAGAATTCACGGTCTGAAAGAAGGAGCTGAAGATAGTTTCAACACAATGGCGGAATGCGGGGAATCCTTATTGAGAGAGAAGTTGGATATTCCACAAACCACCGATTTGAAGATAGAAAAAGCCCATCGTACATTAGCCGCTAAGCCAGCGCCGGAAGCACCCCCACGTTCCGTGGTGGTGAGATTCGACAATTTCAAAATAAAACAAGACGTTGTAAGACGGGCTTGGCAGAAAAAAGGATTTATGCATCATGAGAGAAAAGTCTTCGTGGAGCACGATTACGCCCCTGAGGTTCTTAAAAAGCGACGAGAATATAACGACGCCAAAAAGGTTCTACAGGAACAGAATCTACGCTTTCAGACGCCATTTCCGGCGAAGTTAAGGGTCTTTTACGGTGAAGAGTCATGTCTCTACAATTCAGCGGAAGAAGCAACAACTGACATGGCAAGGAGAGGGCTCCCGGTAACGGTGTTTAAACCCGCAGCGAATCTGAGCGAGAAAATCAGAGCTCAAACGTGGTCCACTCAGAGACCTTCAAAATCCACGGGCCAGCAGCGGGAAACCCAGCCCCAGAGCTACAAAGATAAGCTTTCCAGTTCCAGGAAGGAATAGCGACCTTTTTGTCTTTTTTTTTTTTTTTTTTTTCTTTTCAGTCACTCTGCACTTCCACCCCCCCCTCCTACAAGGTAACAAACATTAAAGGAGATGCAGAATCAGCATGTGGTAAAACCTTTCATGGAGCAGTTTTAGCATTAGAAACAAATGTCTTCTTAATTTAAAGGGGGGAAAAAAAATCATGTTAAAATAGAAACGTAACAATGACCCACATGTTCTCTCCACACTAACAAATACTGTATTAGAGTGAACGTTTGCTGTGATGGGGGTGGGAGGGTGCACACAATCTCATAGGGTATAGGCATAAAAAAAAAAAAAAATCATTACAAATTCGGATTGGGATCTGAAATTCACGTTAAAAACATGGGACAACTTACAGGGGTAAGAGAGGGCCCTCAACACGTAACAGAGTTTGAGGAATTTCCCTCAGAGCCTACACTCCATCAGGGCTCTTACAGGGTCTTTAAAGAGACCCCAGCTCAGGAAGTTTTTTTGACAGTTTTTTGTTTTAAAGTTTCGTACACTATGTTCTTAATGTTTTTTATGTTCTTAATGTTCTTTCAGTTTCTGAGTAGCAAAAAAGAGGGCCACCACACTGTTATACTAAATAAGAAAATACAATGGAGAAACAGGGTGTAACCAAAATAGCCTCATATAATGTAAAAGGGATCCTGAATCCAGTTAAAAGATCCAAGATTCTACGCAAAATGAAAAAAGACAAAGCAGAAATAATATTTTTACAAGAAACCCACCTAACAGATGTGGAACACACTAAACTCAATAGACAAGGGTTTAAAATGATCTCTTCATCTTCATATAAATCAGGGAGGAGGAGGGGAGTAGCGACATTGATATCAACCAAAATTACATTTGAAAAAAAATCAGAACACAAAGATAAAGAAGGGAGGTACAGTTTGGTAACTGGGCGGCTAGAGGGAGAAGATATCACCCTGCTGAATGTATATGCGCCACCAGGGGCTAAATGGAAATTTTATAAAAATGTATTCGACCTAATGATAACTAAAGCCCAAGGTTTAGTGATATGTGGTGGAGACTTCAATCTAAGACTGAATCCATACTGGGATGCAAAAGGTAATTCTTCACATCAAAATAACACCCAAAATAGGAATACTCGGATGCTACTAAAAGAAATGGGAATCTGTGACGTATGGAGGGAATTCAACCCCAATGTAAAAGATTATACTTTTTATTCAACGCCACATTCATCTTACTCAAGGATTGATTACTTTTTATGTTTAATAGAGACATTGGAAGAGTAAAAACATGTAAAATAGGACTGATGGATCTCTCTGACCACAGTCCGATCTATATGGACTTAAACATCCAAAAATACACAAATAATACATTTTCCTGGAGGTTGAATTCAAATGTCCTGAAAGGACCACTGAAAGATGAATTGGAATCAGATATTCTCAGATATTTGGAAGAAAACGATAATGGAGAAGTATCCCCTTTAATACTGTGGGATGCGTGCAAAGCTGTAATAAGGGGAAAAATTATTGCAAAACTGGCAACCCAAAAGAAACTGAGACAAGAAAAACTAATCACACTAGAGTCAGAACTCAAGAACCTAGAAAAAGAACACAAAGACAACACTCATTCTAATGGCTCGCTCAAGATTAAAGAAATTAAAAATCAAATAAATGAGATCTACACAATAGAAATCCAGAAGAAACTTACTTTTCTGAAACAAAAACACTATGAAGCAGGCAGTAAATCGGCAAAATTACTAGCCTATAAATTGAGGAAACAACAAACAGAAAGAGCAATCTACAAAATCAGAGACCCAGTATCAAAGGAAATAAAATTCAGAACTCAGGATATTCTTAAAAGCTTCAAGAATTACTACAAGAACTTATACTCCCACAAAAAACATAAAAATGCATCCGAGACATTCCCAAACACATTAAACCTTCCCCAACTTACGGAATCACAAAATAAAACCCTACTGTCAGAAATACAACCTAAAGAATTGGAAAAAGCTAACAAAGCTAACAAATCCCCAGGAGCAGATGGCTATACAGCAGAATGGTACAAAACCTTTAAACAGCAACTATCTCCTCTCCTCCTGAAAACATTTAACTACGTCCTCCACACAGGGGAAATCCCCCCCTCCTGGAGAGAAGGGGTCATTGCAGTTATACCTAAACCTGAGAAGGATAAACTAGAATGCTCCAACTACAGACCAATCAGTGTTTTAAATCAGGACTATAAGCTTTTTACCACTATCCTTGCCAAAAGGTTAGAAAACATACTGACAGACTTAATTCACTTAGACCAAACAGGTTTTCTAAGACAAAGACAGACACAAGACAACATTCGACGCACTTTACACATAATTCATCATATAAAAAAATATAACTTAAATGCAGTCATATTGGGATTAGATGCTGAAAAAGCATTCGATTCGGTTGACTGGTCTTTCCTATATAGAATCTTATCCAGTTTCAATTTTCATAACAACTTCATTAGAACTATACAGGCATTATATAAAAAACCAACAGCTAAAATAAGGATTAACAGTAATTTATCATCATCTTTTGAGCTGGAAAGAGGATGTCGTCAAGGCTGCCCCCTGTCTCCACTGCGCTTTGCAATCTTCATAGAACCTCTGAGCCAATGGATAAGACAAAATCAAGAAATTCAAGGTATTACACTTGGTCAGAAGGAACATAAAATAGCACTCTTTGCTGATGACATTTTAATATACCTAGGGCAGCCAGACACTTCTCTACCAGAACTAATCTCAGTTTTTTCAGACTATGGAGATTTATCGGGGTACAAATTAAACATGCATAAAACCCAAGTTTTAACATTCAACTATGACCCAAATCATTTTTCACTAAGTGAACTCAAAACTAACTGGGAGTTGGAATCTATGAAATATCTGGGGGTCAATATCCCGAAACAACTCGACAAAATTATAACACTAAACTATGATCCACTGGTGACAAAAATAAAATCTGACCTAGCAAGATGGAATATGATTCCATTCTTAGGTACTGCACAAAGAATTGAAGCAGTCAAAATGAATATACTTCCACGTCTTCTATACCTTTTCCAAACAATACCGGTAGAACCTCCCAAAAAAACATGGCAGGAGCTGGACAGAAGGATCTCAAGATTCATATGGCAGGGTAAGAGACCTAGAATCAGATATAGAACCCTACAGCTAAACAAAGACAAAGGTGGGCTCGCGCTGCCAAATATCAGGGACTATTTTATAGCTGCACAAATTAAAATGGTAAATGGTAAATGGCGTTCACTTATATAGCGCTTTTATTCTCATCTCTTGATGACCAAAGCGCTTTACAGATCCTGCTATCCACCCATTCACGCACACATTCACACACTGATGGTGGCAGTAAAACTTTCTACTAAAACTTTAGTATCTCATATCTCTACTAAAACTTTAGTAGAGATATGTAACCCAGTCTACACTGCACAATGGAAGGAGATGGAATGCCAAATAACAAGTGACATCCCCCTACAGGCGATAATAGGGAACAATGCCTTAACTAAACTCTTGAATAATACTAACCCGTGGATAGAGACCCTGCTAAAAATTTAGTTTAAGATAGTCAGAGACAATCAAGCCAAAGAGCCCTATCGACTTCTGCAAGAAGTCGATAGGGCTATCTGGGCCTATGATCAAGACTTTACCCCCAATAAAACAGACACTAGATTTAAAGAGTGGAAAGAGAAAGGGCTGATAAAATATTACGATTTTTTTAAGGGGCAAACTTTAAGAAGTTTTGAAGATTTGAAAAAACAAGGTCTAATAAATCAAGATCTTTTCAGGTTCTTTCAGCTTAGACACCACATAAACAATATACTTAAAAAGGAGGATTTGGAAAGGGCCCAGGGATCAGATACATCTCTAAAATATACCAAGGTCTTCAAGACTTAAAAGGAGACAACACATCATATATAAAAGAGAGATGGGAAAAAGAGGGGAATTTCACTTTACAATTGGAAATATGGGAAAAGCTAAATAGACAGCAATGGAAAAGTACCTCATCCCTGCAGTGGAGAGAATTTGGATGGAAAAACTTGGTAAGATTTTTCAGAACGCCTGCACAAAACAAATTTACCCATAAGGGGTTGAACTGTTGGCGCTTGTGTGGTGAAAAGACTGCAAATCATTTTCATGTGTTTTGGTCATGCCCAGTTATCCACCAATATTGGACCAACGTACAGACAATATTGGGGAAAATATTCAAAATAACAGTTCCCTTTTCTTTTGTAACTTTGTATTTGGGTTTACTACCGGACTCACTGGAAAGACGAGGAGATAAATACTTATTCAATGTTTTAATATTGGCAAGTAAAAAAGCCCTAACTAAAAAATGGATGCTGAAGGACTGTCCTACACCTGAAGATTGGATTAACGTGATTCAAGACATTTACTCAATGGAAAAGTTGACATTCGCACTGAGACAGGACATGGATGGGTTCATGAACTTTTGGCAACCCTGGATCGCATATGTGTCTTCCATTAGATCTAATCTTTGACAAATACCATTTCAATAATGGCACCGCTCTTTGTTCCAACGCTACTCAGATGCTCTTTTACTTTTAATTACTTAATTTTCTGTTTGTTTGTTTTTTGCTGTTCTGTTTGTTTGTTTATTCTTTTTTTTTTAATTTTAATTCTCCTTAATTTCACTTTTTCTTTCACTTTAAAAAAAAAAAAGGGGGTGTTGTAATAACTATCCTACCAATGTTGTCAAATAGCAAAAAATAAGGGAACATGTGATGAAAATGTAAACAATGCAATGCTGTAATGACCTGTATACCCTTTACAAAAACTTAAATAAAAAAAAAAAAAAAATCAAAATTGAGAAATAATGGGCGGGCGCTAGCAGAAGGCAGGTAGACTACATTAGAACATCAGGTATCAACACGGAGAGCCGCACAACTCAAAAATCCACCTCTCTGTTCGCTGTTCTCGTGTTGGCTCGGCTCGGAAATCTCGCAAGCTGATTGGCCGAGACGTTTCACCCCGCAAGCTGATTGGCCAAGACGTTTCACCCACCTTCTCTCCCTGCCGAACGCCCATGCAGTGAAGGAAGACCGCATTCATTGCTCTTTATTGCTTGTGTTGCTTAGTCTCGCCGCGTGAAACTTTTTGCTGTTCTCTTGTGCCATTTTGTGCGAAATAGTCTTCCCGTCAAGCCACTACGCCGCCTCCTGCAGCTTCTCCAGCTCTATCGAAAGCTGCCCTCGACGATGCTGCGCCTCTAGCACCTGACGATGAGGCGTCACCTGAGGAGCAGTAAAGCTCTCATTAACCTGTGCAGTAAATCATCTTCATCTTGAGTTACGTATCTTGTTATAAGAATAAAAGAGTTCTAAAAACATATTTATGTACACTTTATTTACATCTACGTATGTATGTACACTTACACACACACACACACGTATCATATGAGAGAGAGAGTGAGAGAATGAACGTATGTATTATTTATGGGTGACGTCATTAGGGGTGACGCTACTTCGCGGTTTTTCACTTTTCGCGGTCGGTTCTGGAACCCATTAACCGCGATAAGTGAGGGATCACTGTAAAGAACTGAATATTTAAAGGGGTGTCCAAATTTTTTCATATAACTGTATGTATATACAGTGGTGTGAAAAAGTGTTTGCCCCCTTCCTGATTTCTCATTTTTTTGAATGTTTATCACACTTAAATGTTTCAGATCATTAAACAAATATAAATATTATCACAAAGATAACACAAGTAAACACAAAATGCAGTTTTTAAATGAAGGTGTTTATTGTTAAGGGTAAAAACAAAATCCAAACCTACATGGCCCTGTGTGAAAAAGTGATTGTTCTGTCTGTTAAAACATAAATTAACTGTGGTTTATCAGATCTTTGGAAAGCTGAGTTCAATTTTTGTAGTCACACCGATGTCTGATTGCTGCCACACGTGTTCTCAATCAAGAAATCACTTAAATAGGACTTGCCTGACAAAGTCAAGTAGACCAAAAGATCCTCAAAAGCTAGAAATCACGCTGTGATCCAAAGAAATTCAGGAACAAATGAGAAACAAAGTAATTGAGATCTGTCAGTCTGGAAAAGGTTATAAAGCCATTTCTAAAGCTTTGGGACTCCAGTGAACCACAGTGAGAGCCATTATCCACAAATGGTGAAAACATGGAACGGTGGTGAACCTTTCCAGGAGTGGCCGGCCCACCAAAATTACCCCAAGAGCATAGCGACAACTCATTCAAGAGGCCACAAAAGACCCCACAACAACATCTAAAGAACTGCAGGCCTCACTTGCCTCAGTTAAGGTCAGTGTTCATGACTTCACCATAAGAAAGAGACTGGGCAAAAATGGCCTGCATGGCAGAGTTCCAAAACGAAAACCACTGCTGAGCAAAGTCTCAGTTTTGCCAGAAAACATCTTGATGATCCCCAAGACTCTTGGGAAAATACTCTGTGGACTGCAGAGACGAAAGTTGAACTTTTTGGAAGGTGTTTGTCCGACTACAACCGGCATAAAAGTAACACGGCATTTCAGAAAAGGAACATCATACCAACAGTAAAATGTGGTGGTGGTAGTGTGATGGTCTGGGGCTGTTTTGCTGCTTCAGGACCTGGAAGACTTGCTGTGGTAAATGGAGCCATGAATTCTGCTGTCTACCAAGAAAATCCCGAAGGAGAATGTCCAGCCATCTGTTTGTGACCTCAAGCGGAAGCACACTTGAGTTCTGCGGCAGGACAGTGATTCAAAACACACCAGCAAGTCCACCTCTGGTTGGCTTAAGTAAAACAAAATGAAGACTTTGGAGTGGCCTTGTCGAAGTCCTGACCTGAATCCGACTGAGATGCTATGGCATGACCTTAAAAAGGCAGTTCATGCTCGAAAACCCTCCAATGTGGCTGAAATGCAATTCTGCAAATATGAGTGGGCCAAAATTCCTCCACAGTGCTGTAAAAGACTCATTGCCAGTTACCGCAAATGCTTGATTGCAGTTGTTGCTGCTAAGGCTGGCCCAACCAGTTATTAGGTTTAGGAGCAATCACTTTTTCACACATGTAGGTTTGGTAGGGCCATGTAGGTTTGGATTTTTTTTCCCTTAATCATAAACACCTTCAATTAAAAACTGCATTTTGTGTCTACTTGTGTTATCTTTGTCCAATATTTAAATTTGTTTGATGATCTGAAACATTTAAATGTGACAAACAAAAAAATGAGACATCAAGAAAAGGCCAAACACTTTTTCACACCTCTCTCTCTCTCTCTCTCTCTCTCTCTCTCTCTCTCTCTCTCTCTCTCACTCTCTCTCATATATATATTCATTTTTTATTTCCCGCTTTTTTCCATTTTTCTTTTGTCCGTGCCTGTCTGAAGTGAGTTTCGGTCTAAAAACATCTGCTTCCACCAGCATTTCAGTCATTTGCCAACGGAGCTTAACTTAGGCTGACGTCAGGCTTAGTGAAGTCATACAACTCAATTTGAATGGAAAACTTGACTCAGATAGCTTAGATATAGCCAGCAATTTTAATGAGTATTTTATCAAATCGGTACAAGAACTGGGTCTGAATTTTACCCAAACATACCTGCACCAAATTAAAATAAATCATGAAACTGATCTAAACCTTAAAGCCACCAATGAGGTAAAGCTTACCAAAATTTTATAATCCCTATCAAGTTCCAGAGCTAAGGATATTCATGGACTAGACACTGTATTCTTGAAAAAACATAAAGATACTTTAATAATTCCAATTACAGAACTTATTAAATCAATCAATACATGAAAATATCTTTCCCGATGCACTGAAACCTGCCATTGTAACCCCCATTCACAAAGCCAGAGATGAACAGGAAATTTGTAATTATGGGCCGATAAGTATACTTCCTGTTTTGTCAAAAGCCACTGAAAAGGTGGTAGTAGACCAACTGGTAGAATATCTCAAATCTGCCCAGCTACTGAATCCCATGCAGTTTGGTTTCAGACTGAACCACTCAACGGAGATTGCATGTTGTTACTTTATTGAAACGATTAAAAAAAATCTAGACGGGATGGGGGGGTGGGGTTGGAGCCATATTTTTAGACTTGCATAAAGCCTTTGATACAGTCAGTCACTCAGTCCTTCTTTCTAAACTATCAGGATATACTAAACTGTCCATGAATACCCTTAGCTGGTTAAAATCTTATCTATCTGGTCACTCCCAGTGTGTGCGCATAAACAATACTGTATCCCAATCAAAGGCATGCACCATGGGAGTACCACAAGGTTCAGTTTTAGGCCCACTGCTGTTTACTTTGTATATTAATCATTTGCCAGCAGTATGTGAAAATGACATAAAAATTCAGATGTATGCAGATGACACAGTCATCTACACACATGGGAAGGATGCCACACAAGTGGCTGACAAGTTAATGATCGCAATGGAGAAAGTGTCAAAATGGCTTAATCAATCATGCCTCACTCTGATCGTAGGGAAAACAGTGACCATGTACTTTACCAACAAACAAAATTGTATGCACTATCCGACTATAACTGTAAATGGAGCAAATATAGAAAATGTAACAGAGTTTTAAGTATTTGGGTGTCACATTAAATCCCACGCTCAGGTTTAAAAAGCACATAAAATGGATGAACCGCACTCTGAAATATAACCTTGCAAACCTTCGTTGCGTCAGAAACTCACTTACTCTAAAAGGATCAAAAACTTTCTGAATGCGATGATTTTGACAGATTTCTCCTATTGCATCTCTTGCTTGTCACAAGCCAATCGTATGACTCTGAAACTCTTGGAATCCCTGTATAAACAAGCCATCAAAATTCTGGATAAGAAGACACAACAGTATCACCATTGTGGTATGCTTGCCAAACACAAGATGTTAAAGGTCTGATGACACGATTTTGACTTCATCTAATTTTGCAACACATAATTTCAATATGATGAAATAGGTGGGTCTGTGCAGTTCTAAGTCAAACAGGCTTGTTTTCACACGAATATCTGACGTTTCCAAGAGCGTCACGTCACCAATTGTGTCAGTGGCTGGAAAACCCCCCGGTCATGTTGTGATGTCAGCGGGAGAACACAGCGCTTTGCTGCCCATTGTACACGCAGGATGGAAGCGGTTGAAAACATCGACGATGGTTCCAGCACATGTAGTCTGGAATTGGTTTGTGTTGTCCAATCTTCAGACGATTATAGTTCAGAAGAATGGGATGACAATGAAGAAAATGGGGGCATCAGACCTTATAGGTTTGAGCCATACCAAGCGGACATTGTGCCTAGCGAGTCAGACTCAGAGAGTGACGGTGGTGAGGCACACATGGCTGGTGCAGCAGCAGCAGCAAACACATGGCAGGGGAAAACCAAGTGGTATGCTTTTGTTACAGATATTGCAACAAATTATTTGTTCATAAATATAATTTATTTAAACCCAATTTTTCAATAAAATCATAGAAGTGTATTTATAATAAAATTGAAACATCTACCTGATACTGTCAATGCCCCCCCTTCCAAATAAACGAATCAAAAGATACTATTTTTTATTTTTGCAGGTGCCAGTGTGGTCTGTGTGTGGGATCTTGACAACAGAGGAGGAGAGTATTTGCTGTCAGGAGCAGGACAAGGTGAAGCAGAAAATTCTGGACAGTGCTATAAAGTGTATCACTGGTCATCACAACTTCCCCGTGGTGTGTCTGAATGAAGATGTGTTGGAAGTGGCCTACTTCACCTAGAAACATTATGTGAATGTGGATTATGGGAACAATTGGAAGCAACATACAGCTTACGGACAGTTCATCTGATGGTGCTACCACTACCTTGGTGAGAAAGTCCATGTGCCAATACCTGCCTGTGTCGTTCACAAGATCAGAGAGACCTTTCCACTACAAGAGGGACAATATGTTGGTTTTACTTATGCTGACTACCTTTATGTTTTCATGGTACAGTATTGTTTTTCATTCGATACATGTTTATCTGACCACAACTGTTGTCAGTTTTTACAAGAAAATAAAATTACTAAATATTTATAGTGTGCTACTTGAAAATCTCATAACTGTTGTCATCATTTGGACGTTGCATGCAATCCTGTATTAATCCTGGGTATTTGAACAAGAGATGGATTTTATTTTTTTTTTAATTTTGCAAATGTAATTTTTTTTGGGGGGGGGGGTGGAATTAGAGCATACTCGTGGCCATAACTTGTCATTTTACAGTTCAATTATCTGTAAAACCCCTTTAGAAATTAAAATTATTCTCTGTGTTACTGATGGCAATATCCTTAAAAATAATGTATTCCCTATTATTTTTGTCTCATAAAAAATGCAATTTTGTTTGTTATCATTGTTTATTAACTGCTTTTGTCTTGTATCAACTGGCATATGATTTTCAGCAATAATAATAAAAGCAATAGAAGCAACTGATAGTCCTCATTTTTTCAAGAGTTTGGTCACAAGAAAAACAATACTCATAACTGGTATAGCATACATGTACTATAACAATCAAAACTAGAAAAGCACTCGGAAAGCGCAGACCTCCGCCAAGCGCCACAGTTCTCCCGGTGATCCGGATCACCACCAAAATCTAATCATCTGTAGGATACCCCATTTCTGACAATCTCTGAAAATTTCATGAAAATCCGTCCATAACTTTTTGAGTTATCTTGCTAACAAACAAACAGACAGACAGACAGACAGACAAACCTACGCTGATGAAAACAACCTCCTTGGCGGAGGTAAATATTAAATTAATTATTATAACAGCAAAAAGTCCAAATTAGTGGCAATGAATACAATATAGTCAGTTGGTGTCACGAACCGAGCCCATGTTATCCTGTAGGCTCGGTTCTGACTGTTCTCTGTGGCTCAGGCATCAGGTTTATTATGCATTATCTTTTTAGTTCTTGTTGTTTTTATGTCTCTGTTCCTTTTCTTTTCCATTTCTGTAGCCGCCGCTCTGGCCAGTGGTTGTTGGGCAGCCGATTTGACCCACTTTCAGGTGGGCGCTGTCCAACATTCGCTGATCTGACCACTCCCCCTCTCTCTTTGACAGTTTATGTTTTGTGTGCATCATCTGCCGTGTTGTCAGCCAGCCAATATTGCCAACACTATCATGACGTGTTAGCCACTCGACACAGCCGTGGTTCTGTTGCGCCCCTTAAAGCGATGTCGGCCCTGGGGCGCAACTGTGGTTAACACGTCTCCTCTCCATGCGTTCGCTGGGTGATGTTGGCCCCAAACACCAACTGTAAAAGTTTCTGTTTATTTTTGTAAGTCTTCACCTTTTTGGGAACTGTTGTCATCAGTCTTGTGTTCAATACATGTGCTGTGGTGAATCCTGCGCGTAAATCCATTCATCCTTCCCCTCCGCCGTGCGCTGCGTAAAAGCACACGAGGAGTGCACGAGGAGGCTTATGACAGTTGAAGCTGAAGCGTGTGATGTGGTCTTTCACGGCCTGCTATTTATCTAAGCCTCAACGCGAAGGCATAGCCATAAAACTAAAACAAGAAACCAGAGAAACTGTGTGCTACAAAGCTGCTGGCATTCCAGTCAGCAACACCGGCGTCCGTTCTCTCGCTTACGTCATTTCCGACTCCTTCTTCATTCGGTGGGCGGCATCACAATCCAGTCAGCGGCTGCGGTTTTTTGATGATAACTATGTTATGCAGGCGTGGTTGTAAATATTATATTGATCATTGATAATGACTTGTGGGTTTACACAACATGCTAAAAAATGTCAAAATCATGTCTTCAGACCTTTAAGCTTTGAAAATATGATCATGTATGCAAATATACAGTTGGTCTTTAAAATTATCCATGGTTCTGCACCCCCACCCCTTGAGACTTTTGTGTACCTGACTTCTGAACAAAATACCAGAATAAAGGTGCGTTCACACCAAACGCGAACGGGCGGCTCAAATCCATACAAAGTGAATGGGAAGACGTGAGTACGCGCGAATTTGTGCAGTCGTGCATTCACGTCCCAGGCTAGCTAGCTGCTAGCTTTGAGATTCTATCGTCACCGGAGTAAAGGTATTACCATTGCAGAGTAAACTAGTTTGAAAATTTGACTCTCACCTGGAGACTCGGGAGGACCGGGAGCCCTTCAGCTGAATCGGGATGTTGTTGTTATTTACCCATGGTTTCCTGTCATGGACAAGCTAGCAAGCTAGCAACGTAAACACCCCTCATCTTGTTAACTTTGGAGGCTTGAGACAACATTTTCAGGTGAGCCCCCGGTTGGATAATGTAAACATAAGCGGGACTTTATTTTGGGAATTTCCACAGCAGGTTGAACACAGCTGCAGAAGTTTTAAAGGCAACTTCGCCTGTCTTCTTTTCACTCAGAAGGGGGATTCATGTCTGTTTGCATGTTTACATTGAGTTATAATGTAATCGTGCCACGCGAAAAATTTGCTTGTTCGCGTTTGGTGTGAATGCACCTTGACAAGGACTTCCTCTAGGTGGCATTGTTGCATCCCCCTATGTAAAACTGCTTTTGGACAATCAGCATTCTCATTCAGAGCTATAACACAATGGAACAAGCTCCCCACTGCTTTGAAGACCAGAACAAATTACAGAGACTTTTCCACAGAGACTAATAAATGGATTTTAAGGAATCAAACCTGCCAGCATTGACTCTCTTCCTTAAATGGGATTTGAAATTGTACTCTTAAATTGTTTTTACATGTTCCGTCTCTTATCTTTTTACCTTTTAAACTTACTCCCTGCTTGTTTCAGGGTCAACAGTTTTTGAAACCTGACCTGAATTGCTTTCTATATGTGCTGTTTTTCTTTTAATATTTTTCTGCCTGCCTCAGGGATTATGGATGGAAATTAGTGAGAATGCTATAATCTGGTACAGAACATCTTTACCCTGTGTTTGTTTTTTTCTGTACATGGTCCCTGACAAATAAACCAATAAACTAAACTTAGGTGAACTCTGCATCACATTAGGACTCTGCATGCATTAGGCCAACTTAGGTAAACTGCATAACTTAGCCCAGCGCTCAAAAACTTTTACAAACTGAGCACAACTTTCACCAATGTTTATTTCCAAACGTCTGCAAATTTTCAGCATGCTGAAAATTTTCAAGGAAATGGTAAAAATGGTGAATGGCGTTCACTTATATAGCGCTTTTCTTCTCATCTAGGATGACCAAAGCGCTTTACAGATCCTACAGTCCACCCATTCACACACACATTCACACACTGATGGCGGCATTGCTGCCATACACACAGGCGCTAACCAGGCCACCAGGAGCAACTGGGGTTCAGTGTCTTGCTCAAGGACACTTCGACAAGCAGACAGAGCAGGAATCCGGAACACAACTTTCACCAGCGTCTGCCAACAAATACCAATTATAATTAACTTTTATCAACTTTTGCCAGCAGAGCCAGACGCTTACCAAAACATCAGTAAAAACTGGTCCAAATGTTGTAGTATGAATCCACCCAAAAAGGCAGGTCCAGAATGGCAAGATGCCTCCACAAACGCTGATCTTTATATGAGCGTTGCCTGATGCTGGTATCAGTTGACCTGCGCTGAGTATTCATTTGCTTAAGTTAACCCAAGTTGGCAACAGCTACACATACGCTAGCCTAAGTTGGCAAAAGTTTGCCAATGCTGAATGCAATGCTGGCAAATGCTAGCAAAAGTTCGTAAAAGTTTGTAAAAGTTAGTAAAAGTTGGTGTGGCTGGAAAAAAAACCTGCTCACAAACATAATTTCACCAACGTTTGGACTAATTTCTCTGATTTTTCAAAACGTCTGTAAAAGTCGGTCCAAACACTGTAGTGTGAACCCAGTTTTAGGGAGTTCTGTGATGGCCTATCACTATCATTGCAAACTCTCCAGACTGGTTGCAAAAAAAAAAAGGGGGACAAGGCAGGCCTGACAGACAGTCATGGCTGCCCTCAGAACAACTAACAAATTTGGACTAAAATGCAAAGATGAGGCAAATGGGAAAGCTTAAAGTGGGAAAAGAATAGCTGCATTGTGGTGGCACTGTGTGGGGGTTCTCCACCCAGAGTCGAAAGCTGGGGGAAGATGGAACAAAAGGACTGAAGGAGAAAGTGCCTCCGGGGGGCCTCAGAAATAGCAAAAAGGACTAGCCACCCCCCGGGGAGTTGGGAGACGCAGGAGTCGAGAGAGGAAAAGAGGGGGTTGTTATGTTAATGTGCCACGCATGTCTTTGTGCACTGAAAGTATTGTGCTTGGACTCCCTGGGTCTCATTCTGCAGAAATAAAGGTTATAAAAAGGAGGCGCAGAGAGACCCAGAGAGAGTGTTTCCTGTACTTGATGTTGGAAGGAGAATAAAGTTCATGTGTCGTCCAGCTCGCTGCCTTGTCTGCTTTCTTCTTCCACAGTGGTAACCCCGAGACATGCCATGGAGAGCGAGCCGAGTACCGCCCCGAAGACTACCCAGAGGGAGAACACCAGCACCACGTGCGCTGTCACAGTCAAGCTCCCAGACTTCTGGCTTAACAACCCGACCGCGTGGTTCTTGCATATAGAAGCCCAGTTCGCACTCCACGGGATCACATGACGACACGAAATATTACCCTGTGGTCGCTGTGTTGGATATGCACGCCACACAACAGGTAATGAGCCTGCTCCAGGAGCCGCCGGCTCAAGGGAAATATGAAGCACTCAAGAGGATACAACTCCAGCGTTATACCCTGTCTGACAGTGAGAGGGCAGAGAGACTCCTAACTTACCTAACTAACCTTCAGATTTAGGTGACAGATCAGCCATGGAGCTTATGGAGAGCATGTTGGTGCTGAGGGAGAAGAACGACGAATCTTTCCTGTTCGCCCACCTGTTCCTCAGGAACCTACCTGCTACAGCGAGGGCAAGCCTGGCCAACTTGCCGCGGCTGGTGACCAAGGACTTCTGCGCCCTGGCGCAGGAAGCAGACCGCATCATTTTAGCAACCAGAGCTCTCAGCGTGCATACAGTGGCACCGGCATCCATGAGGGACTCTAGCGAGGTCGAGGGGCTATTGATGGTAGCTGGGACGGACACCAAGAGATGCAGAAACGGGGTGATCTGTTTCTGTCATCGCCGTTTCGGCTCAGATGCCCAACTCTGTCTGCCACTGTGCCAATTCAAGAAGCCGGGAGCACAGCATGGCCAGCAGTCAATAGCAGCTGCGACCACTGGTGACAGGAACAAGCTGCTTTTTATCACGGACACACGTTCAGGGAGACAGTTTTTGGTGGACTCCAGCTCCCAGAAGAGCCTCATTCTGCCGATCAGCGCAGACAGGTTGGCAGGAGGCACCAGTCCCAAGCTCACGGCCGCCAACGGATCCACCATCAGGACTTTTGGCAAGTGGGCGCTGACGATATAAGATAAGATAAGATAAGATAAGCCTTTATTAGTCCCACAATGGGGAAATTCCAGGATTGCAACAGCATAGGGATAGCAACACTCAGAGCAACAATCAGAAGGCAAGAAAAAAACAACATCTAGTAAACATATGTCCATATTACTATAAATGTATATATATATAGACACACAGTGCATCACAGTGATAACTGCGTCCGTGCATATGCTTGCACGGACGCAGTTATCAGTGGGACTTTGTGGTAGCTGCGTGCTCTGCCCCCATTTTAGGTGCAGATTTTTTATGTGCTTATGGGTTGTTAGTTGATGTTGCCAACAGACGTTTAGTGGACGCTGTCTCTTTCATCTCCCTGCCCTGCACAGCCTGGGGAGCTGGGTCAGCAACACTGGCTAACATTATACTGTAGCTCCAGGGAGTAAGCACCAGCATTTACTTGCACAGTTCCCAGCACTCACGGTCCCAACTTTTTCCGCTTTGGTAACCAAACACAGGGTTGAACATTTCATAACCACGAAAGGCCGCCAGTGTTTGCATGACCTCGGCACCTGGACACGACTAAACTGGCCAGCGCGCGCAAGCAGTTTGCCAACTTGGAGCAGTTGGGCATCGTTAGGCATTCCAGCAGCCCGTGGGCATCCCTATTACACATGGTGCCTAAGGCCGACGGGTCGTGGGGACCGTGCGGCGATTTCCGGCGCTTGAACAACACCACGGAACACGATCGGTATCCCATCCCGCACATCCAGGAGTTTTGTGTGCACATGGCCGGGACGTGTGTTTTTTTTCAAAAGTGGATCTGGTCCACGGTTATCACCAGGTCCCGGTGCACTCGGAGGATGTTCCCAAAACAGTGGTAATAACTCCTTTTAGCCTTTTCAAGTTTTTACGCATGCCGTTTGGGTTAAAGGGCACTGTGCAAACCTTTCACAGAATGATGGACGTACTTGGACAACATTCTAGTGGCTAGCGCGTACGAGGAGGAGCACCTCGCCCATCTCAAAATGGTTTTCAAGAGGTTGGAAGCGCACAGGCTCATAGTTAACCCGGCAGAGTGCCAGTTTGGTGTGCCTGTGATTGATTTTTTGGGGGGCCACCACATTTCACCAGAGGGCGCAATTCCGTTACCCGATAAGGTGCACGCTGTGGCGGATTTTCCGCAGACAGTGAGGGTCCTACAGGAATTTTTGGGACTAGTCAGCTTTTATAACCATTTCCTCCCCGGGCAGCCCAGCTGCTGCAGCTGTTGTACACCACACTTAGGAAAAAGAAGCCTGCGGAAAACGTCGACTGGACCCCCGAGCGAGTCCAGGCTTTTGCAAACGCCAAAACAGCACTCACTGATGCCGCTTTGCTAGCCCACCCGGCCACATCAGCGCAAATAGCGCTCACCACGGACGCGTCTGACGTTCCCATAGGGGCAGTGGTGGAGCAGTACGTCCCTGGTTCGTGGCAGCCGCTCGCATTTTTCAGTCATACTTTGCGTGACAATGAACGCAAATACAGTAAGTTCAACAGAGAATTGTTGGCCCTCCACCAAGTGACGCGCCATTTCCAGTTTTGGCTTGAAGGGTGCAAGTTCACCGCGTTCGTGGATCATAAACCACTAATGTACACGAAGTTCAAGGTCTCGGAACCGTGGTCAGCCCGGCAGCAGCGGCATTTGGCTGCAATCTTGGAGTTCACGACCAACATTCAACACATTGCTGGTAAGCTCAACATCATGGCCGATTGCCTGTCGCACGCGTTAGTCTTCCCGGTCTACATGGGAATAGATTTCCCTGCTATGGCTGCGGAACAAACCAAGGACGCGAACATT
Source organism: Pholidichthys leucotaenia (assembly GCA_020510985.1). Taxonomy (NCBI): domain Eukaryota; kingdom Metazoa; phylum Chordata; class Actinopteri; order Cichliformes; family Pholidichthyidae; genus Pholidichthys; species Pholidichthys leucotaenia. The sequence continues at coordinate 97,995,371 of CM035843.1, forward strand.
TGCGTGCTCCAGTCTGCGCCCACTAGGCTAAAACTGGAGAGCAGGGTGGTGCAGGAAGGGTGTCCTCCCTTGCTCTGCAACGTCTCCACTGGTCGCCTGTGCCCAGTGCTTCCGAGCTCTTGGCGCCGCCGCATTTTTGAGTCGGTCCACTCCCTTTCGCATCCTGGTGTGCGCGCTTCGGTTAAACTGGTGGGGGCGAAATTTTTCTGACCACGCTTGTGCAAGGATGTGAAAGAGCGGGCTGTAGCGTGCGTCGCATGCCAGCGGGCCAAAGTGCACAAGCACACCAGAGCCCCCCTCGAGCCGTTCCAAATCTGGCCAGGAGGTTTGGCCACGTCCATGTGGATTTGGTGGGACCCCTCCCGCTGTGGACTGCACCATGCATTGGCCTGAAGTGGTCCCGTTTGCTTCCACCATGTCCGTGAAAGTGGCTCGCGTTTTTTTTGTCGGCTTGGATTGCATGGTTCAGATCCCTGTCGGACATCACTTTCGACAGGGGTCCGCAGTTCATTTCGGAACTCTGGTCCGCGATGACCCAGAGCCTAGGGGTCAAAATCCACTGCACTACCGCGTACAACCCCCAGGCTAATGGGTTATGCGAACGTTTTCATAGGTCGCTTAAGGTGGCGCTCAGAGCTTCTCTCACAGATACAAATTGGGTCGACCGCCTGCCCTGGGTTCTTTTAGGGTTGCGCTCTGCGCCTGTGGAGGATTTGGCAGCTTCCCTGGCAGAACAAGTTTTTTCTCAGCCACTGCGGATCCCTGGGGAATTTTTACCAGAAAACCCCGTGCCCGGGGCTGATCTGCTCATGCAGTTTTGGCACAGTACGGAGGCTGTTAATATTCCTGGCCTGGCCCACCATTGTTTTCCCCGCACCTTCGTCCCGAAAAGCTTACAGAATGCCAGTTTTGTTTTTGTTAGGCACTATGCACACCGGACCCCGCTGTGGCCACCATATGACGGACCGTTCAGGCTGCTGGAGACTGGGGGAAAGCATTTTGTGTTAAACTTGGGGGGGCGTATGGAGACCGTCTGCATCGACAGGATGAAGCCCGCTTTTGTGTTGGCAGACAAGCAGGTGGTGTTGGCCCAAGCTCCCCAGCGGGGACGCCCACTGTTGGGGGCTCCGCAAGTTGGTGTTCCCGCGGTAGAGACCTGTGCTCGCGAATCTAACATGTTTTCCCCCCCACCCTTTTTTCCCTCCACAGACTAATGTGCCCGCCTGCACACCTCGCCAGCAGGGTGCTTTGACCAGACCGGCAACCCCCCGCTACAGCCGCTATGGGCACAGGCTCAAACCCAACGGACGAGGGGGTTAGTGCCCTTTCTGGGTGTTAAGGGGGGAGGGGGGGCTGTATGGTGGCACTGTGTGGGGGTTCTCCACCTAGAGTTGGAAGCTGGGGGGAGATGGAACAAAAGGACTGAAGGAGGAAGTGGCTCCGGGGGGCCTCAGAAGTAGCAGAAAGGACTAGCCGCCCCCCAGGGAGTTGGGAGACGCAGGAGTCGAGAGTGGAAAAGAGGGGGTTGTTATGTTAATGTGGGATGCATATCTTTGTGCACTGAAAGTATTGTGTTTGGACTCTCTGGGTCTCATTGTGCAGAAATAAAGGTTATTAAAAGGAGGCGCAGAGAGACCAAGAGAGAATATTTCCTGTACTTGATGTTGGAAGGAGAATAAAGTTCATGTGTCGTCAAGCTCGCTGCCTCGTCTGCTTTCTTCTTCCACAGCATGAACTTTGCAGCATTAAATTGACAGCCTAGAGAAGCACTAACAGGTCTTATGTATGAGGAATATGCATAACTGTCTGTGGTGATTCAAAACTTCTGCAGACTCTGAATTAGGAATTTTCAGTTAAAAGCTGAGCAGCCTGTTGATGTGTTGAAAAGGTTTTCAGTGGAGTTACAGTGTTGTGAGGGTTAGAAAGAGGCTAATTAATTAGCATTTGCTCTAGTCAATTCAATTCAGCTTTATTTATATAGTGTGGTGCACATATGTAGGTTTCATATGCTTCACATGTATATTACTGTATGCCTATTGTATGCTTCATGTCTCAGAGGAACAAAAGGACTGAACCTCCTAGGGGTAACAGGAGGATGTGAAATCTGGCCTTTTGTATGCAGAGAGATGGCCTTGAAGGATTTCCTGACCACCAGGACTTTAGGTGGAGGCGAGAAGACCTGGAGGGAGATGCATTGTGATTTGGGATTAAAAGACATTGTGTCTATGTGCTTTGATGTCCTGGGGTATAAAAGGGACAGATGTGGGGGATTCATTCTCTTTCTGTTTTTGGATGTTGGAGAATGTGAATAAAACTGGACTTGAGAAATAAACCCAGCCTCGTCCTTCCACATATCTCCACACTGGTGACCCTAAGACGTATCATGAGCGGAGACGATTCTCCCGAGCCAGACTCATCAGGAGCCAGCCAAACGAATGCAGCCACAGTTCAGCTACCGGACTGCCGCAGCTACCGGACAGGCGCAATTCAACCTCCGGAGGATTTCGGTAGACGCCACAAAGTTCTACCATGTGGTTGCAAAGCTGGACAACCACACAGCCCAGTGAGTGGAGAGCCTGATCAACCACCCGCCGGACAGTGACAAGTACAGCACGTTGAAGGCTGCACTCATCCGTTACTTCACCCCCTCGGTGGAGGAACGAGCAGAGGCGCTCCTGGCGTTGACTGAATTTGAGAGCGACAGACCTGCAGACCTGATGGGGAAGATGTTGAGTTTGAGAGACTGCGAAGATGATAACTTCATCTTCACCCACCTTTTCCTCAAGACCCTACCGTCAGCGGTGAGAGTGACCCTGGCCAGTTCACCACTGTTGGCCCGACGAGACTACTACGAGCTGGGCCAAGAGGCGCAACGACTCGTCAACGGCAATAAACGGCGCGCGGCTACGGCTGCAGCAGCGGAGCTAGGTGCAACGTCCGGAGATGGCAGGGGGCCAGAGGCTGCAGCACCAGACTCACCGACGACGGTGGCGGCAGGGGCCAGAAAACACGGAGCAGACGACGTCCTTTGCTTCTACCATCGCCGCTTCGCAGAGAGGGCACGCAAGTGCATTCCACCGTGCCATTTCAAGCGCTCGGGAAACGCCAAGACCGGGGGTCGGTAGCAGCTGCGGCCCTCGGAGAGGAGAACAAGCTGCTCTACTTGAGGGATGCGAGCTCGGGGAGGCATTTCTTCGTGGACACAGGCTCCCAGCTGAGTTTCGTCACACCTTCCTATGCTGACCGGCTGGCGCCTTCCAGTGGTCCCGGGGTGTCAGCAGCGAACGGCTCGGCGATTAAGACCTTCGGTGAGAGGACTCTGCTTCTGTCTTTACACGGCCGTACATTCGAGTGGACTTTCGTCATAGCGGCAGTCAATTTCAACATGTTAGGGGCTGGTTTTTTGTGCTCACATGGTTTGTTGGTCGATCTTGCTAACAGACGCCTGGTTAATGCACTCTCTTTTTATTCTATTCCCTATACAGCTCGAGTGGCCCCGCCAACAGCACAAGCCAACGTCACAGCTGCAGGTGGTAAGTTCCACACACTCCTCACTCAGTTCCCAGCACTCACTGTCCCAACATTTTCGGCGACCGTGGCTAAACACGGGGTGGAACATTTTGTTACTACTACCGGACCGCCCGTTTTTGCAAAAGCTCGGCGCTTGGATTCAGCTAAACTGACCATAGCGCGCAAGGAGTTCGCCAACCTGGAAAGGTTGGGCATCATCAGGCGTTCGAAGAGCCCATGGGCTTCACCGCTTCACATGGTCCCGAAAGCTGATGGCTCGTGGTGACCTTGCGATGATTTCCGCAGGTTGAACAACGCTACAGCGCACGACCGCTACCCGATCCCGCACATCCAAGATTTTTCAGTTCATTTGGCGGGGGCGCGCGTTTTTCTAAAATAGACTTGGTACGCGGTTACCACCAGGTCCCAGTACATGCTGAGGACATACCCAAAACAGCGGTAATAACTCCTTTCGGGCTTTTTGAGTTTTTGCGCATGCCGTTTGGGCTTAAAGGCGCGGCGCAGACGTTCCAACACATGATGGACGCAGTTTTGCGCGATCTCCCTTTCGTCTTCATCTACCTGGACGACATATTGGTAGCCAGCGCGTCCGAAGACGAACACGAAAACCACCTCACGGCAGTTTTCCGGAGGTTGGCAGAGCACGGGTTAATAATCAACCCAGCGAAGTGTCAGTTCGGGGTGACGCAGATTGATTTTTTGGGGCATCGCGTCTCCCCAGAAGGAGCGGTTCCTCTGCCTGACAAAGTGCACGCAGTAACAAATTTTCCCCAACCACAAACGGTCAAAGCGTTACAGGAGTTTTTGGGAATGGTGAATTTTTATAACCGTGTCCTCCCCCGTGCAGTGCAGCTCATGCAACCATTGTATGCTGCACTAAAAAAACAAAAACCCACAAATAAAGTCGAATGGTCTCCGGAGCGAGAGCGCGCATTCTCTGAAGTCAAAACAGCCCTGGCAAACGTTGCGTTGTTGGCACATCCAGTCCCAGCGGCCCGCATGGTGCTCAGTACTGACGCGTCAGATGTGGCCATAGGAGCGGTCGTGGAACAGTATGTAGCCGGAGCCTGGCAACCGCTTGCCTTTTTCAGCAAGACCCTGCGCGACAGCGAACGAAAATACAGCGCATTCGACAGGGAGTTGTTAGCTCTCCACTTGGCTATTCGCCACTTCCAGTTCTGGCTGGAAGGACGCTGTTTCACCGTGTTCGTTGACCACAAGCCGCTGACTTTCGCGATGGCCAAGATTTCAGAACCTTGGTCGGGCCGGCAGCAGAGACAGCTGGCCGCGATATCGGAGTTTACTACCGATATCCAGCATGTGGCGGGTAAACCTAATGTAGTGGCGGACTGCCTCTCGCGCGCCCTGGCGGCTCCAGCCCACGTAGAGGTAGATTCTGCAGCCATGGCCGCGGAGCAGGTTAGCAACATGGAAGTGCGCGCGGCCCCGGTCCGTGTGGGGATAGATTATGCAGCCATGGCCGCGGAGCAGGTTAGCGACGCGGATGTGCGCGCGCTCCAGTCTGGACCAACAGGGTTAAGGCTGGAGAACAGGGTGCTGCAAGACGGTATGCCCCCCCTAATCTGCGATGTCTCCACTGGGCGGCCGCGTCCTGTGGTACCACCCGCGTGGCGCCGCCGCGTTTTTGACTCGATCCATTCTCTGGCGCACCCGGGAGTGCGCGCGTCGGTCAAAATGGTAGGAGAGAAATTTGTATGGCCGAGCCTGCGCAAACAAGTTAGAGAGTGGGCAGCAGCCTGCATGGCTTGTCAGCGGGCCAAGGTTCATAGACACACGAGAGCTCCCTTGGAGCCGTTTCACATTCCAGCTAAAAGGTTTGATCATGTCCACGTGGACCTCGTAGGCCCCCTCCCGCCCTCACAAGGGTGCACACATCTTCTGACAATGGTTGACCGCACCACGCGCTGGCCGGAAGTGGTCCCGCTGTCGTCAACCACAGCCGAGTAGGTGGCGCGCGCGTTTTTAACGGCATGGGTAACGCGTTTTGGAGTCCCGTCGGACATTCCGTCCGACAGAGGCCCTCAATTTGTTTCCGAACTTTGGTCAGCGATGGCCCACAGCCTGGGGGCAATGATCCACCGCACGACCGCGTACAACCCGCAGGCTAACGGGTTACGCGAACGTTTTCACAGGTCATTGAAGGCGGCTCTCAGAGTGTCGCTTACGGATGCAAATTGGGTGGACAAGTTACCATGGGTTTTATTGGGGTTGCGTTCTGCACCTAAAGAGGATTTAGAAGCCTCCCCAGCTGAGCTAGTTTTCGCACAGCCACTTCGGCTGCCCGGGGAATTTCTCCCAGATAATCCAGCGCCAGAGTGCTCCCCGGCTCAGCGGTTATAGAATAGCACAGGCCCGAGCACGCTACCTGGCCCCGTTCACCACAGTTTTCCACGTGTTTTTGTGCCTAAGGCTTTAAAAAATGCGGAGTTTGTTTTTGTCAGACATGATGACCATCGTCCACCTTTACGCCCACCTTATGATGGACCATATAGAGTGCTGGAAACAGGGGATAAACATTTTTTGCTAGATTTGGGGGGCAGAAAAGAAATGATTGGCATAAACAGGCTCAAACCCACTTTTGTGGTAGCTGACGAAGTTGTGCAGTTGGCTAAGGCTCCTCGGCGCGGCAGACCCCCTGGAGAGCATTCCCCAGAACACCCACAGAGGTTGACTTACAGTTCTCATCCCCAGGCAGCAGCTCCACAGCAGGAAGACGCTGCAGAGGTGGCACAGCCTGCTTACAGCAAATACGGGAGAAGGCTGAGGCCCAAGCGGCACGTGGACTGATATGTAGTGATTTTATTATGACATGCAATTTGTGGTTATGTTGTTCCATCTTAGACGTTTGGGGTGGGCCATGTGGTGCACATATGCAGGTTTCATATGCTTCACATGTATATTACTGTATGCCTATTGTATGCTTCACGTCTCAGAGGAACAAAAGGACTGAACCTCCTAAGGGTAGCAGGAGGATGTGAAATCTGGCCTTTTGTATGCAGAGAGATGGCCTTGAAGGATTTCCTGACCACCAGGACTTTAGGTGGAGGCGAGAAGACCTGGAGGGGGATGCATTGTGATTTGGGATTAAAAGACAATGTGACTATGTGCTTTGATGTCCTGGGGTATAAAAGGGACAGATGTGGGGGATTCATTCTCTTTCTGTTTTTGGATGTTGGAGAATGTGAATGTGAATAAAACTGGACTTGAGAAATAAACCCAGCCTCGTCCTTCCACATATCTCCACAATAGCGCCATTTCACAACAACAGTCATCTCATAGCGCTTTCAACTGTAGGGGAAACCCCCACAATTGCAGAAAGACCCCAGCAATCAGGCGATCCCCTATGAGCAAGTGCTTGGCGACGGTGGAGAGGAAAAACTCCCTTTTAACAGGAAGAAACCTCCTGCAGAGCCAGGCACAGGGAGGGGCAGTCATCTGCTGCGACTGGCTGGGAGGTGAGGGGATAGAGAGTTGAAAAGAACAGACATGTAGGGGATTGAGTCCAACGACTCAATCCCCACAGACATGTGGGGATTGAGTCCCCATTGTGCAAACAGCACAATGGGGACTCAATCTATGGGATAGAACAAACAGGTGTTAATGCCCAGCAAAAAAAAAATATTTCATTGAGAGAGAAGAAAGGAGTGAAGCCCAGTGCAATTATTGGAGGTCCCCCGGCTGTCTAAACCTAATAGCAGCATAACTAAGGGAGGATTCAGAAACACATGATCCCTCCCTAATTGTAGGCTATATCAAAAAGGAAGGTTTTAACCCTATTCTTAAAAACAGAGACCGAGTCTGACTCCCGGATCCAGATTGGCAGCTGGTTCCACAAAAGAGGAGCTTGATAACTGAAGGCTCTGCCTCCCATTGTACTTTTGGAGATTCTAGGTATTACAAGTAATCCTGCATTTTGGGAGCATAGTGCTCTGTTAAGATAATAGGGTAATATCAGATCTTTTAAATAAAAAGGAGCCTGATTGTTTAGAGCTTTAAAAGTGAGAAGAAGGATTATAATAGTTAGAATAGCTGAACTTCCGAGAAGGTCATCACACTATCATCATCGTTACCAGAGGCACTGTATGCCAGCAGGCAAGGCAGGCAAATGCTTGGGGCCCCAGGCCAGATGGGGGCTTTTAAAAACTGACCGACTTTGAATCACTACAGCTGTGACAATATGGAGAGTTTGCACTGACAGTGGTATGTTGGTGCAGAACTCCCATTTGGGGCCCTACCTTTCATGTTCACAAGTATGGTGTGTGTCTTATGTAAGCAAACAAGTGAGAGCAGTGTATTAAAATGAAGCAAAGTTATCCTCTGGGTAGTGACAGAAAAAGAGGAAGACGAGAAAACAAAGCAAGACAGTGGTAAGTGGTGCAAATAATACAGTAGTTAATTTAGCTCAGAGCAACATAGGCTACGGTCACACTGCAGGTTTTAATGCTCAATTCCAATTTTTTTGCACAAATGTGACCCATATCTGATTTTTTTAATGACAGTCTGAATAGCACATATCCAATTTTTTTCACACCAGACCCAGGCCACTTTCATATGTGGTCCTAATTCCAATACGTATCTGATATTTTAGCCAAAGTGACATCAGTCTGAACGGTCATGTCGCATGTCATCCAACTTTTTCCTCATTGAAGTGAGACAGACATGACAATTCTGCTGTGGAGGATGCTGCAGGAATGGCAGACAGCTGATTTGTGCTCTCTTTTTTTAATCAATCTTCTTCCCTTTATCACTGTATCATAATTTTGTTGGCTCCCTCGGCACAACTTCAGAATTGCCGGTGGGGTGGGGGGGAGTTCGGGGCTGAAACCATCAGACATTACAGGCGCACAGTAACAGCACATTTTTTTTCAAAAAGTAACTGCACATTGACTGGACACTGTAAACAGCACAGTCCTGGCCAGTGTAATATGTAAATGACTGTGGAGCGGAATGGCCAGATAAGGGCATGCGAAAACACAGTCCAGGAGAGGAGAGTTTCTGGTGGCTTCTGTGCAGGACCGGTGTTACGCCGCTGGTACAATCCGTGCTGTTTATTAGGGCAAGACCCCTATTGTAATCACTAGAATTATTTATTATTAACCTTATGTATACAGGTAATCCCATTGAGACACGGGGTCTGATTTTCAAGACAGCTGTTTAATTGATCAGTTCTGTTAAAGCAGAGCTGATCACAGTGGTCATCTGGCGTGGAGAAGGAATGAAGCTGGTCTCATTCATTTTGTCCATAAACATTTCTGAATGTTTTTAACATTTATTTTGCTGCGCTGCATCAAGGTGAAGAAGTTCTGTCCCCCCCAATCGTTCAGGGCTCATATTTACTTCTGCAAACACAGCGGTGTGTCTGACGTTACGTTTTCTTCTGCGCATGTGGGTCACTTCATAGCTGGAGACCATTCATACTCCAGTCTGATGGGGGTCGCATTTGAATTATAATGTGAACGCCCACACAAAAAAATGGGATCTCAGCAAAAAATCAGAATTGAGCAGTAAGACTGCAGTGTGACCGTAGCCAAAGTGTGTCCTGCTTCTGCTGGTCCTGATGTGACCGTGTCAAGTATGATGTCAGATTATTTATTATATAAGAGTAATGAACTTTGTTTGGAGGGGCCCCTGTTGAATTTTTGCCTAGGGCCCTAAGTGACTCTCTTAACACCTCTGTCACTGTAGCATTGTCGGAGGTGTTGTGTTATATGAAACAGATCCTTACTGCTTGTAAAATGTTGGAAATGGGGACCACAGCTTGTCAGTATGTTGTCTGTTTGATTCTATACAATAATTAGCCTTTGTCTGTATTTTTCACAGTATTTACACTGTAGTTACAGTAGATACTGGTCAGTCTTTCACCAACCTCGACATAATTCATTAACATGTCTGTACTATTTTTTTCTAGCAGGCTGTGAACATGTTTATGGGGATCGACTCATTTTAGAGGCAGTCCTTAGAACGGCCAACATTAATCTGTCTTTTCGGCATTGCTGTTTTGATTTGATATCAGCTCAGTTTTATTTTTCTTTATTAACATATTCAGGTCTTAGAGCTTCTATTTGAAAAATATTGCAATAACTCAACATTTAACTCAGCCTAATGCTATTGAGCACTGAACATTTGGTGAAATTCTCTCCTTCAAGCTAACATAATCCTCTATAACCAGCCTGGGTCCACAAGCTGAGCCAGACAATACATTCCCTTGAACTCCCAAACCCTACCTGTCAGATGCTTGTGTCTCAGCCAGGACCTGAAAGACTTTATTCTCATTACGTATGCATGCTAAGCAGTGGGTGACGTGACCTGCCAATTCAAAAAGTCTATCTTTGCATAAAAGTCTATGTCAATAGGGTGCCTGCATGGTCTGGTTCTGTCTATATGATAAAGTGGCTAAGTATATTTTGCCTGTGCCTTCAGGATGGCTGCAGAATCTTGTCTGTGGAGATGACAATTAGAGTCACTTTCCACCCAGGTTAGACCAGACAGGCCCTGTCAACCAGCAGGAGAAAGGAATGGAGGCAGACAGAGAGTAATATGTGTACCACTCTGATTCTTCTTCACCTCATGATCCTTGCACTGACCACCAAAAGGAGGGGAGAAGGCTCAGACGGAGGAGGAAAATAGATGCGGATGTGTCTCAGCAGTTACCCTGGATCTATTTCTAGTTTTGAAATGGTTATAAGCTGTCAGTGAGTCGCATATCCTTGATGTTCTCTGACCAATAAAGGTGCAACTTTAATCACTTTTGAGATCGTAGACACGCCGGTGTTGGCATGTATGAATGACACTATGATGCACAATATGCAAATTGGATATTTGATGGGTTAACAAGCTTTTTATGGTTTATTGTGATGTCGTCCGGCTGAGCAGCCGCAAAAGTCGAGACATGGCGATGATCTCCGACCAGCTTTGGAATCAGGCTCACGCTCACCCCGATGTCTTCCTAACAACTCTAAAGCTGTCAAACGTTTTGGCACAGCAGTGCAACTGTCAGGGTGGAGCGTGTAAGAGACGTGCTGCATGTCTCTGCGTTGCAACTTTCCCCCTGAAAGGATTAATAATTTACACGGGATTACTCTGAAATTCCGGCATTTGCCACAAAACTATGTAACATTGATTTGTTGAACTGTCATAATAGCACATCACTCAAAGTAAACAATCATCGGCTCACCGAGAGGTGGAGGTAAATGTCTCTTTCCGAGGAAGTATGACGGGGGAGGAGGGGAGGTTTTCCTTTCTCGTGGTTTCCCATCGAGTGGCTCTCGTCTAGCTCAGAGAAGGAGAGAGAGGGAAAGAGAGAGAAAGGGAAAAGCTGTAATTGCTGTCAGTCTCTCCTGAGCACAGCCTTAAAGGCAGCTGCTTTTTCACAGCTGAGGAGTGAAAGGAGTTTGAGCTGTATGGCTTTCCCTCCAGGCCTCTGGAGGATTTAGTGAGTCCCCCCCCCACACACACACACTCTTGTTTACCTCTCATTGTCAACAGCAGCACATAGTTTTTGGGATGCCTGGGAATCAGAGGGCTAAGAGCCTAACACACTTAGAAACAGAAGCATGGGTAATTGGAAAGATTACCCTCAACATGCCAGCTATGATTTGGGAGGTTTTTTCAAGTGGTGAAAGTTTCTCTTTTAAATGTTGCACACAAATATCAGAAACACAAAAGGGCCTTCCTAAAAATTTCAATGCGCAGATTTTGACATGTCTGTTTTTACTCCAGATGGCTTGTCAACCACTTTGGCACATATAGATGTATTCATCCGAGCACCCCCACTGTTTCATAAAGCTGTCTCCTATGACGTTTTATGTGTATTTGAAACATCTCTCACATAAGGCCTTGGCTACCACAAATGTATGACTCCACCCTCCTCAGACGAGTCACATCAACAGTGGAGTTGTAATAAATGCATGATTTTTAACTTGTATACATATGTTTTTTCTGCAAATGTATGGATGCTATGCTTTTGCTGTACGTGCACAAGTGCACATTCTTATGGATTTTAATCTAAAAAAGAGCACATTCTCATTCTCTCCCACCTTTTTCTGGCCAACTTAATCCCTCCTTATTGGCAAACATTAGAATTTGTTTTAAGTGTTGGCCACAGAGGTCAAATCCCCTCTTAGGGTGAAAAGCTGCAGGAAATTGCCTGCATTAGGGAGACGTATTGGTGTGAAAAGATCCCATGACATGCTGCTGAGCAGGTCGGCTCACTGCGATTTGTCCCTCCGTGCATTTCTCCTCTCCTGCTTTTTGTCTCTTTCAGAAGTGGTAGGACTGTCAAATTATGCTTTATTACCTCTGCCAAGTGGGCCACGTGCTTCCATTGGTTTGTCTGTTTGTTTGTTTGTTTGTTAGCAGGATTTCTGAAAAGGTTATGAATAGATTTGCATGAAAATTGCAAGATACTGCATCTTTAGGCATACTGTATGTAGAATTGAAAGACTGGGAGAATGCAATGACATTGGGCACCCTGTAACTTAATTAGATTTTCAAAGGTCTTACCAGCCTTTTTTTTTTTATGTTTATGGCCTACGACACCCTTGAATGCCAGGTCACCTCCACACCTGAGTTCTTCTGCTTTCGGCTGCTCCCTTTAGGTGTCGCCACAGCAGATCATCTGCCTCCATCTCATCCTATCCCTTGCATCCTCTTCGCTTACATCAACCCTCTCCATGTCCTCCTTCACCTCATCCTTCAAATCTCCTCTGTGGTCTTCTTCTTTTCCTTCTGCCTGGCAGCTCCATCTTCAACATTGTTTGTCCAGTATATCCACCATCCCTCTTCTGCACATGTCCAAGCCATCTCAGCCTTGCCATTCTTACTTTGTCTCCAAACTGCTCAACCTGAGCTGTCCCTTTGATATACTCATTTCTAATCCTGTCCCTCATAGTCATACCCAGGAGAATTTTAGCATCTTCAACTGTGCCACCTCCAGCTCCACCTCCTGTCTTTTTGTCAGCATCACTATCTCCAAATCATATATTATAGCCGGTGTCACTACTGTCTCGTAAATCTTCCCTTTCACTGTACCTGCTATCCGTCTGTCACACATCACCCCTGACACTCATCTCCACCCACTCCACTTTGCCTGTACTTCTTCTTCACCTCGCTTGTGGATTTTCCATTGCATTGGATTGTTGACCTCAGGTATCTAAATTAATCTATTTTCATTATCTCCACTCCATGCATCTTGACCGTTACACCTGCCTCCCTCTCATTCACACACACACACACACACACACACACACACACACACACACACACTTCTGTCTTGCTTCCACTGACTTTCATTCCTCTTCTCTCCAGAGCATACCTCCACCTCTCCAGATTCTCTTCCACTTGCTCCCTACTCTTACTACAGATCACAATGTCGCCCGCAAACATCATAGTTCACAGAGACTCCTACTTGACCTTGTCTGTCAGCCTGTCCATTACCATAGCAAACAAGAAGGGGCTCAGAGCCGATCCCTGGTGTAATCCCACCCCCAACTTGAATCCATCTGTCACTCCTACAGCAAAACCTCCATAACTGAGTGCTGCACCCGAACCATGTCTACTAGTAGCTCAAACTAAGCCAGTCTATGCTGCTAGGGTACTGAGCTCTGGATTGAGTGAGCACTGTCCAGAGCACACTTACATTGATGCCAGGAGATTTGTTCCCTGCTAAGTGAAATGGCTCTCTGTTTGTCTGTCTGCTAGTGGCCTGCACCGGCCCGCACTCACATTCTTTTGTTTAGCACAGTTCCCAGACTTCCTTAAGGAGTCCCTGACATAATAGCACAGCTTCTTCACCTCATCCCGACACTGTGAGTGAACATTTGCATATTCTGTTCCAGAGACTACCTCTACCAACCGTTCCAAAGCTAAGGAAATGTTCCGTTCTGCAGAACAGCAGAGAGTGATCACACTCACCAAACATTACAGACTTTGGAGGGGGTCAAACCCTGGTCAGTATGGAAGAGACACTACAGTACTAACTTATGCATTACTACTGTGATCAGAGTCGAACTCGTGGCCTTCAAGTCTGGCTCACTAATTAACACAGTAACTCTAGAAATGTTTCAAAACCAAACAAGTCCATTTTGACCTGCAGTATTTAGTATTTACTGTCTTTTGATGTTCTTGTTCAGTCTGCCATTAAAATCAAATGAAGCACAGTAGCCATTTGATTTAAAGACAAACATTTCTTGTGTGCATTTAACAGAAATAAAGTTTTGTGATTCTCTCTTTTGTTTATCTTGGAGTTAATTTTACTCTCTAAGGCCATTTTTCTTTGCTTTTTTTGGCCTTGGGAAGCTTGAAGTTTCTCTGCTTCCTCTTGTTCACCTGTGTATAATAATTATGATTATGTGTTTGAATATAAGCAGTTTTTATTGCTCCTTTAAACTGTTGTAGTAGGATGGAATGTGTGTGTTACCCTCTGTATTCCCATGGACTTCAAGAATAGGTCATATTGAAGACTGTGTCCACTGTGTTCACTTTTTCATAGGGTCAGTTTTCTGTTATTTTTGTTCCTCCTCGCATTCCTGTCATCTATCTAATCAAGGTCAGAACCTCCAAAAACTGGGTTTGGGCTATCCAGTTTCTGCAGATTTTAACTTTCTCCATGGTGTCTTATGGGCAATTTTATCTTTTAGCTCTGTTACCTTCCTAGAACAATCTTAATGGCTACAATTAGTGCTGTCAAAGAAAACATAATGAGCTAATGCACTACCCTCTTTGATGACGCTTTTTTGACTCGTGATTAACACGCATGCGGACGAGTGTTTTTGACCCTGATGGCTTTCCATACGGAAGGCCCTTTACCCAATCTGCAGTTTGGGAAATCAGGAAGCGATGCAGCATTTCACGGACAGCAACCTGGGAAACAAAAGTCTCCATGAGCTGAAATGTACCAAAAAAAAAAAGGCAGCTTTACATTTACATTATAACAGATAGAAAATGAGTGATTAAAATGTGATTAATCAAGAGTTAACTATGGGTATCATGTGATTAATCATGATTAAAAATAGTATCTCCTGACACCACTAATTAATATAGCCTATATTGTATGTTTGGCCTTTTTAATAATAAATATTACAGACAAACTTTCAAATTCCAAATCATTTCAAGATTGCAAAATTATCCACTAGAGGTTGTGATGTGGTTAATCAAAGTTGCATTTGAATTTGCTCTAAACAGGTCAAAATGTAGAGTTTAACTAAAGCATATCAGCGAAAACACACTCCCGAAAAATATTCCGTGTGTGAGAACCCCCTAACCCTTAGATGTTAATCAACGCGTCTGAATTAGTTTTGAGAGTTAATGAGTTTTTAAGCAGCCTGTGGGACCTCCCGTCAATAAAGTACAAGCTCATTTTATTTTCCCTTTCAAATTCCCATAAAGAGTACTTCCCTTCCAATGCCGCAGAAGCGTTACTTTGAAATGCCTTTACTTTGATACTGAAAAATAGATTATCACTTTGGAGAAGGACGCGGCAGGAGCAGGATGTGATGGGCTCCTCTGCTTCCATTTGATACATATTCTAATTGCTGAGCGCTGACCCCTACTCCCACCGACGATGCAGCCGGAGAGATTTTGACCTTGCGGTGTGTGTGAATCGATGGGAAGTTGATAAAGCCAAGTTCATTGCTGCCTAACATAAAACAAAGCTGATTTGTTTACCTAGCTAAGCCCGTGCATGTCAATCCCATTATGGAATGATTTATAGACCAGCACCCAATGAAATTGTTTAAAGCAGATTAGGTAGAGCCAACGATCACCACTAATATGACAAGCTGATGCGCTGTGACAGGTAACCAAGCAAACAAGTTCCTGAAATTCAGATTGAATTAGAATCCTAATAATCCTACGGGGAGCGGCGGATTTAATCAGGAAGAGGAGAAGAGGAAGAAAAAAGGGGGAATGAGGGAAGAGAAAGAGGGCTGAGTGAAGGATGCCGGCTCCTCGGCGGCGTGGGGAAATGCCACTTCTTTTGTGATTTACTTGTCAGGAAGCATCACTCAGCTTGTGTGAAGGGGAGAGAGCGAGACGAAAGCATGAGAGATTAAGAGAAGGAAGCTGTTGCCATACTAATATATGGCCAATAATTTATTTCAAAGCTGCTTTGATAAATCATTGCTGATAAATAAAAAAAATCCTCTCTTCTTCTCCCTCATAATCCTATATTTATCTATATTTATCTGCATGTCTGTGACTGGGTTTCAGAAATTAATTCAGTTAAAAAAGTATTACACTATCAAATATCCCAAGAGAAAATATTTATTTTTTTTTTTTTTTGCTGTTATACAATATGCATGTGGTGTATTGCGTTACATGTGAATATGGTGCCACAAATAGAAATATTAATGTAATTTAATGTGCAAAGACTCCACTAAAGGATACGAGGAGGCGGCGTCCCTCTCAGCATGATGAAAGACTCCCTTAATGGTATGGATATTGTGTTCCAATAAAATCTCGTTTAAGGTCATGGTACAACTGGAACATCAAGTATTTAAAAGCAGAAAAGTAATCAGAGAATGTAGTTTGGAGCCCCACTAATATCTCCAAGAGTTTCTACATATTCATCATTTGTCTGTTGGGTCGGCGCTCTCTGCGCGCAACGTCCTGTTTATTTGAAAATAATGAGAAGAAAATGAGGAATAATGCTCCTTTTTCCTGGACACATTAAACCGATTGTATCTAGATTATGGTATTAATGTTTAACTAAGGTGTGTTGTTTGGACATTTGAATATGCATGATAATCATTACGGAGATTTCCCGGGTCTTGCTGCACACATATATTATGCATGTTTAATATATCTGCCTCTAACCGAACACAATTAGAAACTTTTGATAGATATTATTCGCTAAAGCCAAATATTTGTCTCCGCAACATAACCAAATTAATCAGGTACATTGGTGGACTTAATGGACAAATTTGTGTATTTTAATGCATGGAGTGGAAAGTAAGAAGGGAATGATGATTTTTTTCTGTAGTTTAGCTCTGGATAAACTTATAAAATATAGACCAACTTTTCATATATCATAAATTCCTGACAGGCAACAACCTCTTTAGACGACAAAAGAAATGCATTTCCTTTGTATGCACATATCACAGGCCCAAACTTTCCCTCATAAGCCGTGCATATACGACTGATTAAACATCCCTCCATAAATGTCAGCAGTCTTCTTCCCTGTGATGAAGGGACACGGAGGAAGGAAGGGATGATGAGGGATCGAGGGGAGACAGAAAGTTTTAGATAGGGGACCTAATTAGGGAGCGCACAGCCCGGCCCGCGCTCCCCACTCCTAATGAGGAGTTTGTTATGGGCGCGGGCGGGCGCGGGCGAGCGCGTGTGTCACGGCGAGGCCGGAGTGGAAGACTGTAGACCGATGAGCAGATCCCCAGCGCAGTGTGATTCTGCACCTGCAAATCCCCAGCACATTGAAACCAGGCCTCGTTTGATGTGCTATTCTTTTCATGTCGAGGAACGGGAGGGACCGAGGAGCAGGGACCTAGTTGAAAAGAGGCAGGGGGGCTCGGGAGGAGTGCCGGGGTCTATTAGGCATTTTAATAATGTTAATTAATGAATAATAGGGTTTGTAATGAGCTACCGGCTGCATTTTATTCATCTGATTATCTTGCCAGCTCTCTAATTCTCTGCATGAGCACTGTCAAGGGAAGCAGCAATCAAGTGAAACACAAACAGGCACACGCACTTAGTTTCAAACACATACTGGCACACAAAGTTTTGCATGAACTGTGCTCACACCAAAGTGTTCAAAGGCAGAAAAAGGAAAAAAAAAAATCACTACAAACATGACCAATAAGAGTAGAGTTCACCGGGCAATGGTTTGGGCAACTCGTGTTCAGCCCCAGAGGGACTCCTGTGACCTCTCAGACTGTAGACCTCCTACACAGGAAATGAGTCACCAATTAAACCAAAGGCTGATCAGTGCACACATGCATGCAGTGATTCATTGAGACGCGGGCACTTTCTGCAAGGCTTTCGTTTACGCTCGCGTGATTTATAGGACATGAGCAGGTGGGTCTGTCTTTTTCTGCTTTTTTCCTCTCCTCCCCGTGGTGTCCACGTCCAGACTGAGAAGTGCATCTCTACTCTGTCTGTCTCTCTTTTACTCTCAGAGTCTTTAATCTTTTCTCCCTGTGGTTGTCATCTGCTCTTTCCCTCTGACGAGGCTGCTGAAGAGGCACTGAGCGGCCACTAGTGGGCCCCAGGAAGACATCCTCGCTCCTCTCACTGTCTCACAGCTCTGTCTGCCTTTGTCTCAGAAACACTCTTTTGGTGTTGGACGGTGCACTGAGTCCTGCTGCCAGAGACAATTCAATAAAAATACAATGGACTACAGCCACTAATTATGAAGACTTTGAAAATACAGCAGTGGCTTCAGATTGAGTCACTGTTTATTGATCTGCTTATTAGTGTAATAGCAAATGATAAGGGCCCGTTTACACAGACGGAGATCTTTGGGTGACCGTTGAGAGATCAGAAACTGACCCAATCATCTAAGCATGGTAGATGCATGAAAGGTGTGAATAAAAATCTGAGTCATTACCAGTGCAATGCCACTACTTTTGCAGTAACATGCTGTGTAACAAAATTATTGTTTAAAAATTCAGTAATGCATTACAGTTATTGAAATTTGATCAGATGTGTTACTCATCACTCTTTTTATTAATATGGATAGATATTTTTAGCGCAAATAAATGAATATACAAACTGACCCTACCGTTCCTGAGACATAGCCGTCAGTCGACGTGACCTGTTGCTGAGAGCCGAGTCTTCACTACTGAGCGGAGGAAAAGATGAAGCTACTTTATTTTTGTGGAAATAGACAGATTATTTTCCTTTGTCGCTGTTAAGGACAGCAGCATATTGGTGGGTTGCAAACTAAAGTGCTGGTTGAGACCTATTGCAATCTTGAGAAGTGCTTGAAAACAGCAACAAAGCTAGTGCTAAGTAACGGCTAGCTATGCTAACAACACCGTGTTAGTGGATCTGTGCTATCTGAACAGCCATGGCTGGATTTCAAGCACGGGTATGCATCTGGACAGTTTGTGACCCAGTAAGAATTAAACCGATTGATTGCCAGATACGTCACTATACACTGAAGACGTGATATAAGCATTTTCCATCAGACAGCTGAGACTGTGATCCACTGAAGTTCAGCTTCAACTTTATTCATTTATGCCCCCCAAAGGGCAATTTGTTTTGAAGTTGAAGTAACTGTAATTAGTTACTATTTTTTTAGTAACTTGCTGGTCTTTACTAGGGATGGGAGGAAATAATAATTTTTCTGATGCATCTTGATGCAGATTCTGAATCAATGCACGAATATCAAGATTCTGATTATTAAATGTTATTAATGATGTAATTAATTTGGCCGGAATGAAAAAGTTGGCACCCAGACATGCCCGGACTCTTTATGGGTGACACAAAAGAAACGAAATGGTGGAGTGGCGTATACAATTGGTGACCCTATTCATTAAAAGCAAACGTATAGCAGTACTTTGGCTTTTATGAAGTCAAAGGGGAAAAAAGACTTAGACAAGACCCACACTGTATGTAAGCTCTGTCAGACTAAACTGAAATATTTTGGAAACATGACAAACATGCAAAACCATATCACACGTTTCCACCCAACGGACAGAGAGAAAAAGCACAGTTTGGGCTGCCGCCGCCGACCAGAAGTCCATTGAGTAAGCAATGTCAAAACTTCCATATGCCTTGGAAAGGGCAAAGCGAATTACAAAATCTATTACCGCCTTTATTGCCAAGGATTTACGCCTGTTTTTCATTGCCAAGAACCAGGGCTTTTGCACTGTGATGCTGAGGTACAATGTCATATTTTGTGTAAAGCTGTTGGAAAGACTTTTCCCAGTCACCAACAAGTGTAAAGTGTGTGTGTGTGTGTGTGTGTGTGTGTGTGTGTGTGTGTGTGTGTGTGTGTGTGTGTGTGTGTGTGTGTGTGAGAGAGAGAGAGAGAGAGAGAGAGAGAGAGAGAGAGAGAGATTTGATTTTTAAAAGATCTTTAATAAACACACTTGTCCATCAGTCAATACAATTTCTATATCATGCTATGTTACACAGAAAATTAATCCCCCAAAAAACGCCCAAAAAAAAGCTGTCCATCATGAACTGAACAGAGGACATTCTCCAGGGACCAGAGGGTCCTGAAACCTTCCACATCCCCATTCCCCATAAAAAACTGAAAGTCCAGCCTGATTCTGGCTTTAAGTAGCCTCACAAATAAAATTTTGACATCAACATCATTCTCAACATTTTCAAGTTTTCTTCTCCGGCTTACATAGATAGCCAACTTTGCCTGTCCTAAAACAAAGTTCAGTAGTTGACACTTCTGCTTAAAACGACGATTGTACATAAAACCACAAATGAAAACCTGCTTAGAGAAAACTTCCTTAAAAATATGAAAAAGTTTTGTGAGAAGTTCAAAGAGGCCACTCAGGCGCTGACATTCAATAAAACAATGAAAAACAGTCTCCCTAGAGGAACAAAAAACACACTGATCACTGACACTGCTGTTAATCACAGAAACAAAAGCATTGACAGCTATAATACCATGCAGGACCCTCCACTGTAAGTCTCCATGTCTCTTAGGGAGAGGGGCTTTGTAAAGAGCCCTCCAGGCAGGCCGATGCCCTTTTCCTAGTTTAAAATAGGCTCTCCAAGGAGTGTCCACACAGGTGTTCAATCGGTCCTTGTTGAGTGCCATCACCACCAGTCTGTAGAGTGCCTTACCACTGGCTCCTCCAAAGTCCACACCAGTGGGAGCACAGAATGCCAGTAAGGAGCAAGGAGCGACGTCAAAGTCCATATAGAGCGTGAGAGAGGGAAAGGGGTCAGTGCTTTCTGGCTGCAGCGTGCCATTGCTAAAGTCCAAGAGTAGGGAGTGCTCAAGTCCATGAAGCTCCTGTTTCCAGTGTGCAAGAAGACCATCGATGAAACGAATCGACCTGACACCAAGATGAGCTGCTAAAGCTGAGGCGTTGTTGAGGCCAGGACCAGCCAGTTCCACCACTTGCTTCAGAGTGAGAATGTTCCTGGAACACAGCCTATCAAGGAAGGTCCTTCCAACTCCCGGCAGGACACCAAGGCGACCACCAAAAACCAGCGGCTCCCTCAACAACCAGTAGAGGGAATCGCATGGCCCTCTTTGTTTTTTAAAAAGAGTCCACACTGAAAAGAGACTGCGGTAAAAACTGGGTAAAGACAGTGCATTAGAGTTCTTAAAATCCATTAAAAACACAGGGAGGTCTAGCCCAAGCCCAAGGACTCTCTGTAAAATAACACAGGCCAAAGGCCTCCATACCAGGTCCTGGGGGCCCGTCAGCAGTCTCTGTATGAAAGTCAGTCTAAAAGCAGCACCTCTACTAGCTAAATGAATCACTCCTTGCCCCCCCTCCTCTTTGGGAAGAAATAACAGGGCTTGAGGAACCCAGTGGAGTCCACCCCCCCCCAAAAAAGTCCACCAAAACAGACTGAATTTTGGACAACATGAGGCGGTGCCACAGGGATGAGGAAACAAGATTATTTAAAATGAGCACTCTTCCTCTAAAAGATATTCTTGGCATTAGCCACTTCCACTTGTTTAGTCTCCCGTTAATCTTCTCTATGACCCCATCCCAATTTTTTTGCTCAAACTGCTGATTTCCAATAAAGACGCCAAGATACTTAAAACCTCCTTTTTTCCAAATCAACCCACCCGGCAGCGTAAGCTGATTTTCTAGTTTCTCCCCCACCATCAGAGCCTCGCTTTTTCCCCAGTTTATCTTTGCAGAGGAAAGTTGGCCAAAAAGATTGACACTCCTAACCAGAACGTCAGTGTCACTCTGCTTGTTTAGCAGAATGACTACATCATCTGCATAGGCCGACAGCTTGAACGTGGTGTCACAGCCAGGAAAAGTAACTCCTGATAGATCCCTTCTCAGGCAGTGAAGCAAAGGCTCTATGGCGAGGGAGTACAGCATCCCTGAGAGAGGGCAGCCCTGCCGAACCCCCCTCTGGACTTTTAAAGGGGCAGACAGGCCCCCATTTATCTTCAGCACACTCTCAATGTCACTGTACAAGACCCGTATCCTGGCTATGAAGCCTGGGCTGAACCCAAAAGCTGTTAAAACTGTCCATAAATATTGGTGTTCAACCCGATCAAACG
Organism: Pholidichthys leucotaenia; assembly: GCA_020510985.1. Classification (NCBI taxonomy): domain Eukaryota; kingdom Metazoa; phylum Chordata; class Actinopteri; order Cichliformes; family Pholidichthyidae; genus Pholidichthys; species Pholidichthys leucotaenia. The sequence goes on from CM035843.1 coordinate 98,017,101, forward strand.
CCTTTTCCTGGTCAATTGAAATCAAACCAGTTTCTACCGCCAATGAACCAGAGACCTCCAAAATATCCCGAATTAAAGTGACGTTGTCACTAATCAGCCTGCCAGGCACACAGTAAGTCTGGTCTACATGAATGAGCTCGCTCATCACCTTTCTCAGTCTTCGGGCCAGAGCTTTTGAGAGAATCTTGTAGTCTGTGCAGAGCAGAGAGACTGGCCTCCAGTTCTTTAGGCTCTGGAGGTCCCCCTTTTTCGGCAACAGTGTGATGATGGCCCTCCTGCAGGTCGTGGGTAGGGTCCCCCTTTCCAAGCTATCTTGGAGAACCTCCAGCAGGTCTGGACCAAGCAGGGGCCAGAATTCCTTAAAAAAGTCCACAGAGAGACCATCTATGCCTGGTGATTTTCCATTCTGGAGGCTCATTAGCGCCGTATGCAGCTCAGACAGAGACAGTGGAGCATCCAAGCCGGCAACAAGGTCCTCTGAGAGCACTGGAAGACCATCAAGGAAAACCTGGCCCAGTGCCGTGTCCTCCCTCCACTCTGCTCTAAACAATTCACTGTAAAAGCTAGCAGCGTGTTTCCTGATCTCTGCTGCTGTGGAGATTGTTCTCCCGTCATCGCCCAACAAGGAGTGAATGAGCTTTCTCTGTCCATTTTTCCCCTCCAGTCCAAAAAAGTACTGGGAGGGCGAGTCCATCAGAGCTACATCCATGTAGCGTGAGCGGACCAGAGCACCCTGTGCGGTGACCCCTAGCAAGCTAGCCAAGGCTGACCTTTTTGACTTGAGAGCCTCTAAGTGCTCCTGTTTTCCTGTAGAACTGAGCAACTCCTCTAGTTCTACCACCTCAGTCTCCAGAACTTTCAAGGATTGGGTCAAGCTACGAGTGACATTTTGAGTGTACTGTTGGCAGAGTTGTTTTATCTGGGCCTTACCAAAATCCCACCACAATTGGAGAGAACTAAAAGAGGGTTTTTGTTCCCTGTGTGACTTCCAAACATCATGAAAAACCTCTTTAAAAAACACATCATTTAAAAGTGTATTGTTAAAATGCCAAAAAGCACTCTTACACTTTACATTTTCAATAAACACAGAACAAAACAGCAGGCAGTGATCAGTGAAACCAACAGGACAGATACAACTATTTTTAAAAACACTCATTTGATGTTTAAAACCATAAAAACGGTCTAACCTAGCCATAGATAAAAGGTTATCTTTGACATGGCTCCAGGTGTACTGCCTCTGGTCCCCATGATGTGATCTCCACACATCGGCCATTTCATGTGTTTTCACCAGTTCTCTCAGCCTATTGGCAGAAGCAGGGTGAGGCTCCTGATGGTTCCTGTCTAGTCTGTGGTTTAATGTACAGTTAAAATCACCCCCCAGAAATAAAAAACTATTTGGATCACAGGACTTAACCGTATCCGAAAGCACGTCAAAGACCCTGATCCTCTCTGCTCTCTGTGTTGGCACATACACGTTTATAAAAACGAAGTTCACGTTTTCAAACTGTACCTTTAATAAGAGGAAATGACCTCTCACCACCTCTTCTACCTCATAAGAGACAGGCACACAACCCCTAGAGAAAAGTACAGCCACCCCCCCACTGCTACTGGATTTGTGGCTAAAAAAAATGCAGCCATCCCACTCTTTTCTCCAATGGCTCTCAATGTCCACAGTGCTGTGAGTCTCCTGGACCATCAGCACGTCAAGTTTCTTTAAATTAAAAAGCTTGTATAAAGAGGCCCTTTTTACATCATCCCTGGCCCCATTAATATTGAGAGTGCCAATTCTAAGGTGGGGCATTAAAAAGGATAAAAATAGGGTACAGTAAAAAAACACACACATAGCATAAAAGGGAAGAAACAAACTAAGAGTCAACATGACTGTTAGTAATTTGTGATTTCAGTTTGACAACCAGTTTCTTTAAACGAAAAATTTCCTGATCAGTAAAAGTCTCATTCCCATCATTCAGTTTCATCAGCTTGCGAGCTGATGCCACAAATAACTCCAGATCTGGAAAGTAATTTTCCACTTTCACAGCTCTGCTCCCCTTGGTCACCTGGAGAAATTGCCTAATTTTGGAAAAACAATAGGAGCTTTGCTCCTCCTGCGTCTGCATCATTTCAGACTCAGCTCCACTTTCGTCAGAGACGCTCTCATCTAGTAAATCTAACTTCCCAACCCTACTAGATTTAGCAGAGCTCTGTAAGTTTTCAGCACTTTTTCTTTTTTGTGCAGCTTTAAAAGGATCCTCTTCAGCAAAACTACATTCCTGCATTTCTTCATGAACTGCAACGTTTGTCATGCAGTGTTTGCTCTGTGTGTCCCCTACAGCCTCAAACCGCTCCTCCCCCGCCTGCAAAGTCTGTTCATTCACGTTCCTTCGTTTAACTGCACTTTTACTTACACCCTCCACCTGTTTACCCCGGGCGACAGGCTCGTCACAATGATCAGAGCTGCCGCCAGACAGAAATTCCCCACCATCACTGTTTGGGGGGGCAACTACCGCGCCCGCCGCGGCCACCCCAGCAGAGGCGGCCGCGGCCGCCCCAGCACAAGCGGACGCGGACGCGGACGCCCCCGCAGAAGTAGAAGCGGACGCGGACGCGGACGCGGACGCGGACGCGGACGCGGACGCAGCCGCGGCCGCGACCGCCCCAGCAGAAGCGGGCGCCGCAGCGGCATCCGCCGCACCGCATGTAGCGCTACCCTCCGGACCACCAGAAACAGCAGCGTCACCTTTCTTACCGCCAGTGCTCTTTGTGTTCGCCTTTTCAGGACATGACCTAATAAGATGGCCTTCTGCGCCACACGCAAAACACTTCATGGTTTCAGATGTTGCAAACACCAAGTAGCTAAAGCCGTCAATCCTGAAATTAAAAGACGCATTCAGTTCAGCAGAGCTGTCTTTCAACACCATGAAACACTGCCTCCTGTGACATACAACATGCTTCAGCAGGGGTGATTTACTACCCAGAGAGACCATTCTGATAGGGGACACAACCTGGCCAAAACGGGACAACTCTCTAATCAGCTGATCATTTTTAACGAAAGGAGGAGCGTTTGAGATGGTGATCCTCCTAGACGGATTCGCCAGCGGTAAAACGGGAGTAAAAGTGTCACCTAGGACCACTCCCTGTGCCACCACCTGATCAGCTTTTTCAGTCGAATCCAGAAAGATCACAATTGCGCTGTTCATCCTCGATGCTGATTTTATGCTGCCATGCCCAACCACCTGTCCTACAGCGAGGCTGGCCTCCTCCACAGAACAGGGAACTGTCGGGAGGATTCTCACACCATGACGCCGGGTTAAGCGCTCAAACTCCACACCACCATCAATCACCGGCATGATGCCGGCCGGGAAAAACCGGCAGCAGAAGCTACCGTTCCCCAACACACTCACTCCAACACTCACACCCCAACACACCCACACTCAACCCACTATATTAAACACACACACCTCAAACACACAAGATAGAGAAAAAGTTAGAAAATACAAAGTTTAAAGTACTCACTCGACACCACTCCACACCCCTGCTCCCACAAACGCCCACGCATGCGCACGAGAGAGAGAGAGAGAGAGAGAGAGAGAGAGATGACAACTAAGCTGACCCAGAGAAGGTTTTGGCTCTGTTTCTGCTTTCAAAAGACTTTTCTTCTCCACTGCTGCTGCTCATCACCGCTGGCTGCCTTCAGATGAAAATCCACAGAATAGCTATGTGGGACTATAATGTTCTGAATCAGGCTTTAGACAATTATGAATCAGTTTGTAAATCACTGGATTGAAAATGTACTTGTGCATGTACAGATTGGATCCCGGGGTCGACTTGGGGCGCTCACTTGGTCAGGGCTCCACTTGACCTGTTCCCGACACAGCTATCCCCATTCTCTACAGTGAGACCAAAGCCAAAGTCATGCTATCACGTGTGATGCATGGACATCCATTGCCACCGAATCATTTATAACGGTAACTGCACATGTTTGTGTAAAAGGTGAGTGGGATTTTGATACAGCAAAATGTTCTGGGTTTTTGGACTGAAGGATGCAGTTACTTGTTGGACATAGAATGCTATAAGTCTTATTTGTTAACATTCAGGATACTCTGAAGTCTGTGTTATAGCAGCAAATGTGCTGCTACAGTTACACTTTTCATGTTGGTTTTTTCAAACATTAAAAGATATTGGAAGTAAATTCATAGGCCATTTCAAATGCCTTAAAAGTCAGAAGTTGTCACAGAGGGGAAGGGGGAAAAAATCCTGAACTGAATAAAAAAGATGCATTGAGAACCGTAATCTTCTCATATCGTTGGGTGCCTAAAGATTCCCACCCCAGTCATTATACAAATACAGATTTCTGAGTTCTTCCTAAGTTAAAACTTAAGTGTCGCAGTGTTTTTAAGAATGAACGTGAACTTGTTTTCTTTGCATTATTTGATCAAAAAGCACATCTAAAAACAACATCTTTTTCGTTTCTGTAAATAAGTGCCGCAAATAATGATATTTTGACTTGGAATTTGGGTGAGTTTTCAGTAGGTTAGAGAATAAAACAAAATTGTTCATTTTACTCAAACACACGTACAATAGTAAAACCAGATAAAGTGACAATTTTGCATGGTCTCTTTGGCCTTTTTTCCACAGCTGTATATATACTGTATATATTTGAGAGGTTTCTAGGGCTCTTCTACCCCCTTTACACAGGGGTGGAGATCAGTGAAAGATGTAAAAATAGCCATATCTCGCAATGATCTTTCACTGAAATGTGATCTTTCACACTCAGCAATCATCAAGATCTCTCAATGACCTCCAGTGATCTCCACGTTCGCCATAGTTGAGAGATTGTTCTGACTCAGTCCAAAACAATCTCTCAACGATCACCAAAGGTAAGCAATCTCTCAACAAGCACTCAGTGAACTTTCAAGGAGCACACAATCATCTCATCGATCTCCCAGTGACCTCTCAGAGATCTTTCATCGTCCATTGAAAGATTGCGGAGAGATCACTGGGAGATCGATGAGATTGTTGAGAGATCACTTCCCTTTGGTGATCATTGCGAGATTGTTTTGGAATGAATCAAAACTTTGAGGACTGTGAAGATTATTGAAAATCCTTGAGAAAATCCTTGAAAGATCTTGGCAATTGCTGAGAAATCACTGAAAGATCGTTTGGAGATCTGAGCATTTTGTCATCACTCGGTGATCTCTCAGCAATCTTTATCCCTGAGCAAAGGGGGTATTACTCAACAAAACTACTTTTTTCCCCTCACAAAACTAATAAATTTGAGAAAGTCCAAAGATAAAGGGTTTCAAAAAGTAGTGGAAAAGTCCTTTTTGTCTATAGGGATATAAGTTGGACACTGTCATTTGGTCCACATCAAAAACACATGATCCACTCACACCTGGAGCACCTGACATTTCCCCTGCTAGCCCAATTCCAAGCCATTTCCAGCCCATCTCCCTTCACTTTCTATTGATTTGAAAATCAATACCAGCTCCAACAGAGCTGTCTGTGTGAAACAGTGTGCTACAATGAAGCTGCTGCTCTTCTTCTTCCCTTTTTTTTTTGGAGAAAAAGATTCCAAACTTCAACCAGGTACTGAATCGCCCACATTTCAAGCTGCATAGCGATGGAAATAAATTAACAAGGTCAATCTGGGCAACATTATCTACAGAGACTAAGAAAGTAAATCAACTAAAAAGCAATCATGGCGCTCTTCCTTCAGAGGGAGACCTGAAAGATTCCCAAAGCTGGCTCCATCTGTTTGCTCACTGCTTGTAATGAAGTTATCAGTGGGCGTTGCACTTCTATAAACCTCCATCCAGGACTGTAAAGACTCTCATTAAGCCCATCCTCATTGTCGGCGGCAACACAAAAGTCGGCCAACATTGTTCCCCTCTTTTCTTCCTCTGCTGCTCTTTCTGGGAGCTGGAGAACAAAAGGCTGCCCAGCTCCCAATCAGCGCCTCATGGAGGGGGGGATCCTGCTCAGGTCTTAATCAGTGCTCTGCTTAATAGAGCAACACTTCCCAAATATTATTAACCTCATCTGTCTGTATTAGGCCCTAATGGCCTCCCTCTCTGTATTGTCTTTGCAGCAGCTGGTAATGTACATATATATTAATCCACTCTCTCTTCTCCTTCGCCGAGAGATTGCGCAGCGCTCTCGGAACAAAACGGTGCCCTTCAGACAGCGAGGCAGACACAGGTTAGGAAGCCACTAATTAAATGTCAGACTTGACAGATTAAAATTATGAAATTTAAAATCTGCAAGTGGCTCTTTGTCATTGTCAAATTAGGGGCTGCACTGTGTGATGAAGGGGAAGGGGACGCGGCGCTCTAATGGATTGAAGGGGAATGCGCTTTAGCAGCAAGCAGCTCTCAGTGAATAAAGATTCGCCGCTTCTTGCCTCAGGTAAAACGGCTGCATGTTCAATTCCTCCACTGCTCTCCCAAGTCTGGAGGTTGGGTGGGGGAGGTCACTCCAGCGCTGCCAAGCCCATCCTGACCACTCCATTTAGATTTTTCATTCCTCTGGCAACACAAATACCTGGCCAGGAAACCCAGCGCTCCAGGAAAAGCTATTCCACCTTTGGCTTTCTGAAGGCTGCTTAAAGCACAATGTATGGAGACAATAGGAGTGACTGCTATCTCCTTCATGACCCGTTAAATCACTGGTGGGAAAATCAGCAAGGGGGAGCTGTATTTATGAGAATGTGCTCAAAGAAAAGTCAAGAAATTTTAAAAAAGAGGCTATTCATCCTGCAGCCTAAGTAGAAAGTGATTATGTTTGTTTGATTCAATAACACTGTGCTAACCACCCACACAGAGGCATAGTGTATGACATGAGAGTATTACTTTCTTACCTCTAATTCCCCACCAGGAGGTTTATTGTTAAAATTCCACAGATGATCTGTATATTGAGTAGATGAAATCGCTTTATTTAACCTGAAGCTCAGCGTAAGATCAGGCAGGAGTCATTCCAGACATTAACTAGAACTACTGTGGCTCTAAAGCCAAATTAGAGAAGTTTCTGTACTCTCATCCAATGTGTTCAAAGCACTTTCAGCTTTGACCGAAGTCTAAACACATTTGGTCTTGGCAAGGTCGAGGACACAGTCTAATAAAGCCCGCCATGACGCAGGGGCAGCAAACACTCAACAAGGATCAAAACACGGCAGCACGAGAAGTGACAAGATCCAATTAAATTTAATTACTCGAGCTGTAGTTTCATTTTAACTGACAGTTTTGATTAAGGTAAGAGGCACACACTTAAAGCTAAAAGCAGAGGCCAAATTGTATCAGAGTAACAGTATTAGGGTACAGTGAATATTGACAAGCTAATAGGGTTTAATTAAAGCAGGGCAAAGAGGAAGTTCAGTGATACAGGGGAACAGGAACGAAGGCTGAGTTCTGGTATGAGCTGCTGTGTGTGTGTGGTTGTGTGGATTAACACAAGGACTCAGAAGACTACACGTCAACGCTCTTGTCATCGCTTTTACAAAACTGTTCTCAGACAAGAAGGGTTCATCTGTAACAATAGACGAGGACCTTGTTTTTCAACCAGGAGTCCTTGAGAAAATGTTCAGGGGTCCTTCTTAATTGGTCCAAAAATTGCAAATAATTTGCAGTTGTTGTGCATGGGTTCTTGTAGTGGCTCTTCCATTTCAGTAAGTGGCATTATGAATGCGATAGTAATGGCTGCTATCTTCTTCATGTGTTTTACAGACCTTGTTAAGACATGTTTGAGGTCACATGACTAGATGAGAAACAGCGATGTATTATTATTTGAACAGGAAAGATTCAGCCGCCATGGTCGGGCGCACCAAAGGCTTTGTTAGCAGAGTGAGAGAGACACACCCAGATGTTGCTGTTATACACTGTTTTTTGCATCAAGAGGCGCTTGTTGCCAAGTCTTTGTCACCAGACCTAGCTCCTGTGTTGGTTGATGTCTTGCAGATGGTAAACTTTATAAAGACAAGACCTCTGAAAAGCTGCACATTTACTTCTTTATATGGGGAAATGTGAGCAGAGCATAAAACCTTATACTGTAGCTCCATATGGAGGTCCGGCAGTTGTCGCATAGCAAAGTGCTGGCCCTTGTGCATGAGCTCCGAGAGGAACTAAAAGTGTTTTTGACTGATGAGAAGTACGATGAAGTAAAGCTGCTTGCAGATGAGGAGTGGAGTACAAGGCTGGCATACCTGACAGATATATTTCAGCATCTAAATTAAACTGAGCAGACGAATGCAAGGCAAAGATGAAAACCCGTTCACAAGCACACCTCTTGCAAAACCATCTGGAAAATACCAACCTTGACATGTCCTGCAAGGATATCTGCTTTGCCTTCATCTAAACAGGCCCAAGTTTCACAATGAGTGGATATAAACTAATTACAAGATTAAATTGTCATTGCATATGTATGCTGTAATTGGCTACATGGTATCATTTTGTAAAAGTTTTGGTTGGTGAGTTTTTTTCAATGTACGTAAAAGGGGTTCTTGGCTTAAAGTGACACTCTGCCAAAAATTGAGTTTTCTTTCTTGTTAACAAGTCTGTAACGTGTTTTCTGACTTACAAGACATATCGAGCGAAACTTGTTTGTTTTTGCTGTGAAATTTTGGTTAAGACCTGCCCCCTAAAAAAGGCGAGTTTAGACAAAGCGTTTTTGGTGACGTAACTACACAGGTCCTTAGTGTTGAACCAATCAACACTCTCTGGCCTAAGTGATGTTAGCCTCCATTTAACAGTTAGCATTTCTGGACAGCTGCCTTGAAAACTTGACCCAAATTAAAATGAGTTTTACCATTAAATTGCTTTTAAGGACTGATGCAGTTTCAGTCATTATCCTGGGCCACCATGCCCTTCAACAAGTAAGTCTTTTTATCACAAGATTTATTCTGTTTAATGTAGCACTAGCCACTATTAGCCTTGTGGGATGTGGGTGGGCCTATTCACAGATACTGGTGTTTGAAGAAGGAGGAGGAAAAGTGAAAAGATTCTGACACGAAACTGCAAGACAATGAAAGTTTTTTTTTGTTTTTGTAGAACAAAGGGCATAAGATACCATTTTAGACAATAGAGATTTGTTTTTATAGGGGATTTATATCCACTGGAGTGCATCTTTAAAAGAGGTTGAAAAACACTGGACTAAGAAATGTCAATAAAATATATATTTTATGGTTAGAGTTAGGGAAATATTTAATCAAGGAATTTGTATTAAGGGGGAAAAGATTTAAGTTACTCTGTTGCTATCTCTGATGATTATCCTGCTCCAGAAGGATTTGTCTAGCATTTAGTTTTCTTACAGTGGGAAAGCTGTAGCTCTCAAAGTAGATATAAAGATCCTTGGGAGGGCACCTTAACAGAAATCTCTAGGTTAAACCAGTGAGCTTCAGTCAGGTTCAGCCGTGCATGACCTGTTCAGACCTCTATAAAGCAGCAAGAGCTCACCATAGCATGACCTACTTACAGACAACATCGTTACAACTTTCAGTCCTTAAGTTGCTGTTTCTCTGAAAAGCAAAGCGCACAGCTGTTACCAAATTAATGACGGTTAAGATGCCACTTTACAATAAAACTACGCTAATGAAGGATTTATAAAGTGGTGTCATGTTTCTGCCAACAGGCAGATAAGGGTTTAAAGGGAGGACTCAGGGTGCAGGCAGGATGGTGATGCAAAATGATAATTTATTAGCAGAACTCAGGAACCAAAGCAAAGCAGCACGTGGGCTGAAAACAAAGCAAAAGGCTAGGCCAGTCAAAATACTAAACTAAGCAGGACAAAACTCACGTATACACTCAGGGAACGTGGTGTGGATGCGTGGCAGGGTAAAGACGGCGATGACCTCTTAATGAAACAAAGACACAGACTCATATGTAGGGGAACTCATAATTGGGAGACACAGGACAGCTGGGAGAGCAGTCAAGGGCTGAACAATGCACACATGAGGGAGAATGGCTATGGGTACAGAAACATGAGGAGCTGGGTTTTGCGTTGTTATTGGGACATATTATTGTGTGACACAGGTGGTGGCTCCACCTTTCTGGTTCTGCTGCCACCTGGGGTATAAGAGAACTATGAAGAAGGTCTCTTTGACCTCACCTCTGCCTAACGGGAGCGCTTGTACTGTGAGAGTGAGTGAACAATAAAGTCATGTTCAGTTCAACGTCCAGCCTCATCCTTGGTTCTCGTTTACCGACATAACATTTGGCGATGAGGATAAAAGTATGGACGCAGGAGTTGCTACTATTTGGCCATTTTTGGAGGTTCCTGGTGAGCCACCAGTCCCTTGCGCGAGGTGGTTTGCCGCATTCCAAAATTATTTGGTGGCATTGAACCTTGGTAAACTGGAAAAGTTGCAGGCATGGGCACTGTTGGTTCACAACTTGGGAGTGGAAGGACAACGTATCCTTAGTACCTTGGGTGACAGTGATAGCTTTGAAGACGTGGTTGAGCTAATGGCGCAACATTTTTGCGCCCTGGAAGACGTCATCGTCCGGCAGATTCAGTTTCGGCAGAACCACCAGCGGACTGGCAAGTCAGTGCTGCGGTATGTTGCAGACCAATGTCAGCTGGCCGGGGACTGCCAGTTTGGAGCATTAGAGGAAGAGATGGTCCGTGACCAGTTGGCGGAACATACCCTTTGCTCGGCAGCGAGGTTGAAGCTCCTCACGCACTCGGGTGAGCTGATGTTAGCCATGGCCATCGAGTTAGCTCAGCAGTGTGAAGCAGCAGACAAGCTATTACGAGAGCTCAGTGAGAGAGCGGCACTTTGCCATTTTGAATCACAGTCGACTGCGCAGGCAGTGGACCCAGACAGCGACGATGGCGTGAAGGATGAGGAGGAAAACGCAAATGCTGTGAAGATAAGGTCTTTCCCGGGATTGCCAAAGTGTTTGGGTTGTGGGTCCACCAAGCACCATTATAAAGCTAGAGAGTGTCTGGCAAGAGGAAAACGCTGCGGCAAGTGCAGACTCCTGCATCATTTTGCCAGGGCATGTAATAGGTTTGAGCAAAGGGACCGAAGATGCAATGTGGACCCCCCCCCCCCCGCTCCAATTCCCACGGTCATGCACACCATTTCCCTGAGCACCAATGGTCGTACCTACTGTATGGTGGAATTGGACGGGGTGGCGGTGCAGCTACTGATTGACACAGGTGCGGTGAGGTCTGTGCTGAATTGGTCTATCGTTAGGAGTTTCTTCCCATATCACAGAGTAAGAGGTCATTCAGCGTCGCTTTGTGGGTATGGTGGAAGAAGATTGGCCACAGTGGGATCGGTGGAACTGACGGCTAGGTACAAGTCGGCAGAGGTGTCCAACCTGAAGTTTGTAGTGACTGCCTGCAGTGAGAATGTTATGAGGTGTGACCTCTTTTATGGATTGGGCTTCATCATCACCAGCAGCGTTGGAGAGGAGTGGTCGGGCCGTGGTTTGTGGGACTGGCCGGTTCCGCGAGCGATGGACGATGCTGTATGGGACGAACCGTGGCCTAGTATTCTGGACGATGAGCAGGACCAACCCCACCCAGGGCCATCGCGGGAGGGTCCCGATGCCAGTGCCCAAGTAACCCTAGCTGAGGGAACTGGGCGGCGCGGTGGGATGCCCATGATGGCGGGTAGAGCCGAGTGGATGACACATTCTACTCCTGGAGTTTGGCTGGAAGGTACCAAGGAGCAAGGGGTTACAATGGCTTCGCCAGCAGCGAAAATTAAAGTGAGCCGGGCAGGACCGGCTGGCACGGTAAAACGACGTGCCAAACAGGGACATTGGAAGCCAAGTCGGGCTCCTCTGGGGGTCGCAGATGTGGTCCCGCCCAGAGAGGAAGTCCAGTCGAGAGGTGTTCGAGGCAAACGCTGATGGCAAGGTGACCAGGGGCGGCTGCAGGTGGTGGCTGTTGGGGAGGATGGCTATCTTCAGCTGTCTGATGGCTCATGAAGGCACCCCCACGAGTTGCAGCACGCCAAAGAGGAGAAGGAGGTGTTTGGGCTTCGACGTGGGTCATCCCCGGGTGCGAAGAAAAGAAGGTGCTCTGGAGGGGAGATGTCTGATGGGTTTCCAGGGGGTGGCTCCTTTACTGGGGCAGATTGATGGTTGGGCAATGTGTTTATTGCATGATGTTGGAATGGGGGGATAACCGGGTTGTATATTAATTTTGTTAATGGGATTGTTTTGAGTTTTTTACTGTTTATTTTAGGAACACAGCAGTTTTCTGTTTAATGGACTGTGTTTTAGTGGAGACGGCAGAATCATCCGTCTAGCCGTGTGGGGGTGGAATGGTAGTCCACCTGTTCCCCCCTAGCTTTAGTTGTTTTGTGTGTATGTTTTAAGCCTTCAGATATTTTTGTTCAGTTTTAGCGCATGATTTGGGTTTCAAATTGGGGAGGATCTCGATTGTATGTGTGTGTTTTGGACCATTTTTGAAGGGGTGGGGGGGTGTTGTGTTGTTATTGGGACATATTATTGTGTGACATGGGTGGTGGCTCCACCTTGCTGGTTCCGCCGCCACCCAGGGTATTAGAAAGCTGTGAGGAAGAGGGGCGGTCTTTTTGACCTCACCTCTGCCTGACAGGAGAGCTTGTGCTGTGAGAGTGAGTCAACAATAAAGTCGTGTTCAGTTCAATGTCCAGCCTCATCCTTGGTTCTCGTTCACCAACTTAACACTGGGGACAATAGGGAGACAGATACACACACCGGACCATAATACTGACAATAAAGACAAACACGGGATGAGCACAGCAGACCAGGGGAAACACACAATGCAAATAATACTTACAATAGTTATCACAATTGCAAAAGACAACTACAAAACAACAACAGTGGATGACATGACATGACAATGATCGGCGAACACAAGGACACTTAATAATAATGATAATAATAATAAGGAAAACAATGATCAGAATAACCATAAAGCCAATCCTGACATAATCCCCTTTTTAAAGGGTGGATTCCAGACACCCCTAAAAAAACATAACACCAAAACGGGCGGGAGGAGGGGGACAAGGCACAGTGGGAAGAAACAAAATACAGGAATCACACAGAGCAGGAAAAAACCCCAAAAATGTCCATCAGGTGGTCTCTTAAAATTCACAGGCCCACTGGACTGGGGAACAAGGTACAGTGGGGAAAAAAGTATTTAGTCAGCCACCAATTGTGCAAGTTCTCCCACTTAAAAGATGAGAGAGGTCTCCAATTTTCATCATAGGTATACCTCAACTATGAGAGACAAAATGAGGAAAAAAAAATCCAGAAAATCACATTGAAGGATTTTTAATGAATTAATTGGTAAATTCCTCAGTAAAATAAGTATTTGGTCACCTACAAACAAGCAAGATTTCTGGCTCTCACAGACCTGTAACTTCTTCTTTAAGAGGCTCCTCTGTCCTCCACTCGTTACCTGTATTAATGACACCTGTTTGAACTCATTATCAGTATAAAAGACACCTGTCCACAACCTCAAACAGTCAGACTCCAAACTCCACTATGGCCAAGACCAAAGAGCTGTCAAAGGACACCAGAAACAAAACTGTAGACCTGCACCAGGCTGGGAAGACTGAATCTGCAATAGGTAAGCAGCTTGGTGTGAAGAAATCAACTGTGGGAGCAATTATTAGAAAATGGAAGACATACAAGACCACTGATAATCTCCCTCGATCTGGGGCTCCATGCAAGATCTCACCCCGTGAGGTCAACATGATCACGAGAACGGTGAGCAAAAATCCCAGAACCACATGGGGGGACCTAGTGAATGACCTGCAGAGAGCTGGGACCAAAGTAACAAAGGCTACATCAGTAACACACTACGCCGCCAGGGACTCAAATCCTACAGTGCCAGACGTGTCCCCCTGCTTAAGCCAGTACATGTCCAGGCCCGTCTAAAGTTTGCTAGAGAGCATTTGGATGATCCAGAAGAGGATTTGGAGAATGGTCAGATGAAACCAAAATAGAACTTTTTGGTAAAAACTCAACTTGTCGTGTTTGGAGGAGAAAGAACACCATACCTACTGTAAAGCATGGGGGTGAAAACATCATACTTTGGGGCTGTTTTTCTGCAAAGGGACCAGGATGACTGATCCGTGTAAAGGAAAAAATGAATGGGGCCATGTATAGTGAGATTTTGAGTGAAAACCTCCTTCCATCAGCAAGGGCATTGAAGATGAAACGTGGCTGGATCTTTCAGCATGACAATGATCCCAAACACACTGCCCAGGCAATGAAGGAGTGGCTTCGTAAGAAGCATTTCAAGGTCCTGGAGTGGCCTAGCCAGTCTCCAGATCTCAACCCCATAGAAAATCTTTGGAGGGAGTTGAAAGTCCGTGTTGCCCAGCGACAGCCCCAAAACATCACTGCTCAAGAGGAGATCTGCATGGAGGAATGGGCAAAAATACCAGCAACAGTGTGTGAAAACCTTGTGAAGACGTACAGAAAATGTTTGACCTCTGTCATTGCCAACAAAGGGTATATAACAAAGTATTGAGATGAACTTCTGTTATTGACCAAATACTTATTTTACCGAGGAATTTACCAATTAATTCATTAAAAATCCTTCAATGTGATTTTCTGGATTTTTTTTTCTCATTTTGTCTCTCATAGTTGAGGTATACCTATGATGAAAATTGGAGACCTCTCTCATCTTTTAAGTGGGAGAACTTGCACAATTGTTGGCTGACTAAATACTTTTTTCCCCACTGTAAGTCAGGGGGCCGACCCAGGTTCATGGGGCCCCAAACCAGAATGCAAAGTGGATTGGGTGGCCTGCCCAGGTCCCTAGGCCACCAGATTGCAAAACAAGGTGGGTCAGGGGACCTTCCAAAGTTTATGGGCCCCAAACTGGAATGCAGGGCAGATCTGGTGGCCTACCACTGTCCTTAGGCCACCAGATCATGAAACAAGGTAGGTCAGGGGGCCTCCCAAAGTTCATGGGCCCCCAGACCAGTGAGCAGGGTTCGTTGTGAGCAGTGGCAAATCTAGACTATGACTGCTGCACAGCAGCGAATCCAGACGATGACTGCTGCACAGCAACGGATCCAGACGATAACTGCTACACAGCAGCGAATCCAGATGATGACTGCTGCACAGCAGTGAATCCAGACGATGAGTGCTGCACAGCAGCAAAACCAGACGATGACTGCTTCACACCGGCAAAACCTGACGATGAAAGATGATCAACAACGAGCCCAGGCGACTCGGGCTGTAGGACCTCAAACCCAGCTGCTTGGGGATCCATCCACGACACAGCCACCTCAGACGGGGAGGAAGCGACAAACACCGGGTCACTATAACTGGTGGCAGTTGAGCCCGGTGGGGAGAACTCAGGAGTAGATGGCAGCTGCAACTGGGTCTCCTTGCCAAGAGTAACGCAAGACCTCTCTAATACTGATATAATAAATACAAAAAAGAGGACTTGCCTTAACTCTTGCTTCACCACCGACCATGACTCTGGTGACTCTGCTGCTGCAGCCCAAGCAGTAGGCATGATGGCAGGCAAAACCTCAGACATGGTGATAGGCGAAACTTCAGGCGTGGTGACAGGCGAAACTTCAGACGTGGTGACAGGCGAAACTTCAGACGTGGTAACAGGTGGAGCTACAGGCATGCTGACAGGCAAAGTTGCAGGCGTGGCGACCGACAAAACAGCAGACATGGCATTAGGCGAAACCGCAGACATAGCAAGAGGCGAGGCTGTGGACATGGTAGGAAGCGTGATCGCAGGCATGATGTCAGGCAAAGCTGCAGACGTGGGGGCAGGCAAAACTGCAAGCAGGGCATCAGGTGAACCTGCAGGCGTTGCATCAGATGAAACTGCAGGCATGGCAAGAGGCGAGACTGTAGACATGGTGACAGGCGAAAATACAGCAGAGAGACAACGTGGAGCTGGTACTGGCAGTGCAGAGTGATGTGGAGCCAGTACTGGTGGTGCAAAGTGACGTAGAGCCAGCATTGGAGATGGAGAGTGATGTAAAACCAGCACCGCAACAGCCATAGAAACTGGCATTGTGGCTGCTGTGGGAGCCGGCATGAACCTAGATGAAGCACCAGGCGAAATACCAGACCTGGCTGTCGATGGCTGTGAGTGCTCCAAGATGGATGAGCAGTGCTGGAGCAGACGCTGAGGAACGCCAAGGATGTGTGCTGTCCTCCAGCCCGTGGAGTGCCTGCTGAGCTGGGAAGAGGCCAACTGGAGTTGGGGTGGAGGGGTGGCGTCTCCCAGAGCTCTCCTTCCACCCGGGACCACCAAACGCCAAGCAGGATCCCCCGGAATTGCTCCCTCTCAGCGGCGGACATCTCCCAAGGAGCTTGTAGGGTATCAGGCTGCTGCTTGGGAGGCAGAGATGAGGCTGGTGAAGCTGGCGTTCAAGCTGGAGCATGGTGTGGTGGGAGAGACGCCGGAACCTGGGACGCTTCTTTGTTGGCACAGGTTGTGGCATTGCCAGTAAGTTTCTCACCATCACACAATATATTTGCCGGAGCATCGTGATAAAATGTAGCAGCTCATTCAGGTCGGGGTAGTGCTGCAGGCTGGGGAATGCCTCCATTACCCTGGCCACAGCGTTCAGGCAATCCAGTGCCTTCTCCAGTTTGGGGGAGGTGCGGGCATCTGAGACAAAATCCTCAATTAGCTGAACTGCCCACAACTCGTCCACGTTGGCCCCTCTGGCCACCAGCCTCCTCCTGCCTGCTGAGTCCAAGTATGGAGAGGTCATACTGTCGTGTTTCTGCCAACAGGCAGATAAGGCTTTAAAGGGAGGACTCACAATGCAGACAGGCTAGTGATGCAAAATGATAATTTATTAACAAAACTCAGGAACAAAAGCAAAACAGCGCGTGGGCTGAAAACAAAGAAAAAGACTAAGCAAGGCAAAATATTATACTAAGCAGGGCAAACTCACATAGACACTCAGAGAACGTGGCATGGATACGTGGCAGGATAAAGACGATGATGACCTCTCAACAAAACAAAGACAGAGACTCGCATATGTAGGGGAACTCATAATTGGGAGACACAGGACAGCTGGGAGAGCAGTCAAAGGCTGAACAATGCACGCAACAGGGAGAATGGCTATGGGTACAGAAAGGAAGTCCTATGTTGTGTATGTGTGTATACATTTATGCGTGCCTGCATGCATAGTTGTATGTATGTCTATATGTATGTGTAAATGTGTGTGTGCAATGGAAGGGGGGGAGGGCATCTCTTTATACTCCACTGTTTGTTCAGTAAGGTTGTGGAGCAAGGAATGAAGGAGTACTTGTGTGCCATGACAGACAATGATTGGGGAACACAAAGAAACTTAATAATGATAATAACAATAATAATAATAATAATGATAAGGAATACAAAGATCAGAATAAACTTAAAGCCGATCCTGACATAATTCCCTTTTTAAGGGGTGGAGTCCAGACACCCCGAAAAAAAAACATAACACCAAAACAGGCAGGAGGAGGGGGACAAGGTTTGTGGGAAGAAACAAAATACAGGAATCATACAGAGCAGGAAAAAAAACCAAAAATGTCCATCAGGCGGTCTCTTAAAATTCACGGGCCCACTGGACTGGGGAACAAGGTAAGTCAGAGGGTCAACCCAGGTCCATGGGGCCCCAAATCAGAATGCAAAGTGGATTGGGTGGCCTGCCCAGGTCCCTAGGCCACCAGATCGCAAAACAGGGTGGGTCGGGGGACCTTCCAAAGTTTATGGGCCCCCAAACCGGAATGCAGGGCAGATCTGGCAGCCTACCACTACCCTTAGGCCACCGGATTGTAAAACAAGGCAGGTCAGGGGGCCTCTCAAAGTTCATGGGCCCCCAGACCAGTGAGCAAGGTTTGTAGTGAGCCAGCGGACCAGGGGAAACACACAGTGCAAATAATACTCATAATAGTCATCACAGTTACAAAAGACAACCACAAAACAACAACAGAGGATGACATGACATGACAGACAATGATCTGTCATGGTTGCCCCTCCGGAGCTTAAGGACAGACTCACTCGCTGGGCAACACCTAAACATATTTATTAAACAAATAAACACAGCGCAGGGGATGAACAGAAAAATAAAGCCATAACGGCCGAAAACTACATGGATTGAACGTGACAAATAATAAAAACTCCAGACCTACAGTCATGTGAAAAAATTTGGACAACCCTTTAAATATTCCGTTCTTTATTAAAAAATGTTCACATATCTATGTCTAACCATGTTTTTGTTTATATTTGCATTTTTTAACATTTATTTTAGCCATTTTAAGTGGGAATGAATGTGGGGGTATCCTAAAAAAGATGAGGGTGGCCTAATTTATTATTATTATTTAGAATTACATTTTACAGAAAATTTGAAAAAGTCTTTAATTCATTTTTAATTGTTTAGTTGTATTACATGGATCTTCCAATATTTTTAACATTGATATTCAATATCCATATGTCCAAATAAGTTAAAAACAAACAAACAAACAAACACACAGGCTTATACAGGGTGTCCTAATTTTTTCACATGACTGTATGATGGAGACTGACGAAGACTTCCTGCTGAAGGCAGCACATGAGGTGTACAAATAGGGCTGACACTGATCAGCAGACGAGGCATAGCCGTCAACAGTTAACAACAGAAGACCAAATGACTGAGAAACAGAATGAACTGAGAACGCTGTTATACCAGTATACAACAAAATGATGAGTGAGACAGGAACAAAGATAGTTCTAATGAAAACAATAATGACAACTGAAAGGAAGCATAACTTAAAGAGTGGGATATGTTTGCACTATGTCCCCTTATGAGAGTGTCCCCCTCTTCAGGGCAGATCCCAGATGACCCCAAACAAACACAACAGGACCCTCACCGAGTGGGTGGTTGAGAAAAAGGCCTGGTGGGCCATAACAAACACCTTCCCTCCACCCAGTCCAAACACCCAGCCCATCACTACGGTACCCCAATTCATGACCCCAAAGTTCAACACCAAGCGGGTCAGGTGGTCTTCCAGATTCCCAGGGCCACCGAACTGGAGAGCAAGGCGAGTCAGGGGGCCTATCCAAGTCCATGGGACCCCAGACCAGAGCACAGAGCGAGTCGGCTGGTCTTACAGAGTCCCTAGACCACCAGACCGGAAAACAAAACAGTTCATGGACCTCAAGATCTCTGAATATAACCAGTCAGGTGGTCTCACAGAGTCCCAAGGCCACCAAACCAGAGAGCAGAATGGAGCCAGAGATAACTGTAAGGACGCTTCAAACTCTGGTGAAAATAACATGGAAATTTTAAACTGAGGAGATGACAACACTCTCACAGTGGTTGTCTGTCTCTCTGTGTTGGCCCTGCGATGGACTGGCGATCTGTCCAGGGTGTACCCTGCCTCTCGCCCAAAGATGCTGGGATAGGCTCCAGCCCTCCCGCGACCCGAAAAGGATTAAGCGGAAGAAGATGGATGGATGGATGGATGGAGACAACAACAAAGAACCCCCAAACTCAGGAGATGATAATATGAAAACTTTAGGTTAAGGAGATGATTTTTTTTTTTTTTTTTTTTTTTTTTTTGTGACTTATTTGTACCCGTAGGTAGACTTGGTTTGCAGTCTGGTGACAAGCCCCCGGCTGCTGGTCGCTGCGTGCGCGAGCGCCCTAAACCTACATGTTTTTGGTGTGCGGGAGGAAACCGGAGAAATCCCGGAGTAAACCCACGCAACACGGGGAGAACATGCAAACTCCACACAGCTCACTGTTGGTCGGGGGCTGGGATCGAACCCACGATCTCATGATCCCCGCAGTCCCCCGGCCGAGGGTAAAACTGTGCTGCCACAGTGCTAAACCACTGCGCCACCGTGCAGCCGATGATAGCGTGGAAACCTTAAACTCTGGAGACGTCATGGATGCCTCATCCTCAGAAGGTAACTCAGGGGTTCTTTGCTCTGAAACAGACACACGAGCATCATCCTCATCGGAAAGTGACATGAAAGCCTTACCCTCAGACACTTCACCCTCTGGAGAAGACACCAAAGAACCTTTAAACTCTGAAGGTAACATGGGAATTTTACCCTCAGGGGCTGGCAATAAAAAAATCCTCACCCTCAAGGGATGACAACATAGATCCTTTATACCCAGGGGTAACTCGGGAGGTTTAACCCCAAATAACAACATGGCAATCCCAAACTCAGGGAACGATGACACAGACATACCAATCCCAGGAAGTGTCAACATGGAAACCTCAACCTCAGGAGATGTCAACATGGACATTTTTACCTCAGAAGGTGATAACATGGACATTTTAACCTCAGAAGGTGATGACGTACAACAGGGGTGTTTAATCATGTGCCATGGAGGGCCGAGATCCTGCGGGTTTTCTCTTCTACCCTGCCTCTTCAGGAGGTGTTTTCACTTATCAGCAATCAGTGGGAAGAAATTCAGTGAAATCTGCTGTTGAAGACACTGGTTGGAGGTAAAGCCTGCAGGGTCTTGGCCCTCCATGGCACATGATTGGACACCCCTGATGTAGAGGCTCCAAACCCAGGATCTAACATGAGAGCCTTGAGCTCAGGGGGTAATAACATTAAAGTCTCTTGCTCAAAAATGCATGACTGAAGCGCGCTGACCTCAGGATGAGACAGCTGGAATGCGCTGACCTCTGGATGAGATGGTTGGGGTGCATTGACCTCAGGGTGAGATGATTGGGGAGCGCTGACCTCTGAACGAGATGGTTGGGGTGCGCTGACCTCTGGATTAGATGGCTGGGGAGCGCTGACCTCTGGATCAGATGACTGAAGCGCGCCGACCTCATGTGCTCATGGTTTGGGTGCGCTGATTCCCAACTGAAATGGCTGGGGCGCGCTGACCTCAGGCTGAGACGGCAGGGGCACATCCAATCCAGATGCCCAGGAATCCTCCTCCGACGCAATCACCTCGGACAGGGAGGAAGAAGTACAGGTTGAAGCAGACATCACATCAATACAGTCAGCAGAAGAGCTCAGGGAGGAGAGCTCAGAAGCTGATAGAGACTGCAACTGGGTCTCCTCACCAAGAGTAAGACAAGACCTCTTTAATACAGATGTTAGGAAAAAAAAAAGAGGACTTGCCTTAACTCCTGCTCTTCCACTGGCGAGGAACCTGATGACTCTGCAGCTGGAGAGGGGATGACCACCACAGGAGATGCTGAAGAAACAGCAGGTGAGACAGTCTCTGCAGGGGCGTGCATGTGAGGTGAAGCAGTCTCTACAGGGGCGTGCACGTGAGGAGAAATGATCTCTGCAGGGGCGTGCACATGAAGAGAAACAGTCTCTGCAGGGGTGTGCACATGAGGAGAAACAGTCTGTGCAGGGGCGTGCGCCTCAGACGAAGAAGGAAAAACACAGGTGGCTGACATACCAATATCAGAAAAAATGGCAGCAGAGACAGGCGGCAGAGGCTCAGCGGTAATTGGTGGCTGCCACTGTGAACCCCCATCTAATAGCAGGCAAGACCCGCCCCCCCCCCCCCACCCGCCAATAGGTGTAATAGAAGGAAAAGGTACTTGCCTGGCCTGCTCTGCAGCTTCAGAGGTCACCCTTGGCGATCCCGAAGAGAAAACAGTTGTGGGCAGGAGCACCAATGCTGAAGGTGGTGGAGCCGACACTGCAGGCATGATGATGGGTGAAGCAACTGCGGTGGAAACCTCATGCGAAGCTGCATGCTTAATGACAGGTGAAGCCGGTGTGAGCGCCATGGAGAGAGTTGGAGCAGGAGCGGAGCATAGAGACGTGCGCAAAAGAGTCAAAGAACGTCTCACAGATGGCACCGGGTCCCGTAATGGCAAAAACAGGGGACGCTCTGTCATCGGCACAGATTTCAGCGTAAATAGCAATCCCTTCTCTTGCGCACGACGTGGCGGCTGGACTGGCAGATGGCGTAAGGATGAGGATAATGTCGGGGTCAGGGGACGTTGTCTCGTCGGCACAGACTCTTGTCTCATCCGGGGTGCTTTCCTCCAACCCGAAAAGCGGCTGCGGAGCTGGGGAGGGACAGGCTGGAACTAGTGGGTGGGAAGAGGCTGAAGTCGGAACTGCGGCTGGAGAGGAAACCCTTGTCTCTGGCAAGTCGAAGACAGTCAGCTCCTCCATTTCTGGCGTGAAGGAGTACTCATCTGACCGCAGCAACTCAAGGAGGAAAGTTGGAATGTTTTCCCTCAGATGGGGCTTCGCTGCCACTAGCTGGAGAGTGCTCTCCCATGCAGTGCCCCTCCATACCGCATTTTATTCTCCCTCCATCCGCAGGAAAAGCTTGTACCACTCTCCCAGCTCCCTAATGAAGTCTCGCAGCTCCTTGTGGCAAGCAAGGTCCTTGGTCGTGGAGCTCAGGGAAGCGAAGATAGGAAGCTCCCATATCCAGGGATGGGAACGGATGTCCGCATTTGCCTTCATCAGTGCTGCGGCAGCCTCCCAATGCTCCGCAGCTTCTTCAGGATTAGAGCTGCATCGCGCAGCGGTCACACAGTCCAGCACCTGATAAACAACGCGAAGTTGCTCCATTCTCCATGTCTTCCTTTCTTTGCTGGTTTCGCCCACTGAGTCCTTCTTTGAGGGCATCTTACTGTCATGTTTGCCCCTCCAGGGCTTAAGAACGGACTCACTCTCTGGGCAACGTCTAAACATATTTATTAAACAAAAGAACACAGCGCAGGAGATGAACAGAAAAATAAAGCCACAATGGCAGAAAACTACATGGATTGAACGTAACAAATAATAACTCCAGACCTATGATGGAGACTGACCAAGACACCCTGCTGAAGGCAGCACGTGAGGTGTACAAATAGGGCTGGCACTGATCAGCAGATGAAGCACAGCCGTGAGCAATTAACAACAGACGACCAAATGACTGAGAAACAGAAAGAACTGAGAACGCTGTCACACCAGTATACAACAAAATGATGAGTGAGACAGGAACAAAACTAGTACTAATGAAAACAATAATGACAACTGAGAGGAAGCATAACTTAAAGAGTGGGTCATGTTTGCACCATGTCCCCTCATGACACGATCAGGGAGCACAAGGACACTTAATAATAATAATAATAATGATAATAATAATAATAATAATAATAATAATAATAATAAGGAAAACAAAGACCAGAATAAGCATAAAGCGTGGGCACAGACAGTCCCTGGGCATGCACTGATCCTGACGAGGTTATAAGCAGTGTTGGGCAAGTTACTAAAAAATAGTAACTAATTAAGTTACTAAGTACTTCTTTTCAAAACTAATTGAGTTACTTTACCAATTACTACATGATTAAAATAACTAGTTACTTGGAAATGTAACTTTCACGTTATTTTTAAATGCATACTTAAATCATCTTGCACACATAGCAAGGTAATTTAATTAATGGATTACATTACGGGTTTATTAATGTCAGGCTGAAAACAGACTGTTTCAGACAGAGCTTTTAGAACATGTTCAGTTTGCTTCATCCTGCCTTGACAGCTCTTATTGTGGGAAAAATCTGAAAAAAATCAACATGATACAGTGGGGCAAAAAAGTATTTAGTCAGCCACCAATTGTGCAAGTTCTACCACTTAAAAGATGAGAGAGGTCTTCAATTTTCATCATAGGTATACCTCAACTATGAGAGACAAAATGAGAAAAAAAAATCCAGAAAATCACACTGAAGGATTTTTAATTAATTAATTGGTAAATTCCTCAGTAAAATAAGTATTTGGTCACCTACAAGCAAGCAAGATTTCTGGCTCTCACAGACCTGTAACTTCTTCTTTAAGAGGCTCCTCTGTCCTCCACTCGTTACCTGTATTAATGGCACCTGTTTGAACTCGTTATCAGTATAAAAGACACCTGTCCACAACCTCAAACAGTCAGACTCCAAACTCCACTATGGCCAAGACCAAAGAGCTGTCAAAGGACACCAGAAACAAAATTGTAGACCTACACCAGGCTGGGAAGACTGAATCTGCAATAGGTAAGCAGCTTGGTGTGAAGAAATCAACTGTGGGAGCAATTATTAGAAAATGGAAGACATACAAGACCAGTGATAATCTCCCTCGATCTGGGGCTCCACGCAAGATCTCACCCCGTGGGGTCAAAATGATCACGAGAACGGTGAGCAAAAATCCCAGAACCACATGGGGGGACCTAGTGAATGACCTGCAGAGAGCTGGGACCAAAGTAACAAAGGCTACATCAGAAACAAACAGATTTGCCCACTGTTTGTTCTGAAGCTGAATGCTTAATGTATGCAGACGACACGGTTTTTTTTGTTCATGGTCGCTCCAAAAACACTGTTGCTGCTAAACTTAGTAAAACAATGTCCTGTGTCACAACTTGGTTGCAGGAGTGCTGTCTACAGTTAAATGTTTCTAAAACTGTAGGCATGTATTTCACTAAAATAAATAGAGTGTCACCTGACCCTGACATACATGTTAATGGAGGAAAAATACAAATTGTTAGCCAATATAAATATCTTGGGTTAATAATAGATTCACAGCTTTCCTTTAAAGCCCATATTGCTAAATTGTGTAAAAAAATCAAGTTAAATCTTGCAAATTTTCGTGCAATTCGAAATGAAATGTCAACTGAAGCTGCAAAAATATACTTGCATTCAATGATTCTGAGTCACTTCAACTATTGCCTAACTAGCTGGTCCCAGGCGGGTTTGAGTGCAAAAAAACCATTGGAAGTTTTGTACAAACAAGCAGTTAAAGTTATGGATAAAAAACCTAGGCATTATCATCATTGTGCAATTTTAAAAAAAAATACAGTCTTTTAAATTGGGATAGTCTTCATACATTTGCAAATTTAAATTTGACTTATAAAGTACTGCATGATTTGGCTCCAGATCCTCTGGCAGAGTTCATCAGCCAAAGAAACAGCTCTGATCGCGTCACTCGAGGCTCTGTCAGAGGTGACTGTTTCATTCCTCTGCGCAGGAGCACTTTCAGTAAGTCGGCCTGGTCAGTGAGGAGCGCTAGTGAGTGGAACTCACTACCTGAGGAGGTTAAACTGCTCACAACATTCAAGGCCTTCACAAAAAAATTGAAAATGTGGCTTATAAACACCTACAGCTGCCAACACTAAAAGATAAGTCTGCTGTGATGTTTGATGTTGTGTTTCAATGTACGGTTTGTTATGTATATATTATTTGTTACATTAGTGCCCTCTTAAATGTCTAACCATGTTTTTTTCTTGTAGATGCATTTTACTGCTTTTTTACATCTTGGCCAGGGGACTACAGATGAAAACTAGCCTTTTGGCTAATTCTGGCTTTTTTAACCATGTGTAATCATGTGTTTTATGAAATTGCATTGTCCCTTTTCAAATAAACTAAACTAAACTAAACACACTACGCCGCCAGGGACTCAAATCCTGCAGTGCCAGACGTGTCCCCCTGCTTAAGCCAGTACATGTCCAGGCCCGTCTGAAGTTTGCTAGAGAGCATTTGGATGATCCAGAAGAGGATTGGGAGAATGTCATATGGTCAGATGAAACCAAAATAGAACTTTTTGGTAAAAACTCGACTTGTCGTGTTTGGAGAAGAAAGAACACCATACCTACTGTGAATCATGGGGGTGAAAACATCATACTTTGTGGCTGTTTTTCTGCAAAGGGACCAGGACAACTGATCCGTGTAAAGGAAAGAATGAATGGGGCCATGTATCGTGAGATTTTGAGTGAAAACCTCCTTCCACCAGCAAGGGCATTGAAGATGAAACGTGGCTGGGTCTTTCAGCATGGCAATGATCCCAAACACACCACCCGGGCAACGAAGGAGTGGCTTCGTAAGAAGCATTTCAAGGTCCTGGAGTGGCCTAGCCAGTCTCCAGATCTCAACCCCATAGAAAATCTTTGGAGGGAGTTGAAAGTCTGTGTTGCCCAGCGACAGCCCCAAAACATCACTGCTCTAGAGGAGATCTGCATGGAGGAATGGGCCAAAATACCAGCAACAGTGTGTGAAAAGCTTGTGAAGACTTACAGAAAACGTTTGACCTCTGTCATTGCCAACAAAGGGTATATAACAAAGTATTGAGATGAACTTTTGTTATTGACCAAATACTTATTTTACCGAGGAACTTACCAATTAATTCATTAAAAACCCTTCAATGTGATTTTCTGGATTTTTTTTTTCTCATTTTGTCTCTCATAGTTGAGGTATACCTATGATGAAAATTGGAGACCTCTCTCATCTTTTAAGTGGGAGAACTTGCACAATTGGTGGCTGACTAAATACTTTTTTACCCCACTGTATTGCCAATAATTTCCTAATTTTGGAGTGATAGCAACACTGCATAAAGATGTCCATGTTTATCTTACCTTTATGATATGAATTTATTCCGATGTGCTGTGATCCAAATGTGCTGTATCCATTATCCACAGTCCAAATGTCTGCTGTGACAGAGACATGATCCAGTCCCTTAAATTCCTTTTGGAGATCAAAATCCATTTCTGAATAATCTTTATCCAGGTAGCAAGTGCGTTTTAACTTCAGTAGGTCACAGTCTCAGCTGTCCGATGGAAAGTGACTGTCTTCAGTCTGTAATTATGTATCTTGCAATCAATCAGTCGGTTTAATTCTTGCTGGGTCACAAACTGTCCAGATTTATACCTGTGATTGAAATCTAGCCATGGCTGTTGAGACAAGAATATTTCCACTTTACATCTTGCTGTGGCTGTTCTGATAGCATGGATCCACTAACATGGTGTTGTTAGCATAGCTAGCTGTTACTTAGCACAAACTTTGTCTGAGCTTTGTTGCTGTTTTCAAGTGCTTCTCAAGATTGCAGTAGGTCTCAACTGGCATTTTAGCTTGCAACCCACCAATATGCTTTTGTCCTTAGCCGTGACAAAGGAAAAATCCCAACACTGGTTATAAGTAGGTTTAAGGTGCTATAACACATAAGACAAAAAGGTAAATGTTACCTGTTTCTTGCCAAATAGTTAGCCTACACTCTTCTGTTTTCTCAAACCTCAAATATGATTATTTAGATAACTCTGTTTTCTCAGCAGCTAGAGTTTCACTACCAGGTATTTGGCAGTTACTAGCATTTACGCACTGTAAGCATTTCTAGCCATAAGGTTTCACAATCTTGTCAAATAGTGAGCTTGCACTGAAATAAGATGTGTTATATCTTATGCCTTATATTTTAAGAAATATAAGATGCATTAAAATTTATAAAATATATAGATTTATAAAGCGTTAATAACCTACTGATGAACTATTTCTAAGCCCTTTATTTATTAAGGTCTTATTAAGGTGGTACAATTAGAGGTGATTCTAGAGTCTCTTGGGCTCTAGGCAAAAATTCACAGGGGCCCCTCCAATCAGCATTCATCACCCTTATGTAATAAATAACCTGACACTAACACCAAATGTGAAATGCAAACATTTTTTTATTTCAGAAATGCACATTAGTATCTTTTCAAAATAAGAATATAAACATTAAATTCAAAAATAGAATTCTGAAGAGCACTACTACCACTTCCTTGCTTTCTTTTTTCTTCCTCTTTTTTCTTCTTTCTTGTGTCACTGCCAGACAGATAACTTCACATCATTTTGATACAGCTGCTCTCTTGTTTATTTACATAAGACGTGCACTGGTACTTGCGAGAGTGAGAGGTCAGGGTGGGGCCTTTTTAGGGAGTTCTCCACTGACCTACCACTGTCATTGCAAACTCTTCACATTGTCACTGCTGTTGTGATTCAAAGTTGGTCAGTCCTCTGGGGCCCCAAGTATTTGCCTGCCAACATGCAGCACCTATTGGTACAGTTTTAACTGCAATATATAAAATATGGTCAAGACAGCCTTTAATCTTTCTCCACTTCAGTCATCCACTATCTGCAAAATCCCTTTTAATCAACAGCTGTTAAACTGAAAATTGACCAGATTCTGCTCACTAAACTTTGCTAAATTTTGTTCACAACTTTGAATGTATCTCAGCTATGCTTCAAATTAACTTATTGATGATCAAACCTTTTTCTTCATTCTATTTTGGTTTATATTGCAGGGAAAATATGACCACAGCCTAAATATCAAAATGCACACACACAGATTTGTGTTCAGCCACAAGCTGAATATCATGATTATAGTGGCTGCTGGGCTTGTTGAAATGACCTCATATAAATCTCGAGCTTACTCCTATTTCTGCATTTAGATCAAAACTCATTTTCCTGATGCCTGTGAGCAGAGCTGTCCAGTATAAAGAGAGGAAGCGATATATCTAGTGGTGCGACTTTGTTAGTTTACAAAGAAGAGAGCAGAATATAGACCAAGTCTGTAGCTCTTTACACCTTAGCTGTCATTGAGTTTGGATGAAAATGATGTGAAATGAAGATAGAAAGATTATTATTTAATAGGTTGCCATAGCATAAATGTGTTGCAGTGTGGAACTGTGCTTTGCTAGTTGTGAATCCCCTAACTATATGTTTTCTGTGTTAAAATGATATTTCAGTAAGCAGACATTGTATTACAGTATATAAATTTACTGTGAAGTCATCTGTGTGGATGTGGAAATCCTATAAAAGTGAAGTAAAGCTCAAAGACATAGCACTCTATTGGTCAAATGCCTTGAGCTTCTTGTACTAAAGGAGCCTCAGAAGATGTCAACATACTCAGTTTTAATTTTGATCACCTGGCCCATTCACCCTGGTGGATAACCAGGGAAAGATTTTCTGTGAAACTTAAATTATCTGTGATGGAGTGGATACATCCTTTAAAACCCTCATGTGCTTTCCATCAATGGAATGTTGTGAATTATTTCTGGAAATGTCTCTTTTTCTATTAACTTTTTGAGTGGGGCAGCACGATGGTGCAGTGGTTAGCACTGTTGCCTTACAGCTAGAAGGTTCCTGGTTCAAATCCCCAGGCTGGCAGGGGTTGGAACCTTTCTGTGTGGAGTTTGCATGTTCTCCCTGTGCTGCGTGGGTTTACTCCGGGGGCTCCGGTTTCCTCCCACAATCCAAAGACATGCATGTTAGGTTAATTGGCTGTTCTAAATTGTCCCTAGATATCTGTTTCCTATAGGCCCTTAGAATAGAGGGTTAGTACTAGTGAAAGCGCTTTGAGTGGTCTTTGTGAGTAGAAAAGCGCTATATAAGTGCAGGTTAGTTAGTTAGTTAGTGTGAGATTTTGCGTGCCCCTAGTGGCAGAGCATGGCGCTGCGCCTGTCATCTCACTCTGACATGATCTGCTCCATTGATGATTTGTACTGATTTGTACTGATCTGCCAGTTTCAGAAGGTGGCAGACATCCGTTGGAGGACTCAATGGATGACACGTAATACTCGTCGGCCTCCGTCGGTCTATGATGACCATGGAAGAGAATCCTAAACGTCTACTCTGCTGGAACAGCACCGCCTGTGGCTGAACAGGCCGATGCGCGAATGGCAGTCCCTGTCACACAGGTCGCACTTGTGGGTGGTCTCTGTGCTGCTGGGTCTGTGGCGGTTCTTCCTGTGGGTCCTTTTTTCATCTGCTGCAGCAGTCAGTCTCTCTTCACCCGCCTTGAGCTGTCTGGTCAGGGTGCCTCTCCATTTGGAGCGGTCCATTGCAAGGTCCTCCCAGCGCTCTGTGTTGATCTCCAGGGCCTTCATGTCTCTCTTGCAGACGTCTCTAAAGCGCAGCTGTGGGCGGCCAACGTCTCTCCTGCCAGTTGCCAGTTCTCCGTAGAGGATGTCTTTGGGGATTCTGCCATCCTCCATACGGTGAACGTGGCCTAGCCAGCGGAGCCTGCGCTGCCTGAGTAGAGTGAACATGGAGGGAAGGCCGGCGTGGGACAGAACTTCTGTGTTGGGCACTTTGTCCTGCCAGGATATGTCCAGGATGTGGCGAATGCAGCGCAAGTGGAAGGAGTTCAGTCTCTTTTCCTGCCGGGCGTATGTTGTCCACGTCTCACTCCCATAGAGCAGTGTGCTGATGACGCAGGCGTTGTACACTGCCATCTTCGTCTTGACAGAGAGTTTGGGATTCTCCCACACTCGTGTGGTGAGGCGAGCGAGTGTGAAGGCTGATTTTCCAATCCTCTTGTTGATCTCTGTATCAAGGGAGAGGTTGTTGCTGATCGTGGACCCCAGGTACGTGAACTGATTCACGACCTCCAGCTCGTAGTCGTCGATGGTGATGGTTGGTGGTGCTTCCGTGCCTTGCACCAAGACGTTAGTCTTTTTCAGGCTGATGGTAAGCCCGAAGTCCTTGCATGCCTGGGAGAAGCGGTCCATCAGGGTCTGAAGCTCCTGCTGTGTGTGGGTTGCGACTGCAGCGTCGTCTGCAAACAGCATGTCTCTGATTAGAGCCTCGCGTACTTTGGTTCTAGCTTTCAGGCGGGCGAGGTTGAAAAGCCTGCCGTCAGATCTTGTGTGCAGGTAGATTCCCTCTGTTGCTGTGCTGAAGGCATGCCTCGGGAGCATAGCAAAGAAAATCCCAAAGAGGGTTGGCGCAAGTACACAGCCCTGTTTCACTCCGCTGCGTATGTTGAATGGCTCTGAGACGTTGCCATCGTGCTGCACTATCCCCTGCATGTTGGTGTGAAACGATTCGATGAGGCTTTGCAACTCAATGGATGACACGTAATACACCAAAGAAAAAGAACTCCTCATTTCCTTTTCCTGTTTTTAGCATTTTGGCCCAGAAAGCTAATATGGCTGCTGTCCATCATCATACACCATCACTTAATCGGCTTTGTACGCGGAAAATAGTCGTGGGATACAAGCGAAATTTACAGATGTGGACAAAATTGTTGGTACCCCTCTGTTAATGAAAGAAAAACCCGCAATAGTCACAGAAATAACTTGAATCTGACAAAAGTGGTAATAAATACAAAATCTAAATCAAAATCAAATAAAAATTCTATGAAAATTAACCAATGAAAATCAGACAATGCTTTTGAATTGTGGTTCAACAGAATTATTTTAAAAAACAAACTCATGAAACAAAAATGATGGTACCTGGACAAAAATGATGGTACCTTTAACTTAATATTTTGTTGCACAACCTTTTGAGGCAATCACTGCAATCAAACGATTTTTGTAACTGTCAATGAGACTTCTGCACCTCTCAGCAGGTATTTTGGCCCACTCCTCATGAGCAAACTACTCCAGTTGTCTCAGGTTTGATGGGTGCCTTCTCCAGACGGCATGTTTTAGCTCCTTCCACAGATGTTCAATAGGATTTAGATCAGGGCTCATAGAAGGCCACTTTAGAATAGTCCAATGTTTCGCTCTTAGCCATTCTTGGGTGTTTTTAGCTGTGTGTTTTGGGTCATTATCCTGTAGCAAGACCCATGACCTGCGACTGAGACCAAGCTGTCTGACACTGGGCAGCACATTTCTCTCTAGAATACCTTGATAGTCTTGAGATTTCATTGTACCCTGCACAGATTCAAGACACCCTGTGCCAGATGCAGCAAAGCAGCCCCAGAACATAACAGAACCTCCTCCATGTTTCACAGTAGGGACAGTGTTCTTTTCTTGGTATGCTTCATTTTTACGTCTGTGAACATAGAGCTGATGTGCCTTGCCAAAAAGTTCCAGTTTTGTCTCGTCTGTCCATAGGACATTCTCCCAGAAGCTTTGTGGCTTGTCAACATGTAGTTTGGCAAATTCCAGTCTGGCTTTTTTATGATTTGTTTTCAACAGTGGTGTCCTCCTTGGTTGTCGAAGTCCACTTTGGTTCAAACAACGACAGATGGTGCGATCTGACACTGATGTACCTTGACCTTGGAGTTCACCATGAATGTGTTTAGAGGTTGTTCTGGGCTCTTTTGTTACCATTCGTATTATCCATCTCCTCCTGCGGCCACGTCCAGGGAGGTTGGCTAAGTCCTATGGATCTTAAATTTCTGAATAATATGTGCAATTGTAGTCACAGGAACATCAAGCTGTTTGGAGATGGTCTTATAGCCTTTACCTTTAACATGCTTGTCTATAATTTTCTTTCTAATCTCCTGAGACAACTCTCTCCTTTGCTTCTTCTGGTCCATGTTTAGTGTGGTACACACCATGTCACCAAACAGCACAGTGACTACTTGTCACCTTTTAAATAGGCCGACTGACTGATTACAAGTTTGTAGACACCTGTGATGTTTATTAGAGGACACATCTTGGTTGAACGTCCCTACGGTCACATTATTTTCAATCTTTTCTAGAGTACCATCATTTTTGTCCAGGCCTGTTTTAATGAGAAACACATGATGAAGACCCTGGAGAGACTGCTCCTTGCTCACCTGTGCCCCCTGGTGGGACCAGCGATGGATCCACTCCAGTTCGCCTACCAGCATGGCATTGGGGTGGAGGATGCGGTGATCTTCCTCCTTCACCGTTCTGTGTCCCACCTGGAGAAACCAGGGAATGCGGTGAGGATCATGTTCTTTGACTTCTCCAGTGCTTTCAACACCATCCAACCGATGATCCTGAAGGACAAGCTGCTGTGCGCAGGGGTGGACCAGCACCTGTCATCATGGATCCTGGACTACCTCACTAACCGGCCACAGTTTGTGAGAACCCGGGACCGTGTGTCCGACACGATCATCGATAGCACAGGGGCCCCCCAGGTCTTGGCTCCCTTCCTGTTCACCCTTTATACTGCGGACTTCTCACACAACACAACACACTGCCGTCTACAGAAGTTCTCTGACGACTCTGCGATCGTCGGCCTCATCTGCAACGGAGATGAAGCTGAGTACAGAGGACTTATTCAGGACTTCGTGGACTGCCGCAGGCAAGGACAACCCCTCACAGCACCAGTAAACATACAGGGAACAGACATTGAGATGGTGACATCCTACAAGTACCTGGGTGTTCATCTGAACAATAAACTAGACTGGTCACACAATACCGATGCACTCTACAAGAAGGGACAGCGCAGGCTGTTCCTACTGAGGAGACTTAGGTCTTTTGGTGTACAAGGGGTGCTGCTGAAGACATTCTACAACACGGTGGTGGCATCAGCCATCACTTTTGGAGTGGTCTGCTGGGGCAGTGGCATTACAGCAGCCGATAGGAAGAGACTGAACAAACTGATCAAGAAAGCTAGCTCTGTCCTGGGGCAATGCCTTGACCCAGTGGAGGAGATAGGAGAGAGAAGGATGGTGGCTAAACTGTCATCTCTGCTGGAGTCCGAGTCCCACCCTATGCAGGACATACTGAACGCACTGAGGAGCTCATTTAGCAGCAGACTACATCATCCTAGGTGCGCAACCGAGAGGTTTCGCAGGTCCTTCCTACCTACAGCTGTCAGACTGTATAACCTAAGCAGGGCTGCTCACAGAGATAGCAAAAAAACGTGACGACCTAATAGTATTGAATGCAAAAGATGCAATAGACTTACACAAATGGTCCCCTACAGTATACAACTAGGACAATATCAGTCGCTACGGAGGGTGACAATATGTATGGGTACATATTCATACTATGTAGGATAACTAAGTAGACGGTTATGCTGTTTATTCCATCTAGCTACAATGCTCCGCACTGTGTGATATATATTTATATATTTATGTGTACATATGTACAGTATATTTGCTGCTCTTGTTTTTCTTGTCTTCTTGATTGTTGCTCTGAGTGTTGCTGTCCCTGTGCTGTTGCAATCCTGGAATTTCCCCATTGTGGGACTAATAAAGGCTTATCTTATCTTATCTTATCTTATCTTATCTTATGAGTTTGTTTTTTAAAAATAATTCTGTTGAACCACAATTCAAAAGCATTGTTTGATTTTCGTTGGTTAATTTTCATAGAATTTTTATTTATTACCACTTTTGTCAGATTCAAGTTATTTCTGTGACCATTGTGGGTTTTTCTTTCATTAACAGAGTGGTACCACCAATTTTGTCCACGTCTGTATGTGGGATAATCATAAGACTTTGTAGATGTAGTATTGAGCATAAATGACCGACAGAACGCAAAATAAGATAAGATAAGATAAGATAAGCCTTTATATATTCATATATAAAGAACATATATGAACATATATGTTCATATATTCATATATTTATTCCATCCAGCTACAATGCTCTGCACTGTGTGTCTGTGTGTGTGTGTATATATATATATTTTATAGTAATACGTACATATGTATATTAGCTGCTCTTGCTTGCTTGTTTTTTTCTTGCCTTCTGATTGTTGCTCTGAGTGTTGCTATCCCTGTGCTGTTGCAATCCTGGAATTTCCCCGTTGTGGGACTAATAAAGGCTTATCTTATCTTATGGCTTAGGGCTGCACGGTGGCGCAGTGGTTTAGCACTGTGGCAGCACAGTTTTACCCTCGGCCGGGGGATCGCGGGGATCATGAGATCGTGGGTTCGATCCCAGCCCCCGACCAACAGTGAGCTGTGTGGAGTTTGCATGTTCTCCCCGTGTTGCGCGGGTTTACTCCGGGATTTCTCCGGTTTCCTCCCGCACAGCAAAAACATGTAGGTTTAGGGCGCTCGCGCACGCAGCGACCAGCAGCCAGTGGCTTGTCACCAGACTGCAAACCAAGTCTACCTACGGGTACAAATAAGTAACAAAAAAAAAAAAAAAAAAAAAATCTTATTAGTCCCACAACGGGGAAATTCCAGGATTGCAACAGCACAGGGATAGCAACACTCAGAGCAACAATCAGAAGGCAAGAAAAAAACAAGCAAGCAAGAGTAAGCAAGTATATAAAATAACGACCACGATGGGTGAAAACGCAGCGACCACAGCAGCGAACAAGTCCCCTTAGCCACCGGAAAGTGAGGAATTTCTGTGGGGGTTTTTTTAATATTGTACTGATTTCTTGTTCATATACTTTGAAGATATGATGATGAAGTACCTCTGTACAAAAAAACGGTGTCAAAAGACTGAACTATTCTTTGTGTAAATACATCCAAAGTCCAGTTTTGACTGAGTTATAGAATTTAAAGAGGTGTCACGGCATTATGCAAATTAGATGCGTAAATTTATTCCTATCTGAAACTTTGGATCATATTTTACATCTTTCTAATTGACAGTAAGCCATTATCTCTAACCACTTTCAAGTTATAGCCTTGGAAATCTGAACTATTTTATTGACAAAAAATATTTACCACTCTTGACCAGTAGGGGTTATGTCGCAATTCGGCAACAGACACACTCAAAGAGTTAACAACCTTAAACAAGTTAAAATATGTCGACCAATGCAACATGCTGCCTTTTTTTGTCTGCCTCACTGTAAACTGAGAGTTACAACTGAACAGTGAACTCATGGATTCACAGTTTCTCAAAACTGAATTGCTTATTGCAGACATAGCTATTTCCTCCATGAGGCAACGTGTGCAAATACTATGGGCCCCCAGCAGCTGAGAAGGACTGTCGGGAGTTTATTCACCCATGTAATCCTGCTACGGTCAGATGTGCTAATGAGGGCTAGCAGGCTAGCATTGTAAACAACCATCATCCAGGTGCAATTTCTGGGGGAGGCTGTGACATTTTCCCAGCTGTGTGCCCTGCTGAATAGCATTGTAAACCTAAACATGATGGCGTTTTTGGGAGTAGCATTTCCACAGCAGGTAGAAAGCTGCAGCCCTGCACCTCTGCAACTTGTTTGGATGTGAATTCACCTGTTTACACTGGTTAACATGTAATTGTGCTGTGCATAAATTTGTGCTGTCGTGTTTGGTCTGAACACACCTGAACATTTCCCATCCCATTTGTATTAGCTAACCTCCTTATATGTTTACTGAATGCTTGAAATTTTATGTAAAATATAAACAAAACTTTCGTTGCAGCTTTCATTGCAGTGCAACAAAAGCTGTGTGAGGGTAATCAGTTCGCTATATGCACAGAGCTTTGGTGAAGTACTTCCGGTATAACAAAAGGTCACTTCTGCTTTATGGCTTTTGCTGTTGTTTCTGTCAAGTTGCTGACATGTTCCAGAAAAGCCGACAAGTTGCCGACATATTTGGGGAAAAAAGAGAGCAAAAACAGAAAAAAAAAGTTGAGGGCTCTGAATAATTTATGGGCTGATATGGATCAATAAGCATGAATGTAAGAGGAAATTTTTTAATGTTTTTCTCTGCTGTCTTTGGTGATATAACAAAATGCTGCAAATTGTTAACAGCTGTTTATATATGTCTTCCCCTACTGATTTTGAGGAAACAATAGTCCGATTAATGCATCTATATAAAAGTTGCTCTGTTTTTTTAAGTGGTGTTGTTTAGGTTTATTTAGTTGGAAAATTTAGCACTTAGGCTGCCTATTTTTTTCTTTGTGTGTTTTTCATAATGTGTTTAGAAATTTTTATATCTTTTATTCTGTTATTTTGTATTATGCAATATGCACTAGATACAGTGTTTGCGTTATCTGCAAATATATACTCACAAACTAGGGCTCCCAAAAACCAGGAAACGGCCCTAACTGCAAAATAACTCCTCGGACTGAGAATACAGCCACAAATTAAAATGTTCGGTGTTGAATTTGCAATTAAAGTGATCACAATTATATCAGAAATTAGTATGATCAATCACTTCCTGTCAACAAGCTTCACTTTACTACACCTCTGGATTGCCCCCAAATGTGAGATGACACCTTTAAGACTAGATAGTGTATGTTCATGGGTTAGTGGGGAGTGTGAGTGGCAGGAACAGCAGTTAGCCTAAGGTGCTTCACTTTTATAGTCGCATGCGCTGCTGTAACACACTCACTTTTGCACAAAGAGAGACACATCTTCCACTGGGATGAGGCTCATCGCCTGCCCTCTGGTGCTATATGCCATCTTCAAAGCACCAGTAGTATTTGTTTTCAGACTGTCAATGAAGATGCTTCAATCTGTTTAATCAATGAGCATGTTTGTTCTTCTAGTTAAGACTTTTACTGTCACACAGTTTTGTAAAAAGAAAAGGACTGAGCCTGTTAAAGCATCACTGCTTAAATGATTCCTTAGGTTTTTATAAGACAAAAAATGGGGGAAATAGTAAAGTAACATACATCCAAACCAGTGAGTTTATAAGACAAACTTGGTTCAAGATTCTTACTGTGATGTCTGTTTGCCAAAGTTGTCAAACACGAGTTTATTTTGTTGCAATATGTGCATTAAACAGTCTGAGAATCTGCTACAGGGCATCAGAGCATAAAGACATTAAGAAGAAATGCCCATATACAATATTTTTAACAAACTCGCTTTAATTAAGGATAGTGAACAGTCCTTGATTTTTCTCAACATGTGGTCTGACTTTCCAATTTTGAGAGGCCAAAAACAGTGTTAAGATTTAGCTATCAGTAGGTTACTGTGATTTTCAGTATTATATTTTAGTGCAATAAACTTTTCATGTAGATTGCAGTAATGACACTAAAATTACAGCACAGAATAGTCCAACACTTGACAACATTGCAGAAGTGATATTCAGCAACACAGTGAAGTAGTTTTGAGCTTGCAATCAACCAAGAGATTTTTTTTTTTTTTTTTCAGATGGCCCTGAGACTGGATAGCTAAACGTGTTGTCATTGTGGGTGTGTAACGTGTTGCCATTTGCTCAGAGTCATTGGCGTTATGAACATACACAGAAGGAACCTGCCCCTGGAGGACCTATGACACATTGTGTTAGTAGTAAACAATAGTAGACATAATTGTGATAACCTCAACTGCAAACCAATACATCAATATTTGAAGCTGAAAATACCGGGGAAGTTGGTAACATAAGTCACCAGAGCATAATACTCACTTTCAAGAGAGTTGCACAGTCCTCAGAAGTGGTCCAGATGATTCTGTTGGTGTAAGTTGGTCATGTGTCATGTAGAAAACAAGAGTACATGCCCCTTGTTGTTTGCTTTTCCCCTTTTCTAACTCACTAGTTAAGAGTTGGGCACTAAAAATACTTTGTTAGCGATAGAAAGGGTTGTTGGTTTCCTTTAAACTCATCCCCTTACAGCTGTAACTCTGCTCATTGTTATGGGATGCCTTTGGATTGTCTTACTTACCACACAGCCACGTGCATTTATGATCCAAGAGGGTCCCTTTCACAGGCTGTAGGCTCTGATTGAGCAGCAGTGTGTTACATGTCTGGGGTGAGAACAGACTAGTTAGACACTTTGACCTAGCTTGCTTTCTTTTCACTAAGGGAGAAATCAGAGCTACCAGTGCAGTTAGAGGGAAAGCATACGAACTCCACACAGAAGGGTCTGTCCAGGGTTTGGACCCAGAACCACTCTTCCCTTGTTACCACAGATCTACTGTCCTGGTGGTACTGAATGGTAACTATGTTCTAAAACTAAAGTGGAGGTTCTTGCGACGTGTTTGAGTCTTAAGCATGTCTACCTGTGAATGCATGTGAATTTCGTCTTGTTGATTTATGTGTTAATCCATTCCCAGCCGTGTCATGCTCCACTGCTGCTCTGTTGTGCTGTTGCTGGTGTGGGACTCAGTGTGTGTGTGTTGGAGGGGGGGGGGGGGGGGTCAGCCAGGTCAGGCCTGACACCATCTTTAACTGTTATTTACTGTGATTCCACGACAAGACAGATACCAGCTCCTACGACTCCACTGATGTATGTTAAGCGCGCTCCAAATTACCCGCCTGATGGATCTATTGATGGCCCATTCCAACCTGTCACCTAGTCTCCATCAGCCTCTCAGTTATCCCCCCTCCCTACTCTTCCTCTCCTCCCTCCAATCCCCCCTCTACTCCTCCACCCTGCTCGCTCGCCCTCCTCCGTCCCTGTGGGTCTGAATAAGAAATGAGGAAGCAGGCAGATAGAGACCTTTGTAACCCGGTGTGCCGCCTGCGACAAGACAATGGCCACCGCTGACGCTTCTGCAAAAGTTAAGCAGGCCTGGGTGAGAGCACAGCTGGAGTGTAGTCACACACACACACACACACACACACACACACACACGCAAGAAGACTTGTGCACAGACACACAGTGTCCCTGGAGAGACCAGAGGGGCAATGTAGACCATGACCGTGCCTGCTAACGGCCTCGTCTTATCACATCCTGTCATTTATTATTCTCTATACAGGCTCCTGCTCCAGATAGTAGACTGTCATAGGGG
Source organism: Pholidichthys leucotaenia (assembly GCA_020510985.1). Lineage (NCBI taxonomy): Eukaryota > Metazoa > Chordata > Actinopteri > Cichliformes > Pholidichthyidae > Pholidichthys > Pholidichthys leucotaenia. Next base: position 98,056,027 of record CM035843.1, read on the forward strand.
AGATGAAGATCCCAGAGGTATCTGTTACAGGTCTTGTAATACACTGTCACCTGTGTGGAACACTGATAATATCTTGCGAGCACTGATTGAGGGGAATCCAGGTTAACACACTCATATGATTATAAACTCAAATGATCAGGGGAGAATACAATCAACTCTTTAAAAGACTTGTTAGTGCTGCAAATCAACAGCTACTCAATTTCAAAACTCCCCACAGGCTTTAGAAGCAGAAGAGGAAAAAAAAAAACAACTCACACTGTATTTTAGAGTGGAGTTGATGATGGGCCCTGTGGTCCCATTAGCTGAAAGATAAGATGAAGATGGTCAATATGGTGTGTGTGTGTTCTGGTGTGTGTAGTTGCCAGGTCTGCACTATCAGATAAATACAGCACTGAATCTAGTTGTGCTAATTGACTCTCACAGGCATTACTGGGATTAAGTTAGCTAGCATCCAAAGTTCATTACGCAGATAAATGCGTCTCTTAGCCTGCTAAAGAGCTCCCTGCAAACTTAACTCCCACACAGTATGACCTGCAAAAAATGGCTGTGAGTAAAAAGGTTTAGATCTTTTTTGTGTGGTTAGCACTTCATTGTACTTCATGTGAAATTGTTGGTAAACACAGGTGTCAGCTGTAACTGAATATTTGAAAATCCACCAAAACAGACCCAAACGTTCGCTAATGTTTGACCGTTCTAAGAATATTTCCATTTAATCATGTAATTGCTTGCCAGTTCAGATAAAAAGTTTAGTTTATTTAACAACTCAAATTACAATTTTATTCAAAAAGGAAAACATTATCTAATAATAAATGTGATTTTTTTTTATTCATTAAATAACCAAATTTTAAACAGTTTTTTAAAAAATTTTCTCCACCTTTACTAGCTGCAGCTTTTAAAGGGCTCATGTTGTGCAAAATGGTCTTTGTTTGTTTTAGTCCTGTAAGATACAGACATAGGCCTCATGTATTCTGTTAAAATAGTCTCATTTCACAAAGAAATACTACTTTTATTTAAGCTCTCAAAGAATGAGAGGATTGCACTTCCTGAGTTTTGTGACATCACAAACAAATAATCCCAGCCTTCAGTTCTCTGTTAGTGACACAAATGCACCCTGACTGCCTCCTTACTTGTGATTGGCTCACTCAAAAAACTTTACCCAATCAGATTAGGGGTCACTATTATTAATAAGCAGACTGGCAACCAATTGTTTCAGACAGCCACAGGACTTGGTGGCAGGACACGTCCAGTCCAAGGATGGATAATTTTTTCACACATAAGGAGTTGTTCAGAACTCCTTATAAGAACTCCTGATACAAAGATACAGTATACAGTGATGATATAGAGTGAAGTACGTGGCGGTAATGCACCTGTAAGCTGGTTGCCAACCGCCAATCAAATCTACAAGAAGAAGAAGAAGAATCGTTTCAGACAGAACATTAAAGGGGTCATTGATGAACCTTTTTTTTTACATTTTAACAGCTCACACATCTTAATGAAATGTTTGTGACATATTTTGTTCAAATTTTATTTCAATAATTAATTATTGCAGCAATTTTTTTTTTGTTTAATTTTTCCAGCCTTTCTAAAAATGGCCCCAGGATCTTTCATGGGACAGGTGGAGAATTTCTGTAAAATTCCTTACATTTGTTGGTGATCGAAAAAAAAAAAAGGTGTTTTTAACAGTTTTGCTAGGGTTCTACGCTGGCGCTGTTGGGGATCCGAGTGCATCAGGGCTGACTTGGCCTGTTACTGCTGAGCCAACTAACGTTTCTCTTAAAGAATGGATGAAATAATGCATCACTAGTTGACAGGGGTGTGTGGTTTCATTGGCCAATAGGATATGACCGGTTCCTGGAGTATAAAAAGCACAGAAATTTGCAAATGAATGGCTAAATTCCTCCTACACCGTTCCCTGTCACACCTGGAGAAGCTTGGAAACATGGTGAGGATCATGTTCTGTGATTTCTCCAGTGCTTTCAACACCATCCAACCAGTGATCTTGAGGGACAAGCTGCTGTGCACAGGGGTGGACCAGCACCTGTCATCATGGATCCTGGGCCAGTTTGTGAGAGCCCAGGATTATGTGTCCAACACGATCATCTGCAGTACAGGGGCCCCCCAGGGAACAGTTCTGGCTCCCTTCCTGTTCACCTTTTATACTGAGGACTTTTCACACAACACAACACACTGCCATCTACAGAAGCTCTCTGACGACTTTGCAATCGTCGGCCTCATCTCCAACGGAGATGATGCTGAGTATAGAGAACTTATCCAGGACTTTGTGGACTGGTGCCATCGGAACTGCCTCCAGATTAATGCGAGGAAAACTAAGGAGCTGATGGTGGACTGCCACAGGACAGGACAACCCCCCACATCACCAGTAAACATCCAGGGAACAGACATTGAGATGGTGACATCCTACAAGTACCTGGGCGTTCATTTGAACAATAAACTAGACTGGTCACACAATACAGTGGTACCTCTACTTACGAAATTAATTCGTTCCGGAAGTATTTCCGTAATGTGAAAATTCCGTAAGTAGAGACGCGTTTTACATGTAAATGCCCTAATCCGTTCCAAGCCCCCCAAAATTCGGGCATAAATTTTTTATAAATCATAAAAACGCATCAAAACATGTAACAAATACATGTTACAATTAGATTACTGCACAATAAACATAAAATGAGAGTTGTAATTTAAAAAAACAAAGAATCTCTCTCATCAGTGGTTTTTGCCTGACATTTTGTGAAGAACCGATCCAAGGACGTTTGCTTTTAGGGCTTCCTTTTTTTTAATACCGTGCTGATCGTAGATGTATTACGGCCATATTCTTTGGCGAGATCAACCAAACGCATCCCCTTTTCATACCTTTCTATTATCTCTTTCTTTGTTTGTATGGACAAAAAAACTCTCTTCTTCTTCTTTTCTCCTTTTCCACTTATCTCCATCACTTTCTTGGGGCCCATAGTGAATAAATGTTAATACTGTACTGTACACACACGTAAAACTGCCCGAACACCTCGTGGCCAATGGGATACCAGGAAGATGCTAGGCGATAGCCAATGGCAGAGCAGCTACAGGTATGTTTACGTTCGGTAAACTACAGGAGCTGCGAGGAGCGCGTACTTTTTTGCCTTTCGTACCCTGAAATTTCTTTCGTAACAAGAGGCAATATTTTCCCGTTGAGGCGTCTCGTAACCTGAAAATTCTGTATGTAGAGACGTTCGTAAGGAGAGGTACCACTGTACTGATGCACTCTACAAGAAGGGACAGCACAGGTTGTTTCTACTGAGGAGGCTTAGGTCTTTTGGTGTACAAGGGGTGCTCCTGAAGACCTTCTACAATTCGATGGTGGCATCAGCCATCACATTTGGAGTGGTCTGCTGGGGCAACGGCATCACGGTAGCCAACAGGAAGAGACTGAACAGACTGATTAAGAAGGCTAGCTCAGTCCTGGGGCAGTGCCTTGACCCAGTGGAGGAGATAGGAGAGAGGAGGATGGTGGCTAAGCTGTCATCTCTGCTGAAGTCCGAGTCCCACCCCATGCAGGACACACTGAACGCACTGAGGAGCTCATTTAGCGGTAGGCTGCATCATTCTAGGTGCACGACTGAGAGGCTTCGCAGGTCCTTCCTACCCACAGCTGTCAGACTTTATAACCTAAGCAGGACTGCTCGTAGAGGTTGTAAAAAAAAAACCCAACTAACTTTATGACCTAATAAGCATTGAATGCAAAAGTCGCAACAAACTTGCACAATAATGGTCCCCTCCATTACACAACTAGGACAATATCAATCGCTACAGAGGATGACAACTAGGCCGACTCAAATACGAAATATGCTGTATGGGTATGTATTCATACTAGGTGGGGTAACTGAATAGACCATTATGCTGTTTATCCCATCTAGCTACAATGCTCCGCACTATGTATATATATATTTATATGTACATATGTATATTCACTGCTCTTTTTTATCTTATCTGCTAAATTATTGCTCTGAGTGTTGCTATCCCTGTGCTGTTGCAATCCTGGAATTTCCCCACTGTGGGACTAATAAAGGCTTCTTATCTTATCTTAAATTGCTAGCTGCAAGGCAGCTAGTTGGCATTAGTGGCTAGCTGATGTAAGCGGCTAGCTGGCATTAGCTAGCTGCTAAAAATAATGTCTAAGAATGATGTATATAAAAACTTGCTCTCGTTGATCCTCCACCTGAACAACGAGAGCAAGTTTTTAGCCAAAGTCAAATTCCTTGTATGTGTTGTGCATACTTGGCCAATAAAGCTGATTCTGATTTTGATATGGTAAAGTGTTGGCAGATTAACAGTGATTCCAGTAGGGTGACTAGAACTTGTCGAAAATAGTAATCCAGACCAACTGGATCAGAGCTCAATTTAGCGCCACATAACAAAGTAAACCAGAATGGCACGAGCTATATAGAGAGCCTAAGTCACGCCTGCTCTACTTCTGCATATGGGACCTTAAATCAGAAAAAATCTCCACTGAAGTGAATGGCAAGAGAAAAATTATCTTTTGATCACCATCAAATTTTGCTACGATCTTCACATGTTTGTCAGTTTAAAAGATAATTTTCCATGTAAATAATGGTGCAGGTTGTCATCGAACTGTTAAAGTATAAGGTTATGAAAATACATACATTGAAATACACATGCAAGTTACATCATCGTTCTGAAAGAGCCCCCCGGGGGAAGTAACTAACAATCCTCTGGATGAGCTGCAGCTCTCAAAATACAATACAATACATTTGTGTTGTTTTTCCTCTTTGAATACTTCTTTCATCGGTCAGAAAACAGGAGGTGAGCTTTCAGAGGGAAACCGCCGTAATTGTGTTTGGTGATGTGGATAGTCCGAGACAAGGAAATGTGTAGTCCACTAAGCGGTTTCACAAAAACTAAATATTACTCTTCTATTATATAACTACTTTAATTACATGGAAAATTATCTTTTAAATTGACAAAAGTCATATGGGGAACTGGCAAAATTCAATCAGGATCAAAAGATAATTTCTCTCTTGCTGTTCACTTCAATGGAGATTTTTTCCGATTTAATGTCCCATATGTGGAAGTAGAGGGGGCGTGACTTAGGCTCTCCATTATCAACTGTAGATTTGTGAACAGGTTGAAACTGTGATTAGGGTGACTGAAATCTAAAGAAAATAATAATAGAAGTCATGCTTGGTAAGCTAACGTGTTAACTTACTGTTGTACACATGATTGACAGCCAGGCTGTCCAATAACACTGGTCAACACCAAATTTATTGTCTAAGGTTTTTTTAGCTGATTTATGACAATTTTGATGTGCTGAATCCAAAAATCACATTGGTTTTGCTCAATCAGGTCAACTTTTTGAACTATGGCCACATGTTGTTTTATACGTTTTTGTTTACATGTACGGGTATTTTCACTTTATATAATGCAAAATTCTTTTTTATTTCTTGAAATTCTCTGAATTTTGAACAATGATGACATAACATTAAATTTACATGTACTTACCTTTATATAAAGGTAAGTACATGCACAGTACTAAGTAAGTACAGGTTTTTACTTAGCACCTTATCGAGAGAAATGGATGTCATTTTCAGATTCAGCGGTGCAAAATTGTCTTAAATCAGTTTAAAAAGTACAGACAACTTACAAAAAAATTATTTTTGTAACCCTATAGAGCAAGGACACGCTGGGCTGGGTTTGCTATGGAAGTGACGTCCCGTGGCATATCCAGAACAGTCAGTTTTGTTTTTTGGAGTGAGGAACAATATTAAGGCTGCGTGTTTTTTAAGAGAAGTGAGTGTTTTGATATTTTTTTTGATAATCACATGACCAATACATGTCTTTCAGAAGGTTAAAAACCTACAAAAACACAATTTCTCAGTCAATGACCCCTTTGAAGACAGCTTCATATCAGACTATTGTGAGTCTTCAAAACTACATACTGTATATATGTCCTTGAAGATGTCAAAACATCAAATTTTTCCTGAGAAAATTTACAATATATGATTTTTAAGTCGTGAACAAGTTCATAAAAATCTCAGCAGTCAGCTTAATGTAGATAGTTTTCTTTGTGATAATACTTTAGTTTTGATAGCTAAGCATATTTTAGACCACATGAAACTGACTGGAGTTTGAGGGCACAAGCATAATTGCTGTAATCAAATGTAAAAGTAATTGCACAATACAGATCTCTCAAACTGAAATCCTCTCCTTTTGCAGCTGTTGGATATCTTGGTGTCATTACACGTCCATGACAAGCCCCACTGCAGTGACATCTGAGTTGATAATCGCGCGGCAATTTAACATGTGCTCTCTGAAAACACTTGTTCCCTCGCCCTGGTTCTCGCTTTCTGTATCTGCGGCGATGAGTGACACAACAGCAGGTGCTCAGAGAACCGTGGAGAGTGCTTTCATTTTGCCACTTATGGGACAAATTACCCAGACAATGGACCTGGTGAGCCAGGACCCTAATTCAATTCAAACTGTTGACTCTGGGCATTCGCCTGCATGCATTCGCTGGCCTCGGGAAAAGGAGATTCCCCTCCACGAAAAAAAAAAGAAGGAGAAAAAGTATATAATGTGAACAGAGTCAAACAAAATGAGAGGTAATATTCTTTATGGGGCTGAAGATAGCAGCAGATGAACTGCCCTAATATGAGCACAAATATGATTTAGGAATTCCATGCTTCAGAAAGCCCTCAACTCAAAGTGATTTGGATCAATAGTGTTTGCAAGGCACAGCAGAAACGGGGAGAGAGAACGAGTGAATGAGAAGTAAAGAAAGGAGAGAAGAAAGGGAAGAAATACGTACGCTTCACAAGTGGGTGAGCTGGGGGAGAGCAGAGCACCGGAGCTGTAGTCAAATTTCACTGGTGTCAAATTAATTTCCGTGTTATCTGGAAATTCAATTAGAATGCACCCCCCACCCCCACTCCCCTCCCTCCTCCCCTCCTTTGTGAGTAAGAGAGTGTCGGACATCCCGGCGTGACAGATTACACTGCTCAGAGTGCATATCAGGCCGAAGTGTTGAGGCCCACTAATCCGCCCTCTAATTCTCAATTAGTGTAAAATGAGCCCATAAATCACGCAGACAGGCCGATCGATGGAAACGTTGTTTTAGGAGTGATTGGCAGCCTCCCCAAAGGTTACTGTTTAAGTTGGTTTAAGGTTACAGCTCTCTCCGGGTACAGACAGAGAGAGAGAGAGAGAGAGAGAGAGAGAGAGAGAGAGAGAGAGTGTGTGTGTGTGTGTGTGTGTGTGTGTGTGTGTGTGTGTGTGTTGGCTTGGCTTGGGGGGGGGGGGTGATGGGGGTCGAACTCAATCTATATGATGCAGGGCCCTGGTCCTTTGGGGATACAGCAGAGGGACAGCACCAATTTTTAGCCCATCAGCCGTCCAATTTTTCTCCTTTTCATACCTGCTGTAGTAAATGAGAAACAAATTAAATTTCACCCCACTATCTCCACAGAAACCATTTAAATCCTTTATGGAAACCAAATTGTCCCCAGACAAATCGCCCCTGGTTCTGTAGAAATACACTACGGTGCTGCAACCGAAATAAATTTGTGTCACTCTGGATATGGCATTGTCTGTAATGCCATTCATTGGAGGATCCTGGTGAAAGAGAGAGGGGAATAAAATAAGGGGCACTTTTGGAGGAACAAAAGGAGTGAAAAAGACCCCAATTCTCCATTCTCCTTTTTCCTCTCTGCTCCGTCTCTCTCTGTCTTCCCTTCCCGCTCCCTAGCGCCCACTTTTCCCCTGCGTGGTGTTATTAATTTTCGGCCAGAGTTTTTGCATTCATGAGGTTGAGATTGAAATGGAAATGAGGGCTGGCTGAATGAGCGAAGTGAGCAGCCTCAGCAGTGGCCGCGGCCAGCGGGGGGCCCCTGCGCGCCACGGCGCACCGACGCCCAGCCAGCACGTGTCAGAGGCAGAGGGCGGACTCGGCGGCCACCATCAAGCCTCTCATTCCCCCAGATTACCAGCCTCTGACATCAATCAGGGAAACAATGCATAAAACGGCCCCAACAAGGGCGATGAAAAATCACTGACAGTGCAGGAGTGGAGTGTGCGGAGGGGTGGAGGGAGGGGGGGGAAAAAGGGAGAAAAAAGGAGGAGACCGAGTGCCATTCCACCTTCGCCAAGTGCAACGATTAGTCACATCCATGAGGGAGAGAGGAGAGAAAGGGGCAGGAAGGAGAATGAGACAGTGAGGAAGGATGTCAGGCAATAATGAAAAGTTAAATAAGAAAAGGAGTAGAATAAGCAGAAGAAAGAAGGTTGAAAAGTATGAAGCTGGCATTAGAAATTGTTTTGATGGAGTGGCAAAAACATGTAATCACTGCCAGTTATGTTAGTATCTGCGACGGGGTACATTAGGATACGTCACTGGAGAAGGAGGATTTTGTTTGGACAAGAATTTTACTGGTAGTCTGGAGGTTTTTGTACAAAATTTAAATTCTGCTAATATCATTAAAACTTCTTGGCAAGTAGTTGCTATCTCTTGGGCCAACCCAATCACAGCAAAATGCAAATAAATAGCATAATTTATACTTGGCAAAACCATTTTTCATGTGCACTGGACGTGTACTTCAACAGTTTCAAGTACGGAGATGTCCTCATACGGAGGTGGGGTAAGGGTGGTTTGTGGCATGAAGGCGTGGATCCTGTCTGTGATCATTCTTAAGCCTACTCGTTTGACATATTTTTTCCTTTGATATTCATATATATACATGTGCACAAACATGTTTTAGTTTTGTTTTTTTTTTTAAGTTAGAGTCAAGGTCAAGGATATGCTGCTAAACATACTCGGCTGAAGTGTCCCTATTATCCTTTTTAAGGTTTCCCCTTTATTTTAGTGGGTTATGTAGGATTTTTGTGACATTATGGTCTGCAGTCCAAAGTCACTGAGCAGTCACTCCTATTCAGGAGTTCTCCTCTCCCACAGAAACTAGGACTGTAAATCTGCCGGAAATGCCTCATTTGGATTTGCTGTTCTCTTCCGTGGAATTATCACATCATAACTACAGACCTATTTTAGACCTGTCCCCTGGTTATTCTGGCACGCCCTCTCCTCAGAAGAGAAGAGAGACTGATGTTTCTCACCAGTGGTGGACTGGGACAAAAATTCAGGCCTGGAATTTGACTCCATCCCAGGCCACCTTGTTGTTGAAAGCCAGAAACCACCACTAGTTTGGTAGGCCAACAGTTTATTGATGCATATATCAAACTAGGTATAAATATGGTTACAACCTTGATCTATGAGGAAAAAAATATCCAAATTGTAGACTGGAACTAATTACTACTTTGACAGTCAATTGGTCTATCAATTATTGAAACATTGATCGACTATTCAGATTATAACTCTGGTGCTACTGCTGCTTTCTTCAGCTTTTCACAAAAACAATAGAGCAAGCCATATACAGTAGTGGGAAAAAGTGTTTTCCCCCTTCCTGATGTCTTATATTTTTTTTTTTTGCATGTTTGTCACACTTAAATGTTTCAGATCATCAAACAAATTTAAATATTAGACAAAGATAACACAAGTAAACACAAAATGCAGTTTTTAAATGAAGGTGTTTATTATTAAGAATAAAAAAAAATCCAAACCTATATGGCCCTGTGTGAAAAAGTGATTGCCCCCTAAACCTAATAACTGGTTGGGCCACCCTTAGCAGCAACAACTGCAATCAAGCATTTGCAGTAACTGGCAGTGAGTCTTCTATAGCGCTGTGGAGGAATTTTGGCCCACTTATCTTTGCAGAATTGTTGTAATTCAGCCACATTGGAGGGTTTTTGAGCATGAGCCGCCTTTTTAAGATCATGCCACAGCATCTCAGTCAGATTCAGGTCAGGACTTTGACGAGGCCACTCCAAAGTCTTCATTTTGCTTTTCTTAAGCCATTCAGAGATGGACTTGCTGATGTGTTTTGGATCATTGTCCTGCTGCAGAACCCAAGTGCACTTCAGCTTGAGGTCACAAACAGATGGCCCGACATTCTCCTTCAAGATTTTTTGCTAGACAGCAGAATTCATGGTTCCATTTACCACAGCAAATTTTCCAGGTCCTGAAGCAGCAAAACAGCCCCAGACCATCACACTACCACCACCATATTTTACTGTTGGTATGATGTTCCTTTTCTGAAATGCTGTGTTACTTTTACGCCGGATGTAATGGGACACACACCTTCCAAAAAAGTTCAACTTTTATCTCGTCAGTCCACAGAGTATTTTCCCAAAAGTTTTGGGGATGATCAAGATGTTGTTTGGCAAAACTGAGGCTACGGTCACACTGCAGGTCTTGATGCTCAATTCCGATTTTTTGCTGAGATCCGATTTTTTTGTGTGGGCATTCACATTACAACTTAAATGCGACCCCGATCAAACTCCAGTGTGAACAGTCTACAGCTATGAAGGGACCCGCATGTTCAGAAGAAAACGTAACGTCAAACACAGCCTTGTAGAACCATTGGGGGGGGGGGGGGTAGAACTTCTTAACCCTGATGCAGTGCAGGAAAATAAAATGTTAAAATCATAAATATGAGACCAGCTTCATTCCTCTACAGGCCAGATGATCGCTATGATCAGCTCTGCTTTAACAGAACTGATGGATTAAACAGCCCTTAAATGTGCCATTACTGTGCGCCTGTAATGTCTGACGGTTTCAGCTCTGAACCCCCCCTTCCCGAAATTTTGAAGTTATTGTGCAGTCGGAACCAACAAAATTGCAATCCAGTGTAAAGGGAAGGAGATTGATTAAAAAGAGAGCACAAATCAGCTGTGTCTCCCATGCTGGCTGCATCCTCCACCTCAGAATTGTAGCATCTGTCTCACTTCAATGAGGAAAAAGTCAGATGAAATGTGACATAACCATTCAGACAGAGGTCACTTTGGAAAATATCAGATACGTATCTGAATTAGGACCACATATGAAAGTTGCCTGGGTCTGGTGTGAAAAAATCAGATGCGTTGTTCACACTGTCATTAAAAAATCAGATATGGGTCACATCTGTGCAAAAAAATCAGAATTGAGCATTAAAACATGCAGTGTGACCGTAGCCTGAGATGAGCCTTTATGTTCTTTTTGCTCAGCAATGGTTTTCGTCTTGGAACTCTGCCATGCAGGCCATTTTTGCCCAGTCTCTTTCTTATGGTGGAGTCATGAGCACTGACCTTAACTGAGGCAAGTGAGGCCTGCGGTTCTTTGGAAGTTGTTGTGGGGTCTTTTGTGACCTCTTGGATGAGTCGTCACTGCGCTCTTGGGGTAATTTTGGTCAGCTGGCCACTCCTGGGAAGGTTCACCGTTGTTCCATGTTTTCGTCATTTGTGGATAATAGCTCTCACTGTGGTTCGCTGGAGTCTCAAAGCTTTAGAAATTGCTTTATAACCTTTTCCAGACTGATAGATCTCAATTACTTTGTTTCTCATTTGTTCCTGAATTTCTATTGAATGTCTAGCTTTTGAGGATCTTTTGGTCTACTTCATTTTGTCAGGCAGCTGCTATTTAAGTGATTTCTTGATTGAGAACAGATGTGGCAGTAATCAAGCCTGGGTGTGGCTAGAGAAATTGAACTCAGCTTTCCAAAGATGTGATAAACCACAGTTAATTTATGTTTTAATGGGGGGGGGGCAATCACTTTTTCACACAGGGCCATGTAGGTTTGGATTTTTTCCCCCTTAATAATAAATACCTTCATTTAAAAACTGCATTTTGTGTTTACTTGTGTTGTCTTTGTCTAATATTTAAATTTGTTTGATGATCTGAAACATTTAAGTGTGACAAACATACAAAAAAATGAGAAATCAGGAAGAGGGTAAACACTTTTTCACACCACTGTAGTTAAGTTACTGTGTTGTTATTAATATACAGTGTATGCACTTTTGATATTTTAAATAGAGCATATCAATTGTTAGTCTATAATTTTAATAAAAGACAGGAAATAGTTGCAAATTTATAGGTAAAAAGTTGCAAAGTTGCATGAAAGTGGTCACAGATTTGCCACAAAAAAGTTCAAAATTTAACAAAAAATTATTAGTTATGAAAAACGTTTTTAAAATTATGAGAAAAGAAAGCACAAAGTTGCAAGAAAAGAGTCACAAGAGAATAAGAGTAAAAATGTTTCTGCATAAAAGAATGTTGCCTGTATTTCTCAAAATTGTGTAGATTATTCCTCAAACATCTGAATAATCCTGAAACCATTGCCTAATGAATGTTAGATGGAGCTAATACGACTAAAGTTTATGTAATTAGACAACTATTACCATATAGTATCAATAAATAAACTTTGTAGATCACCTTTCCCACAAATTAATGTAATTCAAAGTGCTTCACAGAAGACTGATGAGTTGGCATAAATAGTACAGATGTGGACAAAATTGTTGGTACCCCCCCTGTTAATGACAGAAAAACCCACAATGGTCACAGAAATAACTTGAATCTGACAAAAGTGGTAATAAATAAAAATTCTATGAAAATTAACCAATGAAAATCAGACAATGCTTTTGAATTGTGGTTCAACAGAATTATTTTAAAAAACAAACTCATGAAACAGGCCTGGACAAAAATGATGGTACCCTTAACTTAATATTTTGTTGCACAACCTTTTGAGGCAATCACTGCAATCAAACGATTTCTGTAACTGTCAATGAGACTTCTGCACCTCTCAGCAGATATTTTGGCCCACTCCTCACAAGCAAACTGCTCCAGTTGTCTCAGGCTTGAAAGGTGCCTTCTCCAGACGGCATGTTTCAGCTCCTTCCACAGATGTTCAATAGGATTTAGATCAGGGCTCATAAAAGGCCACTTTAGAATAGTCCAATGTTTCGCTCTTAGCCATTCTTGGGTGTTTTTAGCTGTGTGTTTTGGGTCATTATCCTGTTGCAAGACCCATGACCTTCGACTGAGACCAAGCTGTCTGACACTGGGCAGCACATTTCTCTCTAGAATACCTTGATAGTCTTGAGACTTCTTTGTACCCTGCACAAATTCAAGACACCCTGTGCCAGATGCAACAAAGCAGCCCCAGAACATAACAGAATCTCCTCCATGTTTCACAGTAGGGACAGTGTTCTTTTCTTGGTATGCTTCATTTTTGCGTCTGTGAACATGGAGCTGATGTGCCTTGCCAAAAAGTTCCAGCTTTGTCTCGTCTGTCCATAGGGCATTCTCCCAGAAGCTTTGTGGCTTGTCAACATGCAGTTTGGCAAATTCCAGTCTGGCTTTTTTATGATTTGTTTTCAACAGTGGTGTCCTCCTTGGTCATCTCCCATGAAGTCCACTTTGGCTCAAACAACGACGGGTGGTGCGATCCGACACTGATGTACCTTGACCTTGGAGTTCACCATGAATGTGTTTAGAGGTTGTTCTGGGCTCTTTTGTTACCATTCGTATTATCCGTCTCCTCCTGTGGCCACGTCCAGGGAGGTTGGCTACAGTCCCGTGGATCTTAAATTTCTGAATAATATGTGCAACTGTAGTCACAGGAACATCAAGCTGCTTGGAGATGGTCTGATAGCCTTTACCTTTAACATGCTTGTCTATAATTTTCTTTCTAATCTCCTGAGACAACTCTCTCCTTTGCTTCCTCTGGTCCATGTTTAGTGTGGTACACACCCATGTCACCAAACAGTGACTACTTGTCACCCTTTAAATAGGCCGACTGACTGATTACAAGTTTGTTGACACCTGTGATGTTAATTAGAGGACACATCTTGGTTGAACATGTCCCTATGGTCACATTATTTTCAATCTTTTCTAGGGGTGCCATCATTTTTGTCCAGGCCTGTTTCATGAGTTTGTTTTTTAAAATAATTCTGTTGAACCACAATTTAAAAGCATTGTCTGATTTTCATTGGTTAATTTTCATAGAATTTTTATTTATTACCACTTTTGTCAGATTCAAGTTATTTCTGTGACCATTGTGGGTTTTTCTTTCATTAACAGAAGGGTACCAACAATTTTGTCCACGTCTGTATATATTCAAATAAATTAAATAAAAAGAAAACTCAAAATAACAGTAAGCTGCTGTTCACCACATTACTTCTGTCTTTCTTGATTTTTTTCTCCCCCATTATCTCCTTTTTTATGTTGTAGGTTGGGAGAAGTTTTTTTGACATACTAAATTATTTACTCTGGTAGTGTTATTTCACTGGGTCAGAACATATCTCACAATCTGAATACAAACAGGGAGGGAGCTGGCTCATTTAAAACTTCTTTGAAGGCTCTGTAATTATTTTGTCTGACCCAATGTATGCTGCCAGTTCACTCACACGGCCTCTTCTGCAGGTAACTTCTGTTAGTAAAGGCTGATGCTGCATTGGACCTTCCATCTCTCTCTCCCTCTCTCTTTCTAGCAAACAAACAAAGAAAAAAAAACAGACCTCCAAACCTCAATAACCACATCCTAATCATCATGCCTCAGCAGCTGTTGAGAGTAAAGAACAGACCTCAGTCAGAGGATCATTACTGATGTTTGCTGCTTATTCAGGCCACTTTGCTGCTTATGGCAGGCCAGGCCATCAGGAAATGTCCGGCTGAAAACAATGGCCACTCCGCCCTGTTTCTCACTGAGCTTCAGAACTCATACTCCTATAGTGTAGTGAGTTAGTTTAGCTCTTCACTGTAAATTCTGGTCACCCCTATAGACATCTGTGTTCTCATCTCATATTAATCCACAGCTGATATCTCACCTTTTTTTGGGCAGCGTTACCAGGAGGGTCGGCATGGCTTGCTTAGTGACGCAGATCAGCAGTACCAGAGATTTTATGGCTGTTTGCTCTAAGTTCAAGACACAGTGCTAGACAATAGTAACAGACAATTACATTGTGCATGCCATTCTGGATTGTTTTGTAATATTTTGGCCATGATAGCCAGGTAGACTGGACTCCTAGCATTAGTTAGACTGCATGGCCAAGGCCGAGGTTACTGACCAACTTCGAGACCAACCTGACCGGTAAGCTGAGAGGTGAGGCCACTAGCCTTTTGCTTAGCTGCAACTCAATGTGAGTTGCTGTAACAGGTGCATCTCAATAAATTAGAATATGATCAAAAAGTTGATTTATTAGTAATTCCATTCAAAAAGTGAAACTCAGATCTTACATAGATTCATTATACAGAGAATAATATTTCAAGTGATTATTTCTTTTAATTTTGATGATTATGGCTTATAGCTAATGAAAACCCCAAATTCATTTTCTCAGAAAATTAGAATATTGTATAAGATCAATTTAAAAACATGGCTTTTCAACAGAAATGTTGGCCCACTGAAGAGTATGTCCATGTATGCACTCAGTACTTGGTCGGAGCTCCTTTTGCATGAATTACTGCATCACAGTGACGTGGCATGGAGGCGATGAGCCTGTGACACTGGTAAAGTGTTATGGAAGCCCAGGTTGCTTTGATAGAGGCCTTCAGCTTGTCTGCATTGTTGGGTCTGGTGTCTCTCATCTTCCTCTTGACAATACTCCATAGACAGGCGAATTTGCTGGCCAATCAAGCACAGTGATACCATGGTCATTAAACCAGGTTTTGGTACTTTTGGCAGTGTGGGCAGGTGCCAAATTCTGCTGGAAAATGAAATCAGCATCTCCATAAAGCTTGTCAGCAGAGGGAAGTATGAGGTGCTCTAAAAATTTCCTGGTAGACAGCTGCGCTGATTCTTGACTTGATAAAACATGGTGGACCAACACCAGCAGATGGCATGGTTTCCCAGATCAGGTGCCAAGTCCTGTCATTTGGAAATCAGGGTCCCAGAGTCTGAAGGAAGAGTGGAGAGGTTGCTTGAGATCCAGTGTGAAGTTTCCACAGTTGGTGATGATTTGGGAAGCCATGTTATCTGCTGGTGTTTGTCCACTATGTTTTATCAAGTCCAATGTCAGTCATTTACCAGGAAATTTTAGAGCACTTCATGCTTCCCTCTGCTGACAAGATTTATGGAGATGCTGATTTCATTTTCCAGCAGGACGTGGCACCTGCTTACAAAGCAAAAAGTACCAATCCTGGTTTAAAGGGGTCACTGACTGAAAAATGGTGTATTTGTAAGTTTTAACTGTCTGAAATGAGTCTACTGGTCACCTGATTGTCCAAAATTTTCAAAACAGTCAATTCTCTGAAAAAAAAAAAAACCCACACAGCTTTTAATTCATTTTTCTCATCCAGAAACACCAGAAACGGTTTTTGACTTTTTTGTGGAAATAGTTAACATCACGTTTAGAAAAAGCCAACCCACCGCCGTCTTTGAGACCAGCCCACTGCTCTATTGTTGGCCCGCCTAGCTGTCTGTCATGTATATGGAAGTGGTGCTAAAGGTAGCCTATTAGCCCCTGAGCTATTAGCCCCCAAGTTAACACTGGTAACAGGAAGCTCGAACCTAGCATGGCTTATATTGTTATTTTCTTCAGATCTTAGTCACCCTAATAACCATCCCTGTTACCACCTGGTTCACCGGTCCATGGTCCATAATGCACCGCACGTCACTTCAGCCCGAAGACGCAGGCACATGCACAAACATTCAGGGTAGCATGTCTCAATAAGTAACACAGAATTAGTGACACTAGTACATACTCATGCATGCCAGTAGAAACCACGTATAAGCAAGCATTTCTACATGCCCGTAGAAAGTCACTGTTACCATGGCAACAGTAACCATGGTGATGCCTGCCTTTGATCTTTGACGTCACCACTCGTTCAGTGATGCCTGCCTTTGATCTTTGATGATGTGTCTGCCTGGCAACAGTAACCATGGCAACATCTGTGCATCCATGATGTCATAACTATGAACGCCCATAGCACCCCTAGGGACGTTCATTAATGATTTCCCCTCCTAAAGTTCCCCATATCCGAGGAGGCTGAAATTCGGGGATGCACACCCTTGTAACCTCAGCACAGCACATGTAAAATCTAAGGCCTGTCCGACAAACTGTTCAGGAGATATGCACGGAACACACACACACAGTCATGGGCAGCGAGAGCACACCCCTCCCATCCTGCCTCACACTCACCAACTCATCACTGCACCTGAGGCAGAAGACACACCTGCACCCGCTCATCAGCCAGCATACTTAAGGAGGCTCTCTCCGCGCAGTCAACACTGGCTCATCTGGGTATACTGCCCATGTATAGGCAAGCAAATTAAAGTTATAAGTGCTGACACGTTGTCTAACCTTATTTCTCCTCTTCCCTTCAGGTTGCGTGCAACCGTGTAGTTATGTCCCTAGGACTGCGCGCGCTCTCCTGCCACATCTCACCGTCCTTCAGCTTCCTACTCCACCCGGTCAGGCACCATCAGCTCATCTCCTCCCACCCTACTGGTTCGTCTATTCCTCACCGGGTCCTTGCCGGTTCTCCCTGGATTTCCCAAGTAAGTGGTAGTTTGGCTCGCCCATTTCCCCTTACTCCATTCCTCTGCTCACAGCTCTCGTCTTCTCTCCGCAGGACTATTCCTCCGGTGAGTGACTGTTCTGCAGCTGTGCGCTTGTGTTTTTGCTATTTAATAAACTTTTAAACGTGCCCCTCTGTGTGGTTCCTTCCTGTGCTTTGGTATCGTGCACGTGAGCTGTCAAGCTTAATTAGTCATGACAGAACGAGCCAGCCAGGACGGTAGCTCAGCCGGTGCCTCACCACAGGAGCTGTCTGCTATGGATCACCTAGCGGCAACCGAGCACCAGCTCACTGTGCTGACGCAGCAGGTGTCTAATATGATGAATCTTTGATCTACAGTGCCTCCTCCGGCCTCTCCCCCTCAGCCTGCTCCACGCACTACGGTGCGCCGTACTACCTCCGTTCTCACGCCTTCCCCGTACACGGGGGAGGTCGGGAAATGTAAGGGGTTTCTTATTCAAGTCCAAATGTACCTGGAGCAGGTTGGGGAGGAGTATCCTGGGGACGTAGCTAAAATCCAATTCTTCACTCTGTTGCTCAAGGATCGAGCCCTTGAGTGGGCACAGTCCACTTTAGACAACCTTGAGGGGCGCTGCTACACATTTGATCAATTTGTGGCCGCATTCTCTAGTGCATTTGGCCGTACCGAGAGTCAGGGCAACGTTATGAGTTGCCTGATGACGCTCCGCCAGGGCACTCAGTCAGCAGCCGAGTACTCGGTGGAGTTCCAGGTTATAGCGTCTGATTCGGGGTGCGAATCAGGGTGCAGTGCGTTCCTCCACAGGTTGAATGCTCAACTCCATGACGATCTGGCGGTTCACCCTGTTCCGGAGACTCTCGATGGTCTCGTAGATCAGGCAGTTGGTTTGGACAACTGGTACCATGAGCGTGTGAAGGAGCACGAGTCCTCCTCTCACCTGCGCGCCGAGCGTGTATCCGCCGTGGTTACTGACACTGGCGGCACCAGCTCTTCGCCTGAACTGATGGAGCTCTCTCGGCACTTGACCGATGATGAGTGCTGGCGAAGGCGGAGAATTGGCGCGTGCACGTACTGTGATTTAATGAACCACAGTCTGGACGAATGCCGAAAGCAGCTAAAAGATGCGGCCCGTCATTAACCATGGGGGGTCTGGCACACGGGATTAAATCTATTCCCCTGGTAATTTTTCAATTTCGGCCCTCGTGCAATTGCCGGGGGTCAAGAGGAGGGCTATGGTGCTGGTTGACTCAGGGTCAGAGGGTAATTTCATTTCTGCTGAGTTTGTTAAGCAGGTGGGTATCCCCACATGTAAAATGCCACGTGGTCAGAGGATCACAATCATATCTGGCCGAGAGGTCACGGTGGTCGCTCTGAGCACGGTGCCAATTTCCATCCTCCTTTCCGGGAACCACCAGGAGGAACTCTCGTTCCTGGTTCTCCCTGTGTCATCTTCCCTGGTGGTTCTTGGTTACCTGTGGCTCCAGAGGCATAACCCAATGATTAATTGGGACAAAAACACCACCTCCTCCTGGAGCCCGTTTTGTTTGGCCCATTGTATGCGTTCAGCGGAGTGTTCCCCATCTCTACCCGTTACCCTCTCCCCAGTCGAGCCTCCGGACCTCAGCCTCGTTCCCTGGGCTTATCACGATTTGGGAGAGGTCTTTAGCAAATCAAGAGCATTGTTGCTGCTGCCTCATAGCTCTTATGATTGTGCTGTAGACCTCATCCTGGGGGCGAGGCCGCCGTCCAGTCGGTTGTATAGCATTTCTGGCCCGGAGAGGGAGGCGATGGAGCAATATATTAAGGAATCGCAAAACGCTGGCCTTATTCAGCCATCTTCGGCTCCGCTCGGAGCCGGATTCTTCTTCGTCGGGAAGAAGGATGGCTAGTTGCGCCCGTGCATTGACTACCAGAAGCTCAATGCTATTACCATCAAAGATAAGTACCCTTTGCCTTTGATTAATTCAGCATTCAAACTCCTTCAGCGCTCACGGGTTTTCACCAAGTTAGACCTTAGGAACGCGTATCATCTGGTCCGCATTGGCGAGGGCGATGAGTGGAAGACAGCTTTTAAAACACACCAGGGGCAATTTGAATATTTAGTGATGCCGTTTGGGCTCACTAATGCCCCCGCTGTCTTCCAGCGGTTAATAAATGACGTCCTTCGCGATATGCTTTACCAGTTCGTGTTTGTCTACCTTGATGATATTCTCATTTTCTCCCGCTCGCCAGAGGAACACAAAGCCCATGTCAGGGCTGTTTTACAAAGGCTCTTGGAGAACCAGCTCTACGTCAAGGCCGAGAAGTGTGAGTTCTCCACAACATCTACCACCTTCTTGGGCTTCATAGTGGCTGAAGGGAGACTGGTTGCCGACCCGGCCAAGGTGAAAGCAGCGTTAAATTGGCCAACTTCCCACTCTCGTAAGGAGCTTCAACGCTTCCTCGGAATTGCGAATTTTTATCGCAGGTTCATCAGGAACTACAGTGGGGTGGCACTGCCCTTGACACAGCTGGCCTCCGTTAAGGTCCCCTTAAGGTGGACTGAGGCAGCTGAACAGGCGCTTGTCAAATTAAAGCGCCTGTTCATGGACACACCAATCTTGGCCCAGGTTGACACGCAGCTCCAGTTTGTCCTTGAGGTGGATGCATCTGATTCGGGGGTAGGCGCTGTGCTGTCGCAGTGCACGCCTCCCAATCAGAAGCTTCGCCCGTGCACATATTTCTCTCGTCTGCTTACGCCTGCCGAGAGGAATTATGACGTAGTGGGCAGAGAGCTGCTTGCCATTAAGTTGGCATTGGAGGAGTGGAGGCACTGGTTAGAGGAGGCCATTCACCTCATCATCGTGTGGACCGACAACAAGAACCTTGAGTACTTGCGGTCGGCCTGCCAACTGAACACCAGGCAGGCTCGCTGGGTGCTATTTTTCCAGCAATTTAATTTTACTATCACTTACAGGCCTGGCGCCTGGAACACCAAACCGGACGCGCTATCGTGCCAGTTTGATTCCAGGGAGGTAGCTCCCCACCCCACCCCAAACCATCATACCGCCTTCATGCATCCTTGGAGCCCTTACTTGGGATATCGAGCGGAGGGTCCGTCAGGACCAGTCCCAGGAGCCTGTGCCAGTAGGGTGCCCCCGGAACTGTCTGTACGTCCCGGCCGCCCTTTGCAGCGATGTCATCCAGTGGGGTCACACCAGTCGCTTCGCATGCCATCCGGGCATTGCTCGAACTTTGGACTTCGTCCGGCAAGCATTCTGGTGGCCCACGCTGCGGTGGGACGTACAAGAATATGTGAAGGCTTGTCAGACCTGCGTTCGGGGGAAATCGGACTCCTCCCCCCCATCGGGTTTCCTCCACCCCCTCCCCATCCCTGGCCATTTGTGGTCTCACATTGCCATGGACTTCGTCACCGGACTTCCCCCCTCCCGTGGCAAGACAGTGATTCTGACCATCATGCATCGCTTCTCCAAGGCGGTGTATTTGGTTGCCCTCCCGAAGCTCCCCTCAGCCTTGGAGACGGCGGTCCTCCTCACCGATCACGTGATTTGGGTCCATGGCATCCCTATGGACATTGTGTCTGACTGGGGTCCTCAATTCACATCCCAGGTCTGGAGGGCCTTTTGCCAGACTCTGGGAACTACAGTGAGTCTCTCCTCTGGAAACCATCCACAGAGTAACGGGCAGGCGGAGCGCGCCAATCAGTCCTTGGAGGCTGCCTTGTGGTGCATAGCAACCGACAACCCGTCATCTTGGAGCACACATCTGACCTAGGTGGAGTACTCCATGAACTCTGCGGTCTCCACAGCAACTGGACTCACCCCATTTGAGGCGTCGTTGGGGTACATGCCGCCTCTTCTACCCATGGCCGAGAGGGAGGTCTCGGTTCCATCCATAGGGGCCCATGCTCGTCGGTGCCGACACATCTGGAGGTGTACTCGGGCCACTCTGGCCCGCACCACAGAACGCACCCGGGCTGCTGCTGATAGGAAGCGGGTTCCAGCTCCCAAGTACATCGTTGGGTAGCAGGTCTGGCTGGCAGCGAGTCAGATCCCTCTGAAAGAGAAATCGAAGAAGCTGTCCCCCCCCCCCCCCCCGCTTCCTTGGGCCATACACCATCTCCCGGGTGATAAATGACGCGTCGGTCCAACTGAAGCTGCCCCCGACCCTGCGGGTGAACCCTACATTCCACATCGCCCACATTAAGCCCCTCTCTGAAAGCCCTCTCTGCCCCCCCCCACCGAAGCCGCCCCTTCATCCTCGGATCATCGACGGCCACCCCACCTACATTGTACGACGTGTATTGGATGTTTACCGTCGGGGCCGGGGCCTGCAATATTTGGTGGACTGGGAGGGCTACGTCCCAGAGGAACGGTCCTGGGTCCCCTCGTCATGAGTGTGGACAAGGGGATGCTCCAGGCCTATCACTGTGCTCACCCTGAGAAGCCCTCCGGACCGCCAGGAGGCGCTCCTAGAAGGAGGGGGTTCCTGTCATGGGCAGCGAGAGCGTGCCCCTCCCATCCTGCCTCACATTCACCAACTCATCACTGCACCTGAGGCAGAAGACACACCTGCACCCACTTATCAGCCAGCGTACTTAAGGAGGCTCTCTCCACACAGTCAACGCTGGCTCGTCTGGGTATACTGCCCGTGTATAGGCAAGCAAATTAAAGTTATAAGTGGTGACACGTTGTCTAACCTTATTTCTCCTCTTCCCTTCAGGTTGCTGCCACCGTGTAGGTGTGTCCCTAGGACTGCATGCGCTCTCCTGCCACATCTCACCATCCTTCAGCTTCCTACTCCACCCGGTCAGGTACCATCAGCTCCTCTCCCCCCACCCTACTGGTTCGTCTATTCCTCGCTGGGTCCCTGCCGGTTGTCCCTGGATTTCCCAAGCAAGTGGCAATTTAGCTCGCCCATTTCCCCTTACTCCATTCCTCTGCTCACGGCTCTCGTCTTCTCTCCACAGGGCTATACCTCCGGCGAGTGACTGTTCTGCAGCTGTGCGCTTGTGTTTTTGCTATTTAATAAACTTTTAAACGTGCCCCTCTGTGTGGTTCCTTTCTGTGCTTTGGCATCGTGCACGTGAGCTGTCAAGCTTAATTAGTCATGACACACACACACACAGACAAGAGCTTCCTTGCATTATAATATGATGATATGCTGGCGTACGTCGAATCAGTTATGGCTAAGTTTTATCTAAGTTAAGAACACGCTGAAGCACCCTGAAGCACGCTGGTATACGGCGTAGTTCGCCGAGCTTCTCCGAAAATTTTCAGCAGAAGAAAACCTAACGTCAGACACAGCGTTGTGTTTGAGCCCTGAATGATTGAGGGGGACAGAACTTCTTCACCTTGATGCAGCACAGCAAAAATAAAATGTTAAAATCATTCAGAAATTATTATGCACAAAAATAAAGGAGACAAGCTTCATTCCTCTACAGGCCAGATGACCGCTGTGATCAGCTCTGCTTTAACAGAATTGATTGATTGAACAGCTCTCTTGAAATTGATACCCTGTGTCTCAATGGGATTACCTGTATAAATAAGGTTAATAATAAATAATCCTAGCGATTAAAATAGGGCTCTCACCCACTAACGTCAGTGGCTTGGGCCCTAAAACACAGCAGCACGGCTAGTACCAGTGGCACTGGTACCGCACAGGAAGGAAAAGCCACCATAGGCAACCCTCTCCTGAACTGTGGGTCCTCTGGCCATTCAGCTGAGGGATGGGCAATACCAGCATTTTTTTCTTTCGATATAACATTAATTTATGGGATGTTTTCTTCAATACTGAGACCGATACTTTTTGCCCCAAATCACACGATTGCAGTTTCATTAGCAACTTTATTGCAAGGGCACTATGAAATATGAATAAAACTGTCATGAGCCGAGCACTGGAGGTTTCCGTCAGGCTCGGTCTCATGGCTTTTTCCTTATATTTATATATTTGTTGTATTTTGTTCTTTTTGGGTTTCTGTTATTTTTGTACTGTTTGCTATTTTCCTGTTTGTTTTAGTTTTGTTACATTCTTATTTTGTTTTTGTTTACTTTTATATTTTAGTCTGCACTTGTTGATATTTTATTCTTTAGTTCTTTACTGTTAGATTGACAGCTGTCAAAGGCATTTCCAGCTTTTGTGCTTCGTGTGGGCGTCGCTCCTGTCAGCGTCAGCCTCTCCTCTCATTGCCCCCAGCTGGTCCAATTATGCATCATTGTTTTCGCCTTCCTGCTCATGTGACCCTCACCTGTCACTACTTATGTAAATTGCTTTTGATCTTGTTTAAGGGTAGTATTTTCATTTCTCCTTGTCGCCGTCTTGTTGAGGAAGTTCCTCTTCGTCTCCACCAGAGTCCTGTCCCTGCTCTGGTGCGCTGCATTAGTAAGTTTATTAGTTTGTGTGTATTTTCCATTAGAAAATACACACAAACGTGGATTTGTGTGTATTTTCTGTGGGTCTCACCTTTCTGCCCCGAAGGGCAACTCATGGGAAAAAAAACCTCATGAACATAAACAGTTGAAAGAAATGCTTATAAAATAATAATAAAATAGAACAATGAGCAAAGTAAATAAAAATAAAATGGCTTTTTTCAATTATAATAAAAATAATTAAGACTTAAAATCAATGCAAAAGTAATTCAGTTTCTTAATTTGATAAAGATTCTCAACTGGATTCAAGTATTTTTTACTTCTGAAATGTTTCCCCATTCATATAATGTAATTTTTTTCACAGTGCAACGTTTTTTTTATTTTAAAAAGTATCGACTCCAAAGTGTCAACCAGCTGGTATCAAAGTATCGATACTTGAGTATGGATACGCCCATCCCTAATTCCGCTCCAGTCATGTCAGTATTAACTTTACATTGTAGATATTACAGCGGTCAGGACTCACGGTGTGCCATTTAAAGGGAAAAAGAATTTGCAGCATCCAGTAAATGTGTCATTACTGTGTGCCTGCCCCGAACACACACACCCCTGAAATTTTGAAGTTGTTGTGCAGTAGGACCCCACAAAATTACGATCCAGTGATAAAGAGAATAATTGAATGGGATTCTAACTTGGAGCTAACCTATAATGGCATATTTGCAGCATTTGTTCACAGGAAAAACCTGTACAGAGCTCTGCTCATCTGCTGCCTGCAGAGCATACACACACACACACACACACACACACACACACAGAGCTAAATCCCGCCCACACTTCAGGGCACGAAGAGATACAGAGCGGTGTCAGAGCACTGGCTAAACTTTTATTGATAAAAATTACATATTTTGACCGAGCGACTCCATATTCTGGGATGCACACCCTCGTAACCTCAGGAAACCACGTTTAAAATCTGAGGCTAGTCTGACAAACGGTTTGAGAGATATACGTGGAACAGACAGACAGACAGACAGACAGACACACACACACACACACACACACACACAGAGATTTCTTGCTTTTATAGATAGACGAGTAGAGCACTGGGCTCTGAAGTAAGAGTCTATGAATCGAGCCCCAGCTGGGATGTCCTGTTGGTCAAATTTTATTTTCCATTTGCTATTGTTATTTGTTATATGTTTGTTCTGCAATTTCCCAGTTTGGGATCAATAAAGTCTATCTATCTATCTATCTATCTATCTATCTATCTATCTATCTATCTATCTATCTATCTATCGCCTCTGTCTAGGGGAAAAGGAGCGCACCATAAACAGAACGGCAAAAGCCCTGTCCCGGTCCCCAAAAAAACAAAACCTGACATTAATAACAACTTCATTGTTGTTTTATTTACACATGAATTATTTACAGGCCAGTGAGCGTGTCTCCAGGGTGAACCAAGGCCAAAATAACAAACAAAACCCCACCTATTTTTACCCAAATTAGTGCTACCTATCCAATGTGAAACCAAAAAGACAACCCTACACCTGACTTCCTATGCTAACAAAAACAGGAGAAAAACAGACACAAAGAAATAGGCTGCTCACCCCTTCTGCTCTGTGAGTATATAAAAGAATGTGTTCTTACCAATTTATATACACAAATATTTACAAGTCCTTTGGGAAAAATGATCACAAAATAACTAACAACAAATTAATCAACCTAAGCAAAGCACGCTGTTTTGGAGACCGAAACGAGACACTGCTGCTGTCAGGCTGCCCACTGTCACCCAGTCTGGCTGGAGGTTTTAAACTGGCATCGGCGTAAGTTTCAGCCAAACCCCAGTGACTTTTGTTCAGCTGTGGCACGCTGCGCTGGTGAATGACATAACGCACGGCTCAGGAGACGCACACACAGGCTCAGAGTAGTTCAAATAGTTTATTAACAACAGGCGTGAATGAGTGCGTGTCTGTGGGATGTCAATGTGTTGGTGGTGGCGTCTGCTTCAGGCACAGAGGCAGGTGACCGTACAGCCGAGCAACCCTATGGGAAAAAGCACAGGGAGAGGGTGACGGGCATACACCAACACAGAGGAGATTATGGCGAGAGAAGGACTTACTTGGATGGGCAGGATAGCTGGCACAGCAAGGGGCGAGACCCGGGAGACAGCCACCTGGAGAGCTCGGTGCAGCAGCGAGGAATGGGCGTTGGAAGGACGTCGTCCGCCGCCGGGAAATCCACCTGTGCACAGGGGAGCAGACTGGAGAGAAAGAAGGTAAGGGCTTCTTACCCAAATGTTTGCTGAAGATTTTGGAAGTGACTCACAACGGTGAGGGACGAAGTCTGACGGCTTCAGGCCGAGGCTCCGGGCGAGGCGGCCTTTATCCCTCGCCGCTGATGATGATCAGGTGCGTGAGCAGGTGGCGCCGCTGATGAATGGCGCGGCGTGACAGTACTCCCCCCTCTAGCAGTGCCTCCTGGCGATGGCTTATCCGGGTGCGCTCGGTGGAAGTCCGCGATGAGCGATGGGTCCAACACGAACGACGGGGGCACCCACTGTCGATGCTCGGGCCCATAGCCCTCCCAGTCCACCAAGTATTGCAACCCACGACCTCGGCGCCGGGAGTCCAGGATGGAGGAGACGGACCAGGCCGGATGGCCACCAATCATCCGGGGCGTGGGCTGCGCCGCAGGAGGAGGGCAAAGGGGGTCGGTGACTGCCAGCTTCACCTTTGACACGTGGAAGGTGGGATGGATGCGGAGGGAGGGGGGAATAGCCACGCGCACAGCCACCGGGTTGACAATCCGGGTGATGGGATAGGGACCCATGAAGCGCTGTGCCAGCTTTCTCCTCTCGCCTTTTAGGGTGACGTCCTGGGTGGAAACATAGACACGTTGCCCAACTCTGTACGCCGGGGCAGGTCTTCTATGCCGGTCCGCCACAGTTCTATTGCGCTCCGCTGTGCGTAAAAGCACATTACGCGCGGCAGTCCAGATGGAGCGGAACTGCCTGAGATGTGCTTTAACTGAGGGGACAGTTACCTCACTCTCCTGCTCCCGAAACAGCGGGGGGTCGTAACCCAGGGATGCCTTGAAGGGGGACATCCCTGTAGCAGAAGAGCGAGCGGTATTGTGAGCATACTCAACCCAGGCGAGATGGTTGCTCCAGGACGTTGGTTTGGATGAGGTCACACAGCGGAGCGCAGACTCCAGCTCCTGATTGGTCCGCTCACACTGCCCGTTGGACTGGGGGTGATGGCCGGAGGAGAGGCTCACCTTGGCTCCGATGGCGTTACAGAACGACCTCCAAACCTCGGATGAAAATTGGGGGCCCCGGTCCAAGACCACGTCCACCGGAATCCCGTGCAGCCTGACCACGTGTTGGACGAGGAGATCCGCCGTCTCCAGGGCAGTAGGGAGACCTCGCAGGGGGACGAAGTGCGCCGCCTTGGAGAAACGGTCCACGATGGTCAGGATGGTGTCAAAGGAGTTGGAAACGGGGAGTCCGGTGACGAAATCCAACGCGATGTGCGACCAGGGCCTGCCAGGGCCGGGCAGGGGCTGGAGCAGACCCGCTGGAGGGGCATTTCCCGACTTGCAGGTGGCACAGATTGGGCAAGCCCGGGCGTAGCGGGCTGCATCCCTCTGCAGGCCTGGCCACCAAAAGGACCGTTGGAGGAGGTTGATCATCCGGGAGGTGCCGGGATGACAGGTGAGCCGGGAGGTGTGGAGCCAGTGGATGACCTCTCCTCGGACCGCAGATGGAACGAACAGTCTTCCTTCAGGTCCGCCGCCAGGATCAGGTTCCACCTCCTGCGCCTTCCGGATCTTGCTCCTGATGTCCCAAGAGATGGCACCCACGACGCACGACCTGGGCAGGATGGTGTGGGGCGTCTCCTCAGCCTCCACGGGGGTAAACTGCCTAGAGAGGGCGTCAGGCAGGCCGTTCTTGGAGCCTGGCCTGAAGGTGATGGTAAAATGGAACCTGGCGAAGAACAAAGACCAGCGCGCCTGGCGGGCGTTCAGGCGCTTGGCAGATTGTAAATATTCTAAGTTCTTGTGGTCCGTCAGGACCACGAACGGCAGGTCCGCCCCCTCTAGCCAGTGGCGCCACTCCTGTAAGGCGAGTTTGATGGCCAGGAGCTCTCTGTCCCCCACATCGTAGTTCCTCTCCGCCGGGGACAAGCGCCGGGAGAAGAAGGCACAAGGTCGTTTGGCGCCATCGTCCGGTGACCGCTGGGATAAAACTGCTCCCACTCCCGTGTCCGAGGCATCCACCTCCACGATGCACTGTAGCACGGGGTCGACCTGGCGAAGAACCTGGGAGGAGGAGAATTCCGCCTTCAGCGCCTTAAAGGCAGCAGCGACCTCTTCTGTCCACTGGAAAGGGACCTTCGGGGACGTGAGGCGGGTCAGCGGTCCGACGATCGAGCTGAAGTTGGGCACAAAGCGGCGGTAGAAATTGGCGAAGCCAACAAATTGTTGCACCTGCTTCTGGGATGCGGGAGTAGGCCACTCCACCACCGCCTTCACCTTCTCTGGGTCTGGGAGCACCTGGTCTTGAGAGATTATGAATCCCAGGAAGGATGTGGTCCTAGCGTAGAATTCGCACTTTTCAGCCTTCACGTAGAGCTGATTCTCCAGCAGTCTTTGGAGGACCCGCCTCACATGGACCTGGTGCTCGTCCCTGGACCTGGAGAAGATTAGGATGTCGTCCAGGTAGACGAACACGAAGAGGCCGATGAAATCCCGGAGAACATCGTTAATGAGGCGCTGAAAGACGGCAGGAGCGTTGGTTAACCCGAACGGCATGACTAGGTATTCAAAGTGGCCGTTCGGGGTACGGAAGGCTGTCTTCCATTCATCTCCCTCCCGGATCCTGACGAGGTGGTAAGTGCTGCGTAGATCCAGCTTGGTAAACCAGGTCGCCCCCTGGAGGGAGTGGAAGACAGTGTCCATGAGGGGCAGGGTGTAACGATCCCTCTCAGTGATGTCGTTGAGCGCACGGTAGTCTATGCAGGGGCGGAGGAACCCGTCCTTTTTCCCGACGAAGAAAAACCCTGCCCCCACGGGTGACGACGATGGGCGAATTATCCCAGCGCTCAGAGATTCCCTCAGGTAGGTGTTCATTGTCTCCTTCTCCGGCGCAGACAGGCTGTAGAGCCGACCAGAAGGTAAGGGGGCCCCCTGGCGGAGGTTGATGGCACAGTCATAGGGCCGATGAGGGGGAAGAGACATAGCTTTCGCCTTGCTAAACACCATACCCAGGTCGTGAAATTCCGGAGGCACCAGAGACAGGTCCGGAGGTGCTGCGTCCGCCACAGGGGAGGAAGCGGAAGGGGAGCAGGCAGCGGACTGAAGGCAGGTGCCTATACAAAACGTACTCCATGCCGATACCCCAGCTGACTTCCAGTCCAGGACAGGGTTGTGGAGGTGTAGCCAGGGATACCCCAGGATGACGGGCGACACAGAGTTGGGCAGGACGTAAAAAACCATCTCCTCCCGGTGGTTCCCTGAGATGATGACTGGGACGGGGACGGTTTGATGTGAAACTCTCCCAAGGGAGGCACGAGAGAGATTGACCAGGGAGATGGGGTTTCTCAGTGCCTGACAGCGGATGCCCAATCGGGTTGCCAGGCTTTGTGAAATGAAGCTGCCTTCTGCGCCCGAATCCACCAGTGCGTGGGTGAGATGCCCAGTGGGGTTGTGGCAGAAACAGATGGGCAGCTTCAATTGGGTGAGGGGATTTTGCCGATTGACGTCCGCGAGGCCCCCTACAGTGACTCGCGGACCCCGCCGTTTGGCTTCTGTGGACAAAGCTCCACCGTGTGTTGACTGTCTCCGCAATACATGCAGAGACCCAACTCACGGCGGCGTTGTCTCTCTGCCGGGGAGAGCTTTGTCCAGCCCGTCACCATCGGCTCCGACTCCTCGGGGCGCGATGGTGGCGGCGTCGCCAGGGGGCGAGCTTGGGGCAGGCGCAGCGAGGCTCCCCGAGGGCGAGAAGTAGACGACTTCCGTCCTGAGGAGCGCTCGCGCAGCCTGTTGTCCAAGCTAATTGCTAGTGAGGTTAGCTCCGCTAGCGTTCCGGGAACATCCCGTCCAGCCAGTTCATCCCTCAGATCGTTATTGAGGCTGCGGAGGAACAGGCCACAGAGGGAACGTTCGTCCCAGCCCAATTCCTCCGCTGCTACCCGGTAGTCGATAGCATAGTCCGCGGCCGACCGGCTTCCCTGCTGGAGAGCGAGAAGCCGATCGACCTGGACCGTCTCGGTTCGAGAATGGTCGAACACCTCCAGGAAGCGCCTCACGAACTCGGCATAGGTGAGGGTGGCATAACTGGGTCTCGCCATTATAGCGTAGGCCCAGGTTAAAGCGCGCCCCTCCAGGAGGTTACCTATGTAGCCGATTCGGCTGTGATCTGAGGGAAAATCTCCGGGCACGCGGTCGAACACAGACTCACACTGCATCACAAACCCCCGCGCTCCGCCGAGCTTTCCGCTAAAGCGAGCGGGGGTCGGAATTGGTGTGAGACGGGCCGGTGCCACCGGAGCTGGCTGAACGGCCGCAGGAACAGCAGGAGCTGCGCCACCCTGGGGAGCCGGGGGGAACGGCTGCTGGGGGTCCAGGCGGTCCAATCGGTTAGTTATTGCAACTAATTGATTTAGGATCACCTGTTGTTGATAAGCAATTTGATCCACTCGAACCTCGAGAGTGGTAAGACGGTGTGCGAGCCCGCCGTCTGCCGAGCCGCTCTGCTGAAGCCGTACTGACATAACGCACGGCTCAGGAGACGCACACACAGGCTCAGAGTAGTTCAAATAGTTTATTAACAACAGGCGTGAATGAGTGCGTGTCTGTGGGATGTCAATGTGTTGGTGGTGGCGTCTGCTTCAGGCACAGAGGCAGGTGACCGTACAGCCGAGCAACCCTATGGGAAAAAGCACAGGGAGAGGGTGACGGGCATACACCAACACAGAGGAGATTATGGCAAGAGAAGGACTTACTTGGATGGGCAGGATAGCTGGCACAGCAAGGGGCGAGACCCGGGAGACAGCCACCTGGAGAGCTCGGTGCAGCAGCGAGGAGTGGGCGTTGGAAGGACGTCGTCCGCCGCCAGGAAATCCACCTGTGCACAGGGGAGCAGACTGGAGAGAAAGAAGGTAAGGGCTTCTTACCCAAATGTTTGCTGAAGATTTTGGAAGTGACTCACAACGGTGAGGGACGAAGTCTGACGGCTTCAGGCCGAGGCTCCGGGCGAGGCGGCCTTTATCCCTCGCCGCTGATGATGATCAGGTGCGTGAGCAGGTGGCGCCGCTGATGAATGGCGCGGCGTGACAGTGAAGATCCTCTATGAAGATGATAACTCACTGCAGCAGAAAAAACACCAAACAGAACACAGAAAAAACACAAAATAACGGCCAGGGCCGTAACACCATTAAGAGGACTAAGTATTCAGAATAATGTGATGTTATAAATCGAGTGCATTGCAAGGCAGTAGGCTATTTTACAACATTTTTCATTACATTCAGGTGTAATGGCTTTTGCTATAAAGATTTTTTTTTCATGTAAATTTGTACTTTTTTTCATAAATTTACAGCTTTTTGTGTAAATTTGAGAGCCCTTTTTTCTTGTAAATTTGCTATTCTGCTGAGAGCCAGCAGAGCCACTAAGAGCCACTTCGTGATGGGGCATACTCCGGCTGGCTGTGGGAAAGGAGCGGAGTACCACGGAGTGAGACATTGCCCAAGCTGGAAGGAACTGGCTAGAAGCTACTCAGCTAATGGCTAGCTGACGTAAGAGGAAGGGTGGAGTTGAACAGCTGAAGTCTGTTTCTTAAAGTGAATCAGAGCATTTGAAGAAAGCCAAGAAAAATTAAAAAAAAAAAAAAAAACAAATTTGCTTTAATGATTAAAAAATTAAAGAAAATGTGAACAAAATATGTCACAAACACGACATTAAGACATGAGTGAGCTGCTAAAATTTGTATAAAGTGCAGTCAGTGCCCTTTAATAACCATGGTATCATTCTGCTTGATTGGCCAGCAAACTCTCCCAACCCCATAGAGAATCTATGGTGTATTGTCAAGAGGAAGATGAAAGACACCAGACCCAACAATGCAGATGAACTGAAGGCCACTATCAAAGCAACCTGGGCCTCCATAACACCTCAGTAGTACCACAGGGTGATTGCCTCCATGCCACGCTGCACTGATGCAGTTATTTATTTAGCGAATGCAAAGTCCTTAAGCCAAGCAGTTGCCTCCTGGTTTGCTGTATGGAGGGTGTGTAATCCTCCTTCCAGTCTTTGGAGCGGGCAAACCTCTATGATGTGTTCCATTGTTTGCTCCTCTCCACATGCGCACAGTGGGCTAGGGCTACTGCCCCATCTGTGAAGGCTGGCCAAGCAGGGGCCATGTCCAGTCCTGAAGCGATTGAGTGTAGACCACTGTCTCCTTGGGAGGTTGGTGCCCGGGACCTGTTGGTTGGGGTTTATCACCAGCTGTTTGTTTGGGACCTCCTTGGTCTCCCATTCCTCTTGCCAAGCTGTCTGGATGGTAAAGTCAGCTGGGGGAGGGTTTTTCCAAATCGGCCGTCTGGATGAAAGTCGGGCAGTGGGTGGGGTGTAGATATCTGCATGGATTGGCAAGTGAGGAAAATCGTTAACTTTTTGGAGCATCCTTTGAGTTAATGCTGCTCGCCGGATGTGTGGAGGGGCTATGTTTGACAGTACAGAGAGCCAGGGGAGTGGTGTTGAGCGGATTGTTCTAGTTATAGTTCTCATTGTTGAGTTGAGCTGGGTGTCTACATGGTGTGAGTAAGATGACCTGGACCAGACAGGGGCACAATATTCTGCTACAGAGTATGAAAGGGCCAGTGCTGAGGTGCGCAGGGTGGAGACTGCCGCCCCCCATTTTGCACCAGCGAGCTTGCAGAGCAGGTTGTTTCGTACCTTCACCTTAGCAGCCGTCCCCTTTAGATGTTCCTTGAAGGATAAGGTCCTATCAAGGGTCACTCCAAGATAAGTTGGATTTGGGGCATGCTTAAGCTTGAGTCCGCTCAGGTGGATGTTTAGTTCTCTGGCAGCTTTTGCATTGTGGAGATGGAATACACTGGAGACGGTTTTTGCTGGGCTTGGTTTTAGGCGCCAGATTTTGCAGAACTGGTCCAGTTTGGCAAGATCTTCCGTGAGCACCCGTTCCAGTGGTTCAAAGTCTGGTGCTTGGAATGCCAAACAGATGTCGTCTGCATAGATGAATTTGCGGGATTTTGTAGTAGGCAGGTCGTTTATGTAGAGGTTGAACAGAGTTGGAGCTAGAACTGAGCCTTGTGGGAGTCCGTTTTTCTGCATTCTCCATGCACTTGTGTTCTGACCGAGGTGGACTCTGAACCTTCGGTTGGTCAGCAGGGTTTTTATAATTGCTGTTGCCCAAGCAGGGATCGCCTTTATAAGTTTCAGGAGGAGGCCTTTGTGCCAGACCGTATCATAGGCGGCTGTAAGATCGAGAAACACATCCCCTGTCTTCAGTCTGCTCTCGAAGCCATTTTCGATGAAGGTGGTTAGGGCCAGTACTTGTTCTCCTGTACTGCGGTCCTTGCGGAAACCTGCTTGATCCACACTTAGAATATCCTCTATTTCTGGGGAAATGCGTTGCAGTATTAGGCGCTCCATGATTTTGTAAGGAACGCTGAGTAGGGAGATTGGGCGGTAGCTTGCTGGTAGTTTGTGGTCTTTGCCAGGTTTTGGGATGGCAATGACCTTTGCTGTCCGCCATTTCTTTGGGATCGAGTTTGTTTGTGTGATCCTTGTGTAAAATTGTGTCAACCAGGTTAGGGCTCGGGGGCCAAGATTTTTCATGAATTCTGGGAAGATGTTATCATATCCTGCTGCCTTTCCACATTTCAGGCCCTGTAGGACTTTCTCCAGTTCAGCAGCCTCGAAGGGTTCAGGGTTCATTTCCTCTACAGGCATTTTTTGGTGTTTTTTTAGCTCAGTTGTAACTGCTCTTCTGGTGTCTTTGTCTTGGGGTGCTTTGGCGATAGTCAGTAGGTGGGATGCAACTTGGTTGGGTGTGACGGATGCTCGGCTTTGGCTAGGGAGCTTCTGTGCAGCTCCTAGGCGACGGATGAGGCTCCAACAT
Organism: Pholidichthys leucotaenia; assembly: GCA_020510985.1. NCBI lineage: Eukaryota > Metazoa > Chordata > Actinopteri > Cichliformes > Pholidichthyidae > Pholidichthys > Pholidichthys leucotaenia. The sequence goes on from CM035843.1 coordinate 98,089,893, forward strand.
TTCCTGCTAGAGTGGGTAAAGCTCTGGTCAGCAACTGTCTCCTCCCATTTCTTTCGCCGGGCTGTATTTAGCGATTCAATGAGATGGTCTGCTATCTCTGGGTCCCCTGATGTTTGATAGGATTGTAGGAGGGCAGCACTTTCTCCGTCCAAACATGGGACATAGAGGGGTCGGTAGCCTCGTGGGATTGCAGTATGGGCAGCCTTGAAGATTGCGCTGCAGAAGCGGTTGTATGCTTCATCTACAGTGATGGTGTGGAGTGGGATGGTAACAACGCTCCGGTCCAGAGTTTCACTGAATTTCTTCCAGTTGGCTTTGCGGAAGTTCCAGCGCATCTTCCTTGGGCTGTATATGACTGGAAGTTGTAGGCCAATGTGTACAAGCAGGGGCCGGTGTTGGCTGTGTGGAAAATCATCAAGAATGAGGATCTGTGTAGGATATGGCTCCCCATTCAAAGAGCTGACCCAACACAGGTCAGGAGAATAGTCCTTCTTCCACCTAGCAGAGTGGAAGGTTCCTCTTTGTTTGGGGTCGTATATCAAAGCGAGGTCATTTCTGGATGCCCAGTCTGAAAGTGCCTCCCCATCACTGTCCACTGCTGGGTACCCCCAGTCAGGGTGATGGCTGTTAAAGTCCCCCACATAGATGGCAGGGTGGGGTAGGGTGGGTAAGACCTGCAGATCCCAGTTGGCATTAGGGGGCTTGTACACATTGACAATATGGAAGCCACCAATGATTATGGTGTCTGAGAAATGTGTTGTTATCAGGTGATTTGCTTCAACTATGTCAGAACGCACATAGGTGGCACGTCCATGTTTAACATGTAGAACATAGCACAGGAGGTCAAAGCCTTTGATGGTGAAGCGGCCAGCTTCACCATCATGATGAAGCTGATGCAGTAATTCATGCAAAATGAGCCCTGTACTTTTCAATGGGCCAACATTTCTATTAAAAATCCATGTGTTTAAATTGATCTTATATAATATTGTAATTTTCTGAGAAGCTGAATTTGGGGTTTTCATTAGCTGTAAGCCATAATCATCAAAATTAAAATAAACTTTTGAAATATATCACTCTGTGTGTAATAAATGTATGTAATATGAGTTTCACTTTTTGAACTGAATTACTGAAATAAATCAACTTTTTGATGACATTCTAATTTATTGAGATGCATCTGTTACTGTATATATAAGATTAAGGAAAAAATTAAGAGATTGAAGAGACCACTATAAAATTATCACTGGTTTTACTATTTATACATATGTGGTTGAGTAAAATGAACAATTTAGTTTTACCTACTGAAAAGTTTAACCCACTGAAAACAACTCACCCAAATTCCAAGTCAAGATATTGTCATTTAGAGCATTTATTTATAGGAAATGACAATTGGAAAAAACAACAGACAAAATATTGCTTTTAGATGTGCTTTTATATCAAATAATGTAAAGAAAACAAGTTCATGATCATTCTTAAACACTACAACACTTAAGTTTTAACTTAGGAAGAATTCAGAAATCTATATTTGTGGAATTACTCTGATTTTTATTCACAGCTTTTATGTGTTTTACCATGCTTAGAGCATTACGCTCCCAAAATGCTGGCTTACTTGTGGTGCCCAGAATCTCCAAAAGTACAGTGGGAGGCAGAGCCTTCTGCTACCAAGCCCCTTCTCTCTGGAACCAGTTACCACTCTGGGTCCGGGAGTCAGACTCGGCCTCTGCTTTTAAGAACAGGGTAAAATCCTTCCTTTTTAATATAGCTTTCGTTTAAGGAGGGTTTTTGTGTCTTTTAACCCCACTCTTGTTCTATTGTTATCTGATCCATACTGCTGGTTGACCTCCAATATTGTACTTGGCATCTTACTGCTATGTTCTTTATGTCTGTCCTTTCCATCCTCCCTATCCCCTCATCCCCAGCCAGTCGCAGCAGACGACTGCCCCTCCCTGAGCCTGGTTCTGCTAGAGGTTTCTTCCTTCCAAATGGGAGTTTTTCCTCTCCACTGTCGCTTAGTGCTTGCTCATAGGGGATCGAGAACTGCTCGGCAGTTGCTGCCGAGCAGCAAGACCCTCTTGCTGGGTCTTTCTGTGACTGTGTGGTTTTTTTCTGCACTGTGGCGCCACAAGACGGCTTTTGTTGTGATGTGGCGCATTATAAATAAAGCTGAATTGAATTGAATTGCTTAGATGATCAGCTAATCAGTACCTTCTTAAGTAGATTGAGGTGCCGTTGTGTTGGAATTCAAGATACTTGATAGAGAAATCGTATTTCTAGTCTGTTTTCAATTATGTTATTCTGATATTGGTATGATATGACATTTAATCATTATTCTGAATTTGCCTAAATTTAATGGCTGCAATACATGTAGAGATGCTAATTTAGGAAAGATTTTGCAGTTGTTTCTTTTTTTTTTTTTTCTGGAGCTGTGTATGCTGTAGGCACCCATGCACAACAACAGCAGTTTATTTTTAATTTTTTGGACCAATTAAGAAGTGAAATTAGGCAATTTCCCACAGAAACCTGAACGTGCCAGGGACCCCTGGTTGAAAAACACTGATGTAGCTAATGTATAACTAAAGTAGCTTAAATTACACATTATCATCACTATATCGTGTTTATCCACTACATTCCTATGGAAATTTGTGAAGGACAAGACCCTTTTCTTTGACATTCAGCAAAAGGAACAATTTCCCCCTAAAATGAAATGATATTAGCTTTGTGGTTTATAACCTTTAAACCAACAAACTTCTATGAGATAGTTATTCCTCACCTGATTGCTTGTCAGTACCATGGATTTATAATAAATTTGTCCTGAGATAGTCATGTGAAAAAATTTGGACACTCCTTTAAATATTCAGTTCTTTATTAAGAAATGTTCACATATTTATGTCTAACCTTGTTTTTGTTTTTATTTGCTTTTTTTAATTTATTTTAAAAAAATGTAAGTGGGAATGAATGTGGGGGTGTTCTAAAAAAGATGGGGGTGTCCTAATTTATTCCTCACTATTTGTTTAGAATTACATTTTACAGAAAATTTGAAGAAAAGTCTTTAATTCATTTTTAATTGTTTAGTTGTATTACGTGAATCTCCCAGTATTTTTAACAATGATATTAAATATTCATATGTCCAAATATGTTTAAAAAAAAAACCACACAGGCTTATACAGGGTGTCCTAATTTTTTCACTTTTTTTTGATTTTGTATATTTTATTGATCCCCAGAGGGGAAATTGAGGGCATCCACCTGGATGGATGAAGCAGCCATGGTACGGCGCTATCCCTTTACCATTCACACACACATTCACACCTAGGGCCACTTTAGAGTCTCCAATTAACCTAACCTGCATGTTTTTGGCCTGTGGGAGGAAACCGGAGAAATCCCAGAGTAAACCCACGCAGATACGGGGAGAACATGCAAACTCCACACAGATCACTGTTGGTCAGGGGCTGGGATCGAACCAGGGATCCCATGGCCAAGGATGAGTTGCTGTGCTGCCGCAGCGCTAACCACTGCACCACCACACCACCCCAACATACATGACTATGTGCCTAAATGTGCAATCCTAAAACACTCATTAACATGAAAAACAACTGCTACTTAAAGTAGCACTATGTAAAATTTTCACCTTAAATTAATGTTTCCAGTGTAGAGAGAGGAATGAGCAGGCAAGGCAGTAGCTGGAGCAGAGCAGACTTTTTTAATCTCTCTCTAACATCAGTCAACAAGAATAAGAAGCATGAACCAGACCGCGGGCATCTCTCTTTTTATACCATACAACTCACCATGCGACCTGGGGTGTTTTTTTAAAACACCCTTTATTGTTATTCAACTGTACAACCAATCATGTACAGTAGAACGAGATTGTGTTTTACCTATCTACTATGTTAATCACACACACCCCAAGTGTAGAATCAGAGGGCCGCTGCCATGCAAGGCGCCGCCACAAATTTCCCTCCTCCATTCCATTTTTGCTGAGCACCAAGCTGGACGGCAGGAAGTTCCACTTTTATATGGTCTTCGGCATGACCCGGCCGGGATTTGAACCCCTGCCTCCCGGGTGTGGGGCGGATGCTCTACCAACTGAGCCACCACTCCGGTGCACTAACATACACTGTTTGCACTAACATACATACATTTACAATGACAATTCCCTTTGTCATCCAGCCTGTCGGTGCATTATTATGCAGACGAGGAGAATGTATATTATCATGTGGTCTTAAGGAGAAAGCCGCAGACTGCCCCGCATATTTGTTTCTCAGCTTTTACACATCTCCTCCTGCTGTGCCATTCAGTCTGAGTAGAGAATGTACTAACTGGGTCCCCCCACCCCCCCAGAAACTCAGACTGGGCCTTAACCCTCATGTCCTGTGGGCTTCAGCCGCCGTCCGTAGCGGTTGTAATGGGGGGTTGCTGACTCTGCGGCACTGCTGTGCCGGTGGGGCGCTCCTGGAGGCGTGTCCGTCTGTGGGGGGACATGGGGGGGGGGACATCTTCAGTAAGCCATTGTGACTGAGCTGACGAGTCATTTACCTGGGGAGTTCTCAGTGGGGGTCTTCCGCGCCGAGGAGCTCGGGCCAACACCACCTGCTCGTCTGCTAATATGAAGGCTGGCTTAAGCCTGTCTATACAGATTGTTTCTCTGCATCCCCCCAAGTCTAACACAAAATGTTTCTCCCCAGGTTCCAGCACTCTGAACGGGCCGTTGTAGGGCGGGCGCAACAGGGTCCAGTGGGCATCGTGCCTGACAAACACAAACGATGTGTCCTTCGAGGTCCTTGGTACAAAAGCGCGGGGAAACAGTGGTGGGCCGGGCTGGGTACTGTCCCTGCCTCTGCACTATGTAATGAAGGCGGGAATGGATTGGTGTTCGGCGCAGGGTTGTCTGGCAAAAATTCTCCGGGGAGCCACAGCGGCTGGGAAAAAACCAGCTCTGCTGGGGAGGCCGCCAAATCCTCCTTCGGTGCTGAATGCAACCCTAATAGAACCCACGGCAACCGGTCCACCCAATTTGCATCCGCAAGTGAAGCCCTAAGCGCTGCTTTAAGTGACCTATGGAAATGCTTGCATAACCCATTGGCCTGGGGGATGTACGCGGTCGTGCGATGAATTGTGACGCCCAGGCTCCGGGCCATCGTGGACCAGAGGTCGGAAACGAACTGCGGGCCCTGGTCGGACGTGATGTCTGAAGGGGCACCGAAGCGTGTCACCCATGTTGTCAAAAAAGCGCGTGCAACTTCTGCGGACGCGGTGGAAGCTAGCAGCACCACCTCGGGCCAGTGCGTGGTGCGGTCCACCACTGTCAGGAGTTGTGTGAACCCCTGCGATGGCGGGAGGGGGCCCACGAGGTCCACGTGAACATGGTCAAACCTCTTAGCTGGGACATGGAATGGCTCAAGGGGGGCCTTTGTGTGCCTGTGTACCTTGGCTCGTTGGCACGCTACGCAGGCTGCAGCCCACTCTTTCACCTGTTTGCGCAGGTTCAGCCAGATGAACTTTGTTCCCACCATTTTGACTGACGTACGCACTCCTGGGTGCGCCAGGGAGTGAACGACTCAAAAATGCGGTGGTGCCAAGCACGTGGGACCACCGAGCGCGGGCGGCCTATGGAGATGTCACAGATTAGGGGGGCCCCCCGCCTTGCAGTACTCTGCTCTCCAGCCTTAACCCTGTTGGTCCAGACTGGAGTGTGCAAACGTCCGCATCGCCGATCTGCTCGGCGGCCATGGCAGTGTAATCTATTCCTACGTAGACTGGGGCCACTAATGCGCGTGAGAGGCAGTCTACCACAACGTTGAGTTTACCGGCCACATGCTGAATGTCGGTTGTAAACTCCGAGATCACGGCCAGCTGTCTCTGCTGCTAGGCCAACCATGGTTCCGAAACCTTGGCCATGGCGTACGTCAGTGGCTTGTGGTTCACAAACACAGTGAAGGTGCCCCCTTCCAGCCAGAACTGGAAGTGGTGTATGGCCAGGTGAAGAGCCAGTAACTCCCTGTCAAACACGCTGTATTTACACTCATTGTCACGCAAAGACCTGCTAAAAAAGGCGAGCGGCTGCCAAGAACCGGCGACGCACTGCTCCACAACGGCCCCTATAGCCACGTCCAATGCGCTGGTAGTGAGCGCTTTCCGAGCCGCCGGGTCCGGGTGGTCCAGTAGTGTGACATTCGCTAGAGCTGTTTTGACCTAAGAAAACACCTGCTCTTGCTCAGGAGTCCAGTCAACTCTGTCCACCGGTTTCCGTTTCTTAAGCGTGCCGTACAACGGCTGCATGAGCTGGGCTGCACGGGGGAGGAAACGGTTGTAGAAGTTAACCATCCCCAAAAACTTCTGCTGCGCCCTGACCGTCTGAGGCCAGGGAAAATTTGCCACTGCGCGCACTTTGTCCGGTAAGGGCATCGCGCCCTCCGGTGAGATGCGGTGGCCCAAAAAATCAATTGCCGTAACCCCAAACTGGCACTTCGGCCAGGTTGATCATTAACCCGTGCTCCTCCAACCTCTGGAAAACCATCCTGAGATGGGCTACGTATTCGTCCTCGGACGCGCTGGCCACCAGGATGTCGTCCAGGTAGACAAACACAAATGGCAGATTGCGCAGCACCGCATCCATCATGTGTTGGAAAGTCGGCGCCACGCCTTTTAACCTGAAAGGCATGCGTAAGAACTCAGAAAGACCAAACGGGGTTATTACTGCTGTTTTGGGTATGTCCTCCGTGCGCACCGGGACCTGTTGGTAACCGCGGACCAGGTCTATTTTTGAACAAATGCATGCCCCGGTGAGGTGGATGGAAAAATCCTGTATATGGGGGATTGGGTAGCGATCGTGCGCTGTGGCGTTGTTTAATCTGCGGAAATCTCCACATGGTTGCCATGATCCCTCGGCTTTAGGCACCATATGTAGCAGGGATGCCCATGGGCTGTTGGAGCGCCTGATGACACCCAACCTTTCCAAGTTGGCAAACTCCTCACATGCACTGGCCAGTTTAGCTGCGTCCGGGCGCCAAGGTTGTGCGAAAACGGGCAGCCCCGTGGTGGTAATGAAGTGCTCCACCCCATGTTTCGTGACGGCTACCGAAAACGTCGGAACCGTGAGTGCTGGGAACTGGGTGAGTAGTGTGTGGAACTTTACCCCCTGGAGCTGTGACCTTGGCTAGTGTTGTGGACCCGGCTCTTCTAGCTGTACAGGGCAGAGAATCAAAAGACATTGCGTTAATCAGGCGTCTGTTAGCCACATCGACTAATAGTCCGTGTGCACACAAAAAATCAACGCCCAAAATGGGGAAGTTACATGCCGCTATGACGAATGTCCATTGGTATGTACGGCCGTGCAAGGATATAGTCAGTGTCCTCTCACCAAAAGTCTTAATGTCTGAGCCGTTTGCGGCCGCCAGCTCGGGGCCGCTACTTCCCACCAGCCGGTCTGCGTAGGATGGCAGGATGAGGCTCTTTTGGGAGCCGGAGTCCATGAGGAACCGTCTCCCCGAGCGTGAGTCTGTCACATAGAGCAGCTTGTTTGTGTCACCAGCGGTCGCAGCTGCTACCGACTGCCGGGCCTGGCGTTTCCCAAGTGCTTGAATTGGCACGGTGGCATGCATCGGCATGAGTCTTCTCCAAAATGGCGGTGGTAGAAGCAGAGCGTGTCTCTCCGGTGCTTCTTGGCCTCCACTGTGGCCACCATCACTGGTTCCTCGCCTCCGCTGGCCATCTTGCTGGGTTCCAACGCTGCTGCGTTCACAGCAAAGGCTCTGGTGGTGTGGATAATCCGATCTGCCTCTTGTGCTAGCGCCTGGTAGTTGCGTGCGGCCAGCAGCGGCGAATTGGCAAGGACCGCTCTGGCCGCTGTTGGGAGGTTCCGGAGGAAAAGGTGGGCATCTGTGCCCATCAACGCCAACATCTTCTCCATTAATTCGACCGCCGACCTGTCTCTCAACTCGGAGTGCGTCAGGAGCCTTTCGCTCTCTCGCAGTCCGAGAGCCTGCAGTGCCTGGTCAGCACGGTTTTGAGAGCATCGTATTTGTCGTGGGCTGGAGGCTGTTGGAGCAGGCTCGCCACCTGCTGTGCCGTGCGTGCTTCCCGTGCTGCAACCACGTAGTAGTATTTGGTATCATCCGCCGTCACTCCCCGGAGCGCGAACTGGGCCTCGGTGTGGAGGAACCAAGACTATAGGGTCATGTAGCCAAAAGTCTGGGAGTTTGACCGAAACGGCGCACACAGTGCTGGCACCTCTAGTCCGGGTCGTCTCTGGGGTGTTAGCCTCGAGTTCCATTGTGCGTCAAGGGTCACCAGTGTAGAGAGAAGAATGAGCAGGCGAGGTGGTTGCTGGAGCAGAGCAGACTTTATTAATCCCTCTCTAACATCAGTCAACAAGAATAAGAAGCATGAACCAGGTCGCGGGCACCTCTCTTTTAAGATAAGATAAAATAAGATAAGCCTTTATTAGTCCCACAATGGGGAAATTCCAGGATTGCAACAGCACAGGGATAGCAACACTCAGAGCAATAATTTAGAAGATAAAGAGCAGTGAATATACATATGTACACATAAATATATATATATGCACAGTGCAGAGCATTGTAGCTAGATGGAATAAACAGCATAACCGTCTATTTAGTTACCCTACATGGTATGAATATGTACCCATACATATTGTCACCCTCCATAGCGACTGATATTGTCCTAGTTGTATACTGGAGGGGACCATTTGCGTAAGTCTGTTGCGTCTTTTGCATTCAGTACTATTACTATTTATACCATACAACTCGCCATGCAACCTGGGGTGTTTGCATTAACATATATACATTTACAATGACAATTCCCTTTGTCACCCAGCCTGTCGGCACATTATTATGCAGACCGGAGGAGAATGCATATTACCATGCGGTCTTAAGGAGAAAACCACAGACTGCCCTGCATATTTGTTTCTCAGCTTTTACGCATCTCCTCCTGCTGTGCCATTCAGTCTGAGTAGAGAACGTACTAACTGGGTCCCCCACACCAGAATTCTTCTAATGGTACATCAACCTTTGATCAAGTAAATGTCACTCCATAGCGTGAGGGGGGCTACATCACCTACAACAGCACTATGTACCATAACTTCCTGAAAAGACTGCAGCTGGTACATTTTACGGCCTGATTCCACTGTTCTTTGTTAGTGTCCCATTAGCCAATCATAGGGCACAACCTTAGCTAACTACTAAGCACAATGTTATTGGCTATTTGGACTCAGGCCATAAAATGTGCCATTTTTTACACCTGTTCTGTCCAGCAGCTTGGCAGGCAGAAGAGATATCTGCTTGTCATACTGTGCTAAACAGATTTGCTTTGTCAAAAGGAGCTTTACTCATATTTGATACATCCATCCATCTTGTACTGCTTTTCCGGAGGTCTGGGTCACAGAGGCAGCAGTTCAAGCAGAGAAGCCCAGACTTCCCTCTCCCCAGCCACCTGCTCCAGCACTTCAGAGAGGATACCAAGGCGTTCCCAGACCAGCTGGGAGACATAGTCTCTCCAGCGAGTCCCAGGTCTGCCCTGAGGTCTCCTCCCAGTGGGACGTGCCCGAAACACCTCAAGTGGGAGGCATCCAGGAGGCATCCTAATCAGATGCCCATACCACCTCAACTGACTCCTTTCAATGTGGAGGAGCAGCGGTTCTACTCTGAGCTCCTCACCCTATCTCTGAGGGTGAGTCCAGCAATCCTACGGAAAAAGCTCATTTCAGCCGCTTGTATCCGCAATCTCGTTCTTTCGGTCATTACCCAAAGCTCGTGACCATAGGTGAGAGTAGGAACATAGATTGACTGGTAAATCGACAGCGTTGCCTTAGAGATTAGCTCCCTCTTCACCACAACAGACCATTACAACATCCGCACCACTGCAGATACTGCTCCGATCCATCTGTCAATCTCTCGCTCCATTCTCCCCTCACTTGTGAATAAGACCCCAAGATACTTAAACTCCTCCACTTGAGGCAGGAGCTTGTCCCCAACCCGGAGAGGACAATCCACCTTTTTCCAGCTGAGGACCATGGACTCGGACTTGGTGGTGCTGATTGTCATCCCAGCCGCTTCACACTCAGCGGCAAACCGTCCCAGTAAGAACTGTAGGTCATTGCTGGATGAAGCCAACAGGACATCATCATCTGCAAACAATAGAGAAGAGATCCTGTGGTCACCAAGCATGACACCCTCCATTCCCTGGCTGCACCTAGAAATCCTGTCCATAAAAATTATGAACAGGATCGGTGACAAAGGGCAGCCCTGGCGGAGTCCAACTCTCACTGGGAATGAGTCGACTGAGTGTTGTTAATACGAACAAAACTCTCACAACAGTCGTACAGAGACCGAATAGCTCGTAACAACAAGCCCGATACCCCATACTCCCGAAGCACCCCCCACAAAAAAAACCACGAGGGACGCGGTCGAATGCCTTCTCCAAGTCCACAAAACACATGTAGACTGGTTGGGCAAACTCACACAAACCCTCGAGAATTCTCAAGAGGGTAAAGAGCTGGTCCGATGTGCCACGGCCAGGACAAAAACCACATTGCTCCTCCTGAATCCGAGGTTCAACCAACGACCGGACTCTCCTCTCCAGTACCTTGGCATAGACCTTCCCAGGGAGGCTGAGGAGTGTGATCCCTCTAAAGTTGGAGCACACCCTCCGGTCCCCTTTTTTAAAGAGAGGAACCACCACCCCGGTTTGCCATGTCAAAGGCACTGTCCCCGACCTCCACGCAATGTTGCAGAGGCGTGTCAACCATGACAGCCCTACAACATCCGGGTCCTTGAGGTACTCAGGGCAAACCTCGTCCACCCCCAGGGCCCAGCCACCAAGGAGAATTTTAGCCACCTTGGCGACCTCAGCCCCTGTGATAGGCGAGTCGTCCCCCTCGTCCACAAGCCCTGCTTCCTCTGTGGAAGGCGTATCAGTGGGATTGAGGAGATCCTAAAAGTATTCCTTCTACTGCCCAACAATATCCCCAGTCGAAGTCAATAGCGCCCCATCTACACCATACACAGTGTGGACAGGGAGCTGCTTCCCCCTCCTGAGCCGCCGGACAGTTTGCCAGAATCTCTTCGAGGCTGACCGAAAGTCTTGTTCCATGGCCTCACCGAACAACTCCCATACCCGGGTTTTTGCTTCAGCAACCACCCGAGCTGCACTCCGCTTGGCCTGCCGGTACACCTCATCTGCTTCGGGAGTCCCACAAGCCATCCAAGCCTGATAGGACTCCTTCTTCAGCTTAATGGCCCCCCTCACCACTGGTGTCCACCACTTGGTTCAGGGGTTGCCACCACGAGATGCCCCGATGACCTTGCAGCCGCAGCTCTGGGCCACCGCTTCAACAATAGAGGTGGAGAACATGGCCCATTCAGACTCCATATCTCCAGACTCCCTCGGAATGTGGTTGAAGTTCTTCCGGAGGTGGGAGTCGAAGACCTCCCGGACAGGGGCCTCAGCCAGACGTTCCCAGCACACCCTCACTATACGTTTGGGTCTACCAGGTCTGAATGGCATCCTGTCCTGCCATCGGATCCAACTCACCACCAGGTGGTGATCAGTTGATAGCTCTGCACCTCTCTTTACCCAAGTGTCCAAGACATACGGTCGCAGGTCTGATGACACGATAACAAAATCGATCATCAACCTGTGACCTAGGGTGTCCTGGTGCCAAGTGCACATATGGACACCCTTATGCTTGAACATGGTGTCTTATGGACAAACTGTGGTTAGCACAGAAGTCCAATAACTGAACACCACTTGGGCTCAGATCGGGCAGGCCTTTCCTCCCAATCACCCCCTTCCAGGTTTCACTGTCGTTGCCCACGTGCGCACTGAAGTCCTCCAGTAGGACAATGGAGTCTCCAAGAGGAGCACCCTCCAGCACCCCAGTCAGAGACTCCAAAAAGGGTGGGTACTCTGAAACATCATTTGGTGCATAGGCACAAACAATGGTCAGGACCCGTTTCCCAACCCGAAGGCGCAGGGAAGCAACCCTTTTGTCCACTGGGGAAAACTCCAATATAGAGGCAGCAAGGTGGGAGGATACAAGAATACTCACCCCTGCTCGTTGCCTTTCGCCTGGGGCAACTCCAGAGAAGGCCAAGATCCAGCCCCTCTCCAGGAGACTGGCTCCGGAACCAGAGCTGTGTGTTGAGGTGAGGCCGACTATATCTAGCCGGTATCTCTCAACCTCATGCACCAGCTCAGGCTCCTTCCCCACCAGAGAGGTGACATTCCACGTACCAAAAGCCAGTTTAGAAAGCCTGGGATCAGTCCGCCAAGGTCTCTGCCTTTGACCGCCACCTAATCCACATAGCACCGGACCCCCACGATCCCTCCTGCAGGTGGTGAGCCCACTGGAGGGCGGACCCATGTAACTCCTTCGGGCTAAGCCCGGCTGGGTCCCATGGGTGAAAACCCGGCCACCAGACGCTAGCCATCGAGCCCCTCCCCCAGGCCTGGCTCCAGGGTGGGGCCCCGGTAACCCCATACCAGGTGGGGTACACTGAATCCTTGATCTAGTATTTATCTTGAGCGTCTGTTGGATCGTTCTTAGTCGTAGTTTGTCTTGAGTGACCCTATCAGAGGCAAATTGCCCTGGACAACATAGCTCCTGGGATCACTGGGGCACGCAAACCCCCCACCACGATAAGGTGACGATCCATGAGAGGTATTTGATATATATATTTGATATTTGATATATGATGTATATAAATAATATTTATATACTCCTTTTGCTATATAAAAACTTCAACACTTTATTTATATTGCCTTATGCCAGAACTAACAGGGAGGAATGGGGAGGGAATTGAAGAGATATGAAGTGGTGGGAAGAGGTGGGGGGGGGTCAAGGAGCGGGGGGTTGAACAAATGAAGAGAAAACACAAGAAACAGTTGCTGCTTCTGAGGCTGCATTCTGACCAGGATAGTGTGGGGGTCTCGGTTTGACTGGGCAGGGAATGCTGAGAATTTTCACACCTTAGTTTGGTTTGGTTTGCATTCACACTGCAGTGGACCAAACTGCTTGGACAACGTCCTGCAGTTACAACAACTGCTCGTTTGAGGTACTGTAGCCAAAACCACCACTGACCAGGAAGAAAAAAATTCTAAACGAAGAAGAAAAATCAGGCTCATCGATTGGCCAGGCCCGAAAACGGAAATCCGTTCCCTTCAGGCAGGTTGTTTGTCCGCCACAAACGAGACATTTTTTTAACTTTTCTCCTCGGCTTTCTCCGGTAAAAGGAATTCTCGGATTCGCGAAGTTGTCTTTATTGTTATTTTCTACCCAAAATGTACTACGGTAAACGCCATATCCTCTTCTCAGACTGTGTGTTGCTATGGTTACACAAATGCTGAGGGGCACTTCCGCCCTTTGGTCTGCTGGATACTCTGTTTGGATTCACACTGCAAGCGGAGCACACCAGACTTTGTTTGCAAGTGAACCGAGACCCCCGTTTTCAGGGCGACCAGACTTTGCTTGTTTGGTGTACACCAGAGTTCCAACGCGTATTCAGACTGCACCAAACAAACCAAACTATCTGCAGAAGCCACTGTTTGGTCCTTTGGTCCAGACTAAACAGTGTCCATCTGAATGTGCCCTGAGAAGATCTCTGCATGGGCCTGATATTTGCACCTGAAAGAGAACAGATAGGTGTGTGTGTGTGTGTGTGTGTGTGTGTGTGTGTGTGTGTGTGTGTGTGTGTGTGTTGCCAGGAAACATACAAAGAAAAGAGAGAGGGTAGCAGGCCACAGCAACTCCCCCCCCCCATTCCCCCCCGAGACCATGAGGAAGCAAGACAATTCTCCCCAGCTCCGAGGCAACCCACAACCCCTATACCTTGAACAACAAGGTTACATAGCCTTTTGGTCCAAGAATATCTTCAGATTATACACTACATAAAATACAATTGGGTAAGAAGATTATTATTTAAGAGTTTTTGCTTTTGCTGTTTGCTTAAAGCCATTTGTAAGAAAGCTGCTTATTATACACATGAAAGTGCAATGTTATTATTACTCACAGCTTTATGAAGGATTTGCTTTCCACTTTTTAACAGCTAACAACTGACTTCTGATATTTGACACAGTGGCAGAGTATCAGCATCTTGGAGTTATCCAGAAGCACTCCCTACTCACTTTAGACTGCATTCTTTATCATGTTCACTACCGGAGATGAGAGAGAAAAATGTCATTTTTATGACAACCTGGACAGCATTCTAGCTTTCACCTTAAAGCATCGTCTGTTATGCTTGTGGAGTGTCCCCAGCGTTAACTACAAGTGCAGTTACTCATGTACCCAGGGCTGCAGAAAACCCCAGAGTGTGATAGCATGTTTGCTAACATTCAAGGTCAGAGCTAAATGTCGTCATGACAACAGGATGTACATCCATAATACAAAGTTGTTTCAGGTGTAAAAACGCCCCAAGTCTTTTGGCAGCAAATCAAACCAAATGATTCTTTTTTGTAAGGAGTCTTTGTTTTCTGAAAACCTACTGTTTTGGTAAATATCACTATTATTAATATTGGTACTATTAGTGGTCTTAGTAGTATTAGCAGTAGTTGTTCCTGGTCATGGTGATATTGTTGATGCATATTTTAATTTTCTAATACAAACTTGACAAGAAGGCATCATCATACAGAAAAACATCAGTAGAGATGTGAAGAACCCTAAATATGTATAAGTGACAACTCTGCTGATGACAGTGACATAAAAAAACGGTTGACCCAAAGTCAACAAAGAATTAAACACTGCAAAAAATGAACTCTTAGTAAGATCAGATATCTTAAATCAGGGATATAATGCTTGTTTTTACTTGTTCTAAGATTTTTTTTTATGTGTTTTAAGCAATTTAATCTTGTTTTAAGTAAAATTTTCAGTCAGTGGAGCAAGAATTTACTTATTAAATTGCTTAAAACAAGATTTATTTTATTTTTTTTGCCAGAGAATTTTGACTTATTTTAAGCAATTTGATAAGTAAAATTTTCTTACAGAAAACTGTATGACAAGAAGTATCTTGTCAGACAAAAAACAAGCAAATATAGCCTTGATTTAAGATATTTTATCTTACTAAGATTTCATTTTTTTGTAGTGAAGGATGATAAAGGTCTAAAATATGGAAAATCTGAAGTTTTTTTCTGTGTTTGTCCCCACCAGGGACTTCTTTTATATACTGAACCATGTACTGTATTGTCATGATAAAAACTGAGGTTCTATTAATCATAGCTCAAGCCATATTTTAAAAAATAATTTTAAAAAATATTAAAGGTGATCAGAAACTCTATAAAAAGACAATTAACTCCCAGCCGGCATGCCCAGTGAGCCCCACCATAGGTTTAACCTGGCTGTGTTATGGGGCCCATGTGGGTTTGTCCGCGGATTCCACATCGGTCCCATGTGTGTTTGCCCACATAGACTATCTGTGGCACCAGTGTTACTGAAACCTGCTCATCTGCCCTGTTGGGGCCCAGATGGGTTTAAATTGGGTAAGTAGATTACCTGCTTACCTCCACCACAGGTAGAGTCCATGTGGGCAAACACAGTGGGGCCAATGTGGAACCCGTGAACAAACCCACATGGGCCCCATAAGACAGCCCAGGTTAAATCTATGATGGGGCCCACATGGGCATGCTGGCTGGGCTTTTCCGCGGTTGAAACTTGACCCTTCTGTTTACATCAGGGCCAAAATTTGTGTTTAAAAAACACTTCAGGTGAGTGTTGACTATCTCTTAAAAAAATCTCTTTTGATTCCCTTCTTAAAAGCTGAATCTTGGGCTTAGCCACCCTGGGGGGGGGGGGGGGGGTCACCTTTTACTACAGTGTCACTTTAGGTCCACGTCTAACCCAATCAGATCCATTACTGCTGGCATCACTACTGAAGAGGGCCTTTTTGGGGCTGGTGGAATTTCATTTTAGCAGCACCAGACCGGTCTATTATTATGATCATTATTAACTGTGTTCTCATCCCCCCCACCCCGCAGTTGCTCGATGTCTGCTTTGTGTCCTTTGCAGTGAAAAGCTAATGTGCTGAAAGACTGGTTCTTGTCTCCCCGAGCTTATTGAAATCATGTGAATGCCATTTGTGCTTAATCCTTCTGGGTGTGCCATAAAGAGAAGAGAGTCGGCAGCTCCTGAAGAGAGATGAGAGGACCTCAGGGGATTCACTTTGCTTTACCACGTTGAGAGAGAGAGAGAGAAAGAGAGAGAGAGAGAGAGAGAAGTGACAGCCTAACCAAAATACATCTCATAATTTGATTAGGTTACAATGACAATTTTTATTTATAGTCATCTTAGATGCAAGGAGGAGGGTGGATTTTTTTCTGTTGTAGCATCTAATTCCTATTATGCACTTTCATGACTGAGATCCAAATAAAAACAAGCAATCCTCATGTAGCTAAAGGCTAATTGCGGACAGCGGCGTGTCCATCTGACACCCGGCCCCGGCTGCTCCCAACAGTTGCTCGCCTCATTAGGTTTGTGATCACTCACTTTATTTAGTACGGGGTTGCCTTCTCTTCTCAAAAACCATGCCATCAAGTCACCGGAACACCTTCCATATGCATGAGAATTACATCAGAGACGGCGCCGTTGTCGAAGCTTTTGAAATAATAATGCGGCAAATGATAACGCCTCGGGACGCTACAACACCTCATTACAGCTCAGAGTAGTTCTCGTAAAGGGAAAAAACAGGCTGGAATGAAGAGGAAACATGGCGGCGCTTGAACAACAGTGGTATTTATATTCATCGCATTTACATCAAATTGTTGCTCTCCTCACAAAAGCCTGAAACAGCAGCAGGGTTTGAACTTGGGGTTAATGAAAAAGTCCCCGGCGTCAAGTTACCTGCTCGTCTGCAGGCGAACCCGCCTGTTGAAACAAACATTTCATTTGTGCGCCACATGTTCCTCAGACAAGACCCTTGTAAAAGTTGTTCAATAAATTTTACCGTCTGTTTTACAGACCTCCCCTTTCCCCTCCCGTGTCATTTTTTTAATTGAAAGTAGATTCAAACTCAGCTATAAACATCATTCCACCCAATCAGAGCTGGTTTAGATCAAATGGCTGTTTCAATGGGCCGCGCGCTTACAGATGCCTTCAACCTCTCCTTGTCTCCCAGGCTCTCGTACTGTTAAACACTCTGGCACTCTTTTAAGGCTGGGTGATGGCTGTCACTGTATTTTGTCAGCAAAGCATAATATTTCTTCAGGAGTTCTGAACCTGGCACTCAGCGGGGTAGAAATGAAAATAAGGCAGTACATAAACGGAGGGAGTCAGCCGTAAATCACCTAACACGCAGAGGAGGCAGCAGGTAGACGCGCTGCCAGCTGTCACAGCGGTCCCCTGGAAAGCAGATTGGACACCAGCCATCACGCTTTAATCAAACCGCACATAACAGACATGTCCCCCGCTCTTTATGACACACACAGGTACAGTACAGCACACAATAAAAGGAACGCAGCTTTCACACTTTTCCAACTTGTGCTATTTAAATGTGGCTCATGTTTGTTTGTTTGGGAGTCAAAGGTTATTCTTTTGTGGTATCCTAAAAGCGATCTTTGAAGCTTTAAAATCAGCGGTTCACACACGTGCGCGTGCACACGCTCCCATTCTTCAAAGGTCGTTTGTCTTTACTGTGATATGAAGCTGTATTTTTTTTCTGACGTGCTGCGTGTCAAACGATAATGTTATTGTTGGCAAGACTCTTTTATAGCAGTATAATTTTATTCTGACTTCTCCCTTTCTTTTTTTAATTAAACAGTGGATGTTTCGCATGGCTGTGGGTTTGCAAGTGAGTGCGGTTTGAAAGCTAATACCAAACAGATGGGGAAGTATTCGTATTCTTATGAGAGCAGAATTATACAGACTGCTGAAACAATAGGTGCCTGATCATGGCCCTGAATGATGAATTGTCCCACTAAACTGGGACACTTAGGTTGTCTGCATGTAGAAATTCCTCAGTTTTTCCATTTAGGTCATAATTTTGGGATCAGGTATGTTTTACTTTCACGGTTTTGTTGTTTTTTTTGACAGATTGTGTTTCAGAAACATCCCTCAGGTGCAGTATTATCGTGGAATCCACTTGCACATTTTCAGCATTTTTCTTCTGAATGTCATATCATTAGAAATGTCAAAAAACTACTTACGCCCTCTGAGTAGGAGAGTGACATTCTACCTGTAAATCGAGACTGTGCAATTCCCTATTTTAGTAAAAAATTTGATTTTTTTTTGCATTCCTCAACATCTTTTAGTTGTCAGACAAATCTGCCTAATGATGTTCCTGTTATTCTATGAGGGGGGATCACTCTAAGGCACTCAAAGGTTGTCTAGAAAATCATTATTGTATTCACCTGTAAAGTGGAGCTGATTGTGTCGAGGCTCTTTAAGTGTCCTCAGAAGCCCTACAGTACAAATCGTCAAATTTGATTTTTACTGCAATTGTCTCTGCTGCATTCATCTTTCACCAGCCACATATTCACCGTCTTGGCTGCAATAACCAAAACCAGACCAGAAAAGAACTGTATATCCAGCTCATTCTCATTCCCGGGCAATCGGTCAGAGTCATTGTCATCATTATACTGTACACTGCTGCTTGCAGTTGCAGTCATGGCTGTGGCTTTAGTAACACAGTCCAAAGACAACATGTAACAATGACCAGGGTTAACACTGTAAAAGAGGTCTTCAGAACAATCTTTTCATAACCCCAAGCAAATATTTTTAGTGAATAAACCTAACCAACAAGTGAAAGTGAAAGTAAAAATAGAATCCACAACTATGGAGAACAAACTCATGTTTTCTGCATGACACACAGCTGATTTATACCACCACCTCTTTAACCTCCTTTGTGGCTCTTTCAAAAGCAGGTTTAACCCATCAAACGCAGAGCTCTCAGTTTCAGCTGTTGCAGTGGGTTACAAACCCAAACAGTCACAGATCCTTGGTAACCTCCTTATGTGGTATACAAACATTTGACACCCCTTGACACATAACATGCTTTTCAATTAAAAAGACCTCAACACCCGCTCTGTGCTTTGCCACCTTATGGTGGTAGAGAGGTTTACGTGCCCTAATGATTCCAGGGCCAGCGTATGCTGTTGGAGGCAACTTGCCCCTGGTAAGGCCTCCCGAGGTAAATTTGTCCTGGGTGAAGGGCCACAACAAGAGTGGTCCAGTAGATCCCCATGAAGAAGTTAAAAAAGGGAGCCAGTTTACCCTACTCATTTTGGGTGTTAACGGGGCTCAAGGGCAAGTGCCTGGCGACCACCTAGGCTCAGCTCGAGCAAGCCACTTGGGTATGGTCTCCAGTGGGCTCACAACCTGTAGAAGGGATTGTGGGAAACACAGGTGCCATGTGAGCTGGGCAGCAGTCTGGGCTTCTCTGCTTAGTCTGCTGCCCCCATGACCCAGACTGGATGGATGGATGGATGGATGGATGGATGGATGGATGGATGGATGGATGGATGGTCACAACACAGTCTTTGGAGGATATGGAAAAAAAGCAGTACTACTAGCAAACACTAATGCATGGTTACTTTTTATTTCATAAATTGAACAAAAATGAATAAATAAATACACAGTTGTGGCAAAAATGTATGGAATGAATCAACATTAAAGCAGATCACACTCTCACCATCTCTGTGGCATGCTTATGAAAGGGTCACAGATACACTCCTTCACAGCCCGTGGGTCTTTTGTGGTCAGAAAGCAATGCTCAAACACTCTAACAATGACATTTTTTTTCACTTTGGCTAGCTAGCTGAGGTTTAGAACATAGCCCACATGGTGGCTGCTGAAGCAAAAACTCGGGTGTGGGAAGAGTTCGGTGAGGCCATGGAACAAGACTTTCGGTCAGCGTCGAAAACATTCTGGCAAACTGTCCAGCGGCTCAGGAGGGGGAAGCAGCTCCCTGTCCACACTGTGTATGGTGCGGATGGGGTGCTGCTGACTTCGACTGGGGATATCGTCGGGCGGTGGAAGGAATACTTCGAGGATCTCCTCAATCCCACTGACACACCAATCCCACAGAGGAAGCAGGGCTTGTGGACGAGGGGGACAACTCGCCCATCACAGGGGCTGAGTTCACCAAGGTGGTTAAAAATCTCTTTGGTGGCCGGGCCCCAGGGGTGGACGAGTTCCGCCCTGAGTACCTCAAGGCCCTGGATGTTGTAGGGCTGTCATGGTTGACACGCCTCTGCAACTTTGTGTGGAGGTTGAGGACAGTGCCTTTGGCATGGCAAACCGGGGTGGTGGTTCCTCTCTTTAAAAAGGGAGGGTGTGCTCCAACTTTAGAGGGATCACACTCCTCAGCCTCCCTGGGAAGGTCTATGCCGAGGTACTGGAGAGAAGAGTCTGGCTGTTGGTCGAACCTCAGATTCAGGAGGAGCAATTTGGTTTTTGTCCTGGCCGTGGCATATCGGACCAACTCTTTACCCTCTCGAGAATCCTCGAGGGTTCATGGGAGTTTGCCCAACCAGTTAACATGTGTTTTGTGGACTTGGAGAAGGCATTCGACCGCATCCCTCGTGGTTTTTTGTGGGGGGTGCTTCGGGAGTATGGGGTATCGGGCTTGTTATTACGAGCTATCCAGTCTCTATACGACCGTTGTGAGAGTTTGGTTCATATTGCCAACACTCAGTCGGACTCATTCCCAGTGAGAGCTGGACTCCGCCAGGGCTACCCTTTGTCACCAATCCTGTTCATAATTTTTATGGACAGGATTTCTAGGCGCAGCCAGGGAATGGAGGGTGTCATGCTTGGTGACCACAGGATCTCATCTCTATTGTTTGCAGAAGATGTTGTCCTGTTGGGTTCATCCAGCAATGACCTACAGGTCTTACTGGGACGGTTTGCCGCTGAGTGTGAAGAGGCTGGGTTGAGAATCAGCACCTCCAAGTCCGGGTCCATGGTCCTCAGCCGGAAAAAGGTGGATTGTTTTCTCCGGTTGGAGACAAGCTCCTGCCCCAAGTGGAGGAGTTTAAGTATCTTGGGATCTTATTCACGAGTGAGAGGAGAATGGAGCGAGAGATTGACAGACGGATCGGAGCAGCATCTGCAGTGATGCGGACGTTGTACCGGTCTGTTGTGGTAAAGAGGGAGCTAAACTCTAAGGCAAAGCTGTCAATTTACCAGTCAATCTACGTTCCTACCCTCACCTATGGGCATGAGCTTTGGGTAATGACCGAAAGAATGATTTCGCAGATACAAGTGGCTGAAATGAGCTTCCTTTGTAGGATTGCTGGACTCACCCTTAGAGATAGGGTGAGGAGTTCAGTCATCCAGGAGAGGCTCAGAGTAGAACCGCTGCTCCTCCACATTGAAAGGAGCCAGTTGAGGTGATCTGGGCATCTGATCAGGATGCCTCCTGGACGCCTCTCACTTAAGGTGTTTCGGGCACATCCCACTGGGAGGAGACCCCGGGGTAGACCCAGGACTCACTGGAGAGACGATGTCTCCCAGCTTGTCTAGGAACGTTTTGGCATCCTCTCTGAAGAGCTGGATCATTTGGCTGGGGAGAGGGAAGTCTGGGCTTCTCTGCTTGAACTGCTGCCTCCGCGACCTGGACCTCCAGAAAAGCGGTAGAAGATGGATGGATGGATGGATGGATGGCTAGCTAGCTTGACCCCTAACTACTGAAATTGTTTTCTATCAAGACCGCACAGACACTACAGGCAGGGAGTCCGGCAGGAGGAGACTATCCAGTGAATTTTCAAAATAAAACACTTCAATAGTGATTACAGAGGAACAGAATAAATTATTTTTTCTCTGCAGCTTCAGCAACCCAAGTGGTCCGCAGCTTTGGGGACCAATGTTTTAGAGTACTTTTATTTTAAAAAATGGGGGCATGTATGTGCATGTTGTGTTTTGAATAATTTGTGAGCATCCATCCATCCAGCCATCTTCTACCACTTATTTGGGAATCTGGTCACGGGGGTATCAGTCCAGGCAGGGTAGCCCAGACTTCCACCCAGTTCACATCGCACCATGATCCCCATGATCCCTCCTGCAAGTGGTGAGCCCACTGGAGGCAGACCCATGTACCTCTTTTGAGTACACTGGGTCCTTGATGTAACATTTTTCATGGAGATCCACTGGACTGCTCTTCATTTGTCCCTTCACCCAGGATCAGTTTGCCTTGGGAGACCCTACTGGGGCAAGTTGCTCCCGACAACATAGCTCCTGGGATCATTCGGGCACTCAAACCCCTCTACCACGATAAGGTGACTATCCATGGAGGGGAAATACTGCTTTATCTAGTACCTTATGAAGAGACATGATGGATGGATGGATGGATGGATGGATGGATGGGGACAATAATTTATAAACTGAAGATCATGCTGTGTTTAGTGAGTCAAAATAGTCAAAAAATAGAGTAAGAAGTCATAGGAATTCATAGACTCTTTAAACCTTTTGAAATGACATAAGAAATAAAGGACTTTCTGCACTGGCACAGGTTTTTGGACCTAGAAAGAATGTCCATCTTTTGTACGTAGCTACTGCAAAGTACCTGGGTAGAATGATGGCTCGGATAAAGCTTGCCCCAGAACAATCTCTAATTGTCTTTGCGGTGATAGGGTGAGGTGAGGGGTACCTGACAAAGTAAGCTAAATTGAGTTACAGCTTCCTCACAAAAACCCAGTGCAGGCAGTTTAAGTTATATGAGCGATGACCCAATATATTGGGCATTAACAGCAGAGACTGACATCTGACAGGGGGAACGTGGTAAAAAAAAGGAACAGATGGGTAACCCCTTTTACTGTAACATGGTATATCATGTCAGAGGGTGAGTCCTATTGATTGAATTCTTGCCCTCAGACATGCGACCCACACCTACATGTGTTAGTGCTGCTACTGGCTGCTGGAAACCCAACACTGGAGCACAGGTTGCGCAGCAGGGCGAGGAGGGGCCAATTCTCATGGTCCCTCAGTCGGTCCCATCTGTCATTTGAAATTGTGCCTCCTTATCGTCACGCGTGGCACCAAGCCTCATTACAACTCACAAGTGTTAGCGGGCATATTAGCGAAAACATCTCCCTAAATTATCTTTCCGAGCCTTTCATCAAATTATTCCTGAGATTTTATTTAGCATCATAAAAAGGAAGCAAAATTCAAAGTCCCATCAAGATGAAGAGGTTATTTACAAAAAAAAAATCCAAAAGGCTTAGATGTGATCATGTTGTTTGTGTTTGTGTTTTGTTATCCTGTCAGAGGGGTAATTGTTGCGGTTGCAATAGATTAAGGTCTCGTGTGAAAAACATAAGTGCAGCTACGCCGCTAACCACAGTTTAATCAGGAGGGTGACGACTGACCCCGCTCCCGCAAACAGACCTCTTAATTGCATGCAGACGGGGCCGCACAAAAAAAGAAAAAAAAAAAAAGAACGTTTCCCTTCAACGACCAGTTCATCATTGGCTGTAAACTATAAAATGATGTTGTATAATGATAACCATCAACAGTGATCTAGTGCACCCAAAGACCTTTCTCATCAATTATCTGTTATTGGAGCCTCTGTATCCTGTGTATTGTGATATTCGTTTACGTTTGATGAATGTTACGCTCTGCGGGTGTTTTGGTCCCCAGGATATCTTTCTCCCACTGATGTACTTATTAATAATAAATTGAGCGAGGAATGTGTGAGTTCTGCCTCCCTCCTCTGTGATTATAGAGACAAAAGAGCGTTTGAAGTATCCATCTTAATACAAAGACACTTTATTAGATAAAGCTAACTCACCCAAGACAAATAGTGACGCTCAGGCTCTGGAGGAAGAGCCGTACTCTCATTCTCCCTTTTGCCTTTCTCTGTATCCTTTTCCTCGTTTTCTTCCTTCCTTTCTCTTTACCTGTATAAATGATCCTTTTTTTCATCATTTTAATCATACAGTGATCCCTAAAAGATGTGCAAGACCTGTCAGGTGAGGAGAGACCCAGAGGGTAGGATGTGGTGTGAGGTGGGCCAAATCAGTTTCTGGCTGTGTAAACCACCAGAGGTTGTCTTCAGAGTCGTATGTCATTCATTTATATTGCCGCATTTGCCACCAGCCGCCCCCAGATCCCCACCACCCCCTGCCGTTCTAACACTAACAATACATAATCTTCATGTGTCACACATTCAAATGAAAATAGGGAATGTTATTTATGCCTTCTTCTCACCTCTCGGATAGATGTTTTTTTTATTCCCCCCCCCCCCTCCTGCTCTATCAAAGAGCAGTCAGTCACCTCGGCCATATAAATCACCCTCAAGCTGCACTTTGTGAAAACATGCCGATTAAGTTTGTGCACCGTGGTCGGCCGGGAAGGCAGTAAATTTCCCGGGTAACAAAGTTAACATTGATTCAGATATAAGCACTTGTCCATGTGTAACAACGATAACCTTTTAGTAGATTTGGAAAACATATTTGACACCCATTAAAATAACGAATGATTTTTCTCCTCCCCAGAGGAAGGCTGGGAAGGTGTGTTTGGACAGGAGGGGGGTGGGGGTGGGGGTTAACACGCTGTGACTTTACGGGAGTCCTGCTTCCAGTTCAGCAGTTATGCATAAGCCGTGGGAGAAAGAGCGCGGAGCAGATTTGCCAACTGGATTGCATATTTTAATATTTGTTGGCACATGACATAATTAGGAAGCAATAAAATAATGTTTCATACAGGATAAACAACCACCAGCGTTTCACAAACCATGTGGTCCCTGAAAATAACTTAGGCGTCTGTATTTGGGGCAAACTGAGACATCCATTATTCATTACTGCCTACTACTATTATACAGAAACTAATTAGATATTGGTATATATTTTAACGTATCTTCACTGTCTGGTGAAACCTTGTATCTCCATATTTGTATTTTTTAGTTATTTTTAAACTTTTTTTTAATTTACAGAACGAACATAACAATGGTCTAGGTTGTCACAGCACAGTTACAAAAAAACACAAGAAATTATGTTGATGTATGATGTCCATTTAAGAATCCAAGCTCTGATAGAGATCCCAACTTTCCCAAAGTCACTCTCCATCTTCCTTTTGTAACCGGCGCCAGTTGCCTTTTCCCATCATTCTCAGATGTAGTCAGCTGAACTTTCATTCATTGAACTAATACTCTTATGCAACTGGACCATGATGCCTCTAATACTTTTTGAGTTGTAAGAATTAAAAAAAAAAAATGAATTTGTGAATGTGGCTGAATCAGGAATCTTAATTTCTTTTAGTAAAAAGTAGCGGATTTGAAGATATCTGAAGAAATCGAGTTTGTCCAGTCCATAATTGTAAGATAGATTTTCGAAATTATCAAGCTGTCCATTATTTAATAAAACACAGAAAGTGGGGACGCCCTGTTTTGTCCATTGTCTATATCTGTGGTCCCGGAGAGCTGGGAGGAAGTGTGGATCAAGTGCTGGCCAGCTCAGCAGCCTGATTTCCTTGTCAAGTTTTTAGTTTTTTTGTTTTTTTGTTTTTTTAAAGAACGAGATCGCGGATACAAGCGGCTGAAATGAGCTTTCTCCGTAGGATTGCTGGACTCACCCTCAGAGATAGGGTGAGGAGCTCAGTCATCCGGGAGAGGCTCAGAGTAGAACCGCTGCTCCTCCACATTGAAAGGAGTCAGTTGAGGTGGTATGGGCATCTGATTAGGATGCCTCCTGGACGCCTCCCACTTGAGGTGTTTCAGGCACGTCCCACTGGGAGGAGACCCCGGGGCAGACCCAGGACTCGGTGGAGAGACTATGTCTCCCAGCTAGTCTGGGAACGCCTTGGTATCCCCTCTGAAGAGCTGGAGCAGGTGGCTGGGGAGAGGGAAGTCTGGGCTTCTCTGCTTGAACTGCTGCCTCCGCGACCCGGACCTCCGGAAAAGCGGTAGAAGATGGATGGATGGATGGATGTTTTTTTAATACAGTATATAAACTCATACTGGTCACCTTTTATGTCTTTGGATGGCTTTTACTCATATCAAACCAATGATAAGCATTAGAAGTGAATACATTTCATAACTACAAAATAATCAGAAAATACAGGGTTTTTCCTCATTTTCTGAAAAATGACGATATGTAAATTTCTTACTCCAAACACAATAATGACTAATTTCAATCTAAAAGCCAAACCTGTCACAAACACACACTTTTGTCACTATTAACATAAAAGAGCAAATTTAACATTGTGGTTTATCATGTTAGCTTACAGTTCTTTGGTGTCTGTCCTCATACCCGTACAAGGATGTCGATGGATTAAAATAATGCTCATAATTAAAGTTGGAGGGATCTCGTGAATTACATGTAAGTACTTGGTTAGTTTTGGGGTTTTGAAATGTATTCCTTCACAGCAGCTGTGCACAGTGAGAAGTGACCCTTATCCCGCAGGTCTCTCTTCAAGTGTACACATATGTGAGAAGTTCAGAATAACTGAATTGTCTCACTGTTGCTGTAACACGGGATATTGTATCAAAAAACAGGTTGTATAAAAATATGAGACACAACTAGCTTAAAAAATGTGACATTTTGTATAGTCAATGCGGAAAATGGCACGATTACATACAAAGCCAAGGGAAAGATGTGAACAGATGTGCATTTGGGTTTGGATTTTGTTCAACTCCTCCCAGAAATTTGCTTGATGCTTGGTCGTGATGGCCATTAGCTGCTGATGTTCCACTGTTGCCGGGAGAATGAATTTGTTTGAAAATGAGGACAGCCACTTACCAGAGATGTCTCTTGTCAGAAAGCGGTTTCTTTTTGGGTCGGATGTGCTTTTTTCAGCCCAGCACCGGGGGTCCTCAGTGGCGGTTGTGTCCGATGCTTGTTAGGTGCTGGGGGCGGCTGATTATAGGATGCGGTTTCTGGGGCGAAGGAGAGGGGGTGCCATTTTCCTGTCCGGGTAGTGTTGTAGGCTCATGGCGGCATTTTTTTTTAATCTCTGTGATGAGTTTTCCATTGAGATGAGGAAGAATAAAAGGGGGGATTGCATTCATGCTGCCGCCCGCTGATATGGAGCAGCCACTGCAGACGTCAGTGCACAACAACGGCAAGTTGTTTGCAGTTTTTTGTGTTCTGAAAATCCCCTTGTGTCTTCATCCATTTCATTGCATGCAACTGTGTATTCATCCACTTGTTATAGTATATACTTCACCTAACTCCTTTTCTGTGAATCCATGCTTAGTTGAGTTGTGTTCTTTTTTTTTTTTTTTACCAAGGTGATAACTGTCTCTGTTAGCCCTACTTTATATCTGAGGAATATACTATAACCTAGGTGGAGAAAGATGTAGCTTCTAAAGCTCTGTAGGAAATTAATGCACTCATTACCAGAGTGGTGGCCTAGGGGTAGAGCATCCGCCCCACATCCGGGAGGCTGGGGTTCAAATCTCGGCCAGGTCATGCCAAAGACCATGTAAAAAGTGGAACTTCCTGCCGTCCAGCTTGGTGCTCAGCAATAATGGAAAGGAGGAGGGAAATGTTGGTTACCCAGCCACAGTGGGTGTACAAGTCAAGTGTACTCCCTGCGCTGGTCCCAAGCCCAGATAAAATGGGCAGGGTTGTGTCAGGAAGGGCATCCGGCGTAAAAACTCAGCTTCAGCTGTAAGAGGACCCACCTCAACTGTGGGACTAATTGTGTCCTGTCAAAATAAATATGGATGATGATGATGATGATTACACCTACATGGCGGATGGGTTGTTACTGGGAAACTGCTAACACTTCATGCATTAAGGTAAACTGAACACATTTTAAAAGCACTTCTTGATAGTATAACTAATCACAAACAAATTGTAATTTCTGATAACACAAAAGCACCCTGGCATGCTGTTTTTCTCTGTAGGTAATACACTAACATAGTTTTTAGTAATGGGAGACTTGCAATATAACATGTTATTTTAGAAAAACCATTAGACTGCATCACTAATCTGGAACAATAACAATAGTTATTACAGTACACTTTCTGTATAAGGACAAAACATAAAATACATTACAGAAAACACTCTAAATTCTAACTTAACGTGATGAAACCTTAAGCAGAACAAGATTTAGGGAGGGCTGCCATCCTGAGTGAGTAGTGAGCAACTGAAGAATAGAATTTACCTAAAGATAATCTGCAGAACTACTTACTCTGTATGCTCATGTGGAGGCCTGCAACATGTGACTCTGGAGTAGGGCTGAACAATTTGACCTTAAATCAGCATCAAGCTTATTTGAACCTTTCACATCAGTTTTGTTTGTTTTTTTTTTGTTTGTGTTTTTGTCATATTTTTTTCTCCCTCCTTTCTTCTCCCATATAGTTCACTGACAGGGCTCATAATTAAGCAATATTACTCAAGAGTGTGTTATCAATGAAAATATCACTGCAGTGATTTGGTAGTAAATGAGCATAATATAATAATTTCATACACATTTAACCAAATTAAATATTGTCTGGTGCAGAAGTCAGTGTTTATATGCATACCTCTTGAGGGTTTGTGGGTCAGTTGATTCACAGCAGTGGCTAATTAGCTTGTTAGCTGCACTGGGGGAGCATTTTTGCAGCCATGACTATGTTATCACCACATAGGGATTACGAGTCTCTGATTGGGTTGTTAAATCCAACCTTAGTTTGACCATTTTATCGTCCATTTCCCACTGTAAAACGTTTGAGCTGTTGTGGATAGCAGTTAGCAGCTAACAGTGATTTAGCTTCATGGCGGTCCCTGCTAGTTTAAGTGCACTTCACTCACTTTTTCTTGGCATCTTCAGATGAAATAAAGAGTCAATCATCCCATAATACGTAGACGGACACCACATTTTGTTTTAATACAAGCCATTTTAATTTTTCCGTTGTGTTTTGCTGCATCCAAACAGGGCTAACTGTACAGCTTCCAGAGTGCAGCATCATGGGACAGCGCACGTTAAAGTGGCAGGACATGAAAGCTCTCATATACGGAGGCACACAACAGGGAGACGGGAACCTGAACGTTGGTTTCGGTTTTATTTTGGTTAATTGCCCCGTCTTACTCTGGAGCTTCATGTGGGTGGTTTTCCCATCTCCAGTGGCTCCATGTAGCTTAGGCAAAAAAAAAAGTCTGGAATTTCCTTGAAAAAAAAAAAAGTCACCTTTATAAAAATTGCTTACTTATAAGTAAAAAGTCCCAAATTTATGAAAAAATGTTTAATTATGAGAACAAATTTGCATATTGCAAATTTACAAGTAAATGAGTGCAAATTTCTAGGAGTAAAGTTAAAGTATGAAAGTAAAGTTGCAAATGTATGACAAAATCATCTGAAATTTACAAGAAATCCTCACGAATTTACTCAGATGTATTACCTACACTTTGAGGCGCAAATGTGTTGTGGCTCCATACAGATTGTGGGGTTTTTTTGTGTGTGTGTGTGTGTGTGTGCGCGTGCGTGCAGAAACAGCTCAGAACGGCCCTTTAAATTTAAAAGTTTACTGACTCCTGCCCCCAGTGGGTTTACTGCTGCTTTGACTCACAAGCTAACAGACATTTCATGTTGTGGTTGCTCAGTGCATCAAAGACTTGGATTTTTACTACATTTCTGTGATGCCACAATCTACATGAGTTTGCAAAACTTAAAACCAACAGATAAAATTAAGTTGATTTTAATATAGTCAGTTTAAAAATATTCTACCTGTGGTGGTAAGTTTAAATTGTAGTTCTGTTGTAGTTTAAGTTCTAGCAACAGCGGTGATGAAAAGGACCTCACCGCTAAATACTGCAGAATAAACATAATCTGTCTCCCCAAACAAACTGCTGATTAACAGGCACATTTATAACCGCTGCCGTTTACACTTCATGGACTTCATTAGACACGCCTGACTGTTATGTTCCTACACTGCAGCACCTTTATGTGTCACATATACATGTGAACACTGTGCGCTGCACGATGGTGTGTTTAAACATCTTTAAATAATTTCTTAGTGGAGAAACCAAGCGTGACGAAACTTCTTCTTCAGTCCTTCAATGGCGCTCTACCGTTCAGATGTTCAGTCGATAGTTTCCATTTTAAGTGTACACATGAGAGAGTACAGTATGTATGCATGTCCGTTCTGTAAGAGCCGATTTAGTCAGGAATGTATTTTCTTAATGTCACATTCGGGTTAGTTTCGACTTCAATGAGTTATGACAAGAAAAGCTCATAGTCCTGAATTTGTAAAAGTATCAAAGAACAAAAGAAAGTACAAGTGCGCCTCTCTCATTTTTCTCCCTCCCAAAAAAGCAGGAACACATGTCAGTCGGTTGTGTGTTCTTCCCAAGGTAAAATATTTTCCCTAGCAAAAGCACCGATGTGACAACTCCATCAGTGAAAGTAGTTTGTCCTCTGCAGTTCAGTGAAAATATTATGAGAAGCCGAAGAAACAGAGCTTGGTGGGGGGGTGGGGAGGGACTGGGATGAGTGACGGACAGCTTTGACACACCGGAGCACTTAGACAATTACTAACAGTTTCTGCCAGTCACCACATCTGACACAACACAAACACGGCAAGGATAATTTTACATTACACTGGCGGGCACGGGTCACTTTAAAGGAACACAGGGAAGCCCGTTTCAGCTTGCATTTCAAGGCCAATCATCTAAATTGGCCCCACAACACAGCCCGGCTGCCTCAGACTCCCCCTCTCGCGTTCTGCCGCTCAACTCCCAACAACAGATGATAACCATGAAAGCAAGAGAGAGTGAGGAGACCTTTGAAGTGCAGCTGTCACTCACCATGTTTCCACAGTGGGAACCACGGGGGTAAAATGGTGTACAGGTGTGGGAGCCAACACAGCTGGACCCTGCCAGGTCAAACCAATACAGAGGGAGAGGCGAGGGGGGGGGTGGGAGCAAATCTCAAAGAGAAGAGAAGCGATAACTTTATGAGAACATGAAACCTAGAAAAATAAAGGCTGTAGCATATTAAATGATGGAAAGCCATTATTAGATTTTTTTTTACATAATACGCCATTGGCCTTGTTTGATTTTTATACACTTTAATGTAAATCTTGCACTAAATGCAAAATAAAAATACATTGTGCACTACCAACCCCTGTATCTTGTTGAAAATGTCGCCTCATTTCATGGAGTTTGACAGTCTGAAAGTTAAATTCCTGTCTGGTAGTGGGGAGTGTTGAATGAAACTAAAAATAGCATTTCTAATGTGAAGTCCTGTGTTACCTTCATCATATAAACATACATTTTTCAGTTAAGGTTTAAGGAAAAAGGAAAGCTGAGAGTCAAGTTCACACAGTGCAACAGTGACTCTCTGCCATCTCACCTCATGTAGCTATTTTCACAACCACCAGAGATCGCTGTTTTTGTAAAATAATAGCTCCAGCCCAGACTCATCACAATGAAGTATGTGTCCACTGCTAACATGCTGCAGCAGTGTTTGTCAACCAAGGCTCTGTGAGAGAACGTTCAGGGTTACATGGGAAGTTGTCTAATTTTTTTTCACTTCTTAACTGGTCCAGAAAAATTACAAATAATCTGCTGTTGTTGTGCATGGGTTCTGGAGTGGCTCTTCCATGTCAGTAGGTGGTGAATGAATGCATGATGGTTACTGTCTTCATCTCTTTCCTCTTCTTCTCCATGTGTTAATGAAGGTTACTGACAGTGTTAAGAGGTGCTAGGTCGTGGTGACGAGATGAAAAACAGCGATGGATGAAAGTTCAGACTCTGAACTGCCTTGGACAAAAATCTAACCCAGGTGAAGGGCTAAGTAGTGGTCAGTAGAAAGCTAAGGCAGTGAAGATAAGGCAGTACAGCAAAAGTTACCTTTCCTTTGGATTTACTTCCACAGGATCCCATTGCACCACTGCTACAGTACTGCATACACATTTTTTCATGACAACAGGCTGCATTGTTTAAATAAACATCTTATGTATTCCTATGTATTTTTTTATGTTACATGAATAATATTTACATTTATAATTGTTTATCTTGTTTATAAATGTCCCCAAGGGAATTTTATTACCTTTGCACAGAGGCAGAGATGTTTTCTATTCTTCATGTGGCAACTGTGTTTACAAGCAAGTTGAGCGCTAGCTTAATCCTAAAAGGTATTACTTAAAATTCTGGTCACTACGGACCATTCTGCTCTGGCAAAATTCATCTCCTGGCTGTTTTGCCATAGGCTGGTGAGCAAGTAATGATTATATTTCAGCCCCCAGGGCAGTGTTATGTCTTAATGAGCATTCTGTACATCATCCCTTTGCAAAACTAAAGTTCACAGAGCTTATGTGATGGTCAGATTTCTGACCTGAAATGTAATTTTATATATATATATATATATATACTGTATATATATATATATATATATATATATATATATATATATATATATATATATATATATATATATATATATATATATATATGTATAGGGCGCTGCTGTAGAAACGATTATGGGTGCAACTTCCGGTTTCTGCTGAAGTCACGTTAAATCAGTCAGCAAGAGTGGAGTAGTGGGGCATTTAAAGTAGCGTTTTTAAAAGTTTTGCAAATCAATTTTAGTGTATAGTCCACACATATGTGTTTTGCACTCAAGTGGCAGCTAATTTCAGCACTTCTAGTTTTTGTATTTTTTAAATGTTTTGGCATAGTTCTGGTACTTGTTGCTGGTGTTCATGGTTGTGCCATAGACTGTATAAATGGAGGCTTCTCCACGGCAATGCGTAGATCATACACTGAAAACTAACAAGGACTGTTGGTGTGATCGGTGGTACAGATGCAAGAATACTAGGTATGTTTTCACTTGTATGAATGTCACAGATCTAATGTTTATGCGTCAGATATGTCACCAAATGCAAGGCTGCATGAAGTAAAATAATAAATAAAAAATAGGAACAGTTTGCTTCCTAAGGCTTAACGATTTAAGAAAGATATCAAATAGTTTTGCGGGTTTTTTGGCAATCGTTGCACTGCCTTGGAACGATATGGACTTCAGCATGCATTAATTTTTAAATTATCACAAAATATTGGTCACTAAAATTCTGAACAATTGTCAGAAAAGGTCTGTACGTGTTAAGTTAAATAACAAGCATTCATGGCATGACAGAAACATGAGCATTTTAATTTCAGGGTAAAATGAACAGCTGCAGCCATC
Organism: Pholidichthys leucotaenia; assembly: GCA_020510985.1. Lineage (NCBI taxonomy): Eukaryota > Metazoa > Chordata > Actinopteri > Cichliformes > Pholidichthyidae > Pholidichthys > Pholidichthys leucotaenia. The sequence goes on from CM035843.1 coordinate 98,122,930, forward strand.
TGTATTTACCCGACATTAAAACACTCAAGCACGGTGTTGTGGTTCTTTGTGGCTCCAACTAGACTCTGTGTCTGCTCGAAGGTAAATTTGATTATGTCCAACATATTTTAACAAAATGCATCTGATTTTATTGCGGTGGAAACATTGATATATCTCAGAGCTTTTATTTGTTTACAGTGTTAGCATTTTAGCAGCGGAGCTAACTAACGGAGCTACTGTCTACTAGGCCAATTTTTAAGGTCATCTTCCCATCCCTCCATAGTCGTGGGAAGTGGTATGATTATATTACTGTTTTTTAGGTGCAGCAGGCCGTGTTCCTGCATTTGTGATGCCAAAGTCATTGTTTTTCACCAAGGAAAAGTGTCCCATTTCAATGACAACCACACATTCTAAACTAGTACCGGAAGTTGCGCCCATAATTCACACAAGGCATCATGGGGCCTAGGAATAAGGTGGATAAACCTATCACAAAGTGAAACTGCAAAACTACAACTCCCATAAGAAAAGATAAGATGAGCCTTTATTAGTCCCACAATGGGGAAATTACAGGATTGCAGCAGCAAAGGGATACACACGTGGGCAAAATTGTTGGTACCCCTCTGTTAATGAAAGAAAAACACACAATGGTCACAGAAATAACTTGAATCTGACAAAAGTGGTAATAAATAAAAATTCTATGAAAATTAACCAATGAAAATCAGACAGTGCTTTTGAATTGTGGTTCAACAGAATTATTTTAAAAAACAAACTCATGAAACAGGCCTGGACAAAAATAATGGTACCCTTAACTTAATATTTTGTTGCACAACCTTTTGAGGCAATCACTGCAATCAAATGATTTCTGTAACTGTCAATGAGACTTCTGCACCTCTCAGCAGATATTTTGGCCCACTCCTCATGAGCAAACTGCTCCACTTGTCTCAGGTTTGAAGGGTGCCTTCTCCAGATGGCATGTTTCAGCTCCTTCCACAGATGTTCAGTAGGATTTAGATCAGGGCTCATAGAAGGCCACTTTAGAATAGTCCAATGTTTTGCTCTTAGCCATTCTTGGGTGTTTTTAGCTGTGTGTTTTGGGTCATTATCCTGTTGCAAGACCCATGACCTGCGACTGAGACCAAGCTGTCTGACACTGGGCAGCACATTTCTCTCTAGAATACCTTGATAGTCTTGAGATTTCATTGTACCCTGCACAGATTCAAGACACCCTGTGCCAGATGCAGCAAAGCAGCCCTAGAACATAACAGAACCTCCTCCATGTTTCACAGTGGGGACAGTGTTCTTTTCTTGGTATGCTTCATTTTTGCATCTGTGAATATAGAGCTGATGTGCCTTGCCAAAAAGTTCCAGTTTTGTCTCGTCTGTCCATAGGACATTCTCCCAGAAGCTTTGTGGCTTGTCAACATGCAGTTTGGCAAATTCCAGTCTGGCTTTTTTATGATTTGTTTTCAACAGTGGTGTCCTCCCTGGTCGTCTCCCATGAAGTCCACTTTGGCTCAAACAACGACGGATGGTGCGATCTGACACTGATGTACCTTGACCTTGGAGTTCACCATGAATGTGTTTAGAGGTTGTTCTGGGCTCTTTTGTTACCATTCGTATTATCCGTCTCCTCCTGCGGCCACGTCCAGGGAGGTTGGCTACAGTCCCGTGGATCTTAAATTTCTGAATAATATGTGCAACTGTAGTCACAGGAACATCAAGCTGCTTGGAGATGTTCTTATAGCCTTTATCTTTAACATGCTTGTGTATAATTTTCTTTCTAATCTCCTGAGACAGCTCTCTCCTTTGCTTCCTCTGGTCCATGTTTAGTGTGGTACACACCATGTCACCAAACAGCACAGTGACTACTTGTCACCCTTTAAATAGGCCGACTGACTGATTACAAGTTTGTTGACACCTGTGATGTTAACTAGAGGACACATCTTGGTTGAGCATGTCCCTATGGTCACATTATTTTCAATCGTTTCTAGGGGTACCATCATTTTTGTCCAGGCCTGTTTCATGAGTTTGTTTTTTAAAGTAATTCTGTTGAACCACAATTCAAAAGCATTGTCTGATTTTCGTTGGTTAATTTTCATAGAATTTTTATTTATTACCACTTTTGTCAGATTCAAGTTATTTCTGTGACCATTGTGGGTTTTTCTTTCATTAACAGAGGGGTACCAACAATTTTGTCCACGGCTGTAGCAGCACTCAGAGCAGTAGTAAATAAAATCAGAACTGGTTAGCCAAAGCAGTAAACAAATATATATATACAGTATGTACACAGTTATATACACAGTGCAGGAGCATTGCAGTTACGTAGATGGTATCAACAGCATTATAGTTACTTGAGCAGTATTAAGATTATAAAGTCTGACAGCCGTAGGTCAGACCAATGGAATCTCTCCCTCGAGCAATTAGGATGGCACAGCCTACCACTAAATGAGCTCCTCAATGCATTCAGTGTGTCCCACATGGGATGGGACTCGGACTGCAGCAGAGATGACAGCTTAGCCACCATCTTCTTCTCTCCTTTCTCCTCCACTGGGTCGAGGCGTCGCCCCAGAACAGAGCTAGCTTTTTTGATCAGTCTGTTCAGTCTCTTCCTGTTGGCTGCCATGATGCCACTGCCCCAGCAGACCACTCCAAGCGTAATGGCTGATGCCACCACAGAATCATAGAAGGTCTTCAGGAGTGCACCCCACACTCCAAAAGACCTGTCTCCTCAGGAGCAACAGCCTGCGCTGCCCCCTTCTTGTAGAGCGTGTTGGTGTTGTGTGACCAGTCCAGTTTATCGTTCAGGTGAACACCCAAGTACTTGTAAGATGTCACCATCTCAATGTCTGTTCCCTGGATGTTTACTGGTGCTGTGGGGGGTTGTCCCCACCTGCGGCAGTCCACCACCAGCTTTTTGGTTTTCCTCGCATTGATCTGGAGGCAGTTCCGCAGGCACCAGTCCACAAAGTCCTGGATAAGCACTATCTGCACACACACAGTGTATTCTCACTGGTCCACTGTCATCCAGCTGCAGCCAAGGATTTGGGCTCCACAGGATGGCTCATTTTCTTTCCAGTCTGGAGAATGGGGGTGAACAGACAGCAGCTGCTTTGACAGGGAAAACTGCCCCTGATCTCCTGTTTTCCCAGCAGTGAGAATAACCTGTGCTCTCCCCCACGCTCCTGCCTCTGTGGTTTTTAGAGCAAGAAGTTCCCACTGACAGTCTGCAATTGTGCAAATTTAAGTTTTCGTATGACTGAGTGAAAATGTGACTAAACTTTATGTTGCTGTAAAGAGCAAATGAAGCTTCTTCTGAGGTGAACTTTTATTTATCTATGATTATCTATGATGTCTGTGATATATAACTATTTCATGGAAGTAAAATGTCTAATTATGTATTTTTAATTTGCTGGTCTAGGGGTGTCAAACATGTGGCCTGCGGGCCAAAAACGACTCACCAGGGGGTCCAAGTTTTTCTCTGAATTTACAGCTTTCTTTCTAGTAAATTTCTTTTTTCTACTAATTAAAATTGTTCATGTAAATTTGAGACATTTTTTTTCTCCTTAAGATGAGACTCTTTTTCATCATTTTTTTCTTTTTCTTCTTCTTTTCTAGTGAAAACAGGTAGTGTAGATTTAGATTAAATCCATCAGCAGTTACTAATGACATTGTGCAGCCCTGAATGGGTGTCCCAATTCATAGGGGTCATTTTCAACCCCTACCCCTTGGCCTTTGATTTCAAGGACTAAGGGGTGGGGGTAGGCAAAGGGGAAGAGGTACAAATGAGAATTGGGATGGACCCCAAATCTCCCTGTACTTCACTCTCTTATTGCAAATATTTTTCTTGACTGCTTTACAGTATTTACTGCTGTTAATAATTAAACAGTGTTTCTCTTGCTATTTTTATGTATGTATAAGGGTCATTTACATTTAAAAAGGTTGTAAATTTAGTTCAAATAAAATTTAGCATGCAATAGTCAAATTTGATCATATTAAAACATAATTTTCCAACCACAAAATTGTGGCTAGTGAAAAGGCTGAGTGGCTAGAAACTTTAAAAAAATCACTAGCCTCAGTAGCCGGTGAGCAAAAAATTAACATCAAGCCCTGTATGTGTGTGTGTGTGTGTGTGTGTGTGTGTGTGTGTGTGTGTGTGTTGCTATGTAGGTACTGCTATTTCAAAGAAAACAACAAGTAATGCACTTAACAAACATGGGCTGTATGCCCGCTCACAAGACTCCATTGCTGACAAAAAAGCATGTTGATGCATGTTTAAAGTTTGCTGCACAACATTTGGGCAAGCCAGTAAAATACTGGGAGAATATAGTCTGGTCAGATGAGACCAAAATTAAACTTTTTGGATGCCACAACACAAAGCATGTTTGGAGGAGAAATGACACTGCACATCAGCCCCAAAACACCATACCAACAGTGAAGTTTGGAGGTGGGAGCATCATGGTGTGGGGATATTTTTCAGCACATGGTAGACATAGACTTCATATAATTGAAGGAAAGATGAATCAGAATCAGAATCAGAATCAGAATCAGGTTTATTGCCATTGTTCATGTGATACACAAACTAGGAATTTGTCTCGGTGCCATGCTGCAACATTAAAAACATAATGAGAAAAAGGGATAAACTAAAAAAACTAAAGGACTAGAAACGTGCAATAAGTGAAGAAAAATAAGTAATAATAAGTAATAATAATAATAATACTAGTAATAATGAGTAGTACTAGTCAAGGCAGTTTAAAAAATTAGCATGTAGCAGATAATGTGAAGTACCACATAGTGCAGTCAATAATGCAACAGAAAAACAGTGATGAATGACATGAGTCTGGTTGAGCTGCTGTACATAGTGCACGAGAGTCAAAAGTCACTTAGTGTTCAGCAGTCTGATGGCAGAGGGGAAAAAGCTGTTCATGTGCCGAGAGGTTTTAGTCCGAATGGACCGAAGCCTTCTACCTGAGGGGAGGGGGGCAAACAGCACGTGACCAGGATGTGAAGGATCGGCTATGATCCAGCCAGCACGCCTCCGGGTCCTGGAGATGTACAGGTCCTGGAGAGATGGGAGCTTGCAGCCTATCACCTTCTCAGCAGTGCGCACGACGCGCTGCAGCCTTAGTCTGTCCCTGGCAGTGGCTCCTGCGTACCACACAGTTATGGAGGAGGTGAGGATGGACTCGATGATGGCCGTGTAGAACTGCACTAACATCTTGGTGGGTAGCTTGAGCTTCCTCAGCTGCCGCAGAAAGAACATCCTCTGCTGGGCCTTTTTGATGAGGGAGCTGATGGTTGGCTCCCATTTGAGGTCTCGGGTGATGGTGGTGCCCAAGAAGCGGAAGGAATCTGCAAAGGTGATGGGAGAGCCTGTGATGGTGAGGGGGGGCAGGGGGGATGTGACTTTCCTGAAGTCCACAATCATCTCCGCTGTCTTCAGAGCATTCAGCTGCAGGTTGTTGTGGCTGCACCAGGACACCAGCTGGGCCACCTCTTCCCTGTAGGCGGACTCGTCACCGTTGGAGATGAGCCCGATGAGGGTGGTGTCGTCCGCAAACTTAATCAGCTTAACAGACTGGTGGGAGGAGGTGCAGGAGTTGGTATAAAGGGAGAAGAGTAGGGGGGAAAGTACACAGCCCTGGGGTGATCCAATGCTGATGCTAACAGAGTCTGAATGGACAAATGTACAGAGACATCCTTGATAAGAACCTGTTGCCATCTGCCAAGATGCTGAAGATGAAATGAGGGTGGACATTTCAGCAAGACAGTGATCTCAAACACACAGCCAAGGAAACTCTCAACTGGCTGCAGAGAAGGAAAATAAAGCTGCTAGAATGGCCCAGTCAGTCACCTGACCTGAATCCAATTGAAAATCTATGGAATGAACTGAAGATCAGAGTTCATAGAAGACACCCACGGAACCTTCAAGATTTGACAGTTTGTGTGGAAGAACAGGCTAAAATCACTCCTGAGCAATGCCTGCGCCTAGTTTCTCCATACAGGAGGCATCTGGAAGTTGTTATTACCTACAAAGGCTTTTCTACTAAATATTAAATGAATTTCACCAAGCGTGTTCAATACTTATTCACTGTGTCATTCCACTTCATTAAATATAACTTGTTTTGTGAACACAGTTGCCTTGATTTCTTTGTATGTATGTTTTACGTGGTTGTTACTGATAACTGGTGTCAATCTCAGGTCAATGGTTCCATCAGAAATATGTTTAATGAGAAAAACGTTGGCGTGTTCAGTACTTCTTTTCCCCACTCTGTGTGTGTGTGTGTGTGTGTGTGTGTGTGTGTGTGTGTGTGTGTGTGCGCGCGCGCAGTGGTGTGAAAAAGTTTTTGCCCCCTTCCTGGTTTCTCATTTTTGTGTATGTTTGTCACACTTAAATGTTTCAGATCACCAAACAAATTTAAATATTAGACAAAGATCGAACAAGTAAACACAAAATGCAGTTTTTGAATGAAGGTGTTTATTATTAAGGGGGAAAAAATCCAAACCTACATGGCACTGTGTGAAAAAGTGATTGCCCCCTAAACTTAATAACTGGTTGGGCCACACTTAGCAGCAACAATTGCAGTCAAGCGTCTGCGATAACTGGCAATGAGTCTTTTACAGCGCTGTGGAGGAATTTTGGCCCACTCATCTTTACAGGATTATTGTAATTCAGCCGCATTAGAGGGTTTTTGAGCATGAACTGCCTTTTTTTATGGTTATGCCACAGCATCTCAATCAGATTCAGGTCAGGACTTTAACTAGGCCACTCCAAAGTCTTCATTTTTTTTTTTCTCAAGCCATTCAGAGGTGTACTTGCTGGTGTGTTTTGGATCAGTGTTCTGCTGCAAAACCCAAGTGCGCTTCATCTTGAGATCACGAACAGAGGGCTGGACATTCTCCTTCAGGATTTTTTGGTAGACAGCAGAATTCATGGTTCCATTTTCCACAGCAAGTCTTCCAGGTCCTTAAGCAGCAAAACAGACCCAGACCATCACACTACCACCACCATATTTTACTGCTGGCATGATATTCCTTTTCTGAAATGCTGTGTTACTTTTACGCCAGATGTAATGGGACACCCACCTTCCAAAAATTTCAACTTTTGTCTCGTCAGTCCACAGAGTATTTTCCCAAAAGTCTTGGGAATCATCAAGATGTTTTCTGGCAAAACTGAAACGAGCCTTTATGTTCTTTTTGCTCAGCAGTGGTTTTCATCTTGGAACTGTGCCATGCAGGCCATTTTTGCCCAGTCTGTTTCTTATGGTGGAGTCATGAACACTGACCTTAACTGAGGCAAATGAGGCTTGCAGTTCTTTGGATGTTGTTGTGGGGTCTTTTGTGACCTTTTGGACGAGTCGTCGCTGCGCTCTTTGGGTCATTTTGGTCGGCCGGCCACTCCTGGGAAGGTTCCATGTTTTTGCCATTTGTGGATAATAGCTCTCACTGTGGTTCGCTGGAGTCCCAAAGCTTTACAAATGGCTTTATAACCTTTTCCAGACTGATAGATCTCAGTTACTTTCTCATTTGTTCCTGAATTTCTTTGGATCGCAGCATGATGTCTAGCTTTTGAGGATCTTTTGGTCTACTTGACTTTGTCAGGCAGGTCCTATTTAAGTAATTTCTTGATTGAGAACAGGTGTGGCAGTAATCAGGCCTGGGTGTGGCTAGAGAAATTGAACTCAGCTTTCCAAAGATGTGATCAACCACAGTTAATTTATGTTTTAACAGGGGGTAATCACTTTTTCACACAGGGCCATGTAGGTTTGGATTTTTTTTTTACCCTTTTTAATAAACACCTTCATTTACAAACTGCATTTTGTGTTTACTTGTGTTATTTCTAATATTTAAATTTGTTTGATGATCTAAAACATTTAAGTGTGACAAACGTACAAAAAAATGAGAAATCAGGAAGGGGCAAACACTTTTTCACACCACTGTATGTATAGAAAGTAGAGATGCACAGTATTGGATTTTTTTTTTGCCGATAACCAATATGTTTATAATTTGAAAATAGTTTTTGTTGATTGCCAATGTGGATACATATATATGCACAGATTTTTCACACCAATTTATGTAACTGGCATATAAAGAAATATTGCCCACAGAAAATAAGAAGACAGCTACCACCACTGCTGGAATGTCTCAAGGTGACTACCTTACTAGCTAGCATGCAGCACTCAGTCGACCTGTCTCCCAACTGTTCGAGCTTAGCCTTGGTGGTTCAAGACAAGGAAAGGCGTTCCCTTCTCTTTTTTGATTCCCATGATGATTTCACTGATCTATAGTTATCCAACTTCATCCCTCTGGCTGCTCTGCCAACTTTGCCGTCACCCTTCTTGAACGGACGTCATTCATAAAGAGCATGATGGCAAGGCCTGTGCTACCTCCAAAAGTCAAAGATATCCTGGCTGTACCCACACACACACCAGTGGGCAGAGGCTGCTACTGGAGGTTTTTTTTTTTTTTTTTTGTCTTTGCTGTTGTGTCTTACTCTTTTTTGGGGGGCTTAGTGGATTCATCTTCTTGTGTGTTCTTTGCTCCCGCTTGTGTGACTGTGTGGATGCAGCCATGTTTGTTATATTTCGCTGATGCCGCGGGAAAAGTGTAGTGCTGTTATATTTCATTGGCTGTAAATATTAATTTGTGCCAATACGATAAATCTTTTTAAATGCTTTACCGGCCGATATCAATAGAGTGCTGACATTATCGTGCATCCCCAGTAGAGTCGCAAAATAAAGTTGTGTCTTTAAATGTTGATATTTAGCATGGTTCGTAAAGGAGTTTCAAAAAAAGATGTGTGTTTGGTAAACCATTTTTTTTTTCCCTGTAGCTAACTAAGGAGATGTGGTTTGGTTGTTTAAGGCAGTCCTGGTGCTTCTTTGTGTCCTTGTAAAAAGCAAAGCCAGAACCACTCAGCCCAGAAATTTGGCAAAAGCTGACTTGGATGGGGGTCATTTTTCCTTCTTCTTGAGCGAAGCCTCCATCGATATATGTGGTAGTGGATAGTGGGTTTAAAGCATCAATTCCTGGAGTGGGATACAAGAATAAATTATTTTTCCCTATTTGCCAGAGTAAACCTCTGTTATCAAAATGACCAAGCCCCACAGTTAGTTTTCTTTTCTTTCCAAACCACAACAAATTTCACATTTACATTTATTACAGTCCTTTTAAGCGCTCCTGTGAGCTGACAGTGGTACCCAAGGCAAAGTGACCCTTCTTCGCTTTACATGTCTTTGACCCGATTCCACCCCCATGTAACTTCAATGGCTCTAAATTTGGAACAGCTCAAGTCACTTGTCAAATCTGGCAGCACTGTCACTTCTGTTCACTCCGGCTTGGCTGTGCATCTGGGCTAATTGTTCCCCAGATGTGAACATCCGCAGCCATCTAATCACTCCCCATTCTGATGTGTGTGTTGGAGTCCAGGTTAATCTGAACTGAGTGTGGATTTCAAGAAAAATCAAAAACATCCTGATTGGCTGACAATCCTGGTTAGCTGTGTGATTTCAGAGTGAATACACCATCTCCAATGGACCCGGACCTCCTACTGATGAGTACTCAATGGAAATTTGTTTGAAAGGCACTCCTCAGAGAGGCATGCGTGCACACATAAACACACACACACTATCAGACAGTAAGAGTCCAAACTCATAACTGTCAGTGATGGACAGGTTGACGAAAAGACTTTTTGAAGTGACAGAATGGTCCAGGTTCCCGCTGCAGACCCCTTTCTGGTTGTTTTTGCATTTTCCTCCGTCTGGCTGAGCTTAGATGTTTTCTGGGGAAATCACAATATTTCTATTATTAGTATTTTAGTGCAATGTCTGTCTGGATTGTTTGACTGGGCAGATTAGCAGGTCTAATGGCTGCGATAATTAGGGAGGTAATGTTTTGTTCCTACAAGCTCCCCGCCAAACAGCTGAAAGAAGGTAAGAATCAATTCCCCCATTCGTGTACACATGCCAACACATGAAAGTCATTTAGCTGCACTTAACTGTCGGGAAAAAAAAAACAATTAGGGCGAAGCAAAACAACATCTGCATGCACAACGACTCCTGTAACGTGTTTTCTGTATCCTCCTCCTTTTTTTGCCGCCAGAACAAGTATTGGCAATCCTCAAATGCAAGGTACACTTCATGAATTTTACATGGCGCCCGATCATTACCATAACGACGCTATCAAAGATATTAGGAGCCTTCAACACTGTTTTCTCTTACACAGGGATCTCTCTCAGATCTCTTGTCAAGAGGGTGGGTATCAGCTACCATCATCTAGCATATAGCGCGCGCGTGCCCCCTCTCCTAATGAGTGTGTATGCATGTCTGAGTGTACAATATGTAAATCCTCGGGTTGAGTGCTCGAGAAGGGGGTGCGTACGTGAGCACATGTGTGTAATAAATCCTTATGAAAGAGGCAGCGTCGTCTCCTTCGCTGTGTTGTCTGATTTATCTTGAAGCTTTTTTTTTCTTCTCTCTCTCTCTCTCTGCTGTTTTGTGCACCAGAAAAATGAGGCCCTCGTTTCTTTTCTTCACAGGTTTGGACAAACCCGCTCGTCTGGAGGATGCTGCACGTGCGTGTTTGTGATAGGAGCACGATATTAAATGTGTTATGAGAAGTACGGTTTGACAGATGTCCGATATAAGGCGACGTAATTAGCATTCTCGTGTAATGGTCTCATCTCTTTACTCCGGCTCTGTCACCCCCCCCACTTCCCACCACCAACATCCCCTCCCCATCCTTTTCCCGGGTGATGTGACGTCCTCTGAAGCGGTAAAATGAGGCTGGTTTCTGTGTTGTCCCCTCCTCTGCTTGCAAAAAAAAAAAAAGCACGCTGTAATTATTTTTTTCTGCCAGGGACAGGATCAGCCGTGGAGAACAAAGTGCACAAAAAACACCCTTGTGACAATTGGGCCGGATTCGCAGACACACACACATGCCATTGCAAGCAGACAGACATACACATGCACAGAAGTAAATTGCACATGAACACAGATGTGGGGGGGGGAAAAAGGAGTAACTTTTCCCCCAGGTTGTCTAGCTACGCTGTGATTCTGCTTATTAATTCGACAAATGCTGTCCATTTTCTGACAATTTAATTTTTTTTTAAGTCTACACAGGGGATCCATGCAATAACATGTTGTTGGGTTTTTTTTGCTGTTATTAGCAAACCCTTTAACAAGACATGCACATACAGAGTCATGCATACACACACATTCGTGTGCACTGTTTGCATGCACAGCAACCTTCCATCTAACAATCACTCAGCACACTGCGGGGATCTTGCTTCTATCTGCTGGCAGCAAATTGGATGGTCTCCCATACATACAGTATTTTCATATGCTGATGGCCGCATTACTGGTGCAAGGCATCCCGCTGAAGTGATTTGTGGTGCTCATTTGAAAGTGATAGGACGGCGGGCAGCCACTGAACTCCTACTCAGCGGTGCCTGGAATCAGGCTGTCTTTATTGCTTTACAGCTAGCGCGGTAACCCGGGCACATTGATAATGGGCTGTTGTGCTAATAGGCAGATAACACATCCAATCCATCACCAACTTCCCAGAATGTGTGCGTTGTTTGCTTTAAAGTAACAAATATAACCCCGCGTAGCCGCTGAAATATACCTGCCTGTTTTGTGAGAAGCCATCCATAAATGAACAATGAGTCCACTAAATTGAGAGAAGTTTTTTTTTTTTTTTTAAACTGTTGGTAGCGGGCAGATTAAAGCCAGAACACAAAGTTGTTACTGACAAATGATGTAGCACATATAGTCATAAGTGCTATGTACAAAGTTGCTCATTATTCACTCCGAACTCTTTTTCTTATCAAACTGTCAGACTGTGTGGTTGTTATATGGTGGGATTACCTTCCTCACTCTCTCCCTCCTTACCCCACATGCCTTATCCTCCCTGTCCTGCTCTCTCTCCTCCATGATTACCACACTGCCTCCAGCTAGTGAATTTGAATTGGGGCTGCCTATTATTTTCCCCCCATGTGATAGTAATTATTTACAAATTTGGGAGTGTTCATGTGAAATACAGGGTGTTCTATTAGGAGTTATGTGTAAAAGTGTGTGTGTGTGTGGGGGGGGGGGTGCAAAGTCCCGATTCTGAATATGCAATTAGTGCAATTGGATTAAAACACAGCCACAGGTAGTGGAGGAGTCAGGCCGGAGCAGCCCCAGAGATGCAGTTAACCCAATCAGATTAATATTACAGATTGTCATGACCACCTTTGTTTTCCATTCAGGAGAGGCTGGGGCTGGCAGGGTCGGGACGCCAATGTGATTATGCACGAGAAACAATAGGGTACAAAGAGAGCATTGCTTTCGGCGCTGCTGTATTCAATAACCAGGAGAACAGACCGGATTCTCGCCCATTATATTTCTTAATTTGGCGAATCTTCACGCAAATTACTCAGGCTGGTCTCATTTGGGTGGAAGTACAGATTACAGAGGGAGAAAGTAATTGCAGGAGACGTGGGGCCGCTCACTGGGAAAGTACTAAGGCTGATTGCAGGGGAAGTAGTATTATTGGCCATGCATAGGGAGCCGTTGTAATGTGACACAACTGATGGTTTGGGAGAAATCAAACCATGAAGCTCATGTGGCTAAACATTTATGCTTATCTTTAAAGATTTACGCTCACAGTAAATACTATAAGCATGTGTATACACCCAAATACAGTTTGTGCTGCTCATATGGCACCCAGCAGTTTAGCTCATGGCCTGAAGCACGCCACGAGGCATATACAAACACACACTCTACACTAGCTCATTCTCTGAATGAAGAACACACAAGGTACAGATACCCTGCAGAGAAAGTATTTTGTTACAAACCCTTTTGTTTTATCTGACACTGCAGAATGGGACATTTTACCAAACCACATTATATGCCTAAAATGATCTATACTGAATTCTGAATTGTATGTGTGGGTTCAGGAAACAGATGATAGCAATTACCATAGGTTCTGGAAAAATAAATATTATTTATAGTACTTGTTTGAGAAAACTAAACAATTTCACATACTACTAATGTAAAATGAACATGGCAGTAAGCAGTCATTTAAGTTGACTTTCCAACGGTCTGCCCACTGTACCAGAGGCGCTGCATGCTGGCAGGTATGGCAAGCAAATGCTTGGGGCCCCAGGCCAGAAGGGGGCTCTCGAGGGCTAACCAACTGACTCATTGCAGCACTGACAATGTGGAGAGTTTGCAATGACAGTGGTAGGCCGGTACAAAACTCCTTAAAGAGGCCCCACCCCACCTCTCACTCTTGCAAGTACCAGTGCATCTTATATAAACAAACAAGTGAGAGCAACTATATCAAAATGAAGTGAAGTTATTCATCTGGCAGTGACAAAAGAAAGAAGTACTGCAAATAATACACAGGGCTGTACAGTGCAGCATATATGTCGGATGTGCGACGTGAAAATAGGTCTATGCAAGAAATGAAGGAACTGAAGTAGCACCGGTGTGATGGGAGGCAGTTGAGGTCCATTAGCATAAATTCACACCTCAGCAATGCTCCACAGCAACAGCCTTTTCAGACTTTACGCAGGTTTCATCTCCCGCAGATAACTGCGCATTTCTCCGGGATATCAAGTTTCATGTCCTCAGATCACTGATGTCACACGGACACGCCGGTCAACCCAGAAACTGGTGATGCAGGCTACTATTGAGAGTCACCAGCATTTTTACAGGTATTTCAATTTTGTTGCCCCTTGTCAAACTCATCAGAGAAGGAATACACCAATCTATATAGTTCAATGGTTGCTGCTCTTTGTCCTCCCTTGCAACGGAGAGTACTACAAAATGCACCCATTTTTTTCACATCAGCACCACATTGTGTTTGCATGCACAGCCTGCACTTTTGTTTACGTGCCACACAAAGCAGAGTATGTTTTATTTTGGAGGGGGCTGTCATGGGGAAAAAAAGAGGAATAGAGGATAAGTTAATAGGAGGTGAACTGGGATGCATAGATTGCTCCTCGCCGAACCAGGACAGGCTGGACGGTCGGAGCTGCTTCAGGCTCCGAGGGAGTGGCTGAAAACAATGCTCTTAAGAAACCTCTCGCTTTCAACCACTGTGATATTTATGTAATATAACTGGCATGGTAGAGCAGCCGCCCCTCGGCCGGGAGGTCATGGGTTCAAACCCCGGCCGGGTCATACCAAAGATCATATAGAAATGGTACTTCCCGCCTTCTAGCTTGGTGCTCAGCATAATAGAATGGGGGAAGGAAAAGTTGTTGTTTGTGGCGGCACCTTGCATGGCAGCGGCCTCTCTGATTCTAGATGATTAACATTGAGGTGGCAGTGGCTCAGGAGGTAGAGCAGGTTGTCCAATAACCACATGGTTGGCGGTTTGAATCCCGCTCTCCCCGGATATCCTCCCCTTGTGTCCCTGGGCAAGACACTTCACCCTCAATTGCTCCTGGTGGGTCTGGAAGCGCCATGTTAGGTAGCATGCCGCCATCAGTGTGTGAATGGATGGATAGGAGGATCTGTAAAGCGCTTTGGTCATCAAGAGATGAGAATAAAAGCGCTATATAAGTGAATGCCATTTACCATTTAGATAGAAGAAACGTAATTTCATTCTACCGTACATCATTGACTGTACAGATTGAATGACAATAAAGTTGGCTTCTTCTTCTAATATAATTGTGACACACACAGTTGTCTGCTGCAGTGATAATTTTCGTTGAAAAATAATTTTTGTCATAGCCTTTGTTGACATATTTTTGACAAAAACAAGATGTTAACTAAATAAAAAGTGATTCATGAAGCTACAATTCTGACTAAATGTATTGACACTTTTCATCAACAAATAAAAATAAAACGAAAATGCTCCAGAGATGAGCTCTAATCAGAGTGGTTTGAAATAAGAGCAATTTTTAAAACAGATAAAAAATTAAAACAATGCTGGATATATCCGGATTGTGCTGTGTTGTCACTCACCACGCATTTATCCCCGAGCTGTGGTGTGAAGAACAGGGGGACCGACCCACGGTAGAGACCATCCATGGCTTCTCCTATACAGCGAAGCCCAACTATGTTCACGGTGGGTTCATTTTGCGGCCAGTGTCTAGAGGAAGAGTGCAATGGAGAAAAAGGAAGCTCCTTGGGGCGACAAACAGAGAGACAAGCAGCCAACAGCAGACATCGGCTCCTGCTCTCAGCTACAGGCAGTTACACTACTGTGAGTTTTCTTATGACAGAGAAAAAAGTGACCTCACTTTGATTAGTTACAGCGGGGAAAATAAATATTGAACACATCAACATTTTTTCTAATTAAACATATTTCTTATGGAGCCGTTAACCCGAGATTTTCACCAAATATCAGTAACAACCCAAGTAATCCATACATAAAAAGAAATCAAGGCAACTGTGTTCACAAAACAAGTTATATTTAATAAAGTGGAATGACACAGGGAATAAGTATTGAACACCTGAAGAAAAAGAGGTGCAAAAAGGCATAGAAAGCCAAGAAACCAGCTGAAATCCATCAGAATTTAGAAAGCTATTCCATCCCCCATCAGTGCAAATAAATTACAGCTGGTTAAGTCGTGGCTGATAGCCTTTAAAAAGGTCTGTGAATATCAGATTGTCACACCACAAAGAACTAATGATGGGTTGAAGCAAAGAGCTCTCTGTAGCCCTTCGCAACTTTATTGTTGCAAAACATAATGATGGCATTGGTTACAGGTGCATTTCTAAACTGCTGAATCTTCCAGTGAGCAGTGTTTGAGCCATCATTCAGTAGTGGAAAGAACATCATTTGACCATAAACCGGCCACAACCAGGAGCTCATCACAAGATTTCTGACAGAGGAGTCAAAACAATTTTCACAAGAGTTATCTAAGAGCCAAAGACCACTCATGGAGTGCTCCAGAGAGATCTGGAGTTAGCTGGTACTGCTATTTCAAAGAAAACAATAAGTAATGCACTCAGCCGACATGGGCTCTATGCCTGCTCATCTCACAAGACCCCACTGCTGAAGAAAAAGCATGTAGAAGCTTGTTTAAAGTTTGCTGCACAACATATGGGCAAGCCAGTAAAATACTGGGAGCATATAGTCTGGTCAGATGAGACCAAAATCAAAATCATACTTTTTGGATGCCACAATACACAGCATGTTTGGAGGAGAAATGGCACTGCACATCCCATCATGGTGTGGGGGTGTTTTTCAGCACATGGTACAGGCAGACTTTATATAATTGAAGGAAAAATGAATGGACACATGTACAGAGACATCTTTGATAAGAACCTGTTGCCATCTGCCTAGATGCTGCAGATGAAACAAAGGTGGACATTTCAGCAAGACAATGATCCCAAACACATAACCAAGGAAATGCTCAACTGGCTGCAGAGAAGGAAAATAAAGCTGCTAGAATGGCCCAGTCAGTCACCTGACCTTAATCCAACTGAAAATCTATAGAACGAACTGAAGATCAGAGTTCATAGAAGACACCCACAGAACCTTCAAGATTTGACAGTTTGTGTGGAAGAGTGGGCTAAAATCACTCCTGGGCAATGCCTGCACCTAGTTTCTCCATACAGGAGGCGTCTGGAAGCTGTTATTACCAACAGAAACTTTTCTACTAAATATTAAATGGATTTCACCAAGCATGTTCAATACTTATTCCCTGTGTCATTCCACTTTATTAAATATAACTTGTTTTGTAAACACAGTTGCCTCAATTTCTTTGTATGTATGGATTACGTGGGTTGTTACTGATATCTGATGAAAATCTCAGGTCAATGGCTCCATCAGAAACATGTTTAATGAGAAAAATGTTGACATTTTCAATAAAAAGATAGATGTACATCATTGATCCCAAACTGGGAAATTACAGTGTAACAGCAGCATGACACAGACAACCCAACCAACCAAAAAATGCACAGCATAATAGAAAAGGAGTTATCCAGGGAAGTAACGTAAAAAAAAATGCTTAGATAACTTTATATACAGCATAGGCTCCTACTCGGTTAAATAGATGATGATCCTTATTTTTTTATTTTATTTTATTTTTATTTTGTGTACTTTATTGATCCCCAAGAGGGGAAATTCAGGGCATCCACCTAGATGGATGAAGCAGCCACGGTATGGTGCCATCCCTTCACCATTCACACACACACATTCACACCTAGGGCCACTTCAGAGTCTCCAATTAACATAGCTTGCATGATTTTGGCCTATGGGAGGAAACTAGAGTACCCGGGGTAAAACCACGCAGACGTGGGGAGAACGTGCAAACTCCACACAGAAGGGTCACTGATGGTTAGGGGGTAGGATCAAACCCACGATGGTCAGGGGTGAAATTCAATTCAATTAAACTTTATTTATATAGCGCCATTTCACAACAACAGTCATCTTTCAACACCATCCAAACGATGATCCTGAAGGACAAGCTGCTGTGCGCAGGGGTGGACCAGCACCTGTCATCATGGATCCTGGACTACCTCACAAACCGGTCACAGTTTGTGAGAACCCGGGACTGTGTGTCTGACACAATCATCGTTAGCACGGGGGCCCCCCAGGGAATGGTTTTGGCTCCCTTCCTGTTCACTCTTTATACTGCGGACTTCTCACACAACACAACACATTGCCATCTACAGAAGTTCTCTGACGACTCTGCGATCGTTGGCCTCATCTCCAACGGAGATGAAGCTGAGTACAGAGGGCTTATCCAGGACTTTGTGGACTGGTGCCATCGGAACTGCCTCCAGATCAACGCGAGGAAAACTAAGGAGCTGGTGGTGGACTGCCGCAGGCACGGACAACCCCTCACAGCACCACCAGTAAATATACAGGGAACAGACATCGAGCTGGTGACATCCTACAAGTACCTGGGTGTTCATCTGAACAATAAACTAGACTGGTCACACAATACTGACGCACTCTACAAGAAGGGACAGCGCAGGCTGTTCCTGCTGAGGAGACTCAGGTCTTTTGGTGTACAAGGGGCGCTGCTGAAGACATTCTATGACACGGTGGTGGCATCAGCCATCACTTTTGGAGTGGTCTGCTGGGGCAGTGGCATTACTGCAGCCGATAGGAAGAGACTGAACAAACTGATCAAGAAAGCTAGCTCTGTCCTGGGGCAGCGCCTTGATCCGGTGGAGGAGATAGGAGAGAGAAGGACGGTGGCTAAACTGTCATCTCTGCTGGTGTCCGAGTTCCACCCTATGCAGGACATACTGAATGCACTGAGGAGCTCATTTAGCAGCAGACTACATCATCCCAGGTGCACAACCGAGAGGTTTCGCAGGTCCTTCCTACCAACGGCTGTCAGACTGTACAACCTAAGCAGGGCTGCTCGCAGAGATAGCAAAAAGACGTAACAAACTAATAGTTTTTTGAATGCAAAAGATGCAATAGACTTACACAATGGTCCCCTCCGGCATACAACTAGGAAAATACCGGTCGCTATGGAGGGTGAGAATATGTATGGGCACATAATCATACCATGTAGGATAACTAAATAGACGGTTATGCTGTTTCATCCCATCTAGCAACAATGCTCTGCACTGTGTGTGTTTATATATTTACATATTTATTCCATCTAGCTACAATGCTCCGCACTGGGTGTGTTTATATTTATATATCTATATATTTATTCCATCTAGCTACAATGCTCCGCACTGTGTGTTTATATATCTACATATTATTCCATCTAGCTACATTGTTCCGCACTGTGTGTTTATATATTTACATATTTACTCCACCTAGCTGCAATGCTCCGTACTGTGGGTGTTTATATATCTACATATTTATTCCATCTAGCTACAATGCTCCGCACTGTGTGTTTATATATTCATATATTTATTCCATCCAGCTACAATGCTCTGCACTGTGTGTCTGTGTGTGTGTATATATATATTTTATAGTAATATGTACATATGTATATTAGCTGCTCTTGCTTGCTTGCTTTTTTTCTTGCCTTCTGATTGTTGCTCTGAGTGTTGCTATCCCTGTGCTGTTGCAATCCTGGAATTTCCCCGTTGTGGGACTAATAAAGGCTTATCTTATCTTATCTTATCTTATATAGTTATTCCATCTAGTGACAATGCTCCACACTGTGTTTATATATTTACATATTTATTCCATCTAGCTACAATGCTCCGCACTGTGTGTGTTTATATATTTACATATTTATTCCATCTAGCTACAATGCTCCGCACTGTGTTTATATATTTACATATTTATTCCATCTAGCTACAATGCTCCGCACTGTGTGTGTTTATATATTTACATATTTATTCCATCTAGCTACAATGCTCCACTCTGTGTTTATATATTCATATATTTATTCCATCTAGCTACAACGCCCACACTGTGTGTGTGTTTATATATTCACATATTTATTCCATCTAGCTACAATGCTCCGCACTGTGTGTTTATATATTTATGTATTTATTCCATCTAGCTAAAATGCTCCACGCTGTGTGTCTATATATTTATGTTTATATTTACATATGTATACTTGCTGCTCTTGTTTTTTCTTGCCTTCTGATTGTTGCTTTGAGTGTTGCTTTCCCTGTGCTGTTGCAATCCTGGAATTTCCCCATTGTGGGACTAATAAAGGCTTATCTTATCTTATCTTATCTTATCTTATCTTATCTTATCTTATCTTATCTCATAGCACTTTCAACTGTAGAGGAAACCCCTACAATTGCAGAAAGACCCCAGCAATCAGATGATCCCTTGTGAGCAAGCGCTTGGCGACGGTGGAGAGGAAAAACTCCCTTTTAACAGGAAGAAACCTCCAGCAGAACCAGGATCAGGGAGGGGCAGTCATCTTCTGTGACCTGCTGGGGGGGTGAGTGGATAGAGATGATGAAAAGAACAGACATATAGAGACCAAACAGCATGCTGGGGACTCAATTTATGTGAGAGAACAAACAGATGTTAATGACCAGAAAAAAAAAAAAAAAATCATTGAGAGTGAAGAAAGGAGTAAAGCCCAGTGCATTGTTGGAGTCCCCCGGCTGTCTAAACCTATTAGCAGCATAACTAAGGGAGGGTTCAGAGACACATGATCCCTCCCTAATTGTAGGCTATATCAAAAAGGAAGGTTTTAACCCTATTCTTAAAACCAGAGATCGAGTCTGACTCCTGAATCCAGATTGGCAGCTGGTTCCACAGAAGAGGAGCTTGATAACTGAAGGCTCTGCCTCCTATTGTACTTTTGGAGATTCTAGGTATTACAAGTCATCCAGCATTTTTGGAGTGTAGTGCTCTGCTAGGATAATAGGGTAGTATCGGATCTTTTAAATAAAAAGGGGCCTGATTGTTTAGAGCTTTGCAAGTGAAAAGAAGCATTTTAAACTTAATTCTAAACTCTATGGGAAGCCAATGAAGGGAGGCCAGAACTGGAGATATATGATCTGTCTTTCTAGTACCTGTTAAAACTCTTGCTGCAGCATTTTGGATCAACTGAAGACTTTTCAAAGATGTTTTAGGGCAACCTGATAATAAAGAGTTACAGTAATCTAATATAGAGCTAACAAAAGCGTGGAGCAGTTTCTCAGCCTCACTCTGAGACAAGATGCTCCTAATCTTGGCAATATTACGCAAATGATAGAAGGCAGTCTTAGAAACGAATTTAATATATGAATTGAAAACAGATCTTGATCAAAAATAACTCCAAGGTTCCTCACAGAACTATTAAGAGAAAGAGTAACCGCATCCAAACTTAAGAGTTTGATTTGGAAAGGTATTTCTGAGGTTTATTGGACCAACAAGAATGACTTCAGTCTTATCTGAATTTAATAGCAGGAAATTACAAGTCATCCAAGCTTTGATTTCCTTAAGACAGGCTTCTAACTTGGCTAATTGATTACTATCATCTGGCTTCATTGACATGTGTAATTGTGTGTCATCTACATAACAGTGAAAATGTATACAGTGCTTTCTAATAATGTTGCCTAACAGAAGCATATATAAACTAAAAAGAGTAGGGCCTAGCACAGATCCCTGTGGAACTCCATGACTGAGCTTTGAGTTGAAAGAAAACTCATTACTGACATGAACAAACTGAAGCCTATCAGATAAATAAGATCTAAACCACTGCAAGGAAGTTCCATTAAGTCCAACATAGTGTTCTAATCTATCAAGTAGAATATTATGATTGATAGTATCAAAAGCTGCACTGAGGTCTAAAAGGACAAGTACAGAAACAAGTCCATTATCAGATGTGATAAGGAGGTCATTAGTGACCTTCACTATGGCTGTTTCAGTACTATGATGGATTCTAAACCCAGATTGAAACTCTTCAAATAAACATTTTCCCTGCAAGTGGTCAAATAATTGCGTAGCAACAACTCTTTCTAAGATTTTTGAAATGAAAGGCAGATTAGAGATTGGTCTATAATTAGCTAAAACTCCTGGATCATTCCCGTGACCTTCTTACTGTGCTGCCACTGTGCTAACCACTGCTCCACCGTGCTGCCCCTAACCCTTGAGTCAATGGATTGTACTGACTGTACAGAGAAAGATTATATGGCACAGGGTGGAACACGAGGTACCAATTATACTGTAGGGTGCAGTATGGCGGCGTTGTTTTGACCAAATTCAACATCAGAGTGAGTTATTGTACAGTGAAATGGCATGTGGCAGGAAAGATTTCCAATACTTATTTTCCCTGCTGTATATATTCCTGTGAAGAACAAAGGAAGCTTCTTCTGAGGTCAACTAAACCCCAACTACATAGGCTATTTTTACAGTCTACTCCAAGAGTGTCAAACATATGGCCCGCGGGCCAAAACTGGCCTGTTAATTTGTATGATGTGATGAGTCTGTTCAGGTGGTTAGGATTGATTAAGATTAATGACTGATGTGGAAATGTCTAAATTTAAAATACTTTCTAGATCTTGACAGGATGTTTTATCATAAAGTGAAATACTGTATTTTTAATAATTTAACTGCACTACTTGCCATCAGTTTTAGAGAAGTAACAGATGTTTTTATCGCGCTACAAATTTTTGTCTTGTGGTACATGACTATGAACATCAGTAGCACCAGTGCTATGAGCAAGAAAGGTTAACGCACAGCACAATAGTTAATTTAGCTCAAAGCACATTAGTGTGTCCTGCCTGTACTGGTCCTGATGTGACCGTGGTGAGTATCTGGGTGCCGTGGTAAGGACATTGGTACTCATCTTGTTTGTTCAACTAGCAGGCTGAAAATAAAAATGGCTAACTTGGACAATACTTTTTTTTAGCCATTAAGTGAAAGCTGTGTCCAACCAAGCTTAACCGCCAAGTTAAGAATGCTAAGTTACAGAATTTATTTGCAAGAAATTTGGATAAGGCACTGTTTAGATGCATTTATGGAAGTTATTGTGTGGTGTGTGCAAGTGGCGTGTGTATTTTATTGTATTTCCCATATGTGTCGAGTAGGCTTTGTTGTTTTATGATACTGAAAACTGTATCTTTGTATTAAGCTGAATAATCCTAAATGTTTACATTTTACATTTTTTGTTAGTGTCAGATTATTTA
Source organism: Pholidichthys leucotaenia (assembly GCA_020510985.1). Classification (NCBI taxonomy): domain Eukaryota; kingdom Metazoa; phylum Chordata; class Actinopteri; order Cichliformes; family Pholidichthyidae; genus Pholidichthys; species Pholidichthys leucotaenia. Next base: position 98,145,411 of record CM035843.1, read on the forward strand.
TTGTATAAGGGTGGTGAAGGCTGGCTGGAGGAGCTCCCTGTGAAATTTTGCCTAAGGCCCCAAGAGAGAATCGCCTCTGTGCTGTACCCTGTGCCATGTTTTTGCTGCCACACAGTGAAGTGTAGTAAATCTTTTTGGAGTTAAAAGTCATGCCATACATCATTTGAAAGCTTAGAATTTCATTTGTTTGGTTATTGAAACAGGTTTGAAAATCAATTGCAACAGCTGAAGTAAATAGCATATCAAACAAGCTAGCACAACATAGCACCAACATGGCAATGACTCACCAATGAAGTACCCTTGAACTCCTAGAATGGGTCATAGTCCAACAAATCCAATCCTGTTTTATTATTGCCAAAGGCCCAAAAGATCCATTTGAGTAAGATTTATTGTCCATCAGCTTGGTTATGGGAGTGAATCTCTCTAAAATCGTCACATTATTTGAATCCCAGCTGGGCTGACTTCTGAATTTACACTCGTGAAAACTATGTGCATTTCCCATGGAGATAGTTCCAGAAATGGAAGTTGAAGAAACTTGTGATTATCTAGTTCCGATCAAGACCTTATTTGACCCGATCAGAGCTAGTTATATTTTTACAGCCTTCAATAGTAAACAAATGCCCACGAACTGTAAAGTACCAGTACCACGTCTTACATGTACAAGATGAGCCATTTGTAGCTGAGTCTGTTGATGACTCAAACATCATGTAAAGAATGAATTTCTGAATATGTCATATGACCTAGTTGGTCATGCACACGCCCTGTAACACACATTCCTCTGAAGCAATTTAAATCCCCCAATTTAAAAGGGTAACATTTTCAGTAGTTCTTCATTTTTCAATTTTTTTAAAGACAATTGCCAAATTTGGTCTGAACTTTCAGACTTTTTCATTTGATCCAGAACAAAATTACAGGTCTGAAACCTCTCCCTGGGCTATTTTGCCTGGGACGCTGCCCCCACGACCCACACCCCCAGGTGGACAGTGGAGGATGGATGGATATATAATGCATTAATTTATGCTCTTGTATCAACTTTATTTAAAAAAATGGTGTATGTACTTTAGAACACAGCTGCTTTGACCAACCAGCTCAAGGGTGTTAAAAGGGCCGGCATGGAGTCGATTCAATATTACATATGCTACACCTTAAAATAAAACAAAAAAACCACAGTGTTATTGCCTGAAAACATCCAGTAATAGCCAATTAGATCATCAAAAAGCCTGTTCCCACAAATACACCCTCACACAAATGCACACTGCCAGGGCACCAAAAAAAGACAAGGAACCCTTGGGCTGTTAAACTTTAAAGCCCCTGCTTCAAAAACTACATAAAATAAATAATCTGACTAAAACTACAACCCTGGGAGACCTCGCTCACTGCCTGATAATTGTCCTCTTTCATGGCACCATCCATCCAGAACATTAGGCCTGTGTTCTCGGGCCTGCTGGGTGCTATCACATAGGGCAATCGCAAATGAGGGAGGGGGGCTTCAGAATGCCTGACCTCTACAGGGAAGTCTACAGCCCCGTGCTTATCCGACCGTAGGGATCTGGGCCCACATAAACAATTTCAAAGACAAGGCAAGATTGTTGCAAATAAACAGTTACACTGCGGGGCCACAAAATCTATGCGTGCATGATTATCCATGAACGAGTTCAGGAACACACATGCCGGCGCTGGTTCTTCCTCTTTGGTTCCTGACTTGGTCTGTCTTTGAGGCAATTGCTGGTTTCAAACGGGATCTATAAAAGATGAAACAACCTTTGCACTCATCTCTCTCTGATGTTCCAAGACATACCTGCAGCCAGTGTTATTAGTTGCTGCTTGTATTGATATGCACCGTGCCCAGTGCAGCGTGTTGGCGGGTAAAAACACTGTGTGTTTCTCCCACGTCTCTTCCCTTTGGACAAACAGGCACACTTTGGCCTCCAACCGCAGCGTTGTGTGGGATTTGTACGTCTAATTGGGTCTCAGAGTAGCAACACAGACAAAGAGGGGTTCATCAAGTTTTATATCCAAACTACACAGGTTCAGTCAAGATTGTGGACAGACTTGTTTAACCAAATATACACATTTATGTATTTGTTTATACAGACTGAAATATGCATTACCTCTGAGATTCTCTATAAGCATGGGATGTGATGATAAATTCATCCCAAATTGATGTGCTGCTAAACATTCATCGTAGCAAGCACAACTCAATTTAGTGCAAGCCAATTTCCTGCTTCCCTCTGAAAGTCATTCGGTGTGGGCTGTGCTATTTAAATGAAAACTGAATTCATAGAACCCTCTTAAGTGAAATCCCTCCCTGTTAATTTTCCCATCAATACAGCATGAGAACGCCTGTAGGGACAGGAGGTGCAGTAAGCTAACAGGGCCCATTCTATTTCATCACATTACTTACCTGCTACCTTTATTTGCAGCGCTGATAGAAGCCGTCGTCAGGCTGAATCAGGAGAAAAAAATGCTTTCAGAGGGTGATTATTCATTGCATTTGTTTTTGTTAGTGTATTAATCTGCACATGTGTGTGTGCATATGTGTGTGTGCATGTGTGACATCCCTGTGGGTTTGCGGGCGTCAATAACACTCTATAAAATTCCTCCAGCACATCCATAATAACTCGCGATGGGGTTCTCTGCCCTTTACTTCAAAGATGTATTTTTGTGTGTGTGTCTGATTGCCGGAAAAGCAGTTAATATCCACGAGGCAGAGCTGGAGGAGTGAAAAATCCTAATGATCATATTTATTAGGAAAGTGAATCTGTCACAGCAAGATATTATGATGCTTTACTCAGAAGCGTCCTGTAAATAAGGGTAATTAGGTGCTCTGTTCTCTTCAAAGCGAACAGCAGCCTTGCTGGATTCACTGATGTCTCTTTCAGCAGTGGATAATCATCACTGTGGTAACTCATATCAACTGTGCCCATACAAATGTCTGCAAACTCCTCCTGTACATAATACAATGCTGTTTTTCTAAAGCTTACAAATATGGCATTATCTGTAAGTTATCTGGGAAATAGTCACAGTTTGCTGCATAAATTATTTGCAAGTTGTTATAAGGTAGATCTATAAAGTTCAGACAATATTTGTACTTAGTGGCCCATGTGTTCATTTATTGAAATGCAGACCCCAGTGCTTGTACTCCTTGGTCACAAGCAAGGAGAAGCATCCCACACAAAAACATTCTCTATCATTTATGCTGCATTGTGTTTCTGATGGATTAGCTGGTTGGAGGCAGCTCAGTAGCACAGTGATTAGCCAAAAAGTTCTGGGTTTGAATCCAAGAGCTGGCCAGCTGGGGACTTAATGATGTGACGTTCTCCCCGTGTCAGGGTGGGTTTGTGCCGGGTACTCCAGTTTCCTCCCACAGTCCAAAGACATGCACATCTGGTTAATTGCCACTAACTGGAGATAAATTGTTCTTAGGCATGAATGTGAGATGTGTTGGCCCTGTCATGCTGCCGATCTGTCCAGGGTGTATCTCACCCAAAAAAGTGGGATAGGCTCCTGCTGCCCAAATCGATTAAGTGGTGAAGAAAAGGATAGCTGGTCGATCAATACATTCAGGCTGTTTCACTTCAAGTCGGGATTTTTTACACATTGCCATAGAAATTTGTGAAAAAATATAAGATAAGATAAGATAAGATAAGATAAGATAAGCCTTTATTAGTCCCACAACGGGGAAATTCCAGGATTGCAACAGCACAGGGATAGCAACACTCAGAGCAACAATCAGAAGGCAAGAAAAAAACAAGCAAGCAAGAGCAGCTAATATACATATGTACGTATTACTAAAAAATATATATATATACACACACACACAGACACACAGTGCAGAGCATTGTAGCTGGATGGAATAAATATATGAATATATGAACACACAGTGCAGAGCATTGTAGCTAGATGGAATAAATATGTAAATATATAAACACCCACAGTACGGAGCATTGCAGCTAGGTGGAATAAATATGCAAGTATATAAACACACACAGTGCGGAGCAATGTAGCTAGATGGAATAATATGTAGATATATAAATATATAAACACACCCAGTGCTGAGCATTGTAGCTAGATGGAATAAATATGTAAATATATAAACACACACAGTGCAGAGCATTGTTGCTAGATGGAATGAAACAGCATAACCGTCTACTTAGTTATCCCACATGGTATGATTATGTGCCCATACATATTCTCACCCTCCATAGCGACCGGTATGTTCCTAGTTGTATGCCGGAGGGGACCATTGTGTAAGTCTATTGCATCTTTTGCATTCAAAAAACTATTAGTTTGTTACGTCTTTTTGCTATCTCTGCGAGCAGCCCTGCTTAGGTTGTACAGTCTGACAGCCGTTGGTAGGAAGGACCTACGAAACCTCTCGGTTGTGCACCTGGGATGATGTAGTCTGCTGCTAAATGAGCTCCTCAGTGCATTCAGTATGTCCTGCATAGGGTGGAACTCGGACTCCAGCAGAGATGACAGTTTAGCCACCGTCCTTCTCTCTCCTATCTCCTCCATCGGATCAAGGCGCTGCCCCAGGACAGAGCTAGCTTTCTTAATCAGTTTGTTCAGTCTCTTCCTATCGGCTGCAGTAATGCCACTGCCCCAGCAGACCACTCCAAAAGTGATGGCTGATGCCACCACCGTGTCATAGAATGACTTCAGCAGCGCCCCTTGTACACCAAAAGACCTGAGTCTCCTCAGCAGGAACAGCCTGCGCTGTCCCTTCTTGTAGAGTGCATCAGTATTGTGTGACCAGTCTAGTTTATTGTTCAGATGAATACCCAGGTACTTATAGGATGTCACCATCTCGATGTCTGTTCCCTGTATATTTACTGGTACTGTGAGGGGCTGCCCATGCCTGCGGCAGTCCACCACCAGCTCCTTAGTTTTCCTCGCGTTGATCTGGAGGCAGTTCCGATGGCACCAGTCCACGAAGTCCTGGATAAGCCCTCTGTACTCAGCTTCATCTCCATTGGAGATGAGGCCAACGATCGCAGAGTCATCAGAGAACTTCTGTAGATGGCAGTGTGTTGTGTTGTGTGAGAAGTCCGCAGTATAAAGAGTGAACAGGAAGGGAGCCAGCACCGTTCCCTGGGGGGCCCCCGTGCTACTGATGATCGTGTCGGACACACAGTCCCGGGTTCTCACAAACTGAGGCCGGTTCATGAGGTAGTCCAGGATCCATGATGACAGGTGCTGGTCCACCCCTGCGCGCAGCAGCTTGTCCTTCAGGATCATCGGTTGGATGGTGTTGAAAGCACTGGAGAAGTCAAAGAACATGATCCTCACCATATTCCCGGGCTTCTCCAGGTGGGACAGAGAACGGTGAAGGAGGAAGATCACCGCATCCTCCACCCCAATGCCATGCTGGTAGGCGAACTGGAGTGGATCCATCGCTGGTTCCACCAGGGGGCGGAGGTGAGCAAGGAGCAGTCTCTCCAGGGTCTTCATCAAGTGGGACGTCAAGGCCACCGGTCTGTAGCTGTTCAGGTCTTTGGGGTGGGAAGTTTTTGGTACAGGTACCACACAAGATGTTTTCCACAGCTGTGGTACCCTCCCCAGTTTCAGGCTCATGTTGAAGATATACGTCACAATCCCACACAGCTGGTCTGCACAGGACTTGAGGAGCTTTGCGCTGATGCCGTCCGGTCCCGACGCCTTCCTCGCCTTGATCTTCCTCAGCTCCGTCCTCACCTGGGTCCTGGTCAGGGTCAGGATGGGGGGCTGTGTGTTGGGAGTGGGGGGGTGTTGGTGGAGTGGGGAGTGGGCAGCAGGACTTGATTTCTTTAGAGGCAGCAGTGGTTGTTGTGCAGTCAGGGGGGAGGGCGGTTGGTCAAATCTATTGAAAAACAGATTCAGGTTGTTCGCCCACTCCCTGCCCCCTGTGGCCTGGGGGGAGGTATTCTGGAGCCCCGAGATGGTTTTGAGGTTTCTCCAGACCCCGCTGATGTCGCTCTGTTGCAGCTTGTCCTCCATCTTCTTCCTGAAGCTGTCCTTGCCTTCTCTGATCTTTCTCCTCAGCTCCCTCTGTACGGACTTCAGCATCTCCCTGTTCCCTGACCTGAAGATCCTCTTCTTCTCTCTCAGAAGTGTTTTTATCTCAGGGTTGATCCAGGGTTTGTTGTTTGAGTGACGCCGTATGGTCTTGGTGGGAACGGATTTGTCCACACAGAAGCTGAGGTAGCCCGTGAAGGTGTGAATGAGGCCATCGATGTCCTCACCATGTGGATCGCAGAGCTGCTTCCAGGCGGTGGCTTCAAAACAGCCCTTTAGGGTGTCCATTGTCTCCTCAGACCATAACTCCACAGTGTGCATGGCCGGAGGTTGTCTGTGCACTAGGGGTTTGTACACCGGCCGGAGATGAACCAAGTTGTGATCCGATCTCCCGAGTGGGGGGAGTTGTGATGAGGTGTACGCCTCCTTAGTGTTTGCGTAGAATAAATCCAGTGTTTTATTGTCTCTAGTGTGGCATGTGACATACTGGGTGAACGTGGGTAGAATGGGAGACAGTGAAACATGGTTGAAATCGCCTGAGATGAGGAGAAGAGCATCTGGGTGTTCTGTCTGCAGCCTGCTGGTTACTGAATGGATGACGTCACGTGCTGTCCCAGCGTTCGCCGTCGGATTTGCATAAACAACAATGCAGATCACGTGTGAGTGTTCTCTCGGGAGATATGTAGGCCTCATGCTAACAGCTAGCAACTCAATGTCTTTGCTGCAGTGTCGTTGTTTAACAGTGATATGTCCCGGTCTGCACCAGTTGTTGTTAACATACATTATCACTCCACCGCCCCTAGCCTTGCCACTGTCTGGTGTTCGGTCAGCTCGTATCATGTGAAAACCCTCCAGCTCAATGTTAGCATCTGCTGCTAGTTCAGTTAGCCACGTCTCAGTAAACAAAAGGAGAGAGCACTCCCGGTATGTGCTATCATAACGGGAGATAGCCGCTAGCTCATCTAACTTTCCCAGTATCGACCGTACATTTCCCATGACAACAGATGGAAGGGAGGGTCTGTACCTTATATTTTTTGTCCTCCGCCTTACTCCAGCCCGGCAGCCGCGGCGTTTTCGCCTCAGTTCTCTCGGTACTGTGACTCTGACAGACTGGCAAGTACTTTGGGCCAGTGAGGTTCTTTGTTTCAGGTAATGTGTGTTCCTACTCACATATGTTATGATTTAAAACAAAGCAAACCACAATAGTGGATGTGCAATGTTTGTTAATATTATCAATCTCTTCTTGGGGGCTTTGTGCACTGAAGTGTTTGACAATTCATTTTTTATTCAGCTAAATGCACTTAGGGTGATGTGCCAAGGTCAGTTATGACCAGGATGTAGTATATTTTATTTCAAAAGGGAAACAAATGCTAATGCTACTAACAGTGCACATTGAGTTTTTATGCGCTTTGAGATATGCCTGAACAAGATGTGACCAAAATGGTTATTTACAGAATTTTGTTTTTTTCATTCTATTTATTTAATTGCTGTTTAAGAGGAAACTATTTCCACTACTTCAAGTTCTGCTCAACCCGAGCACTATTATTGTGTTTTTATGCACTTTTGACATGCCTTTGTCATGTGCCAAGCGCACATTTAAAACCAAGACAATAAATAAAAAGTGCATATTTTTCATCATATTGATCTGTGTTCATTTGAAATTTGTCATATTCAACAGATCACTGAACATGTGCAGCCCAATTGCATGTCTTGATTTCAAATTGTGGCCCAACTGATTTTGTAATTGAATAGCCCTGGTTTAGACTGATCATTATTGGATCTACTCTACATGCTGTTTGTGTGTGTGGGGGGGGGGGGCGTTATTTGAAGTGTATTCAAAAACTTAACTTTTTATGCAAAACTTAACATTTGTTTATGCAAATGCTTTCAGCTGCATTGGAAAAATTGCATTGATGGTTGGCAAAGTTGCAGAATATTTAATGAAAAATCTTTTCATGTACCCAGTCTATCCCTCCACTGCATAAGACATGTAAAAATGGAAAGATACTGCTGTATTTGTAAGTCACTTTAAAAACTTTTTGATGGTTTTTTTTAATGAAAGGTTAAAGAATTGTTTATTTATGTGGGAAAATGGCATGTTTACAAATACACAGGAATGTAAAAGTTTGGGTTGAGATATCAGACAAGAAGTGTTATTTTGTGTTTGCATGTGTGATGTCGTCTTTAGTGTTTATTATGCGATGGAGGACATTGTTTACCAAGTTAGCCATGACTTCTGGTAATTCTCACACAGCCGGCCTTCATTTTTGTGGTGCTCTGTAACATGTTGAACGCAGCTGCGTCCCCATAACTGTGCAGTGCCTGTGCTGATATCTGTTAATAGTTAAAGAAAACAAGGGGCTGGAATTTCTTTTTGTAACGCCATTTTATTTTGCAGCAAATGTTGCTGATTACAGTAGGCACTCATGTTTGATTCAGCTATAAGCATTTAATGTAATCTGACAAAAAGATGTTATAGTTTTAGATTTTAGTGATATATTATTTTTAAATAATATCAACCTCATGCCCTTTTTCCCCACAAAACATTATAATTTAAAAAAATGTCTTACTTGGCACAATTTTGCACTATCCGAAAAAAACAATAGTCTCTTGTGGAAAACAGAAGGAAACAAAATACAAAAACTCCCTGTTTGAACTGTGGCATTGCACAATTGACAGGAAGCGCATCCATCTGTCCGCATGCAGCCTCGGTCTATTTATAAGGTTGCCAGTGACTGACAACTACTCCTTAGGCATACCATAAAAGCCCAGCGCTGGCTGAGAGGCTGCATGTGTAGCTATTGATTACCAGTCAGAGGAGCATAAAACATTTGGGAAACAGTGAGATGAGCAGCAATCAGGAAGGCTAGCTTCCCCTCAGGCAATTTATAGACCCATTTGCCTTTATTGTATGAAGTACTTTCCAATTCTTCACCTTAAGGGAGAGCTATAAGTTACACATTCTGCGGAGAGTATGTGCTGGAAGTCTCGGGGCCCCCCCTCGAGGCAGTGCTGTTCGCCAGAGCAAAGGTGAGAGGTCAGCTGTGCATGTATGACATGTTGTTATTTTACATGGTTGGCGATAACCCTGGTGGGCCACCATGGGAATTGTAGGGTACTTCATGAATGTGTTTTCTTTGATTTATATTCATGTTTATCTCCCAGTGCCACATGCACCACATTCGGCGGTGCACTGAAAATAAGATCACAGCTCTCTGGGTTAAAGACTCCGATTCATCCGAGAGGTCACAGTGTCATGGGGAAGTGTGTGGTCTCATATGCATACATAGCACCGACGCATTCAGATGGTTTTTTTTTTATTTATTGATGTTTGAATTTAAAATCCTTCATTAGTGTTTAACTTTTAATCACATAAGATCATCCCGACATGTAAAGCTCATACTGAAGAGCAACCAGTTTTTTTTTTCTTTCATCTTAATCAATTGCAGTCTTATCAGTTTTGTAACATTTCTATCTGCATAAAATCATTATCTGGGTGCCGTCCAAGTAAATTCTGCTGCCCATCTGTTTTCTATTAAGAGGGGGAAATATACATAATTCATAATCATTAAAGAAATGAATTGGTTGCTGATCAAACACTAAAGTGATGGTGGACTGTGCTCGTCCGGATTTAAAATGTGACAGTGAAGCTGCTGTTTGTGTTTTCTTAATGACCACAGCAAAGACGAGGAGTCATGGCGGTGTACTGCGATATGATTAGAGAGGAACCCCGACCCTTCTGGTCAAATGAGATCATTTTTCCAAAGGATGCCCAGGGGCAGTCCTGATTAATTTGCTACACATCGTTGTTGGCTTATTGTACCAGCTGCATCGCTCGGCCTCATTTTGCTGTTGATCGTGCTGTTGATCGTGATGAATTCCTGCTGAAGTGACAAAAGCAGAGGAGGATTTTAAACACAAATTTGTATTTTTTGGAGGGGGGGGGCAAAGGTTTTTCATCAACAACAATAGGAGGAATGTTTGAAAATTATTACAGCTATTTCAGAGTGAGAGAATGTGATGAATTTCTTTTTGACAACATGTGGCAAGATTTTAATTAGTTTTTTATGGGATTAGTTGTAAACAATATATTTCTAACAACAGTTTGTATGAAGTTTTGTCTTTGAGGTGTAATTGAAATCATACTTGCTGTTTGTATGTTTTTCTTTCAGATAATGGCAGTATTTAAAGAAACAGTACATCATAAGTGAAAATCGCTCATTTGAAGGGCATTTTCTAAAGTACACCATCTTAAAAACTTTGTGAACTATTACTTTCTGGTGATGAAGGGGGGTGATTGAATCACATTACTGGTTAATGAATTCAAACTGCTTTAATAGCAGAATTAAATGAATGACAAAATCCCAGCCATGTAAAAATAATATTTTGGATTTCAACAGTTCTTCATCCTCCAAATATTCTCAGTTCTTTATCAGCATAAATGCAGAAAGATGTAAACTGTACATTTAGTATTTAGTTTAGGCTTAAAAAAACAGTATCTAAGTACAGCAGTTGATACATATCTTTAAAATAAGCTTAACTAACCAGTATGACACCACAGCTGACTGCTTTGGTTGTGTTTGTCTAAACAAACCAACCCACAGCAAATAAAGCCTATTCAGCTGGGAGAGGTCGATAATCTAGACTAAAGAAAAGAGAACTTAAAGATCCCATTCATTCAAACATAGTATGTTTGTGGGTTTTTAACTTTCTAAAATGTTTTCTTAGGTGATATGACTGCAGTAAAAATGTTAAAATTGCTCTTCAATTAGAAATAATTGCATTTTAGCATTTCGGCAGAATGGTAATAAACCGGTTTTGCTCTTCGGCAATGTTTTTCCCTACACCACTGACAAATGCTTTGGTCTTCAGTTACAACCTATCACCATGTTACTGGCTATGATGATCCAGCTCCAGTTCACTAATCCACACTTGATAATCTTGCATCATTCTGGCTTATTTTATTATAATTTTTTTTGCTGTGATAGTACATAGAACCATTAGCATTAGCTTGCCTAGGCTTGCTTCAGTGGGGAGAGGCTGACACATAGGCTGCCTGGGGTTAACTTAGCTGTCGATCCGGCCAGTTTTGATTGCTATTTTCTATAAATTCTATTTACCCCCCACTGAAATCCTTGTTCATCTACCAACACTTGATCATAGACGTCATTCTTAGATGCTGCTTTAGCTTATTTTAACTGTAGTTTATTATCTCTCACCAGGACCAAAAGCAACTAGCTGACACTAGTAGTTTAGCCATTGATTCACATTTCTGTGCTTATTGAACTCCAGGGACCAGTCATATCCTATTGACCACTAAAACCACGCTCTCTTATCCACCGGTAAAGCATTGTTTCAGTCATTTTTGAAGGCAAATTCATGTTGGCTCAGGTTTGCTACCTGGCTAAGAGCAAGCCAGCAAAGATTAGCAATAGTAATGAGGGAAGGTGGGCTTAACTGTGGTTCTTGGGGATTTAAAGAGACATGCACTGAAAAAGCCATTCTCAGAAAGGTTGCAAAAGATGATTCACAATGATGCTGCAATAATTAAGTGATTAAAGACAATTTGGGCAAAATATTTCACAAACATTTCATCAAGACCTGTGGTGGCTGTCAACATGTGGAAAAAGTGCAGTGAATGGGACCTTTAAATTAGAGGGCACTAAAGCCTTGTTCGTGCTACACCTCCGCTCTTGTGCATTGAGATGCGTGTTCGTTTTGGACAAGGGCGGCACGTACACGGTTGTGTATATACGTCACTTTTTTTTGTTTACCAGGCTAAACGGTTGATGCATGTGCACAACCATCGTCTGTAGTTTCACCCCAGCCCTATGGGTAGCGCAAATGCACCAACATGCCAGTTTGATCACTGTTCGTATGCTGTGTCGGTAGTGCCACTTCTTGAATGGGAGATTCAATCTTGCATATGTGCAGTCAACGCACCTGTGGTCAGCTGCAGAGAGGGACCGCAGAGCCTAGCGGACTGGAGACGATGACAGTTGAGCAGACGCACAGCATGAACCCAGCTTAAAAGAGCACATGTCACCATCAAGGCTGTTAAAACAAAAGCAAAAGTGATCCAGAATCTGCATACTGATATGGATCTGGCCCAAGATCTAACAGGTTTACCCTGGCCCAGTGACTGTCACTTATAGAATGAGGAAAGAGAATAGATGTAAAATCTTTCAATTGTCTTTACATTTTCATTTTAAAGAAGTTTGCATCCATGGATTGGCAATCCTCTGGCAAACTGCCACCTTATCGTGGTGGAGGAGTTTGTGTGCCCTAATTGTCCCAGGAGCTATGTTGCTGGGGGCAACTTGTCCCTGATAGGGTCTCCCAACATAAACTGGTCTTGAGTGAAGAGCCAGACCAAGAAGGATCCAGTGGATCCCCATGAAGAAGTTACAAGAAGGATCCGGTGTACCCCACCTGGCAGGAGGTTACCAGGGCCTTACCCTGGAGTCAGGTGTGGGGGCAAGGTTCACTGGCAAGAGCCGTGGAACTGCATTCTTACCAGATGAGCCACATGGGTCCGCCCTCTAGAGAGCTCACCACCTGCAGGAAGGATCATGGGGATAATAGGCAGCAGTCCAGGCAGAGATCATAAGTGGGTAAGTGGTAGAAGATGGCTGAATGGATGGTGTATCCATGGGCTTATAAGCTCATTTTGATTTTATAAGCAAAAACTTTGCACAAAGTTGTCTATGAGTTTCCATACAAGCTCTCAGTGACCAGTTTTGATCACAGTAAAAATGTCTTCTGCCCTGCACTGCATTTGTGTACATCCATGTCATTAGCAAGTCTCCCAAACTGGAAGTTGCTTTTATTTGCATTTAAATGCAAATGACCCTCACATTGATAACAATAAATAATTAATACCTGAAGAGCTCCTTTCTTGTAGGCAGAAAGGAGCAAAGTACAGAGAAGATGCCACTGGTCAAACATGATTTCCTGCAAATTGCAGCGGTGAGGTTTTTCATTAACATTCAGCCTGTGTCTAAAACCCTCTCCTCACCGCAGAGAACACCCAGGAACACAGGTCTGTGTTTTAATCTTTTTTATTTTCATTGAAGTCATCCCAAAGATAGCCGAAAAACATCTCTGTTTGTGAAGTATGTGTGTCCATCCACCCACACACACACTAGTGGAGTGGGCAAGAGTCACTCTCTGGAAACTCTGGTAACAGGGAAACAACTTTTAGGAAAAAGAGAGCCACCCATCTATCACTGCCTTTTCTAAAGATATTTATCAAACAATCAGTAGGATGAGAGACAGTTTAAATAAATTACTGGGTAAAAAACACACTGAGACAGACTGTGGGTTTAGGGGAATGTCGATAAATTTAACATGCCATTTGGGTTACAAAGGACTTCTGTAGCTAACCAAGACCATAATCTTTCCGAAAACCTTAAGTGCTGTCCCGAAGCGTAACCGTAACAAAATCCAACAATTTTCTTGCTGTGATGAATAGTGTGTTAAACCCCAACATGAAAGGTTATGAGTTTGATTCCCGTCAGATGCCACCAATCTTTCTTTCTTGGCCGGAAGTGTATGGTAATATTTCAGTGGAATTTAAAAAAAATGTCAAGACAAAGAAGCAAAGCTTAAAAGTCAGTACTTACATTTCTCTTAAATTTCAAAGGAAATGATCACAAAAGGTTGTTTAATGATCCAGCAATGATTATTGTATATGCAAATATGGCTGAGTTGATTCAGTCAAACAGATTAAGATCAAGTAAATTGTGTTACTCTTTATTTCTGCTACAGTACAACATGCAAATTAGGACCAAATCTGCAGTTTGCGATAAGGTTCCTGGAAGTATAGAATCACCTGGTGAGGAAAGTGCCAGAGGGTGGGAGAAGTGTCTGATGGGCAGATGATAAACTGTGCCAAACTGAAACAAAACAAATGTCCAACTAAAAGTATAGGTAAATGCAGATTGTAATTTCCTCACCCCAGATTACAACTTTATGTGTTTTCTCAAAGATGGTGATGTCATGGGCTTTTATACTCTTACGCATTTCAAAAGAAGGAAGATTAAGGTATGGCAACCACACACACACACAGACGTTAGGCCCTGAAATCCCTGATACCAGGGAACTCACATTACTGCTCCTAAAAAATCTCATATTAAGACACGCTACCCTGCATCAACATAGTCATCATGTTACACATTCACAGAATGGGGAGAACCTCGACAGTCAAGTTAAAACAACAACTTTGATCCATGCAAAACACAATCACAACATGAAGCAATTTCATCTTAAAACTGCAAAATTACAGGAATGTGCATGTCCACACAGTTTGAAGAATTAAGCTAAATTTATGCATCCACATCACATTGACGCCATTACCGACGTCCGTTGCCAACACAGTGATCGGCTGTTTTTTCTTGTGTGTTGGAGGGAATGCATTGTTCTGTTGCCAAAGCAGGTTTCAGCTGGTGCATAGAGTGATTTGTGTTCGTTGTGTGTTTCTGTTTATTAAATAGCAACAGACAAGAGCAGATTGTGGAGTTGGCGCTAATAAAAATTAAGAAAAAGCAACTTATCCTACGATCACTGCACAGAGTAAAAGAGAAGTCGGAGAAAATGGTGTCTGCGACAACCGCTGCTGCTATTATTTGACAATTTGTGGAATTACTGGAGTGATGAGCCATAAAATGTTCTGCATGTGCTCACTTCTTCAATATTCTTCTGAATTTGGGCCATTGTTTAACTGACTCGCTTTGGAAGTTGTGCCGCCATGAACGGGCAGAGCAGAGCAGCGACAAGAACCAGGAAATGTGAAGGAGGAGATAAAACGGACCAATCACAGCTCTTACAGTCTGTGTCACCGACATGAACCTCTCCTTCTCTAGAGAGGTACATGTCGGGCAACGTGGGGGGATGTTGCGTCAACACTGCATCAACGCCGTTGCAACTGCATCACATCAATGCGGGTGCATAAATCCATCTTAACTCATGCTGCTGCTCCAGCAACACATCATCTGAAACCAGAGACCCCAGATTACAACGAGCTAAGCTTTAATAGCTGTACAACAACATTCACTGAGCCAGCAGCCAAAGAAGAGTAAAAACAAACTTCACTTTATACAGCCAACACAATAAATTTTGTCCTACCTTTGCTGATTTTTCATTATCAATCATATTTGAGATGCAACACACAAGACCGGTGGCTGGAGCTGTTTGTTGCTGGAGTTTGAATCCACACCACTGGCCAGTTAGCGATGGAATTGCTGCTGGTACTATTTGTGCTTGTTGTGCTGTTTAATCAAGCCGTTCTGTTAAAGCAGAGTTTGTCACAGTGGTCATCTGGCATGTAGAGGAGTAAGCGAAGCTGGACTCTCTTCTCTCTTTAGTCAGCTGGCATATTTATCTAATTGTACAAATCTCAACAAGTTCCTCTCTGCAGTTTCTTTGTAATGTACATTTACTCAAGTATACTTGGTCATAGGGCTGTGCGATACGACCAAAATTTCATATCACAATATAGTCATCATCATCATAGCAGTCTGTCGTGGGCAACAATGACTGTTTCATTTAGGTCTGATCAGATTCCTCCACGCAGCTCTGTCCTTCGCCATCCGCTGCCAGGAACTCCTGACCTTGTTAACCCGGATGATGTCCAAGCTGGTATGAGTTGCTCTCTGACTGACCATTTCATGAAACTGTTGCAAAGTATTTGAGTACCGCTAGCTTTTGCTGGACTAGTGGCACATTCTTGGCAGATAGAGGTATTATCAGTGACAAGGACAGGCCAAGATAAACTGACTCCAGTATCTGTTGCAGTGACTGACCAGATGGTAGGTTTGTTTATCTCTGCTCTTTGTGTAGTGCATGTCACGATGCACCAACTGGCAAAAGTCCACCACAGACCTTGCGACAGATGTGCTTATCTGCCAGGATGTCCAGTCTCACCCCGTGTAGCTGGGAGTGGTCCACCACAGACCTGTGACAGATATTGTTTTTAGTTCTGCCAGGATGCCCAGTTTCACCTTCCACACCCTCGGAAGAGCAGGGTTGTTGGTTGAGTCGCCAACAGTGCGACCCATGAGACCAGTAATACCGGTTTTCATGGTTATCCGGTAGCAAGCAAACCAATGCCTGACCTGACACGATTTAGTAAGTAATCTTATTTGATGATAACAGTATATATCACAATATACATTTCTGTAAATTCTATAATTTACAGTGGTGTGAAAAAGTGTTTGCTCCCTTCCTGATTTCTCATTTTTTTTGTATGTATGTCATACTTAAATGTTTCAGATCATCAAACAAATTTAAATATTAGATAAAGATAACACAAGTAAACACAAAATTCAGTTTTTAAATGAAGGTGTTTATTGTAAAGGGAAAAAAGCCAAACCTACATGGCCCTGTGTGAAAAAGTGATTGTCCCCTAAATCTAATAACTGGTTGGGCCACCCTTAGCAGCAACAACTGCAATCAAGCGTTTGCGATAACTGGCAATGAGTCTTTCATAGCGCTGTGGCAGAATTTTGGCCCACTCATCTTTGCAGAATTGTTGTAATTCAGCCACATTGGAGGGTTTTCAAGCATGAACTGCCCTTTTAAGGTCATGCCACAGCATCTCAATCAGATTCAGGTCAGGACTTTGACTAGTCCATGTCACAACTCGCTCTCGCCTGTCTCCCGCTTCAGCTGCGCGCACACCTGCGCCTCATCAGTCTCGGGCTATATAGCCCGCTCCGCCTGGAGCCTCAGCCTGGAGCCGTCTGCTCATCAACGCTCTTCACTCCAGCGCACACCTGCTCCCTTACGGCCTGCGCTCCTCGGATTATCCTCCTTCCTACACGTAAGCTATTCTCCACTTACCTGCTCTCCAGTTTCTCCCCTGTGCACAGGTGGAGCCTCTGGCGGCGGACTTTCCTCCCACATCCTTGCCATCACTCCCCTCTCCGCGCTGAGCGTGCATCGGGACACTGTCTTCCAGGCAGGAGACCTGTGGCTTTAGCCAACACCAGCCACCTTACCACCTGCAAGTAAGCACCAGATTGAATATTAATTCCACTGGGTGTTTGCCGGCTGTTAACCTCTGTGTGTGCTCTCCCCTTAGGGTTGCCTGGCTGTACAGCGCCTCGTTCTGCCCTCGACGCATCCCGTCCTCCAGCATCACATTACACCCTGCTCTCACACACTCAGACACCAGTTATCATTGAATCACACTCAAGCCTGTGTGCGTGTTCCCTGGGTCCGGACTTATGTCAGTCCACTCCAAAGTCTTCATTTTGTTTTTCTTAAACCATTCAGAGGTGGACTTGCTGGTGTGTTTTGGATCATTGTCCTGCTGCAGAACCCAAGTGCACTTCCGCTTGAGGTCACAAACAGATGGCCGGACATTCTCCTTCAGGATTTTTTGGTAGACAGCAGAATTCATGGTTTCATTTACCACATTAAGTCTTCCAGGCCCTGAAGCACCAAAACAACCCCAGACCATCACACTACCACCACCATATTTTACTGTTGGTATGATGTTCCTTTACTGAAATACTGTGTTACTTTTACGCCGGATGTAATGAGACACACACCTTCCAAAAGTTAAACTTTTGTGTTGTCAGTCCACAGAGTATTTTCCCAAAAGTCTTGGGGATCATCAAGATGTTTTCTGGCAAAACTGAGACGAGCCTTTATGTTCTTTTTGCTCAGCAGTGGTTCTTGTCTTGGAACTCTGCCATGCAGGCCATTTTTGCCCAGTCTCTTTCTTATGGTGGAGTCATGAACACTGACCTTAACTGAGGCAAGTGAGGCCTGCAGTTCTTTGGATGTTGTTGTGGGGTCTTTTGTGACCTCTTGGATGAGTCGTCGCTGGCCTCTTGGGGTAATTTTGGTCGGCCGGTCACTCCTGGAAAGGTTCACCACTGTTCCATGTTTTTGCCATTTGTGGATAATGGCTCTCACTGTGGTTTGCTGGAGTCCCAAAGCTTTAGAAATGGCTTTATGACCTTTTCCAGACTGATAGATCTCAATTACTTTGTTTCTCATTTGTTCCTGAATTTCTTTGGATCGCAGCATGATGTCTAGCTTTTAAGGATCTTTTGGTCTACTTGACTTTGTCAGGCAGGTCCTATTTAAATGATTTCTTGAGAGAACAGGTGCGGCAGTAATCAGGCCTGGGTGTGGCTAGAGAAATTGAACTCAGCTTTCCAAAGATGTGATAAGCCACAGTTAATTCATGTTTTAACAGGGAGGGGCAATCACTTTTTCACATGGGGCCATCTAACTACTAACTAACTAACCTGCACTTATATAGCGCTTTTCTAGTCACAAAGACCACTCAAAGCGCTTTCACTAATGCTAACCCTCTATTCTAAGGGCCTATAGGAAACAGATATCTAAGGACAATTTAGAACAACCAATTAACCTAACATGCGTGTCTTTGGATTGTGGGAGGAAACCGGAGCCCCCGGAGTAAACCCACACAGCACAGGGAGAACATGCAACCTCCATACAGAAAGGTTCCAACCCCTGCCAGCCCGGGGATTCGAACCAGGAACCTTCTAGCTGTAAGGCAACAGTGCTAACCACTGCACCACCGTGCTGCCCATGCTGCCATGTTGGTTTGGATTTTTTTTTACCCTTAATAATAAACACCTTCATTTAAAAACTGCATTTTGTGTTTACTTGTGTTATCTTTGTCTAATATTTAAATTTGTTTCATGATCTGAAACATTTAAGTGTGACAAACATAAAAAAATGAGAAATCAGGAAGGGGGCAAACACTTTTTCACACCACTGTATATATGATAACCAATGAAAAGGATTATCTCTTTCTACATTTTAAATTACATACTGAAAAAAAATCAATTGTACAAATTCATCTGTCATTAATTTTATACACTTTTCTCCCTCTTAATTTTGCAGTGTTATAAAATTGTTTTTAATGTGCATTTGAGATTTCAGCTTTATTCTTTATACCTACTGGACTAATTAAAAATGATTAGCAATCAAGTTACATAAAGAGCCAGTTTGTTCCTCTAACACATTTTAATTTATTTATTATTTATTTAGTGTGTATGTGGCACGTATTTTCCAATCAGCATGGCCGTGATGCCGTGTATTATCCAATCAGCATGGAGTCAATCCGAAACCCTGCCCACACTTCTTGAAGCCAGGTATGAAGAAACACAGAGCAGTGGCTAAACTTTTATTGATAAAAGTTATAGATTTTGACTGAGCAACTCCATACTTGGGGATGCACACCCTCATAAACTCAGGAAACCACGTATAAAACCTTAGGTCAGTCTGTGGAATGGTTCAAGAGATATGTGTGGAAGAGGCACACAGACAGACAGACACACAGAGACTTTGTGAATTTATAGATAGTGCATCCGGAAAGTATTCACAGCACTTCACTTTTTCCACATTTTGTTATGTTACAGCCTTATTCCAAAAAGGGATTAAATTCATTTTTTCCTCAAAATTATACACACAATACCCCATATTGACAATGTGAAAAACGTTTTTTTGAGATTTTTGCAAATTTATTAAAAATAAAAAAACTAAGAAATCACATGTACATAAGTATTCACAGCCTTTGCTCAATACTTTGTTGATGCACCTTTGGCAGCAATTGCAGCCTCAAGTTTTTTTGAATATGATGCCACAAGCAGCACCTCTCAAGCTCCATCAGGTTGGATGGGAAGTGTCGGTGCACAGCCATTTTCAGATCTCTCCAGAGGTGTTCAATTGGATTCAAGTCTGGGCTCTTGCTGGGCCACTCAAGGACATTGACAGAGTTGTCCTGAAGCCACTCCTTTGATATCTTGGCTGTGTGCTTAGAGTCGTTGTCCTGCTGAAAGATGAACCGTCGCCCCAGTCTGAGGTCAAGAGCGCTCCAGAGCAGGTTTTCATCCAGGATGTCTCTGTACATTGCTGCATTTATCTTTCCCTCTATTCTGACTAGTCTCCCAGTTCCTGCCACTGAAAAACATCCCCACAGCATGATGCTGCCACCACCGTTAGCATGGTTATGAGCGATGCCTGGTTTCCTCCAAACATGACACCTGGTATTCACGCCAAAAAGTTCAATCTTCGTCTCATCAAACCAGAGAATTTTGTTTCTCATGGTCTGAGAGTCCTTCAGGTGCTTTTTGACAAACTCCAAATGGGCTGGCATGTGCCTTTTACTAAGGAGTGGCTTCCGTCTGGCCACTCTACCATACAGGCCTGATTGGTGGATTGCTGCAGAGATGGTTGTCCTTCTGGAAGTTTCTCCTCTTTCCACAGAGGAACACTGGAGCTCTGACAGAGTGACCATTGAGTTCTTGGTCACCTCCCTGACCAAGGCCCTTCTCCCTGATGGCTCAGTTTAGATGGCCGGCCAGCTCTAGGAAGAGTCCTGGTGGTTCCGAACTTCTTCCATTTACGGATGATGGAGGCCACTGTGCTCATTGGGGCCGTCAAAGCAGCAGAAATTTTTCTGTACCCTTCCCCAGATTTGTGCATCGAGACAATCCTGTCTCGGAGGTCTACAGACAATTCCTTTGACTTCATGCTTGGTTTGTGCTCTGGCATTCACTGTCAACTGTGGGACCTTAAATGAACAGGTGTGTGCCTTTTCAAATCATTTTCCAATCAACTGAATTTACCACAGGTGGACTCCAATTAAGCTGTAGAAACATCTCAAGGATGATCAGTGGAAACAGGATGCACCTGAGCTCAGTTTTGAGCTTCATGGCAAAGGCTGTGAATGCTTAGGTGCATGTCATTTCTTAGTTTTTTATTTTTAATCAAGTTGCAAAAATCTAAAAAAAAAAATCACATTGTCTTTATGGGGTATTGTGTGTAGAATTTTGAGGGAACAAATGAATTTAATCCCTTTTGGAATAAGGCTGTAACATAACAAAATGTGGAAAAAAGTGAAGCGCTGTGAATACTTTCCGGATGCACTGTAGATGTGCACTTGCTTGTTTGTACAAAGGGCAGGTTTATAAGGTTATCTTCTTCCTGCATCTTTTTGTTCATTGTTAATGGAGTCATTACTGGGATGTGTTGATTTGATGTTGATGTGGATGAAATAAAGCAGCCAATCAATCAATCAATCAATCCTGGCATAGGAAATATTTGATTTACTATTCTTTACCTTTCCCCCCTTTTTTATAATTTAGATTATATTAGATCAGGGGTGTCAAACTCATTTTACATACGGCATCTCACAAAAGTGAGTACACCCCTCACATTTTTTTGTAAATATTTTATTATATCTTTTCATGGGACAACACTGAAGATATGACACTTTGATTCAATGTAAAGTAGTCAGTATACAGCTTGTATAACAGTGTAAATTTGCTGTCCCCTAAAAATAACTCAACACACAGCCATTAATGTCTAAACTTCTGACAACAAAAGTGAGTACACCCCTAGTAAAAATGTCCAAATTGTCCCCAAAGTGTCAATATGTTGTGTGGCCACCATTATTTTTCAGCACTGCCTTAACTTTCTTGGGCATGGAGTTCACTAGAGCTTCACAGGTTTGCCACTGGAATCCTCTTCCACTCCTCCATGACGACATCATGGTATTAGAGACCTTGCGGTCCTCCACCTTCCGTTTAAGGATGCCCAACAGATGCTTATTAGGGTTTAGGTCTGGAGACATGCTTGGCCAGTCCATCACCTTTACCGTCAGTTCCTATAGCAAGGCAGTGGCTGCCTTGGAGGCGTGTTTGGGGTTGTTATCATGTTGGAATACTGCCCTGAGGCCCAGTTTCCGAAGGGAAGGGATCATGCTCTGCTTCAGTATGTCACAGTACATGTTGGCATTCATGGTTCCTTCAGTGAACTGTAGCTCCCCAGTGCCTGCAGCACTCATGCAGCCCCAAACCATGACACTCCCACCACCATGCTTGAATGTAGACAAGACACACTTGTCTTTGTACTCCTCACCTGGTTGGCGCCACACACGCTTGACACCATCTGAATCAAATGAGTTTATCTTGGTTTCATCAGACCACAGGACATGGTTCCAGTAATCCATGTCCTTAGTCTGCTTGTCTTCAGCAAACTGTTTGCAGGCTTTCTTGTGCATCATCTTTCAAAGGAGCTTCCTTCTGGGACGACAGCCATGCAGACCAATTTGATGCAGTGTGCGGCGTATGGTCTGATCACTGACAGGCTGACCTCCCACCCCTTCAACCTCTGCAGCAATGCTGGCAGCACTCATACGTCTATTTTCAAAAGACAACCTCTGGATATGACGTTGAGCATGTGCACTCAGCTTCTTTGGTCGACCATGGCAAGGCCTGTTCTGAATTGAACCTGTCCTGTTAAACCACTGTATGGTTTTGGCCACCATGCTGCAGCTCAGTTTAAGGGTGTTGGCAATCTTCTTATAGCCTAGGCCATCTTTATGTAGAGCAACAATTCTTTTTTCAGATCCTCAGAGAGTTCTTTGCCATGAGGTGCCATGTTGAACTTCCAGTGACCAGTATGAGAGAGTGTGAGAGCAATAATACCAAATTTAATACACCTGCTCCCCATTCACACCTGAGACTTTGTAACACTAATGAGTCACATGACACCAGGGAGGGGAAATGGCTAATTGGGCATAATTTGGACATTTTCACTTAGGGGTGTACTCACTTTTGTTGCCAGCGGTTTAGACATTAATGGCTGTGTGCTGAGTTATTTCAAGGGGACAGCAAATTTACGCTGTTATGCAAGCTGTACACTGACTATTTTACATTGTATCAAAGTGTCCTCTCTTCAGTGTTGTCCCATGAAAAGATATAATAAAATATTTACAAAAATGTGAGGGGTGTACTCACTTTTGTGAGATACTGTGCATACAGTCCGATTTAATCTGAAGTGGGCCAAACCAGTAAATAATAGCATAATAACATGACAACTCCAAATTTGTTTCTTTGTTTTAGTGCAAAGAAGTGCATTATGAAATGTTTACTTTTGGTGAATTATACTTTTGCAAAATATATTATGAACAACCTGACTTTTTTTTTTAAAGAAAAGCAAGCGCAATTCAGAATCAGAATCAGAATCAGAATCAGCTTTATTGCCAAGTATATTTACAAGTAAACACACGAGGAATGTGACTTGACATTGGACGCGCACGTTAGGCGCATCCAATGACGCGTCGCCATACAAGGCGCCTGTCAACAGTGGAGGTAAAGAGGGGAGGGGAGGGGGAGGAAAACACAATAGGAGAGAGAAAAAACATAGTAATCAGAATAAACGCTCGTATATGAGCCAAATTTTGACTACACAGAAAAAAACCCTCATGCATTAGCAGACAATAGATACAATCACACAGCAGAGGGAGGGAGAGCAGTGTGTGTATATTTGCATGTCATTGTGTAGTGTGAGTGTAACAGTTGTTAGTGGGCAGCAGAGGGCGCCTCCAGGCAGTGGATAGATGTTATAATCATGTGACTTATAAACAAGACCAGAGATCAGAGTCTGTCTCTCTTTTCCTCTTCCTTGCAGAAGGCACATGGGCATTGTCCTCGAGAGACCAATCCGCTGACAACAACAACTGATTGTTGATGTATGGGTAGACATAAGCCACTTCTCTGGCGTTATCTTATCGAGGAGGAATGTAAACAAGGGTACCAAAACACAAGGTCAAATCTGCACAGTGCACTCAGAGAATAAAAAAAATTTCTCTCTCTTCGATTCTGTGCTTCAATTTCATACAGGCTTGAATCATACTTTAGATCATTCTCTGGAGAGCACTCAGCGATCCACAGATGTTATCCACCTACCGAAACATAGGTAAAACATGTCCAGAGAGTTCGTTCTCTCTTCAATGCATGCCAGGTAGTAAATTCCATGTTAATCCTGCCGCTGACAGTCAGTGCTCCCCCCAGCTGGACGAATTGTTGAATTTGTTAAGGGAGCTACGCCGGGGTCCGCATTTGATTAGCTCACCCAGCTAATTTCGATACACTAGGAAAACTCCAGGGGCCAGAACAGAAGATCCTGTGATCAGTTCAATCTCAGTCGAATCACACAGACACATGAGTTCCAATGCCATGAGTCTCCCTTGGGTTCCCCCTGACCCGCTTCTTCTTTTAAAGGTGACAATCGCATATAAGCCGCTTTCCAGATCCATAATTTCCATTTGGATTAAGATTCAGCCAGGAGAAGAGTGACATTGCAAGCTGGGATCAGAAGGGAGAGGATTAGGAGGGAGAGGGAAGAAAAGCGTCTGCTCTCTCTCAGAAGCGGAAGTGAAGTGCCAACAATATCATGCCTCAGTTAATCATTTAAATACACTACTCACAAAAAGTTAGGGATATTGGGCTTTCGGGTGTAATTTATGGAAAATGTAAAAATTTCATGCTGCAGTGATATATCATGAAAGTAGGGCATTGAAGTAGAGGCATGCAATGGTGAGTTCCTCATCTCAAACAATTTATTGAAACAAAACCCAACAACAGTGATGGGTCTACCACAACAAAAAACGTCAATGTCTCAATGACTTGTCATGTGCCCTTGAGCATCAATTACAGCTCGACAACGATGTGTCATGCTGTTCACAAGTCGACTTATTGTCTGCTGAGGCATGGCATTCCACTCTTCTTGAAGGGCGGCCCTCAGGTCATTGAGATTGTGGGGTGCAGGGTTACGAGCTTCTACATGGCGACTCAGCTGATCCCATAGGTTTTCTACGGGATTCAGGTCTGGAGAAAGTGTAGGCCACTCCATTTGAGGTACCCCAGCCTCCAGCAGCCGTTCCCTAATGATGTGACCTTGATGAGCTGGAGCATTGTGGTCCATGAAGATGAAATTAGGCCTGTGTTGTTCATGCAGGGGCACAATGACTGGATTAATGATGTTATTCAGGTAGTATCAGCTTGTCACTGTACCATTCACAAGGTGTAGGGCAGTTCTGTATTGACTAGACACACCTGCCCAGACTGTAACACCACCACCACCAAAGGCTCATCTGGTGGCAACAGTGGCTGATGCATAGTGCTCTCCTTGACGTCTCCAACATTGTTGGCAGCCATTATTTCTGCTCGACGTCAATCAATTTTCATCAGAGAACAGCAGTGAGGCCCATTGGTCCCTTGTCCAGCGTAAATGCTCCCTGGCCCATGCAAGACAATGACGCCTGTGCCTGATGGTGTGGTCAAGTGCCCTTGAAGGTCATCTAGCACGCAGACCACGCTGATGTAAACCGTTCTGAATGGTCTGACGTGACACTTGGGTGCCTCTCACCTCCCTTAAATGTGCCTGGAGTTGAGTGGCATTCATCATCCAGTTCTGCAGGGCACTGTTCACAATGCAGCGGTCATCGGCGTGGGATGTGGCCAAAGGACGTCCACTTCTATGCCTTTCTGTGACTCTTCCAGTCTCTCTGTATCTCTGTTGCAACCTGCTGATGACACTCTGTGACACTCTAAGCTCAGTGGCCACTTCACTCTGAGAAGATCCTGTTTGAAGCTTCGCAATGGTGAGGTACTGTTGATCAATTGCTAGGTGTCATCTTGGTCTCATGATGTCCAAATGTGAACAGCATGATGAAGAGGACTATTTAAATATCAATTCTAACTGAACCAGAAAATTTATTGGTCGATTCATGCATCAAACAGCTGTTGTGGATTTTGCTGTTAAGCACCATGTTAGAGAACAGCAAGTTATGCAAAAAGTACTGAAACATTGAACAGTTGGACATGTGCATTCAAAAGGTGAGAGAAGGTCACATTAAGTTCACCTGTAAAGGTTATAGTGCATTTTAGGTGTATCCTGAAATTTCACCCGAAAATTGAGTATCTGCAACTTTTTGTGAGTAGTCTATGTGCATTACAACTTATACACCACAGTGGATCTACAAAGCACAAAACATTAAGTCACAGCTATCTGGAACTCAGAAATATAATATTTCAATTTATGATAAAAACAACTTGTCAAGATCTAGACGTTATTTTAAATTTACAAACATTTCCACATCTATCATCAATCCTAATCAGACCTAACCACCTGAACTGACTCACCACACCACACAAGCTAAATCGGCCAATCAGCCTAAAGGTGTGTTCAGACCAAATGCAAAGCAGATTTTTCACATGGCGCAAATACATATAAAGTCAATGGAAAGAGGCAAGCACATGCAAATTTCACACGTTCACATCTGAGGGATAGCACTTGCTGGTAATGGCCTTGAGATTCTGGCATCACAGGAGTAAAAGTATCAACGTTGGAGAGTAAACTAGTTTGAAAATGAGACTGACACGCACCTGGAGACAGATGGACCTAGAGCTCTGCATCTGAATCAGAGTCTCTGAGTTTTTGCCCATGGACTCCTGCCACAGATATGCTAACATTGCTAGCAGGCTAGCAATGTAAACAACCCATCATCCAGGTGAAATTTTGGATGCAGGGACAATTTTTTCAGGTGAGACCCTGTTGGATATTGTAAACCTAAGCATGACTGTGTTTGGGGGATTTCCACAGCAGGTAGAACACAGCTGCAGAAGTTATAAAGGCAACTTCGCCTGTCTGCAACTCACTCATACAGTGAATTCATGCCTATTCGCATGTTTGCAGTGAGTTAAAATGTAACCACGCCACGCGAAAAATTTGCCCATTCACGTTTGGTCTGAATGTGCCTTTACCATCTGACATGGGACCCTGGCGATCAGAGTTAAATAATGTAGTAGTCTGGAATTTAGTGTGATTGTCAGATTGGGTCATTCTTAAATATTTAGTCTGATATATTTCTCATTTTCTCAATTTAGTCTTGATTTTTTCACTATTTATAAAACATAAATTGCTTTTACATGCAAGCAAAATGGTATTGACTAGATTGTGTGAAAGAGTGGAGTGCGTTACCCACTGTGGTGAATCTGAGATAAACGAACAGCCTGGCTGGAAATAACACTGCCATTTAGTTGGTATTATTGATCACATAAATATGCAATGATTATTTTGTCTGGGTGAATTTGCTGTCTAAACACTGGCTTGAAGATGTGTAATTAAAAACAGCTTTGAAGGAGACTCCAGGAAAGAGATTTGACATTTTAAGGAACGTATTTTTGAAAAACATCTTCACTGAAGTGTTTGTTATTCAGTACTTCAATGGAGGACATTTCAAACTGAATTATGGTTTTATACCAGAACTGAATGTTTGTACCATATCCACCATATAAATAACTGAGAAAAAG
Source organism: Pholidichthys leucotaenia (assembly GCA_020510985.1). Taxonomy (NCBI): domain Eukaryota; kingdom Metazoa; phylum Chordata; class Actinopteri; order Cichliformes; family Pholidichthyidae; genus Pholidichthys; species Pholidichthys leucotaenia. Next base: position 98,172,557 of record CM035843.1, read on the forward strand.
ACAATGATGCATCATTTATCTGGGGTGTTTTTAATGAACTAAATTTGTAAACAAACAGAGCAATTTTAAAAGAAGAACTACTTGACAATAGAGTTATTAAGAGCTACAATTCTTGCCGTAAGTTGTCACATTTTTTCTTTTAATATTTGCTCTATTTAAAGTTAAGACACAAAACTTCTTGTGGTTCAACATATTACATATTGAATCCTGTACTGTTTTTGAAATTTATTTTAAAAGTTCATAATGGCAACATCAGAATTCAGAATAGATGTGCAGAAACTTTCACTTTCACCATTCAGTGCCTTCCACACCAGTCTGCTTTTCACTTGTCATGCAAACTAATTTTCCCACAGGCAAAGGTCAAGTGCTTCAGCATTTAAACAGGATGTAGTTACAGTACCTGTTGTAAGTTAAGCAGCATCTGTTCACTGAACTAAAGAAAGCAGGAGCTACTAAGGTGAAAAAGTAAAGAAAATTATTCATACTCTTGACACTACAGTCCCCGTGTTAGGTTTTGTCATTGCTACCTCCACCAAGGAGGTAATGTAATTGGTGTGGTTTATCTGTTTGATAGCAGGATTACACAAAAACTATTCAGCAGATTTTGATGAAATTTTCACCAGAGGTGGCCCTTGGGCTAAGGATGAATCCATTAGATTTAGGAGGTGATCTGAGAGTGCATACCTCTGCCAAGGGCCTATCTTGTCGCAAGGCCCTATCTTCTCACAATGTGTTAGCAGGATTACGCAAAAACTACTGGATGGATTTGGATGAAATTTTGACCAGAGCTGGCTCTTGGGCTACAGATAACCCCCAACTGATTTTGGAGCTGATCTGAGAATGCATACCTCCACCAAGGCCCTATATTCTTGCAGTGTTTTAGCCGGATTATACAAAAATTATTGGATAGATTTTGATGAAGTTTCCACCAGAGATGGCCCTGGGGCTGTGGATGAACCCACTAGATTTTAGAGGTAATTCATGAGTGCATACCTCCACCATGTGCCTCACTCACAATGTACAGATGAACAGAGGGATGGAGGTACACATAGATCCAGTCTAATCCAACTTTATCTCTAAAGCATTTTAAAAACAACTACAGCTGACAAAGTGCTGTACATCAAGAATAAATAAAATGTTAGACATAGAAGACATAAAAAGAAATAAAAGACAAAATACAAATGGAAAAAGTATAAAACAAGATAAGTAAAAGTGGCAATCCTATAATAAAAGCAATAAAACAAGTGAGATTAATGTCTCATGCTGGGTTGAAGGCCAAGAACTAAAAATGAGTTTTAAGATAAGTTTTAAAAATGGACAGTGGAGGAGCCTGCCTAATAGGCAAAGGAAGACTGTTCCAAAGTTTAGGAGCAGCGACAGAAAAAGCTCTGTCCCCTCTGAGCTTCTGCTTCAATCTCGGTATCTCCAGGAGCAGCTGATCAACTGACCTGAGAGACCGAGCAGGAGTGTAAAAATGAAGAAGCACAGAGAGGTAAGGTGGGGCAAGGCCATTTAATGATTTAAAAACAAAAGAATTTCAAAATGAACCCTAAAGTGAACAGGCAGCCAGTGAAGGGAAGCTAAAATTGGGGGTAATATGGTCCCTCGTGTTCCAGTTAAAAGATGTGCAGCAGCATTCTGAGCCAACTGGAAACGTGAGAGGGAAGACTGGCTGACCCCAAAATAAAGTGCATTACAGTAATCCAGCAGTAATCCAGCCGAGATGTGATGAAGGCATGGATTACTGTTGCAAAGTGCTGTTTAGAAAGTATGGGTTTAACCTTTGTCAGTTACCTTAAATGAAACAAACTGCACTTCACTACAGCAGCAATTTAACGGTCTAATTTAAAATCATTGTCCATCTTAAAACCCAGATTAGTAAGAGTAGGTTGGACAAATCCTGCCAAGGGGCCCAGGTCAACAGAGAGGCCTCACAGGAGCTACTGGGTCCAAACACAATCACTTCTGTCTTCTTTTCATAAAAACTTAAAGAAGTTTTTTGCCATCCAATCTTTAATGTCATTAAGGCATTCAAGAAGTGATTTAATTGAGAAGGCCTCCTTCTGCCTTAATGGAACATAGACCTGACAGTCATCAGCCTAACAGTGGAAGGAGATGCCATGCTTTCTAAGAACTGAACCTAGTGGAAGCAGATGAAGTGAAAAGAGCGGGGGCCCTAAAATTTAGCCCTGTGGGACCCCACATGACAGGGAAGCAGAGGAGGATTCAGAGCCAGCAAGGCTTAACTAACTAACTAACTAACCTGCACTTATATAGCGCTTTTCTAGTCACAAAGACGACTCAAAGCGCTTTCATTAATACTAACCCTCTATTCTAAGGGCCTATAGGAAACAAATATCTAGGGACAATTTAGAACAGCCAATTAACCTAACATGCATGTTTTTGGCATGTGGGAGGAAACCGGAGAAATCCCTTGCCTTATTGATGCTGCATTTCCCCTCTAGTCCGCTTTGGTCTGCGTGCACTTTGGACGAGCCCGGCATGCACATGGCGCTGTTCATGCTCATTTTTTTCATCTACCCAGGCCAAGCGGTTGACGCATGCGCACAACCATCATTTGTAGTTTCACTCCCACCTGATAGGTAGTGCCAATGTGCTCATACACCAGGATTTTCACCAACGAAGAAACGCTGCTTGCTTTCTGCTGCTTGACTTCCCGGTTTTCACTCCTTTTCCACGAAGATGCTGCTGCTGCTGCTGGTGAAGTATTTATGTATGATTCATGTATGTTTATTCTTGTCTTCCTCTTCCTCATTGTCTTCTTCGTCTACTTTGTCTTGGTATGTTGTGCCGATATCGCCACCTCGTGAATGGGACGTTCAGTCTTGCGCATGTGCTTTTCAACGTGTTCAAGTCATGGGCAGGCAGCGCGGTCACAAAATTTGGGCTGCATGCGGTTGTCCGCGGTCGAGCACTGCGGACACTAGCGAAGTGGAGACGATGACGTAAATTTCGTCACATGAGGTTTCCAGTTACACGTACGTGGACAGCAGAGATGCAGCATGAATCCAGCTTAACACACATGGTTCTGTTGGTTAAATAGGACCTGAACCATTCCAATGCAGTACCAGAAATACCCACGAGATGCTGCAGGCGAGAAATTAAAATGTCATGGTCCACTATATCAGAAGCGGCAGTTAGGTCAAGCAGAATAAGAACCAGATAATTACTGGAATCAAACATCAAAATGATGTCATTAAAAACCCTTAATAGTGCTGACTCTGTACTATGTAAAGTTTTAAAATCAGATTGAAACACCTCCAGAATATCATGTTCAGCTGAAAATTAACCAACACAGTGTGATCAAGACCAGATTTCTTAATCAGGGGTTTAACTACTGCATGTTTAAAGTTTGCAGGAACCACACCAGAAGATAAATTGTTGTTTAAAATCGTTAAAACTAACTGACCTATGCTAGGAAAGATTCTTTAAAAAATTTGGGAGGGAGAGCATCACAAGGGGAACCTGAGAGCTTAATATGATCAACCACATCCTGTAATTGCAGGAGGTTCACAGGCTCAAACTGATTAAAAACAGCAGAGCAGGAGGTGGGATGAGAGCCCTAATGGTGGAGACTTTATCAGTAAAGAAAAGTAAAAAGTCATTGCATGTTACAGATGATGCTTCCATACTGACATATGGTGAGGCATTAAGAACAAAATCAGTAGTTTTAAATAACACACATGGGTTATGACAGTTTACTGCAATAATTTTAAGTAGATGTTCCCTTTTATCCTCTTTAACTCAGTTCTGGTAGTGATGCCAGCAGTTCTTTAAGATTTGAAATGATACCTGCAACTTGCTCTTCTTCCACCTGCGCTCAGCTTTGTGGCACTCCCGTCTGGCTGCCCGAGTTCTGTCATTAAAACATGGCTCGAGTTTGGCTCTGGGCTGCTTAATTTTTAATGAAGCCACTAAGTCCAAGACAGTTTGGCAAGAGAAGTTAAAACCAGGAACTGAGGTCCTCTGTATCAGAAGTAAAATCTGGGGAAGCACAGAGCTGGGTAAAAGCAGCGGAAAACTGACCAGCAGTGGAGGGGTTAAAAATCCGACAGCAGTGAGCAGGTTTTAACTTTAGCACAGGAGAAGGCAGTATCAAATAAAATGGGCATATGGTCAGAAAATACAGCATCACCAATCTCCAGGTTAAACACAGACAAACCACGTGAAAGAACAAGGTCTAATGTGTGTCAGTGTTCATGTGTAAGTCCACCAGGTAAAAACTGTTCCAGGTTAAAAGAATAAATGTTTAAAAAGTCATTCTCCAGTGGCTTAACCGGACAGTACACATGGATATTAACATCTCCAACAATACACAGATGGAAGGAGCAAGAGAGGGAGGGAGCCTTGGTGTAGGTATGCACCCTTTGAGTGCCCTCTAGTTAGGTGTTCTTCAACCAGGGTGCCCTGGTATGTTCAGGTTGTTGTGGGAAAATTATCCAGTTTCACTCATTAATTGATCCAAAAAATTGCAAATAGTTTGTCATTGTTGTGCATAGGTTGTGTAGGCACCCATGCCAAAAATGGCAAATTATTACACAACATAACAAAAATAATTTTTTTCTAAGTTGTCTGTGTTTTTTCAACTGATTTAAGACAATTTTGCACTGCTGAATCCAAAAATGATATCCGTTTCTCTCGATCAGGTCAGGTTTTTATGTTAAGTTATAAGCAGCTGTACAGCAGTTGTACAGTTGTACCGTAAATTGAATAGTAGACATTGATAAAGGTAAGTACATGTAAATTGAATGTTACGTCATCATTGTTCAAAATTCAGAGAATTTCAAGAAATAGAAAAGAATTTTGCATCATATAAAGCGAAAATACCCATACATGTAAACAAAAATGTAAGAAAACATGTGGCCATAGTTCAAAAAGTTGACCCGATTGAGCAAAACCAATGTTATTTTTGGATTCAGCACATCAAAATTGTCCTAAATCAGCTAAAAAAAACTTAGACAATAAATTTGGTGTTGACCAGTGTTATATATACTGTGTGTGTGTGTGTGTGTGTGTGTGTGTGTGTGTGTGTGTGTGTGTGTGTGTGTGCGTGTGTGTGTGTATACACTACCGTTCAAAAGTTTGGGGTCACCCAGACAATTATTTTGTGTTTTCCATGAAAAGTCACACTTATTTACCACCATGAGTTGTAAAATGAATAGAAAATATAGTCAAGACATTGACAAGGTCAGAAATAATGATTTGTATTTGAAATAATAATTTTTTCCTTCAAACTTTGCTTTCGTCAAAGAATCCTCCATTTGCAGCAATTACAGCATTGCAGACCTAACATGATTGCACAAGGGTTTTCTAATCATCCATTAGCCTTCTGACGCAATGAGCAGACACATTGTACCATTAGAACACTGGAGTGATAGTTGCTGGAAATGGGCCTCTATACACCTATGTAGATATTGCACCAAAAACCAGACATTTGCAGCTAGAACAGTCATTTACCACATTAGCAATGTATAGAGTGTATTTCTGATTAGTTTAAAGTTATCTTCATTGGAAAAAAGTGCTTTTCTTTCAAAAATAAGGAAATTTCTAAGTGACCCCAAACTTTTGAATGGTAGTGTGTATATATATATATATGTGTGTGTGTGTGTGTACAGGACTGTCACGATAATGTAGATTATGTAATACCGCACTATGGACACGCCTACCGCGGAGGAAAACGACCAACTGCAGCAACCGCGGTGTTCATTTTTTTTGTGTATGTGGCTATATCTCATTCACTTATGTGCCCCCATTAATTATTAAATAAATTGTTAAATGAAGTGTATTTTTATTGCCAATAACATGTTTGCAACCAGTACTCTAGAAGCTTCCACAGCACACGGTGCTGCCGCCGCTGGGTGCTGACAGCGACAGCACCGTTTGGGGCACTCTCTCCAGACGGACTCCAGCAGGCAGTTAGAGGTGAAAGTATTTGGAGTCCTTGTTAAATACAGCTGTAACAGTGAGCACTGAAAGGGCACAAAGCATGTTATTTCCTTCTGAGCGGAGTGTGTATGATCCTGACTGTGTATGAGCTCCGAGTACAGCTTGTTTTAATGTGACTTTTTCAGACAGCGACAAAAATCACGGAGAGCCACACAGGATCCTGTACAGAGACTGTCCTGCTTAAATAAGCTGAATGTCGCTGCATTCGCCAGTCCACACACCGCCACTGCTTTATGAAAATGATTGAGTTTTTTTTTTTAAATAGAATCAGCAGTTCATGCCTGTAAGAAGTCGAGAGCTCCGCACAGTTGTCACACACGCACATAAAGTTGAGAGCGGAGCTGCAGCGAGACTCTCACAGCTTCCCTCATTTGCCACATAAGTTGTAAACCCTGTTTAAATTACAAGTCCGCAGGGTCCTAAAAACATTTGCAATAATACCGCAGTGTTGAGCTGTCCACTGTGACAGCCCTATACATATTGTATATATATATTGTGGAGAATGTGGAAGGACGAGGCTGAGTTTATTTCTCAAGTCAGATTTATTCACATTCTCCAACATCATCCAAACACAGAAAGAGAATGAATCCCCCAACATCTGTCCCTTTTATACCCAGGACATCAAAACACACAGTCACATGGTACTTAATCCCAGTAACAATGTAACTTCCTCCCGATCTTAACACCCCCACCTCCAGTCTCTGGTCGCTGGGCGAAATCCCCCACAGCTGTCTCTTTGCATGCCAAAGACTAGACTTTCACACCTTCGTGTTATCTCCAGAGCGGCCCAGTCCTTTGTTCCGTCTCAGATGTGAAGCCTAAGGTGGTATACGTATGAATCATGCAGTGGTATACATATGTGCATATATGTGCTCCACATGACCCCCCCCCCCCCCCAAACGTCTAAGATGGAACAACGTAATAACAGTCATGGTAAAATTATTACACATCAGTCCACATGTCGCTTGGGCCTCAGTCGCCTCCCATATCTGCTGTAAGCGAGCTTAACCACTTTCGCGGCGCCCTCCTGTTGGGGAGCTGCTTCCTGAGGATGAGAACTGTTAGTCAATCCCTGTGGGTGTTCTGATGAATGCTCCTTAGGGGATCTGCCGCGCCGAGGAGCCGTAGCCAACAGCACATCCTCGTCAGCCAACACAAAGGCGGGTTTGAGTCTGTTTATGCCAATCTTTTCTTTCCTGCCCCCCAAAATCTAGCAAAAAATGCTTATCCCCTGTTTCCCGCACTCTAAATGGTCCATCATAAGGCGGTCGCAACGGAGGGCAATGCGCGTCGTGTCTGACAAAAACAAACTCCGCATTTTTTAGAGCCTTAGGCACAAAAACGCGCGGAAAACTGTGGTGAACGGGGCCGGGAAGCATGCCCGCTTCTGCGTCACTCTGCAACCGCTGAGCCGGGAAACATTCTGGCGCAGGATTATCCGGGAGAAATTCCCCAGGCAGCCAGAGTGGCTGCGCAAAAACTAACTCAGCCGGGGAGGCTTCTAAATCCTCTTTAGGTGCAGAGCGCAACCCCAATAAAACCCATGGTAGTCTGTCCACCCAATTTGCATCCGTAAGCGACGCTCTGAGGGCCGCCTTCAATGACCTATGGAAACGTTCGCATAACCCATTAGCCTGCAGGTTGTATGCGGTAGTGCGGTGGATCGTTACACCCAGGCTGCGGGCCATCGCTGACCAAAAGCTCGGAAATAAATTGAGGACCTCTGTCGGACGTAATGTCCGACGGAACTCCAAAGCGCGCTACCCATGCCGTTAAAAACGCGCGCGCCACCTCCTCGGCTGTGGTTGATGACAGTGGGACCACTTCTGGCCAGCGCGTGGTGCAGTCTACCATTGTCAGAAGGTGTGTGCACCCCTGCAACGGCGGAAGGGGGCCTATGAGGTCCACGTGAACGTGGTCGAACCTCTTAGCCGGGATGTGAAACGGCTCCAAGGGAGCTTTCGTGTGCTTGTGAACCTTGGCTCGTTGGCAAGCCATGCAAGCTGCTGCCCACTCTCTAACTTGCTTGCGCAGGCTCGGCCATACAAATTTCTCTCCCACCATTTTGACCGACGCGCGCACCCCCGGGTGCGCCAGAGAATGAATCAAGTCAAAAACGCGGCGGCGCCACGCAGTCGTTACCACCGGACGCGGTCATCCCGTGGAGACATCGCAGATTAGGGGGGGCATACCATCTTGCAGCACCCTGTTCTCCAGCCTTAACCCTATTGGTCCAGACTGGAGCGCGCGCACGTCCGCGTCGCTAACCTGGTCCACGGCCATGGCTGCATAATCTAGCCCTATGCGGACTGCGGCAGCGCGCCCTTCCGCGTCGCTAGCCTGCTCCGCGGCCATGGTTGCATAATCTATCCCTACGCGGACTGGGGCCGCTATGGCGCGCGAGAGACAGTCTGCCACTACATTAAGTTTACCCGCTATGTGCTGAATATCGGTAGTAAACTCTGAGATTGCAGCCAGCTGCCTCTTCTGCCGGCCCGACCACGGTTCTGAAACCTTGGCCATCATGAAAGTCAGCGGCTTGTGGTCAACGAACGCGGTGAAACGGCGTCCTTCCAGCCAGAACTGGATGTGGCGAATGGTCAAGTGGAGAGCTAACAACTCCCTGTCGAATGCGCTGTATTTTCGCTCACTATCGCGCAAGGTCCTGCTGAAAAAGGCGAGCAGCTGCCAAGCCCCGGCCACCTGCTGCTCCACGACCGCCCCTATGGACACATCTGACGCGTCAGTAGTGAGCGCTATGCGGGCCGTTGGGTCTGGATGCGCTAACAACGCAGCGTTTGCCAGAGCTGTTTTGACTGCCGCGAATGCTTGCTCCCGCTCAGGAGACCATTCGATTTTGCTTGTGGGTTTTTGCTTTATAAGCGCGGCATACAATGGTTGCATGAGCTGCGCTGCGCGGGGGAGGAAACGGTTATAAAAATTTACCATTCCCAAAAACTCCTGTAACGCTTTGACCGTTTGTGGCTGGGGAAAATCTGTTACTGCGCGCACTTTGTCAGGCAGAGGAACCGCTCCTTCTGGAGAGACGCGATGCCCCAAAAAATCAATCTGCGTCGCCCCGAACTGACACTTCGCTGGGTTGATTATTAACCCGTGCTCCCCCAACCTCCGGAAAACTGCCATGAGGTGGTTTTCGTGTTTGTCTTCGGACGCGCTGGCTGCCAAGATGTCGTCCAGGTAGACGAACACGAAGGGGAGATCGCACAACACTGCGTCCATCATGCGTTGGAACGTCTGCGCAGCACCTTTAAGCCCGAACGGCATGCGCAAAAACTCGAAAAGGCCAAACGGAGTTATTACCGCTGTTGTGGGTATGTCCTCAGCGCGCACTGGGACCTGGTGGTAACCGCGTACCAAGTCTATCTTGGAAAAAATGCGCGCCCCCGCCAAATGAACGGAAAAATCTTGGATATGCGGGATTGGGTAGCGGTCGTGTGCTGTAGCGTTGTTCAACCTGCGGAAATCTCCGCAAGGACGCCACGAGCCGTCAGCTTTAGGGACCATGTGCAGCGGGGAAGACCATGGGCTTTTCGAACGCCTGATGATGCCCAACTTTTCCAGGTTGGCGAACTCCTCGCGCGCTATGGACAGTTTAGCTGCATCCAAGCGCTGAGCTTTTGTAAAAACGGGCGGTCCGGTGGTAGTAATAAAATGTTCCACTCCGTGTTTAGCGACAGCTGCTGAAAATGTGGGAACCGTGAGTGCTGGGAACTGAGTGAGTAGTAGGTGAAACTTACCACCTGCCGTTGCGACGTTGGCTTGTGCTGTGGGCGGGGTCACTCGGGCTACACAGGGAATAGAATAAAAAGAAAGCGCATTAACCAGGCGCCTATTAGCAAGATCAACCAACAAACCATGTGAGCACAGAAAATCAGCCCCTAACATATTGAAGCTCACTGCAGCTATAACAAAAGTCCACTCAAATGTACGGCCGTGTAGGGACAGAAGCAGAGTCTTCTCACCGAAGGTCTTAATCCTCGAGCCATTCGCTGCTGACGCTCCGTGACTTCCGGGACCCGCCAGCCGGTCAGCATATGTGGGCATGATGAAACTCACTTGGGAGCCTGTGTCCACGAGGAATTGCCTCCCCGAACGCGCGTCCGTCAAGTAGAGCAGCTTGTTCTCTTCCCCGAGGGCCGCGGCTGCTACCGACCCCCGGCCTTGGCATTTCCCGAGCTCTTGAACTGGCACGGTGGTATACATTTGCATGCCCTCTCTGCAAAGCGGCGATGGTAGAAACAGAGGTCGTCTCCTCCGCGATCCCTGGCCTTCGCCGCCGCCGTTGTCAGTGGGTCTGCTACTGCCGCCTCTGGCCCCCTGCTGTCTCGGGCCGTCGCGCCGAGCTCCGTCGCTGCTGCGGTGGTCGTGCACTGTCTGCTGGCGTTGAGAATCCGCTGTGCCTCCTGGGCCAGTGTGTGGAAGTCCCGCTGGGCCAATAACGGTGAACCGGCCAGGGTCGCTCTCGTGGCCGACGGGAGGGCTCTCAGGAAAATGTGGGTGAAGAGGAAGTCATCGCCGTCTGAGCTCCTCAGCCTCAGCATGTCCTCCATCAGGTCGACGGGCGTGCTCTCTCCCAAGTTGTTCAGAGCCAGGAGCCTCTCCGCTCTCTCCTGGATTGAGAGAGTGAAACGCTGGATGAGCGCAGCCTTCAACCCGCCGTATTTGTCGTCGGCTGGTGGGCGCTCCAAAAGGCTCTGCACATGTCGAGCCGTGCGGTTGTCGAGCTTGGCAATAACGTGGTAGAATTTTATGTCATCTACCCTTATCCCCCGGAGGGCGAACTGTGCTTCAACCAAGTGGAACCAGGAGCACGGGTTGTGTTGCCACAAGTCTGGTAGTTTGACTGTGGCTGCATTCACCTGGCTGGCTCCTGACGAGTCCGGCTCGGGGGAATTACTTCTGCTCATGATACGTCTTAGGGTCACCAGTGTGGAGAATGTGGAAGGACGAGGCTGAGTTTATTTCTCAAGTCAGATTTATTCACATTCTCCAACATCATCCAAACACAGAAAGAGAATGAATCCCCCAACATCTGTCCCTTTTATACCCAGGACATCAAAACACACAGTCACATGGTACTTAATCCCAGTAACAATGTAACTTCCTCCCGATCTTAACACCCCCACCTCCAGTCTCTGGTCGCTGGGCGAAATCCCCCACAGCTGTCTCTTTGCATGCCAAAGACTAGACTTTCACACCTTCGTGTTATCTCCAGAGCGGCCCAGTCCAGCGGCCCAGCGGCCCAGAGCGCTCTTTGTTTGTTTTTGTTTGTCAATTGTGTGTCTGCTTGCACTTATACCCGTGAAGAACTTTTAAATATCAGGACTTTCACCCCCACGGACCTCCTCCCAGTTTTTCTAGCCCCTGCCGCCGATCTGGTTTATTGTTTGGCTCGGAAAGTGAGACGGCGGAAGAGAGGAAGACGAGCGGGCGCTCTCGTGCGACTTCGCAGGAGAGGCTCGCGAACGGCGCTGCCTGGCATATTTCTGTCCAATACCAACTCTCTCTCTAACAAGGTGGATGAACTGAGACTGCTGATGCGTTTTAAGGACCTCGCCTCCTCAGCTGTCCTCTGCTTTACTGAGACCTGGCTCCGGGAAAATATACCGGACAGCGCGCTGCGCCTCGACGGCTTCCAGCTCTTCCGTGCTGATCGTGACACAGAGCTTTCCGGCAAGACCACAGGAGGCGGAGTCTGCTTCTACATCAACTGTAGCTGGTGCTCTGATGTAACGGTAATTTCCAAACACTGTTCTCCTGCCTTGGAATTTCTTGTTATCAATTGCAAGCCCTTCTATTCCCCGCGGGAGTTTGCTTCTTTTATAATGATCGCTGTGTACGCCCCTCCCGACGCGGACACACGCGAAGCTCAGCGCGTGCTCGCGGATCACATTCAACACACAGAGCGGAGTTTTCCAGACTCGCTGATTATTGTGGCTGGCGACTTTAATCAGTGCAATCTGAGCCACGATCTCCCCCGCTACAAACAGTTTATTAAATGCCCCACCAGAGGATTAAACACACTGGATCACTGTTACACCACAGTGAAAGACGCATATCGCGCTGTCCCTCGAGCTGCGCTGGGATTATCTGATCACGTGATGGTTCACCTCATTCCCACATACAGACAGAGATTGAAGCTCACTAAACCTGTTGTGAGCACTACGAAGATACGGACCAGTGATGCTGAGGAGAAGCTGGAAACGTGCATGGAAATATCTGACTGGGGCATGCTTAAAGGAGCCACGCATGATCTGGATGAGTACACGGACACTGTGAACTCATATATCCACTTTTGTGAAGAGAACATTCTTCCATCACGCACCAGGGTGAGTTACTCTAATGACAAACCCTGGTTCACAGCTAAGCTCAGACAGATCAGGAAGGAGAAGGAAGCAGCGCTGAAAAGTGGAGACAGGGACTGCTACAGGGAGGTTAAATATCGGTTTAACAGAGAGCTGAAGAGGGCTAAATCTGTGTACTCAGAGAGACTCCAGCAGCAGTTCACTGCTAATGATTCGGCTTCCGTGTGGAGAGGACTGAGGCAGATCACCAACTATCGGCCTCAGGCTCCTAAAGGTCAGGATGACAAAGCCCTTTGTCAGAGACTGTCCCAACACTATGCCCGTTTTGACACCTCGTCATCTGTGTCCAACTCCCCCCCTCCCTCCAGCTCCACAGCCTCCACATTCCCTACTTCATTTAAGGCACCCCCCCCCCTCCTCCCCCCCTCCCCTTATCATCAGTGAGCAGGATGTGCTCAAACAGTTCTCCAGACTGAACCCGCGCAAGGCCCCCGGCCCAGACGGCGTGTCTCCCTCCACCCTGAGACTCTGTGCGAAACAGCTGGCTCCTGTATTCACAGACATTTTTAACACCTCCCTTAAGTTATGCCACGTGCCATCCTGCCTCAAATCCTCCACCATCATCCCTGTCCCCAAGAAGCCACGGATCACTGGACTTAATGACTACAGACCTGTAGCGCTCACCTCTGTAGTCATGAAGTCCTTTGAGCGCCTGGTCCTGTCCCACCTCAAGTCCATCACCACCCCTCTCCTGGACCCGCTGCAGTTTGCCTACCGAGCCAACAGGTCTGTAGACGATGCAGTCAACCTGGCCCTCCACTCCATCCTGCAGCACCTGGACTCCCCGGGAACCTACGCCAGGATCCTGTTTGTGGACTTCAGCTCCGCATTCAACACCATCCGCCCCGCTCTGCTCCGGGACAAGCTGTCCCTGCTCAACGTGCCTGACTCCCTCTGCAGGTGGATCATCGACTTCCTGACGGACCGGAGGCAGCATGTGCGGCTGGGAAAGACTGTCTCAGACTATACTAGCATCAGCACCGGATCACCCCAGGGCTGTGTACTTTCCCCCCTACTCTTCTCCCTTTACACCAACTCCTGCACCTCCAGCCACCAGTCTGTCAAGTTGATCAAGTTTGCGGACGACACCACCCTCATCGGGCTCATCTCCAACGGCGACGAGTCCGCCTACAGGAGAGAGGTGGCCCAGCTGGCGTCCTGGTGCAGCAATAACAACCTGCAGCTGAACGCTCTGAAGACAGTGGAGATGATTGTAGACTTCAGGAAAGTCACTACTCCTCTGCCCCCCCTCACCCTCTCAGGCTCTCCCATCACCACTGCTGATTCCTTCCGCTTCCTAGGCACTACCATCACCAGGGACCTCAAATGGGAGCTGACCATCAGCTCACTCATCAAAAAAGCCCAGCAGAGGATGTTCTTCCTGCGGCAGCTGAGGAAGCTCAAGCTACCCACCAAGATGTTAGTGCAGTTCTACACAGCCATCATCGAGTCCATCCTCACCACCTCCATAACCGTGTGGTACGCAGGAGCCACTGCCAGGGACAGACTAAGGCTGCAGCGCGTCGTGCGCACTGCTGAGAAGGTGATCGGCTGCAAGCTCCCATCTCTCCAGGATCTGTACATCTCCAGGACCCGGAGGCGTGCTGGCCGGATCATAGCCGATCCCTCACACCCTGGTCACGTACTGTTTGCCCCCCTCCCCTCTGGTAGAAGACTTCGGTCCATCCAGACTAAAACCTCCCGTCACATGAACAGCTTCTTCCCCTCTGCCATTAGACTGCTGAACACTAAGTGACTTATTGACTCTCGTGCACCATGTACAGCAGCTCAACCAGACTCATGTCAATCATCACTGTTTTCTTCCTGCATTACCGACTGCACTATATAGTTCTCCACAGTATCTGCTGCTGGCTAATATATATTTTAACTGTTGACCAGTATCACTTAATCTTATCCTACACTTTATTACATGTATAGTTTATTTCTCTTATCTTATCATGTTTAATGTTGCAGCATTGTACCGAGACAAATTCCTAGTTTGTGTACTACATGAACAATGGCAATAAACCTGATTCTGATTCTGATTCTGATTCTGATTCTGATTCCTTTGTTCCGTCTCAGATGTGAAGCCTAAGGTGGTATACGTATGAATCATGCAGTGGTATACATATGTGCATATATGTGCTCCACAATATATATATATATATGTGTGTGTGTGTGTGTGTGTGTGTGTGTGTGCATATATACATATACATACACACATATACATACATATATACACACACACACACACATATACATATACATCCACACACACACACATATATATAAACACACATAGTTCATCTGGAAAGTATTCACAGCGCTTCACTTTTTACACATTTTGTTATGTTACAACCTTATTCCAAAATGGATTAAATTCATTTTTTTCTTCAAAATTCTACACACTTTTTCTTCTTTCGGCTGCTCCCTTTAGGGGTCTCTACAGCGGCTCATCTGCCTCCATCTCACCCTATCCCTTGCATCTTCCTCTGTAACACCGACCCTCTCCATGCCCTCCCTCACCACATCCATGAGTCTTCTCTATGGTCATATTCTTGTCCTCCTGCCTGGCAGCTCCATCTTCAGCATCCTTTGTCCAATATATCGACTTTCCCTCATCTGCACATGTCCAAACCATCTCAACCTTGCCTCTCTTACTTTGTCTCCAAACCGCTCAACCTGACCTGTCCCTCTGATATATTCATTTCTAATTCAGACCCTCCTAGTCACTCCCAATGAAAATTATAGCATCTTCAACTCTGCTACCTCCAGCTCCACCTCCTGTCTTTTTGTCAGCACCACCATCTCCAAACCATACGTGGTTTGGAGATGCATGGTTTGGAGATGGTGCAGGTCTCATTACCATCTTGTAAATCACCCCAACACTCTTCTTCACCTCTTCTGTGCATTTTCCATTGCTTTGGATGGTTGACCCCAGGTATTTAAACTCATCTACTTTCACTGCCTCTACTCCTTGCATCTGATATGATGCTTGACCCAGGAGACAGACGACAGACACGAGTAGGACAGTTAACAATTATTTATTAACTCAAAGTGTTGTGTTGGTGTGTGCATGTGAGGGTGAGTGGGATGCTGAAGGAGTGCTGGAGCTGAGCGAGTCCCGCTGCGACCTGGCAACCCTAGGAACACAAAGCACAGGTGTTAATACTGTTCGCAGCTGAGAGGTGTAACAATGACTGCTGCTTACTTGCAGGTGTCGCCAGGAGACTCTTGCTGGCTCCGGGAGTGAGTGGTGGAAGGTGAGCGGGAGACTTGGCGTCGTGATGAGGTGGAGAGGATCCGAGGAGGAGGATGCGAAGCCCCGCTGCTTCGGGGGATAGGTCCGCCGCCAGGGAGGTCCACCTGTGCACAGGGGAGAATATTTTGGCAAGGTTAGGATGAATGTGGCTTACGTGACGAGGCTTGATGCGCTGGAGCTCTTATTCGAGGTCGAGGGCATGGAGCGTTGCGTAGTGGTGATGACAGACGACTCCGTGATGTGCTGTCAGTGGATCTGGCTTTTATGGCCTTCTGGGGATTGGAAGCAGGTGTGTGCACAGCCGGGGCTGATGACGGCCCAGCGGCCGCCATGACAGTACTCCCCCCTCTAGAGGTGCCTCCAGGCACCTGCCCCATCCTACCTGGATGCGCCCGATGGAAGTCGCGGATGAGCTGTTTGTCGAGGATCAACGCCGGGCGAATCCAGAAACGGTGTTCAGGACCGAATCCCTCCCAGTCCACCAGGTACTGAAGACCCCGGCCCCGCCTGCGGACATCCAAGATGGCAGTGACCCCCCAAGCCGGGTGGCCATCGATCAACCTCGGAGGGGGGGACGTCGCGGGGGGCGGGCACAGGGGGTCAGAGATGTAGGGCTTCACCTGGGAGACATGAATAGTGGGGCAGATGCGCATGGAAGGGGGGAGAGCTAGGCGCACAGCCACTGGGTTGACAATACGAGAGATAACAAAGGGACCGATAAAACGCTTGGTTAATTTGCGTTTTTCGGCCAGTACATTAATATTCTTTGTGGAAAGCCAGACCTGTTGACCCACCTTATAATCCGGGGCCGGTCTCCTTTGACGGTTGGCTACCTGAATGTTGCGCTCTGTGGTTCTGAGAAGGGCTCTGCGGGTGATGGTCCAAATCCGACAACAGCGCCTAGCGTGAGCCTGAACAGAGGGGACAGCCACCTCCTTCTCCTCCTCCGGGAACAGCGGTGGATCATACCCCAACGATGACTTAAACGGGGACATCCCAGTTGCCGAAGACACCGTGGAGTTATGTGCATACTCAATCCAAGGCAGGAACGCACTCCAGGAGGAGGAGCATGAAGATATAACACAACGGAGCGCGGCCTCCAGCTTCTGATTAGCTCGCTCACACTGGCCATTGCTCTGTGGATGATATACCGAGGAGAGACTCGCCGTGGCCCCCAACACCAATCAAAACGCCTTCCAGACCTGGGAGACGAATTGAGGACCCCAGTCCGAAACAATATCCGAAGGGATGCCATGAAGGCGGACCACATGCTGCACCAGGAGATCAGCCGTCTCCCGAGCCGAAGGCAACCCACGGAGGGGCACAAAATGGGCTGCCTTGGAGAAGCGGTCCACCATGGTCAGGATCGAGGTGAAGTGGTCAGAAGGGGGCAGGCCCATCACGAAGTCCAAAGCCACATGAGACCAGGGGCGGGAAGGGATCGGCAGGGGATGGAGAAGACCCGCCGGGGAGGAAGATGAAGATTTCCCGGTGGCGCACTAGGCGCAGGCCCGGACGTAGCTGGTGACATCCTTCCTCAACCCTGGCCACCAAAAGGCTCTCTGGAGCAAGGCGATGGTATGGGCGATCCCAGGACGGCACGCCAGCTTGGAGGCATGGGCCCACTGGATGACCTCACTCCTGGCAGAGGTGGGAACGAACAGTCGCCCCCCCGCCCCCCCCCCCCCCTCAGGTCGGGCTCACCCTCCTGAGCCCTCCTGATTCTGTCCCGGATCTCCCACACGAGGGCACCCAGAACACAGGATGAAGGCAGGATGCTCTCCACCTGATCTTCGGCCGTCTCCGCCTCGAACTGCCTAGAGAGGGCGTCTGGCTTCACGTTCTTGCTCCCAGGTCGATAGGTGATTGTGAAATCAAAACGTCCAAAAAAAAGAGGGACCAGCGGGCCTGGCGGGAGTTCAGCCGTTTGGCCGTCCGAAGATATTCTAAGTTCTTATGATCCGTCCAGACGACAAACGGCTGGGCAGCCCCCTCCAGCCAGTGCCTCCACTCTTCTAGGGCGAGCTTGACCACCAACAACTCCCTATCGCCAATGCTGTAGTTCCTCTCAGCGGGTTGCAGGCGGCGAGAGAAGAAGGCACATGGACGAATCACTCCATCCACAGGCGAGCGTTGCGAAAGAACCGCCCCGACTCCAGAATCCGAGGCGTCCACTTCCACCAAGCACTGAAGGTCCGTGTCCACCTGGGTCAAGTCGCAGGATAAGATAAGATAAGCCTTTATTAGTCCCACAATGGGGAAATGCCAGGATTGCAACAGCACAGGGACCGTAGCAGCCTCCTCGCTCCAACAGAAGGGGGTCTTGGGGGACGTGAGGCTGGTCAGGGGCCAGGCAATAATCCCAAAATTGGGCACAAAATGACGGTAGAAGTTGGCAAAACCCGAAAACCCCTGCAGCTGTTTCCTGGAAGTGGGGGTGGGCCAGTCCACTACTGCCTTAACCTTGGCCGGGTCAGGGAGCACCTGATTATGTGCTATCACAAACCCCAAGAATGACGTCGACCTGGTATGAAATTCACACTTCTCGGCCTTGACAAATAACTGGTTCTCCAGGAGGTGCTGAAGGACCCGTCTGACGTGCACCTGGTGCTCCTCCAACGTCCGCAAAAAGATAAGGATGTCATCCAGGTATACAAGCACGAAGGAGTTCAGGAAATCTCGGAGGACGTCATTAATTAGGCGCTGGAAGATGGCCGGCGCGTTGGTTAACCCAAGCGGCATCACTAGGTATTCGAAGTGGCCGCTTGGGGTCCGGAAGCCCGTCTTCCACTCATCGCCCTCCTTGATACGCACCAGGTGATAGGCGTTACGAAGGTCCAGTTTAGTGAACCATGATGCCCCCCGGAGAGAGTCAAAGGCCGAGTTCATCAGGGGCAGCGTGTACTTGTCCTTGATGGTTATATCGTTGAGCCCCCGGAAATCAATGCAGGGATGTAGAGAGCCATCCTTCTTCCCCACGAAAAAAAATCCAGCCCCCACCGCAGATGAAGATGGTCGGATGATTCCAGAGCTGAGGGACTCCTTAATATAAGTGTCCATGGCTTCACGCTCCGGGGCTGAGAGACTGTATAACCGGCTTGCTGGGAGCGGGGCCCCAACCCGGAGATTGATCGCGCAGTCATAAGGGCGGTGGGGGGTGAAGGTACAGCGCCCGTGACTTGTTAAACACGGCTCCCAGATCGTGGTAGATCTCTGGTACCTTGGACAGGTCCGGGGACGGTGACGTGGGAGGAGTCATTGACACTGAGGGAGCACACGCTGCAGACTGGAGGCAGGCGCTGAGGCAGAAGGAGCTCCAAGCGGTGATACTTCCTGCCTGCCAGTCGAATGTGGGGTTATGTAACCGTAGCCATGGGTACCTCAGGATAACAGGAGAGGTGGAGGTGGGCAGCACCAGAAACCGAATATCCTCCCGATGGTTCCCTGAAGCAATCACCGACACGGGGCCCGTCTGGTGGGAGACAGCGGTTAGCTGGGCCTTTGACAGGGTGATGAGATTGACAGGAGGGCTAAGGGGTTGACAGCTGAGGCCCAGGCGGGTTGCCAGGTCACCTGAAATAAAGCTTTGCTCAGCTCCGGAGTCAATGAGGGCATGTGTGGTATGTTCTCTGTGTTTGTAAATAAGTCTGATGGGGACAAGACAACTGGTGAGGGGTTTTGCCTGATCTACATCCGTGAGTCCCCCTACTGTGACCCACGGACCTCCCCTTTTACCCGATTAGTGCACTCAGCTACCTCGTGGGACTCACTACCGCAGTAGAAACACAGCCCTAAATCCCTCCGGCGCTGTCTCTCAGCCGCCGAAACTCCCAATCGCCCGATAATCATCTCCTCCTGCCCCGGAAGTTCCTCCAATGGGGGCAGAGCCAACAAAGGGGAACGAGAGGAGCGAGGGCGTGGCTTGACCGAGCGACAGGCAGCCCTTCGCTTGGCTGCCCGCTTCTTCAGTCTATTATCTAAACTAATAGTGAGGGAGATCAATTCGCTTTAACAATCTGGCTTGTCCCGCGTCGCTAGCTCGTCCCTTAGCTCAGAACTAAGACTACGGACAAAAATGCTACAGAGTGAGGGATCCCCCCACCCACCTCTGCAGCTAACACCCGGAAGTCCACAGCAAAATCGGCCGCAGATCTACTGCCCTGCCGAAGGTTTAACAAGCGGTCAGTTACCACTGCATCCCTATTGGTGTGATCAAAAACCTCA
Organism: Pholidichthys leucotaenia; assembly: GCA_020510985.1. Lineage (NCBI taxonomy): Eukaryota > Metazoa > Chordata > Actinopteri > Cichliformes > Pholidichthyidae > Pholidichthys > Pholidichthys leucotaenia. Next base: position 98,192,396 of record CM035843.1, read on the forward strand.
GCAAAATCGGCTACAAATTGTTGGTAGGTTAAGGTGGCATAACTGGGCTGAACCATAACCGCATACGCCCAAGCTAGCGCTCTACCCTCGAGTGGGTTGGAAATATACCCAATCTTGCTGTGGTCAGAGGGAAAATCTTCCGGGACAGGGTGAAAAACCGTCTCGCACTGGAGCAAAAAACCCCGCGCCTCCCCGAGTTTCCCGCTGAAGCGAGCGGGGGTAGGCACGGGGGTGAGGTGAGGTAAGGGAGGCTGAAGCACCTGGCTAGCAGGAGGATTAGCTGGGGCAGGTGGTGCCCCGGCAACCGGGGGAAACGCCTGGTGACCCTCCAAGCGATCCAGCTGGCTATGAATCTGAGTTAATTGATTTAATATAACTGTCTGTTGGTGGGCAATTAAGTCTACTCGGGCGCTAAGAGTGTTAAGACGGCGCGTCAGTGCGCTGTCTGCTGGGTCGTCTTGACGGAGTCGTACTGACATGATGCTTGACCCAGGAGACAGATGACAGACAAGAGTAGGACAGTTAACAATTATTTATTAACTCAAAGTGTTGTGTTGGTGTGTGCATGTGAGGGTGAGTGTGATGCTGAAGGAGTGCTGGAGCTGAGCGAGTCCCGCTGTGACCTGGCAACCCTAGGAACACAAAGCACAGGTGTTAATACTGTTCGCAGCTGAGAGGTGTAACAATGACTGCTGCTTAGTTGCAGGTGTCGCCAGGAGACTCTTGCTGGCTCCAGGAGTGAGTGGTGGAAGGGGAGCGGGAGACTTGGCATCGTGATGAGGTGGAGAGGATCCGAGGAGGAGGAGGCAAAGCCCCGCTGCTTCGAGGGATAGGTCCGCCGCCAGGGAGGTCCACCTGTGCACAGGGGAGAATACTTTGGCAAGGTAAGGATGAATGTGGCTTACGTGACGAGGCTTGATGCACTGGGGCTCTGATTCGAGGTCGAGGGCATGGAGCGTTACGCAGTGGTGATGACAGACGACTCCATGCTGTGCTGTCAGTGGATCTGGCTTTTATGGCCTGCTGGGGATTGGAAGCAGGTGTGTGCGCAGCCAGAGCTGATGACGGCCCAGCGGCCGCCATGACAGCATCTTCACCATTAAACCTGCCTCCCTCTCATTCACACTCATGTATTGTGTCTTACGTTTACCGACTCACATTCCTCTTCTCTCCAGAGCGTACCTCCACCTCTCCAGGTTCTCTTCCACCTGCTCCCTATTGTCACTGCAGATCACAATGTCATCTGCAAACATCGTGGTCCACGGAGACTCCTTCCTGACCTCATCTGTCAGCCTGTCCATCACATTGCAAACAAGAAGGGGCTCAGAGTCGATCGCTGATGTAATCCCACCTCCACCTTGAATCCATCCATCACTCCTACAGCGCACCTCACCACTGTCTTGCTGTCCTCATACATGTCCTGCACCACCCTCATATACTTCTCTGCCATTCCTGACTTCCTCATACAGTACCAAACTTTCTCTCTTGGCACTCTATCGTACGCTTTCTCTAGATCCACAAAGACACAGTGCAACTCCTTCTGACCTTCTCTATACTTCTCCAGCAGCACTTTGAAATTAAACATTGCATCTGTAGTACTCTTTCTTGGCATGAAACCGTACTGCTGCTCACTGATTGTCACCTCTCCTCTTAACCTGGCTTCAACAACTCTTTCCCATATCTTCATAGTGTGGCTGATCAACTTTATGCCTCTGTAGTTACTACAACTCTGAGCATCACCTTTGTTCTTGAAAATTGGTGCCAAAACACTTCTTCTCCACTCCTCAGGCATCCTCTCACTCTCCAAGACTGTGTTAAACAATCTGGTTAAAAATTCCACTGCCATTTCCCCTAAATATCTCCATACCTCCACAGGTAATGCCATTTGGACCAGCCACCTTTCCATTCTTCATCCTCTTCAAAGCTGCCTTCACTTCCACCTTGCTAATCCTCGGGACTTCCTTGTTCACGTCTTTCCTTCATCCATCCTCCTCTCTGTTTTTCTTTATTCATCAACTCTTCAAAGTACTCCTTCCATCTTCTCAACACACTTTCGTCATTTTTTAAAGTCCTCGGACGGTGACATTTTTTTATTGAACCAATAAACTGATTGTATGAAAATATTCCATTCTGGCCATTCCCGTGATTTAATATGTGTCACCAGCCTCCATAAATGACTTTATTTGGTAATAGCCCATCTTTCACTTAGTGATGCTGCAGTACCGCCATCTGTCGATAGGGGCAGGCAGCAGTGACGTCAGCTCAGGAAGAAGTGAGGGTGATATTGCCTGCCTGTGCTGTGAGCCTCATCAGAGAAACATTCCCATCGGATCACTACAAGGGATTTTGCCTACCAAGATTAGATTTGTGAAAAATGATATTTAAATAAAGTTTTGTAAAATCATATATTGAGTTTATTAATGTTCATGTCAATTTTATAATTCTAATATTTCAGCATTCATCAAAGTCGCATGTCATATACATTTGAATAATTTTTCTACCATTTTATGGTATAAAATGCGGGTTCAATTCGGCACTCAATGTGGCGGGAACTCTGGCTTGTACATAGTGCCACTGCTCCCATAAGTGGGTTGGATCAGCCAAGGTTTTGTTGAACAGAGTATTCATCAGATCATCCACATATTCTGAAAAAAAATATATTCAATAAAAATTAGACATCCATTTGACTACAGTATGAAATACAAATTTGACCCAAATTAACATAATTTGATAAAAGCTATGAAATGTGAAAGTTGAATGAAGACCAACCCTCCACCCACTGTAAATATCATATACAAGCCTAGAAAATGATACTAATATTTCTTATACTCACGGAAAGTTGGATTAACTTTCTTTGCTTGCAGTTTATATCCGCCTTTTTTGAATTTTGGGTACCTGATGATGAAGACCGGCTCACATCACGATTCTGTGCCTGCTTGCGGCCTGCATTTTCATTAAAGTGCATTGCAGCTAAACAAAGTCTGTAATTAGAATATTATCACAATGATTTATTTTTGGACATATAAGTGATCTATCAGCAGAAACTCTATGTAATTGGCACTGTTATTGTCATGACGGCTACTGGGCCGTCATCCCGCTCATCAGCTCCAGCTGCGCACAGACCAACAGGTGTTAATCAGCGGCTCTTAAAAGCCAGCGTCATTGACAGCCCGGCACGGAGTCGTCTGTCTTCCTCGACTGAGTGTGAGCCAGAGCTTCGTTTTACAGCCAAGTCAAGAACGCCATGACAAGACCTACCACGTAAGAAGACTATTTGCTTTTCTACGCCTAATCTTTACCCCTGTGCACAGGTGGACCTCCCAGGCGGCGGACCGGTATCTCCAACGGACGGAGAATTACCCTCTCCCTTCCGGAGCTCCTCCTGGCCTTCGCTAATTCAGGAATTCTCTCCACTGCAGCTGCAGGTACTGTCGCTCCCTCTGTCATAGGAGTCATTGTCACCACGGTTACGGACATTGTCACTGTCACGGCTACGGGAACAACGTCACAGCTGTCAGTGCAGTCATTGCTCTCGCCACGAACTCCACCACGGTTACTGGAGTTATCACCGTCACAACTTCAAGCACCAGAACCACCACAGCTCACGGACATCGGGGAACAGCCAGATACAGTCAGAGACAACCTCAAGTAAGCTGCACACCTGCACTTGTCCTTTTGTGCTGAACAGCCTTAACGGTTTCTGCTTGTGTGTTCTAGGGTTGCCATGTCGTCTTCTGTATCGCTCAGCTCTGGTGACCAGGCTGCTATATCTGCACTCACACTTGACAATAAAGAATAACTATTTTGTATGTGTCTGTGTCTGTCTCTTGGGTCCTGAAACATGTCAGTTATTATAATTGCATTTCATATTTTTGGTCACATAGTGCATCTCCTCACCTTGTCAACATTCCAAGGAATGAGAAGTGTACACTCTTTGGTGCAAAATGAATAATCAGACTGTGGAAAGCCTCCACATTTGAAGTTTGCTGCCCTGGACTCAGCTTTCGCACATCCCTGAGGACCCGTGTTTTGTTGATCATAACTTATTCACAGCCCTTTGTGCCTGAAATAAATTGTAGGTGTGAGATATGTCACCAAAAATGATGAAAATCAATGGGATAATTTTTATATATATATAATACATGCACTGTTTCATTGTGTGAAACTGTTTTTTGTGTTAGGTTGCAGTCTCTCAGGAGCTGGGGGATCGTATGTAGTGCTCGCATCTTTGTACTGGTTGATGCGCAGGCAGCAGAGCAGCGCGCCGTTCAGCCGGAAAAAGCAGAGGACAAGGGTAACGGGCACCACACCAAGACAGGGATAATCGGTGATAATGTTGCTTACTTGCAGGGGCAGGTGGCTGGCGTCGGCAGCTGACGAGGCGCAGGTGTGCGCGCAGCTGGAGCCGCGAGTCGTGACACAAATTGCATCTTATTCTCGAAATCGCTGTCAACGAAATGTCTACTGCACATGTTGAGTGATTTACCGACATCATTCCAATTTTTTCGCGTTTTCTGAACGAATTTCACCCATGCCGTTCTGATTTTCCCAGGGACGGGAAATTCATAAACACTCACCGCATGCTCCTCTGATATACCGTCGCACCCATAGACAACACAACGCCAAACCATAATTAATTTGATTACTGAAATCCTAATCTTAATAAATAATCTATTTGTAATCCACAAGTACTCCGAGAAATATCCGTAATCGCCGATTTTAAAATGTAAACAAGCAATGTCCGCCGAGCGTGTGCGTGTCTCTCCCTGAAATTACGTCACACAGTCAGTGGCCATCTTAGCCGCTGATCGCTTGGCTGAGTCATACAGCTCTCAAGGACAGCATACTTCAAGAGCGCATTGTCACCTTATGCGACATTTATTGACACCAAAACATGTGCGGTTCAAATTAGCTCGTCTCACACAAAAATTTAAGATATGATTTAGCGATATTGAATTTTCGTCCGGCCGACGCCTTTAATACATTACCATTTCTGTCCTTAATCAACCTAACCTGCTGTACATCCTTTCCAGCTCAATCTCTCTGTCTAGCCAGTCGATACATCTCCTTTTCTCCTTCCTTAGTGTTTAGCGTCTCATACAACTCACTATATGTGTTATCTTTTGCCACCTCTCTCTTTGCTATGTGCCTAGATTCCAAATATTCCTGTCTTCTTTCTTCATCTCCCTGACTATCCCACTTTTTCTTTGCTAACATCTTCCATTCCTGTACCTCCTCATTCCACCACCAAGTCTCCTTGTTTTCCTTCCTCTGTCCAGAGGATACACCCCATACCTTTCTATCTGTTTCCCTCAAAACTTTTGCTGTACTTTCCCAGTCATCTGCTAATTCTTCCCTACCACCCAGAGCCTGTATCAACTCCTTCTTGAACTCTGCGTGACCTTCTTCCTTCTGTAACTTCCCCCACTTAATCTTTGGCTCTGTCTTCACTGTTTTCCTCTTCTTGCTTTGCATTGTCATCCTACAGACTACCATCGATGTTGTCTAGCTATATTCTTCCCTGTCACCACCTTGCAGTCTCCTATCGCTTTCCGATATCTCCTTCTGCATAAGATGTAGTCCACCTGTGTGCACCTTCCTCCACTCTTGTAAGTCACCCTATGATCCCCTCTCTTCTTGAAGTATGTGTTCACCACAGCCATTTCCACCGTTTTAGCAAAATCCACAACCATCTGTCCTTCCACATGTCTCTCCTTAAGACCATACCTACCCAGGACCTCCTCCTCTCCTTTAACTGCCCAGATTAAATGGACGGGTTGCGCGCCCCCAGTGGCACAGCGCAGCAACTGCTCCAGTCAACTTATTGACGTCCCCCGCCTATACTGAGAATTTGTACTAATCTGTATTGATCTGACAGTATAGAAGGTGGCAGACACGTGCCGAAGGAATCATGGCTGACATGGAATACAGCAGAGAAGAAGAAATCCTCATTATTATTCTTCCTTTTTCCGCTTTGAGCTTACAGCACCAATGTGGATGCCTTCATGATCGGTCATCGCGGCAGCGATGATGACTGAAAGTGCATGAAACGGGGAAAATAGCCACGTAATACAAACGAAATTTACATGGGATAATCATAAGAGTTTGTAGATGTGGAAGCGGGTGTAAATTACTAAGTAAATGCGATACATTGACCACGATGGATGAAGAAATGAGCTCCCATTACCAAGATGGCGGCACCCGTAAGCAGCTGGATTCCCACAGGAAAAATGCACCAAACAATTCAATTCAATTCAATTCAACTTTATTTATATAGCGCCATTTCACAACCACAGTCATCTCATAGCACTTACAACTGTAGGGGAAACCCCCACAATTGCAGAAAGACCCCAGCAATCAGGCAATCCCCTATGAGCAAGCGCTTAGCGACGGTGGAGAGGAAAAATTCCCTTTTAACAGGAAGAAACCTCCAGCAGAACCAGGCTCAGGGAGGGGCAGTCATCTGCTGTGACTGGCTGGGGGGTGAGGGGATAGAGAAGATGAAAAGAACAGACATGTAGAGAGCAAACAACATGATGGGGACTCAATCTATGGGAGAGAACAAACAGATGTTAATGACCAGCAAAAAAAAATATTTCATTGAGAGTGAAGAAAGGAGTGAAGCCCAGTGCAATTATTGGAGGTCCCCCGGCTGTCTAAACCTAGTAGCAGCATAACCAAGGGAGGGCTCAGAAACACATGATCCCTCCCTAATTGTAGGCTATATCAAAAAGGAAGGTTTTAACCCTATTCTTAAAAACAGAGATCGAGTCTGACTCCCGATTCCAGATTGGCAGCTGGTTCCACAAGAGAGGAGCTTGATAACTGAAGGCTCTGCCCCCCCATTGTACTTTTGGAGATTCTAGGTATTACAAGTAATCCAGCATTTTGGGAGTGTAGTGCTCTGTTAGGATAATAGGGTAATATCAGATCTTTTAAATAAAAAGGGGCCTGATTGTTTAGCACTTTAAAAGTGAGAAGAAGGATTTTAAACTTAATTCTAAACTCTATGGGAAGCCAATGAAGGGAGGCCAGAACCGGAGAGATATGATCTCTCATTCTAGTACCTGTTAAAACTCTTGCAGCTGCATTTTGGATCATATCTCAGAAAAAATAGCTTTGTAATACAAACAAAATTTACGTGGGATAATCATAAGGGTTTGTAGATGTGTAAGTGGGTGTAAATTACTAAGTAAACACGAAACATCGGCAACGATGGACGAAAACGGACCAGTCACGTGGGCGAGCAAGCCCCTCCACCCAGCAACAGGTAAGAGAAATATATGTTTTTTTGACATTTTGTTGATTTTCTAGTTCATATACTTTGAAGATTAGATAAAAACATACCCCTGTAAACAAATCGGCATAAACAAAAAACGGACCATTCTTTGTGTAAATGTGTCCAAAGTCCAGTTTTGACTGAGTTATGCAATTTATATAGCTGCTGCGACATTATGCAAATTAGATGCATAAATTTATTCCTATCTGATACTTTGGATCATATTCTACATCTTTCTAATTGACAATAAGCCATTATCTCTTGTAATTTTCAAGTTATTTCCTTGGAAATTTGAACTATTTTATTGACAAAAACTTTTCACCACTCTTGAACACTAGTGGCCTTGCATTGCCCCAGGTTCCACGTGGCACCTAGGGCAATTAGAGGGTTAAAGTCTGCTCCAATCACCACTCTCTCCCCCCTGGGAACACTCCCTACCACTTCATCTAACTTACTCCAGAATTCCTCTTTCTCTTCTACCTGACATCTAACTTGTGTGACATATGCACTGATAACATCACACCTTTGACTTCTAGCTTCAAACTCATGATTCTGTCCGACTCCCTCTTTATGTCCTGAATACTCTTCACATACTCTTCCTTCGAGATTACTCCTACTCCATTTTTCTTCGTATCTACACCATGGTGGAACAGTTTAAATTCACCATCAATACTCCTAGCCTTGCTTCCCTTCCATCCGGTTTCTTGAACACACAGTATATCTTTCTTCTCTCCATCATATCAGCCAACTCTCTGTCTTTACCAGTCATAGTCCCTACATTTAAAGTCCCTACTCTCACTTGCACACTTCTGCATTTCCTTTTCCCTCTCTCCCTCTTAACACACCTTCCCCCTCTCCTCCTCCTCCTCCTCCTCGATCTTTAACCAACAGGAGCCCAAGTTCCACCAAAACCCTGTCAGTTAACAGCACCAGTGGCAGTCATTGTTAACCCTGGCCTCGACCGATCTGGTATGAAAGTCTCATTCGTCATGATCCACATGTTTGATTTGGCAAAGGTTTTACATCGGCTGCCCTTCCTGACACAACCCTCTCCATTTACCCGGGCTTGGGACCGGCACTAGGAGTACACTGGCTTGTGCATCCCCTGTGGCTGGGCTTCAAAATTCTACACACAATACCCCATAATGACAATATGAAAAAAGGTGGGGAGGAGGGGGTAGATTTTTGCAGATTTATTAGAAATAAAAAACTAAAAAATCACATGTACAGTATTCACAGCTTTTGCCATGAAACTCAAAATTGAGCTCAGGTGCATCCTGTTTCCACTGATCATCCTTGAGATGTTTCTACAGCTTAATTAAAGTCCACCTGTGGTAAATTCAGTTGATTGGACATGATTTGGAAAGGCACACACCTGTCTATATAAGGTCCAACAGTGCATGTCAGAGCACAAACCAAGCATGAAGTCAAAGGAATTGTCTGTAGACCTCTGAGACAGGATTGTCTCCATCCATCCATCCATCCATCCATCCATCTTCTAGCGCTTTTCCGGAGGCCCGGGTCGCGGAGGCAGCAGTTCAAGCAGAGAAGCCGAGATTTCCCTCTCCCCAGCCACCTGCTCCAGCTCTTCAGAGAGGATACCAAGGCGTTCCCAGACCAGCTGGGAGACATAGTCTCTCCACCGAGTTCTGGGTCTGCCCCAGGGTCTCCTCCCAGTGGGACGTGCCCGAAACACCTCAAGTGGGAGGCGTCCAGGAGGCATCCTAATCAGATGTCCATACCACCTCAACTGACTCCTCTCAATGTGGAGGAGCAGCGATTCTACTCTGACCCTCTCCCGGATGACTGAGCTTCTCACCCTGTCTCTGAGGGTGAGTCCAGCAATCCTACAGAGAAAGCTTATTTCAGCCGCTTGTATCTGGATCGTGGATACAAGGATTCTCTCAAGGCACAAATCTGGGGAAGAGTACAGAAAAATTTCTGCTGCTTTGAAAGTCCCAATGAGCACAGTTGCCTCCATAATCCGTAAATGGAAGAAGTTCGGAACCACCAGGACTTTTCCTAGAGCTGGCCAACCGTCTAAACTGAGTGATCGAGGAAGAAGGGCCTTGGTCAGGGAGGTGACCAAGAACCAGATGGCCACTCTGTCAGAGCTCCAGCGTTCCTCTGTGGAGAGAGGACAACCTTCCAGAAGGACAACCATCTCTGCAGCAATCCACCAATCAGGCCTGTATGGTAGAGTGGCACGACAGAAGCCACTCCTTAGTAAAAGGCACATGGCAGCCCACCTGGAGTTTGCCAAAAGGCACCTGAAGGACTCTTAGACCATGAAAAACAAAATTATCTGGTGTGATGAGACAAAGATTGAACTCTTTGGTGTGAATGCCAGGTGTCATGTTTGGAGGAAACCAGGCATCGCTCATCACCAGGCCAACACCATCCCTACAGTGAAGCATGATGGTGGGAGCATCATGCTGTGGGGATGTTTTTCAGTGGCAGGAACTGGGAGACTAGTCAGGATAGAGGGAAAGATGAATGCAGCAATGTACAGAGACATCTTGGATGAAAGCCTGCTCCAGAGCGCTCTTGATGTCAGACTGGAGCAACGATTCATCTTTTAGCAGGACAACAACCCTAAGCACCCAGCCAAGATATCAAAGGAGTGGCTTCAGAACAACTCTGTCCTTGAGTGGCCTAGCCAGAGCCCAGACTTGAATCCAGTTGAACATCTCTGGAGAGATTTGAAAATGGCTGTGCAGCAACGCTTCCCATCCAACCTGATGGAGCTTGAGAGGTGCTGCAAAGAGGAATGTGCCAAACTGCCCAAAGATAGGTGTGCCAAGCTTGTGGCATCATATTCAAAAAGACTTGAGGCTGTAATTGCTGCCAAAGGTGCATCAACAAAGTATTGAGCAAAGGCTGTGAATACCTATGTACATGTGATTTCTTAGTTTTTATTTTTAATAAATTTGCAAAAATCTAAAAAAAAAAAAAAAAACTTTATTCATGTTGTCATAATGGGGCGTTGTGTGTAGAATTTTGAGGAAAAAATGAATTTATTCCATTTTAGAATAAAATGTAACATAATGAAATGTGAAAAGTGTAGTGCTGTGAATACTTTCTGGATGCACTCTGTGTGTGTGTGTGTGTGTGTGTGTGTGTGTGTGTGTGTGTGTGTGTGTGTGTGTGTGTGTGTGTGTGTGTGTGTGTGAGAGAGAGAGAGAGAGAAAAAGTGTTTGCCCCCTTCCTGATTTCTCATTTTTTTGTTTGTCACATTTAAATGTTTCAGATCATCAAACAAATTTAAATATTAGACAAAGATAACACAAGTAAACACAAAATGCAGTTTTTCTCACATCGATCTTCAACCTCTCCCTCAACCAGAACATAGTCCCCTCCTGCTTCAAAACGACAACCATCATCCCCCTCCCCAAAGGTAGCCCGCTGACCTGTCTGAATTATTACAGACCGGTAGCACTCACTCCAATCATCATGAAGTGCTTTGAGAGAGTGGTACTGCCCCTCATTCGGGACAGCATACTGGGCACCCTGGACCCCCTGCAGTACGCCTACCAGCCCAACAGGTCCACCTCAGATGCCATCGCTGCAGCACTCCATTATTCTCTCTCCTACCTGGAAGATAAAGACTCCTACATTAGGATGCTCTTTGTTGACTACAGCTCCGCCTTCAACACAGTCATCCCCCACAAACTCACCGACAAACAGTCTTCACTTGGCCTGCACCCCACCCTCTGCGACTGGCTACTGGACTTTCTAACTGGCAGGCCTCAGTCTGTCAGGATGGGTAACAGGACCTCAGCCAGCATCATCACAAACACAGGTGTCTCACAGGGTTGTGTTCTCAGTCCCATCCTCTACAGCCTCTTCACCCATGACTGTGTTGCCTCCCACAAGGAATATCATCCTAAAGCTTGCGGATGACACAGCAGTGATAGGACACATCACTGGTGATGACGGAGCATCCCACAGGAGGGAGGTGGCCAACCTGGTGTCATGGTGTGAGAACAACAACCTCACCCTCAACATGGACAAGACAAAGGAGATGATAGTGGACATGAGGAAAGGGAGGAGGAGACCCCATCGGCCGCTGTTCATCTGGAAGCTTGAGGTGGAGAGGGTGAGCAGCTTTAAATACCTGGGCATCCACATCAGCGAGCACCTTAAGTAGATACACAACACCACAGAGCTGGTTAAGAGAGCTCAATAGCAACTGTACTTTCTGAGGAGGCTGAAGAAGTTTGGCATGTCTTCCAGGATCCTCAACAGTTTCTACAGCTGCATCATCAAGAGCATCCTGACCAATTGCATCACTGTGTGGTATGGCAGCACCACTGCCCTGGAGCGCAAACGCCTGCAGAGAGTGGTGAAGACAGCGGAGAAGATCATCAGGACTACACTCCCCTCTCTGCAGAGCATCTACCACCGCAGACTCTAAAAGAGAGCTGACGCCATCCTCCAGGACCCAACCCACCCCCAGCACAGGCTGTTCACACTTCTACCCTCAGGCCGGAGGTACAGAAGTGTGAAATGCCAGACAACCAGACTGAAAAACTCCTTCTTTCCCACTGCCATCAGACTCCTGAGCAGATAACAACTCCCAAAACTCTGTAACACAGCTTTGCATGAAGGAACTCACATACCGGCTGCTAAATTTGCACACTGCTCACCTGTACAGTAGATAAAGTATCACTCATCTGACGTCCATATCATCTCTGCTGATACTTATCATGCACAGTCTACTGGTACTATTGTTACAGAAGTAATTTGTAATTATACACTGCTCGTTGCACAATGCTCATTTGCATACTGTACATAGGTTCATGCCATCTCAGGTTCACATCATCTCTGATATCAATATACCGCTATCAATTAGTCATACAGTGGATTTTCAATTTCATTCCTCTACTACCTAACTGTGTGTTGGTGTGTGTGTGTTATTAGCATCCATTAGTACTAGGATTGAGTTACTGTGTTAGTGTGTCGTGATCTATTAGAATTGTTGTTTCTGTACCTTTTGCCTTGGCATTCGTTCGGAGAGCAAAGTCAGAATTTCATTGCTCAGGAAATGCAGCATTTCTTAACTGTGCACATGATAATAAAGCCTTTGAATCTTTGAATCTTGAATCTTTAAATGAAGGTGTTTATTATAAGGGTAAAAAAAAAATCCAAACCTACGTGGCCCTATGTGAAAAAGTGATTGCTACCCCCTCCCCTTCCTCCTGTTAAAACATAAATTAATTGTGGTTTATCAGATCTTTGGAAAGCTGAGTTCAATTTCTCTAGCCACACCCAGGCCTGATTACTGCCACACCTGTTCTCAATCAAGAAATCATTGAAATAGGACCTGCCTGACAAAGTCAAGTAGACCAAAAGATCCTCAAAAGCTAGACATCATGCTGTGATCCAAAGAAATTCAGAAACAAAGTAATTGAGATGTATCAGTCTGGAAAAGATTATAAAGCCATTTCTAAAGCTTTGGGACTCCAGTGAACCACAGTGAGAGCCATTATCCACAAATGACGAAATTGGTAAATGGAACCATGAATTCTGCTGTCTACCAAAAAATCCTGAAGGAGAATGTCCGGCCATCTGTTCGTGACCTCTAGCTGAAGCGCACTTGGGTTCTGCAGCAGGACAATGATCCAAAACACACCAGCAAGTCCACCTCTGAATGGCTTAAGAAAAATAAAATGAGGACTTTGGAGTGGCCTAGTCAAAGTCCTGACCTGAATCTGATTGAGATGCTGTGGTATGACCTGAAAAAGGCAGTCCATACTCAAAAACCCTCCAATGTGGCTGAATTACAACAATTCTGCAAAGATGAATGGGCCAAAATTTCTCCACAGCGCTGTAAAAGACTCATTCCCAGTTATCACAAATGCTTGATTGCAGTTGTTGCTGCCAAGGGTGGCCCAACCAGTTATTAAGTTTAGGGGGCAATCACTTTTTCACACAGGGCCATGAAGGTTTGGATTTTTTTCTCCTTGATAATAAACACCTTCATTTAAAAATTGCATTTTGTGTTTACTTGTGTTATTTTTGTATTATATGTAAATTTATTTGATGATCTGAAACATGTAAGTGTGACAAAACATGCAAAAGAAATGAGAAACCAGGAAGGGGACTAACACTTTTTCACACAACTGTTTGTATGTATATACACTACCATTCAAAAGTTTGGGGTCACCCAGACAATTATTTTGTGTTTTCCATGAAAAGTCACACTTATTTACCACCATGAGTTGTAAAATGAATAGAAAATATAGTCAAGACATTGACAAGGTTAGAAATAATGATTTGTATTTGAAATAATAATTTTTTCCTTCAAACTTTGCTTTCGTCAAAGAATCCTCCATTTGCAGCAATTACAGCATTGCAGACCTAACATGATTGCACAAGGGTTTTCTAATCATCCATTAGCCTTCTGACGCAATGAGCAAACACATTGTACCATTAGAACACTGGAGTGATAGTTGCTGGAAATGGGCCTCTATACACCTATGTAGATATTGCACCAAAAACCAGACATTTGCAGCTAGAATAGTCATTTACCACATTAGCAATGTATAGAGTGTATTTCTGATTAGTTTAAAGTTATCTTCATTGAAAAAAAGTGCTTTTCTTTCCAAAATAAGGAAATTTCTAAGTGACCCCAAACTTTTGAACGGTAGTGTATATATATATATATATATATACACTACCATGTTATATATATACTGTATATATATATAACACCGTGTTTTATATATATATATATATATATATATATATATATATATATATATACACACTACACTATCACTCCAGTGTTCTAATGGTACAATGTGTTTGCTCATTGTGTCAGAAGGCTAATGGATGATTAGAAAACCCTTGTGCAATCATGTTAGGTCTGCAATGCTCTAATTGCTGCAAATGGAGGATTCTTTGACAAAAGCAAAGTTTGAAGGAAAAAATTATTCTTTCAAATACAAATCATTATTTCTAACCTTGTCAATGTCTTGACTATATTTTAAGATAAGATAAGATAAGATAAGCCTTTATTAGTCCCACAACGGGGAAATTCCAGGATTGCAACAGCACAGGGATAGCAACACTCAGAGCAACAATCAGAAGGCAAGAAAAAACAAGCAAGCAAGAGCAGCTAATATACATATGTACATATTACTATAAAATATATATATACACACACACACACACACACAGACACACAGTGCAGAGCATTGTAGGTGGATGGAATAAATATATGAATATATGAACACACAGTGCAGAGCATTGTAGCTAGATGGAATAAATATGTAAATATATAAACACCCACAGTATGGAGCATTGCAGCTAGGTGGAATAAATATGCAAGTATATAAACACACACAGTGCGGAGCAATGTAGCTAGATGGAATAATATGTAGATATATAAAAACACAGTGCTGAGCATTGTAGCTAGATGGAATAAATATATAGATATATAAATATAAACACACCCAGTGCAGAGCATTGTAGCTAGATGGAATAAATATGTAAATATATAAACACACACAGTGCAGAGCATTGTTGCTAGGTGGGATGAAACAGCATAACCGTCTATTTAGTTATCCTACATGGTATGATTATGTGCCCATACATATTCTCACCCTCCATAGCGACCGGTATGTTCCTAGTTGTATGCCGGAGAGGACCATTGTGTAAGTCTATTGCATCTTTTGCATTCAAAAAAAAAAAAAAAAAACAACTATTAGTTTGTTACGTCTTTTTGCTATCTCTGCGAGCAGCCCTGCTTAGGTTGTACAGTCTGACAGCCGTTGGTAGGAAGGACCTACGAAACCTCTCGGTTGTGCACCTGGGATGATGTAGTCTGCTGCTAAATGAGCTCCTCAGTGCATCCAGTATGTCCTGCATAGGGTGGAACTCGGACTCCAGCAGAGATGACAGTTTAGCCACCGTCCTTCTCTCTCCTATCTCCTCCATCGGATCAAGGCGTTGCCCCAGGACAGAGCTAGCTTTCTTAATCAGTTTGTTCAGTCTCTTCCTATCGGCTGCAGTAATGCCACTGCCCCAGCAGACCACTCCAAAAGTGATGGCTGATGCCACCACCGTGTCATAGAATGACTTCAGCAGCGCCCCTTGTACACCAAAAGACCTGAGTCTCCTCAGCAGGAACAGCCTGCGCTGTCCCTTCTTGTAGAGTGCGTCAGTATTGTGTGACCAGTCTAGTTTATTGTTCAGATGAATACCCAGGTACTTGTAGGATGTCACCATCTCGATGTCTGTTCCCTGTATATTTACTGGTGCTGTGAGGGGCTGCCCATGCCTGCGGCAGTCCACCACCAGCTCCTTAGTTTTCCTCGCGTTGATCTGGAGGCAGTTCCGATGGCACCAGTCCACAAAGTCCTGGATAAGCCCTCTGTACTCAGCTTCATCTCCGCTGGAGATGAGACCAACGATCGCAGAGTCATCAGAGAACTTCTGTAGATGGCAATGTGTTGTGTTGTGTGAGAAGTCCGCAGTATAAAGAGTGAACAAGAAGGGAGCCAGCACCGTTCCCTGGGGGGCCCCCGTGCTACTGATGATCGTGTCGGAAACACAGTCCCGGGTTCTCACAAACTGAGGCCGGTTCGTGAGGTAGTCCAGGATCCATGATGACAGGTGCTGGTCCACCCCTGCGCGCAGCAGCTTGTCCTTCAGGATCATCGGTTGGATGGTGTTGAAAGCACAGGAGAAGTCAAAGAACATGATCCTCACCATATTCCCGGGCTTCTCCAGGTGGGACAGAGAACGGTGAAGGAGGAAGATCACCGCATCCTCCACCCCAATGCCATGCTGGTAGGCGAACTGGAGTGGATCCATCGCTGGTTCCACCAGGGGGCGGAGATGAGCAAGGAGCAGTCTCTCCAGGGTCTTCATCAAGTGGGACGTCAAGGCCACCGGTCTGAAGCTGTTCAGGTCTTTGGGGTGGGAAGTTTTTGGTACAGGTACCACACAAGATGTTTTCCACAGCTGTGGTACCCTCCCCAGTTTCAGGCTCATGTTGAAGATATACGTCACAATCCCACACAGCTGGTCTGCACAGGACTTGAGGAGCTTTGCGCTGATGCCGTCCGGTCCCGACGCCTTCCTCGCCTTGAGAAATTTTCTATTCATTTTACAACTCATGGTGGTAAATAAGTGTGACTTTTCATGGAAAACACAAAATAATTGTCTGGGTGACCCCAAACTTTTGAACGGTAGTGTATATATATATGTGTGTGTGTGTGTGTGTGTGTGTGTGTGTGCGCACGCACACACATTCACGGATTATGTAGTATACTTTATTAATCCCAGAGGGAAATTCAGGGCACCCACCTGGATGAGGCAGCCATGGTTCGGCGCCAATCCCTTCACCATTCACACACACACACACATTCACACCCAGGACCACTTTAGAGTCTCCAAATAACCTAACTTGCATATCTTTGGCCTGTGGGAAGACTGGAGTACCCGGAGTAAACCCACGCAGACACGGGGAGAACATGCATACTCCACACAGAAGGGTCATCGATGGTCAGGGGTTGCTATCGATCCTGTGACCTTCTTGCTGTGTTGCCACAGTGCTATCCACTGCGCCACCGAGCTGCCCTTTTTTTTATATATTTTTTTGTTTTGGATAGTAGTGACGACACCCCTAGAGAGCACTCAGAGAGCTCATAGCCCCTACCAGGCCCTATCCAGAATCCCCATCCCGACTGGGATCACCTCCAAAATCTAATGGGGTCATCTGTAGCCCAAGGGCCACCTCTGGTGAAAATTTCATCAACATCCGTCCAGTAGTTTTTATGCAATCCTGCTAACAAACAGACAAACAAACAAACCATCATGAAATCATTGCCTCCTTGGTGGAGGTTAAAACAAAAACCTCTGCTCTGCTACAGTTACTTACTTATCCACAGGGGTGTTTTTATTTTATTTTTTCCATCAAGGGATTCCCTCACACCCCAGTACCAAGGTGATTGACGGCTGTCCCAGCTGCTACAACTCTAGGGACCTGTACGACACTGGACAAATCTGAACTCATTTGATACACAAAATGAGTTGTGTAGGTGCTAAATCTGCTCGTCTGAATGCACCTCATTTGCATAAAGTGACACAGACCTCCACTTTATAAAGATAAGTAGCAGTGAAATTGATGCAGTATCTTTTGAAATGTGACAAAATGCCAGGATACTTACTGTAGGTGATGAATGGGAAGCATGGAAAGGGAGGATCTATTAAACATGTACCTTTACATTTGGACCCGGTCTTAAGTGGACATTTTAGGAAATGCAGTTTTAGTGATTCCTCATTGGCTGTATTTTTCTGTTTCTCATCTGATGCATTTGCTGAAGATATAGTAGAGCTTATTTGCTGTAAAATCTGAACTTCACTCAAAATATAAAAGTGTAAAGGAAACATGGTGCATTATAAATATTAGAATTATTGGTAGAAAATTTGTTGCATAAAGTATCATACATTTTTGTTTGTGTAAATGAGAGGGAGGCAGGTGTAATGGTAAAGATGTAAGGAGTAGAGGTAGTGAAGGTCAGTGAGTTTAAATACCTGGGGTCAACCATCCAAAGCAATGGAAATGCACAAAAGATATGAAGAAGAGAGTGCAGGCAGGGTGGAGTGGGTGGAGACGAGTGTCAGGGGTGATTGTGACAGAAGAATCACAGGAGGTGGCAGAGTTGAAGATGCTAAGATTCTCATTGGGAGTGACTAGGAGGGGCAAGATTAGAAATGAGTATATTAGAGGGACAGCTCAGGTTGAGCGGTTTGGAGACAAAGTAAGAGAGGCAAGGCTGAGATGGTTTGGACATGTGCAGATGAGGGATAGTGGATATAATGGACGGAGGATGTTGAAGCTGGAGCTGCCAAGCAGGAGGAGAAGAGGAAGACCACAGAGAAGATTCATGGATGTCGTGAAGGAGGACATGGAGAGGGTTGGTTCGACAGAAGAGGATGCAAGGAATAGGGTGAGATGTGGCGACCCCTAAAGGGAACAGGCGAAAGAAGAAGAATACCGTTGAGTTAGAAAAGTTGAGTGTGTTCAAATTAAAAACACTTCTTTATACCGTGACATTAAAATATCTACCATGTCCAGAGCATGATGCTGTATTTTGTCTGCTGAATGTTTATTTCATCACAAACTATCTGATGTTCTGGCAAAATAAGCAATCCTCCTTAAACTAAACTCATTATATAATGTCTGTTGTTTGATTGTTTTCCGAGGGCTTAAACTGGGAACAAACTTTGACTTGGCTGCTGTGGGACTCGACCATTATTTTGATTCTGTTTCTGACCTGTCAATGTATCCCATTGCTGAGAGACAGGGAAAGAGACTGAAACTAGGGAGGATGAAAATGCTGCTGTCTCAAGTACTTTGAGCCCACTGGATGGAGCTACAAAGACGTTCACTGAAATCCAGTCTAACCAGTGCTAAGCAGAGTATTAAAGCCCAAACCAAACAAACTGAACCCAGGCGTTATTTAGAGATTCCTAATATCTTGTTATTGCATGGATAAGACATCAACCAAGAGAAGGGTGATATGAATGTCAAATACTTTAGAAAGCTAGGATTAAATTTCTAAACATTTTTATTCTATTCTTAAGTGTTAGTAGATGTAGCCGATAAATTTCATAATGACTTCTAATAGACATTGTAGCAGGACAAAAAACTGTGTTTTTATTAGATAGCCTAAAACAACACAAGCTGAATGCTTGAACTGGAAATAAGTGGCTAATGAGTGTAACATAAACAGCTGAACGGAATGTGAACTTAAAGCCTCCTGGTTTTTTTTTTCTGTTTTAAAAAAACTAAATTTAAATTCTCAACAGTTTCCACTTTCTCAGCAAAAAACACAGTGTTGACCCAGAGTTAAAAGTGTTAGTTTTAATATAGTTTCTGCACTGCTGATGACTCCAGATACATTTATGAGCATTAGCCAACAAAGCACGGCAAAGTCTTGCCCAAACAAACTGGGATGAAAGGCGGCCTTTGATCCATGGCCGACCGGAGTGACTTCAGCACTTCAGCTCGATTGTTTTCAGCTGAGGTTTCTCTGGGTGGCTTCACGTCAGCCTTCGACTGAAACTGCCGGAACAGGATTTACTCTGGGTTTAAGAACCACAAAGTTGGTTCATGAAAAAAAAGAAGAAACTCTCAGCTAAACCAAACAGACTGTTATTTTCAGAGTTGTTGCAAGTAGCCCCCTCAAGTTATTGTGATATGGCGTGACAAAAGCTCTAACTTCATGTCTTTGAGCTAAATATACACTGTCTTCTCAGGCCTATAAGCTCTGTCATTTCACACCATTACCGGTTGCCCTGCGGAGTTTTATGTTGAGGCTACGACAGCCCACATTCCGTCTGATCATAGTTGTGTGTGACATTTCAAAGAGGATTATGGGAATGAAATGTGATAAACTATTTTCACGTGACCCCTGAGCACTTGACCTTGCACGGGCTAGCGCGGCGTAGCACCGAGGTCTCAGACTTCTGGGGATTCGCATGTCATGCAGCTCATTCCTCCGGAGCGGCGCGGACGACGAAAGGTGCGGGGAGGCGCAGTCGAAGAACAATCGCTCATAAGAAGAGAAAGTGAAATTGAAATGCAATTCAAAGGGTTTATCAGTCAAAAAAAAAAAGCTAAAACTCGTCATGAATAACCAGTTGTGAATTTCATATCAAGATCAAGTGTCCACTGAATAACTACAAACACACACACACACACACTCCCTCCTACACTAATGTATTTTTGTGTATTTGTTACTTGCCGCCAACACAAATAGCTTTATGCGCCTGAACATGTTGACAAAGCAGCCATGGCTCATTGGCGCTTGATGGATGGCCGTGTGTGCCTTTGCTAATTATTAGTACACATAAAAGAATGCCGTTATTTCCAGACTTGGCCCCAGCCGGAGGGGGTCACTGGGTAAATACGGAGCCATCAGTCTGCGACCATATCACTCAATCTTGATGTATGAGCAACGAGGTACAAATTAAATGTGCAGCGACCTTCCAGGGGGTACCGCGCTCGACGGGATGCCATTTGGGCTAATTCCTGCATGGGGTTCAGACAACAAGCCACTATAGCACAGGGTGTAATTACTTGACACACACACACACACACATCTGGAATTGGGCTCCCAGAGGAAGCTAATATTCTTTAAAAAAAAAAAAAAAAAAAGATTGTTTCAGACGTGCAAAATGTAGCATGTGTGGGTTGTGTGCTAGCAGTGGTAAACTTCAAATGCTGACGAACTTACAGCGGTTTCTGACCCTCTCAAGTCATCTGCTTAAAAGGCGGGGATTGAAAAAAGAGGCAAAAGCTCCTCTCTGAGCATCTAGGTCAGAGGAAGATCTACGGTGTCCCTCAAATCTCCCAGCTCCCTTCTACTTTCCCTCCACACTTACAGTCTTTCCACTCCACTTACAGCCATCTTGCTTCTATTTGGCAACATTACGGCCCCCACTTTCCATACCAATCCTGCCCGTGTCATCCCCATAAAACAGGGAGACGCACGCCCCAGAAACGGGTTTGCATCTGGATTTTATAGCGGCTCAATTTTCTCTGCCGGTGGAATTGGAAGAGCCCAGCCTGGCAGAGGACGGATTTGGCGATATTGGGATTGATCCGATGGTTGCCGAGCATCAGCCACAACACGATGTGAAACACTGGGTGGAGGGTCAACATTGGGATAGAGAATTAAGAGGATTGCTGTTATTTAGAAAATGTGGTTAGCGCTCTATCCTCCAAGTCATTTGCAAGGATTAAGGCCACAGCAGCCACGCATTACATCACAACTGAAGTATTTTGAAACTCAGTTACAAATATTTATAACTTTTATTGATAGTTTACTTGTACAAGATGTACATTCATATTTTGTGACTCAAAATGGGGAGGAAAAACAAACTTGTAGGATGGTTCATGGTTTAGGCATGCTTGCATATGAAATGGCGTTCATTTGGATGGGTACAACAAATTGCATGGGGGGCATCGTTTAAATCCAACCATCCCTGAAATGTTTGTAAACTCGGTCACGCTACACTTTTTCCCTCTTTCTTTTTGTTTTTAGGCAAACAATGTTACTCCAGCCACACCTCCTAATAAAAAAAAAACCCCACTTAATTAAAAACATACAAAAATAAATGCAAAGCCATGTAAAAATGTACACTTGTAGTTCAACTATTTCATCTTTCATAGACTTTTAGACCAAAAATAATAATAATAATAATAATAATAAATAAAACACCCATATGCTTAATTTAAAATGGAGACATAGATAAACATTTCTAAACGGAGGTCTGTTAGCAAAGCAAAAAATGCTGTTTGGGGGATTGTTAGAGGTACGTACACCTGAAACTGATCTGTGGGTTGGGCACAGCTCTGACAACAGTGTTTTCAAGGTTGGAGCTCGATGGAAATGCTTTGGAACAATTTGGAAAAACGCATAAATTAATGCTAAAATGTAACATGCACAAAAAAAAAAATTAAAGCTAATCATATCGTAAACAACTGCATGGTTCGGGGGTTGTAGTGCTGATTCATTGGTTTTATGATTATAATCTAAAAAGTAGATTTTTTTTATGTTTTCTATTCACTCTAATGTATGCAGCATCCCAAAAAATGTGCTCACATCGTCCTGGACAGCTGTGCCTGTTGTGTAGGAAACAGTTTGAATACGTAGTGGGTTGTGTGGGATATGGCACCTGGTTTTGAGCATTTTTTTTCTTTTTTAAATCTTGAGCTAAACAAAATATACACTGCCGTAGAAAAAACTGGCGCATTTGGCAAGGAAATTCAACACTCCCAACAGTGCATGAAAAAAAAAACGACAAAAGAAAGAGTCATTGGGTCTCTTTATCATTGAGGATTAACTGCTAGCTGTTTTTACTTTTCTTTTTTTTTGTTTTGCTATTTACAGTATTGCACTTAAACTGCACACCATTGCATTTCAGTTTGACTGACGCTTTCTTCATATTTTCAGAATTACAAAAGCAGAAAGGAAAAAAAAAGTCCCATTTATACCCTCTTATCAAAGTATAATTGTCCTTTTTGCTGATCACATGACGATATCAAACCCTACCCCACCCCCCCGCCCCCTTTTTTAATTAGTAAAGTAGTATCTGCTTGTAGTGCTATCTGTGTAAACACCCACGTTTAGAGAGACCTGAAGTGCAAAGACAGTCATCACTTCTTTTTACCCAAAATACAACACAACAAACAGAAAGAAATAAAGACAGAGAGAGAGAGAGAGAGAGAGAGAGAGAGAGAGAGAACACGCCGGGAGGAGAAATGCAGACCAAGTGCCGCCGCCCCAGCAATACAGAATAACGTCTCTCCTCTCAAAGAAAACAGGAATTGTTGCTTTTGTCCATCAGGAGGAGAATATCGGACTGTAGTGGAAAGCTTTGAGTTTGTGTCGGGGGGGGAGAGGGAAGGGGTCATGTTGAATGGCAGTGTTGAAAACAGTTGCTGAGCGTGTGTGTGAGGTGTAGATGTGGACCGGTTCCAGAGCGGTCCTCCGTTAGAGCTCATGCACTCGGCAGCAGCAGGGAACACAGTGGTTGGAGACAAGTATGGCCTTTCTGTAAAGTTTTCTTCTTTTGAGAGGTGTGTGTGTGTGTGTGGGGGGGGGGGGGGGTTGCAGATGAGAGCAGCTCCGGTGCCTCGGTTGAGGTGCTGTGTGGGTCTGATATCCCCTCCCCTTCCTCCCCTCCAAAAAAAAAGCTCAACCCTCTGCATTGCCAACATGGCGGCAGCCAGTGGCAGCGAGGCTCTGGTTTTTGGCCCTGCTGCTGCCAGCCAGTTTGCTTTGTTCTATAGCGTCGTTCAGGTCTGAGGGGGCCCCGGCCCGGCCCTCAGACAGACATCCACATGTGTTTGTACGGTCCTTTGGATGTGATCTGTGCCTGGAGTGGACTGAGCCACTGGCCCCGCAGAAGTCCTGCCTGTTGGGCGAAAAGTAAAAGGTGATTTCATTGGTATTTAATTACCGTTCTCTACAAGTGGTTTGTTTTGGCAGCTGGTTTTGTGACAATTTTCTCGCTCCCTCCTTTTTTTTTTTTTTTTTTTCAAATTTTCTTCCTCCACTGTTCTCCCCCCTTCTCTCTCACACACACTCTCTCTCCCCCCTGTCTGTATGTGTTCCTCTCTTTCACTCTCACTCAGTGTTTTTGTTTATTTTAGTTTTAGCTGTGAGTGTCACGGCCCTTTCACAGGCTCAGTCTTGTGTGAGAGGCGATTATGGGCATCAGGCGAGCGGAGGGGCAGCCCGGTGGGGGTCAGAGTCCCAGAGCCTCGGCGTGTTTCCTTGCCTTAAGTCGCAGGTCGGCGATGCTCGAGTTCTTGCTGTTGCTTTTGGCGGCCGCTGCAACCGCCGCCGCTGCCGAGGCCGAGTCGGCGAGGGACGCGATGGGTAGTCCGAAGGGAGGGGGCGGGAACATCAGGTAGGGGGCGTGGGCGGCCAGGTGGGGGTGCAGGTGGGGGTGCGAGTGGGTGACCCCGTCCAACTGGAGCTGCGCTTGGACCTGCGGGACAGGAATATTAAGTCAGCATGGGCACCTCAGACCGTGCGTATGTGAGAATTGAGAGGATTTAGGTTTCACAGTCTGACACCATTAAATCCCCCCTCAAATGTTACCCCCTCAAAGCTGTTGCTTACAGTGTGTTTTCTAAGAAAATAGTTAAGGGCTGCACTCTTGTCAGCTATTTTAAAAGTTAATGAATCATACATCGCTCTCAGACACCACATCCAATTTAATCGACTTGAATCAAAGTTCTTCCAGGACCCCGAACAGATTTGTTTAATTCAGACTGAGGACTCAGTTATACCCTTGGAAATATGCAGTCTTGTTATCCTGATTATGTATTCAATTGCATAAATAAACAATTTTGCGCTAAAAAGACATTCACATATTTGGAGTTATAAATATTTATCCAGACATATTCCTGAGTCGGTGGGGGGGGGGGGGACCGTAAGGAGCATAGGATATCAGTTTTCACATTCTCGGCAATTATTTTATTAGAAGTAGGTGAAAATTAAGCATCGGCTTACTTCAGAGGGAGACAAGCTGAGCCTGTTGCCATTTCTCATGTGTTTCAAACACCGCAGGAAGAAGTGGGAAAACTAAAGTATTTCAAGCTTTTCTTCTCCAACCAAAATAGAACGAAAAGTGAGAACTCGACTAAATATTATTTTTTTCACTTTGCACCCTTTTATAATGACATATTAGATAACCCAAAAAAAGTATGGCGCTGAAGTTGTTAAATGAAAGGGAAAATTAATCAGAGCAGCAGATTTATGGTTGGTGAGCGTTGCAAACAAGAGGGAGAGCAAACTGCATCTGTGCTGATCGTTTAAACTGTGGGGCGCAATGGCGGCTAATCAAAATGCAGATGCAACGATGGAGACTTAAGTGGAGGTATGCTATTTGGACGTGAGGACAGAAACTAATCCGCCCCTGTCCAAACAGGTGGTAGGTGTGAGTGTTTATAAAAAGAAGACAGCTTTGTTCCGTCTTCTTTTTTTTTTTTTTTTTGTACTTGTTTTGGGGGGCAAGGGCATGACCTCATCCACCCAAACCACTGCAGCTTCCCACTTGTTTTATATGCGGACGGTACGTTGCGTTGCAACGTGCGTGCCTCCTGCCTGCCTCAACCCCGCGCAACGTTGCCTCTCTCTCGGTATGCAGCCCTCGAGCCTCCACCCCTGCCAGTGCAGCTCAGCGCCAATATCCATCAGAGCCGGCTCCCGTTCCGCGCTTTCATCATCTCTTTTATGTGCTCGTGCCTGCCGCTCTGTCGGCCTAATTAGGGCCGCTGCTTTTCGCGCGGGGTCGGGCGAGACAACGCAGCAGGCGGGGACGCACGCGCAGATAGTGG
Organism: Pholidichthys leucotaenia; assembly: GCA_020510985.1. Lineage (NCBI taxonomy): Eukaryota > Metazoa > Chordata > Actinopteri > Cichliformes > Pholidichthyidae > Pholidichthys > Pholidichthys leucotaenia. Next base: position 98,217,550 of record CM035843.1, read on the forward strand.
CGGATCAAATGTCCGTGCACCTTTCCCTCTCCCCCAGCTCGGCCATTACGGTGAAAGGTGCGATGAGGTGTCTGAGCTGCACCCCGCCATGCAGCCTTTCATCACTCGCATTTAATAGCAGCGCCTGGTCTATAGATGGAAGTGAATGCTCAAATATAGAAGGCCCACTCTGCCCCCATAACCTTTCACTGCCTTGACCCATTTTCTTTTTTTCACCCCCAGCAACTGAATTCTTAACATTTCAAAATTTAATCCACTTTCAGTCTGTACTGTCTGACTGTTGTAAACCCGCCCCCAGTATCACCAGCTGGGCCGAACAACGCGACAGGGTGGCCTACCTGTTGGAAGGGCATCCGCAGGGCACCCATGTTGACGTAGGGTGCTACTCTGCATGCATCGAGGTGACTGCCGCTGCCCAGAATGACACCTGGGGAGAAGGGAAAGATGTCTGTCAGGCAGCCAGACAGTTGTCGTTATGTGAGATGGGGAGGTCACAGTTGTCGTTTTCTTTTTTGTTTGTTTGTTTGTTTTAAACATGCATGCAGTTAAAAAGGGTGAAATTGTGTGAAATAATAATAACAGTAGTAGTACAGTAGAAAAGCCATTTACCTTTGTGCATCTGATTTTCTTGTTTTCGACATTTTGCTCTTCTGTTCTGAAACCAAACCTGCAAAATTAAAAAAAAATAAGTTAAAAATGGACAATCTAACCAAAAACAAAATGATAAGCAGCTTAAAGAATAGCAGCTATAATTCCTAACCATTTCTAAAAAAAAAATAAATAAAAAAATAAATCTTAATTATGTTCACATAAATAAAAAAAATAAATGTATTCACACATAATCATGTGAGGGGGGGGAAATGAAAGGTTGGGAATAAAAAAAAAAAAAAAAGCCAAAATACAAATTGGGGGGAAAAAAGTCAGTAGTTAACTGCCTTTCAATTTGCTGACTTGTCTTTGATGCTGCAGGCTGCAGGGCCTATTGTTAATCACCATCAACTTAATTTGCCTGCTTGAATAACATTATGGCCCCTCCCCTTCGACCCCCGTCGGTGATTATCATTTACAGATGCGGAATTAGCGGCCGCGGAGGGCGCAGACGGATGACGACGAGGGGCGTGCGTGTGTGGAGGTGTGTGTGTGTGTGGGGGGGGTGTACTGCCGTGAGTGTGGATGGGACTGAAGTCGATAAACAGGCTGAATGATGGGAGGGAGAAGGCATGTGGAAAATAAATATCTGTCGGTGTGTGCTGTATTCAACACGATAAAGGAAAAACAGGAAAACAGCAGGTGTGACATGGAAAATTGGCTGTTTATCATTATTATTATTATTATTATTATTATTATTGTATCTGTTGTGTTTCTATGCATATAAAGATAGAAAAAGGTTTTTTTTTTCTTTTTGCATATAAGACACACCGTGATCCCTCAGATAAATCAAGGCTAATATTAGACGGGATCAATTCCAATTACGCGCCAGTATGTTAAGCAAAGTGAACTACACTGGTTCAGACAGTTATTTCTTCATTAAGGGCCACTCAATGATGCGCTTCACAAATACCCTAATCTCATTTCCTTTTTGATTTTTTATTAGAGACAGTGAATAATGACATTTAATTTAGCGGCGCGCCAGAAACCCGAAGATATTAGTCCTAACCGAATTACTGCCTGCTCCTCACCGAGCTCTCATAACTTTCAATTAGATTCATTGACAGCTGCTCGGAGCAGAGGTTCAAGCCTGTAACAGCCCTGCTGCACTCCAGGTTTTCCCCCCACTAAAATGTGGAGATAACACGACAAAAGGTGTTTTTTTTATTATTATTATTATTATTAAAACAACCAGCAGGAGAGGTGTGCGTCCGTGGGCCCCGGATCATCAGAATAAACCACTTCATCACCTATATTTATTTATACACGTTTTGTTTGTTTGTTTGTTTGTTTGTTTGTCCTTTTTAATGAACGCACTCTATTAGCCATAATCGCAGCGCACTGTGCTGTCAAACGGAGCCGACAACGCGCAGCTCCAAAAGGCTGGTCGGCGGCCTCATAAAGCTCCATGATGGGGCTTATTCATCCGATTAGATATAACTGAACAGCAGCAGAGTTGGCCCACAATCGAATTATTTCTAATCTGTTTTTATGGGGACACTACATCAAGCCAATGGCAGATATTACAAAGAAAATGAGGAGCGATACGAGTTGACATAAGAGCCCCCCCCCCCCCCACCCCCTCCCTGAAGCAGCCATTCAGGCTCTTCATTCATTTTAATCACTGCTTGGTGTGTTTTTTTTCCTCCCCCCCCCCCCCCTCCCTGCCTTCAGTGCTGCAGGGATGGCGGGTTGTAGGCTCCACAGGCCTACCGCCGCCCCACCACAGGACGCCAGGCAGGGCTTCACCGCTCCTCTGTCAATGACAGGTGCTGCCGTGAGGTTTCACTTCAGAAAAGTAATCAGCGTTTTTGATTAAGTCAGCGGAGGAAATATAAATATTTTCATTTGGTTAAGTGTGTAAACAGTTTAAATATTAGCTTTTAAATGCAGTTTTTTTTTTTTTTACTATTAAAATAGCGCAATTGCGATGACACACAAAACAGCTGTATTAGGTCGAGGACTATGGCGTTCATTCATTTATCTATTTATCAAAAGCTGCGCCCTGCGAAAAAACTCAAACACACCACGTGGCTCATTTATTCACCACTTTGTCAGATTTGATTTGAACGAAATCCAACTATCAAATTGGTAACTGCATTATTGTCAGGCTTTTACTGTTATTATTACACATTTCTGATCGGTTTATTGCCGTGTGTTCTCCCAAAATAAATCCATGCTGCCCGCTTTCCTTATATGGCGCACTACTTTTTATTTCCCCTAAATTGTGGCACTGTGTGTTTTGTAGCAAAAATTGGAGATGAATTGGATAATTCTTTTAAACACAAATCCCACAAACTGGGGAAAATACACGAGTGCGCCTAATTTATTGCAATCGACGCAGGAAAATGATCTCCAAGTCATGTGGAGCATCCACTGACACAGACGGCCGCCTCTTTATACGAGACATTCAGGGAGAGAAAATAATAAAAAAGTCACGGCCCTCGGAGGGGAATCCTCACCTGCACCCTGGCCTCGGACAGTCCCAGCCTCTGACTCAGCTCCTCTCTCATGAACGCGTCCGGGTAGTGCGTCTCGTCGAAGAGCCGCTCCAGCTCGTTGAGCTGCTCCAGCGTGAAGTTGGTGCGACTCCTGCGCTGCTTCAGTTTGCCCTGCGCGTCCTCGTCCTCCGACTTCACGTCCTCCTTTTTCTCCTTGCACTCATATATCCCTGTTAAACGGCCCACGGGTGAAGGGGGAGAGGAGGGGGGGGGGGGGACACAGTGAGTTGGATTTCTGTCTTCCTGAAGGAGCCGCACAAACACACCCTCGCGCTCATACACCCAAATCACACGCGCGCGTCAGCGGCCCACAGTGGGCCCTCACAGGGGCCTATAGGCCCGGCTTGTTAACATCGGCACACGCGCACGAAAACACACGTGTACACACGTTTACACAGCCCGCGTGGTGAGGAGATGGGGCTCGTGCGTCTCCATGCTTCCACATACGTCAGCGTGTAACGTGGGCGCTGCTATGGAAGGAAATCAGTCAATAGCTACATGACAATGGCGCCTAATAAGGGTCTGGAGGATTTAAAGAGCAGAGAAATGTGCCCCGGGAAGGTTCAAACCTAATTACTTTCCTCCATAAACGGGCTGGGTTGATTTAAGGATATAAATAAAATTGTCATTTTTTAATTTGAATTTTATTTGAAACGTCTGGACTTCACACAATTACGCTGCAGTCCTGTCAGTATAGAGGCTGATCTATTTTTACAAGCAATACTGTATCATTAGGTGTTATTATTAGCAGCAGTGTTGACAACTGCTGCAACCCATTAATTTACTTTTTTATATACAATTGAAACCCACAGGGGTTTATTATTATCATGCTTTATTATTTAATCAACTAGAGAGAAAACTGCAGGAGTAACACATACCTCCTTTTAGGGGGTAAATAGAAACCTCAAAATTACCTGCATTACCGCTTCCTGACTGTTGACTGAAACAAGGCCTGTCCTGCTGCTTATTATAACTTCATATAAAATAGATAAATCGCGTATTTTCTAAGGAAATTAAATATAGGTTTATTTCAGTTTTATGAACTAATTTAGAGCTGATAATGCTACGTATAAAAATATTTATAATGTGACTTTAATGGCAGCTGATGAAGCGTGACAATCAGCTTGAGATCCTATATTACAGCACAAAAATGGTTGTTTTTAAATAATAGAATACCCTAGAATATTTGTGTAGCAGTTTGAAATACAATATGAAACATTTCACCATAATGATCAGGGCGAAATCTTCTGACAATATATAGATGATTTTGAATTTTTTTTTAGACTAAATGTAAAATAAAATGATTTCAGTGGATTTCTTCCTGTGGCCAAAGGCTGCAAACAATCATTAAATAGTTAAAACATGGGACCAGCTGAAAGGCCCGCCTCCTGCTGTAAAATAACCACTGTTACCCCAGATCAACGTGTTAACTTCAGGGGAAACTAACAGAGCCCTTTCTCATCCATCTTGCGTCTTTCACGCGTGAAAATAAAAGAAATCTCGCCGTGGATACACCAGACGGCTGAGATTTGCCGACATCACACGGCGTATTTCTTCAGATATAAACTGAAATAAAACACCCGTACCTTCTGTCGCCCTGGAAACATTAAAGTCCTTCAGTTTCTCCTTTTCCAGCTCCACATGGTCCTTGAACAGATGCACCGGGCAGTGGCTGCCCTCCGTTATGTCCTGCAGGTTGCTCTCCGGGCTGCCCAGCTCCCTCGCCCTCGTCAAGCCGCTCTCCAAAACTTCCCTGTACGTGATGCTCTCTTTGCTGCTCTCCTTGCTCTTCTGGTCGAACGATTTCGACACGAACGCCGTAAGTTCTTCCATGGCGGCTCAGTAGCGGTCCTGCTCAGGGAAATCCACTGTGAAGTCTCGGCATAAAAGCGTCTCTGTTGCGCCGGGATCTTGCTCGGTGTGCGCTCTTTTTCTCAGGCAGGCAGGCAGGCAGGCAGCGATGGATAGGAGGGGTGGAGAGGAGGTGAGATCACTCCTGCTGTTGTGACTGTGTATTTGAGAGCACACTATTTATACACGGCCACCTCAGCCCGGCGCCCCCACCCCTTCCCCCCCCCCACCCCAACCCCCAATCTCTGCGTCTTGAGCAATTACAGTCCGGCTCGACTTTGCAAGAATTCAACTTTCAGCAGCTTTCCCCCCCCCCCCCACCTTCCTCCACAAATCAATGATGGAACTGATGGAGGCGGTTAATTGAATTACGGGGTCATTAAAATGCCTACGGTGGCACACTCCCGCGCGCAGCCTCCACGCGGGCTGTTGTGTCTGATTAATTTGGCGAAAAATTAATTAACGCGATTAGGAGCTACCAATGTGATTCTCATTGGTTTTTATTTCTGTAGTTTTTGTTGACAAAAGCGAAATATCCGCATCCGCCACCGACTTGTGCGCCAGCTTGTTTGGGCTTCTGTAGAGAATTAACGGGGGGAAACGAGCTTTTGAAAGTTGTTAATTGATTAAAAATACATAAAGTTGCTTCAGCGTAAATAATGGTTGTAAAACTCACAAAAAATAACACTAAATTGTTAAACTTGTGAGGTTTACAAAAAATATTTAATAGACTCCCTTTTTTTCAAGAAAAATATGTGTAGTTGCATTATTTCTAACATTATGTTTGCACTAATCTAAACTGTAAACCACACATTAGCACTGCACACAGAACAGTTTGAATTAATATTAATTTGTTATATATTTTGTGCCTTTTTGCGCGCACCTAAAACGTGCTTTCCGCTTACAAAATCAACAGTGGGGGGGGGATGTTTTGCCTTTTTTTTTTTTTTTTTTTTTTTTACAGGATTTCCATGGGAATAAGTGAGCCCATAATGACTTAACGTTATCCAAGTGGTTCATCAGTCCAGCACACAAACAGAAGAGGCCGGGAGAGGCGCAGCGGCTCCCCTGGGCGCGCCGCCCTGAGCGGGCCGCCGCCGTGAGCGTCTCACGTGTCAGCGGTCTAATGACTGGATCTGATGTCTCCTCATTCATCAGCCAGCCCGCGCTGCGCATCGCCGAGCGTCCCTTGTTCCATGAACTGCGCCTTTTGTCGTTAATAGACCTAAATCCGCTTTAAGACGCCGGATGTGCGCTCCCAGCCGCGTGGCCCGACATCACACCAGCAATAAATTAGCCTTTACAGACGCTACGTGCTCCCAACGAAATATTAAGCATTGCGAAACTATATTAAATATTAAACTTTTACGTGTCGTGTAACTTGATCTAACATATTGATCTAACCGAATATTTATTTTCTGCTAGATATAAGTTTAGCGCAATTTGAAATATGCCCCTGTTGAACGTAAAAGAATGTGCTGATTTTAAAAAAACCCTGACATTTTCACCTCATTAATATTAATTAACACATTTATATTTTTATTTTTTTTCTTTACATTTTTCATGCATTTTAAAACAGTTCACAAAACGCCAAAGGTCACTCACTATTTTTCAAGAGAAACAAAAGAGTCTGGCAGAATAATGAAGAAATACATATTGCCAGAGGCTCTGAAGGCAGTGCCTGTTTAATATGAATGACGCACATACTGGCCAATTAAAACAATACCGCATATATCACCTATACCTTTGTATCTAGTTATTGCTTTAGCGGCGTATTGTTTCAGTTTGTTAAGCACCAGTACATTTCTATAAATACTGACTGCAGAGATTTTTTTTTTTTCATCCTAAAACAAGCAGATTGAAAGATATGAATCACGTGTTGACCAATCAGCAGCAGCCTGGAGGAATATCAGAAGGAAATCCAGTAGGGATGCTCTTTACGCACCACCACTGGTGTCACTTTGGTGGCTAAAAAAAAAAAAAAAAACTCTTAAAGGGGCCTCAATCATAGTTTCACTCACAGCCCCCCCCCCCCGCACCTGCAAAGCACCTTATTTTAAAACTATTAAAAAACTTTATTATTACCCGCATAGAAATACAGGGATTTATCCTGCTTGACAAATGAAAAAAACATTTTTATTATTATTATTATTATTAATTATATATAATATATCCTATTTCAAATGTATTATTTTCTCTAACTCATTCACCTTTTCACCCTGTGATATTAATTTCTCAGAACATACATTTTTTGAAGTGATTATCAGGCAATTATGGAACAGAAGCATTAAAAAAAGGGCATCAGTCAAATAATTCTACTAAGCCATGTTTGTTAGCCATGTTTGTGGCTGTAGCTGCACAGGATGTCCATAAAAACCATCCACGGCCCCCGATCGGCCCATTTCTCGCTAATTAGGAAGCTGAGGAATTCCTTTTCTACCTGCTGGTGAAGGCTTTGGAACATTATCAAGACATCAGCAGACTTAAATGAGTCTGTGCTGGCTGGTGGAGAGCAGAGAGGGAGGGGTGGAGGCAGGGTAAAGACATGGTGTAGAAACTAGAGAGATAAAGTGGGGGACACACTGTAGCAATGCAAAGCAATGAGCAAAATAGGATTGTACCCCCCCCCCCCCCCAATCCCCCCGCCCGCTGAGCATAAATCAAATTCACACATCTGGGTAGTGTTTCAGATATGAGAGCTGAAATGCTCTGGAGCCCTGTGCAGTTATGTGTGAGCATCTGAATCCATCACATCTGTCCGCGTTTGAAGCAGGACGGGGGTGAACGGGGGTCAGCCACGGGTGCATGTCCTCACTGCAGATGCCACGGCACCGCTTTAACCTGTCCCTTTCTGGACTAATCCCTCATGTGTGTGAGGGGACGGACAGGCCTAAATGTCCTTGGAAATTTGCCAAGACACCCCCCCCCCCCAAAATAACTTATGCAAGAAGTCAACTGTAAAATCCTCCTGTGACCTAAAATTCAAGAATTTAGGAAAAGTCTCTGGGAGTTTTCTTCATCGGATGTGTCTACTTTATCTCTCTTTTTTTTCCTCACCACACTTGAGTTAAATCATAATATTTGACAGATGAGATCGTCCAAATACTATGCTTGGCCCCCAAAAGGTTAGAGAGACTTTTAAAAATTCAACTTCAAGAGTAACAACACCTTTGGCTTCTAATCTGATTTCCACAAACATAAAGCCCCCTTTTTTTTTTCCTTACAGCGGCGCTTATCTTCAAATATCATCATCTCTTTCTACGGGGACAGGGGAAATGCACCAAAAATGCAATAAAGTGCTTTACTTGAATTTGATTCAGCAGTGCAGCGGCGCTGTAAAGACGTGGTCCTGCACAGAAACACAAAAATTGGATTCTTCCCCCACGGTGTAGGGGGGGGGGGGGGAACCCTTAAACCCTCTCCTGTGAGGACGGGGATCTGAACATGCAATCATATTAATGGCGGTGATCGTGAGAGTGTTTACGAGGGGGCTTCGGCCTGTCTGCGGGAGCTGGCATCTCACCGCTGCTACATTGTCTGGTGCCTTCATTTAGGTCCTTTATTTTTCCAGTGCTGCAGCGGTCCACTGAGACTACACTCTTGTTCTGCTTTCAAAAGCCCTGTCTGCCATCTAAATGAGGCTTTCGGGGCAAGAAAAAGAAGAAATTCAACATGAAAATAGCACAATGTGCTAAACATTAGCTCACGCTCAGCTGGGATGTTTTGGGAATATGTTGATTCTCCTTCTCAGATTGTTATTTTTCCTTGTGTTATTCTCTAACAGCTATCTACCCACAGGGCACTGGGGTCTCTAGTTTTTTTTTTTTTTTTTTGGGGGGGGGGTATGAAATTGATGTTATATGCCCTTAAATGCGGCACAGATTTGCAGGGAGCACACAACAAATCCACTGATGATGCTCGGAAAAAAGCAAACACAAACGCACATTCCTTTGCAAGTTGTTTTGCTCTGAAATCCTCATTAATCACCGGCATCTCCTTGAGAATTATTCCTTTCTTTTATGCCAGAGAGCAAGAAGATTTTCCTAAATACCACACAAAGATGCAGTTGCTCTTCTGGTCAAAAGCCTCTGGGGGGAAATGCAACAATTTATACAAATCAATAGCACTCAAATAATTCATGGCTGATCACATGGTGTTTTAGTTCCTTATTTGCAGTAGAAATCCATGTTTTGTTGGCTCCCAGAGGGCAACATGAAAGACCAGGGGAGAGGCGGGTGGGGTGAGGGTGAAGCTGGGAAGAGTGCATGAGGATAATAGGAGGACATTGATCATTTTGGTGCACAAGAAAACAACTGAACCTGTGAGTCAAGGCTAACAAGTTGTATCATTTATACATTATTTAGACACGTCCGGGCTCGCCGCGTGCACGCGTCGTTACATCAGGTTTGCATCACCGTCTTCGGAGGGGACACGGTGACCTAAGACGATGAGGAGAACTTTTTTTTCTTTTTTTTAACTGTCCATGCACTTGGAAATAAGAGACATAAAGAAATGTATACAAAACCAACAAAAGCCAACATGGAATTCAACTACTTTTTTAGTGCTGTCCATTTGAAATTGCTCTCATGTGCTGGGGTGGGCTGTGGGGGGGGGGGCAGATAAATCCCAATTTGGGCAGTGTTAGTCAGTCACAGCTTGTAATAAAAATTAATTTTGCAAATGTGGAGATGGATCAAGTTCCCTCTTGGCAGGGGGAGCCATCCCACAGACATGTTAACAACGTCTTCAGAGACCAATGAGGGCCCATTTACAATAAGTGTCTGTTTTAAGTCGCTGGCTTTGTGCGTGCACGCGCGCGTCTCGCCACAGCGGGCTGTAAGCGGTCCCTCTGGTGTCAGCCGGGAGCGCGGACATTTGTGGCAGAGCGGCTCTAATGGAGTGATGCTACACTTTCTCAATCACGCAATTAGAGCCCGGATTGGAGAGGGAGACAGAGGGGGGGGGGGGGGGACTTTGTTTTTTTTTTTTTTTTTTTTCTTGCTCGTAGTGCAGGGAGCAAAAAGAGAAGAGGAAAAGAGGAATCACTTCTTTTAGAGGGAGTGATTTATGTTGTGGTGTTGAGGAAAGAACAGGCCTTGATAGATGACTTCATTAGAATTAATTAACAGAGCCAAAGACCCGACACAGGCAGAGAAGACTGAAGCGAGACGGTGGATTTGAGGGGGGATTGAGAGATTAAAAAAAAACAAAAAAACCAAAAAGGTGAGAGAGAGAGGAAAGGGTCTGCTCGGGAAAACAGAGAGGTAGAGCACAGGGAGAAGGGATGAATGGAGAACAGATGCCAGAGATTAGGATGAGACACATGAAGGAAAGAGCTTGTTCTCGTGTGTTTCAGGGGTTATGTGTGATCAAACACGAGCGCCCAAAGAGCCACTGAGCCGTTGCACTTTCAGCTCCTGACAAACACAATGCGTGTGCGTGAGTGTAAACCAATAAATCCCCGGTTAACCACCAAGAATCCAACACCAAAATGCTGCACGACGCCAAGTGGCCCGTTTAGAAGAGGGGGGGGGGGGGGGCACAAGAGTGTTGAGCGTTGGACTGATCCGGCATGTGCCGCGGGCTGTGTGTTGGCTGAAGGCAGGCTTTGATGGGCTAAATCAGCGCCTCTCCTCTAGCAGACGCGTCCATCATCTCACCCCTTTGAATCTCTCTCACCCCCCCCCCCCCCGCCAAAGAGACAGAGGCCAGAGCTCGCAGCGACGACCGTCAAACTGGAATCTGCTTCTCGTGCATCTCAAACGTCGTTTGACGTCACTCGGTGACACCTAGACACCGAGTTCAGCCGACACTGGCGTGCATTATTTTTGACATGTCACCGTGTGCCTCAGCTGTGACACTTTTGGGCATCTGCTGGACACGCAGACGTGTACTGTCGCCACCGCAGAGTTGGGGAAGAGGGAATTTTTAACACTGGAAGGAGGTAAATGGAGTGCAGTCAGATATAGGTGGACGAGGGAGGGCTGGGATAGACAGGAATAAAAAATAATTTTTAATAGAAGCAGTCAGAGTGTTACCATGTGTCAAAAGTGTGCATGTGCAGGCGGTAATCAGCGAAAGGGCAGTAAGTTTGCGAACAATTGATGGGTTCATATATGTCCTCTGATATGTGAGGAAGACACATCAGCTGTAATAAACTGAGCTGTTACAGTGTTTGCATATAGTGGTAAATACTGGTATATCTTTAAATCCATATTTTAGGCCTGTGTGTTAGTACAGTAGGTAGTGATATTTATTATCTGCAGAGCATCATTATAAGCTGCCAGTTGAGGGAGAACCTGTCACTAGTCATCCGTCCGTTCCTGTCCACTTTAACTCGGGGCTGATGGGCGGAAGAAGACCCTCACAGGACCGCGGCGGTCTCACCAGCTGAGAGCACTAATTAATCTAATTCCCTCTCAGTTTATCTGACGTACCTCTAATCTATAGGTGCAAGCAGCAGTGATGTGATACACTGAAAAATGTCACACTGAATATGAAATATCAGATATATGTTTTTTTTCGTGCGTGATCGTTTTTCCTTTTAATTGCATCACCCCTCTCATCTCTCCTTCCTTGCCTCACATCCTGTCATCTGTCCACCTTGTCTCAGATGGATTCAGGCACCAGACATGTGGTCACATGATACGACTGGGTAATCAGTAGGTATTAGTGCGTGTTAACAACCCCTAAGCTGAAAGACAATTCCCTTCTCCATATTAAAGAGATAACACGGCAGAGGAGCAAAAAGCAAATGGCCCTAAGCCTCCAGCTATGCTCCCCTCCAAAGTTGTTTTCCTGGAAAATTAGGCGATTGACTAATGGCGTAAATGCTGTTAATTACCAGCACCAGTACCCCAAACAGTCGTCTCTGCCTGTAACTAATAAGAAATCAATTAGCTAATGAATTGGTCATTAAGTGAAAAGCTAATCTTGGCCTGGGTATTTTTTAATGATTATTTTTTGCCTATGATCCTGGCTAATTGCCGTTGTCATACGGCGCTCTCAGCTTTCAGCATGCCTAATGAAGCTTCATTAGATCATAACTGGCACTCTTGGAAGATTCGCAAGCAAACCTGCTTCCCAATTATTTTTAATTGCCAGACATTCTGCACAAACAAGTGCTGCTGCACCTTGCGTAACAGGAGAGCTCGGGCTGGCTGCGCTGCGTTTTCCTCGCGACTTCATTTGAAGCGATTAGCGCACGGGGCAGGGTCGCCGCAGAGCTGCTGTTGTCTGCGGCGGATTTAAAGAGCCCATCAGCTCAGACTGCTGGGCTCGTCGTTGCGCTCCCTTCCCCACGTTTGATTCGGACTGCGGAGGAAAAGCTGCCGCTTCCGGCGTGTGGCCGGACTGGCTCCGTGTCGCCCCACGCGCGCACAGACGCCGACGGCCACATTGTGTCTGAGCGCGCGCAGACAAAGAAACACTCGTGCGTTTACATCTGCACAATTATAGAAACACGGGGGCTGTCACGGATATGCAAGCACACAAACACTAGCTGCACCGCTGTACCTGTACACGTGTCAGCTGACAGAAACAAAGGAGAGAGAGCACCCCTCCTGGGCATGAATAATTAAGAAAAGACAAAAGAGCCTTGTGTTGTTTTTTTCCCCGTGTATCTCTTTCTTTTGTGTGTCTAGTAAACCCCAGCGTAGTGTACCATGAGTTCCCCACTAATAAAATGGAGGATCATTCTCTCCATGGTGCTCACATGACACATGTTTCCAATCTGACCCCGTACGAGCGTCTTGCTCTAACGTGGAGAGGCTGGTGGTGAAAACTGAACAGCTCAAACTCTGTCAATCCCGCTGATGCATTTCGACAGTTTATCCTGAATTTCCCTTTCCCTCCAGCATCGGGGTCTTTTCCTCTAACATTGTACTGCATGGCAAACACAAGCAGAGCCACTTCAAATGCACTGTAATGAAGCACTCTTATTTTATTTTTTTAACTAGCAACAGGAGAGAAGAAATATATCCCCCCAAAAAATCAATCACTTGCCCTCAAAACAATATCTGTGTACCTCCACCTTGGTTCAGCTAGGCAGGAGGCTGCACAATCACAGCCACCTGTCCTCTGGAATAGTTGGTTGTTTTTGCTTAAAGGGGTCATTGACTGAGAAATGGAGTGTTTGTAGGTTTTAATTTTCAAAACACTCAATTGTCTTACACACACACACACACACACACACACACACACACACACACACACACAGAGCTTTTATCTCGTTTTTCTCTCCCAGAAATGTTTTTGACTTTTTTATGGAAATTGTTAATGTTACGTTCAGAAAAAGTCAACCCAACGCCGTCCTTGAGACCAGCCCACTGCTCTATTATTGGCCCACCTAGCTGTCTGTCATGCAGTTGGAAGTGGTGCTAAAGGTAGCCTATTAGCCCCTGAACTGTTAGCCCCCAAGCTAACACTGGCAACAGGAAGCTCAAACCGAGTGTGGCTTATATTGTTATTTTCTTCAGCTCTTAGTCACCCTAATAACCATCCCTGTTACCACCTGGTTCACCAGTCCGCGGTCCATAATGTGCCTCTGGCACAAAAACGCAGGGTAGCACATCTCATTAAGTAGCACAGAATTCTAGAACACCGGTGCCGGCATGCTGGTCATGGGGATCTGAGAGCCAGCAGAGCTGCTGAGAGCCACTTCGTGACAGGGCATCGCCTGCTCCTCTCCCACAGCCAGTGACCGAGATCTTGTGGCTCAGCCACCGGCCTCGGTTTGTGGCGATCACTGCAGCGTGCGGTGCTGGCAATTTAACGTAGCACCTTGGCGGGGTTGTTGGGGGGTGGGCCGGGATGACGCGAGATGCACAAACAACTGCAGATCGGTGAACCAGCACTGCTCATCCAAGCTGGAAGTAGCCAGCTAGAAGCTACTCAGCTAATGGCTAACTGACGTAAGAAGGAGGGCGGAGTTGAACAGCTGAAGTGTTTCTTAAAGTGACAGGCTTTAAATCAGAGCATTTCAAGAAAGCCAAGAAAAATAAAAAAAAACAAATTTCTTCAGTAATTAAAAAAATAAAGAAAATGTGAACAAAATATTTCAGAAGCACTTCACTGAGACATGAGTGAGCTGTTAAAATGTGTAAAAAATGCAGTCAATGAGCCCTTTAAACTACAACTGTTATTAAAGTGAATCCAATATATATTAAAAGTTTTTTTTTCCCAATAAAGAATTGTCACATTAAGACATTAGCCAATTTCCTTTATAATTCAGGGTCTGAACTTGTGTCCATGTATGTTGTAAAAGGACATCTGTGGATTGCTACAAAAAAATTTTATGCTTATTAACCCATGTGTACAATAAGCAGTGTTGGGAGTAACGCGTTACTGTAACACCACTACTTTTGCAGTAACGTGCTAACGAAATTACTGTTTAAAAATTCAGTAATGTGTTACAGTTACTGAAATTTGATCAGATGTGTTACTCGTTTTATTATTAATATGGATAGATATTTTTAGTGCAAATAAACTGACCCTACCATAGCTGGTGCAGCCGTCAGTCTCCTCCGCGGGTCGGTTTCCTGTCCTGTCCCAGTTCACACCGCAGCCCCGTAGGAAGAAATGTCGTGGCAGTAGCAACTTCTCATATTGAGCCCTGATCGCCTGTTGTCCAAGTGGTGAGTAGCCCCCAACAGCTCCCACCTCTGTGGTTAAACATGAGTATTTTTTGAGCAAGAAGCTCACATTTAATGTCCGCATTAAATGCGTTTAAAGTTTTCTTACGCAAAGAAAAAGTGACTGTGATTTGTTGCAGTAAAGAACAGCTTCTTCTAAGCGGTGAACTTTCATTTATCTGTGCTTTCTGTTTTATTTTATCTCATTCATTTACATGCTGTTGTGATATGCAACTATTTCGTGGAAGTAAATCCTCTAAATATGCGTTTTTAATGGGCTAGTCCAGGGGTGTCAAACATATAGCTCGTGGGCCAAAAACGGCCCACCAGGGGGTCCAACGTTTTCTCTGTGAATTAACAGCTTTATTTCTAGTAAATTTCTGACTTTCTACTGATTACAGTAGTTTATGTAAATCTGAGACATTTTTTTCTCTATAAGGTGAGACCTTTCTCATCAGTTTTCTTTTTCTTCTTTTTTCTGATGAGAACAAGGGGCCCTTGGTCTTGCTATGTGTGCAAGATGATTTAAGTATGCATTTAAAAGTAACGTGAAAGTTACTTTTCCAAGTAACTAGTTAATCATGCAGTAACTTAAAAGTAACTCAGTTACTTTTGAAAAGAAGTAACTAGTAACTGTAACTAGTTACTATTTTTTAGTAACTTGCCCAACACTGACAATAAGTGAACTGCAGACCCAACCTGCTCACGATGACGCACATGCACGTACTTCTCTGATAGTCAAGAGTAATAAAAGTCGCACTATTAAAGACTTTTGTCATTTGCCTGTAAATATATAAATAATGTACATAAACATATATTGGAACAGGACAAAAAAGTCTGTATGGGGAAATGACTCAAACTCACAACCTCCCACACTGGAATCCATTGTCCTACCTGTGTCACCAAGAGAGTTGACCTGAAGGCATTTATAGACTATCACACAAAGGTCTGGCTGCAGTGGAAAATGAAGTTGATGTTTGGCAAAAATGCAGAATATTTAATGCAAAACCTTTCCATACACTAGGTCTATCCCTCTACTGCGTAATCCTTGTAAAACTCTAAAGATATTACTCTATTTGTAAGTCAGATTGCTGAATCTTAATGGTAAGTGTTATAACCGTATTAATACATTACTGTAAAAACTTGTGGTTTTTTGAAAGGTAAAGCCTTGTTTATTTATGTGGGAAAATATTATGTTCACGAGTATACAGGAATGTAAAAGTTTGGGTTGAAATATCGCATAAGAAGTGTTATTTTGTGCTTGCATGTGTGATGCAGTTTAAAGCGTTTATTATGTGATGGACACTGTTTAGCGAGTCGGCCAAGAGTCCTGTAGTGACAATTTTCATACAGCCAGCCTTCATTTTTCTTTTTTTACATGTTGAACACAGCTGTGTCTCCATAACTGTGCAGTGCTGATGTGCGTTCATAAAGCAAGGATTTTATGATTATAATTTTGCAACTGATGTTGCTGATAACAGTCGGCACTCATGTCTAATTAGGCTGTGATTTCAGGAAAAGATATTATATCTTTCCTTTAGTGCACTGTAAAACCTAAGAGTACTTCTTAATGGTTGGGATTCCAAAAGTGTCTAGTTAGAAATTTTGAAAAACTTAGTCAAGTCACACCTGACTCCTTGTCAAAGTCGGTGCAAATTTTATTTTATATTTATATTGAATAGACGTCAAGAGGCAAAGAAGACCAAATGGAAAAACAAAACAAAACCTTTATACATTTCCATGTTGAAAACGTGCAAAATTAGCATCAGTATTACGTACTTATTTCTTAACAAGGGGGATGTACTAATGAGATCTCGCAGGGACATCCATTAATATCCATATCCATTAATTCAGCATAGCTCACAGAGCTGTCTCGCACGGTTGGCCAGGTTGATATATCCAGTGTTAGTTCATCAGTCATGTTTCCAAAGCACTGGGCATTTGCGACAAAAAGGCTAGGCAGTGATGGTCTGTTCAAAGCCTCCCATAACCTGCTTCTGTTTATGTTCTCGCCTCTGTCTCCGGGGCATATTCTCCCGATGTGCAGTAATTCCTCTCTGCTGTAGAAGATATTTGATATACGCCAACAGCGCTTAACCACAAAAGTACAAACAACCACACGCAGCATTGTTTGAGGCGGACATGTTTGAGGGACGCTGCCCGACATGATGATGTCATTCCATCACACTGGGGAAAAAGTCTAACGTCACTGCAGAGTGTCACTCCTGACTGTCTGCTGTAATATTTTATCGACTGTAAATATTAATTTTTGCCGATAAATAATTTTAAATGCTTTGTGTGAATACAGATAACATAACTGGGTCCCTACACAACAAAGGCAAATTATTTTCATTTTTTTCTGACCAAGTAAGAAGTGAAATCAGAAACTTTCCCAAGGAAACGTGTACCCAGGGGCTATGTTATTGATATAATATGAATGTTTATTGCATTTTTTACAGTGTGTGGGGTTTTTCTTTTAAACTTTTAACATTTTTCTTGAACATTTGCAACTTTTTTCTGGTAAATTTGAGACTTTTCTAATAAAATGGTATTTTTAACCAATAAATTTGCCACTTTTTGTGATAAAATTGTCACATTTTCCCACACAAATTTAAGATATATACTCATTTGGAAATTTTTTGTGATATTCTCCTCTTGAAAGTATTAGAGGAAAATCATACAAACTCCACGAGTCATTAAAGTACAATTTTGTGAAAAAGCTACTTGAGTAAATGTAGCTCCTTACTCACCTCTGATCCGTGTTTCACTCACTTCTCTGTTTTCTCCATGACTACCATATAATGGAGAACACATAGGATGTAATTTGAAAAATATTTTAGAGCCAAAATGGAACTAACAGAGGGGTGGGGCTGAGAGGAAAAAAGTGCAGCATCTGTCTGATTCTTCAACACCACAGACAGCTCTAATAAATGATCAATGAGGCTGGAAGATGCTGACATATTCAGTTTTACTGCATAAACTATCCCTACACTCTTTATGGGGATGGGGGATTGCTACTTTTTTGATACTTTGTGGTGGTGGTGATACTGTAGTATTGTGATACTTTATTAACAATTATTAATAAATGTTGCAAACACAAACTTACCTATTTAAGAACCAGAGTAATGAAAACATTGTAGGTGCTGATGCCTCGGTACTTGTGGCATTAAGGTGAGCTAATCCAGGTTTACCCCTAATTTCCACTGATTACGGCTGTGATTCGTTGCGAATACAGTCTGGTCCCAGCCTTGCATCGCTCCCCACTGGCTACATTTGTGTTTTGAAGCAGCACAGATGAGGAAAAAGGTTCACGTGGCAAGATCACGTGAGAATTATATAAGATAGCATGAGAGCTCAAGAGAGAACACTCGTGATCATGTGATAACAACAAGGAAGCATGATGTGCCGGCTGTCTGGAGTTAGTGGAAGGTGGGGGTTATGTTGACAACAAAGCCTTATCTCAAAATTCTGGCAAATTAAAAGTCGAGGAAGCATGGCAATAGATTGATACAAGCCTTTAGTTCCACTTGATTCTGACCAGGCGAGCTGAAAACTTGGTAACAGACAGACTGTTACGCACCCCTCCCTGGGGTCGAATCTCGGCCTGGGATATTAGGAGGGGTATGTCTACCTTGCCTAAGGGCAAAAGTGACTTCGGAGGTGTATGTCTACCATACCTGAGGGCGAAAGTGACTTGGGTCTGCCCACCTTGACTGAGGGTCAAAACAGACTTGGTGATCCCAGGCTGAAATAGACAATTCTGGCCTTGGCCCAGAAAGTGGGTCGTAACAGAAAGTGGGTCGTAACACAGACAGATATACAGACACACTGACAGGTGACCGTATGCCTATAGCGCATGTGCACCGAGACATAATAAAAAAACACTTGACTTTTCAGTCCACTAGATGGTGCTAAATACTCACTGTCTGGTCAGGTCAGCACAGCAAAGGCGTGACTCGTGAGATCTACCTGGGAGTTGCGCAAGATAAAGATCAGAATGGGAAATTGCAATATATAATATTGCAATACTCAGTGTATTGCAAGATCGTTAAAGTATTGCAACTGCAAATTTATTTTGTGCAACACATTTGTACAGTATAAGTGAGGTCTCTTTTATTTACTTCAACTGAGTGACTTCATCAAAACCTCAAAAAAATACATCTTTTGATTGCTGCCATGCATGTTATACATTCATTTGGTATTTTGCCCTTCCAGTGGATTTGAATGTATTCTTACCATGAATGTGTCCACATCCCATGGAGAAACACAATAAGTAAATATAGTAAACTTGCGCTTAGATTTTCATTTTACAAATTAATGACATGGTAGAGTTACACAGTCAAAAAAAGTAATACTCCGATTCAGGTAATAAAAGCTTTTTGTGAATATTTTCTACTAATGGAAGTTTGCGTCTTTAGAAAGTGGCTGTTCTGAGTGACGGGTGGATGCTGTGAGTGAAGCTGTTAGCTGTTCTCGGCTCCACCTCAGCATGAGTGAAGTCACTCAAATGTCTACCCTACATTTGTGACGGCAGTGCTTTTTGAAAAAGCATTTAAATGCATATATCAGTCAGACAGTTCTATACAGCTCATCTGTTCAAGTCAAATTGTAGTATTTTGTTAGTATACTCTTATGTAGTAATCAGCAATTACTGAGGCAGCTTGCTAGCCAATCTTGCAAAAGAAAATAAGTTTTAAAAAATGTTTGGGGCACCATGGTTGTATCCATATTTCATGCCAACACGCATCTATAGATAAAACAAAATAAACTTATCATCCTTGTCATAGCAAATAGTATTAATTGAACTCAATCACATTTTTGCTCAAATCAATACATTATCAATATTCTTTTCTAGTCTTCTGTTGTCCTTTAGCAAGGTCTCACATCTGAGGCTGGGACTGTGCATAGACAGGCTTTAGCTTCCAGTTTAACCAGTTCATCGCTGCACCAGCTCGGCTGTCAGCTGCCACATCTCACCGCCAGCCTGCAGCGTTTACTGCTAAATAGGGATAGACATCTGGAACGCAATTCATCCACCGTCAGACTTCAGCATCTCATTGAAAGCAGGTCCAGCCCTCTTTTTGGTGTATCACACATGTCACATGCAGACAGACACATATAAAGGCACCTGGGTGAGGCATTTCCCACGTAACACCTGATGAGTTAGTTCAACTCAAAGTGTTTGAGGAAACCGATAGCCTTGAATCATTTAAGTTTAACTCATCCATTCAAGCACATCTAATTTTTTTCAGCTGAGTAAACTAAGTTATATAAATAGAGTTAACTCAACTTAAATGTATCTTCTTCACACTGAACTACCAGTCAGGTTTTACTTATTCTATTATTTCTATTAAGGTTTATCACCACATTCTAGTTATGCCAGCTTGCATAACAACACAACACATTTGGCATAACCATTTCCTCCACAGGGCAGTGTACGCAAATGCTATGGGCTCCCAGTCACTGGGGGTGGGGGTGGGGGAATGGGGTGCCAAATACAAAGGTTATCTAAAACTTAAATATCCCAGTAAACAAAAGCTTTGACATATGTACAACAGTAACACACAGTAAACTGATAGTCTAAGGAGATAATGCTTATTTTTCAACATTTCCCATCAACCCTTGCGGCTGCATTATTTTTGAGCAATTTAAAAGTACCTATCTTCATTTGATGATTATAGTTATAATTTGTGTAATTACAAGTCATAATATTCAAATTTACAGAGGCAAAGGTTATGTCCCCCATAATTTATAAAAAAGAAAATTTGATTTAATTATGCCATTATCAAAGTTGTTTTGTCAACACACACAAAATTAATCAACAAGGATTACAAGACTGCAACTCATAATGTCAGGAACATATAACTATCTGGATTATTGGTTTATTGGACTACAGCCTGATGATTTCACACCCTGAATAGAAGACAATTGTCAGCAGTCTTTTTTATGGCAACTGGCATTAACTCAGACAAAATTAGTTAATGCAGCAAACAGGAATTATGTCACTAATACTTAAAATGCCCCCAAAATGCAAGTACACTCACAGCAACTGAGTTACTACTAGAAATGTGTATTTTTGAGTAAGGTTAAATCTTTAGAAATGAGTGACTCCGATGTTTTTTGAAGGATTAAATTAGACCTACTTACCTAGTTGATAGAGCATCTGCCCCCCAACCGGGAGGTTGGGGGTTCAAGTCCTGGCCAGGTCATACCAAAGACCATATAAGAATGGTACTTCCCACCTTCTAGCTTGGTGCTCAGCGTAATAGAATGGGGGAAGGAGAAGTTGTTTGTGGCGGCGCCTTGCATGGCAGCGACCCCTCTGATTCTACATGTGATTAACATTGTAGATAGGAGAAACATAATTTTGTTCTACTGTACATGATGGGCTGCGATGGATTGGTGATCTGTCCAGGGTGTACAATGCCTCTAGCCCAAAGACGCTGGGATAAGCTCCAGCCCCGCCGCGATCCAAAAATGATTAAGCGGTAGAAGATGGATGGCTGTTAATGATTGGCCGTATGGACTGAATGACAATAGAGATGGCTTCTTCTTCTTTTATTAAACCTGCATCTCCGGTGATGCAAAGTGATGCACCTCATTCAAATTACCATGACTCCTCGACCATTCACTTTAGCGGTGTAATTCCAACGGATTCTGAAAGCTGAGAAGTAGAATGTTCTATTGATATGTATATGGTACATTGTGGTAATCATAGATAGGATTGCCTGCATGAATTAAAGAGGAAGTAGGTGCAGCAGGAGCGCTGCAGGCAGAGAGGAGGAAAGAGAAGGAGAGAGGAGAACTTCAAGTATTTTTGCTGCACTTTAGCCGTGTTTTCTGTGCAAATAATAGTTTAGTATTGTAAATAGTACCATTAGTATTGTTTGTGAGAGTTTTGGAGTGTGGCAAACACAAATGTTTGAGATGATGTAAAATAGGTTCAGTTTCAGTTTGTAATGTCAAAAGTTTTGTGCATGTACATTTGAAATAGTTATAGAGCCTTGATAACAATTCAAATCCATTTCTTTTACTTTTTTGTTATCATACACCGATTTAAGCATTTATAACATATAATAATGACAAATACTTGCCAGATTTTGACATTTACATTTCTGCTGGAAAAAACGGCAAAATAATTTACACAAAAGAAATTTTCTGAGACATTTATTGAAAAAAAAAGATGAAAAAACAGGCGAACTATCATAATGATAGTACTAAAAGGGTTTTAACCAGTAGCTGGATAAAGAACTCAGTGCCACCTTTTTTGCCTCTTCACACTCCCACATGGCAGTACACACACACACACACACACACACACAAATCACATTACAGCACATCTAATTGAAGTTTATGACGCTGTGGAGAGCATATGCTCATTGAGCCAATTGAATCATTAGAAAAGCACACAGTAGGCCGAAGACCTGCCAGAACTGCAGCAGAGGAAAATGTGTGAGGGTCCGCATTTCCTGTCCAAGACGGTTACCGAGATGAAACGTGCAAGCACTGCGACACACTAGAACCCACGCATCTTACAGGCGGTGTGATGTTCTACCGTTATGCAAATCCAGCATTGGGCTGAGTGGCCGTAGCGAGCATTGTGCCCCGATGGCTCTGCACCTCGCTTCCAACCCCCATTTCCACAGAGCCGCCTGAGCTCTGACATGCACACACGTCCACACGTTCTGTCTGACATCGGGCCCTGTGGTGAGATGCTCCTTGACCGGCCTTGATCCACGGAGGAGAGTGTAAGTGGAGGGGAAGTGAGATAGACAGGAGCAAAGACAGTCTGTCAGAGTTAAAGGCAAACAGACATTAGGCTTTCCAGAGCAGCAGTTGCTCTCTGACTCTCCTCAGCTGCATACTTTATAAAATTTACATGACGCATCAGAAAGGCCACAAGAGCCTCTTTGATTGTGGAACTGTGTCTGAAAAATACATCAGTCGCCATCTTTCTTTTTTTTCCTCAGCAGAGAAGCTGGGAGACAGAATGAAAATGCAATCGTTCACACATATCTCCTTTGCAAACAACATGGCACACACAAAGGCGGGCAAAAGGCAGGGATGCGTCTTTCTCGCGCTCAGCTTCGCCCCGTGCATCTGTGAAACAGTGGGACGTAGCTCCTCGGTGTCATCTCCAATCCCTGTGATCTAAATGTATAAGAATTGATGGTGCCTTCCACCAAATGCTGTTATGGGGGACCTGGTTTGTTTATTTAATGAAGCCAGTGTCACAGCGGATCTGCGTCCTTGCCTTTGGAAACGGTGGCAGGTGTTGGTGGCAGATTTCCCTCAAACAGGGCCACCGAATTAACAAATCAAATTAACATAACACTGGCGTCAGATCTGGGGGCCTGTCTCACTCTGGCACGGCTGTCCCTGTAGTTCGCCTGCTCGGACGCTCCCTTCTTGTGTCCAGATGTCCCCACAGTGCCAGCGTCCACTGCCCAGAAACCACGGAGCCAGGCCCAGAGTGAAAATAAAACATGCAGGGGCAGCGGACCGAGCACTTTTTCCATTAAATCGTTCAGTCTGTTTGTAAAATCGTCACCGCAAAGCACCTCTGACTAAATGTGTTTTCTGTGAGTATATGAGAGTTAGTGAAACCGAATTTCACTTAGTAGTTTTATTATAGGATATTTTTTTACTCTTACTTGAGTACTAACAAACACTAACTTTTTTAAAGTTGAGACAACTTTTTTTTTTTTACAGTGTACATTTTCAGACACACGGAACACGTTCTTTCATCCAGGCTTAGGAATTGCTTAATGCTTTTTCTTTAGAAGATAAATGTGGATAGTTTTTATATTCCATCACCCTCAGACTAACCACACAAACTCTCAAGAGTAAAGTCTCAAATTTGCAAGAAAAATGGCACAATATTATGTAGTTGAATAGGATTGAGAAAATGCTGGAAATTTTTCAGTTAAAACTGCAGGTTGACATGGAAACATCATGCGATTTATCATCAAAAGTCACAGATTTATAGGGGGGAAAGCTGAAAATTTATGAGAATAAAGTTTTATATACACTATACAAGAAAGACACAAATGCACAAGAAAAACATTATGACAAAAAAATAAGAAAAAATAGCAAAATAATGTGAAAAGCTTGAAATTCAGTGAAGAGAAGTGGTAAATTTACAAGAAAATGTGAGAGAAAAAACCCCACAAATCAAAGAAAAAAATCGTATATTTATGAGGAAACGGTCACAAATTTATCTCACAAACTGGCAACAGTAAAGTCATCATTCACTACTCAGATAATTGTTTTAGTAGACACTTTCTTACTGCTTTTCAATTTTATTTTTTTGGGGGGTGGGGGGTGAATACTCCTACTTATGCTTGGATAATTTAATATCATAAGCTAATGTTATTTTTTCTGACTACTCACATGTAAATGAAGGTCCGTAAATGATGTCAAAATTACCACTCAGTCATGCAGTATTAATAAGAAGATTCTTATTAGCAACATCATTGAACACTGACTTAGAAAGTTGGCCAAGTGGAACAAAATTAAAATTCACAAAAATAGGCATGAGTGAAATCTAGTCCAGTAGATTAATCAGAATAAAATATGGATTTAAATCAGTAAAATGGTTAAAATAGCACTGGCTTTACAGTAATGAATCTGGAATTTAAGATTTCAAGGGTGTCTTGGTGCCTTCAGGTTTCTGTGGGAAATTTTCTAATTTCACTTCTTAATTGGTTAAAATAAAATTGCAAATAATTTGCCGCTGTTGTGCATGGGTGCCTACAGAAAATTGGCAAATTATCTGTGTTCCAAGTTTGGTGACCCAAACTTTCGTTGTTCTTGATATATAGTTTATATGACATTTTCACCTCGACCTATGACCTTGCAATCCAAAACCTACAGCCACCATTCAGGATCCCAAGGCGAACCTGTGTACCAAGTTTGGTGATCCTAGCTTTACTCATTCTATAGTAATAGAAGATGGATGGATGGATAGTAATAGAGCATAGAAAATGCAATGCGCTTTTGACCCCAAACATACAAACTCCACACAGCCCTGCTGGCTGGTGGAATTGAACCCACAACATTTTTACTGTTAGGCGATAGTGCTGACCAGTACACCACCATGCTGCCCAAATCACAATTAAATAATAATAACAGTAGAATAAGTGTGTGAAAAATAAAATACTTATTTTATGGAGTTGATTTAGAAATAAGTTTCATCTGTGGGTTCATCACACCAATCTACTGCACCAACGTGGAAATAGTAATCAATGCAGCTTTTGTCACGAATCTGGGTTTGGCTGTTCCAAACCCAGTTCTGACTTATTGTTATGTTTTGACCTATTTTCCACCTGACGATTCAGGGAGCTATTGGGCCTCCGCTCCCTGACAGCTTGGATACGCCCCCTCCTCCTGTCAAGTGCCATCAGCTGTACTGTCACAGGTGTTCACACACATACACACACGCACACACTCCATTCATTCCCATTCACACGCACATACACACTCTCTCACACACCAGGTCCAATCACGTTCAGCCCATGCTTTCTCGCACCGGCAATCTCTTTCCTCGTTAGCATCAGGAGTATTTCTTCGCTGCGTTTGTGGAGATTGTCGGAGCATTCACCTCCATACGCGGCAGCTAGCTCTCCACATATGAGTTTTCATCCCCGTCTTGTAATCCAGCCCGTCACTTTAAGTCCGGTAATTCCCTTGGTGTTACGGCTGGCCCAGCTTCTCTGCTTCATCCACCAGACTGCACGGATTAACCCCTGGATCCCTCCAGTCATGTAAGTTGTCATTGCCTTTCTCCCCATGTCTACAGCTGTTCTGTGACACTAGGCATTTCTGTGTTTGGGCTGTAGAGCTTCCAGGTGGTACCTGTATGTCTGGTGGACCAAGTTCATCATCTTCAACTTCCTGTACTCGTGTGGTTAATCTGAACTGTTTATTGTGTGGTTTAATCTAATAAAATGGTACTTTCTACTTCCACAATTGGGTTTTCCATTCCTTCCCTCGTGCACCGCGTAATGGCACACGAGGGATTATGACAGAATGTTCCGACCAGACAGAAAAAATCCAGCGGAGTAGAAGTGTGTTTTTTCTTTTTCTCTCCACGCCTTTTTCTCTTCCTCCCCGAGTGTCAACATGGTGGTTCAGATGGAGAGGGAGTTGGAGAGGTTGTTGGAGCGGGAGCTGCGCTTGTTGTGCTTCTTGGAGGAGATCGTTTCATGGATGCAGAAGCCCTGTTCCTCCCTGGCTGTTCGACAGGCTCGGGACACCGTGAGGAGGGTGATGGAGCGAGACAGCCTCTGGGATCATCCGAAGGTAATGGAGATCCTCCGGGACATCTTCACCACGCCGTGTGAGGAATCAGCTGAGGATCTCCCAGTGCTTGAGCTCCTCGCGGCCACTCCGTTCATTTCTCCAGAGAATGCGGGACTTTTCTGCATGGGTGACCCGCTGCCTGGCACAGTGCTCCACATCCCGGATTACCTGGTTCCCGAGTCACCCGTAAGGAGGAGGAGGAACCCCCACCGGAAGAAGCGTCCAGCCCCGCCGACTACGGCTCTGCCTCCCCGCTCCAAGCCATGCTCTGCTCCGTCAGGGGAGGAATTGGAGGAACGTAGGCTGGCTCTCCTGGCAGAGACGGACCTCATCTTGGAGGTGAAGCCGTGGCTCCCCCCGGAGATGGCCGAAAGATTAAAGGAACTTTCCCCGAGGAGCCACAACCCAATGAGGAACGCTAGGAGAGAAGAGAAGAGGCCTCGGAGACCACTGAGGACCTCAAGTGCCAGGAGAACAGGAAAGTTTCTTCTCATTTAATTTTCACGGTCAATGAACAATTTTTCCTGCCTCCTGGCAAGGAGACGCAGGGTGTGCAGTCCCCTGACTGCTCAGCTCCAGCGGCATGTAGTGCTCTCTTATCTGGTCTCACCAACTCCTTACTATGTGCCCCTGCGAGCCCACTGGTCCTGGATCCAGGTCGCTCGGGGGAAGAGAAGCCGGAGGCCCAGGAGGGTCCTGTCCATGGGCCAGCGAAAAGGTCGTCCACGGCCACCACGCCAGAAGAGCCGGAGGCGTGGAGGACAGCGCACGAGAGTACCACGACTGCAACCACCATCACGCCTGCTGCGGGGGCCGCCGCAGCAGAGTCATTTCCCGGACCAGACCTCCAGCCGGTGGGACCCGGGGCGTCGTCGTCGGAGTCTTGGACGGCGGTAGAGTTTAAGCATAAGTAAGTAATCTCTCTTGTAGTTCACCTATCTTTGGCGGAGGGATCTTGTCTGGCTCTTGGGGAGGGGAGTCGGGTGCGGCTCTCAGCCACATCTGGACTCCCCTTGCCGGGCTCTGCCGCTGCCAGCAACCCTAACGTTCCTCCTCTCCTATCCCCTTCGAGCTCCATCCTAGGGTTGCCAGAGAGGAGCTGCCACAACCTGGGTTACCCACAGATGTCGACGCAGGCCCAGTTTTCTCGGAGGAGGCCGATGGGGGTGAAGTACCCAACGGACCGGGGGAACCCGCGCACCCTAAGTCGCCGGAGTCCTGGACGGCGGTGGAGCCAGAGTTTAGGCAAGTGTGCTCCATTATGTCTGCAATGTCTATGTCAATGTCACACTGCCCGACTCATGGTAAGGTGGACCCGGGGCAGCTCACAGTAGCCCTCGGGACCACCACACCGGGCTCTGCCACTGCCGGTGACCCTGACCTGGTTTCTCTTCTTCTCCCTTTGAATTTAGAGCCCCCGACCGAGGTCGCCAGAGAGCTGCTGGTCTCGTCGGAGGCCGCCGAGGATCGGGGCCCAGTGTCAGGTGACATGAGGAGCATCACCTCCCTCACTGGGGAGGCCACCGTGGGAGCAATGAGGCCCCCGATGGGGGTCATCGTAGGTGCAATGGTGCTCCAGCCGGAGCCCACCGCGGGTGCAGTACAGCCCCAGCCGGTGTCCACCGCGGCTGCAGCAGAGCCCCAGCCGGGGTCCACCGCCAGTGCAGCAGAGCTTCAGCTGGGGTCCACCACCGGTGCAGCCACGTCCCAGACCGGAACCATCGGGGGTGCTATGGTTCCCCTGCCCCTAGCCTTGAACGGCAGGGGGGCTCCTGTTCCTTGGTTTGGCCGCCGATGTTCCCGAGTATGGAGGCTGCCTCTCCGCTTTTCCCTCCGGTTCTGGTGGCTCCACCACACTGGTCGGCCACCCGAAGGACTTGGCTTATGGGTTGTGTGGTCCATCAGCCTGGGCAGGCCGCCGGACACTATCTTGCGGGCCGCCTGCTGGACTTGGGACTTGGGCAGGCCACCCAATCTGTCACTCCTTGCCATACTGGGGGCCTGGGATTCTGGTCAACCCCCTGAACTTTGGACTTCTGGGGAGGAGGGTTAGTGTTCCTGGTAGGGGGTCGTTAGGAGGGTTTTGCTCATCACCCCTCCTCCTGTCAAGTGCCATCAGCTATACTGTCACGGGTGTTCACACACACACACACACACACACACACACACATGCACACACTCCATTCATTCCCATTCACACGCACATACACACTCTCTTACACACCAGGTCCAATCACGTTCAGCCCATGCTTTCTCGCACCGGCAATCTCTTTCCTCGTTAACATCAGGAGTATTTCTTTGCTGCGTTTGTGGAAAGAGATTGTCGGAGCATTCACCTCCATACACGGCAGCTAGCTCTCCACGTATGAGTTTTCATCCCCGTCTTGTAATCCAGCCCGTCACTTTAAGTCCGGTAATTCCCTTGGTGTTACGGCTGGCCCAGCTTCTCTGCTTCATCCACCAGACTGCACGGATTAACCCCTGGATCCCTCCAGTCATGTAAGTTGTCATTGCCTTTCTCCCCATGTCTACAGCTGTTCTGTGACACTAGGAATTTCCATGTTTGGGCTGTAGAGCTTCCAGGTGGTACCTGTATGTCTGGTGGACCAAGTTCATCATCTTCAACTTCCTGTACTCGTGTGGTTAAGCTTAACTGTTTATTGTGTGGTTTAATCTAATAAAATGGTACTTTCTACTTCCGCAGTTGGGTTTTCCATTCCTTCCCTCGTGCACTGCGTAATGGCACACAAGGGATTATGACACTTTTTTTAAAAAAAGTATTAGAAATAGCAGCAATTTGGGCAGTATTTATAATAAACATTCACTATGAAGTAGAGCTGTTCTGATATCAGATTTTCACTAATTATTGTGCAATGACTAATATCAGAAAATCTACAGCATTGGTGTCAAATTCAACTATAATGAGTTCCAGCGAGAGAGTAAATAATAAAACCAGGGCCCAGGCTTTCATTTTTTAGTCTTTTTTTAAGTGGAAAAAAACCCCCCACTAACTTAATTTTTTTTTTAAATTATCATTTAAAAAAAAAGTAAATTACAAAGGTAGGATGAACATGCAGAGGGGGAAAAAATGATTGTGGGGAAAAAAGTGACAAATTTACAAGAATGGAGGGGAAAAAGTCACTCATTTATGAAAATTGAGGGGAAAAGTCATAAGTTAGGTTATCATTGCAAATTAGAGGACAAAGCTAACAATTGTATGAGATGAAGTATTTAAAAGTTACAAATTTAAAAGAGGGATGAAAAATGCAAACTCAGGGGAAATGTTGCAAATCTACAAGCCTGGGGGAAAAGTTGCAAATTTAGAGAAAAAGTAGTAAATTTACAAGACTTGGGGGGAGGGTCCTCATATTTGCCAAAAAAAAAAAAAAAACACTTTTGGGAAAATATTTTGTGGACTGACGAGACAAAAGTTACATTTTTTTGGAAGGCATGCATCCCGTTACATCTAACACAGATTTCATTAAAGAAACACATCATACCAACAGTCAAATATGGTGGTGGTAATGTGATGGTCTGGGGCTGTTTTACGGACCTGGACGACATGCTATAATTGATGGAACCATGAATTCTGCTCTCTTCCAGAAAATCCTGAAGGAGAATGTCCGGCCATCAGTTCGTAACCTCAAGTTCAAGCCCTCCAATGTGGCTGAATTACAACAATTCTGAAAAGAAGAGTGGGCCAAAATTCCTCAACAGATGTAAAAGACTCATTGCCACTTATCACAAAAGCTTGATTGCAGTTGTTGCTGCCAAGGATGGCACAATCAGTTATTAGGTTTAATGTGCAATTGCTTTTTTGCACAGGGCCAGGTAGGTTTAGATAGCTTTTTTCTCTTAAATGAAATCATCATTTAAAAACTGCATTTTGTATGAACTCTGGTCATCCTTGTCTAATATTGAAATTTGATGATCAGAACTATTTACTGTAAGTGTGGCAAATATGCAAAACTATAATAAATCAGGAAGGGGACAAATACTCTTTCATAGCACTGTATGCAACGATGCTAACTTTTTGCTGCCAGAGTCTAATGCAGTAAACCTGTTTTGAGCTGATAGTCATGCCAGATTTAATCCAAAAACTTCCAGGAAGCATTCAAAAAAAATTTTTTTTATATAGATGTTTTTCCATGTTTTCAATGTCTTTTTCATGGTACATGCAAAAGAGTTTAAAATGCCTGGTTGCACCCTGAGAACAAAACCTGTGTAATATATTGATTTTTTTTTTGGGGGGGGGGGGGGTTTAATTGTTACAGAATTTAAACCTGAACTTGGTACCACTTGGTGCTACATTCTCCAGCTGAAATATCACAGCAGGATGTTGTTTGTATGTATGTTAATTAAAAAAGAAAAACCTTTTTTTCTTGAAACTTATGCTGTGTTCGAAATGGCCACTCATTCAAAGCAATTCAATTCAACTTTATTTATATAGCGCCATTTCACAACAACAGTCATCTCATAGCACTATCAACTGTAGGGGGAACCCCCACAGTTGCAGAAAGACCCCAGCAATCAGGCGATCCCCTGTGAGCAAGCACTTGGCGACGGTGGAGAGGAAAAACTCCCTTTTAACAGGAAGAAACCTCCAGCAGAACCAGGCTCAGGGAGGGGCAGTCATCTGCTGCGACTGGCTGGGGGGTGAGGGGATAGAGAAGATGAAAAGAACAGACATGTAGAGAGCAAACAGCACGATGGGGACTCAATCTATGGGAGAGAACAAACAAATGTTAATGACCAGCAAAAAAAAATATTTCATTGAGAGTGAGGAAAGGAGTGAGGCCCAGTGCATTACTGGAGGTCCCCCGGCTGACTAAACCTATTAGCAGCATAACTAAGGGAGGGTTCAGAAACACATCATCCCTCCCTAATTGTAGGCTATATCAAAAAGGTAGGGTTTAGCCCTATTCTTAAAAACAGAGATCGAGTCTGACTCCCGAATCCAGATTGGCAGCTGGTTCCACAGGAGAGGAGCTTGATAACTGAAGGCTCTGCCTCCCATTGTACTTTTGGAGATTCTAGTTATTACAAGTAATCCTGCATTTTGGGAGCGTAGTGCTCTGTTAGGATAATACGGTAGTATCAGATCTTGTAAATAAAGAGGAGCCTGATTGTTTAGAGCTTTGTAAGTAAGAAGAAGGATTTTAAACTTAATTCTAAACTCTATGGGAAGCCAATGAAGGGAGGCCAGAACCGGAGAGATATGATCTCTCTTTCTAGTACCTGTTAAAACTCTTGCTGCAGCATTTTGGATCAGCTGAAGACTTTTTAAAGATGTTTTAGGACAGCCTGATAATAAAGAATTACAATAATCTAATCTCGAGCTAACAAAAGCGTGGATCAGTTTCTCAGCATCACTCTGAGACAAGATGCTCCTAATCTTGGCAATATTACGCAAATGATAGAAGGCAGTCTTAGAAACAAATTTGATATGTGAATTGAAGGACAGATCTTGATCAAAAATAATTCCAAGGTTCCTCACAGAGCTATTAAGAGAAAGAGTAACCGCATCCAAACTGAAAGTTTGATTTGGAAAGGTATTTCTAAGGTTTTTTGGACCAACAAGAATGACTCCAGTCTTATCTGAATTTAATAGCAGGAAATTACAAGTCATCCAAGCTTTGATTTCCTTAAGACAGGCTTCTAACTTGGCTAATTGATTACTATCATCTGGCTTCATTGACAGGTATAATTGTGTGTCATCTGCATAACAATGAAAATGTATACAGTGCTTTCTAATAATGTTGCCTAACGGAAGCATATATAAACTAAAAAGAGTAGGGCCTAGCACAGATCCCTGTGGAACTCCATGACTAAGCTTTGAGTTGAAAGAAAACTCATTATTTACATGAACAAACTGGAACCTATCAGATAAATAAGATCTAAACCACTGCAACGAAGTTCCATTAAGTCCAACATAGTGTTCTAATCTATCAAGTAGAATATTATGATCGATAGTATCAAAAGCTGCACTAAGGTCTAAAAGGCCAAGTACAGAAACCAGTCCATTATCAGATGTGATGAGGAGGTCGTTAGTGACCTTCGCTAAGGCTGTTTCAGTACTATGATGGATTCTAAACCCAGATTGAAACTCTTCAAGTAAACCATTTCCCTGCAGGTGGTCAAATAATTGCGTAGCAACAGCTCTTTCTAAGATTTTTGAAATGAAAGTGAGATTAGAGATTGGTCTATAGTTAGCTAAAGCTCCTGGATCTAGCGTTGGCTTTTTGAGTAAGGGTTTAATTACAGCCATTTTAAAAGCCTGCGGTACATGGCCTAAAGTTAATGAAGAATTGATTATATGAAGAATAAAGCTACCAATAAGTGGGAAGACTCCTTTAAATAACCTGGTAGGAATAGGGTCTAAAAGACAAGTTGAAGGTTTGGATGAGGAAACTATTTTGTCTAACTCACAAAGGTCGATTGGAGTAAACTCATCAAGACAGACATCAATTGAAGGAGTTGTAGTAGTTACAGTATTTAAAGGCCAAATGTCACGTAATTTTTTTTTCTAAATGACAACGAATTTAGATAAAATACACATAGCTTAAACCAAATATTCATACCGGAGACCATATCACCCACCTGTATTTATATAATTGCACAAAATACACCAGGTGAAGGCCCCACCTTGCTTGCTGGCTTGTGACAGCCAGTCCAGACCACGCCCATGTTTTTGACATCACCAGTTGTACCCTGGCTGCCCTGCCTATCCACATTCACACTTATCAACATTGGACAATCATGACGGAAAGTGACAGCGATTGTGAACAAATTAGTTTAGTTTTGTCTTTTTTTTTGTCTTTTTTTTTGTCAGTGATTCAGACAGTGACAGAGGCATAGAACCTTACCGGTTCGAGCCGTCCGAGATGGAATCAGATGCTTTGTCTGATGACAACAGTTCCAACGATGACTAGAGAGCAGAACCAGTGGAAAATGTCATTGAACTGGACATTAATCGCCTCCAGAATTGCGAAGCCGAAGGGGGTCTGTCCAGGGCGCCCCATAAATATTGATTTTTCGGAAGACATTATTATTACAGTGGAGGAGAGCCGCTGCTGTCAAGAAATTGACCAGATCAATATGAAAATGGAGGCGCATACCTGTCAAGTGAGACGTTTTCGCCGTATTTTAATACCGTAAAACGCGGCTATAAGGGACAGCGGAGTAATAATGGACATTTCTCTGGGAAATGTTTTCATACCTGTCAAGTGAGACGTTTTCGCCTTATTTTAATACCGTAAAACGCGGCTATAAGGGACAGCGGAGTAATAATGGACATTTCTCTGGGAAATGTTTTCATACCTGTCAAGTGAGACGTTTTCGCCGTATTTTAATACCGTAAAACGCGGCTATAAGGGACAGCGGAGTAATAATGGACATTTCTCTGGGAAATGTTTTCATACCTGTCAAGTGAGACGTTTTCGCCGTATTTTGGTGCCAAGCGCGGCTGTGGGGGACGGCGCAGTGGTGGACACTTTTCTGGGAAATGTTTTAAATGTAGTTCGTGTTGTTATTGTCAAATATTTTAAGGAAAATACAGGGAAAATGCAATTGTAGCAAAAACGGGCGTATTGCCATTTCTGTACGTCCAAAACAAAAACATACGGGAAAAAAAATTGAGTGTCTTGAGGAGCACTCCTGTGTGTGATCCCCCACAGCTGGTGCTGGCTCAGCCTGAGCTATTATCACTACAACGAGAAGTGTGGAGTCAGTCATTAGTTTGATTGTCTGGGCGGGCTGATCGCTCAGCTTGAGCTATTATCACTACTGTTCGAAGTGTGGAGTCCATCATTAGTTTAATGATGGACTCCACACTTAGTCAGTAGTTAGACAGTTAGTTGGTTTAGTCAGCCGGGGGACCTCCAGTAATGCACTGGGCCTCACTCCTTTCCTCACTCTCTATGAAATATTTTTTTTTTGCTGGTCATTAACATTTGTTTGTTCTCTCCCATAGATTGAGTCCCCATCGTGCTGTTTGCTCTCTACATGTCTGTTCTTTTCTTCTTCTCTATCCCCTCACCCCCCAGCCAGTCGCAGCAGATGACTGCCCCTCCCTGAGCCTGGTTCTGCTGGAGGTTTCTTCCTGTTAAAAGGGAGTTTTTCCTCTCCACCGTCGCCAAGTGCTTGCTCACAGGGGATCGCCTGATTGCTGGGGTCTTTCTGCAACTGTGGGGGTCCTCCCTACAGTTGATAGTGCTATGAGATGACTGTTGTTGTGAAATGGCGCTATATAAATAAAGTTGAATTGAATTGAATTAATTGTCTGGGCGGGCTGATCGCTCAGCTTGAGCTATTCTCACTACAATGAGAAGTCATTAGGACAATGGTTTAACACGTTCAGCTGTGCAGCGGTTGCGGAACAGACAGAGATCGCCTGACAAATACAGAATTCTGCTTTTTTTTTTTTATTTTGCACTGGACGCTGAGTTGTGTTGTTATTGTCAAATATCCATGAATCCTTAAAATATTTGACAATAACAACACGAGTTGCATTTGGGGCATTTCCCAGAGAGGTGTGCCTTGTTGCTCCGCCGTTCCTTATAGCCGCTTTTTACAGTGTTGAAGTACGGCGAAAACGTCTCCCTTGACAGGTATGAAAACATTTCCCAGAGAAGTGTCCCTTATTACCCAGCTGTCCCTGATAGTCCCGTTTTAAGGTATGGGTGAAATATCCAATTTTTCTTTCTTGTTGCTCACTTCAACCTTCCAGTCTCCATATAAACAATCAATTGAAATACCCCAAGCATCAAACTAGGGTACAATCGATTTCGTCACTTCCGCCTTCTTCCCCAGGCGATTCCAGGGGCCGTGTCAGGCCAAGCGCAGCAGTTTTAAATTAACGAATATTCCGTTGTTACTGAAGCATATGCACCAAGACCCGAACGGATCGGTTCCCTTTTATATCTAGTTTCAAGATATTTAAAGTACCCTGTTACGTGACATTTGGCCTTTAAGTTAACTGTGGGAAGAATCTGATTGATTTTATCTCTGATGGATGAAATTTTATTATTGAAAAAGTTCATTAAGTCCTGACTAGTAAGCTCTAAGGGAATGCTAGGATTGACAGAGTCCTGACTCTTTGTCAACCTGGCTACAGTGCTGAAAAGAAACCTGGGATTATTCTTGTTCTCTTCTATTAATGCAGAGTAATAACTCGTTCTAGCTTTTCTAAGAGATTTTTTATAAATTAAAAGATGATTTCTCCAAGCTAAATAGATTTCATCTAAATTAGTGGAGCGTCATTTTCTTTCTAATTGACGAGTCTTCTGTTTTAAGCTACGAGTTTCTGTGTTGAACCAAGGAGTTAGAAATCTCTGATTAGACTTTTTCTTTTTTAAGGGGGCCACCAAGTCTAGAGTCTGATGCAGAGAAGCTGTAACACTATCCACCATGTTATCAATTACAGAAGGAGCAAGATGTCTATGGCTTATTTCCGTTGTGTTGACACATGGCATAGAGGAAACTGCATAAATTTGGTAACAGCATCATCTGAGAGGCATCTACTGTAATAATATTTTTCTTTAGGAGCCA
The DNA here is from genome assembly GCA_020510985.1 of Pholidichthys leucotaenia. NCBI lineage: Eukaryota > Metazoa > Chordata > Actinopteri > Cichliformes > Pholidichthyidae > Pholidichthys > Pholidichthys leucotaenia. Next base: position 98,253,035 of record CM035843.1, read on the forward strand.
AATAGTCAGAAATAGTAAAATCAAAGGTTAACAGACAATGGTCTGACAGTACAGGGTTATAAGGAGACACTACAAGATTTTCTATTTCTGTGCCATATGTCAGAACAAGGTCCAATGTATGGTGGAGATAATGAGTAGAATTTCCTACTTTCTGAGAAAACCCAATCGAGTCTAATATTGAATTAAATGCCACATTAAGGCAGTCACTATCTACATCCACATGTATATTAAAGTCCCCTACTATAATTATTCTATCAGATTTCAGCACTAAATCAGCTAAGAAATCAGCAAATTTGGATAAAAATTCTGAGTAGGTTGATGGGGGACGATAAACTATGGCAAATAAAATTGGGTTTAACCTAAAATTGCTAAAGTGCCCAATACTGAGGACCAGGCCCTCAAAGGAATTATAACATGTTTTTTGCTTTACATTAACTAGTAATTTGGAATGGTAAATTGTTGCTACTCCTCCTCCACGACCAGAACTTCTGGGATTTTGACAGTTTAAATAACCAGAGGGAATTGATTCATTTAAACCAACATAATCCTCTTGCCCTAACCAAGTCTCTGTAAGGGAAATTAAGTCAATCTGATGATCAATTAACAGATCATGGACTAACAGAGACTTGGGAGTTAGAGACCTAATATTTAATAAACCACATTTAATTTTTAAATTATGAGGAGGAAAAGAGGCCAAATCATTCAATTTAGAGGCTTTATGTTTAATTTGAGTTTTACCAGTATTTTGCTTAATCACTTTGGGATGCTTATATATATTATATTTTTATTTACTTTGGAGGGAGCAGACAATGATTCTCTGATGGGGAAGACAGGGGCTAAGTTGAGGGGTGGCGGATGAAGAGGAGCTGCAGAGAGGCATGTAAGACTGCGACTCTGCTTCCTGGTCCCAACTCTGAGTAGTCAAGGTTTTGGAAATTTGGATAAAAAAGGTGCCAGATTGTTAGATAAATGAGAAGCACCATCCAAAGTGGGATGAATGCTGTCTCCTCTCATAAGACCAGGTTTTCCCCAAAAAGAGCTCCAATTGTCAATGTAGCCCACGTCATTTGCAGGACACCACACAGACAGCCAGCGGTTCAAGGATGACGAGCGGCTAAACATGTCATCACTGGTCAGATTGGGGAGGAGCCCAGAGAATACTACAGTGGCAGACATCATTTTTGCAAAGTCACACACCGATTCTACATTAAGTTTCGTGACTTCCGACTGCCGGAGATGGATGTCATTAATGCCAGCGTGAATAACAATTGTGGAGTATTTACAGTTACTTTTAGCCAGCATTTTCAAATTTGACTCGATGTCGCCTGCTCTGGCCCCAGGAATGCATTTGACTATGGCCGCCGGAGTCTCTAGGTTCACGTTTCTGACTACAGAGTCACCAATGATTAGAGTTTTTTCCTCAACAGGTGTGTCGCTGAGCGGGGAAAAACGATTAGAAACGTGAACAGGTTGGTGGTGTACCGGGGCTTTGCGACTAGGCTTCCTTCTCACCGTCTCCCACCCAGTCTCCTCGCTGGAGGAGAGGAGAGCCGGAGGACCGCTAACAGGGTTAGCTATGCTAACTAGCTCCGCTGCAGCTAAGGGGTGTCCGTCAAGAGTAACTGGCGCAGACGGTGTTTCAATGCAGCAGAGCCGGGATTCCAAATCAGACAACCTCGCCTCGAGCGCCTCAAAAAGACAACATTATGAAAACTAAATTGGTACCACTTGGTGCTACATTCTCCAGCTGAAATATCACAGCAGGATGTTGTTTGTATGTATGTTAATAAAAAAAGAAAAACCTTTTTTTCTTGAAACTTATGCTGTGTTCGAAATGGCCACTCATTCACTACATTTCAGATAGATAGATAGATAGATAGATAGATAGATACTTTATTTCGAACAAAAAAGTATAACAAAAACAAAACAAATGACAAATGCAATAAAGTAACAGTATACAGTGTTCGAAAGGGAGAAGGAAGAAGTGAACACTTATTAATTCCATCTCCTCTTTTCCATAAATACATTCATGTGAATTATATACAAATTACCACATTTAAGACTCCAAGTAAACAATTAACTGTATTTTGTACACATCAACATTAACACCCATCCATCCTAGCATACACTGATGTCCATACATCAAAACCAGCCTCAAACAACACAGATATACACAGTGCTGTCCCACCCACCATTCCATAGTGTCCCAGAGTGAGCATAGTGAATCGTACATATAAATACTACCCTTATAACATATATCCTTTCAGCAAATAATGTTTGTACCTCTTTTTGAATTGATTTCTGTTTGTACATAGTTTCAGTTCCGGCTCCAGACTGTTCCACAAATCCACCCCACAGACAGATATGCACATACTTTTCTTGGTTGTTCGTTTCTTGGGTTTTGTAAAGTTTAAGTCTCCTCTCAAATTATGATCATTGTCTCTTTTTTTAAAATATTTTTTGTATATTAGTTGGGAGTTGATTATTAATTGCCCTGTACATGACTTGTGCTGTCTTAAATTTAACTAAATCGATGAACTTTATGACATGAGACTTTAAAAACAACGAATTGGTAAGGTCTCTATATCCTACATTATTTATTATCCTTATAGCTCTTTTTTTGTAATGTGCATATTGACTGTAGGTTGGTCTTGTAGGTGTTTCCCCAGACTTCTACACAGTAGTTAAGATAAGGTAGAAACAGTGAATTGTACAGTAAGACCAATGATTTATAGTCCAAGATGTGTCTTGTCTTCCCCAGTATGCCTATAGATTTTGCCAACTTGGCCCGGATGTGACTGATGTGAGGTCTCCAGCAGATTTTATTGTCTAGCGTCACCCCCAGAAACTTATTTTCCTGTACTGTTTCTATTCTGGTATCATCTATCGTTACCATTATTTCATGATTTATTTTATAATTTCCAAACAACATAATCTTTGGGGTTTTTTTTATATAATGTATTCTTCTTTTTACATGCATTTATTAACCCCTTGGTGACCCAAGGAATATTTTTCTTTTGTTGTCTGTCACTGTATTGCTTTATAGGACAGTTTTTATTGTACAATGATTGAAATATTTGTAAAAATTTATCATATGCTTTATTTATATCATTTTCATCATAAACTATCTTTCAATCTTGTATTAATAATTCCTTTGTCAGTAAATACATAGATTCTTCGGTTCTTATTCTTTTATATTTAATATTTTTGGTATACTTTTTCTTCCTATAATCACATTGATAGACAACAAAAATCGGCAGGTGGTCACTGATATCATTCAATAAAAGCCCACTCCTAATATTATTTTCCATAATGTTTGTGAATATGTTATCTATTAGTGTGGCACTGTGTGACGTGATTCTGCTAGGTCCGGTAATTGTTGGATGTAAGCCCATACTGTACATTGTGTTGATAAATTCTTCTGTCAAACTATGTTGTTTTTGAATTCATCAGATCTATATTGAAATCCCCACAGATGAACATAACTTTATGAGTTAGTTTTGCATACATTTTTTCCATCCAGTCCTTAAATAAGTCAATGTTTGATCCAGGTGTTCTATATACACAGCTCACTACTATATTCTTCACATTGTCCAGACAGATTTCTATTGTAATACATTCAAATAAATCATCCACAGTTACTGACAGATTTTCAACAACCTTGTATTTCAAGCTCGTCAACATAAATTGCAACTCCTCCTCCTTTTTTCACTTTTCTATTTATATAATTTAATTCATAGCCATCCATGGTAAAATCCACTCCTTTCTCTTCACAGAGCCACATCTCTGATATTGCCACAATATTGAATGGCTCTTTAAACTGATGTAAATAATCTTTAATGTTATTAAAGTTGGCATAGAGACTTCTGCTGTTGAAGTGGATCATAGAAATATTGAAATCAGATGTGACCATTGTGTTAAACTGTTCATCCGTGTAGTAACTACAGTCATTATTGATGGAGCTAAATAAATTATTATCAGGGTCTATGTCATATTCTACGTCCTGTGGGTTGTGATCTGTATATTCAAAAACTTTCAGTTCCTGTTGTTCCTGTTTGTTGATCTTTTGTTTCATGTTGTTAAATGTCTTGTAGCAGATGAGTATAATCCTTCAGTGTCCTACAATTGTCTTTTGTTGCTGTGACTCCAGTTCATAACATTCATTTATATTTGTCCAGTTCCATAATATTACGGATGTTAATGACCTTGGCTTCTTCAGGTGATCTGTTTAATTTGATGTATATTTTACAGTTTGATGTCCAGGTGTTTTGAATCTTTTTCTGCTTTCTCAGGTATCTTGCTTTTCTGGCTATTTCTGCGTTTTCTTTTGTGAGGTGCTCGTTTATGTAAATGTTCGTTTCTTTCAGTTTCCTACCTTGTTTCAACAGCGCAGTCTTGTGTTTTCTGTTGACAAACCTCATGATCACAGCTGGTTTGTCGCCGTTTTTCCTGGGCAGAGGGTGGCAGGTCTCAATGGTGTTACAGTCCAGCTGGATTCCTTTGGACTGCATGAAGGCCGCCACTTGTTGCTCCGTGGATTCATCTTCCAGCTTTTAGATTTAGAGATAATTTATTTTTGTTGAACCACTGCATTAACTTTTTCATTTCAGTTGTGACCACCTCTAAAACCTGCTGCAAATTCTCACCAGTGCAAAGGATATTTGTGTCATCCGCAAACAAAATAAATTTCAAAATTTTTGATACTTGGCATATGTCATTTATATACAAAATAAAGAGTTTGGGTCCCAAAACTGACCCCTGGGGCACACCACAAGTGATGTCCATGAAGGGTGATTTGTGCTCACCAATTTGTACAAATTGTTGTCTGTTACTTAAATAACTTTCCACCCAACTCAGTCCGACCCCTCTTATCCCATACCTTTCCAGTTTCCTTAGTAGTATTCTGTGGTCAATGGTGTCAAAAGCTTTCTTTAAATCTATAAATACTCCTACAGCAAACTTTTTTTTATCTATACAACTAGTAATTTCTTCTATAAGTTCGATCAGTGCCAAAGATGTAGATTTATCTGCTCTAAAACCATACTGGCTGTCTGTAAGGAGGTTGTGTTTTTCAATGAAATCATCCAGTCTCTTAGTGAAGATTTTTTCAAGTTTTTTAGAGAATTGTGAGAGTAAAGAGACTGGCCTGTAATTTGTGAAACAATGACTGTCTCCTGTTTTGCACAGAGGTATTACTTTTGCTATTTTCATTTTGTTTGGAAATTTGCCAGTTTGAAATGACAGGTTACAGATGTGGGTGAGTGGCTTAACAATTCCTTCAATTACTTTTTTCACTATTGTCATGTCAATTTCATTCCAGTCCGTTGATTTTTTGTTCTTAAATTTACTCACAGTCTCGATAATTTCCTTTTCAGTAACTGCACCCAAAAAGATTGTGTTTGGACTTCTATCTTCTATTTCATTTACAGAACCACTGTTGTTTGTTTCTGTTGCCACTATTGATTTTGCTAATTCAGGACCAACGTTTACAAAAAATTTATTGAAACCACTGACCACATCTTCCATATTATTTATCAAATTGCCATTTTCAATAAAATATTCTGGATAATTAGCATTCTTAGGTCGATTACTAATAATCCCATTGAGTACTTGCCATATTCCTCTTAAGTTATTTTTATTATCGTCTAATATTCTGTTGTAATATTCTTTCTTACAGGTCCTCATTATATTAGTAAGCTTATTTTTATATCCTTTATATTTGATCTCAGCCTCCACCGTTCTGCACTTAATGGATTGTTTATATAACGTATTCTTTTTACATGCATTTAGTTCACTACCATTCAAATGTAGTGCACTATGTAGTGAACGAGTGGGCATTTCAAACACAGTTTTAGTATGATCAGACCACTGTTACTATAGTAGAAGCACTTGGAGTGATTCTGTTTTGCCAAAAAATTAAGAATATTTTCTTTTGAATGAGACCAATCCCATGAATAAAGAGTTGAAGAACAGTGTGTGATTTACTTTGGGAATGTTATTTTCAGTCATCACTCTGTCTCCTCCAATGCTTACCTCTGTGTGAATGACGTCATACCCACCTAAAACGACATACCCAAACTTCTAGAAGCCATGACCATCCTATGTTGGAACAAAAACATCAACTACAAAGACGTTTTTGCTCAACAGATCTGTCATTTACGCATGCAAATTACGTAAAATCAGTCACAACCTTGTGACTTTTCAGGGAGCCAATCACGATTTCCCATTACATTTTTTGAACTGTCGGGTGTTTTGCGGACAGTGCTCATTTCGAGAGTCAGCTCTAACCATGGATGTTTGCAACAAATGCTTCAGACCAGCTTGGAACATTGCACTACATGAACACCTCTTTGGGTCCCACGTTCAGACATCTTACATTTGGGCATATAAAGGAGGTAATGGGTTTCCTGTGTTCTGCAGGAATACTTGCTTTCAACAGGCAATGTACTAGTTTGGGGGGTTTTTTTGTTTGTTTTTTAGGAAATTTGCTGGAATGCTGAGGGTTTTTAACTTTGGTTTTTCTGAGTTTTATTAGTAAATACTGCGTGTATAACTACAAAAAGTGTACTAAAATAACAGTTACTCTTCATGGATTGTGAAAAAGCATAACTGACATTAGCTACAGTGGTGTGAAAAAGTGTTTGCCCCCTTCCTGATTTCTCATTTTTTGTATGTTTGTCACACTTAGGTTTAGGTTCAGGTTACTTTATTTGTACCCGTAGGTAGATTTGTTTTGCAGTCTGGTGACATCCATATTTACAAGCCACTAATTACATTCAACATGGACACAAACACAGGCACGCATGAAGCTGACTATAAACATGATAAAAATACTCAAGGCTCCATCAATCAGGGTAAACTTAAATGTTTCAGATCATCAAAAAATTTAGATATTACACAAAGATAACACAAGTAAACACAAAATGCAGTTTTTAAATGAAGGTGTTTATTATTAAGGGGGAAAAAAAATCCAAACCCACATGGCCCTGTGTGAAAAAGTGATTGCCCCCAAACCTAATAACTGGTTGGGCCACCCTTAGCAGCAACAACTGCAATCAAGCATTTGTGATGACTGGCAATGAATCTTTTACAGCGCTGTGGAGAAATTTTGGCCCATTCATCTTTGCAGAATTGTTGGAATTCAGCCACATTGGAGAGTTTTTGAGTATGGACTGCCTTTTTCAGGTCATACCACAGCATCTCAATCAAATTCAGGTCAGGACTTTGACTAGGCCACTCCAAAGTCTTCATTTTGTTTTTCTTAAGCCATTCAGAGGTGGACTTGCTGTTGTGTTTTGGATCATTGTCCTGCTGCAGAACCCAAGTGTGCTTCAGCTTGAGGTCACCAACAGATGGCCGGACATTCTCCTTCAGGATTTTTTGGTAGACAGCAGAATTCATGGTTCCATTTACTACAGCAAGTCTTCCAGGTCCTGAAGCAGCAAAACAGCCCCAGACCATCACACTACCACCACCACCACCACATTTTACTGTTGGTATGATGTTCCTTTTCTGAAATGCTGTGTTATTTTTACGCCAGATGTAAAGGGACACATACCTTCCAAAAAGTTCAACGTTAATCTCGTCAGTCCACAGAGTATTTTCCCAAAAGTCTTGGGGATCATCAAGATTTTTTCTGGCAAAACTGAGATGAGCCTTTATGTTGTTTTTGCCCAGCAGTGGTTTTCGTCTTGGAACTCTGCCATGCAGGCCATTTTAGCCCAGTCTCTTTCTTATGGTGGAGTCATGAACACTGACCTTAACTGAGGCAAGTGAGGCCTGCAGTTCTCTGGATGTTGTTGTGGGGTCTTTTCTGACCTCTTGGATGAGTCGTCACTGTGCTCTTGGGGAATTTTGGTTGGCTGGCCACTCCTGGGAAGGTTCACCACTGTTCCATGTTTTTGCCATTTGTGGATAATGGCTCTCACTGTGGTTCGCTGGCATCCCAAAGCTTTAGAAATGGCTTTGTAACCTTTTCCAGACTGATAGATCTCAATTATTTTGTTTCTCATTTGTTCCTGAATTTCTTTGGATAGTAGCATGATGTCTAGCTTTTGAGGATCTTTTGGTCTACTTCACTTTGTCAGGCAGGTCCTATTTAAGTGATTTCTTGATTGAGAACAGGTGTGGCAGTAATCAGGCCTGGATGTGGTTAGAGAAATTGAACTCAGCTTTCCAAAGATGTGATAAACCACAGTTAATTTATGTTTTAACGGGGGGGGGGGGGTCACTTTTTCACCCTTAATAATAAACACTTTCATTTAAAAACTGCATTTTGTGTTTAGTTGTGTTACCTTTGTCTAATATTTATATTTGTTTGATGATCTAAAACATTTAAGTGTGACAAACATACAAAAAGATGAGAAATCAGGAAGGGGGCAAACACTTTCTCACACCACTGTATGTCACATGAGTATTGCTAATACAATATTAATTATAAAAGTATAAATATTACAGTTAGCATCATTATCATAATACCACAGTATCTCTGCTATGAAGAGCAGGGATCTTTAATTAATCATGTTTTAATCTATGTAGTTTCTGCTGGGATTAAGTTTATAAAATTGTATGGAATCATATTTATCTTGCAAAATTCTCCCTTTATTTTCACATGCACAGCAGCAATTCGAATGAATGTGGATATTGCCGTTCGCAGAGGTAATGTAGCTTTATGGAAAAGCCGAAGCATCTTTACTGACTGTAAACTGGCTGTCACAGTCATTTACGGCCTCAGCATCCATCGACTTGATGTTGTGGATGCGCTGGCAGCACAAACAGAGACAGCCCAGAGACTGTCTCCTAGTGTTAACAACAGTTAGCAGCATTTAGCTGTATTAAACAGAATATTAATGGATTTGGAATGAGACCATCGAGCACCATTTAAATCTCAAAGTGAGCTGATATGCACATATAGGTTCAATTACCTCCATTTACCTTACCTTTTATTCACCACCTGACAGTGGTAAACAAAAGGCAAAGAGCCTAAAGTGAACAATTCTTTCCTCATGCAAGCTCTGAAAAGAAAAAAAAAAAAGTTGTTTCTTCCGGCAGAAACTGCTTGTGACGTTGCATTTTCTAATCAACTAATCTCGCTGACGACTGCCTCTGCCTACAACACTTCAAGAGCGCTACCTGTCCCGAGGAAAACATTTAGAGCGAAAGCACATGTCCAAACGAGTCAACGTTACACATGCCATCACAAAAATGAAGCTGGACGCTGGCACTCAACTGAGCTGTGGTGTAAATGACAAGAGTTCTAATAGAATATAGGAAGAGGAGGCTTTTTTTCATTATTATTGGATTCAATCCTCCATATAAAGTGCATGGATAAACAGTGACAGCTGGGAGAGTTATGCTAATAGATGTGTACAGTGACAGCGGATGGCTCAGTCAATCATAAACACCTCTCATCTCGTAATCGTAAGCCAGAAGCAGGTCAGGGACTCCTGCATGATACGCCACCACACAAGACTGACAAATATAATGATCAACAGCCAGCGAGGAGCTGCAACAAACACACGATACAAGCATACAGTACACGCAGCTCACACTTTAAGATCCACGGAAGATTGAAACTGTGCAGCCGTGCAAGCGTCACACTTCAGAGGTACGCAAATACGCGCAATTGCCCGCATTTAAAGACAAAAGCAACCCCAAATCAGGTGCAAAATGAAAGTTTGCTTATACACTTAACAAAGTAATACCAAAGCTGTCAGGAGTACTCTCCAAATCCCCGCTGTTGGGAGTTTGGGGGGGGGCGGGGGGTAAAACACAGCAGCAGCCACTGAGCCTCCCTCAGCTCTGTCCATTTCCATAAACGCTGCTGGCTGTCTCACCTACACCAGAAACACTGCTAGGCTAAATGCCCTGGCATATCATTTCCCTCTTTCTCACTCTCACCTATTCCGAACCAAATGTTCATTACCATGCAGTCTGCCTCGGAGAAAGAGCAGGAGAAAACGGCGAAGAGTACAGAGCTGAGATCATTGACAGCTTGATGTGACGAAGGTCAATTGAAATAACAGGTTTTTGTGTGTTTATATTCTAAATGGGCCACTTGCGTTGGCTGTTCTTGGCTCTTCTGCGGAAGGAGAAGCTGGGGAGTGGTGTGGCTATGGTGCCGTGTTGAAAGTCTAAAAGGCCGGTGCGCGCGCACACACACACACACACATACTCACTGTAATGAGCAGGTTATGCTTAGGCACAGGCTGCTAAAATCTGTAATTATAATCAACCTCTCTCTCCACCTCTCCCCCCCTCGTCTCCATCTCCCTTCCCCTGCATTTCTCTTTTTTTCTGTCTATATCAGTGAGCGGGCATCAGGGAATCCTTCGCTAAGCACCAGAGGTAATGAGTTTATTGATTAACATGCACAGATAAAGCAGCCCTCTCAAATTAATGTTGTTTAACATTATTGGATGGACTCGGGGCACTTCAGAGAACTGGAAGACCATTACCTCACTGCAGTCCCAAAACTCACAAATATATTAACTCCATTACTTAATATTAAATAGAAAATCTATTGCCAAGCTGTGAGTGAAAGCTGGATTTACTTTTCAACAGTCAAACATTCTGGATAAATGTGGTTCTGTGGAGGGTTTTTTTGATGAATGCCACAGAGTTTTGAATATGCACCTTTTTTGTATGCAGATAGAGGTGCGTGCTCCGTCAGATGACTGGCAGCTCTGCATCTGGAGAACCATCTGGATGAGGAAGATCACATGTGACCCACATAGCTGGTGCATGACCCACTGTCTGACACTTCACAGAGTCATACAATAACTGCAACAAAGGTTGTAAGGACTGAAACATGATTTTTTTTTTTTGGGGGGGGGGGCTTATTTAAACAATATACAGTGGACATAAAAAGTCTACACCCCCCGTTCAAATGCCAGGTTTTTGTGATGTTAAAAAAATGAGACCAAGATAAACCATTTCAATTTTTTTTTCCACCATTAATGTGACCTATAACCTGTACAACCCAATTGAAAAACAAACTAAAAACTTTTAAGGGGAAAAATAAAAAATAAAAACCTTACAATAACCTGGTTGCATAAATATGCACACCCTTAAACTAATACTTTGTTGTAGCACCTTTGGCTTTTATTACAGCACTCAGTCTTTTTGGGTAGGAGTCTATCAGCGTGGCACATTTTGATGTGGCAATATTTTCCCACTCTTCTTTGCAAAAACACTCCAAATCTGTCATATTGCGAGGGCATCTCCTGTGCCCTCTTCAGATCACCCCGCAGAAATTTGATAGGATTCAGGTCTGGACTCTGGCTGGGTCATTCCAAAACCTTAATCTTCTTCTGGTGAAGCCATTCTTTTGTTGATTTGGATGTGTGCTTTCGGTCATTGTTGTGCTGAAAGATGAGGTTCCTCTTCATCTTCTGCTTTCTAGCAGAAGCCTGAAAGTTTTATGCCAACACTGACTGGTATTTGGAACTGTTTATAACACTAGTCAACACCAAATTTATTGTCTAAGGTTTTTTTTAGATGATTTAGGACAGTTTTAATGTGCTGAATCCAAAAATCACATTGGTTTTGCTCAATCAGGTAAACGTTTTGAACTATGGCCACGTTTTTTACATTTTTGTTTACATGTATGGGTATTTTCGCTTTATATGATGCAAAATTCTTTATTATTTCTTGAAATTTCTCAAACTCTGAAGAGTTTGCATATGCCAATTTATGACAAGACCGCTGAGCATTCTAGAGGTTCGAATAAACGGAAGTTGAAGCTCTGAATTTTGAACAATGATGGCGTAACATTCAATTTACATGTACTTACCTTTATCAGTGTCTACTATTCAATTTACAGTAATCAAAGTTTGCAACATTCAATCAATAAATCGGGTTAGAAAATGATGTTTTCTCTTATAAATCTATTCTGGATCAGAAATATTAACAAAAATCAACCGATGTCACAAAAATGTAATCGATTTAGTGAGATCAGATTTTTTAAAAATCAACTTGGCATAAAAACCTGACCTGATCGAGAGAAACCAATGTCATTTTTGGATTCAGCGGTGCAAAATTGTCTTAAATCAGTTGAAAAAACACAGACAACTTACAAAAAAATTATTTTTGTAACCCTGTGTAATTCCCTCCACCTTGACCAAGGCCCCAGTTCCAGCTGAAGAAAAACAGCCCCAAAGCATGATGCTGCCACCACCATGCTTCACTGTAGATATGGTGTTCTTTTGGTGATGAGCAGTGTTGTGTTTGTGCCAAATTTACCCTTCGGAATTACTGTATGGCCAAAAAGTTCAACCTTGGTTTATTCAGACCATAACACATTTTCCCACATGCATTTGGGAGATTTCAAATCCATTTTTGCAAAATGTAGCCAGACTTGGATGTTTTTCTTCGTAAGATAAGGCTTCTGTCTTGCCACCCTAGATGGCAGATTGTTGTCACATGTACTAAACAGCCAGTACTTGCCAGAAATTCCTGCAGCTTCTTCTATGTTGCTGTTGGCCTCTTGGCAGCCTCCCTGACAAGTTTATTTCTCATCTCATCAATTTTGGAGGGACGTCCAGTTCTTGGTAATGTCACTGTTGTGCTGTGGAGAGCGTGAAAAGATGAAGCTGAGTTTATTTCTCAAATCAGGTTTATTCACTTGTCTCCAACATCCTCCAAACAGAAAAAGAGACCCTTCCTCCCACATCTGTCCTTTTTATACCCGGGACATCAAAGTACAGAGTCACATTGTCTTTAAATCCCAAGACACAATACATCATCCCCCAGGTCTTCTCCTCTCCACCTAAAACCCTGGTGGTCAGGAAGTCTCTCAAGGCCATCTCTAAAGATCACATTTCGCACCCTCCTGTTATCCCCAGGAGACCCAGACTTATTGTTCATTCTGAGACGTGGGCAACAGTAATATACATATGCAGCCTAAGCAACTCAAATATGTGTGCCACATGACCCCCCCAAACGTCTAAGATGAAACAATACAACACAGTCTGCACATCATGATAAAATCACAAACATCAGTCCACGTGCTGTTTGGGCTTCAATCGTCTTCCGAACTTGCTGTAAGCGGGCTTTACCACTCCCGCGGCACCATCCTGCTGTGAATCTGCTATCTGAGGATGAGAACTGTTAGTCAATCCCCGTGGGAGCTCTGGGGCATGCTCCCTGGGAGGTCTGCCACGTCGAGGAGCCCTCGCCAACGGCACAGCTTCGTCAGCCATCACAAAAGCAGGTTTGAGTCTGTCTATGTCAATTGTTTCCCTCCTGCCCCCCCAAATCTAGCAAAAAATGCTTATCACCTGTTTCCAGCACTCTAAATGGGCCATCATAAGGGGGTCGCAGGGTTGGGCGCTGAGCATTGTGTCTGACAAAAACAAACTCCGCATTTTTTTAAAGCCTTAGGTACAAAAACACGCGGAAAACTGTGATGAACGGGGCCAGGAAGCGTGCTCGCTCCCGTGTCGCTCAGTAACCGCTGAGCAGGGGGGCACTCTGGCGCAGGATTATCCGGGAGAAACTCCCCGGGTAGCCGGAGTGGCTGCGCAAATACCAACTCAGCTGGGGAGGCTTTTAAGTCCTCTTTAGGTGCAGAACGCAACCCCAATAAAACCCACGGTAACCTGTTTACCCAATTTGCATCCGTAAGCGACGCTCTGAGGGCTGCTTTTAATGACCTATGGAAACGTTCGCATAAACCATTAGCCTGGGGGTGGTATGCGGTAGTGCGGTGGATCGTTACCCCCAGGCTGCGGGCCATCGCTGACCAAAGCTCGGAAACAAATTGAGGACCTCTGTTGGACGTAATATCCGACGGAACTCCAAAACGCGCTACCCAAGCCGTTAAAAATGCGCGCGCCACCTCCTCGGCTGTGGTTGATGCCAGTGGGACCACTTCAGGCCAACACGTGGTGCAGTCCACCATTGTCAAAAGATGTGTGCACCCCTGTGACGGCGGGAGGGGGCCTACGAGGTTGACATGCACATGATTGAACCTCTTGGCCGGGATGTGAAACAACTCTAAGGGGGCTTTAGTGTGTTTGTGTATTTTGGCTCGCTGGCAAGCCATGCAGGCTCTTGCCCACTCCTTAACGTGCTTGCGCAGGCTCGGCCACACAAACTTCTCTCCTACCATTTTGACCGACGCGCGCACCCCTGGGTGCGCCAGAGAATGAATCAAGTCAAAAACGCGGCGGCACCACGCAGTCGGCACCACCGGACGACCGCGTCCGGTGGAGACATCGCAGATTAGGGGGGGCATACCATCTTGCAGCACCCTGCTCTCCAGCCTTAACCCTGTTGGTCCAGACTGGAGCGCGCACACGTCCGCATCACTAACCTGATCCGCGGCCATGGCAGTATAATCTACCCCTACGCGGACTGGAGCAGTTACGGCTCGCGAGAGACAGTCAGCCACTACATTAAGTTTACCTGCTACATGTTGAATATCGGTAGTAAACTCTGAGATTGCAGCCAGCTGCCTCTCCTGCCGGCCTGACCACGGCTCCGAAACCTTGGCCATCGCGAAAGTCAGCGGCTTGTGGTCGACGAAACCAGTGAAACGACGACCTTCCAGCCAGAACTGGAAGTGGCGAATGGCCAAGTGGAGCGCTAACAACTCCCTGTCGAACGCGCTGTATTTTCGCTCGGTATCGCGCAAAGTCCTGCTGAAAAAGGCAAGCGGCTGCCAAGCCCCGGCAACATGCTGCTCTACTACCGCCCCTATGGCCACATCTGACGCGTCAGTAGTGAGCGCTATGCGGGCCATTGGGTCTGGATGTGCCAACAACGCAGCATTTGCCAGGGCTGTTTTGACCTCCGAGAATGCGCGCTCCTGCTCCGGGGACCATTCGATTGCATTTGTGGGTTTTTGTTTTTTTAGCGCGGCATACAGTGGTTGCATGAGCTGCGCTGCGCGGGGGAGGAAACGGTTATAAAAATTCACCATCCCCAAAAACTCCTGTAATGCTTTGACCGTTTGGGGCTGGGGAACATTTGTTACTGCGCGCACTTTGTCCGGCAGTGGAACTGCTCCTTCTGGAGAGACGCGGTGCCCCAAAAAATCAATCTGCATCACCCCGAACTGACACTTCGCTGGGTTGATTATTAACCCGTGCTCTCCCAACCTCTGGAAAACTGTCGTGAGGTGGTTTTCGTGTTCCTCTTCGGATGCGCTGGCTACCAAAATGTCGTCCAGGTAGACGAACACAAAAGGGAGATCGCGCAAAACCGCGTCCATCATGCGTTGGAACGTCTGCGCAGCGCCTTTAAGCCTGAACGGCATGCACAAAAACTCCAAAAGGCCAAACGGAGTTATTACCGCTGTTTTGGGTATGTCCTCAGCGCGTACTGGGACTTGATGGTACCCGCGGACCAAGTCTATTTTAGAAAAAATGCACGCCCCCACCAGATGAACGGAAAAATCTTGGATATGGGGGATTGGGTAGCGGTCGTGCGCTGTAGCGTTGTTCAACCTGCGGAAATCACCGCAAGGTCGCCACGAGCCGTCAGCTTTAGGGACCATGTGGAGCGGGGAAGCCCATGGGCTGTTCGAACGCCGGATGATGCCCAATTTCTCAAGGTTGGCGAACTCCTCGCGCGCTATGGCCAGTTTAGCTGCATCCAAGCGCCGAGCTTTTGCAAAAACGGGGGGACCGGCGGTAGTAATAAAATGTTCCACTCCGTGTTTAGCGACGGCTGCTGAAAATGTGGGAACCGTGAGTGCTGGAAACTGAGTGAGGAGTGTGTGGAACTTACCGCTTGCCGTAGCGACGTTAGCTTGTGCTGTGGGCGGGGTCACTCGAGCTGCACAGGGAATAGAGTAAAAAGAGAGTGCATTAACCAAGCGTCTATTGGGAAGATCAACCAACAACCCATGTGAGCACAGAAAATCAGCCCCTAACATGTTGAAGCTCACCGCAGCTATAATAAAAGTCCACTCAAATGTACAGCCTTGCAGGGACAGAAGCAGAGTCTTCTCACCGAAGGTCTTAATACTCGAGCCGTTCGCTGCCGATGCTCCGATACTCCCGGGGCCTGCCAGCCGGTCAGCATAGGTTGGCGTGATGAAACTCACTTGGGAGCCTGTGTCCACGAGGAATTGCCTTCCGGAACGCGCATCCATCAAGAAGAGCAGCTTGTTCTGTTCACCGAGGGCCGCGGCTGCTACCGACCCTCGGCTCTGGCGTTTCCCGAGCTCTTGAACTGACACGGTGGTATACACTTGCGTGCCCTCTCTGTGAAGCGACGATCGTAGAAACAGAGGTCATCTCCTCCGCGATGTTTGGCCTTCACCGCCGCCGTTGCCGGCGGGTCTGCTGCCGCCGCCTCTGGCCACCTGCCATCTCCAGCCCTCGCGTCGAGTCTTGTCGCTGCTGCGGTGGCCGCGCGCTGTCTGCTGGTGTTGAGAATCCGCTGTGCCTCCTGGGCCAGCGCGCCGAAGTCCCGCTGGGCCAACAACGGTGAACCGGCCAGGGTCGCTCTCATCTCTGACGGTAGGGTTCTCAGGAAAATGTGGGTGAAGAGCAGGACGTCGCCATCTGAGCCCCTCAGCCTCAGCATGTCTTCCATCAGGTCAACGGGTGTGCTGTCTCCCAAGTCGTTCAGGGCCAGGAGTCTCTCCGCTCTTTCCTGGACTGAGGGAGTGAAACGCTGGATGAGCGCAGCCTTCAACCCGCCGTACTTGTCTTCGGCCGGTGGGCGCTGCACCAGGCTCTGCACATGACGAGCCGTGCGGTTGTCAAGCTTGGCGATAACGTGGTAGAATCTCGTGTCATCTGCCGTTATTCCCCGGAGAGCAAACTGAGCTTCAGCCAAGAGGAACCAGGAGTCCGGATTGTCCTGCCAGAAATCTGGTAGTTTGACTGAGACTGCGTTCGCCTGGCTGGTTCCTGGCGAGTCCGGCTCGGTGGAATTTCTTTTGTCCATGATACGTCTTAATGTCACCAGTGTGGAGAGCGTGAAAAGATGAGGCTGAGTTTATTTCTCAAATCAGGTTTATTCACTTGTCTCCAACATCCTCCAAACAGAAAAAGAGACCCTTTCTCCCACATCTGTCCTTTTTATACCCGGGACATCAAAGTACAGAGTCACATTGTCTTTAAATCCCAAGACACAATACATCATCCCCCTCTTCTCCTCTCCACCTAAAATCCTGGTGGTCAGGAAGTCTCTCAAGGCCATCTCTAAAGATCACATTTCGCACCCTCCTGTTATCCCCAGGAGACCCAGACTTATTGTTCATTCTGAGACGTGGGCAACAGTAATATACATATGCAGCCTAAGCAACTCAAATATGTGTGCCACAGTGCCATATTTTCTCAACTTGATGATGACTGTCTTCACTGTGTTCCACGGTATATTTAATGCCTTGGAAATTCTTTTGTACCCTTCTCCTGACTGATACCTTTGAACAATGAGAGCCCTCTGATGCTTTGGAAGCTCTCTGCAGACCATGGCTTATGCTGTAAGATGTGACTACAAAAATGTCAGGAAAAGCATACCAGAACAGCTGAACTTTATTTGGGGTTAATCAGAGGCACTTTAAATGGCAGGTGTGTGCTGACTCTCATTTAACATAAGCTTGAATGTGACTGGTTAATTCTGAACACAGCCACACCCTCAGTTATAATAGGGTGTGCATATTTATGCAAACAGGTTATTGTAAGTTTTTATTTTTCATTTGGGTTTTACAGGTTAAAGGTTACATTAATGGTGGAAAAAGTTTTGAAATTATTTATCTTGGTCTCATTTTTTACATCACAAAAACCTGGCATTTGAACAGGGGTGTGTAGCCTTTTTATATCCACTGTAGATATGTATTATTGTCAGTGTTGGGCAAGTTACTAAAAATAGTAACTAGTTCAGAATCAGAATCAGATTTATTGCCATTGTTCATGTAGTACATAAACTAGGAATTTGTCTCGGTGCCATGCTGCAACATTAAAAACAGTTACTTGGAAGTAACTTGGAAAGTTACTTCCAAAGTTACTTGGAAAAGTTACTTGGAAAGTTACTTGGAAAAGTAACTTTCACATTACTTTTAAATGCACAATTAAATCATCTTGCACACATAGCAAGATAATTTAATTAATGGATTACATTAGGAGCTTATTAATGTCAGGCTGAAAACAGACCGTTTCAGAGCTTTTTGAACATGTCCAGCCTGCTTTATCCTTCCTGGAGAGCTCTTATTGTGGAAAAAATCTGAAGAAAATCAACATGATATTGCCAGTAATTTCCTCATTTTGGAGTGAGAAATAGGATTTGTGGAGTGAGAGAGCGGGAAAAAGAGTGAGTTAGCAACACTGCATAAAGCTGTCAGTTCCTTACCTTTAATATTATAGATTTAAGCCAATGTGCAGTGATCCAAAGAAAATGTCCATTATCCACAGTCCAAATGTCTGCTGTGACAGAGACGTGATCCAGTCCTTTTGGAGATCAAATTCATTTTTGAATAATCTTTATCCAGGTAGCAGGTAAATGTGTTTTAACTTCAGTGGATAACAGCTGTCTGATGGAAAATGACTGTTATTAGGTCTTCATCCTTTAACAACGTATCTGGCAATGAGTCTATTTAATTCTTGCTGGGTCAACAGTCCAGATCCATACCTGTGCTCGAAATCCACTGTTCAGATAGCGTAAATCCACTAACACGATGTTAGCTTGACATAGCATAGCACTAGCTTTGCAGGACCATGTTGCTGTTCTTAGGCACTTCTGGAGATTGCAGTAGGTCTCAAACGCATTTAGCTTGCAACCCACTTATCTTTAACTGCGACAAAGAAAAAATCATCTGTTTATTTCCACAAAAACAAAGTAGCTTGATCTTTTCCCAGCAGGAGCAAGCTCCATCTGTGGCTGCAGCAGTGAAGAGGCTCTATCTGACTGATGGCTCGTTAGCTAGGTACTAGGTAGGGTCACTTTGTATTTATTTGCGCTAAAATATCTATCCATTTTAATAAAACGAGTAACACATCTAATTAAATTTAAGTAACTGCAACGCATTACTGAATTTTTAAACAGTAATTTTGTTACACAGCATGTTACTGCAAAAGTAGTGGTGTTACTTTGTAACGCATTACTCCCAACTCTGATTATTATACAGTCCTCATATATTTATCTACTCTCAGATTTGCGATCCAGTGATCCTTTCTTCTGCTCATAATCAGTTATGCTCATTTTTAGATTATTGAAGTAATGGAAATATACGTTACATCTACAGTATGATCCTCTGCAATGTCACTGCATATCATTATTATTTATATAACCACTAGAGGTCAGTTGATATGAAGATGTTGTAGTGGTACGGGTGGGGGATTCTCCACCCAGAGAAGGCAGCTGGGGAGGGGGGGGGAACAACGGACCGAAGGAGGAAGTGTCACCGGGGGGCCTCAGATGGGACAGTAAGGACTATGCGCCTCCCGGGGGAGAGGAGGAACCACTGGAACCGCTGGAAGAGGGAAGGGTGTGAGAGTGGTGCCGGTGTTACAGTGGGGAAAAAAAGTATTTAGTCAGCCACCAATTGTGCAAGTTCTCCCACTTAAAAGATGAGAGAGGTCTCCAATTTTCATCATAGGTATACTTCAACTATGAGAGACAAAATGAGAAAAAAAAATCCAGAAAATCACATTGAAGGATTTTTAATGAATTAATTGGTAAATTCCTCGGTAAAATAAGTATTTGGTCAATAATAAAAGTTCATCTCAATACTTTGTTATATACCCTTTGTTGGCAATGACAGAGGTCAAACGTTTTCTGTAAGTCTTCACAAGGTTTTCACACACTGTTGCTGGTATTTTGGCCCATTCCTCCATGCAGATCTCCTCTAGAGCAGTGATGTTTTGGGGCTGTCGCTGGGCAACACGGACTTTCAACTCCCTCCAAAGATTTTCTATTGGGTTGAGATCTGGAGACTCGCTAGGCCACTCCAGGACCTTGAAATGCTTCTTACGAAGCCACTCCTTCATTGCCTGGGCTGTGTGTTTGGGATCATTGTCATGCTGAAAGACCGAGCCACGTTTCATCTTCAATGCCCTTGCTGATGGAAGGAGGTTTTCACTCAAAATCTCATGATACATGGCCCCATTCATTCTTTCCTTTACACAGATCAGTCGTCCTGGTCCCTTTGCAGAAAAACAGCCCCAAAGTATAATGTTTTCACCCCCATGCTTCACAGTAGGTATGGTGTTCTTTCTCCTCCAAACATGACAAGTTGAGTTTTTACCAAAAAGTTCTATTTTGGTTTCATCTGACCATATGACATTCTCCCAATCCTCTTCTGGATCATCCAAATGCTCTCTAGCAAACTTCAGACGGGCCTGGACATGTACTGGCTTAAGCAGGGGGACACGTCTGGCACTGCAGGATTTGAGTCCCTGGCAGCATAGTGTGTTACTGATGTAGCCTTTGTTACTTTGGTCCCAGCTCTCTGCAGGTCATTCACTAGGTCCCCCCGTGTGGTTCTGGGATTTTTGCTCACCGTTCTTGTGATCATTTTGACCTCACAGAGTGAGATCTTGCGTGGAGCCCCAGATCAAGGGAGATTATCAGTGGTCTTGTATGTCTTCCATTTTCTAATAATTGCTCCCACAGTTGATTTCTTCACACCAAGCTGCTTACCTATTGCAGATTCAGTCTTCCCAGCCTGGTGCAGGTCTACAATTTTGTTTCTGGTGTCCTTTGACAGCTCTTTGGTCTTGGCCATAGTGGAGTTTGGAGTCTGACTGTTTGAGGTTGTGGACAGGTGTCTTTTATACTGAGTTCAAACAGGTGCCATTAATACAGGTAACGAGTGGAGGACAGAGGAGCCTCTTAAAGAAGAAGTTATAGGTCTGTGAGAGCCAGAAATCTTGCTTGTTTGTAGGTGACCAAATACTTATTTTACCTAGGAATTTACCAATTAATTCATTAAAAATCCTTCAATGTGATTTTCTGGATTTTTTTTCTCCCTCATTTTGTCTCTCATAGTTGAGGTATACCTGTGATGAAAATTGGAGATCTCTCTCATCTTTTAAGTGGGAGAACTTGCACAATTGGTGGCTGACTAAATACTTTTTTGCCCCACTGTATGTCATGTTAATGTGCCACACAGGTCTTTGTTCCAAACAATGTATTATGGTTGAAAGTTCCGGGTCTCAATGCATGGAATTAAAGGTATAAAAGAGGAATGCACAGAGACCCAGGAGCTCTTTTACTGTACTTGATGTTGGAGAAAGAATAAAGTTCTTGTGTCGTTCAGCTCATTGCCTCACCTCTTTCCTTTCTCCACAATGTACACATAAATCATAATACATACTGGTAAAAACTATCATATAGGGTGTTTTTATTCTTTTTTGAAAGTGTGTTCCTCTGAAGTGTATTACTGTGTTTGCCAGCTTTCAAAAATGGAAAGGTGTTGGACAAGCCAAAAGTGACATCACGACAATATCCAGTATAATCTTTGCTTTGTTGAGAAAAATGTGGATGCTAAAAAAAAAAGTGCATAACAGGGCCTTGCCTAAGAAATTATGCAAAACAACAACAAAAAAAGTTAAAACATGTTCACTGTGCAGACATTCCAGCAGTGAACATGTTTTAGATTAGATCTGCTGACTAATTCATTCATTCACATAAGATGTATCCTCTTGCAAAAGGTGTTACATACAGAGAAAAGTCAAGATGCCATATAACCCCCATCCCTCTTCAAAACCCTTCTGAAACATCAGCCACACAAACACATAAACAGAGATTCCTTTAAATAGCCTGTCATGTACTCTCAATGTATCCTGCACTCATGTCTCGGGGAAGGTTACCCACACTCAACACTCAACCAGAGGGGAGTCCCTCAACTCCAGTTTCCCCCTTTGCCAAGTGGATAGTTCCTCTGAAGCCTCCTGGAGCGCAGCATGTCAGAGGCGCTATGAAGATACCAGGGAAAATGGCAGAGCAAAGAAGTGGCGTCAATCTCTCACCGCCGGTGCCTCTCTACCGCCACTTTGATGTGATGGCTTTGTGATGTGGAGGAGCTGTCAGATTAGTGGGCCTGTCACGGCTCTGTCTGCTTGTCTGTTGGGCTTGACAGAGTCTGTGATGGAGTGCAGACTAAACAAAAGGGTTATCACCTTCCCCGTGCTCGACCACACTACTCTTTCATATGTGGGGAGAAAGGGAGGAGAAGGCATCCATCCTCCATGCAGGGAGGAGGTGGAGGAGGAGAGCATGTCACCCTTCAACCATCATCAAAAAGGTGTGAGTAGGAAGAAAAGCAAGCAATTACTAAACCTATCTGTATCCATCTGCATCTCGACTGCAGAGTGACTGTCAACATCATAGATAGAGTGCATCCGGAAAGTATTCACAGCGCTTTACTTTTTCCATTTTGTTATGTTACAGCCTTATTCCAAAATGGATTAAGATAAGATAAGATAAGATAAGCCTTTATTAGTCCCACAACGGGGAAATTCCAGGATTGCAACAGCACAGGGATAGCAACACTCAGAGCAACAATCAGAAGGCAAGAAAAAAAAAAAAACAACAAAAAAAAAAACAAGCAAGCAAGAGCAGCTAATATACATATGTACGTATTACTATAAAATATATATATACACACACACACACAGACACACAGTGCAGAGCATTGTAGCTGGATGGAATAAATATATGAATATATGAACACACAGTGCAGAGCATTGTAGCTAGATGGAATAAATATGTAAATATATAAACACCCACAGTACGGAGCATTGCAGCTAGGTGGAATAAATATGCAAGTATATAAACACACACAGTGCGGAGCAATGTAGCTAGATGGAATAATATGTAGATATATAAATATATAAACACACCCAGTGCTGATTATTTTTTTCCTCAAAATTCTACACACAAAACTCCATGACAACGTGAAAGAAGTTTGTTTTTTTTTTTTTTTAGATTTTTGCAAATTTATTAAAAAATAAAGAACAAAGAAATCACATACATAAGTATTCATAGATTTTGCTCAATACTTTGTTGATGCACCTTTGGCAGCAGTTACAGCCTCAAGTCTTTTTGAATATGATGCCACAAGCTTGGCACACCTATCTTTGGGCAGTTTCGCCCATTCCTCTTTGCAGCATCTCTCAAGCTCCATCAGGTTGGATGGGGAGTGTCGGTGCATATTAGTAGTAGATTAGTTTATTTGACAGGGACAGTGCAATAAACATAGACAATTTATTCAGAGCCCTCCAGAGATATTCAATTGGATTCAAGTCTGGGCTCTTGCTGGGCCACTCAAGGACATTCACAGAGTTGTCCTGAAGCCACTCTTTTGATATCTCGGCTGTGTGCTTAGTGTCATTGTCCTGCTGAAAGATGAACCGTCGCCCCAGTCTGACGTCAAGAGCGCTCTGGAGCAGGTTTTCATCCAGGATGTCTCTGTACATTGCTGCATTCATCTTTCCCTCTATCCTGACTAGTTTCCCAGTTCCTGTCACTGAAACCAACATGCTTCACTGTAGGGATGGTATTGGCCTGGTGATGAGCGGTGCCTGGTTTCCTTCAAACATGATGTCTGGCATTCACGCCAAACAGTTCAATCTTTGTCTCATCAGACCAGATAATTTTGTTTTTCATGGTCTGAGAGTCCTTCAAGTGCCTTTTGGCAAACTCCAGGTGGGCTGCCATGTGCCTTTTATTAAGGAGTGGCTTCCATCTGGCCACTATACTATACAGGCCTGATTGGTGGATTGCTGCAGAGATGGTTGTCCTTCTGGAAGGTTCTCCTCTCTCAATAGAGGAATGCTGGAGCTCTGACAGAGTGACCATCGGGTTCTTGGTCACCTCCCTGACTAAGGCCCTTCTTCCCCGATGGCTCAGTTTAGACGGTCGGCCAGCTCTAGGAAGAGTCCTGGTGGTCCCAAACTTTTTCCATTTACGGATGATGGAGGCCACTGTGCTCATTGGGACCTTCAAAGCAGCAGACATTTTTCTGTACCCTTCCCCAGATTCGTGCCTCAAGACAATTCCTTTGACTTTATGCTTGGTTTGTGCTCTGACATGCACTGTCAACTGTGGGACCTTATGTAGACAGGTGTGTGCCTTTCCAAATCATGTCCAATCAACTGAATTTACCACAGGTGGACTCCAGTTAAGCTGTAGAAACATTTCAAGAATGATCAGTGGAAACAGGATGCAACTGAGCTCAGTTCTGAGCTTCATGGCAAAGGCTGTGAATACTTCTGTACATGTGATTGCTTAGTTTTTTATTTTTAATAAATTTGCAAAAATCCCCCCAAAAAACTTTTTTCACGTTGTCATTATGGGGTACTGTGTGTAGAATTTTGAGGAAAAAATGAATTTAATCCATTTTGGAATCAGGCTGTAACATAAAATGTGGAAAAAGTGAAGCACTGAATACTTTCTGGATGCATGATAGATAGATAGATTGATAGATAGATAGATAGATGGATAGATAGAGTAAAGTAAGAGAGACTATTTGACTGTGCAGCAACAACCATGCACCCTTTCACAGGAAGTCAGGCTGCAAGGACTTTCCCTTAAATACAGCTGTTACTTCGAACTGAGGCATAAAGGAAGTGATCCATTCTCCAAGCACCTGGCGCACACAGGTGCACCGTGTGTGTGTTTCAACGAGGTGAAATCACACACTAATGAGGGGAAAGTGATCACTGCTGACAAAGCCAGGCGTGCACGGTAATATGAACTTCCTGTTTCAAGTAAGTCTTATTTCCTGTTTGACTTGTACTGTAATTAGGAGGCCAGAGCCTTGGCTACAGTTACAGCATACAGCATTACTTTTATGGATAGAGATGTAGTTCCAGACTTTTCATATCGGCATCTAAATGAAGAAAATAAATATGGCTATTGTTTATCAGTAACTTGCAGTAGTGATAACTGTTTTTACTCTTCTATGGAAGACATGAATAAATATTACTTAACATGCTTAATAATTTAACAAAGTTGGGGTGTACTAATATGTATGATGTCTTCCAGATGTTAGCAAGCTAGATTATCAAGCAATACAAAATACCTACACAAACAAAACCCTCCTCGCACAAGATGAATGTGTTATATGAGAAGACCAAGCTGACACGTGAGACTGATGCGGACAGGTTTAGAGTATGTACAAGTGAATAGGTATACAGACATTTAAAAAAATAGGTAATACAGTGATCCCTCACTTATCGCGGTTAATGGGTTCCAGAACCGACCGCGAAAAGTGAAAAACCGCGAAGTAGCGTCACCCCAATGACGTCATCCATAAACAATACGTACGTTCATTCTCTCACTCTCATATGATACGTGTGTGTGTGTGTACGTGTACATACATACGTAGATGTAAACAAAGTGTACATAAATATGTTTTTAGAACTCTTTTATTCTTATAACAAGATACGTAACTCAAGATGAAAATGATTTACTGCACAGGTTAATGAGAGCTTTACTGCTCCTCAGGTGACGCCTCATCGTGAGGTGCTGGAGGCGCAGGATCATCGAGGGCAGCTTCCGATAGAGCTGAAGCTGCAGGAGGCGGCGTAGTGCCTTGACGGGAAGACTATTTCGCACAAAATGGCACAAGAGAACAGCAAAAAGTTCCACGCGGCGAGACTAAGTAACACGAGCGATAAAAAGCAATGAATGCGGTCTTTCTTCCCTTCATGGGTGCTCGGCAGGGAGAGGAGGTGGGTGAGACGTCTCGGCCAATCAGCTTGCGGGGTGAAACGTCTCGGCCAATCAGCTTGCGAGATTTCCGAGCCCAGCCAACACGACAACAGCGAGCAGAGTTGTGCTGCTCTCCGTGTTGACACGTGATGGTCTAATGTAGTCTCCCTGCCTTCTGCTAGCGCCCGCCCATTATTTCTCAATTTTGAATTTTTGATGAATATTTTTGAAAAATCCGCGATGCACTGAGGGCGCGAAAGGTGAAGCGCGAAGTAGCGAGGGATCACTGTACATCTGTCGGGGCTACCTCTGGTGAGCAGGTTTTAAGGACTCAAAATGCAGGCAGGACTCAGGTGCAAGATAATTTATTAACAAAGAAACTCAAGGAAAGTAAATACAGCACATGGGCTGAAACATGAGAAGAGCCGACTTGGCAAATAACTTACTCATAGGTAAAAAACTCAGGACACTGTCATGATGAAAGAATGGTCAGCTTACGTGTAGGGTGCCACACCAGAGAAAACACATACGACACAGAGAAGCTACGTTAAACCAATTTATTAATCCAGAAAGGGAAAGCACAGTTACAGAAAGACACCACTCACCAGAGGAGGATTCAGCCTGTAAGGAGGAGACGAGAGCTAGTTAATAGGAGGAGGGAGGTAGGGAAAGGGGAATGACAAATTACCACTTACGGGAGCTGAGCAGAGAACCTGGCAGAGAGACCCAGCAGGAATAGATGAACCAGCGGGATGAAGCCGGCAGGGACTAGTGAAGGAGTGGAGCTGGGTGAGGTGTCTGACCAGGTGAAGATACTGTAGGCAGCTGAAGCGGTGATGAGGATGATGGAGCAGGTGAGCGCACAATGATCCCCGGAGACGCACCGCACAGATGGCAGCAACCTGAGAAGTGGAAAAGAAGAGGAATTAAACACAGTATCCTCAAAGTATTAATATAAATGTACTTGCTTGTTGAGAAGGCAGTATACCCATCGAGCCAGCGCGGAAGCATTCACAGATTGGTCCTTATAAGCACTGGCAAGGCAGAGACACCAGGTGCGTCCACTCACGCAGGTGTGATGATTACTTGCGGAGCCGGGGCATCTCTTGCAGGAAGGGAGGAGGGCGCGCAGTCACCTGATCATGACAGTGTCCCCCCCACCCCCCCAAGGGGCGCCTTCTGGCGGTCCGCTGAGCTTGTTGGGATGGGCTTTGTGAAAGGCCCGGACCATCCCTTTGTCGTGAAAATAGGACCCGGGGAATCATGACCGTTCTTCGGGTCCGTAGCCCATCCAGTGGACGAAGTATTGCAGGCCCCGGCAGCGAAAGTCCAGAATCCTATGGACAGTGTAGGTGGTCTGGCCGTCGAGGATCCGGGGAGGAGGCGGCAGCTTGGGGGGGGGGGAGCAGAGAGGGCTGGCAGAGAGTAGTTTGATTTTTGAGACGTGGAATTTGGGGTGGATGCGACGTGTCCGCGGAAGCTCCAGGCAGACCGTCACGTCATTGACAATCCGGGAGATGGTAAATGGGCCCAAGAAGCGAGGTGATAACTTTCTGGACTCCGTCTTCAAGGGCACCTGGTCTGCCGACAGCCACACACACTGCCCAACTGTATATTTGGGTGCTGGGACCCGCCTGCGGTCTGCATACTGGTGATTCTGCTCTGTAGAGTGGAGGAGGGCAGCTCGGGTGGCTCTCTAGAGCCGACGGCAGCAGCGGGCGTGGGCCCCCACAGATGGCACAGGGACTTCCCGCTCCACCATGGGCAACGAGGGAGGGGGGGTATATCCCATGGAGGCCTCGAAAGGCGTGAATCCTGTAGCGGAAGAAACTGCTGAGTTGTGGGCGTACTCCACCCAGGTCAGATGGGTGCTCCATGTGGAGGGGATTACAGGATGCCACGCATCTGAGGGCAGCCTCCAGGGACTGGTTGGTGCACTCAACGTGCCCGTTGCTCTGTGGATGATATCCGGATGTGAGGCTGACCGTGGTGCCCAATGATCGGCAGAAGGACTTACAAACATGGGAGGTGAACTGTGGACCCCGGTCAGACACAATGTCCAAGGGAATCCCGTGCAGATGGATGACATGTGTAATCAGCAGGTCGGCAGTCTCAGAAGCAGAGGGTAGCTTGGGGAGGGACACCAGATGGATTGCCTTGAAGAAGTGGTCTACTATGGTAAGGATCACGGTGTTACCTCGTGAGGGGGGAAGTCCTGTAACAAAATCCAGCGCGACCAAGGCGATCAAGACCAAGGTCGGCTGGGAACTGGTAGAGGATGTAGCAGGCCAAAAGGAGGTGAGGAGTCTGATTTGTTGCGGGTGCACACCTGGCATGCTTTAATGTAGTCCCGGACGTCCGTCCGTAGAGTAGGCCACCAGAACACTCGTTGGATAAGATTTATCATCCGGGAAACCCCTGGGTGGCAGGCAAAGTGGCTGGGGTGGCCCCACCGGATGACGTCGCTGCGGAGGCCGGCCAGGACAAACAGATGATTACTAGGTCCCCCCTCAGGTATGGGTTCCGTGGACTGGGCCTGCCAGACCCTCTGCTCAATCTCCCAGGTAAGGGCTCCAAGAATGCACGAAGATGGCACAATGGGTTGGGAGAAGGAAGGGGGGGGCTGGAAAGTTAGGGCTGAATTGGCGGGAGAGAGCATCCGGTTTGATGTTACGAGAGCCAGGCCTGTAGGTGATGGTAAGATTGAACCTAAGAAAAAATAAGGCCCAGCGGGCCTACCTGGCGTTAAGTCTGCAGGCCGACAAAAGATACTCTAAATTTTTATGGTCAGTCCACACGACGCTCCCTCCAATCAGTGCCTCCACTCCTCTAGGGCCAACTTAATGGCTAGGAGCTCTCAGTCCCCTATGTCGTAATTCCTCCCGGCTGGGGTAAGCTGCCGAGAGAAATACACGCATGGGTGGAGCTTCTGATCGGAGGACAGCGCCCACCCCCGAATCAGAAGCGTCCACCTCCACGATAAACTGGTGCTGAGAGTTGACCTGGGCCAAGGTGGGGTTGTTGGAGAACAGGCTCTTTAATTTGGAAAAGGCCTGCTCGGCTGCCTTGGACCAGACGAAAGGCACCTTGACCGAGGTCAGCTGCGTGAGAGGCTGTGCTACCCCACTGCAGTTCCTAATGAATCTGCGATAAAAGTTCGCAAACCTCATGAAGCATTCAAGCTCCTTGCGGGAATGAGGTATAGGCCAATCCAGCACTGTCTTTACCTTGGCCGGGTTGGCTCTCAGCTCCCCCTCAGCCACAACAAACCCCAGGAAGGAATTGGAGCGGGTGGAAAACTCGCACTTCTCGGCCTTCACAAAGAGCTGATTTTCCAGGAGCCACTGTAACACAGCCCTGACATGGACTGTGTGCTCCTCTGGCACGTGGGAAAAGATCAAAATGTCATCCAAGTAGACAAAAACAAATTGATTTACCAAATCACGGAGGACGTCATTAATGAGGCCTTGGAAGACGGCGGGGGGCGTTGGTGAGCCCAAAGGGCATCACAGGGTATTCAAATTGCCCCAAGTATGTTTTAAAGGCCGTCTTCCACTTGTCCCCCTCGCGAATATGGACCAGATGGTACACGTTGCGTAGGTCAAATTTGAAGAATACCCACGTGCGCTGAAGGATCTCAAACGCGGAGTTGATTGGGGCAGAGGACATTTGTCTTTGACGGTTATGGCGTTCAATTCATGGTAGACAATACACAGATGCAGAGATCCGTCCATCTTCCCAACAAAAGAAACCCCTGCCCCAAGAGGACACGAAGAAGGCAGAATGAGGCCAGCGTTCAGAGAGTCCTTAATATAACTCTCCATCGCCTCCCTCTCTGGCCCGGAAATACTATAGAGCCGACTGGATGGAAGTCACGCACCCGGGAGAAGATCGATAGCACAGTCGTACGAGCGATGAGGAGGCAACGAGAGTGCTCTCGACTTGCTAAAGACCTCCCCAAGGTCATAATAGACCTCAGGTACGAGGCTGAGGTCCGGCGGCTCCACTGGAGGGGAGGAGATGGGTAAGGACGGTGAACACTCAGCCAAACTGAGACAAGATGCCAAAGAAAAGGGGCTCCAGGAAGAGATGGAGTTTTGCGCCCAATTAATAATGGGTTTGTGCTTCCGGAGCCAAGGGTACCCCAGAACCACCGGGAAGGAAGAATCTGGGAGAATAAAGAACGATAAATTCTCTCGGTGGTTCCCGGAGAGGAGGGCAGGGATCGGCGCTATGCATTCGGTAATAGAGGCCACGTTACCACCGGATAAGGCCGTGACGTTTAACAGAGTGGACAATTTGGTGACGGGAATGCCTATTTCCCACACGAGTCATGAAGAAATGAAATTTTATTCCGCCCCTGAATCAATTAATTCAATTCAATTCAACTTTATTTATATAGCGCCATTTCACAACAACAGTCATCTCATAGCACTATCAACTGTAGGGGGAACCCCCACAGTTGCAGAAAGACCCCAGCAATCAGTCGATCCCCTGTGAGCAAGCACTTGGCCACGGTGGAGAGGAAAAACTCCCTTTTAACAGGAAGAAACCTCCAGCAGAACCAGGCTCAGGGAGGGGCAGTCATCTGCTGCGACTGGCTGGGGGGTGAGGGGATAGAGAAAAAGAAAAGAACAGACATGTAGAGAGCAAACAGCACGATGGGGACTCAATCTATGGGAGAGAACAAACAAATGTTAATGACCAGCAAAAAAAAAATATTTCATTGAGAGTGAGAAAAGGAGTGAGGCCCAGTGCATTACTGGAGGTCCCCCGGCTGACTAAACCTATTAGCAGCATAACTAAGGGAGGGTTCAGAAACACATGATCCCTCCCTAATTGTAGGCTATATCAAAAAGGTAGGTTTTAGCCCTATTCTTAAAAAGAGAGATCGAGTCTGACTCCCGAATCCAGATTGGCAGCTGGTTCCACAGGAGAGGAGCTTGATAACTGAAGGCTCTGCCTCCCATTGTACTTTTGGAGATTCTAGGTATTACAAGTAATCCTGCATTTTGGGAGCGTAGTGATCTGTTAGGATAATACGGTAGTATCAGATCTTTTAAATAAAAAGGAGCCTGATTGTTTAGAGCTTTGTAAGTAAGAAGAAGGATTTTAAACTTAATTCTAAACTCTATGGGAAGCCAGTGAAGGGAGGCCAGAACTGGAGAGATATGATCTCTCTTTCTAGTACCTGTTAAAACTCTTGCTGCAGCATTTTTGATCAGCTGAAGACTTTTTAAAGATGTTTTAGGACAGCCTGACAATAAAGAATTACAATAATCTAATCTCGAGCTAACAAAAGCGTGGATCAGTTTCTCAGCATCACTCTGAGACAAGATGCTCCTAATCTTGGCAATATTACGCAAATGATAGAAGGCAGTCTTAGAAACAAATTTAATATGTGAATTGAAGGACAAATCCTGATCAAAAATAACTCCAAGGTTCCTCACAGAGCTATTAAGAGAAAGAGTAACCGCATCCAAACTGAAAGTTTGATTTGGAAAGGAATTTCTAAGGTTTTTTGGACCAACAAGAATGACTTCAGTCTTATCTGAATTTAATAGCAGGAAATTACAAGTCATCCAAGCTTTGATTTCCTTAAGACAGGCTTCTAACTTGGCTAATTGATTACTATCACTGGCTTCATTGACAGGTATAATTGTGTGTCATCAGCATAACAATGAAAATGTATACAGTGCTTTCTAATAATGTTGCCTAACGGAAGCATATATAAACTAAAAAGAGTAGGGCCTAGCACAGATCCCTGTGGAACTCCATGACTAAGCTTTGAGTTGAAAGAAAACTCATTATTTACATGAAGAAACTGGAACCGATCAGATAAATAAGATCTAAACCACTGCAACGAAGTTCCATTAAGTCCAACATAGTGTTCTAATCTATCAAGTAGAATATTATGATCGATAGTATCAAAAGCTGCATTAAGGTCTAAAAGGACAAGTACAGAAACTAGTCCATTATCAGATGCAATGAGGAGGTCGTTAGTGACCTTCGCTAAGGCTGTTTCAGTACTATGATGGATTCTAAACCCAGATTGAAACTCTTCAAGTAAACCATTTCCCTGCAGGTGGTCAAATAATTGCGTAGCAACAACTCTTTCTAAGATTTTTGAAATGAAAGGGAGATTAGAGATTGGTCTATAGTTAGCTAAAGCTCCTGGATCTAGCGTTGGCTTTTTGAGTAAGGGTTTAATTACAGCCGTTTTAAAAGCCTGCGGTACATGGCCTAAAGTTAATGAAGAATTGATTATATGAAGAATAAGGCTACCAATAAGTGGGAAGACTTCTTTAAATAACCTGGTAGGAATAGGGTCTAAAAGACAAGTTGAAGGTTTGGATGAGGAAACTATTTTGTCTAACTCACAAAGGTCGATTGGAGTAAACTCATCAAGACAGACATCAATAGAAGGAGTTGTAGTAGTTACACTATTTAAGTTAACTGTGGGAAGAATCTGATTGATTTTATCTCTGATGGATGAAATTTTATTATTGAAAAAGTTCATAAAGTCCTGACTAGTAAGCTCTAAGGGAATGCTAGGATTGACAGAGTCCTGACTCTTTGTCAACCTGGCTACAGTACTGAAAAGAAACCTGGGATTATTCTTGTTCTCTTCTATTAATGCAGAGTAATAACTCGTTCTAGCTTTTCTAAGAGATTTTTTATAAATTAAAAGATGATTTCTCCAAGCTAAATAGATTTCATCTAAATTAGTGGAGCGCCATTTTCTTTCTAATTGACGAGTCTTCTGTTTTAAGCTATTAATTAATCAATTAAAGCCATAACCCTTCTCTCGACCCCCGGCAACTGAATGAGGGCTGAAATAGAGAAGTTACCGGGGGGATGAATAAGAGTCCCGTCCGTCAGACCCCCACGGCTACTGATGGGCCGCATCTTTTGGCTTCAGGTGGCAATCGTTGAGCTTGTGTTCTAAAGAGCCACAGTACATGCACATCTGGCTCATCCATCACTGGTGCTCTTCCAGAGGCAGATGGGCCTGACAGAGCACCATCGCTTCAGAGGAGAAGTCGACTCCACCTGTGTCCATAGCCAGGAGAGGCACACGTGCAACGGGCGGATGAGAGGAGGATTTGCGCTCCTTCATGCGCTCACGGTATTGGTTGTCCAAACTGACAGCCTGATCGATTAGACAGTCCAGGGAGGAGGGAATGGCATGAACCGCCAGGTCGTCGCAGAGGTTGGCATTTAAACCCTGGAGGAAGATGCTGCGCAACACAACGTCACTCCAGCCAGAGTCTGCTGGGACGACCCAAAACTCCACAGAGAAGTCAGCACCAGACCGGCTCCCCTGACGGAGTGACATGAGATGGCTCATGATATTGCCCTCGCTCTCTGTTCAGTCAAATGTAAGAGAGAATTCGCCAGTGAATCTATTGTGGAGATGAAATAACCAGACCGAACTTTCCGAGCAGATGAGCTTTATTTCACTCTCACATCTTCCAGAATCAGAACATTAAACTCGTGAAGCAGGGACTCTCTCTTTTATATCCCAAAACTCACACCTCCCTGCTACCTGAGGTCCTGCATTCACCATTCACTCTCCCCAGACAATTCCCCTTACCCCCCAGCCCTTTGATCTCCATGCTCTCTCAGTCTGAGAGGAAAACAACTGAACTCTACAGCATGGGTCCCCCACACCGCCCCCCCCCCCCCAGAGTCTCAGACTGGGTGTTAACTCTCCCGTTCTTGCGGCTTCAGCCTCTGCCCATAGTTGCTGTAATGGAGGGTCTTTGGCTCTGCAACGCTGCTGTGCCAGTGGGGGGTTCCTGGGGGTGTGCCCGTCTGTGGGGGGACAATGGGGGGGGGAGAAACATTCACCATGCTCGTGTGACTGCTGTGATGAATCATTTACCTGGGGAGCTCTCAGTGGGGGTCTTCCTCGCCGAGGAAGTCGAGCCAACACCAGCTGCTCGTCTGCCACAACAAAGGCGGGCTTAAGCCTGTCTATACAGATTCTCTCCCGGCGACCCCCCAGGTCTTACACAAAATGTTTGTCCCTGGTTTCCAGCACTTTGAACGGGCCATCGTAGGGTGGGCGCAATGGGGTCCGGTGGGCATCGTGCCTGACAAACACAAACGCTGCGTCCTTCAAGGTTTTTGGCACAAACGCATGGGAAAAACAGTGGTGGGCCAGGCCAGGGAGCGTCCGTGCGTCTGCGCTATGCTGTGAACGCGGGGACGGATGGGTGTTCGGCGCGGGGTTATCTGGTAAAAACTCCCCGAGGAGCCGCAGGGGCTGCGTAAAAACCAGCTCTGCTGGGGAAGCCGCTAAATCCTCCTTCGGTGCGGAACGCAACCCTAATAGAACCCACGACAACCGGTTCACCTAATTTGCATCCGTAAGTGAAGCCCTGACCGCTGCTTTCAGTGACCTATGGAAACGCTCGCATAACCCATTGGCCTGTGGGTTGTATGCGGTCGTGCGATGAATTGAGACGCCCAGGCTCCGGGCCATCGTGGACCAGAGGTCGGAAACAAACTGCGGGCCCCGATTGGACGTGATGTCTGAAGGGGTGCCAAAATGTGCCACCCATGTTGTTAAAAAGGCACGTGCCACGTCTGCGGACGCAGTGGAATCTAGTGGGACTGCTTCGGGCCATTGCGTGGCGCGGTCCACCACTGTCAGGAGGTGCGTGAACCCCTGTGACGGCGGGAGGGGGCCGACGAGGTCCACGTGAATGTGGTCAAACCTCTTAGCCGGGATATGGAACGGCTCAAGGGGGGCCTTTGTGTGCCTGTGCACTTTGGCTCATTGGCATGCTACACAGGCTGCCCACTCTTTCACCTGTTTGCACAGGCTCGGCCAGACAAACTTTGCTGCCACCATTTTGTCCCCCCGGCCCTGTTGGGCCCTTCTTAAATGATTTTAGTGAATTTTTAGCATCAATAATAAAACTGGAGAAGGTTTTAATTCTTGGCGATTTTAACCTGCACGTTGATGATGCCTCTTCTAGCCCAGCAGCTGAGTTTTTATCTGTGACTGACAGTTTTAATTTAAAGCGTACCTATGGTGGTCGTGAAAAAAAGATATTATATTGAGCCCCTGTCTCACGTTCTAGTTCAAGTTTAAGTTGAAATTCACGTTCAAAGCAATTTTTTTCCACAATATCTTTATTGAACCTTTTTTTTTTAACAAACATGACACAAACAATCAAACACTAACACTAAAGTACTACAAAAAAAAATGCACTAAAAACACCTACAACCACCAACAAAATCAAGTCTTCAACAATGCTCCTCTGTTTAGTCTAGACAATCCATTACATAAGTACACATATTATGTTCACCAGTTTGGAATTTACAAGGTCCACACACATCATTCACCTTCTTCTTCAAGAGTTATGTTTAAATTTTTTACATAATCAATAAAAGGTCTCCATATATTCTCAAACACACTTTCCTTTGATTTCAGTATGTATGTTATTCTTTCTAATGGAAGGTTTGTTAACATCTGTCTTAACCACTGAGTCACATCTGGTCTATGAGTCTTTTTCCACAGTAGTGCAATACATTTTTTGGCATTAAGCAAACTGAGGTCTATGAATGTTCTTTCACTTTTATTAAAGTTATGCTTTTTTGGGTACAGACCCAACAAAAACAGTTTAGGATTCAATATGATTTGTTTTGAAATTATTTTTTCCAATTGTTACCCTCACCTCTTCCCAAAACATTCTAATTATTCTACATTCCCATAAACAATGAAATAGGGTTCCTTTACTTTCCATGCATTTTGTGCATGTATCTGGTATGTTTTTGTTATATCTATTTAACTCCACCGGTGTAACATACATCCGCATTAACCATTTAAAATGTATCAATTTAAGACATACATTTATTGATTTGTTTTGAGCTTCTGTACAAGCCAATTCCCATTGTTCCTCTGAAATTTCAATTTGCAGATCTTCTTTCCAGTAGTTTAATCTTTTCTGTGAGTTTTCACTTGAGGATAGTGTCAATGAGTTATAAAACTCTGAAATAATACCCTTTCTTTTACTATCTTTCATCAACATTTTTTCCAAGGATGAATAAATAGGTCGAGTGAGAGCATTATTTTGGTTTGATCGAATAAAGTTCCTAAGTTGAAGATATTTTAAAAAATGTGTTCTATTAAGATTAAATTTGATCCTCAGCTCTTCAAAAGACATTATGTTATCTGAACATGACAAATATAAATCTTGAATTTTTTGGATGCCTTTGAAACTCCATACTTTAAACACAGCATCCGCTCTCCCTGGTTTAAAATATTGATTACCCCATATTGGACTAAATTGTGACAGTAAGTGTGGTTCTTTTAAATATTTTTTAGTTTCACACCATATTTTAATCATATGTTTTACAAATGGGTTTTTAACTTGTTTCTGTAATTTTTTTGCCGAGTCTGAATATATGAATATGGGAAGAGATAAAGGCAAATTGTATGATTCCATTTCAGTCCAGTGAGGGAGATCATTTGATGAAAAATAATATGTCATAGACCTCAGTTGTGCCGACCAATAATACAACACAAAATTTGGACATTTCAGACCTCCACGATCAAATGGTAAATATAATAAAGACAAACGTAATCTAGCCCTCCTGTTGTTCCATATAAATTCCACTAACTTTTTTTTAATTCTTGAGAATAAATCTAAAGGTGGTGGTAAGGGAATGTATTGAAATAAATAAAGTATTTTAGGTAAGATATTACTTTTAAGTATATTGATTCTCCCGATCATCGACATTGGTAGTGACATCCATCTCTGAAGTAACTCATTAATATCTGTCATTAAGGCTTCATAATTGACACTGGCAACTGATTCTAGCTTAGGCACAATTTGGATTCCTAAATATTTAAACTGATTTACAACATTGAATTGATTTACCTCAGGGGCTGGGTAATTTCTCTGGGTCTCATTTAGCATTAATATTGAAGATTTAGTTTTATTTATTTTATATCCTGATATTTCCCCAAAATTCTTTATTAAATTCAACAAGGTCGGAATTGATTTTTTAAGATTCGACATAAACAAAATTATGTCATCGGCATACAGGGAGATTTTATGTTCTGTTGGTCCAACTTTAATTCCATATATTTGTGACTGTAGACGTATCGCCATCGCTAAAGGTTCAATTGCCATAGTAAACAGTAAAGGTGAAAGTGGACAGCCTTGTCGACATCCTCTATTGATTTTTATTGATTTTGAAATATTGTTATTTGTTAGGATTTCTGCTGTAGCATTATTATATATTATCTGAACCCATTTTATGAAATTATTTCCAAGTCCAAACCTTTGTAAGACTTCAAAAAGAAAGGGCCATTCGACTCTATCAAAGGCCTTTTCGGCGTCCAGTGATAGGAGAGCTGTATCCGGTGCTTCTTTATTAGAATAAATAATATTAAATAGTCTTCTTACATTATGGAAGCCTTGTCTTCCCTTTATAAAGCCATTCTGATCTCGATTAATAATATTTGGTAAAATTTCTTGTATTCGTCTTGCTAAAATTTTACAGATTATCTTAAGGTCGGCATTTAATAGGCTTATTGGTCTCATATTTTCACATTTATTAGAGGGTTTACCTGGTTTTGGCAACAGTATAATTAAGGCATTATTCATGTATGATGGTAAATTACTATTTTGAAATGCTTCTAAAACCATTTCCAAAAAAGGTTTTATTAATTTATTCTTAAATTTTTTATAAAGGTCAACTGGAAGACCATCTGGTCCTGCACTTTTTCCTGATTTCATATTATCAATGGCTAGCCCAACTTCTTCTTGACTAATTTTAGACTCCAGTATCTCCCTGTTTTCATTTGAAATACACGGTATAGATAGTTCGTTCAAAAACCCATTTAGTTTTGTTAAGTCAGATTCATTTTTGGTATCATATAATTTTTCATAGTAATCTCTAAAGGCTCTATTAATTTCTAAAGGATCTATAACTACCTGTCCGTTACTTATAATATTGGTAATTGGTGTTTTAAATTCTAATTGTTTAATCTGCCATGCCAATAATTTTCCTGATTTTTCACCTTGTTCATAAAAAGATTGTTTCAATCTTAGAAGACTCGAGGCAGCTCTATTCGCTGATTTTTTGTCATATTCAGCTCTCAAAATCAGTAATTCGTTCTCCAACCTTGGATCACTTCCTGCATATACTTTTTCTTGAAGAATTTTTATTTTATGTTCCAATTGAACTCTCTCCTCTCGAGTCTTCTTAGATTTTGAACCTGTATAACTAATAATATGTCCCCTAATAAAAGCTTTGAAAGCCTCCCACTTTACACATGCTGATGTTTGTGTAGTATTGATATCAAAGAACTCATCTACCTGTTTTTCTATGTACTTAACAAATTCCTCATCCTGAAGCCATTTATGCTGAAATTGCCATCTACCTGGTTCCTTTGTCAATTTCTTATCTACATATATTAGACAGCAGGGTGCATGATCAGAGATCACGATGTTATCATAAAAGCAGTTTTGAATCTTGGACCTTAATTCTACGGAGATCAAAAAATAATCAATACGTGAGAAAGTCTTGTAGGTATTGGAATAACAAGAGTAGGCTTTAACTTGTGGATTCATTTCTCTTCATATATCTAGCAATCTCAATTCTTTCATAAAATGAATAATGGTCATCCTACATCCATTGTGCGTACAGTCCAATCCTGTTGATCTATCTATACCGGGATTCAATGTACAATTAAAATCCCCTGCTATTATATGTTGCCCTGTAAGTGATGATAAGATAAGAAATAAATTAGCAAAGAACTTTTGATCATCTATATTGGGACCATATAAGTTTACCAAATTTATATTTTCTAATAACAAAGATCCTTGAATGATTAAATATCTTCCAAATTTGTCTCCAATTACATTTTTCACTTGAAATGGGACTGATTTATGTATGAGAGTCATAACTCCCCTGGCTCGGGATGAGAATGATGAGGTGAAAACACTTCCTTGACATCTACTCCTAATTCTTTTTACATCCTCCTCTATTAAATGAGTTTCTTGTAAAAACACAATTTTTGAACCCATATCTTTTATTTTATTCATAACTTGTTTAAGTTTTTTTAATTTTTGTAGACCTCTGCAATTCCATGAAGTTAAATTAAGATTAACGCTTTGGTTTATGATCAATAGGGAGTTTGGGATTACCTTGCAGTATAAAGATGCTCATACAGAGAAGCAAAAACATGAGTGGTTGAACATTCATCCTACAAACTACACACAAACAAATTCTCCCTTCCCACATTTGTGGTAATCCCCCCAAAATAAAAAAAAAAAATTCCGTCTCCCGATATAGCCATCGACCGTTCCACACCCACGAGGACCAGCCAAAGCCACTCCTTCTTCATCCTCCCAGTCACCCTAACTCTGCTACTTTTAATGACATAACATTAACTCTCTTCTGTAGTTTTCCAACTTAACTCCAAAATTTTTAGCAATTTTGTACATCATAGTTTTGGTTTTTTTGTTGTTTTTTTTTAATATATAATACAATCTATATTTTGTAAACTTGCTATTTGCTTCAGATCAGTCAGATGCCTGTGCAAATGCTTAAATATTCTACCTTATATTTTGTTCATGCTTAGCTCCCACCAGTCTCTTCTTGGATCTTCTTGATGAACTCCTGCGCCTCCTCTGGGGTCTTGAAGATGTGGGTTCTGTCCCCATACGTGGTCAACAGTCTCGCAGGATAAATTACACCATAACGAATCCCAAGGTTGCGCAGCTCTTTACGTACGGGATCAAACTGCTTCCTCAATTGTTGGATTCCTGTGGCCAAATCTGGGTAGAACCGCACCTGCTGGTCCTGGTGTTTAATCTGGCCTTTAGCTCGCGCAGCGTTGAAGATCTTCATCCTGTCTCTGTTGCTGATAAACTTCATAATAATCGTCCTCGGTGGTCCCTTATCTCTCCGTGGGCCGATACGATATGCGCTTTCCAGAACGACTGCTGATTGCAGCTCCGCGCTGCCCAGCGCCTCCGGAATCCACTTTTCCAAAAAGGAACATGTGTCCCGACCTTCGGATTCCTCCGGTAGACCCACCAGCCTCAAGTTGTTCCGTCTCGACCGGGATTCCAAGTCCAAGACATTATTTTCCAGATTTTTATTTTTTTTTTCCAAAGTGCGCACCTTTAATTGAAGACAGGTGACGTCATCTTCAGCACTAGAGACACGAAGCTCTACCTGCGCCATTCGTTCTACACAGTCACCCAATTCTTTTCTCATTCCTTCCAACGCTGCCATAATCCCATCAAACTTAGCGGAAAAGTCCGCTCTCATTGAACTAATGGCGTTAAGCACCGCACCTGTGCCGCCTCCCACATTCACCGCACTGCTGCTCGCTTCCTCCGCCATATATGGAGCTTCTTTATCTGCTGCGTCACAGACGTGAAAATCCGTTAATTTAGACTGTTTCGGCGGCTCGCTTTTTCCTCTACCTGGTTTTCCAGCCTTAGGCTTCACCGACATATCCTCGTCCAAACGCTGGGATAGGTTCTGTCCCAAATGAGAGAGTTATTTGCCGTTTTTTCGTCTCCAGGAGCAGAGCAGAGCGAGACGTGTCCCTCTCACGTGGCCGCCATAACCGGAAGTCCGTTCAAAGCAATTTGATATAAATCCATTGCTGATCTGCTGGTTCAGCTATGTCAGCAAAATATGGGTACAGCCATACTAGCGGCTACATGGACTTCCCGGACGCTTCCTGTGACGTAATTTCGTTGACACCGCGATCTGGATCAGTATTGGCTGAGCCTCGAGTACCCGGATGTGGAGCAGCTTCGGGGATATTCAAATTCAAACGTTTATTTCAAACTCAGGATTCATATTAAATGCAGAACTAAAACGAGTAGAAAATAAATAAATAAATGTTTAAATTCAGCGAGCCGTCTTTTCTGATCTGAGCTCGTAAATGCCGATGATTCTAAAACTGCGATCTGAGTACCCGGATGTGGAGCGGCTTCGGGGATATTCAAATTCAAACGTTTATTTCAAACTCAGGATTCATATTAAATGCAGAACTAAAACGAGTAGAAAATAAATAAATAAATGTTTAAATTCAGCGAACCGTCTTTTCTGATCTGAGCTCGTAAATGCCGATGATTGTAAAACTGCGATCTGAGTACCCGGATGTGGAGCGGCTTCGGGGATATTCAAATTCAAACGTTTATTTCAAACTCAGGATTCATATTAAATGCAGAACTAAAACGAGTAGAAAATAAATAAATAAATGTTTAAATTCAGCGAGCCGTCTTTTCTGATCTGAGCTCGTAAATGCCGATGATTGTAAAACTGCGATCTGAGTACCCAGATGTGGAGCGGCTTCGGGGATATTCAAATTCAAACATTTATTTCAAACTCAGGATTCATATTAAATGCAGAACTAAAACGAGTAGAAAATAAATAAATAAATGTTTAAATTCAGCGAGCCGTCTTTTCTGATCTGAGCTCGTAAATGACGATGATTCTAAAACTGCGATCTGAGTACCCGGATGTGCAGCGGCTTCGGGGATATTCAAATTCAAACGTTTATTTCAAACTCAGGGTTCATATTAAATGCAGAACTGAAACGAGTAGAAAATAAATAAATAAATGCTTAAATTCAGCTGCTTGTCTTTTCTGATCTCGTAACTGCCGCAACACGGAAGATGATTCTACAACTATATACAGAGCAGCAGACACTCGGTGCTCTTGTAAAAACAAAAACATACAAAGCGATATGGATATCGCAACATGGCGGAATGTAAAGCCTTTGGATGTCTGAATAATAAGCGAAAAAAACAAAGAAACACTTTTTTTGTGTACCCAAACCCAGCTCACCTTGTCAGAAGATCGGAGCGGAAACAGGGCACAGACGAATAATTTCAGACGAAACTGCGTTGTGTGTGAGGACCACTTCGTCACTTTAACCCTCAGAAGACCTTTCTGGCTCAAACCTGTAGCCATGTTGGACAAATTCTTCCTCAGAGTCCAACAATTCAGCCATAATAGAATAAAAACACTCACAACAGCACCCTAGTCTCTCATACAGCGGAGCATTGACTGTTGAGTATCAACGAAGTGACGTCACATCCGCATGTGTCATGGCTGCGCCCACAGTCTTCATTGGCTGTGTCACGACGGCCCTCACGGACCGTCACAAGATGCCTCAGTCACCAGTGAGTTTGCAGTGGTAATTTATTGTGGATAAGGATGAACACACACAGAACACATACAGTGGCTGGGTGAAGTCTGAGCCGGGGAACACCCGATGCGCCAGACGACAACGTTAGTGATGAGCTAGGCAAACAGGAACATACCTGAGCATATAGGAGCACCATCAAAACGTAGCAGGATATAACAGATGATCGTAACAGGTGGACGTAACAGAGCATAACAGAGACTGCCGCGTTGGAGGACATTTAGCACCCGCTTATATCTCTGGTGGCTAATGACCCCAACGCGGCACAGCTGCTGCTAATGACAGCAGAGCAGCAGCTGACTTTGACAGCAGGGAGCTCCCCCGGGCGCCTTCACAATAAGAGCCCGAGGAGCTGGAAGGAATCCTCAGCTGCCAAAGCCAGAGAACAAAAGGTATGAGACCTGAGTGTGGCCAGAACCGACACTCGGGTTATGACAGGCTGCCCATGGCCAAGGTCCTATTTGAATATATGTCTGATGGTATATGGCTGGCAAGAATTATTTACCAAAATAAGAAATACTTTTTCATAATGTTTTCAAGTTAAATGCGTCTTCACGACCACCAGAGGTACGCTTTAACACAGCATGTCTCTGGCCCCACCCACAGAAAGGGACATACACTGGACCTGGTTTTTTCATTGGGCTTGCATCCCTCTAATGTGTGTGTTGAGGATGTCCACCTAAGTGAC
This sequence comes from Pholidichthys leucotaenia, assembly GCA_020510985.1. Taxonomy (NCBI): domain Eukaryota; kingdom Metazoa; phylum Chordata; class Actinopteri; order Cichliformes; family Pholidichthyidae; genus Pholidichthys; species Pholidichthys leucotaenia. Next base: position 98,295,544 of record CM035843.1, read on the forward strand.
CACTGTGCTGTGTTTTTTGACTTATGTGTACCTCTTGAGCCAAAGCCTGCATCCATAAGGGCCAAGAGGAGAGTTATTACAGAATCCTCTGCTCAGAAATTTTGTATTCTGTTTGACCCTTGTCTTTTTAATGAATGTTCTGATGTTGATGGCTTTATGCAGGGTTTTGCCACACACTGCAGTTCTCTTTTAGACAAGGTGGCACCCCTGAAATGCAATGCCTCTCGGAAGTGGCCCTGCCCCTGTATCAACGAAAATATTTTAAACTTTAGGAGAACATGTCGCCAAACCAAGCGCCTTTGGAAATCTACTCAGCTCGAGGTTCATAGGCTACACCTCAAGGATTTGATAAACTCCTTAAATAATATGATTAAGGAGGCAAGATCCAGCTACTTTCAACATCTCATTGCCACTAATAAGAAAAACCCTAAAGTGCTCTTTGACACAATACATTCTCTTGTGTCCCCCACTGCCCCCACTGCCCCAGTGCTCTGTAAAGCTGATAGCAACAGCTTCTTGAACTTTTTTACAGACGAGATTAGGGATATAAAAAACAATATCCCACCATCTTCTGGCTCTATGACCAGAATTGACCCTCCCCCTCAAACATGGTCCTCCTTCAACATGGTGTCAATGGAGGACGTCTCAGCATTTTTTAGCTAAAACGAGACCCTCCTCAAACTCAGTAGACATCCTCCCCCCGAAGCTTGTTGTTAATGTGTTTGATACAATTGGACCATGGGTCACCAAAATTTTTAACTTGTCACTTTCAACTGGTCAGTTCCCCAGCTCTTTCAAACATGCCATAATTGAACCAAAACTGAAGAAAACTAACTTGGACCCCACCGATCTCAAAAGCTATAGGCCTATATCAAAGCTTCCTTTCCTAGCCAAACTTCTTGAGAAAGTGGTGTCCAAACAGCTCACTGCCTTTCTGGAGACAAGTTTAATCTATGACATGTTTCAGTCTGGGTTCAGACAACGCCACTCGACTGAAACTGCCTTAGTAAGAGTGGCTAGTGATATCATGATGTCGGCTGATACTGGGAAATCTACGGTCCTGGTCCTGCTGGATCTTTCCTTGGCCTTTGACACGGTGGACCACACCATTATGACAAACAGACTGAGGGACCTGGTGGGGATGACAGGTCCTGTTCTGAAGTGGTTCTCCTCCTATTTGACTGGTAGAAGCTTCAGTGTATCTTCTAATAACATCCGGTCCAACTCAGCCGATTTGCAGTATGGTGTGCCCCAAGGTTCTGTCCTGGGGCCACTATTGTTCCTACTGTATATTCTCCCCCTTGGCCGCATCATACAGCAGTATAATAACATCTCCTATAATCTCTTTGCAGACGACATCCAGATATACTGCTCGTTCAACAAGTCTGAGCTCCACATACTCAGCTCCTTAACAAACTGCCTGTCCCACATAAAGCAGTGGCTTAATGACAATAGCCTCCAGCTAAACTTTGGCAAAACAGAGACTTTGATCATTTCCCCAGACAGCAACATATCAGGCATAAAACAATACCTTGGTGACTTGGGCAGTACAGTTAAAACAAAGCTGAGAAACTTGGGTGTCATCTTTGATAAGGCCATGTCATTGGAACATTACACCAAACAATTGATAAAAAACTGTCACTTCCAACTGCGAAATATCTCCCAGCTCAGGACCATGGTTTCACACAAAGAGCTGGAGATGATCATTCATGCATTTGTCTCCTCACGTCTGGACAACTGTAACAGCCTTTTTACCTGTTTGAACAAGAAGGAACTGGCCCGTCTCCAGTTTGTTCAGAATCAGAATCAGAATCAGAATGAGCTTTATTGCCAAGCATGTTTACATGTAAACATACGAGGAATTTGACTTGACATTGGGCGCGCTCGATAAGCGCTTCCCAATGACGCGGCAGCCATGCAAGGCGTCTGTCATACAGTGGGGGGTAAAGAGGGGAAGGGGGAGGGGGAGGGAACACATTGGGCAGAGAGAAAAAACATAGTTTATCAAAATAAAGCTCGTATGAGCAAAATTGTGATTACATAGAAAAAAAACCCTCTAATGCACAATTAGCAGACAATACAGATCACACATTAACAAAGCAGCAAAAGTTGAGAGAGACAGTGTGAGTGTGTGTGTGTCAGTGTATGTGTATCAGTCATGTAATGTTGTATGCAGTGTGTGTATCAGTTACTGGTGAACAGCAAAAATCCTCCCTGAGCAACGTTTAGATGTTATGTCTTTAGTGTCCTCAAAACATAGATAGCATGTCCACAAGAGTTCATTCTCTCAGTGCATGTCTGATGGTAAATTCCATGCTGGTCACATGACGCTGTCCTTGAGAGTTCAGATTACTGGACCGTGGGCTGCACGGTGGCGCAGTGGTTAGCACTGCGGCAGCACAGTTTACCCTTGGCCAGGGGATCGTGGGGATCGTGGGATCGTGGGTTCAATCCCAGCCCCCGACCAACAGTGATCTGTGTGGAGTTTGCATGTTCTCCCCGTGTATCCGTGGGTTTACCCCGGGATTTCTCCGGTTTCCTCCCACATCCCAAAAACATGCAGGTTAGGTTAATTGGAGACTCTAAAGTGGCCCTTTGTGTGAATGTGTGTGTGTGTGTGTGAATAGTTAAAAGGGATGGCGCCGTATTGTGGCTGCTTCATCAATCTAGGTGGTGGATGACCCTTAATTTCTGTAAAGCGTCTTTGAGTGTCTATGATAAAGCGCTATATAAATCTGATGCATTGATTGATTGATTACTGCACACCGGTTGTTTGGGTTAGGGAGAAGCCAAGCCAAAAACCCTCTTCTGCCTTATCTCTCTCCTGGAGGGATGAATACCAAGGACGGCGAATCAAGGCCAGATGAGCACAGTTCACTTAGAGCATAAAAATTTTCCATCTCATGCGATTCTGTGCAACACATTCACAGGCTTTAAAATCATTCCCTGGAGAGCACCAGAGACTCCAAGATGTATTCCACCTACTGAATCAGCCACTATTCAGTTCACCATTTGCCGCTATCAGTGCACTCCTCAACTGGTCGAATTGTTGAAGGAGCTTTGCCGGGTCCGCATTTTGATCAGCTCTCCCAACTTCTTTAATTTCTGATACATCAGGAAACTCCACAGCCAAAGTAGAAATCCTGTGATCATAAGCCAAACAGATAGATGTCTTCCGCATCTTCAATCTAATCACACAGACACATGAGTTCCCAATTGTCCATGAGTCTCCCCACTTGGGCTCCCCCTGGCCCGATCTTCTTTTAAAGGTGTCAACTGCATTTAAAGCCCAGCTCAATTCCATTATTTCCGTTTGGGTCGAGATGCAGCAGAAGAAGAGCGAAACACAGACAGGACACAGCAAGCTGGGATCAGTGAAGGGAGGAGGAGAAGGGAGAGGAGAAGAAATGAGTCTGCTCTCTCTGAAAGCCGGAAGAAGAATGCGAAATGCCGAAAACTCTGCCGAAAACTCGGCTGCGAGGCTCCTGACACGGGCAAATAGGAGGGACCACATTACACCTGTTCTTAGATCACTCCATTGGCTCTCTGTTCTGTATCGTGTCCACTTTAAGATCCTGGTGCTCACTTTCCGAGCAATTCACGGTCAGGCCCCCGCATATATGGCTGCTCTGATTCAGCCCTACAGTTTGACCTGCAGCCTGAGATCCTCAGGACAGCACTTGCTCATGGTTCCCCGCACCCACTTTGACAAGTGACAGGTCGTTTAAAGCAGTAGCATCACGCTTGTGGAATGACCTCCCTTTGTACCTTCGAGCCATGGACAGTGTTGTGAGTTTTAAAACCCACCTGAAAACATTCTTGTTTAAACAGGCATTTTAATCCAAGATTGACTGAAGGCTGTTACCACTTGATTGCATACAGTGTATTTTTCGTATCTTAGTTTTATTTTAATCGTATTTTAACTGTATTACTGTATTTCAATTGTATTTTATTGCATTTTAATTTGTATTTTAGTTGTATTTTATTTGTTTTGATTGTGTTGCACTGTAAAGCACTTTGTGACTTTATATGTCTGTGAAAAGTGCTATATAAATAAAGCTTACTTACTTAAAGGGGACCTGTGGTGGTCGTGAAAAAAAAGATATTATATTGAGCCCCTGTCTCACGTTCTAGTTCAAGTTCAAGTTCAAGTTCAAAGCCATGCGATATAAATCCATTGCTGATGTGCTGGTTCTGCTATGTCAGCAAAACATGGGCGCAGCCATACTGGCGGCTACATGGCCTGCCAGGACGCCTCCTGTGACATAGTAGCATTGGTACCGCGATCTGGATCAATATTGGCTGAGCCTGGAGTGCCCGGATGAGCAGTGGCTGTCGGTATATGGATATTGCAAAATGGCGGAATGTAAAGCCTTTGGATGTCTCAATAATAAGCGAAAAAACAAAGATAAACACTTCTTTTGTGTACCCAAACCCAGCACACCTTGTCGGAAGATCGTCGCGGAAAAGGGGTTGCACAATCTCATGTTGTAAGATGTGTCTAACTCGTGTGTTTAGATAGGGCAGCTCAGTGCGTGAACGTGAGTGAGTGCGTGCGTGCAGCCAAGGCACGCCCCCATGTGTGTGGAATGGCCCCGAGAAGCGAACGGTGTGTGTGAATTGGCGGATGAGTGGAGAGAGAGCGAGGCGACCGGAGCAGGTAAAAATTGCTGCTATTAACAGTGCGGTGTGTGAATAAAGCCCCAACATTCAACATCAGTTTTTTGCCGAACACAATGGCCACATTTGCACCAGTCTGCATTGGCCATACTGGCTCGGCCAGCACGCCAGTTTATAACAGCATTTTCATCTGAGGAATCTGAAGATTCCGACGAATCAGTGTCATTTTCACCCTCAGAAGACCTTTCTGGCTCAAACCAGTAGCCATGTTGCCCGAATTCTTCCTCAAAGTCCGATAATTCAGCCATAACAGAACAAAAACACTGACAAAAGCACCGTAGTCGCAGGTACACGCTGAGTATCGACTTTTCAGTAACAACGAGGTGACGTCACATCCGCATGTGTCATGGCTGCGCGCATAGTTTTCATTGGCTGGCCATGCCGGCTGTAGTATTTGCATATATCTCTGGCAGTAGATGGCTGGCAATAATTATTTAACCAAATAACGAATACTTTGCCTAATGTTTTCAAGTTGAATGCGTTTAGACGACCACCACAGGTCCCCTTTAAATAAAGCATACTTGACTGATGCGCGTATGCCTGGGTGCGCCAGTGAGTGAACCGACTCAAAAACGAGGCGTCGCCAAGCACGTGGTACCACTGGGTGCGGGCGGCCCGTGGAGACATCACAGATTGGGGGGGGGCCCCCATCTTGCATAACTCCGCTCTCCAGCCTTAACCCTGTTGGTCCAGACTGGAGTGCGCAAACGTCGGCATCGCCGATCTGCTCTGCGGCCATGGCCGTGTAATCTATCCCCACGTAGACTGGGGCCACTAAGACACGCGAGAGACAGTCAGCCACCACGTTGAGTTTACCAGCCACATGACGAATGTCGGTCGTAAACTCCGAGATCGTGGCCAGCTGTCTCTGTTGCCGGCCCGACCATGGTTCCGAAACCTTGGCCATCGCGTACGTTAGTGGCTTGTGGTCCACGAACACAGTGAAGGCGCGCCCTTCCAGCCAGAACTGGAAGTGGCGTATGGCCAGGTGGAGAGCCAGCAACTCCCTGTCGAACGCACTGTATTTACGCTCATTTTCGCGCAAAGACCTGCTAAAAAGGTGAGCGGCTGCCAAGAACCGGTGACACACTGCTCCATGACGGCCCCTATGGCCATGTCTGATGCGTCTGTAGTGAGCACAATCTGAGCTACCAGGTCTGGGTGCGCCAGCAGTGCAGCATTCGCCAGAGCTGTTTTAACCTTGGAAAATGCTTGCTCCCGCTCAGGAGTCCAGTCAACTCTGTCCGCCAGCTTCCGTTTCTTAAGCACGGCATACAACGGCTGCATGAGCTGGGCTGCGCGGGGGAGGAAACGATTGTAGAAGTTCACCATCCCCAAAAACTCTTGCAGCGCCCTGACTGAGGCCGGGGAAAATTCGCCACTGCACGCACCTTGTCCGGCAAGGATATCGCTCCCTCCGGTGAGATGCGGTGTCCCAAAAAATTGATTCCCGTCACGCCGAACTGGCATTTCGCGGGGCTGATTATTAATCCGTGCTCCTCCAACCTCCAGAAAACCGTCCTGAGGTGGGCTACGTGTTCGTCTTCGGAAGCGCTGGCCACCAGGATGTCATCCAGGTAGACGAACACAAACGGCAGATCGCGCAACACCGCATCCATCATGTGTTGGAATGTCTGTGCCGCACCTTTTAACCCGAAAGGCATACATATAAACTCAAACAGACCAAACGGGGTTATTACTGCCGTTTTAGGTATGTCCTCTGCGCGCACCAGAACCTGGTGGTAACCACGGACCAGGTCTATCTTAGAAAAAATACGTGCCCCGGCGAGGTGAACAGAAAAATCCTGAATATGGGGGATCGGGTAGCGGTCGTGTGTTGTGGCGTTGTTTACTCTGCAGAAATCTCCACAAGGTCGCCACGATCCCTCAGCCTTAGGGACCATATGTAGTGGGGATGCCCATGGGCTGTTTGATCGTCTGATGATACCCAGCCTTTCCAAGTTGGCAAACTCCTCGTGCGCTATGGCCAGTTTAGCTGAGTCCAGGCGCCCAGGTCGTGCAAAAACGGGTGGCCCGGTGGTGGTGATAAAGTGCTCCACCCCGAGTTTAGTGATGGCCGCCGAAAACATCGGGACCGTGAGTGCTGGGAACTGGGTGAGCAGTGTGTGGAACTTACCACTTGGAGCTGTGACGTTGGCTAGCGTTGTTGGCCCGGCTCCTTAAGCTGTACAGGGGAGAGAATCAAAAGACATTGCATTAATCAGGCGTCTGTTAGTAACATCGACTAGTAGTCCGTGTGCACACAAAAAATCAGCGCCTAAAATTGGGAAACTGCATGCCGCTATGACAAATGTCCACTGGTACGTACGGCCATGCAGGGATACAGTCAGTGTCCTCTCACCAAAAGTCTTAATGTCTGAGCCGTTTGCGGCCGTCAGCTCGGAGCCGCTAGTTCCCGCTAGCCAATCGGCGTAGGATGGCAGGATGAGGCTCTTTTGGGAGCCGGAGTCCACGAGGAATCGACTTCCCGAGCGTGAGTCTGTCACGTAGAGCAGCTTGCTTTCTTCACCGGCGGTTGCAGCTGCTATCGAATGCTGGTCCTGGTGTTTCCCGAACGCTTGAATTGGCACGGTGGCACGCGTGGCAATGGCATTGGCGTGCGTCCTCTCCAAAACGGCAGTGGTAGGAGCAGAGCGTGTCTCTCTGACGCTTCCTGGCCCCCGCTGCCGCTACCATCACTGGCTCCTTGCTTCCGCTGGCCGTCTCGCTGGGTTCCTACGCTGCTGCGTTCACTGTGAGGGCTCTGGTGGTGAGGATGATCTGATCTGCCTCCTGGGCTAGCGCACGGTAGTCACGCGCGGCCAGCAACAGTGAGTTGGCAAGGACCACTCTGGCCGCCATTGGGAGGTTCCAGAGGAAAAGGTGGTCAAACAGAAAATGCCCGTCGTCCATGCCCATCAACGCCAACATCTTCTTCATCAGTTCGACCGCCGACCCGTCTCCCAACTCGGAGCGCGTCAGGAGCCTCTCCGCTCTCTCGCAGTCCAAGAGCGTGTAGCGCCGGGTCAGCGCGGCTTTGAGAGCCCCGTATTTGTCGTGGGCTGGGGGCTGTTGGAGCAGGCTCGCTACTTGCTGAGTCGTGCGAGCGTCCAGCGCTGCAACCACGTAGTAATACCTGGTGTCATCTGCCGTTATTCCCCGGAGTGTGAACTGGGCCTCGGTGTGGAGGAACCAAGACTTCGGGTCGTGCAGCCAAAAGTCCGGTAGTTTGACCGAAACGGCGCACGCATTGCTGGGGTTTCCCCTCTGGGTCGTCTCCAGGGTGTTCACCTCGTGTTCCATTCTGCGTCAAGGGTCACCAGTGTGGAGATGAAATAACCAGACCGAACTTTCCAAGCAGATGAACTTTATTTCACTCTCACATCTTCCAGAATCAGAACATTAAACTCGTGAAGCAGGGACTCTCTCTTTTATATCCCAAAACTCACACCTCCCTGCTACCTGAGGTCCTGCATTCACCATTCACTCTCCCCAGATAATTCCCCTTACCCCCCAGCCCTCTGATCTCCATGCTCTCTCAGTCTGAGAGGAAAACTACTGAACTCTACAGTAGGAGTCCCGCACACCGTCAAATGTATAACTAGGCCCCTCCGGACTGTCGAGAATGGACTGAGCCCAAGTAAGGGCTCGATCTCGCAGCAGGAGGGTCATGAAATTAATTTTGGATGAATCGTCCAGATACTTCCCACCCACCTGGCCCAAATAAAGCCAAACATGACAGAAAGATGACAAATATGAAAGAAAGAAATCCCTTACATTTCCTCACCTCTCCCGTGTACTGGGCAGGTGAGGGAACGGAGGTTGTTCGGTGAATAGTGGAAGAAGCAGGGGCAGCAGGTGCAGAGGGAGGACCCGAACGAGACGTGAGCCAAATGATCGGTGACTGTGCTCAGCTGCTGCGTAAGCATGGCCACCTGCCTCTCTGTGACGCTGAGGTGGTGTAAAGCGGAGTGTTTCGCTGATGCAGCCCCCACTGAGCTCATGTTCTGGCTGGCTCGTTCTGTCATGATGAAAGAATGGTCAGCTTACATGTAGGGTGCCACACCAGAGAAAACACACACGACACAGAGAAGCTACGTTAAACCAATTTATTAATCCAGAAAGGGAAAGCACAGTTACGGAAAGACACCACTCGCCAGAGGAGGATTCAGCCTGTAAGGAGGAGACGAGAGCTAGTTAATAGGAGGAGGGAGGTAGGGAAAGGGGAATGACAAATTACCACTTACGAGAGCTGAGCAGAGAACCCGGCAGAGAGACCCAGCAGGAATAGATGAACCAGCGGGATGAAGCTGGCAGGGACTAGGGAAGGAGTGGAGCTGGGTGAGGTGTCTGACCAGGTGGAGATAGGCAGCTGACGCGGTGATGAGGATGATGGAGCAGGTGAGCGTACAACGATTCCCGGAGATGCACCGCACAGATGGCAGCAACCTGAGAAGAGGAAAAGAAGAGGAATTAAACACAGTATCCTTAAAATATTAATAGAAACATACTTGCTTGTTGAGAAGGCAGTATTCCCATCGAGCCAGCGCTGAAGCATTCACAGATTGGTCCTTATAAGCGCTGGCAAGGCAGAGACACCAGGTGCGTCCACTCACGCAGGTGTGATGATTACCTGCGGAGCCGGGGAATCTCTCGCAGGAAGGGAGGAGGGCGCACACTCAGCTGATCATGACAGACACAGGGAAACCAGAGCAGAAAAACTGACAATGACTTCACACCAGAACACAAACTCAGACAGACATACAGTGGATATAAAAAGTCTACACACCCCTATTCAAATGCCAGGTTTTTGCGTTGATAAAAAAAAATGAGACCAAGATAAATTGTTTCAAAACTTTTTTTCACCAGTAATGTGACCCATAACCTGTACAACCCAACTGAAAAATAAACTGAATTCTTTTAAGGGGAAAAATAAAAAAAAACTTACAATAACCTGTTTGCATAAATATGCACACCCTGTTATAACTGGGGATGTGGCTGTGTTCAGAATTAACCAGTCACATTCAAACTCATATTAAATGGGAGTCAGCACACACCTGCCACCATTTAAAGTGCCTCTGATTAACCCCAAATAAAGCTCAGCTGTTCCAGTAGACTTTGCCTGACATTTTTGTAGTCACATCTTACAGCACAAACCATGGTCCGCAGAGTGCTTCCAAAGCATCAGAGGGATCTCATTGTTCAAAGGTATCAGTCAGAAGAAGGGTACAAAAGAATTTCCAAGGCATTAAATATACCATGGAACACAGTGAAGACAGTCATCATCAAGTGGAGAAAATATGACGCAACAGTGACATTATCAAGAACTGGATGTCCCTCCAAAATTGATGAAAAGACGAGAAGAAAAATGGTCAGTGAGGCTGCCAAGAGGTCAACAGCAACATTGAAGGAGCTGCAGGAATTTCTGGCAAATACTGGCTGTTTAACCTCTTGCACTCCATTGTACCATGGGCGGGCAAGTCTCTGCGTCCCAGAGTGCACGAGGGCGCTGCTTCCAAGAGGGCACTGAAAAAAAAAAAAAAAGTTCTTCCACTACAGACACAGCCGCGAACAGATCAGATATGATTGACCTCTCATTCGACTAATAAGAGCCTTGAATTGGGTTTCTGAAACCTTGAAGAACCAATGACTGAAAACCTAGCAAGAAGGACCCGCCTACCAACACTGTGAATGCAGCGAGCCAATTGAAGCACAGAAGTTCGCGAGCTTTTTTGTGTAAGGCTGGGTGAAGAGAGACTGCTGCAGCAGATGAAAAAAGGACCCGCAGGAAGAACCCCACAGATCAGCAGCACGGAGACCATCCACAAGTGCAACCTGTGTGACAGGGACTGCCATTCACGCATCGGCATGTTCGGCCACAGGCGGTGCTGTCCCAGCACAGTAGACGTTTAGGATTCTCTTCCATGGTCATAATAGACCGACGGAGGCCGACAACGAAGGCTGAGTGACACACGCGTTCGCCAGTCTATTTTTTTTTTTTCCACAATATCTTTATTGAACCTTTTTTTTTTTTTTTTAACAAACATGATACAAACAATCAAACACTAACACTAAAGTACTACAAAAAAAAAAAAATACCCTAAAAACACCAACAACCACCAACAAAATCAAGTCTTCAACAATGCTCCTCTGTTTAGTCTAGACAATCCAATACATTAGTATACATATTATGTTCACCAGTTTGGAATTTACAAGGTCCACACACATCATTCACCTTCTTCTTCAAGAGTTATGTTTAAATTTTTTACATAATCAATAAAAGGTCTCCATATATTCTCAAACACAATTTCCTTTGATTTCAGTATATATGTTATTCTTTCTAATGGAAGGTTTGTTAACATCTGTCTTAACCACTGAGTCACATCTGGTCTATGAGTCTTTTTCCATAATAGTGCAATACATTTTTTGGCATTAAGCAAACTGAGGTCTATGAATGTTCTTTCACTTTTATTGAAATTATGCTTTTCTGGGTACAGACCCAACAAAAACAGTTTAGGATTCAATATGATTTGTTTTGAGATTATTTTTTCAATTGTTACCCTCACCTCCTCCCAAAACATTCTTATTAATCTACATTCCCATAAACAATGAAATAGGGTTCCTTTACTTTCCATGCATTTTGTGCATGTATCTGGTATATTTTTGTTATATCTATTTAACTCCTCCGGTGTAACATACATCCGCATTAACCATTTGAAATGTATCAATTTAAGGCGTGCATTTATTGATTTGGTTTGAGCTTCTGTACAAGCCAATTCCCATTGTTCCTCTGAAATTTCAATTTGCAGATCTTCTTTCCAGTAGTTTAATCTTTTCAGTGAATTTTCACTTGAAGATAGTGTCAATGAGTTATAAAACTCTGAAATAATACCCTTTCTTTTACTATCTTTCATCATCATTTTTTCCAAGGATGAATAAATAGGTCGAGTGAGAGCTTTATTTTGATTTGATCGAATAAAGTTTCTAAGTTGAAGATATTTAAAAAAATGTGTTCTATTGAGATTAAATTTGATCCTCAGCTCTTCAAAAGACATTATGTTGTCTGCACATGGCAAATATAAATCCTGAATCTTTTGTATCCCTTTTAAATTCCATACTTTAAATACAGCGTCCGCTCTCCCTGGTTTAAAATATTGATTACCCCATATTGGACTAAATTGTGACAATAACTGTGGTTCTTTTAAATAGTTTTTAGCTTCACACCATATTTTGATCATATGCTTTACAAATGGATTTTTAACTTGTTTTTGTAATTTTTTTGCCGAATCTGAGTATATGAATATGGGAAGAGGTAAAGGTAAATTGTATGATTCCATTTCAGTCCAGTGAGGGAGATCATTTGATGAAAAATAATATGTCATAGACCTCAGTTGTGCCGACCAATAATACAACATAAAATTTGGACATTTCAGACCTCCACGATCAAATGGTAAATATAATAAAGACAAACGTAATCTAGCCCTCCTGTTGTTCCATATAAATTCCACTAACTTTTTTTTTATTCTTGAGAATAGATCTAAAGGTGGTGATAAGGGAATGTATTGAAATAAATAAAGTATTTTAGGTAAAATATTACTTTTAAGTATATTGATTCTCCCGATCATCGACATTGGTAGTGACATCCATCTCTGAGTTAACTCATTGATATCCGACATTAAGGCTTCATAGTTGACACTGGCGACTGATTCCAGCTTAGGCATAATTTGGATTCCTAAATATTTAAACTGATTTACAACATTGAATTGATTTACCTCAGGGGCTGGGTAATTTCTCTGGGTCTCATTTAGCATTAATATTGAAGATTTAGTTTTATTTATTTTATATCCTGATATTTCCCCAAAATTCTTTATTAAATTCAACAAGGTTGGAATTGATTTTTTTAGATTCGACATAAACAAAATTATATCATCGGCGTACAGGGAGATTTTATGTTCTGTTGGTCCAACTTTAATTCCATATATTTGTGAATGTAAACGTATCGCTATCGCTAAAGGTTCAATTGCCATAGTAAACAGTAAAGGTGAAAGTGGACAGCCTTGTCGACATCCTCTATTGATTTTTATTGGTTTTGAAATATTGTTATTTGTTAGGATTTCTGCTGTAGCATTATTGTATATTATTTGAACCCATTTTATGAAATTATTTCCAAGTCCAAACCTTTGTAGGACTTCAAAAAGAAAGGGCCATTCAACTCTATCAAAGGCCTTTTCGGCGTCCAATGATAGGAGAGCTGTATCCGGTGCTTCTTTATTAAAATAAATAATATTAAATAGTCTTCTTACATTATGGAAGCCTTGTCTACCCTTTATAAAGCCATTCTGATCTCGATTAATAATATTTGGTAAAATTTCTTGTATTCGTCTTGCTAAAATTTTACAGATTATCTTAAGGTCGGCGTTTAATAGGCTTATTGGTCTCATATTTTCACATTTATTAGAGGGCTTACCTGGTTTTGGCAACAGTATAATTAAGGCATTATTTATGTATGATGGTAAATTATTATTTTGAAATGCTTCTAAAACCATTTCCAAAAAAGGTTTTATTAATTTATTCTTAAATTTTTTATAAAGGTCAACTGGAAGACCATCTGGTCCTGCACTTTTTCCTGATTTCATATTATCAATGGCTAGCCCAACTTCTTCTTGACTAATTTTAGACTCCAATATCTCCCTGTTTTCATTTGGAATACACGGTATAGATAGTTCGTTCAAAAACCCATTTAGTTTTGTTAAATCAGGTTCATTTTTGGTATCATATAATTTTTCATAGTAATCTCTAAAGGCTCTATTAATTTCTAAAGGATCTATAACTACCTGTCCATTACTTATAATACTGGTAATTGGTGTTTTAATTTCCAATTGTTTAATCTGCCATGCTAATAATTTTCCTGATTTTTCACCTTGTTCATAAAAAGATTGTTTCAATCTTAGAAGACCCGAGGCAGCTCTATTCGCTGATTTTTTGTCGTATTCAGCTCTCAAAATCAGTAATTCATTCTCCAACCTTGGGTCACTTCCTGCATACACTTTTTCCTGAAGACTTTTTATTTTATGTTCCAATTTAGCTCTCTCCTCTCGAGTCTTCTTAGATTTTGATCCTGTATAACTAATAATATGTCCCCTAATAAAAGCTTTGAAAGCCTCCCACTTTACACATGCTGATGTTTGTGTAGTATTGATGTCAAAGAACTCGTCTATCTGTTTTTCTATATACTTGACAAATTCCTCATCCTGAAGCCATTTATGCTGAAATTGCCATCTACCTGATTCCTTTGTCAATTTTTTATCTACATATATTAGACAACAGGGTGCATGATCAGAAATCACGATGTTATCATAAAAGCAGTTTTGAATCTTGGACCTTAATTCTGTGGAAATCAAAAAATAATCAATACGTGAGAATGTCTTGTAGGTACTGGAATAACAAGAATAGGCTTTAACTTGTGGTTTCATTTCTCTCCATATATCTAACAATCTCAATTCTTTCATAAAATGATTAATAGTCATCCTACATCCAATGTGCGTACAATCCAGTCCTGTTGATCTATCCACACCTGGATTCAATGTACAATTAAAATCCCCTGCTATTATATGTTGCCCTGTAAGTGATGATAAGATGAGAAATAAATTAGCAAAGAACTTCTGATCATCTATATTGGGACCATATAAGTTCACAAGATTTATATTTTCTAATAGCAAAGAACCTTGAATGATTACATATCTTCCAAATTTGTCTCCAATTACATTTTTCACCTGAAAAGGAACTGATTTATGTATGAGAGTCATAACTCCCCTGGCTCGGGATGAAAATGAAGAGGTGAATACACTTCCCTGCCATCTACTCCTAATTCTTTTAACATCCTCCTCTATCAGATGAGTTTCTTGTAAAAACACAATTCTTGAACCCATGTCCTTTATTTTATTCATAACTTGTTTAAGTTTTTTTAAATTTTGTAGACCTCTGCAATTCCATGAAGTTAAATTAAGATTAACACTTTGGTCCATGATCAATAGAGAGTTTGGGATTACCTTGCAGTGTAAACATGCTCATACAGAGAAGCAAAAACATGAGTGGTTGAACATTCATCCTACAAACTACACACAAACAAATTTCCCCTTCCCACACTTGTGGCAAACCCCCCAAAATCAAAAGAAAAATTCTGTCTCCCGATATAGCCATCGACTGTTCCACACCCACGGGGAACAGCCTAAGCCACTCCTTCTTCATCCTCCCAATCACCCCAACTCTACTGCTTTTAATGACGTAACATTAACTCTCCTCTGTAGTTTTCCAACTTAACTCCAAAATTTTTAACAACTTTGTACATCATAGTTTTTTTTTTGTTTGTTTTGTTTTTGTCTTGTTTTTTTAATATATAATACAATCTATATTTTGTAAACTTACTATTTACTTCAAGTCAGTCAGATGCCTGTGCAAATGCTTAATTATTCTACCTTATATTTTGTTCATGCTTAGCTCCCACCAGTCTCTTCTTCT
The DNA here is from genome assembly GCA_020510985.1 of Pholidichthys leucotaenia. NCBI lineage: Eukaryota > Metazoa > Chordata > Actinopteri > Cichliformes > Pholidichthyidae > Pholidichthys > Pholidichthys leucotaenia. The sequence goes on from CM035843.1 coordinate 98,310,742, forward strand.
TCTTTGATCTTCTTGATGAACTCCTGCGCCTCCTCTGGGGTCTTGAAAATGTGGGTTCTGCCCTCATACGTGGTCAGCAGTCTCGCAGGATAGATTACACCATGACGAATCCCAAGGTTGCGCAGCTCCTTACGTACGGGATCAAACTGCTTCCTCAATTGCTGGATTCCTGTGGCCAAATCTGGGTAGAACCGCACCTGCTGGTCCTGGTGTTTAATCTCTCCTTTAGCACGTGCAGCGTTGAAGATCTTCATCCTGTCTCTGTTGCTAAGAAACTTCATAATTAAGGTCCTCGGCGGTCCCTTATCGCTCCGTGGGCCAATACGATGTGCTTTTTCCAGAACCACTGCTGATTGCAACTCCTCGCTGCCCAGCACCTCCGGAATCCACTTTTCCAGAAAGGAACATACGTCCCGACCTTCTGATTCCTCTGGAAGACCCACCAGCCTCAAATTATTCTGTCTCGACCGAGATTCCAAATCCAAAATATTATCTTCCAGAGATTTATTTTTTTTTTCCAAAGTGCGCACCTTTAATTGAAGACGGGTGACGTCATCTTCAGCACTAGCGAGACGGAGCTCCATCTGCGCCGTTCGTTCTACACAGTCACCCAATTCCTTTCTTATTCCTTCCAACGCTGTCATAATCCCATCAAATCTAGAGGAAAAGTCCGCTCTCATTGAACTCATGGCAGCCATCAGCGCATCTGCGCCATTCCCCGCAAACATCGCACCGCCGCCAGCTTCCTCCGCCATATATGGAGTTTTGTTTGCTGCGTCACAGACCTGAAAGTCCGTTAATTTGGACTGTTTCGGCGGCTCGCTTTTTCCTTTTCCTGGTTTTCCAGCCTTAGGCTTCGCCGACATATCCTCGCCCAAATGCTGGGATACGTTCTGTCCCAAATGAGAGAGTTATTTGCCGATTTTTTTTCTCCAGGAGCAGAGCAGAGCGAGACACGTCCGTCCTACGTGGCAGCCATAACCGGAAGCCCGCCAGTCTATTTTTAATTACCTCCGCCAGGCCGCAGGCCAGGAGGTTATGTTTTTGCCGGGGTTTGTCTGTTTGTCTGTCTGTTGGTTAGCAAGATAACTCAAAAAGTTTTGGACGGATTTTGATGAAACTTTCAGGCGTTGTTGGAAATGGTACAAGGAAGAACTGATTAAATTTTGGGGATGATCCGGATCACCGTCTGGATCCAGGAATTTTTTAAAGGATTCTTTAACATTGTGAGATAGGGCCATTTTCAACATGTGTGCAGGCGCAATGGAGGGCGCTGGTCGTCTTGTCTGATGAACACGAACTCCGCGTTCTTCAAAGTTTTAGGCACAAAACCACGCGGAAAACAGTGGTGGGCCGGGCCCGGCAGCGTGCCTGTGTTTGCGCTACGCTGCAAAAGCTGAGACGAGCAGCTGTCCGGCGTGGGATTATTTGGCAGAAATTCCCCGGGCAGCCATAGGGGCTGCGCAAAAACAAGCTCTCTGCCGGGGAAGCTTCCAAATCCTCTTTTGCCGTGGAACGCAACCCCAATAAAACCCACGGCAACCTGTCTACCCAATTTGCATCCGTCAGTGAACCCCTGAGTGCTGCTTTCAGTGATCTATGAAAACGCTCGCATAACCCATTGGCCTGTGGGTTGTACGCGGTTGTGTGATGAATTGCAACGCCCGCAGCCTGGGAGTTTGGAGATGGAGGAAATGGACACAACAGCAACACTTCAGTTTATTACCTCCGCCAAGGAGGTAATGCTTTTACTACTGAACCACTAATCCTATCATTGTGAATCCAATAGCTAGTCATATGTTTTCATGGTCAAGGAATCTGAAAACGTACACACAAACACTGTATGGGGGGAACTGTGGCGCTAAACCGCCATTACGGAAAATCTCATTTTCGTCAATAACTACTGAACCACTAGATAGATTAGTTTATTTGACAGGGACAGTGCAATAAACATAGACAATTAATCAATGACAATCAATCTGATGTGTTGCACATAGAGTGTATAGCTATTAGCTAATTTGCAACTCTTGTCCCTGGATGGGCTTTAGAAAAGAGAATCAAGTAAAGAAAAAAAAAATACACAATAACCACATACATCAATGCAAAAAAGATTATAAATACACAATTATAAATATTATAAATATTATAAATACACAAATATAACCAACTCTTGTCCCTGGATGGGCTTTAGAAAAGAGAATCAAGTAAAGAAAAAAAAATACACAATAACCACATACATCAATGCAAAAAAGATTATAAATACACAATTAATTATAAATATTATAAATATTATAAATACACAAATATAACAACCTGACTCACATTTGCCTATTTCAGGCCTCCCTCCCTTCGTCACTCACTATAAACAAACACATTCATTCCTTCCCTTCATTCACTCTCACCTTGCAGATAATCAATACATACATGAGTACATTCTTGTTTATTTTTCAGCCAGTTTTTAACCTTTTTAGTGAATGTTTTAAAGTCCGTTATTATTTTAATTACATTTGGCATTGTGTTCCAGATGTGACTGCCCTTTATAGAGAAAGCTGTTTGTCCAAATGTGGTTCTGCGGTGGAATATTTTACAGTTATTGTTAACAGAACTCCTGGTGGCTCTGCTGCTCTCCTGTCTTTGGACGAAACCAGCAAGTGGCTCAGGTGCTGATTTATGGAAACATATGAACGTTAATTTCAGAAAACAGAGGTCGATGAAACTCTCAAAACTCAATAGGTTGTATTTTTCCTAAATCCTATCATTGTGAATCCAATTGCTAGTCATATCTTTTCATGGTCAAGGAATCTGAAAACGTACACACAATCACTGTATGGGGGGTGGGGGAACTGTGGTGCTTGGCGGAGGTCTGCGCTCTCCGAGTGCTTTTCTAGTTACTACTGTTATTTGTTTTGAAAAATCGTTCGCCAAAAACCGCAATCATGGAAGCGCAAAACCGCAATAATGGAATTATGTTTTGATCGGGTCGCGACACCAGCGTTGCGTTCATCTGACAATGAGGAAGAAGTTCGCCAGCTCTGCTTCTGCTGTGAAGAGGTAAGTGTTCTAAGCTAAATTATTCTTTATCCCTGAAAATTGTAATCAAAATGACTTTTGACCGATCGGTAAATTACAGCTGTGCGTCATCGCTGCATGACGGACCGTGGTGCAACGGGCGATGTCCGTCCTCTGTAGCGAGGGGGGGGGGGACAACCCCCCCCCCACACACACACACACAGCCCTGAGTGTCACCTTTCATTAGAGCCCAAGATGAAGCTTCTATATTGAATCATTCAAAAGTTACAGACGCTTTTCCAAACTGTGCCATTTGGCACAATTTGGCACAGTTCAAAAACGCCTGGGAACTACCTGAGGAAAAAGCTGTGTAATATATTCATTTTTTGTGGTATTGTTACAAAATTTGGACCTCAGCTGGATAACACTTGGTTCTACATTTCTGTTGCATTTTCCAGCCTGGATCTGAAGCTGTGTGTTATTTGCAAGCATTTGTATCCGAAAAAACACCCAGGCCAAATTTATTTTCTTCAAGTTCACTATGTTTAGGTGACTGTAACTCAGTGGCCGGAGCACTTAGAGAGATTATGACTATTTTGCCAAAAAATTCAAAGTGATTTCTTTTAAATGAGACCAACCCCATGAAGATGCTGCAAAGGGTTGAAGAACAGCTTTCGATTTACTTTGGGCACGGGGTTAATACATGTGACAACAATCTCGTCTAGGGCGGGAAAACGGAAGTCTTATCTTACAAAGAAAAACATCCAAGCCTGGCTACATTTTGCAAAAACACATTTGAAATCTCCCAAATGCATGTGGGGAAATGTGCTATGGTTCGATGAAACTAAGGTTGAACATTTTGGCCATAATTCCAAAAGATATATTTGGCGCAAACACAACACTGCTCATCACCAAAAGAACACCATACCTACAGTGAAGCATGGTGGTGGCAGCATCATGCTTTGAGGCCGTTTTTTTTTTTTTTTCCCAGCTGGAACTGGGGCCTTAGTCAAGGTGGAGGGAATTATGAACAGTTCCAAATATCAGTCAGTGTTGGCACAAAACCTTTCGCCTTCTGCTAGAAAGCTGAAGATGAAGAAGAACTTCACCTTTCAGCACGACAATGACTCAAAGCACACATCCAAATCAACAAAAGAATGGCTTCACCAGAAGAAGATTAAGGTGTTGGAATGGCCCAGCCAGAATCCAGACCTGAATCCGATTGAATATCTGTGGGGTGATCTGGAGAGGGTTGGTCACAGGAGATGCCCTCGCAATCTGACAGATTTGGAGTGTTTTTGCAAAGAAGAGTGGGCAAATATTGCCACATCAAGATGTGCCACGCTGATAGACTCCTACCCAAAAAGACTGAGTGCTGTAATAAAAGCCAGAGGTGCTGCAACAAAGTATTAATTTAAGAGTGTGCATATTTATGCAAACAGGTTTTTGTAAGTTTTTTATTTTTCCCCCTAAAAGATTTCAGTTTGTTTTTCAATTGGGCTGTACAGGTTATAGGTCACATTAATGGTGGAAAATTTTTTGAAATGATTTATCTTGGTCTTATTTTTTTACATCACAAAAACCTGGCATTTTGAAATTAGTTAATTCCCTTCCAATGCATGTGGGACACCATGTGATGTATAGGGGCAGCACCTATCTCTGCTTCTCTGACCCTAGGCCACACAGCTACTGTAAGTAGTGAAAGCTTCTGTTATGCTGAACACCAAGCTAGAAGGCAGAAAGTACCGTTTTTATATGGTCTTTGGTGTGACCCGGCTGGGATTTGAACCCCGGCCTCCCGGGTGTGGGACAGATGCTCTACCAACTAGGCCACCACTCCGGTCACTGTATATAGGATAACTAATAATTACATGGACACAAGACAGCTGGGAGACAATCAGGGGCTAAATGGCAACACACATGATGGAAAGTGGCTATGAGTATTCAACACACGAGAGACTGACAACAACAGGTAAACAAGTACAGGGGATACACACGAGACTTGCACAGAAGACCAAGGGAAGACACACAAGACCGCAACAACAGGTACAACGGGGACGACACGACAGACTAAGGACTGGGGAGTACAAAGGACAATCACAGAGGACCCAGGGGGAACACAGAATGCAAATAATGCAAAATGGTAATTACCAGAGAAAACACAATGACTTCAAAATGGACATAAAGCGTGGACATGGGCTAAAACCATGTCCAGAACTTGACAACATCTTCACAAATGAATTGCAAAAGCTGGCCGCCCACTTGATGTCTTAAAACAGATTTATCTGACCTCCATTCGCCCGGTTCTGAAATATGCCAGTCCAGCCTGGGAAGGTCTGACAAAAGGTCTCTCTGAAAAGTTAGAGAGGGTGCAGAGCAGTGCTGTAGAATAATTGGCATCCCACATTCCTCTTTTCCCACCCTAAGTGAGTGGTGAGATGAGGCTATCTTCACTAACATTCTGAAGGACAGCTCTTCACCTCTGCACAGCTTCCTGTCTGCTGCCCCTCCAGGTGTTCACTCTTTTCGGCGGCCCAGAGAACTTGTACCCAGGAGTAAACCCAAAAGATGAACTTTCTTTTATTCACCATGCTTTTAAACTGCATTATAAGTAACTTAGTTTTTAGGAGTGATGAGTTTTACATTTAACTTACTTTTAATTTGTGATAACAATCATGGTTTTCATTGTATGTTTGTCTCAATTCAAGATCCATGGTTTCAACAAGGTGCTGCTATGCTGTGTTTTCCTGCTATGGCAAACTTCTAATAATAAAATAAAAATGAAAAAATGAAAGCTTTTTCAATTAAATGCAAGGCACTTTAAAATACAATGTGAAGGCACTACGATATCAGAAAGAGGACCCCAATAATCAGTTGAACCCCTTCAGCAACTACTTTTCCATTGTGGGGAGACAGATTTCACCAGGAAAGACCTCTAACCACACTCAAAGAGGGGCAGTCATCTGTCATGACTGGCTGGGGAATGAGGAGAAAAAGAAGAAGAAAAAAAAAACTCCTCAGCCTTTCTTTTTAATTATAAAAGCACTTCATATATTGACAGCAGACATTATCAGAGGTGGGTAGCATAGCCAGAAGTTGTACTCAATTATAGGTCTATACATACTTTATGATTTTAACTCTCTTCTCAAGTAAGACTAGTCACAAAAAACTTGAGCAAAAGAGAATTAACTTATTACTTTAAGAATGAGTGACCAAGATGAGGGTTACTCATTCCAATAATGAACACGCTTCTTCCAAACCCAGCTTAGCCCAATATAATCCAAATCATATCAAATAAAAACAGAATACAGTAATACACAAAATAAATACACATTATTAATCTTTTGAAGAGTTTAACATGCTCAAATATTATCCATGTGTGTATGTGTTTCATTTAAAATTTAATTGGTGAGCTCAAAATCAGTGTAAAGTAAGACCACATTTAATGACTTAAAGGTGAACTAGACAGTTTTTTCATGAAAATAAACATTTTAAAAATACATCAAAAAAATGTTTAGAAAAGCATAGAATTGAAGTAAATATTTTTCAAAAAAATGAAAAAATACTTTAAAAATTTTTTACGGGTCAAAAATAATCACAATATTTACATCTGGGCAGCTGGGTGACGACACTATGGTGGCTGGTAACAGATAATGCATTGGATTTATATAACGCTTTTTCATGGACATTCAAAGACGCTTTACAATGGATACATTATTCATTCACTCCAAAGACAGACACTGATAGCGGTAAGCTACTACTGTAGCCACAGCTACCCTGAGGCAGACTGACAGAAACGTGGTTGCCAATCCAATCATGGACACTGGAGGAAAGGTGGATAAAGTGTCTTGCCCAGGGACACAACGGCATTATGGCTGGGGAGAGTGGGATTCAAACCCCCAGCCAGCCGATTATTGGATGACCCACTCTACCTTCTGCGCCACTTCCGCCACACTAGATAGATTCAAAGATTTTATTTGTCAATACTATTATACGTACAGGACACACAGGAGAATTGAAATGTCATTTCTCTCTCTTCAGCGCTGTGCGCAATATAAAAAAGGAATAAGGCTGGAAAAACAACAGCAATCTATGTACAGTAATGCTACCCGTAGTGCAAATAGTGACAAAAGATAAACCCAGACATCTCATAGGGCAAATAAAGATAAACGATAAAACCCAGCAATCCTATATACAGAAAAAGTAGAGCAGTAATACTCATAGTTGCAAATTCGATGCGGTAGTGAAGGTACAGACAGTGACAGATTGGACTGCACATAATCATTATTGCAATAACAGACAGCAGCAGATATGGCATTTGTGCAACTGGCTGCAGTAAAGTGCAGATATATACAGCAGCAGATGTATTACTGTCAGTGTGCCAGTCTTTCTGTGCCAACAGCTGAGGTGGTTATTGTGCGGGTGATTATGTTACAGTCTGGGGGGGGGGGGGGTGGACAAAGTTCAGGGTCCTGATGGCCTGGTGAACAAAGCTGTTTAGCACTCTTGTGGAGGGGGCCCGGAAGCTCCGGTACCTTTTCCCAGAGGCCAGGGGGCTGAAGAGGGAGTGGGAGGGGTGGGAGGCGTCGCCTGCAATGTTGATGGCTCTGCAGGCGAGGTAGATACCCGAGACGGGGGGCAGAGGGGCACCGATGATCTTGCTGACTGCTTTCACTGTGTGTTGTAGTGTCTTCCAGCAGGAGGCAGTGCAGCTTCCATACCACACCATGATCCTGCTGGTGAGGATGATCTCAATGGTGCCCTGGTAGAAAGAGCAGATGATGGGGGGTGGGACTCATGCTCTCCCCAGTTTGCGGAGGAAATAAAGATGAGTTTGAGCCTTCTTGGCCGGTGATGTGGTGTTGTTGGACCAGGAGAGGTCCTCAGAGATGTGCACCCCCAGGAACTTGGTGCTGTTCACGCTCTCCACAGCTGCTCCATGGATGATCAGAGGGGGATGCTGTGTGTGTCCCCTCCTGAAGTCAAATACAATTTTATTGGTTTTTCCCAAGTTCAAGAAGAGATTATTGGCTTTACACCACTGGATCAGTTGGCTCACCTCATTTCTGTAGTTGGCCTCCTCATTGTTGGTGATGAGGCTCACCACCCACCACCACTGTGTCGTCCACAAACTTGATGTGGTTGGTGCTGTAGGCTGGTACACAGTCATGAGTCAGCAGAGTGAAGAGCAGTGGGCTGAGCACGCACCCTTGTGGGGCCCCTGTGCTCAGTGTGATGGTCTTGGAGGTGTTGCTGCCAACCTGCATGTTCTGTGGCCTCCCTATGAGAAAGTCCAGCACCCAGTTACAGAGAGAGGTTTTGAGTCCCAAGTGTCTGAGTTTTCATATTTAAATCACCCTTTTAGTCATTCAACCATACAACCAATCATGTACAGTAGAACGAAATTGTGCTTTATCCTATCTACAGTGTCAATCACACACACCCCATGTGTAGAATCAGAAGGGCCGCTGCCATGCGAGGCGCCACCACAGATTTCCCTCCTCCATTCCATTATTATGGACGGCAGGAAGTTCCGCTTTTTTATGGTCTTCGGCATGACCCGGCCGGGATTTGAACCCCTGCCTCCCGGGTGTGGGGCGGATGCTCTACCAACTGAGCCACCACTCCGGTCCAACTGAGCCACCACTCCGGTTAGGTGCTGGGGGATGATTGTATTGAATGCTGAACTGAAGTCCAAGAACAGCATTCGCACATAGGAGTTCTTTGAGTCCAGGTGGGTGAGGGCTGGATGGAGAGGAGCAGAGATGGCGTCTTCTGTGGATCCGTTTGATCTGTATGCAAACAGAGATGGGTCGTGGGAGGGAGGGAGGATGAACTTGATGTTCTGCATGACCAGCCGCTCAAAGCACTTCATTATGCTGGGGGTCAGTGCTACAGGCCGATAACGATAACATGGGGTTACAAAAATAATTTTTTTGTAAGTCATCTGTGTTTTTTTTCCAACTGATTTAAGACAATTTTGCACCGCTGAATCCGAAAATGACATCCGTTTCTCTCGATCAGGTGCTAAGTAAAAACCTGTACTTACTTAGTATTTACTTAGTACTGTGCATGTACTTACCTTTATATAAAGGCAAGTACATGTAAATTGAATGTTACGTCATCATTGTTCAAAATTCTGAGAATTTCAAGACATAAAGAATTTTGCATCATATGAAGTGAAAATACCCGTACATGTAAAAAACATATAAAACAACATGTGGCCATAATTCAAAAAGTTGACCTGACTGAGCAAAACCAATGTGATTTTTTTGGATTCAGCACATCAAAATTGTACTAAATCAGCTAAAAAAAACTTAGACATTAAATTTGGTGTTGACCAGTGTGATCGTTGTAGCTGGATGGGACGGGCTTCTTTGGGACTGGTATTATGGTAGTAGTTTTGAAACATGTGGGGACAACAGCTTGACTCGGGGAGATGTTGAAGATGTCGGCCAGGACATTCTTGAGTTCCTCCACACAGTCCTTCAGAACGCGACCTGGTATGTTGTCTGGTCCAGCTGCCTTGCGTGGGTTGATCCTGGAGAGGGTCCTCTTCACACTAGCCGGATCCAGACTCATGACCTGCTCGTCTGGAGAAGGAGTGATCTTCTGTGCTGACGTGCTGTTTTGTGTTTCAAAGCACACAAAAGCTGATGTGCTGTTTTGTGTTCCATCTTCTTTTAAAGAAGATAGAACACAACTAACATTTTCATGACAAAGGGAGGTGCTATATACAGTAGGTTATTATAATGGTTGATAGTATCTGCAGCATTGTGATAACAGGATGCACGAACAATTGTTTGTTGTATTTAATGTAATCATATAAGTAAGCCATGTATGTGGAATGTGACTAGCCATGTCCTATGTAGTGTTTTTAAATGTGTTTATTGAAATCCATGGTAAATAAAGATGTCACAGCCTCTCTAAGCCAACAGCACAACTAAGATGATGTTGCTTGTTTCTACCAAGCAGTTTGGGCAAGAGTAAATGGGACACCTACTGGTGAGGAGGTCAAAATATTGTCTCTATCACCTTTAATGGAGAAAAGTACAGTTTATTTTTCTTCATAAAAGTTTTCAAGTCAAAAATATCTTACAATAAAACTACCCAGTAAAAAGAAATTTAGTGCCTCTTCTTAGATTGTGGTTTTGCCTGCATTCATTTATTTAATTGTTCATGTATGTGTGCATGTGTTCACTAACTGTATAACTTCAAAAGTTATCCATGGATTTTGGTTAAAAAAAATAATAATGACAGATTGGAAATTGAGCAACAACCATTTGATTAGATTTTGGGGGGAGACTTGATTTTCTATCATTCTTCCAGAAAGTTTTTTTAAAGATTACTTTATGGCGGCACATGGGGAGTGCATAATTGTATAACATCTTAGACAAGAACAAAGAGCAGAGGTTCCCTGGGAGATAACAGGGAGGTGTGAAGGATGAATGCAGTGTGACCTTTTGTGTGTTAGAAACTTCTAGAGGAATGATAAAGGATTAAGGAAGTGAATGCAATGTGACCTTTTGTGTGTTAGAAGCTTCTAGAGGAATGCCATGCTATTTAAGAGAAGAGTCTCTGCTGAGTTGTCATTCTGTCTATGCTTCTTGTGTGAGATGTGTAATAAACTGTCTGAGCCAAATCCGCCTCGTTATTTACACGCTCCACACTGGTGACCCAAGACAAATCATGGAACACAACAAAAGACCCCCGGAGCCAACCTCGATGGGAACCCCCAGCCACGCATGTGCTGTTGCGATCAAGCTACCGGATTTTTGGCAGCACAACCCGCGCTCCTGGTTCCACCTAGTCGAGGCGCAGTTCACTCTCCGGGGGATATCGGCGGATGACACAAAATTCCACTATGTGGTCGCAGCGCTCAATGCCCGCACGGCTCAGCACGCAGAGAGCCTGCTCGATCAGCCACCAACCGATGGCGCGCTGAAGGCTGCGCTCATCCAGCACTTCACACTCTCGGATGGTGAGAGAGCAGAGAGACTCCTGACTCGGACCGGGTTGGGAGATGGGTCGGCCATAGACCTGATGGAGAAGATGCTGAGGTTAAAGGGCACAGACGACGACCATTTCATTTTTACACACCTCTTCCTCCGGAACCTTCCGTCAGCGGCAAGAGCGACCCTGGCCAATTCGCCGTTGCTGACCAAGCGGGACTATCGTGCGCTAGCCCAGGAAGCAAACCGGATCATCGTCGCCAGCAGGGAGTTCACGACCATTGCGGCAGCGACGGAGCTCGGCGCAACGGCTGGAAGAGGCGAGGAGCCATCGACGGCAGCAGCAGAGCCACCAACGGCAGCAGCAGCGGGGGCCAAGGAATGCGGGGGAGACACGCTTTGCTTCTACCACCGCCGCTTTGCAGAGAGGGCACGCAAATGTATACCACCGTGCCAATTCAAGCACTCGGGAAAATGCCAAGACCGGGGGTCTCCTCCCCGCGACCCTCGGGGAGGAGAACAAGCTGCTCTACTTGACGGACGCACGCTCGGGGAGGCATTTCCTCGTGGACACCGGCGCCCAGAAGAGTTTAATCCAGCCGACCTACGCTGACCAGCTGGCAGGATCTAGTGGCCCCGAGATGGCAGCAGCAAACGGCTCGGGGATTAAGACCTTTGGTGAGAGGACTCTACTCTTGTCTCTACACGGCCGTACATTTGAGTGGACTTTTGTCATATCAGCATTGAATTTCCATATACTGGGGGCTGATTTTCTATGTGCACATGGTTTGTTGGTAGATGTCGCTAACAGATGCCTGGTTAATGCACTTAACTCTTTTGACTCTCTCCCCTGTATAGCTCGAGTGACCCGGCCAACAGCACAAGCCAGTGTCACAGCTACATGTGGTAAGTTCCACACACTGCTCACTCAGTTCCCAGCACTCACTGTCCCGACGTTTTCGGCAGCCATCGCCAAACACGGGGTGGAGCATTTTATCACCACCACCGGGCCGCCCGTTTTTGCAAGACCTCGGCGCTTGGACGCAGCTAAACTGGCCATAGCGCGCGAGGAGTTTGCCAACCTGGAGAGGTTGGGCATCATCAGGCGCTCAAACAGCCCATGGGCTACCCCACTACACATGGTCCCTAAAGCTGAAGGTTCGTGGTGACCTTGCGGGGATTTCCGCAGGTTGAACAATGCCACAGCGCACGACCGCTACCCAATTCCTCACATTCAGGATTTTTCCATTCACCTTGCGGGAGCGCGCGTTTTTTCTAAAATAGACCTGGTCCGCGGTTACCACCAAGTCCCAGTGTGCGCTGAGGACATACCCAAAACAGCGGCAATAACTCCGTTCGGTTTATTCAAGTTTTTGCGCATGCCTTTTGGGCTTAAAGGGGCTGCACAGACGTTCCAACGCATGATGGATGCAGTGCTGTGCGATCTCCCTTTCGTGTTCGTCTACCTGGACGATATCTTAGTAGCCAGCGCGTCCGAAGACGAACACGAAACCCACCTCACGACGGTTTTCCGGAGGTTGGAAGAGCACGGGTTAATAATCAACCCAGCAAAATGTCAGTTTGGGGTGACGGGGATTGATTTTTTTGGGGCACCACATCTCTCCCGAAGGAGCAGTCCCGCTGCCTGACAAAGTGCACGCAGTAGCAGATTTTCCCCGGCCGCAAACGGTCAGGGCGCTACAAGAATTTTTGGGAATGGTGAATTTTTATAACCGTTTCCTTCCCCGCGCAGTGCAGCTCATGCAACCACTGTACGCCGCGCTCAGAAAACAGAAGCCCGCAGATAAGGTGGAATGGACCTCGGAGCGAGAGCTGGCGTTCTCGGAAGTCAAAGCAGCCCTGGCAAACGCTGCATTGCTGGCACATCCAGACCCAACGGCCCGCATAGCGCTCACCACTGACGCTTCAGATGTGGCCATAAGGGCGGTCGTGGAGCAGCGCATAGCTGGCGCTTGACAGCCGCTCACCTTTTTCAGCAGGACTTTGCGCGACAGTGAACGTAAATACAGCGCGTTCGACAGGGAGTTGCTGGCTCTCCACCTGGCCATTCGCCACTTCCAGTTCTGGCTGGAAGGGCGCAGTTTCACCGCGTTCGTTGACCACAAGCCACTAACATTCGCGATGGCCAAGGTTTCAGAACCGTGGTCGGGCCGGCAGCAGAGACAGCTGGCCGCGATCTCAGAGTTTACTTCCGATATTCAGCATGTCTCGGGTAAACTGAATGTAAAGGCAGACTGCCTCTCGCGCACCATGGCGGCCCCGGTCGGTGTGGGGATAGATTACGCAGCCATGGCCGCGGAGCAGGTTAGTGACGCGGACGTGCGCGCGCTCCAGTCTGGACCAACAGGGTTAAGGCTGGAGAGCAGGGTGCTGCAAGACGGCATGCCCCCCCTAATCTGCAATGTCTCCACGGGGCGCCCGCATCCCGTGGTCCCGGCCGCATGGTGCCACCGCGTGTTTGACTCGATTCATTCAGAATCAGAATCAGAATGAACTTTATTGCCAAGCATGCTTTTACACATACAAGGAATTTTACTTGACATTAAGGTGCGCTCATATTAAGCGCTCCCTTATGACGCGGCAGCCGACAGGCGCCTCATACAGTGGGGGTAAAGAGGGGGAGGGGGAGGGGGTGACACATTGGGCAGAGAGAAAAAAGCATAGTTATCAAAATAGAACTCAAGTGAGCAAGATTATGATCACATAGAAAAAAACCCTCTAATTGCACACTTAGCAGACAAGTTACAGTTCCACACATTAACAGAGCAAGTTGAGAGAGACCAGTGTGTGTGTGTCAGTCATGTGATATTCATGGATGCAGTGTGAAGTGTCAGTAACTGGTGAATAACAAAATTCCTCCCCTAAGCAACGACTAGATGTTATGTCCATGGTATCCTAAACATAGATAACATGTCCACAAGAGTTCATTTCTCTTCAATGCATGTCAGATGGTAAAATTCCATGCTAGTCACATGATGACGCTGTCCATAGAGAGTTCAGATTGGTGCACAACAGAATGTTTGGGTTAGAGAAAAGCCAAAACTCCCTTCTGCCTTATCTTTTCTCCTGGAGGAATGAATTCTCCCAAGGACGCTGAATCACAGCCTGATAAGCACAGTTCCCTTAGAGCATAGAATTTTCCCCTCTCATGCGATTCTGTGCATCGCAATTTGCATTTACATTCCCAGGCTTTAAAATCATTCCCTGGAGAGCACCCAGCAACTCCGAGATGTTTCCCACCTTCCGATTCAGTTCGCCATTAACCGCTATCAGTGCCCTCCCCATCTGGTCGAATTGTTGAAGGAGCTTCGTCGGGTCCGCATTTTGACAAGCTCTTTCCAACTTCTTTAGTTTCCGAAACACCAGGAAAACTCCAAAGCCAAACAGCAGAAATCCTGTGATCATGAAGCCAAACGGGTAGATGTCTTCCACATCTTCAATCGAAAGATCACACAGACACATGAGTTTCCAATTGTCCCATGGGTCTCTCGGACACTTGGGCTTCCCCGGGCCTGATTTTCTGTTTGAAAAAGTGGTGTCAATTGCATTTAAAGCCCAGCTCACCAATTCCATAATTTTCCGTTTGGATCGAGATGCAGCGAGAAGAAGAGCGAGACACAGACAGGACACAGCAAGCTGGGATCAGTGAAGGGAGGAGAGGAGAAGAAATGCGTCTGCTCTCTCTGACAGCCGGAAGAAGAACTTTCTTTGGCACACCCGGGAGTGCGCGCGTCGGTCAAAATGGTAGGGGAGAAATTCGTGTGGCCGAGCCTTCGCAAACAAGTGAAAGAGTGGGCGGCAGCCTGCATGGCGTGCCAACGAGCCAAAGTACACAGACACACGAAGGCTCCCTTGGAGCCGTTTCGCATCCCGGCTAAGAGGTTCGACCATGTTCACGTGGACCTCATGGGCCCCCTCCCACCATCACAAGGGTGCACGCACCTTCTGACAATGGTGGACTGCACCACGCGCTGGCCGGAAGTGGTTCCACTGGCGGCAACCACAGCCGAGGAGGTGGCGCGCGCGTTTTTAACAGCATGGGTGGCACGTTTTGGAGTCCCGTCGGATATTACGTCCGACAGAGGCCCTCAATTTGTTATGCGAACGTTTTCATAGATCATTGAAAGCGGTTCTCAGGGCTTCACTGACGGATGCAAATTGGGTAGACAAGCTACCGTGGGTTTTATTGGGGTTACGTTGTGCGCCTAAAGAGGATCTGGAAGCTTCCCCGGCTGAACTCGTTTTTGCGCAACCACTTTGGCTGCCCGGGGAGTTTCTTCCAGATAATCCCGCGCCGGGCAGCTCCCCGTCTCAGCTGTTGCAGCGTAGCATAGACACAAGCACGCTGCCGGGCCCTGCCCACCACAGTTTTCCGCACGCTTTTGTGCCTAAAACTTTGAAAAACGCGGAGTTCGTTTTTGTCAGACACAACACCCATCGCCCTCCACTGCGCCCACCCTATGATGGACCGTTCAGAGTGCTGGAAACAGGTGACAAGCATTTTTTGCTAGATTTGGGGGGTAGGAGGGAAAAGATTGGCATAGACAGACTCAAACCCGCTTTCGTGGTAGCGGACGAGCAAGTGCTGTTGGCGAGGGCCCCTCAGCGTGGAAGACCCCCATGGGGAGCTTCCCAGAGAAAAGATTCCCCAGAGCACCCACACGGACAGACTTTTACCCCTCAAACATCAACGCCCCAGCATGACAGTGCCGCGGAGGCGGTGAATCCTGGTTACAGCAGATACGGGAGAAGACTGAAGCCCAAGCAGCATGTGGATTGATGTTTAATGATTCTACCACAGCATACGGACTGTTATTCTATTGTTCTATCCAAGATGCTCGGGGAGGTCGTATGGCGGCACATGGGGAGTGCATAATTGTATAACATCTTAGACAAGAACAAAGAGCAGAGGTTCCCTGGGAGATAACAGGGAGGTGTGAAGGATGAATGCAGTGTGACCTTTTGTGTGTTAGAAACTTCTAGAGGAATGATAAAGGATTCAGGAAGTGAATGCAATGTGACCTTTTGTGTGTTAGAAGCTTCTAGAGGAATGCCATGCTATTTAAGAGAAGAGTCTCTGCTGAGTTGTCATTCTGTCTATGCTTCTTGTGTGAGATGTGTAATAAACTGTCTGAGCCAAATCCGCCTCGTTATTTACACGCTCCACAACTTATAGAATTATGAGTGGAGTGCTTTGTCAGATGTTTTGGTGGCCACCAGAAGAGGGTGCTGTCTGCTGACAGCTAATAGACTGTGGCAAGAAATTAAAACATAATGAAGAAAATAAGAGGCTACGATAGAGGTTTGCACTCTGAATGTTTTTTAATTGAAAATGTTAACTTGTATTTGATAAGTTAACATGTAACTAACCTACTTGGGCCAATATACGTTGAATGGTCAAACTAAGCTTCTGCAAAAAAACATACAAAAGCACTGGCAAAGCTGCTTTTATCATTGTAGTAGTAAATAGAGCCTTTTACTTTAGCATCCTGTCTGACAGCACTGTATAATTGTGATTTGAGAGACGGCTGAAGGGCCAATAAAGAGTATTAAAGCCATGCACTTCTGAGCTGTTCTTCAACTGACAAATTATGAAAGGATTTATAAGTCTGAATGATCTACTTTCCTCTCATGTCCACTGCCTGATGAGGCATCTGTTATTTAAATAATGACTTAAAAAAAAAAAACTTGTTACCCAACATTGTCTCAGAAGCTGATGACAGAACAAGTGGAGTGAGAAGCAGAGAGACGGGGTGAGATTGAGAGAGAGCATATTGAGTTGGTTAACAGTTAAAAAAAAAAAGAGAACAGTTTGAATAGCAATGACAGAGGAGGAGATAATGAGGCATTTTGATGTGGCACGAAAGACAGAGGGATCTAACAGAGGTAGTCAGCTAGAGCCGCACGGCTGCACTACAGGTCAGCTCACACACATACCAACAAAACAGCCACTACAAACTAGCTGAACACACTGAATGAAACACACACACACACACACACACACACACACACACACACACACACACACACACACCAATCTGAACCCTCATCTGCCATCTTTTTTAAAGACATACAGTACATGCTCACAAAGGTAAAATATATGTTTAGCCAAAAGGCATAGACTATAACAGTTGATCAAAACTGATAATTTTTGAGATAATTAGAAAGAAAGCAAATTGTTTTACAGTAACTGGTTTCTTTATTGGGCTCAACCCTTTGGCTGTTAATGTTAATGTGATGTCCACAGAGCCTTCATGTAAACGACCGCATCACTTTTAAGCACAGAAAGATCGATGGGTGAGCAACTACTGTAGCTGCAGACAAGGAAAGCAGCCTTCCAAGTTCAAAGTGACTGGACAAACCCCTTACACAGGCCATCTGTCAAACCAATATGGTGACTTACAGTAAAAATTAAAAAAAAAATCTCTTCACTTAGAAATAATTATATTTTAACATTCCGGCAGAATGGGCAGAAGCCAATTTTGCTCTTATGGATCTTTTTTCCCTACGTTGCTGACATATGTGTTGGTCTTCAGTTACAACCCATCACCGTGTTATTGGCTGCGATGATCCAGTGCCTGCCCAGGGTTTCTCAGCCCAAGACGTTAACTTCAGAGCTAACAGTGTTACTAGGGAATCAGCTTACAAAGTGCGATTCATATTGTTATTTTCTTTAAATTTCCATCACCCTAATAGACATCCCTTTCTCCGCCTGGTTCACTAACCCACAGCCGGTAATATATTTTGTCATTCTTGCTTATTATCTCCGTGAAGGAGGTAACGTTTTTGCTGGCGTTTGTCCGTGTGTCTGTTAGCAGGACTATTCAAAAAGTAGTGAACGGATTTCAGTGAAAATTTCAGGTAAGGTAGGAATTGGGCCAAGGAACAAACAATTTGTTTGTGGTGCTGAACCATATCACTGTGGGGATCCAGGATTTTTAAAAATTATTTTATTATTGCGCTTTTCATGAACTTCCCCTTTAAAATGTGCCCGCAGAGGTACATGCACACACACGTAACTCTGTGCAGAAGTAGCAAAACATTGCAGAAAAAGTAAAATGGCTTGTATCAAAAAGAAATGTGGTCTCCATCCACATAGTGGGTGATGATTGACTAGTTCATCTAAAGATGCCAAGAAAAAGTGAGCAAAGTGCATGGTTTAAGATGGGGTGCAGTGGCACGTGCGCATGCACGTAACTCTGCAGGCACATACCGGGAGACAGGCTAAGGATGTCGTCATGAGCCACGTGACCCACATGGTATGTAAACACATCAATTTCAGCACTGAACAATGTTTGATTTTTTTGTGTGAAATGACAATAGGCCTGTTCTTTTATGCTCATTTACTACACACTGCAGTGATATGATACCGCACTGTTGTGTAATACTGCTTAATAATTACGAGCCTTGTAAGTAAACTATAAGGGAGAAGAAAGGAGAGAAGACCAACCACTAGCTAGCCACCTTAATTCACCATTCACTCAGTCGCAAATGTTTCTGTGCTTATTGTACTCCAGGAACCATTCATATCCTATCAACCACTGAAACCCCTCACTCCTGTCCACCAGTGATGCTTTATTTCATTCATTCTTTGAAACCATTTTATGTTAGTTGGCTCAGGCTCCCAACCTGAGCTAGGAGCTAGCCAGCTATGATTAGCAACAGTGATGAAACAGGGAGGATAGGGTTAACTACAGCTCTTGGATTTTAAAGAGATATGCACTGAAACAAACCATTCTGAGGAAATGCCAAAGATGATTCTCAATTATGCTGCAATAATTAAATAGTTAAAGGCAATTTGGTTAAAGTATGTCACAAACATTTCATTAAGACCCGTGGAAACTGTCAAAATGTGGGGAAAAACACAGTAAATGTAAAACTTTCTCTAATATTGCAGAAAAAAAGCAATAAACTATGTATTTGAAAACATTTCAGGCAAGAAAGAGAAACAGTTGCAGAATCTTCCAGTATTCAATCTTACTGTGGGTTAACCTGCACATTGATTAACTGTACACATTAATTAGTTTATTACACAGAAACAAGATTTTGAAACATTTCACAAATTTGTGTTTATGTGACACTGGTTCTTCTTAGCAACTTCCCAGCAGGTTCTGCAGAAAATGTGCTCATATTAATTTGGCAGATTTGGTGAAGTCCAAGAGAATGTCAGCAAACTTATTGCGTATAGAGTAATGTGCATGTGACTTAGAGGAAGAGTCCCACTGCTTGGTTGAATTGTTTAGTTATGTGCCTTTCCATTATTTTTGTACAGCTTTATAGGTGAGCAGTAGCAAGTTATAGTGTTTGTTTTTTTAAAGCTATTTGCAATGTCTTGTTAAATTTGGTGAAGAAATACCTGGCTGGCATGCACCATATTCTCTGTGTCAAGCCTCCTGCATAATGCTGCTGCTACAGTAATCCTAACACTGCCCTTATATTAGATTGATAGCAGCTATTTTTGAAGTATTTCATGATTTTCCTCTTTCACATTGTGTCTGATATCCCTGATTTAAACAGATACTGGGGACATAAACCATACAGCATCAAGCCTATGGGGTCTTTGGGGCTAGAATAAGTGTCAAGTGACTGCAATATTCTCTGAAGTGACAGGAACACATCTATGTGCGTGTATACCTTTATATTTACATCTATCTGCGTCTATCTCTCCTGACTGCTGGGTGTGCACGAGATATGCACACACAATCAACATACAGTATGAGTGAGTATTTGCATCTGCGTGCCTGTGCATTTACATCCGCAGCATTTACATTTGAAGGCGTCCATCTCAGCTGAGATAATAAGGAGCAGTGTGTGTGTGTGAGAGAGAGAGAGCGTCTCCCCAGAGGAGTGAGTGACAGTCTGAGGGAGCATGGCGATACACTTATTCACACTGATGGAGAGATCAGAGTAAAACATGGCAGACGTCGTCATTGCAGCCTCACACCAGAGAAAGGAATGTTTCCCAACATTGATGTTACACTCCCGTCTAGCAGACAGCAACGCTCTGAAGACAAACAATTACACAGGACAGCGTGAAAAGAGGAAGAGGACGACGGACGGGCAGGGGAGAGAAGAGCGGAAGAGAATGTTGGGCTGTTCAAACCTGAAGCTCCTCCCTTTTTAACATGTTTCTGTCATGATCTGAGCAAGGTCTGGGGACCATGCTCACACTCTAAGTTCATTTTTTTTTATGTCATTGTGTTTTTTCCTGTTGCTGTGACTGTTATCATTTGCGCTGTTGCCTTCTGTGTTTTCCCTAAGACACTGTGCTCCGTACTCATAGACACCTTCCCTCATGTGTTGCCTTTCAGCCCGTGATTGTCTCCACCTCACCCGTCCCGTGTTTGTATATGTATCTGAGTCTTTATCCGGTGTGGTGTCATAGTCGTGTTTTCCCTCCAGTACCCTCGTCATCTGTATGAGTTTTTGCCTTCCACGGCTCTTCGTGTTTCAGCCCCCATGCTGTACCTTTTGTTTCTTTATTTGTCAATAAATTATCATCTTCACCTCAGCCTGCCCGCCTTAAGGAGTCATCCTTCCCTGTTTGTCGGAGGTGTATTATGACAGAATGGCACCACCAGAAAAAGACTCTGTGAGCCAGGTAACCCATGTTCTGGAGAAGGATGTGAGTCGGGCGGTCCACCCGCTTGAGGACTTAGTCCCCGACGCCCGGATTTACTATCTTGGAAGGCAGCCCTTAATTCTCCGGCTGGTGCGGCTGGGGGTTTTGAAGTGAACTCCAGCCCGTGCAGCCACACAGGACTGTTCGGTCTGCTCCTCTCCATCTCCATCCTGCATAGGACATTCTCCGGACTGGTGAGACTTTTTCCCCGTTTTTGAGCCTCTGCTGATGGTGAAACGTCCCCGGGTTCCCTCGTCTTCTCCACAGAAGCCTGTGCCAATGATTAAGCGTTCCCTGGCTTCTACAACCTCCGTCCCTTGCCACTCGCCAGCTCCGGCGATATCCACGCACCTCTCCTCCGCTCCAGTTCCAGCTCCTCACCGCTGCTCAGCAGTTCTTCTCCAGGTGATCGCTGCAGCCACCCAGAGTGATTCGTCTGGTTCTCCAGTGGCTGTCTACAGCAGCAGCAGCCTCAATGGCAACGGAGCTGGGAACAAGAAGCCTTATCAATTGCTACCTACTGCTGCTGAGCCCTCCCTTTTTTCTTTTTGTTTCCGCCCCCATTCGCCTGCCATCATCTGCTTCTCCCCTCTCCTCCCTCCCAAGCTCGTCATCTGCTGTTCCGTCAGTTTCTCCGGTTCAGAGCTCGTCATCTGCTGTTCCATCAGCTTCTCCCCTCCAGAGCTCGTCATCTGCTGTTCCATCACCTTCTCTGCTCCAGAGCTCCTCATCTGCTGCTCCATCAGCTTCTCTGCTCTGGAGTTCCTCAGCTGCTGTTCCGCCAGCTTTTCAGCTCCTGAGCTCCTCTACTGCTGCCACATCTTCTGCTGCTCAGCCTCAGATCACCTCACCCGCAGTTGAGTTTCAGACTGCCTCATCCACTGCTCCTACAGTGTCTCCCAAGGTCATCACATCACCAGCAGCTTCGCCAGAGACTGTCATCCCAGCAGCAGTGGACCAGGAGTTAAGGCAAGTGCTTTTTATTTTATTTTTAACATCCATTTTTGAAAAGTCTTGCTTTACTCCTGGTGGGGGGACCCAAGTGCAGTTCCCATCTGCCTCTGGGTCCTCTCCACCGGTCTCTGCTGCTGACAATTATTGTGTGGACCCGACACCAAAACGTGTTTTCTCCTCCTTGTCTGAGCCACCTCAGATGGGGAGCCAGGCTCCTGAGCATGCCACTCGCCAGCCTACATCATCTGGGTTCACCGTTTGCCATCCGCCTTCATCGTCAGAGTTGCACACTCCACCTTCGTCGTCAGAACAGTCCGCTCCATCCTGGTCATCAGAGCAGTCCGCTCCACCGTAGCCACCCAACGTACTGTGTTCCTTCGTCTTGTGGCCCATGGTAGGTGGCCCACTTTGGTAGGCCACCCGATGCGTCATGCTCCTCGGTCTGGTAGTTCATGGACGTTGGTAGGCTGCTCAACGTGTTATGTTCTTCTGTCTGGGTGGCCTGGGACTCTGGTCGGCCCCCTGACACACCGTTCTTCCCTGGGTGGTGGTCCCTGGACTACAAATGACCACCTGATGGACTGTTTTGTTTTGTGTGGACTTTTTCCCTCCAGTCCTGCCTTCCCCCTCCTCCCTCCCTGCCTTTTGTCTTTCTTTGTTCTAGGGGCGTCTGGAATCCACCATTGGGGGGATGGGGGGGGGGCTGTCATGATCATGTCTCCCCATGGGGAGACTGAGAAAAGGAGGAGATCTGGCATGGCTTCCCATCTGCGGCGACACAGCCACAAAGCAAGGTCGCTTTCAGCGGCTTCTGCTGACCCCTGACAGGTGGCAGTTGGGAAGCTTTGTGGTTGGTTTACATGATGACTGTTATAACTTTATTAAAATAAGATCAGCGCATGCTCCTTGTGAGATCTGGAGCTGCGCAATTTCAAAACACACCACTGAAATACAGTGGTGTACAAGTGTTTGCCCCCTTCCTGATTTCTCATTTTTTTGTATGTTTGTCATACTTAAATGTTGCAGATCATTAAACAAATTTAAATACAAGACAAAGATGACACAAGTAAACACAAAATGCAGTTTTTAAATGAAGGTGTTTATGATTAAGGGTAAAAAAAAAAAAATCCAAACCCACATGGCCTTGTGTGAAAAAGTGATTGTCCCCTAAACGGAATAACTGGTTGGGCCACCCTTAGCAGCAACAACTGCAATCAAGCGTTTGCGATAACTGGCAATGAACCTTTTACACCACTATGGAGGAATTTTGGCCCACTCATCTTTGCAGAATTGTTGTAATTCGGCCACATTAGAGGGTTTTCAAGTATGAACCGCCTTTTTAAGGTCATAACACAGCATCTCAATCATATTCAGGTCAGGACTTTGATTAGGCCACTCCAAAGTCTTTATTTTGTTTTTCTTAAGCCATTCAGAGGTGGACTTGCTGGTGTGTTTTGGATCATTGTCCTGCTGCAGAACCCAAATGTGCTTCAGCTTGAGGTCGCGAGCAAATGGCCAGACATTCTCCTTCAGAATTTTTTGGTAGTCAGCAGAATTCATGGTTCCAGCATCCAGCAGACAGCAAGTCTTCCAGGTCATGAAGCAGCAAAATAGCCCCAGACCATCACACTACCACCACCATATTTTATTGTTGGTATGATGTTCCTTTTCTGAAATACCGTTACTTTTAAGTAACGGAATTTCATATTTATAATTATATTTTTGAGTATTTTTATTTTTGAGTATTTTCCCAAACGTCGTGGGGTGTTTGGGAATTTGTTTATGTTGGTTTAAATGAATCATCTCCCTCTGGTTATTTAAACTGTCAAAATCCCAGAAGTTCTGGTCGTGGAGGAGGAGTAGCAACAATTTACCATTCCAAATTACTAGTTAAAGGCCAAATGTCACGTAACAGGGTACTTTAAATATCTTGAAACTAGATATAAAAGGGAACCGATCCGTTCGGGTCTTGGTGCATATGCTTCAGTAACAACGGAATATTCGTTAATTTAAAACTGCCGCGCTTGGCCTGACACGGCCCCTGGAATCGCCTGGGGAAGAAGGCGGAAGTGACGAAATCGATTGTACCCGAGTTTGATGCTTGGGGTATTTCAATTGATTGTTTATATGGAGACTGGAAGGTTGAAGTGAGCAACAAGAAAGAAAAAATTGGATATTTCACCCATACCTTAAAACAGGACTATCAGGGACAGCTGGGTAATAAGGGACACTTCTCTGGGAAATGTTTTCATACCTGTCAAGTGAGACGTTTTCGCCGTACTTCAACACCGTAAAAAGCGGCTATAAGGGACGGCGGAGCAACAAGGGACACCTCTCTGTGAAATGCCCCAAATGCAACTCGTGTTGTTATTGTCAGATATTTTAAGGATTCATGGATATTTAACAATAACAACACAACTCAGCGTCCGGCGCAAAATAAAAAAAAAAAGCAGAATTCTGTATTTGTAAGGCGATCTCTCTGTTCCTCAACCGCTGCCCAGCTGAACGTGTTAAACCATTGTCCTAATGACTTCTCATTGTAGTGAGAATAGCTCACGCTGAGCGATCAGCCCGCCCAGACAATCAAACTAATGAGTGACTCCACACTTCTCATTGTAGTGAGAATAGCTCACGCTGAGCGATCTGCCAGCACCAGCTGTGGGGGATCACAGACAGGACGTGTTCCTCAACACACTCAATTTTTTTTCCAGTATATTTTTCTTTTGGGCGTACAGAAATGGCAATACGCCCGTTTTTGCTAAAATTGCATTTTCCCCGTATTTTCCTTAAAATATTTGACAATAACAACACGAACTACATTTAAAACATTTCCCAGAAAAGCGTCCCACACCACTCCGCCGTCCCCCACAGCCGCGCTTGGCACCAAAATACGGCGAAAACGTCTCACTTGACCGGTATGCACCTCCATTTTCATATTGATCTGGTCAATTTCTTGACAGCAGCGGCTCTCCTCCACTGTAATAATAATGGCTTCCGAAAAATCAATATTTATGGGGCGCCCTCGACAGACCCCCTTCGGCTTCGCAATTCTGGAGGCGATTAATGTCCAGTTCAATGACATTTTCCACTGGTTCTGCTCTCTGGTCATCGTTGGAACTGTTGTCATCAGACAAAGCATCTGATTCCGTCTCGGACGGCTCGAACCGGTAAGGTTCAATGCCTCTGTCACTGTCTGAACCACTGACAAAAAAAAAGACAAAAAAAAAAAAGACAAAACTAAACTAATTTGTTCACAATCGCTGTCACTTTCCGTCATGATTGTCCAATGTTGATAAGTGTGACTGTGGATAGGCAGGGCAGCCAGGGTACAACTGGTGATGTCAAAAACATGGGCGTGGTCTGGACTGGCTGTCACAAGCCAGCAAGCAAGGTGGGGCCTTCACCTGGTGTATTTTGTGCAATTATGTAAATACAGGTGGGTGATATGGTCTCCGGTATGAATATTTGGTTTAAGCTATGTGTATTTTATCTAAATTCGTTGTCATTTAGAAAAAAAAATTACGTGACATTTGGCCTTTAATGTAAAGCAAAAAACATGTTATAATTCCTTTGAGGGCCTGGTCCTCAGTATTGGGCACTTTAGCAATTTTAGGTTAAACCCAATTTTATTTGCCATAGTTTATCGTCCCCCATCAACCTACTCAGAATTTTTATCCGAATTTGCTGATTTCTTAGCTGATTTAGTGCTGAAATCTGATAGAATAATTATAGTAGGGGACTTTAATATACATGTGGATGTAGATACTGACTGCCTTAATGTGGCATTTAATTCAATATTAGACTCGATTGGGTTTTCTCAGAAAGTAGGAAATTCTACTCATTACCTCCACCATACATTGGACCTTGTTCTGACATATGGCATAGAAATAGAAAATCTTGTAGTGTCTCCTCATAACCCTGTACTGTCAGACCATTGTCTGTTAACCTTTGATTTTACTATTTCTGACTATTTGGCTCCTAAAGAAAAATATTATTACAGTAGATGCCTCTCAGATGATGCTGTTACCAAATTTATGCAGGTTGTTTCCTCTATGCCATGTGTCAACACAACAGAAATAAGCTATAGACAGCTTGCTCCTTCTGTAAATGATAACATGGTGGATAGTGTTACAGCTTCTCTGCATCAGACTCTAGACTTGGTGGCCCCCTTAAAAAAGAAAAAGTCTAATCAGAGATTTCTAACTCCTTGGTTCAACACAGAAACTCATAGCTTAAAACAGAAGACTCGTCAATTAGAAAGAAAATGGCGCTCCACTAATTTAGATGAAATCTATTTAGCTTGGAGAAATCATCTTTTAATTTATAAAAAATCTCTTAGAAAAGCTAGAACGAGTTATTATTCTGCATTAATAGAAGAGAACAAGAATAATCCCAGGTTTCTTTTCAGCACTGTAGCCAGGTTGACAAAGAGTCAGGACTCTGTCAATCCTAGCATTCTCTTAGAGCTTACTAGTCAGGACTTTATGAACTTTTTCAATAATAAAATTTCATCCATCAGAGATAAAATCAATCAGATTCTTCCCACAGTTAACTTAAATACTGCAACTACTACAACTCCTTCAACTGATGTCTGTCTTGATGAGTTTACTCCAATCGACCTTTGTGAGTTAGACAAAATAGTGTAACGTCGGGGCCATTTTAAGGGGGGCAGGGATTTCCCAGCATGCTTTGCCAGTTTGAAAACGTTACTGTGTGTGTGTATTAAATGTGTTATTACTGAGTTATACTGCTGTGTCATTATAACTGCGTTATAATGACCCAGCAGTGTTTAGCAGGATTAGGGCAAGATGTATCATGTGTGTGTGTAACCATGATTGAAACGGAGGTCTGGGAGAATGACCTCCCCTCCTCTGTGTGCTCAGAAGTAAGTTGGGGGTCGGTGGTGTGTAAATAAAGCCTGTTCATCACAACCATCTTGCTCCTCTTTCTTTGTGTGAATCCCGCAAACGTCACACTGGTGTCAGGAGTGGGGATGGAGCAAGATGAGGATCCAGCCGGAGGTCCAACGGCCGGAGCGGTTCATCGCTCGGCTGGGAACGGAGTGTATAGCTGAGACTCCGGCACCCGCGGAGAGGCTCGCCGCGATGGACGGAGCAGCGGACCCGATGGGACTGAGCAGAGCAAACCAGCCCCGTTTCCCGCCCTTTTCAGGGCAGGACGGGCTGGCGATTCCAGAGCAATTAGGAGCAGCGATTGACCGGGAGATGACCGTCCCATCCGTCCAGCAGCGGGCCAAGATTCCCCGCTACAACGGCGAGAACCTGTTGGATGACCACCGGGCCCAGGTCGAGTTGGCTGCCGTGCTGAACGACTGGTCATCGGAGGAAACCACCGTGCTGAGAGCGAGTGGGAGGAGGAGCTACGGCAGATCACAGCAGCGCGTGCACGAAGGAGACAGCGGCGGCAACGCGAGGAAGGGGGGCTTCCACTGCGCAGAGCCAGGATACATCGCATGGTACTGCCCCCCACACAGCGCATGACAAACTGGCCCCTCGCCGACGTTAAATTAGAGCGAGGTGGCATGGACGGAGAAAAAGCCGCCTCCTACAGATGCTTCCCCCGGCGGTGACGTCACAGAGGCCTTTGGAGCGCAGCAGCAGCAGAGCGAGCAGGACAGATCCAGTCTTTTCCCGGGCTCGGCAGGGGCTGGACGCCTGGACGCGGGCCAGCGGCTGCCTGGGAGGTCCTGGCAGCGGTGGGAGTCATGGGACTCCCGCTGCCAGAGGAGGAACTGTGCGTGTCCTACCGCCACCCGCAGATGCTTTCCCTTCCGGTGACGTCACGGAGGCCCTCGGCGCAGCAGCGATGCAGCGGAGCGAGCAGGACGGAGATCCGGCCATTTTTCCAGGCACGGCAAGGGCTGGACGCATGGACGCGGGCCAGCGGCCGCCTGGGAGACCTGGCAGCGGTGGGAGTCAGCCGGAGTGGGCATGGGACTCCCGCTGCCAGGGAAGGGACTGTGCGTGATCCTACAGAGGCTGTCAGATGTGTCCATCTGCCCGCTGGTGGCCAAACCGGAACCCTACCCCAACCAGATACTCCGACCGAGACTCAGATGGACACTGGATGGCCCGTGCATGCCGCCCCGGCACCGGGCTGACTCGCGTTGGATTTCTGAAAGTGGACTTTGAATTTTCTGGGGACAGAAACCAGTCCGGGGGGGGCAGTGTAACGTCGGGGCCATTTTAAGGGGGGCAGGGATTTCCCAGCATGCTTTGCCAGTTTGAAAACGTTACTGTGTGTGTGTATTAAATGTGTTATTACTGAGTTATACTGCTGTGTCATTATAACTGCGTTATAATGACCCAGCAGTGTTTAGCAGGATTAGGGCAAGATGTATCATGTGTGTGTGTAACCATGATTGAAACGGAGGTCTGGGAGAATGACCTCCCCTCCTCTGTGTGCTCAGAAGTAAGTTGGGGGTCGGTGGTGTGTAAATAAAGCCTGTTCATCACAACCATCTTGCTCCTCTTTCTTTGTGTGAATCCCACAAACGTCACAATAGTTTCCTCATCCAAACCTTCAACTTGTCTTTTAGACCCTATTCCTACCAGGTTATTTAAAGAAGTCTTCCCACTTATTAGTAGCTTTATTCTTCATATAATCAATTCTTCATTAACTTTAGGCCATGTACCGCAGGCTTTTAAAACAGCTGTAATTAAACCCTTACTCAAAAAGCCAACGCTAGATCCAGGAGCTTTAGCTAACTATAGACCAATCTCTAATCTCCCTTTCATTTCAAAAATCTTAGAAAGAGTTGTTGCTACGCAATTATTTGACCACCTGCAGGGAAATGGTTTACTTGAAGAGTCTCAATCTGGGTTTAGAATCCATCATAGTACTGAAACAGCCTTAGCGAAGGTCACTAACGACCTCCTCATCGCATCATGGACTGGTTTCTGTACTTGTCCTTTTAGACCTTAGTGCAGCTTTTGATACTATCGATCATAATATTCTACTTGATAGATTAGAACACTATGTTGGACTTAATGGAACTTCATTGCAGTGGTTTAGATCTTGTTTATCTGATAGGTTCCAGTTTGTTCATGTAAATAATGAGTTTTCTTTCAACTCAAAGCTTAGTCATGGAGTTCCACAGGGATCTGTGCTAGGCCCTACTCTACTCTTTTTAGTTTATATATGCTTCCGTTAGACAACATTATTAGAAAGCACTGTATACATTTTCATTGTTATGCAGATGACACAATTATACCTGTCAATGAAGCCAAATGATAGTAATCAATTAGCCAAGTTAGAAGCCTGTCTTAAGGAAATCAAAGCTTGGATGACTTGTAATTTCCTGCTATTAAATTCAGATAAGACTGAAGTCATTCTTGTTGGTCCAAAAAACCTCAGCAATACCTTTCCAAATCAAACTTTCAGTTTGGATGCGGTTACTCTTTCTCTTAATAGCTCTGTGAGGAACCTTGGAATTATTTTTGATCAAGATCTGTCCTTCAATTCACATATCAAATTTGTTTCTAAGACTGCCTTCTATCAT
This sequence comes from Pholidichthys leucotaenia, assembly GCA_020510985.1. Lineage (NCBI taxonomy): Eukaryota > Metazoa > Chordata > Actinopteri > Cichliformes > Pholidichthyidae > Pholidichthys > Pholidichthys leucotaenia. The sequence continues at coordinate 98,339,822 of CM035843.1, forward strand.
TTGCGTACTATTGCCAAGATTAGGAGCATCTTGTCTCAGAGTGATGCTGAGAAACTGATCCACGCTTTTGTTAGCTCGAGATTAGATTATTGCAATTCTTTATTATCAGGCTGTCCTAAAACATCTTTAAAAAGTCTTCAGCTGATCCAAAATGCTGCAGCAAGAGTTTTAACAGGTACTAGAAAGAGAGATCATATCTCTCCGGTTCTGGCCTCCCTTCATTGGATTCCCATAGAGTTTAGAATTAAGTTTAAAATCCTTCTTCTTACTTACAAAGCTCTAAACACTCAGGCTCCTTTTTATTTAAAAGATCTGATACTACCGTATTATCCTAACAGAGCACTACGCTCCCAAAATGCAGGATTACTTGTAATACCTAGAATCTCCAAAAGTACAATGGGAGGCAGAGCCTTCAGTTATCAAGCTCCTCTCCTGTGGAACCAGCTGCCAATCTGAATTCGGGAGTCAGACTCGATCTCTGTTTTTAAGAATAGGGCTATAACCTACCTTTTTGATATAGCCTACAATTAGGGAGGTTTCCAAGGTTGTCATAGCCAGGAGCGACACTGGGGTTAAGCTCCCAGTGCTCATAAAATGCTCCTTATGGCGTGCGTCTCGAAAAGCCTCTGACAACTAAGTCCAACTCCTAGCCTGCCCGTGTGGTTTAGTCTCTAAGCCCGGCGGAACTGCTTTTACTAATAGGAGAAGGGGCGAGGGCGGATCTCTGGCGCCTTAAAACCAGATGCTTCGGGTAGATGGTGGCTCGTCAACCTGGGAAGGTAGCCCATCTAGGGGAAGGTAAACCCTGATTTCAAACCTCTGCTGCCTTGCGGCATACCCGGTCACGGGAAAGGCTTCGGGAGTCAACCCTGAGGAAAAATCCGGAGTCAGAGCCCCTAAGGCAGTTCTATGTTGTGCTCAACATCGTTCTGGCAGCTCCTGCAACGGCGTTGGTGCCAAACTGTAGCAGCCCTGCTGTTCCTTTGGATTCATCAGTGACGTGGAGAGGGGGGACATGCTGCATGGGCAACATCTTGTCCTCCATATCTTCCTGCCCAGGCTTGAATCCTACCAACGCCCAACGCTGGAAGGTAGAACATCGGATCACTGGAGAGGACACTCCAGCTTCGCCTTCGGCGTAGACAAAACACGGGGAATGACAGTTACCAGTTATAAGCCACTGCTCGATTGGCGTAGAGCGTGGCGCCAGGGGTTGTTCCCGACGGTGGGAGGGATCATCAGATCTCACTGGACAGCTACCACCCGCCTCAAGCTGGGCAGCCCCCAGCCAATAAGGTGTTGTCCCGCCACAGCTTGCTTTCTTCATTGGGTGCATGGGGATAAGGAGAAATCCAAACAGCAGGCTGAGAACCTTTGCACCAGGCAAGACAATAAAACAAAAGAGACCAACTCTAAAACTGGGAACTTGGAACGTCCGCACTATGATGACAGGACTCGCTGCTAACCTAAAGGACATCAACGACACCAGGAAGACTGCCATCATCAATAATGAGCTGAAGAGACTGGGAGTGGATATCGCCACTCTCCAGGAAACACGGTTAGCTGATGCAGGCACACTGAGAGAGAAGGACTACACGTTCTACTGGCAGGGAAAGGGCAGTGACGAACACAGGGAACACGGAGTGGGCTTCGCAGTGAAGAACACTTTGCTGAAGATGGTGGAACCGGGCAGCACTGGCTCTGCACGACTCCTCACCCTCCGCCTGAACACCACTCAAGGCCCAGTCACCCTCGTCAGTGTGTATGCCCCAACACAGACAGCCACACCAGAGGCAAAAGACGAGTTCTACGAGAATCTCACAACAACTGTCAGGATCATCCCCAACTCTGAACAACTCATTCTCCTTGGAGACTTCAATGCCAGAGTGGGTGCTGACCACGACTCCTGGCCCTCCTGTCCTGGACCTTTTGGCGTGGGCAGAATGAACGACAACGGACAGCGGCTGCTCGAGTTCTGCACATATCACGATCTGTGCATCACAAACTCGTTCTTCAAGACCAAGCCCCAACACAAGGTTTCCTGGCAACATCCGCGCTCAAAGCAATGGCACCAGCTAGACTTGATCCTGACCAGGCGCACCTCACTGAAGAACATGCTAATCACCCGTTCGTTCCAGAGTGCAGATTGCGACACAGACCATTCATTGGTGTGTTGCAAGGTCAAGCTGCAGCTGAAGAAATTCCATCGTGCTAGACAACCTGGAAAGGCACGGATTGACACCAGCAAGATGGCCCAACCAGAACTTGTTGAGCAGTTTGCCTCCACCTTTGAGAAGGAACTTGGTGTACCACAAGGAGGAGAATCTGCAGAGCAGAAGTGGGAAGAGCTGCGAAACACCATCTTCCGCACAGCCTTGGCTACCTTTGGGAGGAAGACCTCGAAGTCACAGGACTGGTTTGATGCCAAGTTGACCGAGATGACCCCCGTCATTGAAGTCAAGCGCTCAGCACTTGCTGAGTACAAGAAGTACCCAAACGAGAAGAATCTCCAGATTCTCAGGGCTGCGAGAAGCAAAGTTCAGCAGACTGCTCGGCGCTGTGCCAACGAGTACTGGACTCAGCTCAGCCAAGACATTCAAACCGCTGCCATAACAGGGAACATCCGTGGTATGTACGATGGCATCAAGAAAGCACTTGGTCCGGCACAGAGCAAGACGGCCCCCCTCAAATCTTCCACTGGGGAGATGATCACAGAGAAGAACAAGCAGATGGAGAGATGGGTGGAACACTACTCCGACCTCTACTCTAGACAGAACACCGTGACACCGTCAGCCCTTGATGCCATCGACTGCCTGCCATCCATGGACGAACTTGACGCTGAGCCAACCATCGACAAACTCAGTAAGGTCATTGATAGCTTGGTCGCTGGCAAGGCACCCGGCAACGACGGCATACCCCCTGACCTGATCAAGCACTGCAAGACCGCCCTACTGCTGCCATTGCATGACGTCCTCTGCCAGTGCTGGAAGGAAGGTGCCGTACCACAGGACATGAGGGACGCCAAGATCATCACCCTCTACAAAAACAAAGGGGAGAGAAGCGACTGCAACAACTACAGGGGCATTTCCCTCCTCAGCATTGTTGGCAAAGTCTACGCACGAGTTGTTCTCGTTCGTCTACAGAAGCTTGCCGAACGTGTCTACCCCGAGTCTCAGTGTGGCTTCCGCGCTGAGCGATCGACGGTAGACATGATATTCTCCATCCGCCAACTCCAGGAGAAATGCAGAGAACAGAACATGCCTCTGTACGTCGCCTTCATCGACCTCACCAAAGCGTTCGATCTGGTCAGCAGAGAGGGCCTTTTCAAGATCCTGCCAAAGATAGGATGCCCACCAAAGTTGCAAAGCCTCATCGAATCGTTTCACACCAACATGCAGGGGATAGTGCAGCACGATGGCAACGTCTCAGAGCCATTCAATATACGCAGCGGAGTGAAACAGGGCTGTGTACTTGCGCCAACCCTCTTTGGGATTTTCTTTGCTATGCTCCTGAGGCATGCCTTCAGCACAGCAACAGAGGGAATCTACCTGCACACAAGATCTGACGGCAGGCTTTTCAACCTCGCCCGCCTGAAAGCCAGAACCAAAGTACGCGAGGCTCTAATCAGAGACATGCTGTTCTCAGACAATGCTGCAGTCGCAACCCACACACAGCAGGAGCTTCAGACCCTGATGGACCGCTTCTCCCAGGCATGCAAGGACTTCGGGCTTACCATCAGCCTGAAGAAGACTAACGTCTTGGCGCAAGGCACGGAAGCACCACCAACCATCACCATTGATGACTACAAGCTGGAGGTCGTGAATCAGTTCACGTACCTGGGGTCCACGATCAGCAACAACCTCTCCCTTGATACAGAGATCAACAAGAGGATTGGAAAATCAGCCTTCACACTCGCTCGCCTCACCACACGAGTGTGGGAGAATCCCAAACTCTCTGTCAAGACGAAGATGGCAGTGTACAACGCCTGCGTCATCAGCACACTGCTCTATGGGAGTGAGACGTGGACAACATACGCCCGGCAGGAAAAGAGACTTAACTCCTTCCACTTGCGCTGCATTCGCCACATCCTGGACATATCCTGGCAGGACAAAGTGCCCAACACAGAAGTTCTGTCCCGCGCCAGCCTTCCCTCCATGTTCACTCTACTCAGGCAGCGCAGGCTCCGCTGGCTAGGCCACGTTCACCGTATGGAGGATGGCAGAATCCCCAAAGACGTCCTCTATGGAGAACTGGCAACTGGCAGGAGAGACGTTGGTCACCCACAGCTGCGCTTTAGAGATGTCTGCAAGAGAGACATGAAGACCCTGGATATCAACACAGAGCGCTGGGAGGACCTTGCAACGGACCGCTCCAAATGGAGAGGCACCCTGACCAGACAGCTCAAGGCGGGTGAAGAGAGACTGACTGCTGCAGCAGATGAAAAAAGGACCCACAGGAAGAACCGCCACAGACCCAGCAGCACGGAGACCACCCACAAGTGTGACCTGTGTGACAGGGACTGTCATTCGCACATCGGCCTGTTCAGCCACAGGCGGTGCTGTTCCAGCAGAGTAGACGTTTAGGATTCTCTTCCATGGTCATCATAGACCGACGGAGGCCGACGACAATTAGGGAGGGATCATGTGTTTCTGAACCCTCCCTTAATTATGCTGCTAATAGGTTTAGTCAGCCAGGGGACCTCCAGTAATGCACTGGGCCTCACTCCTTTCTTCACTCTCAATGAAATATTTTTTTTTGCTGGTCATTAACATCTGTTTGTTCTCTCCCATAGATTGAGTCCCCATCGTGCTGTTTGCTCTCTACATGTCTGTTCTTTTCATCTTCTCTATCCCCTCACCCCCCAGCCAGTCGCAGCAGATGACTGCCCCTCCCTGAGCCTGGTTCTGCTGGAGGTTTCTTCCTGTTAAAAGGGAGTTTTTCCTCTCCACCGTCGCCAAGTGCTTGCTCACAGGGGATCGCCTGATTGCTGGAGTCTTTCTGCAACTGTGGGGGTTCCCCCTACAGTTGATAGTGCTATGAGATGACTGTTGTTGTGAAATGGCGCTATATAAATAATGTTGAATTGAATTGAATTGAATCATCAAGATGTTTTTTGGCAAAACTGAGATGAGCCTTTATGTTCTTTTTGCTCAGCAGTGGTTTTCGTCTTGGAACTCTGCCATGCAGGCCATTTTTGCCCAGTCCCTTTCTTATGGTGGAGTCATGAACACTGACCTTAACTGAGACAAGTGAGGCCTACAGTTCTTTGGATGTTGTTGTGGGGTCTTTTGTGACCTCTTGGATGAGTCGTCGCTGCACTCTTAGGGTAATTTTGGTCAGCCAGCCACTCCTGGGAAGATTCACCACTGTTCCATGTTTTCGTTACTTGTGGATAATGAGTCTCACTGTGGTTCACTGAGTCCCAAAGCTTTAGACATGGCTTTATAACCTTTTTTAGACTGATAGATCTCAGTTGCTTTGTTTCTCATTTGTTCCTGAATTTCTTTGGATTGCAGCATGATGTCTAGCTTTTGAGGATCTTTTGGTCTACTTCACTTTGTCAGGCGGGTCTTTTTTAAGTGATTTCTTGATTGAGAACAGGTGTGGCAGTAATCAGGCCTGGGTGTGGTAGAGAAATTGAACTCAGCTTTCCAAAGATGTGATAAACCACAGCTAATTTATGTTTTAACTGGGGGGGGGGGGGGGTCACTTTTTCCACACAGGACCATGTAGGTTTGGATTTTTTTTTTTTTTACCCTTAATAATAAACACCTTCATTTAAAAACTGTATTTTGTGTTTACTTGTGTTATCTTTGTCTAATATTTAAATTTGTTTGATGATCTGAAACATTTAAGTGTGACAAATATACACAAAAATAAGAAATCAGGAAGGGGGCAAACACTTTTTCACACCACTGTATCATTAAACAGTGCACTTCTGACGATAGACCTCCTTTTTCCTGATCAAAAGCGGATTCTCATGGAATGCACTATAATAGTAATGCGCATCAGATTGCACGCCGCTACACATCTTTGAAATGACTCTCCTCCTCCCAGTGCAGAGTGGACGCACTGTCTACTGGTAATTTGATGGCGTGACACAAGGCGTAAAAAACAGACAATGCGCTGACAGAAACTAACAAAAACATTGGCATACGGCAGAAAGTCTGTCTGAAAAGTGCACGGATGACTGTCAAAATAGGACCCTTAGTGTTTTTGTTTTTTTAGTGGGGGGGGGGGGGGTTGAAGCAAAAAATAGATTAAGCCAACATAACTGACCCTTTAAAGGGTTATTGATTGGACTTTTTCCCTACATTTTAGTAGCTCACACACCTCTTAATGAAATGTTCATGACATATTTTGTTCAAATTTTCTTTAATTATTTAATTATTGCAGCAAATTTGTTTTTTATTTTTCCAGCCTTTCTGAAAATGCTTCATTTCAATGCTGTCACTTTAACCTCCTAAAATTCCAGTGTTCCAGCCATGGGACATTTCATATCTTCTACTGCCAAGAAAGAATTTGATTTGCTTTGCATATGTGATTTTTGGGCATTTTTAGGGAAATTGGCCAGAATGCTAAGGGGTTAAGAAATCCCTTACTGCACTCAATTCTGCCCTCCCTCTTACATCACTACCGGTAACATTGGCAGGCTAGTGCTTAACCTTTAGCTCAGATCCTTTGGCTGTATCCTGAGACAAATACAAGTCAAACTGGCCTCTGATGGAGTCGGCCCCCAAAATTAGCCCTGGGATCTTTAATGGCGCAAGCAGAGAATTTCTGTAAAACTGTTAAAAAGACTTTTCTCAGTCACCAACAAATGTAAGAAATATTGTAAGAAATTCTACACTTGAGCCAACAAGGCCGAAGTGGGGTGCAGACCGTGCCAGTTGCCGACCCGACCCATTACCCCTGATCCTGAGCATTTGTCTGAAAGAATGAATGAAATACTGCATCACTGGTTGACAGCGGTAGCTTCAGCTAGCTGCCTTGGATCCTGGTTTGAGAAAATAAAATTTTAACCAAGTTAAAATAACGTCTGGTGTAACTGGTGTGAGATCAACAAGGACTCCAGTAGGGGTGAAAAGAATTTATAGGAAACAGTGATCAAAACCGGCTGGATCTAGGCGGCCTGTCCATCATCTCCTCCTCGCTGAGGCAAGCTGTGTCCCATGGTACAGTGGTCAACTAGGACTGCCTAGCATGCTAGCGCTAACAGTTCATTATAGAATCATAGAAAAAATATAACAAAATAAGCCAGAGTAACATAAGCTATATTATCGACTGTGGATTATTGAACCAGGTGGAAACAGGGATGTCTATAGGGTGACTGAAATCTAAAGAAAATAACAATATTAACCACGCTTGGTGTGAGCTTCCTAGTGTTAGTTCAGGGGCTAATCCTTTAGCTCCCCATCAGCTATGCTGGCCAATAATAGAGAAGCGGGCAGGTATCAAGGACGGCGTTGGGCTGGGTTTACCATTTCTTGATGTAGGTGGAAAAACGCCAGAAAAGTCAAAATGGCTTCATGGAGAGAAAAACAGCAGCTATAAAGGCTGTGTGTTCTTTACGAGAAATGAGTGTTTTGATATTTTTTTTGATAATCACATGACCAGTCCACCTTATTCCTAGCCCCCATGATGCCTTGCGTGAATTATGGGCACAACTTCCGGTACTAATTTAGAAAGTGGGGTTGTCACTGAAACGGGACACTTTTCCTTGTTAAAAAAACAATGACTTCAGCATCACAAGAGCGGGAACACGGCCTTTAGCACCTCAAAAAGAGTAATATAATCATATCACTTCACACGACTATGGAGGAATGAGAAGATGACTTTAAAAAGTGGCCTGGCAGACAGTAGCTCCGTTAGTTAGCTCCGCTGCTAAAATGCTAATGCCGTAAACAAATAAAAGCTCTGAGCTATATCAATGTTTCCACCGCAATAAAGTCAATTGCATTTTGTTAAAATATGTTGGACATTGTGGCGGTTTGGGAAAACCCCCACAACACACAGGGACAGACAGCTCGCTACTCCTGGGTTTTTTCCGCTGCATGCTGTGATCTAATTTGCCATTTATGCATTTCACTGCTGTGAGGTTAATGTGCCATCCATGCATTGTGTTCATGCATCCTGTCTGTGCCTCTCATATGCAAATGCTCATATCGACCCATGTGAATGCTTTGATGTATTGTTGTAGCTGAGTATATAAGCTGTCTGAATTTCATGTTCAACCTCTCAATTCTCACTTCTACAACGGCTGCTGCTGGACACAGACTTTGTGTCCTCCTCCCCTCTTCTCTGAGAGCCGTGGGCTCGCTCCCGGCGTGCACGCACGGTGCCGGGAGAGGAGCTCGTGACGGCGGTATGATTAATAAAACCTGCTTAAAACCTCAGCATCGCTGCCTTATTTTATCATCCGCCGCACTGGTGACCCGACGCTGAAACGAACACGCTGCCAGCGAACGCAACACCCAGCGGTGATTCTCCGACGACAAACGAACGCAGCAGCCTGACTGATCTGCCCTCCCTTCTGCTTCAGGGAGACCTCAACGCGGAGTTTCCAGGCGAAACTCCCCGGAGAACACCCACGACCGGGAAAGCTGAGCAACGTTTCATGGTGAGATCTGCACGCCTAGATCGGCACATCCACGCTGGACCGGCCGCGCTCACAGCTCCTCCACACGAGAGCGCATGCACCTCGTTCCCTCTCCATGACGGCGATCCCCATGGCCGACGGAGCACACGTGGACCTGAACGCACCATGACCGAGCGAGTGACAGAGCGTCTACTTCCCTTCACCGCTCCAACACACTGAGCAGGGATGATTAAGCTCCCTGACCCTGGTTCTCCTCTCCAGCTGGCCCACCCATCACGGAACCCCGGCGCACGCACCGGGGAGTTACGAGGACGGCGCACACCACGCACGGGACAAATACGGCTTTTCTGACCGCCTTCCTTCTGCTGCACACTGGCCCTTCAGGCTTGCTCGTTCACCTGAGGCACGCAGCTTGCTCACTGGATTTTATGGTCTTAGCCAAGGCACACAAGGGAAATTCAGCGGTTTGCGGTTCCCGAGAGCTTTAAGGTTGTGCCCGCACCTAAAGCCAACATGCCAGTCCCTCTGCTCTCATCACAGCCGCCACGCAGCCTCGTCTTTTCTTCATGGCCGCTATTAATCCTTGCAGGACTTAATCGCGGGAGGAGCCAGTGACTAATTTTTCTTCTTGTGGACCTCTGCACGTTCAACGGGACAGCCCTTCGACATCGCGGACCCACAAGCAATTTTTGCGCGGCCCGGACGTTTTCATCGTCTCCGGCCGGCTTTTACTACCCCACCCCCCTCCACCCCCTCCTGCACAGAGCTTTTCCCTGCTCGCTGCCCAAGCTGCACTACCGAGGTCTCGGCCACCTGCCGAGCCCTCTGGGGGGGAGCTGTGGCGGTTTGGGAAAACCCCCACAACACACAGGGACAGACAGCTCGCTACTCCTGGGTTTTTTCCGCTGCATGCTGTGATCTAATCTGCCATTTATGCATTTCACTGCTGTGAGGTTAATGTGCCATCCATGCATTGTGTTCATGCATCCTGTCTGTGCCTCTCATATGCAAATGCTCATATCGACCCATGTGAATGCTTTGATGTATTGTTGTAGCTGAGTATATAAGCTGTCTGAATTTCATGTTCAACCTCTCAATTCTCACTTCTACAACGGCTGCTGCTGGACACAGACTTTGTGTCCTCCTCCCCTCTTCTCTGAGAGCCGTGGGCTCGCTCCCGGTGCGCACGCACGGTGCCGGGAGAGGAGCTCGTGACGGCGGTATGATTAATAAAACCTGCTTAAAACCTCAGCATCGCTGCCTTATTTTATCATCCGCCGCAGACATAATCAAATGTCCCTTAGAGCAGACGTAGAATCTAGTCTGAGCCACAAAGAACCACAACACCGTGCTTGGGTGTTTTAATGTCGGGGTAAATACACACAGCTGCAACTGTTCGTTTTACCCCAAAATTAAAATGCTCATGCTGCTGTCATGCCGTGAATGCTTGTTATTTAACTTAACATGTACAGACATTTTCTGACAATTGTTCAAAATTTTATTGATCTACATTTTGTGATAATTTAAAAACTAATGCATGTGGGACTTCCAGTTGAGCATGCGAGCACGCTCGACGTCGTCCTCGCAGCTCCTGCACAATTTGATATTTAAAAGTACTTTTGCAAACTCCTTCAACAACTATTTTCGTTCCTCCATGACTAAAGACTCCAGGGACTGCTACCATGTCAAAGACAGGTCAAAAAACAAAGGATATGTCATCTTTTTTGACGGCTAACTCCGCAGCTAAGTCAGCTAGCCAACCTACACAGCTTCTCTCCTCTCCTTCAATAGCAGAGTCAACCACTGCTGACTTTCAGGCCACTATTGACAAACTAAAGACGAAAAATCTTGAGTCGCTGGCAAATTTTCAGAAAAAATGTGGGGCAGCTATTTCAGCTCTGCAGCAAGTTGTTGATGAACACAGGAGAAAAATTTGAGACATGGAGGAATCCCTCACTGACACCTGTGATAGTCTCACGGGGCTAGACAAGATGGTGACTCGGCTTACGAAGGAAAATGAGGCAATTAAGAAACAACTGGACTACTTGAGCAACTACACACGAAGAGAGAATCTCCGCATTATTGGCTTACCCGAGTCTGCGGAGTTGCCCGTTCAGCTAACTTTATCAGTGCTCTCCTTCGTGAAGTTTTTGGTCCAGCTGTTTTTGAGAGGCCAGTTGTCATTGACCGCGTCCACCGGACTGCTGCACCCAGACCTTCAGTGGCAGGGGACAGGCCAAGGCCACTTCTGGTCCACATGCACAGCTACAGGGTCCAAGAGCTAATACTGCGTCTCGCCAGCCGCCACAATGGACCGATTTTGTACCAAGGCAAGCGGATCCACTTCTTCCCAGACGTCAGCCTGGAAGTGGCCCGGCTCCGCTCCTCCTTTAACATGGTGAAGCGCAGGCTCCATCAAGCTAACATCTCTTTTCGTCTTTATCACCCTGCTCGTCTGGTTTTCATGTGGAACAATGATCGGGTCAGCTTTACAAGCCCTTCAGAAGCGCTTGTGTTCATTAACGAACATATACCGACTTTGACAACCACGGAGGACTCCGTCAATACTGCAGATGACTGACTCTCAGGTACTGCAGATACTTTTTACACCATAAGTTCAAAGTGTTTTGAGTCTAGAGTTATTGTTAAACGTTAAATGTGTTAAGCTTCAGTGCTCTGATTGTTCGTGTGATTTTATTGCACATTTTATTGTAATGGTGTCCCTCGATAATTATACTAACTGGAATATTGTTAATGTGCTGCCACTTATCACTTGCCACTTATATATGTTTATATTTATATATCTATATATTTATTCCATCTAGCTACAATGCTCCGCACTGTGTTTTTATATATCTACATATTATTCCATCTAGCTACATTGCTCCGCACTGTGTGTGTTTATATACTTGCATATTTATTCCACCTAGCTGCAATGCTCCGTACTGTGGGTGTTTATATATTTACATATTTATTCCATCTAGCTACAATGCTCTGCACTGTGTTCATATATTCATATATTTATTCCATCCAGCTACAATGCTCTGCACTGTGTGTCTGTGTGTGTGTGTATATATATATTTTATAGTAATATGTACATATGTATATTAGCTGCTCTTGCTTGCTTGTTTTTTTTTTTTTTTTTTCTTGCCTTCTGATTGTTGCTCTGAGTGTTGCTATCCCTGTGCTGTTGCAATCCTGGAATTTCCCCGTTGTGGGACTAATAAAGGCTTATCTTATCTTATCTTATCTTATCCCAAATTAATTGGGGTTTAGACTATTTAGAGATTTTTCACCCCGTCTCTTTCTCTAGTTCATAACTATTACAGGCTCGTCTTTGAGGGTGTCCTGGCTTCATTTTTAGCTTTCCACTCCCCATTGTTCTTAATCTTTTTTTTTCCTTTTTTCCCCACATTGTGCTTCTTGTATAATTATTTTGTTTGATCACCAGAATGACTCGTAATCTAATCAGTCAAGTTTTCTTTCCCGATTCTTTTCTTTTTAATTTCTTTATAATTGTCTGTACTTCCTGTTACTGTTCATAGATTTGCATAAGTTTGCATCCTTTTAAAAATAAATATTCAGCAGGATGCTGTTAAGCATACGTTCTACTATGCACAAGCATACAACTACTGTGTTTTACAGGGTGGGTCACCTTCACCTCTGAAGGAGGTGAATGGCTTGGAGGTTCTATTTTTGTTGGGGTTTTTTTCCTCACTTCTTTGAATGTGTGTCTGTCTCGCTCTGTGTGTGTGTGTGTGTGTGTGTGTGTGTGTGTGTGTCTGTTTGTGTGTGTGTGTGTGTGTGCGCGCGCGCCCCCCCCCAGAAAAAAACTAATCCCCAAGCCCCAGTTGTTATTCCTGCTTTTCCCTGGTGAGAGGCAAAAATGTCAATCAGCAACCCTGTAAGTAACCTGTATACAAATTTTATCAGCTGGAATGTTAATGGTCTAAATAATCCTGTGAAAAGAAAACAAGTTCTTGACCATCTTCATTATCTGAATGTGGGCATTGCCTTTCTGCAGGAGACGCACCTTCGCACTCTTGACCACTTTAGGATCAGGAAACAATGGATGGGGCAGCTCTTCCATTCAAACTTCCACTCCAAAAGCAGAGGTACCGCTATCCTCATCCATAAAGATGTTTCTTTTCTCGTCTCCAACTCTATTTTAGACCCTAATGGTCATTACGTTATGGTCTTTGGTACTCTTTATAATACTGCCCTGGCACTTGTTAACATTTATGCTCCGAACTGGGATGATGTCAGTTTTTTTTAACCATCTTTTCAGCTCCATCCCCAATTTTTTTTTCTTGCCTTCTGATTGTTGCTCTGAGTGTTGCTATCCCTGTGCTGTTGCAATCCTGGAATTTCCCCGTTGTGGGACTAATAAAGGCTTATCTTATCTTATCTTAATTTAGACAGACACCACCTAATTCTTGGTGGTGACTTTAACCTAGTTTTAGATCCTAATCTCGACCATTCTTCTAATAAACCCCGTCTCATCTCAAAATCATCCGAAACAATTAAATTATTTATGAATGACCATGAATATGTCGACTCTTGGCATTTTAAATTCCCATCCTCAAAATCCTATTCTTTCTTTTCACCTGTACATAATTCTTTTTCCCGAATAGATTATTGTTTTTATTGACACATTTTTACTTGGCTCAATGAAAGCTTGTGAGTATGAAGGTATTATCTCAGACCACGCACCCCTTAAATTTCAGCTTGCTATACAGGAAAATATGTCATCTAGATCCTGGCGCTTCAATCCTCTTCTTCTTTCAGACCCTAATTTTGTATCTTATTTAACAGACAAAATTGATTTATTTCTTGAAACTAATTCTATTTTGGACACTTCAGCATCTATTCGCTGGGAAGCGTTAAAGGCTTATTTGTGTGGACAGATATTCTCTTTTACTTCTCACACTAATAAGCATCACAAAAGTAAAATTTCTGAGCTCACCTCCTCTATTCTCCACCTGGACCATCAGTATACAATAAGCCCAGCACCGGGGCTCCTTAAAGAAAGGACAATCTTAAAGACTGAATCTTAAAGACCTCTTAACAACTCAACGCGCAGAGGAAACTTTTCTTAAATCTCAGCAAAAAAAATTTGAAGAAGGGGATAAACCTACCAGGCTCTTAGCTCAACAACTTCGCAAAAAAACTGCTCCAAGAATTATTTTGGCAACTAAAACTTCCTCTGGCCCTACTACCTCAGACCATAGGCTTATCAATAATGAGTTTAAAAGTTTTTACTCTAAGTTATATACATCTGATTCTCAATGTGACCCAAATCTATTTACTAACTTTTTTTTAATAATTTGAACATTCCTCAACTTAATCCAGATGATGTTACATCACTTGAAGAAATGGTAACCCCTGAAACAATAAAAACTTCAATCTTATCTTTGCAGAGTGGGAAGACTGTGGGGCCTGATGGCTTCCCAGACGAATTCTAAAAGAAATTTTGTAACAAGCTCGTGCCTCTCCTACACGCAATGTATATGGAGTCATTTCAGGTAAAAGCGCTCCCTCCAACTTTATATCAAGCCACCATTTCACCTTTATTAAAAAAGGATAAAGACCCCCTGTACTGCTCTTCTTATCGACCAATAAGCCTTCTTAATCAGGTCTTTCCTCACCTAATTTTCAATACTACTATTGGGCTGTTAATCTGACTAACATGTCTTTCTGGCTTCTTCCTCCAGATAATATAAACCGTCCCGCATGGGTTAACATCGAGGCCTCACTGTGTCGTCCCTACTCTCCAGCGGCTCTCCTCGGAGCGTCGCTTCCTCTTCCGGTCTCCATTTCCAAAAAGAACGTGGTGGTGTGGCATTCATTGAAGATTTTGTGGCAGTTTAAGTTGACCCTTTCATGTCAGGTCAGACATTGGTTTGCTCGCTACCGGATAACCATGAAAACCGGTACTACCTGTCTCATGGGTCGGGCCGTCGGCGACTCAACCGGCAACCCCGCCCTTCCGAAGGCATGGAGGGTGAAACTGGGCATCCTGGCAGAACTAAAAACAATATCTATCACAGGTCTGTGGTGGACCACTCCCAGTTACACGGGGTGAGACTGGACAGCCTGACAGATAAGCACATCTGTCGCAAGGTCTGCGGTGGACTTTTGCCAGTCAGTGCATCGTGACATGCTCTACACAAAGAGCAGAGATAAACAAACCTATCATCTGGTCAGTCACTGCAACAGATACTGGAGTCAGTTTGTCTTGGCCTGTCCTTGCCACTGATAATACCTCTATCTGCCAAGAATGTGCTGCTAGTCCAGCAAAAGCTAGCGGTACTCAAATACTTGGCAAGCAGTTTCATGAAATGGTCAGTCAGAAAGCAACTCATACTGGCTCGGACGTCGCCCAGGTTAACAAGGTCAGGAGTTCCTGGCAGCGGAAGGTGAAGGACAGAGCTGCGTGGAGGAATCTGATCAGACCTAAATGAAACCATCATTGTTGCCCCGGACAGACTGCTATGATGATGATGATGACCCTTGGTATACATGGCATTTCTCTATTCTCCCCTATTCTGGATAACCCCTTATTCCCTCCTGCCACTCATTCCTCTTTTTTTTTTTTTTAGCTGGGCTGCTAGGAGCATACAGAATCTCAAACACTTGTACATAGATAATACTTTTGTTAGTTTCACCCAACTTGCAGTCAAATTTAACTTGCCGCACAGTCACCTCTTTCAATATCTTCAGATAAGGGAGTTGGTCAGAAAGAAGTTTCCCAATTTCCCACTCTGCCCACCTGAAACTCACCTGGACCATATCATGACCAAGTGCTTGCAGTCTCAGAGGAGGAGGCTCGCTAAAATATATGAATATAGTATTTCAATTAATACACCTTCATTAGCTATCATTAAAGAACACTGGTAAGATGAGCTTGACATTGAGGATGATATTTGGGACACGGTCCTTAAATGTGTATACTCTTCATCAATTTGTGCATGTCACAGTTTGATCCAGTTTAAAGTATTGCATCGTCTCCATTATTCCAAATCTGCCCTAGCGAAAATATATCTGAACACAGACCCCTTGTGTGATAGATGCAAACTAGTGCCTGCGACCCTTTCATATGTTTTGGGGATGTTCTGAGCTAGATCATTTCTAGTCTTCATTCTTTAGTTTGTTCTGCAGAATATTTAAGAAAAATATCTGTCCTTCCCCCCTGACTGCTATTTTTGGTGTACCCCCAACAAACACATCTACAACTCTCCAACAGAATAAGGCTCTTGCTTTTGCATCCTTACTAGCACGATGATTAATATTGTTGAATTGGAAAAACGCTGCCCCGCCCACCCACACTCACCTCATTCGTAATATTATGTCTAATTTGAAAGTGGAAAAGATTCGATGCACTGTAAATGGTGCCCTGCAGGACTTTCACAGCATTTGGGACAGCTTTATAAACTTTGTGAAAGAGCTGGATGTTCTACAATTAGACTGAAGGACATTCAGCAGTCTGTTTACTCTGATGTCCTCTGGCTGACAATATTTCATCTTTGTTCATGCAACTGGTGACCCCCCCCCCCATGTGTGTCCTGTCTTTTGTGGTGTTGATTGTTTTTATGAATGAGTGGTTGTGTTCAGGGGTTGTGTTTTTTGTCATTTTTTTCCCCCTCTGTTTTGTTCAGGGTTTACCAGTGTTTGGGGTGTTGATACATTGTAGATTCTTTGTTTTATATTCAGGCTGTATATTTGTCATATTAATGTATAGTACTAATCTTGTATGTACAGCCAAGAAAATTCAATAAAAATACTTAAAAAATACAAAAAACTAATGCATGCTGAAGCTGCTGTCCATATCATTCCAATGCAGTGCAACGAATGCAAAAAACCCCACCTATTTGATATCTTTCTTAAATCGTTAAGCCTTAGCAAGCAAACTGTTACTATTTTACTATTTTTTCATTTATTATTTTACTTCATGTAGCCTTGCATCTGGTGACATATATAAACGTCAGAACTGTGACATTCATACAAGTGAAAACATACCTGGTGCTGCTGTGTATGTACCACCGATCACACGAACAATCCTTTAGTTTACAGTTAATGATCTACACATTGCTGTTGAAGCCACAGATTTAGCTGTGCGTGTGAGGCACCTCACCCCATGAACAGCAGCAAGTACCAGAATAATGCAAAAGCATTCAAAAATACAAAAATTACAAGTGCTGAAATTATCTGTCACTTGACTGCAAAACACGTATGTGGACTATACATTAAAACTTATTAGAAACACTCTTAAAAACGCTATTTTAAATGCCCCACTACTCCGCTCTTGCTGACTGATTTAACACTACTTCAGCTGAAACCAGAAATTCCACCCATAATTGTTTCTACAGCAGCGCCCTCAGGAATAAGGTGGATAGAAGCATTTCGGATGGCTAAAACCTACAAACACACCATTTTTCAGTCAATGACCCTTTAAGTTTGAAGCTAGTCTCTCAGGTTTAATAATGACAGAGCTTTTCTATCATAAATATGGTGCTCATCTTGTACATTTTCAACTATTTTCATAAAACCCTAGACCTTTTTCACAGAAATCTGAGACCATTTTTGCCATATTAAATATAACATACTGTACTATAATACTATATTTCTTGTAAAGCTGGGAGTTATTTTCTGACATTTGCACATTTTCTCATATATTTGTAACTTTTTTCATGTACAACTACAACACAAAAATCTTCAACCTTTCCTTTATAAGTCTGACTTTTTGTCAAATAATTTGCCCTTTTCTTCAGATCAGTTAGGGACATTTTTTCATGGATTTGTACTTCTAGTAACCTTGTGATTTTTTTTAACATCAAAATCAAAGAGGGCCACTGGTAATAGGCACAAATTGCATTGTTCCACATCTGAATATGCTACGTGGGAATCGATATATTGTTGGACTATTCCTCGAACCTCTCAATGCTTAACTTAGAGCAAGTAGCCTGTGAAAGACTGGATGTTTCCCACAAGTTATTCAGAACATGGGTAACAGCCATTCAATGAATGGATGGGTGGGGTTTTAACTTCTGAGCATATTTAATCAAATAAAATATCCCACAAAAGCATGAGAGCTACATGAGATGGATGGAAGAGAAGTCGTGTTTACTTTCTTCACAAACTGAAATGGGAAAGATCTAAACTGTGAATCCAGCTTCTCACCACAAGCAACATTTTTTTTAAAAAAGAGAGAGCAGAAAAGGGTCTGCATCAAAAGCTTTGAACTTTTACTGCATTGATTTACTCATGATTTTTGTACTGCAGTAAGTTTTATCATCAAAGGCTACAAATGGTGTTACTGAACAGCAGGCATACCTTCAGTTTTCCTCCCTAAAACTAGCAAACATCACCCATGTTGTGTTCAAAGGTGGTTCCCCTGGGAGGAGGCACAACTTCAGGAAGTGGTAGAAAGTGCTGATGAATGGCACACAATGGTGGATTTCCCCCCCCCCCCCCTCGAAATACTGAGGACCAGAATTATCAAAATAAAGTGTTCATATGTGGAATTCTTTGATCATGATTGAATCTTTGAAAAGCATTAAGTTAAATTTCTTTATAATTTGGCAACTTTGTTGGTGGAGTTTAAATGGGCACTGATACTCTAGTACTCATGCTCCCACTGCACAATACAGGAACCTTTTTTGGAGAACTATCACTATAGCTACTGATAAAACACAGTTGACCAACACCAGCATATGACATGGCTCCTCAAATCATCACTGACTGTGGAAACTTAACCAAGGACCTCAAGCAACTTGGATTCTGTACCTCTCTACTCTTCCTCCAGATTCTGGGACCTTGTTTTACAAATGAGAGGATTGGCACCTGATTTGGGGAGCCATGTCATCTGCTGGTTTTGGTCCACTGTGTTTGTATATCAAGTCCAACGTCAATTCAGTCATCTACCAGGAAATTTTAGAGCACTTCATGCTTCCTTCTGCTGAAGCTACGGAATATTGTCAAGAGGAAGATGAGAGACACCAGACCCAACAATGCAGACGAGCTGAAGGCTGCTATCAAAGCAATCTGAGCTTTCATAACACCTCAGCAGTGCCACAGGCTGACTGCCTTCATGCCACATTGTTTTGATGCAGTAATTAATGCAAAAAAGCCCAGACCAAGTACTGAGTGTGTACATGGACATACTTTTCAGTCAGCCTATTTCTATTAAAAATCCATTTTTTAAATTGATCTTATGTAATCTTCTAATTTTTTGATGTCTGCGTGGGTTTATTCCGGGATTTCTCCGGTTTCCTCCCACATGCCAAAAACATGCAAGTTAGGTTAACTGGCATCAAAACTGGGGATTCTAAATTGTCCTTAGGTATGACTGTGAGAGTGAATGGTTGTCTGTCTCTCTGTGTTGGCCCTGCGATGGACTGGCGATCTGTCCAGGGTGTACCCTGCCTCTCGCCCAAAGATGCTGGGATAGGCTCCAGCCCCCCCACGACCCGAAAAGGATTAAGCGGAAGAAGATGAATGAATGAATGAATGAATTTAGGATTTTCATTAGCTGGAAGCCATAATCATTAAAGTTAAAAGAAATAAACATTTGAAATATATTACTCTGTTTGTAATGAATACATAATACGTATATAAGTTTCACTTTTTGAATTGAATTACTGAAATACTTTTCAATGATATTCTAATTTATTTAGATGCACCTGTAGGTGCACGAACACCAGTGGGAACTCGCAGTCTGCTTTTGGGAGGCTGTATGTAGCTGGCGCCCCAGCAGAGGACAGCGGTGGCAGCCAGGGTGAGCACTGGGCCGCTTTACTGTGGTGCTCCGGTGCTCTGCCTGTACTGAGTGGTTGCTTGTCCCCTCTAGTCATTAAATCATTGAACTGTAATTTTTAAAAAATCAGATCTTCAATACTATCATTTTCTGGTCAATTATGCCAGCTTGCAGACTTGTGTGAGTGGTTGCCGTGGTCCTGGAGGAGAGGAAAAGCGACATGTCACCATCCTCGTGGGATCTAGGTGGGGCACACCAGAGGTTATGCTAGACTTTTTTGTTATCTGTCATTTTAACAGACAGACTTGTACAAATTCTGTCATAATCTATAATTATCTGTCATTTTAATTGACTTTAATCAGATCACCGCTGGTGTAATCTGTCAAATAAAAAAAGGTTAGAAAAAAAGGTGGGTTTTTTTAGATTTTTGCAAATTTATTAAAAATAAAAAACTAAGGGGCAGATTTACTAACGTGCTGCATCATTGCAAAACCCTGTTTTGGCATTAAAAACTGTCGAGATTTATTAAAGGGCGTAGGGCAAAATTAGCGGTGAAAAGGCATGGACTATGTTAATTTTGCGCCTGGCCTCATTGCATATGTATTTGTGGGAGTTGTGATGTCAAAGTGCAAATTTGAGGGACGGGAGTATTTAAATGACTGGCGCAAGGTGATTTACTAAGGTTTGCGGTTGTCAGTCTCCTGCTAAATGCACCAGGATTTAACGTCCAAAAAAACCTTGTCTTAATTCATCTGCACCTGACATGATTGCAATTGTTGGTGCCAGGAGGAGACACTTGAGAACCAAGGGGGCATGATAGAAGAGAAGCTTCTCTCTATGCATGACTTCATTTGGCATGACAGAAGAACAGATTATACGAATATCAACAGTCTCACAGAGATCGGTGTTATGCTGAACTGGACATCAGCTGGCAGTTTTTGTTTTTAATTTCATTTCTTTATACTGTATATAGCCTAGTACAAGAATTTGCATCCATAAAATAGGATATAGGAGCCCTTCCTACCTGCAGTGTCAGCCGATAGTGACTTTCTTTTCCCTCTTTTCTGCGGAGGTTCAGATTCGGACTCTGGAGTTGTCCTCAGCTCTCCCTCACTCTTGAAGCAAACTCTTTCACATTGTCAATTTTGTTCGTTTTTGTCCCCCTCTATCCATATTTCTACATTTACAGTATTTCTTTTTGCTGTGCATAAAACGATAATTCAGTTCCCTCTTCTCTCTACTTCTCCCTCCCAGTTCAGGATACACAACATAGGAGGAAAGCAACAATGACATTATTAACAAAAAGAGCACACAGATCCATAGAAACGTCCCCCGAAATTGAAACATTGTAACTCAATGGCATTTATAAAAAGTTGTTCACAAAGTTATTCACATAATAAAACCCCAGAGTCTCCATCAGACTATGATTGTGTCTAGTGTTAATAAAATAAACACGCTGGTCAAATAATCAATTTATTCATGAGTAGTCCTTTTTTAAATTAGATACTTCATTTATACATATTAAACAAAAAAGTCTGCCATGTTAAATGAAAATCAAAATTTTGAAATATAATGAACAAAAATAAACTATTTGAGTGGGGTTTGCGCTTAAACAAAAGCTTAAAAAAAGCTCTATATATATTATGGTCCTCCAACCTGGCTGTGCCTATGTTGATGACCTGGTTCCTCATCAGCTGTGCCTGTGCGCAATTTTGCAGTGGTCTTGGTGGATGGGTGGTCATTATTGAAATGAAGTGTCTGCATCTGCGTTCATAATTTTGCATGTTTAGTAGATCACTGGAAAAAATTGGCCACTCCCTTAGGCGTTCTGTCGAAATTGCGCACTTGCTAATTTGCACTGCCTTAAATCTGCCCCTAAGAAATCACATGTACATAAGTATTCACAGCTTTTGCCATGAAGCTCAACATTGAGCTCAGGTGCATCCTGTTTCCACTGATCATCCTTGAGATGTTTCTACAGCTTAATTGGAGTCCACCTGTCGTAAATTCAGTTGACTGGACATGACTTGGAAAGGCACACACCTGTCTATATAAGGTCCCACAGTTGACAGTGCATGTCAGAACACAAACCAAGCATGAAGTCAAAGGAATTGTCTGAAGACCTCTGAGACAGGATTGTCTCGAGGCACAAATCTGGGGAAGGGTACAGAAAAATTTCTGCTGCTTTGAAGGTCCCAATGAGCACAGTGGCTTCCATCATCCATAAATGGAAGAAGTTCGGACCCACCAGGACTCTTCCTAGAGCTGGCCGGCTGTCTAAACTGAGCGACCAGGGGAGAAGGGCCTTAGTCAAGGACGTGACCAAGAACCCGATGGTCACTCTATCGGAGCTCCAGCATTCCTCTGTGGAGAGAGGAGAACCTTCCAGAAGGACAACCATCTCTGCAGCAATCCACCAATCAGCCCTGTATGGCAGAGTGGCTAGACGGAAGCCACTCCTTAGTAAAAGCTGGCCTGCAGTTTGTCAAAAGGCACCTGAAGGACTCTCAGACCATAAGAAACAAAATACTCTGGTCTGATGAGACAAAGATTGAACTCTTGGCATGAATGCCAGGCGTCATGTTTGGAGGAAACTAGGCATCGCTCATCACCAGGCCAATACCATCCCTACAGTGAAGCATGGTGGTGGCAGCATCATGCTGTGGGGATGTTTTTCAGTGGCAGGAACTGGGAGACTAGTCAGGATAGAGGGAAAGATGAATGTACAGAGACATCCTGAATGAAAACCTGCTCCAGAGCACTCTTGACTTCAGACGGGTTGACGGTTCATCTTTCAGACAACGACCGAAAGCACACAGCCAAGATATCGAAGGAGTGGCTTCAGGACAACTCTGTGAATGTCCATGAGTGGCCCAGCCAGAGCCCAGACTTGAATCCAATTAAACATCTCTGGAGAGATCTGAAAATGGCTGTACACCGACGCTTCCCATCCAACCTGATGGAGCTTGAGAGGTGCTGCAAAGAGGAATGGGCAAAACTACCCAAAGATAGGTGTGCCAAGCTTGTGGCATCATATTCAAAAAGACTTGTGGCTGTAATTGCTGCCAAAGGTGCATCAAGAAAGTATTGACCAAAGGCTGTGAATACTTATGTACATGTGATTTCTTAGTTGTTGTTTTTTTTTAATAAATTTTAAAAAATCTCAAAAAACGTTTTTTCACATTGTAATTATGGGGTATCGTGTGTAGAATTTTGAGGAAAAAAATGAATTGAATCCATTTTGGAATAAGGCTGTAACATCACAAAATATGGAAAAAGTGAAGTGCTGTGAATACTTTCCAGATGCACTGTACGTCCATAAGATAAGATAAGATAAGCCTTTATTAGTCCCACAATGGGGAAATTCCAGGATTGCAACAGCATAGGGACAGCAACACTCAGAGCAACAATCAGAAGGCAAGAAAAAACAACATCTAGTAAACATATGTCCATATTACTATAAATGTATATATATAGACACACAGTACGGAGCATTATGGCTGGTGAATGTGCAGCAGAAAGTCTAAGCTCTCTCTCCGCGGATGCAGCGGGCCAGCTGGAAGTCTTTGGGCATGATGGTGACCCCCTTAGCGAAGAAGAGACCCACCAGGTGGGCCTCGCTGGTCTCCTGCAGAGCCATGACGGCGAAGCTCAGGAAACGCAGGACGGTCTTGAAGTCCTGAGCGATCTCCCTCACCAGGCGCTGGACGGGCAGCTTACGGATGAGCAGCTCCGTGGATTTCTGGTAGCGACGGATCTCTCTCAGAGCCACGGGCCTGTGACGGCGAGGCCTCTTCACTCTGCCGGTGGCCAGAGCGCCTCTCCGAGCAGCCCTGGTGGCTAGCTGTCTCCTGGGGGGCTTCTTCCTCCAGTAGATTTTACGGGCGGTCTGCTTGGTTCTTGCCATTGCTCTTTATTATTCTGTCTTATATTTCTTTCACGCCGCCTAAACTCCAGCCCGGCACCCGCGTCCTTTTCGCTACAGCTCCCGGTATGTCGAGTTTCCCATTAGCACCGGGCGGCGGCCAAGTGCTAGCTAGCACCAGCTCCTCCCCGCTGTAGCGTCTCCCGCTGCAAACCGTGGCTCCGTCCGCCGACCCGGGAGACCCCCGGGGCGGTCCGTGATATATATACAGAGTGAAAGGTGTAGAAAGAAGAAGAAAGATTAAAAAAAAAAGGCTGTTGCAACAGGCAGCCGACTCGTGTGGCGCCGCCGGTCCGGCGGAACCAGGGAAAAAAAAAAAAAAAAAAAAAGTCATATTGGGTGGCTTTAGCCTTTTGACTCTAAAATCATACCAAGGTGAACTTATGTACCAAGTGTGGTGACCCTAGAGTCATTTGTTCTTGAATCAGAGTGGAGATAAGCCCGTGACTTTGACTTTTGGGGACCTTAAGTTCCACCTTTGCCCAAGTTTGGTGATCCTGACCCCTCTTCTCAAGTTACAGCTGTGAACACATGGACAGGCGAACAGACACGCACACAAACAGACTCCACATAGCAAAGAGGTGACCCACACACCACATGGAACGATGGCAATAGGACAACCCATGCCTGTTAGCTGGAGCTGAACCATAAGCAAGCCAGAGCAAAGTCAGATCAATGCCAAATGTGCCACATACTGGCCAAACCTGCCCCACATCTGTTGTTATGTATGAAATAAGCGAGCCGTGAGTCGTCTTATGCAGAGCAACGAACTGAACTTTATTACAGAAGAGTAGGAATATATATACAGAGACCGCAGCCCGCCTGACATCATCACCCTGACACCCGACGACGGCTACGGTAAGCCCCAGGGTTCAAACCCTCCCAAAGTCACACATCACAGGGTGTCTGGGACAAAGTTGGCAATTTACATGTGGGCCATTTGAGGCTCTAATCTGAAGCACCAGAACCATATCATCAGAATCAGAATCAGATTTATTGCCATTGTTCATGTAGTACACAAACTAGGAATTTGTCTCAGTGCCATGCTGCAACATTAAAAACATGATGAGATAAAGAGATAAACTAAAAAACTAAAAGACTAAAAACATGCAATAAGTGTAGAATAATAAGTAATAATAATAATAATATTAATAATAATAATAATAATAATATGGGGTACCACAGTGCAGTCGATAATGCAACAGAAAAACAGTGATGAATGACATGAGTCTGGTTGAGCTGCTGTACATAGTGCACGAGAGTCAATAAGTCACTTAATGTTCAGCAGTCTGATGGCAGAGGGGAAAAAGCTGTTCATGTGCCGGGAGGTTTTAGTCTGAATGGACCGAAGTCTTCTACCTGAGGGGAGGGGGGCAAACAGTACGTGACCAGGGTATGAAGGATCGGCTATGATCTGGCCTGCACGCCTCCGGGTCCTGGAGATGTACAGGTCCTGGAGAGATGGGAGCTTGCAGCCAATCACCTTCTCAGCAGTGCGCACGACGCGCTGCAGCCTTAGTCTGTCCCTGGCAGTGGCTCCTGCGTACCACACGGTTATGGAGGTGGTGAGGATGGACTCGATGATGGCCGTGTAGAACTGCACTAACATCTTGGTGGGTAGCTTGAGCTTCCTCAGCTGCCGCAGAAAGAACATCCTCTGCTGGGCCTTTTTGATGAGGGAGCTGATGGTTGGCTCCCATTTGAGGTCCCGGGTGATGGTGGTGCCCAAGAAGCGGAAGGAATCTGCAATGGTGATGGGAGAGCCTGTGATGGTGAGGGGGGGCAGGGGGGTTGTGACTTTCCTGAAGTCCACAATCATCTCCGCTGTCTTCAGAGCGTTCAGCTGCAGGTTGTTGTGGCTGCACCAGGACACCAGCTGGGCCACCTCTTTCCTGTAGACGGACTCATCGCCGTTGGAGATGAGCCCGATGAGGGTGGTGTCGTCCGCAAACTTGATCAGCTTAACAGACTTAACAGACTTAACTTAACAGATCATCTTCGGAAGTGGCCCACATCTGAATGCTGCCTTTTTGCTATCTGTGACTGAGCTGATTGATATACCCCTGCCCAACTTCGTTAGCTTGGGTAATAAAACATTACCCGTAATTTCATGCAAAAATCCAGATTTTCACATTGTTTTGGATGGCCTATATGTACAACAGAACAAGGCTTTAAGTATTTAAGTCTTGATAAAATTTTAACATATTAAAACAGATTTAGTCTTGCCATAAAGTGAGAAACTGGGAACAGACATTTTTTAACAGTTCACTAGCTACAAGTGGTCCATCCATCCATCACTTATCCGGGGATCTGGGTCACAGAGGCGCAAGTCCAAGCAGAGTAGACTGCTGCCCAGTTTGTACAGCATCATGTTCCCCGTGATCCCTCCTGCAGGTGGTGATCACACTGGAGGGTGGACCCACATGGCTCCTTTGGCCACACTGGGTCTTTGATGTAACTTTTTTCATGAGGATATACTGGACCTCTCTTGGTCTGGCCCTTCACCCAGGACCAGCTTATCTTGGGAGACCCTACCAGGAACAAGTTGCCCCCAACAACATAGCTCCTGGGATCATTAGGGCACACAAATCCCTCCACCACAATAAGGTGGCGATCCACAGATGCATAGATACTTTCTAGTTTTTTGCATTTCTGGTTTGCATTGTTCCCATCTTAGCCAACTACCACAACCTTACTCAACAAGATACAACTTACATAACTGTAAGTGCTATAAAGTGTATAGAATGCCAGTTACTGTACTGAGAGGCATGTAAAATAATACTTAAAAAATCTATAAAAATGGAGGTTAGTCTAATGGATAACCTCTCTGTTCTTAACTCTATCCCAGCTTTGACTGGGTGTTTAGAGTTCACGTGTCATTAAGGATATTATGCTGTTCCCATGTCTGGCATTAGATAGGATCTAATAGGGGTCTAATGGGCTCAAGATCTAAATGACAGCCTGTTCTTAAGAATCAAACACACCACGCATGAGAACCACAAGACGGTGACACGTACACGTACTCTGATACCTGCTGGATAACAAAGGAAAGTGAGAAGGAAGGCAGAGAAAGGAAGGAAGGAAGGAAAGCTGGCAGAGTTGGGCTTTAGGGGATGCAGGGCCTTGGCATGGAAACAAAGGCAAAGGCACAGTCTCATCTGTCATAGTATTAGGGCTTTGTAAACTTAGCAGCGTAAGCACTGTTTGCACGGCTGTCTGATGGTTATGGTCGTTTGATCTGGGAGATTTAACATCTGGTTTGGTTTGCTATTTAAGACGATTTGTCGCTGTAAATTCCTGCAAACTGACAGAGCAACAATTATGTTCATAGTCATGTCGTTGAGTAAATAACAACTCAGATATTAAAGTGCAGCTCTCTGCATAGACAGGCTGCTGTGAGTGTGAGAGAAAGAGAGACTGATAGAGAGCAGGAGAACATGCATGTCTTAATTCCCGGCTGCTGTGGGACAGAGAAATAAATCAGGCCCAGCTGATGTGTGTTTACCTTCTCTAAGCCCCGGGAGGCTTTGGGTAATTGAGCATGAGCAGATCAGCAATAGAAAAACCATTTTGCACCAGGAAGCACACACGCTCTTGTTGCTCACTGACAAATGCAAAAGCCCTTGGAAGTGAGGAGTGCTTAAATGTGCATGCCAATAGAGATAGATGTGTAATTTGTGATTAACCCTGTGGGACTGAATGTGGACAATGTGATGTTGTTACACCTATAAATGTTTCAGATCATGTCACGAGCTGAGCACTGGAGGTTCCACCAGGCTCAGTCTCGTGGCTTTTTTCTCTGTATTTACATATTTGTTGTATTTTGTGCCTTTTGAGTTTCAGTATTCTCCTACTGTTTTCTATTTTTCTGTTTATGTTTCAGTTTTGTTATGCTCATGTTTTGTATCAATTTGTAATTATTTAGCCGTCCACATTTATTGATATTTCATTCCTTGTATTTCGGACTGTTGTGTTCTTTCTTTGGGTTGACAGCTGTCAAGTGGTGTTTCCGGATTGTGCTCCATGTGGGTGTCACTCTGTCAGCTGTCAGCTCTCTCTACTCTCCTCTCACTACTTCGCAGCTGATCCTAATCATCTATCATTGTTGTAGTTCTTATATCCATATCTGCATATGTATAGACACAGGGAGATGTTTTGTGATTGCATGTGTGGAATGACCTCACGTCTCAGAAGAGGACAATAGGTCTGGACCGCCTGCGGAGAACAACAAGGAGATGGAGGCGCGGCGGTGAAGACCTGAAAAGACTTCCTGACCCCCTAGGGTCAGACGAAGGAACCGGAGGACATTGGAAGGAGACATGGGATGATGAGAAGGATATGACAAGGATGTGTGATGTTGGCTATTGTTGTGTGTTGTATAAGTATGGGGGTCTGACTGCGATCAGCCTCTTTCTGCTTTCTGCCTCTGGTGAGACATGTTGAGGAGTTGAAGCCGACATTAAATCTGAATTATAAAATCACTCAGCTTCTTCATTTCTCGCTCCCCACATTGGTGACCAGACGTGAGAATGGATGAAAGGCGTTCTCTCATTGCAGACTCGTCAGAGGCGGCCCAAGCAAGGGCCGTCGCCATCAAACTCCCAGAATTCTGGCAGAACGACCCAAACTCGTGGTTCAAGCAGGCTGAGGCACAGTTCGCGCTCGCAGGGGTGACGGCAGACGAAACCAAGTTCTACCACGTCGTCGCCAGGCTCGACGCCGCCTCAGCACAATGCGTGCGGAGCGTGATACAGCAGCCGCCTGCCAGCAACAAATACGAGGAGCTGAAGGCTACTCTCATCGAGAGCTTCGTGCCCTCGGCCGAGGAAAAGGCCAAGAGACTACTGGCGATATATGGCCAAGGAGGGCGCAGACCGATGGCCCTAATGGAAGACATGCTTCAGCTGAAGGAGGCAGACAACAACAGCTTCCTCTTTCAGCACATCTTCCTCAGCACCCTCCCGGCGCACATGACAGGGACTCTGACCAGCACGCGTTGTTAGACCCAGCAAGATTTCCGCGCGCTAGCCCGGGAAGCACAGAGGCAACTCAACTCCTGCAGCGAGCAGATGGCCACAGCAGCAGCGGCGGACCTCGGTGCGGAAGCCCAGGGCAGCGGGGAGCCGGAGACAGCGGAGCAAATCCCGCCCACCATGGCAGCGACGTGGCCGCGACGCAACAGACGAGACGACCTCTGTTACTACCACCGGCGATTCGCTGAGAGGGCATACAAGTGTGTGCCACCGTGCAGTTTCAAGAGCTCGGGAAACTCCAAAGCCGGGAACCGTTAGCAGCTACGGCTCTCGGCGAGGCCAACAAGCTGCTCTACATCACTGATGAAGGCTCCGGGCGACATTTCCTCATAGACACCGGAGCTCAGGTGAGCTTCATCACCCCGACCTACGCTGACCGAGTGGCTGGACCCTGCGGCAACGGGGCAACGGCGGTGAACGGCTCGAACATCAGCACTTATGGTGAAAGGACCTTGTCTCTGTCCTTACACGGCCACACTTATGAGTGGACTTTTATCATAGCGGCGGTGAGTTTCAACATGTTAGGAGCTGATTTCTTATGTTCACATGGGTTGTTAGTTGATCTTGCAAACAGACGCTTAATCAATGCACTGTCATTTTCTTCGACCATAAACCGCTCACTTTTGCGATGTCTAAAATCTCAGAACCTTGGTCGGGCCGGCAACAAAGGCAGCTGGCCTCAATTTCAGAATTTACCACAGACATTCGGCACGTAGCGGGCAAACTCAACGTGGTGGCAGATTGCCTCTCCCGCGCCGTGACATCGTCAGGGCAAGTGGAGGCAGATCATACTACCACAGCCGCAAGGCCCAAGACCAACACGGAAGCGCACGCGGCCCCAGTTCACGTAGGGATAGATTACGCAGCCATGGCAGCAGAACAGGGTAGTGACGCGGACGTGCGCGCACTCCAGTCTGGACCAACAGGGTTAAGGCTGGAGAGCAGGGGTTTGCGTGACGGTGTGCCCCCCTTAATCTGCGACGTGTCAACCCGGCGACCTCGCCCGGTAGTCCCGGCCGCGTGGCGACGCCGCGTTTTTGACTCGGTTCACTCCCTGGCGCACCCGGGAGTGCGCGCTTCGGTAAAAATGGTGGCGGAAAAGTTTGTTTGGCCGGGCCTGCGCAAGCACGTAAAGGAGTGGGCAAGAACATGCATGTCTTGCCAACGTGCCAAAATTCACAAGCACACAAAAGCTCCTTTAGAACCGTTCCGAATCCCGGCCAGGAGGTTTGGCCATGTGCATGTCGACCTCGTGGGCCCCCTACCGTCCTCGTAGGGGTTCACACATCTTTTAACAATGGTGGACCGAACCACACGTTGGCCAGAAGCGGTCCCGCTGACGTCAACTACGGCCGCAGAGGTGGCTCGCGTTTTTTTAACGACCTGGGTAGCGCGTTTCGGAGTCCCGTCGGACATCACGTCCAATAGTGGCCTCAGTTTGTCTCAGAGCTCTGGTCTGCGATGGCCAGCAGCTTAGGGGCGACAATCCATCGCACTACAGCGTATCACCCCCAGGCTAATGGTTTATGCGAGCGTTTTCATAGGTCTTTGAAGGCGGCCCTCAGAGCGTCACTAACGGATGCAGATTGGGTTAACAAACTACCGTGGGTTTTATTGGGGTTGCGTTCTGCGCCCAAGGAGGATCTAGACGCCTCCCCAGCAGAATTAGTTTTTGCACAACCTCTCAGGCTCCCCGGTGAATTCTTACCAGAACAGCCAGAGCCAGGGCGCCTCCCAGCTCTGAGGCCACTAAGCAGCACGGGAGCGGACATGCTCCCGGGCCCGGTTCATCACACCTTTCCGCAGGTTTTTGTTCCCCAGGCTTTAAAAAATGCCGAGTTCGTTTTTGTTAGGCATGAGGCTTTAAAGCCAACCCTCCGCCCACCATATGATGGTCCATATAGAGTGCTGGAACCTGGAGATAAGCATTTTGTGCTGGATTTGGGGGACAGAAAAGAGACAGTCAGCATTGACAGACTCAAGCCTGCCTTCATGTTGAGTGACGAGCCTGTGCGGGTGGCGAGAGCACCTCGACGTGGTAGACCCCCCAAGGGACACGTCCCAGCCCCCCCGCAGGGATCAAATAACCACTCTTTTCCTCAAGCTGCAGATTCCTTACAAGACAGCACCGCTGGGACGCCGAGGCAGGCGTACAGCAGATTTGGAAGACGGTTGAAACCCAGACGACACACAGACTGATGTGAATGTGACAATGTGTTTTAAGATATGCTGTCGGGGTTATCATAGCAGTTTTAAGGCGGACATGGGGCATAGACTGTACTGTTACTGTTATCACTGTGTTTTTAATGTGATCAACTTGTACAGTTATGCCAGTGATGTCACCATATTCTGTAAATCTTCATATATTGTCCTTTTCTTAGACGTTTGGGGGGGGGCTGTAGTTCATATATCCATATCTGCATATGTATAGACACAGGGAGATGTTTTGTGATTGCATGTGTGGAATGACCTCACGTCTCAGAAGAGGACAATAGGTCTGGACCGCCTGCGGAGAACAACGAGGAGATGGAGGCGCGGCGGTGAAGACCTGAAAAGACTTCCTGACCCCCTAGGGTCAGACGAAGGAACCGGAGGACATTGGAAGGAGACATGGGATGATGAGAAGGATATGACAAGGATGTGTGATGCTGGCTATTGTTGTGTGTTGTATAAGTATGGGGGTCTGACTGCGATCAGCCTCTTTCTGCTTTCTGCCTCTGGTGAGACATGTTGAGGAGTTGAAGCCGACATTAAAACTGAATTATAAAATAACTCAGCTTCTTCATTTCTCGCTCCCCACAATTGTTACCTTTTGCCCACTCATGTGACCCCACACCTGTCATCACTTGAGTTATTTGTTTTGACCTATTTAAGGATTGCATTTTCATTTCATTCTTGCAGCAGTCTTAATGATGATTCTTTCTCCTCACCACCTGAACCCCATCCCCGTTCTGGTGTGTTTTTCCACTACTTGATCTGTAAGTTTACCTTGTACCTGTTTGGGATTTTGTGTTTATGTACTTTTGGAACTTTGTGTTTTTGTTATTAAATTCCACGAACTGCAGTTGGTGCATGGGTCTGTCTTTCTCTTCCCTGAGAGGCAAATCATAATAGATCATCAAACAAATTTTAATATTAGACAAAGATAACCTAAGTAAATACAGTTTTTAGATGATGATTTAATTTATTAAGGTAAAAAAGCTAGCCGAACCTACCTGGCCCTATGTGAAAAAGTAATTGACCCCTAACTGCCCCCTAAACCTAATAATTGGTTGTGCCACCCTTGGTGCCAACAACTGGCAAGGAGTCTTTTACATTGAGGAATTCTGACCCACTCTTCTGTGCAGAATTGTTGAAATTCGGTCACATTGGAGGGCTTCATGAACTGATGGCCGGACATTCTCCTTCAGGATTTTTTGGTCGAGAGCAGAATTCATGGTTCTGTCAATTAGGGTAAGTTGTCCAGGTCCTGAAGCAGCCAAGCAGTCCCAGACCATGATACTACCACCACCATGTTTAACTGTTGATATGATGTTCTTTTTATGAAATTCTGTGTTAGTTTTATGCCAGATAAAACAAGATGCACGTCTTCCAAAAAGTTAAACTTTTGTCTCATCAGTCCCCAGAATATTTTCCCAAAATCTTGATCATCTAGATGTTTTCTGGCAAATGTGAGATGAGTCTTTGTGTTCTTTTTGTCCCAGTTTTTGTCTTGGAACTTTCCCATGGATGCCATTTTCGCCCAGTCTCTTTCTTATTGTTCCATCATGGATCAGTGTCCAAAGTGAGGAAAGTGAGGCCTGCAGTTCTTTAGATGTTGTTCTGAGTTTTTGTTTCTCACCTGATCTTGAATTTCCTTAGATCACACTGGGATGTGTTGCTTTGTGAGATCTTTTAGCCTACTTCAGGTTGTCAGACAGGTTCTATTTAAGTGATTTCTTGATTCAACAAGTCAGGTAGTAATTAGGCTTGGGTGTAGTTACTGAAACTGAACTCAGCTTTCCAAAAAATATGGTTAATCACAGTTAATTCATGATATAACAAAAGGGGCAATTACTTTTTCACATAGGGACAGGTAGGTTTGGATAGTTTTTTTCCTTTAATAAATGAAATCATCATTTGAAAACTGCATTTTGTATTTATTCAGGTTATCAAGCAAGTATTTCTGCATGCCCATAGAAAGCAAGTGTAAGCAAGCATTTCTGCATGCCCGGAGAAAGTTATTGTTACCATAGCAACAGTAACCATGGTGAAATCTGCCTTTGATCTTTGACGTCACCACTCGTTCCGTAATGCCTGCCTTTGATCTTTGATGATGTGTCTGCCTGGCAACAGTAACCATGGTGATGCCTGCCTTTGATCTATGACATTGCAGTAACCATGGTGACTATGACGTCTACAGCTCCCCTAATGACGTTCATTAAAGATTTCCCCTCCTAAACTTCTGCATATCCGGGGAGGCTGAAATTCCAGGATGCACACCCTCATAACCTCAGCAAAGCATGTATAAAATCTGAGGCCAGTCCGACGAACGGTTCGGGAGATACACCTGGAACACACACACAGACGAAGATTTCTTGCATTATAATATGACTAGTGCATACCCGTGCATGCCCGTAGAAACCAAGTATAAGCAAGTGTTTCTGCATGCCCGTAGAAAGCAAGTGTAAGCTAGCATTTCTGCATGCCCGTAGAATGTTTGTTACCATGGCAACAGCAACCATGGTGATGCCTGCCTTTGATCTTTGACATGGTTACCATAACAACAGTAACCATGGTGAAATCTGCCTTTGATCTTTGACGTCACCACTCGTTCAGTGATGCCTGCCTTTGATCTTTGATGATGTGTCTGCCTGGCAACAGTAACCATGGTGATGCCTGCCTTTGATCTATGCCATCACAGTCACCATGGTGACTATTGACTATGATGTCCATAGCTCCCCTATGAACGTTCATTAAAGATTTCCCCTCCTAAACTTCCACATGTCTGAGGAGGCTGAAATTCCGGGATGCACACCCTCGTAACCTCAGCAAAGCACGTATAAAATCTGAGGCCAGTCTGACAAACAGTTCTGGAGATATGCGCAGAACACACACACACACACTCACACACAGACAGACACATACACAGAGATTTCTTGCATTTATAGATAGATGATTTCTGCATGCCCATAGAAAGCAAGTGTAAGCAAGCATTTCTGCATGCCTGTAGAAAGTTACTCTTACCATGGCAACAGTAACCATGGCGATGCCTGCCTTTGATCTTTGACATGGTTACCATAACAACAGTAACCATGGTGAAATCTGCCTTTGATCTTTGACGTCACCACTCGTTCAGTGATGCCTGCCTTTGATCTTTGATGATGTGTCTGCCTGGCAACAGTAACCATGGTGATGCCTGCCTTTGATCTATGCCATCACAGTCACCATGGTGACTATTGACTATGATGTCCATAGCTCCCCTATGAACGTTCATTAAAGATTTCCCCTCCTAAACTTCCACATGTCTGAGGAGGCTGAAATTCCGGGATGCACACCCTCGTAACCTCAGCAAAGCACGTATAAAATCTGAGGCCAGTCTGACAAACAGTTCTGGAGATATGCGCAGAACACACACACACACACTCACACACAGACAGACACATACACAGAGATTTCTTGCATTTATAGATAGATGATTTCTGCATGCCCGTAGAAAGCAAGTGTAAGCAAGCATTTCTGCATGCCTGTAGAAAGTTACTCTTACCATGGCAACAGTAACCATGGCGATGCTTGCCTTTGATCTTTGACATGGTTACCATAACAACAGTAACCATGGTGAAATCTGCCTTTGATCTTTGACGTCACCACTCGTTCAGTGATGCCTGCCTTTGATCTTTGATGATGTGTCTGCCTGGCAACAGTAACCATGGTGATGCCTGCCTTTGATCTATGCCATCACAGTCACCATGGTGACTATTGACTATGATGTCCATAGCTCCCCTATGAACGTTCATTAAAGATTTCCCCTCCTAAACTTCCACATGTCTGAGGAGGCTGAAATTCCGGGATGCACACCCTCGTAACCTCAGCAAAGCACGTATAAAATCTGAGGCCAGTCTGACAAACAGTTCTGGAGATATGCGCAGAACACACACACAAATAAACTAATCTACTACTACTACTACACACACTCACACACAGACAGACACATACACAGAGATTTCTTGCATTTATAGATAGATGATTTCTGCATGCCCGTAGAAAGCAAGTGTAAGCAAGCATTTCTGCATGCCTGTAGAAAGTTACTCTTACCATGGCAACAGTAACCATGGTGATGCCTGCCTTTGATCTTTGACATGTTTACCATGGCAACAGTAATCAGAATCAGAATCAGAATCAGAATCAGGTTTATTGCCATTGTTCATGTAGTACACAAACTAGGAATTTGTCTCGGTACAATGCTGCAACATTAAACATGATAAGATAAGAGAAATAAACTATACATGTAATAAAGTGTAGGATAAGATTAAGTGATAATCATGGTGAAACCTGCCTTTGATCTTTGATGTCACCACTCGTTCATTGATGCCTGTCTTTGATCTCTGATGATGTGTCTGCCTGGCAACAGTAACCATAGTGATGCCTGTCTTTGGGGATGCACACACTCGTAACCTCCGCACAGAATGTATAAAATCTGAGGCCAGACTGACGAATGGTCCGGGAGATACGCACGGAACACACACAGAGACAGCGATTCCTTGCATTATAATATGATGATCTGAAACATTTATAAGTATGACAAATATGCAGAAATATAAGAAATCAGGAAGAGGGCAAATACTTTTTCACAGCACTGTATGTAAAGACAAATTTTAGATGGCACCATAGCCCACTTTAAAGCTCATCTAAATCTTACTACGAGTTGTTAGAGTGACAATAAAACACAGGACAGAAAACAATATGTACTCACAATATACGTATATAAAAATCCAGGGCTATTTTAGGATTTACTGAAAAACAGTTGAGAGATAATATATCAGTTAATCAATGTGAATGAATAGCTCAAGAAATTAATTAAACAATTAAATAACTTATACTTGAGATTTACTTGGTTAATTCCCAAAAAATGAGTAGCACATACTTTGTCAAGTATAGTCACACTCTGTAGTTCATTATTAGTATGTCATAATGATTACTTACTGTTTTAAAAGGGAAGTAATGCTAAAATAATGAGTAACCTAAAAGTAGCTGCTGTGATGTTTGACTGTAAAAACTGACAGTAATAGAAGCTGATGTGTACAGTGATGTGATAAAGTATTTGCCCCCTTCCTGATTTCTCTTTTTTTTGTATGTTTGTCACACTTAAATGTTTCGGATCATCAAACAAATTTAAATATTAGACAACAATAACACAAGTAAACACAAAATGCAGTTTTTAAATGAAGGTGTTTATTATTAAGGATAAAAAAATACAAACCTATATGGCCCTGTGTGGAAAAAGTGATTGGCCCCCTGTTAAAACATAAATTAACTGTGGTTTATCAAATCTTTGGATAGCCAAGTTCAATTTCTCTAGCCACACCCAGTCCTGATTACTGCCATACCTGTTCTCAATCAAGAAATCACTTAAATAGGACCTGCCTGACAAAGTGAAGTAGAGCAAAAGATCCTCAAAAGCTAGATATCATGCTGCAATCCAAAGATATTCAGGAACAAATGAGAAACAAAGTAATTGAGATCTATCAGTCTGGAAAAGGTTATAAAGCCATTTCTAAAGCTTTGGGACTCCAGCAAACCACAGTGAGAGCCATTATCCACAAATGGCGAAAACATGGAACAGTGATGAATCTTCCCAGGAGTGGCCGGCCGACCAAAATTACCTCAAGAGCGCAGCGACTACTCATCCAAGAGGTCAAAAAAGACCCCGCAACAACATCCAAAGAACTGCAGGTCATTTGCCTCAGTTAAGGTCAGTGTTCATGACTCCACCATAAGAAAGAGACTGGGCAAAAATGGCCTGCATGGCAGAGTTCCAAGATGAAAACCACGGCTGAGCAAAAAGAACATAAAGGCTTGTCTTAGTTTTCCCAAAAAACATCTCGATGATCCCCAAGACTTTTGGGAAAATACTCTGTGGACTGACAAGACAAAAGTTGAACTTTCTGGAAGGTGTGTATCCCATCACATCTGGTGTAAAAGTAACACAGCATTTCAGAAAAGGAACATCATACCAACAGTAAAATATGGTGGTGGTAGTAGTAGTAGTAGATTAGTTTATTTGACAGGGACAGTGCAATAAACATAGACAATTAATCAAAGACAATCAATCTGATGTGTTGCACATAGAGTGTATAGCTATTAGCTAATTTGCAACTCTTGTCCCTGGATGGGCTTTAGAAAAAAGAATCAAGATAAAAATATACACAATAACCACATACATCAATGCAGAAAAATTATAAATACACAATTATAAATATTATAAATATTATAAATACACAAATATAACAGCCTGACTCACCTTTAACATAAATATTATAAATACACAAATATAACAGCCTGACTCACATTTAACACATATAACATAACTCACATTTGCCTATTTCAGGCCTTCCTCCCTCCGTCACTCACTATAAACAAACACATTTATTCCTTCCCTTCATTCACTCTCACTTTGCAGACAAATAATTCATACATGAGTACATTCTTGTTTATTTTTCAGCCAGTTTTTAACATTTTTAGTGAATGTTTTAAAGTCCGTTATTATTTTAATTTCATTTGGCATTGTGTTCCAGATGTGACTGCCCTTTATAGAGAAAGCTGTTTGTCCAAATGTGGTTCTGCGGTGGAATATTTTACAGTTATTGTTAACAGAACTCCTGGTGGCTCTGCTGCTGTCCTGTCTTTGGACGAAACCAGCAAGTGGCTCGGGTGCTGATTTATGGAAACATTTGAACGTTAATTTCAGAAGACAGAGGTCAATGAAGCTCTCAAAACTCAATAGGTTGTATTTTTTTAAAACATTACAGTGATGCCACCTAAAGGGGTTTTTGTCCAAGATTTTTAGGGTTTGATTATATAATGAACCTATATGTCTTATTGTGGAAGGGGCTGCTTGAGCCCAGACTGTCAAACAGTATGATATATGAGAAAAAACCATAGAATGCATATACAGTGCAGCTGCTTCGTAAGGTATGTAATATCTAATTAATTTAAAGCAGTTCAGATTTTTTTTTACTGTTTTTGAAATTTTCTTTATATGAAGATTAAATTTGAGTTGAGGATCTAGTACAATGCCAAGGTATTTGAATTCTGTAGCTAAACTGATGTCATGATCATGTATATTAACTTTAAAATGTTGCAGGTTACATTTTTTGATTGAAAAGCACATTGAGACTGTTTTCTGAAGGTTCAGCAATAGATGGTTCTTGAGGAGCCACTCTTGGACATCAACCATACTTGTAGACAGTACATCT
Source organism: Pholidichthys leucotaenia (assembly GCA_020510985.1). Lineage (NCBI taxonomy): Eukaryota > Metazoa > Chordata > Actinopteri > Cichliformes > Pholidichthyidae > Pholidichthys > Pholidichthys leucotaenia. The sequence continues at coordinate 98,377,590 of CM035843.1, forward strand.
GCAGCCTGTGCTGGAGTCTTGGCAGCTGTGTAAATAACTGCATCATCTGCATAAAGTTGGCATGTTGCAGCTGAGCAGTGTAACGGCAAGTCATTAATAAAAATGCTGAAAAGTAAAGGACCAAGAATGGACCCTTGTGGGATACCCATGCGGTTGTTTAAAAATGAGGATTTATCCTGGTGAACTTTTACACACTGTTCTCTATTCTGGAGATAAGATGCAAACCATTCTAATGTATTTGGGGAGAAGTTAAAAGATACCATTTTGGATAAAAGCAAACTGTGGTTTACAGTATCGAAAGCCTTTTTGAGATCTAGAAAAACAGCTCCTACCACATTACCCCTGTCCAAGGACTGTTTGACGTTTTCAATAAGGCAACAATTTGCTGTTTCTGTTGAGTATCCTGGTCTAAAACCAAATTGATGTGGATGAAGAAGTTGACTGTCTTGTAAGTAGTCTATCAGCTGTGTAGCTACAACTTTTTCAAGAACCTTAGATAGGACTGGTAAGATAGAGATTGGGCGGTAATTGCATATATCGTCTTTACTGCCTGATTTATGAACTGGTATGACGACAGCTTTTTTCCAGCCAGATGGAAATGTACTAGACCTAATGGAGAGATTAATGAGATGAGTCAGTGGTTTGATTAATATTTTGCTGTGCATTTTGAGAAAGGAGGTGCTCATATTGTAGATATCACTAGTTTTTGAGTTTGACAGTGTTTTAACAATACCAGCAATTAACTTCTCATTTACCTCATCGATGTGAAAAGTATCTGTTGGGAGTATGGAATTTGTGTTGTTGAGCACATTTGGCAGCACAAAAATTTTTGTTAAGTCTTCCACAGAGCCCACAAAGTGTGAATTAAATTCATTTGCCAAAGTAGCCTTGTCACTGACGATCTTGCCATTGATTCTAAGTTCCTTTACCCCCTTCTGATCGTTTTTTTTATTAGTTAAGTTATTTAAATGCCTCCATAGGGAACTGTTGCTACCCTTTGCATGATCTATCAGTTTATTGTAATAAGATATTTTTGATTTTCGCAGCTCATGTACCACTTTATTTCTTAAACTTTTGTACACAAGGTGATCATTTTGTAGTTTGGAGGTTAGTGATGTTTTCAGTGCATAGTCTCGCCTCTTCATAAGTTTTCTTATTTCATTATTTAACCATGGTAGGCTAATCTTCTGTTGTCTACTTTTAATTTGCTTTGAAAATTTTTCTATAGACTTTGTGATTGTTGCAGTTATAAAATTACAACAATCATCTACTTCACATGTTGCCATGAGCTGCTCCCAATTTTGATTCTCTAAGTAATGTTCAAACTCCTCATTTTTTGATTTGGGGATAATAAAATTTGATTTGTCAATATCGACTCCCCCAAAATACTGTAGTCGCTTTTTAGTAAGTTTCCTGACAGCAAGAACCATGTTATGATCTGAGAGACCAGTTACAAGATTATAGGTTCTGGTTATTCGTTCTGGTTTATTAGTAAATACCATGTCAATAAGTGTTCTGGATTGTTTGGTTATCCTGGTGGGTCCTTTGATGATTTGCTGGTAATTAAATTTAGTCATGAGGCTTTTCAGTTTTTGTTTGTCTTTTTTATCAGACCAGTTGATATTAAAGTCACCATGAATTATTGTTTCTCTGTTCTTCTCAAGTTGTTTAACCAGATCACTTAATTCATTATAAAAGGAAGAGTTGTGTGACGGTGGGTTGTACACTACTGCAATGTTGAAATTCATTACCGGAGAGAGACATACATTAACAGCTAAACATTCAAGTGAAGTATTCAAATCAACCAGTTGACATTTATATTTCTCTTTGATGTAAATTAAAACACCTCCTCCCCTCCCTACCTGCCTGTCTTTTCTAAAACACTGGTAGCCCACAATATCGATCATATTAGTGTCTATGTTACTGTGTAGCCAGCTTTCTGAGAGACAAAGGTTGTCCAGATTTGAGTCCAACAGCAACACCGAAATCTCATCTCTTTTGGGGATTATGCTCCGTATGTTTAAATGACCGCCGAGGATCCCCTTTGGTTTAGCCTTGGTGTCCCAAAGAACTCGTGCATGATTAACAGTTTGGAAAAATAAATGTTGTTTTTGCTTTTGTACAGCTCGGTTTTGTGCTAACCCAGTGGTCTGCTGTTTAATAGTGGCAGGTCCAGGGTTAAGGTGAATATCTCCTGCCAGAAGTAGCAGAACTAACAGAACTTTAACTGTATATCCTCTGCCATATTGTGATTTTTGCTTAACAGCCATGTTTGCCTTAATTTGGAAGTTTTTGCTCAGGGCTTTTAAAGACCACAGAGTGTAGGGTGAGATGTCCAAGCCCAAGTCCATACAGGTAAAACTTTTTAACTTCACCTTTGGTTGAGTTTGTCGGAAAATCCTTCTTGTTGCAGGTCCAGACACACAAAGACAAAACGAAGAGGAAGTAGAGAAGTAGAGAAGGCTTATTAGTGGTGCCCATCAGCCCACTTTTTAATCCGGTGGCAGCCATCTTCAGTTCTTCTTGGAAAGAAGGAAAAGGAAAATCTGTGGATAGTAAAATAAATTCTGCTTATATCGCCAGAATCTGATCCGATCGTCCTCGAATCCAGCTGGGCCTCAGCTAGCCAACTAGCCCCTTCCGTTGCTGGTCTCGTTGCTCATAGTCGCCGTAACTGGTCTCCCGTCCCGCTCCTCCAACCGAGTCTCGTCACACACCGCCGCTGCCACCGAGCTCCGCTGAGGTCACGGTAAATCCTCCGCTAGGCACCGCCACCTACCGTCGTCTGCCTGGGTGAAATCTCTGCTGAGCCCCGTCAACAAATAGCCGCTTGCCTGGTAGTATCTCCGCTGGGCCTCGCAGCTGGGCTTCGATTCAGGCTGGTGTAAGGTGGAATGACTGGCGCCAGCATTAAGCTAACTAGCGTTAGCTTAGCAATCGCTTCGGGTAGTCTCGTCGCACACCGCCGCTGCAGTCACGGTAAGTCCTCCGCTGGGCACCGCCGCCTACCGCCGTCTGCCTGGGTGAAATCTCTGCTGAGCCCCGTCAAACAAATAGCCGCCTGCCTGGTAGTATCCCCGCTGGGCCTCGCAGCTGGGCTTTGATTCAGGCTGGTGTTAGGTGGAATGGCTGGCGCCAGCATTAAGCTAACTAGCGTTAGCTTAGCAATCGCTTCAGGTAGGGCACATCAGTGAATCACAAGGAAGCGCTGGAATCGCTGGTCAGTTTACTCACAGTGGCCGGATAAAAGCGATCAAAGGGGTAATCCACCGGAGGTATATCCGATCGCTGTAGGTAGTTATTTAGAGACTGGCGCCAGCATTAAGCTAACTAGTGTTAGCTTAGCAATCGCTTCAGGTAGCATTAAGCTAACTAGTGTTAGCTGAGCAATCGCTTCAGGAAGGCGCAGGAAGTCGCTGGAGAAAGGCGATTAAAGGGCAATCCAACGGAGGTGGCAATTCAGCCCGTGCGTGTTCGCCACGAGCGCCGATCGCTGCAGGCCAGCCACTTTTAATCTAATTAAAAGTGGCTTTTAATTTAATTAGTGTGATGAAACTTTTAATTTAATTAGTGTGATGATCTGGGGCTGTTTTACTGCTTCAGGACCTGGAAGACTTGTTGTGGTAAATGGAACCATGAATTCTGCTGTCTACCATAAACTCATGAAGGAGAATGTTCGGCCATGACCTCAACCTGAAGTGCACTTGGGTTCTGCAGCAGGACAATGATCCAAAACATACCAGCAAGTCCACCTCTGAATGGCTTAAGAAAAACAAAATGAAGACTGTGGAGTGGCCTAGTCAAAGGCCTGACCTGAATCTGATTGAGATGCTGTGGTATGACCTTAAAAAGGCGGTTCATGCTTGAAAACCCTCCAGTGTGGCTGAATTACAACAATTCTGCAAAGATGAGTGGGTCAAAATTCCTCCTATAAAAGACTCCGCTATAAAAGACTCAATACCAGTTTTCACAAATGGTAAATGGCATTCACTTATATAGCGCTTTTATTCTCATCTCTTGATGACCAAAGCGCTTTACAGATTCTGCTATCCACCCATTCACACACACATTCACACACTGATGGCGGCATGCTACCTAACATGGCGCTTCCAGACCCACCAGGAGCAATTGGGGGTGAAGTGTCTTGCTCAGGGACACAACGGCAGGATATCCGGGGAGAGCGGGATTCGAACTGCCAACCATGCGGTTATTGTACGACCTGCTCTACCTCCTGAGCCACTGCCGCCCCTTGCAATGCTTGATTGCAGTTGTTGCTGCTAACGGTGGCCCAACCAGTTATTAGGTTTAGGGGGCAATCACTTTTTCCACACAGGGCCATGTAGATTTGGATTTTTTTCCCCCTTAATAATAAACACCTTCATTTAAAAACTGCATTTTGTGTTTACTTGTGTTATATTTGTCTGATATTTAAATTTGTTCAGTGATCTGAAACAATTAAGTGTGATAAACATACAAAAAAATGAGAAATCAGGAAGTGGGCAAACACTTTTTCACACCACTGTGTATGTGAAACTTTTTAGTTTTACTTTTTTGAGTTTACTTCAGTAAATTTGTGACTTTTTTTCCAATGCAAATGTTATTTTTGTTTTCACTTATAAATTTGCAACTTTTTCATTTGCCAGTTTGAGATATTTCATCAAATTAGCAAATTATTAATGACGAATTTTTTACTTTTCTCATGAATTTGTTAAATTTGCATCTTTTTGTACATTTGTGACTTGCTTATCACTACATCATAAATCTGCATCTTTCAAATCAACACTGAACTTTATATGTAAATATGTGACTTTAGTTTTGCAAATTTATATTGTTTTTTAAGTCTGTGTCCTGCTTATGGTAAATCTGTGATTCTTTTATCCCCAATAAACTGATGACTTTGCCTTAAATTTACTACATTTTTCCCTCATAAATTAAATTACTACCTCAGCTGTTTTTTTTTGGGGGGGGGGGGTTGAGAAAACTACAGAGCATTCCCGAGTGACTGGACTATAGGCCGCTGCCAAGTTCCACCTGCATTTGCCTGGTGGGCCGACGCCAATTTGAAACCCTGATAGCAAATAATATCTACACATCTGAGTCAGGAATTACTGGTGCGAGCAACGCTTTGTGCTTCTAACTGCACAGTGTTGATAGCATTATTTTCTCTTGCTTGCACAGATTTGTGAACTTTTCAAACAAACCAGGCAAGCTATTCAGGCAGTGCTTTGTTTCATTTGATTTTTCTTGGCTGCAGGTACGCATTTTTGATATGATATGTATGAATCATCCCATATATCTCACAAAAATTAAACTATTCTCACACTTCTGTATAATTAACAGTAAAGCAAGTTTTAAAAAAAACTGTATATAGAGTATTACACCAATGTGCCAAAGAAATGCATCATCTCTCAGTATGCAGTTGTATCTGAATAAATACATGGGTATGCTGTATGTGTGTTTGTTAATCTGTGTGTGTGTGTGTGTGTGTGTGCTGCTATGTCAGAGTGTGCATGTTGATGGCATCCCCGTAGTCGCTGCTCCGGCTCTTGTAACGTACCCATGTAATGGTGTAATGAAAATTCATGATGAGAGCATGTTAACTGCATTAGCCAATCTCCCAAGTTCCAGCACATGAATAAAATGAACAAGGGGAGGGGAAAAAAACAGGGAAACTCATTTTGATGCCTAATTATTTTTGGACTTGACAGCCTGGCAGAGGCCTGGCCTGTGTGTGTGTGTGTGTGTGTGTGTGTGTGCGTGTGTGTTGCTGAGTAGATGCACAGCGGTAAGCAGGGCCCTTCATTATGGGGCCATAATGAGTACATCCACCCCAGATACAACATCCCGGGAACCTTTGTTGCATTGTTTTGTTCCAGCACATTGAGCAACAAATCAACACATTTTACATGGCTCAAGTACCTGCATTTTCTCTCTGTCTCTCTCTCTCTCTCTAAGTAAGTATCAGGGGCATATTTTGCCTTAGATTTTGTTGTTCTGCACATTTTTTCCCCTTTCATTTTGTTTGCATACATATTTTGTGGCAGAGAAATCATCAGCAACAAATTACAGCAGGAAATGTGTATTTTGTAAAAGTGGTACTGTCGAGAATGAAAAAAAGATATGTACTGAACTAATTGGCTGCATTCCTTCATGCTCTAACGGCAGGATCAGGGGGTGCCCTTTTGTTACATGACATTTTTTAAAAATCCTTTATTAATATCATGTCTTATACCTGAGCTATAGCCAGTCCCTGTTTGTATCGTGGTTAAAATAAGGATTTCTCTCATTTAACAAATGATCCTTGTTAGTGGAGTGGGATCATAGTATTACCAGATGTTTCTTTTTCAAATTCTACAAACAAAACAAAAAAATGAACATAATCCCTCTGCTGAGCTTTCTAATACATTCTCTACATTCACTTGACTCATGGTTTCCTACCTTAGATAATCAGCCCCACCTGTATGCCACAAATTGGTGTGTCTGTGTGCATGTCTACATGTGTGTAATCAGCCCTGGGGGACCCGACGGAGTCCTTCCTGCCAATGATGGAGATGCGCTCCAGTGCAACGGAAGCAAAGCAGGATTCCCAAAATCGCAATCTCCCAGGATTAGATGAGCATGGAAAGAGCGAAAGCATCCGGATGTCTTTTATTGGTTTATGATTGCTCTTATCCTAACCACATTAACCCCCTGATTGCTCGAACAGACGTTATTAGACTGCGTCCACTGGAACAGAAAGGAAAAGAGGCAGTCATATCCACTGGCCCATGCAAGAAATTTAAGTCAGAGGATTAAAAAAAATGAGAGAGAGAGAGAGAGAGAGAGAGAGAGAGAGAGAGAGAGACAGTGTAGGAGGAGGAGGAGGAGGAGAGGGAAGTGAAAGGGGGTTCGATCGCCGATTAAAGTGCAATTGTGCAATTTCATTCCTGTTTCAGCACAATGAGGAATGAGATTAAGCTCAATTTGGACCTGTTCAAGAGATCCCCTCACCTCTGTCTGAGGTGCACTGAGCAACACACACACACTCACACACCCACCCGTGGAGCCCCTCACCGTGTCAGCACCCCTCCAGGGAAATCAGGCGTCTGGAGACAGGTCAGCCCTGGCCCATGTATATATTCATGGGCTTAATCTGGCATCATTTCTCTCAGCTGCCGGAAAAAGAAATGTATTTAATTTACACAATCCCCATTTGGCCTGCTCACCACAGAGAAATACACGGGCAAAAGCAGGCCCCGGAGTCGGGGCTTCACCCCTTCTGCATAAACTAGTTTGTAGCCCTGTGTGTGCATATGTAAGTTTGTGCATGTTTACATGTCTATATACTGTGTGTCAGCATGCATAGCAGTGTTTTTGGCTGTGTATTGCAAAGGAGCGGGGGTTAAAAAAAAGGGAAAAAAAAGCATCTTATCATATTCCAGACCTGTACAGTACACCCAAACAGTGGCAGCTGTGCTAGTCAGTTTGAATGGGAGGATGGGAGTTGTACCCAGCAGATGCTGTGTGTGTATTAAACAGATTAATTATTAAAAGATGCTTGACAGATGAAAAGTGGGTCCTCAGGCTATAAAGGAAAATGTTTATTCTTCTGCCATAGAGTGTACTACACTTAGCTTCTGCTCTCAACTTATCCAGCGCCTCAATGAAAAGAGTAAACACTTTTTGTGCTCCGTGTGGATGGAATCACATACATAATAATTTGAAAAGGCCCAGTCGGTTAAAGCTTCAAATCTGAATGTGTGTGTTTAGTGATTGGGGTGAAATATAATTAGGGTGCTACATTTATATATGTACGTGCATATTGTGTATATTCACAGAGTCAGGCAGGCTAAGGCTAGCAAAGCACCAAGCCAACATCTCTGACAAAACCTGATGAATGACATCCTGCTGACGGTTTTTACGTCTCAAATTAGTCATTTTAACACACGCAAAGCTGCCCTTAACTTTTCTAAACGTTACACAAAAAATGTCTTCCAAATCACAACCTTGGTCACAATCATCAGCAGCAGGTTTTTTGACCTTGTGTCTCCCTGGCATAAAATCAGTGCCTGAATAGCACAGCAAATAAATAGCCCAGTTCAATTACCTTAAGTCAGAAGACATCATCTTTGCTGCCTCTTCCACACTCTACCCATGCTGATCCCTCCACTGAACCTTAAAGAAAGGCAGAAAAATATCAAACTGGGTCTAATGAAACATGTCCTGAGTGAAAAACAGCCCCTGCATGGGGTGCTTCCAAATCTGAAAGTTGTCAGGAAAAAATGCCATTGCAGCTTAAGCACCAGATCCAGACATCAGATCACTGCAGTGGTCCCCTTTTAAATGCCCCCTAACTTTAGCTTTAGCTTGATTTGTTTGGTTTGTCACACTGTGCACTGTGCCAAGAAGTATAAGCTGGTTAAAGCATAAAATGAACAAATCAGCCATGTTAATTATGGTCAGAAGATGTTATACACACCCAAGTAATTATATTATGTATTTCAATGCAACTTTTGACCTACTGCAATCCAGAGCATGAATACAATCCGTGCAGCCTCAAGTTGTTGTAAAATAGTATACAGTATACATGAAGTGCAACAATTCAAAACTATATTTAAAAAAAAATTGTGATTCCTGGATTCAAAGAGTTTGAGCACCTCTTTGGATGGGGTACACATAGATTTAAAAACTTAAGATCCATAAAAACTTTCAGAAACTCTATTTTGAGAGTGTCCTCCAACAGAAAAGCCACTACATCAGGGATGTCAAAGATACAGCCCATGTGCCAAAACCAGCCCAACAGATGGTCCAAAACTGGCCCATGGGTTGGAAAGTGTGGAAAAACATAGGAGACGTAGGCTGCCATTTTTCAATAGAGTAAGGGTAGCAGACGCAACACAAAACAAAACTGAGACTCAGTCTAAACAGCAGATGGCAGCAATGTGCATGCCCTACTGGACATGACTTTTATGTATTTTTTTGTATAAATGTTATACATTTATAACTTTTTTCCTTAATAGCTCAAACTTTAGTTTGTATGGTGTGGCGAGTCAGTTCAGGTGGTTAAGATTGATAACTGAATAAGTGAAGCATAATGCTTGAAATTGTGCTTGTTTGTTGCTCATAATGTGTTTTGTAAAATAATGGCTCATTAAATGTAAACATTTCATAAGGTACTTGTACTTCCTGAAGTAAAACAAACAAATTTGGAGTTGTCGTTATGCTATTATTGTACTGGTCTGTCCCACTTGAGATTAAATCGGGCATTAAATCATGTGGGCCCTGAACTAAAACGAGTTTGACGCCCCTGCTCAAAAATGCTATCAAATGTGGTGACATCACTGTCTTTGACATAGTACATTCATACTGTTAGGTTAGGAACTTACAATCTATTTTTACCTATTAGATGGAGGTCTTCTGGTCTAGTTCACAATTAAAATGATTTTGCTTTCTTAACAGTCAGATACAATAACAAGTATAAAAAAAAAAACTATAACATCTTTTTTTTTTCTTCCTTTTTTTGCGGTTGAGTCACCTCGGGAGCAAGTATTCCTTTCTTGGCTTATACAGGACAGGGATCGTCACTCCTCTCTTCCCGCCTTTCCCCATTCTATTATGCTGAGCACCGTGCTAGAGAACGGAAAGTACCATTTTTGCATGGTCTTTGGTATAACCCGGCTGGGACTTGAACCCCAGCCTCCTGGGTGTGGGGCAGATGCTCTACCAACTGAGCCACCACTCCGGTACATCACATCATTAAATCATAAAAATATGACAACTGGCGGCTCCAGGCAATAATAATGTGTTGTTTTGATTTTTTTTTTTTTGCTGGTGTTCTTAGTCTTGCATAGCACTGATGAGTAAAATAAGACAGCCATTGACATCATTCTTATTCGTATATAATTTTCCTTTGTTTTCATTCAGTTTAGTGCAAAATAATCAAGGAACTAGATGGCAAACATCCCTTTTCAGGACAGTTTTGAGCAGCATAGATTTGGCTTCCTTATTTCAGACATCAAGAGTGCAACACATTGAAAGCAGGCCCCAGGAGAAGGCAAAGAGATGGGGGGGGGGGGTGTTTGCAGTTAGGCACATCTGTCTGTAGCACAGGGAGGAGGGAGAATGAGATGCCACCTGCTTGTTCCATTTCCCCAGTTCTTGGCTCCATATAAATAGGTGACAAATTATTCAGTCTTGGATGTGAGGATCCAAGCCCATTCTGAAGGTGGAGGCCAGAGGAAAATGGACCAGTTACCCTCCCAGCATCCCTAAAAGATGCTCTCACTCTGATACAGCTTACACATGTATAATATATAGCATCCAGAAAGGAATAGATTCTATGTCCCATCCCCCACACTACACATATACATACACACACACACACACACACACACACACACACACACACAGACACGGGTTGCTGGACCCCCTGTTGCCTCATCTGTCAGCCCCTGCAACCAAACACTCACAAACCAACAGGATGCACACACACACACACACACACACACACACACACACACACACAGAGTCCCAAGGGAGAGGGTCTCAGATGCAGATCATCAGTATTAGTGGGCGGCTGAGGGATTAGCATCCCCCTGCAGTGACCTACAGGTGTAGCCCTGGGTTAGAGCAGACACTTATCTACCGGAGCATTGCTGGGGCCTGACCCCCCCCCCCCCCCACCAGACCCCCCGGCCCTCACCAAACACACCTCACAGGAGCACAGACAGGAGGATGGGGGGCTCATTACAGTGTGTGTGTGTGGGGGGGGGGGCGGGGTACCACAGCCAATCCAATAAGGTAGAGTCTTCAAAGTCAGAGGAGTAATGTTTTAAGAATATGCAGCACATTTTGCAACAACTTGCAGGTAGTACAAAATTTATAAATGTCTCATATCAGACATAATGTCTTGTATATCAGTTATAAGCCAAAATCACACAGATTATTGGGTTACCAGTTCAAAAATAAGCCCAAATCATGTTTATTTGGTTGTAGTTAAATAACCTGCTATTGTTTTTCACTTGATTATTGACCAAGAAAATATAAAGATTATCAAATTGTTCATAAAACGTTTTGAGCAATGTTTGCAGATTACGATGATAATGATTATATTCTTTTCTTTTCTGGAACCAAGCTTGTAAAAAAACTATGGGTGAAAAGTGATCTTCATCTCTTATTTTACTACCTTGCCAGCAGATAATGGTGTAGATATAGGAATTGGATAGTAAGGAAGGAATAGTGTTTCAGTGTTTCCCCTACCATTGTATAATGACCCCCATCCCCCCAACCACCGCCACCAGACCAACAACCACACATGTACATTTGGTTCAGAATAAAAACTTTATTGCCTCATTCTCAACGTTGCTGCTTATTTATCAATTTATCAAAAGTGCACACAAATTGGCACATATCTGGGTATAAAAATGATCGCTAGATAAGTTCCATGTGGTATTTATGAAACGGTACGCATCAATCTCAGCTGCTGACCAATCCAGAGGCTGGAAACAATCGGCATTTAACTACCGCACCCCTGCCTCACCCCCAGTGTAAGACCGCAAAAGGTGAAGGTTTTTCAAAGGGGAAATTGGCATTACCATAAGACGAGTGAAAAATAATAAAGCAGTGTTTAGTGACAACCTCAAAAGTGGCATCGAAGGCAAGAGATACATCTGGAAGGAGATCAGTGCTGCATCAACAGGCCAGCTGAACTCCAGCTAGGGTTTATAATTTAAATCTGAACCGCCACAAGGGCTGGGAATCATCAGTAATTTACAGAATCGATTCTATTCTGATTCTTGAGGTTCTGAAAACATTCGATTCTGATCCAATATCAATTCATTCAGGGAAATTACCATTACCATACTTGCATAAGGGGAAAAAATCTCACAAACGGTATTTCCATGGTATTTAACCTCCGCTTTGCGCGTCCTGACTGCGGCTTTCGTGTTGTTGAGCTCTTTGCCGTCTTTGCAGTTCTTGAATCCGAGGTGCTGTCTGCCTTCAGGTTTGGCAGTGCTGAGACACAGTGCGCAACCATGATGATTCGCACTGAGTCGCAGCTGAACTCTCACGTGAATGCGGAATCACACGAGAGTTCAGCCAGCCCAGAGACTTCTAGAAAGTTTCACACATGTAAATAGTATTATAATAAAAGATTTTGTGAATCAATATCGGCTCATTCAATCGTGAAACGAATCAGTGATGTAAATTGTGTAGCCCAAGGTTATACTGCCCATAAAATCACAACTCTTTATACAGAAAACAAAATAGTGAAAGCTTTTCTGACATTTGTGGTAAGAAATTTACTGTTTTAATTGCTGTTTTAACAGTCCTGCGACAGCCCCACAGGATGGATTTTGTTTCTTCTCCTTTCACACCACTTTAATTATTGACAGTTGTCAGGTTGTGAACAGGATTTTCAACAGATTTGACCGCCAAAAAATGCATCTGGAATGGATTATTTTAATATAAACAGCATCATAGAGGAAGCTGGCCTTTGGCGGCATAGAATGATGCAGGCACGGACAAACATTTAAATAGCTTTAATTGTTTGTGCCTACTGATGTTTATTGTAAAATGCTGGTCTTTTTTTTGTTTTCCCTTGTGCGTTTTCGTTGTCATATCCCAGCAAGTTATCACATTTTTGATTTAGCACAAGAGAAAAAGATGGTTTGATAAACAGACAAAGTTAAAACAATGTGTAGATGGAAATAGACAAGCAAAAGGGCCTTTGGTGGTTGACGCTCATATTTTGTTCGCTGTAATATCATTTGAACCTGGCTTGTGTTGTTGCCTCCCGTCGGACTCGCCTCGTTCTGTTGACATTTTGCTGTTATTTGTACACTGCAAAGCGGTCCATTTTCCCCGCATCAAAAGTGCTTTTACACGCCTGTGTCAGGATGTCTTTGGTGCTTACCTTCAGCTCCTGTCAGACAGCGAGAGCAGGGGCCTGTGCTCAGGAGCAGAGGGGGGAAGGCTGCTTTGTGCCCTAAGCGTTTTTTAGTGAAGGCGAGAACTGGCTCAAAGGCTGTCAGCGCACATGCAAACACACATCAATACATGTATATACACAGACACACACACACACACACCAAACAAGCAATGTTTCTGCTCTCAGCTGCACTCCCAGTAAGAAATAAGTGTTTGAAATGAACTCTGACTCATAAAGTGCACACACAAACACGCGGGCATGCGAGCTATGCTCATTACACAGGTATTTCACCCGTGTTCTTCTTTCTCAAAGGCAATAGAAACATGAGGGAGGTGAACATGGACCTGCGCAAAGGATGTAGAGTTAGGACTCAGGACGTGACAAAAGAAAATAACCCACAGCGTGAAGCGACGCATCTGCACCGAGAGCAGTGTGGCAAATGACATCGCCCGTTCTTTCTAAAACCACAATTACGAAAAGCTGTTCACGCGTCTTCCCGCCTCGCACAGAATGTCTGACAGATGGGAAACGCAATCTGGTGCTCCGAATAGCATTTTTTAGTTTGGGGCTGTTACTGTGGAGAGAACAACAGGGTCAAACTTAAACTGTGAACTCTGTAAACACAGGGAATGTGTTTCATTAGAGGGACTTTTGAAAGGTTGTAACCTCAGACCTGCTCATATCAACTATTTGTTATTATAACAGCAAAGCTCTAAAATGTTCTCTCGTTTGTCGTGGCTCCAAACATAATTAGTGTTTGATGTGTCACAGTTTAGAGGCCAAGATTTTTTAAAGGCGGCCCAAACCCATGGTAGGGTAGTTCGTGGATGAACATACTAAGTTGAGGTTTCTTCTGTAGTAATTTATTGGGCTGTTTGTGTAATTTTATATTAGTAATTCAATTCAGTTTCATCCTCTTAAAGAAGTACTGCAGGAAGGGCAATTCAAAATGTGAAAAAAATTTGCAGTTGGAGTCAGACACCATTCAGTTTCAGTTCTACAGTATCTATCAGAAAACCTGGCAATGACTTAAATCAGGGTTTTTGAACTGGGGTTCCCTAGGACGATCAGGTTTCCGTGGGAAATTTTCTAATTTCTCTTCTTCATTGGTCCAAGAAATTGAAAATAATTTGCCTTTGCTGCATGGGTGCCTACAGAACAGATGCACAACAACAGCAAATTATTTGCAATTTTTTCAATCGATTAAGAAGAGAAGTTAGAAAATCGCTGTGATGTGATTATGTGATCTGATCAGTAGGTGATTTTTTTTTTTTTACAAGGGGAGAGGTGGGGAGGGGGCAGCGCGGTGGCGGAGTGGTTAGCACTGCGGCAGCACAGCAACTCACCCTTGGCCAGAGGATCCTTGGTTCGATCCCAGCCCCCGACCAACAGTGATCTGTGTGGAGTTTGCATGTTCTCCCCGTGTCTGCGTGGGTTTACTCCGGGATTTGTCCGGTTTCCTCCCACATGCCAAAAACATGCAAGTTAGGTTAATTGGCATCAAACTAGGGATTCTAAATTGTCCTTAGGTATGACTGAGAGTGAATGGCTGTCTGTCTCTCTGTGTTGGCCCTGCGATGGACTGGCGATCTGTCCTGGGTGTACCCTGCTTCTCGCCCAAAGATGCTGGGATAGGCTCCAGCCCCCCCGCGACCTGAAAAGGATTAAGCGTTAGAAGATGGATGGATGGGTGGTGGGGAGGGATGTTGGAGAGTTGTCACCTACTGTATATAGCAGAAGCGAGATGCTATTAATCAGTCAGTTACAGCCGTGGACAAAATTGTTGGTACCCCTCTGTTAATGAAAGAAAAACCCACAATGGTCACAGAAATAACTTGAATCTGACAAAAGTGGTAATAAATAAAAATTCTATGAAAATTAACCATTGAAAATCAGACAGTGCTTTTGAATTGTGGTTCAACAGAATTATTTTAAAAAACAAACTCATGAAACAGGCCTGGACAAAAATGATGGTACCCTTAACTTAATATTTTGTTGCACAACCTTTTGAGGCAATCACTGCAATCAAACAATTTCTGTAACTGTCAATGAGACTTCTGCACCTCTCAGCAGGTATTTTGGCCCACTCCTCATGAGCAAACTGCTCCAGTTGTCTCAGGTTTGAAGGGTGCCTTCTCCAGACGGCATGTTTCAGCTCCTTCCACAGATGTTCAATAGGATTTAGATCAGGGCTCATAGAAGGCCACTTTAGAATAGTCCAATGTTTCGCTCTTAGCCATTCTCTGGTGTTTTTAGCTGTGTGTTTTGGGTCATTATCCTGTTGCAAGGCCCATGACCTGCGACTGAGACCAAGCTGTCTGACACTGGGCAGCACATTTCTCTCTAGAATACCTTGATAGTCTTGAGATTTCATTGTACCCTGCACAGATTCAAGACACCCTGTGCCAGATGGAGCAAAGCAGCCCCACAACATAACAGAACCTCCTCCATCTTTCACAGTAGGGACAGTGTTCTTTTCTTGGTATGCTTCATTTTTGCGTCTGTGAACATAGAGCTGATGTGCCTTGCCAAAAAGTTCCAGTTTTGTCTCGTCTGCCCAAAGGACATTCTCCCAGAAGCTTTGTGGCTTGTCAACATGCAGTTTGTCAAATTCCAGTCTGGCTTTTTTATGATTTGTTTTCAACAGTGGTGTCCTCCTTGGTCATCTCCCATGAAGTCCACTTTGGCTCAAGCAACAACGGATGGTGCGATCTGACACTGATGTACCTTGACCTTGGAGTTCACCTTGAATGTTGTTCTGGGCTCTTTTGTTACCATTGGTATTATCCGTCTCCTCCTGCGGCCATGTCCAGGGAGGTTGGCTACAGTCCCATGGATCTTAATTTTCTGAATAATATGTGCAACTGTAGTCACAGGAACATCAAGCTGCTTGGAGATGGTAGCCTTTATCTTTAACATGCTTGTCTCTAATTTTCTTTCTAATCTCCTGAGACAACTCTCTCCTTTGCTTCCTCTGGTCCATGTTTAGTGTGGTACACACCATGTCACCAAACAGCACAGTGACTACTTGTCACCCTTTAAATAGGCCGACTGACTGATTACAAGTTTGTAGACACCTGTGATGTTAATTAGAGGACACATCTTGGTTGAACATGTCCTTATGGTCACATTATTTTCAATCTTTTCTAGGGGTACCATCATTTTTGTCCAGGCCTGTTTCATGAGTTTGTTTTTTAAAGTAATTCTGTTGAACCACAATTCAAAAGCATTGTCTGATTTTCATTGGTTAATTTTCATACAATTTTTATTTATTACCACATTTGTCAGATTCAAGTTATTTCTGTGACCATTGTGGGTTTTTCTTTCATTAACAGAGGGGTACCAACAATTTTGTCCACGGCTGTAAGTTCAAAGTGGCAAGAATAAAGATCAAAAATATAAGTGATGCTTCTTTACAATTAAAGTCACAAATTTGTCATAAGCAAGTCCAAGAAAAAAAGGTTATAAATTCATGAGAGGAAAAACAAATGGAGGGAAAAACATAATTCCAAGAAAAGTCAGAAATTTACAAGAATAGTTACAAATTCACATGAAAAAGTTGCAATCTTACAAGAAAAGAGCTGCACGTTTACAACAGATGCAAATTTACACAAAAAACCCTCACTTATTAATGCTGGTTAATTTATTGTTATATTAATGCTTTTATTGTCCTTGTAAACACCACAGTAAACTTTAAAGTTTCACAATAAATTTAGTACTTTTTTCCTATAAACCTGTCACCTTTGTGATATTTTTAAAAACTTGTTTCCACACAAACTTTTTTTAATGAATTCAGAGCTTTTTCTGTTATATTTCAACATTTGTAACTATACTCGCCAATAGGTGACATTTTCCCCTTAAAACATTTGTCAACACTTTGAAAATGTTTTTTTTTTGTTTTTTTTTTCCTTGTAGACCAGTAGAAAAACTATTGGAGCATAAAAGTAATTTCCCTTGTTTTTCTTATTTATTTCCCTCGTTTCTACAAGACTCTCATGATCATGTGACCCACATAACAGACTTAAACTTTCATTAGCATATTAATAAAACAACACAGAAATCAACACATATGGTACGCAGAATCATAGAAAGGTAACTGCTCTATAAATGTTACAAAAAAATGGAACACTAACAAAAAAAAAAAAATCATAGTTCAACTTCCAGTGCTATCAGTTAAGTACAGTAAAATTAGTGCTACTTTCCTAACTTTCCTCTTTTTTTTTCCAAGTATTTAGGAGTGCCCTTTTTTTGGTTGAGCACCTGACTCCCGAAATGCCTGTGTACGCCACTGTCTGCCGGCCCAATTTACTACACACAAGATTCAAACGGCAGATTGGCACTGATGAAGAAAAGCTGTGTGACAATCCACGTTCAGGGTTCAGGCCTGCACCTATCTATGGCAAGCTAAAAAGGACAAAAATCATATCTTATAAAGACATGAAATTTAAGGTCTAATGGGTGCATGTCATGGTATGTGGTGTTCAGTTTCTTAAGAAAAGTTATTATGCCTCAGTGAAACAGAGGCATACAGTAATCAGTTAGTGTGTCTGATTGTGGCTGTGTGTATCTGTCCGTCTGTCTGTCTGCCTCTCTGTTTCAGCTCGCCCAATCAAAATTAAGTGAAACTAAAGGCATGTATTATTGTATCACCATATTTTCTTGACTTTTAATTTGCCAGAATTTTGAAATAAACACTTTGTTTTGAAATAAACACAAGTTTAACTTACCATTTCTGTCAATGACGCAGCAAAAACAGGTATTGTAATAACCATCCTGGGCCAGTAGAGGTCGGGGTGCCACTCTTTTACAACCGCCCATGCTACCATGCCACAGGCACCGAGGCACAGCACCTTGGTGCTTTCATCGAAATACAGTGTTTCAAAACCAGCTGAAATATTCTGGGGGGGAAAGCAGTTTGGTTATTTTTACAGCTCTCGCTTTTTTAGTACATTCACACAGAACCAGTCACATTATTGCAAAGTGGCTCATTTTGGCTTGTTTTCAGAATTTATTTTGTTGAACTCATGTATTTGGGAAGTTTGGCCTTTGCGTTTCATTTTCTAAACCACACACAATTTGTCAGGGCTGAAACTTGGCTTGACTGGCAGCCCAGACTGACAAACCATTACAATCTATATAGTATTAAAAAAAAAAAAATCCCTTGAAGGCACATTTAGAATGGATAAAAAGTGTGCATTTAATTTGTACTTAATCAGAGGTTCATCCTCATACAATTAACAGTGATTGACTATATGAATTGACTGGCAGCACTCCTTAAACCATATTCAAAAACCAGGAAAAGAACTTTTTATTTTTTTGTGTTTGTGCACACTTAACATTTGCTCCAAATCTTTGTTGAATTAGAGGATGCAGGACATCTTTCATCTGAAACCTTAATCTAGTTGATTGGGCTTCTTTGTTTTTGTCCAATTTAAAATAAAAGACTCCAGAATAAATTGTTTAAGATTATATTTTCCAGCAAGGATTTTCAAAGTTGCATATACATAAATATTACCAGGGCAGACACATGCGCAATTCCATATTTCAGCCCGGCTGAATATTCTAAAGAGGTCATTGATTGCACTTTTTCCACATTTTAACAGCTCACATATGTCTTGTGAAATGTTTGTGATATATTTTAATAAAAAAAATTTGGTAATTATTTAATTATTGCAGCAAAACTCATCTTTTGTGGCTGTTCTGAAAACAGCTGGTTTCAGTGCATGTCTCTTTAAATCTCTAAGATCGATTTTAACTCACCTTCCCTCTTACATTATTATTCCTAACATTAGCTGGCTAAATCCTAGCTCAGAGTCAACTAATGTAAATTTGTCTTAAAGAATTAATGAAATAATGCATCCATCACTGATGGGCAGGGGTATGTGGTTTCAGTGGTCAATGGAGTACAATAAACCTAGAAACATATGTGAATGAGCCAAGACTAGTGGCAAAACTGCTAGCTTCAGCTAGCCGCCTTGGTGGTGCTAACAATGTAGCATCACGGCAAAAATACAATAAAATGAGCCAGAATGACGCGAGATATACTATCAACTGTGCATCAGTGAGCCAGGTGGAAACTTTGATGTCTGTTAGGGTGACTGAAATCTACACAAAAAAATATATCGGAGTGGTGGCTCAGTTGGTAGAGCACACCCGGGAGGCAGGGGTTCAAATCCTGGCCGGGTCATGCCGAAGGCCATATAAAAGTGGAACTTCCTGCCATCCAGCTTGGTGCTCAGCAATAATGGAATGAAGAAGGGAAATCTGTGGCGGCGCCTTGCAAGGCAGCGACCCTCTGATTCTACACTTGGGGTGTGTGTGATTAACACTGTAGATAGGTAAAACACAATTTCGTTCTACTGTACACGATTGGTTGTATGGTTGAATGACAATAAAGGGTGATTTAATTTAATTTGATTTTATATATATATATATATATATATATATATATATATATATATATATATATAAAGTATATATACTGTATATACTGTATATTGTGGTGACCCAGCACAATGCAGATTGACTCTTATTCACACTCAGCGGGGCTGGAGGAAACGGAAGACAATTAGCATACAGAGGACAATACACAGACAGACAAAGAGCCACAGGAAGCAGTCAGACGGGACTGTATGCATGCGTCCTCGAGCCAACCAATGTCATGCTAATCATGTGTATTGACTGTGATGCTAATGTGTCAGGCATTCTCTCTTCCTGTACCACTGCATAAAAGAGCTTGTGTGACATGTCTCAATAGCACAGTAGCTCAGAGCTACGATGTGTGTCTCATTTTGATGGAGGAAATAAAACTCTGCAATCTTCCAGCTCGTCGCATCTCGCCTGATCCTATTCCTCCACAATATACTGTATATATAAAATCTGAGCCTTAAAATGAAGCTAAAACAGCAGAGTTGGAAGAATAAACTGACCTGTTAACATTATTCATTCATTCATTCATCTTCTTCCGCTTAATCCTGCTCGGGTCGCGGGGGGGCTGGAGCCTATCCCAGCATCTTTGGGCGAGAGGCAGGGTACACCCTGGACAGATCGCCAGTCCATCACAGGGCAACACAGAGAGACAGACAACCATTCACTCTCACAGTCAAACCTAAGGACAATTTAGAATCCCCAGTTTTGACGCGAATTAACCTAACTTGCATGTTTTTGGCATGTGAGAGGAAACCAGAGGAATCCCGGAGTAAACCCACGCAGACACGGGGAGAACATGCAAACTCCACACAGATCACTGTTGGTCGGGGGCTGGGATCGAACCCAGGATCCCCCGGCCAAGGGTGAGTTGCTGTGCTGCCGCAGTGCTAACCACTCCGCCACCGCAACATTATTAAAAGGATTTTTTTTTTTTAATCTTAAAAAGTCTGAGATTTTTAAAAACTTTAATAAGTTTTTAACTTACTGTATTTACAAACTTGTCTTGAAAAGTTGTGGGGAAGGTTTTTACTTGAATTTTGTTTTGTAAACACTTGCCTGTTATTTATTGCATTTGTACAGCACAGTGACTTTGTAACAGGGAAAGAGAATGCTCCTGATGGAGAGACAAGGCTTAACTTTTTTATTCTTAAATTGTGGTTTAATGGGGTTTTTTTTTAATTGATTATTTTCTAAAAACATCTATTTTTGAAAGAGTTGCGGTGGTACAGGAGAGGGAAGGACACACTGCAAACTGCAGGACCAAAAAGATGTGAGAAGTCATGGGTATTGGGTTCCCCTTTGTGTCTGTTTTATTTGACCAGTGTAACTTCTACTGCTGCTGTTGTTCTTCCCAAACCTCAGAATGTCCTTTGGTTAGTGCTGTAAGCAGCATGACTGCTGGACACTGCAGTTTTATCTGAATATGAATTATATATATATTATATATATAAATGCAAGTTTCCTAGTACCACTGTTAGCACTTAAGTAGGGATGCACGATATATATTGGCACACTAACGGTATCAGCCGATAAAGCATTTAAAATTGTCTATTGGCAAAAAATAATATTTACAGCCAATAGAATATTACAGTAGACAGTTTCGAATGATGCTGTGCTGCTTTTCCCTTGTTGCAGGGGACAGACATTATTACGTTAGTAGGGCTGCAACGATTAGTTGACGTCGCCAATAACGTCAATCATAAAAGTATGTCGACGCAGATTTTTATTGTAGATAAATCATTAAATTTTAAAGTTTATATGCATTCTATAGGAATGATCAGTTTAACCGTTCCAGCGAAGAAGGACAGGAACGCATCATGGCGACACAGAGAGAAAATCACAGAGAAGGCCAAAAGTTTCCAAAGTATGCGAGGATTTTACCAAAAATAAATAAATGAAACAAGTTAAATGTAGGCTGTAAAGCAGTGTTGTCATATCACAGCTTCACTACAGCAATGCATCCATTCCCTCCTCCTCTCCGTTTCTCTGTCTCCGGCCACCTGTCAGCGAACTGCACTGGTAAGGTGACCAGGTAATGTTAGCACTTCTTATTTTCAATGAGCGACTCTCTCAGCTTTAGAAAACTGACCACACTATTAGTACATGCTGTTTAAATAATTTATACCGGAATGGTGGCTCAGTTGGTAGAGCACCCGCCCCACACCCGGGAGGCAGGGGTTCAAATCCCGGCCGGGTCATGCCGAAGACCATATAAAAGTGGAACTTCCTGCCATCCAGCTTGGTGATCAGCAATAATGGAATGGAGGAGGGAAATCTGTGGTGGCGCCTTGCATGGCAGCGGCCCTCTGATTCTGCACTGGGGTGTGTGTGATTAACACAGTAGATAGGTAAAGCACAATCTCGTTCTACTGTACATGATTGGTTGTACAGTTGAATGACAATAAGTTTAATTTAATTTAATTAATTTAATTTAATTTAATTTTAATTTAATTTTACCTGCTGTCAGACAATAATCGCTCTTTGACGATGGTTGTTGACAGCTGAGCTGCTTCAGTTATGCTGGCTAATATACGTATATGTTAACTGCAGTAAATGGGTGAATTACATGAGCAGCTTACTCTTTTTCATATTTTCTATTATTGTCACCTAAATATCAGCCCTCATTCTGAATATTAGTGCATTAGAATATCATGATTTGTAATTTAATTAAAAAAGGATAACCGAGGACTTCCGGTTATGGCGGCCACGTAGGAAGACGTGTTTCACACTGCTCTGCTCCTAAAAATAAAAGTTTACTAAAACTCTCTTAATTGGAACAAAAACCCATCCCAGTGTCTTGGCGTGGATATGGTAAAGACCAAGGTTGGGAAATTAGGTGGAGGAAAAGGCAATTTGACAAAACAATCCAAACTAACAGACTTCCACGCTCGAGGCGAGGCAGGGAAAACTCCAGACACAATGGCGGAGGAGGGAGCCAGCGGCGGAGCAGGAACTGCTGAAGAGGGGATAAACGCAGTGCTCACTGCCATCAACTCCATGAGAACAGACTTTTCGTCTAAATTTGATGGGATTATAGCAGCGACAGAAGGAATGAGAAAGGAAACAAGTGAGTGTTTGGAGCGAGTATCGCAGGCGGAGCTCCGAATTTCAAGCGCTGAAGATGACGTCACCAGCCTACAAACTAATCTGCAAACACTGGAATTAAAATGGAAATGTCTAGAAGATAACGTCCTGGACTTGGAAACCCGCTCGCGATGGAATAATTTGAGGCTGGTGGGCCTCCCGGAGGGAGCAGAGGGACAGGACCCATGTTCCTTTTTGGAAAAGTGGATTCCAGAAGCGCTGAACAACGCGGACCTGCAGTCATCGATCGTTTTAGACAGCACTCACCGAATCGGCCTACCGAGAGATAATAAGACACCACCGAGGACGCTGATTATGAAGTTCCTCAACTACAGAGACAAGATGACGGTCACCAATGCAGCGCGAGCTAAAGGGGAAATTAAATACCAGGATCAACAGGTGCGGTTCTACCCAGACTTCGCCACAGGAATTCAACAATTAAGGAAGCAGTTCGACCCCGCCCGCAAAGAGCTGCGCAACCTCGGGATTAGTCACAGAGTGATTCATCCGGCAAGACTGCTGGTCACATATAAGGGGAGAACCCACACCTTCAAGACCCCTCAAGAGGCGCAGGAGCTCATTAAGCAGATCCAAAAGGACACTGGTGGGAGCTAAGCATGAACATGACAAAGGTAGAACATTTAAGCGTATGTACAGACATCTGATTGATCTGAAACATATAATAAGTCTACAAAATACAGACTGTATTTAAAAAAAAAAAAAAAGCTATGATGTACAACGTTGCTATAAAACTTTGAAGTTATGCTGAAAAAACTACAGAAGAGACTTAATGTTATAATGTTATAAGAATAGTAGTAGAGTCAGGGTGATTGAGAGGAGAAAGAGAGAGTGGTTTGACTGATCCTCGCAGGTGTGGAACAGTCACTAGCTATAACGGGAGACGGAATTTTTTGATTTTGGGGGGGGATTACCACGAGTGTGGGGAAAAGGAATTTGTTTTTGTCTAGTTTGTAGGATGAATGTTCCATCATCCATGTTTTTGCTTCTCTGTAAGAGTATGTTCATATTACAAGGTAATCTTTTTTTCTTAATTTTTTTTTTTGCCTGCAATCAAAATTTTGCTCACTTGCCGAGTGTCATTCTGATAAAACATGTTTTTTTCTCTCGCCTACTGTGTCATATCCATTCTCTTTCTTTTTTTTTTTCCTTTCTTCTTTATGACTGGCGCCTAGTGGCTGCCCCGGCCTTGGATGCGCTCTGCAGAGCGTGCCCAAATGCCAAGTCACGTTTCGTTACCTTGTATTCATACATGTGTAATGACAATAAAGTTGAATCTCATCTCATCTCATCTCAATCTCAAACTCCTTATTGATCATAGATCAGAGCGTTAATCTTAATTTAACTTCATGGAATTGCAGAGGTCTACAAAATCTTAAAAAACTTAAACAAGTTATGAATAAAATATGACATAGATTCAAAAATTGTATTTTTACAAGAAACTCATCTATTAGAGGAGGATGTAAAAAGAGTTAGGAGAAGATGGCAAGGTAACGTGTTCACCTCATCATTTTCATCCCAAGCTAGGGGAGTTATGATTCTCATACATAAAACAGTCCCACTTCAAATGAAAAATGTAATTAGAGACAAATTTGGAAGATATCTAATCATCCGAGGATCTTTGTTATTAGAAAATATAAATCTGGTGAACTTATACGGCCCCAATATTGATGATCAAAACTTCTTTGTTAATTTATTCCTCACTTTATCATCACTTACAGGGCAACATATAATAGCAGGGGATTTTAATTGTACATTGAATCCCAGTATAGATAGATCAACAGGACTGGACCGTATGCACAATGGATGTAGGATGACCATTAATCATTTTATGAAAGAATTGAGATTGCTAGATATATGGAGAGAAATGAAACCACAAGTTAAAGCCTATTCTTGTTATTCTAATACCTATAAGACATTCTCACGTATTGACTATTTTTTGATCTCTACAGAATTAAGGTCCAAGATTCAAAACTGTTTCTATGATAACATTGTGATCTCTGATCATGCACCCTGCTGTCTAGTATATGTAGATAAGAAATTGACAAAGGACCCAGTTAGGTGGCATTTTCAACATAAATGGCTTCAGGATGAGGAATTTGTTAAGTACATAGAAAAACAGATGAGTTCTTTGATATCAATACTACACAAACAACGGCATGTATAAAGTGGGAGGCTTTCAAAGCTTTTATTAGGGGGCATATTATTAGTTATACAGGTTCAAAATCTAAGAAGACTCGAGAGGAGAGAGTCCAATTGGAACGTAAAATAAAAATTCTTCAAGAAAAGGTGTATGCAGGAAGTAACCCACAGTTAGAGAATGAATTACTGATTCTGAGAGCTGAATATGACAAAAAATCAGCGAATAGAGCTGCCTCGAGTCTTCTAAGATTGACGCAAACTTTTTATGAACAAGGTGAAAAATCAGGAAAATTATTGGCATGGCAGATTAAACAATTAGAATCTAAAACACCAATTACCAGTATTATAAGTAACGGACAGGTAGTTATAGATCCTTTAGAAATTAATAGTGCCTTTAGAGATCATTATGGAAAACTAAATGATACAAAAAATGAAACTCACTTAACAAAACTAAATGGGTTTTAGGGTGGTTTATCTATACCGTGTATTCCAAATGAAAACAGGGAGATACTGGAGTCTAAAATTAGTCAAGAAGAAGTTGGACAAGCCATTGATAATATGAAATCAGGGAAAAGAGCAGGACCAGATGGTCTTCCAGTTAACCTCTATAAAAAATTTAAGACTAAATTAATAAAACCACTGTTGGAAACTGGTTTTAGAAGCATTTCAAAATGGTAATTTACCACCATACATGAATAATGCCTTAACTATACTGTTGCCAAAACCAGGTAAACCCCCTAATAAATGTGAAAACATGAGACCAATAAGCCTATTAAATGCTGATCTTAAAATAATCTGTAAAATTTTAGCAAAACAACTACAAGAAATATTACCAAATATTATTAACCGAGATCAGAATGGCTTTATAATGGGAAGACAAGGCTTCCATAATGTAAGAAGAATATTTAATATTATTTATTCCAATAAAGAAGCACCGGATACAGCTCTCCTATCATTGGACGCTGAAAAGGCCTTTGATAGGGTCAAATGGCCCTATCTTTTTGAAGTCCTACAAAGGTTTGGACTTGGAAATAATTTCATAAAATGGGTCCAGATAATATACAATAATGTTACAGCAGAAATCCTAACAAACAGCAATATTTCAAAATCAATAAAAATCAATAGAGGATGTCGACAAGGCTGTCCACTTTCACCCTTGTTCACTATGGCAATTGAACCTTTAGCAATGGCAGTACGTTTACATCCACAAATATATGGAATTAAAGTAGGACCAACAGAACATAAAATCTCCCTGTATGCCGATGATATAATTTTATGTCGAATTTTAAAAAATCAATTCCAACCTTGTTAAATTTAATAAAGAACTTTGGGGATATATCAGGATATAAAATAAACAAAACAAAATTTTCAATATTAATGTTAAATGAGACCCAGAGAAATCATCCAGCTCCTGAGGGAAACCAATTCAATGTTGTAAATCAGTTTAAATATTTAGAAATTCAAATTTTGCCTAAGCTAGAATCAGTCATCAGTGCCAACTATGAAGCCTTAATGACAGATATTAATGAGTTACTTCAGAGATGGATGTCACTACCAATGTCGATGATCGGGAGAATTAATATACTAAAAAGTAATATCTTATCAAAAATATCCATCCATTCATCCATCTTCTACCGCTTTTCCGGAGGTCCGGGTTGCGGAGGCAGCAGTTCAAGCAGAGAAGCCCAGACTTCCCTCTCCCCAGCCACCTGCTCCAGCTCTTCAGAGGGGATACCAAGGCGTTCCCAGACCAGCTGGGAGACATAGTCTCTCCACCGAGTCCTGGGTCTGCCCTGGGGTCTCCTCCCGGTGGGACGTGCCTGAAACACCTCAAGTGGGAGGCGTCCAGGAGGCATCCTAATCAGATGCCCATACCACCTCAACTGACTCCTTTCAATGTGGAGGAGCAGCGGTTCTACTCTGAGCCTCTCCCGGATGACTGAGCTCCTCACCCTGAGGGTGAGTCCAGCAATCCTACGGAGAAAGCTCATTTCAGCCGCTTGTATCCGCGATCTCGTTCTTTCGGTCATTACCCAAAGCTCGTGACCATAGGTGAGAGTAGGAACGTAGATTGACTGGTAAATCGACAGCTTTGCCTTAGAACTAAGCTCCCTCTTCACCACAACAGACCGGTACAACGTCCGCATCACTGCAGATGCTGCTCCAATCCGTCTGTCGATCTCTCGCTCCATTTTCCCCTCACTCGTGAACAAGACCCCAAGATACTTAAACTCCTCCACTTGGGGCAGGAGCCTGTCCCCAACCCGGAGAGGACAATCCACCTTTTTCCGGCTGAGGACCATGGACTCAGACTTGGAGGTGCTGATTCTCATCCCAGCCGCTTCACACTCAGCGGCAAACTGTCCCAGCAAGAGCTGTAGGTCATTGCTGGATGAAGCCAACAGGACAACATCATCTGCAAACAACAGAGATGAGATCCTGTGGTCACCAAGCATGACACCCTCCATTCCCTGGCTGCGCCTAGAAATCCTGTCCATAAAAATTATGAACAGGATCAGTGACAAAGGGCAGCCCTGGCGGAGTCCAACTCTCACTGGGAATGACTCCAACCGAGTGTTGGCAATACGAACCAAACTCTCACAACGGTCGTACAGAGACCGAATAGCTCGTAACAACAAGCCCGATACCCCATACTCCCGAAGCACCCCCCACAAAAATCCACGAGGGACGCGGTCAAATGCCTTCTCCAAGTCCACAAAACACATGTAAACTGGTTGGGCAAACTCCCACGAACCCTCAAGAATTCTCGAGAGGGTAAAGAGCTGGTCCGATGTGCCACGGCCAGGACGAAAACCACATTGCTCCCCCTGAATCCGAGGTTCGACCAATGGCCGGGCTCTCCTCTCCAGTACCTTGGCATAGACCTTCCCAGGGAGGCTGAGGAGTGTGATCCCTCTAAAGTTGGAGCACACCCTCCGGTCCCCTTTTTTGAAGAGAGGAACCACCACCCCGGTTTGCCATGCTAAAGGCACTGCCCCCGACCTCCACACAATGTTGCAGAGGCGTGTCAACCATGACAACCCAACAACATCCAGGGCCTTGAGGTACTCAGGGCGAATCTCGTCCACCCCCGGGGCCCAGCCACCAAGGAGATTTTTAACCACCTTGGCGACCTCAGCCCCTGTGATAGGCGAGTCATCCCCCTCGTCCCCAAACCCTGCTTCCTCTGTGGAAGGCATATCAGTGGGATTGAGGAGATCCTCGAAGTATTCCTTCCACCGCCCGACGATATCCCCAGTCGAAGTCAACAGTGTTCCATCCGCACCATACACAGTGTGGACGGGGAGCTGCTTTCCCCTCCTGAGCCGCCGGACAGTTTGCCAGAATCTCTTTGAGGCCGACCGAAAGTCTTGTTCCATGGCCTCACCGAACTCCTCCCATACCCGGGTTTTTTCTTCAGCAACCACCCGAGCTGCACTCCGCTTGGCCTGCCGGTACACCTCAGCTGCTTCGGGAGTCCCACAAGCCAACCAAGCTTGATAGGACTCCTTCTTTAGCTTAATGGCCCCCCTCACCACTGGTGTCCACCACTTGGTTCGGGGGTTGCCACCACGAGATGCACCGACCACCTTGCGGCCGCAGCTCTGGGCCGCCGCTTCAACAACAGAGGTGGAGAACATGGCCCATTCAGACTCCATGTCTCCAGACTCCCTCGGAATGTGGTTGAAGTTCTTCCGGAGGTGGGAGTTGAAGACCTCCCGGACAGGGGCCTCAGCCAGACGCTCCCAGCACACCCTCACTATACGTTTGGGTCTACCAGGTCTGAATGGCTTCCTCCCCTGCCATCGGATCCAACTCACCACCAGGTGGTGATCAGTTGACAGCTCTGCACCTCTCTTTACTCGGGTGTCCAAGATATACAGTCGCAGGTCTGATGATACGATAACAAAATCGATCATCGACCTGCGACCTAGGGTGTCCTGGTGCCAGGTGCACATATGGACACCCTTATGCTTGAACATGGTGTTCGTTATGGACAGACTGTGGTTAGCACAGAAGTCCAATAACTGAACACCACTCGGGTTCAGATCGGGCAGGCCGTTCCTCCCAATCACCCCCCTCCAGGTTTCATTGTCGTTGCCCACGTGCGCATTGAAGTCCCCCAGTAGGACAATGGAGTCTCCAAGTGGAGCACCCTCCAGCACCCCAGTCACAGACTCCAAAAAGGGTGGGTACTCTGAAACATCATTTGCTGCATAGGCACAAATGATGGTCAGGACCCGTTTCCCAACCTGAAGGCGCAGGGAAGCAACCCTTTCGTCCACCGTGGAAAACTCCAATATAGAGGCAGCAAGGTGGGGCGATACAAGAATACCCACCCCTGCTCGTCACCTCTCGCCCGGGGCAACTCCAGAAAAGGCCAAGCTCCAGACCCTCTCCAGGAGACTGGTTCCGGAACCGGAGCTGTGTGTTGAGGTGAGGCCGACTATATCTAGCCGGTATCTCTCAACCTCGTACACCAGCTCAGGCTCCTTCCCCACCAGAGAAGTGACATTCCACGTACCAAAAGCCAGTTTAGAAAGCTTGGGATCAGTCCGCCAAGGTCTCCGCCTTTGACCGCCACCTAATCCACATAGCACCGGACCCCCATGATCCCTCCTGCAGGTGGTGAGCCCACTGGAGGGCGGACCCATGTAACTCCTTCGGGCTGAGCCCGGCCGGGTCCCATGGGTGGAAACCCGGCCACCAGACGCTAGCCTTCGAGCCCCTCCCCCAGGCCTGGCTCCAGGGTGGGGCCCCGGTAACCCCATACCGGGAGGGGTACACTGAATCCTTGATATACAATTTATCATGAGAGTCTGTTGGATCGTTCTTAGTCTAGCCCTTCACCCAGGACCAGTTTGTCTTGGGAGACCCTATCAGAGGCAAATTGCCCCGGATAACATAGCTCCTGGGATCACTGGGGCACGCAAACCCCCACCACCACAATAAGGTGACGATCCATGAGGGAGGCTTATCAAAAATACTTGATTTCAAAACATTCCTTTACCACCACCTTCAGATCTATTCTCAAGAATTAAAAAAAAGTTAGTGGAATTTATATGAAACAATAGGAAGGCTAGATTACGTTTGTCCTTACTATATTTACTATATGATCGTGGAGGTCTGAAATGTCCAAACTTTATGTTGTATTACTGGTCAGCACAACTGAGGTCTATGACATATTATTTTTCATCAAATGATCTTCCTCACTGGACTGAAATGGAATCATACAATTTACCTTTACCTCTTCCCTTATTCATATACTCAGACTCGGCTAAAAAATTACAGAAACAAGTTAAAAATCCAATTGTAAAGCACATGATCAAAATATGGTGTGAAACCAAAAAATATTTAAAAGAACGACACTCACTGTCACAATTTAGCCCAATATGGGGTAATCAATATTTTACACCAGGGAGAGCGGATACTGTATTTAAAATATGGAATTTAAAAGGGATTCAAAAGATTCAAGACTTATATTTGTCACTCTCAAATAACAATGTCTTTTGAAGAACTGAGGATTAAATTCAATCTTAATAGAACACACTTTTTTAAATATCTTCAGCTTAGAAATATTATTTGATCAAATCAAAATAATGCTCTCACCCGACCTACTTATTCATTTTTGGAAAAAATTTTGATGAAAGATAGTAAGAGAAAGGGTATTATTTCAGAGTTTTACAACTCGTTGACACTATACTCAAATGAAAACTCACAGAAAAGACTGAATTACTGGAAAGAGGACCTGCAAATTGAAATTTCAGAGGAACAATGGGAAATGGCTTGTGCAGGAGCTCAAACCAAATCAATAAATGTACGTCTTAAACTGATACACTTTAAATGGTTAATGCGGATGTATGTTACACCAGTGGAATTAAATAGATATAACAAAAACATACCAGATACATGCACAAAATGTATGGAAAGTAAAGGAACCCTACTTCACTGTTTATGGGAATGTAGAAAAATCAGAATGTTTTGGGAAAAGGTGAGGGTAACAATAGAAAAAATAATTTCAAAACAAATCACATTGAACCCTAAACTGTTTTTGTTGGGTCTGCATCCAGAAAAACATAACTTTAATAAGAGTGAAAGAGCATTCATAGACCTCAGTTTGCTTGATGCCAAAAAATGTATTGCACTACTGTGGAAAAAGATTCATAGACCAGATGTGACTCAGTGGTTAAGACAGATGTTAACAAACCTTCCACTAGAAAGAATAACATATACGGTGGGGTAAAAAAGTATTTAGTCAGCCACCAATTGTGCAAGTTCTCCCACTTAAAAGATGAGAGAGATCTCCAATTTTCATCATAGGTATACCTCAACTATGAGAGACAAAATAAGAAAAAAAAAATCCAGAAAATCACATTGAAGAATTTTTAATGAATTAATTGGTAAATTCCTCGGTAAAATAAGTATTTGGTCAATAACAAAAGTTCATCTCAATACTTTGTTATATACCCTTTGTTGGCAATGACAGAGGTCAAACGTTTTCTGTAAGTTTTCACACACTGTTGCTGGTATTTTGGCCCATTCCTCCATGCAGATCTCCTCTAGAGCAATGATGTTTTGGGGCTGTCGCTGGGCAACACAGACTTTCAACTCTCTCCAAAGATTTTCTATGGGGTTGAGATCTGGAGACTGGCTAGGCCACTCCAGGACCTTGAAATGCTTTTTATGAAGCCACTCCTTCATTGCCCGGGCAGTGTGTTTGGGATCATTGTCATGCTGAAAGACCCAGCCACGTTTCATCTTCAATGCCCTTGCTGGTGGAAGGAGGTTTTCACTCAAGATCTCACGATACATGGCCCCATTCGTTCTTTCCTTTACACAGATCAGTCATCCTGGTCCCTTTGCAGAAAAACAGCCCCAAAGTATGATGTTTCCACCCCCATGCTTCACAGTAGGTATGGTGTTCTTTCTCCTCCAAACACGACAAGTTGAGTTTTTACCAAAAAGTTCTATTTTGGTTTCATCTGACCATATGACATTCTCCCAATCCTCTTCTGGATCATCCAAATGCTCTCTAGCAAACTTCAGACAGGCCTGGACATGTACTGGCTTAAGCAGGGGGACACGTCTGGCACTGCAGGATTTGAGTCCCTGGCGGCGTAGTGTGTTACTGATGGTAGCCTTTGTTACTTTGGTCCCAGCTCTCTGCAGGTCATTCACTAGGTCCCCCCATGTGGTTCTGGGATTTTTGCTCACCGTTCTCGTGATCATTTTGACCCCACGGGGTGAGATCTTGCGTGGATCCTCAGATCGAGGGAGATTATCAGTGGTCTTGTATGTCTTCCATTTTCTAATAATTGCTCCCACAGTTGATTTCTTCACACCAAGCTGCTTACCTATTGCAGATTCAGTCTTCCCAGCCTGGTGCAGGTCTACAATTTTGTTTCTGGTGTCCTTTGACAGCTCTTTGGTCTTGGCCATAGTGGAGTTTGGAGTCTGACTGTTTGAGATTATGGACAGGTGTCTTTTATACTGATAACGAGTTCAAACAGGTGCAATTAATACTGGTAACGAGTGGAGGACAGAGGAGCCTCTTAAAGAAGAAGTTACAGGTCTGTGAGAGCCAGATATCTTGCTTGTTTGTAGGTGACCAAATACTTATTTTACTGAGGAATTTACCAATTAATTCATTAAAAATCATTCAATGTGATTTTCTGGATTTTTTTTTCTCATTTTGTCTCTCATAGTTGAGGTGTACTTTTGATGAAAATTTGAGACCTCTCTCATCTTTTAAGTGGGAGAACTTGCACAATTGGTGGCTGACTAAATACTTTTTTGCCCCACTGTATACTGAAATCAAAGGAAAATGTGTTTGAGAATATATGGAGACCTTTCATTGATTATGTAAAGAATTTAAACCTAACGTCTGAAGAAGAAGGTGAATGATATGTATGGACCTTGCAAATTCATACCAAAAACATGTAGGTTTAGGGCGCTCGCGCACGCAGCGACCAGCAGCCAGTGGCTTGTCACCAGACTGCAAACCAAGTCTACCTACGGGTACAAATAAGTAACAAAAAAAAAAAAAAAAAAAAAAAAAAAATTCCAAGCTGTTGAATGTATATTATGTATTCTTATGTAATAGATTACCTAGACTAAACAGAGGAGCATTGTTGTTGACTTGTGTTTGTTAATGGTTGTTGTTGTTGTTTTTATTACACAATTTTTTTAAAAAAAATTTTAATTGTTCTTTTTAATTTTTAAATTACTTTTGTGTTAGTGTCTGATTGTTTGTGCCATGTTTGTAAAAAAAAAAAGGTTCAATAAAAAATATTGTGGAAAAAAAAGGATAACTATAATCATCACAAATAAATTAAAATGGCTTGATAAATATTTCACTGTATGTGTGGTGGAGGCTCACATTCCTGCACTGATATTTGAAGTGTTTGTAAATTTATTTTGGACTGGAAGAAGTTATTTTAATTTTCATCTGAAGCCTAATTAAACTTTTAGACTTCTAGACCCAGCAAGGCTTCAAACAGGATGGACTAGCTTATTTTCTTTTTTACTTTATTGGAGTTGAATATTACTCTAGTTTGTTTTAAACATGCAGCATTACAACAGCCCTTTATAGAGCAGCAAAGGCTGCTTTTTGAGTTTTTGCACCTTTGGGGGTTAAAAGACTGCCCTTTAGCATCTGTTATTCAACTGTTTTGCTACAAACACTTCTAATTAAGCTATCAAGTTCAAGTTTCCAGCTCATGTTTGGCGGGTCATTGACCCCGTTTACATGGTCATGAGTAAACTGATAAAGGTAAGAAACAGCTTATGATGTTTACATGCACCGAGTAAACGGTTTTTTGGGCAAATAAACTAGGTGTATTAATTCATTTTCTCATAAACCGATAATGTCCTTGAACTGAAAAAGGTAATCGGATTACTCTGTTTACATGACAGTTTGAATAATCAGGTAACTCCAGAGAGCTGATTATAATCGGTTTACTCGTGACCATGTAAGCAAGGTCATTATTTTATTTAGCTATGGGAACTTGTTATAATAGGCTACATTATATTAAGGCAGAGACTGACAACAAAGTGATTTTCACAGGTCTGCAGGCTTAAACGGGTGAGGTAAAACATGACTTGGAGCCCCAAACAGGAGCCATGTCATTCGGAAGCAGAGATGGCGGCCATGAGAAAAATAATCGCGATCAGTCGACTAATCGAAAAAAATAGTCATTAGATTATTAGTCGACTACCAAAATAATTGTTAGCTGCAGCCCTATACTGTTATGTCCGAATAACAGGAGACGGGAGCCTCTCTCAACTGAACACTGAACTGCCTTTATTATTGTGAACAACACAATATATACTCCAGCCGTAACCCGCCTGGCGTCACTACCCCAACCCCCTCAGCCAGGCTACAGCAAGCCCCAAGAGTCAAATCCCACATATAACATCGCCCCCCTTACAAAGCCAAAGATCCCCCCAAAGAAAAAAAAAACCACAGTATCATGTAACCCTCACTAACACCTACTCACTTTAGGTGTAGTACCAAAGAAAAAGATAATTGGGCCAGATCAGAAGATTACAGGTTCATAGGAGCCTGGGAAGCACAACAACAGATGACACTTACCACTATGTATGGGAACTTTCAACTATGTATATTTTTTTCTACAGATATATAAGATTTACAGATATGTACAAATATAAAAAAAAACCACAGCACTTGTACAGTAATAATAAAAAGAACAATACAATACCCAAAATACATTTACAGATTTTACAGATGTCTAGTGTCCTTTTCAGATGATCATTTAGACCACCTCTAGTGGTCTATCTGATTCGGGCTTCGGCTCGCCATCCAAATTTGGAGAATCCCGGGTTTCTGGTCCAACCAGTCCAAACAAAAAACCTGACCTATAAAATAGGCCAGATGCAACAAATACAGTAGGGCAAAAAAGTATTTAGTCAGCCACCAATTGTGCAAGTTCTCCCACTTAAAAGATGAGAGAGGTCTCCAATTTTCATCATAGGTATACCTCAACTATGAGAGACAAAATGAGAAAAAAAAAATCCAGAAAATCTCATTGAAGGATTTTTAATGAATTAATTGGTAAATTCCTCAGTAAAATAAGTATTTTGTCAGTCCCAAAAGTTCATCTCAATACTTTGTTATATACCCTTTGTTGGCAATGACAGAGGTCAAACGTTTTCTGTAAGTTTTCACAAGGTTTTCACACACTGTTGCTGGTATTTTGGCCCATTCCTTCATGCAGATCTCCTCTAGAGCAGTGATGTTTTGGGGCTGTCGCTGGGCAACACGGACTTTCAACTCCCTCCAAAGATTTTCTATGCGGTTGAGATCTGGAGACTGGCTAGGCCACTCCAGGACCTTGAAATGCTTCTTACGAAGCCACTCCTTTGTTGCCCGGGCGGTGTGTTTGGGATCATTGTCATGCTGAAAGACCCAGCCACGTTTCATCTTCAATGCCCTTGCTGATGGAAGGAGGTTTTCACTCAAAATCTCACGATACATGGCCCCATTCATTCTTTCCTTGACACGGATCAGTCGTCCTGGTCCCTTTGCAGAAAAACAGCCCCAAAGCATGATGTTTCCACCCCCATGCTTCACAGTCAGTATGGTGTTCTTTCTCCTCCAAACACGACAAGTTGAGTTTTTACCAAAAAGTTCTATTTTGGTTTCATCTGACCATATGACATTCTCCCAATCCTCTTCTGGATCATCCAAATGCTCTCTAGCAAACTTCAGACGGGCCTGGACATGTACTGGCTTAAGCAGGGGGACATGTCTGGCACTGCAGGATTTGAGTCCCTGGCGGCGTAGTGTGTTACTGATGTAGCCTTTGTTACTTTGGTCCCAGCTCTCTGCAGGTCATTCACTAGGTTCCCCCATGTGGTTCTGGGATTTTTGCTCACCGTTCTCGTGATCATTTTGACCCCACAGGGTGAGATCTTGTGTGGAGCCCCAGATCGAGGGAGATTATCAGTGGTCTTGTATGTCTTCCATTTTCTAATAATTGCTCCCACAGTTGATTTCTTCACACCAAGCTGCTTACCTATTGCAGATTCAGTCTTCCCAGCCTGGTGCAGGTCTACAATTTTGTTTCTGGTGTCCTTTGACAGCTCTTTGGTCTTGGCCATAGTGGAGTTTGGAGTCTGACTGTTTGAGGTTGTGGACAGGTGTCTTTTATACTGATAACGAGTTCAAACAGGTGCCATTAATACAGGTAACGAGTGGAGGTCAGAGGAGCCTCTCAAAGAAGAAGTTAAAGGTCTGTGAGAGCTAGAAATCTTGCTTGTTTGTAGGTGACCAAATACTTATTTTACTGAGGAATTTTTCAATTAATTCATTAAAAATCCTTCAATGTGATTTTCTGGACTTTTTTTTCTCATTTTGTCTCTCATAGTTGAGGTATACCTATGATGAAAATTGGAGACCACTCTCATCTTTTAAGTGGGAGAACTTGCACAATTGGTGGCTGACTAAATACTTTTTTGCCCCATTGTAAGCAAGACTCTAACTTATCACATGGGCCTCAAACATTTCTAATTTGTACAACAACAATTCTCTTTTTTTTTTTTTTCCAAACACCTTTAAACCACAGATGTAACATTCATCATTAAGTACCAATCCATGGCAAGGGAACTGGGACCTGTGCTAACCGCTACAGCTCTGAAAGATGCTTTTTTCCGATGGAAAAACTAGCCGAAAATTAGCATCGGCGGTTAGCATGCTAAGCTAGCAATTAGCATTCCCATATACAACCATGGCACTTACCAAGCTAGGTGACACGTGCGTCAATGGGGTTCCCGCGCTCAGCTGCGTCAACAGCCTTTGTATCCCAATCTTAAAATTTAATAAATGGGGCGTTAGAATTTGCTAACACAGTAATGTCTCATTGCAGGTCTTGGTTCAGGCTTACCAATCTCGAATTTTCTCCAAAGCAAAGACTGCTATCAGCACGCTAGCTCACCATCTCTGTGAGTGATCATCTCTCTCGGTCGATGCCTTCCGCTGTGTCTGACAGCGTTCTGCGGATTACGCACAGACCGAGGGAGAGAGTGCGTGACCCCGTTAGCTGGCGGGACCCCATTGGCTGTTGCTACCAAGCTAACAACTCAGCCATTGGTCACCCAAAACGCCAAACAGAGACGTCCGGAACTTCACCAAAATTCCCCAGAAAATGTTCCTAACTATTTATGAACACACATTTATTCAAATATTTACATTCAAATTATTTATTACGATTGTGAAATGGGTGTTTGCCTCTTTTAAAGAGGTATCAATATTCACATTTTTAATCATATTTTTAACACTGGGTTACACTATCCCCCCTTAGAATCACGCAAGTCCCTTTGCATGGGATTAGCTAAATGGTGCTGACGGGAGAACTAGTGTTCATGGGAATATTCCTAAGATCTGACTCTGTTAAAGCTCTGGTAAAAGCCAGGTTTGAGTAATCTTAGGATCTGTCTCTGTTAAGGCTCTGGTAAAAGCCAGGTTTAGTCCTTGAAACAGGGACTGGGCAACAGTTATGAGAGGGTTTCCCAACTGACTATACTGTAGTCTTTCTGGCTGGGAGGTTGTCCTCTCGGAGCATCTCACAGTCTTTGGGATCTCTTTTTCAGGTTCTTTTTCTTCCACAGGTTCATCACAGGTACTTTTATCAGGTAAGTTGGTTTCACTTTCAATTCCATTCTCATTGTTTGATGGTTCCACATTTGTTTCAGTTTCCTCCAGGTTTCCATCATTCGGTAAGTTGTCACATCCAGGTGAAGTGACATTTTCTATTTGGTTGTCACTCTCAGGTAAGTGAGTTTCAGCAGGAATGTCTCCTTTAAAGAATGTCTTTGGATGGGGAATTTCATAAACTCGAGTGAGCTTTATGGGCGTTTGGATTGGTTCTTCTCTGTACCAATAGACATCTTCATTTTCCGGTTCTGAATTCTCTCATTCCTCACTTTGTTCAGGTGACTGTCTTGTCTTAGGTTTGCGGACACGTTTTGGTTGGACAGGTTCTTCAACAGGGGCAAGAAAACCACAGGGAAGCAAGAGGTCGCGGTGAACGGTGCGAAGAGGACCATCTTTTGTCTCAGGTTTTATAGTGTAAACAGGCAAGTCACCTGCTTGGCTCACCACAATGTAAATTTCAGCTTCTCACCTGTCTGCTAGTTTGTGCTTTCCTCTGCGGCGGACTGCACGTACCAAAACTCTGTTGCCTGGTTCTAGTTTTGAGGGTTTCACTCACATATCAAATCTTGTTTTGTTTCTTTCAGCCATATTGTTAGCATTTTCTGTTGCTAGTTTGTAGTTTTCTTGTAGAGTTGTCTTCAGCTTTTCAATGTACTGGGAATGCGACTTGAAACTTTTGTTGTGAAGCGGGAGCCCAAATGCAAGGTCGATGGGCAATCTTGGCTGACGACCGAACATTAACTCATACGGGGCAAAACCAGTAGTGTCATTCTTCATACAATTGGATCGGTGAATTCAAAAAGGGCCCAAGTCCCCATTGAAAAAGTGTGGACTTGGGCCCTTTTTGAATTCACCGATTCAACTGTATGCATGTACAAGTGGTTTTACATAGTTGTGCCAATGAGTTTTGTTCTTTTCCTCCACAGTACCCAGCATGCTCAATAACGTTCTATTGAAACGTTCTACCGGGTTACCTCTGGGATGATAGGGTGTTGTCCGGATTTTGTGAATGCCCATGATTTTGCAAAGTTCTTTTATAATACGGGACTCAAAATCGGGACCCTGATCACTATGTAACCATTCGGGTATCCCGTAGTGGACTATAAAGTTGTCCCAAAGGGCCTTTGCAACGGTCTGAGCTTTCTGATTGCTGGTAGGGATGGCTATAGCGTATTTCGTGAAATGATCAGTTAACATGAGCACATCCTTCGTGTTACTTTGATCGGGCTCAATGGACAGGAAATCCATACAGATGAGTTCGAGCGGTCGGGTGGACTTGATACTGACAAGCGGAGCAGCTTGTTCTGGAGCGGTTTTACGTCTTACGCAGCGATTACATGTCTTGATCTTCTTTTCAATATCCGCCGTCATGCGAGGCCAATAGAACCTTGTTCTGGCGAGATCCAAAGTATGCTCTGTGCCTAAATGGCCCATGTCACAGTGGAGGTTTTGAAAGACTGAATCGCGGAGCTGTTCAGGTAAGACGAGCTGGTAAGTAACATTTCCTCCGTCTTGACGAGTGCAGTAGAGGATGTTATTGCACATTTCAAGTCGACTGAGCTCTCGGAGTAACAAGTTGATGTCAGGAAGTTCAGTTCGTAAAGTTGGTGGAACTTTGAGCCCAGTTTCAATTTGTGCAATCACTTCTCTTAAACAGGGCTCAGTTCTTTGTTTGTTTTTGATCTGTTCAGGAATCATGTGGGGTACAACTGGAAGACCACCACAGCCTTCTTCATCGGCGTAGTCATCTGGAATGGCGGCTACAGAGAAGGCTAATGAGTGAACCAAAGGGAAGGTGTTGTCTGGAGAGCTACAGACAAGGTGTTTTTCACATATAGCAGACACTACCTTGGAACTTAAACTGCTTTCAGGAAGAGACAAGTGAGTTTGAGTGAACTGCTGTATGCGGTCAAGCTCCTTTTGGGACACTGCGTCATTAAGTAACTCGCCATGTGGTCATCTAGAGAGGCCGTCTGCATCTGAGTTAAGCTTGCCTGCTCTGTATTGGAGCTTAAAGTTAAACGTCGACAGAGTAGCTAGCCACCTATAACTCATGGCATCCAGCTTAGCAGTAGTTAAGATGTAAAATGATTGCCATATAGATAGTCTGCAAACTTCTCCGTTACTGCCCACTTTAGAGCCAAAAATTCTAATTTATGGGCGGGGTAATGGGACTCACTTCTAGACAACCCCCGGCTTGCATAAGCTATGACCCTAGTCTGGCCCTCCTGCTCTTGATAGAGGGCGGCGCCAAGCCCTGTAGTGCTGGTGTCAGTATGGAGTGTATATGGCAACTGGGGGTCAGCGAAACCCAGGTCAGGCGCAGTACTTAACTTTTCAATGATGGTTTTGAATGCAAGATCACAGGAAGAAGTCCATCGCTCGCCAAACGGTGTCTTTGGGTCGTGGTACTGGGCAGGCTTAGCTTTGGGCTTTGGGCTTTTTTGCAAAGGAGGGTAGCCTGCTGTTAAGTCAATGAGGGGCTTAACGATGCTGGAATAGTTCTTAATGAAATGCCTATAGTACCCAGAAAAGCCTAAGAACGAGCGGAGCTGTTTGAGATCATGGGGCACAAGCCAGGTATTTAGGGCTTTCACTTTTTCGGGGTCGGTCTCAACTCCTTTACTGGACTCAATGTGACCAAGGTATCTGACAGAAGTTTGAAAAAAATCTGCATTTCTCTGGGGAGAGTTTAAGCCCGTACTCTTTTAGGCGATTAAGAACTTTCATTAAGCGAGCTTCATGTTCTTCAGGCATCTTGGAGAATACAATGATGTCATCGAGGAACACAATCACCTCATGCAGATTCATGTCGCCCATGCATTTCTCCATGAGGCGCTGGAACGTGCTGGGGGCGTTTGTAATGCCTTGGGGCATTCTATTGAATTCCCAAAAGCCCATGGGACATACAAACGCCATCTTTGGTTTGTCCAGCTCCTCTACCTCAATTTGGTAGTACCCTGACTTTAAATCGAGGACGGAGAACCACTGCAAACCGGTCAAGGTGGAAAACGTTTCCTCCAAGTTGGGGAGGGCGTAAGCATCTTTTACAGTCTGCATGTTAAGCTTCCTGTAATCAGTACAAAGGCGGACATTGCCATTTTTCTTTCGCACCACTACAATAGGCGAAGAAAATGGGGAAGTGGACTCTCTTATCACGCCTGCTTGTTGGAGTTCTTTGAAATGCTTACGGACCGCTTCCAGGTCATTTGGATGTATGGGACGTGCTCTGTGTTTGAACGGTGTTTCATCTGATAATTTGATTGTGTGTTTCACTTGATCCGTTTTGCCAAAGTCAAGATCGTTTTGTGCAAATACTTCAGGCATTTGACTGAGTTTTTCTGTTAGGCGCTCTTTCCATTCAGCGCTAATGGGGGAAGAGTCAAAGTTGAACTTCAGAGTGGACTTTTGTTCTGTTTTGGACTTTGTAACTTTCACGGAGTGTTCTTGCGATAGGACTCGTTGATATGCACAAATTTCTCCAATGACACACTTCTGAGGGATTGTCATGTCATGTTCCAATTCATTGGTGAGTATAACTGGAACAAGGTAAGGTGCTCTTTCAGGTAAGTCTATGAGACATGGTTTTACTAGGATACCACCAGGTAAGGCTGACATTAACGGGTGTTCTAACAAGACAGATTTTTCACTGTTGCCGGCTGACAGCTACAGCGCCATCTAGAACAACTGTTTGGCCTGCAGGAACTAACTGTGGCTCTTTGTTGCGCATGGTCACTAAACCAAGGTTAGTGTCTTTGGACTGTCTGTGCCGTAGCTCAAGGACTTTTAACACTGCCTTATAACCAAGTGACATGGTTGGCTGCAGTTCAGAACATGCATCAGAGTACAGCTCGTAAAGTACATCTAATGTGTTTGTCCCTATTAACACTAAGGACTGATCAGCTGCACGTACATCTGGAACCACTAAGGCAAGTGCTGGCACTTTGGCTTCAATACCGAAAAAGTCTGTTGGGAAAGCGACATGCATTTCAATGTAGCCTAAATAAGGTACACTCTGACCGTTAGCTCCTTCCACTTCTAATAGTTCAAAAAGTGGCTTAATCTCATGGTTGGATAAGTACTGTCTGTAATAGGACTCAGGGACAGTAGTCACCTGGGAGCCTGTATCTAACAAACAGCTCACAGTACAGCCATTCACTTTCACTTGTGCTGTACTTTTTGTACCAATTAGACCATTAGGAAAGTTAAAGGGGTCTGTTTTGTAATGTGACTTCAGTTTAGCACGTGTCTTGAATGGAGCTTTTGGTTTGGGACGGGTCATCTCTGAACTAGCCTCTGTTTGTCTCGCAACAGAGGCAGACTTCAGTTTAAAGAAGATTGGGGGTTTCGGCTGTCCCAAATCTGTCTTTTTACTCTTAGTTCTTTGTGTTTTGCAGCTACAAGTGCAGGGTTTGGCTCTGACTCACAAGTGGCTACAATATGCCCATCTTCGCCACAGCGGAAGCAATACCATGGTCTGGGCCTAGTACTGGGACGGCTGGACGAAGGTAAGTTTTCAGGTTTGTCATGGTCAGGTTTTTTATTTTCAGATTTCTTAGTTAGGTCTTTCTTCGGTGGTGCTTGTTTCTTCTGTTTCACGACAGCAGCTAATTGGCTTTTTAGATCAGCGACTTGCTTTTTCAGTTCTTTCAGACCGTCAGACTCTACTTCACT
Organism: Pholidichthys leucotaenia; assembly: GCA_020510985.1. Lineage (NCBI taxonomy): Eukaryota > Metazoa > Chordata > Actinopteri > Cichliformes > Pholidichthyidae > Pholidichthys > Pholidichthys leucotaenia. The sequence continues at coordinate 98,419,523 of CM035843.1, forward strand.
ATTTGTACTTGTTTCGGTGACTGTTCATAGGAGGCTGCTTTTGGTTTTGTGGCGCCCAAGTGTTTTTTCATGTGTGTGTTTTTAACTTGTCTGTTTTCAGCAGTGCGAAGGTGAAGCAATAACTCTGCATACTCAGGTGGATGTTTATCTTTAAGTTCCAGCTGTAGCTCTTTTAGCAGATTATCATCCTAGCAGCCTCTGTTAAACTGCTTGAGAAGCTGTTTGTCCACTTCCTGTGGCTCTAGACCGCCTCTACGCACCGTGAGATTGAGCGCCACCTGCAAACGATGCAGATATGCAGAGGGTTTTTCTCCATAATCTTGGAAAGTGTTCATGAATCGCACAAGCAGTTCCTCACCGTCTTCAACAGTCCCAAAAGCTGAGTCCAAAAGCTTAAGATAGTCGGCAGAGGTGGCTTCAGGCCCAAGAGGGCGAATAACATCAGACGCGGGAGCAAGAAGACTTTCCAGGATCTTGCAAGATTTTTCCAAGTCAGACAAAGAAGTATCTTCCATCATCAGGTCAAAATGTGAACGCCATGTTTCATAATCAACTTCAGTATACGGTCTTGGCGTTTTGCCAGAGAAAGCTCTGATTCTCAAGGAGGAATGGTCGTTTGACGGCTTCTCTGCATTTTTAATGACATGCTCAACTACGATTTTCTGAACCTCAGGTGAGTTAAAATCAGCTGGGCTCAACATTTGAGGTGTTAAGTTTGGTCTAAGAGGGCTTTGAAAGAGTGCTTGAGTGGTTTTAGGGGTGCGAGGCACTTCAACTTGGAGTGGAGGAGAGACTCCACTTTGTGTGGGCTCTACAGTAAGGGAAGCAGGATCAACGTCAGCAGCTGTCTCAGCAGCTTCAATAGACTTCCCTATTGTGGACATTGTGGCGCACATATTTTGACTGCATATGTATAGCACAGTGAGTGAGATGCTTCAGACTGCATATGTATTTTGTAACCTCACGTCTTTGAAGGAACAATACGTCTGGACCTCCTGGGGATAACAGCAGGAGGTGGAGGTGCCTTTGGTGAGGACTCTGAGAGGACTTCCTGACTTCCTGGGGTCAGATGGAGGACGAAGGGACTTGGGGGAGAGTTGTTGTCGATGGGGGGTTTGATGACAATGTGATTCTGTTCTTTGATGTCCCAGGTATAAAAGTGGGGGTTTGGGGTAGTTCAATCTCTTTTTCTGTTGAGAGAATGCTGGAGATGTGAGATCGTCAATAAACCTGAAGTGAGAAATAAATTCAGCCTCTTCATTTCACGCTCTCCACATTGGTGACCTAAGACGTACAATGTCCAGAGACAATTCCCCCGAACCAGACTCATCAGGGACCGCTCGAGCAAGCGCGGTCTCGGTCAAGCTACCAGAGTTCTGGCAGGACAACCCAGACTCGTGGTTCCTCCTGGCCGAAGCCCAGTTCGCACTCGGGGGAATAACAGCAGATGACACAAAATTCTACCACGTCATCGCCAAGCTCGACAACCGCACAGCTCGATACATGCGGAGCCTGGTGCAGCAACCGCCCGCTGGCGACAAATACAGTGGGCTGTAAGCTGCCCTCATCCAGTGTTTCACGCCCTCAGCCGAGGAGAGAGCTAGGAGGCTCCTAGCTCTGCACGACTTGGGAGGACGCAGGCCTGTCGACCTGATGGAAGACATGCTGCAGCTGAGGCACAGACAACGATGATTTCCTCTTCACGCACATCTTCCTGAGAACCCTTCCATCGCAGACGAGGGCGACCCTGGCAGGCACTCGTTTCGTGACCCAGCGGGACTTCCGCACGCTGGCCCGAGAAGCGCAGCGGATCCTTGACTCCTGCGAGGAGCAGGCGGCCACCGCAGCAGCGGCAGACCTCGGCGCGGCGGCCGGGAGCAGCGGTGGGCCAGAGGCGGCGGAATCAATCCCACCAACAATGGCAGTAGTGAGGTCCCGACGCAGCGGAGGAGACGACCTCTGCTTTTACCATCGGCGTTTCGCAGAGAGGGCGCGCAAGTGTGTACTGCCGTGCCAGTTCAAGAGCTCGGGAAACGCCAGGCCTGGGAGTCGTTAGCAGCATCGGCCCTCGGCGAGTGGAACAAGCTGCTCTACCTCACGGATGCGCGCTCTGGGCGGCACTTCCTCGTGGACACGGGCGCCCAAGTGAGTTTCATCACCCCAACCTACGCTGACCGGCTGGCAGGTCCCCGTGGTGACGGGGCGATAGCGGCGAATGGCACGAGCATTAAGACCTTCGGCGAAAGGACTCTGCTTCTGTCCTTGCATGGCCGCACTTATGAATGGACTTTTATTATAGCGGCGGTGAGTTTCAACATGTTAGGTGCTGATTTTCTGCGCTCACATGGGTTGTTAGTTGATCTTGCCAATAGGCGCCTAGTTAATGCACTCTCCTTTTACGCCATTCCTTGTACAGCTCGAGTGTCCCCGCCACCAGCACAGACCAATGTCGCCACAGCAGGCGGTAAGTTTCACACACTCCTCACACAGTTTCCAGCACTCACAGTTCCCACCTTTTCGGCAACAGTTGCGAAACACGGGGTGAAGCACTTTATCACTACCACTGGCCCCCCCCGTCTTTGCGAAAGCTCGGCGCTTGGATGCAGCTAAACTGTCCATAGCGCGCGAGGAGTTCGCCAACCTGGAAAGGTTGGGCATCATCCGCCGTTCAAACAGCCCATGGGCTTCCCCACTGCACATGGTCCCTAAAGCTGACGGCTCATGGAGACCTTGCGGTGACTTCCGCAGGTTTTAACCAACGCTACAGCGCATGACCGCTACCCAATTCCACATATTCAGGATTTTTCAGTACATCTGGCGGGGGCGCACGTTTTTTCTAAAATAGACTTCTTCCGCGGCCATCATCAAGTCCCAGTGCGCGCTGAGGACATTCCCAAAACAGCGGTGATAACCCCATTTGGACTTTTTGAGTTTTTACGCATGCCGTTTGGCCTCAAAGGCACCGCGCAAACCTTCCAACGCATGATGGATGCCGTGTTACACAATCTCCCTTTTGTGTTCGTCTACCTGGACGACATTTTGGTCGCCAGCACATCCGAAGAGGAACACGAAAAACACTTCACAACAGTTTTTCGGAGGTTGGGAGAGCACGGGTTAATAATCAATCCAGCTAAGTGCCAGTTCGGGGTGGCGCAGATCGATTTTTTGGGGCACCGCGTCTCCCCAGAAGGGGCGGTTCCACTACTGGACAAAGTGCGCGCAGTAGCAGATTTTCCCCGGCCACAATTGGTCAAAGCACTACAGGAGTATTTAGGAATGGTGAATTTTTATAACCGTTTCCTCCCCCACGCAGCGCAGCTCATGCAACCACTATATGCCGCGCTTAAAAAGCAAAAACCCTCCAATGCAATCGAATGGTCCCCGGAGCAGGAGCGCGCATTCGCGGAGGTAAAAAAAAGCCCTTGCAGACGCCGCGTTGTTAGCTCATCCAGACCCAACGGCCGGCATAGTGCTCACCACTGATGCGTCAGATTTGGCCATAGGGGCGGTTGTGGAGCAGCACGTTGCCGGGGTTTGGCAGCCACTGGCCTTTTTCAGCAGATCCTTGCGCGAGGCCGAGCGTAAATACAGCGCATTTGACAGGGAGCTGTTAGCGCTCCACTTAGCCATTCGCCACTTCCAATTCTGGCTAGAAGGTCAGCGTTTCACCGCGTTAGTCGACCACAAACCGCTCACTTTTGCGATGGCCATAATTTTGGAACCTTGGTCGGGCCGGCAGCAGAGGCAGCTGCCAGCAATTTCGGAATTTACTACTGATATTCAACACGTAGCGGGTAAACTCAATGTAGTGGCAGACTGCCTCTCTCGCGCGGTAACAGCGCCAGTCCGCGCAGAGGTAGATTATACTACTGCAGCCGCAGAGCAAAATAGCAGCGCGGAAGCGCACGCGGCCCCAGTTCACGTGGGGATAGATTATGCGGCCATGGCAGCGGATCAGGGTAGAGATGCGGACGTGTGCACGCTCCAGTCTGGACCAACAGGGTTAAGGCTGGAGAGCAGGAGCTTGCAAAATGGTATGCCCCCCCTAATCTGCGATGTCTCTACTGGGCGACTGCGTCCGGTAGTGCCGGCTGCTTGGCGCCGCCTCATTTTTGACTCGATTCACTCCCTGGCACACCCGGGGGTGCGCGCGTCTGTGAAAATGGTAGCAGAAAAGTTTGTTTGGCCGAGCCTGCGCAAGCACATGAAAGAGTGGGCAAGAGCCTGTATGGCTTGCCAGCAGGCCAAAATTCACAAGCACACAAAAGCCCCCTTAGAGCCGTTTCACATCCTGGCCAAGAGATTTGATCATGTACATGTCAACCTCGTGGGCCCCCTACCGTCGTCGCAGGGGTTCACACATCTTTTGACAATGGTGGACCGAACCACGCGTTGGCCGGAAGTGGTCCCACTGGCATCGACCACGGCTGCAGAGGTGGCCCGCGCATTTTTGACGGCTTGGATAGCGCGTTTCGGGGTTCCGTCAGATATTACATCCGACAGGGGACCTCAATTTGTGTCTGAGCTTTGGTCAGCGATGGCCCACAGCTTAGGTGCGACAATTCACCGCACTACCGCTTACCACCCCCAGGCTAATGGTTTATGCGAGTGTTTTCATAGATCATTGAAGGCAGCCCTCAGAGCGTCGCTTACGGATGCAAATTGGGTAAACAGACTACCATGGGTTTTATTGGGGTTGCGTTCTGCGCCTAAAGAGGACTTAAAGGCCTCCCCAGCGGAGTTGGTTTTTGCGCAGCCTCTCCGGCTGCCAGGCGAGTTTCTGCCGGATCATCTGGCGCCAGGGCGTCCCCCGGCTCAGTGGTCATTGATCGGCACGGGAGCGGACATGCTTCCGGGCCCCGTTCATCACACTTTTCCGCGTGTTTTTGTTCCCAAATCTTTAAAAAATGCCGAATTTGTTTTTGTCAGGTACGAGGCTCTGCGCCCAGCCCTGCACCCACCTTATGATGGCCCATATAGGGTGCTGGAAACAGGTGATAAGCATTTTGTGCTAGATTTGGGGGACAGGAGGGAAACAATTAGTATAGACAGACTAAAGCCTGCTTTTGTGATTAATGACGAGTTTGTACGGGTGGCGAGGGCTCCTTGACATGGCAGACCCCCCAGGAAGCATGACCCGGAGCCCCCGCAGGGATCAACTAACGGTTCTCACCCTCAGTTAGCAGATTCACTGCAAGATGGCACCGCAGGGGCTGCGAAGCCCGCTCACAGCAAGTTTGGAAGACGTTTGAAGCCCAGACGGCATATGGACTAATGTGTGGTTTTATCATGTTGTGTGGACTATGCTGTATTGTTTCATTCTTCGACGTTTGGTGGGGGTTATGTGGCGCACATATTTTGACTGCATATGTATAGCACAGTGAGTGAGATGCTTAAGACTGCATATGTATTTTGTAACCTCATGTCTTTGAAGGAACAATACGTCTGGACCTCCTGGGGATAACAGCAGGAGGTGGAGGTGCCTTTGGTGAGGACTCTGAGAGGACTTCCTGACTTCCTGGGGTCAGATGGAGGACGAAGGGACTTGGGGGAGAGTTGTTGTCGATGGGGGGTTTGATGACAATGTGATTCTGTTCTTTGATGTCCCAGGTATAAAAGTGGGGGTTTGGGGTAGTTCGATCTCTTTTTCTGTTGAGAGAATGCTGGAGATGTGAGATCGTCAATAAACCTGAATTGAGAAATAAATTCAGTCTCTTCATTTCACGCTCTCCACAGACATGACCTCTCACAACACCTCTTCAAAACCTTTTCCACTTAGCTTAGCTAAACCCCTCAGGTTGCTAAGATAAGCCTCAGTAACACTGCCCCCTACAGTTTTAGTGTAGACATCGGTTAGAGCTTGAATGCAGTACTTAACCTCAGGATTGTCAGTGGATGGAAAGGAGCACAGCAACGTAGGTGCTAATGCTTCAATGCTTAATCCAGACTCGAACTCTACAGTATGACTTTTGTCAAAGTCAGATGAGTTATCATTAATACTGAGCACCCTACGGATAGTGCCATGTTGCTCTAGAAACTCAAAAACATCTGTGTCTCTTTCTTTATCAACGACACCACTGACAATGACTGCGTTAGGAATTTTAACACCATTCTTTTCCACAAAATCCATTTTGGCCGTATATCAACTGTTTAGTCAGGGGTCAAAACAGAATCCTCATCTGTTGTGCCACACTCCAGGCTCCTGGCTGTGCTCGCCAAATTTTTCTGTGTGTGTAACCATCACTAACACCTACTCACTTTAGGTGTAGTACCAAAGCAGGGATGGCAACAGGAAATTCTGATTTCAGCTGAAATCTAATTTGGTCGATTGACTTATGGGGGGCCGGGGGGGGGGGGCGCAGCCCCCCTGAAGCTGGGAGGTTTTCAGTAAAACAGAAGTAATTTAGATTGAAAAAAATGATTTAAAAAAAATGAAATACTAGACTTAGATAAATCATTAAATTTAATGAAAAGTTAACTTACTTTTTCTTCAATGTTGTCTCACTGTCTTTAGTCCAACATATTTAACAGTTCTATAAGAGTTTATTACAATATTTACACTGGTCACCAAGTCACTTCTAATGTGAAACTTTCTTCCTTTTGGCAGCAAGCTGTGTCAGTCTCTGAACTTTGAACTTCATCTCCTTTTCTGGTTTCTTCAGAAATTGTCCGAGTGTTTGTTACCTCATCAAACTTTGAGCCAATTTTCACCTTTACTGTCACTTTTCTCTCAAGCCAATTCCATCGGAACTTATTTTTGACACTTTTGTCTATTTCTAACACTGATGACTCCTGATCCTTCGATAAAAATCTCATAATTCCGCTGAAAACAATACCGAAAGCTCAGAATTCCAACACGAACCAGTGATGTGATTTGGGGTTGGGGAAATTATCTGAAAATTTAGCAGGAGGTCTGGGGGACTTAGTCCCCCAGTGGGGTCCGGGGCAGAGCCCCGGTGGGGGGGCAAGGGGGGCAAAGCCCCCCGAAGCTCCTGGGTTTTTATGATTTTTAAGTACCAGAACTGTGCTTAAATGACATAAAACAAACAGCTGAATGCCACTTATTACTGTATAATATTGACATGTTCCAAGAAGATAGCATTCCTAAAATATTCCAACAAGCATTATCCATCACATGCTTTAACACTTGATCAAATCAAAATCAGTTAATTTTATCTATGCCAAAGTCCCCCAGTGTGTGACATCTTTGACTGCTTTATCTACTGTGGAAGATTGTTTCAAAAACACTGATCCCAAAGAATAGTTGCTCCGCCGAATGGCAAGGTAGTGGGCATGGTTTTTCACCTTTGATGCATGGTCTGACAGCGCCACACATCCACGCGATCCATAGTTAATCAGCTCTTTACAATACACACAAAAAGCTTTTCCTGCCACGTCTGGTTTCTTCAAAAATTGTCCGAGTGTTTCTGTTACCTCGTCAAACTTTGAGCCAATTTTCACTTTTACCGTCACTTTTCTCTCAAGCCAATTCCATCGGAACTTTTTGACACTTCTATTTCTGCCACTGATGACTCCTGATCCTTCGATAAAAATTTCATAATTCCGCTGAAAATATTACCGAAAGCTCAAAATTCCAACGCCAACACACCGATGACAAAGCATACAACGAGCCATTTCATTGGTCCAAATTTGCAGCTATCCAATCGCAGGGATGTTTACACATAACATCCGGGTTTATCGCGGGAAACTCACCCGGGAAAACGCCGAGCGCTAATGTATTGTGTTGATTTTCGCTAAAATCGGTGACAATAAGGTACCTTACCATCCATCTTCCATCTTCTACCGCTTTTCCGGAGGTCCGGGTCGCGGAGGCAGCAGTTCAAGCAGAGAAGCCCAGACTTCCCTCTCCCCAGCCACCTGCTCCAGCAGCCATGACTTTTTTTGACAAAGCAACAACGAGCCATTTGATTGGTCCAATCATTTCCAACTATCCAATCGCAGGGCCGTTTACAGCAGTAGCATGAGTACATAACATCCGGGTTATCGCGGGAGACTGTCACTCAGGGAAGCGCCGAGCGCTTTTGTAATCATATTAATTTTTGCTAAAATCATAAATCGGCGGAAATCCGCGGATCGGCGGAAAATTGCCATCCCTGCCAAAGAAAAAGATAATTGGGCCAGATCAGAAGATTACAGGTTCATAGGAGCCTGGGAAGCGCAACAACAGATGACACTAACCACTATGTATGGGAACTTTCAACTATGTATATTTTTTTCTACAGATATATAAGATTTACAGACATGTACAAATTTAAAAACAAAACAAAACACAGCACTTGTACAATAATAATAAAAAGAACAATACAATACCCAAAATATATTTACAGATTTTACAGATGTCTAGTGTCCTTTTCAGATGATCATTTAGACCACCTCTAGTGGTCTATCTGATTCGGGCTTCGGCTCGCCATCCAAATTTGGAGAATCCCGGGTTTCTGGTCCAACCAGTCCAAACAAAAAACCTGACCTATAAAACAGGCCAGATACAACAAATAAGCAAGACACTAACTTATCACATGGGCCTCAAACATTTCTAATTTGTACAACAACAATTCTCTTTTTTTTTTTTTTTCCAAACACCTTTAAACCACAGATGTAACATTCATCATTAAGTACCAATCCATGGCAAGGGAACTGGGACCTGTGCTAACCGCTACAGCTCTGAAAGATGTTTTTTTCCGATGGAAAAACTAGCCGAAAATTAGCATCGGCGGTTAGCATGCTAAGCTAGCGATTAGCATTCCCATACACAACCATGGCACTTACCAAGCTAGGTGACACGTGCGTCAATGGGGTTCCTGCGCTCAGCTGCGTCAACAGCCTTTGTATCCCAATCTTAAAATTTAATAAATGGGGTGTTAGAATTTGCTAATACAGCAATGTCTCATTGCAGGTGTTGGTTCAGGCTTACCAATCTCGAATTTTCTCCAAAGCAAAGACTGTTATCAGCACGCTAGCTCATCTCTCTCGGTCGGTGCCTTCCGCTGTATCTGACAGCATTCTGCGGATTACGCACAGACCGAGGGAGAGAGTGCGTGACCCCGTTGGCTGGCGGGACCCCATTGGCTGTTGCTACCAAGCTAACAACGCAGCCATTGGTCACCCAGAACGCCAAACAGAGACGTCCGGAACTTCGCCAAAATTCCCCCAAAAATGTTCCAAACTATTTATGAACACACATTTATTCAAACATTTACATTCAAATTATTTATTACGATTGTGAAATGGGTGTTTTCCTCTTTTAAAGAGGTATCAATATTCACATTTTTAATCACGTTTTTAACACTGGGTTACAATCATCTCCCTTTTTTATATATATAACACTAAATAGGCAAAACTCAGCCAACCAAGCGGGCGTCTCAGTAGACTACCAGAACCCCCACCGTGTTGGAGCAGGTTATTCTGCCGCTTAGTCCCAAACACGCATTAGCTATTGCTGTCCTCAATACATAGTCCTACAGATACCTGGGCCTCTGACGAACCCTAGCCAGGCATCCCCTAGGTGGGCACTCCACACCATGCACCGTCGGCCGTGCCTGTGAGTTCTCACCACCCCAGTCCAACCAGTTCCACCTCACATCAGGCTGTCTCGCCGTAGTTCTAGTCCTCTGTTCTGGTGGTGGCTTTCTGAGTCTGCTGGAGTACAACCGTGACCCATCTGCAAGCTCGAACGTGTCCTGGCCCCGTCGCCTTGTGATTCACAGGGGCCCCGTCCAGAGTGGCTGCAGCTTATGTGTGTGATTAGGGTGTCTAATCCAAACTATCCAAACTCGGTCCAACACCTTCAGTTCATGGGTTCTCGCCCTGTGCTTCCTGTCAAATCGTCGCTTCATTTTATGCTGTTGCACAGCGACCCAGTCCCGTGTAGAGTCTATATTCCTTGGAGGATGAGTCATGAGTTGCCTCAGTCGATCCAAAGGTTGAAGCAGTTCACATCCTAGCATGAGAGCCGCTGGGGAGCAACCTGTCATAGCATGGGCCGTTGCCCTGTAGTGAAGCAGTGTACACTGGAGGGCATCCAGAAATGCGATGCCATCTGCCAAATGGGCTCTCAGTCCATTTTTCATGGTTTTGATAAAACATTCGACGCCTCCATTAGCCTTGGGGATGGTAGAACGCGGTTTTAATGTGTTCCATGTCCCTACCGCTCAAGAACTCTTCAAACGCCCCAGAGGTGAACTGCAGGCCATTGTCAGTCGTGATTGCATTCGGGACCCCCCACCTGGTGAACAGTGGCGAGAAAAAACCCGTAACTGTAATCTGTCGTTACTGAATTGGTGGGTACCACCTCCGGCCACTTTAAGAACAAGTCGTAGGCCACGAGCAGAAACCGACTGTTCGGGTGTGCTGCATGAAGTTTGCCACAAATGTTCAACTGTATGTGTTTCCAAGGGCTTTCTGGGTACGGCAGTGGCTGCAGGGGTGGAGGGGGTAGTCTGTCAATCTTCCCGCTCTCCAAACACGGAACAGGTTTTTTTACCATAGCCTCAATGTCCTTATCAATACCCAGCCACCAAACAGAATCCCTGCAGTGCCGTTTTACCCTGACCACGCCCAGGTGGCCCTCGTGTAGCATCACAAAAACATGCAACCTCAGAGACACTGGGATTAGCGTGCAGTGCCCCTCGCCACACACACATAATTCCAACAGCTCAGTTCATCTTTAAACATGTGGAAAGGGTGCCAGCCCACCCTGCACCTTTGCGGGTCAACCCTCCCTAATCACCGAGCACAGTTGTGGCAGCACGGGGTCTCGTTGCGACTCTGCCCGAAGTTCCTGGGGGGATACTATATCCCGGAGGGCCCCGTGCAGCGTATTAACCAGACTGTTCCAACCTGTTGGATCGTCGTCATCGTCATCATTCGATTGTACGGAGCTGGCCATGGCGCGAGACAGGAGATCCGCGACTACGTTATCCTTGCCAGGAGTGAACTGGGTGGTAAAATTGTAGGCCCTCAGCCATTCCATCCACCTGTGGATCCGCAAAGGTCTGTGTCCCGAACCTGTCATCTCCAGTAATGTCGTCAGCGCTCAGTAGTCTGTCCATAGGGTGAAATGGTGCCCATAGAGGTAGATATGCCACCGTTCACACGCCCAGAGGCAGGCAAGCGCCTCCCTCTCACCCATGGCGTACTTTTGTTCAGCTGCCGAGAGAGACCTCGATGCGAATGCCACCGGGTGCTCCGTGCCGTCCTGCACCTGGGACATAACTGAAAAAAAGTTAAAAAAGTAAAGCCCAGCGCTACAAAAACAGCTTTGTTCCTGCTGCTGTCAAAGAGTTGAACAAGCTGTAACAATATATTGCACATAATTTAGGTACCTATTTATTAACTCCATTTTATAGTTACTTATTTTTGTAGGATGTTACTTGGGTTCTAAATATTTTATTGGGTTTTAGACCTTTGAGTTTTTAACCCCTTTGACTAGTTTTTAACTTTTAATATGACTCTTCTCTCTTACCTCTGGTTTTTCTCCCATCTCTTTGCCTTTTTATACCCTGATTGATGGAGCCTTGAGTATTTTTATCATGTCTATAGTCAATTTCATGTGTGCCTGTGTTTGTGTCTATGTTGAATGTAATTTGAGGCTTGTAAATATGGATGTCACCAGACTGCAAAACAAATCTACCTACGGGTACAAATAAAGTAACCTGAACCTGAACCCCACCGCCGAGCCAGACGCGTCACAGGTCACAATGGTTGGCCGTTTCGGATCAAAATGGGCCAGCACCGGAGGGGAAGTGAGTTGATGCTTCAGCTTAGTAAGTGCTGCTGAACAAGCTGGGGTCCATTGCCACGGCGCATCCCGTTTCAACAAAACCTGGAGAGGTCCAATCTTTTCTGAGTAGTGGGGAATAAAACGCCCATAAAAGTTCACCATACCCAGAAACGAGGAAATCTGTGCAAATGTCGATGGTTCTGGGCGGTGTAGGACCACCTCCACGTTCGAATGCAGGGGCCACAGCCCCCCCCCCCCATCAACCGGAACCCCACAAACTCGATGGAGTCTGCCTCAAAAATACACTTTTCTCCGTTCAGGGTGACTCCATGTTCCTGTAGGACCATCAGCACCCATCCCAACTGATTGTGTTCCTCACGTGACGTGCCATGTACCACGATGTCATCAAGGAATTCCACCACACCCTTGAGGCTGGCCAGAATCATGGATATTATTTTCTGGAAACAGCTGGGTGCTGAACTCAGACCAAATAGCATGCAGGGGTACCTGAACACACCCATGTGGGTCTCGAACGCTGTCAGGTTCCTGCTGGCTGGGTGGAGGGGCACCTGCAGGTAACCCTGGCGAAGGTCCAGCTTCGCGAACACTTGTGAACACCTGAATGTTGCAGTAAGTTCCTCCATCGCTGGAAGCGGGTACTTGTCCGGGATGATCGCCTTATTTACCATCCTGAGATCTATACATGGACGGCTGCCACCCGATTTTTTCTTGGCCACCACGATATTTGATATCCAGGGTGAAGCATCCACTCTCTCACTGATGCCTGCTTCAAGCAGTTTGGTCAACTCCGCCATGACATCGTCCCGTAGGGTGAGGGGAAGCCGCTGTAGCGGTTGAATTTTCAGCATCACATTTGGGTCTATAAGCAGGCGGTGGTTGAATGCGCTGATGCATCCCAGGCCTCAGAATAGCGCCAGCCAGCGGACATGTCATTCGGAGTACACCGTCAGTACCGTTGAGCCCTCTGGGTCCTTGATGGAAAATCCCAGTTCACCCAGCAGCTCTATCCCATGCAAGTCCACCCCTTGGCGCGAGATTTGTAAGGGGAACGTAGGGACAGTCTTCAACCCACATTCCACTGAAAAGTCAACTATGCCCGTCATTTCGATCTCGGCGTGGCCGTATCCAAACAATCTCACTGTTCCAGCGTTTATGGTTTTGTTTGGGACAAGTCTCTTCAAAGTGGCCATACTTAGAATGGACCTGCCGGCGCCTGAGTCCACCATCAACGGCACGTCGACTCCGTCGAGTTATAGCACATACCATTTCAACGGTCCCTTCTTCGCACGTGCCACACACACCTGTGTCGTGTTTCTAGACTCCGCCGCCGATGATTTAGCAGTGATAGAATAGGCCCTGGCCCGCGCCCCAGTCCGCTGCCTCCTGGAGATCCGCCCCGGAGAATTAGCCACCTTGCTAACGGCTGTGCTTGGCGGGGAAACTTGGGTGGTTACACTCCCTTTAGCCAACACCGGCAAACTCCGCTGAACTGTGGACTCACTCTGCCTAACCAGTTCGAACATGTTTTCCAATGAGAGAGTATCTTTAGTTAGCTTTAGCTTGCTATTTCAGCCACACATTGTTAGTACCATGGGCTAGCTTATCCCAGACCAGCTCCTCCGCGATAGGCCCGAAGGCGCATTCTCTTGAAAAAGGACTGAGTGGACTCACCCGTTTGCTGTTGGCAATCAAAAAACTCATATCTCCACACCGTAACGGTTGCGTGATCGCCAAAAGCCAGTCCATTAATTTCAAACCGTCTTTCCACAAATCGCTGCCACACAGCCCAAAAAATATCCGCTGGCCCTCCTCACTGAGGTAATGGACCATTAGGCTCTTCTGTCTCTCCTCATCGACGCCACTGAGGCCGGCCACAGCCACATACACATCGAACATTTCCCTCCAGCGGGCCACACGGTATAGCTGGCGTGCCCAGAAACTGCAAAAACGGAGGGGGTTGTTTGATGCACGCCCCATTTTAATCCTCGTTGCCAAATGTTATGTCAGCATAACATGAGAAGGGAGCCTCTCTCAACTGAACACTGAACTGCCTTTATTATCGTGAACAACACAATATATACTCCAGCCGTAGCCCGCCTGATGTCACTACCCCAACCCCCTCGGCCAGGCTATGGCAAGCCCAGAGAGTCAAATCCCACATATTACATATACGTCAGTCAAGCATATCTCAATTAACATGGCTACCTCCACTACAGTATGCCGGGGTAGCCAATCTGGCTACTTGGGTCGGCTAATCATCATCGTCATAGCAGTCTGCCGGGGGCGACAATGACCATTTCATTTAGGTCTGATCAGACTGGTCAGTCAGAAAGCAACTCATACCAGCTCAGACGTCGCCTGGGTCGGCTAATAGGGCTCCGAATGCATTGAGTGTCCTAGCCTTTTTGTCGCAAATGCCTGCTTCCTTGGAAACAAGACTGATGAACTGAAACTGGATATATAGCCCGGATCATCATTCAAAGCTGCCTGCACCCCAAGATTATAGACGTGGTGGTTGAGCTTATGTGCTGCTAACTATGCTGAAGCACGGGACAGAGGAATGTGGTAAAAGCTGTGGAAGCATAAGGGCCTGCTTACAAACTCTGTGGTCATTGATAAATACTGCTCACCAGACCTGCAGCTGCAGGCAGTTTCTGTCTGCTACAGGAGTTTTCTGTTTCTGTGGTAAAAGTGGTCCAGATACTAATGCTAATTAAGCATTCACTATCTGGCCCTACGCATATAAAAGGAAATACGCTTGATCTTGTTTTTACACTTGGTCTTAATGTGAATAATGTTCAGACTAAGGAGCTTCATGTGTCAGACCATTTTTGTGTTCTTTTTAATTTATCAGTTAAATCAGTCTGTTACACTGGCAAGCGGGTAAAATGCTCTCGTGTCATTGACCAGTTTTCAGCTATGAAATTTTCTGCTGCCTTTGACAGCAGTGTGGTTTTATCCTCTGATGATGACACTGAGACCTTGGTCTGCTCTTTTAACTCACACTGTTCAAGCATCTTAGATGTAGTTGCTCCCTTTAAAACCAGGACTATCCGTGCTGTTAATTTATCCCCCTGGTTAAATGATGATCTCTGTTGTTTTAGACGTAAATGTCGGAGGGTGGAAAGACTGTGGAAGTCCACTAAACTTGAGGTGCATCGATTGTATGTTAAGGAACTGTTAATTGAATTTAACAATATGATTAAAATGGCAAGAACTTCTTATTTTTCCAACATCATCTCCTCCAATAGTAACAATCCAAAGATCCTCTTCACCATAATAGACAGTATAATTAATCCTGTCAGTTCTGCTCCCCCTGTTTATTCAATTAATGACTGTAACAAGTTTCTTTCCTTCTTTGTTGACAAGGTCACTGCTGTCAGGGCTGGTTTTACTCATTCCTTTCCCCTAATCTTTGATTGTCCTAACAGACAGGCCTTTTTAAGTGATTTTACCCCAATTTCTTTTGAGGATTTGTTAGTGTTGGTGAGCTCCATGAAATCCTCCTCCTGCACTTTAGATATTTTGCTTTCCTCAATGTTAAAAGAGGTAATTGGCTCAGTGGGTACATCTTTGGTTAATATCATTAACAGTTCACTTGAATCTGGTTGTGTACCCTCATATTTTAAACACGCAGTTGTGCAGCCACTTTTAAAAAAACCTAACCTTGATCCATCTGTTTTTAAAAACTTCAGGCCAATTTCTAAGCCTCCTTTTATTTCTAAGCTTTTAGGAAAAGTTGTTGCAAAGCAGCTCACTGACTTTCTGATTGAACACAATATTTTCGACAAATTTCAGTCAGGTTTTCGTCAGAAACACTCGACAGAGACCGCTCTTCTCAGGGTGTCAAATGATATCTTAATGTCATCAGACTGGCAAATGCTCTGTTTTAGTGTTATTAGATCTTACTGCAGCATTTGATACTATTGATCATTGTATTTTGTTACAAAGGCTTAGAGATTGGGTAGGTATTTCTGGAAAAGCTCTGGATTGGTTTTTCTCCTACCTTTCTGGTAGGAGTTTTTCCGTGGCTGTTGGCTCTTATTCATCTGATTCTGCTCCTTTAACCTGTAGGGTGCATCAGGGTTCTATTCTGGGGCCACTTTTATTTGCCCTATATATGCTACCACTTGGTTCTATCATCAGCAAATTTAAAGGTGTGTCTTATCACTGCTACGCTGACGATTTACAGCTACTTTTCTCTTTTAAACCTGACCATGTTGACAATTTAAAAATTATTCATGACTGTCTGTCTGCAATTAAGGACTGGATGTCTAGTAACTTTTTGTAACTTAATGCTGATAAAACTGAAGTCCTTATTGTAGCACCTGATAATCTAATTCCTAAGATGGTTAATAGCATTGGTTCATTAAGTTCTAATGTACGGTCTAATCTAAAAAATTTTGGTGTCATTTTCGATCAATCGATGAGTTTTGATCAGCATGTCAAATCTCTGACTCGGAGTTGTTTTTTTCCACCTTAGGAATATATCCAAAATTAGGTCATTGGTTTCCTACAGTCAGTTAGAAATTATTATTCATGCCTTTGTTTCTTCACGTTTGGACTACTGTAATGCTCTTTTCACATGTCTTAGCAAATCCTCTTTACACCGCCTACAGTTAGTCCAGAACTCTGCTGCAAGATCACTAACTAGGTCCAGTAGATTCTGTCATATCACTCCCGTTTTGGCCTCCTTGCATTGGCTTCCTGTAAATTATAGTTGATTTTAAAGTTCTTGTTCTTACTTATAAAGCCATTCATGAAGAGGCGCCTTTTTATATTAGTGACCTGCTCCATCTACACCAGCCCAGCAGGTCTCTCAGGTCTTCTCATCAGAATCTATTGGTAGTCCCCAGCACTAGGCTCAGAACCAAAGGTGATAGAGCCTTTGCTGCTGTTGCTCCCAGACTTTGGAACTCCTTACCTTTTGAACTTAGATCTGCACCTTCCATTGATGTTTTTAAGAAGCAACTAAAGACCCACCTTTTTAGCCTGGCTTTTTAATTAACTATGTGTTGATTGTATTTTTATGTGCTTTTACTGTTTACTTTGTTTTAATTTTTTACTGTTTTATGTGCCTGTGTTTTTATTTTGTTTTTTACCATGTTAAGCACTTTGTGACTCTGTCTGTGAAAAGTGCTCTATAAATAAACTTATATTATCTGCTAGCAGCCATTGACAAGCAGCAGGCCCGGTTTTGACCAACACACTGGACTGTGTATATTCTAATATTATAAAGGGATACAGAGCCTCCCTCCCCTTGTACATTTGTGTTGTACTTATCTGTTTCTGTTATAAAACAATAGGCTAAAAGCCTTTTAACAGTTTGGCGTTTTTGTCATATGACCCGCTATAACTGTAATATTCATGCAGCGAAGTCTGACAATATTGATACAGTATCTATACCACAACATATACAACTGATTTTTGAAAGCATTTACTGAAGGCACAGCAACAATATGGGAGCAGATTCTAAGAGTTAACTGCCCTTAAAGTCAGAGCATTTGTCTGAAAATACATAACATATATGCATTTTCATATTAAGGTGAGGGTGTTGTCTTATTTGAAGAATGTGTCTTTATACGCCAGTTAATCATCACTGTAAGACAGGGGTGGGCAACTTTGGTGGTAGTGAGGGCCACAAAATTTTTTCCTCAGTTCCCGAGGGCCATATTTACATGTAAACCCTCCATAAATGTAAACTTTGCTGCAAAGTCAAAAATTTCACAACTAAAGCTGAAAATGAAAATGAAAACAAAAGCTACTCAGTGTTTTATCATATTAGAATTAAAACTACTGATAAAATTATATCTGCCCTGCAATGGACTAGCGATCTGTCCAGCATGTACCCTGCTTCTCACCCAAGGATGCTAGGATAGGCTCCAGTCCCCCCCACCCCGACCCGAAAAGGATTACGCAGTAAAGGATGGATGGATGGATAAAATTATATCCTGACCTCATTTTTAAATAAAATTTTAAAACTCTCTCCATCAAAATGATGACCAAAGAGAAATTTTGGATGATAATAAAAAAGCCAAGAAAAAAAAAGGAAATATCATGAGGCTTAAGTTGCTCTTGAATTCATTGTGGGTGTGGAGGGGCAGAGAAATAGCTGTGGGTAGGTGGGCTTGTTAATGGCTCCCCAAAATGAGGAATAAAAAAAAGTTTAGGAGCCTCTGTTATAAATGAACAAAAAAAAAATTAGCAGATTACAACAACCACAGTCTCTGAATTTTTACTGCTGACATGGTATTGAAACTGTCAGTGCTTCAGTCATGCTCTTTAGAAAGAAACCTCAAAACTTTAAATATTTTTCTGCACAGTTAGAAGAAAAGCCACCGAGCTCCATGAGGCTTCACCTGCCAAACAAGAATAAATGCTACAGCTCCTCAGTAGTATTTATTCTTGTTTAAAAGCAGCCTACTTAGTACATTTACTGATGTTTACAGCCTATTAATGTGGTCTTAGCAAGCAACATACCTTAAAAACATGTTCTCCGCCGGTGCACTGTTCCCTCTGGCTCCCTCACTCTAGCTCTAGCTCTCTCCTTGACCACTTGCACACAGAGTGGCACCTAGGTTTCAATTAGCGCTCCCTCTGCTGGTGGACTCTATAATTGCTTTTAAGAATGCAGTTCCAAATACGGAAAACGTGACATAAATAAGTGATTGATTTTTGGAAATGGACTGGCAGGCTGTCGCGGATGAGGGAGCAGGCCGCCAGTTGCCCATCCCTGCTGTAAGAATAGAATAGAATAGAATAGGTTTTATTGTCACTGTACAGTTGTACAGTACAACAAAACTGTGGGTGCTACACCAGGCTACTGTGCAATAAAGTAAGAGAGAAGGACTAGATAAAACACGATTATAGAACACACGATTAAACCCACTGCTGAAACCCCAGGATTATGGAAATATACACAGGTATGGTAGTGGCTTCGTGGGTGAAACTATGTACATAAGAGTGCAGGGTGCAGAAGACACAGTTGAATACACGACTGGATAAAATGGTCCAAGGATTATGGAAAATATGCCTAGGTATGGTGGTGGTTTCTCAGATGGGTCAATATACATGAAAGTGTGGATTGCAAAGACAGGTGTGTTATTGTGAATAATTAAAAAGGTCCTCAGTTCTGTGCCTGTGAGTGTTCAGAGGGAGGGAGGTAGGGCCTCTGACTGCAGTTCGGATGGCCCAGGGGAAGAAACTGTTTGTCAGTCTGGAGGTGTGGGACCTGATTGATCTGAACCATCGTCCAGAGGGATGCAGGTCAAACAGGTGGTGGGCGAGATGTGAGGGGTCTCCTGTGATGGCCTTGATCTTTCTGAGACAGGAGGCTCTTGAGATGTCTTCCAGGGAGGACAGAGGGCCGCCGGTAATTTTTTGGGCGGTGTTGATGACCCTCTGCACAGCCTTCCTGTCCTCGGCCGTGGAGCCAGCGTACCACACACCCAGGCAGTAGGTGAGCACACTCTCCACTGAGCAGCGATAGAAAGCCAGCAGCAACTTCTGGCCCAAGTTGTTCTTCCTCAGGACACGGAGGAAGTGCAGCTGCTGCTGGACTTTCTTCACCAGGACCTTGGTGTTGACAGTCCAGGAGGTCAGAGGAGATGTGGGTGCCCAGGAACCTGAAGGCAGGGATGGTTTTCATGCAGTCACCATTTATGAGGGGAAGGGACGGTCCCATCTGTTCTTCCTGAAGTCCAGTATGAGTTCTTTGGCTTTTTGGACGTTCAGTTTCAGATTGTTTGCTTGGCACCACAGCAGCAGATTACCTCCACCCTGTATGCCTTATCATCATCAGTGATGAGCCCAACCACGGTGGTGTCATCCACATACTTCACGATGACGGTGGTTGGGTGGGCTGGAATACAGTCAAAAGTGTACAGGGAGTACAGGAAAGGGCTTAGCACACAGCCTTGGAGGGAGCCAGTGCTGAGAGACAGTGTGGAGGAGTGGTGGAGGCCAAGTCTGACTGTTTGTGTGTGGGTGGTGAGAAAGTTTTTTTTACCGTGAGTCCCCTTAGCCGCGGTAAGTGAGGAATTTCTGTTTTTTTTAATATTACACTGATTTCTTGTTCATATACTTTGAAGATAATATGATGAGGTACCTCTTTACGAAAAAAAAAAACGATGTCGAAAGACTGAACCATTCTTTGTGTAAATATGTCCAAAGTCCAGTTTTGACTGAGTTATGGAATTTAAAGAGGTGCTGTGACATTATGCAAATTATATGCATAAATTTATTCCTATCTGAAACTTTTGGATCATATTTTACATCTTTCTAATTGACAGTAAGCCATTATCTCTTACCACTTTCAAGTTATAGCCTTGGAAATCTTAACTATTTTATTGACAAAAAATATTTACCACTCTTGACCACTAGGGGTTATGTCACAATTCGGCGACAGACACACTCAAAGAGTTAAGTCTTTTTCATTCCTGGTTATTAACGGCATCCCCGTACGCCTCAGCCTGGTTCCGTCCTGGCTGTTCTCCTGGTCTCTGGTTATCCTGGCGTTCCCACACGCCTGCCTTTATCTACTTCAGCCTATGTTTTGTATAAGTTTTTGTCTTTGTTATTTGGTGCTTTTTGTTATTAAATGTTTTTGCAACTCACAGTCCAGCGTTTGGGTCTTGGTCCCACCCTGAGGGGTGGTTTATGACATCTTGTCTGTCTTTCTTTCATCTATTGAAAACTTTATAAGGACACAAGAAAAATAGAACACTACACAGTGCTTTGTTTTATCCCATTGATTGTTTTTTATTTTTTATTTCTTCCCCATTTTATAGATCTACTGTTTTAGTATAGCTGTTTTTTTGTTTTTTTTTTTTTTTTGGTTGACCCAGTATTGTTTGTTCTGCTGCATTCCAATTTTCTGTTATTTGTTTTAAGTTGACACCATTCTCTGTGCCCCGAGTTTTAGTCATTTCTTTTATGGTGCAATACAGAATAAATTTCTTTTGCTGCAGGACAGGAGCTGTGGGCCTGAGGTGTGTGGCAGCCGGTTCCCTTGATGGTGGTTTTCGTTCACGACTCCCTCCGAAGTGCACGCAGAGTGTTCATATGGTTGGTGTGCAGTTCACTTGGTGTTTAGTTTAAGACCCCTTCTTCCCCCTCTCAGGCTAGCCTCCCGGTAAGCCCTAGCCCTGATCCTATGCATGCTCTTGCCTAATTGAAATTTATTTTAAGCTAAGCTCATGGTAGGTGAAAGGCAAGTGTTGTGGTTTTAATTACAAACTAAATGATTGTTTTTTGTTTAATAAAATCTGTTATTAATGGGATCACGTCTCTGGCTCTAGGTGTGTAACGAATCTGTGTGACCTTATTGGTCTTAGTTTACAGAAACCATTTCCTGGGACGAAATTCCCTAGGTGGCGTTGTTGTGCTCTGTGTTTAAAAATTCACCACCCTGCTACACAATGTTTGCTCTAAGAGTGTTGATGGAGAAGTATGGAGAAGGTCAGAAGGAGTTGCACTGTGTCTTTGTGGATCTAGAGAAAGCATATGATAGGGTGTCAAAAGAGGAAGTGTGGTACTGTATGAGAAAGTCAGGAGTGGCAGAGAAGTATGTGAGGGTAGTGCAGGATATGTATGAGGACAGCAAGACGGTGGTGACATGTGCTGTAGGAGTGACAGATGGATTCAAGGTGGGGGAGGGGTTGCATCGGGGATTGGCTCTGAGCCCCTTGTTTGACATGATGATTGACAGGCTGACAGACGAGGTCAGGCAGGAGTCTCCGTGGACCATGATGTTTGCAGAAGACATTGTGATGTGTAGTGAGAGTAGGGAGCAGGTAGAAGAGAACCTAGAGAGGTAGAGGTATGCTCTTGAGAGAAAAGGAATGAAAGTCAGAAGAAGCAAGACAGAATACATGAGTGTGAATGACAGGGTAGCAGGTGTAATGATGAAGTTGGAATGAGTAGATGTAGTGAAAGTAGATGGGTTTAAATACCTGGGATCAACCATCCAAAGCAATGGGAAATGCACAAGAGAGGTGAAGAAGAGAGTGCAGGCAGGGTGGAGTGGGTGGAGACGAGTGTCGGGGTGATTTGTGACAGAAGGGTAGCAGCAAGAGTGAAAGGGAAGATTTACAAGATGGTAGTGAGACCTGCTATGATGTATGGTTTGGAGACGCTGACACTGACACAAAGACAGGAGATGGAACTGGAGGTGGCAGAGTTGAAGGTGCTAAAATTTTCATTGGGAGTGATGAGGAGGGACAAGATTAGCAGTTTGGAGACAAAGTAAGAGAGGCAAGGCTGAAATGGTTTGGACATGTGCAGAGAAAGGACAGTGGATATATTGGACAAAGGATGTTGAAGATGGAGCTGCCAGGCAGGAGGAAAAGAGGAAGACCACAGAGAAGATTCATGGATGGAGTAAAGGAAGACATGGAGAAGGTGAGATGGAGGTAGATGATCCACTGCGGCGACCCCTAAAGGGAGCAGCCAAAAGAAGAAGAACATAGTAAGGATTATACCCAAGTACTGCAAAAGATACACACTAACTCCAAATTTGTCTGTAATCCTTTCAGCACAATGCAGTAATTCTTGGAAATGCTACAGTAAATTCTTTTATTCAGGAAACTAACCAATGGTCAATAGGGAAGCAGGTGTAGTGGGGCTGAAAAAGAATAATATACAAATTTGCTTGAGTAAATACTCGCTGTTAGACCGCACCAACTGCTGGATGTATACTTTTTCAAATTCACTTTGAGCTTTCAGCCGTGAACCGAGTACCTGCAGACAATCATAATCCCAGCCCGGTATTACCTATGCAAACTGAGAGTGATTTAGACTCCTCATTTCCAATAACTATGCCCTGCCTGTGGAATTTGGGATTAGAAGCATTTCTTCCCAGCGAATGACAGCAGTGTACCCCTGGTGTGTTGGAGGCTGCCAACCACTAAGCAGTCCTGGCATTCTGCAGACAGGCCAGACTTGTGGTTGTTGTTTTGCTCACTCTTTCTCAGTCTTTGGCTGCAGGCAATATGCAGAACACAGACAGCTAGCCTGTTCCCACACTGCGATTCAGCACTGAAGGTGCTCATCCCAATACTCCACTCCGGGTACATTAAGGTCTTTCAGGGGGAGAAGGGGGGTGGGCTGGAGAAGTGGTTTGGTGCAGATACCGTTCATGTGTGCTTGTTCATAAAGTAGGGCAGGAAAGGACGTTTTTTTAATAATGATTAAACTTTTGGATGGAATCATATGGATTATTTCTAAATCACTTCGACTCCCATTTGTATTTCTGTTTTCCTGCACTTCATTCCATAGTTTGGTTTCTGCCAACCACAAACTCACATTGTCTCATGTCACTCCCCACAAAAGGAACGTTCTAAGCTATGTTTGGGTTCCTTGGTGAGCCACGGGCAATTCTGACTCAACCTAACCATACCCTCTCATATTCTTCCAATTAGAAGTGACAGAGAGGCAAGAGGTTTGTCTGCAAAGTATTTTTAGTCATTACCATACAATAAAAAAAAAACCTGTCCTGTTCAAGCTTATTTTCACTCGTGTCAAATAAATTCATCAATACATAATTTGCAGAGCATGCAGTGTTAAAAACAAGAATATAATGACCTGCCCCTTGTTGCAAAATAATGGTTAATCTCCTAATGTGTGGCTACAATTTATCAGAACTCCAGCTGCTATGTTGTGTCTCTCTTTTTGATTAGTTAGTGTACTATAAGCTGCTGTTGGCACTGATCAGTCAGTGTTTTCTTAATGTCCCACTGAGGCCCACCTCCCTCCCAGGTTGAACGTTTGGTCACTAAGCTCAAACACACCGAGGCCTCTCCAGCCAGCCTGTTCATATATGCAGTTTTAATTGAGTGATAATGAAGAGAGCTTGTCTGAGATGAGGTTAACAGGAGTGTATTAATTTGAATGGGACCCTCCGGATTATCCCTGGCTCTGCAGTCTCTCAGAGCTCTCAATGTGGGCCACTGTGCTGCCCACAAGGGCAACTGCATTTCTGAATGGACCACAGGGTGACATAAGGGTCATTAGCATGCGATTCAGACCCGATGTTGACTTGCGTATATGTATTATGGATCAGGCAGGTTTTATCCACCTTGACACAAACTTTCACAGACAAAAAGTGCAAGAAGTAGCAATTGAGAAGGGGAGCTAATAACCAGAGGGCAAAGATAAAAATCTATAGCTCTCAGTTGTGGTGTAGATTTTTATCTTTCTTCCTCTTTCTTTCACCGTCTGTCCCTCTCCCTTTCTCACTCTATCCTCCGCTATTGTTGTTATCAAATGATACAGTTGCTCAAGCGCAGCGTTTGAATCCTAAGGACCTCTGGGAGGAGATTTGTCTCCACCAAGCCCCTTCTAACGGGGATTAAGAGGATTAGAAACCATAAAATGACCCCAGCTCCAAGTCCCTAGAGCCAGGCCCAGCTTGTCTCAGCCCAGCCTAGCAAGGAAAGAAGCCCAGGCCGCAGGCCTTCTTTACCAACGGCCCCTTAAAGCTCCCCGTTAGCATGACAAAGGCGGGAGCAGTCCCCTGATCCATCAGGGGGGCAGTACAATGGAGTGGCTGCTTTCTCCTCTGCTCATTTTCATGGAGACAAACAGCATTACACTTGGCAGTGACATTGTTCTAAACTCCAACATAGAGCCCCTCTTTCTCTGCGGAGCTCAAGGTGTCATATTAATTATTTAAATCTGATGTGGATTTTCAGCAAGGGATCCCTCCAAGGCCTAGCCCGCAGCCAAAAGGTCTGGGATCTGCATTCGTTTGGTTAATTAGACCTGAAACCAAGCTTTGATCTCGACCAAAATCAGGAAAAAGGGAAACTTCCAGAATGAATTATTTTAGCCCTAACCTATTTTTTCATTATTGCTCCTTCCTTCTCATTTTTACCCCCTTTATAATGTTGGGGACACAAACGTGTGTTTGCATTTCGTGTGTGAGTGTGTGCACGCGTGTTAGACTGAATTACAGTGTACAATGACCGAGTTTAGGGTTAAGGATTTTGCAGTTAACCAGCTTCATAAGGTCAATGATGAAGATAATTGAAGGCCACTTTAATCCACTCAGGAGGCCTGACAGAACCGTTTACTCATGTCGTCTTACAGAGAAGGTACAGTTGGACCAAGATGAAAGGAAAAAATACAGAGGAAGGTAGAGAGAACAAGGCAACAGAGACTGGGGTGGTCTCTCGCTCTCACAATCCAATTTAAACATGAAATAAATGAGAGAGTATAAAGGGGAAAGCTCTAAATCGAAGACAAACATATTGTTTTAAACATTTAAAAGCACAATAACAGCAAAACCACAAAAGATTTTGAAGTTCACCACAACTTCAGATAATGTTGATTTCAACAGACTGGTGTGATCAAAGGTCAGAGGGCTCTTGCAGGCAGCTTAGTTTACTCTGACCAAAAGATGAAGCCAAGGGGCAACAGTGCATCATGACATTTCAGTCACTGCATTCACTTACGTTCCAGCTGATCTGTTTAATGATATGATTGCGAGTATGGGTCACATGGGGAGTAGGTGTGAAAGACAGGACAGTCACCAAGACGTGCATTAGGATTCCCGTTGTCACTGCCTGAGATATATCTTCAGACAACCCTCTCCACTGGATTCCATGTCACTCCTCTTTGAACGGCCAAATTGACATGTTTATGCATAATTGAGGCTTGTACTACGAAAAGGAGAATGAGGGAAGCGTTTTCTCTTTGACTGCGAATGGAGGATGAGTGGGGGATGAAGGAAGATGGGGGGGGATGGAGATGACTGAGGCAGCTTCTCCCCTAGGAGTACGGCGAGTTAGGGGTGTCAGAGGGAGAGAAGCTGAGGTTTGATGTGCATGGGGGCAACCAGGACAAGAAAACAAGGCTCGACTATTAAGAAGAGCTCTGTTGGATGTCCTCTCCCAGCCCAACTGCACACCAAACCTCTGCATTATCTCCACCGAGTCTGGCTAGTGATGAGCTCTGGGGACAGTAGGGAATTAGGCCCTTTGGTCTACATGGGATATTAATTTATTCTCTCATTAGTGTTCATGGCTCAGAGCCTGACACTCTACAATAGTTCATAGAGGGGTAGGAAAAATGGAAAGCGGATGAAAACTTGATGAGGAAAGACTGTAAAATTATCTGAAATAGAGCCTGCTGAGTTGAGGCCATACTACACAGAACTTAATGCTTTTAATGTGTTCATGTCAGGTAAACTGATGGCCATGCCTTAAAGCAGTGGTCACCACAGGGTGACCGGGTCACGGACCACTTGGTACCAGGTCACAGAGGAAAAAATAAATAATTCATTCTGTTCCTCTATATTGAGTAAGTCTGCTTGGTGCTTTATTTTGAAAAAAGAAATTATCAGACGTTCGCTCTCTTCTCGTGCCGTGTGTCTGTCTGTTCGGTCTTGGTGTACACCTGCTTCTTGGTGGTGATCCTCGGGAGCTGAACCCAGCAGGATGGCAGGTTTGAGCCTTCTTTCTGCTGGCAGGTGTGTGGTCCCCTATTCTTGCTTTCAGGAGAGTCAGAGTGTTGCTTCCCAACCACAGGGGACCCACAGATCCACGGCCCCTCCACAGGCGTGCAACACGAGTCGACCCCACATGTGCAGGAAGACCAGTGGCCCAGGACCGTAAGTGACTACTGGCCTGAAATTGTGCCTTGGTTGACAGAAGCCAGGCCAGCGCATCCTGTCATGTCTGCGCTTACTCCTCAGGGGCAGAGAAGGAGAGGACCCATTCGCCAGACGAATCTGGTAAACCATACTTTATTGTGCAGCAGAAAATGGTAAAAAAAAAAAAAAAAAACACTGCACATGGGCAACAATTGAATGCAAAATAATCCAGACAAAAGTGGTGTGATAAACAGCAACCCAAAGTCCAAACAGCTTGGTACATAATGTGAAGTTAACAAAAGGACACCACGGGAATTAGTACCCGCAGCCAGCATACATAGGGGAGACAGTGATTGGGAGAACACCAGACAGGTGACCACCATCAAAGGCAATCAGGCAGCACAGGATGGGCAGGGCTGGAAAAACACAGAGGGGATACACAGAAAACGTGACAAATAAGTCAAAAAGGAACAGTGTGGACAGGGACTGCAGCCCTGTCTAAACCACTACACATTCACTTATCTTTGGTACCAGATAGTTGGCATGCACATGACATCTCAGTACCTGAAGTCATGACTGTTACACAATACTGAATAGCAAAAAAAATGAGTGTCAGAGCTAGTCTGAGTGTGATAAAACACAAAAACCACACAACATTTAGTCACAGAAGTACACAGCGTACCTGCTTTGAATTTACAACCAGACCATTGTGGTGAAACCACCAGTAGAGTGCCCAGATCTCCAAACTTTTGACCTTGATCCTAACCTTGAGCATAACCTGGATGTAGACCCACCTGAGGATCATTGTGTGTGAGCCTGGTGAGCATCGGGGCAATTGCCTAGGGCAGGGTTAGGCAACTGGCGGCCCCTGCCGTCATTCACTGCGCCCCGCTAGACCATAAATCAATTATTTATTAATATCACGTTTGACCATATTTGGAACTGCATTCTTAAATGCAATTATAGAGTCCACCAGCAGAGGAAGCTCTAACTGAAACCTAGGTGCCACGCTGTGTGAGTGGTCGAGTGAGAGAGCGAGAGTGAGGGAGCCACAGAGACATAAAGGGACCAGTGTGCACCGGAGTACGTGTTGTAAGGTACGTGTTGCATGCCGAGACAGCATTAATAGGCTGTAAACAGCAGTAAATGTACAAATTAGGCTGCTTTTAAACAAGAATAAATGCTACAGCTCCTCAGTAGTGATGGGCAGGTGAAGCCTTTGAAGCTTGGAGGCGTTCCTTCTAATTGTGCAGAAAAAGATTCAAAGCTTTAAGGTTTCATTCTCAAGAGTGCGACTGAAGCACTGACACTATTTCAATCCCACGTCAGCAATGTCAGCAATAGAAGTTCAGAGACTGTGGTTGTTTTAATCTGCTGATTTTTTTTTTTTTTTTTTTTGTTCATTTACACCAGTGGCTCTTAAACTTTTTTCTTCCCCATTTTGGGAAGCCAGACGATTACCAAGCCCATCTACACACACAGCTATTTCTCTGCCCTTCAGTGAATCCAAGCTTCATCATATTTCCTTTTCTTCTTGGCTTTTTTGTTAATTATTGTCCGGAATTTTTCTTTGCTCATCTTTTTTATGGAGAGAGTTTTAAAAATTAGGTCATGATATAATTTTATCGGAAATTTTAATTCTAATATGATAAAACATTGAGTAGCTTTTATTTTCATTTGCATTTTCAGTTTTAGTTGCAAAACTTTTGACTTTGAAGAAAATAACACCACCCACGGAAGGTTTAAATCTGGCCTCATTTACTTATGGGTGCTTGTTCTCTACTGACACATCAGTACACATCAGTACACAGTGTGTCATCATGCCTCCTCACTGTAGACAGAACTGCACACATTTCTAAATCCAAAGTCACAATGCCATAATCTACCCCCCCCCCCCCTTCAGATTAACCATATCTTTTGGAAAGCTGAGTTCAATTGCTCTAGCCACACTCAGGCCTGATTACTGCCAGACCTGTTGAATTAAAAAAAAAAAAATCACTTAAATAGAACCTGTCTGACGAAGTGAAGTAGGCCTCACTTGCCTCACTTTCAACACTGGTCCATGATTTAACAATAAGAGACTGGCCAAAAATGGCATCCATAGGAGACTTCCAAGGCAAAAACCACTTAGGACCAAAATTAACACAAACGTTAGCCTCAGTTTTTCAAAAAATCTCTTTATGATCCCCAAGACTTCTTGGAAAATATTCTGTGGACTGGTGAGACAAAAGTTGAACTTTCTGGAAGGCATGTGTGCCTTTACGTCTGTGTAAAACTAACACAGCATTTCATAAAAAGAACATCATACCAGCAGTCAAACATGGTGGTGGTAGTGTGATGGTCTGGGGCTGCTTTGCTGCTTCAGGACCTGGACGACTTGCCGTGACTGATGGAACCATAAATTCTGCTCTCTACCAGAAAATCCTGAAGGAGAATGCCTGGCCAGCAGTTTGTGACCTCAAGGTCAGGCCCTCCAATATGGCTGAATTAAAACAATTCTGCAAAGAAGAGTGGACCAGAATTCCAGACCAGAACAGAGATTACACAGCACAGAGATTGTTGAGAGATTGAGACAATTTTTGATCTTTGCAATAATTTGGGAGATCATTGTGTGTTTTGGACTGAGTCAAAACTTTGAGGAGACCGTGGTGACTGTGGAGATCACTGAGGATCACTGACAGATCAAAAATTGGCCACATCTCTCAATGATCTCTTAATGATCTCCGCCCCTGTGTATAGGGGGTATAACTGATACATCTGTCATATAAAAACAGGGTTGTTAAACATTAACACAGTTAAGAAACTGGCTTTGTTTGTAGTAGCTGAAATATTAATGGCTAACAATTTATTTTTGTTCAGTTATGCTAGTGTAACAAGATCTGAAATAAACCCACAAAATTTTATTAGAAGGGTCCAAGCCGAGTCACTCAGTATCGTAACAAATTTTCTTGCCATTTTTGCCACCACATCTCATGTTTCTGGCTAATTTAACTTCCTCCTTATTTTCACATTTCTCAGATGTAGCGCAAACTCCCACGACAAATGCATGTCACTCTAATCTCCCATATTTTGCAATGTTCCTGTTCCCGCACACATTCGTGCAAGTGAAGATTTAATGACAGTGAGTAAAATAATCACCCGCCTCGCCTGTGCCACTACGGGCTTGAAGTTGACTCCCCTGCCCTACAACACGTACACACACAAACATGCACACGCACACAAGCAGCGGGCCCCTCTCCTCAGGCCCATACAACCAGCCCTCAATGAATACAAAGGATCGTGGGGATTAGCCAGACATTTGGTCGGGCATTGTTCTGGCCCACTAAATGAGGTTTGGCCGGTGGCAGCCGGCGCAGGGGCCGGTTCCTGCATGAAGCTGAAGCAGAGGCAGCGGCCGTCCCTTGGAGAAAGAGTGATAATTACCTCTTCCTGAGAGAGATGACAGCTTTGGCCTCTGCATCCCTGGATCTTGGACATTAGCAACTGAATAGAGAGCTTTCATACTGTATATCATTTTAATCTTTCATGTTCAGATCCAGCAGATGGCTTATTATTGGCCTGGGTGAGGAGGCAGCTCGGGAGACAAATGGCCCATGTCTCTTTTAAGGAGGGATGCCGGGGAAATGGCATTCATATAGGGCAAGAGCAGCGGATAATTGTATATCTGGCTGTTTGGAGGTGCGGCACTGCTCACACACTGCCAGCCTATAAATCATAAAACTATTAATCTTAGACAAATCCCACTTGGAAGGCTTGACGGAGGGCAGTGCATCTGAAAAAATGAGATCCATCCAAAATATGAGGAATTCCTGTACCACATGCATGTTAAGTTTTTCGACGTCTACCTGCAGCCAGATACACTTTCATCCATTTACATTTGCATTTAACCTTCCTTCATATTAAAAATCAAATCTATACTCAAAATATGCCGTGCACCGATTATAGATTTCCTTTATTCACCTCTTACACTTATTGTTTAGTATTTTATGTATTCAGCTTTGACCACTGACTTATTTATGTTGCTTGGGTTATAATATAAATATTAAGAGTAGATTTTACACACAGAGCAAGAGAATGTTTCATAGAATCACCAGAACAAGTGGGAGAATAAATCATCAGACAGTGGTCAAACAAATGCAGAAAAATTAATAAAAGTCTGCCCGATTGACTGATAAGAGAAGAAGCTAAAAAAATCTGAGTGTGATTACAGTTCGATGTATTTGCATTTAGCGATATCTCTTTTACTCTGCTCCATCCATCCCTCCATCTCTACCCCCCCCCCCCCCCGCTCCAGCCTGCTGTCCCTCCATTGATATCACCCATCCAAAAAAAACAATACAGTTTCATCTCCCGTGCTGACAATGATGCATGGGCCTGATGGAAAACACTTCAGGTGTTGTCATTATAAAGCCATCTTTTTCATCTGCCCCATGTGAAAGAAATACAAAGACAGGGCCCAAAGTGTAATGCTCTAATACCTCTGAAGCTTTTCATTGGCATCTGTGGAGCCTCGGCTGCTGGATTGTCTCCTTTTCAATTACCTGATCTTTTCAACTCGGTGGGAAATGAAAAATGTGCGGTGCAGTTGGAGCTTTGGAACAGAAAAAAAGCCCCTGCTCCGCTCTCTCTTTCATTCTCTCCCTCACCAATCACTGTTCACACGTGTTCAACATGTTTCGCGGAGACCGAGCGAGTTTGCTGCAGAGCGGGGGTGCAGCCTGCTCGAAATTAACCCCAACTTTTGACAGTTAACCAGCCTAACGCCACACCTATTTAGTGTTGATACTAAACACAGATCATGCTAATATAAGAACATCCAAACGTTATGATTAATGGCTTCGTTCATTCACTGTGACTCATTGGGGTTTGAGCATCAGCTGGGTCACCTCCAATTTCTGACTTCACTCTTCTGTCCAGCTGCATTGAAGAAGATGTTGTGCAGTTCTATATTTATCGAGGCATGCGGCTCCTAATGCTTTTTAGTGACACGTAGCTCAGAAGAAGAAGGGAGAAGAAAGGAAGTTGTTTAAAAAAAAATCAATTTGCCAAATGAGTCATATCAGACCGAAGAAAGTTTGAAGAAGACCAAAACAACATCTGCTTTGAGTGCAACCTGACATTTAGATTTTACAACATTAGAAGTAAAGCACAGCAAAATGATAAAAAATAAATAAAATATTGGCCACGTAATATAATTAGTAACATATTTAAAGTGTGCATATATTTATCTTCACTAGGGGTGGGAATTGCGAGGGACCTCTCGATACAATACAATACTTTGGTCACGATGCAATACTATCACAATACTATGATTCCTTAAGTGTTGTGATACTATATATTATGTATAACTAATAAAAGATCAATTTGTGCATTCGATGCATCATCGCGAGTGCCAAGTATTAGCAATACAATGCCGATCCATCTTTTGCCCCACCCCTAGCACCATCTAATGAACTGAAAAGTCAATTTTTTTTTATTACCCTGGTACCTAAATGGGTAAGTTTGTATTTGTAGCATTTATTAATAATGTTTGATAAAGTATAATGATACTGTGCCTCTGAATCAATACAGCGTCACCACCACAAAGCATTGCAATACATTGATACAACGACCCCCCCCCCCCCCCAATGTCCACCTACAACCCCACCTGTGACATGATTTAGTAACAGACCCAGGAGCAGACGACCGACTCGGTTATAATAATAATCTTTATTGAGGGTGAGTGTGTGTGAATGTGTGTGAGTGCAGAGCAGGAGGAGTCTGGCAACCCTGCAGAGGAGAAGGAGAGAGAAGGAGTAGTGAGTAACTTGTAGCACACAGTTGAATATTGTGGAGTTAATTATGTTCTTACAGAGCAGGGAGCGGTTTGAATGAAACAACCTGTGGCCACTTTTGCAAATGCACTTTTCCACAGTTGCAAAATAGTTCACACACTTTTCTGTTGGTGAGGATCAAGCTAGTATCTCATGGAGGTGCAAATGCTGAGGAGCATTCACGAAAATTGTGCTTTTTGGGTTTTATCAGCGTTTGTAAAAGGTTGCAAAATAGTTAGCACAGTTTTTAAGGTCGCCAACAGTTTTGCTGTAAAGGGTCTTAAGCAGTTCAGAAGCAAAACAAGGCAACACACACCAGCCTTGACAGTTCAGTTCCTTTTAATTCACCATTTGTTTTGGCCAAAGTCAAACTGTGAATTAAAAATGAACTGAACTGTCAAGGTTGGTGTGTGCTGCCTTCTTTTGCTTTTGAACTGGACTATTTTTGGCTTTGTACCACGAATTTTGTTGGGGATGCACCTCCTTACAAGGAAATCAAGTTCTTAAACAGTTGCTAGTGTTCACGACTAGGCGACCCAAGAAGAATTGTACCGACACGCGTTATATCCATTTGCAAACATGTTACAACTGTTTGCAAATGCTTACAATTATCTTGTAAACATTTGCAACTGTTTGTGGAATTTGGCGTTTTGAACATTTTCTGGTGACAAGAAAAATTGTTTGGGAACTTAAAAACTGTTTGCAAACTGTTTGGCAACCTTTTACAAATCCTGATGAAAACTAAAAATTGCCACATTTGCCAGCATTCACCACTCCATGAGATACGAGGGTAAAGTTGTTTTTGCTGCACCTAGTAGTGAACACTAGCAACTGTTTAAGAAGCTTTACGACAAAACTGATGCCGACCTTAAAAACTGTGAACTGATTCGCAACCTTTAACAAACCCTGACGAAACCCAAAAAGTCAGCGTTTGTGAATGTTCCTCAGCATTGATACTAGCTTGATTTTCATTTGATTTTTGCCAACATTCATCAGAAAAGTTGGCGAACCCAAAAGTTGCCTTGTTTGTCAGCAGTCACCACTCTGTGAGACTGATGTGTGTGGAATCCATTCATAAAGCGTTTATGGTTTTATGAGCACAAACAGAATAATTAACCCAACAAATATTTTGCATTAGATTAAATGCATATAACATATACGTTGGTATGTAGTCGTCTTTCAAGATCTGCTGTACAGTACCTCTCTCTTTTTCCTTTTTTGAAATAGCGATGTAGCACAACAACATGCAAGAAAAAAAAAAACATGGTTTACACCTCTGCAACACGACACAAACGTGTACTGGGGCAACTAAAGCGAACAATGGGTTTTTTTGTTTGTTTCATAAAGAAAAACAAAACTGCACACAAAAAGGAAGCCTCGCTCTGCCTTGTCAATGTTCCCTTCAGAAACCGTAAAAGACTCGGGTCTTCAAAGTCACAAGCAACCACAACTGTATTGCCTTTCAACTGCGGTTGGGGGTTCAAAACCTCGCTGCTCCTTCAATCGTGGCAAAGTGAATTCACTACACAGGGTGTCTACAGGCTGACGTGAAGGGAGAGCAGCCTGGCCTACTCTCTGTGGAGCTGCCAGGGTGCGATAAAGAAAAAAAAAATATGTGCTTGTACGCAATAGATCGTAACATTTTTATCAGATGTTTCTATCATTATTTTGTTTATGAATTTGTAATGACTAGCCCAATAGCTTTGTTGTGATTAGCCAAACACATTACATACACAGCAAGTTCTACTTTAAGTAAGACAAAACAGGCCCAGCACAAACAAAACATCACATTTTGCATATTGATAGCAGTGGGGGGGGGGGTTGCGTTTGTTCCTGCTGATGCTCCTTCCTTCACATGCCATAGTTCAAGTTAATTCAGTACCAGAATTTATTTTTTGCTATGGCCTATCCCTTGTGACTCATTACTATTCAACTCTAGCAAGTGATGCTTTACCCCAGACAATAAAGAGAGACACACTGCTTGCTTACAGTGAAGCAATAAATTTCGCCTGTATCCAAAAAAAAAAAAAAAATGTTCCTCTTGGAGTGATTTGGCTGACAAATCATTAAGTACGCGAGCCAGTTATTCAGCTCACAGTGTGTTAAGGTTACCTCCTACTGGGCAGCGTTAAATAGATCTAAGGGACAAGAAATCATTGAGCTGGCTGGCTGGTCTGCATTCTCACTAGCTGAGCTACAGGCCGAGTTTTAAGTCTCTTGTGAGCAAATCATTAGAAAGCGGCACCGGCGGGAGCTGTAGGGTGTCTCTGGTCTACGACTCTGTGCCGACTCTGAAACTGAGCAGGACTGTGGATGTGCAGCAGATGGAAACAGACAGAGGAGGAGAGCCAGTCGAGGCACGCCTCATTAGCACCATCCCAGAGGTGAGGGGAAAGGGGCAGAGCAGGCTTCCCACTGACCTCTCAGTGACTGATGATGTCATCAAAAACTGCTCCCATTTGTGACGGGGGCTGCACTGAGACTGAAGAGGAACAGCTGGAGTGGGGTTTGGTTCTCGGACCCTCTAATCATGAGGCAGCAGGCCTGCCACCTAACAGTCACAGAGAATTGGTCGATCACTCTCAAACAGGAAGAATGTGGAATAATCATACCTTTGTACACTTCAACGGCTAATCTCATACATAATGGTCAAACATCCATCAGAGGAAAAATTGCTTCATGTCAGCAATCCTGTAATAAAGCCATAATAAATGCAACATTAATAACAGAAGATGTTTTAATGTCTCGCCTGGTAAAATAAAGATTAAATAAATGAAATAAAATTTAAAAATATCAGGTAACAATTTACACAAGCAGTTTTGAAGTAGAATAAAGTTAAAATGTCAACTAACAATTGATGAACTATATGATCTGCTCCCAGCACAATATTCACCTCCACTGGACAGATTTGGTTAAGGAGGAGCAGAGGAGAGATGTGCAGGAAAGATCCCTCTGGATGGGAATTTAACCAAGATCACAGCATCCGAGCAACATGCTCTTATGATGTATGTCGTAGTCTTTAGGAAAGCAGGAAGCCCCACTATACTATTTTTAGATTAGCATTTTGAAATCGATAATATTTTAACACCTATTTTACAAGAGCATAATGTAATAACAAGCAGATTGCAAATGTAAAAACTTTGCTTTTACCTCACCATTTTCTCACACCAGTCAGATACAAACTGATACTATCTAGGAACAGATACAGAAGACTGTAGGCATATCAGCCTTCACAATGGATAAAAAAGAATTTACACCCCTGTTAAAATGCCAAGGTTTTGTGATGCAATAAAAGGACTATGATGAAAAAAAATTCCACTTTAAATGTGAAGTCTAAACAGTAAAATTCATTTGGGAAAAAAATCTGTTGGGGGAAATACAAAATATTTTTAAAAATTACAAAACGTTGGTTGCATAAGTGTGTACACTCTTAAATTTGTACCTATAGGCTGTGAGCAGCTGCCACTTTTCGTTCAGTTTCGTGGCACCCAACGGGGAACTAAAATTTTAGTGTTTCTAAATTAAGATTACATTATTGTAAGACAAAATATCGATGTTCCCACTTCCAAAGGTGTGGATAGCTGTATGAAAAATGCGATTGAAGTCAGTCGGTAATAATTGTCTGGCTACCTTAAACATGGCCCAGTCCGGGACGTTTTATCCAATCAGCGTCATCCCTTTGGTCATGTGACAACAAAATGGCAGCGCCCACAGGGGTAGCATGCGCTGAAAGCCTCTCCTGTGTTATTCACATTTCCGATAAGTTTTCGGGCAGTATCACTCGTTTTACTGAAGCATCGTGGGCAAAAGTACGTGAGTGTGCCCAAAAATGGCTTGTACTTGACGGACCCCAACAGAAAGTAGCAGAACAACGTCGCGACTTGTTCGAGAAAGGTGAGTGGCAGCCATTGTTTATGGTTGTACTGTGTGTGCCCTGGAGTCGTTTGGCTCCGATCATTTGTAACTCTAAATATGAACTAAAATGAAACCCTAGATGTCTAAAACCTTTGTCAACCGCTCACAGGGTGACCTAGTCCTGGTCTAAGACTCCAAGTAGGCCGATCTGGGGGTGTGGAGGCTAATAACCAAGGGACTCTAGGTGCCAGGTAACATAGTCCTAGTATAGATCTAGATGATGCAGATTGACTCACTCTGATGATGCATC
This sequence comes from Pholidichthys leucotaenia, assembly GCA_020510985.1. Taxonomy (NCBI): domain Eukaryota; kingdom Metazoa; phylum Chordata; class Actinopteri; order Cichliformes; family Pholidichthyidae; genus Pholidichthys; species Pholidichthys leucotaenia. The sequence continues at coordinate 98,455,855 of CM035843.1, forward strand.
TATCCCCAGAACCCACCCTGGGCCTGACGCATTACCACCCAACCAGGATGCTCTTCGAAAACATGTGGAGAGGTCAAATTATCAAGCAGCCATTCATCGCCGTGCCGTTCAGCAAACAATATCTGCCCCCAGTCCAGTGGGCCATGGCTGGATTTTGTTGCAGGAAGAACTGGCTGTAGACTGGATGGCAACTGGTCCGGCGCCTGAAGAGATCTTGAACTATGTGCACTGTTCATGCAAGCGGAGTAGGTGCGAGGCCAGCAGATGTTCATGCAAGGCATCGGATCTCAGCTGCACTGATCTATGCGCCTGCATTGATTGCGTGAATCGTGTTCTTACAGAATCTGCAAGATCTGTGGAAGCAGAGGAGGAAGAAAATGAGGGAGATGATTCTGGTGATGAATAAGGTGGAGGTTGAATACAGGTTGTATCAGGATATGACAGCTATACATGTTGGATTTATGTAAATTAGCAGAGTTCTTTGACAATCACATAACTGACCAGGAATCGATTTCTCGGGTCAACGTTATTTGGAAAAGATGTATCAAACGTGATTCTAGGTAGAGTGGTTAAGAAGTTAGGCTATCCATGCCTATGACGGCCATCTTGGATTTATTTAAATGAGTGGAGTTCTTTGACCCTCAATCACACAAGTGACCTCAGAAATCGATTCCTGGGCATAACATTATCCGAAAATGATGTCTCAAACGTGATTCTAGGTGGACTGATTAAAAAAGTTCATCCATCCATGACAGCTATTTTTGATTTATGCAAATAAGCGGAGTTCTTTGACCCTCAATCACATATTTGACCTCAGAAATCGATTCCTCGGGTCAACATTATGCAGAAAAGACGTCTCAAACGTGATTCTAGGTAGACTGGTTAAGAAGTTGGACTATCCATGCCTGTGGCGGCCATCTTGGATTTATGCAAATGAGTGGAGTTCTTTGAGCCTCAATCACAAAAGTGACCTCAGAAATCGATTCCTGGGCATAACATTATCGGAAAATGATGTCTCAAACGTGATTCTAGTTGTACTGATAAAAAAGTTAGGCCATTCATGGCAGCCATCTTGGATTTATGAAAATTAGTGGAGCCCTCAATCACATATCTGACCTCAGAAATCGATTCCTCAGGTCAACATTATCCGAAAAAGACGTCTCAAACGTGATTATAGGTAGAGTGGTTCAAAATATAGTCCATCCACACCCATGGTGGCCATCTTGGATTTATGCAAATTAGCGGGGTTCTTTGACCCTCAGTCACACTAATGACCTCGGAAATCGATTCCTCGGGTTAACATTAGCCGAAAAGGACGTCTCCAACGTGATTCTAGGTAGAATGGCTAAAAAGTTAGTCCATCCATGGCAGCCATCTTGGATTTATGCAAATTAGCGTGGTTCTTTGACCCTCAATCACACAGTCGACCTCAGAAACCGATTCCTCGGCTCAACATTATCCGAAAAAGAGGCCTCAAACGTGTTTCTAGGTAGACTGGTTGAAATGTTAGGCCATTCATTCCCTTGGTTAGTCGTGGCAGCCATCTTGGATTTATGCAAATTTGACATAGCTATCCACACCTTTGACAGTGGGAACATCGATTTTCGGATTCAGCAGGTTTTTTTTTTACATAGAAATCATCAAAGATCCCGTAGTTCCCAGTTGGGTGCCACGAAAATAATTTTCTAGCCACATTTTGAGGGAGCTGCTCACGGCCTACTAGTTGAATCATCTTTTGATTTAATTACAGCACTCAGTCTTTTTGGATACACACCTGCCATCCATTAAAGTGACTTTGATTAACCCCAAATAAAGCTGAGCTGTCCAAGTAGGATTTTGCCAACATTTACTCAGTTGTATTCTACAGCAATAAGTCATGGTTCACAGAGAGCTTACAAAGCACCAAAGGGATCTCATTATTGAAAGGTATCAGTCAGGAAAAGGGTGCAAAACATGTATGGCACTACACTATGGAACACAGTAAAGGCAGTCATCAAAAAGGGGAGAAAATATGGAACAACAGTGATGTTGCCAAGATTGACAAAAAGACCAGATGAAAACTGGTCAAACAGACTGCCAAGAAGCCTACAGCAACACTGAAGAACCTGCAGGAATTTATGGCCTGAAGAGGGCCAGGCACAAGCGATGCCCTTACAACCCAACACATTTTGAGCTCTTCTGCCAGAAGGGGCGGGCAAATATCGCAGAGCCAAGATGTGCCATGCTGAGAGACTCTTATCCAAAAAGAATATGCTACGATTACATCAAAAGGCATTTAAACAATGTTTTAGGTTAAGGTTGTGCAGACTTATGCAACCAGCTTATTGTACATTTTTTTAATAATGTGTATTTGTCCCCTCACAGATTTGTTTTGTAATTGAATTGTACAGGTTAAAGGTCATATTAAAGGTAGGAAAAGTTTTAAAATTATTTATCACTAGTACATACCCATGCATACCCGTCCATGCCCGTAGAAACCAAGTATAAGTATATATAAGTATATATATATATATATATATATATATATATATATATATATATATATAGTATATATATATATATACTATATATATATAGTATATATACTATATATATATAGTATATATATATATATATATATATATATATATATATATATACTATATATATACTATATATATATAGTATATATATATATATATATATATATATATATATATATATATAGTATATACTATATATATAAGTATATATATAGTATATATATTATATATTATAATATATATATTATGGGCGCATGCGCACGCAGCGACCAGCAGCTTGGTGATATAGTGCGTGTGTGCGTGTGTGTGTTTTTTGTACTTTTTTACGTTTTTAGAAAATCCTCTGTGTCGTTTCTGCCCTGGAGCGTTGGTGGAATATATGGCGAACAGCTCCCTGGTATCTGCAACATGGATTTCCTGTCATATCTCGCACTACTGCTTTCTGTGCTGTGGCTCTTTGTCTCTGAGGTAAACGCGTTCGGCTCCATGGCGAGCAGAATAGCGGGCAGAATACAATATTCCAGGGACATGTTGCTGCGCTTTAACACAGCTGGTGCAGAGTCTCTGATTGCGCCCAGATTTCAGCTGCCGGACTTTATTTTGAGAGACGGACACAGCGGTGAAAAGAGAAGCGGCAGGAGGAAGCGTGGAAGACGTGGAGGTGTGAAATTGCGCCTTAGGAGACGTCAGTTTGGTAACATTCCTCTTCCTTCGATCATTTTTGGGAATGCACAGTCTGTGAGAAACAAGGTGGAGGAAATTCAAGGCAACGTACGTTACCAGAAGGATTTTAAGAACTGCTGCGTCATGGCTTTCACTGAATCTTGGCTTACTGCGCATGATCGAGATGCAGAGCTGTGGATTGACGGCTTTGGAGCTCCGCTGCGCTCGGATCGGCAGGAAGAGGTAACGGGGAAACGTCAGGGGGGCGGAGTATGTTTATACATTAATAAGCAGTACTGCACATCTGTCACGGTCAGAGAGCGCATCTGTACACCCCATGTGGAGCTGCTGTCTGTGTCGCTTCGCCCCTTTTATTTGCCTCGAGAGTTTCCCCAACTTTTCATCACAGTTGTGTACATTCATCCGAGGGCAGACGCTGACTCCGCCTCCAGCACCATCTCTGATGTGATCCAGCGGCTGCAGTCAATTTCTCCAGAGGCGCCAAACTTCATTCTTGGGGATTTTAACCATGTTTCTTTAAAGAAGACACTTAAAAACTTTCATCAGTATGTCTCCTGCCCAACCAGGCGAAAAAAGACATTGGACCTGTGCTATGGATCCATAGAGAGGGCCTATAAATCACTCCCCCTTCCTCCTTTAGGATCATCAGATCACAACTGTGTTCATTTGCTGCCCACATATAAAACTGCTCTCAGAAGAGGCAAGGTGGAGATGAGAGACATTGATGTGTGGACAGAAGATTCAGAGCACAGCCTCCAGGAATGCTTTGACTGTACAGACTGGAAGATGTTCATAATGGCCTGCGGGGATGATTTGGACTCTCTGGCTGAGCTCACATGCTCATACATGGCTCACTGTCAAAATAAGTTTGTTCCACGTAAACGTGTCAAAATATATCCCAACAACAAACCATGGGTTACTAAATCAGTTAAATCCTGCTTACAGAGGAAAGCACTTGCCTTTAAACAGGGGTCTGTTTCTGCGCTACAGGTTGCCACTAAGGAGCTAAAGGCCGAAATTTTAAGAGCAAAACAGAATTATAAATCAGAATTGGAAAGCAAGATGGCAGCAAATAAACTTGGTTCGGCCTGGGCCAGTATGAAAAAAATTGCAGGCCTTCAGAGCACAGAGCGCAGTAATCGTGTGTTTTTAGATGGTTTTAGTTCAGACACAGAGCTGGCTAATGCTCTTAATTGTTTTTATGGTCGTTTTGACTCCTTTGATTTTAGCACAGAAATCCAAGATTTGAAACAGAAACTCAAAGACAATCAGCACTTTAATATTGAGATGCAGGATGTTGAAAGGGAGTTCCGCGCTGTAAAAGTGAACAAAAGTCAGGGCCCTGATAATATATGTGGACGCCTGGTAAAGTCCTGTGCACATGAACTGAGTCCTATATTTCACTACATTTTCAATAAGTCCTTACAGACACAACATGTGCCTAAGATCTGGAAAGATGCCGTGGTTGTTCCCGTTCCAAAATCCAGCTGTCCTAAAACGGTAAATGACTTTAGACCAGTTGCTTTGACTTCAATTTTAATGAAAATTTTTGAAAAACTGGTCAGATGTGAGGTCCTAAAGCAGACTGAACATGCATTGGATCCTCTGCAGTTTGCCTATAGGCCTCACAGAGGAGTGGAGGATGCCACTGTCACTCTGTTTAACATGCTTTTTAAACATCTGGATTTTAATGGGACACACGCCAGGCTTTTATTTGTGGACTTTTCTTCTGCCTTTAATACAATCCAACCTCATATTTTAGTTGAAAGGCTCCTGCAACAATTTGATTTAAGCAATAATCTGGTGGGTTGGATTCTGGATTTCTTAACCAACAGGACGCAGAGAGTAAGGGTCAATGGTACATTGTCTGACCTAAAGTGCTCTTCTACTGGCTCTCCTCAGGGGTGTGTGTTGTCACCACTACTCTTCATCCTGTACACAAACATGTGTCGGAGCAGACATGACAACAGACACATTATAAAGTATGCTGATGACTCAGTCATTGTCAGTCTCCTCCAGGATGGTGAGAGTGGCCATGGCCCAGTAGTTGATGACTTTGTTCACTGGTGTGAGGATTCCTACCTGCAGCTGAATACAACAAAAACGAAAGATATGATTATTGACTTTAGGAGGAAAACTCCCAGGCACAAAGTCACCATACTAAAAGGCCAGACCACCGAATGTGTACAATCGTACAAATATCTTGGGACGATTATTGATAGTGGATTGAACTTTGAGGTGAACTGTGAAAGGGTGTGCAAAAAGGGTCAGCAAAATTTGCATTGTTTGAGGAAACTTGCACGCTTCCAAATTGACCGAACCATAATGACTATGTTCTATCGGGCTTTTATTGAATCTGTTTTATCCTTTTCTTTAATGTCATGGTTTGGTCAGATAAAACTGAAACAGAGGAAATCCTTGGATCAGGTAGTCAGATGGTCCAGTCGTTTGCTTGGTGAGTCACAGCTGAGCCTGACATCCCTGTACACCAGACAAGTACAGAGGATGGCCGACTCGATTTTAAATGATGACTCCCACCCTTTGCACTGCAACTTTCAGCTTCTTCCCTCCAGACGGAGGTTTGCTGTCCCAAAAAGTAGAACCCAGCGCTACAAAAACAGCTTTGTCCCTGCTGCTGTCAAAGAGTTGAACAAGCTATAAAAATTATATTGTACATATTTTATATTTACCTATTTTGTAAGATGTGTGCCTGTGTTTGTGTCTATGTTGAATGTAATTGTGGCTTGTAAATATGGATGTCACCAACTGCAAAACAAATCTACCTACGGGTACAAATAAAGTAACCTGAACCTGAACCTAAGCAAGTATTTCTGCATGCCCATTGCTGAAGGGTCTCCTCCTGTCTCAGATGGCTGTGTTGTTCACAGTCATGCCTGTGGCGTACTGCTGGAACCTGAGGTGTTTCATGTTCACGGCATCTTTTCTGACATGCAGCAGTTCTCCTCATTCTATTGCTCTCCATCTGGTGGGTCTTCTTCTTCTTCATTCAGACCACTGGTTGAGGGATAGGTGCGTCATAATTCCAGCTCATGGGCAGGATCATGAAAATAGATCTGAGCAAAAGGTGGCTTTCGACCCTGTTCAGGAAGGCCCATGCATGCCCGTAGAAACCAAGAAACCGGAGCACCTGGAGAAAATCAGCACTTTGCTTGGCATTTTACACATTTGTAGTCTAGACTGGCATTCTTCAAGGTTACACATTTTTACTGTGTCAGCACCTCTTTAAAAACGACATTGCTGAGAAAGCGACGCTTTGGCTTAGTTTCTTCATCTTGAGCAACAATACGAAGACTGCTTGATCTGGCAACTCTGCTCGCGGCAACGTAGAATTGGCCATGGCTGCAGAAATCTGTTGTGCAGAAAACACGAACGCGCTGTAAAGACTGGCACTGTGACTTATTCACTTTACCAATTTTGAGCCATATGACATAGACACATTAGTCTAGGCATCATGAGTGATGGTCTATATCAGCAGTCCCCAACCTTTTTTGCGCCACGGACCAGTTTAATGTCAGACAATATTTTCAGGAACCGGCCTTTAAGGTGTGGCGGATAAATACAACAAAAGAACATGATACGACCGGCATAAAAACTGTGGTATTTTCTAAGTATAATAATAAAGGTGAATCCACTGTATACTCGTTTTCAACTTTATTAACAGCGTCTTCTTAACATCGCAACAACAACAACATAACGTGAGTAACATCCTCTCTTCCCACAACGCTCTCTGGTCGCTATGGTAACGTTTTTTGCGCATGCCTTCAAAATAAGATACACCACAAACACAAATATAAAGTGCATGAAAAATACAACTCACCACAACGCTGAATCAGTGGAAGCCCTGAGCTTGTTTCTCTGCAATGAGATGGTCCCATCTAGGGGTAATGGGAGACAATGACACCCGAAGTGTATTGCTTATGTCCAGTCTACTTCGTAATTTTGTTTTGGTTGCTGTCACTGCAGAAAACCCTGCTTCACACAGATAGGATGTCGGAAATGGCAACAGGGTTTTCAGTGCTGTTGTGGCGATCTCAGGGTATTCAGCCATGACTTTAATCCAGAACACCGGCAGAGCTGTTGTCTCAAACATACTTTTAAGGCCGCCGTCATTTGCGACCTCCAGCAGTTGATCTTCTTCTTGCACAGCCATGTTGGATTCACATGGTTTGTTGAGAAGTGGGTCGCACATCCATTCTTTGACAGTTCGTGTATTTTTTGTCGTTGGGAAGTAGCGCTCGAACTCTTTTAAAAGCAAAGACAAGTGCTCGTGCACCAGCTAGGAGAATGAAGGCTCGGGCTCAGTCTCTTCCAAAATCCCCGCTAATGTTTGAAACATGTCAAATATACCTCCATTCACGTGCTGTCCCCACAAATCCAATTTGGCTTTAAAAATGCAGCTACTTTATCTGCCAACTTGAAGACAGCTGTCATTTTCCACTGAAGTGACAGATTGAGTTCATTGAGCAGACTGAATATGTCGCACAAGTAAGCAAGTTTTGCGACCTAATCCTCGTCACTGAAATGTGCTGCCAGCGGTGACGTTTTTTCCTGAAAGAAATCTCTGCAACAGCTCTCGTAATTCAAACACTCTGGCCAGCGATCTCCCTCGGGATAACCAAAATATGCTAATAATACAAGTAAATACCTCCTAATTTGGTTAAAAAAATATTTAAAAAAACGCACATATTTATTTATTTTCCATCAGGCGCATCAGGGAGCCCTTTGGGTTCTTCACTCCCTGACAGCTCGGGTACTCAGCAGCTCGGGTGTTTCACACACATATACATCCATACTTCATTCATTCCCATTAACACATTTTGGGGTTTTGTTCAATAAAAAGCACAAAACCACTCCTGCACGTGGGTTTTTCATTCACTAGTGCAGACATAAATGTCTTCCGTCTAGCAACGGCCTTTAATTTTAGTGGTAACGTATCACATCACCGAGACAAGCGTCTTGACGTGCGTCAAGAGTGAGCCATAGACGGATGTAACAGAGAGAATCCGGTAATTTTTCAAAATAAAACATCATTCAGACTCAGATAATAAATAAAACGGACGTAATGCAAGTTATTTATTTTTTCTGTGCGGCCCGGTACCAAATGACCCACGGACCAGTACCGGTCCGCGGCCCGGGGGTTGGGGACCGCTGGTCTATATGACATCATAAAGACACATCTGTCTATGTGCTGTCATATAGACATCATATCTTTGTGACAGCATCACGAGTCCTATGATGCCTGAGTTCATAGGACGTCCTATGATGTTCAGGCAGAGATCATAGGCCGTCCTATAAACATGACAGACACACACACACACACACACACAGAGATTTCTTGCTTTAATAGAGTGATGATCTAACTTCACAAAACATCTAATATCACAAAAACTTGGTATTTTTATATGGGTGTCTGCACTTTTTATATCCACTGTATGTAAACAAAATAGAAGAATCCCGTTATGATCTGAGCAGAAAGTCTGTTCTCAGAGATGAAGCAAGCAGGAGACAAAGTAGTCTAAGAAGAAAAGTAGCTGTACATTAGGCATTGTTGCTATGAAACTGGTCAAACAAATTTGGTACTTGTTATCTTTAATAGCACTCCAAACAACTAGGCACACTGAATGAGGAAAAGTCACTTTAGATGCCCTTAAGCAAACTTTAGTAAGGAAATGGGTAATTTGGGAGCAGTCCCATATGTGGGACCTTAAATTAAGGTCAGGCACTGGTTTGCTTGGTACTGGATAACCATGAAAACCGGTACTACCTGTCTCATGGGTCGGGCCGTTGGCGACTCAACAGGCAACCCCACCCTTCTGAGGGCATGGAGGGTGAAACTGGGCATCCAGGCAGAACTAAAAACAATATCTGTCACAGGTCTGTGGTGGACCACTCCCAGTTACATGGGGTGAGACTGGACATCCTGGCAGATAAGCACATCTGTCGCAAGGTCCGTGGTGGACTTTTGCCAGTCGGTGCATCGTGACATGCACTACACAAAGAGCAGAGATAAACAAACCTATCATCTGGTCAGTCACTGCAACAGATACTGGAGTCAGTTTGTCTTGGCCTGTCCTTGCCACTGATAATACCTCTATCTGCCAAGAATGTGCTGCTAGTCCAGCCAAAGCTAGCGGTACTCAGATACTTTGCAAGCAGTTTCATGAAATGGTTAGGTTAATTGGCATCAAACTGGGGATTCTAAATTGTCCTTAGGTATGACTGTGAGAGTGAACGGTTGCCTGTCTCTCTGTGTTGGCCCTGCGATAGACTGGCGATCTGTCCAGGATCTACCCTGCCTCTCGCCCAAAGATGCTGGGATTGGCTCCAGCCCCCCCGTGACCGGAAAAGGATTAAGTGGAAGAAGATGGATGGATGGTCAGTCAGAAAGCAACTCATACCGGCTCGGACATTGCCCGGGTTAACAAGGTCAGGAGTTCCTGGCAGCAGAAGGCGAAGGACAGAGCTGCATGGAGGAATCTGATCAGACCTAAATAAAACAGTCATTGTCGTCCCAGACAGACTGCTATGATGATGATGATGACCTAATAACGACTGTAGGTGAAATAGACATTTTATTCACAGAAAATATGCTTACTATACAAAACATTACTGAATGATCAATCTTTACTGATTTTTTTTTTCAGTATGACCATTTTATAAATGAAAACACCAAGGTACTGTGCCTCAGCGCGTGTGGCATGGTAGCATGTGCAGCTGTAAAAAAGTGGCACTCCAACTTCTATTGGCCTGGGATAGTTATTACAATACCTTTTTTTGCTGTGTCATTGACAGAAATGGTGAGTTAAATTTGTGTTTATTTCCCTCTAGTCTGCTGTGGTCCGCGTACGCTTTGAACGAGCCCAGCACGCACGTGGTGCTGCTCATGCTCACTTTTTTCATCTACCCAGGCCAAGCGGTTGACACATGCACACAACCATCCTTTGTAGTTTCACTCCCGCCCGATAGGTAGTGCCAAGGTGCTGATGCGCCAGGATTTTCACCAACGAAGAAACGGCGGACTTCTTCACAAAGCTTCTCTTCAAATATAGAGTCCATTTCTGTTGTCTGACTTCCCGGATTTCACTCCTTTTCCACGAAAATGCTGCTGCCACTGTAAAAGAAGGTATACAGTATATGCATGATTCATGTATGTTTTAATTCTCATTTTCCGCTGCCTCAATGGCTTCTTCGTCTACTGATGTATGCTGTGTTGATATCGTCACCTCGTGAATGGGATGTTCAGTCTTGCGTATGCGCTTTTCAACGCGTTCAGGTCGTGGGCAGGCAGCGCGGTCACAAAATTTGGGCTGTACGCGGTCATACGTGGTCGAGCACTGTGGACACTAGTGGAGTGGAGACAATGACATAAATTTCGTCACAGGAGGTATCCAGTTACACGTACATGGACAGCAGAGGTGTAGCGTGAAGCAGGCTTTAGTCAGGGAGGTGACCAAGAACCCCATGGTCACTCTGTCAGAGCTCCAGCATTCCTCTGTGGAGAGAGGAGAACATTCCAGAAGGACTCTCAGACTATGAGAAACAAAATTCTCTGGTCTGATGAGACAAAGATTGAACTCTTTGGCGTGAATGCCAGGCGTCATGTTTAGAGGAAACCAGGCACCACTCATCACCAGGCCAATACCGTCCCTACAGTGAATTATGGTGGTGGCAGCATCATGCTGTGGGGATGTTTTTCAGTGGCAGGAACTGGGAGACTAGTCAGGATAGAGGGAAAGATGAATGCAGCAATGTAAAGAGACATCCTGGATGAAAACATGCTCCAGAGCACTCTTGACCTCAGACTGGGGCAATGGTTCATCTTTCAGTACGACAACAGCCCTTAGCACACAGCCAAGATATCAAAGGAGTGGCTTCAGGACAACTCTGTGAATGTCCTTGAGTGGCCCAGCCGGAGCCCAGACTTGAATCCAATTGAACATCACTGGAGAGATCTGAAAATGGCTGTGCACTGATGCTTCCCATCCAACCTGATGGAGCTTAAGAGGTGCTGCAAAGAGGAATGGGCAAAACTGCCCAAAGATAGGTGTGCCAAGCTTGTGGAATCATATTCAAAAAGACTTGAGGCTGTAATTGCTGCCAAAGGTACATCAACAAAGTATTGAGCAAAGGCTGTGAATACTTATGTACATGTGATTTCTTAGTTTTTTTATTTTTAATAAATTTGTAAAAATCTCGAAAAACCTTTTTTCACATCGTCATTATGGGGTATTGTGTGTAGAATTTTGAGGAAAAAATTAATTTAATCCCTTTTGGAATAAGGCTGTAACATAACAAAATGTGGAAAAAGTGAAGTACTGTGAATACTTTCCGGATGCATTGTAGCTCTTCTAAGGAAGACTCTGTTCCAGAGCTCGGCTCGGACCCAAATTTTTAGCATTTTATCCCACCAGCCTCCAGAACCTGCCCTGTGAATTTCAGCCCCCAACTCCCAGCAGTTGTACCTTTTCCACCTTTGTGTTCATTTAATAACTCCCCTATGGACGTTCATTGAAGATTTCCCCTACTAAACTTCCACATATCTGGGGAGGCTGAAATTCGGGAATGCACACTCTCATAACTTCAGCAAACCACGTATCAAATATAAGATCAGTTTGAAAAACTGTTCGAGAGATATGAGCACAACAGACAGAATGACACACACACACAGACACACACACACACACAGAGAATTCATGCATTATGATGATTACTGCATCCCCGCCTCTGCAAAGCATGCTGGGAGATCCACTTTATTTAACTCAAAGGTGACGCTCTTAAAGGCAAGGGTGCAAACTTAGCTGAACTTTCAAATTAGAATTCATTTAATATTTCAAGCCTGTAACAAAAAATTGCTTAAAAATGGTATAAGACTTTGTAAATTTCACAAAGCACAAATAATTCATATTACTTTAAAAATGTGTTTATTCAAAAATCTACTTAGAATTTTTTTAATTCATATGGAGATTACAATTTATGGTTCTGAATTAATGAGTTTATCAAATTTAATTCACTACCTCAAAAAGTTTTTTTTTTTTTTTCAGTGTATAAAAAATGTATATGTCAGGCCAATTCAATTAGCAGCCCACGGGCCACATGCAGCCCAGAACCAGCCTCCGAGTGGCCCAGGCCACGCCAAGGAAATATAAATTTAAGAAAAAAATATGAAGGAATGAAGGAATGGTCCGCAAGCGCGCACATGAACAACACGCGTGACCATCATCCGTGCGGAGTTCAGAAGCGCCCCGCCCACATGAGCGTTCCAGTTGGGCAGGCAGAGGTTTTCTAGCGTTGCTGTCCAAGAGAAGCATGAGCTTATTAAAGTACTTTAAACGTGGAAAAAAAGCAGAGGAGATATGTAAACAGTGGAGGCATTTATGATGATTTTAACCTGCTGAAATAATGAATAATAACGAAATAGTAATAAAGAGTCGCTTAGCAAACGTGTGGTGAGACTTCATATTGCATGCAGGGAAAGGCAAGAGTGACTGAATCGCTTAGGATTGACTTCACCAGCTACTACAATATCCATCCATGGATGGATATTATGTACCTGGCAAGTTAAGATGACCGAAATTCACAAAGTCAGTGACTTTAATCCATCAACAACCTTCAGACAAACTAAACATGCCAACATTCGGATTTAAAAAGAAGGGAGGTTTTTCCTGCTGTCTGGGTGATGAGGAGAATTCTCAAAAACTATAAATATATCCACCTTATTCCTGGGGGTGCCACTATAGTTATGATTATGGGCGGCGCTTCCGGTTTCGGCTGACGTAGTATTAAATCAGTCAATAAGTGGAGTAGCAGGGACATTTAAAATAGCGTTTTTAAAAGTTTTTCAAATTCATTTTAATGTATAGTCCACATACGAGTTTTACACTCAAGTGGCAGCTAATTTCAGCTCTTTTAGTTTTTGTATTTTTTGAATGTTTTGGCGTAGTTCTGGTACTTGTTGCTGATGTTCGTGATTGTGCCAGACTGGATAAATGGAGGCTTCTCACCACACGGTGACAGACGACATCCAAGCACGGTATTGTGGCGTACATCTGCGCTAAGGTAAATTTGATTATGTCCAACATATTTTAACAAAAGGCAGCCGATTTTAATGCAGTGGAGACGTGCTGGTCGGAATGCACACCACGTCATTATGAGTACAAGCAGTGAGAAGTCATAAATCATGACTCTCTTTGTTTGGTAGCGGCAAAGTCCCTGAAAACCCCATGAGTGCCTGGTATCATTGGAAAGCTTAGAAATCGTACTTTCTAAAAATACCTATGTTTTTGCAGAAGATGTAACTACCGACCGATCGAACACAAGTTTTCAACCTAGCTAAAATATAAACAAATCGTCCTTTTTCTGTGTCAGTTTTCGCGCACTTCCTACAAATTAAATATCATTTTGAAGATCTTTCAATACAGAATATGGAAATAACGCAACTTCAGTTTTGAAAACGTCCTCAAAGTGACTCATTTTGCCAGCAAGGGTCATTTGTTTACAGCGTTAGCATCTTAGCAGCAGCACTAACTAATAGAGCTACTGTCTATGAGGCCACTTTATAAGGTCATCTTCCCATCCCTCGATAGTTGTGGGAAGTGGTATGATTAAATTACTGTTTTGAGGTGCAAGAGGCCGTGTTCCCACATTTCTGATGCCAAAGTCCATCCATCCATCCATCCATCTTCTTCCACTTAATCCTTTTCGGGTCGCGGGGGGACTGGAGCCTATCCCTGCATCTTTGGGCGAGAGGCAGGGTACACCCTGGACAGATCGCCAGTCCATCGTAGGGCCAACACAGAGAGACAGACAACCATTCACTCTCACATCCATACCTAAGAACAATTTAGAATCCCCAGTTTTATGCCATTGTTTTTTAAAGAAGGAAAAGTGTTCTGTTTCAGTGACAACCATATGTTCTAAACTAGTACCGGAAGTTGCTACCATAATTCACGCAAGGCATCATGGGGCCTAGGAATAAGGTGGATAGAAATATTTTAACAGAAATAACTGCATCTTTGGTCATTTAAGTTAATTTATTTCATTAAATATAATTTTATTAATATCTTTTTCTTTGAAATCAGAGTTAAATTATTGTTCTGTTCTGCTCTGCAAACTTATAGTCAAAAGTGTCAATTGCATAAGGAAAAAAGTCAAAATTTTACCACAGTCCCTTTCAGATTTATTAAAACAACAGTAATTTTATTTAAAAAATGAACAAAAAATTAGCTATAAAAATCCACAAATTTATAATGAAGTCTCAAATGTACAAGAAAAGTCAATTTTACAAGAGGAAATTACAAATTTGAGGAAAATGGTTTCAAATTTAGATAAATTTACAGAGAAAAGTAGAAAACTGTAAGAAAATTGTTATACATTTTGGAGAAAAATCTCAAACCTTCAAGACTGAAGTCATTACTCATTTTTAAGTGGGTGCTTTTTGCATCCTTAACTCTACTAGAAATTTTTGGTTGACTGATGTGTGTGTAATGGAATGTGTACTTATAAAAAGGGGTTCCTACTCACACATGGTGATTTAAAACAAAACAAACCACAATAGTGGATGTGCATTGTTTGTTAATGTTATCAATCTTTTCAGGGGCTTGTGCACTGAAGTGCTTGGCAGTTCATTTTTTATTCAGCTAAATGCACTTTGTGATATGCCAAGGTCAGTTATGACCAGGATGTAGTATATTTTTATTTCAAAAGGGAAACAAATGCTAACGCTACTAACAGTGCACATTGGGTTTTTATGCACTTTGAGATATGCCTGAGTAAGACGTGACCAAAATGGTTATTTACAGAATTTTTTTCATTCTATTTATTTAATTGTTGCTCAAGAGGAAAAATATTTCTACTACTTCGAATTCTGCTTAACCCCAGCACTGTTATTGTGTTTTTATGCACTTTTGATGTGCCTTTGTCATGTACCAAGTGCACATTTAAAACCAAGACAATGAATAAAAAGTGCATATTTTTCGTCATATTGATCTGTGTTGGTTTGAAATTTGCAATTCAACAGATCGCTGAACATGTGTGGCCCAGTTACATGTCTTGATTTCAAATTGTGGCCCAACTGATTTTGTAATTGAATAGCCCTGGTATATGTCATACAGCTCTGAATGAGCTTTTGAGAATGACTGAGACAGAGAGGTGGCCACATGTTACCAAAAGCATCGAGCAGGTGTTCTAATAACTGTACTCAAATCAGCTGACAACTGTTGCTCTCAAAGCACCATGGCCCATGAAATGAATGCTGTGTGTCCCTTTAAGTATTTCAGTCATCATGGCCTCCTCCTTCTCATGGCCCCTACAGCTGACAGTCGCCAGTGATAGAAAACTGTGAGTAACATAATAACAGCCCCATAAAAACGCAGTGCGTGACACCAGTTCTCACAGGTGAAGAGCAATCAGGGCCAGAGCTGCTACATGTTTGAAGGTTGGCACTCTCTGGTGAGTGCCAACTTTTCCATTATTCACAGTCCTTTCCTCCACTCGTGGCCCCACTTCTCAAAATGACAGCACTAAACACAGCTGGCGTAATTGCATCTGATTGAGTCATGCCAACTGTCGCATTTGATACAGGCCTCATATGAGTCCCCTCACTCAGCTCCCCGGAGGTCAAGGGGTCGATTGCCAAAGACCGACATATACAAACGTCCCCAGAGTATGGCCAAGTGACAGAGAGATGAGACCAAGTAAGAAAATAGATGTCTACCAGTGTAGTTAGAGAGACAAAGGTTTGAAGACAGAGTTTCTGAGAATGAAAGATAGCAGACAAGATGTAAAGCTGGGTTCACACTATAGCGTTTGGACCGACTTTTACAGACATTTTGAAAAATCAGAGATATCAGTCCAAACGTTGGTGAAATTACGTTGGTTGAGCAGGGTTTTTTTTTTTTTAATCCACCGCACACCAACTTTTACAAACTTCTACTAGAATTTGCCAGCGTTGCATTCAGTATTGCCAACTTAGGCTAACGCATGTGCAGCTGTTGCCAACTTAGGTTAACTTAAGCAAATGAATACTCAGCGCAGGACAGCTGACATCAATGTCAGGCAACGCTCATATAAAGATCAGTGTTTGTGGAGGCTTCCTGCCATTCTGGACCTGCTTTTTTGGGTGGATTCACACTACAACGTTTGGACCAGCTTTTACTGACGTTCTGGCAAATGTCTGGCTCTGCTGGCAAAAGTTGATAAAAGTTAATGATGGTTGGTGTTTGTTGGCAAATGCTGGCCAAAGTTGCATTTCTTGAAAATTTTCAGCATGCTGAAAATTTGCCAACGTTTGGAAATAAACATTGGTGAAAGTTGTGCTCAGTTTGTAAAAGCTCCTGAGCGCTGGGCTAAGTTATGCAGAGTTCACCTAAGTCAGCCTAAGTTAAGCTCCATTGGCAAACGTTGACTGAAATGCCGGTGGAAGCAGATGTTTTTAGACCGAAACTCACTTCAGACATGCACGGATGAAAGAGAAATAGAGAGAAGGGAGAATTTAAAAAAAAAAAAATATATATATATATATGTAAGAGGACAATGTACAATATTTGTTTGGTGATAACATGGTGTGTATGACATGTTTTTTTTTTTTTTAATCTATGGGATATATAACGGGCATTTGATTAGTTTTGAGTTGTTTGTGGGTTTGTGTGCTCCAGGTGATGGGTGTGGTCTGGTGGGTAGTTTGGGGTTGTGTGTCTTTGCAGTGTTATTTTTCTACCACTAGGCTGTGCTGTTGCACAAACGTGTCTTTTGCCAGTACAGATTACTGGTTGCCTTGGAAACAACAGCTGTTGGAGACAGTGATCTTTTTTTTTTTTTTTTTTTTTGCTGTCTTAAACATTTTCTTGGTCCATGGGTTTTTTTCGTGAAATTTTCAGTCAGAGTCTGTCTACTGTCTGCCTGCAACACACACACATATATCAAAAATCTCCTCATTGAGAAATTTACTGTTCTTAATTTTCTGCTCCATGCGCAATCATTCTTCAGGATTTATTGGTTCACTTCCTGTCATGAACCGAGCCAGTTTTCTCCTGTGGGCTCAGTTCTGATCGTTCTTGGTGGCTCAGGAATTGGGGTTGTCATGTATTGTTACGCTTTGATTTCTCATCTGTGTATTGTTTATTTCCATGCTTGTAGCCGCTGCTCTGGCCGGCAATTATTAGGCAGCTGTTTGACCCACTTGCTGGTGGGCGCTGTCTAACATTCACCGGTCCAACCACGCTCCCCTCTCTGACAGTCAGCTGTGCACCCCGGTAATCATCTTTCCCGCGCCTCACCCAGGTGTTGCCAATTTGTTATGCCAGCAGTGTTTGTACTTAAGCAGCTCTTTGCTAGTCAAACACCTGTGGACCATTATACGAGTTCACATGTACATTCTTCACCGTGGAACCGTCACATCAGGAAGGTGTGTTTGTGTGTGCTCGCTGGGAAATTAGACTACTCAGACTGCTCCGGTGCCATGAGTAAACTGTAGTGTTTCTGTGTGCAGTTGTGCTGCTACGCTGGTAGCATTTCCTTGTGCGGCACAGCTGCTACGCTTTGGCACTGAATAGCCCAGTCGATTCTCCCCGCTCTGTCGAGCGTCCTGGAGGACTCTAAGTTTAACCCGAGCTGCCCATGTCATTTTGTCTGTGGTGGTGTCAATAAATGTGTGTTTGGTGTAACTCAGCACTTAAGTCCATTTTTTCTTCTCCTCCTCCGTGCGCTTTTAAAAAGCACACGTGGAGCTTTTGACACTTCCATTGTGGGAAACAAACAGCACCGATGCGGTATCAAAAAGTAAATGACATTTAACGCAATTTTCTGTTACTTTAATGGAGAGAGTTGAAACAGTCAAAATATAATAAAATCGCCTGTCATTTTATTTATATGATGATAGACTAAATAGTTTTTTAATTCCATCCACATTTTAATTGCAGGCTTAGTTTTTGAGTCTATAGCATTATTTTATTACTTTTCTAGATGGATGAATGAATAAATGAAGGAATGAATGAAGGAATGAATGAACAGGGGAAAAGGCTATGCAGAAGAAACTACATAGGAATATAAAACAAAAATAAATACTGAAATGTATGCTCAAGGGAGATGTGTTCACTCCAAAAGCAGGTCCAGAATTGCAAGAAGCCTCCACAAACACTGATCTTTATATGCTCATCGCCTGACGCTGATGTCAGCTGATCTGCACTGAGTATTTCTCTGAGTTTTCAACACATCTGTAAATGTCGGTTCAAACGCTATAGTGTGAACCCAGCTTTAACTTAGGCTGACTTAGGTAAATTGTGCATAACTTAGCCCAGTGCTCAAGAACTTTTACAAACTGAGCACAACTTTCACCAACGTGTGTTCCCAAACGTCACAAATTTTCAGCAGGCTGAAAATTGTCAAAGAACACAACTTTCGCCAGCATTTGCCAACAAACACTAACTACCATTAATTTTTGCCAGCAGAGCCAGATGTTTGCCAAAACGTCAGTAAAAGTTGGTCCAAACACTGTAGTGTGAATCCTCCTTCAGGTTAAAGATATCAGAAGTGATTGATAGGACATATAATCAGGTAGATATTTCAGGTTTTAATTAACAACCCAAATGCCTCAAAAATACACACATGCAAATAGATATGCACACGTAACAGATTTTAAACAAAAGTGGCTCATCAGGGGACAAAAAAAATCTATTTTGGATATGTACGTTTGGGTCAAAGACCCCCTCTGTGGATCACCACCTTATCATGGTGGAGAGGTCTGTGTGCCCTAATCATCCCAGGAGCTACTGTATGTTGCTACTAGGTTCTCCCAAGGCAAATTGGTTCTTGGTGAAGGGCCAGACTAAGATCGGTCCAGCAGAGCCACATAAAAAAGTTACAACAAGGATCCTGTATACCCCACCCAGTATGGGGTTACCAGGGTTCTGCCTTGGAGCCTGGCCAGGAGGAGGTGCTCGATGGCAAATGCCTGGTCAGGAAGCAGGGAAGACACAGCATGAATCGGGATGAGGGGGCATTTATGCTTTCCCACACCTGGGACTACATTCTCCAGAGACCATTGGACGGCGGAGGGCGGGCCCAGCCCAGTGGATCTGACAGTTCTGCTGGGCTGGCCCCGCCTAGGAAAGGCAGCTGATAAATAACACTTCACAGCAATCAGCTGACACTTCTGAAGAAGACTGCAGTTGGACAGTCGAAACATGTAAAACATCTCCTTTTTATTCTTGTCTTAAATAAGAATAACAAAAAACTAAGGTTTCTACTTGGTTCGACTTGGCAGGGCTTAGCTCAAACAAGCCACATGGGTCCGCCCTCCAGTGGGCTCACCACCTGCAGGAGGGATCATGGTGCTATGTGAATTGACTGGCAGTCTGGTCTTCTTTACCTAGACTAATGTCCCAAGGACCCAAACCCCAGATAAGCAGTAGAAGATGGATGGATGGATGGATGGATGGATGGATCAAATGCAATACCACATTATTGAAAAAAAAAAAGAGTCATGGGGAACACTGTCATGATAACTAGAGTAAAACTCATGTACAAAATGAAACAAGATGACCTAGGTTCACAGCTTTCACAATTATGCACACATACGACGGGGAGCTGAAAAGTTCATAGTGGTTAAATTTGACCAAATGTGGTTTATTTTTCAACCACAGGGATCCAAGTGCTGCAACACCGATGGAAGAAGTGTGTGGACCGAAGAGGAGACTATTGGCCCTTTTCCACTAGTACCCAGTCGGCCCTACTTGGCTCTACTTGGCCCGGTTTGTAGCCTTTTCCATTAGTACCTAGTACCTGTTACCAGGTACTATTTAAAGTACGCTCTAAAGGACTGCTTTGAAACCACTGCCTGGGAGCAGCTCTGCGATCCACATGGTGAGGACATCGATGGCCTCACTCACACCATCACGAACTACATCAGCCATGTCATGTGTGGACAACACCGTACCCACCAAGACCATACAGTGTTGCTCGAACAACAAACCCTGGATCAACCCTGAGATAAAAACACTTCTGAGAGAGAAGAAGAGGATCTTCAGGTCGGGGAACAGGGAGATGCTGAAGTCCGTACAGAGGGAGCTGAGGAGGAAGATCAGAGAAGGCAAGGACAGCTTCAGGAAGAAGATGGAGGACAAGCTGCAACAGAGTGACATCAGTGGGGTCTGGAGAAACCTTAAAACCATCTCTGGGCTCCAGAATACCTCCTCCCAGGCCACGGGGGGCAGGGAGTGGGTGAACAATCTGAACCTGTTTTTTAATAGGTTTGACCAACCGCCCTCCCCCCCCGACTGCACAACAACGAATGCTGCCTCTAAAGACATCGAATCCTGCTGCCCACACCCCACTCCACCAACACCCCCCCACTCCCAACACACAGCTCCTCAACATGACCAACATGGTACCCTTAACTTAATATTTTTTTGCACAACCTTTTGAGGCAATCACTGCAATCAAACGATTTCTGTAACTGTCAATGAGACTTCTGCACCTCTCAGCAGGTATTTTGGCCCACTCCTCATGAGCAAACTGCTCCTGTTGTCTCAGGTTTGAAGGGTGCCTTCTCCAGACGGCATGTTTCAGCTCCTTCCACAGATGTTCAATAGGATTTAGATCAGGGCTCATAGAAGGCCACTTTAGAATAGTCCAATGTTTCGCTCTTAGCCATTCTTGGGTGTTTTTAGCTGTGTGTTTTGGGTCATTACCCTGTTGCAAAACCCATGACCTGTGACTGAGACCAAGCTGTCTGACACTGGGCAGCACATTTCTCTCTAGAATACCTTGATAGTCTTGAGATTTCATTGTACACTGCACAGATTCAAGACACCCTGTGCCAGATGCAGCAAAGCAGCCCCAGAACATAACAGAACCTCCTCCATGTTTCACAGTAGGGACAGTGTTCTTTCTTGGTATGCTTCATTTTTGTGTCTGTGAACATAGAGCTGATGTGCCTTGCCATAAAGTTCCAGTTTTGTCTCGTCTGTTCATAGGACATTCTCCCAGAAGCTTTGTGGCTTGTCAACATGCAGTTTGGCAAATTCCAGTCTGGCTTTTTTATGATTTGTTTTCAACAGTAGTGTCCTCCTTGGTCGTCTCCCATGAAGTCCACTTTGGCTCAAACGACGGATGGTGCGATCTGACACTGATGTACCTTGACCTTGGAGTTCACCATGAATGTGTTTAGAGGTTGTTCTGGGCTCTTTTGTTACCTTTCATATTAACTGTCTCCTCCTGCAGCCACGTCCAGGGAGGTTGGCTACAGTCCCGTGGAGCTTAAATTTCTGAATAATATGTGCAACTGTAGTCACAGGAACATCAAGCTGCTTGGAGATGGTCTTATAGCCTTTACCTTTAACACGCTTGTCTATAATTTTCTTTCTAATCTCCTGAGACAACTCTCTCCTTTGCTTCCTCTGGTCCGTGTTTAGTGAGGTACACACCATGTCAACAAACAGCACAGTGACTACTTGTCACTCTTTAAATAGGCCGACTGACTGATTACAAGTTTGTAGACACCTGTGATGTTAATTAGAGGACACATCTTGGTTGAACATGTCTCTATGGTCACATTACTTTCAATCTTTTCTAGGGGTACCATCATTTTTGTCTAGGCCTGTTTCATGAGTTTGTTTTTCAAAATGATTTTGTTGAATCACAATTCAAAAGCATTGTCTGATTTTCATTGGTTAATTTTCATAGAATTTTTATTTATTACCACTTTTGTCAGATTCAAGTTATTTCTGTGACCATTGTGGGTTTTTCTTTCATTAACAGAGGGGTACCAACAATTTTGTCCACGTCTGTATCCAACGCTTACAGTGCAGTGCATTTCGACTATAGTCTGTAGACACCCCATCCATGCCTGTGACGCATCAGTTCAAGATCCAAAAAAGTAGACAACAGTGGACAGGTACCATTACAAATAACTTTGTATATCCTCACTTATATCATAGAAAGACAAGCCCACATGTATATCTGCCATCTGCAGCATCCTGCCATCATTCGGCATTTTAAGTACAGTGCGCTTCACAATTGCGCTTGGCTGTCAAAAGCTTTTCACCCCGCCCTCTCCTCCAGCATGCTTGGAGTGGTGGCAACTGGGTTGTTGAAACAAATACTGGGTCCCAGGTACAGCAATGTGCCTCCCCCCATTGCTGGGTGATGTGACCTCAAATCGGCATCACAGTTAATTGGACATTTTACCTCAGTTTCAGGTATTTAACCCCTATCTTACCACCTCCGTGCACACTCCCACTTGTAAATTTCAATATTATTGAGTGCACTATTTATGAAAGTTCATTATTATTCAGTTATTTTATGGATAATTATTATTTATAATTAATTTATAAATAAAATATAATGGGGAGAAAGATAGTTAAATTTATTGACATTGCACAAGTGCTTCTTTTATTTTGAAATTTTTTGTTTATGTTTTTAAATTGTTTCTTGTGCAAGTGAATGATACATGGTATGAATTTTTTTTTTTTTTTTTTTTTTTTTGTTAATACAGGTGTTCTCCAAGCAATGGTTTTCCTTAATCTGAGCCAATATACTGCCTAAATAAGTGAAGGGGCTAGTTGAGGTTGGCTGAAGCTGCCAGTAGGTTGTAGGCTGAGGGTAGTTGGTTAGTCTACACTGAGGGTAGTTAGTCTAGTATGCGATTAACCAAAATAAAACCGAAACCAACATTTGGGACATAAAAGTTCTTTTCATCTTCTCTGTCCCCTCACCCCCCAGCCAGTCGCAGCAGATGACTGCCCCTCCCTGAGCCTAGTTCTGCTGGAGGTTTCTTCCTGTTAAAAGGGAGTTTTTCCTCTCCACCATCGCCAAGTGCTTGCTCACAGGGGATCGCCTGATTGCTGGGGTCTTTCTGCAACTGTGGGGGTTCCCCCTACAGTTGATAGTGCTATGAGATGACTGTTGTTGTGAAATGGCGCTATATAAATAAAGTTGAATTGAATTGAAAAGCAACATGATTTTGCTCATGTTGGGTTCTTTTTTTTTTTTTAATTTTTCCCCTCTCCCTGTTGTGTATGTGTGTGTGTGTATCTAATGGCTTACATCAAAAAGCGGTATCCGTCGTCCTTATAGTATGTGATGATTGACTTTTTATTTCACCTGAAGATGCAAAAAAAAGTGGCAAAGTACACTTAAACTAACATGTAAATGTCACAACACTAAATCACTGTTATCCGTTAACTGCTATCCGGCAGAAAAATTAAAACCGCTTTTACTGAAAAGAAATGTGTCTGTTACCCACATTGTATGTGATGATTGGCTTTTGATTTCATCTGAAAATGCAAAAAAAGCAAGCAAAGTGCACTTAAACTAACAAGTAAATGTCTTGACGCTAACTCACTGTTAGCCGCTAACCGCTATCCCTGTCAGCTCAACTGTTTTACAGGGGGAATGGATGACAAATTGACAATCTGAAGTTGGGTTTAAGAACCCAGTCAGAAACTTGTAATCCCTATGTGGTGATAACATATTCATGGCTGCAAAAAGATCTCCCCCCAACACAACTTACAAGCTAATTAGCCACCGCTGCGAGGCAGGTGACCCACAAAATCTCAAGAGGTACTGTATGTACTGTATATAAACACTGACTTCTGCACTGGACAATATTTAATTTGGTTACATGTGTGTAAAATTATTATATCATGCTTATTTACTACCATATCACCGCAGTGACATATTTATTGATACCACGGTCTTGTGGTTTGTTTTGTTTGTATTTTTTTTTGGGGGGGGGGGCTGCTTCCTTTTGGGGTGACCACAGTGTATCATCACCTGCATGTTGATTTGGCAAGGATTATTATGCCTGACTCACCCCTTCCCATTTATCCGGGCTTGGGACCGGCACTGAAAGTACTCTAGCTTGTGCACCCCCTGTGGCTGGGTAACTAAATTTCCTTCCCCCATTCTATTATGCTGAGCACCAAGCTGGAAGTCAGAAAGTACCATTTTTATATGGTCTTTGGGGGTGCTTGAACCGGGAGCTTGAACCCACAACCTCCCAGTTGTTGCCATGGATGCTCAACCACTAGCCCACCACTCCGGTGATACCACACTTGCACTCTTATGTAATACTTCTTAATTATGAGCCTTGCTGATGAACTATGAGGAAAAATAAAGGAGGGAAAAAAATGACAAAAAAAAGACGTAAAAGGTTCAATTAACCATGATGCTGATTTAAGATCAAATTGCCCAGCACTAGTTAATCGTATGTTAAAAAAGTAATGTGGGGTTCCATTAACTCATTATTAACACATTAACTTTGATAGCACTAATCATTATCACTGGACTATTGCCAATAACTAAATAAAATGTAATCATACTAAAACAAAATGCACTGAATTGTCTTGAATTGTCCCTTTTCCTGAGCATCATCACTAATCTCAGAAGCAAAAGGATGAGAATTATTCAAGGAGTAACCCGAGGCCACCGTATTTAATCTATAGTCAAATGGTTTTCTTCATGATTTGATGAGTCTAGCTGTCCCGTTAGATGAAGGTTAAATGAGCTTAAGCGCCAAAGTGTAGATTGTCAACCAATTCAGAGTCACATAATGTGTTTCTTATGGTTGTGAGACATAAATATAATCATGAGCATGTCTGTTGTTTATAAATCAATGCAGTTTACAGGAAGCAGCCTTTTGTTGAAGTGCTTTCATGCACAGAAACAAGCTCACACACACATGTCACCCACTACCGTGTTCCTCCAGGAGGCAGGTTGGACACATCTTGGCGCATGTCGTTATCAGAACCGAGTTGCATTAACATAATTGTCAGCTTTTTACCGCATCTTGTTTCTTTAGTGTGATTTTGGTTGTATTTTTAGATCTGTAGCCTGTTTGAGATTCAACGTGGCTAATTAAATAGACAGAGATGGCCACCACCACGCCAAATAAACTGATGCCTTATTCCCCGGAACTCTACGAAGACTGTCAGATGGACCCAAACATTCACACAAACACACACACACTCCTGAAAACAATCCTGCCAAGAGGAGACGCCGAATCCCTTCTGATTACTGCAATTGTCACAGACTGACCGGTGAAGTTGTAAGAGAAGCTTTAAGAGATGATTACTGAAATGGTAAAAAGTTTACCTGTCTGATGAATAAAGACAGAAGGAGAAAGTGAGAGGAATGGAAGGCGAGTGTGTCTGTGTGCACATACGTGTGTGAGTGTGACACAGAGAGAGAGAGAGAGAGAGAGAGAGAGAGAGAGAGAGAGAGAGAGAGAGAGAGAGAGAGAGAGAGAGAGCTGGGGAGATAATGACCTACGTGATTGATAATCGATGGCCTCCCTTCTCTTCTTGTCTTGTGTTTCTGTTCTGGGGTTGTGTTTTAATGTCGTTGCTCTGCTCACTGACCTCATTAAAGGATCTGGTTACCCTCAAACAGCTTTTTAATTTAGCCTAATGATTTTTTGCATAATAGATCAGATACTTGGTAAGCCCCAGGGACCAGCCCTCTTCTTCAAGGTGCCTTTATAGTGAGAGGAACCAAGCTTCCCAAGGTTGTTATTGTGCTATATGCGTTTTCGTTTAATGCTCATTTTCTTTCTTTCTTTCTTTCTTAAGCTTTAAGGATTCTCATTAAAATATCTCTAAAACCATTTTATTTTAAATGCAGTACCCCCACTAGCTCATATGTTCTTTTATCTAGATACAATTATTCCAAAAAAAAACCACTACACTGAAGATTATTGATGCAGGGGAAATTTACTGATCATTTTCCAAGGATTATGAACTACATGATATGACACTAAAATTACAAATGAGGTGATGATACGGTGATACTCCTATTTTACTTTGTTTTGTCCAATGCCATACAAAAAAACTAAGCAGTACCTACAAGGGATCCCACTTTCAGAAGGGAAACGTCACACTAGTCAGTGTGAGGGATAGGACAGAGAACAGTGACATTTCAATAACTTTCAATCCCTAATACGTCAAATAGGTTCATTTTGTCTTCTTTTAATTATTTATCTTTTGTTCATATAAAAGACAAAAAATAAAATAGAAAGGAGATGTCTTTACCTTCTTTACATGTTTCAACTGCACTGCAGCCTTTTATATGAACAAAAGATAAATAAACTTTCAATCCCATATCTCACGGAGTGGCAAACATTCATGAATGTAGCGATTGTTGGATTTTGTCGGGTTTCAGGGTTTGTACTGTATAAGGTTGCAAAACAGTTCACAAAAAGCGAATGCATGTGCAAATGTATTTTTCCACAAACAAAATGCAAACGTTAGAATAGTTGTAAACATCTGTCAGTTGTAACAGTTGTCTCTAAAGGTCTTTTAGGTTCAACAAGCAGTGAACACTAGCAACTGTTTAAGAACTTTTACAACAAAACTGTTTAAGACCATAAAAACTGTTATCGAACTGTTTTGCAAAATTTTATGAACCCTAATGACCCCCTCAAATCACAACCTTCTTGAACGTCACTCAGCATTCGCCGCTCATGAGATACTATCTTGATACTAGCTTGATTTTTGCCAACATTCATCAGAAAAGTTAGTATATCCAAAAATTGTTATGTTCGTCAGCATTCGCTGACCTAAAGGTACGTTCACACCAAACGCGAACGGGCAAAATTGCGCATTAGCACATTCATGTCCAAAGCTAGCTAGCTAGCTGTTAGCTTTGAGATTCTGCCGTCACCAGAGTAAAAGTGTCACCACTGCAGAGTAAACTAGCTTGAAAATGAGACTCACTCACTTGGAGACAGGAGGACCGGGAGCTCTTCAGCTAAATCGGGATTTCGGAATTATTTACCCACGGTTTCCTGCCACAGACATGCTGATGAGGCTAGCAAGCTAGTAATGGAAACATTCATCATCTTATAAAGCTTTGGAGACAGGGACAACTTTTTCAGATGAGCCCTCCGTCAGATAATGTAAACCTAAAGCATGACGTTATTTTGGGGATTTTCATAGTAGGCTGAACACTGCTGCAGAAGTTATAAAGGCAACTTCGCCTGTCTGCATCTCACTCAGATGCTGAATTCATGTTTATTCGCACATTTACATTGAGTTATACCGTAATTGTGCCACCCGAAAAATTTGCCAGTTCATGTTTGGTGTGAACGCACCTTAAGGCCATTTTTCCACCTGAAGTCCACACAAATGTCTGAACTAATGTTCACGTTTTTGTGGTACACCCAAATCGTGCACCACATTTGGAAATAATTCAGAGAGACTGTCATTTTATTTTTATTTTAAGAGCATTTAAATATATTTTGAGATTGTGGACGATCAGTAATATTAACATTTGATATGTAGCCCTGTATAAATATTTAAGAGTAAACAGCGGAACCTTTGGCACTGCGGTCGTCCCGCCCCAGGTAAACAATGAGGGTGCGCTTCCGGCCCCCCTTTAGTACTATCTAGAGAAAGACACGAGTGGTCCTGTGTTCTGTCTTTCTAAGGCTCTTTCCTTATTTTACAGACTCAAGAGCAGACACGGAGGATCACGTTTTAAAACCTATTTCTTTTTGTTATTGTGGCCACCTCCCCGGGACCCGTAACAAACTGTGGGGGCTCGTCCGGGATCTCTCCTCTTCAGTCATCGAGGGAAGATCCAGTGATACCAGAACCGCGAGACAACGGTTGCCAAGCTGCTACATCAGACACGTCAGTCAGTGGGTGTCCAAGGAGGAAGATCAAAGAGAAAGAAAGGGATCTTCAACCAAAATTGGAACTGCACTGCTGTCAAGAAGGTAAA
This sequence comes from Pholidichthys leucotaenia, assembly GCA_020510985.1. Lineage (NCBI taxonomy): Eukaryota > Metazoa > Chordata > Actinopteri > Cichliformes > Pholidichthyidae > Pholidichthys > Pholidichthys leucotaenia. The sequence goes on from CM035843.1 coordinate 98,483,799, forward strand.
ACGCAGCCTAGTCACTGTACAAATAATACAACACTCAAACTACAGATAGCTAAAGTACTATGTCGACAGCACGGAAAGAACTGATATGGAGCATCAGAGGACGCTTGTTTGCCCTCTCAAGTAAGGATCTTTTCGGGTTAACAAAGAGCCTTGCAGCTGGAGACAAAGACACACAGTTCAGTGAAGACGATAATGAGAGCTGTATGGACTATGTCAATTCCTATTTACGGTCCCCAACTCTGCTGAAACTTGAAGATGAGGGAATGAGTCAGTTGCTAATGTTGGATGATCTGCTAACTGAAGTGATACAAACGAGCGGCTCCACCACGCATCCAGCTGATCAGGCTGCAACACCAACCAAGTCAAGTCCTCATCCATCCAATATGTTGTCACCATCACCATCTGCTGTTCCACCAGGCATTCAAGTTAGTGTGAACGCAAACGCAGAGTCTGTAGAGGAACTGAGGAAAGCATATGAGGCACTGGGTGAAAGACTAAGACTGTGTGAAGTTGTGACACTCCAACCACCTGCAGCACCCAGTCGTCAGAGCCACTCACAACCGCGGCCAAGGGAACAAGGTAGTCTAGAAAGACATGTCACTCTCAAAGACCTTTCCTACCTGCCTCGGAGAGAATTCAAGGTTTTTGGAGGACAAATTGGAGACAACAGCTCTGAAATCAGTTATAACAGTCTCATGAGACAGATCAATGAAGGATTAAAAGAAGGATTTTCTGAAGCAGAGATCGTGAGGGGGGTACTGAGAATTGTAAAGCCTGGCACGTTCAGGGACATGCTCATGCTCAAAGATGAACTGGCTCTTTCTGAACTTCAGGGCTTTCTCCGATCCCACCTTGGAGAAAAGGCAACAACAGAGATATTCCAGGAGTTAATGTGCGCCCGACAAACTGAGCAGGAGTCCCCTCAGCAATTCCTGTATCGCATGATTGGACTCAAACAGAAACTTATCTTTCAGTCAAAACAAGCCAATGCAGACATCTCGAATGACCCAAGGACAATCCAGGAAGTGTTTCTGCACACAGTCTATCAAGGCCTGGGAGTGAAGTATGCAGACCTGCGGCAACGACTAAGACCTCTTACATCAAACAACAATGTAACAGATGAAGAGATTCTTAGTGAGGTCACAAAGATAATCAGTGATGAGAATGAGCACCAGCGAAGGTTAGGACAAACCCCTCATCAAAAGTCAGCACAAAGCGCTGTGATTGCAACAAAGGACACGACAGCCAAAGACCAACAAGTTTCACAGACAATCAAACAACTTGCTGCACAAGTAGAGACTCTAACCAAGATGGTGGCAACTCTCATGGAACAGAAAGCTGTAAACTCCTCCCCTCAGCGTTCTCAGCCTCCAGCCAACCAAAAGAAAACCTATCTCTGTCCGAAATGTACTGAACAACGCTTACAGGAGTGCAGTCATTGCTTTGTATGCGGTGAGTCGGGACACAGAGCAGTTGGATGTCTGAAGCGACCCCAAGAATCAGGGAAACGGGAAACGGTCTCTGTCAAGGGACAGCCAGAGATCGGTACAGAGTCAAAGTCCCAGCCAGTAAACTCCTCCCCTGCCGAAGTTTCAACTCCGCGCCCCAAGCACCAGAGCAAGCAGCTGAGAAAGCAGGTCAAATGCAACAGAAGGAAAGGTCAGATTCCCTCCTGTCAGAGTGCCACCGAATGCCAAGCTCCCCTTGTCGGTAGGAAAAGTCTGCTGAAATGTCTAATCGGTGGTTATCCTGTAATAGTGCTGTTTGACTCTGGCTCACAAGTGAGTATAGTTGACAGGCAATGGGTCAAAAGGTACATACCCAACACTGTGGTAAGACCACTCCAAGATCTGCTGAATGACGAGCTTGAGGTTTATGCAGTTAATGGCCAAGCAGTTCCATATGACGGGTGGGTCGAGCTTACAGTCACTTTAGTGGGTCACGAAGATCCCAATCTCACTGTACAAGCACCATTCCTAGTCAGTAAGCTGTCACTGAACCAACCACTAGTTGGAGCTAATGTGCTGGGAGCGATTATACAAGGCCAAGAGACGGATGAAGAAGCCAGTACAGTACTGTGTAGTCTACTGCGCAGAGCTTTTGGAATGGACGAAGACCAGGTAGTGGCCATGGTAAACTTCACTGAAGCGCCGCAAAGAACAGACTATGATCCTGTTACACTCAGAGTCGGTAGTAGTAGTAGTAGATTAGTTGTAAAGACAACATGATTATCCCAGCTCGCAAAGCAGTACAAATATGTTGCAGGGTGCCCCAGAACTTTGACATCTCTGACCCTCTTGTACTTTACCAACCTGCTGAAGAGAACATTGCTTTGAGAAATTTGAGTGTGGGGGAAGGACTTTTGGAGATTAACAATTCCCAAAGACCTTTTGTAAAGATCCCCATCTCCAACCATTCCAAACATGAAGTAATCCTGCCGAAAAGAACAACCCTAGGCACCATCGAACATGTCGCCAAAGTCATTGAAACTGATACACTAGAGCCACCAGAAACCCAGTCCATACTGACATCAGCAACTACAGCAGAGGTACTAAGTAAGACCGCCCAAGGTGACTCTCCTGCCGAGCCTTGGTTGCCACCAGTCGATCTCAGTCATCTAAGCCCAGATCAGCAAAAGTCAGTCGAAAAGGTTCTGATGGAAGAGTGTGAGGCATTCTCTCGTGATAGCATTGATATTGGCTGTATCCCTTCTTTGCAAATGGAAATCAGACTCAAAGATGACACGCCAGTTCAGAGAGCTTACGCCTCCATCCCCAAGCCCCTGTATAGGGAAGTAAAAGAGTACATTCAGGAACTGATAGTGAAGGGATGGGTCGTAAAGTCTCAGTCACCCTACACAGCCCCAGTTATCTGTGTCAGGAAGAAGGACGGATCTTTACGTCTGTGTATTGATTACCGCCTCCTAAACAACAAAACAGTGCCCGACAGACACCCGCTTCCCCGGATCCAGGACCTCACAGACTCCCTCGGTGGTTACAGCTGGTTTTCGATCCTGGACCAGGGTAAAGCTTACCATCAAGGTTTCATCGCAGAAGGCTCAAGGTACCTGACTGCATTCACCACCCCGTGGGGTCTCTACGAATGGGTGAGAATACCCTTCGGGCTGTCCAATGCACCCGCAGCCTTCCAGCAGAGCATGGAAGAAATGCTGGACACGCTCCGTGATGAGTGCTGCATACCCTACCTTGATGATGTGCTCTGTTTTTCCAAGTCGTTTGATGAACATGTCCAAGTGCTGAGGAAAGTTCTCCAAGCTTTGCAACGCCATGGGGCGAAGCTGAAGCCTGAGAAGTGTGAGTTGTTCCGTAGAGAGGTTCGGTATGTCGGTCGCCTGGTGTCAGAAGGTGGAGTGAGGGTGGACCCCAAGGACATCGAAGCTGTGCAGGCACTCAAACACAGAAGGCCACAAATAGTTGGAGAAGTCAGACAACTTTTGGGGTTCCTGAGCTATTATCGGACGTATGTGCAAGACTTCTCGCGCATCGCCAAACCCCTGTACGACTTGCTCCAGGTAAAGTCTGACACACTGCCGTCCAAGCCATCCAAAGGCAGAGCAAAGTACCCACAGCAGTCTTCCCGAGCTCTAGTGAAATGGGACAAGGAACACCAAGAGATCCTTGAGCGCTTGATTGACATGTTGACCCAGCCACCTGTGTTAGCGTATCCTGACTTCACCCGGCCCTTCGTACTCCACACGGACGCGTCCCAGAAAGGCCTTGGCGCGGTCCTTTATCAAAACCAAGACAATAAGATGAGAGTGATTGGGTACGGGTCATGCACACTAACACCTGCCGAACAAAACTACCACTTGCACAGCGGAAAACTTGAGTTTCTCGCCCTCAAGTGGGCAGTTTGTGACAAGTTCAGAGACTATCTCTACTATGCCCCAAGTTTCACAGTTTTTACGGACAATAACCCCTTGACGTATGTCCTCAGCACTGCCAAGCTCAACGCCGTAGGACATCGTTGGGTGGGACAGCTCGCAGATTTCCACTTTGACATAAAATATCGCCCCGGAAAAACAAACATTGACGCTGATGTACTATCCCGTTGTCCACTCAACATTGAAGACTTCATGCAAGAGTGTACAGGAGAACTGTCAGAGGAAGCCGTCGGGGCAGTATGGGAAGGGAGCAGAAGAGCCAAGCAAGGTGATGTAGCATGGATTGCAGCCCTCAACCTTGCTTCACCAAGTTCACCCCTCAAGGAGCCACTGCATTCCATCGGCCACGATAAACTAGCCCAAGAACAAAGAGCAGATCCAGCCATCGGGAAAGTCATGGAGATGAAGGAAAAAGACATGACACCAACCGAAGACGACAAAGCCAAGCTTGACATAAGCACAAAAAGACTGTTGAGAGAGTGGAGTCGGATGCACATTGAAAATGGCCTTCTCTACAGGAAGACCGCAGAACGCAAGCTGCTAGTTCTGCCCGCTGTCTACAGACAAGTAGCTCTCACCCATCTCCATAACAACATGGGCCATGTCGGCGTGGAGAAAGTCTTGAGCTTAGCCCGTGAGCGATTCTATTGGCCTTTCATGAAGCGAGAGATCGAGGAGTATGTCACCAGGAAGTGCCCATGCATAAAACAGAAAAAGCCAGCAATGCATGAGAGAGCACCGATGGGCAGTATAACATCCAACTTCCCACTCGAGTGAGTATGCATCGATTTCCTACATCTAGAGTCCTGTAAAGGCGGGTTTGAGTACATCTTGGTGGTAGTCGACCATTTCACCAGGTTTGCACAAGCCTACCCCACCAAGAACAAAGCCGCAAAGACAGCAGCAGACCGCCTCTTCAATGATTTCATTCCAAGATTCGGCTACCCCTCCAAGCTTCATCACGATCAGGGTCGTGAATTTGAGAACAAGTTATTCAAGTCCCTCAGAGAGCTAGCAGGTGTTGGCCACTCAAGGACTTCTCCCTACCACCCCCAATGTAACCCGGTCGAAAGGCTGAATCGGACCTTGTTGCAGATGCTACGTACATTGAGAGAGAAAGAGAAACTAAACTGGAAGGAACACTTGCTTCACACCATCCATGCTTACAACTGCACTAAGCATGAGGCCACTGGCTTTTCTCCATACTTCCTGTTGTATGGCAGACATCCTCGCTTCCCAGTAGACCTTCTCTTTGGCCTCGTGACAGAAGAAGACACAGAAATGGCACATGGATACGCTCAGAAATGGAAAGGGAAAATGACAGAGGCGTACAGGATCGCAAGTGCAAACAGTCAACAGTCAAGCTCCAAAGGAAAGACAAACTATGACAAACGATGCAAAGGTGTAGTCCTGCAAGTAGGAGACAGAGTGCTTGTACGGAACCTGGGTGAAAGAGGTGGTCCTGGCAAGCTAAGGCCCTACTGGCAACAAACAGTCTACATCGTGAGGGAGCAGGTTGGAGACAACCCCGTCTACAAAGTAAGTCCAGAGACAGGAGGTCGTCCCATCCGTATCCTGCACAGAAACTTGCTTCTCCAAGTCAACGACTTACCAGTCGACATCGTTCAAAGTCCAGTTGCCAAGTCACAAAAGAGAAACAACAGACCTACCGATGTAAGACAAAACACACTGGAAAAGTCAAACAGTCCTGAAACAAGTGATTCAGAAGAAGACAATCCCCTCTATTGGTTTCGTGTTCCCAGACACCTGCAAGAAAGTCAACGTCCAGTCGACCAAGTTCAATGTGAGTCACAAAGAAGACAGGGGACAACACAGCAAAGACAAATACAAGTTCCTATTCAATCTGAACAAGACAGAGACAATATTACGGAAGAAGGACAAGAAATACAAAGGGAAAGCGAACAAAACGTGGACCAACTTCAACCAGATGACGACAGGGAAGTGCTTCATCTCCACCAAGATGTTCCTGCTCCTAGTCCCGGACCAGCAGCTGATCCTGAGCCGGTGCCCAGTCCAGAGCCAGACCGCCGTCCTGAGTCGCCACCACGTCTGAGGCAGTCCACCAGGCAGAGACGACCCAACATGGTGTTCACCTATCCGTCCCTGGGCCAGCCAGCCTTCCAGACTCGTCCGTCGGTGAACACTGTCAGTGTTCAGCAGTCAACACCATATCCTTTTATGTGCTACCCTTCTTTCTATCCTCAACCTTTTTATCTTCCTCCTTTCACCTCTAACTACTTGCCATGTCAGTATGCTATTCCTTGCTATTAAACTGACCAGATCTTGGATAATACCTGAAGATTAAGGACACTTGAAAAGAAAGACGTTCCAGAGACTTTTGAATAGAGACTTTATTAGTGTTGAGATTTTGATTTGTTACTGTTAAGTGTCAGGAGCCACTTTTGTTGTTGGGGACCGTGTGGTACACCCAAATCATGCACCACATTTGGAAATAATTCAGAGAGACTGTCATTTTATTTTTATTTTAAGAGCATTTAAATATATTTTGAGATTGTGGACGATCAGTAATATTAACATTTGATATGTAGCCCTGTATAAATACTTAAGAGTAAACAGCGGAACCTTTGGCACTGCGGTCGTCCCGCCCCAGGTAAACAATGAGGGTGCGCTTCCGGCCCCCCTTTAGTACTATCTGGAGAAAGACAAGAGTGGTCCTGTGTTCTGTCTTTCTAAGGCTCTTTCCTTATTTTACAGACCCAAGAGCAGACACGGAGGATCACGTTTTAAAACCTATTTCTTTTTGTTATTGTGGCCACCTCCCCGGGACCCGTAACATTTTTGCTACATTGTCTACATTTGGTCCTGTTTGGTTTCACACTGCTCTTTATCCAAGCAAACCAAACAATTTTACGTGACATAGCTACATCTTGTTGTGTTGTTAGCACAGACTGTTAGGTAGCAAACATGCTACTCACCCTCCAAGGTGTTTTCTACAGGTTTGGGCACATCAATAACTGCACTTTAAACTGAAACTCTGGAAGATTCCATCATAATAAGTGAATAATTTTTGCAAGGCGAGAATATTATCCAGGTCTTCATTCAAAAAGAAGTTTGCCCTTCTCATCAGCTGTATTGATTTTCAGATGGCATTGCTTGCCCAATTTTTCATAAACTGATGCATCCTCTTTCTGCACTTTTATGCTTTTTTTCAATTGACTATTTATGCCGCTAACAGGCCATATGTCAATTAAAAACTGTCTCTTCCTCTTCCCGAGTGCCATGACAGCTCCTTTCCCCTCTCTTCAAGTGCCATAACTTCCTGTATTTGGTCCAAAAGTCTTAACCTTTCTGAAAATTGCTTGCACATATAGACAAACCAAACCAAGGTTCAGAATGATCCAGAATTTCTGATGGGCCAAATTCCAGTGCTTTGGTCCGGACCGTGATTCAGGGGAGGATTCTCACCTAAAATTTTGGTCCGGATCAAATTGAAAAGTTTCAAAGTCCAGACCAAACGGGTTAGGTGTGAAAGTGCCATAAATTATAAAAGCCTGTACATATTCACCTATAATATAAACAGAAACAAATTAGCCTAGTTTTGAATGCACCTTCATCTCATATATCATGAATAAAAATGCTTATTTAATTGAAATTAAATAATATTTTATTAAAAAATTGGCCCAAAGACTGTAAATTTACTCTACATGTATATTTAATCAAAATATTCAATTTTATCCCTACGGTTACCAGTACCAGTTATATCAACACTTAGGGCGCATTCAGACAGCCACTGTTTGGTCTGGACCAAAGGGCCAAACAGTGTCTTCTGCGGATAGTTTGGTTCATTTGGTGCAGTCTGAACGTGCGTTGGAACTCTGGTGTGCACCAAACAAGCAAAGTCTTGTCCCCCCGAAAACAGGGGTCTCAGTTCTCTTGCAAACGAAGTCTGGTGCACTCCACTTGCAGTGTGAATCCAAACAGAGTATCCAGCAGACCAAAGGTGTCCCTCGGCGTTTGTACTGTATAACTATAGCAACACATAGTCTGAGAAGAGGAAGTGGCGTTTACCGTAGTGCATTTTGGGTAGAAAATAGCAATAAAGACAACTGCGTGAATCTGAGAAATCCTTTTACCGGTGAAAGCCAAGGAGAAAAGTTAAAAACTGTCTTGTTTGTGACGGACAAACAACCTGGCTAAAGGGAATGGATTTCCGTTTTCGGTGCTGACCAATCGATGAGCCTGATTTTTCTTCTTCACCGAGATTTTTTCTTCCTGGTCAGTGGTGGTTTCAGCTACAGCGCCCCAAACAAGCAGTTGCTCTAACTGCATGACACTGTCAAGGCAGCTTGGTCTGCTGCAGTGTGAATGCAAACCAAACCAAACGAAGGTGAAAATTCTCAGCATTCCCCACCCAGTCAAACAGAGACCCCTGGACTATCCTGGTCTGAATGCAGCCTTAATAGGCTTATATTCACTAGAGCTTTAAAGAAAATATTTACACTTTTAGCACTAAAATTCTTCTGGGCTCTGGTCAGCCTCAAATTGAGGCAGTCATCCCAACTACAGGAAAATCAAAGTGGCATTCACTTCCAGACGTGGACGTGGAAACATTTCCTGGAGCACCAATAGAGGCAAAAATGCTCTTTTGTTTGCTTGGAGCATATGTTAAGGTTGGATCTGTTTTGAGACAAATTAGAGCTCACTTACATTACAAGTTTTTTCCAAGCATACGGGTGTTTTCCCAGCTGACAGTCGGCACCAAAGTCCAGACGAAGGTTCAGAGGTTTTTTTTACATTGTCTACATTTGGTCCCATTAGGTTTGGTTTCACCCATCCACCCCCTGACCACTTCATATCCCCTCAACTCCCTCCCCCATTCCCCCTTGTCAGGTCCAACATAAGTAAAACAATTTAAATAAAGTATTAAAGTTATTATACAGTAAGAAAAGCCTGTAAATACTATTTATTTACTGTATACTGTACACTGTATATCAAATACAAGCAGAGCTGCTTTTGGCAAAGTAAATGAGATGGATGTCGCCACCTAGTGAAGCACAAATGATAGTCCAAGTTTAGTCAATGATTATAGCTCTTAGGGCTATGACACAGACTCACCTTTTATAGCTTGGGGTCCCATAGCATTTGTGTACTTTGCACTATGGATGAAACGGCTATGGTCGAAAGACTGCTTTGAGCTAAATGCTAATATGAGCTTGTATACATACTGATAGGGATAATGCCTACCAGATTCACTGTCCTGATTTTGGAGAGATTAGTTAATAAATAGTATGATTTTGACCTGACAGAAATTAAAAACTGACCAGACTGACAGACAGCTGTTGGTTTGCTGTTTTGATAGGATTTATTAATTTGAACAAAAACATGAACTATTTATTATGTGATTAAGGAAGAAATCGTGAGCCCTCAGCCCTATGCATTAATTTTAGGAATATTTACACTAATTTTAACCAGTATCCTCTATCAAAAAACTGTCACAAACAACTTCAGTGTATTGGATCATTAAAGAAAATAAATTCACAGCACTCAATCGCAGGATCATATTTATCTTAGAATAATGTCTAGGAAACTTAAAGAACACATACAGTGGATATAAAGTCTACACACCCCTGTTCAAATGCCAGATTTTTGTGATGTAAAAAAATGAGACCAAGATAAATAATTTCAAAACTTTTTCCACCATTAATGTGACCTATAACCTGTACAATCCAATTGAAAAACAAACTGAAATCTTTTAAGGGGAAAAATAAAAAACTTACAATAACCTGTTTGCATAAATAAACTAATACTCTGTTGCAGCACCTTTGGCTTTTATTACAGCACTCAGTCTTTTTGGGTAGGAGTCTATCAGCATGGTACATCTTGATGTGGCAATATTTGCCCACTCTTCTTTACAAAAACGCTCCAAATCTGTCAGGTTGCAAGGTCATCTCCTGTGCACAGCCCTTTTCATATCACCCCACAGATGTTTGATCTGATTCAGGTCTGAACTCTGGCTGGGCCATTCCAAAACCTTAATCTTCTACTGGTGAAGCCATTCTTTTGTTGATTTGGGTGTGTGCTTTGGGTCATTGTCGTGCTGAAAGATGAAGTTCCTCTTCATCTTCATCTTTCTAGCAGAAGCCTGAAGGTTTTGTGCCAACAATGACTGGTATTTGGAACTGTTCATAATTCCCTCCACCTTGACTAAGCCCCCAGTTCCAGCTGAAGAAAAACAGCTCCAAAGCATGATGCTGCCACCACCATGCTTCAATGTAGGTATGGTGTTTTTTTGGTGATGAGCAGTGTTGTGTTTGTGCCAAATATACCTTTTGAAATTACTGCCAAAAAGTTCAACCTTGGTTTCATCGGGCCCTAACACATTTTCCCACATGTATTTGGGAGATTTCAAATGTGTTTTTGCAAAATGTAGCCGGGCTTGGATGTTTTCCTTTGTAAGATAAGGCTTCCGTCTTGCCACCCTAGACAGGAGATTGTTGTCACATGTACTAAGCAGCCAATACTTGCCAGAAATTCCTGCAGCTTCTTCAGTGTTGCTGTTGGCCTCTTAGCAGCCTTCCTAACCAGTTTTCTTCTCATCTTATCAATTTTGGAGGGCTGTCCAGTTCTTGTTAATGCCACTGTTGTGCCATATTTTCTCCCCTGGATGATGACTGTCTTCACCATGTTCCATGGTATATTTAATGCCTTGGAAATTCTTTTCTACCCTTCTCCTGACTGATATCTTTGAACAATGAGATCCCTCTGATGCTTTGGAAGCTCTCTGTGGACCATGGCTTGTGCTGTAAGATGTGACTACAAAAATGTCAGGAAAAGCCTACTAGAACAGCTGAACTTTATTTGGGGTTAATCAGAGGCACTTTAAATGGTAGCAGGTGTGTACTAACTCCCATTTAACATGAGTTTGAATGTGATTGGTTAATTCTGAACACAGCCACATTCCCAGTTATAACAGGGTGTGTATATTTATGTAAGCAGGTTATTGTAAGTTTTTTTTTCCCCCCTTAAAAGATTTCAGTTTGTTTTTCAATTGGGTTGTACAGGTTATAGGTCACATTAATGGTGGAAAAAGTTTTGAAATGATTTATCTTGGTCTCATTTTTTTTTTACAGTGGGGTAAAAAAGTATTTAGTCAGCCACCAATTGTGCAAGTTCTCCCACTTAAAAGATGAGAGAGTCTCCAATTTTCATCATAGGTATACCTCAACTATGAGAGACAAAATAAGAAAAAAAAAATCCAGAAAATCACATTGAAGGATTTTTAATGAATTAATTGGTAAATTCCTCGGTAAAATAAGTATTTGGTCAATAACAAAAGTTCATCTCAATACTTTGTTATATACCCTTTGTTGGCAATGACAGAGGTCAAACGTTTTCTGTAAGTTTTCACACACTGTTGCTGGTATTTTGGCCCATTCCTCCATGCAGATCTCCTCTAGAGCAATGATGTTTTGGGGCTGTCGCTGGGCAACACAGACTTTCAACTCCCTCCAAAGATTTTCTATGGGGTTGAGATCTGGAGACTGGCTAGGCCACTCCAGGACCTTGAAATGCTTCTTACGAAGCCACTCCTTCATTGCCCGGGCGGTGTGTTTGGGATGATTGTCATGCTGAAAGACCCAGCCACGTTTCATCTTCAATGTCCTTGCTGGTGGAAGGAGGTTTTCACTCAAAATCTCATGATACATGGCCCATTCATTCTTTCCTTTACACGGATCAGTCGTACTGGTCCCTTTGCAGAAAAACAGCCCCAAAGTATGATGTTTCCACCCCCATGCTTCACAGTAGGTATGGTGTTCCTTCTCCTCCAAACACGACAAGTTGAGTTTTTACCAAAAAGTTCTATTTTGGTTTCATCTGACCATATGACATTCTCCCAATCCTCTTCTGGATCATCCAAATGCTCTCTAGCAAACTTCAGACGGGGCTGGACATGTACTGGCTTAAGCAGGGGGACACGTCTGGCACTGCAGGATTTGAGTCCCTGGCGAAGTAGTGTGTTTCTGATGTAGCCTTTGTTACTTTGGTTCCAGCTCTCTGCAGGTCATTCACTAGGTCCCCCCATGTGGTTCTGGGATTTTTGCTCACCGTTCTCGTGATCATTTTGACCCCACAGGGTGAGATCTTGCGTGGATCCCCAGATCGAGGGAGATTATCAGTGGTCTTGTATGCCTTCCATTTTCTAATAATTGCTCCCACAGTTGATTTCTTCACACCAAGCTGCTTACCTATTGCAGATTCAGTCTTCCCAGCCTGGTGCAGGTCTACAATTTTGTTTTGTGGTGTCCTTTGACAGCTCTTTGGTCTTGGCCATAGTGGAGTTTGGAGTCTGACTGTTTGAGGTTGTGGACAGGTGTCTTTTATACTGATAACGAGTTCAAACAGGTGCCATTAATACAGGTAACGAGTGGAGGACAGAGGAGCCTCTTAAAGAAGAAGTTACAGGTCTGTGAGAGCCAGAAATCTTGCTTGTTTGTAGGTGACCAAATACTTACTTTACTGAGGAATTTACCAATTAATTCATTAAAAACCATTCAATGTGATTTTCTGGATTTTTTTTTTCTCATTTTGTCTCTCATAGTTGAGGTATACCTATGATGAAAATTTGAGACCTCTCTCATCTTTTAAGTGGGAGAACTTGCACAATTGGTGGCTGACTAAATACTTTTTTGCCCCACTGTACATCACAAAAACCTGGCATTTGAACAGGTCTGTGTAGACTTTTTATATCCACTGTAGGTTATAGCTTCTGTGTATATGGTGAACAGTTACACTTAAATTAAGGTGATGAATGGAACTAAAAATCAATCCTTACAAATGTCTTATGAAGGATTCCTCAACTTCAAATATGGCAGAGTTAACTCAAATCTGTGAAGCTGCCTGCTTCACCAATAAAATACACTTTCTTTGCACAAACACAACATAGCCAGATCTACAAATACACACACACACACACACACACACACACAGTAGCAGCAACTGTGAGAGGAAGAGACAGCTTCCGTCCCTGATCAGCAGTCACCCAGGCCTCTTCGTCTCGACATGATCACTGCCTGTCATTAGTCAGTTTTGCTGTAAATTATTTAACCATGCACATGTTTGAGACCATATAAACACACCAGACACAACGCTGTGCAAAGCACTTTCATGCGTCGAGCGACACATTGACACACTCTCAGAAAAACGGACTCTTGGAATGAATGAATGAATAAGTAAGGCGCAAAATAAATAAGAGAAACAAACAAAAAAAAACAAGCTTGGTGGGGTGGGGCAGGGTGGGACGGGGGAGCCTGAGCAGGGGGATGACAGCGTAATTTAGAGCTCCACTTCAATCCCAGTCAAATTAAAAGGGAATCTTAATGCATCTGCATTGATGTGTTCTCTTTCTGTGATGTGACGCAATATGGCTGACAGTCTATTCCCAGCCTGGACTCACTGTCACTCAAACTACGTACAGCACTACTGTAACTATTAGACAGGCTCTTTTGGGGAACTGATGGCTTTTCAGTGGAAAAAACTATAAGAGCTCTTTTGTGTTTATTTTTCTGGATGTGTGTGTCTGTGCATATACATGTTTTTTTACAAGCATGTGAATGCTTATATGTTAGCCTAAAAGGCTTTTTTGTGGCTTGTGTGTAAATTTGTGTGGCAGTATGCTCATGTCTGTATGCATGTATGTATATATATGCGTGTTCAGTGTGCGTGTCAGAACTCAAGGGCCTTGTAATCAGCACTGAGCGAGTGCTCGACAAGGCTATTCCCTACTGCTGAGCATTGTGGGACCTCGGCAGCCAGAACTTAAGACAACATCGTGCACAAAGTGGGTAAACAGTGTTTGACATGTTTTCAATATGGTTACATTAGAACAAGCTGCGTTTGATTGAAAAGCTAATATTCAAGCCATGCAAATCATCAATCATGGGAAAAGGCCTATTAATTATTCAATAAAACAGTCTAATTCAAGAATCAATGTAGGGAAGTGGAGAGAGAGAGAGAGAGAGAGAGAGAGAGAGGGAGGGAGAGGGAGGGAGAGAGAGAATAATATAAAGGAATAGGGAATTACCCCTCTCTCTCCGAGCTGTGGCCTGTCTCGTCCCAAGCTGTCAAAAACAACTGCCGCACCCTCGTTTTATCTCACCAAGTTTAAAGGCGACTTTTGAAACACTTCATTTTCCTTGCAAAACTCGTTAGGTCTTTGTTCCTCATTAGTTCTTCTTTTCTCCATCTCCGTCTCTGTTACTCCTTCTCTGTTGCCTCCCCACTTCCCATATCGCTCCTTTCTTTTTTCTTCGAAGTCATCATTACAGCTCTTACGATCGCCTGGCTTGGTCGTTTTGAAGTTTGGTATTGTGGACTCTGATCTCCGGCAATTACAACTGGGCTAAATCTCTTCCTTGGGAATTCATTATTTACGTTCAATTAAACAAATTCATCAGCGGTCTCCAAAGTCGAATTCAAGGCACGTAAGTGGTCCGCCATAACGAAGCTGTGGCACAGACCGTTGCAATCAACTCTAATACAAAGACTTGTAGTATTTCCTCCAGCCGGGCCTCCCAGCCCCCAGCACCTCAAAGGTGTTTCCACAGGCTTCATTACTCACTGGGGACTTCTAAAGCCCAACAGTACACCACTTCAAAGCTCATTAGGATCTATTATTAATGAATTAATCTCCAATATCTTTGATAGGCACAGGCTATCGTTAAAAGTTCTGGACAGAGTTAACTTCATCCGAACCTCATTTGGGTGGTAGCCTCTGAACTTCCATCCGAGTGACTTTTTACAGATAATTTGGGCGACACCGAGTCCTAGCAGCACTCTCAGTCACAGCACTATGAGCTCTTTATCCTCTCATGCTCATAAAGTTCATGAGGTGTCTATGAGGCGTTAAAAGCCCCTCAACCACAGCTGGCCTATCTGATAACAACTGTGTGGTTCAGGAACAGTAAAAAAGTCAATAGAAAATGGCTGTGTGAGATACTGCGGGAACACTGGACTTATTAGGACTTGTGTAACCACAAATTGCTTCACACTGAGTAACACCAGCCTATTCACAAAATAGGTTTTATTCAATTCACTGAAATATTAAGAAAAATGTTAAGGGACTTGGCTAAATGACCATATTTTATACACTATGAGTGTAATACAGTGGTGTGAAAAAGTGTTTGCCCCCTTCCTGATTTCTCATTTTTTTGTATGTTTGTCACACTTAAATGTTTCAGATCATCAAACAAATTTAAATACTAGACAAAGATAACAAATAAACACAAAATGTGGTTTTTAAATGAAGGTGTTTATTATTAAGGGAAAAAATCCAAACCTACATGCAGGGTTTCCTCTGGTAATATTTCTGGGTGGCGGCCCGCCTCTCCAGAAAATTTACCGCCATGCCAAGAAGGAGATATGAATTTAAGAAAAATATATGAAGCAATGACTTTACGCAAGTGCACATACGAACAATGCACGTGGCCATCATCCGCGCGGAGTTTAGAAGTGCTCTGCCCACGCAAGCTTTCCAGTCAGTCAGCAGGCAGTATCTTGCTAGCGGCAGCAGCATCTTTGTGGAAAGAGTTAAAACCGGGAAGTCAAACAGCAGAAATGGACTCTATTTGAAGAGAAACTTTGTGAAGAAGTCCGCTGTTTCTTCATTGGTGAAAATCCTGGCGCGTCAGCGCCTTGGCAACTACCTATCGGGTGGGAGTGAAACTACAACTGATGGTTGTGTTCATGCGTCAACCGCTTGGCCTGGGGAGATGAAAAAAGTAAGAATGAACAGCGCGTGCATGCCGAGCTCGTCAAACCATACGCAGACCAAGGCGGACTAGAGGGGAAATGCAGCATGAATAAGGCTTGACTGTCCGACAGAAACATGAGTTTATTAAAGTACTTTAAATGCGGAAAAAAAAAAAAAAAACAGAAGAGGTATGTAAGCACTGGAGGCAATTAGCATGGTTTCAACCCAATGGAAACTGGAGCAATAACAGAAGAGTTGCTTAGCTAAGAGATGTGGTTAAAATTCAAATGCAGCTGGCTTCATATGAAGGGAGAGGCAAGGGGGTCTACTGAATTGCGAAGGATATATTTCACCAGCCACTACAATATTAAGTTATGTTCCCAATTATGTACCTGGCAAGTGAAGATGACCAAAACTCACGAAGTCAATGACTTTAATCCGTCAGCAGCCTTCAGACAAACTAAACGTGCCAGCATTTGGATTTCAAAATAAGGGAGGTTTTTCTTGATGGTGAGGAGATTTCTAAAGAAAACTATAAATATATAGAAATAACAGAAATAATGGCATCCCTGGTCATTTAAGTTAATTTAAATCATTAAATACAATTTTATTAATATTTTTTTCTTTGTAATGAGAGTTAAATTATTGTTCGGTTCTGACTGCAAAGTTATGGTCAAAAATATAAATTGTTATAAGGAAAAAGTTAAAAAAAAAATACCACAGTCTGTTTCAAATTTATTTTAAAAAGAGTAGTTTTATTAAAAAAAAAAAACAGACAAAAATAAGCCATAAAATAATCCGCAAATTTACAAAAAAAATTTCAAATGTAGAAAAAAAGTGAATTTTACAAGAGGAAATTTCAAACTTGAGGAAAATGGTTTCAAATTTAGATAAATTTACAGAGAAAAGTAAAAAACTATAAGAAAATTGTTATAAATTTTGGAGAAAAACCTCAAACCTTCAAGACTGAAGTCATTACTCAAGTTTAAAGTGGGTGCTCTTTGTACCCTTAGCTAGAAATTTTTGGTTGTCTCCTTTAATTTACATGACACTTGATATTTTCTAACCTGTTTATATACCACCATAGACAGAGAGAGAACCTGAATGAGACAGAGCTCAGAGAGGGCAAGAGGAGACAGAAGAGAGGAGCCAAGGAGAGGAAAGTGTTCAGGCAGAGGGTCCAGGAGAGGTGAGAGCAGAGGAAAGAGAGAAGGATGACACCAGTAAAAGTCCTAATACAGGACGTCTGGGTGGGACCCCAAATGGCCCAATATTCCAACATTCAAGCCTTGGTTGTAAAATACTTCAAACTGTAAGTTCCATATGCACGGCAGTGGCTCAGGAGGTAGAGCGGGTTGTCCAATAACCGGATGGTTGGCTGTTCGAATACCGCTCTCCCCAGATATCCTGCCGTTGTGTCCCTGGGCAAGACACTTTACCCACCTTTCCTCCAGTGTTCTTAACACTGGGTATGAATGTGTATAAATGTTCAGTGGTGGCCGGAGAGGCCGTTGGCCCGTATTGGCAGCCACGTTTCAGTCAGCCTGCCTCAGGGCAGCTGTGGCTACAGTAGTAGCTTGCCACTACCATTGTCTGTCTGGACTGAATGAATAATGTATCTGTAAAAAGTATCTTTGAATGTCTATGATAAAGTGCTATATAAATCTGATGCATTATTATTATTATATGCAAAGTTACTGTGCAAAATTTTAAAAAAAGAAATAAATAGTATAAAATTAACACATTCACATATGTGTCCCCCTCCCCGAAAAATATGTTGCCACCGCACCAAGTTCTTTAAACCAGAGGAGACACTGTACATGGCCCTGTGTGAAAAAGTGATTGCCCCACCCTTAGCAGCAACAACTGCAGTCAAGCGTTTGTGATAACTGACAATGAGTCTTTTACAGCGCTGTGGAGGAATTTTGGCCCACTCATATTTGCAGAATTGTTGTAATTCAGCCACATTGGAGGATTTTCGAGCATGAACCACCTTTTTAAGGTCATGCCACAGCATCTCAATCGAATTAAGGTCAGAACGTTGATTAGGCCACTCCAAAGTCTTCATTTTGTTTTTCTTAAGCCATTCAGAGGTGAACTTGCTGGCATGTTTTGGATCATTGTCCTGCTGCAGAACCCAAGTGTGCTTCAGCTTGAGGTCATGAACAGATGGCCGGACATTCTCCTTCAGGATTTTTTGGTAGACAGCAGAATTCATGGTTCCATTTAACACAGCAAGTCGTCCAGGTCCTGAAGAAGCAAAACAGCCCCAGACCATCACACTACTACCACCATATTTTACTGTTGGTATGATGTTCCTTTTCTGAAATGCTGTGTTACTTTTACTCTGTATGTAATGGGACACACACCTTCCAAAAAGTTCAACTTTTGTCTTGTCAGTCCAAAGAGTATTTTCTCAAACGTCTTGGGGATCATCAAAATGTTTTCTGGCAAAACTGAGACAAGCATTTATGTTCTTTTTGCTCAGCAGTGGTTTTCGTCTTGGAACTCTGCCACGCAGGCCATTTTTGCCCACTCTTTCTTATGGTGGAGTCATGAACACTGACCTTAACTGAGGCAAGTGAGGCCTGCAGTTCTTTGGATGTTGTTGTGGGGTCTTTTGTGACCTCTTGGGGTAACTTTGGTCGGCCGGCCACTCCTGGGAAGATTCACCACTGTTCCAGTTATGGACCAGCCATTATCCACTGTTTGTGGATAATGGCTCTCACTGTGGTTTGCTGGAATCCCAAAGCTTTAGAAATGGCTTTATAACCTTTTCCAGACTAATAGATCTCAATTACTTTGTTTCTCATTTGTTCCTGAATTTCTTTGGATCGCAGCATGATGTCTGGCTTTTGAGGATCTTTTGGTCTACTTCACTTTGTCAGGCAGGTCATATTTAAGTGATTTCTTGATTGATAACAGGTGTGGCAGTAATCAGGCCTGGGTGTGGCTAGAGAAACTGAACTCAGCTCTCCAATGATGTGATAACCACAGTTAATTTATGTTTTAACGGGGGGGACAATCACTTTTTCCACACAGGGCCATGTAGGTTTGGATTTTTTTTCCCTTAATAATAAACACCTTAGTTTAAAAATTGCATTTTGTGTTTACTTGTGTTATTTTTGTCTAATATTTCAATTTGTTTGATGATCTGAAACATTTAAGTGTGACAAGCATACAAAAAAAATGAGAAATCAGGAAGGGGGCAAACACTTTTTCACACCACTGTAGTTCTGAGACTGATATTGAAACTACATTATAAATGTCCAAATATCAAAAACCAATTTTGTCTTTTGAGATACACTAAAAAGCCGCTAAAGGCTGAAATGCCCGGTTAAAGCAGAGGACTCAGGTCAAAACTCTGTTTCAAATCATTAAAGATAATGAATGGGATTTTAGGAAACAAGTTTGGTGCCACTATTTTGGTGACACTATGGGGCAGCGGTGGCCTAATGGTTAGGGATGTGGACGGCTGAGCGAAGTGCCGCTGGTTCAATCTCTGGACCAGCAGGATCAGATCTGGGTGGGACAGATAACATAGCAGTGTTTGCCCCACCCTCATTAACCCCACTGTGGCGCCCTTGAACAAGGCCCTTAACCCCAACTGTGTCAGAGGAGCTGGTCAGTGGCTACAGGTCAACCTGTGGTTGTACTGGACAGCTTCCTGGTGTGAATGTGTGAGTGTGAACAGGGCGTCCTTGAAAAAGAGAGGTTGCCTCTCAATGAAATTCCCATGTATAAATACAGGCTAAATAAAAAAAATTGGTAATAAAATTAAATGCAGCCCCATTCACCATATTCATTTCTGAAAGTGACTACGAGTAGGTAAAGAGGAGAGTTGGGTGAAGTAATGCATTGGTTACAAGGTTATTGCCACTAAAGGCTAATTTGTAATGGTACTGCCTTACTGTGAAAACTGTACACAAAATTTATAGTACTTTTGTGTACAGAAGTTAACATTTGTGATTAGCAGATACCTTCCAGACGTTGTGCAGTCTGCTGTACATGTTCCTCTTAGGCTGCATGTCCACCAAACGCATTTTTTGTTGCCCGACCGCCCTGAGCTTCTTTTTTTTTTTTTTCCCCAGCATTTGTGAGCTGCGCTCCGGAAAAAAAAAAGTCTGTGCCCTGTATCCCAGCAACAGCTTGTCACTCTCAGCTCAGCACTTCCGCTTTTCCTATGGTCAGACTTTCTACTGATTTTTTTTAATAGCAGTCTCTAAATAACAATGGACAGGAAACATATTTTAGCACCTCTGGATGTAAAATATGATGACATGGAAAGCAGGAGTCTGAATACAGACTAGTACCGGCGTCCTATGTCCCGCCCACGCAGCAGTTCTGATTGGCTGCTTAAGGTCTGACATTGATGAGCTCAGCTGCAGTCTGAAAAGTTGAACTTTTTCCAGCTCTGAGTGTCCTGAGTGCCGCAACAAAAAACAGCCACCGCCAAGAGCGTTTCAGCGCCGAGGGCACTCAGCACTGTAAACACTGGACTACATAGAGAATGAATGGAAAATAGCTGCCCAGAGCGGAAAAAATGCATTTGGTGGACATGCAGCCTTAATCTGCTAAATTTTTACTGTAGCTGAAGAACTTCCGCTCAGACCCAGGATGTTAAGACCATTATACTGTATACTCCGCAAGAACAGATAAATTTGTTCTTTTTCTTGAGGTAGCAAGAACAAGAACAAATTTTTTTCTGACCAGGACATTTCATACTTCACAAGAAACTCAAGTGCAGAACTCCTGGGAAATTCACATTTCTGACCAATCACACAATAGTTCCTGGACACTGCACAAGAGAAAAAGTTATGCCATGATGATGTGTCAAGAACAAGCTGCAAGAACTCCCCAACCAGAGCTGTAAGAACAAAATGACATCATTTTGTTCTTGCAGCTCTGGCAGAGAGAACAAATTTCTCTGTTCTTGCAGAGTATGTAATGCCTTTAGGATCAGAGCTAACATTATCTAAAGGCTTGACTAAAACAAGGTTTGTGTTTCCCTGTGAAGCTACTTCTTAGGAGTGCTGTTGCCTCAAGAGTATTGAGCCATGTTTTAGACCCACGACTCAAAAGTAAATAATTTTTGAATAATATTGATGAGGCTGCTGTGGTGTATATGAAACGGCACAACGCACTACGCTGTGGTAGCACGTACGCACGTGTGACATCACGGCACCTCAGAGTATATTAGGTGACTGCCTAGCGCCAGTAAGCCTTTCTTCTGCTCTTCCTACCTCTTCCTGCTTCCAACCACACCCTGCACTGTGTACTATTCCTGTGTTACGTTCAATAAAGCTAACCTCAACACGTGGTCGTGTCTGCCCATATTTTCAGACATAACATTGGTAATAAGGATGACCCACACAACATCGAGGATGGAGACTTTAACTAAACTGCCACCGAAGTTCCTCGATCAGCCCAGTGAGCCACCTATCCCCTGATCCTGCTGGTATAAGTCACATGAAACCTTCATATCCGCCTCCAACCTAGCTAACGTTAGCAAGGCTAGGCTAAAGGCCATACTTCTTCATAAGCTTGGCATCGAGGGACAGCGCATCTTTTGGTCACTTGGGCCCACGAACACCTATGACGAGTGTGTAGTAGTACACTTCAATGCTCCACAGAGTGCAATGGCCCAAAGATTTGTGTTTTACCAGTGCCAACAGCGATCGGACAAGTCGACCCTACAGTAAGTAGCCACCCTCCACTCTTTGGCTAGCACATGCGAGTTCGGACACTTGGAAGATGGGTTGGTGCAAGAACAGTTGAAGACGTGCGCCACGAATTCAGTGATACGTGGGTTGCTGCAGATGGAATCGGATGACCTGCCATTGATAGACCCGCTGGAAAGGCTACGGGAGACACTGCTGATGGCGCTGGACGACCTGCCATTGGCAGACGCGATGGAATTAGCGTCCCACCTAGAGGTAATAGCCCAGTTAGCATCGCAGCTAGCAGGCCCCGACCCACGCTCCCCACATTCAGCTCCGCTGGTACAAGCCGCTGCCCCGGCTGCTCAGCCCTTTGACCCCATGTCTCCTTATGACGGCTCCATGTCTGTTCATGATGGCCCCGTGGTAGACGTCACGGGATAACAAGGCACCACAGCACGCCGAACCTGCGGTAAGCTCAGTTTGACTGACAATGTCCCAAGTCCATGGTCTGTTCAGTGGCAGAATAATCCACATGACCATGCGAGCACACAGGTAGTCTACCCGGATGCCCAGTAAGAAATGGTATGGTTGAAATGCACTTAAAGTGGTTCTTTATGCTGGCCTGTTCGGCCCAATCAGGTATGTGTGTTTCATTTTACATTAGCCAATTCGCTAATATATATGTTTTGCTGGCCATTCCTGCTAAGGTAACCTGCAGATATGTGAAATATTCTAAGCTTCTCAGAAGGGGAGTAAATGTGGTGTATGAGAAATGGCGCGACATGCTACGCTGCAGTAGCACGCACGCACATGTGACGTTACTGTGGATGACCCCCACAACAGACTGGGACAAGCAGAGCGCTCAGCTGGAGCAATTAGCAGAACAATGAGATGTGTGTATTGAGATCAATAGGCAGCCTCCCTTTGTCTAGCTCCTTCCTGCCTGCTGCTGATATGTATGACTCAAAGGCGAATGTTCCTTCCTGCTCTTTACTGTGATGTTAATGTGCCATTCATGCATTGTCTGTAGTGGGGTATTTAAACTGCATCGCTCTGTAACTCTTTCTCTCTGACCACCACTTCTGACTACACGCATTGCCTCTATCTGCTGAGGAGAGCCTCCGGGCTTGCTCCGGCGCGCATGCACGGCGCTGGAGTGAGTTCTCGTGATGGCGGTATGATTAATAAACTCCCTTAAAAACTCTCAGTTCGCTCATTATTTTATGCCGCCACAGTTACGGCGCCTCAGGGTATACGTATTAGGTGACTGCCCAATGCCAGTCGGCCTCTTTCCTGCCTCTTCCTGTTTCCAACCACACCCTGCACTGTGTACTAGTGCTGTGTTATGTTCAATAAAGCTAACCTTAACACATGGCCGTATCTGCCCATATTTCCAGACATAACAGCTGCATAGCTGGAGGTTGTTGCTGCTGAAGCTGTTAGCCTAGCATTGCAGTTGAAATAAGGGGAGCTGTGTTTGCTTTGCTACCTACAGTTGTATAAGTGGTGGTTTCATTTTTAAGGTTCTAAACTGTGCAGCTGCAGGAAACCTACTGCTTTTTTTCCTGACTCTTGTAATTATTTTTTTAAAAGTGCACGTTTAGCAAAAACTGCAGAAACATTAAATTTTACAGTCAGGTCAAAATCTGTTCAGAACCAACCCAAAGCTAGTCATATATTATTTTGTCATTTGTAGGTATGAAAATCTAGTAGAGTGGTAGCCTCACAGCTGGGAGGTTGTGGATTCAAGACCCAACTGGGGTCATACCAAAATATAAAAATGGTACTGTCCGCCTTCTAGCTTGGAGCTCAGAATAAATCGAATGGGAAAAGGAAAGTTGGTTGTAGCCACAGTCCTTGTGCCAGTCCCAAGCCCGGGTAAATGGGGAGGGTTGTGTCAGGAAGGGTATCCAGCATAAAATCCTTACTAAATCAATGAAAGCACCAAGGTGCTGATGCCTCGGTGCCAGAGCCTTGGCGAAAGTATGCGTTCTTGGATTATGACCAAAATGTTATGGGTTCCTCTCTAGCCCAAGGATCACCTCTGCTAAAAATTTCATCCAAATCCATCAAATAGTTTTGGAGTATTCTTGCTAACATTCTGTGAGAAGATAAGAGCCTTGATGGAGGTATGCATTCTGAGATCATCACCAAAATGTTAGGGGGTTCCTCGCTACCCCAAGGACCACCCGTGGTAAAAATTTCATCCAAATCCATCCAGTAATTTTGGAGTACACGAATGCGCAGTGAAAATAATCTGCAGTTCACATGCCAGTACAGTCGGCGGCAGCCAAGAGCCACCAAACTGATTTGAACAGCTACAATCCAAATATAAAAGCTGGCAGACATTTTAAATGGCAGAAGGGATGGAGGGACATGAATACAATGATAATCAAGATGAACAGGAACTGTTGCAATTTAATGGCAGAGGAAGAAAACAGGCAAAAAGACTGACATTTGTTCACCCAGGTGATATGCTCAGTACTTTCCTCTGGCAGGAGTTTCCAGGCGCATGCGCAGTTCACTGCAACCATTTGCGGGCGAGGAATGTTGGGATTTGCAGTTTTTAGCAAGTTTTTAAATGAGTTTTACCTCGTCCTTCCTCTGTAAAACTAAACGGCAAAACCAGCATGAAAAGAATCGATGTGATGAATAAATGGTGGAGTTGCTGGGTTTTTTAAGTAACCGCTATTTTATAACAGTTCAGCTCCACGGGCTGTAAAAAAAAATGTGCTGTGTTGTGCTGTAAAAAAGTCACACTGCCGCCTTTAGTGGTCCGGCATTGTCCATTTATGTGCAAAACTACACTATTCTAATCACTCGAATCTACGTAGATTTTTTTTAAATAATTACTCAAACATCATGCTAGGGCGGTTTTGACACCATTAACTGGTGCATTGACAACACAGTTGATTTGGCTTGAAAAACCTATCAATGGGACTGCAGGTGGAAATTAGCCAGTGGCTAAATCTAGTACAATTCATCTGTTATAAGATTAATGTTATTGTACATGGTCCCTGACAAATAAATACAGATGAAATCAAATTCATTCATCCATCCATCCATCCATCTTCTACCGCTTAATCCTTTCGGGTCGCGGGGGGGCTGGAGCCTATCCCAGCATCTTTTGGGTGAGAGGCAGGGTACACCCTGGACAGATCGCCAGTCCATCGCAGGGCCAACACAGAGAGACAAACAACCATTCACTCTCACATCCATAAATTCATTCAATGACAGATAATTGTTGCATTGTGGTGGCACTGTGTGGGGGATTCTCCACCCAGAATCGGGAGCCAGGGGGAAGAGGGAACAATTGACTGAAGGAGGAAGTGGTACCAGGGGGTCTCAGACAGAACAGAAAGGACTACCCCCCCCCCCCCCCCGGGGGGAGTTTAGGAGACGCCAGAGCCGCTGGAGGAAGAGAGGGTGTGAGAAGCGGGACAGGTGTTATATGATGTTAATGTTCCACACATGTCTTTGTCCACTCAATGCATTGTTGTTGGGCTCCCTAAGTCTCCTGGGATGGAATTAAAGGTTATAAAAAGAAGATGCCCTGAGACCCAAGGGAGAGAGATGTTCTGTAGTTGATATTGGAAGAGGAATCAAGTTCATGTGTCGTTCAGCTCACGGCCTCGTCTGCTTTCTTCTTCCACATTGGTGACCCCAAGACATGCCATGGAGAGCAAGCCGAGCACCGCCCCGGAGACTACTCAGAGGAAGAGCACCAGCGCCGCGTGCGCTGTCACAGTCAAGCTCCCAGACTTCTGGCTTTACAGCCCGACCGCGTGGTTCTTGCATATAAAAGCCCAGTTCGCACTCCGCGGGATCACAACGGACAACACGAAATATTACTATGTGGTCACTGCGCTGGATGCGCACGCCACGCAACAGGTGATGAGCCTGCTCCAGGAGCCGCCGGCCCAGAGGAAATGTGAAGCGCTCAAGCAGATGCTACTCCAGCGCTATACTCTGGCTGACAGTGAGAGGGCAGAGAGACTCCTAACGCGTTCAGAGTTAGGTGACAGATCAGCTGTGGAGCTCATGGAGAGCATGTTGGCACGGGAAGAACGACAATCTTTCCTGTTCGCCCACTTGTTCCTCAGGAACCTACCTGCTACAGTGAGGGCAATCCTGTCCAACTAGCCGCGGCTGGTTATCAAAGACTATCGGGCCCTGGCACAAGAAGCGGACCGCATCATTTTGGCAACCAGAGCTCTCAGCATGCATGCAGTGGCACCGGCATCCATGAGGGACTCCAGGGAGATTGACGAGCCATGGTTGGTAGCCGGGACGGACACCAAGAGATGCAGGAATGGGGCGATCCGTTTCTGTCATCCCCGCTTCGGCTCGAATGCCCAACACTGCCTGCCGCCATGCCAGTTCAAGAAGCCGGGAAGATGACACGACCAGCAGTCAGTAGCAGCTGCAACTGCTGGCGACAGGAACAAGCTGCTTTATATCACAGACACACATTCAGGGAGACGGTTTTGGTGGACTCCGGCACCCAGAAAGCCTCATCCTGCCGGTCAGTGCAGACAGGTCTGCAGGAGGCAGCGGCCCCGAGCTCACAACCGCCAACGGATCCACCATTAGGACGTTTGGCAAACGTACACTGATCATATGCTTGCACGGACGCAATTTCCAGTGGGACTCTGTGGTAGCTGCATGTTCTGCCCCCATTTTCAGCACAGACTTTTTATGTGCTTATGGGTTATTAGTCGATGTTGCCAACAGACATTTAGTGGAAGCTGTTTCTTTCATCTCCCTGCCCTGCACAGCTCGGGGAGCAGGGTCAGCAACACTGGCTAACATTATAGCTCCAGGGGGTAAGTACCAGCATTTACTTGCACAGTTCCCAGCACTCACGGTCCCGACTTTTTTGGCTACAGGAACCAAACACGGGGTCGAGCATTTTATAACCACAAAAGGCCCGCCGGTGTTCGCGCGACCTCGGCACCTGGACGCGGCTAAACTGGTCAGCGCGCAAGGAGTTTGCCAATTTGGAGTAGCTGGGCATCATCAGGCGCTCCAATAGCCCATGGGGCATCCCCGCTACACATGGTGCCTAAGGCCAATGAGTCGTGGTGACCGTGTGGCGATTTTCGGCACTTGAACAACGCCTCGGAACACGATCGGTATCCCATCCTGCACTTCCAGGATTTTTCCGTGCACCTGACCAGGACGTTGTGCTTTTTCGAAAGTGGATCTGGTCCGTGGTTACCACCAGGTCCTGGTGCGCGAGGAAGACGTTCCTAAAACAGCGGTAATTACTCCTTTTGGCGTTTTTGAGTTTTTACACATGTCGTTTGGATTAAAGGGCACAGCGCAAACCTTCCAGAGAATGATGGACGCAGTGCTCCGTGACTTGCCCTTCATTTTTGTCTATGTAGGCGATATTCTGGTGGCTAGCACGTCCGAGGAGGAGCACCTCGCCCATCTCAAGATGGTTTTCCAGAGGTTGGAAGCGCACGGGCTTATAGTTAACCCAGCGAAATGCCAGTTCGGTGTGCCAGTGATTGATTTTTTTTGGCCACCACATTTCACCAGAGGGTGCGATTCTGCTACCAGATGAGGTGCGCGCCCTGTCGGACTTTCTACATCTGCAGACCATGAGGGCCCTAAAGGAGTTTTTGGGAATGGTCAACTTTGCGCCTACTGTGTTAAAGCTGGAGAGCAGGGTGGTGCAAGAAGGGTGCCCTCCCTTGCTCTGTGACGTCTCCACGACCGGGGGTTCCGAGCTCTTGGCACCGCCAAGTCAGTCCACTCCCTTTCGCATTCCAGTGTGCATGCTTCGGTTATCGTGGTGGGGGCAAAATTTGTCTGGCTGCGCTTGCGAAGGGATGTGAAAGAGTGGGCTGCAGCATGCGTCGCGTGCCAGCGGGCCAAAGTGCACAAGCACACCAAAGCCCCCCTCAAGCCGTTCCAAATCCCGGCCAGGAGGTTCGACCACATCCACGTGGATTTGGTGGGACCCCTCCCGCCGTTGCAAGGTTTCACGCATCTTTTGACAATTGTGGACTGCACCACGTGCTGGCCTGAAGTGGTCTTGCTGGCTTCCACCATGTCCACGAAAGTGGCTCACGCTTTTTTGTTGACTTGGGTTGCACGGTTCGGATCCCCGTTGGACAACACTTCCGACAGGGGTCCGCAATTTGTTTTGGAACTCTGGTCCACGATGGCCCAGAGCCTGGGGGTCAAAATTCACCACACTACTGCGTACAACCCCCAGGCTAATGGGTTACGGAGCATTTTCATGGGTCACTTAAGGCAGCGCTCAGAGCTTCGCTCACAGATGCAAATTGGGTCAACTGCCTGCCCTGGGTTCTTTTAGGGTTGCACTCTGTGCCTAAGGAGGACCTGGCAGCCTCCCCGGCAGAACGAGTTCTCTCTCAACCACTGTGTCTGCCCAAGGAGTTTTTACCGGAAAACCCCGCACCCGGGGCCAATCTGCCAGTGCAATTTTTGCACAGTACGGAGGCTGTTAACGTGCTGGGCCTGGCCCACCATTGTTTTCCCCGCACCTTCTTCCCAAAAAGCTTACAGAATGCCATTTTTTTTTTTTTTGTCAGG
This sequence comes from Pholidichthys leucotaenia, assembly GCA_020510985.1. Taxonomy (NCBI): domain Eukaryota; kingdom Metazoa; phylum Chordata; class Actinopteri; order Cichliformes; family Pholidichthyidae; genus Pholidichthys; species Pholidichthys leucotaenia. Next base: position 98,511,667 of record CM035843.1, read on the forward strand.
CACGATGTGCACCGGACCCCGCTGCGCCCACCGTACGACGGACCGTTCAGGGTGCTGGAAACTGGGGCAAAGCATTTTGTATTAGACTTGGGGGGACGTAGGGAGACCGTCTGCATTGACAGGTTGAAGCCCCTTTTGTGTTAGCAGATGAGCAGGTGGTGTTGGCCCAAGCTCCCCAGCGCGGACACCCACCATCGGTGGCTCCGCAAGTTGGTGTTCCGTCGGTAGAGACCTGCACTTGCAATGCTAACATATTTCCCCCCCACCCTTTTTCCCTCCACAGACTGACGTGCCCTCCTGCACACCTCGCCAGCAGGGTGTTTTGACCAGAGCGGCGACCCCCCCGCTACAGCCGTGATGAGTGCCAGCTCAAGCCCAAAGGATGGGGGGGTTAGTGCCCTTTCTGGGTGTTCGTGGGGGGGGATTATGTGGTGGCACTGTGTGGGGGATTCTCCACCCAGAGTCGGGAGCCGGGGGAAAAGGGAACAATGGACTGAAGGAGGAATTGGTACCAGGGGGTCTCAGACAGAACAGAAAGGACTATTTCCCACCCACCCCCACCCGGGGAGTTCAGGAGACGCCGGAGCCACTGGAGGAAGAGAGGATGTGAGAAGCAGGACTGGCGTTATATGATGTTAATGTTCCACGCATGTCTTTGTCCACTGAATGCATTGTTGTTGGGCTCCCTGGGTCTCCTGGGACAGAAGGTTAAAAAAAGAAGGTGCCCTGAGACCCAAGGGAGAGATGTTCTGTACTTGATGTTGGAAGAGGAATAAAGTTCATGGGTCATCCAGCTCACGGCCTCATCTGCCTTCTTCTTTCACAGCATAGACTAATTACCACCTGCTGGCTAATCATTACTGCTTTAACAGAGAATTAATATAGAAAGCAGCTTTAGCATTACTGTTGGCTTAAATTCTATTTTTGACATTAGACATGAGATCGCATTAAAAACTTTTCAGATTATAGAAATAGCATTTCCGCTCATATAATCTTACTAACATTATGGTTAGCAAGCAAACACATTAGCCACCCAGATGGGGAGAGGAGTCACCTGCTAGCTAAAGCTCGTATCTCGCTGGGCAGCGGCAGCTCACAAGTAGTTGGAGAACAGCATTTATGATGGAGTTTCCAACATCTCTCAAAACATTCACTGGGGTTCACAATTTCCTCTTGTGAGACGCAGGGCCTCGCTGTCATGTCACAGGAAATTTGAACACCTTCAAAAAAAAAAAATGGGCACAACAAATTTTCTTTCAGAATAGTCACAGAGTTGTTGCAGGTGTCTCAAACCCTTTTAGAACTCAATTTAGTTATTTAGTTTTTAGCAAAGCAAAACAGCATTAAGCCTGTCTGTTGCAGTCCACTGACACAAGTTTTACAAGAACAAAGACATGAAGATACAACTGTGCAGGAGCTGATTCAGCAAACCATGAAGAAGATCCAAAGCCCCCTACCAACTGGTGAGGAGAGATTGTGCATTCTTAACATGATTTTATTTTGAAAGTAAATCTGGAAGAACTCAAATCTGTAGGCAAGTAATTTTCTTCCTGAATCTGTGGGCAAGAAGTGTTTTTTCCCCATTTATTGAATTTTATTTTTGTCTTATATGATGCTGTACATTAATGCTTTTCAACCGGGTGAGAGATCATTCGGGGTGCCATGGGAAACTGTCTAATTTGACTTAATTGGTCCAAAAATTGTAAATAATTTGCCTTTGTTGTACATTGGTGCCTGTAGTAGCTCTTTCATGTCCATGGGTGGCAGTATGAATGCAATCTTTCATCATCATCAACTTCTTCTTCTTGATGAAAAACTTGCTGAGAGGCAGGGCCACCTACACAGCCGCTCAGCACACTCTGGGGAAATCTAAAAGAGACGCTGCCATGTGTGAGCCCACAACACCACCCAGAGGGGCACACCAGCCGGGAAAATGTCACCGCTTCCTCCAGAAACCACATCCCAATGTCATCTGCCTTCAGCATCAAACAAGCGGTGAACAAAATTGTCACAGAGCACCGTCAGCCCATCTGTCCATCCACACCCGGTCAGTCTCATTTTCAGACTAATTTATTCTCATGGTAACAGTGGAATATCAATGCTGATATGTCTGTAATCGCATCACATTTCACACTGAGTATAAACACATTACAACGTCAATGTAGCAGGACCACTCATGGCTGAGTTTTCTGACAGCTGCACAATTCCAAAAAATTAGGAAGAAGATAAGATAAGATAAGATAAGCCTTTATTAGTCCCACAGTGGGGAAATTCCAGGATTGCAACAGCACAGGGATAGCAACACTCAGGGCAACAATCAGAAGGCAAGAGGAAAAAAAAAAAAAGAGCAGAAAGTATACATATGTACATATAAATATATATATACTGTATATATATATATATATATATATATATATATATATACACAGTGCAGAGCATTGTAGCTAGATGGAATAAATATGTAGATATATAAACACACACAGTACGGAGCATTGTAGCTAGATGGAATAAATATGTAAATATATAAACACACAGTGCGGAGCATTGTAGCTAGATGGAATAGATATATGAATATATAAACACACAGTGCGGAACATTGTAGCTAGATGGAATAAATATGTAAATATATAAACACACACACAGTGTGGAGCATTGTTGCTAGATAGAGTAAATATATAAATATATATATAAACACACACAGTGCGGAGCATTGTAGCTAGATGGAATAAATATGTAAATATATAAACACACACAGTGCGGAGCATTGTAGCTAGATGGAATGAAACAGCACAACCGTCTACTTAGTTATCCTACATGGTATGATTATGTACCCATACATATTCTCACCCTCCATAGCGACTGGTATTTTCCTAGTTGTATGCCGGAGGGGACCATTGTATAAGTCTATTGCATCTTTTGCATTCAAAACTATTAGGTTGTCACGTCTTTTTGCTATCTCTGCGAGCAGCCCTGCTTAGGTTCTACAGTCTGACAGCCGTAGGTAGGAAGGACCTGCGAAACCTCTCGGTTTTGCACCTAGGATGATGTAGTCTGCTGCTAAATGAGCTCCTCAGTGCGTTCAGTATGTCCCACATAGGGTGGAACTCGGACTGCAGCAGAGATGACAGTTTAGCCACCGTCCTTCTCTCTCCTATCTCCTCCACTGGATCAAGGCGCTGCCCCAGGACAGAGCTAGCTTTCTTGATCAGTTTGTTCAGTCTCTTCCTATCAGCTGCTGTAATGCCACTGCCCCAGCAGACCACTCCAAAAGTGATGGCTGATGCCACCACCGTGTCATAGAATGTCTTCAGCAGCGCCCCTTGTACACCAAAAGACCTGAGTCTCCTCAGTAGGAACAGCCTGCGCTGTCCCTTCTTGTAGAGTGCGTCAGTATTGTGTGACCAGTCTAGTTTATTGTTCAGATGAACACCCAGGTACTTGTAGGATGTCACCATCTCAATGTCTGTTCCCTGTATGTTTACTGGTGCTGTGAGGGGTTGTCCTTGCCTGCGGCAGTCCACCACCAGCTCCTTAGTTTTCCTCGCGTTGATCTGGAGGCAGTTCCGATGGCACCAGTCCACGAAGTCCTGGATAAGCCCTCTGTACTCAGCTTCATCTCCACTGGAGATGAGGCCAATGATCGCAGAGTCATCAGAGAACTTCTGTAGATGGCAGTGTGTTGTGTTGTGTGAGAATAAATAGAAAACTGAATTCCAAAGCTCCGGTGTGGGAGCATTCTGAAGCCAAATGGCCGAGGAGAGCCCAGTAATGTCAACGAGCCAGTATGTGGCCTACATTTGAAAACAGTTGCAATGAGAACTTAAAAAATGCATTAAAAACATAACCATCCACTCAGTTTTTTCAAATGAGAACAAAAACTGCATTCAGACATGCAGATCCCTCCATTTCCCCACTGTCTGGTATAAAGGAGCCTTTGAACAACAATGCAGATATAAACATAAGATAAGATAAGATAAGATAAGCCTTTATTAGTCCCACAATGGGGAAATTCCAGGATTGCAACAGCACAGGGATAGCAACACTCAGAGCAACAATCAGAAGGCAAGAAAAAAAAAACAAAAAAAAAACAAGCAAGCAAGAGCAGCTAATAAACATATGTACGTACATATGTCATACTGTCATGTACATGTACATATGTACATGACAGTGATAAATGAAGTTTACTATAAAAAATTTATTGTCTGCCTAAATTTGTTATCCTTACAGGTCTAATCGTAAGACTAAATTGTCATTAGATATGCCGTAATAGCCTACAATGTGTCATTTTAAAACATTTTGGGTTGGTGGGGTGCCGCTGGATTTTTTTTAATGTAAGAAGGGTGTCGTGGCTTAAAAAAGGTTGAAAACACTGCTGTGCATCATTTAGTACACTGACATTATCTGTGCAAGATAGGCCATGTTCACAAAATGTTCCTAAGTGCCAAGTCAGTATGACTGTAGGTGAAAATTGTCACAATTTTTCCATCTCCAACCTGTCGTGAGATGTCGCAGCCCAGTGAGATACAGGCTTAATACTTGGCTGCACAATGTGCTTAATGCAATCAAAAGTAACCAAGAACTCATTCTTTTTTTTAAGATAAACTGTTTCATTCAATTGTCAAAACATACTTTTTAAACAATAGCTATGTGTTTTTAACACAGAAGTAGGAAAAGGAAAAGTTAGACCTAGTAAGAGATACTTGGTCGATTTTTGTCAAGACGTCAGAAGTGTGCAACTATGTATAACAATTGTGAATCCAGAACACCTTGCTAGGTGACGTATCACGATAAGGTTCAACTTGAGCTCTTCATCTTTTGTTTTTATGCTGGAACCCCAGTACCCCTGCTGAGTCTACACAGTGACCTCATTAGCTGCTTTGTTTTCACTCGGTGTTGTTGTCTGTCTGAAAATGGCCGGAACCACCTCACTACATGTTCATGTTAAATCCCACCTGGAACCATGTTTGCACCCTCTGTGCTTTGAACAAGTAAAAAGCTTCTAACAAGGCCTGAAACTTATGTTGGCCCTCACAAACAAAAACACACTTTTTTTGTTTGTTGGTGGGTTTTTTTAAGCCTGGTAATGATAAGTTTAAGACAAAGCAGAGTGGACACGGGAAAGATTCATACACCCACACTTTGTTAAAAAAAAAATATAATAATAAAAATATTGTTTGCATGGTTGCCTGTTGGCAGGGTCACAGACATAAAGAGCTGTGAGAAAAAATTCACATAAAACATGGTTACACTACTCAAAATTGTCCCCTTTGTTGCTCCCGCGCTCACACACGGGGAGGATCATGAAACAACACCAAGGGCCTTCTCTGTGCATGTTAAACAATACTCTGACTGTCAACAATCAGGCATAAATTAGCAGCCGTGGCCTCTACTGTATTTATTCTGGTAATTACCTCCCAGGAGGGCACGTACACACGCACACACAACCGCAGCGTGGCACGACACACTTGCCGTGCACCGGCACCCGTCGCCTCAGAATGTGAGCGGGAGGCAGGGTGAGCGGGAGGGGTCTGCAGGCGTCCCGTCAGCACAGAACGTGTGTCTGCGCGCAGAAGCATATGCATGCGAGGAGAGGACGCACTCGCCCCCCCTTTGATTGCGCTCGAGAGCCTTAAACCGTATAAATCAGTGAGCTGATAAAAGCTAATCATTCTCTTCCATTAGAGGACATCGACCTCTGAGACAGATAGTGACTGATTGATTGGCAGTTCTGAAAGCATTACCGATTCAGATATCAGAGTTCAATAAAAACTGACAATGAAGAGTGAAGCGGCAAGACCGTCAGAACAGAGAGCGAGAGAGATAGGAAGTAGGAGGAAAGGAGACGTGAGAGTGTGAAAGCGAGTCAGAGAGAGACAGGGACACAGGCAATGACAGCCACATGAAATCTCATCTCCATTTTTGACAATGGGGGAACTGTCTGAAGAGGAGAGAACAGAGGGAGGAATTTAACTGCTTTCATCTTGTCATAATTATCTCCAAGAAGCCACATGAAAGGGAAAATCTGTGTTTTTTGTTTATAAATTAGAGAACAAGGACATTTTCTGTGACAACTTTGATGGCATTTTTCCTCTGTGCATGGCTGAATAGTCCTGAGCTAATGATCCTTTCTCTTCTTAAAGGGGAGGGGGGGAAAAGCACTGATAAAAAAAAAAAAAAAATCTCAATAAAAATGACACTAAACGCAATTTAGCAAATGAGTGGAAAGATAAAGTGTCATAACTCACAGAGCATTGTTATCAAAATTCCTCTGATTGTCGTGCAATGATACATCTATTGTCATATTCAAAATCTTGTCATCGCCGCTCGTCAACATCCTTTCAAACTCCGACAAACAAACATGTGCCCATCTGAAGGGGAAAAAAAACTGCAGCATGGTTGGTCTGACTGTTAGTGGGGTCTTTTTTTTTCCTTCAAGGCTCAAACATCATTAAAAAAGAGCCGAGGTCATTTCTATGATCCATGCAGTTGGGCTTTCATGAGCAGATCAACAAATGGAGGCTGAAACCAATGGCAACAGCGATCAATAGTTCCCTTCAAGACACACAGGAGCACTCTGGGTATCCATCAATCTCCATCCTCAGACAGGAACTTAACCACAAACTGAAAATAATAACTGCATGGTTTAGTTGGCGCCTTGTTGCCACAACAACCTCTCATTTATATGTTATCTGTCCCAATATTTATTTATTCTACCGCAGAATCATTGTTCTCTCATATCTCAACACACCATTAAAGAATCCATTTGCCACAATTACACTACATTTTTTTCTAATATCATGACTCAAGTCAATGACAGTTTTGGTGCCACTATCATGAATTAAATACTATACTGTATATATTTTCTTAATATAATCGATTTGTTCTCACATCCTTTGTGTCGTTTTTGTTGATTGATGTGGACCACCTGTAGATCAAAACCATAAAATCCCTCCAAAATCCCATCTTTCAGCAGGTCAAAAACTTTAATTTAGTGAATTTTAAAGGTTTTGTTTCTAACATTTCTCTGTTACTAGTTTCATAGTGGTTTAATTTGGTATTTCAGCTAGAAAGATCACAATTATGAAGTTTTAGGATTTTGAGGGTTACGAAGAGCTAAAGTTAAACAACCTAAAGCAGTGGTCGCAGAGAGCTGCAGAGAAAAAAATAAATCATTTATTCTGTTCAACTGCATTGACTAAGTCTGCCAGGTGTTTTATTTTGAAAACTTGCTGATTATTCTGGAACTAACTGAGATGGTAAAGGACAGACTACAATCACCCACATCTTAGGATATGACACCTAAAGCGAGAGTGGATATTCTCTCTTCCCGTTCTACGTCTTTGCACAATCTTGACGCACATCTATCAAGACCGGCAAGCTGGCTAGCCAGTTTGACTGGCTGGTTTCAGTCAGATGGTGTGTGATCACCAACCTCTGCTTTCAAGAGAGTTTGAGTGTTGCTTTCTGACCACGGGGGACCTACATGAGCGTGCCACGCAAGCAAACCCTGCACACACAGGAAGACCAGCCGCCCAGGACCGCAAGTGACGGCGGGCCTGAAAGCATGGGGTAGGCATTTATTTTTACACACACACACACACACACACACACACACACACACAAGGTCACAAAAATTGTTTTTACATGTTGAAGGTCTATACAGTGAAAAAGGTTGGGGACCACTGATCTAAAGTATCAGAGCTACCACAGGTGCCTTGGCAAAATGTGCTTTTTCCACATATGATCACAGTTTTCTTTTTACTCATCGCTATCTATCCATCTGCTTGTTAAAAAAAATCTATATTTGGTCAAATGTATCATTTAATGGGACTACAGATAATATTTCCTGATCCAGCAGGGATACGGAAGAAGGCACATTCTCTTCATTGCTACATCATCATCAACTGTCTGTCATAACTGATGAAAACACTTCATTGTCTATGCTGAATAATAGTGTCAGTCTGTCATCGTGCACCAACAGCTGGGTTGACTAGCACCTGATCCCATGGAAAGCCAACAGAGTACAATGGAAGAGTAAGCCAACTATCCCACAGCAGCATCCTAAATGTGCTAGATATCGCCAGCCGTTGGTTCTACCACAAAATTCATCCGTCTGCCAAAAGAATCCATGCTGACCAAAACAGCCTGATACAAGCAATGCTCAGCATCTGCAAACCACCAGCCTCCTGCCACTGGCTTAACCGTGGCAGGCCACGGGGAGCTTAGGGGTTACTAACTTGTTCAAGGTCTCACCTCAACCTAACGGAAGGAAGGAGTCAGTTTACTTCTCCACTGGTGAGCTGCATTCAACGATCACAAGACTGGTCTCACCACCCTCCCTGCCTCATTGCCTACTAACAGCAACTAACACCTAATCTGCTGGTGCTAACATTAGCTCTGATTCTAACAGGCTACAGCCCATAAGTGCTCCAAACAACTCAGGCAGCTCTGTGTACATATTTTTGTGTGAAAACATGCAGAATGGCTGGGGCTCGTTCCAGCTGTGTACATGCTAACATTTCAATTCTGTCACAGTTTGAAGCAAAAGTAAAAAGAGTAGCCAATAAGAAGGTGACGAAGTGAAAAAGGAAGGAGGGAAGGGGTGGCCAGCCAATAGGACTATGGTGGGAAAACCACTAAAATCAGGTCTTGTTGGCTTGTCACACCACACAAACACAGAAGCCCAAACCTCCGATTTTTATCTGAGATGAACTAAATACAAGCAGTACCTACAGTATTCCTCTATGAAGCGAGTGTTTAAATATTTGAAAGGAAACTATGTGATCTGTAGATGCATTTTATTAGGGTGAAATCCATCAAAACAAAATTTTGGACTATATAGGTCCTTAACAATGGTGAAATGGGTGTGAAATCAGTTTTTAGCTCGTCTCAAGCACTACACAAACACCAAGGACAGTATAAGATAATTTTTAATTGCATTATCAATACTTTGCAAATGTATATGATGGCATTTTCCCATTAACACCACAATATTTTACAGCAATGTGTCATGTGTTGTTGTTTTTTTTAATCAGTTTTGTCCTAGAAGGGCCTTGACATAAGACGGGGTATTGGTTGAGAGTTTGAGTACACACTTACTAACCTGAGCCAATGTTAACTGGCCCAAGCCCCAAACCAGGCGAGACCACATCCCTGCTCTGCCTTCTTTGGTCTGCCAACTACTGAGCCATAGCTAAAGGATACCAAAGACGCACTTCATAAAAATGCCTATCATCTATCACCCAAATCACACAAACATTTTCAGTTTTGACTGACTTCCAGTGCTAATGCTGTGGACTGGATGTGATTTTTTTTCTCTCTCAAACAGCTGAAGCGTTGAGAGGGCTGCAATCAGAGCCGCAAGCACCACATCATGTAGCCAAAGAGGATATGAAGCTGCGCCAAAACATGCACAAGGCACACTGCATCTAATTAATGTTCATTAAAAGTTACAGCAAGGAAAAAGGTCAGGTTAATTTTCAGCTACTGCGATCTCAAAGCCCAATGACTCACACAAAAACCAGAGCAGTTACTGTGTTTTGCTGTGTGCACGGCACTGTTCTCATGTTTAAAGAGAGCTCACAAGGACAGAGCAAACTGAGCCATATGTCCTCACTCTGCACACATTAGGCAACGAAATCTCTGGTCATCCATCACTGCCTTGTTACAGAGGGAAGAGACTGGGGGGAGGGCAGCATGTTGCACACACATTTTGCAGGAATACCATCACACAGACCAACAGGAATAATGTGTATTTCTGCAAATATCCAAGACTCATGTAATGCACTGTTTTTTTTGGTGGGGTATTAAAACGGTCTGTCTCTCTATGTCCCGATTAGTCAATTCCAGCCATCTGTGGCCTGCTAACCTCTGACCTTTAGCAGAGGTCAACACAGGTCATGTGTCTCAGGTTTTGGTGTTGTTTCAGATAAGCAGAGAGCGTCTGTCTCATTCTTAAAAACACAGACAACGTTTGGAGCTTTATCCTCCACGCAGAAATAAATTTAGAATTCTGGAAATTTACATTAGATCAACTTTTAAGATAGGTGGTCTTTGCTGTACAAAAATTAGCATCATACCGACCGGAATAAATATACGGAGAGCAAGAAAGGATTGCACGGAGCAAGGCAAACCATCCACAGAGACATCATGCAATATGCTAATCACGCTACAAAAGGGAGGGCGAGGGGGCACGCAAAATCTGTGGGTGTTATACAACCAAACAGAAACCAAAACAACTCAGCAAAACACCACTGCAAAGTTGTCTATGGAAATTAGACAAACAAGCAGCTGCAAAATCGGCAAGGGAGAACGCTCAAGGTTTTCCTCTTCACTTGGTGGTCACACACGTTTTGTTTCTCCATCACCTCTTCGCCACCTCTCTTTTTTTATCCTTAATTGCAGTTTACAAGGAAAGGGTAATCACTTGTGAAACAGGGCGTGTTATTTTCTTGCCCAGAGTGTGAATCCTAAGCAGGCCAATCGCCAGCTCCACCGCGCCATCTCTCCGCTGGCTGAATCCTAATGGCTGGATGGAGAGAAGGAGCGTATGGAGCACAGAGAGCGAGAGAGAGAGGCAGAGAGAGAGAGAGGCAGAGAAAGAGAGAGAAAGAGAGAGAGAGAGAGAGGCTGACAGCGGGGCTTGACATGGGCATTAAATCATGCCCCGAGGAATCCTCCATCCACAGGCTCCTGACAGCCGCGCTGTCATCACGGCCAGGCCACTTCCTATGCCTCTTGACAACACTGGAGCAGAATTAGTCAGAGCATCAGATGTAAATTGGCGCTGTTCAAGGATGATAATGAGCACCAAGATACATGTCGGTGTCACTGACGGGACGCCATCATGATTGGCTGTCCCTCACACCACGCTCCATTAAGTCTAATGGTATTCAGGCCAGGTATGGGTAGGAAGGTGGGCGCGGGGGGTGGGGAGGGGGGAGTAAGGATGGACAGGGAGAAAGTTTTCCGTTGTGATCAGTTTGTTCCATCTGGGCATACTGGCTTCAGTGAGACCCTGCGGCCGGGAAGGAGGCCATTTATACAGGGTCGAGGCAACCACTTCACTTAGCTGTCCACTCACCGACACGCCATCTACTTACGTCATCTCAAGCACACAACTTCTTTGTCATCTGTCAAACACCCTCCCCTTTTTTACAAAGTTTGAAGACACAATCGCAAAACAACAGTTTTGGTGAATTCTATCATGTATTAGACTCTTCCTACCACTACTATAAACCACCCGTCACAGAACAATATCAGACTGATTCTAGTCTGAAGTCACGTGAGAGACTCAAACATGCAAGTTCGTTTCTATAATCTTCCAGCCCATTCAGTAACACTCTTGGCTCACTAGTTTTCTGTCTCCCTTTGCACAGCATGCATGCATACAGAGTGTGTACAGCTTGCTAACATAATGCAGTAATGGTTGCCGGTGTGCCATTTTCCCTGCCCATGCTGAGGATGAGCCAGCCCGAGCCTGCCCCAGATGCATACATTTCCCATAATGAGGCAGGTGGCCTCGACAGACGGCTCGGTCGTGTGGGTGACACCGTGCACACCGCAGCTCTGGGCATCTGACTGACAGACAGTGCTAGTCCCTTCTCTTTTCCCTCTTACATCGCTTTTCTTGCTCTTCCTTCTCTCCCCCTTTCCCACTTTCCCTTGTTCATTTTGTGTGTGTGTGTGTGTGTGTGTGTGTTTCTGTGCACTTCTGTGTGTTTGTGTTTCTCGTGCTTTGTCTCACACTGGGGTTTGGTAAATTCCTCTGCTCCGCGGCAATTTCAAATGAAGATAGCTGAAGGTCATTAATTGAAGCGCCGCTGCTGTAACAGGGTAAAACTCACTGTAATTAAGAATGGATAAATAATTGATTATGTATATTTTCTTGTAATTGGCTTCTCGTTACCCTTCTACAAGCTGAATACTAATTGATGCTGGGAGTTAATTATCATCTCACTATGAAGTTAGCAGCATATCTAGAGACATTTCGAAGATGAATCACCAAGGCCGCATCGTGGCTATTTCTATAATTGCCCAAGGTCACCCCCTTATCCAAAATATTGCAAGGGGGGAAAAAGAGGAGTGGTCAGAACAAAGAGTGATCCAAAATGCCCCGTCAGCCACCTAATTGAGAGTATTTAGAAAACTAGCAGAAGAAGCTGTAAATGGCAAGGATTAAGCCAGAGGCCCTAAGCAAGAGGATCCATTAACAAGGACTCCCAAAGGTCTAACTAAAGACTTAAAGATTAAGACTGCAATCGGAATGTAGCCCTAGACACACAAGTTGCTAGTGTATTTTTTAAAATCATCTTCAGAGAAAATGCTAAAAGGAAGATGCAATTAATTAGATTATCTAAAAGCAGATGTTAAGAATTTGGGCTATTCAAATCATCAGCTACTGTTAGAAATGAAGCACTCCTCTTTGTTTTATCCTGTATGTCTTAGACTTCATTTTTTCCTCAGTTTCTGTGACAATCTAAACCTAAAATGAGAGAAACTAGAATGCACTCAAGTGAGATGCAGACCCATGCCTTTTGCAACCCTATAGATTTAAAACCTTGACCTCTGACCTTTTGATCCCAAACCCATAATCAAAGGTCAGGGTGTCAGGGTGAACCTGTGTACCAAATTCGGTGACCCAACCTTTACTTGTTCAATACTAATAGGGCATAATGAATGCAAACAATGACCTTTCAGCTTCTGACCCCAAAACCTAGGTCACAATCCCAAGGTGAAGTTGTGTACCAAGTTTGGTGGCCCCAGGTGTCTTTGTTGTTGAGATATAATTTATATGGCATTCTGAAATTGTCATGTTGTGGTGGCACTGTGTGAGGAGTTCTCCACCCAGAGTAGGGAGCCGGGGGGGAAGAAGGAATTTAGGAGTTTAGGAGACGCCAGGGCCGCTGAACGAAGAGAGGGTGTGAGAAGCGGGTCTGGCGTTATGTGAATGTATTGTAGCAAGACGTGCTCTGTGACGTGTGTTTCAATGTTATGTTGATGTGTGTGCATGTCTTGCAGTCTGAATGTTAATGTGTTCACCCTCAGTGCCGGGGGCAGGAATTAAAGGGTATAAAGGAGTTTGGTCAGGCACTCAGGAGAGAGAGTTTTTACTGTACTTGATGTTGGAGGAGAAAATAAAGTTTGTGCGTCGTCCAGCTCGTTGCCTCATCTGCTTTCTTCCTCCACATTGCTGACCCTAAGACGTGCCATGGAGAACGAGCTGAGCACCGCCGCTATTTATTGTGTGAGCAGCAATATGGGTTCAGACACAAGAGGACAACTGCATTTGCTCTAATGGAATTTATAGAAAAAATATCAACTGCCGTTGAAAATAAAGAGTATTCAGTTGGGGTATTCCTGGATCTTAAAAAAGCATTTGATACAGTGGATCATAATTTATTAGTAAAGAAACTACAAAATTGTGGTATTGGGGGGGTAGCACTGTCCTGGTTATGTAGTTACTTAAAGGCCTCGGACAGTGACATTTTTTTATTGAACCAATCAACTGATTGTATGAAAATATTCCATTCTGCCCATTCCCATGATTTAATATGTGTCACCAGCCTCCATAAATGACCTTATTTGGTCATAGCCCAGCCTTCATTTAGTGAGGCTGCAGTACCGCCATCTCTCAATAGGTGCGGGCATTAGTGACGTCAGCCCAGGAATACAAAGAAAATGGCAGAACGAGAGCAAAGTGATTCGGACAGCGATTATTTTCTTGAGTTTGACGACCTCGATATAAATGATGACATTGAAAATAAAGAATCGGATGATGAAGTAGTTTTGGGTGGTGCTGAGGGGGGTATTCAGCCTTATTTGTTCGAGCCAGAGGGAGAGGAGGAAGACGAAACAGAGACGGGAACAGACCAAGTTTACGACGATCGGCTCGAAGATTTATCTTGGTAAAAGATGCTTAGAAATATTTTTCTTTGGCGACATGCATGGTCACACACTTAATTTTCAAACTAAAATTACCAATTGGTCACTCGCTGCCTTATTTGGCGACTTAGAAACATTTTCATTCGAAATAAATGGATAATCTATGTGAGCGATAATATGTGTACTTTACGAGTTTGTCTTGACATGTTGTTAATCATCATCATGTTAATACTTGTCCCAAAAGCTACATAATTTGTAGCTTTACCATTTGTTTGTTCTCTCCCATAGATTGAGTCCCCATCGTGCTGTTTGCTCTCTACATGTCTGTTCTTTTCTTCTTCTCTGTCCCCTCACCCCCCAGCCAGTCGCAGCAGATGACTGCCCCTCCCTGAGCCTGGTTCTGCTGGAGGTTTCTTCCTGTTAAAAGGGAGTTTTTCCTCTCCACCGTCACCAAGTGCTTGCTCACAGGGGATCGCCTGATTGCTGGGGTCTTTCTGCAACTGTGGGGGTCCTCCCTACAGTTGATAGTGCTATGAGATGACTGTTGTTGTGAAATGGCGCTATATAAATAAAGTTGAATTGAATTGAATTGAATTAAGAGATTGATGGATCATGTTTAAGAATTATTGCGATTCATTATTGTTTTACTATAAGTTTTCTTTCCGGTCAAAATTTTTTACATGTTTTTAATTTTTTCTAATCAAACTTCATAGACCAATTTATATAGCACTCCCACGAGCCATTAGTTTATTATAAGCATCTGATTATACCATTTTTTTGCACAGGTGCACTTGTGAGAAATGTAACATTATGCCAACATCAAGTGAATGTCGGTGCTGCCAGGAGATATTGAAGGTGAAGGAGAAAATAGAAGAACTGAAGGGCTGTGGATAAACCGATGGTAATCTACCAAGGTGTATCACTGATCACCCAGGTTTTCGTTCTGTCTTTCTTGACATCTGGGTTTTACAGACAGCTTATCTGGCCTACAGACAGCAATATGGTGATCATGACGCAAGTCAGCACGAGTGAGTTTATAAACAATATTTATTCATGTGATTTAATTTTCCAGATGAATTATGAACAAATCATTCAATACATTCAATAATCAATGCAAATGGAATAATCAATGCAAACCCCATATTTTTCAGGCGATACAGATTCATAGCCTACAGGCAACTGGTACGGTGGTGTTGGGGATTTCTTGGGAAAGAAGTGAGGGTTATGTTGCCTGCCTGTGCTGTGAGCCTCATCAGAGAAACATTCCCATCGGATCACTACAAGGGATTTTGCCTACCAAGATTAGATTTGTGAACAATGATATTTAAATAAAGTTTTGTAAAATCATATATTGAGTTTATTAATGTTCATGTCAATGTTATAATTCTCATAGTTCAGCATTCATCAAAGTCGCATGTCATATACATTTGAATAATTTGAACACACTAAATTCTTCTCAATTTGAAATGAAATATTACATACTATACCACCTTTGTATGAATGTTTCAAAACACAGCAGAAATACACAAAGAAATACAAAAATCAATGGAGTATCACTACAGATTAAGAAAATAACTAGTTTCCAGATATAGCAATTATTATATTCCACTAAATAACATTTCACAGTTATAATGGGCAACATTTTATGGTAGAAAATTGGGGTTCCATTTTTAAAAGCACATTTCTCTTACAATCTTAGGCGTATATTTGTTTTTCTTAGCAAATATGTTGCTTCCCTAAAAATTGAAAGCTGAACTGTCATTGGTAATTGGTAATTTCTTCTACTTTTACATGTTTGATTTTGAAAATCTAGATACATGTTGCTCAACAGCATCAGCTTTGATGGGACGCTGAAATATATGCTAATATTTGATAAGTTGGTAAGGCAATGCAAACCATTGCTTGGAATTCATTTAAGATGTTTAGTAAACATTTGCAGTGAACATTAAAAATACAAAACTTACCCCGTTTTTAAAAGGGATACAAAAGATTCAGGATTTATATTTGCCATGTGCAGATAACATAATGTCTTTTGAAGAGCTGAGGATCAAATTTAATCTCAATAGAACACATTTTTTTAAATATCTTCAACTTAGAAACTTTATTCGATCAAATCAAAATAAAGCTCTCACTCGACCTATTTATTCATCCTTGGAAAAAATGATGATGAAAGATAGTAAAAGAAAGGGTATTATTTCAGAGTTTTATAACTCATTGACACTATCTTCAAGTGAAAATTCACTGAAAAGATTAAACTACTGGAAAGAAGATCTGCAAACTGAAATTTCAGAGGAACAATGGGAATTGGCTTGTACAGAAGCTCAAACCAAATCAATAAATGTACGCCTTAAATTGATACATTTCAAATGGTTAATGCGGATGTATGTTACACCGGAGGAGTTAAATAAATATAACAAAAATATACCAGATACATGCACAAAATGCATGGAAAGTAAAGGAACTCTATTTCATTGTGTATGGGAATGTAGATTAATAAGAATGTTTTGGGAAGAGGTGAGGGTAACAATTGAAAAAATAATCTCAAAACAAATCATATTGAATCCTAAATTGTTTTTGTTGGGTCTGTACCCAGAAAAGCTTAATTTTAATAAAAGTGAAAGAACATTCATAGACCTCAGTTTGCTTAATGCCAAAAAATGTATTGCACTATTATGGAAAAAGACTCATAGACCAGATGTGACTCAGTGGTTAAGACAGATGTTAACAAATCTTCCATTAGAAAGAATAACATATATACTGAAATCAAAGGAAATTGTGTTTGAGAATATATGGAGACCTTTTATTGATTATGTAAAAAATTTAAACATAACTTTTGAAGAAGAAGGTGAATGATGTGTGTGGACCTTGTAAATTCCAAACTGGTGAACATAATATGTATACTTATGTATTGGATTGTCTAGACTAAACAGAGGAGCATTGTTGAAGATTTGATTTTGCTGGTGGTTGTTGGTGTTTTTAGTGCATCCTTTTTTTTTTTTTTTTTTTTTTTGTAGTACTTTAGTGTTAGTGTTTGATTGTTTGTATCATGTTTGTTAAAAAAAAAAAAAAGGTTCAATAAAGATATTGTGGAAAAAAAAAAAAAACTTACCCCGTTTACTTCTCGTTTTCTGACAGCTGATCGCATCGGTAGATCACCCTGGCTTTTCACGCCACTGTCACTGACACTTGTCTCAGAGTCAGACATCGCACCCATAGACAACACAACGCCAAACCATATTAATTCGATTCCTAAAATCCTAATCTTAATAAATAATCTATTTGTAATCCACAAGTATTCAGAGAAATATCCATAATCGCCGATTTTAAAACGTAAACATCAAGTGTTGCATGAAGCAAAACACAGCAATGGCCGCCGACCGTGTGCGTGTGTTTGCCTGGGCTGACGTCACACAGTCAGTGGCCATCTTAGCCGCTGATCGCTTGGCTGGGTCTGCCAGCTCTCCACGACAGCATACTTCAAGAGCGCATTGTCACCTTATGCGACATTCGTTGACACCAAAACATGTGCGGTTCGACTTAGCTCGTCTCAGACAACAATTTGAGATATGAATTAGCGATATTGAATTTTCGTCTGTCCGACGCCTTTAAAGAATAGATATCAGTATGTATGTGTTGGTAACAAAAACTCACAGTTACTGAAGGTTACTTGTGGAGTCCCACAGGGTTCAGTTTTGGGGCCACTGTTATTCAATATGTATATAAATGATATATGTAAAGTTTTGGAAAAAATGGATTGAATATTATTTGCCGATGACACTAATTTATTACGCAGTGGAAGCAATTTGGAACAACTATTGGGTACACTCGGAAAGGAATTAGGAAAGCTTAAACTGTGGTTTGATTCAAACAAATTAACGTTCAATTTAAGTAAGACAAAATTTATAGTTTTTAACAACCATCACAACAACTTAGTATCTAAACTCAGTGTAAATGGTGTAGAGATTGAAAGGGTATCCGAAACTAAATTTCTTGGAGTAATAATTGATAAACTGTGTTGGAAGTCACATATTAATTATATTAAAGGTAAAATAGCTAAATCAGTTGCAATACTACACAGAGTGAAATATTTGCTGAATCAACCCACATTATATACTTTGTATCATTCATTAATACTCCCATACATGACATATTGTACTGAAGTATGGGGAAATACATATAAAACAAACATATATCCAGTCTTTATGCTTCAGAAGAGAGCTATTAGAATAATAAACAAAGCTGCTTACAGGGAACCAACAAACCCACTTTTTCTTAAAAGCTCTCAAGTTGAAAGATCTGGTTGACTTTAAAACTGCAGTAATAATGTTTAAAGTGAAGAATCTATCACTGCCCGCAAATATCCAAAAGTTGTCCCAAATAAGGGAGAAACAATATCATTTCAGAGGAACATGTACAGTATATTTCAAAAACCTTCAGTGAGAACTACTACCAAGCAACATTGTGTTTCAGCGCAAGGAGTCAGATTGTGGAACGCTTTTGGACCTGAATTAAAATCATGTACAATGCTTGGACAATTTAAACAAAAACTAAAGGAAGAAATACAACAAACATATGTACAAGATGATATGTAAAATCACATAAGGATTATCATATCCAGTCTGTGTTGTGTTGTTGCTTAGTTTTTTGTCACGTTTTGTCTTAGCTTTGTCCTGAATTGTAATCGCTCTTGTTTTGTTTTTCTTTTGAATTCTTGGATGGAATATGGGTGGGCAATATAAGCTGCGGCTTCAGCCATCACCCATTTCGGATAACTTATGTTGAACTGTATAATCAGAGGAGTTATTGTTTGATTTGACCTTGTTGGATTTTTTTCCCCCCTTTGTTATATTGTTCTGTTTCTTTTCTTAATCTTTACTTTTAATCTATCCGAAATAGAGATTCATTCATTCATTCATTCATTCAGAGACTACCTGGAGGGAAAGCACCAGCGCCGCGTGCACTGTCTCAGTCAAGCTCCCAGACTTCTGGCTTCACAACCCAACCGTGTAGTTCCTGCACAGAGAAGCCTGGGATAACAACGGACGACACAAAATATAACTATGTGGTCGCTCTGCTGGACGTGCGCCATGCAACAGATGACGAGCCTGCTCCAGGAGCTGCTGGCCCAGTAGAAATATGAGGCGCTCTAGAGGATGCTACTGATAGTGAGAGGGCAGACACACTCCTAACATGTTCAGAGTTAGGTGACAGATCAGCCGTGGAACTCATGGAGAGCATGTTGGCATTGAGGGGGAAGAGCGACAAATCTTTCCTGTTCGCCCACTTGTTCCTCAGGAACCTACCTGCTACAGCGAGGGCGATCCTGGCCAACTCGCCCCTGCTGGTGACCAAGGACTACCGCACCCTGGCGCAGAAAGCGTATCACATCATTTTAGCAACCAGAGCTCTCAGCGGGCATGCAGCGGCACTAGCATCCATGAGGGACTCCAGTGAGATCGAGGAGCCATTGGTGGTAGCCGGGACAGACGCCAAAGGGTGCAGCAACGGGGCGATCTCTTCCTATCATCGCTGTTTCGACTCAGATGCCCAACGCTGTCTGCCGCCGTGCCAGTTCAAGAAGTCAGGAGGACGGCGCGGCCAGCAAACGGCAGCAGCTGCAACTGCTGACAACAGGAACAAGCTGCTTTATATTACGGACACACGTTCAAGGAGACGTTTTTTGGTGGACTCCGGCTCCCAGAAGAGCTTCATCCTGCCGGTCAGCGCATACAGGTTGGCAGGAAGCAGCGGTCCCGAGCTCACAGCCGCCAACAGATCCACCATCGGGACGTTTGGCAAACGGTCGCTGACGATATGCTTGCACAGATACAATTATCAGTGGGACTTTGTTGTAGCTGTATGTTCTGCCCCCATTTTAGGCGCAGATTTTTTTTTTTATGTGCTTATGGGTTGTTAGTCGATGTTGCCAATAGACAATTAGTGGACACTGTCTCTTTCACTTCACTGCCCTGCACAGCTCGGGGAGCGGGGTCAACAACACTGGCTATGTTATAGCTCCAGGGGGTAAGTACCAGCAATTACTTGCACAGTTCCCAGCACTCATGGTCCCGACTTTTTTGGCTACAAAACTCAGGGTCGAACATTTCATAACTACTAAAGGCTCGCCAGTGTTTGCGTGACCTCAGCACCTGGATGCAGCTAAACTGGCCAGCACACGCAAGGAGTTTGCCAACTTAGAGCAGCTGGGCATTGTCAGGTGTGCCAACAGCCCATGGGCATCCCCACTACACATGGTGCCTAAGGCCAACAGGTCGTGGTGACCGTAGGGCAATTTCCGGTGCTTGAACAACGTCACAGAACACAATCGGTATCCCATCCTGCACATCCAGGATTTTTCCGTGCACCTGGCCAGGAAGTGGGTTTTTTCGAAAGTGGATCGGGTCCACGGTTACCACCAGGTTCCAGTGTGCGCAGAAGATGTTCATAAAACTGCGGTAATAACTCCTTTCAGCCTTTTTGAGTTTTTACGCATGCCGTTCGGATTAAAAGACGCGGCGCAAACCTTCCAGAGAATGATGGACGCAGTGCTCCGTGACTTCTCCTTTGTTTTTGTCAACTTAGACGACATTCTGGTGGCTAGTGCGTCCGAAGAGGAGCACATCGCCCATCTCAGGACGGTTTTCCAGAGGTTGGAAGCGCACAGGCTAATAGTGAACCTGTCGAAGTGCCAGTTCAGTGTGCCAGTGATCGATTTTTTGGGCCACTGCATTTCGCCGGAGGGCGTGATTCCGCTCCCGGATAAGGTGTGCGTCGTGTCGGCCTTTCTGCATCCGCAGACCGTGAGGGCCCTACAGGAGTTTTTGGGAATGGTCAGTTTTTATAACCGTTTCCTCCCCCGAGCAGCCCAGCTGATGCAGCCATTGTATGCTGCGCTTAAGGGAAAGAAGCCCGCAGAAAACATCGACTGGACTCCCGAGCGAGTCCAGGCTTTCACAGACGCCAAAACGGCGCTTGCAGATGCCGCTTTGCTAGCCCACCTGGACCCGTCGGCACGGAGAACACTCACCACAGACGCGTCTGACGTTGCCATAGAGGCAGTGGTGGAGCAGTGTGTCTCCAGTTCATGGAAGCTGCTCACATTTATCAGTCAAACTTTGCGCAACAACGAACGCAAATACAGCACGTTCGACAGAGAATTGTTGGCTCTCCACCTGGCGACGCGCCATTTCCAGTTTTGGCTAGAGGGGAGCGAGTTCACCACACTCGCTGACCATAAGCTGCTGACGTACGCTAGCTATGTCCAAGGTCTCGGAACCCGGGTCGCCCCAGCAGCAATGGCATTTGGCCACGATCTCGGAGTTTACGACCGACATTCAACACGTTGCCAGTAAACTCAATGTCGTGGCCGATTGCCTGTCGTGCGCATTAGTCTCCCCGGTCTACATGGGAATAGATTTCCCTGCCATGGCCGTGGAGCAAGCCGGGGATGCGGACATTTGCGCGGTCCGGTCTGTGCCTACTGGGTTAAAGCTGGAGGGCAGGGTGGTGCGAGAAGGGTGCTCTCCCTTGCTCTGCGACATCTCCACTGGTTGCCCATGCCTGGTGGTTCCGAGCTCTTGGTGCTGCCACATTTTTTAGTCAGTCCACTCCCTTTCGCATCCCGGCATGCGCGCTTCAGTTAAACTGGTGGGGGCGAATTTGTCTGGCCACACTTGGGCAAGGACGTGAAAGAGTGGGCTGCAGCATGCGTCGTGTGCCAGCGGGCCAAAGTGCACAAGCACACTAGAGCCCCCCTCAAGCCGTCCCAAATCCCAGCCAGGAGGTTCGACCACGTCCACGTGGATTTGATGGAACCCCTCCTGCCATCACAAGGTTTCATGCACCTTTTAACAATCATAGACCGCACCATGCGCTGGCCTGAAGTGGTCCCGCTGGCTTCCACCACGTCCGCGGAAGTGACTCACGCTTTTTTGTTGGCTTGAGTTGCACAGTTTGGATCCCCGTCAGACATCACTTCCAACAGGTGTCAGCAATTCATTTCAGAACTCTGGTCCACGATGGCCCAGAGCCTGGGGGTCAAACTTCACCACACTACCGCGTACAACCCCCAGGCTAAAGGGTTATGTGAGCGTTTTCATAGGTCGCTTAAGGCAGCGCTCAGAGCTTCACTCACAGATGCAAATTGGATCGACCACCTGCCCTGGGTTCTTTCAGAGTTGCGCTCCGCGCCTAAGGAGGACCTGGCAGCCTCCCCGGCAGAACTTGTTCTTTCTCAGCCACTGCAGATCCCTGGGGAGTTTTTACCGGAAAACCCCGCGTCCGGATCAATCCACCCACGCAATTTTTTGCACAGTACGGAGGCTTTTAATGTGCCAGGCCCAGCCCACCATTGTTTTCCCCACACCTTCGTCCCAAAAAGCTTACAGAACGCCAGCTTTGTTTTTGTCAGGCACGATGCGCATCAGACCCCGCTGCGCCAACTGTACGACGGACTGTTCAGGGTGCTAGAACCTGGGGCAAAGCATTTTGTGTTAGACTTGGGGGGGCGTAGGGAGACCATCTGCATCAACATGCTGAAGCCCGCTTTTGTGTTGGCAGACGAGCAGGTGGTGTTGACCCAAGCTCCCCGGTGCGGACGCCCACCGTCGGTGGCTCCACAGGTTTGTGTTCCCTCGGTAGAGACCTGTGCTCGTGAAGCCAACATGTTTTCCCCCCAATCCTTTTTCCCTCCAGAGACTGACGTGCCCTCCTGTACACCTCGCCAGCAGGGTGTTCCGACCGGATCGGCGACCCCCCTGTGACAGCCAGCCACTATGGGCACTGGCTCAAGTCCAAAGGACGGGGGGGGTTGGTGCTCTTTCTGGGTGCTCGGGGGGGGGCTGTGTGGTGGCACTGTGTGGGGAGTTCTCCACCCAGAGTAGGGAGACGGGGGAAGAAGGAATAATGGACTGAAGGAGGAAGTGGTACTGGGGGGTCTCAGATGGGACAGAAAGGACTATTCGCCCCCCCCCGGGGAGCTCAGGAGACGCCAGAACTGCTGAACGAAGAGAGGGTGTGAGAAGCGGGTCTGGCGTTATGTGAATGTATTGTAGCAAGACGTGCTTTGTGACGTGTGTTTCAATGTTATGTTAATGTGTGTGCATGTCTTGCAGTCTGAATGTTAATGTGTTCACCCTCAGTGCCGGAGACGGGAATTAAAGAGTATAAAGGAGTTCGCTCAGGCACTCAGGCTAGAGAGTTTTTACTATACTTGATGTTGGAGGAGAAAAAGTTCATGTGTTGTTCAGCTCATTGCCTTTTCTGCTTTCTTCCTCCACAGTGTGACCTTTTGACCCCAAAAGTCTAGCCATAGGTGCTAGTCCCAAGGTCAACCTGTGTACCAAGTTTGGTGGCCATAGTCTCACTCCCTGTCAAGTTACAGCACAGACATAGCTGGCTGACTACAGATGGCACCGACTGCCCTACCGCCACCTCGTCATTGTGGTCGTTAAAGAATCTCAGCCAGACTGATCCGACTGTGTGTCTCTCTTCCATTTGTCACCCAATTTCCTGTTTCTATCTTAACTGTATCTGTCCAATAAATCCAAAAATCTAAAAATACCCCAAAATAGATTTAAAAAGTCCTGAAGTTGAATGCTTTTCCTTCAACAGTGTTGTCAGGTCCAGATTTATTATATGGACCAAGATGCTATTGTTCTAAGTCATCGTAACTAGTAGTTTTGGAACAACTTCTATGATTCTACAAAGCCCACACAGATATTCTTCTAGTTGAATAAAGGAGGCAAGCATAAATTCACATAATTGAAGAAGACTGTGGAATACACCAGGAGAAAAAAAAGGCAGAAGTCCCAGTTCTTCTAAAAAGTTGCTTGCTCAGTTAAAACACACGCGGCCATCACCTTGAGTGTCAGGTTTTCCTAACAGAGCCTGGACTTGTCCAGTGATGAACAAAGACGACCAGAGACTCCAACTGTCCTCACACTGTTGCCTTACAGGACCCCCTTCTGTCTGTCTGTCTCGCTGACTGAGGTGTCCTCAGACTTGCCTAAATTAATTTTCTACAACAGGCCAGGCCTAGGGCAGCTGTGTCAGCATTTTCATGAACATGGCAAGAGCTGCTGATTTTAGGACGTCTGGTCTCGTGGGCCACATGTACACTGACAGCCTTGTCATGAAACTAGAAGATGAAGATGCTCATCTGTTTCGATTATAAAAGCCCATATGATAAGCTGCCTCTCTAGTGCAGCTGTAAGAGTATGTTAATTCTATGAAATGTTCATTTTGACATAGCTACGCTATCACAGATATAGTATAATGGATTCATATAACAGATGGAAAATAAAGAATGTAATACTCTATACACTAAATGATATATCACCACTTACTTTAGATCTTTTTTCTAATCTGTCTGTACAGTAAAACCTAAGATTTAATGTTTGTGCTAGTTTGCAGCACCAAACAGGTGCACTATGTTATACCGAGGTAAGCAACCTAGCTTGTTTTTTTCTTTTTTTTTCTTCTTTTTTGGATGTGTTGTTTTCATCTTTGAACGCTCCTTCCCTAGTGTCCTCCCGCTGCTTTCTGCATGTTTAATGTATCAGTCATTCAGGTGGGGAGTGACTGGTATGGCGTGGTCTTTTAGAAGTGAAGAACTCTCCATTTTCTAATGGCTGTGCCAGGTGTAACTGAAATTGACACGTCTTTCAATATGCGGCAGAAATATGTTATTGGGAGAGACATCTTTTATTCTCCAGAACTTTACATCACACACAAGCTTGGCCGAGTACTCAGATCTCCAACCCTCTGTGGATGAAGGGGAGGGGAGGGCTGCACATGTATGTGTGAATAAGTGTACTGAATGAATAAGCCCACAGACAAATCGATTAATGTGTACAAACTGAAGTTTACTGGGGAAATGGTGGGAAGAAAAGAAGCAGTTCTGGAAAGATACCACACCAGAAATGTATATGTAACACAGTAATACAGTACATGAGGGCTGTTCATTGAAGATTTCTCCTGACCCACTTCTGATTATTGCAAGAGGCTGAAATTGCACATGTATAATAATGCAAGTCTTGATAGGTCACATGGTAATTTGCAGCTCTGAACGTCTAAGAGTTTCTCTTTTACAGGTGCTGAGGTGGAGTAAGGTGTGATAATGGAGCCAGCTGAATGTCAAGTGGTCATCAGGTTCCTGTACTTGAGAGGCCACACCCTAGAGGAGACATTCGATGAGATGAAAAACACTTACGGGCAAGATACCCCATTGTATGATGTAGTCAAGCACTGGCATCGACAGTTCAAGTGTGGTTGAACATCGATGGATCACGGCATCCATTCCCTGGGTGACTGCAGTGCACCACTGATGAAGATAGCATTCAGCAAGTGGAAGCCACCATTTTGGAGGATCACTGCATAACTATTAGCCTAAGATGTCAAGATCAGTGTAGGGGGTCTATGAAAGAAATCATCCATGACCATTTGCACATGTGAAGGTTGTCTGCATGATGGATTCCCCGATTGCTCACACCTTTCCAAAAGCAGGAAGGAGTCATGTGTGCCCCGGCTCTTTTGGCCACGTGCCAAGAAAGCCATGACTTCTTCATAGACTAATCACACAAGATTAAACATGGGTCCATCACTATGATCCAGAGACTATGATAATATACAGTATGTTAACATATGAGACTATTTCCAGTCTAAGCAATGGAAGCATTATGACTCACCACCTTCAAAAAAAGCAGATGTCCAACCCTCGGTGGGCAAGGTCATGCTCACGGTCTTTTGGGACCAGCAGTAAGTACTGACGATGAATTTCCTGGCAAAGGGTACCACAATTACCAGGACTTACTATGCTTCACTGCTGGAGAAATTGCAGATTGCCATCAAAACCAAGAGGTGTGGCAGCCTGACCAAACGTGTCTGCCTCCTGCAAGACAACACTCCGGTTCACAACTCGCATGTTGCTCAGAAGAAGCATGGTCCTGCGGCTATGAAATCCTTCCTCATCTCCTTATTCTCCCAACCTTGCACCATCTGACTTCCGCCTCTTTCCAACCATAAAGTTATTTCTGAAGGGCAAGCACTTCCCAGACAACAAAACACTGATATCCAAGGTCAAGTTGTGTCCTCTGAAGCAACCTGCCAACTTCTAAGTCCCCACAGTTGGATAAATCAATGGGGAAAATGTATGACCCTTGGTGGTAGTTATGTAGAGACGTGGGAAATAAGTCAGGGAAAATCTTTACTGAACAGCCCTCATACTGGTTAATCAAATATTGTAGATGTAGTTAGCAGTCAAAGCTTAGTTAAGATGTACTGTAGTGTCTTTACCAGGGGCTCTCTTGCACATCATCACAATTTCAATAAGATTAGAGGACAAATGACCATATTTCGTAAGTTCATATTTGATGTTATAATAGGATATGGGAAAAAATATGGTTAGGGTAGAGGCCTTTTACACCCTGGACATAGGTCCAGATCTGAGTATACCTGTCTCAGAAAGTCTGATACGTTTAGTCAGTGAGGACACAAGTATACCGTACCTGGGCACCGTGCTTGTGTCCACTTCAGTACTATCTGTGCCCAGAGTTAAACCAAACATGGTGAGGCAGCATTCAGTTTTTATGCTCCTTACATATGGAACAAACTCCCAGAAAGCATCAGGGCTGCTGAAGCTCCCAGCAGCTTTAAATCAAGGTTAAAAACTTTCCTATTTGCCGTGGCCTTTCAGCAGAACAATTATTAATCTCCCACAATGTACTGTAACTTTTATTTCTTGCACATTTTCTGTCTTCTTCTATTTTAGCTTGTTTTTGTTTCTTTTTCATTTACTTTTTAGTTTACTTTTAAATTTTTATGTATTCCTTTTGCAACTTGCTGTAATGCTTTAATGTTTTTATGTAAAGCACTTTGAATTGTCTTGTACATGAAATGTGCTACACAAATAAACTTGCCTTGCCTTGAGAACATGGTCTCGGGCAAGACTGATGCATACTTGAATACGGTCCTCGGAAGATGTGAACACAACTGTGCTCAAACAAGAAGTTAACTCTTCAAATTTATAGGCTTCATTGTTTTGTTTTGGGGGTTTTGTGTGTGTGTGTGTGTGTGTGTGTCCTCTCTACAGCTTTATTTAGACAGGAACAGTGTAGCGAGACAGCAAACGGAGTAGGGTGAAAGACACACAGGAAAGATTCCTTCATCCTGGAATCACAGCAGGGATGACTGCAGAGCAGCATGCTCATGGAGTATGTGTCCAGAACTGCTAGACCACTGTGCCTCCCAAATCTGTAGTTTTCACCTTTACAAACATGGCAGGAATTCTATAGAGTAGTATGAAGAAATAAAATGCTCAAAATTTAGGCCAATGAAAACATACAAAGACAACTGTATACTACACATAAAATGGAGATTTGTGGAAGCATTCGTCAGTATTTCCTTACCAAACAGAACATGTACAAATGTCACACCAAACCAAAATCCAAAGGGTTAGACCTACACATTCAGGAGCATGGAATAATGAAAAAACTGAGAATGTATTAAACAGCATCGTAAGATAAGACAGAACACCACTCCTATATGTGCACATACTGTATATATTTGTTAAACGCAATAACTATACTGTATTTTGAGGGAAGCCATCAAAGCAGTTTAACCATCCTTGTTTCACGAAACTACAGATATGGAATTTCAGAAGCCCTGTGGCCACTTTACCTCTTTGGGCATCAACAGAATCAGAGTGCCCTGGGCTCTGGCCTGAGCCGGACTAACACCTGGATATGGGCCTACACTGCTGTAGGGCAGGTAGATGAAGCAGGCAGCAAATGAGAGGACAACGGTCCTGAATGTTTGACACTCCTTGGATCGATGAGTAGAGGGGTTTCAGCCCAGGATGCTCTGAACATAATGTCATTCGGTAAGCACACGCTAGCCTCCACTGGAATCACGTCTCTACTGGAAAACATCCGAGCTCTTGTCTGGATGTTGCCTGGCCACGGTTATCCTGCTTAGATGTGTTCTTTCCGGCCTGCTGAGTGTGAATTTGTCTTGGATGGGCTTGATGCATGCGAACGCAGGCCAGAGGTGTCTGAACTTGAGCTTGGCTCTGTTCAAGGCTTCCACTCACCGGTCTGAGTACACACACACACACACACACACACACAAAGAGCAATTTCCACACTCACTCCTGGTCTCTCTCTCACTCCCTTGTGGCCCTTCATCTCTTTGTTGGAGTACGCATAACCACTGAGGGAGTGCCAAACTGGGCTGAGCCTGAGATGCTGATACAGTAGAAACCTGCGCTATCCCTTTAATGAGTACACACACACACACACACACACACACACACGCATATACTTTCCACTGCTTGGCTATTAGGCTCCAAGAACAGGAGGAAAACTATTTGAAAGTGAATTTTAGATTTCCGGTGGTGGAGCTCTGTCTGGGAGTGGCAGCCAAGCAAAGGCGTAAGTACACACACACACACACACACACACACACACCTCACTGTTTCAGCTCCAGTTGCTCCCGCACACAGCATGGATGATCAAAAGAGGCCAACGGCTGCCGACCATTATGCCAATGACACTTTGAGTAAGAGTCCAGAGAGTGCAACGACATGACAGCCATTAGGGATTGAAAGTGGGACTTTAAAAGAGGACTGAAGGATAACTGTCAGTACAGAATCAAAGGGAGACAGTGAAATCTTCATAATGTATTGCTCGGGAAAATTCCTGCTCTAGCTGTCTCTCTAAACCACTTGCTCTACAGTATCCCATACACAGCTACACTGTTGAACTGCCCCCCCCCCCCCCAAAAAAAAACATTCAACAGTCAGGAACAAAGGACTGATGAGGGGAGTTCACAGACTGGCACTCTGTAAATGAAAGCGAGCAGCGGTGTGGGCCATTGTGCGGGTGGTAGACACATCATTAAGGGCTTGACTGGGTTACACTCAGAGCAGAGAACTACTAGCAAGCAACTCTGGCAGTGCACCACCTTCACCCCCACCCCCCCGCCAAGCTTAGATCCAACTGACAAACGTGACTGAAACAGTATGGCAGCACAATTAAACTTAATGGATCACACTCTGCAACAGTTACAAAGGGAGCTCTAACTTTTTTCAAAAGTGCTCGCAGACGCTTTGTCACAATGCGTCCAAAATACAGCCTGTAGTGTTCACAATTGCTACAATGCTTCAAAAATCAAGGAAGCATGTACAGGAAAACTCTGTGTCTTCATACCCTGATTCTTTTGTTTGGTCGCTGTTACAGTAGAATTGACAAAACAGGCGTTGGCTTTGTGTGTGGGGGTTTAGTGTTTTTCATTGCTGAAATTAAGGCCGCGCTGCTGGCACTGACCAGACACTCTGCTGCTCTCTCAGCTTGGCAGAAAACTGCCTCTGATGTGTTTCTCTGTCGCATAATCAGGGATTTCACACACCAAATCTTTGATCTGGGAGAACCCTCTCTGATGGGAGAACCCTCCAACCGCTACCACACACACACACACACACAGATGCACACATCCCTCTTGGATCTCTGATCTCGCTCCAATTAATGATGTCAAATGAGTGTGTTTACAGGCTCATTAGATTACCTCTGCAGAAGTAGAGCACCACCCTGCATCATCCAAAAGACACACACAGATATATATCCTTGCATGCACACACACCCGGACCAAGACTCCCACTGTCTTGACACAGTCCTTGGAGGGAAGCCTGATGGCAAAGCACCAAAGTAGTACTGCCACCGTGGTCATGGCTGTGGCTCTGTGTAGTAACAGAACCGTGATGGCACAAGTCCACCTGCGTACACACTTACGACACACTTAACTAGACGTCCTACCCAGCTGGAGCACTTTGTAGGCCGTTCGGTGCTGGTTAGATGACAGCCAAGCAAATCCCCTGAAGAGATCCAAGGGCTCAGAGGCACAGGCATAGGCCAAGGCCTTGGGACACTATGACAGGTGTGTGAATCTTCTTGGAATGCCATAACAAAGTAAATGTGGGATGGATAATAAAAAAATAAATAAATGTTTATTTCAGACAACATTTCATGTTTTATTTATCAGCCAATCAGTTTATCATTTGAAACATCTTTTACCTTGCAAAGCAGCATGGCGCCTTTAAAAAGACCTCTTACATTGAGGTGCTGGCACCATGCGGACTGGTTTCAGTACATTTAAACTGCCCCCTACTGGGTTGGAGGTCAGTCTTAACCTCCCCAACTGAGAGCTTGCACACTCTTACCTTAGCACTCCAAAGAGCTCACATAAGACCCTCACATTTCAACCAGAGGTAATTATGACACAAATGATATGAGGATGAATCAAAGGGCTGCCCACAGATAAAAAAAGACGGCTTTGACATGCTGCTTCAATTACAGAACAGTCTGTCCACATAGAGCCTGATTTGAGGGAAGTTAAGAAGATGAGAGAACGCAGGAGAAAGGGGCCATGTACACGAGCTCCCTAATTCATATTTAATATCTGCATCTGTATCTCACAGCACCTAGCAGACCAGCAGTGATGTAATCAACGTCTTAATTGGGTAGTGACGATTGTTAATGCATTCATAATGCGCAGCAACATATCCTATTAGCTATAAAAACACACAGGTGTATGCATTAGCTGCAGATTTATCATGAAGGGTGTCATTAGAAGTTTTAAAACTCAGAGCTTCCATTTTCTTTTAACTGTGATTGTTCTCAGTGTCTTTCAGTTTTCTAAATAAAAAAGCACATGTGTGAAGACGCTGGCTGGGCTTTGTTGGTAATCAACAAAACTAATGTAGTTTAAAAGAAGTTTTGTGCAAGCCAGATGAGCATGGAGTGATTCTTGAATTTACTTTGCCTTGTATTTCATTGCAGACAATATGGCCCCAATATACTGTATTTAAAGCTACAATAGGCAGAAAAATCTATTTAAATTTAGAAAATAAATAAATTATCATCCAATAGCAAGCTGTAATGCAAGTGGACTGGCAGGGCAACTACATCACAGCATCTCCTCTGGACTCTGTTCAGCCTGCAGAAAAGATCTCACCCGTGACTGTTTCTTTGGCCCACCACAGGTCTTGTCAGCCAGATGATTTGCTATTGGCTGCTCTACAACAGCTGGCGTGTGTCATAAGGCGCATTTGACAAGAACTACAGGTACATCTCAAAAAATTAGAATATCATGAAAAAGTTCAATATTTTTTGTCACTCATTTCAGAAAGTGAAACCCATTTATTATATAGATTCATTACACAGAGAGTGAAATATATCAAGTGTTTATTTTAATTTTGATGATTATGGCTTACAGCCCATGAAAACCCCAAATTCAGTTTCTCAAAAAAAAATCAGAATATTACATAAAATTAATTTAAAAAAATGGGGTTTTTTTCATAGAAATGTTGGCCGACTGAAAAGTATGTTCATGTACACGCTCAATACTTTGTCTGGGCAAATTTTGGATTAATTACTGTATCAATGTGGCGTGGCATGGAGGTGATCAGCTTGTGGCACTGCTGAGGTGTTATAAAGGCCCAGGTTGCTTTAATAGTGACCTTCAGCTCGTCTGCATTGTTGGGTCTGGTGTCTCATCTTCCTCTTGACAATACTCCATAGATTCTCTATGGGGTTTAGGTCAGGAGAGTTTGCTGGCCAGTCAAACACAGTGATGCCATGGTCATTAAACCAGGTTTTGATACTTTTGGCAGTGTGGGGGGGGTGCCAAGTCCTGCTGGAAAATGAAATCAGCTTCTCCATAAAGCTTGTCAGCAGAGGGAAGCATGAAGTGCTCTAAAATTTCCTGGTAGACGACTGCGGTGATTTTGGTCTTGAAAAAACAGTGGACAAACACCAGCAGATGACCTCTGTTCAGATCAAAGTAAATTTTGCATTTCATTTGGAATCAAAGTCCCAGAGTTTGGACAAAGAGTGGAGAGGCACAGAATCTAAGTTGCTTGAGGTTTAGTGTGACGTTTCCACAGTCAGTGATGATTTGAGGAACCACGTCATCAGCTGGTGTTGGTCCACTGTGTTTTATCAAGACCAAAGTCACTGCAGTCGTCTACTAGGAAATTTTGGAGCACTTCATGCTTCCCTCTGCTGACGAGCTTTATGGAGAAGCTGATTTCATTTTCCAGCAGGACTTGACACCCCCACACTGCCAAAAGTATCAAAACCTGGTTTAATGACCATGGCATCACTGTGTTTGATTGGCCAGCAAACTCTCGTGACTAAACCCCATAGAGAATCTATGGAGTATTGTCAAGAGGAAGATGAGAGACACCAGACCTAACAATGCTGACGATATAGCTGCCGTGGCATTCTGCAAATTAGATGCATAAATTCACTCCTATCTGAAACTTTGGATCATATTTTACATCTTTCTAATTGACAGTAAGCCATTATCTCTTGCAACTTTCAAGTTATAGCCTTGGAAATCTCAGAGGATCTGAATGTTTTGTTGACAAAAAAAATCTATACCACTCTTGACCACTAGGGGTTATGTCACCATACGGCAACTGGGACAGTTAATGGGTTAAAGACAGTGCCAGGAACGAATGGTTGGGTTGTGGCCGTTGGGACCCCCCGACAATGAAGCTGATTTCATTTTCCAGCAGGACTTGACACCCCCACACTGCCAAAAGTATCAAAACCTGGTTTAATGACCATGGCATCACTGTGTTTGATTGGCCAGCAAACTCTCGTGACTAAACCCCATAGAGAATCTATGGAGTATTGTCAAGAGGAAGATGAGAGACACCAGACCTAACAATGCTGACGATATAGCTGCCGTGGCATTCTGCAAATTAGATGCATAAATTCACTCCTATCTGAAACTTTGGATCATATTTTACATCTTTCTAATTGACAGTAAGCCATTATCTCTTGCAACTTTCAAGTTATAGCCTTGGAAATCTCAGAGGATCTGAATGTTTTGTTGACAAAAAAAATCTATACCACTCTTGACCACTAGGGGTTATGTCACCATACGGCAACTGGGACAGTTAATGGGTTAAAGACAGTGCCAGGAACGAATGGTTGGGTTGTGGCCGTTGGGACCCCCCGGTTCCAGCAATCGAAGAGGTCGTTGTGTAGGATGAGGGACTAACAGACACTATGCTCAGGCAGGACCAATTTCACTCAGGTTCGGTGCAGGAAAGACTCCATGCCAGCACTCGGGACATGGTAGAGGGGGTTACCGAGCATGGCGGCAGGGCACCTGCGTCGGCGAGCGACACCACGCTATCCCCAGATGCCTCCGGAGCTTGTCCACAAGGGGATCGGGGGGTCTGCAGCTACGACGATGACCGCTACGACGTTTTTAGAAGAGGATGGGGCCAGACCGACAAGCATGGAGTTACCGCATGCTCAGCAGTCAGGTTGAGCCGGGCCCCGCTGAGGATTTTGGACTTGGTTTGGGTTCAGGGTGATGAACGTCTATGGCAAAGAATGGCCAAACGACAGCCAGCAAAACACTGAGGATGTCTGCGCAGAGTGGCGAAGTTGGGCCCAGCATACTTTCGGTTGTCTGACGGCTCATCGAGGCATGCCAATCAGCTTTGGCGTGTCCAGGAGGACACTCCGGGTGACAAGGCTGGACGAGAGTCGTGTTGGTGGTGAAGGAGTCAGGCTCCACTGTCCAGAAGATTAGCCATCATCCTGGGGGCTTGCTGCTTCCAGGGGTGCACTTGCTGAGGGGCTGCATGGGCCACCCCATGCCAGTTCTACCTCTCCCACCCAAGTAACTGTGCTGTAAAGTTATGTTTATAGTTCTGTGTAGTGTGCATGTTATGTTATGGGGTTGTATATATCCATCTTCTTCCGCTTAATCCTTTTCGGGTCGCGGGGAGGCTGGAGCCTATCCCAGGATCTTTGGGCGAGAGGCAGGGTACACCCTGGACAGATCGCCAGTCCATCGCAGGGCCAACACAGAAAGACAGACAACATATACATACACATATTATATATATAAAGTATATATATATATATATATATATATATATATACAGTATATACACACATACATACAGTACATACACACACACACATACATATATATATTTGTGTCTTAGTTTAGGAGCACGGCAGTGATTTTAGTTTATTGAAGGACTCTTTTTAATTTATTTGGTGGCAGAATAATCTACCATGCCATGCAGGTTATGTGGCAGTTCACCCACCAGTCCTATTTTAGGTTGTTTTGTATCAGTGTGTTAGGCCAGTTGAGTACATTAGTTTTCATTATTTTAGTGCAGGATTCGAGTTCTATATTGGGGTGGGTTTCAATTGTGTGTGTGGTTTTGGACTTTTCTAAAGGGGGGAGGAAATGTGGTATGTGTATTTGTGGCGCTTTATTGTGAAGTGCAGTAAGTGACGTGGACTTCCTGTCACATCACCGCACTGCCCTATATAGCGGGGCGGTCCGCCATGTTACGGCCTCTTACACCAGTGCCCACGCCAGGTGCCTGCCGTGTTACTGCTGTGTTCCTTCCATCAATAAAGCTGTGTTCAACGCAACCTTCATCTTGCCTCATTTATCACCAGGTTACATACATAACACTCTGCTGCGATGATGAATGACTGAAGTCAGGCCACTTCTAAACATCACATCAGTAAGGTTAGCGAGTTTTAGCGAGTAAAGTTAGCACTTCTTGTTTTCAATGAGCAACTGTCTCAGCTTTACAAAACTGATGAAACTGTTAGCATGTGCTGTTTATGTTATTTTACCTGTTTGACAATAATCTCTCTTTGATGATGGTTGCTGATGGCTGAGCTGTTTCAGTTATGCTGTCTAATGTATTAACTGCAGTAAAGGCAGCTTCAGTTTGTTGGTGGATGAAATGGTGCGGGACCAGTTGGCCGAGCACACTAACAACCGGTGGCTGAGGGTAAAGATGCCAACGGCGCCACATGACATGATGCTAGCCAGGACCATCAAGCTGGCATTCCAGCTAAAGGCCACCGATAGATTAGCATCAGAGCTAGGTGTGCAGCAACAACAGCCAAGCCACACACCACTAGCACATGCGGTAACCACAGAAGGGCCCGATGACATGGCAAAAGAGGCCAACGTAAACACTGTGGATCAGAGGAACGCTACAAGGCACTTCTCATGAGGCAACTGTGGCTCCCCGACGCACTGAGAGAGAGCACGTTCCTGCCTGTCAAGGGGGCAACGATGTAAGCGATGCGGCAAATTCAATCACTTCGCCAAGGTTTGCCAGTCAGCACCACCACCGAGCCCACTGGTCAGTTCAAAACACTCTCTCGCGACTACCATCCATATGGTGAGTTCCAGAGGTGCGGCGTACGCATTCTGCAAGGTGGGGCTGGACAACACCAGCCTGTCGCTCCTGCTCGA
Organism: Pholidichthys leucotaenia; assembly: GCA_020510985.1. Lineage (NCBI taxonomy): Eukaryota > Metazoa > Chordata > Actinopteri > Cichliformes > Pholidichthyidae > Pholidichthys > Pholidichthys leucotaenia. The sequence continues at coordinate 98,546,866 of CM035843.1, forward strand.
CACCACCGCAGTGAGATCGATGTTGAACTGGGTCACCGTGAAGAAGTTCTTCCCCAACCACATGATCGGGAAAAACCCAGCAGAGCTGTACAGGTATGGTAACTACCGCATCAGCAATGTAGGGACATCACACTAACGGTCCGCTACACGTCAATAGTCCTTCCTGATTTCGTTTTCTGGATGGATGGATGGATGGATAGATAGAAGGATGTACTTTATTGATCCCAAACTGGGAAATTACAGTGTAACAGCAGCATGACAGTTGACAGCCAAACAACAAACACACACGACAGACAAAGGGATTACCCATGGAAAGTAAAACTAACACGACTATAAAACCTATATACATCATAGCTTAATATATGATGACCCATATAAACACATGAATCATCCCATTGCACAAAGAAGGACTATCAGGAGTAGAGTGAAAATGTGATGTACCAATTAGTCTGTAAGGTGCAGTGTGGCAGCATAACTATGACCAGAATACAACATCATAGTGAGTTATTGTACAGTGAAATTGCATGTGGCAGGAAAGATTTCCTGTACCTGGCCGTTCGGCAACAAAGCTGTAGTAGTCTACTGGAGAAAGTACTTTGCTGTCTATTCAGTGTATGGTGGAGGGGGTGATCAGGATTGTCCATGATGGATTGCAGTTTATTCAGTGTTCTCCTCTCCATCACTGTCTCAAAGGTCTCCGGTCTGAGACCAATTACAGAGCCAGCCCTCTTGATAATCTTGTCAAGCCTGTTGGTATCTCTGGCCCTGATACTGCTACCCCAACAGACCACAGCAAAGAAGATGGCGCTGGCAACAATGGTCTGGTAGAAAAGCTCCAGCATCCTGCTGCACACGTTGAAGGATCTCAGCTTTCTCAGGAAGTAGAGTCTGCTCATCCCCTTCTTGTGTGCAGCATCGGTGTTGGATCTCCAGTCCAACCCGTTGCTGATCCTGACACCCAGATATTTGTAGCCCTCAACCACTCCCACATCCTCCCCCCTAATCTGCAGTGGCTGAGAAGGAGCCTTCCTCTTCCTGAAGTCAATCACCATCTCTCTGGTCTTGCTGACATTCAACCTCAGGTGATTCTGCTCCGTCCACTCCACAAATCTGTCTACCAGTGCCCTGTACTACCCCTCCTCTCCTCCTCTTATACACCCCACAACAGCTGAGTCATCAGAGAATTTTTGCAGGTGGCATGACTCAGTGTTGTACTGAAAGTCAGTGGTGTATAAGGTAAAAAGAAAAGGAGAGAGCACAGTCCCCTATGGAGCTCCCGTATCACTAGCCACCACTCCAGACAAGACACTGCCCAGCCGGACAAACTGTGGTCTGCCTGTCAGGTAGTCAGTAATCCAGGAGATCACAAAGCTGTCAACCCCCATCACCCGCAGCTGCTCACCCAGCAGCAGTGGCTGGATGGGGTTAAAGGCACTGGAGAAATCAAAAAAGTGATTCTCACAGTATCTCCTCCACCATCCAGGTGCAGATGGGCTCGTTGCAGCAGGTAGATGACAGCATCTCTAACTCCTAAATGGGGCTAATATGCAAACTGCAGAGGGTCCAGCCACATCTTCACCTGCGGCCTCAGGTGGGCTAAGACCAGTCTCTCCAGGACCTTCATCACATGAGATGTGAGGGCAACTGGTCGGTAGTCATTCAAATCTGATGGAGATGACTTCTTGGGGACAGGAACCAGGCAGGATGTCTTCCACAGCTCCGGTACTCTCTCCAGACTCAGGCTCAGGTTGTACAGGTGTTTCAGTACCGGAGCTAGTTGGTTGGCACAGGTCGTCAGGGTCCTTGTGGAGATGACATCAGGGCCCAAAGCCTTCCACTGATGGAGTCTCTCCAGCTGTTTCTCCACCTGATCTGTAGTCACCATGAAGTGAGGGAGGGTCCTGGTGCCCCCTGAGGAGGAGGAGGGGGGAGATGGAGAGAGGTTCTGTACGGGAGCGTGGGTGGGGAGGGGTGCGTGGGGGTCTGGTTGTGTTGCTCGGGTGACAGACTGTGAGTTGAACCTATTAAAAAACAGATTCAGTTCCTCAGCTCTCTCCTGGCTCCCAGATGGCTGCCTGACTCTCCCCTTGCACCCAGTTATTTGTTTCATTCCCTCCCACACATCTTTAGTGTTGTTTTGCCTGAGTTTATCTTCCAACTTCCTCCTATAATTGTCCTTGCACCTCCTCAGCATCTCTCTCAGCTCATGCTGCACTTCCCTCAGCTTCTCCTCGTCTCCAGCCCTAAAAGCTCTCTTCTTTTTGTTCAGAAGTGCTTTCAGGTCACTGGTGGCCCATGGTCTGTTGTTGGAGAAGCAGTGTACAGTCTGAGCTGGCATGGTCATGTCTTCACAGAATCTAATGTACTCTGTGATGCAGTCGGTCATATTGTCTATGTCCACCCCATATGGTTCACAGAGTACACTCCAGTCTGTCGTCTCGAAGCAGTCCTGTAGTGCATCAGCAGCCTCCTGTGTCCACCTCCTCACAGTCCGTGTATAAGCAGGCTGCCTTTGCACAAGGGGGACATACTTGGGTATTAACATGACCATGCAGTGATCTGATTTACCAATGGGGGGTAGAGCTGTGGCACTATATGCATCTCTGACATTGGCATACAGTAAATCCAGTGTTTTGTTCTCTCTGGTGGGACAGTCAACAAACTGGTGAAAGTTTGGTAGTGTTTTTCCCACTAAGACATGGTTAAAATCACCTGTGATGGCCATGATTGCATCCGGGTGCTTCTCCAGTAATGGGGCCGCAGTGGAGCTGATGACGTCACAGGCCACCGCTGCGTCAGCTGATGGAGGGACGTAGACAATAACAATTAAAGTGCACTTCATTTCTCGCGGCATATAATAAGGTCTCATACTAACAGCCAGCAGTTCAATGTCCGGGCTGCAGCACTTTTCCTTCACATAAATGCATCTAGGATGACACCATCGTTCATTAACAAGAAGTGCCACTCCTCCTCCTCTCTTTTTCCTGCTGCTTTTCACGTCTCTGTCCCCCCGTATAGTCTTGAAGCCAGGTATCGCTACGTTTACATCCAGGATCTGTGAGTGTAACCACGTCTCCGTAAAACACATGAAACTACACTCACGATACTCCTTTTGTGTCCTGACCAGCACTGTAAGCTCATCTGTTTTATTTCCCAGCGATCGTACGTTCCCGATGATGACCATCGGTACAGCCAGCTTATGCTTCCTCCTCCACCTCCTCCTCACCTTCGCTCCAGCCCTTCGTCCGCGGTGTCTCCTCTTCAGCTCATCTGGGATGAGGGGCTTCACTGCCAGCCGCAGTGCTCCAGACGCTGGCCTCCTCAGCGCAATCAGCTGTTCACGTGTGTAAACAATGCGTCTGCCCCCACCTCTGTTGATCTCCATTGCCCGAGGAAGAGAAAAGAAAAGAAAGCTAGAGAAAGACCGGCTAAAATAGAGAAAAAAGTTGGTCCAGTCTTAGTCCAAGTATTCCTACAGAGCCCTGGTTAATAAGAGACACACTATATACAGGTATAAACAGATAGAAACACAAAGACACGAGAGAGTTGCTGCTGGTACGGCCGCCCTGCCTCCGGCGCCATTTAAAAAAAAAAAAAAAACGCATGAAGACAACATATAAGATAAGATGGCGCTCACCGTTGGTGAACGTCTTTGCTCATTCCGCTCCCGAATGCCGACTTTTCTCCTTTTTTGCATAGTTGTTCTTTCTACAGTGCATGGAGGTCATGCACTGCTAACGTGTGACCGACAAACACTACGGGAGATCGTCAAGTCAAGCAGCCACATGGAGTTTACTGGCTTTATACCACCCGACCTGCAATGCATCATCCGCCCCAGCGGTGACCATCAGCACCCCCAGGAAGGCTCTGAAGCACCTAGCCCGCATGAGCATGCTGACCCGAAGAAAGCACGTTGAAGGCGCCGAAGGCGAGGCAAGAGAGGAGGGCTACATGCTAGGCTAAAGGCTCGCTCCAGCCAGACACCGCTACCCAGTCTCTTAATTGCAAACATTCGGTCTTTGGAAAATAAGCTAGACGAACTGAGAGCAAGGATTGAAGACCAGCGGGAGACAAGAGAGTGTTGTGCCCTAATATTCTGTGAAACTCCCGGAGAATGCTATTCAGCTCCAGACCCACTTAACACACCAGGCAGACAGAACAGGAGACTCTCGTAAGACGAGGGGTGGGGGTGTGTCTGTGTTTATAAACCACTCATGGTGTGGAGATGTACAGACCGTTTACAAGCACTGCTCACCCGACGTGGAGTTTTTACTGCTGAAATGCTGTCCCTATTATTTACCGAGGGAATTTACCGCTGTGTTTTTGGCCGCTGTATACATCTGTCCACAGAGCAACTACACAGTAGCGCTAAACAAACTCCACAATGTCATCAGCGCAGTAGAGACGAAACATCCTGATGCTGTTTTTATTGTTGCTGGCGACTTTAGCCAGTGCAATTTATGGACCGTACTCCCCAAATATTACCAGCATGTGGACATACCCACCCGCGATAAAAGCACATTGAATCATGTTTATTCCAACATACGTGGCGCCTACAGAGCGGCACTCTGCCTTCACTTCGGACAGTCAGATCACATCTTACTCTTTATGTACCCAGCCTACAGACAAAAGCTGAAACAAACAAACCCAGTTATTAAGCAAATTAAGCACTGAACTCCAGAGTCTGAGAACATCCTGCAAGACTGTTTTGCCTGCACAGACTGGGATGTGTTTAAAGCTGCAGCCACTCAAGAGGACTCTTCTGTTAACATACAGGACTACGCTGAATATGTGACTGCGTACATCAGCACGTGCGTTGATTCCATTGTACCCACCATACAGGTCAGGAAGTTCCCCAACCAGAAGCCCTGGATCAACAGTCAGGTACATCAGATGCTACGTGCTCGCTCTCATGCATTCAAATCAGGCTGTGAGGCCAAGTACAAAGCTGCAAAGTATCGACTGAGGAAGGCTATAACAATAGCCAAGAGGCAGTACAGAGAAAAGCTAGACAGCCTCTACTCCACTCCTGATCCAGGGCGCATGTGGCAAGGCCTGCAAAACATCACAGACTACAAGAAGACCAACAGCAGCACCGCTAGCCCTACAGACAGCCTGCCAGACGATCTCAACATCTTTTACACCCACTTCGAGACCACACACTCACGCACCCCCCTCCCGACCCACTAAAGGCCCTTTTCCACTAGCCCCGCTTAGCCCAACACGTTACGCCTCAGCCCGCGTTTGTAGCTTTTTCCACTAGCCCCAGCACCGATTAGCAGGCGCTATTTTTGTGCCTGATCGAGGGCAGGGTACAACCGTGCTGAGTCGTGCCGAGATGCGACGTCAACAGACCGGTCGCCGCTGATTGGTCAGGTCGTAACACCATGAAAGCGACCGTCTTCTGATGAATCTACACGACCGCCATTTGCAATATTTCACGGACTAACTCGGTCACGGAGTAAATACGATATTAATACAGACAGCGTTGTAGGTTTTGCGGAAATCTACACCATGGTCCAACGAAGAGGTGCGGAGTTTTCTCTGCTTGGTGGCAGATCCACAGTGAGAGGAGCGACCCTCACGATACAGATGCAGCCCAGCATAGAACCGGACTACGGACAAGCTGAAGACGAACGTGAGAGAACCATCGATGGTGAGTGATTTGTAATAATGTGCATCTGTTCGCTTATTTATCCTGTTGATGGTAAGCTCACTTTTTTTGAGCCATGCAGCGTCATCCTGTGCTGGCTAACGAGTGTTAGCTAGTAGCTAGCTAGCTAGCTAGTAGCCAACTGCTGATTCGCGCTTGTTTTCTCCTAAGTATTCGCTTGTGAGAGCAAAATGATGAAATATGTTAATCCTGGTTAAAGTCCTGGTTTGTGTACGTATTGCACTTTGGTGCTGCACATTAAATTGTGTGCAATTTAATGCTAGAATGTATTTCCACATGCCAGGGTTTAGCCTCCCTCAGTGTTTATATTGTGGATACAGGTCAAGTGGACCACAGGAGCCGAAATCTCGACATATTAAAAGTGCTCTTTCAAACCAGTGATTTATAAAGTCATTCATATAATCTTCTAAAGCATCAGAATAGACCCACACACCTATTCTGTGGATTTTCCATAAAAGGTGTTGGAACAGTGTTGTGCTGTTCCACCATAAATCCCTGGATTGATAATGTACTTGTACCTGTACAGAGTGGATCCTGCGATGCTTGTCAGGGAAACGAAGCATTTTTGTCACATCCCACCACTGACTTTCACAGGTCTATTTCCCTAACACAGGTACATCTCCAAAAATTAGAATGTCATGAAAAAATTCAATATTTTTTGTCACTCATTTCAGAAAGAGAAATCCATATATTATATACTGTAGATTCATTACACAGACAGTGATATATTTCAAGCGTTTATTTATTTTAATTTGGATGATTATGGCTTACAGCCCCTGAAAACCCCAAATTCAATTTGGCAAAAAATTAGAATATTACATAAAATTAACTTTAAAAAATAGTTTTTAAATATAAATGTTGGCCGCTGAGGTGTTGGTTAATATTTTTTTTTTTTCAGTTCCGGTTCCGCCGGACCGGCGGCGCCACACGAGTTGGCTGCTTTTTGCAACTGCCTTTTTTTTTTTTATTTTATTTTTTTTTATCTTCCTTCTTCTTTCTACACCTTTCACTCTATATATATATCACGGACACACGGATCACCCCAAAGGTCTCCCGAGTCGGCAGACGGAGCCTCTGTTTACAGCAGGAGACGATACAGCAGGGAAGAGCTAGCTAGCACTTGACCGCCACCCGGTGCTAGCGGAGAAACTCGACATGCCGAGGAACTGTAGCGAAAACGACGCAGGTGCCGGGTTGGAGTTTAGGCGGCGTGCAAGAAATATAAGACAGAATAATAAAGAGCGATGGCAAGAACCAAGCAGACCGCCCATAAATCTACTGGAGGAAAAAGCCCCCCAGGAAGCAGCTAGCCACCAAGGCTGCTCGGAAAAAGCGCTCCGGCCACCAGTGGAGTGAAGAAGCCTCACCGTTACAGGCCCGGTACCGTGGCTCTGAGAGAGATCCGTCGCTACCAGAAATCCACGGAGCTGCTCATCCGTAAGCTGCCCTTCCAGCGCCTGGTGAGGGAGATTGCTCGGGACTTCGAGACCGACCTGCGCTTCCAGAGCTCCGCCGTCATGGCTCTGCAGCAGGCCAGTGAGGCCTACCTGGTGGGTCTCTTCGTGGACACCAACCTGTGTGCCATCCACACCAAGAGGGTCACCATCATGCCCAAAGACATCCAGCTGGCCCGCCGCATCCGCGGAGAGAGAGCTTAGACTTTCTGCTGCACATTCACCAACCACAATGCTCCGCACTGTGTGTTTATATATATATATATTTATAGTAATATGTGCATATGTATACTAGCTGTTCTTGTTTTTTCTTGCCTTCTGATTGTTGCTCTGAGTGTTGCTTTCCCTGTCCTGTTGCAATCCTGGAATTTCACCATTGTGGGACTAATAAAGGCTTATCTTATATGGGCTGTAGCCGTAATCATCAATATTAAAATAAACACTTGCAATATATCACTGTCCCTGTAAAGAATCTATATATGGGTTTCACTTTCTGAAATGAGTGACAAAAATATTGAATTTTTTCATGATATTCTAATTTTTGAGATGTGCCTGTATAAGTGTTGAACTTGCTTGAACCTAACCACCATCCATTCCTGTCGTTCGTCTAGGCAAGAGGAAAGCAGCCTCCCCACAACGGACCTCGCCACTGTGGAAAGTACTGGAATCCTTTGCTTTTATAGGTAAAGTGTCAAAACCGAAGTAGCACAATTTCCACTTAATATAAAAGGGACTGAACTGAGATTTGATTGTGTGAATATTAATTACAGATTAATTGAAAATGACTGGCACATCAACTGTAAAATAAACCGCTTGTTAATGTATTTATTTTTTTGTCAGATCACTTGTGTGATCCTTTGTGAGTTATGTTCATAACTGTATGTTTTGGCGAATGTGAGTTGTTCAGTCGTCAATATAATTTACTTTATATGTGTAGTTTATAGTCTATCATTAATAAACTCATGCAGTAACAGGACACATTACAAATATTTGAGAGCCATTGTAGTGCTTCCTTTTATATTTTAGCAATACAAGTACAAAACACTGCCCACACATGAAGCCAGGGCAAGAAGAGACACTTTTACAGACAAGACAAACTTTTATTGATTAAAAACTCCATATTTTGACTGAGCGACTCCATACTCGGTGATGCACACCTTCAGTTAAAGTACTAGATTCCATTCAAGTGAATGTATTAATTCATTCTGATTGCTGAGGCCACAGTAAAAACAGATGATTTTAAATGTAACCCAGCCCTTGTAAAATCTACTGAAGCGCAGCTACATGAAAATTGTGGTTAAATACAACAACCAAGTACTTTACTGTCACATTCAAATTGTAATCGCTCCTGTTTTGTTTTTCTTTTGAATTCTTGGATGAAATATGGTGGGCAATATAAGCTGCAGCTTCAGCCATCACCCATTTCAGATAACCTGTGTTGAACTGTATAATCAGAGGAGTTATTGATTAATTTGACCTTGTTAGATTTTTTCCCCTTTGTTATATTATTCTATTTTCTTTTAATGTTTACTTTTAATCTATCCGAAATAAAGATTCATTCATTCATTCACATTCCACCACTGGCTTTTAGCAACAAGTGTATTTCCCAAATATGTTTTAAACTTGCTTTAATTAACCACCACCCATTTGTCTTTTGTCTAGGCAAGAGGGAAACTGTCCACCCCAACTGGACCTTGCCTCACTATTTACAGAGATGCAGGCTGAAGATCTGCTGAACCAGGACCAGTACGAGAGGCCGATCCAGTTGCTTCTCAGTGAGGCAGCATGGCTGGCGTGTGTGACCCATTCCAGTTTCTTTTTTTTTTTTTTTTACAATTTGAATTTTGCACATTCTGAATAATCTGGAATTTGCTGATGATTGTAATAAACAATATAGTGACTTATGTGTTTGCATCATGATTTTCTATTTTGTCTGTTAAGGCACTGGTGGCAAAAGAGTAAACTGTACAAAGGATTTATCGGTGACCTTGAAAATAATGGCTCACTTTTAAGAACAAAGTAACCAAAACAATTATTTTATTAACTGAAGACTGTATTGTTGGATGTGCCACCGCAGAAGCCCCTGCATAGTTTAGTGACAGTACAGAATTCTGGGTCATATTAGCATCTGCTCTTCATCATAATGGGTTTGGGTGGGGGTGTCTAATCATGTGCCATGGAGGGCCAAGACCCTGCAGGCTTTACCTCCAAACAGTGTCTTCAACAGCAGATTCCACTGAACTTCTTCCACTGACTGCTGATCAGTGAGAACACCTGCTGAAGAGACTGGGTAGAAGAGAGAACCTGCAGGGTCTTGGCCCCCCATGACACATGATTGGAAGCCACCGGATTAGTGTTTAACCCCTTGCACTCCGGTTAATTTCCCTAAAAACGCCAAAAAATAATGTGCCCAAAGTAAATCGAAAGCTGTTCTTCAACCCTTTGCAGCATCTTCATGGGGTTGGTCTCATTTAAAAGAAAACCCTTTGAATTGTTTGGCAAAACAGTCATAATCTCTCTAAGTGCTCCGGCCACTGAGTTACAGTCATCTAAACATACTGAACTTTAAGAAAATAAATTTGGCCTTGGTGTTTTTTTGGATACAAATGCTTGCAAATAACACACAGCTTCAGATCCGGGCTAGAAAATGCAACAGAAATGTAGAACCAAGTGTTATCCAGCTGAGGTCCAAATTTTGTAGCAATACCACAAAAAATGAATATATTACACAGCTTTTTCCTCAGGTAGTTCCCAGGCGTTTTTGAACTGTGCCAAATTGTGCCAAATGGCACAGTTTGGAAAAACGTCTGTAACTTTTGAATGATTGAATATAGAAGCTTCATCTTGGGCTCTAATGAAAGGGGACACTCAGGGCTGTGTGTGTGTGTGTGTGGGGGGGTTGTTCCCCCGCCCCCCGCTACAGAGGACGGACATCGGCCATCGCTACATGACGGAATAGTCATGTGGCGAACGCGGCGCAGTCACCACGGCTTTCCCCCTCCCCTCACTACAGAAGAGTAGCAGGGGGGCGGGGGCATTCACGGTCCGGACGCGGCGCACGAACTTCAGACTTCGTGCGCCACACAGTTGTAATTTACCGATCGGTCAAAAGTCATTTTTGATTACAATTTTCAGGGATAAAGAATAATTTAGCTTATAACACCTTACCTCTTCACAGCAGCAGTGTCCTGGTGAACTTCTCTTCCTCATTGTCAGACAAACGCAACACTGATCCCTTGTTACGGACTCGTGGTTCTGGTCTCGGTGACCCGGTCAAAACATAATTCCATTATTGCGGTTTTGCGTTTCCATGATTGCGGTTTTGGCGAATGATTTACGACCTTCGTCGTCGGCCTCCGTCGGTCTATGATGACCATGGAAGAGAATCCTAAACGTCTATTCTGCTCGAATAAAAAAAAAAGAAAAAAAGCACCGCCTGTGACTGAAGAGGCCGATACGCGAATGGCTGTCCCTGTCACACAGGTAGCACTTGTGGGTGGTCTCCGTGCTACGGGTCTGTGACGGTTCTTCCTGCAGGTCCTTTTTTTCATCTGCTGCAGCAGTCTGTCTTCACCCAGCCTTACTAACTACTACTAACTAACTAACCTGCACTTATATAGCGCTTTTCTAGTCACAAAGACCACTCAAAGCGCTTTCATTAATACTAACCCTCTATTCTAAGGGCCTATAGGAAACAGATATCTAGGGACAATTTAGAACAGCCAATTAACCTAACATGCATGTTTTTGGCATGTGGGAGGAAACCGGAGAAATCCCGGAGTAAACCCACGCAACACGGGGAGAACATGCAAACTCCACACAGATCACTGTTGGTCGGGGGCTGGGATCGAACCCACGATCCCCACAATCCCCCGGCCAAGGGTAAACTGTGCTGCCGCAGTGCTAACCACTGCGCCACCGTGCAGCTTACAAAAAAACAGCTCGCGAACTTCTGCGCTTCAACCTGCTCGCTGCATTCACAGCGTTGGTAGGCGGGCCCTTCTTACTAGGTTTTCACTCATTGGTTCTTCAAGGTTTCAGAAACCCAATTCAAGGCTCTTATTAGTCGAATGAGAGGTCAATCATATCTGATCTGTTCGCGGCTGTGTCTGTAGTGGAAGAACTTTTTTTTTTTCCTCAGTGCACGCTTGGAGGCAGCGCCCTCGTGTGTCCTAGAGCGCACGAGGGCACACGAGAGCGCCCTCGTGCGCTCTGGGACGCAGAGACGTGCCCGTCCGCGGTACACCGGAGTGCAAGAGGTTAATGGGATTTAACATTTTAACACAAACTGCTTTATGGTTCATAATTCTGTTGACAGACTTACACCAAACCAAAAGTGATTTCTCAAACTGCTGGATTGTTCTTAGACAGCTTTTCCAGTCTGTCAGTATTAAATTTATGTCACATGGTGGTAACCTTCACATATAAAAAAAGAGACATCTGCAAAAGCTTCAGACGTTTATTGTCAGTGCAATTCCCAGTGCAATACTACATGAATGCATGTATAGTACATTGTTGATGCAGAGAATATATATTTCTACAGTACATGTATCTAGTAAATCAAGTATTTTGCATGTAACCTTGTGACTGCATTATTTTAATTGCCTTTAATCCTAGATCAAGTTTGTTTTGGCCTAAAATGCATCATAACTGTCAAATATATCTTATTATACTGTACCTAACTCAGTACTGTTTACTTTTTGAATATATATTTTGTGGCTAATATAGTTATTAACCTGGCGATCAAGTTGTGTCCGCTGATCATTTTTTGCTGTGACACCACCTCAGACTCAGTGCTGCTGCAGCAGGTACATCCATGATGTCTCAACAGTCTCTCCATGATTTTCACGCAGATCAGAGCAATTTTTTGCACAGGAAATAAACGTTTCTACAGACATTCTTAAGCTCTACAACCACTGATCGTTGGTGAAACTGGGGTGACATCAGTGACAGGCTGTGCTGACATCAGTGACAGGCTGTGTTGAACGCCCAGACCGACCGTTTGAAGCGGTAATTTCCCCACAACAGAGCCATCTGAAACACACACACACACACACACACAGCGTACATATTTTAGTACCTAACAGCGCATCATTTGCGCATCGGCCTGTTCAGCCACAGGCGGTGCTGTTCCAGCAGAGTAGACGTTTAGGATTCTCTTCCATGGTCATCATAGACAGACAGAGGCCGACAAACAGCGCTAACTTGCAGACATTACAGTGTAGTACGACGTACTTATAGCAAACTAGCATTAGCAACCATTAGCTTACTGTCATATATGACTTAGTTTGTATCCTCCCGTCTTCGGCTCTCCCAGAAGTTGCAGAATTATTCCAGAGTGTTTCGTCTTGCTGCCTGTACCCTTGTCTGGCGGTCCTTTTTGGCATTTACGGTGAAAAAAGCCACAGACCGAGGAGTTGCCTTGTACAGCCGCCATGATGCATGTGTTATGTTTTGCTTGGGTCGCGTGTTTTACGTCACGGGAGTGTGGCGCCGCCTTGCTGTAAAAAAAATCCCGCCCACCCCAGCTTAACCCCGTTTTACCCGGCTGCTATGGAGACAGAACCGAGGCCGAACCGTGTCGTTGCGAATCGAGACGTGGCGAGGTGAGCTGGGCTAGTGGAAAAGTGCCTTTAAGAGTCTCACCAGACCAGGTAAACAAAGCACTAAGGAATATTAACCCCCGCAAGGCAGCAGGACCAGACAACATCCCTGGGCGGGCACTCAGAGCATGCGCTGCAGAGCTGACTGATGTTCTCACAGCAATCTTCAACCTCTCCCTCAACCAGAACATAGTCCCCTCCTGCTTCAAAACAACCATCATCCCCCTCCCCAAAACGAGCCCGCCAACCTGTCTGAATGATTACAGACCAGTAGCACTCACTCCAATTATCATGAAGTGCTTTGAGAGAGTGGTGCTGCCTCTCATTCAGGACAGCATACCGGGCACCCTGGACCCCCTGCAGTACGCCTACTGGCCCAACAGGTCCACCTCAGATGCCATTGCCGTAGCACTCCATTATTCTCTCTCCCACCTGGAAGATAAAGACTCCTACATTAGGATGCTCTTTGTCAACTACAGCTCCGCCTTCAAAACGGTCATCCCCCACAAACTCACCGACAAACTGTCTTCACTTGGCCTGCACCCCACCCTCTGTGACTGGCTACTGAACTTTCTAACTGGCAGGCCCCAGTCTGTCAGGATGGGTAACAGGACCTCAGCCAGCATCATCACAAACGCAGGTGTCCCCCAGGGTTATGTTTTCAGCCCCATCCTCTACAGCCTCTTCACCCATGACTGTGTTGCCTCCCACAAAGACAACATCATCCTAAAGTTTGCGGATGACACAGCAGTGATAGGATGCATCACTGGTGATGATGAAGCATCCCACAGGAGGGAGATGGCCAACCTGGTGTCATGGTGTGAGGACAACAACCTCACCCTCAACACAGACAAGACAAAGGAAATGATAGTGGACATGAGGAAAGGGAGGAGGAGACCCCATCGGCCACTGTTCATCTGGAAGCTTGAGGTGGAGAGGGTGAGCAGCTTTAAATACCTGGGCATCCACATCAGCGAGGACCTTAAGTGGACACACAGTACCACAGAGCTGGTCAAGAGAGCTCAACAGCGACTGTACTTTCTGAGGAGGCTGAAGAAGTTTGGCATGTCTTCCAGAATCCTCAACAATTTCTACAGCTGCATCATCGAGAGCATCCTGACCAACGGCATCACTGCATGGTACAGAAACACCACTGCCCTGGAACGCAAATGCCTGCAGAGAGTGGTGAAAACAGCGGAAAAGATCAGGACTCCACTCCCCTCTCTGCAGAGCATCTACCACCGCAAAGTCCAAAAGAGAGCTGTTGCCATCCTCCGGGACCCCACCCACCCCCAACACAGACTGTTCGCACTTCTACCCTCAAGCCGGAGGTACAGAAGTGTGAAATGCCAGACAACCAGACTGAAAAACTCCTTCTTTCCCACTGCCATCAGACTCATGAACAGACAACAACTCCCAAAACTCTGTAACACAGCTTTGCATATAGGAACTCACACACTGGCTGCTGAATTTGCACACTGCTCACCTGTACAGTAGATATAGTATCACCTGTCTGATGTCCATATCATTTCTGCTGCTACTTATCAATAATTTGTAGTTATACACTGCTTGTTGCACAATGCTCATTTGCACACTGTACATAAGTCTATGCCATCTCAGGTTACATCAGGTTGCACAATGCTCATTTGCACACTGTACATACAGTAAGTCTATGCCATTTCACGTTCACATCATCTCTGATATCAATATACCACTATCACTTTAGTCATCCGGTAACTTTCATTTTCATTCCTCTACTGCCTAACTGTGTGTTGGTGTATGTGTCTTAGCATCCATCAGTACTAGGATTGAGTTACTGTGTTAGTGTGTCATGACCCATTAGAACTGTTGTTTCTGTACCTTTAACTTCAATTCAATTCAACTTTATTTACACTACCGTTCAAAAGTTTGGGGTCACTTAGAAATTTCCTTATTTTTGAAAGAAAAGCACTTTTTTCAATGAAGATAACTTTAAACTAATCAGAAATACACTCTATACATTGCTAATGTGGTAAATGACTATTATAGCTGCAAATGTCTGGTTTTTGGTGCAATATCTACATAGGTGTATAGAGGCCCATTTCCAGCAACTATCACTCCAGTGTTCTAATGGTACAATGTGTTTGCTCATTGCGTCAGAAGGCTAATGGATTATTAGAAAACCCTTGTGCAATCATGTTAGGTCTGCAATGCCGTAATTGCTGCAAATGGAGGATTCTTTGACAAAAGCAAAGTTTGAAGGAAAAAAATTATTTCAAATACAAATCATTATTTCTAACCTTGTCAATGTCTTGACTATATTTTCTATTCATTTTACAACTCATGGTGGTAAATAAAAATGTGACTTTTCATGGAAAACACAAAAATTTTCTGGGTGACCCCAAACTTTTGAACGGTAGTGTATATAGCGCCATTTCACAACAACAGTCATCTCATAGCACTATCAACTGTAGGGGGGAACCCCCACAGTTGCAGAAAGACCCCAGCAATCAGGTGATCCCCTGTGAGCAAGCACTTGGCGACGGTGGAGAGGAAAAACTCCCTTTTAACAGGAAGAAACCTCCAGCAGAACCAGGCTCAGGGAGGGGCAGTCATCTGCTGCGACTGGCTGGGGGGTGAGGGGACAGAGAAGATGAAAAGAACAGACATGTAGAGAGCAAACAGCACGATGGGGACTCAATCTATGGGAGAGAACAAACAAATGTTAATGACCAGCAAAAAAAAAATATTTCATAGAGAGTGAGGAAAGGAGTGAGGCCCAGTGCATTACTGGAGGTCCCCCGGCTGACTAAACCTATTAGCAGCATAACTAAGGGAGGGTTCAGAAACACATGATCCCTCCCTAATTATAGGCTATATCAAAAAGGTAGGTTTTAACCCTAATCTTAAAAACAGAGATCGAGTCTGACTCCCGAATCCAGATTGGCAGCTGATTCCACAGGAGAGGCGCTTGATAACTGAAGGCTCTGCCTCCCATTGTACTTTTGGAGATTCTAGGTATTACAAGTAGTCCTGCATTTTGGGAGCGTAGTGCTCTGTTAGGATAATACGGTAGTATCAGATCTTTTAAATAAAAAGGAGCCTGATTGTTTAGAGCTTTGTAAGTAAGAAGAAGGATTTTAAACTTAATTCTAAACTCTATGGGAAGCCAATGAAGGGAGGCCAGAACCGGAGAGATATGATCTCTCTTTCTAGTACCTGTTAAAACTCTTGCTGCAGCATTTTGGATCAGCTGAAGACTTTTTAAAGATGTTTTAGGACAACCTGATAATAAAGAATTACAATAATCTAATCTCGAGCCCCTCGAACTTGGCATTCGTTCAGACAGCAAAGTAAGAATTTCATTGCTCAGGAAATGTAGCATTTCTTAACTGTGCACATGATAATAAAGCCTTTGAATCTTGAATCTTTGAATCTTGAATCATATTAGGATGTGACCTGTTCTATCAGCTGGGCTTCACTGAACATCCACAACAGCAACAGACTGTTTGACCAACGATGACGAATGGGACGCAACACACCCAGACGATGACGACAAGGATACGGCCATCCCGTGCTCACAGGAGGAGCACCGCCCGGAAGAGGGGAGGTGACCGCACTCGCCTCAGATTCTCACACAGCATAAGCCTCAGGGAGCCACTGCAGAGCTGCAGGAGAGGGAGCCCACGATCATCAGGAACCCCGGGACATGACAACCTGGCGCAGGTTATACCAACGGCCAAATTCATGCCCGGTACCAGCCTCCAGGAGCCACCACTGAGCTGCAGGATGAAGAGCCAGCGACCCAACAAAACTCAGTAGAGCCACCGGACACCGTCCAAATCCACAACTTACATCAGCGCCCAGGAGCTGCCACTGAGCTGCAGGATGAAGAGTCCATGACCCAACAGGACGCAGCAGAACCACCACAACTTGGTGGATGCCCTACAGCAGACATGAGAGCCACACCATCACAACCATGATGCCAAATGCAGCCGAACAGAGTGCCACTCGCAGTGATGGACTGGGTCCAGGTCTGCAGAACCCAACAACCGGACCCGCAGTTGGTCTCAACACCATCTCCACCACTACTGGCACCCATCAAGATTACCGCGCAGCTGGGGCCAGCAACCTTCCAGCTGGCAGATGGCTCGATGTGGCACGCCAACCGTCTTCGCCGAGTACAAGCAGCTGCCCCAGATGACACGGTTACAAGGCAGTCGACTCGCACGGGGTAGGACCCGGACTGCGGTTTTGAAGAAGACAATCCTGGTCCACGGGCCTCCACACCTCCAGGGGCGCGTCCACCATGGCCTCACCACAAGGTCCCTCCAACTGAACTGCCTTCCTCAATAAAAAAAGGAGGACTGTTTAGCTAGGGGTGCAGCTGCCAGCGAATAGTGACACAATAAACCACTCAGCCGTGCTGGGCCATGCGGTAGTCTACCCGCTGACCCTAGCTAGTTTGGGGTTTTCACTGTATCAATTTGGGGAGGGTCAATTCGGCTATATGTGTTGTTCTAAATTTTCCAAGGCGGGGGGATGAATGTAGTGTGTTGAAACCACAAGTTTGGTTAGAGTCGTCGTGATGACACGGCCGCTCGGTGACATCATCACGCTGAACATGTAAGTGTAAGGGACAGCCGTTTTACAGTCTCTTTTTCAGCTCTCTCTGGCCCGGCGTCTTGACCACCTATATTTTGTACCACCATAATTAGGCTTCTGTAATAAAGTTCGTGTTCCCAGCAAACTTTACTCTCTGTTGGTCCTTCCACGTTTTCCAAACATCACAGCGATTACATACTGACTCAATGCAAACACACGAATGGACGTGAATTAGCTGTCTGAGGGCGTTGCAGATGGGCGGAGTTCTCTTTCTAACTTCGGCAGCTGTGTTCAACCTGCTGTGGAAATCTCCAGAACACCGTCATGGTTTACATTATCAGATGGGGCTGTCACCTGAAAACATTGTCCCTGCCTCCAAAACTCACCTGGATGTTAATTGTTTACACTGCTAGCCTACTAGCCCTTTAGCATGTCATGGTAACATGGGTAAATAACGTGACTTCCGGTTATGGCGGCCACGTAGAAGGACACGTATCACTCTACTCTGCTCCTAGAGAAAAAAAATCGGCAAATAACTCTCTCATTTGGAACAGAACCTATCCCAGCGTTTGGGCAAGGATATGCCGATGAAACCTAAGGCTGGAAAATCAGGTGGAGGAAAAATTGAACCACTGAAACAGTCCAAATTAACGGACTTTCACGTCCGTGACGCAGCAGATAAAGCTCCAGATATGGCGGAGGAAGCTAGCAGCGGTGCGGTGACTGCGGGCGACGGCACAGGTGCAGTGCTCGCTGCCATTAGTTCAATGAGAGCAGACTTTTCCGCTAAATTTGATGGGATTATGGCAGCGTTGGAAGGAATGAGAAAAGAATTGGGTGACTGTGTGGAACAAGTGGCACAGGTGGAGCTTCGAGTTTCCAGTGCTGAAGACGACATCGCCAGCCTTCAATTAAAGGTGCGCATATTGGGGAAAAAAAATAAATGTCTGGAAGATAATGTCCTGGACTTGGATTCCAGGTCGAGACGGAACAACCTGAGGCTGGTGGGTCTACCGGAGGGAACCGAGGGTCGGGACCCATGTTCCTGAACAACGCGGAGCTGCAATCATCAGTTGTTTTAGAAAGCGCGCACCGAATTGGACCACAGAGAGATAATACATCAGCACCGAGGACGTTAATTATGAAGTTCCTTAGCTACAGAGACAGGATGAAGATCATCGACGCGACGCGAGCCAAAGGAGAAATTAAATACCAGGATCAACAGGTGTGGTTTTACCCAGATTTGGCCACAGGAATTCAACAGTTGAGGAAGCAGTTTGACCCCGTCCATAAAGAGCTGCGCAACTTTGGGATTCATCATGGAGTAATTCACCCTGCAAGACTGTTGGTCACGTATGGGGGCGGAACACACATCTTCAAGACCCCTGAGGAGGCGCAGGAGTTCATCGGGAAGATCCAAGCAGAGACTGGTGGGAGCTAAGCATGAACAAAATATAAGGTAGAATATTTAAGCATTTGCACAGGCATCTAACTGATTTGAAGCATATAGCAAGTTTACAAAATATAGATTGTATTACATATTAAAAAAAAAAACCTATGATGTACAAAGTTGCTATAAAATTTTGGAGTTAAGTTGGAAAACTACAGAAGAGAGTTAATGTTACGTCATTTAATGCAGTAGAGTTGGGGTGATTGGGAGGATGAAGAAGGAGTGGCTTTGGCTGGTCCTCGTGGGTGTGGAGCGGTCGATGGCTATATCGGGAGACGGAGTTTTTTTTTGATTTTGGGGGGGGATCACCACAAATGTGGGAAGGGGGAATTTGTTTGTGTGTAGTTTGTAGGATGAATGTTCAACCACTCATGTTTTTGCTTCTCTGTATGAGCATGTTTATATTGCCAGGTAATCCCAAACTCCCTATTGATCATAGACCAAAGCGTTAATTTAACTTCATGGAATTGCAGAGGTCTACAAAATTGAAAAAAACTTAAACAAGTTATGAATAAAATAAAAGACATAGGTTCAAAAATTGTGTTTTTACAAGAAACTCATCTAATAGAGGAAGATGTAAAAAGAATTAGGAGTAGATGGCAAGGAAGTGTATTCACCTCATCATTTTCATCCCGAGCCAGGGGAGTTATGACTCTCATACATAAATCAGTCCCATTTCAAGTGAAAAATGTAATTGGAGACAAATTTGGAAGATATCTAATTATTCAAGGATCTTTGCTATTAGAAAATATAAATCTGGTGAACTTATACGGCCCCAATATAGATGATCAAAAGTTCTATGCTAATTTATTTCTTATCTTATCATCACTTACAGGGCAACATATAATAGCAGGGGATTTTAATTGTACATTGAACCCCGATATAGATAGATCAACAGGACTGGACTGTACGCACAATGGATGCAGGATGATCATTAAGCATTTTATGAAAGAATTGAGATTGCTAGATATATGGAGAGAAATGAAACCACAAGTTAAAGCCTACTCTTGTTATTCTAATACCTATAAGACATTCTCACGTATTGACTATTTTTTGATCTCCACAGAATTAAGGTCCAAGATTCAAAACTGCTTTTATGATAATATTGTGATCTCTGATCATGCACCCTGTTGTCTCATATATGTAGATAAGAAATTGACAAAGGAACCAGGTAGGTGGCAATTTCAGCATAAATGGCTTCAGGATGAGGAATTTGTTAAGTACATAGAAAAACAGATAGATGAGTTCTTTGATATCAATACTACACAAACATCAGCATGTATAAAGTGGGAGGCTTTCAAAGCTTTTATTAGGGGACATATTATTAGTTATACAGGTTCAAAATCTAAGAAGACTTGAGAGGAGAGAGTCCAATTGGAACATAAACTAAAAATTCTTCAAGAAAAAGTGTATGCAGGAAGTGACCCAAAGTTAGAGAATGAATTACTGATTCTGAGAGCTGAATATGACAAAAAATCAGCGAATAGAGCTGCCTCGAGTCTTCTAAGATTGAAGCAATCTTTTTATGAACAAGGTGAAAAATCAGGAAAATTATTGGCATGGTAGATTAAACAATTAGAATTTAAAACACCAATCACCAGTATTATAAGTAACGGACAGGTAGTTGTAGATCCTTTAGAAATTAATAGAGCCTTTAGAGATTACTATGAAAAATTATATGATACAAAAAATGAAACTGACTTAACAAAACTAAAAGGGTTTTTGGATGGACTACCTATACCGTGTATTCCAAATGAAAACAGGGAGATACTGGAGTCTAAAATTAGTCAAGAAGAAGTTGGGCTAGCCATTGATAATATGAAATCAGGAAAAAGTGCAGGACCAGATGGTCTTCCAGTTGACTTTATAAAAAATTTAATAATAAATTAATAAAACCTTTTTTGGAAATGGTTTTAGAAGCATTTCAAAATAGTAATTTACCACCATACATGAATAATGCCTTAATTATACTGTTGCCAAAACCAGGTAAACCCTCTAATAAATGTGAAAATATGAGACCAATAAGTCTATTAAATGCTGACCTTAAGATAATCTGCAAAATTTTAGCAAGACGAATACAAGAAATATTACCAAATATTATTAACCGAGATCAGAATGGCTTTATAAAGGGAAGACAAGGCTTCCATAATGTAAGAAGACTATTCAATATTATTTACTCTAATAAAGAAGCACCGGATACAGCTCTCCTATCATTGGATGCCGAAAAGGCCTTTGATAGGGTCGAATGGCCCTTTCTTTTTGAAGTCTTACAAAGGTTTGGACTTGGAAATAATTTCATAAAATGGGTTCAGATAATATACAATAATGCTACAGCAGAAATCCTAACAAACAGCAATATCTCAAAATCAATAAAGATCAATAGAGGATGTCGACAAGGCTGTCCACTTTCACCTTTATTGTTTACTATGGCAATTGAACCTTTAGCGATGGCAGTACGTTCACATCCACAAATATATGGAATTAAAGTTGGACCAACAGAACATAAAATCTCCCTGTATGCCGATGACATAATTTTGTTTATGTCGAATCTTAAAAAAATCAATCCCGACCTTGTTGAATTTAATAAAGAATTTTGGGGAAATATCAGGATATAAAATAAATAAAACTAAATCTTCAATATTAATGCTAAATGAGACCCAGAGAAATCACCCAGCTTCTGAGGTAAATCAATTCAATGTTGTAAATCAGTTTAAATATTTAGGAATTCAAATTGTGCCTAAGCTAGAATTAGTCGCCAGTGCCAACTATGAAGCCTTAATGACAGACATTAATGAGTTAATTCAGAGATGGATGTCACTACCAATGTCGATGATCGGGAGAATCAATATACTTAAAAGTAATATCTTACCTAAAATACTTTATTTATTTCAATACATTCCTTTGCCACCACCTTCAGATCTATTCTCAAGAATTAAAAAAAAGTTAGTGGAATTTATATGGAACAACAGGAAGGCTAGATTACGTCTGTCCTTACTATATTTACCATTTGATCGTGGAGGTCTGAAATGTCCAAACTTTATGTTCTATTACTGGTCAGCACAACTGAGGTCTATGACATATTATTTTTCATCAAATGATCTCCCTCACTGGACTGAAATGGAATCATACAATTTACCTTTACCTCTTCCCATATTCATATACTCAGACTCGGCAAAAAAATTACAGAAACAAGTTAAAAATCCATTTGTAAAGCATATGATCAAAATATGGTGTGAAATTAAAAAATATTTAAAAGAACCACATTTACTGTCACAATTTAGCCCAATATGGGGTAATCAATATTTTAAACCAGGGAGAGCGGATGCTGTATTTAAAGTATGGAATTTAAAAGGGATTCAAAAGATTCAAGATTTATATCTGTCATGTTCAGATAACATAATGTCTTTTGAAGAGCTGAGGATCAAATTTAATCTTAATAGAACACATTTAAGTATCTTCAGCTTAGGAACTTTATTCGATCAAATCAAAACAATGCTCTCACTCGACCTATTTATTCATCCTTGGAAAAAATTTTGACGAAAGATAGTAAGAGAAAGGGTATTATTTCAGAGTTTTATAATTCATTGACACTATCTTCAAGTGAAAACTCACAGAAAAGATTAAATTATTGGAAAGAAGACCTGCAAATTGAAATTTCAGAGGAACAATGGGAATTGGCTTGTACAGAAGCTCAAACCAAATCAATAAATGTACGTCTTAAATTGATACATTTTAAATGGTTAATGCGGATGTATGTTACACCGGTGGAATTAAATAGATATAACAAAAACATACCAGATATGTGCACAAAATGTATGGAAAGTAAAGGAACCTTATTTCATTGTGTATGGGAATGTAAGAAAATTAGAGTGTTTTGGGAAGAGGTGAGGGTAACAATTGAAAAAATAATTTCAAAACAAATCATATTGAATCCTAAATTGTTTTTGCTGGGTCTGTATCCAGAAAAGCTTAATTTTAATAAAAGTGAAAGAGCATTCATAGACCTCAGTTTGCTTAACGCCAAAAAATGTATTGCACTATTGTGGAAAAAGACTCATAGACCAGTTGCGACTCAGTGGTTAAGACAGATGTTAACAAACCTTCCATTAGAAAGAATAACATACATACTGAAATCAAAGGAAAATGTGTTTGAGAATATATGGAGACCTTTCATTGATTATGTAAAGAATTTAAACATAACTTTTGAAGGAGAAGGTGAATGATGTGCGTGGACCTTGTAAATTCCAAACTGGTGAATGTATAATATGTATACTTATGTAATGGATTGCCTAGACTAAACAGAGGAGCATTGTTGAAGACCTGTTCTTGTTAGTGGTTGTTGGTGGGGTTTTTTGGGGTTTTTTTTAGTATTTTTTTTTATTACTTTAGTGTTAGTGTTTGATTGTTTGTGTTATGTTTGTAAAAAGGTTCAATAAAAATATTGTGGAAAAAAAAAAAAAAAAAAAAACATGGGTAAATAACTCCCACAGTCCGATTCAGCTGCAGAGCCCCTGGTCCATAGTCTCCAGGTGAGTCGCAGTGTCATTTTCAAACTAGTTTACTCTCCAATGTTGATACTTTTACTCCGGTGACAGCAGAATCTCATCCCACACTAGCTAGCGCTATCCCTCAGATGTGAACGTGTGAAATTTGCATGTTCGCCTCTTTCCATTGACTTTGTATGTATTTGCACTGTGTGAAAAAATTTGCTTCGCATTTGGTTTGAACGTACCTTTAAGCAACGCCTTTGGCTCCCTGCCCATCTACATGACAGACACCTAGGCTGTCCAATAAAAGGGCAGCAGGCAGGTATCAAGACTAGCAACATCTACCTTTTAGTGACATTTCCCATTTCTTGATGTACAGGAAAATACCCGAAGACTCAAAATGGCTTCTCGGAGAGTAAAATGACAAAAAGGCTGTGTGACTTTTTGAGAAGTGAGGGACCAATAGACGCATTTCATAAGGTTAAAACCTAGAAGAAAAAAAAAGAAAAAAAAACATGTTTCGGTCAATGACACCTTTAAGCTTATTTCAAACATGCAAGAAAGAAAAAAATGTCAGAAAAAAACTATTTCATATTTGGTAAAGAAGTGAAAAAAGAAAATAAACACAAAAGCATAATTAAGCAATATTACACGAGAAGGAGTATGGTGATACTCTGATGTGGAGAGCATTAAGATAAAATAAGATAAGATAAGCCTTTATTAGTCCCACAATGGGGAAATTCCAGGATTGCAACAGCACAGGGATAGCAACACTCAGAGCTACAATCAGAAGGCAAGAAAAAACAAGAGCAGCGAGTATACATATGTACATATAAACATAAATATATAGACACACGATGCGGAGCATTGCAGCTAGATGGAATAAATATATAGATATATAAACACACAGTGCGGAGCATTGTAGCTAGATGGAATAAATATGTGAATATATAAACACACACACAGTGCGGAGCATTGCAGCTAGATGGAACAAACATGCAAATATATAAACACACAGTGCGGAGCATTGTAGCTAGATGGAACAAACATGTAAATATATAAACACACACACAGTGCGGAGCATTGTAGCTAGATGGAACAAATATGCAAACACAAACACACACAGTGCGGAGCACCGTAGCTAGATGGAATAAATATGTAAGTATATAAACACACACAGTGAGGAGCACTGTAGCTAGATGGAATAAATATGTAAATATATAAACACACAGTGTGGAGCATTGTTGCTAGATGGGATAAATATATAAATATACAAACACACAGTGTGGAGCATTGCAGCTAGATGGAATGAAACAGCATAACCGTCTACTTAGTTATCCTACATGGTATGATTATGTACCCATACATATTGTCACCTTCCGTAGCTACCGGTATTTTCGTAGTTGTATACCAGAGGGGACCATTGTGTAAGTCTATTGCGTCTTTTGCATTCAATACTATTAGGTTGTCACGTCTTTTTGCTATCTCTGCGAGCAGCCCTGCTTAGGTTGTACAGTCTGACAGCCGTTGGTAGGAAGGACCTGCGAAACCTCTCGGTTGTGCACCTAGGATGATGTAGTCTGCTGCTAAATGAGCTCCTTAGTGCATTCAATGTGTCCTGCATAGGGTGGAACTCGGACTCCAGCAGAGATGACAGTTTAGCCACCATCCTTCTCTCTCCCATCTCCTCCACTGGGTCAAGGCGCTGCCCCAGGACAGAGCTAGCTTTCTTGATCAGTTTGTTCAGTCTCTTCCTATCGGCTGCTGTAATGCCACTGCCCCAGCAGACCACTCCAAAAGTGATGGCTGATGCCACCACCGTGTCGTAGAATGTCTTCAGCAGCGCCCCTTGTACACCAAAAGACCTGAGTCTCCTCAGTAGGAACAGCCTGCGCTGTCCCTTCTTGTAGAGTGCATCAGTATTGTGTGACCAGTCTAGTTTATTGTTCAGATGAACACCCAGGTGTTCATCTGGGGATGTCACCATCTAGGATGTCACCATCTCAATGTCTGTTCCCTGGATGTTTACTGGTGCTGTGAGGGGTTGTCCTTGCCTGCGGCAGTCCACCACCAGCTCCTTAGCTTTCCTCGCATTGATCTGGAGGCAGTTCAAATGGCACCAGTCCACAAAGTCCTGGATAAGCCCTCTGTACTCAGCTTCATCTCCGCTGGAGATGAGGCCAACGATCGCAGTCGTCAGAGAACTTCTGTAGA
The DNA here is from genome assembly GCA_020510985.1 of Pholidichthys leucotaenia. Taxonomy (NCBI): domain Eukaryota; kingdom Metazoa; phylum Chordata; class Actinopteri; order Cichliformes; family Pholidichthyidae; genus Pholidichthys; species Pholidichthys leucotaenia. Next base: position 98,572,332 of record CM035843.1, read on the forward strand.
TGGCAGTGTGTTGTGTTGTGTGAGAAGTCCGCAATATAAAGGGTGAACAGGAAGGGAGCCAAAACCGTTCCCTGTGGGGCCCCCGTGCTACCAATGATCGTGTCGGACACACAGTCCCGGGTTCTCACAAACTGTGGCCGGTTTGTGAGGTAGTCCAGGATCCATGATGACAGGTGCTGGTCCACCCCTGCGCACAGCAGCTTGTCCTTCAGGATCATCGGTTGGATGGTGTTGAAAGCACTGGAGAAGTCAAAGAACATGATCCTCACTGTATTCCCGGGCTTCTCCAGGTGGAACAGAGAACGGTGAAGGAGGAAGATCACCGCATCCTCCACCCCAATGCCATGCTGGTAGGCAAACTGGAGTGGATCCATCGCTGGACCCACCAGGGGGTGGAGGTGAGCAAGGAGCAGTCTCTCCAGGGTCTTCATCATGTGGGACGTCAGGGCCACTGGTCTGTAGCTGTTCAGATCTTTGGGGTGGGAAGTCTTTGGTACAGGTACCACACAAGATGTTTTCCACAACTGTGGTACCCTCCCCAGCTTCAGACTCAGGTTGAAGATGTACGCCACAATCCCACACAGCTGGTCTGCACAGGACTTGAGGAGCTTTGCACTGATGCCGTCCAGTCCCGACGCCTTCTTCGCCTTGATCTTCCTCAGCTCCGTCCTCACCTGGGTCTTAGTGAGGGTCAGGTTGGGGGGCTGTGTGTTGGGAGTGGGGGGGGTGATGGTGGAGTGGGGAGTGGGCAGCAGGACTTGATGTCTTCAGTGGCAGCAGTGGTTGTTGTGCAGTCGGGGGGGGAGGGCAGTTGGTCAAACCTATTAAAAAACAGATTCAGATTGTTCACCCACTCCCTGCCCCCCGTGGCCTGGGGGGAGGTATTCTGGAGCCCAGAGATGGTTTTAAGGTTTCTCCAGACCCCGCTGATGTCGCTCTGTTGCAGCTTGTCCTCCATCTTCTTCCTGAAGCTGTCCTTGCCTTCTCTGATCTTTCTCCTCAGCTCCCTCTGTACGGACTTCAGCATCTCCCTGTTCCCCGACCTGAAGATCCTCTTCTTCTCTCTCAGAAGTATTTTTATCTCAGGGGTGATCCAGGGTTTGTTGTTTGAGCAACACCGTATGGTCTTGGTGGGAACGGTGTTGTCCACACAGAAGCTGATGTAGTCCGTGATGGTGTGAGTGAGACCATCGATGTCCTCACCATGTGGATCGCAGAGCTGCTCCCAGGCGGTGGTTTCAAAACAGCTTCATGATACCATAATGACCTCCAGTGTAATATTGCTTTTATACAACAGTTACGGCAAGCACAATTTATTAAATGACAGCAATACTGGACAAAATATAATGATTTGTTTGTTTAACCAGTTATTTTGCACAGCTGAAAAAAATAGTCCCTTCTAAATGTAGCTAGTAACTGTTGCTAAACATCTCAATCAGCATGAAGATGTCTATTGTCATTTCACACACATGTAAACAAATTAAATATTGTCAAGTGCAAAGGTAAGTTTACATACCAGTCACCTGTTGAGTCAGTACGGCAGAAGGCCCAATATCAAGATGCCAGTAGCTAGCCAGTGGCTTGTAGTTAGCATGCTAGTCATCGCATGCTTTGCTCGCTTTTCCTTGGCATTTTCAGATGAAACAAAGAGTCCATCACCACAAAGGTATTGTGGTTTGTTTGTCAAGATAATAAATCCAACTCTAGCATTGCCTATTTTTTTAAACAGACGTGAAATAGCTTAACAACATTGTAAAAGTTTTTTTTCAAAAGGGTGGGACTTCCAGGTCACAGATGTATAATTTCTTGTCAAACAGCGCCTCACTGTGGAAATTAAGGTATCCAAAACAGTCCTGCAATTCTCACAGAGTTGATAGTAAATTACTGTTAATAATTAACAGTTACATGAATACCTTTGAAGCAGAGTGATACATACAGTATCCAGTGAAAATTAGAGTGCAATTATCCTGGATTTTAGTAACTTCTGGAATCCCTATTGGCCAATCAAATTGCAGAACTAACTGTTGTATAATACATAATATTTACAGCAATCCTTCATAAACTCACACCTCAAACCTTATGTTCAAAAAATAGATCAGGAGGAAGCAAACCTTATTGATCCTTAGCAATTCTTGTTTCCATTCCTGGTTGAGGAGATCCCTCCTGCATGTCTCTCCCCTGCTCTTCACCCAATTTCCTGTCCCTGTCTCAACTGTTTCGGTTCAATAAAGGTTAAAATAAATCGTTAAAGAAAAATCAAAATGTGTCACATGGGCATAAGTTATTTTTTGTATCAGACTCAAGTAAGGCAATAGCTCAACTTTTTATTCCCTGGTAATGGACTGATTTTGATCTCACGATTGCTTTTTAAACCTAAGCCTAATCAAATATCAAAAAAGTATAAATAACAATAATGATCCCATGGGGTGCATATGTTAAACTGTGTCTTTTTAAGTTGTGACAACTTAATCGCACCACATCGGTGCAACCACAGAACTTTTGAAATGCACAAAATGATTCCACTATCCCTTTTAGATCATTAAACATTCTCCCTTTTTTTTTGGCATCACTGTTGTGGAACACCTGATGTTGCAACCAGTCATACCATAATGGCCACTCTGGGAGATGGAAGCATCGGACATGTTCAGCTAAAAGCTGTGCGAGTCTGGTAGTTTTCTCTTTGGGGAATTTGGCTAAAGAACTCATTTCCTGACTCTGTGTGTGTGTGTGTGTGTGTGTGTGTGTGTGTGTGTGTGTGTGTGTGTGTGTGTGTGATATGGTGACCCCCCCCCCCCAGCTGGAGTGACATAACCCGTGGCGACGAGTGCTAGCTCAGCAAACGCTGCTCTTAACAGTCACTCAAACATCACAATGCTCGTACGCCCTAAGGAAAACACACAAACATACAGCCACACACACACACAGAGTGACAATGACAGTGACAAATACCTCTTTCAGCCAGTCAACAGTTGCACACACTGTAGGACGAGCAAATGAACTGGAGGATAGTTGCGCGCACACACACACACACACACTCACGAGCTGTGGCTGGCACATTACTATTCTATTGAGGTTTAGCAGCACTACCTATTCCCCCCACTGGGAATTCGATAAGCAGCAAAATCACTGCATTTTTCACACACTCACATGCGCATAATTTTCTTCTTGTGGTGCCTTCCCTTTTCCCGTCCTCTACCCTAAATCTTCCCATCTTGTTTAGAAAAAAAAAAACTACAGGTTCTCTCAGGCTAGATCATATTAGAGCCATTACAGCTGAGGCTCTTTTTTTTGGCCTGTATGTTTTAGGGGAGGCATCTTTTTTTTTCTATCCTCTGGTCCTCTCTTATCTCGTTACACACTCTTCAGGCTTTGTGGTTAAATTATGTATTAAGGTCAATGTCAAAACATGGAAGATGTGTAATCTGCAGGGAGTTTCCTTTTATTCATTATTACAGTGAAGGCTGAGCACAACTGTCAGCCTGCCGTGGTTGTGCTCAGCATGGAAGCTTATGTGCTCAGCGGGGCTCCACCTACCCTCTCTCTCCCTTGCTCTCCTCTCTCCTTTCCCGGCTCTCCCTTGGCTTGCCTCCGTGCAGGCACGCTCTCTCTTCATCCTTCTCCCCCACTTCTTCTTCCTCCTCCTCCTGGGGCAGACTCACCCAGCTAACCCGCCTCACTTTGGGATCTCCCTCTTCTGCCGCACAAGTCTGAGAGCTGTCAAAGTGCTCCTATATGCCAACGTCATAAATCTGAAAGGTAAAAAGTGTACACTCCAGAGACCAAGGGAAAGAAAGGTGGGGGTCCTCTTGATATCTGATTGTTGTTGAAGGAATTTGTCTAATCTGTTGTCGGAATACAGCACCAAGTAAAGCACTCCCTCCTCCTCACCAATGTGGTCATTGCTTGCACTTTTGTGAAACCAAGAAAATAAAACGGAGAAAGTGGGGAAGAAAGAGATGTCAGCATCTTATTCTTGTTTTAATAGAAGGGAAACAGACAAAATGTGTTGTTAGTATAAGCTATCAGCCCCTTGGATTCCCTGGACCTAACACTGAGATTTGGATTTAAGGGGGGTTGAATTTCTCTTCCATCTCACAAAACCTCACAGATCGACCCGCTGTCTCTCTGTAGCTGTCTGTCAATGTCCAAGCCCCTTTTCTGTGTCAGATATGCACTGACAGCTGTGCCACAGCCTTGGACTTCTTTACCGTTAGCATGCTTGCTTGTAGAGCTCTTCTTCTAATGCCTCACGGGGGTAGGAAACAGTTTAATAAATCTGATCCAGCGTTGTTCCAGCCAGTGTAATTATCTTCCAATTAGGTTAAATCAGTTAGGTCTTACTCACACGTATAATACTAAATGCATTCCTGGGAGGCAATCACTCTGTCATGTAAACTTCTGCACAATTGTGTAAGTAAGTGTTAAAAAAAAACTAGTGCATTGCCCATAGAACGCAAGTATTCCTGTCTGAAACAGGTATCCCAATCAAGCTTTACAGGCCCAAATGTAGGCTGTGTTTGAAAGTGGAATACAAAGAGGTGTAGGCGATATGTAGGCTATCACATGTTAGACTTTGACAAATACAAAAGGGAGTAAATGGCACTAAGATTTATTTGATTGTGTTGTGGAGACAGGAGGCAGGGGAGGCAATGAGCTGGACGACACAGAATCTTCATTCCTTCTCCAACATAATTTACAGCAAACAAGAATCCCGGGTTTGTGTATTCCTCTTATCTCTTTATTCCCATGCATCGAGACCCGTAATTTCCGACCATAACACATTGTTATTTGCACAAAGAACTGTGTGGCACATTAACGTGACATAACGCCGGCGCCGCTATCACACCCTACTTCTCCCAGCGGCTCCAGCATCTACTCCTCTCTCCGGGGGGCATATAGTCCTTACTGTCCCGTCTGATACCCCCCGGTGACACCTCCTCTTTTGGTCCCTTATTCCCTGGGTGGAGAAGTCCAACACCATGCCCCCACAGTGTGAATATTAATTACAGAATACCCAATTATTGAAAATGAATGGGACATCCAATATTGGCAACCGTTTCAGATCCCTTGTTTGTTTGTCAGATCACTTATTTGTGTGATCTTTTATCACTTATTCAAGATAATAGTGTATCTTGCACTTTGGGGAATGGGAGTTGTTGAGTCATCATTATAATTATTTTAGTTTATATCACTATTCAGTGATGGAGTTCAGTGTAATATTGAATTTCTTCTGTGTATCATCAATAAACTCATGCAGTACTATAACAGGACACGTTTACAAATATTTGAGACCCACTGGCTGCTGCTTTACCCATATGCTTCCAAAGGACTGCGATCCACCGGCTCAGCGACTGCTCCCCCCGGCGCACCTGGTGTTCTTCATGCCAAAATATCCATTAGACCTACGCAATCATAGCAACTTTATGGTATAATTCTTTAAGCATTAAACCTTAAGTCTATCTTTTATCACTATTTGCACTACGGGTAGCATTACTGTACTTGGACTGCTGTAGTTGTTTTTCCAGCCTTATTCCTTTTCGTTTTTATATTGCGCACACCACTGAAGAGAGAGAGAAATGCCATTTCAATTCTCCTGTTTGTCCTGTACGTATATCAGCTGTTCTGATAGATATGCTGTCACAACACCAATGGATCCAATCAGCTGATCGCTCGAACCACAGAGCTCAGCTGTTTTCCATGATAAATCAGCCTCAGGGCAAAAGCACACTCCATGCATTATCTTTTTTCACTTCATTGAAAATAACTTTTTTTTTTTTTTGTCACCATCAGTTAGCGTGCCTTTGAGCCAGGTCTGGCCGCTGCTTCTCCCAACATGTTCTGTGTTGATTTGTCAGACCTGGTCAGAATCAGAATCAGAATCAGAATCAGGTTTATTGCCATTGTTCATGTAGTACACAAACTAGGAATTTGTCTCGGTACAATGCTGCAACATTAAACATGATAAGATAAAAGAAATAAACTATACATGTAATAAAGTGTAGGATAAGATTAAGTGATACTGGTCAACAGTTAAAATATATCAGCCAGCAGCAGATACTGTGGAGAACTATATAGTGCAGTCGGTAATGCAGGAAGAAAACAGTGATGATTGACATGAGTCTGGTTGAGCTGCTGTACATGGTGCACGAGAGTCAATAAGTCACTTAGTGTTCAGCAGTCTGATGGCAGAGGGGAAGAAGCTGTTCATGTGACGGGAGGTTTTAGTCTGGATGGACCGAAGTCTTCTACCAGAGGGGAGGGGGGCAAACAGTACGTGACCAGGGTGTGAGGGATCGGCTATGATCCGGCCAGCACGCCTCCGGGTCCTGGAGATGTACAGATCCAGGAGAGATGGGAGCTTGCAGCCGATCACCTTCTCAGCAGTGCGCACGACGCGCTGCAGCCTTAGTCTGTCCCTGGCAGTGGCTCCTGCGTACCACACGGTTATGGAGGTGGTGAGGATGGACTCGATGATGGCTGTGTAGAACTGCACTAACATCTTGGTGGGTAGCTTGAGCTTCCTCAGCTGCCGCAGGAAGAACATCCTCTGCTGCCTCGCTGACGCTCCACCCAGTCTGCTCGCGCACCTCATTCTCCACATATGGTGAATTATACTTTAGACCTACACAATCACGGCAACTTTATAGTATAATTTTTTAAGCATTAAATTTTCAGTATTATCTTTGTCAGTCTTTCTAACTTTCATTTCCTTGTTTTGTCCCGGGAACACTGTGGTGACTGACAGATCGTGATGCTGTGTGTTATCCAATCAGCATGGTTGTGATACCGCGTATCGTCCAATCAGCACAGAGTCAATCTGAAACCCCACCGACACTTCTTAAAGCCAGCTCATGAAGAGACACAGAGCGGTGGCTAAAACTTTTATTGATAAAAATTACATAGTTTGACTGAGTGACTCCATATTTAGGGATGCACATCCTTGTAACCTCAGGAAACCACGTTTAAAATCTGAGGCCAGTCTGACGAACGGTTCAATAGATATGCGTGGAACAGACAGACACACAAACACACAGAGAGATTTCTTGCATTTATGGATAGATAGATGGTGCCTTTGTCAGCAATCTGACATGCTAAGGAGAATAAATAAACAACAATACAGAATGAACATACATATTGGAGTAAAAGGAATAAGAGGAGAAGAAAGGCTGGCCACACGGTGGATGTTTCAAATCTTAACCAACTTTTAAAACACAGGAAACCACAGACATGACGACAGTTTTATCAGATGTGTAACAATATAATCCTTCAAATGCAGACACTAGATGATTCAAACACGGTAGTAATTTGTAGGAGTGATTTCTCTCAGTGATCTCACAGAATCTCACATATTTAAAGGTGACTTCAGCAGATAAACAAATATGGAGGCCATCAACATTCTCAGGTGGCTGCGGCGGATGATAAAATCATTCTGTTTTGCAGCCAAAAAGAATATGGGGGAAATTCTGATTCAGAAGATGGTATAGGTAGGGCTTTTAGACTTGGATCACGAGCTGGAGATGACTACACAGCGTCTGGTTGGTTGTGGAGTGTGTGAAATAAGAGGCCGACTCATGGCACACAGTTTATTACACACTTCACATCTCTCAAGCACAGAACAGTGACTCATTTCAGCAGGCACTCTCTTTACAAGTTTCATGGCATTTCTCCACACACAACATGACATTTGCATTACACTGCATTCAACCCCCTATGTCCTTGACTCCTTCCTGTTATCTCACCAGGAACCTCCTGAGCATTGTTCACCTATGCTTATCCACTGTCTCTTGTCTGAGATGCTAAATAATCTGACTCCCCCAAGGTGCTTCCCCCCCAGCATCTTAGATAGAACAATAGAACATAGAACAATAGAACATCAGTCCACATGTTGTTTAGGCTTCAGTCTCCTCCCGTATCTGCTGTAACTGGGGTTAACCGCCTCCGTGGCGCTGCTGTGCCGGTGGGGGGCTGCTAGGAGTGTCTGACTGCGGGTGGGCCGTAAGGAGGGGGGGGGCCACTTCGGTCTGTCCGTGTGGCTGCTCTGGTGAATCGTTTCCCTGGGGAGCTCTCCGTGGGGGTCTTCTATGCCGAGGGGCCCTAGCCAACAGCACTTGTTCGTCCGCCACAACGAAAGCGGGTTTGAGTCTGTCTATGCCAATTTTTTCCCGCCTACCCCCCAAGTCTAGCAAAAAATGCTTATCCCCTGTTTCCAACACTCTGAACGGTCCATCATAAGGTGGGCGCAATGGGGGGCGGTGGGCGTCGTGTCTGACGAACACGAACTCCGCGCTCTTCAAAGTTTTAGGCATGAAAACACGCGGAAAACAGTGGTGGGCAGGGCCCGGTAGTGTGCCTGTGTTTGCGCTACGCTGCAAAAGCTGAGACGGGCAGCTGTCCGGCGCGGGATTATCTGGTAGAAATTCCCCAGGCAGCCGTAGGGGCTGCGCAAAAACCAGCTCTGCCGGGGAAGCTTCCAGATCCTCTTTCGGCGCAGAGCACAACCCCAATAAGACCCATGGCAGCCTGTCTACCCAATTTGCATCCGTCAGTGAAGCCCTGAGTGCTGCTTTCAGTGATCTATGAAAACGCTCGCATAACCCAGTGGCCTGTGGGTTGTATGCGGTTGTGCGATGAATTGTAACACCCAGGCTGCAGGCCATCGCGGACCACAGTTCAGAAACAAATTGAGGGCCCCTGTCGGACGTAATGTCCGACGGGACTCCAAAACGCGCCACCCATGCTGTCAAAAAAGCGTGTGCTACGTCCGCGGACGTGGTTGCCGCCAGCGGGACTGCTTCTGCCCAGCGCGTGGTGCGGTCCACCACTGTCAGGAGGTGCGTGCACCCCTGTGATGGCAGGAGGGGTCCCACGAGGTCCACGTGAACATGGTCGAACCTCTTAGCCGGGATACGAAATGGCTTCAAGGGAGCCTTCGTATGTCTGTGTACCTTGGCTCGTTGGCACGCCACGCAGGCTGCAGCCCACTCTTTCACTTGTTTAGGCACGGCCACACAAACTTCTCTCCCACCATTTTGACCGACGCGCACACTCCTGGGTGCGCCAGAGTGTGAACCAACTCAAACACGCGGCGGCACCACGCGACCGGGACCACTGGAGACATCGCAGATTGCGGGGGGCCGCCATCCTGCAGCACCCTGCTCTCCAGCCTTAACCCTGTTGGTCCAGACTGGAGCGCGCACACGTCTGCATCGCTAATCTGCTCCGCTAATCTGCTCCGCGGCCATGGCTGCATAATCTATCCCCACGCAGACCGGGGCCACCACGGCGCGCGAGAGGCAGTCCGCCACCACATTCAGTTTACCCGACACATGCTGAATATCGGTAGTAAACTCTGAGATTGCGGCCAGCTGTCTCTGCTGCCGGCCCGTCCACGGTTCTGAAACCTTGGCCATCGCGAATGTTAGCGGCTTGTGGTTCACGAATGTGGTGAAGCTGCGCCCTTCCAGCCAGAACTGGAAGTGGCGTATGGCCAGGTGGAGGGCCAGTAACTCTCTGTCGAACGCGCTGTATTTACGTTCGCTGTCACGCAAAGTTCTGCTGAAAAAGGCGAGCGGCTGCCAAGCCCCGGTGACGCACTGCTCCATGACAGCCCCTATGGCCACGTCTGAAGCGTCGGTGGTGAGCGCTATCCGAGCCGTCGGGTCTGGATGCGCCAGCAGTGCGGCGTTTGCCAGGGCTGCTTTAACCTCCGAGAACGCCCGCTCTCGCTCCAGGGTCCATTCGACCCTATCCGCGGGTTTCTGTTTCTTGAGCGCGGCGTACAATGGTTGCATGAGCTGCGCCACGCGGGGAAGGAAACGGTTATAAAAGTTCACCATCCCCAAAAATTCCTGCAGCGCCCTGACCGTCTGAGGCCGGGGAAAATCCGCCACGGCGCGCACTTTGTCGGGCAGCGGGATCGCTCCTTTCGGAGAGACGCGATGTCCCAAAAAATCAATCTCCGTCACGCCAAACTGGCATTTCGCTGGGTTGATTATTAGAATCAGAATCAGAATAAGTTTATTGCCAAGCACATTTACAAGTAAATAACAGGTAAATATACGAGGAATTTGACTTGACACTGAAAACGACATAAATGACATTCTCAATGACGCGGCGAGCCGTGGAGGCGTGCGTGGAGGCTAACCCGTGCTCCTCCAACCTCCGGAAAACCGTCGTGATGTGGGTTTCGTGATCGTCTTCGGACGCACTGGCTACCAGGATATCGTCCAGGTAGACGAACATGAACGGGAGATCGCGCAGCACTGCATCCATCATGCCCTAGAATGTCTGTGCCGCTCCTTTTAACCCGAATGGCATGCGCAGGAACTCGAATAAACCGAACAGAGTTATTACCGCTGTTTTGGGTATGTCCTCAGCGCGCACTGGGACTTGGTGGTAACCGCGGACCAGGTCTATTTTGGAAAAAATGCGTGCTCCGGCGAGGTGAACAGAAAAATCCTGTATGTGGGGAATTGGATAGTGGTCGTGCGCTGTGGCGTTGTTCAACCTGCGGAAATCACCGCACGGTCGCCACGATCCCTCAGCCTTAGGGACCATGTGTAGCGGGGATGCCCATGGGCTGTTTGATCGCCTGATGATGCCCAACCTTTCCAGGTTGGGGAACTCCTCGCGCACTATGGCCAGTTTAGCTGCGTCCAAGCGCTGAGGTCTTGCAAAAAAAGGGCAGCCCGGTGGTGGTGATAAAGTGCTCCACCCCGTGTTTAGCGATGGCCGCCGAAAACGTCGGGACCGTTAGTGCTGGAAAATGAGGGAGCAGTGTGTGGAACTTACCGTCTGTAGCTGTGACGTTGGCTTGTGCTGTTGGCCGGGTCACTCGAGCTATACAGGGGAGAGAGTCAAAGGACAGTGCATTAACCAGGCGCCTGTTAGCAACATCAACCAGTAAACCATGTGCACACAGAAAATCAGCCCCCAGTATATGGTAATTCAGTGCTGCTACGACAAAAGTCCACTCATATGCACGGCCGTGTAGAGATAAGAGCAGAGTTCTCTCACCAAAGGTCTTAATATCCGAGCCGTTTGCTGCCAACATCTCAGGACCGCTAGGTCCTGCCAGCCGGTCGGCGTAGGTCGGCAGGATGAAGTTCTTCTGGGCTCCGGTGTCCACGAGGAAACGCCTCCCCGAGCGTGCATCCATTAAGTAGAGCAGCTTGTTCTCTTCACCGAGGGTCACAGCTGCTACCGACCGCCGGTCTCGGCGTCTTCCCGAGCGCTTGAATTGGCACGGTGGCGCACATCTGCGTGCATTCTCTCCGAAGTGGCAGTGGTAGAAACAGAGCGTGTCTCTCTGGCGCTCCTTGGCCCCTGCTGTTGCTACCGTCGGTGGCTCCTCGCCTCCTCTGGTCGTCTCGCTGGGCTCCGCCGCTGCTGCGTTGACTGTGATCGCCCTGGTGGTGATGATGATCCGGTCTGCCTCCTGGGCTAGCGCACGGTAGTCACGCGCGGCCAGCAATGGCGAATTGGCCAGAACCGCTCTTGCCACTGTTGGAAGGTTCCGGAGGAAGAGGTGGGCGAACAGAAAGTGCCCGTCGTCCGTGCCCATTAACGCCAGCATCTTCTCAATCAGGTCTACGGCCGAACCATCTCCTAACTCGGTCCGCGTCAGGAGCCTCTCCGCTCTCTCACAGTCCAAGAGCGTGTAGCACCGGGTGAGCACAGCCTTGAGCACCTCGTATTTGTTGCTGGCTGGTGGCTGACCGAGCAGGCTCGCTACCTGCTGGGCTGTGCGGGTGTCCAGTGTTGCTACCACATGGTAGAACTTGGTGTCGACTGCCATTACTCCCCGGAGGGCAGACTGGGCCTCAGTGTGGTGGAACCAAGAGCGCGGGTTGTGCTGCCAGAAATCCGGTAGCTTGACTGAACCCACACACGCGTGGCTGGGAGTTCCAGTCCGGGCTGTCTGTGGGATGGCTGCCGCCTCGCTGGAGCTTCCTGACCGGGCCGGCTCCGGGGTTCTTGCCTCGTGTTCCATAATACGTCTTGGGTCACCAGTGTGGAGTGTGTGAAATAAGAGGCCGACTCATGGCACACAGTTTATTACACACTTCAAATCTCTCAAGCACAGAACAGACTGACTCATTTCAGCAGGCACTCTCTTTACAAGTTTCATGGCATTTCTCCACACACAACATGACATTTGCATTACACTGCATTCAACCCCCTATGTCCTTGACTCCTTCCTGCTATCTCACCAGGAACCTCCTGAGCATTGTTCTCCTATGCTTATCCACTGTCTCTTGTCTGAGATGCTAACTAATCTGACTTCCCCAAGGTGCTATATGGTAATGTTTCCCCGTCAGCTCGCTCTCATTGGCTACTGCAGGCATTCCATTGAAGGTAGGACATCAATGATTCAAGCAGTAAAGATTCTCACTAACACCACACATTTGAGGATTATTTAGGGTGCTTTCACACCTAATCCATTAGGTCCAAACTTTCGCACTTTTGACCTTAATTCGGACCAATTTTAATGTAAAACTTCCCCCAAACCACAGTCTGGACCAAACAGGTAAATCTGGTCAAGCAAAAACAGGTGGTCTCAGTCCGGATCAAACTGAACCGACGAGATGGCACGAGTAGGGCGGTTGGTGCTGTCTGTGTCCGGCCAACCAGCCATGTCCATGCTTTTAACATAACATCTTATTTATCTGATAGGTTCCAGTTTGTTCATGTCAATGAGTTTTCTTTCAACTCAAAGCTCAGTCACGGAGTTCCACAGGGATCTGTGCTAGGCCCTACTCTTTTTAGTTACCTCCACCAGGCCGAAGGCCAGGAGGAGATTATGTTTTTGCCAGCGTCTGTCTGTTTGTCTGTTTGTTTGTTTGTCTGTTGGTTAGCAAAATAACTCAAAAAGTTTTGGATGGATTTAGATGAAACTTTCAGGCCTTGTTGGAAATGGTACAAGGAAGAACTGATTAAATTTTGGGGATGATCCGGATCACCATCTGGATACAGGAATTTTTTAAACGATTCTTTAACATTGTGAGATACGGCCATTTCCAACATGTGCGCAGGCGCAATGGAGGGTGCTGGTCGTCGTGTCTGACGAACACAAACTCCGCGTTCTTCAAAGTTTTAGGCACAAAAACACGCGGACACGGTGTTTCACGTGTTTCATGAAACACGGTGGCCAGGGCCCGGCAGCGTGCCTCAGTTTGCGCTGCGCTGCAAAAGCTGAGACGGGCAGCCGACCGACGCCGGATTATTTGGCAGAAATTCCCCGGGCAGCCATAGGGGCTGCGCAAAAACAAGCTCTCTGCTGGGGAAAATTCCAAATCCTCTTTTGCCGCGGAGCGCAACCCCAATAAAACCCACGGAAACCTGTCTACCCAATTTGCATCCGTCAGTGAAGCCCTGAGTGCTGCTTTCAGTGGAGGAGATGGACACAACACCAACGCTTCAGTTTATTACCTCCGCCAAGGAGGCAAGGCTTTTACTACTGAACCACTAATCCTATCATTGTCAATCCAATTGCTAGTCATATGTTTTCATGGTCAAGGAATCTGAAAACGTACACACAAACACTGTATGGGGGGGAACTGTGGCGCTTGGCAGAGGTCTGCGCTCTCCAAGTGCTTTTCTAGTTTATATATGCTTCCGTTAGGCAACATTATTAGAAAGCACTGTATACATTTTCATTGTTATGCAGATAACACACAATTATACCTGTCAATGAAGCCAGATGATAGTAATCAAATAGCCAAGTTAGAAGCCTGTCTTAAGGAAATCAAAGCTTGAATGACTTGTAATTTCCTGCTATTAAATTCAGATAAGACTGAAGTCATTCTTGTTGGTCCAAAAAAACCTTACCCTGTGCCCCTGAACCCTCCCTTAGTTATGCTGCTAATAGGTTTAGACAGCCGGGGGACCTCCAACAATGCACTGGGCTTCACTCCTTTCTTCACTCTCAATGAAATATTTTTGCTGGTCATTAACATCTGTTTGTTCTCTCCCATAGATTGAGTCCCCACCGTGCTGTTTGCTCTCTACATGTCTGTTCTTTTCATCTTCTCTATCCCCTCACCCCCCAGCCAGTCGCAGCAGATGACTGCCCCTCCCTGAGCCTGGTTCTGCTGGAGGTTTCTTCCTGTTAAAAGGGAGTTTTTCCTCTCCACCGTCGCCAAGCGCTTGCTCACAGGGAATCGCCTGATTGCTGGGGTCTTTCTGCAATTGTGGGGGTTTCCCCGACAGTTGAAAGTGCTATGAGATGACTGTTGTTGTGAAATGGCGCTATATAAATAAAGTTGAATTGAATTGAATAACAGGGAATGAGGCTATGGCCACCAAACTTGGTACACAGGTTGACACTAGGACTAGCACCTATGGTTCTACTTTTGGGGTTGAAAGGTCACAGGTCAAGGTCAGAATGCTAAACAAACTATATCTGACAACAAAGACAGCTAGGGCCACCAAACTTGGTATGCAAGTTCATCTTGGGATCCTGACCTAGAACTATGGTTTTGGAATCAAAACGTCAAAGGTCAACGTTTGCATTCACTATGGCTTATTACTACAGAATGTGTAAAGCTAGGGTCACCAAACTTGGTATACATGTTCACCCTGAAACCTTGACCTCTGACTATGGGTTTGGGGTCAAAAGGTCATGGTTTTAAATCTATAGGGATGTAAAAGACATGGGTCTGCATCCCAGTTGAGTGCATTCTAGTTTAGCGTGTTTAAATAGCAATTTTCAGAAAGGTTCCAACTTCTGGACCATCCATACACAGGAAGTTCTAGCAGCTGAAAAAGGGAAAAATCAGCTTCTGTGGCACTCAGCATGAGGAAGAGATCCAGTTTTTAATTGAAATAGGACTGTTGTTGGCATAAATAGTCAACTAAAAATAATCATAAAAATGCTGAAATTGACCATATATTTTCACAAAGGATGTGACAGAGTTAATAAAAAAATTGGACGGCAATGCTACCTGAAAATCATCACGGCTGATGAGAAGGACAAACGTCCCTTTTAATGAAGACCTGGATAATATTGTAGCCTCACTAAACTAGTTCTCCTCCTAACAGGATGGAGTCTTCCCCAGTTTCAACTTAAAGTGCAGTTGCCGATGTGCTGAGGGCTAGCATGCTTGCCAACTATCAGTCTGTGCTAACAACGTAAACGTCATCACGACAGCAGAACACAAAGTTGTTTGGTTCACCTGGATAAGGAGGACTGTGAAACCAAACCTAATCAGACCAAATGTATACAACGCAACAAAAACATGAACCTCGGTCCAAACACTGGTGCAGACTTCCAGGGACGAAAACACCCTTAGACAGCGGCAAGGCTCTAATCAGAGAGATCAAGCCCAACACCTGGTATAAAATTATCCAGCATGTGTTTAGCTTAAAAAAAGGTGAAGAAAAATAATTTTATTGCATTCTTATTGCTGAAATAGCAGTTGATGAAGGAAGGTAAAGGTTCACAACAGCATCCAGTCAAGATGGCAAGAAGGCCAAGGTCTGCTTTGTTTAGAACAAAAAAGAAACTTTTTTTTTTTTCTCTGTTCCTGCAGCCTCTCTCCTGGTGGCTGCATCTTCTCTTTCTCAAACCCACGTGTTGTGCTTAGAAAAATACCTGCTGACTGGTGGGCCTAATTACTGGCTCCTCACTGACCCGTGCCGGGCCGAGGCCTCGTCAGAACACTGATTCAACATGAGCCCTACACTGGTCGGCACCTCACACTAATGAATACTAATGAATAATTATCACTTGCTGGCCGGCTTGTCAGCCCACTGCAGGGACACATGTTAATGCACTCTCGTGTAGAGTTGTAGGGGAAGCATAAAGGCCCTTAGCCAGCGAACAGGCAGCTCGGCTGGTGCACAAGACTACACAGGAATATGGAAATATCCCTGAAGGGACGCAGGGGAAACATACCACCCCTCAAGGTTAAACAACAGTAACAGTGAGAGGACTAAAATGCACCAACCCCTGTGTGAACAGTTTTGATTGTCAAGACCAGAGATGGGTAGAGTATCCAGAAACTCTACTCGAATAGCATTACCTCATAAAGTGAATTACTCAAGTATAAGCAAGAGGAGTCATGAAACATGCATTTGAGTAAGCATAAAAATATATTACTATTCTCAATTTTACCTTGTCAATTTGTTTTTCCTCATTAATTTGCATTTTCCCCCTAAATTTGTAACTTTTCCCTTTGCAAATGTGAAACTTTTTTGCTTAGACTTTCAGCTTCTTCTCGACTTCTTACTCAGGGAACCCCATCAACCAGAAATGTCACAAAATGACACACACCTATTGCAACATATGTAATGATAATTTAGCCTTGTAATTAGCTTATACTCAGTGTGAAACTTGGGCCTGTTTAGATGAACACAAAGCTCCTCCATCAGTTCAGACACTCGTGTTGTTTTCCCACTGAAGTCTCCCTTGTTCAAGATACTCTAATGCAGAGGTTGTCCATCCATCCACCCATCCATCTTCTTCCACTTAATCCTTCTCAGTTTGCCGGGGGGCGGGGGGGGGGGGCTGGAGCATCTTTGGGCTAGAGGCAGGGTACAGCCTGGACAGATCGCAGGGCCATCACAGAGAGACAGACAACCATTCACTCTCACATTCATACACATTCATATTGCACGGTGGCGCAGTGGTTTAGCACTGTAGCAGCACAGTTTTACCCTCGGCCGGGGGATCGCGGGGATCATGAGATCGTGGGTTCGATCCCAGCCCCCGACCAACAGTGAGCTGTGTGGAGTTTGCATGTTCTCCCCGTGTTGCGCGGGTTTACTCCGGGATTTCTCCGGTTTCCTCCCGCATACCAAAAACATGTAGGTTTAGGGCGCTCGCGCACGCAGCGACCAGCAGCCGGTGGCTTGTCACCACACTGCAAACCAAGTCTACCTACGGGTACAAATAAGTAACAAAAAAAAAATACCCAGGGACAATTTAGAATCCCCAGTTGATGCCAATTAACCCAAGCTGCATGTTTTTGGCCTGTGGGAGGAAACCAGAGTATCTGGAGTAAGCCACGGGAAGAACATGCAAACTCCACACAGAAGAGTCACCGATGGTCAGGGGTGAAATCGCTCCCGTAACCTTTTTGCCATGCTGCCACAGTGCTAACCACTGAGCTGCTCACCAAGCTTTAGATTGTTAAGCTGCAGAGGTTGTGTTAAATGAAAATTGTCCTTCACAGACAGATATTTTTCAGCAATGACTAAAAATTCTGAAAGTTGCTGGTCATTTAACATATTACACTGAGGGTGGTCTAATTAAAGTCAGTTAAAATCAGTCCCTCCAGGATTTCGCGGGATGTTGTTATGATTGTTGCGGCCCAAAAAGCCTGAATTCGCGGGAGCTTTTTTAAAAAGTTGCAATAAAAGTTGCAATGTTTTTAGAGTGTTTTTTGCTCTAAAAGTTGTGGGAAGAACTACAAATTTTAAAGCAGATGTTTTTTTCCACTTTACTGCAGTGATATTCTATATAACAAAACAAGAAAAGCACAGGATTGTCAATAATTTCCTATTACAGTGATTTGTAAATTAAGCAGAAACTTCTATACAGAAAAACTCTTTTGTGCAACAGTAAATACAAATATTAACACAATATACATTACAACAGCTAAATTGCATTGAATGCATGTTAAAGAGCAGAGATTTGGAAATTATTAGCAGCACCTTCATTTGAAAACTCCCTACGGTCCCCAACCACTCGGTACTGAGCGGGGAGGAAAAAAATAAATAATTTATTCTGTTAGTCTGTATTGTCTTTAGGAATCTGTGTTTTTCTGAAAAAAAAAAATTACAGACAATATTCTCTCTCTTTCCCGTGCCTAACTCCTACCTGTCTGTCTGCCGCACGTCAGTCTTGACACATATCTTTCATTTGCAGCGGGATGGAGGGGTGCATTTGTCCATCCAGACGGGAGGTTGACAGCTTAAAAGCTCATTCACCAGATGTAGTAATGATTTTACCTCTAAAGATTTGTAAAATTTTAGTTACATGGCGTTTCTCCTCACGCGCACTCCCGCGACGGGGTGCTTTTGGGGCAGGCGAACACAAACCTGTCTCAACACAAACCCAGCGCTTTGTACACGTGGTCAGGACAGAAACGTGGTGAGATGTCCACCGGCAGGCTGGAGGAGACTGAGGAAGGGACGGTGTTAGAAACCTCATGGATGAGTGATTTTTTTATTTTTATTTTTTTTTTTTTAAATCACACACTCCGTTTGCTGATGTGTTCCGTTAATACTCCTGTAAACACGGAAGTGAACGCGGTGCAGCGATGCATTTGATTGGTTAGACTGACCGTTTGCGTGCCAGTCAGAGACCAATTTGATTGGTGAAATTGGCGGAAGTTGACGAGGATTGGTCAAAATTGTGGGAAAGTTGCGGTGATTGGACAAAGTTGCAAGGTCGTGCAATAGTTGCACTGATTGGCTGATTTCGCACGAATTGCCACAATTGCAACATGGCGAAATCCTGGAGAGATTGTAAAATGGCAGATAATAATAGATTATGACACAATTTTTACAAGGCTGTCAAAATGCAGATAACAAAAAAGTCTAATATAACCTCTGCTCTAATGTGACCCAAAAAATAATTTTTGTGGTAATTATTCGCAAAATAGAAAATTTTCTGATGGTGACACAAAATGCCCATTGGCCAAAAGTTGTACGTGTCCACTTATGTCCGTAGATTTATCAAGTTGCAATGTAAATTTCCCACTGATATGCATCTTTCAAAAAAAAATAACCTTCATTATCTGCAGATATATCATCAATAAGTCTGACAATGGGTTGTTAAGTTGGAGTCATGCTACGTTTCTGCTCTGGTCCACTGAGATGCATATCCACTTTGGATGAGGCAGGCGCACACAAAGTTGTGTATATACAGCAGGGTTTCCTCTGGTAACATTTCTCGGTGGCGGCCCGCCGTGCCAAGAAGGAGATATGAATTTAAGAAAAATATATGAAGCAATGACTTTCTGCAAGCACGCACATGAACAAGGCACATGGCCGTCATCTGCGCGGAGTTTAGAAGCGCCCCGCCCATGCGAGCTTTCCAGTCAGTCAGCAGGCAGTGTCTCGCTAGTGGCAGCAGCATCTTCATGGAAAAGGAGTGAAAACCGGGAAGTCAAACAGCAGAAATAGACTATTTGAAGAGAAACTTTGTGAAGAAGTCTGCCATTTCTTCGTTGGGGAAAATCCAGGTGCGTCAGCGCCTTGGTGCTATCTATCGGGCGGGAGTGAAACTACAAATGATGGTTGTGTGCATGCGTCAACCACTTGGCCTGGGTAGATGAAAAAAGTGAGCATGAACAGCGCCGTGTGCGTGCCGGGCTCGTCCAAAGCGTACGCGGACCAAGGCAGACTAGAGGGGAAATGCAGCATGAATAAGGTTTGACTGTCCGACAGAAACATGAGTTTATTAAAGTACTTTAAATGCGGAAAAAAAAAATCATTAGAGGTATGTAAGCACTGGAGGCATTTAACATGGTTTTAACCTGCTGGAAATGGGAGCAATAACGGAAGAGTCGCTTAGCTAAGAGATGTGGTTAGAATTCAAATGCAGCTGGCTTCATATGAAGGGAAATGTTATGTACTGCATGTAAATAGAAGGTATTAGTAAGATGGCGGCCGAGTTGGACAGGGAACGGGCAAGGGTGGTTAACTGCCGGTTTCTGGTGGTGACGCCACTCTAGGTATAAAGGATGTGGGCGGAAGAGGCTAGTCCTCTTTCGTCATAGAACACCTGGCCTGCTGGAGAGTGCCGTAAGCCTGTGTGGTATTGTACATAGTGTCTGTAATAAAGCTCCGTAAACAGTGTTCACTGTATACTCATTATTGCCTTAATTATGGATGCAACATTTGGCGACGAGGTAAAAGCGGCAGTGGAACGATCCGTTGCCAGTTTGAGGCCATTTTTGGAAACTCCAGGCAAGCCACCCGTACCTTGGCCCCAGTGGTTTGCCGCATTTATGAACTATTTGGTAGTATTGAACCTCAGCGAGCTGGAGAAGCTTCGCGCGAGGGCTGTTTTGGTCCATAATTTAGGCATGAAGGGACAAAGGATACTGGAGAACCTTGGAGGGGCCGATAACTTTGACAAAGTGGTGGAATTAATGGCGCGCTACTTTTGCGCGACGGAAAACATCACAGTCCGGCGCATTCAGTTTCAACAGCGCTGCCAGCAGTCGGGGGAACTGGTGAAGAGATTTCTGGTGTACCTCCAGGAGCTGGCAAGGGATTGCAAGTTCGGACCCCTGGAAGATGAGATGATACGGGACCAACTGGCGGAACACATTCACTGTCCAGCTGCCCGGTCCAGGCTTTTGACTCATCCAGGTGAGTTGACGTTATCCGCAGTCATCGAGCTCGCTCAACAGTTTGAGGCAGCAGAGACTATCGCGGGGGGCTTGACTGAAGGGGCCACTCTGAGCCAAGATGAGTCTCATGCTAAGGCGCTGTTATTGGACCCTGGAGATGAAGACAGCAGAGAGGAAGAATATGCCTCCATGGTGAAAGTTAGGTCTGCCCCAGGTACGCCATGTTGTTATGGCTGTGGGTCCCCAAGTCACCACTATAAGTCCAGGATATGTCCGACAAAAGGCAAGCACTGTGGGAAGTGTGGTTTGCTGAACCACTTTGCCAGGGCGTGTGCAAACTTTGAGCGAAGGGACTGGCGGGGTGAACCGGGTCCCGCGCAGAAGACTCCCACAATTGTCCACACCGTTTCCCCGGAGCCTACAGGACGGATTGGGTGTGATGTAATGCTGGATGCCGTCGAGGTTCCTCTGTTGGTGGATATGGGAGCTGTTATCTCCGTTTTGAACCTGAAGACCATGAGGAGTCCGTTTCTCCACCGACAAATCAGGAAGCAGGAGAGACACTACTTTGGCTATGGATGGAACGATTGGCTGTTTTAGGATTTGTGGAAATGGAGGCACGGTATAAGTCTGTTGTGGTGCCCAGGGCCCGTGTTTGTGTCACCGCTGTGGGCATCAACATCATGGGGTGCAATCTTTTTCATAGCCTGGGATTCTGTATTGCAAATGTGTCGGGTGAGGAGTGGTCAGGGTGTGGACTTTGGGGACGACCAGCTCCGATGGTGGATGGCAAGGAGGTGTGGGACTCAGACTGGCTGGACCCTACAAGTGGAGAGCATGTTCAGCGCCACGTGACACCACCCCGGGATAGACCCGATGCCAGTTATCAGGTTGCCCTGGATGAGGGAGCTGGACGGCATGCCAGGACCCCCGGGGTGGCCCATAAGGACAAGGTGCCTGCGCTGGAGACTGAGGGGGAGAGACCTGAGAGCGCAGTTGTGAAGCGCTCACAACGATGGCCTGCCAAGAGGAAGACAAACCGGACCCGCGAGTCGACTGGATCAGTGAAGGAGGCCAGTCAGAACCAGAGTGATCCCAAGAAGAAAAAGGCTTCCCTGTGGGTTGGAGATGAGGTTCGGCCCAGGGTTGAGGCCCGGATGAGAGGAGATCACGGGTCACGCAAGCGGCGCGATGACCAGAGGCAGTTCTTGGTGGAGGCTGCCCGGAGCGATGGGTATCTACGCTTGTCTGACAAGACCTGGAGGCATCCGAATGAGCTGCGTCTAGTGGTAGAGAAGAGGAGTCGACGCAGTGCGAGCCCGGAGATCAAGAGACAGAGGCGTTTGGAAAGAGACCCATCCAAGGACTGATGGTGTTTTACTGTACATGTTTTGAGTTTAACCCAGGTCCTGCTGTATATAGTTGTTGTATATAGTTGTACGCTGCTGTATTGGTGCCCCGGATATTATTGGTTTGAAAAAAAAAAAAGGGGAAAGGAAAGAAAACTTAGAAGAGACTAAATTTTATGAGTTAAATTTCATAACTTATGTGTTTGTATAATGACATAATTTTAGTAGCCAAAATACTCGTAGGTATTTAATATAATCTGTGACTATTGTAAAGGGGAAATGGTTCACCGACTGGTTTGATATGTGCCTGAATTTGGATTTGAATGGTAAGGAGTGAGGAAAGTAGTAAAGTATGATGGGGTTATTTGGCTTTGGAAATTGTTAATTTGCGCTATTCAGTATGCCCAAAACATATTGTTTTATTCTATGTGCCCAGGTTTGGGGGGTGGTGTTGGGGTGGGGGCTGCCAGTGGTGTTTCCTGTACATGTCGTGATTGTTTTTTGTTTTTTTTTCTCCTTACGTTCACATGGAGCTGTTCAATGGGATTATTTTGGTTTAGAAACATGGCCTTTTAAGTTGGACTGTTTTAAGTGTGGCAGCAGGATAACCCGCCTAGCCGTGTAGGGGCGCTGGCAGTCTACCCGGCCCCCCAGCCTTAGTTGTGTGAATGGATAGGCAGTTTGTTTCTTTTTGTACATATTTTTATAATTAGAGAGTGTGTTGGGTACTAAATTTTGGGTGGGTTACCTGTATGCATGACATTTTTTCTGAAGGGGGGAGGAATGTTATGTATGTAAATAGAAGGTATTAGTAAGATGGCAGCCAGGTTGGACGGGAAACGGGCAAGCGTGACTAACTGCCAGTTTCCGGTGGTGACGCCACTCTAGCTATAAAGGATGTGGGCGGAAGAGGCTAGTCCTCTTTCGTCGTGGAACACCTGGCCTGCTGGAGAGTGCCGTAAGCCTGTGTGGTACTGTACATAGTGTCTGTAATAAAGCTCCGTAAACAGTGTTCACTGTATACTTGTTATTGCCTTAATTATGGACGCAACAGGAAAGGCAAGGGGGACTACTGAATTGCTGAGGATATATTGCACCAGCCACTACAATATTAAGTTATGTTCCCAATTATGCACCTGGCAAGTTAAGATGACCGAAATTCACGAAGTCAATGACTTTTATACGTCAGCCTTCAAATAAACTAAGCGTGCCAGCATTTGGACTTCAAAATAAGGGAGGTTTTTCTTGGCGGTGAGGAGATTTCTAAAAAACAAAACAAAAAAAAAAAAAAAAAACTATAAATATACAGAAATATTATAACAGAAATAATGGCATCTTTGGTCATTTAAGTTAATTTAAATCATTAAATACAATTTTATTAATATTTTTTTCTTTGTAATGAGAGTTAAATTATTGTTCTGTTCTGACTGCAAAGTTATGGTCAAAAATATAAATTGTTATAAGGAAAAAGTAAAAAAAAAAATTAAAAAATACCACAGTCCGTTTCAAATTTATTTAAAAAAAACCAGTAATTTTATTTTTAAAAAACAGACAAAATATGCCATAAAATAATCCACAAATTTATAATAAAGTTTCAAATGTACAAGAAAAGTCCATTTTACAAAAGGAAATTACAAATTTGAGGAAAATGGTTTCAAATTTAGATAAATTTACAGAAAAAAGTAGAAAACTATAAGAAAATTGTTATAAATTTTGGAGAAAAACCTCAAACCTTCAAGACTGAAGTTATTACTCAAGTTTTAAGTGGGTGCTCTTTGTACCCTGAACTAGAAATTTTTGGTTGCCTCCTTTAATTTACATGACACTTGATATTTTCTAACCTGTTTATATGCCACCATAGACAGAGAGAGAACCTGAATTAGACAGAGCTCAGAGAGGGCAAGAGGAGACAGAAGAGAGGAGCCAAGGAGAGGAAAGTGTTCAGGGACAGGGTCCAGGAGAGGTGAGAGCAGAGGAAGGAGAGAAGGATCACACCAGTAAAAAGTCCAAATACAGGACGTCTGGGTGGGACCCCAAATGGCCCAATATTCCAACATTCAAGCCTTGGTTGTACAATACTTCAAATTATAAGTTCCATATGCACGGCAGTGGCTCAGGAGGTAGAGCGGGTCGTCCAATAACTGCTCTCCCCAGATATCCTGCCGTCGTGTCCCTGGGCAAGACACTTTACCCACCTTGCCTCCAGTGTCCATAACACTGGGTACGAATGTGTATAAATGTTCGGTGGTGGCTGGAGAGGCCGTTGGCCCGGATTGGCAGCCACGTTTCCTTCAGCCTGCCCCAGGGCAGCTGTGGCTACAGTAGTAGCTTGCCACTACCACTGTCTGTCTGGAGTGAATAAATAATGTATCTGTAAAAAGCGTCTTTGAGTGTCTATGATAAAGTGCTATATAAATCTGATGCATTATTATATACAAAGTTACTGTGCAAAATTTTAAAAAAAAGAAATAAATAGTATAAAATTAACATACTCCTACATATGCGTTTTCTGCCTCCCCCCCCAAAAAAAAAAAAATATGTCGCCACCGCGCCAAGGTCTTTAAGCCAGAGGAACCACTGTACAGTACTTAATTTTTGTCATCTACCAGGCCAAGCCGTTGACGCATGCGCACAACTGTCATTTGTAGTTTCACCCCAGTCATATGGGTAGCGCAAATGCACTAACACGCCAGTTTGTTCACCAGCTATATAAAAGTGAAGGAACGCGAGATCGACATACCTTTTTTGTAGCACCAACAATGGCATTGTTTCGAGGAAAAGCAGGAATTACCATTTTTCAATGCTCTTCTCTGCTCAAGCTGCTGCTGCAAAACGATTCATGTATGTTTATTCTGTTTATTCTCATCTTCTTCTTCCTCTTCTTCGTCAACTTTGACTTCGTATGTTGTGTTGTAGCGCCACCTCATGAATGAAAGGTTCAATCTCGCGCATGCACAGTCAAGGCACCCAGGCAACACGGTCACAAAATTTGGGTTGCATATGGACGGCCACGGAAGTGGTTTATAGAGCCTAGCAAACTGGAGGCGATGTAATTTTCATTACACAAGCCTCGTGGTCGAGGACAGTGAAGGTGCAGCATGAATCCAGCTTTATTCCCCACACACCAAACATAACTGTTAGCACTGCGGCAGCACAGTTTACCCTTGGCCGGGGGATCGTGGGGATCGTGGGTTCGATCCCAGCCCCCGACCAACAGTGATCTGTGTGGAGTTTGCATGTTCTCCCCCTGTATGCGTGGGTTTACCCCGGGATTTCTCCGGTTTCCTCCCACATGCCAAAAACATACAGGTTAGGTTAATTGGAGACTCTAAAGTGGCCCTAGGTGTGAATGTGTGTGTGAATGGTTAAGGGATAGCGCTGTATCGTGGCTGCTTCATCCATCCAGGTGGTGGATGACCCTCAATTTCACCTCTGGGGATCAATAAAGTATACTAAATCTAAAAAAAAAATAACTGACTCGGAGCACTGGGATAGCCATTATTACCTCCGCCAGGCCGCAGGCGGGAGGAGGTTATGTTTTTGCCGGGGTCTGTCTGTCTGTTGGTTAACAAGATAACTCAAAAAGTTTTGGACGGATTTCGATGAAACTTTCAGGCGTTGTTGCAAATGGTACAAGGAAGAACTGATTAAATTTTGGGGATGATCCGGATCACCGTCTGGATCCACGAATTTTTTTAAGGGTTCTTTAACATTGTGAGATAGGGCCCGGAGGTAATGTGTAGTTCAGTGCTTCCGCCAGCAGGAAGCACTGAACTACATATTGAAGCTCGTCCAGCTTGTGACAGAGCCGCTAAAATGCAGCATACACTGAATGACAGCCCACAGGCTCGTTGAGCTTATGACAGAGCCGCTAAAATGCAGCATAGACTGAATGAGAGCTCACAGGCTGCTGCTTCTCGCCGTGCTAAAGACAGAGACAGTACACGGCAGCACAGACAGGATGAGGGGCTATCCCCAGATGCTACTGAAGCTCATTGAGCTTAGTTTTATTTTATTGATTTTTTCTTATTACCTCTGCCAGGAGGTTATGTTTTTTTTTAAAAAAAAGAAGATTGGAGTTAATATTGTTCTATTCTACACTACGTATATGTACATATTTTTAATTTCCTGGAAAGAAACGAAGTTAGAAAAATTATGTCAATGGTGTAGAGGATGTGCTCAAGGATGAGGCTGAGTTTATTTCTCAGGTTCAGCTTTATTAACAGAACACATTCTCTAACAATCTCCAAGCAAGAAAAGAGACAGATCAATATCACATCGCTCTTTTATACTCCGGAACATCGAAACTCAAGTCACATGGTGTCTAAGCAAACATACAGTCGCATGGTACTTAATCCCAGTCACGCTGTAACCCTTTTGATCTTCCACCATTGTCTCTTAGCCTTCGATGGCCCGGAAGTCCCTCCAGTGCTTCTCTCTGAGACAAAGGCCAAATCTCACACCTTCTCGATATCTCCTGCAGACTCAGTCCTTTTGTCCCTCGAGACGTGAAGCACACAATAAACATACAGCAATACATTTGTGGAAAATATGTACCCAACATATGTGCCACATGACCCCCCCCCCCCAAACGTCTAATATGGGACAAACCTAATCAGAGATGCATGACATAAAAACATTACCACATATCAAATATCAATCCACCAGTTGCCTAGGTCTAAACCTCCTGCCGTATCTGCTGTAAGCCAGCTGCTTCTGCAGTGTCTTCCTGCACCTGTGGATTAGAAGTGTTAACCAATCTCTGTGGGGGTTCTGGAGAATGCCTTCTCGGAGGTCTGCCGCAACGGGGGGCCCTCGCCAACTGCACTTGTTCATCCGCCAAAACAAAAAGCAGATTTGAGTCTGTTTATACAAATCAACTCTTTCCTGTCTCCCAAATCTAGCAAAAAAATGCTTCTCTCCTGTTTCCAGCACTCTGAAAGGTCCATCATAAGGTGGCCGCAAATTTGGGCGATGAGCATCATGTCTAACAAAAACAAACTCCGCATTTTTTAAAGCCTTCGGCACAAAAACGCGTGGGAAACTGTGATGAACGGGGCCAGGAAGCGTGTTTGATCCTGTGTCGCTCTGCAACAGCTGAGCGGGGGGGGGCAATTTGGTGCAGATTTGTCGGGGAGAAATTCACCGGGTAAACGGAGAGGTTGTGCAAAAACTAACTCAGCTGGGGAGGCGTGCAAATCCTCCTTAGGTGCAGAACGCAACCCCAATAAAACCCATGGAAGTTTGTCAACCCAATTTGTATCCGTAAGCGACGCTCTGAGGGCTGCTTTCAATGACCTATGAAAACGTTCGCATAAACCGTTAGCCTGGTGGTTATACGCGGTAGTGCGGTGGATCTTCACCCCTAGGCTGCGGGCCATCGATGCCCAGAGTTCGGAGACAAATTGAGGACCTCTGTCTGACGTTATGTCCGATGGGACTCCAAAACGCGCAACCCAAGATGTTAAAAACGCGCGCGAAACTTCCTCCGCTGTGGTTGATGCTAGAGGAACTGCTTCTGGCCAACGCGTGGTGCGGTCCACCATCTTCAAAAGGTGTGTGTGCCCCTGTGACAACGGAAGGGGGCCCACCAAGTCGACATGCACATGATCAAAGCGCTTAGCCGGGATGTGAAAAGGCTCCAAAGGAGCCCTAGTGTGCTTGTGTATTTTGGCTCGCTGACATGCTACGCAGGCTGCTGCCCATTCCTTGACCTGTTTGCGCAACCCCGGCCAAACAAATTTCTCCCCCACCATCTTGATGGGTGCGCCAGAGAATGGACCGAGTCAAAAATGCGGCGGCGCCACGCAGCTGGTACCACGGGGCGCGGCCATCCCGTGGAGACATCGCAGATTAGGGGGGGCATACCGACTTGCTGCACCCTGTGCTCCAGCCTTAACCCTGTTGGTCCAGACTGGAGCGCGCGCACATCCGCATCACTAACCTGCTCCGCGGCCATGGCTGCATAATCTAAACCTACGCGGACCAGGGCTGCGTGCGTTTCCGCACCGCTACCCTGGTCCGCGGCCACGGCTGCCGAGTCTGCCCCCACGGGGCCTGGCGCCGCCACCGCACGCGAGAGACAGTCTGCCACTACATTATGTTTACCTGCGACATGCTGGATATCGGTGGTGAACTCCGATATCGCGGCCAGCTGTCTTTGCTGCTGGCCCGACCAAGGTTCTGAAATCTTGGCCATCGCAAACGTTAGCGGCTTGTGGTCCACAAACGCGGTGAAACGGCGCCCTTCCAGCCAGAACTGGAAATGGCAGATGGCCAAGTGTAGGGCCAACAACTCCCTGTCGAATGCGCTGTATTTTCGCTCGCTATCGCGCAAGGTTTTGCTAAAAAACGCGAGCGGCTGCCAGGTCCCTGCAACAAACTGTTCGACGACCGCCCCCATCGCTAAATCGGAAGCGTCAGTGGTGAGCGCCATGCGGGCCGTTGGGACTGGGTGTGCCAACAAAACCTCGTTTGCCAGGGCTGATTTGACTTGGGAGAATGCGCGCTCCCGCTCCGGAGACCATTCGATTTTATTTGTGGGTTTTTGCTTCTTTAGTGCAGCATACAATGGTTGCATGAGCTGCGCTGCGCTTCGGAGGAAACGGTTATAAAAATTAACCATTCCCAAAAACTCCTGTAACGCTTTAACCGTTTGATTTCGGGGAAAATCTGTTATTGCGCGTACTTTATCGGGCAGAGGGACCGCTCCTTCTGGCAAAACGCCATGCCCCAAAAAATCAATTTGCGCCACCCCAAACTGGCACTTCGCTGGGTTAATTATTAACCCGTGCTCTGCCAGCCTCCGAAAAACCTCTGTGAGGTGGCTTTCGTGTTCATCTTCGGACGTGCTGGCTACCAAAATGTCATCCAAGTAGATGAACACGAAAGGGAGGTCGCGTAGAACCGCGTCCATCATACGCTGGAACGTCTGCGCGGCACCTTTGAGTCCAAAAGGCATGCGCAAAAACTCAAAAAGCCCGAAAGGAGTTATTACCGCTGTTTTGGGTATATCCTGAGCGCACACTGGGACCTGATGGTAACCACGCACCAAGTCTATTTTAGAAAAAATGCGCGCCCCCGCCAAATGAACCGAAAAATCTTGGATGTGCAGAATCGGGTAGCGGTCATGTGCTGAGGCGTTATTCAACCTGCGGAAATCACCGCAAGGTCGCCACGAACCATCAGCCTTTGGGACCATGTGCAGCGGTGAAGCCCAGGGGCTTTTAGAATGTCTAATGATGCCCAGTTTTTCCAAGTTGGCGAACTCCTCGCGCGCTATGGCCAGTTTAGCTGCGTCCAAGTGCCGAGCTTTTGCAAAAACAGGCAGCCCGGTGGTAGTGATAAAATGCTCCACTCCATGTTTAGCCACTGTTGCCGAGAACGTTGGGATTGTGGGTGCTGGGAACTGAGCGAGTAGTGCGTGGAACTTACCCCCTGCAGCTGTGACGTTGGCCTGTGCAGTAGGCGGGGCCACCCGGGCTGTGCAGGAAATAGAGTGAAAAGACTGTGTATTAACCAGACGTCTATTAGCAAGATCAACCAATAAACCATGTGAGCACAAAAAATCAGCACCTAACATGTTGAAACTGACTGCCGCTATGACGAAAGTACACTCGAATGTTCGGCCGTGTAGAGACAGGAGCAGAGTCTTCTCCCCGAAGGTTTTAATCGCCGAGCCGTTCGCTGCCGACACCAGGGAACCACTGGAAGGCGCCAGCCGGTCAGCGCAGGAAGGTGTGATGAAACTCAGCTGGGAGCCTGTGTCCACAAGGAACTGCCTCCCTGATCGCGTGTCCGTCAGGTAGAGCAGCTTGCTCTTTTCACCGAGAGCCGCAGCTGCTACCGGCTCCCGGTCTTGGCGTTTCCCGAGCGCTTGAACTGGCACGGTGGAATGCACTTGCGTGCCCTCTCGGCGTAACGGCAATGGTAAAAGCAAAGGACGTCGCCCGCTCCGCGTCTCCTGGCCTCCGCCGCTGCCGTCGTCAGCGAGTCTGGTGTTGCAGCCTCTGGCCCCCTGCCGTCTCCGGGTGTTGCGCTCAGCTCCGCTGCTGCGGTCGTGGCCGTGTGTCGCCTATGGACTTCAATGAGTCACTGCGCCTCCTGGCCCAGCTCGTGGTAATCTCGGTGGCCCAGCAGCTGTGAACTGGCCAGGGTAACTCTCACCGCTGACGGTAGTGTCCTGAGGAAAAGATGGGCGAAGATAAAGCCATCATCTTCGGCGTCTCTCAAACTCAGCATCTTCGCCATCAGGTCTGCAGGTCTGTCGACCTCGCCCTCAGTCAACGCCAGGAGTTTCTCTGCTCGCTCTCCCAGCGAGGGGGTGAAAGCACGGATGACAGCAGCTTTCAATGCGCCATACTTGTCATCGTCTGGCGGGTGGTTAATCAGGCTCTCCACCCGCTGGGCTGTGTGGCTGTCCAGCTTTGCAACCACATGGTAGAATTTCGTGGCATCCGCCGAAATTCTCTGAAGATGGAACTGTGCCTCGACTGTGTTAAACCAGGAGCGCGGGCTATGCTGCCAGAAATCAGGTAGCTGGACTGTGGTAGCTGCATTAGCCTGGCTGGCTCCTGATGAGTCCGGTGCAGAAGAGTCGTCACCGGCCATAATTCGTCTTAGGGTCACCAGTGTAGAGGATGTGCTCAAGGATGAGGCTGAGTTTATTTCTCAGGTTCAGCTTTATTAACAGAACACATTCTCTAACAATCTCCAAGCAAGAAAAGAGACAGATCAATATCACATCGCTCTTTTATACTCCGGAATATCGAAACTCAAGTCACATGGTGTCTAAGCAAACATACAGTCACCTGGCTCCTGTATTCACAGACATTTTTAACACCTCCCTTAAGTTATGCCACGTGCCGTCCTGCCTCAAATCCTCCACCATCATCCCTGTCCCCAAGAAGCCACGGATCACTGGACTTAATGACTACAGACCTGTAGCGCTCACCTCTGTAGTCATGAAGTCCTTTGAGCGCCTGGTCCTGTCCCACCTCAAGTCCATCACCACCCCTCTCCTGGACCCGCTGCAGTTTGCCTACCGAGCCAACAGGTCTGTAGACGATGCAGTCAACCTGGCCCTCCACTCCATCCTGCAGCACCTGGACTCCCCGGGAACCTATGCCAGGATCCTGTTTGTGGACTTCAGCTCCGCATTCAACACCATCCGCCCCGCTCTGCTCCGGGACAAGCTGTCCCTGCTCAACGTGCCCAACTCCCTCTGCAGGTGGATCATCGACTTCCTGACGGACCGGAGGCAGCATGTGCGGCTGGGAAAGACTGTCTCAGACTATACTAGCATCAGCACCGGATCACCCCAGGGCTGTGTACTTTCCCCCCTACTCTTCTCCCTTTACACCAACTCCTGCACCTCCAGCCACCAGTCTGTCAAGTTGATCAAGTTTGCGGACGACACCACCCTCATCGGGCTCATCTCCAACGGCGACGAGTCCGCCTACAGGAGAGAGGTGGCCCAGCTGGCGTCCTGGTGCAGCAATAACAACCTGCAGCTGAACGCTCTGAAGACAGTGGAGATGATTGTAGACTTCAGGAAAGTCACTACTCCTCTGCCCCCCCTCACCCTCTCAGGCTCTCCCATCACCACTGCTGATTCCTTCCGCTTCCTAGGCACTACCATCACCAGGGACCTCAAATGGGAGCTGACCATCAGCTCACTCATCAAAAAAGCCCAGCAGAGGATGTTCTTCCTGCGGCAGCTGAGGAAGCTCAAGCTACCCACCAAGATGTTAGTGCAGTTCTACACAGCCATCATCGAGTCCATCCTCACCACCTCCATAACCGTGTGGTACGCAGGAGCCACTGCCAGGGACAGACTAAGGCTGCAGCGCGTCGTGCGCACTGCTGAGAAGGTGATCGGCTGCAAGCTCCCATCTCTCCAGGATCTGTACATCTCCAGGACTCGGAGGCGTGCTGGCCGGATCATAGCCGATCCCTCACACCCTGGTCACGTACTGTTTGCCCCCCTCCCCTCTGGTAGAAGACTTCGGTCCATCCAGACTAAAACCTCCCGTCACATGAACAGCTTCTTCCCCTCTGCCATTAGACTGCTGAACACTAAGTGACTTATTGACTCTCGTGCACCATGTACAGCAGCTCAACCAGACTCATGTCAATCATCACCGTTTTCTTCCTGCATTACCGACTGCACTATATAGTTCTCCACAGTATCTGCTGCTGGCTAATATATATTTTAACTGTTGACCAATATCACTTAATCTTATCCTACACTTTATTACATGTATAGTTTATTTCTCTTATCTTATCATGTTTAATGTTGCAGCATTGTACCGAGACAAATTCCTAGTTTGTGTACTACATGAACAATGGCAATAAACCTGATTCTGATTCTGATTCTGGTACTTAATCCCAGTCACGCTGTAACCCTTTTGATCTTCCACCATTGTCTCTTAGCCTTCGATGGCCCGGAAGTCCCTCCAGGGCTTCTCTCTGAGACAAAGGCCAAATCTCACATCTTCTCGATATCTCCTGCAGACTCAGTCCTTTTGTCCCTCGAGACGTGAAGCACACAATAAACATACAGCAATACATTTGTGGAAAATATGTGCCTAACATACACTACCGTTCAAAAGTTTGGGGTCACCCAGACAATTATTTTGTGTTTTCCATGAAAAGTCACACTTATTTACCACCATGAGTTGTAAAATGAATAGAAAATATAGTCAAGACATTGACAAGGTTAGAAATAATGATTTGTATTTGAAATAAAAAATGTTTCCTTCAAACTTTGCTTTCGTCAAAGAATCCTCCATTTGCAGCAATTACAGTATTGCAGACCTAACATGATTGTACAAGGGTTTTCTAATCATCCATTAGCCTTCTGACGCAATGAGCAAACACATTGTACCATTAGAACACTGGAGTGATAGTTGCTGGAAATGGGCCTCTATACACCTATGTAGATATTGTACCAAAAACCAGACATTTGCAGCTAGAATAGTCATTTACCACATTAGCAATGAATAGAGTGTATTTCTGATTAGTTTAAAGTTATCTTCATTGAAAAAAAGTGCTTTTCTTTCAAAAATAAGGAAATTTCTAAGTGACCCCAAACTTTTGAACGGTAGTGTATGTGCCACAATGGTACCTTTTCAATATCCAGAACTTATTATTAGGAATAAATTTCATGAATGTGTTCTCCAACTAAAGACTTGTACATGTTGTATCTCTTGTTAAATTAAATAAATTGTATTTGTGTAGTTCAAATAACATTTTTTTTGTTTTCTTGACCAATCATATGACATACAGAAACACATGATACAGGGAAAGAACAATAACAAAATTAGTGTAGAATATTTATGGTATAAATCACAATACTGGGGGGGACTGTTGCTCTTGGCGGAGGTCTGTGCTCTCCGAGTGCTTTTCTAGTTATTATTGCATTCATACTGCCACCTACTGACATGAAAGAGCCACTACAGACATCCATGCACAACAGTGAAGTATTTGCAATTTTTGGACCAAATAAGAAGTGGAATTAGTTTTAATTAACATTTGCATCTCTCACCTCCCTTTTCAATGCGAGTTCCAGCAGTAGATAGTTAAGTTTGTTTTCTAGGGAGCAGATATTTGCAAACAGAACTGATGGAAGTGATGTTCTCCCAGGGTTAGCCTCTAGCTTAGCTGTTAGACCTTCTCGGCAGCCATGCTCCATGAATCTGTTGGTCTTTTCTCTCCAGCATTCAGGACAGGGTTGTGCAATGATACGGTTGATATGTCCTTATAGTATGACAACGATACTCCAGTAAAGTGATATGAACACCTACAATTAAATAAAATGAGGAGTCTGTGCTATGAATTGGGCTTCATGCATCTCTGTTTTGAGTCACGCCATAGACTGTGACAGGAACAGTACTGGTGTTTCAATAGTTCTGCTTTTTTCATGCCATGATTAATCACAATTTAAAAAAATGTAACTCAATCAACGGGGTATTGAGTTAATCATGATTAAGTCGATTAATGTGCCCACCACTACTAAAAATAGTTTTTTTCTTCCTAAATATACTCAAGTTAGCATAAAAAATATAAGTAGAGTAAAACTACTGAGTAATGTACAATTTTAAAAAAGTTACTTGAGTACAAGTACTTGAGTAAATTACTACCCATCTCTGGTCACAACATGTGTTGGGCTTCACGTATATTGGAATAAACTGTGGCACTTTGAATGTAAACCTCTCTTTTGCTTATTCTTGCTACAGTCTAACAAATCTATATTTCTCTGACTGTTAAAAGTTGGTTATTGGATTTCAATTGGGCACAGTGTGACAAATAAAAATGTCAATCTATGACCTTAAGTCAGCACTCATCAACATTATAACTACTTGTGGCAAATACAATCATCTACTGACATCCACTGCACTGCTGGGAGGAAATGAGTGATTGATAAAAATGGACAAAATTACCAATAGTTGTTGGCATATAATCTTAACTTAAACTGGATAACAGATCAGTGTTCAAAAATTGATGTTTCCAGCCTCTAATTGTTCTGATGTTGCACTGCTCCTGTGTGGATTTGAACCTCAGCCATACTGATCAGTTATATGGTGTCACAAGGCAGGTTCATATGAGAAATTGGAGCATGTATGACTTGTTTTATAGAGCAGTAGAAACTGTAAAAAGGATAGAATACAGATGGCCTCAGTGCAAAGCTGATTAAATGGACAAGTGTAGTCTGTAGTTTGAGAATCAGAAGCTTCTTTAGTGTCTGTGTCCATTTTTTAAAAATAATGATTTCATTTTTAGTTCGGTTACACAAACCATCTTTAAAGTTTGACTGAAAACCTTTTTGGTGATATTGTCCTACAACCCAGGTTTTTTTATTTTGATTGCTTAATCAGAAACAAGAGAAAATAACAAGAGCAGTAGGTTATTAATCAAGACTGTTATGAATTGTGCATTCAGAGCACATTTATGCCCAGGATTCTGAGCATCTTCAACACTGGTCTTCTTTGAATTAGAGGACACTTGCAGAGAAAAAAGTTACCCATACCAACAAGATTACTGTGTATAGTAAACAGAGTAGTTCATACTGCTGTACAGTATTCTAATTTTTTTATTTAATAAATAAAGTTTTGCTTTAAGGATGTTTTAAAATTGACGTGGGTTGACGCACCATAAACTCAACTAGACAAATTTATTGCTCCTTAAATCAATTATATTTTTCAAATGTGTTCGCATGATCCAAATTTGAACATGGTAAACAAGAGCACTCTGAGGCGAGTGCAATATCCCCCACCTCCGTTTTCTTTGAAAATCCCTATACTTAATGATAGAGAGCAGTTTTCAACTTTTCAATATAATTACTGTGATAGAACCAAATTATGATAAACCCATCATCCACGAATAACAACAAAGTATACTAACTAACTAACTAACTAACCTGCACTTATATAGCGCTTTTCTAGTCACAAAGACCACTCAAAGCGCTTTCATTAATACTAACCCTCTATTCTAAGGGCCTATAGGAAACAGATATCTAGGGACAATTTAGAACAGCCAATTAACCTAACATGCATGTTTTTGGCATGTGGGAGGAAACCGGAGAAATCCCGGAGTAAACCCACGCAACACGGGGAGAACATGCAAACTCCACACAGATCACTGTTGGTCGGGGGCTGGGATCGAACCCACGATCCCACGATCCCCACAATCCCCCGGCCAAGGGTAAACTGTGCTGCCGCAGTGCTAACCACTGCGCCACCGTGCAGCCCATTGGCATACAGGTTCACCTTGGGATCCTGACCTCTGACTATGGGTTTGGGGTCAAAAGGTCAAAGGTCAACATTAACATTTTCCATGCCTTATTACTGTACAGGGAGTAAAGCTAGGGTCACCAAACTTGGTACACAGGTTCACCCTGTGACATGGTTGTAGGTCAGGATCCCAAGGTGAACCTGTGTGGCAAATTTGGTGACCCTAGAGAGCTCTACACATTCTATATTAAGAGAGCATAGGGAGTGCCAACCTTGACCTTTGACCTTTTGACCCCAAACCTGTAGTCAGAGGTTATGGTCTCAGAGTGAACCTGTGTAGCAGGTTTGGTGACCCTAGCTTTCTTTGTTGTTGAGATATAGTTTATAAGTCATTTTGACGTTGACCTTTGACTTTGTAATCCCAAAACCACAGTCACACTTCAGGGTCACAGGGTGAACTCGTGTACCAAGTTTGGTGACGCTAACTTTACTCGTTGTACAGTAATAACGCATAAAGAATGTTAACCTTGACCTTTGACTTTTTGACCTCAAACCCATAGTCTGAGGTGAGGATCCCAAGGTGAACCTGTGTACTAGCTTTGGTGACCCTAGCTTTACTTGTTGTGCAGTAATAAGGCATAAAAAATGTTAATCTTGATCTTTGACCTCAAACCCATAGTCAGAGGTCAGGATCCCAAGATGAACCCGTGTAGCAAGGTTGGTGACCCTAGCTTTCTTTGTTGTTTAAATATAGTTTATAAGCCATTTTGATGTTGACTTTTGACCTTGCAATCCCAAAACCACAGTCACACTTCAGGGTCACAGGGTGAACCTGTGTACCAAGTTTGGTGACCCTAGCTTTACTCCCTGTACAGTAATAAGGCATGGAAAATGTTAATGTTGACCTTTGACCTTTTGACCCCAAACCCATAGTCAGAGGTCAGGATCCCAAGGTGAACCTGTATGCCAAGTTTGGTGGCCCTAGCTTTACTTGTTTTACAGTAATAGTAAATTTAGCATTTACCATTTACCATAGTGCAACTGCAATGTTAACTTTGACCTTTGACCCCTTGTCCCCAAACCCATAGTCAGGTCAGGGTGCAAGTCATCCAAGATATGTATAAGATACAACTACTGTATCAGTTTGAAAAGTCTACATCATTTCTTTCAGTAGTTATTGTGTTTAGAAGATTTAGGGAAAATCTGACCTCTGACCTCAACGTCATCTGATGAGAGT
Organism: Pholidichthys leucotaenia; assembly: GCA_020510985.1. NCBI lineage: Eukaryota > Metazoa > Chordata > Actinopteri > Cichliformes > Pholidichthyidae > Pholidichthys > Pholidichthys leucotaenia. The sequence continues at coordinate 98,608,960 of CM035843.1, forward strand.
GAAATTGCAATATGCACATCATGAAAGTATATCAAACCATGGTACCAAGTTTCAAAACATTTGGAACAAAACTGTAGGAGGAGTTGATTTCACAAGATAGTTACTGTCTATGAAGTGAGGTGAAATAAGAGGTCATAGGTCAGGGGCTACAATTCCTGCAAAAATCATCCAATCAGAGCCAAATTTCAATATATGCATCATCAGTGCATAGCAAACCCTGGTATTAAGCTTCAAAACAATCGGAACAAAATTGTAGGGGGAGTTGATTTCACAAAAGTGGGAGAGACGAACAGACTGACAATTGCAAAGCTGAGGGTAAATGAAACAAATCCCTTACATGCAACAAGTTGACAATTTACAAGAAAAACTGCAACTTTACCAAAGAAAAGTTTCATATTTATGGGGGAAAAACTGCACTATTACTAATATTGACAGACCAGTTTATATTTTTAAATCAGCACTTTTTCTTTCATGGAAATATATTTTGAAAGAAAGTTAGACTGAATGTTTTTTAAGAGTGCTCTTTCAATTGCTGAAGTGGATTTGTACATCAGCTGACAAAAAGGCCAGTCATTGTGACACTCATGAAGTTGTACACATCCCACATGGATAGTGCTTTTTTAATCACAGATTTGTGTAGTTCTAAAAGACAGACACAAGTTTTATAGTAAATAATCTACAGCTAATTGGCTGTACTAATATATTTTTTTCTACTTTTTAGACTTAGAACCACTTAAAGCAGATTTAAGCATCAATTCAATTCAATTCAACTTTATTTATATAGCGCCATTTCACAACAACAGTCATCTCATAGCACTATCAACTGAAGGGGGAACCCCCACAGTTGCAGAAAGACCCCAGCAATCAGGCGATCCCCTGTGAGCAAGCACTTGGCGACGGTGGAGAGGAAAAACTCCCTTTTAACAGGAAGAAACCTCCAGCAGAAGGGAGGGGCAGTCATCTGCTGCGACTGGCCGGGGGGTGAGGGGATAGAGAAGAAGAAAAGAACAGACATGTAGAGAGCAAACAGCACGATGGGGACTCAATCTATGGGAGAGAACAAACAGATGTTATTGACCAGCAAAAAAAAAAAAAAAATATTTCATTGAGAGTGAGGAAAGGAGTGAGGCCCAGTGCATTACTGGAGATCCCCCGGCTGACTAAACCTATTAGCAGCCTAATAGGTTTAGTCTGCTAATAACCTATTATTAGGTTATAACCTATAATAGTCCTATTATTATAATCAGGATTTTTGTTTGTTGTTTTTTTTTTGGGGGGGGGGGGGGGTGCCAGGCTGTGTGGAGGTTGCATGTTGACCACATGCTTGAATGGGTTTCTTTCAGTTGCTCTCCAAGATGATATCCAAGGTACATGGCAATAAAAAGTGGCATATTACACCGTGGCTGCACGGTGGCACAGTGGTTTAGCACTGTGGCAGCACAGTTTTACCCTCGGCCGGGGGACCGCGGGGATCATGAGATCGTGGGTTCGATCCCAGCCCCCGACCAACAGTGAGCTGTGTGGAGTTTGCATGTTCTCCCCGTGTTGCGTGGGTTTACTCCGGGATTTCTCCGGTTTCCTCCCGCACACCAAAAACATGTAGGTTTAGGGCGCTCGCGCACGCAGCGACCAGCAGCCGGTGGCTTGTCACCAGACTGCAAACCAAGTCTACCTACGGGTACAAATAAGTAACAAAAAAAAAAAAATCACCATAAATTGAGCACCAAACTGTTATTCATTTCTGACAAAAGAAAAAAATCTCACAAACTCTGGGAAAAGTAAAACTTACAGGTGCATCTCAGTAAATTAGAATATCATGGGAAAAAAGGTAATTTATTTCATTAATTCGATTCAAAAAATGAAACTCGTATTATATAGATTCATTACAGGCAGGGTGACATCTTTCAAGTGTTTGTTTCTTTTATTACAACCAGTTTTGCAATAAAACCCAGAATTGCAATAATTTTTATTGCAAAACTGGTTGGGATGGCTAAAATGGCAAAACTGTTATTGCAATTAGTTGCTAACCAGTTTTGCAATAAAAAAAAAATTGTGCAACAAAACCTGAATTGCAATAATTTTTATTGCAAAACTGGTTGGGATGGTGAAACCATTACTGCAAATTAGTTACTAACCAGTTTTGCAATTAAAAAAAACAGTTGTGCAATAAAACCAGAATTGCAATAAATTTACTGCAAAACTGGTCAGGCTAACAAAATTGATGAAACTTTTAATGCAATTAGTTACCAATCAGCTTTGAAATAAAAAAAACAGTTTTGCAATAAAACCAGAATTGCAGTAATTTTGTTGCAAAACTGGTGTAGATGATGAAACTGATGAAACTCTTATTGCAATAGGTTTCTAACCATTTTTGCAAAAAACTGGTTGGTTAACTAACTGCCAATGAAACAAACAAAGAGTTTCATCAGTTTTGTCATCCCAACCAGTTTTGTACTAAAATTATTGCAATTCTGGATTTTATTGCAAAACTGAATTTCATTGCAATAATGGTTGGCAACTATTGCAATAAGAACTTTGCTAGTTTTTATCATCCCACCCAGTTTTGCAATAAAATTATTGCAATTCTGGGTTTTATTGCAAAGCTGGTTGTAACAGTGCTATAATATGAATGCTTTTATTGCCTTTTTTGCAGAGTGCATTACCACCTTCATTTTAATATCGAAGTACTTTTGTGGCTCCCTCCATGCATTTTTTTCCCCCTAAAAATGGCCATTTCCATGGTAGAGGTTGCTGAACCTTTGGCTAGTGAAAGGGCTTGGTGGCCACCAATGTTGGAAAACTACAAAATGCAGTAGCTGGTGACCACAAAAGTTAATGTCAAACCATGTTAATAACAGTAACATTTCGAGCAGCGTCCTCTTATGCATACCATGCTTTTCCTACTTTCTTTCTAAATTCTACTCTTCTACCTGATACTGAGTTTTAAGTGTGTGTTTTTATGTGCACGTGTCCCTCTGTGTGTATGTGGGTGCAGGAGTGCACACAGCGCACTGGTTTGCCCCCCCACCCCCCCACCCCGTGAGGAAATGTAAAACTTCTTGGTGTGTTATTTTTCTCCCCACCGTTTGTTCTTTTGATCTGTGTGTACATTATCCCCAGCTCTTTGAATTTCAATTTCACTGTCATGTAAGCTCTTTTTCATCACCGCCGACGGTTGCTGCTCTAATAATATTCAACTTTTAGGTCACAGCGGAATGCTAATTAGATTGCTATTTTAATTAATATGTCCCTGCAGGTTTCCATATCAAATCAGTTTTAACACTGCATTGTGCACTTTGAGCCAATAAATTAGAGTGAATTCCCTAAAATAAAACCACTTCAAAAAAAGTCGGGGGGTTTTAAGGTGTACAGGAGCGGCACTCGTTTGAACTGTGTTTACATAAATTGCTTATTGGTGCTTAATAAACTGCATAATATTAACCACATTGCTGGAAACTGTTTCAATGAGCTATAGTGGATATGTTTAGAGTGGTGTGAAAAAGTGTTTGCCCCTTCCTGATTTCTCATTTTTTGTATGTTTGTCACACTTAAATGTTTCAGATCATAAAACAAATTTAAATATTAGACAAAGATAACACAAGTAAACACAAAATGCAGTTTTTAAATGAAGGTGTTTGTTATTAAGGGTAAAAAAAAAAAAAAATCCAAGCCTACATGGCCCTGTGTGAAAAAGTGATTGCCCCCCCATTAAGAAAGAAAGATAGACAGATAGACAGATAGATCCCAAACTGGGAAATTACAATGTAACAGCAGCATGACAGTAGACAACCAAACACCAGAAACACACACATGACAGACAAAGGGATTACCCATGGAAAGTAAAACTAACAAGACTATAAAACCTATATACATCATAGCTTAATACATGATGACCCATATAAACACATGAATCATCCCATTGCACAAAGAAGGACCATCAGGAGCAGAGTGAAAATGTGAGGTACCAGTTAGACTGTAAGGTGCAGTGTGGCAGCATAGCTATGACCAGAATACAACATCATAGTGAGTTATTGTGCAGTGAAATTGCATGTGGCAGGAAAGATTTCCTGTACCTGGCCGTTCGACAGCGAAGCTGTAGTAGTCTACTGGAGAAAGTGCTTTGCTGTCTATCTAGTGTGTGGTGGAGGGGGTGATCAGGATTGTCCATGATGGATTGCAGTTTATTTAGTGTTCTCCTCTCCACTACTGTCTCAAAGGTCTCCGCTCTGAGACCAATTACAGAGCCAGCCCTCTTGATAATCTTGTCAAGTCTGTTGGTATCGCTGGCCCTGATACTGCTACCCCAACAGACAGCAGCAAAGAAGATGGCACTGGCGACAATGGTCTGGTAGAAAAGCTCCAGCATCCTGCTGCACACGTTGAAGGATCTCATCTTTCTCAGGAAGTAGAGTGTGCTCATCCCTTTCTTGTGCGCAGCATCGGTGTTGGATCTCCAGTCCAACCCGCTGCTGATCCTGACACCCAGATATTTGTAGTCCTCAACCACTCCCACATCCTCCCCCCTAATCTGCAGCGGCTGAGAAGGAGTCTTCCTTTTGATTAACTGTGGTTTATCAAATCTTTGGAAAGCTGAGTTCAATTTCTGTAGCCACACCCAGGCCTGATTACTGCCACACCTGTTCTCAATCAAGAAATAACTTAAACAGGACCTGCCTGACAAAGTAAAGTAGACCAAAAGATCCTCAAAAGCTAGACATCATGTTACGATCCAAAGAAACTCAGGAACAAATGAGAAACAAAGTAATTGAGATCTATCAGTCTTGAAAAGGTTATGAAGCCATTTCTCAAGTTTTGGGACTCCAGCCAACCACAGTGAGAACCATTATCCACAAATGGCGAAAACATGGAACAATGGTGAACCTTTCCAGGAGTGGCCGGCCGACCAAAATTACCCCAAGAGCACAGCGACGACTCATCCAAGAGGTCACAAAAGACCCCACAACAACATTCAAAGAACTGCAGGCCTCACTTGCCTCAGTTAAGGTCAGTGTTCATGACTCCACCATAAGAGGACAACTGCATTTGCTCTAATGGAATTTATAGCAAAAATATCAACTCAGAACTCAGAGTTGAAAATAAAGAGTATTCAGTTGGGGTATTCCTGGATCTTAAAAAAGCGTTTGATACAGTGGATCATAATTTATTATTAAAGAAACTACAAAATTATGGTATTGGGGGTAGCACTGTCCTGGTTATGTAGTTACTAAAGAATAGATATCAGTATGTATGTGTTGGTAGCAAAAACTCACAGTTACTGAAGGTTACTTGTGGAGTCCCGCAGGGTTCAGCTTTGGGGCCATTGTTATTCAATATGTATATTAAATGATATATGTAAAGTTTTGGAAAAAATGGATTTAATATTGTTTGCCGATGACACTAATTTATTATGCAGTGGAAGCAATTTGGAACAACTTTTGGATACACTCGGAAAGGAATTAGGAAAGCTTAAACTGTGGTTTGATTCAAACAAATGAACGCTCAATTTAAGTAAGAAAAAAAATTTATAGTTTTTGACAACCATCACAACAACTCCGTATCTAAACTCAATGTAAATGGTGTAGAGATTGAAGGGGTATCCGAAACTAAATTTCTTGGAGTAATAACTGATAATAAACTGTGTTGGAAGTCACATATTAATTACATTAAAGGTAAAATATCCAAATCAATTGCAATACTACACAGAGTGAAATATTTGCTGAATCAACCCACACTATATACTTTGTATCATTCATTAATACTCCCTTACATGACATATTGTACTGAAGTATGGGGAAATACATATAAAACAAACATATATCCAGTCTTTATGCTTCAGAAAAGAGCTGTTAGAATAATAAACAAAGCTGCTTACAGGGAACCAACAAACCCACTTTTTCTTAAATTAAAAGCTCTCAAGCTGAAAGATCTGGTTGACTTTAAAACTGTAGTAATAATGTTTAAAGTGAAGAATCTATCACTGCCCGCAAATATCCAAAAGTTGTTCCAAATAAATTCAATTCAACTTTATTTATATGGCGCCATTTCACAACAACAGTCATCTCATAGCACTATCAACTGTAGGTGGAACCCCCACAGTTGCAGAAAGACCCCAGCAATCAAGCGATCCCCTGTGAGCAAGCACTTGGCAACGGTGGAGAGGAAAAACTCCCTTTTAACAGGAAGAAACCTCCAGCAGAACCAGGCTCAGGGAGGGGCAGTCATCTGCTGTGACTGGCTGGGGGGTGAGGGGACAGAGAAGATGAAAAGAACAGACATGTAGAGAGCAAATGAGAAACAATATCATTTCAGAGGAACATGTATATTTCAAAAACCTTCAGTGAGAACTACCACCAAGCAACACTGGGTCTCAGTGCAAGGAGTCAGATTGTGGAACGCTTTTGGACCTGAATTAAAATCATGTACAACGCTTGGACAATTTAAACAAAAACTAAAGGAAGAAAAACTCCAAACGTATATACAAGATGACATGTAAAATCGCATAAGAATTATCATATTGAATGAATGAATGAATGAATGAATCTTTATTTTGGATAGATTAAAAGTACAGGTTAAAAGAAACTGAATAATATAACAAAGGGAGAAAGAAAATCCAACAAGGTCAAATTAGACAATAACTCCTCTGATTATACAGTTCAACATAAGTTATCCGAAATGGGTGATGGCTGAAGCCACAGCTTATATTGCCCACCCATGTTCCATCCAAGAATTCAAAAGAAAAAAACAAAACAAGAGCGATTACAATTCAGAACAAAGCTAAGACAAAATGTGACAAAAAACTAAGCTACAACACAACGCAGGCTGGATATGACAATCCTTATGTGATTTTATATGTCATCTTGTATATATGTTTGGAGTATTTCTTCCTTTAGTTTTTGTTTAAATTGTCCAAGCGTTGTACATGATTTTAATTCAGGTCCGAAAGCATTCCATAATCTGACTCCTTGCACTGAAACACAGTGTTGCTTGGTGGTAGTTCTCACTGAAGGTTTTTGAAATATACAGTACATGTTCCTCTGTGTTCCTCATGTTCCTCTATACATATTCAGTCTGTGTTGTGTTGTTGCTTAGATTTTTGTCAAGTTTTGTCTTAGTTTTGTTCTGAATTGTAATTGTTCTTGTTTTGTTTTTCTTTTGAATTCTTGGATGGAATATGGGTGGGCAATATAAGCTGCGGCTTCAGCCATCACCCATTTCGGATAACTTATGTTGAACTGTATAATCTGAGGAGTTATTGTTTAATTTGACCTTGTAAGATGTTTTTTTTTCTTTCCCCTTTGTTATATTATTCTGTTCTTTTCTTTTAATCTTTACTTTTAATCTATCCAAAAGAAAGATTCATTCATTCATTCATCCATTCAGAAAGAGACAGTGCAAAAATGGCCTGCATGGCAGAGTTCCAAGACGAAAACCACCGTAGAGCAAAAAGAACATAAAGGCTCGTCTCAGTTTTCCCAGAAAACATTTTGATGATCCCCAAGACTTTTGGGAAAATACTCTGGACTGACAAGACAAAAGTTGAACTTTTTGGAAGGTGTGTGTCCCATTACACCCGGCGTAAAAGTAGCACAGCATTTCAGAAAAGGAACATCATACCAGCAGTAAAATATGGTGGCGGTAGTGTGATGGTCTGGGGCTGTTTTGGTGCTTCGGGACCTGGAAAACTTGCTGTGGTAAATGGAACCATGAATTCTGCTGTCAACCAAAAAATCCTGAAGGAGAATGTCCGGCCATCTGTTCGTGACCTCAAGCTGAAACGCACTTGGGTTCTGCAGCAGGACAATGATCCCTAGCACACCAGCAAGTCCATCTCTGAATGGCTTAAGAAAAACAAAATGAAGACTTTGGAGTGGCCTAGTCAAAGTCCTGACCTGAATCCGATTGAGATGATGTGGCATGCATGACCTTAAAAAGGTGGTTCATGCTCAAAAACCCTCCAATGTGGGCGAATTGCAACAATTCTGCAAAGATGAGTGGGCCAAAATTCCTCCACAGCGCTGTAAAAGACTCATTGTCAGTTACTGCAAACACTTGATTGCAGTTGTTGCTGCTCAGGGTGGCCCAACCAGTTATTAGGTTTAGGGGGCAATCACTTTTTCACACAGGACCATGTAGGTTAAGCTTTTTTTTTCCCTTAATAATAAACACCTTCATTTAAAAACTGTATTTTGTGTTTACTTGTGTTATCTTTGTCTAATATTTAAATTTGTTTGATGATCTGAAACCTTTAAGTGTGACAACATACAAAAAAATGAGAAATCAGGAAGGGGGCAAATACTTTTTCACACCACTGTATATTCTGATATAAATGCAATAAATACATTAACCTGCATGCTACATAAAAGCCTCAAATTAGCTGGTTGTTTTCAAGGGCAGTTTAAGTGGTAAATGTGCTTTAAAGAAAGGGAGATAAGTGCAAATGCATGCACACCAGCGGTGGCATTTAAGTGCTTAGAAGTGCTTCACTTTCCATCAGATCATCATTTGTCTGTCAGCACTTCTCTGTGGGCGCGTGCGCGTCACCCTGGATTTTCGAGTGGTTGTTCTGTCCTAGAGCCCGGAGTGTCCCATTCATCATGTCGAGAGGGAGCGCGGAGGCCTGGGATATGAGTGCCACTGTATTCCTCTCATAATCAAAGGTCATATTGGAGTCCAGCCCTCAGATTGCTTTACCTCACACACACACACATGCATACATACAAATTAGTTGCCATGCCAACACATGAGCATAATTTTCCCAAAAACCATGTGCTGCACACCTGCACTGTGACCCCACAGGTATAATTTCATCTTTAATTATTTAAGTCTACTGCACTGCTGCTGTTGTATTATAATGACTAGTTATGAAGGTAGGTTTTGTCCGACAACAACAAAAAGTGTTCTTTCTGCACCAATTATACCAGCCTCAGCTTTTTCTGCACATCCTCCTTACAAGCAGGAGAGCCGGTGCTTTTGCACACTAACCAAAATTTAAATTCATGGATTGTGGGGGGTGGGGTGGGGGGGGTATTTGGATGTTTATTATACTTTAAAATGAAGTAATCCACATTTTGCTGCCTGCAAGGTAATTAATGTGGGGAAATCTTGAATTAAAGATGTAAATCCTGACACTTTGGCGGGGCGGGGGGTGGGGGTGGGGGGTGGGGGTCGGTAAGGGACAGTGGTCTCCAAGGTCTAGATTATTCTTAGCGTATACCAATTAACACCATGTATCTTCTTTTATGTTCACTTCAATTAGGAGCCTTTACAATTTTTAAATTCTTTTCTTCTCAGTAGTTAGAGAATGTCAGAGAGGCTGATCAAAGGCATTAGCTGCCGTCCGCGCACCATAGGTAATGCTGTTTTGCATACAGAAATCTGCATATTGCTAAGAAGGTTTTCATTTCATTCTGCATGAATTACCAAGTTAGAGATGCGGGATCAGATGGAGCTTCACACATCCAGACAAGCACAGAGAATCCTCAAACTTCTGTAAAATCTTGTGGGGTTTTTGATTTCAGCCTTATATTGGTAGCACCAGTTGAATACATCAGATTATTTGGTTTCTATTAGTTGGGAAGGTTGGAGCTTATACAAGACTTCTGTTAAAAGCTGTCACTCACTATTAAGACTGTTTAGGGCATTAAAGCGTGCACGCAGCAGTGTTGGCACCCAATAACTCCAGGTCCTGGAGTAATCACACCATGATTTATGTGGGTGATTTTGGTACAACTGTCTCACTAAAGCTCTGCTTGTTTCTAGATGACCATTATTTAGCAGGCCTACAAATCAGACTGGGTCTAATAGCATTTTTCTCTTCTTGGCTGCTTTTTTTTTTTTGTATGCTTTCTTTTACCCTGGAGACCTTATATAGTCAGTGCAGGACCCAGCAGAAATCAAATAATACTACCAAGACTTTGGGTCCTTCTTCATATTCAGGGTTTGACAGTACCTGTGGCTCACAAAGAGATCAGCAACCTCTACAATGAGAGGTATTTTGAGCAATTTCTTCAAAACAATCTGCATCGAACCAAACAATGACATTCAAATGAAAGGGCCTAACTTTACAATAAGATTACACTAATACAGGATTTATAAATAGTTTATTATCAAATTATTAAGGTTGAAGACACTTTATAAATAATTAACAAGCTGTTGTAACACGAGTGAAAAAAGGAACTAGTGACCCGTTTCCTGACAATTCCCTTCATTTATGTTCCAAACCTCAGATTTCAGTTTATTTAAGTTATTCTGTTTTTCTTCTTATCAGCTAGATTTTTCACCATCAGTCAATAATTTACTGGCATTTCTAGTCAATAAATCTGCAGATCTTGCCAAAAACTGACCCTGCATCAATCTATGAAATATTTCTTCAAACCTAGTCATTTATCATGATTTATAAAGCATTTATAAGGTAAGTTATGTACTTATAAACTGTTTTAAAACCTTTTTTAGGGTTTTCTTATTGTAAAGATAGTGCTATGTAAAAGGAAATAAAAGCATTCAAATTGTAACAACAAACCTGTCATTGTTAGTAAAAAGCAATTCCTTTTCCTCTTAAGCCGGCACCTTTTTTCTTGACTTCTTTAACATGTACAATTGCTATTTTTTCCTCATAAATTTGGTAGTTTTTACTGACAAATTTGCTAATTTCTTCTTTTAAATTTGTGACTTTTTTGCAAGTGGATGTGAGGAGATTTTATACCATAAATATGCTGCCTTGAACTGTAAATTGTGACTTTTTGATAAATTTGTCTTTTTTTGCAATACATTTGTGACTTTTTCCATAAGTTTACTACTTTTTCCTATAAATGCAATGGGTTTATTAGTTCTGTAGGCTTTTGCATGGGCTTTATAACAAATTAAACAACAGTTAGTTCCGACCGAGCAATTTCAGTGGGCAATAACAATTCCAAGAGTTACTATATTCCCCGATAAACGGTGCCACAGTGGTGAGCACTGTGGCAGCACAGCAACTTGCCCTTGGCCATGGGATCTCGGGTTCGATCCCACCCCCTGACCAACAGAGATCTTTCTGTGTGGAGTTTGCATGTTCTCCCCGCATCTGCATGGGTTTACTCCGGGACTTCTCCAGTTTCCTCCCACAAGGGCCAAAAACATGCAGATTAGGTTAACTGGCATAAACTGGGGAGGTATGAATGGGAGTTTTCCCTTGCCCCTTCTCCCCAGGCCACAGCTGTTAATAAGAATGTGTTCTTAATCTGTCCTCCCTGGTTAAATAAAAAAATAAAAATAATCACACTGGCATTTCACTGGCTATGTATCATTCTGCTTCAAAGGTGTCCTCGGAACTGTTAATTACTAACCATTATTTACTGTCAACTCTATCAGTGACTTCCTATAGATATGGGAGAATTATCATACTGTCTACAATGAGGCGCTGTTTGAAAAGAAGTCATACCTCCATGATCAAGAAGTCATACCACTGCAAACATTTGTTAAAAAAATAGACAAGCTAGACTTGGATTTATCGTCTCAATTAGCAAACCACAATACCTTTGTGGTGATGGACTTTTTATTTCATCTGAAAATGCCAAGAAAAACCGAGCGAAGTGTGCCAAAATCAAAATGCTAGCATGCTAATTAGCCACCAGTGCAATGTCACAGTGCCCACAAACCCTACTCAACGGGTGACCAATATGTATTATAAACACCGACTTCTGCTGTGGACAATATTTGATTTGTTTACACGTGCATCATATTACAAAAGTCTTGTTTTTTTTTCTCGTCGTCGTCGGCCTCCGTCGGTCTATGATGACCATGGAAGAGAATCCTAAACGTCTACTCTGCTAGAACAGCACCGCCTGTGGCTGAACAGGCCGATGCGCACCGGTGTTCTACCTTCCAGCGTTGGGTGTTGGTAGGATTCAAGCCTGGGCAGGAAGATATGGAGGACAAGATGTTACCCATGCAGCATGTCCCCCCTCTCCACGTCACTGATGAATCCAAAGGAACAGCAGGGCTGCTATAGTTTGGCACCAGCGCAGTCACAGGAGCTGCCAGAACGATGTTGAGCACAACAGAGAACTGCCTTAGGGGCTCCGACTCCAGATTTTTCCTCAGGGTTGACTCCCGAAGCCTTTCCCGTGACCGGGTGTGCCGCAAGGCAGCGGAGGTTTGAAATCAGGGTTTACCTTCCCCTAGATGGGCTACCTTCCCAGGTTGATGAGCCACCATCTACCCGAAGCATCTGGTTTTAAGGCACCAGAGATCCGCCCTCGCCCCTTCTCCTATTAGTAAAAGCAGTTCCGCCGGGCTTAGAGACTAAACCACACGGGCAGGCTAGGAGTTGGACTTAGTTGTCAGAGGCTTTTCGAGACGCACGCCGTAAGGAGCATTTTATGAGCACTGGGAGCTTAACCCCAGTACCGCTCCTGGCTATGACAACCTTGGAACCGGTAATTTTTTTTTCTATATTATGCTTATTGAGGTGGCAAGCAACAGTTACCTGGGTACATTTAGAAGCTACCATTTTTCTTGGTGCAGCAAAATAACTGGTTAAAAAAAGCAAGGGTGCGTGCTCAGCCCACTGCTCTTCACCCTGCTGACCCATGACTGCATACCAGCCTACAGCACCAACCACATCATCAAGTTTGCGGATGACACAGTGGTGGTGGGCCTCATCACATCAATGGAGAGGCCAACTACAGAAATGAGGTGAGCCAACTGGTCCAGTGGTGTAAAGACAATCTCTTCCTGAACGTGGGAAAAACCAAGGAGATTGTGGTCAACTTCAGGACAGGACACACACAGCATCCCCCTCTGATCATCGATGGAGCAGCTGTGGTGAGGGTGAGCAGCACCAAGTTCCTGGGGGTGCACATCTCTGAGGACCTCTCCTGGTCCAACAACACCACATCACTGGCCAAGAAGGCTCAAACTCACCCCCATTTCCACTGCAAACTGAGGAGAGCACGAGTCTCACTCCTCATCATCTGCACATTCTACAGGGGCACCATTGAGAGCATCCTCACCAGCTGCATCACAGTGTGGTACGGAAGCTGCACCACCTCCTGCCAGAAAACACTACAACGTGCAGTGAAAGCAGCCATCAAGATCATTGTGCCCCTCCTCTCGGACATCTACCACACACCCACCTCACCCGCAGACCCATCAACATTGCAGGTGACACCTCCCACCCCTCACACTCCCTCTTCAGCCCTCTGCCCTTGGGGAAAAGGTACCAGAGCCTCCGGGTTCAGAGTCACAGGGTGAACCTGTGTACCAAGTTTGGTGACCCTAGCTTTACCCGTTGTACAGTAATAAGGCATAGTGAATGTTAACTTTGACCTTTTGACCCCAAACCCGTAGTCTGAGGTGAGGATCCTGAGGTGAACCTGTGTACCAGGTTTGATGGCCCTAGCTTTACTTGTTTTATAATAATAGTGCAAATGGAATGCTACCTTGAACTTTGACCTTCTGACCACAAACCCATATTCAGAGGTCATGGTCCCAAGGTGAACCTGTGTAGCAAGTTTGGTGACCCTAGCTTTCTTTGTTGTTGAGAACATGCAGGGGAGGTTAACTGGCATCAACTGGGGAGGTATGAATGTGAGTTGTCCCTTGCCCCTTCCCCCCAGGCCACAGTTGTAAATAAGAATGTGTTCTTAATCTGTTCTGCCTGGTTAAGTGTAGGTTAAATAAAAAAATAAAATAAAAATATAGTTTATAAGCCATTTTTGATGTTGACCTTTGACCTTGGAATCCCAAAACCATAGTCAAACTTCAGGGTCACAGGGTGAACTTGTGTACCAAGTTTGGTGACTCTAACTTTACTCGTACAGTAATAAGGCATAGGAAATGTTAACCTTGACCTTTGACCTTTTGACCCCAAACTCATAGTCAGAGGTCAGGATCCCAAGGTGAAGCTGTGTACCAGGTTTGGTGACCCTAGCTTTACTCATTTTATAGTAATAGTAAATTTAGCATTTACCATAGTGCAACTGGAATGTTAACTTTGACCTTTGACCCCAAACCCTTAGTTATGGCAGGGTGCAAGTTGTCCAATACAGTAGTTGTGTATTAGATACAACTACTGTATCGATTTGAAAATCCTACATCATTTCTTTCAGTAGTTACTGTGTTTAGAAGATTTAAGGAAAATTTGACCTCTGACCTTTGACCTCAAGGTCATCTGATAAGAGTGAAATTGCAATATTTGCATCATCAGAGGATATCATACCATGGTACCAAGTTTCAAAACATTTGGAACAAAACTGACGGAGGAGTTGAGTTCACAAAAGTGGGACAGACTGATGGACAGATAGACTGACCCATAACATAATCCCCCGTCGGTCTTCACCCAAAGGGCTCTTCGACTCCTTTGGGCTTCGATCGGCGGGGGATAAAAACTGAGCTCATGTGCTTGTATACAAAAACATGTTCACCTGTACACAGCCAGTGTTGAAACTCATCCAACAGTTGCAGGAAGAACAAACAACCTGTTCAGTTGTGATAATCACCGCTACTTAATCCCATTACATCGTCAGCTACCAATAAATCAATGTACAAATGAATTGACCAGCTATGAGGAACAGCTATCCTCTACGCGTCTATTATTCTATTGATGTTGCTCCAACGGCCATTGCTGGAGAAGTGCTGACATCATAATAAAAGGCCACCATGAACCGGCTGGCCGTGTGGTTTGGGAGCTTCAGGCTGAAGAGAAGGACAGCCTCTGAAGAAGGAAGAAGAAGAAGAAGAAAAAGAAGAAGAAGAAGAAAGGCAATCTTCAAAGTCGATACAACCAAGTGCTCTATGTGGTCGCAGTTACTGCACATAATGAAACTACAAATAGCCTCTTACCCAACACACACAGTTGATACACAAATGGGACCGCAGTCAGAATAATTATGCCATAACTAGAATGATAAATAATCCTTCCATTGGCTTCTTTTGACACTGATATTACCTTCGACTTGTTTTGAAACCTGTCAGTTTAGCTGAAGCCTTTCCTGAACCACAAAACAATAAAACTAGATGTGTGGTGTATATATTAGGACTGACATTCCATAGAGTTTATTTTTAAATATACTCAAATGCACTTTCACCCCGGTGTGTGCGCATTTGTACCTGACTTTTCTGATGACAGTGTATTTAATCCATTGTTCGTGACTTCATAAAAAAAAATGAAGGGCTGGCAAATTCAAACATCAAAACATTAAGTTGGGTGCTGTGTCTATGCAGCTGTGTGTTTTCATAACCCAAGTGTCTCAAAGCATTATTAACAAAAAAAATCTTTTGCTCAGCCTTGCATTTCTGAGCCCCCCCCCCCGCCCCCCCAAAAAAAGCAGTGTGAAGCATGTTGCACTGGTGCGCTGATATATGGCACACGCAGCACAGACAGCCATCTAGTGTTTGAAATGAGCACATGCAGGAATCCACGGACATGGGACTGAGGCACTTCACACTGTTTATACATCAAGTTAGTGTTCAGGCCACAAATGAGGGATGTTTCATCTGGAGCAGACACACAGAAAAATGTATTACGAGAAACTGACAAAGGCTGGATTAAGCACCAAGAAATTTGTTGTGTGTCGTGATCACACCCACAAATGGGAAGAGAATCCCTCGATTTTTTCTGTACTCTGGAACCAGGAGCAGGAGCGACTCTAATGGTCAGAACTTGTCTTTTTCAGCCCACACAGAACACAGCACCCCCCAGTTTACCCTAATAGCTCGTCTACTGTGAGAACTTAACCTGGAATGAACTAACGAGCCATCAACTGTTAGAGACCGTGTCCACCTCCTTTCTCTTCTCTGTTACCTTTTACCTCCCCGTTTGCACTGTGCAGCAGCATTTTGTTAATACTGTATATGCAACCCAAATGAACAAAGATTCTAAACAAAATGTGTGCTATTGTGTGCATATTGGGAGCATGAATATGTATTTGCTGAGCTTTCAAACAAAGACACAAAGGGAGGCCCAACCTGTTGTCGGCTCAGCCCCCTTTTTTTCCCCCTGCTGAGAAATCCCTGCTCCCTTAATAATCGCACATCATTATGACAATAGATGTTAGGCAAAACAGATAAGCCACACAAGTAGAGAGAAGGAGACAAACATACATAAATACTGCACCGCACCACGCATATCATCACATACTCCATCACCACATTTGTAAATAAACAGTGCTGTGAGAAAGTATTTGCCCCTTCCTGATTTCTTATATTTTTGCATATTTGTCACACTTGAATGTTTCAGATCAAGCAAATTTTAATATTAAACAAAGATAATCCGAGTAGATACACAATGCCATTTTTAAATGATGATTTCTTTTATTAAGGGAAAAAGCTATACAAACTTACTTGGTCAAATGTGAAAAAGTAATCCCCCCCCCCCCGGTACATCATGAATTAACTGTCATGAACCATATTTTTTTGAAAGCTGAGTTCAATTTTACTAGCCACACCCAGGCCTGATTACAGCCAGATCTGCTGAATCAAGAAATCACTTAAACAGAACCTGTCTGACAAACTGAAGTAGGCTAAAAGATCCCAAAAAGCAACACATCATGCCACAATCTAAAGAAATTCAAGAACAGATGAGAAACAAAAACCCAGAACAACATCTAAAGAACTGCAGGCCTCACTTGCCTCAGTTTGGACACTGGTCCATGATTCAACAATAACAAAGAGACTGAGTAAAAATGGCATCCATGGGAGCGTTCCAAGGCAAAAGAAACCCCACTGCTGACCAAAAAGAACATAAAGGCTTGTTTCGCATTTGCCAAAAAAACATCTTGATGATCCCCAAGACTTGGGAAAATATTCTGTGGAGGGTACGAGACAAAAGTGGAACTTTTCTGGAAGATGTGCGTCCTGTTACATGTGGTGTAAAACTAACACAGTATTTCATAAAAGAACATCACACCAACAGCCAAACATGGTGGTGGTAGTGTGATGGTCTGGGGCTGCTTTGCTGCTTCAGCACCTGGAAAACTTGCCATCATTGATGGAACCATGAATTCTGCTCTCCACCAGAAAATCCTGAAGGAAAATGTCTGGCCATCAGTTTGTGACCTCAAGCTCAAGCCCTCAAATGTGGCTGAATTAAAACAATTCTGCAAAGAAGAGTGGGCCAAAATTCCTCAACAGCGATGTAAAAGATTTATTGCCAGTTATTGCAAATGCTTGACTGCATTAGGTTAAGGGGCAATTACTTTTTCACACAGGGCCAGATAAGTTTGGATAGCTTTTTCCTCCCCCTTAATAAATTATCATTTAAAAACTGCATTTTGCATTTACTTAAGTTATTTTTGTCTAATGTTAAAAAATTGTTTGATGATTGGAAATATTTCAGCGTGACAAATATGCAAAAATATAAGAAATCAGGAAGGGGGCAAAAGCTTTTCCACAGCACTGCATCTATTCTAGCTGTGTTGAACCTATTTCATGTATAAAAGCAGTTTAATTCCTCGTCATTCTTGCTCCTACATATACTGTATATACACAGTAGGTGTTAGCCTCTGTAGCGATGCATGCACAGCCCTGCTACCACGGACTTATCTAATTGCTTTTCATTGATCCTGTCCGATCAGGTGCCTAACGTTCATCCTTCTCCAGCATGGTCTCCCAACCACTTCTGCCAGCCCTAATCTGAGAAATGTGCATCCTTTTCAGTGCTTATAAAACACCCAGACAGAGACACGAGCACAACAGACGAGGATTGTTTTTTTGTGTAGTGTGGAAAAAAAAAAGGTCGATAACGGAAAACCTCAACAAAGCGAATGTTTGCTCGTGTGCTTACGTGAAATGTGACATCTCCTGACCTTTCCCACACACACGGCGCATGGAGACATTTGGGTTCGCTTTGGTCTTAATTATTTTCAATGCAGTGTGATATTGGCGGCAAAACAGAGATGTTTCATTACTTATACTGTTGACAGGCAGAGTGTGGGTGTGGGTGTGGGGGGCCTGAGCAGGAGTACAATAACGGGTGTGTTTATTTTGGAGGACAGACAGAGAGGTTCACCCCGTAAGGTGAACCAGATCAAGGATTTTGGACAGAAAATCCGAGCTCCTCCTTAAGATTAAATGATGAGAGCATCAGAGACGAAGGCCAATGTGTGTTGGCAGGCGCTGAGTGGGATTTTTGAGGGATAATGCAGTTTGTATGACTATCAATGGACAGAACACAACTCTGAATATTTTTTTCAGCTTTTTTTTTTTTTTTTGTAATGTCTGAACCTGGACTTCAGCCTCGAGTCCACTAATGTACACAAGCAGAAAATTCCTCCGTCTCAGGGGAGATGTATCACAGCTTTGGTTTAATATGCAGGCCAGTTCTTGGTGGTATCAGATCAATGGAGAGCTTCAAAATCAGACGCAGCCAGTGAGGCAGACAGAGGAGACCATCTTTGGCGCACATTAAGAGAACGCTTTCCTTCCCCTCAACATCACAGTTATTCCCTTTTTCTGATGGAGCCATCGAGCAAGACTCGGCTGCCTTGTGATGCCCATTAAAAATATTAACTTTAAAGGTTCTTCCTCCAGATTGTGGGTTCGGGTTACTTTGAAAGTAATGGTCTAATTACACCAACTTAATGTATTATTATACTCGCAGATCTCCAGTTGGGTCTGAAATGTTAACCTTGACTGCTTTGCGTCAGATCACTGAGCGAGTCTTCAACAAAAACTGAAGCTGCCGTTAATATTTTCCATTGCTCCAAGGCTCTGATTTATTGGTACAAAAAAGCAAGACACTTCAGTCACTTAGCTCACAGTTTGCTCATATTACCTGTATTCTTGCTCCTTTTTTTTGTAAATGCAAGATAAAATAGGATATTTCCCTGCACTCCACTATAAAAACCCAACGAAATACTCCGCCGCATAGCCTAAAAACATCCCACCTACATTCCAGCTTATACCTTGTAGTCTAGCAATGCGAGATCTGGGATTTCTGTGATCTATTTACCTGGCTTCGTGTGTATCCTAACTGTTATTTTTTTTATATTATATAGAGTGTATAAGGAGGCACTCATCGCTTTTTTTACAGCCTCCCTTCAAGCCTTGCAATGCCTCCTCCTGTGCATTATTCAGTCTTTTCCTGAAGTAACAGCCGCCCTCTAGATGCAGACAAGCCGACCACTAACACGCCACACTAATGTGATGTAAAAATGAATGATGAAATTCAAGAAGGCCAAATGAAAGAGAAACTGGTGTGTGTGGGGGGGGGGGGGGGGGGGGGCGCACCGGCTGTGGTGTGAGCTTGCGTGTTCAAAGGTGAGGCCTTGGGTGATGGAGAATAGGATTCTCTTACCTCCTATAAGTACAGAGAAGGATAAAAGCCAGATCTAATGACCTTGGTATAATGAAGGCCTATGCTGATTTCCATGATTTTCTTGCTTTCATGCCACTAGTCCATAGGAAGGCCAAGACGTTTAAAAAAAAAAAAAAGAAGGAGCTTTGTCTGGCCAAACATTAAGGGGCCAAAGAAACATTTGCCCAGGATCGAACACAAACTCTAGTTCCCATGTTTGAGCCATTATATAAGCGATGATTATCAAGAGGCAAATTAATAGATGAAACACATTTTTCTTAATGGGGCTGGTGTTCCCTTTTTTAGGTGACCAATTTACTAGCAATTTCCCTAATTTGTGAAGTTATTTAGAAAGTGATGTAATGCCTGCTTCTTTTTATCTTGAAAGCAGAGGCAGCACGTCGTCTGAGGCTGCTCAGTGCAGCTAATATGGCACAACCAAATGAAAGGCTTCAAATGAGCTTTTCCATTTGGAACTGATGCACTGTAGTGCTGTGGCCGACCTCCAAATATGATTAAACCGCCGTAAACACAACAATAGCAAACAGTAAACAACTTGTAATTGGTGTGATCCTCCGTTCCAACAAAACCCTTCTTGATTCGCTGTGAATTATGAGCATTAATGTGTCTGCTCGCCATGCCCCTCCGAGGATATCAAAAAGCTCCCGCGCTGTCTTGATGGGCCTTGTCTCATTAAAGCAGAAGTGGAGGCCAGTGTGAGGGACTGATGCACACATGCGTTCGGTGGAATAACTGGCACGGACTCACCTCTAATTCATGCTATCTGTGCACCTGATACGAGATATGATTAAACTTGAACGAATGTTTATGCGCGTGTAGGAGACAGAAAAAAAAAGGCTTATTTTAGCTTAGGTGAAGTGAGCCCCCTACAGGCAGCTATCATAACTTCTACAATCTCGCACACCATCTGCAGGTGCTGTGGTAGATTGAGGAAAACAAGATTTTGAGTAGAATTTTACAGAAAGAGTGCACATATACCACATTTATCCGTTTTCACTCCTTGCCGTGCTCTAAGTTTTCCAACATGCACTGCTTTCATTCATATATGATGAGAGAGAAACTCTCTAAAGACCCCAATAGGCAGATGCATTGTTTCTCTTCTAAAGTCATCTCAGATGGTAGGAGCATACTTCAGAGCCCCAGTGATGTGTCTAATGAAAGAAGTCTCCTCCTCCTCCACAGCTCTGTTTCGCGCGGCGTATTAGGAATCTAAATGTTGACTGAAGACAGTTTGATTCTGGGTCTGTGATTTTCTTAAGGAATAAAAACAGAGCGGCATGTTTGCAGTGTAGCCATGAAAGAGCTACGAGAAGGCTCATCACTACCCAATGCCATTTTGGGGAGGTGGAAAAGTGAGGCTCACACCACAGTTCACTTGAAAGCTACATCAAACGGAGGGAAAAAAAAATGTTAAAGACTGAGATCAAAGAGTTTTATGGGAAAAGAATCACTAGACTATAGCAATGTTCTTGTAGAACTGCAGCTTTATGCTAACAGCTGTCTCGCCGTTACTGGAAATGAAACGGACGGTGCAAACAATGGGTAATAGTGACAGTTCACGACTGTACTGAAAGTTTGGGTCAGACGTGATAGATTGATGGACAACAGAAATCTCAGAACAAAGTTTTCCCTGCAAACCAGAACTACATGTGACTAAAAAAAATTATCTTTTTTTTTTCTAAAGGAATCAAAGTAGTTTAATTTTATCAATCACAGTCAAAACAGTGGGGTAAGCACTGGTGAAGAATTATGACAAAATCTGTTGTGACATTCAATCTACACATTTCTAAAATACAGTTGTGACACTCCGTTTCTCCCTGTAAAGTAGCACGCTTACCAAAAACAAATACAGGTCTCCCCGCTGTGAAAATTCCAGCGGATGAACAGCGAGGTTTAAATTTACCCTTTGGAGCCACCACTGGATTTCATTCCACTTCCCTGCGTCTCAAAATGTTGATTTTTTTTTTTCTTTTTATCTAAAACAAGTGTAGTCATGTTTTGTGCAGTCTAGATAAAAGACGGAGATGCCTGGGGAAGATGAAAACATGGAGGTTGCCCTAAATGTTCACTCATGACCATGAATTGTTGAAAAGAGGTAAGGCATTGTCTGTATCAATATTACTTGTGCATACATTCACAACAAAGCTCTGCAGCTCATTTGCGGCGCAGAAATCTTGCCCACTGCTCCTGAACTTGCTATACTGCACAGTAATATGGAATTTTGAAGTAGGTTTTCCAAGTGTTGCGTTGCATAGGAGAGTGGCATGAGGAGAAATATTAATTCCTATCAAACAATGCATATAAATTGCAGCTGTATAAATAGAGCAATATCCAGTATTACTAGATTACAGTCTGTAATCTATTTGTCCTCGATTTCAAATAAAATCCACAAATAAGCAATCTATTCAAGTTAAACTGCCTAAATGGAAATATAACCATAAGGACAAAAGTCACAACTTTTTTTTTTAATAGGATTCTAACTTGCCCCATTCTATTTATATATTAATAACAAAATATATTTCCAGTCTGATATTAAATGTGTTCCATCTCTTGAGCATTCATGTATACAATGGAGTCCAAAATTGTTAGGGCACCAAATTTTCCATAAGCAGAAATTCTGTGCTTGTTTTCACAAATCAAAGTACCTGCTTAGTATCGCATTTCATCAGTAAGTCAAGGAACCTAAGAATGTGTGGAACAATATTTTTATAAAATACTATACAGCCAAACTGACGATTCACTGAAATATCTAACAGGAACTTTTATGACACCACCAACTTTTTGATTTTTTGTATGCATGATTTCACCTCAGATAACAATATGAATACCATTTTTTTCTGCACAATATATTATTGCTTTTATTTGATAAAGTAGACAATATATCAGAAAATGAACACAAAATGTCTACTTACTACTTTCTAAATCTGCAAAAAAAAGTTGAAATTATATAGCAAATATACTATACTATATTAAAACATGAATAAAACTATATTAAAACTATCATCAGTTTAAGAAAATGTATAAGCAGTGTGTAACTTGTTTTTGTTTAAATTAGGGCTGGGAATTGATTAAAACATTTTACAAATTAATTGCACATTTTCTATAATTAATTGTGACTAACTGCTAAAATTACAATAATGAAACAACTTATGATTGCATTTTTTTCACAAAATATACCTGTGATCCACATATTCAACAAAAATACTGAGAGCAACATAAAACACTTGATTATCATGAATGTATAGTCAATTTAAAAAAAAAAAATTAGGATCATTTGTAATATTCTTTTTCAATTTATTATAAAGAGGGAGTTGATTTGCAAAACTAGCATTTTTAATATTGTTGTCACATTTCCTGTTTTATTTTTAAATGGTCAAAATGGAAGTCAGTACTTCTACTTAAGGTAACTTTCTTAATTATCGCAACCCTTAAGAGAACAAATAGAGCAATTCTTAACATGAATTGTTAAGAATTTGTAACAGATTTCCAGAGCTTCTGACCTTAATGCTGATTAAGAAGCTTTTACTCACTCGATATTAGAGTGTTTGTTGTTCTCCACTCACTCTGACAGAAACTCTCCCTCTTTTCATACTTTTGACTGAGTGGCCCCAATCAATAACATTACATCAGGTGTGTCGGTGTATATGTGTGTGTGCTTTAAGTGAGGTTTGTGTGTACAGAATGATGTTACCCTGAGTAACAGAGGATCTGTTTTGTGTGATGTAAATTAAAATACTGAAAAACAAGACTTACACTTGTTTCATGCTGAGCCAGCTGCTGAGACAAACCAATCACCACTCTCGACACCTCCTCAGTGAGTGATCTGACAGCATCAGTTTTTTAATGCGTTAATTGCCCCACATTAAGTGAAAATGTTAAAGTTAAGAGTTAATATTCCCAGGCCTAGTTTAAATGAATGTGTTTTTGTCATGCAAAAATGTGCTGCTCAAAAACAAATTTGAAACAGAGGCTATGAGACCAATTCAGACAAATCTGACAAAGCAAAAGTCACAAATTTGCCAAAGTGTGACCTTCAGTGAAGTTATTATTACCACTAAAGAATCAAAGCATTTTCAGGATTCTGTGAACTTTAAA
Organism: Pholidichthys leucotaenia; assembly: GCA_020510985.1. Lineage (NCBI taxonomy): Eukaryota > Metazoa > Chordata > Actinopteri > Cichliformes > Pholidichthyidae > Pholidichthys > Pholidichthys leucotaenia. The sequence continues at coordinate 98,632,352 of CM035843.1, forward strand.
AAAGACAACCAGCTTGAAAATAAGTATTAAAGTTTATTTTTTAAAAAAGCAAAATTCATTTGTTCATCTTCAACCGTTTAATCATTTTTCGGGTCGCGAGGGACCTGGAACCTATCCCAGCATCTTTGTGTGAGAGGCAGGGTAAACCCTGGACAGATCACCAGTCTATGGCAGGGCCAACATGGAGAGACAGACAACCATTCATTCATATTTTCACCTAAGCACAGTTTAGAACCAGTTGACCTAACTTGCATGTCTTTGGCTTGTGGGAGGAAACTGGAGTACCCACGCAGACACAGGGAGAACATGACATGTATTACAGGTGCATGTCAATAAATCAGAAAGTCATCAAAAAGATGATTTATTTCACTAATTCAGTTCACAAAATGAAACTCATACATTATGTAGATTCAATACACACAGTGATATATTAAGTGTTTATTTCTTTTAATTTTGGTGGTTATGGCTTATAGCTCATGAAAACCCCAAATTCAGTTTCTAAAAATTTGAATATTACATAAAGTTAATTTAAAAAAAATCATTTTTAATAGAAACGATGGCCAGTTGAAAAGTATGTCCATGTACACACTCAGTGCTTGGTCGGGGCTCCTTTTGCATGAATTACTGCGTCAATGTAGCATAGCATGAAGGTAATCAGTCTGTGGCACTGCTGAGGTGTTATGAAGGCCCAGGTTGCTTTGATAGCTGCCTTCAGATCGTCTGCATTGTCAGGTCTGGTGTCTCTCATCTTGCTCTTGACAATACTCCATAGATTCTCTATTGGGTTTAGGTCAGGAGAGGTTGCTGGCCAATAAAGCAGAGTGATACCATGGTCATTAAACCAGATTTTGGTACTTTTGACAGTGTGGGCAGGTGCCAACAATACAGACGGGCTGAAGGCCACTGTCAAAGAAACCTGGGCCTTCAGAACACCTCAGCAGTGCCACAGGCCGATCACCTCCATGCCACGCCACACTGATACAGTAATTCATGCAAAAGGAGCCCCGACCAAGTACTGAGTGTGTACATGGACATACTTTTCAGTCGGCCAAAATTTTGATTGAAAATCATTTTTTTATTAATTTTATGTAATATTCTAATTTCTTGAGAAAAAGAATTTGGGGTTTTCATGAGCATAAACATCAAAATTAAATGAACACTTGAAATATATACGTAACTCTGTGTGTAATGATCTACATAATGAGTTTCATTTTTTGAATTTCTGAAATAAATTAACTTTTCGTTGGCATTCTAATTCACTGAGATGCACCTGTATAATCCACAGAGAAGGGTCACCGCTGGCCAGAGGGTGGGATCGAGCCCACGACCTGCTTGCTGTGCTGCCACAACGCTCACCACTGCTCCACCGAACTGCCCCCCCCCCAAACAACTCTAAATGTTATATTTAAATGAAACACTGAATGACATTTGTCCTTTGCATGTGAGGGGGGGCTGAAAAGTTCATAGCAGTCAAATTTGACCAAATGTGGTTTATTTTTCAACTGCGGGGATCCAAGCACTGCAACACCGATGGAAGAAGCGTGTGGACCGATGGGGAGACTATGTTGAAAAATAAAGCACATTTGGTCAAATTTGACCACTATGAACTTTTCAGCCCCTCCTCGTGGGTAGTTTATTTGACAAATGAAAGTCTAAAAAATTCAAACTGGACAACTTTATTTAAAAAAAAAAAAAAAAAAAGTTTAATCTTAACTCACCAGTGTCAAACAAACTTAAACCTTAAAATACCCATGGCCTTTTGCAATTCTATTTTGTGAGAAACGATGCAGTCTAAATAGCGCTCTACAGCACATAACTACAAAACAACACTTTCAACTTTATTCACTCTCCTTATTAGAGCAGATTGCTTATCGTCTACTTCACAGAGTGCCCATATAGCATAGCTGACAGCAGTAAGGGGAGCTGCACATAAAAACTCCTCGCTAACACTTTCTTACGCTAACCAGCTGTCCCCCTGTGGTTTCAGCCTCAGCCAAACCTTTGAAATGTCCTTCAAGGCATGAAAAAAAAACAAAAAAAACAACAACAACATGCACATTGCTTTGGGTAAAAATCCTATTTGTACACTATAATTACACTTTGAAAAGTTGCAAAGTTTAAAGTTTCAAGACCTTCACTTTTTTCTCTTCTCATTTCAGATATTGATTGGGCTCTAAAACACACGTAAGACTCGCCCGTTCCGCAGAACAAAAAAGGTTTCTCATTACAAGCTGCCCCTCAGAAAACTTTGAATGTTTCGGATTTGATTTACTTGCATTATCAAGGGAAGCAATAAGGAGAATTCTGTCAATAATTTTCACAGCTACGGAACTGTTGTTAATGTGCTCTTAAGAGAAAGGCTACAGGCACTTTGAATGTGGTTATTAACGAGACAGAGGTTTGGAGTGATAGGTGTCCCTAATGTTTTTCATGCTAAAAAAGAAAGAAAGAGTAAAGCCTTTCAGCATGCAGCGGTGATGTGTTTTTCAAGAAACCTTTGTTTCAAAATTATCTTCAAAAATGCCTCCATGTCACATTACAACATAATGATTGTGTGAACCAAAATGAGAGCATTAGTAACAAACAATTACACACAAATGAAAAAAGGGCAAGGATAAAAATGCTTACAGATATGATTTGTCACTGTCAAAAGAGATGGATTAGTCAAGACAAAAATTGTCATTTTGGCTCCAGAATAGGTATAATTGCCTAGCAACACAGCGTTTAAAGAAAGAAACAATAATTACGTTGCCGTTTTTGGTTACAATTCTTCTAATGGAAACACAATTTTCCAAGTGAAATTGTTTTTGTACCATTAATACATGACCCTGTGATAATGGCATACGCTTCACTTACTCACATATTGCATAATGTGCTTCTTAATCTTGTAAATATGTATTAAATTAATGATTTTAAGTTGGAGTATGGGGCTGGAGTACAATCTGCAACCTTTTCTTCAGGAAACAATTTACTCAGTATTATACGTACATGGCGTTCATTATTTAAACTGACCTTTCCTCGTGTTATTTCTTTGCTGGAGATGCAACAAGGGAGCCGTGATGACCGCTCATCCTAAAAGAAAGCTCCATTCATACACTGATAGTCAGTCCAGCTGCACTGAGGAAAGAGACAGTAATCAGTCACATTTTATCAGTTTAATCAGGATAAAGTTTCTACAATACATTCTGAATGTAAAGTGAATGGTTTTTAATGGAAAAGATCATAGTGGTGATAAATGGTAAATTATAATGTGAATGGGGACTGTGTGAATGGGATAAACACAAAGACAGTTGTACTAACAACAGCTATCTCATACATGTTACAAATAAATAAGATAAGAGGAAGCAAGTGTCTACTGAAGTAAACACATGAGTAGTGAACGGGCTGGGTGGCTCAGCCAGAAATTGTACTCAAGTATAAGCAGCTGTCACGGGGGACATGCTGTATTTGGAGAACATGTCCCACCCTTCAAGTTGTATTTTCCCATATCCATTATTGCGATCTTAAGTATTCACATGTCCTTGATTATCTAATAGTGTTTCTATAGTATTTCTATCCTGTTTCTTCTTGGTTCCTGGGTTCACTCTTATTTTGAAATTCTTCCTGTTTTGCTCTTCTCCAGTCTTACTGTGTTAACTCCCCATTTCCTGGTTATTGTTGTGATCTTATACTTTACTGCTTTGTTTGCAATCAGTGTCAGCTGTTGCTCATTTGTTAATCGTTGAGTTCTCTATTTCACTGCCTTCTGATTGTCTTTGCAGCGTTCTCATGATTTGCTGCTCCTGCACATTAAAAGAGCTTTATTACAGTAAAGAACTGGAGAAAACAGAGATAATATTAAAAATACATGGACAATACTTAACAATATTCTTGGAAATAAAAACAGAAATACAAGCTACCCAACCAATCTTTCAAAAAAAAAAATACTCAAGTGTGAATCCAGTTTCACCTGCAGATGAATTTAATAATTTTTTTGTTAACATTGGTCCTAATTTGGCTCAAGAAATACACATTACGGCACCTACAGGTGATACAATGAGCAAAAACACTGCTATAAAAGACTCCATTTTCATAAAGAACACAGACGAGACAGAGGTCATTGAAATTGTTAAATCATTTAAAAGTAAAACATCTACGGACTGTGATGGTATTGACATGCTCTTAGTCAAAACTATCATTGAATGCTTAGTGAAGCCACTGACATATAGTTGTAACCTGTCTCTCCAAACAGGTATATTTCCCAATGCAATGAAAATAGCTAAAGTAATTCCGATATACAAGACGGGTGACAGAGAGGAATTTTCAAATTATAGACCTATTTCACTATTGCCGCAATTTTCCAAGATACTTGAAAAAATATTCTGTGAGAGAACTGACAACTTCATAATGAAGAATAATTTATTGTGTGAGCAGCAATATGGGTTCAGACACAAGAGGACAACTGCATTTGCTCTAATGGAATTTATAGAAAAAATATCAACTGCCATTGAAAATAAAGAGTATTCAGTTGGGGTATTCCTGGATCTTAAAAAAGCATTTGATACAGTGGATCATAATTTATTATTAAAGAAACTACAAAATTATGGTATTGGGGGGTAGCACTGTCCTGGTTATGTAGTTACTTAAAGAATAGATATCAGTATGTATGTGTTGGTAGCAAAAACTCAGTTACTTGTGGAGTCCCACAGGGTTCAGTTTTGGGGCCATTGTTACTCAATATGTATATAAATCATATATGTAAAGTTTTGGGGAAAAAAATTGATTTAATATTGTTTGCAGATGACACTAATTTATTATGCAGTGGAAGCAATTTGGAACAACTTTTGGATACACTTGGAAAGGAATTAGGAAAGCTTAAACTGTGGTTTGATTCAAACAAATTAATGCTCAATTTAAGTAAGACAAAATTTATAATTTTTAACAACCATCACAGCAACTTAGTATCTAAACTCAGTGTAAATGGTGTAGGGATTGAAAGGGTATCCGAAATTAAATTTCTTGGAGTAATAATTGATAATAAACTGTGTTGGAAGTCACATATTAATTATATTAAAGGTAAAATATCTAAATCAATTGCAATACTACACAGTGTGAAATATTTGCTGAATCAACCCACACTATATACTTTGTATCATTCATTAATACTCCCTTACATGACATATTGTACTGAAGTATGGGGAAATACATATAAAACAAACATATATCCAATCTTTATGCTTCAGAAGAGAGCTATTAGAATAATAAATAATGCTGCTTACAGGGAACCAACAAACCCACTTTTTCTTAAATTAAAAGCTCTCAAGTTGAAAGATCTGGTTGACTTTAAAACTGCAGTGATAATGTTTAAAGTGAAGAATCTATCACTGCCCGCAAATATCCAAAAGCTGTTCCAAATAAGGGAGAAACAATATCATTTCAGAGGAACATGTATATTTCAAAAACCTTCAGTGAGAACTACCACCAAGCAACACTGTGTCTCAGTGCAAGGAGTCAGATTGTGGAACGCTTTTGGACCTGAATTAAAATCATGTACAACGCTTGGACAATTTAAACAAAAACTAAAGGAAGAAATATTCCAAACATATATACAAGATGACATGTAAAATCACATAAGAATTATCATATTCAGTCTGTGTTGTGTTGTTGCTTAGTTTTTTGTCACATTTTGTCTTAGCTTTGTTCTGAATTGTAATCGCTCTTGTTTTGTTTTTCTTTTGAATTCTTGGATGGAATATGGGTGGGCAATATAAACTGCGGCTTCAGCCATCACCCATTTCGGATAATTTATGTTGAACTGTATAATTAGAGGAGTTATTGTTTAATTTGACCTTGTAAGATTTTTTCCCCCTTTGTTATATTATTCTGTTCCTTTCTTTTAATCTTTACTTTTAATCTATCCGAAATAGAGATTCATTCATTCATTCTACTGAGAACTGAGCAAGGAAGAAGTGAACAACTGTATATCACTTCACCAGAAGTTGACAAGAAGATTACCCATAATTCAATTGAATTCAACTTTATTTATATAGCGCCATTTCACAACAACAGTCACTTCATAGCACTTTCAACTGTAGGGGAAACCCCCACAATTGCAGAAGGACCCCAGCAATCAGGCGATCCCCTGTGAGCAAGCGCTTGGCGATGGTGGAGAGGAAAAACTCCCTTTTAACAGGAAGAAACCTCCAGCAGAACCAGGCTCAGGGAGGGGCAGTCATCTTCTGCGACTGGCTGGGGGGTGAGGGGACAGAGAAGATGGAAAAAAAACAGACATGTAGAGAGCAAACAGCACAATGGGGACTCAGTCTATGGGAGAGAACAAACAGATGTTAATGACCAGCAAAAAAAATATTTCATTGAGAGGTTCAGGTTCAGGTTCCTTTATTTGTACCCATAGGTAGATTTGTTTTGCAGTCTGGTGACATCCATATTTACAAGCCACAAATTACATTCAACATAGACACAAATACAGGCACACATGAAGCTGACTATAAACATGATAAAAATACTCAAGGCTCCATCAATCAGGGTATAAAGACAAAGAGATGAGAGAAAAACCAGAGGTAAGAGAGAAGGGTCATATTAAAAAGTTAAAAACTAGCCAAAGAGGTTAAAAACTCAAAGGTCTAAAACCCAATAAAATATTTAGAACCCAAATAACATGCTACAAAAATAAGTAAATATAAAATGGAGTTAATAAATAGGTACCTAAATTATGTGCAATATATTGTTACAACTTTAATATAATTAATATGTGACTTCCAACACAGTTTATTATCAATTATTACTCCAAGAAATTTAGTTTCGGATACCCTTTCAATCTCTACACCATTTACACTGAGTTTAGATACTAAGTTGTTGTGATGGTTGTTAAAAACTATAAATTTTGTCTTACTTAAATTGAGCGTTCATTTGTTTGAATCAATCCACAGTTTAAGCTTTCCTAATTCCTTTCCAAGTGTATCCAAAAGTTGTTCCAAATTGCTTCCACTGCATAATAAATTAGTGTCATCTGCAAACAATATTAAATCAATTTTTTCCAAAACTTTACATATATCATTTATATACATATTGAATAACAATGGCCCCAAAACTGAACCCTGTGGGACTCCACAAGTGACCTTCAGTAACTGTTTGTTTTTGTTACAAACACATACATACTGATATCTATTCTTTAAGTAACTACATAACCAAGACAGTGCTACCCCCCTAATACCACAATTTTGTAGTTTCTTTAATAATAAATTATGATCCACTATATCAAATGCTTTTTTAAGATCCGGGAATACCCCAACTGAATACTCTTTATTTTCAACGGCAGTTGATATTTTTTCTATAAATTCCATTAGAGCAAATGCAGTTGTACCCTTTGAACTGAACACAGTTCATTCCCTTCGGTTTGGAATCTCACTTAATAATACCCTGTGCAGTCCACTTCAGATTTCACGATTGGATGACTGGAATGCACATTTAGCCTTTCGGCTCTCTTTTCTTTGACAGTCCACAAGCAGTGCCACCTAAACTTGCCATTAGGCCCTTGGGCTGAGAGGTTTTGTAGCCCCCTCCCCAACAGAATCTCAGTTTAAAAATATGTAATAGCTATGTTTTTAATAATGGATTGTGTTTATATAGCACTTTTCATGACACCCAACACTTTACAAAGAGTCCATTATTCATTCACTCCACAGACAATGATAGTGGTAAGCTACTTCTGTAGCCACTGCTGCCTTGGGGCAGACTGACAAAAATGTGGCTGCCAATCCACATCAACTGAACATTTATTCACATTCATACACCAGTGTCATGAACCATGAACACACTGGAGGCAAGGTACAGTAGGTAAAGTGTCTTGGCCAAGGACACAACAGCAAGGTGGGGGGAGCAGGATTCAAACAACCTTCCAGTTATTGGGTGACCTACTCTACCTCCTGAGCCACTACAGCCTCATTTTTGTTTCTCTTTGAGAAATAATGCAACTGTGAGCTAGAAAACACAACTACACTGCAAAAAGTCAAATATAAGTAAAATGAAATAAATTAAGGCTGTTTATGCTTGTCTTTGTCTGACAAGATATTCATTTTTGCTGTGCAGTTTATGTGTAAGAAAAATTTACATGCTTTCAAATAGTTTTAACTTGTTTTAAGCAATTTGATAGGTCAAATTTTCTTGCTGTTGGCAGATAATTTTACTTAAAATAAGCAATAAAATTCTGGCAATAGATAATTTTAGTTAAAATTTGAAAAAATATCTGCCAACAAAGTAAGATTAAATTTCTTAAAGCAAGTAAAATCTTACAGAAAACTGCCCAACAATGAAATTCTTGCCAAAATTATTTTGTGAGCAAAAAACAAACATATAGCTTTGATTTAGGATATTTTATCTTCCTAAGATTTACATTTTTACAGTGACAGATACTACTTCCTTCAGCATAAATACAAATTAGTCTAATCTCTCTCTCAGACACAAACACACACAGCACCATGGCCTAAACAACACCAGGTATCAGAGGATGACACTGATCAACAGTTACAGTCTAATGATGACAGCAGAACACAAAGTTATATCAGTCAAGTATTCCTGATTCAAACAATGCACAACAGCAGCAACTAGAAAAGTACTTAGAGAGCACATACCTCCACCAAGGCTTTTTCCATCCCTCTTGGATGACCTCTAAAATGTGATGGGTTTGTGTGAGTGAAAATTGCATCAAAGTCTATCCAGTAGTTTTGGAGGATTCTTGCTGACACACTGTGAGAAGAGCCTTGGTGGAGGTATGCATTCTCCCATCATCACCAAAATTTAATGGGTTCCTCTCCAGCCCAAGGACCACCTCTAGAGAAAATTTCATTCAAATCTATTCAGTAGTTTTTGTGTAATCCTGCTGCACAAATACAAACAAGGTCCTTGGTGGAGATATGCACTCTCAAATCATTACCAAAATTTAATGGGTTCATCTTTGCCCCAATGGCTACTATCTCTGGTGAAAATCTCATCAAAATCCATACAGTAGTTTTTGCATAATCCTGCTAATAAACAGAAAAACAAACAGATCACCCCGATCACATTACCTCCTTTGGAGGTAATTAAAAACCTGCACAGGTGACTGGAAAGCTACAAATAGCATGTCTTACCTTTTTTGTGAAGTACTTTCTTCTGGCCTTACTGAATGAAAAATCCTTCATTATGTCCTTTAAGTCCAGCTCACAAATAATGTCATAGATGGACATCAATGTGAGGTTATACAGTCCGTTTAAGCAGCATGCTTGATCTAGTCTACTTTTTACCAAGCTCCGAGTCTACTGTCCCACACACACAGCTGTCTGATGTAAGCAATGATGGCCTTTCCAAATGACCTGGCTTTTCTTGTGCTGGTCTCCATCTCTCAGCTTGTCTTCTCCACTGGCCTGCTCGCTTTCGTCAGGATCTGGTGGTCTTCTCCTCCAGGTGAGTGCTTTAATGGCCCACCTGTCTCCCTGTCTTAGCAGCCCTGCCTCCACTCGCTGCTCCAGCTGAGAAAAACCATTTACTCTTTGGGATTTTTTGAGCAATTCCTTTTCCCTAAGCTCTTTTCCTCTCAATAATTTTATGAGCGCCACTCACAAACTTTTCACCCGACATTTTGACCGAACTAATTACTTCTTACATCTCACTGGCGCTTGCAACAATTCCTCATACTATATAAGGCTATGGTACCCACGTGGGCCACATCAGAGCTGTATAATATGAGAGTTGCGACACTCCTTGATCTCGCCGCTGTCCGGTCACGTGGTTCATGGAGCGCCAAATAGTTCCAAACATATGGTACCTACAACGGCCTTGCTATGGGGCTGTCTACACTTACGTCACCAATCTCATGAATGCACAGTACTACGCGCGCGGAGATAACAAAAAATGATGATTTCAATACATATCTATGGCAATATTTGCTAAATTTCAACCAGCAAAATGCCAAAATTGTGTGCAGTTGGCTCATGTAGCCATCACCATCTTATGAAAGATGGTGATAGCAATCAGAATAAGAATAATAATTCTAACTGTATAATAATAAAATAAGTTTTTTAGATTCATATCAGCCAGCAGAGATTAACAAAGGAGGATTTTGTGGGCTGCCTTTTCATATGAGTTGGCTGAGGGATGATATGACCCACATGTCTGTCTGGCCATAAATGGAGATTGCTCCTGCTGCAGGTATGTCTGTTTACCAAACTATGACTCTTATTTATCATTAAAAATAACTTGTCTACACTTAAAGTTAATGCAAACGTGTGAAAAACACTCGGATTTGCATCAGACGGAGTTATTAGCTAAAACAGCATTAGCGTAGAAACGCACTGGCTTGGTAGAAATATTAATTCCAATTTGAGCTGTTTATCAGCCTCAGAGTAAACATATTAACACTGCAATTAAAGTAGTTTAAAAATAAGACTGACGCTCACCTGCTGACAAATGGACCAAAGCTCTGTAGAGCTGAAACGAAGTGTCGGCATGAACAGAGCGAACGAGTGTTTTTTTTGTTTTGTTTTTTTGCCAGTGTAAATAAACAGCGTCTCTTGTACGGGAGACGGGAGGCTGTTTTTTCCGTGAGCTCTGGTGACTAAATTTTGCAAACCTCAACATGACAGCTTTTTGGGGATTTCCACAGCAGATACAATTTATTTTCTCCGAGTGTTCCACCAATGTACAGCCAAACTGGCACATTTATTCTTCATTACAAATATCAAGAATATTTCTGGACACTCTGTTGAATCATTCTTCCACATACTGGCTGGTAGACGGGAGGGACACTTTTTGAGATCACAAATTTAAAGTTTTTGATCATATCTGATCCGAGCTTGCAGCGAAAGCTCGTCATAATATTAATATGCCGTATTGTTTCAATGGTAAACTAACTAACTAACTAACCTATACTTATATAGCGCTTTTCTAGTCACAAAGACCACTCAAAGCACTTTCACTAGTACCAACCCTCTATTCTAAGGGCCTATAGGAAACAGATATCTAGGAACAATTTAGAACAGCCAATTAACCTAGCATGCATGTCTTTGGATTGTGGGAGGAAACCGGAGCCCCCGGAGTAAACCCACGCAGCACAGGGAGAACATGCAAACTCCACACAGAAATGTTTCAATCCCTGCCAGCCTGGGGATTCGAACCAGGAACCTTCTAGCTGTAAGGCAACAGTGCTAACCACTGCACCACCGTGCTGCCAGTAAACTGCCAGTTTTTGTTACCTCTGCACTTTGTGTGTGCACATGAAGTACCCAGATGTGTAGACAGCCTTATAATGGTGTGTGAATGGCAGCTGTGACAATCTGCGGTATTAACAGCGTTTTTTAGCCACATTAGGTAAATATTCAGAATACCTAACGGTAGGTACTGTTGTGTGGGGATTTGGCCCTTGGGGCTTGCTGTAGTCAACGCTGGGCAGCCGATGGTGATGTCAGGTGGGCTACGGTCAGTGTGTATAGTTGATGCTGTTGCTCAATAAAGTTCAGTTCGTTGCTTGGCACAGCATGGCTCATGTCTCGCTTTGTTAGTACATAACATTTGGCAATGTCGGATTAAACCATGGGGGCGTGCACAAGACCATCTCCTCCGTTCTTGGAGTCACCAGGTGTACCAGCTACACCATGGTGCCGCTGAAACAGCATAACTTTAACAAAAGAGTACACCAACAGAAAACTTTATGCAGTACCTTTACTTCCACAAAACATTTTTATTTTATGGCCTCAGATTCTCCATCAGGAGCAGCGCTGGGGAAGAGTAGTCAGGCGGTGGACTGTGGGACCGACCAGTTCTGAGGGTCCAGGACGATGCAGTGTGGAATGAACCATTGCTGGGCACTCTGGAAAGTGGACAGGCCGCGTCGTGCTCAGGGTCGCCGCGAGAGGGCCCCGGTGCCAATGTCCGAGCTGTCCCGGATGTGGGCGCCGGGCAGCATAGGGGAGGACCTGCGGTGATGACCAGGGCCCAAACGATGGTCTCAGATGTTCCTGGAGCACGGCCATGGAAGACTAGTGAATACGGGACCACAGAGGCGGGGTCAGCAGCGGACCTACAAGCAGTCGGGGCAGGACCGAGCGGCACTGGAAGAGCGAGTGCCAGGCGGAAACACCACAGGCCCTGCAAGGCCCCACTTGGAGTAGCAGACTGGGTTCGGGCTTGGGCGGAGGCGAGGTCCAGGCGGGTGAGACAGAAGCGGGATATGGAACGGTACCTGGGTCGGCTGTAGGTGATGTGTGAGTGGCACGATCGATATCTTCTGCTGTCTGATGGCTCGTGGCACCATCCCAATGAATTACGGTGTTCCCCGAAGAAGACGGGTGGGCACGACTCCAAACAGTTGGAGCGCTCGGAGGTGTAGAGGAGAAGACGCTCTGGGGTGGAGGCAACCAGCTGTGGTCTGGAAAGTGGACTGCCGCCAGGGGTGGACTGATGGTGAAGGGTCTGGGGGGGGGGCCACGGGTCATCCTCACCGAGTCATGGGCGTGTTTCACGTGTTCAATTTTGTTCTGTGTTAATAGTTTTGGGGATTATTTTCATAGGTTATTTGGTATACGAGAAACTGCAGTACTTTTCTTTTATGGACTTTAATAGCATAGGCGGCAGAATAATCCGCCTTGCCATGTGGGGGGTAGGACGGCAGTCTACCTGTCCCCCCTAATTTTAGTTCTTTTGGTGTGAATGTCATAGGCCCCTTTTGGTGACTTTAGTTTGTTTATGTTTAGCAGATGATTCACGTTTCAAATTGGGGTGGGTTGATTGTCTGTGTGTATTTTGGATTTTCTGCAGGGGGAGAAAAATTATGTATTTGTTCAATGTTCATATACTGTTATTATTGGAGCCCTTAATTGTGTGGTACGGGATGGCGGCCCCGGTTTCCGGTTCCGCCATCTCCAGTGGTATAAGAGGGGCTCCTGGTAGAGGGGCAGTCTCTTCCACTTTTCCTCTGCCAAGCGGCTGCACGTGCAGTCGGGTGTAGAGGGCCCAGCTGGTTTAATAAAGCAGTGTTCAGCTCCACTCCTGGCCTCTTCCTTGTCTGTGAGTTACGACATAACACATGTAACTATGGTCATTAACTCAAGTGGTTAAACCTCCAATAATCCATTTAATCAGTGCATGTAAACACAACAAAACCAGTCTCAGTTTATTCCCAGTGATCGGTTTATTGTGACCATGTAACCAGGGTCAGTGACGTGTGTACCAGAACCTCTACTGTATGTGATGACAGACCACATAACTTTGGTATAAATACAAGTCACAAAAATTAACCAAAATATCTGAATTCAATGAATATGTCACACCCACCTGTCCTGTAACACTAACACGCTCATGTTGTCATTTCAGAGGTCAAAAACTTCTTTAGAAATAATTTAGTTTAGTGTCAGTCATTTAAATGTTTCTACATATAATTGTGTTCCATTTTACTCTGACACCTTAATTATCATCAAACCACAGCTCCTTCATCATTCCACTGTTCCAGCTGCCCCACAAACCCTTACTGTGATATCACTGCTCACAATAATGAAGACTCCACCAGCCCCGATGGTCACTGCTCCAGTCTCCAACAACCCTCTATCAGCTGCAGCGAAATGACAGACAAAAACACATCACTGTGCCTTAATATTTGATGGTTCCTGCCCAAATAGGAAGGTTTTTCTCATGAATCTGTGCCTTTTCTCTTTTAATTCTACTACTTTTATTTATTCCTCCTAAATTTGAATCATTTTTGCATAAATTTGTTACTTTTGAGATAGTTTTTATATTGAAATTAAAAAAAATTAAAAATGTTTTAAAATAACTCATTATTTTTTTCTTAATTTTTATATTAAATGGTGTAGAGACTGGGTTAATCATCTCAGACTGGATGCAGAGGGTAAACAGAGAAGGACAATAGCTATGGAGATTATGGTGAGGTAGCAGGAAGAAGGAGTTGGGGGGAGAAGGGATGAATGTATTGTGATGTGAGATGTCATGCAGATGTGAGATGGGTGGTTGGTATAAAAGGAGAACCCATGGTGTATTGAGACATGCTTTTTCTGTGTATGACTGATGTGAGAGTGAATAAAGTTGTCTGCTTTATGAACCAGTCTCGTTATTTACACTCTCCACACTGGTGACCCCTTGATGAATTATGGAACACGAGGCAAGAACCCCGGAGTCAGCCCGGACGGGAAGCCCCAGCAACGTGGCAAGCATCCCAGAGACGGCTCGGACGGGAACCCCTAGCAACGCGCGCACTGTTTTGGTCAAACTACCGGACTTTTGGCTGCACGACACGCGGTCTTGCTTCCACCACACCGAGGCTCAGTTCGCCCTCCAGGGAATAACGGCAGACGACACCAAATATTACTATGTGGTCGCAGCGCTGGACGCTCGCACATCTCAGCAGGTAGTGAGCCTGCTCCAACAGCCTCCAGCCCACGACAAATACGGGACTCTCAAGGCCGTGCTGACCTGGCGCTACACGCTCTCGGACTGTGAGAGAGCAGAGAGGCTCCTGAGGCGCTCCAAGTTAGGAGATGGTTCAGCGGTCAAACTGATGGAGAAGATGTTGGCGTTAATGGGCAAGGACGACGGGCATTTTCTGTTTGCCCACCTTTTCCTCCGGAACCTCCCAACAGAGGCGAGAGCGGTTCTTGCCAATTCGCCGTTGCTGACCGCGCGTGACTACCGTGCGCTAGCCCAGGAGGCAGATCAAATCATCCTCACCACCAGAGCCCTCACAGTGAACGCGGCGGCGTCGGAACCCAGCGAGACGACCAGCGGAGGCGAGGAGCCGCCGACGGTAGCGTCAGCGGAGGCCAGGAATCGCCAGAGAGACACACTCTGCTTCTACCACCGCCGCTTTGGAGAGAACGCATGCAGATGTGTGCCACTGTGCCAATTCAAGCGCTCGGGAAATGCCAAGGCCGGCAGTCAGTAGCAGCTGCAACCGCCGGTGAAGAGAACAAGCTGCTCTACGTGACGGACTCACGCTCGGGGAGATGGTTCCTCATAGACACTGGAGCCCAGAGGAGCATCATCCTGCCGTCCTACACCGACCAGCTAGCAGGACCTAGCGGCCCCGGACTGGTAGCAGTAAACGGCTTGGGCATTAAGACTTTTGGTGAGAGAACACTGACTTTATCCCTACACAGCCGTATGTGTGAGTGGACTTTTGTCATAGCGGCACTGAGTTTCCCAATCCTGGGAGCTGATTTTTTGTGTGCACATGGGTTGCTAGTCGATGTTGCTAATAGGCGCCTGGTTAATGCAATGTCTTTTGATTCTCTCTCCTGTACAGCTCGAGGGGCTGGGCCAATAACGCAAGCCAATGTCACAGCTCCAGGCTTTAAGTTCCACACACTGCTCACTCAGTTCCCAGCACTCACAGTCCCGACGTTTTCGGCAGCAATCGCTATACATGGGGTGGAACACTTTATCACCACCACCGGGCCGCCTGTTTTCGCATGACCTCGGCGCTTGGACGCAGCTAAACTGGCCATAGCGCGCGAGGAGTTTACCAACCTGGAAAGGTTGGGCATCAGAATCAGAATCAGAATCAGAATCAGAATCAAAATCAGGTTTATTGCCATTGTTCATGTAGTACACAAACTAGGAATTTGTCTCGGTGCAATGCTGCAACATTAAACATGATAAAATAAAAGAAATAAACTATACATGCAATAAAGTGTAGAATAAGAGTAAGTGATACTGGTCAGCAGTTAAAATATATTAGCGAGCAGCAGATACTGTGGAGAACTATATAGTGCAGTCGGTAATGCAGGAAGAAAACAGTGATGATTGACATGAGTCTGGTTGAGCTGCTGTACATAGTGCACGAGAGTCAATAAGTCACTTAGTGTTCAGCAGTCTGATGGCAGAGGGGAAGAAGCTGTTCATGTGACGGGAGGTTTTAGTCTGGATGGACCGAAGTCTTCTACCTGAGGGGAGGGGGGCAAACAGTACGTGACCAGGGTGTGAGGGATCGGCTATGATCCGGCCAGCACGCCTCCGGGTCCTGGAGATGTACAGATCCTGGAGAGATGGGAGCTTGCAGCCGATCACTTTCTCAGCAGTGCGCACGACGCGCTGCAGCCTTAGTCTGTCCCTGGCAGTGGCTCCTGCGTACCACACGGTTATGGAGGTGGTGAGGATGGACTCGATGATGGCTGTGTAGAACTGCACTAACATCTTGGTGGGTAGCTTGAGCTTCCTCAGCTGCCGCAGGAAGAACATCCTCTGCTGGGCTTTTTTGATGAGTGAGCTGATGGTCGGCTCCCATTTGAGGTCCCTGGTGATGGTAGTGCCTAGGAAGCGGAAGGAATCAGCAGTGGTGATGGGAGAGCCTGTGAGGGTGAGGGGGGGCAGAGGGGTTGTGACTTTCCTGAAGTCTACAATCATCTCCACTGTCTTCAGAGCGTTCAGCTGCAGGTTGTTGTTGTTGCACCAGGACGCCAGCTGGGCCACCTCTCTCCTGTAGGCGGACTCGTCACCGTTGGAGATGAGCCCGATGAGGGTGGTGTCGTCCGCAAACTTGATCAACTTGACAGACTGGTGGCTGGAGGTGCAGGAGTTGGTATAAAGGGAGAAGAGTAGGGGGGAAAGTACACAGCCCTGGGGTGATCCGGTGCTGATGCTAGTAGAGTCTGAGACAGTCTTTCCCAGCCGCACATGCTGCCTCCGGTCCGTCAGGAAGTCGGTGATCCACCTGCAGAGGGAGTCAGGCACGTTGAGCAGGGACAGCTTGTCCCGGAGCAGAGCGGGGCAGATGGTGTTGAATGCGGAGCTGAAGTCCACAAACAGGATCCTGGCGTAGGTTCCCGGGGAGTCCAGGTGCTGCAGGATGGAGTGGAGGGCCAGGTTGACTGCGTCGTCTACAGACCTGTTGGCTCGGTAGGCAAACTGCAGCGGGTCCAGGAGAGGGGTGGTGATGGACTTGAGGTGGGGCAGGACCAGGCGCTCAAAGGACTTCATGACTACAGAGGTGAGCGCTACAGGTCTGTAGTCATTAAGTCCAGTGATCCGTGGCTTCTTGGGGACAGGGATGATGGTGGAGGATTTGAGGCAGGTCGGCACGTGGCATAACTTAAGGGAGGTGTTAAAAATGTCTGTGAAGACAGGAGCCAGCTGTTTCGCACAGTGTCTCAGGGTGGAGGGAGACACGCTGTCCGGACCGGGGGCCTTGCGCGGGTTCAGTCTGGAGAACTGTTTGAGCACGTCCTGCTCACTGATGATAAGGGCAGGGGGGGGGAGGGGGGTGCCTTTAATGAAGTAGGGATTGTGGAGGCTGTGGAGCTGGAGGGAGGGGGGGAGTTGGACACAGATGACGAGGTGTCAAAACGGGCATAGTGTTGGGACAGTCTTTGACAAAGGGCTTTGTCATCCTGACCTTTAGGAGCCTGAGGCCGATAGTTGGTGATTTGCCTCAGTCCTCTCCACACAGAAGCCAAATCATTAGCAGTGAACTGTTGCTGGAGTCTCTCAGAATACACAGATTTAGCTCTCTTCAGCTCTCTGTTAAACCGATATTTAACCTCCCTGTAGCAGTCCCTGTCTCCACTTTTCAGCGCTGCTTCCTTCTCCTTCCTGATCTGTCTGAGCTTAGCAGTGAACCAGGGTTTGTCATTAGAGTAACTCACCCTGGTGTGTGATGGAAGAATGTCCTCTTCACAAAAGTGGATATATGAGTTCACAGTGTCCGTATATTCATCCAGATCATGCGTGGCTCGTTTAAACATGCCCCAGTCAGATATTTCCATGCACGTTTCCAGCTTCTCCTCAGCTTCACTGGTCCGTTTCTTCGTAGTGCTCACGACAGGTTTAGTGAGCTTCAATCTCTGTCTGTATGTGGGAATGAGGTGAACCATCACGTGATCAGATAATCCCAGCGCAGCGCGGGGAACAGCGCGATATGCGTCTTTCACTGTGGTGTAACAGTGATCCAGTGTGTTTAATCCTCTGGTGGGGCATTTAATTAACTGTTTGTAGCGGGGGAGATCGTGGCTCAGATTGCTCTGATTAAAGTCGCCAGCCACAATAACCAGAGAGTCTGGGAAAGTCCGCTCCGCGTGTTGGATGTGGTCCGCGAGCACGTGCTGAGCTTCGCGCGTGTCCGCGTCGGGAGGGACGTACACAGCGATGAGGATGAAAGAAGCAAACTCCCGCGGGGAATAAAAAGGCTTGCAGTTAATAACAAGAAATTGTGTTTGGAAATTACCGTTACATCAGAGCACCAGCTGCTGTTGATGTAGAAGCAGACTCCGCCTCCTGTGGTCTTGCCGGAAAGCTCTGGGTCACGATCAGCACGAAACAGCTGGAAACCCTCGAGGCGCAGCGCGCTGTCCAGTATATTTTCCCGGAGCCAGGTCTCAGTAAAACAGAGGGCAGCCGAGGAGGAGAGTTCCCTAAAACGCATCAGCAGTCTCATCTACCTTGTTAGAGAGAGAGTTGGTATTGGACAGAAATATGCCGGGCAGCGCCGTGCGCGTGCCTCTCCTGCGAAGCCGCACGAGAGCGCCCGCTCGTCTTCCTCTCTTTCGCCATCTCACTTTTCGAGCCAAGCAATGAACCAGATCGGCGGCAGGAGCTAAAAAAAACTGGGAGAAGGTCCGTGGGAGTGAAAGTCCTGATATTTAGAAGTTCTTCACGGGTATAAGTGCAAGCAGACACACAATTGACAAACAAAAACAAACAAAGGGCGCAGCGAAGCACCATGTCGACCACTGTGGGCGCCATCTTGGATCTTGGATCAGGCGATCGAACAGCCCATGGGCATTCCCGCTACACATGGTCCCTAAGTCCGAGGGATCGTGGCGACCGTGCAGAGATTTCCGCAGATTGAATAACACCACAGCGCACGACCGCTACCCGATTCCCCATATTCAGGATTTTTCCGTTCACCTCACTGGAGCACGCATTTTTTCTAAAATAGACCTGGTCCGCGGTTACCACCAGGTCCCAGTGCGCGCGGAGGACATACCCAAAACAGCGGTAATAACTCCGTTTGGCTTGTTTGAGTTTTTACGCATGCCCTTCTGATTAAAAGGAGCGGCACAGACATTCCAACGCATGATGGATGCAGTGTTGCGCGAGCTCCCATTTGTGTTTGCCTACCTGGATGATATCCTGGTGGCCAGCACATCCGAGGACGAACACGTAACCCACCTCAGGACGGTTTTCCGGAGGTTGGAGGAGCACGGGTTAATAACCAACCCGGCGAAATGCCAGTTCGGCGTGACGGGGATTGATTTTTTGGGGCACCGCATCTCACCGGAGGGAGTGATACCCTTGCCCGACAAGATGCGCCCCATGGCAAATTTTCCCCGGCCTCAGACGGTCAGGGCACTGCAAGAAGTTTTGGGGATGGTTAACTTTTATAACCGGTTCCTCCCCCGCACAGCTCAACTCATGCAGTCATTATACGCCGCACTCAAGAAACGGAAACCCGCGAATAGAGTCGAATGGACTCCGGAGCGAGAGCAGGCGTTCTCTGAGGTTAAAACAGCCCTGGCAAACGCCGCAATGTTGGCGCACCCGGACCCGGCGGCCCGGATAGCGCTCACTACTGATGCCTCGGATGTGGCCATAGGGGCTGTCGTGGAGCAACGTGTCACCGGTTCCTGGCAGCCGCTCGCTTTTTTCAGCAGGGCTTTGCGCGACAGTGAGCGTAAATAAAGTGCGTTCAACAGAGAGTTGCTGGCTCTCCACCTGGCCATACGCCACTTCCAGATCTGGCTGGAAGGGCACAGCTTCACCGTGTTCGTGGACCACAAGCCGCTAACGTTCGCGATGGCCAAGGTTTTGGAACCATGGTCGGGCCGGCAGCAGAGACAGCTGGCCGCGATCTCGGAGTTTACGACTGATATTCAGCATGTGTCGGGTAAACTGAATGTGGTAGTGGCCCCGGTCTGCGTGGGGATAGATTATACAGCCATGGCCGCAGAGCAGATTGGCGATACGGACGTGCGCACGCTCCAGTCTGGACCAACAGGGTTAAGGCTGGAGAGCAGAGTACTGCAAGACGGCAAGCCCCCCCTAATCTGCGACGTCTCCACGGGACGCCCGGGCCCGGTGGTCCCAGTCGCTTGGCGCCGCCGCGTGTTTGAGTCAGTTCATGCTCTGGTGCACCCAGGGGTGCGCGCGTCAGTCAAAATGGTGGGAGCGAAGTTCGTGTGGCCAGGCCTGCGCAAACAAGTGAAAGAGTGGGCTGCAGCCTGCGTAGCGTGCCAACGAGCCAAAGTACACAGACACACGAAGGCTCCTTTGGAGCCGTTTCGTATCCCGGCTAAGAGGTTCGACCATGTTCACGTGGACCTCGTGGGCCCCCTCCTGCCATTGCATGGGTGCATGCACCTTCTGACAGTGGTGGACCGCACCACACGCTGGCCAGAAGCAGTCCCGCTGGCGGCAACCACATCTGCGGACGTGGCGCGTGCTTTTTTGACGACATGGGTGGCACGTTTTGGAATCCCGTCGGACATCATATCCGATAAGGGCCCTCAGTTTGTTTCAGACCTCTGGTCCGCGATGGTCCATAGCCTGGGTGTTGCAATTCATCCCATAACCGCGTACAACCCACAGGCCATCGGGTTGTGCGAGCGTTTTCATAGGTCACTGAAAGCAGCGCTCAGGGCTTCGCTGACGGATGCAAATTGGGTAGACCGGTTGCCGTGGGTTTTATTGGGGTTGCGTTCCACACCAAAAGTGGATTTGGAGGCTTCCCCGGCGGAGCTTGTTTTTTCTCAGCCACTGCGGCTGCTCGGGGAATTTTTGCCAGATAATCCCGCGCCGGACAACTGCCCGTCTCAGCGTTTGCAGCGTAGTGCAGACACAGGCACGCTGCCGGGCCCGGCCCACCACTGTTTTCCACGCGCTTCTGTGCCAAAAACTTTGAAGAACGCGGCATTCGTGTTTGTCGGGCACGATGCCCACCGCCCCCCATTGCGCCCTCCCTACGATGGCCCGTTCAGAGTGCTGGAAACAGGGGACAAACATTTTTTGTTAGACTTGGGGGGTCGTCGGGAGAAAATATGCATAGACAGACTTAAGCCCGCCTTTGTGGTGGCGGACGAGCAAGTGCTGTTGGCTCAGGCCCCTCAGCGCAGAAGACCCCCACTGAGAACTCCCCAGGTAAATGATTCATCAGAGCAGCCATACGGGCAAGTCGAAGGTTTCACCCCCCTCGCCATGGCCCACCCGCAGACAGACACACCCCCAGGAGTCCCCCACAGCAGCGCTGCGGAGGCAGTAAACCCCCATTACAGCAGATATGGGAGGAGACTGAAGCCAAAAGGACGTGAGGACTGAAACTCGGTCTGAGATTCTGGGGGGGCGGTGTAGAGACTGGGTAAATCATCTCAGACTGGATGTAGAGACTGGGTTAATCATCTCAGACTGGATGCAGAGGGTAAACAGAGAAGGACAATGGCTATGGAGATTATGGTGAGGTAGCAGGAAGAAGGAGTTGGGGGGAGAAGGGATGAATGTATTGTGATGTGAGATGTCATGCAGATGTGAGATGGGTGGTTGGTATAAAAGGAGAACCCATGGTGTATTGAGACATGCTTTTTCTGTGTATGACTGATGTGAGAGTGAATAAAGTCATCTGCTGTATGAACCAGTCTCGTTATTTACACTCTCCACAATGTGCAACTTTTTCATGCACATTTTAGTGTTTATGCATACATTAGAGAACTATTTGGAAAACTTTAGATTTTTTTCTCT
Source organism: Pholidichthys leucotaenia (assembly GCA_020510985.1). Lineage (NCBI taxonomy): Eukaryota > Metazoa > Chordata > Actinopteri > Cichliformes > Pholidichthyidae > Pholidichthys > Pholidichthys leucotaenia. The sequence continues at coordinate 98,654,057 of CM035843.1, forward strand.
TAAATGTGTTCGTATGAGGAAAAAAAATATGGTGAGCTATTTGATACAGAAGAATATTTTTCACCCCTCATGGATCGTCATCTTATCGTGGTGGGGGGGTTGCATGCCCTAGTAATCCCAGGAGCTATGTTGTCCGGGGCAATTTGCTCCTGGTAGGGTCACCCAAGACAAACGGGTCCTGGGTGAAGGGCCAGACTAAGAATGATCCAACAGACTCATGATAAATACTAGAACAAGGATTCGGTGTACCCCACCCGGTATGGGGTTACTGGAGCCCCGTCCTGGAGCCAGGCCTGGGGGAGGGGCTTGATGGCTAGCGTCTGATGGCTGGGTTTCTGCCCATGGGACCCGGCCGGGCTCAGCCCGAAGGAGTTACATGGGTCCACCCTCCAGTGGGCTCACCACCTGCAGGAGGGATCATGGGGGTCCGGTGCTATGTGGATCAGGTGGCGGTCAAAGGCAGAGACCTTGGCGGTCTGATTCCAAGCTTCCAAACCTGGCTTTTGGGGCGTGAACTGTCACCTCTCTGGTGGGGAAGGAGCCTGAGCTGGTGAATGAGGTTGAGAGATAACAACTAGATATAGTCGGCCTCACCTCATCACACAGCTCTCACTCCGGAACCAGTCTCCTAGAGAGGGGCTGGAACTTGGCCTACTCTGGAGTTGCCCTGGGCGAGAGGCGACAAGCAGGGGTGGGTATTCTTGTATCCCCCCGCCTTGCTGCCTCTATATTGGAGTTTTCCCCGGTGGACTAAAGGGTTGTTTCCCTGCGCCTTTGGGTTGGGAAACAGGTCCTGACCATCATTTGTGCCTATGCACCAAATAATGGTTCAGAGTACCCACCTTTTTTGGAGTCTCTGACTGGGGTACTGGAGAGTGATCCTCTTGGAGACTCCAATGGCCTACTGGGGGACTTCAATGCGCACGTGGGCAACGACAGTGAAACCTGGAAGGGGGTGATTGGGAGGAACGGTCTGCCCGATCTGAACCCGAGTGGTGTTCAGTTATTGGACTTCTGTGCTAACCGCAGTTTGTTCATAACGAACACCATGATCAAGCATAAGGGTGTCCATATGTGCACTTGGCACCAGGACACCCTAGGTCACAGGTCGATGATCGATTTTGTTATCGTATCATCAGACCTGCGACCGTATGTCTTGGACACTCGGGTACAAGAGAGGTGCAGAGCTGTCAACTGATCACCACCTGGTGGTGAGTTGGATCCGATGGCATGGGAGGATGCCATTCAGACCTGGTCGACCCAAACGTATAGTGAGGGTGTGCTGGGAACGTCTGGCTGAGGCCCCTGTCCGGGAGGTCTTCAACTATCACCTCCGGAAGAACTTCAACCACATTCCGAGGGAGTCTGGAGACATGGAGTCTGAATGGGCCATGTTCTCCACCTCCATTGTTGAAGCGGCAGTCCAGAGCTGCAGCCGCAAGGTCGTCGGGGCATCTCTTGGTGGCAACCCCCGAACCAAGTGGTGAACACCAGTGGTGAGGGGGGCCATTAAGCTGAAGGAGTCTTGTCAAGCTTGGTTTGCTTGTGGGACTCCCGAAGCAGCTGAGGTGTACCGGCAGGCCAAGCGGAGTGCAGCTCGGGTGGTTGCTGAAGCAAAAACTCAGGTATTGGAGGAGTTCGGTGAGGCCATGGAACAAGACTTTCGGTCAGCCTCAAAGAGATTTTGGCAAACTGTCCAGCAGGCTCAGGAGGGGGAAGCAGCTCTCTGTCCACACTGTGTATGGTGTGGATGGTGCGCTGCTGACTTCCACTGGGGATATCGTCGGGCGGTGGAAGGAATACTTCGAGGATCTCCTCAATCCCACTGACACACCATCCACAGAGGAAGCAGGGCTTGTGGATGAGGGGGACGACTTACCTATCACAGGGGCTGAGGTTGCCAAGGTTTTTTAAAATCTCATTGGTGGCCGGGCCCCGAGGGTGGACGAGATTCGCCCTGAGTACCTCAAGGCCCTGGATGTTGTAAGGCTGTCATGGTTGACACGCCTCTGCAATATTGAGTGGAGGTCGGGGGCAGTGCTTTTGGCATGGCAAACCAGGGTGGTGGTTCCTCTCTTCAAAAAAGGGGACCGGAGGGTGTGCTCCAAGTTCAGAGGGATCACACTTCTCAGCCATCCAGGGAAGGTCTATGCCAAGGTACTGGAGAGGAGAGTCCGGCCGCTGGTCGAACCGCGGATTCAGGAGGAGCAATGTGGCTTTCGTCCTGACCATGGCACATCGGACCAGCTCTTTACCCTCTCGAGAATCCTCAAGGGTTCGTGAGAGTTTCCCCAACCAGTTTACATGCGTTTTGTGGACTTGGAGAAGGCATTCGACCGTGTCCCTCGTGGTTTTTTGTGGAGGGTGCTTCAGGAGTATGGGGTATCGGGCTTGTTGTTACAAGCTATTCACTCTCTGTACAACCGTTGTGAGAGTTTGGTTCGTATTGCCAACACTCGACTGGACTCATTCCCAATGAGAGTTGGAATCCGCCAGGGCTGCCCCTTTGTCACCGATTCTGTTCATAATTTTTATGGACAGGATTTCTAGGCGCAGCCAGGGAACAGAAAGTGTCATGCTTGGTGACCACAGGATCTCATCTCTGTTGTTTACAGATGATGTTGTCCTGCTGGCTTCATCCAGCAATGACCTACAGTTCTTACTGGGACGGTTTTCCCCTGAGTGTGAAGCGGCTGGGATGAGAATCAGTACCTCCAAGTCCAAGTCCATGGTCCTCAGCCGGAAAAAGGTGGATTGCCCTCTCCGTGTTGGGAACAGGCTCCTGCCCCAAGTGGAGGAGTTTAAGTATCTTGGGGTCTTATTCATGAGTGAGGTGAGAATAGAACGAGAGATTGACAGACCGATCAGAGCAGCATCTGCAGGGATGCGGACGTTGTACTGGTCTGTTGTGGTGAAGAGAGAGCTGAGCTCTAAGGCAAAGCTGTCAATTTACCAGTCAATCTATGTTCCTACCCTCACCTATGGTCACGAGCTTTGGGTAATGACCAAAAGAATGAGATCGCGGATACTAGCGGCTGAAATAAGCTTTCTTTGTAGGATCGCTGGACTCACCCTCAGAGATAGGGTGAGGAGCTCAGTCATCCGGGAGAGGCTCAGAGTAGACCCACTGCTCCTCCACATTGGAAGAAGCCAGCTGAGGTGGTATGGGCATCTGATCAGGATGCCTCCTGGACACCTCCCTCTTGAGGTGTTTCGGGCACGTCCCTCTGGGAGGAGACCTCAGGGCAGACCCAGGACTCGGTGGAGAGACTATGTCTCCCAGCTGGTCTGGGAACTCCTTGGTATCCTGTCTGAAGAGCTGGAGCAGGTGGCTGGGGAGAGGGAAGTCTGGGCTTCTCTGCTTGAACTGCTGCCTCTATGACTTGGACCTCCAGAAAAGCGGTAGAAGATGGATGGATGGATGGATGGATGGATTGAATATTTTACATTTATGAATATGCCAGTTGTTTCCAGAATATTTTTGATTGGTTTTAGCATTCAGTTCTTGATTTGCTGTTAAAATAAACACACATTATTAACACAACTTCCATTACTTCTATTCAATTAAGTTGTGTAGATCTGAATTGTTTGCACTTGGTTAACAACTGGATTAAATAATTAAACCAGTCTTGATTCTGAGTACCTTTCTTATCATGTTTCTCACAAGAGTTTGTTCAAATAAGTATAGACTATTTCAGCAGAACCATAAAATATTAATAGTGCTAATTTATGGATGTTAAAAATAACATTGCCATTATCAGGGTTGACATTGATGTTGAGGACTCTGGAGGATGTAAAGAACTGTATTTGGTAATTCACTACCTTGCTCCACACTTCCTCCTTGTAGAAAGCAGGTTTGCTGGTAAACATGTCAGTCTCTCATGGTTTCATGTTTTTCTCGATAAAAAAGTAGAACAATTTCATTTTTTTAAGCCGTCTTTTAAATCCACCACCATAGTCCTGTTATGCTGTTCATGCTACTACAATTGCTATGAACAAAATAATAAGTCACATCTGCTCTGTCACAGGTTTTAATGTCATTGTTATGTATGTAATACCTGGTGATGAATGAGGCAAGATGAGGGTTCCATTGAACACAGCTTTATTGATGGTAATGGAACACAGCAGTAACATGGCAGACACCTGGCGTGGGCACCGGTGTAAGAGGCCATAACACGGCGGTCTGCCCCACTATATAGGGCAGTGCGGTGACGTGACAGGAAGTCCACATCACCACACTGCACTTCACAATAAAGTGCCACAATACCATGTACCATCATCCCCCCCCTTAGAAAAGTTCAAAACCACACACACAATTGAAACCCTCCCCAATTTAGAACCCGAATCACACTCTAAAATAACAAAAACTAATGTACTAAACTGGCCTAAGACACTCACACAAAACAACCTAAAATAAGGTTGGTGGGTGGACTGCCACACAGCCTGTATGGCATGGTGGATTATTCTGCCACCAAATAACTAAAAAGTCCTTCATTAAACTAAAAATCACAGCCGTGCTCCTAAACTAAGACACATACTGTATATGACCCCATAACATAACATGCATAACACACAGAACTATAACCATGACTTTATAGCACAAGTCAGTTCGGTGGGAGAGGTAGAACCGGCATGGGAGGCCCAGGGCAGCCCCTCAGCAAGCGCCTCCTGGAAGCAGCAAGCCCCCAGGACAATGGCTGATCTTCTGGACAACGGAGCCAGATTCCTTCACCACCAACACCAACTCCCATCCAGCCTCATCACCTGGAGCATTCTCCTGGACACATCGAAGCTGATTGGCATGCCTCGATGAGCCGTCGGACAACCGGAAGTATGCTGCGCCCAATTTCGCCACTATGCACAGACATCCTCGGTGTTTTGCTGGCTGTCGTTTGGCTCATCTTCGCCATAGACATTCATCACCCTGAACCCAAACCAAGTCCAAAACCCTCAGCAGAGCCCAGCTCTGCATGACGTGGTGCTGCTGAGCATGCAGTAACTCCATGCTTGTTGGTCTGGCCCCATCCTCTTCTAAAACTGTCATAGTGGTCACCGTCGTAGCTGCAGATCCTCTGTCCCCCTGCGGCCAAGTTCCGGAGGCATCTGAGGCTAGCATGGTGTCACTAGCCAACGCAGGTGCCTCGCTACCACACTCGGTACCCCCCTCTACCATGTCCCAAGTGCCGGCACTCAGACTTTCCTGCGCCAAACCTGAGTGAAACTGGTCCTGCTTGACCGCCATGGTGTCCATTAGCTCCTCATCCCACACAACATCCTCTTCGACTGCCGGAACCGGAGGGTTCCAGTGGCCACAACCCAACCGTTTGTTCCCAGCACCGTCTTTAATGGCAAAACCCAGTCCATTAAACAAATTACAGCCCATGATGTTATCACCTCGCACTGTTAAGTGGAACGTGAAGTCAACCTTCTTCACAGACTTGTAATGGACTGTCCCAACCGTGCACAGCCTGCCACCTCCATAACTATACAACGGCACCGGGTTACCTTTAATCCTGTAATGGGGGAAGAACTTCCTCATTGTGGCCCAGTTCAGCAACAACCCCTCCGCCGCCGTATCGAGCAACAGCGGCACCTCCTTCCCGTCCAACTCCACTGCACAATACGTGCACCCGTTTTAGCTGGGGGACACCGTATGGATAGTTGTCGGGGGCAGACGGAATGATTTTTTCTGTGGGCTCTCCGGTTCAGATATATGGCACACTCTAGCATAATGGTTCAAGTGTCCACATCTGCTACAACATTTTCCTCTTGCCAGGCAGTCCTTTGCCTTATTGCGGTGCGTTACAGACCCACAACCTTTGCACAGGGGTTTTCCTGGGGCAGACCTTCAGCTGGCAGCATTGGTTTCCGTAACGTCATCATCCAAGCTATCCTCACTTTCCGAGTCTGCAACATTTGCCATGGTGGGTGGCTCCGGCAGCCTCTGTGACTGGCGCCAGGTTAGCTCTGAAGCTAGCTTGTCTGCTGCCTGTTATGTCCAAATAACGAGACTGGAGCCACTCTCAACTGAACTCTGTACTGACTTTATTATCCCGAACAACACAATATACACTCCAGCCGTAGCCTCCCTGATGTCACTACCCCAACCCCCTCGGCCAGGCTACGGCAAGCCCCGAGAGTCAAATCCCACACATAACCTCCCCCCCCCCCCTCACAGGAAAAAAAAACAGTGTCGCCTCCCCCTTTTTTTCACATATATATATATATAGGGCTGCACGGTGGCGCAGTGGTTAGCACTGCGGCAGCACAGTTTACCCTTGGCCGGGGGATCGTGGGATCGTGGGTTCGATCCCAGCCCCCGACCAACAGTGATCTGTGTGGAGTTTGCATGTTCTCCCCGTGTCTGCATGGGTTTACTCCAGGATTTCTCCGGTTTCCTCCCACATGCCAAAAACATGCTGGTTAGGTTAATTGGAGACTCTAAAGTGGCCCTAGGTGTGAATGTGTGTGTGAATGGTTAAGGGATAGCGCCGTATCGTGGCTGCTTCATCCATCCAGGTGGTGGATGCCCTCAATTTTCCCTCTGGGGATCAATAAAGTATACTAAATCTAAATCTAAATCTAAAACACTAAGTAGGCAAAACTCAGCCAACCAAACGGGCGTCTGGGTAGACTACCAAAACGCCCCACCATGTTGGAGCGGGTTATTCTGCCACTTACTCCCAACACGCATTAGCTATTGCTGTCTTCAATACATACAGTAGTCCTTCAGGTACCTGGGCCTCTGACGAACTCTAGCCAGGCGTCCCCTAGGCGGGGACTCTGCACCAGGCACCGTCGGCCGTACCGTGAGTTCTCACCACCTTAGTCCATCAAGTCCCACCTCACATCAGGTTGTCTCGCCGCAGCTCTAGTCCTCTGTTCCGGTGGCAACTTTCCGAGTCTACTGGAGTGCCACCGCAACCCATCCGCAAGCTCAAACGTGTCCTGGCCCCGTCGCCTCGTGATCCACAGGGGCCCTATCCAGAACGGCTGCAGCTTATGCATGTGGTTAGGGTGTTTGATCCAGACTTGATCTGACACCTTCAGTCCGTGGGCTCTCGCCCTGTGCTTCTTGTTAAATTGTCGCTTCATCTTATGCTGTTGTGCAGCGACTCGGTCCCGTGGAGAGTCCATATTCCTTGGAGGAGGAGTCGTGGGCGGTCTCAGTCGGTCCAAAGGCAGAAGTAGTTCATGTCCCAGCATGAGAGCCGCCGAGGTGCGTCCTGTCATAACATGGGTTGTTGCCCTGTAGTGGAGCAGTGTGCTCTGGAGGGCGTCTGGAAATACGAAGCTGTCCACCAAGTTAGCTCTCAGTCTGTTTTTCAGGGTCTTGTTAAAACATTCAATGCCCCCCACTGGTCTGGGGATGGAAGAATGCGGTTTTAATGTGTTCCACGCCCCTAGTGCTCAAGAACTCTTCAAACGCCCCAGAGGTGAACTGCGGGCCATTGTCAGTCGTGATTGCATTCGGGACCCCCCACCTGGTGAACAGTGATGAGAGGAAACCTGTAACCACATCTGTCATGACTGAATTAGTGGATAACACTTTTGGCCTCTTTGAGAACAAGTCGTAGACCACAAGCAGGAACCAGCTGTTCAGCAGTGCTGCATGTAGTTCGTTGCAGATATCCAACTGTATGTGTTTCCAAGGGCCCTCCGGGAACGACAGCAGCTGCAGGGGTGGAGGGGTGGTCCACCGGTCTTCCCGCTCTTCAAGCATGGAACACAGTTTTTCACCATAGCTTCAATGTCCTAATCAATACCCAGCCACCAAACTGAATCCCTGCAGCGCTGTTTTACTCTGACCACGCCCAGGTGGCCCTCGTGGAGCATCGCTAGGACTCGCAATCTCAGAGACATTGGGATTAACGTGTGATGTCCCCTCGCCACACACACTTCATTCCAACAGCTCAGTTCGTCTTTAAGCCGGTGGAAGGGTGCCAGCCCGCCCTGCACCTTCGTGGGCCAACCCTCCCTAATCACCGAGGAAAGTTGTGACAGCACGGGGTCTCGTTCCAAATCTGCCCGGAGTTCCTGGAGGGATACTACTGTATATCCTGGAGGGCCCCGTGCAGTCCATTGACCAGATCCGCCTCTGTTGGATCATCGTCATCGTCGTCGTCCAGTTGGCTGTGGCGTGGGACAGGAAATCCACCACTACATTATCCTTGCCAGGAGTGAACTGGGTTGTAAAATTGTAGGCCTTCAGCCGCTCCGTCCACCTGTGGATCCGCAAAGGTCTGTGTCCTGAACCCGACATCTCCAGTAATATTGTCAGCGCTCGGTGGTCCGTCTGCAGAGTGAAATGGCACCCATAGAGGTAGATATGCCACTGTTTACACACCCAGACGCAGGCGAGCGCCTCTCTCTCACCCACGGCCTACTTTTGTTCAGCTGCTGAGAGAGACCTCGATGCAAACGCCACTGGGTGCTCTGTACCGTCTTGCACCTGGGACATAACCACCCCCACTGCCAAGCCAGACGCATCACAGGTCACAATGGTTGGCTGCTTTGGATCAAAATGGGCCAGCACCAGAGGGGAAGTGAGTTGAAACTTCAGCTTAGCAACCGCCGCTGAACAGGCTGGGGTCCATTGCCATGGCACATCCTGTTTCAACAAGGCCCGGAGGGGTCCAATCGCTTCCAAGTAGCAGGGAACAAAACGCCCATAAAAGTTCACCATACCCAGAAACGAGGAAATCTGTGCATGTGTCAATGATTCTGGGAGGTGCAGGACCACCTCCATGTTCTAATGCAGGGACCTCAGCCCCCCGCCATCAACCGGAACCCCACAAACTCGATGAAGTCTGCTGCAAAGATGCACTTTTCTCCATTTAAGGGTGACTCCGTGTTCCTGTAGTACCGTCAGCACCCGTCCCAACCGATCATCGTGTTCCTCTCGTGACGTGCCATGTACCACAATGTCATCGAGGTATACCACCACACCCTTGAGGCTGGCCAGAATCGTGGACATTATTTTCTGAAAACAGCTGAGTGCTGAGCTCAGACCAAAAGGCATGCGGGTGTACCTGAACACACCCATGTGGGTCACGAATGCTGTCAGATTCCTGCTGGCTGGGCAGAGGGGCACCTGCAAGTAACCCTGGCGAAGGTCTAGCTTCGTGAATACCTTTGAACCGCTGAATGTTGTAGTGAGTTCCTCCACCTTTGAAAGTGGGTACTTGTCCAAGACGATCGCTTTATTCACCATCCTGAGATTGATACATGGTCGGATGCCACCCAATTTTTTTCTTGGCCACCACGATATTTGATATCCAGGGTGAAGCATCCACTCTCTCGATGATGCCTGCTTCCAGCAGTTTGGTCAACTCTGCTGTGACATCGTCCGGTAGGGTGAGGGGAAGCCGCTGTAGCGGTTGAATTTTTGGCGTCACACTTGGATCTATGAGCGGGCGGTGGTGGAACATGCTGATGCATCCCAGGCTTCTGAACAGTGGCAGCCAGCGGACATGCCATTCGGGGTACACTGTCAGTACTGTTGAGCCCTCTGGGTCCTTGATGGAGAATCCCAATTCACCCAGCAGACCTATCCCTAGCAAGTCCGCCCCTTGGCGCGAGATTTGGAAGGTGAACGTAGGTAGCATCCTCAACCCACATTCCACTGAAAAGTCGACCGTGTCAGCTATTTCAATTTTGGCGTGGCCGTATCCAAACATTTTCACTGCTCCAGCATTGATGGTTTTATTTGGGAAAAGTCTCTTCAAAGTAGTTATACTCAGTATGGACCTGTCGGCCCCTGAGTCCACCATAAGCGGCATGTCGACTCCGTCGAGTTTTAGCACATACTATTTCAACAGTCCCTTCTTCACGTGTGCCACACGCACCCGTGTCATGTCTCTGGACTCCGCCTCAGATGACTTAGCAGTGATAGTGTAGGCCCTGTCCCGTGCCCTAGTCCACAACCTCCTGGGAATCCGCCCCAGAGAATTAGCTACCTTGCTAACGGCTGTGCTTGGCGGGAAAGCTTGAGTGGCTACACTCCCTTTAGCCAACACCGGCAGACTCCGCTGAACTGTGGACTCAATCTGCCTAACCAACACCTTTTCCAACAAGAGAGTATCTTTAGTTAGCTTTAACTTGTTCTTCAGCCACACGTTGTTAGTACCGTGGGCTAGCTTATCCCGGACCAGCTCCTACTCGATAGACCCGAAGGCGTATTCTCTTGCTATGCTGCGGAGCTTCGTAATAAAGGACTGAGTGGACTCACCTCATAATGTCTCTCAGAAACTGTGCCTTCACCCAATAACTGTACAACAGATTTTTGAAATAAGGGCTGACCTGGTTAGCTAGTTGAGCTAGCACAAGCTAATAACAATTGCAAATTTATGAGCTTTTACTGCACATAAACGAGAAAAAAAAAGCTGACGAAATAAAACAAGATCACAGACTACAGAATCTACATGTTAACTTAAGTGGTAAAATGACCAAAACAACGACCATTCGTTAACTTACCCGGGATTATTAAGCAGACACTCCGTGAAATGAATGGTGGTCTATGGGGGAAGATCCATTGTTTGGAACTATTCGCTGCTCCATGACCCAAACATGACTTCCACATTCCACAGTTTCTATAGAAGTCTATTAGAGTGTCGCAATTCTCATATTATATGGTTCTGAGCCACATGTAAACTGAACCAATCAGCTGCTAGCCACATATCAAGTGATGGACATAGAATTTTACCAATTAACAACAATGTGATCTTTTTTATTCGCTCATGATAGGCCCCTCATCTTCATAGGCCCCTGGGCTTCAGCCCAACCTAGCCCATTCATTAAGATGGCCTTGCCCACGAGCTGTGTTTATTTACAATAAATTATGGAAACATACTTGCCTGCACGTGAGTCTGTCTATTTACCCCGAAGGGGAAATCATGACAGTCGTCGTCGGCCTCCGTCGGTCTATGATGACCATGGAAGAGAATCCTAGATGTCTACTCTGCTGGAACAGCACCGCCTGTGGCTGAAAAGGCCGATGCGCGAATGGCAGTCCCTGTCACACAGGTCGCACTTGTGGATGGTCTCCGTGCTGCTGGGTCTGTGGTGGTTCTTCCTGCGGGTCCTTTTTTCATCTGCTGCAGCAGTCAGTTTCTCTTCACCCACCTTGAGCTGTCTGGTCAGGGTGCCTCTCCATTTGGAGCGGTCCGTTGCGAGATCCTCCCAGCACTCTGTGTTGATCTCCAGGGCCTTCATATCTCTCTTGCAGATGTCTCTGAAGCGCAGCTGTGGGGGGCCAGTGTCTCTCCTGCCAGTCGCCAGTTCTCCGTAGAGGACGTCTTTGGGGATTCTGCCATCCTCCATACGGTGAACATGGCCCAGCCAGCGGAGCCTGCGCTGCCTGAGTAGAGTGAACATGGAGGGAAGGCCGGCGCGAGACAGGACTTCTGTGTTGGGCACTTTGTCCTGCCAGGATATGTCCAGGATGCGGCGAATGCAGCGCAAGTGGAAAGAATTCAGTCTCTTTTCCTGCCGGGCGTATGTTGTCCACGTCTCACTCCCATAGAGCAGTGTGCTGATGACGCAGACGTTGTACACTGCCATCTTCGTCTTGACAGAGAGTTTGGGATTCTCCCACACTCGTGCGGTGAGGCGAGCAAGTGTGGAGGCTGATTTTCCAATTCTCTTGTCGATCTCTGTATCAAGGGAGAGGTTGCTGCTGATCGTGGACCCCAGGTACGTGAACTGATTCATGACCTCCAGCTCGTAGTCGTCGATGGTGATGGTTGGTGGTGCTTCCGTGCCTTGCGCCAAGACGTTAGTCTTCTTCAGGCTGATGGTAAGCCCGAAGTCCATGCATGCCTGGGAGAAGCAGTCCATCAGGGTCTGAAGCTCCTGCTGTGTGTGGGTCGCGACTGCAGCGTCATCTGCGAACAGCATATCTCTGATTAGAGCCTCACGTACTTTGGTTTTGGCTTTCAGGCGGGCGAGGTTGAAAAGCCTGCCGTCAGACCTTGTATGCAGGTAGATTCCCTCTGTTGCTGTGCTGATGGCATGCCTCAGGAGCATAGCAAAGAAAATCCCAAAGAGGGTTGGCGCAAGTACACAGCCCTGTTTCACTCCGCTGTGTATATTGAATGGCTCTGAGACGTTGCCGTCGTACTGCACCATCCCCTGCATGTTGGTGTGAAACGATTCGATGAGGCTTTGCAACTTTGGTGGGCATCCTATCTTTGGCAGGATTTTGAAAAGGCCCTCTCTGCTGACCAGATCGAACGCTTTGGTGAGGTCGATGAAGGCGACGTACAGGGGCATGTTCTGTTCTCTGCTCTTCTCCTGGAGTTGGCGGATGGAGAATATCATGTCCACCGTCAATCGCCCAGCACGGAAGCCACACTAAGACTCGGGGTAGACATGTTCGGCAAGCTTCTGTAGACGAACGAGGACAACTGGTACATAGACTTTGCCAACAATGCTGAGGAGGAAGATGCCCCTGTAGTTGTTGCAGTCGCCTCTCTCCCCTTTATTTTTGTAGAGGGTGATGATCTTGGCGTCCCTCATGTCCTATGGTACGGCACCTTCCTTCCAGCACTGGCAGAGGACGTCATGCAATGGCAGCAGTAGGGCGGTCTTGCAGTGCTTGATCAGGTCGGGGGGTATGCCGTCGTTGCCAGGTGCCTTGCCAGCTGTCACGCCGCGCCGCTCATCAGCGGCGCCACCTGCACGCACACCTGCACATCATCAGCGGCGAGGGATATAAGCCGCCTCGCCCTGAGCTTCGGCCTGAAGCCGTCAGACTTCTTCATGCATCGCTGTGAGTTCCTTCACCCTCAGCGTGTTACTCTGGTAAGAAGATCTTACCTCCTTTCTCTTCCCAGTCTGCTCCCCTGTGCACAGGTGGATTCCCCGGCGGCGGACAACACCTCTCCATCGCCTATTCCTCGCTGCTGCACCGGGCCCTGCAGGTGGCTGTCTACCGGGTCTCGTCCCTTGTTGTGCCAGTCATCTGTCCTCTCCAAGTAAGCTCCTCTCTCGCTCATACATCTCCTGTGTTGGTGTGTGCCCGTCACCCTTCTCCTTGTGTTTTTTCCCATAGGGTTGTCCGGCTGTACGGCCTCCTGCCTCTGTGCCTGAAGCAGACGCTGCCACCAACACATTTACATCCCGCAGACACACACTCATACACGCCTGTTGTTGATAAACTGTTTGAACTACTCTGAGCCTGTGTGTGTGCGTCTCCTGAGCCGTGCGTTATGTCAGTACGGCTTCAGCAGAGCGGCTCGGCAGACGGCGGGCTCGCACACCGGTTTTCCACTCTCGAGGCTCGAGTGGATCAGATAGCCTATCAGCAACAGATGATTTTTAATCAGTTGTTAAATTTAACTAACCGATTGGGCCGCTTGGACCCCCAACAGCCGTTCCCCCCGGCTCGTCAGGATGGCGCGGCTCCTGCTGCTCCAGTGGCCGTCCAGCAGGCTCCGGGTGCACCGGTTCGGCTCACGCCCATTCCAACCCCCGCCCGCTTTAGCGGTAAGCTCGGCGGAGCGCGGGGGTTTATTATGCAGTGTGAGTCCGTTTTCCACCGTGTTCCCGGGGACTTTCCCTCAGATCATAGCCAAATTGGTTATATCGGGAATCTCCTGGAGGGGCGAGCATTAACATGGACCTACGCTGTAATGGCGAGGCCCAGTTATGCCACCCTCACATATGACCAATTCGTGAGACGCTTCCTGAAGGTTTTTGACCATTCTCCTACCGAGACGGTCCAGGTCGATCGGCTTCTCGCCCTCCAGCAGGGAAGCCGGTTGGCAGCGGACTACACGGTCGACTTCCGGGTAGCGGCGGAGGAATTAGGCTGGGAGGAACGCTCCCTCTGCGGCCTTTTCCTCCTCAGTCTCAATGATGATCTGAGGGATGAACTGGCTGGGCGGGATATCCCTGAGACGCTAGCGGAGCTAACATCCTTAGCGATTAGTTTGGACAACAGGCTGCGCGAGTGCTCCTCGGGACGGAAGTCATCTTCTTCTCGCCCTCGTGGAGTCTCGCCGCGCCTGTTCCAAGCTCACCCCCTGGCGGTGCCGCCACCATCGTGCCCCGAGGAGTCGGAGCCGATGGTGACGGGCTGGACAAAGCTTTCCCCTGCGGAGAAACAACGCTGCCGTGAGTTGGATCTCTGCATGTATTGCGGAGATGACCAACACATGGTGAGGCTTTGCCCACGGAGAGCCAGTCGGCGGGGTCCGCGAGTCACTGTAGGGGGCCTCGCGGATGTCAATCGGTTAAACTCCCTCACTCAATTGAAGCTGCCCATCCGTTTCTGCCACAACCCCACTGGGCATCTCACCCACGCACTGGTGGATTCGGGCGCCGAAGGCAGCTTTATTTCACAAAGCCTGGCAACCCAATTGGGCATCCGCTGTCAGGCACTCAGAAACCCAATCTCCCTGGTCAACCTCTCTCGTGCCTCCCTTGGGAGAGTTACACACCAGACCATTCTGGTCCCGGTTATTATCTCAGGAAACCACCGGGAGGAGATGACCTTTTACGTCCTGCCCAACTCTGTGTCGCCCGTCATCCTGGGGTATCCCTGGCTACACCTCCACAACCCCGCTCTGGATTGGAAGTCCGCCGGGGTGTCGGCATGGAGCACGTTCTGCATGGGCACCTGCCTACAGTCCGCTGCCTGCTCTCCGTCCGCTTCTCCCTCACCTACGGACGCAGCGCCCCCGGACCTGTCCCTGGTGCCACTGGAATTTCACGACCTGGGTATGGTATTCAGCAAATCCAAGGCGATGTCTCTCCCTCCTCATCGGCCCTACGACTGCGCTATCAATCTCCGCCAGGGGGCACCCTTACCTTCTGGAAGGCTCTACAGTCTATCGGCGCCGGAGAAGGAGACAATGAACACCTACCTCAAGGAGTCGCTGAGTGCTGGGATAATCCGCCCATCGTCATCCCCCGTGGGGGCAGGATTCTTCTTCGTCGGTAAGAAGGACGGATCCCTCCGTCCTTGCATCGACTACCGTGCCCTTAATGACATAACGGAGAAGGATCGTTACACCCTGCCCCTCATGGACACCGCTTTCCACTCCCTCCAGGGGGCGACTTGGTTCACCAAGCTGGATCTACGCAGCGCATACCACCTCGTCCGGATCCGGGAGGGAGATGAGTGGAAAACAGCCTTCCGTACCCCGAACGGCCACTTCGAATACCTGGTGATGCCGTTCGGGTTGACCAACGCTCCAGCCATCTTTCAGCGCCTCATCAATGACGTCCTCCGGGATTTCATCGGCCTTTTTGTGTTCGTCTACCTGGATGACATACTCATCTTCTCCAAGTCCAGAGACAAGCACCAGGTCCACGTGAGGCGGGTCCTCCAAAGGCTGCTGGAGAACCGGTTATACGTGAAGGCTGAGAAATGTGAGTTTTACGCAAGAACAACATCCTTCCTTGGGTTCATCATCTCACACGATCGGGTGCTTCCGGACCCAGAGAAGGTGAAAGCGGTGGTGGAGTGGCCGACACCTGCGTCACGGAAGCAGGTGCAACAGTTCGTTGGGTTTGCGAACTTCTACCGCCGCTTCGTCCCAAACTTTGGCACCATCGTCGGCCCGCTGACCTGCCTCACGTCCCCTAAGGTTCTGTTCCGGTGGACCAAAGAGGCCGCAGCTGCTTTCCAGGCGCTGAAGGCGGAGTTCTCCTCCTCCCGGGTCCTTAGCCAAGTCAACCCCACGCTGCCGTGCATCGTGGAAGTGGACGCTTCGGACACAGGAGTGGGAGCGGTGCTATCCCAGCGGTCGCCAGAAGATGGGGTCAAACGGCCCTGCGCCTTCTTCTCTCGGCGCTTGTCCCCGGCGGAGCGGAATTACAACATGGGGGACAGAGAGCTCCTCGCCATCAAGCTCGCCCTACAGGAGTGGCGTCACTGGCTAGAGGGGGCGGACCTGCCGTTCGTGGTCCTGACGGACCACAAGAACTTGGAGTACCTTAGATCTGCCAAGCGCCTGAACGCCCGCCAGGCGCGCTGGTCCTTGTTCTTCGCCAGGTTCCAATTTATCATCACCTTCAGGCCTGGCTCCAAGAACGGCCTGCCCGACGCCCTCTCTAGGCAATTCGCCCCTGAGGAGTCGGAGGACACGGTTCACACCATCCTACCCAGGTCGTGCGTCATGGGAGCCGTCACCTGGGACATCGAGAGCAAGATCCGGAAGGCGCAGGAAGTGGAACCTGACCCTGGCGGCGGACCGGAGGGGAGGCTGTTCGTGCCATCCACGGTTCGGGGGGAGGTTATCCACTGGTTGCACACGTCCAAGCTCACCTGTCACCCTGGCTCCTCCCGGATGATTGACCTCCTCCAGCGGTCGTTTTGGTGGCCGGGCCTGCGGAGGGACGCTGCCCGCTACGCCCGGGCCTGTCCAGTTTGTGCCACCAACAAGTCGGGAAATGCCCCTCCAGTGGGTTTGCTCCAGCCTCTGCCCATCCCAGGCAGGCCCTGGTCGCATATCACCCTGGATTTCGTCACCGGACTCCCAGTCTCGAACACCTACGACACCATCCTGACCATCATGGACCGCTTCTCCAAGGCGGTGCACTTCATTCCCCTTCGAGGTCTCCCAACTGCCCTGGAGACGGCGGACCTCCTCATCCAACACGTGGTCAGGCTGCATGGGATTCCGGTGGACGTGGTCTCGGACCGAGGGCCCCAATTTTCCTCAGAGGTTTGGAGGTCGTTCTGCAACGCCTTAGGAGCCAAGGTGAGCCTCTCCTCCGACCATCACCCCCAATCCAACGGGCAGTGTGAGCGGACCAACCAGGAGCTGGAGGCTGCGCTCTGCTGTGTAACGGCATCCAAACCCACGTCCTGGAGTAACCACCTTGCCTGGGTTGAATACGCCCATAACACCGCTCGCTCTTCTGCTACAGGGATGTCCCCCTTCAAGGCGTCCCTGGGTTACGACCCCCCGCTGTTCCCAGCGCAGGAGAGTGAGGTAACTGTCCCCTCAGTACGGGCCCATCTCAGGCAGTTCCGCTCCATCTGGGCGTCAGCGCGCAATGCGCTTTTACGCACGGCGGAGCGCAACAGAACCGTGCGGACCGGCACAGAAGACCTGCCCCGGCGTACAGAGTTGGGCAACAAGTCTACGTGTCGACCCAGGACGTGACTTTAAAGGGCGAGAGGAGGAAGCTGGCACAGCGCTTGGTGATGGGGTCCATACCCCATCACCAGGATCGTCAACCCGGTGGCTGTGCGTGTAGCTATTCCCCCCTCCCTACGCATCCATCCCACCTTCCACGTTTCCAAGGTGAAGCTGGCAGTCTCCGACCCCCTTTGCCCTCCTCCTGCTGCGCAACCCACGCCCCGGATGGTTGGTGGCCATCCGGCCTGGGCCGTCTCCTCCATCCTGGACTCCCGGCGCCGGGGTCGTGGGTTGCAGTACTTGGTGGACTGGGAGGGCTATGGGCCTGAACATCGGCAGTGGGTACCCCCGTCGTTTGTGTTGGACCCATCGCTCATCGCTGATTTCCACCGAGCGCACCCAGAGAAGCCATCGCCAGGAGGCGCTGCTAGAGGGGGGAGTACTGTCACGCCGCGCCGCTCATCAGCGGCGCCACCTGCACGCACACCTGCACATCATCAGCGGCAAGGGATATAAGCCGCCTCACCCTGAGCTTCGGCCTGAAGCCGTCAGACTTCTTCATGCATCGCTGTGAGTTCCTTCACCCTCAGCGTGTTACTCTGGTAAGAAGATCTTACCTCCTTTCTCTTCCCAGTCTGCTCCCCTGTGCACAGGTGGATTCCCCGGCAGCGGACAACGCCTCTCCATCGCCTATTCCTCGCTGCTGCACCGGGCCCTGCAGGTGGCTGTCTACCGGGTCTCGTCCCTTGTTGTGCCAGTTATCTGTCCTCTCCAAGTAAGCTCCTCTCTCGCTCATACATCTCCTGTGTTGGTGTGTGCCCGTCACCCTTCTCCTTGTGTTTTTTCCCATAGGGTTGTCCGGCTGTACGGCCTCCTGCCTCTGTGCCTGAAGCAGACGCTGCCACCAACACATTTACATCCCGCAGACACACACTCATACACGCCTGTTGTTAATAAACTGTTTGAACTACTCTGAGCCTGTGTGTGTGCGTCTCCTGAGCCGTGCGTTATGTCACCAGCGGCCAAGCTATCAATGGCCTTGCTGAGTTCGTCGATGGTTGGCTCGGCGTCAAGTTCATCCATGGATGGCAGGCAATCGATGGCACCGAGGGCTGACGGTGCCACGGTGTTCTGTCTGGAGTAGAGGTCAGAGTAGTGCTCCATCCATCTCTCCATCTGCTTCTTTTTTTCTGTGATCATCTCCCCAGTGGAGGATTTGAGGGGGGCCGTCTTGCTCTGAGCCGGACCAAGTGCTTTCTTGATGCTGTCGTACATACCACGGATGTACCCTGTTATGGCAGCGGTTTGAATGTCTTGGCTGAGCTGAGTCCAGTACTCATTGGCGCAGCGCCGAGCAGTCTGCTGAACTTTGCTTCTCCCAGCCCTGAGGATCTGGAGATTCTTCTCGTTTAGGTACTTCTTGTACTGACCAAGTGCTGAGCGCTTGGCTTCAATGACGGGGTTCATCACAGACTTGGCATCAAACCAGTCCTGTGATTTCGAGGTCTTCCTCCCAAAGATAGCCAAGGCTGTGCGGTGGATGGTGTTTCGCAGCTCTTCCCACTTCTGCTTTGCGGACTCTCCTTCTTTTGATTCACCAAGTTCCTTCACAAAGGTGGAGGCAAGCTGCTCGACAAGTTCTGGTTGGGCCATCTTGCTGGTGTCAATCCGTGCCTTTCCAGGCTGTCTGGCGTGGTGGAATATCTTCAGCTGCAGCTTGACCTTGCAACACACCAATGAATGGTCTGTGTCGCAATCTGCACTCTGGAATGAGCGGGTGATTAGCACGTTCTTCAGTGAGGTGCGCCTGGTCAGGATCAAGTCCAGCTGGTGTCAGTGCTTTGAGCGCGGATGTCGCCAGGAAACCTTGTGTTGGGGTTTGGTCTTGAAGAACGAGTTTGTGATGCACAGATCATGATGTGTGCAGAACTTGAGCAGCCACTGTCCGTTGTCGTTCATTCTGCCTACGTCGAATGGTCCAAGACAGGAGGGCCAGGAGTCGTGGTCAGCACCCACTCTGGCATTGAAGTCTCCAAGGAGAATGAGTTGTTCAGTGTTGGGGATGATCCTGACAGTTATTGCGAGATTCTCGTAGAACTCGTCTTTTGCCTCTGGCGTGGCTGTCAGTGTTGGGGCATACACACTGACGAGGGTGACTGGGCCTTGAGTGGTGTTAAGGCGGAGGGTGAGGAGTCGTGCAGAGCCATTGCTGCCCGGTTCCACCATCTTCAGCAAGGAATTCTTCACTGCGAAGCCCACTCCGTGTTCCCTGTGTTTGTCGCTGCCCTTTCCCTGCCAGTAGAACGTGTAGTCCTTCTCTCTCAGTGTGCCTGCGTCAGCCAACCATGTTTCCTGGAGAGTGGCGATATCCACTTCCAGTCTCTTCAGCTCATTATTGATGACAGCAGTCTTCCTGGTGTCGCTGATGTCCTTGAAGTTAGCAGTGAGTCCTGTCATCATAGTGCGGACGTTCCAAGTTCCCAGTTTTAGAGTTGGTCTCTTTTGTTTTTTTGTCTTGCTTGGTGCGAAGGTTCTCAGCCTGCCGTTCGGACTTCACCTCATCCCCGTCGGGAACAACCCCTGGCGCCACGCTCTACACCAGTTGAGCAGTGGCTTATAACCAGTAACTGTCATTCCCCATGTTTTGTCTACGCCGTAGGCGAAGCTGGAGTGTCCTCTCCAGTGATCCGGTGTTCTACCTTCCAGCGTTGGGCGTTGGTAGGATTCAAGCCTGGGCAGGAAGATATGGAAGACAAGTTGTTGCCCATACAGCATGTCCCCCCTCTCCACGTCACTGATGAATCCAAAAGAACAGCAGAGCTGCTACAGTTTGGCACCAGCGATGTCGCAGGAGCTGCCAGAACGATGTTGAGCACAACAGAGAACTGCCTTAGGGACTCCGACTCCGGACTTTTCCTCAGGGTTGACTCCCGAAGCCTTTCCCATGACCGGAAATCAGGGTTTACCTTCCCCTAGATGCGCTATCTTCCCAGGTTAACGGGCCACCATCTACCCGAAGCATCTGGTTTTAAGGCACCAGAAATCCACCCTCGCCCCTTCTCCTATTAGTAAAAGCAGTTCCGCCGGGCTTAGAAACTAAACCACATGGGCAGGCTAGGAGTTGGACTTAGTTGTCAGAGGCTTTTTGAGACGCACGCCATAAGGAGCATTTTATAAGCACTGGGAGCTTAACCCCAGTGCCGCTCCTGGCTATGACAACCTTGGAACCACACACCCCGAAGAGGAAATCATGACAGTAGCATTATCTTATGCTATTAACTAATCAAGGCAAAAGTAGTCACCAAAAAAAGTCACTTGAGTAAGAGTAAAGTATGTGCTACAAAAGTTACTTGAATAGTGAATAACAACTTCACTCTTGCCAGTTTGTGACTCTTTTCTTGTGGTTGGTTTTCTAATAAATTTTAAATTTCCTGCTGTTTCTTCGTAAATTTGAAACTTTCCATCTAAATTGAGACTTTGTCCTCATAAATTTGTGAGGTTTTACTCATAAATATGACATTTCTCTTGTGAATTTATGACTTTTAAGTTTGAGGGTTTTCCCCCATAAATTTGTGACTTTTGCTCTAATAAATGCACCACTTCAATTGAATTCATTAAATTTGTATGTTTTTATGATAAATTTGCAAGTTTTTTCACAAAACTTTGAATTATTTTATCATAAATTTGTGACTGTTTTTTCTCCTTCTTTCACAGTGTCTTTTATTTGTAAATTTGCAACTTCACAATCCCACATCTGGGAGAATTTTCTTTTATATGCGTTAGTCTGGGAAAAAATAGATAACTATTGGCATGTGCCATCTAATGTAGTCCATCAGTTCTTATTTCAATAAATGAAATGAAATTTAGTTGCTAAAATGAATAAAGATCTTGTGGGAATGTGAGAATGACGAGACAGGGTTCTCTCAAGTCAGCATTATTCACATTCACCAACATCTCAAAGAAGAAAGAGGACATTACAGGGAACTCTCATCCTTAAATACCAGGACACTTCACAGTTCACAAGTCACATGCATCACAAATCACATTGCATTATAATCGGCAGTAACAATGCATCTCCTCTCTCTGATCTCACCCCCACAGTCTACCATGCATCCTCTCCTTAATCCTCTAATAACACCCCGCAGTCTCAAGCTCTGCATACCAAAGCTAACATCCTTGCCGCTTCCTGTTATCTCCAAGGAAGCTCTGCCTTTGTTCTAATCTAAAATGTGAGTCACAAAATAGGTCACATATGTGTGGCCCCCACAATCTATTCATTTCTAGTAAGAACAACTACACCATGTTCCAAGTTATTATGCAAATAGGATTGTAGTGTCATCCACACTCAATTTTTTGTTTTTCAATTAAACTCAGGTATGGTATTGTGTCTCAGGGCTCTTTGGATCACTGATATCTATCTCAGACACCTGTCATAATTAGTTTGCCAGGTGAGCCCAATTAAAGGAAAACTACCTAAGAAGGATGTTCCACATTATTAAGCATGCCACAGGTTTTAAGCAATATGGGAAAGAAAAAGGATCTCTCTGCTGCTGAAAAGTGTCAAATAGTCCAATGCCTTGGACAGGGTATGAAAACATTAGATATTTCATGATAACTTAAGCGTGATCATGATTCAGTGAAGAAATTTATGGTTGATTCAGAGCACAGATGGGTTCGTGCAGATAAAGGCATAATGAAGAAGGTTTCTGCCAGACAAATTCATTGGATTAAGAGAGCAGCTGCTAAAATGCCATTACAAAGCAGCAAACAGGTATTTGAAGCTGCTGGTGCCTCTAGAGTCCCACGAACCTCAAGATGTAGGATCCTCCACAGGCTTGCAGATGTGCATAAACCTACTATTCAGCCACCCCTAACCAATGCTCACAAGAAGAAATGGCTGCAGTGGGGTCAGAAATACATGAAGACTAATTTTCAAACAGTCTTGCTTACTGATGAGTGCCGTGCAACCCTGGATGGCCCAGCTAGATGGAGTAGTGGATGGTTGGTGGATGGCCACCATGTCCCAACAAGGCTGCAACGTCAGCAAGGAGGTGGCGGAGTCATGTTTTGGGCCAGAATCATGGGAGAGACCTGGTAGGCCCCTTTAGGGTCCCTGAAGGTGTAAAAATGACCTCGGCAAAGTATATAGAGTTTCTGACTGACCACTTTCTTCCATGGTACAAAAAGAAGAACTGTGCCTTCTGTAGCAAAATTATCTTCATGCATGACAATGCACCATCTCATGCTGTAAAGAATACCTCTGTGTCAGTGGCTGCTATGGGCATAAAAGGAGAGAAACTCATGGTGTGGCTCCCATCCTCCCCTGACCTAAACCCTACTGAGAACCTTTGGAGCATCCTCAAGCAAAAGATCTATGAGGGTGGGAGGCAGTTCATATCAAAACAGCACCTGTGGGAGGCTATTCTGACATCTTGCAAAGAAATTCAACCACAAACTCTCCAAAAACTCAAAAGTTCAATGGATGCAAGAATTGTGAAGGCTATATCAAAGAAAGGGTCCTATATTAACATGTATCTTGTCCTGTTAAGATGTTTTTGATTGAAATGGCTTTTGATTTCAGTAAATATGACCTCCTAATGCTGCAAATTTAACAAATCATCATTTTCAGTTCTTAACAACCAATAAAATGTTTTGAAACTCTGTTGTGCATAATAATTTGGAACAGTGCATTTTGAGTTTTTTATTTTTGCAAAAAAAAAAATAGTGAGGTTTGTTCAATAAAATCTGAATTATGCTCTAACAGTTGATGGCTTGAAAATTATACTGTCATTTGCACTGACTATTTAGGAAAATCAGACACAAATATCATTTGCATAATAATTTGGAACGCAGTGTTTTACAGTATAAACACCAACATTTCTAACTAGAGTGTGCATATCCCCACCAAGGCCCTATCTCCTAATGTTAAAGAAAGTGAAAAAGTGATCCAGGATCCACATTCTGACCCTGATCAACTCCAAAATGGAATGAGTTCATCAGTAGCCCAAGGGCCACCTGGTGAAAACTTCATCCTATTTTTCCAGTAGTTTTTGTGTTATCCTATTAACAGCTGCGTTGGGAGTAACGCATTACCGGAGTTGTGGCTCAGTTGGTAGAGCATCCGCCCCACACCCGGGAGGCAGGGGTTCAAATCCCGGCCGGGTCATGCCAAAGACCATATAAAAATGGAACTTCCTGCCGTCCAGCTTGGTGCTTAGCAATAATGGAATGGAGGAGGGAAATCTGTGGCGGCGCCTTGCGTGGCAGCGGCCCTTCTGATTCTACACATGGGGTGTGTGTGATTGACACTGTAGATAGGATAAAGCACAATTTCGTTCTACTGTACATGATTGGTTGTATGGTTGAATGACAATAATGGGTGATTTAATTTATTTATTTATTTTATCGGAGTGATGCTGAGAAACTGATCCACGCTTTTGTTAGCTCGAGATTAGATTATTGTAATTCTTTATTATCAGGCTGTCCTAAAACATCTTTAAAAAGTCTTCAGCTGATCCAAAATGCTGCAGCAAGAGTTTTAACAGGTACTAGAAAGAGAGATCATATCTCTTCGGTTCTGGCCTCCCTTCATTGGCTTCCCATAGAGTTTAGAATTAAGTTTAAAATCCTTCTTCTTACTTACAAAGCTCTAAACAATCAGGCTCCTTTTTATTTAAAAGATCTGATACTACCGTATTATCCTAACAGAGCACTACGCTCCCAAAATGCAGGATTACTTGTAATACCTAGAATCTCCAAAAGTACAATGGAAGGCAGAGCCTTCAGTTATCAAGCTCCTCTCCTGTGGAATCAGCTGCCAATCTGGATTCGGGAGTCAGACTCGATCTCTGTTTTTAAGAATAGGGCTAAAACCTACCTTTTTGATATAGCCTACAATTAGGGAGGGATCATGTGTTTCTGAACCCTCCCTTAGTTATGCTGCTAATAGGTTTAGTCAGCCGGGGGACCTCCAGTAATGCACTGGGCCTCACTCCTTTTCTCACTCTCAATGAAATATTTTTTTTGCTGGTCATTAACATTTGTTTGTTCTCTCCCATAGATTGAGTCCCCATCGTGCTGTTTGCTCTCTACATGTCTGTTCTTTTCTTCTTCTCTATCCCCTCACCCCCCAGCCAGTCGCAGCAGATGACTGCCCCTCCCTGAGCCTGGTTCTGCTGGAGGTTTCTTCCTGTTAAAAGGGAGTTTTTCCTCTCCACCGTCACCAAGTGCTTGCTCACAGGGGATCGCCTGATTGCTGGGGTCTTTCTGCAACTGTGGGGGTTCCCCCTACAGTTGATAGTGCTATGAGATGACTGTTGTTGTGAAATGGCGCTATATAAATAAAGTTGAATTGAATTGAATTGAATTTTACAGTAACACGTTACTGTAATGCATTACTGTAACACTACTACTTTTGTAGTAACGTGCTGTGTAACGAAATTACTGTTTAAAAATTCAGTTATGCGTTACAGTTACTGAAATTTGATCAGATGCGTTACTCATGTTACTTGTTTTATTAATATGGATAGATATTTTTAGCGCAAAATAGACGATCATACAACTTGCAGTTGCTAGACACCTTCCTCATCAGCTGCCAACTGGAGATGAATACACAGTTTCAGTGGCTATTGGCGGGACTGCCATCCCCAGCCCCACCAGTGGCCTCAAGCCACTGGAGATTGTCATGCTAAAGGCAAAGGCAAGCAAATAAATAAGCAAATAAATATAAAATGACCCTACCGTAACTGATGCAACCGTCACACAGTTTCCTCCGCAGGTCCATTTCCTGTCCTGCCCCAGTTCATATCACAACCCGGTGAAGAAATGCCGTGGCAGTGGTGACTTCTCATATCGAGCCCTGATCACCTGTTGTCCAAGCAGTGAGTAGCCCCTACCAGCTCCTACCTCTGTGGTTAAACATGAGTATTTTTTGAGCAAGAGGCTCACATTTAATGTCCGCATTAAATGCAGTTAAAGTTTTCTTACGCACGGAGAAAAAGTGACTGTGATTTGTTGCAGTAAAGAACAGCCTCTTCTAAGCAGTGAACTTTTATTTATCTGTGCTTTCTATTTTATTTTACCTCATTCATTTACATGCTGTTGTGATATGCAACTATTTCATGGAAGTAAATCCTCTAAATATGCATTTTTAATGGGCTGGTCCATGGGTGTCAAACATATAGCTTGTGGGCCAATAACGGCCCACCAGGGGGTCCAAAATTTTCTGTGAATTTACAGCTTTATTTCTAGTAAATTTCTGACTTTCTACTGATTACAAGAGTTTGTGCAAATCTGAGACATTTTTTCTCTGTAAGATGAGACCTTTTTTTCCTCATCAGTTTTCTTTTTCTTCTTTTTTCTGATGAGAACAAAGGGCTCTTGATCTTGCTGTGTGTGCAAGATGATTTAAGTATGTATTTAAAAGTAGTGTGAAAGTTACTTTTCCAAGTAACTACTTACTTTAATCATGCAGTAACTCAAAAGTAATTTAGTTACTTTTGAAAAGAAGTAACTAGTAACTAACTGGTTACTATTTTTTTAGTAACATGCCCAACACTGATTAACAGTCAGACAAACAAACCGCAATGATGACATTACCTCCTTGGCAGAGGTAACCAGTTTTCAAACCAGTGAAATCAAAAGTAACCTTGAAAGTACAACCAAATGTGCTTGAGTAAAAGTACTTTATTGTGTATTCAAGAGTAAAATTTTATAGCAGTAAGACTACTCACTAAAGTAGGCCTAAAATTTGCAGGAAAAGATGCTTGATTACATGTACTTACAGTAAGTAATTGTAACTAGTTACTACCCACCTCTGTGAATAATGTTTTTATTAATGTCAATGTGCCATGGAGGGCCAAGATGTTATGTTCACAAACCTGGTGATGAATGAGGCGGAGATGGTGGTAGCATCGAACACAGCTTTATTGATGTTTTTGAATGGCACTACACGGCAAGCACCTAGCATGGTCATCTGGCACAAGAGGAAGTACCAATGGTGACCCACCACGCTATATAGGGCAGTGTGGTGACGCAGCAAGAAGCCAGCGTCACCACACTGCACTTCACAATAAGTGCGCCAGCAAATTCCTCCCCCCTTTACAAAGTCCAAAAAACACTCATACAATTCAAACCCACCCCAATTTGGAACCCGAATCACACTCTAAAATAATGAAAACTAAGGTACTCAAATGGCCTAACACACTCACACAAAAGCAACCTAAAATAGAGTTGGTGGGTGGACTACCACACAACCCGCATGGCTGCCACCGAATTAAACTAAAAGTCCTTTATTAAAACTAAAACATTTCAAACACATAATAACAACAGAACTATAAACAACACTGCTACAGCGCAGTCACTTGGGTGGGAAAGGTGGAACCGGCATGAGGGGGCCCAGGGCAGCCCCTTAGCAGGCGCGCCCCTGGAAGCAGCAAGCTCCCGGAGCGATGGCTGATCTTCTGGACGATGGAACCCAGATCCCACACCACCATCACTGACTCCCATCCAGCCTCACCACCTGAAGCATCCTCCTGGACACACCGAAGCTGATTGTCATGCCTTGATGAGCCATCAGACAACCAGAAGTACCCTGCGCCCAACTTTGCCACTATCCACAGACGTGTTTGGTGTCTCACTGGCTGCCATTTGGCCCATCTTCACCGTGGTCATTCATCACCTCAAACCAAAACCAAGTCCAAAACCCTAAGTGGGGCCTGGCTCAGCCTGACGTGCTGCTGCTGAGCACAGGGTAACTCCATGCTCGTCGGTCTGGCCCCGTCCTATTCTAAAAACATCGTAACAGTCACTCTTGTAGCTGCAGACCCCCAACCCCCTGCGGCCAAGCTCCAGAGGCATCTGGGACTAGCATGGTGTCTCTCGCCGACGCGGGTGCCCCACCACCACGCTCGGTACCCCCCTCTACCATGTCCCGAGTGCCGGCACTAAGACTTTTCCGTGCCAAACCTGAGTGAGCCTGGTCCTGCTTGACCGCTAGAGTGTCCAGTAGTTCTTCGTCCCACACCACGTTCTCTCTGACCACCGGAACCGGTGGGTTCCAGTGGCCACAACCCGACCATTCGTTTCCAGCACCGTCTTTAATGGCAAAATCCAGTCTGTAGAATAGGTCACAAGCCATGTTATCTTCTTCTTCTTCTTTTAGATTTGATTGGTGGTTGGCAACCAGCTTACAGGTGCATTACCGCCACTTACGTCACTCTATATCATCACTCTATCTGGTCAGGAGCACTCAGGCCATGTTATTGCCGCGCGCCACCACTTGGAATGTGAAGTCAACCATCATTGCAGACTTGTAACGAACTGTTAACGCCAAAGTCCCAACCGTGCACAGCCTGTTACCTCCGTAGCCATACAACGGCACCAGGTTACCTTTAATCCTGTAGAGGAGGAAGAAATTCCTCACCGTGGCCCAGTTTAGCATCGACCGCACCACCGCCGTGTCGAGCAACAGTGGCACCTCCACACCGTCTAACTCCACTGAGCAATACGTGTACCCATTTGTGCTGGGGCTCGCCGTATGGATGGTTATCGGGGGCGGGCGGAATGATTTCTTCCGTGGGCTGTCCGGCTCAGATAAGCGGCACACTCTGGCATAATGGTTCAAGTGTCCACATATGCTACAACGTTTTCCTCTTGCCGTGCATTCCTTCACCTTATGTCAGTGCATTGCGGACCCACAACTCTTGCATGGGGGTCTTCCTGGGACAGACCTTCGGCTGGCAGCATTGGTTTCCATAATGTCATCATCCAAGCTATCCTTGCTATCCGAGTCCGCAACATTTGCTGTGGCGGGCGGCTCCAGCGGCCTCTGTGACTGGCGCCAGTTTAGCTCCGAGGTTAACTTGTCTGCGGCCTCCAACTGGAGCGCTAGCTCGACAGCTCTGGCTAATGTTAAGTCATTCAGCACCATTAACAGCCTAGCTTGCAATGTAGCATTGCACGTGTGCTCTGCTAGTTGGTCGTGCACCATTTCATCTTCCAGCTGTCAAAGCGGCACTCGCTAGCTAGCTGCCTTAAATCAGCGACAAACTGGTGGATGGGCTCAAATACACATTGGCATTGCTGGAGAAAATAAATTCTCCGTACAATCACGCTGTCTGGAGTGTGGAAATGGTTAGCTAGCAGCTCTACAACATCCTCAAACGAGTCTGATGCACCGAGTGTCCGCAGGACTTGCTGGCCCTCGATACCCAGGTTGTGGACGAGAAGTGCACGTCCCCTCAACTAACCGAGCTACCCGAGGTCCAGCGCAGTGATGTAGGTTTAAAAAGCCTTGAACCAACGCGGCCAAGGCACCGGTGGTTTGCCCGGGAGCTCGAGGAAGGGACAGAGTGGTGTAATGCACGCCCCCATGAGTTAATCCTCAGTCGCCAAATGTTATGCCCACAAACCTGGTGATGAATGAGGTGGAGATGGTGGTAGCGTCGAACACAGCTTTATTGATGTTATAGAATGGCAGTGCACGGCAAGCACCTAGCGTGGTCATCCAGCACAAGAGGAAGTGCCAATGGTGACCCACCCCGCTATATAGGGCAGTGCAGTGATGCAGCAGGAAGCCGGCGTCACCACACTGCACTTCAC
This sequence comes from Pholidichthys leucotaenia, assembly GCA_020510985.1. Classification (NCBI taxonomy): domain Eukaryota; kingdom Metazoa; phylum Chordata; class Actinopteri; order Cichliformes; family Pholidichthyidae; genus Pholidichthys; species Pholidichthys leucotaenia. The sequence goes on from CM035843.1 coordinate 98,682,754, forward strand.
AATAAGTGCACCAGCACACAAGACCCGCAGGTTTTCTAACCAGTCAGTCACTAAAACAGGTGTTTTCACTGATCAGCAATCAGTGGGAAAGAATTCAGTGAAGACACTATAGCTGAAAGAAAACAGACAGCAGGTACATGCAGAGACATTTTGAGAGGCTGTTGCTCTAACCTGAAGTAAGGGCACCCTCCCACTCTGATATGCTTGAGTAATTAACTGATTACCATAATCCATCCATCTTCTACCGCTTATCTGGGGAACCAAGTTGCAGGGGCCTCAGACCAGGCAGAGTCACCCAGACTTCCGCCCAGTTCACATAGCACCATGATCCCCATGATCCCTCCTGCAGGTGGTGAGCCCACTGGAGGGCAGACCCATGTACACTGGGTCCTTGATGTAACATTTTTCATCGAAAATTACCATAAATGTTTTAATATTAGAAGTGTTGCACATGGCTTCATTTCCACAATAAACAACCTCTTAAAGTAACACTATGTAAGATTTTAAACATTGAAAAAGTTTCCAAAATTATTTTGATGGTGCATCAACCTTTGACTAAGTAAATGTCACTTCCTGCAAAGCTTAAGTGGGCCCGCATTGCCTGCAACAGCTCTGTTCTTGGTAGGAACAGTGAAAAGACTACAACTATGGCAACTATGACCACAGTCCCAAAAGCTAATTACAAGGTATGATATTAGCCACCAAGAACAAAGCACCCTGTGACTGGTTGTTGGAAGTCAAGTCATAGTTGCCAAAGTTATCGTCTTTTTGGTGGAAAAAAGGAAGGAAGGAAAGAAGGAAGTACAGCACAGTGGTACAGAGGTTATTATTGTTGCCGCACAACTAGAAGGTTCCAGGTTAAAATTCACAGGCTGGCAGGGGTGGGGGAAAGAAGGAAGGAAAGGAGTAAAGAAGGAAGAGAAGAAGGACAGCACCGTAGTACAGCAGTTAGCACTGTTGTCTAACAGTTAAAACGTTTCAGGTTCAAACATTTTTTTGACAGTTTTTGTTGTAAATTCACTTTTTCCTTGTCAACTTGAAAAAAAAATCACTTCTGTAACTTTTTTTCTCATAATTCGTGTTTAGTGCTGATTTGGGGCAATTTATTGTACATCTGAGATTTATTCTCATAAATTTGTGAGGTTTTCGGGGGGCGCTAGCGAGCAGGCGATGGAGTAGGCAGCTTTGACAATGTGCTCTGCTGAAATTTAAGATTAAAATCTTTTTCAGGCACTTTACAACAACAAAAAGCTACAAAACAAAGTTAAGACTTTATCGTTATTGTTACCTCTTCTGTGGAGTGCGAGTTAGTTGTGCCATCCATCCATCCATCCATCTTCTACCGCTTTTCCGGAGGTCCGGGTCGCGGAGGCAGCAGTTCAAGCAGAGAAGCCCAGACTTCCCTCTCCCCAGCCACCTGCTCCAGCTCTTCAGAGGGGATACCAAGGCGTTCCCAGACCAGCTGGGAGACATAGTCTCTCCACCGAGTCCTGGGTCTGCCCCGGGGTCTCCTCCCAGTGGGACGTGCCTGAAACACCTCAAGTGGGAGGCGTCCAGGAGGCATCCTAATCAGATGCCCATACCACCTCAACTGACTCCTTTCAATGTGGAGGAGCAGCGGTTCTACTCTGAGCCTCTCCCGGATGACTGAGCTCCTCACCCTATCTCTGAGGGTGAGTCCAGCAATCCTACGGAGAAAGTTCATTTCAGCCGCTTGTATCCGCGATCTCGTTCTTTCGGTCATTACCCAAAGCTCGTGACCATAGGTGAGAGTAGGAACGTAGATTGACTGGTAAATCGACAGCTTTGCCTTAGAACTAAGCTCCCTCTTCACCACAACAGACCGGTACAACGTCTGCATCACTGCAGATGCTAGTTGTGCCAATGGTGAATAATTTGCGAAAATACAAGTACACCGGCAGCGCTTCTACAGCTGGGCCCAAAGCCTCAAGCTCATCATCGCGAAATAGCACCCCTCCATCTAATGACCAAACGGACACTACGGACTTGAAAGCCGAAATCCCTGCATCACTGAAAATGGATATTGCAGCGCTCTTCAGGTCTGAACTTAGAACTGCACTGACAGAAGAATTTGAAACTATCAAGTCCGTGTAGTGATCCGCTCTGCATGCCTCCTACCCTAATTGCCTCCACAGCTGCGTGCACACCTGGTCCTCTCATTAGGCAGCCTTCTTAAGCCGCGCTGCCCTCCGGTCTGCACAGAGACGTCTACGCTCCAATGGTCTGGTAAGACCTCCTCGTCCTTTCTTCCCGTCCTGCTCTGGAGTTTCGCCTCCTCAGCTTCATCCAGCTCATCGAGTCTCCTGGGAGTCTGAGCTCCCCACCGACAAGTAAGCCTTTGGGATTCCTCCCCTTCTACGCTACTCCTTTTTCTCCCCTGTGCACAGGTGGAAGTCTCCTGGCAGTGGACCTCCTCCTCCTGGCGGCAGACCTGGGCTCTAACCCGCACTCTGCATTTGCTCTGTTACTCATCTGCAACTCCTCACTTCGTCATCAGCAGCAGCTTGGAAAACAGAGCAGCTGGTTCAGGACCTCTGGAAGTTCTTCAGCGCTCCAGCCCTTCATCCAACCTGTAAGACTGAACATTCACCGGTTAATTCCTCCAAACCTCAGTGTCCTCATCTGCTTGTCTGTTCTCTCTCCTAGGGTTGCCAGTCTGAACTGTGCTTTGCTCGCCCAGCCACATATACACTGTACAATAAATGATAATCGTGTTTATTTCGAGTCCAAGTCTGCTTCTGGGTCAACCAAACATGTCAGTCCGAACTAAAGGCAGTCAAAACGAAACCAGCTAGTAGCATCATGGCTACCCGCTCCGAAGTGGAGACGATGAAAACATCAATGTCAAACATGGAACATGCGCTCTCATCATACTCAGACAATGAAGCCTTGCTGCAAACCCAAGTAGGAAACCTTGAAAAAGAAGTTAAAAACTTACAGGAAAAATGCTTGGATATGGAAGGAAGGATGAGGCGCTCCAATATCCGAATACTCAACGTCCCCGAGACTCCAGGCTCAAACACATCGGCAGCAGTCTCCAAACTACTAAGAGAAGCGCTAAAAATGGATAAAGACATCCTGATAGACAGATCTCATAGGGGTCTACAGACATGAAACCAAGACAGCAAACCCTGAGTCATTGTGGCGAAAGTTCACTACTACCAGGACTGCGCTGACATCCTCCGCCGTGTCAGGGAATCTGGACCGCTCTGTTTCAATGGGACCGAGATCCTTATATTCCCAGATTATCCTCCGAGTGTTGTGCAGGCCAGAGCCGCCTTCAACGAGGTGAGGCGACTACTCCGTGGACGGGATGGCGTCAAGTACGGACTCCTGTATCCAGCACGACTCCGAATTACACTTAATAGAGCCGAAAAATGGTTTCAAAGCCCGGATGAAGCCATGGTTTATGTGAAAACTAAAATCCTGCCAGACCCAGCAAGAGACTGACAACAGAAATGAGGGAGAATAACCATATTTCACACCTAAATACGGTTGAAATATTTGATCCTGACAGTTAAATTGAAGGCACCTAGCAAACTTTTTTTTTTCCTCACCCCACTTATTTGTCCTGCTTTAAACTGATGAGACATAACAAACCAACTGGACAAGAATTTGCAGCACATCACTGTCAAAGTTACTATTTTTGTCTTATGACTGTGTTCAGTATGTAGACGTTGGAAGAATTATTTGTTCTCACACTCTTGTTCTAGAAATACTTTAATTATACAGTTATTACCTCCGCCAGGCTGCAGGCCGCAGGAGGTTATGTTTTTGCCGGGGTTTGTCTGTCTGTCTGTTTGTTTGTCTGTCTGTTGGTTAGCAAGATAACTCAAAAAGTTTTGGACGGATTTCGATGAAACTTTCAGGCGTTGTTGGAAATGGTACAAGGAAGAACTGATTAAATTTTGGGGATGATCCGGATCACCGTCTGGATCCAGGAATTTTTTAAAGGATTCTTTAACATTGTCAGATAGGGCCATTTTCAACATGTGTGCAGGCGCAATGGAGGGCGCTGGTCGTCGTGTCTGACGAACACGAACTTCGCGTTCTTCAAAGTTTTAGGCACAAAAGCACGCGGAAAACAGTGGTGGGCTGGGCCCGGCAGCATGCCTGGGTTTGTGCTACGCTGCAAAAGCTGAGACAGGCAGCTGTCCGGCGCGGGATTATTTGGCAGAAATTCCCCGGGCAGCCATAGGGGCTGCGCAAAAACAAGCTCTCTGCCGGGGAAGCTTCCAAATCCTCTTTTGGCACGGAGCGCAACCCCAATAAAACCCACGCCAACCTGTCTACCCAATTTGCATCCATCAGTGAACCCCTGAGTGCTGCTTTCAGTGATCTATGAAAACGCTCGCATTGTGGAGTGTGTAAATAATAAGGCGGATTTGACTCAGACAGTTTATTACACATCTCACACAGAAGCATAGTCAGAAAGAAAACATCCCAGCCAAGACTCTTCTCTTAAATACTATGGCATTCCTCCAGAAGCTTCTAACACACAAAAGGTCACATTGCATTCACTTCCTTAATCCTTTACCATCCTCCTAGAAGTTTCTGATACACAAAAGATCACACTGCATTCATCCTTCACACCTCCCTGTTATCTCACCAGGGAACCTCTGCTCTTTGCCTCTGCTCTTTGTTCTTATCTAAGATGTTACACATTATGCTTTCCCCATGTGCCTCTACACCACCACCCCGAGCATATTGGATAGAACAAAAGAATAACAGTCCGTATGCTGTGACAGAACCATTAAACATCAATCCACATGCTGCTTGGGCTTCAGTCTTCTCCCGTATCTGCTGTAACCAGGATTCACCGCCTCTGCGGCGCTGTCATGCTGGGGGGCTGATGTTTGGGTGTGAAAACCTTTTGTCTGTCCCTGTGGGTGTTCTGGGGAAACTTTTCTCTGGGAAGCTCCCTGTGGGGGTCTTCCACGCCGAGGGGCCCTCGCCAACAGCACTTGCTCGTCCGCCACCACAAAAGCGGGTTTGAGTCTGTTTATGCCAACCTTTTCCCTCCTACCCCCCAAATCTAGCAAAAAATGCTTATCCCCTGTTTCTAGCACTCTGAACGGTCCATCATAGGGTGGTCGCAATGGTGGGCGGTGGGCGTCGTGTCTGACAAACACGAACTCCGCATTTTTCAAAGTTTAAGGTACAAAAACACGCGGAAACTGTGGTGGGCAGGGCCCGGCAGCGTGCTTGTGTCTATGCTACGTGGGGAAATGCCCGGCGTGGGATTATCTGGCAGAAACTCCCCGGGCAGCCAAAGTGGTTGTGCAAAAACGAGTTCAGCTGGGGAAGCTTCCAAATCCTCTTTAGGCGCAGAACGTAACCCCAATAAAACCCACGGTAGCCTGTCTACCCAATTTGCATCCGTCAGTGAAGCCCTGAGAGCCGCTTTCAATGATCTATGAAAAGTTCGCATAACCCATTAGCCTGTGGATTGTACGCGGTAGTGCGGTGAATTGAGACACCCAGGCTGCGGGCCATTGTTGACCAGAGTTCGGAAACAAATTGAGGGCCTCTGTCGGACGTAATGTCCGACGGGACTCCAAAACGCACCACCCATGCTGTTAAAAACGTGCGCGCCACATCCTCGGCTGTGGTTGCGGCCAGCGGAACCGCTTCCGGCCAGCGCGTGGTGCGGTCCACCATTGTCAGCAGGTGCGTGCACCCCTGTGATGGCAGGAGGGGGGCCCACGAGGTCCACGTGCACATGGTCGAACCTCTTAGCCGGAATATGAAACGGCTCCAAAGGAGCCTTCGTGTGTCTGTGTACTTTGGCTCGTTGGCACGGCACACAGGCTGCCGCCCACTCTTTCACCTGTTTACGCAGGCTCGGCCACACGAATTTCTCCCCTACCATTTTGACCGACGCGCACACTCCCGGGTGCACCAAAGAATGAACCGAGTCAAACACGCAGCGACACCACACGGCCGGGACCACGCGGGCGCCCCGTGGAGACATCGCAGATTAGGGGGGGCATGCCGTCTTGCAGCACCCTGCTCTCCAGCCTTAACCCTGTTGGTCCAGACTGGAGCACGCGCACGTCCGCATCACTAACCTGCTCCGCGGCCATGGCTGTGTAATCTATCCCCACGCGGACCGGGGCAGCCACGGTGCGCGAGAGGCAGTCTGCCACTACATTCAGTTTACCCGACACATGCTGAATATCGGTAGTAAACTCTGAGATCGCGGCCAGCTGTCTCTGCTGCCGGCCCTACCACGGTTCTGAAACCTTGGCCATCGTGAATGTTAGTGGCTTGTGGTCAACGAATGCGGTGAAACAGCACCCTTCCAGCCAGAACTGGAAGTGGCGAATGGCCAAGTGGAGAGCCAGCAACTCCCTGTCGAACGCGCTGTATTTACGTTCACTGTCGTGCAAAGTCCTGCTGAAAAAGGCGAGTGGCTGCCAAGCGCCGGCTATGCGCTGCTCCTCGACCGCCCCTATGGCCACATCTGACGCGTCAGTGGTGAGCGCTATGCGGGCCGTTGGGTCTGGATGTGCCAGCAACGCAGCGTTTGTCAGGGCTGCTTTGACTTCCGAGAACGCCCGCTCTCGCTCCGGGGACCATTCGATGTTATCCACGGGTTTCTGTTTTTTGAGCGCGGCGTACAGTGGTTGCATGAGCTGCGCTGCGCGGGGAAGGAAACGGTTATAAAAATTCACCATTCCCAAAAATTCCTGTAACACCCTGACCGTTTGCGGCCGGGGAAAATCTGCTACCGCGCGCACTTTGTCAGGCAGTGGAACCGCTCCTTCGGGAGAGACGCGGTGCCCCAAAAAATCAATCTGCGTCACCCCGAACTGACATTTCGCTGGGTTGATTATTAACCCGTGCTCTTCCAACCTCCAGAAAACCGCCGTGAGGTGGGTTTCGTGTTCGTCTTCGGACGGGCTGGCTACCAAGATATCGTTCAAGTAGATGAATACGAAAGGGAGATCACGCAGCTCTGCATTCATCATGCGTTGGAACATCTGTGCAGCCCCTTTAAGCCCGAATGGCATGCGCAAAAACTCGAATAAACCGAACGGAGTTATCACCGCTGTTTTGGGTATGTCCTCAGCGCGCACTGGGACTTGGTGGTAACCGCGGACCAGGTCTATTTTAGAAAAAACGCGCGCTCCTGCCAGGTGAACAGAAAAATCCTGGATGTGAGGAATTGGGTAGCGGTCGTGCGCTGTGGCGTTGTTCAACCTGTGGCGTTGTTCAACCGTTGTTCAACCTGCGGAAATCCCCGCAAGGTCGCCACGAACTTTCACCTTTAGGGACCACGTGTAGCGGGGAAGCCCATGGACTGTTTGAACGCCTGATGATGCGCAACCTCTCCAGGTTGGCGAACTCCTCGCGCGCTATGGCCAGTTTAGCTGCGTCCAAGCGCCAAGGTTTTGCAAAAACGGGCGGCCCGGTGGTGGTGATAAAATGCTCCACCCCGTGTTTAGCAATGGCTGCCGAAAATGTCGGGACAGTGAGTGCTGGGAACTGGGTGAGCAGTGTGTGGAACATACCGCATGCAGCTGTGACGTTGGCTTGTGCTGTTGGCCCGGACGCTCGAGCTGTACAGGGGATAGAATCAAAGGACAGTGCATTAACTAGGCGCCTGTTAGCGACATCAACCAACAAACCATGTGTGCACAAAAAATCAGCCCCCAGTATATTGAAATTCAATGCTGCTATGACAAAAGTCCACTCAAATGTACAGCCGTGTAGAGACAGGAGTAGAGTCCACTCATCTTAATCTCCGAGCCGTTTGCTGCTGCCATCTCAGGGCCGCTAGATCCTGCCAGCCGGTCGGCGTAGGACGGCATGATGAAACTCATCTGGGCGCCGGTGTCCACGAGGAAATGCCTCCCCGAGCGTGCGTCTGTCAAGTAGAGCAGCTTGTTCTCCTCCCCAAGGGTCGCAGCTGCTACCGACCCCCGGTCTTGGCGTTTCCCGAGCGCTTGAACTGGCACGGTGGTATACATTTGCGTGCCTTCTCTGCGAAACGGCGGTGGTAGAAACAAAGGGCGTCTCCTCCGCGTTCTTTGGCCCCCGCTGCTGCTGTCGTCGGTGGCTCTGCTGCTGCCGTCGATGGCTCCTCGCCTCCTCCTGCCGTCGCGCCGAGCTCCGTCGCTGCCGTCATGATCGTGAACTCTCTGCTGGCGATGATGATCCGGTTTGCTTCTCGGGCCAGCGCACGATAGTCCCGCTTGGCCAGCAACGGCGAATTGGCCAGGGTCGCTCTCGTCGCTGACGGAAGGTTCCGGAGGAAGAGGTGGGTAAAAATGAAATGGTCGTCATCCGAGCCCTTTAATCTCAGCATCTTCTCCATCAGGTCAATAGCCGACCCATCTCCTAACCCAGTCCGTGTCAGGAGTCTCTCTGCTCTCTCACCATCCGAGTGTGTGTAGTGCTGGATGAGTGCAGCCTTCAGCGTGCCGTACTTGTTGCTGGTTGGTGGCTGATCAAGCAGGCTCTCCACATGCTGAGCCGTGTGGGCGTCGAGCGTTGCGACCACATAGTGGAACTTGGTGCCATCCGCCGATATCCCCCGGAGGGCGAACTGTGCCTCAACTAGGTGGAACCAGGAGCGCGGATTGTGCTGCCAAAAATCCGGTAGCTTGATTGTAACAGCATATGCTTGGCTGGGGGCTCCCAACGAGGCTGGCTCTGGGGATTTTTCGTCGTGTTGCATGATTCGTCTTGGGTCACCAGTGTGGAGTGTGTAAATAACGAGGCGGATTTGACTCAGACAGTTTATTACACATCTCACACAGAAGCATAGTCAGAAAGAGAACATCCCAGCCAAGACTCTTCTCTTAAATACTATGGCATTCCTCCAGAAGCTTCTAACACACAAAAGGTCACATTGCATTCACTTCCTTAATCCTTTACCATCCTCCTAGAAGTTTCTGATACACAAAAGATCACACTGCATTCATCCTTCACCCCTCCCTGTTATCTCACCAGGGAACCTCTGCTCTTTGTTCTTATCTAAGATGTTACACATTATGCTTTCCCCATGTGCCTCTACAGCGTAACCCATTGGCCTGTGGGTTGTACGCGGTTGTGCGATGAATTGCAACGCCCGCAGCCTGGGAGTTTGGAGATGGAGGAGATGGACACAACAGCAACACTTGAGTTTATTACCTCCGCCAAGGAGGTAATGCTTTTACTGGCATTTGTCTGTTTGTCTGTTTCACCAGAGGTGGTTCTTGGCCTAGAGAGGAACCCATTACATTTTGGGGATGATCTGGGAATGCATACCTCAGCCAAGGCTCTTCTCACAGTGTGTCAGCCACAAAACTCCAAAACTAATGGACAGACTTGGATGCAATTTTCACCACAAGTGGCGATAGGCCTACACACAAGCCCATTACATTTTGGAGGTGATCCATGACAAACGAAAGGAGCCTTGGCGGAGGTATACGCTCTATGAGTGCTTTTCTAGTTGTGTAAAGTGCCTCACACAAAGTCAAGTTCCATATACAGCAGAGTTATGTTGTCTTAGAGTTAGTTAGTGTTTTCTCAAATAAGCACTTGAATGTGTAGATGTTTTTGTGAGGGGCTGGGGAATCACCTTGTTCTGACAGGTGAAGGTTGGGGGTTAACTGTATCAGATTGTAATAACAGCCTTTTTTCAGCTTTTTTAATCTACCATTATTATTTTTCTTTTTTTAAGGGTTCTTTCAAAACTCCAAAAATAGAAATATATACAAATTTTATACACCACTAATATCACCGTTTTAAACATGACCACAACTAACACAGAAATCTCAAACAAGCCAGTTGGATGCCATGTAACCTTTATAAACTGGAATGTAAAATCCCTGCCTGCTCTGCTCTGGACCGCTCTGCCTGATTATTTCTCTCTCCACACTGGTGACCCTTGACGCACAATGGAACTCGAGGTGAACACGCCAGAGATGACCCGGATGGGAGGTGCCAGCAACGCGTGCGCCATTTTGGTCAAACTCCCAGACTTTTGGCTACACGACCCGAAGTCTTGGTTCCTCCACACCGAGGCCCAGTTCGCGCTCCGGGGAATAACGGCGGATGACACCAGATACTACTACATGGTTGCAGCACTGGACGCACGCCCAACTCAGCAGGTGGCGAGCCTGCTCCAACAGCCCCCAGCCCACGACAAATACGAGGCTCTCAAAACCATGCTGACCCGGCGCTATACGCTCTCAGACTGTGAGAGAGTGGAAAGGCTCCTGATGCGCTCCGAGTTGGGAGACAGGTCAACGGTCAAGTTAATGGAGAAGATGTTGGCGTTGATGGACACAGATGATGGGCATTTCCTCTTTGCCCAGCTTTTCCTCTGGAACCAACCAGGGTGGTCCTTGCCAATTCGCCGCTGCTGGCCGTGCGCAACTATCGGGCGCTAGCGCAAGAGGCAGATTGGATTATCCTCACCACCAGAGCCCTCGCAGTGAATACAGTGGCGTTGGAACCCAGCAAGACGGCCAGCGGAGGCGAGGAGCCAACGACGGGGGCTGCAGCGGAGGCCAAGAAACACCGGAGAGACACACTCTGCTTCTACCACCGCCGTTTTGGAGAGGACGCACGCCAATGCGTGCCACCGTGCCAATTCAAGCGCTCGGGAAACGCTAGGGCCGGCAGTCGGTAGCAGCTGCGACCGCCGGTGAAGCAAGCAAGCTGTTCTATGTGACGGACTCACGCTCGGGGAGACGGTTCCTCGTGGACTCCGGCTCCCAAAAGAGTCTCATCCTGCCGTCCAACGCAGACCGGCTGGCGGGAACTAGCAGCCCCGAGCTGACGGCCGCAAATGGCTCAGACATTAAGACTTTTGGTGAGAGGACACTGACTGTATCCTTGCACGGCCGTACATACCAATGGACATTTGTCATAGCGGCATGCAGCTTCCCCATTTTGGGCACTGATTTTTTGTGTGCACACGATCTACTAGTCGATGTGGCTAACAGACTCCTGATTAACGCAATGTCTTTTGATTCTCTCCCCTGTACAGCTAGAGGAGCCAGGTCCACAACGCTAGCCAACGTCACAGTTCCAGGGGGTAAGTTCCACACACTACTCACCCAGTTCCCAGCACTCAAGGTCCCGACGTTTTCGGCGACCGTCACTAAACACGGGGTGGAGCACTTCATTACCACCAAGGGGCCACACGTTTTTGCACGACCTCGGTGTCTGGACGCAGCTAAACTGGCCATAGAGCGCGAGGAGTTTGCCAACTTGGAAAAATTGGACATCATCAGACGCTCAAACAGCCCATGGGCATCCCCACTACATATGTTTCCTAAAGCCGAGGGATCGTGGCGACTATGTGGAGATTTCCGCAGATTGAACAATGCCACAGCGTACGACCGCTACCCGATCCCCCATATTCAGGATTTTTCCGTTGACCTCACCAGGGCATGCATTTTTTCCAAGCTAGACCTGGTCCGCGGTTACCACCAGGTCCCAGTGCGCACTGAGGACATACCTAAGATGGCAGTAATAACCCCATTTGGTCTTTTTGAGTTTTTACGCATGCCTTTTGGGTTAAAAGGCATGGCGCAGACATTCCAACACATGATGGATGCGGTGTTGCACAATCTGCCATTTGTGTTCACCTACCTGGACGACATCCGGACGAACATGTAGCCCACCTCAGGACAGTTTTCCAGAGGTTGGAGGAGCACGGATTAATAATCAACCCTGCAAAGTGCCAGTTCGGGGTGACGGGAATCGATTTTTTGGGCCACCGCATCTCACCGGAGGATGCGATACCCTTACCGGACAAAGTGCGCACAGTGGCAGATTTTCCCCAGCCTCAGACGGTAGGGCACTGCAGGAGTTTTTGGGGATGGTTAACTTTTACAACCGTTTCCTCCCCCGCGCAGCCCAGCTCATGCAGCCGTTGTACGCCGCGCTTAAGAAACGGAAACCGGCGGACAGAGTCAACTGGACTCCTGAGTGAGAGCAGGGGTTTTCCAAGATTAAAATAGCTCTGGCGAACGCCCCACTGCTGGCGCACCTGGACCCAGCAGCTCAGATAGTGCTCACTACCGACGCATAGGACGTGGCCATAGGGGCCGTCGTGGAGCAGTGCGTCGCCGGTTCTTGGCAGCCGCTTGCTTTTTTTAGCAGATCTTTGTGCGACAGTGAGCGAAAATACAGCGCATTCAACAGGGAGTTACTGGCTCACCACCTGGCCATACGCCACTTCCAGTTCTGGCTGGAAGGGCGCACCTTCACTGCGTTCGTGGACCACAAGCCGCTAACATACGCGATGGCCAAGGTTTCGGAACCATGATCGGGCCGGCAGCAGAGACAGCTGGCCGCAATCTCGGAGTTTATGACCAACATTCAGCATGTGGCCGGTAAACTCAACGTGGTGGGGGACTGCCTCTCACGTGCATTAGTGGCCCCAGTCTACGTGGGGATAGATTACACGGCCATGGCCGCTGTGCAGATCGGCGATGCGGACGTTTGTGAGCTCCAATCTGGACCAACAGGGTTAAGGCTGGAGAGCAGGGTACTGCAAGACGGGGGGCCCCCCCTAATCTGTGACGTCTCCACGGGCCGCCTGCGCCCGGTGGTCCCACACGCTTGGCGCCGCTGCGTTTTTGAGTCGTTCACTCCCTGGCGCACCCAGGAGTGCGCGTGTCAGTCAAAATGGTGGGAGCAAAGTTCGTCTGGCCGAGCCTGTGCAAACAGGTGAAAGAGTGGGCTGCAGCCTGCGTAGCGTGCCAACGAGCCAAAGTGCACAGGCACACAAAGGCCCCCTTGGAGCCGTTTCATATCCCGGCTAAGACGTTCGACCACGTTCACGTGGACCTCATGGGCCCCCTCCCGACATCGCAGGGGTTCACGCACCTCCTGACAGTGATGGACCGCAACACGCGCTGGCCCGAAGCAGTCCCACTAGCTTCCACCGCGTCCGCAGAAGTTGCATGTGCTTTTTTGACGACATGGGTGGCACATTTCAGTGCCCCTTCTGATATCACGTCCGATCGGGGCCCGCAGTTTGTTTCCAACCTCTGGTCCACGATAGCCCGGAGCCTGGGCGTCACACTTCATCGAACAACTGCGTACAACCCCCAGGCCAATGGGTTATGCGAGCATTTCCATAGGTCGCTTAAAGCAGCGCTCAGGGCTTCACTTACGGATGCAAATTGGGTGGACCGGTTGCCGTGGGCTCTATTAGGGTTGCGTTCAGCACTGAAGGAGGATTTGGCAGCCTCCCCAGCAGAGCTGTTTTTTTCCCAGCGGCTGCGGCTCCCAGGGGAATTTTTGCTGGACAGCCCTGCGCCAAACACCAATCCATCCCCGCTTTCACTGCATAGCGCAGAGGCAGGGACGGTACCCGGTCCAGTCCACCACTGTTTTACACGCGCTTTTGTGCCAAAGACCTTGGAGGACGCAGTGTTTGTATTTGTCAGGCATGATGCCCACCGAACCCCCTTGCGCCTGCCCTATGATGGCCCGTTCAGAGTGCTGGAACCCGGGGAAAAACATTTTGTGTTAGACTTGGGGGGAAGCAGGGAAACAGTCTGTACAGAGAGGCTTAAGCCCGCTTTCGTTTTAGCAGACGAGCAGGTGGTGTTGGCCTGAGCTCCTCGGCGCGGATGACCCCCACTGAGAACTCCCCAGGTGCATGACTCGTCAGATCGGTCACAATGGCATGCTAAAGATGTTTCCCCCCCTCCCAGTGTTCCCCCACAGACGGACGTACCCCCAAGAGTGCCCCACCGGCAGAGCAGTGCCTCGGAGCTGCAGACCCCCGTTACAGCCGCTACGGACGTAGGCTGAAGCCCAAAGGACATGAGGGTTAAGGTTCAGTCTGAGTTTCTGGGGGGGGGGGGGGGGGTCCACTCAGTATGTTTCCACTCAGATGGAAGGACAAGGGGAATTGTCATGGGGGGTTTGTGTGTTGTTACAGGGGTTGATGTGTTGACACGAACAGTGACAAAGAGAATAGGAATTGCAAAGGCTTTTATGTTAATGCAGCACCACAGGTCGCTGAGCGAGTTGTATGCTATAAGAGGAGAGGTGCCTGTGACCTGTGAGTCTTTTGATGCTTGTGATTCTGGTGAATGTGAGAGAGAGAGATTAATAAAGCCTGCTCTGCTCTGGACCACTCTGCCTGATTATTTCTCTCTCCACAACACACCATTTAATCCTTGGAGGAGATATGAATTGTGCATTATCACCTACCCTGGACCGTAGCTCGTCTAGAACTGTGTCCACATCTAATATGGCTCCAGGGATGGCAACAGGAAATTCTGATTTCAGCTGAAATCTAATTTGGTCGATTGCCCCCCTGAAGTGTGATGATGAAGTGTGAAGCCCCCTGATGTGTGGCCCCCTGACAGCGCCACACATCCACGCGATCCATAGTTAATCAAGTCTTTACAATACGCACAAAAAGCTTTTCCGGCCACTTCTGGTTTCTTCAGAAATTGTCCGAGTGTTTCTGTTACCTCGTCGAACTTTGAGCCAATTTTCACCTTTACCGTCACTTTTCTCTCAAGCCAATTCCATCAGAACTTTTTTTTGACACTTTTGTCTATTTCTAGCACTGATGACTCCTGATCCTTCAATAAAAATCTCATAATTCCGCTGAAAACGATACCGAAAGCTCAGAATTCCAACACAAACACGCCGCCATGAATTTTTGACAAAGCATACAACGAGTCATTTGGTCCAATCGTTTGCAACTATCCAATCGCAGGGCCGTTTACAATACAGCAGTAGCTTGAGTACAAAACATCCGGGTTATTGCGGGAGACTTGACCCGGGGAAGCGCCGAGCGCTTATGTAATCGTGTTGATTTTCGCTAAAATCTGTAACATCGGTGACAATAAGGTACCTTCCCCCCTAAAATTTTCTCAACGGATTCAGACGATTCACAGAAATGATCAATTTGAAAATAAATCGGCGGAAATCCGCGGATCGGAGGGAAATTGCCATCCCTGTGGCTCTAATATGGCTAATATGGCATTAATTCTACCGCCGACCCGTCTCCCAACTCGGAGTGCGTCAGGAGCCTTTCCGCTCTCTCACAGTCTGAGAGCGTGTAGCGCTGGGTCAGCGCGGTCTTGAGAGATCATATTTGCCATGGGCTGGGGGCCGTTGGAGCAGGCTCGCCACCTGCTGTGTTGTGCGTGCGTCCAGCGCTGCAACCACGTAGTAGCACTTGGTGTCATCCGCCGTCACTCCACGGAGCGCGAACTGGGCCTCAGTGTGGAGGAACCAAGCCATCGGGTCGTGTAGCCAAAAGTCTGGGAGCTTGACCGAAACAGCGCATGCGGTGCTGGCGCTTCCAGTCCGGGCCGTCTCCAGGGTGTGTGCCTCGAATTCCATTCCACGTCAAAGGTCACCAGTGTAGAGAGAAATGAGCAGGCGAGGCAATGAGCTGGATCGGCGTGGACTTTATTCTCTCTACTCTCCAGTCAACAAGAATAATCCCAGGTCACGGGGCGTCTCTCTTTTATATGTTACATCCTTGCCTAGCGACCTGAGGGCTCACACCACAATACACCATTACAATGCCTCTTGACGCATTAACATACAGTGCTTTAACGCCTCCACCTCCACTGTCCCGTCTCGCCCCCCGTCGGCTTCTCTCCTCCTGTGCCCTTCAGTGTGCGTGGAGAATGTGATGTCTAGGTCCCCCACAGTGTACCATTTCTTCTTCCAACGGCCCGAACCGGCACTCCACGGACCAACTGTCTTTAGTCCGACACAAACCGCTGGATCGCTTTGCCTGCCTGTTGGCGGTGCTGTCTGAACTTAATCTGCCTAACGATGACGTTGTCCGGCGCCCTCAAATGGCGGGCCACTAACTCGACCATTTCTTCATACGTGTTCGCATCTCCAAGCGTGCCCAAAATTCTTTGTCCCTCCATTCCCAGGTTGTGTACTAATAATGCACGAGCTTGCAGCTTCTCCATTCTTCCCAGGTCCAACACTACCATGTACGTCTGGAAAGCCTCATACCAATGAGGCCACGGGACAGACGGCTTCCCCGGGAGCTCCAGGAATAGACGAATTGGTGTTCCACACGCCTCCATGAGTTTACCTCTCGTCGCCAAATGTTATGTCGTAACTAGTAGACAAGGATGAGGCCAGGAGTGGAGCTGAACACTGCTTTATTAAACCAGCTAGACTCTGTACATCCGACCACACATGCAGCCGCTTGGCAGAGGAAAGGCAGAAGAGACCGCCCCCCTACCAGCAGCCCCTCTTATACCACTGGAGATGGCGGAACCGAAAACCGGGGCCGCCATCCCGTACCACACAAATAAGAGCTCCAACAATAACAGTATATTGTGGTGGACACAATACACATGGCACTCCACCCAGGACAAGGGGGTTGGTGGGGGATGAGATGGTTAGAGATGCTAATGGGGAAAGCTGAGAGGAGCCAACAAAACAAAGATTGCCTTTTGCCCGCTGCCATGCCAGGCTGACACCTGAGGATGCAGGGGTGCGAATGTATTGTAGCAAGACTTGCTCTGTGACGTGTGGGTCAATGTTATGTTAATGTGTGTGCATGTCTCGCAGTCTGAATGTTAATGTGTTTACTCTGAGTGCCGGAGGCGGGAATTAAAGTGTATAAAAGAGTTCACTGAGGTACTCAGCTTGGAGAGTTTTCTGTTTATGTTGAAAGTGGAATAAAGTTTGTGTGTCGTTCAGTTCGCTGCCTCGTCTGCTTCCATCTTCCACAATATGAACAATGAACGAATACGTAATACAAAGATGCTGTATTTTCTCTTATAATATTATATTTATATTTTTTACATATCGCCAAGGGGTCTGTCTGTCTGTTAGCAGGATCTGGATTTTTATGAAATTTTAGAGGTGATCTGTATCAGGATGTAGATTCTGGATCACTTTTCCACTTTCTTTACATTGCAAGATAGGGCGGAAGAAGCCCAAGAAAGCTCAAGGGCCACCACTGGTGAAAATTTCATCCAAATCTGACTAGTAGTTTTTACATAATCCTGCTAAAAGACAGCTAAACAAAAAGACAAACAAGTTTTGTCATCCCAACCAGTTCTGCATTAAAATTATTACAGTTCTGGTTTTATTGCAAAACCCGTCGTAACAAGACATAACTACCCTTAAATACACACGTGGACAAAATTGTTGGTACCCCTCTGTTAATGAAAGAAAAACCCACAATGGTCACAGAAATAACTTGAATCTGACAAAAGTGGTAATAAATAAAAATTCTATGAAAATTAACCAGTGAAAATCAGACAATGCTTTTGAATTGTGGTTCAACGGAATTACTTTAAAAAACAAACTCATGAAACAGGCCTAGACAAAAATGATGGTACCCCTAGAAAAGATTGAAAATAATGTGACCATAGGAACATGTTCAACCAAGATGTGTCCTCTAATTAACATCACAGGTGTCTACAAACTTGTAATCAGTCAGTCGGCCTATTTAAAGGGTGACAAGTAGTCACTGTGCTGTTTGGTGACGTGGTGTGTACCACATTAAACATGGACCAGAGGAAGCAAAGGAGAGAGTTGTCTCAGGAGATTAGAAAGAAAATTATAGACAAGCATGTTAAAGGTAAAGGCTATAAGACCATCTCCAAGCAGCCTGATGTTCCTGTGACTACAGTTGCACATTATTATTCAGAAATTTAAGATCCACGGGACTGTAGCCAACCTCCCTGGATGTGGCCGCAGGAGGAAACTTGATGAAAAATGAAAGAGACGGATAATACAAATGGTAACAAAAGAGCCCAGAACAACCTCTAAACACATTCAAGGTGAACTCCAAGGTCAAGGTACATCAGTGTCAGATCGCACCATCCGGCGTTGTTTGAGCCAAAGTGGACTTCATGGGAGACGACCAAAGAGGACACCACTGTTGAAAACAAATCATAAAAAAGCCAGACTAGGGACTTCCGGTTAAGGCGGCCACGTAGGAAGGCGTGTTTCACACTGCTCTGCTCCTAAAAATAAAAAGTTTACTAAAACTCTCTTAATTGGAACAAAAACCCATCCCAGCGTTTAGGTGCGGATATGGTAAAGACCAAGGCTGGGAAATTAGGTGGAGGAAAAAGTAATTCGACAAAACAACCCAAGCTAACAGACTTCCACGCTCAAGGCGAAACAGGGAAAACTCCAGAGACTATGGCGGAGGAGGGAGCCAGCGGCGGAGCGGGAACTGCTGAAGAGGGGACAAACGCAGTGCTCACTGCCATAAACTTCATGAGAACAGAGTTTTCGTCTAAATTTGATGGAATTATAACAGCGATAGAAGGAATGAGAAAGGAAATAAGTGACTGTATGGAACGAATGTCGCAAGGGGAGCTCTGAATTTCAAGCGCTGAAGATGACGTCACCAGCCTACAATCAAAGTTGCAAACACTGGAATTAAAATGGAAACGTCTGGAAGATAACGTCCTAGACTTGGAATCCCGCTCGCAACGGAATAATTTGAGGCTGGTGGGCCTGCCGGAGGGAGCGGAGGGACGGGACTCATGTTCCTTTTTGGAAAAGTGGATTCCAGAAGCGCTGAACAACGCGGACCTGCAGTCATCAGTCGTCTTAGAGAGCGCTCACCGAATCGGCCCACCAAGAGATAATAAGACACCACCAAGGACGCTGATTATGAAGTTCCTCAACTACAGGGACAAGATGACGGTCACCAACACGGCGCGAGCTAAAGGGGAAATTAAATACCAGGATCAACAGGTGCGGTTCTACCCAGACTTCGCCACAGGAATTCAACAATTAAGGAGGCAGTTCGACCCCGCCCGCAAAGAGCTGCGCAACCTAGGGATTCGTCACGGAGTGATTCATCCGGCAAGACTGCTGGTCACATATAAAGGGAGAACCCACATCTTCAAGACCCCTCAAGAGGCGCAGGAGCTCATTAAGCAGATCCAAAAGGAGACTGGTGGGAGCTAAGCATGAACATGACAAAGGTAGAACATTTAAGCATTGGTACAGGCATCTGATTGATCTGAAACATATAACATGTCTACAAAATACAGACTGTATTAAAAAAAAAAAGCTATGATGTACAAAGTTGCTATAAAACTTTGAAGTTATGTTGAAAAAACTACAGAAGACAGTTAATGTCATGTCATAAAAATAGTAGAGTCAAGGTGATTGAGAGGAGAAAGAGAGAGTGGTTTGACTGATCCTCGCAGGTGTGGAACAGTCACTAGCTACAACGGGAGACGGATTTTTTTTTTATTTTGGGGGGATAACCACGAATGTGGGGAAGGGGAATTTAGATAGATAGATAGATAGATAGATAGATAGATAGATAGATAGATAGATAGATAGATAGATACTTTATTTCAAACAAAAAAGTATAACAAAAACAAAACAAATGACAAATGCAATAAAGTAACAGTATACAGTGTTCGAACCGGAGTGGTGGCTCAGTTGGTAGAGCATCCGCCCCACACCCGGGAGGCAGGGGTTCAAATCCCGGCCGGGTCATACCAAAGACCATATAAAAATGGTGCTTTCTGCCTTCTAGCGTGGTGCTCTGCATAATGGAATGGGGAAAGTAAAGTTACACACAGAGCTACCAGAGGACTGACCCCCCGCTGTAGCTTTCACTACTTACAGTAGCTGTGTGGCCTAGGGTCAGAGAAACGGAGATAGGCGCCGCCCATATACACCTTCAGGTGTGAAGGGATTAACTAACTAACTATACAGTGTTCGAAAGGGAGAAGGAAGAAGTGAACCCTTATTAATTCCATCTCCTCTTTTCCATAAATACACCCATGTGAATTATATACAAATTACCACATTTAAGACCCCAAGTAAACAATTAACTGTATTTTGTACATATCAACATTAACACCCATCCATCTTAGCATACATTGATGTCCATACATCAAAACCAGCCTCAAACAACACAGATATACACAGTGCTGTCCCACCCACCATTCCATAGTGTCCCATAGTGTCCCAGAGTGAGCATAGTGAATTGTACATATAAATACTACCCTTCTAACATATATCCTTTCAGCAAATAATGTTTGTACCTCTTTTTGAATTGATTTCTGTTTGTACATAGTTTCAGTTCCGGCTCCAGACTGTTCCACAAATCCACCCCACAGACAGATATGCACATACTTTTCTTGGTTGTTCGTATCTTGGGTTTTGTAAAGTTTAAGTCTCCTCTCAAATTATGATCATTGTCTCTTTTTTTTAAATATTTTTTGTATATTAGTTGGGAGTTGATTATTAATTGCCCTGTACATGACTTGTGCTGTCTTAAATTTAACTAAATCGATGAACTTTATGACATGTGACTTTAAAAACAACGAATTGGTATGGTCTCTATATCCTACATTATTATCCTTATAGCTCTTTTTTGTAATGTGCATATTGACTGTAGGTTGGTCTTGTAGGGGTTTCCCCAGACTTCTACACAGTAGTTAAGATAAGGTAGAAACAGTGAATTGTACAGTAAGACCAATGATTTATAGTCCAAGAAGTGTCTTGTCTTCCCCAGTATGCCTATACATATTGCCAACTGGCCCGGTTGTGACTGATGTGAGGTTTCCAGCAGATTTTATTGTCTAGCGTCACCCCCAGAAACTTATTTTCCTGTACTGTTTCTATTCTGGTATCATCTATCGTTACCATTATTTCATGATTTATTTTATAATTTCCAAACAACATAATCTTTGGGTTTTTTTAGATTTAGAGATAATTTATTTTTGTTGAACCACTGCGTTAACTTTTTCATTTCAGTTGTGACCACCTCTAAAACCTGCTGCAAATTCTTACCAGTGCAAAGGATATTTGTGTCATCCGCAAACAAAATAAATTTCAGAATTTTTGATACTTGGCATATGTCATTTATATACAAAATAAAGAGTTTGGGTCCTAAAACTGACCCCTGGGGCACACCACAAGTGATGTCCATGAAGGGTGATTTGTGCTCACCAATTTGTACAAATTGTTGTCTGTTACTTAAATAACTTTCCACCCAACTCAGTCCGATCCCTCTTATCCCATACCTTTCCAGTTTCCTTAGTAGTATTCTGTGGTCAATGGTGTCAAAAGCTTTCTTTAAATCTATAAATACTCCTACAGCAAACTTTTTTTTATCTATACAACTAGTAATTTCTTCTATAAGTTCAATCAGTGCCAAAGATGTAGATTTATCTGCTCTAAAACCATACTGGCTGTCTGTAAGGAGGTTGTGTTTTTCAATGAAATCATCCAGTCTCTTAGTGAAGATTTTTTCAAGTATTTTGGAGAATTGTGAGAGTAAAGAGACTGGCCTGTAATTTGTGAAACAATGACTGTCTCCTGTTTTGTATAGAGGTATTACTTTTGCTATTTTCATTTTGTTTGGAAATTTACCAGTTTGAAATGACAGGTTACAGATGTGGGTGAGTGGCTTAACAATTCCTTCAATTACTTTTTTCACTATTGTCATGGCAATTTCATTCCAGTCCATTGATTTTTTTGTTCTTAAATTTACTCACAGTCTCGATAATTTCCTTTTCAGTAACTGCACCCAAAAAGATTGTGTTTGGATTTCTATCCTCTATTTCATTTACAGAACCACTGTTGTTTGTTTCTGTTGTCACTATTGATTTTGCTAATTCAGGACCAACGTTTACAAAAAAATTATTGAAACCACTGACCACATCCTCCATATTATTTATCAAATTGCCATTTTCAATAAAATATTCTGGATAATTAGCATTCTTAGGTCGATTACTAATAATCCCATTGAGTACTTGCCATATTCCTCTTAAGTTATTTTTATTATCCTCTAATATTCTGTTGTAATATTCTTTCTTACAGGTCCTCATTATATTAGTAAGCTTGCGGCGGATGATAAATAATAATAAGTAGCGATGCTGTAGGTTTTAAGGAGAGTTTAATTATATCATCCAGCCGTCACGGGCTCCGCTCCCGGCGCCGTGCATGCGCGCCGGGAGCGAGCCCAAACGGCTCTCAGCAGAAGGAGGACACAAGGTCTGTGTCCAGCAGCATCAGTTGCAGAAGTGGAAATGAGAGAATGAGAGTGAGAGGGTTTGCGTTACAGAGTTGCAGCATATATACTCGACCACAACAATACATCAAAAGGGCATACCCCAGCAGTTGGTATGATCAAAGAGATAACAGAACAGGCATAAGACATTTGCATTTGAGAGACATATTGATCTCAATCCTTAGGTCACCGTGTGGGCAGGACACATGAGCACAATGCATGAAAGGCAACATTAACATCACAGAAGTGAGCCAGACGAAACGAGTCTGCCTGTAGACATTAATACACATTTCACTGTTGTTATTTGCTCTAGCCGAGCGCTGTGTTTGACCAGTCTGTTTGTGGGGGTTACACCAAAGCACATCTACATATTGATCTCAGCCTCTAGGTCACAGTAAGGACAGAACACATGAACACTATACATGAATGGCACATTACATCACAACACATGCATGGCACATTGCATCACAATACATGCGTGGCACATTGCATCACAATACATGAATGGCACATTACATCTCAGTAGTGCAGTGGGAAAAACCAAGAGAGAGAGAGCTGAGTGTCCTGTGTGTTGTGGGGGGGTTGAATCAACCCGCCACACGCTCCCCCCCAGAGGGCACGGCAGGGGGCCGAGACCTCGATAATCCATCTATGGGAGCGAGCTGTGGGAGAAGCTTGCTGCAGGCAGAGGGGGAGGGAGGGGAGGGGTAGTAGGTGCCGGCAGGGGCTGTGAAATCGTCCGAGCCGCGCAAAAATTGCTTGCTGCTCCGCGACGTCGAGGGGCTGTCCCGTTGCGTGTGCGGAGATCACAAGAAGAAAAATTTGTCTCTGACTCCTCCCGTGGCCATGAAGAAAAGCAGGAGAGGCTGTAAGAAAGAAAAAAAAAAGAAAAGAAACAAAAGCAGAGGGACTGGCGTGTTGGCTTTAGGTGCAGGAGCAACCCCAAAGCCCCCCGGGAACAGCTGACAGCTGAAATCCCTTTGTGCCGTGGCTGAGACCATTAGAAAATCCAGTGGCGAGCTGCGTGCTTGCTTCAGGTGAACAAGCAGCCCTGAAGGTTCCGAGGGTGGCGATCGGCCGTTTTTCTTGGGCATGTGCAGCGGCGGAGGACGATGGCGGTCTCTGTAGCCTTTATTGCCCCGTGCGTGGTGTGCCGTCCTCGTAACTCCCCGGTGCGCGCGCGGGGGTTCCGCGTTTGGTTGGGCCGCTGGAGTGGCGAGTCAGGGTGCAGAATCCTGGTGGAGATCGGCGCAGACGGCGCCGATAAAATCCAGGTTGAGCTGTGGCTGCAGATTGGCCATGGTGCGTTGGAGCGGTGAGAGGAAATAGACGATCTTTTGTCCCTCAGGCTCGTGCAGATGCGTTGGAGCGGTGGGAGGGAATAGACGATCTTTGTTCCTCAGGCTCAGGTAGATGAGTAGGCTTGCTGAGAGGGAGGGGTAGCAGTGAGAGGGAGAAAACGTTCTGTGTCCCTCGGCTGGTCCAGCGTGGACGTCCCGATCTCAGGCGAGGGTCGCGCCATGACGTTTTCTGCAGTTTTCCCGGTCGTGGGTGATGTCCGGAGAACGGCTCGCCTGCGTTGGCTCCGCGTCGAGGTCTCCCTGAAGCCGAAGGGAGAACAGCTCGTTTGCGTCAGTGTGCTGTGTTCGCTGGCAGTGTGTTTCTTTCAGCGTCGGTTCGCCAGCGTGGCCGTCCAAATCAGAAGGCTGCGTCGCACAAAGCGTGTGCGTGTTCGGGGTCACCAGTTTAGCGGATGATAAAAAATATATAAGCCAGCGATGCTGTAGGTTTTAAGGAGAGTTTAATTATATCATCCAGCCGTCACGGGCTCCGCTCCCGGCGCCATGCATGCGCGCCGGGAGCGAGCCCAAACGGCTCTCAGCAGAAGGAGGACACAAGGTCTGTGTCCAGCAGCATCAGTTGCAGAAGTGGAAATGAGAGAATGAGAGTGAGAGGGTTTGCATTACAGAGTTGCAGCATATATACTCGACCACAACAATACATCAAAAGGGCATACCCCAGCAGTTGGTATGATCAAAGAGATAACAGAACAGGCATAAGACATTTGCATTTGAGAGACATATTGATCTCAATCCCTAGGTCACCGTGAGGGCAGGACACATGAGCACAATGCATGAAAGGCAACATTAACATCACAGAAGTGAGCCAGACGAAACGAGTCTGCCTGTAGACATTAATACACATTTCACTGTTGTTATTTGCTCTAGCCGAGTGCTGTGTTTGACCAGTCTGTTTGTGGGGGTTACACCAAAGCACATCTACATATTGATCTCAGCCTCTAGGTCACAGTAAGGACAGAACGCATGAACACTATACATGAATGGCACATTACATCACAACACATGCATGGCACATTGCATCACAATACATGCGTGGCACATTGCATCACAATACATGAATGGCACATTACATCTCAGTAGTGCAGCGGGAAAAACCAAGAGAGAGAGAGCTGAGTGTCCTGTGTGTTGTGGGGGGGTTGAATCAACCCGCCACAAGCTTATTTTTATATCTTTTATATTTGATCTCAGCCTCCACCGTTCTGCACTTAATGAATTGTTTATATAATGTATTCTTTTTACATGCATTTATTAACCCCTTGGTGACCCAAGGAATATTTTTCTTTTGTTGTCTGTCACTGTATTGTTTTATAGGACAGTTTTTATTGTACAATGATTGAAATATTTGTAAAAATTTATCATATGCTTTATTTATATCATTTTCATCATAGACTATCTTCCAATCTTGTATTAATAATTCCTTTGTCAGTAAATACATAGATTCTTCGGTTCTTATTCTTTTATATTTAATATTTTTGGTATACTTTTTCTTCCTATAATCACATTGATAGACAACAAAAATCGGCAGGTGGTCACTGATATCATTCAATAAAAGCCCACTCCTGATATTATTTTCCATAATGTTTGTGAATATGTTATCTATTAGTGTGGCACTGTGTGACGTGATTCTGTTAGGTCCAGTAATTGTTGGATGTAAGCCCATACTGTACATTGTGTTGATAAATTCTTCTGTCAAACTATGTTGTTTTGAATTCATCAGATCTATATTGAAATCCCCACAGATGAACGTAACTTTATGAGTTAGTTTTGCATACATTTTTTCCATCCAGTCCTTAAATAAGTCAATGTTTGATCCAGGTGTTCTATATACACAGCTCACTACTATATTCTTCACATTGTCCAGACAGATTTCTATTGTAATACATTCAAATAAATCATCCACAGTAACTGACAGATTTTCAACAACCTTGTATTTCAAGCTCTTGTCAACATAAATTGCAACTCCTCCTCCTTTTTTCACTTTTCTATTTATATAATTTAATTCATAGCCATCCATGGTAAAATCCACTCCTTTCTCTTCACTGAGCCACGTCTCTGATATTGCCACAATATTGAATGGCTCTTTAAACTGATGTAAATAATCTTTAATGTTATTAAAGTTGGCATAGAGACTTCTGCTGTTGAAGTGGATCATAGAAATATTGAAATCAGATGTGACCATTGTGTTAAACTGTTCATCCGTGTAGTAACTACAGTCATTATTGATGGAGCTAAATAAAATATTATCAGGGTCTATGTTATATTCTATGTCCTGTGGGTTGTGATCTGTATATTCAAAAACTTTCAGTTCCTGTTGTTCCTGTTTGTTGATCTTTTGTTTCATGTTGTTAAATTCACTTGTGGTGTGCCCCAGGGGTCAGTTTTGGGACCCAAACTCTTTATTTTATATATAAATGACATATGCCAAGTATCAG
This sequence comes from Pholidichthys leucotaenia, assembly GCA_020510985.1. Classification (NCBI taxonomy): domain Eukaryota; kingdom Metazoa; phylum Chordata; class Actinopteri; order Cichliformes; family Pholidichthyidae; genus Pholidichthys; species Pholidichthys leucotaenia. Next base: position 98,708,538 of record CM035843.1, read on the forward strand.
AAATTCTGAAATTTATTTTGTTTGCGGATGACACAAATATCCTCTGCACTGGTGAGAATTTGCAGCAGGTTTTAGAGGTGGTCACAACTGAAATGAAAAAATTAACGCAGTGGTTCAACAAAAATAAATTATCTCTAAATCTAAAAAAACAAAGATTATGTTGTTTGGAAATTATAAAATAAATCATGAAATAACGGTAACGATATATGATACCAGAATAGAAACAGTACAGGAAACTAAGTTCCTGGGGGTGACGCTTGACAATAAAATCTGCTGGAAACCTCACATCAGTCACAACCGGGCCAGTTGGCAATATGTATAGGCATACTGGGGAAGACAAGACACTTCTTGGACTATAAATCATTGGTCTTATTGTACAATTCACTGTTTTTACCTTATCTTAACTACTGTGTAGAAGTCTGGGGAAACACCTACAAAACCAACCTACAGTCAATATGCACATTACAAAAAAGAGCTATAAGGATAATAAACAATGCAGGATATAGAGACCATACCAATTCATTGTTCTTAAAGTCACATGTCATAAAGTTCATCAATTTAGTTAAATTTAAGACAGCACAAGTAATGTACAGGGCAATTAATAATCAACTCCCAACTAATATACAAAAAATATTTAAAAAAAGAGACAATGATCATAATTTGAGGGGAAACTTAAACTTTACAAAACCCAAGATACGTACTACCAAGAAAAGTATGTGCATATCTGTCTGTGGGGTGGATTTGTGGAACAGTCTAGAGCCGGAACTGAAACTATGTACAAACAGAAATCAATTCAAAAAGAGGTATAAGCATCATTTGCTGAAAGGGTATATGTTAGAAGGGTAGTAGTTATATGTACGATTCATTATGTTCACTCTGGGATATTATGGGACACTATGGAATGGTGGGTAGGACAGCACTGTGTATATCTGTGTTGTTTGAGGCTGGTTTTGTTGTATGGACATCATTGTATGTTAGAATGGATGGGTGTTAATGTTGATTTGTAAAAAATACAGTAAATTGTTTACTTGGGGTCTTAAAGGTGGTAATTTGTATAAAATTCACATGGGTGTATCTATGGAAAAGAGGAGATTGAATTAATAAGTGTTCACTTCTTCCTTCTCCCTTTCGAACAGTGTATAATGTTACTTTATTGCATTTGCCATTTGCTTGTATTTGTTATATTTTTGTGTTCGAAATAAACTATCTATCTATCTATCTAAATGTCTTGTAGCAGATGAGTATATCCCTTCAGTGTCCTACAATTGTCTGTTGTTGCTGTCGACTCCAGTTCATAATATTAATTGAAATTTGTTTTTGTTTTTGTTTGGTTTATAGGATGAATGTTCTATCATCCATGTTTTTGCTTCTCTGTATGAGCATGTTCATATTGCAAGGTAATCTTAAACTCCTTATTGATCATAGATCAAAGCGTTAATCTTAATTTAACTTCATGGAATTGCAGAGGTCTACAAAATCTAAAAAAAAACTTAAACAAGTTATGAATAAAATAAAAGACATAGATTCAAAAACTGTATTTTTACAAGAAACTCATCTAATAGAGGAGGATGTAAAAAGAATTAGGAGAAGATGGCAAGGTAATGTGTTCACCTCATCATTTTCATCCCGAGTTAGGGGAGTTATGATTCTCATACATAAAACAGTCCCATTTCAAGTGAAAAATGTAATTGGAGACAAATTTGGAAGCTATCTAATCATCCAAGGATCTTTGTTATTAGAAAATATAAATCTGGTGAACTTATATGGCCCCAATATTGATGATCAAAACTTCTTTGTTAATTTATTCCTTACTTTATCATCACTTACAGGGCAACATATAATAGCAGGGGATTTTAATTGTACATTGAATCCCAGTATAGACAGATCAACAGGACTGGACTGTACGCACAATGGATGTAGGATGACTATTAATCATTTTATGAAAGAATTGAGATTGCTAGATATATGGAGAGAAATGAAACCACAAGTCAAAGCCTATTCTTGTTATTCTAATACCTATAAGACATTCTCATGTACCCGTATTGACTACTTTTTGATCTCTACAGAATTAAGGTCCAAGATTCAAAATTGTTTCTATGATAACACTGTGATCTCTGATCATTTTTTTTTTTTTGGACTTATTTTGTACCTGTAGGTAGATTTGTTCTGCAGTCCGGTGACAAGCCACCAGCTGCCGGTCGCTGCGTGCGCAAGCGCCCCTTAACTCCCTAACCTGCATGTTTTTGGCATGTGGGAGGAAACCGGAGAAATCCCGGAGTAAACCCACGCAAACACGGGGAGAACATGCAAACTCCACACAGATCACTGTTGGCCGGGGGCAGGGATCGAACCCACGATCCCCGCGATCCCCCGGCCGAGGGTAAACTGTGCTGCCGCGGTGCTAACCACTGTGCCACCGTGCAGCCCATGCACCCTGCTGTCTAATATATGTAGATAAGAAATTGACAAAGGATCCAGGTAGGTGGCATTTTCAGCATAAATGGCTTTAGGATGAGGAATTTGTTAAGTACATAGAAAAACAGATAGATGAGTTCTTTGATATTAATACTACACAAACAATGGCATGTATAAAGTGGGAGGCTTTCAAAGCTTTTATTAGGGGGCATATTATTAGTTATACAGGTTCAAAATCTAAGAAGACTCGAGAGGAGAGAGTCCAATTGGAACGTAAAATAAAAATTCTTCAAGAAAAGGTGTATGCAGGAAGTAACCCACAGTTAGAGAACAAATTACTGATTCTGAGAGATGAATATGATAAAAAAAAAAAAATCAGCGAATAGAGCTGCCTCGAGTCTTCTAAGATTGAAGCAAACTTTTTATGAACAAGGTGAAAAATCAGGAAAATTATTGGCATGGCAGATTATACAATTAGAATTTAAAACACCAATTACCAGTATTATAAGTAACGGACAGGTAGTTATAGATCCTTTAGAAATTAATAGTGCCTTTAGAGATTATTATGAAAAACTATATGATACAAAAATGAAACTGACTTAACAAAACTAAATGGGTTTTTGGGTGGATTATCTATACCGTGTATTCCAAATGAAAACAGGGAGATACTGGAGCCTAAAATTAGTCAAGAAGAAGTTGGGCAAGCCATTGAAAATATGAAATCAGGAAAAAGGGCAGGACCAGATGGTCTTTCAGTTGACCTCTATAAAAAATTTAAGAATAAATTAATAAAACCACTTTTGGAAATGGTTTTAGAAGCATTTCAAAATGGTAATTTACCACTATGCATGAATAATGCCTTAATTATACTGTTGCCAAAACCAGGTAAACCCCCTAATAAATGTGAAAACATGAGACCAATAAGCCTATTAGATGCTGATCTTAAAATAATCTGTAAAATTTTAGCAAAACGACTACAAGAAATATTACCAAATATTATTAACAGAGATCAGAATGGCTTTATAATGGGAAGACAAGGCTTCCATAATGTAAGAAGACTATTTAATATTATTTATTCCAATAAAGAAGCACCAGATACAGCTCTCCTATCATTGGACGCCGAAAAGGCCTTTGATAGGGTCGAATGGCCCTATCTTTTTGAAGTCCTACAAAGGTTTGGACTTGGAAATAATTTCATAAAATGGGTTCAGATAATATATAATAATGCTACAGCAGAAATCCTAACAAACAGCAATATCTCAAAATCAATAAAAATCAATAGAGGATGTCGACAGGGCTGTTCACTTTCACCTTTACTGTTTACTATGGCAATTGAACCTTTAGCGATGGCAGTATGTTTACATCCACAAATATATGGAATTAAAGTAGGACCAACAGAACATAAAATCTCCCTGTATGCCGATGACATAATTTTGTTTATGTCGAATTTTAAAAAATCAATTCCGACCTTGTTAAATTTAATAAAGAACTTTGGGGAAATATCAGGATATAAAATAAATAAAACAAAATCTTCAATATTAATGCTAAATGAGACCCAGAGAAATCACCCAGCTCCTGAGGTAAATCAATTCAATGTTGTAGATCAGTTTAAATATTTAGGAATTCAAATTTTGCCTAAGCTAGAATCAGTCGCCAATGCCAACTATGAAGCCTTAATGACTGATATTAATGAGTTACTTCAGAGATGGATGTCACTACCAATGTCGATGATCGGGAGAATTAATATACTTAAAAGTAATATCTTACCAAAAATACTTTATTTATTTCAAAACATTCCTTTACCACCACCTTCAGATCTATTCTCAAAAATTAAAAAAAAGTTAGTGGAATTTATATGGAACAATAGGAAAGCTAGATTACGTTTGTCCTTACTATATTTACCATTTGATCGTGGAGGTCTGAAATGTCCAAACTTTATGTTGTCTTACTGGTCAGCACAACTGAGGTCTATGACATATTATTTTTCATCAAATGATCCTCCTCACTGGACTGAAATGGAATCATACAATTTACCTTTACCTCTTCCCTTATTCATATACTCAGACTCGGCTAAAAAATTACAGAAACAAGTTAAAAATCCAATTGTAAAGCACATGATCAAAATATGGTGTGAAACCAAAAAATATTTAAAAGAACCACACTTGACTTCCGGTCTGGACGCCATGGCGACTGCAGCTTAACACTGAAGTTCTCAGACCCAATCCAGGATAACACCTTGAAAATCAAACTTAACGGATTTTTGGAGGAGTGAAAATCAAAAGACAAAATCATCATGTCTAAAGGAAAACAGAAGAAACTGAAATTCTCCAGGCCAGGACACGTATCGGCCGGAGAATCCGAACTGGAAGATCTCCGTTCAGAAGACGAGGAACTGGTGATAGCTAACAAAAGGGTTAGATTGAAATCACTATTTGAGGAGCTACGACGATTTCGCCGAGATGTTACGGCCGAATTTCGGGAATTCAGAGAAGAATTGAAAAGGACAAACAGCAGAGTGGACCAGGCCGAGAACCGAATCTTGGAAACAGAGGATCGAATAAAAGTGCTCGAAGATTCTGTGCTAGACCTACGCAAAAGACAAGCAGCTATAGAGGCTAAGCTAACCGACCAAGAAGGAAAACAAAGAAGAGACAACATAAGAATTCATGGTCTGATAGAAGGAACCGAAAATGGTTTTAATTCAATGGCAGAATGCGTGGAATCCTTACTAAGAGAGAAATTGGATATTCCACAAACCACCGACTTGAAGATAGAAAAGGCACATCGTTCATTAGCCGCTAGGCCGGCGGCGGAAGCGCCCCCACGTTCGGTGTTGGTAAGATTTTCCAATTTCAAAATAAAACAAGAGGTTGTAAGACTGGCCTGGCAGAAAAAAGGATTTATGCACCAGGAGAGAAAAGTCTACGTGGAACACGATTACGCCCCGGAGGTCCTTAAAAAGCGCAGGGAATACAATGACGCGAAAAAGGTGTTAAGAGAGAAGAAATTGCGCTTTCAGACACCATTTCCTGCGAAGTTAAGGGTCTTCTACGGCGATGAAACGTGTCTCTATAATTCGGCGGAAGAAGCAACAGCTGACATGGCGAAAAGAGGCCTCCCGGTAACGGTATTTAAACCCCCAGCAGACCCGAGTGAGAAGATCAAAGCGCAAACATGGACAACACAAAGACCTTCAAAATCCACGGACCAGCAGCGGGAAACCCAGCACCAGAGCGTCGCGGATAAACTATCCGTTTTCAGGTTGGAATAGCGACCTTTTTTTTTTTCTCTTGAATCAATCCGCACATCCAACCCCCCTCATACAAGGTAACAAACATTAAAGGAGATGCATATTCAGCATGTGGTAAAACATTTCATGGAACAATCATATTATTTGAAACAAATAAGTCTTTGTAATAAAAAAAAAAAAAAACTTGTTAAAATAGAAATGTGACAATAATCCACATGTTCTGCTCATACTAACAAATACTGTTTTTGCGTGAATGTTTGATGTGATGGGGGTGGGAGGGTGCACACAATTTCACAGGGTTTAGGCATAAAAGGAAAAAAAAAATCATTACAAGTTTGGATTGGGTTCTGAAACTCACGTTAAAAGCATGGGACTACTTTCAGTGGTAAGAGAGGGCCCTCAACACGTAACAGAGTTTGAGGAATTTCCCTCAGAGCCTTCACTCCATCAAGGCTCTTACAGGGTCTTTAAAAAGACCTCAGCTCAGGAAGTTCTTATGACAGCTTTTTGTTTTAAAGTTTTTTACACTATGCTCTTAATGTTTTTCTTGTTTTTAATGTTCTTTCAGTTTCTGAGTAGCACAAAAGAGGGCCACCACACAGTTATACTAAACAAAACAACACAATGGAGAAACAGGGTGTAACCAAAATAATTTCATATAATGTAAAAGGAATCCTGAATCCAGTTAAAAGATCCAAGATTCTAGGCAAAATGAAAAAAGACAAAGCAGGAATAATACTTTTACAACAAACCCACCTAACAGACGTGGAACACAATAAACTCAGTAGACAAGGGTTTAAAATGATCTCTTCATCTTCATATAAATCAGGGAGGAGGAGGGGAGTAGCGACATTGATATCAACCAAAATTACATTTGAAAAAAAATCAGAACACAAAGATAAAGAAGGGAGATACAGTTTGGTAACTGGGCGGCTAGAGGGAGAAGATATCACCCTGCTGAATGTGTATGCTCCCCCAGGGGCTAACTGGAAATTTTATAAAAATGTATTCGACCTAATGATAACTAAAGCTCAAGGTTTAGTGATATGTGGTGGGGACTTCAATCTTAGACTGAATCCATACTGGGATGCTTCTGGTAATTCCCCACATCAAAATAACACCCAAAACAGGAAGACTCGGATGCTACTAAAAGAATTGGGAATCTGTGACGTGTGGAGGGAACTCAACCCCAGTGTAAAAGACTATACATTTTACTCAACTCCACATTCATCTTACTCAAGGATTGACTATTTTTTTATGTTTAATAGAGACATTGGAAGAGTAAAAACATGTAAAATAGGACTGATGGATCTCTCCGACCACAGTCCGATCTACATGGACTTAAATATCCAAAAATACACAAATAATACATTTTCTTGGAGGTTAAATTCAAATGTACTGAAAGGACCATTGAAAGATGAATTGGAATCAGATATTCTCAGATATTTGGAAGATAACGATAATGGAGAAGTATCCCCTTTAATACTGTGGGATGCATGTAAAGCTGTAATAAGAGGAAAGATTATTGCAAAACTGGCAACCCAAAAGAAACTAAGACAAGAAAAACTATCCACATTAGAGTCAGAACTTAGGAACCTAGAAAAAGAACACAAAGGCAACACTCATTCTACTGACTCGCTCAAGATTAAGGAAATTAAAAACCAAATAAATGAGATCTACACAATAGAAATCCAGAAGAAACTTACATTTCTGAAACAAAAATACTATGAAGCAGGCAGTAAATCGGCAAAATTGCTAGCCTATAAATTGAGGAAACATCAAACAGAAAGAGCAATCTACAAAATCAGAGACCCAGTATCAAAGGAAATAAAATTCAGAATTCAGGATATTCTTAAAACTTCGAGAATTACTATAAGAACTTATACTCCCACAAAAAACATAAAAACGCATCCGAGGCATTCCTAAACACATTAAACCTTCCCCAACTTACGGAGTCACAAAATAAAACACTACTGTCAGAAATACATCCTAAAGAATTGGAAAAAGCAATTATGAAACTTAAAGCTAACAAATCCCCAGGAGCTGATGGCTATACAGCAGAGTGGTACAAAACCTTTAAACAGCAACTATCTCCTCTCCTCCTGAAAACATTTAATTATGTCCTCCACACAGGGGAAATCCCCCCCTCCTGGAGAGAAGGGGTCATTGCAGTTATACCTAAACCTGAAAAGGATAAACTAGAGTGCTCCAACTACAGACCAATCAGTGTACTAAATCAGGACTATAAGCTTTTTACCATTATCCTTGCCAAAAGGTTAGAAAATATACTGACAGCCCTAATTCATTTAGACCAAACAGGTTTTATAAGACAAAGACAGACACAAGACAACATTCGACGCACTTTACACATAATTCATCATATAAAAAAATATAACTTAAATGCAGTCATATTGGGATTAGATGCTGAAAAAGCATTCGATTCGGTTGACTGGTCTTTTCTATATAGAATCTTATCCAGTTTCAATTTTCATAACAACTTCATTAGAACTATACAGGCATTATATAAAAAACCAACAGCTAAAATAAGGATTAACGGTAATTTATCATCATCTTTTGAACTGGAAAGAGGATGTCGTCAGGGCTGCCCCCTGTCTCCACTGCTCTTTGCAATCTTCATAGAACCTCTGAGCCAATGGATAAGACAAAACCAAAAAATTCAAGGTATTACACTTGGTCAGAAGGAACATAAAATAGCACTCTTTGCTGATGACATTTTAATATACCTAGGGCAGCCGGACACTTCTTTACCAGAACTAACCTCAGTTTTTTCAGAGTATGGAGATTTATCGGGGTACAAATTAAATATGCATAAAACCCAAGTTTTAACATTCAACTATGACCCAAATCATTATTCACTAAGCAAACTCAAAACTAACTGGGAGTCGGAATCTATGAAATATCTGGGGGTCAATATCCCGAAACAACTCAACAAAATTATATCACTAAACTATGATCCACTGGTGACAAAAATAAAATCTGACCTAGCAAGATGGAATATGATACCATTCTTGGGTACTGCACAAAGAATTGAAGCAGTCAAAATGAATATACTTCCACGTCTTCTATACCTTTTCCAAACAATACCGGTAGAACCTCCCAAAAAAACATGGCAGGAGCTGGACAGAAGGATCTCAAGATTCATATGGCAGGGCAAGAGACCTAGAATCAGATATAGAACCCTACAGCTAAACAAAGACAAAGGTGGGCTCGCGCTGCCAAATATCAGGGACTACTTTAAAGCCGCACAAATTAAAACTTTAGTAGAGATATGTAACCCAGTCTACACTGCACAATGGAAGGAGATCGAATGCCAAATAACAAGTGACATCCCCCTACAGGCGATAATAGGGAACAATGTCTTACCTAAGCTTTTGAATAACACTAACCCGTGGATAGAGACCCCTCTAAAAATTTGGTTTAAGATAGTCAGAGAGAATCAAACTAAAGAGCCCTATCGACTTCTGCAATGGATCGCCTATGATCAGGACTTTACTCCTAATAAAACAGACACCAGATTTAAAAAGTGGAAGGAGAAAGGGCTGATAAAATATTACGATTTTTTTAAAGGGCAAATCTTAAGAAGTTTTGAAGATTTGAAAAAACAAGGCCTAATAAATCAAGACCTTTACAGGTTCTTCCAGCTTAGACACCACATAAACAATATACTTAAAAAGGAGGATTTGGAAAGGGCCCAGTCAGGTGTTCTGAAGGTCTTCTTAATGGCATATAAAGGGATCCCAGGGATCAGATACATTTCTAAAATATACCAAGGTCTTCAAGACTTAAAAGGAGACAACACATCTTATATAAAAGAGAGATGGGAAAAAGAGGGGAATTTCACTTTACAACTGGAAATATGGGAAAAGCTAAATAAACAGCAATGGAAAAGTACCTCATCCCTGCAGTGGAGAGAATTTGGATGGAAAAACTTGGCAAGATTTTTCAGAACACCTGCACAAAACAAATTTACCCATAAGGGATTGAACTGTTGGCGCTTGTGTGGTGAAAAGACTGCAAATCATTTTCATGTGTTTTGGTCATGCCCAGTTATCCACCAATATTGGACCAAGGTACAGACAATATTGGGGAAAATATTCAAAATTACAGTTCCCTTTTCTTTTGTAACTTTGTATTTGGGTTTACTACCGGACTCACTGGAAAGACGAGGAGAAAAATACTTATTCAATGTTTAATATTGGCAAGCAAAAAAGCTCTAACTAAAAAATGGATGTTGAAGGACTGTCCTACACCTGAAGATTGGACTAACGTGATCCAAGACATTTACTCGATGGAAAAGTTGACATTCGCACTGAGACAGGACATGGATGTGTTCATGAACTTTTGGCAACCCTGGACCGCATATGTGTCTTCCATTAGATCTAATCTTTGACAAATACCATTTCAATAATGGTTCCGCTCTTTGTTCCAACGCTACTCAGATGCTCTTTTATCTTTATTTACTTACTTTTTCTTTTTGTTTGTTTTTTACTGGTTTGTTGTTTTTTTTTATTTGTTTCTTGTTTTTTTTTCTCTTTAATTTCACTTTTTCTTTCACTTTAAAAAAAAAAAAAAGGGGTGTTGTAAGAATTAATCTTCCAATGTTGTCAGATATCAGAAAATAGGGAACATGTGATGAAAATGTAAACACTGCATTGCTGTAACGACCTGTATACCCTTTACAAAAACTTAAATAAAAAAAAAAAAAAAAAAAAAAAGAACCACACTTACTGTCACAATTTAGCCCAATATGGGGTTGTGGAAATGTGAAAATGACGAGGCAGAGTTTATCTCACGAGTCAGGTTTATTCACATCTTCCAACATCAGCAAAGCAGAAAAAGAGATCAAACACAGACATTCGTCCTTTATATTTCCAGGACCTTCAAAGCTGACAGTCACATTGCATTTAATCACAAGTAACAATGCATCTTTCCTCAAATCCTATCACATCCTCCTCATAGCCTCTGGCAGACCAGGAAATCCCCCAAGGCCGTCTCTTGCATACCAAAGACTAAATTTTCACATCCTCCTGTTATCTCACAGGAGGCCCAGTCCTTTGTTCTACTCTGAGATGTGAAACTTAAAGTCATACATATGTGGCCCACATGACCCCCCCCCCCCAAACATCTAAGATGGAACAACAGAATAACAGTTTGCATGTCATGATAAAATCATTACACATTAACCCACGTGCTGCTTGGGCCTCAGTCTCCTCCTGTATCTGCTGTAAGCGGGCTTCGCCACTTCTGCGGCGCCATCCTGCTGGGGAGCTGCTGTCTTGGGGTGAGAACTGTTTGTCACTCCCTGTGGGTGTTCTGGGGAATGTCCCCGAGGGGTCTGCCACGCCGAGGAGCCCTGGCCAACAGCACATCCTCGTCCGCCACCATAAAAGCGGGTTTGAGCCTGTTTATGCCAATCTTTCCTTCCTGCCCCCAAATCTAGCAAAAAATGTTTGTCCCCTGTTTCCAGCACTCTAAATGGTCCATCGTAAGGTGGTCGCAGCGGTGGGCGATAGGCATTGTGTCTGACAAAAACAAACTCCGCGTTTTTCAAAGCCTTAGGCACAAAAACGGGCAGAAAACTGTGGTGAACGGGGCCAGGCAGCGTGCCCGATTTCGTGCCACGCTGCAACAGCTGAGGCGGGGAGCTATCTGGCTCAGGATTATCTGGGAGAAACTCCCCAGGCAGCCAAAGTGGCTGCGCAAAAACTAGCTCAGCCGGGGAGGCTTCTAAGTCCTCTTTAGGTGCAGAATGCAACCCCAATAAAACCCACGGTAGCCTGTCCACCCAATTTGCATCCGTCAGCGACGCTCTGAGAGCCGCTTTCAATGACCTATGAAAACGTTCGCATAACCCATTAGCCTGCGGATTGTACGCGGTTGTGCGGTGGATCGTTACCCCCAGGCTGCGGGCCATTGCTGACCAAAGTTCGGAAACAAATTGAGGACCTCTGTCGGACGTAATGTCCGACAGGACTCCAAAGCGCGCTACTCATAAGATAAGATAAGATAAGATAAGATAAGCCTTTATTAGTCCCACAACGGGGAAATTCCAGGATTGCAACAGCACAGGGATAGCAACACTCAGAGCAACAATCAGAAGGCAAGAAAAAAAAAACAAGCAAGCAAGAGCAGCTAATATACATATGTACATATTACTATAAGATATATATATATATACACACACACACACAGACACACAGTGCAGAGCATTGTAGCTGGATGGAATAAATATATGAATATATGAACACACAGTGCAGAGCATTGTAGCTAGATGGAATAAATATGTAAATATATAAACACCCACAGTACGGAGCATTGCAGCTAGGTGGAATAAATATGCAAGTATATAAACACACACAGTGCGGAGCAATGTAGCTAGATGGAATAATATGTAGATATATAAAAACACAGTGCGGAGCATTGTAGCTAGATGGAATAAATATATAGATATATAAATATAAACACACCCAGTGCTGAGCATTGTAGCTAGATGGAATAAATATGTAAATATATAAACACACACAGTGCAGAGCATTGTTGCTAGGTGGGATGAAACAGCATAACCGTCTACTTAGTTATCTTACATGGTATGATTATGTGCCCATACATATTCTCACCCTCCATAGTGACCGGTATGTTCCTAGTTGTATGCCGGAGAGGACCATTGTGTAAGTCTATTGCATCTTTTGCATTCAAAAAAAAAAAAAACTATTAGTTTGTTACGTCTTTTTGCTATCTCTGCGAGCAGCCCTGCTTAGGTTGTACAGTCTGACAGCCGTTGGTAGGAAGGACCTACGAAAACTCTCGGTTGTGCACCTGGGATGATGTAGTCTGCTGCTAAATGAGCTCCTCAGTGCATCCAGTATGTCCTGCATAGGGTGGAACTCGGACTCCAGCAGAGATGACAGTTTAGCCACAGTCCTTCTCTCTCCTATCTCCTCCAACGGATCAAGGCGCTGCCCCAGGACAGAGCTAGCTTTCTTAATCAGTTTGTTCAGTCTCTTCCTATCGGCTGCAGTAATGCCACTGCCCCAGCAGACCACTCCAAAAGTGATGGCTGATGCCACCACCGTGTCATAGAATGACTTCAGCAGCGCCCCTTGTACACCAAAAGACCTGAGTCTCCTCAGCAGGAACAACCTGCGCTGTCCCTTCTTGTAGAGTGCGTCAGTATTGTGTGACCAGTCTAGTTTATTGTTCAGATGAATACCCAGGTACTTATAGGATGTCACCATCTCAATGTCTGTTCCCTGTATATTTACTGGTGCTATGAGGGGCTGCCCATGCCTGCGGCAGTCCACCACCAGCTCCTTAGTTTTCCTCGCGTTGATCTGGAGGCAGTTCCGATGGCACCAGTCCACAAAGTCCTGGATAAGCCCTCTGTACTCAGCTTCATCTCCGTTGGAGATGAGACCAACGATCGCAGAGTCATCAGAGAACTTCTGTAGATGGCAATGTGTTGTGTTGTGTGAGAAGTCCGCAGTATAAAGAGTGAACAGGAAGGGAGCCAGCACCGTTCCCTGGGGGGCCCCCGTGCTACTGATGATCGTGTCGGAAACACAGTCCCGGGTTCTCACAAACTGAGGCCGGTTCGTGAGGTAGGCCAGGATCCATGATGACAGGTGCTGGTCCACCCCTGCGCGCAGCAGCTTGTCCTTCAGGATCATCGGTTGGATGGTGTTGAAAGCACTGGAGAAGTCAAAGAACATGATCCTCACCATATTCCCGGGCTTCTCCAGGTGGGACAGAGAACGGTGAAGGTTGTTGTTGTTGTCATGCTGTTAAAAACGCGCGTGCCACCTCCTCGGCTGTGATTGACGCCAGTGGGGCCACTTCCGGCCAGCGCGTGGTGCGGTCCACCATTGTCAGAAGGTGTGTGCACCCCTGTGACGGCGGGAGGGGGCCTACGAGGTCCATGTGAACATGATCGAACCTGTTAGCCGGGATGTGAAACGGCTTCAAGGGAGCTCTCGTGTGTCTGTGTACCTTGGCTCGTTGACAAGCCATGCAGGCTGCTGCCCACTCCTTAATTTGTTTGCGCAGGCTCGGCCATACAAATTTCTCTCCTACCATTTTGACCGATGCTCGTACTCCCGGGTGTGCCAGAGAATGAATCGAGTCAAAAACGCGGCGGCGCCACGCAGCCGGTACCACAGGACGCGGTCGCCCCATGGAGACATCGCAGATTAGAGGGGGCATACCATCTTGCAGCACCCTGTTCTCCAGCCTTAACCCTGTTGGTCCAGACTGGAGCGCGCGCACGTCCGCGTCGCTAACCTGATCCGCGGCCATGGCTGCATAATCTATCCCTACGCGGACTGGGGCCGCCACGGCGCGCGAGAGACAGTCTGCCACTACATTCAGTTTACCCGCTACGTGCTGAATATCGGTGGTAAACTCTGAGATGGCAGCTAGCTGTCTTTGCTGCCGGCCCGACCACAGTTCTGAAACCTTGGCCATCCCGAATGTCAGTGGCTTGTGGTCAACGAACGTGGTGAAACGGCGTCCCTCCAGCCAGAACTGGAAGTGGCGAATGGCCAAGTGGAGAGCTAACAACTCCCTGTCAAATGCGCTGTATTTTCGTTCACTATCGTGCAAAGTCTTGCTGAAAAAGGCAAGCGGCTGCCAAGCCCCGGCTACATGCTGCTCCACGACCGCCCCTATGGCCACATCTGACGCGTCAGTAGTGAGCGCTATGCGGGCTGTTGGGTCTGGATGTGCTAACAACGCAGCGTTTGCCAGGGCTGTTTTGACCTCCGAGAATGCTCGCTCTCGCTCCGGAGACCATTCAATCTTATTTTTGGGTTTTTGTTTTTTGAGTGCGGCATACAATGGTTGCATGAGCTGCGCTGCGCGGGGGAGGAAACGGTTATAAAAATTCACCATTCCCAAAAACTCCTGTAACGCCTTGACCATTTGTGGCTGGGGAAAATTTGCTACCGCGCGTACTTTGTCAGGCAACGGAACCGCCCCTTCTGGAGAGACGCGATGCCCCAAAAAATCAATCTGCGTCACCCCGAACTGACACTTCGCTGGGTTGATTATTAAACCGTGCTCTCCCAACCTCCAGAAAACTGCCGTGAGGTGGTTTTCGTGTTCGTCTTCGGACGCGCTGGCTACTAAGATGTCGTCCAGGTAGACGAATACGAAGGGGAGATCGCGCAACACCGCGTCCATCATGCGTTGGAATGTCCGCGCAGCGCCTTTAAGCCCAAATGGCATGCGCAAAAACTCGAATAGACCGAACGGAGTTATTACCGCTGTTTTGGGTATGTCCTCAGCGTGCACTGGGACTTGGTGGTAACCGCGGACCAAGTCTATCTGAGAAAAAACGCGCGCTCCCGCCAAATGAATGGAAAAATCTTGGATATGCGGGATTGGGTAGCGATCGTGTGCTGTGGTGTTGTTCAACCTGCGGAAATCTCCGCAAGGTCGCCACGAGCCGTCAGCCTTCGGGACCATGTGCAGTGGGGAAGCCCATGGGCTGTTTGAACGCCTGATGATGCCCAACCTTTCCAGGTTGGCGAACTCCTCGCGCGATATGGTCAGTTTAGCTGAATCCAAGCCCCGAGCTTTTGCAAAAACGGGCGGTCCTGTGGTAGTAATAAAATGTTCCAATCCGTGTTTAGCGACGGCTGCTGAAAATGTGGGAACCGTGAGTGCTGGGAACTGAGTGAGCAGTGTGTGGAACTTACTGCTTGCGGTTGTGACGTTGGCTTGTGCTGTTGGCGGGGCCACTCGGGCTGTACAGGGAATAGAATAAAAAGAAAGTGCATTAACCAGGCAGGCGCCTGTTAGCAAGATCAACCAACAAACCATGTGAGCAAAGAAAATCAGCCCCCAACATATTGAAATTCACTGCAGCTATGACAAAAGTCCACTCAAATGTGCGGCCGTGTAGGGACAGAAGCAGAGCCCTCTCACCAAAGGTCTTAATCTCCGAGCCGTTCGCTGCTGACGCCCCGTGACCTCTGGGACCCGCCAGCCGGTCCGCGGAGGAAGGTGTGATTGAAACTCACTTGGGAGCCTGTGTCCACGAGGAATTGCCTCCCCGAGCACGCATCCTTCAAGTAGAGCAGCTTGTTCTCTTCACCGAGGGCCGCAGCTGCTACCGACCCCCAGTCTTGGCGTTTCCCGAGCGCTTGAACTGGCACGGTGGTATACATTTGCGTGCCTTCTCTGCAAAGCGGTGATGGTAGAAACAGAGGGTGTCTCCGCCGCGATCCTTGGCCCCCGCCGCCGCCGTCGTCGGTGGGTCTGCTACCGCCGTCTCTGGCCACCCGCCATCTCCAGCCGTCGCGCCGAACTCCGTCGCTGCCGCAGTGGCCGCACGCTGTTTGCTGGCGTTGAGAATCCGGTGCACCTCCTGGGCCAGCGTGCGGAAGTCCCGCTGGGCCAACAACGGCGAACTGGCCAGGGTCGCTCTCGTGGCCGACGGTAGGGTCCTGAGGAAAATGTGGGTGAAGAGGAAGTCGTCGCCATCTGAGTCTCTCAACCTCAGCATGTTCTCCATCAGGTCAATGGGCGTGCCATCTCCAAGTCGTTCAGAGCCAGGAGCCTCTCCGCTCTCTCCTTGACTGAGAGAGTGAAACGCTGGATAAGCGCAGCCTTCAACCCGCCGTATTTGTCGTTGGCAGGTGGCCGCTCTAATAGGCTCTGCACATGCCGAGCCGTGCGGTTGTCGAGCTTTGCGATCGCATGGTAGAACTTCGTGTCATCTACCGTTATCCCCCGGAGGGTGAACTGTGCTTCGACCAAGTGGAACCAGGAGCGCGGGTTGTCCTGCCAAAAGTCTGGTAGCTGGACGGTAGCGGCATAACGCTTGGCTGGGAGCTCCTGACTCGGCTGGCCCGGGGGAATTTCTTTCATCCATGATACGTCTTAGGGTCACCAGTGTGGAAATGTGAAAATGACAAGGCAGAGTTTATCTCACGAGTCAGGTTTATTCACATCTTCCAACATCAGCAAAGCAGAAAAAGAGATCAAACACAGACATTCGTCCTTTATATATCCAGGACCTTCAAAGCTGACAGTCACATTGCATTTAATCACAAGTAACAATGCATCTTTCCTCAAATCCTATCACATCCTCCTCATAGCCTCTGGCAGACCAGGAAATCCCCCAAGGCCGTCTCTTGCATACCAAAGACTAAATTTTCACATCCTCCTGTTATCTCACAGGAGGCCCAGTCCTTTGTTCTACTCTGAGATGTGAAGCTTAAAGTCATACATATGTGGCCCACAGGGTAATCAATATTTTACACCAGGGAGAGCGGATGCTGTATTTAAAGTATGGAATTTAAAAGGGATTCAAAAGATTCAAGACTTATATTTGTCATGTTCAGATAACATAATGTCTTTTGAAGAACTGAGAATTAAATTTAATCTTAGTAGAACACATTTTTTTAAATATCTTCAGCTTAGAAATTTTATTTGATCAAATCAAAATAATGCTCTCACCCGACCTACTTATTCATCCTTGGAAAAAATTTTGATGAAAGATAGTAAGAGAAAGGGTATTATTTCAGAGTTTTATAACTCATTGACACTAGTCTCAAGTGAAAACTCACAGAAAAGACTGAATTATTGGAAAGAAGACCTGCAAATTGAAATTTCAGAGGAACAATGGGAAATGGCTTGTGCAGAAGCTCAAACCAAATCAATAAATGTACGTCTTAAACTGATACATTTTAAATGGTTAATGCGGATGTATGTTAGACCAGTGGAGTTAAATAGATATAACAAAAACATACCAGATACATGCACAAAATGTATGGAAAGTAAAGGACCCTATTTCATTGTTTAATGGGAATGTAGAAAAATCAGAATGTTTTGGGAAGAGGGTGAGGTAACAACTGAAAAATAATTTCAAAACATTCACATTGAACCTAAAACTGTTTTGTTGGGTCTGTATCCAGAAAAACATAACTTGAATAAGAGTGAAAGAGCATTCATCGACCTCGTTTGCTTAATGCCAAAAAATGTATTGCACTACTGTGGAAAAAGACTCATAGACCAGACGTGACTCAGTGGTTAAGACAGATGTTAACAAACCTTCCACTAGAAAGAATAACATATATACTGAAATTAAAGGAAGGTGTGTTTGAGATATATGGAGACCTTTCATTGATTATGTAAAGGAAATTAAACATAACTTCTGAAGAAGAAGGTGAATGATATGTGTGGACCTTGCAAATTCCAAACCTGGTGAATGTATATTATGTATTCTTATGTAATAGATTACCTAGACTAAACAGAGGAGCATTGTTGTTGATTTGCTTTTGTTAATGGTTGTTGTCGTTTTAGTACTTTTTTTGTGTGTTTTTTTATTTTTTAAATTACTTTAGTGTTAGTGTTTGACTGTTAGTTGCCATGTTTTTTTTTTCACAATATCTTTATTGAACCTTTTTTTTTTTAACCAAACATGACACAAACAATCAAACACTAACACTAAAGTACTACAAAAAAAATGCACTAACAACACCTACAACCACCAACAAAATCAAGTCTTCAACAATGCTCCTCTGTTTAGTCTAGACAATCCATTACATAAGAATACATATTATGTTCACCAGTTTGGAATTTACAAGGTCCACACACATCATTCACCTTTCTTCTTCAAGAGTTATGTTTAAATTTTTTACATAATCAATAAAAGGCCTCCATATATCTCAACACACTTTCCTTTGATTTCAGTATGTATGTTATTCTTTCTAATGGAAGTTTGTTAACATCTGTTCTTAACCACTGAGTCACATCTGGTCTATGAGTCTTTTCCACAGTACGTGCAATACATTTTTTGGCATTAAGCAAACTGAGGTCTAGAATGTTCTTTCACTTTTATTAAAGTTATGCTTTTTTGGGTACAGACCCAACAAAAACAGTTTAGGATTCAATATGATTTGTTTTGAAATTATTTTTTCAATTGTTACCCTCACCTCTTCCCAAAACATTCTAATTATTCTACATTCCCATAAACAATGAAATAGGGTTCCTTTACTTTCCATGCATTTTGTGCATGTATCTGGTATGTTTTTGTTATATCTATTTAACTCCACCGGGTTGTAACATACATCTGCATTAACCATTTAAAATGTATCAATTTAAGACGTACATTTATTGATTTGGTTTTGAGCTTCTGTACAATGCAATTCCCATTGTTCTCTGAAATTTCAGTTTGCAGAACTTCTTTCAGTAGTTCTCAATCTTTTCTGTGAGTTTTCACTTGAGGATCGTGTCAATGAGTTATCAAACTCTGAAATAATACCCTTTCTTTTACTATCTTTCTTCAACATTTTTTCCAAGGATGAATAAATAGGTCGAGTGAGAGCATTATTTTGGTTTGATTCGCAAAAAGTTCCTAAGTTGACGATATATAAAAAAATGTGTATCTATTAAGATTAAAATATTGATCCTCAGCTCTTTCAAAAGACATTATGTTATCTGACTTGACAAATATAAAATCATTGATTTTTTAGGATCCCTTTAAAACTCACATCTTTAAACACAGCACCTCCCGCTCTCCCTGTTGTAAAAATTATTGATTACCCCATATTGGACTAAAATGTGACAGTAAGTGTGGTTCTTTTAAATATTTTTTAGGTTCACCCATATTTTAATCATATGTTTTACAAATGGGTTTTTAACTTGTTCTGTAATTTTTTTGCCGAGTCTGAATATATGAATATGGGAAGAGGTAAAGGCAAATTGTATGATTCCATTTCAGTCCAGTGAGGAGATCATTTGATGAAAAAATAATATGTCATAGACCTCAGTTGTGCCGACCAATATACAACATAAAATTTGGACATTTCAGACCTCCACGATCAATGGTCAATATAGTAAGGACAGACATAATCTAGCCCTCCTAGTTGTCCATATAAATTCCACTAACTTTTTTTTTAATTCTTGAGAATAAATCTGAAGGTGGTGGTAAAGGGAATGTATTGAAATAAATAAAGTATTTTTGGGTAAGATATTACTTTTAAGTATATTGATTCTCCCGATCATCGACATTGGTAGTGACATCCATCTCTGAAGTAACTCATTAATGTCTGTCATTAAGGCTTCATAGTTGACACTGCGACTGATTCTAGGCTTAGGCACAATTTGATTCCTAATTATTTAAACTGATTTACAACATTGATTGATTTACCTCAGGAGCTGGGTAATTTCTCTGGGTCTCATTTAGCATTAATATGAAGATTTAGTTTTATTTATTTTATATCCTGATATTTCCCCAAAATTCTTTTATTAAATTCAACTAGGGCGGAATGATTTTTAAGATTCGACATAAACAAAATTATGTCATCAGGCATACAGGGAGATTTTATGTTCTGTTGGTCCAACTTTAATTCCATATATTTGTGGACTGTAAACGTACTGCCATCGCTAAAGGTTCAATTGCCATAGTAAACAGTAAAGGTGAAAGTGGACAGCCTTGTCGACATCCTCTATTGATTTTTTATTGATTTTGAGATATTGCTATTTGTTAGGATTTCTGCTGTAGCATTATTGTATATTATCTGAACCCATTTTATGAAATTATTTCCAAGTCCAAACCCTTTGTAAGGACTTCAAAAAGAAAGGGCCATTCGACCCTATCAAAGGCCTTTTCAGCGTCCATTGATAGGAGAGCTGTATCCGTGCTTCTTTATTAGAATAAATAATATTAAATAGTCTTCTTACATTATGGAAGCCTTGTCTTCCCATTATAAAGCCATTCTGATCTCGGTTAATAATATTTGGTAATATTTCTTGTAGTCGTCTTGCTAAAATTTTACAGATTATCTTAAGGTCAGCATTTAATAGGCTTATTGGTCTCATTCTCACATTTATTAGAGGGTTTACCTGGTTTTGGCAACAGTATAATTAAGGCATTATTCATGTATGATGGTAAATTACTATTTTGAAATGCTTCTAAAACCATTTCCAAAAAAGGTTTTATTAATTTATTCTTAAATTTTTTATAAAGGTCAACTGGAAGACCATCTGGTCCTGCACTTTTTCCTGATTTCATATTATCAATGGCTAGCCCAACTTCTTCTTGACTAATTTTAGACTCCAGTATCTCCCTGTTTTCATTTGAAATACACGGTATAGATAGTTCGTTCAAAAACCCATTTAGTTTTGTTAAGTCAGATTCATTTTTGGTATCATATAATTTTTCATAGTAATCTCTAAAGGCTCTATTAATTTCTAAAGGATCTATAACTACCTGTCCGTTACTTATAATATTGGTAATTGGTGTTTTAAATTCTAATTGTTTAATCTGCCATGCCAATAATTTTCCTGATTTTTCACCTTGTTCATAAAAGATTGATTCAATCTTAGAAGACTCGAGGCAGCTCTATTCGCTGATTTTTTGTCATATTCAGCTCTCAAAATCAGTAATTCGTTCTCAACCTTGGATCACTTCCTGCATATGCTTTTTTCTTGAAGAATTTTTATTTTATGTTCCAATTGAACTCTCTCCTCTCGAGTCTTCTTAGATTTTGAACCTGTATAACTAATAATATGGCCCCCTAATAAAAGCTTTGAAAGCCTCCCACTTTACACATGCTGATGTTTGTGTAGTATTGATATCAAAGAACTCATCTATCTGTTTTTCTATGTACTTAACAAATTCCTCATCCTGAAGCCATTTATGCTGAAATTGCCATCCTACCTGGTTCCTTTGTCAATTTCTTATCTACATATATTAGACAGCAGGGTGCATGATCAGAGATCACAATGTTATCATAAAAGCAGTTTTGAATCTTGGACCTTAATTCTACGTGGAGATCAAAAAATATTCAATACGTGAGAAATGTCTTGTAGGTATTGAATAACAAGAGTAGGCTTTAACTTGTGGATTCATTTCTCTCCATATATCTAGCAATCTCAATTCTTTCATAAAATGAATAATGGTCATCCTACATCCATTGTGCGTACAGTCCAGTCCTGTTGATCTATCTATACCGGGATTCAATGTACAATTAAAATCCCCTGCTATTATATGTTGCCCTGTAAGTGATGATAAGATAAGAAATAAATTAGCAAAGAACTTTTGATCATCTATATTGGGACCATATAAGTTACCAAATTTATATTTTCTAATAACAAAGATCCTTGAATGATTAGATATCTTCCAAATTTGTCTCCAATTACATTTTTCACTTGAAATGGGACTGATTTATGTATGAGAGTCATAACTCCCCTAGCTCGGATGAAAATGATGAGGTGAAAACACTTCCCTGCCATCTACTCCTAATTCTTTTTACATCCTCCTCTATTAGATGAGTTTCTTGTAAAAACACAATTTTTGAACCCATATCTTTTATTTTATTCATAACTTGTTTAATTTTTTTTATATTTTGTAGACCTCTGCAATTCCATGAAGTTAAATTAAGATTAACGCTTTGGTTTATGATCAATAGGGAGTTTGGATTACCTCGCAAGTGTAAACATGCTCATACAGAGAAGCAAAACATGAGTGGTTGAACATTCATCCTACAAACTACACACAAATTCCCCCTTCCCACATTTGTGGTAATCCCCCCAAAATCAAAAAAAAAAATTCCCCTCTCCCGATATAGCCATCGACCGTTCCACACCCACGAGGACCAGCCAAAGCCACTCCTTCTTCATCCTCCCAAATCCCACCCTAACTCTGCTACTTTTTAATGACATAACATTAACTCTCTCTGTAGTTTTCCAACTTAACTCCAAAATTTTTAGCAACTTTGTACATCATATGTTTTGTTTTTTTTGTTTTTTTTTTAATATATAATACAATCTATATTTTGTAAACTTGCTTTTGCTTTCAGATCAGTCAGATGCCTGTGCAAATGTTTAAATATTCTACCTTATATTTTGTTCATGCTTAGCTCCCACCAGTCTCTTCTTGGATCTTCTTGATGAACTCCTGCCGCCTCCTCTGGGGTCTTGAAGATGTGGGGTTCTGCCTCATAACGTGGTCAACAGTCTCGCAGGGATAAATTACACCATGACGAATCCCAAGGTGCGCAGCTCTTTAACGTACGGGATCAAATTGCTTCCTCAATTGTTGGATTCCTGTGGCCAAAACTGGGAAGAACCGCACCTGCTGGTCCTGGTGTTTAATCTGCCTTTAGCTCGCGCAGCGTTGAAGATCTTCATCCTGTCTCTGTTGCTGATAAACTTCATAATAATCGTCCGCGGTGGTCCTTATCTCTCCGTGGCCGATACGATATGCGTTTTCCAGAACGACTGCTGATTGCAGCTCCGCGCTGGCCAGCGCCTCCGGAATCCACTTTTCCCAAAAGGAACATGTGTCCCGACCTTTCGGATTCCTCCGGTAGACCACCAGCCTCAAGTTTGTTCCATCTCGACCGGGATTCCAAGGTCCAAGGACATTATTTTCCAGACTTTTATTTTTTTTTCCAAAGTGCTCACCTTTAATTGAAGACAGGTGACGTCATCTTCAGCACTAGAGACACGAAGCTCACCTGCGCCATTCGTTCTACACAGTCACCCAATTCTTTTCTCATTCCTTCCAACGCTGCCATAATCCCATCAAAACTTAGCGGAAAAGTCCGCTCTCATTGAACTAATGCGTTAAGCACCGCACCTGTGCCGCCTCCCACATTCACCGCACCGCTGCTCGCTTCCCTCCGCCATATAGGGAGCTTCTTTATCTGCTGCGTCACAGACGTGAAAGTCTGTTAATTTAGACTGTTTCGGCGGCTCACTTTTTCCTCTACCTGGTTTTCCAGCCTTAGGCTTCACCGACATATCCTCGTCCAAATGCTGGGATAGGTTCTGTCCCAAATGAGAGAGTTATTTGCCGTTTTTTTCGTCTGCCAGTTGCAGAGCAGAGCGAGACGTGTCCCTCTCACGTGGCTGCCATAAACCGGAAGTCGTTTGGGCCAATGTTTGTAAAAAAAAAAAAAAAAAGGTTCAATAAAAAATATTGTGGAAAAAAAAAAGCCAGACTAGAATTTGCCAAACTGCATGTTGACAAGCCACAAAGCTTCTGGGAGAATGTCCAATGGACAGACGAGACAAAACTGGACTTTATGGCAAGGCCACATCAGCTCTATGTTCACAGACGCAAAAATGAAGCATACTGTGGCTTATATTATTCATATATCCATACCTACATATGTATAGACACAAGAGGAATGTTTAGAGATTGCATATGTGGAATGACCTCACGTCTCAGAGCAGGACAATAGGTCTCGACCACCGGCGAAGATCAATGAGCAGACGGAGACTCAGCGGTGGGAGACCTGATGGACTTCCTGACCCCCCAGGGTCAGGTGGAGGAGAGAGAGGACAATAGAAGGAGATAACGCGGATGTGTGATGTCGGCTTTTGTTATGCGATGTCTTTTGTTATGTGATGTATAAGTACGAAGGTCTGATTGCGCTCAGCCTCTTTTCTGCTTCTGCATTGAGATGAGACGTGTTAGGGATTGGAAGCCGACAATAAACCTGATTTATAAAATCACTTCGCTTCCTTATTTCAAGCTCCCTACATTGGTGACCAGACGTGAGAATGGACGAAAGACGTTCTCCCGCTACAGGCTCGTCAGAGGCGACCCAAACAAGTGCCGTCGCCAACCCTGACATGGGAACAGATGGAAGCCGTTCCCCCACAGCAGACTCGTCGGAGATGGCCCAAGCAAGCGCCATCCCCAACCCTGTCGTGAGAACGGAGGAAAGGCGTTCTCGGCGCTGCAGACTCGTCAGAGGCGGCCCAAGCAAGCGCTGTCGCCGTCAAACTCCCAGAGATCTGGCAAAATGACCCGAACTCATGGTTCCAGCAGGCTGAGGCTCAGTTTGCACTCGTGGGGGGTGACGGCTGACGAGACCAAATTTTACCACATCGTCGCCAGACTCGATGCCGCCACAGCACGATGCGCGCGGAGCGTTATACAACAGCCACCCGCCAACGACAAATACAAGGAACTGAAGGCGACCCTCATCGAGAGTTTCGTCCCCTCGGCCGAGGAAAGGGCCGGGAGGATCCTGGCGATTTACGGCCACGGGGGGCGCAGACCGATGGCCCTCATGGAAGACATGCTGCAGCTGAGGGAGGCAGACAACGACAACTTCCTCTTTCAACACATCTTCCTCAGCACTCTGCTGACGCACATGAGAGGGATCCTGGCCAACATGCGGTGTAAGACCCAGCAGGACTTCCGCGCGCTTGCCCGAGAAGCGCAGCGGCTCATCAACTCCTGCGGCGAGCAGATGGCCACAGCAGCATCGGCAGATCTCGGCGTGGAAGCCCAGAGCATCGGAGAATCACAGGCAACGGAGCAGAACCCGCCCACCATGGCAGCGATGCGACCAAGGCGCAGCAAACGGGATGACCTCTGCTACTACCATCGACGTTTCGCCGAGAGGGCATACAAATGCGTGCTCCCCTGCAGTTTCAAGAGCTCGGGAAACTTCAAAGCCGGGAACCGTTAGCAGCTACAGCTCTCGGCGAGACAAACAAGCTGCTCTACATGACTGACGGACGCTCCGGGAGACAGTTCCTCATCGACACCGGAGCTCAGGTGAGCTTCATCACCCCGTCCTATGCAGACCGGGCAACAGGACCCCCGTGGAAACGGAGCGATGGCAGCTAACGGCTCGATCATCGACACTTTTGGTGAAAGAAACCTGCCTCTGTCCATTCACGACCGCAACTATAGGTGGACCTTTATTATAGCGGCGGTGAGTTTTAACTTGTTGGGCGCTGATTTCTTATGTGCACATGGTTGTTAGTCGACCTTGCAAACAGACGCTTAGTTAATGTACTGTCATTTTCTTCTATCCCCTGTTCAGCTCGAGTGTCCCCACCACCCGTGCAGGCCAGCGTCGCCACAGCAGGAGGTAAGTTTGACCAACTCCTCACCCAATTTCCAGCACTCACAGTTCCCAAATTTTCGGCAACAGTAGCGAAACACGGGTAGAACACTTCATTCCCACAACGGGCCCACCTGTTTTCGCTAAAGCTCGGCGCTTAGACGCGACCAAGCTCGCCATAGCACGCGACGAGTTTGCCAGCCTGGAAAAACTGGGCATTATTCAGCGCTCGAAAAGCCCTTGGGCATCGCCACTGCATATGGTCCCGAAAACCAACAGTTCCTGGAGACCTTGCGGTGATTATCGCAGATTAAACAATGCGACAGCACATGACCGCTACCCAATCCCTCACATTCAGGATTTTTCACTACATCTGGCGGGTGCGCGCATTTTTTCTAAAATAGACCTGGTCCACGGCTACCACCAAGTTCCGGTTCAACCTGAAGACGTCCCTAAAACGGCTGTAATAACCCCTTTTGGTCTTTTTGAATTTTTGCGAATGCCGTTTGGCCTCAAAGGTGCTGCTCAAACTTTTCAGCGTATGATGGATGCAGTATTACGCGACCTCCCCTTCATGTTCGTCTACCTCGACGATATTCTGGTAGCCAGCACGTCGGAGGAAGAACACGAACAGCACCTCACTACGGTTTTTCAGAGGCTAGAAGAGCACGGGTTAATAATTAACCCGGCCAAATGCCGATTCGCCGTGTCACAAATTGATTTTTTGGGACACAGAGTTTGACCAGAAGGGGCAGTTCCATTGCCGGACAAAGTGCGCGCGGTAGCAAATTTCCCCCGACCACAAACGGTCAGATCGCTACAGGAATTTTTAGGAATGGTAAATTTTTACAACCGTTTCCTCCCTCGCACAGCTCAACTCATGCAGCCCCTATATGCCGCGCTCAGAAAACAAAAGCTCTCCAATGCGGTCGAATGGACCCCGGAGCGGGAACGCGCCTTCGCGGAAGTAAAAAGAGCACTAGCGGATGCCGCATTGTTAGTCCACCCCGATCCCTCGGCCCGCATAGCGCTGACCACAGACGCTTCAGACCTGGCCATAGGGGCGGTTGTGGAACAACATGTCGGCGGAACCTGGCAACCGCTAGCATTTTTTAGCAAATCCTTAAACCAAACCGAGCGCAAATACAGCACTTTTGACAGAGAGCTCCTAGCGCTTCATTTATCCATCCGCCATTTCCAGTTCTGGCTGGAAGGGCGGCGTTTCACGGCTTTTGTAGACCACAAACCACTCACTTTTGTGATGGCTAAAATTTCAGAACTGTGGTCGGGCAGGCAACAAAGACAGCTGGCGGCAATTTCAGAGTTTACCACAGATATTCGACACGTGGCAGGCAAACTTAATGTGGTGGCAGATTGCCTCTCCCGCGCCGTGACATCGTCAGGGCACGAGGAAGCAGATTATACTACCGCAGCCGCAGAGCTCATGGCCAACGCGGACGCGTACGCGGCCCCAGTTCACTTAGGGATAGATTACGCGGCCATGGCAGCGGAACAAAGCAGTGACGCGGACGTGCGCGTGCTCCAGTCTGGACCAACAGGGTTAAGGCTGGAGGAAAGGGGTTTGCGTGACGGTGTGCCCCCCCTAATCTGTGACTGTACAACCGGTCGACCTCGCCCGGTAGTCCCAGCCGCGTGGCGCCGCCGCGTATTTGACTCTGTGCACTCCCTCGCACACCCAGGGGTGCGCGCCTCGGTGAAAATGGTTGCGGAGAAGTTTGTTTGGCCAGGCCTGCGTAAAAATGTAAAGGAGTGGGCGAGGACTTGCATGTCTTGCCAACGCGCCAAAATTCACAAACACACGAAAGCTCCTCTGGAACCCTTCCGAATCCCGGCCGGAGGAGGTTTGACCACGTACACGTCGGACCTCGTGGGCCCACTGCCGTCGTCTCAGGGTTTCACACACCTTTTAACAATGGTAGACCGGACCACACGCTGGCCTGAAGCGGTCCCCCGCTGGCGTCAACCACGCCGCGGAAGTCGCTCGCGTTTTGTTTTAACAACCTGGGTGGCCGCGTTTCGGCGTCCCATCGACATCACGTCGATAGGGGCCCTCAATATGTCTCAGAGCTATGGTCAGCCATGCCAGCAGCTTAGGGGTGACAATTCATCGCACCGAACCGCGTATCACCCTCAGGCTAACGGGTTTACGCGAGCGTTTTCATAGGCCTTTAAAGGCCGCCCTCAGGGCTTCACTGACGGATACAGATTGGGTAAATAAACTTCCCTGGGTTTTATTAGGGTTGCGTTCTGCGCCTCCTAAGGAGGATCTAGACGCCTCCCCGGCAGAATTAGTTTTCGCACAACCTCTCAGGCTCCCGGGTGAGTTCTTACCAGAACATCCAGAGCCCGGGCGCCTCCCAGCCCTTAGGCCCCTAAGCAGCACGGGACGACATGCTCCCCGGGACCCGTTACATCACTCTTTTCCGCGGTTTTTTGTTCCACCATGCTTTGAAAAATGCTGAGTTCGTTTTGTAGGCACAAAAGCTTTAAAACCAACCCTCCGCCCACCATATGATGGACCATATAGAGTGCTGGAACCTGGTGATAAGAATTTTGTGCTTGATTTAGGGACAGAAAAGAAACAGTCAGTATTGACAGACTTAAGCCTGCTTTCATGTTGAGCGACGAACCTGCACGGGTGGCGAGAGCACCTCGACGGGGTAGACCCCCCAAGAGACACACCTCAACCCCCCCGCAGGGACCAAATAACCACTCTCCTCCCCAAGCTGCAGATTCCTTTCAGGACGGCCCCGCCAGGACGCCAAAGCGGGCCTACAGCAGATTTGGGAGAAGATTGAAACCCAGACGACACATAGACTGATGTAAAATTGACAAGGGGTTGTAAGCTATGCTGTCGAATTTTGCCGTTGCAGAGTTAGGGCTGACATATGACATAGACTATACTGTTGTTGTTACCACTGAATTTTTAACATGAACATGCTGTATAGCTTGAAGGTTAGCATGGGCTGCTGAGGATATTTTTCCCTTTTTCCTGTTGATGTGAATAACGGTATAATATGTCATGGATGTTACCTTAAGCTGTGAACTTAATTTTATTGTCCTTTTCTTAGACGTTTGGGGGGGGCTGTGCTGATATATTCATATATCCATACCTACATATGTATAAACACAAGAGGAATGTTTAGAGATTGCATATGTGGAATGACCTCACGTCTAGAGCAGACAAGAGGTCTCGACCACCGGCGAAGATCAACGAGCAACGGAGACTCAGCGGTGGAGACCTGAATGGACTTCCTGACCCCCCAGGGTCTGTGAGGAGAGAGAGGACAATAGAAGGAGATAACGCGGATGTGTGATGTCAGGCTTTTGTTAGGCAATGTCTTTGTTTATGTGATGTATAAGTAACGAAGGTCTGACTGCGCTCAGCCTCTTTTCTGCTTCGCATTGAGATGAGACATGTTAGGGACTGGAAGCCGACAATAAACCGTATTTATAAAATCACTTCACTTCCTTATTTCAAGCACCCTACACATACCAAGAAAAGAACACTGTCCCTACTGTGAACATGGAGGAGGTTCTGTATGTTCTGGGGCTGCTTTGCTGCATTCTGGCACAGGGTGTCTTGAATCTGTGCAGGGTACAATGAAATCTCAAGACTATCAAGGTATTCTAGAGAGAAATGTGCTGCCCAGTGTCAGACAGCTTGGTCTCAGTCGCAGGTCATGGGTCTTGCAACAGGATAATGACCCAAAACACACAGCTAAAAACACCCAAGAATGGCTAAGAGCCAAACATTGGACTTGCGGCGGATGATAAAAATAAATGCAGCGTTGAGAGTTTTAAGCAGGTTTTATTAATCATACCGCCGTCACGAGCTCCGCTCCCAGCGCCGTGTATGCGCGCCAGGAGCGAGCCCACGGCTCCCAGAGAAGGAGGACACAATGTCTGTGTCCAGCAGCAGCAGTTGCAGAAGTGAGATTGAGAGCGAGTTACAGAACCTGTGCAGTATTTATACCCAACTCAGACAATACATCAAAGAGTGGATTCACAGCAGTTGGTACGATCAAAAGGACTGCAGAACAGGCCTGAGACATTTGCATTTGTAAGACCTACATAACAGTAGGCAGATTTGCTAGCCTCTGCTCCAGGTGCAGGACAAAGAGGTTACAAGGCACATCTACATATTGATCTGTCTCCAGGTCACAGTAAGGACAGGACGCATGAACACTATACATGAATGGCACATTACATCACAATACATGCATGGCACATTGCATCACAATACATGAATGGCACATTACATCTCAGTAGTGCAGCGGGAAAAACCGAGAGAAGAGAGCTGAGTGTCCTTAATCTGTTGTGGGGGTTAACCGAACCGCTCACAGACTATTCTAAAGTGACTTTCTATGAGCCCTGATCTAAATCCTACTGACCATCTGTGGAAGGAGCTGAAACACTTCCGCCCTCCAAAGAGAGCAGACGCTTTTCCTCCCAGCTCTGGCTCCCTATCTATCTATCTCTCCCTCCCTAACTGACTGGATCCCAGCTTGCTATCGTCTGTCTGCGTGTCTTTACTGCTGATTTATCTAACGAAATTATGGATTTAATAAGCTGGGCTTGGACGCAATTGACACTGTTTTTTCAACGGGAAGGAGGAAGGGGAAATCTTGCCCGGGGGGAGCCGATCTGCCCCCTGCAGAACTGCTGGTGCAGGTTCTTTAAAGAACACAAGCAGATTGGAAACTCATGTGCCTGTGTGATCTTCTATTGAAGATATTGAAGATTTATATCTATTCGGGAGCAATGGTCATCGGAATTCTACTGATTGGATTTGGGATGTTCTGGTGTACCGCAAATTGAAGAAGATGGATAGAAGCTATCAAAAAGCGGACCCGGCGAAGCTCACCCCATCAAATTGACCAACTGGGGCAGGACTCTGACAGAGGCCAATGGAGAACTGTACAGGAAAATGGATTACATCACAATCACGCTGAGAGCTGTCCACGAATCGATTTCAACGCCTGGCCATGAAGGAATTGGAGCACTGAATCCGTTAAGAGAATTGAAAGTTTTTTCTCTGAAGTCAGTGCTATTCGACCTGTTCTTTTCGGCACCCCTCAGCACTCAGTCCTCCAGATAATCAACAGTATATTTGTTTTCATAACACTGGCGGGCAGCATCTGACCTTCAAGGACAGCTGGCTGGCAAAACTATTCCATCTGCCGTGCTCAAGGACACGTGCCTTTGCTTCAGACTGTAGTCAAAACATCTGCTGAGGAAGAGACTATTGTTGTCCTCCAAACTGATTTGCCACTGATTGCATCCAACTCACACATACTGATCCCACTATACTGACTGTTGAAGATATACACTCACTGCTCTCTTTGTGTCATTGTGTGGATTCTATTGTCTGCTAATTGTGCACTGAGAGGTTTTTTTCTTGTAATCATAATATCGGTCATATATGAACTTTATTCTGATAAACAATGCTTTTTTTCTCTCTCCTACTGTGTTTACCCCCCCCATCCCCCCACTGCCTTCTGTTCCCCTCCTGCTGACAGGCGCCTCCACGGCTCGCCGCGTCATTGAGAATGTCATTTATGACGTTTTCAGGGTCAAGTCAAATTCCTCGTATATTTACCTGTTATTTACTTGTAAATGTGCTTGGCAATAAACTTATTCTGATTCTGATTCTGATTCTGATTCTGAACATGCATCTGGAGAAGGCACCTTTCAAAACCTGAGACAACTGGAGCAGTTTGCTCATGAGGAGTGGGCCAAAATACCCTGCTGAGAGGTGCAGAAGTCTCATTGACAGTTACAGAAATTGTTTGATTGCAGTGATTGTCTCAAAAGGTTGTGCAACAAAGTACTGAGTTAAGGGTACCATCATTTTTGTCCAGGCCTGTTTCATGAGTTTGTTTGTTTTTTTAAAAAAAAAATAATTCTGTTGAACCACAATTCAAAAGCATTGTCTGATTTTCATTGGTTAATTTTCATAGAATTTTTATTTATTACCACTTTTGTCAGATTCAAGTTATTTCTGTGACCATTGTGGGTTTTTCTTTCATTAACAGAGGTGGGTACCAACAATTTTGTCCACAGCTGTAATATTTGTAAAATCATATTCTCCCAAACATGAACAGAACAATGAATTTAACACTGGTTTCAATGAAATATGGAATAACATTGTAAATTTAAAAAAACAACATATCGTGGTACTTTGATATTTGTTTCAATACGATTTTAGCGCAAATCTCATCTGATTGAGTACAACAGAACATCACTGCTCTTAACATTTGTTTCCATATTATACAAGAGGTTTTACCACAAAGTACTGAGGACGTGTATTGTGAAAAGGTGCAGAGCAGTAAAAGTAAAGCCGAACATATAAATAACCGCTCTAGTTTCTATATTTTTAACCTTACAGACGTACTGCAGTGTGTCTTTTCTCGGGGCTAAATTTGCTGTGTGGAAAAAATGCAGACCGTCATTCTGCGGAAAATATCGCGATATTACCGTGGGGTTGCCAAGGTTACGATAGCCTGGAAAGTTGTTCCTGTGTCAGTTCGACTTCTCAGTGAGGAATGAACTCTGGAGTCATTATGTTACTTGTGCCAGATTTAACAGTTAACGTGGGTACAGCCGAGCCGCTTGTGAAGAAAAATTACTGCGGGTCAACGTATTCGGTTTCATCACCTTCTCACTAAAAGGGTTGGTACACTAGGTAGCCAGTTAGCGTTAGCGTGCTAAAGCTATGGTAGCTAACTTGTATGTTGTAGTTTTAAGCTGCAGTTAACACAAACTTTACTAACGCTCTTACTCCTTTTTGAGTAATGCTGACTAGACGTGGTTACATACTTGTATCATCGTTGCTAAAATAGCTTGATAGACTCTCAGGGTCAGTTTGGGTGTGCAAATCTTGCCTGTAGACTAAAACATTGACAGTTCACGCTAAAATTCGATAATAGTGAGTGTTTGTTTTGGACTTGGGGGAGGGGGTGTAAAGTGATTGTTATGTCACTGTCTGTCATACAGCCACCATGTTCATAGTGGCCTAATAATTAGTGTACCTCTCACTGTTGAGAGGAGGAGATGAGTCTGCATACAGAGATGAGGTCCAGAAACTGGTGAGATGGTGCTCAGGTAATAATCTGCTATTGAATACAAAAAAACAAACAAAAGAAATCATTATTGATTTTAGGAAGCATAGCAGTGAGCCGCCTCCTCTATATATAGGCAAAGAGGTGTGTGGAGAGAGTGGCGGCTTTTAAGTTTGTGGGGTGTTCATATTTCTCACAACCTTACCTGGGCAGTAACACCATAGCTACAATAAAGAAGGCTCAACAACGTCTACACTTTTTGAGGCTCCTCAAGAGGAATGGCCTGAATGCACAGTTGCTGGTTTTTATTTTATCGCTCTGCTATTGAGACCAATTTGTCATATGGCATCATGGTTTGGGTATGGGGGCTATTCAGCCACAGACCGCAAAGCCTTGCAGAGTGATTGAGACTGCGCACAAGATCACTGGCTTGTTCTCCCCCTTCTCTGGAAGAGATTTCCAGGTCTCGGTACCTCAGCAGAGCTCCTGCCATTATTAAGGATTGCACTCATCCAGGTCATGATTTCTTCACTTGCTCCCATCAGGAAAGTGGTACAGATCTCATAAAACCTGGACTACCAGGTTTAATCATAGTTTTTTTTTCCCTACAGCAATACGTATTTTGAATGGACTTATGTAACACCTACAGACTGCTGATGTTTTTTAGGTTATTTTGTGGCAATACCTTGTGTATAAGCTGGTCTTATTTATTTATTGCT
Source organism: Pholidichthys leucotaenia (assembly GCA_020510985.1). Taxonomy (NCBI): domain Eukaryota; kingdom Metazoa; phylum Chordata; class Actinopteri; order Cichliformes; family Pholidichthyidae; genus Pholidichthys; species Pholidichthys leucotaenia. The sequence continues at coordinate 98,741,848 of CM035843.1, forward strand.
CAGTATGTTTTTATTATTGTTATGTACATATTGTATTTAACTTCTTTAGGTATCATTGTTTTAGGCATCCATCCATCCATCCATCTTCTACCGCTTTTCCGAGGTCCGGGTCACGGAGGCAGCAGTTCAAGTAGAGAAGCCCAGACTTCCCTCTCCCCAGCCACCTGCTCCAGCTCTTCAGAGAGGATACCAAGGTGTTCCCAGACCAGCTGGGAGACATAGTCTTTCCACCGAGTCCTGGGTCTGCCCCGGGGTCTCCTCCCAGTGGGACGTGCCCGAAACACCTCAAGTGGGAGGCGAGGGCGTCCAGGAGGCATCCTAATCAGATGCCCATACCACCTCAACTGACTCCTTTCATGTGGAGGAGCAGCGGTTCTACTCTGAGCCTCTCCCGGATGACTGAGCTCCTCACCCCTATCTCTGAGGGGTGAGTCCAGCAATCCTACGGAGAAAGCCATTCATTTCAGCCGCTTGTATCCGTGATCTTGTTCTTTCGGTCATTACCCAAAGCTCGTGACCATAGTGAGAGTAGGAACGTAGATTTGACTGGTAAATTCAACAGCTTTGCCTTAGAAACTAAGCTCCCTCTTCACCACAACAGACCGGTACAACGTCCGCATCACTGCAGATGCTGCTCCAATCTGTCTGTCGATCTCTCGCTCCATTTTCCCCTCACTCGTGAACAGACCCCAAGATACTTAAACTCCTCCACTTGGGGCAGGAGCCTGTCCCCAACCCAGAGAGGACAATCCACCTTTTTCCGGCTGAGGACCATGGACTCGGACTTGGAGGTGCTGATTCTCATCCCAGCCGCTTCACACTCAGCGGCAAACCGTCCCCAGCAAGAGCTGTAGGTCATTGCTGGATGAAGTCAACAGGACAACATCATCTGCAAACAACTGAGATGAGATCCTGTGGTCACCAAGCATGACACCCTCTATTCCCTGGCTGCGCCTAGAAATCCTGTCCATTAAAAATTATGAACAGGATCGGTGACAAAGGGCAGCCCTGGCAGAGTCCCAACTCTCACTGGGAATGACTCTGACCGAGTGTTGGCAATACGAACCCAAACTCTCACAACGGTCGTACAGAGACCGAATAGCTCGTAACAACAAGCCCGATACCCCATACTCCCGAAGCACCCTCCACAAAAAACCACGAGGGACGCGGTCAAATGCCTTCTCCAAGTCCACAAAACACTGTAAACTGGTTGGGCAAACTCCCACGGACCCTCGAGAATTCTCGGAGAGAGTAAAGAGCTGGTCCGATGTGCCACGGCCAGGACCGAAAACCACATTGCTCCTCCTGAATCCGAGGTTCAACCAACAGCCGGACCTCTCCTCTCCAGTACCTTGGCATAGACCTTCTCAGGGAGGCTGAGGAGCTGTGATCCCTCTAAAGTTGGAGCACACCCTCCGGTCCCCTTTTTTGAAGAGAGGAACCACCACCCCGGTTTGCCATGCCAAGGCACTGCCCACTCCGCTTGGCCTGCCCGGTTCACCTCAGCTGCTTTGGAGTCCACAAGCCAACCAAGCCTGTAGGACTCCTTCTTCAGCTTAATTGCCCCCTCACCACTGGTGTCCACCACTTGGTTCAGGGCTTGCCACCACGAGATGCACCGACCACCTTGCGGCCAAAGCTCTGGGCCGCCGCTTCAACAACAGAGGTGGAGACATGGCCCTTTCAGACTCCATGTCTCCAGACTCCCTCGGAATGTGGTTTGAAGTTCTTCTGGAGGTGGGAGTTGAAGACCTCCCGGACAGGGGCCTCAACCAGACGTCCCAGCACACCCTCACTATACGTTTGGGTCTACCAGGTCTGAATGGCTTCCTCCCTGCCCATCGGATCCAACTCACCAACAGGTGGTGATCAGTTGACAGCTCTGCACCTCTCTTTACCCGAGTATCCAAGGACATACGGTCGCAGGTCTGATGACACGATAACAAAATCGATCATCGACCTGCGATCTAGGGTGTCCTGGTGCCAGGTGCACATATGGACACCCTTATGCTTGAACATGGTGTTCGTTATGGACAAACTGGTTAGCACAGAAGTCCAATAACTGAACACCACTCGGGTTCAGATCGGGCAGGCCGTTCCCTCCCAATCACCCCCCCTCCAGGTTTCACTGTCGTTGCCCACGTGCGCATTGAAGTCCCCCAGTAGGACAATGGAGTCTCCAAGAGGAGCACCCTCCAGCACCCCAGACACAGACTCCATAAAGGGTGGGTACTCTGAAACATCATTTGGTGCATAGGCACAAATGATGGTCAGGACCCGTTTCCCAACCCGAAGGTGCAAGGAAGCAACCCTTTCGTCCACCGGGGGAAAACTCCAATATAGAGGCAGCAAGGTGGGGGGATACACGAATACCCACCCCTGCTCGTCGCCTCTCGGCCCGGGGCAACTCCAGAAAAGGCCAAGCTCCAGCCCCTCTCCCGGAGACTGGTTCCGGAACCGAAGCTGTGTGTTGAGGTGAGGCCGACTATATCTAGCCGGTATCTCTCAACCTCGTACAACCAGCTCAGGCACCTTCCCCACCAGAGAGGTGACATTCCACATACCAAAAGCCAGTTTAGAAAGCTTGGGATCAGTCCGCCAAGGTCTCCACCTTTGACCGCCACCTAATTCACATAGCACCGGACCCCCATGATCCCTCCTGCAGGTGGTGAGCCCACTGGAGGGCGGGACCCATGTAACTCCTTCGGGCTGAGCCCGGCCGGGTCCCATGGGTGGAAACGCGGCCACCAGACGCTAGCCTTTGAGCCCCTCCCCCCAGGCTGGCTCCAGGGTGGGGCCCCTGTAACCCCATACCGGGCAGGGGTACACTGAATCCTTGATCTAGAATTTCTCATGAGAGTCTGTTGGATCATTCTTAGTCTGGCCCTTCACCCAGGACCAGTTTGTCTTGGGTGACCCTATCAGAGGCAAATTGCCCGATCCAACAGACTCTCATGTTTTAGGCATTATTGTTGTAATTATGAGAATGTTAAATTCATGAATGTGAGTGTGATAGGTTTTGTTTTAGGAAGCAGCATCACAATTTCATTGTATTGTTTTTTAAACAATGGAATGACAATAAAGTCACTTTGCACTTTGACTGTTGCACCATGTTCATGGGTGCGATGTTGCTTTTATTTCTACAGATCCATTTGTCAAACTAAGGAAAAAGCCAATACTCGGCAAAATGCCGTCGCCACAAATTCTGCAGCCAGTTCTTAAGATGAAGGTGGATGAGATTGTTTCTCAATGGTAGAGTGATCCTGCAACCCAGTCTCAGCTGAAAGATTATCTTGATTTAATCAAACGTGGACAACTATTGACGGTTGAGCCATGGGGATACCCAGGATAAAAGATCCCTGAGCTTCAACGAGAACAACAATGTGGCATCCCAAAAGCACCCGACCTGAGAGAAAGCCAGCTCCACTCAACACTCCCTTCAACCCCACATTGGCCAACACCCTTGCCCTCTAGGAGTAGCAGTACTACCAGGGTGACAGGACCCAGTGGCAGAGTGCTACGAAGATCTGTCAGCACAAAAAAGGTAAAGTACTTATTTACATAAAAAAACTGCATGTCTTTGTCATACAGTGTTTCTTAACATTTAGTTAATTTATTATTATTGACCATTTAGTCAAAATTTCATATACATATAATGGGTCCTAAGGCATTGTGCAACCTTTTCTTTTGTTTAAAGTCGCTTATGACAGCATCAAGAAGGCAATGTTACACAAATGTTTTCTTTCTGGAGCCACCTGAGAAGCTTGTGACATAAGGGTGTGTTGCAAAGTCACAACCTTAGTAATCCCCTGTTTATACATAAGATAATAGCAGAATTAAGGGCGTGTTATAAATGAGAATTGTCAGTGAAATGCCTGTACAATAAATGTGTATATCATTTTTATTAAAATCAGTTTGAAGACCTCTGACATTTGACTAAGTTGAGAAAAATAGATTTTTTTTTTCCACAATATCTTTATTGAACCTTTTTTTTTTTTTTAACAAACATGATACAAACAATCAAACACTAACACTAAAGTACTACAAAAAAAAAAAATGCACTAAAAACACCAACAACCACCAACAAAATCAAGTCTTCAACAATGCTCCTCTGTTTAGTCTAGACAATCCAATACATAAGTATACATATTATGTCTTCACCAGTTTGGAATTTACAAGGTTCCACACACATCATTCACCTTCTTCTTCAAGAGGTATGTTTAAATTTTTTACATAATCAATAAAAGGTCTCCATATATTCTCAAACACAATTTCCTTTGATTTCAGTATATATGTTATTCTTTTCTAATGGAAGGTTTGTTAACATCTGTCTTAACCACTGAGTCACATCTGGTCTATGAGTCTTTTTCCATAATAGTGCAATACATTTTTTGGCATTAAGCAAACTGAGGTCTATGAATGTTCTTTCACTTTTATTAAAATTATGCTTTTCTGGGTACAGACCCAACAAAAACAGTTTAGGATTCAATATGATTTGTTTTGAGATTATTTTTTCAATTGTTACCCTCACCTCTTCCCAAAACATTCTTATTAATCTACATTCCCATAAACAATGAAATAGGGTTCCTTTACTTTCCATGCATTTTGTGCATGTATCTGGTATATTTTTGTTATATCTATTTAACTCCTCCGGTGTAACATACATCCGCATTAACCATTTGAAATGTATCAATTTAAGGCGTGCATTTATTGATTTGGTTTGAGCTTCTGTACAAGCCAATTCCCATTGTTCCTCTGAAATTTCAATTTGCAGATCTTCTTTCCAGTAGTTTAATCTTTTCAGTGAATTTTCACTTGAAGATAGTGTCAATGAGTTATAAAACTCTGAAATAATACCCTTTCTTTTACTATCTTTCATCATCATTTTTTCCAAGGATGAATAAATAGGTCGAGTGAGAGCTTTATTTTGATTTGATCGAATAAAGTTTCTAAGTTGAAGATATTTAAAAAAATGTGTTCTATTGAGATTAAATTTGATCCTCAGCTCTTCAAAAGACATTATGTTGTCTGCACATGGCAAATATAAATCCTGAATCTTTTGTATCCCTTTTAAATTCCATACTTTAAATACAGCGTCCGCTCTCCCTGGTTTAAAATATTGATTACCCCATATTGGACTAAATTGTGACAATAACTGTGGTTCTTTTAAATAGTTTTTAGCTTCACACCATATTTTGATCATATGCTTTACAAATGGATTTTTAACTTGTTTTTGTAATTTTTTTGCCGAATCTGCGTATATGAATATGGGAAGAGGTAAAGGTAAATTGTATGATTCCATTTCAGTCCAGTGAGGGAGATCATTTGATGAAAAATAATATGTCATAGACCTCAGTTGTGCCGACCAATAATACAACATAAAATTTGGACATTTCAGACCTCCACGATCAATGGTAAAATATAATAAAGACAACGTAATCTAGCCCTCCTGTTGTTCCATATAAATTCCACTAACTTTTTTTTTATTCTTGAGAATAGATCTAAAGGTGGTGATAAGGGAATGTATTGAAATAAATAAAGTATTTTAGGTAAAATATTACTTTTTAAGTATATTGATTCTCCCGATCATCGACATTGGTAGTGACATCCATCTCTGAGTTAACTCACTGATATCTGACATTAAGGCTTCATAGTGACACCTGGCGACTGAATTCTAGCTTAGGCATAATTTGGATTCCTAAATATTTAAACTGATTTACAACATTGAATTGATTTACCTCAGGGGCTGGGTAATTTCTCTGGGTCTCATTAGCATTAATATTGAAGATTTAGTTTTATTTATTTTATATCCTGATATTTCCCCCAAAATTCTTTATTAAATTCAACAAGTTGGAATTGATTTTTTTAGATTCGACATAAACAAAATTATATCATCGGCGTACAGGGAGATTTTAGTTCTGTTGGTCCAACTTTAATTCCATATATTTGTGAATGTAAACGTTATCGCTATCGCTAAAGGTTCAATTGCCATAGTAAACAGTAAAGGTGAAAGTGGACAGCCTTGTCGACATCCTCTATTGATTTTTATTGGTTTTGAAATATTGTTATTTGTTAGGATTTCTGCTGTAGCATTATTGTATATTATTTGAACCCATTTTATGAAATTATTTCCAAGTCCAAACCTTTGTAGGACTTCAAAAAGAAAGGGCCATTCAACTCTATCAAAGGCTCTTTTCGGCGTCCAATGATAGGAGAGCTGTATCCGGTGCTTCTTTATTAAAATAAATAATATTAAATAGTCTTCTTACATTATGGAAGCCTTGTCTACCCTTTATAAAGCCATTCTGATCTCGATTATTAATATTTGGTAAAATTTCTTGTATTCGTCTTGCTAAAATTTTACAGATTATCTTAAGGGTCGGCGTTTAATAGGCTTATTGGTCTCATATTTTCACATTATTAGAGGCTTACCTGGTTTTGGCAGCAGTATAATTAAGGCATTATTTATGTATGATGGTAAATTATTATTTTGAAATGCTTCTAAACCATTTCCAAAAAAGGTTTTATTAATTTATTCTTAAATTTTTTATAAAGGTCAACTGGAAGACCATCTGGTCCTGCACTTTTTCCTGATTTCTTATTATCAATGGCTAGCCCAACTTCTTCTTGACTAATTTTAGACTCCAATATCTCCCTGTTTTCATTTGGAATACACGGTATAGATAGTTCGTTCAAAACCCATTTAGTTTTGTTAAATCAGGTTCATTTTTGGTATCATATAATTTTTTCATAGTAATCTCTAAAGCTCTATTAATTTCTAAAGGATCTATAACTACCTGTCCGTTACTTATAATACTGGTAATTGGTGTTTAATTTCCAATTGTTTAATCTGCCATGCTAATAATTTTCCTGATTTTTCACCTTGTTCATAAAAAGATTGTTTCAATCTTAGAAGACTCGAGGCAGCTCTATTCGCTGATTTTTTTTGTCGTATTCAGCTCTCAAAATCAGTAATTCATTCTCCAACCTTGGGTCACTTCCTGCATACACTTTTTCCTGAAGATTTTTTATTTTATGTTCCAATTTAGCTCTCTCCTCTCGAGTCTTCTTAGATTTTGATCCTGTATAACTAATAATATGTCCCTAATAAAAGCTTTGAAAGCCTCCCACTTTACACATGCTGATGTTTGTGTAGTATTGATGTCAAAGAACTCGTCTATCTGTTTTTCTATATACTTGACAAATTCCTCATCCTGAAGCCATTTATGCTGAAATTTGCCATCTACCTGATTTCCTTTGTCAATTTTTTATCTACATATATTAGACAACAGGGTGCATGATCAGAGATCACGATGTTATCATAAAAGCAGGTTTTGAATCTTTGGACCTTAATTCTGTGGAAATCAAAAAATAATCAATACGTGGAGAATGTCTTGTAGGTACTGAATAACAAGAATATGGCTTTAACTTGTGGTTTCATTTCTCTCCATATATCTAACAATCTCAATTCTTTCATAAAATGATTAATAGTCATCCTACATCCAATGTGCGTACAATCCAGTCCTGTTGATCTATCCACACCTGGATTCAATGTACAATTAAAATCCCCTGCTATTATATGTTGGTCCCTGTAAGTGATGATAAGATGAGAAATAAATTAGCAAAGAACTTCTGATATCTATATTGGGACCATATAAGTTCACAAGATTTATATTTTCTAATAGCAAAGAACCTTGAATGATTACATATCTTCCAAATTTGTCTCCAATTACATTTTTTCACTTGAAAAGGAACTGATTTATGTATGAAGAGTCATAACTCCCTGGCTCGGGATGAAAATGAAGAGGTGAATACACTTCCCTGCCATCTACTCCTAATTCTTTTAACATCCTCCTCTATCAGATGAGTTTCTTGTAAAAACACAATTCTTGAACCATGTCCTTTATTTTATTCATAACTTGTTTAAGTTTTTTTAAATTTTGTAGACCTCTGCAATTCCATGAAGTTAAATTAAGATTAACACTTTGGTCCATGATCAATAGAGAGTTTGGGATTACCTTGCAGTGTAAACATGCTCATACAGAGAAGCAAAAACATGAGTGGTTGAACATTCACCTACAAACTACACACAAACAAATTCCCCCTTCCCCACACTTGTGGCAAACCCCCCAAAATCAAAAGAAAAATTCTGTCTCCCGATATAGCCATCGACCGTTCCACACCACGGGGAACAGCCTAAGCCACTCCTTCTTCATCCTCCCAATCACCCTAAACTCTACTGCTTTTAATGACGTAACATTAACTCTCCTCTGTAGTTTTCCAACTTAACTCCAAAATTTTTAACAACTTTGTACATCGTAGTTTTTTTTTTTTGTTTTTTTTTTTTTTTAATATATAATACAATCTATATTTTGTAAACTTACTATATACTTCAAGTCAGTCAGATGCCTGTGCAAATGCTTAATTATTCTACCTTATATTTTGTTCATGCTTAGCTCCCACCAGTCTCTTCTTCTTCTTTGATCTTCTTGATGAACTCCTGCGCCTCCTCTGGGGTCTTGAAGATGTGGGTTCTGCCCTCATACGTGGTCAGCAGTCTCGCAGGATAGATTACACACGACGAATCCCAAGGTTTGCGCAGCTCCTTACGTACGGGATCAAACTGCTTCCTCAATTGCTGGATTCCTGTGGCCAAATCTGGGTAGAACCGCACCTGCTGGTCCTGGTGTTTAATCTCTCCTTTAGCACGTGCAGCGTTGAAGATTGTTCATCCTGTCTCTGTTGCTAAGAAAACTTCATAATTAAGGTCCTCGGTGGTCCCTTATCTCTCCGTGGGCCAATACGATGTGCTTTTTCCAGAACCACTGCTGATTGCAACTCCTTGCTGCCCAGCACCTCCGGAATCCACTTTTCCAGAAAGGAACATACGTCCCGACCTTCTGATTCCTCTGGAAGACCCACCAGCCTCAAATTATTCTGTCTCGACCGAGATTCCAAATCCCAAAATATTATCTTCCAGAGATTTATTTTTTTTTTTCCAAAGTACGCACCTTTAATTGAGACGGTGACGTCATCTTCAGCACTAGCGAGACGGAGCTCCATCTGCGCCGTTCGTTCTACACAGTCACCCAATTCCTTTCTTATTCCTTCCAACGCTGTCATAATCCCATCAAATCTAGAGGAAAAGTCCGCTCTCATTGAACTCATGGCAGCCATCAGCGCATCTGCGCCATCCCGCAGAAATCGCACCGTTGCCAGCCTCCTCCGCCATATATGGAGTTTTGTTTGCTGCGTCACAGACCTGAAAGTCCGTTAATTTGGACTGTTTCGGCGGCTCGCTTTTTCCTTTTCCTGGTTTTCCAGCCTTAGGCTTCGCCGACATATCCTCGCCCAAATGCTGGGATACGTTCTGTCCCAAATGAGAGAGTTATTTGCCGATTTTTTTCTCCAGGAGCAGAGCAGAGCGAGACACGTCCGTCCTACGTGGCAGCCATAACCGGAAGTCAGAAAAATAGATTTTGCTTCTGAAAAGGCTTTGGATTGTCTCCCTGGCATTACCTTTATTTTAAAAATCAGCTTTGTAGTAAAGTGTAGATAAGTAAATGAATAAATGAAGTAAATTTAATTTAGGCTCGGGTTGACACTTTTAAAATTAAAAGGATTTAAAGGTCATCTGGGTTTCATGTTCATGAAAACGATGTAAAAAAAAAACCACAGCACAAACCTTTTTTAAAAGATGTGGAATGAAATTATATATTATTGAAAAAAAAAACTACAGTCCTAAAATAACATTTTAAAAAATTACAGGTCCAAAATGATCATATTTGCATTTGAGCATTTTACTGATGAGAACAACAGCAGCCAGTAAGGACCTGAAAGCCAGTGGCATAAATACAGTTAGGGCTGCAACTAACGATTATTTTGGTAGTTGACTAATCTAACGGCTATTTTTTCGATGAGTCGACTAATAGCGATTATTTCTGTCATGTCCCGCCAGCAAAGCTTCCTGCTGGCACAGCTTCTGTTCGGGGCTCTAGGTCATGTTTTACCTCACCTGTTTAAGCCTGCACACCTGTGAAAATTACTTTGTTGTCAGTCTCTGCCTTAATATATGTAGCCTATTGTAAAACGTTCCAGAGCTAAGTAAATAATGACCCATCAAAAATGAGTTGGAAATTTGAACTTTACACCTTAATCAGAAGTGTTTGTAGCAACACAATTAAATAATAATGTTAAAGTGTAAAAACTCAAATAGCAGTTCTGCTGCTCCATAAAGGCTGTTGTAACTGCATGTTAAAGACAAACAAGAGTAATATTCAACTCTATTAAAGTAAAAAAAGAAAAAAAACAAGCTAGACCATCCTGTTTGAAACCTTGCTGGGTCTAGAAGTTTAAAAGTTTAATTAGGCTTCAGATGAAATTAAAATAACTTTTTCCAGTCTGAAAAAAACTTTAAATATCAGTGCAGGGATGTGAGCCTTCACTACACTTACAGTGAAATATTTAAGCCATTTTAAATTTATTTGTGATGATTATGGTTATCTTTTTTTAAATTAAATTACAAATCATGCTATTCTAATGTAATTTCCCAGTTTGGGATCAGTAAAGTACATCTATCTAGCTATCTATGTAATTTATTGAGATGCACTAATATTCAGAATGAAGGCTGATAGTACGGTTGACAATAATAGAGATTACGAAAAAGAGTAAGTTGCTCATGTAATTCACCCATTTACTGTAGTTAACATATTAGCAGCATAACTGAAGCACCTCAGCTGTCAGCAAATATCGTAAGAGAAATTCAGTGTTTCCTCTGGCTTAAAGACCCTTGGCGTGGTGGCAACATATTTTTCTGGAGGGGGGGTGAGAAAACACACAACACGCTTGTAACCAGAATATGTTAATTTTACACTATTTATTTTTATTTTTTTAAATTTTGCACAGTAATATTACATAATGGAACTTACCATTTGAAGTATTGTACAACCGAGGCTTGAATACTGGAATGTTGGGCCATTTGGGGCCCTACCCAGATGTCCTGTGTTTGGACTTTTTACTGGTGTCATCCTTCTCTCCTTCCTCTGCTCTCACCTCTCCTGGACCCTCTGCCTGAACACTTTCCTCTCCTTGACTCCTCTCTTCTGTCTCATCTTGCCCTCTCTGAGCTCTGTCTGCTTCAGGTTCTCTCTCTGTCTCTGGTGGTATACAAACAGGTTAGAAAATATCAACTGTCATGTTTTGTCCTACAGGATTTTTTACCTCCGCTAAGGGAGGAGGTAATGTTTTTGCCGGCGTTGGTTGGTTTGTGTGTATCTTAGCAACATTACTCCAAAAGTTATGAACAGATTTTGATTAAATTTTCAGGAAAGGTCTGTAATGGCACAGGGAACAAATGATTAGATTTTGGTGGTGATCTGGATCATGACCTGGATCCAGGAATTTTTTGAAAATTATTTTATATATTAATATTGCCCCCTCATGGACCGTCACCTTATCGTGGTGGGGGGTTTGCGTGCCCCAGTGATCCCAGGAGCTATGTTGTCCGGGGCAATTTGCCTCTGATAGGGTCACCCAAGACAAACTGGTCCTGGGTGAAGGGCCAGACTAAGAACGATCCAACAGACTCTTATGAGAAATTCTAGATCAAGGATTCAGTGTACCCCGCCCGGTATGGGGTTACCGGGGCCCCACCCTGGAGCCAGGCCAGGGGGAGGGGCTCGAAGGCTAGCGTCTGGTGGCCGGGTTTCCACCCATGGGACCCGGCCGGGCTCAGCCTGAAGGAGTTACGTGGATCTGCCCTCCAGTGGGCTCACCACCTGCAGGAGGGATCATGGGGGGTCTGGTGCTATGTGGATTAGGTGGCGGTCAAAGGCGGAGACCTTGGCGGACTGATCCCAAGCTTTCTAAACTAGCTTTTGGTACGTGGAATGTCACCTCTCTGGTGGGGAAGGAGCCTGAGCTGGTGTACGAGGTTGAGAGATACCTGCTAGATATAGTCGGCCTCACCTCAACACAAAGCTCCGGTTCCGGAACCAGTCCTCCTGGAGAGGGCTGGAGCTTGGCCTTTTCTGGAGTTGCCCCAGGCGAGAGGCGGCGAGCAGGGGTGGGTATTCTTGTATCCCCCCACCTTGCTGCCTCTATATTGGAGTTTTCCCCGGTGGACGAAAGGGTTGCTTCCCTTAACCTTCGGGTTGGGAAACGGGTCCTGACCATCATTTGTGCCTATGCACCAAATGATGTTTCAGAGTACCCATCCTTTTTGGAGTCCTGTGTCTGGGGTGCTGGAGGGTGCTCCTCTTGGAGACTCCATTGTCCTACTGGAGGACTTCAATGCGCACAGTGGGCAACAACAGTGAAACCTGGAGGGGGGTGATTGGGAGGGAACGGCCTGCTCGATCTGAACCCGAGGGGTGTTCACTTATTGGACTTCTGTGCTAAGCACAGTTTGTCCCATAACGAACACCATGTTCAAGCATAAAGGTGTCCATATGTGCACTTGGCACCAGGACACCCTAGGTCACAGGTCGATGATCGATTTTGTTATCGTGTCATCAGACCTGCGACCGTATGTCTTAGACACTCGGGTAAAGAGAGGTGCAGAGCTGTCAACTGATCACCACCTGGTGGTGAGTTGGATCCGATGGCAGGGGAGGAAGCCATTCAGACCTGGTAGACCCAAACGTATAGTGAGGGTGTGCTGGGAACGTCTGGCTGAGGCCCCTGTCCGGGAGGTCTTCAACTCCCACCTCCGGAAGAACTTCAACCACATTCCGAGGGAGTCTGGAGACATGGAGTCTGAATGGGCCATGTTCTCCACCTCTATTGTTGAAGTGGCGGCCCAGAGCTTTGGCCGCAAGGTGGTCGGTGCATCTTGTGGTGGCAACCCCCAAACCAAGTGGTGGACACCAGTGGTGAGGGGGGCCATTAAGCTGAAGGAGGAGTCCTATTAGGCTTGGTTGTCTTGTGGGACTCCCAAAGCAGCTGAGGTGTACCGGCAGGCCAAGCGGAGTGCAGCTCGGTGTGATTGCCGAAGAAAAAACCCGGGGTATGGGAGGAGTTCGATGAGGCCATGGAACAAGACTTTCGGTCGGCCTCAAGAGATTCTGGCAAACTGTCGGCGGCTCAGGAGGGGAAAGCAGCTCCCTGTTCACCACTGTGTATGGTGTGGATGGGGCGCTGCTGACTTTGACTGGGGATATTGTCGGGCGGTGGAAGAGAATACTTTGTGGATCTCCTCAATCCCACTGATACGCCTTCACAGAGGAAGCAGGCTTGTGGATGAGGGGGATGACTCGCCTATCACAGGGGCTGAGGTCGCCAAGGTGGTGAAAAACTCTCTTGGTGGCCGGGCCCCGGGGGGTGGACGTGATTCGCCCTGAGTACCTCAAGGCCCTGGATGTTGTAGGGCTGTCATGGTTGACACGACTCTGCAACATTGCGTGGAGGTCGGGGGCAGTGCCTTTGGCATGGCAAAACCGGGGTGGGTGGTTCCTCTCTTCAAAAAAAGGGGACCGGAGGGTGTGCTCCAACTTTAGAGGGATCACACTCCTCAGCCTCCCTGGGAAGGTCTATGCCAAGGTACTGGAGAGGAGAGTCTGGCCGTTGGTCGAACCTCGGATTCAGGAGGAGCAATGTGGTTTTCGTCCTGGCCGTGGCACATCGGACCAACACTTTACCCTCTCAAGAATTCTCAAGGGCTCGTGGGAGTTTGCCCAACCAGTTACATGTGTTTTGTGGACTTGGAGAAGGCATTCGACCGCGTCCCTCATGGTTTTTTGTGGGGGGTGCTTCGGGAGTATGGGGTATCGGGCTTGTTGTTACGAGCTATTCGGTCTCTGTACCGACCATTGTGAGAGTTTGGTTCGTATTGCCAACACTCGGTCAGACTCATTCCCAGTGAGAGTTGGACTCCGCCAGGGCTGCCCTTTGTCACCGATCCTGTTCATAATTTTTATGGACAGGATTTCTAGGCGCAGCCAGGGAACGGAGGGTGTCATGCTTGTTGACCACAGGATCTCATCCCTGTTGTTTGCAGATAATGTTGTCCTGTTGGCTTCATCCAGCAATGACCTACAGTTCTTGCTGGGACGGTTTGTCGCTGAGTGTGAAGCGGCTGGGATGAGAATCAGCACCTCCAAGTCCGAGTCCATGGTCCTCAGCCGGAAAAAGGTGGATTGTCCTTTCTGGTTTTGGGACAGGTTCCTGCCCCAAGTGGAGGAGTTTAAGTATCTTGGGGTCTTATTCACGAGTGAGGGGAGAATAGAGCGAGAGATTGACAGACGGATTGGAGCAGCATCTGCAGTGATGCGGACATTGTACCAGTCTGTTGTGGTGAAGAGGGAGCTTAGTTCTAAGGCACAGCTGTTGATTTACCAGTCAATCTACATTCCTACTCTCACCTATGGTCATGAACTTTGGGTAATGACCGAAAGAACAAGATCGCGGATACAAGCGGCTGAAATGAGCTTTCTCCATAGGATTGCTGGACTCACCCTCAGAGACAGGGTGAGGAGCTCAGTCATCCGGGAGAGGCTCAGAGTAGAACCACTGCTCCTCCTCATTGAAAGGAGCCAGTTGAGTTGCTTTGGGCATCGGATTAGGATGCCTCCTGGACACCTCCCACTTGAGGTGTTTCGGGCACGTCCCACTGGGAGGAGACCCCGGGCAGACCCAGGACTCGGTGGAGAGACTATGTCTCCCAGCTGGTCTGGGGAACGCCTTGGTATCCTCTCTGAAGAGCTGGAGCAGGTGGCTGGGGAGAGGGAAGTCTGGGCTTCTCTGCTTGAACTGCTGCGTCCGCGACCTGGACCTCCGGAAAAGCGGTAGAAGATGGCATGGATGGATGGATGGATATTAATATTGCGCTTTTCATGTACTTCCCCTTTAAGCCGTGTCTGCAGAGTTACGTGTGTTGCCATGCCATAGGGCCATGGACCTCCGCACCCCGGAAGCAGTGCACTCTTACCATCAAACGCTCCAGAAAAAGTAAACCAGCTTGGAACTAAAAAGGAAAGTGGTCTCCATCCACATAGTATGTGATGATTGACATTTCATCTGAAGACGCCAAGAAAAAGCAAGCAAAGTGTGCAGTTTAAGATGGGGTTTGGAGTGCGTGTAGACGTAACTCCTGCCAGCAGACAAAGATGCAAGCCACATGACCCACACGGTAGGTAAACACAGTAAAACTTCAGCACTGGACAATGTTTCATTTTTTAATTAATTTATGAAATCTCAATAGGCCTGTTCTAATTATGCTTGTTTACTACACACTGTTGTGTAATATTGCTTAATAATAATAATAATAATATTTATTCCACCTAGCTGCAATGCTCCGTACTGTGGGTGTTTATATATTTACATATTTATTCCATCTAGCTACAATGCTCTGCACTGTGTGTTCATATATTCATATATTTATTCCATCCAGCTACAAAGCTCTGAACTGTGTGTCTGTGTGTGTGTGTGTAATTATATATATTTTATAGTATATGTACATATGTATATTAGCTGCTCTTGCTTGCTTGTTTTTTTCTTGCCTTCTGATTGTTGCTCTGAGTGTTGCTATCCCTGTGCTGTTTGCAATCCTGGAATTTCCCCGTTGTGGGACTAATAAAGGCTTATCTTTCTTATCTTATCTTATCTTATCTTAATTATGAACCTTGTCAGTAAACTATAAGGGAGAAGAGAGAAGGGAAAAAACTCGAAACTGACCTGAAACATTCAATAAACTCAATGAGTACAACTCTTTAGTTGATCTTTTCAGAGTCCTTTTATTAGTCACCTAATGATAACAGCTTCTGAAACATATAAACAAAGTAATGGAATGACAGCACAAATACTAAATTTACATATAAAGCAAAGTAACACAATTACCATACAAGTCATAGTTCTAATACAGTGCATCCAGAAAGTCTTCATAGCGCTTCACTTTTTCCACATTTTGTTATGTTACAGCCTTATTCCAAAAGGGATTAAATTCATTTATTTCCTCAAAATTCTACACACAATACCCCATAATGACAATGTGAAAAAAGTGGGGTTTTTTTTTTTTAGATTTTTTTCAAATTTATTAAAAGTAAAAAACTAAGAAATCGAAAGGGTATTATTTCAGAGTTTTATAACTCATTGACACTATTTTCAAGTGAAAATTCACTGAAAAGATTAAACTACTGGAAAGAAGATCTGCAAACTGAAATTTCAGAGGAACAATGGGGAATTGGCTTGTACAGAAGCTCAAACCAAATCAATAAATGTACGCCTTAAATTGATACATTTCAAATGGTTAATGCGGATGTATGTTACACCGGAGGAGTTAAATAGATATAATAAAAATATAACAGATACATGCACAAAATGCATGGAAAGTAAAGGAACTCTATTTCATTGTGTATGGGAATGTAGATTAATAAGAATGTTTTGGGAAGAGGTGAGGGTAACAATTGAAAAAATAATCTCAAAACAAATCATATTGAATCCTCAACTGTTTTTGTTGGGTCTGTACCCAGAAAAGTATAATTTTAATAAAAGTGAAAGAACATTCATAGACCTCAGTTTGCTTAATGCCAAAAAATGTATTTGCACTATTATGGAAAAAGGACTCATAGACCAGATGTGACCCAGTGGTTAAGACAGATGTTAACAAACCTTTCCATTAGAAAGAATAACATATATACTGAAATCAAAGGAAATTGTGTTTGAGAATATATGGAGACCTTTTATTGATTATGTAAAAAATTTAAACATAACTCTTGAAGAAGAAGGTGAATGATGTGTGTGGACCTTGTAAATTCCAAACTGGAGAACAAATATGTATACTTATGTATTGGATTGTCTAGACTAAACAGAGGAGCATTGTTGAAGATTTGATTTTGTTGGTGGTTGTTTGGTGTTTTTTAGTGCATTTTTTTTTTTTTGTAGTACTTTAGTGTTAGTGTTTGATTGTTTGTATCATGTTTGTTAAAAAAAAAAAAGGTTCACTAAAGATATTGTGGAAAAAAAACAACAACTAAGAAGTCACAGGTACATAAGTATTCACAGCCTTTGCTCAGTACTTTGTTGATGCACCTTTGGCAGCAATTACAGCCTCAAGTCTTTTTGAATATGGTGCCACAAGCTTGGCACACCTGTCTTTGGGCAGGTTTTGCCCATTTCTGTTTGCAGCACCTCCTCAAGCTCCATCAGGTTGAATGGGAAGTGTCGGTGCACAGCCATTTTCAGATCTCTCCAGAGATGTTCACTTGATATAAGTCTGGGCTCTGGCTGGGGCACTCAAGGACATTCACAGAGTTGTCCTGAAGCCACTCCTTTGAATCTTGGCTGTGTGCTTAGGGTCGTTTGTCCTGCTGAAAGATGAACCATCGCCCCCAGTCTGAGGTCAAGAGCCGCTCTGGAGCAGGGTTTTATCCAGGTTGTCTCTCTGTACATTGCTGCATTCATCTTTCCCTCTATCCTGAGTAGTCTCCCAGTTCTTGCCGCTGAAAAACATCCCCACCAGCATGATGCTGTCACCACCATTGGCATAGTTATGAGCGGTGCCTGGTTTCCTCCAAACATGACGCCTGGTATTCACGCCAAAGACTTCAATGTTTGTCTCATCAGACCAGAGAATTTTGTTTCTTATGGCCTGAGAGTCCTTCAGGTGCCTTTTGGCAACTTTTACTAAGGAGTGGCTTCTGTCTGGCATCTACCATACAGGCCTGATTGGTTGATTGCCTGCAGAGATGGTTGCCCCTTGTGGAAGGCTCTCCTCTCTCCACAGAGGAAGCTGGAGCTCTGACAGAGTGACCATCAGGTTTCTTGGTCACCCTCCCTGACTAACGCCCTTCTCTCCCAATCGCTCAGTTTAGACAACCAGCCAGCCCGAGGAGGAGTCCTGGTGATTCCAAACTTCTTCCATTTACAGATGATGGAGGGCCACTGTGCTCATTGGGACCCTTCAAAACAGCAGAAATTTTTTCTGTACTCTTCCCCAGATTTGTGCCTCGAGACAATCCTGTCTTGGAGGTCTACAGACAGTTCCTTTGACTTGCAAGCGTGGTTTGTGCTCTGACATGCACTTCTTCCTCTTCTTCTTTTAGATTTGATTGGTGGTTGGCAACCAGCTTATAGGTGCATTACCGCCACGTACTTCACTCTATATCATCACTGTATATCTTTGTATCAGGAGTTCTTATAAGGAGTTCTGAACAACTCCCTATTTGGTGAAAAAATGATCCATCCTTGGACTGTGTCCTCGGCAGAGTCAATAGCTGTGCCAGCCAGCCGGCCAGCTGGCTGCCACAGCTGGGTCAACTGTGGGACCTTATATAGACAGGTGTGTGCCTTTCCAAATCATGTCCAGTCAACTGAATTCACCAAAGGTGGACTCCAATTAAGCTGTAGAAACATCTCAAAGATGATCAGTGGAAACAGGATGCACCTGCACTCAGTTTTGAGCTTCATGGCAAAGGCTGTGAATACTTATGTACATGTGATTTCTTAGTCTTTTATTTTTAATAAATTTGCAAAAAATCTAAAAAAAAAAAAAAAAAAACTTTTTTCATGTTGTCATTATGGGGTATTCTGTGTAGAATTTTTAGGAAAAAGTGATTTTATTCCATTTTGAATGAGACTGTAACATAACAAAATGTGGAAGACAGTGTGAAGTGCTGTGAATACTTTGTGGATGCACTCTATGCACCCGGTCTTTAGAAGTTAAAGAGGAACATCAAATAAAAAGGAGTATTGGAATATGTAACTGCAATGACACTCAAAATAAAATGAATGTGTGATACATGTAATTGTATATACAGTGGGGTAAAAAAGTACTTAGTCAGCCACCAATTGTGCAAGTTCTCCCACTTAAAAGATGAAGAGAGGTCTCCAATTTTCATCATAGGTATAACCTCACTATGAGAGCACAAAATGAGGAAAAAAAAGTCCAGAAAATCCCATTGTCCTGATTTTTAAAGAATTAAATTTGAAATTTATGGTGGAAAATATGTATTTGGTCAGTAATAAAAGTT
This sequence comes from Pholidichthys leucotaenia, assembly GCA_020510985.1. NCBI lineage: Eukaryota > Metazoa > Chordata > Actinopteri > Cichliformes > Pholidichthyidae > Pholidichthys > Pholidichthys leucotaenia. The sequence goes on from CM035843.1 coordinate 98,760,813, forward strand.
TCATCTCAGTACTTTGTTATATACCCTTTGTTGGCAATGACAGAGGCCAAAACGTTTTCTGTAAGTCTTCACAAGGTTTTCACACACTGTTGCTGGTATTTTGGCCCATTCCTCCATGCAGATCTCCTCTAGAGCAGTGATGTTTTGGGACTGTCGCTGGGCAACACGGACTTCCAACTCCCTCCAAAGATTTTCTATGGGGTTGAGATCTGGAGACTGGCTAGGCCACTCCAGGACCTTGAAATGCTTCTTACGAGGCCACTCCTTCGTTTCCCCGGGCAGTGGTGTTTGGGATCATTGTCATGCTGAAAGGACCCAGCCACGTTTCGATCTTCAATGCCCTTGCTGATGGAAGGAGGTTTTCACTCAAAATCTCACGATACACGGCCCCATTCATTCTTTCCTTTACACTGATCAGTCGTCCTGGTCCCTTTGCAGAAAACAGCCCCAAAGCATGGTGTTTCCACCCCCATGCTTCACAGTAGGTATGGTGTTCTTTGGATGCAACTCAGCATTCTTTCTCCTCCAAACACGACAAGTTGAGTTTTTTACCAAAAAGTTCTATTTTGGTTTCATCTGACCATATGAACATTCTCCCAATCTCTGCTGGATCATCACAAATGCTCTCTAGCAAACTTCAGACGGGTCCTGGACATGTACTGGCTTAAGCAGGGGGACACGTCTGGCACTGCAGGATTTGAGTCCCTGGGCAGCGTAGTGTGTACTGATGATAGCCTTTTGTACTTTGGTCCCAGCTCTCTGCAGAGCATTCACGTAGGTCCCCCGTGTGGGTTCTGGGATTTTTGCTCACGTTCTCACATACCTGCCAACTACTCTGGTTTTGCCGTAATGGTTACGGTTTTCAAGACCCCATTCCGGGTTACGGCTTTATTATTTATCTTTTGTTCTTATAAAAGACAAAAATAAAATAGAAAGGAGATGTCTTTAGGCTGCAGCATACAGTCGAAACATGTTAAGAAGGTAAAGACATCTCCTTTCTATTTTATTTTTGTCTTTTATAAGAACAAAAGATAAATAATTGAGAGAAGACAAAATGAACTTATTTGACCTATTACGGCTTTATTAATCAAAATTACGGTTTTTCACTAAAAACTCAGTCAAAAATTTTAAATCATAAAAAAACACGAAAGCAATTCCAAACACAAGATCGCTAGGAATCATATCTAAATTTAGAACATAGCAACACGTGATGGCGGCCGGGGTGGTCACACTTTTTCAGTGCTGAGACAAAGTTGCTGATTTTGCCACTAAAATAACTAACCAACAGCGAATATCGGATCAACATTTGTGACGCACAGGCTGAATTTCCACCTTGGTTGAACCAGCTTTTGAAGTAGAAATACCCCTTTATTCGCCTTTCACCGGGCTCTGTGAGTAAACTGAGTAGCGTTTCTTTTCGTGGTTCGCTGCTACGCTTTACCTGAAGCGTTTGCTAAGCTAACGCTATCGCTATAGCTAACGCCATAGCTAGTCGTAGCACCTAACACCGACACAAAGAAGTGACTCTGTCCCCGGTGATTGGGGCTCGCCGGAGGAACTAACCGAGGCAACAGTTGGACGGGAGCCGGATCAGAGTTCAAGTACAGCTGTGGTAGGAGACGGGGACCAGTGGAGAACCACTGGGGCCCCAGCCGGATAAGAGCCGGAATCGGAGCCCAGTTACAGCGGCGGAGCTCGGCAGAGTTGCAAAGGAATTAGGTCAGCATTGTATACGTTTTCATCATGGAATCTGCCGGAGAAAAATCACAAATGAGCGTGAAACCCAAATGAAAATTACAGTCTTTTCATGAGGAATACTCCAAAGCATTTCCAGGAATTATTATTCACCTCAAGAAAGGGTGAAAAATTTCACATTTGCTGAGGGGAAAGGTCAAGAGAAATGTCATTTATCAACATTTGTTAAATGCTGATTATGTACTAGAGACTATTACCATAGTTTGTCCTTGATCTTTTCCATCAGCATATCTGCATTGACAATTTAAGGAAAATAGAAACATGATTGTTGAAGAAATATGAGGTTGTTAGCCACATTTTAACCTTGATTTAATGCTAATATTTGTTTGGCGTCGGGCTTCACCCCCCTGAAACCCCCCCGCCAGGACTTTGTCCTGGACCTACCGGGGCCTGCGGCCCCTGGACCCCAGCTAGCTACTAGGCTTTTCAGGTTTTAAAAGTTGGCAGGTATGTTCTCATGATCATTTTGACCCCACGGGGTGAGATCTTGCGTGGAGCTCCAGATCGAGGGAGATTATCAGTGGTCTTATGTAGTCTTCCATTTCCTAATAATTGCTCCCACAGTTGATTTCTTCACACCAAGCTGCTTACCTATTGCAGATTCAGTCTTCCCAGCCTGCTGCAGGTCTACAATTTTATTTCTGGTGTCCTTTGACAGCTCTTTGGTCTTGACCATAGTGGAGTTTGGAGTCTGACTGTTTGAGGTTGTGGACAGGTGTCTTTTATACTGATAATGAGTTCAAACAGGTGCCATTAATACAGGTAATGAGTGGAGGACAGAGGAGCCTCTTAAAGAAGTTGTTACAGGTCTGTGAGAGCCAGAAATCTTGCTTGTTTGTAGGTGACCAAATACTTATTTTTCCACCATAATTTGCAAATAAATTCTTTAAAAATCAGACAATGTGATTTTCTGGATTTTTTTTCCCTCATTTTGTCTCTCATAGTTGAGGTATACCTATGATGAAAATTGGGGACCTCATCTTTTAAGTGGGTGAACTTGCACAATTGGTGGCTGACTAAATACTTTTTTACCCCACTGTAATTGAGTCCATAAAAGATCAGGGGTTCAAAGCCATCTCGGAACCAAGCCGGTGGTCTTGATTGTCATGTCAAATGCCATGTGGCAGAAGGGTGCGAGTGATGGTTGGGCGAGGTTTGGTTCGATGGAGGGGCCTGTTCTTTTAGAGCTGGAGCGTTGTGAGGCATGAGGTTGTGAAGGGCCCGGGGACTTTGTTCTTGGCCACTGATTTCTCTGGTGACAGCGGAGCAACTGGCGGTGGCGTTTCCTGGGCTACAGTAGGGGGCTCTGGTGACTGAGCTGAGCCGGCCTGCATGGAAAGCGGGATGGGTACAGTTGACTTGAACTCGGTTGATGGGGTAGCAGAGATGTCAGTCAATACTCTGCCAGCTGCCCTGGTAGGAGGGTTAGGTTTTTGGTCTGAGATGAATAAAGGCAATGTTGGGTAGGGCGATAGGCCAGTTGCCATCAGGAGAGGTGCTTGTTTGATAACTGGGATGTATTTTTGCAGGAACTTCCAGTTACATAAAGTGACTCTGCCGGAGCCATCAATCCTCATGATGTATTGATTGAACTGCCTTACTTCTATAACGATTCCAGTCTTGTCTCATTCTGTGGGGTTGGGACCAGTTTGATTCTTGATTCTGACGCAGTCTCCGATGACCAGCGGGAGGGAGAGGACGAGAATGTTCGGAGAGACACTCAGAGGTATGCATGTGTCGGTTATGTAAGACTTCTTCTCTAGAAGTCAGTGTCTCATGCCATGTGCTGTGTGGTTGGTGTTTTCCAGGATGAATTGGTATGAAGTTGCAGATTGGGCGTCCAAAAACACACATGGCAGGGGAGAGAAGGGTGTCACGGTCAGGTGTGTTACAATACTGAAGTATTGCACGCTGAAAGGCATTGATGTCGAGTGAGCCCTCAGCGTCAGTGAGGAGGCGTTTTACGGTCTTAACACCCACTTCTGCATGGCAATTGCTATGAGGAAGATGAAGTGCAATGATACATACCTCATTCGCCTAGGAAATTGCGGGTGGCTCTCGCTGTAAATTCAGGCCCCACCGTCTGATGTCAGTTCATCGCTGATGCCGTAGGTCACAAAAATACAGAGTAGAGCAGCGATTAGTCCCTTGGCACCGTTAGCGGCCTGTTTGACAGTCGGCCAGTTACTGTACCTATCCACCACGACCAACTCATTCTGGCCACGATAAGTGAAGTAGTCTGTGGCAATGGACTGGAACGGATACTTAGCTGAGCAGGAGGAGTGGGTGGTGAGCTTGGTTGTGAAGGTGCCATGCAATTGCAGGATGAACAGTGGGCCCGTATCTCAGTGATGGCGGGAGTCATGCCAGGCCAGAAGAATGAGGACTCTGCTCGTTAGCATATCATGGTGATGCTTTGGTGGGCTGAATGTAGTGTCTGGAGTACCTGGTCACGGAGTGATGGGCGGATGTTGATACGGTCCTTGTAGAGGCATACCCCATCAAATTCAGTTAGATTCTCTTGAAATTGGTGATATGGGCGAAGGTCATAGGGCAGTTCACTGGGGAGGTAAGGGAAGCCCTGCTGAATTACCTCAGCTAATCTGCACATGGTTGGGTCACTAGATGTGGCAACGCGGACATTATCCCATGTGACTGATTTGATTACCTCTGTAGGGGGGGGGGGAGGCTGACTGACTGCAGACTTGGGCGGTATCCAAGACATGGGTGCAGATGGCAACGAGGATGTCATGTGGCAGTTAAGGCGGCTGGCAAGAGTTGCTAAGTGTACTAACAGGTTCAACATCATCAGGGAGATGAAGCTGTGTTGGCCTCTTCAATGGGGTGTCAGGATACTCCATCGGCCACAGGATGGCGTACTTCCGGGATGTGGACCATGCGGAAAAAATACCGAAGTGACTTCTCCTTAAGATTGCGGAGTCTTGGGTTTGGTATGTCATCAAGTGATCGGTGGCCAAACACCTTCAGGAGGGGTTTGTGGTCCACTGCAATAAGGTTGGAACAGCAGAGAATGAAGTGACGTGCCTTGTCTAGTGTATCTACTACTGCGAGTGCTTCCCCCTCCACTGGGGCATAGCGAAACTCGGCGCTTGAGGAAAAAGCGACTTCCGATGAGGGTGATCTTCCAGCCAGTCCTGCAGCAGAAGAGTTTGGTGGATGAGAAGGTACAGTGCTTTTGGAAAAGCCAAAACCCAATGCCATCTTTGCTCCAGTCCGTTGCAAGGCAGGTTGGTTTGTTCTTGTCAAAGATTTCCACTCCTTTGTGGATTTCACTGAAGATGATGGATTGATTCCTCAAATAGGTGGTTGAGCTGGTCCGTCCACTGGAAGGGAGTGCTGGGTTTGAGGAGTATGCGGAAGGGCTTCATGCACTCGGTGGATGTGAAGGCGTACAATACTTGATTGATGAGGCCAAACCAACTGTGAATGTCTGTAATGTTGCGAGGGGGTGGGGAAGTTTTGGATCACCTCAAGGTATTGAAAGCAGGGGCACACGGTGGTTGGGGTGACCTTGAAGCCGGCAAATTCTACTGCTGTCTTGGCGAATGAGAATTTGACGGGGTTGAGAGAGTGATGGCTGTTGTTGCCACACGTGTCAAGCCATTCAGCTGCCTGGAAGAATTCTTCTTCAATAGTGTTGAACCACATCAGGGTATCGTCCAACACACTTGGTCTTCTGTGGGATGTCGGAGATGATTTCGTCAAATCGGTGATGTCACCCATCCCCTGAAGCGATGTAGCCTTGGGGGGGGGGGGCAACACGGTAACATAGCGGCCCCAAGGCGTGATAAACATAGTGATGTGGCGATTGTCTTTGTGTAGGGCAATGCTGTGGTACCAGTTCCATCCATCAAAGACTGTTTTAAGAGTGTGTGGTGGGATTGTACGCGTTTGATGGAAGACTGACTGTGTGTGATGGTTCTCTCGGATGGCATGGTGATTTAGGGGTTGGATGTCAACTGTCCGCCTGGGTTTGCCAGATTTCTTGGGCCAGATCACCATCCTGTGATACCATGTGACTGAGGTGCCGACTGGGACTGGTTCAGTGACCTCAGTTGTACATCTTGTCAAGACCTGCCTTCATCTCCTCTTGCCAGTGCACAGGACAGGAATGGGAGTATGGGAAGCAACAGGTTGAGCATGAGGGTCCACCATGAGTCATAGTGGGGGGGACCAGCCATCATTGGTAATGGTTGGTGCTTACATACGTTCAGCTTGCTTGACTGGTAGTGTTCAAGCAGCCAGGTCCCCAGTTTCTCGCGGTTTTCCTCTATGGCCGGAAATGGAAGAGATGTGGGTCGAGTGGGTGGTCGCTGGCGTCGAGGGTATTCGCAAGTGGATATGATACAGGATTGCAATGCCGGAATTTGTAGGGCCTGCCGGGCCTCACCGATGGTGGGGAAGCTGCTGAAGATCATGCCAAAGGTGACATGCTTGCTTTGACAGAGAGAACCTATCGGATGAGTCGGTGAATGCACTATTTTGGCAGGTTTCCAGATGTCTTCCCAGAGGGGGATGTACTGGAAATGCGTAAGACCAGGGCACCTGCTATATCAATGCTGATTGTTTGCAGTAGTCATTTTCATGTTGGCTGGGATGAAGTGTTTTTTCTCCAGCCCCATTTTGGACAAGAGCTTTGTACCGGCCAGGCAAGACTGGCAGCTAGTGTCAGCCATAGCAGGGGAGGAAACCTGATGGGGTTGGGAGCCATGTAATGGAGTAGAGAGGCTCAAGGCGCAGGCGCACAGCTGATTTTGCTGTGACAAAGATGTTGATGAAGGGTTGAGGGTCAGATGCTCGCCGTTCCCATGCCTTGCAAAACTTGTTGTATACTGTATGTGGTGCTCTAGTTTGATGGTATGGACGTCTTGTGGGTGAGGGCGTCAGAGGACCAAGCATAGGGTGTTGTAGATAGCGGTGGCATCATCTGCAAGCGCTTGTGCTATGGTTGCTGTTGATGTCTGCTTTCGTAGTGTCTGTGGCAGTACACTTTCTTGATGGTGGAGCATGGAGCCAGTCTGGCATTTGAGCGCATGTGTTGATTGTAATGCAGTGCACTTCTTGACATTCGTTACCTGTTAGTTGAATCCATGGCCTTGTATCATCCCGGCCATGGCACATCGGACCTACCTCTTTACCTCTTTGAGAACCTGAGAGTTTGTGTGGGAGTTTACACAACCAGTCCACATGTGTTTTGTGGACTTGGAGAAAGCATTCGACCGCATCCCTCGTGGTCTCTTGTGGGGGGTGCTGGGGGAGTATGGGGTATCGGGCTTGTTGTTACGAGCTATTCGGTCTCTGTACGACCGTTGTGAGAGTTTGGTTCGTATTGCCAACACTCGGTCGGAGTCATTCCCAGTGAGAGTTGGACTCTGCCAGGGCTGCCCTTTGTCACCGATCCTGTTCATAATTTTTATGGACAGGATTTCTAGGCGCAGCCAGGGAATAGAGGGTGTCATGCTTGGTGACCACAGGATCTCATCTCAGTTGTTTGCAGATGATGTTGTCCTGTTGGCTTCATCCAGCAATGACCTACAGCTCTTGCTGGGACGGTTTGTCGCTGAGTGTGAAGCGGCTAGAATGAGAATCAGCACCTCCAAGTCCGAGTCCATGGTCCTCAGCCGGAAAAAGGTGGATTAACCTCTCTGGGTTGGGGACAAGCTCCTGCCCCACGTGGAGGAGTTTAAGTATCTTGGGGTCTTATTCACAAGTGAGGGGAGAATAGAGTGAGAGATTGACAGACAGATTGGAGCAGCATCTGTAGTGATGTGGACGTTGTACCAGTCTGTTGTGGTGAAGAGGGAGCTGAGCAAAGCAAAGCTGTCGATTTACCAGTCAGTCTACGTTCCTACTCTCACCTATGGTCACGAGCTTTGGGTAATGACCGAAAGAACAAGATCACGGATACAAGCGGCTGAAATGAGCTTTCTTCGTAGGGATGCTGGACTCACCCGGGTGAAGAGCTCAGTCATCCGGGAGAGGCTCAGAGTAGAACCACTGCTCCTCCATATCGAAAGGAGCCAGGCCTCCTGAATGCCTCCCTCTTGAAGTGTTCCTGGCACGTCCCACTGGAAGGAGACCCTGGGGCAGATCCAGGACACACTGGAGAGACTACGTCTCCCAGCTGGCCTGGGAACGTCTTGGTATCTTCTCTGATGAGCTGGAGCAGGTGGCTGGGGAGAGGGAAGTCTGAGCTTCTCTGCTTGAGCTGCTGCTGCTGCGACCTGGACCCCCAGAAAAGTGGTAGAAAATGGTTGGATGGATGGTTAAATGGATGGTTGAGCCAAAGCTTGTTCTCCTGTGCTACTGCCTTTTCGGAAACCAGCCTGATCTACACAAAGGATCTCTTCTACTGCTGGGGATAGGCTTTTTAATATAAGGCATTCCAAGATTTTAAAAGGGACACAGAGTAGTGTTGTAAATATCAAAATTGGACAGTTAGCAGAATCTTTTCAGTTAACCAATGAATAATCACAGAAGAAATGCTATTTCTCAACTTATCTTTTATTGAAGCACGCAGAGTCAGAAAACATAGCTGTGGGTTCCTCTCAGTACGATCTGGCAGAAGAACCCCAAACAATGATTTCAAGGGTACATATATTCTTCTGGCCACTGGGCGTTCCCAGTAACCTCCTATAAAGCTTAGTCTCTGTCAGAACTGGTTTTGACCAGGTTTCAACGTCGTCTTCACCCAGCAGATATTTCACTTCTTAAGTCGTTGGCTCCACATCCTGTTGCTGTCTTCGTCTGTGTTTCTTCACTTCCTGCGCAACCCCCATGACCCAAAAATATTTCCATGTACAGTATGTAAGAAGAAGCAGATACTTCGTTGCACAGCCGTTTTGGGTGTATGTATGTGACTGATAATCCAGTTATGTAGGCGTGTAAGCTGCATGACTTGTTTTCCACTTGCAAGCACATTGTGCATTATCCTATCTAACTATACCTCACTTATACATACTATCACAGTAGAGAGATTGGGCGGTAGCTTGCTGGCAGTTTATGATCTTTACCAGGTTTTGGTATGGCAATTACTTTTGCCATCCACCATTTCTGTGTGATTGTGTTGGTCTGCACTATAGGGCTGAAACGATTAGTCGACGTTGTCGATAACATCGATCATAAAAATTTGTCGACGCAGATTTTTATTGTTGGCAAATAGTTTAATTTTAAAGTTTATATGCATGCCGCAGGAATGTTCAGTTTAACTGTTCCAGCGAAGATGAAGAGGATTGCATCATGGCGACATGGAGAGAAAATCATGGAGAAGGCCAAAAGTTTTCAAAGTATGGGAGGATTTTACCAAAAATTAATAAATGAAACAAGTTAAATGTAGACTGTAAAGCAGTTTGTCATATCACAGCTGCACTACAGTGATGCATCCATTCCCACCTCCTCTCCGTTCCTCTGTCTTGGGCCACCTTTCAGTGGACTGCACCTTTAAGGTTAGCAGGTAACGTTAGCACTTCTTATTTTCAATGAGCGACTCTCTCAGCTTTAAAAAAACTGACCACACTATTAGTACATCCTCTTTAAATAGTTCAGTTCAATTCAACTTTATTTATATAGCGCCATTCCACAACAAGTCATCTCATAGCACTTTCAACTGTAGGGGGGACCCCCACAGTTGCAGAAAGACCCCAGCAATCAGGCGATCCCCTGTGAGCAAGCACTTGGCGACGGTGGAGAGGAAAAACTCCCTTTTAACAGGAAGAAACCTCCAGCAGAACCAGGCTCAGGGAGGGGCAGTCATCTGCTGCGACTGGCTGGAGGGTGAGGGGAAAGATAAGATGAAAAGAACAGACATGTAGAGAGCAAACAGCACGATGGGGACTCAGTCTATGGGAGAGAACAAACAGATGTTAATGACCAGCAAAAAAAAAATATTTCATTGAGAGTGAAGAAAGGAGTGAGGCCCAGTGCATTATTGGAGGTCCCCCGGCTGTCTAAACCAATTAGCAGCATAACTAAGGGAGGGTTCAGAAACACATGATCCCTCCCTAATTGTAGGCTATATCAAAAAGGAAGGTTTTAACCCTATTCTCTATTTTTAAGTTAGCAATTAACTCCTCATTTACCTCATCGATGTGAAAAGAATCTGTTGGAAGTATTGAATTTGTGTTGTTGAGCACATTTGGCGGCACAAAGTTTTTTGTTAAGTCTTCCACAGAGCCCACAAAATATGAATTAAATTCATTTGCCAATGTAGCCTTGTCACTGATGGTCTTGCCATTGATTCTAAGTTCCTTTACCCCCTTCTGAACATTTTTTTTTTATTAGTTAAGTTATTTAAATGCCTCCATAGGGAACTGTTGTTACCCTTTGCATGATCTATCAGTTTATTGTAATAAGATACTTTTGATTTTTGCAGCTCTTGTACCACTTTATTTCTTAAACTTTTGTACACAAGGTGATCATTTTGCAGTTTAGAGGTTAATGATGTTTTCAATGCAGAGTCTCGCCTCTTCATAAGTTTTCTTATTTCATTATTTAACCATGGTAGGTTAATCTTCTGTTGTCTACTTTTAATTTGCTTTGTAAATTTTTCTATGGACTTAGTAATTGTTGCAGTTATAAAATTACAACAATCATCTACTTCATATATAGACATGAGCTGCTCCCAATTTTGATTCTCTAAGTAATGTTCAAACTCCTCATTTTTTGATTTGGGAATAATAAAATTTGATTTGTCAATATCGACTCCTCCAAAATACTGTAGTCGCTTTTTAGTGAGTTTTCTGACAGCAAGAACCATGTTATGATCTGAGAGACCAGTTACAAGATTATAGGTTCTGGTTTATTAGCGAATACCATGTCAATAAGTGTTCTCGATTGTTTGGTTATCCTGGTGGGTCCTTTGATCATTTGTTTGTAATTAAATTTAGTCATGAGGCTTTTCAGTTTCTGTTTTTCCTTATTATCAGACCAGTTGATATTGAAATCACCATAAAATATGGTTTCTCTGCTCCTCTCAAGTTGTTTAACCAGATCACTTAATTCATTATAAAAAGAAGAATTGTGTGAGGGTGGGTTGTACAATACTGCGATGTTGAAATTCATTACCGGTGAGAGGCATACATTAACAGCTAAACATTCAAGTGAAGTATTCAAATCAACCAATTGACATTTAAATTTCTCTTTGATGTAAATTAAAACACCCCCTCCCCTCCCTGGCTGCCTGTCTTTTCTAAAACACTGATAGCCCACAATATCGATCATATTGGTGTCAATGTTACTGTGTAGCCAGCTTTCTGAGAGACAAAGATAGTCCAGATTTGAGTCAGACAGCAACACCGAAATCTCATCTCTTTTGGGGATTATGCTTCATATGTTTAGATGTCCGCCGAGGATCCCCTTTGGTTTAGCCTTTGCATCCCAAAGAACTCGTGCATGATTAACAGTTTGGAAAAATAGATGTTGTTTTTGCTTTTGAACAGCACGGTTTTCGGATCTCGCCTCATTTGCAATTTGTTTAACCGCTCCTGTTTCCAAAAGTTTGGACGTAGCGCAGCTGTTTACAGCAGGATCAGATATGTGAGTCTGTTCAGTGCAATTCGACTCACCCGACTCGCTATGAAGGGCCGTAGATAGAAACAACTAATCCGCCAGCTCAGATGTTTGTGCTAACCCAGTGGTCTGCTGTTTAATAGTGGCAGGTCCAGGGTTAAGGTGAATATCCCCTGCCAGAAGTAGCAGTGCTAACAGTACTTTAACTGTATAGCCTCTCATGTTTGCCTTGTTTTGGGAGCTTTTTCTCAGGGCTTTTGCAGACCAGATAGCGTACAGGGTGAAATGTCCATGTCCATATCCATATAAATAAAACTTTTTAGCTTCACCTTTAGTTGAGTTGGCCGGAAAACCCTTCTTGTTGCAGTTACAGAGACACAAAGACAGTAATAAGAATAAGTATATAGGCAGAAAGTGTCCCATCAGACCACTCCTCACTCCGGTGGCAGCCATCTTTTTTGAAGTCATACACTCTCATAGAAACCATACATTCCCAAAGTGCCCAAGATAAGAGACTACCCCACAATAAATATTATATATAGCATGAATACCCTGAAAAAGCACATAAGGGAAAGAAGCAACACAATTCTTTCAACCAGAGTCACTTCCTGCGCTACAAGAGGAAAATCTGAGCGTCCTCAATCGAGCGTGATGCATTCACTGACTGTCCGGCCAGGAACTCCCGCTAACATCCTCCTTAGCCTGGAAGTTAAGCACCGAACTGTCCGGGCTCGTCCAAGGCCCTCTTGTACGCCTCAAGGAGGGAATGCTCCGTGCCCGAGTAGAGGTGGCAGGCAGGTGACAAGTGGAGAGAAGAGGAGCGGCTCTTTGGTTTCTGTTGTCCAGGGGAAACCTACAGCATACAATGCAGCACAACTTAGCCTCCCGTGAACGCACCGTGGCTAACAAACATTCACCACACACACAGACAGTGAGCACGTTCCTTTACTTATCTGTTTTATCGCCTCTCATCCAGCACTACGGCGTTGCTGCCAGCTGGTCACTCTCCCGGCGTCATTCGGTCCCGTGCGCTGCCGCTGTAAATTCCCACACCGTCCTCTCTCTCCCACACCGGCCCTCGTGGTTCTCTGTCTTTTGTTCTCCCTGAAGGGTGAGGGGCTCGATTGCTTCACCAGCTACTTCTGGCAATTTCTCCTTTTTTTTGGCACGAACAAGTTTATTCTCCAGTGGTAGTAACAAAAAAAGCTCAAAAACGCCAGCTCTAAATTGTGTTTAACTGCGTTTTAAACAGAAACGAAACTGGGAGCTTCAACTTGTGCGTCCTCACCCTACAGGAACCGGAAGTGTGCTTGGATCTTTTAACTGGATCCAGGATCCCTTTTATATTATATGAGATTATTTTGGTTGCACCCTGTTTCTCCATTGTATTGTCTTATTTAGTATAATAGTATAGTGGCCCTCTTTTATGCTACTCAAAAACTGAAAGAACATTAAGAACATAAAAAACATTAAGAACATAGTATATAAAACTTTAAAACAAAAAACTGTCAAAAGATCTTCCTGAACTGAGGTCTTTTTAGTGACCTTAGAAGAACCTTGATGGTGTGTTGGCTCTGAGGGAAATTCCTCAAACTTTGTTACATGTTGAGGGCCCTCTCTTACCCCTGTAAGTTGTCCCATGTTTTTAACGTGATTTTCAGATCCCAATCCGAACTTGTAATGATTTTTTTTTTTTAATGCCTATACCCTATGAAATTGTGCGCAACCTCCCACCACCATCACAGTAAACAATCACGTTAATACAGTATTTGTTAGTGTGGAGAGTTCATGTGGTTCATTGTCACATTTCTATTTTAACAAGTTTTTTTTTTTTATAAAGACTTATTTGTTTCTAATATTATGACTGTTCCATGAAATGTTTTACCACTTCATATTTACTGATTCTGCATCTCCTTTAATGTCTGTTACCTTGTGGGAGGAGGGTTGGATGTGCAGATTGACTTAAAATATCATTATTCCCTCCTGAAAGCGTCCAGTTTTTCCTTATAGCCCTGGCGCTGGGTTTCCCGCTGCTGGCCCGTGGATTTTGAGGGTCTCTGTGTGCACCACGTTTGAGCCTTGATTCTTTCATTCGGGTCTGCTGCGGGTTTATACACCGTTACCGGGAGCCCTCTTCTCGCCATATCCCTGGTTGCTTCTTCCGCCAAGTCAAGAAGAAGGATTTTAAACTTAATTCTAAACTCTATGGGAAGCCAATGAAGGGAGGCCAGAACCAGAGAGATATGATATCTCTTTCTAGTACCTGTTAAAACTCTTGCTGCAAAATTTTGGATCAGCTGAAGACTTTTTAAAGATGTTTTAGGTGATTTTAGGTGTTTTACGTGATAATAAAGAATTACAATAATCTAATCTTAAGCTAACAAAAGCGTGGATCACTTTCTCAGCATCACTCTGAGACAAGATGCTCCTAATCTTGGCAATATTACACAAATGATAGAAGGCAGTCTTAGACACAAATTTAATATGTGAATTGAAGGACAGATCTTGATCAAAAATAATTCCAGGGTTCCTCACAGAGCTATTAAGAGAAAGAGTAACCACATCCAAAGTGAAAGTTTGATTTGGAAAGGTATTTCTAAGGTTTTTTGGACCAACAAGAATGACTTCAGTCTTATCAGGATTTAATAGCAGGGAATTACAAGTCATCCAAGCTTTGATTTCCTTAAGACAGGCTTCTAACTTGGCTAATTGATTACTATCATCTGGCTTCATTGACAGGTATAATCGTGTATCATCTGCATAACAATGAAAATGTATAAAGTGCTTTCTAATAATGTTGCCTAACGGAAGCATATATAAACTAAAAAGAGTAGGGCCTAGCACAGATCCCGATCAGATAAATAAGATCTAAACCACTGCAACGAAGTTCCATTAAGTCCAACATAGTGTTCTAATCTATCAAGTAGAATATTGTGATCGATAGTATCAAAAGCTGCACTAAGGTCTAAAAGGACAAGTACAGAAACCAGTCCATTATCAGATGCGATAAGGAGGTCGTTAGTGACCTTCGCTAAGGCTGTTTCAGTACTATGATGGATTCTAAACCAAGATTGAAACTCTTCAAATAAACCATTTCCCTGCAGGTGGTCAAATAATTGCGTAGCAACAACTCTTTCTAAGATTTTTGAAATGAAAGGGAGATTAGAGATTGGTCTATAGTTAGCTAAAGCTCCTGGATCTAGCGTTGACTTTTTGAGTAAGGGTTTAATTACAGCCATTTTAAAAGCCTGCGGTACATGGCCTAAAGTTAATGAAGAATTGATTATATGAAGAATAAAGCTACCAATAAGTGGGAAGACTTCTTTAAATAACCTGGTAGGAATAGGGTCTAAAAGACAAGTTGAAGGTTTGGATGAGGAAACTATTTTGTCTAACTCACAAAGGTCAATTGGAGTAAACTCATCAAGACAGACATCAATTGAAGGAGTTGTAGTAGTTACTGTATTTAAGTTAACTGTGGGAAGAATCTGATTGATTTTATCTCTGATGGATGACATTTTATTATTGAAAAAGTTCATTAAGTCCTTGTAGTTGTCCTGTAGTGCTCTGTTAGGATAATAGGGTAGTATCAGATCTTTTAAATAAAAAGGGGCCTGATTGTTTAGAGCTTTGAAAGTGAGAAGAAGGATTTTAAACTTAATTCTAAACTCTATGGGAAGCCAATGAAGGGAGGCCAGAACCGGAGAGATACAGTATGATCTCTCTTTCTAGTACCTGTTAAAACTCTTTCTACAGCATTTTGGATCAACTGAAGACATTTTAGGACAACTTGATAATAAAGAGTTACAGTAATCTAATCTAGAGCTAACAAAAGCGTGGATCAGTTTCTCAACATCTCTCTGAGACAAGATGCTCCTGATCTTTGCAATATTACACAAATGATAGAAGGCAGTCTTAGAAACGAATTTAATATGTGAATTGAAAAACAGATCTTGATCAAAAATAACTCCACGGTTCCTCACAGAGCTATTAAGAGAGAGTAACCGCATCCAAACTAAAAGTTAGATAGATAGATAGATAGATAGATAGATAGATTAATTTGGAAAGGTATTTCTAAGGTTTTTTTGGACCAACAAGAATGACTTCAGTCTTATCTGAATTTAATAGCAAGAAATTACAAGTCATCCAAGCTTTGATTTCCTTAAGACAGGCTTCTAACTTGGCTAATTGATTACTATCATCTGGCTTCATTGACAGGTATAATTGTGTATCATCTGCATAACAATGAAAATGTATAAAGTGCTTTCTAATAATGTTGCCTAACGGAAGCATATATAAACTAAAAAGAGTAGGGCCTAGCACAGATCCCTGTGGAACTCCATGACTAAGCTTTGAGTTGAAAGAAGACTCATTATTGACATGAACAAACTGGAACCTATCAGATAAATAAGATCTAAATCACGACAACGAAGTTCCATTAAGTCCAACATAGTGTTCTAATCTATCAAGTAGAATATTATGATCGATAGTATCAAAAGCTGCACTAAGGTCTAAAAGGGCAAGTACAGAAATAAGTCCACTATCAGATGCGATAAGGAGGTCATTAATGCCCTTCACTAAGGCTGTCTCAGTACTATGATGGATTCTAATCCCAGATTGAAACTGTTCAAATAAACCATTTCCCTACAAGTGGTCAAATAGTTGCGTAGTAGCAACTCTTTCTAAGATTTTTGAAATGAAAGGGAGATTAGAGATTGGTCTATAGTTAGCTAAAACTCCTGGATCCAGCGTTGGCTTTTTGAGTAAGGGTTTAATTACAGCAGTTTTAAAAGCCTGCGGTACATGGCCTAAAGTTAATGAAGAATTGATTATTTGAAGAATAAAGCTACCAATAAATGGGAAGACTTCTTTAAATAGCCTGGTAGGAATAGGGTCTAAAAGACAAGTTGAAGGCTTGGATGAGGAAATTATTTTGTCTAACTCTAAAAGGTCAATTGGAGTAAACTCTTCCAAACAGATATCAGTTGAAGGAGTTGTAGTAGTTACTGTATTTAAGTTAACGGTGGGAAGAATTTGACTGATTTTATCTCTGATAGATGAGATTTTATTATTGAAAAAGTTCATAAAGTCCTGACTAGTATGCTCTAAGGGAATGCTAGGAGTGACAGTGTCTTGACTCTTTGTCACCCTGGCTACAGTGCTGAAAAGAAACCTAGGATTATTCTTGTTCTCTTCTATTAATGCAGAATAATAACTCGTTTTAGCTTTTCTCAGAGATTTTTTTTTATAAATTAAAAGATGATTTTTCCAAGCTAAATAGATTTCATCTAAATTAGTGGAGCACCATTTTCTTTCTAATTGACGAGTCTTCTGTTTTAAGCTATGAGTTTCTGTGTTGAACCAAGGAGTTAGAAATCTCTGATTAGACTTTTCTTTTTTAAGGAGCACCAAGTCCTAGAGTCTGATGCAGAGAAGCTGAACATACTCCTATCGCACCATGCTATCAATTACAGAAGGAGCAAGCTGTCTATAGCCTTATTTCCGTGTGTTGACACATGGCATAGAGAAAACAATCTGCATAAATTTGGTTAACAACATCATCTGAGAGGCATCCTACTGTAGTACTATTTTTTCTTTAGGAGCCACATAGTCAGAAATAGTAAAATCAAAGGTTAACAGACAATGGTCTGACAGTACAGGGCTTTTGAGGAGACACTACCAGATTTTCTATTTCTATGCCGTACGTCAGAACAAGGTCCAACATATGTTGGAGATAATGGGTTGAATTTCCTACTTTCTAAGTAAACCCCATCGAGTCTAATATTGAATTAAATGCCATGTTAAGGCAATCACTATCTACATCTACATGTATATTTAAGTCCCCTACTATAATTATTCTATCTGATTTGAGCACTAAATCAGCTAAGAATTCGGCAAATTCGGATAAAAACTCTGAGTAGGTTGATGGAGGACGATAAACTATGGCAAATAAAATTGGCTTTAGCCTAAAATTGCTAAAGTGCCCAATACTGAGGACCAGGCCCTCAAAGGAATGATAACGTGTTTTTTGCTTTACATTAAGTAGTAGTTTGGAATGGTAAATTGTTGCTACTCCTCCTCCACAACCAGAACTTCTGGGATTTTGACAGTTTAAATAACCAGAGGGAGTTGATTCATTTAAACTAACATAATCCTCTTGCCCTAACCAAGTCTCTGTAAGGGATATTAAATCAATCTGATGATCAATTAACAGATCATGGACTAACAGAGACTTGGGAGTTAGAGACCTAATATTTTTTTTCCACAATATCTTTATTGAACCTTTTTTTTTTTTTTTTAACTAACATGACACAAACAATCAAACACTAACACTAAAGTACTACAAAAAAAATGCACTAAAAACACCCACAACCACCAACAAAATCAAGTCTTCAACAATGCTCCTCTGTTTAGTCTAGACAATCCATTACATAAGTATACATATTATGTTCACCAGTTTGGAATTTACAAGGTCCACACACATCATTCACCTTCTTCTTCAAGAGTTGTGTTTAAATTTTTTACATAATCAATAAAAGGTCTCCATATATTCTCAAACACAATTTCCTTTGATTTCAGTATGTACAGTGGGGCAAAAAAGTATTTAGTCAGCCACCAATTGTGCAAGTTCTCCCACTTAAAAGATGAGAGAGGTCTCCAATTTTCATCATAGGTATACCTCCACTATGAGCGACAAAATGAGAAAAAAAAATCCCAAGGAAAATCCACATTGAAGGATTTTTAATGAATTAATTGGTAAATTCCTTGGTAAAATAAGTATTTGGTCACCTACAAACAAGCAAGATTTCTGGCTCTCACAGACCTGTAACTTCTTCTTTAAGAGGCTCCTTTGTCCTCCACTCGTTACCTGTATTAATGGCACCTGTTTGAACTCGTTATCAGTATAAAAGACACCCTGTCCACAACCTCAAACAGTCAGACTCCAAAACTCCACTATGGCCAAGACCAAAGAGCTGTCAAAGGACACCAGAAACAAAATTGTAGACCTGCACCAGGCTGGGAAGACTGAATCTGCAATAGGTAAGCAGCTTGGTGTGAAGAAATCAACTGTGGGAGCAATTATTAGAAAATGGAAGACATACAAGACCACTGATAATCTCCCTCGATCTGGGGGCTCCACGCAAGATCTCACCCCCGTGAGGTCAAAATGATCACGAGAACGGTGAGCAAAAATCCCAGAACCACACGGGGGGACCTAGTGAATGACCTGCAGAGAGCTGGGACCAAAGTAACAAAGGCTACATCAGTAACACACTATGCCCCCAGGGACTCAAATCCTGCAGTGCCAGACGTGTCCCCCTGCTTAAGCCAGTACATGTCCAGGCCCATCTGAAGTTTGCTAGAGAGCATTTGGATGATCCAGAAGAGAATTGGGAGAATGTCATATGGTCAGATGAAACCAAAATAGAACTTTTTGGTAAAAACTCAACTTGTCGTGTTTGGAGGAGAAAGAACATCATACCTACTGTGAAGCATGGGGGTGGAAACATCATACTCTGGGACTGTTTTTCTGCAAAGGGACCAGGACGACTGATCCGTGTAAAGGAAAGAATTAATGGGGCCATGTATCTTGAGATTTTGAGTGAAAACCTCCTTCCATCAGCAAGGGCATTGAAGATGAAACGTGGCTGGATCTTTCAGCATGACAATGATCCCAAACACACCGCCCGGGCAACGAAGGAGTGGCTGCGTAAGAAGCATTTCAAGGTCCTGGAGTGGCCTAGCCAGTCTCCAGATCTCAACCCCATAGAAAATCTTTGGAGGGAGTTGAAAGTCCGTGTTGCCCAGCGACAGCCCCAAAACATCACTGCTCTAGAGGAGATCTGCATGGAGGAATCTGCCAAAATACTAGCAACAGTGTGTGAAAACCTTGTGAAGACTTACAGAAAACGTTTGACCTCTGTCATTGCCAACAAAGGGTATATAACAAAGTATTGAGATGAACTTTTGTTATTGGCCAAATACTTATTTTACCGAGGAATTTACCAATTAATTCATTAAAATCCTTCAATGTGATTTTCTGGATTTTTTTTCCCTCATTTTGTCTCTCATAGTTGAGGTATACCTATGATGAAAATTGGAGACCTCTCTCATCTTTTAAGTGGGAGAACTTGCACAATTGGTGCCTGACTAAATACTTTTTTTTCCCCCACTGTATGTTATTCTTTCTAATGGAAGGTTTGTTAACATCTGTCTTAACCACTGAGTCACATCTGGTCTATGAGTCTTTTTCCACAGTAGTGCAATACATTTTTTGGCATTAAGCAAACTGAGGTCTATGAATGTTCTTTCACTTTTATTAAAGTTATGCTTTTCTGGGTACAGACCCAACAAAAACAGTTTAGGATTCAATATGATTTGTTTTGAGATTATTTTTTCAATTGTTACCCTCACCTCTTCCCAAAACATTCTAATTATTCTACATTCCCATACACAATGAAATAGGGTTCCTTTACTTTCCATGCATTTTGTGCACGTATCTGGTATGTTTTTGTTATATCTATTTAACTCCTCCGGTGTAACATACATCCGCATTAACCATTTAAACTGTATCAATTTAAGACGTACATTTATTGATTTGGTTTTGAGCTTCTGTACAAGCCAATTCCCATTGTTCCTCTGAAATTTCAGTTTGCAGATCTTCTTTCCAGTAGTTTAATCTTTTCTGTGAGTTTTCACTTGAGGATAGTGTCAATGAGTTATAAAACTCTGAAATAATACCCTTTCTTTTACTATCTTTAATCAACATTTTTTCCAAGGATGAATAAATAGGTCGAGTGAGAGCTTTATTTTGATTTGATCGAATAAAGTTTCTAAGTTGAAGATATTTTAAAAAATGTGTTCTATTAAGATTAAATTTGATCCTCAGCTCTTCAAAAGACATTATGTTATCTGCACATGGCAAATATAAATCTTGAATCTTTTGAATCCCTTTTAAATTCCATACTTTAAATACAGCATCCATTCTCCCTGGTTTAAAATATTGATTACCCCATATTGGGCTAAATTGTGACAATAAGTGTGGTTCTTTTAAATAGTTTTTAGTTTCACACCATATTTTGATCATATGCTTTACAAATGGATTTTTAACTTGTTTTTGTAATTTTTTTGCCGAATCTGAGTATATGAATATGGGAAGAGGTAAAGGTAAATTGTATGATTCCATTTCAGTCCAGTGAGGGAGATCATTTAATGAAAAATAATATGTCATAGACCTCAGTTGTGCCGACCAATAATACAACATAAAATTTGGACATTTCAGACCTCCACGATCAAATGGTAAATATAATAAAGACAGACGTAATCTAGCCCTCCTGTTGTTCCATATAAATTCCACTAACTTTTTTTTAATTCCTGAGAATAAATCTAAAGGTGGTGGTAAGGGAATGTATTGAAATAAATAAAGTATTTTAGGTAAAATATTACTTTTAAGTATATTGATTCTCCCGATCATCGACATTGGTAGTGACATCCATCTCTGAATTAACTCATTGATATCTGTCATTAAGGCTTCATAGTTGACACTGGCGACTGATTCTAGCTTCGGCACAATTTGGATTCCTAAATATTTAAACTGATTTACAACGTTGAATTGATTTACCTCAGGGGCTGGGTAATTTCTCTGGGTCTCATTTAGCATTAATATTGAAGATTTAGTTTTATTTATTTTATATCCTGATATTTCCCCAAAATTCTTTATTAAATTCAACAAGGTCGGAATTGATTTTTTAAGATTCGACATAAACAAAATTATGTCATCGGCGTACAGGGAGATTTTATGTTCTGTTGGTCCAACTTTAATTCCATATATTTGTGAATGTAAACGTATCGCCATCGCTTAAGGTTCAATTGCCATAGTAAACAGTAAAGGTGAAAGTGGACAGCCTTGTCGACATCCTCTATTGATTTTTATTGATTTTGAAATATTGTTATTTGTTAGGATTTCTGCTGTAGCATTATTGTATATTATCTGAACCCATTTTATGAAATTATTTCCAAGTCCAAACCTTTGTAAGACTTCAAAAAGAAAGGGCCATTCGACTCTATCAAAGGCCTTTTCGGCGTCCAGTGATAGGAGAGCTGTATCCGGTGCTTCTTTATTAGAATAAATAATATTAAATAGTCTTCTTACATTATGGAAGCCTTGTCTTCCCTTTATAAAGCCATTCTGATCTCGATTAATAATATTTGGTAAAATATCTTGTATTCGTCTTGCTAAAATTTTACAGATTATCTTAAGGTCGGCATTTAATAAGCTTATTGGTCTCATATTTTCACATTTATTAGAGGGTTTACCTGGTTTTGGCAACAGTATAATTAAGGCATTATTCATGTATGATGGTAAATTACTATTTTGAAATGCTTCTAAAACCATTTCCAAAAAAGGTTTTATTAATTTATTCTTAAATTTTTTATAAAGGTCAACTGAAAGACCATCTGGTCCTGCACTTTTTCCTGATTTCATATTATCAATGGCTAGCCCAACTTCTTCTTGACTAATTTTAGACTCCAATATCTCCCTGTTTTCATTTGGAATACACGGTATAGATAGTTCGTTCAAAAACCCATTTAGTTTTGTTAAGTCAGATTCATTTTTGGTATCGTATAATTTTTCATAGTAATCTCTAAAGGCTCTATTAATTTCTAAAGGATCTATAACTACCTGTCCGTTACTTATAATACTGGTAATTGGTGTTTTAAATTCTAATTGTTTAATCTGCCATGCCAATAATTTTCCTGATTTTTCACCGTGTTCATGAAAAGATTGTTTCAATCTTAGAAGACTCGAGGCAGCTCTATTTGCTGATTTTTTGTCATATTCAGCTCTCAAAATCAGTAATTCGTTCTCCAACCTTGGATCACTTCCTGCATACACTTTTTCTTGAAGACTTTTTATTTTATGTTCCAATTGGGCTCTCTCCTCTCGAGTCTTCTTAGATTTTGAACCTGTATAACTAATAATATGTCCCCTAATAAAAGCTTTGAAAGCCTTCCATTTTACACATGCTGATGTTTGTGTAGTATTGATGTCAAAGAACTCATCTATCTGTTTTTCTATGTACTTGACAAATTCCTCATCCTGAAGCCATTTATGCTGAAATTGCCATCTACCTGGATCCTTTGTCAATTTCTTATCTACATATATTAGACAGCAGGGTGCATGATCAGAGATCACAATGTTATCATAAAAGCAGTTTTGAATCTTGGACCTTAATTCTGTGGAGATCAAAAAATAATCAATACGTGAGAATGTCTTGTAGGTATTGGAATAACAAGAGTAGGCTTTAACTTGTGGTTTCATTTCTCTCCATATATCTAGCAATCTCAATTCTTTCATAAAATGATTAATGGTCAACCTACATCCATTGTGCGTACAGTCCAGTCCTGTTGATCTATCTATACCGGGATTCAATGTACAATTAAAATCCTCTGCTATTATATGTTGCCCTGTAAGTGATGATAAGATAAGAAATAAATTAGCAAAGAACTTTTGATCATCTATATTGGGACCATATAAGTTCACCAAATTTATATTTTCTAATAGCAAAGATCCTTGAATGATTACATATCTTCCAAATTTGTCTCCAATTACATTTTTCACTTGAAATGGGACTGATTTATGTATGAGAGTCATAACTCCCCTGGCTCGGGATGAAAATGATGAGGTGAAAACACTTCCTTGCCATCTACTCCTAATTCTTTTACATCCTCCTCTATTAGATGAGTTTCTTGTAAAAACACAATTTTTGAACCCATGTCTTTTATTTTGTTCATAACTTGTTTAAGTTTTTTTAAATTTTGTAGACCTCTGCAATTCCATGAAGTTAAATTAAGATTAACGCTTTGGTTTATGATCAATAGGGAGTTTGGGATTACCTTGCAGTGTAAACATGCTCATACAGAGAAGCAAAAAAATGAGTGGTTGAACATTCATCCTACAAACTACACACAAACAAATTCCCCCTTCCCACATTTGTGGCGATCCCCCCAAAATCAAAAGAAAAATTCCGTCTCCCGATATAGCCATCGACCGCTCCACACCCACGAGGAACAGCCAAAGCCACTCCTTCTTCATCCTCCCAATCACCCTAACTCTACTGCTTTTAATGACGTAACATTAACTCTCCTCTGTAGTTTTCCAACTTAACTCCAAAATTTTTAGCAACTTTGTACATCATAGTTTTTTTTTTTTTTTTTTTTTAAATATATAATACAATCTATATTTTGTAAACTTGCTATTTACTTCAAGTCAGTCAGATGCCTGTGCAAAAGCTTAAATATTCTACCTTATATTTTGTTCATGCTTAGCTCCCACCAGTCTCTTCTTGGATCTTCTTGATGAACTCCTGCGCCTCCTCTGGGGTCTTGAAGATGTGTGTTCTGCCCCCATACGTGGTCAACAGTCTCGCAGGATAAATTACACCATGACGAATCCCAAGGTTGCGCAGCTCTTTACGTACGGGATCAAACTGCTTCCTCAATTGTTGGATTCCTGTGGCCAAATCTGGGTAGAACCGCACCTGCTGGTCCTGGTGTTTAATCTCTCCTTTAGCTCGTGCAGCGTTGAAGATCTTCATCCTGTCTCTGTTGCTGAGGAACTTCATAATTAGGGTCCTCGGTGGTCCTTCATCTCTCCGTGGGCCAATACGGTGTGCGCTTTCCAGAACCACTGCTGATTGCAGCTCCGCGCTGCCCAGCGCCTCCGGAATCCAGTTTTCCAGAAAGGAACATGAGTCCTGACCTTCGGATTCCTCCGGTAGACCCACCAGCCTCAAGTTGTTCCGTCTCGACCGGGGCTCCAAATCCAGGACATTATCTTCCAGACATTTTTTTTTTTTTTTCCAAAGTGCACACCTTTAATTGAAGACAGGTGATGTCATCTTCAGCACTAGAGATACGAAGCTCCACCTGCGCCATTCGTTCTACACAGTCACCCAATTCCTTTCTCATTCCTTCCAACGCTGCCATAATCCCATCAAATTTAGAGGAAAAGTCTGCTCTCATTGAACTTATGGCAGCTAGCACCGCACCTGTGCCGTTTCCCGCAGATACCGCACCGCTGCTAGCTTCCTCCGCCATATATGGAGCTTTATCTGCTGCGTCACAGACCTGAAAGTCCGTTAATTTGGACTGTTTCGGCGGCTCGCTTTTTCCTCTACCTGGTTTTCCAGCCTTAGGCTTCACCGACATATCCTCGCCCAAACGCTGGGATACGTTCTGTCCCAAATGAGAGAGTTATTTGCCGATTTTTTTTCTCCAGGAGCAGAGCAGAGTGAGACGTGTCCTTCTCACGTGGCAGCCATAACCGGAAGTCAGAGACCTAATATTTAACAAACCGCATTTAATTTTTAAATTATGAGGAGGAACAGAGGACAGATCATTCAGTTTAGAGGCTTCATGTTTAACTTGAGTTTTACCAACTTTTTGTTTAATTACTTTGGGATGCTTATACATTATATTTTTATTTACTTTGGAGGGAGCAGACAATGATTCTCTGATGGTGAAGACAAGGGCTAAGTTGAGGGGTGGCGGATGAAGAGGAGCTGCAGAGAGGCGTGTAAGACTGCAACTCTGCTTCCTGGTCCCAACTCTGAGTTGTCAATGTTTTGGAAATTTTGATAAAAATGATGCCAGATTGTTAGATAAATGAGACGCACCATCCAAAGTGGGATGGACGCTGTCTTGTCTCATAAGACCAGGTTTTCCCCAAAATGACCTCCAATTGTCTATGTAGCTCACACATCGTTTGCAGGACACCACACAGACAGCCAGCGGTTGAAGGATGACAAGCGGCTAAACATGTCATCACTGGTCAGATTTAATTAAACCCTTGCACTCTGGCCAATTTCCCTAAAAATGCCAAAAAATAACGTGCCCAAAGTAAATCGAAAGCTGTTCTTCAACCCTTTGCAGCATCTTCATGGGGTTGGTCTCATTTAAAAGAAAACACTTTGAATTTTTTGGCAAAACAGTCATAATCTCTCTAAGTGCTCCGGCCACTGAGTTACAGTCATCTAAACATACTGAACTTGAAGAAAATAAATTTGGCCTGGGTGTTTTTTTGGATACAAATGCTTGCAAATAACACACAGCTTCAGATCCGGGCTGGAAAATGCAACAGAAATGTAGAACCAAGTGTTATCCAGCTGAGGTCAAAATTTTGTAACAATGCCACAAAAAATGAATATATTACACAGCTTTTTCCTCAGGTAGTTCCCAGGCGTTTTTGAACTGTGCCAAATTGTGCCAAATGGCACAGTTTGGAAAAACGTCTGTAACTTTTAAATGATTCAATATAGAAGCTTCATCTTGGGCTCTAATGAAAGGTGACACTCAGGGCTGTGTGTGTGGGGGGGAGGGGGGGTTGTCCCCCCCCCCCCCCTTCGCTACAGAGGATGGACATCGGCCATCGCTACATGACGGAATAGTCATGTGGCGACCGTGGCACAGTCACCGCGGCCCCCCCCCCCCTCGCTACAGAAGAGTAGCGGGGGGGGGGCGTTCACGGTCCAGACGCGGCGCACGAACTTTGGACTTCGTGCGCCGCACAGTTGTAATTTACCAATCGGTCAAAAGTAATTTTTGATTACAATTTTCAGGAATAAAGAATAATTTAGCTTATAACACCTTACCTCTTCACAGCAGCAGTGTCCTGGCGAACTTCTCTTCCTCATTGTCAGACGAACGCGACGCTGGTCCCTTGTTACGGACTCGTGGATCTGGTCTCGGCGACCCGGTCAAAACATAATTCTATTATTGCGGTTTTGTGCTTCCATGATTGCGGTTTTGGCGAATGATTTACGACCTTCATCGTCGGCCTCCGTCGGTCTATGATGACCATGGAAGAGAATCCTAAACGTCTATTCTGCTGGAATTAAAAAAAAAAAAAAAAAAAAAGCACCGCCTGTGACTGAACAGGCCGATGCGCCGAATGGCAGTCCCTGCCGCACAGGTCGCACTTGTGGGTGGTCTACATGCTGCTGGGTCTGTGACGGTTCTTCCTGCGGGTCCTTTTTTCATCTGCTACAGCAGTCTGTCTTCACTCAGCCTTACACAAAACAGCTCGCGAACTTCTGTGCTTCAATTGGCTCGCTGCATTCACAGCGTTGGTAGGCGGGTCCTTCTTGCTAGGTTTTCAGTCATTGGTTCTTCAAGGTTTCAGAAACCCAATTCAAGGCTCTTATTAGTCGAATGAGAGGTCAGTCAGATGATCTAATCTGTTCGCGGCTGTGTCTGTAGTGGAAGAACGGAAATGCAGCTTTTTTTTTCCAGTGCGCGCTTGGACGTAGCGCCCTCGTGCGTCCTAGAGCGCACGAGGGCGCTCTCGTGCGCCCTTGTGCGCTCTGGGACGCAGAGACGTGCCCGTCCGCGGTACACCGGAGTGCAAGAGGTTAAATTAATTCTAATTTAATTAAATAAAGATAACCATAATCATCACAAATAAATTTAAAATGGCTTAAATATTTCACTGTGTGTAGTGAAGGCCCACATCCCTGCACTGATTTTTTTAAAGTGCTTTTTTTTTTAAACTTATTTTTTGGACTGGAAGAAGTGCTTTTAATTTTCATCTGAAGCCTTATTAAACTTTTAAACTTCTAGACCCAGCAAGATTTCAAACAGGATGGACTAGCTTATTTTCTTTTTTTTACTTTAACCTCTTGCACTCCGGGATACCGCGGGCGGTCACGTCTCTGCGTCCTAGTGCGTCCTCGTGCATCCTGAGACGCACAGTGCGCACTGGAAAAAAAAAAGCTTCATTTCTGTTCTTCCACTACAGACACAGCCGCGAACAGAAAGCCAAAGGAGTGCTTTGATTGGTTTAGATTTGATTGACCTCTCATTCGACTAATAAAAGCCTTGAATTGGGTTTCTGAAAACTTGAAGAACCAATGACTGAAAACCTAGCAAGAAGGACCCGCCTACCAACGACTGCGAATACAACGAGCCAATTGAAGCAGAGAAGTTCGACGATTGAAAGCGTGAGTCCCGTGCATAAAATCTGTTTTGTGTAAGCCACTGTGTGTAACGGTAGCGTTCACCAGTCTTTTTTTCTTACTACTGTTCTTATTTGTTTTGAAAAATCGTTCGCCAAAACCGCAATCATGGAAGCGCAAAACCGCAATAATGGAATCATGGTTTTACCGGGTCGCGTGACCAGAACCACGAGTCGTAACAAGCGGACCAGCGTCATGTTCGTCTGACAATGAGGAACAGATGTTCGCCAACGACACTGCTGTTGTGGACAGGTAAGTGTTATAAGCTAAATTATTCTTTATCACTGAAAATAGTAATAAAAATGACTTTTGACCGATCGGTAAATTACAACTGTGCGTCATCGCCACATGACGGACCGCGACGCACGGACCGGACTGTGCGCCGCGCTGGGGGGGGGGGGGGGGGGGGTTGTTATCCTCTACATTGCAGATATTTTAGTATAATTTTTATTGCACTGTAGGTTATTTTTTTTTGTTAAAAAAAGGCACACATTTTTTACGTGGCATGCTTCTTTGTGTGAGGGGGGCTTGTTTGTTCATTCATTCATTCATGAATGAATAAACAACCCCCCCCCCACACACACACACACACAGCCCTGAGTGTCACCTTTCATTAGAGCCCAAGATCAAGCTTCTATATTGGATCATTCAAAAGTTATAGACGTTTTTCCAAACTGTGCCATTTGGCATAATTTGGCACAGTTCAAAAACGCCTGGGAACAACCTGAGAAAAAAGCTGTGTAATATATTCATTTTTTGTGGTATTGTTACAAAATTTTGACCTCAGCTGGATAACACTTGGTTCTACATTTCTGTTGCATTTTCCAGCCCGTATCTGACAGCTGTGTGTTATTTGCAAGCGTTTGTATCTAAAAATACACCCAGGCGAACTTTATTTTCTTCAAGTTCAGTATGTTTAGATGACTGTTACTCAGTGGCAGGAGCACTTAGAGAGATTATGACTGTTTTGCCAAAAAAATTCAGTGTTTTCTTTTAAATGAGACCAACCTCATGAAGATGCTGCAAAGGGTTGAAGAACAGCTTTTGATTTACTTTGGGCACATTATTTTTAGGCGTTTTTAAGGAAATTGACCAGAGTGCAAGGGGTTCATGAAGACGAATATTGCTCTAGTTTGTTTTTAACATGTAGTTACAACAGCCTTTATGGAGCAGCAGAGCTGCTATTTGAGTTTTTACACTTTAACATCTATTATTTAATTGTGTTGCTACAAACACTTGTGATTAAGCTGTCAAGTTCAGACTTCCAACTCATGTTTGATGGGTCATTATTTTATTTAGCTCTGTGAACTTTTTTTACAATAGGCTACATTATATTAAGGCAGAGACTGACAACAAAGTAATTTTTACAGGTGTGCAGGCTTAAACAGGTGAGGTAAAACAAGACCTAGAGCCCTGAACAGGAGCTGTGCCAGCAGGAAGCTGAGCTGGTGGACATGACAAATAATTGCGATTAGTCGACTAATTGAAAAAAATAGTTGTTAGATTAGTCGACTACCAAAATAATCATTAATTGCAGCCCTACTGCACAATCCTCGTGTAGAATTTAGTCAGGTTAGAGGTTGGGGGCCCAGATGTCTCATGAACTCTGGAGAGATGTTATCATATCCTGCCGCCTTTCCACTTTTCAGGTCCTGTAGGACTTTCTCCAGTTCAGCGACCTCAAAGGGCTCAGTGTTGTTGTCCTCTCTGGGCTCTTTTCTGTGCAGCTTTAGCACTGCTGATATTAATTTCCTGGTGTGCTTGTCCTGGGTTGCTTTTGAAATATTCAATAGGCGGGATGCTTGGTAAGTGTGACAGTGTGGCCAGCTTTGAGTTGGTGCCTTCTGTGCAGCTCCAAGGTGGCGGATGAGGCTCCACCATTTCCTGCTGGAGTGTGAAATTCAGGTCCGCTACGGTCTCCTCCTATTTCTTTCGCTGAGCTGTACTTTGCAATTCCATGAGACGATCTGCCAACTCTGGGTCCCCTGATGTTTTATGTGCTTGGACAAGAGCAGCACTTTCTCCATCCAAGCATGGGGCATAGAGGGGGCAGTGGCCTTGTGGGATTGCTGTATAGGCAGCTTTGTAGATGGGTCTGAAAAAATGGTGGTATGCTTCATCTACAGTGATGGAATGGAGCAGAATAGAAACAGTACTTCGGTCCAAGGTCTCATTAAATTTTGTCCAGTTGGCTTTGCGGAAGTTCCAGCGCATCTTCCTTGGGCTGTTTATGATTTGGAGTTGTAGGCTAATATGTATGAGTGAGGTGCAATGTTTGGCCGTGTGGAAAATCATCAAGTATGAGGATCTGAACGGGATAAGAGGTTCCGTTCGAGGAGATGATCCAGCACAGGTCAGGGCAGTAGTCCTTGCTCCACCTGGCTGAGTGGAAGGTTCCTCTTTGTTTGGGGTCATGTACCAGAGCATAATCATTTCTGGATGCCCAATCTAAGAGTGCTTCACCATCACTGTTTGCTGCTGGGTATCCCCATTCAGGGTGGTGACTGTTAAAGTCCCCCACATAGATGGCCGGGTGGCATACGGTGGGCAGGACCTACTGATCCCAGTTAGAACTTGGAGGCTTATAAACATTAGTAATGTGGAAACCGCCAGTGGTTATGGTTTTGGAGAAATTTGTTGATGTCAGATGGTTTGTGTCGGCTGTATGAGAGTTCACATGGCTGTGTTTGACATAGGATGTGTGGTAAAGAAGGTCAAAGCCCTTGATGGAGAGAGGGGGCAGCTTCTTCTGTGCCAATGTGGGTCTCTTGGAGGCAGATGGCATCAATAGAATGCTGTGAAGCAAGGACCTCAATGAGACTTCGCTTGGCTGCAGATAGGCCTTCAACATTAAGCTGTAATATTCTGAGGGCAGGTCCAGGCGCTAGGTGCTCTTGGGACTGTGGGCTGTTGTCAGCTTGGGAACTCTGACTAAGATTCTTTGATTTGGCTGTCAGAGGTTTCTTAGAATTTAGTCTGCTGGTTGGATCATTAGCTTCCCCAGGTGGGCCTGGATACTGGTGGGGGACGCGATGCTGACGCTGATCCATTGCCCCTCTGATTCACTCACCTTTGTCTTTCCCTGCATATGAAGCATAACCACACCTGTTTGCTCAGCGACTCTTCATTATTGTTCCCATTACCACCAGGTTAAAACGACGATAAATGCCTCCACTAGTTACATACCTCTTCTGCTTTTTTTCCCCACATTTAAAGTACTTTAATAAGCTCATGCTTATCTCGGACAGTGATGCTAGAGAGACACTCTGCCTTCTGACTGGAACGGTCATGCGAGCGGGGTGCTTCCGAACTCCGACGCGCAGATGACTGCCACGCACGTTGTTCATGTGTGCGCTTGTGGAGCATCATTCATTTACTTTTCTTAAATTTGCATTTCCTTAGCGTGGCGGCATAGTTTCAGGAGTGGCGGTCTGCCATGCAGTAATGTTACCAGCAGAAACCCTGCAATGAGTAAATACAGCTGGATAAGTTTGCATGTCCACAGACCTGTTTTTCTCGGCAGGTACGCTTTAAAAAGTCTCCAGTTGTATCCTAGAAACCGCTTGGCCTATCACTCACAGCTTGTCATCTGTGTTACACATATTTTGCATTGGAACTCTCTACTAACAACACTAATACCACATAAAACTGGTCAGAAAACGTATATCCCTCCAAGCTTTTGCTGTTAAATAATGATTGTGGAATACTTTTATCCTGATTCTGATCAGCTGGTTCGAGAGGTGCGTTACCGATGACTGCTGCAGTCCTCCTAAAGTTGAACTTTTTTCAACTTTAAGCAATGTGGATGCAGTGACAAAAAACACCCCGAGGGCATTTTAGGTACTGAGCACATTAATTGCTGGACTACATAGAAAATGAACAGAAAATAGTAGCATTAGTAGTATTTGGTGGACACAGCCTAAAACAAAAATTGTGTCCATCTCCATTTCAGCCTGCAAAGCAACAAAGTGTGATTATTTCAAAGGGAGGTGTTTTTTTTTTCTGTAGCTACTGCAATGACTGTTATTGTAAGCTACACCATAGTAAGACTGATCTTATTCATTTCAAATTTACTGGGCAGGTTAATTTATTAGTCTAGTTCTCATGCATTTCTATGTAGACATAATTACCTGTTTATTGGTATACATTAGGGGTGGGGTAAATAATTGTTTATTAGTCATCAAATCATCATATGTGGAAGAGTCTGAATCATTGCACAAATGTCAAAGAATCAGTTTTTGAATGTCCACAGTTCAGCCAGAACTGAAAAGGAAGTAATCAGGTATTGTAGTATCTATGGTGGGTGATACACAGAGTCAATGCAACATTTTCTCTTCCATTTGTTTTATTAACAAAAAAAATATTGGAAGTAAATTTATTATGGGTCATTTCAAATACTTTGCTTTGAAAGAACCAAATAATCACAAATAGTGAAGGGAAAAAAATAAATCCCAAATAGGAAACTAGAAAAGCACTCGGAGAGCGCAGACCTCCGCCAAGTACCTCAGTTCCCCCTAATATTGGGATTTTCCCCAAATATAATAGTCCTACATTTATTTTATCTATATTTTCAGATTCCTTGACCATCAAAGCATACCTTTAGCAATTGGATTCACATTGATATCTTTATTAATTCAGTAGTTATTGACAAAAATCACTTTTTTGGTAATGGCGGTTTTCTTCTGGATATAGCTCCATAGCTTTTGAAGACACAACAAATCCATTGGCACACTACTGGTTCCTCAGTGTCTTGGCTATATTTTGGTGTTTGTTGTATGTTTATATCTTAATTTGTTACCTTACAGTGATGAAATTTCCAAAGATCCCCTATTATTTCCTGTTCTGGATCACAGTATCCGGATTTTTTGCAGGATCCGGATCAGTCTTTGATATTTCCTAGAACCTTTTGGGATCTTATCCTGTATTTTTTTGGCAAGCGTCCTGACCATTTATTGTGGAGTTAAGATAAGATAAGATAAGCCTTTATTAGTCCCACAACGGGGAAATTCCAGGATTGCAACAGCACAGGGATAGCAACACTCAGAGCAACAATCAGAAGGCAAGAAAAAAAACAAGCAAGCAAGAGCAGCTAATAAACATATGTACGTATTACTATAAAATATATATATATACACACACACACAGACACACAGTGCAGAGCATTGTAGCTGGATGGAATAAATATATGAATATATGAACACACAGTGCAGAGCATTGTAGCTAGATGGAATAAATATGTAAATATATAAACACCCACAGTACGGAGCATTGCAGCTAGGTGGAATAAATATGCAAGTATATAAACACACACAGTGCGGAGCAATGTAGCTAGATGGAATAATATGTAGATATATAAATATATAAACACCCACAGTACGGAGCATTGTAGCTAGATGGAATAAATATGCAAATATATAAACACACACAGTGCAGAGCATTGTTGCTAGATGGAATGAAACAGCATAACCGTCTACTTAGTTATCCTACATGGTATGATTATGTGCCCATACATATTCTCACCCTCCATAGCGACCGGTATGTTCCTAGTTGTATGCCGGAGAGGACCATTGTGTAAGTCTATTGCATCTTTTGCATTCAAAAAACTATTAGTTTGTTACGTCTTTTTGCTATCTCTGCGAGCAGCCCTGCTTAGGTTGTACAGTCTGACAGCCGTTGGTAGGAAGGACCTACGAAACCTCTCGGTTGTGCACCTGGGATGATGTAGTCTGCTGCTAAATGAGCTCCTCAGTGCATTCAGTATGTCCTGCATAGGGTGGAACTCGGACTCCAGCAGAGATGACAGTTTAGCCACCGTCCTTCTCTCTCCTATCTCCTCCATCGGATCAAGGCGCTGCCCCAGGACAGAGCTAGCTTTCTTAATCAGTTTGTTCAGTCTCTTCCTATCGGCTGCAGTAATGCCACTGCCCCAGCAGACCACTCCAAAAGTGATGGCTGATGCCACCACCGTGTCATAGAATGACTTCAGCAGCGCCCCTTGTACACCAAAAGACCTGAGTCTCCTCAGCAGGAACAGCCTGCGCTGTCCCTTCTTGTAGAGTGCATCAGTATTGTTATATACACATATATACAGTTATATACACATACTAAAAATGGCCCTATCTCGCAATGATAAAGAATCCTTTAAAAAATTCCTGGATCCAGACGGTGATCCGGATCACTCCCAAAATCTAATAATTTATTCCTTGTCCCATTTCGGACTTGTCCTGAAAATTTCATCAAAATCCGTTCATAACTTTTTGAGTTATGTTGGTAACAGACAGACAGACAGACAGACAGACAAATAAACAAACCCCGGTAAAAACATGACCTCCTTGGCGGAGGTAAAAAAAAAGACCCATCAAGAATTGCTTTATAATTGCATTCCAGCACCTCTGAATCATAATTGAATCGTGGGGTGACTAGAGATTCCCACCCATAGTATACATAGAGTCTAATACAGTAGCCTGAATGGAATTCCATATTTGCAAAGATAACTTCATATTCGTCTTTCACAGCAAGCTTGTCGTGGTGATTTAAATGAAGAAGAGATCACTTTATTGCATTTTATTTTAAAGAAAGGACAAAGGATGAAATTCATCTGATCTCAGTTCAGCGTAGGAGATAGAACAGCAATGACAGATTAGCAGCCCATGCTTTATCAGTTCTTTTGCATCTACATAAATGGACAGTTTTACAGTCATAAGAGCAGCATGCAAACTCCACATAGAAAAGTTTTTGTCAGACAGGAGACACAAACCTAGAGCATTCTAGCTGCAAGTTGACAGTACTAACAACTGCAATGCCATGGTGCCCAGAAAAATCATGATTATTTAAAGGAAAACAGTTTGAACTTGAACATTGGTATTTAAATGTTAGGGATGCACCATAGATATCGGTATGCTATCTGTATCAGCAGATAAAGCATTTAAAGGCCCGCTGCAGTCAAAATGGACTATTTTTAACTTTTAACATGTTTAAAAATTGTTTATCATCACTTCCAACACGTATTAATAACAAAATCAGCCGTAGAGCCTAAGACTGCATATTTTGAGTATGATTCTGACTACTTCCGGTTCAAGCCTAAATTGCGTTGTTCAAATCTGGCCTGGCTCTTCTACGTTGCAGAGCCAAACCAATCAGCATACAATCTCAACCTCCTATTAGGAGACCGTAGGGAATGGGCCAGAGAAGGCTGTGGGAGAAGCTTCTGAGCCTCCGGTACACATGAGGAAGGAGCTGCCACACCATCCATCCATCCATCCATCTTCTACTGCTTTTCCGAATGTCCGGGTCGCGGAGGCAGCAGTTCAAGCAGAGAAGCCCAGACTTCCCTCTCCCCAGCCAACTGCTCCAGCTCTTCAGAGAGGATACCAAGGTGTTCCCAGACCAGCTGGGAGACATAGTCTCTCCACCGAGTCCTGGGTCTGCCCCGGGGTCTCCTCCCAGTGGGACGTGCCCGAAACACCTCAAGTGGGAGGCGTCCAGGAGGCATCCTGATCAGATGCCCATACCACCTCAACTGACTCCTTTCAATGTGGAGGAGCAGCGGTTCTACTCTGAGCCTCTCCCGGATGACTGAGCTCCTCACACTATCTCTGAGGGTGAGTCCAGCAATCCTATGGAGAAAGCTCATTTCAGCTGCTTGTATCCGCGATCTCGTATCTGCGATCCCCCTCATGGATCGTCACCTTATCGTGGTGGGGGGGTTTGCGTGCCCCAATGATCCCAGGAGCTATGTTGTCCGGGGCAATTTGCCTCTGATAGGGTCACCCAAGACAAACTGGTCCTAGGTGAAGGGCCAGACTAAGAACGATCCAGCAGACTCTCATGATAATTTGTATATCAAGGATTCAGTGTACCCCGCCCGGTATGGGGTTACCGGGGCCCCACCCTGGAGCCAGGCCTGGGGGGGGGGCTCGATGGCTAGCGTCTGGTGGCTGGGTTTCCACCCATGGGACCCGGCCGGGCTCAGCCCGAAGGAGTCCCTTCAGTGGGCTCACCACCTGCAGGTGGTGAGCCCTTCAGTGGGCTCACCACCTGCAGGAGGGATCATGGGGGTCCGGTGCTATGTGGATTAGGTGGCGGTCAAAGGCGGAGGGAGACCTTGGCAAACTGAGCTGCCACACCTCAACCATATAAAGTTCCCCCCCCCCCCCCCTCTGGAGGAAGAAAAAGTGCTTATTCAAGGTCCGCTCTCTAGCCAGAGGCGCATAGCTAATGAACACCAGGAATGGTGTTTCTAAATAAGACATTTTTAGACTGACCTAAGTTGTGTTTTGTTTTGGGTTTTTTTGAGAAAACATTGACGTGCAAAATTTTGAAGTATAAATATCACATTTCGGAGGGAGTTTAAGCCATTGCAGTTGGTCTTTAAATTACTTATCCGCATTGGCAAAAATTAATTGCAGCTGATAGAATAATTGTACAGCCTACAGTCAAGACCGATGCTCGGCTGTAACATTTTTCCAGCGGCACGAGGGAATGATGTCATCACATCAAGCGGCATAGATAAACAAACATGTTTGCTCCTGGCCTCCTATAGACATGAGGAAGAAAAAAAAAACTTAAGATGCAGTCTCCATTGCTCCTGAAAACCAGCCGCTTGCACTCACTGAAAACTTCAGCAGACCCATACCACGAACTCCCAACAAGCCCCACTTCACATTCCCAGTTGCAGGTGATTTTCAGATTCAGCCTTAGCCAAGTTACAAGCTGTAATTTTTTTAACATCACATTGAGGTGGTTCTAAGTTACTTTTTCAAAAAGATACTGCTTAGTAGGCTCCTGTTTTGTTTTTTTGTTTTTCCCCCTTGTCCTGTCTAGCAGCTAGGTAAGTAGGGTTGCAATGATTAATTGACTAATTGAATAGTCGATCATCAAAAAATTGACAATCAATTTGATAGTCGACTAATCGCCTGTGGACCCTTTTCCAGGAAAAATTCTGGAAAAAAAAATTTAAATTCTAAAACATGAAAAATTGCCATTTTTCTTGTTTTGAGCATTATGAGTTAAATATATTATGGTTTTATAATGTCTGACAATTGTGTTGCTCAAGCTTCAAATTCATGTTTGATGGCTCATTATTTCAATTTAGTTATAGGCAGTGTTGGGAGTAACGCGTCACTGTAACGCCACTACTTTTGCAGTAACATGCTGTGTAACGAAATAACTGTTTAAAAATTCAGTAATGCGTTACAGTTACTGAAATTTGATCAGATGTGTTACTCCTACTCATTTTATTAATATGGACAGATATTTTTAGCGCAAATAAATACAAACTGACCCTACGTAGCTGACGCAGCCGTCAGTCAACGTGACCCGTTGCAAAGAGCCTGTTCACTACTAAGCGGAGGAAAAGATGAAGCTACTTTGTTTTTGTAGAAATAGATTATTTTTCCTTTGTCGCGGTTAAGGACAAAAGCATATTGGTGGGCCATGTGAGACCAACTGCAATCTTCAGAAGCGCCTCTGAACAGCAATAAGCTCTGACAAAGCTAGTGCTATGCTAACAACACCATGTTAGTGGATTTACGCTATCTGAACAACCATGGCTGGATTTCAAGCACAGGTATTAGGGATGTGATTTTTCCGCTAATTCGCGGAATTCCGCTTTTATTATCTTCCAAAAATTTTCAGACCAGATGGCGGCGCGTGCACAACGCGAGGCTCAGCGTCTCTTCAGATTTTGTGGATTAGCAGCGATATTTCTGCTCATTTCGGGTCTGTTCGTTCAGAACAGCTTCGCTTTTACATCCTTCACCCGAAATGAACTTTTGGACATTGGATTACAAAATAACGACCTTTTTTTCAGCAACCTACATTTCATCCCTGAGCTCTGGAGAACACCCGACGCTAGGTAAGCTACCCGGCCGACCGGAAGTGCTCGCAGGTGGCGTAGAGACTATAAACAAAGGCGGGGGAAGCGCGGAGGGCTAAGAGCTAAGCTAAAGCTAACACCGCACTGGCTTTCTCTACCCAGTATTTTCCTCGCTAATGTACGGTCAGTGGCGAACAGAATGGATGAGCTACGGCTTCGGATCATCAACAATAAGAAACTTATGAACTGCAATATCATGATTTTCACGGAAACATGGCTACATAGTGGAGGACTTGACGGTGCTGTCGAGCTGTCCGGACGTCACACTCTCCGGGCAGACAGAGCAGCTGATGACTCCGGTAAGACCAGAGGTGGGGGAGTGTGCATTTATATTAACAAGGCTTGGTGCACAAACTCTGTCACTGTTGGGAGACACTGCTCAGCTAACCTGGAGTTTCTCATGGTTAAATGTAGACCTTTCTAGCTGCCACAGGAGTTCACTTTTCACTTTTCTTCATCTTGCCTACTGAAGATGTTTTGGACTTTATTTAAAAAATATTTTTTAATGCCACACGTGATGGATAATGCTTGTTGGAATATTTTAGGAATGCTGTCTTCTTGGAACAGAAGTCAATATTTTACAGTGACATTCAGCTGTTTGTTTTATGTCATTTAAGCACAGTTCTGGTACTTAAAAATCATAAAAACCCAGGAGCTTCTGCGTCCCCCAGACCACCTGCTACGTTTTCAGATAATTTCCCCAACCCCAAATCACATCCCTAAGGTATGCATCTGGACAGTTTGTGACCCAGCAAGAATTAAACCGACTGATTGCCAGATAAGTTGTTACAGAATGAAGATCTGATTGTCACAGTCCGTGTGCTGACTCTGTCTGCACTCGGTGTGCGGTAGTCTTCTGTTCTCTCCTCTGGCGCACCTCCAGGCTTTTGTTGTGACAGCGGGGCTTCTGGCTGTCTAGAGCGGAGCTCCGCTGAACGGCGGGATTCGAATCAGCTGATGACCCTTCATCAGCTGGTTAATCTGTCAAGCGCTATTTAAGGGAGCAGCCCTGTTTGCTCGGGGGTGCGACCTCGCTTATGGATAACGCTGGTCTCTCCAACGTGAGACTGGAGTCCCTCCCTACGCTCTGGCTCCAGTCATCCTCTTTTCCTCGCAACACTCTGTAAGTTTATTCCTTAACCTGTGTTTATCGTCAGTGTGCTCTTGCCTTTGTCCTTATTTGTGTTTTGCCCCTCGTGGCTCATTATTTTGTACCTTTTTGTCATTGTTTAATAAGTACACAACTCACTGGTTGCCTGTAGCATCTCATTTGCGGTCCATGAAGGCCGCCCATGACAGTAGGTTGCAGCCCAAAAGAGACGCCGGTGACCGTGAGTTTTGCCTAATTTGGACTTGTTGTTTTCCCTGTCTGGGTACCTGCGTGCTGGGAGATAATGTCGCCGCTCAGGGGCCACGCTCGGAGCCTGGGCTACGAGCTGGTGGAGGCCCTCGACTATATTGATGGAACCCTTTTCACCGCTCACCTCTATGACACTCCCAGCGATGTATGCCGGCACCTGGACCTCGCTGAGGCAATCATTAACCGCCATCCTCGCTACTCCAACCACCCTGAAGTCATGGCGAGGATGGCGGACATCTCTGTGCTCCGGGAGAAACTCCGTGGGCTGGAGGGAAACTCCGGCAGGAAGCCGAAGAGAAGGTACCCTCGCTCCTCGCTTCGGGATCCCGTTCCTGTCCCCGTTCCAGTCCAGGAGTTCGCACCACCCAGGGGTCATCCCCAAAGGAGTGAGACGTCAGTTGGGATTCCCCCGGAGAGGTTACAGCTGACAGCTATTTCTATCTGGGACCGAGTGGCTGCAGCTCGTTCCGCCGTCCACCCCACACAGATCATGAAGCATGTGATGGCGGCGGTCAGTCTGGTGGAGAGGAATCCTGAACTGTGTGATTATCCGGAATACGCTGACCTGCTCGCCTCCGTTTCCGCGCAGGAGCGGGGTGTTCCTAACCTCACCTTCGCCTCGCCCTCTGCCAGTAAATGTCGTCTCCAAGCAGATCGCACACCTCAGCGAGAACCCCGTCCGGATCCAGTTCCGGGTAGCCACATGAACTCTGTCTCCCAGCCAGCTGTAGCCTCCATGTCTCGCCGAAGTGGTAAAACAGCCACCTCCGCCTCCGGGTCATCTCTTCTGGCTGTTCCGTCAGCTCCTCGTTCCCGGTTCACCTTGGCTGTTTTGCCCTCCTCCTCGACGTTCACCTCAGCTGCTGTGGGCTCCACGAGTCCGTCTCCGGATGCTCCCGGTCCTGATCCGGTGCGAGAGGCTCCTCTTCGTCTTCCCGGGGGTCCTCCATTTCCATCCATTTCCATCACAGCCCCCCGAACTTCCTCCACCTACTGCAGAAATTAATTATGAACCTGCTCCCTTTATGTCTCCTTCCCCTGAGCATTCCGCGGCGCCAGGCCTACGCCGCCGGACGAGGAGGGAGCCTGCGGGCCTGGAGAGCCTGGTTCCAGCCCCGCAGCCACGACACGGGCAGAGGAGGAGGGCGGACTGCAAGTTGGAGCCTGCGTCGACGACGAAGCGTCCCCGGGTCTCCAGGCAGGAGTGGTCCAACTTAGTAGGTCGAGGATCTCCTGCCACCAGACCATGCGGGTCGTCGGCGTGGTCGTCAGCATTGGAGGGTCCTCAGGCTGTGGGAACCATCATGCTGGCTGCGGGGCCCGCCGTAGCCGAGTGGGAGCCAGAGGATGTCCTTCTGCCTTCTGAACCCGGATCGTCGAAGTCCTGGACGGCGACAGAACTCGAGTTCAGGCAAGTGCTCTATTTTGTCTTCCTCCTATGAATTCTAGAGCATTTTTGCCTGTCTCTCGACGGAGACGAGCCGGGTGCAGCCATCCACTGCATCCGAGCTCGTCTCGCTGGGCTCTGTGGCTGCCGGTGATCCTGATCCCGGTTCTCTTTCTTCTCTTGAGCCTTCTCCCAGGATCACCGGTGCGGAGTCCATCCCGGTCGCTGTGCTGGAGGTTCCGGGTTCGGGGTTGGAGGCCGTCTCTGGTGCTGCGCCGGCCCAGTCGGGGGTCCATCGTGGGTGCTGCTTTGGCCCAGTCGTGGTCCGTCGTGGGTGCAGCGCTGACCCGATTGGGGGCCAGCAGGGGCGCAGCGCCGGTTTGGTTCGAGGTCGGTGAGGGAGCTGCAGATCCTCTGCCGTCTGACGCCGGACTGGTCCTTCATCCTTCCCCCAATCCTTCTCCACCGGGTGCCGTTGGGGTTCCCCGTATTCGGCTCGGCTCTCCCTCGCTACCCCTCTCAACAGGGAGGCCGTCTCCGGATTCTCCCCTGCGGTCCTGGTGGCGCAATGGCGTGGGTCGGCCGCCTCAGAAACTGCTTCGCCCGTTTGACGTTCTGGGTCGGCCACCCAACAAACTTATCTTTCTGTTCGGCGATCTGGTCCAGCCGCCAGAAGTACTGTTTTTCCCGGCCGGGGACTGGGGTAGACCGCCCAAACTTTTCCTTTTCCCCCTGCCGGCGGTTTGGACGCTTGACGCAGGAAGACCCCCTGAACTGTTTGCGTTCATGCCATCGTGCTCTGCCTGCTGTCATCCCTGTGTTTTTTTTCCCCCTGCTCTTCTGTAATTTTTGGGATGCGCTGGTATGTTTCTTAGGGGCCTGTGTATCTTGGTTTTAGGGCTTTTTCTCCTATTATTTGCGTGTAGTGTCCTGTCTAATTTTTCACATGTGTGCATTATGGAGTATTTGTTGTTTGTTTTCCCATACTCTGTAGTTGCTCGTGTTTGTATTTTTCTGTATTTCTCCTGGTTCTGGCCCGCCTTGGGCTTTTTCCCCCTCCTCCCTCCCTGGGGTGGTGCCGTGGACCTTCCAGGTGGGGGGTCTCGATGTTACACCATGTCTGGAATTCGCTTCGTGAACGGGGGCAACTGTCACAGTCCGTGTGCTGACTCTGTCTGCACTCGGTGTGCGGTAGTCTTCCGTTCTCTCCTCTGGCGCACCTCCAGGCTTTTGTTGTGACAGCGTCTCTGCGGGGCTTCCGGCTGTGTAGACCAGAGCTCCGCTGAACGGTGGGATTCCAATCAGCTGATGACCCTTCATCAGCTGGTTAATCTGTCAAGCGCTATTTAAGGGAGCAGCCCTGTTTGCTCGGGGGTGCGACCTCGCTTATGGATAACGCTGGTCTCCCCAACGTTAGACTGGAGTCCCTACGCTCCGGCTCCAGTCATCCTCTTTTCCTCGCAACACTCTGTAAGTTTATTCCTTAACCTGTGTTTAGATAGATAGACAGATAGATAGATAGACAGATAGATAGATAGATAGCCTTTATTGTCATTATACAAACAAACGTACAATGAGATTTAAGCATCTCCTTCAGTGCAACATATGTAAAAGAGAAAAATAAAAAGCATAAAAACAATAAATTCCTACAATAAATAATGTATAATGTGTATAGTGTACGTAATCTAAGATAAAAAAATAAGTTATATATATATACAATATAAAAATAAAAAGATTAAAAAGATTACACAGCATTCTGGACCGTAAATGTCAATTACACAGTAATGTGTTTAGAGGTATACTGGGGGTGGTCAGGGAGGGTTGGACTGAAAATTCAGAGCCATGATTGCTTTTGGAAAAAAACTGTTCTTGAGTCTATTTGTCCTGGCTCTGATGCACCTGTAGCGCCTCCCTGAGGGCAGCAGGTCAGACAGGTCAGCTCCAGGGTGGTAGATGTCCTTGATGATGTGTTGTGCTCTACTAAGGCAGCGGGCGGTGTAAATGTCTGTCAGGGAGGGGAGAGGGCAGCCGATGATCTTCTGTGCTGTCTTTACTACCCTCTGCAACCTCTCCCTGTCTGCCATTGTGCAGTTCCCATACAACACTGTAATGCAGTATGTGAGCAGACTCTCAATGGATGACCGATAGAAGGTCAGCAGCAGGGTAGAGTTGAGGTCGTACTTCCTGAGGACTCTCAGGAAGTGTAGCCGCTGCTGAGCCTTCTTAATAATCGCCGAGATGTTGTCTGTCCAGGAGATGTCAGAGGAGATAAGGACGCTGAGGTACCGGAATGTGTGGACCCTCTCCACACACTCGCCGTTGATGAAGAGGGGGGCTGGGTTGGTATTGGTCCTCCTGAAGTTGACAATGATTTCCTTGGTTTTCTTGGTGTTCAGAGTCAGGTTATTTTCTAAACACCAAGTTGCCAACTTCAGGACCTCCCCCCTATAGGCTGTCTCGTCCCCTCCTGAAATGAGTCCAACCACTGTGGTGTCGTCAGCAAACTTCACGATGAGGTTGCTGTTGTAGGCCGGACGACAGTCATGGGTGTAGAGACAGTACAGGAGGGGGCTCAGCACACAGCCCTGTGGGGAGCCAGTGCTCAGCGTCTGTGTGGAGGAGAAGTGGGAGCCAAGTCTCACAGTCTGGGACCGGTTAGTGAGAAAGTTCTTTATCCAAGCACATGTGAGAGGTGGGAGACCAAGGGTGTTCAGTTTGGTAATGAGAATGTCCGGGATGAGTGTGTTGAAGGCCGAGCTGTAGTCCACGAAGAGCATTCAGACGTAGCTGTGCTGCCGCTCCAAGTGGGACAGCGCAGAATGGAGGGCTACGCCGATGGCATCTTCAGTGGATCGGTTTTCACGGTATGCAAACTGGTAGGAGTCAAGGTCCTGGGGAAGATGGCTCTTAATGTGCTGGAGAAGCAGTCTCTCGAAGCACTTCATAATTACCGGGGTGACGGCCACAGGACGGTAATCATTTAGGCTGGTGGTGGGAGACTTCTTTGGTACCGGGATGATTATGGCAGATTTCAGACAGGATGGGATGACTGCCTGGGCCAGGGAGAGGTTGAAAATCCTGGTAGAGATGGAGGTGAGCTGGGAGGCACACGCTCTAAGCACCTTACCAGGAACTCCATCTGGGCCGGCAGCCTTCTTGGGGTTCACTGCCAGGAGCACCCGTCTGACGTCATGCTCACTGACAGTGAAAGTGGTGGTGCAGGAGCTGGGTGGGGGTGGGGACAGGGCTGAGGCTGATGAGTGCTGCTGTTAAGTTGTTTCAGAGCGAGCAAAGAAGCTATTTAGCTCCTCTGCCAGCGGTGCACTCAGGTTCTCTGATGTTGTAGCACAGCCTCTGTAATTCGTGATGTTTTGAATTCCCTGCCACACCTCCCGTATGTTGTTACTGGACAAGTGGGACTCTATTCTCATCTTATAATCCGCTTTAGCTTTTTTAACTCCTCTTTTCAGATCGGCTTGAGTAGACCTATAAAGGTCTCTGTCACCTGATCTGAAGGCAGCATCACGGGCTCTGAGGAGTGTGCGGACCTGGCTGGTCATCCAGGGTTTCTGGTTGGGAAAAACCCTAATATTTTTGTCCACAGTCACATTACCGATACAAAACTTAATGTAGTCCAAGGTTGTATCAGTGAATGTATCCAACTCCTATTGTCCAAATAAATCTCAGTCTGTCTCTGTGAAGCAATCCTGCAGTTTGGAGAGAGCGTTGTCAGGCCAAGTTGTGACAGTCTTTATAGTGGGCCTGTCACTACGCCTGAGGGGAGTGTAGACTGGGGAGAGCAGGAGGGAAAGATGGTCCGACTGGCCGAGGTGGGGGAGGGATATGGCTCTGTATGCGTGCTTGATGTTAGTGTAGACATGGTCTAAAATGTTCTCCCCTCTAGTAGAACACTTAACATGCTGATAAAAATTGGGGAGTACAGTCTTCAGATTGGCCTTATTAAAGTCTCCTGCGACTATGTGGACACCATCAGGGTGAGCCCGCTGATGTTTGTTAATGGTGTTAAGCAGGAGGGAGAGCGCAGTATTTTTATTTGCATTGGGTGAAATATACACAGCCGTGATAAACACTACTGTTAGTTCTCTCGGTAGAAAAAAAGGCCAACATCTTACAAACATGTACTCGAGATGGGGAGAGCAATATTTGTCTATAATAGTCCCATTGTTACACCAGTTATTATGCACATACATACAGACCCCCCCCCCCCCCCGCTCTTACCGGAGTCCTTAGTCCTGTCACAGCGTAGCAACGTGCGGCCCGCTAGCTGCATGCTAGCGTTGGATATGTCCTGATGGAGCCAAGTTTCAGTGATGATCAGAACACAACAGTCACGAACATAGCGATTACCAGCAAGTTGTAATTCCAAGTCATCCGTTTTATGCACCAAGGATCTGGCATTGGAAAGATACAGGCTCGGTAGAGGTGGCTTATGTGGTTGTCTCCTTATATATAAATATATATATACAGTGATCCCTCGCTACTTCGCGCTTCACCTTTCGCGCCCTCAGTGCATCGCGGATT
The DNA here is from genome assembly GCA_020510985.1 of Pholidichthys leucotaenia. Lineage (NCBI taxonomy): Eukaryota > Metazoa > Chordata > Actinopteri > Cichliformes > Pholidichthyidae > Pholidichthys > Pholidichthys leucotaenia. The sequence continues at coordinate 98,805,278 of CM035843.1, forward strand.
TTTCAAAAATATTCATCAAAAATTCAAAATTGAGAAATAATGGGCGGGCGCTAGCAGAAGGCAGGGAGACTACATTAGACCATCACGTGTCAACACGGAGAGCCGCACAACTCTCTGTTCGCTGTTCTCGTGTTGGCTCGGCTCGGAAATCTCGCAAGCTGATTGGCCGAGACGTTTCACCCCGCAAGCTGATTGGCCGAGACGTTTCACCCACCTCCTCTCCCTGCCGAGCACCCATGAAGGGAAGGAAGACCGCATTCATTGCTTTTTATCGCTCGTGTTACTTAGTCTCGCCGCGTGGAACTTTTTGCTGTTCTCTTGTGCCATTTTGTGCGAAATAGACTTCCCGTCGAGCCACTACGCCGCCTCCTCCAGCTCTACCGGAAGCTGCTCTCGATGATCCTGTGCCTCTAGCACCTCACGATAAGGCGTCACCTGAGGAGCAGTAAAGCTCTCATTAACCTGTGCAGTAAATCATTTTCATCTTGAGTTACGTATCTTGTTATAAGAATAAAAGAGTTCTAAAAACATATTTATGTACACTTTGTTTACATCTACGTATGTATGTACACGTACACACACACACGTGTGTGTGTGTGTGTGTACGTGTATGAGAGAGAGAGAGTGAGAGAATGAACGTACGTATTATTTATGGATGATGTCATTAGGGATGACGCTACTTCGCGGTTTTTCACTTTTCGCGGTCGGTTCTGGAACCCATTAACCGCGATAAGTGAGGGATCACTGTATAGACACACAGTGCGGAGCATTGTAGCTAGATGGGATAGATACATAAATATATAAACACAGTGCGGAGCATTGTAGCTGGATGGAATAAATATGAGTATATAAATACACAGTGCGGAGTATTGTAGCTAGATGGAATGAATATGTGAATATATAAACACACAGTGCGGAGCATTGTAGCTAGATGGAATAAATATATGAATATATAAACACACAGTGCGGAGCATTGTAGCTAGATGGAATAAATATGTAGATATATAAACACACACAGTGCAGAGCACTGTAGCTAGATGGAATAAATATGTAAATATATAAACACACACAGTGTGGAGCATTGTAGCTAGATGGAATGAAACAGCACAACCGTCTACTTAGTTATCCTACATGGTATGATTATGTGCCCATACATATTCTCACCCTCCATAGCGACTGGTATTTTCCTAGTTGTATACCGGAGGGGACCATTGTGTAAGTCTATTGCATCTTTTGCATTCAAAACTATTAGGTTGTCATGTCTTTTTGCTATCTCTGCGAGCAGCCCTGCTTAGGTTGTACAGTCTGACAGCCGTAGGTAGGAAGGACCTGCGAAACCTCTCGGTTGTGCATCTAGGATGATGTAGTCTGCTGCTAAATGAGCTCCTCAGTGCATTCAGTATGTCCTGCATAGGGTGGAACTCGGACTCCAGCAGAGATGACAGTTTAGCCACCATCCTTCTCTCTCCTATCTCCTCCACTGGGTCAAGGCGCTGCCCCAGGACAGAGCTAGCTTTCTTGATCAGTTTGTTCAGTCTCTTCCTATCCGCTGCTGTAATGCCACTGCCCCATCAGACCACTCCAAAAGTGATGGCTGATGCCACCACCGTGTCATAGAATGTCTTCAGCAGCACCCCTTGTACACCAAAAGACCTGAGTCTCCTCAGTAGGAACAGCCTGCGCTGTCCCTTCTTGTAGAGTGCGTCAGTATTGTGTGACCAGTCTAGTTTATTGTTCAGATGAACACCCAGGTACTTATAGGATGTCACCATCTCGATGTCTGTTCCCTGTATATTTACTGGTGCTGTGAGGAGTTGTCCTTGCCTGCGGCAGTCCACCACCAGCTCCTTAGTTTTCCTCGCGTTGATCTGGAGGCAGTTCCGATGGCACCAGTCCACGAAGTCCTGGATAAGCCCTCTGTACTCAGCTTCATCTCCGTTGGAGATGAGGCCAACGATCGCAGAGTCATCAGAGAACTTCTGTAGATGGCAGTGTGTTGTGTTGTGTGAGAAGTCCGCAGTATAAAGGGTGAACAGGAAGGGAGCCAAAACCGTTCCCTGGGGGGCCCCCGTGCTACCGATGATCGTGTCGGACACACAGTCCCGGGTTCTCACAAACTGAGGCCAGTTTGTGAGGTAGTCCAGGATCCATGATGACAGGTGCTGATCCACCCCTGCGCACAGCAGCTTGTCCTTCAGGATCATCGGTTGGATGGTGTTGAAAGCACTGGAGAAGTCAAAGAACATGATCCTCACCGCATTCCCGGGTTTCTCCAGGTGGGACAGAGAACGGTGAAGGAGGAAGATCACTGCATCCTCCACCCCAATGCCATGCTGGTAGGCGAACTGGAGTGGATCCATCGCTGGTCCCACCAGGGGGCGGAGGTGAGCAAGGAGCAGTCTCTCCAGGGTCTTCATCATGTGGGACGTCAAGGCCACTGGTCTGTAGCTGTTCAGATCTTTGGGGTGGGAAGTCTTTGGTACAGGTACCACACAAGATGTTTTCCACAGCTGTGGTACCCTCCCCAGCTTCAGGCTCAGATTGAAGATGTACTCCACAATCCCACACAGCTGGTCTGCACAGGACTTGAGGAGCTTTGCGCTGATGCCGTCCGGTCCCGACGCCTTCCTCGCCTTGATCTTCCTCAGCTCCGTCCTCACCTGGGTCTTAGTGAGGGTCAGGTTGGGGGGCTGTGTGTTGGGAGTGGGGGGGTGTTGGTGGAGTGGGGAGTGGGCAGCAGGACTTGATGTCTTTAGAGGCAACAGTGGTTGTTGTGCAGTCAGGGGGGAGGGTGGTTGGTCAAACCTATTGAAAAACAGATTCAGATTGTTCGCCCACTCCCTGCCCCCCGTGGCCTGGGGGGAGGTATTCTGGAGCCCAGAGATGATTTTAAGGTTTCTCCAGACCCCGCTGATGTCGCTCTGTTGCAGCATGTTCTCCATCTTCTTCCTGAAGCTGTCCTTACCTTCTCTGATCTTTCTCCTCAGCTCCCTCTGTATGGACTTCAGCATCTCCCTGCTCCCCGACCTGAAGATCCTCTTCTTCTCTCTCAGAAGTGTTTTTATCTCAGGGTTGATCCAGGGTTTGTTGTTTGAGCAACACCGTATGGTCTTGTTGGGAACGGTGTTGTCCACACAGAAGCTGATGTAGTCCGTGATGGTGTGAGTGAGGCCATCGATGTCCTCACCATGTGGATCGCAGAGCTGCTCCCAGGCGGTGGTTTCAAAACAGCCCTTTAGAGCATCCATTGCCTCCTCAGACCATAACTTCACTGTGCGCATGGCCGGAGGTTGTCTGTGCACTAGGGGTTTGTACACCGGCCGGAGATGAACTAAGTTGTGATCCGATCTCCCGAGTGGGGGGAGTTGTGATGAGGTGTACGCCTCCTTAGTGTTTGCGTAGAATAAGTCCAGTGTTTTATTGTCTCTAGTGTGGCATGTGACATACTGGGTAAACGTGGGTAGAATGGGAGACAGTGAAACATGGTTGTTAATTGCCTGAGATGAGGAGAAGAGCATCTGGGTGTTCTGTCTGCAGCCTGCCAGTTACTGAATGGATGACATCACGCGCTGTCCCAGCGTTCGCCGTCGGATTTGCATAAACAACAATGCAGATCACGTGTGAGTATTCCCTCGGGAGATATGTAGGCCGCATGCTAACAGCTAGCAACTCAATGTCTTTGCTGCAGTGTTGTTGTTTAACAGTGATATGTCCTGGTCTGCACCAGTTGTTGTTAACATACATTATCACTCCACCGCCCCTTGCTTTGCCACTGTCTGATGTTCGGTCTGCCCGTATCGCGTGGAAACCCTCCAGTTCAATGTTAGCATCTGCTGCTAATTCGGTTAGCCAAGTCTCTGTGAATAGAAACAGGCTACACTCCCGGTATATGCTATCGTAGCGGGAGATAGCTGCTAGCTCATCTACCTTTCCCAGTAACGATCGTACATTCCCCATAACAACGGATGGAAGGGTGGGTCTGTACCTTATATTTCTTGCCTTCCGCCTAACTCCAGCACGACACCCACGGCATTTTCGCCTCAGTTCTCCCGGTATGTCGAGTTTTTCCGTTAGCACCGGGTGGCGGTTGAGTACTAGCAGCTCTTCCCTGCTGTACCATCTCCTGCTATAAACAGTGGCTCTGTCCACCGGCTCGGGAGACATTTGGGGCGATCTGTGTGTCCATGATATAAATGGAGTGAAAGGTGTGCCGGATCAGAGAGTTGTCACCGGATCAAAACAGAGAGGAAGGGAAAAAAAAGACTCAGAATTGAGCCGCTGATGCAAAAGGCAGCCGACTTGTGTGGCGCCGGAAGTGGAAAAAGTGGAAGTTTAGGTGCGTTTATCGTCGGTGTGCTCTTGCCTTTGTCCTTATTTGTGTTTTGCCCCTCGTGGCTCATTATTTTGTACCTTTTTGTCATGGTTTAATAAATACACAACTCACTGGTTGCCTATGGCGTCTCATTTGCGGTCCGTGAAGGCCGCCCATGACACTGATAAGTCATTTTCCATCAGACAGCTGAGACTGTGAGCCACTGAAGTTAAAACACATTTATTTGCTACCTGGATAAAGATTATTCAAAAATGGATTTGATCTCCTAAAGGAATTTAAAGGACTGGATCATATCTCTGTCATAGCAGACATTTTCTTTGGATAGGATTAAATCCATAATATAAAGGTAAGATAAACATTGACAGCTTTATGCGGTGTTGCCAACTCACTCTTTTGGAGTGATTCTCACTCTTTTTCCCTCTCTCTCACTCCAGAAACCCTATCTCTCACTCCAGAATGAGGAAATTACTGGCAATTTTGTGTTGATTTTCTTCAAATTTTTCCCACAATAAGAGCTCTCAAGGCAGGATAAAGCAGACTGAACATGTTCTAAAAGCTATGTCTGAAACAGTTAGTTTTCAGCCTGACATTAATAAGCCCGTAATGTAATCCATTTCATTAAATTATCTTGCTATGTGTGCAAGATGATTTAAGTATGCAGTTAAAAGTAGCGTGAAAGTTACTTTTCCAAGTAACTAGTTGCTTTAATCATGCAGGAATTGGTAAGTAACTCAGTTACTTTTGAAAAGAAGTAATTAGTAACTGTAATTAGGTACTATTTTTTAGTAACTTGCCCAACACTGGTTATAGGGACTTTTTATGAAATCTTAGAGACTGATAACAAGGTGATATTCTCAGGTGTGCAGCCTTAAACAGGTGAGGTAAAACGTACTGGAGCCTGGAACAGAAGCCGTGCCAACAGGAAGCAGATATAGTGGACATGACAGAAATAATCGTGATTAGTCGACTAATCAAAAAAATCGTCGTTAGATTAGTTGACTACCAAAATGGTTAGTTGCAGCCCTATAGGTAAGCAGAACAGATACAGTGGGGCAAAAAAAGTATTTAGTCAGCCACCAATTGTGCAAGTTCTCCCACTTAAAAGATGAGAGAGGTCTCCAATTTTCATCATAGATATACCTCAACTATGAGAGACAAAATGAGAAAAAAAAATCCAGAAAATCACATTGAATGATTTTTAATGAATTAATTGGTAAATTCCTCGGTAAAATAAGTATTTGGTCACCTACAAACAAGCAAGATTTCTGGCTCTCACAGACCTGTAATTTCTTCTTTAAGAGGCTCCTCTGTCCTCCACTCGTTACCTGTATTAATGGCACCTGTTTGAACTCGTTATCAGTATAAAAGACACCTGTCCACAACCTCAAACAGTCAGACTCCAAACTCCACTATGGCCAAGACCAAAGAGCTGTCAAAGGACACCAGAAACAAAATTGTAGACCTGCACCAGGCTGGGAAGACTGAATCTGCAATAGGTAAGCAGCTTGGTGTGAAGAAATCAACTGTGGGAGCAATTATTAGAAAATGGAAGACATACAAGACCACTGATAATCTCCCTCGATCTGGGGCTCCACGCAAGATCTCACCCCGTGGGGTCAAAATGATCATAAGAACGGTGAGCAAAAATCCCAGAACCACACGGAGGGGACCTAGTGAATGACCTGCAGAGAGCTGGGACCAATGTAACAAAGGCTACCATCAGTAACACACTATGCTGCCAGGGACTCAAATCCTGCAGTGTCAGACGTGTCCCCCTGCTTAAGCCAGTACATGTCCAGGCCCGTCTGAAGTTTGCTAGAAAGCATTTGGGTGATCCAGAAGAGGATTGGAAGAATGTCATATGGTCGGATGAAACCAAAATAGAACTTTATGGTAAAAACTCAACTTGTCGTGTTTGGAGGAGAAAGAACACCATACTTACTGTGAAGCATGGGGGTGGAAACATCGTACTTTGGGGCTGTTTTTCTGCAAAGGGACCAGGATGACTGATCCGTGTAAAGGAAAGAATGAATGGGGCCATGTATCGTGAGATTTTGAGTGAAAACCTCCTTCCATCAGCAAGGGCATTGAAGATGAAACGTGGCTGGGTCTTTCAGCATGACAATGATCCCAAACACACCGCCCAGGCAACGAAGGAGTGGCTGCGTAAGAAGCATTTCAAGGTCCTGGAGTGGCCTAGCCAGTCTCCAGATCTCAACCCCATAGAAAATCTTTGGAGGGAGTTGAAAGTCCGTGTTGCCCAGCGACAGCCCCAAAACATCACTGCTCTAGAGGAGATCTGCATGGAGGAATGGGCCAAAATACCAGCAACAGTGTGTGAAAACCTTGTGAAGACTTACAGAAAACGTTTGACCGCTGTCATTGCCAACAAAGGGTATATAACAAAGTATTGAGATGAACTTTTGTTATTGACCAAGTACTTATTTTCCACCATAATTTGCAAATAAATTCTTTAAAAATCAATGTGATTTTCTGGATTTTTTTTCTCATTTTGTCTCTCATAGTTGAGGTATACCTATGATGAAAATTGGAGACCTCTCTCATCTTTTAAGTGGGAGAAGTTGCACAATTGGTGGCTGACTAAATACTTTTTTGCCTCACTGTATCTGCTTCCATTATTGAGCCAAACGGATTTACTTTGCCAAAAGGAGCTTTGCTCATATTTGATATGTACTGTATATAAATAGTATTTATAGACTCCTCTTGTAATAACTTTAATGCTTTATTTAAATTGTTTTACTTATGATTGACCTGACGGAGGAAATGGTGGAAGGGAATTGAAAAGACCTGAAGTGGTCGGAAGGGGTGGCAGGTGGGGGGGTGGGGAGGGGAAGAAAAAGAGAGAGGAACAAACAGAGAAAACACAGACTATCACAACTGAAACAAACAAAAAACAAGCTGTTTCTGCTTCTGAAGAGGTGTCATCACGAGCCTGATATCTGCACCTTTAAGAGAACAGAGAGACATACACTACCGTTCAAAGGTTTGGGGTCACCCAGACAATTATTTTGTGTTTTCCATGAAAAGTCACACTTATTTACCACCATGAGTTGTAAAATGAATAGAAAACATAGTCAAGACATTGACAAGGTTAGAAATAATGATTTGTATTTGAAATAATATTCTTTTCCTTCAAACTTTGCTTTCGTCAAAGAATCCTCCATTTGCAGCAATTACAGCATTGCAGACCTAACATGATTGCACAAGGGTTTTCTAATCATCCATTAGCCTTCTGATGCAATGAGCAAACACATTGTACCATTAGAACACTGGAGTGATAGTTGCTGGAAATGGGCCTCTATACACCTATGTAGATATTGCACCAAAAACCAGACATTTGCAGCTAGAATAGTCATTTACCACATTAGCAATGAATAGAGTGTATTTCTGATTAGTTAAAGTTATCTTCATTGAAAAAAGTGGTTTTCTTTCAAAAATAAGGAAATTTCTAAGTGACCCCAAACTTTTGAACGGTAGTGTATGTATATGTGCATGTGTGTGTGTGTGTGTGTGTGTGTGTGTGTGAGAGAGAGAGAGAGAGAGAGAGAGAGAGAGAGAGAGAGAGAGAGAGAGAGAGAGAGAGAGAGAGAGAGAGAGAGAGAGAGAGAGAGAGAGAGAGAGAGAGAGAGAGAGAGAGAGAGAGAGAGAGAGAGAGAGAGAGAGAGAGAGAGAGAGCACGCACAAAAGTGAGTGTGTGAGTCGTTTGCCAGGAAACGTACAAAGAGAGTGGCAGGCCGCAGCACCCCCCCCCTCCTCCCCGGCTGCCGAAACCATGAGCAAACAAGTCGGCGCCACCAACCCCCAGGGTCCGCAGCCCACACAGAGCACAAATGTCCCAAAGCCACCAAGCCCCAGGCATCCGCCCCAGGAGGGACGGCCAGAGGGGGCCTTGCCACCAAGCGGCTGGTGCAGTGCACCCCCGCCCCTGGGCCATCCAGCCCCGGGCGTCGGAAGGCCAACCCCCTTCCCCTTGCACAGTGGACCAGTGCCCCAGACACACACCCCAGGTGCCACCAGGCACCCACACCCATGGAAGGCAGCAGCAAAGAGCGGGGAGCCCCAGGGGAGGCCAGCACCCCACCTACCCACCAGAGGGAACCCATGCAGCCAGGAGGTACCGCCCCTATCAGTCCAGCACCCCCTAACCAGCTCGCACTCCCACTCACTCATACACACTCAGACTCATTCGCTCTCACCCAGTCTCATACTTGTTCAGTCTCGCTCATACTTACTCAGTCTTGCTCATGCTCTCACTTGCACTCACTTACGCTCCCTTTCACTCATGTACACACTCTCAAGACACCTTACAGTGGATACATCACCCACCCACCTCACTGACAGACAGCGGCAAGCCACCACTTCAGCCACCGCTGTCCCGGGGCAGACCGACAGAAACGTGGCTCCCAACCCACACCAACAGCCCTTCGACCACCACCAATTTCCCACACCCAGCGCCACAGACACCGGAGGCAAGGCGGGCAAGGTGGGCAAGGCGTCTCATCCAGGGACCCAACGGCAGGATGGCCGATGAGAGCGGGACCCAAACCACCAACCCCTGGGCCACCAAAACAACCCGCCCCATCCCCCAAGCCACCGCCACCCAATGAGGTCCCTCCCTCCACATACCCACCCTCCACACTCATGCATCCACCCACAGGTACTTGCACCCACGCACGCCCACACACACGTGCACTCACACATGTCCACACACAACCTTGAACATACCCACACGGTCACACACACGCATCCATATCCACACCCACACATACACACTCAAACCCACACACACCCTTGCCCATACACCCCCCCCCCACACACACACACACACACACACATGCAGGGTCAGATTACATGCATGGTTACTTTCTTCCTCTTGCCCTGATTGCGGGCTGTTGTATTGAAATTCACAGTAGCATTATCCTCCAAGACTATTAAAAGGAGGAAGTTTACAGTTCTGTTGAACATGTTACTAAAAGTAAATAACATGTATGTATATACATATTTTATATTAAGTTGAGGTAGTTGACTTGTTTTCCTTGGGAAATGTATCTTTGTATCCCAGTTAAACACCACTGTAAGACAAATGATGTAAATATAGGTGAGAAAAATATGGCCATAGTATATCAGTATCTGCAATTGGCAAAAACTACTTTCAGACTATTGGCATATTGGCCATCAGCAAAAATTCTACTATCGTTACATTAAATGTTTCAAATCAAGACTCAGTTTAGCCTGTGCAAAACTAATGCAAAACAAGATAAATGAACATTAACTCCCATCTGTAAATGTCAAATTAGATTACCATAATCTTTACCAGAATATGATCCTAGTAAACAATTGCATTATTTCAGAAGCTCAGCATTTTAATGTTTAATAACCACATAATCTATAGACAAATCATATTTAATTAAACTTTATTTGCATAATTACAGCAAAAAGTCACAGCAAGGTGCTAAATACATAAAAGGCATAAATCACACAAGAAATAATAAAGAGAAGCCCCAACAGTCAAGTGATCTCCAATCAGCAAGTGCTTAGATGACAATGGAAAGGGGAAAAAAAAAATCTTTACAGGATGAAACCTCTGGCAGAACCAGTGTGGTAAGGTTTGTGGGTGGTGAGGCACCCACAAACAAAAAGTCAGATTTACAAATATATGAACACAATAGCATGAGGTGGAATTTAATTTCAATTGAAAGTTTGCATGTTTTATGATCTGCTAATTGTACATTATAAAATCTGATTATATAAATACATTTTTAACAAAACAACTAAGGCATTTTACTTAATTGTCTCTTGACAGAATGCACAGGGAATTTAAGTTCAGTTCTGCAGTGCATGTCTAGAGCTTTTATTGTGAAGGGAAGAAGTAGAAATAGTAGTACACTCCAGTTGCTTTTGTTTTGCAGAAAGGCAGTTAAAGTTCTGCTAAGTAACGCCATGCCTCCATGTTTTCATTTCATTCAACTCTCCTGAATATAAACAAAGTGCAAAGACCCTTGGCTACACAAATAAAATGTATTAAGTTATTTTACTGACAAATTTTGGAGGCCCAAAATTGATTATAGACTACTGGTTTCAGGCCAAGGAATAACTGAAATTATAGTGGCTCCGAGAGTGCATTTGCTGTGGACCCTGTAGCTTCACAATTCAATACAAATTCAAGTATATAAAACAAGTATGCATAGTCTTACCTTTACTTGTAAATGAAATCAATCCACCTATCCCTCTGGACAAAAATCTCAATGACTGTTGTAAAAGTCCTCCTCGTCTTCTTTTAGTTTTAAGAGTCTCTCTGTCTCAATCGAGATTACTGCCAGTTTTGATTGAAAGGCCAATTTTGAGAATTTTTTTAAGTTTAGCTATAAAATCTTCCATTTTCAGTCCATATAAAATAGAAGCACAAATGGAGTCCTTGACACACTTGACTTTTTGATTTTATCTTTAGCTAATTTGGCATTTAGCCTCAGCGTAGAAAAAGAGCAACAAGTACAAACCCCTACGGTGCTCAAGCATGCCCCTCCTCATTTGAGCAATGGTACTGCGCAGCTTCTGACCGTGATTTTTAACTAAAATTTTATGTCAGATTAAGAAGACTAAATATGTTATACACACACATTAAGTACATTACACAGACTATAGAAAAGTAGGACACGATAAAAGCTCCTACAAACATTACATTTTTGACACCAGGAACGTGCACCTTGCATGGGCTCTAACTGGACTGTGAAGGATTGCGTAATCCTTTTGAGGCTGCATTTGTTGCTCCTTCACTTGGCCCCTCTCCCTTGTATTTGAACAGGAAATGAGCAGATTCAGCAATTTTAAACATATAAATAGTGTTGAAATGATTGGAATCATTCAGAAATTACATGTAGACCTACAAGACAAATTAGTGGACAAATAATAATATATTTATAATTCTTTATTTTTTTTCATGATAATGCCTCCCCGACCACACGTCACTGGGCAGAACCAGGCTGAAGGAGGAGCAGTCATCTGTCATGACTGGCTGAGGTTAAGGGGAAAGAGAAGAAGGAAAGAAAAAAATAGACAAAAAATGACATTCACACAAATATAATGTATAGAAAGTTGAGTTAAAACCTTTGTCGGATACTGTACACACAGCATGTAGAAACATAAAAAAATAAATTACCACTGTCTGTTATAGAAGCCTTCAATTGTGCAGACTTCTTCAGTATCACATTTAAATTCAGATTGGAATTCATGTTTACATGTACACAAATAAACCAGTTGTGACTGGATTTCCGGAGTTATCTGATTATTCAAGTGGCCATGTACACGGAGTAATCCGATAGAGGCCATGTAACGGGGCATTTACTCAAGTGGTTTACCCTCCAATATTCCATTCATTCAGTGCATGTAAACATGAGAAAACAGATTATTGCCATTAGCAGTTTATTCCCAGTAATCGGTTTATTTTAGATAGATAGATAGATACTTTATTTCGAACAAAAAAGTATAACAAAAACAAAACAAATGACAAATGCAATAAAGTAACAGTATACAGTGTTCGAAAGGGAGAAGGAAGAAGTGAACACTTATTAATTCCATCTCCTCTCATGTAACCATGTAACTGCTAACCAGGGTCATTATTTCCAACTCTCAACACTGCTGTTTTGATAAGACCACTGCATTGTTTAAGACAGATTGATCCATAGTTTAGTTTTGAAGTCCATCCAGCCATCCATCTACTACCGCTTAATCCTTTTTGGGTCGCAGGGGGGCTGGAGCCTATCCCAGCATCTTTGGGCGAGAGGCAGGGTACACCCTGAACAGATCGGCAGTCCATTGCAGGGCCAACATGGAGAGACAGACAACCATTCACTCTCACATTCATACTTAAGGGCAATTTATTCCCAGTTGATGCCAGTTAACCTAACCTGCATGTCTTTGGCCCGTGGGAGGAAACTGGAGGTCCCGGCGAAAACCCGCGCAGACATGGAGAGAACCTGCAAACTCCACACAAAAAGGTCACCAGGGGCCAAGGGTGGGATCGAACCCATGACCTTCTTCCTGTGCTGCCACAGTGCTAACCACTGCATCACCGAGCTGTGTACTACCACCCAACATTAAATCTTGTGCCTGTAGAAACATGAAGTATTGTAGTACTGGCAGCCAATAGGTAGCTGCCTTGCTAGCAAGCTTGGTTGTTAGTCGCCAGCAATGGAATGACTGCAGGTTAAAAATAATGCGGAGAATAATAGTCTCTCTCACTGTTTAAAAATTATCCCAGAAATGCTTTGAGAGCAAATCTTACACTAAACAGTCGTTCCAGGATTTTTTTTTTTATTTTTATTTATTTTATTTATTTTTTTGTTACTTATTTGTACCCGTAGGTAGATTTGGTTTGCAGTCTGGTGACAAGCCACCGGCTGCCGGTCGCTGCGTGCGCGAGCGCCCTAAACCTACATGTTTTGGTATGCGGGAGGAAACCGGAGAAATCCCGGAGTAAACCCACGCAACACGGGGAGAACATGCAAACTCCACACAGCTCACTGTTGGTCGGGGGCTGGGATCGAACCCATGATCTCATGATCCCCGCGATCCCCCGGCCGAGGGTAAACTGTGCTGCCACAGTGCTAAACCACTGCGCCACCGTGCAGCCCATTTTGCAGGATGTTTTAAGGATTGTTGCGGCCCAAAAAGCCTGAATTTGTGGGACATTTTTAAAAAAGTTCTGATGTTTTGAGAGGTTTTTTGCACTAAAAGTTGTGGGAAGAATTGCGAATTTTAAAGCAGATGCCATTTTCCATAGTTTACTGCAATGATATTCTGCTGAATATAACACCACAAGAAAAGCACAGGATTGTCAAAAATACCCTATTAAACTGTGATTTGTAAATTAAGCTGAAACTTCTGCTATACAGAAAAACTGTTTTGTGCAACAGCATATACAGACTTTAACACAATATCCATTACAACAGCTAAATTGTATTGAATGCATGGTAAAGAGTATAGATTTGGAAATTATGGCAGCACCTTCATTTGAAAACCCCAGTGGTCCCCAACCACGCAGTACTGAGCGCAGAGACAAAAGAAATCATTTATTCTGTTGCTCTGTATTGTCTATCAAAGTCTGTGTTTTTCTTGAAAAAAATTACTGAATATTCTTTCTCTTTCCATGCCTGACTCCTGCCTGTCTGTCTATCTGTCTGTGCATCTTGACACACAGTCATACCGAGAGGAGGGGCTCTTCTTGAGTGTTTGCCAGGGGCACACGTTGGTCCATGTCAAGACCGGAGAGTCACAGCTTTAAAACTCATTGGCAAGATGTAGTAATGATTTTACCTCTAAAGATGTATAAAATGTTACAACACTGGCTGTAATGTTATATTTGCTTTTTATGGTTTTATGGCGTCTCTCCTCACGCACACTCTCGCGATGGGGTGCTTTCAGGCAGGCGGACGTTTTTCAACATAAACCCGGCACTTCGTACATGCGGTCAGCAGGGGGACTCGTGGAGACGTTCACCGGCGGGCCAGGGGAGACGGACGAAGGGACGGTGTGGGAAAACTCGCGGGTGAGTGGGTTTTATTAAAATCACACACAGTTTTTTGCTGATGTGTTCTTTTAATACTCACTGTAAACACGGAAGTGAGTGTGGTGCAGCGACGCATCTGATAGGTTAGACTGAGCGTTTGAGTACTCGGATAAATTTGATTGGCAAAATTGGCGGAAGTTGACAAGGATTGGCCAAAATTGCAGGAAAGTTGCAGTGATTGAACAAAGTTGCAAGGTCGCGCAAAAGATGTGGTCAATCAGTGACTTCGCGTGAATTTATGCGATCGCAACATCACGAAATCCCGGAGGGACTGACTAAACAAAATGCAAATTTCAAATGGAAATCTTTGTGTTTACTTAAAAAGAGTACATTTTTCCTTTGATCTGTATTTCCTTTGCAAGAGTTTAAATTACATTTAGGATAACTTTTAAATTACATGGGTATAAAAATAATTGCAGTTTAACCTGTTACCTGCAGATGCCATGTAACAGACTGTAAAACTAAAAGTTTAATTTAGCTATTCATAATTAATCGTTCATTCTTTTATTTTATACTTCTATAATTATGAGTGTTCTGTAATTTCATAATACCACATGGTATAAAAGTTTATTCATTGCTGATAAATCAAAATTGTTTCATCAAATGAAAATCTGTTCTAAGATTATAGGTCAACCTGTACAAAAACTTTTTGAATCATCCCACCACAATAATATGTTAAGACTAGCCAAGAACATTGCATCTGATTGTGAACACATCCTGAATATTGAATATAGGCTGTTGCCATCGGGCCAGAGATATCGGATTCCACAATTCAATAAGGTTTACCTGAAAAATTCTTTTGTTCACCAGTCAATTCTGAGATTGAACAAGGAGCTTTAATCTCCATCTGCATCTGCTCTTGTGTGTTTGTCTTGTCTCATCATGACATGAATCTTTGTAGTATGGGGATGACTGTAGGTGGGTGATGTACAGGTTTGTAATGTTTGGTGTTTTATGTGTTGCTGCAGTTTCAAGCTGTAATGATGCAAACAAATTTCAGACATGCTTCTGACAATAAAGTATTATTGTACCGTAATATCCACAAGGCACTAATATATTCTGGGTGTCTCATTTTGTCCTGCTGGCCACAAGAGGCTGCTCAGCATCCTACAACATCAGAGGGACCCTATCCACTCTGCCTTGTCTCAGTGGAGCCTCCTTGTCTGTAGGCATATGTCGTGATTATTAGTCAAATACTTCCCAAATGTTTGGGCCTCACCCACAAATTACTGTGGTATGAGACGTGGGAGTGCCTGAATCTTGTCTACCCCTGGCACTCTGAGGCTGTGCTCTTTCTTTGATCCCCAGAGGTGAATATTATTTTGCTTACATATATTTTATAAGGATAATGTTGGTCCTCAAAACAGTTAGCATGTCCTTAATTTTTTGTGTAGCTGTGCAAGGACTAACACTATGGGAAATGCAATGTAAAAGCGTGGGCTAATGCTGGATTGTGGCGAGTGTGATGACAGTAAGACAGCCTGAGACAGCTGGGGGTGTGTGGTCTTCAAGACTCCACCTTCTACATGTTACTGACATGCTAAAGAGGGCCAGAATACTTTGAAGTAGACTGGTTTCATCTTTGTTCAGTGACTGAAGCAGTAAAGAAGAGAAACTAAAACCAGTGTTATTCTCAGAACAAGACCTTAATCAGATTAATGTTTATTGTTATCCAGTCAAAATAAGCCCAAACTTCCAATTTTCCATGTGCATAATGCTGTAGCTTGAACCAGTACTGTGAGCTTACTGGTTATACTAATAGCTTTGATGCATTTAGTTATATAACTTGTGTTTTTGACTGAAAAAGTATTATTGACTTGTCTTTCATAAACCTCCATTACAGTTTTCACCTGTTTCATTTACCAGAGAATTTCACAAGTTAGTTTTAAAAGTCTTTTTGTAAATGTAAAAGAAATACTTCATTGTTGCAATTGCCTGACCACCTTTGGATTTGAAGTTTGAATCACAGATTCAGTTTTTTTAAACATGACTGATCTGCAGAGATGGGTTGAGTAGCCAGAAATGTTAGTGTAAAAGTAGTGATACCCTATGACAGGGGTATCAGACTAATAAGCTTTCATTCCGCTAGTTTAATGGTAACATGTATTGGAAATGCCCAATATCGGGCTAATGCATTAGCATTGACCTGATAGCCATCTCAAACTGTGCTACAGAGAACTATTTCACTTCACTGATTGTACAAAAACTTACAATGTGCTGACACTTACAGAGGTATATTTACTATGCTCTGTGAAACAACTTTTGTACTATTTATTTGTACACTGCTGCCAGCTTGATCAGACTCAGGGTATCCTCTGGTAATATTTCCATGTGGCGGGCCGCCACCCTTTAAGTTATGCCACCACGCCAAGGAAATATAAATTTAAGAAAAAAATATGAAGGAATGACAGTCCACAAGCACACACATGAACAACACGTGTGACCGTCATCTGCGCGGAGTTCAGAAGCACCCCTCCTGCGTGACCATTCCAGTCGACAGGTAGAGTGTCTCGCTAGTGTCACTGTCCAAGAGAAGCATGAGCTTATTAAAGTACTTTAAACGCAGAAAAAAGCAGAAGAGGTATGTAAGCAGTGGAGGCATCTATGGTGGTTTTAACCCGCTTGTAACGGGACCAATAATGAAGAGTCACTTAGCAAACAGGTGTGGTTCAGATTCACATGCAGGCTTCATATGCAGGGAAAGATAAGAGTGACTGAATCACTGAGGATTGACTTCACCAGCACTACAATATTAACTAATAATTTATGTTCATTGTTATGTACCTGGCAAGTTAAGCTGACCGAAATTCAACAAGTCAATGGCTTTAATCCGTCAACAGCCTTCAGACAAACTAAACGTGCCAACATTTGGATTTCAAAATAGGGGAGGTTTTTCCTGCTGTCTGGGTGGTGAGGAGAGTTCTAAAAAACTATAAATATATAGAAATATTTTAACAGAAATAATTGCATCTTTGGTAATTTAAGTTAATTTATTTCATTAAACATAATTTTATCAATTTTTTTCTTTGAAATCAAAGTTAAATTATTATTCTGTTATGCCTCTGCAAAATTATGGCCAAAAGTGTAATTGTATGAAGAACAAAAGTCAAAATTGTACCACAATTTGTTTAAAATTTATTTAAAAAAACCCCAGTAATTTAATTTTAAAAAAAATAGACAAAAATTAGCCATAAAATTATCCACAAATTTATAATTAAGTCTCAAATGTACAAGAAAAGTCAATTTTACAAGAGGAAATTACAACTTTGAGGAAAACTGTTTCAAATTTACAGAGAAAAGTAGAAAACTATAATAAAATTGTTATAAATTTTGGAGAAAAACTTCAGACCTTCAAGGCTGTAGTCATTATTCAAGTTTTTAAGTGGGTGCTCTTTGCATCCTTAACTCTACCAGAAATTTTTGGTTGTCTACTTTTAATTATTAATTTCATAGCGCTGCTTTTACATGAGTAAAATTTCTGACTACTGTACCCATCTCTGATCATATAATTTAAGTATACATGAGTAAATTACTATTATGAATGTTTTTCCCCTTCCCTTTCCTACTCTTTCTCAATGGGGAAAAAAGAAATACTAGAATAAAAATACAAAAAAAAATACACATTTTTGTCATTTATGTAAACCATGGCGAAAAAAATCCTGCAGGACAAAACGTGACACTTGATATTGTCTAACCTGTTTGTATACCACCATAGACAGAGAGAGAACCTGAATTAGACAGGCCTCAGAGAAGGAAAGATGAGACAGACAAGATGAGCTAAGGAGAGAAAAGTGTACAGGCAGAGGGTCCAGGAGAGGTGAGAGCACAGGGAGGAGAGAAGGATGACACCAGTAAAAAGTCCAAACACAGGACATCTGGGTGGGACCCAAACTGGCCCAATATTCCAAGATTCAAGCCTTGGTTGTACAATATTTTCAATGGTAAGTTCCATATGTAAAGTTACTGTGCAAAATGTAAAAAAAGAAATAAATAGTATAAAATTAACATATTCCAGTTACAATAGTGTCATGTGTTTTCTGCCCCCTGGAAAAATATGTTGCCACCGTGCCAAGGTCTTTAAGCCAGAGGAAACACTGAGAGTAGTCTCAGTTGCTTCAGCTACAGAAACACGGATATTCACGTTTGCTTACTCCCCCTTGTGGGGTGTTGGAGTACTGCAGCCCAACAAAGGCAACAACAATCTTTTTGAGCTCCCAGGGGCCACATAAAATATCATGGTAGCCCGCGGTCCTTGAGTTTGACGCATGTCATATGATATTAATTATTCAAATATGAGGTGTATCAGAAAAGTAACAGGACTTGGTGTGCTGTGTGAACTATGATTGGGGTTGGGGTTAACATGTCGCCACAGGGCCAAATGATCAATTGGCATGTCTACTAAGAGATCCTGCAGCATTTCCTTTGATAAGTGCACAAGAAGAGGCGAGAGTTGTGGCAAAACAGCTCATGGCTGCTTCACCGTGACGATGCACCGGCTCACAACACCCTGAGCATTTGGCAGTTCCAGGTTGAGATAAACATCACCGTGCTGGAGCAACCTCCTTACTCACCTGATCTGACTCCATGTGATTTTTTTTTTTTCCTTTTCCCCCACTCTCAAAGGGGTCATCAAGGGGACATGTTTTCTGGATGTGGAAGCCATCAAGAAGGCCATGACAAACAGAGCTGCAGAGAATCCCAGGAAAATCTTTCCAGGAGTGCATGGAGGCATGGTAGAGAAGAATGGGAAAGTGAAGTAGACTCGAGGGGGATCATTTTGAAGGGGAAAACTTGTAGTTTACATTTGAAATATTTTTTTTGTGTCCCCAGTCCAGTTCTTTTCTGACACACCTTGTATAAGTAAGTATAGTCACCATACAAGTTATTTAAGTAGTGAGTAACCATTTTACTTTAAACTATGACTCTGATCTCATAATTTTTTTGATTTTTTTCTCTTTGACTTTTCTCATTAATTGATACCTTTTCCTGGAAAACTTGAACCAGTTTTTGAAAGGAATTGTCAGCTTTTTTTAACATAAATTTGCAGCTTTTTGCCTGATAAGTTTGCTCTTTTGTTATATTTTTCATGTACATTTGAGGCTTTATTCTCAAAAATTTGAGAGGTTTTTTTCATAAAGCTGAGGGATTTTTCATGGAAATTTATGAGATTTTGTGACAAATATAGTCTGAGAAGAATAAAGTAACATTTTTAGCCATTTTTCAAAACGGTGAAATAAAAGGTAATGGAAAGAATACAGTTCAATTAGTGCTGGGCAATAAATCAATTTTAAATAATTTTTTTTTTTTCTGTGGACAATGTCAAAAATGTATTTTTCCATTCACAAGAGTAAATATGGTGGCCTCCAGCACTAACTCAGTTAGCGTCATATCCAGAGGCTGTCTTTTGAAAATAGATGTATGAGTGCTGCCAGCATTGCTGCAGAGGTTGAGGGGGTGGGGGGTCAGCCTGTCAGTGATCAGACCATACGCCGCACACTGCATCAAATAAGCGACTTTCGCATTAGGAGTGCGCATGTGCGGACTATGTGAGTTCAAAGTTCACAACTACCAAACATTCCGGTAGCCGGCTTGCTTTTGTAGACAAACAGTACTGTCACACCTGAACAATTGCCGCTTAAAGTCTGCTTTAAACCTCCATTATGCCAGGTGCACACTGTGCCGTAGTGAAGTGTGGGAACGGCATGTATCATCTAGAGCGGTGGAAAAAGCAAACTTGCAGCATACATGCATGTAACTTCAGGATCAGCGTGTGTACATGTCCACCGCCATTCATGTTATATACAGTGCATTCCCCACGGAGCTGAAGGATCCGGACAGACGTAATTGTTGGATTAAAGCAGTAAGTCTATATTATAACATAATTAAATAGTGTTGTGTATTGTTCAAGTTCTAGCCTAATTGACACGAGTCTAAACCCTGAAGTAGTAGGTACGGACAGGCAGGCCTGGATCTAGGATATAGTTCTTTGTATATTGGTAATGAAGCTTGATCTACACACGCATGTAATTAAGGCCATTGATAAGTAGGCTGGTATAAAATAAAACTGCAAATCATTGAAAACGTGTGGTACTTAAACTATAGTAGTATCGACCTATAGTTCTAAGTAAGCAGGCTATGCCTTGTAGGGAAATTTACTCAAAATGACAAAACCAAAGTTGAGCTGTCAAACCACTCGCTTACCTTCGTTGTAGTCGTTTCGGAGTCTGGCAAGTAAGGGTATGTCAGCGTACATACAGGGGGGCCATTTTGGCCAATTTCTGCAACGTGGCCGTGAATGCAAGTGCAACTAGTTTATTCTTGCGTTTGTGGGTACAACCGGGAAGACCCCTATGCATACAATATGCTCGTAGATCAGGAACTTTCCATAAATTAAATGTGTCGATAGAGCATGTTTGGTAGCCATGTTCCCATGATGCTTTGCGCGAGCTGAGATGTGAAAGTCGCTTATTGGCCTGCATGGCTGTTGTCCCAGAAGGAAGCCCCTTTTAAAGATGATGTGCAAGAAAGCCCGCAAACAGTTTGCTGAAGACAAGCAGACTAAGGACATGGATTACTGGAACCATGTCCTGTTGTCTGACGAGACCAAGATAAACTTATTTGATTCAGATGGTGTCAAGTGTGTGTGGCGGCAACCAGGTGAGGAGTACAAAGACAAGTGTGTCTTACCTACAGTCAAGCATGGTGGTGGGAGTGTCATGGTTTGGGGCTGCATGAGTGCTGCCGGCACTGGGGAGCTACAGTTCACTGAGGGAACCATGAATGCCAACATGTGCTGTGACATACTGAAGCAGAGCATGATCGGAAACTGGGCCACAGGGCAGTATTCCAACATGTTAACCACCCCAAACACACCTCCAAGACGACCACTTCCTTGCTAAAGAAACTGAGGGTAAAGGTGATGGATTGGCCTAGCATGTCTCCAGGCCTAAACCCTATTGAGCATCTGTGGGGCATCCTCAAACGGAAGGTGACCATGATGTTGTCATGGAGGAGTGGAAGAGGATTCCAGTGGCAACCTGTGAAGCTCTAGTGAACTCCATGCCCAAGAGAGTTAAGGCAGTCCTGGAAAATCATGGTGGCTACACAAAATATTGACGCTTACGGCACAATTTGGACATTTTTACTAGGGGTGTACTCACTTTTGTTGCCAGCAGTTTAGACATTAATGGCTGTGTGTTGAGTTATTTTGAGGAGACAGCAAATTTACACAGTTATACAAGCTGTATACTGACTACTTTACATTGTATCAAAGTATCATATCTTCAGTGTTGTCCCATGAAAAGATATAATAAAATATTTACAAAAATGTGAGGGGTGTACTCACGTTTGTGAGATACTGTATATTTATGTACTACTTTGGCTAACCAATTCTTATCTTATTTACTATTGCTCTGAGTGCTGTGATCCTGAAATTTCCCCATTGTGGGATTAATAAAGGCTTATCTTATAAAAGAAAAGTTGGCACTTTATTAAAGTTGAAACTTTATTACTTGTTGGCACTTTATTAATCAGAAATGTGTGGATTCATCTTTGTTTGCTCAAACCTTTTAAAAAGGTTTGGTTAAACCCAGGTTTGCATTCTTTTCTCAATAATAGAATCATGTTTGTTTGCGGAGAAACGCTATTAGAAGTTATTCCTTGTCTTAAATCAAAAATACCGGCAAAAATTGAAAATTGAATGTGATATATTTTTAAAAAATGGTCATTTTACTTTTAGGCCATATCACCCAGCCATAGGGTAAATGTACAGGTTTTTGTTTTTTTTTCCTTTCATAAATGTGTTCAAGTATAAATAAAAACTATCATGCAGTAAAGCAACTCTATAAAGTACAATTTTTCTGAATTGCTACTCAATGCATGTACTTAAGTAAATGTTAACTAGTTACTACCCACCTCTGCTAATCGGCAGGATGTGAATCTTTTCATGAGCCTCCCTGTTTTACTTTTTGTGGTTGATTAATAATAGAAATGTCACATGGTTTACACATGCATTATAACTGATTGATTCTCACATCTATGACTCTTTCCCCTTAATGACATTTGCCCCCTAATGCCAGCCCTGATCAATATAAGGCAACTGCTTGTGTGTTCTGCTGTGACGTGCTGTGGCATGTGGCCACACAGTGTCACTCAATATTAAAGGGATTGTGAGGACGAATAAATGTAATAGTTCTATTTTAAGACGACAAAATTAATTCCTGCATACAGATACATTCTTCAGAGGATTACAAAAAAATTCGATTTATGTCACACTGGTGCAGCCTGGAACAGCTGGTCTAACTTTGACATCAGGCCCCGATATAGATAGCCTTGGTTCCCTTGTGTTGGCATTAGATACCCGGAACTCTGCCAGTGAGATGAGGTGTGGCAGCACATTCATCTTCTGTTTAATTTACTTTGAAAAGGCCTCTATTAGATGTTGCTCATTGCAGATCTTTTATTTACACAATGTACAGTAAATGCCAACTCTCCATGAATGTTCGGCTTTCAGATGTGAAGTCTAGGTCAACACATAAAATTGTCTCTATGTTATGAGGGCAATGGGTCACATACAGACACTTAAACTGAAATATAGAGCAGTTAAAAACAAGTTGTATTTAAGGATTCACTTTTTTTCCTTTCTGTCTGTCCACATTTATGATCATAAATTTTTTAAGATGTCTTTTTATAACATGCTCTGTTGGGCTTAGCAACATAGAAGCTATTTGAAGCCTTGGGTCCGGGGTCACATTATCTGTTGCCTGACCTGTCAAAGGGAACCAGGTGTTAAACTGTTTCCCGTAAGTGCTTTTATTTTGTCCTAGTTATTTGTAAGTCTGCAGTGTACAATTCCAGTGTGAGGTCTTCACTTGGGACTTGATATTCCAACAATGTACAGTAACTGTAGCACAGAAACCAAAATATGAGCATAAATGGTTAAACTATGGTATGTTTTTTTTAGACTTTGGTATTGCCTTCAATTGTAAGATTTGAGTAAATGTTTGATTTGTTGATTTATAATTTTTAGGATATTTATTCTTTTACCCTAGTTTGTGCTTACTTTTTAATCTTAGTGTATAATTTTTTTTGAAATATGTTTTCTGCACAGGAAATGTTTGCTTATTGTTGAATTCATCTTTTTAGAAAATAAACCTCATTCACTTAAGAGGTTTCTTCTCTGATAATGTTTTCTTCATAATTCCATTTTAACAGCAGCGTTTACAAAGAACTGACTTTGTAATAGTGTATTCCATTTACATTGGAACTCAGAATGATGCCATGTCTAAGTTGACTGCAGTCCAGTGCAACAAGTGAGGGAGTTGGAGCCGTTGAGGTTCCTTCAACTTTCTGAGTTGGAAGTCCGACTTCAGTTTGAAATGAATTGCACCATAACACTGTTGAAAAATTAAGTATGCCCAGAAAGTTGTATGCAAAAGATTTGGCCACTCTTTGATGACTTGGTTTTTTTGTTTGTTTTTTGTTTTTCAGATATAAACACAGTGTCTGTAGGATTTGTGGAAAAAAATACAATATTCCCAGCAAACAATCGGCCTCATGCAAGAACATGTTAGTACAGTGGATATAAAAAGTCTATACACCCCTGTTCAAATGCCAGTTTTTTGTGATGTAAATACATGAGGCTAAGACAAATCATTTCAAAACTTTTTCAACCATTAATGTGACCTATAACCTGAACAACCCAATTGAAAAACAAGCTGAAATCTTTTAAGGGAGAAAAATAAAAAAACTTACAATAACCTGTTTTCATAAATATGCAGGCCCTGTTATAACTGGGGATGTGGCTGTGTTCAGAATTAACCAATCACATTCAACCTCTTGTTAAATGGGAGTCAGCACACACCTGCCACCATTTAAAGTGCCTCTGATTAACCCCAAACAAAGTTCAGCTGTTCTAGTAGGCTTTTCTTGACATTTTTGTAGTTTCATCTTACAGCACAAGCCATGGTCCGCAGAGAGCTTCCAAAGCATCAGAGGGGTCTCATTGTTCAAAGGTATCAGTCAGGAGAAGGGTACAAATTTTCAAGGCATTAAATATACCATGGAATACAGTGAAGACAGTCATCATCAAGTGGAAAAAATATGGCACAACAGTGACATTACCAAGAACTGGACGTCCCTCCAAAATTGATGAAAAGACAAGAAGAAAACTGGTCAGGGAGGCAGCCAAGAGGCCAACAGCAACATTGAAGGAGCTTCAGGAATTTCTAGCAAGTACTGGCTGTTTAGTACATGTGACAACAATCTCCCGTCTTCTTCATACAGTGGTGTGAAAAAGTATTTGCCCCCTTCCTGATTTCTCATTTTTTTGTATGTTTGTCACATTTAAATGTTTCAGATCATCAAACAAATTTTAATATTGGACAAAGATAACACAAGTAAACACAAAATGCAGTTTTTAAATGAAGGTGTTTATTATTAAGGGAGAAAAAAAATACAAACCTACATGGCCCTGTGTGAAAAAGTGATTGCCCCCTAAAACTAATAACTGGTTGGGCCACCCTTGGCAGCAACAACTGCAATCAAGCATTTCCGATAACTGGCAATGAGTATTTGCAGCGCTGTGGAGGAATTTTGGCCCACTCATCTTCGCAGAATTGTTGTAATTCAGACACACTGGAGGGTTTTCAAGCATAAACCGCCTTTTTAAGGTCATGCCACAGCATCTCAATCGGATTCAGGTCAGGACTTTGACTAGGCCACTCCAAAGTCTTCATTGTGTTTTTCTTAAGCCATTCAGAGGTGGACTGGCTGGTGGCTTTTGGATCATTGTCCTGCTGCAGAACCTAAGTGCGCTTCAGCTTGAGGTCACAAACTGATGGCCGGACAGTCTCTTTCAGGATTTTTTTGGTAGATTCATGGTTTCATTTATCACAGCAAGTCTTCCAGGTCCTGAAGCAGCAAAACAGCCCCAGACCATCACACTACCACCACCATATTTTACTGTTGGTATGATGTTCCTTTTCTGAAATGCTGTGTCACTTTTACGCCGGTTGTAATGGGGCACACACTTTCCAAAAAGTTCAACTTTTTTCTTGTCAGTCCACAGAGTATTTTCCCAAAAGTCTTGGGGATCAACAAAATATTTTCTGGCAAAACTGAGACAAGCCTTTTATCTTCTTTTTGCTCAGCAGTGGTTTTCGTCCTGGAACTCTGCCATGCAGGCCATTTTTGCCCAGTCTCTTACTTATGGTAGAGTCATGAACACTGACCTTAACTGAGGCAAGTGAGGCCTGCAGTTCTTTGGATGTTGTTGTGAGGTCTTTTGTGACCTCTTGGATGAGTCGTTGCTGTGTTCTTGGGGTAATTTTTGTCAGCCGACCACTCCTGGGAAGGTTCACCACTGTTCCATATTTTCGCCATTTGTGGATAATGGCTCTCACTGTGGTTCGCTGGAGTCCCAAAGCTTTAGAAATGGCTTTATAACCTTTTCCAGACTGATAGACCTCAATTACTTTTTCTCATTTGTTCCTGAATTTCTTTGGATGATGTCTAGCTTTTGAAGATCTTTTGGTCTACTTTACTTGTCAGGCAGGTCCTGTTTAACAGGGGGTGTAATCACTTTTTCACACAGGGCCATGTTGGTTTGGATTTTTTTTTACCCTTAATAATAAACACCTTCGTTTAAAAACTGCATTTTGTGTTTACTTGTGTTATCTTTGTCTAATATTAAAATTTGTTTGATGATCTGAAACATTTAAGTGGGCAAGCGGTGGCGGAGTGGTTAGCACTGCGGCAGCACAGCAACTCACCCTTGGCCAGGGGATCCTGGGTTCGATCCCAGCCCCCGACCAACAGTGATCTGTGTGGAGTTTGCATGTTCTCCCTGTGTCTGCGTGGGTTTACTCCGGGATTTCTCCGGTTTCCTCCCACATGCCAAAAAACATGCAAGTTAGGTTAATTGGCATCAAACTGGGGACTGTAAATTGTCCTTAGGTATGACTGTGAGAGTGAATGGTTGTCTGTCTCTCTGTGTTGGCCCTGCGATGGACTGGCGATCTGTCCAGGGTGTACCCTGCCTCTCGCCCAAAGATGCCTGGATAGGCTCCAGCCCCCCCATGACCCGAAAAGGATTAAGCGGAAGAAGATGAATGAATGAACATTTAAGTGTGACAAACATACAAAAAACTGAGAAATCAGGAAGGGGGCATACACTTTTTCACACCACTGTATGTCTGGGCTATGGGGTAAGGGTGGCAAGTCGAAAGCCTTAGCTTACAAAGAAAAATGTCCAAGCCTGGCTACATTTTGCAAAAACACATTTGAAATCTTCCAAACACATGGAAAAATGTGTTATGGTCCGATGAAACCAAGATTGAACTTTATGGCCATAATTCCAAAAGGTATACAGTGTTTCCTCTGGCTTAAAAACCTTGGCGCGGTGGCAACATATTTTTCCGTGGGGAGGGCAGAAACACATTACACTATTGTAACCGGAATATGTTAATTTTATACTATTTTTTTTTAAATTTTGCACAGTAACTTTGCATATGGAACTTACTGTCTGAAGTATTGTACAACCGAGGCTTGAATGTTGGAATATTGGGCCAGTTGGGGTCCCACCCAGATGCCCTGTGTTTGGACTTTTTACTGGTGTCATCCTTCTCTCCTTCCTCTGCTCTCACCTCTCCTGAACCCTCTGCCTGAACACGTTCCTCTCCTTGGCTCTACTGTCTCATCTTGCCCACTGTGTGCCCTGTCTAATTCAGGTTCTCTCTCTGTCTATGGTGGTATACAAATAGGTTAGAAAATACTAAGTGTCATGTTTTGTCCTGCAGGATTTTTTTTCATGGTTTACATAAATAACTAAAAGGTATTTTTTGTATTTTTATTATGTTTCTTTTTTTCCATTGACGAAGAGTAGGAAAGGGAAGGGGAAAAACATTCATAATGGTAATTTACTCATGCATACTTAAATTATATGGGCAGAGGTGGGTATAGTTGCCAGAAATTCTACTCATGTAAAAGCAGTGCTATGAAATTAATAATAAAAAGTAGACAACCAAAAATTTCTAGTTAAGTTAAGGGTACAAAGAGCACCTACTTAAAAACTTGAGTAATGATTTCAGTCTTGAAGGTTTGAGGTTTTTCTCCAAAATTTATAACAATTTTATTATAGTTTTCTACTTTACTCTGTAAATTTATCTAAATTTGCAACCATTTTCCTCAAATTTGTAATTTTCTCTTGTAAAATTATGACTTTTCTTGTACATTTGAGACTATTATAAATTTGTGGATTATTTTATGGCTAATGTTTTTCTTTTTTAATCCAATCCAACTTTATTTATAAAGCTCTTTAAAAACGACAGTTGACACAGTGTTGTACATCAATGGTAAATAAAATATAAAAACAATAAAATACAGCTAAAGTACAAAACAGCACAAACAAAACAAGAGTCATACAATAGAGACAATAAGAACAAATAAAATCAGTGTCTCAAACTGGGTCAAAAACCAGAGAATAAAAATGGGTTTTAAGAGTTTTAGAACTGGAAGAGGCCTGTCTGATGGACAAAGGCAGATTATTATAAAATTACTGTTTTTTTTAAAAATAAATTTGAAACTGAATGTGGCAAATTTTTTACTTTTTTTCCTCATACAATTTAAACTTTTGACCATTATTTTGTAGCGCCAGAACAGAACAATAACTTTAACTTTAACTCTGAATTCAAAGAAATATAATTATTAAAATTATATTTAAAGAAATAAATTAACTTAAATGACCAAAGATGCAGTTATTTCTGTTATGATATTTCTATATATTTATAGTTTTTTTTAGAAATCTCCTCACCAACCAGACAGCAGGAAAAACCTCCCTTATTTTGAAATCCAAATGTTGGCACATTTAGTTTCTCTGAAGGCTGCTGACGGATTAAAGTCATTGACCATGAATTTCGGTCACCTTAACTTGCCAGGTACATAATAATGAACATAAATTATTAGTTAATATTGTAGTAGCTGGTGAAGCAAATCCTCAGCGATTCATCAGTCACTCTTGCCTTTCCCTGCAATGAAGCCTAACCAGACCTGTTAGCTAAGTGACTCCTCATTGTTGTTCCAGTTACCAGCGGGTTAAAACCACCATAAATGCCTCCACTGCTTATCTCTTGTACTTTTTTCCATGTTTAAAGTACTTTAATAAGCTCATGCTTCTCTCGGACACCAACGCTAGAGAGACACTCTGCCTGCAGAAACGGTCACACGCGTTGTTCATGTGCGTGCTTGCGGAGCGTTTCTTTCATATTTAATTTTTCTTAAATTAATATATCATAGGTGTGGCAGCATGCTTCCTTCGGGCGCCGGGCCGCCACACAGAAATGTTACCAGAGGAAACCCTGGTATATTTAGCGCAAACACAACACTCCAACACACCAGAAGAACACCATACCTACAGTGAAGCATGGTGGTGGCAGCATCATGCTTTGGGGCTGTTTTTCTTCAGCTGGAACTGGGGCCTTAATCAAGGTGAAGGGAATTATGAACAGTTCCAAATAGCAGTTAGTGCTGGCACAAAACCTTCAGGCTTCTACTAGAAAGCAGAAGATCAAGTTCCTTTTCATCTTTTAGTACAACAATGACTCAAAGCACATCCAAATCAACAAAAGATTGGCTTCATCAGAAGAAGATTAAGGTTTTGGAATGGTCCAGCCAGAGTCCAGACCTGAGTTTGATTGAACATCTGTGGGGTGATCTGAAGAGGGCTGTGCACAGGAGATGCACTCACAATCTGACAGATTTGGAGCATTTTTGCAAAGAAGAGTGGGCAAATATTGTCACATCAAGATGTGCCACGCTGATAGACTCCTACCCAAAAAGACTGAGTACTGTAATAAAAGTCAAAGGTGCTGCAACAAAGTATTAGTTTAAGGGTGTGCATATTTATGCAGCCAGGTTATTCCAAGTTTTTTTTTATTTTTCCCCTTAAAAGATTTCAGTTTGTTTTTCAATTGAGTTGTACAGGTTATAGGTCACATTAATGGTGGAAAAACTTTTGAAATGATTTATCTTGGTCTCATTTTTTACATCACAAAAACCTGGCATTTGAAAAGGGGTGTGTAGACTTTTTATATCCACTGTATGTGTAAATCCAGTGTATTTTATTAGTAAGCCACGTTAGTACAGTTGAGCTACTCCTGATTCAACAAACACTTATATGTCCTACAAAAGTGTATAAACGGTCTGTGTAAAAATAATCAATCACAGCTGTGTGTAAGTGAGCACACATTCATGAGTATCAAAGGTCTGCATAACTGATGCCCTAAAGCCACACTTCCGTAGTGTATGGCCCTGCAGGAGTTTAACTCACAAAAATGGCTTGAAAATCTAAGGGGAAAAAAAAAACTTCTTAAGTGAAACTGACGTTCTCCTGCCAGAGATCTAAAATTTTTAAAAAAAAATCTAATCTAGGTAGTGTCAGCAGTGAATCAAAGGACTGAGTAAAATGAAAGAATTTGTCAGAATATTGGCGATATTTCAGTATGTTAGATGTAGATGTTCCTCTTTACAGTGACTAACATGAAGACACAGCTGAGTGCAGCACACTTTGGTCGTCTGTGCCACCCGTGTACACTGTCCTGTAACTGTCCCACTTTGCTGAGAAGTATGACACATTTCAACAATTTGGGCTTAAAATATGTGGGTAAAAAGGTAGTAAAAACTGACTTTTGTTAAATTTCACAGTATTATTTAGTTTATATGGAAATACAGCCTCCTTTATCCTTTTACCCACTCTGCACCCTAACCCAGTGGCGAAGTCCACACTTCATATAGAAGCAGTAAAAATCAGAGTGGTATCCATGTGATTTCCATTGTGATAGTTAAGTCACTGACTGATCAGCCAGCCATCACCTTGTGTCAGACACATTTCCACTGTGCTGTTCTCCAGTGCATAGGATTTTTAATAGAAATGTTGGCCGGCTGAAAAGTATGTCCATGTACACTCTCACCACTTGGTCAGGGCTCCTTTTGCATGAAGTACTGCATCGATGGGGCGTAGTATGAAGGCAATCAGCCTGTAGTACTGCTGAGGTGTTATGAAGGCCCAGGTTGTTTTGATAGCAGTCTTCAGCTCTTCTGTGTTGTTGGGTCTGGTGTCTTTCATCTTCCTCTTGACAATACCCCATAGATTTTCTATGGGGTTTAGGTCAAGCGCGTTTGCTGGCCAATAAAACACAGCGATACGGTGGTTATTAAATCAGGTATTGGTAATTTTGGCAGTGTGGGCAGGTGCCAAGTCCTACTGGAAAATGAAATCATCTCCATCAAGCTTGTCAGGAGAGGGAAGCATGAAGTGCTCTAAAATTTCCTGGTAGACGACTGACTTGGGACTTGATAAAACACAGTTGACAAATACCAGTAGATGACATGGCTCCCCAAATCATTACTGACTGTGGAATCTTCACACTGGACCTCAAGCAACTTGGATTCTGTGCCTCTCCACTCCTCCAGACTTTCAGGTAATCCAGACCTTGATTACCTCCGCCAAGGAGGTTATGTTTTTGCCGGCGTTTGTCTGTCTGTTTGTTTGTTTGTTTGCAACATAACTCAAAAAGTTACGGATGGATTTTGATGACATTTTCAGGAAAGGTGTATCATGGCACGGGGAACAGATGATTAGATTTTGGTGATGATCTGAGAGTGCACACCTCCACCAAGGGCTTTGTTTGCATTTGTGCAGCAGGATTACACAAAAACTACTGGATGGATTTAGATGAAATTTTCACCAGAGTTGGTTCTTCGGCTAGAGGGGAAGCCATTACATTTTCCAAGATGATCTGAGAATGCATACCTCCACCAAGGCTCTTATATCCTTACAGACTGTTAGCGACAATACTCCAAAACTACTGGATGGATTTGGATGAAATTTTCACCAGAAGTGGTTCTTGGCCTACACATAAACCCATTACATTTTGAGGGTGATCCATGACTGCATACCTCTGCCAAGGCTCAGTCTTCTTGCAGTGGTTTAGTAGGATTATGTAAAAACTACTGGATGGATTTTGCTCAAATTTTAACCAGAGATGGTCTTTGGCCTGCAGATGAACCCATTACATTTTGGAGCTGATCTGTGAGCGCATACCTCTACCAAGACCCAATCTTGCAATGTATGGTGGGATGGAGGCGGTGAGATACAAACAAATGGATGGACAAAGGGAGGGAAGGAAGGAGCCTTGGCGTTATGAACTACTTGTTATAGGCTTCCCTGGTACCACTGTAGTTAGTGTAGTCGGTGAGTCCACTGTGTTATCAGTTAATAACAGATCTTTTTTATCACACATTAAAATGCTTTCTGGGCAGCTCAGTGGCACAATGGTTAGCACTGTGGCAGCACAGCAAGAAGGTTGGGGGTTTGATCCCACCCGCTGGCCATTGGTGAACTTTCTGTGGGGAGTCTGCATGTTCTCCACATGACTGTGTGGGTTTTCTCCAGATACTCCTGTTTCCTCCCACAGCCAAAGACATCCATATTAGGTTAACTGGCATCAAGTGGGGATTCTAAATTGTCCTTGGGTTTGAATGTGAGAGTGAATGGTTGTCTATCTTTGTGCTGACCCTGCGATGGACTGGCAATTTTATCCAGTTGAAGATGATGAATAAAAGACTTTCTGAATATCTGCTCATCTGCATGTCTACCGAAGGGTTTTGTGTCACCTGTGAATGCATGAGTGTATTCTGAGAGGAATAGGTGGTGTAAAAAAACTGTCATCTATCATTGTGGTTGGCTTACTGCTCTTCAATTACGTCAACATAACAGGACACATGTTTGTGTACAAATTATATTTAGCAGTTAGACCATACTGTTGCCTGTCTCTTTTTTTCCAGGTTGGATCAGTCCCCATCAGTCTTTGTCACTATACCCATTAGTTGTTTGTCAACAGGTACCCTTCAGTCTGTATGAATAGCAGCAACGTTGCCTAACTGATAGTTGCCTCACAGGATGATGTTGTGTTGATTGCATGGTTTCAGTGGTAACAAACTGTTTGGTTAATTATCACGTTTGCTTAAGTTTAACTGTTCTTACTATTTAATCTCAGTATAAATCTGTATCATGGTTATATTCAGAACCTGTACTTTCTGTATTTTGATACAACCATGGGACTATTTTTACATCTATAAACCAACACATTGTTTATCTTGTTGTGTTGTGAGACCTCTGTTTATGGAACAGAATTATCTTTCCTTAAACACAGAAATGGGCTGAACAGTAAATGAGTCAGTAATTTCATACAGTCCATCAGTCTTTTGGCCTTTGTTTCCATGTTTTGTTTGAAATGATGAGCATCAACAAAAGGCAGCCACTGTGCAACACCTTTATACAAACAGCTTATCAAGCATGTGCAGTGTCCTGTGTGAATCACAACAGGAACTGGGTTTGAGCAGAAACCAGCGGAAAATTGTGGATTTTTGTGGACCTGTCATCTAAAATACTATGGGTGTGCTTTTAGTTTCTGTAAGCAATAACAATAACAGTTGTCTTATGGAGACATCTCTTTTTGATTTCAGTTAATCATTAACATTTGTCATTAGGCATGTAGGCACTGGACTTGCCTACTGTGCAATCTGTGCAGTGAAGGCGACCTCTGAGCTGTTAGATCAGTGCATTTGTAGAGAATTGATGTAATTGCCATCATTCCAGGATAACGGCAAGAGGAAGTGGATGTTTTTTTGAGGACGAAAGATGCACTCGTGTTTCTCCAGATCCACTTTCTTGGGTTGCCCAAACAGCACTTGGTGGTGCTTTTAATAGGCACAGACTAGTTCGGCCATTCGTCTTTGAATTTGACATGCCCCGTTCCCCCACTCCATTGCCCATCAACTATAATAAGACATGGAATGGCTGGCAGCCCAAGCTTGCAAAGTGAAGGCAAAAACAAAGACCGGCATAAGACAGTATGCAAAGTAGTTGGAAAATGTATGGCTTACTGTTGTGCATCTATCATCTGGTGATTTGTTCTACATTCCTGTTATCATTATTATTGAACAGTCATACCATGGTTAGGCCTCATTATACAGCTTACATTGCATCCAGCAACTACAGGGGTTTGTTCCTCTCATTTGTGTTTGTCTTATCTAAACACAGTCTGTCTAGTTTTCAGTCTCATCGCACACACCAAATATTGCTGATTTGTTTTGTTGTGGGAGAGCTTTTCAGAGAGAAATCTGATGCACATAAATATGCCCTTGTTTTAAGTAGATCGACTCCTTCAAATGAATTCTGCAATTAATGCTAGCTGCAACACAACAGGTCTGTCTCTTTACATAACCTTCAATGAGCACTGAGGAATGCAAACTGGAAAGGGCAGATCCATTGCTCACAACCCCTCCCATCCCACAGAATACACTGACTTTCGCACACATGCACCCAGTCACTCCTTATCTCCCCTGCAGCTTTGAGCAAGGGCTTCCTGAGTGTGTGTGCTTGTGGTATGTGCATGTGGGCAGAAACGGTGACAGAGCAGCAGGCTGAGCTGAAATTGTGAGACCAGATCTGGAATAGGACAGAGAGTCACTGTAGCAGCTGCTCCCTTGCATTAAGTGGCTCTCACTGTGACAGAGGACAATTGCCTGGGACATACAGTCAAAGGACTTCCACTGCGTTTTACTTAACAGTGGGTGCAAGTGGTTTGCACAGTCAAGAGGATAACGCTGGATTGAGGGCTGTGTTTGTGTATATGTGTACCCCATCCTTTCTGGAGCAAGGATGAGGATGAAGGAGCTGTCCCTGCGTCAGGACCCTGACCTGAGGAAGGAGCTGGCTCTGCTGGCACGAGGATGTGACTTTGTTCTGCCCTCTCGGTTTAAGAAGAGGCTCAGAGCCTTCCAACAAGGACAGGCAGGTGTTTGTATGAGTGTAACCTCTGCCTCTGCCTTATAAGTGGGTTTCTTTTCTTATTTGAAGCTGTCATTTAGTAAATTACTGTTAAAGTACATTTATTGTTTGGCCAGATGAAACTAAAGAGCAGTTTAATCATACTGTATGGGGATGCATACCTCGTTGTCATAGTGGCTTTGTCAAGTGATAATTGTGCCATCAGTTTCAAGTTACCTGTGAGTTACTTTTGGAGTTGTTTTAACAAGGTATTCTTTACTAGTACAGAGAAAAAATAAATGGAAATTGACTGCAGTGTGAATGGATGGTTTCATATCATGTGATTTGTTGTGCTAACAGGCTTTGCTGTCTGAGACCACATCACTGTGAGCATATAAAATGTCATGTGGCTTAGCAGTTGTGCACAAGACCAATGCTAGTGGCTAGCATGAACGGGGGGTGGGGGGGCAGTATGGGGTAGCGCAACAGGAGATGTTTATGTCCTTTTATAGCCATGGCTGACACCAACATACTGGACAAGAGCAGAGAACAGCAGCATTTATCAAGTTGATGTCACTGACAGGGTATACAAAACATGCTTTAGTCACTGTTGACACACATACATGATAGAATTTGTGAAGAAAGATTTACCTTTCCAATGTCAAACTTTTAATTTGAAGGCTTCATTAAAATGTTGAAATTTTAAATGCAGGCATGATATACTGTGTGAAGGTTAAGTGTAAAGAGTGGGTAGAATTTATAACTCATTATGGTGCAGTGTGGGTGTTTTTTATGGAAGTTTTAGAAGCCACACAAATGATTACTTAAGTTATTGAGTCATGTAACTAGTGTGTGATTAACAGTGAAATTGAAATATGTTCATCTTAATACTGCAACGCAACAGATTTGGCACTGAATGCACTGTTTGTTTTCATGTCAGTAGTTTTATTTTATTTATTTATATAGTACGACACTATATTGAGATTTTATCAATTCACCATTGTATTATCATTTAACTGCTTTTTTTGTTAGACTTTTAATTAAATAAAGAAGAGACTACCCAGTCCCAAGAAACATGTGCTTGTAGCAGAAGTTCATTAAGAATAGTGATCAATAATTCCAGCATCACGTTGCAAAAAACGTGCAAATAGAAAAATCCTATTTTCTACCTGAGGAACTGTACCTGTAAGAGCAAGACCATAAATGTGTGCAAGTTCTTACTTGTGGACAGTTACTCTTTATTTCTGATGAGTGTATGCTGAGTTTAGGTGTACTGAGTACTATGTACATACAGTATATGTGACATGCATTGCAGTTAATTAGTTATATATACAAAAAGTACCCAAAAAGCATTAAACAATATGGTTGCTCTTTTTATAGCTCTTTTGCTCTGCTGGTCAGTTGGTTATAGTTTCATGTTTTTGAAATTAAGGTTAAATTTTTCAATTATTGGCCATGTTTATATGCACACTAATAAACCAATTATAATCGGATTTCTGGAGTTATCTGATTACACTGGTCAACACTAAATTTACTGTCTAAGGGTTTTTTTTAGCTGATTTTGGACATTGTGATGTGCTGAATCCAAAAATCACATTGGTTTTGCTCAATCAGGTCAGCTTTTGGGAATTATGCCACATGTTGTTTTATACGTTTTTGTTACATGTATGGGTATTTTCGCTTTATATGATGCAAAATTCTTTTTTATGTCTTAATTCTCTGAATTTTGAACAATGATGACATAACATTCAAATTACATGTACTTACCTTTGTATAAAGGTAAGTACATGCGCAGTACTAAGTAAGTACAGGTTTTTACTTAGCACCTGCTTGAGAGAAATGGATGTCATTTTTGGATTCAGCGGTGCAAAATTGTCTTAAATCAGTTGAAAAAACACAGACAACTTACAAAAAAAATATTTTTGTAACCCTGTGTTATTATTCAAGTAGTCATATAAACAGAATAATCAGATAAAGACCATTATCAGGTTATGAGAAATCACATTGAGCCCAGGTCACAATAATCCGATAACTGAGAATAAACAGACAATGATAATAATCCCACTTGGCATGTTTACATACACTGAATAAATGGATCTTGGGTCAGTAACCGACTTGAGTTAATGTGATTTCTTATAACCTGATAACGGCCAAATCTGATTATTCATGATCACTTGAATAATCAGATAACTCCAGAAATCCAATTATAATCAGTTTATTCAAGTGCATGTAAACATGGCCATTAACTCAAGTAGTTAACTGCCCAATAATTAAATTATTTAATGCATGTAAACACATCAAATCTGATTATTACCATTTGTTTATTCCCAATTATCAGATTATTGTGACCGTGTTACCGGGGTCATTGTTTTCCTTGACTGAGACTAAAACACACTATAAATATCAAACTTTGTTTCATAAATATTTAACCATATAGTTGTTTGACATTATTAAGGATCGGAAAGTGTTCTAAACAAAACACCCAACATAGTAGTTCATAGTTTGCCATGGCTGGTCTAAAATCAGTTTAAGAAATGATTATTGCTCGTTTGCAGATGTCAGTTGTCGATCAAGATTCAGTTAGCCATTTGTAAATTAACTAAGATGAGTCATCTATAGCGCTGGAAAATCAATATTTTCAAGAACTGATTCAATTCTGATTCAGTAGGTACTGATTTGATTCATTTTTGATCCAATCCAATTGATTCAGTCAGGGATTTTGCCATTAAAATTAAAATCTTCCTTGCATATGAAATAATTTCTCAGACCCAAGTGCCTATAAATGTAAAATAAATCTAGGAATACAAGACCTGCAACCATACGAGACCTCTTGTAAACCTCTCAGAATTTTCACAAATGAAAAGGCATTATATTTAAAGATCAGTCTTAGGATTTTGTGAACCGATATTGAGTCATTCAAATATATTGATTCAATATCAGTTCTTCAATATTTTGAACTCAACTCTATCATCTGTTACCCTAATATGTTAAATGCACAGGACAGCAATATTTTGATTGTCATACAGCCCAGTCTACTTGTATCATCTTCAGTATAAAATATTTTCCAATTTCTGACAGTTTTATAATCAAATGATTTAAGCAAGCAGAAACATTGCAGAGTCAGGTTTTAACGACAAACCGACACTCCTATCTGGTCAAACAGTTCCACAGATGTTAATAACAACTGACACATTAATTGAAATCAGTTAAACTGACACTTACTATACAGTGAGATTGTTTGTCACACGAGTGTCTGATAGATAAATGGATAATGAATATACCTGAGCAGTCACAACTCTTCCCTGATGGATCTGTGGAGTGCTGTGAGGTGTGATTATAAGGGTAGACTGTGGAGTTTGTGTTGAGACGCACCTTGGCTTGGCACATACCAGAGCACTCGAGCTGAGTGGTGTTTTAGCGGTTGCTAGCATCAGTGGCTAACAGGTTCTTTCTCTGTGTTTGTCTCAGGCTCAGGTGAGGACGGAGGAGCCAGTCACCACGGCACTGAGTGAAAGCATTCCCAAGTTTTACTTCCCACAGGGCCGGCCCCAAACCAGCCTCAACATTGACGGCCTCATTTCCAAAATTGAGAAAATATTTGCCCAATTCCCAAATGAAAGGGCCACCATTGAGGACATGGGGCAGGTTGCCAAGGTGAGAATGTGATTTTTCTGCATGGAGGTTCAGCTGCCACACACCAAATTATTTTCATTGGTGCCATTTAGCTCCTGAATTTACGAATGTGGGCTGACTTTTAAAACTCAATGAGAATTATTATTTCTGTGTCCTTGAGGAATGTGAGCCTAATGAGAACCAGGATGAAGAGAGCACTGACACCTAGATTTCCTCAAGGAAGTGTTTAAGTAATGCTACAACTTAACAGGATTCAGTCCTTAGATCCTTCAAAAGTCAAAAAATCCTTAAATTTGTTCACCAAGAATAAGGCCCTAATTATAATTAAAATCATAACAAATCTTGAATCTGCCTTTCAGCGCTCTTAAAAAACATAATTACACATAACATTTGATTATCCATATATTCAATGGCTACATTGGTATTCAGTTTTCAAGTTTGATATTCAGATATTCAGCTTTTTCTTACTAGACCAGTTTTAGTAACGGTAATTTAAAATTCCAAAATCTGAGGAAAAAACCATCAAATTTACAGTTAAAAATAAAAGCTGAATGTGATGGCGTAAAAGCAAGAGATTTACAAAAACACACACATTTCCAAATATCCAAGACAGAAATCAAAATGACATGAAGAAATAAAAAATTCACAAGGGAAATAAATCTTAAATTTTTCACAAGAGAAGTCACATTTTTTTAGCAACAGAAAACTTCCAATTAAAAAAAGTCCTTATTTCTAATAAGACATAGGCTTTTGTAGCCCACTGATGGAAGAAGACAAATTACAGAATGTTTGGATATTCACTTTGGATTTAACTACCCAATACTCACATCCAAAAACTGGTATTTGGGACAGCTCTAGTATTTTCGGTATTGTACAGTGAAATCCTTGCGTTGTGGAGGCATGATGTTGGGCTTCTCCACCCAGGGGACAATGACCGGAGGAGGAGGGTGTTACCGGGGGTATCAGAGGGGAACATAAGGGACTGTGCGAGCTCCGGGGAGAGGAGTAAATGCCGGGAGAGAAGAAGGGTGTTCAATCAGAGCCGGCATTAATGTTATGATAACACATGACATCTTTGTTTTAGCCACAGCTAAGAACAAAGATGTCATGCATGATTCTGCGAGGATCTTCTCTATGCGACAACTGTGCACTCAACGGCTCACACTCTTGAAGACACACAGTTCATCGTTGACCAGTTGCTAGAGCAACGAATTGTTATGGACTCACTATAAGTATCAAGAAGACAGAGGTTTTACATCACCTACGTCCTGGTACCGCTCTGATAAATCCTTTATTACCATCGGTGGCAAACCCTCAAGGCAGTTGACAAGTTCTCCTACTGGGAGCACCATCTCACAGAGCGCTAAAGATGATGATGAAGTTACCTACCGCAATCAGCAAGGCAAAGCGCATCCTATGAACGCCTACAGCATCGTCTATGGTCGAAGCTTGGCATTCGTCTAAGCACCAAGATCAAGGTCTATCACACTGTTGTTCTATCTACACTTCTCTATGGTGCGAGTCGTGACAACCTATCGCCCCCATGTGAAGAAACTTGAACAGTTTCACATGCATGTGTTTAAGTAGCTGTGTGGATATCATGTGGTGAGACAAAATTGCCAATACAGAAGTCCTCCGCCGGTGCAATATCACCCAAGGCTCGAGTCATTCATCATACATTCCCAGTTGTGCTGGGACCGGCCACGTGTTCGGGGATGACAGATCAGCACATTCCTAAAATCCTGTTATTTGGCCAGTTGGACGAAGGGCGGAGGTCACGGGTCGGTCAGTGGAAGCAGTATAAAGATGTGCTCAAAGCCTCACTCAAGTCGTGTGGGATTGATCCTATGACATGGGAAATGCAGGTCAAGAACCGCCCCCTTTGGCGAAAGATCTGCCATGAAGGTGTTGACCTCTTCGAGAGAGATAGAACTGCCCGTTTGGATGCCCGCCATAAAGCACGTCACGGTGCCGCCCAGCAACAGAGACGTCTACAGCAGTCGGTGTCATCCACTCAGCCAATTATGAGATGAGAGATGAGATGAGATTCAGCTTATTGTCAATTACACATGTACTTACATCTGTCGCAATTGCCGATATACCATGTGCTTCACGGCAGTCGCCTCATCAGTCATCGCCGTCACAAGCACCCCCCTTACAATTAATGCAGCCAGAAGGGCAGGGGAGATCCGTTGTTTGGCGACGGCTCAATCCATCATCATGATAACACAACATATCAAAAATTATTTTTGTAGCTGTCTGTGTTTTTCAACTGATTTAAGACAATTTTGCTACCGCGGAATCCAAATATGACATCCGTTTCTCTCGATCAGGTCAGGTTTTTATGTAAGTTCTAAGCCGTTTTGCAGCAGTTGTACAGGTGTACTGTAAATTGAATAGTAGACATTGATAAAGGTAAGTACATGTAAATTAATGTTACGTCATCATTGTTCAAAATTCAGAGAATTTCAAGAAATAGAAAAGAATTTTTTTTTTTTTTTTTGTTACTTATTTGTACCCGTAGGTAGACGTGGTTGTGCAGTCTGGTTGACAACCACCGGCTGCTGGTCGCTGCGTGCGCGAGCGCCCTAAACCTACATGTTTTTTTTTTGTATGCGGAGGAAACCGGAGAAATCCCGGAGGTAAACCCGCGCAAACACGGGAGAACATGCAAACTCCACACAGCTCACTGTTGTCGGGGGCTGGATCGAACCCACGATCTCATGATCCCCGCGATCCCCCAGCCAAGGGTAAAACTGTGCTGCCACAGTGGCTAAACCACTGCGCCACCGTGCATCATATAAAGCAAAATACCCGTACATGTAAACAAAACGTAAGAAAAACATGTGGCCATAGTTTCAAAAAGTTGACCTGATTGAGCAATACCAATGTGATTTTTGGAGTTCAGCACATCAAAATGTTCCTAAATCAGCTAAAAAAAAACGTAGACAATAAATTTGGTGTTGACCAGTGTAATGTGCCACATAAGATCATTTGTTCAGACAACAATGGTTATGGTCTAAGTGCAGGTCTCAATGCATGATAATAAAGGTATAAAAGAGGGATGCACAGAGGCCCGAGAGATTCTTTTGCTGTAAAATATGTTGGGAGGAAGAATAAAGTAATTGTGTCGTCCAGCTCGTTTTCTCACCTGCCTCCTTTCTCCACAGCATTTTATTGTGATTGTTGGTGTTTACATTCTACCAAAAAGTGAAATAAATGTCTTCTATAAATTGCTATATTAACAACAGTAAATTCATGAAAATATATGTAGCTTTAATGTCAGCTTGGTTGGTAATTTGCAGCAGTTTTCAATTTCAGAAAATATTTCGATAAAAACTACTTCATGGTTTCCTCTGGTAACATTTCTCCGTGCGGGCCCACCTCGCCAGAAGTGGTACCACCACAACCAAGCCGATATGATTTTATTAAGAAAAATACATGAAGCAACGACTTTCTGCAAGCGCGCACACGAACAACGCGTGTGGCCGTCATCCGCGCGGAGTTTAGAAGCGCCCCGCCCACGCGAGTTCTTGACTCAGTCAGCAGGCAGTGTCTCGCTAAGTGTGACCGTCGACAAAAACATGAGTTTGTTCAAGTACTTTAAACGCAGAAAAAAATCAGAAGAGATATGTTAAGGAAGCACTGGAGGCGTTTATCATGGTTTTAACCCGCTGTTAACGGGAGCAGTAGTGGAAGAGTCGCTTAGTTAAGAGATGTGGTTAGAATTCATATGCAGCCGTCTTCATATGAAGGGAAAGGCAAGGGGGACTGATGAATTGCTGAGGATATATTTCACCAGCCACTACAATATTAAGTTATGTTCTGTAGGAATTGCAGGAATGAAGAGATTGGCAATTTCTCTCTTTTCTTGCACAAGCAGGCGTGCCGTTTTTGTCCTCCAGCGGCAGTGACAAAAAGCAATAGCTAAAAACGCTAGCTCTATTTTCACTCTAAACTGAGGTCCTTCAGCGGCTGACTAGAGAGGTGCATGATGATAAAGCCTGAGCGCACAACTATAACTGCCTAAACAGATCATTCTGTACATGAACACATATTGTGGTGAATTTTGTCTTTAGAGTCCGCTACAGTTCCCTATTATGTACCTGGCAGGTTAAGATGACCGAAATTCATGAAGTCAGTGACTTTAATCTGTCAGCAGCCTTCAGACAAACTAAACGTGCCAACATCTGATTTCAAAATAAGGGAGGTTTTTCCTGCTGTCTGGGTGGTGAGGAGATTTCTAAAAAAAAAAAAAAAAAACACCCTATAAATATAAAGAAATATTATAACAGAAATAACGGCATCCCTGGTCATTTAAGTTAATTTATTTCATTAAATACAGTTTTATTAATATTTTTTCCTTGTAATCAGAGTTAAATTATTGTTCTGTTCTGACTGCAAAATTATGGTCAAAAATGTAAATTGTTATAAGGAAAAAGTTAATAAAAAATGACCACAGTCTGTTTCAAATTTATCTAAAAAACACCCTAATTTTATTTTAAAAAACAGACAAAAATTAGACACAAAATAATCCACAAATTTATAATAAAGTTTCAAATGTACAATTAAAGTCAATTTTACTAGAGGAAATTACAAATTTGAGGAACATGGTTTCAACTTTAGATAGATTTACAGAGAAAAGTAGAAAACTATAAGAAAATTGTTATAAATGTTTGAGAAAAACCTCAAACCTTCAAGACTTGAAATCATTACTCAAGTTTTTAAGTGGGTGCTCTTTGTACCTTTAACTCAACTAAAAATTTTTGGTTGTCTACTTTTTATTATTAATTTCAAAGCACTGCTTTTACATGAGTAGAATTTCTGGTTACTATACCCACCTGATCATATAATTTAAGTATGCATGAGTACATTACTATTATGAATGTTTCTTTCCCTTCCCTACTCTCTCAATGGAAAAAAAGAAACACTAGAATAAAAATTAAAAAAAAATACACATATTTTTGTCATTTATGTAAACCATGACAAAAATCCTGCAGGACAAAACATGACACTTGATATTTTCTAACCTGTTTGTATACCACCATAGACAGAGAGAGAACCTGAATTAGACAGAGTTCAGAGAGGGCAAGATGAGACAGAAGAGAGGAGCCAAAGAGAGGAAAGTGTTCAGGCAGAGGAAGGAGAGAAGGATAACCCCACTAAAAAGTCTAAACACAGGATGTCTGGGTGAGACCCCAACTGGCCCAATATTCAAGCCTCAGTTGTACAATACTTCAAATGGTAAGTTCCATATGCAACGTTACTATGTAAAATTTTAAAAAGAAATAAATAGTATAAAATTAACATATTCCCGTATGTTTACCCCCACCCGGGAAAAATATGTTGCCACCGCGCCAAGGTCTTCAAGCCAGAGGAAACACTGTACTTGTTATAAAGGCAAATATATTTAGCTATTTTTTCAGATTTTAAGGTCTTGAATTTGATCAAGTGCCCTTAAAATGGTCTTTAAAAGTCTTGAATTTAACTTCATTATACTTGCACATACCTTGTTTTTCTCACTTGTATAACTTTATTTTATTTTTTCAGTTTGTGATTTAATTTAGTCATTTATCTTTGCTTCTCCTCTTTCCTATCCACACACTGACCTACTTCTCCCTTTTCACCTCTTCAGTCCTGTGAGTGTCCCCTCTACTGGAAAGTTCCATTGTTCTGTTCAGCTGGAGGCGACAGGACGGGCTTCGTGTCCGTTCACAAGTTTGTGGCTATGTGGAGAAAGTAAGACAATAGCTGCTCTTATTCTCTCTAGGCCAACTGGTACATTCACTCACAGCGAAATGGCTCATACAGTCTCCTCAGAACAATGATGACCACTTGCTGGGAATAACAGGCTATATGGCTTCTTCCCTTTTATTCCTAAACAGAAATCTCTGCCTTTATAAACACTACAAGAGGAGAATCACTCTGCATATAGAAAAGAAAGCTTCCATTCAGTTTCTCTCTCTGTGAAACTGAAAGAAATTCCATACAGCTTTTATAACGGCTACTGTGTGATGAATGCTGTTGTGTGCAATAGGCATGCTCATGTATTAATGTGTGAGCCTCAAGAGAACCAGACAGACCTGGCCTCTGACTTTAGCTCATGGCTGTGCCATTCTTAGATTAGAGGCCACAACGCACGTTATTTTTGAGTGCTACCCTAACAGTCCATGCTTACAATTTCCTGACACCAATTCAGAATCCTAATTTCAGAATATATTACACCTGTGGGGGGAGGGGGGCAAACAGTGAAAAAACTGATAAAAAGGATAGCAAAAACATAGGAGCCAAAGTGGGTGTAACTTTGCAACCATCTGTTCTCCTCTTTTCTTCTCCAGAACGCTGCTGACCTGTCATGATGACGCTTCTAAATTTGTGCACCTCTTGGCCAAGCCTGGCTGTAATTACCTGGAACAAGACGACTTTATTCCATTCCTGCAGGTACTGACTGCAGCACACCCAGGGAGAGGGGCTGAACTTGGCATGTGGGATGGTAAATTGTACTGGCTCACGTGGGGCAAACTGTGCTTGCCTCCTGGCCTGACCTGTGAGGCACTGCTTTTTTGATGTGACAGAGGGCTAACTCTGAGATATTATACAGTAATACAGTGGAAGGGAGTATACTAAAGGGACATGCCCCTTTGGACAAGAAAATATAAACATTGTAGCTCCAAAATAATTGTACAAACATGGCTTCTTTATTGGTTTTGTAAAACTAGCTTAATTTAGTGTTCCCTACACATGGCTCTCCTGTGGTGGCTATTTGTATTCTCGTCCCAACTGACAAGCTGTTAGTGGGCCACACTTGTCCCAGCCTACACCTGATTCATTTTCATACTGGCAGGAGTGGGAGTCTGCACCGGGCTGCTGTTAGCATACCAGCAGAGATGCCTTGTGGCTCACGCTGGTTTAATTTGTATGGTTCCACACAGCGAATCGCCTTTGACTGTTTTGATGAATGAAAGGCGAATTGCAGTGGAGTAGATTTGACTGTCCCCGCCTGTTTCCTGTGCCCGGTGATTTATGTGTTTCTCTATGATTTAATTTCTCACAGTAAGAGTCAAAGAGGCACGACGGCTGCCCTGAAATAAGGCCTTTTAATTTCATTGCCACCTTCGCATTTGTGTCAACAATTCTTTCCTCCATACAATGACAGCAAGGCGAATAAAGAAAAGGCATGAGGGAGTTTCATGGCAAGATTATAGCTAAAGTTCATTTGAAATGCAGCACAATACCTTTGATTTTAGGGCGTTAGGAAAGAGAGAAGGTCAGTAAGCCAACATATTTCTTTGTTGTGCTCAAACCGTTTTGCCATCAAATCAAAATGCCTGAAGCTCATCCAAAAGCTGGTTGGCCCT
Organism: Pholidichthys leucotaenia; assembly: GCA_020510985.1. Classification (NCBI taxonomy): domain Eukaryota; kingdom Metazoa; phylum Chordata; class Actinopteri; order Cichliformes; family Pholidichthyidae; genus Pholidichthys; species Pholidichthys leucotaenia. The sequence goes on from CM035843.1 coordinate 98,850,016, forward strand.
GACTTAAAAAAAAAAAATCATACTGGATGACTCCCCCCCACCCCACCCCCCAAAAAAAGGACTGGACAGTTTTCTTTATATTTAAATTTTGTTTTTATAATTCAATTCAATTCAATTCAATTCAACTTTATTTATATAGCGCCATTTCACAACAACAGTCATCTCATAGCACTATCAACTGTAAGGGGAACCCCCACAGTTGCAGAAAGACCCCAGCAATCAGGCGATCCCCATGTGAGCGAGCACTTGGCGACGGTGGAGAGGAAAAACTCCTTTTTAACAGGAAGAAACCTCCAGCAGAACCAGGCTGAGGGAGGGGCAGTCATCTGCTGCGACTGGCTGGGGGGTGAGGGGATAGAGAAGAAGAAAAGAACAGACATGTAGAGAGCAAACAGCACGATGGGGACTCAATCTATGGGAGAGAACAAACAAATGTTAATGACCAGCAAAAAAAATATTTCATTGAGAGTGAGAAAAGGAGTGAGGCCCAGTGTATTACTGGAGGTCCCCCAGCTGACTAAACCTATTAGCAGCATAACTAAGGGAGGGTTCAGAAACACATGATCCCTCCCTAATTGTAGGCTATATCAAAAAGGTAGGTTTTAGCCCTATTCTTAGAAACAGAGATCGAGTCTGACTCCCGAATCCAGATTGGCAGCTGATTCCACAGGAGAGGAGCTTGATAGGCTCTGCCTCCCATTGTACTTTTGGAGATTCTAGGTATTACAAGTAATCCTGCATTTTGGGAGCGTAGTGCTCTGGTAGGACAATATGGTAGTATCAGATCTTTAAATAAAAAGGAGCCTGATTGTTTAGAGCTTTGTAAGAAGAAGAAGGGATTTTAAACTTAATTCTAAACTCTATGGGAAGCCAATGAAGGGAGCCAAACCGAGAGATATGATCTCTCTTTCTAGTACCTGTGAAAACTCTTGCTGCAGCATTTTGGATCTGCTGAAGACTTTTTAAGATGTTTTAGGACACCGATAATAAAGAATTACAATAATCTAATCTCGGAGCTAACAAAAGCGTGATCAGTTTTCTCAGCATCACTCTGAGACAAGATGCTCCTAATCTTGGCAATATTACGCAGATGATAGAAGGCAGTCTTTAGAAAAACAAATTTAATATGGAATTGAAGGGACAAATCCTGATCAAAAATAACTCCAAGGTTCCTCACAGAGCTATTAAGAGAAAGAGTAACCGCATCCAAACTGAAAGTTTGATTTGGAAAGGAATTTCTAAGGTTTTTGGGACCAACAAGAATGACTTCAGTCTTATCTGAATTTAATAGCAGAAATTATACAGTCATCCAAGCTTTGATTTCCTTAAGACAGGCTTCTAAACTTGGCTAATTGATTACTATCATCTGGCTTCATTGACAGGTATAATTGTGTGTCATCAGCATAATCAATAAAATGTATACAGTGCTTTCTAATAAAGTTGCCTAACGGGAAGCATATATAAACTAAAAAGAGTAGAGGCCTAGCACAGGATCCCTGTGGAACTCCATGACTGAGCTTGTGAGTTGAAAGAAAACTCATTATTTACATGAACAAACTGAACCTATCAGATAAATAAGATCTAAACCATGCAACGAAGTTCCATTAAGTCCAACATAGTGTTCTAATCTAATCAAGTAGAATATTATGATCGATAGTATCAAAAGCTGCACTAAGGTCTAAAAGGACAAAGTACAGAAACTAGTCCATTATCAAATGCAATGAGAGGGTCGTTAGTTGACCTTCGCTAAGGCTGTTTCTGTACTATGATGGATTCTAAACCCAGACTGAAACTCTTCAAGTAAACCATTTCCCTGAAGGTGGTCAAATATAGCTTAGGCAACAACTCTTTCTAAGATTTTTGAAATGAAAGGGGAGATTAGAGATTGGTCTATAGTTAGCTAAAGCTCCTGGATCTAGCGTTGACTTTTTGAGTAAGGGTTTTAATTACAGCCGTTTTAAAAGCCTGCGGTACATGGCCTAAGTTAATGAAGAATTGATTATATGAAGAGAAAGGCTACCAATAAGTGGGAGAGACTTCTTTAAATAACCTGGTAGGATAGGGGTCTAAAAGACAAGTTGAAGGTTTGGATGAGGAAACTATTTTGTCTAACTCACAAAGGTCGATTGGAGTAAACTCATCAAGACAGACATCGATAGGAGTTGTAGTAGTTACAGAATTTAAGTTAACTGTGGGAAGAATCTGATTGATTTTATCTCTGATGGATGAAATTTTATTATTGAAAAAGTTCATAAAGTCCTGACTAGTAAGCTCTAAGGGAATGCTAGGATTGACAGAGTCCTGACTCTTTGTCAACCTTGCTACAGTACTGAAAAGAAACCTGGGATTATTCTTGTTCTCTTCTATTAATGCAGAGTAATAACTCGTTCTAGCTTTTCTAAGAGATTTTTTATAAATTAAAAGATGATTTCTCCAAGCTAAATAGATTTCATCTAAATTAGTGGAGCGCCATTTTCTTTCTAATTGACGAGTCTTCTGTTTTAAGCTACGAGTTTCTGTGTTGAACCAAGGAGTTAGAAATCTCTGATTAGACTTTTTCTTTTTTAAGGGGGCCACCAAGTCTAGAGTCTGATGCAGAGAAGCTGAAACACTATCCACCATGTTATTAATTACAGAAGGAGCAAGCTGTCTATAGCTTATTTCCGTTGTGTTGACACATGGCATAGAGGAAACAATCTGCATAAATTTGGTAACAGCATCATCTGAGAGGCATCTACTGTAATAATATTTTTCTTTAGGAGCCAAATAGTCAGAAATAGTAAAATCAAAGGTTAACAGACAATGGTCTGACAGTACAGGGTTATGAGGAGACACTACAAGATTTTCTATTTCTGTGCCATATGTCAGAACAAGGTCCAATGTATGGTGGAGGTAATGAGTAGAATTTCCTACTTCTGAGAAAACACAATCGAGTCTAATATTGAATTAAATGCCACATTAAGGCAGTCACTATCTACATCCACATGTATATTAAAGTCCCCTACTATAATTATTCTATCAGATTTCAGCACTAAATCAGCTAAGAAGTCAGCAAATTCGGATAAAAATTTCGAGTAGGTGATGGGGGACGTTAAACTATGGCAAATAAAATTGGGTTTAACCTAAAATTTGCTAAAGTGCCCAATACTGAGGACCAGGGCCCTCAAAGGAATTATAACATGTTTTTTGCTTTACATTAACTAGTAATTTGGAATGGTAAAGTGTTGCTTACTCCTCCTCCACGACCAGAATTTCTGGGATTTTGACAGTTTAAATAACAGAGGGGAGTTGATTCATTTAAACCAACATAATCCTCTTGCCCTAACCAAGTCTCTGTAAGGGAAATTAGAAATCATTCTGATGATCAATTAACAGATCATGGACTAACAGAGACTTGGGAGTTAGAGGACCTAATATTTAATAAACCACATTTAATTTTTAAATTATGAGGAGGGAACAGAGGCCAATTCATTCAATTTAGAGGCTTTATGTTTAATTTGAGTTTTACCCAATATTTTGCTTTATCACTGTTGGGATGCTTATGCATTATATTTTTATTTACTTTGGGGAGGGGAGCCAGACAACGATTCTCTGATGGGGAAGTCAGGGGCTAAGCTGAGGGGTGGGCGGATGAAAGAGGAGCTGCATGAGAGGCGTGTAAGACTGCGACTCTGCTTCCTGGTCCCAACTCTCAGTAGTCTGGGTTTTTGGAAAATTTGGATAAAAAAGATGCCAATTGTTAGATAAATGAGAAGCACATCCAAAGTGGGATGAATGCTGTCTCGTCTCATAATGAGCAGGTTTTTTCCCCAAAAAGAGCTCCAATTGTCAATGTAGCCCACGTACATTTTTAGGACACCACACATATAAAAAGTAAGTGGGCATGGGGATTTATCAGTTTACCATTCAGTTGCATCATTTAGGCTTTAGTGAAAACATTTGTTTGTCCTCTTGTGTTAATCAGGCAGACTGACGTGGAAAGCATAGTTATGACAGATTTACTTTTATGTTGCTCAGGATGTGGTGATCTCACATGCAGCGCCGGGCCTTTCTTAAAGAGGCACCGGACTTTCCACTCACGATATATCACCACGGTATTCTGCCATCACACGTCACAGCAAAACATAGAAATGGTTTGTTTGCTTGTACAATATTGAATTGTGTAATATGACATTATTGTTTTTCAGGTGATTCAAAGGATATTTTATAATGTAAACCGGTCATGGACTGGAAAAATAACATGTTCAGAAGCTCAGGAAAAGTAACTTTCTTCAGGTAAATCATGACATTGCATACTTTTATTTTCCACTAGAATGTATCTTAGTAATGTGGTGTTCAGATTCCAGAGGCTCTAAAATGTCTGATTGTGTTTTAAAAGGTCCCATATTATGCATTTCCAGGGGTTAATTTCAATGGCGTACTGTAATACTGTATGGATAGTTTTAAAGACCCAAGAAATATTTTTCTGTAGTAGCTCTTAAAAAAAACTCTAAAATTATGTGAAACAGTTGGTTTTCAACCTACTCATTAGCATTAATGAGGCATTTGGTGCCACACGTTTGCTGGTACTTTTATTAATTTCTGAGTGTCATTTTGTTGTTGGTTTTCTGCCGTGCAACCCTCACCACCCTAAGTAGTGACTGACGGTGTGTGAGTCTTACACTCTTAAGAGGGGACTGATGAAAAGTGGGTGAGGCTCAGTACCAAGTGCAGCACATTGGTATTAAGGTGCATTTTATTCCAATGTACTTTGATCTGCAAAAAGCAGGTCTGAAGTTAACAGCGCATTACCAACTGCTCTTTCAGCAGTGCATTTAAAGGGCATGAATGCACATGTATGCCTGTTCCTACACAGGGGCTAGAATTCCTCAGTGTCCATTATTTTAATGGACTGACTTTGTAAAAATCTGTCATAATTCTTTTCCAGATCTTTCATTCATTCATTGGCAATCTGTGTTTTCCCCTGCCTCTCGTCCATAAAGATGCTCAGATATGCTCCAGCGCCCCCCCCCACCCCAGCATTTTTAATACCGTCATCAAACATCATAGTTTGTTTGTCTGTAGGGCTGCAGCTAAAGGTTATTTATTTGTCACCTAATCTAACGACTATTTTTTTTTCAACTAGTTGACTAGTCGCATTTATTTTTCCTCATGTCCATCATCTCTGCTTTTTGTTGGGGCTGAATATTTTATCTCAGCCACTGTTTAATACCTCTTAACGTTCTGTCTCCTGTGGGTGGGAGCATTTAAATACCATTTTGTCTCAGTTGAACACAGTGTAACTAATATTCAGAATGAGGGCTAATATTAACAAAGATGAAAAAGCGATAGCGACTCCTCCAATTCAGTTACTGCATTCAACACATTAGCCATGACAGTTCAACCCTCAGCAACCAGAGAGCTTATTGTCAAACAGGTAAACTAACATTAACAGCACATATCAACAGTATTGTCATTTTTCTAAAGCTTGAAACAGTTGGCCATTGAAAATAAGTGGTGCTAACTTTCTTTACACTCGCTAAAACTTACCTTGCAGACGGTAATGTGGCTCCTGGGACTCACTGTGAATTAAAGCTAAAATGTCCGTATTTTAGCCTGGCTCGTTAGCTGGTAACAGGCTTTGCTCTAGGTAGGTTCTGAAGCCAGACACAGAGCACACGTTAATACCTTCACAACAGTGGGTCTTGATTCTCCTTTCTCTGCATTGGAGAGACACATACAACCACTTTGCGCTTAAACTCTGTAACAACCGCAAAAATAAAACACAACACACGCTTTGCCATGCTGTACACTTTTTCTTCGCTGGAAATTGTTCACGCATGCCAGGCAACAGAGGCACTACTGCCCTCAGCAGTTCCGGTTGTGCATTGCAGTTCCGGTTAAATGGAGCTTGCTCCTACTGGTTACAGCTGAACCGCGGCGTGCATATTAAATGATTTGTTGACAAATTTTTATTATCGACGTTATCGATAATTTTGACTAATCGTTTCAGCCCTATTTGTCTGTCTGTTAGCAGGATGACGTAAAAACAGCTACTTGGACTTTCATTACATTTTTATCACAGATAGCTTTATGCTAAGGACAAACCTTGATAGATCTTTGCTAATATCGTGAAAAATAGTGAGCTAATCATGAAAAATAATGGGCTAATCAACCTGAAAATACTTAGACAGCTCATGATGCTTCATCAATTGACACACTTTGTCCACCAATTAAAATGAGATAAACAGCCTCGGTGGAGATATGCATTCTCTAAATGCCATCAAGTTTTGTGCCATTTTTTTTTTTTTTTTGTTACTTATTTGTACCCGTAGGTAGACTTGGTTTGCAGTCTGGTGACAAGCCACCGGCTGCTGGTCGCTGCGTGCGCGAGCGCCCTAAACCTACATGTTTTTGGTATGCGGGAGGAAACCGGAGAAATCCCGGAGTAAACCCACGCAACACGGGGAGAACATGCAAACTCCACACAGCTCACTGTTGGTCGGGGGCTGGGATCGAACCCACGACCTCATGATCCCCGCGGATCCCCCCCCCGGCCGAGGGTAAAACTGTGCTGCCACAGTGCTAAACCACTGCGCCACCGTGCAGCCATTTATGACTTTTGACATTAATTTTTACCTTTTTTGCACTGTTGTCTCATCTTGTTCTGTTTTCTCTGACTGTTATTGCTGCAACTTTTCACAATGGCACCTTCATTTTACTGTGCAAACTTTATTTGGCAATAAACCCATTCTGATGACCAAACATTCTGTGATAAAAACAATATTTTGATCATATTATTAAGGACACTTTGTAAGGAGAAAGGTAAGAGGAAGTTATAATGAAATACTGATTGGATCTTTGATTTTCTTCCTGTTGGCTAGAATGTAGTGTTGCTGGAGCAAGAAGAGGATGTGAACCAGCTTACAGAGTTCTTCTCCTATGAACATTTCTACGTTATCTACTGCAAATTCTGGGAGCTAGACACTGACCATGACCTCTACATTGACCAGAAGGACCTGACCCGGCACAATGACCAAGGTGAGCAAGACCATACCTCAGTTTAATGCTAAAGTTGAACCAAAATTGAATCATTTTCTTGATTATTTGCCAAAAACATGCAGGTTAGGTTAATTGGAGACTCTAAAGTGGGCCCTAGGTTGTGAATGTGTGTGTGAATGGTTAAGGGATAGCGCCGTAGTCGTGGCTGCTTCATCCATCCAGTGGTGGATGACCCTCAATTTCCCCTCTGGGATCAATAAAGTATACTAAATCTAAAAAAAACCAAACAATTGATTTGGTCTACTAATATGTCATGCAAACATGCGTTGTGCAAGAACACGTGGTGGACACATTTAGTATAAAGCTTTTCAAAAATAAATCTGTAGTTAAATCTTTCTACCACTTGAGGGTACGTTCGGTAGACTGAAATGAGATGTAACAAGAGCAGGCACTTGCGAATGTTATTTGGTCCAGGTTTACTCCTCGTTCACAAACACATAGTCCCAGGAAAAAGATTCGTCCTTTGACACTTTCCTCCCACACACTCGGCACCACATGTTCTTGGTTGATGGTCTGTGAAGCGAGGCAGGGGGAAATGAGACACAAGATCAATAAGAGAGCAGCATATATACTCTGTTCCAATGACGCCACGTCTGGAACAATCTCTTCCACTGTATGGTGGGAATGATGACCAGACGATTTATAGCACTGTCAAGATAAAATAGAACTTCCCTTGCCGGTCTGGATTTACAGTCTGTGAGAATGGATTACATGTGTTGTGAAAAAGTTGTGCTGTAACTCTGTGAGTTGTTGTCTTACAAAGAAGACATTTTACTTCTCTGGAGTTTTCACTGGCACAAGTAACCTCTTTGCTCTTTGTTTTATACAGCCATCTCACATAGATGATTGAGAGAATATTCTCAGGAACAGTAACGCAGGTAAGTTTAAAACAAGTGTTTGTTTATCCAGAAAAATGGTTGTTATTTGTGGTGGAGGTATGAGAAAGGAGCTGCACCGATACATTCAGTAAACAACCAAAAATACCACATTAACTTTTAGACACTAAATAACAGTGATGACCAGCTTCCTCTCCAGTGAATTCTTCATTCAGATAAACTGATTCCAGATCATCTCTTTAAGTGCAGTTGGAACAGTGGCCCTTAGTCTGCTTTGAGACCTCTGTGTTCTCTTTAACAGGACATGAACCAGTTCCCAGTCTAATTTATGATGTGGTTACAGATGTTCTGTACTAGCGAGTTCCAGAAGTTTGTCCTAGATAAGTTTTCCCACTCAGTCACCAGAAGTTGTCATATGGCCCACCCCCTCAAAGTTCGATTACTGATCATATACAGTCATGTGGAAAAAAAATTAGGACACTCTATGAAAGCCTGTGTGTGTTTTTTAACATATTTGGACATATGGATATTTAATATCAATTTTAACAATACTGGGAGATTCAACTAATATAATTAAACAATTAAACTGAAGAAAAATACTTTTTAAAATTTTCTGTAAAATGTAATTCTAAAAACATGCAGTTCTGGTGAGGAATAAATTAGGAACACCCCACATGTATTCACACTTAAATGGTTAAAATCACACACAGGTGTATCACATCAGGTGCAACTTGATTGGAAATATCCGTTCCTCGGCATTTTGAAGGAGGCTTGTCCTATTTAAACCTCAGACATTTAGGTTGATGTGCTCCTGACTGTTGAAGTGAGAGTGAACACCATGGTGAGATCGAAAGAGCTGTCTGAGGCCTTCAGAAAGAAGACTGTAGCAGCTTATGAGCCTGGTAAGGGATTTAAAAAGATCTCAAAAGAATTTGAAATCAGCCATTCCACTGTCCGGAAAATAGTCTACAAGTGGAGGACATTCAAAACAACTGCCAACATGCCTAGGTCTGGCCGTCCAAGCAAGTTCACCCCGAGAGTAGACCACAAGATGCTAAAAGAAGTCTCCAAAAACCCTAAAAGGTCATCACGGGACCTACAGCAGGCTCTTGCTCCTCTTGATGTGAAAGTGCATGCCTCTACAATCAGAAAGAGACTGCACAAGTTTAATTTGCATGGGAGGCGTGCAAGGATGAAACCTTTGCTCTCTAAGAAAAACATGAAGGCCAGACTGAAGTTTGCCAGAGAGAACTTAGACAAAGACCAAGACTTCTGGAATAATGTTCTTTGGACAGATGAGTCTAAAATTGAATTATTTGGACACCAGAATAGGGGATGTGTTTGGTGTAGACCAAATACAGCATTCCAGGAGAAGAACCTCATACCAGCTGTGAAGCATGGAGGTGGAAGTGTCATGGTTTGGGGATGCTTTGCTGCAGCAGGACCTGGCTATCTCACCATCATAGAATCCACCATGAATTCTACCGTGTGTCAGAGGGTGCTTCTGGACCACGTGAGACATCTGTAAAAAAAAAAATTAAAGCTGAAGCAGAACTGGACCCTGCAACATGACAGTGACCCAAAACATACCAGTAAATCCACCAAGGACTGGCTAAAAACTAAGAAATGGAGAGTTCTGGAATGGCCGAGTCAAAGCCCAGATCTTAATCCCATTGAGATGCTGTAGGGTGACTTGAAATGGGCTGTTCATGCAAGAAACCCCTCAAACATCTCACAGCTGAAAGAATCCTGCATTGAGGAGTGGGGCAAACTTTTCTCAGACCGATGTCAGAGACTGGTAGATGGCTACAAGAAGTGTCTCACTGAAGTCATTTCAGCCAAAGGGGGTAACACTAGCTATTAGGAGGTAGGGTGTCCTAACTTTTTCCTGTTAGAATACGCATTTTTGTTGATATCTTTTGTTTAATGAGTAAAACAAGGTTAGTTTTTGTTATTTACCTGCAATTAAATCACCTTCTTTTCCAGAGATAAATAAAAAGAAGATTAAACATCAATATGTGAACATTTCTTAATAAAGAACTGAATATTTAATGGGGTGTCATAATTTTTTCACATGACTGTAAGTCAGACAGCCAGCACTGTAACCAAGTTAAGGACAGTTAAGGATTCAAAATGACTGTGCAGTAAGTGGAAACTCAAATAAAAATGTAATGTTTGTTTAGGTTTTACAGATTTGTGAAAATGTTCTGTTGGAACATTTATGATCAGAAGTTTGACTTCAGGGTCAGACCATAAACAACTTCCAGCAACTGACTGGGCAAATCCAACCTTGGAAAAACTTCTGAAACATGCCGTACCTCATAACTTCTACAGCAAAACAAGGACTATGGTCCCCAGCTGTAGTTCCAGACAGTTAAGAGCTTAAGTCCATGTGTCCACTAGAACAAAAGACTGCCCGGAGACGCAGCCCGGTGGTACAGTACTTAGCACTGTTACCTAACAGCTAGAAAGTTCCATGTTCAAATCCCAAGACTGGCAGGGGGAACATTTCTGTGTGGAATTTGCATGTTCTCCCTATGCTGTGTGGGTTTACTCTGGGTGCGCTGGTTTCCTCCCACAATCCAAACACATGCATGTTTAGGTTAATTGATGATTCTACGTTGTCTCTAGGTGTTTGTCTCTGATAGGTCCTTAGAATAGAGAGTTAGTACTAATGAAGTGCTTTGAGTGGTCTTTGAGACTAGAAAAGCACTATATAAGTACAGGTCCTTATCCAAGAACATCAAGAACTATCACTGTCAATATATTGAAACTGTCTGGTCTAACCACTTTGTAGCAACTGAACTTTCAAAATGAGAGAGAAGGGATAGCCGACTTTGAAATCAGTCCTGTTCTCCTCTGTGACCTTGGCTTTCTACCAGGGTTCTTAGGACCCCAGGGGGTCCTTGAGAAAATGTTCAGGTGTCCTCAGGAAATTGTCTAATTTCACTTCTTAGCTGATCCAAAAAAATTGCAAATAATTTGCTGTTGTTGTGCATGAGTGTTTGTAGTGGCTCTTCCATGTCAGTAGTTGGCAGTATGAATGCAATAATAATAGCCACCATATTCTTCCTGTGTTTTATGGCAGTTAATGACCTTGTTAAGATGAGCTTCAGGTCACTGTGACTAGATGAAAAAACAGCGATGGGTAAATATTTGAAAAGGAAAGAGTCAGACTCTGGGCCCTGTACTGACGGAGCAGCCGCCATTGTCTGGCACCCCAAAGGCTTCATTAGCATTGTAAAAGAGATACCTATATTTTGTTGTTGCACACTTTTTTTTTACATTGCGAGGTGCCCGTTGCCAAGACTTTACCAGCAGACCTAGCTCCTGTGTTGGATGATGTTGTGCAGATGTTAACGTTTGTCAAGACAAGACCTCTGAAAAGCTGCATATTTGCATCTTTATGTAAGGAAATGGGAATGGAGCATAAAACCTTACTGCTCTATACTGAGGTCCAATGGGTGTTGTGCAGTAAAGTGCTGGCCCACGTGCATGAGCTTTTTTCATTTTGTAACATTTTTAGTTGGTGGGGTTCCCCAATATTTTTTTCAATATACAAAGGGTTCATTCGCTCAAAAAAAGGTTGAAAATCACTGTTCTGTGAAAACATACAGTATTTGTGGCCAAGATACCCTGCCTGATTAAAGTTTATGGATAAGTTTTAAGTTGATTGTGTTTTCTCATCTTGCTGCCAGTTTTTAACACATTGTGGTGTGTTCCAAAGGGACAGACGGGTGTATAAGGAGGGGCGGCTGAGTTATGCTGATTTCGTCTGGTTTTCTCACTCTCCGAGGAAGACAAGAAGAAACTGACACCAGGTATCTCAACATTTATCCTTCCATTATCCTTTTTATGTCTTCTCTAACCTCTGGATCCCGTCAGCCTGATCATCTCATAACCTCTGTCTTACTAGTATAGAATACTGGTTCCGCTGCATGGACCTGGATGGGGATGGGGTGTTGAGTATGTACGAGTTGGAGTATTTCTACGAAGAGCAGTGTCAGAAGCTGGAGGCAATGGCTATTGAGCCCCTTCCCTTTGAGGACTGTCTCTGCCAAATGCTTGACCTTGTCAAACCAGAGGTTGAAGGTCAGGCTCACTCCTCCTTTAACATGCACACAATCACAATGGTGGGCGCACATTTTCAGCCCAGCACAGAAAACTCTGATCTGAACTGCCTGCTGCCAGTTGGATGTGTCAGCCACACTGATAACTAGCACTTAACTCTTCCACTGTTATTTAAAACATGCAAGCTGTATTGAAGGTTTGCATTTTTGACATTGATGGACACAGAGAATGTGACCCTGAGAGATTTGTTGGAATGTTGCACTCATGGAAATGTGAAATTTGAGATATACTTAAACTTCTTTTACTCAGCTTTTGAGGTCAGGAGTTATTTGGACTGTTTACCAATTCCAAAGGAAAATAATGTTATGAAGTGTTCTTCTCAGTCTGTCTTGTATTGAAGGTTTGACAAGAATATATATTTTCATAAATGACTAGTAATTTGATCACATTTACAATGCCTGCAACATGACAGAAACTGTTTAAGTGACTCAACACGTTTACTAAGTCATCAATACCAAGCCTTTCACCATTTTTAGAAACTAGAACTCTTGTATTGAAACAGACTTAATCCCATTGCTGTAAATCAGCTATTTGAGAATTTAACCCTTTAATGTCTGATTTATCCCAACAGGTAAGATCATTCTGCGTGACCTTAAGAGGTGCAAGATGTCCCATATCTTCTTTGACACATTCTTCAACATAGAGAAATACCTGGACCACGAGCAGAGGGACCCTTTCTCTGTTATAAGAGTGAGTGACGTTAACCATTGTTGCCGTGTGTGTGACAGTCCCATGACTTGTTTTGCTGTCACACAATCATATAACTTGTCATGTTTTTTAAGGAGGTGGAGACAGAAGGCCAGGAGCTCTCAGACTGGGAGAAGTTATGCTGCCGAGGAATATGACATACTCGTAGCTGAAGGAGGCCGCCAATAGATCAGTGTAATGATGTGTGAGTGTACCTGTTTTTGTTTCCATATGTGCCACACATTTCTGGGCCCAAAGGTTTTGTTGGTATTTTTTAGTAGTGAAAGATAAAAAGTAGAAAATGCTTATTTTGCAGTCAGTCTCGGAATTTTGGTTACCAAGCTATCTTTTTGCACTTTCAAAATTCTTATACACTTGGATTCATCAAAGAACTCAAGTGTGTGGATGATATATTTTTTAAAAATGTATTCCAGCCCGCTCTGTATTTGAGAACATGGTACAACAGGATTTTTTCCCCCATAGTGGTACAACAAAAAAAAAAAAAATATCAGAGGGACAGCTCAGGTTGATCGGTTTGGAGACAAAATCAGAGAGACACGGCTAGATGAGCTGGGACATGTGCAGAGGAGGGATAAGCGGATATACTGGACAAAGGATATTGAAGATGGAGGTGTCAGGCAGGAGGAAAAGAGGAAGACCACAGAGAAGATTCATGGATGCAGTGAAGCATCCATGAACCCCCTTTTATAATCTTAGCTTTTTTGGTCCAATAAAATAATTACCTTTTATGAAGGACATTTAAAATGATTTTACTTAAGTTCTTATGAGAGAAAAGCACAAGATAAGATGATAAGCCACTCAGAAAACAACATTTAAACACGTCACTATCTCTGGTGGCTTAAGTCATATATAATATTAGTTGATTATTGCTGTTACTTTCATGGTTTGTTGTAGATTGAATCTGTTTGAACAGCTTTGAGAATGAGCAATTATACACATAATTCAGTTACATAATTCACAGTACTATATGACCAGTATTGTATTGTTAAAATATGTAACCATATAATGTGATAATCTTGCATTTTAGCATACAGCCTAGTGAGTCATGTGAATGAAGTTGACCTAGTCACTTTCTTCAGACCGTCAGTGACAGAGTAGCTCATTCCAGCCTGATGGAATCACGTCAAGAGTGCTCAGATCTCCTGACCTTGAGCACAACCTAGATGCAAACCCATTTGACGATCTTTGCGCATGAATTTGTTGATAATTAGGCCAATTGCCTAGAACCCTTTCAGAGTACCCTGGCAATCCAGGCAAACCCAGTATGACGGAGGTTCGGTTGTCTCTGTTGTCTGAATAGGATACCCGCACTACTTGACGCAGGCTAAATGATTTTGCAAGCAAGGTCATTGCCCACCTCACCTCAGCTCACCGGACATTTGAATAGGACAACGCAGATAAACATGCGATGAAGTAGGTGTCACCGTCACCATGTCACAGCACAGCAACAAAGAGTGGAAATGAATCAGGAGGCTGTCTGTTATTATTCTGACAGATTGTATTTATTTTGAAGCTGCAGCAGACAACTGTATGTGCCACAATTACTACAAATATCACAGCGGCTGAGAGTGAGAAGGTTTTTTTTTTAAAAGCATTTTTTCAGTCACTTCCGCAGAGCCTGCGGCAGCTCTGACCATCTCCAGCTGCTGTGGAAGGAAGACATCGGTCCGGCGCGAGGCAGTCTCCCTGTTCAGCACTGCTCATTCATGCATGTTCGCTATTCCCTCCGCATTAATGTGCACGTCTTTTTCCATGGCAGCCCCCTCAAAAAAAACAAAACAAAACCTGCCCCTGCTTTGTGTGGTACTGCACACGAAAAGCCACACACAAGCACACAGCCCCACCAAATAAGTTCAAGCATGTGCGCGCACACACACACACACACACACACATCGCGTCTCTTCTTGTAAACATGAAAGCTATTCAGTGCCAGTATGAATAAAATGGACAGTAACTATGTATACTGTCGGGTGCATTTTGTAACCCTGTCTATTAAAATGGAGGACAAAGGGCAGTAACCATTGAACTATATCAGATTGATCAATGTATTCCAAACAACCACTTATTTGCATTGACTTTGACATGGGGCTACAAAATTAAAAGACTTGTAAAAATGCAGGTGACTGTAATCAGTATTGATCGGCATCACCAGCTTCCAGGCTCATGGTGTGTTCATGTGACAGCAGCGATATGAGGACATAAAACTTGATAAAATGGAGAAATGCACTTTTATGTTCAAGACATCAGACCCGCGTCTCCTTAAAATTTGAAAAAGCCATGGAGGGTTGTTGAGGTATTAATTCATGCTAATGGAAACCCACGACTGCAGCTTGCAAACTGTAGTTTGAACGTGGCTTGGGAGTATTGATTCTTCTGAAATCATATAAGTGCAGAAATCTCCTGACCTTTGACCTTGACACAACCTGGATGCAGGGCCACCTTAGGATCATTGTGAGTGAATTGGGCGAGCATCAAGGCATTTGCATGAAATGTGGACAGACGGACACTGCACCATTGCAGCAGTTTGTTTTGGCTTTGCCAAAAAACAAACAAAAAAAACCCCACTATTGGATTGTAGTACATTTGTGCTGGTTTGTGCTAAAAACTATAATTTGCCCTGTCTCCATTTTTGAGATATTAACAGTCACGATGAAGGTCACCCAGGAGGTAAAGCAGCTCTGCCACTTTGGCACCGTTTTTGTTCAAAGTGGACAATGTGTAGTGCTACATTTGCGCAGATTTTTGCCATTAAAATAATCATCTATTGTCTCTGTTTATGAGATATTCACAGTTATAATAACGGTCTGATTCAAACAAAATGGTATTATCAACCACACACTACTTTGTAGTGC
Organism: Pholidichthys leucotaenia; assembly: GCA_020510985.1. Lineage (NCBI taxonomy): Eukaryota > Metazoa > Chordata > Actinopteri > Cichliformes > Pholidichthyidae > Pholidichthys > Pholidichthys leucotaenia. The sequence continues at coordinate 98,865,584 of CM035843.1, forward strand.
AAGGAAGATGGTCTAAACCTATAAATGTTTGTTTTAATGGTACAAATCAGCAAATATGAAGCACTAACTAGTGGCAGTGTTTAGTTTTAAGCACATATTGTTAATATCTCAAAACAGACACAACACAAATAAGTACAAATCAGCACAAATGGAGTGCTAACCAATTATTCTGTTTGTTTTTTTTTTTAATAATTTTGAAAAAAAGTGACTGCGTCGACTTCACTCAGGTTACAGAGGGCTGCATATTTTAGACACTCAGATGATAATAAGGTGATGTTAGTAACCACTGAGGTCAGATGTTTTCAGAGGGCCTTTTGTGGACAGTTTTAATGCAGCCTGACAGTGTCTCACTGGTGAGAGGATAGCGTCCAGCAACAGAGCTCCTCAGAGAGAGTTGGTGACAAATGAGGCTGTTGACAAGTATGTTGTGTGGCAGTTTTAGGAGCACCAATGACTTCTAAAGCACGGCTGCTAACCAGAGCAGGTAAGACACTCAGGGAACCAATAGGTGTTGTCCTCCTCTCTGGGCGGGTCTAGTCCTAAACCCACTCCTAGCCTCTACTCTCCTCCCAACAATCTGATCACTCTGTTGACAGCAGACAGTTGTTTGTCAGCGGTGTCAGAGCTAGGAGTCTGTTTTTGAACTGGTTGCCTTTTGTTTATCCTTCTTATTCACAAAGTGGAACTTTTCTGCTCCTGGCTGTTCATACCTTTGTGGTTCACCTAAGTCCTTCCATTTTGTCTGTCCAAAACATGTCACTTTTGTTTTGACAGTTTGGGAAATACACTTACTTGCCTTTTTATTTGGAAATTGATAACACTCAAGTCTGCTCTTTGTAAATATGACGCTTCTACCAGCAGCCAGTTAGCCTAGCATAGTAATAAAGGTTATATATTGTGCATTTTCTGGGGATGACTTTAAGTTTTAACTTAGTTAAGGACATACTGTACATCCATACATGTGGTTTGGAAGACTAAAAACAATTTGTTATTTTATAGCTCCTCAAATAAGCATGTCTGTAAAGTCCTGTCTGACAGTCATTTTCGTTCTGCTCATTAATGTTTATGCAGCTCTAATCTGATTGGATACAATTTTCTCAGAGTGGACCAATCGCATATAAGGTAGTCGGGGTGCATTGTTTCTGAAAGAAGACTGAAAGTGGGGTTGTCGCTTTATGACATCATAAAATCCAGGAAGTTCAGTCTGCTCATTTTTTAAAGCTTAAATCAAGGCGGTGTGTATCTGTTTGTGAATTGAATGCTTTAATATTTTAACTGAATACACGTGGGCAATGTCTATATTATACTATAAGGTTAAAACCCACAAAAACTAAGGGAAAAAAGCACCAGTACAAGCAAGCTATTTTTAAACCCATGAAAACCCAGTTTTGCACAATATGGACTCTTTAAATGGAACCTGCCATTATCTTCACTTCAGTTCCATATTAATATATTACCCTGAAATATTGTGATTGCTTAAGCTCCTGCCAATACTGTTGGATTAAGGCAGCTAGCTTACAACCTTTCATTTTTTCTGCAGATTATACAGTGGATATAAAAAGTCTACACACCTCTGTTCAAATGCCAGGTTTTTGTGATGTAAAAAATGAGACCAAGATAAATCATTTCAAAAAATTTTCCACCATTAATGTGACTTATAACCTGTGTAACCCAATTTAAAAATAAACAAATCTTTTAAGGGAAAAAAAAAACAACTTACAATAACCTGTTTGCATAAATATACACACCTTTAAACTAATGCTTTGCTGCAGCACCTTTGGCTTTTATTACAGCACTCAGTCTTTTTGGATAGGAGTCTATCAGCATGGCACATCTTGATGTGGCAATATTTGCCCACTCTTCTTTGTAAAAACGCTACAAATCTGTCAGATTGCGAGGGAATGTCCTGTGCACAGCCCTCTTCAGATCACCCCACAGATGTTTGATCAGATTCGGGTCTGGACTCTGGCTGGGCCATTCCAAAACCTTAATCTTCTTCTGGTGAAATCATTCTTTTGTTGATTTGGATGTGTGCTTTGGGTCATTGTCGTGCTGGAAGATGAAGTTCCTCTTCATCTTTCAGCTTTCTAGCAGAAGCCTGAAGGTTTTGTGCCAATACTGACTGCTGTTTCTAACCATTTATAATTCCCTCCACCTTGACTAAGGCCTCAGTTCCAGCTGAAAAAAAAAACAGCCCCAAAGCATGATGCTGCCACCCACCACCATGCTTCACTGAAGGTATGGTGTTCATTTGGTGATGAGCAGTGCTGTGTTTGCGCCAAATATACCTTTTGGAATTATGGCCAAAAAGTTCAACCTTGGTTTCATCAGACCATAACACATTTTCCCACATGCATTTGGGAGATTTCAAATGTGTTTTTGCAAAATGTAGCTGGGCTTGGATGTTTTCCTTCATAAGATAAGGCTTCCGTCTTGCCACCCTAGATGGGAGATTGTTGTCACATGTACTAAACAGCCAGTACTTGCCAGAAATTCCTGCAGCTCCTTCAATGTTGCTGTCAGCCTCTTGGCAGTCTCCCTGACTAGTTTTCTTCTTGTCTTTTCATCAATTTTGGAGGGATGTCCAGTTCTTGGTAATGTCACTGTTGTGCCATATTTTCTCCACTTGATGATGCCTGTCTTCACTGTGTTCCAAGGTAGATTTAATGCCTTGGAAATTCTTTTGTACCCTTCTCCTGACTGATGTCTTTGAATAATGAGATCCCTCTGCAAAACAAATCTACCTGCGGGTACAAATAAAGGAACCTGAACCTCTGATGCTTTGGAAGCTCTCTGCGGACCATGGCTTGTGCTGTAAGATGTGACTACAAAAATGTCAGGAAAAACCTACTAGAACAGCTGAACTTTATTTGGGGTTAATCAGAGGCACTTTAAATGGTGGCAGGTGTGTGCTGACTCCCATTTAACATGAGTTTGAATGTGATTGGTTAATTCTGAACACAGCCACATCCCCAGTTATAACAGGGTGTGCATATTTATGCAAACAGGTTATTGTAAGTTTTTTATTTTTCCCCTTAAAAGATTTCAGTTTGTTTTTCAATTGGGTTGTACAGGTTATAGGTCACATTAATGGTGGAAAAAGTTTTGAAATGATTTATCTTGGTCTCATTTTTTTACATCACTAAACCCTGGCATTTGAACAGGGGTGTGTAGACTTTTTATATCCACTGTACATGATAAAACATTCATACTACAATCATCATTAATACTTCCTCAAATTTAAATCTGTAACCTTTCACATTTACTTCATCTAAGTCTGCCAAAAGGCAACAGTGTATTTCCTGACTATTATCCTTGGACATGTTAAAAAGTTTGAATGACTGCATCAGGCACTATTTAAAAATCTTTTTTATGTTTGTCTTAAATCAATACCAACTGTGCCCAGATGTTCATTTTTTTTATTTCCTCTTGCCTTGTGCTCTTATTGGCATGTGCAAAAACATACTGCCAATAAGAGCAGTTAAACACGGCTAGATCCTATGATTTGAGTTTGTTTTTACTATACGCTTTTTTTTCCTTTTGTAACATAAAACTGATTACATCAAGAAATCAGTTTCTCTGTCTTTGTGGGCACCTGGCTTCCCACCGAACTTGCAAATGATGGTTTTCTCTGTTTGTTTAGGTATGAAAATCCACTGAGCCCTCTGGGGCAGCACATCACCACTGAGTTGGGTCTGACAAAGAGACACTTTTTTGAGATCCCCAGTCCACACTGCAACCTGGACCTGGACGAATATGAATACGAAGACGACTTTGAATGACGCCGCAGCGTTTCCACACCCGCCTGTCGAGCACCTTTCACCTCCCAGACAGGGAAGTCAGACCACCACCGTGTCAGCGGCTGCACCACATCAAGTCACGATCAGGAGATTCAGAACCAGGTTAAACACAAAAACTGAAGCTGGAGTCTGCCTTGGTGGGGTCTGATTCTCTCTCGGCAGCTGGACAACTCCTCACACATTTGATAAATGATGAAAGTACTCAGAAAGGAATGAAGTTCTTGTTTACTGAACCAGATGTTTCAGTGTTTTCATTAAGAATTCACACAGCTGACTTCATATGTCACATGTTGCTTGTATTAAAGCTTTGATCTTTCCCAACATTATTTAACAAGTTATCTGCATGTAAATTTTGATTTCAGTAATGTTCAGGGTAAAGTTTCTTTCCCCCACCCCTACCTGAGGATCAGTGTTGTCATCAGACACACATTTGTTACACACTGGAGCTCCCTGTAGAGAAACCAGGAGGATTTGGTTCAAATATTACATTCCAGGACGCCATTTCGATAATTCAATGAGACAGACTTTACAATAAATGCCAAACAACCCACCATTCAGCCTTCTATACACACACAGCATATGATGTAAAGGTCTACGGTATATTTATTTTGACATTGTGTGTGTGAGATGGGGTTAAATTATTATTAGACATGAATTTATAAATGACTGTAAATATTTATTTTGTGGTTGCTGTGTTGTAAATTATCAGGACAGGTTGTTTTAGGGGTTTTTTTCTATGTCACAAAGTACTTAATTGAATGTACTACGAAACACAGGAACCATTTTACTTTTTTTGTGTTTAAGTCAATAATAAAGCCTTGGTTAATGGAAGAAAACTGGCCATGCTGTGTTATTATGGGATGTTTGATGTGGTCATTGACAGATGTGTGTTCATCAGGACTGGATGGAGGCGAAGACCTTTCTAGAGTCGAAGGCTGTATGTGGATATTTGGTACCATCGCTAAGGAGGTAATGTTGTGGTTTGATTGTTAGCAGGATTGCACAAAAACTACGTAACAGATTTTGATGAAATTTCACCAGAGATGGCCCTTGGCCTAAAGATGAATCCATTACAATTTGGATGACATTACAATCAGTGAGCGCATACCTCCACCAAGCCCCTATCTCGTTAATGGACAGACGAATCGTGGTATGGAGGGACGGTTGGAAGGACGGAGATACAGACAGATGGACAATGAGGAGAGGGATGGTGAAGTACAAGCAAAGGTTATGATGAGTTTGTTATACTATTTGTTTTCAAATTTGGTATTCACCCCCCCCCAAAAAAAAAAAAAAACCTGCTTAATTTTTATAAAGGTAATGCACAGAAATTCACATTAAAAAACAATATAAAATCTCACAAATCCACAAGAAAAATGCAATATTAAGTCACAAACTAGTATATAATTCAAAAAATTATGATAAAATTGCAAATTTATGAATGAAAAAAAAATCCTAAAATTTGTAAGAAAGGCTGCAAAATTAAATGAAAATTTTTAAATTTACAAGGGAAAAATGCTTATGATTTGGGGAAAAAAATTTAGGTCTCAAATTTACAAGAAAAGCTGCAAATTTACATAAAAGTTCTAAAACTCACATTTCTCAGAAACATTGAGAACTGTATAAGAAATCAAAATTGATTTGTGACATGAATTGCAAATTTGAGTAAAAAGACCCTAAAATTTGCAAGAACTAAAAGTAAAAAAAATTCCAAGGGAAAAAGCAGCATATTTATAATCAGAAATATAATTTCCAAATTAATGAGAAAAAAACTGAAAAATACACAAAACAAAATATGTGGAAAAAATTGAGTTTATATGAGTAAAAATTCTCAGATTTGCAAGAAAAACTGCAAAATTACAAGGGACAATGCATACTTTCATTCCAAATTTCAGAGGGAAAAAGGTCTAAAATTTACAAGAAAGGCCATGAATTTACATGAAAAAGTTCTAAATTTATTAAAAAAAAAAAAAAATCACATTTCTCAGTTTACTGACGGAGAACAAAAACTATACAGAATGTTCAAAAGTTCAGAAGTTTTCCTGAGTATCTGAAGCCTAAAATCTGTTGTTCAGGACAGCTCTGCTGGGGTCTTTAAAAAACACAAACTTTCTTCACAATTAGCAAGAATTTCTTACCATTTAAAAACAGAAGACATTGAGTTATGGTGTTTTTTTATTGATCTTTTTTTTCCAAATTTCAATTAACGTACATGAAATACACAATGTTGAAGTGGCAGGTAGGCAAATAAAGATTGTCCACTGATCCCACACAATACTTAGACAAATACTGGACCCAAGTGTGATCCTTAATGAAATAAAGATGTTATTTTCTAGTGTAACATTCGAGTACAGTTACGACAAAGTAACATAAATAAGTTGCAACTTGCACATGATACAAATGGTCCTCAATAGTGGCCCACAAATACAAATGCAAAAAAAGTAAATAAATAAATACCCATTCACTCAGGATTTGTATTACCAAGGGACTGTATGCTCCAAAAGTTTTTCCTCCACATAAATGTTTTATGTTGAGAATTTACACCTAAAATGGTGTCTGCATATCTCATTTTTTAAAAAATTGCCTTCATAATATGTGTGAAGGAAAATAGTAGAACAAAGGTGTAAATAAATCACCCATATGCTGTTATCTACTGTAAATATGTGCTGGGTAAAATTTAGTTGGTTATTTGTGGTGGAATTTAAACTTTACAAAGTTACAAAATATCAGACTTGCACAGGATTTAAGACCACAAAGGGATTCCCAAGGTTTCACAAATTTCTAGAAATCCCTAAATAATCCAAGTCCTGGGTAAATCGGGCCGAAGGCTGGCACTGGTCATTATTTTTCTTATTTTCAATTTCCCATCAAGTCTGTTACTCAGCTCAAAATCCAATGATAAATTATGAAAATACTATTTAGTTTGTAGTGAGAGTTTAAAAACAGGAATACATTTTCATTTTAAGCTGCGCATATTCAATGAAAGTTTTTTTTTCTTTGTGCCGAAGGAAGCACCAATTGCACTGTGCAGTAATGTAAAAAATAGTTATTGTGGGAAGTGATGGCTGACTTTTGATAGGTAGCTTATAGTAGTTTTGGTCTTTACATATTGCACATCTCATACTTGATGATTGTACCTTCCTGAAAATATAATGTACTGCATGTTACTGTACAAAAACTAACAGCCATCTACAGTGCAGCCGCAAAGTATTCACAGCACTTCACTTTTTCCACATTTTGTTATGTTACAGCCTTATTCCAAAATGGGTTCAATTCTTTTTTTTTCCCCTCAAAATTCTGCAGACAACACCCCATAATGACAACATGAAAAAAGTTTTTGCCTTTTTTTTTTTTAGATTTTTGCAAATTTATTAAAAATAAAAAACTAAGAAATCACATGTACTTAAGTATTCACAGCCTTTGTTCAATACTTTGTTGATGCACCTTTGGCAGCAATTACAGCCTCAAGTTTTTTTGAGTATGATGCCACAAGCTTGGCACACCTATCTTTGGGCAGTTTCGCCCATTCCTCTTTGCAGCACCTCTCAAGCTCCATCAGGTTGGATGGGAAGCATTGGTGCACAGCCATTTTCAGATTTCTCCAAAGATGTTCAGTTGGATTCAAGTCTGGGCTCTGGCTGGGCCACTCGGGGACATTCACAGAGTTGTCCTGAAGCCACTCCTTTGATATCTTGGCTATGTGCTTAGGGTCGTTGTCCTGCTGAAAGATGAACTGTCGCCCCAGTCTGAGGTCAAGAGCGCTCTGGAGCAGGTTTTCATCCAGGATGTCTCTGTGCATTGCTGCATTCATCTTTCCCTCTATCCTGACGAGTCTTCCAGTTCCTGCCGCTGAAAAACATTCCCACAGCATAATGCTGCCGCCACCATGCTCCACTGTAGGGAAGGTATTGGCCTGGTGATGAGCAGTGCCTGGTTTCCTCCAAACATGACGCCTGGCATTCATGCCAGAGAGTTCAGTCTTTGTCTCATCAGACCAGAGAATTTTGTTTCTTGTGGTCTGAGAGTCCTTCAGGTGCCTTTTGGCAAACTCCAGGCAGGCTGCCATGTGCCTTTTACTAAGGAGTGGCTTCAGTCTGGCACTCTACCATACAGGCCTGATTGGTGGATTGCTGCAGAGATGGTTGTCCTTCTAGAAGGTTCTCTCTCCACATAGGGATGCTGGAGCTCTGACAGAGTGGCCATCGGGTTCTTGGTCACCTCCCTGACTAAGGCCCTTCTCCCCCGATCGCTTAGTTTAGACAACCGGCCAGCTCTAGGAAGGGTCCTGGTGGTTCCGAACTTCTTCCATTTATGGATGATGAGGCCATTGTGCTCAGTGGGACCTTCAAAGCAGCAGAAATTTTTTTGTACCCTTCCCCACATTTGTGCCTCAAGACAGTCCTGTCTCGAAGGTCTACAGACAATTCCTTTGACTTCATGCTTGGTTTGTGCTCTGACATGCACTGTCAACTGTGGGACCTTATATAGACAGGTGTGTGCCTTTCCAAATCATGTCCAATAACTGAATTTACCACAGGTGGACTCCAATTAAGCTGTAGAAACATATCAAGGATGATCAGCGGAAACAGGATGTACCTGAGCTCAATTTTTAGGTTCATGGCAAAGGCTGTGGATGCTTAAGTACATGTGATTTCTTAGTTTTTTGTTTTTAATAAATTTGCAAAAATCTCCAAAAAAAAAACACAACTTTTTTCACATTGTCATCATTGGGTATTGTGTGTAGAATTTTGAGGAAAAAATTAATTTAATCTATTTTGGAATAAGACGTTAACATAACAAAATGTGGAAAAAGTGAAATGCTGTGAATACTTTCCAGATGCACTGTAATATATAAAACAGACAGGACACTAGCACCAAGGTAAAAAAATGAAAACATCTGTAAGAGTGTGTGATGTTTGGTGAGGTTCAGATGACTTCGTTCTTAGAGTTCAACCTCCACGGAGCCGTCATCGGGGCCATCACCAGAGCCGAGAACAGACTCGTCAGTGTGGAGAGTTTTGGCAGGAGGCTCCAGCGGGACAGGAAGTGAACCCACATCAGCTGACCTCTCTGCGTGGCTGAAGAGTGAGATGAGTTTAGGATAATTCAAAACAATGATTACATTTGTAAGTGGGCAGAAAAAAAAGTCGATTCTCACTTTGGACTGATGCCAGGTCTGCGGACTTTGGATTCGACGGGGCTGAATGGACATGGGGACTTGTTTCCTAAAAGAATAAAAATACACAACTAACAGGTTAATTCTGTGCGTGACTGAGCTGTGTACCCTCTATTTTATGTTAGGAGAAGGAGTGCAGTATCTTGAAACTGTATTCAAGTATAAGTAGTAATGTCTTATGATTATTTACTCAAGTGTAAATAAGAGTAGTCAACAGGGATGGCTGGTATCCATGTGCTAGTGGGGCTATGCCCACACGGTCTTGAAGGGGGGGGAATAAAAATTATTTATTATAAAAATCTGACTCTCTCTGGACTTCCGGTTATGGCTGCCACGTAGGACGGACGTGTCTCGCTCTGCTCTGCTCCTGGAGAAAAAAAATCGGCAAATAACTCTCTCATTTGGGACAGAACGTATCCCAGCATTTGGGCGAGGATATGTCGGCGAAGCCTAAGGCTGGAAAACTAGGAAAAGGAAAAAGCGAGCCGCCGAAACAGTCCAAATTAACGGACTTTCAGGTCTGTGACGCAGCAAACAAAACTCCATATATGGCGGAGGAGGCTGGCAACGGTGCGATATCTGCGGGGAATGGCGCAGATGCGCTGATGGCTGCCATGAGTTCAATGAGAGCGGACTTTTCCTCTAGATTTGATGGGATTATGACAGCGTTGGAAGGAATAAGAAAGGAATTGGGTGACTGTGTAGAACGAACGGCGCAGATGGAGCTCCGTCTCGCTAGTGCTGAAGATGACGTCACCCGTCTTCAATTAAAGGTGCGCACTTTGGAAAAAAAAAATAAATCTCTGGAAGATAATATTTTGGATTTGGAATCTCGGTCGAGACAGAATAATTTGAGGCTGGTGGGTCTTCCAGAGGAATCAGAAGGTCGGGACGTATGTTCCTTTCTGGAAAAGTGGATTCCGGAGGTGCTGGGCAGCGAGGAGTTGCAATCAGCAGTGGTTCTGGAAAAAGCACATCGCATTGGCCCACGGAGAGATAAGGGACCGCCGAGGACCTTAATTATGAAGTTTCTTAGCAACAGAGACAGGATGAAGATCTTCAACGCTGCACGAGCTAAGGGGGAGATTAAACACCAGGACCAGCAGGTGCGGTTCTACCCAGATTTGGCCACAGGAATCCAGCAATTGAGGAAGCAGTTTGATCCCGTACGTGAGGAGCTGCGCAACCTTGGGATTCGTCATGGTGTGATCTATCCTGCGAGACTGCTGACCACGTATGAGGGCAGAACCCACATCTTCAAGACCCCAGAGGAGGCGCAGGAGTTCATCAAGAAGATCAAGAAGAAGAAGAGACTGGTGGGAGCTAAGCATGAACAAAATATAAGGTAGAATAATTAAGCATTTGCACAGGCATCTGACTGACTTGAAGTAAATAGTAAGGTTACAAAATATAGATTGTATTATATATTAAAAAAACAAAACAAAAACAAAACAAACAAAAAAAAAAAAAACTATGATGTACAAAGTTGTTAAAAATTTTGGAGTTAAGTTGGAAAACTACAGAGGAGAGTTAATGTTACGTCATTAAAAGCAGTAGAGTTAGGGTGATTGGGAGGATGAAGAAGGAGTGGCTTAGGCTGTTCCCCGTGGGTGTGGAACGGTCGATGGCTATATCGGGAGACAGAATTTTTCTTTTGATTTTGGGGGGTTTGCCACAAGTGTGGGAAGGGGAAATTTGTTTGTGTGTAGTTTGTAGGATGAATGTTCAACCACTCATGTTTTTGCTTCTCTGTATGAGCATGTTTACACTGCAAGGTAATCCCAAACTCTCTATTGATCATGGACCAAAGTGTTAATCTTAATTTAACTTCATGGAATTGCAGAGGTCTACAAAATTTAAAAAACTTAAACAAGTTATGAATAAAATAAAGGACATGGGTTCAAGAATTGTGTTTTTACAAGAAACTCATCTGATAGAGGAGGATGTTAAAAGAATTAGGAGTAGATGGCAGGGAAGTGTATTCACCTCTTCATTTTCATCCCGAGCCAGGGGAGTTATGACTCTCATACATAAATCAGTTCCTTTTCAAGTGAAAAATGTAATTGGAGACAAATTTGGAAGATATGTAATCATTCAAGGTTCTTTGCTATTAGAAAATATAAATCTTGTGAACTTATATGGTCCCAATATAGATGATCAGAAGTTCTTTGCTAATTTATTTCTCATCTTATCATCACTTACAGGGCAACATATAATAGCAGGGGATTTTAATTGTACATTGAATCCAGGTGTGGATAGATCAACAGGACTGGATTGTACGCACATTGGATGTAGGATGACTATTAATCATTTTATGAAAGAATTGAGATTGTTAGATATATGGAGAGAAATGAAACCACAAGTTAAAGCCTATTCTTGTTATTCCAGTACCTACAAGACATTCTCACGTATTGATTATTTTTTGATTTCCACAGAATTAAGGTCCAAGATTCAAAACTGCTTTTATGATAACATCGTGATCTCTGATCATGCACCCTGTTGTCTAATATATGTAGATAAAAAATTGACAAAGGAATCAGGTAGATGGCAATTTCAGCATAAATGGCTTCAGGATGAGGAATTTGTCAAGTATATAGAAAAACAGATAGACGAGTTCTTTGACATCAATACTACACAAACATCAGCATGTGTAAAGTGGGAGGCTTTCAAAGCTTTTATTAGGGGACATATTATTAGTTATACAGGATCAAAATCTAAGAAGACTCGAGAGGAGAGAGCTAAATTGGAACATAAAATAAAAAGTCTTCAGGAAAAAGTGTATGCAGGAAGTGACCTAAGGTTGGAGAATGAATTACTGATTTTGAGAGCTGAATACGACAAAAAATCAGCGAATAGAGCTGCCTCGAGTCTTCTAAGATTGAAACAATCTTTTTATGAACAAGGTGAAAAATCAGGAAAATTATTAGCATGGCAGATTAAACAATTGGAAATTAAAACACCAATTACCAGTATTATAAGTAACGGACAGGTAGTTATAGATCCTTTAGAAATTAATAGAGCCTTTAGAGATTACTATGAAAAATTATATGATACCAAAAATGAACCTGATTTAACAAAACTAAATGGGTTTTTGAACGAACTATCTATACCGTGTATTCCAAATGAAAACAGGGAGATATTGGAGTCTAAAATTAGTCAAGAAGAAGTTGGGCTAGCCATTGATAATATGAAATCAGGAAAAAGTGCAGGACCAGATGGTCTTCCAGTTGACCTTTATAAAAAATTTAAGAATAAATTAATAAAACCTTTTTTGGAAATGGTTTTAGAAGCATTTCAAAATAATAATTTACCATCATACATAAATAATGCCTTAATTATACTGCTGCCAAAACCAGGTAAGCCCTTTAATAAATGTGAAAATATGAGACCAATAAGCCTATTAAACGCCGACCTTAAGATAATCTGTAAAATTTTAGCAAGACGAATACAAGAAATTTTACCAAATATTATTAATCGAGATCAGAATGGCTTTATAAAGGGTAGACAAGGCTTCCATAATGTAAGAAGACTATTTAATATTATTTATTTTAATAAAGAAGCACCGGATACAGCTCTCCTATCATTGGACGCCGAAAAGGCCTTTGATAGAGTTGAATGGCCCTTTCTTTTTGAAGTCCTACAAAGGTTTGGACTTGGAAATAATTTCATAAAATGGGTTCAAATAATATACAATAATGCTACAGCAGAAATCCTAACAAATAACAATATTTCAAAACCAATAAAAATCAATAGAGGATGTCGACAAGGCTGTCCACTTTCACCTTTACTGTTTACTATGGCAATTGAACCTTTAGCGATACGTTTACATTCACAAATATATGGAATTAAAGTTGGACCAACAGAACATAAAATCTCCCTGTACGCCGATGATATAATTTTGTTTATGTCGAATCTAAAAAAATCAATTCCAACCTTGTTGAATTTAATAAAGAATTTTGGGGAAATATCAGGATATAAAATAAATAAAACTAAATCTTCAATATTAATGCTAAATGAGACCCAGAGAAATTACCCAGCCCCTGAGGTAAATCAATTCAATGTTGTAAATCAGTTTAAATATTTAGGAATCCAAATTATGCCTAAGCTAGAATCAGTCGCCAGTGTCAACTATGAAGCCTTAATGTCAGATATCAATGAGTTAACTCAGAGATGGATGTCCCTACCAATGTCGATGATCGGGAGAATCAATATACTTAAAAGTAATATTTTACCTAAAATACTTTATTTATTTCAATACATTCCCTTATCACCACCTTTAGATCTATTCTCAAGAATAAAAAAAAAGTTAGTGGAATTTATATGGAACAACAGGAGGGCTAGATTACGTCTGTCTTTATTATATTTACCATTTGATCGTGGAGGTCTGAAATGTCCAAATTTTATGTTGTATTATTGGTCGGCACAACTGAGGTCTATGACATATTATTTTTCATCAAATGATCTCCCTCACTGGACTGAAATGGAATCATACAATTTACCTTTACCTCTTCCCATATTCATATACTCAGATTCGGCAAAAAAATTACAAAAACAAGTTAAAAATCCATTTGTAAAGCATATGATCAAAATATGGTGTGAAGCTAAAAACTATTTAAAAGAACCACAGTTATTGTCACAATTTAGTCCAATATGGGGTAATCAATATTTTAAACCAGGGAGAGCGGACGCTGTATTTAAAGTATGGAATTTAAAAGGGATACAAAAGATTCAGGATTTATATTTGCCATGTGCAGACAACATAATGTCTTTTGAAGAGCTGAGGATCAAATTTAATCTCAATAGAACACATTTTTTTAAATATCTTCAACTTAGAAACTTTATTCGATCAAATCAAAATAAAGCTCTCACTCGACCTATTTATTCATCCTTGGAAAAAATGATGATGAAAGATAGTAAAAGAAAGGGTATTATTTCAGAGTTTTATAACTCATTGACACTATCTTCAAGTGAAAATTCACTGAAAAGATTAAACTACTGGAAAGAAGATCTGCAAATTGAAATTTCAGAGGAACAATGGGAATTGGCTTGTACAGAAGCTCAAACCAAATCAATAAATGCACGCCTTAAATTGATACATTTCAAATGGTTAATGCGGATGTATGTTACACCGGAGGAGTTAAATAGATATAACAAAAACATACCAGATACATGCACAAAATGCATGGAAAGTAAAGGAACCCTATTTCATTGTTTATGGGAATGTAGATTAATAAGAATGTTTTGGGAAGAGGTGAGGGTAACAATTGAAAAAATAATCTCAAAACAAATCATATTGAATCCTAAACTGTTTTTGTTGGGTCTGTACCCAGAAAAGCATAATTTTAATAAAAGTGAAAGAACATTCATAGACCTCAGTTTGCTTAATGCCAAAAAATGTATTGCACTATTATGGAAAAAGACTCATAGACCAGATGTGACTCAGTGGTTAAGACAGATGTTAACAAACCTTCCATTAGAAAGAATAACATATATACTGAAATCAAAGGAAATTGTGTTTGAGAATATATGGAGACCTTTTATTGATTATGTAAAAAATTTAAACATAACTCTTGAAGAAGAAGGTGAATGATGTGTGTGGACCTTGTAAATTCCAAACTGGTGAACATAATATGTATACTTATGTATTGGATTGTCTAGACTAAACAGAGGAGCATTGTTAAAGACTTGATTTTGTTGGTGGTTGTTGGTGTTTTTAGTGCATTTTTTTCTTTTTTTGTAGTACTTTAGTGTTAGTGTTTGATTGTTTGTATCATGTTTGTTAAAAAAAAAAAAAAGGTTCAATAAAGATATTGTGGAAAAAAAAAATCTGACTCTCTTTAATTTATTTTGTGGGACTTCAAAGGTGTAAGACTCCCCAAAATTCACAAGAAAACACTAGCTCTATATAAATGGGCTGTTTTTTGCAGCCCAAACACACAAGCTGCAGCACAGCCATCCAATTATATTTGTTCATTTGTAAGTGGCACGTGTAAGACCCGCCCCCTCACCCCCTCCATTTGCTTCATATGTGGGCAAAAATAAATTAGCCCTGCAGGCTACTGACCAGTTACCAATTGAATGTTGTAAAAGGCATTCAGAGGAGATGGAGAAGAGTAGCTTCAGTTTATCTAACAGTGAGAGTGTAGAGGTGATGTTCTGAACTTTTTTACTTTGCCACATAGCTGGAAGCTAAGACAGTATGCTAGCTAAAGCTATGAAACTAATGTAGCACCCTGACAAATGTGAACTGAGGTTCACTGAAGTCTATAAGGTGAGAATAGACTCAGTGAATTTTTATTTTACTCAGGGATATGTTATAGTCACCTGGTGAATTTTCATTCTTGTTTCCTCTAGTTTTAACTGCTTTAACTGTCCTAATTGCTTTTAATCTGTATTTATTAGTATTTAGTATTGATGTGTATTTATTACCTTGGCATTCGTTGGAGAGTAAAAATTTCATTGCTCAGGAAATGTTGCATTTCTTAACTGTGCACATGATGATAAAGCTTTTGAATCCTTGAATATGTTCAGACTGTCAATGGATGATATGGTATTTTTTCTTGTTTTTAATTTGTTTTCGTGTCTAATCAGTGTGGTCTATATTAATCATATATCCCATAACCTACATATGTATAAGCATGTGAGAATGTTTGGTGATTACATATGTAAAGCGACTTCACACCTCAGAACAGGACAAGAGGTCTCAACCGCCAGCGGAGATCAAAGAGCATCCGAGGCGCTGCGGTGGAGACCAGATAGGTCGCCCTGACCTCCCAGGGCCAGGTGGAGGGGTACGAAGACAAAGGAGGGGGATTAAGATAATGCGGGATGTCAGCTTTGATATGCATGTCTTTTGTTATGTGTAGGTATAAGTATGTAGAGCTGAATGTGTTTGCTCTCTTATTCGACTTCTGCTTCTGCACTGAGATGAGACTTATTAGAGGAGCGAAGCTGATAATAAACTTTGGTTTATAAGTCACATCGCCTCGTTATTCCAAGCTCTTCTACACTGGTGACCCCAACGTGAGGATGGACCAGAGGCGTTCTCCCGCGATTGACTCATCAGAGGCGACCCAGGCAGACGCCGGCGCCCATGCAGACAGGGGAACAGATGGACGACGTTCCCCCACGGCAGAAGCTACAGAGAGGGCTCAACCGAGCACCAGCTCCGCCGCGAGAGCCGAAGGAAGGCACTCTCACCCTGCGGACACATCAGGGACGGCCCACACAAGCGCCGTCACCGTCAAGCTGCCGGACTTCTGGCAGGAAGACCCGAGCTCGTGGTTTCAGCAAGCTGAGGCTCAGTTTGCACTGGCGGGCATAACGGCTGACGACACAAAATTTTATCACATCGTCGCCAAACTCGACGCTGCCACTTCGAGATGTGCGCGGAGCATAATCCAGCGGCCGCCGGCCCAGGACAAATATAGAGAACTGAAGGCGACCATCGTGGAGAATTTTGTCCCCTCTGCCGAGGAGAGAGCAGAGAGGATCCTGGCGATCTACGGCCACAGAGGATGCAGACCCAAGGCCCTCATGGAGGACATGCTGCAGCTCAAGGAAGAGGACAATGACAACTTCCTCTTCCAATATATCTTCCTCAGTACCCTGCCGCCACACATGAGAGGGACGCTTGTCAACATGCGATGCAGCACCCAGCAAGACTTCCGCGCGCTGGCTCGCGAAGCGCAGCAACTCGTCAACGCCTGCAGGGAACAGACAGCCACAGCAGCATCCGCAGACCTCAGCGCCGATGTCCAGAGCAACGGGGAGCCACAAACCACTGAGCAGAGCCCGCCCACCATGGCGGCGACACGGCCAAGACGTAACAGACGGAGCAACGTCTGTTATTACCACCACCGTTTCGCCGAGAAGGCTTACAAATGCGTTCCCCCCTGCAAGTTCTTGAGACGCCAAAGCCGAGAACCGTTAATGGCTGCGGTTCTCGGCGAAAAAAACAAGCTTCTCCATGTGACGGACGGACACACCGGCAAACAGTTCCTAATTGACACTGGAGCTCAACTGAGTTTTATCATGCCCTCCCACGCAGACCGGGCCATGGGCCCCTGGGGCAATGGAGCGATGGCAGCCAACGGCTCCATCATCGACACTTACGGTGAAAGGAACCTGCCCCTCTGCATTCATGGCCGCAACTACAGATGGACATTTGTTGTAGCGGCGGTGAGTTTTAACTTGTTGGGCGCGGATTTTTTGTGTGCACATGGGCTATTAGTCGATCTAGCAAACAGACGCTTGGTTAATGCATTGTCATTTGCTTCTATTCCCTGCTCAGCTCGAGTTTTTCCACCACCCGTGCAGGCCAGCGTCACTACAGCAGGAGGTAAGTTTGATCAACTCCTCACCCAATTTCCAGCACTCACAATCCCCAAATTCTCAGCTACAGTGGCTAAGCACGGGGTCGAACACTTTATTCCCACAACGGGCCCGCCCGTATTCGCCAAAGCTCGGCGCTTAGACGCGACCAAGCTCGCCATAGCTCGGGACGAGTTTACCACCCTTGAAAAACTAGGCATTATCAGACGCTCAAAAAGCCCCTGGGCATCACCACTACACATGGTCCCGAAATCCGACAGTTCTTGGAGACCGTGCAGCGATTACCGCAGATTAAACAATGCGACAGCGCATGACCGCTACCCAATTCCTCACATCCAAGATTTTTCACTACATCTGGCGGGTGCGTGCATTTTTTCTAAAATAGACCTGGTCCGTGGCTATCACCAAGTCCCCGTTCGAGCGGAAGACATTCCTAAAACAGCTGTAATAACCCCCTTCGGTCTTTTTGAATTTTTGCGGATGCCTTTTGGCCTCAAAGGCGCTGCTCAAACCTTTCAGCGGATGATGGACGCGGTATTACGCGACCTCCCTTTCGTGTTCGTCTACCTCGATGATATGCTGGTAGCCAGCTCGTCGGAGGAAGAACACAAACAGCATCTCACTATGGTTTTTCAGAGACTAGAAGAGCACGGGTTAATAATCAATCCAGCCAAATGCAAATTCGGCGTGTCACAAATTGATTTTTTGGGACACAGAGTTTCACCGAAGGGGGCAGTCCCACTGCCAGACAAAGTTCGCGCAGTAAAAAGTTTTCCACGGCCACAAACGGTCAAATCGCTGCAAGAATTTTTGGGAATGGTTAATTTTTACAACCGTTTCCTCCCCCGTGCAGCTCAACTCATGCAGCCCCTATATGACGCGCTCAGAAAACAAAAGCCTTCCAACGCGGTCGAATGGACCCCGGAGCGCGAACGCGCCTTCGCCGAAGTAAAAAGTGCCCTAGCTAACGCCACATTGTTGGTTCACCCTGATCCCTCGGCCCGCATTGCGCTAACCACAGACGCTTCAGACCTGGCCATAGGGGCGGTTGTAGAACAACACGTTGGCAGAACTGGCAACCTTTGGCATTTTTCAGCAAATCGTTAAACCAAACTGAGCGTAAATACAGCACTTTTGACAGGGAGCTGCTAGCGCTTCATTTATCCATCCGCCACTTCCAGTTCTGGTTGGAGGGGCGGCGTTTCACGGCTTTTGTAGACCACAAACCGCTCACTTTTGCGATGGCTAAAATTTCCGAACCGTGGTCAGGCAGGCAACAAAGACAGCTAGCTGCAATTTCAGAGTTCACCACAGACATTCGACATGTGGCAGGCAAACTTAACGTGGTAGCAGACTGCCTCTCTCGCGCTGTGGTATCGCCAGAGCGCGAGGAGACAGATTATACTACCTCAGCCGCAGAACTCTTCGCCAACGCGGACACATACGCGGCCCCAATCCACATAGGGATAGATTACGCAGCCATGGCGGAGGAGCAAAGTAGTGACGCAGACGTGCGCACACTCCTGTCTGGACCAACAGGGTTAAAGCTGGAGGAAAGGGGTTTACGCGACGGTGTGCCCCCCCTAATATGCGACATCTCAACCGGCCGACCTCACCCGGTAGTCCCAGCTGCATGGCGCCGCCATATTTTCGACTCGATTCACTCCCTCGCGCACCCGGGTGTGCGCGCCTCGGTTAAAATGGTCGCCGAAAAGTTTGTGTGGCCCGGCCTGCGCAAAAACGTGAAAGAATGGGGAAAAACTTGCATGTCTTGTCAGCGCGCCAAAATACACAAACACACAAAAGCCCCTCTAGAGCCTTTTCGAATCCCAGCTAGAAGGTTCGACCACGTTCATGTCGACCTCGTGGGACCACTACCTTCCTCCTAAGGTTTCACACATCTGTTAACAATGATAGACCGTACTACGCGCTGGCCTGAGGCGGTCCCTCTGGCGTCAACCACAGCGGAGGAAGTCGCTCGCGTTTTTTTGACAAACTGGGTGGCACGTTTCGGCGTCCCATCGGACATCACGTCCGATAGGGGGCCTCAATTTGTCTCGGAGCTTTGGTCAGCCATGGCCAGCAGCTTAGGAGCGACAATTCACCGCACCACCGCTTATCACCCTCAGGCTAATGGGTTATGCGAGCGTTTTCACAGATCTTTAAAGGCCGCCCTCAGAGCCTCACTAACGGATACAAATTGGGTAAATAAACTTCTCTGGGTTTTATTGGGGTTGCATGCTGCGCCTAAAGAGGATCTAGACGCCTCCCCAGCAGAATTAGTTTTTGCACAACCTCTCAGGCTCCCAGGTGAATTTTTACCAGAGAACTCACAGCCAGGGCATCTTCCAGCCCCGAGGCTTTTAGGCAGCAACGGACCGGACTCTCTCCCCGGACCGGCACATCACTCTTTTCCACGGGTTTTTGTCCCCCAAGCTTTAAAAAATGCTGAATTTGTTTTTGTTAGGCATGAAGCTTTAAAACCAACCTTCCGTCCACCATACGATGGACCATTCAGAGTGCTGGACCCTGGTGATAAGCATTTTGTGCTTGATTTAGGGGACAGAAAAGAAACAGTCAGCATTGACAGACTTAAACCTGCCTTCTTGTTGAGAGACGAACCTGCACGGTTGGCGAGAGCACCTCGGCGGGGTAGACCCCCCAAGAGAAAAGACTCAGCCCCCCTGCAGGGAACAAAGAATCACTCTCCTCCCCAAGCTGCAGATTCCTTACAGGAAGGTCCCACCAGGACGCCCAAGCGGACCCACAGCAGATTCGGGAGAAGATTAAAACCCAGACGGCACAGAGACTGATGCAAACTACTCAAAAGTTGTTCACTAATTGTGCTGTAACAGTTTAAGACTGACTTGTGATTTTACTATGCTGTTATGATTACCACTGAATTCTCTACAGGAGCATAGCTGCTGGAAAGTTTCTTCCTTGTCAAGAGGTGTAGCAGTTAGTATGTCATAATAATTATCTTAAACTGTGAATTTTTCTATTGTCCTTTTCTTAGTCGTTTGGGGGGGGGGGGCTGTGGTCTATATTAATCACATATCCCATAACCTACATATGTATAAGCATGTGAGAATGTTTGGTGATTACATATGTAAAGCGACTTCACACCTCAGAACAGGACAAGAGGTCTCAACCGCCAGCGGAGATCAAAGAGCATCCGAGGTGCTGCGGTGGAGACCAGATAGGTCGCCCTGACCTCCCAGGGTCAGGTGGAGGAGTACGAAGACAAAGGAGGGGGATTAAGATAATGCGGGATGTCAGCTTTGATATGCATGTCTTTTGTTATGTGTAGGTATAAATATGTAGAGCTGAATGTGTTTGCTCTCTTATTCGACTTCTGCTTCTGCACTGAGATGAGACTTACTAGAGGAGCGAAGCTGATAATAAACTTTGGTTTATAAGTCACATCGCCTCGTTATTCCAAGCTCTTCTACAATCAGCTTCATTTACACTTAAAATGATAAAATCATCCAATCCAATTACATACTCTGAAACCTAATTAACTTCAAAAAAATAAGGTAAAATAATAAAGAAATTAAAAGCATTTATTTCAAAATTAGCACATTTAATTTAAACTCGTTTTACAATATAACTGAGTTGTCAAATGTAATTTTTAATTATGAATGTTAATCACAAATAACCTTCAACCTGTACCCTGTCTCCCTCTCTCTCTCTACATTTAGATTGTGGGATTAATATGATCTAATGTATATATTTGTAGAAATGGTTCTTTGTTGGGTATACAGATTGAAACAAATTGACATTTGAAGAGTCATTCTCTGTGTCTTAGCTGGCGTGTGATGGTTCACACATCCTCAGTCTACTTCTCAAAATAAAAATTTTCTCCTAAAAATTACTTAGTAATAACTTTAGTCTCATCAATCTGTGACTTTCTCTTATACATTAACAACTTTTTTCATAAATTTGCAGGGTTTTATTGTTTCTCATAAACTTGTGACATTTTTCTTGTAAATTATACAACTTTTCCTCTTAAAATAGCATTTTTTTTTCTATTGAATTCTTTACTTTTCCTAACAAATTAACTAATTTTTTTCTCCTCCGAGATTTGCAACTTTTTTCTGATAAAATCTACGACCGTTATATATTTCCCCAATTTTTCTTGTTATAAGGTATATCTTTTTTCTTATACATTTGCAACTTTTTATTCATAAAACTGCAGCCATTTCCAACTTGTGAAAACCTGTCTCCGTACCCTGACCAGTTTGTGAGGTTTTGTCTCTCAGATGAGTTATTCCTCGATTACAATTCAAATCATCAAATGTCAAAGATTTTTTGAGGCAGACTAGAAAAATAACTTTAAATCAGCTAAGAAAATATTGACTGGTGCTTGATTTAAATCACTGAAATCAAAAGTTACTCAAAGTGTGTGACTAGTTTGTACCCACCTCTGGGCATGTAGGGCTTCCTGTCTGAGCTCACGTAGGACACAGCGTCTTCCCCCTCAGCTACAGCCAATAAGGACGCTCGATAGTAGATGAGCGGCTGCCAGCGCTCTTCCCTGAAGTCAATAATATGCTCAGCGGTGTGTTTCTGCAGGTAGGAGAACCTGCACGGACATGAACGGACCTTCAGAAATTTCAGCTATGGAGACATTTCTTTTTGATCCTGCGTGTCGCTGGCGGCACTCACACTGTCCTCTTGTCTGGTTTGAGGAGTTTGCAGGAGAACTCGCCGAGGATGGTCAGGAAGGTGAGGTACGGTGGTGTTGCTGCCTCTGGAGTCTGGCTGAACTCTTCAAACACAAATTCTATGCCAGTCCTACAATAACATACACACACACACACACAGACACACACACAGACAAGAGTTCAGGTGCAAAATCTAACAAAGGCAACACAATGAGATTTAAGGGTTCGTGACCTGTGGATCATGACAACGCTTTCACGGAACTTAACGGGGTCTCCGAAGGTGAGGGCGAACCGCCTGGCGAGCTCCTTAATGCTGGTGAAAGTCTGGACTCCTGGCTGAACCCTGCCGCTGCTCTCCTGCTCCTGCTTGAGCCGTATGAACAGCTGGGGGAGCAGAGAAAAAAAATCGATCAGCAGCTCTCTTCCTACGAGTGACTGTGATTGGCCGAAGTTTATCTGTTTTAAATATACCTGCTGCAAACAGAGCACGAGTGTGCGAGCACTTTCTATCTTGTCCATCTGCCTGGTCCGAAACATCGTCTCCTTGATGATATCTCCAAAGTCGTTGTAGTACTGGAGGGCGAAAACAAAACGGCTCCACTCAGAAATATGCAGTACATGAGCAGCAGCATTTAAGCAATACCTGCTGGCTTTCTTTCTAATGCCAGTGGAAAGCTTTAAAAAGTCAGTGCAAATAAAAGTTTATCGTCGCTCACAAAGTACCAAAACAGGGGTCTGCAACCTGTGGCTTTAGAGACACATTCTGCCCTGTTACCCATATTCATTGGATCCTGATAGCTTTGACCTAAAACAAATTAAAAAAAAATTTACAAGGAAAACGCTGAAAATTTATCAGAAAAAAAGCTGTAAATTTAATTGGTAAATGGCATTCACTTACTGTATAAAGCGCTTTTATTCTCATCTCTTGATGACCAAAGCGCTTTACAGATCCTGCAATCCACCCATTCACACACTGATGAAAAATTTAGCTCATTTTTTCAAAATTAAGACAACAGTTATTAAATTTATATTAAAAAAGAAGATAAAAATATATGCAAAAAACACTGACTTCTCAGTAAAAAACTAAATACAGTATAAAAGAAAACTTTCAAAGCTATATGAGAAAAGGTACAAATTTTATAGGGGAAAACACCTGTTAGTCCTGTTGACAATACAGTTGGTTTTTTTATAGCTTTACCATTTTCGGTTCATTTTAAGGCTCAAGTGTGTTCTTATGAAAGATTATAAAACAACGGTCCATCCACTGGCAAAATATTTAAACTATTTTTATATTCATCATTTATATCCTGATTTCAAGAACCAATTAGCCACAGTGAGATTTTAAGTTTTTCTAAAATACATTAAAAACATACAAATTAATATAATTTAAAAAGTTACAATAAGCTTTTTTCCATCAAGACAAGACTTTACTCATTCTTAAATTATAAAACTACTGTTAAGCTTTTACATTACTGTAGTTTAGGATAATAAAGTGGGAGAAAACTGTTAGCTTGGGTCTGTTCAAAGGTTATGAAAATCACCCTCCTTAATGTTTTTTTGTGTGTGTTTTATTTGCTCAATTTATGCAAAACCTGAAAAGTGGTTTGCGGTAGACTTTGTCCCAAATAACTCTGCAGCTGAGGCCTATGGCAGGCTATGTTGGTTAGAACGCTGCATCCGTACGTCACTGTGCGGGAAAATGAAACGCGCTCAGAGAAAATGAACACCCCATTCAATGTCACAATGAATTACAAATCCAACTTTCTAATAAAGTTGGACTAAATGACAGTAGCTTTGGCCGACAGTCCACTGTGACTGAATGAGATGCTAATTTTCTGACAGCAGAAAAACAAAAAAGGTGAGCAGCGAATTATTTTACTGGATAATAAAGGACAGCTGTTTCTGTCGTCTTTTATAAAGATTTAAACTAAATAAAATTAAACGGCACCTATCTTCAAATTAAACTACCATTCCATTTATTCTGAATTATTTTAACCAACAATTTAAACACCTTTTTACATTTATTTCCACCAAGCTGTAAACATTTTATTTTTGAGCATTTTAGCATAAAGTCTGCAGGGCTTGACTCACCTTTAGATCAGCCTCTAGTGGCCATTTTAGGAAGTACAGTTTTTTTGGCACCGAGCTTCATTTTTCAGCTCCAGTAGTGTGTCCGTTTAAGTCCCTGTGCCCTACAGACCTTGACATGGCTTTCCGACCTTTCCACAGAGTCACACTAAAAGAGTTTTCAGCTGTGTGACGGCACTGATCTTCTCAGCAGTAAAGAGTGAGAGCATTTTCCCGTAATGTCCTTGAAGAGCTAACCTTTACCTTTGTGTAGTACATGAAGACCTCTGCCACCATGCTCATCTCCAGCACTCTGTGTACTATCATTTTGCAGAAGGCCGCAAGCAGATTTCTTCGTTTGTGAAGGTCCTCCAGCTTATCCTCTTGGGAGCTTTCACTGGCTGTGGGAGCCATGCGGAGTTGAAGCGTGTGATTGGACATCAAGTGGGCAAAAGTAAGAGAAGGGGAGAAAGGAGGTGAAGCAAGAAGAGTGATTAATCATAAGAAATCACACAACAGAGCAAAAAGAAGAAAGCAGAATCAGGAAAGAGTGTTTTAGTTGGTTTCGGGACAATGGCTTTAGCAGGTGGATATCAAAGATAACATGAGAGTGGAGTTATGGTTGTGACACCATGTGGCTTCAATCTTTCACAGGGCTAATAAAATAGGCTCGGAGGTGAGCCAGAGTTAATGGAATTTTCTCACGGAAAGAGATTGCCCTGATTTTATGATTTAACTCGGTGCCCTTGCCCTCCGAGTGATCTCTGATCTAGCAGCTAATAGAAAACACTGTCTATAGAACAAAATCGTTACCAGGCAAATCCAATAAAACAATAGCTTTTTATTACATGTTCAAAAACCAATAATCCTGTATCGCATTTGGTTGAACATTTAAGAGATTCCCACCAGAACAGTTTATTGACTTCTCTGGACTCTTTCCCCATATTTGGATGCAATATGAGCCCGAAAGTCGAAGCTATCGTAAATATAATAAAATGTTTTAGTTATAGAGAACTACAAATGAATTCACAAGTTTACCTACAGGATTTCACAGAGAGGAAACCCACCCAACGTTATTTCCAATGTGTCAATCTGTGTTTTCTTCATTTTAGAGCAGACAGGAGCATACTGCCGCCATTCATTTATAAACGGCATCACTTTGCATAACAAAGTCTAACACCGTTTCATACAAATTAGTCAACCCTGTTTCAGTCTGAGGACATTAACAAGGCTGCCTTTGTAATTGGGGGTCAATTGTCAGGTCAGGTTGGAAATCAGACCCCATTTACAGTCAGCAGGCAGCGCTGTAGTGACTTATTAAGCCAAATGTGTGGCCGTGCATTTAATATCTGCATGTGTTTATGATGAGGGGGCTGCTGCACTGAATCACTGCTTCACTCAGGGCTGCAGCAGGGTGAGAGTGCCATCTACTGTGCAGCTATTGGGTGCTTTAACTTCTGCAGAACTTATTTAATAATGGTAGTTCATTTTTTTGGGGGGGGGTCACATTTTTAGTGAAAATAGCATATAAGCATATCACATACGCTCATCACATTTCACAATGCATAGGTGAAAATTAAATTATACCAAAAATTTTAATGCTTTTTAACCATCTGCACCCCTGAATCTCTGCGCCTTTCACATTTCCCTTTTCACACGTCATCTCTGAGTTTTTAAGCAGTTCCGCCAAAAGACACATTTCACTGTAAACTTCTCAGATGGTTTTCATTGAACTACACATTGCAGGCCGAAACAGTGAGCGCCTATGTGCACACATGAACAGGCTGAGTCTCACCCCTGCTCTGGCTGTCACAGTCTGAGTCGACGAAGACGTGAGCACACACAAAGGTCAACAGCGCCCTCTGCAGTTTGGGGCTGGGTGTGTAGAGCAACGGACCAAAGGAGGAGGGATCCCACACCTGGAGCTGGTAAGAGTGGGCCGTCAGGACGTCACACACACCTAGAAAAGCCTAAAATGGAGGGGGAAAACACACACACACACACACACACACACACAGTGGTGTGAAAAAGTGTATGCCCCCTTCCTGATTTCTCATTTTTTTGTATGTTTGTCACATTTACATGTTTCAGATCATCAAAAAATTTAAATATTAGACAAAGATAACATAAGTAAACATAAAATGCTGTTTTTAAATGAAGGTGTTTATTATTAAGGGTAAAAAAAAAATCCAAACCTACATGGCCCTGTGTGAAAAAGTGATCCCCCCCCCCCCCCCGTTAAAACATAAATTAACTGTGGTTTATCACATCTTTGGAAAGCTGAGTTCAATTTCTCTAGCCACACCCAAGCCTGATTATTGCCACACCTGTTCTCAATCAATAAATCACTTAAATAGGACCTGCCTGACAAAGTGAAGTAGACCAAAAGATCCTCCAAAGCTAGACATCATGCTGTAATCCAAAGATATTCAGGAACAAATGAGAAACAAAGTGATTGAGATCTATCAGTCTGGAAAAGGTTATAAAGCCATTTCTAAAGCTTTGGGACTCCAGCAAACCACAGTGAGAGCCATTATCCACAAATGGTGAAAACATGGAACAGTGGTGAACCTTCCCAGGAGTGGCCAGCTGACCAAAATTAATAATAATAATGTTTATTTATAGAGCACTTTTCACAGACAAAGTCACAAAGTGCTTAACATGGTAAATAACAAAGCAAATAAAAATACAGGCACATAAAGCAGTAAAAGAACAAAATAGACAGTAAAAACACATAAAAATACAGTCAACATTAATTAACCCACAGTTAATTAAAAAGCCAGGCTAAAAAGGTGGGTCTTTAGTTGCTTCTTAAAAACATCAATGGAAGGTGCAGATCTAAGTTCAAAAGGTAAGGGGTTCCACAGTCTGGGAGCAACAGCAGCAAAGGCTCTGTCGCCTTTGGTTCTGAGCCTAGTGCTAGGGACTACCAATAGATTCTGATTAGAAGACCTGAGAGACCTGCTGGGATGGTGTAGACAGAGCAGGTCACTGATATATAAAGGTGCTTCATCATGAATGGCTTTGTAAGTAAGAACAAGAACTTTAAAATCAACTCTATAATTTACAGGAAGCCAATGCAAGAAGGCCAAAACGGGAGTGATATGACAGAATCTACTGGACCTAGTTAGTAATCTAGCAGCAGAGTTCTGGACTAACTGTAGGCGGTGTAAAGAGGATTTACTAAGACATGTGAAAAGAGCATTACAGTAGTCCAAACGTGAAGAAACAAAGGCATGAATAATAATTTCTAACTGACTGGAGGAAACCAATGACCTAATTTTGGATATATTCCTAAGGTGGAAAAAACAACTCCGGGTCAGAGATTTGACATGCTGATCAAAACTCATCGATTGGTCAAAAATGACACCAAGATTTTTTAGATTAGACCATACATTAGAGCTTAATGAACCAACCAAAACCAAATTACACCACAGTGCAGCGACGACTCATCCAAGAGGTCACAAAAGACTCCACAACAACATCCAAAGAACTGCACACCTCACTTGCCTCAGTTAAGGTCAGTGTTCATGACTCCACAATAAGACTGGGCAAAAATGGCCTGCATCGCAGAGTTCCAAGACAAAAACCACTGCTGAGCAAAAAGAACATAAAGGCTCATTTCAGTTTTGCCAGAAAACATCTTGATGATCCCCAAGACTTTTTGGAAAATATTCTGTGGACTGACAAGACAAAAGTTGAACTTTTTGGAAGGTGTGTCCCATTACATCCGGAGTAAAAGTAACACAGCATTTCAGAAAAGGAACATCATACCAGCAGTAAAATATGGTGGTGGTGGTAGTGTGATGGTCTGGGGCTGTTTTGCTGCTTAAGGACCTGTAAGACTTGCTGTGGTAAATGGAACCATGAATTCTACTGTCTACCAAAAAATCCTGAAGAAGAATGTTCGTGACCTCAAGCTGAAGCGCACTTTGTTTCTGCAACAAGACAATGATCCAAAATGCACCAGTAAGTCCACCTCTGAATGACTTAAGAAAAACAAAACGAAGACTTTGGAGTGGCCTAGTCAAAGTCCTGACCTGAATCCAATTGATGCTGTGGCATGACCTTAAAAAGGTGGTTCATGCTAGAAAACCCTCCAATGTGGCTGAATTACAACAATTCTGCAAAGATGAGTGGGCCAAAATTCCTCCACAGCGCTGTAAAAGACTCATTGCCAGTTATCACAAATGCTTGACTGCAGTTGTTGCTGTTCAGGGTGGCCCAACCAGTTGTTAAGTTTATGGGGCAATCACTTTTTCACACAGGGCCATGTAGGTGTGGACTTTTTTCCCCCTTAATAATAAACACCTTCATTTAAAAATTGCATTTTGTGTTTACTTGTGTTATCTTTGTCTAATATTTAAATTTGTTGGACGATCTGAAACATTTAAGTGTGACAAACATACCAAAAAATGAGAAATCAGGAAGGGGCAAACACTTTTTCACACCACTGTATAGATACAAAGAGTAGAAGAAGGTGGTGCGAGAATGATCGGCTGGTGCTTGCTGTCGTACCTGGTGCTTCACGCCAGGGTCACTGTGAAAAAGGCAGTGATGGCTTCTCTCACAGAAGAGACGCAGCCGGAGCCTCTGGGCCACAGCTTTATCCTGAAACACACGAGAGCACAAAGTAAAATAAAGTAAAATCCACTCTGAAAACATTTTTTTATCATCTGCAGCATCCACCCTGTTCACTTTTTATGAATCAAATCCTTAACCTCACATACTTTTTTGTACAAACCCCAATTCCACTAAAGCTGGAACATTGTGTAAAGCATAAATAAAAACAGAATACAATGATTTGCAAAATTTTTTCAACCAATTTTCAATTGAATACACTACAAAGACAAGATATTTAATGTTCAAACTGATAAACTTTATTGTTTTGTTGCAAATATTCACTCATTTTGAATACTGCATCACGTTCCAAAAAAGCTGGGATAGGGGCATGTTTACCACTGCGTAACATCACCTTTCCTTTTGACAACACTCAATAAGTGTTTAAGAACTGAAAACACAAATTGTTGAAGCTTTGTAGGTGGAATTCTTTCCCATTCTTGTTTGATGTACGACTTCAGTTGCTTAACAGTGCAGGATCTCCACTGTCATATTTTGTACCTCATAATGTACCACACATTTTCAATGGGAGATAGGTCTGGACTGCAGGCAGGCCAGTCTAGTACCCGCAGTCTTTTACTACAAAGCCATGCTGTTGTAACACGTTCAGAATGTGGCTTGGTATTGTCTTGATGAAATAAGCAGGGACGTCCCTGAAAAAGGCATTGCTTGGATGGCAGCATATGTTGCTCCAAAACCTGTATGTAGCATTAATGACTCCTTCACAGATGTTCAAGTCACCCATGCCATGGGCACTAACACACCCCCATACTATTACAGATGCTGGCTTTTGAACTTTGTGCTGATAACAATCTGGATAGTCCTTTTCTCCTTTAGCCCAGAGGGCATGATGGCCAG
Source organism: Pholidichthys leucotaenia (assembly GCA_020510985.1). NCBI lineage: Eukaryota > Metazoa > Chordata > Actinopteri > Cichliformes > Pholidichthyidae > Pholidichthys > Pholidichthys leucotaenia. The sequence goes on from CM035843.1 coordinate 98,895,106, forward strand.
GATGTCCAAAAACAATTTGAAATGTGGACTCGTCAGATCACAGCGCACTTTTGAACTTTGCTTCAGTCCATCTCACATGAGCTCAGCCCCAGAGCAACTGGCAGTGTTTCGGAATGTTGTATGGCTTTTGCTTTGCATGGTAGAGTTTTGACTTGCACTTATAGATGTAACGACAAACTGTATTAACTGACAATGTTTTTCTGAAGTGTTCCTGAGCCCACGTAGTAACATCCTTTACAGAATGATGTCGGTTTTTCATGCAGTGCCACCTGAGGGACGGTCACGGGCATTAAATGGTGGTTTTCGGCCTTTCTGCTTACATGCAGAAATTTCTCCAGATTCTCTGAATCTTTTGATGATATTATGGACTGTAGATTATAAAACCCCTAAATTCCTTGCAATTGATGGACTATTTGTCACGCCGCGCCGCTCATCAGCGGCGCCACCTGCACGCACACCTGCACATCATCAGCGGCGAGGGATATAAGCCGCCTCGCCCTGAGCTTCGGCCTGAAGCCGTCAGACTTCCCCATGCATCGCTGTGAGTTCCTTCACCCTCAGCGGATCACTCTGGTAAGAAGACCTTACTTCCTTTTCCTTCCTAGTCTGCTCCCCTGTGCACAGGTGGATTCCCCGGCGGCGGACAACGCCTCTCCATCGCCTGTTCCTCGCTGCTGCACCGGGCTCTCCAGGTGGCTGTCTACCGGACCTCATCCCTTGTTGTGCCAGTCATCTGTCCTCTCCAAGTAAGCTCCACTCTCGCTCTTATATCTCCTGTGTTGGTGTGTGCCCGTCACCCTTCTCCTTGTGCTTTTCCCATAGGGTTGTCCGGCTGTACGGTCTCCTGCCTCTGTGCCCGAAGCAGACGCCACCACCAACACATTTACATCTCGCAGACACACATTCATACACTCCTGTTGTTAATAAACTATTTGAACTACTCTGAGCCTGTGTGTGTGCGTCTCCTGAGCCGTGCGTTATGTCAGTACGGCTTCAGCAGAGCGGCTCGGCAGACGGCGGGCTCGCACACCGGTTTTCCACTCTCAAGGCTCGAGTGGATCAGATAGCTTATCAGCAACAGGTGATTTTTAATCAATTGATAAATATAACTAACCGATTGGGCCGCTTGGACCCCCAACAGCCGTTCCCCCCGGCTCGTCAGGGTGGCGCGGCTCCTGCTGCTCCAGTGGCCGTCCAGCAGGCTCCGGGTGCACCGGTTCGGCTCACGCCCATTCCAACCCCCGCCCGCTTTAGCAGTAAGCTCGGCGGAGCACGGGGGTTTATAATGCAGTGTGAGTCCGTTTTCCACCGTGTGCCCGGGGACTTTCCCTCAGATCATAGCCGAATTGGTTATATCGGGAATCTCCTGGAGGGGCGAGCATTAACCTGGACCTACGCCATAATGGCGAGGCCCAGTTATGCCACCCTCACATATGACCAATTCGTGAGACGCTTCCTGGAGGTCTGTGACCATTCTCTTACCGAGACGGTCCAGGTCGATCGGCTTCTCGCCCTCCAGCAGGGAAGCCGGTTGGCAGCGGACTACGCGGTCGACTTCCGGGTAGCGGCATTTAGGCCGGAATTAGGCTGGGAGGAATGCTCCCTCTGTGGCCTTTTCCTCCGCAGTCTCAACGATGATCTGAGGGATGAACTGGCTGGGTGGGATATCCCTGAGACGCTAGCGGAGCTAACATCCCTTGCGATCAGTTTGGACAACAGGCTGCGCGAGCGCTCCTTGGGACGGAAGTCGTCTTCTTCTCGCCCTCGTGGAGTCTCGCCGCGCCTGTTCCAAGCTCGCCCCCTGGCGACGCCGCCACCATCGTGCCCCAAGGAGTCGGAGCCGATGGTGACGGGCTGGACAAAGCTTTCCCCTGCAGAGAGACAACGCCGCCGTGAGTTGGATCTCTGCATGTATTGCGGAGATGACCAACACACGGTGAAGCTTTGCCCACGGAAAGCCAGTCGGCGGGGTCCGCGAGTCACTGTAGGGGGCCTCGTGGACGTCAATCGGTTAAGTTCTCTCACTCAATTGAAGCTGCCCATCCATTTCTGTCATAGCTCCACTGGGCATCTCACCCACGCACTGGTGGATTCGGGCGCGGAAGGCAGCTTTATTTCTCAAGGCCTGGCAACCCGATTGGGCATCCGCTGTCAGGCACTCAGAAACCCTATCTCCCTGGTCAACCTCTCTCGTGCCTCCCTTGGGAGAGTTACACACCAGACCATCCCCATCCCGGTTATTATCTCTGGAAACCACCGGGAGGAGATAACCTTTTACGTCCTGCCCAACTCTGTGTCGCCCGTCATCCTGGGGTATCCCTGGCTACGCCTCCACAACCCCGTTCTGGATTGGAAGTCCGCCGGGGTGTCGGCATGGAGTACGTTCTGCATGGGCACCGTCTTCAGTCCGCTGCCTGCTCTCCGTCCGCTTCTCCCCCTCCTACGGACGCTGCACCCCCGGACCTGTCCCTGGTGCCACTGGAATTTCACGACCTGGGTATGGTATTCAGCAAATCCAAGGCGATGTCTCTCCCTCCTCATCGGCCCTATGACTGCGCAATCAATCTCCGCCAGGGGGCACCCTTACCTTCTGGACGACTCTACAGTCTATCGGCGCCGGAGAAGGAGACAATGAACTCATACCTCAAGGAGTCGCTGAGTGCTGGGATTATCCGCCCATCGTCATCACCTGTGGGGGCAGGATTCTTCTTCGTTGGTAAGAAGGACGGATCCCTCCGTCCTTGCATTGACTATCGTGCCCTTAATGACATAACGGAGAAGGATCGTTACACCCTGCCCCTCATGGACACTGCTTTCCACTCCCTCCAGGGGGAGACTTGGTTCACCAAGCTGGATCTACGCAGCGCATACCACCTCGTCCGGATCCGGGAGGGAGACGAGTGGAAAACAGCCTTCCGTACCCCGAACGGCCACTTCGAGTACCTGGTGATGCCGTTCGGGTTGACCAACGCTCCAGCCGTCTTTCAGCGCCTCATCAACGACGTCCTCCAGGATTTCATCGGCCTTTTTGTGTTCGTCTACCTGGATGACATACTCATCTTCTCCAAGTCCAGGGACGAGCACCAGGTCCACGTGAGGCGGGTCCTCCAAAGACTGCTGGAGAACCGGTTATACGTGAAGGCCGAGAAGTGTGAATTTTACGCAAAGACAACATCCTTCCTTGGGTTCATCATCTCACACGACCAGGTGCTTCTGGACCCAGAGAAGGTGAAGGCGGTGGTGGAATGGCCTACACCTACATCAAGGAAGCAGGTGCAACAGTTCGTTGGGTTTGCGAACTTCTACCGCCGCTTCATCCCAAATTTTGGCACCATCGTCAGTCCGCTGACCTGCCTCACGTCCCCTAAGGTCCCGTTCCGGTGGACCGAAGAGGCCGCAGCTGCTTTTCAGGCGCTGAAGGCGGAGTTCTCCTCCTCCCGGGTCCTTAGCCAAGTCAACCCTGCGCTGCAGTGCATCGTGGAAGTGGACGCTTCGGACACAGGAGTGGGGGCGGTGCTATCCCAGCGGTCGCCAGACGACGGTATCAAATGGCCCTGCGCCTTCTTCTCCCGGCACTTGTCCCCGGCGGAGAGAAATTACGACGTGGGTGACAGAGAGCTCCTCGCCATCAAGCTCGCGCTACAGGAGTGGCGTCACTGGCTAGAGGGGGCGGACCTGCCGTTCGTGGTCCTGACAGACCACAAGAACTTGGAGTACCTTAGATCTGCCAGGCGCCTGAACGTCCGCCAGGCGCGCTGGTCCTTGTTCTTCGCCAGGTTTCAATTTACCATCACCTTCAGGCCTGGCTCCAAGAACGGCCTGCCCGACGCCCTCTCTAGGCAATTCGCCCCTGAGGAGTCGGAGAACACGGTCCACACCATCCTACCCAGGTCGTGCGTCGTGGGAGCCGTCACCTGGGACATCGAGAGCAAGATCCGGAAGGCGCAGGAAGTGGAACCTGACCCTGGCGGCGGACCGGAGGGGAGGCTGTTCGTGCCATCCACGGTTCGAGGGGAGGTCATCCACTGGTTGCACACATCCAAGCTCACCTGTCACCCTGGCTCCTCCCGGATGATTGACCTCCTCCAGCGGTCCTTTTGGTGGCTGGGCCTGCGGAGGGACGCTGCCCGCTACGCCCGGGCCTGTCCAGTTTGTGCCACCAACAAATCGGGTAATGCCCCTCCAGCGGGTTTGCTCCAGCCCCTGCCCGTCCCTGGCAGGCCCTGGTCGCATATCGCCCTGGATTTCGTCACCGGACTCCCAGTCTCGAACACCTACGACACCATCCTGACCATCGTGGACCGCTTCTCCAAGGCGGTACACTTCGTCCCCCTACGAGGTCTCCCAACTGCCCTGGAGACGGCGGACCTCCTCATCCAACATGTGGTCAGGCTGCATGGGATTCCGGTGGACGTGGACTCGGACCGGGGGCCCCAATTTTCTTCAGAGGTTTGGAGGTCGTTCTGCAACGCCTTAGGAGCCAAGGTGAGCCTCTCCTCCGGCCATCACCCCCAATCCAACGGGCAGTGTGAGCGGACCAACCAGGAGCTGGAGGCTGCGCTCCGCTGTGTAACAGCGTCCAAACCTACGTCCTGGAGTAACCACCTCGCCTGGGTTGAATACGCCCATAACACCGCTCGCTCTTCTGCTACAGGGATGTCCCCCTTTAAGGCGTCCCTGGGTTACGACCCCCCGCTGTTCCCAGCGCAGGAGGGTGAGGTAACTGTCCCCTCAGTACGGGCGCATCTCAGGCAGTTCCGCTCCATCTGGGCGTCGGCGCGCAATGCGCTTTTACGCACGGCGGAGCGCAACAGAGCCGTGGCAGACCGGCACAGAAGACCTGCCCCGACGTACAGAGTTGGTCAGCAAGTCTACGTGTTGACCCAGGACGTGACTTTAAAGGGCGAGAGGAGGAAGCTGGCACAGCGCTTTATGGGTCCTTACCCCATCACCAGGATCGTCAACCCGGTGGCTGTGCGTGTAGCTATTCCCCCCTCCCTCCGCATCCATCCCACCTTCCACATGTCCAAGGTGAAGCTGGCAGTGTCCGATCCCCTTTGCCCTCCTCCTGCTGCGCAACCCGCGCCCCGGATGGTTGGTGGCCATCCGGCCTGGTCCGTCGCCTCCATCCTGGACTCCCGGCGCCGGGGTCGTGGGTTGCAGTACTTGGTGGACTGGGAGGGCTATGGGCCTGAACATCGACAGTGGGTACCCTCGTCGTTTGTGTTGGACCCGTCGCTCATCGCTGATTTCCACCGAGTGCACCCAGAGAAGCCATCGCCAGGAGGCGCTGCTAGAGGGGGGAGTACTGTCACGCCGCGCCGCTCATCAGCGGCGCCACCTGCACGCACACCTGCACATCATCAGCAGCGAGGGATATAAGCCGCCTCGCCCTGAGCTTCGGCCTGAAGCCGTCAGACTTCCCCATGCATCGCTGTGAGTTCCTTCACCCTCAGCGGATCACTCTGGTAAGAAGACCTTACCTCCTTTTCCTTCCTAGTCTGCTCCCCTGTGCACAGGTGGATTCCCCGGCGGCGGACAACGCCTCTCCATCGCCTGTTCCTCGCTGCTGCACCGGGCTCTCCAGGTGGCTGTCTACCGGACCTCATCCCTTGTTGTGCCAGTCATCTGTCCTCTCCAAGTAAGCTCCACTCTCGCTCTTATATCTCCTGTGTTGGTGTGTGCCCGTCACCCTTCTCCTTGTGCTTTTCCCATAGGGTTGTCCGGCTGTACGGTCTCCTGCCTCTGTGCCCGAAGCAGACGCCGCCACCAACACATTTACATCCCGCAGACACACATTCATACACTCCTGTTGTTAATAAACTATTTGAACTACTCTGAGCCTGTGTGTGTGCGTCTCCTGAGCCGTGCGTTATGTCACTATTTGTCCATGCAGTTGTTCACAAAGTGGGGGGTTTGGGGTGTCAGGGAGAGGTAGTACCTTTGGCAAGGGGGGCACGCCATGTCCTTTCCAGGGCAGCTCGCCTGCCACTGGTCCTCACCTGACACTCAGCTTTCACCTGTGGCTCCTCGAAGCTGTCGCATGCAATAGTGGCCACCCCCCGGACAACGGCTTTGGCGAGCCGGCTGAACCAGGTGAAGGTAGTTGACGGGTCTGAAACCCTCAGTGAGTTAGGCTTGGGCCGTGTCAGCCCTATTGCATGCGAAGACTGACTCCCGGCGGAAAGAGCAGAAGAGATCACCTGAGATCCAACGGTTGTGAAGGCGGTGGCAGCAAGTGTTGTGGAGCGCCTAGAGCAGGACATGGCACCGATAGAAGTCCTGGTCATCCACTGCAGCCTGGCAGCCTCCTGTCGTAACGGTTTCCTGTGCCACTGGATCAAGACTCCCCAGGCCAAGAGAGTGGGATTGCCCCTGTGCAACGGTCTTCTCACTATAAAGCCTTCACGCACAGGTCCCTTTTGCAACTCATTACTGATCTGTCAACCCACACACCCCTCAAGTCCTGCGGCGATGGGCGCGTGGCGAAGCAACAGGTGGAGATGATCACTGGTGGTTGTAGTCACAAACCTGCACGCAGGCGGTCCATGGGCAAGTGGTCGCTCTGCTCCTGAATCCAAGGGCAACAGGACAGTTCGGCAGCACCTGTGGGCGACTGGGCAGCCTCTTTAGGACAGCACTGCCCACCCTCACATGAGGGAGAGGGCTAGAAAAGGTGACCCAGACAAATGCTTGCCCTTTTAGCGTCTGGTCAGCTTACCGCGGCTGACGGACTCATCCTCACAGCAGTTGAATAATACAAAAGAAGAAAAAACTCAAGAGGTTCATTTTGGGAGCCTGGAATGTCCGAACACTTCTGGATAGAGCCGGTACATTGAGACCGGAGAGAAGAACGGCACTCGTTGCAAATGAGCTCCAGCGATACCGGATAGACATTGCCGCACTCAGCGAAATCCGCCTTGCTGATGAAGGGTCCCTGAGAGAAGAGGGAGGTGGGTACACCTTCTTCTGGAAAGGAAAGCCGCAAGCTGAGGACAGGATACATGGTGTTGGATTTGCCATTAGAACAGCACTGCTGAAGAACATACCAGCCCTGCCAGTTGGAATCAGCGAGCGTCTCATGAAATTGCGCATTCCTCTCAGCAAGTCCAGATACCTCACAGTCATCAGTGCATACACTCCTACGCTCACCAGCCCGGACGAAGATAAAGAGCAGTTCTATGAACACTTTGACCAGGTCATCAGGTCAACCTCACAGAGTGACAAACTTGTTGTGCTTGGCGATTTCAACGCTAGAATAGGAAAGGACCCCAGCAACTGGAAAGGCGTTCTGGGTAGACACGGAGTAGGCAAGATCAACGACAACGGCCTGCTCCTCCTCAGCAAGTGTGCAGAACACAGCCTTTGTATCACTAACACCTTGTTCAGGATGGCAGACAAGTACAAGATCACCTGGATGCACCCGAGGTCAAAACACTGGCACATGATCGATTTTGTCATTGTACGCCAACGTGACATCAGGGACGTCCGAGTGACCCGTGCCATGAGAGGTGCTGAATGCTGGACTGATCACAGGCTGGTCAGGGCTGTAATGACACTGCACATCGCTCCGCCTCACAGAAATCGACCTAAGACTGTCAGGGCCTCCTACAATGTCACCAGACTGAAGAATCCAGTCTGTCTGACAGAGTTCCAAGAAGCACTTGATGAAAAACTCCAAGATGGTCTGACATCCAAAAGCAGCTCCGAGAAATGGTCCTCCTTCAAAGATACCGTCGCTGAGACTGCAAAGGAAGTGCTTGGAGCCAAAACTAGAACCCATGAAGACTGGTTCGACGAAAACGATGACAAGATCAGAGAAGCCCTCCATACTAAGAACAAGGCTTACATCGAGTGGCAGAATGACCCGTCCTCCATCTCTAAACGTGAAAGATTCAAAACTCTGCAGGCAAAAGTCCAGTCCAACCTTCGACTGATGCAGGACCAGTGGTGGCAGGATAAAGCAGCCGAAGTCCAGCACTATGCGGACACCCACAATTCCAAGAAATTCTTCAGTGCTCTGAAGACAGTCTTTGGCTCCTCCGCATCAGGCTGCTCCCCGTTGCTGTCCTCGGACGGTTCAACCCTGATTAAAGACCAAGAGGGCTTGATCAAGCGCTGGCAAGAGCACTTCAGTAATCTGCTTAACCGACCCTCATCAGTTGACGCAGACGTACTGAACCAGATCCCCCAGCAGCTAATACAAGACTCGCTCGCAGAACCCCCGTCCATAGACGAAATTAAGAAGGCGATCCTTCAGATGAACTCGGGCAGAGCGTTGGGAAAGGATGGCATTCCTGCCGAGATCTACAAGGCGGCAGGCCCCAATGCCCTCGAAGCCTTTGATGCTGTCCTGCAGAGTATCTGGAAAGAGGAGGAGATGCCTGATGACTTCCGTGATGCCCTGATTGTCTCCATCTACAAGAACAAGGGAAGCAAATCCGACTGTGGCAACTATAGGGGCATCTCCCTCCTCTCTATCGCAGGGAAGATATTTGCTAGAGTCATACTCAACAGACTTATCACAGTATCAGAGCAGAATCTCCCAGAGGCACAGTGCGGCTTCAGGCCTGGCAGAAGTACTGTTGATATGATTTTTGCCATGAGACAACTCCAAGAGAAGTGTATTGAACAAAACATGCCCCTATTCTCTGTCTTCATAGATCTTACCAAGGCTTTTGACACGGTCAATAGAGAGGCCCTCTGGACAGTCTTAGAGTGTATCGGATGCCCGCCAAAGTTTATATCGATGATCAGGCTTTTCCACGACGGTATGACTGGCCAGGTCATCTCCAGCGGGAATGTGTCGGAAGCCTTTGCAATCAGCAACGGTGTGAAGCAGGGCTGTGTCCTAGCTCCAGTCCTATTTAACGTGTTCTTCACCTGCATGCTGTCCCATGCCGTCCGAGACCTGGTGAAGGAGGTCTACATTCGTTACCGTTTGGATGGCTCCCTCTTCGACCTGCGTCGTCTCACTGCCAAGACAAAGAGCCAGCAAACCCTCCTCCAAGAAGTCCTCTTTGCTGATGACTGCGCCCTTGTGGCCCACGCAGAATCCGATCTGCAGATGATGTTAGACCGCTTCTCTGAGGCTTCAAAGCTCTTCGGCCTGACCGTCAGCCTCGGCAAGACGGAGGTGTTTCACCAACCTGCACCAAACACTCATCCACCTGCACCCAACATTGTCATCGACGACACACCACTTGCCAATGTCGAACATTTCAAGTACCTAGGAAGCACCATTTCCTGTGATGGCTCCCTGGACAAAGAAATCGCCTCAAGAATTGGCAAGGCTAGCCAGGCACTGGGCAGACTCCGCACCCGAGTGCTCAACCGACACAGTATCCCGCTATCAACGAAACTGAAAGTTAACAATGCTGTGGTACTCCCCTCCCTCCTCTACGGTTGTGAAACATGGACGCTGTATCGCAGACACGTCAAAAAGCTGGAATACTTCCACATGCGAGCTCTCCGTTCCATACTCGGAATCAGCTGGCAAGACCACATCACCAACCTGGAGGTCCTGGAGCGTGCCAACTCCACCAGCATTGAGGCCATGCTCATTAAGGCCCAACTTCGATGGGTGGGGCATGTCATCCGAATGGAGGAGTTTAGGATGCCAAGACGCCTGATGTATGGTGAGCTCCAGCTCGGCAAGAGAAACCGAGGCCACCCAAAGCTGCGATACAAAGATACTGTGAAAGCAAACATCCAGTGGTGTCACGTCAAGCCGAAGGAACTGGAGGAGCGTGCTATGGACAGATCAGAATGGAGAGCCTTAATCCACAAAGCTGCTGCCAATTACGAAGAAGCACGACGCCAGAAACTCACTGATGCCAGAGAAAAGCGACACAGAGATGCATCAGCAGTGATCACAACAACGGACTTCCAATGCCCCCACTGTTCCAAGACTCTGCACAACCAGGCTAGGACTGCAGAGCCACCTTCGTGTGCATCGATGAGCTGCAGAATGCAATACGTCATCATCGGATCTGATGGACAACCCACCACCAGATTATAAAACCCCTAAATTCCTTGCAATTGATGGACTATTCGTCCATGCAGTTGTTCACAAAGTGGTGAACTTCATCCCATCCTTGCTTGTGAATGACTGAGCCTTTCGGGGATGCTCCTTTTATACCCAGTCATGACACTCACCTGTTTCCAATTAACCCATTCACCTGTGGAATGTTCCAAAAAGGTGTTTTCTGAGCATCCTCAGCTTTCCCAGTCTTTTCTTGTCCCTGTCCCAGCTTTTTTGGAATGTGCTGCAGGCATCAAATTCAAAATGAGTTAATATTTGCAAAAATAAAACAAAAAAAAAAAGTTAATCAGTTTGAACATTAAATACAGTGGTGTGAAAAAGTGTTTGCCCCCTTCCTGATTTCTCTTTTTTTTTTGTATGTTTTTCACACTTAAATGTTTCAGATCATCAAACAAATGTAAATATTAGACAAAGATAACAAGTAAAGACAAAAGCAATTTTTAAATGAAGGTGTTTATTATTAAGGCAAAAAAAAAAAATAATCCAAACCTACATGGCCCTGTGTGAAAAAGTGATTGCCCCATAAACCTCATAACTGGTTGGGCCACCCTTAGCAGCAACAACAACTGTAATCAAGAGTTTGCAATAACTGGCAATGAGTCTTTTACAGCGCTGTGGAGGAATTTTGGCCCACTCATCTTTGCAGAATTGTTATAATTTAGCCACATTGGAGGGTTTTCAAGCATGAACCACCTATTTAAGGTCATGCCACAACATCTCAACCGGATTCAGGTTAGGACTTTGACTAGGCCACTCCAAAGTCTTCATTGTGTTTTTCTTAAGCCATTCAGAGGTGGACTTGCTGGTGTGTTTTGGATCATTGTCCTGCTGCAGAACCCAAGTGCACTTCAGCTTGAGGTCACCAACAGATGGCCGGACATTCTCCTTCAGGATTTTTTGGTAGCCAGCAGAATTCATGGTTCCATTTACCACGACAAGTCTTCCAGGTCCTTAAGCAGCAAAACAGCTCCAGACCATCACACTACCACCACCATATTTTACTGCTGGTATGATGTTCCTTTTCTGAAATGCTATGTTACTTTTACGCCAGATGTAATGGAACACACACCTTCCAAAAAGTTCAACTTTTGTCTTGTCAGTTCACAGAGTATTTTCTCAAAAGTCTTGGGGATCATCAAGGTGTTTTCTGCCAAAACTGAGACGAGCCTTTATGTTCTTTTTGCTCAGCAGTGGTTTTCGTTTTGGAACTCTGCCATGCAGGCCATTTTTGCCCAGTCTCTTTCTTATGGTGGAGTCATGAACACTGACCTTAACTGAGGCAAGTGAGGCCTGCAGTTCTTTGAATGTTGTTGTGGGGTCTTTTTGACCTCTTGGATGAGTTGCCGCTGCGCTATTGGGGTAATTTTGGTCAGCCGGCCACTCCTGGGGAGGTTCACCACTGTTCCATGTTTTCTCCATTTGTGGATAATGGCTCTCACTGTGGTTCACTGGAGTCCCAAAGCTTTAGAAATGGCTTTATAACCTTTTCCAAACTGATAGATCTCTATTAATTTGTTTCTCATTTGTTCCTGAATTTCTTTGGCTCGCAGCATGATGTCTAGCTTTTGAGGATCTTTTCGTTTACTTCACTTTGCCAGGCAGATCCTATTTAAGTGATTTCTTGATTGAGAACAGGTGTGACAGTAATCAGGCCTGGGTGTGGCTAGAGAAATTGAACTCAGCTTTCCAAAGATGTGATAAACCACAGTTAATTTATTGTTTAACGGGGGGAATCACTTTTTCACACAGGGCCATGTAGGGTTGGATTTTTTTTTACCCTTAATAATAAACACCTTCATTTAAAAACTGCATTTTGTGTTTACTCGTGTTATCTTTGTCTAATATTTAAATTTGTTTGGTGATCTGAAACACTTAAGAGTGACAAACATATAAAAAAAATGAGAAATCAGGAAGGGGGCAAACACTTTTTCACACCACTGTACCTTGTCTTTGTAGTGTATTCAATTGAATATAGGTTGAAAATGATTTACAAATCACTGTATTCTGTTTTTATTTACACTTTACATAATGTCCCAATTTCACTGGAATCGGAGTTTGTTGATTAATAAATCCTTTGATGTTCTTTACAGCAATTACTTCTTTTTAACGCATTACTGCTGAAGAGATTAGGGTCCCTTTGAGATATTTTTGTATTTTACAATAAAAAATATTCTATACAGTATAAAGTATCCATCAAAAAGTTCCATACAGTACCTGTATTGGCAAACTGAGTTAGATTTCCTTTTATTATCCTTATTTGCTGTGGCTACAGCATCATGACCCAGTATGAACAATGAAGTATAGGAGCAAAAGTTGATGTAACTCACTCTGGAGGTCAGAGTTTCACCACTTGTGCTCAGAGACCAAAGTAGGGAGAAGGACAAACACTGCAGGACTTCCAGGAGTACCTGTGGACACAAAGGAAGCTCAGACAACAAATCTCAGAGACGGGAAGGGTTTTGCTAGTCAGTGGGCAGTGACGGTACCTCAGCTTCTCCCTGGCCACTCTCCATTGACAGGAGAGGAGACAGCAGATCAAACAGGCCCCACTGACTGAGGTCATGACAGCTGCCACAGGAGAGAAACACATGTGAGCCACATAAAAAAAAAAAAAACAACATTAGTACAGCACAGTGGTTTTATATTTCATTATGAACTCTTACTTGTGGAACGCTCTAAGTTTCTTCAGCATGGACAAAATTTCCCTCATTTTCTCCTCATCAGCAGACAGGCTGTCACCCTACAAAACACAGACAGGCCCTAAAGGTTAACTTATTACTTTAATTGTTCATGTACACATAGTATGTAGTGTTGGTTAGCTTTACTTTTAAAAGTAACCTGCTAGGTTCTTGAATTACTGTCACTAAAAAAGTAATCTGTTATCTTACTCCGTTATCTGATTAGAAAAGCGATGTGTTAAAAGTATGTTTATCAGAAATTAGCACTCATCTATGATTAGCTAATACTCCACTGATATAGTGTTGAAAATGTGTTCCGTTTACATATTGTTTAACCAGCAACAAGAGTGGTAATCTTCCTCAGAGTGTCACTTTAGCTCAGGGGTCACCAACTGGCGGACTACGGTCCAGATTCGGACCCTGAGAGTCCTCTGTCCAGACCCCGCAGCCTTTTGATACAATTTGGGAAAAAGGGAGATTGTTGTGTTTTGATGGGGAAAAAAGTGGTAAAATCTGCCTGGGCAGATTATAGCATGAGCCCTTGGATGGTCTCCCACTGCAGACTCCCCTCTCCGCTGTCCTACAAATGCCACTACTCTCAGAGATTCTGCAGCTCCAACTGCTCCAGAAAGGATGCAGCGGATTGCAAAATCATGGTTCACTGAGGGCGCCACACTCACACACACAAGGCCGACAGCCAGGACATCCACCCTGGACAAACACATGTCATTTCAGGTCTGTAACCACGAAATGAAGCGCTGTTGTGAAATTGAGTGTGTTTATCAGGGCACTTCTTCCTCTATTCTGCCGAGAGTAGTCTGTGCTGGGATGCAGAGGTGAGGTCGCTGGTTATGGAGGCCCTTTTCGTAGCCTCCAATATCACGTAAAAACTCAGTAAAAGCTCTGTGTGTTATTTAACATGAAAAGTTCCACCTCTCCTTTGCATGTAACCATGGAGTTACAGCTCCATCCATGCTGTAACAGAGTTTACTGTTGAGATTTTAAAAAAATGTTGGAGAAATTCTTTAGTAGGGTGTTATATTGCACCCTACTAAAGAATTGTGTCCATTTTTTATTTTTTATTTTTTTTTTGTTCTTGTTTTTGGAAGGTGTGTGTCCCATCTCATCTGGCATAAAAGTAACACATTTCAGAAAAGGAACATCATACCAACAGTAAAATATGGTGGTGGTAGTGTGATGGTCTGGGGCTGTTTTGCTGCTTAAGGACCTGGAAGACTTGCTGTGGTAAATGGAACCATGAATTCTGCTGTCTACCAAAAATTCCTGAAGGAGAATGTCCGGCCATCTGTTCGTGACCTCAAGCTGAAGTGCACTTGGGTTCTGCAGCAGGACAATGATCCTAAACACACCAGCAAGTTCACCTCTGAATGGCTTAAGAAAAGCAAAATGAAGACTTTGGAGTGGCCTAGTCAAAAGTCCTGACCTGAATCCAATTGAGATGCTGTGGCATGACCTTAAAAAGGCGGTTCATGCTCAAAAACCCTCCAGTGTGGCTGAATTACAATTCTGCAAAGATGAGTGGGCCAAAATTCCTCCACAGCGCTGTAAAAAACTCACTGCCAGTTATCACAAATGCTTGACTGCAGTTGTTGCTGCTAAGGGTGGCCCAACCAGTTATTAGGTTTACGGGACAATCACTTTTTCACACAGGGCCGTGTAGGTTTGGGATTTTTTTCCCCCTTAATAATAAACACCTTCATTTAAAAACTGCATTTTGTGTTTCCTTGTGTTATCTTTGTGTAATATTTAAATTTGTTTGATGATCTGTAACATTTAAGTGTGACAAACATACAAAAAAAATAAGACATCAGGAAGGGGGCAAACACTTTTTCACACCACTGTAAATGATACTGGCCTGTCTGTAGACAACTGTGGTCTTCTGAAAGAATGTCAGTGAAATGATGGAAGTTTTTAAAAGCACATTTTGAGATAAATTTGTCCATGTGCCAGATTTCTCTTCCATTTGTTTTAATAAAAGATGTTGGAAGTAACTTCATGGGTCATTGCAAATACTTTGCTTTAAAAGGACCAAGCTGTCACACAGTGGGAGGGGAAAATCCTGAATCGGAAAAAAAATGCATCAAGATGCACTCCGAATGGTTTTAGAATCAAATCAGAGTTCTGAATCATAATCGAATCATGAGGTGCCTGAAGATTCCCACACCTAGTTCATACCTCGGCTGGGGGGAAGGACCGACTTATCGGACCTCTTGCAGTTTTAGTTGGTGACCCCTGCTTTAGCTGAATTAAATGCTAACCACAAAAGCTAAAGCTAACTAGATTATAGAGCTCCTTAGCAGCTAACGAACACAGTTTTCGTCACCCTGGTGATAAGTTAACACTTGCAACATAACCGTCATCATTTAGATGGCCATGGAAAGCACTACACAAACAGATTATTTATTTGGAAAAAGTCAGTATAATTGCAGAACTAATGGGTTACATTACTTGTTCTTCCAAAAAAGTAAACTAAGTACCTGACAGTCTGTGAATGGTGTGCTTTCAGAGCAGTTACTCTCCATATAACTGAATTGGTGACCAAGAAGACGAAATACATGAAATGCAATTTCCTTGTCTAACTTTTCTCTTTGAAGGACATGAGCCCCAAAGGTGTAAAAATGTTTCATGCAGAAATAGCAGAACATCAAACAAGCCCTTTCGATTCCAAATAGCTCCATGGCCAAGTGAAGACGAGCAAGACAAACGGTTTAACCTCACCTTGAGTGAGTCCTCCAGCAGGTTTTTCAGTTGGTCCACCCAGCTCTGGACCAATGTGTCTCTGACAGCTTGGGCTGTGGAGCTCCAGCACGTCTCCTCCCCGCACAGGCTGAGGAACGTGCGGGCTGCTGCCTCCAGGACCGCGTGATGGGAGTGAAAATCCAGCACTGTTCCCATCTCTGCCAACAGGCTGGACACCGCCTGTGGAAAGATTAAGCAGCAATATGAATGTGTTTTTTTAAAAAAAAAAGACATCACATCAGGTAATTAACTTTAGATGTTTGGACATTTCACTGTCTGCCTGTAATAATTTAATGGCAACTCTGATTATTGTTTGTTTATGTTAAGATATAATGGCATACTTGAATCACACCATTTTAATTTATTGCTTTATTTTATGTCATGCAGATTTTCTGCTTTTTGGGTTTTGGAATAAAACTTCATCACAGCTCACATATTTGCTAATTCTGTATTTACTGCGCTTTTACAGAGTATATTAACTGTCTAATGAGGAAAAAAATTAATAGACGCATCAAAGGTTGACCAAGGCTGGAATTATTTCACCATTATATTCTTCAGTATTGCAATATAAGGATAAGAACCTGCACTTGTATCGCACCTTTTCTAGTCTCAAAGACCACTCAAGGCACTTCACTAGTCCTAACCCTGTATTCTAAGGGCCTATCAGAGACAGCTACCTAGCGACAATTTAGAATCACCAATTAACCTAACATGCATGTCTGGAGTGAACCCAGGCAGCACAGGGAGAACATGCAGACTCCACACAGAAAGGTTCCTACCCCTGCCAGCCTGGGAATTCGAACCTGGAACCTTCTAGCTGTTAGGCACCAGTGCCAACCACTGCACCACCATGCTGCCCAAGTAATTATATCAATGATTTTGGTGATATAATAACTTCTATAAATCTGACCTTTATTTCATGTGTTCCATAACCAAACACCAAGATGTTACAGAATCAAACTAGTATAAGAATAAATTTTAATGAGGTTTTTCTTGATATAATGAAAGACAGAGGTGGACACCTGCGTGTTTTCAGCCTCTGGTTGGAAGTACTGAGGGATCCTCAGGAGGGAAGCAACAATGTCACTGCTGCCTGAAAACTGCACAAACATATTTAAGAAGATGAGCAGAATAATAACAATAGTGCTGTAATTTCCCCATTGTGGGACTAATAAAGGTTTATCTTAACATTATAGTATATCAGCCATTCATATGTGGAACAAATACCTTGGACAGCAAATTGGGTAGCACCGTGAGGAGATGCTCAGTGAGCTTCAAACTGTCATCAGTCTGAGCTTTCTTCTCTTTGATACTAATTACCTAAAACATAAAGACTAGAACACTTCAATTTGTGTAATATTTAAGT
The DNA here is from genome assembly GCA_020510985.1 of Pholidichthys leucotaenia. NCBI lineage: Eukaryota > Metazoa > Chordata > Actinopteri > Cichliformes > Pholidichthyidae > Pholidichthys > Pholidichthys leucotaenia. Next base: position 98,911,955 of record CM035843.1, read on the forward strand.
GCATTTATCACATCAGAGTTAATAACTCATAAACTGTCTCATACTGTGGATGAAAATAAAACAATCTCCAGCTGACCTTCTTCCCTCCGCTCCTCCCTGCCAGCACTGGTCCCTCTGAAGCCTGACGCACCGATGCTACAAGAATCTCTACAAGTATTTCGTGTTCTACCTGTGCAAAACCTGCAAAAACCCATACAATGTCCAGCTTATCCCAGGAATAGAAATTAGCTAAATTGTGGTAGTAATGTTCAAAATAAATGTTCTCAAAAGATTCAATCAGTGACGTCTCCACATATCAAAGTAACACAGGCAACATGTCAATTTATCTAATTATCATTTTATTATATTATAATTAGTATACCAAACACATTAAAAGGACTTGTTTCTCATTTCTCATGTGGCTTTTTTCACCATGAAATACTAACTTGTTTTTACACCAACATAAAACTTTTAATAAAAACAGACAGTTACGTTGTGAATTTTATCATAAAGCTTCGCTAACACACCAGTAGTGTCCCTGCAGTGACCTACAGCAATGAGGAAATACCTCTTTCTCTGCCGTGGCTGGCATATCATCATTCATGTTTGTCATTGTTTAGATTACTGCAGTGAGTTCCTGCACTTCACTTATACCAGAGGTTGTGTTAACTGAATATTGTCCGTCACTGACAGAATTTTTTAACAATGACAGTGAGGTCTGAAGGCAGTCTGTCATTGTGACAGATTACACTGAGGATGATCTAGTGCAGGGGTGGGTAGTGAGGGCCAATCCACTGCAAGTTTTGTGTTTAATTTACTTATAAAATGTATAAAATATAATGAACAAATACAGGTAAATATGCAAGATTATAGCCAGAGCTAATTCCCATTTCAGTCCCTTGGCAGGCCAATGCCAGCCACATAAAATCAACCCAATACAACAATAACAATAGCAACAGAAGGAGATTAAAATGCACAATAGTAATAATAATAAAAAAAAATGTTTATAAGAAATATTGTTGATCTCAGACCAGGAAAAAAGAACCACAGTGATCAGGATGTTAAGATATTAAAGTTCAAGGTGCTAAATTAGATTGTTAGATGTTAAAAGTGCTGAAGTGCATTACACAATTTAATAAAGTGCATTAATGAAATTACAATATGCCCACATGTTGATGATTTTGCACAGTGTCCGATTTCACAGAATTTTAAAATGCTTAGTGGATTGCACGACGCTCTGTTGCTCTAGTTTGGCACATACAGACATGCGTGTGCCAATAATATTGCACCAGGTTTGCACACAAGATTAAACCCCATGTGTACAGGATTGTGTAAATTAACATAGGTCACAAATCTGGACTGTTTTCAGCAAGTCAATTAATACCCAATAATAAAAACCGAAAAAAATAGGAGAAAACAGGCGAGTTTATGTCAGATTGTGGGAGCAGTTATCCAGTGTGTTGGTATATGAAAATTAAAGTGACAGATAATAACAGATTATGACAGAATTTTTACAACCCTGTCTGTCAAAATGATAGATAACGAGAAAGTGTATCGCAAACTCTGAGTTATATAACATCTTTATGCTGTACAGAAACCTCAGTTCGTAATTCAGTGAGAACTCAGTGGTGGTGGCAACACACCAGGCTACCAAAAACTGATGCTTACCTCTCAGTGGATCACATTCTTAATAAAACAAAAAGCTTCTTTCGTGTGCTTACTGTTAGACCTCCTACAGCTCTATGGACAAACATGCACACACGTCTTACTTTGAGTGTCTGCAGAACTGTCCTGCAGCAGTGCAGATGTAAGTGTCGGCCAGTCCTTCAAAAGAGCTCCCGCGCAGTCCCACAGGCTGTCCACCAGGTACACTACATGCTTGTGCAGCTGAAAGTGTACAGACCAGTTATGCAGGCCCATCAATACCACCGGATAAACAACAAGCCTTCTTTTAGTATGTACTGAAATTGTTTTCACCTCAGACTCCTGGTAGAATTGAAGCAGAGCCTTGAGTTGGGAAAATTTTTGTTGTTTGTTCACCTCCTCTTCGTTCATTCCAGCTTGAGTAACAGATTCAGGGGCTGCAGCATTTAAAAGCCTGCCAGACACAAACGATGTCCATTGTAAACACTCATTATTTGTTTGCCTCTCAAGTGAAGGAGGTAACTGTACCTCGAGTAGAGCAGCTCCCCAGCAGAGCATGCAAGAGGGCGCTGGGAGGAGTAGACGAACTGGAGGAGCTGCCTGTAGTCGTCCGGAGTCAGCAGGTCATCAGATGTTCTGAGGAGTGAGCAGGAGTTTGATGGAAAGAATAACAGACTGTCATTTAAAAAAAAAAAATCATTAGATGATGGCGATAAACTTACTTTGAGATGATTAGTAATAGTTTCATGGTCTGCACTGCCACCTCATTGTCCTTATCCAGGGTCATGGAGATCAGCCGCTCCTGAAACATAAAGACTAAGCATTAGACGCCAACTTTTGCAGCGACATTGTGTCCAATTTAATGTTTTAAGTTACTTTTAGTCTAATATTTGGGATAGTTTTTCTCCCAGTGAATGAAGGGGGAAAGTGGATGTTTTATTTGAATTCATCAAGTAAACTGAAACTGCAAACATTTTACAAAATTTTATACTTTTCTGCAAGATGACAGGATTAGAGTTGGACAATCTATTTATCTAGCTTTAATGAGACTCGATTACCTTGAAGCGACTAGTGAACAGGTCTAGTTTAGGCAGAAGGACAGGATCGCCATACAAACCCTGCAGACCTAACATACACTTCAGACGTACATCTGGTATCTGAAATATAACAAGTGTTTATTTTGTTCTCAACTTTATAAAAATCTGAAACTGATAACTATTAAAGGTGTTTGCATAATGATTTTTGTATTAATTTGCTGTTGTTACCTTGTCATGCATCATCCAGCCAATGTATTTGAGGTAACTGTCATTGAGAAACGCACAACTGTAGAGCTTCATCCACAAGCCCAACTCCTCCATGCAGGCGGAGCGAATTTCTGGAAGTACATCACTGCACAAGCATATGCACCAAAGATCCAAATCAATTAAATAATTAACACAGCATGCGTATATCCGTGAAGTACAGTACAGGGGTTTCTTTTGCAAGCCAATGGTTAGATTACTTCAGTTAATTTGAAACGATAGCGAATATATTTAGTTTAATGTTTATTTGAAAGGGATATTACATACTAATGAACATAAATACAAATGCAAGTATGCCAGATTTAGCAATACTGCTAATTTGCATGTGTAGTCCCCCGGCGGGTCACAAAAACACACAAACAAACAATCATACATTTAATGTAACTGTTCTATTTATAACTCTGGAAAGTCTTTATTTTCAGTGACCCCTGTGGTTAATAAGAGAACTGCAGCTCATTGTCTGTTCCCCGAGGTCAGATCCCTCACCAAACTCCCAGAGACTATGATGTGTGAAGCATAGACTGCATATAAATATGGAATATGTGCCACCACTTATGTCCATTGTAGAATGCAAACTTCTACTTCCTGGGTTGAGCACTGTCACATTGTGCTTGTGGAACCACAGCCTGCACATTAGCCACTGTGAAGCAGAGCCATGGCATTGAGTTCCCTCCGATACGGCAGCCCATCACAGTCTATGCAGACTCCCTCAACCATGAACAATCACAGCCATGCTCAATCATGGCCACACCCCCATTTTTATTGCATCAAGTTACTAATTAAAATGAAATGATCCCAAAAAATGAACACTTGAACCTGCTTCAATATGATAAGAACTACCAGTAATGACTGAAATCATCTTTTGGAGTAAAAACTGTTTAAGGGATATTTTAGTGTGGGAAAATGCCACACACAATAATGCCATTAGGACACCCACTAGGACACCCTATGAAAGCTTGTGGGTTTTGTTTTGTTTTTTACATATTTGGACATATGGACATTTAATAACAATTTTAACAATACTGGGAGATTCAACTAATATAACAAAACAATTAAAACTGAAGAAAAGACTTTTCAAAATTTTCTGTAAAATGTAATTCTAAAAACATACAATTTCTGGTGAGGAATAAATTAGGACACCCCCACATTTATTCCCCCCTGCTCTATGATTGGCAAGACTGGCTGTCTGCCTGCAAATGTGTAAATGGGCAGGGAGCCCAAGCTTCAGACCTAACAGTGCTACTAAGAGTTAGCTTAGCAAGCACAGTTTATATTGTTATTTTTGTGAGATTTCAGTCACTTTAATAAACATCCCTGTTTTCACCTGGGTTACTATTCCACAGTCGATAATATATCTTGCATTATTTAGGCTTATTCTGTTATATTTTCAGCGTGATGCTACATCAGTTCATTAGCATCATTTCTCATATCCTATCAACCACTGAAACGACACACCCTTGTCCACCAGTGATACATTATTTCATTCATTTTTTTTTTAACATAAATTACTTTTCTTGGCTCAAGCTCGGTATTTGTGCTAGGAGCTAGCCAGCTAACATTAGCGATAGTGACATAAGAGAGAGGGCAGAGTTAACCGCGGTTCTTGGGAAGTTAAAAAGACATGCACTGAAACAAGCCATTCTGAGGAAAGCTGCAAAAGACGATTCGCAATGATGCTGCAATAATTAAATAATGAAAGAAAATTTGACCAAAATATAATAATAATAATGCATCGGATTTATATAGCGCTTTTCATGGACACTCAAAGATGCTTTAAGTTTAAGTTTAATGTTTATTTGAAAGGGACATTACATACTAATAATGAGCATTAATACAAATGTAGGTATGCCAGATTTAGCAATACTGCTACTGCTAATACTGACTTTATAATGGATACATTATTCATTCACTCCACAGACAATGGTAGCGGAGTATACTGTCACAAACATTTCATGAAGACACGTGGGAGCTGTCAACATGAGGAAAAAGTGTAGTCAGTGACCCCTTTAAAGTCTTCACAGCATCCTGTCACCAGCGGGCTTCACTTTTGGGGAGTTCTCATGCCGTCCATATTCATATTCAGTCTATGGTATCAAAGGAATGAGCCACACTTCATTTACTGACACCCCCCCCCCCCAAAAAAAAAAATATATTTTCCAGAGTTATTGTATATGTAGAACCTTTAAGATAGTAAACCTAAACTGACTGTAGTTGAAACTACTACATAAATAAAAGTAACGGATAAGAAACATAAATGGACTGTCAGAATAAATACATGAATTCTTTAAATTATTCAAAAATAACAAAATTTGACTGACAATTTTAGCTAAGATTAAATTTAATTTTCTAAGTTTAGCTAAAAATACAGGTAACCATTTACAAATGTTAAAAATCAGTACAGAGGAACACATGAAATATTGAGAATAAAAATGTAAATAGCTAAAAACTGTTAATTATCAAAACGTTTAGAAATATTTGCTAAAAACATAGAAGTAGAAAAAAATGGTGAAGGTATCTGCAAGAATAAAGAAGTGCCTAAAACTGAACAAATGATAAGAAAAAAAAAACCAAGAGTCATGGGTAAACAGCAGAAGCAGTTAGTTGGTCATAACTAATAAATGGGAAGTTGACTAACACTGTTAAGAGTAAATTGTAGTCTAAAACTAGTCGGATCAGTTTAAAATGAATTCAAATGAACACTATGGGCCGTATTACAAAGATGCAGTCAGTAATCAGTTGTCAGAGGCGCAGGACGCATTTATGTGCGTTTCCAAGTTTATTTCGCTATCACAGCCACGCAAAATCAAATTTTCCAATGGGCGCAAAGCCAAAAAGGCTGTCTGAATGCTCTTAATTATTCAGAGGTGTGTTTAGGGCATAATGCAATATAAACCAATCGCTGCCTTTCCTCTCATTCCCTTTAATAAACAGGGTGCAAGATCAAAGACGTGATATTAAAATGAAAACATTTAAAAGGGAGGACAAATCCGTTTTGTGCTGAGAACAATGCGGGCTCATTCACAAAGTGAAAATGCATTTAAGAACAAGGAGCTTTAGAGGAGCTTTTCAACTGACAGCCTTGCTTGCACATGGATGAGAGTAGGCTACAATTCAGAGATGATGCCAGTCTTTGTCTTTGTCCATGATTTTGACAGAATTGTAAAATTTTCTTGTTATATTATCGTTCATCTGAACTTCTCTTTTAAATCAAAAAGAGTGAGTCTCCTCATCTCTGCCTGAACTCTATTAATCTGCTCTGCTGAATGCAAAATTAATTCAAAACAATTGTTTGGATATTTTCATTCTGAATCATTCTTTTAAAAGAATGACAGTGAATGAGGTTAAAATTGTAAAAACTGTCATTATTAGATAATGATGAATATCGGCTTCATGCACACTTGCCTGCTCTTCTCCGGAGTCATGGCAACAGCTATTTTCCCGGTAGGGCACACTGGTCCAACTGCGATCCGGTAGTTAAATTAAAAAGAGGACTAAATCATAAACCCACATATCATTTTTTTTTCCTCTGTGTAGTGAAAAACCTTGTATCTTCAAATAGTTCATATTTAACTGCCCTCATTCAACAGAAAACACCAGCTGACTGAGCATTTTCATTAATCGGGATGTGCAAGCACAAATGGACATGAGATATGATGATGTGATATGATGACTCAACACACGACAGTTTAGTGGGCAGAAAACTTTATCACAGAAGAGGTTTGTCATTTAAAAATTTCAGATTGACAGTATATTCCTACTTCCATGCCCTCATCCCCCAACCCCCCGGGTATGCCGCATCCACACCGGAATGCACACACACACACTCCCTGTTCATTAACTCCCCTAAAAAAATACATTAATGCTTAATCTAAATGGAATAAAATACCATTAAGTTTATCACCATATCATAATTAAAATGATGGGTGATTAAATTATAACTGTTCAAACTCTTTTCATTAAAATAACATAAAATCCCACTGCATGCTGTTTCCTCATGAGCTCCAGAGTGGCGCAATTTCAAAACCTGCCGCTGGAATAACATTAAACAATGCGCTTCTGACAACAGACCTTTTTCCTCATCAAAAGTGCATTATCCACTGTGAAAGCAATGCGCATGAGACTGCGCACCGCCACACCTCTTTGAAATGAGCGCCACTCCTCCCAGCGCAAAGCTGGTGCATGGTCTACTGATAATTAGATGGCATAACACAAAGTGTAAAAAACAGACGCTGACAGTGCACTGACAGAAACTAACAAAACCACTGACGTCAGGTGGGAAGTCTGGCACAAAAACATACTGATTACCGTCAAAATATGACCCAAAGTCACCCCTAGCCCCAATCTCTACAGACTAAATGTTCCTTCCATATCAGAAAACCCATACCGATATCGTTTGAGAAAAACTCCTTTGAAGATAACGTCCATCATGTTTTCGACCTCTGTCCACTTCTCCTGTAACTGGAGCAGCATCAGAAAAGTAAACCTCATTATCAGTACACAGTGACTCATTCATGCCAAACAAACAAAATTCTTCATGTACCTCCTTAATCTTCTTCTGTATTTTCTCCAGCTGCTGCGTGCTCTTCTGTCTCATCGACTTTGTCTTTTGAACCTTTAACAGTTTTTGGCTGTTTTCAATCCCAACACTCAGGCTCAGAGCCACACTAACCAGAGCACTTAGCAGCTTCACCGCTGCCAGACAGGTTCATGTGGGGAGGAAAAAGTACATTTTTATTCTGTGCTTTTTTATATTTAAGTGTGTTCAGTTAGTTTGACCTCTCACCTGCTAGCGTAAAGGTATGTCTGAATGCCCGCACATAAGAGTTTGACAGCTCGGTAAGCAGAGAGATGAGGCTATTCATGAGGTAACTGTCAAAGATGATGCTGTGCTGACACTGAGACACCAGCACTGACACAAAGTCACAGAACTCAGAGTGAAACCAGCGGCCGTATGGTCCCGACTGCACGAGGGGATAGTCAACACTATCCTACAGATAGACAAAGGAATAAGCATCAAGTAACATGTAACATCAACTGGTCTTGAGATTCTGCTTAATTAATCCAGTACCACGACTGCTAATGAAGTGCAGTTTTATATAGGAAATGATGGATGAACATTACTGAGTCAAGCTAAAAACCTCAATGTAGAAGCAACAGTTGCAGTTCCACAAATGGCCACTTGAGGCTTCTTCCAAGAGCGAGTAAATCCTCATAGAGTCCCATGATAGCATACACAGCAGCAATATACTGCAAGTGCAGTGGGTATAAAAAGTCTACACACCCCTGTTCAAATGCCAGGTTTTTGTGATGTATAAAATGAAACCAAGATAAATCATTTCAAAAAATTTTCTACCATTAATGTGACCTATAACCTGTACAAACCAATTGAAAAACAAACTGAAATCTTTTAAGGGGAAAATTTTGAAAAAATAAAAAATTTACAATAAAATAAATAAATATGCACACCCTTAAACTAATACTTTGTTGCAGCACCTTTGGCATTTACTACAGTACTCAGTCTTTTTGGGTAGGAGTCTATCAGCATGGCACACCTTGATGTGGCAATATTTGCCCACTCTTTTCCAAATCTGTCAGGTTGCAAGGGCATCTCCTGTGCACAGCCCTTTTCAGATCACCCCACAGATGTTCGATCGGATTCAGGTCTGGACTCTCGCTGGGCCATTCCAAAACCTTAATCTTCTTCTGGTGAAGCCATTCTTTTGTTGATTTGGATGTGTTTAGGTCACTGTCGTGCTGAAAGATGAAGTTCCTCTTCATCTTCAGCTTTCTAGCAGAAGCCTGAAGGTTTTGTGCCAACACTGACTGGTATTTTCCAAGGTTGTCATAGCCAGGAGCAGTACTGGGGTTAAGCTCCCAGTGCTCATAAAATGCTCCTTACGGCGTGCGTCTCGAAAAGCCTCTGACAACTAAGTCCAACTCCTAGCCTGCCCGTGTGGTTTAGTCTCTAAGCCCGGCGGAACTGCTTTACTAATAGGAGAAGGGGCGAGGGCGGATCTCTGGCGCCTTAAAACCAGATGCTTCGGGTAGATGGTGGCTCGTCAACCTGGGAAGGTAGCCCATCTAGGGGAAGGTAAACCCTGATTTCAAACCTCTGGTGCCTTGCGACACACCCAGTCACGGGAAAGGCTTCGGGAGTCAACCCTGAGGAAAAATCCGGAGTCAGAGCCCCTAAGGCAGTTCTCTGTTGTGCTCAACATTGTTCTGGCAGCTCCTGCGACGGCGCTGGTGCCAAACTATAGCAGCCCTGCTGTTCCTTTGGATTCATCAATGACGTGGAGAGGGGGGACATGCTGCATGGGTAACATCTTGTCCTCCATATCTTCCTGCCCAGGCTTGAATCTTATCAACGCCCAACGCTGGAAGGTAGAACACCGGTGCGCATCGGCCTGTTCAGCCACAGGCGGTGCTGTTCCAGCAGAGTAGACGATTAGGATTCTATTCCATGGTCATCATAGACCAACAGAGGCCGACGATGACTGGTATTTGGAACTGTTCATAAGTCCCTCCACCTTGACAAGGGCCCCAGTTCCAGCTGAACAAAAACAGCCCCAAAGCACTTTGCTGCCACCACCATGCATCACTGTAGGTATGGTGTTCTTTTGGAGATGAGCAGTGTTGCGTTTGCGCCAAATATGCCTTTTGGAATTATGGACAATAAGTTCAACCTTGGTTTCATCGGACGAGAATACATTTTCCCCACATGCGTTTGGGAGATTTCAAATATTCATCTATCCATCCATCCATCTTCTTCCGCTTTATCCTTTTCAGATCGCGGGGGGGCTGGAGCCTATCCCAGCATCTTTGGGTGAGAGGCAGGGTACACCCTGGACAGATCACCAGTCCATCACAGGGCCAACACAGAGAGACAGACAACCATTCACTCTCACAGTCATACTTATGGACAATTTAGAATCCCCAGTTTGATGCCAATTAACCTAACTTGCATGTTTTTGGCATGTGGAAGGAAACCGGAGAGATCCCGGAGTAAACCCACGCAGACACGAGGAGAACATGCAAACTCCACACAGATCACTGTTGGTCAGGGGCTGGGATCGAACCCAGGATCCCCTGGCTAAGGGTGAGTTGCTGTGCTGCCGCTGTGCTAACCACTCTGCCAATATGTTTTTGCAAAATGTAGCCGGGCTTGGATGTTTTTCTTAGTAAGATAAGGCTTCCGTCTTGCCACCCTAGACAGGAGATTGTTGTCACATGTACTAAACAGTCAGTACTTGCTAGAAATTCCTGCAGTTCCTTCAATGTTGCTGGAGGCCTCTTGGCTGCCTCCCTGACCGGTTTTCTTCTAGTCTTTTCATCAATTTTGGAGGGACGTCCAGTTCTTGGTAATGTCATTGTTGTGCCATATTTTCTCCACTTGATGATGACTGTCTTCACTGTGTTCCATGGTATATTTAATGCCTTGGAAATTCTTTTGTACCCTTCTCCTGACTGATACCTTTGAAGAATGAGATCCCTCTGATACTTTGGAAGCTCTCTGCGGACCATGGCTTGTGCTGTAAGATGCAACTACAAAAATGTCAGGAAAAGCCTACTAGAACAGCTGAACTTTATTTGGGGTTAATCAGAGACACTTGAAATGGTGGCAGGTGTGTGCTGACTCATTTAACATGAGCTTGAATGTGATTGGTTAATTCTGAATGCGCCCACATCCCCAGTGATAACAGGGTGTGCATATTTATGCAAACAGGTTATTGTAACTTTTTTTAGTTTTTATTTTTCCCCTTAAAAGATTTTAGTTTGTTTTTCAGTTGGGTTGTACAGGTTATAGTTCACATTAATGGTGGAAAAAGTTTTGAAATGATTTATCTTGGTCTCATTTTTTACATAACAAAAACCTGGCATTTGAACAGGGGTGTGTAGACTATTTATATCCACTGTACATGTATTTACTGCCTGCTTTTAAACTGGCTTCTATTTTTAAGAGTGTTCACAGCAATTATAAAAAAAAGTCTTTTTTAAATATTTTTACTGTGTTAAAATTGGACTGTATACTGTGCAACAGCCAACAGGAGGGTGTTCCTTTTTCTTTTTTTTTGGGGGGGGGGGGGTGTTGAGGAAAAAAATCAGCTGAAACCTTATATATGTTTGACCTATTGCGCAGATATGAGTTTTACTGCAAACCAACCAAATATGGATACAACATGCTAACAAAGCAAGCTAGCATAAGCTGGTATCTTAGGACTTCAACTTCTTATCCAAATAGTTCAGCTTAAAAAAAAAAAATAGGAGACATCACTGTGACAACATCAGTCTCAGTGTCTGGTTGAACAGATGTGGGGAAATAGCTGGACTGATTTTAAGGAATTATTGTTGGCTTATAAGGCATTAAATGGGATAACTCCCTCATAGCTTTCTGACCTCACAAGCTTAACACGTGCCATCTATGTCATTTCTTTTAGCTGTCCCGAGATTTGGGCTGGCTCACAAAAAGGAGCGGGCCTTTGCAGTCAATGGTCCTATATTATGGAAACAATCACCCTCATGTCTAAATGTTTCTTTCCTTGTTCCGCCCATCACTTTGATCAGTGACAGTTGTTTTAAATGTGCTGCATAAATAAACTTTATTCTTGCTATCATGTGTACAATACCTCTACTACTGCAAAACCTTTGATTTAGAAAGTGACTCCTTTCATCTGTACCCATGAACTCTTTACGGCTTAGTAAGTGAAAATGAAAATGACACTGACTTGTACAACAGGATTCTTATTCAGTGAGGCATGTCCACATGAAGAAATGTAAGTCAGATGTTATCTGAACACAGTAGAAACTTCCATGTTCAACCAATTCAGTATCCTTTCAATTCTTAACGCAAAACTCAGAAGAACATAGTTACATATTTTGGATATGAATCAAATAATGATATGTTAGTATGTCTTAATAAAAAACTAAATATTAAATAGGTGTTCTACAGTCATGTGGAAAAAATTAGGACACCCTATGAAAGACTGTTTTTTAAACATATTTGGACATATGGACATTTAATATCAATTTAACAATACTGGGAGATTCAACTAATATAATAAAACAAAACTGAAGAAGAAAATTTTAAAAAATTCTGTAAAATGTAATTCTAAAAACATGCAGTTTCTGGTGAGGAATAAATTAGGATACCCCCACATTTATTCGCACTTAAAATGGCTAAAATCACACACAGGTGTATCACATCAGGTGTACATGATTAGAATATCATTACTCAGCATTTTGAAGGAGGCTTGTCCTATTTAACCCTCAGACATTTAGGTTGATGTGCTCCTGACTGTTGAAGTGAGAGTGAACACCATGGTGAGATCAAAAGAGCTGTCTGAGGCCTTCAGAAAGAAGATTGTAGCAGCTTATGAGTCTAGTAAGGGATTGAAAAAGATCTCAAAAGAATTTGAAATCAGCCATTCCACTGTCTGGAAAATAGTTTACAAGTGGAGGACATTCAAAACAATTGCCAACATGCCCAAGTCTGGCCGTCCAAGCGAGTTCACCCCGAGAGCAGACCGCAAGATGCTAAAAGAAGTCTCCAAAAACCCTAAAATGTCATCACGGGACCTACAGCAGGCTCTTGCTACTGTTGATCTGAAAGTGCATGCCTCTACAATCAGAAAGAGACTGCACAAGTTTAACTTGCATAGGAGGCGTGCAAGGAGGAAACCTTTGCTCTATAAGAGCAACATGAAGGCCAGACTGAAGTTTACCAGAGAGAATGTAAACAAAGACCAGGACTTCTGGAATAATATTCTTTGGACAGATGAGTCTAAAACTGAATTATTTGGACACTAGAAGAGAGGACGTGTTTGGCATAGACCAAATACAGCATTCTGGGAAAAGAACCTCATACCAACTGTGAAGCATGGAGGTGGAAGTGTCATGGTTTGGGGATGTTTTGCTGCAGCAGAACCTGACCAGCTCACCATCATAGAATCCACCATGAATTCTACCGTGTATCAGAGGGTGCTTGAGGACCACGTGAGACCATCTGTAAAAAAAATTAAAGCTGAAGCAGAACTGGACCCTGCAACATGACAATGACCCAAAACATACCACTAAATCCACCAAGGACTGGCTAAAAACTAAGAAATGGAGAGTCCTGGAATGGCCGAGTCAAAGCCCAGATCTTAATCCCATTGAGATGCTGTAGGGTGACTTGAAACAGGCTGTACATGCAAGAAACCTCTCAAACATCTCACAGTTGAAAGAATTCTGCATTGAGGAGTGAGGCAAACTTTCCTCAGACTGATGTCAAGAAGCGTCTCACTGAAGTCATTTCAGCCAAAGGGGGTAACACTAGCTATTAGGCGTTATGTGTTTTTGTTGATATTTTTTGTTTAATGAGTAAAACAAGGTTAATTTTTGTTATTTACCTGCAATCAAATCACCTTCTTTTCCAGAGATAAATAAAAACAAGATTAGCCATCAATATGAGAACATTTCTTAATAAAGAACTGAATATTTAATGGGGTGTCCTAATTTTTTCACATGACTGTAACTTTCTTTCACAGGACTGTAAGAAACTTCAAAAATCATAAGAGAAATATAGAGTCAATGGCACATAAATACAGAGTATGGAATATAATAACAATGGGTGATGAGTTTACTACAAATAAAAGGCATGGGTACAAAAATGTGAAAAAAAAAATTAAAAGATGCCTCATAACAGGAGTTAGCACTAAATACAAAACGTGTTAATGAATGTACTGACTGCATCAATAGGCCACGTGACTGTGAGGATCCACGGAAAAGCTAGAAACTTCTTATACTGCAAACCAGCATCCTAAAAAAGACATATGCTCAGTTCAAATCCACAGAAAATGCAAAAAAAAAAAAAATGCATGAGTACATATTGAAACCCTCTTACATCATCTAGCTCCTCGACCATCTTGCTCATGACATCACTGTCCTCTTGGCTATGGCACATCTCTGCTGTGACGACACCTATAAGACAACAAATACCGTAAGTCACACAAGGAACACTCAGTTCGACAGTATGTAGTCTACCTATGTGCGTTTGAACGTGTCAGCATGTCCGCTTGCCTTTGCACCCGGAGCACTGGATGAAGAAGGTGATGAGGTCGAGGAGTGAGGAGTCTCTGTCCGTCATATATGCCTCAATCCAGTCATCTATCACAGCCTGCTCATACATTGTAAAAGTGTAAACCTTTACCACATATTCTTGGAGGATATTCCAGCTGTTTTGGGGCTGGGACACCCCGGACAGGTCTCTAGTCCATCATTCGCAGGCTCATAGTGTTTAACTTAAAGAGATTTACTAATTAAAATGGCCAGTGGGTGTAGTTTATGTTTGCATTCAAATAGCTTACTACAGTGCATTTCACCAAACCAGATTTAAACGGCTGATTTCACCTGCATCGCACTCCTGCCCATGGTGATCACCTCAAACAGGGTGACGGCCTCCACTTGCTCCTGTTTTTCAGTGCTGCCTCTCGCTGTGCGAGCATGGCTGCAACTGGCTTTCGCCCTTTTGTGCATGACATTCTCTGAGCTCTTGTGTGTTCTTTTCCTTCGTCTCTGTTGGGTTTGAAAATGTGATCAACAAAAGAGAAATGCAGACCCGATTACTGAACGATAAACTCCATTATGTATGTAATAAAAACTATTTTATTAAAAAACAGACTGACACCTATTAGCACTCTGGGTGCTAATAATCCTCATCAAACTTTGGGGTCTATTTTTATCTATTACTAAAACAAAAAGACATTTTAATTCCATCCATAATTCCTCAGATGGGCTCTTCAACCCTTAGATCTTTATTGGAAAGTTTTGCAACAGCAAACTGGAACTGGAACTTTTGGGAGAAGCACTTTTTAAAGGCTCACGTTGGGGTAAATTTTTGGGAATCTATATAAGCAGTTTTTATGTCCCGGGACCATTAAAATTAGGTGAATTTTATCAGTGCTTCCCAAATAAATGCCCAGACCCATTTTAAGGTGCCTGCCAAGTTGCCAGACTTGCTTTTGATAACACCTACCGCGCTCTTCCGTCTGTTCTCATTCCCAGAATCCTCTTCAGAGTGATTGACTGCTCCAGAAGCGTCTGCCTCATCCTGACAGGGTTTACTGAGAAGGCAAAAAAAAAAAAAAAATGTGAATACACAGGAGGGGGGGAAACGACATACGACATTACCATTCATCACAACAAATGCACTCACAGTGAAATTTAGAGAAGTTACTATTATAGGGATAATTGTTTACTGCAGGGATGGGCAACTGGTGGCCCACGGGCCACATGCAGCCTCCAATGTCATCCACTGCGGCCCGCCAGGCCATTTCCAAAAATCTACTATTTATTTATATCATGTTTGAACGTATTTGGAACTGCATTCTTAAATGCAGTTATAAAGTCTGCCAGCAGAGGGAGCGCTAATCAAAACCTAGGTGTAGTAGTAGTAGATTAGTTTATTTGACAGGGACAGTGCAATAAACATAGACAATTAATCAAAGACAATCAATCTGATGTGTTGCACATAGAGTGTATAGCTATTAGCTAATTTGCAACTCTTGTCCCTGGATGCCGACGGAGTGGTCGAGCAAGAGTGAGGGAACCACAGATAGGAGGAGCAGTGTGCCCTGGAGTACATCTTTTAAGGTATGTATGTGTTGCATGCTGTGTGGGGTATTTTTAGTAGATATTTGACTTAAAAATAAAGGCTGATGGATAACAAAGAAATGAATGCTTATATAATGGTGTAAAACTGCATTAGTGTAGGAGTCTGTCTGACCCTAGGTTGAACTGCACACTCACACAGGAATGAGGATAGCTGCCACGTATTGGAGCCAGCAGCAGCAGAGAGCTATGAGGCACACTCAGCACATTTTTCGCAGTATGCCACCTTGCATTTCACTTCAGAGGATGGCAAGACAATGTAATCATTCTAAAGACTACGGCAGGACCACAGACCGCACATTTTAAAGCAGCTTTAGGACAGATGGCATAACGGTGTGACATCCTAAAGACAACGGCACATGGCTTCGAAGGAGCCGATGACAAATTTTTGGCTGAACTGTCAAAATGATGAATATTACTGGAGTTTTCAAAGTAGAAAGACAGAACATGGGCGCCATAAAATGTCACTGGGCCCCAAACTACCATTAATCATTTATATAACAGATTTTGGAAGAAAAAAAATAACTCATGAGGAAGAGCACAGGTGCATGTTACATAATGGTGTAAAGGACAGTAAACCCAACAATGAGGAGGTGATTGGGCGTGAACTTATATCAAAATATGCTTGTATTTTATTGGTGTATTTGTAATAATCCAATGAAAATCATTTTGGGCATGGAATATGATATCTTCAAACAGTATAAAAATCACGCCCAACTTAGACCAGACGGGACTCTTTGGGGTGATGCTCGCCGTTGCACAAACTGTATCCCAGGTTTTATGGTTGACCATTAAAACGTGTTCTCCCAGAATGCTGATGTTCTTCTGTTCATTTTTTTGAAGACCACTGTGAAGATTTCTGAATTGTTAACAGAGACCATACATAGATCTAGAGCCATATCGGGGACTTCTGATCCCCAACAGCTGAGACCGCATTAACAGGCTGTCAACAGCAGTAATCTATAGAGTAGGCTGCTTTTACTGCTGCTTTTATTGCTTTTTTGGTTCCAAGGTTGTCATAGCCAGGAGCGGCACTGGGGTTAAGCTCCCAGTGCTCATAAAATGCTCCTTATGGCGTGCGTCTCGAAAAGCCTCTGACAACTAAGTCCAACTCCTAGCCTGCCCGTGTGGTTTAGTCTCTAAGCCCGGCGGAACTGCTTTACTAATAGGAGAAGGGGCGAGGGCGGATCTCTGGCGCCTTAAAACCAGATGCTTCGGGTAGATGGTGGCTCGTCAACCTGGGAAGGTAGCCCATCTAGGGGAAGGTAAACCCTGATTTCAAACCTCCGCTGCCTTGCGGCACACCCGGTCACGGGAAAGGCTTCGGGAGTCAACCCTGAGGAAAAATCCGGAGTCGGAGTCCCTAAGGCAGTTCTCTGTTGTGCTCAACATCGTTCTGGCAGCTCCTGTGACGGCGCTGGTGCCAAACTGTAGCAGCCCTGCTGTTCTTTTGGATTCATCAGTGACGTGGAGAGGGGGGACATGCTGCATGGGCAACATCTTGTCCTCCATATCTTCCTGCCCAGGCTTGAATCCTACCAACGCCCAACGCTGGAAGGCAGAACACCAGATCACTGGAGAGGACACTCCAGCTTCGCCTTTGGCGTAGACAAAACACGGGGAATGACAGTTACCGGTTATAAGCCACCGCTCAATTGGCGTAGAGTGCGGCGCCAGGGGTTGTTCCCGACGGTGGGAGGGATCATCGGATCTCACTGGACAGCTACCGCCCGCCTCAAGCTGGGCAGCCCCCAGCCAATAAGGTGTTGTCCCGCCACAGCTTGCTTTCCTCATTGGGTGCATGGGGATGAGGAGAAGTCCAAACAGCAGGCTGAGAACCTTCGCACCAGGCAAGACAAAAAAACAAAAGAGACCAACTCTAAAACTGGGAACTTGGAACGTCCGCACTATGATGACAGGACTCGCTGCTAACCTCAAGGACATCAATGACACCAGGAAGACTGCCATCATCAGTAATGAGCTGAAGAGACTGGAAGTGGATATCGCCACTCTCCAGGAAACACGGTTGGCTGACGAAGGCACACTGAGAGAGAAGGACTACACGTTCTACTGGCAGGGAAAGGGCAGCGATGAACACAGGGAACACGGAGTGGGCTTCGCAGTGAAGAACACCTTGCTGAAGATGGTGGAACCGGGCAGCAATGGCTCTGCACGACTCCTCACCTTCCGCCTGAACACCACTCAAGGCCCAGTCACCCTCGTCAGTGTGTATGCCCCAACACTGACAGACACACCAGAGGCAAAAGACGAGTCCTACGAGAATCTCGCAACAACTGTTAGGATCATCCCCAACTCTGAACAACTCATTCTCCTTGGAGACTTCAATGCCAGAGTGGGTGCTGACCACGACTCCTGGCCCTCCTGTCTTGGACCATTTGGTGTGGGCAGAATGAACAACAACGGACAGCGGCTGCTCGAGTTCTGCACATATCACGATCTGTGCATCACAAACTCGTTCTTCAAGACCAAGCCCCAACACAAGGTTTCCTGGCGACATCCGCGCTCAAAGCACTGGCACTAGCTGGACTTGATCCTGACCAGGCGCACCTCACTGAAGAACGTGCTAATCACCCGTTCGTTCCAGAGTGCAGATTGCGACACAGACCATTCATTGGTGTGTTGCAAGGTCAAGCTGCAGCTGAAGAAATTCCATCGTGCTAGACAGCCTGGGAAGGCACGGATTGACACCAGCAAAATGGCCCAACCAGAACTTGTGGAGCAGGTTGCCTCCACCTTTGAGAAGGAACTTGGTGTACCACAAGAAGGAGAATCTGCAAAGCAGAAGTGGGAAGAGCTGCGAAACACCATCCACCGCACAGCCTTGGCTACCTTTGGGAGGAAGACCTCGAAGTCACAGGACTGGTTTGATGCCAAGTTGACCGAGATGACCCCCGTCATTGAAGCCAAGCGCTCAGCACTTGCTGAGTACAAGAAGTACCCAAACGAGAAGAATCTCCAGATTCTCAGGGCTGCCAGAAACAAAGTTCAGCAGACTGCTTGGCGCTGTGCCAACGAATACTGGACTCAGCTTAGCCAAGACATTCAAACCGCTGCCATAACAGGGAACATCCGTGGTATGTACGATGGCATCAAGAAAGCACTTGGTCCGGCTCAGAGCAAGACGGCCCCCCTCAAATCCTCCACTGGGGAGATGATCACAGAAAAGAACAAGCAGATGGAGAGATGGGTGGAACACTACTCCGACCTCTACTCCAGACAGAACACTGTGACACCATCAGCCCTTGATGCCATCGACTGCCTGCCATTCATGGACGAACTTGATGCCGAGCCAACCATCGACGAACTCAGCAAGGCCATTGATAGTTTGGCCGCTGGCAAGGCACCCGGCAATGACGGCATACCCCCCGACCTGATCAAGCACTGCAAGACCGCCCTACTGCTGCCATTGCATGACGTCCTCTACCAGTGCTGGAAGGAAGGTGCCGTACCACAGGACATGAGGGACGCCAAGATCATCACCCTCTACAAAAATAAAGGGGAGAGAAGCAACTGCAACAACTACAGGGGCATCTCCCTCCTCAGAGTTGTTGGCAAAGTCTACGCACGAGTTGTTCTCGTTTGTCTACAGAAGCTTGCCGAACGTGTCTACCCCAAGTCTCAGTGTGGCTTCCGTGCTGAGCGATCGACGGTGGACATGATATTCTCCATCCGCCAACTCCAGGACAAATGCAGAGAACAGAACATGCCCCTGTACGTCGCCTTCATCGACCTCACCAAAGCGTTTGATCTGGTCAGCAGAGAGGGCCTTTTCAAGATCCTGCCAAAGATAGGATGCCCACCAAAGTTGCAAAGCCTCATCGAATCGTTTCACATCAACATGCAGGGGATAGTGCAGCACGACGACAACGTCTCAGAGCCATTCAACATACGCAACGGAGTGAAACAGGGCTGTGTACTTGCGCCAACCCTCTTTGGGATTTTCTTTGCTATTCTCCTGAGGCATGCCTTCAGCACAGCAACAGAGGGAATCTACCTACACACAAGATCTGATGGCAGGCTTTTCAACCTCGCCCGCCTGAAAGCCAGAACCAAAGTACGCGAGGCTCTAATCAGAGACATGCTGTTCGCAGACGACGCTGCAGTCGCAACCCACACACAGCAGGAGCTTCAGACCCTGATGGACCGCTTCTCCCAGGCATGCAAGGACTTCGGGCTTACCATCAGCCTGAAGAAGACTAACGTCTTGGCGCAAGGCACGGAAGCACCACCAACCATCACCATCGACGACTACGAGCTGGAAGTCGTGAATCAGTTCACGTACCTGGGGTCCACGATTAGCAACAACCTCTCCCTTGATACAGAGATCGACAAGAGGATTGGAAAATCAGCCTTCACACTCGCTCGCCTCACCACACGAGTGTGGAAGAATCCCAAACTCTCTGTCAAGACGAAGATGGCAGTGTACAACGCCTGTGTCATCAGCACACTGCTCTATGGGAGTGAGACGTGGACAGCATACGCCCGGCAGGAAAAGAGACTGAACTCCTTCCACTTGCGCTGCATTCGCCACATCCTGGACATATCCTGGCAGGACAAAGTGCCCAACACATAAGTTCTGTCCCGTGCCGGCCTTCCCTCCATGTTCACTCTACTCAGGCAGCGCAGGGTCCGCTGGATAGGCCACATTCACCGTATGGAGGATGGCAGAATCCCCAAAGACGTCCTCTACAGAGAACTGGCGACTGGCAGGAGAGACGTTGGCCGCCCACAGCTGCGCTTTAGAGACGTCTGCAAGACAGACATGAAGGCCCTGGAGATCAATACAGAGCGCTGGGAGGACCTTGCAACGGACCGCTCCAAATGGAGAGGCACCCTGACCAGACAGCTCAAGGCGGGTGAAGAGACACTGACTGCTGCAGCAGATGAAAAAAGGACCCGCAGGAAGAACTGCCACAGACCCAGCAGCACGGAGACCACCCACAAGTGCGACCTGTGTGACAGGGACTGCCATTCGCACATCGGCCTGTTCAGCCACAGGTGGTGCTGTTCCAGCAGAATAGACGTTTAGGATTCTCTTCCATGGTCATCATAGACCGACGGAGGCCGACGACGAAAAGGCTGCTTTTAAACAACAATAAATACTACAGCTCCTCACTGAGGAGTATTTACAAGTTTCAAACTGAAAGGCAAATTTATATAAGAAACGACAAATTTATGACAGAAAAACTCACTAACAGAAAAAACCCAGTACAAGTAAAAAGTTATAAATTTTTAAATAAAATGATGCAAATTTATCAGTAGACGCTTGAACATCCAATACCAAAATAAAATATAGATCTGCAAAAAATGGCTAATTTAAACCAAAAATGTAGCATATTTATCATAAAACCTATTTTTTACTTTGCTCATTTTCTTCTAATATTTTAAAAATATTTTTCTTCATCATATTTCCTTTTCTTCTTGTTTTTCTCTTTTTTGTTAATTATCGTCCGGAATTTCTCTTTGTTCATCATTTTGATGGAGAGTTTTAAAAATTAGGTCATGCTATAATTTTATCAGTAATTTTAATTCTAGTATGATAAAACACTGTACCTTTTATTTTCATTTTCAGTTTTAGTTGTGAAACTTTTGACTTTGAAGAAAATCCCCCCCCTCCCCCCAAAAAAAGGTTTACATGTAAATCTGGCCCTCAGGAAGTGAGGAAAAAAATTTTGTGGCCCTCACTACCACCAAAGCTGCCCATCCCTGGTTTACTGTGATATTTGCCAGTATCCTGCTGTCAAAACTTAATTGCCCCTTCCTGATTTCTTATATTTTTGCATATCTGTCACACTTACATTATTTTATTAATGTAATGTTATGGGGGACCCATGCTGTGGTATTCATCTCAGACTGGAAGGAAGGGAGATACAGTAATTTCCTCTGACGAAAAAGCATGGGGAATAAGGGGCTGGGGGACAAAAGGGATTGTGATGCAGGACCTCAGGCAGCAGGGGCGTGTGAGTGTGGTAATATAAAAGAGAGTCCCTGCTACAGAATGTTAATGTTTTCTGATTCTGAGAGATGTGAGAGAGGGAATAAAGTTCATCTGCTCTGAATGCTTGGCCTGGTTATTTCTCTCTCCACAATGTACTTTATTTATATAGCCCTTTAAAACAGCCTGTAGGTAGTGATGTTATGCTCGACACTGCCCACTCGACACTGACTGGAGCAATATAACGCGGAAGTGTTGTGAGCAGAGTGTCGAGCACTGTGTCAACATGCCCACAGTCACATGACCATAGCAAGCGAGGCCTCATTATTCAATTCAATTCAACTTTATTTATATAGCGCCATTTCACAACAACAGTCATCTCATAGCACTTTCAACTGTAGGGGAAATCCCCACAATTGCAGAAAGACCACAGCAATCAGGCAATCCCCTGTGAGCAAGCATTTAGAGAGGAAAAACTTCCTTTTAGCAGGAAGAAACCTCCAGCAGAACCAGGCTCAGGGAGGGGCAGTCATCTACTGTGACTGGCTGGGGGGTGAGGGAATAGAGAAGAAGAAGAAAAAACAGACATGTAGAGAGCAAACAGCACGACGGGGCTCAGTCTATGGGAGAGAAGAAACAGATGTTAATGACCAGCAAAAATATTTCATTGAGAGTGAAGAAAGGAGTGAAGCCCAGTGCATTGTTGGAGGTCCCAGGCTGTCTAAACCTATTAGCAGCATAACTAAGGGAGGGTTCAGGGGCACATGACCCCTCCCTAATTATAGGCTATATCAAAAAGGAAGGTTTTAACCCTATTCTTAAAAACAGAGATTGAGTCTGACTCCCGAATCCAGATTGGCAGCTGGTTCCACAGAAGAGGAGCTTGATAACTGAAGGCTCTGTCTCCCATTGTACTTTTGGAGATTCTAGGTATTACAAGTAATCCTGCATTTTGGGAGCGTAGTGCTCTGTTAGTAGTAGAGTGTAGTGCTATGTTAGTCAAGTCACGTGATGTCGGTCACATCACGTGACATGAGGGCTCGCGGGAGGTTTGAGAGGGAATTAGAGGATTTTGTTTGCTTTGTAGTGTTTGCTTCTGCCATCCAATTTTGAATAGACCTCAGATGGCCAAATGCTCAAAAAAAAAGTATCAAAATTTTTTCAGGTTTTTCAACTCTGATGCAGTTCTGACAGTCAGTCACCAGATGGCAGTCTTTATTAGATGCTTCATTACACTGTGTCGCTCATGAAGCAATTGTCTCAAAGTTACTCATTGTTTCATGAGGCCTCGGTTTTAACATCACTACCTGTAGGTGACCAAAGTGCTTTACAGAAAAATTGAACAGCACTAGAAACACACACAACATAAAAACAGATTACATAAACAAAGGGATAAGCATAAGTACCTAAAAATAAAAGCAAACTATTATTAAGGGGAAAAAAGCTATCCAAACCTACTTGGCCCTATGTTAAAAAGTAATTGTTCCCTAAACCTAATAACTGGTTGCACTACCCTTGGCAGCAACAACTGCAATCAAGTATTTGTGCTTTTAAGGACTTGCAATCAAGAGTTTGTCCTTCTGGAAGGTTCTCGTCTCTCCACAGAGGAACGCTGGAGCTCTGATAGAGTAACCATCGGGTTCTTGGTCACCTCCCTGACTAAGGCCCTTCTCCCCCGATCGCTCAGTTTAGACGGCCGGCCAGCTCTAGGAAGAGTCCTGGTGGTTCTGAACTTCTTCCATTTATGGATGATTGAGGCCACTGTGCTCACTGGGACCTTCAAAGTACTGATGTTATGCTCGACACTGCCAACTTGATAGTGATTCAAGCAATATAACACGGAAGTGTCGCGAGCAGAGTGTCGAGCACTGTGTCGAGCACTGTGTTAACATGGCCACAGTCACATGACCGTAGTGAACGAAGCCTCATTGTCACATCACGTGATTTGAGACCTGGCGAGAAATTTAAGAGGGCTGGGCATTGCATACATCAATAGTGAAGGATTTAAAAGGGGTCAGATTCACCACTCAAACTGAAGGATTTATGAGAGGAGGAGATTTGTTATTGCATTCGCTATTTGAGTGGAAGTCATTAGGTTTAGGTTTAGTAACATTAAACAACACATTACATGTACTAAATATTACACTGTGGAGGATACAATACACAGGGCTAGCATTCTCTCACACCCAGAGGGGCAGGAGGAAACACGAGGACAACGGACCGCGTGAGGAAGCTCACCGGGATGTTCAGACTGGGCAGAGTTTAGACACCTCCCGGGGAGAGGAAAATTAACATGGAGTTAACTAGACAAAGAGGCGCCTTTCGCCACCTGCAGCAACAAGCGGGCGCGTGAACAAGCAGGTGGAAAATGTATTGTAACTTATGTTTCAAGCTGTTATGATAATGTTTCACACAAATCTATTGTTCATGCACCAATGCATAATGCCAGCAGCTCCAGTCTCTATGCATAAAGAATAAAGGTATAAAAGCAGAGGCTGAGAGACTGGAAGGAGGCTTCTCAGCCTCAGCGCGGGTGCGCTGAGGTCCATGGCTGTACATGCTGTTAGAGGGATAAATAAAGATTCTGTGTCATCCTATGGTCGTGCTTCACCTCACATCCTTTCCTTTTACCTCTGCAACACATAGATACATTAGTGATGGTGAAACTGAGGCCTTGTAAAACAATGAACAACTTTGAGACAATAGCTTCATGATCGACACAGTGTTATGAAACATTTAATAATGAGTGCCATCTGCTGACTGAGTGTCAGAACTGCCTCTGGGTAGAAAAGCTGAAAAAAATCTCAATACTTTTTTTGAGCATTTGCCCATCCAAGGTCAATTCAAAATTGGATGGCAGGAACAAACAATAACCAAAAAAAAAAAACAAACTAATTCCAATAGAACCCTCTCAAATTTCCCACAATCCCTCAAGTCACGTGATGTGACCGACATAACGAGGCCTCGCTTGCTATGATCAAGTCACTGGGCGTGCTGAAACAGCGCTCGATGCACTGCTCATGATGCAAAAAAAAATTGCAAGAGACATTGGACAGCTGCTATTACTATAATAAAAAAAGACTATCAGAGAATTGTTGTGCTCTTTACTCCCTCTCTTTCTCTCTCTTTTAATATACCTCTTTTTTCTTGTTAATTGGAATGTGAAGGTTGACTGATTGTTTGTATATTTTTTGTGAAAGTTCTGATTTTGTAACTCTTTTGTAAACTTTATCCTCATCGAGAGTTTGTATGTTGTATTTTGTTCTATTAAATTTTAAAAAACTGCTCATGACACTTCCGCTTTATATTGTACGAATCAGTGTTGAGTGGGCGGTGTCGAGCCTAACATCACTACCCCTACCCCTATGGATTGGGATACCCCTTCATGGCTGCACGTGGCCAAAGTGGTGTAGAGTGTAGCTGTCCTACTGGCCACTGCTGAAATTCACCAGCCATTGGCCAGTGTTATTGTCAAGCCCTGCATATATTCACTCTCTCTCTCTCTCTCTCCACTGAAAATTGTCCTTCCACAGAATTTTTCCAGCAATGGCTACAAATTCTGAAAGCTGTCTATCATTTGACAGATTATATGGAGGGTGATCTAATTAATGTCAATTAAAATGATAGATAACTGACTGACAGAATTTTACAAGCCTGTCTGAGAAAATGACATAACAAAACTGTAGTGCAACCTGTGATATAGAGTATTGCCATTTATCAGGTTTTCAACCCAGATGCAATTCTGACAGTAAGTCACCAGATGGCAGTCTTTATTAGACGTTTCATAACACTGTCGCTCATGAAGCAATTGTCTCAAAGTTGCTCATTGTTTCATGAGGCCTAGGTTTTAACATCACTACTTCAAAGCAGCAGAAATTTTTTTTTTGCACCCTTCCCCAGATTTTTGCTTCAAGACAGTCCTGTCTCAGAGGTCTACAGACAATTCCTTTAACTTCATGCTTTGTTTGTGCTCTGACATGCACTGTCAACTGCGGGACCTTGTATAGGCAGGTGTGTGCCTTTCCAACTCCTGTCCAATCAACTGAATTTAGAAACAGGTGGAATCCAATTAAGTTGTACAAACATCTCAAGGATGATCAGTGGAAACAGGATGAACCTGAGCTCAATTTTGAGCTTCATGGCAAAGGCTGTGGATACTTACGTACATGTGATTTCTTAGGTTTTTCTTTTTAATAAATTTGCAAAAATCTAAAAAAAAAAAAACTTTTTTCACATTGTCATTATTATTGTGGGTAGAATTTTGAGGAAAAAATGAATTTAATCCATTTTGGAATAAGGCTGTAATATCAAAATATGGAAACAGTGAAGCTGTGAATACTTTCCGGACACACTGTAATACTTGCTGTGAGTATCCTCATATGAGTTCAGAAAGCTGTTCCCCTGGCCTGTTGAAGTACAATCCTGGTTTCCACATATCTCAAGATTTCAAGAACTGCTGTGTCATGGCTTACACGGAGACGTGGCTTACGGCGCATGACCGGGATGCGGACCCGAGTATTGACGGCTTTGGAGCCCCACTTCGCTCGGATCGGCAGGAAGAGGTAACAGGGAAACGTCAGGGGGGCAGCGTATGTTTATATATTAATAAACAGTACTGTACATCTGTCACGGTCAGAGAGCGCATCTGTACACCAAATGTGGAGCTTCTGTCCGTGTCACCACGCCCTTTTTATCTGCCCCGCGAGTTCCCCCAACTTTTCATAACAACTGTGTACATTTACCCGAGGGCAGATGCTGACTCCGCCTCCAGCACCGTCTTTGATGTGGTACAGCGGTTGCAGTCAATTTCCCCAGAGGCTCCAAACTTTATTCTTGGGGATTTTAACCATGTTTCTTTAAAGAAGACACTTAAAAACTTTTATCAGTATGTCTCCTGCCCAACCAGGCGAAAAAAGACATTGGACCTGTGCTATGGCTCCATAGAGAGGGCCTATAAATCACTTCCCCTTCCTCCTTTAGGATCCTCAGATCACAGCTGTGTACATTTGCTGCCCACAGAAGAGACAAGGCGAAGACCAGAGACATAGACGTGGGACAGAGGATTCAGTGCACTGCCTCCAGGAATGCTTTAATTGTACATACTGGGAGGTGTTCACACTGGCCTGCGGAGAAGATTTGGGCTCTTTGGTGGACGTCACATGCTCATACATGGCTTTCTGTAGAGATATGATCGTTCCACGTAAACGTGTCAAAATATATCAGAACAACAAGCCATGGGTTACAAAATCAGTTAAATCCTGCTTACAGAGGAAAGCACTTGCCTTTAAGCAGGGGGTTGTTTCTGAGCTACAGGTTGCCACAAAAGAGCTGAAGGCCGAAATTTTAAGAGCAAAACAGAATTATAGTAAATCAGAGTTGGAAAGCAAGATGGCAACAAAGAAGCTTGGTTCAGCCTGGGCCAGTATGAAAACTATTGCAGGCCTTCAGAGCACAGCGCAGTAATCGTGTGTTTTTAGATGGTTTTAATTCAGACACAGAGCTGGCTAATGCTCTTAATTGTTTTTATGGTCGTTTTGATTCCTTTGATTTTAGCACAGAAACCCAAGACTTGAAACAGAAACTCAAAGACAATCAGCACTTTAATATTGAGGTGCAGGATATTAAAAGGGCGTTCTGTGCTGTAAAAGTGAACAAAAGTCAGGACCCTGATAATATACTATGTGGGCACTTGGTAAAGTCCTGTGCACATGAATTGAGTCCTGTGTTTCACTATATTTTCAATAAGTCCTTACAGACACAACATGTGCCTAAGATCTGGAAAGATGCTGTGGTTGTCCCTGTTCCAAAATCCAGCTGTCCTAAAATGGTAAATGATTTTAGACCAGTTGCTTTGACTTCAATTTTAATGAAAATTTTTGAAAAACTGGTCAGATGTGAGGTCCTAAAGCAGACTGAACATGCATTGGATCCTCTGCAGTTTGCCTATAGGCCTCACAGAGGAGTGGAGGATGCCACTGTCACTCTGTTTAACATGCTTTTTAAACATCTGGATTTTAATGGGACACACGCCAGGCTTTTATTTGTGGACTTTTCTTTCACCTTTAATACAATCCAACCTCATATTTTAGTTGAAAGGCTCCTGCAGCAATTTGATTTGAGTAATAATCTGGTGGGTTGGATTCTGGATTTTTTTAACCAACAGGACACAGAGAGTAAGGGTCAATGGTACATTGTCTGTGACCAAAAGTGCCCCTCTACTGGCTCTCCTCAGGGGTGTGTGTTGTCACCACTACTCTTCATCCTGTACACAAACATGTGTCGGAGCAGACATGACAAGAGACACAACATAAAGTATGCTGATGATTCAGTTGTTGTCAGTCTCCTCCAGGATGGTGAGAGTGGCCATGGCCCAGTAGTTGATGATTTTGTTCACTAGTATGAGGATTCCTACCTGCAGCTGAATATGACAAAAACTAAAGATATCATTGCACAAAGTCACTGTACTAAAAGGCCAGACCACTGAATGTTTACAATCCTACAAATATCTTGGGACGATTATTGATAGTAATTTAAACTTTGAAGAGAACTGTGAAAGGGTGTGCAAAAAGGGTCAGCAACATTTGCATTGCTTGAGGAAACTTGCACGCTTCCAAATTGACCGAACCATAATGACAATGTTTTATCGGGCTTTTATTGAATCTGTTTTATCCTTTTCTTTAGTGTCATGGTTTGGTCAGATAAAACTGAAACAGAGGAAATCCTTGGATCAGGTAGTTAGATGGTCCAGTCGTTTGCTTGGTGAGTCACAGCTGAGCCTGACATCCCTGTACACCAGACAAGTACAGAGGATTGCTACCTCCATTTTAAATGATGACTCCCACCCTTTGCACTGCCACTTTCAGCTTCTTCCCTCCAGACGGAGGTTTGCTGTCCCAAAAAGTAAAACCCAGCGCTACAAAAACAGCTTTGTTCCTGCTGCTGTCAAAGAGTTGAACAAGTTGTAACAATATATTGCACATAATTTAGTTACCTAGTTATTAATTTCATTTTATATTTACTTATTTTTGTAGGTTTTTTTATTTGGGTTCTAAATCTTTTATTGGGTTTTAGACTTTTGAGTTTTTAACCTCTTTGACTAGTCTTTAACTTTTTAATATGACCCTTCTCTCTTATCTCTTTGTCTTTTCTCTTATCTCTTTGTCTTATGTTCTGATTGATGGAGCCTTGAGTACTTTTATCATGTTTATAGTCAGCTTCATGTGTGCCTGTGTTTGTGTTCATGTTGAATGTAATTGTGGTTTGTAAATATGGATGTCACCCGACTGCAAAACAAATCTACCTACGGGTACAAATAAAGTAACCTGAACCCATCTTCTAGATCCCGCCATGAGAGACAGCCCATTTGCAATCAAGTCTTCTAAAGTTCTTAACCTGTCACTCAATCATTGCCATGGCTGAACAGGGAATTTTTACATCCTTTAAATGCAGCTTTATTTGTTACCTGACAAGAGAAGGCTACTTTGCTTGGAGACTATTAGTTTTCACTTAACTTGAATAGTGTGAATATAATGCAACTGTGAATCAAAGTCCATGACTGTATTGGTAGGCAGTAGTTCACACTGTCACACATTTCTTTCTAGGCCACAAGGCTACAATACTGTTTACTGACTGAAAAGTCCCGCGTCTTATTAAGGAGGTTCGGGATCACGGGGTCAGCAATCTGGGCAGAGAAGACCAGACTTCCCTCTCCCCAGTCACTTCCTCCAGATCTTCAGGGAGGATACCAAGGTGTTCCCAGGCCAACTGGTAGACAGAGTCCCTGCAGCGGGTCCTACAGGTCTGTCCTCAAAGTGCCTCAACATGCTCTGATCAGAAGCCGAAACCACCTCAGCTCACTTCTTTCTATGCTGGAGAGGTAGCAGTTCTAACTGAGCTCCTCACCCTCTAAAAGAAAAACCTTGTTTCAGTCACTTTTGTATATCCTTGATCTCATTCTCTCAGTTACCCGTTACCCGCTTAATGTGCAATAAAAAATAGTTTACCACCAAATGTACTGTCAAGTCATTTTGGTTGCCATTATGTCTTAGTGACATTTTCAACTTTTTAATAATAACTAGACTACCATCATGATAATATTGTTAATCACAATTATTTTGATTAAATAGTCATGAAATTAAATTTTGATACCGCCCCATTCCTAATACCCAGAAAACAGTTTGAAGACACACCCTGTTATATCCGGAAACCCCGAATGACCAACAAAGTGGCGCTGATTCAGAACAGGAACTTTATTACACAAACTGTTATTGTTACAGTACTGGCTTACTCTGGAGCCGAGCGCGGCCTAAGCTGGCCCACCGTCCCCTTTTATCTGCTCGGCGTGATGACGTCACCATACGGTCGCGTCATCCTGCCCGCGCCCATGAAGCCTTGCAACTACACACCCTCACATGATGAGATGTCACAGATCTTACTTCAGCTGTGAGGACCTGGATGCAGCTGCGGCAGTGGGCTCTGGTATCATGTCCCAGTCTCACGTCCACGCAGGGTTCAGGTCGGCAGCTGTGCTCCTGCAAACACAGCATGGAGAGGCCATCTGTGAATGATGGATCAATGACTAATCTTTGCTATGAAATTGAGGCTGCTATCATGGTGACCCCAGTGAAGGGCCTTGAATCCTACAAGAAAATGAATCCTGTACATGTTCCTTCCACTGGGAGGAGCCGGTAGTTGTGTACCGGGTTTGCTCCGGGACACTAAGGCAGAGTGACTATTTGGAGACCGGGGGATCAGCTGTATACATATTACCACCTTTGCAAAAGCATACACATATATAATTTCCCCAAAAGCCGATAATTTCACGCCTTAGCAACAATCTCCCGATTTTATAGACAACAACCACATCTTGAAAGCGACCAAAAACATCCCAAACCGTTATTTCTAAACTTTTCTTACTCACCCTCTTTGCGTACGTTCATGTTTCCGTGACGTTCACTGCTTTCTGGTTTTCTACCTTTTAAGATGTCAGTTTGATAATACAATAATTCAAATATTTCCACACTCAACCTCCGTCTTCATCCCAGCTCTCACAGTCAAGATGACGGACAGCCGAACAGGCGCTGATTGGCTACTGAGCCGAAATCGAGTAATGTGATAGGCTGATATGAAACGTCACTCACAGCTGGGCTCCTCCCCTGGCGGGAGTGTTGCGGTTTTCTTCAAGCTGCAGCTGTTCTGTAAACATCTGCAGGAAATTCTGACAAGCGTAAGACAAAATAAACTCCTGACAGCCGTATGGGTTTAATTAAATAAATATAAAAACTGCCCTATGCATGGTATTGCTGTTCATGTTGTGGGTTTAAGAAAAGTGTTACTGTCCTTTTAATTAACAACTGTAACTTGAGCTCAGTTGGGAACTGTCTTTTTTTATGATTTTACATTTTGCAGGAATCGAACAGCAGGAGGAGCTATTTCCTTATCTTTTCTCCATAGGAGCCACCAGTGATTGGCGTACAGACATTTAAGGAGGTGGATTTTTCATTTAACATTTATATATTCATCTTCAGTTTACGACCTTTCTAATATCAGGGCACTTAAAATTGTAAGTTAAAACCCATATAACAGTAGGCCCCATCAGTGCAGGCTTTGCTACGAAAGATTAGGGCCTTTTCTAGCTTTTTGGAGGCCCTATGCAAGATTGTGTTTGGGGGTGCCTATTTTCATAAAAGGGAAAATTCAAACTTTTTAAAATGGAACAAAAAACCTCTTCTCTCACAACAAAAACGAAAAAAACAAACAAAAAAATAAACTTGGGTCATTGTCTAGACAAACAGAAAAAAATAAATTATTACAGAGACTAAAAAATAACCAACATCTATGCATCCATTTACAAGGAAAAAGTTGTATGCTGACAAGAAAAAAGTCACAAATTTATGAGTAAAAAAAGCTGAAAATGTATGAGGAAAAAAGTTGTAAATATACAATGACAAAGTAGAATATTTATGAAGAAAAAATATTATAGAGTTACAGGAAAAAAGCCATACATTTATGAGGAAAAAAGCTGCAAATTTTCTTCTGGCTGCTCCCTTCAGGGGTCGCCACAGCGGGTCATCTGCCTCCATCTCACCCTATCCCTTGCATCTTCCTCTGTAACACCAACCCTCTCCATGTCCTCCTTTACATCCATGAATCCTCTCTGCGGTCGTCCTCTTTTCCTCCTGCCTGGCAGCTCCATCTTCAACATCTTTTGTTCTATGGCGCATATTTAAGGCGCATATATTGTATTCATATCCCCCGCATTCACCTAGTAGGAATGACGGTGCATATTCCAAAAGCTTCACGTCTTAAGGACCAAAGAGGACCTGACCCTGTGAGGACCTACGGGAGGTGTGAAGTTGGCCTTGCAGGAGATGTGAAGCTGGAGAGAATGCCCCAGCAGGAGCCCCAGACGCTAGAGGGTCAGAGGACAATGGAGACGCCAAGGAGCCTCGGGCGCTGGATGTTTACCTAAGACTGTGGGTTGGGGGTGTGTGATTTGATGTGGGGGGTATTGTGTCTGGTGAGACTATAAGAGCTGTGTTGGATGATTGCTCTGCCGCTTTTCCTGAGATCCTGTTCTTGTTAGAGGATGTGACCTTGCAATAAACCAACCCTGAGAAATAAACTCAGTCTTGTTTGTGAAAGTCATCCTCTACACTGGTGACCTACGACAAACCATGGCCGGTGGCGACGGGTTTTCCGCACCGGACTCTTCAGGGGCCAACCGGGTTAACGCAGCTACCACACTACAGCTGCCCGATTTCTGGCAACATAACCCGCGCTCCTGGTTTACCACTGTGGAGGCGCAGTTCCACCTTCGGGGAATCTCAGCGGACGCAACGAGGTTCTACCATGTCGTCGCGAAGCTGGACAGCCTCACAGTGCAGCGGGTGGAGAGCCTGACCAACCATCCGCCCCAAGATGACAAGTATGGCGCACTGAAAGCCGCCCTCATTCGAGCCTTCACTCCCTCGCTGGGAGAGCGAGCAGAGAAGCTCCTGGCGCTGACAGAAGGGGAAGCGGACAGGCCGGCAGATCTGATGGCGAAGATGATGAGCCTGACAACAGCTTTATCTTCGCCCACCTCTTTCTCAGAACGCTACCGCCAGCAGTGAGAGTCACCCTGGCCAGCTCACAGCTACTCAACAACCGTGACTACCACGAGCTGGGCCAGGAGGCGCAGCGGCTCGTCGACGCCCATAGACGGCACGCAGCCACGACGGCAGCAGCAGAGCTGAACGCACCCCCGCGAGACGAGGGGAGACCAGAGGCTGCAGCACTGGACCCACTGACGTCAGCAGCGGCAGAGGCCAGGAGAAGCGGAGCTGACAACACCCTCTGTTTCTACCATCGACGCTTCACCGAGAGAGTGCGCAGATGCATCCCACCGTGCCGATACAAACGCCAGGGAAACGCCAAGACCGAGAGCCGGTAGCAGCTGCGACTCTCGGCGCGAAGAACAAGCTGCTTTTCGTGACAGACGCAAGTTCAGGGAAGGAATTCCTGGTGGACACAGGCTCCCAGCTAAGTTTCGTCACTTAGCTGGGACTAAGTGACCGCTTCTGACCGCTTTCTACGCGGACCTGCTGACTCCTGCCAGCGGACCCCTGGTGTTAGCGGCAAATGGCTCCACGATCAAAACCTATGGGGAGAAGACGCTCCTCCTATCCCTCCACGGCCGCACCTTCGAGTGGACCTTCGTTGTAGCTGCAGTTAGCAACAACATGCTAGGTGCTGACTTTTTATGCTCAAACAGTTTTTTGGTTGATCTTACTAATAGACGTATTGTAAATGCACTGTCTTTCCACTCTATCTCCTGTACAGCTCGGGTGGCCCTGCCTTCTGCACATCCCAATGTCACAGCTGCGGGTGGTAAGTTTCATGCACTACTCAATCAGTTTCCAGCACTCACGGTCCCAACATTTTCAGCGTCGGTTGCCAAACACGGGGTCGAGCATTTCATAACTACCTCTGGCCCCCCTGTTTTTGCAAAAGCTCGGCACTTGAACCCAGCTAAATTGGCCATTGCGCGCGAGGAATTCGCCAGCTTGGAAAAACTGGGCATTGTTAGACGCTCTAACAGCCCTTGGACATCACCCCTGCGTATGGTCCCCAAGGCTGACGGCTCGTGGCGTCCTTGCGGTGATTTCCGCAGATTAAATAATGCTTCAGCACACGACCGCTACCCGATTCCGCACATCCAGGATTTTTCGGCACATTTGGCGGGGGCGCGCATCTTTTCCAAAATAGATTTGGTGCGTGGTTATCACCAAGTCCCAGTCCGCGCGCAAGACATACCCAAAACGGCAGTTATAACACCTTTCGGGCTTTTCAAGTTTTTGCACATGCCTTTCGGCCTCAAAGGCGCTGCTCAGACGTTCCAACGCATGATGGATGCAGTATTGCGCGGCCTCCCTTTCATGTTCGCCTATTTGGATGATATTTTGGTAGCCAGTGCATCCGAAGTCGAACACGAACACCACCTCACAGCCATTTTTCAGAGGCTGACAGAACACGGGCTGATAATTAACCCAGCGAAATGCCAATTCGGGGTAGCGCAAATCAATTTTTTGGGGCACTGCGTGTCTCCAGAAGGCGCGGTCCCGCTGCCTGATAAAGTGCGCGCGATAACGGATTTCCCCCAACCGCAGACAGTTAAAGCACTGCAAGAATTTTGGGGGATGGTCAATTTTTATAACCACTTCCTCCCCAACGCGGCACAGCTCATGCACCTTGGCATGCTTCTTTAGTACGCGGCACTAAAGAAGCAAAAACCTGCAACTAAAGTCGAGTGGTCCCCGGACCGGGAGTGCGCTTTCTCCCAGGTCAAATTGGCCCTCGCGAACGCTGCGTTATTGGCACACCCGGTGCCAGCAGCTCACATGGCGCTAACCACGGACGCTTCCGACGTGGCAGTGGGGGCGGTTGTCGAGCAACTGGTAGCAGGGAGCTGGCAACCACTTGCGTTTTTCAGCAAAACATTGCGCGATAACGAGCGTAAATACAACGCGTTTGATAGGGAGCTTTTAGCCCTGCATTTGGCCATCCGCCACTTCCAGTTCTGGTTGGAAGGGCGCCGTTTCACCGCGTTTGTAGACCACAAACCATTAACATTTGCAATGGCTAAAATTTCAGAGCCTTGGTCGGGCCGTCAACAGAGACAGCTGGCCGCGATTTTGGAGTTTACCACCGACATTCAACACGTGGCGGGCAAACACAATGTAGTGGCAGATTGTCTCTCGCGCGCAGTTCCAATGCCAGGCCCCCAGGGGGCAGGCTCGGCGGCTGTAGACATGGGCCAGGCTCGCGGCGCGGAAGCGCTCGCAGCCCCGGTCTGCGTTGGGTTAGATTATGCAGCCATGGCCGCCGAGCAGGTTAATGATGCGGATGTGCGCGCGCTCCAGTCTGGGCCAACAGGGCTAAGGCTGGAGCACAGGGTGCATCAAAGAGGTATGCCCCCTCTAATCTGCGATATCTCCACGGGGCGCCCCCGCCCCGTGGTCCCAGCTGCGTGGCGTCGCCGCGTTTTTGACTTAATACATTCGCTGACACATCCGGGCGTTCGCGCATCGATCAAAATGGTGGGAGAGAAATTTGTTTGGCCGGGGCTGCGTAAACAGGTCAAAGAATGGGCCGCAGCCTGCGCAGCGTGTCAAAGAGCAAAGGTACACAAGCACACACGGGCCCCTTTAGAACCTTTTCACATCCCAGCCAAACGCTTCGACCACGTGCATATCGACTTGGTGGGACCCCTCCCGCTGTCACAGGGGTTCACACACCTTCTAACTATGGTGGATCGCACTACGCGCTGGCCAGAGGCAGTCCCCCTGGCGTCAACCACAGCAGCAGATGTTGCACGTGCTTTTTTAACGGCTTGGGTCGCGCGCTTTGGAGTCCAGTCGGACATAACGTCTGACAGAGGACCACAATTTGTTTCCGAGCTCTGGTCATCAATGGCACTCAGCCTGGGGGTGAAAATTCATCGCACAACTGCATATAACCCCCAGGCCAACAGTTTGTGCGAACGCTTTCACCGGTCATTGAAAGCAGCCCTCAGAGCGGCTCTCATGGACACAAATTGGGTTGATAAACTTCCATGGGTTTTATTAGGGTTGCGTTCAGCACCTAAGGAAGATTTGCAAGCCTCTCCAGCCGAGCTAGTCTTCGCCCAACCTCTCCGGTTACCGGGAGAATTCCTTCCTGAGAACCCCGCACCAGATCGCCCCCCCGCTCAGCTGCTGCAGAGTGACGCGGGATCAAACACCCTCCCCGGCCCAATTCATCACAGTTTCCCACGCGTTTTTGTGCCTAAAGCCTTAAAGAATGCAGAATTCGTCTTTGTTAGACACGATGCACAGAGGTTAGGTTTAAGACCACCTTATGATGGACCGTTCAGAGTGTTAGAAACCGGGGAAAAGCATTTTTTGCTCGATTTGGGAGACAGGAGGGAATTAGTCTGCATTAACAGACTCAAACCCGCTTTTGTGTCAGCTGATGAACAAGTGCAGTTGGCCAGGGCCCCCCGCCGCGGCAGGCCGCCGGGGAGACACTCTGCTAAGCTTTCACAAGGATGTGCTAACGACTCTAATTCACAGATGCAAGAAGCGGCTACTGGAAGGTCGAAACCGGCTTACAGCAGATATGGCAGGCGATTGAAGCCCAAGCAGCTGGAAGTGTGATGTGTTGTGCCTTTTTTTTTTTTTTTGCTGTTCTGTGTATTACGTTATGATGCTATGCATATTGGGGTGCACTTTGTCCTTATTTAGACGTTTTTTTGGGGGGGTTATATGGCGCATATTTAAGGCGCATATATTGTATTCATATCCCCTGCATTCACCTAGTAGGAATGACGGTGCATATTCCAGAAGCTTCACGTCTTAAGGACCAAAGAGGACCTGACCCTGTGAGGACCTACGGGAGGTGTGAAGTTGGCCTTGCAGGAGATGTGAAGCTGGAGAGAATGCCCCAGCAGGAGACCAGACGCTAGAGGGTCAGAGGACAATGGAGACGCCAAGGAGCCTCGGGCGCTGGATGTTTACCTAAGACTGTGGGTTGGGGGGGTGTGATTTGATGTGGGGGGTTTTGTGTCTGGTGAGACTATAAGAGCTGTGTTGGATGATTGCTCTGCCGCTTTTCATGAGATCCTGTTCTTGTTAGAGGATGTGACCTTGCAATAAACCAACCCTGAGAAATAAACTCAGTCTCGTTTGTGAAAGTCATCCTCTACAGTTCAATATATCCACCATCCCTCCTCTGCACATGTCCAAACCATCTACGCCTTGCCTCTCTTACTCTGTCTCCATCAGTGGTGGCCTAATGGTTAGGGATGTGGACTGGTGAGTGGAGGGTCATGGGTTCAATCCCTGGACCAACAGGATTAGATCTGGGTGGGGCAGATGACATAGCAGTCTTTGCCCCACCTTCCTTAACCCCACTGTGGTGCCCTTGAACAAGGCCCTAAATCCCAACAGCTCCAGTGGAGCGGCTCAGTGGCCACAGGTCCGTCTGTGGTTGTACTGGGCATCTTCCAGGTGTGATAATGTAACTGTGTGAGTGCAAACAGGGCATCCTTGAAAAACGAGAGGTTGCCTCTCAGTGGAAATACCCTATATGATAAAGGTTAAATAAAATAAATCAACACTCTTAAAGTAAACATTGCATCTGTAGTAGCTTTTCTTGACATGAAAGTTGCACATTAAAAAAAAACAATTATGATGAAAAAGTTGCCAATTTTATGCAAAAAAAGTTGCAAATTCACAACAAAAAGTTTATGAGGAAAAAAATCAAATATACAAGAAAAAAATGCTTCTTTTTAAAAGAAACAAATTTATGAAAAAAGTTTCACTTTACAAGAAAAGTAACAAATTAATGAGAAGATTTCCAAATTTATTTAAAAAAAAGTCACAAATTTGTGAAAAAAGATACAAAGTGACAAGGAAAAAGTAAGAAATTTCCAAGGAAAAATGTTACAATATAAAAAGTGGTAACTTTCTGAGAAAAAATTTGCAAATTAAAAATTAAAGTCACAAATATAAGAGAAAAAAATACAAGAAAAAGATTTGCAATTGAAAAAGAAATTCATAAATTTAAGAAAGCTGCACATTTACAAGGAAAAAAGTGGCAAAATTATCCATCCATCCATCCATCCATTCATCCATCTTCTTCCGCTTAATCCTTTTCGGGTCACGGGGGGGGGGGGGGCGGGGTGGAGCTTATCCCAGCATCTTTGGGCGAGAGGCAGGGTACACCCTGGACAGTTCACCAGTCCATCGCAGGGCCAACACAGAGAGACAGACAATCATTCACTCTCACATTCATACCTAAGGACAATTTAGAATCCCCAGTTTGATGCCAATTAACCTAACTTGCATGTTTTTGGCATGTGGGAGGAAACCGGAGAAATCCCGGAGTAAACCCACGCAGACACGGGGAGAACATACAAACTCCACACAGATCACTGTTGGTCGGGGGCTGGGATTGAACCCAGGATCCCCCGGCCAAGGGTGAGTTGCTGTGCTGCCGCAGTGCTAACCACTCCGCCACCACGCTACCCGTGGCAAAATTATGAGGAAAAAAAATTAAAAAGTATATGAGAAAAAAGTTGCAAATCTAAAAGAAAAAAGTAGGAAATTTATGAGAAAATAAACTGAATGTTTAAAGTGACACTCCGGCAAAAATCAAGTTTTTTCTGTTGTTAACATGTCTGTAACATGTTTCTTGTGATTTACAAGACATATCAAGAGCAAAATCATTCCAAACTCCCAAGCATGTGTTTTTCTGCTGTGAATGTCTGCTTTGGACAGTGTTTATAGCTATGTCAGTATTCTGCTTAATCTGATTGGTTATAACATTAGCCAATCAGGCTAAGCACTGAGACCCCTACTTGACTCTCTCAGGGGAAGAGGGAGGAGCCAAGGAGCAAGCAGGAGCTCAGCTTTTTACAAATTGGGAAAGATGGCATATTGGGTGGGGTGGGGCTGAAAGGTTCATAGGCTGAAAACTTCAAAGTGGTCAACTTTGACCAAATGTGGTTTATTTTTCATCATAGTCTCCCCTTCGGTCCACACACTGCTTCCATCGGTGTTGCAGCGCTTGGATCCCTGCGGTTAAAAAATAAAATGAAAAAAGCTTGAAGCGAGGCGAGCGCCGAAGGAAGGAGGCCGGGGAGTGCCTTGGAGGCGAGCCAGCTGGCAGGAGCACAGGACCGAGGTGAACAGCTCACCGGTCCCCAGCGAGGCAATCCGCGGTGAGTGGGCAACCAGAGACCAGCGGGAAGCCTTCCAGCCTCCATGGTGGGCCAGGCAGCAACTCTTCCCTGGGTTCACCTACGACGGTACTTCCTCAAGTTAGATCACCTTCTTGGAGCCTTGTACAATGTCCTTGTCTTCTTCCAGCTACTGGTGGGCGAGAGAATGGGTGGAGCTAATTAGAATATTTATAGATCTGCATATACTTAAGTAGGTCAAAGCCATAAAAACTCTCTTCAAGCTATTCTAAGGCAATGAAAGTTTTTTTGTGTGTAAAAAGCCACAATATACTATTCTGGGCAAAACACATTGGTTTCTGAAGTGGTTTTAGAGCCACCGGAGTACATCTTTAAGCAAGGAGGTTAAAATAAGCTCACTGGTTTATTGAATGAGCTTATCCCCAAGTATCTTGGGGTCTTATTCACGAGTGAGGGGAGAATGGAGTGAGAGATTGACAGACAGATTGGAGCAGCATCTGCAGTGATGCAGACGTTGTACCGGTCTGTTGTGGTGAAGAGGGAGCTGAGTTCTAAGGCAAAGCTGTCGATTTACCAGTCAATCTACGTTCCTACTCTCATCTATGGTCACGAGCTTTGGGTAATGACCGAAAGAACAAGATTGTGGATACAAGCGGCTGAAATTAGCTTTCTCCATTGGATCGCTGGACTCACCCTTAGAGATAGGGTGAGGAGCTCAGTCATCTGGGAGAGGCTCAGAGTAGATCCGCTGCTCCTCTACATTGAAAGGAGTCAGTTGAGATGGTATGGGCATCTGATCAGGATGCCTCCCACTTGAGGTGTTTCGGACATGTCCCACTGGGAGGAGACCCCGGGGCAGACCCAGGACTCGGTGGAGAGACTATGTCTCCCAGCTGGTCTGGGAACGCCTTGGTATCCTCTCTGAAGAGCTGGAGCAGGTGGCTGGGGAGAGGAAAGTCTGGGCTTCTCTGCTTGAACTGCTGCCTCTGCGACCCAGACCTCCAGAAAAGCAGTAGAAGATGGATGGATGGATGGTTTATTGAAATTAAATATCCTCCCATGATAATAAATTCAGAGGTGTTTGAACAGTTACATATCTACACCTTGGTGGCTGGGCCCCGGGGGTGGACGAGATTCGCCCCGAGTACCTCAAGGCCCTGGATGTTGTTGGGTTGTCATGGTTGACACGCCTCTGCAACATTGCATGGAGGTTGGGGGCAGTGCCTTTGGCATGGCAAACCGGGGTGGTGGTTCCTCTCTTCAAAAAAGGGGACCGGAGGGTGTGCTCCAACTTTAGAGGGATCACACTCCTCAGCCTCCCTGGGAAGGTCTATGCCAAGGTACTGGAGAGGAGAGTCCGGCCGTTGGTCGAACCTCGGATTCAGGAGGAGCAATGTGGTTTTCATCCTGGCCGTGGCACATCGGACCAGCTCTTTACCCTCTCGAGAATTCTTGAGGGTTCGTGGGAGTTTGCCCAACCAGTTTACATGTGTTTTGTGGACTTGGAGAAGGCATTTGACCGCGTCCCTCGTGGATTTTTGTGGGGGGTGCTTCGGGAGTATGGGATATCGGGCTTGTTGTTACGAGCTATTTGGTCTCTGTACGACCGTTGTGAGAGTTTAGTTCGTATTGCCAACACTCGGTCGGAGTCATTCCCAGTGAGAGTTGGACTCCGCCAGGGCTGCCCTTTGTCACCGATCCTGTTCATAATTTTTATGGACAGGATTTCTAGGCGCAGCCAGGGAATGGAGGGTGTCATGCTTGGTGACCACAGGATCTCATCTCTGTTGTTTGCAGATGATGTTGTCCTATTGGCTTCATCCAGCAATGACCTACAGCTCTTGCTGGGACGGTTTGCCGCTGAGTGTGAAGCGGCTGGGATGAGAATCAGCACCTCCAAGTCCGAGTCCATGGTCCTCAGCCGGAA
Source organism: Pholidichthys leucotaenia (assembly GCA_020510985.1). Lineage (NCBI taxonomy): Eukaryota > Metazoa > Chordata > Actinopteri > Cichliformes > Pholidichthyidae > Pholidichthys > Pholidichthys leucotaenia. The sequence continues at coordinate 98,952,634 of CM035843.1, forward strand.
AAAGGTGGATTGTCCTCTCTGGGTTGGGGACAGGCTCCTGCCCCAAGTGGAGGAGTTTAAGTATCTTGGGGTCTTGTTCACGAGTGAGGGGAAAATGGAGCGAGAGATCGACAGACGGACTGGAGCAGCATCTGCTGTGATGCGGACGTTGTACCGGTCTGTTGTGGTGAAGAGAGAGCTTAGTTCTAAGGCAAAGCTGTCGATTTACCAGTCAATCTACGTTCCTACTCTCACCTATGGTCACGAGCTTTGGGTAATGACCGAAAGAACGAGATCGCAGATACAAGCGGCTGAAATGAGCTTTCTCCGTAGGATTGCTGGACTCACCCTCAGAGATAGGGTGAGGAGCTCAGTCATCCGGGAGAGGCTCAGAGTAGAACCGCTGCTCCTCCACATTGAAAGGAGTCAGTTGAGGTGGTATGGGCATCTGATTAGGATGCCTCCTGGACGCCTCCCACTTGAGGTGTTTCAGGCACATCCCACTGGGAGGAGACCCCGGGGCAGACCCAGGACTCGGTGGAGAGACTATGTCTCCCAGCTGGTCTGGGAACGCCTTGGTATCCCCTCTGAAGAGCTGGAGCAGGTGGCTAGGGAGAGGGAAGTCTGGGCTTCTCTGCTTGAACTGCTGCCTCCGCGACCCGGACCTCCGGAAAAGCGGTAGAAGATGGATGGATGGATGGATATCTACACTTATATTTGAAATTTTCCTCCATCTCGCTACGCTTGAGTGCATCTCAGATCACCTGCTTCTTGTCATGGGAGTTCCATCTCCCCAACGCAACGTAAGCCTTCTCAGAGCTTTTACCTGCACCTGCCTTTCTTCCCCTTGTTCCCTGTGCACAGGCGAGCCTCCCTTTCCTCCTGGCGGTGGACCGGACTTGAGCTGTGAACAGCGGCTTTCTCCCCTCGCAAATTGAGTTGGAGCACATGTCGCCTTCACCCAAGCTGCACTGTAAATACTCCGCACCTGCACTATGCCTTCACAACAGGGCGCTGGGCTGGTATTGGAAAGTTATCTCTTCGGAGCTGGATTATCTCTTCGCTGCCGTAAGACTGCTAAAACTCTTAACATCATTACCTGCCAGCCTGAAGCTAACTCTCCTGTCTTGTCGTTCCAGGGTTGCCAGACCTGTCCTGTCATCACACTCCTGCTCGCACTACACTACATTCCCACGACACCATTCACACGCACACATTTCCATTCTCATTCAATGTCATTATTGTTCGAGCCTGCGTCTGTTTCTGGATGTTTTTGAAAACCATGTCATTCTTTGGGTTTTAATGGCAGCTTGCATCCAAATTGTTGCACTACTGCCAACTTTTGGCTACTTAGGTCTTGTACTTCTCTAGCTCCCAGCTTCCCATGTCAGTCCAGCTCCTCTACCTCCTTTAAATTCCTTGGCAGTCCTTCTTGGTTTTTATTTAAATCAGTTTAATGAATCCCGTCGCACTCAAAAACCCAAACAGCCCTCTTCCTCGTGCAGTTTCTTTTTCATCCAATATTCCTTTGATGGTGTTCTCTGCTCTGCCTACTTCCTGAAATATGGCTATCATTTCCCTTCTAGCCCTAGTATATTTCCAACATGTTCGGTTTCTAGCTTTTGACATTCGGCACAAAAACCTGTTGGATGTTTCGCCATTAAGTGCAGGGTGCCGTTTAAATTACTATGACCAATCCTCAGCCTGCTCATGATTATCTGTTCTTCTTGGCCCACTCCTACTAGATGCCCCTAATATAATTCTGATTAAATGTAAATGTCTCCCCTTAGTGAATATTCAACTGCTGTTGTCATTGTTGGTTTGTCTTCCTCCACACTTTTTCCTTCTGATTTTGACAACTTAACTTTCATGTCTATACCTTCATTTTTATTTGTTTTGCCATTTCATCTGCTCCTTCATTCCCACAGATACCTGTGCTGGGACCCACACTAATGTAATTGTTGCTCCTTGTCTGACTAACCTTGCGTATGTTTAAGACTTTATTTCCTCTTGGTTATTTGCAACACCTGATTGTATACTTAAAAGAACTGAGATCGAATCACTATACAGGGCATCTGGAAAGTATTCACAGCACTTCACTTTTTTCCACATTTTATGTTACAGCCTTATTCCAAAAGGGATTAAATTCATTTTTCCCTCAAAATTCTACACACAATACCCCATAATGACAATATGTAATTTTTTTTTTTAGATTTTTGCAAATTTATTAAAAAAATAAGAAATCATGCACATAATTATTCACAGCCTTTGCCACGAAGCTCAAAATTGAGCTCAGGTGTATCCTGTTTCCACTGATCATCCTTGAGATGTTTCTACAGCTTAATTGGAGTCCACCTGTGATAAATTCAGTTGATTAGACATGATTTGGAAAGGCACACACCTGTCTATATAAGGTCCCACAGTTGACAGTGCATGTCAGAGCACAAACCAAGCATGAAGTCAAAGGAATTGTCTGTAGACCTCAGACAGGATTGTCTTGAGGCCCAAATCTGGGGAAAGGTACAGAAAAAATTTCTGCTGCTTTGAAGGTCCCAATGACCACAGTGGCCTCCATCATCCATAAATGGAAGTTCAGAACCACCAGGACTCTTCCTAGAGCTGGCCGGCCGTCTAAACTGAGCGACCGGGGAAGAAGGGCCTTAGTCAGGGACGTGACCAAGAACTCAATGGTCACTCTGTCAGAGCTCCAGTATTCCTCTGTGGAGAGAGAACCTTCCACAAGGACAACCATCTCTGCAGCAATCCACCAATCAGGCCTGTATGGTAGAGTGGCCAGATGGAAGCCACTCCTTAGTAAAAGGCAAATGGCAGCCCGCCTGGAGTTTGTCAAAAGGCACCTGAAGGACTCTCAAGACCATGAGAAACAAAATTCTCTTGTCTGATGAGACAAAGATTGAACTCTTTGGCATGACTGCCAGGCATCATGTTTGGAGGAAACCAGGCACTGCTCATAACCATGCCAATAGTGGTTGTGGTGTAAACAAACGACACAGTATTATCTTGTCTGTAACTAGTGATCTTTGGTCACGCACCTGACGTCGTGACGTAATTTATATGCGCTGTCTCTTTTTCTCATGCAAGCTGCCAAGTAAAGTTCATGTTCAACAGCACGCAGTTGTCCCGCGTTATTTCGTTCAACTAAAGAACACAACATGGTGTCAGAAGTGCTGCGTAGCTGTGAAGACAGACACTAAAAGTCATTCTAGTGGGAAGAGGGAGAGAGGTGAGCTAAGATGCCCGAAGATAGAGATGATGAATCGGCGAGAGCAGGAGTTAGCATCGCGGCTAGCACGCCCAGCGCCACGTTTAGCATCCAGCCACTGGAGCCCTTTGATTTCTCCAAACCACATGAATGGACCAAGTGGATTCGGCACTTCGAAAGATTTCGCCAGGCAAGCAATTTGTCTTCAAGTTCAAATGAAAATCAAGTCAATACATTAATACAGTGATCCCTCGCTATTTCACGCTTCACCTTTCGCGCCCTCAGTGCATCGTGGATTTTTCAGAAATATTCATCAAAAATTCAAAATTGAGAAAAAATGGGCGGGCGCTAGCAGAAGGCAGGGAGACTACATTAGAACATCAGCTATCAACACGGAGAGCCGCACAACTCAAAATCCACCTCTCTGACCACCGCTCCACTCCTCTCCGCCCACCTCTTCACTGCTTGGGAATCTCGCAAGCTGATTGGCCGCGACGTTTTACCTCGCAAGCTGATTGGCCGAGACGTTTTACCCAGCTTCTCTCCCTGCCGACATACCCAGCGAAGGAAGACCGCATTCATTGTTCTTTATCGCTAGTCTCGCCGCGTGGAACTTTTCGCTGTTCTCTTGTGCCTTTTTGTGCGAAATAGTCTTCCCCTCGAGCCACTATGCCGCCTCCTGCAGCTGCCCTCGACGATGCTGCGCCTCTAGCACCTGACGATGAGGCGTCACCTGAGGAGCAGTAAAGCTCTCATTAACCTGTGCAGTAAATCATCTTCATCTTGAGTTACGTATCTTGTTATAAAAATAAAAGAGTTCTAAAAACATATTTATGTACACTTTATTTACATCTACGTATGTATGTACACGTACACACACACACACACACACACACACACGTATCATATGAGAGAGAGAGTGAGAGAATGAACGTACGTGTTATTTATGGGTGACGTCATTAGGGGTGACGCTACTTCGCGGTTTTTCACTTTTCGCGGTCGGTTCTGGAACCCATTAACCGCGATAAGTGAGGGATCACTGTATACTGCATGGGAGATGAAGCGGATGTTGTCCTGAGAGGCTTAAAGTTAACCGAAACAGAGCAGCTCGAATATAGCAAAGTGAGAGACGGCTTCCACAGCTTTTTCATTGTAAAGAAAAATGTTGTTTATGAACGTGCACGTTTCAATATGCGCAAACAAGAGCCAAATGAAACCGTAGACGCATTTGTAACGGCCCTGCATGCATTAGCGGAGCACTGCAACTACGGTCAGCTTCATGATGAGCTCATAAGAGACAGAATAGTAGTGGGCTTGGCCGACACAAGGCTGTCAGAGCGCATGCAAATGGAAAAAGACTTGGACTTGGAGAAAGCCGTAAATATGGCAAGGCAATCAGAAGAGATCAAAAAGCAACAAACAACTTTGAGGAATGAAGGAAACGTGATGCAGATGAACGTGAACTCTGTGGATAGAGTTACTAAAGCCAAATACGACAAGACAAAGTTTAAGTTCAAAAGTGAAACAGTGAACGCACGCCAGCTGTCTAAAAGTAAAAGCAAAAGTACACCAAACGCATGGTGCTATAAATGTGGTGGCTCTCCTCACCCTAAATACGAGTGCCCTGCAAATGATGCCAAATGTCATGCATGTGGAAAGAAAGGCCACTATCAACGGGTCTGCAGGCAAAGTAAGAATGTCCAAAGTATTGAGGAGGAAGAGGAGCGAAGTTCTTTTCTCGGCTCAGTCACAACAGGCCACCAGGTATGGACAGCTGATATTCTGGTGAGGGACACTAAAATGTCTTTCAAACTCGACACTGGAGCCGATGTCACTGCAATAGCGGAGTCAGACTTGGAACAAATATTTCCAAGAGCAAAAATGCCTGTTCTCCAGCAGCCGGAGAAACCATTGTTGGGTCCTGGAAGGAAACCACTGGAGGTCGCAGGTTTCACAAAGCTTCAGCTCAACTACGGGACAAAACAGACAACAGAAAAGGTCTACATTGTCAGAAATCTCAGCATGCCACTGTTAGGCCTTCCTGCCGTGATAGCTCTAGGTCTTCTTGTGCGAGTTGATGTTATTTCAATGGACACTCTGAAAACATCCTACCCTAAACTGTGCAGTGGTCTGGGTGAAGTGCAGCAGCCCTACCACATAAAACTCAAATCAAATGCTGTGCCAAACTCATTGAAAACCCCAAGGAGGATTCCAATACCTCTAATGGGTAAAGTCAAGGAGGAACTCCAAAGGATGGAACAGCTTGGAGTCATCACCCGAGTGGAGGAACCTACAGACTGGTGCGCCGGCATGGTCGTTGTTCCGAAGAAAAACAGTCCGAGGCTGAGACTGTGCGTGGATTTTACCGGACTAAATGAGTATGGGTGCAGAGAAAAGTTTGTGCTGCCTTCTGTCGAACAAAGTCTTGGGATGCTAGCAGGAGCCAAAGTGTTCAGCAAGCTGGACGCCAACATGGGCTTCTGGCAAATCCCCTTGTCGGAGGAATCTGCCAAACTGACCACATTCATAACACCCTTCGGGTGGTTCCACTTTTACCGCCTCCCCTTTGGCATCAGCTCTGCGCCCGAGCACTTTCAGCGCAAAATGTCGGAGGTTATCGAAGGAGTTGAAGGAGTGGTCTGTCACGTTGATGATGTGCTGGTATGGGGACATGACCAAGAGGAGCACGACACCCGGCTCCATACCACCCTGCAAAGACTGGAAAAAGCAGGTATAACTCTGAATGTGGAAAAATGTGATCTGTCACAGACCAAAGTGACTTTCCTTGGCCACATCATTATGGACACTGGCATAAGTCCTGACCCAAAGAAAACAGAGTCCATCACAGAGATGAATGAGCCATCAAACGTGACAGAGCTAAGAAGTTTTCTGGGCATGGTCAATCAGGTGAGAAAGTTTATCCCCCATTTAGCAGAGAAAGACAAAGCTCTGAGAGATCTTTTGTCCAAGAAGAACAGCTGGTATTGGGGTGTAGACCAAGCTAAAGCATTCAAAACACTCAAAGATGCTCTAACTTCACCCCCAGTGCTTGCTATGTATGACCCAAACAGAGACACTAAAGTATCGGCTGATGCTTCTTCTTATGGTCTAGGTGGTGTTCTCCTGCAGCAGTGGGAAGAAGGATGGAGACCAGTCGCCTACGCTTCAAGGTCGCTGTCTCCAACAGAACAACGCTATGCACAAGTGGAAAAAGAAGCCTTAGCATCCACATGGGCATGCGAGCGATTCCGTGATTTTCTAATAGGCAAACACTTCTGTCTGGAAACTGATCATAAACCTCTTGTGTCACTCTTAGGAGCTCAAGCCTTGGATCTACTGCCACTGAGGATCCAGCGCTTCAGGATGAGACTCATGCGTTACTCGTACAATGTACAGTATGCCCCAGGTAAATCGCTCTGGACAGCAGACACTTTGTCTTGCTCACCATTGAAAACAAAACTGACAAAATCAGACGAGGAACTCATGGAGAGCACAGACATATATGTGGACAGCATCATTGAAAATATGCCTGTCAGTTCATCATATATGCAAACACTCAAGGAACAACTGAAAATGGACAGTGTGTGTGCTCGTGTAATGGTCATGTGCAGTCAAGGTTGGCCTGAACATGCAAAACGAGAACCTCTGTTGAGAAACTACTGGCCCGACCGAGCCACACTTAACGTGAAAGACGGCTTGCTGTTGAAGGATTCAAGACTTGTTATCCCTTCAGCAATGCGAAACGATGTCTTAACAAAACTACACGACAGACACCAAGGAGTTGTAAAATGTAAAGCCAGAGCTTGCCAGTCAGTATGGTGGCCTAGTCTCAGCCAACAGATAAGTGAAATGGTGTTAAAGTGCAGAACATGCATACAAGAGAGACACAACCACGGTGAGCCATTAATGCCAACCGAATGCCCTGACCGCCCATGGCAAAGAGTGGGTACAGATCTGTTCGAGCTGGGAGGGAAAGCTTACCTTCTTGCTGTGGACTATCTTTCCAGGTTCGTTGAGATTGCCCTGCTGAACAAAACGAAATCCAACGACGTCATTACTCACCTGAAGTCTTTCTTTGCCCGTCATGGCAGCCCTGAGGTCCTGATGTCTGATAATGGGCCCCAGTTCTCTGGTCGGACTTTCACAGACTTTGCGGCTGCCTATGGCTTTAAACACATCACAAGCAGCCCAAGGTTCCCGCAAAGTAACGGAGAGGCGGAACGTGCTGTACAGAATGTGAAAAACTTACTGAAAAAGGCTGCTGATCCATATTTAGCTCTTCTTGCCTATAGAGCTACTCCTCTCCAAAATGGTTACAGCCCTGCTGAACTCCTCATGGGCCGCCGCCTGAGGACGACACTACTGACTCTACCCTCTCAGTTGGATCCGACACTGCCGGACAGCGTCACTCTTGCTCATAAGGAAAGGGAGAAGAGGATGTTGGACATTTCAAACTACAACAGACGTCACCGAGCAAAACCCTTGTGTAACTTGTCACCAGGAGAACAAGTGTGGGTGACAGATGCTAAAACACCAGGCACTGTTATCCAAAGTCACTCAACACCGAGATCTTATACAGTGGACTTACCACAGGGGACAGTGAGACGCAATCGCATGCATTTGATTCCTCTACACTCACCTTTGCAACAGTGTACCAAACAGCAGAGTGGGTCAGATGAACCTTCAGAGCAGGTGAAACAAACGCCTATTGTACCTCCTGTTACTCCTATAAAGTCTGATGTTGTGAGAACTAGATCGGGAAGAACTATTGTCAAACCTAAAAAGTTAGATCTCTAAAGAATGGTAAAATGTACGAACACAGAATGTTCTTAGCTGTGCTATTGTTAATGTTTGGAAAATAATAAGCGAAGGTTTAAAAGTACATGCTAAGTTCAGAGAAAATGTACACTTGAATACTAGTTACATGTATGCATACACTCAAAAAAAAAGGAAAAAAAGGGAGATGTGGTGTAAACAAACGACACAGTATTATCTTGTCTGTAACTAGTGATCTTTGGTCACGCACCTGACGTCGTGACGTAATTTATATGCGCTGTCTCTTTTTCTCATGCAAGCTGCCAAGTAAAGTTCATGTTCAACAGCACGCAGTTGTCCCACGTTATTTCGTTCAACTAAAGAACACAACAGTGGTGGCAGTATCATGCTGTGGGGATGTTTTTTAGCGGCAGGAACTGGGAGACTAGTCAGAATAGAGGGAAATATGCATGCAGCAATGTACAGAGACATCCTGGATGAAAACCTGCTCCAGAGTGCTCTTGACCTCAGACTGGGGCAATGGTTCATCTTTCAGCAGGACGACTCTAACCACACAGGCAAGATATCGAAGGAGTGGCTTCAGGACAACTCTTTGAATGTCCTTGAGTGGCCCAGCCAGAACCCAGACTTGAATCCAACTGAACATTTTTGGAGAGATCTGAAAATGGCTGTGCACCGACACTTCCCATCCAGCCTTGAGAAGTGCTGCAAAGAGGAATGGGCAAAACTGCCCAAAGATAGCTTTGTCAAGCTTGTGGCATTATATTCAAAAAAATTTGAGGCTGTAATTGCTGCCAAAGGGGCATCAACAAAGTATTGCGCAAAGGCTGTGAATACTTATGTGCATGTGATTTCTTAGTTTTTTATCCATCCATCTTCTTCCGCTTAATCCTTTTTGGGTTGCCGGGGGTGGGGGGTGGGGGCTGGAGCCTATCCCAGCATCTTTGGGCGAGAGGCAGGGTACACCCTGGACAGATCGTCAGACCATCGCAGGGCCAACACAGAGAGACAGACAACCATTCACTCTCACATTCATACCTAAGGACAATTTAGAATCCTCAGTTTGATGCCAATTAAACCAACTTGCATGTTTTTGGGATGTGGGAGGAAACTGGAGAAATCCTGGAGTAAACCCATGCAGCCACGGGGAGAACATGCAAACTCCACACAGATCACTGTTGGTTGGAGGCTGGGATCGAACCCAGGATCCCCCGACCAAGGGTGAGTTGCTGTGCTGCCGAAGTACTAACCTTAATAAATTTGCAAAAATCTCAAAAAAACCCCAAAAACTTTCACATTGTCATTATGGGGTATTATGTGTAGAATTTTGAGGGAAAAATGAATTTAATCCTTTTTGGAATAAGGCTGTAACATAACAAAATATGTAAAAAGTGAAGTGCTGGGAATACTTTCCGGATGCACCGTATATAACTGCATTCCTACAATTTACATCCTCAATCCATTCTAAGGCCGTATACACAGCATATAATTCCACACAGTAAACTTAATCTGACATTCTTTTAGAGAAACCAACCCCTTGCCTAGGCACAACAATTGCAACCCCTGTTGCCTCTGTCTGCGGATCCTTTGAACCTTCAGTAAAAATGTGTGTGCTATCCCTGTATTTTAGATCTATATACCAATGGTAGACACTAATCAAATCAACTGTTTTTTTCCCTTTGCTTTATCTTCAGTAGCTCCAGATCTATATTGGGATTTTCCAGCATCCAGAGAGGCACATCAGGCCACACCACAGTTTCCCTAAATTCTCTGCCATACACTCCCATCTCTTGTGCCAAGTGATTTCCTACCCACCCAAGACTGTTTCTGCAATCTTCCCCTCTCCCAACATGTCTGTAGCACCTTTTTTGTAGGATGACTATCTTCATGTCCCCTCAGATTGATCCAGTAATTAACCAAAAGCTGTTTCTTGTCGTGAACCTGGGTTTGGTGGTTCCAAACCCAGTTCTAACCCATGGTTAGTTTTGCCCTATTTTCCATCAGGTGAGTCAGGGAGCCCTTTGGGTCCTTCGCTCCCTGACAGCTTGGGCATGCCCCCTCCTTCTGTCAGTGCCATCAGCTGTGTCTCATTACTGGGTGCTTTTCTCACACACACACACACTCCATTTATTCCCATTCACATGCTCAGACACTCACTCATGCACACCTGGGATTTATTATGCTCAGCCCATGCTTCATCACACCGGTGATCTCTTCTCTCGTTAGTATTATTATTACTTAAACGCTGTTAGTTGGAAGAGACCGTCGGAGCATTGAGATTCATACACAGCAGCGTGTCCCTCTGTGTATGCTTGTACTCACTTCCTACGGATGATCTACAGCCTGTTTTTCCCTCATCCGCCGGACTGCATAGACAGCCCCGGATCGCTCCTGCACCTTAAGTTAATGTCAGCCTTTCACTCCGTGCCGACAGCAGCCTTGCAGCACTAAGCTTTCCCTCTCCCAGGCAGTTGAGCATCCAGAAGGCGTCCCTGTTTGTCTGGTGGCCTCAACTGTCATTACTGCATCTTGTCGACTCACTGTTCTGCATGATCATTTGCTGGACTTGTTATTTTTGGGGTTTATGTTTAACAAAGTGCACATTCTACTCCCACAATTGGGTTTTTCATTCCTTCACTCGTGCACCACGTAATGGCGCACGGGGAATCATCAGTTTCCTATGTAGCCACAGTGGCATTTCATCTGCTTCTACTTCCAGTGCACATACTGGAGAGGTTCTGACTGCTCCTAAACATATCCTTAACACTCGGGCTTGAATAACATCAAGCTCTGCCAGTAAAGATTTTGCTGCTGACCCATATACAGCGCTGCCACAATCCATCCTTGACCTTATCAATGTAACATAGTATATACAGTATATTTCAAAGACTCTGCGCTAGCCCCCCACTCTAATCCTGCCATTACATGTACTGTATTATGATTTTACACTTGACAAGTTCTGTTATATGATTTCTCCATGTTAGTCGCTGATCAAAGTACACTCCCAAGAAATGAAAATTTTCCATTCTCACTATATCATTACCATACAATTTCAGTTTGCACTCCCCTATTCTCTTCCTTGTAAAAAATACAGCTTCTGTCTTTTCAACTGAGAATTTAAACCCCCATTTCCTTCCCCACTTTTCAACAATTTTGATTCGTGGTTGCAATTTCCTTGGAACATGCTCCAAGTTTCTTCCTCGCTTCCATACTGCCTTGTTGTCTGCGAATAACTATCTTCTCATATCCAATAGAATGTTATTAAATATATAATTTATCATTATCGAGAACAGAGTAGGACTTAAAACACTTCCCTGGGGTGTCCCATTCTCCACCACATACTGTCTCGATATATCTGCTCCTATCTTTACTTGTATGATTCTATCTTTTAAAAATTCCATGATCCAATTAAAAACTTAACCTCCAACCCCCCCCCCCCCCCCATCTTATGCAGCTTTATCATCAGTCCCTCCCTCCACAACATATCATATGCTTTTTCAACATTAAAGAAGACTGCCCCTACCATTTCCTTGTTTATTTGAGCTTTCCTTACTTCATCCTCTAAGCACAACACAGGATCCATGGTGCCCCTCTCTCTCCGGAAACCACTTTGCCAGGATTATGTCTCCTTGTGTTATGTCACTTAATAAACAGCCACTAAAGATGGACTATGTAGAAATTACAAGTGATTACTGGCAACACCAGGTGGCAGTAATGAACCCTTATCCTCTAGGCTGAAGCAAATTTGACAAAGTTTTGTTTTTTAACTGATGATGCATGGTGACTGTTACATCCGAAAACAGTAGCAATATGGCAGCCGGGGATTGACTGGGGAATAGAGGGTAGTTGGCAGTCTACCCTTTAGGGGGTGACGTCAGCCTGGCTATAAAGGTCATGGCCAGAAGGGGCACGTCCTCTTTCACCGTTGACACCTGGACATGGAGCGCCGTAGCCTACTGTGTGGTTTAGGAGTGTGGTATTAATAAACGTGATAAACTGCCTTCCGCCCTCCTCATTTCACTGATAATTATGGACACAACATTTGGCGACGAGAATAACACTGTTACGGAGCGTGCTGCAATTAGTTTTTGGCTGTTTCTGGAGGCCCCGGGCGAGCCTCCCGTGCCTTGGCCTAGGTGGTTCATCGCATTCAGCAACTACCTGGTGGCCCTCAACCTTGGTGAGTTGGGGAAAGTGCAGCTATCTTAGTCCATAATTTGGGTTTGGGAGAACAGAGGATCCTGGAGACTTTGGAGGATGCAGAGACTTTTGAAGAGATTGTGGAACTAATGGCGCAATATTTTTGCGCGCCGGATAGCGTCATCGTCCGGCATATCCAGTTTCGACAGCACCACCAGCAGACAGCAGAGTCAGTGAGGAAGTTTGTGGAGGACCTTTGTCAGCTGGCGGTGGAATGTAAATTCGGTGCTCTGCTGGATGAGATGATTCGGGACCAGCTGGCGGAACATGTACGCTGTCCGGTTACCTGAGCACGTCTTCTGACCTACCCCGGTGAATTGGATCTGAATACTGCCATTGTGATTGCCCAACAGTTAGAAGTGACTGAAGACGTGACGAGGGAACAGGTTAATGATTTCCCCATTCCACGTATCGAGTTTCGGTTAAAGGCGCTGACAGCGGGCCCTGATGAGAAGACTGAAGATGACGTTGAGGAGGAAGAGGAGTACACCTCCGTCATCAGAATAAGGTCTGCCCCGGGAACGCCAAAATGTTACGGCTGCAGGTCCACTAAACATAAATATAGATCCAGAGAGTGTCTGGCAAGTGGGAAGCACTGTGGGTAGTGTGGCCTGCTGCACCACTTTGCGTGGTCCTGTGCACAGTTTGAAAAAGGGAAACATCAGAAGAGAGGAGACTCTCCCATGAAAGCTCCCACTGTAGTCCATGCGGTGGCACCAGAGACAGGCAGCTGGATTTACTGCACAATATCGTTGGATGGAGTCGACGTATCGATGCTGGTGGATACGGGAGCGGTGGCCTCAGTGTTGAACCTGGTTACAGTGAAGAGTTTGTTTCCTCGGCACCGCATCTATAGAACTGATGCCCCGTTTTACGGCTATGGCAGGAAGAAGATCGCCGTGGTGGGGTATGTAGAACTAACAGCCAAATATAAGTCGAGAGCAATATCGGAGATCCAGCTGGTGGTGGCCACTACAGGCTCCAATGTAATGGACTGCAATATGTTCTATGGCTTGGGGTTTTCCATCGCCAGTGATACTGGAGAGGAGTGGTCCGGTTGCGGGCTGTGGAACCGACCACCTCTGGACGAAGACAGCGACGATGTAGTGTGGGATCCTGACTGGACCTGGACGGGGGAAGACAGCAGGGAAGTATGTCACGGGGCACCTCCCTGGGACGGACCGGATGCCAGAGCCCAAGTTGCCCTGGCTGTGGGAGCTGGGTGGCAGGACTGGACCCTCGGGTTGGTAGGCAGTACTGCCCAACACTGTATATTATTTCATGTGCCCAGTGTGGAGTGGGTGTGTTGGGGTGGGGGCTGCCAGTCAGGTATGTTGTGTGAAGATCTTGAATACTGTTAAGTTTTATTGTGTATTATCTGTTGTGGGGTTGATTTGGTTTTAGAAACACGGCTCATTTTACTTTAAAGACTATTAGGTCTAGGCAGCAGAATAATCCACCCAGCTGTGTAGAGGCCGCTGGCAGTCTATCCAACCCCCCAGCCTTGGTTGTATGAATAAATAGGTTATTTACTTATTTATGTACATACTGTTTTCTTCTGTTAGAGTGTGAGTCGGGACACAAATTTGGGAGGGCTGATTATCTGCTTGCAATTTTTGAAGGGGGGGGGGGGGGAATGTTACATCCGAAAACAGTAGCAATGTGGTGGCCGGGGATTGACTGGGGAACAGAGGGTGGATGACGGTCGACCCTTTAGGGGGTGATGTCAGCCTGGCTATAAAGGTCACGGCCAGAAGGGGCACGTCCTCTTTTGATGTTGACACCTGGACACGGAGTGCCGTAGCCTACTGTGTAGTTTAGGAGTGTGGTATTAATAAACGTGATAAACTGCCTTCCGCCCCCCTCACTTCACTGATAAATATGGACACAACAGTGACTTCATCAGGTTTGTCTACTCCAAGTGAACTGTTACTTAAGTGGTAGCATTACACATTCTGTCCTACTTTAAATTAATATAATTGTTACAACACAGGATTTTTGACTCCGAGCTGAAAACTTGCTTATACTCATCCTGTTGGTGTTCATGGTATTTATCATTTTATCAGCCTGGCAAACATTATAAATTCATTCATAGATCTGCACTACCAAAAATTATCGTATTTTGCCCCTGGACCAGTCTGCCCCGCCCCCCCAGCGGAGCCAATGGCAGCCCCCATGCTCCAGGCACCAGAAGGACAATGCCCCCCTCCCCTCCCGGGCCAGAAGCCAGCCCACGCCCACGGCATGCGCAGCTCACAGTAACGGCCCCTCCGACTGCCACCAAACACTCGCACACACCCATACCTGGCGCCACGGACACTGGAGGCAGTGTGGGCAAAGCGCCCCGCCCCGGGACCCAATAGCAGGATAGCCAGGGAGAGCGGAAACTGAAGCACTATCCCCCCGGCCACCAGACGGCCCGCACCACCCCCCACTGCCCAACGAGGTCTTCCCCTCACATACACACCCTCCACAACTGTGCATCCACCCGCAGGTACTTGCCCCCCACACACACACATACCACATATACATCCAAACCCACACACACCCACACTCATGCACACCTGCACACACATTTGTGTACTCACACACACCCAAGCGCATGCATGCATGCACCCACACACCCATGCATGCAGACCCTGGAGGATGGGGGGCGCCACCGGTGCGTACCAGACCCTGGCCCAGAAGGGGAGACGGCCCCCAGCACCAGGGGCCCAAGGCCAGACCCAGCTCCACCCGGGAGACAAGACAAGACAAAAGAGATGCTTCTTTACAGTCTAACTATATTTTTAGGTACTTCTGGAATATTTGAAATGAGAAAATACTGCATATTCTACCTTTACACACAAGAAAAATTGATTTTTATCTTCTTAAAGGCTGGCTGCCCCTGCCCTCTGGAGACCCATAGTGCTTAGATTAAAATTTCAATCCTTTCTGTGGGGGCTGTTTTATTTCACCTGGATCTTTCAGGTGACTTAAAACAGCCCCCTAGGCCAAGTGCCTATTACAGGTGAATTCTGCAGTTCATTAACAGTCAAAAAAAGCAGATCTATCACTATATTGCATTCAATTTTATTATTTCACTTCTGGCTTTAAAAAATGTACAGTAGTCATAACAGTAGAGCAAAGAGGGATTCAACAAGCTTTTACGTTCTATTCCAAATAATCGTCTCCTCTCTTGGACTAAGCGCCACAATCAGAGGGACAGTGTAAAAAAAAAACCTATGATTTGTGCACAAAGTAGGCAGCAAAATTCCCCACCCATGTTTCATTTGCATGAAACAGCGTAGCACCTTTTTCACAGTTCTATCATCAACAGTCATTTAGAAACAGAAGAGTCCTGGCAAAGGATTCAGAGGGTTTCTTCGGGGAGAGTCAGGACAGGAACTGGGACATGAAAGTCACAGCCTGGTGAAGGTCTTCTATCAGCTCTTCTGGCAGTGACAGTACCAGCGATGTTAGGCTCTGAGTTATTTCTAATATCCTACACAGAAAACAAAGTTTGTTATTGTATTGTTGCTAAATTAATCACCGTCATCCCCCAGCCGATGTCTGGATTTTAACCCACCAGTTGATATAATGAGCAGCCAGCTGAGGCTCATGCCTGGAGCCTTCCTCCACCACCAGAGACTGTTTCATCTGTTTGAAGTTGGCCTCAATGTCTTTCTTTATTCCAGAAAAGACCTGAATTCCCCTGAAAGAGCTGATGACTTGCTGTAAAAAAGAAAAAAACCATAAAAGGCATGCAAGATTTAGTGTAATTAAAACACTCAAAATATGAGAACATTTTTTAAAAATAGGTAAACCTGAAGAGAAGGAAGTTCTGGTTCATTTCTCTTACATATATAACTGAGAGCTGATGGGCAATGTACTTATGACTGCCGAGATGTCTGATATCCTCTTCAAGCTGCTGACTCAGCACCAGGAGCTGGTTCAGTTTGGCAATGTGGAACAAGTATTCTGCAGAGGAAGCATGAGATTACCTATTAAAGGGGTCAGTGACTGAAAAATTGTGTTTTTGCAGATTTTAACCTTCTCCAGTGGGCTCACCACCTGCAGGAGGGATCATAGGGGTCCAGTGCTTTGTGGATTAGGTGGCAGTTGAAGGCAGAGACCTTGGAAGTCCAACACACAGGTTACTAAACTGACTTTTGGAATGTGGAAAATCCCCTCTCTGGCGGGGAAGGAACTTGAGCTTGTGCATGAGGTTGAGAGATACCACCTAGATATAGTTGGGCTCACCTCAACTTCCAGTTTGGGTTCTGCAACCAGTCTCCTGTATGTGTGTGTATGGGGGGGGGGGGGGCTTTTAACGTACTGCATTGCTACATGGTACTCCAGCTGCAGTATGTCAGACAAAAAAGCCCTGCAGAGGATAGTCAAGGGGGCGGAGAGGGTAATTGGAGTCTCCCTCCCCTCTGTCCAAGAACTTTTTCAGAACCGTTGTAGGAGCAGGGCACTGAACATTGTCAAGGACCGTTCTCACCCTCTGCATAAACACTTTGAACTTCTTCCATCTGGTAAACGATTCCGGAGCATCAGAGGCAGAACCACCAGACTGATCAACAGCTTCCTCCCACAAGCTGTCAGGATGCTGAACAGCTGACCTGGAATCTCACATACACACTACTGCACCTATGGACATTTTGTATATTATAGTTAGTTATTCTTTTTCCCCAAGTATGTCTCAGGGATGTGTGAATGGATGGGGGGGTGGGAGCTATGTGGGAGTGTGTCTTAATCATGCTGCTTCTTATATGGATGCCGAGAGAAACGCAATTTCATCTTGCCTGCACTACAGTTGTATGTACAGCAATATGACAATAAAGTTTGATTTGATTTGATTTTGATTTTCTGGAGTTGTCCCAGGTGAGAGGCGGTGAGCAGGGGTGGGTATTCTCATATTGTACCCGTCTGGTCTCCTCTATGTTTGGGTTCTTCTCAGTGGATGAAAGGATTGTTTCCTTGCACCTTTGTGTTGGGAAACGGGTCTTGATCATCATTTGTGCCTATGCACCAAATGATGTTTCAGAGTACTCACCCTTTTTGGAGTCTCTGACTGATGTGCTGAAAGGTGTTTCTCTTGGAGACTCCATTGTCTTACTGGGGGATGTCAATGTGCATGTGAGGAATGAAACCTGGATGAGTATGATTGGGAGGAACAGCCTGCCCAATCGGAATCCGAGTGGTGTTCAGTTATTGGACTTCTGTGCTAGCCACAGTTTGTCCATAACAAACACTATGTTCAAGTATAAGGGTGTCCATATGTATGTGCATCTGGCATCAGGACACTCTGGGTTGCAGGTCGATGATCAATTTTGTTACCATGTCATCAGACCTGCCACCATATGTGATGGACACTCGGGTGAAGAGAGGTGCAGAGCTGTCCACTGATCACCACCTGGTGGTGAGTTGGATCCGATAGCTTGGGTGGATGTCATTCAGACCCAGCAGACCCAAACGCATAGTGAGGGTGTGCTAGGAACATCTGCCTGAGGTCCGTCTCTAACATCCCAAACGAGACTGGAGACATGGAATCTGAATGGGCCATGTTCTCTACCTCCATTGCTGAAGCAGCTGCTCAGAGCTGTTGTCACAAGGTCGTTGGTACTTCTTGTGGTGGCAACCCCTGAACCAAATGGTGGATGCCAGAGGTGATGGGGCCATCAAGCTAAAGAAGGAGTCCTATCGAACTTGGTTGGCTTATGGGACTCTTGAACCAAGTGGAGTGCAGCTCAAGCAGTTGCTGAGGCTAAAACTCGGGTGTGGGAGGAGTTCAATGAGGCCATGGAGCAAGACTTTCAGTTGATCTCAGAGATTCTGGCAAACTATCCTGTGACTCAGAAAGGGGAAGCAGCTCCCCGTTCACACTGTGTATTTTGTGGATGGGGCACTGCTGACTTTGGCTGAGGATATTGCTGAACAGTGGAAGGAATACTTTGAGGGTCTCCTCAATCCCACTGACACACCTTCCATAGTGGAAGCAGAGCCTGAGAACAAGGGGGATGACTCGTCCATCACAGGGGCTGAGGCCGCTGAAGTGGTTAAAAAACTCTTCAATGGCAGGGCTCTGAGGGTGGATGAGATTCATCGAGTACCTGAAGGCTCCGTATGCTGTGGGGCTGTCTTGGTTAACACGCATCTGCAACATTGCGTGGAAGTTGGGGACAGTACCTTTGGCACGGCAAACTGGGGTGGTGGTTCCTATCTTCAAAAAGGGGGACCTCCCAGTTGAGGTGTTTTGGGCATGTCCCACTGGGAGGAGACCCAAGGGCAAACCCAGGACATGCTGGAGAGACTGTCTCCCAGCTGGCATGGGAATGCCGATTTTGTCCTGAAACAGACAATAGTACACTACAGCTGCAGCTAAATATTCAGAAAACCTCTGGGATTTAACCATTTTAAAGTATTTCAGTTCTGTTATTTTTTTATAATGCATATTTCTTTGTCACCCTGATAGTGAAGGTGGAACAGATGAAAATAAGAACAAAAGAAACAATCAGCATCGGTTATCAGCAATCTGCCACCTTATTGTTTCATACATATTATCAGCCCAATGCTCTACCTCTAAGGTGGTGGCTTAGAGGTAGAGCATCTATCCCACAACTGGGAGGTTGGGGTTCAAGTCCCAGCCGGGTCATGCCAAAAAACCATATAAAAATGGAACTTCCTGCCATCCAGCTTGGTGCTCAGCAAAAAAATGGAACAGAGGAGGGAAATGTGGGCGGCAGTGGCTCAGGAGGTAGAGCGGGTCTTCTAATAACCAGAAGGTTGGCGGTTCAAATCCTACTCTAACCAGACATCCTGCCATTGTGTCCCTGGGCAAGACACTTTACCCACCTTGTGTCCAGTGTCCACGACACTGGGTATGAATGTGTATAAATGTTTGGTAGTAGTTTCAGAGGCCGTTGGCGCGGATTGATAGCCACATTTCCATCAGTCTGCCCCAGGGCAGCTGTGGCTATAGAAGTAGCTTAACACTATAATGTCTGTGGAGGGAATGAATAACACTGGTCAACACCAAATTTATTGTCTAAGTTTTTTTTTAGCTGATTTAGGACAATTTTGATATGCTGAATCCAAAAATCACACTGGTTTTGCTCAATCAGGTCAACTTTTTGAATTATGGCCACATGTTGTTTAATACGTTTTTGTTTACATGTACGGGTATTTTTGCTTTATATGATCCAAAATTCTTTTTTATGTCTTGAAATTCTTAGAATTTTGAACAATGATGACGTAGCATTCAATTTACATGTACTTGCCTTTATATAAAGGTAAGTAAATGCACAGTACTAAGTAAGTACAGGTTTTTACTTAGCACCTGATTGAGAGAAACGGATGTCATTTTCGGATTCAGCGGTGCAAAATTGTCTTAAATCAGCTGAAAAAACACAGACAACTTACAAAAAAATTATTTTTGTAACCCTGTGTAATGTATCCATTGTAAAGCGTCTCTGAGTGTTTATGAAAAGTACTATATACGGTGGTGTGAAAAAGTGTTTGCCCCTTCCTGAGTTCTCATTTTTTTGTATGCTTGTCACACTTAAATGTTTCCGATCATCAAACAAATTTAAATATTAGACGAAGATAACACAAGTAAACACAAAATGCAGTTTTTAAATGAAGGTGTTATTAAGGGTAAAAAAAAAAATCCAAACCTACATGGGCTTGTGTGAAAAAGTGATTGCCCCTAAAACCTAATAACTGGTTGGGCCATCCTTAGCAGCAACAACTGCAATCAGGTGTTTGTGATAACTGGCAATGAGTCTTTTACAGCACTGTGGAGGAATTTTGGCCCACTCATTTTTGCAGAATTGTTGTAGTCAGTCACACTGGAGGGTTTTCAAGCATGAACTGCCTTTTTAAGGTCATGCCACAGCATCTCAGTTGGATTCAGGTCAGGACTTTGACTAGGCTACTCCAAAGTTTTCATTTTGTTTTTCTTAAGCCATTCAGAGGTGGACTTGCTGGTGTGTTTTGGACCATTGTCCTGCTGCAGAGCCCAAGTGCGCTTCAGCTTGAAGTCACAAACAGATGGCCGGACATTCTCCTTCGGGATTTTTTGGTAGACATCAGAATTCATGGTTCCATTTACCACAGCAAGTCACCCGGGTCCTGAAGCAGCAAAACAGCCCCAGACCATCACACTACCACCACCATATTTTACTGTTGGTATGATGTTCCTTTTCTGAAATGCTGTGTTACTTTTATGCCAGATGTAATGGGACACACACCTTCCAAAAAGTTCAACTTTTGTCTTGTCAATCCACAGAGTATTTTCTTCAGATTCTTGGGGATCATCAAGATATTTTCTGGCAAAACTGAGATAAGCCTTTATGTTCTTTTTACTCTGTGGTTTTCATCTTGGCACTCTGCCATGCAGGCCATTTTTACCCAGTCTCTTTCTTATGGTGGAGTCATGAACACTGACCTTAACTGAGGCAAGTGAGGCTTGCAGTTCTTTGGATGTTGTTGTGGGGTCTTTTGTGACCTCTTGGATGAGTCGTCGATGCACTCTTGGGGTAATTTGGTTGGCCGGCCACTCCTGGGAAGGTTCACCACTGTTCCATGTTTTCGCCATTTGTGGATAATGGCTCTCACTGTGGTTCGCTGGTGTCCCAAAACTTTAGAAATGGCTTTATAACCTTTTCCAAACTGATAGATCTCAATTACTTTGTTTCTCATTTGTTCCTGAATTTCTCTGGATTGCAGCATGTTGTCTAACTTTTGAGAATCTTTTGATCTACTTCACTTTGTCACACAGGTCCTATTTAAGTGATTTCTTGACTGAGAACAGGTGTGGCAGTAATAAGGCCTGGGTGTGGCTAGAGAAATTGAACTCAGCTTTCCAAAGATGTGATAAACTATGGTTAATTTATGTTTTAATGGGGGGCAATCACTTTTTCACACAGGGTGATGTAGATTTTGATTTTATTTTTTTTTTACCCTTAATAATAAACACCTTCATTTAAAAATTGCATTTTGTGTTTACTTGTGTTATCTTTGTCTAATATTTAAATTTGTTTTATGATCTGAAACATTTAAGTGTGACAAACATGCAAAAAATGAGAAATCAGGAAGGGGGCAAACACTTTGTCACACCACTGTAAATATGATGCATTATTATTATTATTATTATTATTATTTTACCTGTACATCTTTCAGTGACAACTGGCCAATATATAAACTGCCAAACAGCCCCATTTTCTCCATTCCTACACATCACAGTCTATGCTGCTCTGTCAAGTAATCCAAGTTCAGAAATAAATGCAAAGAAAGTTCACACTATTCAACAGTTTTAGCTTGGTGTAATAAAGTACAGCTGTTGAGCCAATATGAATGTAAAATTCAATTATATACTTAGTTCCTTTATTTCAACATTGGAACATAAAACCAGACCATCAATAAGTCTCTCATTCCAGGCTAATGAACACACCCTGAAGTCACCAAGAGCCTGAGATTCTCTTTCACTTTCTTTTTGGTGCATTATGACAAGTTAATTTTTCCAGTTTGGGGTTTTCCTCTCACCATCCATTAGTGGCCTCTCCAGCATGTCAACAGGACTCCCTTGAATGAGGAACACCTCTACACGAGGAAACATTGCTGACAGTCCCACCATGTCCAAGTAGTCCTGGGGAAAAAGCATTCATACACCATTTAGTCTTTTAGGGAGGGAGGTGATGACAGGCACTCAGGTATTCCAATTTCACTGCACACCAACAAAGTAATGATTCTGTTTTATTTGAGCAACACTGTCTGTTCTAATACCTCCAGCTGTGGCATAGGCTTTGGTAGATGTTCAAGGCACTGCAGCATCTGGTCAAGGATCTCTGATCCTTTAAGAAAATGAAAATACAACATCAGAAGTAATTTAAGAAACACTGAACTCTTGCAGACTTTTAGACCGTCAGACATACCCTGAGTCTGGAAAGTGTCTGACTCCTCAGGGCTACAGCCTTGTCCCAGCTGCTCCTGGAACTGTAACATAGAAAATGGGATAAAATATCACAAAGTGGAAGAGAAATGGAGAGACAGTCTGCACAATGGAACATGAAATGAGTTACGATGTCTCAGAAGATTCAACATAGGATAATGTTTCATGATGGTTAAAAGTAGCTCAGAGGGGCAATTTAAAGTGGAAAAATGTCAAGTGGAGTGAAAGTCATGTAGATTTGTGTGTGGAATGGACAGCTGCTTGCAACTTCTATATAACATATTGTGCATTTTTGCTAAAACAGAGAAAAGTGGCTGTAAAAAAGATGCTAATCTCTTATATATTCTCATATATAATCATAATTAACTAACTGAAACAATTTTCTGTTGCACTGTCATGGAAACAATAAACAAATAAATACACTTTTAATTCAGCCTATACCTTTCTATCAATAAATTTGATTTAATTATCTATTGATCTACAGAAAAAAATATTGCTTTTTTTGTTGTTTGGCTGCATGCACAGGCAGAAGTAAATTTATTATTATTATTATTACTAAAATTTAACTTAGTTTACAAACCCCAATTTCAATGAGGTTGGGACGGTGTGTAAAGTATAAAGAAAACAGAATACAATTTTTAGCAAATCCTTTTCAACCTACACTACCGTTCAAAAGTTTGGGGTCACTTAGAAATTTCCTTATTTTTGAAAGAAAAGCACTGTTTTTTTAAATGAAGATAACTTTAAACTAATCAGAAATACACTCTAATATCTAATATACATTGCTAATGTGGTAAATGACTATTCTAGCTGCAAATGTCTGGTTTTTGGTGCAATATCTACATAGGTGTATAGAGGCCCATTTCCAGCAACTATCACTCCAGTGTTCTAATGGTACAATGTGTTTGCTCATTGCGTCAGAAGGCTAATGGATGATTAGAAAACCCTTGTGCAATCATGTTAGCACAGCTGAAAACAGTTTAGCTGGTTAGAGAAGCTATAAAACTGACCTTCCTTTGAGCAGGTTAGTATCTGGAAAAAATTATTTCAAATACAAATCATTATTTCTAACCTTGTCAATGTCTTGACTATATTTTCTATTCATTTTACAACTCATGGTGGTAAATAAGTATCACTTTTCATGGAAAACACAAAATAATTGTCTGGGTGACCCCAAACTTTTGAACGGTAGTGTATATTCAATAGAATATACTACAAAGATAACATATTGTAACGTTGGGGCCATGTTAAGTGAATTTCCCAGCATGCTTTGCCAGATGAAAACGTTATGTGTGTGTTAAATGTGTTATTTCTGAGTTATACTGCTGTGTCATTATAACTGCATTATGATGACCCAGCAGTGTTTAGCAGGATTAGGGCAAGATGTATCTGTGTGTGTAACCATGATTGAAACAGGGGTCTGTGAGAATGACCTCCCCTCCACTCTGTAGCACAGAGGCAGGTTGGGGGTTGGGGTGTGTGAAAAATAAATCAGGTTGATCACAGCCATCTGCTCCATTGTCTTTGTGTGAACCCTGCAAACGTCACACTGGTGTCAGAAGTGGGATGGAGCAGATGGATGCCAGGATCAGAATGGAGATCCAGCAGCTGGAGCAGTTCATTGCTCAGCTGATGATGGACGATGGGACCGAGACACCACCCCCGGGAGCCAGGAGCCAGGACGAACAAAGCGGCGGCGGACCTGACAGGGCCAGCGCACCCCGCCTTCTGTCTTTTTCAAGACAGAGCGGGCAGAGCAGAGCAAACCAGCCCCGCATTCCGCACTTTTCAGGACAGGACGGGCTGGCGATCCCACGGCGATCGAGAGTGACGATCGATCAGGAGGCGGCCATCCCATCTGTTAGGCAGCGGGCCAAGATTCCCCGCTTCAACGGCGAGGCCACGTTGGATGACTACCTGACCCAGGTCGAGCTGGCCGCTGCGCTGAACGGCTGGTCACCAGAGGAAACCGCCGTGCAAGTCGCGCTGGCCTTGGAAGGGAGAGCTCTCTGCACGCTTTCTGATCTCCTGCCTGAGGAGCGCTACAGCTGGCCAGCGCTACAAGGGGCGCTCCAGAGACGATTTGGGAGAATGGTGGACGCTGAGCACGCCCAGGAACAGCTGACCCGCCGCCGTAGAAGCAACCAGGAAAGCCTAGGAACCTATGCTGCAGACATACGGCTGCTAACCCGGCGCAGCTACCCGGATTTCGCACCGGAGGCGGTAGAGAAGCTCGCCCTCCGGAGCTTCATCCAAGGTCTCCGCCCGGCCCAGCTCCAGAGCCACGTACGGATCCACGCCGCGAGCGACTGGGAGACTGCAGTGGCAGAAGCAGAGCGGGTGGAGCCGCTGATGAATCACACAGTTGAAGCGCCAACGCACAGACAGAGAACCTTCCAGGCCACGATGGAGAGCGAGGAGGAAGAGGAGGAATTACGGCAGACCACGGCGGCACGTCCCCGGAGAAGAACGCCCCTCGCCGGCGTTAAACTAGAGCGAGGTGGCGTGAACGGGAACAGGCCGCCTCCCGCAGATGTTTCCCCCGAGGAGCCGGCACCACGCGTGGGCCGAATTGGACACTCTCCAGGGATCTATCTACAGTGCAGCTTGGGGAAGACGTCGATCCGGGCCCTGATTGACACCGGCTCTACAATCTCCCTGGTTCGACCCGGTGTGCTGCCGGGCACAAACAAGACGGCCCCATGGGGGTGGGAACCCACCAAGCGCTGCATCACCACGGCTACCGGTGAGCGCGCCAGACTGGGGGGGCGGAGAGTTTTGGTGGTGGGGGTGGCCGGTCAGAACATAAGACACCCGTTCTGGCTGGCTGACATCCAAGACCCCTGTATTATTGGACTAGACCTGCTCACAGCCTGGAACGCCAAGATCGACACCGCGGGACCGTCCCTCCAGCTGGGAAACCGGACCATCACGCTCCACAGCAGAACCCAGGGAAGGAACACGGGGGCCTGCGCGATCGAGGGATCGCCAAGACAAACCGGACCAGGCAGGCCACCGCGAGGACTGGACATGATGACATCACCAGCGCGGACAGAGGGAGCACGAACGCACACAAGGACAGCAAGGGGAGGGGTCAATGTGTCAGCAGAGACGCAGCAGGCGGTGGAGGAATTATTTCAGCGGAGCTGCAGCGGGCTGGACCCGGAACAGGGACGCCAGCTGCGGGAGCTATTGGACTGTTTTATGGGTGTTTTCGCCGCGAAGGATGAGGAATGCGGCCGGACCGGGTTGGTGCAGCACGAGATCGACACCGGTGAGGCCAGGCCGATTCGACTCCACCCACGCCGGCTGCCCTTTTCAAGGCGGGCAGCGGCGGAACAAAAAGTGCGAGAAATGCTGGAGGCAGATGTCATTGAGCCCTCCAGCAGCCCCTGGGCGGCGCCGGTGGTGCTGGTCAAGAAGAAGGACGGGTCGTGGCGGTTCTGTGTGGATTACCGACGCCTGAACGACGCCACCAGGAAAGATTCCTACCCCCTGCCCCGCATCGATGACGCACTGGACCACATCGCCGGCTCCAGCTGGTTCAGCTCGCTGGATCTACGCAGCGGCTATTGGCAGGTAGAGCTGTCACCTGAGGCCCGCCAGAAAACAGCCTTCTCCATCGGGCAGGGACTGTACCAGTTTAAAGTGATGCCGTTTGGACTCTGCAACGCTCCGGCCACCTTTGAGCGCTTGATGGAGCGAGTGCTGGCTCACGTGCCCCGGAGTCGCTGCGTTGTTTACCTGGATGACCTGCTGGTGCATGCAGCTGATTTTGACAGCGCCCTGTCAAATCTCCGAGAGGTGCTGGGAGCCATCCAACAGGCGGGGCTACGGTTACACCCTAAGAAATGCCACCTGTTCCGGCGGGAGACCACCTTTTTGGGCCACATCGTCAGCGCAGCGGGGGTCGCCACCGACCCGGAAAAAGTGGCAACAGTGAGAGACTGGCCAGTGCCGCGGAACGTTGGAGAACTGAGGAGTTTTCTTGGATTGGCCTCCTATTATAGGAGGTTTGTGAAAGACTTCGCCACCATCGCCAGCCCGCTGCATCAGCTGACGCAGAAAGGACGCACGTTCCAGTGGAGTGACAGCTGTGCTGCTGCTTTCTCCCAGCTTCGCGCAGCGCTCATCAGAGCCCCCATCCTGCAGTATCCCGACCCGAACCGCCCTTTCATCGTGGACACGGACGCCAGCAACCAGGGCATCGGGGCGGTGCTATCCCAGGAGGGAGAGCATGGAGAGCAGGCAGTCGCTTACTTCAGCCGCACTCTCAGCAGAGCCGAGAGAAATTACTGTGTGACTCGCAGAGAGCTGCTGGCTGTCATTCAAGGACTGTGACACTTCCGCCCGTATGTGTACGGTGGGAGGTTCCAGCTCAGGACGGACCACGCTTCCCTGACCTGGTTGTTAAATTTCAAAGAACCGGATGGACAGTTGGCGAGGTGGCTGGAGGCACTGCAGGATTATAATTTCCAGATTGTGCATCGGGCAGGCCGCCTCCATGCCAACGCTGACGCGCTGTCTCGGCGCCCCTGCGCGACAGAGGAGTGTCGTCACTGCCAACGGGCTGAAGATCGGGACCAAACCGCCCCACGGGCTGCCGCTCTCCGAGCCGCTGCGAGCAGGAATAACGCAGCGACGCACAGCCCCTCCTCAGATGATCAGGCAGTTCTCCCCAGCGATGACGTCACAGAAGTTCTTGGCACGCAGCAGCTGCAGAGCGAGCAGGACAGAGACCCGGTCATTTCGCGGGTTCGGCAGTGGCTGGACGCAGGACAGCGGCCCGCCTGGGAGGTTGTGTCACCGCTGGACCCAGAGACTAAGGCTCTGCACTCCCAGTGGGCCAACCTCCGCTGCTACGAGGGCGTGGTGTATCGACAGTGGCACACTCCAGCTGGGCAGCGGCACGTCTGGCAACTGCTAGTTCCTCGTCGACTCCGGCCCAAAGTACTCCAGCTGGTTCATGGGGCGGTAGGAGCGGGCCACTTCGGAGTGACAAAGACGCTGCAGCGCCTTCGGGCCCGGTTCTACTGGCCCGGTTGTCATCAGGACGTGGAGCTCCACGTTCATCGCTGCGACACATGCACAGCTCAGAAGGGACCAACTCAGCGATCCCACGCTCCCCTGCAGCAGTACCGGGTGGGAGCACCGATGGAGAGAGTGGGAGTGGACATCCTGGGCCCTTTCCCGACCACGGACCGGGGGAACCGCTACGTGCTGGTCGCGATGGATTATTTCACTAAGTGGCCAGAGGCGTACGCGGTCCCGGATCAGAGCGCCGCTACGACGGCATCAAAGCTGGTGGATGAAATGTTCTGTCGGTTTGGCGCACCGGAGGAGCTGCACAGCGATCAGGGTCGGAACTTCGAGGCGGAGGTCTTCGGAGAGGTCTGCAAACGGCTGGGCATCCGGAAGACCCGGACCACCCCACTGCATCCACAGAGCGACGGCCTGGTCGAACGATTCAACCGGACCCTCACCACCCAGCTCGCTATCCTAGTGGACCAGCGACAGCGAGACTGGGACCTGCACCTGCCTTTTGTTTTGTGGGCGTACCGGACGGCAGCTCAGGAATCTACCCGGTGCACCCCTGCGGCGCTCATGTTTGGACGCGAGCTGCGCACACCGGTGGATTTGGTATTCGGTTGCCCCCCTGAGCCGGAGGTGGAGGGAAGACCCGGATTGGATTATTTTTTTTGTTTGAAAGAACGTCTCCACACGGTGCACGAGCTGGCTCGAGAGGCCCTGGCAGCGGCAGGGGGTCGGCAGAAGCGAGCGTACGACTCCCGCTGTCAGGGGAGGACTTTGCACCGGGAGATCGAGTCTGGGTTTTCTGCCCTGAGAGGAAGAGAGGACGATCACCGAAGCTGGCGAGCCAGTGGTCGGGGCCATGCGTGGTCCTGGAGAGACTGTCAGATGTGGTGTACAGGGTGAGGCTTAGAAAAAGGGACCGGGTTGTGGTCCTTCATCGTGACCGTCTCGCCCCGTATCGGCCATCTGCACCGCTGGTGGACGAACCGGAGCTTCCATCCCGGCCCGATACCCCAACCGAGACCCAGATGGACACTAGGGGGCCTGTACGTGTTGGCCGCCGGCGCCGAAGACCGCCCCGACATCTGGATGAGTTTGTATTGGACTTTTAAATTGGACTTTAATTTTTCTGGGGACAGAAACCAGTCCAGGGGGGGGGGGGGCAGTGTAACGTTGGGGCCATGTTAAGTGAATTTCCCAGCATGCTTTGCCAGATGAAAACGTTATGTGTGTGTTAAATGTGTTATTTCTGAGTTATACTGCTGTGTCATTATAACTGCATTATGATGACCCAGCAGTGTTTAGCAGGATTAGGGCAAGATGTATCTGTGTGTGTAACCATGATTGAAACAGGGGTCTGTGAGAATGACCTCCCCTCCACTCTGTAGCACAGAGGCAGGTTGGGGGTTGGGGTGTGTGAAAAATAAATCAGGTTGATCACAGCCATCTGCTCCATTGTCTTTGTGTGAACCCTGCAAACGTCACAATATTTAATGTTCAAACTGATAAACTTTATTTTTACCCATGCCATTGGCACAAACATACCTCCATACGATCACAGATGCTGAGTTTTGAACATCAAATTCAAAATGAGTGAATATTTGCACAAAAAAAATCAATAAAGTTTATCAGTGTAAATATGAAATATCTTGTCTTTGTAGTGTATTCAATTGAACATAGGTTGAAAAAGATTTGTCAAACGTTGTATTTTGTTTTAATTTACGTTTTACACAACATCCCACCTCCTTTGGAATTGGGTTTGAAGAAGAATTAAATTCTTATGGTTAACATGGTTATTCATACCGGTTATGGCTGCCACGTAGGACGGACGTGTCTCGCTCTGCTCTGCTCTTGGAAAAAAAAAATCGGCAAATAACTCTCTCATTTGGGACAGAACGTATCCCAGCATTTGGGCGAAGATATGTCGGCGAAGCCTAAGGCTGGAAAACCAGGAAAAGGAAAAAGCGAGCCGCCGAAACAGTCCAAATTAACGGACTTTCAGGTCTGTGACGCAGTAAACAAAACTCCATATATGGCGGAGGAGGCTGGCAACGCTGCGATATCTGCGGGGAATGGCGCAGATGCGCTGATGGCTGCCATGAGTTCAATGAGAGCGGACTTTTCCTCTAGATTTGATGGGATTATGACAGCGTTGGAAGGAATAAGAAAGGAATTGGGTGACTGTGTAGAACGAACGGCGCAGATGGAGCTCCGTCTCGCTAGTGCTGAAGATGACGTCACCCGTCTTCAATTAAAGGTGCGCACTTTTGAAAAAAAAAAAAAATCTCTGGAAGATAATATTTTGGATTTGGAATCTCGGTCGAGACAGAATAATTTGAGGCTGGTGGGTCTTCCAGAGGAATCAGAAGGTCGGGACGTATGTTCCTTTCTGGAAAAGTGGATTCCGGAGGTGCTGGGCAGCGAGGAGTTGCAATCAGCAGTGGTTCTGGAAAAAGCACATCGTATTGGCCCACGGAGAGATAAGGGACCGCCGAGGACCTTAATTATGAAGTTTCTTAGCAACAGAGACAGGATGAAGATCTTCAACGCTGCACGAGCTAAAAAAGGAGAGATTAAACACCAGGACCAGCAGGTGCGGTTCTACCCAGATTTGGCCACAGGAATCCAGCAATTGAGGAAGCAGTTTGATCCCGTACGTAAGGAGCTGCGCAACCTTGGGATTCGTCATGGTGTAATCTATCCTGCGAGACTGCTGACCACGTATGAGGGCAGAACCCACATCTTCAAGACCCCAGAGGAGGCGCAGGAGTTCATCAAGAAGATCAAAGAAGAAGAAGAGACTGGTGGGAGCTAAGCATGAACAAAATATAAGGTAGAATAATTAAGCATTTGCACAGGCATCTGACTGACTTGAAGTAAATAGTAAGTTTACAAAATATAGATTGTATTATATATTAAAAAAAAAAAACAAAAACAAAACAAAAAAAAAAAAAACTATGATGTACAAAGTTGTTAAAAATTTTGGAGTTAAGTTGGAAAACTACAGAGGAGAGTTAATGTTACGTCATTAAAAGCAGTAGAGTTAGGGTGATTGGGAGGATGAAGAAGGAGTGGCTTAGGCTGTTCCCCGTGGGTGTGGAACGGTCGATGGCTATATCGGGAGACAGAATTTTTCTTTTGATTTTGGGGGGTTTGCCACAAGTGTGGGAAGGGGAAATTTGTTTGTGTGTAGTTTGTAGGATGAATGTTCAACCACTCATGTTTTTGCTTCTCTGTATGAGCATGTTTACACTGCAAGGTAATCCCAAACTCTCTATTGATCATGGACCAAAGTGTTAATCTTAATTTAACTTCATGGAATTGCAGAGGTCTACAAAATTTAAAAAAACTTAAACAAGTTATGAATAAAATAAAGGACATGGGTTCAAGAATTGTGTTTTTACAAGAAACTCATTTGATAGAGGAGGATGTTAAAAGAATTAGGAGTAGATGGCAGGGAAGTGTATTCACCTCTTCATTTTCATCCCGAGCCAGGGGAGTTATGACTCTCATACATAAATCAGTTCCTTTTCAAGTGAAAAATGTAATTGGAGACAAATTTGGAAGATATGTAATCATTCAAGGTTCTTTGCTATTAGAAAATATAAATCTTGTGAACTTATATGGTCCCAATATAGATGATCAGAAGTTCTTTGCTAATTTATTTCTCATCTTATCATCACTTACAGGGCAACATATAATAGCAGGGGATTTTAATTGTACATTGAATCCAGGTGTGGATAGATCAACAGGACTGGATTGTACGCACATTGGATGTAGGATGACTATTAATCATTTTATGAAAGAATTGAGATTGTTAGATATATGGAGAGAAATGAAACCACAAGTTAAAGCCTATTCTTGTTATTCCAGTACCTACAAGACATTCTCACGTGTTGATTATTTTTTGATTTCCACAGAATTAAGGTCCAAGATTCAAAACTGCTTTTATGATAACATCGTGATCTCTGATCATGCACCCTGTTGTCTAATATATGTAGATAAAAAATTGACAAAGGAATCAGGTAGATGGCAATTTCAGCATAAATGGCTTCAGGATGAGGAATTTGTCAAGTATATAGAAAAACAGATAGATGAGTTCTTTGACATCAATACTACACAAACATCAGCATGTGTAAAGTGGGAGGCTTTCAAAGCTTTTATTAGGGGACATATTATTAGTTATACAGGATCAAAATCTAAGAAGACTCGAGAGGAGAGAGCTAAATTGGAACATAAAATAAAAAGTCTTCAGGAAAAAGTGTATGCAGGAAGTGACCCAAGGTTGGAGAATGAATTACTGATTTTGAGAGCTGAATACGACAAAAAATCAGCGAATAGAGCTGCCTCGAGTCTTCTAAGATTGAAACAATCTTTTTATGAACAAGGTGAAAAATCAGGAAAATTATTAGCATGGCAGATTAAACAATTGGAAATTAAAACACCAATTACCAGTATTATAAGTAAGGGACAGGTAGTTATAGATCCTTTAGAAATTAATAGAGCCTTTAGAGATTACTATGAAAAATTATATGATACCAAAAATGAACCTGATTTAACAAAACTAAATGGGTTTTTGAACGAACTATCTATACCGTGTATACCAAATGAAAACAGGGAGATATTGGAGTCTAAAATTAGTCAAGAAGAAGTTGGGCTAGCCATTGATAATATGAAATCAGGAAAAAGTGCAGGACCAGATGGTCTTCCAGTTGACCTTTATAAAAAATTTAAGAATAAATTAATAAAACCTTTTTTGGAAATGGTTTTAGAAGCATTTCAAAATAATAATTTACCATCATACATAAATAATGCCTTAATTATACTGCTGCCAAAACCAGGTAAGCCCTCTAATAAATGTGAAAATATGAGACCAATAAGCCTATTAAACGCCGACCTTAAGATAATCTGTAAAATTTTAGCAAGACGAATACAAGAAATTTTACCAAATATTATTAATCGAGATCAGAATGGCTTTATAAAGGGTAGACAAGGCTTCCATAATGTAAGAAGACTATTTAATATTATTTATTTTAATAAAGAAGCACCGGATACAGCTCTCCTATCATTGGACGCCGAAAAGGCCTTTGATAGAGTTGAATGGCCCTTTCTTTTTGAAGTCCTACAAAGGTTTGGACTTGGAAATAATTTCATAAAATGGGTTCAAATAATATACAATAATGCTACAGCAGAAATCCTAACAAATAACAATATTTCAAAACCAATAAAAATCAATAGAGGATGTCGACAAGGCTGTCCACTTTCACCTTTACTGTTTACTATGGCAATTGAACCTTTAGCGATAGCGATACGTTTACATTCACAAATATATGGAATTAAAGTTGGACCAACAGAACATAAAATCTCCCTGTACGCCGATGATATAATTTTGTTTATGTCGAATCTAAAAAAATCAATTCCAACCTTGTTGAATTTAATAAAGAATTTTGGGGAAATATCAGGATATAAAATAAATAAAACTAAATCTTCAATATTAATGCTAAATGAGACCCAGAGAAATTACCCAGCCCCTGAGGCAAATCAATTCAATGTTGTAAATCAGTTTAAATATTTAGGAATCCAAATTATGCCTAAGCTAGAATCAGTCGCCAGCGTCAACTATGAAGCCTTAATGTCAGATATCAATGAATTAACTCAGAGATGGATGTCACTACCAATGTCGATGATCGGGAGAATCAATATACTTAAAAGTAATATTTTACCTAAAATACTTTATTTATTTCAATACATTCCCTTATCACCACCTTTAGATCTATTCTCAAGAATAAAAAAAAAGTTAGTGGAATTTATATGGAACAACAGGAGGGCTAGATTACATCTGTCTTTATTATATTTACCATTTGATCGTGGAGGTCTGAAATGTCCAAATTTTATGTTGTATTATTGGTCGGCACAACTGAGGTCTATGACATATTATTTTTCATCAAATGATCTCCCTCACTGGACTGAAATGGAATCATACAATTTACCTTTACCTCTTCCCATATTCATATACTCAGATTCGGCAAAAAAATTACAAAAACAAGTTAAAAATCCATTTGTAAAGCATATGATCAAAATATGGTGTGAAGCTAAAAACTATTTAAAAGAACCACAGTTATTGTCACAATTTAGTCCAATATGGGGTAATCAATATTTTAAACCAGGGAGAGCGGACGCTGTATTTAAAGTATGGAATTTAAAAGGGATACAAAAGATTCAGGATTTATATTTGCCATGTGCAGACAACATAATGTCTTTTGAAGAGCTGAGGATCAAATTTAATCTCAATAGAACACATTTTTTTAAATATCTTCAACTTAGAAACTTTATTCGATCAAATCAAAATAAAGCTCTCACTCGACCTATTTATTCATCCTTGGAAAAAATGATGATGAAAGATAGTAAAAGAAAGGGTATTATTTCAGAGTTTTATAACTCATTGACACTATCTTCAAGTGAAAATTCACTGAAAAGATTAAACTACTGGAAAGAAGATCTGCAAATTGAAATTTCGGAGGAACAATGGGAATTGGCTTGTACAGAAGCTCAAACCAAATCAATAAATGCACGCCTTAAATTGATACATTTCAAATGGTTAATGCGGATGTATGTTACACCGGAGGAGTTAAATAGATATAACAAAAATATACCAGATACATGCACAAAATGCATGGAAAGTAAAGGAACCCTATTTCATTGTTTATGGGAATGTAGATTAATAAGAATGTTTTGGGAAGAGGTGAGGGTAACAATTGAAAAAATAATCTCAAAACAAATCATACTGAATCCTAAACTGTTTTTGTTGGGTCTGTACCCAGAAAAGCATAATTTTAATAAAAGTGAAAGAACATTCATAGACCTCAGTTTGCTTAATGCCAAAAAATGTATTGCACTATTATGGAAAAAGACTCATAGACCAGATGTGACTCAGTGGTTAAGACAGATGTTAACAAACCTTCCATTAGAAAGAATAACATATATACTGAAATCAAAGGAAATTGTGTTTGAGAATATATGGAGACCTTTTATTGATTATGTAAAAAATTTAAACATAACTCTTGAAGAAGAAGGTGAATGATGTGTGTGGACCTTGTAAATTCCAAACTGGTGAACATAATATGTATACTTATGTATTGGATTGTCTAGACTAAACAGAGGAGCATTGTTGAAGACTTGATTTTGTTGGTGGTTGTTGGTGTTTTTAGTGCATTTTTTTTTTTTTGTAGTTCTTTAGCGTTAGTGTTTGATTGTTTGTATCATGTTTGTTTAAAAAAAAAAGGTTCAATAAAGATATTGTGGAAAAAAAAAACAAAAACATGGTTATTCATGAAAATGCTACACAGAAGGAAAACTGGTAATGTCTTTGTTTATGGAGTAATAACAGTGTGTACTTAGTCCTGAGTTGTTTTGTGAATTTACTGTATTTTTTTAGTCAGAGATGAAATAATAGTTTTCTGTTTTGACTGGGGAAGTATTACTTTCTACTCTTCTTTGTGATATCAATCAATCAATCAATCAATCAAAGACTTTATTCCAGACTCAAGGTCCATCAAGAGAAAAAATAAACAAGTAGAGTAAAAAAAACAAAAAAAAAAAAAACAAGACAGTTGAAACAATCAAAAAAGTTACAAGAAACACTAAGACATAACTGCTTAAAGAAGTACAAAGACAGTACAGACTTTAAAAAGACTTAAAAAGACTACTGTACCAGTGCCTTCTAAACTGTGACTGACAGCGAATAGAACTGAGCTTAATGCTAGACATGACTTGAATGATTTCATTTCTAGATACATCAAGCCGACAGATGAATTTATACATAAAATTCCTTATTACTGCATGCAGAGTATTTACACGTGATGAGACAAATAACTCGGAAGCACTGCACCATCGAGGCTTTTTAAGTAAAATTCTTAAGGCATCATTGTAGGCAACCTGTAATTTCTGCATACTTAGTTTCCTATAATTTATCCATAAATGAGCAGTGTATAAAGGTGTACAATAGGTTTTAAAAAGAACCAGTTTCACCTCATCTGAACAAAAACCAAATCTGCGTGCAAGAATAT
Source organism: Pholidichthys leucotaenia (assembly GCA_020510985.1). Classification (NCBI taxonomy): domain Eukaryota; kingdom Metazoa; phylum Chordata; class Actinopteri; order Cichliformes; family Pholidichthyidae; genus Pholidichthys; species Pholidichthys leucotaenia. The sequence goes on from CM035843.1 coordinate 98,987,849, forward strand.
TTGCTTGCATGTAGATTTTGCAGCGTTGTCTGAAAATATCATCATCATCAGTCATTCTATCATTAATAACATGTCCCAGATATTTAATTTTATCCCTGACAATTAATTCCCTGCCTGCCAATTCAAAGACAGGGAATTTCATTAACAAATCTTCTTTAGTGCGGCAGATCAGTACACAACTCTTATTTGTATTATATTTTATGTCATTTTCCTCTCCATAAGCACTACACACTCTTAATAACTCCTGAAGACCAGCACTACTTGGACTGAGAATAACTAGATCATCAGCATACATAAAATGATTCACTAACTTATTCCCTATTAAACACCCAGTTTTACAGGCATTCAGTTGCTTTGACAACTCATCCATGTAAAGATTAAATAGAATAGGGGACAGTATACTGCCCTGTCTGACACCACTGCTCACACCAAATGGTGATGAATGACTCTTCCCCCATTTCACCAGCATCTTCTGATGTGCGTACCAGTAAATCAGGATACGTACTAAGTACTTGGGCACCCCCCTGTCAATCATTTTCCTAAACAGTATCCTGTGATTAACACGATCAAACGCCTTGGAGGCGTCAATAAAGCACAGAAAAACTGAAGAATTTTGATTTCTGTACTTATTTATAATTTCTTTTAAGGCATATATGCACAGATCTGTTCCATGATGGGGTTTGAATCCAAATTGATGATCAGTAGATTTGATGAATACATTTAATTTTTCAAACATGATTTTTTCCAGTACTTTAGATATTATATTGGCTAAAGCTATGGGTCTGTAATTATCCAGGCTACACAGCTTGCCAGCTTTATCTTTAATGACTGGTACCAACACAACAGACAATAATGATTCTGGTAACAACCCATGAATCATGAAGCTGGTGAAACAGATTGCAAGAAGAGGAGCAATTCTTGAGCTAGCGTATTTAAGATGCTCAGCAGAAATACAGTCTAAACCACTCGCTTTGTTATCTGATAGCTCTCTAATGGCTTTGATCACTGCATGAGTGTCAATCAGGAGCGAATCGTCCCTTTCTACTTTCCCTACCTTGTAAGTTTCATCCTTAGTTGAATTAAATAATGAGTAAAAGTGTTGCCGCCAAAGATCCACAATATTTTCTGTACCTGAAATGCCTTCCAAAGTACAGGGCAAAGGCGTTTTACTGTTACTAATCCGTCTAAGCTCCTTCCAAAATTCTAGTTTGTATTTTCCTCAGACTAACAAATTTAAGAGAGAAATTTCACAAATCTGTGAAAAAAGTTGTAAATTTACAAGAAAAGGTTGGAAAATTTATGAGAAAAGAGTTGCAGATTTATGATAAAAACATTGAGATTTACAAGAAAAAAGGTGCAAATTCATGAGAAAAAAATTGCAAAATTTACAATAAGATTGCTACAAATTTATGAGAAAATGTTTCAAATATGTTAGGAAAAAAGTCACAAATTTACAAGAAAAACACTCGTGGAACTAAAGGAAAAAAAGTTGCAGATTTACAAAAGAAAAGAAGCAAGTTTACAAGAAAATAGTTGCAGTTTTAAAATTATTTTAAAGTTGCAAACTTACAAGAAAAAAGTTGCAGATTTAAAATTGGTGCTTCAGATGAATATTATTCTGTTATGCTACATGATATAAAAAAGATTTATGAGGAAGAGGAAGGGGAGGAGTGACAATTCTCTGTTCTTTTTTCCAGGTTGGGGGATGTGATGTGGGGATTTGGCCCTTGGGCCTTGCCATAGCCAATGCTGGGGTGTGGACGTGGTGACGTCAGGCGGGCTATGGCCAGTATGTATAATCTGTGCCTGGCTTAATAAAGTTCAGTTTGTTGCTCATTACGACACGACTCCTGCCTCATGTTATTAAGACTGCCAACCACACCATGGAGCCGCTAGTTGGAAGCGTTCAAGGAGTACATTGTCGCATCTGGCCTGGGCGGCGCTGACGAAAAGAGATGGAGGAGCCTGCTTATTCACTGCCTCGGTGTGGAAGGCCAACGAGTGTTTCATGCACTGGGTGGCAAAGGCTCGTTGATGGAGTGGACAATTTCTTTATGGACCAGTACAACATTACAGCATGAAGACATAAGTTCTTCAACCGCTGACAACAAGCTAGTAAGTCCACCCAATGTTTCTTAATGGAACTCCGTAGCCTAGCAAGCAAGTGTGCCTTCGGACCGATTGAGGAGGAGCTAGTCCGTGGCAAGCTAGCACACGGTACGAGCAACGAGTGGCTCAAAGAAAAGCTAATGCTAACTATGGACGTCTTCACGCTGAAGCAAGTATTTGAACTGACCAGCCAGATTGAGTCCACTACCCAGCTAGGTTTACAAGTGCTAGCTAAAGAGAACCTAGCCACCCAAGTTTCCCCTCCACGTCAGGCAGTTAGCAGCACAGCTAATTCCTCGGGGCGGTCCCCCAAAAGGTGGCGGACCATGGCACGGGCAGGAGCGGGAGCTCGGGGCCTATGTAGCCACTGTGGCTATCCTCATCACCGGGCGGGCACGTCTACTTGCCCCACCAGAGGAAAGAAGTGCTACAATTGTGGCCATTCTAATCACTGGGCCAGAGTCTGCACCACCGCTAGTAAACCAACAGCTTCAGAGTTCAAAAGCATGGCATCAGTATGTGTGGTGGGCACTAAGAAGGGGCCTTTAAAGTGATACGTCTTGCAGCTTGACGGGATCAATGTGCCCCTTATGGTGGAATTGGGCGCTAGTAAATCCATACTGAACATGGCCACATTGAACAGACTTTTCCCTGGGCAAAGCCATTAAAGCAGAGGTGGTGAAAATGTTTGAGTATGGTCGCACTGAATTTGACATGGCGGGTGTTGTGTCCGTAAAAAGGGAGGAGGTGAAGTGACAGTTTACATTCTTTATTAAAACCAATAGGAACCAAACAGGAGTCACTCCGCACAGGTCAAGGGTCCACGGCAAAAGAGACAGAGCCACTTCCGCCATGGCCTTTTATACTCCCCCTGATGCCACCACCGGAAAGGTGGCACGTCACCTCCCACTACAACCAGGGCACCGCCATATTGGTACACCCAACTATATACATAATATTAATACAGTGGGGTAAAAAAGTATTTAGTCAGCCACCAATTGTGCAAGTTCTCCCACTTAAAAGGAACTCCGATTATATTGGCATGTTAGCTCTATATGCTTTATTTTTATGTTGGTAACATAACTATAATATAATTTTTTTGAAAATAATTCCCAGTTTTATATATTTTTAAAAAACTTTATTACGATGTAAATCGCCATTTTTGTTTACGTCGCAATGCATTCTGGGTAGTGACGTAGAATGGTTGCAGCCGTTTTTTCTGTCTTATACTGTACAAGCCAAGAAGCGAAGCTACAAACTACTGCCATTTGTCAGTGAAAATGCCACATTGCGCGGCTTTTGGATGTAATTTCCAGTCAAAGGGAAATAAAGAGAGCGGGGTAAGCCTCCATAGCTTTCCTAAAGAGGGAAAGTTGAGGAAATCCTGCCGTTGTGTCCTGCCGTTGTGTCCCTGGGCAATACACTTCACCCGCATTGCCTCCAGTGCCCATAACACTGGGTATGAATGTGTAAAACTGCTCGGTGGTGGCCGGAGAGGCCGTTGGCGTGGATTGGCAGCCACATTTCCGTCACGCTTGATAAAACTGACATATATATATTAATCACGCTGTGATAATAGCACTATATCACTCAAAGCGCGCGCATGAGACATGTCTGTGATCGCACGCTTGATAAAGCTGACATATGTATTAATCACGCTATGATAAAGCACAATATCGCTCAAAGCGCTTTGCGCACGCTCGAGCGAATCACAGTTCGAATTTTGTCACGGTTCGAATTTTTATCAAGCGCACGCTTGATAAAACTGATATATATATTTATCACACTATGATAAAGCTCTATATCGCTCAAATGAGCGATATAGCGTGCGCTCGAGTGTCTCTCCGCTCCGCGAGTGTCTCTCCACTTTGAGTGTCTCAAGCGTGCGCTTGAGGAAGCATTATTTTAAGGTGAAACCTATATATTGTTGATTTACTTAAAATAGAATGCTCAAACACAAAAAATTGCCTACAAGCATGATGGGCACTGAACTGATAAACATGGACTCTCAGCAACATAAAGCAATTTTTCTGTTGCTTTCTCAGACTGCGGGTTGAACGTCCATAAGCAGTGCTCCAAAGTCGTTCCAAATGACTGCCAGCCAGATCTTCGACATGTCAAGCCAAGCGTGCGCTTTGAGCGATATCATGCTTTATCATAGCGTGATTAATACATATGTCATCTTTATCAAGCGTACGATCACAGACATGTCTCATGCGCGCGCTTTGAGCGATATAGTGCTATTATCACAGCGTGATTAATACATATGTCAGCTTTATCAAGCGTGCGATCACAGACATGTCTCATGCACGCGCTTTGAGCGATATAGTGCTATTATCACAGCGTGATTAATATATATGTCAGCTTTATCAAGCGTGCGCTGTCGCGCGTGATCACAGACACTCAGAGTGACGGAAATGTGGCTGCCAATCCAAGCCAATGGCCTCTCCGGCCACCACCGAGCATTTAAACATTTTTACACATTCATACCCAGTGTTATGGGCACTGGAGGCAATGCGGGTGAAGTGTCTTGCCCAGGGACACAACGGCAGGATATCTGGGGAGAGCGTGATGCGAACCGCCAACCATCGGGTTATTAGACGACCTGCTCTACCTGCTGAGCCGCTGCCGCCCCACTTTTTCCTCAACTTTCCCTCTTTAGGAAAGCTATGGAGGCTTACCCCGCTCTCTTTATTTCCCTTTGATTGGAAATTACATCCAAAAGCCGCGCAATGTGGCATTTTCACTGACAAATGGCAGTAGTTTGTAGCTTCTCTTCTTGGCTTGTATAAGACAGAAAAAACGTCTGCAACCATTCTATGTCGCTACACAGAATGCATTGCGACGTAAACAAAAATGGCGATTTACATCGTAATAAAGTTTTTTAAAAATATATAAAACTGGGAATTATTTTCAAAAAATTATATTATAGTTATGTTACTAACATAAAAATAAAGCATATAGAGCTAACATGCCAATATAATCGGAGTTCCTTTTAAAAGATGAGAGAGAGGTCTCCAATTTGCATCATAGGTATACCTCAACTATGAGAGACAAAATAAGAAAAGAAAAATCCAGAAAATCTCATTGAAGGATTTTTAATGAATTAATTGGTAAATTCCTCGGTAAAATAAGTATTTGGTCAATAACAAAAGTTCATCTCAGTACTTTGTTATATACCCTTTGTTGGCAATGACAGAGGTCAAGCATTTTCTGTAAGTTTTCACAAGGTTTTCACACACTGTTGCTGGTATTTTGGCCCATTCCTCCATGCAGATCTCCTCTAGAGCAGTGATGTTTTGGGGCTGTCGCTGGGCAACACAGACTTTCAACTCCCTCCAAAGATTTTCTATGGGGTTGAGATCTGGAGACTGGCTAGGCCACTCCAGGACCTTGAAATGCTTCTTACAAAGCCACTCCTTCGTTGCCCGGGCGGTGTGTTTGGGATCATTGTCATGCTGAATCAGAATCAGAATCAGAATCAGGTTTATTGCCATTGTTCATGTAGTACACAAACTAGGAATTTGTCTCGGTACAATGCTGCAACATTAAACATGATAAGATAAGAGAAATAAACTATACATGTAATAAAGTGTAGGATAAGATTAAGTGATACTGGTCAACAGTTAAAATATATATTAGCCAGCAGCAGATACTGTGGAGAACTATATAGTGCAGTCGGTAATGCAGGAAGAAAACAGTGATGATTGACATGAGTCTGGTTGAGCTGCTGTACATGGTGCACGAGAGTCACTTAGTGTTCAGCAGTCTAATGGCAGAGGGGAAGAAGCTGTTCATGTGACGGGAGGTTTTAGTCTGGATGGACCGAAGTCTTCTACCAGAGGGGAGGGGGGCAAACAGTACGTGACCAGGGTGTGAGGGATCGGCTATGATCCGGCCAGCACGCCTCCGGGTCCTGGAGATGTACAGATCCTGGAGAGATGGGAGCTTGCAGCCGATCACCTTCTCAGCAGTGCGCACGACGCGCTGCAGCCTTAGTCTGTCCCTGGCAGTGGCTCCTGCGTACCACACGGTTATGGAGGTGGTGAGGATGGACTCGATGATGGCTGTGTAGAACTGCACTAACATCTTGGTGGGTAGCTTGAGCTTCCTCAGCTGCCGCAGGAAGAACATCCTCTGCTGGGCTTTTTTGATGAGTGAGCTGATGGTCAGCTCCCATTTGAGGTCCCTGGTGATGGTAGTGCCTAGGAAGCGGAAGGAATCAGCAGTGGTGATGGGAGAGCCTGAGAGGGTGAGGGGGGGCAGAGGAGTAGTGACTTTCCTGAAGTCTACAATCATCTCCACTGTCTTCAGAGCGTTCAGCTGCAGGTTGTTATTGCTGCACCAGGTCGCCAGCTGGGCCACCTCTCTCCTGTAGGCGGACTCGTCGCCGTTGGAGATGAGCCCGATGAGGGTGGTGTCGTCCGCAAACTTGATCAACTTGACAGACTGGTGGCTGGAGGTGCAGGAGTTGGTGTAAAGGGAGAAGAGTAGGGGGGAAAGTACACAGCCCTGGGGTGATCCGGTGCTGATGCTAGTATAGTCTGAGACAGTCTTTCCCAGCCGCACATGCTGCCTCCGGTCCGTCAGGAAGTCGATGATCCACCTGCAGAGGGAGTCAGGCACGTTGAGCAGGGACAGCTTGTCTCGGAGCAGAGCGGGGCGGATGGTGTTGAATGCGGAGCTGAAGTCCACAAACAGGATCCTGGCGTAGGTTCCCGGGGAGTCCAGGTGCTGCAGGATGGAGTGGAGGGCCAGGTTGACTGCATCGTCTACAGACCTGTTGGCTCGGTAGGCAAACTGCAGCGGGTCCAGGAGAGGGGTGGTGATGGACTTGAGGTGGGACAGGACCAGGCGCTCAAAGGACTTCATGACTACAGAGGTGAGCGCTACAGGTCTGTAGTCATTAAGTCCAGTGATCCGTGGCTTCTTGGGGACAGGGATGATGGTGGAGGATTTGAGGCAGGATGGCACGTGGCATAACTTAAGGGAGGTGTTAAAAATGTCTGTGAATACAGGAGCCAGCTGTTTCGCACAGAGTCTCAGGGTGGAGGGAGACACGCCGTCTGGGCCGGGGGCCTTGCGCGGGTTCAGTCTGGAGAACTGTTTGAGCACATCCTGCTCACTGATGATAAGGGGAGGGGGGGAGGAGGGGGGGTGCCTTAAATGAAGTAGGGAATGTGGAGGCTGTGGAGCTGGAGGGAGGGGGGGAGTTGGACACAGATGACGAGGTGTCAAAACGGGCATAGTGTTGGGACAGTCTCTGACAAAGGGCTTTGTCATCCTGACCTTTAGGAGCCTGAGGCCGATAGTTGGTGATCTGCTGAAAGACCCAGCCACGTTTCATCTTCAATGCCCTTGCTGGTGGAAGGAGGTTTTCACTCCGGGACAAGAGTTGCAAATTAGCTAATAGCTATACACTCTATGTGCAACACATCAGATTGATTGTCTTTGATTAATTGTCTATGTTTATTGCACTGTCCCTGTCAAATAAACTAATCTACTACTACTCAAAATCTCACGATACAAGGCCCCATTCATTCTTTCCTTTACACGGATCAGTCGTCCTGGTCCCCTTGCAGAAAAACAGCCACAAAGTATGATGTTTCCACCCCCATGCTTCACAGTAGGTATAGTGTTCTTTCTCCTCCAAACACGACAAGTTGAGTTTTTACCAAAAAGTTGTATTTTGGTTTCATCTGACCATATGACATTCTCCCAATCCTCTTCTGAATCATCCAAATGCTCTCTAACAAACTTCAGACGGGCCTGGACATGTACTGGCTTAAGCAGGGGGACACGTCTGGCACTGCAGGATTTGAGTCCCTGGCGGCGTAGTGTGTTTCTGATGTAACCTTTGTTACTTCGGTCCCAGCTCTCTGCAGGTCATTCACTAGGTCCCCCCATGTGGTTCTGGGATTTTTGCTCACCGTTCTCATGATAATTTTGACCCCACGGGGTGAGATCTTGCGTGGAGCCCCAGATCGAGGGAGATTATCAGTGGTCTTGTATGTCTTCCATTTTCTAATAATTGCTCCCACAGTTGATTTCTTCACACCAAGCTGCTTACCTATTGCAGATTCAGTCTTCCCAGCCTGGTGCAGGTCTACAATTTTGTTTCTGGTGTCCTTTGACAGCTCTTTGGTCTTGGCCATAGTGGAGTTTGGAGTCTGACTGTTTGAGGTTGTGGACAGGTGTCTTTTATACTGATAACGAGTTCAAACAGGTGCCATTAATACAGGTAACGAGTGGAGGACAGAGGAGCCTCTTAAAGAAGAAGTTACAGGTCTGTGAGAGCCAGAAATCTTGCTTGTTTGTAAGTGACCAAACACTTATTTTATTGAGGAATTTACCAATTAATTCATTAAAAATCCTTCAATGTGATTTACTGGATTTTTTTTTTCTCATTTTGTCGCTCATAGTTGAGGTATACCTATGATGAAAATTGGAGACCTCTCTCATCTTTTAAGTGGGAGAACTTGCACAATTGGTGGCTGACTAAATACTTTTTTGCCCCACTGTATCTAACATTTTCCCTTCCTGAAGAAGATAGCAAGCACACTAATTGGGCCCTCCCAAAATTTACAACCCGATTCACACGCTAAGCATCAAAGTATACAACATAAATATACAAAGCTATCTATGCACACAACACAGACCCTGCGGATTATTCCACCATTTCAATTAGTCTTTAAACATAAAAAAGGCCACGTAAAAAAATTAATCCCGAAGTAACTATATACACTTCTAAAACACTTCAAACGATAAACACTTACACAATATGTACATTAACTTAATGGCGGTCCCAAATCCCCCACTCAGCACTCCCACCCCATAGCATGGGCAACTTAAACACACACAGTGCTGAGGAAAATTCACATTTCACACGTTACTCTTTGTTTTAACAATTTACACATCTCTGTTCTTCTTTTCACCACATACGCACACACAGTGGAAATCAGACAAAATTTACACGGTTTCAAAATCAAGACAACAGCACCAACATTGACATAACATAACATAACACAACATACCACTAACCCCCACTTTAAAGTCCTACTAGGGACCCCCTGGAGGCCCACCTCTGGAATGTCCGTCTGGTGGCTCTCTCCCAGAACGTCTCCGCCGTTTCCTTTCTGGAGACGGGCTGCGCTGGCGTGTCTTCTCCCCCATATGCCGCAGCTCGTTTGGGTGCCTCCTGGATCCATCAGACAGTTCTAAATAACCGTCCTCACAGGCCATCACCACCCGCAACCGTTCCTGGTCATCCTTTCGATCCCGTGTTCTACGGACTCCTCCAAGCCAAGACTCAACCCTAGGGCGGACCTCGTTGCTGATGTTTAGGGGAATTCTCACTGGCTTTCTAGGTTCACCACGTCGTGACTGGGCTTTTCTTCAGTGTCGGAGAGTCCCACCAACCCAGTCCAAGCTCCGCCTCAGATCCCACTCACAGGTGCGTCTGGGAATCGAATCACTCGGTCTCGCCCTCTCTTTTATTTTTAACGTCAAATCAGCCACAGCAGCGCCCAGTTCTACGGTAGTGCTCGGCCGGACTCCGGAACTACAAGGTGCCTGCACGCTGGCTCCACTCACCACCAGAGGTGTCTGTCCGTGCCATTCGGGTCCCCCGTCCAGGGTACTGAGAACTCTGGCACTGGAAACTCCCCGCGATGGCGCTCCATAGTGCTGGTCCAGCCCGTCTTCACTCATCCCGGGCAAATCACAGTCCTACACTTCATTATCATCTCCCACAAAGAATGGTCGGTCCCATAGCCCACAGCCAGACCACTCCTCCTTGACGCTGAAGGCTATTGAGAACCCAAGCCCATAAAACAGGTCACAGCCCATCAGATTCAACCCCTCGGTGGACACCATGAACTCAACATCACACATTGCTGCTGACCTGTATCTCGCCAACAGCAGCAGTGAGCCCACGATGTTGAAGGGGTTGTTGCCGTAGCCATAGCAGGCTATATCAGACCTGCTCACCCTGTAATGCAGGAAAAAGTTCTTCACTGTGGACCAGTTCAGGATGGAGACGCCGATCCCGTATCCAGCATCAGCGGCACCTCGATCCTGTCCAATTCGATGTTACAATAAATTTGTCCATCTGTGCTTGGTGAGACTGTTTGGACCACTGTAGGTTCCCTTGTGGAAAAGCCCCCTTCTTATCTCCGGTCCCTTTGCTCAAAGTTTTTGCAAGGCCCTAGCGAAGTGGTGGAACAGACCACACTTTCCACAGCACTTCCCTCTTGCTGGACAATCTCTTGCCTTTTAGCGGTGCCTGGCGGACCCACAGCCATAACACCTTGGCGTCCCCAGGGTGGACCTAATTTTTACGGCGGCAGCGGCATATTCCTTGTCAATTTTGCCGTCTTCACCGTCCAGATCCGCGGCCAGCACCTTCCACTGTTTCTCGTCCCTTCGCAGCTTTTCATCTTTGCTGAGATTTTGGGCCAGCTTATCCGCTGCCTCATACTGCTGCGCTAATTCCATGGCGGCAATCAGTGGCAATTCCCCAGTGTATGTAAGGAGACGTGCCCTTGCAGAGGAACTAAATACATGCTCTGCCTGCTGGTCGCGGACCATTTCTTCCTCTAAAACACCAAATTGCCACTCTTCTGCCAGCTGCCGTAAGTCTGCCACAAACTGTTGCACTGACTCACCCGGCTGCTGGCGTCGCTCTCGAAACTGGATTCTCTTCATGATGTTGTTTTCCGGGGCGCGAAAATAGCCCACCATTAGCTTCACCACATCGTCAAAAGTGTCACCCCCTCCTAGCATACTCAGAATCCTCTGGCCTTCCATTCCAAGATTATGGACCAGAATCACCTTCGCACACAGCTTTTTGAGCTTGCCTAGGTCCAGAGCGATGAGATAGTTTTCAAAGGCCACATACCACCTGGCCCAGGGAATGGGTGGCTCTCCCGGAGCCTCCAGAAACGGCCGAAAGGTAGTAGCAGCTCACTCCATACCTTTTGTCCTCGTCACCAAATGTTGTGTCCGTAAAAAGGGAGCAGGTGAGTGATAGTTTACACACTTTATTAAAACCAATAGGAACCAAACAGGAGCTGCTCCGCACAGGTCAAGGGTCCACAGCAAAAGAGACAGAGCCACTTCTGCCATGGCCTCTTATACTTCCCGTGATGCCACCACCGGAATGGTGGAGCGTCACCTCCCATTACACCCAGGGCACCGCCATATTGGTACACCCAACAATATACATAATATTAATATCTAACAGCGGGCACAGTCAGCTTCTCGGTAACATGTGGGTCAAGGACTATTCCCGCATTTACCTTCTAGGCTTCACGCCAGGGAGCCGACTTGTTGGGAATTAATCTGCTGGGCGAGTTAGGATTCTCCATCACGGACCCAGCGGGCTCAATGATGCTGACGATGTCCCCTGAGTGGCATGCCCGCTGGCCGGCGTTGTTCATGGCCCTGGGGTGTATTAGAGTGTTCAATCACCGCCCGCTCATCGACCCAGGCGTGACACCCAAGATCCAACCATTACAGCAGCCTCCCCTCGCCCTGCGGGACAACATCACGGCAGAACTGAATAAACTGCTTAAAGCCGGCATCATCGAGAAAGTGAATGCCTCGCCGTGGATTTCAAACATCATGGTGGCCAAGAAGAAGACGGGCGGCATTTGGCCGTGCATTGACCTCAGGATGGTTAATAAAGCCATCATCCCGGACAAATACCAGCGCCCCATGATGGAGGAACTCGTCGCAATGTTCACCGGCTCAAGGGTGTTCACAAAGCTGTACCTCTGCCAGGGCTATTTGCAGGTGCCCCTCCACCCAGCCAGCAGGGACCTGACGGCATTCATGACCCACATGGGCATTTTCAGGTACATCCCCATGCCTTTTGGTCTGAGCTCAGCACGAAGTTGCTTTCAGAAGATTATGTCCACAATTCTGGCCTCAGGGGTGCAGTGGTGTACCTGGACAACATCATGGTCCCCGGCGCGTTGCGGGAAGAACACGACAGTCATTTGAGATGAGTGATGGAGATGGTGCTGGAGCACGGAGTCACATTGAATGGGGAAAAGTGCATTTTCATGGTGGATTTCATTGAGTTTGTGGGATTCCGGATGCCAGCCGAGGGCCTGAGCTCCCTACACTTGAACGTGGAGGCAGTCCTGCATCTCCCCGACCCCACGACACCCACACAAATCTCCTCGTTCCTGGGCATGGTGAACTTCTATGGACACTTTATTCCCCATTATTCAGAGACTATTGAGCCCCTCCAGGCCCTTCTGAAGCAGGACGCACCGTGGCAGTGGACTCTGGCCTGCTCAGCAGCAGTCGCTAGGCTGAAGTCCCAACTCCCCTCCCCTCCAGTGATGGCCTACTTTGATCCAAAATGGCCAACTTTTGTGACTTGTGATGTCTCTGGCTTAGCGGGGGGGGACGGTTATGTCTCAAGTGCAAAACAGTACCAAGCGCCCAGTGGCATTCATGTCAAGGTCCTTTTCAGCGGCTGAACAGAAATACGCTGTGGGTGGGAGGGAGGCGCTCGCTTGTGTCTGGGCATGTGAACGGTGGCACATTTACCTCTACGGATGCCATTTCACCCTGCGAACGGACCACCAGGCACTGACGACACTGATGGAGATGACAAGCTCAGGACAGAGGCCCCTCCAGATCCACAGGTGGACTGAGCAGCTGCAGGCCTACACTTTCACTACCCAGTTCACCCCTGGAAAAGAGAACATAGTGGAGGATCTCCTGTCCCGTGCCACAACCAACACCACAGAACCGGACAACGAGGACAACCCCTCAGAGGCCGATCTGGTCAACGCGCTGCACGGACCTCCAGGAGCTCCAGGCAGAGTCGGAACAGGACCCCACGTTGTCACAACTATGTTCGGTCATCAGGGAGGGTTGGCCCACAAAAGTACAGGGCGATCTGGCGCCTTTTCATCAGTTCAGAGACAAACTGAGTTGCTGGAACGGAGTGTGTGTGGCAAGGGGACACTGCACATTAATCCCGGTGTCTCTGAGATCGCGAGTTCTGGCAGTGCTCCACAAGGGTCACCTGGGTGTGGTCAGGGTGAAGCAGCATTGCAGGGATTCAGTTTGGTGGCCTGGTATCGATAAGGACATTGAAACTATGGTAAAGAACTGTGTTCCATGTTTGGAGAGTGGAAAGACTGGCAGGCCACCCCCCTCACCCCTGTGACCATTAGCGTACCCAGAGGGCCCTTGGAAACACATCCAATTAGACATTTGCAGTGAACTACATATGGCACCCCCAGCCATTTTTTGCTAGTGGTCTACAGTCTGTTCAACAAATGGCCGGAAGTGTTACCCACTAATTCAGTCACGACGGATGTGGTCACGGGTTTCCTCTCATCACTGTTCCCCAGATGGGGGGTCCCAGATGCCATCACTACAGACAATGGCCCACAGTTCACCTCTGGGGGGGTTTGAGGAGTTTTTGGGTGTTCGGGGCATGGAGCACATCAAAACTGTGTTCTACCACCCCCAAGCCAATAGGGGCATGGAACGTTTCAACAAGACTCTGAAAAATGGTCTGAGAGCCCATTTGGCAGACGGCTTCATGTTCCCTGACGCACTCCAGAACACAGTCCTCCACTACAGAGCAACGGCCCACGCCACAACAGGGTGCTCCCCGGTGAAGCTCATGCTGGGGCATGAATTCCACCTGCCCCAGGACCGGATGAGGCCCCCCACAACTTCCCGTCTGGGGAACACAGACCCCCCCCCACACACACACACACACGAGACCGGGTCATCACCCAACAGCAGAAAATGAAACAACGTTTCGACAGGAGAAGGCCCACGGACTCGATGTGTCAGACCGGGTCTGGATTAAGCATCCCAACCGCACACATAAACTGCAGCCTTTCTGGACGGGGCCCCCTACAGATCGTGAGGTGGCTGGGCCAGGACATGTTCGAGCTCTCGGACGGGTCATGGTGGCATTCCAGCCAACTCAGGAAGCTGTTGCCAGCCCAGGGTCCAGGAGCTGCGGCAGATTGGACTGACAAGGGTTAGGACTCATCTGATGGGAGTGTTGGGGACTCTCAGGTGCAGCCGACGAAACTTGGAGCAGGTCCTCCTCCAGTGAGGCGCTCTGCTAGGATGCATCAGAGGCCCAAACATCCTGATGGCTTTGTAGTTAAAGTAGCTTTAGCTGAAGCATGTTGGGCATGGGCGGCAGAATAATCCTTCCCAACATGGAAGGGTACCCTGGCAGTCTACCCAGGTGCCCATTTAGCTGGTTAGCCTTGTTGTTCTATGTGTGTTAAAGAAAAAAAAAGAAACCCAATGTGTAAAAAAAAAAAGAAGAGAAAGATTACATTCAATGTATATACAGTATCTCACAAAAGTGAGTACACCCCTCACATTTTTGTAAATATTTTATTATATCTTTTCACGGGACAACACTGAAGATAAGACACTTTGATACAATGTAAAGTAGTCAGTGTACAGCTTGTATAACAGTGTAAATTTGCTGTCCCTTCAAAATCACTCAACACACAGCCATTAATGTCTAAACCGCTGGCAACAAAAGTGAGTACACCCCTAAGTGAAAATGTCTAAATTGTGCCCAATTAGCCATTTTCCCTCCCTAGTGTCATGTGACTCGTTAGTGTTACAAGGTCTCAGGTGTGAATGGGCAGCAAGTGTGTTAAATTTGGTGTTATCGCTCTCACACTCTCATACTGGTCACTGGAAGTTCAACACGGCACCTCATGGCAAAGAACTCTGAGGATCTGAAAAAAAAGAATTGTTGCTCTACATAAAGATGGCCTAGGCTATAAGATTGCTAACACCCTGAAACTGAGCTGCAGCACGGTGGCCAAGACCATACAGTGGTTTAACAGGACAGGTTCCACTCAGAACAGGCCTCGCCATGGTCGACCAAAGAAGTTGAGTGCACGTGCTCAGCATCATATCCAGAGGTTGTCTTTTGAAAATAGATGTATCAGTGCTGCCAGCATTGCTGCAGAGGTTGAAGGGGTGGTGGGGGGTCTGTCAGTGTTCGGACCATACGCTGCACACTGCATCAAATTGGTCTGCATGGCTGTCATCTCAGAAGGAAGGCCCTTTTAAAGATGATGCACAAGAAAGCCCACAAACAGTTTACTGAAGACAAGCAGACTAAGGACATGGATTACTGGAACCATGTCTTGTGATCTGATGAGACCAAGATAAACTTATTTGGTTCAGATGGTGTCAAGCGTGTGTGGCGGCAACCAGGTGAGGAGTACAAAGACAAATGTGTCTTGCCTACAGTCAAGCATGGTGTTATGGAATGCCCCTTGCAGGGCATTAATAAGACGCTAGAGACCAACCAGTAAGTTTGCTTGTTTATTAACAAAAGACGAGAATGACAAAATAAACAGCCACGTGGGGCAAAATATTAACATAAACTGAGACGCAAGATAATAGACTCTGAAGATATACAAAAACACACTTACGGGAGGACGAACAAGGATGAATCACAGAAGAGACTGGAGTCAGGGATAGGGACTCCAGTCATGTACATGGGAGTGCACGGAGTTGTAGGTCGCAGCCAGGAGTGAGCCTCAGCTGCTCCCTTAAATGTAGCACAAAATCCAATTAGAAAGGGGAATGTAATTAGTGGAATAACATACAGCTGTCACAGCGCCGGCTCAGCTTTGACAGCTGGAAATCCCGCTGTGACGCTGTCAAATAAAAGCCCTGAAGAAGGCCACATAAGACCGAAATAAGATGGAACAGGGAAAATACTGAGCAACCCAAGCGTGGATGGGATCAGCGCTCAGGCCACCACAGTACCCCCCATTCACAAGGTGCATTCCAGGTGCAAACGTAACATCCAAGACACCCCCCCCACCCCCCGCAACCAGAAGACTACCAGGACTGACCCAGGGAGGACGAAGGGGGAAACAGGCCAGGAGGGAGAGAACCAAAAAAAACAAAGAAAGACTACAGGGACACACAGAGGAGAAAAAAAACAACAAAACAAGGAATGGTAACATGGATAAACATAAAATGGCGTGGCTTAAACCCAGGGATGACCAAAACCAGACAACACTTCAGAGAAATACACAAACACAATAGAATGCATAAACAAAAAATATATGTAACGTACTGCCCAGTAAGAAAACATAAGAAAACCAAAATACAGGTACCTCAAAATACAACAAGTACCATATAAACACTACGAGGAGAAAAAAAAACCTCAAGAGCTACAGGATAGGCAACAAAAACTATAGGCATAGTTCAACGCTATAATCCAGGCAAAGAAAAAAGAGCATCCCTTCAAACCCACATGAAAAAAAAAAACACAACTTCAGGGACGCCGGCAGGTAGAAAGCGGAGAGGAGAAAAAAATGGCAGTTCAGGTGGTCTACCCGCATCCAGATTCCACATAACAGAGAAAAAAAGCAGTTCGGGCAGCCTTCCCAAGTCCCAGACCTGGGGAAACAGTGCCTCAGGTGGCTGGACCAGGTCGCCGAACCAACAAAGCAGTCCTTCGGGCGGCCGACCCAGAACACCAAACCGGCGAAGCAGTCTCCCGGGTGTCTGACCCGCGTCCTTAGACCACCAGGACCGGAGGGGAAAGCTCAGAGGCGGCCTCACTACCGAGAGGGACAGCGAGGGGAAGCCGAGCCAAATACAGGGAACCCCAGCGGCACCCGGTGGAGGAAGATAGAATCAGAATCAGAATCAGAAAAGATTTATTGCCAAGTACATTAACAGATCACTGATAACATACGAGAGAATTTGACTTGACACAGAAAATGAACCTGCATTTCCAGTGACACGGCTGCATCGGGGACGCGCCTGCCAACAGGATAGAGGGTACAGGTAGCATAAGAATAAGAATAATACGAGGAACAATAGGAAGGAGCAAAAAAAACATTGATTCAGAATACTGGTTGCATAATCAATCAATATTATGATTACAAGGAAAAAAAAAAGCTCTCGATGCACATACGCAAGACAGGATTCACAGGACACAAGACACAAGAGAGCAGTGTGTGTATCTTTATTCAGTTCATGGATCAATGTGTGTGCGCTGTTGAAGCAATGTTGATGATAATAAGAGAACAACAAGGGCACTTGGCAGGAGATGTTCTGTCTGGCTGCCGCCAATCGTCCTTGCGATTATCTGGGCAGGCTCTCCAGATGGCTGTCCAAGGCCTTGTGCTCGATGATTTTGAAAACACAGACTGCAGACAGCCAGGAGGAATTTTCATGGGGAAATTGAGCCAAATCGGACTGATCACAGAGAAGGCTTTTTATTTCTTCTGTAGATTCAGTACTTAATCCTTCATTGCGGGGCTTTAAGTCCATCGTGGAAAGACCTAAGCGACACCATGATGTAATCCACCTTCCGAGACAGTTCTCCATTTGTCGCTATCAGGGTCTTCTCCAATTTTTCAATTTGACAGATGCACCTCGCCTGGCCAGCATTTTGATAGGTTGTATCCATCTTCAGCAATTTGCGGTACACCAGGACAATCCCAGTTCCAATCAGAAAGATCCCGATCACCATTATCACGAAGACATACAAATCTTCAATATCTTCGATAGAGAGATTAGTGAGACACAAGATCTTCCAATTACTTGTGTCACGTAAATAGCCCGCTGGAGCCGTTCCTGCGGGGCAGACAGCTTCCCCCGGAGCACTTTTCCTTGTTGAAAAAATAGTGTCAATTGTGTTCAAAGCCCAGCTTATTAACTCCATAATTTCTTTCTTTCGACGGTCGCAGTTAGACGCAGACAGACAACAGCAAGCTGGGATCCAGTAGTTGGGGGGGGAAGGAAAAAAAGTCAGAGCAAGAGAGAAGGAAAAAGCGTCTGCTCTCTTGGGAGGGCGGAAGTGAAGATAGAGGGGAAGATGAGGGACCAGTCTGGCATCAGACGGCAGAGGATCTGCAGCTCCCTCACTGACCTCGAAACGAACCGGCGCTGCACCCTTGGTGGACCCCGACTGGGCCAGCGCAGCACCCACGACGGACCCCAACTGGGCCAGTGCAGCACCAGGGATGACCTCCAAACACGAACCTGGAGCCTCCATGACGACGACTAGAGCTGACTTGTCTCCGGTGACCCTGGGAGAAGGCTCAGAGAAACAAAGAGAACCAGGATCAGGATCACCGGTAACGGCAGAGCCCGGCGAGATGAGCTCAGATGCAGCGGTCAGCTGCACCCAGCTCATTTCCCCGAGAGACAGGCAAGAATGCTCTAGAACGGAAAATAGGAAGACAAAATAGAGCACTTGCCTGATCTCGGGCTCTACCGCCGTCCAGGACTCCGATGATCCAGGCTCAATGATCTGGAGGTCCATTCCTGGCTCCGGCTCAACTGCGGTGGGCTCCGCAGCCGGCATGATGGTTGTCACAGTCTGGGAACCCCCAGGCGCTGAAGCCCACATCAACGGCCCGCACGGAGTGGAGGCAGGGGATCCGTGACCTGCTGGGCCCGACTGCTCCTCCACAGAGACCCGGGGACGCTTCATCGTCGGCACAGGCTCCAAATGCCAGTCCGACCTCCTCCTCTGTCCGTGACGTGGCTGCGGGGCTGGCACCAGGCTCACCAGGGCCGCAGGCTCCTCCTTCGTCTGATGGTCTATTCCTGGCACCAGGGGACGCTCATAGAGAGGGGGAGGAGACACATAGGATGCAGGTTCAATGTTTATGGCTGCAGCAGGTGGAGGAAGCTCAGGGGACTGTGAGCCCCGAGCTCCACCTCCAGGAGTCAGACAAGACAATTCATTGTACGGAGTGTGAGAATGAAACAACACTTGCCTGTTCTCCCGGGGAGCGATGGTGGCTGCTGCAGCGGGCTTGGTTCTCCCCTTTCCCCTATGGATGGTGACGGAGGGCCCCCCGGGAAGACGAAGAAAAGCCACTTTCGCAGAACCAGAGACGGGCGGGGCCAGAGCAGGACTCGTTGAGCTCACAGCAGCTGGAGAGAGCGCCGAGGAGGAGGGAGGAGCAGCCGAGGCAATCCAGGGACGAGGAGCTGATGGAACAGCGGGGACAGATGACCCGGAGGCTGAGGCTGCTGTCTGTCCCTTCCATCGAGACGCAGGGGCAACAGCTGGCATGGAGGCAGAGTTCTCACAGCGGCCCGGAACAGGATCTGGACGGGGATCTCGCTGAGGCTGATCGCAGGTAGGGTGATGACATCTGCCGGCAGAGGGCGAGGCTAGGTTCAGATCTGGAAAGCACCGCTGCTGCACAGAAATGGAGGCTAGCAGCTCGGTGTACTCAGGATAATAATGAAGTTCAGGATTGATTTCCATCAGTCTAACTGCCGCCACCACATGCTTTAGGATCTGGCTGGGATGAGAGGAAAAGTGAGCTTCAGCCATGCGGCCCCTGACGAGTTCAGCTGCCCACTGCATCTCTTCACGGGGGGTCCCGGCTGTCCTCTTCCTCCGCTGCGGATGGGAACGGCCCTTTGGTGACACAGGCCCCTGGGCTGGATGGGTGGCATGAACCTGATCCCGAGGCGAGAAGCGGAGATGCCTCACCATCGGTTTTGACTTTGGCTTCCTGCTGGGACTCCTCTCTGGCCCACGGATCCTCCTCTGAAGTGCCGTAATTTCGGCCATCCTCTTCCTGCCCTCAACGTGATTGGCATGGTGAGGATTGCGCTTAATTGCCACTTCTGCGAGGTCCAGGTACCAGCGTGAGCCGTTGGGAGTAGCGCTGCTACGAGCGTGGGAGAAGAGGTCATCTACCTCAATAAGAACCACAATTAGCTCGTAGACCAAGTCCAAAGAATAACTAGTTCTTGGTGACGCCATTTCCCAAAACACACTGGCACGCGAAAAAAGGAGAAAAAAAACTACAAGCCCAAAAACAAACTTACTGTGGCTGGCGTCTCATTTGGCTGCAACCTACTGTTATGGAATGCCCCTTGCAGGGCATTAATGAGACGCTAGAGACCAACCAATAAGTTTGCTTGTTTATTAACAAAAGACGAGAATGACAAAATAAACAGCCACGTGGGGCAAAACACGAACATAAACTGAGACGCGAGATAAAAGACTCTGAAGATATACAAAAACACACTTATGGGGGGATGAACAAGGATGAATCACAGAAGAGACTGGAGTCAGGGACAGGGACTCCAGTCGCATACACGGGAGTGCACGGAGTTGTAGGTCACAGCCAGGAGTGAGCCTCAGCTGCTCCCTTAAATGTAGCACAAAATCCAATCAGAAAGGGGAATGTAATTAGTGGAATAACATACAGCTGTCACAGCGCCGGCTCGGCTTTGACAGACAGAAGTCCCGCCATGACGCTGTCAAAATAAAAGCCCTGGAGAAGGCCACATAACAAGACCCAAAATAAGATGGAACAGGGAAAATACTGAGCAACCCGAGCGTGGAAGAGATCAGCGCTCAGGCCACCACACATGGTGGTGAGAGTCATGGCTTGGGGCTGGCTGAGTGCTGCCAGCACTGGGGAGCTACAGTTCATTGAGGGAACCATGAATGCCAACATGTACTCTGACATATTGAAGCAGAGCATGATCCCCTCCCTTCAGAAACTGGGCCACAGGGCAGTATTCCAAGATGACAATAACCTCAAACACACCTCCAAGACGACCACTGCCTTGCTAAAGAAACTGAGGGTAAAGGTGATGGACTGGCCAAGCATGTCTCCAGACCTAAACCCTATTGAGCATCTGTGGGGTATCCCAAACGGAGAGTGGAGGAGTGCAAGGTCTCTAACATCCACCAGCTCTGTGATGTCATCATAGAGGAGTGGAAGAGGATTCCAGTGGCAGCCTGTGAAGCTCTAGTGAACTCCATGACCAAGAGAGTTAAGGCAGTGCTGGAAAATGATGGTGGCCACACAAAATATTGACACTTTGGGCACAATTTGGACATTTTCACTTTGGGGTGTACTCACTTTTGTTGCCAGCAGTTTAGACATTAATGGCTGTGTGTTGAGTTATTTTGAGGGGACAACAAATTTACACTGTTATACAAGCTGTATACTGACTAAATTGTATCAAAGTGTCATATCTTCAGTGTCTCACTTTTGTGAGCTACTGTATATAGTGCATACATTCTGTGGGGTTCTTCCATGCTAACGTTAATGGGGGGGGGGGGGTTCTGTGGTGCTTTCATGTTTTGGAAAGGGGGGGGAAATGTGATGGGGGGATTTGGCCCTTGGGCCTTGTTGTAGCCGACACCGGGGTGTGGACGTGATGACATCAGGCGGGCTACGGCCGGTATGTATAATCTGTGCCTGTCTTAATAAAGTTCAGTTCGTTGCTTGGTACGACACGGCTTCTGCCTCATGTTATTAAGACATAACAGGGGGGATGTCAATGTAATTAGTTTATGCCTACTGAGTGTGAATTAAGTTTCAACCAGAATCTGGTGAACTCCAACAGTTGGGTTGGGGTGAGTGCACTTTAGTCCCAGCTGCAAGTGCGAGTATTGTTGAGGCTCTCCTACCTGCTGCATCTGTGCCCTGATGAGGAGGTCCAGTTGCCCACACAGACACAGCATCTCCAGGCCCACCTGCTCAGGGCTCAGATGGATAGGCATCAGAGGTCTTTTCACCTGTAGTTCCACTAACCAGACAGGAATCACGTCAGTGGGCCAGTCTACATCTTCCAACACACGCACACATGAGAGGGGATGGTGTAATGAAGACTTAAGGGGAGTGGTCAGAGACTGAGCCGAGGGGGCCACCACACACTCTTTCCACAATGATGCCAGACATAAACATCAGTGATGCTGGATGCCGGGACTCACCTCTGAAAGCTTCATGATAAGAGTGCAGCTGACGGAGGGGCTCTGATATGCTCACAGCCATATTCACACCGGCTCAGATTACCACCTATATCCTCCCGTCCGAGTCCCGCTGAAAAAGAGCCATGAGAAGCTTCTAGAAGAGCGAGCAACTTTACAGATGAGACTAGAAAATTATTTTATTTCATCCTAGCTATCGCTGGGGTGCGTTCGGGTGTCAAACCAAACAGTCCGTCTTCATCCCCTTCTCCTGCCAGATGACGCTCACACGCAGCCGTGCGGGTATGAACACCGATTAAAATCCCGGTGGAGACGCTAAAATCATGATGTAATCATAACAATGATAACAGTAATGCCAAAATAATCCTACGCCCCTTTTGCAACAGCAGCGGTGCAGTGCCGGTGTGTGATTCGCAGCCTTGAACGCCCCTCCAGCCTCCCTCTACACAATGATGTCATGTTTTAGAGATCAGGATCAGCTGGGGAGGATGCAGTCAGAGGAGAAGGCTTTCATGCAGGTTTGATATGGTCAAGGCCAGCAAGGCGATCTGCTTGAGTTTAAAACGGAGTATCGGAATGTAGGAGAAAGGTGATTTAAGTGACTTTGAACGTGTCATGGTTGTTGGTGCCAGGAGAGCTGGTCTGAGTATTTCAAAAACTGCTGATCTGCTGAGATTTTCACCCACAACCATCGCTCGAGTTTACAGAGGATGGCTAAAAAAGTGAAATTACTTAGTGCATGGCAGTTTTCGGGGGGGGGGGGGGGGGGGGCTTGCTGATGCCTCTCTGAACACATTTAAAGTGACACCGGTGAAAATAAAGTTATTTTTCTTGATGTCTGTAACATGTTTTTCATGACATACAAGATGTATCAAGAGCTAAATGATTATCAAATCTTATGCGCCATGTCTACGTTTTTCTGCTGTGAAAGTTTAGGTTACGCTCCTCCGCTTAGAAAATGGCAAGTTTGGAGGAAGCTTTTTGTGATGTCACTATCAAAGGTGAACCAATCAGGACTAAGCACTGGCTGTTCAAATTTGCCATCTTCAGACTTCTGTGTCCTCGTGGGTGGGCCTAGTTAGATCCTGGCATTTGAAGGAGGAAAACAAAAATGATTTTTTACAAGCAACTATAAGACTGTGGAGTGTGTAATTGATGAGGCAGGTTTTATCTCAAGGCAGTTTATTACACGCTCCAACATGAGCAAAGTAGAAAAGAGAACATCACAGAAAAAACTCGTCCCTTATATACCCAGGACTCTCACAGCTCACAAGTCACATTGCATTAACATCACAAGTAACAATGCCTTTCCTCTTAAATCCCATAGCATCCCCCTCACAGTCTTTGGCCTCCAAGCCATCTCTCGGCACACAAAGGATCCCCCCCAAGCAGTCTCTGCATACCAAAGGTTACACTTTCACAGTTTCCTGTTATCTCCAAGGAAACTCTGTACTTTGTTCTTATCTAATATGTGAGGCATTATGCAAAGCATTAAGTAAGTCACACGAGTGGCTACACCCCCACTCCCCCCAAACATTTAGATTGAACAAGAGAATAACAGTCTGCATGCCATGATAGAATCATTAAACATCAGTCCACATGCTGCTTGGGCTTCAGTCTTCTCCCGTATCTGCTGTAACCAGGATTCACCCCCTCCGCGGTGCTGTCATGCTGGGGAGCTGCTGTCTGGGGGTGAAAACCTTTTGTCAGTCCCTGCGGGTGTTCTGGGGGAATATTACTCTGGGAAATTCCTCGTGGGGGTCTTCCTCGCCTTGGAGCCCTCACCAACAGCACTTGCTCATCCGCCACCACAAAAGCGGGTTTGAGTCTGTTTATGCCAACCTTTTCCCTCCTACCCCCCAAATCTAGCAAAAAATGCTTGTCCCCTGTTTCCAACACTCTGAACGGTCCATCATAAGGCGGTCGCAGTGGGGGTCGATGTGCATCATGTCTGACAAAAACAAACTCTGCGTTCTTCAAAGTTGTAGGCACAAAAACGCGCGGAAAGCTGTGGTGGGCAGGGCCCGGCAGCGTAGCTGTGTCGATGCTACGCTGCAACAGCTGGGACGGGGAGCTGCCTGGCGCCGGATTATCCGGGAGAAACTCCCCGGGCAGCCGAAGTGGCTGCGCAAAAACGAGTTCAGCTGGGGAAGCCTCTAAGTCTTCTTTAGGCGCAGAACGCAACCCTAATAAAACCCACGGCAGCTTGTCCACCCGATTTGCATCCGTCAGTGACACTCTAAGAGCTGCTTTCAATGACCTGTGAAAATGTTCGCATAACCCATTAGCCTGCGGATTGTACGCGGTTGTACGGTGAATTGTGACACCTAGGCTGCGGGCCATTGTTGACCAAAGTTCGGAAACGAATTGAGGGCCTCTGTTGGATGTAATGTCCGACGGGACACCAAAACGCGCCACCCATGCCGTTACAAACGCGCACGCCACCTCCTCGGCTGTGGTTGACGCCAAAGGGACCACCTCCGGCCAGCGTGTGGTGCGGTCCACCATTGTCAGAAGGTGCGTGTACCCCCGTGATGGCGAGAGGGGGCCCACGAGGTCCACGTGAACGTGGTCAAACCTCTTGGCTGGAATGAGAAATGGCTCCAATGGAGCCTTCGTGTGTCTGTGTACCTTGGCCTGTTGGCACGCCATGCAGGCTGCTGCCCACTCTTTAACTTGTTTGCGAAGACCGGGCCACACGAATTTTTCAGCTACCATTTTGACTGACGCACGCACCCCCGGGTGCGCCAAAGAATGAATCGAGTCGGAAACGTGGCGGCACCACGCTGCCGGTACCACGGGACGCAGTCGTCCCGTGGAGACTTTGCAGATTAAGGGGGGCATACCATCTTGCAGCACCCTGCTCTCCAGCCTTAACCATGTTGGTCCAGACTGGAGCGCGCGCACATCCGCGTCACTACCTTGCTCCGCGGCCATGGCTGTGTAATCTATCCCCACTCGGACGGGGGCAGCCACGGCGCGCGAGAGGCAGTCTGCCACTACGTTCAGTTTACCCAACACGTGTTGAATATCGGTAGTAAACTCTGAGATCGCGGCTAACTGCCTCTGTTGCTGGCCCGACCACGGCTCTGAAACTTTGGCCATCGCGAATGTTAGCGGCTTGTGGTCAACGGACGCGGTGAAACAGCGCCCTTCTAGCCAGAACTGGAAGTGGCGAATGGCCAAATGGAGAGCCAGCAACTCCCTGTCAAACGCGTTGTATTTACGCTCACTATTGCGCAAGGTCCTGCTGAAAAAGGCGAGCGGTTGCCAAGCTCCGGCTACTTGCTGCTCCACGACCGCCCCTATGGCCACGTCAGACGCGTCAGTGGTGAGCGCTACGCGGGCCGTTGAGTCCGGATGTGCCAACAACGCAGCGTTTGCCAGGGCTGTTTTGACTTCCGAGAACGCTCGCTCCCGCTCCGGGGACCACTCGATCTTATTCGCAGGTTTCTGTTTTTCAAGTGCGGCATACAGCGGTTGCATGAGTTGCGCTGCATTGGGGAGGAAACGGTTATAAAAATTCACCATTCCCAAAAACTCCTGTAATGCCCTGACCGTCTGCGGCCGGGGGAAATCTGCCACCGCACGCACTTTGTCATGTAGCGGAACCACTCCTTCGGGGGAAACTCGGTGTCCTAAAAAATCGATCTGCGTCACCCCGAACTGACATTTCGCTGGGTTGATTATTAACCCGTGCTCTCCCAACCTCCGGAAAACTGCCGCGAGGTAGTTTTCGTGTTCGTCTTCGGACGCGCTGGCTACCAAAATATCGTCAAAGTAGACGAACACGAAAGGGACATCGCGCAGCACTGCATCCATCAAGCGTTGGAACGTCTGTGCAGCCCCTTTAAGCCCGAATGGCATGCGCAAAAACTCGAATAGGCCGAATGGAGTTATCACCGCTGTTTTGGGTATGTCCTCAGCGCGCACTGGGACTTGGTGGTAACCGCGGACCAAGTCTATTTTAGAAAAAACGCGCGCCCCTGCCAAATGAACGGAAAAATCCTGGATATGCGGGATTGGGTAGCGGTCATGCACTGTGGCATCGTTCAACCTGCGGAAATCCCCGCAAGGTCACCATGAGCCGTCAGCTTTCGGAACCATGTGTAGCGGGGAAGCCCATGGGCTGTTCGAACGCCTGACGATGCCTAACCTCTCCAGGTTGGCGAACTCTTCGCGCGCTATGGCCAGTTTAGCTGCGTCCAAGCGCCGAGCTTTTGCAAAAACAGGCGGTCTGGTTGTGGTAATAAAATGTTCCACCCCGTGCTTAGCGACGGTTGCCGAAAATGTGGGGACCGTGAGTGATGGGAACTGAGTGAGCAGTGTGTGGAACTTACCGCTTGCAGCTGTGACGTTGGCTTGTGCTGTTGGCCGGGCCGCTCTAGCTGTACAGGGGATAGAGTCAAAAGAAAGTGCATTAACCAGGTGCCTGTTAGCGACATCAGCTAACAAACCATGTGAGCACAAAAAAATCAGCCCCTAAAATATTGAAATTCAATGCTGCTGTGACAAAAGTCCACTCAAAAGTACGGCCATGTAGTGACAGAAGCAGAGTCCTCTCACCAAAGGTCTTAATCCTCGAGCCGTTCGCTGCTGCCATCTCGGGACCGCTGGAACCTGCCAGCCGGTCAGCGGAGGAAGGCGTGATGAAACTCAACTGGGCGCCTGTGTCCACGAGGAAATGTCTCCCCGAGCATGCGTCCGTCAAGTAGAGCAGCTTGTTCCCCTCCCCGAGGGTCGCAGCTGCTACCGACCCCCGGTCTTGGCGTTTCCCGAGCGCTTGAACTGGCACGGTGGTATACATTTGCGTGCCTTCTCTGCAAAGCGGCAGTGGTAGAAACAAAGGGTGTCTCCTCCGCGTTCCTTGGCCCCCGCCGCCGCTGTCGTCGGTGGTTCAGCTACCGCTGACCCCGGCTCCCTGCCATCTCCGGCTGTCGCGCCGAGCTCCGTCGCTGCCGCCATGGCCGTGAGCTGCCTGCTGGCATTGAGAATCCGATGCGCCTCCCGGGCCAGAACTCAGAACTCAGAAAAGATTTATTGCCAAGTACATTAACAGTAAACAACTGATAACATACGAGGGATTTGACTTGACACAGAAAACGACCTGCATTTCCGGTGACGCGGCAGCGTCTGAAAAACGCGCCTGAAGTCCGCCGGACTTGATGCTGAAGTCAGCCCAGCGCGCGGAAGTCCCGCTGGGCCAACAACGGCGAACCGGCCAGGGTCGCCCTCGTCGCTGATGGTAGGGTCCTGTGGAAAATGTGGGTAAAGATGAAGTGGTCGTCGTCCGAGCCTTTCAACCTCAGCATCTTCTCCATCAGGTCAATGGGTGTGCCATCTCCCAACTCGGTCAGCGCCAGGAGTCTCTCTGCTCTCTCCTTGACCGAGAGGGTGTAGTGCTAGATGAGTACAGCCTTCAACGCGCCGTATTTGTCGCTGGCTGGCGGCTGCTCCAGAAGGCTCTCCACATGCTGGGCCGTGTGGTTATCAAGCTTTGCGACCACATGGTAGAATTTTGTGTCATCTGCCGATATTCCCTGGAGGGTGAACTGTGCCTCCACCAAGTGGAACCAGGAGCGCGGGTTGTTCTGCCAAAAGTCTGGTAGCTGGACTGTAACGGCATACGTTTGGCTGGGGGCTCCCGATGAGTCTGGCCCCGGGGAAATCACCTCTTGCTGCATGCTACGTCTTGGGTCACCAGTGTGGAGTGTGTAATTGATGAGACAGGTTTTATCTCAAGGCAGTTTATTACACGCTCCAACATGAGCAAAGTAGAAAAGAGAACATTGTAGCGCCCATAATTGTAACCTTATGTAGCTCACATATTTGACTGCATAGGCTCAAACACAGAAAGACTAAGCTTGCAGTGTGTATTGACATCACGCCTCAGATGGACAATGGGTCTGGACCACCTGCAGACTTGGAAGGAAGACAGAGGATCGGGGGCGAGATCCTGAAAGGGTTGTCTGACCCCCTGGGGTCAGACGGAAGAGCAAAGAGGACTCTGAAGTGATTAATTGTAAATAGAAGAATTTGACTTGAGTGTGGATTCTGTCTTTGAGGTGCTGGTATAAATGTGTGGGGGTTTACTGCAGCTCTCTCTCTTTTTTCCTGACTGAGAGAGAGAGCTGGGGACGTGAAATGCAATAAACCAATACTGAGAAATAATCCAGTCTCATCATTTCGTGATCCCCACATTGGTGACCAAGACGTAAGATGCCGGGGGAACGTTACCCTGACCCGGATTCACCGGAGACCGCCCGCACGAGTGCAGGCTCGATTAAGCTCCCCGAGTTCTGGCAAGACGACCCGCACTCATGGTTCCAACACGCAGAATCGCGGTTCGTGCTTGGGGGAATATCAGCAGATGACACCAAGTTTCATAATGTCATCGCAAGACTCGACAGCCGCACAGCTCGATGTGTGCGGAGCCTGGTGCAGCAGCCGCCCACTGCTGGCAAGTACGACGCGCTGAAAGCCGCCCTCATCGAGAGTTTCGTGCCATCAGCCGAGGTGAGGGCCAGGCGGCTTCTGGACCTGTGCGACAGAGGAGGACACAGGCCGACCGACCTCATGGAGGACATGCTGCAGCTGATCAGGACAGACAACAATGCGTTTCTGTTCAAACACATCTTCTTGAGGACCCTCCCAGCACACATGAGGGGTACCCTGTCCGGCATGAGGTGTGTGACCCAGCAAGACTTCCGCGCGCTGGCCAAGGAAGCGCAGCGGCTCCTTGACGCCTGCGACGAGCAGGAGACTTCCGTGGCAGCAGCAGACCTCGGCGCAGCGGCCAGGGGCAGTGAGGAGCCGGAGGCAGCAGAAGCAACCCCAGCGACAACGGCAGCGGCGCGGTCCCGAAGCAGAGGAGGGGATGGCCTCTGTTTTTACCATCAACGCTTCGCTGAGAAGGCGTACAGATGCATCCCGCCGTGCAGTTTCAAGAAACAGGGGAAACGCCCGGGCCGGGGGTCGTGAGCAGCTTCGAGACTCGGTGAACAGAACAAGCTGCTTTATCTGACAGATGCGGGCTCCGGGTGGCAATTCCTCGTGGACACCGGAGCCCAGAGGAGTTTCATCACCGCGACCTATGCAGACCGTGTGGCTGGGCCCCGCGGAGACGGGGCAACGGCGGCGAACGGCTCATCTATCAAAACTTTCGGGGAAAGGACTCTGCGCCTGTCCTTGCATGGCCTCACCTATGAATGGACTTTCATAGTAGTGGCGGTGAGTTTCAACATGTTAGGCGCTGACTTTTTGTGCTCACATGGCTTGTTAGTGGATCTGGTTAATAGACGCCTAGTAAATGCACTCTCTTTTTATTCTATCCCTTGTGCAGCTCGAGGATCCCCGCCGCCAGTACAGACCAACGTCGTCACAGCAGGCGGCAAGTTTCACACTCTTCTAACCCAGTTCCCAGCACTCACAGTTCCCACGTTTTCAGCTAAGGTCGCGAAGCACGGGGTGGAGCACTTTATCACCACAGTTGGCCCACCAGTTTTTGCGAAAGCTCGGCACTTGGATGCAACTAAGCTCTCCATTGCGCGCGAGGAGTTCGCCAACCTGGAAAGGTTGGGCATAATTCGCCGCTCGAAGAGCCCTTGGGCCTCCCCGCTGCATATGGTTCCTAAGGCTGACGGCTTGTGGAGACCTTGTGGTGATTACCGCAGGTTAAACAATGCCACAGCGCAGGACCGCTACCCAATTCCACACATCCAGGATTTTTCAATGCATTTAGCAAAGGCGCGCATTTTTTCCTAAAATAGACCTGGTCCGCGGTTATCATCAGGTCCTGGTCCGACCAGAGGATATTCCCAAAACAGCGGTAATAACCCCGTTCGGACTTTTTTTTTTTTTTTTCCCTTGTCCTGTCAGGCAGCTAGGCAAACAGAACAGGGATCTGTCACCCTACTGTGCCAAAACAGATTTACTTTGCCAAGAGGAGCCTATACAGTGCCTAACTTTGCACTGTATATTGTTGTAAACTCCTCCCGTAATAACTTTTAATACTTTATTTTAATTGTTTTACCCATGGAAGACCCAACAGGATGGGGAAGAGGGAAAGGAAGTGTGTGAAGGGGGGAAAGAAAAGGGAGGGGAACAGACAAAAAAAAAAATGACAACTAAAACAAACAAAAGACAAACTGCTTCTTCCACCGGAGATGTCTCAACACAAGTCTGGTTTCTGCACCTGTTAAAGGAGAGACACTTGTACATGTATGTCTGTGTGCCTATATATGAGAACGCACGCAAAATAAGTGTGTGCATGTGAGTGGTTTGTCAGGAAACATACGAGCGGAGGGCCGGTCGCAGCAGCCCTCCCCCCGAGGACCCCGAGCAGGCAAGGCAGCGCCACCAACCCCCAGCCCCGAGGTCAGCAAGCCCCAGGAAAGCCAAGCATCCACCCCCGGAGAGATGATCAAGGGAGGGCAGGCCGCCCGGCGGCCGGCACGGTGAGCCCACACCCCCGGACCCGCTCGACCCCCACCCCCCCAGCGGGGCCAACATCCGCCCCCGGGCCCCAGGCACCAGGAGGCCAGCGACCCCACCCCCCAGGACAGAGACCAGCCAGCGCCCCCCGGCGCGAGCCCCCCCAGGTACCCCCACAGCAGCCCCGCCCCAGCGCCTCGGCCACACACCCCGGGGACCCCCACGTCCAAAGAAGTCCCCTCGCCCAGGTGAGCCCACATTGCCAAGAGGCACTACCCCCCTTAATCCAGCCCCTCCCGACTCGCAGGCACACCCCTCCCCATACCTTCATACCCACATGTTCCCATGCACACGCCTCTCACTCACCCAGACCAACCCATTCTCTCTCACTCCAGTACCCACTTAAATTCACTCCTCATTCACCTTTATTTCAAAAGCCGGCTGCGAAGCAGATGCAGCGAGCCTGACATGCACCAGTGCCCGGCAGTGACCAGGGAGGCCACCGGCGCAGGCCACAGAAGCAGACCCCCACCCCCTGGCGCCCATCTGAGTGAACAATCAGCAGACCACCGCAGGCGCCCCAAGATGCCACCCGGCATGCAAAGCGCCGCACAAAACTGACCCACCATCACCACCTCCATTCATCACCCTCTCACTCACACTTAAACTCATATTCAGCCCCCCGTCACTTCCTTGGTTGTATCTATATATTAGTAGCATCCAGGGATTTTTACAACATGATAGGTCCCAGGCTCCCCACCAGGCCCCCACGCCCCCAGCAAGACAGGGCAACAGCGGTGGGGGAAGACCCCCACCCCCTCCCCCCGCACAGAACATGGTGGGTGTGTGTCGGTTATATGATATAATTGTGTATAAATGTGTGGACTACTAAAGTGCAATTAAAATTGGGGGGGATAGTAATTGAAGCATCGTTAGCCACTGTGATGGGCAGCAGAGCCCCCATCCCCCCAAGCCCTCAGTATCTAAAATGCAATTAAAATTGAGGTGAGTGCAGCCTCACCACGCGGCAAAGGTATCCCCTTCACCGACACAGTGCGGCACACCCCCACCCCAAAGCCCTAAATGTAACAAAAAAGATCAAGGGGAGGTGGAGGGTGGGAAATAAGACTGGGAGGTATGAGGTCCAAAAACAAGCCCCCCCCCCCCGAAGCCAGCTTGCAGACTGGCTTATGAGGCCACCCACTGCCCCCAAATCCCAACCCAGGGCGAGGGCCGCCAGTGGAAACAACCCAGGACCCACCAGCATCACGCCCCGGCGCTCCAGCACCACTAACATGACAGGGCAGCCAAACATACTACCACTCATCTTACACACACGAACATGGACAACAACAGTCACAATAGTGAACAATGGGCCGGACCCACACAGCACCCAACACGCCAGGCGACACACCCGAGCGCCCACGCAGGCCCACGACCACCCACCCCAGACACACACCGACAGCTGCAGGCCGCCCTGCAACCACAGCCACCCCGGAACAACCCAATGGAAACACGGCCAACAACCCGCACCAATGACCCCCCAGCCACCCCCAAGCACCAACGCACACCCACTGCCAATGACACCAGGGGCGATGTAGCAAAGTGCCTCACCCCCCAACACAACAGCAGGGCGGCCGGGACAAGCAAGCCCCGAAACGCCAGCCCCCATGCCACTGGATGGACTGCCCAACCCCTGCCACCCAACAAAGCTCTCCTACCCATACACACATCCTCCGCCCCCTAGACATCTATCCACAAGTAACCGCTTCCATACACACACATAACTCCACCCACCATCACACATACCCACCTACACAAGCACACAACCCCACCTGCCCACTCAACACACACCCACTTCCACATCCGCTCATACACAAGCCTACACTCACACACCCCCTCCCCCACCCGCAGACCCCCGTGAACGGGGAGGGCAACCCAGGACTTTTTTTAAAATTTTTTACGCATGCCTTTTGGCCTTAAAGGCGCCTCGCAAACCTTCCAAAGAATGATGGATGCCGTGTTGCGCGACCTCCCTTTTGTTTTTATCTACTTGGACGACATTTTAGTCGCCAGTGCCTCCGAGGAGGAACACGAAAAACACCTCACGACGGCTTTTCAGAGGTTGGGAGCGCACGGGTTGATAATTAACCCGGCCAAGTGCCATTTTGGCATAGCACAAATCGATTTTTTAAGACACCGCGTCTCCCCAGAGGGAGCAGTCCCTCTACCGGCTAAAGTACGCGCAGTAGCAGAGTTTCCCCAGCCACAGACGGTCAAAGCGTTGCAAGAATTTTTAGGAATGGTAAATTTTTATAACCGTTTCATACCCCACGCAGCGCAGCTCATGCAACCGTTATACGCCGCACTTAAAAAGCAGAAGCCCTCCAATGTGATCGAGTGGTCCCCGGAGCGGGAGCGCACATTCACGGAGGTTAAAAAAGCACTTGCAGAAGCAGCACTGCTGGCTCACCCAGACCCATCAACCCGCATAGCGCTAACCACCGACACGTCAGATGTGGCCATAGGGGCCGTTGTAGAGCAGCAGGTCGCCGGGGTTTGGCAGCCGTTTGCTTTTTTCAACAGATCCTTGTGCGATGCTGAGCGGAGATACAGCGCGTTTGACAGGGAGCTGCTAGCGCTCCACCTGGCCATTCGCCATTTCCAGTTCTGGCTGGAAGGGTGGCGTTTCACCGCGTTTGTCGACCACAAACCGCTCACTTTTGCAATGTCCAAAATTTCAGAACCGTGGTCAGGACGGCAGCAGAGACAGCTGGCCGCAATTTCGGAATTTACCACTGATATTCAGCACGTAGCCGGTAAGCTCAATGTAGTAGCGGACTGTCTCTCACACGCGGTAACAGTGCCTCTCCGCGTGGATGCGGATTGTACTACCACAGCTGCGGGGCGGAGTAATAGCGCGGACGCGCACGCGGCCCCTGTTCACGTGGGGATAGATTATGCAGCCATGGCGGCGGAGCAGAGCGGAGACGCAGACGTGTGCGCGCTCCTGTCTGGACTAACAGGGTTAAGGCTGGAGAGCAGGAGTTTACAAACCGGTTCGCCCCCCCTAATCTGCGACGTATCCACCGGGCGGCTGTGCCCGGTGGTACCGGCTGTGTGGCGCCGTCACGTTTTTGACGCGGTGCCAATTCGCCGTTGCTGGCCGAACGGGACTATCGTGCGCTGGCCCGAGAAGCACACCGGATCATCATGGCCAGCAGAGAGCTCACGACCACGGCGGCAGCGACGGAGCTCGGCGCGACGGCCAGAAGAGGCGAGGAGCCATTGACGGCAGTAGCAGAACCACCAACGACAGCGGCGGTGGGGGCCAAAGAACGTGGAGGAGACATCCTTTGTTTCTACCACCACTGCTTTGCAGAGAAGGCACGCAAATGTATACCACCGTGCCAGTTCAAGCGCTCGGGAAACGCCAAGACCGGGGAACGGTAGCAGCTGCAGCCCTTGGGGAGGAGAACAAGCTGCTCTACTTGACGGACGCACGCTCGGGGAGACATTTCCTCGTGGACACCGGCGCCCAGTTGAGTTTCATCATGCTGTCCTACACCGACCGGCTGGCAGGATCTAGCGGCCCCGAGATGGCAGCAGCAAACGGCTCAGAGATTAAGACCTTTGGTGAGAGGACTCTACTTCTGTCTCTACACAGCTGTACATTTGAGTGGACTTTTGTCATAGCAGCACTGAATTTCAATATATTGGGGGCTGATTTTTTGTGCTCACATGGTTTGTTGGCTGATGTTGCTAACAGGCGCCTGGTTAATGCACTGTCCTTTGATTCTATCCCCTGTACAGCTCGAGCGTCCCGGCCAACAGCACAAGCCAATGTCACAGCTGCATGCGGTAAGTTCCACACACTGCTCACTCAGTTCCCAGCACTCACGGTCCCGACATTTTCGGCAGCCGTCGCTAAACACGGGGTGGAGCATTGTATCACCACCACCGGGCCGCCCGTTTTTGCAAAACCTCGGCGCTTGGACGCAGCTAAACTGGCCATAGCGCGCGAGGAGTTCGCCAACCTGGAGAGGTTGGGCATCATCAGGCGTTCAAACAGCCCATGGGCTTCCCCGCTACACATGGTCCCTAAAGCTGATGGTTCGTAGCAACCTTGCGGGGATTTCCGCAGGTTGAACAATGCCACAGCGCACGACCGCTACCCAATTCCTCACATCCAGGATTTTTCCGTTCACTTGGCAGGAGCGCGCGTTTTTTCTAAAATAGACTTGGTCCGCGGTTACCACCAAGTCCCAGTGCGCGCTGAGGACATATCCAAAACAGCGGTGATAACTCCGTTTGGTTTATTCGAGTTTTTGCGCATGCCATTCTGGCTTAAAGGGGCTGCACAGACGTTCCAACGCATGATGGATGCAGTGCTGCGCGATCTCCCTTTCGTATTCGTCTACTTGGACAATATCTTGGTAGCCAGCGCGTCCGAAGACGAACACGAAACCCACCTCACGGTGGTTTTCCGGAGGTTGGGAGAGCACGGTTTAATAATCAACCCAGCGAAGTGTCAGTTCGGGGTGACGCAGATTGATTTTTTGGAGCACCGCGTCTCTCCCGAAGGAGCGGTTCCGCTGCCGGACAAAGTGCGCGCGGTAGGAGATTTTCCCCTGCCGCAAATGGTCAGGGCGTTACAGGAGTTTTTGGGAATGGTGAATTTTTATAACCGCTTCCTTCCCCGCGCAGCGCAGCTCATGCAACCACTGTACGCCGTGCTCAAAAAACAGAAACCCACGAATAAGATCGAATGGTCCCCGGAGCGAGAGCGGGCGTTCTCGGAAGTCAAAGCAGCCCTGGCAAACGCTGCGTTGCTGGCACATCCAGACCCAACGGCCCGCATAGCACTCACCACTGACGCGTCAGATGTGGCCATAGGGGCAGTTGTGGAGCAGCGTGTAGCCGGGGCTTGGCAACCGCTCGCCTTTTTCAGCAGGACTTTGCGCGATAGTGAACGTAAACACAACGCGTTCAACAGGGAGTTGCTGGCTCTCCACTTGGCCATTCGCCACTTCCAGTTCTGGCTGGAAGGGCGCTGTTTCACCGCGTTCGTTGACCACAAGCCACTAACATTCGTGATGGCCAAGGTTTCAGAACCGTGGTCGGGCCGGCAGCAGAGACAGCTGGCCGCGATCTCAGAGTTTACTACCGATATTCAGCATGTGTCGGGTAAACTGAATGTAGTGGCAGAGTGCCTCTCGCGCGCCGTGGCTGCCCCGGTCCGTGTGGGGATAGATTACACAGCCATGGCCGCGGAGCAGGTTAGTGACGCGGATGTGCGCGCACTCCAGTCTGGACCAACAGGGTTAAGGCTGGAGAGCAGGGTGCTGCAAGATGGTATGCCCCCCTAATCTGTGATGTCTCCACGGGGCGACCGCGTCCAGTGGTACCGGCCGCGTGGCGCCGCCGCGTTTTTGACTCGATTCATTCTTTGGCACACCCGGGAGTGCGCGCGTCGGTCAAAATGGTAGGAGAGAAATTTGTGTGGCCGAGCCTTCGCAAACAAGTCAAAGAGTGGGCAGCAGCCTGCATGGCGTGCCAACGAGTCAAAGTACACAAACACACGAAAGCTCCCTTGGAGCCGTTTCGCATCCCGGCTAAGAGGTTCGACCATGTTCACGTGGACCTCGTGGGCCCCCTCCCGCCATCACAGGGGTGCACGCACCTTCTGACAATGGTGGACCGCACCACGCGCTGGCCGGAAGTGGTTCCACTGGCGGCAACCACAGCCGAGGAGGTGGCGCGCGTGTTCTTAACAGCATGGGTGGCACGTTTTGGAGTCCCGTCGGACATTACGTCCGACAGAGGCCCTCAATTTGTTTCCGAACTTTGGTCAACAATGGCCCGCAGCCTGGGTGTCACAATTCACCGCACTACCGCGTGCAATCCACAGGCTAATGGGTTATGCGAACGTTTTCATAGGTCATTGAAAGCGGCTCTCAGGGCGTCACTGACGGATGCAAATTTGGTAGACAAGCTACTGTGGGTTTTATTGGGATTACGTTCTGCGCCTAAAGAGGATTTGGAAGCTTCCCCGGCTGAACTCGTTTTTGCGCAGCCACTTCGGCTGCCCGGGAAGTTTCTCCCAGATAATCCCGCGCTGGGCAGCTCCCCGTCTCAGCTGTTGCAGCGTAGCATAGACACAAGCACGCTGCCGGGCCCTGTTCACCACAGTTTTCCGCGCGTTTTTGTGCCAAAAACTTTGAAAAACGCAGAGTTTGTTTTTGTCAGACACGATGCACATCGCCCCCCACTGCGCCCACCTTATGATGGACCGTTCAGAGTGCTGGAAACAGGGGACAAGCATTTTTTGCTAGATTTGGGGGTTAGGAGGCAAAGGATTGGCATAGACAGACTCAAACCCGCTTTTGTTGTGGCGGACGAGCAAGTGCTGTTGGCGAGGGCCCCTCGGCATGGAAGACCCCTGCGGGGAGCTTCCCAGAGAAAAGATTCCCCAGAGCACCCACATGCACAGACTTTTACCCCTCAATCATCAACCCCCCAGCATTCAACAGCGCCGCGGAGGCGGTGAATCCTGGTTACAGCAGATACGGGAGAAGACTGAAGCCCAAGCAGCATGTGGATTGATGTTCAATGATTTTACCACAGCATATGGACTGTCATTCTATTGTTCTATCCAAGACGCTCGGGGGGGGGGGGGGGGTCGTTTAGAGAGTGCATAATGGTGTAGCATCTTAGACTAGAACAAAGAGCAGAGTTTCCCTTGGAGATAACAGGGAGGTGTGAAGGACGAATGCAGTGTGATCTTTTGTGTATCAGAGACTGCTAGGAGGATGTTAAAGGATTAAGGAAGTGAATGCAAGGTGACCTTTTATGTGAAGAAGCTGCTGAAGGAAGGCCTGAGTATTTAAGAGAAGAGTCTTGTCTGAGATGCCCTCTTTCTGACTATGCTTATGTGTGAGATGTGTAATAAACTGACTGAGTCAAATCCGCCTCGTTATTGACACACTCCACACAGTCTTTAATAATGGCAGTAGCTCTGTTTAGGTACCGAGACCTGGAAATCTCTTCCAGAGAAGGGAGAGAACAGCCAGTGATTTTTTGCGCAGTCTCGATCACTCTCTGGAAGGCTTTGCGGTCTGCAGCTGAACAGCCCCCATACCAAACCGTGATGCCATATGACAAAATGCTCTCAATAGCAGAGCGATAAAATAAAACCAGCAACTGTGCATTCAGGCCATTCCTCTTGAGGAGCCTCAAAAAGTGTAGAGATAAATGAATGGAACAAACAATCATTTGGTGTGAATTTGCCAACTTTTCTCATTAATTTCCATTTTTTCACATAAATTTTTAACTTTTTCCCCTGTAAATTCATGTCTGAATCAGCCATTTTTTTCATGTAAAATCTTCACATCATTACATGATTTTAAAAAATAAATTTGCTACTTTTTCATGTAAATTTGTAAGACTTTTCTATTAAATTTTCGAAAATGTTCTCGTAAATTTGCCAAAAATCTTGCAAAATTGCAACGTTTTTTTTTTCTTTGTAAATTTCTTTTTTCCTACAACTTTTTTACACATCAGTTTTTAACCTTTTCCCTGTAAATTCCCGTTGTCCTGCATCAGCCACTTTTTCATGTACTCTTCATATAATTTCGTGACTTATTAAATAAATTTCCTACTGCATTCATGTAAATTTGTAACTTTTCTAGGAAATTTACGAAAATATTCTAGCAAATTTACCTCCCAAAAATTTGCAAAGTTTTTTCCTTGTAAATTTCTGACTTTTTCTTGTAAATGAGCAACTTTTTGGAGAGTAAATATAATTTGTGGTAGATTTAAAAATTTAATCTGTTTTGCAGCTTTTTTCATTTTCATTCCATTCATTTTCCCCCTCATGGATCGTCACCTTATCGTGGTGGGGGGGTTTGCGTGCCCCAGTGATCCCAGGAGCTATGTTGTCCGGGGCAATTTGCCTCTGATAGGGTCTCCCAAGACAAACTGGTCCTGGGTGAAGGGCCAGACGAAGAACGATCCAACAGACTCTCATGATAAATTGTATATCAAGGATTCAGTGTACCCCGCCCGGTATGGGGTTACCGGGGCCCCACCCTGGAGCCAGGCCTGGGGGAGGGGCTCGAAGGCTAGCGTCTGGTGGCCGGGTTTCCACCCATGGGACCCGGCCGGGCTCAGCCCGAAGGAGTTACATGGGTCCGCCCTCCAGTAGGTTCACCACCTGCAGGAGGGATCATGGAAGTCCGGTGCTATGTGGATTAGGTGGCAGTCAAAGGCGGAGACCTTGGCGGACTGATCCCAAGCTTTCTAAACTGGCTTTTGGTACGTGGAATGTCACCTCTCTGGTGGGGAAGGAGCCTGAGCTGGTGTACGAGATTGAGCGATACCGGCTAGATATAGTCGGCCTCACCTCAACACACAGCTCCGGTTCCGGAACCAGTCTCCTGGAGAGGGGCTGGAGCTTGGCCTTTTCTGGAGTTGCCCCGGGCGAGAGGCGACGAGCAGGGGTAGGTATTCTTGTATCGCCCCACCTTGCTGCCTCTATATTGGAGTTTTCCCCGGTGGACGAAAGGGTTGCTTCCCTGCGCCTTCGGGTTGGGAAACGGGTCCTGACCATCATTTGTGCCTATGCACCAAATGATGTTTCAGAGTACCCACCCTTTTTGGAGTCTGTGACTGGGGTGCTGGAGGGTGCTCCTCCTGGAGACTCCATTGTCCTACTGGGGGACTTCAATGCGCACGTGGGCAACGACAGTGAAACCTGGAGGGGGGTGATTGGGAGGAACGGCCTGCCCGATCTGAACCCGAGTGGTGTTCAGTTATTGGACTTCTGTGCTAACCACAGTCTGTCTATAACGAACACCATGTTCAAGCATAAGGGTGTCCATATGTGCACCTGGCACCAGGACACCCTAGGCCGCAGGTCGATGATCGATTTTGTTATCGTATCATCAGACCTGCGACCGTATGTCTTGGACACCCGAGTAAAGAGAGGTGCAGAGCTGTCAACTGATCACCACCTGGTGGTGAGTTGGATCCGATGGCAGGGGAGGAAGCCATTCAGACCTGGTAGACCCAAACGTATAGTGAGGGTGTGCTGGGAGCGTCTGGCTGAGGCCCCTGTCCGGGAGGTCTTCAACTCCCACCTCCGGAAGAACTTCAACCACATTCCGAGGGAGTCTGGAGACATGGAGTCTGAATGGGCCATGTTCTCCACCTCTGTTGTTGAAGCGGCAGCCCAGAGCTGCGGCCGCAAGGTGGTCGGTGCATCTCGTGGTGGCAACCCCCGAACCAAGTGGTGGACACCAGTGGTGAGGGGGGCCATTAAGCTGAAGAAGGAGTCCTATCAAGCTTGGTTGGCTTGTGGGACTCCCGAAGCAGCTGAGGTGTACCGGCAGGCCAAGCGGAGTGCAGCTCGGGTGGTTGCTGAAGCAAAAACCCGGGTATGGGAGGAGTTCGGTGAGGCCATGGAACAAGACTTTCGGTCGGCTTCAAAGAGATTCTGGCAAACTGTTCGGCGGCTCAGGAGGGGAAAGCAGCTCCCCGGCCACACTGTGTATGGTGCGGATGGGA
Organism: Pholidichthys leucotaenia; assembly: GCA_020510985.1. Classification (NCBI taxonomy): domain Eukaryota; kingdom Metazoa; phylum Chordata; class Actinopteri; order Cichliformes; family Pholidichthyidae; genus Pholidichthys; species Pholidichthys leucotaenia. The sequence continues at coordinate 99,027,714 of CM035843.1, forward strand.
CACTGTTGACTTCAACTGGGGATATCGTCGGGCGGTGGAAGGAATACTTCGAGGATCTCCTCAATCCCACTGATACGCCTTCCACAGAGGAAGCAGGGTTTGGGGACGAGGGGGATGACTCGCTTATCACAGGGGCTGAGGTCGCCAAGGTGGTTAAAAATCTCCTTGGTGGCCGGGCCCCGGGGGTGGACGAGATTCGCCCCGAGTACCTCAAGGCCCTGGATGTTGTTGGGTTGTCATGGTTGACACGCCTCTGCAACATTGCGTGGAGGTCGGGGGCAGTGCCTTTGGCATGGCAAACCGGGGTGGTGGTTCCTCTCTTCAAAAAAGGGGACCGGAGGGTGTGCTCCAACTTTAGAGGGATCACACTCCTCAGCCTCCCTGGGAAGGTCTATGCCAAGGTACTGGAGAGGAGAGTCCGGCCGTTGGTCGAACCTCGGATTCAGGAGGAGCAATGTGGTTTTCGTCCTGGCCGTGGCACATCGGACCAGCTCTTTACCCTCTCGAGAATTCTTGAGGGTTCGTGGGAGTTTGCCCAACCAGTTTACATGTGCTTTGTGGACTTGGAGAAGGCATTTGACCGCGTCCCTCGTGGATTTTTGTGGGGGGTGCTTCGGGAGTATGGGGTATCGGGCTTGTTGTTACGAGCTATTCGGTCTCTGTACGACCGTTGTGAGAGTTTAGTTCGCATTGCCAACACTCGGTCGGAGTCATTCCCAGTGAGAGTTGGACTCCGCCAGGGCTGCCCTTTGTCACCGGTCCTGTTCATAATTTTTATGGACAGGATTTCTAGGCGCAGCCAGGGAATGGAGGGTGTCATGCTTGGTGACCACAGGATCTCATCTCTGTTGTTTGCAGATGATGTTGTCCTGTTGGCTTCATCCAGCAATGACCTACAGCTCTTGCTGGGACGGTTTGCCGCTGAGTGTGAAGCGGCTGGGATGAGAATCAGCACCTCCAAGTCCGAGTCCATGGTCCTCAGCCGGAAAAAGGTGGATTGTCCTCTCCGGGTTGGGGACAGGCTCCTGCCCCAAGTGGAGGAGTTTAAGTATCTTGGGGTCTTGTTCACGAGTGAGGGGAAAATGGAGCGAGAGATCGACAGACGGATTGGAGCAGCATCTGCAGTGATGCGGACGTTGTACCGGTCTGTTGTGGTGAAGAGGGAGCTTAGTTCTAAGGCAAAGCTGTCGATTTACCAGTCAATCTACGTTCCTACTCTCACCTATGGTCACGAGCTTTGGGTAATGACCGAAAGAACGAGATCGCGGATACAAGCGGCTGAAATGAGCTTTCTCCGTAGGATTGCTGGACTCACCCTCAGAGATAGGGTGAGGAGCTCAGTCATCCGGGAGAGGCTCAGAGTAGAACCGCTGCTCCTCCACATTGAAAGGAGTCAGTTGAGGTGGTATGGGCATCTGATTAGGATGCCTCCTGGACGCCTCCCACTTGAGGTGTTTCAGGCACGTCCCACTGGGAGGAGACCCCGGGGCAGACCCAGGACTCGGTGGAGAGACTATGTCTCCCAGCTAGTCTGGGAACGCCTTGGTATCCCCTCTGAAGAGCTGGAGCAGGTGGCTGGGGAGAGGGAAGTCTGGGCTTCTCTGCTTGAACTGCTGCCTCCGCGACCCGGACCTCCGGAAAAGCGGTAGAAGATGGATGGATGGATGGATGGATGGATGCAGCTTTTTTCTCCAAAATTAGTGTTCGATTCATTTAATATAAATTAATCTGGCTTGCTACACAGCATACCATGTTTAAAGTAGTTTCATAAACTGATTAAATTTTTACACCATATATACGTTGAACACAAACAGCTCTTCCTCTCTTTTTAAACAATATATCCTAAAGCTATTGTGTTGTTAACTTGATCAAAGGTGTGAAAGTATTAATATCAGTTGTCATGCATTCATTGCATGCATCTATTTATTGGGAGTGTCATTTTGATTAAAAACCGACTATCTGCTGAGTTTCACTCCCCCACCCACCTCTGTCTCTATTGTTTTGGTAATTGTCAGGGTGGTGCTGTTGCATTTGTTTGCATTGAGGGATGATCCATGCACATCTTGGTTTGCTTTAATTTAAATGTAAATGCTCAAACGCAAATGCATGCACTTCTCTGTATAGGGTTTAGTATGATTACAGTTGTTTAGAAACCCAAAACCTATTCATATATGTGACACTGTGCTTAAAATATGCATGTGATGTTTCTGTTTGCTTTAAAGGCCAAATGTCACGTAATTTTTTTTTCTAAATGACAACGAATTTAGATAAAATACACATAGCTTAAACCAAATATTCATACCGGAGACCATATCACCCACCTGTATTTACATAATTGCACAAAATACACCAGGTGAAGGCCCCACCTTGCTTGCTGGCTTGTGACAGCCAGTCCAGACCACGCCCATGTTTTTGACATCACCAGTTGTACCCTGACTGCCCTGCCCATCCACATTCACACTTATCAACATTGGACAATCATGACGGAAAGTGACAGCGATTGTGAACAAATTAGTTTAGTTTTGTCTTTTTTTTTTCGTCTTTTTTTTTTGTCAGTGGTTCAGACAGTGACAGAGGCATAGAACCTTACCGGTTCGAGCCGTCCGAGACGGAATCAGATGCTTTGTCTGATGACAACAGTTCCAACGATGACCAGAGAGCAGAACCAGTGGAAAATGTCATTGAACTGGACATTAATCGCCTCCAGAATTGCGAAGCCGGAGGGGGTCTGTCGAGGGCGCCCCATAAATATTGATTTTTCGGAAGCCATTATTATTGCAGTGGAGGAGAGCCGCTGCTGTCAAGAAATTGACCAGATCAATATGAAAATGGAGGTGCATACCTGTCAAGGGAGACGTTTTCGCCGTATTTTGGTGCCAAGCGCGGCTGTGGGGGACGGCGCAGTGGTTTGGGACACTTTTCTGGGAAATGTTTTAAATGTAGTTCGTATGGCTGTGTTGTGAGACATGTATATGTTGGACACTGCATATGTGATTTAACCACGATGAAGGAGAGCCAGCCCCCTGCGGTGCGGAGCCACAGAGCCTGGACCCCCTGCGGAGGACAGGGGACAGAAGACTTCCTGACCACTGAGGCTCGGGAAGAGAGAAGGGGGAGTTATGTAAATAAAAGGCTAATGAATGTGAATAAAGAAATTTTGAGAGAGATGTGTGATTTCCCCCGCGAGGGAAATGGTTTGATGTCAGAATGTTTAAAGGGGAGAACTTTGGTGTGTTCACTCTCTTTGTTCGCTGCTCAAGAATAAGAGCAGACAGTGGAATGGTTTCTTGAATAAACTGGAATGAAAGACAATTCGGTTTCGTTATTCAAGTCTCCCCACATTGGTGACTGACGACGTTGAGAATGAACGAAGAAATTCTCAGGGTCCCGGACTCACAGCGCTCAGAGCTGGCGAGCGCAGTGGCCGTTAAGCTGCCTGATTTCTGGCAGGATAACCCACGGTCGTGGTTTCTGCAAGCAGAGTCGCAGTTCGCGCTCGCAGGAGTAACGGTGGATGACACTAAGTTCCACCATGTCATCGCTAAACTGGACAACAGCACAGCTCGGTGCGTGCAAAGCTTGGTGGAGCAGCCACCCACGACCGACAGGTACGGCAAGCTGAAATCCACCCTCATCAAGTTTTTCACCCCCTCGGCTGAAGTGAGGGCGAGGAGGATCCTGTCTTTGCTAGACCAAGGTGGACACAGGCCGAGCGCCCTGATGGAGGAGATGATACAGCTGAGAGGTTTGGACAACGATGATTTCATTTTTCAGTTCATCTTCCTCTCCAACCTCCCGGCGCATGCGAGAAGCACGCTGGCCGGCAAAAAGTGTCACACCCTGGAGGAGTTCCGGGAGCTGGCCCAGGAGGCAGATGGGATCCTGGACGCCTGCGGCGGGCAAGCAACCACAGCAGCGACCCGAGACAGCGGGGAGCCAGAGGCGGCAGAACCAGACTGGCCGACGACGGCGGCAACACGACCGCGACGAGGGGGAGCCAATAGCCCGGTGGCAGAAGCGCGGGCACGACACAGCGGAGAAGATCTCTGCTTTTACCATCGGAGGTTCGCAGAGAAGGCACGCAGGTGTGTGCCGCCCTGCATCTTCAGGAGTTCGGGAAACGGCAAGACCGGGGGTCGCTAGCAGCTTCGACCCTCGGAGAACGCAACAAGCTGCTCTACATCACGGATGCGCGCTCCGGACGAGTGTTCCTCATTGACACCGGAGCACAAGTGAGCTTCATCACCCCAACATACGCGGACCGGGTGGCTGGACCCCACGGTAACGGAGCTACAGCGGCAAATGGCTCGAACATCAACACCTACGGGAGAAGGACCTTGCCTTTATGCTTACATGGCCGCACATATGAATGGACTTTTGTAATAGCGGCGGTGAGTTTCAACATGTTGGGCGCGGATTTTTTGTGTTCACACAATCTGTTAGTTGATCTTGCTAATAGACGGCTGGTAAATGCACTCTCTTTTTACTCTCTCCCCTGTTCAGCTCGAGTGTCCCCGCCACCAGTACAGACCCACGTCGCTACAGCAGGTGGTAAGTTTCACACACTCCTCACCCAATTTCCAGCGCTCACTGTGCCCACTTTTTCAGCGACGGTCGCGAAGCACGGGGTGAAACACTTTATCCCCACTTCTGGTCCTCCCGTGTTTGCAAAAGCTCGGCGCTTGGATGCAGTTAAGCTCGCCATTGCGCGCGAGGAGTTCGCCAGCCTGGAGAGGCTGGGCATCGTTCGTAGGTCGAAGAGCCCGTGGGCTTCGCCGCTGCACATGGTACCGAAAGCCGATGGCTCCTGGAGACCGTGCGGGGATTACCGCAGGCTAAACAACGCTACGGCGCACGATCGTTATCCCATCCCGCACATTCAGGATTTTTCGGTGCACCTGGCGGGGGCGCGCATTTTTTCAAAGATTGATCTAGTTCGCGGCTATCACCAAGTCCCGGTCCAACCGGAGGACATTCCTAAAACAGCGGTAATAACCCCGTTCGGACTTTTCGAATTTTTACGCATGCCGTTTGGTCTCAAAGGGGCGGCGCAAACATTTCAGCGGATGATGGATGCCGTGTTACACGATCTCCCTTTCGTGTTTGTGTACCTCGACGACATTTTGGTCGCGAGTACTTCAGAGGACGAACACGAAACGCACCTCACAGCAGTTTTTAGGAGGCTGGGAGAGCACGGCTTAATAGTTAACCCAGCCAAGTGCCAGTTCGGCGTCGAGCGGATCGATTTTTTGGGTCACCGCGTCTCCCCGGAGGGAGCGGTTCCGTTACCAGAGAAAGTACGCACGGTAGCGGATTTTCCCCGTCCACAAACGGTCAAATCACTACAGGAATTCTTGGGGATGGTGAATTTTTATAACCGATTCCTGCCCCACGCAGCTCAAATCATGCAACCGTTATATGCCGCGCTCAAAAAACAAAAACCGACCCAGGCGGTCGAATGGTCCCCGGAGCGGGAGCGCGCGTTCACAGAGGTTAAAAAAGCCTTGGCTGACGCTGCGCTCCTGGCCCACCCAGACCCTGCAGCACGTATCGCGCTGACGACAGACGCTTCAGATTTAGCCATAGGGGCCGTTATTGAGCAACAGGTAGCCGGAGCTTGGCAGCCTTTGGCTTTCTTTAGCAAATCTTTAAGCGCGGCTGAACGAAAATACAGCGCGTTTGACAGAGAACTGTTGGCGCTGCATTTGGCTATTCGTCATTTCCAGTTCTGGCTGGAAGGACGGTGCTTCACCGCTTATGTGGACCACAAGCCGCTCACATACGCCATGGCCAAAATTTCAGACCCGTGGTCCGGCAGGCAGCAGAGGCAGCTGGCCGCAATCTCGGAATTTACCACAGACATTAGGCACGTTGCGGGCAAATTCAATGTAGTAGCGGATTGTCTCTCACGCGCGTTCACGATCCCAACACGCGCAGAGGCAGAACGGGCCACCGTGACCGCGCCGCAGGAGAGCGGCACGGTGGCGCGCGCAGCCCCGGTGCACGTGGGTATAGATTACGCAGCCATGGCAGCGGACCAGGGGGCCGACGCAGACGTGCACGCGCTCCAGTCTGGACCAACAGGGTTGAGGCTGGAGAGCAAGTGTTTACAAACCGGTATGCCCCCCCTGATCTGCGACGTGTCGACGGGGCGCCCGCGTCCGGTGGTTCCGGCCACGTGGCGCCGCCGTGTTTTTGACTCGGTCCACTCACTGGCGCACCCGGGGGTGCGCGCGTCGGTGAAACTAGTGGCGGAAAAGTTTGTTTGGCCGTGCCTGCGCAAGCACGTGAAGGAATGGGCAAAAACCTGCATTTCCTGTCAACGGGCCAAAATTCACAGGCACACAAGAGCCCCGTTAGAACCGTTCCGCATTCCGGCCAGAAGGTTTGACCATGTGCACGTCGACCTTGTGGGCCCCCTACCGGCATCACAGGGGTTCACGTATCTTTTGACAATGGTGGACCGCACCACACGTTGGCCGGAAGTGGTCCCACTTGCGACGACCACGGCCGCGGAGGTGGCTCGCGTTTTTTTTAACGGCTTGGGTGGCGCGTTTCGGGGTTCCGTCGGACATTACGTCCGATAGAGGACCGCAATTCATCTCTGAGCTGTGGTCAGCGATGGCCAACGGCTTAGGAGCCAAAATTCACCGCACTACGGCTTACCACCCTCAGGCCAATGGTTTATGCGAGCGTTTTCATAGGTCTTTGAAGGCAGCACTCAGAGCGTCGCTCACGGATGCAGATTGGGTGAATAAACTTCCATGGGTTTTATTAGGGTTGCGTTCTGCGCCTAAAGAGGACTTAGACGCCTCCCCAGCGGAGCTGGTATTCGCACAAACTCTGAGGCTGCCGGGCGAGTTTTTACCAGAGCACCCAGAGCCCCCACCTCTCTCGGCTCTGGGACCGTTAGTCGGCACGGGGGCAGACACGCTCCCGGGTCCGGTTCATCACGCTTTTCCACGAGTTTTCGTCCCCAAGGCTTTGAAAAATGCCGATTTCGTTTTTGTCAGGCGCGAAGCCCTAAAAGCAACGCTCAAACCGCCTTACGAAGGGCCATTTCGAGTGCTGGAGGCAGGTGATAAGCAATTTGTGCTAGATTTTGGAGACAGAAAAGAGACAGTCAGTATTGACAGACTAAAACCTGCTTTTGTCATGAAGGACGTGTCTGTACCGGTCGCGGTGGCGCCTCGACGAGGCAGGCCCCCGCAGAAGGCAATTAACCACTCTCTTCCTCAGTCAACAGCGCCGAAGCAGAAACGCACCGCAGGCAAGGCGGGGCCAACGCACAGCAGATTCGGCAGACGGCTGAAGCCCAAGCGGCGCACAGACTGAATGTTGGTGTTGATTATTCAGTAGTGAGTAAGGTGCTATTTAATTTTAGGAATTAGTCTGTTCTTCATCGTTTGGGGGGGGGGTTATATGGCTGTGTTGTGAGACATGTATATGTTGGACACTGCATATGTGATTTAACCACGATGAAGGAGAGCCAGCCCCCTGCGGTGCGGAGCCACAGAGCCTGGACCCCCTGCGGAGGACAGGGGACAGAAGACTTCCTGACCACTGAGGCTCGGGAAGAGAGAAGGGGGAGTTATGTAAATAAAAGGCTAATGAATGTGAATAAAGAGATTTTGAGAGAGATGTGTGATTTCCCCCGCGAGGGAAATGGTTTGATGTCAGAATGTTTAAAGGGGAGAACTTTGGTGTGTTCACTCTCTTTGTTCGCTGCTCAAGAATAAGAGCAGACAGTGGAATGGTTTCTTGAATAAACTGGAATGAAAGACAATTCGGTTTCGTTATTCAAGTCTCCCCACAGTTCGTGTTGTTACTGTCAAGTATTTTAAGGAAAATACGGGGAAAATGCAATTTTAGCAAAAACGGGCGTATTGCCATTTCTGTACGCCCAAAAGAAAAAATATACTGGAAAAAAAACTGAGTGTCTTGAGGAGCAGTCCTGTGTGTGATCACTCACAGCTGAGGCGGGCTGATCGCTCAGCGGGAGCGCTTCTCACTACTGTTCGAAGTGTGGAGTCACTCATTAGTTTAATTGTCTGGGCGGGCTGATCGCTCAGCGGGAGCAATTCTCACTACCATGAGAAGTAATTAGGACAATGGTTTAACACGTTGAGCTGTGCAGCGGTTGCGGAACAGACAGAGATCCCAGAGAGGTGTGCCTTGTTGCTCCGCCGTTGCTTATAGCCGCTTTTTACGGTGTTGAAGTACGGCGAAAACGTCTCACTTGACAGGTAAGAAAACATTTCCCAGAGAAGTGTCCCTTATTACCCAGCTGTCCCTGATAGTCCCGTTTTAAGGTATGGGTGAAATATCCAATTTTTTCTTTCTTGTTGCTCACTTCAACCTTCCAGTCTCCATATAAACAATCAATTGAAATACCCCAAGCATCAAACTAGGGTACAATCGATTTCGTCACTTCCGCCTTCTTCCCCAGGCGATTCCAGGGGCCGTGTCAGGCCAAGCGCGGCAGTTTTAAATTAACGAATATTCCGTTGTTACTGAAGCATATGCACCAAGACCCGAACGGATCGGTTCCCTTTTATATCTAGTTTCAAGATAAAGTACCCTGTTACGTGACATTTGGCCTTTAAGGTAAATCAGTTCAGCTTAAACCATGTGATGGGAGCTACTAGAGGTGTAAATCTTAAGTGGTCCCACCATTCAGGCATTAACGATTCAAATGCAAAATGATTCACGATGTATCTCTATGTTGCAGCTTCTTCAATTTGTACATTTTTTTCTGTGTAATGCCCTTTTGGGTTTCAGTATTTATTTTTGTGTCAGTTAGGTCAGGCATTGGCTTGCTTGCTACCGGATAACCATGAAAACCGGTACTACCTGTCTCATGGGTTGGGCCGTCAGTGACTCAACCGGCATCCCCGCCCTTCCGAGGGTGTGGAGGGTGAAATGGGGCATCCTGGCAGAACTAAAAACAATGTCTGCCACAGGTCTGTGGTGGACCACTCCCAGTTACGTGGGGTGAGACTGGACATCCTGGCAGATAAACACATCTGTCACAAGGTCTGTGGTGGACTGTGCCAGTCAGTGCATCGTGACATGCACTACACAAAGAGCAGAGATAAACAAACCTATCATCTGGTCAGTTACTGCAACAGATACTGGAATCAGTTTATCTTGGCTTGTCCTTGCCACTGATAACACCTCTATCTGTCAAGAATGTGCTGCTAGTCCAACAAAAGCTAGCGGTACTCAAATACTTGGCAAGCAGTTTCATGAAATGGTCAGTCAGAAAGCAATTCATACTGGCTTGGATGTCGACCAGGTTAACAAGGTCCGCGCTGATCTGTTCACACTCCGACAGGCAGCAAAAAGTAAGTTAGGAGCTGGAAGAGAAAAGAAGAGGAAAACAGCAGCCTTGTGTGTAGCAGAAAGGAATGTACGCACTCTGTTGGACAGATCAACATCACAGCGCCCAGAAAGACAGGCCGCGCTTGTGGTCTTGGAAATGAACAGGTACAATGGAGACATACCTGTAGCTGCACTAAGTGAAACAAGATTTCCTAGCTATGACAGCTTGGAAGACCATGGGTACATTTTCTTTTGGAGTGGGAAATCAACTCAAGAAAGGAGAGAAGCAGGAGTGGGCTTTGCAGTTAGAAAGGAGATAGCAGCAATGCTCGATGAGGAACCAGTGCCAATCAACGACAGGATAATGACTGAGACTCCCGCTACAGCAGAAGATGTATGCCACACTCATCATTGTATATGCCCCAACAATGATCAACACAGAAGAGGCGAAGGAAGAGTTCTACAGATTTATGTGAGACTATCAGGCGTGTACCAACTGATGACAGGCTGATACTCGTTGGAGATTTTAATGCCAGAGTTGGTTCAGACACTGAGAAATGGAAATGAGTGCTAGGCAGTCATGGAGTAGGCAAGTGCAATGCTAATGGAGAACTTCTGCTTGCACTATGTTCAGAGTGCAACCTTGTGGTAACCAACACCCTATTTAAGCACAAGGACACACACAAGAAGACATGGATGCACCCAAGATCCAAGCAATGGCACTTGTTAGACTACATCGTAGTAAGGCAGAGAGACATAAGGGATGGTGCGAAGCCACCACGGAAGCAAAACTCTAGTGCACTGAAAGGCCAAAAGAAGCAGGAAGAACTTACACAGGAAATGGATGAAGACTGAGAGAGCAACAATTCAAGAGAATGACATAGAAGAGAAATAGACAACATTGAAGGATATGGTGTATCAGACTGCAAGTGATGTTTTAGGCCACCCTGAGAGGAAACATCAAGATTGGTTTGATGAGCATAATAAACATCTGAAGAAACTACTAGAAGGGAGGAATACAGCTAGGCAGGAAAATCTACAGTGTAACACAAGGTCGAAGAAGAAGAAATACTCCAAGACTCAGCGTGAGCTACAGAAGTACACCAGAGAGATGAAGTCCAACTGGTGAGATGAAAAAGCAGAGGAACTTCAAACTGCAGCAGACATGAAAACATTCTTCACAGGTTTGAGAGAAATCTACGGCCCTAAACCAAAAGGAGTGATCCAACTAAAGGCTATGGATGGTGAAACTGTTTTGCAGGAGAAAGACAAGATCCTGGACAGATTTGCAGACCACTTTGACCAACTACTAAACAACCCTGGAGATCTCGCTGAAGAGGCTAAAGAAGCTTTAGTGCAGCGATCAATTGTATCAAGTCTGGATGAACCACTAAATCTTGATGAACTAATGGCAGCTATCAGACAACACAGGATGATAAAGCTCCAGGAAGGGATGGAATTCCAACAGAAATGTGGAAATTTGGTGGTGTTCAGCTGACCAACTGCCTGCACAAGCTCATCCAAGAGATATGGGATGCCCAGAAGGTACCTCAAGACTGGAAGGATGCAAGTATTGTGCCTTTGTTCAAGAAAGGTGACAGGAAAGATTGTGGGAATTACCGAGGTATATCACTGCTAGCCACTGTTGGTAAGATTCTCTTATGTGTACTACTGAACAGACTCAATGAACACATCTGGCAGAATGTACTACCGGAAACCCAGTACGGCTTTCGAAGTGGAAGAAGCACAATGGACATGATTTTCAGCTTGAAACAGGTTCAAGAAAAGTGTATTGAACAGAACATGCCGCTTTAACTTCATAGACTTCAGTAAAGCCTTTGATACTGTATCGCGACAAGGACTTTGCCAGGTACTCAAGAAATATGGCTGTACAGAGAAGTTTGTCAACTTGATCGAGGCACTCCATACAGGTATGCAAGCAAATGTGGCAATGAGTGGTTCAGTGTCTAAAGACTTTTCAGTAAGCAACGGGGTGAAACAAGGGTGTGTGCTGGCGCCTACACTCTTCTCGCTATATCTGGCAGCCATGCTTGAGGTGGCCTTCAAAGACACTTCAGAAGGAGTATACATTCAAACAAGAAGCAGACTTGTTCAATGTGGCACAGTTTAAAGCCAAGAGTAAGACATCGATAAAGGTACTAAGAGAAATGCTCTTTGTCGATGACAGTGCTCTAGTTGCACACAGTGTGGAAGATATGCAATCTTTAGTGGAGAAATTTGCAAGAGCAGCTAGCCAATTCAGCCTCAAAATCAACATCAAGAAGACAGAGTGCTTTTATCAACCACCAAAGTTCCAGTTATCAACATCACTACCAGAAGAGATCAGCATTGATACAGAGCCACTAGGCAAGTGTAAGACTTTCAAGTATCTCGGGAGTACTGTTTCAGAGAATGCTAGACTGGAGGACTAACTATCTCTCAGAATGGGAAGAGCGAGTGCTGTGTTTGGAAACTTGAGGGAGAGACTGTGGAACAATCGACGTGTCTAGCCGTGTGAAATGCAAAGTGTACAGAGCGACAGTACTGGCTACTCTATTGTACGGTGCTGAAACTTGGACTGTCTACAAGGTGCAGGTAAAGAAACTCCACGCATACACGATGAGACACCTTTGAGCCATAATGAACATCTCCTGGAAAGACAAGATAACCAACATAGAACTGCTGAAACAAGCTGGTCTACCATCAGTGGACGACATGCTAATACAGATGAACCTGAGATGGCTTGGACATGTTGAGAGGATGGATCACCAGCGTCTCCCTCGGCAGTTACTCTACTCACAGTTATGACGGCAAACACAATCAGGGTAGACCAAGGCTCAGATTTAAAGACACTGTAAAAAGAAACCTGAAAAAGTTGGGATATAGACAGGAGTTCTTGGCAGCAGAAGGTGAAGGACAGAGCCGTGTGGAGGAATCTGATCAGACCTAAATGAAAGTCATTGCCGACCACGACTAACTGCTATGATGACACAGCAGCAGTCTCAGCTGGTTTGTTGTTTTCCTTCAATCTGTATACTTTCTACATCAGTGGCTCCCTACTTTTAAAAGCACCCCCCCCCCCCTTTATTCTAAGCACAAAATCTTTTGTATGTACAGTACATTCACCTTAGTTTTTTCAACACTACTCACAGAGTTAGGGACATTTGGCTTTCAGGTGAAATTTATGGAAAATGTTAAAAGTTCACACTATAGTGATATATTATGGAAGTAGGGCATTTAAGTAGAAGCATGCAATGGTGATTTCCTCATCTTGTAATTTATTCAAACAAAAGCCAACAACAGTGCTGGGTATACCACAACAAAAAATGTCAGTGTCTCAATAACTTGTCATGTGCCCTTGAGTATCAATTACAGGTTGATGACGATGTCTCATGCTGTTCACAAGTCGACTTATTGTCTGCTGAGGCATGGCATTCCACTCTTCTTGAAGGGTGGTCCTCAGATCATTGAGGTTGTGGGGTGCAGGGTTACGAGCCTCCACACAGTGACTCAGCTGATCCCATAGGTTTTCTATGGGATTCAGGTCTGGATAAAGTGCAGGCCATTCTATTTGAGGTACCCCAGCCTCCAGCAGCCATTCCCCAATGATGCGACCTTGATGAGCCATTTAGGTAATATCCGCTTGTCACTGTACCATTCACAAGGTGTAGGGCAGTTCTGTATTGACTAGACACACCTGCTCAGACTGTAACACCACCACCACCAAAGGCTTCTCTGGCGACAACAGTCACTGATGTGTAGTGCTGTCCTTGACGTCTCCAACATCGTTGGCAGCCATCATTTCTGCACAACGCGAACTGACTTTCAGCAGAGAACAGCACTGAGGCCCACTGGTCCCGTGTCCCGCGTAAATGCTCCCTGGCCCATGCAAGATGAGAACACCTGTGCCTGGTGGTGTGGTCAGGTACCCTTGCAAGTCATCTAGCATGCAGACCACGCTGATGTAAACATTTTCTAATGGTCTGACGTGACACTTGTGTGCCTCTCACCTCCCTTAAATGTGCCTGGAGTTGAGTGGCATTCATCATCTGGTTCTACAGGGCACTGTTCACAATGAAGCGGTCATCAGCGTGGGACATGGCCAAAGGACATCCACTTCTACGCCTTTCTGTGACTTTTCCAGTCTCTATCTCTTTTGCAACCTGCTGATGGCACTGACACTCTAAGCTCAGTGGCCACTTCCCTCTGAGAACATCCTGTTTGAAGCCTTGCAATGGCGAGGTACTGTTGATCAATTATTAGGTGTCATCTTTGTCTCACGATGTCAAAATGTGAACAGCATGATGAAGAGGACTGTTTAAAAGCCATTTCTAACTGAACCAGAAAATTTATTGGTCAAATCATGGATCAAACAGCTGTTGTGAATTTTGCCGTTAGGCACCTTGTTAGAGAACAGCAAGTTATGTAGAAAGCACTGAAACATTTAACAGTTAGAAATGTGCATTCAAAAGATTAGAGAAGGCCAAATTAAATTCACCTGTAAAGGTTATAGTGCATTTTAGGTGCATCCTTAAATTTCACCTGAAAGCCAATTATCCCTAACTTTTTGTGAGTAGTGTATGGTCAGACTGGACTTTTGCTTGCATTTTCTGTGGTCCTGTTGGTTTTATGTAATTAGCAATGCCATTTCCCACTACCAGCTGAAAATCCTGAAAGCACATAGCAACTATGGGCTTGGTTTATTAAACAGCAAAGTCAGACAAGAAGTCTCAAATCCTTCAATCAGGATTCAAAATTGTCTTAATAAAATACAGTTGGCTTATAAAGTCGGTCACAGTTTTACAGTATCAAAGAGAAACTAAAACAAGATTGCAGAGGAATGACTAATGGCAAGGAGACTGTAAATAGTGTGCCAAAGAATACATCTCCTGATACTACAATATCATCAGTCTGCATTAAAAAAGGGAAAAAAATGAGAAAGCTTTAGCAAAATTCTAACTCACCTGATTCATTTCAACACTAAATATACAACAATGTATATACTTTGTAAACAATAATAATTTCAATAGATAAATCTTGTTTACAAGTGCACCTGGAGAGGGGAAAAAATAACATTTACATTACTTTGTATCCAATGCCGTCAGCATTTAAAGAGCCGCCAGGGTGGTGAATCCCGTTTGTAAGCTTCTATCAAGAATAATTAAAAACAGTACATATTTAACTCCCTTTGACAGCAAGTATGCATCAGATCAAGAGTCCAGAGGCTGCTTGCTGGATTATTCTGGGACTGCCAGTTTTATTCGTGTCTTGTTTGTTTTGATGGTCACAGGTTTGAGCCATGGCTCTGACTTTGCTGCTTCTTACTGACGAGTGCCGGTAGGAAGGGTGAGGCTGGCCATCAGCTCATGAACAGACGCAAATATTGTGCATTCACCTGGAGGGGAGGGAGAGAGACAAAAAAAAAACCCAGCAAGTGTAACCAAAGCCATTGTGCACAATGAATATTCAGATGGTAAATGTTTCAGAAGAGTATATTATTTATTATTTAAAAGAAGGGAGTGCAGTCTCACCCTGTCTGGCGGGGTGCACCTCGTTGAACCTCTTGAGGATATTAGAGACCATAAGCGCTGCGGCCCCTGATGAGCTGTGCTGTCTGGGGATGTCAGCTTGCTGAGTAAGGCCTGTGGCCATGTCGTACACAATTGGGACGATAATGCTCACGGGCTCCTGGGGTACTGGGATACGTTGGGTCAGTTGCAACTGCATAGAGAAAAAACATCGAGAGGTAGTTTAAAATGTTCACGGGTTTGTCAGTAGGGCTAATATTTGTCATTTTCTTTATTTGTGTCTATCAATGGATCAACTGAAAAAAAATTAAAAGATTTAAGACTTGTGTCCTGATTGTGGATGTGATACACCTGAGACTTACAAAGAAAAGCATCTTGGCCTTAAGTACCACAGCGATGGTTCCAGGAGGAGCGATGGGAGGAGCACTGGGAGGGATGGTGAGACAAAACTGGACATTCCACTTTAGCTGTCCAGCCTGATCAGGGAACTGCACAGAGGAAAAAAAACAGAGTCAGCCTATTAATGAAGCAATGCCCAAACACAACTCAAGATAGATGCACACATTATATACACAAGGTTCAACCATGCATCACTGGAGCATGACGCTGTATATTGTCAGTCAATTTCAGCTGATCCATAGATTCTAATATGGAGGTAGTTGTAAATGCATATCAATAATTCCTAAAGCTTGAATGAAATCCTGTTCAGACTCTATTTATTAGATTTATTGCCATTTATTTCAGATGTAGTTTGTCGAAGGCATATTTTAAAACACCACAATAAAGAGTCTTAAAGAATTCATAGATGTAATACAGAAATGGCTGCCCACCAGTTCGAGCTTCATGATGCGCACACAGTCCCTGAGGATGTTGGTGGGGGCCCCCAGCAGTTTTGTGAAGGCATTTAAAGTGTTGTATTTAAAGGGAGGACCCGCAACCTGGAAAAGAAGACAGAAGATTAAAGAGGTTTTCAAAAAGAACAAGATTATTTTTACTACGAATACGATTCAAAACAGTGCACTTAAGTATTAAAGTACTTACTCGGGTCTCAAAGAACCTCTCCAGTACTTGAAGCTCATCCTGCAACCACGGACCTGCGTTTTCTGGAGTTACTTTAAGCTGTAGCGTCTGGTAGTTCTTTGGGTTGAGAGCCACTCTGCACTTGAGCACTTCTGTCTTGAACATGATTACCCCTGGTTCGTTAGAGTTCACAATAGTCAACTGGAAGAAAGATGAAACAATGGTTACCGTTCTGCACAGCAGATTTCTGTGTAAAGCTTCCAACACACTGATATCTGTCCTGTGCATCATGGATCTGATGGTCAGAACTTAAAGGGCCTATATCATGCTATTTTAAGCCTTTCAGAGTAAACTATATGCATGTATGTGATAGTATGAGATTGAGATTCAACTTTATTGTCATTACACATGTATGAATACAAGGAAACGAAACGTGACTTGGCATTTGGGCACGCTCTGCAGAGCGCATCCAAGGCCGGGGCAGCCGCTAGGCGCCAGTCATAAAGAAGAAAGAAAAAGGGAAGGGATATGGAATGACACAGTAGGCGAGAGCAAAAAACATGTTTATCAAAATGGCGTTCAGTAAGTGAGCAAAATTTTGATTGCAGGAAAAAAAAAACCTCAATGCACATTTAGCAGACAACAGAACCAAAAGTCAGAGAGGATCAGTGAATGAATGGATGTAATTCAGTATAAGTGAATCAGTGTGTTCGTGTATGTTGAATGCAGGTGGGTGTTTATCAGTTACTGGAGGCAGCAAGTCTCTCCCAGCCGAGATGTTATGTCTTAGTGTCTGAAACTCAGAAGCATGTCCTTGAGGCATGGCAGATGGAAATTTCCTGAGCCAGTCACTGTCCCTGAGTTCAGATTGCAGCACACCAGAATGTTTATGAAGAGAAGCACAATCTTCTGTTTTGTCTTAATCCAGGAGGAAAATAATCAACAGGGCACCGAATTCAAGGTCTGATAACACAGATCACTCAGAGCATAGAATTTACAGCTCTTGCAATCCTGTGTTCATAATTTCCATACATAAGCTTTAAATCCATTCTTGGAGGGCACCAAAAACGACTCCAGATGTTTCCCTTCTAAACATGGGAAGCATGTCCGGCAGAGTCCATCTCTCTACAGTGCATGCCAGATGGTAATTTCCATGTTAGTCTTGCCGTCAGTCAGTGCTCTCCCCCGTCTAGTCGAATTGTTGAAGAAGCAGCTACGCCGGGACCGCTTTGATTAGCTCGTCTAGTTAAATTTTCGATACACCAGGAAAACTCCAGAGCCAATCAGCAGAAAAATCCTGTGATCGTGCCAAACCAGATAGATGTTTCCACATCATCAGTCGAATCATGCAGACACATGTGTTCCAATCCATGGGTCTCTCCATAGGGGCTCCCCCTGGCCCAAATTTATGTAAAAAGTTGTTAATTTTATTAAAGCCGCTCACCAAATCCATTTTTTTCATTTGGATCAAGATTCAGCCAGAAGAACAGCGACGCAGACAAGACAGCAAGCTGGGATTCTCAGTTAGGGAGGGTGGAGGAGGGTGAAAGAGGGAGCAAAAGAAAAAGCGACCGTTCTCTCTGAAGGGCAGGAAGGAATGATATTACCTTTGGTAATATCATATTTACCTTTGGTACACTGGAGAATGAATTTCTTATGAAATATGAGTTATTTTCGCAAGCTACTTTTCCAACCCAGAAGTAAGATGCCTCGATCTCTGAGGCTCAGCCTCTCCTTCTTGTGGCTGCCGCCCATTTCATGACGATAATAAACTCCCACCATTTCTGACGAGTAGGCTCTTCTTTAGGAAGGCTGAACAAACTCCTAAATCTCTCACAGCCAAAGACACATTTACGCCACTTAGAAGACATTGTCTTGCGTTAAAAAGCAAACAGTTGTTGACACTGAGCAAATTAGGTGCGAGAGGAACTACTTCTTCACAGAGTCAATGCTAAAGCGAAAGAGTTTTACCGATCACCGCTCCGTTAGCTGCGCAGAGAAAGTGGGTGTGTGCGTTAGCCTGGGGGCAGTGCTGGCAGCACAGGCACTTCCTTGAGTGGGCGGCTCACCCACATTCATACGTATGAACATGGGGACCCAATCATTATCAGGGACAGGGCGGAGCAGCAGCTCAGAGAGCAGAGTTGAGGAGGAATACTCAGAGATGCGTGAATGGAGCAAAATACCACTTTGGGGGTGTTTTTGGTGAAGAATTAACATAACATGCTTAAAAGCTCAAAAAAGTCTATTTTGCATGATATAGGCCCTTTAAACAGGACTTGGTGCTTCAGTGACGGTAGACCATATGATGTTACCTAGACACCTTTAATCCTCCCTGACAGCATGAAGTGTGTAAAACCTTTGTATCACAATCAAAAATATTGCCAGAGTTCACACATTTTTTTAATCTTTCAGTAGAGATTGCCAAAAACTGCATAGTGTGGAGTCACTTTTGAAAGTTAAAAGATCCTTGGTGAGCAAGCTCACATACCCCATACATTCCCATGTTGGAGTTCTTGCTGAACATTGTAATGCATGCCCTCATCCGATGCGAGTATAAACCTGGCATGTCTCAAAAGGAATTGGTGTCTTTTTCAATAGAAAAAAGGTCATGTTGAAGTCCTTTTAGTTGTTGGTTAACCTTGTAGGTTAAGCCCTCATTAGATGTACTGTATGTCAAAATTAAACTTGTCCAAAATATTGATGAGTTCAAGACTGTATAAATATGGAGTCAATCCAATCAGAAATGTTGAAACCATACTGGCAACAATAAAATGGACTGGGAAAAAAAAAACAACCTACAATATACAGTGGTGTGACAAAATGTTTGCCCCCTTCCTAATTTCTCTTTTTTTTTTTTTTTTTTGCATGTTTGTCACACTTAAATGTTTCAGATCATCAAACAAATTTAAATATTAGACAAAAATTAAGAGTTAAAAAAAACAAACAAACTACATGGCCCTGTGTGAAAAAGTGACCCCCCCCCCCGTTAAAACATAAATTAACTGTGGTTTATCACATCTTTGGAAAGCTGAGTTCAATTTCTCAAGCCACATCCAGGCCTGATCAATGTCACACCTGTTCTCAATCAAGAAATCACTTGCATAGGACCTGCCTGACAAGGTAGAACAAAAGATCCTCAAAAAGCTAGACATCATGCTGTGATCCAAAGATATTCAGGAACAAATGACAAAGTAATTGAGATCCATCAGTCTGGAAAAGGTTAAAAAGCCATTTCTAAAGCTTTGGGACTCCAGCAAACCACAATGAGAGCCATTATCCACAAATGGTGAAAACATGGAACAATGGTGAACCTTCCCAGGAGTGGCCAGCCGACCAAAATTATCCCAAGAGCGCAGCGACGACTCATCCAAGAGGTCAGAAAAGACCCCACAACAACATCCAAAGAACTGTAGGCCTCACTTGCCTCAGTTAAGGAAAGTGTTCATGACTCCACCATAAGAAAGAGACTGGGCAAAAATGGCCTGCATGGCAGAGTTCCAAGATGAAAACCACTGCCGAGCAAAAAGAACAAAGGCTCATCTCTGTTTTGCCACAAAACACCTTAATGATCCCCAAGACTTTTGAGAAAATACTCTTGTGGACTGACGAGACAAAAGTTGAACTTTTTGGAAGGTGTGTATCTCATTACATCCGGTGTAGAAGTAACACAGCATTTCAGAAAAGTAACATCATACCAGCAGTAAAATATGGTGGTGGTAGTGTGATGGTCTGGGGCTGTTTTGCTGCTTCAGGACCTGCCAGACTTGCTGTGGTAAATGGAATGATGAATTCTGCTGTCTACCAAAAAATCCTGAAGGAGAATGTCCGGCCATCTGTTCGTGACCTCAAGCTGAAGCACACTTTTGTTCTGCAGCAGGACAATGGTCCAAAACACACCAGCAAGTCCACCTCTGAATGGCTTAAGAAAAACAAAATGAAGACTTTGGAGTGGCCTAGTCAAAGTCCTGACCTGAATCCGATTGAGATGCTGTGGCATGACCTTAAAAAGGCAGCTCATGAGGGCTCCGCTTCCGGGTCACCAAGGGATGGCAGCATAAAGCATGGTCTCCCAACCAAAAACAAGAAATTACTTTAAAAAAGTCAAATTAAAACTGACAAAAACTAGTCCTAATGTCTACAAAGGAGAGAAGATACCTCCGAAAGTGAGAAATAAATCAACCACTGTGGCGACATCCACAGAAACGGATGTGCCGCAAGATCAAGAAGCTAATGCTAACTCTACCGCTGCTAACCAGGGAGAAAATGACGCAAATGAGGACGAAGGAGAGGTGACTAACAGCACAATACTCAAAGAACTGCATGAATACAGACAAGAGATCATGAGAGAATTTGCCAAGACGAACTCAAGACTGGATGAAACGGAGAAAAGGATTGTGGAGAACGAGGAAAGGCTACAAGACATGGAAGGAGTGGTTGCAGGAATGTTAAAAGTGCAAGAACAACTTCAGGAGAAATTAATGGATCAGGAATGCAGGTCAAGAAGAGAAAACATCAGGATTTATGGAATTCCGGAACAAAAGGAAATGGACCCAAAGACAATGATTACATTTATAGAGAAAGTGCTTAGAGATAACCTCGGCATCCCTGATACTGTAAACCTGAACACAGAGAGGGCGCACCGAGCACTCGCCCCACAGCCCCCACCTGGAGCCAAGCTGAGATCTATCCTGGTCAAATTCCAGAGCTTTAGAACGAAAGAAGAAGTAATCCGTTTGGCATGGCAGAAGAAAGGCTTTACTCTGGATGGCCATAAGATAAACTTGGATCATGATTATGCTCTGGCAATTCTACACAGACGGAAAGTATATGCCGAGGCGCGACGAGTCCTGAAAGAAAACAAAATACGATTTCAGACTCTCTATCCAGCTCGCCTAAGAGTTCACTATGAAGAAGGGCAGAGAACGTATGACACAGCGGAAGAGGCGACAGCGGACATGGTCAGCCGTGGCCTGCCGGTGAAAGTGATTGAGCAACCAGCAACATTGTGGGAGATGATTCAGTGAGGAGCCTGGCAGCCAGCGCGGACCAAACGAACCACCATGGCCGGGAACACGCAGAGCTTCAAGCAAAAGTTGCAAACATTTAGATGCACAGCAACGGAGGATACAGGTTGATTTGGTCTTTTTTGATTAAAGATAAGAAATAAATGAGACCGATATATAAGAAAAGAACTACGAAACAACAAGGAGACAACAAGGACAACAAGGGGACACTGAGCTGTTTATATGGCTGACGTTATAGTGGAGGGCCCTCTGACACACTGGAGGTGTAGAGGCTATCCCTCAAACCAGCAACGGGTCAGTAAATCGACCTTAGGATTGGAAGTTAGTTTTGGAATCTGTTCAATGTTCACAAAGTTTGTTTTTGTTATTCATTGTGTTATTCCTTTTCCAAGGGAGTACTTACAGGGAACTGAGATTAAATGTAAATATTTGAATGCAAGGAGAACCGTCTGAAATTGTTTCTTTCAATGTAAATGGAGTTCCAAATCCTATAAAGAGGAGTAAGATTTTGACAAAACTAAAACGAGAAAAGGCACAGATTGCCTTCCTTCAAGAAACCCATTTGAGTCAATCTGAACATGCAAAATTAAAAAGGCGAGGCTTTAAACTTGTTTTCTCCTCTTCTTATAAAGCTGGGCACCGACGAGGGGTTGCTATACTTATTTCAAATTTGCTAAATTATGATCATATATCAGAAGTACAAGATGAGGAGGGAAGATTTATCAAAATTACTGGTAAAATAGAGAGGCATGAAATAACGCTTATAAATGTTTATATTCCACCTGGAAGTGATTGGACTCTCTATAGACACATATTTGAGTTAATGATGAATTCTCAGGAGTGGTAATCTGTGGAGGAGACTTCAATATTAGATTAAAATCCAAAATTAGATGTATCAAGTACAACCAATGCAGAAAATGCACTAAAAAGGTAATTTATTGATGAAAGAAGTGGAATTATTGATGTTTGGAGTGAATTACATCCTAAAAGTAGAGACCTATACACACTATTCTTTCCCACACAGTGTTTATTCAAGAATAGACTATTTTTTTGTGTTCAATAATGATTCAGCGTAAGAGATTGCAAAATTAAGACAACTGATCTCTCGGATCATAGTCCCATTTCATTGTCTGTTATTTTAAGAAAAGAAGGTCAGAAAATTGTTGTGGAAGTTCAACTCAAATATATTAAATGACTCCAAATTAAGACAAAATTAAAGGATGACATTAAGAACTATCTTGAGTTGAACGACACAGGCGAAGTGTCACAGATAATTTTGTGGGACGCTCTGAAAGCTGTAATGAGAGCAAAGATTATTTCAATGACGTCACACTTGAAAAAATTAAGGGGCAAAAATTAGCTGATCTCCCAGGAAAATTAAAACGATTACAACGGTTAGACAATAATAAGAGTAATTCAAAAGTAAAAGAGGAACTAAAAAAGATTAAAAGTGAAACTGATAACATCTATACGCAGGACACTCAGAAAAAAATTGTTTTTTCTGAAGCAAAAATACTACGAAATTGGGAGTAAATCGACTAAATTACTAGCATATATAAATTACGCAAACAGAGAGCAAGAAAACACAATTTATAGAATAAAACACCCCCAAACAAAGGGTCGAAAACAAACTGGAAAAAATACAGGAAAGTTTTGAATTATTTTATAAAGATTTGTATTCCCAACCTCAAACTTCTAACAAGACACAAATAGAAGATTTTTTTTAAAAGCACTGAACTTACCAACAATGACAAGTACACAAAATGAAAAATTAGTCCAACCAATAACAACCAAAGAACTAAATCTGTCCATTCCAAATAAAAGTGGGAAGTCCCCAGGCTCCGATGGTTACACTACAGAGTGGTATAAATGTTTTAAAGAAGAATTGTCCCCTATACTATTAAAAACCTTTAATTGGATTATACAAAATGGTGAAATCCCTCCATCTTGGAAAGATGCAGTTATTTCTGTCAAACCCAAGGAGGGTAAGGACAAACAGGATTGCAGTAGCTACCATCCCATTAGCGTCTTTAACTTGGATTATAAATTATTCACAGCAATAGTGGCTCGAAGACTTGAAAAATTCCTACCTGATCTGATACATTTAGACCAGTGTGGATTTATCCAGCAAAGACAGACCTTAGATAATATAAGACGCTCCTTACATGTGATAGGACAAATAAATAAGGAAAAGACTAAGGCCATTATTGTAGGATTAGACGCCGAAAAGGCGTTCGATTAGTCAGATGGTTATTCCTCTATAAAGTATTTTGCAAAATTCGGCTTTAATGAAAATTTTATCACATTAATACAATCCCTTTATGATAAGCCAAGGGCTCATGTAAAGATCAACGAAGATCTTTCTGACTCCTTCCTCCTGGAGCGAGGAACGAGGCAGGGATGCCCGATTTCAACCCTTCTTTTTGCCCTTTATATTGAGCCCCTTGGCCAATTTATAAAACAGACTGGGGAGATTAAGGGATTACAGTAGCTGGGAATGACAAAGTTGCAATATTTGCAGATGATGTACTTGTTTTTCTGGAGGAACCTGAAGAATCTTTTATGAAGTTGATGTCCGTATTAAACAGTTTTGGGGAAGTTATCTGGATACAAATTAAATACATCTAAAACTCAGGGGATGACCCCGAATTATAAAGTTTCAAAATCTCTTAAGGAAAAATATAATCTTCACTGGGATGCTGTCTCCCTAAAATATATAGGTATAATTCTCACTAAAGACATTTCTAGACTGTTTCAAGCAAATTATGACCCACTATCATTAGCAATAAAATCAGACAAATAGATGGAATCTTGTACCCTTTCTTAATTTAAACTCAAGGATTGTTGCAGTGAAAATGAATATAGTTCCCTGATTGCTGTATTTGTTTAGATCATTACCTATTGACGTTTTGCAAGTGACGTCCCGCATCACGTGATTTTTGTTGATACCCGCCATATTGGACGGCAACTCAGGCGCTGTGTGAGTGCGGTTTCAGCATGGCGTCCGCTCAGTCAGATGTGCCGGTTTTGTCCGATGTTGCGCAACTTCTAGATAGTAGACAAGTGGGTGGCGCGTTTGGGCCCTCAATTTGTTTTCCGAACTTCTGGTCTGTGATGGCCCGCAGCCTGGGTGTTACAATTCACCACAACAACTGCGTACAACCCACAGGCCAATGGGTTATGCGAGCGTTTTCATAGATCCACTGAAAGCAGCGCTCAGGGCTTCATTGACGGATGCAATATTGGGTTAGACAGGCTGCCGGTGGGTTTTATTGGGGTTGCGCGCCGCGCCGGAAAGAGGATCTAGAAGCTTCCCCGGCAGAGCACGTTTTTATGCAACTACTACGACTGCCCAGGAGGAATTCTACCAGATAATCCCGCTCCGGGCAGCTCCTCATCTCAGCTTTTGCAATGTAAGCGCAAACACAGGCACGCTGCCGGGCCCTGCCCACCAGTTTTCCGCGTGTTTATGTACCGATAAACCTGATTTATAACCAGGAGTACAGGATTAAAACATGGAGTCATTCAGACTCATACTTTCCATTTTACCAGTGTTAAAATGACACAACATTACATCTATAGACACCGATACATCAGGACATACCCGATATCTAAATGTTGATTGCATAGCCGCGGGAGGTAAGGCGACGGGCACCCACCTCCTGCGCCTGGTCTTCGTCAGCTGGGAACCGGTAAAACTTCAAGTTGGATCCCTTTTTCTGGCGATTTGTACACCCAAAGGCACAGCAGTGAAACACCATAGTCTAATTCAATGCCAACATAAAATAAAACAAAGATGTAGGTTGAAATCAGGTAAATATATCGAGATCTGGTACACCGCTGAACAGCTGCTGAATGTGCCGTCCACTCACTTTTGCCGTCCAATATGGCGGCGTAAACAAAAGGATGTGACGTCACAGCAAATGGTCAATTGAAATGAGTGACAATCAATTCAAGGAATGGGACAAATGGATTTCACGCTTTATATGGCAGGGGAAGAAACCAAGAATACGCTATACTGTTTTACAATTAAGGAAAGAAAAGGGTGGAGCAATGCTTCCTTGTTTAAAATACTATTACTATGCTTCTCAAGTTATTCCTCTATTATATAAGATAAGATAAGCCTTTATTAGTCCCACAATGGGGAAATTCCAGGATTGCAACAGCACAGGGATAGCAACACTCAGAACAACAATCAAGAAGACAAGAAAAACAAGAGCAGCGAATATACATATGTACATATAAATATATAATATATAAACACAGTGCGGAGCATTGTAGCTAGATGGAATACATATATAAATATATATACACACAGTGCAGAGCATTGTAGCTAGATGGAATAAACAGTATAACCGTCTACTTAGTTATCCTACATAGTATGAATATGTACCCATACATATTGTCACCCTCCGTAGCGACCGATATTGTCCTAGTTGTATATACTGGAGGGGACCATTGTGTAAGTCTATTGCGTCTTTTGCATTCAATACTATTAGGTTGTCACGTTTTTTTGCTATCTCTGCGAGCAGCCCTGCTTAGGTTATACAGCCTGACAGCCGTAGGTAGGAAGGACCTGCGAAACCTCTCAGTTGCGCACCTAGGATGATGTAGTCTGCTGCTAAATGAGCTCCTCAGTGCGTTCAGTATGTCCTGCATAGGGTGGAACTCGGACTCCAGCAGAAATGACAGTTTAGCCACCATCCTTCTCTCTCCCATCTCCTCCACTGGGTCAAGGCGCTGCCCCAGGACAGAGCTAGCTTTCTTGATCAGTTTGTTCAGTCTCTTCCTATCGTCTGCTGTAATGCCACTGCCCCAGCAGACCACTCCAAAAGTGATGGCTGATGCCACCACCATGTCATAGAATGTCTTCAGCAGCGCCCCTTGTACACCAAAAGACCTGAGTCTCCTCAGTAGGAACAGCCTGCGCTGTCCCTTCTTGTAGAGTGCTTCGGTATTGTGTGACCAGTCTAGTCTTGGTGTAACCCAGACTTCCAAGCCAATTGGAAGCTAATAGAATCCAACATATCACCTATATTCCCCTTACAACACATGTGTCAAAGTCAAGGCCCGCGGGCCGGATAAATTATCTATGGCCCCCAGAATGATATTTGATTAGTATTAGTACCGGCCCGCAGGCCGCAGCCGCCTGCTGGCATTTTGAATGCATCAATACTTCATTTCCCACAATGCAACAATAGCCAGGGATGAGAGGTACAAGGCCACTGATTGGCTGATACTTACTGAAGCAACCGATCGACGATTTTGTTATTCCTTTGACATATCCCACACGCGGAGTGAAATGCAAATGGCGGACAATTCAATCAATCGAGTTTTCCCGATTTCGTGAAAATGGTGAACCTAAAACTCACGAAAGACAACAAAGCAAGAAGACAAAGGGATAAGGAACAAGTTTCGTTGGGAATGGCTCGAAAAAAAACAAACATCTCAAAATTGTGGCTACAAGGAGATCGAATTAGTCGCTCGTGCTGCGTTCAAAACGATCAATGGACATGGTTAAATTCAGATGCCAGTCAAAGTTCATCACAATCGGCCCCAATTACAGCAATTAGTGATCGTTAGACACATTCCGAGGTAAGATTTTTTTTCTCGTTATAAGTAATGTACTTGAGAATTTTCACGTAATGAATTTGTTATGAAATAGCATGTGTAAGTTGTGACGTCATGCCTGTTTTGAAACACTTGAAAATTTGAAACACTAAACATCTTTTAGGTTTTACTTACTTTCTTAGATTATCTTTCAAATATTAAAATATACTAATATGCAACTTTTTTATATTCCTAGTAACACTAACAAATGCACACTTTAATAAATCAAAATGCTTGCAGAATGTCAGTATATTTTAATAAATGGGTGATGGACTTGGTGATGGAATTTTGTTAATATTTATAATTTATTTTACTTGGTTAAATTATTTTGTCTGTTCTAGAACTATGTAAATGTAATTCTGTGTCAGTTCTAGGGGCAGCTGTGGCGCAGGTGTAGTGCGACCGACTACTGATCGGAGGGTCATGGGTTCGATTCCCACTCTGTCTGAAGTCTGCATGTCAAAGTGTCCTTGAGCAAGACACTGAACCCCCAGTTGCTCCTGGTGGCCAGGCTAGCGCCTGTGTGTGTATGGCAGCTCTGCCACCAGCTCTGCCGCCATCAGTGCATTTTCACTTCCGCCCTCCCAAGAGAGCAGACGCTTTTTCCTTCTCTCTTGCTCTGACTTTTTTTCCTTCCCCCCCAACTACTGGATCCCAGCTTGCTGTTGTCTGTCTGCGTCTAACTGCGACCGTCGAAAGAAAGAAATTATGGAGTTAATAAGCTGGGCTTTGAACACAATTGACACTATTTTTTCAACAAGGAAAAGTGCTCCGGGGGAAGCTGTCTGCCCCGCAGGAACGGCTCCAGCGGGCTATTTACGTGACACAAGTAATTGGAAGATCTTGTGTCTCACTAATCTCTCTATCGAAGATATTGAAGATTTGTATGTCTTCGTGATAATGGTGATCGGGATCTTTCTGATTGGAACTGGGATTGTCCTGGTGTACCGCAAATTGCTGAAGATGGATACAACCTATCAAAATGCTGGCCAGGCGAGGTGCATCTGTCAAATTGAAAAATTGGAGAAGACCCTGATAGCGACAAATGGAGAACTGTCTCGGAAGGTGGATTACATCATGGTGTCGCTTAGGTCTTTCCACGATGGACTTAAAGCCCCGCAATGAAGGATTAAGTACTGAATCTACAGAAGAAATAAAAAGCCTTCTCTGTGATCAGTCCGATTTGGCTCAATTTCCCCATGAAAATTCCTCCTGGCTGTCTGCAGTCTGTGTTTTCAAAATCATCGAGCACAAGGCCTTGGACAGCCATCTGGAGAGCCTGCCCAGATAATCGCAAGGACGATTGGCGGCAGCCAGACAAAACATCTCCTGCCAAGTGCCCTTGTTGTTCTCTTATTATCATCAACATTGCTTCAACAGCGCACACACATTGATCCATGAACTGAATAAAGATACACACACTGCTCTCTTGTGTCCTGTGAATCCTGTCTTGCGTATGTGCATCGAGTTTTTTTTTTCCTTGTAATCATAATATTGATTGATTATGCAACCAGTATTCTGAATCAATGATTTTTTTGCTCCTTTCTATTGTTCCTCGTATTATTCTTATTCTTATGCTACCTGTACCCTCTATCCTGTTGGCAGGCGCGTCCCCGATGCAGCCGTGTCACTGGAAATGCAGGTTCATTTTCTGTGTCAAGTCAAATTCTCTCGTATGTTATCAGTGATCTGTTAATGTACTTGGCAATAAATCTTTTCTGATTCTGAATCAGTGTGTGAATGTGTGCGTGAATGGGTGGATAGCAGGATCTGTAAAGCGCTTTGGTCATCCAGAGATGAGAAAAAGCGCTATATAAGTGAGCACCATTTACCATTCTAAACATATTAAATAGTAGTAAAATATAATTTAGTATTATTACATCAACATACCATTCAGATATCATAAATTTACACATGTGATGCAGCAGCAGATTAAAAAAGTAAACTATAAATGCAATTGTACTTACTTCTAACTTTAAATATAAGACCACATTTGAGCATTCTAAAACACCAGATTTCGTTAGCTTCTGGGGGGCAACGCCCCCCAGACCCCCCACCAAGGCTCCGCCTTGGATCCGGCTTGGGGGACACAGGCCTAACTAAGACCCCCGGCTTAGTTTCCTCTTTTTTTCCCAAACCCCATTCTCATCCCTGAATAGCCCGCGAACTCACTGCAGTGCTGCGAGCGGGCCTCAGCTTCATTATTCATCAGAATTCAGAGCAGATGTCAACTTTTAGCAACCCCCTCACAAAAAATGGCTAAACAGAAGGTGGACGGTGAGAACGGGGTTTCAAGCCAGGTGGGAGGCAGAGTACATGTTCACGGAGGTAAAAGGCAAACCTGTGTGTCTTCTGTGTGGAGAAAGTGTGGCTGTAATGAAAGAATATAATCTAAGAAGGCACTATGAAACGTCTAAGAAACACAAAGACAAAGACAAGAATATGGACACGGAACAAAGGCTACAGAAGGTGGAGGAATTAAAACAAGGTCTTAAGTCCCAGCAGGCTCTGTTCACAAAAGCCAAATCACAAAGCGAGGCTGCGGTGAAGGCTAGTTTTATTGTGGCAGAAGAAGTCGCAAAATCAGCCCGACCATTTACAGAGGGCGAGTTTATCAAAAACTGCATGCTTAAAGTTTGTGACGCAGTGTGCCCAGACAAAAGGCAGCTATTTTCAAACGTGAGCCTGAGCAGAAATACCGTTGCTGAACGTGTAGACCAGCTTTCTACCAATCTAAAAGAACAGCTGGTGAAAAAGGGGAAAGAGTTCATCGCATATTCCCTTGCTGTGGATGAGAGCACCGACGCAACTGACATTGCCCAGCTGTCAATTTTCATTCGTGGAGTGGACTCCAGCCTGAGCATGACAGAAGAGTTTTTGGTATTGCGTCCTATGCATGGCACATCTACAGGACAAGATCTGTATCAGGAGGTATCCAGATGTGTAAATGAGATGGGGCTGCCTTGGGAAAAACTCGTGGGATTGACAACAGACGGAGCACCCGCGATGTGTGGACACAGGAGTGGATTGGTGGCAAGAATGCGTGAGAGGATGTGGGACGAAAAGGTCTCAGGTGAGCTGACAGCTTATCACTGCATAATACACCAGGAGTTGTGTGGTAAAGCCTTGAAAATGGAGCATGTAATGAGCGTCATAACGCGTGCAGTTAACTTCATCAGAGCCAAAGGTTTAAATCACCGCCAGTTCAAGGCAATTCTGGGAGAGTTAGACACAGAGTATGGTGACGTGCCCTATCACACAGATGTGTGATGGCTAAGCCAGGGAAAGGTGCTGCAAAGATGTTTCGAGCTGCGTGAGGAGATCTGTCTGTTCATGGAAAGCAAAGGAAAAGACACAACAGAGCTCCGAAATGAAACATTTATGTGTGAAATGGCATTTCTGTGCGACATCACAAGCCATTTGAATGTGTTGAACCTGCAGCTGCAGGGACGGGGGCGTGTCATCTCTGATATGTACAGTACGGTGAAGGCGTTTAAAACCAAGCTGAGTCTGTGGGAGACGCAGATGCGGAAAGAAAACTTGAGCCACTTTTCCAGCTGTAAGATCATGAAAGAGAAGCTGTCTACCGCTGTGTTTCCGAGTGCACAGTTTGCTGATAAACTCAACATACTCGCCGCCGACTTTCAGCGCCGATTTGCTGACTTTGAAGCCCAAAAAAGCAGGTTTGAACTGCTCTCCAATCCTTTTGGAGTTGACGTGGAAAGCGCACCACCAAACCTACAAATGGAGTTGATTGAGCTCCAGTGCAATGACACACTGAGGGAAAAGTATGAGAGTGTGGGTGCTGCTGAGTTTGCACGTTTCATCCCCGACACAATGCCTCAGCTGCGCATTCAAGTTGCTCAGACGCTGTCTATGTTTGGCAGCACATACCTGTGTGAAAAACTGTTCTCTTTGATGAAGCTAAACAAAACATCACACAGGAGCCGTTTTACTGATGAACACCTTCATTCAATCCTGAGGATTTCCTCAGCTCAGAGCCTGACCCCGAACATTAATGAACTTGTACAAAAGAGGAGACACTACCAAGTATCAGGCTTAGCCTCAGACAAGTGAGCATCACAGAACATTAACGTCTTTCTAGTTTTTAATTCAGTTAAATTTTTACATTTGTTTCTACAAGACGTGATTTTTCTTTGAAGGAAGTATTATTTTGTCTGTGTGCCATAGATTTTGTATTTTATCTTATTGTATTTTATTTATTTATATTCATTTTTCAGTTAATGGACTCAGAGAAAATTGCAGATAGGAGCCATGAGAAAGAATGGAACTGATTTGATTTATTTTTTTTATTTTCTCATTTTACTATTTGAAAGCAGTAATTGCTAGGATCAGAGCAGCACAATACTGCATTTTCAGTTTTTAATCCTGCAATTTCATTTCTGCATTAATCTTGATATTAAGAAACATTTTATTTTTGAAGGACATTTACAGTGATTCCTCACTTATCGCGGTTAATGGGTTCCAGAACCGACCGCGAAAAGTGAAAAACCGCGAAGTAGCGTCACCCCTAATGACGTCATCCATAAATAATACGTACGTTCATTCTCTCACTCTCTCTCTCATATGATACGTGTGTGTGTGTGTGTACGTGTACATACATACGTAGATGTAAACAAAGTGTACATAAATATGTTTTTAGAACTCTTTTATTCTTATAACAAGATACGTAACTCAAGATGAAAATGATTTACAGCACAGGTTAATGAGAGCTTTACTGCTCCTCAGGTGACGCCTCATCGTGAGGTGCTGGAGGCGCAGGATCATCGAGGGCAGCTTCCGATAGAGCTGAAGCTGCAGGAGGCGGCGTAGTGGCTCGACGGGAAGACTATTTCGCACAAAATGGCACAAGAAAACAGCAAAAAGTTCCACGCGGCGAGACTAAGTAACACGAGCGATAAAAAGCAATGAATGCGGTCTTCCTTCCCTTCATGGGCGCTCGGCAGGGAGAGGAGGTGGGTGAAACGTCTCGGCCAATCAGCTTGTGGGGTGAAACGTCTCGGCCAATCAGCTTGCGAGATTTCCGAGCCGAGCCAACACGAGAACAGCGAACAGAGAGTTGAGCGGCTGTCCGTGTTGACACCTGATGGTCTAATGTAGTCTCCCTGCCTTCTGCTAGCGCCCGCCCATTATTTCTCAGTTTTGAATTTTTGATGAATATTTTTGAAAAATCCGCGATGCACTGAGGGCGCGAAAGGTGAAGCGCGAAGTAGCGAGGGATCACTGTACTTTTTTGCTGTTTGCCTGTTGAAAATGTTTTCCCTTGAAATAACTGACAGAACCATAAGAAAATATTTCTTTATTCATTTAATGTACAGGACATGCAATTTTTCTTTGAAGAAAGTTTGTTTTTGTCTGTGAGCCTGTTAAAAATGTTTTTCACTTGAAATTACTGACAGAGCCATAAAAATATTGGATTATTCATTCAGTCATTAAATAATATACAGTACACTGTGTTAGGTCTTGGTTCAAAAGGCTATTTGTAATCATTTCAATATGTTTTAATAAACATTCAACCATTTCGGCCCTCGGCTTGTAACAGATTTGGTTTTTTGGCCCTCTGTGTATTTGACTTTGACATCCCTGCCTTACAAGCTGCAATTTCAGATAAAAGACTAGCTGACCAATTACAGGGTCTAAACCCTTGGATTGAACACACACTTGAGGTATGGCATAAAGTAGTGAAAACCTGTGAAACAGGAAACATGCTAAGAAATTTCAGATGGTGTGCCTATGACACAGATTTTCAACCCAACAAAAGTGATAAAAGATTTCAAACTTGGACAAAAAAAGGGCTAACAACGTACCTCACCTTCACAAGCAAAGAAACACTACAGAATTTCCAGTCCCTACAAACCAAATTTGGTCTTGAGCAAGTACACTTCTTCAGGTACCTCCAAATACATGATTATTTCAACAAGCATAGCAAATCTCTAAACCTATCTTCAACAGTCACACTTTTTTAAAATTTTAAAGTCAGCTTATGACACTTCGATGAAAAAGGCAATTTCTAAGTTATATAATGGGATGCTAAATGCAAGGAATGATGATACGCTACACATTAAGAATAAGTGGGAACATGAAGTGGGAAAAGGCATTTCTGACGAGAATTGGGAAAAAAATTGTATCTTTCAATGGTCCTCCACAAACTCGTTGGTATGGAGAGAACACTGTCGGAAAAATGTGATAAGATTTTTTTAAGACTCCTCACCAAAGAAACATAAATAATGAGTGTTGGAGAAGGTGTGGCTCTGTTGAAGCAAATCATTTTCATATATTCTGGGAATGTCCGGTTTTGCATCAATATTGGTCTGGAATTCATAAAGCTTTAACCTGTTGCACTCCTGTGTACCACGGACGGGCATGTCTCTGCGTCCTAGAGCGCACGAGGGTGCTCTCGTGCGCTCTAGGACGCACGAGGGCGCTGCGCCAAGAGCGCACTGGGAAAAAAAAAAGCTGCATTTCCGTTCTTCCACTACAGACACTGCCGCGAACAGATCAGATATGATTGACCTCTCATTCGACTAATAAGAGCCTTGAATTGGGGTTCTGAAACCTTGAGGAACCAATGACTGAAAACCTAGCAAGAAGGACCCGCCAACCAACGCTGCGAATGCAGCGAGCCAATTGAAGCACAGAAGTTCGAAAGCTGTTTTGTGTAAGGCTGGGTGAAGAGAGACTGACTGCTGCAGATGAAAAAAGGACCCGCAGGAAGAACCGTCACAGACCCAGCAGCACGGAGACCACCCACAAGTGCGACCTGTGTGACAGGGACTGCCATTCGCGCATCGGCCTGTTCAGCCACAGGCGGTGCTTTTTTTTTTTTTTTATTCCAGCAGAATAGACGTTTAGGATTCTCTCCCATGGTCATCATAGACCGACGGAGGCCGACGACGAAGGTCGTAAATCATTTGCCAAAACCGCAATCATAGAAGCGCAAAACCGCAATAATGGAATTATGTTTTGACCGGGTCGCGAGACCAGAACCACAAGTCCGTAACAAGGGACCAGCGTCGCTTTCGTCTGACAATGAGGAAGAGAAGTTCGCCAGGACACTGCTGCTGTGAAGAGGTAAGTGTTATAAGCTAAATTATTCTTATAGTACCCCCTGAAAATTGGAATCAAAAAATGACTTTGACCGAGTCGGTATATTACATCTGTCCCGCACGAAGTACGTGCGCCGCGGTACACTGTCGTGTCGCCGCGTCCGTACCGTGAAGGCCCCCCCACACCCCCGCTACTCTTCTGTAGCGAGGGGGGTGGGAAGCCGCAGTGACTGCGCCGCGATCAGCCACATGACTATTCCGTCATGTAGCGATGGCCGATGTCCGTCCTCTGTAGCGGGGGGTGGGGTGGGGGGGGGGGGAGGAGGGGCCAACCCCCCCCCCCCCCCCACACACACACACACAGCCCTGAGTGTCACCTTTCATTAGAGCCCAAGATGAAGCTTCTATATTGAATCATTCAAAAGTTACAGACGTTTTTCCAAACTGTGCCATTTGGCACAATTGGCACAGTGTGGCACATATGTTGGTTCATATTTTCCACAAATGTATTGCTGTATGTGTATTGGGTGCTTCACGTCTCGCGGGACAAAGAAGGTCTGGATCTGCAGAGGTCTGCAGGAGATAACGAGGAGGTGTGAGATTTGCCTTTGTCTCAGAGAAGATGCCCCAGAGGGATTTCCGATCATCGAAGAATAAGAGACAATGGTGAAAGATCAAAGAGTTGCATTGTGACTGGATTAAGTACCATGTGACTGTATGTTTGCTAAAGCACCATGTGACTTAGGTTTCGATGCTCCAGGAGTATAAGAGCGTGATGTTTCATTGATCTTTTTTTTTTTTTTTTTTTTTTTTTCCCCCTCTCATCGGCGCCACACGAGTAGGCTGCCTTTTGCAACAGCGGCTCGATTCCGAGTCTTTTTCCCTTCCTCTCTCTTTTGATCCGTCTTTTTTTTCACCCCACTTATATCACGGACACACAGATCGTCCCAAATGTCTCCTGAGCCGGTGGATCGGAGCCACTGTTTATAGCAGGATACGATACAGCAGGGAAGAGCTGCTAGCATTCAAAACCGCCACCCCGGTCCCATTGGAAAAACTCGACATACCGAGAGAACTGAGGCGAAAACGCCGCGGCTGCCGGGCTGGAGTAAGGCGGAGGACAAAAAATATAAGGTACAGACCCTCCCTTCCATCTGTTGTCATGGGAAATGTACGGTCGATACTGGGAAAGTTAGATGAGCTAGCGGCTATCTCTCGTTATGATAGCACTTACCGGGAGTGCTCTCTCCTTTTGTTTACTGAGACGTGGCTAACTGAACTAGCAGCAGATGCTAACATTGAGCTGGAGGGTTTTCACATGATACGAGCTGACCGAACACCAGACAGTGGCAAAGCAAGGGGCGGTGGAGTGATAATGTATGTTAACAACAACTGGTGCAGACCGGGACATATCACTGTTAAACAACGACACTGGCAGCAAAGACATTGAGTTGCTAGCTGATAGCATGAGCCTACATATCCCCCCGAGAGAACACTCACACGTGATCTGCATTGTTGTTTATGCAATCCGACGGCGAAACGCTGGGACAGCGCGTGACGTCATCCATTCAGTAACCAGCAGGCGGCAGACAGAACACCCAGATGCTCTTCTCCTCATCTCAGGCGATTTTCAACCATGTTTCACTATCTCCCATTCTACCCACGTTCACCCAGTATGTCACATGCCACACTAGAGACAATTAAAACACTGGATTTATTCTACGCAAACACTAAGGAGGCGTACACCTCATCACAACTCCCCCCACTCGGGAGATCGGATCACAAAGTGGTTCATCTCCGGCCGGTGTACAAACCCCTAGTGCACAGACAACCTCTGGCCATGCACACTGTGGAGTTATGGTCTGAGGAGACAATGGACACTCTAAAGGACTGTTTTGAAGCCACCGCCTGGAAGCAGCTCTGCGATCCACATGGTGGAGGACATCGATGGCCTCATTCAACCTTCACGGGCTACCTCAGCTTCTGTGTGGACAA
This sequence comes from Pholidichthys leucotaenia, assembly GCA_020510985.1. Taxonomy (NCBI): domain Eukaryota; kingdom Metazoa; phylum Chordata; class Actinopteri; order Cichliformes; family Pholidichthyidae; genus Pholidichthys; species Pholidichthys leucotaenia. Next base: position 99,063,285 of record CM035843.1, read on the forward strand.
ATCCGTTCCCCACCAAGACCATACGGCGTCACTCAAACAACAAACCCTGGATCAACCCTGAGATAAAAACACTTCTGAGAGAGAAGAAGAGGATCTTCAGGTCGGGGAACAGGGAGATGCTGAAGTCCGTACAGAGGGAGCTGAGGAGAAAGATCAGAGAAGGCAAGACAGCTCAGGGAAGAAGATGGAGGACAAGCTGCAACAGAGCGACATCAGCGGGGTCCTGGAGAAACCTCAAAACCATCTCGGGGCTCCAGAATACCTCCCCCCAGGCCACGGGGGGCAGGGAGTGGGCGAACAACCTGAATCTGTTTTCAATAGATTTGACCAACCGCCCTCCCCCCTGTCTGCACAACAACCACTGCTGCCTCTAAGAAATCAAGTCCTGCTGCCCACTCCCCACTTCACCGACACCCCCCCCCACTCCCAACACACAGCCCCCCATCCTGACCCTGACCAAGACCCAGGTGAGGACGGAGCTGAGGAAGATCAAAGTGAGGAAGGCGCCGGGACCGGACGGCATCAGCACAAAGCTCCTCAAGTCCTGTGCAGACCAGCTGTGTGGGATTGTGACGTATATCTTCAACTTGAGCCTGAAACTGGGGAGGGTACCACAGCTGTGGAAAACATCTTGTGTGGTACCTGTACCAAAAACTTCCCACCCCAAAGACCTGAACAGCTACAGACCGGTGGCCTTGACGTCCCACTTGATGAAGACCCTGGAGAGACTGCTCCTTGCTCACCTCCGCCCCCTGGTGGAACCAGCGATGGATCCACTCCAGTTCGCCTACCAGCATGGCATTGGGGTGGAGGATGCGGTGATCTTCCTCCTTCACCGTTCTCTGTCCCACCTGGAGAAGCCCGGGAATATGGTGAGGATCATGTTCTTTGACTTCTCCAGTGCTTTCAACACCATCCAACCGATGATCCTGAAGGACAAGCTGCTGCGCGCAGGGGTGGACCAGCACCTGTCATCATGGATCCTGGACTACCTCACGAACCGGCCTCAGTTTGTGAGAACCCGGGACTGTGTGTCCGACACGATCATCAGTAGCACGGGGCCCCCCAGGGAACGGTGCTGGCTCCCTTCCTGTTCACCCTTTATACTGCGGACTTCTCACACAACACAACACACTGCCATCTACAGAAGTTCTCTGATGACTCTGCGATCGTTGGCCTCATCTCTAATGGAGATGAAGCTGAGTACAGAGGGCTTATCCAGGACTTCATGGACTGGTGCCATCGAACTGCCTCCAGATCAACGCGAGGAAAACTAAGGACTGGTGGTGGACTGCCGCAGGCATGGGCAGCCCCTCACAGCACCAGTAAATATACAGGGAACAGACATCGAGATGGTGACATCCTATAAGTACCTGGGTGTTCATCTGAACAATAAACTAGACTGGTCACACAATACTGACGCACTCTACAAGAAGGGACAGCGCAGGCTGTTCCTGCTGAGGAGACTCAGGTCTTTTGGTGTACAAGGGGGCGCTGCTGAAGTCATTCTATGACACGGTGGTGGCATCAGCCATCACTTTTGGAGTGGTCTGCTGGGGCAGTGGCATTACTGCAGCCGATAGGAAGAGACTGAACAAACTGATTAAGAAAGCTAGCTCTGTCCTGGGGCAGCGCCTTGATCCGATGGAGGAGATAGGAGAGAGAAGGACGGTGGCTAAACTGTCATCTCTGCTGGAGTCCGAGTTCCACCCTATGCAGGACATACTGGATGCACTGAGGAGCTCATTTAGCAGCAGACTACATCATCCCAGGTGCACAACCGAGAGGTTTCGTAGGTCCTTCCTACCAACGGCTGTCAGACTGTACAACCTAAGCAGGGCTGCTCGCAGAGATAGCAAAAAGACGTAACAAACTAATAGTTTTGGTTTTTTTTTTATTTAAGTTTTTGTAAAGGGTATACAGGTCGTTACAGCAATGCAGTGTTTACATTTTCATCACATGTTCCCTTATTTTCTGATATCTGACAACATTGGAAGATTAATTCTTACAACACCCCCTTTTTTTTTTTAAAGTGAAAGAAAAAGTGAAATTAAAGAGAAACAAAAAACAAAAAACAAATAACAAAAAAAAAAAAAAAACAAACCAGTAAAAAACAAACAAAAAGAAAAAGTAAGTAAATAAAGATAAAAGAGCATCTGAGTAGCGTTGGAACAAAGAGCGGAACCATTATTGAAATGGTATTTGTCAAAGATTAGATCTAATGGAAGACACATATGCGGTCCAGGGTTGCCAAAAGTTCATGAACACATCCATGTCCTGTCTCAGTGCGAATGTCAACTTTTCCATCGAGTAAATGTCTTGGATCACGTTAGTCCAATCTTCAGGTGTAGGACAGTCCTTCAACATCCATTTTTTAGTTAGAGCTTTTTTGCTTGCCATATTAAAACATTGAATAAGTATTTTTCTCCTCGTCTTTCCAGTGAGTCCGGTAGTAAACCCAAATACAAAGTTACAAAAGAAAAGGGAACTGTAATTTTGAATATTTTCCCCAATATTGTCTGTACCTTGGTCCAATATTGGTGGATAACTGGGCATGACCAAAACACATGAAAATGATTTGCAGTCTTTTCACCACACAAGCACCAACAGTTCAATCCCTTATGGGTAAATTTGTTTTGTGCAGGTGTTCTGAAAAATCTTGCCAAGTTTTTCCATCCAAATTCTCTCCACTGCAGGGATGAGGTACTTTTCCATTGCTGTTTATTTAGCTTTTCCCATATTTCCAGTTGTAAAGTGAAATTCCCCTCTTTTTCCCATCTCTCTTTTATATAAGATGTGTTGTCTCCTTTTAAGTCTTGAAGACCTTGGTATATTTTAGAAATGTATCTGATCCCTGGGATCCCTTTATATGCCATTAAGAAGACCTTCAGAACACCTGACTGGGCCCTTTCCAAAACCTCCTTTTTAAGTATATTGTTTATGTGGTGTCTAAGCTGGAAGAACCTGTAAAGGTCTTGATTTATTAGGCCTTGTTTTTTCAAATCTTCAAAACTTCTTAAGATTTGCCCTTTAAAAAAATCGTAATATTTTATCAGCCCTTTCTCCTTCCACTTTTTAAATCTGGTGTCTGTTTTATTAGGAGTAAAGTCCTGATCATAGGCGATCCATTGCAGAAGTCGATAGGGCTCTTTAGTTTGATTCTCTCTGACTATCTTAAACCAAATTTTTAGCGGGGTCTCTATCCACGGGTTAGTGTTATTCAAAAGCTTAGGTAAGACATTGTTCCCTATTATCGCCTGTAGGGGGATGTCACTTGTTATTTGGGCATTCGATCTCCTTCCATTGTGCAGTGTAGACTGGGTTACATATCTCTACTAAAGTTTTAATTTGTGCGGCTTTAAAGTAGTCCCTGATATTTGGCAGCGCGAGCCCACCTTTGTCTTTGTTTAGCTGTAGGGTTCTATATCTGATTCTAGGTCTCTTGCCCTGCCATATGAATCTTGAGATCCTTCTGTCCAGCTCCTGCCATGTTTTTTTGGGAGGTTCTACCGGTATTGTTTGGAAAAGGTATAGAAGACGTGGAAGTATATTCATTTTGACTGCTTCAATTCTTTGTGCAGTACCCAAGAATGGTATCATATTCCATCTTGCTAGGTCAGATTTTATTTTTGTCACCAGTGGATCATAGTTTAGTGATATAATTTTGTTGAGTTGTTTCGGGATATTGACCCCCAGATATTTCATAGATTCCGACTCCCAGTTAGTTTTGAGTTTGCTTAGTGAATAATGATTTGGGTCATAGGTGAATGTTAAAACTTGGGTTTTATGCATATTTAATTTGTACCCCGATAAATCTCCATACTCTGAAAAAACTGAGGTTAGTTCTGGTAAAGAAGTGTCCGGCTGCCCTAGGTATATTAAAATGTCATCAGCAAAGAGTGCTATTTTATGTTCCTTCTGACCAAGTGTAATACCTTGAATTTTTTGGTTTTGTCTTATCCATTGGCTCAGAGGTTCTATGAAGATTGCAAAGAGCAGTGGAGACAGGGGGCAGCCCTGACGACATCCTCTTTCCAGTTCAAAAGATGATGATAAATTACCGTTAATCCTTATTTTAGCTGTTGGTTTTTTATATAATGCCTGTACAGTTCTAATGAAGTTGTTATGAAAATTGAAACTGGATAAGATTCTATATAGAAAAGACCAGTCAACCGAATCGAATGCTTTTTCAGCATCTAATCCCAATATGACTGCATTTAAGTTATATTTTTTTATATGATGAATTATGTGTAAAGTGCGTCGAATGTTGTCTTGTGTCTGTCTTTGTCTTATAAAACCTGTTTGGTCTAAATGAATTAGGTCTGTCAGTATATTTTCTAACCTTTTGGCAAGGATAATGGTAAAAAGCTTATAGTCCTGATTTAGTACACTGATTGGTCTGTAGTTGGAGCACTCTAGTTTATCCTTTTCAGGTTTAGGTATAACTGCAATGACCCCTTCTCTCCAGGAGGGGGGGATTTCCCCTGTGTGGAGGACATAATTAAATGTTTTCAGGAGGAGAGGAGATAGTTGCTGTTTAAAGGTTTTGTACCACTCTGCTGTATAGCCATCAGCTCCTGGGGATTTGTTAGCTTTAAGTTTCATAATTGCTTTTTCCAATTCTTTAGGATGTATTTCTGACAGTAGTGTTTTATTTTGTGACTCCGTAAGTTGGGGAAGGTTTAATGTGTTTAGGAATGCCTCGGATGCGTTTTTATGTTTTTTGTGGGAGTATAAGTTCTTATAGTAATTCTCGAAGTTTTAAGAATATCCTGAATTCTGAATTTTATTTCCTTTGATACTGGGTCTCTGATTTTGTAGATTGCTCTTTCTGTTTGATGTTTCCTCAATTTATAGGCTAGCAATTTTGCCGATTTACTGCCTGCTTCATAGTATTTTTGTTTCAGAAATGTAAGTTTCTTCTGGATTTCTATTGTGTAGATCTCATTTATTTGGTTTTTAATTTCCTTAATCTTGAGCGAGTCAGTAGAATGAGTGTTGCCTTTGTGTTCTTTTTCTAGGTTCGTAAGTTCTGACTCTAATGTGGATAGTTTTTCTTGTCTTAGTTTCTTTTGGGTTGCCAGTTTTGCAATAATCTTTCCTCTTATTACAGCTTTACATGCATCCCACAGTATTAAAGGGGATACTTCTCCATTATCGTTATCTTCCAAATATCTGAGAATATCTGATTCCAATTCATCTTTCAATGGTCCTTTCAGGACATTTGAATTTAACCTCCAAGAAAATTTATTATTTGTGTATTTTTGGATATTTAAGTCCATGTAGATCGGACTGTGGTCGGAGAGATCCATCAGTCCTATTTTACATGTTTTTACTCTTCCAATGTCTCTATTAAACATAAAAAAAATAGTCAATCCTTGAGTAAGATGAATGTGGAGTTGAGTAAAATGTATAGTCTTTTACACTGGGGTTGAGTTCCCTCCACACGTCACAGATTCCCAATTCTTTTAGTAGCATCCGAGTCTTCCTGTTTTGGGTGTTATTTTGATGTGGGGAATTACCAAAAGCATCCCAGTATGGATTCAGTCTAAGATTGAAGTCCCCACCACATATCACTAAACCTTGAGCTTTAGTTATCATTAGGTCGAATACATTTTTATAAAATTTCCAGTTAGCCCCTGGGGGAGCATACACATTCAGCAGGGTGATATCTTCTCCCTCTAGCCGCCCAGTTACCAAACTGTATCTCCCTTCTTTATCTTTGTGTTCTGATTTTTTTTCAAATGTAATTTTAGTTGATATCAATGTCGCTACTCCCCTCCTCCTCCCTGATTTATATGAAGATGAAGAGATCATTTTAAACCCTTGTCTACTGAGTTTATTGTGTTCCACGTCTGTTAGGTGGGTTTCTTGTAAAAGTATTATTCCTGCTTTGTCTTTTTTCATTTTGCCTAGAATCTTGGATCTTTTAACTGGATTCAGGATTCCTTTTACATTATATGAAATTATTTTGGTTACACCCTGTTTCTCCATTGTGTTGTTTTGTTTAGTATAACTGTGTGGTGGCCCTCTTTTGTGCTACTCAGAAACTGAAAGAACATTAAAAACAAGAAAAACATTAAGAACGTAGTGTAAAAAACTTTAAAACAAAAAGCTGTCATAAGAACTTCCTGAGCTGAGGTCTTTTTAAAGACCCTGTAAGAGCCTTGATGGAGTGAAGGCTCTGAGGGAAATTCCTCAAACTCTGTTACGTGTTGAGGGCCCTCTCTTACCACTGAAAGTAGTCCCATGCTTTTAACGTGAGTTTCAGAACCCAATCCAAACTTGTAATGATTTTTTTTTTTTTTTCCTTTTATGCCTAAACCCTGTGAAATTGTGTGCACCCTCCCACCCCCATCACATCAAACATTCACGCAAAAACAGTATTTGTTAGTATGAGGAGAACATGTGGATTATTGTCACATTTCTATTTTAACAAGTTTTTTTTTTTTTTTTATTACAAAGACTTATTTGTTTCAAATAATATGATTGTTCCATGAAATGTTTTACCACATGCTGAATATGCATCTCCTTTAATGTTTGTTACCTTGTATGAGGGGGGTTGGATGTGCGGATTGATTCAAGAGAAAAGAAAAAAAAAAAAAAAAAAGGTCGCTATTCCAACCTGAAAACGGATAGTTTATCCGCGACGCTCTGGTGCTGGGTTTCCCGCTGCTGGTCCGTGGATTTTGAAGGTCTTTGTGTTGTCCATGTTTGCGCTTTGATCTTCTGACTCGGGTCTGCTGCGGGTTTAAATACCGTTACCGGGAGGCCTCTTTTCGCCATGTCAGCTGTTGCTTCTTCCGCCGAATTATAGAGACACGTTTCATCGCCGTAGAAGACCCTTAACTTCGCAGGAAATGGTGTCTGAAAGCGCAATTTCTTCTCTCTTAACACCTTTTTTCGCGTCATTGTATTCCCTGCGCTTTTTAAGGACCTCCGGGGCGTAATCGTGTTCCACGTAGACTTTTCTCTCCTGGTGCATAAATCCTTTTTTCTGCCAGGCCAGTCTTACAACCTCTTGTTTTATTTTGAAATTGGAAAATCTTACCAACACCGAACGTGGGGGCGCTTCCGCCGCCGGCCTAGCGGCTAATGAACGATGTGCCTTTTCTATCTTCAAGTCGGTGGTTTGTGGAATATCCAATTTCTCTCTTAGTAAGGATTCCACGCATTCTGCCATTGAGTTAAAACCATTTTCGGTTCCTTCTATCAGACCATGAATTCTTATGTTGTCTCTTCTTTGTTTTCTTTCTTGGTCGGTTAGCTTAGCCTCTATAGCTGCTTGTCTTTTGCGTAGGTCTAGCACAGAATCTTCAAGCACTTTTATTCGATCCTCTGTTTCCAAGATTCGGTTCTCGGCCTGGTCCACTCTGCTGTTTGTCCTTTTCAATTCTTCTCTGAATTCCCGAAATTCGGCCGTAACATCTCGGTGAAATCGTCGTAGCTCCTCAAATAGTGATTTCAGGCTAACCCTTTTGTTAGCCATCACCAGTTCCTCGTCTTCTGAACGGAGATCTTCCAGTTCGGATTCTCCGGCCGATACGTGTCCTGGCCTGGAGAATTTCAGTTTCTTCTGTTTTCCTTTAGACATGATGATTTTGTCTTTTGATTTTCACTCCTCCAAAAATGATTTTCAAGGTGTTATCCTGGATTGGGTCTGAGAACTTCAGTGTTAAGCTGCAGTCGCCATGGCGTCCAGACCGGAAGTCAAACTAATAGTTTTTTGAATGCAAAAGATGCAATAGACTTACACAATGGTCCCCTCCGGCATACAACTAGGAACATACCGGTCGCTATGGAGGGTGAGAATATGTATGGGCACATAATCATACCATGTAGGATAACTAAGTAGACGGTTATGCTGTTTCATCCCATCTAGCAACAATGCTCTGCACTCTGTGTGTTTATACTGTATATTTACATATTTATTCCATCTAGCTACAATGCTCAGCACTGGGTCTGTTTATATTTATATATCTATATATTTATTCCATCTAGCTACAATGCTCCGCACTGTGTTTTTATATATCTACATATTATTCCATCTAGCTACATTGCTCCGCACTGTGTGTGTTTATATACTTGCATATTTATTCCACCTAGCTGCAATGCTCCGTACTGTGGGTGTTTATATATTTACATATTTATTCCATCTAGCTACAATGCTCTGCACTGTGTGTTCATATATTCATATATTTATTCCATCCAGCTACAATGCTCTGCACTGTGTGTCTGTGTGTGTGTGTGTATATATATTTTATAGTAATATGTACATATGTATATTAGCTGCTCTTGCTTGCTTGTTTTTTTCTTGCCTTCTGATTGTTGCTCTGAGTGTTGCTATCCCTGTGCTGTTGCAATCCTGGAATTTCCCCGTTGTGGGACTAATAAAGGCTTATCTTATCTTATCTTATCACCCTCTTTTCTTGTTGAGAGATTGCTAGAGTATGTGTTCTGACAATAAAGCTGAACCTGAGAAATAAACTCAGCCTCATCCTTGAGCACATTCTCTACAACAGTTCAAAAATGCCTGGGAACTACCTGAGGAAAAAGCTGTGTAATATATTCATTTTTTGTGGTATTGTTACAAAATTTTGACCTCAGCTGGATAACACTTGGTTCTACATTTCTGTTGCATTTTCCAGCCCGGATCTGAAGCTGTGTGTTATTTGCAAGCATTTGTATCCAAAAAAAACACCCAGGCCAAATTTATTTTCTTCAAGTTCAGTATGTTTAGATGACTAACTCAGTGGCCGGAGCACTTAGAGAGATTATGACTGTTTTGCCAAAAAATTCAAAGTGTTTTCTTTTAAATGAGACCAACCCCATGAAGATGCTGCAAAGGGTTGAAGAACAACTTTCGATTTACTTTGGGCACATTATTTTTTGGCGTTTTTAGGGAAATTGACCGGAGTGCAAGGGGTTAAATGATATCTTCAAGGTAAACATTGCAAACGACTTTTTAAATTTATATATGGGTCTTGTTCAAACTCTGGACAGAAGAGGGGACATAAAATTGCTGCAGGCGCTCTTAGCAGCCAGTAAGAAATCAATTAATAGAAAATGGTTAAACCCAGTCCCACCTACACTCAATGATTGGTTTGGAATAATTTTGGAAATCTTCAAAATGGAAAAACTGACGTATTTGTTATGAATTCAAAGGGAAAATTTTTTATTCAATTTGGAATAAGTGGATTCATTTTATATCCCCTATTTGGAATGATTTTGTATGACTCCAGATGTAAACATCCTTGTTGAATCACCTTACTAAGACAGAAATTCTGTTTATTTATTCTTCCATATGAGAAGAAGGAATGACTGTAAGCCCCCAGTTCAGGTTGGTTTTTTTGTTTTTTAATTTATTTTTTTTTGTTCTTATAAAACAAATGAGAAGGACTATGATGTAAATGTCTGAACGCTATATTTGTAAAAATGGCATCCTTTTCTAATAACACTAATAACACTTTTCTCTCGGCGCCACACGAGTCGGCTGCCTTTTGCAACAGCGGCTCGATTCCGAGTCTTTTTCCCTTCCTCTCTCTTTTGATCCGTCTTTTTTTTTCACCCCACTTATATCACGGACACACAGATCGTCCTAAATGTCTCCTGAGCCGGTGGACGGAGCCACTGTCTATAGCAGGATACGATACAGCAGAGAACAGCTGCTAGCATTCAACCGCCACCCGGTCCCATTGGAAAAACTCGACATACCGAGAGAACTGAGGCGAAAACGCCGCGGCTGCCGGGCTGGAGTAAGGCGGAGGACAAAAAATATAAGGTACAGACCCTCCCTTCCATCTGTTGTCATGGGAAATGTACGGTCGATACTGGGAAAGTTAGATGAGCTAGCGGCTATCTCCCGTTATGATAGCACATACCGGGAGTGCTCTCTCCTTTTGTTTACTGAGACGTGGCTAACTGAACTAGCAGCAGATGCTAACATTGAGCTGGAGGGTTTTCACATGATACGAGCTGACCGAACACCAGACAGTGGCAAGGCTAGGGGCGGTGGAGTGATAATGTATGTTAACAACAACTGGTGCAGACCGGGACATATCACTGTTAAACAACGACACTGCAGCAAAGACATTGAGTTGCTAGCTGTTAGCATGAGGCCTACATATCTCCCGAGAGAACACTCACACGTGATCTGCATTGTTGTTTATGCAAATCCGACGGCGAACGCTGGGACAGCACGTGACGTCATCCATTCAGTAACCAGCAGGCTGCAGACAGAACACCCAGATGCTCTTCTCCTCATCTCAGGCGATTTCAACCATGTTTCACTGTCTCCCATTCTACCCACGTTCACCCAGTATGTCACATGCCACACTAGAGACAATAAAACACTGGATTTATTCTACGCAAACACTAAGGAGGCGTACACCTCATCACAACTCCCCCCACTCGGGAGATCGGATCACAACTTGGTTCATCTCCGGCCGGTGTACAAACCCCTAGTGCACAGACAACCTCCGGCCATGCACACTGTGGAGTTATGGTCTGAGGAGACAATGGACACCCTAAAGGGCTGTTTTGAAGCCACCGCCTGGAAGCAGCTCTGCGATCCACATGGTGAGGACATCGATGGCCTCATTCACACCTTCACGGGCTACCTCAGCTTCTGTGTGGACAAATCCGTTCCCACCAAGACCATACGGCGTCACTCAAACAACAAACCCTGGATCAACCCTGAGATAAAAACACTTCTGAGAGAGAAGAAGAGGATCTTCAGGTCAGGGAACAGGGAGATGCTGAAGTCCGTACAGAGGGAGCTGAGGAGAAAGATCAGAGAAGGCAAGGACAGCTTCAGGAAGAAGATGGAGGACAAGCTGCAACAGAGCGACATCAGCGGGGTCTGGAGAAACCTCAAAACCATCTCGGGGCTCCAGAATACCTCCCCCCAGGCCACAGGGGGCAGGGAGTGGGCGAACAACCTGAATCTGTTTTTCAATAGATTTGACCAACCGCCCTCCCCCCTGACTGCACAACAACCACTGCTGCCTCTAAAGAAATCAAGTCCTGCTGCCCACTCCCCACTCCACCAACACCCCCCCACTCCCAACACACAGCCCCCCATCCTGACCCTGACCAGGACCCAGGTGAGGACGGAGCTGAGGAAGATCAAGGCGAGGAAGGCGCCGGGACCGGACGGCATCAGCGCAAAGCTCCTCAAGTCCTGTGCAGACCAGCTGTGTGGGATTGTGACGTATATCTTCAACATGAGCCTGAAACTGGGGAGGGTACCACAGCTGTGGAAAACATCTTGTGTGGTACCTGTACCAAAAACTTCCCACCCCAAAGACCTGAACAGCTACAGACCGGTGGCCTTGACGTCCCACTTGATGAAGACCCTGGAGAGACTGCTCCTTGCTCACCTCCGCCCCCTGGTGGAACCAGCGATGGATCCACTCCAGTTCGCCTACCAGCATGGCATTGGGGTGGAGGATGCGGTGATCTTCCTCCTTCACCGTTCTCTGTCCCACCTGGAGAAGCCCGGGAATATGGTGAGGATCATGTTCTTTGACTTCTCCAGTGCTTTCAACACCATCCAACCGATGATCCTGAAGGACAAGCTGCTGCGCGCAGGGGTGGACCAGCACCTGTCATCATGGATCCTGGACTACCTCACGAACCGGCCTCAGTTTGTGAGAACCCGGGACTGTGTGTCCGACACGATCATCAGTAGCACGGGGGCCCCCCAGGGAACGGTGCTGGCTCCCTTCCTGTTCACTCTTTATACTGCGGACTTCTCACACAACACAACACACTGCCATCTACAGAAGTTCTCTGATGACTCTGCGATCGTTGGCCTCATCTCCAATGGAGATGAAGCTGAGTACAGAGGGCTTATCCAGGACTTCGTGGACTGGTGCCATCGGAACTGCCTCCAGATCAACGCGAGGAAAACTAAGGAGCTGGTGGTGGACTGCCGCAGGCATGGGCAGCCCCTCACAGTACCAGTAAATATACAGGGAACAGACATCGAGATGGTGACATCCTATAAGTACCTGGGTATTCATCTGAACAATAAACTAGACTGGTCACACAATACTGATGCACTCTACAAGAAGGGACAGCGCAGGCTGTTCCTGCTGAGGAGACTCAGGTCTTTTGGTGTACAAGGGGCGCTGCTGAAGTCATTCTATGACACGGTGGTGGCATCAGCCATCACTTTTGGAGTGGTCTGCTGGGGCAGTGGCATTACTGCAGCCGATAGGAAGAGACTGAACAAACTGATTAAGAAAGCTAGCTCTGTCCTGGGGCAGCGCCTTGATCCGATGGAGGAGATAGGAGAGAGAAGGACGGTGGCTAAACTGTCATCTCTGCTGGAGTCCGAGTTCCACCCTATGCAGGACATACTGAATGCACTGAGGAGCTCATTTAGCAGCAGACTACATCATCCCAGGTGCACAACCGAGAGGTTTCGTAGGTCCTTCCTACCAACGGCTGTCAGACTGTACAACCTAAGCAGGGCTGCTCGCAGAGATGGCAAAAAGACGTAACAAACTAATAGTTTTTTTTGAATGCAAAAGATGCAATAGACTTACACAATGGTCCCCTCCGGCATACAACTAGGAACATACCGGTCGCTATGGAGGGTGAGAATATGTATGGGCACATAATCATACCATGTAGGATAACTAAGTAGACGGTTATGCTGTTTCATTCCATCTAGCAACAATGCTCTGCACTGTGTGTGTTTATATATTTGCATATTTATTCCATCTAGCTACAATGCTCAGCACTGGGTGTGTTTATATATTTATATATCTACATATTATTCCATCTAGCTACATTGCTCCGCACTGTGTGTGTTTATATACTTGCATATTTATTCCACCTAGCTGCAATGCTCCGTACTGTGGGTGTTTATATATTTACATATTTATTCCATCTAGCTACAATGCTCTGCACTGTGTGTTCATATATTCATATATTTATTCCATCCAGCTACAATGCTCTGCACTGTGTGTCTGTGTGTGTGTGTATATATATATATTTTATAGTAATACGTACATATGTTTATTAGCTGCTCTTGCTTGCTTGTTTTTTTTCTTGCCTTCTGATTGTTGCTCTGAGTGTTGCTATCCCTGTGCTGTTGCAATCCTGGAATTTCCCCATTGTGGGACTAATAAAGGCTTATCTTATCTTATCTTATCTTATCTTATCTTAATAAAAACATAAATGAGAAAAAAAAAAACTTGTTTGATAATCTGAAACATTTAAGTGTGATAAACACAAAAAGAAAATGAGAAATCAGGAAGGGGCAAACACTTTTTCACACCACTGTATTCTATCTCTGGATGATTTGTGTTGACACTCACATTGGGCTCCTGTTGGATGATCCTTTGTAGATGGCGTCGCATAATAACAGAACCAAGAAAGCGCTCCAGAGGTGAGCAGAGGTAGCTTCCTGCCAGGCCGGGAATGTGGCATGGAGTGGGTGAGGGGAGCAGAAGCACATGCAAGGCATTATGGGTGAGGATGGTTGGAATGGAGGCAGCCCAGGGGCGCTGAGGTAGCTTGCGGGGTGGAGGCATACTGGTAGGCATAACTTGTGAACCTAAAATCAGAGATGAAATAACATGTAAAATGTGTAAATAAAAGGTTGTGGAGAAAGACAATATTCAATATCAGCATCAAAGAGAATATGTAAAAAATTAGGTGGTACTTACTGGGCCCAGCACGTGGGGAATTAGGGTCAGGAATAGGGGAGTTCAGGGAAGGGTTACCAGGGGACATGCCGTAATTTCTTGCTCCAGGAGATGGTCCCGAGACTTGAGGTGAACTTGGCCACTGGCCCCTGGGAGACACCATGGCATATGGAGAGCTGGGGTCCAATGCACCTAGGGTAGAGAAAAGTGAGTCATCATCCACATAGACAGACTTAACACACAAAAGTCACTGATAAATACACCAGTGTGCCCACACTTTACAGACCATTTGTCTGAAATTTGCTACGTATGCAGCCTAGAGAAGATGTTCAGATCAGCCTGTTCCAGCCCTTTGCCCAGCTCAACGGCACCATTAAGGGACACTCTGCTGCTTACCGTGGGGACTGGCAAAGCTGGTCTGGCCCATGGCTATGCCCAGAGAAGATGGAGACGGGGTGGGACCGAAAGGAGAGGGTGCCCTCAGAGCTCCACTGGGGGAGCCAGAGGCATGGATATTCCCTGTACGCATACACACACACACGCACAAAGGTCTCATCAGACTCAGAGAAAGGCAAGTACTTCTTACACACAAGCACATGCTCACACTCACTCATGTGCGTACACTATAAAGCCGAACGGCAGGGCTGTAGTCAGGCTGGCAGGCTGAGATGAAGCAATGGTGACAGCATGACTAAAAGCATTCTTTGTTGCCTTTTTTTGGCTGTGAGGTGTGCAGAGTTAACACAATTGACCTAGTGGTTTTACAAAAATCAAAAAAAAAAAGAAAAAAAGAAAAGAAAATGGGCACACATGGTTGCACTTTACGGTTCCGGCACAAACTGCGACTGCAACAAACGCATCAATCAGCAAGGGGTGCTGATGGCAGAATGAACAGTGACACATCAACACTGTATGGCAGCTCAACAAGCGGAGATGAACCAAACAACAGTGTGACATTCCCTCACACAAACTAAGACAAATACAATGTACTGAGCGTCCCGTTACCTGGTGATGGAGTGGGCATCATGGATGGTGAAGGGGTTACGTTAGGGTAATAGTTTGGAGGCGGTGAAGTGAGAGGATATACACCTCCTGGACCTCCTCTCATAGCCTGCTGTTGAGGTTGCAGTGGGTTAATCAGGCTGTCCATGTCTACACCCACTGGTGATGGCGGGTTGTCGTCTTCATTAACTGACCGCCTGCGAGCATCTTGATTACTGTCTACAAACATGTTCAGGAATGTCTAAGAGAATGGGAAAACAGAGGAGAATTGCATTTTATGAATAAAGCTGTTGATCAATCCAGTTGTATTCTCTGGGTGTGTTAATTCTTTGCTGCAGGTTAGAAAACCCCCAAAATTTTTACAAAACAAACCACAATTTCTGTGGTTTGGGTGGATTATTGTACTTTTAACAATCTTAGATGTATAGATAGCAAACAGAAATTCTACAACATAACTTTAGTTTACAGTCGCAAAGTACCTTGAGTCCTGGTGCAGGGTGAAAGCCTTCTACAATTTTAGTGTTGTCAAATAGACTGTAGGCCCCATCCCTGATAGCTACCACCCCACGGCTCCGGCAGTAGATGTCAATACAGTACATATTTCGAAATGCCAGTCGGATGTGCGTGGGTGATTGTGGCAGGATGGAGAAGCACTGGTAGGCAGTGTTGGTGCGCTGGGTGAGGCCTAACATGGGCACTGTTGGTAGTTTGTTGATTGCATTCAGAGGAGCCTGTGTGTCAGAAAGCACCTGGAGAAAAAGAAAAAAGTACTCAGCAAACCACGCATAATGTATAGCACTATGCCTATGGCAGGAAGTGTGTCTTTAGCCTGCATCTCATGGTGCAGCAAATGCTGAGGAACATTCACATACCTAATTGTTGGGGTTATCTCAGGGTTCGTAAAAGGTTGCACAACAGTTCGGCCTCAGTTTTTATGAGGGTAAACAGTTTTTCTTATCACAGAAAAATTTTGAACATGTTCTGCAACAAGAAAAACTGTTTCCACCATAAAAACTGTGGGTGAACTGTTGTGCAACATTTTACGAACCCTGACAAACCCCAACAATCGCAACGTTGGTGAACATTCCTTAGCATTCGCCACTCCGTGAGATACGGGTTTAAGGGGCAATCTAGCAAAACTGAAAAAATGTAAGTGTTCCCTTTTCTTCAGCACCCACGATGATATACTAATGTTGTATTCACAAAGTCAAACCCAATGTTTTACATAATCACATCCCATCTGACTAAACCCCATCCTTAACTTTCAAATTTTGTTTCCTTCTGAAATTTCTACATGATCTAGGTAGAAAGAGAGCACAGGTGAATTTTCTGTTCTTCTTGTATTCAATTATTCAGTGTACCTGTAGTAGCTGCATCACATTAGGGCTCTTGTTGAACATCTCCTGTAGCTGGTGGAGAATAATATTATGGCAGTTGGAGCAGCCAGAGTTTGGCCCCACCGTGCCCAGAGCGAGGTGGAAGCGCTGACTGTTGGAGTTCCACTGAATGGTGACAGAGCTGCCTTTGGTGGTGCCGTAGCACAACACCAGCTTACGGTAGTTGTAGAGCCGCACCTCTGAGAATAGACTCAGGTAGGATGGCATCTCTGGAGGGAAAGTCATAGTGTCACATTAGTTTGAGAGCTTCTTTACCAATGAACATCTGGGATTATGCTAGGCTGTAAATTCAGGTCAGATCTTTGTATTCCATCCATCCATCCATCCATCTTCTACCGCTTTTCCGGAGGTCCGGGTCGCGGAGGCAGCAGTTCAAGCAGAGAAGCCCAGACTTCCCTCTCCCCAGCCACCTGCTCCAGCTCTTCAGAGGGGATACCAAGGCGTTCCCAGACCAGCTGGGAGACATAGTCTCTCCACCGAGTCCTGGGTCTGCCCCGGGGTCTCCTCCCAGTGGGACGTGCCTGAAACACCTCAAGTGGGAGGCGTCCAGGAGGCATCCTAATCAGATGCCCATACCACCTCAACTGACTCCTTTCAATGTGGAGGAGCAGCGGTTCTACTCTGAGCCTCTCCCGGATGACTGAGCTCCTCACCCTATCTCTGAGGGTGAGTCCAGCAATCCTACGGAGAAAGCTCATTTCAGCCGCTTGTATCCGCGATCTCGTTCTTTCGGTCATTACCCAAAGCTCGTGACCATAGGTGAGAGTAGGAACGTAGATTGACTGATAAATCGACAGCTTTGCCTTAGAACTAAGCTCCCTCTTCACCACAACAGACCGGTACAACGTCCGCATCACTGCAGATGCTGCTCCAATCCGTCTGTCGATCTCTCGCTCCATTCTCCCCTCACTCGTGAACAAGACCCCAAGATACTTAAACTCCTCCACTTGGGGCAGGAGCCTGTCCCCAACCCGGAGAGGACAATCCACCTTTTTCCGGCTGAGGACCATGGACTCGGACTTGGAGGTGCCGATTCTCATCCCAGCCGCTTCACACTCAGCGGCAAACCGTCCCAGCAAGAGCTGTAGGTCATTGCTGGATGAAGCCAACAGGACAACATCATCTGCAAACAACAGAGATGAGATCCTGTGGTCACCAAGCATGACACCCTCCATTCCCTGGCTGCACCTAGAAATCCTGTCCATAAAAATTATGAACAGGATCGGTGACAAAGGGCAGCCCTGGCGGAGTCCAACTCTTACTGGAAATGACTCCGACCGAGTGTTGGCAATACGAACCAAACTCTCACAACGGTCGTACAGAGACCGAATAGCTCGTAACAACAAGCTCGATACCCCATACTCCCGAAGCACCCCCCACAAAAATCCACGAGGGACGCGGTCAAATGCCTTCTCCAAGTCCACAAAACATATGTAAACTGGTTGGGCAAACTCCCACGAACCCTCGAGAATTCTCGAGAGGGTAAAGAGCTGATCCGATGTGCCACGGCCAGGACGAAAACCACATTGCTCCTCCTGAATCCGAGGTTCGACCAACGGCAGGACTCTCCTCTCCAGTACCTTGGCATAGACCTTCCCAGGAAGGCTGAGGAGTGTGATCCCTCTAAAGTTGGAGCACACCCTCCGGTCCCCTTTTTTAAAGAGAGGAACCACCACCCCGGTTTGCCATGCCAAAGGCACTGCCCCCGACCTCCACGCAATGTTGCAGAGGCGTGTCAACCTTGACAACCCAACAACATCCAGGGCCTTGAGGTACTCGGGGTGAATCTCGTCCACCCATGGGGCCCGGCCACCAAGGAGATTTTTAACCACCTTGGCGACCTCAGCCCCTGTGATAGGCGAGTATTACCTAAATATTCTGAACTAGAAAAACTGCAGATAGCTCTTTTAAAACAGGTCCATTAAACTGGTAAAGAGGGATGCTATTTCACTTACAAAAGCAATTGTGGCTATTTAGGTAAAAGTGCACTTACCTGGCAGTGCACGAGAGAAGTTGAGGACACACTGGTAAAGCTGACTGATGGCATTCCAGTCATTGAGGAACATCTCCACAACCTTCCGCCCACCCACTGGCTCCGACAGGGGGTTCTCATAGGTCAGGTATACATGCCGCGTTGAAGCTAAAAGAAGGGACAGGTGGGCTTGTTAAGAGACCGAGTGATCAAACGGATACAAATGTCAATATGAGCCAGTTCTAATTGTATTCAAATAAATTAATTTTGGGTCTTCTCATACACAAATATACATTAAATTCAAACTGAGTTTTTGATGCTAACTGTAGACCAAAAACCATTGTATTAAGGTTTAACTGTACCTTGCTCCTTGCTGTGTGTGCTGTTTAGAGGGCAGTTGGCCAAAACCAGTTCAGCCACCCAGGTTCGGTTATTCCTGCCCTGGAGACGGAAAGTGCAGTCCAGGAGGGATCTCTCCAAGGCTCGTCTGGTCTCCTCTCCTACACCTTTACAGGGAGGAATCCTAAAGTAAAAGGTAAGACAATGCATCAGAGCAATGCATATTTTTTCTTCAAAAAAACAAAAAACAAACAGCTGTTAATGGTGTTTAATTAGTTGTTGATTTCTTAGATATTCAACGGGGCTACGGAGAATACAATTTGTTTGAAAACTACTTTGCGTGAGTTCACATGTCATTTATATCTGCTATGCAACATCACACACATTGATACACATTTTGGAAAGTTTAGCTTTTACTTCAGCAGACGTATTGCATGGCTGCTGCAGTCTCCCTCCACTTGGACACCCTGATTTGGAATCTCCATGTTGGATAGCTATTGAAAAAGACAGATGTGCAACGTTAGCAGGAAAACCAAGACTGGAATTTAAAGGCCAAATGTCACGTAACAGGGTACTTTAAATATCTTGAAACTAGATATAAAAGGGAACCGATCCGTTCGGGTCTTGGTGCATATGCTTCAGTAACAACGGAATATTCGTTAATTTAAAACTGCCGTGCTTGGCCTGACACGGCCCCTGGAATCGCCTGGGGAAGAAGGCGGAAGTGACAAAATCGATTGTACCCTAGTTTGATGCTTGGGGTATTTCAATTGATTGTTTATATGGAGACTGGAAGGTTGAAGTGAGCAACAAGAAAGAAAAAATTGGATATTTCACCCATACCTTAAAACGGGACTATCAGGGACAGCTGGGTAATAAGGGACACTTCTCTGGGAAATGTTTTCATACCTGTCAAGTGAGACGTTTTCGCCGTACTTCAACACCGTAAAAAGCGGCTATAAGGAACGGCGGAGCAACAAGGCACACCTCTCTGGGAAATGCCCCAAATGCAACTCGTGTTGTTATTGTCAAATATTTTAAGGATTCATGGATATTTGACAATAACAACACAACTCAGCGTCCAGCGCAAAATAAAAAAAAAAAAAAGCAGAATTCTGTATTTGTCAGGCGATCTCTGTCTGTTCCGCAACCGCTGCACAGCTGAACGTGTTAAACCATTGTCCTAATGACTTCTCATTGTAGTGAGAATAGCTCAAGCTGAGCGATCAGCCCGCCCAGACAATTAAACTAATGATTGACTCCACACTTCTCGTTGTAGTGATAATAGCTCAGGCTGAGCCAGCACCAGCTGTGGGGGATCACACACAGGAGTGCTCCTCAAGACACTCAATTTTTTTTCCCGTATGTTTTTGTTTTGGGCGTACAGAAATGGCAATACGCCCGTTTTTGCTAAAATTGCATTTTCCCCGTATTTTCCTTAAAATATTTGACAATAACAACACGAACTACATTTAAAACATTTCCCATAAAAGTGTCCACCACTGCACCGTCCCCCACAGCCGCGCTTGGCACCAAAATACGGCGAAAACGTCTTACTTGACAGGTATGAAAACATTTCCCAGAGAAATGTCCATTATTACTCCGCTGTCCCTTATAGCCGTGTTTTACGGTATTAAAATATGACGAAAACGTCTCACTTGACAGGTATGCGCCTCCATTTTCATATTGATCTGGTCAATTTCTTGACAGCAGCGGCTCTCCTCCACTGTAATAATAATGGCTTCCGAAAAATCAATATTTATGGGGCGCCCTGGACAGACCCCCTTCGGCTTCGCAATTCTGGAGGCGATTAATGTCCAGTTCAATGGCATTTTCCACTGGTTCTGCTCTCTGGTCATCGTTGGAACTGTTGTCATCAGACAAAGCATCTGATTCCGTCTCGGACGGCTCGAACCGGTAAGGTTCTATGCCTCTGTCACTGTCTGAACCACTGACAAAAAAAAAAAAAGACAAAAAAAAAAGACAAAACTAAACTAATTTGTTCACAATCGCTGTCACTTTCCGTCATGATTGTCCAATGTTGATAAGTGTGAATGTGGATAGGCAAGGCAGCCAGGGTACAACTGGTGATGTCAAAAACATGGGCGTGGTCTGGACTGGCTGTCACAAGCCAGCAAGCAAGGTGGGGCCTTCACCTGGTGTATTTTGTGCAATTATGGAAATACAGGTAGGTGATATGGTCTCCGGTATGAATATTTGGTTTAAGCTATGTGTATTTTATCTAAATTCGTTGTCATTTAGAAAAAAAAATTACGTGACATTTGGCCTTTAAAAGAATAAGATAACACTTTGTAGTGGAAATTACCTCTGTTCTGAGGCCAATAAAAGGCATGTTTGTGTCACACATTGCTACAAGGTGAGCCAGCTCCTTGTTGAAGGCACACATTTCTCCGGACCGCTTGGGCTTCTTTGGCTCAATTTCACCAGGATCTCCAGCCATCTACACACAGACAGAAATACTTGTGAAAGCCAGGGTTTCAGCTGGTAACATTTCTGTGTGGTGGCCCGCACACCAATAACGGAGCTACCATGCCAAGTAAAGTTTAGGCCTGTAATTTTTAAAAAAAAAAAGAGCCGCACAGGAACCAATTTAAAAAAGACAGAGAGAGAAGAGCCATAAAAGAGACATCAAAGAGTCGCACGTGGCTTGAGAGCAGCAGGCTTGCCACCCATACATTTTTTTTGCTAAGAAAATAAATGGAAGGGATGTCACTCTGCAAGCGAACAATGCAAGTCAAAACAATCAAACCTAAAAGGCAGACAAAGATGTTTGCATTTTTTTAAAAGCTCCCGGGTGGTGAAGATGGCAGCAGTAGCACTCCTGTCCCAGGTTCAAGTGAGTACTAAATACATGAACACCATGACTGCTTTGATACTGGCATCATCGGCATTTTTACAAGTAGCCTATTTAATTTTGACCCGTGTCAAACTCGGCACATAATAAGTGGTTGATTGGAATACATTAATCTATAATTCAGTGGTTGCTGCGCTTGTCCTCCATTTTCATGAACTGGGTTGCAAAATGCACCCGACAATTAGTCTGCCGTATTTTTTCATGTCAGAACTCAATAGTTTTATATTTAAAAGAAGAGTGCGGGGTGGGAGTTAAGTTTTCACGGACAAAAAGAGCAGCAGAGGTGCCAGTTAATGCGAAGTGAACCGGGATGTAGAAACCAGCACAGAGCAGAGCTGAACAAGGACCCCGCCAAGCCGCTGTCTCCAGCAGTCAAGACGGTTGGAGCGCTGCACTCTGTGTGAGTAAAAAAGTGCTCTTTCTTCTCGCTGTGCTGCAACTGTATTCTCTTCACCAACCACTACAATATTAAGTAATTTGTGTTCATTATTATGTATCTTGCAAGTTAAAATGACCAAAATTCACAAAGTCAGTGACTTAAATCTGTTAAACAGCCTTCAGACAAATTAAACCTGCCAACATTTAGATTTCAAAATATGGGAGGTTTTTCCTGTTGTCTGGTTGGCAAGGAGTGTTCTAAAATATTGTAAATATACAGAACTACAACAGATCATTTTAGTTCATTTTATTTTTTTAGACATAATTTTATTAATACTTTTACATTTTGTTGAAATCAGAATTGAAATGGTTCTATTGTGGCTCTGCAAAATTATGATTAAAAGTTTCAATTATGAGGAAAAAAATTACCAAAAACTGTTTTAAATTTATTAGAAAAACAGTAATTTCGTGATAAAATAGACAAAAATTATCCATAAAATCCACAAATTAATGATAATAAAGTCTCAAATGTAAGAGAGTCAATTTTACAAGAGGAAATTACGAATTTATGAGGGAAATAGTTGCAAATTTAGGTAAAAACAAATTTACAGAGAAAAAAGTAGAAAACTACAAGAAAACGGTTATAAATTTAGGATAAAAACCTCAAACTTTCAAGACTAAGTCATTACTCAAGTTTTTTTTTTTTAAGTGGGTGCTTTAGTACTCTTACTCAAGTAATTTTTTGGGTGTCTACTTTTAACTAGTAATTTCATAAGACAACACTGCTTTAACATAAGTGCAATTCCTGGCTACTATACCCACTTCTGATCATATAATTTAAATATGCACAAATTAATTACTACAGTATTATGAATGTTTTTTTTCCCCCTTTGAGTATCATGATTTCTCATGTTTACACATGCTTCACATACCACAGAGACAGAGAGAGAGATCTATATGTAAAGTCTTTAAGCCAGAGGAAACACTGTGAAAAGGATGTTTACTTGGCTTTATATGTACATCAGTGTGAAAAGTGATGGAAAAAAGACATCATTTATCATTGTTTTAGTATACAATGAAATGCATCTCCATTACTACCTTTCTCTTATTCCCAGGTTGAATTCCTCGCCCTGTTGTAGTGTCCTGGACAAGGTGTTCTAGGTTGGGTTTGAAATGCTGCAGAAGCTGTACACATAAGGGTCCATCTTCTCCTTCCAATTGAGACACTGACAAGAACGAGTACTTGTACTGCAGTGCTGTTGGACTGCTAGGCACTTCAAGCATTTCTACCACCTATGAAAAAAGGAAAGAAAGGACAAGGAAAACATTTTTTTCTAAAGAC
The DNA here is from genome assembly GCA_020510985.1 of Pholidichthys leucotaenia. Classification (NCBI taxonomy): domain Eukaryota; kingdom Metazoa; phylum Chordata; class Actinopteri; order Cichliformes; family Pholidichthyidae; genus Pholidichthys; species Pholidichthys leucotaenia. The sequence continues at coordinate 99,086,251 of CM035843.1, forward strand.
GATCTATTTAGTTCATTTAGATCTTTTCTGGAAACATGTTGGCCATGTAACTCACGATGTAGTACTGCGGAAGACGTGTGAGCTTGATGAAGAGTTTGTGCTTGGATAGGCTGCCAACAGGGTGAGAAGCCGAGTTTGAGAGGTGAAGGATGTCGGTACATACAGTGGGGAGGTGTTTCACAGACTGCCGACAGCGCTGCTCACCCAACCAGAACCTGGCCAGAGAGAGAGGAAATCAGTCTCTTCAAAAAAATACTTCTGGAGTTCACGGCTCATATTTAGTGCCCCAACATCATTTATCTTTGCAAGACTGAGACTGCAAGAAATCCATCTCAACACCCATCATCCCACCTGCTGAGCCTAATGTTGCTGATGATTGGAATTTGTCAATTTTGACAAGCTAGAGGTGTCAGACTTCTGATTCTTTAGGTTTACTACTCCTATCAATTGTGGTGTTTCTGCTTTTCTCTTATTTTTTTTTAAACTGTCAACATCACACAACTGTATCACTGTAAAAACATTTCTATGAGGTGAACTTACTTCAGCTGTTGAAGCCAAGATACAATCCGCTTCATATCATCATTGATGGTCTTTTCAATATCATCCAAAATAGTTTGATCTACAGACAAAAAAAAGCATTTTTTTTAATATAAACATTACATCAACACACAAGCTTCAGTATAAACTACACAATGAACAAACAGTTCAAAGACTTGGGTTTACCTAATCCATACAGCATGGGCTGGAACATGCCAGAGTGCAGATCTACAAAAATGTGTAGACACTCCGAACGACCACAAGGCTCAAGGATTGGGATAACTAGTGTTGGTAAAGCAGTCTCGATGAATGCTGAAATAAGCAAATACACAGATGCACAAATACACTTCAGTATGACTCAAAAGCATGGCTGGGGGCATCAGATGACAGAAGAAAAATGTGGAATGTGTGTGTGGAGGGGATATATACAGTATCTCACAAAAGTGAGTACATCCCTCACATTTGTGTAGATATTTTACATCTTTTCATGGGACAACACAAGATATGACACTTTGATGCAATGTAAAGTAGTCAGTGTACAGCTTATATAACAGTGTAAATTTGCTGTCCTCTCAAAATAACTCAACACACAGGCATTAATGTCTAAACTGCTGGCAACAAACGTGAGTACACCCCGAAGTGAAAATGTCTAAATTGTGCCCAATTAGCCATTTCCCCACCCTCGTGTCATGTGACTCATTAGTGTTACAAGGTCTCAGGTGTGAATGGAGAGCAGGTGTGTTAAATTTGGTGTTATCGCTCTCACACTCTCATACTGGTCACTGGAAGTTCAACACGGCACCTCATGGCAAAGAACTCTCTGAGGATCTGAAAAAAAGAATTGTTGCTCTACATAAAGATGGCCTAGGCTATAAGCTTGCCAACACCTTGAAACTGAGCTGCAGCACGGTGGCCAAGACCATACAGTGGTTTAACAGGACAGGTTCCACTCAGAACAGGCCTTGCCATGGTCGACCAAAGTTGAGTGCACGTGCTCAGCGTCATATCCAGAGGTTGTCTTTTGAAAATACACGTATGAGTGCTGCCAGCATTGCTGCAGAGGTTGAAGGGGTGGGGGGTCAGCCTGTCAGTGTTCAGACCATACGCTGCACACTGCATCAAACTGGTCTGCATGGCTGTTGTCTCAGAAGGAAGCCCCTTTTAAAGATGACACACAAGAAAGCCCGCAAACAGCTTGCTGAAGACAAGCAGACTAAGGACATGGATTACTGGAACCATGTCCTGTGGTCTGATGAGACCAAGATAAACTTATTTGGTTCAGATGATGTCAAGCGTGTGTGGCGGCAACCAGGTGAGGAGTACAAAGACAAGTGTGTCTTGCCTACAGTCAAGCATGGTGGTGGAAGTGTCATGGTTTGGGGCTGCATGAGTGCTGCAGGCACTGGGGAGATACAGTTCATTGAGGGAACCATGAATGCCAACATGTACTCTGACATACTGAAGGAGCGCATGATCCCCTCCCGTTGGAAACTGGGCCGCAGGGCAGTATTCCAACATGATAACGATCCCAAACACACCTCCAAGACGACCACTGCCTTGCTAAAGAAACTGACGGTAAAGGTGATGGACTGGCCAAGCATGTCTCCAGACCTAAACCCTATTGAGCATCTGTGGGGCATCCTCAAACGGAAGGTGGAGGAGTGCAAGGTCTCTAACATCCACCAGCAACGTGATGGCGTCATGGAGGAGTGGAAGAGGATTCCAGTGGCAGCCTGTGAAGCTCTAGTGAACTCCATGCCCAAGAGAGTTAAGGCAGTGCTGGAAAATAATGGTGGCCACACAATATATTGGCACTTTGGGCACAATTTGGACATTCTCACTTTGGGGTGTACTTACTTTTGTTGCCAGCGGTTTAGACATTAATGGCTGTGTGTTGAATTATTTTGAGGGGACAACAAATTTACACTGTAATACAAGCTGTATACTGCCTACTTTACATTGTATCCAAGTGTCATATCTTCATGAATGTTGTTCCATGAAAAGATATAAAATATTTACAAAAATGTGAGGGGTGTACTCACTTTTGTAAGATACTGTGTATATATATATATATATATATATATATACAGTATATATATATAGCTAAAGGGAGTTTCAAACAGAAAATCAACAAAACAAATAGGACTACTTGTTTTATTCAGTTTTATTCTTGAACTGCAAGAATCAGTGTATGATTGCCAAGATCACAACATGGAGTTGGCACAAGGCAACAATATATCCCCTAGTGTTGATATTATGGAGATTTATGAATATAATGGCTGAATAAAAACATTTAGCACAGTCTAAAGCCAAAACACATTACTGATATGATCACCTCTACACCAGTATTTGAGAATTTGATCATATTTTAGCATAATCTCAGAGAGAAACAACACTGAAAACAGAATCAACTATACTTGTCATATTAAAATAATGCTGATGTTTGATAATAGAAAACAATGGAATTTTCAAACATTTTGGTGAAGAAATGGAGAGGCAAAGTTATAACTAGTGCATAGCTGTAGAAAGCAAGTATTCTTGTCAGAAAACAGGTAGGTCAATTAGGCTTTACAGGCCCAAATGTAGGCTGTGTTTGAAAGTGGAATACAAACAGGTGTAGCCTGTAGGCAATCACACATGTTAAGACTTGGACAAATATAAAAGGGACTGAACGGCATGAAGATTTATTTGGTTGCATGAATATTAATTACAGAATTACTGAAAATGAACAGAACATCCAATATGGGACTGTTTAAGAACCCTTGTTTATTTGTTTCAGACTTATTTGTGTGATCTTTAATGACTTATATTCGTAAGTGTTGTATCTTGCAGTTTGGGGAATGAGAGTTGTTCAGTTATCATTATAATTGTTTTACTTTATATGTGTAGTTTATAGTGTATTGTCAATAAACTCATGCAGTACTATAACAGGACATGTTTACAAATATTTGAACCCACTGTAGTGCATCCTTTTATATTTTAGCAATATTGTAACTACAAAACACCAAACTATTATACACAGCAGAATGACCCATTAGGCTGCAACTGTTGCATCAGTGTTGCCCATTTGTCAGTAAATAATGATTTATTTCATTATTTGGGCGGTTTTTGTCACGGTTGTCATTTAGTCAAAGCGTGCATATGTATTCACATATAATATGCAATTGATCTGGCTATTCCACTCCACAATCATGGTGGTATTATTATTAACTTTTAATTTTTAGATAGCCGTGCAAGCACACCAGCACCAGGAGGAGCACCATGTTGAACCCGCCGTGCTGTAAAGAACAGCAGTGGCACAGGGGTGAAGCAGCAGCCGAGACTCCTGTCAACCGGGCAGGTTGGGCGTGACTTCCTGCGAAGCCCCCTACCCCGCCCCCTTGTTCTCCACATAAGCTGAATTATCCTTTAGAGCTACGCAATCAGGGCAACATTATAGTGTAATTTTTTTAAGCATTACATCTTCAGTATTCTCTTTTTCTGGTCAAATTTGTCTCTTTTCACTTCCTTGTTTTGTTTAGAGCGGTCTCGTGACTGGTTTTCATGCCGTGTATTATCCAATCAGTACAGAGTCAATCCAAAACCCTGCCCACACTTCTAGAAGCCAGCGCATGAGGAAATGGAGCGGTGGCTAAACTTTTATTGATAAAAATTACAGATTTTCACTGAGCAACTCCATACTCTGGGATGTACACCCTTGTAACCTCAGCAAAGCACTTAAAAAAAAATCTGAGGTCAGTCTGACATACGGTTTGGGAGATATGTGAGTGAGTGAGTGAGTGAGTGAGTGATCTATTGTATTAAAAGGTAGGTGAATGCATACAGTTATCACTGGGATTGCTCGTCTTTAGAATGGCCTTCAATTCCTGCAGCTTCTGATGGGACCGGGCATGCATGCTGTCAATCAAAAGCTTCTCCACTGACAGGTGGTCAATCTGAACAAAAGGTGAGAGAAACCTGTTAGTAAACAGAATAGCAAAACCTGCATATTTCACAGCAGCAGCCATTAAGCAGAGGTGGGTAAAGATATAATGGTCTCAGTAAAAGCAGTATTACCCTGTAATATTAAATACTCAAATAGTAAAGGCAAAGTAAAATACTTCTGGAGTGTGTTGAGATGGTGCAGAGATAACTGTGCACAGAATCAATGTGTAGTGTTGTTTGACAACTGCTGAGAGGAGCTCCGGGGGCACTCCAGCTGGTGGTTGCATGTGATATACAATCGAGCTGGTCGTTCGTCTAAACAGTGATGTTTGTATTAACTTTTTAAGTTTTTCAGCACCATTAGGGACTCGCGGTCTACTTCTGGCCAGCTGTATGTAGCTCGCGTCCCAACAGAGGACAGCGGTGGTGGCTGGTGTGCACGCAGTGCCACTTTGCTGTGGTGCTCATGTGCTTGGCAAGTGCAGAGTGGTTGTTTGAACTCTGTGTAGTAACAGCAGCATTGTATCGTAATTTTTAAAATATTAGATCTTCAGTGTGTGTGAATGGGTGGATAGCAGGATCTGTAAAGCGCTTTGGTCATCAAGAGATGAGAATAAAAGCGCTATATAAGTGAATGCCATTTACCATTTTTCAGTATTATCGTTTTCTGGTCAGATTTGCCAGCTTGCAGACTTCTGTGGCCTGTAGTCCTTGAGGAGAGGCAGCACCTCAGCATCCTCATTGGCAGGACATGGGTGGGCCTAATTAGAATATTCATAGATTCTGGCATTTGAAAGAGGAGTAAAAGGGAAAGGATTTTCACAAACAATTTTAAGACCATGAAAGGTTTTTCTGTGGGGGAAAAAAGGCGTAAGATATTTTAGACAATGGAGGTTTGTTTTTAAGGGGATTTATATCCACCGGAATGCGTCTTTGAGCTTACGGTCTTCTTATAAAGTTGAGATTTTTTTCCCCCTCAAGACCTGAAATTTTCTTTCTTGTAAATTTGCAACTTTGATCTCTACAGTTTGTGAGTTTTTTCTCTTAAATGCATTAGTGTGAGGAAATAAAAAATTATCCCAAATCATATAAAGAATAAAGAAACAGTAATGTCCAGAACAAAAGCTGTGTTGAATGTTACACGTGTTCCTTACCCTCATGGCTCTTTCCATTAATTTAGAATCACAGGCAGGGAGAGGAGGCTCATGGGATATTTGTAATGGCTTCGATCCGTCTGATTCATCAATTTTGATGGTGACTTTATGTACTGATGCCGTACCAGTTTTTCTACCCAAAACCTGTTGGCTAGAGAGAGAAAAAAGAAAAAGAAAAAAAAACAAAAAAAAAAAACAGGGAAATTATCAACTGATTCATGAGTTCCATCAACAAATCTGTCATATTGTTGTTGAGAACCAAGAGTTTTTGATGTATGTACCAACAGCAGGGCTGCACGATTATGGCCAAAATGATGATCGCGATTATTTTTGATCAATATTTAAATCACAATTATTCATTAACTTTAGGAAAAACACAGATTACATAAAACTCAATTTTATTTTTTTTTTTAATTTATCCTACTTACCAATTGCTAGATGAAGCCTGTGGCCAAAGCCCTGGAGCCTCATCCATTTACTTAGAGAAGCTGCCTTGTTGACGACATAAGATCCACTGTTTGTTGTTATGCAGACTAGTCCCTCCTCCTGCAGGCTCCAAGATGATTGCGCTTCCCTCAGTCCATGGGGTATAGCTTCTGTGTGGTCTTGTGTGGAAAAATGATGTCTGCAAGCATCGACTCATTTTAAAATCTCCATAAATGCAGTGAATTGTCAGGAACAGGTAGGGTTCCCTCATGGATCGTCACCTTATCGTGGTGGGGGGTTTGTATGCCCCAGTGATCCCAGGAGCTATGTTGTCCGGGGCAATTTGACTCTTGATAGGGTCACCCAAGACAAACTGGTCCTGGGTGAAGGGCCAGACTAAGAATGATCCAATAGACTCATGATAAATTCTAGATCAAGTGTACCCCGCCTGGTATGGGGTTACCGGGGCCCCACCCTGGAGCCAGGCCTGGGGGGGGGGGGGGGGGGGGGGGGCTCGATGGCTAGCGTCTGGTGGCCGGGTTTCCACCCTTGGGACCTGGCCGGGCTCAGCCCGAAGGAGTTACATGGGTCCACCCTCCAGTGGGCTCACCACCTGCAGGAGGGATCATGGGGGTTCGGTGCTATGTGGATTAGGTGGCGGTCAAAGGCGGAGACCTTGGCGGACTGATCCCAAGCTTTCTAAACTGGCTTTTAGTGTGTGGAATGTCACCTCTCTGGTAGGGAAAGAGCCTGAGCTGGTGTACGAGGTGTACGAGGTTGAGAGATACCGGCTAGATATAGTTGGCCTTACCTCAACACACTGCTCCGGTTCCGGAACCAGTCTCCTGGAGAGGGGCTGGAGCTTGGCCTTCTCTGGAGTTGTCCCAGGCGAGAGGCAATGAGCAGAGGTGGGTATTCTTGTATCCCCCCACCTTGCTGCCTCTATATTGGAGTTTTCCCCGGTGGACGAAAGGGTTGCTTCCCTGCGCCTTTGGGTTGGGAAACGGGTCCTGACCATCATTTGTGTCTATGCACCAAATGATGTTTCAGAGTACCCACCCTTTTTGGAGTCTCGGACTGGGATGCTGGAGGGTGATCCTCTTGGAGACTCCACTGTCCTACTGGGGGACTTCAATGCACACGTGGGCAACGACAGTGAAACCTGGAGGGGGGTGTTTGGGAGGAATGGCCTGCCCGATCTGAACCCGAGTGGTGTTCAGTTATTGGCCTTCTGGCCTAACCACAGTATGTCCATAATCAACACCATGTTCAAGCATAAGGGTGTCCATATGTGCACCTGGCACCAGGACACCCTAGGTCACAGGTCGATGATCGATTTTGTTATCGTGTCATCAGACCTGCGACCGTATGTCTTGGACACTCGGGTAAAGAGAGGTGCAGAGCTGTCAACTGATCACCACCTGGTGGTGAGTTGGATCCAATGGCAGAGGAGGATGCCATTCAGACCTGGCAGACCCAAACGTATAGTGAGGGTGTGCTGGGAACGTCTGGCTGAGGCCCCTATCCGGGAGGTCTTCAATTCCCACCTCCGGAAGAACTTCAACCACATTCAACCACATTCTGGGCTGCACGGTGGCGCAGTGGTTTAGCACTGTGGCAGCACAGTTTTACCCTCGGCCGGGGGATCGCGGGGATCATGAGATCGTGGGTTCGATCCCAGCCCCCGACCAACAGTGAGCTGTGTGGAGTTTGCATGTTCTCCCCGTGTTGCGTGGGTTTACTCCGGGATTTCTCCGGTTTCCTCCCGCACACCAAAAACATGTAGGTTTAGGGCGCTCGCGCACGCAGCGACCAGCAGCCGGTGGCTTGTCACCAGACTGCAAACCAAGTCTACCTACAGGTACAAATAAGTAACAAAAAAAAAAAAAAAAAAAAAAAAAAAAATTCCGAGGGAGTCTGGAGACATGGAGTCTGAATGGGCCATGTTCTCCACCTCTGTTGTTGAAGTGGCAGTCCAGAGCTGCGGCCGCAAGGTCGTCAGTGCATCTCGTGGTGGCAACCCCCGAACCAAGTGGTGGACACCAGTGGTGAGGGGGGCCATTAAGATGAAGAAGGAGTCCTATCAGGCTTGGTTGGCTTGTGGGACTCCCGAAGCAGCTGAGGTGTACCGGCAGGCCAAGTGGAGTGCAGCTCAGGTGGTTGCTGAAGCAAAAACCCGGGTATGGGAAGAGTTTGGTGAGGCCATGAAACAAGACTTTCGGTTGGCCTCGAAGAGATTCTGGCAAACTGTCAGGTGGCGGCGCGGTGGCGGAGTGGTTAGCACTGCTTCAGCACAGCAACTCACCCTTGGCCGGGGGATCCTGGGTTCAATCCCAGCCCCCGACCAACAGTGATCTGTGTGGAGTTTGCATGTTCTCCCCGTGTCTGCGTGGGTTTACTCCGGGATTTCTCCAGTTTCCGCCCACATGCCAAAAACATGCAAGTTAGGTTAATTGGCATCAAACTGGGGATTCTAAATTGTCCTTAGATATGACTGTGAGAGTGAATGGTTGTCTGTCTCTCTGTGTTGGCCCTGCGATGGACTGGCGATCTGTACAGGGTGTACCCTGCCTCTCGCCCAAAAGATGCTGGCAAACCGGGGTGGTGGTTCCTCTCTTCAAAAAAGGGGACCGGAGGGTGTGCTCCAACTTTAGAGGGATCACACTCCTCAGCCTCTCTGGGAAGGTCTATGCCAAGGTACTGGAGAGGAGAGTCCAGCCGTTGGTCGAACCTCGGATTCAGGAGGAGCAATGTGGTTTTCGTCCTGGCCGTGGCACATCGGACCAGCTCTTTACCCTCTCGAGAATTCTTGAGGGTTCGTGGGAGTTTGCCCAACCAGTTTACATGTGTTTTGTGGACTTGGAGAAGGCATTCAACCGCGTCTCTCGTGGTTTTTTGTGGGGGGTGCTTCGGGAGTATAGGGTATCGGGCTTGTTGTTACGAGCTATTCGGTCTCTGTACGACCGTTGTGAGAGTTTGGTTCGTATTGCCAACACTCGGTCGGACTCATTCCCAGTGAGAGTTGGACTCTGCCAGGGCTGCCCTTTGTCACCGATCCTGTTCATAATTTTTATGGACAGGATTTCTAGGCGCAGCCAGGGAACGGAAGGTGTCATGCTTGGTGACCACAGGATCTCATCTCTGTTGTTTGCAGATGATGTTGTCCTGTTGGCTTCATCCAACAATGACCTACAGTTCTTGCTAGGATGGTTTGCCGCTGAGTGTGAAGCGGCTGGGATGAGAATCAGCACCTCCAAGTCCGAGTCCATGGTCTTCAGCCGGAAAAAAGTGGATTGTCCTCTCCGGGTTGGGGACAGGCTCCTGCCCCAAGTGGAGGAGTTTAAGTATCTTGGGGTCTTATTCATGAGTGAGGGCAGAACAGAGCGAGAGATTGACAGACGGATCGGAGCAGCATCTGCAGTGATGCAGACGTTGTACCGGTCTGTTGTGGTGAAGAGGGAGCTGAGTTCTAAGGCAAAGCTGTCGATGTACCAGTCAATCTACGTTCCTACTCTCACCTATGGTCACGAGCTTTGGGTAATGACCGAAAGAACGAGCTCGCAGATACAAGTGGCTGAAATGAGCTTTCTCCGTAGGTTTGCTGGACTCACCCTCAGAGATAGGGTGAGGAGCTCAGTCATCCAGGAGAGGCTCAGAGTAGAGCTGCTGCTCCTCCCCACTGAAAGGAGTCATCTGAGGTGGTATGGGCATCTGATTAGGATGCCTCCTGGACGCCTCCCACTTGAGGTGTTTCGGGCACGTCCAACTGGGAGGAGACCCTGGGGCAGACCCAGGACTCGGTGGAGAGACTATGTCTCCCAGCTGGTCTGCGAATGCCTTGGTATCCTCTCTGAAGAGCTGAAGCAGGTGGCTGGGGAGAGGGAAGTCTGGGCTTCTCTGCTTGAACTACTGCCTCCGCGACCCGGACCTCTGGAAAAGCGGTAGAAGATGGATGGATGGATGGATGGAGGTAGGGTTCCGTTATTGTGTTTAACCATAGGTCAGTCGTAGTTGCAAAGTCCTCAACAGTTGTGATATCCATCTGTATTTTTCCTACAGCGCAGGTAATGCAACTTTGGAGAATCACGTGGGGGTCATGCATTTCTTGTCCAGTGTTTTGACCACGTTTCTGAAGCCTTTGTTGCTCATACAGTATTTACTGGACACGTCTTTGGTCAAATAAAATGCTATTGCATCAGTTCCTCTAGCGTGTCTTTGGGAGGCAGATGGATACGGTGAAGCTCTGTGCAGGGTTGATACTATGACTGCCTGGGTCCGCGCCAGGCACCGACTGATTTAGTGAAGTGACAGTCGCTTTAGCCTTCATGCATTTATCGTACTTGTGTTTGTGGTGTTTTTTTCAGGTGGTTGAATAAGTTAGATGTGTTGCCCTGCGGTGCAGACACAGCTCTATGGCACTCTTTGCATATAATTTTTTTTTTTAAGTCAGCATCACTTGCCACTGAATCTAAAACACATCCAGACAACGGATGATGATCCTTTCGAGGCACTAGCTCCTTGCTTCCACATGTTGCCATACATGTGGCAACATGTTGGGACCTTCTGCTCCCAACATTGGGTTTGTGTTTCACCATCACACCAGTCTGCTACTGAAAACTTAATGCTGCTGCTACAGGGTGCGCTCACTCGTCAGTTCTACAGCTTAATGTTGGCCCAATGTGCGTTCGCCCCCCGGTGGTCGGCTGGCTGTTGGTTGAGAAAATGCTTGATTTTAAATGCAGCAGAGCCCGCATTTTAACTATCAATATCACCAAGGATCATGTTAATTTAATCGTATCAGCCAAAATCGTGACTGCGATCAAAATTCAACTAATTGTGCAGCCCTAGCCAACAGTCTATAAAATCTTACTTCCAGACAGTGAGTGTGAGGTATTTTGCAGGCACATATCTCTCCTCTTGCACCAGGTCTCCCCAGCGCTCTCTGATCAGCATCAGGGTCTGAGAGTGGAGCACTTCTAGCTGCAGTGACAGACAGAAGGAGTCTGAAAACAATGCTGTTAAAGAAAACACAGCGTGGGAAAATAGTGATCCAGGTGGACAGAGGTAACAAACTATACACGTCTCTCCATTAAAATTCAGAACACACTCACACACATATCCTCGACACACTCTCCATCAGTAAAAGAGGCGTTTGTGCCTCACACAGACTCCTCTTTGACATGGTGGTGGTGGAGAGGCGGAGCAGAGATGTACTGATTAGCATTGTGATTAGTGCAGTCATGCTCTGCTCGCATGCCTGATTAAAGAGTTTGATGACAGCATGAATGCTAACGAGCAGTTGCTTTTCCATCTGCATGAGACTAAAGCGGGATTTATGCACCCGCATCATGTCAATGCTGTCACCGACGCAGTGATGGGCAATTTTTTTCTTGTGTGTTGGGTGAAATGCACTGTTCCATTGTCAAAACAGGTTTCAGCTGATGTGTAGTGATTTGTGTTTGTGTGTTTTTGTTTATGAAATGGCGACGGACAAGAGCAGATTGTGATGGAGTTGGAGCTAATAAATGTTAAGAAAAAGCAACTTTTCATACGATCACTACACAGAGAAAAAGAGAAGAAGTCTGAGAAAACAGCTTGTGCAATCACTGCCTCTGCCATTATTTGACAATGTGTCTAATTACTGGGGTTATGACTTATTACTGGGGTTATGATGAGCCACAAAATAATTTGTATGTGCTTACTTCCACAATATTCTTTTGAATTTGTACCGTTGTTTAACTGACTCGCTTTGGAAGTTGTGCCTCCACAGAGCAAGTGACGACAAACAGGAAATGTGAAGGAGACAAAGCAGATCAATCACAGCTCTTATGGCCTGTGTTGCCAATCTGCGTCGACATGGGTGCATAAATCCAGCTTTAAGCATACCAAACACTTATTTCAATCTAGTGTTAACTGAAGTTAGCAACATTAGCTCTACCTGACAAAGCACATGTAATTGTCATGGTTTGATGTTAGCATTGCAATTTTTTCAACATAAAAATCCGATGCAAAGAATACATGATGAATAAATTGTCTACTTTGTTCAGTCATCACTGATGTGATGCATGTATAAACAATACATACACATACAAACAATATCAACATTCTGTGTATGGTGTAGAGACTGAATAGACTCAGGCAAGTAGCCCTTATGTACCTAGTCTTGATGTATATTAACCTCTTGCATTCCGTTGTACCGCGGGCAGGCAAGTCTCTGCGTCCCAGAGCGCACGAGGGTGCTCTCGTGCGCTCTAGGATGCACGATGGAGCTGCGTAAGCTGCATTTCCGTTCTTCACTGCAGACACAGCCGCGAACAGATTTGATCATCTGACTGACCTCTCATTTGACTAATAAGAGCCTTGAATTGGGTTTCTGAAACCTTGAAGAACCAATGACTGAAAACCTAGCAAGAAGGACCCGCCTACCAACGCTGTGAATGCAGCGAGCCAATTGAAGCACAGAAGTTCGCGAGCTGTTTTTTGTAAGGCTGGATGAAGACAGACTGCTGCAGCAGATGAAAAAAGGACACGCAGGAAGAACCCCACAGACCCAGCAGCACGGAGACCATCCACAAGTGCAACCTGTGTGACAGTGACTGCCATTCGCGCATCGGCATGTTCGGCCACAGGCGGTGCTTTTTTTGTTTTTCTTCCAGAAGAGTAGACGTTATGATTTTCTTCCATGGTCATCATAGACTGACGGAGGCCGACGACGAAGGCTGACTGACACACATGCGTTCGTCAGTCTTTTTTTAATTACTACTGTTATTTGTTTTGAAAAATCGTTTGCCAAAAACCGCAATCATGGAAGCGCAAAACCGCAATAATGGAATTATGTTTTGATCGGGTCGCGAGACCAGCGTCACGTTCGTCTGACAATGAGGAAGAAGTTTGTCAGCTCCGCTTCTGCTGTGAAGAGGTAAGCGTTCTAAGCTAAATTATTCTTTATCCCTGAAAATTGTAATCAAAATGACTTTTGACCGATCGGTAAATTACAGCTGTGCATCATCGCTGCATGACGGACCGTGGTGCAACGGGCGATGTCCGTCCTCTGTAGCGAGGGGGGGGGGGGGGACAACTCTCCCCCCCACACACACACAGCCCTTAGTGTCACCTTTCATTAGAGCCCAAGATGAAGCCTCTATATTGAATCATTCAAAAGTTACAGACGTTTTTCCAAACTGTGCCATTTGGCACAATTTGGCACAGTTCAAAAACGCCTGGGAACTACCTGAGAACAAAACTGTGTCATATATTCATTTTTTGTGGTACTGTTACCAAATTTGGACCTCAGCTGGATAACACTTGGTTCTACATTTCTATTGCATTTTCCAGCCCGGATCTGAAGCTGTGTGTTATTTGCAAGCATTTGTATCCGAAAAAACACCCAGGCCAAATTTATTTTCTTCAAGTTCAGTATGTTTAGATGACTGTAACTCAGTGGCCGGAGCACTTAGAGAGATTATGACTGTTTTGCCAAAAAATTCAAAGTGTTTTCTTTTAAATGAGACCAACCCCATGAAGATGCTGCAAAGGGTTGAAGAACAGCTTTCGATTTACTTTGGGCACGTTATTTTTTGGCGTTTTTAGGGAAATTGACCGGAGTGCAAGGGGTTAATTAAGTTACCTTCCAAAAATGTGGCAGCAGTAACAAAAGTGTGATGAAGAACATGGAGTAGCTAATCACAGATTATATGGTATTTTATTGTAAAAACAATATTGTCTTTACCCTATTGTCAGCAAAAGAAAGTTTTAATAAAGAAGGGGTGCAATCCTGCAACTTCCGTTTCTCATTAGAATGCAGTGCTCATGTGCTTGACCAGACATTACTCTTTATAGTCCAACATACACAGGCAAAACCTACTGCAGAGCTTTCAAAACAGACTGGGACAAAAAGCCAAGTAGATGCAGGTAGAGACATATGCAACAATGGCTGCGTGTGAATGGGTGGGAAAGCAAACACCAAGAAAGGATACGCAAGCAATTGTACATGTCCTGCAGCGGCTTTTCATCTGCACAGAGGCGCGCCTGAACCAACTCGTGGATGAAGTTCACCTGCAGACTGTGGACCAAGGCTCGGCCATCTATAAATATTAGGAGGTTGGGGGGGGGATAAAGGAGAAATGTATGTGTTGAAGTGTAGATGGAGTCAATCAGGTTGTATATATTGGCCATTGTGGTGGCTTTCAGTATCCTTTACCTCCTGTTTCTTTGTCCTCGACCAGAATCTCCAACTTCAACAGCCTCCAGGGAATATCGGGGTCATCTCCCATCACGGTCAACGTGGCCTCAAACTCCCCCTCCACCCGAAACTTTACACGTCCATTGGCTGCACAAATAGAGACATACAGTTCTTTTTCAATACAAAAGAAATAGAAAGAAGGCAATGCAACAAAGGCAAAACACCACAATCAGTTTACACAAACTGCTTACCAACAGTAAGATTTGCTAGTTGGGGCGGAAGGTCTGTGGTGACAAGTCGATGCCGTAGAATCTGATTAAGCTGGCTCAGGGTGGTCTGTTTCTCAGCCTTAGTAATGGGATCTGGTGGAATTATCTTATCCTATAAAAGGACACAAAGAAAAATGGTGACATCCCAAACACACAAGATTTGAACACAGTATTTTCATTCAAAACTGTTATCAGCAGACGGAGGAGAAGGAAGTTAAGCACTTACCCTTATGCATGTGGGCAGACGTGGGTATGACCCTGTGGTGAGGACATCAATGGCAAAAGGGATGGCAAAGCTGGGTAAGCGAGCGTGGACCAGGGCATCTCGAGCCAGCGATGCCAGTCTGTCAGCTGTATCCACAAACAGGATGGTCTGCTGATCCAGGAAGCTTGAGATCATCTGTTGTCACATAAATAAAGAGAAGTTCATTTTAAAAGTTTAAATTATGTGATGAGAATGGCAGAACGCAGGCTATTCTGAAAATCTGACACAGGGAAGTATTTGTTAAATACACAAAACTTACCGCACACTTCTCAACTTTTCCTGCATTGCTTGCCCACTTCACTAGGGCTAAGAGGCGGACAAAAAGCTGCCTGGTGCGACTTGCAAATTGAACAATTTCAATTTTTCTAAAAGAAGGAAAAACATATAATTAATAATATAAAATATATATAATTGGAAAATGATTAAAGAAATGTCCAGCTAACAAATATGGGAAATGAGAATGAATTAAATGTTTTTAAAAAAAAAAACACACACACCTCTCCATATCCGTTTTCCTGGGGAGCCTGGAAAAAAAAAAATCACTATTTCTCAAACACCACAAAATGCTTGTACTCCTACCCAAAATGTGTCTTTTAATCTCTAATAAAATGTGGAAAAAAATACCAAGGCATCAGGTTTACTTTGGACAGTTGCAACCTATCTGTCGCTCAACACAAGTTTTTATTGTAGCTAAAAAAGCGTTTAGCAAATGTGACACATTGCATGTTCATGTGACGTGTTGTTTACTAGCACGCCCCCTCATAGAACAGCGGTACTAAAGATGCTATCTACTTTTTTAACTTTTCTTTATGTAAGGACTATGCAAGTATACTTGATAATTTCACATTAATGAGTAGGTAAATACTTATTTAGTGTGTGAAGGGAAGGACAGTCCTCCGAATTAAGCATCATTAACTGGTTAGCTCGCCAGTTGTAGCGGTTAGCTTCAAGGCCTACAAAGCTACATGTTACTTACAGTTCAGCCAGCATAGTGATCTCATGGTATGTCCTCTGGAGAAGAAAGTCAATTAAGAGGCTCAGTCGGACTCCTTGGGTCGCAGGGGCACCGGGTGGTGGCGGCTGTGGACCCGAGACAACCGGTCCTCCGAGATGCACAAGCTGCCCATCGGAACCGAGCTGCACTGGAGCCATTTTAGTCAACACAGACAAGTTCGCTATGCCGATGCTAGCGCTACAACGGAAAAACCGCCTAGCTGTAGTTGCTAACTAGTGAAAATCCTGTATTCACCGCTTCATACCATAACTAAAGGAAGAGTTTCTTGGTGCGGACTTGGTTTCATTATTTCAAAGAAATTCCCGAAAATACACACAATCTGGTAACTCATTACAGGAAAGACTCAGGGGTAACAAGCCGCCATCTTCTTCTTCTTCTTCTTCTCTTGGTTTACTGGGGGATTGCAAACAGCTTGTAGGTGCATACTGCCACCTACTGTACAAGAGTATGCAGAACATATCGCGTTATCCGAGTTCCTTCCATACATCCATCCATCTTCTTCCGCTTAATCCTTTTCGGGTAGCGGGCGGGGGGGGGGGGGCTGGAGCCTATCCCAGCATCTTTGGGCGAGAGGCAGGGTACACCCTGGACAGATCGCCAGTCTGTCGCAGGGCCAACACAGAGAGACAAACAACCATTCGCTCTCACAGTCATACCTAAGGACAATTTAGAATCCCCAGTTTTGATGCCAATTAACCTAACTTGCATGTTTTTGGCATGTGGGAGGAAACCGGAGAAATCCCGGAGTAAACCCACGCAGACACGGGGAGAACATGCAAACTCCACACAGATCACTGTTGGTCGGAGGCTGGGATCGAACCCAGGATCCCCCAGCCAAGGGTGTGTTGCTGTGCTGCCGCAGTGCTAACTACTTCGCCACCGCACTGCCCATCATGAAAGCTATATTTTTCTTATAAGCCCTGTATCATTTATAAATCTAAATAGAGCCTTCCTGGTTGCTCTTGCTCCCTCTCCATCTGATCCCAGAACCCTCACCAAATTCCAGTCCCGTCCTGTCTCACATGTCCTCTCCTGTAGTGTTTCTCGTTCAGCTGAATACAATGAGCAGTCAAAAAGAATATAACTGACATTTTCTTTGCAGCCACAGTGTGCACAATTATCATCATTCCTTTTTCCTAAAACAAATAATGTACTATTTAAGTTTGTGTTGTAGAGAGACTGGGTTAATCATCTCAGACTGGATGCAGAGGGTAAACAGAGAAGGACAATAGCTTGGGAGATCATGGTGAGATAGCAGGAAGAAGGAGTTGGGGGGAGAAAGGATGAATGTATTGTGATGTGAGATGTCATGCAGATGTGAGATGGGCGGTTGGTATAAAAGGAGAACCCATGGTGTATTGAGACATGCTTTTTCTGTGTATGACTGATGTGAGAGTGAATAAAGTCATCTGCTACATGAATCAGTCTCGTTATTTACACTCTCCACACTGGTGACCCTTTGACGAATTATGAAACACGAGGCAAGAACCTCGGAGTCGGCCTGGACGGGAAGCCCCAGCGACGCGGCAAGCATCCCAGAGACGGCCCGGACGGGAACCCCCAGCAACGCGTGCGCTGTTTCGGTCAAACTACCGGACTTTTGGTTGCACAACCCGCGCTCTTGGTTCCACCACACCAAGGCTCAGTTCGCCCTCCGAGGAATAGCGGCACAGACATTCCAACGCATGATGGATGCGGTGTTGTGCGATCTCCCGTTTGTGTTTGCCTACCTGGATGATATCCTGGTGGCCAGTGCGTCCGAGGACGAACACATAACCCACCTCAGGACGGTTTTCCAGAGGTTGGAGGAGCACGGGTTAATAATCAACCCGGCGAAATGCCAGTTCGGCATGACGGAGATTTTTTGGGGCACCGCATCTCACCAGAGGGAGCGATACCCTTGCCCGATAAAGTGCACGCCGTGGCGAATTTTCCCCAGCCTCAGACGGTCAGGGCGCTGCAAGAATTTTTGGGGATGGTTAACTTTTATAACCGGTTCCTCCCCCGCGCAGCTCAACTCATGCAGCCATTGTACGCCGCGCTCAAGAGACGGAAACCGGCGGATAGAGTCGAATGGACTCCGGAGCGAGAGCAGGCGTTCTCTGAGGTTAAAACAGCTCTGGCAAACGCCGCACTGTTGGCACACCCAGACCCGGCGGCCCGGATAGCGTTCACTACCGATGCCTCGGACGTGGCCATAGGGGCCGTCGTGGAGCAGTGTGTCGCCGGTTCTTGGCAGCCGCTCGCTTTTTTCAGCAGAGCTTTACGCAACAGTGAGCATAAATACAGCACGTTCGACAGAGAGTTGCTGGCTCTCCACCTGGCCATACGCCACTTCCAGTTCTGGCTGGAAGGGCGCAGCTTCACCACGTTCGTGGACCACAAGCCGCTAACGTTCGCGATGGCCAAGGTTTCGGAACCATGGTCGGGCCGGCAGCAGAGACAGCTGGCCGCGATCTCGGAGTTTATGACCGATATTCAGCATGTGTCAGGTAAACTGAATGTGGTGGCGGACTGCCTCTCGGGCGCAGTAGTGGCCCCGGTCTGTGTGGGGATAGATTATACAGCCATGGCCGCAGAGCAGATTGGCGATACGGACGTGTGCGCGCTCCAGTCTGGACCAACAGGGTTAAGGCTGGAGAGCAGAGTACTGCAAGACGGTAAGCCCCCCCTAATCTGCGACGTCTCCACGGGACACCCGCGCCTGGTGGTCCCAGTCGCTTGGCGCCGCCGCGTGTTTGAGTCAGTTCACGCTCTGGCACACCCAGGAGTGCGCGCGTCAGTCAAAATGGTGGGAGAGAAGTTCGTGTGGCCAGGCCTGCGCAAACAAGTGAAAGAGTGGGCTGTAGCCTGTGTAGCGTGCCAACGAGCCAAAGTACACAGACACAAGAAGGCTCCTTTGGAGCCATTTCGTATACCGGCTAAGAGGTTCGACCATGTTCACGTGGACCTCGTGGGCCCCCTCCCGCCATCGCAGGGGTGCACACACCTTCTGACAGTGGTGGACCGCACCACATGCTGGCCAGAAGCAGTCCCGCTGGCGGCAACTACGTCCGCGGACGTGGCGCGCGCTTTTTTGGTGACATGAGTGGCGCGTTTTGGAATCCCGTCGGACATCACGTCCGATAGGGGCCCTCAGTTTGTTTCCGACCTCTGTTCCGCGATGGCCCGTAGCCTGGGTGTTGCAATTCATCGCACAACCGTGTACAACCCACAGGCCAATGGGTTATGCGAGCATTTTCATAGGTCACTGAAAGCAGCGCTCAGGGCTTCGCTGACGGATGCAAATTAGGTAGACCGGTTACCGTGGGTTTTATTGGGGTTGCGTTCCACACCAAAAGAGGATTTGGAGTCTTCCCCGGCGGAGCTTGTTTTTTCTCAGCCACTGCGGCTGCCCGGGGAATTTTTGCCAGATAATCCCACGCCGGACAGCTGCCCGTCTCAGTGTTTGCAGCATAGCGCAGATACAGGCACGCTGCCGGGCCCGGCCCACCACTGTTTTCCACGCGCTTTTGTGCCAAAAACTTTGAAGAACGCAGCGTTCGTGTTTGTCAGGCATGATGCCCACCACCCTCCATTGCGCCCACCCTACGATGGCCCGTTCAGAGTGCTGGAAACGGGACAAACATTTTTTGTTAGACTTGGGGGGTTGTCGGGAGAAAATATGCATAGACAGACTTAAACCCGCCTTTGTGGTGGCGGATGAGCAAGTGCTGTTGGCTCAGGCCCCTCGGCGTGGAAGACCCCCACTGAGAACTCCCCAGGTAAACGATTCATCAGAGCAGCCACACGGGCAAATCGAAGTTCCCCCCCCCTCTCGCCACGGCCCACCAGCAAACAGACACACCCCTAGGAGCCCCCTACCGGCACAGCAGCGCCGCGGAGGCGGTAAACCCCCGTTACAGCAGATATGGGAGGAGACTGAAGCCAAAAGGACGTGAGGACTGAAACTCGGTCTGAGATTCTGGGGGGGGGGGGGGGGGGGCGTGTAGAGAGACTGGGTTAATCATCTCAGACTGGATGCAGAGGGTCAACAGAGAAGGACAATAGCTAGGGAGATCATGGTGAGATAGCAGGAAGAAGGAGTTGGGGGGAGAAAGGATGAATGTATTGTGATGTGAGATGTCATGCAGATGTGAGATGGGCGGTTGGTATAAAAGGAGAACCCATGGTGTATTGAGACATGCTTTTTCTGTGTATGACTGATGTGAGAGTGAATAGTCGTCTGCTACATGAATCAGTCTCGTTATTTACACTCTCCACAGTGTGATCCATTCAGAGTCTTGTCATGATGACCTCCTCCCTTCTAGTTCTTTCTTTATAGTTCCTTGTTGAAACAGATTTTTGAATTGTGAAATAGGCCCTGCCTTTCTGATCCTTCTCCCACATCTCCTGCCAAACCTTCATTCCAGCCTTCTTGATAATGGCTTTACCCTCTCCCTTTCCAAGTGGCACAGTTACTGTTATATCTTTCCTCAGAGCTGTTTTGACAAGTTTATCTGCATTGTAGAGGGTAAAAGGGAAAGATGTGGAGGCGAGGCATGAGCGTAGGACGACACAGAATCTTTATTAACCCTCTAACATATGTTCAGCCTATGGTCCCCAGCGTGGCCGCTGGGGCTGAGTCTCTGTAGAAGCCTCCCCAGTTTCTCTGCATTCTGTTTATATAGCTTTATTAACCTCGCATAGAAACTGGGGCTGGCACATTATGCATGGGTATGAACAAAGGGAATGTGTGGCGCGATTATCATAACACTTGTTACATTCATCACAATACATTCACCCCCCCCCTGCCCTTCATGCTGCAGCTTGGAGCAGCAGGGGGCAAAGGCGCCTTGTTGTCTGGTCTAGTTACCCCTCGGGGGTGGGGGGTGGGGGGTGGAGGGGCTTCCCCCTACAGTCCATTATTCTGCCCCTCTTCCTGCTTCTGGGTGTGAGAGAATGTCCATACGGTGTGTCTAATGTCACCACACAGGCCCCCACCCCGAACACCCAGAAGGGGCTGTAACCCCCCGGTCCTTTGGGCTCAAGTCGGCGCCCATGGTGGCTGCAGCGGGGGTTGCCACTCCGGTTGAACTGTCCTGCTGGTGAAGTGTGTTGGAGGGCATGTCAGTCCGTTGGGGGAAAGGGGGAGGGGTGAACAGCACTTTCTGCCCGCTCCAAGTTCCAACACGTTGAACGGCCGTGGTTCATTGGCGCACGGGGTCCGGTGTGAGTCGTGCTGATGGAACAAAGCCAGTAAACGGCAGGTTTTTGGAACAGAGGTGCAGGAAGAACGATGTGGAGGATGAGGGGGAGGTGGAGGAAAGCAATGGAGTGCCAGCCCGGGACATTAAAAGCATCTGGGCCACAGAAAAATTGCATGCAGATCAGCCTCGAATGAGGGACTTTTCCGGTAAACCCTCCAGTGATCTGCAGCAGCTGTGAAAAAAAAAGTCTCTGATGACTCCTCCACGTGTAGGCCCAGTCCTGCCAGGATCTGGGGAAGACGAACGGCCCAATTCCCCGAGGGTGTGTCACAGCAGTAAAAAAAAAATAAAAAAAAAATCAAGCTGTGTCAGGGACACTTGCTATTCCGCTTTAGGTGCAGGGGCAGTCCTAAAGACTCCGGGGAAAGCAATGGGCTTAATTCCCTGTGGATGTGCAGTGGATGAGGAACAAATACAAGCCCTGTGGGCAAGGCTGCCCGGATGCTTTAGGTGCGATGCGCAAAGCCTAAAGGATCCGAGGATAGCGATCGACCGTGTTCCCTGGGAATGTGCAGCGGCTGAGGACAATGTATAAGCTCTTGGAGCCAGTTTGTCCCTGGTGCGTGGCGTGCACGTCCGTGGACACGTAGCTTTAAGTTGCGCTGTCCTCGTAATCCTGCGGTGTGTGCTTCTGTGCACCGAAACCCCACTGACAGGAGGTAAAGCCAGGGTTGGGGAGCTTGATGGGAACCAACGCAGATGCATTGAACATCCTCTTTCAGGCCGTTTCTGTGGTGTGCTCATCTCGCTGATCCTGGTGCATCTCGGTCCTCACGCCACATGCTCCATCCGGCCCTTGAGGTCGCCAACGTGGAGAGAGGAACAGGCACGCATCAGGTCACCAATGTAGAGGGTAAAAGGGAAGGATGTGGAGGCGAGGCATGAGCGTAGGACGACACAGAATCTTTATTAACCCTCTAACATATGTACAGCCTATGGCCCCCAGAATCAGAATCAGAATCAGAATCAGGTTTATTGCCATTGTTCATGTAGTACACAAACTAGGAATTTGTCTCGGTACAATGCTGCAACATTAAACATGATAAGATAAGAGAAATAAACTATACATGTAATAAAGTGTAGGATAAGATTAAGTGATACTGGTCAACAGTTAAAATATATATTAGCCAGCAGCAGATACTGTGGAGAACTATATAGTGCAGTCGGTAATGCAGGAATGCCCCAGCGTGGCCCCTGGGGCAGAGTCTCTGTAGAAGCCTCCCCAGTTTCTCTGCATTCTGTTTATATAGCTTTATTAACCTCACATAGAAACTGGGGCTGGTGCATTATGCATGGGTATGAACAAAGGAAATGTGTGACGCGATTATAAGATAAGATAAGATAAGCCTTTATTAGTCCCACAACGGGGAAATTCCAGGATTGCAACAGCACAGGGATAGCAACACTCAGAGCAACAATCAGAAGGCAAGAAAAAAAACAAGCAAGCAAGAGCAGCTAATAAACATATGTACGTATTACTATAAAATATATATATATACACACACACACAGACACACAGTGCAGAGCATTGTAGCTGGATGGAATAAATATATGAATATATGAACACACAGTGCAGAGCATTGTAGCTAGATGGAATAAATATGTAAATATATAAACACCCACAGTACGGAGCATTGCAGCTAGGTGGAATAAATATGCAAGTATATAAACACACACAGTGCGGAGCAATGTAGCTAGATGGAATAATATGTAGATATATAAATATATAAACACACCCAGTGCTGAGCATTGTAGCTAGATGGAATAAATATGCAAATATATAAACACACACAGTGCAGAGCATTGTTGCTAGATGGAATGAAACAGCATAACCGTCTACTTAGTTATCCTACATGGTATGATTATGTGCCCATACATATTCTCACCCTCCATAGCGACCGGTATGTTCCTAGTTGTATGCCGGAGGGGACCATTGTGTAAGTCTATTGCATCTTTTGCATTCAAAAAACTATTAGTTTGTTACGTCTTTTTGCTATCTCTGCGAGCAGCCCTGCTTAGGTTGTACAGTCTGACAGCCGTTGGTAGGAAGGACCTACGAAACCTCTCGGTTGTGCACCTGGGATGATGTAGTCTGCTGCTAAATGAGCTCCTCAGTGCATTCAGTATGTCCTGCATAGGGTGGAACTCGGACTCCAGCAGAGATGACAGTTTAGCCACCGTCCTTCTCTCTCCTATCTCCTCCATCGGATCAAGGCGCTGCCCCAGGACAGAGCTAGCTTTCTTAATCAGTTTGTTCAGTCTCTTCCTATCGGCTGCAGTAATGCCACTGCCCCAGCAGACCACTCCAAAAGTGATGGCTGATGCCACCACCGTGTCATAGAATGACTTCAGCAGCGCCCCTTGTACACCAAAAGACCTGAGTCTCCTCAGCAGGAACAGCCTGCGCTGTCCCTTCTTGTAGAGTGCATCAGTATTGTGTGACCAGTCTAGTTTATTGTTCAGATGAATACCCAGGTACTTATAGGATGTCACCATCTCGATGTCTGTTCCCTGTATATTTACTGGTACTGTGAGGGGCTGCCCATGCCTGCGGCAGTCCACCACCAGCTCCTTAGTTTTCCTCGCGTTGATCTGGAGGCAGTTCCGATGGCACCAGTCCACGAAGTCCTGGATAAGCCCTCTGTACTCAGCTTCATCTCCATTGGAGATGAGGCCAACGATCGCAGAGTCATCAGAGAACTTCTGTAGATGGCAGTGTGTTGTGTTGTGTGAGAAGTCCGCAGTATAAATCATCATAAATCATCATAAATTATCATAACACTTGTTACATTCACCACAATACATTCACCCCACTGCCCTTCATGCTGCAGCTTGGAGCAGCAGGGGGCAAAGGCACCTCGTTGTCTGGTCTAGCTACCCCTCGGGGGGGCTTCCTCCTACAGTCCATTATTCTGCCCCTCTTCCTGCTTCTGGGTGTGAGAGAATGTCCACACGCTGTGTCTAGTGTCACCACAGCATATTTGTTTCCTTTTACCCCCTTGTGTGCTGGCACCCAGCAAAACTGTATATCTATACCACACTGGTGGAGTCTCGTCAAGCTGCAGTTAAGTTCAATTAAAAGATCTTCTCTGCATGAACTTTTTGTTTGAACGCTTTCTAAAACAGCAAGGGAATCAGAGCAGATCACCACTCTGTCAGGTCTGACTTCCTCAGAATCAGAATCAGAATCAGGTTTATTGCCATTGTTCATGTAGTACACAAACTAGGAATTTGTCTCGGTACAATGCTGCAACATTAAACATGATAAGATAAGAGAAATAAACTATACATGTAATAAAGTGTAGGATAAGATTAAGTGATACTGGTCAACAGTTAAAATATATATTAGCCAGCAGCAGATACTGTGGAGAACTATATAGTGCAGTCGGTAATGCAGGAAGAAAACAGTGATGATTGACATGAGTCTGGTTGAGCTGCTGTACATGGTGCACGAGAGTCACTTAGTGTTCAGCAGTCTAATGGCAGAGGGGAAGAAGCTGTTCATGTGACGGGAGGTTTTAGTCTGGATGGACCGAAGTCTTCTACCAGAGGGGAGGGGGGCAAACAGTACGTGACCAGGGTGTGAGGGATCGGCTATGATCCGGCCAGCACGCCTCCGGGTCCTGGAGATGTACAGATCCTGGAGAGATGGGAGCTTGCAGCCGATCACCTTCTCAGCAGTGCGCACGACGCGCTGCAGCCTTAGTCTGTCCCTGGCAGTGGCTCCTGCGTACCACACGGTTATGGAGGTGGTGAGGATGGACTCGATGATGGCTGTGTAGAACTGCACTAACATCTTGGTGGGTAGCTTGAGCTTCCTCAGCTGCCGCAGGAAGAACATCCTCTGCTGGGCTTTTTTGATGAGTGAGCTGATGGTCAGCTCCCATTTGAGGTCCCTGGTGATGGTAGTGCCTAGGAAGCGGAAGGAATCAGCAGTGGTGATGGGAGAGCCTGAGAGGGTGAGGGGGGGCAGAGGAGTAGTGACTTTCCTGAAGTCTACAATCATCTCCACTGTCTTCAGAGCGTTCAGCTGCAGGTTGTTATTGCTGCACCAGGACGCCAGCTGGGCCACCTCTCTCCTGTAGGCGGACTCGTCGCCGTTGGAGATGAGCCCGATGAGGGTGGTGTCGTCCGCAAACTTGATCAACTTGACAGACTGGTGGCTGGAGGTGCAGGAGTTGGTGTAAAGGGAGAAGAGTAGGGGGGAAAGTACACAGCCCTGGGGTGATCCGGTGCTGATGCTAGTATAGTCTGAGACAGTCTTTCCCAGCCGCACATGCTGCCTCCGGTCCGTCAGGAAGTCGATGATCCACCTGCAGAGGGAGTCAGGCACGTTGAGCAGGGACAGCTTGTCCCGGAGCAGAGCGGGGCGGATGGTGTTGAATGCGGAGCTGAAGTCCACAAACAGGATCCTGGCGTAGGTTCCCGGGGAGTCCAGGTGCTGCAGGATGGAGTGGAGGGCCAGGTTGACTGCATCGTCTACAGACCTGTTGGCTCGGTAGGCAAACTGCAGCGGGTCCAGGAGAGGGGTGGTGATGGACTTGAGGTGGGACAGGACCAGGCGCTCAAAGGACTTCATGACTACAGAGGTGAGCGCTACAGGTCTGTAGTCATTAAGTCCAGTGATCCGTGGCTTCTTGGGGACAGGGATGATGGTGGAGGATTTGAGGCAGGACGGCACGTGGCATAACTTAAGGGAGGTGTTAAAAATGTCTGTGAATACAGGAGCCAGCTGTTTCGCACAGAGTCTCAGGGTGGAGGGAGACACGCCGTCTGGGCCGGGGGCCTTGCGCGGGTTCAGTCTGGAGAACTGTTTGAGCACATCCTGCTCACTGATGATAAGGGGAGGGGGGGAGGTGGGGGGGGGGGTGCCTTAAATGAAGTAGGGAATGTGGAGGCTGTGGAGCTGGAGGGAGGGGGGGAGTTGGACACAGATGACGAGGTGTCAAAACGGGCATAGTGTTGGGACAGTCTCTGACAAAGGGCTTTGTCATCCTGACCTTTAGGAGCCTGAGGCCGATAGTTGGTGATCTGCCTCAGTCCTCTCCACACGGAAGCCGAATCATTAGCAGTGAACTGCTGCTGGAGTCTCTCTGAGTACACAGATTTAGCCCTCTTCAGCTCTCTGTTAAACCGGTATTTAACCTCCCTGTAGCAGTCCCTGTCTCCACTTTTCAGCGCTGCTTCCTTCTCCTTCCTGATCTGTCTGAGCTTAGCTGTGAACCAGGGTTTGTCATTAGAGTAACTCACCCTGGTGCGTGATGGAAGAATGTTCTCTTCACAAAAGTGGATATATGAGTTCACAGTGTCCGTGTACTCATCCAGATCATGCGTGGCTCCTTTAAGCATGCCCCAGTCAGATATTTCCATGCACGTTTCCAGCTTCTCCTCAGCATCACTGGTCCGTATCTTCGTAGTGCTCACAACAGGTTTAGTGAGCTTCAATCTCTGTCTGTATGTGGGAATGAGGTGAACCATCACGTGATCAGATAATCCCAGCGCAGCTCGAGGGACAGCGCGATATGCGTCTTTCACTGTGGTGTAACAGTGATCCAGTGTGTTTAATCCTCTGGTGGGGCATTTAATAAACTGTTTGTAGCGGGGGAGATCGTGGCTCAGATTGCACTGATTAAAGTCGCCAGCCACAATAATCAGCGAGTCTGGAAAACTCCGCTCTGTGTGTTGAATGTGATCCGCGAGCACGCGCTGAGCTTCGCGCGTGTCCGCGTCGGGAGGGGCGTACACAGCGATCAGTATAAAAGAAGCAAACTCCCGTGGGGAATAAAAAGGCTTGCAGTTGATAACAAGAAATTCCAAGGCAGGAGAACAGTGTTTGGAAATTTCCGTTACATCAGAGCACCAGTTGCAGTTGATGTAGAAGCAGACTCCGCCTCCTGTGGTCTTGCCGGAAAGCTCTGTGTCACGATCAGCACGGAAGAGCTGGAAGCCGTCGAGGCGCAGCGCGCTGTCCGGTATATTTTCCCGGAGCCAGGTCTCAGTAAAGCAGAGGACAGCTGAGGAGGCGAGGTCCTTAAAACGCATCAGCAGTCTCAGTTCATCCACCTTGTTAGAGAGAGAGTTGGTATTGGACAGAAATATGCCAGGCAGCGCCGTTCGCGAGCCTCTCCTGCGAAGTCGTACGAGAGCGCCCGCTCGTCTTCCTCTCTTCCGCCGTCTCACTTTCCGAGCCAAACAATAAACCAGATCGGCGGCAGGGGCTAGAAAAACTGGGAGGAGGTCCGTGGGGGTCAAAGTCCTGATATTTAAAAGTTCTTCACGGGTATAAGTGCAAGCAGACACACAATTGACAAACAAAAACAAACAAAGAGCGCAGCGAAGCACCATGTCGACCGCTGTGGGCGCCATCTTGGAGCAGAATCCTCCACCCAAAGTCGCCATCTTTGCTGTCAGAACTCATCATCACAGTTGGAGGTGGGAGAGAAAAGCCAGACAGGAGTGGTGAGTGAGAGGATTGAGAGTCATCAACATCTCCAAGCAGATGTGATGTCCTCCTGACAGACAGAAAAAAAAATGTTTTTGAGCATGTGACTGGTGATATGTATCAAATATGATACTGGGTGTACCTGGGTGTAGTAGGGGGTGACGGTGCCGCCTTTTCGGTTCCGCCGTCACTCCGGGGTATAAAGGGCCAGGCCAGAAGAGCATGGTCTCTTTGGCCGTAGACCCACTGACCTGTACGGAGTACCTGTGTTGTGTTAGTTCTACACAATAAAGTTCATTCAGCTACATCCTTCAGTCTCTTCCTTGAATGCCAAGTTATGGACATAACAACTGGTTTAACAATTGACACAAAGGTTTGAGAGCCCACCACAGCACTAACCATAACAACAACAATAGTAATAATACCTGCAGAGTCCAGGCCCTCCATGGTGAATACTTGCCCTTGTGGGGGTACAGTTTGGGGTTTTTCTCACACCCAGAGAGGCAAAGGAAAGAGGAGAACAATGGACTGAATGAAAAGGTGTCACCGGGGGGTTCAGACGGGACAGTAAGGACTATGAACCCCCCCGGAGAGAGGAGTAAATGCCGGGGAAAGTGTGTTTGAGCAGAGCCCACGTATATTTTGTTAATGTGCCACATTTCTCTTTGTTCATACAACAATGTATGATGGTCGGAAGCTCTGGGTCTCTACGTATGGAAATAAAGATATCAAAGAGGAATGTACAGAGACCCAGTAGCTCAGTAGAGCTCAGAAGCGTGTTTGCTGTTATGTTGTTGGAGTTTATTTATTTAGCGAATGCAAAGTCCTTAAGCCAAGCAGTTGCCTCCTGGTTTGCTGTATGGAGGGTGTGTAATCCTCCTTCCAGTCTTTGGAGCGGGCAAACCTCTATGATGTGTTCCATTGTTTGCTCCTCTCCACATGCGCACAGTGGGCTAGGGCTACTGCCCCATCTGTGAAGGCTGGCCAAGCAGGGGCCATGTCCAGTCCTGAAGCGATTGAGTGTAGACCACTGTCTCCTTGGGAGGTTGGTGCCCGGGACCTGTTGGTTGGGGTTTATCACCAGCTGTTTGTTTGGGACCTCTTTGGTCTCCCATTCCTCTTGCCAAGCTGTCTGGATGGTAAAGTCAGCTGGGGGAGGGTTTTTCCAAATCGGCCGTCTGGATGAAAGTCGGGCAGTGGGTGGGGTGTAGATATCTGCATGGATTGGCAAGTGAGGAAAATCTTTAACTTTTTGGAGCATCCTTTGAGTTAATGCTGCTCGCCGGATGTGTGGAGGGGCTATGTTTGACAGTACAGAGAGCCAGGGGAGTGGTGTTGAGCGGATTGTTCCAGTTATAGTTCTCATGGTTGAGTTGAGCTGGGTGTCTACATGGTGTGTGTAAGATGACCTGGACCAGACAGGGGCACAATATTCTGCTACAGAGTATGAAAGGGCCAATGCTGAGGTGCGCAGGGTGGAGACTGCCGCCCCCCATTTTGCACCAGCGAGCTTGCAGAGCAGGTTGTTTCGTACCTTCACCTTAGCAGCCGTCCCCTTTAGATGTTCCTTGAAGGATAAGGTCCTATCAAGGGTCACTCCAAGATAAGTTGGATTTGGGGCATGCTTAAGCTTGAGTCCGCTCAGGTGGATGTTTAGTTCTCTGGCAGCTTTTGCATTGTGGAGATGGAATACACTGGAGACGGTTTTTGCTGGGCTTGGTTTTAGGCGCCAGATTTTGCAGAACTGGTCCAGTTTGGCAAGATCTTCCGTGAGCACCCGTTCCAGTGGTTCAAAGTCTGGTGCTTGGAATGCCAAACAGATGTCGTCTGCATAGATGAATTTGCGGGATTTTGTAGTAGGCAGGTCGTTTATGTAGAGGTTGAACAGAGTTGGAGCTAGAACTGAGCCTTGTGGGAGTCCGTTTTTCTGCATTCTCCATGCACTTGTGTTCTGACTGAGGTGGACTCTGAACCTTCGGTTGGTCAGCAGGGTTTTTATAATTGCTGTTGCCCAAGCAGGGATCGCCTTTATAAGTTTCAGGAGGAGGCCTTTGTGCCAGACCGTATCATAGGCGGCTGTAAGATCGAGAAACACAGCCCCTGTCTTCAGTCTGCTCTCGAAGCCATTTTCGATGAAGGTGGTTAGGGCCAGTACTTGTTCTCCTGTACTGCGGTCCTTGCGGAAACCTGCTTGATCCACACTTAGAATATCCTCTATTTCTGGGGAAATGCGTTGCAGTATTAGGCGCTCCATGATTTTGTAAGGAACGCTGAGTAGGGAGATTGGGCGGTAGCTTGCTGGTAGTTTGTGGTCTTTGCCAGGTTTTGGGATGGCAATGACCTTTGCTGTCCGCCATTTCTTTGGGATCGAGTTTGTTTGTGTGATCCTTGTGTAGAATTGTGTCAACCAGGTTAGGGCTCGGGGGCCAAGATTTTTCATGAATTCTGGGAAGATGTTATCGTATCCTGCTGCCTTTCCACATTTCAGGCCCTGTAGGACTTTCTCCAGTTCAGCAGCCTCGAAGGGTTCAGGGTTCGTTTCCTTTACAGGCATTTTTTGGTGTTTTTTTTAGCTCAGTTGTAACTGCTCTTCTGGTGTCTTTGTCTTGGGGTGCTTTGGCGATAGTCAGTAGGTGGGATGCAACTTGGTTGGGTGTGACGGATACTCGGCTTTGGCTAGGGGGCTTCTGTGCAGCTCCTAGGCGACGGATGAGGCTCCAACATTTCCTGCTAGAGTGGGTAAAGCTCTGGTCAGCAACTGTCTCCTCCCATTTCTTTCGCCGGGCTGTATTTAGCGATTCAATGAGATGGTCTGCTATCTCTGGGTCCCCTGATGTTTGATAGGATTGTAGGAGGGCAGCACTTTCTCCGTCCAAACATGGGACATAGAGGGGTCGGTAGCCTCGTGGGATTGCAGTATGGGCAGCCTTGAAGATTGCGCTGCAGAAGCGGTTGTATGCTTCATCTACAGTGATGGTGTGGAGTGGGATGGTAACAACGCTCCGGTCCAGAGTTTCACTGAATTTCTTCCAGTTGGCTTTGCGGAAGTTCCAGCGCATCTTCCTTGGGCTGTTTATGACTGGAAGTTGTAGGCCAATGTGTACAAGCAGGGGCCAGTGTTGGCTGTGTGGAAAATCATCAAGAATGAGGATCTGTGTAGGATATGACTCCCCATTCAAAGAGCTGACCCAACACAGGTCAGGAGAATAGTCCTTCTTCCACCTAGCAGAGTGGAAGGTTCCTCTTTGTTTGGGGTCGTATATCAAAGCGAGGTCATTTCTGGATGCCCAGTCTGAAAGTGCCTCCCCATCACTGTCCACTGCTGGGTACCCCCAGTCAGGGTGATGGCTGTTAAAGTCCCCCACATAGATGGCAGGGTGGGGTAGGGTGGGTAAGACCTGCAGATCCCAGTTGGCATTAGGGGGCTTGTACACATTGACAATATGGAAGCCACCAATGATTATGGTGTCTGAGAAATGTGTTGTTATCAGGTGATTTGCTTCAACTATGTCAGAACGCGCATAGGTGGCACGTCCATGTTTAGCATGTAGAACATAGCACAGGAGGTCAAAGCCTTTGATGGTGAAGCGGCCAGCTTCCTCTGTGCCAATATGAGTCTCTTGGAGGCAGATTACATCAATCGAATGTTGGAAGGCGAGGACTTCAATAAGGCTTCGCTTGGCTGCAGATAGGCCTTCAACGTTTAGTTGTAATATGCGAAGGGCAGATCCTACCACAAAGTGCTTTTGGGGCTGTTTGCTTTCGGCTTTAGGACTGTGACTAGGATTCTTCTTTGACTTGGCACAGCGGCGTCGTCTCTTCGAATTTAGTCTGCTGGTAGGATCATTAGCTTCCCCAGGCGAGCCCGGGTACTGGCGGAGGGCGCGACGAGAACGCTGATCCATTGCCCCCCTTGTTGGAGTGTGGGACATATATGCACATATGTATATCACTTTATGCTTCATATGTATGTCACTGTAGGCTTCACATCTCAGATCGAACAAAGGACTGAGTCTCCTTGGAGATAACAGGAGGATGTGAAAGTTTAGTCTTTGGTATACAAAGAGACGGCCTTGGGGGATTTCCTGGCTGCCAGAGACTTTGGGGGGAGGTGATAAGATCTAAGAGAAGATGCATTGTGACTGGGGATTAAATACAATGTGACTGTGAGCTTTGAAGGTCCTGGGGTATATAAAGGAAGAACGTCTGGGTTTCTTCCTCTTTTCTGTTTTTGCTGATGTTGGAAGATGTGAATAAACCTGACTCGTGAGATAAACTCTGCCTCGTCATTTTCACATTTCCACACTGGTGACCCTAAGACGTATCATGAGTGAAAGAAATTCCCCCAAGCCAGCCGGGTGAGGAGCTCCCAGCCAAGCGTATGCCGCTACCGTCCAGCTACCGGACTTTTGGCGAGACAACCCGCGCTCCTGGTTCCACTTGGTTGAAGCACAGTTCGCCCTCCGGGGGATAACGGTAGATGACACGAAGTTCTACCATGTGATTGCCAAGCTTGACAACCGCACGGCTCGGCATGTGCAGAGCCTTTTGGAGCAGCCACCGGCCGACGACAAATACGGCGGTTGAAGGCTGCGCTCATCCAGCGCTTCACTCTCTCAGTCCAGGAGAGAGCGGAGAGGCTCCTGGCTCTGAACGATTTGGGAGATGGCACGCCCATTGACCTGATGGAGGACATGCTGAGGTTGAGGGGCTCAGACGACGATGATTTCATCTTCACCCACATTTTCCTCAGAACCCTACCGTCGGCCACGAGAGCGACCCTGGCCAGTTTGCCGTTGTTGGCCCAGTGGGACTTCCGCGGCTGGCCCAGGAGGCACACCGGATTCTCAACGCCAGCAAACAGCGCGCGGCCACCGCGGCAGCGACAGAGTTCGGCGCGATGGCCGGAGATGGAGAGGGGCCAGAGACGGCGGTAGCAGACCCACCGACGACGGCAGCGGCGGGGGCCAAGGATCGCGGAGGAGACACCCTCTGTTTCTATCATCGCCGCTTTGCAGAGAAGGCACGCAAATGTATACCACCGTGCCAGTTCAAGCGCTCGGGAAACGCCAAGACCGGGGGTCGGCAGCAGCTGCGGCCCTCGGTGAAGAGAACAAGCTGCTCTACTTGACGGATGCGCACTCGGGGAGGCAATTCCTCGTGGACACAGGCTCCCAAGTGAGTTTCATCACGCCTTCCTCCGCTGACCGGCTGGCGGGTCCCGGAGGTCCCGGAGGTCACGGGGCGTCAGCAGCGAATGGCTCGGAGATTAAGACCTTTGGTGAGAGGGCTCTGCTTCTGTCCCTACACGGCCGCACATTTGAGTGGACTTTTGTCATAGCTGCAGTGAATTTCAATATGTTGGGGGCTGATTTTCTGTGCTCGCATGGTTTGTTGGTTGATCTTGCTAACAGGCGCCTGGTTAATGCGCTTTCTTTTTATTCTATTCCCTGTGCAGCCCGAGTGACCCCGCCCACAGCACAAGCCAATGTCACAACGGCAAGCGGTAAGTTCCACACACTGCTCACTCAGTTCCCAGCACTCACGGTTCCCACATTTTCAGCAGCCGTCGCTAAACACGGAGTGGAACATTTTATTACTACCACCGGACCGCCCGTTTTTGCAAAAGCTCGCCGTTTGGATTCAGCTAAACTGACCATAGCGCGCGAGGAGTTTGCCAACCTGGAAAAGTTGGGCATCATCAGGCGTTCGAAGAGCCCATGGGCTTCCCCGCTTCACATGGTCCCGAAAGCTGATGGCTCGTGGTGACCTTGCGGAGATTTCCGCAGGTTGAACAATGCCACAGCGCACGACCGCTACCCAATCCCGCATATCCAAGATTTTTCCGTTCATTTGGCGGGGGCGCGCATTTTTTCTAAGATAGACTTGGTCCGCGGTTACCACCAAGTCCCAGTGCGCGCTGAGGACATACCCAAAACAGCGGTGATAACTCCGTTTGGCCTATTTGAGTTTTTGCGCATGCCGTTTGGGTTTAAAGGCGCTGCGCAGACGTTCCAACGCATGATGGACGCGGTGTTGCGCGATCCCCCCTTCGTATTCGTCTACCTGGACGACATCTTGGTAGCCAGCGCATCCAAAGACGAACACGAAAACCACCTCACGGCAGTTTTCCGGAGGTTGGGAGAGCACGGGTTAATAATCAACCCAGCGAAGTGTCAGTTCGGGGTGACGCAGATTGATTTTTTGGGGCATCGCGTCTCTCCAGAAGGAGCGGTTCCTCTGCCTGACAAAGTGCGCGCGGTAACAAATTTTCCCCAGCCACAAACGGTCAAGGCGTTACAGGAGTTTTTGGGAATGGTGAATTTTTATAACCGTTTCCTCCCCCGTGCAGCGCAGCTCATGCAACCATTGTATGCCGCACTAAAAAAACAAAAACCCACAAATAAAATCGAATGGTCTCCGGAGCGAGAGCGAGCATTCTCGGAGGTCAAAACAGCCCTGGCAAACGCTGCGTTGTTAGCACATCCAGACCCAACGGCCTGCATAGCGCTCACTACTGACGCGTCAGATGTGGCCATAGGGGCGGTCGTGGAGCAGCATGTAGCCGGGGCTTGGCAACCGCTCGCCTTTTTCAGCAGGACTTTGCGTGATAGTGAACGAAAATACAGCGCATTCGACAGGAGTTGTTAGCTCTCCACTTGGCCATTCGCCACTTCCAGTTCTGGCTGGAGGGACGCCGTTTCACCGCGTTCGTTGACCACAAGCCACTGACATTCGCGATGGCCAAGGTTTCAGAACCGTGGTCAGGCTGGCAGCAGAGGCAGCTGGCCGCCATCTCAGAGTTTACTACTGATATTCAGCATGTGGCGGGTAAACTGAATGTAGTGGCAGATTGTCTCTCGCGCGCCGTGGCGGCCCCGGCCTAGGGATAGATTATGCAGCCATGGCCGCGGATCAGGTTAGCGACGTGGACGTGCGCGCGCTCCAGTCTGGACCAACAGGGTTAAGGCTGGAGAACAGGGTGCTGCAAGATGGTACGCCCCCCCTAATCTGCGATGTCTCCACTGAGCGACCGCATCCTGTGGTACCGGCCGCGTGGCGCCGCCGCGTTTTTGACTCGATTCATTCTCTGGCTCACCCGGGAGTGCGCGCGTCGGTCAAAATGGTGGGAGAGAAATTTGTATGGCCGAGCCTGCGCAAACAAGTTAGGGAGTGGGCAGCAGCCTGCATGGCTTGTCAACGAGCCAAGGTACACAGACACACGAGAGCAACCTTGGAGCCGTTTCGCATCCCGGCTAAGAGGTTCGATCATGTTCACATGGACCTCGTAGGCCCCCTCCCGCCGTCACAGGGGTGCACACACCTTCTGACAATGGTAGACCGCACCACGCGCTGGCCGGAAGTGGTCCCACTGGCGTCAACCACAGCCGAGGAAGTGGCGCGCGCGTTTTTAACAGCATGGGTAGCGCGCTTTGGAGTCCCATCGGACATCACGTCCGACAGAGGCCCTCAATTTGTTTCCGAGTTTTGGTCAGCAATGGCCCGCAGCCTGGGGGTAACGATCTACCGCACAACCGCGTACAATCCGCAGGCTAATGGGTTATGCGAACGTTTTCATAGGTCATTGAAAGCGGCTCTCAGAGCGTCGCTTACGGATGCAAATTGGGTGGACAGGCTACCGTGGGTTTTATTGGGGTTGCATTCTGCCCCTAAAGAGGATTTAGAAGCCTCCCCGGCCAAGCTAGTTTTTGCGCAGCCACTTCGGCTGCCCGGGGAGTTTCTCCCAGATAATCCTGTGCCAGAATGTTCCCCGGCTCAGCGGTTGCAGAGCGGCACGGAATCAGGCACGCTGCCTGGCCCCGTTCACCACAGTTTTCCGCGCGTTTTTGTACCTAAGGCTTTAAAAAAACGCGGAGTTTGTTTTTGTCAGACACGATGCCCATCGCCCGCCGCTACGACCACCTTATGATGGACCATTTAGAGTGCTGGAAACAGGGGATAAGCATTTTTTGCTAGATTTGGGGGGCAGGAAGGAAAAGATTGGCATAAACAGGCTCAAACCTGCCTTTGTGGTGGCGGACGAGGATGTGCTGTTGGCCAGGGCTCCTCGGCGCGGCAGACCCCCTAGGGGACATTTCCCAGAACACCCACAGGGATTGACTAACAGTTCTCACCCCCAGACAGCAGCCCCCCAGCAGGATGGCGCCGCGGAAGTGGTGAAGCCTGCTTACAGCAGATACGGGAGGAGACTGAGGCCCAAGCAGCACGTGGGCTGATGTGTAATGATTTTATCATGACATGCAGACTGTTATTCCGTTGTTCCATCTTAGACGTTTGGGGGGGGGGGGGTCATGTGGGACATATATGCACATATGTATATCACTTTATGCTTCATATGTATGTCACTGTAGGCTTCACATCTCAGATCGAACAAAGGACTGAGTCTCCTTGGAGATAACAGGAGGATGTGAAAGTTTAGTCTTTGGTATGCAAAGAGACGGCCTTGGGGGATTTCCTGGCTGCCAGAGACTTTGGGGGGAGGTGATAAGATCTAAGAGAAGATGCATTGTGACTGGGGATTAAATACAATGTGACTGTGAGCTTTGAAGGTCCTGGGGTATATAAAGGACGAATGCCTGGGTTTCTTCCTCTTTTCTGTTTTTGCTGATGTTGGAAGATGTGAATAAACCTGACTCGTGAGATAAACTCTGCCTCGTCATTTTCACATTTCCACAGGAGAAAGAATAAAGCTCTGTGTTGTCCAGCTTGTTGCCTCGCCCGCAGCCTTTCTCAACACTGGTGACCCCTGACGTGCCATGGAGCGCCTATTCCTCTCTCCACACTGGCGACTCTGATGTGCCATGGAGAGCGATCACCTATCCCTTTCTCCATAACTGGTGACCAAAACGTGCCATAGAGAGCAAGCAACACTGGTGATCCCAAGACGCACCATGGAGAGCAAGCTGAGCACTGTCCCGGAGACTCCCAGAAGAAAAGCACCAGCGCTGCGTGTGCTGGTTCACTCAAGCTCCCAGACTCTGGCTTCACAACTCAACAGTGGGGTTTTAGCATATAGAAGCCCAGTGCGCACTGTGCAGAATAACAAAGGATAACACAAAATATTGCTATCTGGTCACTGCGCCGGATGCACGCGCCACGCAACAAGCGACAAGCCTACTCCAGGAACTGCTGCACCCCTTCACCTGCTCCCCAGCTTAGGGCTGTGCTCCACACCTAAGGAGGATTTGGCCGCCTTCCCAGCAAAACTCATTTTTTCTCAGCCGCTGCTGAGCCCTGGAAAGTTTCTACCGGGAAACCCCGCGCTGAGAATGATCCGCCTGCGCAATTTTTACACAAATTGGGTCGACTGCAGGCCCTGGGTTCTGTTAGGGCTGCACTCTGCACCTAAGGACGATTTGGCAGAACTTATTTTTCTCAGCAGCTGCGGATCCTCTGAGAGTTTTTACCAGAAAATCCCACACCTGAGCCTGATCCACCCACACAATTTTTGCACAGCCAGGAGGCTTTTAACGTACCGGGCTGGCCCATCATTGGTTTCCTCACATCTTCGTCCCAAAAAGCCTGCAGATGCCGGTTTTGTTTCCGTCAGGCACGATGCACACCGGACCCCGCTGCGCCCACCGTGCAATGGACCGTTCAACGTGCTGGAACCTAGGGTGAAGCATAAGGTGTTTTTCCACCCTCCCCCTTTCCCTCCACAGACTGACATGCCCTCTGATACACTTCAGCAGCAGGACGGTTCAACTGGATCGGCGACCCCCCGCTACAGCCGCTATTAGCTCCGGCTCGAGACCAAAGGACCAGGGGGTTAGAGCCCCTTCTGGGTGTTTGGGGGGGGGCTGTGTGGGGGCACAGTTTGGGGGTTTTCTCACACCCAGAGAGGCAAGAGAAAGAGGAGAACAATGGACCAAATGAAGAGGTGTCACTGGTGGGGGGTTCGGACGGGACAGTAAGGACTATGCGCCTTCTGGAGTGAGGAGTAAATGCCGGAGAGAAGAAGTGTGTTTGATCAGAGCCCGCGTATATTATGTTAATATGCCACATTTCTCTTTGTTCACACAACAATGTATGATGGTCGGAAGCTCTGGGTCTCTACGTATGGAAATAAAGATATCAAAGAGGAATCAGGTTGTCCCAAAATATCCTTAAAAAGTCTTCAGTTGATCCAAAATGCTGGATCCAAAATGCTGCTGCAAGAGTTTTAACTTGTTCCAGAAAGAGAGATCATATCTCTCCGGTTCTGTCCTCCCTTCATTGGCTTCCCATAGAGTTTAGAATTAAGTTTTAAATCCTTCTTCTCACTTTCAAAGCTCTTAATAATCAGGCCCCCTTATATATAAAAGATCTGATATTACCCTATCATCCTAACAGAGCACTAATCTCCCAAAATGCTGGATTGCTTGTGGTGCCCAGAATCTCCAGAAGTACATTGGGAGGCAGAGCCTTCTGCTATCAAGCTCCTTCTCTGCGGAACCAGTTACCACTCTGGGTCCGGGAGTCAGACTCGGTCTCTGTTTTTAAGAACAGGGTAAAACCCTTCCTTTCCAATATGGCCTACAATTAGGGAGGGATTTCATGTCTCTTAACCCCGCTTCTGTTCTGCCTGTTAATAGATTCAGACTGCTGGATGACTGCCAGTAATGTACTTGGTTTCTCACTGTTTCACGTTCTTTATGTCTGTCCTCTTCGTCCTCTCTATCCCCTCACCCCCAGCCAGTCGCAGCAGATGACTGCCCCTCCATGAGCCTGGCTCTGCTAGAGGTTTCTTCCTGCTAAATGGGAGTTTTTTCTCTCCACCTTCGCTAAGTGCTTGCTCACAGGGGATTGTCTGATTGCTGGATCTTTCTGAAATTGTGGGGTTTTCTCTGCATATTGTAGCGCTATGAGATGACCTTTGTTGTGATGTGGCGCTATATAAATAAAGCTGAATTGAATTGAATTGAACTGAAATTGAACTGAATGTACAGAGACCCAGGTAGCGCAGTAGCTCAGTAGAGCTCAGAAGCGTGTTTGTTGTTATGTTGCTGGAGAAAGAATTAAGTTCTGTGTCGTCTAGCTCATTGTCTTGCCTGCGTCCTTTCTCAACACTGACATGATTGATAGACTCAGGCAACAGACACAGGCTCGGGAACAGGTACAATTATCTTTATTGTAAAGTGTGTGTGTGTGTGTGTGTGTGTGTGTGGGTGTGTGTGTGTCTGCGATGACATCGTAGCTGGGGGTGAGCAGAGCGCCGTACAACCTGGCAACCCTGTAGACAGAGTAGAGACACAAATGTTAGTAAAGCCCCCCTGAGGGAACGTATTGTGAATGACTGGGGCTTACTGTTTGCAGGGGAGGTGATGCGCTCAGGTTGGCCCGTAGGCTACAGCCAGGAGGACAGCACCTGCTGTCACGGTGCAGCTGGTGAGGAGAAGGACTCATGAGAGGGAGCGTGGCCAAGTCCGCCGCCAGGAGTAAGGATTCCGCCGCCACGGAGCTCCACCCGTGCACAGGGGACCAGCGTAGAGAAAAGGTGAGTGATAAGTGGCTTACTTGAAGGGTTGGAGATGATCTTTCCAGAGGGTTGAGACTGGAGACAAGGAAGGCTTTGGAATGCCGGCAATGGCGAGACGATTCATAGAAGAAGGCGAAGATGAGAGCAGGACTCTTCAGCCCAAGGAGACACATGGCTCTGCGCCAATCTGAAGGCAGAGCAATTTAAATAGCCCGAGGGTGATGGAGAGCCAATGTGCGCACAGCTGCGGGAGATAATGATACAGAGCGAGCCATCACAAACACCTTCTCTTTTTACAGATAAAGAAACACATAGACAATCTCCTCCACAGCTAAATAATAATAACTAGAAAGCACTCAGCAAGCACAAACCTCCACCAATTTTGTCACATATTTTAAATGTAAAAAATTAAGCCCTTATTGTCATGATCCACTCTGCGTACCTGCTGCCCTAATTATCTCCACAGCTGCGCGCACACCTGATCGTCTCACATAGTAGCCTACTTACAGTAAGAAACGCTGCCCTCTGGTCTGCACGGAGACATCAACGCTCCAATGGTCTGGCAAGACCTCCTCGCCTATTCTCTTCGTCCAGCTCTGGAGTTCCATCTCCTTAGCTCCTTCCTGATCGTCGTTTCTCCTGGGAGTCTGAGCTCCCCACCGACAAGTAAGTCTTCGTTATTCCTTCACTCCTCTGCTCTCCTCCTTCTCCCCTGTGCACAGGTGGAAGCCTCCTGGTGGCGGACCTCCTCCTCCTGGCGGCGGACCTGAGCGCAACCCGCACTCCACCAGCACTGTGTACGCACCTGCACCACTTCACCTCGTCAGCAGCAGCAGCCTAGGCACGGATCTACTGGGCCAGAGCCCTCGGGAGTTCTTCTGCGCTTCTGCCCTCCAGCCAGCTCGTAAGACTGAACATTCACTGATTCATTCCTCCAAACCTCAGTCACTCATCCGCCTGTCTGTGCTCTCTCCTAGGGTTGCCAGTCTGAACAGTGCTCTGCTCGCCCTGCTGCTTCACTCCTGCACACATGCACATATCCACACTCCAACTCACTATAATAAAAGATAATTGTGTCTATGGGCGGTGCGGTGGTGGAGTGGTTAGCACTGCAGCAGCACAGTAACTCACCCTTGGCCGGGGGATCCTGGGTTCGATCCCAGCTCCCGACCAACAGTGATCTGTGTGGAGTTTGCATGTTCTCCCCGTGTCTGCGTGGGTTTACTCCGGGATTTCTCCAGTTTCCTCCCACATGCCAAAAACATGCAAGTTAGGTTTATTGGCATCAAAACTGGGGATTCTAAATTGTCCTTAGGTATGACTGTGAGAGTGAATGGTTGTCTGTCTCTCTGTGTTGGCCCTGCGATGGACTGGCGCGATCTGTCCAGGGTGTACCCTGCCTCTCGCCCAAAGATGCTGGTATAGGTTCCAGCTCCCTCCCCCCCCCACAACCCGAAAAGGATTAAGCAGAAGAAGATGGATGGATGGATGAATTGTGTCTATTTTGAGTCCGCGTCTGCTCCTGGGTCAACCAATCATGTCAGTACGTCCCCATCAGACTGGCCCAGCAGATGGTGCATTAGAACAAAAACTTAACATCATTGAAGCTCAGGTAGACCAGTTATCCCACCAGCAACAGGTCATACTCACTCAGCTCAAGCGGATCAACACACGCCTGGATCGCCTCACTATTCCACAGACCTTTCCACTGGCTCCTGGGGGGTGACCAGACCAGCCAGCTTCTTCCCTTCTTCTTCCCCGCAGTCTTGACTAACTCCAGTTCCCATGCCCACACACTTTAGCGGTAAGCTAGGGCAAGCACAGGTTTTTTGCTGCAGTGTGGCATAGTGTTTCAGCGGGTGCCAGGGGACTTCCCCACTAGTCACAGCCACATTGGCTATGTCGTCAATCTCCTGGAGGGGCGGGCCTTAGCTTGGGCTTATGCAGTTATGGCACAGCCTGACTATGTTAACATATGACCAGTTTGTGAGTGAATTTAATGAGGTGTTTGACCACTTGGACCGAGATAGTGTGCTCACCACCCAGCTACTCAATCTTAAACAAGGGAATAAGTCAGTAGCCGATTATTCTGTGGACTTCTGGGTAGTGGCAGCGGAGATGGGGTGGGAGGATGCCTCCCTTTGCAGTATTTTCACCTGCAGCCTTAGCCCTAGCCTGAGGGACGAGTTAGCCCGCATTGATAAGCCTAGCAAACTAAACAAGCTAATTTCCTTAGCTATTAGCATTGACAACTGGCTGAAGGAGTGGGCCAACAAGCGTCGCCCTTCCGGTTGCTCAGGCTCACAGTTCCGCCGCTCCTCACAGCTCCTCCTGCTGGCCCTTCCCCCTTCCGATCCCCTTGACACTGCTGAGCCTATGGTGATGGGCCAGTTCAAGCTGCCTCCGGCCGAGAAGCAGCGCCACTGGGAGCTAGGGCTGTGCTTATACTGCACTAGTGAGGAACATGAGCTGGCATCCTGCCCCATTCCGCCAAAAGAGGGGGTCCGTGGGTCACAGTAGGGGGACTCACGGACTCTCTCCAGGAAAATCCCCTTGCCAAATTTCTGCTGCCTATCTGCTTCACACACAATCATCGTGAAATCTCCACTCACACACTCATCGACTCAGGGGCTGAGTAGAGCTTTATTTCTGAAGATCTAGCAATCTGGCTGGGGCTTTCCTGCCACCAGCTGAAGACTCCCTTAAAGCTTATTGCTCTGTCCAAGGCTCCACTCGCCATAGTCACCAAGCAAACTGCCCCGGTTTCTGTTCTGTTATCGAGCAATCACCGGGAGCAAATCAGGTTTCTTGTGCTTTCCGTTTCGGCCTCCCCGGTTATTTTGGGGTACCCTTAGTTTCGGCTGCACAACCCCTCCATCGACTGGCATTAGGGAAACATCATCTCGTGGAGTTCCTTCTGCCTAAGTGCCTGCCTTCAGTCTGCGGTTTGCTCTCCCTCCGTGTCCCTCTGCGCCCCTGACGCACCCCCACCTGACCTATCCCGGGTTCCCTCTGAATACCATGACTTGGGCGCCGTCTTTGGTAAGACTCAAGCGCTGTCACTTCCTCCCCACTGCCTGTACGATTGTGCCATTAACCTCCTGCCGGGGGCTCCGTTACCATCCAGTCAGCTTTACAGCCTGTTGGCCCCGGAGCGGAAGGCTATGGAAAAATACATCAAGGAGTCCCTGAGCTTGGGCATTATTCAACCATCTTCCTCGGTGGTGGGGGTGGGGTTTTTCTTTGTGGAAAAGAACGATGGCTCCTTGAGGCCCCGTATTGACTTTCAGGAACTGAACAACATCACCATTAAGGACAAATACACTCTTCCCCTAATCAACACTGCATTTGATTACCTCCAGGGGGCCTCCGTGTTCACGAAATTAGATCTCCGCAACACATACCACCTGGTGAGGATTAGAGAGGGGGATGAGTGGAAGATGGGTTTCCGTACCCTTAGTGGCCACTTCGAATACCTGGTGATGCCGTTTGGTCTGACTAATGCTCCCACTGTGTTCCAACATCTCATCAACGATGTTTTGAGGGATTTCTTGGGCTCTTTTGTGTTTGTGTATTTGGATGACATTCTCATCTTTTCACAGTCCCTCGATGAGCATCGAGTACATGTCAGGTAGGTTATACAGTGTCTGCTGGAGAATAAATTATTTGTCAAAGATGAGAAGTGCGAGTTCCATGCCCCATGCACCTCATTCTTGTGATTCATCATCTCTCACAACAAGATCATCGCAGATCCAGCCAAGGTAAAAGCGGTGGTAGAGTGACTGGTTCTATCATCCCTGAAACAATTACAACAGTTTCTGGGGTTTGCCAACTTCTACCGCCACTTCATCAAAAACTACAGTGTCATTGTTCTACCCCTCACTCGCCTCACCTCCACCAAGGTGCCCTTCCGGTGGACAGGGGAGGCGGAAGCAGCCTTTACGGAATTGGAGTCATTGTTCTCCTCTCCTCCTATTTTGGCCCAGGTGGATCCCGCACTGCAGTGTTTGGTGGAGGTGGACACCTCGGACTCCGGAGTGGGAGCAGTACTATCTCAACGTTCTCCCATGGATGACAAGATCTGCCCCTGCACGTTCTTCTCCTGCCGCCTCACCCCGGCGAAGAGGAACTACAACATCAGGGACAGGGAACTCCTGGCGGTCAAACTGGCTTTGGAGGAGTGGTGCCACTGACTCGAGGGGGCCTCCCAGCTATTCGTTGTTCGGACCAACCATAAAAACCTGGAGTACCTCAGGATGGCCAAAGAACTTAATGCCCGGCAAGCCCGCTGGTCCTTGTTCTTTGGCAGGTTCGACTTCACCATCACCTACCACCCGGGGTCCAAGAACATTAAGCCTGATGCCCTATCCAGACAATTCTCTTTGGATGCTGCAGAGGTGCCATCACATCCTGTGGTGCCTCCTTCGTGTATCGTGGGCGCCCTCTCGTGGGACATCAAGTAGAGAGTCATAAGAGTGCAGGAGACCAAGGCCGACGCGGGCGGGGCACCAGTGGGGAAGATTTTTGTGCCCTCTGCAGTCCGGGGCGAAGTCATTAATTGGGCCCACTCCTCCAATCTCCTTTGCCACCCAGGGATGGCGCGTACGGTGGCTCTGCTGCAGAGGACCTTCTGGTGGCCGTCTCTACAGAAGGACGTCAGGGAGTACGTTCGAGCCTGTCCCCAGTGTGCCACTTGTAAGGCGTCCTCCTCTCCTCTGGCGGGTCTGCTCCATTCTCTTCCCATCCCCAGCAGACCTTGGTCCCATGTGGTGCTGGATTTCGTCACCGGCCTTCCTCCCTCTGCTAACAACACAGTCACCCTCACGATCGTGGACAAGATTCTCCAAGGCAGCTCACTTCGTTCCCCTACAGGGTCTCCCCACGGCCAAGGAAACTGTGGACCTGCTCGTCCTCCGTGCGGCTCCACGGCATCCCGATGGATATCATGTCCGATCGTGGTCCCCAGTTTGTCTCTCAGGTTTGGCGAGCCTTCCGTAAGGCTATTGGGGCCACGGTAAGCCTGTTTTCGGGATACCACCCCCAGAGTAATGGCCAGTGTGAACGTGCCAATCAGGAGTTGGAGGCAGCGCTATGGTGCGTCACCATTTCCAATCCTCCGTCCTGGAGTTCCTACCTGCTGTGAGTCGTGTATGGGCACAACACCATGGTCTCCTCTGCCACAGGTTTGTCCCCGTTCGAGGTCTCCTTGGGATACAGCCCCCCACTGTTTCCTGAGGAGGAGGAGGACATTGCGGTGTCCTCGGTGCAGGCCCATATGAAGCGCTGTCGACGGCTGTGGAAGGCTACCCGGGCCGCGCTTCAGTGCACGGCAGACCGGAACACCACCATTGCCAACCACCACAGGACCCCGGCTCCACCCTACCGGGTCAGGCAGCAGGTATGGCTATCCACGAAGAACATTAATCTCAAGGCTGAATCCAGGAAGTTGTCACAGTGCTTTATTGGTCCTTTTTCCATTACACACATTGTGAACCCTGTCACTGTGCACCTG
The DNA here is from genome assembly GCA_020510985.1 of Pholidichthys leucotaenia. Classification (NCBI taxonomy): domain Eukaryota; kingdom Metazoa; phylum Chordata; class Actinopteri; order Cichliformes; family Pholidichthyidae; genus Pholidichthys; species Pholidichthys leucotaenia. Next base: position 99,130,705 of record CM035843.1, read on the forward strand.
GCTCTCTCCCCCCTTCGCATTTGTACCACCTTCCACGTCTCACAAGTCAAGCCGTTCGTCTCCAGCCCTCTGTGCCCCTCTCCCAAGATGCCACCTCCACCGGTAATGATCGATGGTGACCTCGCGTGGAGAATCAACTCTATCCTGGACATCCGACGCTGGGGTTGTGGCCTCCAGTACCTGGTGGACTGGGAGGGATACGGTCCAGAATGGAGGTCCTGGTGCATCCCTCCTTTGTGATGGATCCACAACTCATCAGGGACTTCCACCAGACGCACCCGGGTAGGTTGGATCGGCTGCCAAGAGGCGTCTCGTAGAGGGGGAGTACTGTCATGATCCGCTGTGTGTACCTGCTGCCCTAATTATCTCCACAGCTGAGCGCACACCTGATCATCTCATCTAGTAGCCTACTTAAGCAGCGCTGCCCTCTGGTCTGCACAGAGACATCAACGCTCCAATGGTCTGGCAAGACCTCCTCGCCTATTCTCCTCGTCCGGCTCTGGAGTTCCATCTCCTCAGCTCCTTCCTGCTCGTCGTTTCTCCTGGGAGTCTGAGCTCCCCACCGACAAATAAGCCTTTGTCATTCCTTCACTCCTCCGCTCTCCTCCTTCTCCCCTGTGAACAGGTGGAAGCCTCCTGGCGGCGGACCTGAGCGCAACCCGCACTCCACCAGCACTGTGTACGTACCTGCACCGCTTCACCTCGTCAGCAGCAGCAGCCTAGACACGGATCTACTGGGCCGGAGCCCTCGGGAGTTCTTCTGCGCTTCTGCCCTCCAGCCAACTCGTAAGACTGAACATTCACTGATTCATTCCTCCAAACCTCAGTCACTCATCCGCATGTCTGTGCTCTCTCCTAGGGTTGCCAGTCTGAACAGTGCTCTGCTCGCCCTGCTGCTTCACTCCTGCACACATGCACACATCCACACTCCAACTCACTATAACAAAACATAATTGTGTCTATTTCGAGTCCACATCTGCTTCTGGGTCAACCAATCATGTCACTTATTCTGTAAAGTCTTTCCATGGCCCCCGTTAGTGTGCACTTTCTTTTTACTTTTTAAATCAATTATTACTTTTACTGTTTTATTCAAATATTAAGCTGGATTCATCATAGCATGTTCGCGTCTCTGTGACCACATAGTGTGGGTGACCTCAATTTATTCAAGCACTGTTTTTAAATTTCAGTTTGGCAAAATGCTGAACACAGTAATGGTGCAAGCAAGTGCTTGTCATCTTACTGAAACTAGCCACCAGAGGGTGATAGATGTGCACAGGCTTAACTTTTGAGAGCTCTCATACTGTCCATTTTTATTTAAAGTCTATGCTCCTGTCTAAATTAAACCAACCCTGTCATGGGCAGCGGGAGCGCGCCCCTCCCCTCCGGTCTTACATTCACAAATTCATCACTGCACCTGAGGCAGAAGACACACCTGCACCCGCTCATCAGCCAGCGTACATAAGGAGGTTCCCTCCGCACAGTCAGCGCTGGCTCGTCTGGGTATAGTGCCCGTGATCAGGCAAGCTGTTATAAGTCTTAAGCGTTAACACGCCGTTAATCTTATTTCTCTTTTCCTTCTCAGGTTGCTGCCACCGTGTAGGTGTGTCTCTGGGACTGCGCGCACTCTCCTGCCTCACCACACCGTTTCTCAGTGATCTCCACCCGATCAGGCACCATCAGCTCATCTTCCCCCTTTCTCTACTGGTTTGTCTATTCCCTGCTGGGTCCTGCCGGTCTTCCTTAGATTTCCCAAGTAAGTGGTAATTTAGCTTGCCCATTTCCCTTACTCCATTCCTCTGCTCACGGCTCTTGTCTTCGATCCACAGGACCTTTCCTCTGGCGAGTGACTGTTTCTGCAGCTGTGCGCTTTGGAGTTTTGCTATTAATAAAATTGTCAAACGTGCCCCTCTGTGTGGTTCCTTCCTGTGTTTGGCATTGTGCACGTGAGCTGTCAAAATTTAATTCGCTATGACAAACCCTCTCCATCCATGCAGATTGACATTGTCTCTTGGGGCCCTAGGCAAAAATTCACAGTGGGCCCCTCCAACCAGCGTTTATCAACTTTATATAATAAATATTCTGACACTAACAAAAAATGTGAAATGTGCTTTTTTTTATTTAAAAAGTGCACATTAGTATATTTTCAAAACTAGAAAAGTACTCAGAGACTGCATACCTCCGCCAAGGCTCCTTCCATCTGTCATGGATCACCTCCAAAATGTAATGGGTTTGTGTGTAGGCCAAGAGCTATTTTTGGTGAAAATTGCATCAAAGTCTGTCCATTAATTTTGGTGTATTGTTGCTAACACACTGTGAGAAGCTAAGCGCCTTGGCTGATGTATGCATTCTCAGATCATCATCAAAATGTAATGGGTCCATCTGTAGCCCAAAAACCACCTCTGTTGAAAATTTCATCCAAATTCATCCAGTAATTTTGGAGTATTGTTGCTAACACTCTGTGAGAAGATAAGATCCTTGGCGGAGGTGTGCATTCTTGGATCCTCACCACAGTGTACTGGGTTCCTCTGTAGCCCAAGAAGCACCTCTGGTGAAAATTTCATCCAAATGCATCCAGTAATTTTGGAGTATTGTTGGAAACACTATGTGAGAAGATAAGAGCCTTGGCGGAGGTATACATTCTCAGATCATCACCAAAATGTAATGGGTTCCTCTCAATCCCAAGAACCACCTCTGGCAAAAATTTCATCCAAATCCATCCAGTAGTTTTTGTGTAATCCTGCTGCACAAATACAAACAAAGCCCTTGGTGGAGGTATAGACTCTCAGATCATCACCAAAATCTAATCATCTGTTCCCCATGCCATTACACATCTTTTCTGAAAATTTCATCAAAATCCCTTCATAACTTTTTGAGTTATGTTGGTTGGAAGAGCAATAAATGTTATCAATTTAAGATAAACTCTTTAAACCCACAGATATCAGTATAAGCACTGGAAACTTTGAACTTACATTTCCCATTATCGGGACTTGGAGAGGGTTCCATACTGTCTTTCGATGCAAGAAATTTTAATAATGATTCCGAGGAAAGATAAAGTGATACTGTATATGATACTGATAACCCAGCCACAGGGGGTGCACAAGCCAGTGTCTTTCTAGTGCCAGTCCCAAGCCCGGGTAAATGGGGAGGGTTGTGTCAGGAAGGGCGTCCAACATAAAACCTTTGCCATATCAAACATGCAGATCATGACAAATGAGACTTTCACACTGGATCAGTCGAGGTCTGGGTTAACGACCGCCACCGGTGCTGTTAACCAACAGGGTGCCGGTGAAAATTGGGCTACTGTTGGTCGAAGATTGAGGAGGAAGAGAGGGGGAAGGCGTGTTAGGAGGGAGAGAGAAAATCCAAGGCAGAAGGGTGTAGGTGAGAGTACGGACTTTAAATGTAAGAACATAACTGGTAAAGGCAGTGAGTTGGCTGATGGAGTGAAGAAAGGTAGATATACTGTGTGTTCAAGAAACCAGATGGAAGGGAAGCAAGGCTAGGGGCATTGGAGGTAGATTTAAACTGTTCTACCATGGTGTAGATAGGAAGAGAAATAGAGTAGGAGTAATCTTGAAGGAAGAGTATGTAAAGAGTGTTTGGGAGGTATAGAGGGAGTCAGACAGATCCATGAGTTTGAAGCTAGAAGTCGAAGGTGTGTTGTTGAATGTTGTCAGTGTTACAACTCGCCGCTCATTAGCGGCGCCAGCTGAGCGCACACCTGCACCTCGTCAGCGGCGGAGCATATAAGCCGCTCTGCCCTGGGCTTCGGCCTGAAGCTGTCTGTTCCCTTCGGCTACTTGCTCCAGAGGAACCCCCTTGCCAAACAGCAAGATCGCTCACGTAAGCTACTCTCAACTTGTGTTCCAGCCTTTCCCCTGTGCACAGGTGGACCTTTCCCGGTGGCGGACTCCGCCCCCGCTTCACCACCTCGCGGCTGCTGTCAGGTGCATCGTCAGGTCTCTGTCTCCCAGACTCTCCCTTGTGCGTGCCTGCCACCTGCCCTGCCAAGTAAGCCAACTTACCTCTCATCTCTTGTTGTACTGGTTTGATGCCCGTCACCTTCTCCCTGTGTTCTCTCCCTAGGGTTGTCCGGCTGTACGGTTTCCTGCCTCCGTGCCTGACGCTGACGTCCACCAGCAGTACATCCACATTCCACAAACACGCATCCATCCATCCTTGTTGCTGAATAAAGCTATTGAATTCACTCTGAGCCTGCGTGTGTGTCTCCTGAGCCGTGCGTTATGTCAGTCAGTGCTTATGCTCCACAAGTTGGATGTCAGGTAGAAGAAAAAGAGGAATTTTGGAGTAAGTTGGATGAAGGGGTAGAGAGTGTTCCCAGGGAGGAGAGAGTGATGATTGGAGCAGACTTTAATGGGCATGTACAGTGGTGTGAAAAAGTGTTTGCCCCTTCCTGATTTCTCTTTTTTGTTTGTTTGTTTGTCACACTTAAATGTCATGAACTTGGGTTTGATGGTTTCGAACCCAGTTCTATGACACTGTGGCTATTTGGCCCCTCTGTGCCTTTTTGCTGTCCATTTTCCATCAGATGCTCTCAGGGAGCCTCTGGGGTCCGCTCGGCTCCCTGACAGCACAGCCACACCTCCCTCTCCTGTCAAGTGGTATCAGCTGTGCCTCATTAGTGAATTTCACTCGCACACACACACCCATTCATCATTACTCACACCAGCAATCTCTTTCCTGATTAGGGGTGGCACTATTTAGGCCTGCCACTGCTGGAAGAGATTGTCAGAGCAATATCTAACTGTATGTGTTTCGATCTACACTGTCGCTACTCCCCTCAGTGTATGTAGTCCGCCTCTCATGTCTAGACGCCCTGCCAATGCTTTGGTACCACAGCACACTGGGAGATGTGATATCCATATTTGTTGTTTGTGTTCACTGGACTAAACTTGGACTTACTCAGACTGCTCCTGTACCGTGAGTACTCACTGTTTGGGTTCCCCCATTGCAGTTAGTCTGTAACGCTTTGGAACATTTTCCCAGTTAAACTCACCCGAGTCTGTAGAGCATCCTGGAGGACTCCTAGGTTATCCTGTGCAGTATGTTATTTTGAACAGTTTGTTTGTCTGTCTTACGTTAATAAAACGCACAACTAACTCCTGCGAGTGGGTTTAATTCCTTCCTCCGTGCGCTGCGTAACAGCACACGGGGAATCATAACACTTAATTATTTCAGATCATCAAAAAAATTCATTGGCAGCAACAACTGCAATCAAGCATTTGCAATAACTGGCAATTAGTCTTTTACAGGGCTGTGGAGGAATTTTAGCACACTCATCTTTGCAGAATTGTTATAATTCAGCTACATTGGAGGGTTTTCTAGCATGAACTGCCTTTTTAAGGTCATGCAACAGCATCTCAATTGGATTCAGGTCAGGACTTTGACTAGGCCACTATAAAGTCTTCATTTTGTTTTTCTTAAGCCATTCAGAGGTGGACTTGCTGGTGTCTTTTGGATCATTCTCCTGCTGCAGAACCCAAGTGCGCTTCAGCTTGAGGTCACGAACAGATGGCCGGACATTCTCCTTCAGGATTTTTTGGTAGACAGCAGAATTCATGGTTCCATTTACCTCAGCAAGTCTTCCAGGTCCTGAAGCAGTAAAACAACCCCAGACCATCACACTACCACCACCATATTTTACTATTGGTATGACGTTCCTTTTCTGAAATGCTGTGTTACTTTTACGCCGGATGTAATGGGATACACACCTTCCAAAAAGTTCAACTTTTGTCTTGTCAGTCCACAGAGTATTTTCCCAAAAGTCTTGGGGATCATCAAGATGTTTTCTGGGAAAACTGAAATAAGCCTTTACATTCTTTTTGCTCAGCAGTGGTTTTTGTCTTGGAACTCTGCCATGCAGGCCATTTTTGCCCATTCTCTTTCTTATGGTGGAGTCATGAACACTGACCTTAACTGAGGCAAGTGAGGTGTGCAGTTCTTTGGATGTTGTTGTGGGGTCTTTTGTGACCTCTTGGATGAGTCTGTTGCACTCTTGGGATAATTTTGGTTGGCCGGACACTCCTGGGAAAGTTCACCACTGTTCCATGTTTTTGCCATTCGTGGATAATGGCTCTCACTGTGGTTTGCTGGAGTTCCAAAGCTTTAGAAATGGCTTTATAACCTTTTCCAGACTGATAGATCTCAGTTACTTTGTTTGTCATTTGTTCCTGAATTTCTTTGGATCACAACATGATGTCTAACTTTTGAGAATCTTTTGGTCTACTTCACTTTGTCAGGCAGGTCCTATGTAAGTGATTTCTTGATTGAGAACGAGTGTGGCAGTAATCAGGCCTGGGTGTGGCTGGAGAAATTGAACTCAGCTTTCCTAAGATGTGATAAACCACAGTTAATTTATGTTTTAACGGTGTGTGTGTGTGTGTGTGGAGGGGTCACTTTTTCACACAGGGCCATTTAGGTTTGGATTTTTTTTTTGCCCTTAATAATAAACACCTTCATTTAGAAACTGCATTTTGTGTTAATGTGTGTTACCTTTGTCTAATATTTAAATTTGTTTGATCAAAAAAAAAAAGAGAAATCAGGAAGGGGGCAAACACGTTTTCACACCACTATAGGTGAAAGGAATAAAGGTGATGAGGAGGTGCTGGGGAAGTATGGTTTTAAGGAGAGAAATGTGGAAGGGCAGATGGTTGTGGATTTTGCTAAAAGGATGGAAATGACTGTGGTGAACACATACTTCAAGAACAGAGAGGAAGATAGGGTGATTTACAAGAGTGGAAGAAGGTGCACACAAGATCACCCCAGGGCTGTGTACTTTCCCCCCTACTCTTCTCCCTTTACACCAACTCCTGCACCTCCAGCCACCAGTCTGTCAAGTTGATCAAGTTTGCGGACGACACCACCCTCATCGGGCTCATCTCCAACGGTGACGAGTCCGCCTACAGGAGAGAGGTGGCCCAGCTGGCGTCCTGGTGCAGCAATAACAACCTGCAGCTGAACGCTCTGAAGACAGTGGAGATGATTGTAGACTTCAGGAAAGTCACTACTCCTCTGCCCCCCCTCACCCTCTCAGGCTCTCCCATCACCACTGCTGATTCCTTCCGCTTCCTAGGCACTACCATCACCAGGGACCTCAAATGGGAGCTGACCATCAGCTCACTCATCAAAAAAGCCCAGCAGAGGATGTTCTTCCTGCGGCAGCTGAGGAAGCTCAAGCTACCCACCAAGATGTTAGTGCAGTTCTACACAGCCATCATCGAGTCCATCCTCACCACCTCCATAACCGTGTGGTACGCAGGAGCCACTGCCAGGGACAGACTAAGGCTGCAGCGCGTCGTGCGCACTGCTGAGAAGGTGATCGGCTGCAAGCTCCCATCTCTCCAGGATCTGTACATCTCCAGGACCCGGAGGCGTGCTGGCCGGATCATAGCCGATCCCTCACACCCTGGTCACGTACTGTTTGCCCCCCTTCCCTCTGGTAGAAGACTTCGGTCCATCCAGACTAAAACCTCCCGTCACATGAACAGCTTCTTCCCCTCTGCCATTAGACTGCTGAACACTAAGTGACTTATTGACTCTCGTGCACCATGTACAGCAGCTCAACCAGACTCATGTCAATCATCACTGTTTTCTTCCTGCATTACCGACTGCACTATATAGTTCTCCACAGTATCTGCTGCTGGCTAATATATATTTTAACTGTTGACCAGTATCACTTAATCTTATCCTACACTTTATTACATGTATAGTTTATTTCTCTTATCTTATCATGTTTAATGTTGCAGCATTGTACCGAGACAAATTCCTAGTTTGTGTACTACATGAACAATGGCAATAAACCTGATTCTGATTCTGATTCTGATTCTGATTCTGAAGTGGACTACATCTTATGCAGAAATCTGAAAGAGATAGGAAACTGCAAGGTGGTGGCAGGGGAGAATATAGCTATACAGCATCAGATGGTAGTCTGTAGGGTGACTTTGGAAAGCAAGAAGAGGACAACAGCAGTGAAAGCAGAGCCAAAGATTAAGTGGGGGAAGTTACAGAAGGAAGAAGGTCACACAGAGTTCAGGAAAGAGTTGATACAGGCTCTGGATGGTAGGGAAGAATAAACAGATTAAAGATTCAAGATTCAAAGGCTTTATCATCATATGTACAGTTAAGAAATGCCACGTTTCCTGAGCAATGAAACTCTTACTTTGCTCTCCGAACGAATGCCAAGGTAATAGGTACAGAAACAACAATTCTAATAAGGTAATTCAATTCAATTCAATTCAGCTCAATTCAACTTTATTTATATAGCGCCATTTCACGACAACAGTCATCTCATAGCATGTTCAACTGTAGGGTTTCCCCTACAGTTGCAGAAAGACCCCAGCAATCAGGCGATCCCCTGTGAGCAAGCGCTTGGCAATGGTGGAGAGGAAAAACTCCCTTTTAACAGGAAGAAACCTCCAGCAGAACCAGGCTCAGGGAGGGGCAGTCATCTGCTGTGACTGGCTGGGGGGTGAGGGGATAGAGAAGATGAAAAGAATAGACATGTAGAGAGCAAACAGCACGATGGGGACTCAATCTATGGGAGAGAACAAACATGTTAATGACGAGCAAAAAAAAAAAAAAAAAAAAATCATTGAGACTGAAGAAAGGAGTGAAGCCCAGTGCATTATTAAAGGTCCCGGCTGTCTAAACCTATTAGCAGCATAACTAAGGGAGGGTTCAGAGACACATGATCCCTCCCTAATTGTAGGCTATATCAAAAAGGAAGGTTTTAACCCTATTCTTAAAAACAGAGATCGAGTCTGACTCCCGAATCCAGATTGGCAGCTGGTTCCACAGGAGAGGAGCTTGATAACTGAAGGCTCTGCCTCCCATTGTACTTTTGGAGATTCTAGGTAAGTAATCCAGCATTTTGGGAGCGTAGTGCTCTGTTAGGATAACATGATAGTATCAGATCGTTTAAATAAAAAGGGGCCTGATTGTTTAGAGCTTTGTAAGTAAGAAGAAGGATTTTAAACTTAATTCTAAACTCTATGGGAAGCCAATGAGGGGGCTGCACGGTGGCGCAGTGGTTTAGCACTGTGGCAGCACAGTTTACCCTCGGCCGGGGGATCGCGGGGATCATGAGATCGTGGGTTCGATCCCAGCCCCCGACCAACAGTGAGCTGTGTGGAGTTTGCATGTTCTCCCCGTGTTGCGTGGGTTTACTCCGGGATTTCTCTGGTTTCCTCCCGCATACCAAAAACATGTAGGTTTAGGGCGCTCGCGCACACAGCATCCGGCAGCTGGTGGCTTGTCACCAGACTGCAAACCAAATCTACCTACGGGTACAAATAAGTAACAAAAAAAATGAAGGGAGGCCAGAACCGGAGAGATATGATCTCTCTTTCTAGTACCTGTTAAAACTCTTGCTGCAGCATTTTGGATCAACTGAAGACTTTTTAAAGATGTTTTAGGACAACATGATAATAAAGAGTTACGATAATCTAATCTAGAGCTAACAAACGTGTGGATCAGTTTCTCAGCATCACTCTGAGACAAGATGCTCCTAATCTTGGCAATATTACGCTGTAGCACCTTGTGTGAGCCAGATTATCTAGCATCTCAGACAGGAGACAGTGATAAACTTGGGAGAACAAAGAGCAGGAGATTACTGGTGAGATAGCAGGAAGGAGTCAGGGATGAAGGTTGTTGAATGCAGTGTGATGCAAATGACATGTTGTGTGTGATGGAAATGCCATGAAACTTAAGGGGAGAGTTTCTGCTTGAGAGCTCATTCTGTTCTGTGCTTGAAAGATGTGAGTGTGTTATAAATCGTCTGAAATGAATCTGCCTGTGATTTCACACACACCACACTGGTGACCCAAGACGTATTATGGAACACGAGGCAAGATCCCCGGAGCCGGCCCGGTCAGGAAGCTACAGCGAGGCGGCAGCCATCCCACAGACAGCCCGAACTGGAACCTACAGCCACGCGTGTGCGGTTTCAGTCAAGCTACCGGATTTCTGGCAGCACAACCCGCGCTCTTGGTTCCACCTCACCGAGGCCCAGTTTGCCCTCCGGGGAGTAACGGCAGATGATACCAGATTCTACTATGTGGTCACAGCGCTCAACGCCCGCACAGCTCAGCAGGTAGCGAGCCTACTCGATCAGCCACCAGCCAGCAGCAAATACGAGATGCTCAAGGCTGCGCTCATCCAGCGCTACACGCTCTCGGACTGTGAGAAAGCGGAGAGGCTCCTGACGCGGACCGAGTTAGGAGATGGTTCGGCTGTAGACCTGATGGAGAAGACGCTGGCGTTGATGGGCACGGACGACGGGCACTTTCTGTTTGCCCACCTCTTCCTCTGGAACCTTCCGACAGTAGCGAGAGCGGTTCTGGCCAATTCGCCGTGGCTGGCCACGTGCGACTACCGTGCGCTAGCCCAGGAGGCAGACCGGATCATCATCACCACCAGGGCGATCACAGTCAACGCGGCAGCGGCGGAGCCCAGCGAGACGACCAGAGGAGACGAGGAGCCACCGACGGTAGCGGCAGCAGGGGCCAAGGAGCGCCTGAGAGACACGCTCTGTTTCTACCACCGCCGCTTCGGAGTGAAGGCACGCAGATGTGCGCCACTGTGCCAATTCAAGCGCTCGGGAAAACGCCAAGGCCGGGGGTCGGTAGCAGCCGCGACCGTCGGTGAAGAGAACAAGCTGCTCTACTTGACGGATGCACGCTCGGGAAGGCGTTTCCTCGTGGACACCGGAGCCCAGAAGAGCTTCATCCGGCCAACCTACGCTGACCAGCTGGCAGGATCTAGTGGCCCCGGGATGTTGGCAGCAAACGGCTCGGATATTAAGACCTTTGGTAAGAGGACTCTGCTCTTATCTCTACACGGCGTACATATGAGTGGACTTTTGTCGTAGCAGCACTGAATTACCATATACTGGGGGCTGATTTTCTGTGTGCACATGGTTTACTGGTTGATGTTGCTAACAGGCGCCTGGTTAATGCACTGTCCTTTGACTCTCTCCCCTGTATAGCTCGAGTGACCCAGCCAACAGCACAAGCCAACGTCACAGCTACAGGCGGCAAGTTCCACACACTGCTCACTCAGTTCCCAGCACTCACGGTCCCGACGTTTTCCGTGGCCATCGCTAAACACGGGGTGGAGAACTTTATCACCACCACCGGGCCGCCCGTTTTTGCAAGACCTCGGCACTTGGACGCAGCTAAACTGGCCATAGCGTGCGAGGAGTTCGCCAACCTGGAAAGGTTGGGCATCATCAGGCGCTCCAAAAGCCCATGGGCATCCCCACTACACATGGTCCCTAAGGCTGAAGGATCGTGGCGACCGTGCAGGAATTTCCGCAGGTTGAACAACGCCACAGCGCACGACCGCTACCCAATTCCCCACATACAGGATTTTTCCGTTCACCTCGCCGGAGCACGCATTTTTTCCAAAATAGACCTGGTCCGTGGTTACCACCAAGTCCCAGTGCGCGCTGAGGACATACCCAAAACAGCGGTAATAACTCCGTTCAGTCGATTCGAGTTCCTGCGCATGCCATTCGGGTTAAAAGGAGCGGCACAGACGTTCCAGCGCATGATGGATGCAGTGCTGCGCGATCTCCTGTTTGTGTTCGTCTACCTGGACGATATCCTGGTAGCCAGTGCGTCTGAATACGAACACGAAACCCACCTCACGACGGTTTTCTGGAGGTTGGAGGAGCACGGGTTAATAATCAACCCGCCGAAATGCCAGTTCGGCGTGACGGGGATTGATTTTTTGGGGCACCGCGTCTCTCCTGAAGGAGCGATCCCGCTGCCCGACAAAGTGCGCGCTGTGGCGGATTTTCCCCGGCCTCAGAGGGTCAGGGCGCTGCAGGAATTTTTGGGGATGGTGAACTTTTATAACCGTTTCCTTCCCCACGCGGCGCAACTCATGCAACCATTGTATGCTGCGCTCAAGAAACAGAAACCCACGGATAGGGTCGAATGGACCCCGGAGCGAGAACGGGTGTTCTCGGAAGTTAAAGCGGCCCTGGCAAATGCCGCACTGCTGGCGCATCCAGACCCGACGGCCCGCATAGCGCTCACCACCGACGCTTCAGACGTGGCCGTAGGGGCGGTCGTGGAGCAGCGCGTCGCCGGGGCTTGGCAGCCGCTCGCCTTTTTCAGCAGAACTTTGCGCGACAGCGAACGTAAATACAGCGCATTCGACAGAGAGTTGCTGGCCCTCCACCTAGCCATACGGCACTTCCAGTTCTGGCTGGAAGGGCGCAGCTTCACCGCGTTCGTGGACCACAAGCCGCTAACATTCGCGATGGCCAAGGTTTCAGAACCGTGATCGGGCCGGCAGCAGAGACAGCTGGCTGCGATCTCAGAGTTTACTACCGATATTCAGCATGTGTCTGGTAAACTGAATGTAGTGGCGGACTGCCTCTCGAGAGCCGTGGTGGCCCCGGTCTGCGTGGGGATAGATTACGCAACCATGGCCGTGGAGCAGATTAGCGATGCAGACGTGCGAGCGCTCCAGTCTGGACCAACAGGGTTAAGGCTGGAGAGCAGGGTGCTGCAGGATGGCGGCCCCCCCCAATCTGCGATGTCTCCATGGGTCGCCCGCGTCCGGTGGTCCCGGCCGCGTGGCGCCGCCATGTGTTTGAGTCGGTCCACACTCTGGCGCACCCAGGAGTGCGTGCGTCGGTCAAAATGGTGGGAGAGAAGTTTGTTTGGCCGAGCCTGCGCAAACAAGTGAAGGAGTGGGCTGCAGCCTGGGTGGTGTGCCAACGAGCCAAAGTACACAGACACACGAAGGCTCCCTTGGAGCCGTTTCGTATTCCGGCTAAGAGGTTCGACCATGTTCATGTGGACCTCGTGGGCTCCCTCCCGCCATCACAGGGGTGCACGCACCTCCTGACAATGGTGGACCGCACCACGTGCTGGCCAGAAGCGGTCCCGCTGGCAGCAACCACGTCCTCGGATGTAGCGTGCGCTTTTTTAACAGCATGGGTGGCGCGTTTTGGAGTTCCGTCGGACATTACGTCCGACAGGAGCCCGCAATTTGTTTCCGAACTCTGGTCCGCGATGGCCCGCAGCCTGGGTGTTACAATTCACCGCACAACCGCGTACAACCCACAGGCCAATGGGTTATGCGAGCGTTTTCATAGATCACTGAAAGCGGCACGCAGGGCTTCATTGACGGATGCAAATTGGGTAGACAGGCTGCCATGGGTTTTATTGGGGTTGTGCTCTGCACCAAAAGAGGATCTGGAAGCTTCCCCAGCAGAGCTCGTTTTTGCGCAGCCACTACGGCTGCCCGGGGAATTTCTACCAGATAATCCCATGCCGGGCAGCTCCCTGTCTCAGCTTTTGCAGCGTAGTGCAAACACAGGCACGCTGCCGGGCCCTGCCCACCACAGTTTTCCGCGTGTTTTCCTGCCTAAAACTTTGAAGAGCGCGGAGTTCGTTTTCGTCAGACACGACACCCACCGCCCTCCATTGCGCCCACCCTGTGATGGACCGTTCAGAGTGTTGGAAACAGGGGATAAGCATTTTTTGCTAGACTTGGGGGGTAGGAGGGAAAAAATTGGCATAGACAGACTCAAACCCGCTTTCGTTGTGGTGGACGAGCAAGTGCTGTTGGCTAGGGCCCCTCGGCGTGGAAGACCCCCACGGAGAGCTCCCCAGGGAGACGATTCTCCAGAGCAGCCACACGTACAGACCGAAGTGCCCCCCCCCTAGCAATAGCCCACCTGCAGTCAGACACACTTCCAGCAGCCCCCCACCGACACAGCAGCGCCGCGGAAGCGGTAAACCCCAGTTACAGCAGATATGGGAGGAGACGGAAGCCCAAGCAGCATGTGGGCTGATGTTCAATTGTTCTATCACAGCATGTGGACTGTTATTCTATTGTCCGATCTAAGATGCTGGGGGGGGGGGGGGGGGGTGTAGCACCTTGTGTGAGCCAGATTATCTAGCATCTCAGACAGGAGACAGTGATAAGCTTGGGAGAACAAAGAGCAGGAGATTCCTGGTGAGATAGCAGGAAGGAGTCAGGGATGAAGGTTGTTGAATGCAGTGTGATGCAAATGTCATGTTGTGTGTGATGGAAATGCCATGAAACTTAAGGGGAGAGTTTCTGCTTGAGAGTTCATTCTGTTCTGTGCTTGAAAGATGTGAGTGTGTAATAAATCGTCTGAAATGAATCTGCCTGTGATTTCACACACTCCACAACGCAAATGACAGAAGGCAGTCTTAGAAACGAATTTAATATGTGAATTGAAAGACAGATCTTGATCAAAAATAACTCCAAGGTTCCTCACAGAGCTATTAAGAGAAAGAGTAACTGCACGGTGGCGCAGTGGTTAGCACTGCGGCAGCACAGTTTACCCTTGGCCGGGGGATCGTGGGGATCATGGGATCGTGGGTTCGATCCCAGCCCCCGACCAACAGTGATCTGTGTGGAGTTTGCATGTTCTCCCCGTGTTTGCGTGGGTTTACTCCGGGATTTCTCCGGTTTCCTCCCACATGCCAAAAACATGTAGGTTTGGTTAATTGGAGACTCTAAAGTGGCCCTAGGTGTGAATGTGTGTGTGAATGGTTAAGGGATAGTGCCGTATCGTGGCTGCTTCATCCATCCAGGTGGTGGATGACCCTCAATTTCCCCTCTGGGGATCAATAAAGTATACTAAATCTAAATCTAAACTAAAAGTTTGATTTGGAAAGGTATTTCTAAGGTTTTTTGGACCAACAAGAATGACTTCAGTCTTATCTGAATTTAATAGCAGGAAATTTACAAGTCATCCAAGCTTTGATTTCCTTAAGACAGGCTTCTAACTTGGCTAATTGATTACTGTCATCTGGCTTCACTGACAGGTATAATTGTGTGTCATCTGCATAACAATGAAAATGTATTCAAATTCAAACGTTTATTTCAAACTCAGGGTTCATATTAAATGCAGAACTAAAACAAGTAGAAAATAAATAAGTAAATAAATAAATAAAAGTATATACAGATCAGCAATCACTCGGCGCTCTTGTAACAACAATAACATACAATATTGAACTCAGTATAAAATAGAACGCCACCACTTCCAAATGCTGGAGTGAAGTGTGAGTGACGAGTCGACAATTGCTGATATAAGATGATTGTTACATGCCAGCAACCTTCTCATAAAACTGTAAACATTCTTTCGTATCAACTCGCCAAAAGACGGAATGTTCAAGGACACAAACATCTTGCTTGCACTCGACCTACGTGGTATTACTAACAACCTTCTTAGGGAGTTATTATATGTAATGCGGATTTTGTTCCTAACAGCAACATTGCTATTAAACCATAAAGGCGAGCAATACATTGAGGTACAGAAGGTCTTGAACAGCATACATTTAACATCAGGAGAACATCTATGGAAATTTCGCAACAGTAAATTTGTTTGAGCATAGAGTTTCCTGAGTTGCCCGTTACAATCAACATTGGTCTTATCAGATTCAATCCACACACCTAGGTATTTGACTTTTTCAACAAAGTTCAAGCTATTACCACAAAGTGGCATAACAGGATTGTATACAGTGCTTTCTTACAATGTTGCCTAACAGAAGCATATATAAACTAAAAAGAGTAGGGCCTAGCACAGATCCCTGTGGAACTCCATGACTGAGCTTTGAGTTGAAAGAAAACTCATTATTGACATGAACAAACTGGAACCTATCAGATAAATAAGATCTAAACCACTGCAATGAAGTTCCATTAAGTCCAACATAGTGTTCTAATCTATCAAGTAGAATATTATGATCGATAGTATCAAAAGCTGCACTAAGGTCTAAAAGGACAAGTACAGAAACAAGTCCATTATCAGATGTGATAAGGAGGTCATTAGTGACCTTCACTAAGGCTGTTTCAGTACTATGAGGGATTCTAAACCCAGATTGAAACTCTTCAAGTAAACCATTTCCCTGCAGGTGGTCAAATAATTGCGTAGCAACAACTCTTTCTAAGATTTTTGAAATGAAAGGGAGTTTAGAGATTGGTCTATAGTTAGCTAAAACTCCTGGATCCAGCATTGGCTTTTTGAGTCAGGGTTTAATTACAGCCGTTTTAAAAGCCTGCGGTACATGGCCTAAAGTTAATGAAGAATTGATTATTTGAAGAATAAAGCTACCAATAAATGGGAAGACTTCTTTAAAAACCTGGTAGGAATAGGGTCTAAAAGACAAGTTGAAGGCTTGGATGAGGAAATTATTTTGTCTAACTCTAAAAGGTCAGTTGGAGTAAACTCATCAAAACAGATATTAGTTGAAGGAGTTGTAGTAGTTACTGTATTTAATTTAATGGTGGGAAGAATCTGATTGATTTTATCTCTGATAGATGAAATTTTATTATTGAAAAAGTTCATAAAGTCCTGACTAGTAAGCTCTAAGGGAATGCTAGAATTGACAGAGTCCTGACTCTTTGTCAACCTGGCTACAGTGCTGAAAAGAAACCTGTGTGGAGGATACGAATAAGGGTCACCAGTGTGGAGGCAAGGATCAAATAAGTGCAGGCGGACACGACGAACTGAAGGTTAAAAGGGTGCTTTATTCATCCTCCATCACGAGGCTCACTCAGCGCTGTGGCAGCGCGCCGGAGTGATCCCTGCGTCTCTAAAGGCACTTTTCCACTAGCCTAGCACACCTCGCCACGTCTCGATTCACTTCGACACGGTTCAGCTCGCTTTTGTCTCCATTACAACCGTGTTAAGCTGGGGTGGGTGGAATTTCTATAACAGTGAGGCGGCGCCACACTCCCGTGACATAAAACACGTGACCCAAGCAAAACATAACATGGCAGCTGTACAAGGCAACTCCTCGGTCTGTGGCTTTTTTCACCGTAAATGCCAAAAAGGACCACCAGACAAGGGTCCAGGCAGCGAGATGAAACACTCTGGAATAGTTCTGCAGCTTCTGGGAGAGCCAAAGACGTGAGGATACAAACTAGGTTATATATGACGGTAAGCTAATGTTGCTAATGCTAGTTTGCTATAAGTACGTCATACTACACTGTAATTTCTGCAAGTTATCGCTGTTAGGTACTAAAATATGTATGCTGTGTGTGTTTCAGATGGCTCTGTTGTGGGGAAATTACTGCTTCAAACAGTCGGTCTGGGCATTCAGCACAGCCTCTCACTGATGTTATCAGCCTATCACTGATGTCAACACAGCTTCACAAACATCAGTGGTTGTAGAGCTTAAGAATGTCTGTAGAAACGTTTATTTCCTGTGCAACAAATTGCTCTGATCTGCGTGAAAATCATGGAGAGACTGTTGAGACATCATGGACGTACCTGCTTCTGCAGCACTGAGTCTGAGGTGGTGTCATAGAAAAAAATGATCAGCTGACACAACTTGATCGCCAGGTTAATAACTATATTAGCCACAAAATATACTGTATATTCAAAAAGTAAACAGTACTGAGTTAGGTATAATAAGATATATTTGACAGTTACGATGCATTTTAGGCCAAAACAAACTTGATCTAGGATTAAAAGCAATTAAAATAATGCAGTCACAAGGTTACATGGAAAATACTTGATTTACTAGATACATGTACTGTAGAAATATATATTCTCTGCATCAACAATGTACTAGACATGCATTCATGTAGTATTGCACTGGGAATTGCACTGACAATAAACCTCTGAAGTTTTTGCAGATGTCTCTTTTTTTATATGTGAAGGTTACCACCATGTGTCAAAAATTAAATACTGAAAGATTGGAAAAGCTGTCTAAGAATAATCCAGCAGTTTGAGAAATCACTTTTGGTTTGGTGTAAGTCTGTCAACAGAATTATGAACCATAAAGCAGTTTGTGTTAAAATGTTAAATCCCATTAAACCTAATCCGGGGGCTTCCAATCATGTGTCATGGGGGGCCAAGACCCTGCAGGTTCTCTCTTCTACCCAGTCTCTTCAGCAGGTGTTCTCACTGATCAGTCAGTGGAAGAAGTTCAGTGGAATCTGCTGTTGAAGACACTGGTTGGAGGTAAAGCCTGCAGGGTCTTGGCCCTCCATGGACCATGATTGAACACCCCCGCCCAAACCCATTATGATGAAGAGCAGATGCTAATAAGACCCAGAATTTCTCCATATACTGGTACTGTCACTCAAGTATGCAGGGTCTTCTGCGGTGGCACATCCAACAATACAGTCTTCAGTTAATAAAATAATTGTTTTGGTTACTTTTTTCATAAAAATGAGCCATTATTTTCAAGGTCACCGATAAATCCTTAGTACAGTTGACTCTTTTCCCACCGGTGTCTTAACAGACAAAATAGAAAATCATGATGCAAACACATAAGTCACTAAATTGTTTATTACAATCAGCAGCAAATTCCAGATTATTCAGAATGTGCAAAATTCAAACTGTAAAAAAGAAAAAAAAACTGGAATGGGTCACACACGCCAGCCACGCTGCCTCACTGAGAAGCAACTGGATCGGCCCCTCGTACTGGTCCTGGTTCAGCAGATCTTCAGCCTGCATCTCTGTAAATAGTGAGGCAAGGTCCAGTTGGGGTGGACAGTTTCCCTCTTGCCTAGACAAAAGACAAATGGGTGGTGGTTAATTAAAGCAAGTTTAAAACATATTTGGGAAATACACTTGTTGCTAAAAGCCAGGTTCAGGTTCAGGTTCAGGTTACTTTATTTGTACCCGTAGGTAGATTTGTTTTGCAGTTGGTGACATCCATATTTACAAGCCACTAATTACATTCAACATAGACACAAACACAGGCACACATCTTACAAAATAGGTAAATATAAAATATGTACAATATAATTTTTATAGCTTGTTCAACTCTTTGACAGCAGCAGGGACAAAGCTGTTTTTGTAGCGCTGGGTTCTACTTTTTGGGACAGCAAACCTCCGTCTGGAGGGAAGAAGCTGAAAGTTGCAGTGCAAAGGGTGGGAGTCATCATTTAAAATCGAGTCGGCCATCCTCTGTACTTGTCTGGTGTACAGGGATGTCAGGCTCAGCTGTGACTCACCAAGCAAACGACTGGACCATCTGACTACCTGATCCAAGGATTTCCTCTGTTTCAGTTTTATCTGACCAAACCATGACATTAAAGAAAAGGATAAAACAGATTCAATAAAAGCCCAATAGAACATAGTCATTATGGTTCAGTCAATTTGGAAGCGTGCAAGTTTCCTCAAACAATGCAAATTTTGCTGACCCTTTTTGCACACCCTTTCACAGTTCACCTCAAAGTTCAATCCACTATCAATAATTGTCCCAAGATATTTGTACGATTGT
Source organism: Pholidichthys leucotaenia (assembly GCA_020510985.1). Taxonomy (NCBI): domain Eukaryota; kingdom Metazoa; phylum Chordata; class Actinopteri; order Cichliformes; family Pholidichthyidae; genus Pholidichthys; species Pholidichthys leucotaenia. The sequence goes on from CM035843.1 coordinate 99,149,958, forward strand.
ACACATTCGGTGGTCTGGCCTTTTAGTATGGTGACTTTGTGCCTGGGAGTTTTCCTCCTAAAGTCAATAATCATATCTTTCGTTTTTGTTGTATTCAGCTGCAGGTAGGAATCCTCACACCATCCTCACACATTCGTTAATTCATATTCCACCAGTGGTGGAATATGAATTAACGAATGAGTCTTTATTTCGGATTGATTAAAAGTAAAGGTTAAAAGAAAATAGAATAATATAACAAAGGGGAAAAAAATCTAACAAGGTCAAATTAAACAATAACTCCTCTGATTATACAGTTCAACATAGGTTATCTGAAATGGGTGATGGCTGAAGCTGCAGCTTATATTGCCCACCATATTTCATCCAAGAATTCAAAAGAAAAACAGGAGGGATTACAATTTGAATGTGACAATAAAGTACTTCGTTGTTGTATTTAACCACAATTTTCATGTAGCTGTGCTTCAGTAGATTTTACAAGGGCTGGGTTACATTTAAAATCATCTGTTTTTACTGTGGCCTCAGCAATCAGAATGAATTAATACATTCACTTGTGTCATGGCGGCCTCTGGGCCGTCATTAGCATCATTAACTCCAGCTGCGCACAGATCCACAGGGGTTAATCAGCAGCTGTTAAAAGCCAGCGTTGCTGACAGCCCGGCACGGAGTTGTCTGTCCTCCTCGTCTGAGAAAGAACCAGAACTCCGTTCTCTGGCCTCGTCAAGGTATTCTCTTGTCTCGTCAGAGTCTGTCTCGTCAAGAATTGTTTTGTCAAAAACTGCCTCGTCAGAAACTGTCTCATCAGAAGCTGTCTCGTCAGGAATTGTCTTGTCAAGAACTGCCTCGTCAGAGACTGTCTCGTCAGAAGCTGTCTCGTCAGAAGCTGTCTTGTCGGAAGCTGTCTCGTCTGAAGCTGTCTCGTCAGGAACTGCATCGTCAGAATCTTCTCTGGCCTCGTCTAGAACATCTCTCGCCTCGTCAAGGACATCAGTTCAAAGTCAAGCACGTAAGAGAGCTGTTTGCTACTCTACTCCTAACCTCTACCCCTGTGCGCAGGTGGACTCCCTTGGCGGCAGACCTGCGTCCCCAGCTGCCGGGGTTACGCCAACTCGCTCACGTAGCGGCTCGCTACCACCACGACTACCGGTACGTCTGGCTCCACAAATTCCTGAATTATTACTGTATCAGTTACAGGAGTACTGGCCACCGTTACCGGTGGAGTTTGTGTCATCGTCATCTGTTGTGTCCTCGTCACCACGCTCTGTGGAATCACTCAACTCGTCGTCGTCTGTATTGTCATGGTCACCACGCTCTGTGGAATCTCCCGCCTTGTCATCGTCTGGATTATCATCATCACCACGTTCTGTGGAATCACTTGTCTTGTCATCAGCTGGTTTGTCATCGCCCCGGTCTGTGGTGTCACAGCCGGAGTCACTGGAAGACCTGTCCTCGTCTCAGTCACAGGTGGAAGCCCCAGCTTGTTACCGGACGCCTTCACCTCCACGTTGCACGGCCGCTGGTTCTCAGCAGGACGTAACCTGCACTTCTCCCAAGTAAGCCTCACTACTGATAGCTTGTCATTAGCGTGGGACAAAAGTAATGGTTTGTGCTTATATGTTCCAGGGTTGCCGGGTCTCCATCCAGAGTGCTCAGTTCCAGTGACCAGGATACTATCCACACGCTCACGCTTGCACTACACACCCTTTCACTCTAATAAAGATTATTGTTTACTAATTTGCCCGTGTCAGTGTCTGTCTCCTGGGTCCCGAAACATGTCAGTACGACTCCGTCACGTTGACCCAGCGGACAGCTCACTGTCGTGCTTAATTAACACTCTTAGCGCCCGGGTAGATTTGCTTGCCCATCAGCAGACAGTAATCTTGAACCAATTAACTCAAATTAATGGTCGGCTGGATCGTTTGGAGGGACACCAAACGTTTCCCCCGACCGCAAATACTTCAACCCCTGCAGGCTTAGCGTCAGGACTAGCTAACACCTCCTCGTCCTCTCGCCTCACTCCTATTCCAACACCTGCCCGGTTCAGCGGAAAACTTGGTGAAGCTCGAGGATTCATTTTACAGTGTGAATCAGTTTTTCTGCGTGTGCCGGGGGATTTTTCTCTCGACTCTAGCCGGATAGGCTATGTCATAAATTTGCTCGCAGGTAGAGCCTTGGACTGGGCATATTCGATCATGGCTAGACCTAGCTATTCTCAGCTTACCTACCAGGAGTTTGTGTCAGAATTTCTGTCTGTATTTGATCATACGGATAGGGGAGAGGTGTTGACAGAACGTTTTTTAAGCCTACAGCAGGGAAAGAGATCAGCTGCAGATTACGCCATCGACTTCCGGGTTTTGGCCGCAGAGATTGGGTGGGGGGAGCCATCTCTTTGTGGCATTTTTCTACGCAGCCTTAGCGACGAACTAAAGGATGAGTTAGCGGCACGGGATAAACCAGATAACTTGCAAGATTTAATTGCTTTAGCAGTTAGTATCGATAGTAGGTTAAGGGAACGGGCGGCTGGCCGGCGAGTTACTTCCCGTCCAGTTAAACCCCGCCCTCGTGTCCCTGTCTCACTTCTTCTCGCTTTACCCGCGTCAGAGAAGGCCCCGGATCAGGAAGCCATGATTGTTGGTCATTCTAAGGTGTCTGCAGCTGAGAAACAGCGCCGTAGGGATCAAGGCCTTTTTTTCTATTGTGGGAAGGAGTCACATGGGGTTTCTGAATGTCCTAGTAAGTTAAAAGGGAAGGCCCTTGGATCGCAGTAGGGGGATTCACGGGCAAGAACACAGAGGAACCCCTTACTTGTCATTTACCCCTCAGACTCATTCATACTCACACTGAACACTCAACACTAGCGTTAATTGATTCTGGAGCTGAGCAAAATTTCATTTCTAGAGACCTGGCAACCCGGATGGGCCTCAGTTGTCAGTCTTTAGAACCCCCTGTTAGATTGATTACCCTGTCGAAGGCGTCGTTGACTACCATTAACCTTCAGACAGCACCTGTGTCTATAATTGTCTCAGGAAATCACAGGGAGGAGATTCAGTTCCTAGTGCTGCCCGTTTCCTCTTCGCCCGTTATTCTGGGATATCCCTGGCTGCGCCTACATAACCCCACTATTGACTGGCAAGCTGGGAGAATAACGGCATGGAGTACGTTTTGCCTTAGTGCCTGTCTCCAATCAGCAGCGTGCGCCCCATCTGTGAAGATGCCTCTGCCCGATTCATCTCCACCGGATTTATCTAAGGTACCAGAGGTTTATCACGATTTGGAGCAAGTGTTCAGCAAATCTCGGGCGTTGTCCTTACCCCCCATCGTCCGTATGACTGCGCCATTAATCTGAAGGCTGGGGCCCCTCTACCTGCTAGCCGCCTTTACAGCCTATCAGCCCCGGAGCGTGAGGCCATGGACACTTACATTAAGGAATCTTTGGCCTCTGGTATTATTCACCCGTCATCGTCGGCCGTGGGGGCCGGATTTTTTTTTGTTGGAAAGAAGGACGGTTCACTACGCCCCTGTATTGACTTCCGGGGGCTGAATGAAATAACGGTCAAGGATAAATATACACTGCCCTTGATGAACACTGCGTTTGACTCCCTCCAGGGGGCATCATGGTTTACTAAATTGGACCTCAGGAATGCTTATCATCTTGTGCGCATTAGAGAAGGTGATGAGTGGAAAACGGCTTTCCGGACCCCCAGCGGTCATTTTGAGTACCTGGTAATGCCGTTTGGGTTAACTAACGCCCCAGCCGTTTTCCAGCGTTTAATCAACGATGTACTACGGGATTTCTTGAACTCATTTGTTTTCGTTTATCTCGATGATATCCTCATCTTCTCCCGAACACTAGAGGAGCATCGGGTGCATGTCCACAGAGTATTACAGCGCCTCCTGGAGAACCAGCTGTTCGTCAAGGCCGAGAAATGCGAATTTCATACTGATCAGACTTCTTTCCTTGGATTTATTATTGCTCGGAACCAGGTGCTTCCTGACCCTGCCAAAGTCAAGGCAGTGGTGGAATGGCCTGCACCCACCTCCAGAAAGCAGCTTCAAGGGTTCCTGGGGTTTGCAAATTTTTATAGGAGGTTCGTGCCTAACTTTGGTAATATTGCCCGTCCTTTGACTGCTCTCACCTCCCCTAAGATTTCATTTTGCTGGAGTAAGGAAGCAGCCGATGCATTTGAGAAGCTCAAGAGGGAGTTCGCCTCGGCCCGAGTCCTTACCCAGGTGGACCCGAAGCTTCAATGTTTGGTGGAGGTGGATGCGTCTGATGCGGGAGTCGGAGCAGTACTCTCCCAACGATCTCCCATGGATGGTAAGATTCGCCCTTGTGCTTTTTTCTCTCATCGTCTCTCCCCTGCAGAGAGAAACTACAGCATCGGGGACAGGGAGTTACTGGCTGTGAAATTGGCCTTGGAGGAATGGAGACATTGGCTGGAGGGGGCTGCTCAGCCGTTCGTGGTTTGGACTGATCACCGTAACCTGGAGTACCTCAGGACGGCTAAGCGCCTGAATGCACGCCAGGCTCGCTGGTCCCTCTTCTTCGGCCGGTTTAATTTTACTATCACGTACCGGCCGGGAAGCAAGAACGGTAAGCCGGACGCTCTCTCCCGGCAGTTTGACCCCCCATCCTCCGAGGATCAGGAGACCCCTATCCTGCCGCCTTCCTGCGTCGTGAGCGCCCTGTCCTGGGGAATCTGCAAGACGGCTCGCCAGGCCCAGAAGACTGAGCCGGACCCTGGGGGGGGGGGGGGGGGGGGCCCGGGCCGCTTGTTTGTTCCACGCGCTGTCCGAGGCAAGGTGATTGAGTGGGGTCACGCTTCCAAGTTGGCTTGTCATCCTGGAGTGGGTCGGACTGTGGATTTTCTTCAAAGGACCTTCTGGTGGCCAGGGTTGCGGAAGGACGTTGTTGGCTACATCCGGGCCTGCGCTCAGTGCGCCACCGGGAAGACGTCGTCATCTCCCCCAGCAGGCTTACTACATCCGTTACCTGTTCCTTCACGCCCCTGGTCTCATGTAGCAATGGACTTTGTGACTGGGTTACCCACTTCAGATGACTACACCACAGTATTAACCATTGTGGACCGGTTTTCGAAGGCGGCCCATTTTGTGCCACTTCGGGGTCTGCCTTCGGCCCAGGAGACTGCGGACCTCCTGGTGCAACACGTGGTACGTCTTCATGGCATCCCTGCGGATATTGTGTCCGATCGAGCACCCCAGTTTGTATCTCAAGTTTGGAAGGCCTTCTGCACGGCACTAGGAGCCACTGCCAGCCTCTCTTCTGGCTATCACCCCCAAAGTAATGGTCAGTGTGAGAGGGCTAATCAGGAGCTGGAAGCCGCCCTCCGTTGTGTCATCTCCTCCTGCTCATCTTCCTGGAGCAAGTTCCTGCCCTGGATTGAGTACGCTCACAACGCTACGATCTCCTCAGCCACGGGCGTCTCCCCGTTTAAAGCCTCTTGTGGGTTTGATCCTCCGTTGTTTCCTGAGGAGGAGAAGGAGGTAGCGGTTCCTTCTGTCCAGGCACATATTAAACGCTGCCGGCGAGTGTGGCTCCTCGCTCGCAAAGCTTTGTTGAAAACTACTGAACGTAATATCCAGGTGGCCAACCGGCATAGGAGACTCGCCCCGGAGTATAAGGTGGTCAGAAGGTTTGGTTATCTACCCGGAATATTGGTGTGCCGGCTGAAAAGCGTAAGCTGACTAAACGCTTTATTGGTCCCTACACCATTAATCGTATTGTTAACCCTGTGTCTGTGCGCTTGTCTCTCCCCTCTTCGATGCGTATCTGCCCCACCTTTCATGTCTCCCAGGTCAAGCCGTACGTCTCTGACCCCCTGTGCCCTGCTCCCGCGGCACCCCCACCCCTGAGGATGATCGATGGCCATCCGGCCTGGGGGGTGACTGCCATCTTGGATGTTCGTAGGCGGGGTCGTGGCCTTCAGTATCTGGTGGACTGGGAGGGCTTTGGACCGGAGGATCGGTCTTGGATTCGCCCAGCGTTGATCTTGGATAAGCAGCTGATTCGCGACTTTCACCGGGCGAATCCAGGTAGGATTGGGCAGGTGCCTGGAGGCACTGCTAGAGGGGGGAGTACTGTCATGGTGGCCTCTGGGCCGTCATTAGCATCATTAACTCCAGCTGCGCACAGATCCACAGGGGTTAATCAGCAGCTGTTAAAAGCCAGCGTTGCTGACAGCCCGGCACGGAGTCGTCTGTCCTCCTCGTCTGAGAAAGAACCAGAACTCCGTTCTCTGGCCTCGTCAAGGTATTCTCTTGTCTCGTCAGAGTCTGTCTCGTCAAGAATTGTTTTGTCAAAAACTGCCTCGTCAGAAACTGTCTCGTCAGAAGCTGTCTCGTCAGGAATTGTCTTGTCAAGAACTGCCTCGTCAGAGACTGTCTCATCAGAAGCTGTCTCGTCAGAAGCTGTCTCGTCAGAAGCTGTCTTGTCGGAAGCTGTCTCGTCTGAAGCTGTCTCGTCAGGAACTGCATCGTCAGAATCTTCTCTGGCCTCGTCTAGAACGTCTCTCGCCTCGTCAAGGACATCAGTTCAAAGTCAAGCACGTAAGAGAGCTGTTTGCTACTCTACTCCTAACCTCTACCCCTGTGCACAGGTGGACTCCCTTGGCGGCGGACCTGCGTCCCCAGCTGCCGGGGTTACGCCAACTCGCTCACGTAGCGGCTCGCTACCACCACGACTACCGGTACGTCTGGCTCCACAAATTCCTGAATTATTACTGTATCAGTTACAGGAGTACTGGCCACCGTTACCGGTGGAGTTTGTGTCATCGTCATCTGTTGTGTCCTCGTCACCACGCTCTGTGGAATCACTCACCTCGTCGTCGTCTGTATTGTCATGGTCACCACGCTCTGTGGAATCACCCGCCTTGTCATCGTCTGGATTATCATCGTCACCACGTTCTGTGGAATCACTCGTCTTGTCATCAGCTGGTTTGTCATTGCCCCGGTCTGTGGTGTCACAGCCGGAGTCACTGGAAGACCTGTCCTCGTCTCAGTCACAGGTGGAAGCCCCAGCTCGTTACCGGACGCCTTCACCTCCACGTTGCACGGCCGCTGGTTCTCAGCAGGACGTAACCTGCACTTCTCCCAAGTAAGCCTCACTACTGATAGCTTGTCATTAGCGTGGGACAAAAGTAATGGTCTGTGCTTATATGTTCCAGGGTTGCCGGGTCTCCATCCAGAGTGCTCAGTTCCAGTGACCAGGATACTATCCACACGCTCACGCTTGCACTACACACCCTTTCACTCTAATAAAGATTATTGTTTACTAATTTGCCCGTGTCAGTGTCTGTCTCCTGGGTCCCGAAACATGTCAACTTGAAAGGAATATAGTACTTTAACTGAAGGTGTGCATCACCGAGTATGGAGTCGCTCAGTCAAAATATGAAGTTTTTATCAATAAAAGTTTGTCTTGTCTGTAAAAGTGTCTCTTCTTGCCCTGGCTTCATGTGTGGGCGGTGTTTTGTACTAGCATTGCTAAAATATAAAAGGAAGCACTACAATGGGTCTCAAATATTTGTAATGCGTCCTGTTACTGCATGAGTTTATTGATGATAGACTATAAACTACACATATAAAGTAAATTATATTGACGACTGAACATCTCACATTCGCCAAAACATACAGTTATGAACATAACTCACAAAGGATCACACAAGTGATCTGACAAAAAAAATAAATACATTAACAAGCGGTTTATTTTACAGTTGATGTGTCATATTCACACAATCAAATAAATCTCAGTTCAGTCCCTTTTATATTAAGTGGAAATTGTGCTACTTTGGTTTTGACACTTTACCTATAAAAGCAAAGGATTTCAGTACGTTCCACAGTGGCGAGGTCCGTTGTGGGCGGCTGCTTTCCTCTTGCCTAGATGAACGACAGAAATGGATGGTGGTTAGTTTCAAGCAAGTTCAACACATATACAGGCACATCTCAAAAATTAGAATACCATGAAAAAATTCAACATTTTTGTCACTCATTTCAGAAAGTGAAACCTGTAGAAGATGTGCTCAAATGACGAGGCTGAGTTTAGTCATAAACCAGCTTTATTTGACAGAACACAGCTTCTAGCATTCTCAAAGCAGGAAAGAGAAAGAATCATATCTCAACACCCTTTTATACGTTTCCAGCATCAGGATTCAAGTCACATGGTGTCTTCAGTAAACATACGGTTACAAAGCATCCCTTTGAAGCTTCACCTATTGTCTCTCATTTCCTGATGAACCGGAATTCTCTCCGGGGCATCTTCTGTGGGACAAAGAGACAAATCTCACACTTCCTTGTTATCTTCTGCAGATTCGAGTTCTCTGTCCTTGCAGACGTGACACCCCACAATACACATGCAGTCCTGTCTCTGTGGCAACGTGAGCCCACAATGTGTGTCGGCCACACTACCCCCCCCAAACATCTAGTAAGGCAAAACCTGCATGGCATAACAAAAAAAAAAAAAGAAAGAAAAACACAAAACACTCTATACATCGCTAATCAATCCACCAACTGCCTAGGTTTTAACCTTCTGCCGAATCTGCTGCAACCTGGCTTGGCTGCACCTGCAACATCTCTCTGCACCTGTGGATTAAAGCTGTTAGCACCTTTCTGTGAAGACTTTGGAGAATGTCCTCTCGGCGGCCTGCCACGGCGGGGGGGCCTCGCGAGCTGCACCTCCTCGTCAGCCAGAACAAAAGCGGGTTTGAGCCTGTTTATGCAAATCAGCTCCCTTCTGCCCCCTAAATCTAGCAGAAAATGCTTCTGCCCGGTCTCCAGCACTCGAAACGGTCCGTCGTAAAACGGCCGCAAACTTGGACGCTGAGCATCATGTTTAACAAAAACAAACTCTGCATTTTTTAAAGCCTTTGGCACAAAAACGTGTGGGAAACTGTGATGGACCGGGCCAGGGAGCGTGTTTGCTCCTGAGCCGCTCTGCCACGGCTGAGCAGGGGGGCCATTAGGTGCGGGATTATCGGGAAGAAATTCCCCCGGCAAACGGAGCGGTTGTGCAAAAACTAATTCAGCCGGGGAAGCATGCAAATCTTCCTTAGGTGCAGAACGCAACCCCAATAAAACCCATGGAAGTTTGTCTACCCAATTTGTATCCGTTAGCGACGCTCTGAGGGCTGCTTTCAATGACCTGTGAAAGCGTTCGCATAAACCATTAGCCTGGGGGTTATACGCGGTGGTGCGATGAATCTTCACCCCCAAGCTGCGGGCCATCGATGACCATAGCTCGGAAATAAATTGGGGACCCCTGTCGGACGTTATGTCCGACGGTACACCAAAACGTGCAACCCACACTGCTAAAAATGCTCGCGCAACTTCTTCCGCTGTGGTTGATGTCAGAGGAATCGCCTCTGGCCAGCGCGTGGTGCGATCTACCATCGTCAAAAGATGTGTGTGCCCGTGTGATAACGGAAGCGGACCGACCAAGTCAACATGCACATGATCAAAACACTTAGCGGGGATGTGAAAAGGTTCTAACGGGGCCTTAGTGTGTCTGTGTATTTTGGCTCGCTGACACGCTACGCAGGCTGCCGCCCACTCCTTGACCTGTTTGCGCAACCCGGGCCAAACAAATTTCTCCCCCACCAATTTGATCGATGCGCGCACCCCCGGGTGTGCGAGAGAATGGACCAAGTCAAAAACGCGGCGACGCCATGCGGCTGGCACCACGGGGCGGGGCCGTCCCGTGGAGACATCGCAGATTAGTGGGGGCATACCGTTTTGTTGCACCCTGTGCTCCAGCCTTAACCCTGTTGGTCGAGACTGGAGCGCGCGCACGTCCGCGTCGTTAACCTGCTCCGCAGCCATGGCTGCATAATCTAACCCAACACAGACCGGGGCTGCGCGCGCTCCCGCGTCGCTGCCCGGGCCCGCGGCCATGGCTACAGAGTCTGCCCCTATGGGGCTTGGCGGTGCTACTGCACGCGAGAGGCAGTCTGCCACAACATTGTGTTTACCCGCGACATGTTGAATATCAGTAGTGAACTCCGATATTGCGGCTAGTTGCCTTTGTTGCCGGCCTGACCAGGGTTCTGAAATTTTGGCCATCGCAAACGTTAGCGGTTTATGATCCACAAAAGCCGTGAAACATCGGGGTCACCAGTGTAGAAGATGTGCTCAAATGACGAGGCTGAGTTTAGTCATAAACCAGCTTTATTTGACAGAACACAGCTTCTAGCATTCTCAAAGCAGGAAAGAGAAAGAATCATATCTCAACACCCTTTTGTACGTTTCCAGCATCAGGATTCAAGTCACATGGTGTCTTCAGTAAACATACGGTTACAAAGCATCCCTTTGAAGCTTCACCTATTGTCTCTCATTTCCTGATGAACCGGAATTCTCTCCGGGGCATCTTCTGTGGGACAAAGAGACAAATCTCACACTTCCTTGTTATCTTCTGCAGATTCGAGTTCTCTGTCCTTGCAGACGTGACACCCCACAATACACATGCAGTCCTGTCTCTGTGGCAATGTGAGCCCACAATGTGTGTCGGCCACAAACCCATATTAAAAAAAATAAAAAATAAAAAAAAAATAGATTCATTACAGGGACAGTGATATATTGAAAGTGTTTATTTTAATATTGATGATTACGGCTACAGCCCATATTAACCAACACCTCAGCGGCCAACATTTATATTTAAAAACTATTTTTTAAAGTTAATTTTATGTAATATTCTAATTTTTTGCCAAATTGAATTTGGGGTTTTCAGGGGCTGTAAGCCGTAATCATCAAAATTAAAATAAATAAACGCTTGAAATATATCACTGTCTGTGTAATGAATCTATATAATATACGGATTTCTCTTTCTGAAATGAGTGACAAAAAAATATTGAATTTTTTCATGACATTCTAATTTTTGAAGATGTACCTGTATTAGGGAAATACACCTGTGAAAGTCAGTGGTGGGATGTGACAAAAATGCTTCGTTTCCCTGACAAGCACTGCAGGATCCACAGAATAGGTGTGTGGGTCTATTCTGACGCTTTAGAAAATTATATGAATGACTTTATAAATCACTGGTTTGAAAAAGCACTTTTAATATGACGAGATTTCGGCTCCTGTGGTCCATTTCACCAGTATCCACAATATAAACACTGAGGGAAGCTAACCCCTGGCATGTGGAAACACATTCTAGCATTAAATTGCACACAATTTAATGTGCAGCACCAAAGTGCAGCACGTACACAAACCAGGACTTTAACTAGGATTAACATATATTTCATCGTTTTGCTCTCACAAGCGAATACTTAGGAGAAAACAAGCGCGAATCAGCAGAGTTGGCTACTAACTAGCTAGCTAGCTACTAGCTAAAACTCGTTAGCCAGCACAAAATGGCGCTGTATGGCTCAAAAAAAGTGAGCTTACCACCAACAAGATAAATAAGCGAATAGATGCACATTATTACAAATCACTCACCATCAATGGTTCTCTCACGTTCGTCTTCAGCTTGTCCGTAGTCCGGTTCTATGCTGGGCTGCCATCTGTATCGGTGCGGGTCGCTCCTCTCACTGTGGATCTGCCACCAAGCAGAGAAAACTCTGCACCTCTTCATTGGACCACGGTGTAGAGTTCCGCAAAACCTACAACGCTGTCTGTATTAATATCGTATTTACTCCGTGACCGAGTTAGTCCGTGAAATATTGCAAATGGCGGTCGTGTACATTCATCAGAAGACGGTCGCTTATGTGACGTTACGACCTGACCAATCAGCGGCGAACAGGCTGTTGACGTCACATCACAGCACAACTCAGCACGGTTGTACCCTGCCCTCAAGCAGGCACGAAAATAAACCGTGTTAAACCGTGTTGGGGCTAGTGGAAAGAGTTACAAAGCGTGCTGAGCTGTCCCGTGTTGGGCTAAGCGGGGCTAGTGGAAAAGGCCCTCAAGTCAGCAACAAGCAAGTGAGAGAGCTCTAGTGAGGCATATACAGTCAGTGTATATACTCAGCCACAGACAATGCATGCATGGCATATTAGTATCACAGTACAGCAGGAATGCATGGGACATTTACATGAGAGTCACACATATCAATAGCAGGATTACTGGCGCCGGAATTCCTCTCTGCTCTGGAGACGTAGGACAAAAGAGGTTGCAAGGCACATCTACATATTGATATCAGTCCATACATCTCATTGTTCTGTTAATTGCTCAAGCTGAGCGCTCTGGCTGTCCCGTAGGTTGTGGTGGGTCACCACACTGCTCCCCCCCAGAGGGCTCAGCAGGGGGCCGAGGCGTCGATCTGCCGGCTTTGGAAACGAGCTGCGGGAAAAACTCTGTGCAGGAGAAGGTGGGGGGGGGGTGGAAAGAAGGTGCGGGGGGGGGGGCGTAGCAAGTGCCGGCCCAAGACGGCGACGTTGTCTGGGCCGTGCAAAAATTGCATGTGGATCCGCGATGTTGAGGGGCTTTCCCGTTAAACGTGGCGGAGATCCACAGTGGCTGTGAGAAGTAAAAAAATGTCTCTGACTCCTCTCGCGGCTCAGTCCTGCGAGGATGCGTAGCAGCTGTGAGAAAAAACAAAAGCTGGAGCTGTGTGAGGGACTTGGCATGTTGGCCTTAGGTGCGGGCGCAGCCCTAAAGCCCTCGGGGACAGCAGACGGCTGAATTCCCATGTGCGCCATGGCTGAGACCCATACAAAGTCCTGTGTGTGGGCTGCGTGTCTGCTTCAGGTGCGTGAGCAGTCCTGAAGGTTCCGTGGATGGCGGTCGACCGTGTTTCTCACGCATGTGCAGCGGCGGAGGACGATGGCAGTCTGTGGAGCTGGCTGATCCGTGGTGTGTGGCGCGCTGTCCTCGTAACCCCCCGGTGTGCGTGCGGGGTTCGGTGTGTGGGTGGTCCGCTGTCGAGAGGTGAGTCAGGGTCAGGGAGCTTGCTGGAAATCAGCGTCGTCGGCGCCGATGGTCTTCCCTGTTCGGGCTGTTGCTGTCGTTCGCTCATGCCGGGTCATGGTGCGTTCTGGTCCACGCGCTGCATTCTCCGTCCGGCCCTGGAGGTCGCCGTCGTGGAGAGAGGACGAGGTGCGTGCGCGCTCGTGTGGATGTGGAGGATGTGAGCGATCCTCTGTCTCTGTAATCCACAGTGCGGTGAGAGGGAGCAGACGTTTTTTGTCCCTCGGCAGGTCCCAGCGTGGAGGTCCCAGATCTCAGGCGAGGGTCGCACCATGACGCTTTCTGCAGCTTTCCCGGTTGTGGATGATCTCCGGGGAGTTCGCCTGGTGTTGGTTCTGCGTCGAGGTCTCCCGTGTGGCAGAAGGGAGGGCAGTCCATTCGTGTCAGGCAGCTGCATTCGTTCATCGTCGGAGTCACTGTTGGGGGCTGCGTTCATTTGTCGTTAGGGTGTTCATTTCTTCAGAGTCACCCTGGTGTTCTTTTCTTCGGGGTCAACTCTCCGGGGTGTTCTTTTCTTCGGGGTCACCAGTGTGGAGGATACGAATAAGGGTCACCAGTGTGGAGGCAAGGATCAAATAAGTGCAGGTGGACACGGCGAACTGAAGGTTAAAAGGGTGCTTTATTCATCCTCCATCGCGAGGCTCACTCAGCGCTGTGGCAGCGCGCCGGAGTGAGCCCTGCGTCTCTAAGTCAGCAATAAGCAAGTGAGAGAGCTCTAGTGAGGCATATACAGTCAGCTTATATACTCAGCCACAGACAATGCATGCATGGCATATTAGTATCACAGTACAGCAGGAATGCATGGGACATTTACATGAGAGTCACACATATCAATAGCAGGATTACTGGCGCCAGAATTCCTCTCTGCTCTGGAGCTGGAGGACAAAAGAGGTTGCAAGGCACATCTACATATTGATATCAGTCCATACATCTCATTGTTCTGTTAATTGCTCAAGCTGAGCACTCTGCCTGTCCCGTAGGTTGTGGTGGGTCACCACACCTGGGATTATTCTTGTTCTCTTCTATTAATGCAGAATAATAACTTGTTTTAACTTTTCTAAGAGATTTTTTTATAAATTAAAAGATGTTTTCTCCAAGCTAAATAGATTTCATCTAAACTAGTGAAGCACCATTTTCTTTCTAATTGACGAGTCTTCTGTTTTAAGCTACCAGTTTCTGTGTTGAACCAAGGAGTTAGAAATCTCTGATTAGACTTTTTCTTTTTTAAAGGGGCCATCAAGTCTAGAGTCTGATGCAGAGAATGTAGATTACATGTAGATGTATATTAAAGTCCCCTACTGTGGCCTATATTAACCATATATTCCATACCTACATATGTATAGACATATTAGAATGTTTAGTGATTACATATGTGGAACGACCTCACACCTCAGAACAGGACAAGAGGTCTCAACCGCCGGCGAGGATCAAAGAGCAGATGGAGTCACAGTGATGGAGACCGGATCGAACTTCCTGACCACCCAGGGTCAGGTGGAGGAGACGGAGGACAATGGGGGGGGGATTATGTTAATGCAGGATGTCGGCTTTGATATGCAATGTCTTTTGTTGAGTGTGGGTATAAGTATGAAGGTCTGACTGCGCTCGACCTCTTATTCTGCTTCTGCACCGAGATGAGACATGTTAGGGAGGTGAAGCTGATATTAAACTTTGATTTATAAAATCACATCGCTTCTTCATTTCAAACTCCCTACACTGGTGACCAGACGTGAGGATGGAACAGAGACGTTCTCCCGCGACGAACTCATCGGAGGCGACCCAGGCAAGCGCCGGTGCCCATGCAGACAGGGGAACGGATGGAAGATGTTCCCCCACGGCAGAATCCACAGAGAGGGCTCAACCGAGCACCATCCCCAGCTCCGCCGTGAGGACGGAAGAAAGGCGTTCTCACCCGGTGGACACATCAGGGACGGCCCACACAAGCGCCATCACCGTCAAGCTGCCAGAGTTCTGGCAAAACGACCCGAGCTCGTGGTTCCAGCAAGCTGAGGCTCAGTTTGCACTGGCGGGCATAACGGCGGACGAGACGAAGTTTTATCACATCGTCGCCAAACTCGACGCTGCCACGTCAAGATGCGCGCAGAGCATTATCCAACAACCGCCCGCCCACCACAAATACAGAGAACTAAAGGTGACCATCATTGAGAACTTCGTCCCCTCAGCCGAGGAGAGAGCAGAGAAGATCCTGGCGATCTACGGCCACAGAGGATGCAGACCCAAGGCCCTCATGGAGGACATGCTGCAGCTTAAGGAAGAGGACAACGACAACTTCTTCTTCCAACACATCTTCCTCAGCACTCTGCCGCCACACATGAGAGGGACACTGGTCAACATGCGGTGCAGCACCCAGCAAGACTTCCGCGCGCTGGCCCGAGAAGCGCAGCGGCTCATCAACGCCTGCGGTGAACAGATGGCCACAGCAGCATCTGCAGATCTCAGCGCGGAAGTCCAGAGCAGCGGAAAACCACAGACAACGGAGCAGAGCCCACCCACCATGGCAGCGACACGACCAAGGTGCAGCAGGCGGAACGACCTCTGCTATTACCACCACCATTTCGCCGAGAGGGCATACAAATGCGTGCCCCCCTGCAAATTCAAAAATTCGGGAAACGCCAAAGCCGAGAAACCGTTAACAGCTGCGGCTCTCGGCGAGACGAATAAGCTGCTTTATGTGACTGACGGACACACCGGGAGACAGTTCCTCATCGACACCGGAGCTCAGCTGAGTTTCATCACCCCTTCCCACGCAGACCGGGCCATGGGTCCCCGGGGAAATGGAGCGATGGCAGCCAACGGCTCGATCATTGACACCTTCGGTGAAAGGAACCTGCCTCTTTGCATCCACAGCCGCAACTATAGATGGACATTTATTGTAGCGGCGGTGAGTTTTAACTTGTTGGGCGCTGATTTTTTGTGTGCACATGGGTTGTTAGTCGATCTAGCAAATAGACGCTTGGTTAATGCACTATGCCATTTTCTTCTATCCCCTGCTCAGCTCGAGTTTCTCCACCACCCATGCAAGCCAGCGTCACAGCAGCAGGAGGTAAGTTTGACCAACTCCTCACCCAATTTCCAGCACTCACAGTTCCAACATTTTCAGCAACAGTAGCGAAACACGGGGTTGAACACTTCATCCTCACAGCAGGCCCTCCCGTGTTTGCCAAAGCTCGGCGCTTAGACGCGACCAAGCTCGCCATAGCACGTGACGAGTTTACCACCCTGGAAAAATTAGGCATTATTAGGCGCTCGAAAAGCCCTTGGGCATCGCCACTACACATGGTCCCAAAAACCGACGGTTCTTGGAGACCTTGCGGCGATTACCGCAGATTAAACAATGCGACAGCGCATGACCGCTACCCAATTCCTCACATCCAAGATTTTTCACTACATCTGGCGGGTGCGCACATTTTTTCTAAAATAGACCTGGTCCGCAGCTATCACCAAGTCCCCGTTCAAGCGGAAGACATTCCTAAAACGGCTGTAATAACCCCTTTCGGTCTTTTTGAATTTTTGCGAATGCCGTTCGGCCTCAAAGGCGCTGCTCAAACCTTTCAGCGCATGATGGACGCGGTATTATGCGACCTCCCCTTCGTGTTCGTCTACCTCGACGATATGCTGGTAGCCAGCCCGTCAGAGGAAGAACACGAACAACACCTCACTACAGTTTTTCAGAGACTAGAGGAGCACGGGTTAATAATCAACCCAGCCAAATGCCAATTCGGTGTGTCACAAATTGATTTTTTGGGACACAGAGTTTCACCAAAGGGGGCAGTCCCATTGCCAGACAAAGTCCGCGCGGTAAAAAATTTTCCACGACCACAAACGGTCAGATCGCTGCAAGAATTTTTGGGAATGGTGAATTTTTACAACCGTTTCCTCCCCCGCGCAGCTCAACTCATGCAGCCACTGTATGCCGCGTTCAGAAAACAAAAGCCTTCCAACGTGGTCGAATGGACCCCGGAGCGCGAAAGCGCCTTCGCGGAAGTAAAGAGTGCTCTAGCGAATGCCACATTGTTGGTCCACCCCGATCCCTCGGCCCGCATAGCGCTAACCACAGACGCTTCAGACGTGGCCATAGGAGCAGTCGTGGAACAACACGTTGGCGGAACCTGGCAACCGTTAGCATTCTTTAGCAAATCCTTAAACCAAACCGAGCGCAAATACAGCACTTTTGACAGAGAGCTGCTAGCGCTTCATTTATCCATCCGCCACTTCCAGTTCTGGCTGGAAGGGTGGCGTTTCACAGCTTTTGTAGACCATAAACCACTCACTTTTGCGATGGCTAAAATTTCAGAACAATGGTCAGGCAGGCAACAAAGACAGCTAGCTGCAATTTCAGAGTTCACCACAGACATTCGACATGTGGCAGGCAAACTTAACGTGGTAGCAGACTGCCTCTCTCGCGCTGTGACATCGCCAGAGCACGAGGAGGCAGATTATACTACCTCAGCCGCAGAACTCTTTGCCAATGCGGACGCGTACGCGGCCCCAATTCACGTAGGGATAGATTATGCAGCCATGGCAGAGGAACAAAGCAGTGACGCTTTACCATTCCAAAAATTATTTGGAATGGTAAATTGTTGCTACTCCTCCTCCACGACCAGAACTTCTGGGATTTTGACAGTTTAGATAACCAGAGGGAGTTGATTCATTTACACCAACATAATCCTCTTGCCCTAACCAAGTCTCTGTAAGGGATATTAAATCAATCGGATGATCAATTAACAGATCATGGACTAGCAGAGACTTGGGCGTTAGAGACCTAATATTTAACAAACCGCATTTAATTTTTAAATTATGAGGAGGAACAGAGGCCAAATCATTCAATTTAGAGGTTTCATGTTTAATTTGAATTTTACCAACTTTTTGTTTAATCACTTTGAGATGCTTATACATTATATTTTTATTAACTTTGGAGGGAGCAGACAATGATTCTCTGATGGGGAAGACAGGGGCTAAGTTGAGAGGTGGCGGATGAAGAGGAGCTGCAGAGAGGCGTGTAAGACTGCGACTCTGCTTCCTGGTCCCAACTCTGAGTTGTCAAGGTTTTGGAAATTTGGATAAAAATGATGCCAGATTGTTAGATAAATGAGACGCACCATCCAAAGTGGGATGGACGCCGTCTCGTCTAATAAGACCAAGTTTTCCTCAAAATGAGCCCACGTCATTTGCAGGACACCACACAGACAGACAGCGGTTGAAGGATGACAAGCAGCTAAACGTCATCACTGGTCAGATTGGGGAGGGGCCCAGAGAATACTTCAGAGGCAGACATTGTTTTGGCAAAGTCACACACCGATTCCACATTAAGTTTTGTGACTTCCGACTGCCGGAGTCGGACGTCATTAATGCCGGTACGGTTGCCGATACTAAATACTAAAACTAATGAGTACTAGTAATGCACACTAGGCAATTTGGACAGTTAAAGCAGTTAAAGCAGTCAGACAAGAGGAATGAAATTGAAAATTCACTGGATGGCTAAAGTGATAGTGGTATATTGATATCAGAGATGATGTGAACCTGAGATGGCATAAACCTATGCACAGTGTGCAAATGAGCATTGTGCAACCTGATGTGAACCTGAGATGGCATAAACCTATGCACAGTGTGCAAATGCGCATTGTGCAATGAGCAGTGTATGATTATAAATTACAAATTAGCATTGGGTGCTAATTTCTCTGTAACGGTATTACCAGTAGACTGTACAAGTTTGTAGACACCTGTGATGTTAATTAGAGGACACATCTTGGGTGAACATGTCCCGATGGTCACATTATTTTCAGTCTTTTCTAGGGGTACCATCATTTTTGTCCAGGCCTGTTTCATGAGTTTGTTCTTTAAAATAATTCTGTTGAACCACAATTCAAAAGCATTGTCTGATTTTCATTGGTTAATTTTCATAGAATTTTTATTTATCACCACTTTTGTCAGATTCAAGTTATTTCTGTGACTATTGTGGGTTTTTCTTTCATTAACAGAGGGGTACCAACAATTGTTGTCCACGTCTGTATATCAGTCAACCAAAAATTTCTAGTCAAGGATGCAAAAAGCACCCACTTAAAAACTTGAGTAATGACTTAAGTCTTGAAGGTTTGAGGTTTTTCTCCAAGATTTATAACAATTTTCTTATAGTTTTCTACTCTTCTCTGTACATTTATCTAAATTTGAAACCATTTTCCTCAAATTTATAATTTCCTCTTGTAAAATTGACTTTTCTTGTTCTTTTGCGACTTTATTATAAATTTGTGGATTATTTTATGGCTATTTTTTGTCTATTTTTTAAAAATAAAATTATTTTTTATAAATTTGAAACAGATTGTGGTAAAAGTTTGACGTTTATTTCCTTAAACAATTTACACTGTTGACCATAATTTTGCAGAGCCAGAACAGAATAATTTAACTCTGATTTAACTCTGATTTCCAAGAAAAAAAATTAATAAAATTATCTTTAATGAAATAAATTAACTTAAATTACCAAAGATACAGTTATTTCTGTTATAATGTTTCTATATATTTATAGGTTTAGTTTGTCTGAAGGCTGCTGACGGATTAAAGTCATTGACTTACTGAATTTCGGTTATGTTAACTTGTCAGGTACATAATAATGAGCATAAATTAGTTAATATTGTTGTGGCTGGTGAAGTCAGTCCTCAGCGATTCAGTCACTTTTGCCTTTCCCTGTGTATGAAGACTAGCCACACCTGTTTGCTAAGAGATTCTTCATTATTGTTCCTGTTGCCAGTGGGTTTAAATCACCATAAATGACTCTTCCATTATTGCTCCCATTTCCAGCGAGTTAAAACCATGATAAATGCCTCCACTGCTTACATACCTCTTCTGATTTTTTCCCCCGCATTTAAAGTACTTTAATAAGCTCATGCTTCTCTCAGACAGTGACACTAGCAAGACACTCTGCCTGCTGACTGGAATGGTCACGTGGGTGGGGTACTTCTGAACTCCGCACGGATGATGGTCACACACGTTGTTCGTGTGTGCACTTGCGGACTGTCATTACGTCATATTTTTTTTCTTAAATTTATATTTCCTTGGAGTGACCTGGGCCCATGGGCCACTCGAGGATTGCTTTTGGGCTGCATGTAGCCCACGGGCTGCTAATTGACTGGGCCTGCTGTATGGTTTGGAGAGGGTGGCACTGACAAAAAGACAGGAAGAGGAGTTGGAGGTGGTAAAGTTGAAGATGCTAAGATTCTCATTGGAAGTGACTAGGAGGGACAGCATTAGAAATAAGTATCTCAGAGGGACAGCTCAGGTTGAGTGGTTTGGAGACAAAGTAAGAGAGGCAAGGCTGAGATGGTTTGGACATGTGCAGATGAGGGATAGTGGATATATTGGACAAAGGATGTTGAAGCTGGAGCTGCCAGGCAGGAGGAAAAGGGGAAGACCACAGAGAAGATACATGGGTGTAGTGAAGGAAGACATGGAGAGGGTTGGTGTTACAGAGATAGATGCAAGGGATAGGGTGAGGTGGAGGCAGATGATCTGCTGTGGTGACTGCTAAAGGGAGCAGCCAAAAGAAGAGGAAGAAGTATATGATACTTATAATAATAACATGTTAATCATGTCATTTTAAAAAGCTTTGTTATTATAGCATTAAAATTCCTCTAATGCAACTTTTGAATGTTCTTCAGCAGAGCTTTCAGTATTCATTATTTACAGTTTTCATTTAATTATGCAGGAACAATATGATTTTGCATTGTTCCAATACAAAAAATTAAACTATATGATGGAGCCTGTATTATGGCTCTTTAGGATTACATTTACAGCATAATACAAAGATACAGTTTTTAGGGCTTTTAGGGAGTTCTGCGAAGGCCTGCCACAGTCATTGCAAACTCTCCACATTGTCACTGCTGTAGTGATTCAAAGTTGGTCAGCCCTCAAAGGTCCCCTTCTGCCCTGGGGCCCCAAGCATTTGCCTGCCTTGCCTGGCCACACAGAGCACCTCTGCCCCCATGTCCATCCATCCATCCATCTTCTACCGCTTTTCCGGAGGTCCGGGTCGCGGAGGCAGCAGTTCAAGCAGAGAAGCCCAGACTTCCCTCTCCCCAGCCACCTGCTCCAGCTCCTCAGAGAGGACACCAAGGCGTTCCCAGACCAGCTGGGAGACATAGTCTCTCCACCGAGTCCTGGGTCTGCCCCGGGGTCTCCTCCCAGTGGGACGCGCCCGAAACACCTCAAGTGGGAGGGGTCCAGGAGGCATCCTAATCAGATGCCCATACCACCTCAACTGACTCCTTTCAATGTGGAGGAGCAGCGGTTCTACTCTGAGCCTCTCCCGGATGACTGAGCTCCTCACCCTATCTCTGAGGGTGAGTCCAGCAATCCTACGGAGAAAGCTCATTTCAGCCGCTTGTATCCGCGATCTCGTTCTTTCGGTCATTACCCAAAGCTCGTGACCATAGGTGAGAGTAGGAACGTAGATTGACTGATAAATCGACAGCTTTGCCTTAGAACTAAGCTCCCTCTTCACCACAACAGACCGGTACAATGTCCGCATCACTGCAGATGCTGCTCCAATCCGTCTGTCGATCTCTCGCTCCATTCTCCCCTCACTCGTGAACAAGACCCCAAGATACTTAAACTCCTCCACTTGGGGCAGGAGCCTGTCCCCAACCCGGAGAGGACAATCCACCTTTTTCCGGCTGAGGACCATGGACTCGGACTTGGAGGTGCTGATTCTCATCCCAGCCGCTTCACACTCAGCGGCAAACCGTCCCAGCAAGAGCTGTAGGTCATTGCTGGATGAAGCCAACAGGACAACATCATCTGCAAACAACAGAGATGAGATCCTGTGGTCACCAAGCATGACACCCTCCATTCCCTGGCTGCGCCTAGAAATCCTGTCCATAAAAATTATGAACAGGATCGGTGACAAAGGGCAGCCCTGGCGGAGTCCAACTCTCACTGGGAATGGCTCTGACCGAGTGTTGGCAATACGAACCAAACTCTCACAACGGTCGTATAGAGACCGAATGGATCATCACCCCTCATGGATCATCACCTTATCGTGGTGGGGGGGTTTGCGTGCCCCAGTGATCCCAGGAGCTATGTTGTCCGGGGCAATTTGCCTCTGATAGGGTCTCCCAAGACAAACTGGTCCTGGGTGAAGGGCCAGACTAAGAACGATCCAACAGACTCTCATGAATTGTATATCAAGGATTCAGTGTACCCCGCCCGGTATGGGGTTACCGGGGCCCCACCCTGGAGCCAGGCCTGGGGGAGGGGCTCGAAGGCTAGCGTCTGGTGGCCGGGTTTCCACCCATGGGACCCGGCCGGGCTCAGCCCGAAGGAGTTACATGGGTCCGCCCTCCAGTGGGCTCACCACCTGCAGGAGGGATCATGGGGGTCCGGTGCTATGTGGATCAGGTGGCGGTCAAAGGCGGAGACCTTGGCGGACTGATCCCAAGCTTTCTCTGCCCCCATGTAATATGTTTTATTCGTTTTTGTATAATCCTGCTCACAAATAAATAGACAAACCAATTAACCTCTTTAATAAAGTTAACCTGAGCTGAGCTGATTATCTAAGAGTCAAAGAATTTGTTCAATAAAGTAATGAGTGCACAGATATGATTACAAGTTAATTTTAGCTGTTACGTATATGTTTTAGCTGTTACTTTTACTGTTATAATACTGATAGTACTAGTTAAAGTTTCCCTTTTATTCCCCATTAAATTGCAAAATATTTTAATATGATGTATTATTTTGATTATATGAATACAGTAAATGTTTGTTTTGTTGTACAATTACATATTGATAAACAGAAATGGGAAATCCTGGCTTCAGAAACTAAAAGTCCAATCCCATATTGGAACCATCCACTAATCCAGATGATTCTGACAAACACAGGTCTCAGAGGTGGAAGTAATGAACTCATCTACCTGGCTATAAAGTTAGGTGCAAGTTTTCACATAATGGATACATGCATTGTGGTCAGATGAATCAATATTCCACTATTATTTACAGTATTGTGGAGAGCGTGAAAAGATGAGGCTGAGTTTATTTCTCAAATCAGATTTATTCACTTGTCTCCAACATCCTCCAAACAGAAAAAGAGACCCATCCTCCCACATCTGTCCTTTTTATACCCAGGACATCAAAGTACAGAGTCACATTGTCTTTAAATCCCAAGACACAATACATCATCCTCCAGGTCTTCTCCCCTCCACCTAAAACCACTGGTGGTCAGGAAATCCCTCAAGGCCATCTCTAAAGATCACATTTCGCATTCTCCTGTTACCCCCAGGAGACCCAGACCTATTGTTCATTCTGAGACGTGAAGCAAGAGTAATATACATATGCAGCCTATGCAACTCACATACTATGTGTCCCACATGACACCCCCCCCAAACGTCTAAGATGAAACAATACAACACAGTCTGCATATCATGATAAAATCACAAACATCAGTCCACGTGCTGTTTGGGCTTCAATCTTCTTCCGAACTTGCTGTAAGCGGGCTTTACCACTCCCGCGGCGCCATCCCGCTGTGGAGCTGCTATCTGAGGATGAGAACTGTTAGTCAATCCCTGTGGGAGCTCTGGGGAACGCTCCCTAGGAGGTCTGCCGCGTCGAGGAGCCCTCGCCAACTGCACAGCTTCGTCAGCCATCACAAAAGCGGGTTTGAGCCTGTTTATGCCAATCATTTCCTTTCTGCCCCCCAAATCTAGCAAAAAGTGCTTATTACCTGTTTCCAGCACTCTAAATGGGCCATCATAAGGCGGTCGCAAGGTTGGGCGATGGGCATCGTGTCTGACAAAAACAAACTCCGCATTTTTTTAAAGCCTTAGGCACAAAAACGCGCGGAAAACTGTGTTGAACGGGGCCAGGAACCGTGCTCGCTCCCATGTCGCTCTGCAACCGCTGAGCAGGGGAGCACTCAGGCGCAGGGTTATCTGGGAGAAACTCCCCGGACAGCCGGAGTGGCTGCGCAAAAACTAATTCCGCTGGGGAGGCTTTTAAATCCTCTTTAGGTGCAGAACGCAACCCCAATAAAACCCATGGTAGCCTGTCCACCCAATTTGCATCCATAAGCGACGCTCTGAGGGCTGCTTTCAGTGACCTATGGAAACGTTTGCATAAACCATTAGCCTGCGGGTTGTACTCGGTAGTGCGGTGGATCGTTACCCCCAGGCTGCGGGCCATCGCTGACCAAAGCTCGGAAACAAATTGAGGACCTCTGTCGGACGTAATATCCGACGGAACTCCAAAACGAGCTACCCAAGCCGTTAAAAATGCGCGCACCACTTCTTCGGCTGTGGTTGATGCCAGTGGGACCACTTCGGGCCAACGCGTGGTGCGGTCCACCATTGTCAAAAGGTGTGTGCACCCTTGCAACGGCGGGAGGGGGCCTACGAGGTTGACATGCACATGATCGAACCTCTTAGCCGGGATGTGAAACGGTTCCAGGGGGGCTTTAGTGTGTTTGTGTATTTTGGCTCGCTGGCAAGCCATGCAGGCTGCTGCCCACTCCTTAATGTGCTTGCGCAGGCTCGGCCATACAAATTTCTCTCCTACCATTTTGACCGATGCGCGCACCCCCGGGTGCGCCAGAGAATGAATCGAGTCAAAAACGCGGCGGCGCCACGCAGCCGGCACCACGGGACGTGGTCGTCCTGTGGAGACATCGCAAATTAAGGGGGGCATACCACCTTGCAGCACCCTGCTCTCCAGCCTTAACCCTGTTGGTCCAGACTGGAGCGCGCACACGTCCGCGTCGCTAACTTGATCTGCGGCCATGGCTGCATAATCTATCCCCACGCGGACTGGGGCCGCGTGCACCTCCGCGCCGCTAGCCTGCTCCGCGGCCATGGCTGCATAATCTACCCTTACGCGGACTGGAGTAGTTACGGCGCGCGAGAGACAATCTGCCACTACATTTAGTTTACCCGCTACATGTTGAATATCAGTAGTAAACTCGGAGATTGCAGCCACCTGCCTCTGCTGCCGGCCTGACCACGGCTCTGAAACCTTGGCCATCGCGAAAGTCAGCGGCTTGTGGTCGACGAACGCAGTGAAACGGCGTCCTTCCAGCCAGAACTGGAAGTGGCGAATGGCCAAGTGGAGCGCTAACAACTCCCTGTCGAACGCGCTGTATTTTCGCTCGGTATCGCGCAAAGTCCTGCTGAAAAAAGCGAGCGGCTGCCAAGCCCCGGCAACCCACTGCTCCACAACCGCCCCTATGGCCACATCTGACGCGTCAGTAGCAAGCGCTATGCGGGCCGTTGGGTCTGGGTGTGCTAACAACGCAGCGTTTGCCAAGGCGGTTTTAACCTCCGAGAATGTGCGCTCCCACTCCGGAGACCATTCGATTTTATTTGTGGGTTTTTGTTTTTTAAGCGCGGCATACAGTGGTTGCATGAGCTGCGCTGTGCGGGGGAGGAAACGATTATAAAAATTCACCATTCCCAAAAACTCCTGTAATGCTTTGACCGTTTGTGGCTGGGGAAAATTTGTTACTGCGCGCACTTTGTCCGGCAGCGGAACTGCTCCTTCTGGAGAGACGCGGTGCCCCAAAAAATCAATCTGCGTCACCCTGAACTGACACTTCGCTGGGTTGATTATTAACCCGTGCTCTCCCAACCTCCGGAAAACTGCCGTGAGGTGGTTTTCATGTTCCTCTTTGGACGCGCTGGCTACCAAAATGTCGTCCAGGTAGACGAACACAAAGGGGAGATCGCGCAACACCGCGTCCATCATGCGTTGGAACGTCTGCGCAGCGCCTTTAAGCCCGAACGGCATGCGCAAAAACTCGAAAAGGCCAAACGGAGTTATTACCGCTGTTTTGGGTATGTCCTCAGTGCGTACTGGGACTTGATGGTACCCGCGGACCAAGTCTATTTTAGAAAAAATGCACGCCCCCGCCAGATGAACGGAAAAATCTTGGATATGCGGGATTGGGCAGCGATCGTGCGCTGTAGCGTTGTTCAACCTGCGGAAATCACCGCAAGGTCGCCACGAGCCATCAGCTTTAGGGACCATGTGAAGCGGGGAAACCCATGGGCTGTTCGAACACCGAATGATGCCCAACTTTTCAAGGTTGGCGAACTCCTCGCGCGCTATGGTCAGTTTAGCTGCATCCAAGAGCCGAGCTTTTGCAAAAACGGGGGGACCGGCGGTAGTGATAAAATGTTCCACTCCGTGTTTAGCGATGGCTGCTGAAAATGTGGGAACCGTGAGTGCTGGAAACTGAGTGACGAGTGTGTGGAACTTACCGCTTGCCGTAGCGACGTTGGCTTGTGCTGTGGGCGGGGTCACTCGGGCTGCACAGGGAATAGAGTAAAAAGAGAGTGCATTAACCAAGCGTCTATTGGGAAGATCAACCAACAACCCATGTGAGCACAGAAAATCAGCCCCTAACCTGTTGAAGCTCACCGCAGCTATAATAAAAGTCCACTTAAATGTACGGCCTTGCAGGGACAGAAGCAGAGTCTTTTCACCGAAGGTCTTAATGCTCGAGCCGTTCGCTGCCGATGCTCTGTGACTCCCGGGGCCTGCCAGCCGGTCAGCATAGGTTGGCATGATGAAACTCACTTGGGAGCCTGTGTCCACAAGGAATTGCCTCCCCGAACGCGCATCCGTCAAGTAGAGCAGCTTGTTCTGTTCACTGAGGGCCGCGGCTGCTACCGACCCCCAGCTCTGGCGTTTCCCGAGCTCTTGAACTGACACGGTGGTATACACTTGCGTGCCCTCTCTGCAAAGCGGCGATGGTAGAAACAGAGGTCATCTCCTCCGCGATGTTTGGCCTTCACCACCGCCGTTGTCGGTGGTTCTGCTGCCGCCGCCTCTGGCCCCCTGCCATCTCCGGCCATCGCGTCGAGTCCTGTCGCTGCCGCGGTGGCTGCGCGCTGTCTGCTGGCGTTGAGAATCCGCTGTGCCTCCTGGGCCAGCGCGCGGAAGTCCTGCTGGACCAACAATGGTGAACCGGCCAGGGTCGCTCTCGTGGCCGACGGTAGGGTTCTCAGGAAAATGTGGGTGAAGAGAAAGTCGTCACCATCTGAGCCCCTCAGCCTCAGCATGCCTTCCATCAGGTCGACAGGTGTGCTGTCTCCCAAGTCGTTCAGGGCCAGGAGTCTCTCCGCTCTTTCCTGGACTGAGGGAGTGAAGCGCTGGATGAGCGCTGCCTTCAGCCCTCCATATTTGTCTTCGGCCGGTGGGCGCTGCACCAGGCTCTGCACATGTCAAGCCGTGCGGTTGTCGAGCTTGGCAATAACGTGGTAGAATTTTGTGTCATCTGCCGTTATTCCCCGGAGAGCGAACTGAGCTTCAGCCAAGAGGAACCAGGAGCACGGATTATCCTGCCAGAAATCTGGTAGCTTGACTGAGACTGCGTTCGCCTGGCTGGTTCCTGGCGAGTCCGGCTCGGGGGAATTTCTTTCGCTCATGATACGTCTTAAGGTCACCAGTGTGGAGAGCGTGAAAAGATGAGGCTGAGTTTATTTCTCAGATCAGATTTATTCACTTGTCTCCAACATCCTCCAAACAGAAAAAGAGACCCATCCTCCCACATCTGTCCTTTTTATACCCAGGACATCAAAGTACAGAGTCACATTGTCTTTAAATCCCAAGACACAATACATCATCCTCCAGGTCTTCTCCCCTCCACCTAAAACCACTGGTGGTCAGGAAATCCCTCAAGGCCATCTCTAAAGATCACATTTCGCATCCTCCTGTTACCCCGAGGAGACCCAGATCTATTGTTCATTCTGAGACATGAAGCAAGAGTAATATACATATGCAGCCTATGCAACTCACATATGTGTCCCACAGTATTTACTTATTTATTTGTTTTGCTCACTTTGACCTGAATGGAAAAGATAAAGTCATTAAAGACAAAAAATGGGGTTAAGAGCAGGGGAAAGACTTGCAGGGTAGACTGCTCTGACTCAGAATCTAATCAGGGTTCCCTGCAGTTGAGCAACATGCTCTTCTGGTATGTGTCATAACCAGTGTTGGGCAAGTTACAAAAAAAAATAGCAACTAGTTACAGTTACTAGCTACTTCTTTTCAAAAGTAACTGAGTTTCTTTTGAGTTACTGCATGATTAAAGCAACTAGTTACTTGGAAAGGTAACTTTCACGTTACTTTTAAACGTATACTTAAATCATTTTGCACACAACAAGCTCAAGGGCCCCTTGTTCTTATCTGAAAAAAAGAAAAAGAAAACTGATGAGAAAAAAGTCTCATCTTACAGAAAAAAATGTCTCAGATTTACACAAATTATTGAAATCAGTAGAAAGTCAGAAATTTACTAGAAATAAAGCTGTGAAGTCACAGAAAAATACTCATGTTTAACCACAGAGATAGGAGCTTGTTGGGGCTACTCACCGCTCGGACAACAGGTGATCAGGGCTCGATATGAGAAGTCGCCACGGCATTTCTTCACTGGGTTGTGATGTGAACTGAGGCAGAACAGGAAACGGACCCGCGGAGGAGACTGACGGCTGCGTCAGTTATGGTAGGGTCAGTTTATATTTATTTGCTTATTTATCAGCTTGCCTTTGCCTTTGGCATGACAACCTCCAGTGGCTTGAGGCTGCTGGTGGAGCTGGGGGTGGCAGTCCCGCCAATAGCTGACATGGATTGTTGACCCAGTGAGCAGACTCGGAGACCAGAGTAGATACAATTATCTTTATTAATGTGGAGTGTGTGAATGTGTGGGTGTGTGTTCTTGCTGCAACTGGAGGTGAGCAGAACGCCGTTTGACCTGGCAACCCTAGGGAAAAACAGAGGCAGGATGGTTAGTGGCTTCACAGCTGAGAATGTGCTGGTTAATCTGCAGCTTACTGGTTTTTTTTTTTTTTTTTTTTTTTTTTTTTTTTTTTTTTTTTGTTACTTATTTGTACCCGTAGGTAGATTCGGTTTGCAGTCTGGTGACAAGCCACCGGCTGCTGGTCACTGCGTGCGCGAGCGCCCTAAACCTACATGTTTTTGGTTTGTTACTGTTTGTTGAGATGTTGCGATGCTCACGTTAGCACGGCGGCTATGACCAGGAGGACAGCGTCCACAGAGCCTGTTGCAGCGTGTAGATGATGGAGGTGTAATCCGTGAGAGGGTGAGGTTCAATCCGCTGCCAGGAGGGACAGGGTCCTCCGCCACAGAGCTCCACCTGTGTACAGGGGACTGAAATGGAGAAGGTGAGGGAAGACTGAGGCTTACTTGCGTGGTGGAGAGTTTCCTTCCAAGCGCAGGCGGGTTATAGGTAAACAGCAGGAATGCAGTCAGGCTGAGGCTATGGTCTCTGGAATCAAGGAAGAGGGCGTGCATGGTCTTCATGGAGTAAGACAGACGACTCCTCACGGATTCCAGGGCAGCGTGGATTATATAGCTCCGGTCGTGATGAGAAACAGGTGTGTGTGCAGCTGGAGAGGATAATTACATCCAAGCAGGCTATCACAATAGCCACCGAAACTGTGTATTCATCCCCAGTTGGCAGCTGATGAGGAGGGTGTCTAGCAACTGCAAGTTCTATGATCATCTATTCGCACTAAAAATATTTATCTATATTAATAAAACAAGTAATGCGAGTAAAATCTGATCAAATATCAGTAACTGTAATGCATTACTGAATTTTTAAACAGTAATTTCATTACACAGCACGTTACTGCAAAAGTAGTGATTGTAGTGGTTTTAGGGGTTTTATAGGTGTTCTATTGTTGGTACAAGTATTAATGTAAATATGAATGTGAGTAAGAATGAAGATTTATTTTCATTACACTCATATCCTCGTAGGGCACCAGTCCAGATAATGGACAATTTTATTAACAATTCTTTATTTGTACCAACTAGTGCATACCTGTGCATGCCCGTGCATACCCATGCATGCCCGTAGAAACCAATTATAAGCAAGTATTTCTGCATGCCCGTAGAAAGCAGGTGTAAGCAAGGGTGTAAGCAAGCACGCCAGCACTTGTTCAGTGATACCTGCCTTTGATCTTTGATTAGCTGGCATCTGATTTTAAAAGACTGTTGGCGACATTTAATTTAAATATTTTAGCAGACAAGCCTACACACCGTCTTGGTCACACTCTGGACCTTGTTATCTCTTTTGGGCTCTCAATCTTTCTCAAAGAAATTTCTGAGTCTGTCATCTCAGATCATTTCCCCATCATTTTTGAATCGTTGACCCCTCCATCACGCAGCAAGCCTGTGGGTCCATCATGCTGGCGTCGTATCATCACTTCTTCAACACCAGAGGAGTTCTCTGCTGCTTTTAGGGATTCACAGCTTTTTGCCTTGAATGGACTCGTTTTCCCTTCCCATCCAGATAATATTCTTTCCTCCTTTCATACCACCTGCTCTGGGATTTTGGACTCTATTGCCCCATTTCGGCTTAAATCGGCTAAACCAAAAACAGATCCCTGGCTAAACGACACTACCCGTGCCATTAGACAGCAGGTCAGGTAGGCTGAACGGAGATGGAAAAAGGACAAATTACATGTGTCTGGGAATTTTTAGGGATTGTCTTGCAGATTACCAGGGGACCGTGCAAAAGGCAAAATTTCAGTATCTCTCTGATATTATTTCCAGCAGCAGTCACTGTCCTAGAGTGCTATTTAACACAATTAACTCGTTTATAAACCTGTGGTAGACTGCAAGTCTAAAATAAATCATTACTGGCACATGCCTCTAGGGGGAACTACCTTTATTGTTCAGCACTGCTACTAAGGGGACACATTAGAGTAAGAGTGTGAAAACCCCGCGCAGAATCCATGTTCAGTCTTATTATGTGTGTTGCAGAATAAACGGCAGAGTTAGCCAAAGAAATAACTCAAGTGTGATCATTGCTACACGGTAGGATATCACACAATTGGCGACGAGGATTAAAAGAAAAAAATCAGCGGCGAGAAACAGAGAACATTGCAAGTGTGGCGAACTCAAGTGACTCCAGTAGTTCGAGTGCAAGTTCAGAGGAGGAAAAACGAGGTTTCCCCACCACGACGAGCAATGGCGGCTGTAATCGGAACGGTAACCCCTTTTGATAACTCGACTCAGTCATGGGAAGAATATGGTGAAATGTTGGACTTTTTCTTCCAAGCTAATGATATTGAGGAGCCAGACAAAAGGAAGGCTGTACTGTTGAGTGGAGTTGGTGCAACTACTTACAGCTTGTTGAGAAATTTAATAAGCCCTGCATTACCAAAAGATAAAACGTACGACCAGCTTACTGCTGAGCTTCAGAAGCACTTCAGCCCCAAACCGAGTGAAATCGTGCAACGATTCAAATTTAATTCACGCATAAGGAGGAACACTGAGTCCATAGCAGAGTATGTGGCAGAATTGAGGAAATTAACACTGCACTGTGATTACAAAGACTCATTGGAAGAAATGTTAAGAGACAGACTTGTGTGTGGAGTGAATGATGACCGAATGCAACGGCGACTTTTATCTGAAACAAAACTCACTTTTGTGAAGGCTTTGGAATTATGCCAAGCGATGGAAACAGCATCTAAAGATGTGAGAGAGATGCAAGGGAAGCTAACAGAGGACACAGCAACGCATGTTCGTGTGCCTAAGACCCAAGTAGGTGTCCACAAAGTGTTGAATGACAAAACTCAGCACAAATTCCCCAGTTGTTATCGCTGCAAAGGCCAGCACAATGCCGCCGAGTGCAAATTTGCCACTGAGCTGTGTCATAATTGTGGCAAGCGAGGGCACTTTAAGAAAGCATGTAGAATAAAGGTGGACAGCGCACAGGTGCTGAAAGCGACAGTTAATGGGCAAAAGTATGAAAACAAGGGCCCAGGAAAGGAACAGCAAGCGAATCAACTGAGAGGGGAGGGAGAAAGTGATACAGAAGACATGGATTTTCACACAATTTACAACACGTCAGAGGAGCTGACCAAGGTAGCGCCCATCACGCGTACCATGAATGTTAATGGAATGAAAGTAACATTTGAAGTTGATACAGGCTGTGGAGTAACCATATTAAGTAAACAGCAATATACACAACTGTGGAAGAAAACAGACACAGTAGAATTAAATCCCTGTTCATTAAAATTAAAAACATACACAGGAGAGAAGCTAGACGTGCTAGGCATGGCACAAGTGAAGGTGCAGCACGAAAACAAAGAAAAGGACTTACCTGTAGTAGTAGTTGGGAGCGAAGGACCAAATCTACTAGGGCGAAGTTGGCTACAAGAACTGGCCATGATGGATCAGTTGGTGAATAAAGTGGAATCTCAGCCCAAATTGCAGCTGGAGGAGATCCTCGAAAGACACGCTGAGGTGTTCAAAGAAGGCTTAGGACAGCTAAAAGGTGTCACTGCAAAGATTAATGTGGACAAGGAGGCCCAACCACGATTCTGCAAACCCCGACCGGTACCCTATGCAGTCAAGCCACTGGTTGAAAGCGAGCTACAGAGGCTGCTGGATGACAAGATCATTGAGCCAGTGCAGGTTGCAGAATGGGCGGCGCCCATAGTCCCAGTGAGAAAGCCGGATGGCTCCATTAGAATATGTGGAGATTACAAACTCACTGTCAATCGAGCATCACGGGTGGATCAGTATCCAATTCCTAAAGTGGAGGACCTCTTCGCACAGCTGAACGGCGGCCGACACTTCACGAAATTAGACATGAGTCACGCCTACCAACAAGTAGTCCTGGAAGAAGAATCAAAAAAGTATGTAACCATCAATACACACAAAGGCTTATATACCTACACACGCTTACCATTTGGAGTAGCTTCCAGTCCTGCTATATTCCAGAGAACTATGGAGGGCATCCTAGGTGGAATTCCGAATGTTGCCGTTTATTTGGATGACATCCTTTGTACAGGACCAAATGAACAAGAACATCTGAAAACGCTGAAGGAAGTGCTTCAACGGTTGGAGAAAAGCGGTCTGAGGTTGAAAAGAAGCAAGTGTGAGTTCATGGGAAAAGAGGTGGTGTTCCTAGGCCACAAGATCAACGCCAGTGGTCTACACCCTCTAACAGACAAAGTGGAAGCCATTGCGGAGGCGCCTGAGCCACAAAATGTTACTGAGTTAAAAGCCTACCTGGGCTTGTTGAACTATTACCATAGGTTCCTCCCAAAGCTCTCCACGCTGCTGGCACCACTACATACCTTACTTAAGAAGGAAGAAAAATGGTCATGGGGGGTCAAGCAGCAGAAGGCGTTTGAAGAGTCCAAAGTGCTACTTCAGTCCTGTAGTGTGTTAGTGCACTATGATTCAAACAAACCACTCATCCTGGCGTGTGACGCATCACCCTACGGTGTGGGTGCTGTACTCTCTCATCGTATGGAGGATGGCTCAGAGAGACCCATAGGGTTCGTCTCAAGAACTCTTAGTGCAGCTGAGAAAAACTACTCCCAGCTAGACAAGGAGGGCCTTGCAGTAGTATTTGGTGTAAAAAAATTCCACAAATACCTGTACGGGAGACAGTTCGCTATAGTGACTGACCACAAGCCGCTAATTTCACTGTTCAGTGAAATGAGAGCCATACCCCAGATGACATCTCAGAGAATTCAGAGATGGGCCGTTACATTAGCAGCGTATGAGTACACCATCGTTTACAAAGCCGGACGGGACCATACGAATGCTGACGCGATGAGTAGGCTACCCTTGGATGGAGGAAGAGACAGCACGCCTGAGGAGGAGGAGAGAGTGCTATTGTTTGAAGATATCGGCGTGCCCCTGGTGAACGCACAACAAATAAAGAAGTGGACAGACAAAGACCCTGTTCTAGCAAGAGTGCGAGAATACATCTTGAGAGGATGGCCGAAGATGAACAGTCCTGAGTTCATTCCCTATGCCCGACGACAGGATGAGCTCAGCACCCAGGAAGGTTGTATCCTGTGGGGAGGACGCGTGGTTGTTCCACCACCTGGTAGGAATGCCTTACTGCAACAACTACACCAAGCACACCCTGGCATCACTCGCATGAAAGCGTTGGCGAGGAGCTACATGTGGTGGCCCAACATGGATGCAGAGGTGGAGGCGCTTGTGAAGTCATGTGCGGCATGCCAGGAGAACAGGAACAGTCCTCCAGCAGCCCCACTACATCCCTGGGAAGTTCCAGATAAACCATGGAGAAGAATTCACATTGACTACGCAGGTCCATGGATGGGAAGAATGTTCCTGATCATAGTTGACGCATACTCAAAGTGGATCGATGCATATTCTGTGAGTAGCTCTACTTCTACTGTTACCATTGAATGTCTTAGAAAGAGTTTCAGCCAACATGGGCTACCTGAAATCATAGTATCAGATAACGGTACATGTTTTACGAGTGAACAGTTCCAAGAGTTTTCTGAAAAGAATGGCATACGTCACATCACGACTGCGCCATACCATCCTTCTTCTAACGGCTTAGCCGAGAGGGCCGTGCAGACGTTCAAGTCACTCATGAAAAAGATGACAGGAGACTCTATTGAAACCCGAATGTCGAGAGCTCTGTTCAGCTATCGAATAACACCCCAATCTACAACTGGCAAGTCACCAGCTGAGCTGTTGTGTGGAAGGAAGTTGAGGTCAACATTTGACTTAATACATCCAGACTTCAGAAACAAAGTGCATGACAAACAAGAGAAACAAAAAGGTTATCATGACATGCATGCTAGAGAGAGAATACTGAGAGAAGGAGACGTGGTCTACACCCGCAACTTTGGCTCAGGACCAGCCTGGGTACCAGGAGAAATAACAGAAAAGACAGGCCCTGTGTCATTCAAGGTGACATTAGGTCATGGACAAGTGGTGAGGCGACACATCGACCAAGTTCGTGGTAGGAGCTCCATTCCCCTGCCGATGGCACCAGAGGTGTTGTCTGACACCCATCCTGAGGAGAGCATCAACGAACCACCACTTCAGGTGAAACCTGAGGTAACCGTCTCTGCAGATTCTACGGGCAGCACTGCAGCAGCCGAAACAGTGGAGCAGTCTGAGTCTTCACCTGCAGTTGGCTCACCAGCCGTGAGAAGATCTCAGCGAGCTAGGAAAGCTCCAGACTACTTGAAGGACTATACTTAGTCAGTAGTGAGTTCCCCAGCCACAGGACAAGAATGCGTCCTGGAACCTCACTGGGATGCGGTAGTCAAACCAAATCCCCAGTTAGACTGTTATGTGTGTTATACATGTTAAAAAAAAAAAAAAAAAAAAAGAGAAAGAAATTATGTGTATGACACATGTGTTTAAGAAGTTAAAAGTAACTGTGATTGTTTAGGGTTAAATGGGAGTTCCAGGATGTCTAGTAATTGGCTAGTGTAATTAAGAGTAGTTTAATCTAGAGGGGAGGGATGTGGTAGACTGCAAGTCTAAAATAAATCATTACTGGCACATGCCTCTAGGGGGAACTACCTTTATTGTTCAGCACTGCTACTAAGGGGACACATTAGAGTAAGAGTGTGAAAACCCCGCGCAGAATCCATGTTCAGTCTTATTATGTGTGTTGCAGAATAAACGGCAGAGTTAGCCAAAGAAATAACTCAAGTGTGATCATTGCTACACGGTAGGATATCACAAAACCCATGCACTCAGACTGTGACAGACGATTCGTTTACAACATGTGAGACTTTTCTTCACTTTTTTGTTGATAAAGTGGACTCTGTCAGACGAGTTATTAATAACAGTTTTAATGGTAGCTTGTCTGTTGTCCCGGGTTACTCTGCTGTGTTTGAACAGTTTGAGTTGGTTTCTTTATCATCACTTGCTGATATAGTAAAGTCTCTGAAGCCTACAAATTGCTCACTGGATGTTGTTCCCGCTGGAATCCTGAAAAGGGTTTTTAATACTGTAGGGCCTGGTCTTTTGGTTTTTATTAATTCCTGCCTTAGTTCAGGATTTGTCCCACCTGCTTTTAAACATGCTGTGGTTAGGCCCCTTCTTAAAAAACCTCACCTTGACCCTTCAGTTTTATCTAATTTTAGACCCATTTCTCATTTGCCCTTTTTATCTAAAGTTTTAGAAAAAGCTGTTTTAATACAGTTGCAGTCTTTTTTAAAAGACAATTCTCTTTCTGAGAAGTTTCAATCTGGGTTTAGATCTCGTCACAGCACTGACTCTGCCCTGCTTAAGGTGCACAATGATATTATGATGTCTGTTGATGCCAGATGCCCTGTGGTCTTAGTGCTGCTAGATCTTACAGCAGCCTTTGACACTGTGGACCACACTATCCTTTTGTCACGCCTGAATCACCATGTTGGCATCCATGGCACTGCACTTAAGTGGTTTGAATCCTACCTATCTAATAGAACTTTTTCTGTAATGATTGGTGACATGTCCTCTTCTAGTGCCTCTCTCTCCTGTGGGGTTCCACAGGGCTCTATCCTTGGCCCTATTCTGTTTTCATTATTATATGCTGCCACTCAGGTCAATAATAGCCAGGCATAACATGTCTTTCCACTGTTATGCAGACGATTTGCAGCTTTATTTACCTTTGAACCCAGAACAAACTAACTCACAAAGTGTTCTATTGGACTGCGTCATTGACATTAAGTTGTGGTTAAGCCAAAATTTTCTCCACTTAAATGAAGAAAAAACAGAATGTATTGTGTTTGGGGCTTTGGTACCCTCTCTTTAAGGCTCAGTTCAGCTGTCAGAAATTTGGGGGTGATTTTTGGCAGCCATCTAAAATTTGATAAACAGATTGACAATGTAGTCAAGATGAGCTTTAATCAGTTACGTTTATTATCCAAAGCCAAACCTTTCCTGAGCCATCATGATCTTGAGATAGCCATCCATGCTTTAATCATGTCTCGACTTAATTACTGCAATGCATTTTATGTTGGCATCTCTCAGTCTTCTCTCGGCCGCCTTCAACTTGTGCAAAATGCAGCGGCCCATCTTTTGACCAACACACCTAGGCGAGAGCACATTACTCCGATCTGTTTTCCACTTCATTGGCTTCCAGTCCATTTTAGAATTTTAAACTTTTTTTTTTTTTTTTTTCTTTTTAACCCGCACCAATGACCCCCCAGCCACCCCCAAGCACCAACGCATACCCGCTGCCAATGACACCAGGGGTGATGTAGCAAAGTGCCTCACCCCCCAACACAACAGCAGGGCGGCCGGGACAAGCAAGCCCCGAAACGCCAGCCCCCATGCCACTGGATGGACTGCCCAACCCCTGCCACCCAACAAAGCTCTCCTACCCATACACACATCCTCCGCCCCCTAGACATCTACCCACAAGTAACCGCTTCCATACACACACATAACTCCACCCACCATCACACATACCCACCTACACAAACACACAACCCCACCTGCCCACTCAACACACACCCACTTCCACATCCGCTCATACACAAGCCTACACTCACACACCCCCTCCCTCACCCGCAGACCCCCGTGAACGGGGAGGGCAACCCAGGATGCGGGCACCAGCCCCTGGGTGGCACCCGGGCCCCAGGAAACACACGACCCCACCACGCAAGGATGCATCAGGGACAACCCCCAGCGCCGGCACACACCCGACCCCGGCCCGGGGCGGGGGGATGCCCCCCCCAGCACCAGGGGCCCAGGGCCAGACCCAGACCCCCCACGAGGGCCGAGGCCAGCCGGCCAGGGGCCACAGCCCAACCCCCCCGGCCCACCCCACAGCCCCCCCACCAACCCCCCCCCCCAGGGCCAGACAGACGGCCACCCCGGAACAGGCCCCCCAGACACCTGCGGTTGGGGCGCAGCCAGCCGCCAGAGGTGCCAAGGAGAGTGAGTCACTGCCCGCCACCCCTCAGATTATAGAATTAATAAGTGGGGACCAGAGAGAATTGAATTCCGCCAATTGATTATTTGAGGAGGCTGACATTCTTTCCAGGCTAATATAATCCAATAGTAAGTTATTATAGTAAGTCGTGCATAAGTTATTTCTCGTTTTCCAGTTCATGAGGATAGCTTTCTTTTCGATGCATAAGGCAGTGAGAACCATGTGTGACATCCTTGCATCTATATTTATTTCACTTAAATCACCTATTATGCAAAGTGTGGGTGAGGGTGGGACGCTATACCCAAGCCATGCCGACAGATCTTCACATGTCTTCTGCCAGAACTTTTGAACCGGTGCGCAGGACCACATAGCATGCATATAGCTATCCGGGAAATTGCTAGTACAGTGAGGGCAGATATTTGTGTGACTCAGGCCCATTTTGAATATCCTTTGTCCTGTATAATGAATTCTATGTAGAACTTTATACTGTATAAGTTGTAAGTTAGAGTTTTTAGTCATCTTAAAAGTGTTTAAACATATTTGTGTCCAGA
Source organism: Pholidichthys leucotaenia (assembly GCA_020510985.1). NCBI lineage: Eukaryota > Metazoa > Chordata > Actinopteri > Cichliformes > Pholidichthyidae > Pholidichthys > Pholidichthys leucotaenia. Next base: position 99,188,094 of record CM035843.1, read on the forward strand.
AACTTTCCTCCTTATTAATCGATAAGTCTGTCTCCCATTTTGATATTGGAAGAGATATGGACTCATCCAACTTTGATAATAGTCTATATATTTTCGATATCAATTTTGGGGAACGGAGATTTAGAAACTCTGCCACCTTAACTGGTACTTCTAAATCTATCTGATTAAGATTAAATCTTGCTTTTATTATGGATTTGAGCTGTTAATATTCAAAATACTTTTTATCACTGATTTCGTGTTGTGACACTAGATCCTGAAATTGGATAAAATTTCCACCTTGAATAAGATGTTCTAAGTTGTTTATTCCCTTCTCTTGCCATAGTGGAAATTTTAATGTCCTCTTTTGTTGCTTTTTGTTTTTAAAGCTCTTAATGGCCTTGCTCCGGTTTATATATCTGAGACTTTGATTGTCCGTGACCAAGGCAGGGCTTTGAGGTCATCCAATCAGCTTTTGCTGGATGTGCCTAGGTCAAGGTATAAACATTGGGGTGACTGAGCCTTTTCTGTTGTCGCCCCCAGGCTCTGGAATAATCTCCCCCCTGACCTACGTGCTATCTCTGACCTGGCCCTTTTTAAATCAGAACTTAAGACATATTTGTTTAGGATGGCTTTCGGGAGTATGGGGTATCGGGCTTGTTGTTACAAGCTATTCGGTCTCTGTACGACCATTGTGAGAGTTTGGTTCGTATTGCCAACACTCGGCCGGAGTCATTCCCAGTGAGAGTTGGACTCCGCCAGGGCTGCCCTTTGTCACCGATCCTGTTCATAATTTTTATGGACAGGATTTCTAGGCGCAGCCAGGGAATGGAGGGTGTCATGCTTGGTGACCACAGGATCTCATCTCTGTTGTTTGCAGATGATGTTGTGCTGTTGGCTTCATCCAGCAATGACCTACAGCTCTTGTTGGGACGGTTTGCCGCTGAGTGTGAAGCGGCTGGGATGAGAATCAGCACCTCCAAGTCCGAGTCCATGGTCCTCAGCCGGAAAAAGGTGGATTGTCCTATCCGGGTTGGGGACAGGTTCCTGCCCCAAGTGGAGGAGTTTAAGTATCTTGGGGTCTTGTTCACGAGTGAGGGGAAAATGGAGCGAGAGATCGACAGACGGATTGGAGCAGCATCTGCAGTGATGCGGACGTTGTACCGGTCTGTTGTGGTGAAGAGGGAGCTTAGTTCTAAGGCAAAGCTGTCAATTTACCAGTCAATCTACGTTCCTACTCTCACCTATGGTCATGAGCTTTGGGTAATGACCGAAAGAACGAGATTGCGGATACAAGCGGCTGAAATGAGCTTTCTCCGTAGGATTGCTGGACTCACCCTCAGAGATAGGGTGAGGAGCTCAGTCATTCGGGAGAGGCTCAGAGTAGAGCCGCTGCTCCTCCACATTGAAAGGAGTCAGTTGAGGTGGTATGGGCATCTGATTAGGATGCCTCCTGGATGCCTCCCACTTGAGGTGTTTCAGGCACGTCCCACTGGGAGGAGACCCCGGGGCAGACCCAGGACTCGGTGGAGAGACTATGTCTCCCAGCTGGTCTGGGAACGCCTTGGTATCCCCTCTGAAGAGCTGGAGCAGGTGGCTGGGGAGAGGGAAATCTGGGCTTCTCTGCTTGAACTGCTGCCTCCGCGACCTGGACCTCCGGAAAAGTGGTAGAAGATGGATGGATGGATGGGCTTTTAATACCCAGTAGTGGTGATATTTGTCTTGGCATTTGTTTTTATTTTATTCTCATTTTTAGGTATTTATTCTTATTTCTTTGTTTATGTTATTTGTTTTTAATGCTGTGTGTGTTTTTAATGCTGTTTATTTTCTGTAAAGCACTTTGGTCACCTACGGGTTGTTTTAAAGGGCTATATAAATAAAGTACATTACATTACATTTGATTGTGTCATAGAGAGTCCTATGATCTTTGATGATGTCATAGCGAGTCCTATGACCGTGAGTGATGACTGTCTGATCATTGATGATGTCATAGTGAGTCCTATGACCGTGAGTGAGGACTGGCTTTGATCTTTGATGATGTTATAGTGAGTCCTATGATCTTTGATGATGTCATGGCGAGTCCTATGATGCCTGCATTTGATCTTTGCTGATCTCATAGCAAGTCCTATGATCTTTGCTGATGTCATAGTGAGTCCTATGATTGTGAGCGATGCCTGCCTTTGTTACATAGGAACATCATAGGACATTTCACACATAAGGAGTCGTTATACATAGGAAAATCATAGGACATCATGCAGACGTCATAGAACATCATTGGTGGTCCTATGACCTTTGGCTGTGACACACTGACAAACACACAGCGTCAGCGGCCAGCTGACTATTCCGCATTTCCTCGGTCTCATCTTCTCTGTGCCTTACATGGCATTCACTGTCCCTGGCCAGCCGACTATTCCGCATCTCCTCGGTCTCAGCTTCTCTGTGCTTTGCCTGGCGTGCTGCGTCGCTTGCTTGGCAGGCATTTCGGACTTCAACTGACTCAGCACGTGCATGGTGCACTGCCACATGTTTCCTGTCTGTCTGTGCATCCCTTGTCTGTTGTACCCTATGCTGCTGAAGGGTCTCCTCCTGTCTCAGACGGGTGTGTTGTTCACAGTCATGCCTGCGACGTACTGCTGGAACCTCAGGCGTTTCATCTTCACAGCATCTTTTCTGACGTGCAACACAGTCATGCCTGTGACGTACTGCTCGAACCTCAGGTGTTTCATCTTCACGGCATCTTTTCTGACGTGCAACACAGTCATGCCTGGGAGGTACTGCTCAAACCTCAGCTGTTTCATCTTCATGGGATCTTTCCTGACGTGCAGCAGTTCTCCTCACTCTATTACTCTCCATTTATGTAGCGTCTGGTTTAAATTAGTGTGTCCTATTCTTCTTCTTCTTCTTTTAGATTTGATTGGCAGTTGGCAACCAGCTTACAGGTGCATTACTGTCACTGACTTGATTATCATCACTCTATATCTTTGTATAAGGAGTTCTTATAAGGAGTTCTGCACGGGCTGCACGGTGGCGCAGTGGTTAGCACTGCGGCAGCACAGTTTACCCTTGGCCGGAGGATTGTGGGATCGTGGGTTCGATCCCAGCCCCCGACCAACAGTGATCTGTGTGGAGTTTGCATGTTCTCCCCGTGTTGCGTGGGTTTACTCCGGGATTTCTCCGGTTTCCTCCCACATGCCAAAAACATGCATGTTAGGTTAATTGGCTGTTCTAAATTGTCCCTAGATATCTGTTTCCTATAGGCCCTTAGAATAGAGGGTTGGTATTAATGAAAGCGCTTTGAGTGGTCTTTGTGACTAGAAAAGTGCTATATAAGTGCAGGTTAGTTAGTTAGTAGTTAGTTCTGAACAACCTGTGAAAAAATTATCCGTCCTTGGACTGTGTCCTCGGCGGCGTCAATAGCTGTGCCAGCCAGCCAGCCGGCCAGCCTATTCTTAATCAGGTGATGAGTATCTCTTCTTTCCTGTTTCTGCCAACTCCCATTCCAGAGTTTACCTGCTTTTGAATGTCCTAAAGATGTCTTCCTGTATCTATTGAGTCCCAATATTCTTGCCACTTTTCCACTATATAATTATTAATTAGTGATTTGCCTTCTGCCTTACTAAGTGAGATTTCCTGATTTATTGCTTCGAATTCGTCTGGTTTATGATGTCATATAGACATCATGTAGAGATCATAGGAACATCAGTCCTCTGGTTTGTTTGACGTCATATAGACATCATAGGAACATTGTAGGGGTCCTATGATCTTGTTTATATGACGTCATATAGACGTCATGTAGACATCATAGGAACATCATAGGCGATCCTATGATCGTTGACATCATAGGAACATCATAGGACATCATGCAGACATCATAGGAACATCATAGGCGGTCCTATGATTGCGACACACTAACAGACAGACAAGAGATTTCTAGAATTTATAGAGTGATTATGAATCAGTCTAAAAAAAACCCTTGTGAGTTCTTGTCTGCTGATAATCAAGAAGATGGACATGAAATCAGACAATAACTCCCATATGTCTTTCAATAGTTTAATAAGAAATGTCAGAATAGGTTAACACATTTGGATAACTTGAGACAGGGAAGTGAACATGTATTATGAGCATCATAGACTGTTATTGAGTCACGGAGTGTAACCTGTGACTCAAACATTTGTGGAACCGAATAAACCGTAGTTTAACTTGTCAGTATACTGAAAATTGAAAACCATAAAATAGCATTGGTTAAGAAAAGTGGATGCAGTTTTATGAAGAAAATGATGAGTAAACTATTTATAAAAATAGAAAATTGGTGTTACTCTGAAAAGAATGTAAATTAATGAAAGGACAAAATGCATTTTGAAATTCTGATGGGGGTTTGCATGAAATTAAGTTTAAAGAACTTATACTAGGAATATTCTGAAAAATTAAGTTTAAATTAAACAACAGACCATCAGCCAAGCAGAACCATTCTGTCTTAGTAGGTAGCAGGTGGTCCACTGGATTTTGTTTCAACTGGACAAGCGTGGGTTCTGTTGGAATACTGGCAGACAGGCTCCTTACCACGGTTATGGCCTACTCCCAGGATCACAAAAGGTCTGGTTCTTCAGCAGGCTGGCTGCGGTCTTCTCTTATGCACTGAAAAAGGAATTAGTTTATTGTACAAAGTCCCATCGGAACTTCAAACTGAGGCAAAAACATCACAAATCCATTTCTTCCGATGTTGGTGGTTTAAATGAGTTGGTTTAAGCTTAAAAAAAATCGAACAAAATCTTCTTACATGGTAATTTAAAGAAAAGGATTAAAATCAGGGAAAGTGAATTTTAATGAAAAGAAACAAGATTTTCACGGAGCCTGGAAGACTCTGGGCCTACTTAAAAGATAGAAAAAAATGGAAGAGCAGAAAAGGCTCCTTACAGCTTGACCAACGCCCCAAAAACTGAAACAAAGGGGAAAAAACAAGTTTTTCTCGGGTGTGGCAGGATGGTACTAAACTTCATGACAACTGAGCTGAACCAATTACATTTGAGCTTCCTGTTCAACAGAAGTCATGAATTCGAACTGACCTAAAAAGGAGATGCACTGAAGCCTGGAGCTCTATTGGTCAGTTAAAGTCCAGCTATGGTCTCCCAAAGAGCAGAGAGAAAGGAGGGGGAGAGACATTTGATATGAAAAGTGAGATCTTTCTAAAACACACATGTTGGCTATGAAAGCATAAATTTCTTAAACTTTAGTGACTAAGATATTCTCCGCAATAATAAGGGAACAAACAATGTGTCTATATTGTAACTGTGATTAATTTCTTGTAAGCATGCAAAACTTAATTTCTTCCTGAAAATAAAGCAACACATTTCAAGTCATATCGATAAAAGCATTTGAAACCACAATTGCCCATCCCAACAGTTCAACCAAGTCTTCAGTAGCGGATACTGTCTTCAGAGAAAGAATATGAATTAGTTTTTTTTTGTCCATAATGCATAAATTCCAGTGCAAAGAGAAAAAATTAAATGTTCCTGATTTGTCTGCCAGATGGCACTGTGAAACTGTCTGGTCAGTTAATGAGGACTCTTGACTCAAGTCTGGATTATATCAACCATAAATCTGTTGATTTGGGCATTCTTTTGCCAAAGAGCCGAAAAGGGAGAATGACTAAGTCCTGGAGAAGGGATTAACTTCCACTTTATGGCCGATGGATAGTGTTACAGCTCTGGTCTTTGGGTGATAGAAGCAGTTCATGACCAGACTTATGAGTTGAAACAATTTTTCTTCAGCAAAGAATGATTTTATAGATTGGAACCCAAGCTCAATGCTACATCGCGTTACTCCCAACACTGGTCATAACTCATAACCAGTAGGCTATTGGATGCCCCTTCTGGATGCTTTCTGGAAGAAATGGATGTCATGCACTCAAGACAAAAGACGAAAACAATCATCTGGACTGTTATCAACAAGTCCAAAAGGCACTGTCTGTCATGGTATGGGGTTGTGTCAGTGCCTTTTGCAAAGGTAAGTTATGCTTCTACATGGACTCATTAATGTAGGGAAGTATTCTGAGATTGTAGAGCAATATTCTGTCATCAGGGTGACATCTTTTGCATGGACTTCCATGCATATTTCAATGAGACAATGCAAAAATGTTTTGCAATTTTCACCATGTAATAAAAATAAACAAAAAATGTTAATGAAGGTACAACCAGTTCTTATTCGTTCTGTGTGTTTAACCTTTGATAAACCCACATAAAGCATTGTTTAACCTCTTTTGCAGAAGTAATCATTATTGAGCACCTTCCCATTTGTCTGTGCTCACCATTTAAAGTTTAAGCTTGGAATCCTAAATGGTGGCTTCCAAATGTCTTGCTCATATCAACCCTCTTGAACTTATTGCATCAAAAGTGTGCTGTCTCTCTTTATTATAACCTCATTCTGAACTCTCACCTGTCCAGATTCAAGCAATTGCCATCATTCACACTCCCACTGTAGTACCCACGCCGATGAGTCACGTGGGTAGAGTGGTCAGTGCTGTCTGCGACTGGCCAGACCAAGCAACTATCTGGCTATGCCAGTGCTCTAATTCAACAGGGAATGGGGCTACAGCCACCAAACTTGGTACATAAGTTAATCTTGGAGATTGCACCTATGATTGTACTTTTGGGGTCAAAAAGTTTAAGGTCAAGGTCAGAATGCCATATAAATTATATGTTGTGGAGTGTGTCAAATAAGAGGCAGATCCATGGGACAGACGGTTTATTACACACTTCACATCTCACAAGCACAGAACAGAATGATTGAATTCAACAAGCACTCCTCTCTCCTCTCAAATCCTCTTCACACGTTTCATGGAGTTTTTCCCTCACACAGCATGACATCTACATCACACAGCATTCAACCCCCTATGCCTCTGACTCCTTCCTGCTATATCTCCAGGAACTCTCTGGGCATTGTTCTCCCATGTTTATTCCTTGTCTCTGTCTAAGATGCTGCATAGCCCCCTCCTACAATGTCAACAATAAAGCAAGCTAGGGTTACCAAACTTTGTACACAGGTTCATATTGGGATCCTGACCTCTGACTATGGGTTTGGAGTCAAAAGGTCAAAAGTCAAGGTCAGAATGACATATAAACTATACCTCAAGAACAAAGAAAGCTATAGGGTTACTGAACTTTGTACATAGGTTCACTTTGAGATCTCAACTGCGACTATGGTTTTGGGATTGGAAGGTCAAAGGTTGAGGTCAAAATGCAATAAATATCTCAAGAACAACAAAGCTCGGGATAATAAACTTGGCACACAGATTTACCCTGACACCCTGGCCTCTGACTATGGGTCAAAAGGTCAAAGGTCAAGGTTTTAAATCTATAGGGCTGGAAAAGGTATGGGTCTACATCTCAGTTGGTTGTATTCTAGATGGTGTTGCTACTTTTGAGCAGAGAAAAACACAGACTGCAGCATGCCAGCACACAGCAATCGCTGCTCAGTCGGATATTTAAAGAAAAAAATAAAAGCTTCTAGCTCATCATTGTAACAAAACTGATTGATTAATATTATAAATTGAACTGGATCTATATTTTTGTACTTTCTTTGTTTGACTGCCTTTATTTTTCATAAATTATAGGATTTTTTGGCTTTCCATACATTTATGATTATCAGATGGCTTTGTATGAAGAGCTGATGTGGATCCCCTGCATTTTATCAAGTCAAAATTCAACACTGCTTGTCTTCCAGGAAATTTTAGAGCACTTCATGCTTCCACATGCTGAAAAGCTTTATGGATTTCCAGCAAGACTTAGTATCAACCCACATTGCCAAAACTATCATGAAATGGGTCTAACCTTATTACGGTGCTTGACTGGTCAGCTAAATCGCCTGAACTGAACCCCATATATTTTCTATTGCCAAGAAAAACATGAACTTCTGTAACATCTCAGTAGTGCCCCAGGCTGATGGCTTCCATGAAATTCCTCATGCTATATTTTGTTGCAAAGAAGCTTCTTCCAGAGTGTGTAAATGAACACACTTTTCAGAAGTTGGACATTTCTGTATTGTAAATTTTTATGTTGGATTAATTTTAGGAGATATTATGGAGAAAGGAAACAGGTGAGGCAACGAGCTGAATGACACATGAACTTTATTCCTTCTCCAACATATTGTACAGTGAAAAAACTCCCGGTTCTCTGTGCATTCCTTTTTTATACCTTTAATTCCATGCATTGAGACCCGGAACTTCCGACCATAATACACTGTTTGGAATAATACCTGTGTGGCATATTAACATAACATAACGCCGGCCCCACTGCTCACACCCTTCTCTCTTCCAGGGACTCCGGCAGTTCCTCTTCTCCCTGGGAGGTGCATAGTCCATACTGTCCTGTCTGAGACCCCCCAGCGGCACTTACTCCTCCAGTCCATTGTTCCCCCTTATCCCAGTTGCCTTCTCTGGGTGGAGAATCCCCCACCCGTGCCCCCACAATATTCTAATAATTTGAGATCCTAGATTTCTGATTTTAATTATCTATAAATCATAAAGTTGAAGTGGAAAAAACCTTGAAATGTTCCTTTGTCCACTTTTGGAATGAAATTATGAAAACTAAATGAAACTTTTCTGACATTCTAATTATTTGAGATGCACCTGTATAAAGTATGAGCCCTCCATGTGTTGTGTTCCATTCATGCAATCAATAATAGCCTTAAGTGCTGAAATGCCGCATTATGAGCATGTTTGATTTTGCTTTGGCTCTGCTTCTAATTTTCATGAAAGCATTTCCTATTCATTTATGACCACCCCGTGCGATAGGAGGCAATATAGTCAAGTGCGTCATGTGGCTCCGCTTTTTTCCCTGTCTGGATCAGAGAAAGCTGCGGACTGGATAACTCAAGAATCGGGCACTCACTTAAGAATAGAGAATGGTTTTATTCCATTTCCTTTCTACGGGTGTTGTGTTTGCTGAGCTGCGCTCGGATGTACTGCAAACTGACTCCTAGTCATAGTGGACTGTTGGAGTTCACACAGATGTCTGGCCTGTTTACCGTGCAGTATTTTGTGTCCGACTGCGCTTCCGCCATGTTGAACTGATTCAAGTTGTGAGTGACTGCTGGGACCGAAGTGACAAGCCCCAGAAACCAGACGAGATATAGTTAGGGGGCTGCTACCGCGCCGGTGACGCAGGAAAAACACCCAGGAGCAGAGGAGAAATCGTAGGAATTAGATCTTTATAGTAACAGCTTTGTGTCCTGTGAAACAACCATTCATATAGGCCACGTTTATGTAATACACGACGACACCATCGTTCAAGGCTGGACTAGACCGTGAATAGAAGGGAAGTCATATCAAATTCCTGGTGAGTTGTTAGCTAACTAGCTAGATATGTTGGCTGCTGATTGTTAGCTGATGATGTATATGCAAGGTAACATTACTGTGTTTTGGTGTGGATTGTATTATTCGGCTGCTGGCAGGGGTTTTCTTCAATGTCTGCTGCTAACTAAATATTTGACAGTGTCAGTGCGTTTAAATTGGAAATCATAGTTCAAACACTTGATTGTAGCCCGATAGCTCGCCCCGCTAGATTCTCCCATGTCTAGCTAAAGCTAGCTACCTGCAAATGGTCCTGTCTACAGACTGGGAAGAGACATTTCCTTTAAACCGCTCATGTTTACAAATTGGCCAAATCTAGATATCAGCCGTTTGTTTTTAAATATTACATTACAGTGGTTTGTCGTAAACAAAATATTTTACGCCTTGTGTCAGCTGAACTTTTAATATTCTATTTCTTGTCAATTTGTTTTAGCCAAGTTTAAACTAAGCGGTAGGCGATACGGCTCAGAAAACTCAGTTAAATTTCAGGAAATAGACGATTCCCCTGTCACTAACGTTTTATCTAAGATGCTAGTTGTACCGTCTTGTTTTGATCATTAAAATGGCCACAGTGCCAGGTTAACTTTGATAAGCGATTTTTAATTTTGTAGTTTGAATAATAATTAACTGTCGAGTCATTTTGGCGAACCGCTTGTCAAAAACAGCGGTTGGCCGTGGGAATGTATTTACTGACACAGAAGCTAGGCTAATGTGAACTGTTTAGAATGGTCTCTGTTAGCACGACCACTGCTCATCCGCAAATGGCGTTTTGGCGATATAGTTAATGAGCAATAACGCAGAGTCGATTGACGTTAGAGCCATAATGATTTTCGTTATTATTATTACTGTACTTGCCACATACTTGGCCAAATTGGCTATGCAGTAAGTGCCGTGACTTCAAGAGAAACACCATCGGGCCTGACCGAATAATGCGGCCTGTGGGATGGTGAGGCCTTCACTGCACTACTGTCTGGGCGGATCGCCTCTTAGGATAACCTGATGGTAGATTCTGCCCTGGCAAGCTAGCAGCAGGCGTCCACTAATAAACCAGAAACTGTTGTAATAACAAGTTAGTTTTACTGCTTTGTAATTGTCGTTGGCCAAGTTCTGAATGTACATTCAGGCGTCTGAAGAGACTCCAGCGTATCTGGTGCTTGACCGATTTACCCGTCAACAAGACATTTCATACCGGTTCAGTCTGTCTCAGCTGTTAAGTGCACAAATGGTGTTGTTTGGCTCCTTGCTGTTTATCTTGTTATCACAGGCCCTCTAATATGATGACATCGCTTTGTGGTTTAATTGGAGAATTAGCCCACTCTTGTTTTATGGATGACTGGCTAAGGAGTGGTTTTACTGATGGAAGCCATAGATGCAGTGATATTTCGTTTTCAGAAAGACGCCCTCCAGATCTTGCTATTGAATGGTTTTGCTCCCTCTGAAATAACAGCTTCCACCAAAATATTCATGGTAAAGCAGATGTAAGTTCCCTTGTTTTTATTGGGAAATGGTGTTGAAACAATGCACCCCTAGCTATGCCAAAAGTTAGTTGGGTCATCTGAATTTAAACTCCACATGCTTGATTTAAGGGAGATGTTTGGAAAACTGCAGGATATAGCAACCTGTCATCGTCCAAGGGGGGCAACAATTATTATTTTCAATAAGCATTTCTAGTCAGTTTGTGATATGTCACTTTTTATGATTATAGTTACAAAAAAATGTTCATTGTTTTTCTAAAATGAATAAAAACATGAATTCAAACAATGACCCAGGAAAAAACAAGGGATAAACTGAATAATGGATATGTACACATTTAAGTAATGCACTTCCACATTGTGTTAATTCAGACATTTGTTCCAGAAGAACAAGATATTGGACATTTCTCATCATATCTTAACCTATTTAAGGATTATATTAACATTTTACAACTAAAAGGGATAGCTTGTGGAGTCTATAGGATTTGTATCAAGGTAAATCTTTAGATGTTTTAATCTGTTGTGTTGATGTTCTACAAAATAATACAAACAGGAAAAAATTCTTACTGATTTCTGTTGAGGCCTTGTCCTATGTTAGTAAAGTTTTCAAAAATGGGAATGGGAGAAACTTAAAGGTTTAATGCAGAAAGTCAAGCACAAATTAGTTTTTTTTCCCCAGGATTTTAGTAATGGCTTGATTAAAATATGATTGTCTAATTGGCAACCCTATTAGTGTTTTCCTTATACACAACTCATATGATCCTTATCCAGTTTTCTTTCATGTTGCTGCTAACATTTGCATGGCACTATATAAAGGAATCACTAAGCTTAGTAAACTTCTGACTTTGCAAAAAATAAATCAGAGAAATCAATCAACAGTTGCTTTTATTGATTAGACATTTTTCTTAACTGGACTATATAAGAAAATCGGTTAAATGTTATTTAGCAAACAACCCTCAAAGATGACTGACGTATTTCTCAGCTCAACTTTGGCCTCTACATTTGCCACTATTGCATAGCAATGCACAACTTTGCTAAGTAGTAAAAGAATATTACAGATATAACATTTTTTTTTTTTTTACCCTCAAAGCAAGTTGTTAAATGACATCTGATCATCTACTGCGGATCTTGACTATGGATGTTTTTTACCCTTTTGGAATGTAGCATGTACAGATATAACCAATGTTTCCTGATCTTGTCATTTTATTTGACAAGCACACTTGTGTTATAAGCAGTAACAAATGATTGCGGAAACAACAGAATGGTGACATTGGCAATACAATAAACAGGCAATGGCTGAGATGTTTAAAGTTATTGTTATTGGTGGTCAAAGACCATTCCAGAATTTCTTGTGACAAAGGTGTTGGTTGTCACTCTAAAGATTTTGTTTTTACAGGCATTTGTGATGGGAACCTTTTTTGTTTTAAATCTGTGCTTATCCTATAATGTTTCCCTCTGACAGCACTCAAAGGCCTTAGTGCAGAAGGGCTACATAGCATACATGCTCTTTCATGTTGAGTAATATACACTGTCATTTCCTGAAGAGCCAAAGTATTGTTTTAAAATGAATTGTCTTACCAAGGAGAAAAATATATACATGTTTCCAGAAAAATATAAAATTCATGCAGCTATTTGATCAGAAGTGATATTTTGTCTGTCCCTCATAATGATTGTGGTGGGACTTGAGATGCAGGCAGCACTTTGTGGCCGTTACACATTTGTGAATGTTGAAGGAGTCGTTTTTGCATGATGCAACAGCTTACCAGAGCTCAAATAAAAATGCATTTGGACGGTTACTTTTTGGTTGCCTCATAATTTGGTTTGTTCCGAGTAGGGGTGGGTTCAAAAGATCGATTCTCCTATTCAAATCGATCCACGTTTGACTGAGCCGATATCGATTCACAAAATCCACGGATTGATCTTTTAATATAATGCTTTTACATCTAACTCAAAACGCTAGCTGTCCTTGAGCCGGCAGAACTGTCGCATGATTGAATAATCGCACAAGAGATAAGCCGCGGGTCAAAGTGAATCAACATGGTGGTGTGCAGCTGACAGATTGGATTCAAGAACTGTGAAAGTAGCAAAGAGCTCGACAAAACCAAATCCGTCATGTTTAAGTTTATATTGTTTTTGGGCGGGGCTCTCACCTGGAAATTTGTCACAACCGCCTCCAAATCTACACCTGGATGACGGTTGCTTACGTTGCTAGCCTGCTAGCCATTATTAGCATGTCCATGGCAGGTGTACATGGGATGAATTGTGGAATGGAGGTGAGTGGCAATCTCGGTTTCAAACTAGTTTACTGTCCAGTGTTGATAATTTTACACCTGTGATGGCAGAATCTGAAGGTTAATTACTTGCTAGCCCTCATTGGCACGATCCCTTGGACACAAATGCACGTGCTTTCTGCATGTTTACATATATTTGTTGCTTCAGTGTTGCAAATATGGTACATGCTCTGGAAATAATGAGCCAGTTGCACACATACTCAATTTAGTCTCACAAGTGTAGCATTTTCTCAGGTATTACTGTTTACATTGAAAGCACCAAGGTGCTGATGGCGGTAGAGGTAGTTTCTGACCTGGAGACAAGGCAGATGTGGAAGAGAACAGCTTCTGAAAATCTAGAAGTGGATATAATTCAGCTAGGAGGAATGGAGGTGGGAAGCGGGGAAGAGGAAGTTTGGAGCACGGTGGAGTCTAAAAGAAGCAAACGTAGACATCAGGAAACTCAATCAAGACTGTTATCAAGTGCTGAGGAATCAGAGCATGAACGATCCCGGAATGAACAGAAGGAGTGTAAAGTAATCATTAAACTTAGTCAGGAAGGAGCATTGTTTCGTGAGTGGAGCCCAATTAAGCTCACAAATGCAATTAATGGGTTACTTGGAGAAGTTTTAAATGCAAGGGTTCTTCGTAGTGGTTCGTTGCTGGTTACATGTAAAGATATTTCAACAAGGAAAAGCAATCAGAGTCACTAAGATGGAGGGGAAAACTGTGCAGTGTTCAGTATTGGAAGGAAATATGGCAGTGAGAGGAGTGATATCAGGCATTTCAGCGGCTGTCTCAACTGATGAAAAAATGAGTAACTTAACTGGAGCAAAAGTGACGGAGGTACGGAGATTAAAAGCTAATAGAAATGGCGAAAAAATGTGATAGTCTGTCAGTAATGTTAAAATTTGATGAAACAAAACTGCGAAGTAAGGTGTCTATTGGCTACATGAGCTATGAAGTCAGACTTTACGTTACTCCTCCACTCAGATGTTTCAAATGTCAAAAGTTTGGTCATGTAGCAGCGATATGCAAAGGTAGACAACGATGTGCCAGATGCTCCGGTGAACATGAGTATGCCAAGTGTGAAAGAGGAGCCAAGTTAAAGTGCTGTAACTGCGGTGGTGAACATAGCTCTGCATATCGAGGTTGTGAAGCCAGCAAAAGAGCAGCAGAAATTCAGCAGATAAGTCTTCCAGGGATTAACATATGCAGAAGCTGCGAAAAAGGTGCCAGCTAAAAAAAAGTGTGAGTGGACTCAAACAGGGAAAATGTGCAGACTTGCAGTGCATGCAGTAGAATTAAGGAAGATACTCTGGTTTTGAAGGAAAATAATTTTGTCTTATTTGTGGTAGATGTGATAAACTGCACTGCGCAGACTTCCAAGAGAACAGAAAAAATAAAAATCATTGTGAAAGCAGCAGAAAAATATCTTGGCATTAAGGGGCTACATTGGGAAGCAGTTGAGGACTTGTTCAGTGGGGCATCTTTAAGATCAAAGATGTCATGGGCTGGTGGATCAACTGCCAATCAAGTTACGGACTACAGCTAGAACAAAAAGAATGAGATGAGACTCAGATATGAGATTAAAGAAGAAGAACGTCACAAAACTATGAGGAACATATCACAAAGCTATGAGGAACATGTCACAAAGCTATGAGGAAACATCACAAAGTGATGAGGAACACGTCACAAAGCAACGAGGAACACGTCACAAAGCGATGAGGAAAACGTCACAAAGTTATGAGGAAAAACGGACACACAGAAAGACAGACGTATATGGAGTGTGTGGTGGTAATGCACCTGTAAGCTGGTTGCCAACCACCAATCAAATCTAAAAGAAGTTATGAGGTAAAACACACACAAAGTGAAGTATGTGGTGGTAATGCACCTGTAAGCTGGTTGCCAACCGCCAATCATATCTAAAAGAAGAAGGTGCTGATGGCTCGGTGCCAGAGCCTTGGCGGAGGTATGTGTTCTCAGATCATCACCAAAATGTTGAGTTCCTCTCTAGCCCAGGGACCACCTCTGGTAAAAATTTCATCAAATCCATTTAGTAGTTTTGAAGTATTCTTGCTAACACACTGTGAGAAGATGAGAGCCTTGGTGGAGGTATGCATGCTGGGATCATTACTAAAATGTTATGGATTCCTCTCGAGCCCAAGGACCACCTCTGGTAAAAATTTCATCCAAATCCATCTAGTAATTTGAGTACACACATGTGCAGTGAAAATAATCTGCAGTTCACATGCCTATACTGTTGGCGGCAGCCAAGAGCCACCAACCTGATTTGAACAGCTGCAGTCCAAACACAAAGAAGAGCATGGTGGCAGATGTTTTAAATGGTGGAAGCGATGGAGGTACATGAATACAATGACAATCAAGACGAACAGGAGCTTTTGCTGTTTAGTTAAGGCAGAGGAAGAAAACAGATGGGCAAAAAGACAGAGATTTGTTCACCCAGTATTGGCGGATTGCTCAGTACTTTCCTCTGGCGAGAGTTTCCATGCGCATGCGCAGTACCGTTCCATTGACAGTAAAGGTGAGCTGCTTTTGTGTTTATTTCAAAAACAAAGCGTTATTTTGAAATTCTGGCAAATTAAAAGTTAAGAAAATAAGGTGATGCAATGATACAAGCCTTTAGTTCCACTTAATTTTGACCGCGCGAGCTGAAACGGAGAGGTAGGCAGATGGACAGATACACACACACACACACACACACACACACACACACACACACACACACACACACACACACACACACACACACACACACACACACACACAGAGCCACAAACAGATGCAGTAACTGATTACTGTATGCCTCTCCAGTGTTTCCTCTGGCTTAAAGATCTTGGTGTGGTGGCAAAATATTTTTCCGAGGGGGGGGGGCAGAAAACACATGACACGATTGTAACCAGAATATGTTAATTTTACACTATTTTTTTTTTTTTTTTTAATTTTGCACAGTAATATTGCATAGTTAAACTTACCATTTGAAGTATTGTACAACCAAGGCTTGAATATTGGCATATTGGGCCAGTTGGGGTCCCACCCAGATGTCCTGTGTTTGGACTTTTTTTGTGGTGTCATCCTTCTCTCCTTTCTCTGCTCTCACCTCTCCTGGACCCTCTGCCAGAACACTTTCCTCTCCTTGGCTCCTCTCTTCTATCTCATCTTGCCCTCTCTGAGCTCTGTCTAATTCAGGTTCTCTCTCTGTCTGTGGTGGTATACAAACAGGTTAGAAAATGCCAAGTGTCATGTTTTGTCCTGCAGGATTTTTTTTCATTGTTTACATAAATAACCAAAATGTGTATTTTTTGTATTTTTATTCTAGTGTTTCTTTTTTTTTCCATTGACGAAAAGTAGGAAGGGGAAGGGAAAATAACATTCATAATAGCAATTTACTCATTCATACTTAAATTATATGATCAGAGGTAGGTATAGTAGCCAGAAATTCTACTCATGTAAAAGCAGTACTATGAAGTTAATAATAAAACATAGACAACCAAAAATTTCTAGTTAAGGGTACAAAGAGCACCCACTTAAAAACTTGAGTAATGACTTCAGTCTTGAAGGTTTGAGGTTTTTTCCAAAATTTTTAATTTTTTTTAATCCAGTCCAACTTTAGTTATAAAGCTTTTTAAAAACAATGACAGTTGACACAAAGTGCTGTACATCAACGATAAATAAAATATAAAATCAATAAATTATAGCTTAAGTACAAAACAGCACAAACGAAACAGTAGTCATGCAATAGAGACAATAAGAACAAATAAAGTCAATGTCTCAAACTGGGTCAAAAGCCAGAGAATAAAAATGGGTTTTAAGAGTTTTAAAACTGCCTTTGTCCATCAGACAGGCCTCTTCACTGTCCAGGTTATTATAAAATTACTGTTTTTCTAATAAATTTGAAACAGAATTTGGCAATTTTTTTTTAACTTTTTTCCTCATCCAGTTTAAACTTTTGACCATAATTTTGTAGAGCCAGAACAGAACAATAACTAACTCTGAATTCAAAGAAATATAATTATTAAAATTATATTTAAAGAAATAATTAACTTAAATTACCAAGGATGCTGTTATTTCTGTTATAATATTGCTTTATATTTATAGTTTTTAGAAACCTCTCCACCACCCAGACAGCAGGAAAAACCTCCCTTATTTTGAAATCCAAATGTTGGCACGTTTGTTTGAAGGCTGCTTTCTGATTAACGTCAGTGACCCCGGTTACATGGTCACAATAAACCGATTACTGAGATTAAACTGATGCTGGCAATAATCAGTTTTCTCGTGTTTACATGCACTGAATAAACTGTTTATTGGACGGGAAACCATTTGAGTTCATGACAGCAGTTACATGCTCTTTATCAGATTATTCTGTTTACATGGCCATTTGAATAATCAGATAATTCCAGAAATCCAATAAAGTGATCCCTCACTTATCGCGGTTAATGGGTTCCAGAACCGACCGCGAAAAGTGAAAAACCGCGAAGTAGCGTCACCCATAAATAATACGTACGTTCATTCTCTCACTCTCTCTCTCTCTCATATGATACGTGTGTGTGTGTGTAAGTGTACATACATACGTAGATGTAAATAAAGTGTACATAAATATGTTTTTAGAACTCTTTTATTCTTATAACAAGATACGTAACTCAAGATGAAGATGATTTACTGCACAGGTTAATGAGAGCTTTACTGCTCCTCAGGTGACGCCTCACCGTGAGGTGCTAGAGGCACAGGATCGTTGAGGGCAGCTTTCGATAGAGCTGGAGAAGCTGCAGGAGGCGGCGTAGTGGCTCGACGGGAAGACTGTTTCGCACAAAATGGCACAAGAGAACAGCAAAAAGTTCCACGCGGCGAGACTAAACAACACGAGCGATAAAGAGCAATGAATGCGGTCTTCCTTCGCTGCATGGGTGTTCGGCAGGGAGAGAAGGTGGGTGAAACGTCTCGGCCAATCAGCTTGCGGGGTGAGACGTCTCGGCCAATCAGCTTGCGAGATTTCCGAGCCGAGCCAACACGAGAACAGCGAACAGAGAGGTGGATTTTTGAGTTGTGCGGGCTCTCCATGTTGATACCTGATGTTCTAATGTAGTCTCCCTGCCTTCTGCTAGCGCCCGCCCATTATTTCTCAATTTTGAATTTTTGATGAATATTTTTGAAAAATCCGCGATGCACTGAGGGCGCGAAAGGTGAAGCGCGAAGTAGTGAGGGATCACTGTATAACCGGTTTATTTGTGTACATGTAAACATGGTCATTGACTTGGTGAATTTCGGTCATCTTAACTTGCCAGGTACATAATAGTGAACATAACTTAATATTGTAGTGGCTGGTGAAATGTATCATCAACAATTCATCAGTCCCCCTTGCCGTTGCCTTCATATGAAGCTGGGTGTAATATAAATTCTAACCACATCTCTTAGTTAAGCGACTCTTCCATTATTGCTCCTGTTTCCAGCGGGTTAAAGCCATGATAAACGCCTCCAGTGCTTACATACCTCTTAGGATTTTTTTTTTTTTTTTCCACGATTTAAGTACTTTAACCACTTGCACTCCGGGCAATTTTCCTAAAAATGCCAAAAAATAACGTGCCCAAAGTAAATCGAAAGCTGTTATTCAACCCTTTGCAGCATCTTCATGGGGTTGGTCTCATTTAAAAGAAAACACTTTGAATTTTTTGGCAAAAAAAACAATCTCTCTACGTGCTCCGGCCACTGAGTTACAGTCATCTAAACATACTGAAGTTGAAGAAAAAAAAATTGGACACAGTGTTTTTTTGGATACAAATGCTTGTAAATAACACACAGCTGTCCGATCCGGCTGGAAAATGCAACAGAAATGTAGAACCAAGTATTATCCAGCTGAGATCCAAATTTGGTAACAATACCACAAAAAATTAATATTTTACACAGCTTTGTTCTCAGGCTGTTCCCAGGCGTTTTGGAACTGTGCCAAATTGTGCCAAATGGCACAGTTTGGAAAAACGTCTGTAACTTTTGAATAATTCAATGTAGAATCTTCATTTTAGGCTCTAATGAAAGGTCACACTCAGGGCTGTGTCTGTGTGTGTGTGTGGGCGGGGGGTCGTTCCCCCCCGCCCCCCGCTACCAAGGACCAAATTCGGCCCTCTACATGACGGATTACACTCCTTGCATGCTTTCACAGCGGCTTCCCCCCCCCTCGCTACTGTGTGTGTGTGTGTGTGTGTGTGTGTGGGGGGGGGGACCGTGAACGGACCGTGAACGCCGCCCCCCCCTCGCTACAGAAGAGGGCCATCGCTACATGATGGAATAGACTGATATGCTTCCTCCCGCGGACCGGGGAGCGTTCGGACCGTGCCCCCCCCCCGCTCCTCTTCTGCAGCGGGGGGGGGGGGGGGCGTTCACGGTCCGAACACGGCAAATGAACCGTTTATCGCGGCGCACGTACTTCGTGCGCAGTACAGTTGTAATTTACCGATCGGTCAAAAGTCATTTTTGGATTACAGTTTTCAGGGATAAATAATAATTTAGCTTATAACACCTTACCTCTTCAAAGCAGCAGAGTCGCGGCGAACAGCTCTTCCCCCATTGTCAGACGAACGCGACGCTACTCCGCTCGTGGATCCCAATCAACATAATTCCATTATTGCCGTTTTGGCGAATGATTTACGACTTTTGTCGTCGGCCTCCATCTATTCTGCTGGAATGAGTGCAGGTCCCACTTGTGGGTGTTCTCCATGCTGCTGGGTGAGCCTGGGTCTGTAGTAGATTCGTACAGAGTCCTTCTGCAGCAGTAAATATCGCTTCACCCAGCCTGAATTTCTGTGCTTCAATTGGCTCCTGCGTTCACAGTAGGCGGGTCCTCCTTCCTAGATTTTCATTCATTGGCTCCTCAAGGTTTCAGAAACCCAATTCAAGGCTCTTATTAGTCGAATGAGAGGTCAATCAGATGAACTAATCTGTTCGCGGCTGTGTTTGCAGATTTTTTTTTTCAGTGGCGCTTGGAGGGCACACCACCTACACCATCACCATCAATATCCTTATCATGCGTCATGCGCACGAGGGCGCACGAGCGCACTCTCGTGCGCCCTCGTGCATCATAGGACGCAGAGACTTGCCCGCCCGCGGAACAACGGAGCGCAAGTGGTTAATAAACTCGTGTTTCTGTTGGACAGTCACGCTAGTGAGAGACTCTGCCTGACTGGAAAGCTTGTGTGGGCGGGCGCTTCTAAACTCCGCACAGATACGGCCACGCGTGTTGTTCGTGTGCACGCTTGCGGAAAGTCATTGCTTCATATACTTTTCTTAAATTCATATCTCCACATTAGCGTGGTGGTAATTTTTCTGGCGAGGTGGGCTGCCACCCAGAAATGTTACCAGAGGAAACCCTGCCTCTCAGTTTCACCGAGGCATAAAAAGTATGTTCTAGTTGCACTGAATGCCTGATGCATTTAAAATCTAAAATTGCTGGCAAATGCAGTGAGATTATGTATACATGCTTCATGCATTGAATTTGTTTACTTACTCTGGGTTGTTAATTTGACACTACACACCCTTTGCACTAAAGAAAGCACTTGTTTGCACTTTGTGAAATCATTAGTTAAATAATAAAAAGTGCATTATTATGCCTCTGTGAAAACAAAGGCATATGATAATCACTCAGTGTTTGTGTGTGGTTCTGTCTGTCTCTCCGCCTGTCTGTTTCAGCTCGCCCTATCAAAATTAAGTGGAACTAAATGCTTCTATCATTGTATCGGCATATTTTCTCGATTTTTAATTTGCCAGAATTTTGAGATAAGGCTTTTTCAAAATAAACACAAATTTAACTCACCATTGCCGTGTAATGGAGCTGGGGAAAAGGGTATTGTAATAACTATGCCGGGCCAGTAGAGGCGGCAGTGCACCTTTTTTTTTTTTTACAGCACATGGTGACTTCCTGTCACAATGGAGCTTCTAAAATAGCTGAAAAACTGGGGAAACCCCCCCCCCCCCCACGTATTCAGCAACTGCACCATTTAGTCATCACATTGCTTGTTTGCACACTGGTTTTGCTGTTTAGTTTTGCAGAGGAAGGACAAGACATTTTCTTCCTGGAGCCTTCAGTTCATCGCTAAAAAAACTACAAGTCCCAACATTCCTCGACTCAAAAACATGGTGGACCACTGCGGAGAGCTACGCAGCCAAAAAAAAAAAAAATGCTTAAAAGTAAGTTTTGGGCTTAAATTATGCAGCGATTTCAATATTGACACTAATAACTCCTACAACTGCAATGTTTGATTCTTAAAGTTTGTTACGCCACATTATTTTTCCAATGGCTGATTTATTTATTTTTTTCCCCTGTATGGGGACTGCTTGGCTACATTCATTTAACCCGCTGAATAGTTTTCTCTAAAGTTAAGTGGGTTTTGTTTTAAGTCTTAATATTAATGTCAGTAATACAAAAACACCACAGTGTGATATGCTTCATTCACTCACTTTAAAATGAGTCTCTCACTAAACCAATTTATTAAGCTGAGGAGAAACTTGACATCTGTATTTTTTTTATATACAGTATATGACATCTGTAACAATTACATTTTTTGCTGTTTTTCTTTTCTTTTTGTCTCTGAGGTCCATGGTGGTGAACCTGAGGGTCAGCAGTCAGAGCAGCTGTGAAGATAACAGACTGGAAGCTAAATAAGAATATTACATGTTTACTGTTTATACAAGAAACTACTGCTGTATTTCAGTAAATTGGTTGGAAAAACTTAGTTTTTTGCAAGATTATTTAAGAAACTCAATGTTCATTACACAAGTGTGGAACATTCCAAACCGTTCTGATTCAATATACATAATTATGCTTTTACTTCTGGAAATTTTGATATGTTTACCTGTTATTGCACTGCACCGTATAACTATACATGCATTAAATGAATAAAATATGTTACTTCAGCATTTTTCTTTGTGATCCTAATTTTATTCTTGTGCTTCTGTATTTTTATGCCTCGGTGCAAAGGCAACGTAGGCATACCGTAATCACTCCATGTGTCTGTATGTATGTCTGTCTGTTACCAGCTTTTCAGCTTACCCGCTCAAAATCAAGTGGAACTAAAGGCTTGTATCATTGTATTGCCATATTTTCTCAACTTTTAATTTGCCACAATTTCCAGGTAAGGTTTTGTTTTCAAAATAAACACAAATTAGCTCACCTTTACCATCAGTGCAGCTGCAAAACAGATAATAACGATGGCCACCCACTAGAAGTGGCAGTGTGACTTTTTTACAGCCCCCCATGCTACCATGCCACAGGCACCGAGGCATCAGCACCTTGGTGCTTTCATTTTCACTGATTTTGGGTCAGTTCTTTATGTGGTAATTTATGTTTCAACAAAATTAGATTATTCCTGGTAATAATTTGCAGCATTAGGTCTGTATTAAAATTGTAATTTCCCTGAGTGAATCGGGATTGAATTGAAATTGAATCAATTCAGAACCTGAAGAATCGGAATCAAATAGTAGATTCTGGAAATGATTGATGATTCCCAGCCCTAGTTCTTGGGGTTAGCCAAATTTTAAGAATGCAACATCGATGTCATCCCTGCTTCAAGATTACCTTTAACTTACTGCAACGAAAATGGTGACATGACACCTAACAATTTTGGAGCAGAAATATTGTATGACTACAAGCACAGACTCTGGCAACTTGAATGAGATCTCCTGGTTGCTCGACTTCCTGAAAAAAATTCTATTAATGCAGTTACTTAACCTTTTTTTCTTCTAAGATTTTGTGTATTAATCAAATAGCTTTATCTAAAAGACGGATTTAAAATTGTAAAAGTTAGCAGTTTCTGACTTGGTCCAAGTACATTTTTTTTTTTTTTTGTCATTTAAAGTCTGAATATCTAATCTGCTGTTTTTTTTTTTTTTTTTTTTTTTTTTTTTTTTTTTTAACATATTTGTTAAAACTCTCTTTACATCCTGACAGCGTGACAGCAATGATAAGTGGTGTGAGTAATGGAGACTAGTTGTATCATCAGCCAGTCATTTCATCTGGACCAAATATAGTGATTGGAGTTCTACAGTTTACCTGTTCATCTGCATGCACTCCAGCTGTACGTTCATTTGACATATGTCCACTGGATCTGTGGTTTACCTGCTTCCCATTCATTGTCTATGTAGAATGTTTTGAAATCTACAGTGACTTGCATAAATAATCACCCCTCTTGGCATTTTTTCCTATTTTGCTGCCTTACAACCTGAAATTAAAATGAATACTTGGGGTGGGTGGGTGGGTGGGTGGGTGGGGGGGGGTTATATCAGTCGATTTTCACAACATGCCAATAAACTTGAAAATGCAAAATATTTTTTACTGTAAGGCAAACAAGAAATGATACAAAAAAAAAACAAACAAAACTGGAGTGTGCATAACTCTTCACCCCTCCCCCCCAAAGAGTCAGTACTTTGTTGAACCACCGTTTGCAGCATTTACAGCTGCAAGTCTCTTAAGGTGGATTCATGGTACTTTTACGCTCTGGTCCGCTGAGGTGTGTGTCCGCTTTGGATGAGGCTGGCGCGCACGCGGTTGTGTATATGCTTCACTTTTTTCGTCTACCAGGCCAAACAGTTGATACATACGCACAACGGTTATTTGTAGTTTCACCTCATTCCTGTGGGTAGCGCAAATGTGCTAACATGCCAGTTTGTTGACCAGCTATATAGTGAAGAAACGTGAGATCACTGTATATTTCTGTAGCAACAACAATGGCATTGTTTCGAGGAAAAGTAGGAATTACCGTTTTTCAGTGCTTGTCTCTGCTCAAGCTGCTGCAAAACGATTCATGTATGTTTATTCTCATCTTAAACTTCTTCTTCGCCTTCTTTGTCTACTTCGACTTTGTATGCTGTGTTGGTAGCGCTACTTCATGAATGGGAGGTTCAATCTAGCGCATGCGCAGTCAACGCAGTCAGGCCGCATAGTCAGAAAATTTGGGCTGCACACAGATCTCCAGAAGGAATCTGCGGATGTCCGGACTGGAGACAATGACATAATTTTCATCACACAAGTTTTCGCGGACAGCGGAGGTGCAGCATGAATTTAGCTTTAGGATATGTCTCTGAGCTTGGTACATCTAGCCGCTAGGATTTTTACCCATTCTTCAAAGCAAAACTGCTCCAGCTCCTTCAAGTTGGATGGATTCTGCTGGTGTACAACAATCTTAAGTCATTCCATAGATTCTCATTTGGATTGAGGGCTGGGCTTTGACTAGACTATTCCAATACATTAAAATATTTCCCCTTAAACCACTTGAGTGTTGCTTTAGCTGTATTATTAGTCATTGTCCTGCTGGAAGGTGAAGCTCCTTCCCACTCCCAAATCTCAGGAAAACTGAAACTTGTTTTCTTCAAGAATTTCCCTGTGTTTATAGCACCATCCATCATTCCCTCAAGTCTAACTAGTTTCCAGGCCCTGCTGATGGAAAGACATCCCCACAGCTTGATACTGCCACTACCATGCGTCATTGTGGGGATGGTGTTCTTGGTGTGATGTGTGTTTGTGCTAGACGGTGTTTTCCTCGATGGCCCAAAAAGTACAATTTTTAGGGTACTTTCACACCTAAATTCGTTTACTTTGGTCGAAATCAGTTAAGTTTGTTACTTTGTATCATTACCTCCGCCAAGGAGGTTTTGTAATTGGGGTGGTTTATTTGTCTGTTTGTCCGTAGGATTATGCAAAAACTACTTGACAGATTTTGGTGAAAATTTCACCAGCGGTAGCCCTTGTGGTGATGATCTGAGAGTGCATACCTCCGCTAAGGACCTTGTTTTTATTTGTACAGCAGGATTACACAAAAACCACTGCATGGATTTGGATGAAATTTTCACCAGAGGTGGTCCTTGGGCTAGAGAGGAACCCATAACATTTTGGTGATGATCCCAGAATGCATACCTCCACCAAGGCTCTTATCTTCTTACAGGGTGCTGGCAAGAATACTCCAAAACTACTGGATGGATTTGGATGAAATTTTTTACCAGAGGTGGTCCTTGGGCTAGAGAGGAACCCATAACATTTTGGTGATGATCTGAGAAGGCATGCCTCCACCAAGGCTCTTATATTCTCACAATGTGTTAGCAAGAATACTCCAAAACAAACCCATTAGATTTTGGAGGTGATCCATGAGGGATGGGAGGAGCCTTGGAGGAGGTATGCGCTCTCGGAGTGCTTTTCTAGTTTTCTCCTTAGTTTGGTTCCCTTTCACACAGGCAAAAATTTAAGCAGACCAAACTGTGTCACGTTATATCCCGCGAGACTTGCGTCAGAGCGTTGTCTGTTCTTATTGGTCAGATTTGTTTTGCCGTGAGAACAGGAAAGGTAAATGCAGGAAGTAGGATGACTACTGTGTATTTATACATTTCTGGGGAGAAAAAAAATACAAATCGTATACTAATCTACGGGGGTTTTCATTGCCCTGGTTATTTGTTACATTATGTGCACATACCACTTTCGACAAATTGTGCAGTTTGAAAATGAAGCGTGGCTACTAGGATGGGCATAATTAATTGATTAATCGATAATTGATCATTAAGAATTTCACCAAGGAAGTTCATTTTCGTCGACAAACCGATTTTTTTTTTTTAAACAATCCGAATGTAGGTTATTAGGCCTAGTGCACGGCCGTCCTTAAACAATTTATTTAGCGAATGCAAAGTCCTTAAGCCAAGCAGTTGCCTCCTGGTTTGCTGTATGGAGGGTGTGTAATCCTCCTTCCAGTCTTTGGAGCGGGCAAACCTCTATGATGTGTTCCATTGTTTGCTCCTCTCCACATGCGCACAGTGGGCTGGGGCTACTGCCCCATCTGTGAAGGCTGGCCAAGCAGGGGCCATGTCCAGTCCTGAAGCGATTGAGTGTAGACCACTGTCTCCTTGGGAGGTTGGTGCCCGGGACCTGTTGGTTGGGGTTTATCACCAGCTGTTTGTTTGGGACCTCCTTGGTCTCCCATTCCTCTTGCCAAGCTGTCTGGATGGTAAAGTCAGCTGGGGGAGGGTTTTTCCAAATCGGCCGTCTGGATGAAAGTCGGGCAGTGGGTGGGGTGTAGATATCTGCATGGATTGGCAAGTGAGGAAAATCTTTAACTTTTTGGAGCATCCTTTGAGTTAATGCTGCTCGCCGGATGTGTGGAGGGGCTATGTTTGACAGTACAGAGAGCCAGGGGAGTGGTGTTGAGCGGATTGTTCCAGTTATAGTTCTCATGGTTGAGTTGAGCTGGGTGTCTACATGGTGTGTGTAAGATGACCTGGACCAGACAGGGGCACAATATTCTGCTACAGAGTATGAAAGGGCCAGTGCTGAGGTGCGCAGGGTGGAGACTGCCGCCCCCCATTTTGCACCAGCGAGCTTGCAGAGCAGGTTGTTTCGTACCTTCACCTTAGCAGCCGTCCCCTTTAGATGTTCCTTGAAGGATAAGGTCCTATCAAGGGTCACTCCAAGATAAGTTGGATTTGGGGCATGCTTAAGCTTGAGTCCGCTCAGGTAGATGTTTAGTTCTCTGGCAGCTTTTGCATTGTGGAGATGGAATACACTGGAGACGGTTTTTGCTGGGCTTGGTTTTAGGTGCCAGATTTTGCAGAACTGGTCCAGTTTGGCAAGATCTTCCGTGAGCACCCGTTCCAGTGGTTCAAAGTCTGGTGCTTGGAATGCCAAACAGATGTCGTCTGCATAGATGAATTTGCGGGATTTTGTAGTAGGCAGGTCGTTTATGTAGAGGTTGAACAGAGTTGGAGCTAGAACTGAGCCTTGTGGGAGTCCGTTTTTCTGCATTCTCCATGCACTTGTGTTCTGACTGAGGTGGACTCTGAACCTTCGGTTGGTCAGCAGGGTTTTTATAATTGCTGTTGCCCAAGCAGGGATCGCCTTTATAAGTTTCAGGAGGAGGCCTTTGTGCCAGACCGTATCATAGGCGGCTGTAAGATCGAGAAACACGGCCCCTGTCTTCAGTCTGCTCTCGAAGCCATTTTCGATGAAGGTGGTTAGGGCCAGTACTTGTTCTCCTGTACTGCGGTCCTTGCGGAAACCTGCTTGATCCACACTTAGAATATCCTCTATTTCTGGGGAAATGCGTTGCAGTATTAGGCGCTCCATGATTTTGTAAGGAACGCTGAGTAGGGAGATTGGGCGGTAGCTTGCTGGTAGTTTGTGGTCTTTGCCAGGTTTTGGGATGGCAATGACCTTTGCTGTCCGCCATTTCTTTGGGATCGAGTTTGTTTGTGTGATCCTTGTGTAGAATTGTGTCAACCAGGTTAGGGCTCGGGGGCCAAGATTTTTCATGAATTCTGGGAAGATGTTATCGTATCCTGCTGCCTTTCCACATTTCAGGCCCTGTAGGACTTTCTCCAGTTCAGCAGCCTCGAAGGGTTCAGGGTTCGTTTCCTCTACAGGCATTTTTTGGTGTTTTTTTAGCTCAGTTGTAACTGCTCTTCTGGTGTCTTTGTCTTGGGGTGCTTTGGCGATAGTCAGTAGGTGGGATGCAACTTGGTTGGGTGTGACGGATGCTCGGCTTTGGCTAGGGGGCTTCTGTGCAGCTCCTAGGCGACGGATGAGGCTCCAACATTTCCTGCTAGAGTGGGTAAAGCTCCGGTCAGCAACTGTCTCCTCCCATTTCTTTCGCCGGGCTATATTTAGCGATTCAATGAGATGGTCTGCTATCTCTGGGTCCCCTGATGTTTGATAGGATTGTAGGAGGGCAGCACTTTCTCCGTCCAAACATGGGACATAGAGGGGTCGGTAGCCTCGTGGGATTGCAGTATGGGCAGCCTTGAAGACTGCGCTGTAGAAGCGGTTGTATGCTTCATCTACAGTGATGGTGTGGAGTGGGATGGTAACAATGCTCCGGTCCAGAGTTTCACTGAATTTCTTCCAGTTGGCTTTGCGGAAGTTCCAGCGCATCTTCCTTGGGCTGTTTATGACTGGAAGTTGTAGGCCAATGGAAGTTCATTTTCGTCGACAAACCGATTTTTTTTTTTAAACAATCCGAATGTAGGTTATTAGGCCTAGTGCACGGCCGTCCTCAAACAATGCAATGCATTTAACTGTGCCACTGGCAAAATTTGGGCACCAGGGGGCAACACTTCACCATCGCCGTACCCTGGCGTGCCTCAGTTGATACATGCGAGCTTCCGTAGGTCAAAGCCTTGTTACAGGCTTTTCGAGATTGTTGTTTTATTATTTTTATTTAGGGTAAAAAAAACGGCTGTTCCGTTATGTTGTCACTGACATGAGTTCACGTTTTACTGCCAAACACTGAACAAGCGCATTTTTTTTTTTTAACAAAAAGCAGGCCTATAATTCTGACGCCGTGATATAATGGGATAGCCTACGTAAAGGCAAATTGTTGTGTAGCTTTCTTATTTTGATATCCTTGTTTTTAAACAAAGGAAAAGAAAAAAGTAAAAGAAATATATGTTCCGTTATGTGTCCTGTATGTGTCTTCCGTTATTGTCTGGCTCGCAACTTGAAGCCTCCCTTGTTTGCGCAGTGCGCATGTGTTCACGTTTTACTGCAAACTTGTCTTGTTAATAAATTCATCCTCGAAGAAAAACACTCTGTATTTTTTTTAATTATTATTCTCAATACATAAGAGTATAGGCATCATAGGCCTAAATGTGATTGTTTTTTAATATAAAAATGTTAATGATTAACCGATTATTAATCATTAATTCTCCTGACGATCGACGAAGAAAATTTTACCGAATGCCCATCCCTAGTGGCTACAGATGGAAAATAACATGTAAATGTTCATTAATCCTTCAGAACCGTGATGTGCTCAGCCACAGATATTTTCGAAGATCCATCAGGTATGTACAATGGCATAAAATGTTTTACTGTTTGCTGCTGGTCCTGTTGGAGTGTGGTCCCTTTCTCACCTGCAGGACCGCACCAGATTTTGCCAGTTGATTCGAATTAAGATCACCTCTTTCAGCTGGTCTTGGTATGTTTGGTTTGGTGCGCACTTAAGTGCGATTACCATGTTCTCATCAGACAAAATGAACCACACCAATGGAGAAAAGGAACTCGAGTTTCATTGAAAGGAACTAAAGCCTGTAGGTGTGAAAGCACCATTAGTCTTAGCTTACCAGAGGACCTTCTTCATACATTTTGGGAGTCTCCCACATGCCTTTTGGTAAACTCTAAATGTGCTTTCGTAAGATGCGTTTAAATCAAATGGGCAGCACAAATACATGTAAAGTTAATGTGAACATGTGGAAAACTTGCGAATTCGGGCATTCGTGTGTCTGAGGGATTTGGTAGTGATAGTTGGTAATCAGCCTTGTTATTCGAGAGGGGTCTGCCATCACCAGAGTTAAAATATCAAAACTGGAGAGTAAACTAGTTTGAAAATGAGACTGCCGCTCATCTGCAGACAGATGGACTGGGTACTCTGCAGCTGAATCGGCGTTTTAGTCCCATGGACTCCTGCCACAGATGTGCTAATGAGGGCTAGCAGTAGCAGGCTAGCAGTGTAAGCAACCGTAATCCAGGTGAAGTTTTGAAGGCAGGGACAATTTTTCGAGCTGAGAGCCCCTTCAGCTAATGTAAACTTAAACATATCAGTGTTTGGGAATTTACACAGAACACAGCTGCAGACGTTATAAAGGCAACTCACTTAGATGGCGAATTCATGTCTGTTCACATGTTTACATTGAGTTAATGTAATTGCGCCGCATGAAAAATTAGTGCGTTTGGTCTGAACCAGTGGGCGGTGTGGTGGTGCAGTGGTTAGCACTGTGGCAGCCGAGCAACTCACCCTTGGCTATGGGATCCTGGGTTTGATCCCACCAACGGTGATCTGTGTCATGTCTGCGTGGGTTTACTCTGGGATTTCTCCGGTTTCCTCCCACAGGCCAAAAACATGCAGGTTAGGTTAATTGGAGACTGTAAAAAAGTGGCCCTAGGTGTGAATGTGTGTGTGAATGGTGAAGGGATTGGCACCGTACTGTGGATGCCTTGAATTTTCCTCTGGGGATCAATAAACCACACAAAAAAAACCAAAACGCGCCATTAGGCAAGGACAGCTTCAGGAAGAAGATGGAGGACAAGCTGCAACAGAGCGGCATCAGCGGGGGTCTAGAGAAACCTTAAAACCATCTCTGGGCTCCAGAATACCTCCCCCAGGCCACGGGGGGCAGGGAGTGGGCGAACAATCTGAATCTGTTTTTCAATAGGTTTGACCAATCACCCTCCCCCCCCGACTGCACAACAACCACTGCTGCCTCTGAAGACATCAAGTCCTGCTCCCCACTCCACCAACACCCCCCCTCCCCCCCACTCCCAACACACAGCCCCCCAACCTGACCCTCACTAAGACCCAGGTGAGGACGGAGCTGAGGAAGATCAAGGTGAGGAAGGCTTGGGATCGGACGACATCAGCGCAAAGCTCCTCAAGTCCTGTGCAGAACAGCTGTGTGGGATTGTGGAGTACATCTTCAACCTGAGCCTGAAGCTGGGGAGGGTACCACAGTTGTAGAAAACATCTTGTGTGGTACCTGTACCAAAGACTTCACACCCCAAGGATCTGAACAGCTACAGACCAGTGGCCCTGACGTCCCACATGATGAAGACCCTGGAGAGACTGCTCCTTGCTCACCTCCGCCCCCTGGTGGGACCAGCGATGGATCCACTCCAGTTCGCCTACCACCATGGCATTGGGGTGGAGGATGCGGTGATCTTCCTCCTTCACCGTTCTCTGTCCCACCTGGAGAAGCCCGGGAATGCAGTGAGGATCATGTTCTTTGACTTCTCCAGTGCTTTCAACACCATCCAACCGATGATCCTGAAGGACAAGCTGCTGTGCGCAGGGGTGGACCAGCACCTGTCATCATGGATCCTGGACTACCTCACAAACCGGCCACAGTTTGTGAGAACCCGGGACTGTGTGTCCGACACGATCATCAGTAGCACGGGGGCCCCCCAGGGAACGGTTTTGGCTCCCTTCCTGTTCACCCTTTATACTGCGGACTTCTCACACAACACAACACACTGCCATCTACAGAAGTTCTCTGACGACTCTGCGATCATTGGCCTCATCTCCAACGGAGATGAAGCTGAGTACAGAGGGCTTATCCAGGACTTTGTGGACTGGTGCCATCGGAACTGCCTCCAGATCAACGCGAGGAAAACTAAGGAGCTGGTGGTGGACCGCCGCAGGCAAGGACAACCCCCTCACAGCACCAGTAAATATACAGGGAACAGACATTGAGATGGTGACATCCTACAAGTACCTGGGTGTTCATTTGAACAATAAACTAGACTGGTCACACAATACTGACGCACTCTACAAGAAGGGACAGCGCAGGCTGTTCCTACTGAGGAGACTCAGGTCTTTTGGTGTACAAGGGGCGCTGCTGAAGACATTCTATGACACGGTGGTGGCATCAGCCATCACTTTTGGAGTGGTCTGCTGGGGCAGTGGCATTACTGCAGCCGATAGGAAGAGACTGAACAAACTGATCAAGAAAGCTAGCTCTGTCCTGGGGCAGCACCTTGACCCAGTGGAGGAGATGGGAGAGAGAAGGATGGTGGCTAAACTGTCATCTCTGCTGGAGTCCGAATTCCACCCTATGCAGGACATACTGAATGCACTGAGGAGCTCATTTAGCAGCAGACTACATCATCCTAGGTGCACAACCGAGAGGTTTCACAGGTCCTTCCTACCAACGGCTGTCAGACTGTACAACCTAAGCAGGGCTGCTCGCAGAGATAGCAAAAAGACGTGACAACCTAATAGTATTGAATGCAAAAGACACAATAGACTTATACAATGGTCCCCTCCGATATACAACTAGGAAAATACTGGTCGCTATGGAGGGTGAGAATATGTATGGGTACATAATCATACCATGTAGGATAACTAACTAGACGGTTATGCTGTTTCATTCCATCTAGCTACAATGCTCCGCACTGTGTTTATATGTTTATATATTTATTCCATCTAGCAACAATGCTTCGCACTGTGTTTGTATATCTACATATTTATTCCATCTAGCTACAATACTCTGCACTGTGTTTATATACTCATATATTTATTCCAGCTAGCTACAATGCTCCACACTGTGTTTATATATTTATTCCATCTAGCTACAATGCTCCGCAGTGTCTATATATATATATATATACAGTATATATATATATATATGTATATGTATGTACATATGTATACTCCTTGTTTTTCTCTTGCCTTCTGATTGTTGCTCTGAGTGTTGCTATCCCTGTGCTGTTGCAATCCTGGAATTTCCCCATTGTGGGACTAATAAAGGCTTATCTTATTATTCTTTTCTGTAAGCAATGGTTTCGCTTTTTTTTTTTTTTGCTGGCCACTTACATAAACCCCACCTCTGGAGTGTATGGCTTAGAGTGGTCCTATAGACAGATATACCATTCTCTGCTGTGGAGCTTTCCACTTCTTTCGGGGTTGCCTTTGGCCGCTTTGTTGCATCTTTGAGTAATGCCCTCCTCTCCCAGTCTGAGTTTTGGTAGAAGGCCCTCTCTTGGCAGGTTTGTTGTTTTGCTAGTCTTTCCATTTTGTGATGATGGATTTAATGGCCTTCACTGTGGTTTTCAAAATTTCAGATTTTTTTTTTTTTTTTTTTTTTTTTGGTGGCGAAAGTGTTATTTGCATGATGCACGATTAGCACAGTAATTTTTGCATTGGTGGCATATGGGGTTACCGCATTAAGCACACA
The DNA here is from genome assembly GCA_020510985.1 of Pholidichthys leucotaenia. Taxonomy (NCBI): domain Eukaryota; kingdom Metazoa; phylum Chordata; class Actinopteri; order Cichliformes; family Pholidichthyidae; genus Pholidichthys; species Pholidichthys leucotaenia. Next base: position 99,220,862 of record CM035843.1, read on the forward strand.
TCATGCAACTCAATCAACGGTTTCACCACTAATTTTTTTATCCCATTCCCAACCCTGATTTGGACTTCAACACAACTTTGTTCCTGACCTGTTTGGAGAGCTCCTTGGTCTTCATGGTGGTGCTTTTTGATTAGTGATGTTGCAGACTCTGGGGCTTTTCAAAATATACTGAGATCATATGACACTTAGCTTGCACACAGGTGGAGCTTATTTAACCAGTCATGTGACTTCTGAAGATAAATGGTACCACCAGATCCTTTTTAGGGGCTTCATAGCAACAAAAAAAAAAAAAAAAAAAAAAAAAAAATCATTTCACTAACGCAAACAATTTTGTGTGGGTCCATTACATAAATCAACCATTTAACCATTCAACCATTTAAATTACAGCTTGTAACACAAAAAACAGGAAAAATGCCAGGGGGAGGGGTGCTTTTGCAAGCCACTGTATTCTGCCTTTCTGCAGTGTAGCATGATTCTGTTTAAATACTAGCAGTTGTCGTCACATACAAAACAGATTTTTGAATTAAATGGCTTGTTTCTCACCTTCAGAATTACTTTTACCATTTTGTTTTCAAGATATCACAGCTTACTCTTGAGCCATCATAGCGAATCCAGAAATCCACAAACTGTCAACCCATGATTACAGACTTTGTCCAGTTAGGAACAGCTCCTTGTTTGCATGCTTGCAGTAGGCTAGATTTCTCTTGTGTTGTAGCTTGATTATACATAAATAAAGGATCTGTATTTGTCTTTGAAATCTGGCACACACGGTTGATTATTGAAACTGTAAAGCAGTCTGTGGTTCACAGAGAGGAGCCACCCATTTCTCTTGATCTACATGGGGACCTTTATACCACATTTTGATTTAAAAAAACAAAACAAAAAAAAAACAAAAACACCCAACCTTTAATTGCAATGTGGAGTCTTGATAGCCAAGTGGAGATTTAATGGCTTGTCTGTAATGACTGACGATCTTTAAGGTTGTGGGTCTACTGGAATTGTATCACAAAATAGAGGGGTATCATAATTTAAATATTTGTTATAAAGTTCCCTGCACATTTTATTGCTTAATAATCTGCTGATAGTTCTGACCTTTGCCCTTTTCTCTCCAGGTTATGCAATGGTCTCAGCAGCACATCCAGATCTCCAGGTGCTTACGTCCCTCTCTCGTGTGCTCGGGCTCTTTTCCCTCTGCTCAACAGCTGAGGTGGTTGTGATTTCCCTCCTGGTCAGTGCTCCCTAAGAGGCCAAGATTGCCAAGATCTGCCCTGTGGCGAGCATGACGGCCACCACGCGTGGCTCTCCGGTGGGGGGCAATGACAGTCAGGGCCAGGGCCAGGCACCTGATTCTCAGAGCCAACCCCCACTGCCACAGAACCAGGTAAACTTTTTTTAATGTTTCAATCCTCAACATACACTCAGAAAGTAGGTGCTTGTAATACAAGTAATCTTTGTTAAATGAAAGAAGCTACATTGGGGTGTTTTCTGTCTTGTGGTGGTTTGTGTAGTTCAAGCCAAATTGTTTTTTTTTTTTCTTTTTTTTTTTTGCCATTGTTGCTCACACTTAACCACATCTAGGAAACCCAAGGGGCCAAAAGGGGTGGGAAAAAGACAGTGGCAGAGAGTGGAGGTGAAGCATCAATGAACAGAACCTCCTGAGTTATCGATAAAGTGTGTGTGTGTGTGTGTGTGTGCAGACAGGCCTGTGTTGATTAGAGATGAGACGTGAGAGGCAAGCTGCCTATGTAGGTCAGCTAAGCAGAAGGAGCCTTCACTGCACACCCCCACATTTTATATGTCTTAGTTATGCATCTCTCTTGATGATGTGTATCCTCCTTTTACTCTGTTATGCACAGCTGCTGACACCACCACCACCGGTGTTGTTGCAACCCATTAGTTGAGTAAAGAAATAAAGAAAAGAGAGGTCCTGCTGCTTGAATGCTTTCATAGCCCTCTGTTTCTATAACACTTTCTCTTCTAACATCACACTAAGATACACCCACATGCTGACACATTTATACTTCACAATGCAAGGGCTTTCTTTTACAATGGGTAAATGGTTAAGAATTGCGTTCAAATATTATGATTGATGACATCAATAGCATTTTTCAGAAAGTCTCTCAGCCCGTTTATTAGGGCTGGGTGATGTGACCTCAAACCAACATCACGATTAATTGAACATTTTTGCCTCTGCTTCAGTTGTTGAGCGACACACTCCCCGTGCCCCATATACATGCGCTTGTAAGGAATTGCAACCAATATTATTACCTCCGCCAAGGGAGGAGGTAATGTTTTTAGTGGTGTTGGGTTGTTTGTCTGTCTGGTAGCAACATTATTCAAAAAGTTATGAATGTATTTTGATGAAATTTTTAGGAAAGGTGTGTAATGGCATGAGGAACAGATGATTTTAGAGTTTGGTGATGATTTGAGAGTACATACCTCCACCAAGGGCTTTGGTTGTATTTATGCAGCAGGATTACACAAAAGCTACTGGATGGATTTGGATGAAATTTTCACCAGAGGTGGTTCTTGGGCCACAGACGAACCCATTATATTTTGGTGATGATCTGAGAATGCATCCCTCAGCCAAGGCTCTTAACTTCTCACACTACGTTAGTAACAATACTCCAAAACTAGTGGACAGACTTTGATGCAATTTTCACCAGAAATGGCTCTAGGCCTACACACAAATCCATTACATTTTAGAGGTGATCCATGAGGGATGGAAGGAGCCTTGGTGGAGGTATGCGCTCCGAGTGCTTTTCCAGTTGAAAATACATGGAGATGCATTAGCATTAAAAACAAAGTGTGTGATTAAAAAAACCCAAACCAACTTATCTTCCCTGGAGCCCTGAGTTTATTTCCCTGTAAGGTGATGGTTCCTGCACAGGCAGCCTTGACTCACATGGCATGCTTGCAAAAAGGTTGCTAATCCACTCCTTTGTAGTCTGTCAGGAAGTAGCACTCACACTCTTTTGAAAGCAAGGATAGGTACTATGTAATCACGCACCAGTTGGTAAAAGGAAGGCCCAAATTCAGTTTCTTTCAAATATTCCGCTAATATTGGCCTCACCACTAATTATTGAAACAGGTGTATTTAAAGACCATGCAGGCAGACAGTGCAGGCATGAAGTCAGGCACAGGAAGAGAGAATACTGTATATGGTAATGTTACAAAATAAAACACTAGGCAGACTTGGTCAATGCAGAGGAAGAGAATAAATAATTTTTTCTCAGCGGCCCAGTACCAAGAGGTCCTACCAGTCTGCTCCCCAGTGGTTGGGGACCACTCTGATTAAGGACATATCCTTGTTTACATTGACAGTCTTATTTCTAAGCTATATGATTAATCATTTTTATGAATTTTTTTTTATTATTAATATGATAATATATTTGCCAAAGATAAATTTACCAGTGCTCTTCCTTTTATTGTGAAAGCGAAACTTTTATTTTGAAAGTTTTTCTGCCATCAGAGAGAAATGGCTGCTGACTCTGTTTTCATCTGCTCCTGTACGTTGTTAACTTCATAATGTGAAGCTGAAACGACTATCACAAACACTAAAGCAAATCTATGTAATTTTGACTGAACTTTGACAAGATACTGTCACAAAGCACTATTATTTCATAATGTATTTAAAAAAGAGTTTATTTTAATGTTCAAATATATAAGGGATCAGCACAAGAATAGACAAGTGAGGAAAGTATTAACAGAAAAAAACCCAAAATAACTGACATGAACAAGATTACATTGGCTAGAGGTTCTGAATGGTGTTTTTTTTTCTCCCCAGTAAATGCCCAGCCCAAACTTTTACTGTATGCATAATGGCCATCTTTATTGATTCAGCATATTTTACTCTGTCTGCCTTGTCCTGTTCTGAGCACAAAAGGACATTTTTATCCCTGCCAGTTGGAAGACCCCTTTGGGCAAAGACCGAAAGGGGATTATGTCATGGAGCTGTCTGTCCGTCTGTCCCACTTTTAAGATAAGATGAGCCTTTATTAGTCCCACAATTGGGAAATTCCAGGATTGCAACAGCACAGGGATAGCAACACTCAGAGCAACAATCTGAATGTTGCTATCCCTGTGCTGTTGCAATCACTTTTGTGAAATCAACTCCTACAATTTTGTTCTAATTGTTTTAAAAGTTGGTACCAGAGTTTAATATACACTGATGATATGCATGCTGCAGTTTGGCTCTAATTGGATGATTTTTGTGGGAGTTTTGGGGCAAAAGGTCAAATGTAAAGGTTAGCATTCCCTAAGCCCTATTATTATAAAACGAGTAAATCTAGGGTCACCTAATTTGATGCAGCTAATTTTTGTTGTATATTCATGGATGATAGACTTGGTATAATTTGGTTCTGCCCCAAATGGAAAAGTTGAAAACCGCTGTTCTTCAGTGACATACTGGAATCGTCAAAGAAAACAGAGGTGGGAGATATTGCACTTGCCTCAGAGTGCTTTTGCTAATATTCAAGACTTTGAAAGATATCATTAATAAGACATCACCACAGATGATGTGGTGATGTGTTAACGTTTAACAGATCTGAAGCATCTGGTTAAATAATTTTATATCTGCTAAATATTCTGTGTATTTTATTTAGTCTTTTAACTTTATACTGGCATTGCTATGGAATAGCCAGAGGTGCTGACATGGTACCAAAAAACATAACTCATTTACTCACTGCGCAATTACCCATGAGTTGTTTTACAAAAATCCATAATTTTGCACTTTGACATGTTTTATATAGTATTTGTGTTTTCCACAGACTAGTTTATGACAACAGTGATGATGTGAGTGCCTGCACTTTGCTTTCTTAATGTATGAAATCATTATTTTACATTAGTAAAGGAGCAGATATAATTGCTGCATTATTTGAGTTCTTCATGACATGGAAGGACTCCAATGGCTCAAACTAGTTTGCAATGAGACTTATGCTCTGTAGATTGTGATCTTGATGTAAAAGCATCAAATAAACTTTTTCTGCTGCCACAAACATGTCTGGCAAAGACTGGAACTAGCTGTGATCAAACGTTCAGAAATATGAGCAAGATGGTTAAACCAGCCACACACCAAAAGATAATCTGAATGATTTTGGGCGTGATCCACCCTTTGTGATAATCCTAGGGAAAGTCCAGATCACCTTGGTGGTTCTGCTTGGCTCGGAAAGTGAGACGGCGAAAGAGAGGTAGACGAGCGGGCGCTCTCGTGCGGCTTCGCAGGAGAGGCTCGCGAACGGCGCTGCCTGGCATATTTCTGTCCAATACCAACTCTCTCTCTAACAAGGTAGATGAACTGAGACTGCTGATGCGTTTTAAGGACCTCGCCTCCTCAGCTGCCCTCTGCTTTACTGAGACCTGGCTCCGGGAAAATATACCGGACAGCGCGCTGCGCCTCGACGGCTTTCAGCTCTTCCGTGCTGATCGTGACACAGAGCTTTCCGGCAAGACCACAGGAGGCGGAGTCTGCTTCTACATCAACTGCAGCTGGTGCTCTGATGTAACGGTAATTTCCAAACACTGTTCTCCTGCCCTGGAATTTCTCGTTATCAATTGCAAGCCTTTTTATTCCCCGCGGGAGTTTGCCTCTTTTATAATGATCGCTGTGTACGCCCCTCCCGACGCGGACATGCGCGAAGCTCGCGGATCACATTCAACACACAGAGCGGAGTTTCCCAGATGCGCTGATTATTGTGGCTGGCGACTTTAATCAGTGCAATCTGAGCCACGATCTCCCCCGCTACAAACAGTTTATTAAATGCCCCACCAGAGGATTAAACACACTGGATCACTGTTACACCACAGTGAAAGACTCATATCGCGCTGTCCCTCGAGCTGCGCTGGGATTATCTGATCATGTAATGGTTCACCTCATCCCCACATACAGACAGAGATTGAAGCTCACTAAACCTGTTGTGAGCACTACGAAGATACGGACCAGTGATGCTGAGGAGAAGCTGGAAACGTGCATGGAAATTTCTGACTGGGGCATGTTTAAAGGAGCCACGCATGATCTGGATGAGTACACGGACACTTTGAACTCATATATCCACTTTTGTGAAGAGAACATTCTCCCATCACGCACCAGGGTGAGTTACTCTAATGACAAACCCTGGTTCACAGCTAAGCTCAGACAGATCAGGAAGGAGAAGGAAGCAGCGCTGAAAAGTGGAGACAGGGACTGCTACAGGGAGGTTAAATACCGGTTTAACAGAGAGCTGAAGAGGGCTAAATCTGTGTATTCAGAGAGACTCCAGCAGCAGTTCACTGCTAATGATTCGGCTTCCGTGTGGAGAGGACTGAGGCAAATCACCAACTATCGACCTCAGGCTCCTAAAGGTCAGGATGACAAAGCCCTTTGTCAAAGACTGTCCCAACACTATGCCCGTTTTGACACCTCGTCATCTGTGTCCAACTCCCCCCCTCCCTCCAGCTCCACAGCCTCCACATTCCCTACTTCATTAAAGGCACCCCCCCTCCTCCCCCCCTCCCCTTATCATCAGTGAGCAGGATGTGCTCAAACAGTTCTCCAGACTGAACCCGCGCAAGGCCCCTGGCCCAGACGGTGTGTCTCCCTTCACCCTGAGACACTGTGCGAAACAGCTGGCTCCTGTCTTCACAGACATTTTTAACACCTCCCTTAAGTCATGCCATGTGCCGTCCTGCCTCAAATCCTCCACCATCATCCCTGTCCCCAAGAAGCCACGGATCACTGGACTTAATGACTACAGACCTGTAGCGCTCACCTCTGTAGTCATGAAGTCCTTTGAGCGCCTGGTCCTGTCCCACCTCAAGTCCATCACCACCCCTCTCCTGGACCCGCTGCAGTTTGCCTACCGAGCCAACAGGTCTGTAGACGACACAGTCAACCTGGCCCTCCACTCCATCCTGCAGCACCTGGACTCCCCAGGAACCTACGCCAGGATCCTGTTTGTGGACTTCAGCTCCGCATTCAACACCATCCACCCCGCTCTGCTCCGGGACAAGCTGTCCCTGCTCAACGTGCCTGACTCCCTCTGCAGGTGGATCATCGACTTCCTGACGGACCGGAGGCAGCATGTGCGGCTGGGAAAGACTGTCTCAGACTATACTAGCATCAGCACCGGATCACCCCAGGGCTGTGTACTTTCCCCCCCTACTCTTTTCCCTTTACACCAACTCCTGCACCTCCAGCCACCAGTCTGTCAAGTTGATCAAGTTTGCGGACGACACCACCCTCATCGGGCTCATCTCCAACGGCGACGAGTCCGCCTACAGGAGAGAGGTGGCCCAGCTGGCGTCCTGGTGCAACAATAACAACCTGCAGCTGAACGCTCTGAAGACAGTGGAGATGATTGTAGACTTCAGGAAAGTCACTACCCCTCTGCCCCCCCTCACCCTCACAGGCTCTCCCATCACCACTGCTGATTCTTTCCGCTTCCTAGGCACTACCATCACCAGGGACCTCAAATGGGAGCCGACCATCAGCTCACTCATCAAAAAAGCCCAGCAGAGGATGTTCTTCCTGCGGCAGCTGAGGAAGCTCAAGCTACCCACCAAGATGTTAGTGCAGTTCTACACAGCCATCATCGAGTCCATCCTCACCACCTCCATAACCGTGTGGTATGCAGGAGCCACTGCCCGGGACAGACTAAGGCTGCAGCGCGTCGTGCGCACTGCTGAGAAGGTGATCGGCTGCAAGCTCCCATCTCTCCTGGATCTGTACATCTCCAGGACCCGGAGGCGTGCTGGCCGGATCATAGCCGATCCCTCACACCCTGGTCACGTACTGTTTGCCCCTCTCCCGTCAGGTAGAAGACTTCGGTCCATCCAGACTAAAACCTCTCGTCACATGAACAGCTTCTTCCCCTCTGCCATCAGACTGCTGAACACTAAGTGACTTATTGACTCTCGTGCACCATGTACAGCAGCTCAACCAGACTCATGTCAATCATCACTGTTTTCTTCCTGCATTACCGACTGCACTATATAGTTCTCCACAGTATCTGCTGCTGGCTAATATATTTTAACTGTTGACCAGTATTACTTAATCTTATCCTACACTTTATTACATGTATAGTTTATTTCTTTTATCTTATCATGTTTAATGTTGCAGCATTGTACCGAGACAAATTCCTAGTTTGTGTACTACATGAACAATGGCAATAAACCTGATTCTGATTCTGATTCTGCTGATTATTTTGTCAAATTTTTCTTGTGGTGTGAGGTGGGTTTCTAGGGATCCAGTCCACTTGGGAGAATGTCAGGGCCTCTCCAAACTCAAATCCAGTGGCCTGTTGTGTGGGTGGATCGCTGAGGACAGATGAGCATGCACTCTGGATTGTCACATGAACGGGATGATAATCTGAATGTGAGCTGATGGTTGTTTACGCTAAAGTTTTTTGACTGTAGGAGATTTGACATTTCCAGGACTAGAGTTGTCAGTTCCACTTATTCCGCACTTAAGCATATTTCCTGGAACTTTGAGCTTGTTTTTCAGAAAGTCCCTTGTAAAAATGAGGAGTTGTGATTTGCATTTTTTATGAGGTGCCAAAATGGACAAAAACTGACCCAGAATTACATGTGAAAAACTGGGTTGATGTGTGAGAGAGACTGAAAGTGCATGCAAGTTGTATTCTGTAGACTTGTGTTCACAGATAGTTCTGTCACACAAAATCTGGCAACACTGGTACATAGTCTGGTTGTTCATGAATGGAATCTATCAGTGTGTGGCATGATGCCTTGCTCACATTGCTTGCTGCAGTCCATAAACTACAAGGAAAAACATGTTAAATGTGTGTTTGTGTATATATATATTTTTATAGTCATGTCATGTGTTAGGTCTGTCACATTTTCAACATCTGTTAAGACTAAGAATCTTGGTGTGGGTCAGCCCCTCCATGGATTGCCACCTTATTGTGGTGGAAGGGGTTGGGTGCCCTAACCAGAGTGGTGGCCTAGTTGATAGACCATCCGCCCCACAACCGGGAGGTTGGGAGTTCAAGTCCTGGCCGGATCATACCAAAGACCATATAAAAATGGTACTTCCCACCTTCTAGCTTGGTGCTCAGCAGGGAAGGCGAAGTTGTTTGTGGTGGTGCCTTGCATAGCAGCGACCCCTCTGATTCTACATGTGATTAACAATGTAGATAGGAGAAATGTAATTTTGTTCAACTGTACGTGATTGGATGTATGGGTTGAATGACAATAGAGATGGCTGCTTCTTCTAGTGATCCCAGGAGCTATATTGTCATGGGCAACTTGCCCTTGGTGGGGTCTTCCAAGAAGTGGTCCTGGGTGAAGGGCCAGACTAAGAGCGGTCCAGTAGATCGCTATGGAAAAAGTTACATCAAGGACTCTGTGTACCCAAAGGAGTCACATGGATCCACCCTCCAGTGGGCTCACCATCTGCAGGAGGGCTCATGGGGATCATGATGCTATGTGACCTGGGTGATAATCTGAGCTTCTTCTGTTTGGACTGCTGCCCCCCGCAACCCGGATCCCCGGATAAACGGTTGAGGATGGATGGGTGTGGGTCAGGTCTTCATCCCAAAGACATCAAAATAAATGGCAAGAAAATAACTATTCGAGTATATGAATGGAAAACAATGAGTTTTCTCTGTTGTTGCACATAACTTTTTCATCAGCTGATGGATTGAGTTGGGTCAGTCTGAACTATTCCAGATTTTTTATATATATAGCAGCAGTTCCGGGATAAGGCGCTTTCTGAAATAATATTACAAAAACAAAATGGGGGAAAAAATACCATGGCTCCTGTTTTGTTGTACTGTGCAGGTATAGCTCTTGAAATAGCATTGTGTCAAAAAGCTTATGCCATGGCTCTGGGGTCTTCAGCAGATAGAGAACCACTGTTCTCTACCTCAGGCTGTTGCTTTTTGCTATGAATGATGCCACAGACTCATATGTTTCTTTTTCTGAACTGGCTAGCAAAGTTAGCACCAACTCCTCTTTTCATTTTTGCTAAGCTGAGCCTGGCGTCTCTGTGGTTGCTAGAGAATGGCTAACGAGAGTCCTGAAGAATCCATTGAAAATCTGTGCAGAGTTGATGTTATGAATACTTGGTTATTTGTTGTCAAATAAGTATTACAACCTTCTTAGGTTAGTTACATTTTCTAAGTATTTCTCACACATTAAGTTTATTTGAGTAGACCACCTAGGTAAGTTTTCAGGGATGTAGTGAGGGCATGGAGGGGGTTGGTGTGACAAGAGGATGCAAGTGATTGGGTGAGATGGAGGCTGACGTGAGCCATGGAGGGAGCAGTCAAAAGAAGAATAATTTAGAGGAACAACGCACTGTCTTTACCTTTGAAAAAAAAAACCCACGCATTGATTTTGAAAGTTCAGCTACCTTTGTTTCTTCCTATGCATTTTTTTTTTACTCCTTATAGAAGTTCCTTGGTGTTAAAGGTCAGAGTCCTTCTTAGAAATTAATGGAGTGAATGAGGCTGCAGTTCACTCAGACCACATTCACTGTCCAAGCCACATTGGTTCAATTTTGATTTGTTTTTGATGAGACCGTATTTTGATGTCATGGCAGCTGTGTAAGATAGAAAGTAATTAGGTGTATGTGATGAGGTCCAGAGGAAGAAAGGAGGCCTGATGTCCCCAGCGGTTTAGCAGCACCTGCAAGCATGATGGTAGTGATAGTATATAACTGATGGCATTGAAGCCCTATGCAGGAAGAGAGGTTAAAAGTGGTGTAAATTCTAGTCTGACCATTCTCAGAAAAGTCAATGTCCAGTGTTTACTCTGGCTTGAAGACCTTGGCGCAGTGGCAACATATTTTTCCGCGGGGGGAGGGGGAGAAAACACATATGTATGAATACGTTAATTTTATACTTATTTCTTTTTTTTAATTTTGCACAGTAACTTTGCATATAATAATAATAATGCATCAGATTTATACAGCGCTTTATCGTAGACACTCAAAGACACGTTTTACAGATACATTATTCATTCACTCCAGACAGACATTGGTAGTGCTAGCTACTACTGTAGCCACAGCTGCCCAGGGGCAGGCTGATGGAAACGTGGCTGCCAATCTGGGCCAACGGCCTCTCCGGCCACCACCGAACATTTATACACATTCATACCCAATGTTATGGACACTGGAGGCAACCATTTTCCTCAAATTTGTAATTTCCTCTTGTAAAATTGACTTTCCTTGTACATTTGAAACTTTATTATAAATTTGTGGATTATTTTATGGCTTATTTTTGTCTGTTTTTTGTTAAATAAAATTACTGCTTTTTTTAAATACATTTGAAACAGACTGTGGTAATTTTTTTTTTTACTTTTTTCTTATAGCAATTTATATTTTTGACGATAACTTTTCAGTCAGAACAGAACAATATTTTAACTCTCATTACAAAGAAAAGAGTTAATAAAATTGTATTTAATGATTTAAATTAACTTAAATGACCAAGGATGCCGTTATGTCTGTTATAATATTTCTATAGATTTATAGTTTTGTTTTTGTTTTTTGTTTTTTTTATAGAAATCTCACCGCCAAGAAAAACCTCCCTTATTTTGAAATCCAACTGCTGGCACGTTCAGTTTGTCTGAAGGCTGCTGACGGATTAAAGTCATTGACTTCATGAATTTCAGTCATCTTAACTTGCCACGTACATAATTGGGAACATAACTTAATATTGTAGCGGCTGGTGAAATATATCCTCAGCAAATCAGTAGTCCCCCTTGCCTTTCCCTTCATATGAAGCTGGCTGCATTTGAATTCTAACTACATCTCTTAGCTAAGCGACTCTTCCATTATTGCTCCCATTTCCAGCGAGTTAAAACCATGATAAATGCCTCCAGTGCTTACATACCTCTTCTGACTTTTTTTTCCCCCCACGTTTAAAGTATTTAAATAAACTCATGTTTCTGTCGGACAGTCAAGCCTTATTATGCTGCATTTCCCCTCTAGTCTGCCTTGGTCCGCGTGCGCTTTGGATGAGCCCGGCACGCACGCGGCGCTGTACATGCTCACTTTTTTCATCTACCCAGGCCAAGCGGTTGATACACGCATACAACCATCATTTGTAGTTTCACTCCCGCTCGATAGGTAGCGCCAAGGCGCTGATGCGCCAGGATTTTCACCAACAAAGAAGCGGCAGACTTCTTCACAAAGTTTCTCTTCAAATAGAGTCCATTTCTGCTGTTTGACTTCCTGGTTTTCACTCCCTTTCCATGAAGATGCTGCTGCCGCTAGCGAAATACTGCCTGCTGAATGACTGGAAAGCTCGCGTGGGCGGGGCGCTTCTAAACTCCGCGTGGATGACAGCCACGTGTGTTGTTTGTGTGCATGTTTGCGGAAAGTCATTGCTTCATATATTTTTCTAAAATATATATCTCCTTCTTGGCGTGGCGGTATATTTTCTGGCAAGGTGGCCTGCCACCGAGAAATGTTACCAGAGGAAATCCTGAATGTCACTGCATCCAACGCATATCTGATCTCCAACCGCATCTGAAAAAATGACTTGGATCCAGTGTCAGATTAAATTTGTTACATACAGTACTAGCTTAATTAGATTTATTTTTTCAGCAATATAATGCCACACATTAATATTCATTCTCCATTTTTTCTCTAGACATCATCTCCAAACTCATCTAATGAGAACTCTCCTGTGAGCCCACCAGATGATCATGGCCAGGGGGATGGTCCTGCTCAGCTTGAGGAGGAAGAGCCCGCTTTTCCTCACACTGACTTAGCCAAGCTTGATGACATGATTAACAGGTAGGTGTTGTCTCACTCAGTGTTTTTCAGACTTTTTTGAGCCGTGGCACCTGTCTGACACTGAAAAAATCCTGCGGCCCCCACACCAACCCAAAATGTTATAAAATGACACATTGTAGCCTATTACGGCATATCTAATGACAATTTAGTCTTGTAATTAGGCCTGTAACGATAACAAATTTTGGAAGACAATAAATTTTTAATTGTAAATTTTTCATTTATCACTGTCATGTTTATATCTGCATTACATCAAAGACTCCTTTCTACCAGACTGTGGGGAAATGGAGGGCTCTGCATGTCTTAGCCCAGTTTTGTTCCCACTTGGAAAAATTGAGTGGGATGGTTGTGGTGTTAATGCATTTTTCAATTTTTGTTACAAGTTTTCAAATATTGATATTAAAATTCAAAGATTTTATTTGTCAATACTACTATACTGTATGTACAGGACATACAGGAGAATTGAAATGTTTTTTCTCTCTCTCTTCAGTAGTATGCACAATATAAAAAAGAAAAAGGAATAGGGCTGGAAAAAACAAAAAAACAGCAGTCTATGTACAGTAATACAACCCATAGTGCAAATGGCAACAAAAGAGAGACCCAGAGCTCCCATAGTGCAAATAGAGATGACGATTAACGATGATGAAACCCAGCAGTCCTATATACAGAAAACTAGAGATGTAATACCTGTAGTTGCAGTTCAGTGCGGTAGTGTAGGTGCAGAAAGTAACAGATAGGACTGCACATGATCACTATTCGGGGATGAGAATTTTCTGTGGATCCGCAGAATTCCGCGGATTTGATCATGTCTCTGGTCATTCTCGTGAATCGTCAAATTCAAGGAGAAAATTTTAGGGGGGGGGGGGGGGTGAGGTATGTTATGACCGGTGAGTCGTATTTTCGATCGGCTGCTAAAATCCACTGCGCAGAACGCGCTACCCAGCGAGATCAGTAATGTAATGTAACAAGGCCACTGATTGGCTGATACTTATTGAAGCAACCAATTGGCGATTTTGTTAGATTTCCTTTGTCATATCCAATACGTGGAGCGAAATGTGAATGGCGGACAGTTCAGACAACGGTTCAGACAGTTTGGACAGTTGTGTCAACTTCAAAAATGCAGCAAGTTCCTACAGGCATGAAAAGGAAGAAAAAAGGAAAGAGAAGGAAATGAAACAGAAAGAACTCAATCTTCAACATGATTCTGTGGCAAGCAAGGCAGCCATGAAAAAGAACAGAGAAGCTGCAGGTAAGCAGGCACTGTTTGCCCACAGAAAATCATAGAGAAGAGGAAGGCTACAGAACGGCTCCAAGCTTTGGTAGCCAAGAAGAAGAAATTGCACAATTAGATGTGAAGAATACATTGACTTGTACATAAGTTCATAGAGTAGTAGCACAGGCATGTAAATATGGAAGTGACATTTTCTATTTCTCAATCAAGTGTGACACTGGATCAAAACAGTATTGAACATGATTACACATGTGATGCAGCAGCAGATTAAAAAGGTAAACTATAAATGCATTTGTACTTACTTCTAACTTTAAATATAAGACCACATCTGAGCATTCTAAAACACCAGATTTCGTTAGCCTGCGTCCCCCAAGACCCCCGGCTTAGTTTCCTCTTTTTTTCCCAAACCCCATTCTCATCCCTGAGTATTGCAAAGACAGACAGACAGCAGCAGATATGGCATTTGTGCAAATGGTTGCAGTTACGTACAAATCAGCTTTGATATTCTGCCATTACCATGAGAATAAATTAGTTTGAAAATGAGACTTTTGGGGGCGGATGGGCAGGTGGAGTGACAGTTTTCTGCTTGTTTGGTGCTGAGGGCAGTTGACATAGGGATGCAGTTTCTGGAGGAGGTTTTCCTGTCTGGTGTGCCTCTCTGGATGGTGTGTGGTCACACATAGGGCTGGGAGTCATCACCAATTTCCAGAATCGATTAGATTTCGATTCTTGAGGTTCTGAATCTATTCAATTCCGATTCTATTCAATCCGATCCCAATTCAGTCAAGGAAATTACCATTTTAATAGCTATTTTACTTGCTAGGGGAAAAAAAAACTCAAGACACTACAAATTGTACCAGGAATACTCTTTGTCAATACATAAACTATCACATAAAGAATTAACCCAGAATCGGTTACAATAATGCACTTTTTTATTACTTATGATTTCACAAAGTGCTAACAAGTGGTTTCTTTAGTGCAAAGGGTGTGTAGTGTCAAGTTAATAACCCAGAGTAAGTAAACAAATTCAATGCAAGAAGCATGCATACATAATCTCACTGTATTTCAGTCTCTCCAGAATTTCATGGGCTTTTTTTGATTGTTGCAGCCCAAAAAATCCTGAATTTGTGGGAGCTTTTCCAAAAAGTTGCGATAAAAGTTGCAACATTTTTTTTTTTTTAGAAGTTTTTTGCACTGAAACTTGTATGAGGAAGTACAGATTTTAAAGTAGCTGCTTTTTCCATAGTTAAGTGATGCTATTCCATGTAACACCACAAGAAAAACACAGGATTGCCAAAAATTTCCTGTTAAAGCATACCTGTGGTGGTCGTGAAGACGCATTTAACTTGAAAACATTAGGAAAAGGTATTTGTTATTTGGGTAAACAATTGTTGCCAGCCATATACCACCTGAGATATATTGAAATAGGACCGCGGGCATGGCCAGCCAATGAAAACTATGGGCGCCGCCATGACATATGCGGAAGTGACGTCATACCGTTGCTACTGAAAAGACAATACTCAGCGTTTCACCGCGACTACGGTGCTGTTGTCCGTTGTTTTTGTTCTATTATGGCTGAATTTTCTGACTCTGAGGAAGAATTCGTCCAACATGGCTACAGGTTTGAGCCAGAAAGGTCTTCTGAGGGTTAAAGTGACGAAGTGGTCCTCACACACAACGCAATTTCGTCTGAAAGGATTCACCTGTGCCCTGTTCCGAGATTGCGCAATCACTTTTCCTCTATGATCTTCTGACAAGGTGAGCTGGGTTTGGGTACACAAAAGAAGTGTTTATCTTTGTTTTTTCGCTTATTATTGAGACATCCAAAGGCTTTACATTCCGCCATGTTGCGATATCCATATCGCATTGTATGTTTTTGTTTTAACAAGAGCGCCGAGTGTCTGCTGCTCTGTATAACGGCGAGGGAGGAGCCGAATCATCTGCCGTGTTGCGGCAGTTAGGACCTCAGATCAGACGAGTTGACCCGCTGAATTTAAGCATTTATTTATTTATTTTCTACTCGTTTTAGTTCTGCATTTAATATGAACCCTGAGTTTGAAATAAATGTTTGAATTTTGGTCCTCACACACAACGCAACGCGCTGAGTGTCTGCCGCTGTGTATAGCGGCGAGGGAGGAGCCGAATCATCTGCCGTGTTGCGGCAGTTAGGACCTCAGATCAGACGAGTTGACCCGCTGAATTTAAGCATGCATTTATTCATTTTCTACTCGTTTTAGTTCTGCATTTAATATGAACCCTGAGTTTGAAATAAACGTTTGAATTTGAATATCCCGAAAGCCACTGCTCATCCGGGCACTCCAGGCTCAGCCAATATTGATCCAGATCGCGGTGCCCACTTTATTACGTCACAGGAAGCGTCCTGGCAGGCCGTGTAGCCGCTAGTATGGCTGCACCCATGTTTTGCTGACATAGTTGAACCAGCACATCAGCAATGGATTTATATCAAATTGCTTTGAACATGAATTTCAACTTAAACTTGAACTAGAACGTGAGACAGGGGCTCAATATAATATCTTTTTTTTCACGACCACCACAGGTACCCTTTAAGCAGTGATTTATTTAGAATTAAATGCTCAGTAAAATTGTCAAAAAAATGACCACCATTGTACTCTTGCTGAGAACTTAAATAAAAAAGATGACTAAAAGAATTAGCCATTACAACTATTATAAATTGCACTGAATGCATGTTATACAGCAGTTAGTTCAGACTGAGCAATTTGATTGAAGAACAGGGATTCCAGGAGTTACTATAATCTGCGATAATTGTACTCCAATTTCACTGGATATGTATCACTCCGCTTCAAAGGTGTTCTAGTAACGTTAATTGCTAACAGTATTTTTTTAATCAACTCTGACAATTGCAGTACTGTTTTGGATACCTTAATTTCCACAGTGAAGTGCTGTTTGACAAGAATTTATACATCCATGACCCGGAAGTCCCACCCTTTTGCAAAGGTCTGCTTCCATCTACCTGGTCATTGTAAGATCATTAAATGATTTCATCACGTCTGTTTAAAAAAAATAGGCAGTGCTATAGTTTTTCTTGTCTCAATTAACAAGCCACAATACCTTTGTGGTGATGGACTCTTTGTTTCATCTGAAAATGCAGAGAAAAGCGAGCAAAATGTGCTAAATTGCTAGCATGCTAACTACTAGCTTCTGGCAAACGGTATTGGATATGTTTTGCTCTGGCATTTTCTAAAGTATCCACTTAACAGGTGTTTTATAAACACTTATTACTTTTGCACTTGACAATATTTAATTTGTTTACTTGTGTGTGAAATGACAATGAACGTCTTCATGCTGATTGAAATGTTTAGCAACAGCTCACTGGCTAGATTTAGGGACTTTTTTCCTTGGCTGCGTAAAATGACTGGTTAAACAAACAAATCATGATATTCTGTCCAGTATTGCCGTCATTTAATCAATTTTGCTTGCCAGAACTGTTGTATAAAAGCAATATTATACTTGAGTGTGTTCTGGTATCATGAATATACTAACTCCAGCAGGGTGTGATCGGCAGAGGGCACAAGCCAAATCACGCCCTGCTGGAGTTCATATATTCATGATACTGAACTCACTCTGGTCTAATATTGCTTTATTAGAGTATGGAGTGCAAATTATGGCAGCACCTTCTTGAATCTTGAATTTGAAAACTAAGAACCCGAAAAATTTGAGGTCTTCTTCTATTCTAAAAGCCACAACAAACCAGGGATGGCTCCTCCACTGACCCTTGAGAACCGTGTCAGTACAGGATGGATCTTGGAGTGGAATGTTTACTGCAGGCGGTAACCCGGTCTTCACAGATCTTACGGGGATATGAAAAGGTGAATATATTTCAAAGTAAAATTAATCATATTTTTAAATTCCCACACCACAGAAGGGCTTAATAATTCCATCCACCCATCCATCCATCCATTTTCTACCACTTTTCTGTCGGCCCGGGTCACGGAGTGTAGCAACCAATAATGTAATATCTGCCAATAATGTTATAATTTTGGTCATTTTAAATGTAATAAAGCCAATAACGTAACAAGCAGCCAATAAATTTAAGATGGCGGCGGCGCATTGACACGCAGCGGCTAGACGCTCTGGACTACTGCGCTCGTTTTTGTTTTTTGTGTGTTTTTTCTGCCTTTTTCTGTGCTCCTTCTGTAATGGACTAATTACCTACAGTCGCCAGGAATTTCTAGGCATTGGTTGCCAACTTACCTCCAACATCTCCAGTGGTCATTCCAGTAATCACCACCACATCCACCAACAACCACACAGGAGATCACCAGACCTCCGGGCGCCCCATGGTTCGTTATCAGGCCCACAAACGGCATAAACGAGAAGCGAGAAAGCAGAAACAAGGCTGCAGGGCTGGCCTCCGTGTCCAGCTGCCCAAACTATGCACCAAACCACCGTTGCCTTCAATTTTTCTCACCGCCAGATCCCTCGCCAACAAAATGGGTGAGCGGAGATTGCCTACAATCGCTACGTCCGGGACTGTTGTATTCTGATTGTGACTGAACCATGGCCTCCCACATATTCCTGACGCCGCTGTGGAATTACCTGGCTGAACTTCATACTGTTTTGACCGCAGTGCTGATTCTGGCAAGGGAAGGGGTGGAGAGCTCTGTGTTTGTGCTTCAGACTTGGTGTAACAACAGCCGAATAATTCTAAGGAGCTGCTCACTGGACTTAGAGGCCATGTCCTTCCTGTGCAGGCCTTTTTATCTTCCCGCGAGCTAATGGCAGTAATTGTAACAGCTGTTTACGTTCCTCCAGATGCTAACGTTAGTTCAGCACTCAATCACCTTCAGCACATTGTCAGCAGGCAGCAAAGAGACCACCCCGACGCAGTCCACATTATTTCAGGGGATTTTAACAAAGCATGCTTAAAGACTACTCCCCAAATTCCACCAACATGTTAAGTGCCCCACAAGAGGGTAAAGAACACTGAATCATATTTGCAGCAACATTAAAGCGTACCTGTAGTGAATTTTAATCAATCACTATTTCAAAGGATCAGATATGATACTAGTTCCGTCCAGTAATTTTGGTCATGATTCTTTCTCAAATACACGCAAGTTTGAAGTAACTGCTCTATCAGTCAGTCATGGTCAGGGACATCTTGTCTCCTCCATGGGCTGTTTCAGCACCGGTAGTGACGCACAGACATTAGTTTGTGTGATTGACCGGGCTGCAGTATAGCAGTCAACAAAGTTTTAAGTTAACATCAGAATTTTATGTAATTTTTTTACAACCATGTACAGTATAAGCAAATCTACCCACATATAATTGAATGAAATAAAATTCTAGTATATCAAGATTTATTCAACGTGTTCTGAAGTTACTTGACTGGGAACTTGCATGTTCGTCAGGTCTCCTTCAGCTGCTGGTCCCCGGAGGTACCTGCAGAGTATGACGGACATTTCCAAGGACAGTTTGTGCAGTATATGTCCATGCAGATTTTGCGTCTTTTTCAACTTGGATCTCGACCCACTGAGCATCTACTGAACACGTTTACTCCGTGGTAAACAGTTAACTTGTCTGCGGTAAAGCTGGAAACAACGATTGTACGTCACTTCTGGCCACTGATGGCTGTTCCCCATTGGTTTTGACTGAGCGGTTTTAATGGGATAAGATTATTCAGTGTACTGACTCTAGGGGATTATTTTTACTGAATAAACACATTTTTGGTTTATAAGTAATGCCTAAAGCACGATTAATGTTGTTATAACGACCAGTGCTGGTTTATTTTAAGCATGCCTACAGAGCCACCCCCTCCCCCACCTTGGACAATCAGACCATCTCTCCTTGCTTCTAATACCTGCCTACACTCTCCTCAGGAAGAGTTCCCCCCCCCCCCCCCCAACCAAACAACAAAAGCCTGGCTTGAAAATGCTGTCCTCCAGCTACAAGACTGCTTTGCCTGCACTGATTGGAGCATCTTTGAACAGCAGGACCTGGACTCCTACACTGAGTCTGTCCTTTTCTACATTAAATGCTGTGTAGAAAATGTGACTGTCACCAAACACATCTGGGTCTTCTGAAACCACAAACCCTGGATGACCAGCGAAGTCCCGCAACTCAGCTTTCAGACAGAGGGACAGCTCTCTGTACAGCACTGCCAGAGCCAAAATCATCCTCCCCTCTCTCCCCCTTCTCCCCTCCTCCCCTCTCCCTCTACAGGTGCACGAGGTGAGAAGGCAACTGAGAGCAGTGAACACCCACAGAGCTGCTGGTCCAGACAGCATCCCAGGAGCGGTGGTCAAAGCATGTGCTGACCAGCTGGCAGACATCCTCACCAAGCTGTTCAGCCTCTCCCTGACACACGCCACAGTCCCCTTCTGTCTCAAGTCCTCCACCATCATCCCCATCCCCCAAAAGTCCGCAATTGACAGCCTGAACAACTACAGACCCATAGCACTCAAGTCTGTAGTCATGAAATGTTTTGAGCGACTGCTGTCCCAGCACATCAGGGACTTTCTTCCCCCCTCCTTTGACCCCCACCAGTTTGCCTGCAGGGAGAACCGGTCCACAGAAGATGCCATCGCCACCACTCTAGAGTGCTGAGCCACCTGGAGAACCCAAGGAGCTACGTGAGGATGCTCTTTATGGACTACAGCTCAGCTTTCAACAACATCATCCTGGACATCCTGATCAACAAACTGCACCTCCTCCAGACCCCCCCCCCCCACCTGCTTCTGGATAAAAAAACTTTCTCACCAACCGCTCACCTCCCCCACCACTCCTCCACACTGTCTCTAAGCACTGGCTCCCCCCAGGGGTGTGTGCTAAGCCCTCTACTGTACTCCCTGTACACCTCTGACTGTATTCCAACCCACCCAACCACTGTCATTGTGAAATACGCGGACAACACCACCTTGGTTGGGCTCATCACCAATGACGATGAAAAGGCATACAGGGCGGAAGGAGAGGATCTGCTGCTGTGGTGTCAAGAAAACGACCTGAAACTGAATGTCCAAAAAACCAAAGAACTCATACTGGATTTCAGGAAGAGCAGACAGGACCTCCCCCCCCCCCCCCCCCCCCAATAAATGGTAACCGCGTGGAAAACGTCCCCGCCTTCAGGTTCCTGGGCACCCACATTTCCTCTGACCTCTCCTGGACTGTCAACACCAAGGCCCTGGTGAAGAAAGCCCAGCAGAGGCTGCACTTCCTCCATGTCCTGAGGAAGAACAACCTGAACCAGAAGTTGCTGTTGGCCTTCTATCGCTGCTCAGTGGACAACATGCTCACCTACTGTCTGGGTGTGTGGTACGCCAGCTCCACGGCCAAGAACAGGAAGGCTGTGCAGAGGGTCATCAACACCGCCCAAAAAATCATCAGCGGCCCTCTGCCCTCCCTGGAAGACATCTCCAGATCCTCCCGTCTCAGAAGGATCAAGGCCATTACAGGAGACCCCTCACATCCTGCCCACCACCTGTTTGACTTGCTTCCCTCTGGACGATGGTTCAGATCAATCAGGTCCCACACATCCAGACTGACGAACAGTTTCTTCCCCTGGGCCATCTGAACTGCAAACAGTCAGAGGCCCCACTCCCCTCCTTCTGAACGCTCACATGCTCAGAACTGAGGACCGTTTAATTATCACAATAACTGACCTGTCTTTGCACTCCACGCTTTCATGTTCATTGACCCATCCGTGAAACCATTACTGTGTATATTTTCCATAATCCTTGGGCCATTTTATTCAATTGTGTGTGTTCAGTTGTGTGTCTGTACTCTGCACTCTTATGTACATAGTCCCACCCATGTAGCCACTATCATACCTGTGCATATTTCCACAATCCTGGGCCATTTTTATTTTGTTTTTATTTTACTTTTATTTCAGTCATGTGTTTAATCATGTGTTCTATAACCATGTTTTTGCTAATCCTTCTCTCCTACTTTATTGCGCAGTAGCCTGGTGGAACACCCACAATTTCTTCGTACTACACTACTGTACAATGACAAAGCCTATTCTATTCTATAATGTAATAAAATTTTTGAGCCAGTAATGCAATAACATTTTGCCAGTATAATAAGTTATTACATTATTGGCTGGTTATTACATTATTGGCCTAAATTATTACCTCCCCCAAGGCGGTTATGTAATTGGGGTGGTTTGTCTGTCTTTGTTTGTCCGGCCGGCCGTCTGTTTGTCTGACTGTTAACAGGATTACACAAACTACTGGATGGATTTTGATGACATTTTCACCAGAGGTAGCCCTTCGGCCTCGGATGAATCCATTAAATTTTGGTGATGATCTGAGAGTGCATACCTCCACCAAGGCTCTTATCTTCTCACAGACTGTTAGCAAGAATACTCCAAAACTACTGGATGGATTTGGATGAAATTTTTACCAGAGGTGGTCCTTGGGCAAGAGAGGAACCCATAACATTTTGGTGATGATCCCAGAATGCATACCTCCACCAAGGCTCTTATCTTCTTACACTGTTAGCAGAAATCTTCCAGAGCAAACCCATTACATTTTGGAGGTGATCCATGAAGGATGGAAGGAGCCTTGCCAGAGGTATGCGCTCTTGAGTGCTTTTCTGGTTAGATTATTGGCAAAATGTATTTATGTTATTGGCTTAAAAACTTAATTACATTATTGGCAACTTATTATATTAGATAAGATAAGATAAGATAAGCCTTTATTAGTCCCACAACGGGGAAATTCCAGGATTGCAACAGCACAGGGATAGCAACACTCAGAGCAACAATCAGAAGGCAAGAAAAAAACAAGCAAGCAAGAGCGGCTAATATACATATGTACATATTACTATAAAATAAATATATACACACACACACACAGACACACAGTGCAGAGCATTGTAGCTGGATGGAATAAATATATGAGTATATGAACACACAGTGCAGAGCATTGTAGCTAGATGGAATAAATATGTAAATATATAAACACCCACAGTACGGAGCATTGCAGCTAGGTGGAATAAATATGCAAGTATATAAACACACACAGTGCGGAGCAATGTAGCTAGATGGAATAATATGTAGATATATAAAAACACAGTGCGGAGCATTGTAGCTAGATGGAATAAATATGTAAATATATAAACACACACAGTGCAGAGCATTGTTGCTAGATGGGATGAAACAGCATAACCGTCTACTTAGTTATCCTACATGGTATGATTATGTGCCCATACATATTCTCACCCTCCATAGCGACCGGTATGTTCCTAGTTGTATGCCGGAGGGGACCATTGTGTAAGTCTATTGCATCTTTTGCATTCAAAAAACTATTAGTTTGTTACGTCTTTTTGCTATCTCTGCGAGCAGCCCTGCTTAGGTTGTAGTCTGACAGCCGTTGGTAGGAAGGACCTACGAAACCTCTCGGTTGTGCACCTGGGATGATGTAGTCTGCTGCTAAATGAGCTCCTCAGTGCATCCAGTATGTCCTGCATAGGGTGGAACTCGGACTCCAGCAGAGATGACAGTTTAGCCACCGTCCTTCTCTCTCCTATCTCCTCCATCGGATCAAGGCGCTGCCCCAGGACAGAGCATTATTATTATTATTATTATTATTATTATTATGTATTATTGGCTTTATTACATTTAAAATGCCCCAAAGTTTTATATTATTGGCAGGTATTACATTATTGGCATATATTACATTATTGGTTGCTATACGGAGGCAGCAGCTCAAGCAGAGAAGCCCAGACTTCCCTCTCACCGGCCACCTGGTCCAGCACCAAGACGTTCCCAGGCCAGCTGGGAGACGTAGTCTCTCCAGCGTGTCTTGGGTCTGCCCCAGGGTCTCCTCCCAATGGGACATGCCAGAAACACCTCAGCTGGGAGGTGTCCAGGAAGCATCCTGATCAGATGCCCAAACCATCTCAACTATACCAACTCAATCTCAACTCAATTAATAATTTAGTTTCTTTTATTTTTTGTTATCTCTGCCAAGGAGGTTATGTTTTTGCCAGCGTTGGTTGGTTTGCCTGTCTGTTAGCAACATGACTCAAAAAGTTATGAACCGATTTTGATGAAATTTTCAGAAAAGGTGTGTAATGGCATGACGAACAGATGATTAGATTTTGGTGATGATCTGAGAGTGCGTAGTGCCACCAAGGGCTTTGTATTTGTTTATGCAACAGGATTACCCAAAAATTACTAGATGGATTTGGATGAAAGTTTCGCCAGAGGTGGTCCTTGGGCTAGAGAGGAACCCGTTACATTTTGGTGATGATCTAAGAATGCATGCCTTCACCAAGGCTCTTATCTTCTCAGAGTATTAGCAGCAATACTCCAAAAACTAATGGACAGACTTTGATGCAATTTTCACCAGAATTGGATCTAGAACTGCACACAAACCCATTACATTTTGGAGGTGATCCATGAGTGATGGAAGGAGCCTTGGTGGAGGTATGCGCTTTTAGTGCTTTTCTAGTTGTTTATATTTTAATTACAAATGAATAGTCAATTTTTGAAAAGGGTTTAAATTCTTTTCCTGGGAAGATTTGTTCATTTTAGTTTTTCTGTTGAGTAATAATGGCTCATTGTACTGCAGCCTTTATTAATTCTGCCATTTTCATTTTATTATGATTTAAAAAAAAAAAAAAATACATTACCACCTCCGCTAAGGAGATGATATTTTCGGTAGCATGGGTTGATTTGTCTGTTTGTTGGTTTGTCTGTTGGTTGGTTGATTGGTTGGTTTGTTGGTTGGTTGGTTTGTCTTTTACCAACATAACTCAAAAACTTATGAACGGATTTTGATGGAATTTTCAGGAAAGGTGTGTAATGGCACGGGGAACAGATGATTAGATTTTGGTGGTGATTTGGATCACGATGTGGATGCAGAAAGTTTTTGAATATTATATATTAATCTGGCACTTTTCATGTACTGCCCCTTTAAGATGTGTCCACTCAGTTACAGTGGGGTAAAAAAGTATTTAGTCAGCCACCAATTGTGCAAGTTCTCCCACTTAAAAGATGAGAGAGGTCTCCAATTTTCATCATAGGTATACCTCAACTATGAGAGACAAAATGAGGGGGGAAAAAAATCCAGAAAATCACATTGTCTGATTTTTAAAGAATTTATTTGCAAATTATGGTGGAAAATAAGTATTTGGTCAATAACAAAAGTTCATCTCAGTACTTTGTTATATACCTTTGTTGGCAATGACAGAGGTCAAATGTTTTCTGTAAGTCTTCACAAGGTTTTCACACACTGTTGCTGGTATTTTGGCCCATTCCTCCATGCAGATCTCCTCTAGAGCAGTGATGTTTTGGGGCTGTCGCTGGGCAACACGGACTTTCAACTCCCTCCAAAGATTTTCTATGGGGTTGAGATCTGGAGACTGGCTAGGCCACTCCAGGACCTTGAAATGCTTCTTACGAAGCCACTCCTTTATTGCCCGGGCGGTGTGTTTGGGATCATTGTCATGTTGAAAGACCCAGCCACGTTTCATCTTCAATGCCCTTGCTGATGGAAGGAGGTTTTCACTCAAAATCTCACGATACATCAAGACTTTACTCCTAATAAAACAGACACGAGATTTAAAAAGTGGAAAGAGAACGGACTGATAAAATATTACGATTTTTTTAAAGGGCAAATTTTAAGAAGTTTTGAAGATTTGAAAAAACAAGGTCTAATAAATCAAGATCTTTACAGGTTCTTTCAGCTTAGACACTACATAAACAAAATACTTAAAAAGGAGGATTTGGAAAGGGCCCAGTCAGGTGTTCTGAAGGTCTTCTTAATGGCATATAAAGGGATCCCAGGGATCAGATACATTTCTAAAATATACCAAGGTCTTCACAAGACTTAAAAGGAGACAACACATCATATATAAAAGAGAGATGGGAAAAAGAGGGGAATTTCACTTTACAACTGGAAATATGGGAAAAGCTAAATAAACAACAATGGAAAAGTACCTCATCCCTGCAGTGGAGAGAATTTGGATGGAAAAATTTGGTAAGATTTTTCAGAACACCTGCACAAAACAAATTTACGCGTAAGGGGTTGAATTGTTGGCGCTTTTGTGGTGAAGAGACTGCAAATCATTTTCACGTGTTTTGGTCATGCCCAGTTATCCACCAATATTAGACCAATGTACAGACAGTATTGGGGAAAATATTCAAAATAACAGTCCCCTTTTCTTTTGTAACTTTGTATTTGGGTTTACTACTGGAATCACTGGAAAGACGGGGAGAAAAATACTTATTCACTGTTTTAATATTGGCAAGTAAAAAAGCTCTAACTAAAAAATGGATGTTGAAGGATTGACCTACACCTGAAGATTGGATTAACGTGATTCAAAACATTTACTCGATGGAAAAGTTGACATTCGCACTGAGACAGGACATGGATGGGTTCTTGAACTTTTGGCAACCCTGGAACGCATATGTGTCTTCCATCAGATCTAATCTTTGACAAATACCATTTCAATAATGGCACCTCTCTTTGTTCCAACGCTACTCAGATGCTCTTTTATTTTTATTCATCTATTTTATTTTATTTATTTTTTTTGCTCTTTTGCTTTTTTTTTTTGTTTTGTTCTTTAATTTCTCTTTTTCTTTCACTTAAAAAAAGGGTGTTGTAATAATTATTCTTCCAATGTTGTCAAAAAACAAAAAAAAGAACGTGATGAAAATGTAAACAATGCAATGCTGTAATGACGTGTATACCCTTTACAAAAACTTAAAAAAAAAAAAAAAAAAAAAAATCTCACGATACATGGCCCCATTCATTCTTTCCTTTACACGGATCAGTCGTCCTGGTCCCTTTGCAGAAAAACAGCCCCAAAACATGATGTTTCCACCCCCATGCTTCACAGTAGGTATGGTGTTCTTTGGATGCAACTCAGCATTCTTTCTCCTCCAAACATGACAAGTTGAGTTTTTACCAAAAAGTTCTATTTTGGTTTCATCTGACCATATGACATTCTCCCAATCCTCTTCTGGATCATCCAAATGCTCTCTAGCAAACTTCAGACGGTCCTGGACATGTACTGGCTTAAGCAGGGGGACACGTCTGGCACTGCAGGATTTGAGTCCCTGGGGGCGTAGTGTGTTACTGATGGTAGCCTTTGTTACTTTGGTGCCAGCTCTCTGCAGGTCATTCACTAGGTCCCCCCATGTGGTTCTGGGAGTTTCTGTAGATGGCAGTGTAGAGGGTGAACAGGAAGGGAGCCAGAACTGTTCCCTGGGGGGCCTGTGTACTGCAGATAATGGTATCAAACACACAACTGTGGTCGGTTTGTGAGGTGGTCGGTTTGTGAGGTAGTCCAGGATCCATGATGACACGTGCTGGTCCACCCTTACGCACAGCAGCTTATCCCTCAGGATCACTGGTTGGATGGTGGTGAAAGCACTGGAGAAATCAAAGGACATAATCCTAACAGTGCTCCCAGACTTCTCCAGGTGGGACAGGGAACGATGTACAAGGAAGATCACTGCATCCTCTACTCCGATGCCATGCTGGTAGGCAAACTGAAGTGGATCCATCACTGCTCCCACCGGTGGGCGAGGAGCAGCTTCTCCAGGGTCTTCATTAGGTGTGATGTGAGGGCCACTGGTCTGTAGTTGTTCAGGTCCTTGCAGTGCCGGGTCTTTGGTACGGTTACCACACAGGATGTTTTCCACAGCTGTGGTACCCTCCTCAGCTTTAGGCTCAGGCTAAAATGTGACAGTGGGTGACCGTGTGCGTCCCCCGCCTGGACGGCAACACCACTGCATTTCATAGCATAAGCTCCCATTGAAAAGGACTGGTGAGTTATCAGTTAATTACTAACTAACTAACTAACCTGCACTTATATAGCGCTTTTCTAGTCACAAAGACCGCTCAAAGCGCTTTCATTAATACTAACCCTCTATTCTAAGGGCCTATAGGAAACGGATATCTAGGGACAATTTAGAACAGCCAATTAACCTAACATGCATGTCTTTGGCATGTGGGAGGAAACCGGAGAAATCCCGGAGTAAACCCACGCAACACGGGGAGAACATGCAAACTCCACACAGATCACTGTTGGTCGGGGGCTGGGATCGATCCCACGATCCCCACAATCCCCCGGCCAAGGGTAAACTGTGCTGCCGCAGTGCTAACCACTGACAGCTAATTTAATTTAGTCGACTAAATACTTACCAAACAATTAATCGAAAGTCAGTTAATCATTAACATCCCTAATTCTAACTGAACACTCTCTTTCCTCTTCATTGTATACTTGCTACCATAATTTGTTTCAAGCTAAAATATCGTCAAGAAGACTCTTTTAATTATGAGATATCTGAAAACCAGGGGGCGGACTTAGTCCATTTGGGGCCTGAGGCATGGACAGAAATGGGGCCCTACTTTTTCTTTGCTCTACACCAGGGGTCCCCAAACTTTTTCCTGTGAGGGCCACATAACTTTTGCCTTCTCTGATGGGGGCCGGGGTCAATTTGTAACAGAAAAAGTGTGACGATCGCAGGGGTGCCTAAACGTAAACATTTATTGTTTTCCAGAAAGCCACACATAACCAAATATTAATAACCCTTTCCGGGATCTTCACAGGAAAAAAAGTCAGAAAATAAATAATAACACTATTAATGAAATAAATAACACTATTTATGAAATAAATAATAACCAAATAACCCTCTCTGGGTTCTTCACAGAAAAAAAGTGCATGGAACATTAACTTTCTGTTGTGCCGTGCATAATCTTAACAGGTAACAATCTCAGCAGAATACATTTGTACACCAAGCTCAACTGAACCAGTCATCCGTTCGGGCCAGCTTTCGGGTTGCTCAACTGATAGCAAGCAGCGGTAAACCTTTCACTGATGGAGAATTTGTCAAGAAATGTTTGAATGCTGTCGCGGAGGAGGTGTGTCCCGAGAAGAAAGATGTCTTTAATGCTGTGAGTCTGTCGGCGAGTACAATCGCCAGCCGAGGCGCGCCCCTGTATGAATGGCCCCACGGAGCGGACGGTGTGTGTGTGAAGTGTGCGGGTGAGTAGAGAGAGAGGCGACCAGAGCAGGTAGCGAGCTAGAATTGCTGCTATTAACGGTGCAGTCTAATAATAAAGCCCCCAACTCTTCAGCAAAACGGTCTGTTCTTCGGTGTACCACCATATTGTTGTTAACAACCGTGAGGTTTACTTGGGAGTTAACACCGGAGGAAAAGTTGTCTCCGGCCCTGGAGAAGACAGATCTCCCCTGCGTCCCTCAACTACGGTTAGGAGACCAAAACAGGAAAGGTTAACACCAGGATTTTTTTTTTTCTGAGTGGGGGAGGGGTTTCAGATAGGGGCACAGACTGCAGAAGGGTGGAATAGAATGTCACGTTCTATGCGTGTATTAGTCTTGATCGCGTGGCCAGACTGGAAAAAAAAAAAAATCATAATGCGTCTCTGGTATTGTTCAGGGGGCCTGGGCAAATGTGGAGGCGGGCCGTAGTTTGGGGACCACTGGTCTACACTTTCTTTTCACTTTTTTGAGTATGACTCACAGTGCATCTGGAAAGTATGCACAGCACTTCACTTTTTCCACATTTTTTTAGGTTACAGCCTTATTCCAAAAGGGAATAAATTCTTTTTTTCTCTCAAAATTCTACACACAATACCCCATAATGACAACATGAAAAAGTTCTTTGAGATTTTTGAAAATTTGTTACCCATGCTGGCAAAATGAGTCACTTTGAGGAAATTATCAAAACTGAGGTAATGTTTTTTTTTTTCCCATTTTCTGTATTGAAAGACCTTCAAAATGATAATTTAATTTGTAGGAAGTGTGCAAAAACGGACACAGAAAAAAGATGATTTGTTTATATTTTGGCTAGGTTTAAAACTCACGTTCGATTGGTCTGGAGTTGCATCTAACGCAAAAACGTGTATTTTTAGAAAGTACATTTTCTAAGCTTTCCAGTGATACCAGGCACTCATGGTTTTTTTTTCCCGGGACTTGCCACGAGCAAACAAAGAGAGTCATGATTTATGACTTCTCCTGCCTGCAGCTCATAATGACACGGTGCGCATTCCGACTCATTTTGCCACCATGGGTCACATTTATTAAAAATAAAAAACTAAGAAATCACATGTACATAAGTATTCACAGCCTTTGTTCAATACTTTGTTGATGCACCTTTGGCAACAATTACAGCCTCAAGTCTTTTTGAATATGATGCCACAAGCTTGGCACACCTATCTTTGGGCAGTTTCGCCCATTCCTCTTTGCAGCATCTCTCAAGCTCCATCAGGTTGGATGGGAAGCGTCGGTGCACAGTCATTTTCAGATCTCTCCAGAGATGTTCAATTGGATTCAAGTCTGGGCTCTGGCTGGGCCACTCAGGGACATTCATGGAGTTATCCTGAAACCACTCCTTTGATATCTTGACTGTATGCTTAGGGTCGCTGTCCTGCTGAAAGATGAATCGTCGCCCCAGTCTGAGGTCAAGAGTGCTCTGGAGCAGGTTTTCATCCAGGATGTCTCTGTACATTGCTGCATTCATCTTTCCCTCTATCCTGACTAGTCTCCCAGTTCCTGCTGCTGAAAAACACACCCACAGCATGATGCTGCCACCACCATGCGTCACTGTAGGGATGGTATTGGCCTGGTTATGAGCGGTGTCTGATTTCCTCCAAACATGACGCCTGGCATTCACGCCAAAGAGTTCAATCTTTCTCATCAGACAAGAGAATTTTGTTTCTCATGGTCTGAGAGTCCTTCAGGTGCCTTTTGGCAAACTCCAGGCGGGCTGCCATGTGCCTTTTACTGAGGAGTGGCTTCTGTCTTGCCACTCTACCATACAGGCCTGAGTGATGGATTGCTGGAGAGATGGTTGTCATTCTGGAAGTTTCTCCTGTGTCCACAGAGGAACACTAGACCTCTGACAGAGTGACTATCGGGTTCTTGGTCACCTCCCTGACTAAGGCCCTTCTCCCCCGGTCGCTCACTTTAGATTGCCGGCCAGCTCTACGAAGAGTCCTGGTGGGTCCAAACTTCTTCCATTTACAGATGATGGAGGCCACTGTGCTCATTTGGACCTTCAAAGCAGCAGAAATTTTTCTGTACCCTTTCCCCAGATTTGTGCCTCAAGACAGTCTGTCTCAGAGGTCTACAGACAATTCCTTTGACTTCATGCTTGGTTTGTGCTCTGACTTACACTGTCAACTGTGGGACCTTATATAGACTGGTGTGTGCCTTTCCAAATCATGTCACGTCAACTGAATTTACCACAGGTGGACTCCAATTAAGCTGTAGAAACATCGCAAGGATGATCAGTGGAAACAGGATGCACCTGAGCTCAATTTTGAGCTTCATGGCAAAGGCAATTTTTTTTTTTATAAATTTGCAAAAATCAAAAAACAAAAAACCCCCACCTTTTTTCACATTGTCATTATGTGTGTAGAATTTTGGGGAAAAAATGAATTTAATCCATTTTGGAATAAGGCTGTAACGTAACAAAATGTGGAAAAAGTGAAGCACTGAATACTTTCTGGATGCACTGTAAATTTTTATGTTTATTGATTTTAAATTGGGGGCGGAGTGGTTAGCACTGCGGCAGCACAGCAACTCACCCTTGGCCGGGGGATCCTGGGTTCGATTCCAGCCCCCGACCAACAGTGATCTGTGTGGACTTTGCATGTTCTCCCCATGTCTGCGTGGGTTTACTCTGGGATTTCTTCGGTTTCCTCCCACATGCCAAAAAAATATGCAAGTTAGGTTAATTGGCCTCAAACTGGGGATTCTAAATTGTCCTTAGGTATGAATGTGAGAGTGAATGGTTGTCTGTCTCTCTGTGTTGGCCCTGCGATGGACTGGTGATCTGTCCAGGGTGTTTCCTGCCTCTTGCCCAAAGATGCTGGAATAGGCTCCAGCCCCTCCGCCACCCAAAAAGGATTAAGCGGAAGAAGATGGATGGATGGATGGATGATTTTAAATTAGTTTCGGGGTATGCGCTATATAAGCACTAGCTTCAGCCTACACCCTTTTGGTTGTTCTTATGTGTCCTACATATTTTTAGTTGTTTTGTATGTTCTTTACCAAATAAAATTCACATTAATTCATTCATTCATTCATTCAGGGCTTACTGACATCCTACCTGAAACGTATTGTCCTCAGAAGTCTTCAAATGATATCATTCACGTATCAGGAATTATATCTGTAGAAAAACGAAGTTTAAAGTGACACTATATAAGGAAAAAGGTGAAAGTCACAAGAAAAAACTGCAAATTACTGAGAAAGTCATAAAATTTTGTGGAAAATGCCATTCAGAAGAATAGAGGAAAATTTACATAGAATAGATAAAGGAATAATTGCATTGGTTTTTGAAAAAATGTCTTCAAACCAACTGCAATGATTTTTTTTTTTTTTTTTTGGGGGGGGGGGGGTTAAGTTTGTACATTTACAGCTTCAGTAACTTAATTGTGTAGTGACATCCTGTTTTTGTATTGAAGTGGATTACTAACCTCAAATCTTAACAAATGCGTTGAATGTAGACTCTTGTGTATTATATAAAAAAAATTTAAAAAAAGCAATTCACATGGAGGATCTGTTTGTTTACACATACCTACATTTGCCAGCAGGGTCCTGTTCATGGTCTGCTACTGGTCCATTTTGTAGAGGCATCCATTGTGCTCCCTCCTCTGTACTATGTAGACACTAGGGAGAATATATCACACAAAAAATTAGGATAAATACAAAAAATATTCAACAGGCCTTCTCTGAACTAAATGGCAACTCTTTGTCTGCCAGGTGCTTCGGCCATAATGATGGGTCATCTTCAAGAACAAACTGGTCAGACTTGTGGTATATAGTTCCCTCATCATCTCCTCCTCTGTGAAACGTAGCCATTGACACAGCGGGTGTGTCATTGAGGCAGCATGGGCTAGCAGCTGCAGTACTGTCTACAACAGATACAGTTCAAGTGGACCCAGGATTCAGTCTGTCCATGTACATTTCCAATCCAGTGATTTACAAACTGATTGCTAATTTTCTAAAGCCTTATTCAGAATATCAGTCCCACATACCTATTCTGTGGATTTTCATCTGGGGGCAGTCAGCTCTAATGAGCAGCAGTGGTGGAAAAGTGAAGTCTTATGAAAGTAGAAACGGAGCCAAAACCTGGGTCAGCTTAGTTGTCATATTTTTTTTAAATATATATACAGTGGGGCAAAAAAGTCAGCCACCAGTTGTGCAAGTTCTCCCACTTAAAAGATGAGAGAGGTCTCCAATTTTCATCATAGGTATACCTCAACTATGAGAGACAAAATGAGGAAAAAAAAATCCAGAAAATCACATTGAAGGATTTTTAATGAATTAATTGATAAATTCCTCAGTAAAATAAGTATTTGGTCACCTACAAACAAGCAAGATTTCTGGCTTTCACAGACCTGTAACTTCTTCTTTAAGAGGCTCCTCTGTCCTCCACTCGTTGCCTGTATTAATGACACCTGTTTGAACTTGCTATCAGTATAAAAGACACCTGTCCACAACCTCAAACAGTCAGACTCCAAACTCCACTATGGCTAAGACCAAAGAGCTGTCAAAGGACACCAGAAACAAAATTGTAGACCTGCACCAGGCTGGGAAGACTGAATCTGCAATAGGTAAGCAGCTTGGTGTGAAGAAATCAACTGTGGGAGCAATTATTAGAAAATGGAAGACATACAAGACCACTGATAATCTCCCTCGATCTGGGGCTCCATGCAAGATCTCACCCCGTGGAGTCAAAATTATCACGAGAACGGTGAGCAAAAATCCCAGAACCACACGGGGGGACCTAGTGAATGACCTGCAGAGAGCTGGGACCAAAGTAACAAAGGCTACATCAGAAACACACTACGCCGCCAGGGACTCAAATCCTGCAGTGTCAGACGTGTCCCCCTGCTTAAGCCAGTACATGTCCAGGCCCGTCTGAAGTTTGCTAGAGAGCATTTGGATGATCCAGAAGAGGATTAGGAGAATGTCATATGGTCAGATGAAACCAAAATAGAACGTTTTGGTAAAAACTCAACTTGTCGTGTTCGGAGGAGAAAGAACACCATACCTACTGTGAAGCATGGGGGTGGAAACATCGTACTTTGGGGCTGTTTTTCTGCAAAGGGACCAGGACGACTGATCCGTGTAAAGGAAAGAATGAATGGGGCCATGTATCGTGAGATTTTGAGTGAAAACCTCCTTCCACCAGCAAGGGCATTGAAGATGAAACGTGGCTGGGTCTTTCAGCATGACAATGATCCCAAACACACCGCCCGGGCAACGAAGGAGTGGCTTCGTAAGAAGCATTTCAAGGTCCTGGAGTGGCCTAGCCAGTCTCCAGATCTCAACCCCATAGAAAATCTTTGGAGGTCTGTGTTGCCCAGCGACAGCCCCAAAACATCACTGCTCTAGAGGAGATCTGCATGGAGGAATGGGCCAAAATACCAGCAACAGTGCGTGAAAACCTTGTGAAAACTTACAGAAAATGTTTGACCTCTGTCATTGCCAACAAAGGGTATATATATCCCGGCCGGGTCATGCCGAAGACCATATAAAAGTGGAACTTCCTGCCATCCAGCTTGGTGCTCAGCAATAAATGGAATGGAGGAGGGAACTCTGTGGTGGCACCTTGCATGGCAGGGGCCCTCTGATTCTGCACTTGGGGTGTGTGTGATTTACACTGTAGATAGGTAAAGCACAATCTCGTTCTGCTGTACATGATTGGTTGTACGGTTGAATGACAATAAGGGTGATTTATTTTTTAACAAAGTATTGAGATGAACTTTTGTTATTGACCAAATACAGTGATCCCTCGCTACTTCGCGCTTCACCTTTCGCGCCCTCAGTGCATCGCGGATTTTTCAAAAATATTCATCAAAAATTCAAAATTGAGAAATAATGGGCGGGCGCTAGCAGAAGGCAGGGAGACTACATTAGACCATCACGTGTCAACACGGAGAGCCGCACAACTCTCTGTTCGCTGTTGTCGTGTTGGCTCGGCTCGGAAATCTCGCAAGCTGATTGGCCGAGACGTTTCACCCCGCAAGCTGATTGGCCGAGACATTTCACCCACCTCCTCTCCCTGCCAAGCACCCATGAAGGGAAGGAAGACCGCATTCATTGCTTTTTATCGCTCGTGTTACTTAGTATCGCCGCGTGGAACTTTTTGCTGTTCTCTTGTGCCATTTTGTGCGAAATAGTCTTCCCGTCGAGGCACTACGCCGCCTCCTGCAGCTTCAGCTCTATCGGAAGCTGCCCTCGATGATCCTGCGCCTCCAGCACCTCACGATGAGGCGTCACCTGAGGAGCAGTAAAGCTCTCATTAACCTGTGCAGTAAATCATTTTCATCTTGAGTTACGTATCTTGTTATAAGAATAAAAGAGTTCTAAAAACATATTTATGTACACTTTATTTACATCTACATATGTATGTACACGTACAGACACACACACACATATCATATGAGAGAGAGAGAGTGAGAGAATGAACGTACGTATTATTTATGGATGACGTCATTAGGGGTGACGCTACTTCGCGGTTTTTCACTTTTCGCGGTCGGTTCTGGAACCCATTAACCGCGATAAGTGAGGGATCACTGTACTTACTTTACCGAGGAATTTACCAGTTAATTCATTAAAAATCCTTCAATGTGATTTTCTGGATTTTTTTTTTTTTTTTTTAATTTTGTCTCTCAGTTTTTTTTTTTGTTTGTTTTTTTTTGTTACTTATTTGTACCCGTAGGTAGATTTGTTTTGCAGTCTGGTGACAAGCCACCAGCTGCTGGTCGCTGCGTGCGCAAGCGCCCCTTAACTCCCTAACCTGCATGTTTTTGGCGTGTGGGAGGAACCCGGAGAAATCCCGGAGTAAACCCACGCAAACACGGGGAGAACATGCAAACTCCACACAGATCACTGTTGGTCGGGGGCTGGGATCGAACCCACGATCCCCGCGCTCCCCCGGCCGAGGGTAAAACTGTGCTGCCACAGTGCTAACCACTGCACCACCGTGCAGCCCATAGTTGAGGTATACCTGTGATGAAAATTGGAGACCTCTCTCATCTTTTAAGTGGGAGAACTTGCACAATTGGTGGCTGACTAAATACTTTTTTACCCCACTGTATATATGTATATATTTTTTTCTACTCTTTTTGGTGACTATAATGTTCTGAATGAGGCTTCAGGAAATTATGAATCATTTTATGAATCACTGGATTAAAAATGTACTGTACAAATTAGATCCTGGGGACCACTTGGGTTGCTCACTTGGTCAGGGATCCATTTGACCTAATCGTGTCTACAACAGGCGCTGCCGCCTCCTCATTGGCGACAGGTAGCTTGTCATCAGCATGAGCATTGACACTGGTAGCATTACTCCCTGTCTGCCCTCCTCAGGAGAGTTAGCCCTCATCGTGGTTTGAAGAAAGAGGTTGTTACCTTCTGAAACTTCCATGAAAATTTTCTATATTCTTTTTCACCTTTTCTCTGCACTGCTCAGATAGGTTCTTTTTATTTTGCTGGTTTCTTCCACACGTCGGTTGTATGGTTTGTTTACAATGGTAATCACAGACGCGCATGTGCATCCCTTGGTGATAAGATGGAACAGTCCAACGGTCTGAGGAGAAGGGGGGGGACGTTATGTTCGTGATTTGATTTGGCATTTTTATACTCGTGTTTCTATATTTTGTTGGACATCACTTTAAATATGCTAAACATTTAAAAAAATATATAGGGCTCCTTGTAGATCGAGGCCCTTAGCAGGTTGGGGCCTAAGGCAACCGCCTACCTTTGCCTAATGGTAAGTCCACCTCTGCTGAAAACCTCAAAACATCCATCTGTCTGTTAGTGCAAGGAATCTTTGTGTATTTGTTCCTCACATAGCTCTCAAACTGTTTGTCAGACTGACCTCAGATTTAGAAGTGCTTTGCTGAGGTTACGAGGATGTGCATTCCCGAGTATAGAGTTGTTCAGTTAAAATATATAATTTTTATTAATAAAAGTTTAGTCAACACTGTGTTTCCTCATGCTTTGGCGTCTGGATTGTGGGCAAGATTTCAGATTGACGTGTACTGATTGGACAATACGCAGCATCACGACCAGTCATCAGAGCGGTATGTAAACAAAACAAGGGAGTGAAAAGCGACCATAATGTTGCCCTGATTGTGTAGGCCTAAAGGATAATTTGGCATATGTGGAGAACACAAGGCTTGCGAGCACCAGCGGCTGTTATGTCTGTAAATGGGCTGGTATTAGTAAGATGGCAGCTGGGTTGGTTGTGAAATAGACCGGGGTGGCTGCTACCGGTTTCTGGCAGTGACGCCACCCAGGGTATGAAAGAGTGGGCGGAAGAGGCTCTGCCTCTTTCGTCGTGAAGCCACTTGGCCAGCAGGAGAGTGCTGTAAGCCTCTGTATATAGTTGTACATTATCCTGAATAAACCTCTGTTAACCAAGGTGAGACTCACTCGTCATTCCTACATTATGGACACAACATTTGGCGACGAGGTAAAAGCGGTAATGGAACGCTCAGTTGCTAGCTTTCGGCTATTTCTCGAGGCACCAGGCGAGGCCCTGGTGCCGTGGCCTCATTGGTTCGCTGCCTTCACCAACAATCTTGTTGTCCTGAACTTGGGAGAGAAGGAGAAGCTCCGTGCGTGAGCTGTGTTGGTACATAATTTAGTAATGGAAGGGCAGAGGATTCTAGAGGATCTTGGAGGTGCAGACAGTTTCGATGAAGTGGTGCAGCAAATGGCGCGGTACTTTAAGGCGCCGGAGAACGTCATTGTTAGACGCATTCAGTTTCGACAGCGCTGTCAGAGGTTGGGAGAGTCGGTGCAAAGATTCGTGGTGGACCTCCACGAGCTGGCGAGGGAATGCATATTCAGGACCCTGGAGGACGAGATGATTTGGGACCAGTTGGCGGAGCACATCTGTTGCACGGTGGCCCGGTCCACATTGTTGACGCACCCAGGAGAGATGACGTTAGCTGAGGCTGTGGAGCTTGCCCAACAGTTCAAGGCAGCAGAGACCATTGCGAGGGGCCTTACTGAAGGGGCCTCTCTGGGGAAGAATGAGTCTTGCGCTAAGGCACTGAGCCCTGGACCCTTGTGATGGCGAATGTGGAGAGGATGATTTTGCCTCTGTGGTCAGGATAAGGTCTGCCCCTGGTACGCCAAAATGTTATGGATGTGGGTCCACTGAGCACCGCTATAAGTGCAGGGTGTGCCCGGCGAAAGGAAAGCGTTGTGGCAAATGCGGGATTTTAAACCATTTTGCCAGGGTGTGGGAAAACTTCGTATGTAGGAGCCGTGGGAGAGAACCAGGGGCTGTGCAGAAGACTCCGACAGTTGTGCATATCGTCTCCCCGGAGACGACCGGGAGGATTGGCTGCACCGTCACATTGGATGGAGTTGAGATTCCACTCCTAGTGGACACGGGAGCGGTGATTTCTGTCCTGAATCTTGAAACCATGGACAGACTGTTTCCCCACCGACAGATAAGAAGGCAACAGGTAGAATTTTATGGTTATGGGCGGAACAGGTTGGCTATTTTGGGCTATGTTGAGATGGAGGCCCAGTATAAGGACAATGTGGTGCCCAGTGTTCGCATTAACGTTTTTGCATCCGGTGTTAACGTTATGGGTTGCAGCGTATTTTACAGCCTTGGGTTCTCCCATTGTGAACGTTTTGGGTGAAGAATGGTCTGGATGTGGGCTGTGGGGCCAACCTGTTCCTGCCATGGAGGGTGCTGACGTATGGGATTTTGGACTGGATGGACAATGTGACTTTGGGAGTGCACACACCGTGCCACGCGGAGCCCTCTCGGGATGGGCCCGATGCTGTCATGCAGGCTGCCTTGGACGAGGGTGCTGGACGGCACGGCGGGACCCCCGATGAGGCTCATCAGGACGAGGTGCCAACACCGGGAGAAAATGGGGCTAGATCGTGGAGCGTGGTTATCATAAAGCGCTCCCATCGGCGACCTGCCAAGTAGGAGACCCAGGAGAGCCTGCGAGACGAAGCGTCTGGAGTCGGGGGCCTGTCGCAGGACCGGTGATCTGATTAAGAGGAAGAGGGCTCCCTCGAACACCAAGGTTGAGGCTCGAGTACTTCTAGATCACAGTCCACGTAAGAAGTGGGACAACCAGAGGAGGTTCCAGGTGGAGCCCGGTCGGATGGAAGCAGATGGGCAGAGGTCTATTCATGTCTGGAGACACCCGAGGGATCTGCGGCTGCCGAAGGTGGAGAGAAGACGGCACAGCAGGAGCCCTGAAATGAAGAGACAGAGATGCCTTGAGAGGGATCCATCCGGGGACTGAGGGTTTTATTTTACATGCGTGTGTTGTTTTCTTCAGTCCTGTTTTGATGTTAGTTTCTATTTGGTGTCCCGATAAATTGTTTAAAAAAAAAAAAAAAAGAGAAGACGGTAAGAGTGAGTGCGGGAGGCGCCATCGTGATATATACTGTAGTCACGAACCTATTTTAGTTGTTTGCATATCACTTGTAGATGCCTGTGTGTGCGCTGTGCTTTGTATGTTTTGTGAATTAGGGTTTTTTCGTGTTAAATTTTTGTAGTGTGGCCGGAGGCAGCTCTGTGTGACATTACGTTAGTGAATTTCTAGAGCTTGCCTGGTTTATTTGACTTATTTTGATTGGCTTTTTTAAGTGTTTGAAGGAATTTGATTTCATTGGATTGTTTTATTTGAGTAGCCCCTTGTTTGTTTTACTCTGTGTGCCCATTGTGGGGTGGGGGACCGCCAATAGAATGTGTCTTGTTTTATTTTGTGTGTGTGTTATTTGATATTGTTCAGGGATTATTTTTAGTTAGAAATACGACTGTTTTGTTTTGTTTGTATGTTCCCCTTTTCAAGCGGCAGAATAACCCGCTCGGCTGTGTGGAGGGTGCTGGTGGTCTACCCAGCCTTCAGCCATAGTTGTACGATTGGATAGGTGTTTTGTTTATTTCTGTACATATTTTGATTAGTGCGTGTTTTGGGTGATAAATTTGGGTGCGTTATTTGTGTGCTTGGCATTTTTTTGGGGGGTGGGGAGGGGGTGGGCGTGTTATGTCTGTAAATGGGCTGGTATTAGTAAGATGGCTGCCGGGCTGATTATGAGATAGACCAGGGTGGCGACTACCGGTTTCCGGCAGTGACGGCGCCCAGGGTATAAAAGAGTGGGTGGAAGAGGCTCTGCCTCTTTCGTCATGAAGCCACCTGGCCAGCAGGAGAGTGCCACAAGCCTCTGTATATAGTTGTACATTATTCTGAATAAACCCCTGTTAACCGAGGTGAGACTCACTCGTCATTCCTACATTATGGACACAACAGCGGCAACTCCGGGTCTGGTAAAGAACACCAGTGGATCCAACACAGGACAGAAGCAGCAGCCGTACCGTTGTTCGTGCCGCTATCCTTCACAGGAAGGCAAGCCCAGCCTGCCAGGTCAGCGGTAGACTGGCGTCCTGGCTGCTGCTTCATGTGCTACCATTGTGCTTTGTAGGACCACGAGTCCCCAGTGGGTATCTAAAAATGGAAACTTAATAATACCGCCATGATTGTGGAGCGGAATGGCCAGATCAGTTGCATATCCTATGCAGCCACATATGCATGCTTTGACTAAAGGACGACCGTCACCAAACAGGACACAAAAACGCCCAGATAACGAAATGAATAATTTTTCGTTAACCTCTTGCACTCCGGTGTACCGTGGACGGGCACGTCTCTGCGCCCCAGAGCGCACGAGGGCACGGCACACGAGAGCGCCCTCATGCGCTCTAGGACGCATGAGGGCGCTGCGTCCAAGCGCGCACTGAAAATAAAGCTGCATTTCCGTTCTTCCACTGCAGACACAGCCGCAAACAGATTAGTTCATCTGATTGACCTCTCATTCGACTAATAAGAGCCTTGAATTGGGTTTCTGAAACCTTGAAGAACCAATGACTGAAAACCTAGCAAGAAGGACCCGCCTACCAACGCTGTGAATGCAGCGAGCCAATTGAAGCACAGAAGTTCGCAAGCTGTTTTTTGTAAGGCTGGGTGAAGACAGACTGCTGCAGCAGATGAAAAAAGGACCTGCAGGAAGGGGAGACCATCCACAAGTGCTACCTGTGTGACAGGGACTGCCATTCGCGCATCGGCCTCTTCAGTCACAGGCGGTGCTTTTTTTTTTTTTTTTTTTTTTTATTCGAGCAGAATAGACGTTTAGGATTCTCTTCCATGGTCATCATAGACCAACGGAGGCCGACGACGAAGGTCGTAAATCATTCGCCAAAACCGCAATCATGGAGGCGCAAAACCGAAATAATGGAATTATGTTTTGACCGGGTCGCCAAGACCAGAACCACGAGTCCATAACAAGGGACCAGCGTCACGTTCATCTGACGATGAGGAAGAGAAGTTCGCCAGGACACTGCTGCTGTGAAGAGGTAAGGTGTTATAAGCTAAATTATTCTTTATCCCTGAAAATTGTAATCAAAAATGACTTTTGACCGATCGGTAAATTACAACTGTGCGGCGTCCGAAGTCCATGCGCTGCGGTACACGGGTCGTGCGCCGCATCCGGCCGGACCGTGAACGCCCCCCCCCCCGCTACTCTTCTGTAGCGGGGGGGGGGGGGGGAGCCACGGTGACTGCGCCGCGGTCGCCACATGACTATTCCGTCATGTAGCGATGGCTGATGTCCGTCCTCTGTAGCGGGGGGGGGGGACAACCCCCCCTCCCCCACACACACACACAGCCCTGAGTGTCACCTTTCATTAGAGCCCAACATGAAGCTTCTATATTGAATCATTCAAAAGTTAGACGTTTTTCCAAACTGTGCCATTTGGCACAGTTCAAAAACGCCTGGGAACTACCTGAGGAAAAAGCTGTGTAATATATTAATTTTTTTGTGGTATTGTTACAAAATTTTGACCTCAGCTGGATAACACTTGGTTCTACATTTCTGTTGCATTTTCCAGCCCGGATCTGAAGCTGTGTGTTATTTGCAAGCATTTGTATCCAAAAAAACACCCAGACCAAATTTATTTTCTTCAAGTTCAGTATGTTTATATGACTGTAACTCAGTGGCCGGAGCACTTAGAGAGATTGACTGTTTTGCCAAAAAATTCAAAGTGTTTTAAATGAGACCAACCCCATGAAGATGCTGCAAAGGGTTGAAGAACAGCTTTCGATTTGGGCACGTTACTTTTTGGCGTTTTTAGGGAAATTGACCGGAATGCAAGGGGTTAAATAAATGGGCAACACTAATGCAATGGTTGCAGTAAACAGGTCCTTCTGTGGTGTATAATGTTGGGTGTTTTGTACTTAATTCGACTGTTTAGTTTTAAAAACTTTTTAACAACCAGATATTGATGCAGTATAAAAGGATGCACTAGAATGGATCTCAAATATTTGTAAACGTGTCCTGTTATAGTACTGCATGAGTTTGATGATACACAGAAGAAATTCAATATTATACTTAACTCCATAAATGAACAGAGACGTAAACTAAAACAATTATTATGGTGCAAGATACAACACTATTTTGAATGTAAGTCATAAAAGATCACACAAATAAGTGGTCTGACAAACAAACGAGTTCCTAAACAGTCATTAATACTGGATGTTCCATTCATTTTCAGTAATTAGGTATTCTGTAATTAATATTCACACAATCAAATAAATCTTAGTGCCATTCAGTCCCTTTCATATTTATCAAAGTCAAACATGTGTGATTGTCTCCATATAGGCTACACCTCTTTGTAGTCCACTTTCAAACATGGCCTACATTTTGGCTTGTTCTGTGTGGAGTTTACATATTCTCCCTGTGTCTGTGTGGGTTTACTCCGGGTATTCTGGTTTCCTCCCACAGGCCAAAGACATGCAGGCTAGGTTAATTGGCATCAACTGGAGATTCTAAATTGTCTTTAGGTATGAATGCGAGAGTGCGTTTGTGAGTGAGAGTTTGCCAGTCCAGCGCAGGGCCGACATAGAGAGAGACAATCTGTCCAGGGTGTACCCTGCCTCCTTCCCCGGCAACCTGAAAAGGATGAAGCAGTAGAAGATGGATGGATGGAAGTGTAATTCGGATACCTGTTTCAGATAGGAATACTTGAATTCTACGGGCAATGCACTAGTCAAAACTAATTGCAGGATGTCAGGGTGTGGCTGAAAAGTTCATAGGCTGAAAAGTTGATAGTGGTCAAATTTGACCAAATGTGGTTTATTTTTCAACCCCAGGGATCCAAGTGCTGGAGCACCGATGGAAGAAGTGTGTGGACTGAAAGGGAGACTATGTTGAAAAACAAATCACATTGGTCAAATTTGACCACTATGAACTTTAAAGCCTATGAACTTTTCAGCCCCCCTTGTAAAATTTAGCTGTTGGTTATGGGTAGTGAATATCATACAATATTTGTGCTTTTTGCACAAATGCTAGCTATTTTCATGACTCGTGGTTTTGTTTTTTCCAGGCCTCGGTGGGTTGTTCCAGTTCTGCCAAAAGGAGAATTAGAAGTCCTCTTGGAAGCTGCTATAGATCTCAGTAAAAAAGGTAGGAATTTCTGTTTTTGGTCTGTTAATAAAATTAATGACTCAGGTAGTAGCCTACAAATCAATGGCAAAAGGTACGGTGGATATAAAGTCTACACACCCCTGTTGAAATGCCAGGTTTTTGTGATGTAAAAAAATAAGACCAAGCTAAATAATTTCAAAACTTTTTCCACCATTAATGTGACCTATAACCTGTACAACCCAATTGAAAAACAAGCTGAAATCTTTTAAGGGGAAAAATAAAAAAAATAAAAAAATATGCCAAGGTCTATGCCAAGGTACTGGAGAGGAGAGTCCAGCCGTTGGTCAAACCTCGGATTCAGGAGGAGCAATGTGGTTTTCGTCCTGGCCGTGGCACATCGGACCAGCTGTTTACCCTCTCGAGAATCCTCAAGGGTTCGTGGGAGTTTGCCTAACCAGTTTACATGTGTTTTGTGGACTTGGAGAAGGCATTCGACAGCATCCCTCATGGTTTTTTGTGGGGGGGTGCTTCGAGAGTATGGGGTATCAGGCTTGTTGTTACAAGCTATTCGATCTCTG
Organism: Pholidichthys leucotaenia; assembly: GCA_020510985.1. Classification (NCBI taxonomy): domain Eukaryota; kingdom Metazoa; phylum Chordata; class Actinopteri; order Cichliformes; family Pholidichthyidae; genus Pholidichthys; species Pholidichthys leucotaenia. The sequence continues at coordinate 99,264,843 of CM035843.1, forward strand.
TATGACTGTTGTGAGAGTTTGGTTCGTACTGCCAACACTCGGATGGACTCATTCCCAGTGAGAGGTGGACTCCGCCAGGGCTGCCCCTTTGTCACCAATCCTGCTCATAATTTTTATGGACAGGATTTCTAGGCGCAGCCAGGGAATGGAGGGTATCATGCTTGGTGACCACAGGATCTCATCTCTGTTGTTTGCAGATGATGTTGTCCTGCTGGCTTCATCCAGCAGTGACTTACAGGTCTTACTGGGACGGTTTGCCGCTGAGTGTGGAGCAGCTGGGATGAGAATCACTACCTCCAAGTCCAAAAAAGCCGGAAAAAGGTGGATTGTCCTTTCCGGGTTGGGGACAAACTCCTGCCCCGAGTGGAGGAGTTTAAGTATCTTGGGTCTTATTCATGAGTGAGGGGAGAATGGATTGAGAGATTGACAGAGATTGGAGCAGCATCTGCAGTGATGCAGACGTTGTACCGGTCTGTTGTGGTGAAGAGGGAGCTAAGCTCTAAGGCAAAGCTGTCAATTTACCAGTCAATCTACGTTCCTATCCTCACCTATGGTCATGAGCTGTGGGTAATGACCGAAAGAATGAGATTTTGGAGATGTGTGGAAAGGATGAGGCTGAGTTATTTCTCAAGTTCCATTTTATTCTCGACACACTGTCCAACATACAAATCAGAAAAAAGGCAGAACCCCCAACCTCTGCCAGTCTTATACCCCTGACATCAAAGCACAAAATCCCATTGTCTTTAAATCCCAAACACAATGCATCCCCCCTGCAGTTCCTCTCTTCCACCCAAACCTCGGTGGTCAGGAAATCCTTCATGTCCATCTCTTTGCATATCCAAAGGTCAACACTCACATCCTCCTCATCTCCCTAGGAGGTCCAGACCTTTTGTTCCTCTTCAGACGTGAAGCCAAAGTAAGCACACAGGAATATACATGAGAGCATATGAACAGTCATATACATGTGAGCCCGTGAAACTACATATGGGCACCACAAGATCACGGATACAAGTGGCTGAAATGAGCTTTCTTCATAGGATTGCTGGACTCACCCTCGGAGATAGAGTGAGGAGCTCAGTCATCCTGGAGAGGCTCAGAGTAGAGCTGCTGCTCCTCCACATTGAAAGGAGCCAGTTGAGGTGGTATGGGCACCTGATTAGGATGCCTCCTGGACGCCTCCCACTTGAGGTGTTTCGGACACGTCCCTCTGTCCCTCACCCCACATATGTTCGATCGGATTCAGGTCTGGACTCTGGTTGGGCCATTCCAAAACCTTAATCTTCTTCTGGTGAAGCCTTTCTTTTGTTGATTTAGATGTGTGCTTTGGGACATTGTCATGCTGAAAAATGAAGTTCCTCTTCATCTTCAAGGTTTTGTGCCAACACTGACTGGTATTTGGAACTGTTCATAATTCCCTCCACCTTGACAAAGGCCCCAGTTCCAGCTGAAAAAAGGGCCCCAAAGCATGATGCTGCCACCACCATGCTTCACTGTAGGTGTGGTGTTCTTTTGGTGGTGAGCAATGTTGTGTTTGTGCCAAATGTACCTTTTGGAATTATGGTCAAAAAGTTCAACCTTGGTTTCATTGGACCATAACACATTTTCCCACATGTGTTTGGGAGATTTCAAATGGCTTGGATGTTTTTCTTCGTAAGATAAGGTTTCTGTCTTGCCACCCTACCCCATAGCCCAGACATATGAAGAAGACAGGAGATTGTTGTCACATGTACTAAACAGCCAGTACTTGCTAGAATTTCCTGCAATTCCTTCAATGTTGTTGTCGGCTTCTTGGCAGCCTCCCTGACCAGTTTTCTTCTCGTCTTTTCATCAGTTTTGGAGGGACGTCCAGTTCTTGATAATGTCGCTGTTGTTCTATATTTTCTTCACTTGATGACTGTCTTCACTGTGTTCCATGGTATATTAAATGCCTTGGAAATTCTTTTGTACCCTGCTCCTGACTGATACCTTTGAGGAATGAGATCCCTCTGATGCTTTGGAAGCTCTCTGTGGACCATGGCTTGTGCTGTAAGATGCGACTACAAAAATGTCAGGAAAAGCCTACTAGAACAGCTGAGGTTTATTTGGAGTTAATCAGAGGCACTTTAAATGGTGGCAGGTGTGTGCTGACTCTCATTTAACATGAGTTTGAATGTGATTGGTTAATTCTGAACACAGCCACATCCCCAGTTATAAGAGGGTGTGCATATTTATGCAACCAGGTTATTGTAAGTTTTTTATTTTTCCCCTTAAAAGATTTCAGTTTGTTTTTCAATTGGGTTGTACAGGTTATAGTTCACATTAATGGTGGAAAAAGTTTTGAAATGATTTATCTTGGTCTCATTTTTTACATCACAAAAATCTGGCATTTGAACAGGGGTGTGTAGACTTTTTATATCGACTGTATGCTGTGAAATAGCATAAGCTGTTAGTTTATTGATGGAGTGTGTTCAATTTGTTTTACATGACGGAGTGGTGGATTAGAGATAGAGCATCTGCCTCACACCTGGGAGGTCAGGGTTCAAGTCCCAGCCGGGTCATTCCAAAAGACCATATAAAAATGGAACTTCCTGCCGTTCAGCTTGGTGCTCAGCAAAAATGGAACGGAGGAGGGAAATTTGGGCGGCAGTGGCTCAGGAGGTAGAGCGGGTCGTCCAGTAACCAGAGGGTTGGTGGTTCGAATCCTGCTCTCCACAGCCATCCTGCCATTGTGGTCCTGGGTGAGACACTTTACCCATTTTGCCTCCAGTGTCCATGACACTGGGTATGAATGTGTATAAATGTTCAGTAGTGGTCGGAAAGGCAGTTGGCATGGATTGGCAGCCATGTTTCTGTCAATCAACCCCAGGGCAACTGTGGCTACAGTAGTAGCCTACCACTATCAATGTCTGTCTGGAGTGAATGAATAATCAACTCACTGTAAGCGCTTTGAGATGTCACTTGATATGTAAAGTGCCATATAAATCTAATCCATTATCATTATTATTATTATGATTGTGGTTATTACTACTAACCATCCAAAAGTGAAGATGATAATCAAATTATTGCCGCTGAAAAGTAACAGAAAAGCAGGGTTTAATAATTAATTCAGTTGTCTTTTGAACAACATATATTTTTGGTACTTTTACAATTTATCTCTAAACTCTGGCCTTTTCCATGATAATTATTTGGATAATTATCTTATATTGGGGGGGAAAAAACATGACCATGCTAAAGTTATTGTATGAATTGTAGCCCATCCCTTCATACTTATTGGTAAAAATTATTCTGAGATATTAGTTTTCTATAGTGGGTGTGAACATGTCACAGAACAGAACTCATGGCAGTTAAAAAACACTGAGTGGAAAATATGAGTGGCAGCTAGAGATGCAAGTTATCAATTAATTCATTAATCATTAGTTGATTCACCTTATCAATCTATCTATAACATAAAATGCTAATTACTGATTTTGATAAACTGAATAAAAAATGCACATCATATTCTTCAGTGATTTGCTTTTTCCCCACTACAGACAATGGTATTTTTTTGTTGTTTAACAAATTCTGTATGGTTATAGTGTGTACTGTGCTGGTGCGTCTCGGCAAATAAAAATGCCATGATTTATATTTAATTTTAAAATCTAACCAATATCATAAAATTTATTTAAAAAAGGTTGAAAAATTTCCCTTTGTGTAGTTAATATATCGATTTTTAATTTTTTTTTTAGCTATGTTACAAATAATATATAAAAAAAATAAAGTATAACATTCACAGTGTTCTAATTCACTGAGATGCATTAGTAGACTGTTTTAACAGGAAAATAAATTGTGAGCTGCTTCATCGGTTGCATGTTAAACATTTTTTTCTTTTTTTTTTTCTTTTTTTTTTTTTTGTTACTTATTTGTACCTGTAGGTAGATTTGGTTTGCAGTCTGGTGACAAGCCACTGGCTGCCGGTCGCTGCGTGCGCGAGCACCCTAAACCTACATGTTTTTGGTATGCGGGAGGAAACCGGAGAAATCCCGGAGTAAACCCACGCAACACGGGGAGAACATGCAAACTCCACACAGCTCACTGTTGGTCGGGGGCTGGAATCGAACCCACGATCTCATGATCCCCGCGCTCCCCCGGCCGAGGGTAAAACTGTGCTGCCACAGTGCTAAACCACTGCGCCACCGTGCAGCTCATTAGCCCCTTTCAGAGTACCCCGGAAATCCAGGCAAACCCAGTGTGGTCCGGACTCCCTCTATTCTTTGAATAGGGTTACTCGCACTGTTTGATGTGGGCTAAATGACCCTGCAAGCGGCATGGGTCGTGGGCCACCTCAGCGAACAATTTGAATAGGAAATGCGGATAAACATGCGATGAAGTAGGTGTCTCCGTCACAGCACAGCAGTGTTGGGAGTAACGCGTTACTGTCACACCACTGTCTTTGCAGTAACGTGCTGTGTAATGGAATTACTGTTTAAAAATTCAGTAATGCGTTAGTTACTGAAATTTGATCAGATAAGTTACTTGTTTTATTCATATGGATAGATATTTTTTGCGCAAATAAATGAATATACACATTCACCCTACATAGCTGATGCATCTGTCAGTCAACATGACCTGTTGCAGAGAGCCTGAGACTTAATTACTGAGCGGAGGAAAAGATGAAGCTACTTTTTTTTTGTATAGCTTATTTTTCCTTTGTCGCGGTTGAGACTTAAAGCAATCTTAAGCTCTGACAAAGCTAGTGCTATGCTATACTAACAACACCATGAAGTGGATCTACTGTATTCTGAACAGCCACGGCTGGATGTAAAATGGAAATATTCTTCTCAACACCCACGGCTGGATTTCAAACACAGGTATGCAGCTGGATAGTTTGTGACCCAGCAAGAATTAAACTGCCTGATCGCCAGATACATTGTTCCAGAATGAAGACATAATACTTTCCATCAGACAGCTGGACTGTGATCCACTGAAATTAAAATGCATTTACTTGCTACCTGGACAAAGATTATTCATTCAAAAATGGACTTTGGTCTCTAAAAGGGATTTGATGGACTGGATCATGTCTCTATCACAGCAGACATTTACACTGTGGATAATGGACATTTTCTTAGGGTGACTGCACATCTGATTAAATCCATATCATAAGGGTAAGATAACATGGATAGCTTTATGCAGTGTTGCCGTCTCTCATTCCAAAGTGAGGAAACTACTGGCAATGTCATGTTGATTTTCTTCAGATTTTTTCCACAATAAGAGCTCTCAAGGCAGGATAAAGCAGACTGAGCATGTTCTAAAAGCTCTGTCTGAATCTGTCCGTTTCTACCCTGACATTAGTAAGCCTGTAATGTATTCCATTAATTATCTTGCTATGTGTGCGAGATGTCCCACCCTTAGAATGTTTCACATTGGTTGGACACTGGCTAAAATGGTAAGGGATTTAAATCTAGAGCTGTAAATCAGGTATGTGTCTGTTAGTATATTACAAATTTTCTCCCAGAGTTTAAAAAAAATAACTGACACTTCCGGGAAGATGGCGGAGAGACAGAACGCTTAAACAGAGAGCTCTCCCTAGTCGGATTAAAAATCATAGGTAAATGGCCAACTCGATATAAACGGATCAATAAACCAAGGAATGAAAACACGAAGGAGCCGGGCACACGGACAAGAGCAGGGTAAAATTAAAGAATCCCTCTTCAACAACGCAGGAGAAATCGCTGAACACGAGGCCCAAAAAAACGAGGTGACTGCAGCAGGGAAAATGGAGGACACCAAACGCGATACCATGAACACTGGCATCGCCAATTTAGGTAAAGAGTTAAAAGACTTCAAGCGGCAACTCCAACAGGATTTAGCGGCTCTTAAGGAAGAGCTGAAAAAAGAGATGAAGGAGGAAATTATGGGCCTCCGAAGAGAAATGGAGCACAAGCTAACAGAAAACATGGAGGAGCTGCGCTCTCAACGAGCGTGTATGACAGAAGCACAAGCCCGAATATCGGAGTTGGAAGACTGGAAGACCGAGGCAAGCGAGCGGCTGCAGACCCTGACGACGCAAACACAGAGGATGCAGGAAAAAATAACCGACCTGGAGAGCAGGTCCAGACGGAGCAATATACGCATCTTTGGGATCCCGGAGGGCAATGAAGGCAACTCGATGACGAAATTCGTGGATCATTTCTTAAAAAAAGAGCTGGAGGACTTCCGGGAAGATGGCGGAGAGACATAAGATAAGATAAGCCTTTATTAGTCCCACAACGGGGAAATTCCAGGATTGCAACAGCACAGGGATAGCAACACTCAGAGCAACAATCAGAAGGCAAGAAAAAAAAAAAAAAAAAAAAAAAACAAGCAAGCAAGAGCAGCTAATATACATATGTACGCATTACTATAAAATATATATATATACACACACACACACACAGACACAGTGCAGAGCATTGTGTGTACAGTGCATACACAGTACAGTACATAACGCTTAAACAGAGAGCTCTCGCTAGCCGGATTACAAATCATCGGTAAATGGCCAACTCGACATAAGCGGATCAATAAACTAAGGGATGAAAACACGAAGGAGCCGGGCACAAGGACAAAAGCAGAGTAAAATTAAAGAATTCCTCTTCAACAACGCAGGAGAAACCGCTGAACACGGGGCCCAAAAAAACGAGGTGACCGCAGCAGAGAAAATGGAGGACACAAAACTCGATACCATGAACACTGGCATCGCCAGTTTGGGTAAAGAGTTGAGAGACTTCAAACGGCAGCTACAACAGGATTTAGCGGCTCTTAAGGAGGAGCTGAAAAAAGAGATTAAGGAAGAAATTATGGGCCTCCGAAGAGAAATGGAGCGCAAGCTAGCAGAAAACATGGAGGAGCTGCGCTCCCAGCGGGCGTGTATGACAGAAGCGCAGGCCCGAATATCAGAGCTGGAAGATTGGAATAGCGAGGCAAGCGAACAGCTGCAGACCCTGACGGCACAAATGCAGAGGATGCAGGAGAAAGTAACCGACTTGGAGAGCAGGTCCAGACGGGGCAATATACGCATCTTCGGGATCCCGGAGGGCATTGAAGGCAACTCGATGACGAAATTCATGGATCAGTTCTTAAAAAAAGAGCTGGAACTGCCCAGCGAAGCGGATCTGCAGATTCAACGAGCGCACAGAGCTTCGGCACAGAACCCGAACCCACGCTCTACACCCAGGTCAGTTGTGGTAAACTTTCTGAAATATGATGTAAAGGAAAGAATCCTGACACGAGCGTGGAAAAAAAAGATACGAATCGGCGACAAGCAGACATTCTTTGATCATGACTACCCGGCAGAAATTGTGCAGCAGCGGAAGAAATATGCCAACATTAAAAAAACGCTGAAAGAAAAAAAAAAAAATTAGATTCCAAACGCCGCTAACGAAGATGAGGATTCATTGGGAGAACGGCGTAAGAACCTACAACACAGCCAGAGAGGCAGCGCAGGACATGATGGAGCGGGGCCTTGAGGTGTACGTGCCGGAGGAAACGGTAGGAGCAGCGGAGGCCCTGAACGCATCACGACAGCCGGAGTGGAGGCGAGTGAACGGCAAAAGACGGGGGGGAGACGTGGCGCAGCGGGCCCAGGAAAGACTACAAGGCTTTCAACTGAAAGCCTAGATTATAACAAAGATTAAGAAAGACACAGAAGAAATGAAGGCCAAGAAGACAAGGTAAAAGAGAAACAGATGGCTAGGAGAGGTTTAAGTGATATTTGTTGGACATTTCTAGACTAATGACTATTTCTTGGATAGTAAATACAGGTCTAGGGAGGGCCCTACACTCGGTGAGGACAATCCCTCCACCCACCAACAGGGACCAGTGGGCAGAAGAAAGGCCCAAAGTACGGAGGTCGAGATTTTTTAATGTGTTTTTATATAAATATGTGTTATTTTTGTTGTTAAAGGGGCTAGGAGCACAAGTTAAAAAAATGGAAAAACATGATTATGGGTAAAAATCTTAAGATAATAACACTAAACGTGAATGGTCTGAACTCACCTGTTAAAAGGGAAAGAATAATAAGAAAATTCAAGAAAGAAAAAGCCGAAATTATATTTATGCAAGAGACACATTTGAGCAAGACAGAACATGTGAAACTAAAGAGATTTGGCTATAAGAACTCCTACTACAGTTCATTTAAGGGAGGAACTAAAAGGGGGGTTATGATACTAATCTCAAATAAAATACAATTTGAATGTGAACAGGAAATCCAGGATAAAGAAGGCAGGTATGTAATAATAAAGGGTAGCATAGATGGAATGCAGATCACATTAGTGAACATCTATGCCCCACCAGAAAGTGACAAGGGTTTTTTTCAACATCTGTTTGATCTCATAGCAACACACAGTGAAGGAGTCCTAATTTGTGGAGGAGACTTAAATGCTGTCATGGATCATGAAATTGATACAACAAGTGTTAAGAAGACAAAAAAACATGTAACAAAATTCATAAGAACCTCACTGGCAGAAATGGGTATGGTAGACATTTGGAGGGACCTGCACCCACTCGAAAAAGACTATACACATTATTCAGCAGTCCATAAAGTACACTCTAGAATAGATTACTTCCTTATGAATGAAGATGACAGACACAGGGTGAGAAATTGTTGGATTGGAGGGGCAGAAATATCAGATCATAATCCTATATACATGGAAATAAATTTAAACAATAGAAAACGACAAACAACATGGAAACTTAATGTAGGACTGTTAAATGATGATAAAATGAAAGAAAGAATAAAAGTAAACATAAATGAATATATCCAAGAGAATGACAATGAAGAAGTGGACCCAACAATACTATGGGATGCACTAAAAGCCGTGTTAAGAGGTAAATTAATTGTTGAAACAGGAAAAGCAAATAAGACTAAACTGGAAGCATATGAACAAAGATGTGAGAGACTGAGGGAATTAGAACATAAACATCAAAGCACAAATGACCCAAAAATATATCAAGAAATTAAAGAAGAAAAAATAAAGATAAAAGAAACACAAATGGATGAAATTGAAAGGAAAAATAGATATCTAAAGCAAAAATATTATGAAACGGGACCAAAAGCCACAAAACTGCTGGCAAAACGGTTAAGAAAACAACAATCAATGAATAATGTATATAAGATTAAAGACCCCACCACAAATAAAACCACAGTTAACCCAGAAAACATCGAAGAAATATTCCATAATTTCTACCAAGAACTATACTCGCAACCTGAAGAAACAAATACTAAAGATATTAAAAAATTTCTATGCACATTGGACTTGCCATCAATAGGAAATCAACAAAATGAAAAGCTAACAGCAGAAATAACAACACAAGAGATTAGAGATGTGATTAAGTCACTTAAAAACGGTAAATCACCAGGTAGTGATGGATACCCATCTGAGTTTTATAAACTGTTTATAGAAGAACTCACGCCACAGCTTCTAAAGTCATTTAATTGGACGTTGAACAACAACAAAATACCTCCATCATGGAACGAAGCCATTATTTCAGTCATTTTAAAGCCAGGGAAAGATAGAGAACAATGCGGAAACTATAGACCAATCTCTTTATTAAATGTGGATTATAAAATATATACAACAATTATATGTAAACGAATAAAGACATTCTTGACGGAATTGATAGAAGATGATCAAACTGGTTTCATAGAGGGACGCCAAACACATGACAATATCAGGAGAACAATATATATAATTAATCAAATACATAAAGAAAAGAAAAGCGCAGTAATAATGAGTTTAGACGCAGAAAAAGCATTTGACAGGGTTAACTGGAAATTCCTATATAGTGTGCTGGAACGCTTTGGATTTAACGAAAAATCAGTACAATGCATAAGGACGCTGTATCAAGAACCTGTGGCAAGAATCAAGATAAACGGTAGCTTAACAGACAAAGTAAATATACAAAGATCAACTAGGCAGGGATGCTGCTTATCGCCCACCTTGTTTGCTCTGTTCATAGAGCCACTGGCTCAAGCGATACGACAAAATAAGAAATTAAAAGGTGTAACAATAAAGGGGGCGGAACACAAGATTGGGCTATTTGCAGACGATATTATAGTTTACCTTGAACAACCAGATGAATCAATAATGGAAATGATGAACTTGATAGAAAATTTTGGAAAATTATCAGGATACAAGATAAACATAACAAAAACACAAATACTGACATTCCACTATAACCCTCTAAACCAGATAACTGATAAGATCAAACTAAACTGGAAACAAAAAGAAATAAAATACCTTGGAGTGAACATACCTAAAGATCTAAGCAAAATCTATAAAGCAAACTATGATAGGTTGGAACAAGAAATAAAAAAAGATATTGATAGATGGTCAATCTTAAATATGGATCTGAATTCAAAAATTGAGACAGTCAAAATCAGCATACAACCTAGATTACTTTACCTCTTCCAGGCTATACCAACAGAGATTCCAGATGCCCAATTCTCAAAGTGGGACAGGATGATATCGAGATTTGTTTGGGGAGGTAAAAAACCAAGAGTGAAATATAAAACTCTCCAGTTACCAAAAGAGAAAGGAGGCATGGGCCTACCGAGTCTAAAGGAATATTACTACTCAGCACAAATAAGATATATCATATGTTGGTGCGACGAGGGATATGAGGCAAAATGGAAAGAAATGGAAAAGGAAATTGAGGGACTCCCAGTACAAAGCATAATAGGAGATAAAGATGCATATAAGCAAATCAAACAAATAGACCCAATCACTAAATTTACTTTAGAACTGTGGTATAAAATAGTACAAAAGTATAATATAAAGGAAGACATAAAACTATTGAAATGGGTAGCATTTGACAGTCAGTTTGAACCGGCAAAACAAGATAGGGGATACAAAAATCTGGTGAACAAGGGAATCACAGCATGGGGCAATATCGGAAAAAAAGATCTCGGGAGCTTTGTAAACATCAGGAGAAAATTTAAACTAGAAAGATCGGAATTCTTCAGATATCTGCAGATGAGAGACTATTATATGAAGAAGATTAGGCATAACCTCCAAACAGATGTGAGCGAGATTATACAATTCATTTTAAGCTCATATACAGGAAATAAAACAAGAATTATTTCAAAGCTATATCAGAAACTTATGGCAAACAATCATTCAAGTAACTATATAAAGGAGAAATGGGAGAAAGAGCTCAATTTAAACATAACGGAAGAAAGCTGGCAGGAAATATGGAAAACACAACACACGTCAACAAATTCAAGAACATGGAGGGAATTTGGATGGAAAAACCTGATTCGCTTTTTCATTACACCACAGATTCAAGGAAAGTATACAAATACCCAATCTATATGCTGGAGGGGATGTGGGGCTCAAAATGCAGACCACTCGCATATGTTTTGGAAATGCTGCAAAATCTCATCATTCTGGAAATCTATACATGTGACAATACAGAGGATATTAGGATATAATATACCAATGAACTGTAACTTGATGTACCTATGTGATCTTAAAAGAGACAATGTTATACAGGCTGAGGACAGATAGCTAGTTAAAATCTTGTTGATTGCATGTAAAAAAACAATCACAAAAAAATGGCGATCAGAAGTTCTTCCTGACCAAGAGCAATGGACTGACATTATTGAGGACATACGTATGATGGAAAAACTAACATATCGACAAAGAATGCAAGAAGGACTATGGGAAAAAAAATGGCGGAAATGGACACACTACAAAGTGCAACAACGAGACAGATATTGAAAGAATAACCAAAGACGCTGGAAAAACCAGAAGAATTAAGAGATGGAAACTAAAAACTTGATGCTCCAACATTTGTCCCCCCCCCCCCCTTTTTTTTTTTTTTTTTTCCTTTTTCTTTTTTACTCTAGCCCCTTTGTTTGTTTTTTTAAATGTAGACTGTGATCTGAATGCAATATATATAATGAAAAATGAATAAAAATCTTAAGTTACAAAAAAAAAAAAGAGCTGGAGCTGCCCGGTGAAGCGGATCTGCAGATTCAACGAGCGCACAGAGCCTCGGCACAGAACCCGAATCCAAACTCTACACCCAGGTCAGTTGTGGTGAACTTTCTGAAATATGACATAAAGGAAAGAATCCTGACACAAGCGTGGAAAAAAAACATACGAATCGGCGACAAACAGATATTCTTTGATCGTGACTACCCGACAGAAATTGTGCAGCAGCGAAAGAAATATGCCAACATTAAAAAAACGCTGAAAGAGAAAAAAATTAGATTCCAAACGCCGCTAACGAAGATGAGGATTCATTGGGATGACGGCGTAAAAACGTACAACACGGCCAGAGAGGCAGCGGCGGACTTGACGGAGCGAGGCTTTGTGGTGAGCGTACCGGAGGAAGGAGCTGGAGCAGCGGCGGCACTGAACGCATCACGACAGCCGGAGTGGAGACAAGTGAGCGGCAGAAGACGGGGGAGAGACGTGGCGCAGCGGGCCCAGGAAAAGCTGCAAGGCTTTCAACTGAAAGCCTAGATCATAACAAGACACAGAAGAAATGAAGGCCAAGAAGACAAGGTAAAAGAGAAACAAACGGCTAGGAGAGGTTTAAGTGATTTTTGTTGGACATTTCTAGACTAATGACTATTACTTGGATAGTAAATACAGGTCTAGGGAGGGCCCTTTACTCGTTGAGGACATTCCCTCCACCCACCAACAGGGACCAGTGGGCAGAAGAAAGGCCCAAAGTACGGAGGTCGAGATTTGTTAATGTGTTTTTATATAAATATGTGTTAGTCTTGATGTTAAAGGGGTTAGGAGCACAAGTTAAAAAAATGGAAAAACATGAATATGGGTAAAAATCTTAAGATGATGACACTAAACGTGAATGGTCTGAACTCACCTGTTAAAAGGGAAAGAATAATAAGAAAATTCAAGAAGGAAAAAGCCGAAATTATATTTATGCAAGAGACACATTTGAGCAAGACAGAACATGAGAAACTAAAGAGATTTGGCTATAAGAACTCCTACTACAGCTCATTTAAGGGAGGAACTAAAAGGGGGGTTATGATACTAATTTCAAATAAAATACAATTTGAATGTGAACAAGAAATCCAGGATAAAGAAGGCAGGTATGTAATAATAAAGGGAAGAATAGATGGTATGCAGATCACATTAGTGAACATCTATGCCCCACCAGAAAGTGACAAGGGTTTTTTTCAACATCTGTTTGATCTCATAGCAACACACAGTGAAGGAGTCCTAATTTGTGGAGGAGACTTAAATGCTGTCATGGATCATGAAGTTGACACAACAAGTGTTAAGAAGACAAAAAAACATGTAACAAAGTTCATAAGAACCTCACTGGCAGAAATGGGTATGGTAGACATATGGAGGGACCTGCACCCACTCGAAAAAGACTATACACATTATTCAGCAGTCCATAAAGTACACTCTAGAATAGATTACTTCCTTATGAATGAAGGTGACAGACACAGGGTGAGAAATTGTCGGATTGGAGGGGCAGAAATATCAGATCATAATCCTATATACATGGAAATATACAGTATTTAAACAATAGAAAACGACAACATGGAAACAATGTAGGACTGTTAAATGATGAGAAAATGAAAGAAAGAATAAAAGTAAACAAACGAGTATATCCAAGAGAATGACAATGAAGAAGTGGACCCAACAATACTATGGGATGCACTAAAAGCCGTGTTAAGAGGTAAATTAATTGTTGAAACAGGAAAAGCAAATAAGTCTAAACTGGAAACATATGAACAAAGATGTGAGAGACTGAGGGAACTAGAACGTAAACATCAAAGCACAAATGACCCAAAAATATACCAAGAAATTAAAGAAGAAAAAATAAAGATAAAAGAAACACAAATGGATGAAATTGAAAGGAAAAATAGATATCTAAAGCAAAAATATTATGAAACGGGGCCAAAAGCCACAAAACTGCTGGCAAAACGGTTAAGAAAACAACAAACAGTGAATAATGTATATAAGATTAAAGACCCCATCACAAATAAAACCATAGTTAACCCAGAAAACATCGAAGAAATATTCCATAATTTCTATCAAGAACTATACTTGCAACCTGAAGAAACAAATACTAAGGATATTAAAAAATTTCTATGCACATTGGACTTGCCATCAATAGGAAATCAACAAAATGAAAAGCTAACAGCAGAAATAACAACACAAGAGATTAGAGATGTGATTAAGTCACTTAAAAACGGTAAATCACCAGGTAGTGATGGGTACCCATCTGAGTTTTATAAACTGTTTATAGAAGAACTCACGCCACAGCTCCTAAAGTCATTTAATTGGACATTGAACAACAACAAAATACCTCCATCATGGAACGAAGCCATTATTTCAGTTATTTTAAAGCCAGGGAAAGATAGAGAACAATGCGGAAACTATAGGCCAATCTCTTTATTAAATGTGGATTATAAAATATATACAACAATTATATGTAAACGAATAAAGACATTCTTGACGGAATTGATAGATGATCAAACTGGATTCATAGAGGGACGCCAAACACATGACAATATCAGGAGAACAATATATATAATTAATCAAATACATAAAGAAAAGAAAAGCGCAGTAATAATGAGTTTAGACGCAGAAAAAGCATTTGATAGCTGGAAATTCCTATATAGTGTGCTGGAACGCTTTGGATTTAACGAAAAATCAGTACAATGCATAAAGACGCTGTATCAAAAACCTGTGGCAAGAATCAAGATAAACGGTAGCTTAACAGACAAAGTAAATATACAAAGATCAACCAGGCAGGGATGCTGCCTATCGCCCGCCTTGTTCGCTCTGTTCATAGAGCCACTGGCTCAAGCGATATGACAAAATAAGAAATTAAAAGGTGTAACAATAAAGGGAGCGGAACACAAGATTGGGCTATTTGCAGACGATATTATAATTTACCTTGAACAACCAGATGAATCAATAATGGAAATGATGAACTTGATAGAAAATTTTGGAAAATTATCAGGATACAAGATAAACATAACAAAAACACAAATACTGACATTCCACTATAACCCTCTAAACCAGATAACTGATAAGATCAAACTAAACTGGAAACAAAAAGAAATAAAATACCTTGGAGTGAGCATACCTAAAGATCTAAGCAAAATTTATAAAGCAAACTATGATAGGTTGGAACAAGAAATAAAAAAAGATATTGATAGATGGTCAATCTTAAATATGGATCTGAATTCAAAAATTGAGACAGTCAAAATCAGCATACAACCTAGATTACTTTACCTCTTCCAGGCTATACCAACAGAGATTCCAGGTGCCCAGTTCTCAAAGTGGGACAGGATGATATCGAGATTTGTTTGGGGAGGTAAAAAACCAAGAGTGAAATATAAAACTCTCCAGTTACCAAAAGAGAAAGGAGGCATGGGTCTACCGAGTCTAAAGGAATATTACTACTCAGCACAAATAAGATATATCATATGTTGGTGCAACGGAGGATATGAGGCAAAATGGAAAGAAATGGAAAAGGAAATTGAGGGACTCCCAGTACAAAGCATAATAGGAGATAAAGATGCATATAAGCAAATCAAACAAATAGACCCAATCACTAAATTTACTTTGGAACTGTGGTATAAAATAGTACAAAAGTATAATATAAAGGAAGACGTAAAACTATTGAAATGGGTAGCATTTGACAGTCAGTTTGAACCGGCAAAGCAAGATGGGGGATACAAAAATCTGGTGAACAAGGGAATCACAGCATGGGGCAATTTCGGAAAAAAAGATCTCAGGAGCTTTGTAAACATCAGAAGAAAATTTAAACTAGAAAAATCGGAATTCTTCAGATATCTGCAGATGAGACTATTATATGAAGAAGATTAGGCATAACCTCCAAACAGATGTGAGCGAGATTATACAATTCATTTTAAGCTCATATGCAGGAAATAAAATAAGAATTATTTCAAAGCTATATCAGAAACTTATGGCAAACAAACATTCAAGTAACTATATAAAGGAGAAATGGGAGAAAGAGCTAAATTTAAACATAACAGAAGAAAGCTGGCAGGAAATATGGAAAACACAACACACATCAACAAATTCAAGGACATGGAGGGAATTTGGATGGAAAAACCTGATTTGCTTTTTCATTACACCACAGATTCAAAGAAAATATACAAATACCCAATCTTTATGCTGGAGGGGCTGTGGGGCTCAAAATGCAGACCACTCACATATGTTTTGGAAATGCTGCAAAATCTCGTCATTCTGGAAATCTATACATGTGACAATACAGAGGATATTAGGATATAATATACCAATGAACTGTAACCTGATGTACTTATGTGATCTTAAAAGAGACAATGTAATACAGGCTGAGGACAGATATCTAGTTAAAATCTGGTTGATTGCATGTAAAAAAAAAAATCACAAAAAAATGGCGATCAGAAGTTCTTCCTGACCAAGAACAATGGACTGACATTGTTGAGGATATACGTATGATGGAAAAACTAACATATCGACAAAGAATACAAGAAGGACTATATGAAAAAAAATGGTGGAAATGGACACACTACAAAGTGCAACAACGAGACAGAAATTGAAAGAATAACCAAAGACACTGGAAAAACCAGAAGAATTAAGAGATGGAAACTAAAAACTTGATGCTCCAACATTTGTTCCCCCCCCCCCCTTTTTTTTCTTTTCTTTTTTTTTTTTCTTTCTTACTCTTGCTCCTTTTTTAAAAATGTAGACTGTGATCTGAATGTAATATGTATGATGAAAAATGAATAAAAATCTAAGTTACAAAAAAAAAAAAATAACTGACACACAATTATTGGAGTATATGGAGTTGAATAATTACTTAGATCCTCTCTGACTTCTGACCAAATCATTCAGCTGAGAGTGCTAACTGCTATTTGATTGAACAAATTAAAAAAAAAAAAATCACTACATCAAGATCAGGTTATGGGAGCCATTTTACTGGACCTAAAAAAAAAAAAAAAAAAAAAAAAACTTTTTGATGCAGTGAATCAATACATTTTAGTTACAAAAAATATTTAGATCAATTTTTCTAATTTGGTCATGCAATGTTATCGTCTTATCTGTGTGACAGACAACAGTGTATAATGGTGAATAATGAAAGATCTTCTTTCTTAGCCTCTTAAAATTCTAGTTTTCCACCTACAGAATGTTTCACATTGACTGGAAATTGGCAGGAATGCTAAGGGGTTAAGTATGCATTTAAAAGTAAAGTGAAAGTTACTTTTCCAAATAACTAGTTACTTTAACCATGCAGTAATTGGTAAAGTAATTCAGTTACTTTTGAAAAGAAGTAACTAGTAACTGTAATTAGTTACTATTTTTTAGTAACTTGCCCAAAACTGCAGCACAACGACAGAGTGGAAATGAATCAGAAGGCTGTCTGTCATTATTCCAACATTAATAAATTATTTTCCAAGCTACAGCAGACAACTGTGTGCCACAATTACACAGGTATCACAGTGGCTGAAAGTGAGAGGTTTCTATTAAGAATATGTTTTCACTTATTCCCCCGGAGTCTGCAGTGGCTTTCTGACTGTTTCTAGCTGCTGTGAAGCTGACACAGCAGCTCTGCTTTGTATTGAAATGTTAGAAAACCTTTACCTCGATGATACCTCAGTAGTAACTTGGTTTTGGTCTGCTTTCACATCTAACAGCAGGCTAAAGACAGTGGGGATGGGTTTTTGCGCTCGTATTGTGTCGTCCCCCCCCCCCCTTCAGTCCATTTCAAATCAGCAGGGTGGGTGAATCTTCAAGCTCTTGCGCATCTGAACTGGCTGGCCCCGGCCATTCTTGTTATAGCTCTCTGACGTACCCCAGAAGGACGAGACATTTCGCTCTGCACAGAGCACGTGCTTTGAAGGCTTGGCGTCTTCTTTTGCTCTTTTCCTTTTGTTTCGGTTGGACAGCAGCAATGGGTGACCGTATGCACTGCTGCCTAGACAACGACACCACCACTACATTTCATAGAATAAACTACTGTTGAAAAGGACTGTAGTGTTATCAGTTATTTGACAACTAATTTAATTTAGTCAACTAAATTGTTATTGACAATTAATCAAAAGTAGATTGATCATTAACATCCCTAGTGGAAGTAAAACACAAAAAACACAGTATTGAGTCACAGCAGTACAGTACTTGCTTGCATTGCAGAGTGCTAATATAATTCCTTCTTGTATTAATTGACAAAAAATGGATAAATTAATATTTAAAGGCTCAAAACCAGTCCTTCACTTATGTGTGCTTCTACCCACACGTCAGTACAGTCAAGTAAACAGTGTAGTATTCACGTTTAAAGTAAAAAAAAAAAAAAAAAAAGCACTGTGTACTACTGTGACTAAATATTTTGTGTGATTTTTATGTTGTGGTGCATACAAACTAAAGCTGAAACATGTTTGCCACTCAGTACTGGGTAATTATGGTAACTGTCCCTGTAACTGCCAAAAATTCTGTTGCAGTACATCCCCTCTATATTAAAAACGTATATTTAACAATCTAATAAAAATGTCCTGTTTATGTTCTTTTGATGTAAAATGAGGTGTTTATCCCATTTACCCGAGCAGGGCTGAACAATTCAAACAGGACAGTTAAATGTTTGCAGCTCATTTCTTTTTTCCCTTCTTTGCTGTGGTTGGTTTTCTATCCTAATTCACATTTTTAATGTAGAGGTGACATAATCTTATCCTGATGAAACTTCAGCAGTTGAAAGTATTTTTTTTTTTTTTTATCTACAATATTTGTGACCCGTGCTGGCAGAATGAGTCACAATGAGGAAATTTTCAAAACCGAGGTAACGTTATTTTCATATTCTGTATTGAAAGACCTTCAAAATGATATTTAATTTGTAGGAATTGGGTAAAAACTGACCAGCAACAAGCCGCTTTTGTTTAGATTTTGTCTGGTTTGAAAACACATATTTGATCTGTCCTGAGTTATGTCTTCCACAAAAACGTGTATTTTTAGAAAGTAGGAGTTCCAAGCTTTACAATAATATCAGGCACTGACGGGGGTCTTCCTGGGACTTGCCGCCAGCAAACAAAGAAGGAATCATGATTTTTGACTTCACGTGCCTGTAGCTCGTAATTACCCGGTGCGCATTCAGACTCATTTTGCCAGCACGGGTCACATTTAAGCAATATTACATGAGAACGAGAGAGAGTGCAGTATCAATGACTATAATAACTGCTGTGATTTGTCGTAGACTGGTGTGAAGTGGAGGGCCGGAGACATCACCACAGTTAAATTCATGATACTGCACAGTCTCGATAGTAAAATTTTGTACAACAGTTTCACAACCACAGTTTATTAAATGACAGCAATACAGGACAAAATATTATGGTAAATAGTAAATGATGTTTACGTATGTAGCGCTTTTTACTCATCTCTGGATGACCAAAGCACTTTACAGATCCTGATTTGTTTGTTTAACCAGTTATTTTGGGCCGGCGAGAAAAACAGTCTCTGCTAAATATAGTCAGTTAACTGTTGCTAAGCACCTCAGTCAGCGTAATACAGAAAGGAATACGTCTATTGTCATTTCATACACATGCAAACAAATTAAGTATTGTCAAGTGCAGAAGTCAGTGTTTGTAATACATACCGGTCACCTGTGAGTGTCCGTGGCTAGCTAGCGTGCTAGCGATTTGGCAATAAATCGATCGAGCAATAAATCCAACTCTAGCTGGTCTGATATGTTTAAACAGGCGTAAAATATCTTGCCGGGTCTTTACAAGGGTGGCACTTTCAGGTCAGAGAGGTCTGGATTAGGACTGTCTCTAGTCTCTTTTCAAATAGCGCCTCACTGTGGAAATTAAGGTATCCAACACAATATTACGTTTCGCACATATAAGAAGCCATTGATATTAACTGTAATTAAAGTTAATATTGAAGTTAATTAAAGTTAATATCCTCCACACTAGGCCACCGGAGTGGTGTTCAGATTGCTCGGTTGGAATGAGCTGTTGTGTAATGTACAATATTGATTATAATTATATAAAAATGTATTTTCCTTTTTGTGTTTCATTTGACTTTGTAGCATATTTAAGCTGGATGGTACAGTTTATATTAAGGATTCATTTCATTGCAGGACTGGACGTGAAGTGCGAGGCATGTCAGAGGTTTTTCCGGGATGGTCTGACCATTTCTTTCACAAAAATCCTGACGGATGAAGCAGTCAGTGGCTGGAAGTTTGAAATTCATGTGAGTTTGTTTTCTTTTTCATCAGTAAAAATGACAAAAAAGAACCAAGGTGTAGTATTTCCATAAGCACAGTAAGATATTTTTTTCACTCAGTTGAATAAAGCAGTTTTTTAAAACCTTTCCATTAAAATGTAATGCCACAGTCCAAAAGTCTGATATATATTTTTTGGACTCCACTGTGTTTTCACAGAGCACAAATATACTTATGTATAATGTGCTCATTTAAATTAAACTGAAACTGTTGGGAATCATTGTCACGAGTGATGCCGTGACTCAGCATAGCCATTAAGCCTTTTTTTTTGGGGGGGGGGGGGGGGTCTTTGACCTATATCTCATTATTTCATTACATTTATGGATTGTTTAGAAATGAGATTTGTTTGTAATGTGAGTTTTCTGTGTTAGTTGGCTCTGACTGTTTTGTGTTGGGAAGATTGATGTCTGGAACCTTTTCCAAATAAACCAGATTGGTAAACATGTCTGAAGCAAAAGCTTGCTTGGAATGCCTTGATGAGTCAGTCAAATATTGATTACTCATATCTGGCTTCTTCATTCTAGTGAACTAGTTGGTAGTAGTTCTTGAAATTGTACCCCTAGGAGAATTTTTCTCTTTTTTTTTTTTTTTTTTAATTTATTCTGATGAAGGCAAAATAAATTTGTGCCATGGCACTGTCATTCCTTTTGTCAATTAACAATTTTGGGTGAATTGCTATTCTCCAAGGCAGTTGTGTGGATGCTCACCAAACTGAATTGAAAATTGACCTTAAAGGTCTGATGACACGTTCTTGACTTCCTCTTAAATTTTTCACCACATAATACAATATGACGAAATCTGTTTGTCTGTGCAGTTCTAAGTAAAACAGGCTTTTTTTCACGCGAATATCCGACGTTTTCATGAGCGCCATGTCACCCATTGAGTCAGTGGCTGGAAAACCCCCCGGCCATGTTGTAACGTCATCGATAGAACACAGCGCTTGGCTGCCCTTTGTACACACAGGATGCAAAGTGGTTGAAAACATCGAGCATGGTTCCAGCACATGTAGTCTGGAATTGGTTTGTGTTGTCCAATCTTCAGACGAATATAGTTCCGAAGAATGGGATGACAATGAAGAATCTGGGGGCATCAAACCATATAGGTTTGAGCCGTGCCAAGCGGGCATTGTGCCTAGCGAGTCAGACTCGGTGACAGTCAGCTGTTCATGTTTTGTGTGCATCATCTGCCATGTTGTCAGCCAGCCAATATTGCCAGCACTATCACGACCTGTTAGCCACTCCACACAGCCGTGGTTCAGTTGCGCCCCTTGTAGCGATGTCGGCTCTGGTGCGCAACCGTGGTTAATACGTCTCCTCTCCATGTTCGCTGAGCAATGTCAGCCCTGAACGCCTACTGTTTGTGTTTCTGTATATTATTTGTAAGTCTTCACCTTTTTGGGAATTGTCTGTTGTTCTATATTAAATATGCTGTGGTGAATCCTGCGCTTAAATCGTCGTTATTTATGTGTAAATCATCCATCTTTGTGCGCTCTTACGCAGGGCAGGGAGAGGGCGCATGAAATAACGAGGATTTAAGCGCAGGATTCACCACAGCACATTTAATAAGAACGATAGACAATTCCCAAAAAGGTGAAGACTTACAAATAATATACAGAAACACAAACAGTAGGCGTTCGGGGCCGACATCGCTTCAAGGACGCACGAGAACCACTGCTGTGTGGAGCAGCTAACACGTCGTGAGAGTGCTGAAAATACTGGCAGACTAACAGCACAGATGACAATGCTATTGACCAGCAGTGCGTGCACATTTTGGCGGCCGTTTGCCATTAACACACTGCTGGTGATGGTATGATGACAAGCACCTGGGCGAGGACCGGGAAACATGATCAGTGGGAGCGGAATCACCTGTTGATAATGAGAGAGGGGACGTGCCCGGACCGGCGTGCGATCAGAGAAAGTAGGTCAAAGCTGTGCGTAAATCCATTAATCCTTCCCCTCCTCGAGCAGGCTCGAGCTGAAGCGTGTGATGTGGTCTTTCACACATCACACGCTTTATCTAAGCCTGCGACACAACACGAAGGCATAGCCGTAAAATTAAAACAAGAAACCAGAGAAACTGTGAGCCACAAAGCTACTGCTATTCTAGTTAACAACACCGGAGTCTGTTCTTAAGTCAAGGGGGTGCCGCCCTTAATTCGGTGGGCGGCTCCACAGTCCAGTCAGCAGCTGCTGTTTTTTTGATGATAACTAGTTTATGCAGGTGCGGTTGTAAATATTATATTGATCATTGACAATGACTTTTGGGTTTACACAACATGCTAAAAAAGGTCAAACCGTGTCATCAGACCTTTAAGCACCCAAGGATCACTGTGTGGCAAAGGTCAGGTAATATGAGTATGCACCATTTCAACTTTGAGTAGGCCTATATACAGCTCCAGAAGAAAATTAAGAGACCACAGAGACCACTGCAAAATTATAACTTTATCTGGTTTTAGTATTTATACATGTGTTTGAGTGAAACGAACGGTTTTGTTTTATTCTCTACCCTACTGACAACAAGTCACCCAAATTCCAAGTCAAAATATCATCATTTAGAGCATTTATTTATAGAAAATGACAACTGGCCAAAACGACAAAAAAGATGTTTCTTTCAGATCTGCTTTTAGATCAAATAATGCAAAGGAAACAAGTGCATGATTGTTCTTAAATATTGCAATCAAGTTTTAACTTGGGAAGAACTCAGAAATCTGTATTTGTGTAATAACTCTTATTATTCACAGCTTTCATGTGTCTTACCGTGCTTAGATGATCACATAAGCAGTACCTCTTTAAGTAGATTGAGGTATCATTGTGTTGGAATTCAACAGATACTCAAATTGAATGGCTGCCATACATGTAGAGATGCCAATTTAGGAAAGATTTTGTAGTGGTCTCATTTTTTTTCTGGAGCTGTATATGAAGTGAAAGCTCTTCGTAAACCTCGGTGTGTTTGAGGCGGGAAAGAGCTTGGACATTATTGTTTCTCATATTCCTAGGAAAATAACACTGGTCAATACCAAATTTATTGTCTTAAGTTTTTTTTTTTTTTTTTTTTTTATAGCTGATTTAGGACAATTTTGATGTGCTGAATCCAAAAATCACATTGGTTTTGCTCAATCAGGTCAACTTTTTGAACTATGGCCACATGTTTTTTTACGTTTTTGTTTACATGTATGGGTATTTTCGCTTTATATGATGCAAAATTCTTATTTCTTGAAATTCTCTGAATTTTGAACAATGATGACGTAACATTCAATTTACATGTACTTACCTTTATCAGTGTCTACTATTCAATTTACAGTACAACTGTACAACTGCTGTACAACTGCTTACAACTTAGCATAATCACCTGACCTGATCGAGAGAAACGGATGTCATTTTCGGATTCAGCGGTGCAAAATTGTCTTAAATCAGTTGAAAAAAACACAGACAACTTACAAAAAAATTATTTTTATGTTGTGTAATCTTTGTATAAAAAGGATTTTGTATTAAAAAGATTTTGATGTAAGCATTACACATAGATACAGGAAATGGGAACATTGGTGTATTTGTGGCAACTGTGCTAACATGATTGCTCTGTATTCTGTCGATGCACAGTAATGGTATGTGTCCACTGGATCTGTTGTTTCTTCGCTTCCTGTTCAGTGTCTATGCGAAACGCAAAGCATTTGGCTCCGGTGCTGTGAGATCGGGCTGCCATGTGTCAGGCTGCCCATACTCCATTTGCATAAATTTGAAATTTTTTTTAACTTTATGCAGATGAGGGCCGGCATGCGTCGGCTGCAGCGATGTAGTTCTGAAGATTTAAATCAACAGTTGTCGATGTCAAATAACGATGGATTCCTTAACTGTGCCTACTCTTTGTCATCTCAAATGTTGTTTGAAACACTTTTAATTGATTTGTTTTAAAGATATCAGACAAAGTTTAACTCAAAATCGACCATGTTGTCTGGGAGCTCAAATCCATCGAAGACCACCCACACAGCTGGATGCATCCACCAGTCAGGCACAGCCTTTGTGTTTTCAGCAGCAGGACCTATGACTTTTTCCCCTGGGACAAAGTTGTTTGACTATTGGTTTTGCACATTGTCGACCATTATCTGTCATTCCACTTGGTAACACATTATCCCCACACTAAACGCATGACCCCATGTGATTCTTTTGTCAAAAAATGTACCAGTGGACATGTACTACAAGAACCTGCTTTCAGCATGTTTTGGCTAAGCTTAAGTGTGGTCTGAGCTCTTTGTTTGGCATTTGACAGCATAGCCACATGTTGGGCTCTACAGCTGCCAGTAGTTTTATTTGAGAATGACTCACTATTGTTTTGAGTCTTATCTTGAAATTGTCACTATTGACACAAAACCAGAAGTGAATCGTGGCTTTTTTTTGGGTGGGAGTCTAGAGCAGGTACATTTTTCATTTCACTCTGACAGTCTGTTAATCAGTTAATTTTCTTGGTCATCTTCATGCCACAGAGATGTATCATCAATAACACACACCGGTTGGTGGAGCTGTGTGTGGCCAAGCTGTCTCAGGACTGGTTTCCTCTGCTGGAGCTGCTTGCCATGGCCACCAACCCTCACTGCAAGTTCCACATCTACAACGGCACACGGCCCTCTGAGACCGTCCCCGCCGGAGCACAGCTGGCTGATGATGAGCTCTTTGCCCGACCACCAGACCCAAGATCTCCAAAGGTGACTTCAAAAGGATAAAAAAAGATTGACTTATTAATGTTGTCACTTTCCTTGCACTCTTTGTTCTGTGAGCATTCACATTTTTGAGGAGGTAACAATCTTTTTACATTTTAACAAGATGTTATTCTATACACAGTAGTGCTTTACATATGTTGCAAAAGTTTGGCCATAAAGGAAAAATTGTCTTGTTTTATCCTTCTTCCTCTTGACAAAATCATGGATTTGCATATTAGTCTCACCCTAAGACCCCTTGGAAACAAAGGGTATTCCTCTCTGAGGTGGATGATGATGATGATAAAAAAATGGAACTTGCAGTCCATAAGACTTCTAATGGCTGTGTCAGAAAACGGATAACAAAAGAGATGTATACAAAGAGAAGGGTGGATACACTGGAGAGTATAAATTGTGCAGCGAAGGAGTGTTGATCATGGCGTGGGCACAGGGCCAGTGTGAACAGTACTGCTGCACTGCTCGCTTGTCTGCCTCTGTTGGCACCCTGCCCAGGACCATTTTGTGCTCTACTGTCCAACTATTAAGTCAAATGTTATTACTTTTTTTTTGGTTTGGATTGACATCAAATCAGTCATTTCACTCCGTTATAATCCATAGTTTCTCAACTTGTAATTAAGTAAATTGAACCTGTGTCACCAAATTTATATCCATCTCTTGCTTTTCTCTTACTTGGGTTTTTCCCGATTTGTTTACAGGGCTGGTTGGTGGACTTAATAAACAAATTTGGCACGTTAAACGGGTTTCAGATATTGCACGATCGCTTCATGAGTGGCCAAGCATTGAACGTCCAAATCATCGCTGCACTTATCAAGTGAGAAATTCACCATATTGTACATCATATATGCAACAACAGTGCTTAATTGGTTGCAAGTGAACTTTTTTCTTCTGTATTGCAGACCTTTTGGCCAGTGTTATGAGTTCCTTACATTGCACACAGTCAAGAAGTACTTCCTTCCAGTCATTGAGATGGTTCCTCAGTTTCTAGAGAATCTCACTGATGAGGAGCTGAAGAAAGAGGCCAAGAATGAAGCCAAAAACGATGCACTGTCCATGATAATCAAGTCTCTGAAGAATCTGGCTTCTCGTGTACCAGGACAGGAGGAAACCGTGAAGAATTTAGAGATTTTTAGGTTAAAAATGATTCTTAGGTAAGTATAAAAACTTAAGTGGAAGTGTAGTTTTCATACATGAAAAACATGATGTGATGGTGACTCCAAATTTTTATCTCCAGGTTATTGCAAATTTCTTCTTTTAATGGAAAAATGAATGCACTTAACGAGGTTAACAAGGTGATTTCCAGTGTGTCCTACTACACTCACCGGCATAACCCTGAAGAGGAGGAATGGCTGACAGCAGAGCGCATGGCGGTAAGCGTAGCTTTTATTGGCTTTGTAACAATTTGCACATCCATGAAAATCATTTGTCACTTCCGTGTCTTCTCATCTTGCATCAGGAATGGATCCAGCAGAACCACATCCTGTCTATTGTGCTGAGGGATAGTTTGCATCAGCCGCAGTATGTTGAGAAACTGGAGAAGATTCTTCGCTTTGTTATCAAAGAGAAAGCTCTTACAATGCAGGATCTGGACAATATCTGGGCTGCTCAGGTACTTTATAATGAACTATGTTCTTACTATCAGTTTCTGTCAGTAGACCATTTCAATGAAATGACAGAAAATAAGTAAGCCCAGTTATTGTTTTTCCTAGAATGTTGTATTTTTTTCTCGTACTACATTAGAAAAATGTACAATATTCATGATAATTGATACCAAAAATTCTTACCTTTTTCTGCCACTTTCTGTCATACATTTTTGCATGACTGGCACATGTTTTTACCATACAGGGATCTGTTGTAGTGTTACAGAATGCTAAATAAGATGTTGCCTTTTTGGGAATGATACAGTTGCACCTGTTTTACCTAATCTGGCTTCCTGGACATCACTACATTCTTTATAGTAGTGAAGGACAAACCTTACAGGTGCAGCTGATTTGTATGTTTGCTAAGTTATTATTGCAATATATCTTTCATAGCATTTTAACAATGCATACAGATTTTCACAAGTTGTAGTTTCTGGAGCAACTTTCAGTATACCTTAAATAATAACTTCTTATAATCTTTCTGGATTTTTGGCCATTATCACAAATGAATCATTTCTTTTCTGGTACTTTTCTTGTGTGGAGTGAGATAATGTGATCCTGTACTCCCTTGTCATCTTGTGTACGCTTTTAGGCGGGAAAGCACGAGGCCATTGTGAAGAACGTGCATGATCTCTTGGCCAAGTTGGCGTGGGACTTCTCTCCTGAGCAGCTTGATCACCTTTTTGACTGTTTCAAGGTTGGTATCTGCTTTTTTCATCAGTCACGGTTCATGAACACTTTGTGTACCACTTTTTATTCAGTATTGGCTAAATCATTTCGACTGTGCTCATTCTGGCACAGTCAAAAGGAGCTAATGCAATGGAGCGGTGCTGTTCGTCTGTCCGTTCACATTTCATGGGAATTGCTACTCCTCCTGGGTCATTGTCCCACTGGTCACCCAACTCACTCACAGTGATCCTCAGGAGGGTCTGAATCCAAGTTAGATAGATAGATAGATGTACTTTATTGATCCCAAACTGGGAAATTACAGTTGTGCTCAAGGTCAACATTCTGGAGATGAGAGCACTCTTGGGGTAATGTCACCAAGCTGGAATGAGCTATACTGTCATTGACAGTCTGGTTTGAGTGGACCAGTCATAAGTAAGGAGAGAGTCGATGTGTGTTTGTTAACTTGGAACTGAAAGTGGGGCTGGTTTGTGGTGTAATAAGACTGAGGAAGGGCAGTCTGCCTATTCCGTTAAGGGTTTACTAAATAAAGGCAACATGCATTTCTTTGTAAAGTTAGCATTTTAATGTTGTAACTGTACACATGTGACCTGTAGCTGTATTTATCAGGTTGAAATCCACTAAAACACCATTTTGCACAATTGAGAACCTTTAAAACACTATACTGGTGTGTCTTCCCTTTAAAAACATTGGGTGTTACTTTTCTACAGGCAAGTTGGACCAATGCCAGTAAAAAGCAGCGTGAAAAACTTCTGGAATTAATCAGACGTTTGGCTGAGGATGACAAGGATGGCGTGATGGCCCACAAGGTGCTCAATCTGCTGTGGAACCTCGCACACAGCGACGACGTGCCTGTAGACATCATGGATCAGGCTCTTAGTGCTCACATCAAGATATTGGACTATAGTTGTTCGCAAGTATGCACTCGGTTGTTATTTATCATGATATCTAAAGAGAAAAGATGTCTTTATGCAAAACGTGGACATTGATGATGGTTAATTTTCGGTTTACAGGACAGAGACACACAAAAGGTTCAATGGATAGATCGGTTTATTGAAGAGCTACGGACCAATGACAAATGGGTGATCCCTGCCCTGAAGCAAATCAGAGAAATTTGTAGCCTCTTTGGAGAAGCTCCTCAAAACCTTAGGTAAGGTTTTAGCTGATGGTTTGCTTTTAAAGAACACATGGGATCATTCTACCTGGGCAGTTGTAAGTCTTATTTTGTAATGATTTGTCATGACTTAATCATATTTATTTTGCACATACTTAAATACGATAGGAAAACCTGACCATATTTTTTCCATATTTTCACATTGACATTATTGTCATACTTATACATAAGAGCTGAGGCATGCTCATTTTTACAGCCTGCAGTTTAACATCATTGTTTTGGTTTTTTTGTGTTTTTTTTTTTTTTTTAAACAACATTTTATATGCCCATTTGTTTTTCTTGGGTTATAAAAATCTTATATAAAGTCTTAGATTTTGGCCACCAATCTTGGATTTTAGAATTGGTTGTATTGATTTACTTTTTTTTAAAATTAATGTTAAAGGGGACACTTTTCCCATGTGTTGACATGATTCCCAGAGGTCTGAAATGTCTGACAAGCTTTGGTCAAAGTATATCAGGCTTTAAAATGCAAATAATTTGCAGTTTTTTGGACCAATGAACAAGTGAAATTAGATAATTTAGCACAGAAACTTGAATGTATCAGGGCACCCTTGTTGAAAAACACTGCAGTGACAGGCCAAGGTCCTAGCAGGCTGATCTGCTTATTACAACTAGAATGTCATAGAAAAAGTCAAAATAACATGAAATATATTATCAACTGTGGATTAATGAACTATGTGGGGGCTGGAATGTCTAGTTGGGTCAACAGAATTGAAAGAAAATGACAATAAAACCATGTAGTTGCTAAGCTAATTCTGTTGTAGCCATGGTAGCATTTTAGGCATGGGTTAACACGCTCATGGGGATCCTCCCACCATATAGTGAAGTACTGAGACCAACTCTGACCCTGACAAGGTGGCAGCATTTCATTTTTCCTTTGGTTGCCACTCTTGATATCCAAATAGATGTGCAAAAGCACAAAAAGTGAAACTGTCATGTTGTCAAGAGCTCCCAGGCCACAGTGCATCTCCCTTTAATACCTTTAATCATTTGCATAGTGGCCTGGGGCTCAGACAATCATACATGTTACAAGACAAAGCCGGTACAGTGCATTAACATAACAGTCTTCTGGTGCCGCACTACTTCCTTCTCCCGGCAGCCAGCGTCTCCCCTCTGCTGCTCTGTCTGGACCCCCCCCCCCCCCCCCCCGGCCGTCAGCCTCTCTCCTCCTGGGCCATTACTGTCTGGGTTTAGAGTCTTAACACCTAGCTCCCCCACAATGTCCCTTTTAAAGAAGCTGAAAGGTGACACCTAGCCCCCCCGGAACACCCAGAATGGGCCTTGACCCCCCGTTCTTTGGGCTTCAGCCGACGTCCATAGCGGCTGTAACGGGGGGGTCGCCGGCTCTGTGACGCTGCTCTGCTGATGGGGTACCCCGAAAGGCATGTCCATCTGTGGGGGGGGGGGGAGAAAACACATCCTCCACAAGAATTCCTGTCCCTGCTGACGAGTCATTAACTTGCGGAGCCCCCAACGGGGGACGTCCACAGCAGGGAGCTTGGGCCAACACCACCTGTTCGTCTGCCAGCACAAAAGCGGCTTGAGCCTGTCAATGCAGATGGTTTCTCTGCGTCCCCTCCCCCCAAGTCTAACACGAAATGTTTCGCCCCAGGTTCCAACACTCTGAACGGCCTGTCGTATGGTGGGCGCAACGGGGTCCGGTGTGCATTGTGTCTGACGAACATGAACGATGCATTCCGCAAGCTTTTTGGGATGAATGCACGGGGAAAACAGTGGTGGGCCGGGCCCGGTACACTCCCTACCTCTGCGCCACGTAGAGAATGCGGGGACGGCTTGGCCTTGGGGTTGTCAGGTAAAAATTCTCCGGGGATCTGCAGCGGTTGAGAAAAGAGTTCTGCCGGGGAGGCTGCCAAATCCTCTTTGGTGCAGAACACAACCCTAAAAGAACCCACGGCAGACGGTCTACTCAATTTGCATCCGTAAGCAAAGCCCTGAGCGCTGCCTTAAGTGACCTGTGAAAACGCTTGCATAACCCATTGACCTGGGGGTTGTACGCGGTAGTGCGGTGAATGTTGACCCCCAGGCTCTGGGCCATCACGGACCAGAGGTCGGAAACGAACTGTGGGCCTCTGTCAGACGTGATATGTGACGGAGCTCCGAAGCGTGCCACCCAAGTTGACAAAAAAGCGCGTGCTACTTCCGCGGACGTGGTGGAAGCTAGCGACACCGCTGTGGGCCAGTGCGTGGTGTGGTCCACGACTGTCAAGAGATGCGTAAACCCCTGCGACGGCGGAAGGGGCCCCACCAGGTCCACGTGGACGTGGTCGAACCTCTTATCTGGGATGTGGAACAGTTTGAGGGGAGCCTTTGTGTGCCTGTGCACCTTGGCTCGTTGGCATGCAATGCAAGCTGCTGCCCACTCTTTCACCTCTTTACGCAAACACAGCCAGACGAACTTCGCCCCCACCAGTTTGACTGAAGTGCGCATGGGAGTGGACCGACTCAAAAACTCGACGGCGCCAAGCGCATGGGACCACCAGGTGCGGGCGCCCTGTGGAAACGTCATAGAGTAGGGGAGGGCCCCCTTCTTGCAGTACCCTGCTCTCCAGCCTTAACCCTGTTGGTCCAGACTGGAGTGCGCAAATGTCCGCATCCCCGGCTTGCTCCGCGGCCATGGTGGTGTAATCTATTCCCACATAGACTGGGGCCACCAATGCGCGCGAGAGGCAGTCTGCCACCACGTTGAGTTTACCGGCCACATGCTGAATGTCGGTAGTAAACTCTGAGATGGCAGCCAGTTGTCGTTGCTGCCGGGCCAACCATGGTTCTGAAACTTTGGCCATGGCGCAAGTTAGCGGCTTGTGGTCCACAGATGCGGTGAAGTTGCACCCTTCCAGCCAGAACTGGAAATGGTGTATCGCCAGGTGGAGAGCCAGCAACTCTGTCGAATGCACTGTATTTGCACTCGTTGTTGCACAAAGACCTGCTGAAAAACGTGAGCGGCTGCCAAGAACCTGCAACGCACTGCTCCATTACGGCCCCTATGGCCGTGTCCGATGCGTCTGTAGTGAGCACTATCCGTGCCGATGTATCTGGGTGCACCAGTAATGCGGCCTTTGCCAGCGCTGATTGGGCATTCAAAAAAGCCTGACCCCGCTCGGGAGTCCAGTCAATGCTGTCCGCGGGTCTTTTTTTAAGCGCAGCGTACAACGGCTGCATCAGCTGAGCTGTGCGGGGGAGGAAACGGTTGTAAAAATTAACCATCCCTAAAAACTCCTGATGTGCCCTTAACCGTCTGAGGATGTGGAAAATCTGCCACTGTGTGCACCTTATCTGGTAACGGGATCACACCCTCCGGCGAGATGCTGTGACACAAAAAGTTGATCACTGTCGCCCCGAATTGGCACTTGGCCGGGTTGGTTATTAAACAGTGCGCTTCCAACCTCTGGAAAACCGTCTTGAGGTGGGCGATGTGCTCGTCCTCGGATGCGCTGGCCACCAGGATGTCATCCAGGCAGACGAAAACAAAAGGCAGATTGCGCAGCACCGGGTCCATCATCCATTGGAAGGTCTGTGCTGCGCCTTTTAACCCAAATGGCATGCGCACAAAATTCGAAAAGGCCGAACGGCATTATCACCGCTGTTTTGGGTACATCTTCTGCGCGCACCGGGACCTGGTGGTAACCGTGAACCAGGTCCACCTTGGAAAAAACGCGTGGCCCGGCCAGGTGGACAGAAAAATCTTGGATATGGAGGATCGGGTAGCGATCCCCCAGCGTGCTGTAGCGTTGTTTAATCGCTGGAAATCGCCACATGGTCACCACGACCCATTGGCTTTAGGCACCATGTACAGCGGGGACACCCACGGGCTGTTTGAGCACCTGATGATGCCTAACCTCTCCAAGTTGGCGAACTCCTCACGTGCGCTGTCCAGTTTAGCTGTGTCCAGGTGCCGAGGTTGTGTGAAAACAGGCAGTCCCTTGGTGGTAATAAAGTGCTTGACCCCATGCTTGGTTACGGCCGCTGAAAACGTTGGAACAGTGAGTGCTGGGAACTGGGTGAGTAACTGTTGGAACTTACCCCCTGGAGCTGTGATGTTGGAGTGTTGTCGACCCGGCTCCTCGAGCTGTACAGGGCAGAGAATCAAGACACAGCATCAACCAGTCATCTTATTAGCAACATCAACTAATAAACCATGCATACAAAGAAAGTCTGCACCCAAAATGGGGGTTATATGCCGCTGTGATGAAGGTCCACTGGAAGTTATGCCCATGCGAACATATAGTTGGTGTTCTTTCACCAAATGTCTTAATGTCAGAGCCGTTGGCGGCTGCCAGCTCGGAACCGCTACTTCCAGCCACCCTGTCAGAGTTGAACGGCAGGATGAGGCTCTTCTGGGAGCCAGAGTCCACGAGGAACCATCTCCCCGAACGTGAGTCTGTGACATAGAGCAGCTTATCTCTCTCACCGGCAGTCGCAGCTGCTACTGTATCTACTGCCGGTCTTGGCATTTCCTGACCGCTTGAACTGGCACGGTGGCACACATCACTGTGCATCTGCTCTGAAACGGTGGTGATAGAAGCAGATCGTGTCCTTCCCGTGCTTCCTGGCATCTGCACCGACCACCATCAGCGGCTTCTCGCCCTCGCTAGTCGCCAGGATGATCTGGTCCGCTTCTTGCGCTAGTGCGCGATAGTTCTTTGTTGCCAGCAGTGGTGAGTTTGCCAGGATTGCTCTCGCCACTGCCGGGAGGTTTCTGAGGAACAGGTGGGTGAACAGGAATGACTCACCATCTCTGCCCATTAACACCCAGCATGTTCTCCATCAACTCAACTGCTGACCTGTCCCCTAACTCAGAGAGCGTCAGGAGCCTTTCCGCTCTCTCACAGTCCAAGAGCGTGTAGCGCTGGGTCAGCATCTTCTTGAGCACCTTGTATTTACCGTGGGCCGGCGGCTCTTGGAGCAGGCTTGCCACCTGCTGTGTTGTGCGTGCGTCCAGTGCGGCAACCACGTAATAGCTGACTAAATACTTTTTTGCCCCACTGTAGTGGGGCAAAAAGTATTTAGTCAGCCACCAATTGTGCAAGTTCTCCCGCTTAAAAGATGAGAGGTCTCCAATTTTCATCATAGGTATACCTCAACTATGAGAGACAAAATGAGGAAAAAAAAAATCCAGAAAATCCCATTGTCTGATTTTTAAAGAATTTATTTGCAAATTATGGTGGAAAATAAGTATTTGGTCAATAACAAAAGTTCATCTCAATACTTTGTCACTGCCAACAAAGGGTATATAACAGAGGTCAAACATTTTCTGTAAGTCTTCACAAGGTTTTCACACACTGTTGCTGGTATTTTGGCCCATTCCTCCATGCAGATCTCCTCTAGAGCAGTGATGTTTTGGGGCTGTCGCTGGGCAACACTGACTTTCAACTTCCTCCAAAGATTTTCTATGGGGTTGAGATCTGGAGACTGGCTAGGCCACTCCAGGACCTTGAAATGCTTCTTACGAAGCCACTCCTTCGTTGCCCGGGCAGTGTGTTTGGGATCATTGTCATGCTGAAAGACCCAGCCACGTTTCATCTTCAGTGCCCTTGCTGGTGGAAGGAGGTTTTCACTCAAAATCTCACGATACATGGCCCCATTCATTCTTTCCTTTACACGGATCAGTTGTCCTGGTCCCTTTGCAGAAAAACAGACCCAAGCATGATGTTTCCACCCCCATGCTTCACAGTAGGTATGGTGTTCTTTGAATGCAACTCAGCATTCTTTCTCCTCCAAACACGACAAGTTGAGTTTTTACCAAAAAGTTCTATTTTGGTTTCATCTGACCATATGACATTCTCCCAATCCTCTTCTGGATCATCCAAATGCTCTCTAGCAAACTTCAGACGGTCCTGGACATGTACTGGCTTAAGCAGGGGGACATGTCTGGCACTGCAGGATTTGAGTCCCTGGCGGCATAGTGTGTTTCTGATGTAGGCTTTGTTACTTTGGTGCCAGCTCTCTGCAGGTCATTCACTAGGTCCCCCCGTGTGGTTCTGGGGTTTTTGCTCACCGTTCTCGTGATAATTTTGACCCCACGGGGTGAGATCTTGCATGGAGCCCCAGATTGAGGGAGATTATCAGTGGTCTTGTATGTCTTCCATTTTCTAATAATTGCTCCCACAGTTGATTTCTTCACACCAAGCTGCTTACCTATTGCAGATTCAGTCTTCCCAGCCTGGTGCAGGTCTACAATTTTGTTTCTGGTGTCCTTTGACAGCTCTTTGGTCTTAGCCATAGTGGAGTTTGGAGTCTGACTGTTTGAGGTTGTGGACAGGTGTCTTTTATACTGATAACGAGTTCAAACAGGTGCCATTAATACAGGTAACGAGTGGAGGACAGAGGAGCCTCTTAAAGAAGTTGTTACAGGTCTGTGAGAGCCAGAAATCTTGCTTGTTTGTAGGTGACCAAATACTTATTTTCCACCATAATTTGCAAATAAATTCTTTAAAAATCCTTCAATGTGATTTTCTGGATTTTTTTCCCTCATTTTGTCTCTCATAGTTGAGGTATACCTATGATGAAAATTGGAGACTTCGCTCATCTTTTAAGTGGGAGAACTTGCACAATTGGTGGCTGACTAAATACTTTTTGCCCCACTGTATCTGGTCTCGTCTGCCGTTACCCTGCAGAGAGCGAACTGGGCCTCTGTGTGTAGGAACCACACTGTTGGGTCGTGCAGCCAAAAGTCCGGGAGCTTGACTGAAACCATGCACGCAGCGCTGGCGCTTCCTCTCCAGCTTGTCTCTGGGGTGCTCGCCTCGTCTTCCATTGCACATCACGGGTCACCAGTGTAGAGAGAATGAGCCAGATGAGGCAACGAGCTGAATCAGCACAGACTTTATTCTCTCTAACAAGTTCACAAGAAGAGCTCCCAGGCCACAGTGCAGCTCCCTTTTATACCTTTAATCATTTGCATAGTGGCCTGGGGCTCAGACATCATACATGTTACAAGACAAAGCCTGTACGGTGCATTAACATAACAGTCTGCTGGTGCCGCACTACTTCCTTCTCCCGGCAGCCAGCGTCTCCACTTCTCCCCGGGGGGTATTCCACCTCTGCTGCTCTGTCCCCCCCCCCCCCCCGGTCACCGTCTCTTCTCCTGGGCCATTACTCTCTGGGTGGAGAGTCTTAACACCTAGCTCCCCCACAATGTCCCTTTTAAAGAAGCTGAAAGGTGTACTTATTTTTTTTTCCACTTGGTTACACTGTCAAGTTAACTTTAGCTGTAGCTAAAAGGTGTCGGTGTGTTAAATCAAGGTTAAATTGCCTCAAGCTTGTACATAATTGGATATAATGCAAACAGCTAGTTACTTACATCACCTGGTAGCTTGTTGAGTTATGTTAATCTGGAAATCTTATTTTTTTTTGTCAAGAAATTAAAGCAAAAGCTAGAGTTTACAGGCTTTAAATACATGATTGTGTACATGAAAATTTTCTTGGCAGATTTGTGACTTTATAAACTTTTTTAAACGAGTACTTATTTTATAGTAACTAGAAGATCTGTAGCATACATGCCTGTTGTTTTTCAGAAAGAAAATGCCAATTTACATACAAACGAACTTAGCAGGGTAAGTTGAGTGCTAATTACAGGGTTTTGTCTATTTCTGCTATGTCAAGTCTAACTTTCTCTTTGACACATTACAATGTATTCTATATAAAATGTAAATCCTTGCCATGAATCTGCTTAAGCAACTCTTTTGCGGGTTTCATCTCAAATGACTCATTCTTGTCAAAGGTCTTTTTCCTCTAAGTTGTGCTTGTGTAGACAATTGGAGCAAAATTCAGAATTGATGAAAGACATGTTAAGTATGTAATTTTTAATGGGGAGGGAAGATGCAGAGAAGTGGCTTTGATAAATTTTGCTTTTGTGATTTTTAGAAACCTTAGCAACCTAATGGCAAGTGTTTGCATAGCTTATTACATACTTGGTTGTAGCAGTAAATACTATAGATATATTTTTATTGCAGTAGCATCTAATTATCTTGTCCGTTTCATATTTGTAATGGCTGCTTAATTTTTTTTAGTTTAATTAACATGATTTGTTTTCAAAAATAACTTGAGATATTCATCACTGAATAGTTAGATGAGCAGAATTAGTGTGTGAGTATTGTTGTATTATTTAGTAGTGAGAAAATGTCCATGTGCGTTGCATAATCTCTGGGTAATCACTGGGTAATTTCTCTACAGGCACTCTGTGGTGGTTTGGTGGTGGGAGCCGTAGGCCATGCACAGAGTACCCATTTAATCTAGCCAGTCGCACAACTAAATGAAAGGTCCTTTGAGATGGAGCCCCACACTTCCTGATGCCAGCTCCTTTCAGCTCAAATCATTCAGTGCTAAATATCAGGGGTATTTCACGCCTTGAACCCACTCATTTAAATGTCCTTTAATGAGCTGTGTTGTTCGACAGCACTATATAAGCATTTATTTGGATTTTGGACTACTGCCTCCCCCATAACCTAAACTTCTATAATACAGACACTGTTTTAAGTCAAATATTCTTGGGGAACAAGGTGGGGAATACCCTTTATTGATGACTTTTTTTCTGCTGGTTATTTTATTACATTCACAAAATATACACAGAGAGGTGCAACATTTACTGCTTTGTTTTTCCTTAACAGAAACAAATGAAAAATCTCCCCCATTATTATTTACATAATCAGAAATTGTGATGTTAAAGATATGCAATGTCAACCTTATTCAGACTAGAAAAAAAATATTTCTCACTATGTCCCTCATCATGTGCATGTGTGTCATGTACACTCTCCTCTCCTGCTTTCTCTCCTTAGTCAAACCCAGAGAAGTTCTCATGTGTTTTACCGCCATGACCTGATCAACCAGCTGCAGCATAACCACGCTCTGGTCACCCTAGTGGCTGAAAACCTTTCAGCCTACATGGAGACCATGAGGCAGTTGCCCAAAGGTATTTCTTCTGAACCAGAGTTGTTTTTTCTTTTTTAAAGTATTCAAACACATTCTGCTATTCAAAAAAAAAAAAGTAAATAAATGAAAGTGCCTCACTAATGCCCGCTGCTATGTTTTACTATGTGGGTTTGTGTCAGAGAGATGGGGTGGGGGTTACAGATTGAGGCTATCACATCAAGTGAAAGAAGTTGCAGATTTTCATGATTTAAATTTTTTGACATTTTCCAAATAGTTGAATTTCAATTTGCAATCAATTTATTGCCCAGCCTAAGTACATCAATTCAGACTCTTCCATGTACGTCAATATGATAAATCTAAAAAAAGACAGCAATTTTCCCTAACCATACTGGGTAGCACTTTAGTTAACCAGTTAAGCTCAGATTGTCATTTTGCAGTGTTTTATTGGAAATAAAAATACAACCGTCCCTCATGTTGTGCTGGGGAGACCTTAGACGTATGTGGTCCATTTTATTGTCCAGGGATGGAAAAAGCCAGAAAAGTTTTTGAATAGCAGACTGGTTTATGTTCACTGCTAGCCTAGCTCAGATACTGGTTCCCCTCTCATTGAAGGTGTGGGGGTTGGAGGAGAGCCTAGTCTTGTACAAAGCTGGTGAAGTAATGTGCATTTGTGTGGTCTCAGAATTTGTATGATGAAAAGAAAATATACTGTTGGGGAAGAGAGATTTCTTCTGCCGCTTATTAAATACGCGTGTAGCCTAAGCCGGTGGGGGTGATGCATCTTATACAGTTGAAACCAGAAGTTTACATGCACTGTATAAAAAGACGTAACTTTTTTTTCCCCCTCACTGTCTGACATTAAATCAGACTAAACTTTTCCTGTTTTAGGTCGGGTAGGATTACCAAAATGATTCATATTTGCCAAATAATTTTTTATAGAATTTTTTATTTTCTTCAAAGTCAGAAGTTTACATAACACTAAGATTACTATGCCTTTAAACAATTTAGGAAAGCCCATATGATGTCTTGGCTTTGGAAGCTTCTGATCGGTTAATTGACAACATTTGAGTTAATTGGAGGCACACCTGTGGATGTATTTTAAGGCACACCTCAAACACACTGCTTCCTTGTGTGCCATCATGGGAAAATCAAAACAAAATCAGCCAAGATATCAGGAAGAGAATTGTAGACCTCCACAAGTTTGTTTCAACCTTGGGTGCAATTTCCAGGTGCCCGAAGGTACTACTGCATTCATCTATTCAAGCAATTATACGCAAGTATAAACACTGTGTCCGTTAACTTTCTTATCCCCATTCTATTATTCTGAGCACCAAGCTAGAAGGTGAAAAGTACCATTTTTATATGGTCTTTGGTATGACCCGGCTGGGATTTGAACCCATGAGCTCCTAGTTGTGGAGCAGATGCTTTACCAACTAGGCCACCACTCTGGTTGCAATGGCGAGGTACTGTTGATCAGTTGTTAGGTGTCGTCTTGGTCTCATGATGTCAAAATGTGAACAGTATGATGAAGAGGACTGTTTAAATACCAATTCTAATTGAACCAGAAAATTTATTGGTCGATTCATGGATCAAACGCCTGTTGTGAATTTTGCCGTTAAGCACCTTGTTGGAGAACAGCAAGTTATGCACAAAGTATTGAAACATTGAGCAGTTGGACATGTGCATTCAAAAGGTTAGAGAAGGTCAAATTAAGTTCACCTGTAAAGGTTATAGTGCATTTTAGGTGCATCCTGAAATTTCACCCGAAAGCCAAATATTCCTAACTTTTTGTGAATAGTGCAATTCAGTATTTGTCTGTATGTACCAAGAGAGTTTTACTGAATGGTTTCGGTACAAGTACATATACCATTGGCACACCTAATAACTACAAATGTTGAAATGTGTTCAATGATGTGTATGTCTCTTCTTTCACAGAAGAACAAGCAGAATTTGACCCCCAGACTGTAAGACCAGGAAGCCGCTACAGTCATGTTCAGGAAGTGCAGGAAAGACTCAATTTTCTGAGGTATGACACTTTATGCATCTCACACTTTTAAATACCTAGTGAATGTGTGTTATGGATTAATACCAAAAGGTTGTGCAAAAATGTAGACTAAAAAGTGCAGTTGTTGGCGAACATTTAAACATTATCCTTCATTATAATTAATAAGTTTATTTGTAGAGCACTTTTCACAGACAGGGTCACAAAGTGC
This sequence comes from Pholidichthys leucotaenia, assembly GCA_020510985.1. Taxonomy (NCBI): domain Eukaryota; kingdom Metazoa; phylum Chordata; class Actinopteri; order Cichliformes; family Pholidichthyidae; genus Pholidichthys; species Pholidichthys leucotaenia. The sequence goes on from CM035843.1 coordinate 99,304,362, forward strand.
TTTCCATAAAATCAAACAGTAAATAAAAGACAATAAAAATAAAAAACAGTAAACAATAAAATACACAAAAACAATGTACAACCAGCAGAGGATTAATAAAATGCCAAAGTAAAAAGATGGGTTTTTAACTGCTTCTTAAAATGAGAAAGTGAAGCTGCAAATCTTAAAATGAGGGGTAGGGAGTTCCATAAATTTGGTGCCACAGCTGCAAAGACTCTGTCACCTTTGGTCTTGAGTCTAGTTTTTGATACTGAGAGGTACCAAAAGGTTCTGACTCGAAGACCAAAGATACAAAGATAACTTTAGAAATGAGACATGTTATTGGTTTGAAATAATGTTCTTGAGTTTGAGATCATCAGCATGTGTTAATGTTGCTGCAGCTTAGAAAACTTTAGGGTGAGTTCAGTTTGGCCCAATAATACCCTGGGCTGTGTAACTTGTGGGGAGGATTGAGTGTTTCCCCATTACTTAACCCCAAAAACAGTTATGATAAATGTTTGGAGCCACCTTCTCTGCCATTATTATCACTCCACTTGTGTTCACTTTTCTTGTAGTTTCTTGGTTTGTTTTTCTAAAAATGATTATCAATTATATTACAATAACATAATTTTTTATTATTACAGGTTCTTACTAAAAGATGGCCAGCTGTGGCTGTGTGCGCCTCAGGCCAAACAGATCTGGAAGTGTCTGGCTGAGAATGCGGTGTTTCTCTGTGATCGGGAAGCCTGCTTTAAATGGTACTGTTTTATGATAACCTCTTTGTATTCTTTTGAATTATTCCCCATATGGGCTGTTAAGCAAACTCCTTTTCTGAATGCTGTGTGTCTGCCACCCCATTAGGTACTCAAAGCTGATGGGCGATGAGCCAGACCTGGACCCAGACATCAATAAGGACTTCTTTGAGAACAATGTTTTGCAGTTGGATCCATCTCTGTTGACAGAGAATGGCATGAAATGCTTTGAGAGGTTCTTCAAAGCTGTCAACTGCAGAGAGGGGAAGCTGGTGGCAAAGCGCAGAGCGTACATGATGGATGACCTGGAGCTAATAGGCCTGGATTATCTGTGGCGGGTGAGGAGAGGAGTTCCAAAAGACAAAACTAATTTTAGAGTTTTTATAATGCAGGGCTGTACAGTGTGACATACTGTATGTCGCACATGCAACGGGAAAATTGGTCTGTGCGAAGAATGAATCAACTGACGTAGCACCGGTGTGATGACAAACTATTGAGTCACTGGCATTTTTATGTCTTTTAATTTTGTCACCCCATGTCAGACTCGGCACAGATCAGTGGTGTAATACACCAATGTAGTTCAGTGGTCTTTGTCCTCTGTTACAACGAATAGAACTGCAAAACTCACCCAACATTTTTGTTTTCATATTGGTGCTGAACAGCTTCCATAGTTACAAGAACAGACATTATGTGGTTGTGCAGGCTGCACTTTTGAGTGTCGCATTTAGCACCAGACAAAGCAGGATATGTTTGAGGAAATGTTTTTTTATGGGGAAAAAAGCAGATGCGAGGTGAACCAAGACGCATAGATTTCTTTTCACAGACAGGACAGACTGTTGTCTTCTCCACTGCTCCAGGCTCTGGGAGTGACTGAAAAAAAAAAAATATGGTCTTATAAAAGAAACTTTTTTTTTTTTTTTTTCCCCGGCTTTTCCTGGGCCCACAGCAGGTTCATTTTGCCTGAGTCTCTGGAGGAGGAGTGCGACAGAGAAAGAGGAATTTCCATAGGGCGACAGAGGCTGTTTTTTTTTTGTTTTTTTTTTTTAAATGGTCTAGTCTAGGGGTGTCAAACATATGGCCCATGGGCCAAAACTGGTCCGTTTATTTGTATGGTGTGGTTATTCTGTTTAGGTGGTTAGGATTGATGACTGATGTGGAAATGTATGTAAATTTAAAATAATTTCTAGGTCTTGACAAGTTGTTTTTGAAAGTGAAATACTATATTTTAAATGATTAAACTGCACTACTTGCACAGTGGTACAGGGGTTAGCACTATTGCTTAACAGCTAGAAGGTTCCAGGTTTGAATCCCCAGGCTGACAGGGGTGAGAACCTTTCTGTGAGGAGTTTGCATGTTCTCTCTGTGCTGTGTGTGTTCTGGTTTCTTCCCACAAGCCAAAGATATGCATATTAGATTAATTGGTGATTCTAAATGGTCCCTAGGTATCTGTCTCAGATAGGCTCTTAAAATAGAGGGTTAGTATTAGTGAAGCACTTTGAGTGGTGCAACATAAGTGCAGGTCCTTATCCTTGCAGTCAATTTTAGGGAAGTAACAGATGTTTTTATCGTGCTACAGGTTTTTGTCTTGTGCTGCATGACTTTGAACCTCTGTAGCACCAGTACTATGAGCAAAAAAAGTTAGCATGCAGCCCTGAATGCCATGTGCTTCACATTTTGCTGGTACTCACACTGTCTCTTTTCCATCTGAAGGATTTGGTCCTTTTAAAGCAGCACTATGTAAGATCTTTACCTTAAAATGTTTCCAAAATTATTTTGATGGTACTACGTCAACCTATGAGTGGGTGAATATCACCTCCCCCATAGCCTGTGTGGGCTAGCCTGCAGCAAAAGGACTACAAATATGATGGCTATTAGCAGAATCTGTACAGCCAATCACAGGGCACAACTTAAGCCACCAGCAACATGGCAGTTTGTGTTTAGCTGTTGGAACTCATATCATAGTCACCATAGTTGTAGTCTTTTCAGGGTTCCTACCAGGAACAAGAACGTTACATAGTGCTGCTTCAAATGGTTCCCACTTAACATGCTCGGTATCGTTGCTGAATATGTGCTTAAGACATGTAGGCACAAAAAGCAGGCTTGCAGATCTGAGTTTGACAGTAACAAAGTAATTTTTTTGTTTTTTAAATGCTCCTTCTCCCAGGTGGTAATTCAAGGAAGTGATGACATTGCTAGCCGTGCCATAGACCTGCTAAAAGAGATCTACACCAACCTTGGACCAAAACTACAAGTCAATCAGGTATTAGGGGTGTTTTAACATCAACTGATTGTTTCTAAGACTACACATTCCTCAGTTTGCAAGTGTGTTATACATCTGGCATTTCATCTCAGGTTGAGATTCACGAAGATTTCATCCAGTCATGCTTTGACCGTCTGAAGGCATCCTATGACACCCTGTGTGTGTTGGACGGAGACAAAGACAGCATCAACTGTGCTCGTCAGGAGGCCATCCGCATGGTGCGAGTCCTCACCGTGCTCAAGGAGTACATCAATGAGTGTGACAGTGACTACCATGAGGAGAGGACCATACTGCCAATGTCCAGGTACATTTTAATGGTATTGTACTTAATCTATGAAAGTGAAAGTTAGCATGATGATAGTTGTTGGAGTGCCATGAATTTACTGAAATAATTGCAGACATAACTCAGAAGAGAGTTGATTTCTTTCATTTACCCGGTGAGATAATCCTGTTGTCTTTACTGTTCAACATAAGCTTTTCTTTTTATTTTATCTTGCAGAGCTTTCCGTGGCAAGCATATCACACTGATTGTGCGTTTTCCCAACCAAGGCCGTCAGGTAGATGATTTGGATATCTGGTCCCACACTAATGACACAATTGGCTCTGTTCGGCGCAGTATCCTAAATAGGATAAAGGCTAACGCTGCACACACCAAGATCGAGCTCTTTATTGGTGGGGAGGTTGTTGATCCAGCTGATGACAGGAAGCTGATTGGACAGCTCAATTTGAAGGACAAAACAGTAAGAATGTGCTCCTCGTATTTTGTTTCTGTCAGTGTATTGTAATGGTTAGGACTTCTGACAATTTTTTCCTACAGTAGAAGTTAAAAAAAAAATCTGAAATGCAAATGATGATTCAAACTTTTTTTGTACAGTTGATCACAGCCAAGCTGACCCAGGTGAGTGCCAACATGCCCTCGAGTCCAGACAGCTCATCTGACTCATCCACTGGGTCACCTGGTAACCATGGCAATCACTATAGTGATGGACCCAATCCTGAGGTGGAGAGTTGTCTTCCGGGTGTGGTGAGTAAATCCTCTGTTATTATATATGGTGGCCGTTTTGCTTTTTTTTCTCTCTCTCTTCTTACGTCTGTGTACTGGTGCTACTTGTTTATTTTTTGGCTTTCCAATTGTTTTGTTAGGCCCTGTGCAATGTTATTACAGTTAGAAACATTTACCCCATATTTATTATTCCCTCAACGTGGAATCATCAATGTATGAACAGAAATACTCAAACACCCTCTGCTCTGTTTTACAGATTATGTCACTGCATCTACGCTACATCTCCTTCCTCTGGCAGGTGGCTGATTTGGGCTGCCAGCTCAACATGCCTCTGCTGAGAGACGGAGCCCGAGTTCTCATGAAACTAATGCCCCCAGGTAACACAAGTGCCTGGCTAACAATATAATCGACACAGTTTGGTTGATTATAACATACTCTCACACACAGAGGGGGTTATCTTACTGGTCATGTTTGTGTGTCCTCAGATAACACTACAGTGGAGAATCTTAGAGCTGTATGTTTGGACCATGCCAAGCTTGGTGAGAACAGCCTGAGTCCTTCACTGGAGTCACGCTTCTTTGGCCCTTCACCCTCACAAGTGCTCTACCTCATTGAGGTAAGATGTAGTTTACTGCTATCACAGGTTCCTGTTCTTTGTAAGATGCACTTCTTGCATTCTTAAACTGACTAGTTGGTGATGTAGCTTTGTGCAGATGCGTATTTACTGGTTTAAGAATAAGAACAACAGATATCAAATATACATATGTACCAGAGATGTATGCATGTGTTAATTTAGACTGATATGAGATATCAGTGTGAACTGTCAGATAGGTTTTATATTAAATTTGTGTTAAGCCATTATTCTCATTCATATTCCAGGTTGTATATGCTTTGCTGATGCCAGCCAGTGCCACTCTGGGCGAGGATGCTAGTGACTTCCAGTACAACTTCTTAAAGAGCGGTGGTCTGCCCTTAGTGCTGAGCATGCTCACCAGGAATAACTTCCTCCCTTCAGCGGACATGGAGACCCGCCGTGGGGCATACCTCAATGCGCTGAAGATTGCCAAGCTCCTCCTGACTGCAGTAGGGTTTGGGCATGTAAAGGCTGTGGCTGAAGCCTGCCAGCCTAACGCAGAGGGAAACATTCCCGTCTCTCCGGTTAGACTAAACCCATAACTCGGACAGAGACCAACCAGACCTGCATTACTGGTTCTTCACTTGCAGAATTCTAATGAGCACGATTTCCTTTTCTTCTCACGTCTGTACAGATAAATCAGGCCACTCATGACCAAGCACTGGTCCTCCAGAGCGCACTCCAAAACATCCCTAATCCTGCCTCAGAATGCATGCTTCGAAATGTAGCCATTCGTCTGGCCCAGCAGATTTCAGATGAGGTAACTATTATGGGAATAATTTAAAATAGAAAATATATTTTGAGTAATACTTTTTAAGGAACTGTACATACGTATTAAAGGGGGCAATTGATGAAAAATTCCAATTTTTTCTGTCCTTCTGCTTACAAATTTGAGTAGATGGAGGGGCTACCGCTGGGGAGGGGGGAGCACTCTGATAGGGAGGGGAATGCAGTTCTGTCTCTTTGTTATGTGAGAACTTGGTCTTGTTCACTGCCATTCAATGAACCATTCTAACTTAACTCCATTTGTGATATGAGAGCCTCTCAGCTTCATCTCCACACACTTTAATTATGATTTTAATTACGGTGGGTGTCACATTTCCCATTAAGTCCCTCAACCCAGAAACTAACAGTGCTGCTAGCAAGTTAGTTCAGTGGAGAGACATTTTATGGCTAAAATGGGGGGTGGCTTTGGATGTCTAATTACTCCATTGGACATCTGTGATCCCAGCTGGTTCATTAAACGACAGTTACTTTTATACACTGGCATTTTTTTTTTAATATATTGGTCACAGTGGCCCTGTAATCTCATTGGTAGCTAGCCTTGCCTAGGTAAGGTTTCTGGCGGGTTGTTTCGGTACTCATTACACCCCATGGACCACTCTTGTCCTCTTGACCACTCAAGTCACTCAGCCTTGCCCCATCTCATTCCTTGTTTGGGCTTTTACCTTCTCATTCAGATAGTTTTTTTGTTTGTTAATCAACCATGAATCTCAGCAGCAATGGAAGGAGGAATTTTGGGTAAACTAGGGCTCATTAGCATTTCAAGAAATGTGCACTGGAACAGGTCGTTGTGAAGAAGGGTGTTAAATCTGGGTGGGAAATTATGCCAGATTATAAAAATGAGGTGTTTTGACCACTCAGAACTGTGTCAAAATGTAGAAAAATTGCATCATATGGCCCCTTTAATGCCTAAGTAAAAGTTTCCCATATTAAACCTTGTAATGCACAGATAACTTTACTTCTGGCAGTAGCTTTTACTGCTTTTCCCAGTGTGTTGCAAACTTCTGGGTTGACTTATGAAGGAACTTTTCCCCTCTAATACAGTAATAGATGCACTACAAAAATAAAATCCTGGTAAGGAAAAAAAAAAATGTCTTAAATCCAGGCTATATTTGCTTGATTTTTGTCTGAAGAGATATTTTTTTTCTTGTCAAGCAGTTTTCTGTTAGAAAACTTTACTTATTACAAGATATTTTTTTAACGTTGTTTTAAGCAATTCTTGCTTTAAGTAAAATTTTCTGCCAATGGAGCAAGAAAATTTTACAAACAGGTTGTGTGGGTGCGTGCACGCACCCATGCACAAAAAGTTAGGGATATTTGGCTTTTGGGTGAAATTTATGGAAAATGTAAAAAGTTCATGCTACAGTGATATATCATGAAAGTATGGCATTTAAGGAGAAGCATGCATTGGTGATTTCCTCATCTCAAGCAATTTATTGAAACAGTATACCACAACAAAAAATGTCCATGTTTCAATAACTTGTCATGTGCCCTTGAGCATCAATTACAGCTTGACAATGACGTCTCATGCTGTTCACAAGTCGACTGATTGTCTGCTGAGGTGTGGCATTCCACTCTTCTTGAAGAGCAGCCCTCAGGTCATTGAGGTTGTGGGGTGCAGGGTTATGAGCCTCTGCACGGTGCCTCAGCTGATGCCATAGGTTTTCTATGGGATTCGGGTCTGGAGAAAGTGTAGGCCACTCCATTTGTAGTACCCCAGCCTCCAGCAGCCGTTCCTTAATGATGTAACCTCGATGAGCTGGAGCATCGTCATCCATGAAGATGAAATTAGGCCTATGTTGTTCATGCAGGGGCACAATGACTGGATTAATGATGTTATTCAGGTAGTATCACCTTGTCACTGTACCATTCACAAGGTGAAGGGCAGTTCTGTATTGACTAGACACACCTGCCCAGACTGTAACACCACCACCACCACCAAAGGCTCGTCTGGTGACAACAGTGGCTGATGCATAGCGCTCTCCTTGACGTCTCTAACATCATTGGCGGCCATCATTTCTGCTCAACATGAATCGCCTTTCATCAGAGAACATCACTGAGGCCCACTGGTCCCTTGTCCAGCATTTATGCAACGGTGTGGTCAGGTACCATTGCAGGTCATCTAGCATGCAGACCGTGCTGATGTAAATGGTTTCTAATGGTCTGACATGACACTTGGGTGCCTCTCCCCTCCCTTAAATCTGGATTCATGCTGCATCTCTGCTGTCCACGTACATGCAACTGGAAACTTCGTGACAAAATTTACGTAATTGTCTCCAGTCTGCTAGTGTCTGGAGTGCTCAACCATGGACGACCACGTACAACCCAAATTTTGTGACCACACCACCTGCCCACGTCCTGAACACGTTGACGGTGCATGTGCAAGACTGAACGTCCCATTCACGAGGTGGCGATATCGACACAGCATACAAAAACCAAGGAGATGAAGAAGACGAGGAGGCGGAAGATGAGAATAAACATACTTTTTGGAATTCTGCCGTAGAATATAGTAACAGTAGCTCCTCTTCCTCTCGGTGACTGTTAAACGACGCCATTGTTGTTGATGTGTGTTGCTCTCGCGTTTCTTCATTGGTGAAAATCCTGGCGCGTCAGCACATTGGCACTACCTATAGGGCAGGAGTGAAACTACAAATAATGGTTGTGCACATGTGTCAACCGCTTGGCCTGGGTAGATGAAAAAGTGAGCATGTACAGCACCGTGTGCGGGCTCGTCCAAAGCAGAGGTGGACCAGAGGGGAAATGCAGCATGAATAAGGCTTAAATGTGCCTGGAGGAGTGGCATTCATCATCCGGTTCTGCAGGGCACTGTTCACAATGAAGCAGTCATCAGCGTGGGATGTGGCCCGTCCATTTCTATGCCTTTCTGTGACTCTTCGAGTCTCTCTGTATCTCTGTTGCAAACTGCTGATGACACTCTAAGCTCAGTGACTGAATATCCCTAACTTTTTGTGAGTTGTGTGTGTGTGTGTGTGTGTGTGTGTGTATAATTTATTATTCCGCCAAGGAGGTAATGTGATCGGGGTGGTTTGTTTGTTTGTTTTGTTAGCAGGATAACACAAAAACTACTGTATGGATTTTGATGACATTTTCACCAGAGGTAGTCCTTGGGCCAAGAATGAACCTATTAAATTTTGGTGACCATCTGAGAGTGCATACCTCCACCAAGGGCCTTGTTTGTATTTGTGCAGCAGGATTATACAAAAACTACAGGATGGATTTGGATGAAATTTTCACCAGAGGTGGTCCTTGGACGAGATAGGAACCAATTACAGTTTGGTGATGATCCAAGAATGCACAAAGGCTCTTATCGTCTCACAGTGTGTTTGCAAGAATCCTCCAGAACTACTGGATAGACTTTGCTGCAATTTTTACCAGAGCTGGCTCGTGGCCTACACACAAACCCATTACATTTTGGTGATGATCCATGAGGGACAGAAGGAGCCTTTGTGGAGGTATGCACTGAGAGTGCTTTTCTAGTTAGGGGTGTAACGGTACGTCTAAAATCACGGTTTGGTGCGTACCTTGGGTTTTAGGTCACCGTTCGGTTCGTTTTCGGTATAGTAAGGAAACAAAATGCAAAACATAAAGCTGCTCATCTTTTGTCTAAGTGGGAACAGCTTTATTGACAAACAACTGCAAATTGCCAAGAATAAATTCTCCAGTAAATAAAATGTTCTCAAATAAACAAAATAAAAATAAAATAAATTCTCTTTTTAGGAAATGAACAATGCAGACGAATGCAACAATAGAAGTTTGATAAGTCCATTATAAAAAGTTACCATAGCTAAATAAAATAATGACCCATGAAACATGAGCTGGAAACTTGAACTTGACAGAGTGTGTGTTTGTAGCAGCACAAGTAAATAACAAAGACATTAACTTCTTAACGTTCGGTATTTTAACCCCCAAAAATAAAGAAAGCTCAAATGTCTGCTTCTACTGCAGCTGCTGTTGTAACTCTACTGGTCAAAACAAACTAGAGTAATAATATGAATAATATTCAACTCCATCCATCCATCTTCTACTGCTTTTCTGGAGGTCCGGGTCACGGAGGCAGCAGTTCAAGCAGAGAAGCCTAGACTTCCCTCTCCCCAGCCACCTGCTCCAGCTCTTCAGAGAGGATACCAAGACGTTCCCAGACCAGCTGGGAGACAGTCTCTCCAGGGAGTCCTGGCTCAGCCCCAGGGTCTCCTCCCAGTGGGACATGCCCAAAAACACCTCAAGTGGGAGGACATCCTGATCAGATGCCCAAACCACCTCAACTGGCTCCTTTCAATGTGGAGGAGCAGCAGTTCTACTCTGAGCCTCTCCCGGATGACTGAGCTCCTCACCCTATCTCTAAGGGTGAGTCCAGCAATCCTAAGGAGAAAGCTCATTTCAGCCGCTTGTAGCCAAGATCTCATTCTTTGAGCTATAAATATTACTATAAATATTCATTATCGCTCTATAAATTCAAGAAATCTGTGTGTGTGTCTGTCACGTTTATACGACACGTATAAACGGCCTGTGATGTCTGCCCGATGTCCTATGATGATCCTATGATCTCAGGCACCATAGGACTTGCGATGCCGTCATAAAGATGTGATGTCTATATGACGGCACATAGACAGAGCACATGACATAGACATAGCACATCATACAACGCCCTATGAGGACTCGCGATGCCGTCATAAAGATATGATGTTTATATGACAGCACATAGACAGAGCCCTATGAGGACTCGCGATGCTGTCATAAAGATATGTTTATATGACAGCACATGGACAGAGCACATGATATAGACATAGCACATCATACGCCCTATGATGTCTGCATGATGTCCTATGATGATCCAATACGGCCTATGATGTCTGCCTGTTGTCCTATGATGATCCTATGATCTCAGGCATCATAGGACTTGAGATGCCGTCATAAAGATATGATGTCTATATGACGGCACATAGAGCACATGATATATAGACATAGTACATCATGCAACACCCTATAAGGACTTGTGATGCCATCATAAAGATATGATGTCTATATGACGGCACATAGACAGAGCCCTATGAGGATTCGCGATGCCATCATAAAGATATGTCTATGACGGCACATAGTCAGACCACATGATATAGACATAGCGCATCATACAACGCCCTATGACGTCTGCGTGATGTCCTATGATGATCCGATGATATCAGGCAACATAGGACTCGCGATGCTGTCATATACAGGTGCATCTCAAAAAATTAGAATATCATGAAAACAGTTCAGTATTTTTTCATTCATTTCAGAAACTGAAACCCATATATTGTATAGATTCAAGTGTTTATTTATTTTTAATTTTGGTGATTATGGCTTACAGCCCATGAAAACCCCAAATTCAGTTTCTCAAAAAATTAGAATATTACATAAAATTAATTTTAAAAAATAGTTTTTTAATAGAAATGTTGGCCGACTGAAAAGTATGTCCATGTACACACTCAATACTTGATTGGGGCAAATTTTGTATTAATTGCTGTATCAATGTGGCGTGGCGTGGATATGATGAGCCTGTGGCACTGCTGAGGTGTTATGAAGGTCCAGGTTGCTTTGATAGTGACCTTCAGCTTGTCTGCGTTGTTGGGTCTGGTGTCTCTCATCCTCCTCTTGACAATACTCCATAGATTCTCTATGGGTTTTAGGTCAGGAGAGTTTGCTGGCTAATCAAACACAGTGATGCCATGGTCATTTAACCAGGTTTTGATACTTTTGGCAGTGTGTGTGTGTGTGTGTGTGTGTGTGGAGGGGTGCCAAGTCCTGCTGGAAAGTGAAATCAGCTTCTCCATAAAGCTCGTCAGCAGAGGGAAGAATGAAGTGCTCCAAAATTTCCTGGTAGACGACTGCGCTGACTTTGATCATGATAAAACACAGTATTGAGTATTATTAACAAGTATTGAGTGTGTACATGAACATACTTTTCAGTCAGCCAACATTTCTATTAAAAAACTATTTTTTAAAATTAATTTTATGTAATATTCTAATTTTTTGAGAAACTGAATTTGGGGTTTTCATGGGCTGTAATCCATAATCATCAAAATTAAAATAAACACTTGAAATATATCACTCTCTGTGTAATGAATCTACAGTATATAATATATGGGTTTCAGTTTCTGAAATGAGTGACAAAAAATATTGAACTTTTTCATGATAGTCTAATTTCTTGAGATGTACCTGTAGACAAATGTGTCTTTATGATGTCATATAGACCAGTGGTCCCCAACCCCCGGGCCGTGGACCGGTACCAGGCCGCACAGAAAAAATAAATAACTTACATTACGTCCCGTTTTATTTATTATCTGAGTCTGAATGATGTTTTATTTTGAAAAATTACCGGATTCTCTGTTGCATCCGTCTATGGCTCACTCTTGACGCATGTCAAGATGCTTGTCTCCGTGACATGATACGTTACCGCTGAAATTACAGGCCATTGCTAGACAGCAGACATTACAAGAGCTGCTGCAGCGATTTCTCTCAGAAAAAAAAAGTCACCTCTGGCAGCACATTTCAATGATGAGGAATGGGTCGCAAAACTCGCTTACTTGTGTGACATATTCAGCCTGCTCAATGAACTCAATCTGTCACTTAAGGGGAAAATGACAACGGTCTTCAAGTTGGCAGATAAAGTAGCTGCATTTAAAGCAAAATTTGGATTTGTGGGGACCGCGTGTGAATGGAGGTATATTTGACATGTTTCAAACATTAGCGGGGATTTTGGAAGAGACTGAGCCTGAGCCTTCATTCTCCCAGCTGGTGCACGATCACCTGTCTTTGCTTTTAAAAGAGCTCGAGTGCTACTTCCCAATGACAAAAAATACACGAATTGCCAAAGAATGGATGCGTTACCCATTTCTCAACAAACCAGGTGAATCCACCATGTCTGTGCAAGAAGATCAATTGCTGGAGATCGCAGATGACGGTGGCCTTAAAAGTATGTTCGAGACAACGGCTGTGCTGGTGTTCTGGATTAAAGTCATGGCTGAATACCCTGAGATCGCCACAACAGCACTGAAAACCCTGTTGCCATTTCCGACATCTTATCTGTGTGAAGCGGGGTTTTCTGCAGTGACAGCAACCAAAACAAAATTACGAAGTAGACTGGACATAAGCAATACACTTCGGGTGTTATTGTCTCCCATTACCCCTAGATGGGACCATCTCGTTGCGGAGAAACAAGCTCAGGGCTCCCACTGATTCAGCGTTGTGGTGAGTTGTATTTTTCATGCACTTTATATTTGTGTTTGTGGTATCTTATTTTGAAGGCATGTTTAAACGTTACCATAGTGACCAGAGAGTATTGTGGGCAGAGAGGATGTTACTCATGTTATGTTGTTGTTGTCGCGACGTTAAGAGGACGCTGCTAAAGTTGCAAGTGAATACACAGTGGATTCACGTTTATTATTATATTGAGAAAATACCACAGTTTTTATGCCGGTCGTATCATGTTCTTTTGTTGTATTTATCTGCCACACCTTAAAGGCCCGGTCCCTGAAAATATTATCTGACATTAAACCGGTCCGTGGCGCAAAAAAGGTTGGGGACCACTGATATAGACCATCACTCACGATGCCTAGACTAATGTGTCTTGATGATGTCATATGGCTCAAAATTGGCAAGGTGAATAAGTCACAGGGCCAGTCTTTACAGCGTGTTGGTGTTTTCTGCACAACAGATTTCTGCAGCTATGGCCAATTCTATGTTGCCATGAGCAGAGTTGCCAGATCAAGCAGTCTTCGTATTGTTGCTCAAGATGAAGAAACTAAGCAAAAGCATTGCTTTCTCAGCAATGTCGTTTTTAAAGAGGTGCTGGCACAATAAAAATGTGTAACCTTGAAAAATGGTCGTCTACACTACAAATGTGTAAAATGCCAAGCAAAGCGCTGATTTTCTCCGGGTGCTTTGGTTTCTTGGTTTCTACGGGCAAGCATGGGCCTTCATATATACTGTATATATATATATATATATATATATATATATATATATATATATATATATATACACAGTATATATATATATATATATATATATACACACACATGTGGACAAAATTGTTGGTACCCCTCTGTTAATGAAAGAAAATCCCACAATGGTCACAGAAATAACTTGAATGTGACAAAAGTGTTAAGTAAAAATTCTATTAAAATTAACCAGTGAAAATCGGACAGTGCTTTTGAATTGTGGTTCAACAGAATTACTTTAAAAAACAAACTCATGAAACAGGCCTGGACAAAAATGATGGTATCCCTAGAAAAGATTGAAAACTAGAAAAGCACTCAGAGCGTATACCTCCGCCAAGACTCCTTCCGTTGGTCTTGGATCATCTCCAAAATGTAATGGGTTTGTGTGTAGGCCTGTAGCCACTTGTGGTGAAAATTGCATCAAAGTCTGTCCATCAGTTTTGGAGTATTGTTGCTAACACAGTGTGAGAAGATAAGAGCCTTGGCTGAGGTATGCATTCTCAGATCATCACTAAAATATAATGGGTTCCTCTCTAGCCCAATTACCACCTCTGGTGAAAATGTCATCCAAATCCATCCAGTAGTTTGTGTAATCCTGCTGCACAAATACAAACAAAGCCCTTGGTGGAGGTATGCACTCTCAGATCATGACCAAAATCTAATCATCTGTTCCCCGTGAATTACACACCTTTCCTGAAAATTTTGTCAAAATGTGTTCATAACTTTTTGAGTTATGTTGGTAACAGACAGACAGACAAACAGACAAACCCCGGTAAAAACATTACCTCCTTAGCGGAGGTAATAATGTGACCATAGGGACATGTTCAACCAAGATGTGTCCTCTAATTAACATCACAAGTGTCTACAAACTTGTAATCAGTCAGTTGGCCTATTTAAAGGGTGACAAGTAGTCACTGTGCTGTTTGGTGACATGGTGTGTACCACGCTAAACATGGACCAGAGGAAGCAAAGGAGAGAGTTGTCTCAGGAGATTAGAAAGAAAGTTATAGACAAGCATGTTAAAGGTAAAGGCAATAAGACCATCTCCAAACAGCTTGATGTTCCTGAGACTACAGTTGCACATATTATTCAGAAATTTAAGATCCACGGGACTGTAGCCAACCTCCCTGGACGTGGCCGCAGGAGGAAACTTGGATGAAAAATGGAAGAGACGGATAATACGAATGGTAACAAAAGAGCCCAGAACAACCTCTAAACACATTCAAGTTGAACTCCAAGGTCAAGGTACATCAGTGTCAGATCGCACCATCCGTCGTCGTTTGAGCCAAAGTGGACTTCATGGGAGATGACCAAGGAGGACACCACTGTTGAAAACAAATCATAAAAAAGCCAGACTGGAATTTGCCAAACTGCATGTTGACAAGCCACAAAGGTTCTGGGAGAATGCCCTATGGACAGACGACACAAAACTGGAACTTTTTGGCAAGGCACATCAGCTCTATGTTCACAGACGCAAAAATGAAGCATACCATGAAAAGAACACTGTCCCTACTGTGAAAGATGGAGGTGGTTCTGTTATGTTCTGGGGCTGCATCTGGCACAGGGTGTCTTGAATCTGTGCAGGGTACAATGAAATCTCAAGACTATCAAGGTATTCTAGAGAGAAATGTGCTGCCCAGTGTCAGACAGCTTGATCTCAGTCGCAGGTCATGGGTCTTGCAACAGGATAATGACCCAAAACACACAGCCATTCTTAGGTGTTTTTAGCTAAGCGCAAAACATTGGACTATTCTAAAGTGGCCTTCTATGAGCCCTGATCTAAAGCCTATTGAACATCTGTGGAAGGAGCTGAAACATGCCGTCTGGAGAAGGCACCCTTCAAACCTGAGACAACTGGAGCAGTTTGCTCATGAGCAGTGGGCCAAAATACCTGCTGAGAGGTGCAGAAGTCTCATTGACAGTTACAGAAATCATTCGATTGCAGTGATTGCCTCAAAAGGTTGTGCAACAAAATATTAAGTACTCGCAATGCCATCGTATAGGACTCATGATGCCTTCATAAAGATATGTCTATATGACGGCACATAGAGCACATGACTCCCCTACAAGACATACACTACCGTTCAAAAGTTTGGGGTCACTTAGAAATTTCCTTATTTTTGAAAGAAAAGCACTGTTTTTTTCATTGAAGATAACTTTAAACTAGTCAGAAATATACTCTAATATCTAATATACATTGCTAATGTGGTAAATGACTATTCTAGCTGCAAATATCTGGTTTTTGGTGCAATATCTACATAGGTGTATAGAGGCCCATTTCCAGCAACTATCACTCCAGTGTTCTAATGGTACAGTGTGTTTGCTCATTGCGTCAGAAGGCTAATGGATGATTAGAAAACCCTTGTGCAATCATGTTAGCACGGCTGAAAACAGTTTAGCTGGTTAGAGAAGCTATAAAACTGACCTTCCTTTGAGCAGGTTAGTATCTGGAAAAAATTATTATTTCAAATACAAATCATTATTTCTAACCTTGTCAATGTCTTGACTATATTTTCTATTCATTTTACAACTCATGGTGGTAAATAAGTGTGACTTTTCATGGAAAACACAAAATAATTGTCTGGGTGACCCCAAACTTTTGAACGGTAGTGTATATAGACACAGGTAAGCAACATAACACAGAACAGTGACAGGCAGGAGAAGAATTAACAAGTAGTGGCAAACAGCCCCAGATGACAGGGCATATTTTGTGTGATTTTTATGTTTTGCTGCATACAAAAGCCGTCACATGGGATTGCCACTCATTGCTATGTTGCTATAGCAACTGTCCTGTAACTGGCAAGAATTCTGTTCCAATGCATCCCCTCTACGGGCATGCACGGGTTTCTACGGGTATGCGCTAGTTAAAGTAAAAAAGAAAATAAACTCGGCCATCCTGTTTGAAACCTTGCTGGGTCCAGAAGTTTAAAAGTTTAATTAGGCTTCAGATGAAAATTAAAAGAAATATGAGTTTACAAATGCTTTAAGTTACAGTGCAGGGATGTGAGTCTTCACTACACATACAGTGAAATATGTAAGCTGTTTTAATTTATTTGTGGTAATTATGGTTTGTTTTTAAAATTAAATTACAAATCATTGTATTCTAATTTCCTGAGATGCACTAATATTCAGAATGAGGGCTTATATTACCGTGATAACAATAGAGAACATGAAAAAGAATAAGCTACTCATGTAATTCACTCAGTTTACTGCAGATAACACGTTACCAACAGAACTGAAACGGCTCAGCTGTCAGCAGCCGTCATCCAAGAGGTTATTGTCCGACAGGTAATGTTAGCAGATGCTAACAGTTTAATCAGTTTTCTGTAGGCTGAGACAGTCGCTCACTGAAAATAAGAAGCGCTAACTTTATTCGCTGAAACTCGATAACCTTACCGGCGTGGTGTTTAGAAGTAGCCCAACTTCAGTCATTCATCCCCAGGTTGGAGAGCAGCAGAGGTCCGCTACTAGAGATATGGAATGGAGTTGAGGAGGAGGTGGTGCGATATCATGGCTATATTTTCTGTCAGTCACACAATATAGTCCATGTCCGTACCTTGGTATGCCTCTGTACCGTACTGTGGGTGGCGTACCAAAAAATAAGAATACATGTCCCATTACACCCCTAATATACAGTCATGTGAAAAAATTAGGACACCCTGTATAAGCCTGTTTTTAAACATATTTGGACATATGGCTATTTAATATCAATGTTAAAAATACTGGGAGAGTCACATAATACAACTAAACAGCTAAAAATGAATTAGTCTTTTTTCAGATTTTCTGTAAAATGTAATTCTAAACAAATGGTGAGGAATAAATTAGGACACCCCCCCATCTTTTTAAGGACACCCCCACATTCATTCCCACTTAAAATGGCTAAAATAAATTTTGAAAAATGCAAATAAAAACAAGATTAGAAATAGATATGTGAACATTTCTTAATAAAGAACTGAATATTTAAAGGGTTGTCCACATTTTTTCACATGTCTGTCTATCTATAAATAAAATACAATGCCCAATGAATATGGCATGCAGTGTTTAAGGGTGGTGGGACTACAATAGCAAGCAAGTTTTGTCCACATGCACACAGACATACACCAGTGACACAATGCATCTGGCATGCATGAAGCATGATGATACAGAAAGAGCAATAGCAAGGTTATCATAGAAACTTTCTGCACCAATGAACATTTTAGACATCTGGTGAGATGTTAAATGGCTGATTTGTACTCACTTCAGTCATTCCCATCTTAATGAGTTACCCTGCAGAACGGTCCACGGAATCCCATGAAATCCTTTTTCTATTGTTGGATCAAGAATTTTATAATATTGCGTTCTGAGTTTTGGACACCAACATTATGGAAAGGTGAAATAAAAAAAATTGAAGCTGGGAAATGTGGCATTTATAAATTATAGTACAACCAAAGCAGTAGGTCAAAACACAGAAAAAAATATGTAAAACAGCAATAAAATACTTATATGTACACTACCGTTCAAAAGTTTGGGGTCACCCAGACAATTATTTTGTGTTTTCCATGAAAAGTCACACTTATTTACCACCATGAGTTGTAAAATGAATAGAAAATATAGTCAAGACATTGACAAGGTTAGAAATAATGATTTGTATTTGAAATAATAATTTTTTCCTTCAAACTTTGCTTTCGTCAAAGAATCCTCCATTTGCAGCAGTTGCAGCATTGCAGACCTAACATGATTGCACAAGGGTTTTCTAATCATCCATTAGCCTTCTGACGCAATGAGCAAACACATTGTACCATTAGAACACTGGAGTGATAGTTGCTGGAAATGGGCCTCTATACACCTATCTAGATATTACACCAAAAACCAGACATTTGCAGCTAGAATAGTCATTTACCACATTAGCAATGTAAAGAGTGTATTTCTGATTAGTTTAAAGTCATCTTCATTGAAAAAAAGTGCTTTTCTTTCAAAAATAAGGAAATTTCTAAGTGACCCCAAACTTTTGAACGGTAGTGTAAGAACATGCATGATGGGCACCAGATGTCTCTGTTCTTAGTTAGAATAAAGCCTGTAAGCTTTGAAAACCTCAGAGCTTCATTGAGGCTTCAGCTGGCCATCACTTCTGAAGAGCTGTGGCATTTATTGTTGTTTCATCATCATTGTCATCATAGCAGTCTGTCGGGGGCGACAATGACTGTTTCACCCAGGTCCGATCAGATTGCTCCAGACCACCCTGTCCCTTGCTCTCCTCTGCCAGGAACTCCCGACCTTGTCATCCTGGGCAACGTCCGAGCCGGTATGAGTTGTTTTCTGACTGACCATTTCATGAAACTGCTTGCCAAGTATTTGAGTACCGCTAGCTTTTGCTGGACTAGCGGAACATTCTTGGCAGATACAGGTATTATCAGTGGCAAGGACAGGCCAAGACAAATTGACTCCAGTATCTGTTGCAGTGACTGACCAGATGATAGGTTTATCTCTGCTAAAAGCAGCATACCATGTACATTTACTGCTATTAATGCTTACTTTACTCCTGCTCTGATCAACACTGACTCCAGTGCACACCGCTCCCTCACCCGCTCTCTTGCTCGACAAGTCACACAGAGCGTCACCTGGGTTTCGATTAGTGCTCCCGCTGTTGGCAGACACCATAAATGTATTGAAGAATACAGTTTCAGATACGATCAAAATATCAATTTTTTTGTGAAGTGGTCAATGAAACTTGTTAAGTGCACTCTTCAGGTATTATAGCATTGCCGTGGAAGAAATGAGAGCCCATGGTCAAGTGGCTTCTGAGTTAATCGAGGGACAAAGTTTGCCACATACATGCATACATACACTGCAGAATCCCTTACATATGTACACATTTTTTTTTTTGCCAGGAAATTTTTACTTGTTTTAAGCAATTTGCTAAGTAAAAATGTCTTGCACCACTGGCAGAAAATTTTACTTAAAAAGATTTAACTGCATAAAACAAGCAAAAATATATTATAACAAGTAATATTTTCTTACAGACAACTCCAAGAATATCTTGTCAGACAAAAACAAGCAAATGTTGTCTTTGAGATATATATATATTTTTTTTTTTTTCACTAAGATTTCATTTTTTCGCAGTGACAATTTCATGCCCTTCTGGTAATAATGTGTCCAAAAAAAACCAACACCCCACCCCCCCACCCCCCAAACTGGACCTGTAAATAAATGTGTTTGTTGTAATTATTTTTTTTCCTCTTTCCCAGAATTTCTTCCAGGCTTCCAAGTATATCCCAGACATTTGTGTAATTCGAGCAGTACAGAAAATAGTCTGGGCATCAGGCTGTGGCACGGTGCAGCTTGTTTTTAGTTCTAATGAAGAGATCAGCAAGATATACGAGAAGGTAAAACATTTGTGACAAAATCTTAATAGTTGGGGTTCTTTGTTGACTGTACTTGGGTGCTATATTAGAATACCTGCATTGTGTGATTTGGAAGGAAGGCCATCCAACACTTGATCCCAAAAAAGCATACAGGAGATTTACAACAACCCCACCCCCACCCAATATTGTCATTATTGCAGACAAATGCAGCTAAGGAGCCAGATGGTGAAGATGAGCAGGTATGCTGCGAGGCCCTGGAAGTGATGACGCTGTGTTTCGCCCTCATGCCCACGGCTCTGGACACGCTCAGTAAGGAGAAAGCATGGCAGACCTTCATTATCGATTTGCTGCTGCATTGCCACAGCAAGTAAGTACCAGAGTGCATTCCTGTATCTTACAGAGAAAAAACTGTATTCACTCAGATGGAGAAAACCTTCTTGTCAGCTGCAGTAGGATGTCCACGGATTTTTAAAGTATGAGTAAAATGAGCATAATAGCAATCATTTATTTGGAACTTTATCATTTATTTCACTTTTTTCTTGTAAATTTGCCACTTTTTTATCGATTTTACATCTTGCTTGTAAATTTGTGACTGTTAATGTAATTATTTCAACCCTTTTCCTCAAATCTGCAACTTTTTCTTCCTCCGTTTCTTGTAAATTTGACAGTTTTCCTTGTAATTTTGTAACTATTTCCTGTTTAACTTTGTTCCTCATATAGATTAGTGCCTTTTTTCCTGTCAAGTTTGAGTAAATTTACAGCTTTTTTTTTTCCTCATAAATGTACCATTTTTCCCCACATAAATTTGGTAATTTTAATTTGTGACTTTATCCCATTAATTTGTGACTTTTGCTTGTAGTGAGATGGGCTACTTTCAAGTATCTTACTTGATTAGCTTAATTATCTAGTGGCATAGATCCTCAGTAAGTGAAACTTAATGTGAGCTGGATTGATGACCCAAAATCTGCAGTAATTTCAGACCTGGAAAATAATTAGACAGTGTTGTTGTATACATTTTGCCATTTCGCCATTTCACAAATACCCGTATTTTTTGGACTAAAAGGCGCACTTAAAATCCTTTTAATTTTCTCAAAAATCGACAGTGCGCTTTATAATCCGGTGCGCCTTATGTATTAATTCTGGTTGTGCTTACTGACCTCGAACCGATTTTATGTGGTACACGGCGCTCAAAAATCTGTCAAAAATGTTTTAGTACGACTTTGGTAAGCTATGAAGCCGAACCGCTTGATGGATTGTCGGAGCATTATGGTAGTCAGGAGCCTCGCGGAGTAATATCAGGGATGGCAATTTTCCACCGATCCGCGGATTTCCGCCAATTTACTTTCAAATTGATCATTTCTGTGAATCGTCTAAATCCGTTGAGAAAGTTTTAGGGGGGTAAGGTACCTTATTGTTACTGATTTTAGCGAAAATCAACATGATTACATAAGCGCTCGGCGCTTCCCCGGAAGTCGTCTCCCGCAATAACCCGGATGTGGTGTGTTCAAGCTACTGCTGTATTGTAAACAGCCCTGCGATTGGATAGTTGCAAACGATTGGACCAATCAAATGGCTCGTTGTATGCTTTTTCAAAAATTCATGGCGGCGCGTTCTCAGGGATGTGATTTTCTGCTAATTCGCCGAATTCCGCTTTATTTTATCTTCCAGGAAGATAAAGTACGTTAAGTACGTTAGCGGCTTATGGTCCACGAACGCAGTGAAGGTGCGCCCTATCAGGCAGGACTGGAAGTGGCGTATGGCCAGGTGGAGAGCCATTAACTCTCTTGTTACTGGTGGCGTACAACGGCTGTATGAGCTGGGCTGCGCGGGGGAGGAAACGGTAATAAAAGTTAACCATCCCCTTTTATGATTCCAAACAGTTTGAAATTGACAGTGCACAGTGGACATTGACTCATAACTTTTAAATATTTCTAAGACTTGGCTACATCAGTGATTGTGCAAAATGAACTGCTCAAGTCTCAATGGAGATTGAAACTGGCGATCTGAAATGAATGCTGAAATTATAAAAAGTAATGGTATGTTGGAATTTTATTTCTATTATGGAATAGATAAAATTAACTGATTTTGATTTGATCAAGTGTTAAAGCATGTGATGGATAATGCTTGTTGGAATATTTTAGGAATGCTATCTTCTTGGAACATAAGTCAATATTATACAGTAATAAATGGCATTCAGCTGTTTGTTTTATGTCATTTAAGCACAGTTCTGGTACTTAAAAATCATAAAAACCCAGGAGCTTCAGGGGGCTTCGCCCCCCTTGTCCCCCCACCCACCCACCAGGGCTCTGCCCTGGAACCTGCTGGGGGACTGTGTCCTCCAGACCCCCTGCTGAATTTTCAGATAAGTTCCCCAACCCCAAATCACATCCCTGGTTCGTGTTGGAATTCTGAGCTTTCGGTATTGTTTTCAGCGGAATTATGAGATTTTTATCGAAGGATCAGGAGTCATCAGTGGTAGAAATAGACAAAAGTGTCAAAAATAAGTTCCGATGGAATTGGCTTGAGAGAAAAGTGACGGTAAAGGTGAAAATTGGCTCAAAGTTTGACAAGGTAGCAGAAACACTCGGACAATTTCTGAAGAAACCAGAAAAGGAGATGAAGTTCAAAGTTCAGAGACTGACACAGCTTGCTGCCAAAAGGAAGAAAGTTTCACATTAGAAGTGACTTGGTGACCAGTGTAAATAGTGTAATAAACTCTTATAGAACTGTTAAATATGTTGGACTAAAGACAGTGAGACAACATTGAAGAAAAAGTAAGTTAACTTTTCATTAAATGTAATGATTTATCTAAGTCTAGTATTTCATTTTTTTAATCATTTTTTTTCAGTCTAAATTACTTCTGTTTTACTGAAAACCTCCCAGCTTCAGGGGGGCTGCGCCCCCCCGGCCCCACCATAAATCAATTGACCAAATTAGATTTCAGCTGAAATCAGAATTTCCTGTTGCCATCCCTGTAATATGTGCTTCAACATAATGGCCAGATGGCTTTTTCCACAAATCTCCATCCCTATTGATCTGCCACTCCATGCGCGCCCACCTCACCGATACTGTCAAAACCCAAGTGGAGCAAACTAATTTGGAGCTTGCCATCATTCCGGGTGGATTAACCAAAGAACTCCAACCGCTATACTGGTGTCAACAGGTCGTTCAAAGTTAAATTGCTAGCGAGTTACGCCACTATCTGCCAATGTATCGTGGATCGAAACTGCTCCTGTTTAGCTGTAATTAATATTCAAAAATGATATTTTCGGGACGAAAGAATTCAAGCGTCCCAGCATTTGTTTGCATTGTTTACTTCTCGGGGCTGCCGCCGGAGAGCAAGCCGTATCGAGTACCAAGCGAGTACCGAGCGAGTACCGAGCGAGTATCCTGGCCACTATGGCGATGTAAACAGCCACGGACCAAAAAAAACGTACATTTGCTTGTGGAACAGGTCATTCACACTCGCAGACAATCGCGCTATATGTGTCTATAATGACTATAGATAGGATTTTCTTTCCATGCACGCAAAAAAAAAAAATAAAAAAATTTCCCAGATCCGACTACCTCACGAGATAGTCGATACCCAAAAGCCGGTGGTGTATAGAACACGTATATTAGGATTTGTATGTGAAATTTCGGCATCGAAACTGCTCCCGTTTAGCTGTAATTAAATATTCAAAAATGGTATTTTTGGGACGAAAGAATTCAAGCGTCCCGGCATATGTTTACTTATCAGGGTCGCCGCCGGAGAGCGAGCCGTATCGAGTACCGAGCGAGTACCCAGCGAGTATCCCTGGCCAATATGGCGATGAACAGCCACGGACTAAAAACGTTCCGCCTGCTCGTGGAACAGGTCATTCACACTCGCAGACAATTGCACTATGTGTCTATAATGACTATAGATAGGATTTTCTTTCCATGCACGCAAAAAAAAAATTTTTCCCGGCTCTGACTACCTTGCTTTAATGCACCTTATAATCCGGTGCGCCTCATGTATGAAAATAGACCATCAAGTAGACCGTTCATTGATAGTGCGGCTTATGATCCGGTGCGCCTTGTAGTCCCAAAAATGCGGTACAAGGCCGTAAATTTGATTGCATAAAAGCTTTAACTTTAACTTCTTTATAGCTGCAGATATCCGGCACAGATTTTTACAGTTGTTTGATGCTAATCTAAAATCTATCCCAAACAGATCAGTGCGTCAGATGGCCCAGGAGCAGTTCTTCCTGATGGCAACAAGGTGCTGTATGGGCCACCGACCCCTACTCTTCTTTATCACCCTTCTCTTCACCGTGTTAGGGGTATGTATGCATTTTGTGGGGGCTCTTCCCCCTTATGTGCTTTCACCACTGTCCTCAGTTAGTTGCTTTATAGTCCCCTAATTTCAAATTGTAAATTCCTCTGTCTAGAGTACAGCCAAAGAGCGAGCCAAACATGCTGGGGACTACTTCACTTTACTCAGACATCTACTGAACTATGCTTACAACAGCAACATCAACCTGCCAAACGCCGAGGTGCTGCTCAACAATGAGATCGACTGGCTAAAACGGATACGGGTGAAGACAGCCTTTCATGCACATTCATGATTTGCTATCTGCATATTTTTCAAAGTATAATGTGTTGTGAAAAGTTGAAATACTTGAAATATGTGGCCCAGAACTGAAATTAGACTATACAATAATTCCATTCTCTAGGATGAGGTAAAGAGGACGGGGGAAACTGGTGTGGAGGAGACCATCTTGGAGGGTCACCTCGGGGTCACCAAAGAGCTTCTAGCCTTCCAGTCACCAGAGAAGAAGTATTACATCGGCTGTGAGAAAGGAGGAGCGAACCTCATTAAGGTACCTGAAACGGCCAACAGAAGCAGCCAAATTTACAGAACTATGTTTTCTGTGTTGTGATTTTTCTTTAAAATTTTACCAAATGCTTTTCCCTTTCTTCTTGATTAGGAGCTGATTGATGACTTCATCTTCCCAGCGTCAAATGTTTACCTACAATACATGAAGAGTGGCGAGTTTCCCACAGAGCAGGCAATCCCAGTGTGCAGCACTCCAGCCTCTATCAACGCTGGCTTTGAGCTGCTGGTGGCACTGGCTGTCGGCTGTGTCCGCAACCTGAAACAAATAGTCGACACTCTGACAGACATGTACTACTTGGGTAGGTAGACATGTTAGTTGCCTTTTCGCAGGAAAAATTCTACCCTTAGTTTGTACACTATAGCATGCGCAAAGGTGTTTTACACCCTTCTTCTTCCAGGTTGTGAGACATTAACGGAGTGGGAGTACCTTCCTCCTGTTGGGCCACGGCCCAACAAAGGCTTTGTTGGTCTGAAGAACGCTGGGGCCACCTGTTATATGAACTCCGTCATCCAGCAGCTGTACATGATCCCTCCCATCCGTAATGGCATTCTAGCCATTGAGGGCACAGGCACCGATGTAGATGATGATATGTCGGGGGATGAGAAGCAGGAGAACGAGGTAATGCAAGATTGTTTGTGCCCAATGAAGATTTTTCATTCTTTCTCAGCTTCCAGTGACTGACAAATTGGCCATTTCCAAGTTTGAGGCCCTGTAGGCTGAGTTTGGAGCTGAGGGCATCATAGCTACATTCAGTTTAGTTGTCAGACTAAAAACGTTGAGCAGTTTTCGGTGTGGGTGTTCATATTTCTTTGTTCTTTTTTTTTAACTTTACAGAGCAATGTTGATCCTCGTGATGAGGTTTTCAGTTACCATCACCAGTTTGATGACAAACCCTCCAGTAAGTCAGAGGACAGGAAAGAGTACAACATCGGGGTACTACGTCACCTACAGGTCATCTTTGGTCATCTGGCTGCATCCAGACTGCAGTACTATGTTCCAAGAGGATTCTGGAAACAGTTCAGGTAGTTAAAATATTATTTTAAAAACAACAGTTATTGTTTTTAGGTTTATGAATTACTTATGTGATTGCTTTATAATTCTTAGGTTATGGGGTGAACCAGTTAACCTGAGGGAACAACACGATGCTCTGGAGTTTTTCAACTCGTTGGTGGACAGTTTGGACGAAGCTTTAAAAGCTCTCGGCCATCCTGCCATGCTCAGCAAGGTGCTGGGTGGTTCCTTTGCAGATCAGAAAATCTGTCAGGGATGTCCCCATAGGTAAGTCTTAATGATAATGCACAAACTTAACCCCTTGCACTCCGGTCAATTTCCCTAAAAACGCCAAAAAATAACGTGCCCAAAGTAAATCGAAAGCTGTTCTTCAACCCTTTGCAACATCTTCATGGGGTTGGTCTCATTTAAAAGAAAGCACTTTGAATTTTTTGGCAAAACAGTCATAATCTCTCTAAGTGCTCCGGCCACTGAGTTACAGTCATCTAAACATAGTGAACTTGAAGAAAATAAATTTGGCCTGGGTGTTTTTTTAGATACAAATGCTTGCAAATAACACACAGCTTCAGATCCGGGCTGGAAAATGCAACAGAAATGTAGAACCAAGTGTTATCCAGCTGAGGTCCAAATTTTGTAACAATACCACAAAAAATGAATATATTACACAGCTTTTTCCTCAGGTAGTTCCCAGGCGTTTTTGAACTGTGCCAAATTGTGCCAAATGGCACAGTTTGGAAAAACGTCTAACTTTTGAATGATTCAATATAGAAGCTTCATCTTGGGCTCGAATGAAAGGTGACACTCAGGGCTGTGTGTGTGTGGGGGGGTTGTCTCCCCCCCTCCCCCGCTACAGAGGACAGACATTGCCCGTTGCACCACAGTCCGTCATGCAGCGATGACGCACAGCTGTAATTTACCGATCGGTCAAAAGTCATTTTGATTACAATTTTCAGGGATAAAGAATAATTTTACTGAGAACACTTACCTCTTCACAGCAGAAGCGGAGCTGGCGAACTTCTTCCTCATTGTCAGACGAACGCGACGCTGGTCTCGCGACCCAATCAAAACATAATTCCATTATTCCGGTTTTGGCGAACGATTTTTCAAAACAAATAACAGTAGTAATTAAAAAAAGACTGGCGAACGCATGTGTGTCACTCAGCCTTCGTCGTCGGCCTCCGTCGGTCTATGATGACCATGGAAGAGAATCCTAACGTCTACGTCTACTCTGCTGGAATAAAAACAAAAAAAGCACCGCCTGTGGCCGAACATGCCGATGCGCGAATGGCAGTCCCTGTCACACAGGTTGCACTTGTGGGTGGTCTCCGAGCTGCTGGGTCTGTGGGGTTCTTCCTGCGGGTCCTTTTTTTCATCTGCTGCAGCAGTCAGTCTCTCTTCACCCACCCTTACACAAAACAGCTCGCGAACTTCTGTGCTTCAATTGGCTGGCTGCATTCACAGCGTTGGTAGGCGGGTCCTTCTTGCTAGGTTTTCAGTCATTGGTTCTTCAAGGTTTCAGAAACCCAATTCAAGTCTCTTATTAGTCGAATGAGAGGTCAATCATATCCGATCTGTTCGCGGCTGTGTCCGTAGTGGGAGAACGGAAATGCAGCTTTTTTTCCCAGTGTGCGCTTAGGACGCAGCGCCCTCGTGTGTCCTAGAGCGCACGAGAGCGCCCTCTGTGCGCTGTAGGACGCAGAGACCTGCCCGTCCGCGGTACACCGGAGTGCAAGAGGTTAACTAGATATTGAGTTACTTTTACCTAATATTTTGTGTGCTTCATCAGGTATGAATGTGAGGAGTCATTTACAACACTAAACGTAGATATCAGAAACCACCAGAACCTGTTGGACTCTATGGAGCAGTATGTTAAAGGAGATCTGTTGGAAGGAGCTAATGCCTACCACTGTGAGAAGTGTAACAAGAAGGTGAGACTATTATGTCCTTCCATCTGTCTACCAGTGCTGGAATCTGATACTCTGATACTGTATTTCATGAGAAAAGACCAACATTATGCAATAACATGAAAAAAAAAAAAAAAAAAAACATCTGAGAGAGGTGTAATGGCTAATTGGTCTGGTCTCCTTGTCAGGTGGACACAGTAAAGCGTCTACTGATCAAGAAGCTGCCACCCGTCCTCGCGATCCAGCTGAAGCGCTTTGACTACGACTGGGAGAGGGAGTGTGCCATCAAGTTTAATGACTACTTTGAGTTCCCCAGGGAGTTGGACATGGAGCCGTACACGGTAGCCGGTGTGGCCAAGCTAGAGGGTGATGACGTCAACCCGGAGAACCAGGTGATCCAGCAGAACGAGCCCTCCGAACCCACACCATCGGGGAGCTCCAAGTACCGTCTGGTGGGAGTGCTGGTCCACTCAGGCCAGGCCAGTGGCGGACACTATTATTCCTACATAATCCAGAGGAACGGGGGTGATGGCGAGAAGAACCGCTGGTATAAGTTTGACGATGGCGATGTGACTGAGTGCAAAATGGATGATGAGGAAGAGATGAAGAATCAGTGCTTTGGAGGGGAGTATATGGGTGAGGTGTTTGATCACATGATGAAGAGGATGTCGTACCGGAGGCAGAAGCGCTGGTGGAATGCCTACATCCTGTTCTATGAGCGAATGGACTCACTGGACAAGGACAATGAGATGGTCAAATACATCTCGGAGTTGGCCATCTGCTCCACCAAGCCACATCAGGTCAAGATGCCTGGTGTCATCGAGTGCAGCGTCCGCAAGCAGAACGTCCAATTCATGCACAACCGAATGCAATACAGCCTGGAATATTTCCAGTTTATTAAGAAACTTCTGACCTGTAACAGTGTCTATTTAAACCCTCCTCCAGGTATGCAGCAGTTTTGTGTGTGCAGCGAAATACAAAAAAATAATTAAGTGGCTCATATTTCTATAATCTGATAAGACACAATACGGTCATAGGTTAAACAAGTGCAGTCATTGCAGAAACACAGTTTAGATGCATACAACCCCAACTCCAATAAAGTTGGAACATTCTGTAAAACAAAAACAAAATGCAATGATTTAAAAATCCTTTTCAACCTGTGTTTAATTGAATACACTACAAACACAAGATATTTAATGTTCAAACTGATAAACTTTGTTGTTGTTTTTTTTTGCAAATATTCAGTCATTATCCCCCGCCGGTTGAAGACCAAAGGAGGATAATGTTATGGGGTGGTCTGTTCGTTCGTCCATCCGTCTGTCCCATCAGCTCCTCCTACAGTTTTGTTCAGATTGTTTTGAAACTTGGTACCAGGGTTTGATATACACTGATGTGCATATTGCAGTTTGGCTCTGATCGGATGACTTTTGCTGGAGTTATAGCCACTGACTTATGATCTCCTATTTCACCTCAGTTACTCGACAGTTACTGTCTTGTAAAATCAACTCCTCCTACAGTTTTGCTCCAGTATACACCGATGATGTGTATATTGCAATTTGACTCTGATTGGATGATTTTTGCTGGAATTATAGAAGGTCAAGGTCAGAGGTCACTTTTTCCCTAAATCTTGTAAATATGATAACTACTGAAAGAAATTATGTAGGCTTTTCAAATTGATACCATAGTTGTATCTAATACAGGTCTTCGATGGCTTACTCTCTGATCTATGGGTTTGGGGTCTAAAGGTCAAATATCACAGTTAATATTTCATTCACACTATTGCTATAGAACGTGTAAAGCTAGGGCCACCAAACTGAAGTGGCTTTTTTTTTAATCGTAAAGGCAAAGGTCAGTGTTAAAATGGAATGTAAACTATATCTCAACAACAAAGAACGCAAGGGTCACCAAACTTGGTACACACGTTCATCCTGCAACCATGACCTCTGACTGTAGGTTTAGGGTTAAAAGGTCAAGGTTAGCGTTCCCTATGCCCTCTTATTATAGAACACATAAAGCTCCCTAGGGTCACCAAATGTGCTACATAGGTTCCCCTTGGGATCCTGACCAACAATTATGGGTTGTATGCAACCATTTCTGTTGTATATCCATGGATGATACTTATAATTTGGCTCTGCACCAATAATTATACAGAAAAGTTGAAAACTGCTCTCCTTCAGTGACATATTGGGATCGTCAAAGAAAACTGAAGCGGGGGATATTGCACTCGCTACGGAGTGCTCTTGTTCCAAATGTTTTTAAACCGGAGTGGTGGCTCAGTTGGTAGAGCATCCGCCCCCACACCCAGGAGGCAGGGGTTCAAATCCCGGCCGGGTCATGCCAAAGACCATATAAAAGTGGAACTTCCTGCCGTCCAGCTTGGTGCTCAGCAATAAATGGAATGGAGGAGGGAACTCTGTGGCGGCGCCTTGCATGGCAGCGGCCCTCTGATTCTGCACTTGGGGTGTGTGTGATTAACACAGTAGATGGGTAAAGCACAATCTCGTTCTGCTGTACATGATTGGTTGTACGGTTGAATGACAATAAGGGTGATTTAATTTAATTTTAATTTAAACGTGGTACCAAGGTTTGATATACACTGATGTTGCACATACTGCAATTTGACTCTGATCGGATGATCTTTGCAGGAACTATAGACCTTGAGGGTCAAGGTCAGAGGCAAGTTATTTCCTAAATCTATTAAACATGATCACTACCGAAAGAAATTATGTAGTCTTTTCATATCGATACCACAGTTGTTGCTAAGACGAAGCTTAGATGGCTTACACCCTGACCTGACGGTACGTTTGAGATCAAAAGGTCACAGTTAACATCCCGTTTGCACTATTACTATACAAGCAAAGCTAGAGTCACCAAACTTTGTACATAGGTTCACCCGGTTACCCTGAAGTGTGACTATGGATTTTTTTTTTTTTTTGATCGCAAGACCAAAGGTCACAGTCAAAATGGCATGTAAACTCAACAAAGAAAGCTTGGGTAACCACACTTGGTGAACAGGTTCACCCTGAGACCATCACCTCTGAATATGGGTTTGGGATCAGAGATCAAGATTAGCATTCCCTTTGCCCTCTTACTGCAGAATGCATAATATTCAAGATTCAAATGCTTTATCATGTGCACAGTTAAGAAATGCTACATTTCCTGAGCAGTGAAATTCTTACTTTGCTCTCTGAACAAATGCCAAGGTAATACATACAGAAACAACAATTCTAATAAGGTCATAACACACTAACTCAGTCCTAATACTAATGGATGCTAATAACACACACACCAACACACAGTTAGGCAGTTAGGACTCCTTAAGCGCACCTTGATACTAAATACTAAAACTAATGAGCACAAATGACACACACTAGGCAGTTTGGACAGTTAAAGCAGTCAGACAAGAGGAATGAAATTGAAAATTCACTGGATGACTAAAGTGATAGTGGCATATTGATATCAGATGATCTGAACCTGAGATGGCATGAACCTATGTACAGTGTGCAAATGAGCATTGTGCAACAAGCAGTGTATAATTACAAATTAGCACCCGGTACTAATTTCTGTACCAGTAGACTGTGCATGATAAGTAGCAGCAGAGATGATAATTAGCAACAGAGATGATATGGACATCAGGTGGGTGAGACGATATCTACTGTACAGGTGAGCAGTGTGCAAATTTAGCAGCCGGTGTGTGAGTTTCCATATGCAAAGCTGTGTTACGGAGTTTTAGGAGTTATCTGTTCAGGAGTCTGGCAGTGGGGAAAAAAGGAGTTCTTCTGTCTGGTTGCCCTGCATTTCACACTTCTGTACTTCCGGCCTGAGGGTAGAAGTGTGAACAGTTTGTGCTGGGGGTGGGTGGGGTCCCGGAGGATGGCGTCAGTTCTCCTTTGGACTCTGCGGTGGTAGATGCTCTGCAGAAAGGGGAGTGGAGTCCTGATGATCTTCTCCGCTGTCTTCACCATTCTCTGCAGGCATTTGCAGTCCAAGGCAGTGGTGCTGCCATACCACGCAGTGATGCAGTTGGTCAGGATGCTGTCAATGATGCAGCTGTAGAAATTGTTGAGGATCCTGAAGGACATGCCAAACTTCTTCAGCCTCCTCAGAAAGTAGTCGCTGTTGAGCTCTTTTAACCAGCTCTGTGGTGTTGTGTGTCCACTTAAGGTCCTTGCTGATGTGGATGCCCAGGTATTTAAAGCTGCTCACCCTCTCCACCTCAAGCTTCCGGATGAACAGCGGCCAATGGGGTCTCCTCCTCCCCTTCCTCATGTCCACTATCATCTCCTTTGTCTTGTCTGTGTTGAGGGTGAGGTTGTTGTCCTCACACCATGGCACCAGGTTGGCCACCTCCCTCTTGTAGGATGCTTCGTCATCACCAGTGATGCGTCCTATCACTGCTGTGTCATATGTGTCACCTTGTGTCATCCACAAACTTTAGGATGATATTGTCCTTGTGGGAGACAACACAGTCATGGGTGAAGAGGCTGTAGAGGATGGAGCTGAGAACACAACCCTGTGGGACACCTGTGCTTGTGATAATGCTGGATGAGGTCCCGTTACCCATCCTGACAGACTGAGGCCTGCCAGTTAGAAAATCCAGTAGCCAGTCGCAGATGGTAGGGTGCAGGCCAAGTGAAGACAGTTTGTCGGTGAGTTTGTGGGGGATGACCGTGTTGAAGGCAGAGCTGTAGTCTACAAAGAGCATCCTAATGTAGGAGTCTTTATCTTTCAGGTGGGAGAAAGAATAATGGAGTGCTGCAGCAATGGCATCCAAGGTGGACCTGTTGGGCCGGTAGGGGTATTGCAGGGGGTCCAGGGTGCCCGGTATGCTGTTCTGAGTGAGGGGCAGCACCACTCTCTTGAAGTTGATGATTGGAGTGAGTGCTACCAGTCTGTAATCAGACAGGTCGGCGGGCTCCTTTTGAGGAGGGGGATAATGGTTGTCATTTTGAAACGGGAGGGGACTATGTTGTGGTTGAGGTAGAGGTTGAAGATTACTGAGAGAACATCGGTCAGCTCTGCAGAGCATCTTCTGAGGGCCTGCCTTGCGGGGATTGATATTCCTCAGTGCTTTGTTTACCTGGCCTGGTGAGCCTCTTAGTGGAAGAGGGGAGGGGTGCATGAGTCCGTGTGTCTTCTCTGTGCTGTGGCTGGTGGTCTCGAAGTGGGTGTAAAAAATGTTGCGATCATCCAGCAGGCTGTCTGTAGAGCTAGTGGTGCTGCTGTTGGTCCTCTTGTAGTCTGTGATGTGTTGCAGGCCTTGCCACATGCGCCCCGGGTCAGGAGTGGAGTGGAGTAGAGGCTGTTCAACTTTTCTCTGTACTGCCTCTTGGCTGTTGTTATAGCCTTTCTCAATCCATACTTTGCAACTTTGTACTCAACCTCACAACCTGATTTAAATGTACAAGAGTGAGTACGCAGCATCTGATGTACCTGACTGTTAATCCAGGGCTTCTGGTTGGGGAACTTCCTGACCTGTATGGTGGGTACAATGGTATCAACGTACGTGCTGATATACCCAGTCACGTATTCAGCATAATCCTGTATGTTTACAGAAGAGTCCTCTCGGGTGGCTGCAGCTTTAAACACATCCCATTCCATGCAGGCAAAACAGTCTTGTAGGGTGCTCTCAGTGTCTGGGGTCCAGCGCTTAATTTCCTTAATAACAGGGTTTGTTTGTTTCAGCTTTTGTCTGTAGGCTGGGTACATGAAGAGTGAGATGTGATCTGACTGTCTGAAGTGGGGGTGGGGTGCCGTTCTGTAGGCACCATTGTATGTTGGAATAAACCTGAGCCAATGTGCTTTCATCACGGGTGGGAATGTCCACATGCTGGTAATATTTGGGGCATACAGTCTGTAAATTGCACTGGTTAAAGTCGCCAGCAACAATAACAGCATTGGGATGTTTCGTCTCTACTGCGCTGATGACATTATGGAGTTTGTTTAGCACTACTGTGTAGTTGCTCTGCGGACAAATGTACACAGCGGCCAAAAACACAGTGGTAAATTCCCTCAGTAGATAATAGGGATGGCATTTCAGCAGTAAAATCTCCACATCGGGTGAGCAGGGCTTGTAGATGGTTTGTACATCTCCGCACCACGAGTGGTTTATAAATACACACACACACCCACCCCTCGTCTTACCAGAGTCTCCTGTTCTGTCTGCCTGGTGTGTTGAGTGTGTCTGTAGCTGAATAGTGCTTTCAAGGACTCTTGTCTGAAAGCCAGGTCTTGCAGAAAATTAGGGCACAGCACTCTTTTGTCTCCCGCTGGTCTTCAATCCTTGCTCTTAGTGTGTCTAACTTACTTTCCAAAGACTGAATGTTTGCCATTAAGAAACTGGGTAGCGGTGGCTGGCTAGGGCGAGCCTTTAGCCTAGCATGTAGCCCTCTTCTCTTGCCTCGCCTTTGGCCCCGCCTCCGACGTGCTTTCTTGAGGTCAGCATGCTCATGTGGGCTCGGTGCTTCAGGGCCTTCCTGGGGGTGCTGATGGTCACCGCGGGGGCGGACGATGCATTGCAGGTCGGGTGGTATAAAGCCAGTAAACGCCGTGTGGCTGCTTGACTTGGCGATATCAAGTAGTGTCTGTTGGTTGTATGTTAGCAGTGCATGACCTCCATGCACTGTAGAAAGAACAGCAACTATGCAAAAAAGGAGAAAAGTCAGCATTTGGGAGCGGAACGAGCAAAGACGTTCGTCAACGGTGGATGCCATCTTTCGTGCTTTCGAATCACCAAACTTCCTACACAGCTTCACCTTGGGATCCTGACCTACATGTAGTGTGGCAGACTACTAATCAGAGGCTCAGTGGTTTGATTTCTGCTCTGTCTGCAGTCTGCATGTTGAAGTGGCCTTGAGCAAGACACTGAACCCCCAGTTGCTCCTGGTGGGTCAGGCCATTGCCTGTGCATGGCAGCTCTGTCACCATCAGTGTGTGAATGGGTGGATAGCAGGATCTTTAAAGTGCTTTGGTCATCCAGAGATGAGTAAAAAGTGCTATATACTGTAAGTGAATGCTGTTTACCATTTATAACTATGGGTTGTATTTAGCTATTTTCTGTTATACTAGTACATACCCGTGCATACCTGTCCATGCCCATAGAAACCAAGTATAAGCAAGTATTTGTGCATACTTGTGGCTGAAGGGTCTCCTCCTGTGTCAAGATGGCTGTGTTGTTGACAGTCATGCCTGCGGCGTACTGCTGGAACCTGAGGTGTTTCATGTTCACGGCATCTTTTCTGACGTGCAGCAGTTCTCCTCATTCTATTGCACTCCATCTGGTGGGTCTTCTTCTTCTTCTTTCAGACCACTGGTTGAAGGATAGGTGCGTCGTAATTCCAGCGTTGGTGGCCAGCTGACTATTCTGCATCTCCTCGGTCTCAGCTTCTCTGTGCATCGCCTGGCGTGCAGCGTTGGCGGGCAGCCGACTATTCCGCATCTCCTCGGTCTCAGCTTCTCTGTGCCTTGCATGGAATTCACTGTCCCTGGCCAGCTGACTATTCCGCATCTCCTCGGTCTCAGCTTGTCTGTGCCTTGCCTGGCGTGCAGCGTTGCTCGCTTTGCGGGCATTTCGGGCTTCAAGTGACTCAGCACGTGCATGGCGCACTGCCACATGTTTCCTGTCTGTTTGTGCATCCCTTGTCTGTCGTACCCTATGCTGGTGAAGGGTCTCCTCCTGTCTCAGATGGGTGCAATGTACTGCTGGAACCTCAGTCGTTTCATCTTCATGGCATCTTTTCTGATGTGCAGCAGTTCTCCTCATTCTATTGCTGTCCATCTGATGGGTCTTCTTCTTGTTCGTTGAGACAACTGGTTGAGGGATAGGTGCGTCGTTATTCCAGTTCATGGTCTGTCCAGGGTGTATCCTGCCTCTCACCCAAAGATGCTGGGATAGGCTCCAGCCCCCCCGCGACCCAAAAAGGATTAAGTGGAAGAAGATGAGTGGATGGCTGGACAGGATCATGAAAATAGATCTGAGCAAAAAGAGGCTTTCAGGCATGGACTCACTGTATATGACATCATAAAGGCAGAGTCCTATATGACATCAAGACATTTGTCTATGTGCCGTCATATAGGCATCGCATGAGAGTCCTATATGACATCATGAAGACACATTTGTCTATGTGCTGCCATATAGTCATTGCGAGTCCTATGATGTTCAGGCAGAGATCATAGGCTGTCCTATGATGTCCTATAAACGTGACACGCCCACAGATTTCTTGCTTTAATAGAGTGAAGAGTGATAGTGATATTCCTGGATAATGGGCTTATCATAATTTGGTTCTGCCCCAATAATTGTATGGAAAAGTTGAAAACTGCTCTCCTTCAGTGACATATTGGGATCTTCAAAGAAAACAGAGGTGGGGGGATATTGCACTCACTTCAGAGTGCTCTTGTTTTGAATTGGATGCCTGCAACGCATTCCAAAAAATCTGGGACAGAGGTGTGCTTACCACTGTTACATCCCCTTCCCTTTTAACAATACTCAATAAATGGAAGGAACTGAGGACACTAATTGTTGAAGCTTTGTAGGTAGAATTCTTTACCATTCTTGCTTGATGTATGACTTTAGTTGCTCAACAGTCCAGAGTGTCATATTTTGCACTTCATAATGCACCACACATTTTCAATGGGAGACGGGTCTGGGCTACAGGCAGGCTAGTCTAGTACCCACACTGTTTGACTATAATGCCACGCTGTTGTAACATGTGCAGAATGTGGCTTGGCATTGTCTTGCAATGTCTTGGATGGCAGCATATGCTGCTCGAAAACCTGTATGTACTGTTCAGCATTAATGGTGCATTCACAGATGTACAAGTTAGCCATGCCATGGGTATGAACACACCTCCATACCATCACAGATGCTGGTTTTTGAACTTGACGCTCACAACAACCTGGAAAGTCATTTTCCTCTTTAGCTTGGAGGACATGACGTCCAAAAACAATTTGAAATGTGGACTCATCAGAACACAGCACCCTTTTCCACTTTGCGTCAGTCTGTCTCAGATGAGCTCAGGCCGAGAGCAACCAGGGGCGTTTCTGGGTGATGATGGCTTTCGCTGTGCATGGTAGTTTTAACTTGCACTTGTAGATGTAGCAATGAAACTATGTTAACAGGCAATGGTTTTCCAAAGTCTTCCTGAGCCCACGTGGTAATAGCATTTACAGAATTGTGCCAGTTTTTAATGCAGTGCTGCCTGAGTGCTCAAAGATCAACAGACATTCACTGTTGGTTTTCGGTCTTGTTGCTTAAGTGCAGAAATTTCTCGATGTTCTTTGAATCTTTTGATGATACTATGGACTGTAGATGATGAAAGCCCTAAATTAATTTCATTTGTACATTGAGAAGCATTCTTAAATGGTTATACACCCACACAGTTATTCACAAAGTGGTGAACCTCGCCTCATCCTTGCTTGTGAATAACTGAACGTTTCGGGGATGCTCATTTATGACCCGTGCTGGCAAAATGAGTCACTTTGAGGAAATTATCAAAACTGAGGTCATGTTTTTTTCCATATTTTGTGTTGAAAGACCTTCAAAATGATACTTAATTTGTAGGAAGTGCGCAAAAATGGACCCGAAAAAAGCCGATTTGTTTACATTTTGGCTAGGTTTAAAACTCGCGTTTGATCGGTTTGGAGTTACGTCTTCCACCAAAACGTATGTATTTTTAGAAAGTACGATTTCTAAGCTTTACAGTGATACCAGGCACTCATGGGGGTTTTCCTGGGACTTGCCGCTAGCAAACAGAGTCATGATTTATGACTTCTTGTGCCTGTAGCTCGTAATGACGCAGTACGCATTCCGACTCATTTTGCATTGCATCTTGCATTTAGCACGGGTCACATTTTATACCCAATCATGACACTCACCCGTTTGCAGTTAACCTGTTCGCCTAAACAGGGGTATCCAATCATGTGCTATGGAGGGCCAAGACCCTGCAGGTTTTCTCTTCTACCTAGTCTCTTCAGCAGGTGTTTTCACTGATCAGCAATCAGTGGGAAGAAGTTCAGTGAAATCTGCTGTTGAAGACACTGGTTGGAGGTAAAACCTGCAAGGTCTTGGCCCTCCATGGCACATGATTGGACACCCCTAACCTAAGAAATGTTACAAAAAGGTGTTTTTGAGTGTTCCTCAACTTTCCCAGTCTTTTCTTGCTCCTGTCCCAACTTTTTTTGGAACATGTTGCAGGAATCAAATTCAAAGTGAGTGAATATTTGCAACAAGACAAAGTATATCAGTTTGAACATTAAATGGGGTTGTAGTTATAGATAAGTAGTTAAAGTGGATATAAAAAGTCTTCACGTTCAAATGCCCGGTTTTTGTGATGTAAAAAAATGAGACCAAGATGAATCATTTCAAAACTTTTTCCACCATTAATGTGACCTGTAACCTGTACAACCCAATTGAAAAACAAACTGAAATCTTTTAAGGCGAAAAATAAAAAATAAACTTACAGTAACCTTTTCGCATAAATATGCACACCCTGAAACTAATACTTTGTTGCAGCACCTTTGGCTTTTATTACAGCACTCAGTCTTTTTGGGTAGGAGTCTATCAGCGTGACATATCTTGATGTGGCAATATTTCCCCACTCTTCTTTGCAAAAATGCTCCAAATCTGTCAGATTGCGAGGGCATCCCCTGTGCACAACCCTCTTCGGATCATCCCACAGATGTTCAGTCGGATTCAGGTCTGGACTCTGGCTGGACCATTCCAAAATCTTAATCTTCTTCTGGTGAAGCCATTCTTTTATTGATTTGGATGTGTGCTTTGGGTCATTGTTGTGCTGAAAGATGAAGTTCCTCTTCAGCTTTCTAGCAGAAGCATGAAGGTTTTGTGCCAACACTGACTGGTATTTGGAACTGTTCATAATTCCCTCCACCTTGACAAAGGCCCCAGTTCCAGCTGAAGAAAAAGGACCCCAAAGCATGATGGTACCACCACCATGCTTCACTGTAGGTATGGTGTTCTTTTGGTGATGAGCAGTGTTGGGTTTGCACCAAATACACCTTTTGGAATTGTAGCCAAAAAGTTCAACCTTGGTTTCATTGGACAGTAACATATTTTCCCACATGTGATTGGGGGATTTCAAATTTGCTTTTGCAAAATGTAGCTGGGCTTGGATGATTTTCTTCGTAAGATAAGGCCTCCATCTTGCCACGCTATTGTTGTCACATGTACTAAACAGCCAATACTTGTCAGAAGTTCCTGCAGCTCCTTCAATGTTGCTTTTGGCTTCTTGGCAACCTCCCTGACCAGTTTTCTTCTCGTCTTTTCATCAATTTTGGAGGGATGTCCAGTTCTTGGTAATGTCACTGTTGTGCCATATTTTCTCCACTTGATGATGACTGTCTGCACTGTGTTCCATGGTATATTTAATGCCTTGGAAATTCCTTTGTACCCTTCGCCTGACTGATACCTCTGAACAATGAGAGCCCTCTGATGCTTTGGAAGCTCTCGGCGGACCATGGCTTGTGCTGTAAGATGTGACTACAAAAATGTAAGGAAAAGCCTACTAGAATAGCTGAAGTTTATTTGGGGTTAATCAGAGGCACTTTAAAATGGTGGCAGGTGTGTGCTGACTCCCATTTAACATGAGTTTGAATGTGATTGGTTAATTCTGAACACAGCCACATCCCCAGTTATAAGAGGGTGTGCATATTTATGCAAATAGGTTATTGTAAGTTTTTTATTTTTCCCCTTAAAAGATTTAATTTTGTTTTTCAATTGGGTTGTACAAGTTATAGGTCACATTAATGGTGGAAAAAGTCTTGAAATTATTTATCTTGATCTCATTTTTTTTTTACATCACAAAAACCTGGCATTTGAACAGGGGTGTGTAGACTTTTTTTATATCCACTGCGCATGTGCGCGCGCACACACACACACACCTCACAAAAAGTTAGGGATATTTGGCTTTTGGGTGAAATTTCAGGAATGAAAATGCACTATAACCTTTCCAGATGAACTTAATTGGACTTTCTCTAACTTTTTGAATGCATACGTTCTAACAAGGTGCTTAATGGCAAAATTCACAGCAGGTGTTTGATCCATGACTTGACCAATAAAATTTCTAGTTCAATTAGAATTGGTATTTAAACAGTTCTCTTCATCATGCTGTTCACATTTTGACATCATGAGACCAAGGCGACACCTCACAATTGATCAACAGTACCTCGCCATTGCAAGGCTTCAAAACAGGATGTTCTCAGAGGGAAGTGGCCACTGATCTTCGTGTCAGAGTTTCATCAGCAGGTTGCAACAGAGATGCAGAGGTACTGGAAGAGTCACAGAAAGACATAGAAGTGGACGTCCTGTGGCCACATCCCACGCTGATGACCGCGTCATTGTGAACAGTGCTCTGTGGAACTGGATGATGAATGCCACTCAACTCCAGGCACATTTAAGGGAGGTGAGAGGCACCCAAGTGTCACGTCAGACCATTCAAAACCGTTTATATCAGCGTAGTCTGCGTGTTAGACGACCTGCAAGAGTACTTGACCACACCAGCAGGCACAGGCATCATCGTCTTGTATGGGCCAGGGAGCATTTACGCTGGACAAGGGACCAGTGGGCCTCAGTGATGTTCTCTGATAAAAGGCGATTCATGTTGAGCAGAAATGATGGCCGCCAACGATGTTGGAGACGTCAAGGAGAGTGCTATGCATCAGCCACTATTATCACCAGACAAGCCTTTGGTGGTGGTGGTGTTACAGTCTGGGCAGGTGTGTCTAGTCAATACAGAACTGCCCTTCACCTTGTGAATGGTACAGTGACAAGCCAATACTACCTGAATAACATCATTAATCCAGTCATTGTGCCCCTGCATGAACAACACAGATCTAATTTCATCTTCATGGACGACAATGCTCCAGCTCGTCAAGGTCACATCATTAGGGAACGGCTGCTGGAGGCTTGGGTACCTCAGCTGGAGTGGCCTGCACTTTCTCCAGACCTGAATCCCATAGAAAACCTATGGGATCAGCTGAGTTGCCGTGCAGAGGCTCATAACTCTGCACTTCACAACCTCAATGACCTGAGGGCCGCCATTCAAGAAGAGCAGAATGCCATGCCTCAACAGACAATAGGTCAAATTGTGAACAGCATGAGACGTTGTCAAGCTGTAATTGATGCTCAAGGGCACATGACAAGTTATTTAGACATGGACATTTTTTGTTGTGGTATACTCACCACTGTTGTTAGCTTTTGTTTTAATAAATTGTTTAAGTTGAGGAAATCACCATTGCATGCTTCTACGTAAATGGCCTACTTTCATGATATAATTTCACTGTAGCTTGAACTTTTAACATTTAACATAAATTTCACCTGAAAGCCAAATATCCCTCACTTTTTGTGAATAGTGTGTGTGTGTGTGTGTGTGTGTGTGTGTGTGTGTGTGTGTGTGTGAGAAAGTATTTGTCCCCTTTCTGATTTCTCATTTTTTTGTATGTTTGTTGCACTTAAATGTTTCAGATCATCAAACAAATTTAAATATTAGACAAAGATAACACAAACACAAAATGCAGTTTTTAAATGAGGTGTTTATTATTAAGGGAAAAAAAATCCAAACTTAATAACTGGTTGGGCCACCCTTAGCAGCAACAACTGCAATCAAGTGTTTGCATTAACTGGCAGTGAGTCTTCTACAGCGCTGTGGAGGAATTTTGGCCCACTCATCTTTGCAGAATTGTTGGAATTCAGCCACATTGGAGGGTTTTTGGGCATGAACTGCCTTTTCAAGGTCATGCCACAGCATCTCAATCGGATTCAGGTCAAGACTTTGACTAGGCCACTCCAAAGTCTTCATTTTGTTTTTCTTGAGCTATTCACAGGTGGACTTGCTGGTGTGTTTTGGATCACTGTCCTGCTGCAGAACCCAAGTGCGCTTCAGCTTGAAGTCACAAATAGATAGCCGGACATTCTCCTTCAGGATTTTTTGGTAGACAGCAGAATTCATGGTTCCATTTACCACAGCAAGTTTTCCAGGTCCTGAAGCAGCAAAACAGCCCCAGATCTTTACTGTTGGCATGATGTTCCTTTTCTGAAGTGCTGTTCTTTTACGTCTGATTTAATGGGACACATCTTCCAAAAAGTTCAACTTTTGTCTCGTCAGTCCACAGAGTATTTTCCCCAAAAGTCTTGGGGATCATCAAGATGTTTTCTGGCAAAACTGAGACGAGCCTTTGCGTTCTTTTTGCTCAGCAGTGGTTTTCATCTTGGAATTTTTGCCCAGTCTCTTTCTTATGGTGGAGTCATGAACACTGACCTTAACTGAGAGGCAAGTGAGGCCTGCAGTTCTTTGGATGTTGTTGTGGGGTCTTTTGTGACTTCTTGGATGAGTCATTACTGCGCTCTTGGGGTAATTTTGGTTGGCCGGCCACTCCTGGGAAGGTTCACCACTGTTCCATGCTTTCTCCATTTGTGGATAATAGCTCTCACTGTGGTTTGTTGGAGTCCCAAAGCTTTAGAAATGGCTTTATAACCTTTTCCAGACTGATAGATCTCAATTACTTTGTTGTTTGTTCCTGAATTTCTTTGAATCGCAGCATGATTGCTAGCTTTTGAGGATCTTTTGGTCTGCTTCACTTTGTCAGGCAGGTCCTATTTAAGTGATTTCTTGATTGAGAACAGGTGTGGCAGTAATCAGGCCTGAGTGTGGCTAGAGAAATTGAACTCAGCTTTCCTAAGATGTGATAAACCACAGTTAATTTATGTTGGGGTTTTTTTTGGGGGGGGGGGTCATTTTTTCACACAGGGCCATGTAGGTTCAGATTTTTTTTTTACTCTTAGTGGCGGAGTGGTTAGCACTGCAGCAGCACAGCAACTCTCCCTTGGCCAGGGGATCCTGGGTTCGCTCCGAGCCCCCGACCAACAGTGATCTGTGTGGAGTTTGTATGTTCTCCCCGTGTCTGCGTGGGTTTACTCTGGGATTTCTCTGGTTTCCTCCCACATGCCAAAAACATGCAAGTTACGTTAATTGGCATCAAACTGGGGATTCTAAATTGTACTTGGGTATGACTGTGAGAGTGAATGGTTGTCTGTCTCTCTGTGTTGGCCCTGCGATGGACTGGCGATCTGTCCAGGGTGTACCCTGCCTCTCGAGAGGCCCAAAGACGCTGGTATAGGCTCCAGCCCCACCGCGACCCGAGAAGGATTAAGTGGAAGAAGATGAATGAATGAATCATAAACACCATTTTAAAAACTGCATTTTGTGTTTACTTGTGTTATCTTTGTCTAATATTTAAATTTGTTTGATCTGAAACATTTAAGTGTAGCAAACATAAAAAAATGAGAAATCACGAAGGGGGCAAACACTTTTTCACACCACTGTATATATAAAAGCAATATGATCAAGCTTGCAAAAGACATAGGATAAACCTTTCCCACAATTGGAAAATTACAGACTTAGCCGAAGATTGTAGCTAAAAAGTTCAATATTGCAAAAATACCAACAAATAAAAGGGTACAGTAGTGATAAATGGAGGCATAGAAATGAGCAAGCGATCTGAGAAGAAATGACATTATTGCTGTTCAGTTCATGTTGACAGTATTGGAAATCAAACAGAATTATGGCAGTCACCCAGTCACTGCTTTTCAATTCCTTGGAGGGTTTCTTTAATCCTTTGATCAAATGCCTCATCGTGTCTGTATTTTTCATCGCATGGCTTGTTGTCTCAATGACTCTGCAGCTGCCAGAATAATTTGTATTGCTGATCTCTGACATGCAGTCTCTCTGTTTTTGGGTAGCTTAGTATACAGTGCTTTTAAGTGACATATCTTTGTATTGGACTTAAGAGCGTACATGCATTACTCATTAAGCCAGAGCCTAATAATGTTTCGCCCAAAAATTAAGTTGAAGGAGGTGGTTATTGGACAGTTGTTTTATTGGCACAGAACATTTGAAACTTGCAAGAATACATTGTATTAGTGCGCTGAACCAGTATGCCACTTTAATAGAAGATGTTGCAGAATACTTTCTTCTTTTCAAACAATGGATCAATGACAATTTGTTGACTGTCCAAGCATATGATACCAGCTACTGTATGTTGATTTTGCTGAATAATTCACTGCATTATTGATTGCTTCTTGCACACAGAGTTCCAGCTTATGAGGCTTAATGCTTCTGCCTCACATACTGAAATGACAGCATCCCATCTGCTGTGTCATCGTGTGCATTTTGTATTTCTGCCTGGTCATATGCTTTAGCTTCCCGTTTACAAAGTGACACTCAGAAAATGCAGTTTGTAAATAACTGGAGCGATACACATTTTTGATAACTCTTGTTTATTTGTAGTTGAGGAGGATGATAGACATTCATTTCTCATTTTTTTGATTATTAATTTTTTGTGTGGTGTGGAATTATGTTACTGCATTATTTTTTTTAAATTATTGCTCTTGCCTCTAACAGGACAAGACCATCTTCTGCCAGATGCAGAGGAGATTGCTATGATAAGTGCTCAGCTGGCTGCTAGGTTCCTCTTCAGCACAGGTTTTCACACCAAGAAGGTAGTACGGGGTCCAGCCAGTGACTGGTAAGCTCTACGGTCTTTTTTTTTTTTTTTTTTCCCCTCCCTGTTTCTGTCTCTGACTAAAAATGCTGTTATTTTTTTTTCCCGCAAGGTATGATGCCCTCTGCATCCTGCTGAGACACAGTAAGAATGTACGCTACTGGTTTGCACACAATGTTCTATTTGCTTACCCTAACCGGTTCTCTGAGTATCTACTGGAGTGCCCGAGCGCCGAGGTCCGTGGCGCATTTGCCAAGCTCATAGTCTTCATTGCTCACTTCTCCCTGCAAGACGGCCCCTGCCCCTCGCCCACCACCTCACCTGGACCCTCAGCTCAGG
Source organism: Pholidichthys leucotaenia (assembly GCA_020510985.1). Lineage (NCBI taxonomy): Eukaryota > Metazoa > Chordata > Actinopteri > Cichliformes > Pholidichthyidae > Pholidichthys > Pholidichthys leucotaenia. The sequence continues at coordinate 99,348,739 of CM035843.1, forward strand.
TTGGTGCTGGACCCCAACCAGATTTTGGAATTTAAAGTGGATTTCTCAGCCTATACTTCTTGTTCATCCATTAACTCTGCAGTGGTTTGACTGTTATTTTTTTCCCTCGTTTTTTTGTATCAGGGCTGTGATAATCTCAGTTTAAGTGACCACTTGTTGAGAGCTGTTCTCAACCTCCTCAGAAGAGAGGTTTCTGAACATGGCCGTCACTTGCAGCAGTACTTCAACCTCTTTGTCATGTATGCCAATCTGGGTAAGGAGTACGCCTACATCATAAACCTGTCATGAGCATCTGTTCTTCAGGGAATTTGAGGTTTACACAAAATATAATTAAGCCGTTTAAGACCATGAAGGTGGATTTAATTGACGTGTCCCCTCTTACTCTTGTCACGCACAGGCTTGGCTGAAAAGACCCAGCTGCTGAAGCTGAATGTTCCTGCCACTTTCATGTTAGTTGCTCTGGATGAGGGTCCTGGCCCTCCAATTAAGTACCAGTACGCTGAGCTGGGCAAGCTCTACACTGTGGTCTCCCAGCTGGTCCGCTGCTGTGATGTCTCCTCACGCATGCAGTCCTCCATAAATGGTGAGTAATCTGTCAAACAGTCTGCAGTAGAATGGTAGAAAGAGTTGGAGCCCAGTGAGGACTGTCATCCTTGCTCAGGATTTAGTGACTGACAAAACAGCCATTCTGAGCCTTTGCTGTGTTGGCATAGCTTGGAGCTGAGGGCCCCTAGAAATTGTGACTGTATCAGTAAAGTGTATGTGAATGGACAGCATGCATGTAAGTGCAGTCACAATCAGTGTGTGTTTTCTACAGGTAACCCTCCTCTGCCTAACCCATATGGGGACACCAACCTGACTGCCCCAGTGATGCTTGTGCAGCAGCTGGTGGCAGAGATCCTGTTTGTGAGGACGAGTTACGTGAAGAAGATCATAGAGGACTGCAGCAACTCTGAGGAGACGGTGAAGCTGCTTCGCTTCTGTTGTTGGGAGAACCCACAGTTCTCCTCCACTGTTCTCAGTGAGCTGCTCTGGCAGGTAAGCATATATTCATTCTCAGATCAGCAAGATGTCTCCAAGTATGTGTTACCACTTACTTTCATGCATCTCCAGGGGATTTTATTCAAACACTGTATTTATCTGCAGGTGGCTTACTCCTACACTTATGAGCTGAGGCCTTACCTGGACTTGCTGCTACAGATTCTGCTCATAGAGGACTCCTGGCAGACACACAGGTCAGATACACAGGTGCAAAATATCTAAACAGAATTTTAAATGTGGTCATGGTGTAAATTTGTCCTTTTCCTCTGCGTGCAGGATCCATAATGTGCTGAAGGGCATTCCTGATGACAGAGATGGCCTTTTTGACACCATTCAGCGTTCCAAGAACCACTACCAGAAACGGGCCTATCAGTGCATCAAGTGCATGGTTGCGCTATTTAGCAACTGTTCCGTGGCTTACCAAATTCTTCAGGTATACTTCCTCCAGCAAATTTCCAATCTCCATAACATATGTGGGGAGTTATTGTGGAGCCCCCTTCTGTATGCTCAGTATTTTTAGTTCATTCTGGTGACAGTCCCGTCTTGGTGCATGTGTTTGTCCGTCATCTCGTTCAGTCACAGTTTGCGAGAATTGCTGCTTAATAGTAGGCTCTTTTCACAATGACATCAGCTAACTTTGGGCATTCCTGGAAGTAGTTTATCTTCTATCTTCTATATAGTTTCTGTATTTCTATATAGCTACATATCATTCTATGTTAGTGTTATTGGCTTTCATCTTATAACCCCTACAGCGATGAATTGTAACATACACACAGCAATACTTTTTTTTTTTCTTTCTTCATGAATTTTTATTGAATTTTTATTTTTTAGCCCTTTCAAAAATTGAACATGGAGACAAGGAATTTGTGCTCATAGACCTGTTAGTTGTCGTGATGCAAGAAAACACCGTCATATGTGACCGATGCATTAAGGGACTGTGCAAACTCTGTACTGCTATTGCTGGTATTTCACTATGCCGATGGAAGTGATCGTAACCTAAATTGCGTTTCCAAGTTGTGAGATCATATGAAAAGGGCCTACTGCCAGGATGCTCACCAAACTCAATCACAGTAGCCCAAACGGTACCCATCCATGTTGCCCATAAGGTCAAGGTCGCAGATCATTAGCTATTGGCATGACATTTCAACTTTAAGTAGGCCTAGGATGTTGTATACATATGTGTATCTATAGAGAAAAACACAGGTTCTTTTTGACTATGGGGTAATTTCATAATGGCAGAATAAGCTGCTCATTGACAGTCTGGGTATATCTGTGCTTGTAGGACATGAAAATCATCACTTATCTCATGTGGAAAAGACACAAACACACAAACAAAAGCATGACTTTTCCTTATTTAAAGTACCCCTATTATGCTTTTTGTGGTTCCCCCTTACTATAGTGCATTATATAGGATTTTTGTGACATATTGTTTGCAAAGTGAAGGAACCCAAGTCTGCCTCCCAAATGAGTTTCAGAACTATAGTGCACCTAGCTTAGCTACCAAACTAGCTAACTGCCTGACTGGTTTTTAGAGCTCTTCTCTGTAAATTCTAGTCACCCTACTAGACATCCGTGTTGCCTGTTCATTCATTAATCCACACTTGATAGTATGTCTCATGTCATTCTGGCCATTTTTTTTTGTTTGTTTTGGCCAGTATGACTGTGGTACTGGGACCGTTGACATGCTAGCGACACTATTCAGTGCAGCCGTGGATTTTGTAGAGCCTTGCTGTAAATTCTGGTGATCATACTAGACCACCTGGTTCACTAGTCGACATGCAAATAGCCATTTTGAGCCATTCAAGCTTTTTTGGTGGGCTATGATAGACAGGTTGGTTCTGACTGAGATGCGGGGTGTCCCTGGATGGAACAGATTGAAAGACAATACCATTAACCTTTAGGTTGGCTTTATGTTGACATCTTTTTCCAGTCTGTTCTAACCATCCCTGCTAGACATCAGTCTTAGCAACTGGATCATCTACCAAACCCTGACCAGATATTTCATTCATGCATGTTCTTTTTTAACCTTTATTTATACAGGGGAGTTCCTTTGAGAGGCAACCTCTCTTTTTTTCAAGAACATCCTGTTCATACCGTTACACATTCACACCTGGAAGCTGCCCAGTACAACCACAGACTGACCTGTGGCCACTGCAGCTCCACTGGAGCAGTTGGGGTTAAGGGTCTTGCTCAAGGGCATCACAGTTGGGTTAATGAGGGTGGGGCAAATACTGCTACATTATCTGTCCCACCCAGATCTGATCCTGCTGGTCCAGGGACTGAACCAGCAATTGAACTGGTGACCTTCTGCTCACCAGTCCACATCCCTAACCATTAGGCCACCACTGCCCCATATTCTTTTAGCCTATTTAATTATAATTTATTAACTCCGACCAGGCCAGCTGCTCGAATAGTAGCGGTTAATTGCTCTTGGCTGCAGGTAGTGTTCACTGTTTCAGGGTTGATTCTGGGCTTATTATGCTGCAGGGACTGGTTATATGCTATCGACAATAGAGAGCCTAAGTCACGCCCCCGGTACTTCCACACATGGGACCTTAAATCGGAAAAAATCTCCATTGAAATGAATGGCAAGAATGAAATTATCTTTTGATCCTGATCGAAATTTGCCACGAGTTACTCATATGTTTGTCAGTTTAAAAGATAATTTTCCACATAAATAACGGTGTAGGCTGTTGTCTAACTGTTAAGGTGTTAATGTATAAGGTTGTGAAAATAAAGACTACAAACACAGACTCACGGAACTTGTCATCTTTTTCAAAGCGTACCCAGGGGGGAGTAACTAACAGTCCTCTGGATTAGCTGCAGCTCTCAAAATACAATACATTTGTATTGTGTCTCTCCTCTTTGGATCCTTCTTTCATCAGTCAGGAAATAGGTGAGCTCTGAGAGAGAAACCACTGTGATCGTGTTTGGTGATGTGGAATGATGGGGGATGTAGTCCACTAAGCGTTTTCATAAAAACTAAATATTACCTTATTATTATATGACAACCGACAACTTTAATTACGTGAAAAATTATCTTTTAAATTGACAAACATCATATGCAGTCCCGCCAGGATTTTGTGATGTTGCGATGGCGTCAATTCACGTGAAATCAGCTAATCAGTGCAACTATTGCACGACCTTACAACCTTGTCCAATCATCACAGCTTTCCTTCAATTTTGGCCAATCCTCATCAACTTCCACCAATTTCACCAATCAGTTTGTCTCTAACTGGCATGCAAATGCTCAGTCTAACCAATCAAATGCATCGCTGCACCACGTTCACTTCCGTGTTTACAGTGAGTATTAATGGAATACATCAGCAAAAACAGTGTGATTTAAAAAAACCTCACCCACGAGGTTTCCAACATTGTCCCTTCCTCTGTCTCCCCCAGCCTGCCAGTGGGCATCTCGCCCCACGCCTCCGTCCTGACCGTGTGTACGAAGCACCTGATTTGTATTGAAAAACATCCACCTGACCCAAAAGCACCCCGTCATGGGAGCGCGCGTGAGAATAAACGCCATAAAACCACAAACAAAATGAGCAAATCTAACACTACGGCCAGTGTTTGAATATTTATACATCTTTAGAGGTAAAATCATTACTACATCCTGTCAGTGAGCTTTAAAACTGTCAATGTCCGGTCTGGACACACACCTACCCTCTCCCCCGCCCTGCCGTAAATGAAAGATGTGTGTCTAAAGAGACAAGTGTGTGTGTCAAGACGCGCAGGAGATAGTCAGGTAGGAGTTAGGCACGGAAAGAGGGAGAATATTGTCTGTAATTTTTTTTTTATTTTTTTTTTTTTAGAAAAACAGACTCCCAATAGACAATACAGAGCAACAGAATAAATTATTTTTTCCTCTCCGCTTGGTTGGGGATTGTAGGGAGTTTTCAAATGAAGGTGCTGCCAATACTTTCCAAATCTATACTCCTTAACATGCATTCAGTGCAATTTAGCTGTTGTAATGGATATTGTGTTAGTCTGTATTTTCTGTTGCACAAGAGTTTTTCTGTATAGCAGAAGATTCTGCTTAATTTGCAAATCACTGTAACAGGAAATTTTTGACAATCCTGTGCTTTTTTTTTTTTTGTATTGTTGTATAGAATATCACTGCAGTAAACTGGAAAAAAAACATCTGCTTTAAAATTTGTAATTCTTCCCACAACTTGAAGTGCAAAAAAAAAAAAGTTTAAAGACATCACAACTTTTTAAAAAAGCTCCTGTGAATTCAGGCTTTTTGGGCTGCAACAATCATAAAAACATCCCATGAAATCCTGGAGGGACTGTATATGTGTAACTCGTGGAAAAATTTGATCAGGATCAAAAGATAGTTTCGCTCTTGCCATTCATTTCAATGGAGATTTTTTCCGATTTAGGGCCCTATTACGCGGAAGTAGACGGGGTGTGACGTAGGCTCTCTATTCACATCAGTCCGATATACATAGCTTATCAGATATTAAAATTAAACATCAACACACAGAACACACTGAAACAACGAGGTTTTATTATGCTTATCCCTTTCCTTAACTTTAAGAGCAGGGTTATGAATTCACTTGACAGGATGCTGTCTTAAAGCAATGAAATGGGTGTTTACTTCACTTTTGGACTTCTGCCTATCTTTGATCCTCCATTAGTCTCACTGTGGCTGGCAGGACTGTTGTGGTATGACTGGTAGTATTCGATCTGATTGGCTCTAGTGCGGCTGTATGCTGAGATCTAGATTGGCGTGTATCTCTACCCTCTTTGATTGCTCTGGAAGCAGACTGTAATACTGGTGCTTCTTGATGGTACATTTGGTGAAGCAGAGTCATAGCTCCAGCATTTCTCCTTTGTTCCAGAGGCTGGATTTGTTTTATTATTATTAGTCAATGTATCTTGTAGAAGATTTATGACCTTGAGGGCCCTCTTTTGAATAGCATCCAGCCATTTCAAGTGGGTAGGTGGTGCAGCCATCCGTATCGTTGAGGCATATTGAGGGTCATTAGCATTTAAAATAATATGGCATAAAACAGCCATGTTGAGGAGAGCTCTTTCCCCTGTGTGCAAAATAGTGTTGCAATAATAAAACCCTGAGTGGCTCTGACCAAAGCATGTGACAGACGTTTCCTTAACACCTCTGGGATCTGTGTCAACATGTAGAAAAAGTGCATAATGGGGCACTTTATTTCTTTAATAAAGTATCACTCTGCTGCAGGTTAGACCCCAGAAGTTACATAACAGCTTCATTAATGCCACATGTTTGGAGTGCCTACATGAGCAATGGCTCTGACTCACTGCACCAGAGCACTTGAAAACAATCTGTGCCAATTCACACATTATGTCAGCGGTCAGCCCAGAAAGACGAGAAGTACCCTTAACCTACATCTTTAGTCCAGTAATGTGTAGCTGTTCCATCAAGTGACATGAACCTCAGATGTTTCCGTCTCTATTCTCATCATACCTGTATGTGTCCTGATTTGCCTTCAGTTGTACATGGTGTCTTCTATTTCATGCTACTTCAGAGCTATTTATTTGTTCTAGCTCCATATTAAAATACATTAACTGGTTGACAAACAAAGCTGTCTCTACCACATTAACATTACTGTGTTTGTGCCCATATAGAGTAATGGTGAGTTGAAGCGAAAGTGGACGTGGGCAGTCGAATGGTTAGGGGACGAGCTGGAGAGGAGGCCTTATACGGGGAATCCACAGTATACCTACAACAACTGGTCCCCTCCGGTTCAGAGCAATGAGACCTCCAATGGATATTTCCTGGAGCGTTCACACAGCGCACGTATGACACTGGCTAAGGCTTGTGAACTCTGTCCCGAGGAGGTAACGGCATTAATATTTTACCCATTACACCCACAGTTTTACACTGACATGATGTTGCAGTCCTAGGGATTAGTCATAGGAGCTAACATGAATAATCCCACAGAAATTTTGAATGAATGGCATCGAGCAGGTTTGATATCACAACACTTGAACTCAACAAGACACTGACAGGCATAACAGAGAAAACAATCTACTGGATTATTCTGTGTAATGGCATTAAAATGAGCAATATGACCTAAATATTTATCATCTAGATGGTGTCATTTCTCTCATCACATTATACATAATGTACACTAATATATTATTTAATAGGCAAAGAGCTGGTTAATAATTCAAATGACGCTTCAGATAGGTTTGCTTGACTGGATGTTTTATTTTCACATAAATATATATATATTTATTTTTTTTTAAGTATTAATCACTTAAAATGAGATACTTGTGCTGTATTTGTCTATGATGAAAAATCAGTGACACACTTCTCCTGTAATATTCCATACACAGCTCAAGTGTACTCAGGGAAGCCCAGGGAAGGTCAGTATTCCAGGCACCACGACATAAAGGAAGGCAGTGAGACAAACTTTACTCTAAAAAAAAATCCCCAGAGAAACAACAGTTGATGCTTATACCTCCAGCACATTAAACACTGATTTAGTTAAAGCTGCACTAATTGTTTAAGTTTTGTGTATCCCTCATTTCTCCCTTACCCTCTAAAATCTAAATATTGAAATATATAGTTGATGCTAAAGGATAAAATTGCCAGAATTGCATACATTTTCACTTGGAAACATTTTATTTCCTGTTGATCAGGTAGATGTAAAATCTGCACATGGTTGCACTATTAGTAAGATTGGTCATGACCATAGGTTAATCTGGAAAAAAAAAAACAAACGAAAAGGTAGACTGGCCTTCATTGAGGTGCTATGTAGTTAAACTGGCATGACAAGTCATGTTATGCAGCTGCACACAGTGTACAGGTCTTTGTTCTGCTCCCGTCCTCTCACCCAATCTCAGTGATTCACCAAAGCAACAGCACTGACACAGTCAGTCTTCCATCTCAGTCTGGTGCAGTTTTGCCAGTTCTGGCTTCCTTCCCAATTTGCAGTGTGCTACAACCAGCCACCTGCACCTCCCAGCCTCAGCTATACTGCAGTATTCAGTAGTGATTACAGTATTTTAAATGTTACATCAGGGCTATAGTTTATATTAAGCAACATGTTCTCCCATTACACCAATAAAGCCTAAATTCTGTATTTATAGGCTTTTGCCATGTTGCTTCAAGGCCTTAAAATAAACCAATTTCATGTTTGTGTAGTGTAATAATATGTTGGAGGGAAAAAGTTAATTGGATCTCAGTATAACATGTTTGAATACTGAGCCAGTTGTTAATAATAAGGCTGTTATTTAATATTTACAATGCAAAAAATATACATTACAGTAGGTTTTATCCTCTAAAACGGGCACACTGAAATGACCTCCACAGCGAGGTTCAGGCATACCTCCCATTAGCTCCATTTCCAAAGCGTGTTGAGAGGACACTCTCAAACCACACAATCTAATCTCATTTAAAATTATTTATTTGACAGTGTAGCAGGAAATTTTCCCACACAGTCTACTCACTCTTCCACATTATGTCAAAAGTTTAACAATATAAAGATTTTATTATCATAAAGCTCAATCCAGACTATGATCTCCCTCTCAATTTGTGATGTTTTTATATTATCTTGTATTCTAGGAGCCAGATGAACAGGAAGCGCCGGATGACCAAGACTCCTCCCCACCTGAGGACACCTCTCTCTACCCACATTCTCCTGGAACCACCCAGTTTCAGCAGGTAGTGTCTCTGTTTGATATATCTTTGCTTTGCCCTTGTTTCTACCAAGTTGCACACTATGGTGTGCAACTTGGTAGAAAGTGTGTCTGTGTGTGTGTGTATATATATATATTTTATAGTAATACGTACATATGTTTATTAGCTGCTCTTGCTTGCTTGTTTTTTTTTTCTCTTGCCTTCTGATTGTTGCTCTGAGTGTTGCTATCCCTGTGCTGTTGCAATCCTGGAATTTCCCCGTTGTGGGACTAATAAAGGCTTATCTTATCTTATCTTATCTTATCTTATGGTTCAGTACGGTACGCAATTATTTTTGTTGCCCACTTTTTGGTGCTACCTCTGTTGGATTGTTCCCTTTGTCATAACTGTTAATGGTGGGAATCTGTGGGTACCTCACAATTCGATTACAATGTAGGGGACTTCAAGTCTGGAACGCTTCTCGATGCATCTTCAGGATTTTTTTTCCTCCCACTGTGTGACTGTTGAGGGCCAGAAGTGATGAAATGAATAAATACACCATTAGTTAGGTCCATGTATGTTTTGACACTGAGACAAGTTTTGATATTTTAGCTGCTTATCAAAACATATTCAAGATACAGTTATATAATCAATGCGGGCTTAAGGTGCAGACTCTCAGCTTTAATTTGAGAGTATTCACATCCAAATTGGAGTTATGGTTTAGGAATTACAACTCTTTTTTTTATTCAAAATCTACTCATTTCAGGGGTTTAAAAGTAATTGGACAAATTAACATTGCTATAAATAAAATGTTAATTTTTAATACTTTGTTGGAATCCTTTGCAGGCAATGACTGCCTGAAGTCTAGAAGCCATGGACATGACCAAACACTGGGTTTCCTCCTTTGTGATGCTTTGCCAGGCCTTTACTGCAGCTGTCTTCAATTACTTCTTCGTGGGTCTTTCTGCCTTAAGTTTCGTCTTAAGCAAGTCAAATACATGTTTGAGATCTGGTGATTGACTTATCCATTGCAGAATATTCCACTTCTTTGCTTTAAAACTCCGGAGTTGCTTTCATAGTATGTTTTGGGTCATTGTCCAGCTGTACTGTGAAGCGCCGCCTAGTCATCTTGGCTGCATTTGGCTGAGAATTCAGCTGGCTGCTTCTGTCACATCAATAAACACTAGTCACCCCGTGCCATTGGAAGCCATGCATACCCATGCATCACACTGCCTTCACCATGTTTTACAGAAGATGTGGTGTGCTTTGGATCATGAGCCCTTCCAAGACTTCTCCATGCTTTCTTCTTCCCATCATTCTGGTACAGTTTGAGCTTGGTTTCATCTGTCCAAAGAATGCTGTTCCAGAACTGGGTTGGATTGTTTAGATGCTTTGTGGCAAAGTCTAATCTGCCCTTTCTATTTTTTTAGGCTGATTAATGGTTTGCACCTTGTGGTGAATCCTCTGTATTTGCTCTCATGAAGTCTTCTCTTTATGGTAGACAGACACCGATACACCTACTTCCTGGAGAGTGTTCTTCACTTGGGTGAATGTTGTGAAGGGGGTTTTCTTCACCATGGAAAGGATCCTGTGATCATCCATCATTCTGTTATCTCACTGTTGGATTTCTTGGGAGTTTTTTTCCCCAGTCTAAGAGTGGTCTGTTTCATTTCCATTGACAGCTTCTTTAAGAGTCTGCACTTGAAGCTCATATTGGTTATATAAGTGTGTCTTGAATATGTTTTGGTTAACAGCTAAAATAAAACTTGTCAGTGTCCACATATATTTAGACACTTAACTGTAAGTAAATGTGTCTTGGAGATCGCCTTCTAGTCACTTCTTGCAGAGCTCTTGGGACATCCAGATGAAGAACTATAGCAGTCAGTCCTACAAGTGACAAATTCATAGATCTGTTACTCAGCTTCGCCCTGGAACGAGATGCTCCCCATCTTCAGTATTGCTCTGTTGAATGAAGGCAGCCCTGAAAAGTGGTTTCGATTACTAGTCTCGCATTATCCATTAATAATGTCAGTAACCATGGCGATAAATAATTTTCCCTAAGTGTTGTTTGGTGCTTGAGTGCTCACACAAGTTGGAGGCTCAGGTTACTGGGTTTGTGAACACTGCAAGCAGCTGTGTTTTTGTGGTGACCGGATACATTGGAGTTTAACCCTTCACTGCTCAATGACCGAGCAAACATTTCACTGTACTGAACACTGATCAAATATGAACTGATCATCTCATTATCCTTCGTGCTGCAGAAATGATGTTAAAATCTCAATATAATCCTCAAGGTCTGGGCTGCACGGTGGCGCAGTGGTTTAGCACTGTGGCAGCACAGTTTTACCCTCGGCCGGGGGACCGCGGGGATCATGAGATCGTGGGTTCGATCCCAGCCCCCGACCAACAGTGAACTGTGTGGAGTTTGCATGTTCTCCCCGTGTTGCGCGGGTTTACTCCGGGATTTCTCCGGTTTCCTCCCGCATACCAAAAACATGTAGGTTTAGGGCGCTCGCGCACGCAGCGACCAGCAGCCGGTGGCTTGTCACCAGACTGCAAACCAAGTCTACCTACGGGTACAAATAAGTAACAAAAAAAAAAAAAAGGTCTTCTCACATTTGGGTGCATTGATGCAGTAAAGTTCATCCATAAAAAGCTTTTTCAGTTTATAAATTCTACAAAAATTACAGCTGAAATTTTTACCATATAGGCCGACATGTTGGATCTCACACTGACTGATCGCGTGTGATCATGGCACCGTTCTCCTCATACACTGACCCCTATGGGCCATAGCACCCTTGCCTAGACTGGGGACACCACTACATTTCACAGAATAAACTCCCAATTGAAAAAGACTGCAGAATATTCAAATTAACAACAAATTAATTTATTTGACTAAATTCTTATCGACAATTAATCAAAAGTCATTTAATATCCCTAACTACCAGAAAAAATATTTTCACTAACAGCTGTAATGCTAATTGTCTCAAATGTGAATTAATATAAAGATCACTACTTTTAACTAAACTCTTGAAGACACCTGGACACTGGTGTGGCTCATTTGTGTTCTGTTAGCATTTTCATCTATATGGTAGCACTAGTCTTCCATGCATCTTAAGCATATGGTTGTGGATGCCATTAGGACTGGTTTTGCATCAGGACATGGGCCTGGATTCAAATATGCTTGCCCTCAAGTCAAATTCATTGATGAGTGTGAACACAAGTGTACCCAAGTCTGCTTGAGAAGTTTAACTAGCATGGTGGTGAGAACTCAGATTTATGGAAGTTTTGACTTTTGGCACGGATGATAAACAAATGCTGCCCAGGTGATGATATGAGAAGTTGCTACTACTTTCTTTTTCTTGGTGGATTGCAAACTATGCATACTGCCCCCTACTGTATCAGACCATGTGCATATGCAAGTGTGCTCTGAATGGAATGATGCCACTAATGTAAAAGCAGACCTGCGGGGGAGGGGAGCTTAAACATGCCTCATGTGCATACACCCTAAAGTATTTTGGGTGTTGAGCATTAATTTTTTATTTCTCCCTCTCTCTTCTCCTGAACAGAACAACCACCCTCATGGGCAGCCGTACACTGGACCTGCTGCCCAGCACATGAACAACCCCCAGCGCCCTGGTCCTGCCTCTGCCCCAACTCCAGGCCCGACCCAGACCCCCAACCCAGGCCCCAGTCCCGCACCCGGCACAGGCCCGCGAGCACAAGAGAGCTGGGAGGGTACAGAGGAGATCACCCCCATCTCCACGTCTAACACGGCGCCTGCCCCCCCTAAGGAGTAACCCGTTCTCCCCCCTCCTCTGCTGTGCCTCGAGCCTCCATCGTCCCGCTCTCCCTCCTCTCATCCTTTGGTCCACTGGAGCTCCTCACTGGGAATCTCCTCTCTGTCTCTCTCTTCCTGGCCCCAAGGCAGGGCAGAGCCCGGCCCCCGTCGAGCCTGTGGGAGGTGCTCTTCCCTGACCTGGAGCCGCCTGACCACGTGACAGGGGCCTGCTGGCAGCTGCAGAGGTGACGGAGTGGACAAGGGTTCTAATAATAAAAAAAATGATAAAAAGAATTAAAAAAAAAAAAAAAAAGTTAAAATTTACCTGGAGCTGACGATGCTGATGCGCTTGTCTACATGACATAAAAGGTGTACATAGTATGTTAATGTTTCTGACTGTTCAGATTCCCCAGTAGCATAACTCTGTGTGGTTTGCTCTTGGGAGACATTGCAGATATGAAAAACAAAATGGATATAATGAATAATAAAAATTCCCAAAAAAGAAACTGTAAGAAGACAACAACTCCTTTGTTTTCACACCCACGTTCAGTTTGTTCTGCCATCGGATGGTTTCTGGTCATTCAACTGTAGAAGGACGCATTGTTACTATCATAATTATATTCTTCCTCTTCTTGAGCTCTTTGGCGACCTTATGACCCATGCCAAATCAACTTGTGAGCTGTGGTTTGGTTTTTACCGCGAGACGTGGGACGGTCGGGTGGACTCTGACGGTGTTTGGTTGATGTGAACACAGTGATGCAACATTGTTCTGAAAAATCATTGCCTTTCTTTCTTTTCTTTCTGGTAATTAATTCAACCCTTTTTGAAGGTCTAGTTAATATGCTGTAACATTTAGCATGGCTTCTCACCAGAATAGTGTAGCCCAAGGGAAGACTTGTGATCATAACAACCTAAAAGCTGTTTTTAATCCACATCTCCAGAGGGGGGGTGTTCCCCTCCTTTAGGTTTTTTTTTTTTTGTTGTTTTTCTACTCATCTACCCCACCTACAGAGGGGGTGGTGTTTTGAACCAATGTATGAATAAGTGGCTTTTATTTTATTTTATTTTTCAGTTGCACATAGTAACCCTCCAACTTTACATTTGGCAGACAGTTTCGGTGGGGATAAACGGCTTAGCTTTCATCTATAGGAATTCTGAAAAATGAACACATATGCAACAGAATTGCTGCACTGGACTGTCTGGTGTCATAAAGACTGTGTGGTTTGCTTCTGTCTCTCCAGTAGCGCCTAGTCGTAGGCAGACCCGTTGCCCTTCGGCGTCATTTTCTGCCGTGGAGCTAACCTGGTTTGGCATCTGGCGGCGGTTCCGGGGTGGCCCCAAACTGTTGTCAGATTTTTGCATCCCCCCCCCCCCCCCAAACCCACCCACCACCAACCAGAGAGGAGCAAGGTTTTACCGTAAGAATAGCGGCTGGTTTAGTCATGTTGCAACTCGAGCTAACTTGTGATTCTGTAGGAGTAAAAGGTAAAAACATCAGTAAATACTGTATTTAATTGGAATGCGTGTATTTTTTGAATTTTTTTTTCTGTCTAAAACATACCAAATACTCCTGCAAATGAAAATATTCTGCCCACCATATATTTAAATATTTTGCTCTTATTTTATAGAATTTATTTTGTTGTATTTCACTAAAAAAAAAAATAGAATTTGATTTAAGAGGAACATTTTTGTCCTTGTGTTATTTTTAAAGAAGATATTGACTGTACAGAGTTCTGCGCCCTGTTTTTTGCCGACTTTTGTTTTGGCCATGGTGTGACGTTGAATTCTGGAGCTACAGTCGCGATGTGGACTTTCACTTTGTGAGGTTTTTTTGTGCACAGAAATATAACAAACAAAAAAAAAAAAAAGCATTGCGCCCTTAGCAAATAAAGAACATGGAATCTTGTCTCAGTCTCATTTTTAACTGGAGATTCTCATTGGCTTATTGTATGTAATTCATATTATGCAAAAAAAAAAAAAAAAACTCGGTTGAAATAAGGAATTGTTTTTGCTGTGCAAATTTGTTGCTTTTGCAGGTTTAGCTGGTGCTTTTTCATGTCTGAATGAAGAAAACAATGCATTTACTTCATATTTCTCCTGTGACAGTGAAACTTCATGGACTGGGACACAGTTCACCTGGAGGAACAGCATATCAAATGTACATGTGGTTTTCCTGTTTGCCTCGCAGGTCTGCAGGATCCAAGCTCTCATTCATCTTGTATTGTAGGTCAGTGGGACATCCCTAGCAACTCTTCGGTAACCCATGTGTCCTCTAGTGGTCATACGTGATTACTGCAGACAAAGTACTCACACCACAGTGCCTGTAAAAAGTGTTATCCCTTTTATTAGGGCCCGAGCCACTGACAACGTCAGTGGGCGAGAGCCTTATTGTAATTTAGAATTTTATTTATTTATTTATTTTTTTTTAGGGCCCGAGCCACTGCGAACGTCAGTGGGTGAGAGCCCTATTGCAGTTAGAATTTTTTTTTTAAATTTTTTCTTCTCCATCTAAGATATCATTTTGGGGGTAGTGAACGTGCATGAAAACTCACCATTTTTTGCAGGGACCTCAAGACTGGCGAAAAATTTAATATTTTGGAGGAAATATGAATGACCCCACAAAAATGGCTCTACAGCACCACCTAACGTGAAGTCAATGGGGAGTGGCACACGCTTACTTTTGTGTAGAAAGATGAAAATCGGGTGAGATGTTTATTATATCGAGACATGCAAAAAGCTCCATAGAAGTGATGATCTACACCCAACAGGAAGTTGGCCATTTTGGCAGGAAGTGGCAGTGACCAGATTTCCACCTCACGCATTTGATCGAAGTCGTCCTAGGGTTTTAGTCCAATTGAGCTCAATTGTGGTGACAATCATCTATACCCACATGCCATTAAAAGTTACTGAAAATTTTTCCAAAAGCTTGACTGTTTGGCTGTAGGGGCTTGGCAAAGTTTGATGCCATGATCATTCTATGGCCATTCTGACAGCAATAACTCTGGTATGCATTGTTGGATTTCAACCAAATTCAATATTATGGATGTCAGTCCAATTCCAAACAGTTCTACTACAGAACAATATTCATAGAAATCTACAGTGCCACCTATAGGAGGCAGGTTTTACATCAGAAAGTGCATCATTTTTTTTTAATACCTCGGGAATGGCATGTTGGACTGGCACCAAGATGGGTATGATGTGTATGGGTATGCCTTTGAACAATTGCAGCTATGAATATTCATGAGTAACAATAGCGCCCTCTCTTGGAGACATGAAGGCTACACCAAAGGTTTTCTTCAATATCTCTGAAATAAATAGTCTGATTGTCACCATAAATGGTACCAATCATCTATACCCATGTGCCATCAAAAGCTTTTCCAAATGCCCAACGGTTTGGCGGAAGGGGTGTGGGTTCCATTACCCTTCCAATTGCTTTTACTCTGGCATACATTGACTGATTTCAACCAAATTTTGTGTGGTGAATAGATAGCCAATACTGATGATTTCTATAATAAAGTGGCACATAGCGACAGCGCCCCCTACTGCCAATGGACAGGAAGTTGTCATAACTCGCATGCCATAATTCACTTGCCATACTCATGCGCCTCGCCCCCAACAGACTGCTATGATGATGATGCCAGAATAATGTGTAATTTTCTGAGGTTTATCAGACCACCTGGTTGATCATAACTGCACATCACCTTTAGCATGGCGTCACTGCTGTTACCATGAACACGCCCTCCTCGCCATTCAATCCGTGATCTTGTTGGGATGGTTGGGAATGACCTGGAGTCATGGAATCTGGAACATAGGTTGAGGTAACTGTCATATGTAGTCCCATATGGGTGGGCAACACATAACTGACAGGGAAGTGTTGTCATGGCGACATGGCGAAGGTTGACTCCTCGCCATGGAACATCGGAAAGTTGTAACGGACAAACTTTTGAGTTTCACCAAATTTTCTATGATGGATATTAGTCCCACCCTACACACTCCTACATAATGATTGACAAGTTATAGAGCCACCTACTGCTCACAGGAAGTACTGCACCAAACGGTTTACTTTATTCACGCAGCGCTTGCTGCGACGACGGGAAATTTTCTGAGCCAGCTAGGTGCGATGGGTGCCAGCGTCCACGGTTGCGTGGGGGGGTGAGGGTCCGCTTACAGCTGCTTGCAGCTTTAATTTACTGTATCTTTATAAACGGAATGATGCTCAGTATAATTTCACTTTTTTTTTTAATTACAGAAAAGTCAGAATGAAAACTAGTGCTCCAACCAACTTAACCAACTAACTGGTCGACAAATTTAATAACTAAGTGCCTATACACCTTTTCCCCACCTACAAACCCTGGCAAAAAATATGGACTCACCACTCTTGGAAAATGTAAATTAAATTTTAATTTCATATTTCATTCAAATTTTGTAAATAATGCCACAAAACTTTTTCTTCCAAAATGCCAACCTTCTGAAAAAAGTTGTCAATTGCAATTTTTATTAGATCAAACAGGAAAAAAATATGGAATTGTGGAAAAAAAAAAAAATACTGGCAGCTCCCAGTTGTGTCCTTCAGCCTCTGTTTGTTGTTGACATGTAGTTTATCTGGCATTTTGACCTTGCAACCCCAAAACCATAGACAGAGGTCAGGGTAAAGCTGTGTACAATCTTTGATGACCCTAGCTTTACTCGTTCTATAACAGTAGGGCATAGGGGAAGCTAACCATGACCTTTTGACCTCAAACTCATAGAGGTCAGGGTTTCAGGGTGAATGTGTACAAAATTTGGTGACTTTAGGTTTCATTGTTGATGTAGTTTATATGGCATTTTGACCTTGACCTTTGGACTCCAAACCCATAGTGGTGGACTGGGGTCCTAAGGTGAACCTGTGTACAAAGTTTGGTGACCTTAGCTTTCTTTGTTGCCAAGAGACAGTTTAAATGGCAATTTGACCTTTGAATCCCAAACTCTTAGTCGGAGGTCAGGGTCAACATGTATAGCAAGCTTAGTGACCTAGCTTTACTCATTCTATTGAACTGTGACCTTTAACCTTTTGACCCAAAATGCAGAGGTCAGGGTCACAGGGTGAACCTGTGTACAAACTGTGGTCACTCTAGCTTTACTTGTTCTATATTAATAGTGCACATGGAAAGCTGACTGTGACCTTTTGAACCCAACCCATAGTCAGAGGTCAGGGTCCAAGCCAGGGGTGGGCAGTGAGGGCCATGTATGAACCTGTGTACAAACTTTGGCAACCCTAGCTTTAGTTGTTCTATAGTAATAATGCAAAGGAAATGTTAACATTGCCCTTTTGACCCCAAACCTAAGTAAGGTGTGAGCAGCGAAGGCCATTCTACTGCAGGTTTTCTGTTCCAGCTGATCAGCTTCAAGGATTTGAAATGGAAATGTACTGATATTACTGTTGGTATGCTGCTTTATTCTGTTTCTATGCCAGAAATTCCAATATGTCACTAAATGATGTTTAGTGTAGAAGAGCTGGAATGATGAGGCGGTTTTGCATCAAAAACAGAGTCTTTAATGAACAACTCTTCTATCTTGTCTCATCTGGTGCAGAGCTTGGCAGAAGGCAAAAGAGAGAGTTCTGCCCAGCTCGCTGGGTAAATACAGGCACACATCAAAGACATGCAAAACACAAGCTGAAATCCTCCATTATCTAAATCCCCCATTAGTCCTGTTAACTCCTCCCTTCGTCTTGGGAGGTGATGGGAAAACCTCTCCTCGCCTTAGGGGGTGAAGGTGTCAAGTCTGTTGCCACCTCATCCTGTGATGTCGTTGGTCTTCACACGGCGGTGAGATTCCTTTGTCCCTTTCAGAGGTGTGAAGTTCCTTTGTATATTCTGTCCCAAACATTTCCACATGCTCTAACAAATGTA
Organism: Pholidichthys leucotaenia; assembly: GCA_020510985.1. Classification (NCBI taxonomy): domain Eukaryota; kingdom Metazoa; phylum Chordata; class Actinopteri; order Cichliformes; family Pholidichthyidae; genus Pholidichthys; species Pholidichthys leucotaenia. The sequence continues at coordinate 99,367,061 of CM035843.1, forward strand.
GGTATGGAATATATGAGTAATATATACCACAGGCCCCCCAAACAACTATGAAAGGACACAGAAAGATTCACAGTCTAGGGTAATTACTAAGACATACTACGTGTTACAGCTGTTGCCACAGAAGAACTTTTAAGCAGCCATGCTCCTAAGAGAGTTCAGTGAAAACATAACAGCATAGTATAATCATAAGTCAGTCCTAAACTGTTGCGGCACAATTAGCAAAAAAAAAAAATAAAAAAAAATTGCAGAGTGGTGTAATCAGTCCCTGTGCAGTCTGGGTTTCAATCTTCTCCCAAAGCTGCTGTAGGTGGGTTTAGGCGTCCTGCTGGGACCTTCTTGTGAGGAATCTGCAGTGTGGGAAGGAGAGAGATTATTTGTTCCCTGCCTGGGGGCTGAGACTTTTTCCTTGGGGGGTCTACCTCGCCGAGGTGCTCGAGCCAGCTGTGCAGGTTCGTCTCTCAACAAGAAGGCAGGTTTGAGTCTGTCAATGCTGACCGTTTCATTTCTATCCCCATAATCAAGCACAAAGTGTTTGTCACCATTTTCCAGCACTCTGAACGGGCCATCGTATACTGGGCGTAACGTTGGTTTAAGGGCTTCATGCTTAACAAAAACAAACTCGGCATTTTTTAAAGTTTGAGGAACAAAAACTCGTGGAAAGGAGTGATGAACTGGACCGTGGAGAGAGTCCTGTCTGTTACTGCCTAAAAACCTTGGGACTGGGAGATGCCCTGGTTCCGGGTTTTCTGGTAAAAATTCACCTGGTAGTCTGATAGGCTGAGCAAAGACTAATTCTGCAGGGGAAGCGTCTAAATCCTCTTTAGGTGCCGCACGCAACCCCAATAAAACCCAGGGAAGTTTATTTACCCAATTTGTGTCCGTTAATGAGGCTCTGAGGGCGGCCTTTAGGGACCTGTGAAAACGCTCGCATAACCCATTAGCCTGAGGGTGATAAGCGGTGGTGCGGTGAATTGTTGCCCCTAAACTGTTGGACATGGCTGACCAGAGCTCTGAGACAAATTGAGGCCCCCTATCTGACGTGATGTCTGATGGGACGCCGAAACGTGCCACCCAATTTGTTAGAAAAACGCGAGCGACTTCCTCCGCTGTAGTTGCCGCTAGAGGGACTGCCTCTGGCCAGCGCGTGGTGTGGTCTATCATTGTTAGCAGGTGTGTGAAACCCTGGGAGGAAGGCAGCGGCCCCACGAGGTCGACATGAATGTGGTCGAACCTTCTAGCAGGGATGGGAAAAGGCTCCAGAGGGGCTTTTGTGTGTTTGTGTACTTTGGCGCGCTGACAAGGAATGCAAGTTTTTGCCCATTCTTTTACGTTTTTGCGCAGGCCTGGCCACACAAACTTTTCGGCAACCATTTTGACCGAGGCGCGCACACCTGGATGCGCGAGGGAGTGAATTGCGTCGAAAATATGGCGGCGCCAAGCAGCCGGTACTAACGGGCGAGGTCGGCCGGTTGAAACATCGCATATTAGGGGGGGCACGCCGTCACGCAACCCTTTTTTCTCCAGCCTTAACCCTGTTGGTCCAGACAGGAGCGCGCGCACGTCCGCATCACTACCTTGTTCTTCCGCCATGGCTGCATAATCTATCCCTTCATGGATAGGTGCTGCATATGTGTTTGCGTTAGAGAAAAGCTCAGCTGCTGAAGCAGTGTAATCTGTCTCCTCACGCTCTGGCGGTGCCACAGCGCGAGAGAGACAGTCCACTACTACGTTAAGTTTGCCCGCAACATGTCGAATGTCTGTGGTGAACTCTGAAATCGCAGCTAGCTGTCTTTGTTGTCTGCCCGACCAAGGTTCTGAAATTTTAGCCATAGCGAAAGTGAGCGGTTTATGGTCCACAAAAGCTGTGAAACTCTGCCCTTCTAACCAAAACTGGAAGTGGCGGATGGACAAATGGAGCGCCAGCAGCTCCCTGTCAAAAGTGCTGTATTTGTGTTCCGTCGGGTTTAGCGATTTGCTAAAGAATGCTAAAGGTTGCCAGACCCCCTTGACAAGTTGTTCTACAACTGCCCCTATGGCCAAGTCTGAAGCATCTGTGGTTAGAGCAATGCGGGCCGAGGGATCTGGATGAACTAACATTGTGGCGTTAGCTAGGGCGTTTTTAACTTCCGCAAAAGCGCGTTCGCGTTCTGGGGTCCATTCGACCGCGTTGGAAGCTTTCTTTTTTTTGAACGTGTCATACAGGGGCTGCATGAGCTGAGCTGCATGAGGGAGGAAACGGTTGTAAAAATTGACCATCCCCAAAAATTCCTGTAGCGATTTGACCGTTTGGGGCCGTGGAAAACCTTCTATCGCATGAATTTTGTCTGGAAGCGGAACTGCCCCTTTCGGGGAGACTCTATGTCCCAAAAAATCAATTTGCGATACGCCGAATTTGCATTTGGCTGGATTAATTATTAATCCGTGCTCTTCTAGCCTCTGAAAAACGGTAGTGAGATGCTGCTCGTGCTCTTCCTCAGATGAGCTGGCTACCAGCATGTCGTCGAGGTAGACGAAAACAAAGGGGAGGTCGCGTAAGACTGCGTCCATCATACGTTGAAAAGTCTGAGCAGCGCCTTTGAGGCCGAAAGGCATTCGCAGGAATTCAAAAAGGCCGAAAGGGGTTATAACCGCTGTTTTAGGAATGTCTTCAGCTCGGACTGGGACTTGGTGATAACCGCGGACTAAGTCTATTTTTGAAAAAATGGGCGCACCCGCTAAATGTAGTGAAAAATCCTGTATGTGAGGGATGGGGTAGCGGTCATGCGCTGTAGCGTTGTTTAATCTGCGGTAATCTCCGCACGGTCTCCAAGAACCGTCGGATTTCGGAACCATGTGAAGCGGCGAAGCCCAAGGGCTTTTTGAGCGTTTAACAATACCCAATTTTTCGAGAGCCGCAAACTCGTCCCTTGCTATGTTGAGCTTGGCCGCGTCTAAGCGGCGAGCTTTGGCAAAAACGGGAGGTCCCGTTGTAGGAATGAAGTGTTTAACCCCGTGTTTGGCTACAGTGGCTGAAAATTTGGGGGTTGTGAGTGCTGGAAATTGGGTGAGGAGTTGCTCAAACTTACCTCCTGCCGTGGTGACATTTGCCTGCACAGGTGGTGGAGAGACTCGAGCTGAGCATGGAATAGAAGCAAAAGAAAGTGCATTAACCAGGCGCCTATTTGCCAGATCAACTAATAACCCATGTGCACATAGAAAATCAGCGCCTAACAAGTTAAAACTCACCGCCGCTACAACAAATGTCCATCTGTAGCTGCGGCCGTGAATGAGGAGGTGCAGGCTCTTTTCCCCAAATGTATCGATGTCAGAACCGTTGGCTGCCACTGCTCCATTGCCCTGGGTGCCCATGGCTCGATCTGCGTGGGAGGGCATGATGAAACTCAGCTGAGCTCCCGTGTCGATGAGGAACTGCTTGCCTGTGTGTCCATCCGTCACGTATAACAGCTTGTTTTTCTTGCCGAGAACCGCTGCCGTTAACGGCTCTCGGCTTTGGCGTTTCCCGACATCGTAAACTTGCAGGGAGGAACACATTTTCGGGCTTTCTCGGCGAAGCGGTGGTGATAATAACAGATGTCATTCTGTTTGTTGCGCTTGGGCCGTGCCGCTGTCACCGTGGGTTGAGTCTGCTCCGTGGGTTGTGGCTCTCCCAGGCTCGGGGCGTCAGTCTTGAGGTCTGCGGATGCCGCTGTGGGTGTCAGTTCTCTGCAGGCGTTGACGAGCCGATAAGCCTCGTTGGCCAGTGTGCGGAAGTCCTGATGATTGTTGCACTTCATACTGGCGAGTGTCCCTCTCGTGTGTGGTGGTAGCGTGCTGAGAAAAATGAATTGGAAAATTATCATTATCCTCCTCCTTGAGCTGCAGCAAGTCCTCCATGAGGGCCTTTGGATTGCCCCCTCTGTGGCCGTAGACCGCCAGGATCTTTTCGGCTCTTTCCTCCGCTGATGGGACATAATTCGCCACGATGGTCGCCTTGAGTGTCTCATACTTGTCCCGGGCCGGTGGTCGCTGGATCAAGCTCCGCACACACCTCGAAGTGGCGGAGTCGAGTTTGGAGACGATGTGGTAAAATTTAGTATCGTCTGCCGTGATGCCCGCCAGTATGAACTGGGCTTCAGCTTGATGAAACCAAGAGGCTGGGTCTTCTCGCCAGAAATCTGGCAGTTTGACAGCGACGGCGTTCGCACACATCATCACTGTTGTGCCCGCCGGGTGAGAGTGCGTTGCCTCGGCTCTCACGGCGGTGCTGGAGCTTGGTTGAGCTCTCTCGGTGCCCTCTGCCGGGGGAAACAGCTGTCCGCTTGTTCCCTCGTCTGCGTTGTCGGTGGCGTATGCCAGAGTCGCCACGGATGAGTCGCTTGAAGAACGCCTCCGGTCCATACTCGGGTCAAGGTCACCAGTGTAGAAGAGCTGGAATGATGAGGCGGTTTTGCATCAAAAACAGAGTCTTTAATGAACAACTCTTCTATCTTGTCTCATCTGGTGCAGAGCTTGGCAGAAGGCAAAAGAGAAAGAGTTCTGCCCAGCTCGCTGGTTAAATACAGGCACACATCAAAGACATACAAAACACAAGCTGAAATCCCCCGTTATCTAAATCCCCCATTAGTCCTGTTAACTCCTCCCTTCGTCTTGGGAGGTGATGGGAAAACCTCTCCTCGCCTTAGGGGGTGAAGGTGTCAAGTCTGTTGCCACCGCGTCCTGTGACGTCGTTGGTCTTCACACGGCGGTGAGATTCCTTTGTCCCTTTCAGAGGTGTGAAGTTCCTTTGTATATTCTGTCCCAAACATTTCCACATGCTCTAACAAATGTTGGCTGCACGGTGGCGCAGTGGTTTAGAACTGTGGCAGCACAGTTTGACCCTCGGCCGGGGGATCGCGGGGATCGTGGGTTCGATTCCAGCCCCCGACCAACAGTGAGCTGTGTGGAGTTTGCATGTTCTCCCCGTGTTGCGCGGGTTTACTCCGGGATTTCTCCGGTTTCCTCCCGCATACCAAAAACATGTAGGTTTAGGGCGCTCGCGCACGCAGCGACCAGCAGCCGGTGGCTTGTCACCAGACTGCAAACCGAATCTACCTACGGGTACAAATAAGTAACAAAAAAAAAAAAAAAAAAAATGTAGGTATGGAATATATGAGTAATATATACCACATTTAGCAGGCTTTATTAGGGTGTGATTTTAAGAAGCTGAAATACAGTCTTCCTTCTTTGTGCAGCATGAAAACTGTTGGTATGTCAAGGTTATACACTATCTGATGTGTTACTTAGGGATGAGAATCCTCCTCGGATCCGAGGAATTCCTCGGATTTGATCATGTCTAGGGTCATTCTCGTGAATCGTCTAAATTCGAGGAGAAAATTTTTTTTTTTTTTTGGGGGGGGGGGGGGGGGGGGGGTCTGGCGGCGAGTCGTATTTTTGATCGGCTGTGAAAATCCACCGCGCAGAACACGCTACCCAGCGAGATCAGTAATGTAATGTAACAAGGGCACTGATAGGCTGATACTTATTGAAGCAACCAATCGGCGATGTTGTTAGATTTCTTATGTCATATCCGGATAACACGCGGAGCGAAATGCAAGTGGCGGACGGTTCAATCAGTTCAATCAACTGAGTTTTCCCGATTTCGTCAAAATGGTGAACCTAAAACTCACGAAAGACAACAAAGCAAGAATTTTAGAAATCGACAAAGGGATAAAGAACAAGTTTTGTTGGGAATGGCTTGAAAAAACTGTGTCAATGACTGTAAAGATCGGTAAAAATACCGAAGTTGTGGTTGAAAAAATGGCCGACTTCATAGCGAAATGCGAAGTACCAGGGAAAGCCCAGTGTGTTTATTGCAACGATTTCTTGAGTTATGGATCTCGTGGTTTGTGTTGCCTTAGTTGAGCACTGTTCAAAACAGAAACATCTCAAAATTGTGGCTACAATGAGATCGAACTACTCACTCGGTGCTGTGTTCAAAACGATCGATGGACATGGTCAAACTCAGATGCCAGTCAATCAAAGTTCATCACAGTCACCCCCGATTACAGCAATTAGTGATCGGAAGACACATTCCGAGGTAAGATTTTTTTTTTCTCGTTTAACTAATGTACTTGAGAATTTTCGCGTAATGAATTTGTTATGAAATAGCATGTGTAAGTTGTGATGGCATGCCATCACAACTTACTGCATCACAGCATTACACAATGCTGTTCTTCAACCCTTTGCAGCATCTTCATGGGGTTGGTCTTGTAGAAGTTACAGAAAAACAGACAGGATACGTGTAAGTCTGTCTGGAAAAACTTTATTTACATTTTTTCACTTCCTGCTTTTATCTCCGTCCAAAACGGAAAAACTCCGCCTTCACATTAAAACTCCACCTTCACATTAAAAGATCCAATTTTGTGTGTGAGACCAACAACTAATATCACCACACAGGCCCCCCCAGAACACACAAATAACAACATAAATAAACATGCTGACAAAAAACAAACAAACAGCATGAACAAAAATCCAAAAGAAAATAACTCAAGAAAACCTCTTAGGCAACCTAATTACCCTGCCCCGACGACTGCACTGCACAGTCCTAGGGGGCACAACTGTAACTGGAGCAGAAACAACCTCAGGCGCAGGGTTGGGAGGGCGCCCCCGCCAAGCCGGGCGGGCTAACTCAACCTCATCGTCACAAAGAACATGCGCAGGCTTCAAACGATCCACCGAAATCCTATCCTGGCCAGTCCCCAACTCAACCAAAAAATCCTTATGGCCTGTTTCTAACACCCGAAAAGGGCTATCATAAGGTGCCTGCAGGGGAGAACGATGGGCATCGTGCCGGACAAAAACATATTTAGCCGACCTAAGGCTGTCAGGGACGTAAGACTGAGGAAGGCAGTGGTGCGCAGCCACAGGAACAAAAGCCCTAGCTTCCTCTCAACACTTAGGCCTCTTAACCATACTGGGACCTAACCCTGGACTGGTAGGAAGAAACTCCCCTGGAACCCTCAAGGTCTGGCCAAGGACCAACTCAGCAGAAGAGGAATGCAGGTCTTCTTTGGGGGCTGAACGCAAACCCAACAAAACCCACGGTAATCTGTCCACCCATCCACTATCCACTAATGACGTGCGAAGGGCCGCTTTCATAGTCCGATGAAACCGCTCGCATAGCCCATTAGCTTGTGGATGGTATGCTGTGGTCCGATGGAGTTTAACCCCCAAACTACCAGCTAGTTCATTCCAAAGTGCAGAGGTAAATTGCGGGCCCCTGTCAGAGGTAACGTCCAAGGGGACACCAAAACGGGACACCCAAGAGGAGATAAATGCCCGGGCAACATCAGATGCTGTAGTTGATGTCAGGGGAACCACCTCCGGCCACCGCGTAGTCCGGTCCACCATAGTGAAGAGGTGAGTAAAACCGCGAGACGGAGGAAGAGGTCCAACTAGGTCCACCTGAACATGATCAAAACGTCACTCCGGAATCCAAAAAGGCTCCAATGGAGCCTTTATGTGGCGCTGCACCTTAGCACGCTGGCATGCCACGCAGGTTGTCGTCCAAGTCTTCACATCCTTTCTAAGACCCGGCCATACAAACTTGGCGTTCACCAACTTGACCGAAGCCTTAACCCCAGGATGCGACAAAGAATGAACAGCGTCAAAAACACGACAACGCCAAGCCACAGGCACCAGAGGTCGTGGTTTTCCCAGTGTAGTATCACAGAAGAGTGGCGCCACTGTCTTGAAAGCAGACATCCTCCAACTGCAAACTGGACTCCGTGGAACGAAGCACCTACACCTCCGGGTCCAACAACTGATCGGCAGCCATCTCAGCATAGTTCATGCCCAAATGAACAGCAGCAACTGGTGCACGAGAAAGACAGTCCGCCACCAAGTTGGTCTTACCAGCCACATGCTGAATGTCTGTAGTGAACTCGGAAATAGCCGAAAGCTGCCGTTGTTGCCGAGCTGACCAAGGTTCAGTGGACTTGGCCATGGCAAACGTGAGAGGTTTATGGTCCACAAAAGCGGTGAATTTACAGCCCTCCAAAAGAAACCTGAAATGCCTTGTCGCCAAGAAAAGGGCCAACAGCTCCCTGTCAAAGGTGCTGTACTTCCTTTCTGACTTGCGTAACTGTCTACTAAAAAAGGCCAGAGGTTCCCAGGAATTGCCCACCCACTGCTCACAAACTGCTCCGACAGCATAATCAGATGCGTCGGTGGTAAGAGCAATGGCGGCCGTGGGATCTGGATGAGCCAACAAGGCAGCATCAGCCAGTGCAGCTTTAGCCCCATCAAAAGCACATAACCTCTCATGAGTCCACTCAATGTCCTGATTACCCCTCTTACCCTTCAAGGCCTCATATAGCAGACGCATAATATGGGCAGCATGAGGTATAAAACGGTTGTAAAAATTGACCATGCCCAAAAACTCCTGCAGGGGCTTGACAGAGGAGGGGCGTGGAAAAGCTAAAACTGCTTCGACTTTAGCCGGGAGGGGCACGGCACCCTGCTGGGATACCTTGTGCCCCAAGAACTCAAGTTCTGAGAGCCCAAACTGACACTTCACGGGGTTCACTATCAGTCCATGGTCACAGAGGCGTCTGAAGAGCTGGCGAAGGTGCAACACATGTTCCTCCACCGAAGCGCTCGCCACCAGTATATCGTCCAGGTATACAAATAAAAAAGGCATGTCCCGCAACACAGAGTCCATAAGCCTTTGAAACGTCTGCGCAGCACCCTTAAGGCCGAACGGCATCCTCAAGAACTCGAACAGTCCAAATGGAGTGATCACCGCTGTCTTGGGGACATCCTGGGGATGGACAGGCACCTGATGATAACCACGCACTAAATCCACTTTAGAAAAAATGACTGTCCCTGCCAGACGTGAAGAAAAATCCTGGATATGGGGGACTGGGTACCTGTCGTTGGTAGTAGCGTTGTTAAGGCGCCTAAAATCTCCACAAGGGCGCCAACCCCCATCTGACTTAGGGACCATGTGGAGGGGAGAAGCCCACGGACTGTCGGAACGGCGCACAATACCCAGCCGCTCCATATTGGCAAACTCATCTCTAGCGATGGCCAACTTAGCAGCATCCAGACGGCGTGCACGAGCAAAAACAGGTGGACCCACAGTAGTAATATAATGCTCAACCCCATGCTTAACTACTGCCGCAGAAAACGTAGGCACAGTGAGGGCAGGAAACTCAGAGAAGGCGCTGGTATCCGTCTCCTGAGGCGAGCATGCTAGCAAGCAGTGGACCAGCCCCACCCAGTGTACATGGATAAGAATCAAAAGACACAGCATCAATCAAACATCTGTTAGCTACGTCAACCAACAGTCTGTAAGCACACAAAAAATCTGCGCCAAGAATAGGAACTGCTACAGATGCTACCACAAAGTCCCAACTAAATTCACGGCCGTTAAAACACACAGTGATGAGCCTGGTGCCAAAGGTGCGAATAGGAGTACCATTAGCAGCGTCCAGTGGAGGTCCATGTTCATATTCCATGACGTCAGCCGAAGAGGGGGGAACAATGCTCCGCTGCGCTCCCGAATCCACCAAAAAACGACGTCCAGCCACGCAGTCCTCAATAAAAAGTAGCTTATTGCTGGTGCTGGTGCACGCAGCTGCTAGCGAGCACCGGCCTTCTCGTTTCCCTGTGGCTGGAAAGAGCACGGTGGAATACAGCGCCGAGCCTTCGGTCCAAAACGGCGGTGATGAAAACACATGCTGCTCTCTTTCTTACGGCGATCCGATACTGCGGCCACACCCACCGAGACTTCTCCATCAGACTGCCCAGGCAGCAATGCATGCACCGACAAATGACGAGAAGCCAGCCAAAGCCTGTCCGCTTCTCCAGCCAAACCCCGATAATCCTTAGTACAAATGAGGGGCAAGCTGGCCAGGACAGTGCGCACTGGAGGCGGAAGCTGACGCAGAAACAGGTGGATAAACAGAAATGAACTGTCTCCTGAACCAAGAAGTGCCAACATATTCTCCATCAGCTCAGAAGGTTTGCTGTCCCCCAAACCAGTCATAGACAGAAGACGATCAGCGCACTCTATATCAGAGAGCTGGTACAGCTGCAGAAGAGCCCTCTTCAGAGTGACGTACCTGTCAGCGAGAGGCGGGTCCCGGAGCAGTCCCATCAAACGGCGAGTAGTGGCAGAATCCAAAGCTGCGACAACATGGAAATACTTCGTGTCATCTGTGGTTATTCCGCGCAGATGGAACTGAGCCTCGACATGCTGAAACCAGGGCTCCGGGTCGTGCTGCCAAAAGTCCGGTAATTTAATTGTAGCTGCAAAAACAGCCGGTGCGGGAGCCGCAGCGGATACAGACGCCGTGGCGGCGATATCAGAAGAGGTCGCTTGATCAAACATTCTTCAAATGTCTGGGTCACCAATGTAGAAGTTACAGAAAAACAGACAGGATACGTGTAAGTCTGTCTGGAAAAACTTTATTTACATTTTTTCACTTCCTGCTTTTATCTCCGTCCAAAACGGAAAAACTCCGCCTTCACATCAAAACTCCACCTTCACATTAAAAGATCCAATTTTGTGTGTGAGACCAATAACTAATATCACCACAGTCTCATTTAAAAGAAAATACTCTGAATTTTTTGGCAAAACAGTCATAATCTCTCTTAAGTGCTCCTGCCACTGAGTAACAGGAAAGTTCGCCTGTGTAGAAGAGCTTGGAAATGAAGAGGCGATTTGATTTATAAACCAAGTTTAATAATCAGCATAATCAGCTCTTCTAACAAGTCTCATCTGGTGCAGAGAGTGGCAGAAGGGAAAAGAGACAGAATGTCTCCAGCTCACTGACTTTATACTGGCACACAATAAAAGACATGCATAACAAAGGCTGACACCCCTCATTATCTTAATCCCCCCATTGTCTTGGTATTTCATCTCCTCGCCTTGGGGGGTGAGGGTGGCTCCTACGGTCTCCTCCGCCGCGTCCGGGAACGTCTTGGTTCTTCACTCGGCGGGTGAGAGCCCTTTGTCCTTTCAGAGGTGTGAAGTCCTTTACATATGTAATTACCAAACATTTCCACATGCTTCAACATATGTAGGTTATGGAATATATGGTTAATATAGACCACAGGCCCCCCAAACAACTAAGAAAGGACAACAGAAAGGTTCACAGCCTAAGATAGTTATTATGACATACTAAGTGTTACATCTGTTGCCACAGAAGAAACTTTCCAGCAGCCATGCTCCTAAGAGAGTTCAGTGGTAATCATAACAGCATAGTAAAATCATAAGTCAGTCCTAAACTGTTGCAGCACAATTAGTGAATAATTGTGGAGTGGTTTGTATCAGTCCCTGTGCTGTCTGGGTTTTAATCTTCTCCCAAAGCTGCTGTAGGTTGGTTTAGGCGCCCTGCTGGGACCTTCTTGTGAGGAATCTGCAGTGTGGGAAGGAGAGAGGTTAACTGTTCCCTGGTGGGGGGCTGAGTCTTTTCTCTTGGGGGGTCTACCCCGCCGAGGTGCTCTCGCCAACTGTGCAGGCTCGTCTTTCAACAAGAAGGCAGGTTTAAGTCTGTCAATGCTGACTGTTTCTTTTCTATCCCCAAAATCAAGCACAAAGTGTTTATCACCATGTTCCAGCACTCTGAATGGCCCATCGTATGCTGGGCGGAAAGTTGGTTTTAAAGCTTCATGCTTAACAAAAACGAACTCAGCGTTTTTTAAAGGTGACGGACAGTGACATTTTTTTATTGAACCAATCAAATGATTGTATGAAAATATTCCATTCTGCCCATTCCCCTGATTTAATATGTGTCACCATCCTCCATAAATGGCATTATTTGGTCATAGCCCATCTTTCACTCAGTGATGCTGCAGTACCGCCATCTCCCGATAGGTGTGGGCAGTCGTGACGTCATTTCGGTTTGGCCGAGAAAATGTCTGAACGAGAGCAAAGTGATTCCGACAGCGATTACTTTCTCGACTTTGACGACCACAATATAAATGATGACATTGACAACGAAGAATCTGATGATGAAGTAGTTTTGGGTGGTGCCGAGAGGGGTATTCAGCCTTATTTGTTCGAGCCAGAGGGAGAGGAGGAAGACGAAACGGCGACGGGAACAGACCACGTTGACCAGGATCGGCTTGAAGTTTTATCTTGGTAAACTACGCTTAGAAATATTTTTCTTTGGCGACATGCATGGTCACACACTTAATTTTCAAACTAAAACTACCCATTAGTCACTCGCTGCCTGATGACATGTTGTTAATCATCATCTTCTCAATACTTTTAACAGCCGCTGATTAGCACCTGCTGGTCTGTGCGCAGCTGGAGCTGATGAGACAGATGACGTCGTCCACACGAGTGAGTTTATAAACAATATTTATTCATTTGATTTAATTTCCCAGATGAATTATGAAGAAATCATTCAATACATTCAATAATCAATGCAAACGGAATAATCAATGTCAACCCCATATTTTTCAGGCGATACAGATTCATAGCCTACAGGCAACTGGTCCGTTGGTGTTGGGGATTTTTTGGGGGAAGAAGTGAGGGTTATGTTGCCTGCCTGTGCTGTGAGCCTCATCAGAGAAACCTTCCCATCTCATCACTACAAGGGATTTTGCCTACCAAGATTAGATTTGTGAACAATGTTATTTAAATAAAGTTTTGTAAAATCATATATTGAGTTTCTTAATGTTCATGTCAATGTTATAATTCTCATAGTTCAGCATTCATCAAAGTCGCATGTCATATACATTTCAATAATTTTTCTACCATTTTATGGTATAAATTTGGATTTACATAAAAGTCCTGTTCATCAGCTTCCTCTGCTTGGTCAGAAACATCAACACTATTTTAAGGTTGAGTGACAGTTGATAAAATCTGCAAAAAAAGTAGATCATCATAATTTTATCCCAGAGGTCTCAAATTGGATTACATACATAGAAATATAAATTGATCAAACAGGCACAACCACCTCCCTATACAGCACTGAATATTTCATATTTGATGAGTATGAACACCCTAATATGCTAATATTTGATAAGTTGGTAAGGCAATGCAATCCATGGCTTGGAATTCATTTAAGATGTTTAGTAAACATTTGCAGTGAATATTAAAAATAAAAAAACTTACCCTGTTTACTTCTCGTGTTCTGACAGTTGATCGCATCGGTAGATCACCCGTGCTTTTCACGCCACTGTCACTGACCCCTTTCTCAGAGTCACACTTGGAAATCGAGGCATATATAGTTGGAATAGCCGTTTTCTTTATCAGCAGTCTTTTTGCAAATTTCATTTCAAACTGACATAATGTCTGGCCCAGGAAACACGCACGCAGGCTCAGGATAGATTTAACAGCTTTATTCAACAAGCAGGTGTGTGTGAATGGATGTATGCGGTATGGGGATGTGCTGACGAGGCGCAGGTGTGCGCGCAGCTGAAGCCACTGAGGAGCGGCGAGTCGTGACACAAATTGCATCTTATTCTCGAAATCGCTGTCAATGAAATGTCTACTGCACGTTGGGTGTTTTACCGACATCAGTCCATTTTTTTTCGCGTTTTCTGAACGAATTTCACCCATGCCGTTCTGATTTTCCCAGGGACGGGAAATTCAAAAACACTCACAGCATGCTCCTCTGGTATAATGTCGCACCCATAGACAACACAACGACAAACCATAATTAATTCAATTCCTGAAATCCTAATGTTAATAAATAATCTATTTGTAATCCACAAGTATTCCGAGAAATATCGGAATACTTGGCCACTGACCGTGTGCCTAACCGAAATGACATCACACAGTCAGTGGCCATTTTAGCCGCTGATCTCTTGGCTGGGTCAGACAGCTCTCCACAACAGCGTACTTCAAGAGCGCATTGTCACCTTATGCGACATACGTTGACACCAAAACATGTGGGGTTCAAATTAGCTCGTCTCAGACAACAATTTGAGATATGATTTAGCGATATTGAATTTTTGTCTGTCCGTCGCCTTTAAAGCTTGAGGGACAAAAACCTGTGGGAAGGAGTGATGAGCTGGACCGGGGAGAGAGCCCGGTCCGTTGCTGCCTAAAAACCTTGGGACTGGAAGGTGCCCTGGCTCTGGGTTCTCTGGTAAAAATTCACCTGGAAGCCTGAGAGGTTGTGCAAAGACTAATTCTGCGGGAGAGGCGTCTAGATCCTCTTTAGGTGCTGCACGCAACCCCAATAAAACCCAGGGAAGTTTATTTACCCAATTTGTGTCCGTTAGTGAGGCTCTGAGGGCGGCCTTTAAAGACCTGTGAAAACGCTCGCATAACCCATTAGCCTGAGGGTGATAAGCGGTGGTGCGATGAATTGTTGCCCCTAAGCTGTTGGACATGGCTGACCAGAGCTCTGAGACAAATTGAGGCCCCCTATCGGACGTGATGTCCGATGGGACGCCGAAACATGCCACCCAGTTTGTCAAAAAAAACGCGAGCGACTTCCTCCGCTGTGGTTGCCGCTAGAGGGACTGCCTCTGGCCAGCGTGTGGTGCGGTCTATCATTGTTAACAGGTGTGTGAAACCTTGGGAGGAAGGTAGTGGCCCCACGAGGTCGACATGAACGTGGTCGAACCTTCTAGCAGGGATTGGAAAAGGCTCCAGAGGGGCTTTTGTGTATCTGTGTATTTTGGCGCGTTGGCAAGAAATGCAAGTTTTTGCCCATTCTTTTACGTTTTTGCGCAGGCCTGGCCACACAAACTTTTCGGCGACCATTTTAACCGAGGCGCGCACACCTGGGTGCGCGAGGGAGTGAATTGCGTCGAAAATACGGCGGCGCCATGTAGCTGGTACTAACGGGCGAGGTTGGCCGGTTGAAACATCGCATATTAGGGGGGGCACGCTGTCGCGTAAACCCTTTTTCTCCAGCCTTAACCCTGTTGGTCCAGACAGGAGTGCGCGCACGTCCGCGTCACTGCTTTGTTCCTCCGCCATGGCTGCATAATCTATCCCTGCATGGACAGGTGCTGCGTATGTGTCTGCGTTAGTGAAGAGTTCTGCTGCTGAGGCAGTATAATCTGTCTCCCCGCGCTCTGGTGGTGTCACAGCGCGAGAGAGACAGTCTGCTACTATGTTAAGTTTGCCTGCCACGTGTCGAATGTCTGTGGTGAACTCTGAAATCGCAGCCAGCTGTCTTTGTTGCCTGCCTGACCATGGTTCTGAAATTTTAGCCATAGCAAAGGTGAGCGGTTTGTCGTCTACAAAAGCTGTGAAACTCCGCCCTTCTAACCAGAACTGGAAGTGGCGGATGGATAAATGAAGCGCCAGCAGCTCTCTGTCAAAAGTGCTGTATTTACGCTCAGTTTGGTTTAGCGATTTGCTAAAGAATGCTAAAGGTTGCCAGACCCCGCTGACAAGTTGTTCTACAACTGCCCCTATAGCTAGGTCTGAAGCGTCTGTGGTTAGTGCGATGCGGGCCAAGGGATCTGGGTGAACTAACAATGTGGCGTTAGCTAGGGCGCTTTTTACTTCCGCGAAGGCGCGTTCGCACTCCGGGGTCCATTCGACCGTGTTGGAAGCCTTCTTTTTTCTGAGCGCGTCATATAGGGGCTGCATGAGCTGAGCTGCGTGGGGGAGGAAGCGGTTGTAAAAATTAACCATCCCTAAAAATTCCTGTAGCGATTTGACCGTTTGTGACCGTGGGAAACTTTCTATCGCGTGAACTTTGTCTGGAAGTGGAACTGCCCCCTTCGGAGAGACTTTGTGTCCTAAAAAATCAATTTGTGACACGCCGAATTTGCATTTGGCTGTATTGATTATTAGCCCGTGCTCTTCTAGCCTCTGAAAAACTGTAGTGAGGTGCTGCTCGTGTTCTACCTCAGACGAGCTGGCTACCAGCATGTCGTCGAGGTAGACGAAGACAAAAGGAAGGTCGTGTAGGACCGCGTCCATCATTCGTTGAAAAGTTTGAGCAGCGCCTTTGAGGCCGAAAGGCATTCGCAGGAATTCAAAAAGGCCGAAAGGGGTTATTACCGCTGTTTTAGGAATGTCTTCTGCTCGGACTGGGACTTAGTGATAACCGCGGACTAAGTCTATTTTTGAAAAAATGCGCGCACCCGCCAGATGTAGTGAAAAATCTTGAATGTGAGGGATTGGGTAACGGTCATGCGCTGTAGCGTTGTTTAATCTGCGGTAATCTCCGCACGGTCTCCAAGAACCATCGGATTTCGGAACCATGTGAAGTGGTGAGGCCCAGGGGCTCTTCGAGCGTCTAACAATGCCCAATTTTTCAAGAGTTGTAAACTCGTCCCATGCTATGTTGAGCTTGGCCGCGTCTAAGCTGCGAGCTTTGGCAAAAATGGGAGGTCCCGTTGTGGGAATGAAGTGTTCAACCCCGTGTTTAGCCACAGTGGCTGAGAATTTGGGAATTGTGAGTGCTGGAAATTGGGTGAGGAGTTGCTCAAACTTACCTCCTGCCGTGGTGACGTTGGCTTGCACAGGTGGTGGAGAAACTCGGGCTGAGCAGGGAATAGAAGCAAAGGACAGTGCATTAACCAGGCGCCTATTTGCTAGATCCACTAATAACCCATGTGCACACAAAAAATCTGCGCCTAATAAGTTAAAACTCACCGCCGCTACAACAAATGTCCATCTGTAGCTGCGGCCGTGGATGAGGAGGTGCAGGCCCTTTTCACCGAACGTGTCGATGCTAGAGCCGTTGGCTGCCACGGCTCCGTTGCCCCGGGTGCCCGTGGCTCGATCTGCGTGGGAGGGCATGACGAAACTCAGCTGGGCTCCTGTGTCGATGAGGAACTGCTTGCCTGTGTGTCCATCCGTCACGTACAACAGCTTATTCTTCTCGCCGAGAACCGCTGCCGTTAACGGCTCTCGGCTTTGGCGTTTTCCCGAAATCGCAAATTTGCAGGGGGGAACGCATTTGTGGGCCTTCTCGGCGAAGCGGTGGTGATAATAACAGGCGTCGCTCTGTCTGCTAAGTTTTGGCCGTGTCGCTGTCACCGTGGGCTGGGTCTGCTCAGTGGGTTGTGGCTCCTCGTGGCTCGGGGCGTCAGCTTTGAGGTCTGCGGATGCTGCTGTGGGTGTCAGCTCCTTGCAGGCGTTGACGAGCCGATGAGCTTCATTGGCCAGTGCGCGGAAGTCTTGGTGGTTGTTGCATTTCATGCTGGCGAGTGTCCCTCTCATGTGTGGCGGCAGCGTGCTGAGGAATATAAACTGGAAGAGGAAGTTGTCATTGTCCTCTTCTTTGAGCTGAAGCAAATCCTCCATGAGGGCCTTCGGTTTGCACCCTCTGTGGCCGTAGACCGCCAGGATCTTCTCGGCTCTCTCTTCCGCTGATGGGACGTAGTTCGCCACGATGGTTGCTTTGAGCGTCTCATATTTGTCCCGGGCCGGTGGCCGCCGGATCATGCTCCGCACACACTTCGAAGTGGCGGCGTCGAGTTTGGAGACGATATGGTAAAATTTGGTATCGTCAGCCGTGATGCCCGCCAGTGCAAACTGTGCTTCAGCCTGCTGAAACCAAGAGGCGGGGTCTTCTTGCCAGAAGTCTGGCAGCTGGACAGCGACGGCATTCGTGCATACCATCACTGCTGTGCCCGCTGGGTGAGAGTGCCTTGCCTCGGCTCTCACGGCGGTGCTCGGTTTAGCCCTCTCAATCTCTTCTGCCGGGGGGAACAGTTGTCCATCTGTTCCCTCGTCTGCGTGGGTCGCCACGGATGAGTCGATTGCGGGGGTATGCCTCAGGACCATACTCGCGTCAGGGGTCACCAGTGTAGAAGAGCTTGGAAATGAAGAGGCGATTTGATTTATAAACCAAGTTTAATAATCAGCATAATCAGCTCTTCTAACAAGTCTCATCTGGTGCAGAGAGTGGCAGAAGGGAAAAGAGACAGAATGTCTCCAGCTCACTGACTTTATACTGGCACACAATAAAAGACATGCATAACAAAGGCTGACATCCCTCATTATCTTAATCCCCCCATTGTCTTGGTATTTCCTCTCCTCGCCTTGGGGGGTGAGGGTGGCTCTTCCGGTCTCCTCCACCGCGTCCGGGAACGTCTTGGTTCTTCACTCGGCGGGTGAGAGCCCTTTGTCCTTTCAGAGGTGTGAAGTCCTTTACATATGTAATTACCAAACATTTCCACATGCTTCAACATATGTAGGTTATGGAATATATGGTTAATATAGACCACAGCCTGGGTGTTTTTTAGATACAGATGCTTGCAAATAACATACAGCTGTCAGATACTGGCTGGAAAACACAACAGAAATGTAGAACCAAGTGTTTTCAAGCTCAGGTCAAAATTTTGTAAAAATACCACAAAAAATGAATATATATTACACAGCTTTTTTCTGAGATTGTAACAAGGCTGTGTCTGTACTGGAAGACCGGAAATACAGCTTTTTTTTTGCCAGTGTGCACTGAGATGCAGAGACGTGACCGCCCGCTGAATTCACAAGAGTTCAAGGGGTTAAAATATACTAATATGCAACTTTTTAATATTCCTAGTAACACTAACAAATGCACACATTAATAAATCAAAATGTTTGCAGAATGTCAGTATATTTTAATAAATGGGTGATGGACTTGGTGATGGAATTTTGTTAATATTTATAATTTATTTTACTTGGTTAAATTATTTTGTCTGTTCTAGAACTATGTAAATGTAATTCTGTGTCAATTCTAAACATATTAGATAGTAGTAAAATATAATTTAGTATTATTACATCAACATACTATTCAGATATCATAAATTTAATACATATGTACTGTTTCACTTTATTTTGTGGTTGAAAAAATGGCCGACTTCATAGTGAAATGCAAAGTACCAGGGAAAGTGACACTGAATCAAAACAGTATTGAACATGATTACACATGTGATGCAGCAGCAGATTAAAAAGAAACTATAAATGCATTTGTACTTACTTCTAACTTTAAATATAAGACCACATTTGAGCATTCTAAAACACCAGATTTTAGAAGGCTCTGCCTTGGATCCGGCTTGGGGGCCTGCATCCCCCAAGACCCCCGGCTAAGTTTCCTCTTTTTTTCCAAAACCCCATTCTCATCCCTGGTTACTAAGTAAGGCAATGTGGTGAGCGTCCTGCTTTGGTTATAAAAAATCTGCTCCCCATTTCAGAGCAGAGCAGTGCTGACTGACTCCCTGTCTGATTCACTCCTCTCCTGCATGCAGAAAGTAAAGGCTCTCCAACTTTTGCAGATCTTTGATGTTAATTATTTCAGGACCCAGGGACAATGCAAATAAATTTCCATAACATCTTGGTGTCAGCAAGTGGGATCCTAGACCGCAATCTCGATTTCTTCTGCCGTGGACTGTTCTTCTCACACAAATTTTGTCTGATCCTTTCCACTCGAGTTAGTGATGGGGACTCGGCGGGAGGAGGGGAGCGGCACTGGATTCTCAAAGGACACAGCCTCCAGATCTCCGTAAGTGTAATTTAAATCTATTTTTCTGTGATACATGATATAGTTAAATTAAATCAGTTATTTATCTCACCTTTTATTGGCCTATATCTGTGAGGTCCGACAGGATATTTTCCTGTGGCAGGACTGTTTCTGTCAAGTCCGGTGGGTTAACTCCACGGCAGGACTGATTGTTTAGTTGTATACGACGCCTGTCAAGTTACGGGGTCAGGGATATAACGTCAGTTGCCTGGACGCATGCGGGGACGCCTGGTGGTCAAATTTGAAACCAGTGATGGGGACTGCTAAATCAAAGCAGTCTCCCAAAGACCTGGAAGATCCTAAGGTGAAATTTATGACTGATAATTATGGTCCTGACAGTGATGAGTTTTTGGGAAAATGGATCTGCAAAAGTGGATTTCCTTCGGGGGGTTCATTTTCTGTTGAAGTGATAACTGCTTTGAGGGACAAGATTAATGTTGAAATTCAGAAAGTTCAGACATGTAAGAAACAGAGCAATAAAAACGGAGGAAAAAATTATGCAGTTACAGTCAGAGAAGGGTGTGGCCGAAATGTAGTTAACTGAAGCTAAGAAGTGAAAGGAGAAGCAAGAAACAGGTAGACAAAAGAATGAACAGGCAAAGAAAGAACACCGAGCACAACAACAACAATTTTTACATTCTGCTGGGGACCCCTTTCCCCCTCCCTACGAACGTGACTGACCGGCACCCCCTGCCCCCCATCCTACTAACCCTTTCATGGCAGCGTTGTATCCAGCTCTGCCTGGGTCTGGGCCCAATACCTTTATGCCAGAGGATGATAGTCCTCCCTAAGGGCACAAGAAAGAGCCACGGGACGAGGAAGAAACAGAGCCCCCCACCCTATCAAGTGTCATGAAGCGCAAGGGAAAAACAGAAGTAGAGCAACCGTGGCAGGCCTCCTTTCATGGGACCCCGTCAGGGCCAACCAGGAGGGACCCTCCCAAAACCGAACAGACAAGTGATGCCACTTTGCCCATGGTGGAAGTTATGGGTACAACAGGGCCGGAGGCCGTGTTCAGGCCATGGGCACCCGAGGACATACCCAAGTTTGCAGCAACCGTTCTCCAACTGAGGAAGGATCCCAATCGAGGGAAGATGATGACACCAAAAATAAAGACTATAAGGATGCGCTTGAGCGTTTGGCAGAGCTGATCATGAAAGGATGTGCAAAGTGTTCTGATCTGAACAAGGTTTCCAGCTGCAAACAGAAAGATGATGAAACACCAGGGGATTATTTCCAGAGACTGAGAAAGGTCTTTAATGGGGCAGCTGCCATGTGTGCTCCAGAGGACTACATGGAAGACACAGAACCATATGGTACACATATGAATATGTGTACACATATGAATATGTGGTTCATGGCAGGCCTCCAACCAAGCCTGGTGGCAGACGTGAAACAAACGTGCATAGGTTGGCAGACCCAGACCTTGAAGGAAATCTTGCGCCATGCTGAACATCGTTACAGAAAGGCCGAGAGTGCCACAAAGAAGAAGACCAAGGCTAAGGAGGACAAGTTGGAGAAAGTACTTCTGCCCATGGCCAAATGGGTCCCAAACTCACCCCCACCCGGGGCTACGGCTGGCCCAAACCAATGTCGCTATTGTGGGGAAGAAGGACATTGGGTGAAAGAATGCCCACAGCTGTCCAGCTGTAACTACTGTAAACAAGGTGGACATTGGGCAAGGGACTGCCCAGTGAAGCCCAGAAATACCTTGCATGGCAGAGGAAGGGGCAGAGGCAATTTTCAGCATGGAGGACGCCGGGCCTGGCAGCAGCGCACCACACCACAGCCACAGCCGCATTCACAAGCAGAAGACCAGGGGCTGATACAACAGCAGCAACAGTGACGCCAGGCAGATAAGACTGGTACATGCACGTCCCCCTCACTTTCACCCCCAGCAGACGCCGTACATGAGCTTGCTAATAAAAAAACCCCGCTGCAGCCACACATACACACACATACCACCACACTGATGTTCATGCCACCTTAGCTAAGTATTCAACCTCTGACTTCAGGGATCTGCCTATTTTGCCAGTAAAAATTTCAGGGAAGCTGATAGATTTTATGGTAGATTCTGGGGCAACTAACTCAGTTTTGTCACATCATCAGGCCTAAAGCCCCCTCTTACCTCCCACTCACTCACATCACAAGTGACAAGTGGAGGTTTCACACATGAGTTTTTCACTGAGCCACTGTCATGTGTAGTGGATGGACGTGATTTCACTCACAAGTTCCTTTTTTCACCACAATGTCCCTTTAATCTGTTAGGTAGAGACCTAATGTGCAGTTTGTCTCTCTGTCACCTGCACACCGCACGGGACAAAGATAGAGACCCCTGATTTGATTTTTGCAAAAACTCTAACATCACTGTACATTTACGTATGAATGGATATTGTCGGATGAAAAACAGAGATCTGACCTTGTAAAACTAGGGAGGGCCTTATCTCCAAATTCCACTGTTTCCATGCCTCAGCACAGAACACACTGCACATCCCATCTCTCACAGGGGCCTGACACACATTATGAGAGCAAGTGGTTGCAAATTAAACCCACTCCATTGCAAAGCTTCCACATCATTTGGAATGCTGATTTCAGCTTCTCGTTGATTAACCTCGCACCTGTTATGAACAGTTTGTTTTCAGTTCCCAGCAACCACCCACACATTTCACTCACAAAAACCCCATCCTCAGCATGGTGTGACATGGGTCCACGAGCTCTGGCTGTGTTTCATGCTGATGATTGGGAATCGTCAAGGCCACTCTCTCATTTAGGCCTGAACACCATCTCGTTTTCACTATCTCTGCAGATGTTTCATGCAGAATACACAGTCCCACTCCCTTGTGAACATTTCATACAGACGATAGATGAGAACAGGCAGTACAGATGGGTTCACCCTGTCACTCATCCCATTCATCTGGAAGACCCTGATTCCATACTTTCATGTGTTCCATCATCCCTGTGGGCTGCACACAAGTATGATGTTGGGCTAATAAGAAACTGCCCTCCTGTGGTAGTAATTCCCAAGTCTGATTTCAGACTAAAATGCTCGCAGTACCCACTCAGACCTGAAGCACGTGATGGTATCACCCCAGTTTTTGAGTCTCTCCTGAAAGAAGGTATTGTTGTCCCAGATCCTGATGCACCACTGTGCACCCCAATTTTTCCTGTAAAAAAGATCAGAGACAAGGGTCAACCTGCTGAATGGCAATTTGTTCAGGATCTCCAGGCAGTGAATGGTAGTTCAGAATGGCAGTTGTTCAGCGCACGCCTGTGGTTCCTAACCCTCACACCATTTTGAGCCAAATTCCACCAAACTCCACCTGCTTTATAGTAGTGGACTTGTCCAATGCATTTTTCAGTGTCCCAGTCCTTAACACTAGAAGACCCAGAGAGGGGCCATTTGGCCTTTTTGGCTAGAAAACCCATAGGGGGACCATCAAGTGGCCACAAGAGGGCTAATGTCTGGGTCTTCTAGTGTTAAAGACTCACAATTTTGGTTCACATTCCAATTCAATGGGGCACTCTACACTTTCACTAGATTAGCCCAAGGCTACTGTGAAAGCCCAACCATTTACAATGCAGCCCTCAAAGATTCCCTGAGTTCTCTTCAGCTGACAGAAGGTTCTGTTTTGATTCAGTATGTTGATGACCTCTTGTTGTGTGCGCCAAACAAACCACAACGCCAATCTGACTCACTGAAGCTTTTGTGTCACCTAGCTGCAGAAGGCCACAAAGCTTCCAAACCCAAATTGCAATTCTGTAAACCAGTGGTCACATTCCTGGGCCACCAAATCTCTGCTCAGGGCAAATCTCTCTCTCCCAAATGTGTGGATGCAATTTGCCACATGGACAAACCAAAAAGGAGCTCCTTTCTTTTCTTGGCATGGCCTTCTATTGCCGCTCTTTCATTCCTGATTTCTCATGCATTGAAAGACCAATGCATGACATCATTCCATCAAAAGGCCCCTCACATTTTCCACTTGAGTGGACACCTGCTGCTAATAATTCCTTTGATAACATGAAGAAGGCTCTCCTATCTCCTCCCACTCTCTCTCTCTCCCTGACCCCTTGAAACCTTTTGTTCAGTATGTTGATAAAAAGTCCGGATGCATGACCTCTGTTCTTCTGCAGCCTCATGAAGACAAACTTCGGCCTGTTGCATACTACTCATGCAGACTTGACTCTGTTGCTGCAGGCCTGCCACTGTGCCTCCGTGCTGTGGCTGCGGCAGAAAGAGCCGTGGAAGCATCACGTGACATACTCTTGTACTCTCCTCTCACTCTATATGTTCCTCATGCAGTTGCTCTCCTTCTAACTGAGCAAAAGTTTTCCCATCTCTCCCATGCTAGGTGGCTCAGATATCACTCCACCCTCCTTGAGTCACCAAATCTCACCATCAAACACTGTGCTCAGTCAGTGAACCTGGCTTCACATCTTTCCACCCCTTACTGTGAGGAAGATGGTGATTGTGATCATGATTGTCTTTCACTGGTTTAACTAGTTTCAAGTCCTAGAGCGGATCTTTTGGACACGCCTCTGACTAATCCTGACCTTGTTCTTTATGTTGACGGTTCCACTTCTGTTGATCCATCTGTGGGCCATAATAAAATTGGTTGGGCAGGGCAGTCTGTGATGATCATTGCACATTGCTGTCTGGCTCTTTGCCATCCCATCTTTCCGCCCAGGCTGCTGAACTTGTTGCATTGGCGGAGGCATGCACATATGCCTCTGGTAAATCTGTCACCATTTACACTGACTCTCGCTATGCCTTTGGTGTTGTCCACGACTTTGGCACCCTCTGGCGTGAGCGCAACTTTCTCACATCTGCAGGTACGCCTGTAAAAAACTCTGTTTATGTCTCCAGGCTTCTTGAAGCTATCCTTCTTCCCTCCCCTGTGGCAGTATGCAAATGTGCTGTTCACACTTCATCCTTGGACTTGATCTCAAAAGGACATGCTTGTGCAGATGCTGCCGCAAAGGGTGCAGCTCTGTCACTCACTGCTGTTTGTTTACCTTCTCCCCCCTCCTCTCAGTGTCCCCTCCCTTCACCTATTGATTCCCTTCTGTCCATGCAGTCTTTTTCCTCTCCATAGGAATGCCAGAAGTGGACAAAGAAAGGATGCTATAAAGACCAGGCTGGTGTGTGGAGAGGCCCAAATGCTCCCCCTTGCCTCCCAGCTCATTTTTTCCATCATTCTTCTAAGTTGACACATGGATGAGATCATGTGTCAAAAGAGGGAATGATACAACCACTTCATGCAAACTGGTTTACCACTGGTTTCACTGTTTATACTGACAATTTTTGCAAAAAAAAAGTCTAATCTGTGCCACTAACAATGCTCACAGACTCTCCAAACAGATCCCAGCTGCTCATCCCTGTGCTGTTGCAATCCTGGAATTTCCCCGTTGTGGGACTAATAAAGGCTTATCTTATCTTATCTTATCTTATCCACCTCCCACAGGTCCTTTCCAGCACCTGATGATGGATTTCATCAAACTCTCACCAGCAGAGGGTAAAAAGTACTGTTTGGTAATGGTTGACATGTGGTCCAAATGGGTAGAAGCCTTCCCAGCTAAACATGCTACTAGAACAGTTGTAGCTAGGGCACTGTTGTCAGAAATTATTCCCAGATGGGGAATACCTGAGAAAATCTCCAGTGATAATGGTAGACATTTTGTTAATGAAGCTCTAACTGATTTGAGCCTTACACTGGGTTTTGACCTGAGAAAACATTGTGCCTATCACCTGCAGTCAGGTGGCACTGCCGAGCGTGAAAATGGCACTCTTGTGGTGACCCACCACACTCTACATGGACAATCCTCACACTCAGCAGGTCTGGAGGAAGCAGAGGACCATTCACATACAGACAGAGAGCCCCTGGGGGACAACCAGAACAATGGACTGTTGTTTATACATCCCTGGATTATTATTATTGGACCGAGCCGCGAGAGGAGTCAGAGACTTAATTTTTTCACAGCCGCTGCAGATCACTGCCAGGTTGACCGGGAAAGTCCCTCACCATCGCGGATCCACACGCAATTTTTGCGTGACCCAGACACCTTTGACGTCCCGGGCCGGCACTCACTTACTCCCACCCCTCCCCCTCCTCCTCCACAGTGCTCTTCCCGCACCCCACTCCTTAAAGCTGGCCAATCGCCATCTTGTTCCATTACGCACGGCGCGCACCGGCCCCGTGCGCCCACAATCCACAGCCGTTCAACGTGCTGGAACTCTGAGCGGAGCACACTGTCCTTTCCACCCCTCCCCGGTCCCACCCCACGGACTGACATGCCCTCCGACACTCCTCTACAGCAGGACAGTTCTACCAGAGCTGGAGCCCAAACGATGGGGAGGGAGTCACAGCCCCTTCTGAGTGTTCTGGAGGGAGCCCTGTGGTGACCCACCACACTCTACATGGACAATCCTCACACTAAGAAGGTCTGGAGGAAGCAGAGGACCATTCACATACGGACAGAGAGCCCCTGGGGGACAACCAGAACAATGGACTGTTGTTTATACATCCCCTGATTAGGGAGAGGACGTCCGGGCGCCAGTTGGTCACACTAATAATAGGTATTGACTGATATGCTAATGTGCCATGCATTCTCTCCTTCTGTATCACTGTATAAAAGAGCTTGTGTGTCATGTCTGAAAAAGCACAGTAGCGCACAGAGCTACAAGGTGCGTCTCATTATGTTGGAGGAAAATAAAACTCTGCAACCTTCCAGCTCGTCGCATCTCACCTGATCTTTTTTATCTCCACACTCTAAAGAATAAAATGGCAAAACTTGAAGATGAAACTGGCCTGCCCTGGACTAAGTGACTCCCATTAGCACTCATGTACATGCGCATGCGAGTTAGAAAGAGGCACAACATGTCTCCATTTGAAATCCTGTTTGTTCGTCCCCCAACTTTAGGTTTTTCCGTGGAAAAGAGACCTGCACCCCCACTAACTACATCACATTTTGAAAATTCCGTGTTAGCCTATTGCTCTGCTCTGCCCTGCCAATTGCAAAACATCTCTCAACAGGTGAAAGCTGTGCTGCCCAAACCTGCTGAGGGTGTGCTCCATGACATAAGGCCTGGCGGTTGGGTGATGATCAAAAGCTTTAAAAGGAAGAACTGGCATAGCAAATAGTGGTTGGGCCCCTACCAAGTCCTGCTGACAACATTCACGGCTATGGAGATCGCAGAAAGGGCAACGTGAATCCACGCAACAGACTGCAGGAAGGTCCCAGCAGTCAAGCCAGAAGAATCCAGACCAGACGAGGACGAGAAGCAGAAGTAAGTGATTAGCCACAATCACCACCCTACATTGTAGACTAGGATGAGAAGTAGCCGAGCCATGTGAAGACAGAAGATTGCATAACACTGCACCTGACAGCCGTCATAAACAACCTGAGTGTACGCCGAACACTGCTCAGCAGAAACATACAGCACACATGCACACTTATACTGATATTGATATGACGGACAATTCAGACTCACAGCAGCATCAGGCTGCTGAAGAGGAACACCACCAAAGACGCCAGCGGTGCTGTCAGTTTTGGACCAAAACGGACACGGTGTGGGTGTGCTTTCTTATCACTTTCCTGCTTGGGGTAATCGTATACCTATTGATGCACTGTTCTACCCCACCAAACAATCCTTTAAGGACAAGATGCGAGGCAAGCCCCCTGGAGTATAACTTTGACAACTATTCCAGTGACACATATGACAACAATACATGGTATCAGGTGGTGCGTTTGTCAGTTAGAAAAGCAAATGTGACTGGGTCTTGTTATGTCTGCACATGCCTACCACATCATGTTACTCACTCTGTGCCTATGATTCCTTATCCTCTAAACAGATCAGAAACGATGGGAACATTGTTAGCATAGACTGCAATTGAAAAGGTGCACCACAATGACACTGAATGTGATAAGGGGTTTACCGTTGAACTTGCGGGGAATACAACGTCGTATGCCGTAAGTGGTTAAATGTCATTGTAACAGATTTTGCTTTCCGCCAAGTCAGGGTTCACAATGTAACCTGCATAAACAAGAAGGATCAGAAGCCTGTATTCACTGCCAACCCCACACTTTTTACAGCCCCAGTATGCTTTCAACTTAAGTATAATCACAATGGGTCTACATATTTGGGCACGACACTGTTGTGTTGGGTTCTTTTATAAATAAAGACTGCTGCTTTGGGTGAACACGGAGCCTCCTTTATTGACTGGCTGCAACACATTAACACATTAACACACGAACTCCGCCATATTATTCTCCATCATGCTGTACTCCTGACAACATCCGGTCTGTGTCGCCCCCTAGTGGCTCCACATATGTAATACTTAGATTACACCACATCCCCCTTACTGAAGCCAAGTTGACCCCTTTAGCTGAAAAACAAAATACATTTCCACATGAAATCATTCCTGCTCACCTTGGTCAACTAACTATGATGGGCGATCTAACTTTTTCTAACCCTTTTTCTTTTTAAACACTTGTACCATGCGTGAGAACATTTTTATGCAGAAGCCTCTTATATCACATTTTTTCAACATTTCAAGAACTCAAACTCTGCATCTCAGAAATAGCAATACATAATTTTTACAGATCCAGTCTTTGTGGTTTCTTCACTTCTCTGCCTGATCTTGTTCTTATGATGGCAGGTGTGCATTCCTGAGTCTGAGTTTCTGTGGAGGTTTCCTCAGACTGGACGTCCTGTGGAGTCTCCATTTGGCTCTCTGGAGAAGGCATAGGCACTAAATGGCTGCGATTCCTCCTCAGTGTTCCTTGTGGTCCACTGATGACATAAGACCGTGGAGTTTTGTGGACAGATGTCACTGTGCCCTGTGCTTTTGCATCTGTAATCCAAACAGAGTTTCCGGGTAACAGTTTATCCAAATCTCTCGTTCTGTGTCTTTTGTTAAAGTATTCTGTTTGCCTCATCCGTCTCTCCTTTTCCACGTGACGAATTTGTTGCAGATTCGGCACGCACGGCTGCAAGGCCTCTGGAAGCATTGGCAGGGTGGTACGAAGCCTACGCCCCATGAGAAGCTGTGCTGGGCTGTAGCCATTTGCCAACGCTGTGGTTCTGTAGGCTAACAGTGCTCGGTATGGATCACTGGCTTTCTTGATAAGATTTTTGACTGTTCTGACAGCTCTTTCTGCCTCCCCGTTACTTTGGGGGTACCTGGGACTACTGGTCACGTGCTCAAAACAGTACTCCTTTGCAAAGTCTTCCATTTCCTGACTTGCGAACTGCGGGCCGTTATCCGTGATCAGTATCTCTGGTATTCCGTGACGTGCAAACATAGACTTTAAATGCACAATGACATTGGCAGAGCGAGTTGGGCTGAGCTGGGCAATCTCTATATACCTAGAGAAGTAGTCCACTAATAACAGGTAGTTTTTGTCTTGTAGCGTGAACAAATCAGCTCCCAACTTCTGCCATGGCCTTTCTGGTAAATCTGTGGGCATTAAAGGCTCTCTCACATTAACTCTTTCCTGTATGCACTGTCTACATTTGAGTACAACTTCGCTGATCTGGTTGCTTAAACCTGGCCACCATACAGCCTGACGGGCGCGCTCTCTGCATTTAACCACCCCCTGGCGGCCCTCATGTATCTTGTCCAAAACTGCATTTCTCATGTTAGCAGGGATAACTAACCTTGTGCCTCTCAGTAGTAGTCCGTTATGCACACTCAAAACGGCTCTCTCAGACCAGTAGTGCTTCACCGCTCCCTGTAGCTGGTTACGATCCGGCCAGCTTTCTGTGCAGTATTTCATGACTTGTGAACAGACGCTGTCGGACTGCAGTTGCTCTTGGAGATCTGCAAGATATTTGCTGCTTGTAGGGAGTCCCTCTAGCACAGAGTCAACATAAATGTTAGTGTCCTCCATAAGATCTGTGTCTGTGTGAGTAACACTGTTTGTGAGCGGTAAGCGTGAGAGCGTGTCGGCAGTGGTTAGACTTTTGCCAAGGATGTGCTTTATAGTGTATGAGTACCTCATTAGGCGCATACGAAATCTCTGTATACGCGGTGGAAGCGCATCCAAAGCTTGTCCTCCCAGTAGGCTCACTAGTGGCTTATGATCAGTTTCTAGTTCAAAGTGCAGACCCAGGATAAAGTCATTGAATCTTTCGCAGGCCCACGTGAGAGCCAGCGCTTCTTTTTCCAGCTGGGCGTAGCGCTGCTCTGTAGGTGTCAATGATCGGGAAGCGTAAGCAACTGGTGACCACACGTCTCTCTCTTTCTGTAGCATGACTGCCCCCAATCCGTATGAAGAGGCATCTGCAGATATTTTCTGTGGTTTGTTTGGGTCATAGAGCTGCAATACAGGAGCAGAGGACAGTTCTTGTTTGAGGTTACAAAACGCATTTTGTTGTTCATGCCCCCAGTACCACATGTTCTTTGTTGAAAGCAAGTCTCTCAATGGTTTGTCCTTTTCAGAAAGGTTCGGAATGAACTTCCCCAGCTGGTTCACCATTCCGAGAAAGCTCCTGAGCTCACTCACGTTGCTTGGCTCTTTCATGTCCTGAACAGCTTGGGTTTTGTCTGGATCTGGCCTCATTCCTTCTGCTGAAACAATAAACCCAAGAAATTTAACCTCTCTTTTGCCAAACTCACATTTTGATATATTCAACGTAACGCCGGCTTTCTCCGCGCGCTCCAAGACAGCGTGCAGTCTTGCGTCGTGCTGCTCCTTGGTGGATCCCCAGACCAGGATATCGTCCATGTGACAGACGACTCCGTCGAGACCCGCTGTAACCTCAGTCACCATCATGTTTTGGAAATGTTCAGGAGCACTGGAAATACCAAATGGCAAACGGTTGAAGTGGTATCTGCCAAATGGCGTAATGAATGTGGTGAGAAAGGCCGACTCTTTAGACAGCGGTATTTGCCAAAATCCCATATTTGCATCGAGCTTTGAAAAATACTGAGCACCTGTGAGCATGCCTAGCATTTGGTCCACAGACGGGAGAATGTGTCTTTCGCGACACACTGACTCGTTTAAAGGTGTCATGTCCACACAGATACGCACCTTTTCTTTGTCCTTTTTGGGAGCTACAACCATGCCACAGCACCAATCTGTTGGCTGCTCCACGCAACTGATGACTCCCAACTTTTCCATCCTCTCGAGCTCTTCTTTCACTTTACCCATGAGCGGCAGTGGCACACGCCTTGGCACCTTGAGCGAAAAGGGCTTAGCATCAGGTTTCAGTTTAATTGTGTATGGCTTTTGAACAAGCCCAAGTCCATCGCATAACTTGGGGTATGCTTTTCTCACTGTCTCTTGGTCTATAGTGTCAACTCTGGCAATTAGTTTCAGTCTCACGGAAGCTGTTCTACTCAGTAGTGCCATGCGCAGATTTTTGACAATATAGATTTTCTCAGTAGCGCTCTTGTCACCGTATGTAATAGTCTCTGTCATAGACCCCAACATGGTTAGTGCAGTTCCACCCGGTCTGTAGAGTGGTTTTTGTGCCTTTTCCAACTGTTCATTTTTCTTCTTGAAGATTTCAAATGTTTGGTCAGAAACCGCTGTGACGTCCGCTCCGGAATCTAACTTAAAAGTCACTTTATTTTCTCTCACGTTTATGTCTGCCAGCCATGGATCCTCCCCTAGATCCACTTCACCCAGAAAAAGTCTGTCTGCATTGTCAGCGATCTCATTCACAGTTGGGTTGGACCTACAGACTCTAATGTAGTGTCCACGTTTTTTACAGTTATGGCATTCCACGTTTTTAGCTGGGCACTGTACTGCTGCATGTGCTGGTGCTTTGCCACACTTGGAACAAACTTTACTGTCTTGTTTTGTCTGCTGAGGCCTTGAGGACTTAATCTGTTTTTGTTCCTTGATTATGAACTTGTTTGGCTTGGCTTTTCTGATGTGTACCGCATCCACGGCTGTTCTGTTAACGCTAGTTTCACCTCTTAGGTCAGTTTGTTGTTGTTTTATTTCTTCAGATAGTCTTGCCATTGTTATAGCTTTAGCTAGGGTAAGATCTTTGTCAAGCTGCATTCTTTCTGACAGCGACGAATCTTTTAGACCCACTACAAGCCTGTCTCTCAAGAGGTCATCATGACGTGCACCGTACTCACAGTTTTCTGCCAGTGCATAGAGTGCTGTTATGAACGAGTCTACTGGTTCTGCCGGCTGTTGCACTCGCTTGTTGAATTTTGCTCGTTCATAAATCACGTTCTTTCTGGGAACGAAATGTCTATCAAAGGCTGTTTTAACGGCATCGTACTGCTGGCGCTGCACACTCGTTAGCTCGAGCCCTCTTAGCACGTCGTCAGCCTCATCTCCCATGCAATAAACCAGCGTATTTACTTGGTTTGCCTCAGCTGAGTTATTCAGGTTACTTGCCAGTCTAAAACGCTCAAAACGTCTTATCCACTTTTCCCACTCTTGGGGTCTCGCAAAGTCGAAGGGTTCCGGTGGTTTAATGGTGAAGGTTGCCGCTGGAGTAGCCGCCGCCATTACTGGATCAATTGGCGCAGCTGCAGCTCTTTGAACTTTGTCTGGCATAGCCGCTAGCCGGTTGCAAAGCTGACTTTTCTCACCTCAAAGCGCACCAACTTCTGACACCATGTTGTGTTGGGTTCTTTTATAAATAAAGACTGCTGCTTTGGGTGAACACGGAGCCTCCTTTATTGACTGGCTGCAACACATTAACACACGAACTCCGCCATATTATTCTCCATCATGCTGTACTCCTGACAACATCCGGTCTGTGTCGCCCCCTAGTGGCTCCACATATGTAATACTTAGATTACACCACAGACACAACAGTGTGAGACCACCCTTAATGCCACCTGTGGTTTTCATGTGACTGGTACCCCATGTTTAAATACACTGAGGGTGCCATTTTTCACAACTCCATACTTCACTCTACTGAGGGCCACGTGTGGACGTCAGAATAAAAGCCAATATTATGATAACCCTCAGTTGTTTTTCCCTAGCTCAGATGGTTACAGCAGCCTCACAGCCCATGTTTGGGTGTGTGGGTCACAGGTTTATCAGTATTTAGTGCCGGGATGGTGTGGTATACGTTACATGGCTAAGCTGATTTCAACCATGCGCATCATGACTAATCTCACTTATCACGCCCACTATTCATATTCACATTACTTCCCACCACACCAGCATCACCGTCGAAGACGGGAGACATGGACAGATAGGGTTAGAAT
Source organism: Pholidichthys leucotaenia (assembly GCA_020510985.1). Lineage (NCBI taxonomy): Eukaryota > Metazoa > Chordata > Actinopteri > Cichliformes > Pholidichthyidae > Pholidichthys > Pholidichthys leucotaenia. The sequence goes on from CM035843.1 coordinate 99,399,648, forward strand.
ACATCCGGGAGTGAAACTCTTCAGTGCACTAATACCTTCTTGGGGTACTGTAAATAATGCACTGTAGAGACTTGGGTGAGTCAGCTCAGACAGCGTCTCAGTCAGGATGCAAAGGGTAAACAGAGGAGGACAATAGTCAGGGAGATCATGGGGAGTTGGCAGGAAGAAGGAGTCGGGGGGGGGTTAAGGGTGAATGTATTGTGATGTTAAATGTCATGCAATGTGATGTGAAATGTCATTCAGATGTGAGATGAGCGGTTGGGATAAAAGGAGAAACCGTGCTTGGTTGTTTCATGCTTTTCTGTGTACGACTGATGAGAGAGTGTAATAAAATCGTCTGCTCATAAACCAGCCTCATTATTCACACTCTCCACACTGGTGACCCTGGACGAATTATGGAACACGAGGCAAGAACCCCAGAGTCGGCCCGGACGGGAAGCCCCAGCAACGCGGCAAGTATCCCACAGACAGCCCGGACGGGAACCCCCAGCAACGCGTGCGCTGTTTCAGTCAAGCTACCGGACTTTTGGCAGCACAACCCACACTCTTGGTTCCACCACACCGAGGCCCAATTCGCCCTATGAGGAATAACGGCAGACGACACCAAGTTTTACTACGTGGTTGCAGCGCTGGACGCTCGCACAGCTCAGCAGGTAGCGAGCCTGCTCGACCAGCCCCCAGCCCTCAACAGATACGAGGCTCTCAAGGCTGCGCTGACCCGGCGCTACACGCTCTCGGACTGTGAGAGAGTAGAGAGGCTCCTGAGGCGTTCCGAGTTAGGAGATGGTTCGGCTGTCGATCTGATGGAGAAAATGTTGGCGTTAATGGGCACGGACGACGGGCATTTTCTGTTTGCCCACCTTTTCCTCCGGAACCTTCCAACAGAGGCAAGAGCAGCTCTGGCCAATTCGCCGTTGCTGGCTGCGTGCGACTACCGTGAGCTAGCCCAGGAGGCAGACCGGATCATCATCACCACCAGAGCACTCACAGTCAACGCGGCGGCGTCAGAGCCCAGCGAGACGACCAGAGGAGGTGAGGAGCCACTGACGGTAGCGGCAGCGGGGGCCAAGGAGCGCCAGAGAGACACGCTCTGCTTCTACCACCGCCACTTCGGAGAGATCGCACGCAGATGTACACCACTGTGCCAATTCAAGCGCTCGGGAAACGCCAAGGCTGGCAGTCGGTAGCAGCTGTGACCGCCGGCGAAGAGAACAAGCTGCTCTACGTGACGGACTTGCGTTCAGGGAGGCATTTCCTCGTAGACACCTGAGCCCAGAAGAGCATCATCCTGCCGACCTACGCCGACCGGCTGGCAGGACCTAGCGGCCCCGGGCTGGTGGCAGTAAACAGCTCGGACATTAAGACCTTTGGTGAGAGAACACTGGCTTTATCTCTACAAGGCCGTACATACGAGTGGACTTTTGTCATAGCAGCACTGAGTTTCCCAATCCTGGGCGCTGATTTTCTGTGTGCACATAGTTTACTAGTTGATGTTGCTAACAGGCGCCTGGTTAATGCACTGTCCTTTGACTCTCTCCCCTGTACAGCTCGAGGGGCCGGGCCAGTAACACAAGCCAACGTCACAGCTCCAGGCGGTAAGTTCCACACACTGCTCACTCAGTTCCCAGCACTCACGGTCCCGACGTTTTCGGCGGCCATCGCTAAACACGGGGTGGAGCACTTTATAACCACCATCGGGCTGCCCGTTTTCGCATGACCTCGGCGTTTGGATGCAGCTAAACTGGCCATAGCGCACGAGGAGTTTGCCAGCCTGGAAAGGTTGGGCATCATCAGGCGATCGAACAGCCCATGGGCATCCCCGCTACACATGGTCCCTAAGGCTGAGGGGTCGTGGCGACCGTGCGGTGATTTCCGCAGGTTGAATAACGCCACAGCACACGACCGCTACTCGATTCCCCACATTCAGGACTTTTCCGTTCACCTTGCTGGGGCACGCATTTTTTCTAAAATAGACCTGGTCCACGGTTACCACCAGGTCCCAGTGCGTGCAGAGGACGTACCCAAAACAGCGGTAATAACTCCGTTCGGCTTGTTCGAGTTTCTGCGCATGCCATTCGGATTAAAAGGAGTGGCACAGACGTTCCAGTGCATGATGGATGCGGTGCTGCACGATCTCCCGTTTGTGTTCGTCTATCTGGATGATATCCTGGTAGCCAGTGCGTCCGAAGACGAACACGTAACCCACCTCAGGACGGTTTTCCAGAGGTTGGAGGAGCATGGGTTAATAATCAACCCGGCGAAGTGCCAGTTTGGCATGACGGGGATTGATATTTTGGGGCACCGCGTCTCACCGGAGGGAGCGATACCCTTGCCCGACAAAGTGCGCGCCATGGCGAACTTTCCCAGGCCTCAGACGGTCAGGGTGCTGCAAGAATTTTGGGGGATGGTTAACTTTTATAACCGGTTCCTCCCCCGCACAGCTCAACTGCATGCAATGCCATGCAGCCATTGTACGTCGCGCTCAAGAGATGGAAACCCGCAGATGGAGTCGAATGGACTCCGGAGCGAGAGCAGGTGTTCTCTGAGGTTAAAGCAGCCCTGGCAAACGCCGCACTGTTGGCGCACCCAGACCCGGCGGCCCGGATAGCGCTCACTACCTAACTAACTAACTAACTAACCTGCACTTATATAGCGCTTTTCTAGTCACAAAGACCACTCAAAGCGCTTTCACTAGTACTAACCCTCTATTCTAAGGGCCTATAGGAAACAGATATCTAGGGACAATTTAGAACAACCAATTAACCTAACATGCATGTCTTTGGATTGTGGGAGGAAACCGGAGCCCCCGGAGTAAACCCACACAGCACAGGGAGAACATGCAAACTCCATACAGAAAGGTTCCAACCCCTGCCAGCCTGGGGATTCGAACCAGGAACCTTCTAGCTGTAAGGCAACAGTGCTAACCACTGCACCACGGTGCTACTACCGACGCCTCGGACGTGGCCATAGGGGCCATCGTGGAGCAACGTGTCGCCAGTTCTTGGCAGCCGCTCGCTTTGTTCAGCAGGGCTTTGCGCGAAAGTGAGCGTAAATACAGCGCGTTCGACAGGGAGTTGCTGGCTTTCCATCTGGCCATACGCCACTTCCAGTTCTGGCTGGAAGGGCGCAGCTTCACCGCGTTTGTGGACCACAAGCCGCTGATGTTTGCGATGGCCAAGGTTTCGGAACCATGGTTGGGCCGGCAGCAGAGACAGCTGGCCGCGATCTTGGAGTTTACGACCAATATTCAGCATGTGTCGGGTAAACTGAATGTGGTGGCGGACTGCCTCTCATGCGCGGTAGTGGCCCCGGTTTGCGTAGGGATAGATTATACAGCCATGGCCGCAGAGCAGATTGGCAATACGGACGTGCGCGCGCTCCAGTCTGGACCAACAGGGTTAAGGCTGGAGAGCAGAGTACTGCCAGATGGCAAGCCCCCCTAACCTGTGACGTCTCCACGGGATGCCCGCGTCCGGTGGTCCCGGTCGCGTGGCACTGCTGCGTGTTTGAGTCAGTTCACGCTCTGGCACACCCAGGAGGGCGCGCGTCAGTCAAAATGGTGGGAGCGAAGTTCGTGTGGCTAGGCCTGCGCAAACAAGTGAAAGAGTGGGCTGCAGCCTGCGTAGCGTGCCAACGAGCCAAAGTGCACAGACACACGAAGGCTCCTTTGGAGCCGTTTAATATACTGGCTAAAAGATTCGACCATGTTCACATGGACCTCATGGGCCCCCTCCCGCCATCACAGGGGTGCACGCACCTTCTGACAGTGGTGGACCGCACCACACGCTGGCCAGAAGCAGTTCCGCTGGCGGCAACCACGTCCACAGACGTGGCGCGCGCTTTTTTGACAACATGGGTGGCGCGTTTTGGAATCCCGTCGGACATCACGTCTGATAGCGGCCCTCAGTTTGTTTCCGACCTTTGGTCCGCGATGGCCTGCAGCCTGGGTGTTGCAATTCATCGCACAACCGCGTACAACCCACAGGCCAATGGGTTATGCGAGCGTTTTCATAGGTCACTGAAAGCAGCACTCAGGACTTCGTTGACGGATGCAAATTGGGTAGACCGGTTGCCGTGGGTTTTATTGGGGTTGCGTTCCGCACCAAAAGAGGATTTGGAGGCTTCCCCGGCAGAGCTGGTTTTTTCTCAGCCACTGCGGCTGCCCGGGGAATTTTTGCCAGATAATCCCGCGCTGGACAACTGCCCATCTCAGCGTTTGCAGCATAGTGCAGACACAGGCACGCTGCCCGGCCTGGCCCACCACTGTTTTCCACGCGCTTTCGTGCCAAAAACTTTGAAGAACGCGGAGTTCGTGTTCATCAGGCACGATGCCCATCGCCCTCCATTGTGCCCACCCTATGATGGCCCGTTCAGCGTGCTGGAAACAGGGGACAAGCATTTTTTGTTAGACTTGGGGGGGTCATCGGGAGAAAATATGCATATGTAACGGGTCCCCTTTTTGGGCACCCTTAAACGGCCGTGATCGGGAACACCAATGCATACGTGTGGGCGGCAGAGGGACTACGATGACACCAGACTGCTGTTTCCACAATTTATTTACTCCTGTTAATGAAACAAAACAAAATACATCACGCCTCGTCCGTACCTCGATCCCACACAGGCTCCCCCAGCAAAGCAACGCGATACTGTGTGGGAAAGGGAGCTCTACAATAATTTTACAATACATAAAATAAATTACATTTCAAATAAGAAGATTTTTCAAACCAAACATACCTGTTAATGAAACAAAACAAAATACATCACGCCTCGTCCATACCTCGATCCCACACAGGCTCCTACATTTACAAAAATATGAGTTACACATCGGCACAAGCTGCTAGCGTCACCACAGAGCCTATCTTGGCGCGAAACTCTAAAATGGCGCCTAGCGGACTTCTAATGTGCGCCGAAACATCCATAAAACTCTCATTTACAACACAAATAACGAAAAATACACTACAGTAACATGTCAAATTAATAATGAACAATTACAAACCAAAGTTGCAGTTTAAATAATAAGACTAACGAACAATACAATCATTTAGTGCCAGCAGCGTTTTAAACACGACTTACCCCCAGCAAAGCAACGCGATACTGTGGGGGAAAAATGAACTACCGGAGCCTCGGAGGTACAGGAAGAGCGGATGTGAGAAGTGTACCGCCAAAATAAAACACTCAAGTAAAATAAAATTCACAACAATATAAAGAAAAACATAACTGAGAAAAGAAATGCTCAAGGTACATTTTCGACTCCGTTACACATAGACAGACTTAAGCCCGCCTTTGTAGTGGCGGACGAGCAAGTGCTGCTGGCTCGGGCCCCTCGGCATGGAAGATCCCCACTGAGAGCTCCCCAGGCAAACGATTCACCAGGACAACCACACGGGCAAAGCGGAGTCCCCCCCCCCCTCGCCATGACCCACCCGCAGTCAGACACACTTCCAGCAGCCCCCCGCCGGCACAGAAACCCCCGTTACAGCAGATATGGGAGGAGACTGAAGCCCAAAAGGCGTGAGGACTGAAACTCTGTCTGGGGGGGTGGGTGGTGTAGAGACTTGGGTGAGTCAGCTCAGACAGTGTCTCAGTCAGGATGCAGAGGGTAAACAGAGGAGGACAATAGTCAGGGAGATCATGGGGAGTTGGCAGGAAGAAGGAGTCGGAGGGTTTAAGGGTGAATGTATTGTGATGTTAAATGTCATGCAATGTGATGTGAAATGTCATTCAGATGTGAGATGAGCGGTTGGGATAAAAGGAGAAACCGTGCTTGGTTGTTTCATGCTTTTCTGTGTACGACTGATGAGAGAGTGTAATAAAATCATCTGCTCATAAACCAGCCTCATTATTCACACTCTCCACAGCACATAACATTGACAGACTAGCTATTGATTTAGAAAATCTCACCGCATTGACGGAAGTGGGATTCTCAGCAATGACAATTGAAATGCGAGCTATGCGGAATGTAGTGTTACAAAATAGACCGGCTTTAGATATAACATTGGCACCACAAGGAGGGGTGTCACATAATAGGTCAGGACTGTTGCACGTACATATCTGATCGAGGTGATAACATGACACATGTTGTGAGCCATCTGAATGACCTACTTTCACAACACTACAACACTACTTTCACTACAACAAGATGCGACTCCATCCTCTGGCTGGGATTTATGGTCCTGGCTTACCAGCAGAGACTGGAGGGAATGGTTGATGCGGATAGGTATGATACTGTTAATGATTCTGTTGATTCTGTTGTCTTGCAGCTGCTGCTTGATTCCAATTATCCGCAATATGATGTTGAAAATGTTTGCTATTAACATGATACATTACACAGCTCTCCCCACAGCTGAACAAGCTTCAGACACCATCCAGCAGAAAATGTTGAATCACACTGCCTTAGATATGTCACACCTCTTTTTCCCTGATGGCTATGATAATGCTAACGTGTAAATATAAATGTTTCCTGTTGATATGCTACACCACTCCTCCCGAACCATATCTGACCCTGACCCACAGCCCCCTTCAGGGATTTCCTGAACTCCCCTCTTTCCATTTATTTGGCTTGCTTATATATCTGAGTGTCTGTGCTCATAGAAAACAGCCTCTTGTGTTCTCTTACACATTGCCAATTTTCACATTAATGTTTATGATGCTCTTGTTAAAACTGTATAACGGGGTACAACAGCGGATGTTTTACATTGACATTCTTGCATATATATGATCATATATGATCAGAAGAGGGGAAATGAAATGTAAATGTACTGATGTTACTGTTGGTGTGCTGCTTTATTCTGTTTCTATGCCAGAAATTCTGATAGGTCACTAAATGATGTTTAGCAGGCTTTATTAGGGTGTGATTTTAAGAAGTTGAAATACTGTCTTCCTTCTTTGTGCAGCATGAAGACTGTTGGTATGTCAAGGTTATACACTGATGTGTTACTAAGGCAATGTGGTGAGCGTCCTGCTCAGGTTATAAAAAATCTGCTCCCCATTTCAGAGCAGAGCAGTACTGACTGACTCCCTGTCTGATTCAGTCCTCTCCTGCATGCAGAAAATAAAGGCTTTCCAACTTTTGCAGATCTTTGATGTTAATTATTTCAGGACCCAGGGACAAGGCAAATAAATTTCCATAACAGATTGCTAATCAGTGAAAACACCTGCTGAAGAGACTGGGTGGAACAGAAAGCCTGCAGTGGAATGGCCCTCCATGGCACATGATTGCCCACCCCTGGTCTAAGCTGTTCAAGACTTGTAGACCTGTTATTGATTTGAAAAGGCTACACCATTCCTTTCTGTAGTTATCGCGTTCACAAGATTTGGGGAAAACTGACCTCAGCCTAAAGGTCAGAGGTCACCCACATTCAAACTCATCCGAGATTTTTCGAAGATGCACCTATCGCAGGGGTGTTCACTTATGTGCCATGGAGGACCAAGAGCCTGCAGGTTTTCTCTTCTACCCAGTCTCATCAGCAGGTGTTTTCACTGATCAGCAATCAGTGGTAAGTTCAGTGAAAGCTGCTGTTGAAGACACTGGTTGGAGATAAAGCCTGCAGGGTCTTGGCCCTCCATGGCACATGATTGGACACCCCTGACCTCCATCCCATCCATCTTCTATCGCTTTTCCGGAGGTCCGGGTCATGGAGGCAGCAGTTCAAGCAGAGAAGTCCTGACTTCCCTCTCCCCAGCCACCTGCTCCAGCTCTTCAAAGAGAATACCAACGCATTCCCAGACCAGCTGAGAGACATAGTCTCCCCAGCAAGTCCTGGGTCTCCCCGGGGTCTCCTCCCAGAGGGACCACGGCATCCTGATCAGATGCCCAAACCACCTCAACTGGCTCCTTTCAATGTGGAGGAGCAGCAGTTCTACTCTGAGCCTCTCCCGGATGACTGAGCTCCTCACTGTATTGTACTGTGTACTTAACGAAATATATAATAAAGGGACCTCGAGAGCGGAGCGGAGGTTCACTTCATTTATTTGTAGAAACTCAACCCCTTATGCGCATGCGCGCATGATACATTCACTGACCATTCTGTATCACTACATCTCCCCCTTTTAAACCAATGTTTCCCAGCTGTTTACAAAAATCATGAATTATCTCTTTTCAAGCTGATACTACTTATTTTACTTACTGCTGGTTTTACTTAACTCAGGTAGGAGGTACTATTGTCACATTAACTTAAGACTAAACATAAATCTTCAAAATAAACTATGAATGTACCCCTTCTGCATCTCATTATTCATCTCATTCTTGTCCCCTCCTTTTTTTTTTTCACAATACTGCAACATTCAAACACATAACACATAAGAACTTAAATGAGAGGCAGGGTGGACTACCTGATCCTCTCTGTTGTGGTATGGAGGTTTATTCTGCTCCGTGTATACACACAACACTATACTACAAATTCAGTCTTTTGACTGGCTTGACCGCTCTGCCCACTCTGGTGCGTATGCCCGGATCTGGGGTGGTCGATGGTGAAGGCACAACTCTCAAATGAGAGCGGTTTCTTCTGAGATAGTCTTTCGAAGTGTCAACGACGTAGGACCTCGGTGTCCCAGCTGATCTGGAAACTACTCCAGTGCGTGGTTCGTTCTTGATCCAGACTCTCTGGCCTGGCTGGAGCGGTTTCTTCTGTGCTCTGTGTTGTGTGTTATATCCCTCAGCCTGTTTTCTTTTAAGCTCTTTGTCTTTCAACTCAAAAGTTCTCAATTCCGGCCAAGCTGGTGTGAGGGTGCTTGGACACACTGGGAGAGGTGTCTGAATGTTACGCCCCATTAGGAGCTGCGCGGGAGATGCCCCATGAGCGAGAGGGGTCGCTCTGTATGCCATCAGCGCTTTGTGAGGGTCCTCATTCTTCTGCAACAGGGCCTTCATGGTTCTAACAGCACGTTCTGCTTCTCCGTTGCTTTGGGGGTAACGGGGGCTACTGGTGAGATGCTGGAATTTGTAATCTGCAGCAAACTCTGCAAACTCTGCTGCTGCAAACTGTGGGCCGTTGTCGGTGATGAGTGTGTCAGGCACTCCATGACGGCTGAAGTTGGCTTTCATTTTAAGAATCACAGCTGACGCTAGAGTGCTTGTGACGTTAGCAACCTCAATGAATCGGGAGTAGTAGCCAATGACCACCAAGTAATGACCTTTCTTCCATTCAAACAGGTCGGCGGCTAGCTTTTGCCATGGGCGTGATGGCAAGGGTGTGGTCAGGAGAGGTTCTGGTGCATTGTGACATTCCTTAGCACAAACTTCACACTGGCGTACCTTTTCTTTTATCTGACGTGTCAGACCTGGCCACCATACTGCTTCATGAGCCCTCGCCATACACTTCACCATTCCCTGGTGGCCCTGATGAAGCGTTTCCAAAATGTTTGGTTGCATGCTTGCTGGAATTACTATTCTTTTCCCTTTTATCAGGAGACCATCAGCCATCAACAAGTCATTTCGGTACTGCCAATAGGACTTCAGCTGCGGAGCTGAACTCAGTCTGTCCCAACCTGTGCGGATCAGAGAAGACAGCTGCACACACACTGGATCCTCTTCCTGAGCTTGCCTAATCTGCATCAGTTTGTCTTGCGATGCAGGCAGTTGCTGAATGACTTCGTTGATGTGAGCTGTCACGTCACTCTGGAGCACGAGATCCTCCTCTGTTGTTGCACCTTGAAGGGGAGCTCTTGAAAGAGCATCTGCTGCTATGAGATTTTTTCCCGGAACATGCACAATGGTGTATGTGAACCGCAGGAGTCTCAATCTGAATCGCAACACACGAGGGGGAATGTCATCAAGTGCTCTTGAGCTGAGGAGACTTATCAAGGGTTTGTGGTCTGTTCTGACCTCAAAGTGCAGGCCCAGGAGGTAAGTTTGGAACCGTTCACACGCCCACGTGATGGCTAAGGCCTCTTTTTCAATTTGGGCGTATCTACGCTCAGTTTCTGTCATACTGCGGGAAATAAAGGCCACTGGCGTCCACTCTCCTGAAGCTTGAAGTTGTGACAAAACACCCCCCAGTCCGTAGGAGGATGCATCTGCTGACACCCTAGTCGGCCTGTCAGTGCAGTATGGGGCAAGTACAGCCGATGAGCTGAGCTCTTCTTTCACCTTTGCGAAGGCTGTCTGTTGAGCTGGCCCCCATGTCCACATGTTATGTTCACAGATGAAATGTTTTTCAAAAGCATCTCTTACTTTCTCGTAGTTTTTCTTGTCCGCTTCAGCCAGTGCTAAAGTGTTAAGCACATCATCTGCCGAGTCTCCCATAGTGTATATTAGCGAGTTCACTTGATACTCTTGACCCTTCTGGTCGAGTCCGGCAGCTATGCGGAATCTTTCAAAACGTCTGATCCAATTTGGCCAACTAGCGACATCCCTGAAGTCAAATGCCTCAGGCGGGCTTATGGAAAATAACGTATCCATTACCTTCCGACGTCTTCGTCACGTTGTCACTAGCTTGGAATGCTTGCTAGTTCAGCTTGTGAACTTGAAAACTTTTTTTCCTCTGTGCAGCCCAACTGGAAGGAAACTTCGCTTACATGCTTTTTAAAGCTCTTCTGTCTTCATATTAGAGACGGGTTGCCGACTTCTGACACCATGTATTGTACTGTGTACTTAACAAAATATATAATAAAGGGACCTCGAGAGCGGAGCGGAGGTTCACTTCATTTATTTGTAGAAACTCAACCCCTTATGCGCATGCGTGCATGATACATTCACTGACCATTCTGTATCACTACACTCACCCTATCTCTGAGGGTGAGTGCAGCAATCCTACAAAGGAAGCTCATTTCAGCCACTAGTATCTGCGATCTCATTCTTTCGGTTCTTTTGGATTACCCAAAGCTCATGACCATAAGTGAGGGTGTAGGGAACCCACGCTGGGATAATCATCTCAGACTGGAACCAGAAGGGAGGCAAATGGTCCCTCTGCTGGTAGAGCAGGGGGGATTAAACAGATGAGGACAATAAGGTATTGTGATGGGAGAAGTTATGGTAATGCAGCAGGAAGGAGTAGCTGTGGGGACAGTGGGGGTGATGATGTGTTGAATGTATTGTGATGCAAGATCTCAGGCAGCATGGGGAAGGAGTGGAGTGATATAAAAGGAGAGACCCTGGTGTATGGAGAAATTCTTTTTCTGTGTATGAATGAAGTGAGAGAGTGAATAAAGTTCGTCTGCCGTGCAAGTCTGGTTTCTTATTGCACTCTCCACACTGGTGACCCTTGACGAATTATGGAACACGAGGCAAAAACCCTGGAGTCAGCCTGGACGAGAAGCCCCAGCAATGCGGCAAGCATCCCAGAGACGGCCCGGACGGAAAGCCCCAGCAATGCGTGCGCCGTTTCGGTCAAACTACCGGACTTTGGGCTGCATAACCCGCAGTCTTGGTTCCTCCACACCGAGGCTCAGTTCGCCCTCTGGGGAATAACGACAGATGACACCAGATATTACTATGTGGTCGCAACGCTGGATGCTCACACGACTCAGCAAGTAGCGAGCCTGCTCCAACAGTCTCCAGCCCACGATAAATACGAGACTCTCAAAGCTGCGCTGACCCGGCGCTACACACTCTCGGACTGTGAGAGAGCGGAGAGGCTCCTGAGGCGCTCCGAGTTAGGAGATGGGTTGGCGGTCGAACTGATGGAGAAGATATTGGCGTTGATGGGCACGGACGACGGGCATTTTCTGTTTGCCCACCTTTTCCTCTGGAACCTCCCAACAGAGGCAAGAGCGGTCCTGGCCAACTCGCCGTTGCTGGCTGCGCGTGACTACCGTGCAGTAGCCCAGGAGGCAGATCGGATCATCCTCACCACCAGAGCCCTCACAGTGAACGCGGCGGCGTCGGAACCCAGTGAGACGACCAGCGGAAGCGAGGAGCCGGCGATGGTAGCGGCAGCGGGGGCCAGGAAGCGCCAGAGAGACGTGCTTTGCTCCTACCACCGCCGCTTTGGAGAGAACGCATGCCGATGTGTGCTACCGTGCCAATTCAAGTGTTCAGGAAACACCAAGGCCGGCAGTCAGTAGCAGCTGCGACCGCCACTGAAGAAAACAAGCTGCTCCACGTGACGGATTCGCGCTCGGGGAGATGGTTCCTCGTAGACACCGGCTCCCAAAAGAGCCTCATCCTGCCGCCCTAAGCCGACCGGCTAGTGGGAGCAAGCGGCCCCGAGCTGATGGCCGCAAACGGCTCGGACATTAGGACTTTTGTTGAGAGGACACTGACTGTATCCCTACATGGCCGTATGTTCGAGAGGACATTCGTCATAGCGGCATACAGTTTCCCAATCTTGGGCGCTGATTTTCTGTGTGCACATGGGCTGCTAGTCGATGTTGCTAAGAGACGCCTTATCAATGCAATGTCTTTTGATTCTCTCCCCTGTACAGCTCGAGGGGCCGGGCCAACAACGCTAGCCAACGTCACAGCTCCAGGCGGTAAGTTCCACACACTGCTCACTCAGTTCCCAGCACTCACGGTCCCGACGTTTTCGGCGGCCATCACTAAACACGGGGTGGAACACTTTATCACCACCACTGGGCCGCCCGTTTTTGCACGACCTCGGCGCCTGGACGCAGCTAAACTGGCCATAGCGTGCGAGGAGTTTGCCAACTTGGAAAGGCTGGGCATCATCAGGCACTCAAACAGCCCATGAGCATCCCCATTTCACGTGGTCCCTAAGGCCGAGGGATCGTGGCGACCGTGCGGAGATTTCCGCAGATTGAACAACGCCACAGTGCATGACCGCTACTCGATTCCCCATATTCAGGATTTTTCCGTTCACCTCGCCGGGGCACGTATTTTTTCTAAAATAGACCTGGTGTAGCCCATGTATTTTTGCCTACATATGCTTAAGCATAAAGGAGATTGCATGTGTGGATTGACCTCACGTCCTGAATGGAACAATATGTCTGGACCACCTGTGGTTAACAACAAGAGGACGGAGGTACGGGGATAAGAGACTGGAAGGACTTCCCGACCTCCTGGGGGACAGGTGGAGGACTGAGAGACCGGAGGGGGAGTTAATGTCAATAGGGGGTTTTGACAGGGATATGTGATTCTCCCTTTGTGTGAGATGTATAAATGTGAAGGTCTGATGCAGCTCATCCTCTTTTGTTCTTGAGAGAAGGCTGGGGATGAAGTGCTTGAATAAAACCTGAATTAAAAGCCAATTCAGCTTCGTTATTTCACGCTCCCCACATTGGTGACCAGTGACGTGTGAGAATGCCTGGAAATGCTCTCCACGATCAGGACTCATTGGAGTCTGCCCTAGCGAGCGCCATCGCCGTCAAACTGCCAGAATTCTGGCAGGACAACCCAGACTCGTGGTTCCTCCAGGCGGAGGCACAGTTCACGCTCGCAGGCATAACGGCGGATGACACTAAGTTCTACCACGTCATCGCTAGACTCGACAGCCGCACAGCTCAATGCGTGCGGAGCTTGGTACAGCAGCCACCCGCCGAAGACAAATACGGCAGATTGAAGGCTGCCCTCACCAAGTGTTTCACGCCCTCAGCCGAAAAGAGGGCTAGGAGGCTCCTGGCTATGCTCAGCCAAGGAGATCACAGGCCAGTCGCCCTGATGGAAGACATGCTGCAGCTGAGGGGGTCAGACGACGACGATTTCCTCTTTAAGTACATCTTCCTGACTAACCTCCCGACGCATATGAGAGGAACGCTGTCCAGCATGCGTTGTGACACCCAGCAGGATTTCCGTGACCTGGCCCAAGAGGCGCAGAGGCTCCTCAGCTCCTGCGGCGAGCAGGCGACCGCGGCGGCGATCCGGGGCAGCGACGAGCCGGAGACAGCCGAGCCGAACCTACCAACCATGGCAGCGGCGCGGCCCCGACGCGGCAGAGGTGATGGCCCAGCGACAGAGGCGCGGCCCCAACGCAGCGTAGGAGAGGATCTCTGCTTTTATCATCGGCGGTTCGCAGAGAGGGCGCACAGGTGTGTGCCACCGTGCAACTTCAAGAAGTCGGGAAACGGCAGGACCGAGAATCGTTAGCAGCTTCGGCTCTCGGCGAAAGAAATAAGCTGCTATACATCACAGATACGAGCTCTGGGCGCCAGTTCCTTATAGACACCGGAGCCCAAGTGAGTTTCATCACCCCAACCTATGCTGACCGGGTGGCTGGCCCCCGTGGAAACGGGGCAACGGTGGCGAACGGCTCGAGCATCAACACCTACGGGGAAAGGACTTTGTCTCTGTCCTTACATGGTCGCTCTTATGAATGGACTTTTGTCATAGCGGCGGTGAGTTTCAACATGTTAGGTGCTGATTTTCTGTGCTCACATGGTTTGTTAGTTGATCTTGCCAATAGGCGGCTGGTAAATGCACTCTCTTTTTACTCTATTCCCTGTGCAGCTCGAGTGTCCCCGCCACCGGTGCAGACCAACGTCACCACAGCAGGTGGTAAGTTTAACACAATACTCACCCAGTTTCCAGCACTCACGGTTCCCACATTTTCGGCAACAGTTGCGAAACACGGGGTGGAGCATTTTATCACTACAACTGGCCCCCCCGTCTTCGCGAAAGCTCGGCGCCTGGATGCTGCTAAACTCTCCATGGCGCACGAGGAGTTCGCCAGCCTAGAGAGGCTGGGCATTATTCGCCGTTCGAAAAGCCCATGGGCTTCGCCGCTGCATATGGTCCCGAAAGCCGACGGCTCATAGAGACCTTGCAGCGATTACCACAGGCTAAACAACGCCACGGCACACGATCGCTACCCCATCCCACACATCCAGGATTTTTCGGTGCATTTAGCGGGGGCGCGCATTTTTTCTAAAATAGACCTGGTTCACGGCTACCATCAGGTTCCGGTCCGGCCGGAGGACATTCCTAAAACGGCAGTTATAACCCCTTTTGGACTTTTTGAGTTTTTGCGCATGCCATTTGGCCTCAAAGGCGCTGCACAAACATTCCAACGCATGATGGATGCCGTGTTACGTGATCTCCCATTCGTGTTCGTTTACCTCGACGACATTTTGGTCGCCAGTATTTCAGAGGAAGAACACGAAAAACACCTCACTGCGGTTTTTCGGAGGTTGGGAGAGCACGGCTTAATAATTAATCCAGCCAAGTGCCAGTTTGGCGTCGCGCAGATCGATTTTTTGGGCCATCACGTGTCCCCAGAAGGGGCAGTTCCGCTGCCGGATAAGGTGCGCGCAGTAGCAGATTTTCCCCGACCACAAACGGTCAAATCATTGCAGGAATTTTTAGGAATGGTGAATTTTTATAACCGTTTCCTACCCCACGCAGCGCAGCTCATGCAGCCATTATACGCCGTGCTCAGAAAGAAAAAACCCTCCAATACAATCGAGTGGTCCCCGGAGCGGGAGCGCGCGTTCACGGAGGTAAAAAAAAGCCTTGGCTGAAGCCGCGCTTCTAGCTCATCCGGACCCATCGGCCCGCATCGTGCTAACTACGATGCATCAGATTTGGCCATAGGGGCAGTTATAGAGCAGCACATTGCCGGTGTTTGGCAGCCGCTAGCTTTCTTCAGCAAATCCTTGAGCGAAGCTGAGCGGAAATACAGCACGTTTGACAGAGAGCTGTTAGCGCTCCATTTGGCCATCCGCCATTTCCAGTTCTGGCTGGAAAGTCGGCGTTTCACCGCTTTTGTTGACCATAAGCCGCTCACTTTCGCGATGTCCAAAATTTCAGATCCGTGGTCGGGCCGGCAGCAGAGGCAGCTGGCCGCGATTTCGGAATTTACCACTGATATTCAGCACGTAGCTGGTAAACTCAACATAGTAGCAGACTGCCTCTCTCGCGCGGCCACAGCACCGGCGCGCGCAGAGGCAGATTATACTGCAGCAGCTGCGAAGCAAAATAGCAGTGCGGAAGCGCACGCGGCCCCAGTTCACGCGGGGATAGATTACGCAGCCATGGCAGCGGAGCAGGGCAGAGATGCGGACGTGCGTGCGCTCCAGTCTGGACCAACAGGGTTAAGGCTGGAGAGCAGGTGTTTGCAAACCGATATGCCCCCCCTAATCTGCGATGTGTCAACCGGGCGGCCACGCCCGGTAGTCCCAGCCGCGTGGCGCCGCCGCGTTTTTGACTCGGTTCACTTCCTGGCACACCCAGGGGTGCGTGCTTCTATGAAAATGGTAGCGGAGAAGTTTGTTTGGCCGAGCCTGCGCAAGCACGTGAAAGAGTGGGCGAGGACCTGCATGGCTTGTCAGCGGGCCAAAATTCATAAGCACACAAGAGCCCCTTTAGAACCGTTCCACATTCCGGCTAAAAGATTCGATCACGTGCACGTCGACCTTGTGGGCCCCCTACCGTCGTCGCAGGGGTTCACACATCTTTTGACATTGGTGGACCGAACCACACGCTGGCCGGAAGTGGTCCCACTGACATCGACCACGGCCGCAGAAGTGGCTCGCGTTTTTTTGACGGCCTGGGTAGCGCGTTTCGGGGTCCCGTCGGATATTACGTCCGACAGAGGGCCTCAATTCGTCTCTGAGCTGTGGTCAGCGATGGCCCGCAGCTTAGGAGCTAAAATTCACCGCACTACCGCTTATCACCCTCAGGCTAACGGTTTATGCGAGCGTTTTCATAGGTCTTTGAAGGCAGCCCTCAGAGCGTCGCTTACGGATGCAGATTGGGTAAACAAACTACCATGGGTTTTATTAGGGTTGCGTTCTGCGCCTAAGGAGGATTTAAATGCCTCCCCAGCGGAGTTAGTTTTTGCTCAACCTCTCAGGCTGCCCGGTGAGTTTCTACCAGAGCATCCGGAACCGGGACGCCTCCCGGCTCTTGGACCACCGATCGGCACGGGAGCAGATACGCTCCGGGCCCCGTTCATCACACTTTTCCGCACGTTTTTGTTCCCAAAGCTTTAAAAAATGCTGAGTTCGTTTTTGTCAGGCACGAGGCTCTAAGACCAACCCTCCGACCGCCATATGATGGGCCATATAGGGTGCTGGAGACAGGTGATAAGCATTTTGTGCTAGATTTGGGAGACAGAAAGGAAACAGTCAGTATTGACAGACTAAAGCCTGCTTTTGTGATGAATGATGAGTCTGTACGGGTAGCGAGGGCACCTCGAGGCGGCAGACCCCCCAGGGAACGTGTCCCGGAGCCCCCGCAGGGATCAAATAACCACTCTCTTCCTCAGTCAGCAGATTCTTTGCAGGACGGCGCCGCAGGGACGCCGAGACCTGCTTACAGCAGATTTGGAAGACGGTTGAAGCCCAGACGGCGTACGGACTGACTGTTTGGTGTTTGATGTTTGATGTGATCATGTGGTATAGACTATGCTATTGATGTTATCACTGATTTTTGATGTGGTCATGTGGTATAGACTGTGCTGTTGGTATTAACATGTTCTCTTAATTTGACTGTTGGTGTTTGATGTTTGATGTGATCATGTGGTATAGACTATGCTATTGATGTTATCACTGATTTTTGATGTGGTCATGTGGTATAGACTGTGCTGTTGATATTAACATGTTCTCTTAATTTTAATATATTGTCCATTCTTCGACGTTTGGAGGGGGTTATGTAGCCCATGTATTTTTGCCTACATATGCTTAAGCATATAGGAGATTGCATGTGTGGATTGACCTCACGTCCTGAATGGAACAATATGTCTGGACCACCTGCGGTTAACAACAAGAGGACGGAGGTACGGGGATAAGAGACTGGAAGGACTTCCCGACCTCCTGGGGGACAGGTGGAGGACTGAGAGACCGGAGGGGGAGTTAATGTCAATAGGGGGTTTTGACAGGGATATGTGATTCTCCCTTTGTGTGAGATGTATAAATGTGAAGGTCTGATGCAGCTCATCCTCTTTTGTTCTTGAGAGAAGGCTGGGGATGAAGTGCTTGAATAAAACCTGAATTAAAAGCCAATTTAGCTTCGTTATTTCACGCTCCCCACACCTGGTCCGTGGTTACCACCAGGTCCCGGTGCGCGCAGAGGACATACCCAAAACGGCGGTAATAACTCCATTTGGCCTGTTACAGTTTTTACGCATGCCCTTCGGATTAAAAGGCGCGGCACAGACATTTCAACGCATGATGGATGCAGTGTTGCGCGATCTGCCATTTGTGTTTGTCTACCTGGATGACATCATGGTGGCCAGCGCGTCCAAGGACGAACACGTAACCCACCTCAGGATGTTTTCCGGAGGTTGGAGGAACACGGGTTAATAATCAACCTGGCAAAATGCCAGTTCGGCGTGATGGGGATTGATTTTTTTGGGGCACCGCATCTCACCAGAGGGAGCAATACCCTTGCTGGACAAGGTGCGCGCCGTGGCGAATTTTCCCCGGCCTCAGACGGTCAGGGCACTGCAAGAGTTTTTGGGGATGGTTAACTTTTATAACCGGTTCCTCCCCTGCGCAGCTCAGCTCATGCAGTCATTGTACACCGCGCTCAAGAAACGGAAACCGGTGGACAGAGTCGACTGGACTCCGGAGCGGGAGCAGGCATTCTCTGAGGTTAAAACAGCCCTGGCAAACGCCGCAATGTTGGCGCACCCGGACCCGGCGGCTCGGATAGCGCTCACTACCGATGCCTCGGACGTGGCCATAGGGGCCGTTGTGGAGCAACGCGTCGCTGGTTCTTGGCAGCTGCTCGCTTTTTTTAGCAGGGCTTTGCGTGACAGTGAGCGTAAATACAGCGCGTTCGACAGAGAGTTGCTGGCTGTCCACCTGGCCATACGCCACTTCCAGTTCTGGCTGGAAGGGTGCAGCTTCACTGCGTTCGTGGACCACAAGCCGTTAACGTACGCAATGGCCAAGGTTTTGGAACCATGGTCGGGCCGGCAGCAGAGACAGCTAGCTGCGATCTCGGAGTTTACGACTGATATTCAGCATGTGGCCGGTAAACTGAATGTGGTGGCAGACTGCCTCTCGCGCGCAGTAGTGCCCCCAGTCTGCATAGGGATAGATTATACAGCCATGGCCGCAGAGCAGATTGGCGATGCGGACGTGTGCGTGCTCCAGTCTGGACCAACAGGGTTAAGGCTGGAGAGCAGAGTACTACAAGACGGGAGCCCCCCCCCCCCCCAATCTGTGACGTCTTCACAGGACGCCTGCACCCGGTGGTCCCAGTTGCTTGGCGCTGCTGCGTGTTTGAGTCAGTTCACGCTCTTGGCACACCCAGGAGTGCGCGCGTCAGTCAAAATGGTGGGAGCAAAGTTCGTATGGCCAGGCCTGTGCAAACAGGTGAGAGAGTGGGCGGCAGCCTGCGTAGCGTGCCAACGAGCCAAAGTACACAGACACACGAAGGCCCCTTTGGAGCCGTTTTGTATACCGGCTAAGAGGTTCGACCACGTTCACGTGGACCCCGTGGGCCCCCTCCTGCCATCACAGGGGTTCACGCACCTTCTGACAGTGGTGGACCGCACCACACGCTGGCCAGAAGCAGTCCCGCTAGCGGCAACCACGTCCGTGGACGTGGCGCGCGCCTTTTTGACAACATGGGTGGCACGTTTTGGAATCCCGTCGGACATCACGTCCGATAGGGGCCCTCAGTTTGTTTCCGACCTCTGGGCCGCGATGACCCGTAGCCTGGGTGTCGAAATTCATCGCACAACCACGTACAACCCACAGGCCAATGGGTTATGCGAGCGTTTCCATAGGTCACTGAAAGCAGCGCTCAGGGCTTCGCTTACGGATGCAAATTGGGTAGACCGGTTGCCGTGGGTTCTGTTAGGGTTGCGTACTGCACCAAAAGAGGATTTGGAGGCTTCCCTGGTGGAGCTTGTTTTTTCTCAGCCACTGCGGCTCCCCGCGGAATTTTTACCAGATAATCCCATGCCGAACAACCATCTGTCTCATCGTTCACAGCATAGCACGGACACAGGCACGCTACTGGGCCCGGCCCACCACTGTTTTCCACACGCTTTTCTGCCAAAAACTTTGAAGAACGCGGCATTCGTGTTTGTCAGGCACGATGCCCACCGCCCCTTATTGCGCCCACCCTACGATGGCCTGTTCAGAGTGCTGGAACCAGGGGACAAACATTTTTTTGTTAGACTTGGGGGGTCATCAGGAGAAAATATGTATAGACAGACTTAAGCCCGCCTTTGTGGTGGCGGACGAGCAAGTGTTGTTGGCTCGAGCTCCTCGGCGTGGAAGACCCCCACTGAGAACTCCCCAGGTAAATGATTCATCAGAGCAGCCACATGGGCAAGTTCAATGTTCACACCCCCTCACCATTGCCCACCTGCAGACAGACGCACCCCAGGAGCCCCCCACCGGCACAGCAGCACCGTGGAGTCGAAGAACCCTCGTTACAGCAGATATGGGAGACTGAAGCCAAAAGGATGTGAGGGTTGACACTCTGTCTGAGACTCGGGGGGGGGGGGCAGTGTAGGGAACCTACGCTGGGATAATCATCTCAGATTGGAAGCAGAGGGGAGGCAAATGGTCCCTCTGCCGGTAGAGCGGGGGGGATTAAACAGATGAGGACAATTGTTGCGCCCTCTGCTCCACGGTTTGGGAGAGGTACATGGTACTTTTGAGCAAAAAATAATGAACAGAGTCGCGGTCTAAGTCTTCACTCCATTTTGCTTTATTCAAAAGAACATGGAAAACTTCTGCGCAAGAGCACAGCACAGTTCTCTCTCTGGGCAAAAGCAATCAATTTGTGAATCATCGAACTTTCAACAAACTGTAAATAGTGTACACAGCATTTAAACTTTTTTTGTACTGTATTAATGTTTTTAAATGTAACAATCATGTACAAAAAAAATGAAATATTAAGCTTTTTAACTCTCATTTTTAACTGTATATATTGTCTACAATCAGCTTTTTAACTGACTTTTTAACCTGTAATCTGCTTCTTAACTCATGTATGATACGCTTTTAATTAACCCATTAATCCCCATTTTTAACCCGTCACATACTCCCCCTCAAAATAGATGTTGTCCCCAACATCAGGACATGTGAAATGTATAATAACCACTGTCACAGTGCAAAATTCTAAAAGAGTGCATCGTCAACTAATTCAAAAAAGTTTACAGACTGGAACTCTTTTCATACATTCTGGCTTTGAGATGAACTCATTCACAGTCTCAAGTGTCCATTACACTTTAAGTGCATATCCTGTGCATACTGAGATAAACACCAACACAGTCCCTTTTTTTTTTTTTAAGTCAGTCCCAATGAGTCAAATGACCTTAAAACTCAATCTTTCAGTGTGAGTCCAATGTAACTGCATTTACTCTACTTCAAGTATACAAAATGACCACCAACCCATTAACATTGACCACAAAACTCTTGGAAGTAGAAAGGATGTACTATGGCGCACATTTAGGGCGCATATATGGTATGCATGTATGGTATGCATTTTCCCTCACATTGTAGCGGTTTGATTCAACCCCCACAACACAGAGACAGAACACAGAGACAGTCAGCTCGCACTCCTGGGTTTTTTCCGCTGCATGCTGCGTTTACAGCTGTGAGGTTAAAGTGTCATCCATGCATTGTGTTCATGCATCCTGTCTGTACCTCTGATATGCAAATGCCCAGATTGACTGCTGTGAATGTCTTTGATGTATTGTCTGAGTTGAGTATATACTGTATGCTTCACTGTGCTGTAAATCTGCCTCTCTTTCTGATTCTGCAACTGGTAGACACACACGTGTCTCCTCTCTTTGAGAGCTGGAGGAACGAAGCTGCAGCCTGCTCAAGCCATGGGCTGCAGCCGAGTTCTGATGAAGGCGGGTGATAATAAAGCTATTTAAAAATCCAACGCTGCCTTTATTTTATCATCCTCTTCACTGGTGACCCCGGAATGCACACGTTTTATTCAAACGCAACCTTCTGATCTGAACAGCCACGCTGGCGACCCGAGACTGAAGAAAACGAGCGGCCAGCGAACGCAGCACCCGGGCATGAATGCTCCGTCGCAGCGGCCTGACTGGTCTGCCCTCCCTGCTGCCTCAGGGAGGCCTCGACGCAGAGCCCACGGCGGGCGAACCAGGCGAAACAGGACATCAACCAAGACCGGGTAAGCGGCAGAGAACGTCATGGCGCGCCCTCGCCGAGATCGGCACATCCACGCGGGACCGGCCGCGCAGCTCCTCCACATCAGAGCACATGCGGGCGACTCCCATGGCCGACGGAGCACACGTGGACCTGAACGCACCATGACTAATCTGCAGCCACGGCTCGTCAGAGATGTTTTTCGGCGCAGACTGCGCCGATCTCCACCAAGTTTCCGACCCTGATTTCCTCTCCAGCGGGCCCACCCACGCACGGAGCCCCGGCACGCGCACCGGGGGTGACAAGGACGGCGCACCACGCACGGGACAAATACGGCTTTTCCGACCGCCTTCCTTCTGCTGCACACTGGCCCTTCAGGCTTGCTTGTACACCTGAGGCCCGCAGCTTGCTCACTGGATTTTATGGTCTTAGCCACGGCACACAAGGGGAATTCAGCTGTCTGCGGTTCCCGAGGCTTTAGGGTCGCGCCTGCCCTAAAATCAACATGCCAGTCCCTCTGCTTTTATTTTTTTCTTGCCGCCGCTCCTGCTTTTCTTCATGGCCACGAGAGGAGTCAGAGACTAATTTTTTTCTTCTTCTGATCTCCGCATGTTCAGACGGGACATCGCGGAGCAGCAAACACTTTTGGTGCGACTCGAACGATTTTCCCGCGCCCGGTCAGCATTTGCTACCCCCCCTCCCCCTCCTCCTGCACAGAGCTTTTCCCTGCTCGCTGCCCAAACTGCAACATCGAGGTCACGGTCCCCTACCGTGCCCTCTGGGGGGGAGCAGTGTAGCGGTTTGATTCAACCCCCACAACACAGAGACAGAACACAGAGACAGTCAGCTCGCACTCCTGGGTTTTTTCCGCTGCATGCTGCGTTTACAGCTGTGAGGTTAAAGTGTCATCCATGCATTGTGTTCATGCATCCTGTCTGTACCTCTGATATGCAAATGCCCAGATTGACTGCTGTGAATGTCTTTGATGTATTGTCTGAGTTGAGTATATATGCTGCACTGTGCTGTAAATCTGCCTCTCTTTCTGATTCTTCAACTGGTAGACACACACGTGTCTCCTCTCTTTGAGAGCTGGAGGAACGAAGCTGCAGCCTGCTCAAGCCATGGGCTGCAGCCAAGTTCTGATGAAGGCGGGTGATAATAAAGCTATTTAAAAATCCAACGCTGCCTTTATTTTATCATCCTCTTCAACATATACTTAGTAGGCATGACGGTGCATACTCTGGAGGCTTCACGTCTAAACGGCCAAGAGGACCTGACCCGGCAGAGACCTCGGGAGGTGTGAAGTGGTTTCTTGAGAGACGGGAAGTCAGAGAGAATGTCCCAGCAGGAGCCCTCGAGGCTGAAGAATTGAGAGACAATGGAGACGCCAAGGAGCCTCGGAGGCTATATGTTTACTGAAGGACTGTGGGTTGGGGGTGTGATATCTGATGTTGGGGGTTTTGTGTCTCTGGAGAGTATAAGAGCTGTGAAGAATGATTGTTCTGTCTCTTTGCTGAGATACTTTGCTTGATAGAGGATGTAGCCTCACAATAAACCTTTCCTGAGAAATAAACTCAGTCTCGTTTGTGAAAGTCATCCTCTACACTGGTGACCTATGACAAACCATGGCCGGTGGCGACGATCTTTCCGCACCGGACTCTTCAGGGGCCAACCGGGTTAATGCAGCTACCACACTACAGCTGCCAGATTTCTGGCAACATAACCCGCGCTCCTGGTTTACCACTGTGGAGGCGCAGTTCCACCTTCGGGGAATCTCAGCGGACGCAACGAGGTTCTACCATGTCGTCGCGAAGCTGGACAGCCTCACAGTGCAGCGGGTGGAGAGCCTGACCAACCACCCACCCCAAGACGACAAGTATGGTGCACTGAAAGCCGCCCTCATTCGAGCCTTCACTCCCTCGCTGGGAGAGTGAGCAGAGAAGCTCCTGGCGCTGACAGAAGGGGAAGCAGACAGGCCAGCAGATCTGATGGCGAAGATGATGAGCCTGAGAGGCGAAGATGACGACAGCTTTATCTTCGCCCACCTCTTTCTCAGAATGCTACCGCCAGCAGTGAGAGTCACCCTGGCCAGCTCACAGCTACTCAACAACCATGACTACCACAAGCTGGGCCAGGAGGCGCAGCGGCTCGTCGACGCCCATAGACGGCACGCAGCCACGACGGCAGCAGCAGAGCTGAACGCACCCCCGCGAGACGAGGGGAGACCAGAGGCTGCAGCACCGGATCCACTGACGTCAGCAGCGGCAGAGGCCAGGAGAAGCGGAGCTGACAACACCCTCTGTTTCTACCATCGACGCTTCGCCGAGAGAGCGCGCAGATGCGCCCCACCGTGCCGATACCAGCGCCAGGGAAACGCCAAGACCGAGAGTCGGTAGCAGCTGCAACTCTCGGCGCGAAGAACAAGCTGCTTTTCGTGACAGACGCAAATTCAGGGAAAGAATTCCTGGTGCACACAGGCTCCCAGCTAAGTTTTGTCAAGCCTGCCTATGCGGACATGCTGATGCCTGCCAGCGGACCCCTGGTGTTAGCGGCGAACGGCTCCACGATCAAAACCTATGGGGAGAAGACGCTCCTCCTATCCCTCCACGGCTGCACCTTCGAGTGGACCTTCGTCGTAGCCGCAGTTAGCAACAACATGCTAGGTGCTGACTTTTTATGCTCAAACAGTTTATTAGTTGATCTTACTAATAGACGTATTGTAAATGCACTGTCTTTCCACTCTATCTCCTGCACAGCTCGGGTGGCCCTGCCTTCTGCACATCCCAATGTCACAGCTGCGGGTAGTAAGTTTCATGCACTACTCAATCAGTTTCCAGCACTCACGGTCCCAACATTTTCAGCGTCAGTTGCCAAACACGGGGTCGAGCATTTCATAACTACCTCTGGTCCCCCTGTTTTTGCAAAAGCTCGGCGCTTGGACCCAGCTAAACTGGCCATTGCGCGCGAGGAATTCGCCAACTTGGAAAAACTGGGCATTGTTAGACGCTCGAACAGCTCTTGGTCATCACCCCTGCACATGGTCCCCAAGGCTGACGGCTCGTGGCGGCCTTGCGGTGATTTCCGCAGATTAAATAATGCTTCAGCACACGACCGCTACCCGATTCCGCACATCCAGGATTTTTCGGCACATTTGGTGGGGGCGTGCATCTTTTCCAAAATAGATTTGGTGCGCGGTTATCACCAAGTCCCAGTCCACGCGCAAGACATACCCAAAACGGCAGTTATAACCCCTTTCAGGCTTTTCGAGTTTTTGCGCATGCCTTTCCGCCTCAAAGGCGCTGCACAGATGTTCCAACGCATGATGGATGCAGTATTGCGCGGCCTCCCTTTCGTGTTCGCCTATTTGGATGATATTTTGGTAGCCAGTGCATCCGAAGTCGAACACGAACGCCACCTCACAGCCGTTTTTCAGAGGCTGACAGAACACGGGCTGATAATTAACCCAGCGAAATGCCAATTCGGGGTAGCTCAAATCGATTTTTTGGGGCACCGCGTGTCTCCAGAAGGCGCGGTCCTGCTGCCTGATAAAGTGCGCGCGATAACGGATTTCCCCCAACCGCAGTTAAGGCACTGCAAGAATTTTTGGGGATGGTCAATTTTTATAACCGCTTCCTCCCCAACGCAGCACAGCTCATGCACCCAATGTACGTGGCACTAAAGAACCAAAAACCTGCAACTAAGGTCGAGTGGTCCCCGGACCGGGAGCGCGCTTTCTCACAGGTCAAATCGGCCCTCGCGAACGTTGCGTTATTGGCACACCCGGTGCCAGCAGCTCGCATGGCGCTAACCACGGACGCTTCCGACGTGGCAGTGGGGGCGGTTGTCGAGCAACTGGTAGCAGGGAGCTGGCAACCACTTGCGTTTTTCAGCAAAACATTGCGCGATAACGAGCGTAAATACAGCGCGTTTGATAGGGAGCTTTTAGCCCTGTATTTGGCCATCCGCCACTTCCAGTTCTGGTTGGAAGGGCGCCGTTTCACCGCGTTTGTGGACCACAAACCATTAACATTTGCAATGGCTGAAATTTCAGAGCCTTGGTCGGGCCGACAATAGAGACAGCTGGCCGTGATTTCGGAGTTTACCACCGACATTCAACACGTGGCTGGCAAACACAATGTAGTGGCAGATTGTCTCTCGTGCGCAGTTGCACTGCCAGGCCCCCAGGGGGCAGACTCAGCGGCTGTAGACACGGGCCAGGCTTGCGGTGCGGAAGCGCTCGCAGCCCCGGTCTGCGTTGGGTTAGATTATGCAGCCATGGCCGCCGAGCAGGTTAATGATGCGGATGTGCGCGCGCTCCAGTCTGGGCCAACAGGGCTAAGGCTGGAGCACAGGGTGCATCAAAGAGGTATGCCCCCTCTAATCTGCGATATCTCCACGGGGCGCCCCCGCCCCGTGGTCCCAGCTGCATGGCATCGCCGCGTTTTTGACTTAATACATTCGCTGGCACATCCGGGCGTTCGCGCGTCGATCAAAATGGTGGGAGAGAAATTCGTTTGGCCAGGGCTGTGTAAACAGGTCAAAGAATGGGCCGTAGCCTGCGCAGCGTGTCAAAGAGCAAAGGTACACAAGCACACACGGGCCCCTCTAGAACCTTTTCACATCCCAGCCAAACGCTTCAACCACGTGCATGTCGTCTTGGTGGGACCCCTCCCGCTGTCACAGGGGTTCACACACCTTCTCACTATGGTGGACCGCACTACGCGCTGGCCAGAGGCGATTCCCCTGGCGTCAACCACAGCAGCAGATGTTGCGCGCGCTTTTTTAACGGCTTGGGTCGCGCACTTTGGAGTCCCGTCAGACATAACGTCTGACAGAGGACCCCAATTTGTTTCCGAGCTCTGGTCATCCATGGCACTCAGCCTGGGGGTGAAAATTCATCGCACAACTGCGTATAACCCCCAGGCCAACGGTTTGTGCGAACGCTTTCACCAGTCATTGAAAGCAGCCCTCAGAGCGGCTCTCACGGACACAAATTGGGTTGATAAGCTTCCATGGGTTTTATTAGGGTTGCGTTCAGCACTTAAAGAAGATTTGCAAGCCTCTCCGGCCCAGCTAGTCTTCGCCCAACCTCTCCGGTTACCGGGAGAATTCCTTCCTGAGAACCCCGCACCAGATTGCCCCCCCGCTCAGCTGCTGCAGAGCGACGCGGGATCAAACACCCTCCCCGGTCCAGTTCATCACAGTTTTCCACACGTTTTTGTGCCTAAAGCCTTAAAGAATGCAGAATTCGTCTTTGTTAGACACGACGCACAGAGGTTAGGTTTAAGACCACCTTATGATGGACCGTTCAGAGTGTTAGAAACCGGGGAAAAGCATTTTTTGCTCGATTTGGGAGACAGGAGGGAATTAGTCTGCATTAACAGACTCAAACCCGCTTTTGTGTTAGCTGATGAACAGGTGCAAGTAGCCAGGGCCCCCCGTCGTGGCAGGCCACCGGGGAGACACTCTTCTAAGCTTTCACAACAATGTGCTAATGACTCTGATCCACAGATGCAAGAGACAGCCACAGGCAGAGCGAGACCTGCTCACAGCAGATATGGCAGGAGGTTGAAGCCCAAGCAGTTGGATGTGTGATATGTTGTGCCAATTTTTTTTTTCGTTCTGTGTGATATGTCATGATTCTATGCATCTGGGGTGTAAGTTGTCCTTATTTAGACGTTTGGGGGGGGTTATATGGCGCACATTTAGGGCGCATATATGGTATGCATGTATGGTATGCATTTTCCCTCACATATACTTAGTAGGCATGACGGTGCATACTCTGGAGGCTTCACGTCTAAACGGCCAAGAGGACCTGACCCGGCAGAGACCTCGGGAGGTGTGAAGTGGTTTCTTGAGAGACGGGAAGTCAGAGAGAATGTCCCAGCAGGAGCCCCCGAGGCTGAAGAGTTGAGAGACAATGGAGACGCCAAGGAGCCTCGGAGGCTATATGTTTACTGAAGGACTGTGGGTTGGGGGTGTGATATCTGATGTTGGGGGTTTTGTGTCTCTGGAGAGTATAAGAGCTGTGAAGAATGATTGTTCTGTCTCTTTGCTGAGATACTTCGCTTGATAGAGGATGTAGCCTCACAATAAACCTTTCCTGAGAAATAAACTCAGTCTCGTTTGTGAAAGTCATCCTCTACAGTACACTGTATACCCATGACATGGTCGGTTCAGAATAATAAGGCAACATCTGTATATTATAACATGCTGGTGTACCCAATGTATCATAAGTGAATACTTTCGGCTTTCTAGCGTTACGTCTAGGTCTCTGATTCACTTCCTTACCAGGATCACTATAGGTAGGAGAAGGAGGGTGCGGTGAAGGAAGGCTTACCTCCGCAAGTAAGTCCTCTACCTGACCAATGTCGTCCTCTGTGGCTTGTCAGCTGCTGCAGCTCAAGCTCTGTCTCCTGCTGCACCTCTTCAGGTATGTTGTCCTCCTGCTGAGCTGGGTCTGTGGCCTTCTCAGGCGGTGGCGAATCAGGGCGAGTGCTCAAGTGAAGTGGCACTGGATAATACTCGTCCTCATCATCGTCATCCTCTTCTTAACATTGTCACTCTGCAAACCTATTAGGATGGTGTGCATGAACAAACTTTGGACCAGGGCGGGATCATATTTTAGACCCGACTCATCTTCCTGGGATGCGAAAAGAATCTTCTGGCGAAGGTCCATGGCTCTCAGAAGGAAGTTTTGAGGAGTCTCTTAACTGCTCTGAGCTTCTGAAGAAAGCTGCTTGTACAGTTCAGTAGCCCCTCTCTCCTGATAGTGAGACCTTAGGATCCTCCGCAGGGCGGGAAGAGTAAGATTACCTTTGCCTTCTAGGTAACTTCTCAGCTGCAGGCCTGGTGTGATGGCACGAATCACTGCGTCAATGATCTCATCTTCATGGTAGCCTTTACTGAGCCCACAATATATATACAGTTAGGGATGAGAGTTAAAAAGATTAATGTTTCATTATTGTTTTTGCACATGGTTGTTACATTTAAAAACATCAGTACAGTATTAGGGGGTTGGATGCTGTGTGCACTGTTTATGGTTTGTTGAGAGTTCGATGATTCACAAATTGATTGCTTTTGCCTGGCGCGGGAACTGTGTTGTGTGCTTGCGCAGAAGTGTCCAAGTTCAATGAGTCACAAATTGATTGCTTTTGCCCGGAGTGAGAACTGTGCTGTGCGCTTGTGCAGAAGTGTCCAGGTCTTTTTTTTGAATAAAGCAAAATGGAGTGAAGACGTAGACTGTGACTCTCTTCATTATTTCTTGTTCAAAAGTACCACATACCTCTCCTGAACTGTGGAGCAGAGGGCGCAACATATATATCGGGTTCAGGTTCAGGTTCCTTTATTTGTACCCGTAGGTAGATTTGTTTTGCAGTTGGTGACATCCATATTTACAAGCCACTAATTACATTCAACACAGACAGAAACACAGGCACACATCTTACAAAATAAGTAAATATAAAATATGTACAATATAATTTTTATAGCTTGTTCAACTCTTTGACAGCAGCAGGGACAAAGCTGTTTTTGTAGCGCTGGGTTCTACTTTTTGGGACAGCAAACCTCCCTCTGAAGGGACGAAGCTGAAAGTTGCAGTGCAAAGGGTGGGAGTCATCATTTAAAATCGAGTCGGCCATCCTCTGTACTTGTCTGGTGTACAGGGATGTCAGGCTCAGCTGTGACTCACCAAGCAAACGACTGGACCATCTGACTACCTGATCCAAGGATTTCCTCTGTTTCAGTTTTATCTGACCAAACCATGACATTAAAGAAAAGGATAAAACAGATTCAATAAAAGCCCGATAGAACATAGTCATTATGGTTCGGTCAATTTGGAAGAATATATATTGTCTACAATCAGCTTTTTAACTGACTTTTTAACCTGTAATCTGCTTCTTAACCCATGTATGATACGCTTTTAATTAACCCATTAATCCCCATTTTTAACCCGTCACACAATAAGGTATTGTGATGGGAGAAGTTATGGTAATGCAGCAGGAAGGAGTAGCTGCGGGGACAGTGGGGGTGATGATGCGTTGAATGTATTGTGATGCAAGATCTCAGGCAGCAGGGGGAAGGAGTGGAGTGATATCAAAGGAGAGACCCTGGTGTATGGAGAAATTCTTTTTCTGTGTATGAATGAAGTGAGAGAGTGAATAAAGTTCGTCTGCCGTGCAAGTCTGGTTTCTTATTGCACTCTCTACAAGGGTAGGAATGTAGATTGACTGGTAAATCGTCAGCTTTGCCTTAGAGCTTAGCTTCCTCTTCACCAGAACAGACCGGTACAATGTCTGTATCACTGCAGATGCTGCGCCGATCCGTCTGTCAATCTCTCACTCCATTCTCCCCTCACTCGTGAATAAGACCCCAAGATACTTAAACTCCTCCACTTGGGGCAGGAGCTTGTCCCCAACCTGGAGAGGACAATCCACCTTTTTCCTGCTGAGGACCATGGACTCAAGACTTGGAGGTGCTGATTCTCATCCCAGCCACTTCACACTCAGCCAGTCACCCCTGAACTATGGTATCAATTTGAACAGCCCACATAATTTCTTTATCTAGTTATCATGTTCACAGTGTTGCCAACTTGGCGATTTTGTCATTAAATCAGACGACTTTTCAGCCCCCCACAATGACTTTTTTTTTTTCTTGTCAAAAACGACTAGCAAAAATCTAACGACTTTTCCTGGTGTTATCAAAGACTTTTCTGGTGTTTTGGACACTGACGTGAAAGTGCGCGATTGCTCTGCAGTTATCGTCCTCAACAAGCAGTGGGTGGTAGTGAGGCTTTCCTGTCCCCTTCCCATCCCAAAGCAGGATGTCTCGCAGTAACCTCGTGGAGCAGCAGTGTTGCAGTTACAATAAAATTGAGATTTTTCAGAGCTGCAATGTCTGATACCAATTCAACTTTAGCCTTCTTCCCAGCAACAGGCTGAAGCTATCCTTAAATGTACGCGGAACGGTATAACGCCAAGGCAGGGTTGCTTGGTTTTCTTATCAGCGCTGTGTCAGTGCTGCCGGACTTTTTTTTTTTTTCCCCTCCGAGTCCAAACTCATGTTCACTTTTTGCGTTTGTTGCGGTGCTCGTACAGTAAAGAAACATGAGCCGAGTGCTGCTGATGTGACTGACTGGCAGTGGCAGACAGCGAGGAGGAGCCAGCCCAGGAGGTATGAGCTCATCGGGTAGAGCAAGCTTCAGTTTCTGCTGATGTGTGGGTGTTCACGTAAATCAAAGCATTTTTTTGGGGGGGGGGAGTGCGCATGGAAATGCCAAAACTATCGTATATTTGGCCTTTTTAAAACGTTTGATCGATATTGTATAGGCCATAAAACTATCGTATATCTAGCAACACAACACTGTGCAGCAGTTAGTTTAGCTGTACTCAGAGAGGAGATCCACACCACTTGGGTCCAGAAAAAACAAGGACCCTGAATTAGGGCCAGGCTAGTTACAATCATTTTCTTACATTGCCACTGTTTTTTTTTTTTTTTTTAACTCTTTTTGTTAATTTTGGTTGTTAATGTTGTCCAGTTAAAACTGTCATACAAAAAAGGTTAAAAATGTTATAGTTATGGCAAAAAATGTTTTTTACCGTGACTTATAGGTTCCTAAGTGGAGCATAAGGTTAGCGAACTTAAAAAAATAAATTAAAAAAACAGAATTAAAAAAACTAAGTAACTCTGCCAGTGTCTCTTTTGGGTCACTTTGCCAGTCCCAAGCCCAGATCAAGGAGGGTTGAACGTAGAGCTAGCAATTTCACCCACATAAGTCTTTTGATTAAATTTGATATTCTAACATTTAACAATGCAGGACAAAACTGATTTATGTAATGTGGTTCTAGACAAAGCATTAAAGTCAAGTTATTTTAAGAAGTCATGGCCTATTTAAATGGCAAAATTAAAACAAACCAAGAATCAACAGAAGAAAGTTAATTTGTAGTTCTTACCATTAGTTACATGCAAATGACCAATTATGCAAATTAGGTGATGATGTCATTTATCTTAGGACAGCCAATAGCTACTTTCCTTACTGAGGAGTTGGCAAGTGTGTTCACATGGTAGGTGCCGCCACCAACATCCGCCCGCTGGAGTGACAATACCCCGAGGGGTTAAAAGTTACACCACTACTAGTTTTTTGGACCACTTCTGGCTTTTATCACATTTGAATTCTCTGAGGCATAGACTTAACTATTGACCAGCGGTATTCTTCATCAATCCAGCTTCAACTTATTGCTGTTGCTAAAGCAGTTTTCCTGGTTAGAGCCTTGTCATGGACCATTTTCTTCAGGTTTCCACCATAGATTGTCAGTGGGATTGAGGTCGGGACCATTCGCAGCCCATGCCCAGTCTTTCTTAAAGGAAAGTTTAAATGCTTTTTGCCAAATGGCAAAATGCATTATCGTCCTGGAAAATGTCATCACCACCCAACATTTCAATTCATGGAATAAGTGTCCAAAATGTCAACATAGACCCATATCACCAATGATTGACATTTGCATGTTTTCTTCTGGCAGTCATCGTCATAAATTTAATTGGAACAGCACCAAACAAAAGTTTCATCACATTTCCCAATGCAGATCCATGATTCGACGCTGTCACTTTCATCTAATGGTTGTCTGTCTCTGTGTTGGCCCTGCGATGGACTGGCGATCTGTCCAGGGTGTACCCTGCCTGTCACCCAAAGATGCTGGGATAGGCTCCAGCCCCCCCCCCCCCCCGAAAAGGATTAAGCGGTAGAAGATGGATGGATCTAGTCATCCACAATCCATGATTGCTTTTTAATCCCACCATCCTTTTTTGTGTTAAAGGTAGAATGCAGCATTTTCTACTCTCAAATGTTCCAGAAATGCCTAAAAATACAAAGAAACACCTCTCTTTATGTCATGCAAAATATATTGCCAAGCTATGAATTCATTTATCAGGCTGATAGAAAGTGATGTCACTTTATACCAGCAAGGTGAGTATAAGCAAGTTTTCAACTCAGTCAAAAATCCTGTTGTAATTATGTTAATTTCTAGAGTAGGGCAGATGTAATGCTACCAGTTAATTGCTAGTTCACTTGGAGTAGACAAAGAAGTCGTGCCTCATCAGTAAAAAAAAAAATTTGCATAAACTCCAAATTGTGCCAATTTGTTCTGTAGTGCATTTTGTTTTCAATATCTTGTCACTTTGTTTTCCTTGGTCTATCAATATACTTCCCTTTTAGTTTGTATTTGGTCCAGATTTTAGACACAGCTGTTTGGGAAAAACCAATATCTTTTGCTACATTCTGTGATAATTTACCTTGAAGTTATATAATCCTCTCCTTTATTTCAACTATTTCCTGAGCCAAGTTTATCAGCTTGGTGCAACTGCTCACCAAGGTGTGTAAGAACTTTTTTAAACTGCGGACTAATTAAATTTGATGCAGGTATTTGTTTAAGGGCTATAAATTACAGGGTGATTCAATATTTTTCTCAGTTGTGATTCCATGTTTTTTGCCTCTGCTTGAGCTGATAAAAATTGCAACTGACTACAACTTTCTTTTTCAGTGTTTCTTAAAGCCAGAAGGTTGGCATTTTGAATAATAGCTTAGTGACTTTTTTTAAACCAAATTAAACACATGAAAATCAGCCAAGAGTGGTGATTCCATAATTTGTTAGAGGTTGTAACATGCTTCTAGTGAAAAATTCACCAGAGCCCTGTATGGTTCAACTACAAGTACCAAAGGCAGCACATTTCCCCAACATTTTCTTTACCGCTTACGTTTGTGGTCTCTGCTAGTTTTATCTGCTTGATTTTCAGCAACAAACCCAGGTTCCGTTTTCTACCCGATCCTATTAAAGCAGTGAAATCAGTTTTGTCTTTGTGTGGGGCCACAGACAGACACCAGCCAACAGAATCTTTTGGAGCATTTTATTATCAAGACAGATTTAGTTCTCTTTCTCCTGGACGGTCTTTGTTCCGCGCAGTCTGCCTGTACGACGGGCAGCGATAAGACCGACCTTGCGACCAGCAGGTGCATCTCTCCTGATAGTCGAGGGTTTGCCGATATGCTGATGGTTACCACCACCGAAGGGATGTTCAACAGGCTGCAAGGAAAGAGATGAGGAGCCATTATGGTTTGATCAAAGTTAACAGAGCGTCAGAAAAAGGATTTCATCTTTTGTTTTGAATAAACGCTAAAAGCAACCAGTGCTAACAAAATAAATCAGTGGATTCAAACCACTTTTGTTTCTAAAAATTATTAATAAATTTACCAAAGAATCAAAGCAAATCAGTAAAACCTAAAGAAAATCCTTTGTCATGTGTGATTCAAGATTTTGGTGGACCACCAAAAAATTTCAGAATCCAAACTGGGCCATAAACTTCTGATCCACATCTCTAACCTCCATCCTGTTATTTCCCATCAACCCTCAGCTTTTCACTGTTTAATTTATGGTTGTACGGCACAGTTTGTGTATGTCCGTGTACACTTACGTTCATAGCCACACCACGGACACGTGGCCAGCAGTTCCTCTTGGCCTTGTATTTGTGGTAGGCACGACCGGCCTTCAGGATGGGTTTGTCAATACGTCCACCGCCAGCAACCACACCTTTATCAGAGGATAGAGCACAGAGGGTCACTCATGTAGTTGCAGATCAAACACCAAATCAGCTACAATTCAGACGTCGGTAACTTACCGACGACTGCTCTGTTGGCAGAAGAGATGACCTTCTTGGAGCCTGAGGGCAGCTTGACTCTGGACTTCTTGGTCTCAGGATTGTGAGAGATAACTGTTGCGTAGTTTCCTGAAGCTCGGGCCAGCTTGCCTCGGTCACCGGGCTTCTCCTCCAGACAGCAGATGATGGTTCCCTCGGGCATTGTACCAATGGGTAGGACATTGCCAATGTTCAGCTGAGCTGGAAAAACGAGCACATGAATTTAACTCACACCCCAGGTCTACATCAGTCTTATCCAACTTTCCAGTTAGGCTGACACATCAAACAGTAGTGTGATACAGTACTTCCTTGATGCAGCATTAAAGAATATTTAGTTATGAGTCTACTTTAAGCTCAGATATTTACATTTAAAGACTAAATGCTGATGGGATCCCAGGATTATTTCCAAAACACCACAGAAGGAAAAAAAATCAAGATGGAGGACATCTAAATATCCATCCCATGTGTTCCTCATTACTTTATTTGAACAAGGGGTGGGAGAAAATCATTTCTCCGATGCATCTCAATGCAGATATGAACGATTCTGAATTGATGCACAAATGGTAAAATTCTGATTTCTAAATGTATTTATAACGTAATTTTATGTTGATGGGAAAAAAAGCAGAACCTTAAACGCAGAAGTTGTTGGCCACCTGTACGGTCTTTGGCATTGCGTACAACACAGTAGAGAGACTGCTGCTGGATTTTGTTTTGGGTGTTCTGGCTAGGGTGTCACTGGCATGCTGTCTGGATATACGGGCCACAGATTAGTAGCGTAATTAATTTTGACTGAACAAAAAAAGTGGACTCTTAAATGTGGAAGCTGGCGCCCACCCAGACTATACTTGTTGCGGTGTATAAATATGTTCATGTCTATGGTCACGACACTCAATACTGTCAAAAAACTCAATTTTATTAAATTATGGGTGTTCAAATCAGTTTGCTGGAGCATCTCAGTCATCCTACACTGACATAAGGACTGTAGATTACATTCAATGCACGTGTGTGAAACGCGGGTCACTCGAGCTGTACAGCCACGGCTACACCAAAACATGGAAAAACTGAAACCAGCAGGTAGGAATGCTTCTATTTTTCATTATAAGTCTAATATTTCTTTCACAGAGGTAATGGGGCAGTGCACACTTAAATTCACAGCCTTTATTAGTGTTAAGACTAACACAACACTTCTGTGTCTTACTCTAAGAAGACAACGTGTTTGAAATGTTATTACACATTATGCGCTCGATAAATGTGATTGACATCTTCCACTCCCTGCCATGTGTGAATTAGAACAGTTAAGAATGATATAGCAAAATAGCTATGGCTACAATGTGGCATATTTACATGTAGAGGATGTGTGTTAGTCTTCGCATCAATAAAGGCTGTGAATCTGACGGTGTGCTCTAGACTCTTCATCTGTGATTATGATGTCCCTGAGCTGAAAAGCACCTGCTACAGCTACAGTTTATTTTGGGATGACGTGCAGAAATTCCTTTTTCTAATATTTATATGTCAGGGGAAAAAAGATGCATCGTAATCGGCTCAAATGGTGAGGTGCCTAAAGATTCCCACCCCTAATTTGAATGTGCTTTTGCCTAAAGATTCCCACCCCTAATTTGAATGTGCTTTTGCCTAAAGATTCCCACCCCTAATTTGAATGTGCTTTGGGTTTACCTGTCAAACATCTACAATCTAGCTGTCAAGAGTTAACTGCTTCACTGAATTTGAAACACATTGAAATACATTTACATGTTACAGCTAGGGCTATCGCGATAACTGCAATTATGTAATACAGCGCTACGGACACGCCTACCGCAGAGGAAAACAACCAACCGCTACAACTGCGGTGTTCACTTTTTGTGTGTGTGGCTATATCTCGTTGTTCACTTATGTGCCCCTATTGATTATTAAATAAATTGCTAAATCAAGTGTATTTTTATTACCAACAGCATATTTGCACCCGGTACTCTAGAAGCTTCCACAACACATGGTGCTGCCACCGTTTGGGGCACTCTCTCAAGATGGATTCCAGCAGGCAGTTAGTGGTGAAAGCATTTGGACTCCTTGTTAAATACAGCCTTAACAGCGAGCACTGAAAGGGCACAAAGCGTGTTATTTCCTTCTGACTGGAGTGCATATGATCCTGACTGTGTATGCTCTGTATATGAGCTCCGAGAGCAGCTTGTTTTAACGAGATTTTTTGGACAGCGGCAAAAATCACGGACACAAGAGTCACGCAGGGTCCTGTATGGAGATTGTCCTGCTCATAAGATGAATGTTGCTGGAGTCTCCAGTCCACACACCCTGTAGTTACCGCCACTGCTTTATAACAATTATCTTTTTTTTAAAAACAGAATCAGCAGTTCATGCCTGTACAAAGAGCGGAGCGCCGCACAGTTGTAACACACACACACAAAGTTGAGAGTGGAGCTGCAGAGAGACTCACAGCTTCCCTCATTTGCCACATAAGTTATAAACCCTGTTTAAATTACGAATCCACAGGGTCCTAAAAACATTTGCAATAATACTGCGGTGTTGAACTGTCCACCGTCACCGCAGGGGAAATTCCTCTACCATGACAGCCATAGTTACAGCAAAAATTTTAAAAAACAAAACTCAAGACCTCAAGTACAAATGAGATGCACATTTAAAATTAAAAAAAAAAAAAATATCACTGCTTATCATCGATGAAAACAGGAAGGGAAAAAAGGCAGCAGATTGGAAAGGGATGTGTTTGCCAGGCAAGAGATGCTCAAAGGAGACTGCATCAGCACTTCTTCTATACAGGACTGTTTACAACATGTTCATATAAATTTTGAACAAAAGGTCTTAATAAAAACATCAAGACTGAATGTGTGAGGTCACTAAGTGTTTCTAGTACAGAACATTTTCATGTACTCTACTTCGGTTGCATCAGTACTAACACCAACATTAATTTAATTATTTAAAGTAAAGCAAATAATATATCAATTTCATTTTTAAAATAAGCCAGTCCAACCATGAATAGATATTTCACAGGATAAGGTAAAAGCTGTATTAAACTAATGTCAGTTGAGCTAAATTTATGAAAAACATGCTGCCAAACCAAAGTAAAATTTGACTTTATCAAGCTTGAATACATTACACAGACTGTCATTACTAATGTACAAGATCTCACAGCCTCAGTAATCTAACAGCTCTTTTCAACAGGAGCTAAAAATATTACTGTTTGTAGAGCAGACATTTTAATCAATGAAGTACTTTAATTTTTCTGAAACTGTCATTTTTAAGATACACTACTCACAAAAAGTTAAATATTCAGCTTTTGGGTGAAATTTCAGGATGCACCTAAAATGCACTATAACCTTTCCAGATGAACTTAATTTGACCTTCTCTAACCTTTTGAATGCACATGTCCAACTGTTCAATGTTTCAGTACTTTTTGCATAACTTGCTGTTCTCTAACAAGGTGCTTAACAGCAAAATTCACAACAGGTGTTTGGTCCATGAACTGACCAATCAATTTTCAGGTTCAATTAGAATTGGTATTTAAACAGTCCTCTTCATCATGCTGTTCACACTTTGATATCATGAGACCAAGACACCTAATAATTGATCAACAGTACCTTGCCATTGCAAGGCTTCAAACAGGATGTTCTCAGAGGGAAGTGGCCACTGAGCTAACAGTGTCACATAGTGTCATCAGCAGGTTGCAACAGATACAGAGAGACTGGAAGAGTCACAGAAAGGCATAGAAGTGGATGTCCTTTGGCCACATCCCACGCTGACGACCGCTCCATTGTGAACAGTGCCCTGCAAAACCAGATGATGAATGCCACTCAACTCCAGGCACATTTAAGGGAGGTGAGAGGCACCCAAGTGTCACGTCAGACCATTCAAAACTGTTTATATCAGCGTGGTCTGTGTGCTAGATGACCTGCAAGGGTACCTGACCACATCACATGGTACAGGCATCAGTGCTGTTCTCTGCTGAAAGTTGATTCATGTTGAGCAGAAACGATGGCTGCCAATGATGTTGGAGATGTCAAGGACAGCACTATGCATCAGCCACTGTTGTCACCAGACGAGCCTTTGGTGGTGGTGATGGTGTTTCATTCTGGGCAGGTGTGTCTAGTCAATAAAGAACTGCCCTACACCTTGTGAATGGTACAGTGACAAGCTGATACCACCCAAATAACATCCATTAATCCAGTCATTGTGCCCCTGCATGAACAATCCAGAAGAAACTTACATTTCTGAAACAAAAATACTATGAAGCAGGCAGTAAATCGGCAAAATTGCTAGCCTATAAATTGAGGAAACATCAAACAGAAAGAGCAATCTACAAAATCAGAGACCCAGTATCAAAGGAAATAAAATTCAGAATTCAGGATATTCTTAAAAACTTCGAGAATTACTATAAGAACTTATACTCCCACAAAAAACATAAAAACGCATCCGAGGCATTCCTAAACACATTAAACCTTCCCCAACTTACGGAGTCACAAAATAAAACACTACTGTCAGAAATACATCCTAAAGAATTGGAAAAAGCAATTATGAAACTTAAAGCTAACAAATCCCCAGGAGCTGATGGCTATACAGCAGAGTGGTACAAAACCTTTAAACAGCAACTATCTCCTCTCCTCCTGAAAACATTTAATTATGTCCTCCACACAGGGGAAATCCCCCCCTCCTGGAGAGAAGGGGTCATTGCAGTTATACCTAAACCTGAAAAGGATAAACTAGAGTGCTCCAACTACAGACCAATCAGTGTACTAAATCAGGACTATAAGCTTTTTACCATTATCCTTGCCAAAAGGTTAGAAAATATACTGACAGACCTAATTCATTTAGACCAAACAGGTTTTATAAGACAAAGACAGACACAAGACAACATTCGACGCACTTTACACATAATTCATCATATAAAAAAATATAACTTAAATGCAGTCATATTGGGATTAGATGCTGAAAAAGCATTCGATTCGGTTGACTGGTCTTTTCTATATAGAATCTTATCCAGTTTCAATTTTCATAACAACTTCATTAGAACTATACAGGCATTATATAAAAAACCAACAGCTAAAATAAGGATTAACGGTAATTTATCATCATCTTTTGAACTGGAAAGAGGATGTCGTCAGGGCTGCCCCCTGTCTCCACTGCTCTTTGCAATCTTCATAGAACCTCTGAGCCAATGGATAAGACAAAACCAAAAAATTCAAGGTATTACACTTGGTCAGAAGGAACATAAAATAGCACTCTTTGCTGATGACATTTTAATATACCTAGGGCAGCCGGACACTTCTTTACCAGAACTAACCTCAGTTTTTTCAGAGTATGGAGATTTATCGGGGTACAAATTAAATATGCATAAAACCCAAGTTTTAACATTCAACTATGACCCAAATCATTATTCACTAAGCAAACTCAAAACTAACTGGGAGTCGGAATCTATGAAATATCTGGGGGTCAATATCCCGAAACAACTCAACAAAATTATATCACTAAACTATGATCCACTGGTGACAAAAATAAAATCTGACCTAGCAAGATGGAATATGATACCATTCTTGGGTACTGCACAAAGAATTGAAGCAGTCAAAATGAATATACTTCCACGTCTTCTATACCTTTTCCAAACAATACCGGTAGAACCTCCCAAAAAAACATGGCAGGAGCTGGACAGAAGGATCTCAAGATTCATATGGCAGGGCAAGAGACCTAGAATCAGATATAGAACCCTACAGCTAAACAAAGACAAAGGTGGGCTCGCGCTGCCAAATATCAGGGACTACTTTAAAGCCGCACAAATTAAAACTTTAGTAGAGATATGTAACCCAGTCTACACTGCACAATGGAAGGAGATCGAATGCCAAATAACAAGTGACATCCCCCTACAGGCGATAATAGGGAACAATGTCTTACCTAAGCTTTTGAATAACACTAACCCGTGGATAGAGACCCCGCTAAAAATTTGGTTTAAGATAGTCAGAGAGAATCAAACTAAAGAGCCCTATCGACTTCTGCAATGGATCGCCTATGATCAGGACTTTACTCCTAATAAAACAGACACCAGATTTAAAAAGTGGAAGGAGAAAGGGCTGATAAAATATTACGATTTTTTTAAATGGCAAATCTTAAGAAGTTTTGAAGATTTGAAAAAACAAGGCCTAATAAATCAAGACCTTTACAGGTTCTTCCAGCTTAGACACCACATAAACAATATACTTAAAAAGGAGGTTTTGGAAAGGGCCCAGTCAGGTGTTCTGAAGGTCTTCTTAATGGCATATAAAGGGATCCCAGGGATCAGATACATTTCTAAAATATACCAAGGTCTTCAAGACTTAAAAGGAGACAACACATCTTATATAAAAGAGAGATGGGAAAAAGAGGGGAATTTCACTTTACAACTGGAAATACGGGAAAAGCTAAATAAACAGCAATGGAAAAGTACCTCATCCCTGCAGTGGAGAGAATTTGGATGGAAAAACTTGGCAAGATTTTTCAGAACACCTGCACAAAACAAATTTACCCATAAGGGATTGAACTGTTGGCGCTTGTGTGGTGAAAAGACTGCAAATCATTTTCATGTGTTTTGGTCATGCCCAGTTATCCACCAATATTGGACCAAGGTACAGACAATATTGGGGAAAATATTCAAAATTACAGTTCCCTTTTCTTTTGTAACTTTGTATTTGGGTTTACTACCGGACTCACTGGAAAGACGAGGAGAAAAATACTTATTCAGTGTTTTAATATTGGCAAGCAAAAAAGCTCTAACTAAAAAATGGATGTTGAAGGACTGTCCTACACCTGAAGATTGGACTAACGTGATCCAAGACATTTACTTGATGGAAAAGTTGACATTCGCACTGAGACAGGACATGGATGTGTTCATGAACTTTTGGCAACCCTGGACCGCATATGTGTCTTCCATTAGATCTAATCTTTGACAAATACCATTTCAATAATGGTTCCGCTCTTTGTTCCAACCCTACTCAGATGCTCTTTTATCTTTATTTACTTACTTTTTCTTTTTGTTTGTTTTTTACTGGTTTGTTTTTTTTGTTTTGTTATTTGTTTCTTGTTTTTTTTTCTCTTTAATTTCACTTTTTCTTTCACTTTAAAAAAAAAAAAAAAAAAAAGGGTGTTGTAAGAATTAATCTTCCAATGTTGTCAGATATCAGAAAATAAGGGAACATGTGATGAAAATGTAAACACTGCATTGCTGTAACGACCTGTATACCCTTTACAAAAACTTAAATAAAAAAAAAAAAAAAAAAAAAAAAAAAAAAAAATATCACTGCTTATCATCGATGAAAACAGGAAGGGAAAAAAGGCAGCAGATTGGAAAGGGATGTGTTTGCCAGGCAAGAGATGCTCAAAGGAGACTGCATCAGCACTTCTTCTATACAGGACTGTTTACAACATGTTCATATAAATTTTGAACAAAAGGTCTTAATAAAAACATCAAGACTGAATGTGTGAGGTCACTAAGTGTTTCTAGTACAGAACATTTTCATGTACTCTACTTCGGTTGCATCAGTACTAACACCAACATTAATTTAATTATTTAAAGTAAAGCAAATAATATATCAATTTCATTTTTAAAATAAGCCAGTCCAACCATGAATAGATATTTCACAGGATAAGGTAAAAGCTGTATTAAACTAATGTCAGTTGAGCTAAATTTATGAAAAACATGCTGCCAAACCAAAGTAAAATTTGACTTTATCAAGCTTGAATACATTACACAGACTGTCATTACTAATGTACAAGATCTCACAGCCTCAGTAATCTAACAGCTCTTTTCAACAGGAGCTAAAAATATTACTGTTTGTAGAGCAGACATTTTAATCAATGAAGTACTTTAATTTTTCTGAAACTGTCATTTTTAAGATACACTACTCACAAAAAGTTAAATATTCAGCTTTTGGGTGAAATTTCAGGATGCACCTAAAATGCACTATAACCTTTCCAGATGAACTTAATTTGACCTTCTCTAACCTTTTGAATGCACATGTCCAACTGTTCAATGTTTCAGTACTTTTTGCATAACTTGCTGTTCTCTAACAAGGTGCTTAACAGCAAAATTCACAACAGGTGTTTGGTCCATGAACTGACCAATCAATTTTCAGGTTCAATTAGAATTGGTATTTAAACAGTCCTCTTCATCATGCTGTTCACACTTTGATATCATGAGACCAAGACACCTAATAATTGATCAACAGTACCTTGCCATTGCAAGGCTTCAAACAGGATGTTCTCAGAGGGAAGTGGCCACTGAGCTAACAGTGTCACATAGTGTCATCAGCAGGTTGCAACAGATACAGAGAGACTGGAAGAGTCACAGAAAGGCATAGAAGTGGATGTCCTTTGGCCACATCCCACGCTGACGACCGCTCCATTGTGAACAGTGCCCTGCAAAACCAGATGATGAATGCCACTCAACTCCAGGCACATTTAAGGGAGGTGAGAGGCACCCAAGTGTCACGTCAGACCATTCAAAACTGTTTATATCAGCGTGGTCTGTGTGCTAGATGACCTGCAAGGGTACCTGACCACATCACATGGTACAGGCATCAGTGCTGTTCTCTGCTGAAAGTTGATTCATGTTGAGCAGAAACGATGGCTGCCAATGATGTTGGAGATGTCAAGGACAGCACTATGCATCAGCCACTGTTGTCACCAGACGAGCCTTTGGTGGTGGTGATGGTGTTTCATTCTGGGCAGGTGTGTCTAGTCAATAAAGAACTGCCCTACACCTTGTGAATGGTACAGTGACAAGCTGATACCACCCAAATAACATCCATTAATCCAGTCATTGTGCCCCTGCATGAACAACACAGACCTAATTTCATCTTCATGGACAATAATGCTCCAGTTCCTCAAGGTCACATCATTAGGGAACGGCTGCTGGAGACTGGGGTACCTCAAATGGAGTGGCCTGCACTTTCTCCAGACCTGAATCCCATAGAAATCCTATGAGAACAGCTGAGTTGGCATGTAGAGGCTCGTAATCCTGCACCCCAC
The DNA here is from genome assembly GCA_020510985.1 of Pholidichthys leucotaenia. NCBI lineage: Eukaryota > Metazoa > Chordata > Actinopteri > Cichliformes > Pholidichthyidae > Pholidichthys > Pholidichthys leucotaenia. The sequence continues at coordinate 99,443,271 of CM035843.1, forward strand.
AACCCCAATGACCTGAGGACCGCCCTTCAAGAAGAGTGGAATGCCATGCCTCAGCAGACAATCAGTCGACTTGCGAACAGCATGAGACGTTGTCAAGCTGTAATTGATGCTCAAGGGCACATGACAAGTTACTGAGACTGACTTTTTTTGTTGCGGTATAGAGGGGTTGCACAGACGTCACACGGGTCACACGTCTTTTGTTTACTGCGCCATTTTGGATGGCAACGAACAGTCAATAAGTGACTTTCGCATCTCGGCTCGCGCAAAGAATCATGGAAACGTGGCTACCAAACATGCTCTATTGATACATTTAATTTATGGAACATTTCTGATCTATGAGCATATTGTATGCGTAGGGGTCTTCCCAGTTGTACCCGCAAATGCAAGGATGAACTAGTTGCGCTTTCATTCGCGGCCATGTTGCAGAAATCGGCCAAAATGGCCCCCCCCCTGTATGTACGCTGACATAACAGATTTTTTGTTGTCAAAGGACCAAGCACCCTTACTTGCGAGACTCCGTAACGACTACAAAGAAGGTAAGCGAGTGGTTTGACAGCTCAACTTTGGTTTTGTCATTTTGAGTAAATTTCACTACAAGGCATAGCCTGCTTACTTAGATCTACAGGTCGATATTACTACAGTTTAAGTACCACACGCTTTCAATGATTTGCAATTTTATTTTATACCAGCCTACTTATCAATGGCCTTAATTACATGTGTGTGTGTAGATCAAGCGTCATTACCAATATACAAAGAACTATATCCTAGATCCAGGCCTGCCTGTCCGTACCTACTACTTCAGGATTTAGACTCGTGTCAATTAGGCTAGAACTTGAACAATACACAACACTATTTAATTATGTTATAATATAGACTTACTGCTTTAATCCAACAATTATGTCCGTCCGGATCCTTCAGCTCCGTGGGGAATGTATATAACGTGAATGGCGGCGGACATGTACACATGCTGATCCCGAAGTTACACGCATGTATGCTGCAAGTTTGCTTTTTCCACCGCTCTAGATGATACATGCCGTTCCCATACTTCACTACGGCACAATGTGCACCTGGCATAACGGAGATTTAAAGCTTAAAGCAGACTTTAAGCGGCAACTGTTCAGGTGTGACAGTACTGTTTGTATACAAAAACAAGCCGGCTACTGGAATGTTTGGTAGTCGTAAACTTTGAAATCACATAGTCCGCACATGCGCACTCGTAATGCGAAAGTCGCTTACTCACCAACAGCAAGTGTGAGTGAGTGGAATCAACGAGATAAATGGCTATACACAAATCAACATTGTGGTCCAACGATGAAGTGCAGACTTCTTGGTAGCTGACTAAAGAAATCCAGAGGGAACTGGATGGAGCAACCTGAAAAGTATTCACAGCCACCGACCGGCAAAGGCAGATGGAAGGCAATGTGGCGTTGACCCGACCACAGCATCATCATTGTTGAAAACAGTAATAGAGGATGATGAGTGATGTGACATTATGCATTTTTGCCATTATTTATCCCAGTGGTGGAAAGCTCACTTTGAACAAACACCGTTGTCTCCTGTATGCAGACAATGAGCTAGCTAGTTAGCCATCAATGCTAACTCCATGCTCTGCTTGTATTTTGCGCTTGTGTTGACAACATCTGACGAAATAAGCTAGTGTTAATCCTAGTTAAAAAAGGTTTTTACATGTTGCACTTTCGTGCTGTGCATGTACTTGAGTTGTGTGTGTATTTTTATTCTAGAGTCCCACCGCAGGCTGAAGATCTGCTGAACCGGGACCAGCAGCACATCCACTTGCTTCTGAGTGAGGCAAGAGAGCATGAAACGGGAACAGGTCAAGTGGACCCCTGACCAAGTGAGCACCCCCAAGTTGACTCCGGGGTCCAATCTGTACAAGTACATTTTCAATCCAGTGATTTACAAACTGATTCAGAGCTTTCTAAAGCCTCATTCAGAACATTATAGTCCCACATACCTATTCTGTAATTTTCATCTGGGGGCAGCCAGCGGTGACGAGCAGCAGTGGTGGATAAGAAAAGTCTTTTGAAAGCAGAAACAGAGCCAAAACCTTCCCCGGGTCAGCTTAGTTGTCATCTTACATATATATATATTTTTTTTTTACACTTCTTGGTGACCGGGAAAAGTCTTTCCAACAGTTTTAAATTCTTGTTGTTGTTCTCCTTCTTCGCGTTTACAAATCACTGGATTGAGAATGTACTTGTACAGATTGGATCCTGGGGTCCACTTTGGAGTGCTCACTTGGTCAGGGGTCCACTTGACCTGGACCCCATGAAACTACCTTGTGAAGGGAGGAGATGGCTCAGAATGCTGCCTTCAATCAAGTGTTCCTTGGTGTGCTGGGCCACTTTGCGAAGGCGAGGAGTCAGCGTGTGTGGCCCATTATGTAATTTTTTTTTTTTTTTTACAGTTCAAAGTTTGATTATTGCACATTCTAAATAATCTGGATTTTGCTGGTGATTGTAATAAACATTTTTGTGACTTATGTGTTTGCATCATGATTTTCTATTTTTCTGTTAAGTCAACAGTACAAACCAAACATTTATCAATGACGTTGAAAATAATAGCTCATGTTTAAGAAAAAGTAACCAAAAACAAGTATTTTATTTACTGAAGATCGTATTGTTGGATGTGCGAGTGCAGAAGACACTGCACACTTTAGTGATAGTACCACTATATGGACGAATTCTGTGCCATATTAGCATCTGTATTTCCTAATAGTCTCTCTGTGTTGGCCCTGCGATGGAATGGCGATCTGTCCAGGGTGTACCCTGCCTCTCGCCCAAAGATGCTGGGATACGCTCCAGCCCCCCCCCCCCCCCCCCGCAACCCGACAAGGATTAAGCGGAAGAAGACAGATGGACGGATGGAGTCAGGGTTTAATGGGATTTTAACATGTTTCAACACAAACTACTTTATGGTTCATAATTCTGTTGATGAACTTTCACCAAACCAAAAGTGATTTCTCAAACTGCTGGATTATTTAGACAGCTTTTCCGATCTTTTAGCATTTAATTTATGTCACTAAATCTTGGTGACCTTTACAAATAAAACATAAAAGTGGAGACATATCTGCAAAAGGCACAAAAGTTTATTGTAAAAAATCCTAGTGCAATACAAAAGGAGTACATAGTACATTATTCACACATAGTATATTTATACAGTATCTACACGTATATATCCAGTAAAATTTACTGGATATATACGTGTAAATATATACTGAGTAAATCCATGTAGCCGTGTGACTGTATCATCACTCTATAAAAGCAAGAAATCTGTGTGCGTGTCTGTCATGTTCATAGGATGGCCTATGATCGCTGCCTGAACATCATAGGACGCCCTATGAACTCAGGCATCATAGGACACAGACAAATTGTCTTTATGATGTCATATAGACCATGAACTCAGGCATCATAGGACGACTCGCGATGCCTATATGACAGCACATAGACAAATGTTTCTTTATGATGTCATATACAGTACATCAAGCCCACGCCACAGACAAATGTGTCTTTATGATGTCATATACATCAAGCCTGCCTTCATGTCTTTATGATGTCATATACAGTGACAGACATCAGCAGGGTTTCCTCTGGTAACATTTCTCCGTGGCGGCCCGCCACCCCAGAAATTTTACCGCCACCCCAAGGTGAAATATATGAAGCAATGACTTTCCGCAAGCGCGCACACGAACAATGCGCGTGGCCGTCATCCACGTGGAGTTTAGAAGCGCCCCGCTCACACGAGTTTTCCAGTCAGTCAGCAGTGTCTCGCTAAGCGTGACTGTCCGACAGAAACATGAGTTTATTACAGTACTTTAAACGTGGAAGAAATCATAAGAGGTATGTAAGCACTGGCGTTTATCATGGTTTTAACCCGCTGGAAATGGGGGCAATAATGGAAGAGTTGCTTAGCTAAGAGATATGGTTAAATTCATATGTAGCCGGCTTCGTATGAAGGGAAAGGCAAGGGGGACTGATGAATTGCTGAGGATATATTTCACCAGCCACTACAATATTAAGTTATGTTCTGTAGGAATTGCAGGAATTTTTTTTTGATTTTGTATACTTTATTGATCCCCAGAGGGGAAATTGAGGGCATCCACCTGGATGGATGAAGCAGCCACGGTACGGCGCTATCCCTTAACCATTCACACACACATTCACACCTAGGGGCACTTTAGAGTCTCCAATTAACCTAACCTGCATGTTTTTGGCCTGTGGGAGGAAACTGGAGAAATTCCGGAGTAAACCCACGCAGACACGGGCAGAACATGCCAACTCCACACAGATCACTGTTGGTCAGGGGCTGGGATCGAACCAGGGATCCCATGGCCAAGGGTGAGTTGCTGTGCTGCCGCAGTGCTAAACACTGCGCCACCGCACCACCCGAATGAAGAGACTGGCAATTTCTCTCTTTTCTCGCACGAGCAGGCGTGACGTTTTTATTCTCCAGCAGTAGTGACAAAAAGCAACAGCTAAAAATGCTAGTTCTAAACTGAAGTCCTTCAGCAGCTACCTAGAGAGGTACCTGATGAGAAAGCCCGAGAGCATAACTATAACTGCCTAAACAGATCATTCTGTACACGAACACATACTGTGGTGAATTGTCTTTAAAGTCCGCTACAGTTCCCTATTATGTACCTGGCAGGTTAAGGTGACCGAAATTTACGAAGTCAATGACTTTAATCTGTCAGCAGCCTTCAGACAAACTAAACATACTAACATTTGATTTCAAAATAAGAGGTTTTTCCTGCTGTCTGGGTGGTGAGAAAAAACAAAAACAAAAAAACCCCAAAAACTATAAATATAAAGAAATATAACAGAAATAACAGTATCCTTAGTCATTTAAGTTAATATATCTCATTAAATACAATTTTATTAATATTTTTCTTTGTAATCAGTTAAATTGTTCTGTTTTGACTGCAAAATTATGGTCAAAAATGTAAACTGTTATAAGGAAAAAGTAAAAAAATTACCACAGTCTGTTTCAAATTTATCTAAAAAAACCTGTAATTTTATTTTAAAAAACAGACAAAAATTAGTCATAAAATAATCCACAAATTTATAATAAAGTTTCAAATGTACAAGAAAAGTCAATTTTATAAGAGGGAATTACAAATTTGAGGAACATGGTTTCAACTTTAGATAGATTTACAGAGAAAAGTAGAAAACTATAAGAAAATTGTTATAAATTTTTGAGAAAAACCTCAAACCTTCAAGACTGAAGTCATTACTCAAGTTTTAAGTGGGTGCTCTTTGTACCCTTAACTCAATTACAAATTTTTGGTTGCCTACTTTTAATTATTAATTTCAAAGCACTGCTTTTACATGAGTAGAATTTCTGGTTACTATACCCACATGATCATATAATTTAAGTATGCTTGAGTACATTACTATTATGAATGTTTCTTTCCCCTCCCTACTCTCTCACTGGAAAACACTAGAATAAAAATACAAAAAAATACACATATTTTTGTCATTTATGTAAACCATGACAAAAAAATCCTGCAGGACAAAAGATGGCACTTGATATTTTCTAACCTGTTTGTATACCACCATAGACAGAGAGAACCTGAATTAGACAGAGCTCAAAGAGGGCAAGATGAGACAGAAGAGAGGAGCCAAGGAGAGGAAAGTGTTCAGGCAGAGGAAGGAGAGAAGGATAACACCACTAAAAAGTCTAAACACAGGATGTCTGGGTGGGACCCCAACTGGCCCAATATTCAAGCCTCGGTTGTACAATAAAATGGTAAGTTCCATATGTAACATTTGCTGTGTAAAATTTTAAAAAGAAATAACTAGTATAAAATTAACATATTCCAGTATGTTTACTGCCCCCCCCCCCCCAAATATGCTGCCACCGCGCCAAGGTCTTTAAGCCAGAGGAAACACTGCAGAGGAAACCCTGGACATAGAAGGGAGGAGCTGAAGGTGGCCTCAGAGATCTTAAAGTGCTAATTCCTGAAACCAGCCATTTTCAGAAAGGCTGGAAAAATAAACAAATATACTGCAAAATGTAAATAATTAAAGAAAATCTGAACAAAATGTCACAAACATTTCATTAAGACACGTGTGACCTGTTAAAATGTGGAAAAAAGTGCAATCAATGGCCCCTTTAACTAATTCATATATTTTATACATGTTTTTTGAATCCATGCACAGATAATTGTGTTCACTTCTACAAATTCTTGAAACATGTTGTTTTCCCTTATTCAAACTGATACGCCATGGAAAAATGGCGAGCAGAAAGCGCAGGGACATTTTAATGTTGCATCTCAAATCATAAAACCCAGGATCTCTCACAGCAGAGAGCACGGGCTGTCAAGGATGCAGAAATATCTTAAATGTAATTAATATTGATACATTTTAAATGAATGAATGAATGGAACAGAAAAGAGGTAAAGTTCAACACAACATTCAATCCATTAATAAAGTTAGGATGCACTCCCACCCGAGCCAGTTGGTCCTCAGCTTTCAGAAGGCGACTGTCCCCTTTCCCATGTCTCCGGCTGTCTTGCACTCACTATTTTAGTGCAGTCGCACCTAAGCAATGCTACCTCTCGTAGATCATAGCATATTTGTATGTGTTCATCTACAAGGACCCGAGCCAGGGCTGAACTTTCTTGGAAGGGTCAAAGCCAAGAACCATGGCGACCTTAAGCACAATGTGAAGCGATCAATCTATTCAAAAGCAGACTTTGGCATGGGTTTGTCATACACATTATAGTGTGAGCCTTTAATGCTTAAAAATCTACCTTCACGTCAGTTGTGAACTCTGGTGGCTCAGTTACTCGTGTAACGCCTATGTTTACGCTATGTTCACATGTGCGACCATTCTTACCGTAATTACTGGCTGTATTGGAGAGCACGACCAGAAGAAAAACAAAACAAAACTCAAAATAGACAGTAATGTGCAAGTTATGCACAAGCATCGATGCGACGCAGCTGCGATGTGCGTTCCTATTGCATTGCCAGATGTGCACCTCGTAAGAGCTGTGATTGGTCCACTTTGTCTCCCTCCTCCTTCACATTTTCTGGTTCTCACCGCTGCTACACTCTGCCTGTTCATGAGGCACAACTTCCAAAGCGAGTCACAGTTAAACAACGGTTCAAAATCAAACGAATACTGAGGAAGGAAGCACATACAGAATATTTTGTGGCTCGCCATAACCCCAGTAATTACCCAGATTGTCAAATAAGTTCAATGGCGATGGTCGCACGCACCATTTTCTCAGACTTCTCTGTGCAATAATCGTATGAAAAGGGGCTTTTTCTTAACATTTATTAGCTCCAACTCCATCACAATCTGCTCTTGTCGGTCACCATTTCATAAACAAAAAACACAACAAACACAAATCACTCTACACATTGGCTGAAACCCGCTTTGGCAACGGAACAATGCATTTCACATTTCACCCAACACACAAGAGAAAACTGCCATTCAGTGTGTCAGACATCAGTAATGGTGTCGACGTGATGCGGGTGCATAAATTCCGCTTACGGCCCATGAAGTTGCCCTTACCAACGACGTAAAGCCACGTGTCTCGGTTGTCATTGGCAATGTATAAACAATAGGTGCCAAAACAATTTTATTTATCATTTAAGTTTGTTTTATTTATTTAGGATATTTTAAATAATTGTCCCACATATCCATTACAGTGTTTAATATTGCTCATGAATAAAAGTTCAAAACTTTTTGAAAAGTTGTACATACACTATTATTATATCACGATATCTGGAACATAAAACGGCCTTCATTATGTCAACGATAATATTGTTTAGCGTGATAATGTTGGGGAAAATTTATCGTCCATCAACATTTGTTAATGTTACAGGCCTACAAGCAACAACTTTATATAAAAAACAGGTCACTGTTATCTGGGAAATAAATCACTGCCACAAGTTCCATCCATGTTTTCCCATCACAGTACTTACTATCAAAGTAAAGCTACGGGACTAGCTAGAAGTCAGACTATTTTCAAAGCAGGTAGCATCAGCAGCCATTACCTTTCTTGCCGCAGTAGATAAACTGTCCGGTGTGGATGCCCTCAGCAGCAATGAAGAGCTCTGTCCTCTTCTTGAACCTGTATGGGTCACGGAAGACCACTTTGGCCAGGGGAGCACCACGGCCAGGGTCATGGATGATATCCTAACAATAGAGTCACAGATGCTTCAACTCTGCTCACCTTAGTGAAATTAAAAGAAAACAAAACACTTGGATCTGGTAAAGCTTACCTTTACAATCCCCTTGATGTAACCATGGCGTTCAGCAAAGTCTATGTGACGGAGTTTAGCAGCACCTTTCCTGTGCTTAACGTGGGCCCTGAACACGGAGCCCGCACCTTTTCTCTGTCCCCTGATCACACGTCCCATCGTGTTCTAGAATCGATAAAACACAGCATCAAGACAAGATACATTTAAAGACCATGTTATGACAACAGTTATAATGTACTGTAAAATTCTGAAACCCACACTTTTAAAATCTATTTTACAAGAACATGACAAAAATTGCACTAAAATTTAACATTTATAAATTTTTCTTTTACTTTTTAGTGTTCTCCAACACCGGTCTAATTTTTCACTGTAGAAATTTAGACCACTTTATGGCACTATTCTCATGAATTATCATTTGAATAGAAAGAAACTGTGCAAAGCAGATAAAATTAAGATTTTTGGAGTATTTTGGAGTACTAGAAAAAAACAAATCCAAGTCTCTGTTAGTTGTACAGATCAAAAGGGAACACAATTTAAGACTCTAAATTAACACACTGATGTAAAGCATCAACAGCATCTCCACCTCTACTGACTTAGTATGAAGAATATTTGGTTGAGTTGTCCATTAAATGTAAAAAGTGACCAAACACTCTTCCTTGTTATGGTTTAGAAACTTTCAACACACAATGCATCTTGCTATGTTGCAATCTGTCCACAAGCACCTACTATTAAATAAATACAGCAACTCACTGGGCCTAGATTGAACCCTATTGGGCCCAACCATTTGGAACCCCAGACAAATGAAACTAAAACGGTTTATTTTCTAGGGCCCTTAATAAGCAAATGTCTATTTAAAGACAATTCAGTATTAGACAAATTTCACTGGCATGACCCGGTACTGAAAACACCTGTACAACCTGAGCCTGAGTCTGGAGAGTACCAGTGCTGTGGAAGACATCCTGCCTGGTTCCTGTCCCCAAGAAGTCATCTCCATCTGATCTGAATGACTACCAACCAGTTGCCCTCACATCTCAGTTGATGAAGGTCCTGATCTTAGCCCACCTGAGGCCGCAGGTAGAAGACGAGGCTGGACCCTCTGCAGTTGGCCTATCAGCCCCATTTAGGAGTTGAAGATGCTGTCATCTACCTGCTGCAACAAGCCCATCTGCACCTGGATGGTGGAGGAGACACTGTGAGAATCACTTTTTTGATTTCTCCAGTGCCTTTAACACCATCCAGCCACTGCTGCTGGGTGAGAAGCTGCGGGTGACGGGGGATGACAGCTCTGTGACCTCCTGGATTACAGACTACCTGACAGGCAGACCAGTTTGTCCGGCGGGGCAATGTCTTGTCTGGAGTGGTGGCTAGTGATACGGGAGCTCCACGGGGTACTGTACTCTCTCCTTTTCTTTTTACCTTATACACCACTGACTTTCAGTACAACAAGAGTCATGCCACCTGCAGAAATTCTCTGATGACTCAGCTGCTGTGGGGCGTATAAGAGGAGGAGAGGAGGGGGAATACAGGGCACTGGTAAACAGATTTGTGGAGTGGATGGAGCAGAATCACCTGAGGTTGAATGTCAGCAAGACCAGAGAGATGGTGATTGACTTCAGGAAGAGGAAGATGCCTTCTCAGCCACTGCAGATTAGGGGGGGAGGATGTGGGAGTGGTTGAGGACTACAAATATCTGGGTGTCAGGATCAGCAGCGGGTTGGACTGGAGATCCAACACTGATGCTGCGCACAAGAAGGGGATGAGCAGACTCTTACTTCCTGAGAAAGCTGAGATCCTTCAACGTGTGCAGCAGGATGCTGGAGCTTTTCTACCAGACCGCTGACGCCAGCGCCATCTTCTTTGCTGCTGTTTATTGGGGTAGCAGTATCAGGGCCAGAAACACCAACAAGACTTGACAAGATTATCAAGAGGGCTGGCTCTGTAATTGGTCTCAGACCAGAGACCTTTGAGACAGTGGTGGAGAGAGCACTAAATAAACTGCAATCCATCACGGACAATCCTGATCACCCCCTCCACCACACACTAGATAGACAGTGGAGCACTTTCTCCAGTAGACTACTACAGCTTCGTTGTCGAACGGCCAGGTACAGGAAATCTTTCCTGCCACATGCACAATGGGCTGCACGGTGGCGCAGTGGTTAGCACTGTGGCAGCACAGTTTTACCCTCGGCCAGGGGATCGCGGGGACCGTGAGATCGTGGGTTCGATCCCTGCCCCCGGCCAACAGTGATCTGTGTGGAGTTTGCATGTTCTCCCCGTGTTTGCGTGGGTTTACTCTGGGATTTCTCCGGTTTCCTCCCACATGCCAAAAACATGCAGGTTAGGGAGTTAAGGGGCGCTTGCGCACGCAGCGAACGGCAGCTGGTGGTTTGTTACCAGACTGCAAAACAAATCTACCTACGGGTACAAAAAAATTAAAAAAAATTTCATTGTACAATAACTCACTATGATGTTGTATTCTGGTCATAGCTATGCTGCCACACTGCACCTTACAGACTAACTGGTACCTCACATTTTCACTCTGCTCCGGATAGTCCTCCTTTGTGCAATGGGATTTATACGGGCCAATGTGTTTATACGGGTCATCATATATTAAGCTATGATGTACATAAGTTTTTATAGTCGTGTTAGTTTTTACTTTCCATGTGTAATCCCTCTGTCTGTCGTGTGTGTTTCTGTTGTTTGGTTGTCTACCGTCATGCTGCTGTTACACTGTAATTTCCCAGTTTGAGATCAATAAAGTACATCTATCTATGACTCTCGCCCTAGTTTGACATTAACTTCTAAAATCTCAGTGATATAAACATTGTGATCTACCGATATTTTACAAAAATATTCAACATCATGTACTACTAAAGCAAGCTATAGAGAACAAAGGCTATTGAAGACTCTTAACTAGCAGATGTTTTCCGGTATAACCTGTGGATGCCAACATAGACATTTTACATAATGTATAGACGTTTTAAAATAAACTTATAGCAATAATTAAGGAAACAGCACATAAAGCATGTTTCACATGTTCATAACTCCTCTGCTGTTAGCATCGACCACTACCTTCTTTCGCTCATTTTATTAAAACCGCTAGATAGTTCCCAGCAGATATAAAAATAATCACCTCATATTACAGATATTAAGGAATTTCAGCATTTCTACAATCCCTAAACATCTCACATTAAACATAAATTTCTTGAGCGCCTACCGGCCTTGTAGCCGCTAACACACAGCTATCTCTGCGCCGTGTCCCCTAAACAGACTCAAAACAACGAAATAAAGCCCCAAAACACACACCAACGCACAAAATACTCATAAAGTCTGATTCCTATACATTTTGAGCAAATGTGGAAATGTAAAATTAAAGCAGATGACCCAATTCAATCATGATTTAGGGCAGATTTTAGGAAAGATATAAGAATTCTTCTACTGTACCTAAACTCCGCTGACGAAAAGAGGAAGTGGAAAGGAGCGACCAAGGTTTTCTTCCGGGGGGAACACAGAGGGGCTGATGGGAAATGTAGGACATCATCCATGGTCTTGGGTCTTTCTTGCTGATATCAAGGAAATTTAAAACCTCCTTGCTGGTATCATAGCAAGAAGGGCAATCACAACTTAGGTAAAAAAAAAAAAAAAAGAAAAAAGAAAAGGAAAGAAACAAAGAAGTTTTAATAAATAAAAAATCCCCCAATAAGAACACGGACAATACTTAATATTTACATTTGAAAACGTCACAAAAATGTGTAACACTTCTATAAGAAAATCTACAAATAAAAAAAGCATAAATTTGCATGAAGAAAACCTAAAAATTAAGTAGAAAAATTGCAAATTAAGGAAAAAAACAAAAAAACATTTTTTTAACCAAATGTATGATTACCAAATGTACGTTGTACTTTACAACTGTACAATGGCAATAAAGTCTATTCTATTCTATAAGTGAGAAATTTTATAAGAGTAACAATAACTGAAAAGAATATTCACGGACGCCGTAGGGATGAATGATATCCAGTAGAGGGCAGTGACATAACACAGATTAGAAGAAGAAAGAAAAGTAAAAGAGCTGGGGTTTCCACAGGACCCCCCCCCCCCCCACACACACACACGTAATAATAATGATCTCTACTGTTTCAGAAATCAGATATTTGGAAAAAACAAATCAGATATTTATGTCATAAAGTTACTTGACTTTTCTCTTACTCAAGACTATACAATTTAGATAGATAGATAGATAGATAGATAGATAGATAGATAGATAGATAGATAGATCCCAAACTGGGAAAATTACAGTGTAACAGCAGCATGACAGTAGACGACCAAACTGACAGAAACACACACAGCATAAAAGAAAAAGGGATTACCCATGGAAAGTAAAGCTACCTAAATAACTTATATACAGTATATCGATGATGAATAGCTGATGAGCCGTACAGATACATGAATCGTACTCGCTCTACAACGCAGGACCATCAGACACAGGGTGCAATGTGAGGTACCAATTAGACTGCAAGGTGCTGTATGGCAGCATAGTTATGACCAGAATTCAACATTAGAGTGAGTTATTGTACAGTGAAATGGCATGTGGCTGGAAAGATTTCCTGTACCTGATCGTTCAGCAGTAAAGCCTCTATTGTTTAGGATTAATTATGTCTTCATTTTTTTTCCCACAATATTTTTTATTGAACCTTTTTTTTTTTACAAACATGACACAAACAATCAAACACTAACACTAAAGTAATTAAAAAAACAAACAAAACAAAACACTAACTACAAGAAAGGAAAAAAAAATGTACTAAAAACACCAACAACCACTAACAAAGGCAAGTCATCAACAATGCTCCTCTGTTTAGTCTAGGCAATCCATTACATAAGTATACATATTATACATTCACCAATTTGGAATTTACAAGGTCCACACACATCATTCACCTTCTTCTTCAGAAGTTATGTTTAATTTCTTTACATAATCAATGAAAGGTCTCCATATATTCTCAAACACATTTTCCTTTGATTTCAGTATGTATGTTATTCTTTCTAGTGGAAGGTTTGTTAACATCTGTCTTAACCACTGAGTCACATCTGGTCTATGAATCTTTTTCCACAGTAGTGCAATACATTTTTTGGCATTAAGCAAACTGAGGTCTATGAATGCTCTTTCACTCTTATTAAAGTTATGCTTTTCTGGATACAGACCCAACAAAAACAGTTTAGGGTTCAATGTGAATTGTTTTGAAATTATTTTTTCAATTGTTACCCTCACCTCTTCCCAAAACATTCTAATTTTTCTACATTCCCATAAACAATGAAATAGGGTTCTGACATAATGCACGGCTCAGGAGACACACACGCAGGCTCAGGGTAGATTCAATAGCTTTATTAACAACAAGTGTGTATGAGTGCGTGTCTGTGAGATGGGTATGTGTTGGTGATGGCGTCTGCGTCAGGCACGGGGGCAGGAAGCCGTTCAGCCGGACAACCCTATGGGAGAAGCAGAGGGAGAAGGGTAACGGGCACCACACCAACACAGGAGATATGATAATGACAGCTGGCTTACTTGGTTTGGGCAGGTGGCTGGCGTTAAGCAAGGGCGTAGCCCGGTAGACAGCGACCTGGAGCGCCTGATGCAGCAGCGAGGAGATGACGGCTGGAGAACGTTGTCCGCCGCCGGGGAATCCACCTGTGCACAGGGGAGAAGGCTGGGAGGAAAAGGTAAGAGATCCTTACGTGATATCTTGCTTAGTGAAGGGGGTTCCTTGCAGCAAGAGATGCCGATGAGAACAGACGGCTTCAGGCCGAAGCCCAGGGCAAGGCGGCTTAAATCCCTCACCGCTGACGAGGCGCAGGTGTGCGCACAGCTGGCGCCGCTGATGAGCGGCGAGTCGTGACAGTACTCCCCCCTCTAGCAGCGCCTCCTGGCGATGGTTTCTCCAGGTGCGCTTGGTGGAACTCAGCGATGAGGGACGGATCCAACACAAACAAGGAGGGCACCCATTGCCTCCATTCAGGTCCATAGCCCTCCCAAACCACTAAGTACTGCAACCCGCAACCCCGGCGCCGGGAGTCCAGGATGGTAGAGACTGGCCAGGCCGGATGGCCATCTATCATCCGGGGCGCGGGCTGCGCTGCAGGGGGAGGGCAGAGGGGGTCGGAGACCGCCAGTTTCACCTTGGAGACGTGGAAGGTGGGATGGATGCGGAGGGAGGGGGGAATAGCCACACGCACAGCCACTGGGTTGATAATCTTGGTGATGGGGTATGGGCCCATGAAATGCTGTGCCAACTTTCTCCTCTCACCCTTTAAAACGACGTCCTGAGTGGACACGTAGACTTGTTGGCCTACCTGATAGGCAGGGGCAGGTCTCCTGTGCCGGTCCGCCATGGACTTGTTGCGCTCCGCCGTGTGTAAAAGTGCGCTGCGCGCCGAAGACCAAATGGAGCGGCACCGCCTGAGGTGCGCCCGGACTGAGGGGACAGTCAACTCACTCTCCTGTGTAGGGAACAGAGGGGGATCGTAGCCTAGGGATGCCTTGAATGGGGACATCCCGGTAGCAGAAGAGCAGGCGGTGTTATGGGCGTATTCCACCCAGGCGAGGTGTGTGCTCCAGGACGCAGGCTTGGATGCAGTGACGCAGCGGAGCGCAGCCTCCAGCTCCTGATTGGTCCGCTCACACTGCCTGTTGGATTGGGGGTGATGGCCGGAGGAGAGGCTTACCTTGGCTCCCAGGGCATTGCAGAAAGACCTCCAGACGTCCGAGGCAAACTGGGGGCCCCGGTCCGAGACCACGTCTACCGGAATCCCGTGCAGCCTGACCACGTGCTGGATGAGGAGGTCCGCCGTCTCCAAGGCAGATGGGAGCCCCCGTAATGGCACGAAGTGAGCAGCCTTGGAGAAACGATCAACGATGGTCAGGACTGTGTCGAAGGTGTTGGAGACAGGAAGACCGGTGACGAAGTCTAGGGCGATATGCGACCAGGGCCTGCCAGGGATGGGCAGGGGCTGGAGCAGGCCCGTGGGGGGGGGGGGGGGGCGTTACCTGATTTGCTGGTGGTGCAGACGGGGCAGGCCCGGGCGTAGTGGGCGGCGTCCCTCCGTAGACCCGGCCACCAGAAGGAGCGTTGGAGCAAGTCGATCATCCGGGAGGACCCAGGATGGCAGGTGAGCTTAGATGTGTGAAGCCAGTGGATGACCTCCCCCCGGACAGTGGACGGCACAAAAAGCCTCCCCTCCGTCCGCCGCCAGGGTCCGGTTCCAATTCCTGCGCCTTCCGGATCTTGCTTTCGATGTCCCACGAGACGGCCCCCACGACGCACGACCTGGGCAAGATGGTGTGGACTGCGTCTTCTGATGCCTCAGGGGCAAATTGCCTAGAGAGGGCGTCGGGCAAGCCGTTCTTGGAGCCAGGCCTAAAGGTGATGTTAAAACAAAACCTGGCGAAGAACAAGGACCAACGCGCCTGGCGGACGTTCAGACGTTTGGCAGTTCTTAAATATTCCAAGTTCTTGTGATCGGTGAGAACCACGAACGGCAGGGCAGCCCCCTCTAGCCAGTGGCGCCACTCCTGAAGCGTGAGCTTGATGGCGAGGAGCTCTCTGTCCCCCATGTCGTAATTACGTTCCGCCGGGGACAAGCACCGAGAGAAGAAGGCGCAGGGCCGTTTGGTCCCGTTGGCAGGCGACCGCTGAGACAACACCGCCCCCACCCCCGTGTCCGAAGCATCCACCTCAACGATGCATTGCAGCGCGGGGTCGACTTGGCTGAGGACCCGGGAGGAGGAGAACTCCGCCTTCAGAGCCCGGAAGGCAGCTGCGGCCTCTTCAGTCCACCGGAACGGGGCCTTAGGGGAGGTGAGGCGGGTCAGGGGACTGACGATGGCTCCAAAATTCGGGACGAAGCGGCGGTAGAAATTGGCAAACCCTATGAACTGTTGTACCTGCTTCCTTGATGTAGGAGTGGGCCACTCTACCACCGCTTTAACTTTCGCTGGGTCCGGGAGCACCTGGTCATGAGAGATGATGAACCCGAGGAAGGACGTAGTCTTGGCGTAAAATTCGCATTTTTCTGCCTTGACATATAACCGATTCTCCAGCAGCCTCTGAAGGACCCCCCTCACGTGGACCCGGTGCTCGTCCCTGGATCTGGAGAAGATTAGGATATTGTCCAGGTAGACGAACACGAACAGGCCGATGAAATCCCGGAGGACGTCATTAATAAGGCGCTGAAAGACGGCTGGAGCATTGGTCAACCCGAACGGCATAACTAGGTATTCGAAATGACCGTTTGGAGTACGGAAGGCTGTCTTCCACTCGTCTCCCTCCCGGATCCGGACGAGGTGGTATGTGCTGCGAAGATCCAGCTTGGTGAACCAAGTTGCCCCCTGGAGGGAGTGGAAGGCGGTGTCCATTAGGGGCAAGGTGTAGCGGTCCTTCTCCGTGATGTCATTAAGGGCACGGTAGTCAATACAAGGACGAAGGGAGCCATCCTTCTTGCCCATGAAGAAGAACCCAGCGCCTAATGGTGATGACGAGGGGCGGATGATTCCAGCACTCAGCGACTCCTTCAAATAAGTGTTCATGGCCTCCTTCTCTGGCGCTGACAGGCTGTAGAGACGTCCCGAGGGTAAGGGTGCCCCCTGGCGGATGTTAATAGCGCAGTCATAGGGCCGGTGCGGAGGAAGAGACATCGCCTTGGACTTGCTGAAGACCATGCCCAGGTCGTGAAACTCCGAGTGCACCAGGGTGAGATCCGGAGGCGCGGCGTCCTTGGGAGTAGGAGGAGAGGATGGGGCGCAGGCAGCGGATTAGAGGCAGGTGCCCATGCAGAAGGACCTCCAGGCGGACACTCTGCCGGACCTCCAGTCCAGGACAGGATTGTGGAGGCGGAGCCATGGGTATCCAAGAATGACAGGTGACACTGAATATGGTAGGACGTAAAAGGTGATTTCCTCCCGATGATTTCCTGAGATAATTACTGGGACAGGGGTCGTCTGGTGTGTTACTTTTCCCAGGGAAACACGGGAGAGATTTACTAGGGCGAGAGGAGACTTGAGGGGGTGGCAACGGATGCCCAATCGGGTTGCCAGGCTCTGTGAAATAAAGCTACCCTCCGCGCCTGAATCCACCAGTGCATGGGTGAGGTGCCCTGTGGGATTGTGACAGAATCGGATGGGCAGCGTCAATTGAGTGAGGGGAGTTAACCGATTAGCGTCCGCAAGGCCCCCTACAGTAACTCGCGGACCTCCCCATTTGGCTTCTGTGGACAATGCTCCACCGTGTGTTGGCTGCCCCCGCAATACATGCAGAGGCCCAACTCACGGCGGCGTTGTTTCTCCGCTGGGGGGAGCTTTGTCCAGCCTGTCACCATTGGCTCCGACTCCTCGGAGTATGCCTTTGACGGCAACGCCAGGGGGCGAGCTTGGGGCAGGCGCGCCGAGGCACCTCGAGGGCGAGAAGAAGACTTCCGCTCCGAGGCACGCTCGCGCAGCCTGTTATCCAAGCTGATGGCAAGGGAAGTCAGCTCCGCTAATGTCTCCGGGATATCCCGTCCAGCCAGTTCATCCCTCAGACCTGTGCTGAGACTGCGAAGGAAGATGCCGCAGAGCGAACGCTCTCCCCAGCCAACCTCCTCCGCAGCAACCCGGAAGTCGATCGCGTAATCAGCGGCCGACCGGCTTCCCTGCTGGAGGCTGAGAAGACGATCAACCTGAACGCTCTCTGTACGCGAATGATCGAACACTTCCAGGAACAGTCTCACGAACTGGCCATAGGTGAGGGTGGCGTAGCTGGGCTTCGCCATTACGGCGTAAGCCCAGGTAAGCGCTCGCCCCTCCAAGAGATTTCCTATGTAGCCAATCCTGCTATGGTCTGAGGGAAAGTCTCCGGGAACGCGGTGAAACACGGACTCACACTGCATGATAACCCCCCGCGCTCTACCGAGCTTACCGCTAAAGCGGGCGGGGGTTGGAATAGGTGTGAGCCGTGCCGGTGCACCCGGAGCAGGCTAAACGGCCGCTGGAGCAGCAGGAGCCGTGCCACCCAGACGAGCCGGGGGGAACAGCTGTTGGGGGACCAAGTGGTCCAATCGGTTAGTAATTGTACATAATTGATTTAAGATCAGTTGTTGTTGGTGGGCTATTAGATCCACCCGAGCCTCAAGGGTGGAAAGATGGCGTGCAAGCCCGCTGTCTGCCGAGCCGCTCTGCTGAAGCCGTACTGACATAATGCACGGCTCAGGAGACACACACGCAGGCTCAGGGTAGATTCAATAGCTTTATTAACAACAAGTGTGTATGAGTGCGTGTCTGTGAGATGGGTATGTGTTGGTGATGGCGTCTGCGTCAGGCACGGGAGCAGGAAGCCGTTCAGCCGGACAACCCTATGGGAGAAGCAGAGGGAGAAGGGTAACGGGCACCACACCAACACAGGAGATATGATAATGACAGCTGGCTTACTTGGTTTGGGCAGGTGGCTGGTGTTAAGCAAGGGCGTAGCCCGGTAGACAGCGACCTGGAGCGCCTGATGCAGCAGCGAGGAGATGACGGCTGGAGAACGTTGTCCGCCGCCGGGGAATCCACCTGTGCACAGGGGAGAAGGCTGGGAGGAAAAGGTAAGAGATCCTTACGTGATATCTTGGTTGGTGAAGGGGGTTCCTTGCAGCAAGAGATGCCGATGAGAACAGACGGCTTCAGGCCGAAGCCCAGGGCAAGGTGGCTTAAATCCCTCACCGCTGACGAGGCGCAGGTGTGCGCACAGCTGGCACCGCTGATAAGCGGCGAGTCGTGACAGGTTCCTTTACTTTCCATACATTTTGTGCATGTATCTGGTATGTTTTTGTTATATCTATGTAACTCCACCGGTGTAACATACATCCGCATTAACCATTTAAAATGTATCAATTTAAGACGTACTTTTATTGATTTGGTTTGAGCTTCTGTACAAGCCAATTCCCATTGTTCCTCTGAAATTTCAGTTTGCAGGTCCTCTTTCCAATAATTCAGTCTTTTCTGTGAGTTTTCACTTCAGGATAGTGTCAATGAGTTATAAAACTCTGAAATAATACCCTTTCTCTTACTATCTTCTGTCAAAATTTTTTCCAAGGATGAATAAGTAGGTCGGGTGAGAGCATTATTTTGATTTGATCGAATAAAATTCCTAAGCTGAAGATATTTAAAAAAAAGTGTTCTATTAAGATTAAATTTGATCCTCAGTTCTTCAAAAGACATTATGTTATCTGAACGTGACAAATATAAGTCTTGAATCTTCTGAATCCCTTTTAAATTCCATACTTTAAATACAGCATCCGCTCTCCCTGGTGTAAAATATTGATTACCCCATATTGGGCTAAATTGTGACAATAAGTGTGGTTCTTTTAAATATTTTTTGGTTTCACACCATATTTTGATCATATGCTTTACAATTGGATTTTTAACTTGTTTCTGTAATTTTTTAGCCGAGTCTGAGTATATGAATAAGGGAAGAGGTAAAGGTAAATTGTATGATTCCATTTCAGTCCAGTGAGGGAGATCATTTGATGAAAAATAATATGTCATAGACCTCAGTTGTGCTGACCAGTAATACAACATAAAGTTTGGACATTTCAGACCTCCACAATCAAATGGTAAATATAGTAAGGACAGACGTAATCTAGCCTTCCTATTGTTCCATATAAATTCCACTAACTTTTTTTTAATTCTTGAGAATAGATCTGAAGGCGGTGGTAAAGGAACGTATTGAAATAAATAAAGTATTTTGGGTAAGATATTACTTTTAAGTATATTAATTCTCCCGATCATCGACATTGGTAGTGACATCCATCTCTGAAGTAACTCATTAATATCTGTCATTAAGACTTCATAGTTGGCACTGGCGACTGATTCTAGCTTAGGCACAATTTGAATTCCTAAATATTTAAACTGATTTACAACATTGAATTGATTTACCTCAGGAGCTGGGTGATTTCTCTGGGTCTCATTTAGCATTAATATTGAAGATTTAGTTTTATTTATTTTATATCCTATTTCCCCAAAGTTCTTTATTAAATTCAACAAGGTCAGAATTGATTTTTTAAAATTCGACATAAACAAAATTATGTCATCGGCATACAGGGAGATTTTATGTTCTGTTGGTCCTACTTTAATTCCATATATTTGTGGATGTAAACGTACTGCCATCGCTAAAGGTTCAATTGCCATAGTAAACAGTAAAGGTGAAAGTGGACAGCCTTGTCAACATCCTCTATTGATTTTTATTGATTTTGAGATATTGCTGTTTGTTAGGATTTCTGCTGTAGCATTATTGTACATTATCTGAACCCATTTTATGAAATTATTTCCAAGTCCAAACTTTTGTAGGACTTCAAAAAGAAAGAGCCATTCGACCCTATCAAAGACCTTTTCGGCGTCCAATGATAGGATTGCTGTATCCAGTGCTTCTTTATTAGAATAAATAATATTAAATAGTCTTCTTACATTATGGAAGCCTTGTCTTCCCATTATAAAGCCATTCTGATCTCGGTTAATAATATTTGGTAATATTTCTTGTAGTCGTCTTGCTAAAATTTTACAGATTATCTTAAGGTCAGCATTTAATAGGCTTATTGGTCTCATGTTTTCACATTTATTAGAGGGTTTACCTGGTTTTGGCAACAGTATAATTAAGGCATTATTCATGTATGGTGGTAAATTACTATTTTGAAATGCTTCTAAAACCATTTCCAAAAGTGGTTTTATTAATTTATTCTTAAATTTTTTATAGAGGTCAACTGGAAGACCATCTGGTCCCGCACTTTTTCCTGATTTCACGTTATCAATGGCTAGCCCAACTTCTTCTTGATTAATTTTAGACTCCAGTATCTCCCTGTTTTCATTTGGAATACACGGTATAGATAATCCTGTGGCCGACACACATTGTGGGCTCACGCTGCCACAGAGACAGAACTGAATGTGTATTGTGGAGTGTCACGTCTGCAAGGACTGAGGACTCAAATCTACAGGAGGTAACAAGGAAGTGTGAGATTTGTCTCTTTGTCCCACAGAAGACGCCCCGGAGGGTTTTCCGGTTCATCAAGAAATGAGAGACAATGGTGAAGCTTCAAAGGGATGCTTTGTAACTGTATGTTGACTGAAGACACCATGTGACTTGAATTCTGATGCTGGAAATGTATAAAAGGGGGTTGAAGTATGATTCTTTCTCTTTCCTGCTTTGAGAATGCTAGGAGCTTGTGTTCTGTCAAATAAAGCTGGTTTATGACTGAAACTCAGCCTCGTTATTTGAGCATGCTCCTACACTGGTGACCTACGACGGAGAATGAGCAATGAGAATTCTTCCGAACCGGGCTCGGTGGAAGCCAGCCTGATGGCCGCCTCCACGCTCCGGCTGCCCGATTTCTGGCAGCACAGCCCGCGCTCATGGTTTAGCGCAATCGAGGCGCAGTTCAACCTCCGGAGAATCTCCAACGACGACACAAGATTCTACCACGTGGTAGCGAAACTGGACAGCGACACGGTCCAGAGAGTGGAGGATTTGGTTAATCATCCACCAGACAGCGACAAGTACAGCGCATTGAAAGACGCGCTGATCAGCCATTTCACCCCCTCAGTCCAACAAAGAGCAGAGGGGCTCCTGGCGCTGACGGAGGCAGAAAACGATAGACCTGCGGACCTGATGGTGAAGATGCTGCAGCTCAAAGCCTCCGAGGATGGCGAATTCATTTTCGCCCACCTATTCCTTCGAACCCTGCCACCAGCAGTGAGAGTGGCCCTGGCAGAGTCACCCCGATTGGCCAAGCGAGACTACCATGGGTTGAGCAAGGAGGCGCAGAAGTTGGTCGACGCCCACAAGCAGAACGCGGTTTCGGCCGCGGCGGCTAGTTCGGGAACGGCGTCCGGAGACAGCTTGGGTCCAGCGGCACCAGACGCACCAACAACGGCGGCGACCGGAGCCAGACGACGCGGAGCGGAGAACGGCTCGTGCTTCTACCACCGCCGTTTTGCAGAGAGAGCGCACAGGTGCGTCCCACCGTGCAATTTTAAACGCCAGGACCGAGGGCCGGTAGCAGCTGCGACTCTCGGCAATGAGAACAGGCTGCTTTACCTGACGGATGCACGCTCGGGGAAACAGTTCCTCGTGGACACGGGCTCGCAGCTGAGCTTCGTCACGCCCACCTACGCGGAACGGCTGTCGCCTTCTAAAGCCCCCTGGGTGTCAGTGTCAGCAGCGAACGGCTCCACAATTAAAACGTTTGGTGAGAGGACCATGCTTCTGTCCTTACAGGGTCGTTCATTTGAGTGGACATTTATTGTAGCAGCAGTCAGTTTCAACATGTTAGGGGCTGATTTTTTGTGCTCACATGGTTTATTGGTTGATCTTGCTAATAGACGTCTGATTAATGCACTGTCTTTTCATTCTATTCCCTGCACAGCTCGGGTGGCCCCGCCAACTGCACATGCCAGCGTCTCAGCCGCGGGTGGTAAGTTTCACACTCTGCTTGCTCAGTTTCCAGCACTCACAGTCCCCACTTTTTCAGCAACGGTGGCCAAACATGGGGTAGAACATTTCATAACAACCACAGGCCCCCCCGTTTTTGCAAAGGCTCGGCGTTTGGACCCAGCTAAACTGGCCATCGCGCGCGAGGAGTTCACTAATCTGGAAAAACTAGGCATCGTTAGACGCTCCAAGAGCGCTTGGGCTTTGCCGTTACACATGGTCCCAAAGGCTGACGGCTCGTGGCGGCCTTGCGGCGATTTCCGCAGGTTGAACAACGTTTCAGCTCATGACCGCTACCCGATTCCGCACATTCAGGATTTTTCTGTTCATTTGGCGGGGGCGCGCATTTTTTCTAAAATAGACTTGGTGCGCGGCTATCACCAGGTTCCAGTGCGTGCGCACGATGTACCCAAAACAGCGGTCATAACTCCTTTCGGCCTTTTTGAGTTCTTGCGCATGCCTTTTGGCCTCAAGGGGGCCGCGCAGACTTTCCAACGCATGATGGATGCAGTTTTACGCGACCTGCCTTTCGTGTTCGTTTATTTGGACGATATTTTGGTAGCCAGCACGTCCGAAGGCGAACATGAAAAACACCTCACAGCAGTTTTCCAGAGGTTGGCAGAGCACGGGTTAATAGTGAACCCAGCGAAATGCCAGTTTGGGGTGGCGCAGATTGATTTTTTGGGACATCGCGTTTCGGCAGAGGGAGCAGTTCCCCTTCCAAATAAAGTGCGTGCCATAACAGATTTTCCGCAACCTCAAACGGTTAAGGCGCTTCAGGAGTTTCTAGGGATGGTTAATTTTTACAAACGTTTCCTCCCAAGCGCAGCACGACTCATGCAGCCATTGTACACCGCGTTAAAAAAACAAAAGCCCGCAAATAAAGTCGAATGGTCTCCGGAGCGGGAGCGCGCTTTTGCCCAGGTCAAATCAGCCCTGGCAAATGCAGTTTTGTTAGCGCACCCAGTTCCAACGGCCCGCATGGCGCTCACCACTGACGCTTCCGATGTAGCGGTGGGGGCGGTAGTTGAACAGTTTGTGGCAGGTACCTGGCAACCCCTCGCGTTTTTCAGCAGGACCTTGCGCGATAGTGAACGGAAATACAGCGCATTTGACAGGGAGCTTTTGGCCCTACACTTGGCCATCCGTCATTTTCAGTTCTGGTTAGAGGGGCGACGTTTCACCGCTTTTGTGGATCATAAACCGCTAACGTTTGCGATGGCCAAAATTTCAGAACCCTGGTCAGGCCGGCAACAAAGGCAACTAGCCGCAATATCGGAGTTTACTACTGATATTCAGCATGTCGCGGGTAAACACAATGCTGTAGCAGACTGCCTCTCGCGTGCAATAGCACCACCAAGCCCTATAGGGGCAGACTCTGTAGCCATGGCCACGGGCCCGGGCAGCGACGCGGGAGCGCGCGCAGCCCCGGTCTGTGTTGGGTTAGATTATGCAGCCATGGCTGCGGAGCAGGTTAACGACGCGGACGTGCGCGCGCTCCAGTCTGGACCAACAGGGTTAAGGCTGGAGCACAGGGTGCAACAAAACGGTATGCCCCCGCTAATCTGCGATGTCTCCACGGGACGGCCCCGCCCTGTGGTGCCAACCGCGTGGCGTCGCCGTGTTTTTGACTTGGTCCATTCTCTCGCGCACCCGGGGGTGCGCGCATCGATCAAATTGGTGGGGGAGAAATTTGTTTGGCCCGGGTTGCGCAAACAGGTCAAGGAATGGGCAGCAGCCTGCGTAGCGTGTCAGCGAGCTAAAATACACAGACACACTAAGGCCCCGTTAGAACCTTTCCACATCCCCGCTAAGCGTTTTGATCACGTGCATGTTGACCTGGTCGGCCCGCTTCCGTTATCACACGGGCACACACATCTTTTGACAATGGTAGACCGCACCACGCGCTGGCCAGAGGCGATTCCTCTGACATCAACCACAGCGGAAGAAGTTGCGCGAGCATTTTTAGCAGCATGGGTTGCGCGTTTTGGTGTACCGTCGGACATAACGTCCGACAGGGGTCCCCAATTTATTTCCGAGCTATGGTCATCGATGGCCCGCAGCTTGGGGGTGAAGATTCATCGCACCACCGTGTATAACCCCCAGGCCAATGGTTTATGCGAACGCTTTCACAGGTCATTGAAAGCAGCCCTCAGAGCGTCGCTAACGGATACAAATTGGGTAGACAAACTTCCATGGGTGTTATTAGGGTTGCGCTCTGCACCTAAGGAAGATTTGCACGCTTCCCCGGCCGAATTAGTTTTCGCTCAGCCGCTCCGTTTGCCCGGGGAATTTCTTCCTGATAATCCCGCACCTAATGGCCCCCCCGCTCAGCCGTGGCAGAGCGGCTCAGGAACAAACACGCTTCCTGGCCCGGTCCATCACAGTTTCCCACACGTTTTTGTGCCCAAGGCTTTAAAAAATGCAGAGTTTGTTTTTGTTAAACATGACGCCCAGCGTCCAAGTTTGCGGCCGTTTTACGACGGACCGTTTCGAGTGCTGGAGACCGGGCAGAAGCATTTTCTGCTAGATTTAGGGGGCAGAAGGGAGCTGATTTGCATTAACAGGCTCAAACCCGCTTTTGTTCTGGCTGAGGAGGAGGTGCAGCTCGCGAGGCCCCCCCGCCGGGGCAGGCCGCCGAGAGGACATTCTCCCAAGTCTTCACAGAGAGGTGCTAACAGCTTTAATCCACAGGTGCAGAGAGATGTTGCAGAGGCAGCCAAGCCAAGTTGCAGCAGATTCGGCAGAAGATTAAAACCTAGGCAGTTGGTGGATTGATTAGCGATGTATGGAGTGCTTTGTGTTCTCTTTTTGTTATGCCATGCAGATTTTGCCTTTCTCGACGTTTGGGGGGGGTAGTGTGGCCGACACACATTGTGGGCTCACGCTGCCACAGAGACAGAACTGAATGTGTATTGTGGAGTGTCACGTCTGCAAGGACTGAGGACTCAAATCTACAGGAGGTAACAAGGAAGTGTGAGATTTGTCTCTTTGTCCCACAGAAGACGCCCCGGAGGGTTTTCCGGTTCATCAAGAAATGAGAGACAATGGTGAAGCTTCAAAGGGATGCTTTGTAACTGTATGTTGACTGAAGACACCATGTGACTTGAATTCTGATGCTGGAAATGTATAAAAGGGGGTTGAAGTATGATTCTTTCTCTTTCCTGCTTTGAGAATGCTAGGAGCTTGTGTTCTGTCAAATAAAGCTGGTTTATGACTGAAACTCAGCCTCGTTATTTGAGCATGCTCCTACAATCCGTCCAAAAACCCATTTAGCTTTGTTAAGTCAGTTTCATTTTTTGTATCATATAGTTTTTCATAATAATCTCTAAAGGCACTATTAATTTCTAAAGGATCTACAACTGCCTGTCCGTTACTTATAGTACTGGTAATTGGTGTTTTAAATTCTAATTGTTTAATCTGCCATGCCAATAATTTCCCTGATTTTTCACCTTGTTCATAAAAAGTTTGCTTCAATCTTAGAAGACTCGAGGCAGCTCTATTCGCTGATTTTTTGTCATATTCAGCTCTCAGAATCAGTAATTTGTTCTCTAACTTTGGGTTACTTCCTGCATACACTTTTTCTTGAAGAATTTTTATTTTACGTTCCAATTGGACTCTCTCCTTTCGAGTCTTCTTAGATTTTGAACCTGTATAACTAATAATATGCCCCCTAATAAAAGCTTTGAAAGCCTCCCACTTTACACATGCTGATGTTTGTGTAGTATTGATGTCAAAGAACTCATCTATCTGTTTTTCTATGTACTTAACAAATTCCTCCTCCTGAAGTCATTTATGCTGAAATTGCCACCTACCTGGATCCTTTGTCAATTTCTTATCTACATATATTAGACAGCAGGGTGCGTGATCAGATATCACGATGTTATCATAGAAACAGTTTTGAATCTTGGACCTTAATTCTGTGGAGATCAAAAAATAGTCAATACGTGAGAATGTCTTGTAGGTATTAGAATAACAAGAATAGGCTTTGACTTGTGGTTTCATTTCTCTTCATATATCTAGCAATCTCAATTCTTTCATAAAAAGATTAATGGTCATCCTGCATCCATTGTGCGTACAGTCCAGTCCTGTTGATCTATCTATACTGGGATTCAATGTACAATTAAAATCCCCTGCTATTATATGTTGCCCTGTAAGTGAAAATAAAGTAAGAAATAAATTAGCGAAGAAGTTTTGATCATCTATATTGGGACCGTATAAGTTCACCAGATTTATATTTTCTAATAACAAAGATCCTTGGATGATTAGATATCTTCCTAATTTGTCTCCAATTACATTTTTCACTTGAAATGGGACTGTTTTATGTATGAGAGTCATAACTCCCCTGGCTCGGGATGAAAATGATGAGGTGAACACATTTCCCTGCCATCTTCTCCTAATTCTTTTTACATCCTCCTCTATTAGATGAGTTTCTTGTAAAAACACAATTTTGAACCTATGTCTTTTATTTTATTCATAACTTGTTTAAGTTTTTTTTAGATTTTGTAGACCTCTGCAATTCCATGAAGTTAAATTAAGATTAACGCTTTGGTCTATGATCAATAAGGAGTTTGAGATTACCTTGCAATATAAACATGCTCATACAGAGAAGCAAAAACATGAGTGGTTGAACATTCATCCTACAAACTACACAAAAACAAATTCCCTTTCCCCACATTTGTGGGTAATCCCCCCAAAATCAAAAAAAAAAATTCCGTCTCCCGTTATAGCTAGTGACTGTTCCACACCTGCGAGGATCAGTCAAACCACTCTCTCTTTCTCCTCTCAATCACCCTGACTCTACTACTTTTTAATGACATGACATTAACTTTCTTCTGTAGTTTTTCCAACATAACTCCAAAATTTTATAGCAACTTTGTACATCATAGCTTTTTTTTTTTTAATATAACACAATCTATATTTTGTAGACATGCTATATGTTTCAGATCAATCAGATGCCGGTGTAAATGCTTAAATATTCTACCTTTATATCTTGTTCATGCTTCATGCTTAGCTCCCACCAGTCTCTTCTTGGATCTGCTTGATAAGCTCCTGCGCCTCCTGAGGGGTCTTGAAGATATGGGTTCTCCCTTTATATGTGACCAGCAGTCTTGCTGGATGAATCACTCCGTGACGAATCCCGAGGTTGCGCAGTTCTTTATGGGCGGGGTCAAACTGTTTCCTTAATTGTTGAATTCCTGTGGCCAAATCTGGGTAGAACCACACCTGTTGATCCTGGTATTTAATTTCTCCTTTAGCTCACGCCGCGTTGGTGACCGTCATCTTGTCTCTGTAGCTGAGGAACTTCATAATCAGCGTCCTCGGTGGTGCCTTATTATCTCTCGGTGGGCCGATTCGGTGAGCGCTCTCTAAGACGACTGATGACTGCAGATCCGCGTTGTTCGGCGCTTCTGGAATCCACTTTTCCAAAAAGGAACATGTATCCCGTCCCTCCACTCCCTCCGGGAGGCCCACCAGCCTCAAATTATTCCGTCGTGACCGGGATTCTAAGTCCAGGACATTATCTTCCAGACGTTTATTTTTTAATTCCAATGTTTGCACCTTTAATTGTAGGCTGGTGACGTCATCTTCAGCGCTTGAGATACGGAGCTCCGCCTGCGATACTCGCTCCATACAGTCGCTTATTTCTTTTCTCATTCCTTCTATCGCTGCTATAATCCCATCAAATTTAGACGAAAAGTCTGCTCTCATGGAGCTGATGACAGCAAGTACCGCACTCATGCCCTCCTCAGCAGTCACTGCTCTGCCGCTAGCTCCCTCCTCCGTCATTGTCTTTGGAGATTTTTCTGCTTCGTCACGAGCGTGGAAGTCTGTTAGCTTGGATTGTTTTGACGAATCACTTTGTCCTCCGTCTAATTTCCCAGCCTTGGTCTTTACCATATCCGCGCCTAAACGCTAGGATAGGTTTTTGTTCCAATTGAGAGAGTTTTAGCCTACTTTTTATTTTTAGGAGCAGAGCAGTGTGAAACACGTCTTCCTACGTGGCCGCCATAACCGGAAGTCATTATATCTTCATTTTAATCTAAAACATTTTAGCAGTGTAGCTGTAGTGATGTGGGTCTCATTGCCCATAAATCAGGGTGTATGTCAACAAGATTTACAAGCGGTCCAGCAAGTCAGTTCACTCTCTTCTGCCAGGCCCTGAATAATTAGATAAGTATAAATGGAAGCTAGTTTTAGGCTGCTTCTAGAATAAAGGTGTCGCGATCTGTGCACGGGGGGGGGGGGGGGATTCCGCCATGTGCAGTCTCTTTGCCTTTTTTCCAGATTTGTATATTGTTGTATTTTTGAGTTCTAATTCCTGTTATTTTATCTTTGGTTGGTTTTCACATATTCTGTATTGTTTCTTATTATGATTTATTTTCCTGTTTACGTTCACTGGAGTTTTGTTATTTACATATTTGGGTTTACTTGTCTTTATTTGTCATCACATTATATTTGTTTCTTGCCGGTTTTCTTCTCTTTCTCTCTCTCTCCGGGGTTGCAGCTGTCAGAGGCACTTCCAGGTTTTTCCCTGGTTGTGGGTAGTGCCCCTGTCAAGCTGTCAGCCCCGTCTCCTCTCCTCATGACTCACAGCTAATTGTCATCACCTTCTCCTCCAGCCTGCTCATGTGATTCACACCTGTTACCATTTGTGTTTATTTGTTTC
This sequence comes from Pholidichthys leucotaenia, assembly GCA_020510985.1. Taxonomy (NCBI): domain Eukaryota; kingdom Metazoa; phylum Chordata; class Actinopteri; order Cichliformes; family Pholidichthyidae; genus Pholidichthys; species Pholidichthys leucotaenia. Next base: position 99,472,661 of record CM035843.1, read on the forward strand.
TGGCCCTATTTAAGGGTGGTTATTTCTCTTCTTTATTGCCGGAGTCTCACAAATCATTTGTGTCAGAACCCTGTCCCTGTTCTGACACTTATTATCCATGTGTATCCTGTTTTCCTCCTGCCATTCGTAAGTTTTGCTTTGTGCACTATTTGGCTTTTGTGTTTGTGCACTGTTTGGACATTTTGGCTGCCGTGTCGTTGTGTCGCGCGCATGCGCACCAATGTCAAGTCAAGTTCCTCGTGTGTTTTTTTACATGCTTGGCAATAAAGTTTATTCTGATTCTGATTCTGATTCTGATTTTGTGTTTCTTTAATAAATATCACAAGCTGCAGTTCAGCATCTGGGTCTCCCCTTTCTGTTCCAAGGGGCAATTCATGACAAAAGGAGGTGCTGTTCATAATTTTTATGGACAAGATTTCTAGGCACAGCCAGGGAATGGAGGGTGTCATGCTTGATGACCACATGATCTCATCTCTGTTGTTTGCAGAGGATGCAGATGATGTTGTCCTATTGGCTTCATCCAGCAATGACCTACAGCTCTTGCTGGGATGGTTTGCCCCGGCTGGGATGAGAATCAGCACCTCCAAGTCCGAGTCCATGGTCCTCAGCCGGAAAAAAGTGGATTGTCCTCTCTGGGTTGGGGACAGGCTCCTGCCCCAAGTGGAAGAGTTTAAGTATCTTGGGGTCTTATTCACGAGTGAGGGCAAAATGGAGCGAGAGATTGACAGACTGATCGGAGCAGCATCTGCAGTGATGCGGACGTTGTACTGGTCTGTTGTGGTGAAGAGGGAGCTGAGTTCTAAGGCAAAGCTGTCGATTTACCAGTCAGTCTAATTTCCTACTCTCACCTATGGTCACGAGCTTTGGGTAATGACCGAAAGAACAAGATCGCGGATACAAGCGGCTGAAATGAGCTTTCTCCGTAGGATTGCTGGACTCACCCTCAGAGATAGGGTGAGGAGCTCAGTCATCCAGGAGAGGCTCAGAGTAGAACCGCTGCTCCTCCACATTGAAAGGAGTCAGTTGAGGTGGTATGGGCATCTGATTAGGATGCCTCCTGGACGCCTCCCACTTGAGGTGTTTCGGACACGTCCCACTGGGAGGAGACCCCAGGGCAGACCCAGGACTCGGTGGAGAGACTATGTCTCCCACCTGGTCTGGGAACGCCTTGGTATCCTCTCTGAAGAGCTGGAGCAGGTGGCTGGGGAGAGGGAAGTCTGGGCTTCTCTGCTTAAACTGCTGCCTCCGCGACCCGGACCTCCGGAAAAGCGGTAGAAGATGGATGGATCCACTGTATCAAATGCTTTTTTAAGATCCAGGAATACCCCAACTGAATACTCTTTATTTTCAACGGCAGTTGATTTTTTTTTCTATAAATTCCATTAGAGCAAATGCAGTTGTCCTCTTGTGTCTGAACCCATGTTGCTGCTCACACAATAAATTATTCTTCATTATGAAGTTGTCAGTTCTCTCACAGAATATTTTTTCAAGTATCTTAGAAAACTGCGGCAATAGTGAAATAGGTCTATAGTTTGAAAATTCCCCTCTGTCACTCGTCTTGTATATCGGAATTACTTTAGCTATTTTCATTGCATTGGGGCAGCACGGTAGCGGAGTGGTTAGCACTGCAGCAGCACAGCAACTCACCCTTGGCCGGGCGATCCTGGGTTCGATCCCAGCCCCCGACCAACAGTGATCTGTGTGGAGTTTGCATGTTCTCCCCGTGTCTGCGTGGGTTTTCTCTGGTTTCCTCCCACAGGCCAAAAACATGCAAGGTAGGTTAATTGGCAACAAACTGGGGGTTCTAAATTGTCCTTATTATTCTATGACTGTGAGAGTGAATGGTTGTCTGTCTCTCTGTGCTGGCCCTGCGATGGACTGGCGATCTCTCCAGGGTGTAACCTGCCTCTCGCCCAAAGATGCTGGGATAGGCTCCAGCCCCCACGCGACCTGAAAAAAAGGATTCAGCAGAAGAAGATGGATGGATGGATGGATGGATGGCTTCACTAAGCATTCAATGATAGTTTTGACTAAAAGCATGTCAATACATCACAATCCGTAGATGTTTTACTTTTAAACGATTTAACAATTTCAATGACCTCTCTCTCGTCTGTGTTCTTTATGAAAATGGAGTCTTTTATAGCAGTGTTTTTGCTTATTGTATCACCTGCAGATGCCGTAATGGGTATTTCTCGAGCCAAATTAGGACCAATGTTAACAAAAATCTTATTAAATTCATCTGCAGGTGAGACTGCATTCACACTCTGAGTCTTTTTTTTTTTTTGAAAGATTGGTTGGGTAGCTTGTATTTCTGTTTTTATTTCCAAGAATAATGTTAAGTATTGTCCATGTATTTTTAATATTATCTCTGTTTTTCTCCAGTTCTTTACTGTAATAGTCTCTTTAACTACATCTCATTATATATATTAACTTATTAAATACTAATAACACACATTAGGCAATTTGGACAGCTAAAGCAGTTAAGCAGTAAAACTAGAGGAAACAAGAAGAATGAAATTTGAAAGTTCACTGGATGTCTATAGTGGACAGTAGTATATTGATATCAGAGTTGATATGAGCCTGAGATGGCATAAGCCTATGTACAGTGTGCAAATGAGCAGTATACGAATTACAAATTAGCACCCAGTGTGGGAATTTCCCTGTAATGATGATACCCAGTAGACTGTACATGATAATTAGCAACAGAGATGATATGGACATCAGACGGGGTGAGACTATGTACAGACGTGGACAAAATTGTTGGTATCCCTCTGTTAATGAAAGAAAAACCCACAATGGTCACAGAAATAGCTTGAATCTGACAAAAGTGGTAATAAATAAAAATTCTATGAAAATTAACCAGTGAAAACCAGACAATGCTTTTGAATTGTGGTTCAACAGAATTACTTCAAAAAACAAACTCATGAAACAGGCCTGGACAAAAATGATGGTACCCCTAGAAAAATTAAAAATAATGTGACCATAGGGACATGTTCAACCAAGATGTGTCCTCTAATTAATATCACAGGTGTCTACAAACTTGTAATCAGTCAGTCGGCCTATTTAAAGGGTGACAAGTAGTCACTGTGCTGTTTATTGACATGGTGTGTACCACACTAAACATGGACCAGAGGAAGCAAAGGAGAGAGTTGTCTCAGGAGATTAGAAAGAAAATTATAGACAAGCATGTTAAAGGTAAAGGCTATAAGACCATCTCCAAGCAGCTTGATATTCCTGTGACTACAGTTGCACATATTATTCAGAAATTTAAGCTCCACGGGACTGTAGCCAACCTCCCTGGACGTGGCCACAGGAGGAAACTTGATGAAAAATGGAAGAGACGGATAATACGAATGGTAACAAAAGAGCCCAGAACAACCTCTAAACACATTCATGGTGAACTCCAAGGTCAAGGTACATCAGTGTCAGATCACACCATCCGTCGTTGTTTGAGCCAAAGTGGACTTCATGGGAGACGACCAAGGAGGACACCACTGTTGAAAACAAATGATAAAAAAGCCAGACTGGAATTTGCCAAACTGCATGTTGACAAGCCACAAAGCTTCTGGGAGAATGTCTTATGGACAGACGAGACAAAACTGGAATTTTTTTGGCAAGGCACATCAGCACTATGTTCACAGACGTAAAAATGAAGCATACCAAGACTAGAAAAGCACTCGGAGAGCGCAGACCTCCGCCAAGTGCCACAGTTCCCCCCATACAGTGTTTGTGTGTACGTTTTCAGATTCCTTGACCATGAAAACATATGACTAGCAATTGGATTCACAATGATAGGATTAGTGGTTCAGTAGTTATTCACGAAAATCGCATTTTCCGTAATGGCGGTTCCCCCCATACAGTGTTTGTGTTGTGGGACACGTATATGCACATATGTATATCATTGTATGATTCATACGTATACCACCTTAGGCTTCACATCTGAGACGGAACAAAGGACTGAGCCGCTCTGGAGATAACACGAGGATGTGAAAGTTTAGTCTTTGGCATGCAAAGAGACAGCCGTGGGGGATTTCGCCCAGCGGCCAGAGACTGGAGGTGGGGGGTGTTAAGATCGGGAGGAAGTTACATTGTTACTGGGGATTAAGTACCATGTGACTGTGTGTTTTGATGTCCTGAGTAGAAAAGGGACAGATGTTGGGAGATTCGTCCTCTTTCTGTTTTTGGATGATGTTGGAGAATGTGAATAAATCTGACTTGTGAAATAAACTCAGCCTCGTCCTTCCACCTTCTCCACAATGTGTACGTTTTCAGATTCCTTGACCATGAAAACATATGACTAGCAATTGGATTCACAATGATAGGATTAGTGGTTCAGTAGTTATTCACGAAAATCGCATTTTCCATAATGGCGGTTTTCTTCTGGACGGTGATCCGGATCACCACCAAAATCTAATCATCTGTAGGATACCCCATTTCTGACAATCTGTGAAAATTTCATGAAAATCCGTCTATAACTTTTTGAGTTATCTTGCTAACAAACAGACAGACAGACAGACAGACCAAAGCCGATGAAAACATAACCTCCTTGGCGGAGGTAAAAAGAACACTGTCCCTACTGTGAAACATGGAGGAGGTTCTGTTATGTTCTGGGGCTGCTTTGCTGCATCTGGCACAGGGTGACATGGTTTGTTGACCCAGTGAGCAGACTCGGAGACCAAAGTAGATACAATTATCTTTATTATAATAATGCGGAGTGTGTGAATGTGTGGGTGTGTGTTCTTGCTGCAGCTGGGGATGAGCAGAACGCCGTTCGACCTGGCAACCCTAGGGACAAACAGAGGCAGGATGGTTAGTAGCTTCACAGCTGGGAATGTGCTGGTTAATCTGCAGCTTACTGTTTGTAGAGATGTAGCGATGCTCAGGTTAGCACGGCGGCTATGGCCAGGAAGACAGCGTCCACAGAGCCCGTTGCAGTGTGTAGATGGTGGAGATGTAGTTCGTGAGAGGGTGAGGTTCAGTCCGCTGCCACGGAGCTCCACCTGTGCACAGGGGACTGATAAGGAGATGGTGATGGAAGGCTGAGGCTTACTTGCGTGGTGGAGAGTTTCCTTCCAAGCGCAGGCAGGTTGTAGGTGGACAGCAGGGAAGCAGTCAGGCTGAGGCTACAGTCTCTGGAATGAAAGAGGGCATGCGTGGTCTTCATGGAGAAAGACAGACAACTCCGCACGGATTCCAGGGCAGCGTGGCTTATATTGCCCCAGCCGTGATGAGAAACAGGTGTGTGCGCAGCTGGAGAGGATAATCACATCCAAGAAGGCCATCACAGTACCCCCCCTACGAAACGCCTCTCGGGGGTCGATCCAACATACCTGGGTGCGTCCGGTGGAAGTCCCGAATGAGATCTTTATCCAGCACGAAGGAGGGACGCACCCAGGGCCTCCATTCCTGCCCGTAGCCCTCCCAATCTACCAGGTATTGCAGACCGTGACCCCAGCGGCGGACGTCCAGGATGGAATTGACCCTCCATGGCGGGTCACCATTGATCACCATCGGCAGGGGTGGAGACTTGGGAGGAGGACACAGAGGGCTGGAATAGAAGAGTTTGACCTGAGACACATGGAAAGTAGGGCAGATACGAAGGGGGGGGGGAGGGCTAGATGCACAGAGACAGGGTTGATGATGCGAGTGATAGAGAATGGCCCAATAAACCGTTGTGACGTCTTCTTACGCTCAGCCTTCAGATTAATATTTTTTGTTGATAGCCATACCTGCTGACCCACCTGGTAAGCCGGACCCTCAGTCCTGTGATGATTGGCCACCGTAGAATTGCGTTCCGCCGTGTGCCGTAGCGCAGTCCGGGTAGCCCTCCACAGGCAGCGACAGCGTCTGAAATGGGCCAGTACAGACGGAACGGCGATGTCCCCTTCTTCTTCATGGAATAGAAGAGGATTGTAGCCCAACGAAGCCTCGAACGGGGACATCCCGATAGCTGATGAGACCGTGGTGTTGTGGGCGTATTTGATCCACAGGAGGTGCGTGCTCCAGGATGCCGGATTGGTGGCCACCACGCACCGCAGAGCAGTCTCCAGCTCCTGATTCGCCCTTTCACACTGCCCGTTGCTCTGGGGATGGTAACCAGATGACAGGCTTACAGTAGCCCCAAGGGCATTGCAGAAGGACCTCCAAACCTGCGAGATGAATTGGGGTCCAAGATCGGAGACGATCTCCAGCGGAATTCCATGTAGCCTCACCACATGTTGGACTAGGAGATCAGCCGTCTCCTTAGCCATAGGCAGTCCTCGCAGGGGGATGAAGTGGGCGGCTTTGGAGAACCTGTCCACAATGATGAGGGTAACAGTATGCTGGTTAGAAGAAGGAAGACCGGTGACAAAGTCCAACGCCACATGGGACCACGGCCTGCCAGGGATTGGAAGGGGGTGAAGCAGACCGGCAGGAGAGGAGGAAGATGTCTTGCCTATGGCACACTGGGGGCAAGCGCGGATATAATCGCCAATGTCCCTCTGGATAGATGGCCACCAAAATGTCCTCTGCAACAGGGCTACTGTCCGCCCCCTCCCGGGGCGGCATGCGAACCTGGAGGCATGAGCCCAGCGAATGACCTCCCGTTGGAAGGCAGATGGAACAAACAGCTTCCCTGCTGGCCCCCCGTCTGGGTCCGGTTCAACCTCCAGCGCCTTTAGGACCTTCTCCTTGATGCCCCATGACAGGGCACCCACGACACATGATGGAGGAAGGATGGGGTGCTCCGACTTCTCCGTGACGTCAGAGGAGAATTGCCTGGACAGGGCATCAGGTTTGGTATTCTTGGACCCGGGACGATACGTGATGGTGAAGTCGAAACGGCCGAAGAGCAGGGACCAAGGCCTGGTGGGCGTTCAGGCGCTTGGCCGTCCTAAGGTACTCCAGGTTCTTGTGGTCCATCCAGACCACAAATGGCTTGGAAGCCCCCTCCAACCAATGGCACCACTCCTCCAGCACCATCTTCCCTGCTAGGAGCTCTCTGGTGCCGATGTCATAATTACGTTCTGTAGGAGACAAGCGTCGGGAGAAGAACGCACAGGGGCGCACCTTGCCAACCGCTGGGGAATGCTGGGACAGAACGGCCTCGACCCCCGAATCTGAGGCGTCCACCTCCACCAGGCACTGCAGCACAGGGTCTACCTGGACCAGGATGGGAGAGTCCGAAAACTGCTTCTTAAGGTCAGCAAAGGCTGTGGCCGCCTCCTCAGACCATCTGAAGGGCACCTTGGAGGAAGTCAGACGGGTCAGAGGGAGAGCAGTGATGCTATAATTTTTAATGAAGCGGCGGTAGAAGTTAGCGAACCCCAAGAACTGCTGCAGTTGTTTTCTAGAGGAGGGAGTGGGCCAATCTACCACCGCTTTTTCCTTACTGGGATCAGGGATGATCTCGTTGTGGGAGATGATAAAACCCAGGAAGGTCATCTTAGATGCGTGGAATTCGTACTTCTCAGCTTTCACAAATAACTTATTCTCCAGGAGTTGCTGCAACACTCGCCTCACATGCACACGGTGTTCATCCAGGGACTGCGAAAAAATAAGGACGTCATCAAGGTAGACAAAGATGAACACACCCAGAAAATCCCTCAGCACATCATTGATTAACCGGTGGAACACAGCTGGGGCGTTGGTCAGCCCGAACGGCATGACTAAATACTCAAAGTGACCACTGGGGGTCTGAAACCCCGTCTTCCACTCATCGCCTTCCCGGATGTGAATCAGATGGTAAGCGTTCCGCAGATCCAGCTTAGTGAAGCAGGAGGCCCCCTGGAGGGAATCAAATGCCGAGTTAACAAGAGGCAGGGTGTATTTATCCTTGATAGTGATGTTATTCAGTTCTCTGAAGTCAATACACAGCCTTAGCGAACCGTCCTTCTTTCCCACAAAAAAACCCCCGCCCCCACCGCCGAGGATGATGGCCGTATTATGCTGGAGGCCAATGATTCTTTAATATAAGCCTCCGTGGCTTCCTGCTCCAGAGGTGACAGGCTGTAGAGACGACTCGATGGTAGTGGTAAGGTCGTGATACTCCGGGGGCACCTTGGACAGATCGGAGGAAGGGATGGTGGAAACAGTCAGAGGCAGTGACGGCGAGCAAGCAGCCGATTGAAGGCAAGCGCTGAGACAGAACCAACTCCACGATAATATACTCCCAGAGCGCCAGTCAATGGAGGGATTGTGAAGCCATAACCATGGATACCCAAGAATAACCGGGGAGGAGGAAACCGGCAACACAAAGAACTTCAGTTCCTCCCGATGGTTTCCAGATGTAATGACGGCCACTGGGAGGGTTTGCTGGAATACAGTAACGAGAGGGGCTTTGGACAGAGCGATAAGTCTCAATGGAACCTTGAGCGATAGGCAGGGGAGACCCAACCGGGTTGCCAGTTCCCCAGAGATGAAGTTCTGCTCAGCCCCCGAATCTATCAGTGCATGCGTCCCTATTTCAGTATGTTTGTGAATGAAGTGAATAGGGAGACGTAAACTAGATAGGGGATTAGTTAAAAGTGCGTCCATGAGTCCCCCTACTGCGATGCACAGACTCCCGCTTTTGGACGCTCAGGACATGACACTACCTCATGCTCCTCGCTCCCGCAGTACAGACACAACCCCAACTCACGGCGGTGCTGTTTCTCCGCCGAAGAAAGCTTGGGTTGCCTAGCTGACATGAGTTCCGGACCCTCCGGGGAATCTGAGGAAGGCAGGGCCAATAGAGAGGGCCGTGGGGAATGATGAGATTGGACACCCGAACGACCAGAGGACCTATGTTCCACTGCCCGTTCCCTTAATCTGTTATCGAGGCTGATGGCCAAGGAGATTAATTCAGAAAGCCTACCCGGCTTCTCCAAGGAAGCCAACTCGTCCTGCAGGCTAGGGGAAAGACTCTTAATGAAAATACTGCACAGTGAAGCATCTCCCCACCTGACCTCTGTAGCAACTACCCGGAAGTCGACAGCGTAATCTGCCGCAGATTGAGTTCCCTGCCTAAGGTTAAGCAGCCGGGAGGTAAGCACACCGTCACGGTCAGAATGGTCAAATACTTCTTTGAACTCACTAACAAACTGTGCATAAGTCATGCTGGAATAATTCACCCTAGCCATGACGGCGTAGGCCCAAGCTAGAGATCGCCCCTCTAACAAATTAATAACATAGCCTATCTAGCTGTGATCTGTGGGAAAATCCTCTGGTACCCGCTGAAACACAATCTCACACTGTATAATGAAACCCCGCACCCCCCCCAGCTTTCCATCAAAACGGGTGGGAGTGGGGATGGGAGTTAGCCGAGGAGAAGACCCGTGCCCGGGTGGGTGGATAGCAGGAGCCGAGGAGCTACTAGGAAACGACGGAGCCGGTGGAAACGTTTGCGGGCTAGTCAAACGATCCAAATGGTCCGTTAGCCAGGTTAACTGATTCAAAATAATTTGTTGTTGATAAGCTAACTGATCTACTCGGGTCTCGAGGTTGTTAACTTTGCGCGTCAGCGCGCTGTCAGCTGGGTCGCTTTGGCGGAGTCATACTGACATGGTTTGTTGACCCAGTGAGCAGACTCGGAGACCAAAGTAGATACAATTATCTTTATTATAATAATGTGGAGTGTGTGAATGTGTGGGTGTGTGTTCTTGCTGCAGCTGGGGGTGAGCAGAATGCCGTTCGACCTGGCAACCCTAGGGACAAACAGAGGGAGGATGGTTAGTGGCTTCACAGCTGGGAATGTGCTGGTTAATCTGCAGCTTACTGTTTGTAGAGATGTAGCGATGCTCAGGTTAGCACAGTGGCTATGGCCAGGACAGTGTCCACAGAGCCCGTTGCAGCATGTAGATGGTGGAGGCGTAGTTCGTGAGAGGGTGAGGTTCAGTCCGCCGCCAGGTGGGACAGGGTCCGCTGCCACAGAGCTCCACCTGTGCACAGGGTACTGATATGGAGATGGTGAGGGAAGGCTGAGGCTTACTTGCGTGGTGGAGAGTTTCCTTCCAAGCGCAGGCAGGTTGTAGGTGGACAGCAGGGAAGCAGTCAGGCTAAGGCTACAGTCTCTGGAATGAAAGAGGGCATGCGTGGTCTTCATGGAGAAAGACAGATGACTCCGCATGGATTCCAGGTCAGCGTGGATTATATAGCCCCAGCCGTGATGAGAAACAGGTGTGTGCACAGCTGGAGAGGATAATCACATCCAAGCAGGCCATCACACAGGGTGTCTTGAATCTGTGCAGGGTACAATGAAATCTCAAGACTATCAAGGTATTCTAGAGAGAAATGTGCTGCCCAGCGTCAGACAGCTTGATCTCAGTCACAGGTCATGGGTCTTGCAACAGGATAATGACTCAAAACACACAGCTAAAAACACCCAAGAATGGCTAAGAGCCAAACATTAGACTATTCTAAAGTGGCCTTCTATGAGCCCTGATCTAAATCCTATTGAACATCTGTGGAAGGAGCTGAAACATGCCGTCTGGAGAAGGCACCCTTCAAACCTGAGACAACTGGAGCAGTCTGTTCATGAGGAGAGGGCCAAAATACCTGCTGAGAGGTGCAGAAGTCTCATTGACAGTTATAGAAATCGTTTGATTGCAGTGATTGCCTCAAAAGGTTGTGCAACAAAATATTAAGTTAAGGGTACCATCATTTTTGTCCAGGCCTGTTTCATGAGTTTGTTTTTTTAAAATAATTCTGTTGAACCACAATTCAAAAGCACTGTCTGATTTTCATTGGTTAATTTTCATCGAATTTTTATTTATTACCACTTTTGCCAGATTCAAGTTATTTCTGTGACCATTGTGGGTTTTTCTTTCATTAACAGAGGGGTACCAACAATTTTGTCCATGTCTGTAGAGCAATGTGCAAATTTAGCAACCAGTGTGTGAGTTCCTATTCGCAAAGCTATGTTGCAGAGTTTTGGGAATTTGTTATTTGTTCAGGAGTCTGATGGCAGTGGGAAAGAAGGAGTTTTTCAGTCTGGTTGTCCTGCATTTCACACTTCTGTACCTCTGGCCTGAGGGTAGAAGTGTGAACAGTCTGTGCTGGGGGTGGGTGGGGTCCTGGAGGATGGCTTAAGCTCTCCTTTGGACTCTGTGGTGGTAGATGCTCTGCAGAGAGGGGAGTGGAGTCCTGACGATCTTCTCTGCTGTCTTCACCACTCTCTGCAGGCGTTTGCAGTCCAGAGCAGTAGAGCTGCCGTACCACGCAGTGATGCAGTTGGTCAGGATGCTCTCGATGATGCAGGTGTAGAATTTGTTGAGGATCCTGGGGAACATGTCAAACTTCTTCAGCTTCCTCAGAAAGTACAGCCGCTGTTGAGCTTTCTTAAAAAGCTCTGTGGTGTTGTGTGTCCATGTAAGGTCCTCGCTGATGTGGATACCAGGGTATTTAAAGCTGCTCACCCTCTCCACCTCAAGTTCCCGGATGAACAACGGCCAATGGGGTCTCCTCCTCCCCTTCCTCATGTCCAATATCATCTCCTTTGTCTTGTCCGTGTTGAGGGTGAGGTTGTTGTCCTCACACCATGACACCAGGTTGGCCACCTCCCTCCTGTAGGATGCTTCGTCATCACCAGTGATGCTTCCTATCACTGCTGTGTCGTCTGTGAATTTTAAGATGATATTGTCCTTGTGGGAGGCAATACAGTCATGGGTGAAGAGGCTGTAGAGGATGGGGCTGAGAACACAACCCTGTGGGACACCTGTGTTTGTGATGATGCTGGCTGAGGTCCCGTTACCCATCCTGACAGACTGGGGCCTGCCAGTTAGAAAGTCCAGTAGCCAGTTGCAGAGGGTGGGGTGCAGACCAAGTGAAGACAGTTTGTCGGTGAGTTTGTGGGGGATGACCGTGTTGAAGGCGGAGCTGTAGTCGACAAAGAGCATTCTAATGTAGGAGTCTTTCTCTTCCAGGTGGGAGAGAGAATAATGGAGTGCTGCAGCAATGGCGTCTGAGGTGGACCTGTTGGGCTGGTAGGCATACTACAAGGGGTCCAGGGTATTTGGTATGCTGTCCTGAATGAGGGGCAGCACCACTCTCTCGAAGCACTTCATGATGATTGGAGTGAGTGCTACTGGTCTGTAATCATTCAGGCAGGTCGGCGGGCTCCTTTTGGGGAGGGGGATGATGGTTATGGTTTTGAAGCAGGAGGGGACTATGTTCTGGCTGAGCGAGAGGTTGAAGATGGATGCGAGAACGTCAGTCAGATTGGCAGCACATGCTCTGAAGGCCCGCCCAGGGATGTTATCTGGTCCTGCTGCCTTGCAGGGGTCGATATTCCTCAGTGCTCTGTTTACCTGGCCTGGTGAGACTTTTAGTGGAGGGGGAGGGTGCCTGAGTGTGTGTCTCCTCTCTGCACTGTAGCTGGTAGTCTCAAAGCGGGTGCAAAAGATGTTGAGATCGTCTGGCAGGCTGTCTGTGGAGCTTGTGGTGCTGCTGTTGGTCCTCTTGCAGTCTGTGATGCGTTGCAGGTCTTGCCACATGCACCCAGAATCAGAATCAGAATCAGAATCAGGTTTATTGCCATTGTTCATGTGATACACAAACTAGGAATTTGTCTCGGTGCCATGCTGCAACATTAAAAACATAATGAGAAAAAGGGATAAACTAAAAAACTAAAGGACTAGAAACGTGCAATAAGTGTAGAAAAATAAGTAATAATAAGTAATAATAATAATAATACTAGTAATAATGAGTAGTACTAGTCAAGGCAGTTTAAAAAATTAGCATGTAGCAGATAATGTGAAGTACCACATAGTGCAGTCAATAATGCAACAGAAAAACAGTGATGAATGACATGAGTCTGGTTGAGCTGCTGTACATAGTGCACGAGAGTCAAAAGTCACTTAGTGTTCAGCAGTCTGATGGCAGAGGGGAAAAAGCTGTTCATGTGCCGAGAGGTTTTAGTCCGAATGGACCGAAGCCTTCTACCTGAGGGGAGGGGGGCAAACAGCACGTGACCAGGATGTGAAGGATCGGCTATGATCCGGCCAGCACGCCTCCGGGTCCTGGAGATGTACAGGTCCTGGAGAGATGGGAGCTTGCAGCCTATCACCTTCTCAGCAGTGCGCACGACGCGCTGCAGCCTTAGTCTGTCCCTGGCAGTGGCTCCTGCGTACCACACAGTTATGGAGGAGGTGAGGATGGACTCGATGATGGCCGTGTAGAACTGCACTAACATCTTGGTGGGTAGCTTGAGCTTCCTCAGCTGCCGCAGAAAGAACATCCTCTGCTGGGCCTTTTTGATGAGGGAGCTGATGGTTGGCTCCCATTTGAGGTCTCGGGTGATGGTGGTGCCCAAGAAGCGGAAGGAATCTGCAAAGGTGATGAGAGAGCCTGTGATGGTGAGGGGGGGCAGGGGGGATGTGACTTTCCTGAAGTCCACAATCATCTCCGCTGTCTTCAGAGCATTCAGCTGCAGGTTGTTGTGGCTGCACCAGGACACCAGCTGGGCCACCTCTTCCCTGTAGGCGGACTCGTCACCGTTGGAGATGAGCCCGATGAGGGTGGTGTCGTCCGCAAACTTAATCAGCTTAACAGACTGGTGGGAGGAGGTGCAGGAGTTGGTATAAAGGGAGAAGAGTAGGGGGGAAAGTACACAGCCCTGGGGTGATCCAATGCTGATGCTAACAGAGTCTGAGACAGACTTCCCCAGCCGCACATGCTGTCTCCGGTCCGTCAGGAAGTCGGTGATCCACCTGCAGAGGGAGTCAGGCACGTTGAGCAGGGACAGCTTGTCCTGGAGCAGATCGGGGCGGATGGTGTTGAATGCGGAGCTGAAGTCCACAAACAGAATCCTGGCGTAGGTTCCCGGGGAGTCCAGGTGCTGCAGGATGGAGTGGAGGGCCAGGTTGACTGCGTCGTCCACAGACCTGTTAGCACGGTAGGCAAACTGCAGCGGGTCTAGGAGGGGTGTGGTGATGGACTTGAGGTGAGACAGGACCAGGCGCTCAAAGGACTTCATGACTACAGAGGTGAGCGCTACAGGTCTGTAGTCGTTAAGTCCAGTAATCCGTGGCTTCTTGGGGACAGGGATGATGGTGGAGGATTTGAGGCAGGTCGGCACGTGACATTGCTTAAGAGAGGTGTTAAAAATGTCTGTGAAGACAGGAGCCAGCTCTTTCGCACAGTGTCTCAGGGTGGAGGGAGACACACCGTCCGGCCCGGGGGCCTTGCGCGGGTTCAGTCTGGAGAACTGTCTGTGCACGTCCTGCTCACTGATGACAAGGGGAGGGGGGGAGGAGGAGGAGGAGGAGGAGGGGGGGACCGCTCTTGATGAATTAGGGGCTGAGGAGGCAGAGGAGCTGGGTGGAGTGGGTGAGTTGGACACAGCTGACGAGGTGTCAAAACGGGCATAGTGTTGGGACAGTCTTTGACAAAGGGCTTTGTCATCCTGACCTTTAGAAGCCTGAGGCCGATAGTTGGTGATTTGCCTCAGTCCTCTCCACACAGGACTGACCCCTGACTCCTGACCCCGGGTCAGGAGTGGAGTAGAGGCTGTCCAGCTTTTCCCTGTACTGCCTCTTGACTGTTGTTATAGCCTTCCTCAATCCATACTTTGCAACTTTGTACTTGACTTCATTTCCTGATTTAAATGCAAGAGAGCGAGCACGCAACATCTGATGTACCTGACTGTTGATCCAGGGCTTCTGGTTGGGGAACTTCCTGACTTGTATGGTGGGTACATTGGTATCAGCACACGTGCTGATGTACCCAGTCACATACTCAGCATATTCCTGTATGTTTTTATATTATATTTATATTTCATGTAATGTCTTTTATATGTTCCTGATAAAATACCCATGGGGGAGTACAAACCGGTATACTCCTAATGCCAGTTCCAAGCCCAAGTCAGTGGGAAGGGTTGCATCTGAAGGGCATCGGGTGTAAAATCTTTGTCAAATCAAATATGCGGATCATCACAAATAAGACTTCTATACCGGATCGGTCAAAGCCTGGGTTAACAACGGCCTCTGCCAGTGCTGTTGACAGGGTGCTGATGGAAATTGGGCTACTGTGTGTTGAAGATCACAGAGGAGGAGATGAGGAAGGTAGAAAAGGAAAGGTAGAATTGTGGAGTTTAGAGTAGGGACTTTAAATGTAGTGACTGACTGGTAAAAGGAGAGCGTTGGCTTATATGATGGAGAGAACAAAGGTAGAAATACTGTGTGTACAAGAAACCAGATGGAAGGGAAGCAAGGCTGGGAGGTGGATTTAAATTGTTCTCTCATGGTGCAGATAGGAAGAGAATAGGAGTAATCTTGAAGCAACCGTGTACAGGAGGTGAAGAGGGAGTCAAACAGGATCATGAGTCAGAAGCTAGAACTTGAAGGTTTAATGTTGAATGTTGTTAGTGTGTATGCCCCACAAGTGGGATGTCAGGTAGAAGAAAAAGAGGAATTCTGGAGTAATTTGGATGAAGCGATAGAGAGTGTTCTCATGGTGAGAGAGTGGTGATTGGAGCAGACTATAATGGGAATGTAGGTAAAGGGAACAGAGATGATGAGGAGGTGCTGGGTAGGTATGGTCTTAAGAAGGGAAATGTGGAAGGACAGATGGTTGTGGATTTTGGTTGTAGAACTGCACTCAACAGAGATGCCTCACCTCTGCATTCTCTATCAACAGCTCTGAGTAGTTCCTCCCTCTCATTCTTGTCTATCAAAAGACAAGTGCAAACATATGCATCACTGACATATATGTATGTCCAGGTTTACTTTCCAGGCTCATGACCCTGTGACTTTGACTTTTAGACCATCAAAGCATAACCAAATGTGCTAATCCCAAGACTAACCTCTGAATCAAGTTTGGTGAACCTACCACTAATCATGAGGTAAGGCCAGAGATGCTGCGTGCTGGCAGGCAAGGCAAGCAAATGCTTGGAGACCCAGGCCAGAAGGAGGCCACTAAGGGCTGACCAACTCTGAATCACTACAGCAGTGACATTGTAGAGAATTTGCATTGACAGTGGTAGGCAGGCACAGAACATACCAAAGGCGCCTTACCCCGACTTCATTCTCACAAGTACTGGTACACATCTTATGTAAACAAACAAGTGAGAGTGGCTGTATCAAAATGAAGTGAAGTTATCCATGTGGCAGTGACAAAAGAAAGAAGAAAAAAGGAGAAGGAGAAAAGAAAGCAAGACAGTGGCAAGCAGTGCAAATAACACAGTGTAGACGCTGGGATAATCACCTCAGACTGGATGCAGAGGGGAGGTATATAGTCCCTTTGCCAGCAGAGCATGGGGGGTAAACAGATGAGGACAATAGGTATTGAGATGGGAGAGATTATGGTGATGTAGCAGGAAGGAATAGCTGGGGGACAGCGGGGGCAGAATGGTTAAATGTATTGTGATGCGAGATTTCATGCAGCAGAGGGATGATATACTGTCCGTATCCACCAATCCAGACTGGCTTACTCACACATACCACCTGCCATGGTGGCCATGGTCAGCTGGTCAAGGAATTCCCAAGAGCTGTAGCTTGAAAGCTAGCTCCTTGAATCACAGCATCCACAATCCTTACCAAATCTGGTAGAAGGTTAGTTCCACTTTTGACTGTAGATCCCTTATCAGACCCTCTAAATACACTAAAAAGAAATGTATTAGCATTTGCCAGCCTCGAGGCCATAGCCGCAGACTGATAGGCACTAACCAATAGCCCATCAGTGGCACGACACTTGTCATTAGGGTGGCGTATAGACTTTCTGCCTGTGGGGGGAGCTCCAGCCAGCAGTGGGCCCTACCTTCAACACACCATCCAAGCCCTGCTCCATAGCACCACTCAGAACACTGAGCCCAGAGCAAGGCGCAGCAGCCTCCATTGGACGACCTCACGACTTCTGCAGACAACCCACGAAATCAAGATAACTGGCAAGAAATCCTGCCCACCAGCTGCAGGACCCCTGTCCAAAGCCGAAGCCCTGGGCGGAGCAGATGAAGGAGGAAGTCCGGCAGCTGATGCTGCCCTAGAGAGCAGTGCCTTGAGGGATACAGTGATCCCTCAAGGATACAGTGATTTCTTCCTTTTGCCTTCAGTGAGAGCAGTCGTATTTTTTTTTCCTCCCTCCTCCTATCCTGCCTTCCTGACCTAATCCCAGCTTGCTGCGTCTGAGTGAGTGTCTGTGCCGTCTCACCATCTTGCTGATCTCAACCCAAATGGAAAATACGGAAAATGGATATAAGCTGGGCTTTAAACGCAATTGACACCACCTTTTCAAACAGAAAATTGGGCCCGGGGGAGCCCAAATGTGGAGAGACCCATGGATTGGAACTCATGTGTCTGTGTGATTTGACTGAGGATGTGGAAAAACATCTACCTGTTTTGGCTACGATCACAGGATTTCTGCCGATTGGGCTTTGGAGTTCTCCTGGTGTATCGAAAATTTAACTGGAGGAGCTAATCAAAATGCGGACCCGGCGGAGCTGCTTCTCAATAATTCGACCAGATGGGGAGTGCACGAAGTAGCGGCAAATGACCAACATGGAATTTACCATCTGCATGCACTGTAGAGAGATGGACTCTTATCGGACATGTTCATCTGTGTTTAGAAGGGGAAACATCTGGAGTCGCTTCGTGCTCTCCAGGGAATGATATGAATTTAAAGCCAGTGAATGTTAATTTGAATTGTAAGCTCAGAATATGACAATAGGGAAATCCTATACTCCTATACTCTGTCTGAGCAGATTCGGCCTTGATCGGCGCCCCTGGATAACTCACTCCTCCAGAGTTGAGATAAGCGGATGTGTCAGCTGGCTCGCTAACCCAAACACCGCTGCTGTGCAATAAACAGAACTCTTCAGGGACAGCGTTCATGAACTATAACATCTATCGTTGCCTAGGAGACTATTTGTTGTGCTCCAGTAACTGATACACTCAACACTGCACACACACTGATATCATCATACTGATATACATACACTGCTCTCTCCCTGCTGTGTGATTTGTCTACTAAATGTCTGCTAAATAAGCATTGAGGTTTTTTTTTGCCTGCAATCAAAATTTCGCTTACTTACTTAAGCATCAATTTGATAAAACATGTTTTTTTCTCTCGCCTACTGTGTCATATCCACTTTTTTCTTTTTTTCCTTTCTTCTTTATGACTGGCACCTAGCGGCTGCCCCGGCCTTGGATGCGCTCTGCAGAGCGTGCCCAAATGCCAAGTCACGTTTCGTTACCTTGTATTCATACATGTGTAATGACAATAAAGTTGAATCTCATCTCATCTCATCTCATATAAAAGGAGAGACCCTGGTGTATTGTAAAAAATGCTTTTCTGTGTATGACTGAAGTGAGCGTGAATAAAGTCGTCTGCTGAGCAAGTCTGGCTCCGTTATTTGCACTCTCCACACTGGTGACCCTTGACGAATTATGGAACACGAGGCAAGAACCCTGGAGTCGGCCCGGACGGGAAGCCCCAGCAACATGGCAAGCATCCCAGAGACGGCCCGGACGGAAAGCCCCAGCAACGCGTGCGCCGTTTCCGTCAAACTACCGGACTTTTAGCTGCACGACCCGCGGTCTTGGTTCCACCACACCGAGGCTCAGTTCGCCCTCCGGGGAATAATGGCAGACGACACCAGATATTACTATGTGGTTGCAGCACTGGACGTTCGTACGTCTCAGCAAGTAGCGAGCCTACTCCAACAGCCTCCAGCCCACGATAAATACGGGACTCTCAAAGCCGCGCTGACCCGGTGCTACACACTCTCGGACTGTGAGAGAGCAGAGAGGCTCCTGAGGCGCTCCGAGTTAGGAGATGGGTCGGCGGTCGAACTGATGGAGAAGATGTTGGCGTTGATGGGCACGGACAACGGGCATTTTCTGTTTGCCCACCTTTTCCTCCGGAACCTCTCAACAGAGGCAAGAGCGGTCCTGGCCAACTCGCCGTTGCTGGCCGCATGCGACTACCATGTGCTAGCCCAGGAGGCAGATTGGCTCATCGTCACCACCAGAGCCCTCACAGTGAATGCGGTGGCGTCGGAACCCAGCGAGACGACCAGCGGAGGAGAGGAGCTGGCGACGGTAGCGGCAGCGGGGGCCAGGAAGCGCCAGAGAGACACGCTCTGCTTCTACCACCGCCGTATTGGAGAGAACGCACGCAGATGTGTGCCACCGTGCCAATTCAAGCGTTCGGGAAACGCCAAGGCCGGCAGTCAGTAGCAGCTGCGACCACAAGTGAAGAACACAAGCTGCTCTACGTGACGGACGCGCGCTCGGGGAGATGCTTCCTCGTAGACACCGGCTCCCAGAAGAGCCTCATCCTGCCGTCCTATGCCGACCGGCTAGCGGGAGCTAGCGGCCCCGAGCTGGTAGCCGTAAATGGCTCGGACATTAGGACTTTTGGTGAGAGAACACTGACTTTATCCCTACACGGCCTTATGTACGAGTGGACTTTCGTCATAGCGGCATTGAGTTTCCCAATCCTGGGAGCTGATTTTCTGTGTGCACATGGGTTGCTAGTCGATGTTGCTAACAGATGCCTGGTTAATGCAATGTCTTTTGATTCTCTCCCTGTACAGCTCGAGGGGCCGGGCCAATAACACTAGCCAACATCACAGCTCCAGGCGGTAAGTTCCACACACTGCTCACTCAGTTCCCAGCACTCACGGTCCCAACGTTTTCGGCGGCCAGCACTAAACATGGGGTGGAACACTTTATCACCACCACTGGGCCGCCCGTTTTCGCACGACCTCGGCGCCTGGACGCAGCTAAACTGGCCATAGCACGCGAGGAGTATGCCAACTTGGAAAGGTTGGGCATCATCAGGCGCTCAAACAGCCCATGGGCATCCCTGCTACACATGGTCCCTAAGGCCGAGGGATCGTGGTGATCGTGCAAAGATTTCCGCAGATTGAATAACACCACAGCGCACGACCGCTACCCGATTCCCCATATTCAGGATTTTTCCGTTCACCTCGCCGGGGCATGCATTTTTTCTAAAATAGACCTGGTCCGTGGTTATCACCAGGTCCCGGTACGCGCAGAGGACATACCCAAAACAGTGGTAATAACTCCGTTTGGCTTGTTTGAGTTTTTACGCACGCCCTTCGGATTAAAAGGCGGGGCACAGACATTCCAATGCATGAAAGATGCGGTGTTGCACGATCTGCCATTTGTGTTTGTCTACCTGGATGATATCCTGGTGGCCAGCGCGTCCGAGGACGAACATGTAACCCATCTCAGGACGGTTTTCCGGAGGTTGGAAGAGCACGGGTTAATAATGAACCTGGCAAAATGCCAGTTCGGTGTGACGGGGATTGATTTTTTGGGGCACCGCGTCTCACCAGAGGGAACGATACCCTTGCCTGACAAGGTGCGCGCCGTGGCGAATTTTCCCCGGCCTCAGACGGTCAGGGCGCTGCAAGAGTTTTTGGGGATGGTTAACTTTTATAACCGGTTCCCCCCCACCGCGCAGCTCAGCTCATGCAGTCATTGTACGCCGCGCTCAAGAAACGGAAGCCGGCGGACAGAGTCAAATGGACTCCGGAGAGGGAGCAGGTATTCTCTGAGGTTAAAACAGCCCTGGCAAACGCCGCACTGTTGGCGCACCCAGACCCGGCGGCCTGGATAGCGCTCACTGCCGACGCCTCGGACGTGGCAATAGGGGCCGTCGTGGAGCAACGTGTTGCCGGTTCTTGGCAGCCGCTCGCTTTTTTCAGCAGAACTTTGCGCGACAGTGAGCGTAAATACAGCACGTTCGACAGAGGGTTACTGGCTCTCCACCTGGCCATACGCCACTTCCAGTTCTGGCTGGAAGGGCGCGGCTTCACTGCGTTCGTGGACCACAAGCTGCTAACGTACGCAATGGCCAAGGTTTCGGAACCATGGTCGGGCCGGCAGCAGAGACAGCTGGCCGCGATCTCGGAGTTTACGACCGATATTCAGCATGTGGCTGGTAAACTGAATGTGGTGGCGGACTGGCTTTCGCGCGCAGTAGTGGCCCCAGTCTGTGTAGGGATAGATTATACAGCCATGGCCGCAGAGCAGATTGGCAATGTGGACATGTGCATGCTCCAGTCTGAACCAACAGGGTTAAGGCTGGAGAGCAGAGTACTGCAAGACGGCAGCCCCCCCCAGTCTGTGACGTCTCTCGGAACGCCCGCGCCCGGTGGTCCCAGTGGCTTGGCGCCGCCGAGTGTTTGAGTCAGTTCACGCTCTGGCGCACCCAGGAGTGCGCGCGTCAGTCAAAATGGTGGGAGCGAAGTTTGTTTGGCCAGGCCTGCGCAAACAAGTGAAAGAGTGGGCTGCAGCCTGCGTAGCGTGCCAACGAGCCAAAGTACACAGACACGCAAAGGAGGAGAAAAGAAAGCAAGACAGTGGTAAGCAGTGCAAATAATACAGTGTAGATGCTGGGATAATCATCTCAGACTGGATGCAGAGGGGAGGTATATAGTCCCTCTGCTGGTAGAGCATGGAGGGTAAACAGATGAGGACAATAGGTATTGAGATGGGAGAGATTATGGTGATGTAGCAGGAAGGAGTAGCTGGGGGACAATGGGGGGAGAATGGTTAAATGTATTGTGATGCAAGATTTCATGCAGCAGAGGGATGATATAAAAGGAGAGACCCTGGTGTATTGTAAAAAATGCTTTTCTGTGTATGACTGAAGTGAGAGTGAATAAAGTCGTCTGCTGAGCAAGTCTGGCTCCGTTATTTGCATTCTCAACAACAGTAGTTAATTTAGCTCAGAACAGCTAAGTGTGTCCTGAAAAAGAACTTAGAGAAATGCCAAGATTCTGTACTTTGTATTAGGTGTATATTTTTGAAGTTAATATTTTTTATATTTATATTGTGGTGGACCACAAGGAGACTCCAGTCACACCCAGTGACTTGGGGAGAGGGGTGGAGAGACGGGGAACATTTATATGCGCGCATTGGTGCCAAGCGTCATTCATGTTATAGCTGGAGCTGAACAAAGTTCTGAACTGGCAGCTCTCATGTCTCATCACTTCATTCCTCCACACTGGTGACCTATGATGTCGATGATGCTCAAAATGGAAGCCAAAGCAAGCTCCTCTTTGGGAACACCCACGCTAGGGTTTCCCTCTGAGACCCTGGCCTCATTCGCCGTGGCGGTCAAGCCACATCACTTAAAATGGATTTTAAGTAATCAAGCCTGCCAGCATTGACTCTCCCCCTTAAAAAGGATTTGAAATTCCATCCATCCATCTTCTACCGCTTTTCCGGAGGTCCGGGTCGCGGAGGCAGCAGTTCAAGCAGAGAAGCCCAGACTTCCCTCTCCCCAGCCACCTGCTCCAGCTCTTCAGAGGGGATACCAAGGCGTTCCCAGACCAGCTGGGAGACATAGTCTCTCCACCGAGTCCTGGGTCTGCCCCGGGGTCTCCTTCCAGTGGGACGTGCCTGAAACACCTCAAGTAGGAGGCGTCCAGGAGGCATCCTAATCAGATGCCCATACCACCTCAACTGACTCCTTTCAATGTGGAGGAGCAGCGGTTCTACTCTGAGCCTCTCCCGGATGACTGAGCTCCTCACCCTATCTCTGAGGGTGAGTCCAGCAATCCTACGGAGAAAGCTCATTTCAGCCGCTTGTATCCGCGATCTTGTTCTTTCGGTCATTACCCAAAGCTCGTGACCATAGGTGAGAGTAGGAACGTAGATTGACTGATAAATCGACAGCTTTGCCTTAAAACTAAGCTCCCTCTTCACCACAACAGACCGGTACAATGTCCGCATCACTGCAGATGCTGCTCCAATCCGTCTGTCGATCTCTCGCTCCATTCTCCCCTCACTCGTGAACAAGACCCCAAGATACTTAAACTCCTCCACTTGGGGCAGGAGCCTGTCCCCAACCCGGAGAGGACAATCCACCTTTTTCCGGCTGAGGACCATGGACTCGGACTTGGAGGTGCTGATTCTCATCCCAGCCGCTTCACACTCAGCGGCAAACCGTCCCAGCAAGAGTTGTAGGTCATTGCTGGATGAAGCCAACAGGACAACATCATCTGCAAACAACAGAGATGAGATCCTGTGGTCACCAAGCATGACACCCTCCATTCCCTGGCTGCGCCTAGAAATCCTGTCCATAAAAATTATGAACAGGATCGGTGACAAAGGGCAGCCCTGGCGGAGTCCAACTCTCACTGGGAATGACTCCGACCGAGTGTTGGCAATACGAACCAAACTCTCACAACGGTCGTACAGAGACCGAATAGCTCGTAACAACAAGCCCGATACCCCATACTCCCGAAGCACCCCCCACAAAAATCCACGAGGGACGCGGTCAAATGCCTTCTCCAAGTCCACAAAACACATGTAAACTGGTTGGGCAAACTCCCACGAACCCTCGAGAATTCTCGAGAGGGTAAAGAGCTGGTCCGATGTGCCACGGCCAGGACGAAAACCACATTGCTCCTCCTGAATCCGAGGTTCGACCAACGGCCGGACTCTCCTCTCCAGTACCTTGGCATAGACCTTCCCAGGGAGGCTGAGGAGTGTGATCCCTCTAAAGTTGGAGCACACCCTCCGGTCCCCTTTTTTAAAGAGAGGAACCACCACCCCGGTTTGCCATGCCAAAGGCACTGCCCCCGACCTCCACGCAATGTTGCAGAGGCGTGTCAACCATGACAACCCTTCCTCATGGATCGTCACCTTATCGTGGTGGGGGGGTTTGCGTGCCCCAGTGATCCCAGGAGCTATGTTGTCCGGGGCAATTTGCCTCTGATAGGGTCTCCCAAGACAAACTGGTCCTGGGTGAAGGGCCAGACTAAGAACGATCCAACAGACTCTCATGAATTGTATATCAAGGATTCAGTGTACCCCGCCCGGTATGGGGTTACTGGGGCCCCACCCTGGAGCCAGGCCTGGGGGAGGGGCTCGAAGGCTAGCGTCTGGTGGCCGGGTTTCCACCCATGGGACCCGGCCGGGCTCAGCCCGAAGGAGTTACATGGGTCCGCCCTCCAGTGGGTTCACCACCTGCAGGAGGGAAAGGCGGACTCAAAGAGCCTCAAAGGCGGCCTCAAAGAGATTCTGGCAAACTGTCCGGCGGCTCAGGAGGGGAAAGCAGCTCCCCGTCCACACTGTGTATGGTGCGGATGGGACACTGTTGACTTCGACTGGGGACATCGTCGGGCGGTGGAAGGAATACTTCGAGGATCTCCTCAATCCCACTGATACGCCTTCCACAGAGGAAGCAGGGTTTGGGGACGAGGGGGATGACTCGCCTATCACAGGGGCTGAGGTCGCTAAGGTGGCTAAAAATCTCCTTGGTGGCCGGGCCCCAGGGGTGGACGAGATTCGCCCCGAGTACCTCAAGGCCCTGGATGTTGTTGGGATTTGAAATTGTACTCTTAAATTGTTTTTATGTGTGCCATCTCTCTTATCTTTTTATCTTTTAAACTTACTCCCTGCTTGTTTCAGGGTCAACAGTTTCTGAAACTCAACCTGAATTGCTTTCTATATGTGCTGTTTTCCTTTTAATATCTTCCTGCCTGCCTCAGGGACTACAGATGGAAATTATTGAGAACACTATAATCTTGTACAGAGCATCTTTACCCTGTGTTTAATTTTTTTGTACAGGGTCTCTGACAAATAAATCAATAAACTAAACTAAATTGATAAAATCTTTCATTTTCTTATACTACAGTGGCTTTGCCCCCTCCAGATTGTCGATGGAATGGATGTTAAAGGCACTTCCACATAAGTTTTTGTATTTTTGCTTTTTTGCACATAGAAGCTGCAGCTATTCTTTATAGACACTCAGAGATCACATGATCCAGCAATGGCCACATAAGGTAGAAATCTAATACTGGCATCAGCACTGGACTGATTAAGTACAGCTTCGGAACAGTGGGTTTGGCCACAATTTTGTTTTTGTTGTTTCTTTTATAACTTTGCATTCTTTCCTCCAGCAGTTTGGATATTTTTTCTCCCCTCTCTGTGTTTAATGAATTCAGAGTCCTGTGTGAGTCTTCTCACCAGCAAAAGAGTGCTGCAACAGATGGTTCCCCTCCAGAGATCAGAGCATCCCGCTGGACGAACAACTCTGCTGTGATTAATGAGAGCGTACACACACAGGCTGACGCTGCAGGTGATTAATAAGTGGTTCACTTATTATGATGCTGCATTGTTTTAGAAAGTCCCACAGGTATACAAAGCATAAATGCTACACACTGATTTTGTCCTTTATTGTGTTCTTGTTTTTATTCCTCTGGGAGTGCAGGTTTCATTCTGATAAAGAGTCTCCAGCTGGTTGAAATTTAGCTGATATTATTTTAAAGTGCAGAGTGCAAAGTTCTATAAATATTTTTTATGTTTGAATTAGGATGTGAAGTTGGAACTTTTATTGGATAATAATAAAAGATGTGATTAGTAGGATAAACATTTAAATGTATTAAACGTCCCATTTGCTGCACTTTTTCCATATGTCTGCAGCTCCCACACATCTTAATGAAATGTTTGTGACATACTTTGGCCAAATTGTCTTTAATTATTAATTATTCCAGCATTATTGTGACTCATCCTTTGCAGCTTTCCTCAGAATGGTTCATTTCAGGTCGTGCCTCTTTAAATGTCCAAGAGCCGCAGCTAACCTCGCCTTCCCTCTTTCATCACAATACAGAGTCTAAGACATGTCCCCTCTACTTCCACACATGGGACCTTAAATCAGAAAAATCTCCATTGAAATGAATGGCATGAGTCAAATTATCTTTTGATCCCAATCAAATTTTTCCACGAGTTGCACATATGATGTTTGTTAATTTAAAAGATAATTTTCCACGTAAATAACAGTGTAGGTTGTTGCCTAACTGTTAAGGTATAAGGTTGTGAAAATATGTAAATGAAAAGACTACAAACATAGAGGCCCGTACCTTACATCACGCGTTCAAAACGTGCCCAGCGTGAAGTAACTAAAGGCCCTTTTCCACTAGCCCAGCCCAGCCCCGATTGAAAACCCGACTCTACTCACTTCGGTTCGGTTTGGCCTCGGTTGCTTTTCAATATTACTGCTGGCGCACCTGCTGGCACACCTGCGGTGGGTGGGAGTTCCTGAACAGCAGGCGGCGCCACACTCTCGTGACGTCAAACACGCAACCGAATCCTCCACAACAAAGAAAATGGCTGATGACGAGGAGAGAAGGAAGGAGGAAGGAGAGAGGAATGACTGTGACATGAAACTGGTTAAATCTATGGTGCTGACTTGTTGTGCTCTGCACAATCTGTGTGAGAGTCATGGAGAGACATTTGACACTACATTGGATGATGCAGTAGATGAACCAGTGGTGGCAGCGGCACAGAGAGCAGAGGAGCAGGGAGCCGATATACGAGATGCTGTGCTGTGATGTAATACTTGTCTATTTCGCCCACATTTATGTGGATACATATTTCAAAAATGTTTTTTGTAAATAAAATGTTGTGCATGGTCCATCTACCTGTCCTCTTGTTCATAACGCTTATCTGTTAAGAACGTGCAAAGCCATCAGCCTAATGATGAGTCCACACTTCTCACTGTTGTGATAATTGCTCACGCTGAGCGCTCTGACAGCCCCGTACGCTGTGGGGGTCACACACGACGTGTTCCTCCCCACACTCTCAATAATTTTTTTTCCCGTTGTGGCGCATGTGTTTTTGCCTACATATGTATGAGTATAAAGTGAGATGCTTAGGATTGCATATGTGGATTGACCTCACGTCTTAGGAAGGGACAATATGTCTGGACCGCCTGTGGATAACGGCAAGAGGACGGAGGTACCGGGATAAGGAGCTGAAAGGACTTCCTGACCTCCTGGGGCCAGGCGGAGGACTAAGGGACTCGGGGGAGAGTTATTGTCAATGCGGGGTTTTGACAGGGATGTGTGATTCTTCCTTTGATGTTGATGTATAAATGTGGGGGTTCTGATGCAGTTCTCTCTCTTCTGTTCTTGAGAGATCGCTGGGGATGTGAAAGCTATATTAAAACCTGAATTGAGAAATAATTCAGCCTCGTTATTTCACGCTCCCCACATTGGTGGCCAATGACGTGAAATGCATAGACGCGTTTCCCCCGATCCAGACTCGTCGGAGACCGCCCGAACGAGCGCCGTCTCAATCAAGCTACCAGAGTTCTGGCAGGACAACCCGGACTCGTGGTTCCTTCAGGCTGAAGCACAGTTCGCACTCGGGGGAATAACGGTGGATGACACAAAGTTCTACCACGTCATCGCCAAGCTCGATGCGTGCGGAGCCTGGTGCAGCAGCCGCCCGCTAACGACAAATACGGCGAGCTGAAGGCTGCCCTCACCCAGTGTTTCACGCCCTCAGCCGAGGAGAGGGCTAGGAGGCTCCTGGCTCTACACGACCGGGGAGGATGCAGACCAGTCGACCTGATGGAAGACATGCTGCAGCTGAGGGAAACAGAGAATGATGGTTTCCTATTTAAACACATCTTCCTGAGAAACCTCCCGATGCACATGAGGGCAGACCTGTCCAGCATGCGTTGTGTGACCCAGCGGGACTTCCGTGCGCTGGCCGGAGAGGCGCAGCGGATCCTCGACTCCTGCGGTGAGCAGACGGCCACCTCAGCAGCGGCAGACCTTGGTGCGGCGACCGGGAGCAGTGTGGAGCCAGAGACAGCGGAAGCAATCTCAACAACGATGGCAGCGGTGCGTTCATGACGCAGCGGAGGAGATGACCTTTGCTTTTACCATCAGCGTTTCGCAGAGAAGGCGCGCAGATGTGTGCCGCCGTGCCACTTCAAGAGCTCGGGAAAACGGCAGGACCAGGATTCATTAGCAGCCTCGGCTCTCGGAGAACGGAATAAGCTGCTCTACATCACAGATGCGAGTTCCGGGCGACACTTCCTCGTGGACACCGGGGCCCAAGTGAGTTTCATCACCCCGACCTATGCTGACCGGCTGGCAGGCCCCCGGGGTAACGGGGCAACGGCGGCGAACGGCTCGAGCATTGACACCTTTGGAGAGAGGACTCTGTTTCTGTCCTTACACGGCTGCACTTATGAATGGGCTTTTATTATAGCGGCGGTGAGTTTCAACATGTTAGGTGCTGATTTTCTGTGCTCACATGGTTTGTTAGTTGATCTTGCCAATAGGCGGCTGGTAAATGCACTCTCTTTTTATTCTATTCCTTGTGCAGCTCGAGTGTCCCCGCCACCAGTGCAGACCAACGTCGCCACAGCAGGCGGTAAGTTTAACACGCTACTCACCCAGTTTCCAGCACTCACAGTCACCACATTCTCGGCAACAGTTGCGAAACACGGGGTGGAGCATTTTATCACTACAGCTGGCCCCCCCGTCTTCGCGAAAGCTGGGCGCTTGGATGCCGCTAAGCTCTCCATAGCGCGCGAGGAGTTCGCCAGCCTGGAAAGGCTGGGCATTATTCGCCGTTCGAAGAGCCCATGGGCCTCGCCGCTGCATATGGTCCCTAAAGCTGACGGCTCGTGGAGACCTTGCGGCGATTACCACAGACTAAACAACGCCACAGCGCATGACCGCTACCCAATCCCACACATTCAGGATTTTTCGGTGCATCTAGCGGGGGACCGCATTTTTTCTAAAATAGACCTGGTTCGTGGCTACCATCAAGTTCCAGTCCGGTCTGAGGACATTCCTAAAACAGCGGTAATAACCCCTTTTGGCCTTTTTGAGTTTTTGCGCATGCTGTTTGGTCTTAAAGGCGCTGCACAAACATTCCAACGTATGATGGATGCCGTGTTACGCGATCTCCCTTTTTTTGTTCGTCTACCTCGGCGACATTTTAGTTTCCAGTACTTCCGAGGAGGAACACGAAAAACACCTCACTGCAGTTTTTCGGAGGTTGGGAGAGCACGGGTTAATAATTAATCCAGCCAAGTGCCAGTTTGGCGTGGCGCAGATCGATTTTTTGGGGCATCGCGTTTCCCCAGAAGGGTCAGTTCCCCTACCGGACAAGGTGCGTGCAGTGGCAGATTTTCCCCTACCACAAACGGTCAAATCATTACAGGAATTTTTAGGAATGGTAAATTTTTATAACCGTTTCCTACCCCACGCAGCGCAGCTCATGCAACCATTATCATCATCATCACTGGCTCCATCGATCTCGAAAGATCATGGGGGGGTTTTGTGCCTTGGGTCATCATTCAGGGAGCTGCACCATCGGGCGTGGCTGTAGAGGCCGATACGGGATCTGCAGGTCCTGCCGCAGCCGTTGCAGATGAATTCTTCACAGTGTAGTGGGGGTCTCGACAGTCTCCTCTGTCTGCGGAGTCTCTTCTCCCCCCAGCGAGTGTCTCTTCTTTCCTCTGCTGTTCGGATGACATCCTGGGTGATGGTCCGCCAGTTGGAGCGGACAGAGGCGGCTGACTCCAGGTCGGAGGGGTTAAAGCCTCCAGCCTTGAGGTCACGCTTGCAAACATTATATGCCGCGCTTAAAAAGCAAAAACCCTCCAACACGATCGAGTGGTCCCCGGAGCGGGAGCGCGCATTCGCAGAGGTTAAAAAAGCCCTTGATGACGCTGCGCTCCTAGCTCACCCAGACCCAACAGCCCGCATAGCGCTCACCACTGACGCATCAGATTTGGCCATAGGGGCGGTTGTGGAACAGCAGGTTGCCAGGGTTTGGCAGCCGCTGGCATTTTTCAGCAGATCGTTGCACGGGGCTGAGCTGAAATACAGCACGTTTGACAGGGAGCTGTTAGCGCTCCACTTAGCCATTCGCCATTTCCAGTTCTGGCTGGAAGGTCGGCGTTTCACCGCGTTTGTCGACCACAAGCCGCTCACTTTTGAGATGGCCAAAATTTCAGAACCTTGGTCGAGCCGGCAACAGAGGCAGCTGGCCGCAATTTCGGAATTTACTACTGATATTCAGCACGTAGTGGGTAAACTCAATGTAGTGGCAGACTGCCTCTCTCGCGCGGTGACAGCACCCGTCCGCGCGGGGGTAGATTATACTACCGCAGCCGCAGGGCAAAATAGCAGCGCGGAAGCGCACGCAGCCCCAGTTCACGTGGGGATAGATTATGCAGCCATGGCGGCGGAACAGAGTAGAGATGCGGACGTGTGCGTGCTCCAGTCTGGACCAACAGGGTTAAGGCTGGAGAGTAGGAGTTTGCAAACTGGTATGCCCCCTCTAATCTGCGATATCTCTACTGGGCGACTGCGCCCGGTGGTACTGGCCGCTTGGCGCCGCCGCGTTTTTGACTCGGTTCACTCCCTGGCACACCCAGGGGTGCGCGCTTCGGTGAAAATGGTAGCAGAGAAGTTTGTTTGGCCGAGCCTGCGCAAGCACGTGAAAGAGTGGGCAAGAACCTGCATGGCTTGCCAGCGGGCCAAAATTCACAAGCACACAAAAGCCCCCTTTGAACCGTTCCACATTCCGGCCAAGAGGTTCAATCATGTGCATGTCGACCTCGTGGGCCCCCTACCATCGTCGCAGGGGTTCACACATCTTTTGACAATGGTGGACCGAACCACACGCTGGCCGGAAGTGGTCCCACTAGCATCGACCACGGCTGCAGAGGTGGCTCGCGCATTTTTGATGGCCTGGGTAGCGCGTTTCGGGGTCCCGTCGGATATTACGTCTGACAGAGGGCCTCAATTTGTCTCTGAGCTTTGGTCAGCGATGGCCAGCAGCTTAGGGGCGACAATTCACCGCACTACCGCGTATCACCCCCAGGCTAATGGTTTATGCGAGCGTTTTCATAGGTCCTTGAAGGCAGCCCTCAGAGCGTCGCTTACGGATGCAGATTGGGTAAACAAACTACCATGGGTTTTATTGGGGTTGCGTGCTGCGCCCAAGGAGGATTTAAATGCCTCCCCAGCGGAGTTAGTTTTTGCACAACCTCTCAGGCTGCCCGGTGAGTTTCTACCAGAGCACCCGGAGCCCGGGCGTCCCCCGGCTCTGGGGCCACTGAGTGGCACGGGAGCAGACATGCTCCCAGGCCCCGTTCATCACACCTTTCCGCGTGTTTTCGTTCCCAAAGCTTTAAAAAATGCCGAGTTTGTTTTTGTCAGGCACGAGGCTTCACGATCAGGCCTCCGCCCGCCATATGATGGCCCATTTAGAGTGCTGGAGAGAGGTGATAAGCATTTTGTGCTAGATTTTGGGGACAGAAAGGAAACAGTTAGTATTGACAGACTAAAGCCTGCTTTTGTGATGAACGACGAGTCTGTACGGGTAGCGAGGGCTCCTCGACGTGGCAGACCCCCCAGGGAACAGGTCCTGGAGCCCCCGCAGAGATCAAATAACCATTCTCTTCCTCAGTCGGCAGATTTTTTTGCAGGACGGTGCCGCAGGGACGGCGAGGCCTGCTTACAACAGATTTGGAAGACGTTTGAAGCCCAGACGACGTACTGACTGATGTTTGATTTGATCATGTTGTGTAAATCATGCTGATGATGTTGTCATATTTTGTGAACTATGAGATATTGTCCATTCTTCAACGTTTGGGGGAGGGGTTTATGTGGCGCATGTGTTTTTGCCTACAAATGTATGAGTATAAAGTGAGATGCTTAGGATTGCATATGTGGATTGACCTCACGTCTTAGGATGGGACAATATGTCTGGACCGCCTGTGGATAATGGCAAGAGGACGGAGGTACTGGGATAAGGAGCTGAAAGGACTTCCTGACCTCCTGGGGCCAGGCGGAGGACTAAGGGACTCGGGGGAGAGTTATTGTCAATGCGGGGTTTTGACAGGGATGTGTGATTCTTCCTTTGATGTTGATGTATAAATGTGGGGGTTCTGATGCAGCTCTCTCTCTTCTGTTCTTGAGAGATCGCTGGGGATGTGAAAGCTACATTAAAACCTGAATTGAGAAATAATTCAGCCTCGTTATTTCACGCTCCCCACACCGTATATTTTTCTCTTTGGTGTACAGAAATGGCAATACGCTCGTATTTGCTAAAATTGCATTTTCCCTGTATTAAAATACGGCGAAACCGTATCACTTGACAGGTATGTAATTACATGCAGAAACACCGCACAGGCCATCTTCACAAAAATCCAGCTCGACAAGCCACTTTTGCTTAGGTGGAAATGCAAATTGAACTATAAATCATGTGCTGTTACATGTCATATTCCCATGTCAAGGTCTCCCACTTTTACTTACAAATTGATTTTTAATTTTTGGGAAAAGGGAATATAAATTTTGCACTTTTTGGTAACAACAGTTGTGTGCAACAAAAACACAGTTGTGTATCCTTGTCCGATTTGTCTACTGTTATAAGTGCCAAATTTTTGCGAGATTCCTTCTTAATTTATTAAATTTTGACTGGTGATGCAACATTCAACTTACACGTACTTACCTTTAGCAGTGTCTACAAGTTCAAGCACACCTGTACTTATAACATAAAAAATGTACCCGTTCAAGAGAAATGGATTCTGCATTGCAAATTTGTTTAAAATTAAAAAAAAAAAAAACTACCAAGACATTACGTTTCGTTGTGTTGTTAAAAATTAAATTATCATTAGAAGGCTATACACCTGACCTGATGAACAGCAGCATGTGGAGCGAACAGAGAATGGAATGTGTATGTAATTATTGGCTTTTCTCATACGGTGTCATAACAGATAAACCAGACTTTTGATGCAAACAATACAATTTTATTCCAGAAGCAAAATTTACAAACAAAAAAACAGACTGGGCGTGGGGAGACATGGTTAGACACACTGACTGCTAAATGCGTCCACAAGCCTGCCAAATAGGGTCAGGAAATCTCTGTTGAATGATGACATCTCTGCGAGCTCTTCCCTTCGTAACACAGCGTCCTGCTCCAGGGCTTCACGCGCATCTGCCCGCACATCTGCGGCCACCTGTCGCAAATGCTGCATATACTCCTGATGGTGTTCTTGCCGCTGGTCATGTTGCCATTCCAAGAGCCGCATCTCTTCGTCATGCATGTTGACCATCGCTAATGTAGATGGAAAGACAGAAAGGCATGGTCGTTAAAGCTGGATCACTACATATATTATGGAATTACACAGGTGAAAGTCTGTGGTGGAATGTCACTATTATATTATGCTTCACTGCTGTATATAAGCTGAACTGTCATGTTGCTGCCCCTCAGTAGAGCAGATTTTGCAACACGCAGGGTGCTGTCTTCGGCTGCAGCCCCCCTGCAAAACTGAAAAGGATTAAGATTAAGAATATGGATGGATGGATGGGTAATGTTTAAACTAGTTGCTTGTAGTGTGGCCGCAGAAATCTGAATGGGTTAATACAGTCAGCTGACGCGAAGCATTTCAATGAAGCATGTTGATTTCAACTGCAGTTCATCAGCTTTATTTGTTTTTATAAAACAGGAGTTACAACAGCACTTCAATCACCACACCTAAAAATGATTGTGGAACACCGATAAGTGAAGACCAAAGAATAACCTTTTTGTACATTTAAAAAGACATTTTCAATTAATTAATATGCAGCTACAGGAAATTGCATTAATCAATTTGGTACATAACTTGTTAGGCTCCAGCCCCCCCGCGACCTGTAAAGGATTAAGCGGTAGAAGATGGATGGATGGATGGATGGATTTTCGACCCTGGTTTCCGCTGGACCTGTCCCCCCCCCCCAAAAAAAAATCGTGGTTATTGTGCCTTACTGGCACTTGAACGTGATCCAGATGGAGCTGGTGATGTGGCTGACATCGTAGTCGATTCAGCTGGCGCTCCGGCAGACGCAGACGCAGCGCCAGGAGAGTCCGCTGTGTGCATGTCCACTGAGGTGGACCCCTGTGATATGAACTGCGATTCTACAAAGAAAATGCACGCAATTTAAAACTTAACACCAAAGTGCAACATGTACACAACACTCTAAAGTTTTTAACCGGAATACAATAAGCGTAATTCAGCGTTTTGTTCGCGCTAATACTTAACACAAAGCAAGCGTGAATCTGCAGTTGGCTGCAAAACAATAGGAAAGCCTCAGTAACAACCATTACCCACAATCTAACAACCTTCCTATTTCTTAAAAACAGTGAGCTTGGCACAGAAAGGATAAAGTGGCGAAAAGATGCGCAATATCAAAGCAACACTCACCATCCACGGTTTCCAAGGCCGTGACTGTGGCCGTGACTGTGGCCATGTCGAGCCCAATGTCTCTCAGCGAACCACTTCCACTCCTTCCGATCCGCTGCACTTCGAGCATTGTGGTTCTTCACTGCTCGGTAATCGCTTTTCAGCTTTTTCAGCTTCTCCCGACACTGTTTGGCAGTACGGATGTGCCCTTGGGAACCCATCTGCTCGGACACCTGCATTTCGAGTAGATCCGTCCAACTCGCGCTGGATGCGATCGTCGCCTAATATAGAAAGAAAATTGTGCACCTCCTAATATATAATATTAGGAGTATATTATTATATAAGTATATTATACAGTATATTAATATAATATACTGTATTAAAGGGGCGCACTGTGCTCACTGGCTGAACAACTACAAATGGCGGTCGTGGAGTAAATTCAGCAGAAAAAGTCGCTTTCGTGACGTTACGACCTGACCAATCAGCGGCGACCAGTCTCTTAAAGTCATTTCACAGCCATACTCAGCCCTACTCAGCCCGGTTAGACCCTGCCCTGGATCAGGTACTAAAAAAGTACCTGCTAACCGGTGCTGGGGCTAATGGAAAATGCTCAAACGCGGGCTGAGTGGTGCGGTGTAGGGCTAAGTGAGGCTAGTGGAAAAGGGCCTTTACAGTCCTCTGCATCAGCTCCAGCTCTCAAAATACAATACATTTGTGTTGTTTTTCTCCTCTTTGGATCCTTCTTTCATCAGTCAGGAAACAGGAGGTGAGCTTTTAGTCATCATCACAGCCAATAGCACAGCAGTGGGTTGTAACTGAAGACTGCTGCATTTGTCAGTGATGTAGGGAAAAAGATTGGGGTGATTTTTTTCCCCATACATCACTTTTCTAAGTGAAGCGAGATTTTAATAATTTTTACTGTAGTCATATGACCCAAGAAAGCATTTTAGAAGGATAATGTCACTGAGCATTCCATCATGCTCAGTCCCATTGCTGTTTTCCATATTTGTATAGCTGTTGTATTTTCTGAGTTCTAGTTCCTGTTATTTTATCCTTGGTTGGTTTTCGCATATCTTGTATTTTTCCTTCAGTCTTTATTTGTCTTCATTCTAGTTAGGGCTTCATTCTATCTTCATTCAATCTTCATTCTAGGGCTGCACGGTGGCGCAGTGGTTAGCACTGCGGCAGCACAGTTTACCCTTGGCCGGGGGATTGTGGGGATCGTGGGATCGTGGGTTCGATCCCAGCCCCCGACCAACAGTGATCTGTGTGGAGTTTGCATGTTCTCCCCGTGTTGCGTGGGTTTACTCCGGGATTTCTCCGGTTTCCTCCCACATGCCAAAAACATGCATGTTAGGTTAATTGGCTGTTCTAAATTGTCCCTAGATATCTGTTTCCTATAGGCCCTTAGAATAGAGGGTTAGTATTAATGAAAAAGCGCTTTGAGTGGTCTTTGTGACTAGAAAAGTGCTATATAAGTGCAGGTTAGTTAGTTAGTTAGTTCATTCTAGTTATTGCATTATATTTGTATTTTACCAGTTTTCTCTCTCTCTCGCGCTCTCTCTCTCTCTCTCTCTCTCCGGGGTTGCAGCTGTCAGTGGCACTTCCAGGTTTTACCCTGGTTGTTGGCGGTGCCCCTGTCAAGCTGTCAACCCTGTCTCCTCTCCTCATGACTCACAGTTGATTGTAATCACTTCCACCTCCTGTCTACTCATGTGATTCACACCTGATGGCACTTGCCGTGTTTGATTGCCTGCCTTATTTAAGACTGCCTTTCCATTTGCTCACTTGTCAGTGCCTCATAGTTGTCAACATTGTATCCTCTACTCCATTGGAATCCCTTCCCTGTTCCGACGTGCGCTCCCATGTTTTTTCATCTCACCATTTTCCTGCACTCCTCAGTTGTAAGTTTGTTTTTGCTCACTGTATGGACTTTGTGTTTTGTTTATTAAATTGCACAACTAGCAGTTCAGCATTTGGGTCTTCCTCTCTGCCCCGAAAGGACGATTCATGACAGATAAAACCCACAAACACACCATTTTTGAATGAATAGGACCTTCAAGATACATGAATGGCAAGGTAAGAAAGATGATTAAAGCTTATAATCCATGAAAATATATAAATAAGTACTGTGTTATTAGAGAATGTGATAACACCTGCACCCAAGAAAATGTAAATATACAACATTATTGCTGTCAAAAAATAAGAAATGTTTCATTGCTAAGCTGGTGTGGAGAACAGCATCATGATGGGACTCCTGATGATGCTGTGGAGAACTGTACATTCAAGCATGGAGTGTCTCCAGATAGCATTGCCATGTACACATTTGATGATAATCACTTTATTTATTTCACCATTTAAATAACAAATGCATGACAGTAATACCAAAGAATAACAATTTTCATAAAACCAAATAAAACTGGAAAATAGCTGGCAGATAAAAACTGAGATCTTGAAATGGATGCAAAAGACAAGACCGTTTTCATGAACATCTGTAGAAAAATTCAAAATGATCACTTTGTCCCTATTAAAGATCAGAATTTATCCTTCTTGTGAAAATAGATTTCACAATCGAGTTTTGGAATGAGCCCTGTGATGGACTGGCTATCTATCCAGTGTGTACCCTGCCTCTTGCCCAAACATGCTGGGATAGGCTCCAGCTCCCCTTGAACATATTAAGAAAATGGATGGATGGGTGGATGGATGGATGGACTTCAGACACAGGCAATCCAATGAGGATGCTGTCCAAACCCATTAATTTATTGATGGCCACATTGATGTTTGTGAGAATAAAAATGCAGATATGATTTTAAAAATGAAGAATTACTTTTCAGAGCATCTATGGTAATCTTTTAGGAGAATTAGTTTGACTGTGTTTTAGCTGCACACATTAAATATTCCACAATAACAATGATAGTTGTAATCTTGGAACCAAAGATGTAGTCTTATACCTTCTGTTGCAAATGGCATTTTAGGGACTTATGTGGTGCCCACTTAATATCTGGATGAAAATTCCAACCCATAAGTTACTTTTTACAAAGTCAGATAAATTTCAGAAAGCTGAAAGAAAGCTTAATATTCATTATTAGAAAATGGGAGACAGTTGTCTTGTTATGTAATAGCAATAGTAACATAATAATAATAGCACCATTCTTTTTTTCTTCAACCTATCCAACCAAAGCAATGATAGGGTCAATGTCACTTGAATTACAAACTTCAGAAATCAATACAGTTGTCTCAATGTGTTAACCACACTGTAAGGGCGTATTCACATCGCCACTGTTTGGTACAGACTAAAGGACCAAAGTGTGTATTCTGTGGATAGTTTGGTTTGTTTGGCGCCACACCTCCACAACCTGGAAGTCAAACGCTGCAGAAAAAAGTATAAAATGGCTTGGAACTTAAACAAATATGGTTTTCATCCACATAATATGCAATGATTGACATTAATTCATCTGAAGACACCAAGAAAAAGCAAGAAAAGTGTGTGGGTTAAGACGGACATAACTCTGGACAGCAGGCAAGGATGTCTTTGCAGCCACATGACCCACACGGTATGTAAACACAGTAAACTTCAGCACTGGACAATGTTTAATTTTTTTGTTTGTGAAATCACAATAGGTCTGTTCTATTATGCTCGTTTACTATGCACCGCAGTGATATGATACTTGGAATGGAATGGAGGAGCAGAGAACTCAGAGGTGGCTGTTTCTTGCCATCAGTTCAATGATAGAATAGCCCACTCCTCTTTGCGCCAGCGGCAGACTGTAGCAATCCTCTCGAATGACGCTAGGTAGTGATCAATGTCATCCTCGGGAGAGAGAGGGTTCAGCCTCGGCTTGTGATGCGTTTGTGGCCTCCCTGGCTGCACCTGCAGCAGCAAATCATCCTCTCACGGGCCGACCCGACTGGCCGTTACCCTAGGATCCTCCCTCGAAGCGCCCTCGTCACCACTACGCTCAGCCCGGCTCCCATAGTCCTCTCTCAATTCCGCCACCTGTGACTCCATCCGATGAATATGATTCTCTACCGCCTGCCACTTTTGCTCCTGACGAGCGGCTTCTTCCTCCATCTGGCGATCCCTGAGAGTCAGCGAACGCACCAAAGATTTCACCAGGCACGTGAGCTCCTCGAGCTCGCCCAGTCCGCTGACTCCCGGGTCCTCAGCCGCCATACCTGTGTCCAGGTCAGACTGCTCCTCTTGCCTCACCTTTCTTCTCGCCATGGGTCCTTCCGTCCACCGAACGCCACGGCGTCCACAGGCCGGACCACCGCTGCCACCAAATGTGAAAAATACGGTGCGTAGTGAAGCGAGGCCAGAGCTTCAATTTGTCAATTAGTCCATTTTATTTATATTAACTCACAAGTAAATAGTCCAGACATCCGACACAATTCTTCAAAACTCTGCTTTCCAGCAATGATCGACGATCTCGTTGATATGTCTCAGTGAACTCAACTACAACTCTTCTGTCACAATCATCACACCTGTTTTATACTAACAGCAATAATTAGGGCTGATTAGCCCCTACCATAATCCCAGGTAAAACAACAAATCTTCCATCATTTACACATACCCACTAATTCTAAAATACATAAATATTTTCCCCACTATACAATATAAATAACATATAATAAATAACAATCAATGACAACAATAATAATATAAATAGTCCAATAAATAGTTCAAAACCCTTATTTACAAAACTAAACCACCCCTCTAACTTACCATAGATGTTTCCTTCCTGCTGTCCTATAAAAGGCCTTCAACTCCCTAAAGGAGTCTTTTGCCTGGACACCCACAGGAAGCATATTGGCAAAGGTATGTGCAATAACTTATCAGCCATTATTTTACCCAAATACTTAATCATACAATTATCTCCCAAGGCATTCAAATTAAACAAAGCCAGATCCCCAAATAAATATGTGTACTTTAACAAATAATAACATTTACCATTACAAATATCATAATCACACAAACAATAAGTCATAATAGTGGTGACATCCCATCGTCACAACGCCCGCAGGCACGTTCATAGATAAGGCCCAGGTGATGCTCTTGGACTGCCCCTTTGCTCCCTGAAGTGCCCTCCTGGAGAGTTTTTACATGCAGTTGGTGATTTATTTTTTAACAAGGGGATGTTCATAAATAGTATACTGTGGAGAAAGAAAGAAGATGAGGCAACGAGCTGGACAACACACAAACTTTTTCTCCTCCAACATCAAGTACAGTAAGAACTCTGAAGTCTGATTGCCTGAGAAAACTCCTTTATACTCTTTAATTCCCGCCTCTGGCACTCAGGGTGAACACATTAACATTCAGACTGCAAGACATGCACACACATTAACATAACATTGAAACACACGTAACAGAGCATGTTTTGCTACAATACATTTACACCCCTGCATCCTCAGGTGCCAGCCTGGCGTGACAGGGGGCAAAAGGCACATCTTTGTTTGGTTGGCTCCACTCAGCTTTCCCCATTAGCGTCTCCATATCTTCTCCCCCACCAACCCCCTTGTCCTGGGTGGAGTGCCATGTGTATTGTGTCCACCACACAGCCCCCCCCTCCAACCACCCAGAAGGGGCTCTAATCCTATGGCACCTTGGGCTTGAGCCAGTGCCCAAAAGTGCTGTAAAGTGGACCAGCCAAAATGTCTTGCTGTTGAGGAGGGCAGGAGACAAACTCAGTCTCCGGCGCACAATCCTGTGGAGGGGGAAAGAATGGGGAGGGGAAAAACCTAGTCTGCTGCCAACAGTTCTCTGCAGGGGGAACACCAACTTGTGGAGCCACTGTAGGTGGGTGTCCGTGCCACGGAACTTGAGCCAACACCACCTGCTCATCTGCCAACACATATGCGAGCTTAAGACTGTCAATACAGACGGTCTCCCTACGCCCACCTCCCCCCCAAGTCTAACACAAAATGCTTTGCACCAGGTTCCAGCACCCTGAACGATGGGCACAGCGGGGTCCGGTGCGCATCGTGCCTGACAAAAACATAACTGGCGTTCTGTAAGCTTTTTGGGATGAAGGTGTGGGGAAAACAATGGTGAGCTGGGCCCAGCACGTTAAAAGCCTCCGTACTGTGTGAAAATTGTGCGGATGGATTGGCCCTGGGCATGGGGTTTTCTGGTAAAAACTCCCTGGGGAGCCACTGCTGAGAAAAAATGAATTCTGCTGGGGAGGCTGCCAGATCCTCCTTAGGCGCGGAGCACAACCCTAAAAGAACCCAGGGCAGGCGGTCAACCCAATTTGCATCCGTGAGCGAAGCTCTGAGTGCTGCCTTAAGCGACCTATGAAAATGCTTGCATAACCCGTTAGCCTGTGGGTTGTACGCGGTAGTGTGGTGAATTTTGACCCCCAGGCTCTGGGCCATCGCGGACCAGAGTTCTGAAATGAATTGCGGACCCCTGTTGGAAGTGATTTCCAATGGAGATCCGAACCTTGCCACCCAAGCTGACAAAAAAGCGTGAGCCACTTCCGCAAACGTGGTGGAAGCCAGCGGGACCACTTCAGGCCAGCGTGTGGTCCATAATTGTCAAAAGGTACATTAAACCTTGCGACGGCGGGAGGGGTCCCACCATATCTACGTGGACGTGGTCGAACCTCCTGGCCAGGATTTGGAACGGCTCGAGGGGGGCTCTGGTGTGTTTGTGCACTTTGACCCGCTGGCACGTGATGCATGCTGCAGCCCACTCTTTCACATCCTTATGCAAGCGTGGCCAGACAAATTTCACCCCCACCAGTTTAACCAAAGCACGCATGCCTGGATGCGAAAGGGAGTGGACTGTCTCAAAAATGCGGTGGAGCCAAGAGCTCGGAACCACCGGGCGCAGATGACCGGTGGATATGTTGCAGAGCAAGGGAGGGCACCATTCTTGCTCTCCAGCCTTAACCCAGTAGGCGCTGACTGGAATGCACAAATGTCCACACCCCCGGCTTTGTCTGCGGCCATAGCAGGGAAATCTATTCCCATGTAGACCGGGGAGACTAACGCGTGCAACAGGCAATTGGCCATGACGTTGAGCTTACTGGCAATGTGTTGAATGTCAGTTGAAACTCCGAGATCGCGGCCAAATGCCGTTGCTGCCAGGCTGACCACGGTTCCAAGACCTTGGACATCGCGTACGTCAGCGGCTTATGGTCAACGAATGTGATGAACTCACACCCCTCTAGCCAAAACTGTAAATGGTGCATCAACAGGTGGAGAGCCAACAATTCTCTGTCGAACGTGCTGCATTTGCGTTTGTTGTCATGCAAAGTTCGACTGAAAAACGTGAGCAGCTGCCACGAACCGGAGATGTATTGCTCCACCACTGCCCCTATAACAACGTCAGACGTGTCCGTGGTGAGCGCTATCTGTGCCGACGGGTCCAGGTGGGCTAGCAAAGCGGCATCTGCAAGTGCTGTTTTGGCATCTGTGAAAGCCTCGACTCGCTCAGGAGTCCAGCCGATGTTTTCTGCAGGCTTCTTTTTCTTAAGCGCAGCATACAACGGCTGCATCAGCTGGACTGCCCGGGGGAGGAAACGGTTATAAAAATTGACCATTCCCAAAAACTCCTGTAGGGACCTCACGGTCTGCGGACACAGAAAATCCGACACGGCGCACACCTTATCCGGTAGCGGAACCGTGCCCTCCGGCGAAATGTGGTGGCCCAAAAAATCTATCCCTGGCACTTCGCCGGGTTCACTATAAGCTCGTGTGCTTCCAACCTCTGGAAAACCATCCGGAGATGGGTGATGTGCTCCTCCTCGGATGCGCTAGCCACCAGAATGTCATCTAAGTAGACAAAAACGAAGGACAAGTCCCGGAGCACTGCGTCCATCATTCTTTGGGAGGTCTGCGCTGCACCTTTTAATCTGAACAGCATGCTTAAAAACTCAAAAAGGCCGAAAGGAGTTATTACCACTGTTTTAGGAACAGCTTCCATGTGCACCGGGACCTGGTGGTAACCGTGGACCAGATCCACCTTCGAAAAAACACTGGATATGCATGATGGAATACCGATCTTGTTCTGTGGCGTTGTTCAAGCACCGGAAATTGCCGCACGGTCACCACAACCAGTCAGCCTTAGGCACCATGTGTAGTGGGGATGACCACGGGCTGTTGGAGCACCTGACGATGCCCAGCTGCTCTAAGTTGGGAAACTTAGCGTGCACTGGCCAGTTTAGCCGTGTCCGGGTGCTGAGGTCACACAAACACCGGCGGGCCTTTAGTAGTTATGAAATGTTCGACCCCATGTTTTCGTTACCGCAGCCAAAAAAGTCGGGACCGTGAGTGCTGGGAACTGTGCAAGTAATTGCTGGTACTTACCCCCCAGAGCTATAACGCTAGCCAGTGTTGTCGACCCCACTCCCCGAGCTGTGCAGGGCAGTGAAATGAAAGAGACAGTGTCCACAAATTGTCTATTGGCAACATTGACTAACAACCCATAAGAACATAACAAAAATCTGCGTCTAAAATGGGGGCTGAACATGCAGCTACAACAAAGTCCCACTGATAATGGCCGCTGCCTCCTGCCGAACTGTTCACGCAGACCAGCAGGATGAGGCTCTTCTGGGAGCTGGAGTCCACCAAAAACTGTCTCCCTGAACGTGTGTCCGTGATATAAAGCAGCTTGTTCCTGTCGCCAGCGGTTGCAGCTGCCACCATCTGCTGGCTGCGCCGTCCTCTCGGCTTCTTGAATTGGCACAGCGGCAGACAGTGTTGGGCATCTGAGCCGAAACGGCGATGATAGGAACAGATCACCCCATTCCTGCATCCTTTGACGTCCTTCCCGGCTACCACTAACGGCTCCTCGATCTTGTTGGAGTCCCTCATGGATGTCGGTACCACTGCATGCACGCTGAGAGCTCTGGTTGCTAAAATGATGCGGTCTGCTTCCTACGCCAGGGTGCGGTAGTCCTTGGTCACCAGCAGCGGCGAGTTGGGCTTCTATGTGCAGGAACCATGCAGTTGGGTTGTGAGCCAGAAGTCTGGCACCTTGACTGACAAAGCGCACGCAATGCTGGTGCTCTCTCTCTAGGTAGTCTCCGGGGCAGTACTAGGCTCATTCTCCATGGCATGTCTTAGGGTCACCAATGTGGAGGAAGAAAGCAGATGAGGCAACAAGCTGGACGACACACTAACTTTATTTTCTCCTCCAGCATCAAGTACAGTAAAAACTCTGAAGCCTGAGTGCCTGAGCGAACCTCTTAATACTCTTTAATTCCCACCTCCGGCACTCAGGGTGGACACATTAACATTCAGACTGCAAGACATGCACACACATTAACATAACATTGAAACACACGTCACAGAGCATGTCTTGTTACAGTACATTCACACTCCTGTGTCCTCAGGTGCCAGCCTGGCATAGCAGGGGGCAAAAGGCTCATCTTTGTTTGGTTGGCTCCACTCAGCTTTCCCCATTAGCATCTCCATATCTTCTCCCCCACCAACCCCCTTGTCCTGAGTGGAGTGCCATGTGAGATGAGATGATGATGAGATTCAACTTTATTGTCATTACACATGTATGAATACAAGGTAACGAAACGTGACTTGGCATTTGGGCACGCTCTGCAGAGCGCATCCAAGGCCGGGGCAGCCGCTAGGCGCCAGTCATAATAGGGCCTTTTCCACTAGCACGCTTTAGCGCGACACGGGACGGCTCAGCACGCTTTGTACGCTTTTCCACAAGCCCCAACACGGTTTAACAGCCGCGATTCTCAGCCCCGCTCCAGGGCAGGGTACAGCAGTGCTGAGCTGTGCCGTGTTGTGACGTTAACAGACTGGTCGCCGCTGATTGGTCAGGTCGTAACCGGCGCTGATTGGTCAGGTTGTAACCGCCCCTCTCCTCCTCCTCTTCTACCAAATCTTCACGACCTTCTCAATAAAGTTTTTGAAAAAAAAAAAAAAAAAAGACTCTTCACGACCTACTCAGCACGCAACCACTGTTGGCGGTTCCTTTTCAGTGTATTGCTGTGCTATTTTTCATTTATTCTCTATCAAAAATGGCTTCGTGTAATAAGGGTGTTCCATGGAGCAGTAAGGAGGTGCAGTGTCTGCTCACTGCATTGTCAGACGAACGTATTCAGTGCGAGTTAGACGGAGCCGCCCGGAATGAAAAAATATACCGGGAGGTCTCGACATCGGAGTCCTTTAATGGTGAGTTTTAATTTTTTTTTATTGTGCGTTTTTTCGCAAATATATTCGGTAAGACGCTCAGTTTATTTATGCAATAAAAAAGCTGTTCATTTGTGGATGGATCGCTGCTTTATTGCAGCACAATGCGGACTAAAGCTTTTATTGTAATTATTCATGTGAACAATACGCTGAAATAAGCTTATGTATTCTTGTTAAAAACTATTGTCTTTTCTGTATATATTTCGTGCTGTATTTTATTGTGTGCATTTTCCTTGTAGAATCATCCCACGCGTCCGCCGCGACAGCCCGTCCGGATTATTCAACCGAGCCTTCCTGACCCACAGCTGGCAGAGACGGATTAATTCTACCGA
Source organism: Pholidichthys leucotaenia (assembly GCA_020510985.1). Taxonomy (NCBI): domain Eukaryota; kingdom Metazoa; phylum Chordata; class Actinopteri; order Cichliformes; family Pholidichthyidae; genus Pholidichthys; species Pholidichthys leucotaenia. The sequence goes on from CM035843.1 coordinate 99,517,072, forward strand.
GCCTCAGCACTCAGTGGTCGGCGTGTATAAAATGTCGATTAACCTTCATGTTGTGTTGCAAAGTTTTTTTTTATTTTAATATTTTGTATATAATAAAATGGAATTGTTTTGGAAAGTGTGGTTTGTCTGTTATAACACTGAATTATAAAACAGTATAATTACATAGAAATTCCATTGCCTAGTCTGATCAAAATGATGCTGAGGGTCAACCATTGTAAAGGTAATGTAATTTTTAACTAGACCACAAAAGAAATCTTTTTGTACGCTTTCTGTTCTTTTTATTGAAATATCATAAAAAATTAGCACCAAGTCAAAGGTACAAGTATATGTAAATTGAATGTTCTATTGGCATTCCAAATTCAGAGATTTACAATACTTTAGAAGGAGTGTAGCATCATCTAAACGGAAAATAATAATACTGTTGTTCCAAACGTTGACCTGAAGGTGAAAAACATGAATTTTTTTAATTCAGTACATCCAAAATGCCCTAGGATGTGGTGTAGTCCAGTGTGCCACCGTCTCATTATTTAATACGAATAAAAACAAGTTTCAGCTCATTATTTCTAGGTCATTTGGCAGTTAATTCAAAACAAAAGTGACTTGTGTTGTTGCAGCTTAATTATGAGATAAAATTAATTGTGAGATAAAACCACAGAGCGTGCAAGGCAATAATCCTTGGATCCTCCATTTTTTGTCTGGCGTAAATAAGGACTCAGTCCGGTGCATAACATCACGGGAGTGTGGCCCCGCCTCGCTGAGAATCTGCTGCTGCCCCGCAACACTGTGCTAATGGAGACAGAAGCATTCCGAGCCGTACTGAAGTGAATCGAGCCGTACCGAGGTGTGCTGGGCTAGTGGAAAACAGGCTAATGTGTATTGTGTCCACCACAATACCATGTAAATGTAATTTTCAGTACAAATTTGCAAGAATAAAGGTGCAAAAATATGACAAAGATAAAAGACAAAAAGACAAAAGATGCTAATTTACAATTTAAATAGTCCCAAATTTACTGAAAGCAAGTTCCAAATTTATGAGAAAAAAAGTTGCATTTTTGTGAGAAAATACACAACTTCCAAATGCTGAAAAAAATTCCCACATTTCCAAGAAAAAGTCATAAATTTACAACAATGAAGTTGCACATTTACAGCAAAAAAAAAAAAAGCAAAATTTTCTTGAGCATTTTTAGTTGTTTTTTTTTAAACCTTTTTCTCTTCGTCAGCTGATGCAGCAGCAGCATGCGATGTCATCAGCTCCACTGCTGCCACTCTATTGGCCCAGCATTCTGATGCATTCATGGCCATCACGTGGGATTTGTTTGTTGACTGTCCCACCAGAGAAAATAAAACACTGGATCTACTGTATGCCAATGTCAAAGATGCATACAGCACCACAGCTCTGGGCAGATCGGATCACAACCTGGTTCTGTTATCACCCAAGTAGTCTCTTGTGCAAAGGCAGCCCGCTCACACATGGACTGTGAGGAGGTGGACATAGGAGGCTGCTGATGCACTACAGGACTGCTTCAAGACAACGGACTGGGATGTACTCTGTGGGCCACACCGGGAGGACATAGACAACATGACTGACTGCATCATAGAATACATCAGATTCTGTGAAAACACAACCATGCCAGCCCAGACCGTGTGCTGTTTCCCCAACAAACCATGGATCACCAGTGACCTGAAAGCACTTCTTAACAAGAAGAAGATGACTTTTAGGTCTAGAGACAGGGAGGAACTGAGGCGAGTGCAGCATGAACTGAGAGAGATGCTGAGGGGGTGTAAAGACAATTACAGGAGGAAGTTGGAGGATAAACTACAGCAGAAGAATATGAGAGTTGTGATCTGGAATGAAAAACATCACTGGGTGTAAGAGGAGGGACAGAGACAGGGGGAGCCATGAGAGAGCCAATGAGCTGAATCTGTTTTTAAATAGGTTCAACTCACTGTCTGTCACCCCTACAACACAGCCAGATCCCCACACACTCCTCTCCCCTCACTCCCCTGTGCAGCACCTCCCTCTCCCTCAGCCCCCCTCCTCCCCACTGATGACATCAGCACCAACCCCCACATCACTGTGACTACAGGCCAGGTGAGGAAACAGCTGAAGAGACTTCACCAGTGGAAGGCTGCGGGCTTTGATGGCATCGCCGCCTGGATCCTGAGCACCTGTGCCAACCAGCTAGCTCCAGTATGGAAACACCTATACAACCTGAGCCTGAGTCTGGAGAGAGTACCAGTGCTGTGGAAGACATCCTGCCTGGTTCCTGTCCCCAAGAAGTCGTTGCCATTGGACCTGAATGACTATCAACCAGTTGCCCTCACATCACATGTGATGAAGGTTCTGGAGAGACTTGTTTTAGCCCACCTGAGGCTTCAGGTGAAGACGTGGCTGGACCCTCTGCAGTTTGCATATCAGCTCCATTTAGGAGTTGCAGACGCCATTATCTACCTGCTGCAACGAGCTCACTTGCACCTGGATGGAGGAGGAGACACTGTGAGAATCACATCTTTGATTTCTCCAGTGCATTTAACACCATTCAGCCGCTGCTGTTGGGTGACAAGCTGCACGTGATGGGGGTTGACAGCCCTGTGATCTCCTGGATTACCAACTACCTGACAGGTAGGCCACAGTTTGTCTGGCTGGGCAGTGTTTTGTCTGATGTGGCGGTGAATGATATGGGAGCTCCACAGGGGACTGTGCTTTCTCCTTTTCTCTTCACCTTATACACCACCGACTTTCAGTACAACACTGAGTCATGCCACCTGCAGAAATTCTCTGATGACTCGGCTGTTGCTGGGTGTATAAGAGGGGGAGAGGAGGGGGAGTACAGGGCACTTGTAGACAGAGTTGTGGACTGGGCCAAGCAGAATCACCTGAGACTGAATGTCAGCAAGACCAGAGAGATGGTGATTGACTTCAGGAAGAAGAAGACGCCTTCACAGCCATTGCGGATTAGGGAGGAGGTTGTGGGGCTAGTGGAGGACGACAAATACCTGGGTGTCGTGATCAGCAGTGGACTGGACTGGAAATCCAACACCGATGCTGCATACAAGAAGGAGATGAACAGACTCTCTGCGGAAGTTGAGATCCTTCAACGTGTGCAACAACATGTTGGAGCTTTTCTACCAGGCCGTTGCTGCCAGCGCCATCTTCTTTGCTGCTGTCTGTTGGGGTAGCAGTATCAAACAGCAACACCAATAGACTTGGGAAGATTATCAAGAAAGCTGGCTCTATGATTGGTCTCAAGCTGGAGACCTTTGAATCTGTGGTGGAGAGGACACTGAACAAACTGCAGTCCATCATAGACAATCATGATCACCCCCTCCACCACACACTGGACTGTCAGTGGAGCACTTTCTCCAGCAGACTGCAACAGCTTCACTGCCGAATGGTTAGGTACAGGAAATCTTTTCTGCCACATGCCATTTCATTTTACAATAACTCACTCTGATGTTGAGTTTGGTCATAACAATGCTGCCATACTGCACCTTACAGTATAATTGGTACCTTAAGGGGGCATGGTGTTGGACTTCTCCACCCAGGGAACAACGGCCCAAAAGAGGAGGTGTCACTGGGGGGCATCATACGGGACAGTAAGGACTATGTGCCCCCCGGGGAGAGGAGTAAATGCCAGGCCACTGGGAAAATGGTGTGAGAGCGGCACCGGCGTTATGTCATGTTAATGTGCCACACAGGCTTTGTTCTAGACATAATGTGTTATGGTCGGAAGTTCCAGGTGTCGATGCATGGGAATAAAGATATAAAAGAGGGATGCACAGAGACCCAGGAGGAGCTTTTGCTATACTGTTTGTTGAAGAAAGAATAAAGTTCTTGTGTCATTCAACTCGTTGCCTTGCCTGTATCCTTTCTCCATAACCTCATGTTTCACCCTGTGCCTTATCCTTCTCCGTAAAGTCAGTACTAGGCATTGACTCATAAGGATCATCACCTATTTAACCTAGCAGTAGGCCATGTTGTATATAGTTAACTAAACATTTTACTTTACTTCCCGGGGTAATTCCTTCTCTATTATACTGTGTGTTTTTGGATTGGTTGGGTTGCCTGTGTCATGCTGCTGTTACACTGTAAATTCCCAGGGTGGGATCCATAAAGTACATCCATCCATCCATCCATCTATCTATCTATCTATCTATCTATCTATCTATCTATCTATCTATCTATCTATCTATCTATCTATCTATCTATCTATCTATCTATAGTCTAGTCAAAAAAGGGGGTTAGTGTGCACCTTTGGAAATATATTTTTAATTGGTATCATTAGATGGAAAAATATGTGTAGAAAATGGTTTGCTATGTTACCAGTTGCATAAATTGTCCCACATGACTTTTTTATGCAAGTTCAGCATAGGACCTCGAGAAACTATCAAATCTCAATTTTAGGGGTAGGAAAAATACAAATTAGCATATCTTTAGATTGCAACATCACAGCTACATGTAATACCACTCAAAATGTTCGGAATGATCTCGGCTTTCCATTGGTGGGTAAATATCAAAATTCGGTGCAATAATTAGGTCAGCAGAGGGCAAAAGGTCGCCAAAATAGGTCATTGCTGAAAATTTTGCATCGTGTCAATTAAAGCTTATGCCAGCCCCCCAGTGGTTTGTTCAACAGTTTTAATGGCTAGATATTGTCGACAGCTAGATATTGTTGGCAGAATTGATCACTTTGATGTGACAAAACAAGATTATCTTATAAATGGCTCATACTGTACAAACATCTGTTTTATCCATTTTTACGAATGCTAAAATATGGGGTAGGGGAAACTAAAATGCACGTAACTTTTGAACCACACAAGATAAATGCGATATCTACCACTCATCTTGACTGTCTTGCATTCCGCTATTCATTCATACAAAGTTTCTGCAGATGGGGCCAGAAATGGGGTCACCGGAGGTCAAAAGGTCACAGATTTGAGACACGGTGGGTGTATAAAATAATAATAAACTTTATTTATACTGAATAACTCAGCCATCAACAACCTGGAAAACCTTTTTGATCCTTGCTATGTTTACGACTTTGGTGTCAAGACCGTGTTTGTAGGGTCAAAGTACATTATTAGACCAGTCTCAATATGAATGCTTGGCATGTTTACATGTCAGTATAACCTTTCATCCCTTGATCATTATACACCATCGTCACTTTCCTCTCCAGAGTCAAAGTCAAACTGGTCAAACTAAAAGTCATAGTAATCTTCCTCCTGTTCACCATCAAGCTGTTATTCCACTGTTCCCATGAGATCAACAAGGGACTCTGGTAACGGGGACACTTGACCACAATGGTTCCAACACGCCTTCATTGGTTCTCTTCCATCCCTGTCCTTGATCGTAGGGTTTAGGCTTTTCCAGAATAGGAACGTCAGCTCTTTTGTATAAGCACATGCGATGGTTTACACGATTGACATGTTGCTTCAAAGCAGATTGGCAAGGGGGAAGACGTGCCAGGTCAACCTTAGACTTGGAAGTCAATTTCTCATTATCGCCAACCATCTTGCGTAGCAGCTTTGCTCTGGCAATATCCACTGAAGTATCACGACTTCGGCCGTACATCAGGCAAGTGAACTGTTCTATCTGAGTTAGCATGAACGAGTCAACATCCCAGTCATCTCCTAGTTGCCGGAAGGCCTTGTGAAGCTTTGGGTTTTTCTCTAGTTTTTTGAGGGGCCTCACCTTTCCTTTCCCCTTAAATGCACTGGTGCAGTCCTCTCCACTGAAAACATAGAACCCAAGAAGAGTGGCACAGTATTCTTCTCCCAAGGACTCTGCCAGCTCAGACACATTTACCAGCTGTCGATGTTTTCCTGAGCCAGTGTCCAGGTAGATGGTCAGCTTGATTTTGTGAGAATGGTAGAGAAGAATAACAAATATGTCTGTGTCTGGTGTTCTAACTACCGCATTCTTGTAGCCAATAGCAGCAGCATGGTGAAGGTACAGCACCACTCTTGTATCCGTCTCTTCCTGGTTGCTGTAGATCGTTGGAAGCTCATGCACTTCAACCTGAAAGAGAGAGAGCGCGTGTGATCAGTTTCTAAAACTGGCAAATTTCATGAAGTGAGATTGACTCAACGCACATTAATGCTTTAATCAAACAAGTGATAATTTTGTTTGGATTCAACTTACCTTTCCATTCTTTGAGGCAAACTGATGTGCCCTCCCTTCCACGATCAGCACTGCCATATTCGTTTTCTCGAGTCTGAACGCTGCCTGTTCACCACTCCATACTTGCAACAGAAGCTGGCATAGCTGTTTCTTGTTGTCATCATTCGTAAGGAACATCTTGAAGTCATATGACTTTCTGGTAGCTGGTCCAGACAGAATGATCTTCTCTGAGCTACCACACCTCTGTCTCTCCTGGGCTTTGATGGATTCTGGATGATAACTGTCGGTTGAGAACAAGAAGTGCTTCTTGGCCACCATCTGGTCAAGTATCTGGAGGCTTATGTCACCAAAGGTCGGGGGCAAGTCCTTGAGGACATGCAACAGAGCCATGCCATCCTGGATAAACAGTGCATCTTGGGGATACTTCACCTCCCCCGAGGTTACATCCTCCAGGAGGTAGTGAAGCATCGCTGCTTTGTTGGTCTTTGAGAAAAACCCATCTTGTGTCCCCAGACTGGGAGGAACAGGCATCAGACAGTATTTCATGAGTTCATCCAGATCGATAGGTTCATCCAAGCACTGTGACTTTACAAGGAGTAGGAATGCCAGGTTGCTTTGCTCCTGATATTGGATGACCTGGAATGACAAATACATCAGAATCAGAATCAGAATCAGAATCAGCTTTATTGGCCAAGTATGCACAACACATACAAGGAATTTGACTTTGGCTAAAAACTTGCTCTCGTTGTTCAGGTGGAGGATTTAAATAAGGATTCAATGATAACAGAGTATGTACAGTAAATTACAGTCTGTCCACGTTTCTATAAAAGGATGCAAATATATACAGGAATATATGCAGTTATTTACTCAGACTAACCACACTTTGCAGAAATATATGAAAAAATATACAGTCACACAATATTTCAACGTGAACTCAGATTCAGTGATATAATGTGAATGAAGTAAAAAGCAGTGTGAGAGTTATGTGCAATGTAATAATGGATGAAAAGTCATGAGTACAGCAACAGGTAGGACTAGGTGAATGTTAGGAGTTCATCAGAGTGATGGCTTGAGGAAAGAAACTGTTCCTGTGACGGGTGGTTTTGACCTTTAGTGATCTGTAACGACGACCAGAAGTTAGAAGTTCAAACAGTTTGTGGCCGGGGTGTGATGGGTCAGCACAGATGTTTCCCGCCCGTTTCCTAGTTATGGACCGATATAAGTTCTCAATGGAGGGTAGGTCGGTACCAATGATCCTCTCCGCAGACTTAATGATCCGCTGCAGTCTGGTCTTGTCCTGTTTAGTGGCAGATCCAAACCAGACAGTGATGGAAAAGCAGAGGACAGATTGGATGATGGCGGTGTAGAAGACAACCAGCAGCTCCTGAGGCAAATCAAACTTCTTGAGCTGACGCAGAAAAAACAACCTCTGCTGGGCCTTTTTCCGGACAGGGTCTATATGGGAGGACCACTTCAGGTTCCGGGAGATTGTGGTACCCAGAAACTTGAAGGAGTCCACAGTGGACACTGTGCTGTTGAGGATGGTAAGTGGGGGGAATGAAGGAGGGTGTCGCCTGAAATCCACAGTCATCTCCACCGTTTTGGCTGGGTTAAGTTCAAGATGGTTCTGGCTGCACCAGAGGATCAGCTGCTCCACCTCCCGCCTGTATGCAGACTCATCATCATCCCGGATCAAACCGGTGACTGTGGTGTCGTCCGCAAACTTCAGGAGCTTCACCGAACGGTCCTCTGAGGTGCAGTCGTTGGAGTAGAGGGAGAAGAGCAGTGGGGAAAGGACACATCCTTGGGGGGCGCCAGTACTAATTTTTCGGGAGCTGGATGTAAATCTCCCTAGCTTCACCTGTTGCCACCTGTCAGTCAGAAAGCTGGAGATCCACTGGCAGGTGGAGGGGGGCACCTTGAGCTGGAGGAGTTTCTGATGAAGAATGCCTGGGATGATGGTGTTGAACGCTGAACTGAAGTCGACAAACAGGATCCTGGCGTATGTCCCTGGGGAGTCGAGGTGTTGCAGGATGTAGTGTAGTCCCATATTCACTGCATCATCCACTGACCTGTTTGACCGGTAGGCAAACTGCAGTGGGTCCATCAGGGGGCCTGTGATGACCTTCAGGTGGTTCAGCACCAATCTCTCCAAGGATTTCATGACCACAGAGGTCAGGGCAACAGGTCTGTAGTTGTTTAATCCTGTAACAGAGGGTTTCTTGGGAACTGGAATGATGATGGAGCGTTTGAAGCAGGAAGGCACTTCACGCAGCTCCAGTGATCTGTTAAAGATCCGGGTGAAGATGGGGGCCAACTCGTTGGAGCAGACTCTCAGGCAGGACAGAGACACACCATCAGGTCCTGCAGCCTTCTTGATCTTTTGTCTCTGAAAGACCCGGCACACCTCCTCTTCACAGATCGTTAGTGCTGGTGGGAGGTCAGAGTGGAGGAGGGATGGAGTTCCTGGGGCTGCAGATAATCCTTTTGTGTGGGTGGGAGGTGAGAACTGTAGGTTCTTTTCAAACCTGCAGTAAAAGCTGTTTAGGTCGTTAGCCAGCTGTAGGTTTTCCACAGGGTGGGGGGGATGGTCTCCTGTAGTTGGTGATATTCTGCAGGCCTCTCCACACAGAAGCAGAGTTGTTGGCTGAGAAGTTTTTTGTAACTTCACACTGTAGCTCCATGTTGATATGTGATTACATGTAGTACAGGTTCATATTACATAATACCAAACATACATGTACATTGCTTTAGTAATCAGTAATGGAACCCTACCTTTCCTTGCGAAGATGTCAGGTGAACTTTCTTGTTGCTTCCCTCCATGGTCTTAATTTTGTTCCTCTTGATTGGGTCGAAGAAGCTATCAGGATTTCCACTTTTCAGGCGCTCAATAAACTCAGCTTTCGCTACCTTGCCCACAACCTCCGAGTGAAGCACTTCCGGCTCAACATCCTTGGGGACAGAAGCACCAGAGGCAAGAGAATACAGCTTCTCCTTGTCTGTTATCCTAAATGGATTTGTGAAGTTCCGTATGGCAGTGATTACGTTCTGGACAGTGGTTTCACTCTTTTCAATCATAGCCTTTTCAAACTCCCAATGTTGTCCTGTTCTTGGAGAATCTGGATCAGTGATGATGCCAACCATCTCAAGGGTCTTTTCATAGAATTTGGCCCGGGCAGAAGTCGTTCGACACCATCTCTGGTATGCCCCAAACTGATTGTACAGTCCAGCGAAACCACCTTAAAAATAATAAAAATACAAATGTATTAGTATTACTGTGTGAGTGTAAATATAGCTTTTGCATCTTGTCTTCAGATGAACAAGTTGATACTTTAATGATGTAAGATTTACCTGATGATTTGGCGAAGTGTATGAAAGTTTCCTCCATAGTCTTATCGACTGCACTAAGTGCCCCTGGGATCATTGACTGAGCCACTGCTATGCCACCCTTGCTCAACAGGTCCTTGGCTCCAGGGTGTGTCTTCTCAATGTTGGTTAGGTACACCTCCTGCCAAAAGAGATATCTGTGGATGAGAAAACATGCAGATGACAGTTACACTACAGTTAATTTTAAATTCTATGTTGAATGTATAAAAAAAGCTTAAGTGGCTTACACACCTAGAATAGTTTTGTCCATCGAATGCAAAGAAGAGTGGTGCCATCATTCCGTTGCAACAGTGGAACAGCTCGATGTTGTTGGTCTTGATGGGGTAGAGAAGCATGAAGATGAGATGACAATGGTCAATGAAGGACATCCAGAAGGCAGCTGTCTTCCCCAAATTGCCCTGACGTGCATCCTCCTCAAAAGTTTGATAAATCATTATTAGGTTTACAGTGGTTTCGTCCCTAAGAGCTTGGTCAAGGTTCTGCCGATTGCAAGATTGGGTTACCTCAAGAAGTGCAGCCGGGTCATCAATGGGGATGTGTACCTCCTCGACAAATCGCTCCATTAGCAGCCTTTCCATTGCTTCACTCACTGTTTTGAGGCAGAAGAGAGCCTTGGCGTATGCCTTCCCACTTAGAACTCCTTTTAGGGATCCACTTTGCACTAGCTGTGCCTCCAACAAAATTTCTGCGTATCCAGAACCCTTCATTTTATGGCCAGTAAGCATGCCAATGTAGTTCACGGAAGTGTGAAAGGCGCCAATGGTTATCACGTGATTGGAAAATTCTTCTGGATACCGCCAGATTATGGGGAGAGCTTTCATACATACTCCCAAATCGAATGTATTCAGGACCCACTTCTGACCAACTTCAGCCGTTGCCTCCTCTGAACGTTGCCTGGAAATCCTGATTCGCCGAGTCACTGCTATGAAATGAGAGGGATTAAAGTGTACGCCAATAAGCCTACTGACTTGAAAGCTGCTACTTTGAAATTTGTAGTACAACTTGCATCGTCTTATTATATGGATGTGTGGGTCTCATACAAAATTGGTGCTTTGACTTTTGCAGATACATGCGTTTCAAAAAGGTTCTCTGTGGGTATACACCCACTGTGGAGATAAGCTTCTGAAACTTAAAGAGTTTTCCAGTATAAATACAGAATATTATTTTATATACCCACCTTGTCTCAAATTTGTGACCTTTTGAGCTCTGGTGACCCCATTTCTGGCCCCATCTGCAGAAACTTTGTACAAATGAATAGCGGAATGCAAGACGGTCAAGATGAGTGGTAGATATCACATTTATCTTGTGTGGTTCAAAAGTTATGTGCATTTTAGTTTCCCCTACCCCATATTTGAGCTTTCGTAAAAATGGATAAAACAGAAGTTCGTATAGTATGAGCCATTTATAAGATAATCTTGTTTTGTCACATCCAAGTGATCTAGTTGCATCCTGTCGACAATATCTAGCCATTAAAACTGTTGAACGAACCACTGGGGGCCTGGCATAAGCTTTAATTGACACGATGCAAAATTTTCAGCAATGACCTATTTTGGTGACCTTTTGCCCTCTGCTGACCTAATTATTGCACCGATTTTTGATATTTACCCACCAATGGAAAGCCGAGATCATTTCGAACATTTTGAGTGGTATTACATGTAGCTGTGATGTTGCAATCTAAAGATGTGCTCATTTGTATTTTCCCTACCCCTAAAATTGAGATTTGATAGTTTGCCGAGGTCCTATGCTAAACTTGCATAAAAAAGTCACATGGGACAATTTATGCAACTGGTAACATAGCAAACCATTTTCTACACATATTTTTCCATCTAATGATACCAATTAAAAATATATTTCCAAAGGTGCACGCTAACCCCCTTTTTTGACTAGACTACTATCTATCTATCTATCTATCTATAGTTGTCCAATTTCCTCACCAATTAGTGAGGATTTTCTTGTAAACTAACATTTTCCTTGGAAAGTTATAACTTTTTTATATATAAATGTACAACTTTTTCCTGGCACATTTATTATTTTTGTAGTAAGCCTAGTTTCCTAGTATTGGGTATAATATCACCCCACCCCCCGCCGCCAAATCACAACACCCACACTTTTGAAAAGTTTGCTATGCCTCTGGTCAATACAGTTATGACAGTCTTGTTTTTTTTCCACAATATCTTTATTGAACCTTTTTTTTTTTTTTAACAAACATGATACAAACAATCAAACACTAACACTAAAGTACTACAAAAAAAAAAAAAAAACCCTAAAAACACCAACAACCACCAACAAAATCAAGTCTTCAACAATGCTCCTCTGTTTAGTCTAGACAATCCAATACATTAGTATACATATTATGTTCACCAGTTTGGAATTTACAAGGTCCACACACATCATTCACCTTCTTCTTCAAGAGTTATGTTTAAATTTTTTACATAATCAATAAAAGGTCTCCATATATTCTCAAACACAATTTCCTTTGATTTCAGTATATATGTTATTCTTTCTAATGGAAGGTTTGTTAACATCTGTCTTAACCACTGAGTCACATCTGGTCTATGAGTCTTTTTCCATAATAGTGCAATACATTTTTTGGCATTAAGCAAACTGAGGTCTATGAATGTTCTTTCACTTTTATTGAAATTATGCTTTTCTGGGTACAGACCCAACAAAAACAGTTTAGGATTCAATATGATTTGTTTTGAGATTATTTTTTCAATTGTTACCCTCACCTCCTCCCAAAACATTCTTATTAATCTACATTCCCATAAACAATGAAATAGGGTTCCTTTACTTTCCATGCATTTTGTGCATGTATCTGGTATATTTTTGTTATATCTATTTAACTCCTCCGGTGTAACATACATCCGCATTAACCATTTGAAATGTATCAATTTAAGGCGTGCATTTATTGATTTGGTTTGAGCTTCTGTACAAGCCAATTCCCATTGTTCCTCTGAAATTTCAATTTGCAGATCTTCTTTCCAGTAGTTTAATCTTTTCAGTGAATTTTCACTTGAAGATAGTGTCAATGAGTTATAAAACTCTGAAATAATACCCTTTCTTTTATTATCTTTCATCATCATTTTTTCCAAGGATGAATAAATAGGTCGAGTGAGAGCTTTATTTTGATTTGATCGAATAAAGTTTCTAAGTTGAAGATATTTAAAAAAATGTGTTCTATTGAGATTAAATTTGATCCTCAGCTCTTCAAAAGACATTATGTTGTCTGCACATGGCAAATATAAATCCTGAATCTTTTGTATCCCTTTTAAATTCCATACTTTAAATACAGCGTCCGCTCTCCCTGGTTTAAAATATTGATTACCCCATATTGGACTAAATTGTGACAATAACTGTGGTTCTTTTAAATAGTTTTTAGCTTCACACCATATTTTGATCATATGCTTTACAAATGGATTTTTAACTTGTTTTTGTAATTTTTTTGCCGAATCTGAGTATATGAATATGGGAAGAGGTAAAGGTAAATTGTATGATTCCATTTCAGTCCAGTGAGGGAGATCATTTGATGAAAAATAATATGTCATAGACCTCAGTTGTGCCGACCAATAATACAACATAAAATTTGGACATTTCAGACCTCCACGATCAAATGGTAAATATAATAAAGACAAACGTAATCTAGCCCTCCTGTTGTTCCATATAAATTCCACTAACTTTTTTTTTATTCTTGAGAATAGATCTAAAGGTGGTGATAAGGGAATGTATTGAAATAAATAAAGTATTTTAGGTAAAATATTACTTTTAAGTATATTGATTCTCCCGATCATCGACATTGGTAGTGACATCCATCTCTGAGTTAACTCATTGATATCTGACATTAAGGCTTCATAGTTGACACTGGCGACTGATTCTAGCTTAGGCATAATTTGGATTCCTAAATATTTAAACTGATTTACAACATTGAATTGATTTACCTCAGGGGCTGGGTAATTTCTCTGGGTCTCATTTAGCATTAATATTGAAGATTTAGTTTTATTTATTTTATATCCTGATATTTCCCCAAAATTCCCCAAAATTCTTTATTAAATTCAACAAGGTTGGAATTGATTTTTTTAGATTCGACATAAACAAAATTATATCATCGGCGTACAGGGAGATTTTATGTTCTGTTGGTCCAACTTTAATTCCATATATTTGTGAATGTAAACGTATCGCTATCGCTAAAGGTTCAATTGCCATAGTAAACAGTAAAGGTGAAAGTGGACAGCCTTGTCGACATCCTCTATTGATTTTTATTGGTTTTGAAATATTGTTATTTGTTAGGATTTCTGCTGTAGCATTATTGTATATTATTTGAACCCATTTTATGAAATTATTTCCAAGTCCAAACCTTTGTAGGACTTCAAAAAGAAAGGGCCATTCAACTCTATCAAAGGCCTTTTCGGCGTCCAATGATAGGAGAGCTGTATCCGGTGCTTCTTTATTAAAATAAATAATATTAAATAGTCTTCTTACATTATGGAAGCCTTGTCTACCCTTTATAAAGCCATTCTGATCTCGATTAATAATATTTGGTAAAATTTCTTGTATTCGTCTTGCTAAAATTTTACAGATTATCTTAAGGTCGGCGTTTAATAGGCTTATTGGTCTCATATTTTCACATTTATTAGAGGGCTTACCTGGTTTTGGCAACAGTATAATTAAGGCATTATTTATGTATGATGGTAAATTATTATTTTGAAATGCTTCTAAAACCATTTCCAAAAAAGGTTTTATTAATTTATTCTTAAATTTTTTATAAAGGTCAACTGGAAGACCATCTGGTCCTGCACTTTTTCCTGATTTCATATTATCAATGGCTAGCCCAACTTCTTCTTGACTAATTTTAGACTCCAATATCTCCCTGTTTTCATTTGGAATACACGGTATAGATAGTTCGTTCAAAAACCCATTTAGTTTTGTTAAATCAGGTTCATTTTTGGTATCATATAATTTTTCATAGTAATCTCTAAAGGCTCTATTAATTTCTAAAGGATCTATAACTACCTGTCCGTTACTTATAATACTGGTAATTGGTGTTTTAATTTCCAATTGTTTAATCTGCCATGCTAATAATTTTCCTGATTTTTCACCTTGTTCATAAAAAGATTGTTTCAATCTTAGAAGACTCGAGGCAGCTCTATTCGCTGATTTTTTGTCGTATTCAGCTCTCAAAATCAGTAATTCATTCTCCAACCTTGGGTCACTTCCTGCATACACTTTTTCCTGAAGACTTTTTATTTTATGTTCCAATTTAGCTCTCTCCTCTCGAGTCTTCTTAGATTTTGATCCTGTATAACTAATAATATGTCCCCTAATAAAAGCTTTGAAAGCCTCCCACTTTACACATGCTGATGTTTGTGTAGTATTGATGTCAAAGAACTCGTCTATCTGTTTTTCTATATACTTGACAAATTCCTCATCCTGAAGCCATTTATGCTGAAATTGCCATCTACCTGATTCCTTTGTCAATTTTTTATCTACATATATTAGACAACAGGGTGCATGATCAGAGATCACGATGTTATCATAAAAGCAGTTTTGAATCTTGGACCTTAATTCTGTGGAAATCAAAAAATAATCAATACGTGAGAATGTCTTGTAGGTACTGGAATAACAAGAATAGGCTTTAACTTGTGGTTTCATTTCTCTCCATATATCTAACAATCTCAATTCTTTCATAAAATGATTAATAGTCATCCTACATCCAATGTGCGTACAATCCAGTCCTGTTGATCTATCCACACCTGGATTCAATGTACAATTAAAATCCCCTGCTATTATATGTTGCCCTGTAAGTGATGATAAGATGAGAAATAAATTAGCAAAGAACTTCTGATCATCTATATTGGGACCATATAAGTTCACAAGATTTATATTTTCTAATAGCAAAGAACCTTGAATGATTACATATCTTCCAAATTTGTCTCCAATTACATTTTTCACCTGAAAAGGAACTGATTTATGTATGAGAGTCATAACTCCCCTGGCTCGGGATGAAAATGAAGAGGTGAATACACTTCCCTGCCATCTACTCCTAATTCTTTTAACATCCTCCTCTATCAGATGAGTTTCTTGTAAAAACACAATTCTTGAACCCATGTCCTTTATTTTATTCATAACTTGTTTAAGTTTTTTTAAATTTTGTAGACCTCTGCAATTCCATGAAGTTAAATTAAGATTAACACTTTGGTCCATGATCAATAGAGAGTTTGGGATTACCTTGCAGTGTAAACATGCTCATACAGAGAAGCAAAAACATGAGTGGTTGAACATTCATCCTACAAACTACACACAAACAAATTTCCCCTTCCCACACTTGTGGCAAACCCCCCAAAATCAAAAGAAAAATTCTGTCTCCCGATATAGCCATCGACTGTTCCACACCCACGGGGAACAGCCTAAGCCACTCCTTCTTCATCCTCCCAATCACCCCAACTCTACTGCTTTTAATGACGTAACATTAACTCTCCTCTGTAGTTTTCCAACTTAACTCCAAAATTTTTAACAACTTTGTACATCATAGTTTTTTTTTTTGTTTGTTTTGTTTTTGTTTTGTTTTTTTAATATATAATACAATCTATATTTTGTAAACTTACTATTTACTTCAAGTCAGTCAGATGCCTGTGCAAATGCTTAATTATTCTACCTTATATTTTGTTCATGCTTAGCTCCCACCAGTCTCTTCTTCTTCTTTGATCTTCTTGATGAACTCCTGCGCCTCCTCTGGGGTCTTGAAAATGTGGGTTCTGCCCTCATACGTGGTCAGCAGTCTCGCAGGATAGATTACACCATGACGAATCCCAAGGTTGCGCAGCTCCTTACGTACGGGATCAAACTGCTTCCTCAATTGCTGGATTCCTGTGGCCAAATCTGGGTAGAACCGCACCTGCTGGTCCTGGTGTTTAATCTCTCCTTTAGCACGTGCAGCGTTGAAGATCTTCATCCTGTCTCTGTTGCTAAGAAACTTCATAATTAAGGTCCTCGGCGGTCCCTTATCTCTCCGTGGGCCAATACGATGTGCTTTTTCCAGAACCACTGCTGATTGCAACTCCTCGCTGCCCAGCACCTCCGGAATCCACTTTTCCAGAAAGGAACATACGTCCCGACCTTCTGATTCCTCTGGAAGACCCACCAGCCTCAAATTATTCTGTCTCGACCGAGATTCCAAATCCAAAATATTATCTTCCAGAGATTTATTTTTTTTTTCCAAAGTGCGCACCTTTAATTGAAGACGGGTGACGTCATCTTCAGCACTAGCGAGACGGAGCTCCATCTGCGCCGTTCGTTCTACACAGTCACCCAATTCCTTTCTTATTCCTTCCAACGCTGTCATAATCCCATCAAATCTAGAGGAAAAGTCCGCTCTCATTGAACTCATGGCAGCCATCAGCGCATCTGCGCCATTCCCCGCAAACATCGCACCGCCGCCAGCTTCCTCCGCCATATATGGAGTTTTGTTTGCTGCGTCACAGACCTGAAAGTCCGTTAATTTGGACTGTTTCGGCGGCTCGCTTTTTCCTTTTCCTGGTTTTCCAGCCTTAGGCTTCGCCGACATATCCTCGCCCAAATGCTGGGATACGTTCTGTCCCAAATGAGAGAGTTATTTGCCGATTTTTTTTCTCCAGGAGCAGAGCAGAGCGAGACACGTCCGTCCTACGTGGCAGCCATAACCGGAAGTCCTATGACAGTCTTGTTATTATTATGTAGTCATATAATGTAGTCATATTGTTTTTGTTGCTGTTTCTCTGTCTGTTAGCGGGATCACACAAAAACTCATTGATGGATTTGGATGACATTTTCACCAGAGATGGCTCTTGGCCCAAAGATGATCTCATTCAAAGTTGGAGGTGATCCATGAGTGCATACCTCTGCCAAGGCCCAATCTCGAAATGTACAGATGGATGGCAATATGGATGGACAAAGGGATGGAGGGGAGGACAAAGGGAGGGAGGGACAGAGCCTTGGCGGAGGTATGTGCTCTGAATGCCCTGTAGTTTTAGCTTGTTTCTGCTTCCTGCCAAGAGGTCAAAGCAACAACTTATTTAAATTCAGTATTAAATCTAATAACGCTTTCAAGGTATCAGATAAAAAAAAATGGCCTACTAAATTTTTGCATTAAAGAAAGAACATCATTGTACTTTAAAAAGACAGAGACTTCAAGACTTCCAGCGGACAGAAAAAAGGTCTCAGATTTATAAGTAAACAGTTGCACATAGGGCTGTGTGATATGACCAAAATTTCATATCAAGTTATAAGTAATCTTATTTGACGATAACCATATCACAATAGGGCAGCGCGGTGGCGGAGTGGTTAGCACTGTGGCAGCACAGCAACTCACCCTTGGTCGGGGGATCCTGGGTTCGATCCCAGCCCCCGACCAACAGTGATCTGTGTGGAATTTGTATGTTCTCCCCGTGTCTGCGTGGGTTTACTCCGGGATTTCTCCGGTTTCCTCCCACATGCCAAAAACATGCAAGTTAGGTTAATTGGCATTAAAAAACTGGGGATTTTAAATTGTCCTTAGGTATGGATGTGAGAGTGAATGGTTGTCTGTCTCTCTGTGGCGATCTGTCCAGGGTGTGCCCTGCCTCTCGCCCAAAGATGCTGGGATAGGCTCTAGCCCCCCCGCGACCCGAAAAGGATTAAGCGTAAGAAGATGGATGGATGGATGGATATATCACAATATACATTTTTTGTAAATTCTATAGTTCATTTACAATAACCAATAAAAAGAACCATTGTAGAGGGTGAAAGGGAAAGATGTGGAGGTGAGGCAAGAGTGTAGGTTGACACAGAATCTTTATTGACCCTTTAACATATATGTACAGCCTGTGGCCCCAGCGGCCATGCTGGGGCCGAGTCTCAGTGAAAGAGCCTCCCAACTCTCTCTGCATTCTGCTTTCATTCATTCATTCATTCATTCATTCATTCATTCATTCATCTTCTTCCGCTTAATCCTTTTCGGGTTGCGGGGGGGCTGGAGCCTATCTCAGCATCTTTGGGTGAGAGGCAGGGTACACCCTGGACAGATCGCCAGTCCATCGCAGGGCCAACACAGAGAGACAGACAACCATTCACTCTCACAGTCATAGCTTTAATAGTATACATATGCTGTTTTTCCACTAGCCCAGTACGACTCGCCTCGTTTTGTTTCATTACTACTCGGTTCGGCTGCGGTTGTGTCTCCATCGCAGCCGTGTAAAGCGGGGTTAAGCTGTGGTGGGCGGGATTTTTTTTACAGCAAGGCGGCGCCACACTCCCGTGACGTAAAACACGCGACCCAAGCCAAACACAACATGGCCGCTTTACAAGGCGACTCCTTGGTCTGTGGCTTTTTTCACCGTAAATGCCAAAAAGGACCCCCAGACAAGGGTACAGGCAGTGAGACGAAACACTCTGGAATAGTTCTGCAGCTTCTGGGAGAGCCGAAGACGTGAGGATACAAACTAGGTCATATGTGACGGTAAGCTAATGTTGCTAATGCTAGTTTGCTATAAGTATGTCGTACTACACTGTAATCTCTGCAAGTTATCGCTGTTAGGTACTAAAATATGTACGCCATGTGTGTTTCAGATGGCTCTGTTGTGGGAAAATTACCGCTTCAAACGGTCAGTCTGGCGTTCAGCACAGCCTGTCACTGATGTCAGCACAGCTTCACAAACGATCAGTGGTTGTAGAGCTTCAGAATGTCTGGTTTATTTCCTGTGCAAAAAATTGCTCTGATCTAAGTAAAGGAACCCTATTTCACTGTTTATGGGAATGTAGAAAAATCAGAATGTTTTGGGAAGAGGTGAGGGTACCAATTGAAAAAATAATTTCAAAACAAATCACATTGAACCCTAAACTGTTTTTGTTGAGTCTGTATCCAGAAAAACATAACTTTAATAAGAGTGAAAGAACATTTATAGACCTCAGTTTGCTTAATGCCAAAAAATGTATTGCATTACTGTGGAAAAACTCATAGACCAGATGTGACTCAGTGGTTAAGACAGATGTTACCAACCTTCCACTAGAAAGAATAACATACATACTGAAATCAAAGGAAAATGTGTTTGAGAATATATGGAGACCTTTCATTGATTATGTAAAGAAATTAAACATAACTTCTGAAGAAGAAGGCGAATGATATGTGTGGACCTTGCAAATTCCAAGCTGGTGAATGTATATTATGTATTCTTATGTAATAGATTACCTAGACTAAACAGAGGAGCATTGTTGTTGACTTTTTTTTGTTAATGGTTGTTGTTTTTATTACCCTTTTTTTGTTATTTTGTTATTGTTCTTTTTAGTTTTTAAATAACTTTTGTGTTAGTGTCTGACTGTGTGTGCTGTTTGTAAAAAAAAAAAAAGGTTCAATAAAAATATTGTGGGAAATAAAATTGCTCTGATCTGCGTGAAAATCGTGGAGAGACTGTTGAGACATCATGGACGTACCTGCTCCAGCTGCACTGAGTCTGAGATGGTGTCATAGCAAAAAATGATCAGCTGACACAACTTGATCGCCAGGTTAATAACTATATTAGCCACAAAATATATATTCAAAAAGTAAACAGTACTGAGTTAGGTATAATAAGATATATTTGACAGTTATGATGCATTTTAGGCCAAAACAAACTTAATCTAGTATTAAAAGCAATTAAAATAATGCAGTCACAAGGTTACATGGAAAATGCTTGATTTACTAGATACATATACTGTAGAAATATATATTCTCTGCATCAACAATGTACTATACATGCACTGATGCATGTATACATGCATACATGTATGTATGTATACATGTATGTATGCATACATGTATGTATACATGCATACATGCATGTACTACATGCATTCATGTAGTATTGCACTGACAATAAACCTCTGAAGTTTTTGCAGATGTCTCTTTTTTATATGTGAAGGTTACCACCATGTGACATAAATTTCTTAAAAATGAGCCATTATTTTCAAGGTCACCCATTAATGGTTTGTACTACTGACCCTTTTCCCACCAGTGTATTAACAGACAAAAATAGAAATCATGATGCAAACACATCCATCCATCCATCCATCTTCTACCGCTTTTCCGGAGGTCCAGGTCGCGGAGGCAGCAGTTCAAGCAGAGAAGCCCAGACTTCCCTCTCCCCAGCCACCTGCTCCAGCTCTTCAGAGGGGATACCAAGGCGTTCCCAGACTAGCTGGGAGACATAGTCTCTCCACCGAGTCCTGGGTCTGCCCCGGGGTCTCCTCCCAGTGGGACGTGCCTGAAACACCTCAAGTGGGAGGCGTCCAGGAGGCATCCTAATCAGATGCCCATACCACCTCAACTGACTCCTTTCAATGTGGAGGAGCAGCGGTTCTACTCTGAGCCTCTCCCGGATGACTGAGCTCCTCACCCTATCTCTGAGGGTGAGTCCAGCAATCCTACGGAGAAAGCTCATTTCAGCCGCTTGTATCCGCGATCTCGTTCTTTCGGTCATTACCCAAAGCTCGTGACCATAGGTGAGAGTAGGAACGTAGATTGACTGGTAAATTGACAGCTTTGCCTTAGAACTAAGCTCCCTCTTCACCACAACAGACCGGTACAACGTCTGCATCACTGCAGATGCTGCTCCAATCCGTCTGTCGATCTCTCGCTCCATTTTCCCCTCACTCGTGAACAAGACCCCAAGATACTTAAACTCCTCCACTTGGGGCAGGAGCCTGTCCCCAACCCGGAGAGGACAATCCACCTTTTTCCGGCTGAGGACCATGGACTCGGACTTGGAGGTGCTGATTCTCATCCCAGCCGCTTCACACTCAGCGGCAAACCGTCCCAGCAAGAGCTGTAGGTCATTGCTGGATGAAGCCAACAGGACAACATCATCTGCAAACAACAGAGATGAGATCCTGTGGTCACCAAGCATGACACCCTCCATTCCCTGGCTGCGCCTAGAAATCCTGTCCATAAAAATTATGAACAGGACCGGTGACAAAGGGCAGCCCTGGCGGAGTCCAACTCTCACTGGGAATGACTCCGACCGAGTGTTGGCGATACGAACTAAACTCTCACAACGGTCGTACAGAGACCGAATAGCTCGTAACAACAAGCCCGATACCCCATACTCCTGAAGCACCCCCCACAAAAATCCACGAGGGACGCGGTCAAATGCCTTCTCCAAGTCCACAAAACACATGTAAACTGGTTGGGCAAACTCCCACGAACCCTCAAGAATTCTCGAGAGGGTAAAGAGCTGGTCCGATGTGCCACGGCCAGGACAAAAACCACATTGCTCCTCCTGAATCCGAGGTTCGACCAACGGCCGGACTCTCCTCTCCAGTACCTTGGCATAGACCTTCCCAGGGAGGCTGAGGAGTGTGATCCCTCTAAAGTTGGAGCACACCCTCCGGTCCCCTTTTTTGAAGAGAGGAACCACCACCCCGGTTTGCCATGCCAAAGGCACTGCCCCCGACCTCCACGCAATGTTGCAGAGGCGTGTCAACCATGACAACCCAACAACATCCAGGGCCTTGAGGTACTCGGGGCGAATCTCGTCCACCCCTGGGGCCCGGCCACCAAGGAGATTTTTAACCACCTTGGCGACCTCAGCCCCTGTGATAGGCGAGTCATCCCCCTTGTCCCCAAACCCTGCTTCCTCTGTGGAAGGCGTATCAGTGGGATTGAGGAGATCCTCGAAGTATTCCTTCCACCGCCCGACGATATCCCCAGTTGAAGTCAACAGTGTCCCATCCGCACCATACACAGTGTGGACGGGGAGCTGCTTTCCCCTCCTGAGCCGCCGAACAGTTTGCCAGAATCTCTTTGAAGCCGACCGAAAGTCTTGTTCCATGGCCTCACCGAACTCCTCCCATACCCGGGTTTTTGCTTCAGCAACCACCCGAGCTGCACTCCGCTTGGCCTGCCGGTACACCTCAGCTGCTTCGGGAGTCCCACAAGCCAACCAAGCTTGATAGGACTCCTTCTTCAGCTTAATGGCCCCCCTCACCACTGGTGTCCACCACTTGGTTCGGGGGTTGCCACCACGAGATGCACCGACCACCTTGCGGCCGCAGCTCTGGGCCGCCGCTTCGACAACAGAGGTGGAGAACATGGCCCATTCAGACTCCATGTCTCCAGACTCCCTCGGAATGTGGTTGAAGTTCTTCCGGAGGTGGGAGTTGAAGACCTCCCGGACAGGGGCCTCAGCCAGACGCTCCCAGCACACCCTCACTATACGTTTGGGTCTACCAGGTCTGAATGGCTTCCTCCCCTGCCATCGGATCCAACTCACCACCAGGTGGTGATCAGTTGACAGCTCTGCACCTCTCTTTACTCGGGTGTCCAAGACATACGGTCGCAGGTCTGATGATACGATAACAAAATCGATCATCGACCTGCGGCCTAGGGTGTCCTGGTGCCAGGTGCACATATGGACACCCTTATGCTTGAACATGGTGTTCGTTATGGACAGACTGTGGTTAGCACAGAAGTCCAATAACTGAACACCACTCGGGTTCAGATCGGGCAGGCCGTTCCTCCCAATCACCCCCCTCCAGGTTTCACTGTCGTTGCCCACGTGCGCATTGAAGTCCCCCAGTAGGACAATGGAGTCTCCAGGAGGAGCACCCTCCAGCACCCCAGTCACAGACTCCAAAAAGGGTGGGTACTCTGAAACATCATTTGGTGCATAGGCACAAATGATGGTCAGGACCCGTTTCCCAACCCGAAGGCGCAGGGAAGCAACCCTTTCGTCCACCGGGGAAAACTCCAATATAGAGGCAGCAAGGTGGGGCGATACAAGAATACCTACCCCTGCTCGTCGCCTCTCGCCCGGGGCAACTCCAGAAAAGGCCAAGCTCCAGCCCCTCTCCAGGAGACTGGTTCCGGAACCGGAGCTGTGTGTTGAGGTGAGGCCGACTATATCTAGCCGGTATCGCTCAATCTCGTACACCAGCTCAGGCTCCTTCCCCACCAGAGAGGTGACATTCCACGTACCAAAAGCCAGTTTAGAAAGCTTGGGATCAGTCTGCCAAGGTCTCCGCCTTTGACTGCCACCTAATCCACATAGCACCGGACTTCCATGATCCCTCCTGCAGGTGGTGAACCTACTGGAGGGCGGACCCATGTAACTCCTTCGGGCTGAGCCCGGCCGGGTCCCATGGGTGGAAACCCGGCCACCAGACGCTAGCCTTCGAGCCCCTCCCCCAGGCCTGGCTCCAGGGTGGGGCCCCGGTAACCCCATACCGGGCGGGGTACACTGAATCCTTGATATACAATTCATGAGAGTCTGTTGGATCGTTCTTAGTCTGGCCCTTCACCCAGGACCAGTTTGTCTTGGGAGACCCTTTCAGAGGCAAATTGCCCCGGACAACATAGCTCCTGGGATCACTGGGGCACGCAAACCCCCCCACCACGATAAGGTGACGATCCATGATGCAAACACATAAGTCACTAAATTGTTTATTACAATCAGCAGCAAATTCCAGATTATTCAGAATGTGCAAAACTCAAAACTGTAAGACTGGTTCACTCAGCAGCTGGGATGTGCAGCTCACACTGGTCTCAGATCAGCAGATCTTAGGCCTGCATCTCTGTAAATAGTGACGCAAGGTCCAGTTTGGGGTGGATCGATCGTTTACCTCTTGCCTAGACAAAAGACAGAAATGGGTGGTGGTTAAATAAAGGAAGTTTAAAACATATTTGGGAAATACACTTGTTGCTAAAAGCCAGTGGTGGAATGTGAATGAATGAATCTTTATTTCGGATAGATTAAAAGAAAATAGAATAATTTAACAAAGGGGAAAAAAATCTAATAAGGTCGAATTAAACAATAACTCCTCTGATTATACAGTTCAACATAGGTTATCTGAAATGGGTGATGGCTGAAGCTGCAGCTTATATTGCCCACCATATTCCATCCAAGAATTCAAAAGAAAAACAAAACAGGAGCGATTCCAATTCCGATGTGACAATAAAGTACTTCGTTGTTGTATTTAACCACAATTTTCATGTAGCTGCACTGATGTAAAGCCGATTTTACAAGTGTGGGCGGTGTTTTGTACTAGCATTGCTAAAATATAAAAGGAAGCACTACAATGGATCTCAAATATTTGTAATGTGTCCTGTTACTGCATGAGTTTATTGATGATAGAGTATAAACTACACATATAAACTAAATTATATTGATAACTGAACAACTGCCATTCCCCAAAAGATACAGTTATGAACATAACTCAAAGGATCACACAAGTGATCTGACAAAAAAAATAAATACATTAACAAGTGGTTTATTTTACAGTTGATGCGCCAAGTCTTTTTCAATTATTCTGTAATTAATATTCACACAATCAAATAAATCTCAGTTCAGTCCCTTTTATATTAAGTGGAAATTGTGCTACTTTGGTTTTGACACTTTACCTATAAAAGCAAAGGATTTCAGTACTTTCCACAGTGGCGACGTCCGTTGTTGAGCGGCTGCTTTCCTCCTGCCTAGACGAACGACAGAAATGGATGGTGGTTAGTTTCAAGCAAGTTCAACACTTATACAGGCACATCTCAAAAATTAGAATATCATGAAAAAGTTAAATATTTTTGTCACTCATTTCAGAAAGTGAAACCCATATATAGATTCATTACAGGGACAGTGATATATTGAAAGTGTTTATTTTAATATTGATGATTATGGCTACAGCCCATATTAACCAACACCTCAGCGGCCAACATTTCTATTTAAAAACTATTTTTTAAAGTTTATGTAATATTCTATTTTTTGCCAAATTGAATTTGGGGTTTTCAGGGGCTGTAAGCCATAATCATCCAAATTAAAATAAATAAATGCTTGAAATATATCACTGTCTGTGTAATGAATCGATATAATATATGGATTTCTCTTTCTGAAATGAGTGTCAAAAAATATTTATCGTGACATTCTAATTTTTGGAGATGTACCTGTGTTAGGGAAATACACCTGTGAAAGTCAGTGGTGGGATGTGACAAAAATGCTTCGTTTCCCTGACAAGCACTGCAGGATCCACTCTGTACATGCACAATACTGTTCCAGCACCTTTTATGGAAAATCCACAGAATAGGTGTGTGGGTCTATTCTGACGCTTTAGAAAATTATATGAATGACTTTATAAATCACTGATTTGAAAAAGCACTTTTATATTGTTGAGATTTCGGCTCCTGTGGTCCATTTCACCAGTATCCACTATAAACAGGGAGGCTAACCCCTGGCATGTGGAAACACATTCTAGCATTAAATTGCACACAATTTAATGCGCAGCACCAAAGTGCAGCACGTACAAAAACCAGGACTTTAACCAGGATTAACATATTTCATCGTTTTGCTCTCAGAAGCGAATACTTAGGAGAAAACAAGCGCGAATCAGCAGTTGGTACTAGCTAGCTACTAGCTAACACTCGTTAGCCAGCACAGAACAGCGCTGTATTGCTAAAAAAAAGTGAGCTTACCACCAACAGGATAAATAAGCGAACAGATGCACATTATTACAAATCACTCACCATCGATGGTTCTCTCACGTTCGTCTTCAGCTTGTCAGTAGTATGGTTCTATGCAGGGCTGCCATCTGTATCGGTCTGGATCACTCCTCTCATTGTGTATCTGCCACCAAGCAGAGAAAACCCCGCACCTCTTCGTTGGACCACGGTGTAGATTTCCGCAAAACCTACAATGCTGTCTGTATTAATATCGTATTTACTCCGTGACCGAGTTAGTCCGTGAAAGATTGCAAATGGCAGTCGTAAAGATTTCAACGAAGACAGGCGCTTTCGTGACGTTACGCCCTGACCAATCAGCGGCTCGCAGTCTGTTGACGTCACATCTCGGCTCGCTTCAGCACGCTTGTACCCTGCCCTCCAACGGGCACGAAAATAGTGTCGGTTAAACCGTGCTGGGTACAGTGGAAAGGGCGAAAAAGCGAGTAAAGTAGAAGTAAGTAAGGCCAAGGCGATACTAGTGGAAAAGGCCCTATAGTGAGCTGGGCTGGTGCATTATGCTTGTGTGCGTACAAAGAGAATGTGTGATACATTAGCACTTGCTACATTCATGACAATACATTCACCCCCCTGCCCTTCCTGCTGTGGCTTGGAGCAGCAGGGGCGAAGGTGCCTCATTGTCTGTCTAGTTACTCCTTGGGGGGCTACCCCCTTCAGTCCATTG
Organism: Pholidichthys leucotaenia; assembly: GCA_020510985.1. Lineage (NCBI taxonomy): Eukaryota > Metazoa > Chordata > Actinopteri > Cichliformes > Pholidichthyidae > Pholidichthys > Pholidichthys leucotaenia. The sequence goes on from CM035843.1 coordinate 99,543,724, forward strand.
TTCTGCCCCTCTTCACTGCTTCTGGGTGTGAGAGGATGTCCACCCGCTGTGTCTAGTGTCACCACACCATCTCTTTTTCCATCCATCCATCTTCTTCCGCTTAATCCTTTTCGGGTCGCGGGGGGGCTGGAGCCTATCCCAGCATCTTTGGGCGAGAGGCAGGGTACACCCTGGACAGATCGCCAGTCCATCGCAGGGCCAACACAGAGAGACAGACAACCATTCACTCTCACAGTCATACCTAAGGACAATTTAGAATTCCCAGTTTGATGCCAATTAACCTAACTTGCATGTTTTTGACATGTGGGAAGAAACCGGAGAAATCCCGGCATAAACCCACGCAGACACAGGGGAGAACATGCAAACTCCACACAGATCACTGTTGGTTGGGGGCTGGGATTCAATCCAGGATCCCCCGGCCGAGGGTGAGTTACTATGCTGCCGCAGTGCTAACCACTGCGCCACCGCGCTACCATCTCTTTTTCTACATTTTAAATAACAATGGAAAAAATCATTTGTACAAATTCATCTGTCATTAATTTTATGCACCTTTTTCCCCCTCTTAATTTTGCAGTGTTGTTATTGTAGTGTCCAAATAAGTGAGGAGGCGAAGTGACGTTTTATGAAGTTTTTTACAAGAACTATATACACGTGGGGAGACCCTACCATGAGTACGGGAGTAACAGCAAGGAGGCAATATGTCTCCTGCACCAGGCTTATATATCCCAGGTGACGCAACCCCCCGAAGGCAGGGCATCACCCTTCCCAGTCTAGGGCACCACCATACTAATATATTATACTACATTACAATCCTACACCCCCCCCCCCCCCGAAAAAATGCAAGCACACAAATTACCCAACCAAATAATTTACACCCGAATCATACACTAATACAGAGGAGAATAGGCCTACCCATTCACACAACATACTGGCCCAGCGGAGCTCTGCTATGTAATCAAATAGTCCCTGAAAGAAAAATCGCCACTCACCAAAATAAATTAATCCCTCCTAAGCAAAACACCTAACAAATATAGACATAGACAATGGCGGTACCCGATCCCATAAACTCACAGAATACACAAAAGTACATAAAGAGAACTCCCCCAAATAACACAGAATTTTCACACTATAGGGCAATAAACAAAACCATTCACACCTAGGTGTTACTGCACCTCACACTCAACACAGTCACTCAACAACGGTGGTCTGCATCTCCCAATCACCCTGTTACAGTGGCAGACAGTTCCCATTACTAATAATAACTTAAACAGCCATAGAGGCCCCACCACAGACAGGGAAATAAACACAGCATCTCGAGATGTGCTGGATATAGAAATAAAACACAACATCTCAAAATATCTTAAACAATTATCCCAACCAAAAATGACACACCCACAAACAGGTCAATCTGCAATAATGACATGCTATAAACACTCGTTCTTCCTTTTTTTTTAACGTAAATATAAAACAGCAGAACAAGCTAAATAATCACATACATTGTACCATTAATAGGGTAAGTGATCGTAGGAACCAACACATACACATCACTTACATGGTTCACTTTAACCCCATTCTCATACAATTTCAACATGTGAAAATTCAGAACCCATTAAATACAATAACTGTAATTAAAACACATCTACAGACAAATGCACATTTCAGACACACCATAAGCCCCCATACTGCACGGTGCACGGTGGCGCAGTGGTTTAGCACTGTGGCAGCACAGTTTTATCCTCGGCCGGGGGATCGCGGGGATCATGAGATCGTGGGTTCGATCCCAGCCCCCGACCAACAGTGAGCTGTGTGGAGTTTGCATGTTCTCCCCGTGTTGCGCGGGTTTACTCCGGGATTTCTCCGGTTTCCTCCTGCACACCAAAAACATGTAGGTTTAGGGCGCTCGCGCACGCAGCGACCAGCAGCCGGTGGCTTGTCACCAGACTGCAAACCAAGTCTACCTACGGGTACAAATAAGTAACAAAAAAAAAATACATTCAACCTGGATCTCCCGAAGGCCCTCCCTGGAGTGTCCGTCATGCAGCCCACTTCCAGAGCGTTTCCGTTTTTTCATGACTGCATAGACGCCCTTTCGTGCTCCGACGTCGCAGCTCGTTGGGATGCCGTCTCGACCCATCAGTCAAACTCAGGCAGCTGTCGCTGCTGGACTGGACCACCCGCAAATTATCCTGTCCCGCTGTCCCTTTCCTGGAACTGTGCACCCGACCAAGCCGAGGCTCGACCCTAGGGTGCACGTCATCACCCTCACCCAGGAGAGCACCCACTGGCTTCCTCCGTTGTCGGCGCCATGATCTGGCTCCCTTATGACTCCTCAGCGGCTCGCCAAGTTGACTTGAGTCATGTCCCTTGCCTTTGATATCAGCACAGCTAGGGATCGTGCCGTCTGGAGGTACCCCGGATACCAGATGATGTTGTGTCGGAGCGGCATCAGTCACTGTTGGCTCAGCAGCTGGAACTCGTCGGCCGCCGAAGCCCTGTAGCTCACGCTGTTTGGACCTTTCCGCCACCACAGGGATCAAACCATGCTGTTCAAGTCCATCGTTCATGGGACCACAAACATTGGCACGGGACTCCTGCCTTGTTGGCGTACTAAGGTGCTGGCGGTGTCCCTCTTCACCCGGAATGGGCCACCCAAAATCCCGCACTTCTTTGTTACTTCCCATGTAAAACAAGTCACTGCCCGTCAGATTAATGCCTTCTTAAGACATGATGATGCCAAGGGGATCATTACCATAATCACAACAGACCATGCACGTTTTACTCACATTGTGGTGGGGAAAATGCTGTCTTACAGTTTCCAAGTTCAAAATGGAGGTTGCCGACTCTGAGTCCGCCAACTTCGGCACCGGTGTCCCAATCGTGTTGAGAGAGACCGTGTGGACCACTGTAGGCACCTTCTTCTTTCCACCGTCCCTAGTAGACCTCTGTTCCTCCTTGTCGAAATTGCGGCAAATTCTGGTGAAGTGATGGAGCAGACCGCACCGTCTACAGTGCTTGCCTCTCGCTGTACATTTCCTGGCTCGATAACGGCGCCTGCTGGATCCGCAGCCGTAGTATCTCGGCGTCCCTGGGGTGGACTTTGTTTTCACGATGGCCGTGCAGTCAACGTTGCTTCCATCATTCGAATCCAAGGCCAGGGTTGTCCCACATGTGTCGTTCTTCTGCGGTGCTTTACTGTCCGTAAGACGTGTCGTCAGCCGATTCATTGTCTCATTTTGTTGTGCTAGCTCCATGGCTGCTAATGGTGCTAGCTCATCAGCGTGAGTTAGCAGGTGAACTCTTGCTGAGGGGCCGACTGCATGTTCCGCTAACTGGCCGCGGACAACTCCTGCTCCAAAGTCCCAAGCCTGCACTCACCCGCCAAGGTCTGCCACAAACCATCGAACCAACTCTCCGGGTCGCTGGTTCCGCTGCTTGACTTGCATGCACCGCCTCATGATGTTTCCAGTGTCACGAAAGTAGCCCGCCATGAGCCTCATCACATGGCAGACTAGGTCACCTCCTCCAAATGTGCTCAGGACCCTCCGGCTCTCCTCACCCAGGTTATGGACCAGGATAGCCCATGCACATAATTTATCCAGGTCGCCGAGGTCTAACGCGAGTAGATAGTATTCAAAGGCTGCCTGCCACCTGGTCCACAGGACCAACGGCTCACCCGGAGCCTGCAACACAAAGCACAGGGCGGCAGCAGCCCTCTCCATCTCCGTATATCCTTGTCTCCAAATGTAGTGTCCAAATAAGTGAGGAGGCGAGGTGACGTTTTATGAAGTTTATTACAAGAACTATATACACGTGGGAAGACCCTACTGTGAGTATGGGAGTAACAGTAAGGAGGCAATATGTCTCCTGCGCCAGGCTTATATATCCCAGGTGACGCCATCCCCCAAAAGTGGGGCATCACCCCTCTCAGCCTAGGGCACTGTCATACTAATACACATGTGGACAAAATTGTTGGTACCCCTCTGTTAATGAAAGAAAAACCCACGATGGTCACAGAAATAACTTGAATCTGACAAAAGTGGTAATAAATAAAAATTCTATGAAAATTAACCAATGAAAATCAGACAGTGCTTTTGAATTGTGGTTCAACAGAATTATTTTAATAAACAAACTCATGAAACAGGCCTGGACAAAAATGATGGTACCCTAAACTTAATATTTTGTTGCACAACCTTTTGAGGCAATCACTGCAATCAAACGATTTCTGTAACTGTCAATGAGACTTCTGCACCTCTCAGCAGGTATTTTGACCCACTCCTCATGAGTAAACTGCTCCAGTTGTCTCAGGTTTGAAGGGTGCCTTCTCCAGACGGCATGTTTCAGCTCCTTTCACAGATGTTCAATAGGATTTAGATCAGGGCTCATAGAAGGCCACTTTAGAATAGTCCAATGTTTCGTGCTTAGCCATTCTTGAGTGTTTTTAGCTGTGTGTTTTGGGTCATTATCCTGTTGCAAGACCCATGATCTGCGACTGAGACCAAGCTGTCTGACAATGGGCAGCACATTTCTCTCTAGAATACCTTGATAGTCTTGAGATTTCATTGTACCCTGCACAGATTCAAGACACCCTGTGCCAGATGCAGCAAAGCAGCCCCAGAACATAACAGAACCTCCTCCATCTTTCACAGTAGGGACAGTGTTCTTTTCTTGGTATGCTTCATTTTTGCGTCTGTGAACATAGAGCTGATGTGCCTTGCCAAAAGGTTCAAGTTTTGTCTCGTCTGTCCATAGGACATTCTCCCAGAAGCTTTGTGGCTTGTCAACATGCAGTTTGGCAAATTCCAGTCTGGCTTTTTTATCATTTGTTTTCAACAGTGGTGTCCTCCTTGGTCATCTCCCATGAAGTCCACTTTGGCTCAAACAACGACGGATGGTGCGATCTGATACTGATGTACCTTGACCTTGGAGTTCACCTTGAATGTGTTTAGAGGTTGTTCTGGGCTCTTTTGTTATCACTCGCATTATCCGTCTCTTCCATTTTTCATCCAAATTTCCTCCTGCGGCCACATCCAGGGAGGTTGGCTACAGTCCCGTGGATCTTAAATTTCTGAATAATATGAGCAACTGTAGTCACAGGAACATCAAGCTGCTTGGAGATGGTCTTATAGCCTTTACCTTTAACATGCTTGTCTATAATTTTCTTTCTAATCTCCTGAGACAACTCTCTCCTTTGCTTCCTCTGGTCCATGTTTAGTGTGGTACACACCGTGTCAACAAACAGCACAGTGACTACTTGTCACCCTTTAAATAGGCCGACTGACTGATTACAAGTTTGTAGACACCTGTGATGTTAATTAGAGGACACATCTTGGTTGAACATGTCCCTATGGTCACATTATTTTCAATCTTTTCTAGGGGTACCATCATTTTTGTCCAGGCCTGTTTCATGAGTTTGTTTTTTAAAGTAATTCTGTTGAACCACAATTCAAAAGCATTGTCTGATTTTCACGGGTTAATTTTCATAGAATTTTTATTTATTACCACTTTTGTCAGATTCAAGTTATTTCTGTGACCATTGTGGGTTTTTCTTTCATTAACAGAAGGGTACCAACAGTTTTGTCCAGGGCTATATATTAAGATAAGATAAGATAAGATAAGATAAGATAAGCCTTTATTAGTCCCACAATGGGGAAATTCCAGGATTGCAACAGCACAGGGATAACAACACAGCAAAAATTTAGAAGATAAGAAAATAAGAGCAGTGAATATACATATGTACACATAAATATATAAATATATATACACAGTGCGGAGCATTGTAGCTAGATGGAATAAACAGCATAATCCTCTATTTAGTTAACCCACATAGTATGAATATGTACCCATACATATTTTTTTTTTTTTGTTTTTTTTTTGTTACTTATTTGTACCCGTAGGTAGACTTGGTTTGCAGTCTGGTGACAAGCCACCGGCTGCTGGTCGCTGCGTGCGCGAGCGCCCTAAACCTACATGTTTTTGGTGTGCGGGAGGAAACTGGAGAAATCCCGGAGTAAACCCACGCAACACGGGGAGAACATGCAAACTCCACACAGCTCACTGTTGGTCGGGGGCTGGGATCGAACCCACGATCGCATGATCCCCGCGATCCCTCGGCCGAGGGTAAAACTGTGCTGCCACAGTGCTAAACCACTGCGCCACCGTGCAGTCCATATTGTCACCATCCGTAGCGATTGATATTGTCCTAGTTGTAGGGGACCATTTTGTATAAGTCTGTTGCATCTTTTGCATTCAATACTATTAGGTTGTCACGTTTTTTTCACTATCTCTGCAAGCAGCCCTGCTTAGGTTATAAAGTCTGACAGCTGTAGGTAGGAAGGCCCTGCAAAACCTCTCGGTTGCGCACCTAGGATGATGTAGCCTACTGCTAAATGAGCTCCTCAGTGCGTTCAGTATGTCCTGCATAGGGTGGGACTCGGACTCCAGCAGAGATGACAGTTTAGCCACCATCCTTCTCTCTCCTATCTCTTCCACTGGACAGAGCTAGCTTTCTTGATCAGTTTGTTCAGTCTCTTCCAATCGGCTGCTGTGATGCCACTGCCTTAGCAGACCACTCCAAAAGTGATGGCTGATGCCATCACCGAATCGTAGAAGGTCTTCAGGAGCATCCCTTCTACACCAAAAGACCTGAGTCTCCTCAGTAGGAACAGTCTGCGCTGTCCCTTCTTGTAGAGTGCGTCGGTATTGTGTGACCAGTCCAGTTTATTGTTCAAATGAACACCCAGGTACTTGTAGGATGTCACCATCTCAATGTCTGTTCCCTGGATTTTTACTGGTGCTGTGAGGGGTTGTCCTTTCCTGCGGCAGTCCACCACCAGCTCCTTAGTTTTTCTTGTGTTGATCTGGAGGCAGTTCCGATGGCACCAGTCCACGAAGTCCTGGATAAGTCCTCTGTACTCAGCTTCATCTCCGTTGGAGATGAGGCCGACGATCGCAGAGTCATCAGAGAACTTCTGTAGATGGCAGTGTGTTGTGTTGTGTGAGAAGTCCGCAGTATAAAGGGTGAACAGGAAGGGAGCCAAAACCGTTCCCTGGGGGGGCCCCCGTGCGACAGATGATCGTGTTGGACACACAATCCCAGGTTCTCACAAACTGTGGCCGGTTTGTGAGGTAGTCCAGGATCCACGATGACAGGTGCTGATCCACCCCTGCGCACAGCAGCTTGTCCTTCAGGATTATCGGTTGGATGGTGTTGAAAGCACTGGAGAAGTCAAAGAACATGATCCTCACCGAGTTCCCAGGCTTCTCCAGGTGGGACAGGGAACGGTGAAGGAGGAAGATCACTGCATCCTCCACCCCGATGCCATGCTGGTAGGCGAACTGGAGTGGATCCATCGCTGGTCCCACCAGGGGGCAGAGGTGAGCAAGGAGCAGTCTCTCCAGGGTCGTCATGAGGTGAGACGTCAGGGCCACTGGCCTGTAGCTGTTCAGGTCTCTGGGGTGGGAAGTCTTTGGTACGGATACCACAAAAGATGTTTTCCACAACTGTGGTATCCTTCCCAGCTTCAGGCTCAGGTTGAAGATGTGCTCCGCAATCCCACACAGCTGGTCTGCGCAGGACTTGAGGAGCTTTGCGCTGATGCAATCCGGACCCGAGGCCTTCCTTGCATTGATCTTCCTCAGCTCCGCCCTCACCTGGGTCTTAGTGAGGGTCTGGTTGGGGAGCTGTGTGCTGGGAGTGGGGGGGGGTGTTGGTGGAGGGGGGTGGACAGCAGGTCTCGACGACGGTAGAGGCAGCAGTGGTTGTTGTGCAGGTGGGGGGGAGGGCGGTTGGTCAAACCTATTAAAAAACAGGTTCAGATTGTTCACCCACTCCCTGCCCCCCGTGGCCTGGGAGGAGGTATTCTGGAGTCCAGAGATGATTTTGAGGTTTCTCCAGACCCCGCCGATGTTGCTCTGTTGCAGCTTGTCCTCCATCTTCTTCCTGAAGCTGTTCTTGCCTTCTCTGATCTTCCTCCTTAGCTCCCTCTGTACAGACTTCAGCATCTCCCTGTTCCCCGACCTGAAGATCCTCTTCTTCTCTCTCAGAAGTGTTTTTATCTCAGGGTTGATGCAGGGTTTGTTGTTCGAGCAACACTGTATAATCTTGGTGGGTATGGTGTTGTCCACACAGAAGTTGATGTTGTCCATGATGGTGTGAGTGAGGCCGTCGTTGTCCTCACCATGTGGATCATAGAGCTGCTCCCAGGCAATGATTTCAAAACAGTCCTTTAGAGCGTCCATTGCCTCCTCAGACCATATCTTCACCGTGCGCATAACCGGAGGTTGTCTGTGTACTAGGGTTTTGTACAACGGCAGGAGATGAACCAAGTTGTGATCCGATCTCCCGAGTGGGGGGAGTGGTGATGAGGTGTACGCCTCCTTAGTGTTTGCATAGAATAAGTCCAGTGTTTTATTGTCTCTGGTGTGGCATGTGACATACTGGGTGAACGTGGGCAGACTGGAGGACAGTGGGATATTATTAAAATCACCGGACATGAGGAGGAGAGCATCTGGGTGTTGTATCAGCAGCCTGCCAGTTACTGAGTGGATGGCGTCATGCGCTGCCCCAGCGTTCGCCGTTGGATTTGCATACATAACAATGCAGATCACGTGTGAGTATTTCCTCGGGAGATAAACAGGCTGCATGCTAACAGCTAGCAACTCAATGTCTTTGCTGCAGTGTTGCTCTTTAACCGTAATATGTCCCGGTTTACACCAGCTGTTATTGACATACATTATCACTCCTCCGCCCCTTGCCTTCCCACTGTCTGGTGTCCGGTCTGCCCGTATTGCGTGGAAACCCTCCAGTTCGATGTTAGCATCTGTTGTTAGTTCTGTTAGCCACATCTCAGTAAACAACATCATGCTAATCTCTCTGAAGACGCTCTCGTAGTGGGACATAGCTGCTAGCTCATCTGTCTTGTTGAGTAGCGATCGAATGTTCCCCATAATAACGGATGGGAGGACGGGTCTGTACCTTATATTCCTTGCCCGCCGTCTAACTCCAGCTCGACATCCACACCGTTTTTGTCTTATTTCTCCCGGTATGTCGAGTTTTTGCATTAGCATCGTGGGCCGGTTAAGTGCTAACAGCTGGTCCCTGTTGTACTGTCTCCTGCTATAAACAGTGGCTCCGTCCGCCGGCTCAGGAGACATTTGGGGCTATCTGTGTGCCGTGATGGATAAGGTGTCACCGGATCAGAAAATTTAGCGAGAGAAGCCAGATAGTAAATAAGAAATAGGAAGAAAAGAGACATTGATGAATAATGGTATGAATACATGTTATATATTTTTGACGGAGGACTTGATGCAGTATTAATGTAAGGCTTCATTTTTGTTTTTTGTTAACAACCGAACATAAAAGTTACTGCCCGCGCTTTATTATTTGTAAGCATTAGGCTGCTGCGATGTAACGGCTCTCCCTGAGTTTGTTGCACTGTTTACAGTCACGGTCCTAGAGTTTTTTTATTTTAGTTGGTGCTGTTCTTGTGCACCGATGGGTGACATTTGTTCTAGGTCACCGTTTATGCTACTCTATGTTTAAGTGGTTTTTGTTTCTTGTTTTTGTATTTCCAATTTTTACTGTGTTCATCTTTTACACAGTGAGGAAGTTCTTGGTATAGAATTGCTAGATATTTTGGATGGTAACATATACTGTTTATGATGTCGGCTAATTGTCAGAGTTTTCTTAACCTTATAACTTGGAATGTTAAAAGTCTTAACCATCCAATTAAGAGGAAAAAATTTTTGGCGTTTATTAAATCAAAAAAAGTGGATGTAGCGTTGCTTCAGGAGACCCACCTCACTAATACAGAATCTAAAAAACTTTGTCGGGACTGGGTGGGCCATGGGTTTGCATCTTGCGGTAACAGTCAGAGCAGGGGAGTGGCAATCCTTATTCATAAACATTTGCAGTTCAAGTGTCTAAAAGAGGTTAGTGATGATGATGGACGACTCCTCATAATCCTTGTAGAAATCCAGGGCCATAGGATGATACTCGCAAATGTCTATGCACCAAATATAGTTGATTGTGCGTTTTTTGCACAACTTGAACATAGACTAAGCGAAATGGGTAATTATCCCGTTTTAGTAGGTGGGGATTTTAACCAGGTCATGGACAACATCTTAGATCGGAGCACCTCCTCACAGCGTTCATCTAAATCTGGCTCTAAACTGCAAGACATGTGCAATGCAATTGGTTTGGTAGATGTTTGGCGGCTTTCTAATCCGTCCACAAGGGATTACACTTTTTATTCCACTGCTCATAATGTGTTTTCCACGACTGATTACTTTCTAATGTCAAAATCCTCTGTCTCCTCTGTAAATTCGAGTTCCATTGGTAGCATACTACTATCAGACCATGCCCCTGTTTTTTTACATATGGTTCCACCTTGTCAGTTAAAAAAAAATTCTAGATGGAGGCTTAATTCAAGTCTTCTTCTTAACCCAGATCTTGTGTCCTCTTTGAAAGCAGAGATCTCTCTATATCTCGAGACAAATTGGGATTCTGCTCCCTCTGCCAGTGTTGCTTGGGAGGCCTTTAAGGCATTTATCAGGGGTCATGTTATTCAATATGCATCTTTTAAAAAGAAAGCTAACATTGCTAAACAGATTGATTTAGAGAGGAGAATAGCTTTATCAGAGGCTGCATTCAAACAGGACACAAACTTAATAAATCTGCCACCCCTTGTGAAGCTTAAGTATGAGCTGAATTCAATCCTAACACAAAAAGCTGAGTTTTCCCTATTTCGTCTCAGGCACAAACAATTTGAGGAGGGGGATAAAGCTGGCAAAATGCTGGCTAGATACATTAAAATGAAAGAAGCTCAGTGCACTATATCTGCTATTAGGGCGCAGGATGGTACTCTGGTGTCGGACTCAAATTAAATTAATGGTGCTTTCAGGGAATTTTACACTTTGCTTTACCCATCTGAAATGGAGGCTGGATCTCAAGAGATCTATGCATTTTTGTCTTCCTTGTCTTTGCCTTCCTTAACGAAGGAACAAATAGACCTGCTTGACGCCCCAATTACTAAAGATGAAATTGCGAAAGTTATTAAGAGCCTTCCGACTGGAAAAGCACCGGGCCCTGACGGATTTACTGTAGAATTTTACAGGGCCTGTGTTGATGAGCTTTCTCCTTTACTTTTAGAAATGTTTGCGGAATCTTTTGAACAAGGCCGTCTGCCTCCTTCTTTAACAGAGATTTTAATCTTGCTTATTTTAAAAAGTAATAAAGACCCGTTAGATTGCAAGAATTATAGACCAATTAGTCTTATAAACTGTGACTGTAAAATTCTCCCCAAAATTTTGGCATTAAGATTAGATAAAGTAATGATATCTCTTATACATCCTGATCAGATGGGTTTTATTCGTTCCACGGGTGCGGCAGACAATATTAGGCGATTCATTGATATCATATGGTCAGTTCAAAATGATCCCTCACTTGCACACCTCTCTCCAGTAGCAGCCCTCTCCCTTGATGCTGAAAAAGCATTTGACAGGGTTGAGTGGCAGTATCTTTTTGCTACTCTAGAGACTTTTGGTTTTGGTCCAAAGTTTCTTTCCTGGATCAAACTACTATATAATGAACCTAGAGCTTCAGTGACATCAAATCGAGTTACATCACAGCCTTTTAGACTCTATAGGGGCACGCGCCAGGGCTGCCCTTTAAGCCCCCTGCTTTTCACTTTGGCATTAGAACCATTAGCTGTAGCTATCCGCAAAGATGGTAACTTTCCAGGTATTCAGGTCCATGGCAGTACCCATAAGATAATGTTGTATGCTGATGACGCATTGGTACTGATTACACAACCTCAAAAATCAATTCCAGCTCTCCTTAAAATTATTAACCAATTTTCACGTCTATCTGGTTATAGAGTTAACTGGACAAAATCAGAAGCTCTCCCCCTAACACCTTATTGCCCTAAAACACTGTTTACATTTGGTCAAAATACAGGCTTTTCTTGGCCAAAATTAGGAATTAAATATCTTGGCATCCTGTTTCCTCATACTTTATCGGATCTAATTCAGATTAATTTTGAGCCTTTGCTTGATAAATTTAAAATAGACATAGAGAGGTGGTCGCCCCTTTTTTTGTCCTTTTGGGACAAGGTCAATGTTATAAAGATGATTTGTGCACCCTGATTTAATTACCTTCTACAATCCCTTCCTCTTAGGATCCCAGTTGGTTATTTTCGGCAATTTGATAGGCTATGCAATAAGTTTATATGGAATGGTAAGCGCCCTAGATTAAAGTTGAAAAGACTACAAAAGACTACAGATTCAAGAGGTTTGGGGGTCCCAAATTTAATTTTATATCATTACACTTTTAGTCTTAGACATTTGATTCATTGGGCTCTCCCCCCTGAGACAGCTCCCCCTTGGTTTTATTTGGAGAGTTATCTGAGCAGCCCTCTTCCCTTAGTACATCTAATCACAACCAAACTTTCCTCTGAATTTCAGTCGCATCCTATAGTATCCTTCTTACAATACGTTTGGAAGAGGGTTGCTTCTGTACTAGGGTTTAGCTCTCATCTGTCATGCGGTGACCCTTGCGGATCACCATAAGACGCCAAGAGTCCACCAGTGAGTTTTGCAATGATGGTGATTTATTAAAACAACAAGACAAGACGATACTGTGAGCCGCTCAGGGCAAAAACACACATTAAGCAATGCAAGGGCTCATAGGGCTAACCCCAGCCACTACGAGCTAAACTATGACATGACATGAAAAGCACGAACCTGACATGAAGGTCTAACAAGGTTTAGACCACCTGACGATGTCTGACGAGGATAGTTGACAATGTCTGACAAGGTTTTGACAATACTCCTGCAGCTTAACTGCCGCTAGTGCCCGCCTTATAAAGGCGAACACTAATGAGCAGTAATGACAAGCAGCTGACCAACCTTGACAGGCGGAAGCCCCACCGAGCGCCTTCACAATAAGAGCCCGGTGAGGCCAGAATACCACCCACAACTGTCAAGGCTGGCAGCGAGTTGTGCTTAGCCCGAGCGCGAACAGAACCCAGCGCTCGGGTCGTAACATCATCTTCATTCTATGGCTTCTATTTGGCTTAACCCAAGTCTCCACATTGGAAAATCTCCATTTATTTGGAAAATCTGGGTGAAAAAGGACATTTTGATGCTAAAAGATCTATATGAAGGGGGAGCTCTCAAATCATTTGATGACCTACGGGCACAGTATGGACTTCCACAGAATCAGTTCTGGAAATGCAACTTCGACATTTGCTGTGTCAAGTCTTTGGATCTACAACTACCCCTCCTCCTGAGGCAGATTGGCTCACCCAGGCATTGAGCTCCTGTGGTACAAGATGTAAGGCCTCAAATTTTTATTCAATGCTCCTTAAGATCTCAAATAAAGACTCTCCAACTCTCAAACAGGCATGGGAAAAAGATCTGAATTCACAATTTACTGATGCTGAATGGGTAAATATTCTAAGAAATGGGAAGAAAGTGTCTAGGGAATTGAAAACCAGGCTTGTTCAATTTAAAATTTTGAATCGACTCTACTGGACACTCCATAAAACGTTTAGAGCAAATCTTATACACTCATCAAGCTGCTGGAGATGTCTACAGGGGGAGGGTACATTTATCCATATGATCTGGAGTTGTCCGGAAATCCAGGACTTTTGGTTGAAGATCCAGACATATTATGACAATTGTCAAGAAAGATGTGTCATTCACTCAGAGACTTTTTGTCCTTGGGGATCCATCAACTTTTTAGGGCTCAATCTCTGACGCCGAGTGGATTCGGACTGCTCTGATGGTGGGCCGAAAGATGATTATTTCCTATTGGAAATCTTCCTCTGCCCCACCCGTAGCTCAGTGGCTCAGGGAGCTGGGCAAAGTAGCTGCACTAGAACGCCTTTCATATAAACTTTTGGACAGGATGGACAGCTTTTACAGTAAATGGGGTTCCTACAGTATCTCACCTTTATAGGTGTTGTAGATTAAGACAATTATCTTAGAAGTACTAGGGTGGAACTGGAATGTTTTATCCTCTCGCTGGGTATATCTGCTCTTGGTGGGTTTTTTTTGTTTGTTTTTTTTTGTTGTTGTTGTTTTACTTTCTAAACTGAAAACCCAAACTCAGAATTGAGCTGCTGTTGCAAAAAGGCAGCTGACTTGTGTGGCGCCGGAAATAATGAAATTATACTACAACATGATCCTTCAGTTATAAAATTGTTTTTCAATGTGCATTTGAGAGGACATAAACTTTATTCATTTCACTGCTTAACTAATTAAAAATGATTAGAAATCAAGTTATATAAAAAGGTCTAAATTTTAGAAGTAAAGTTGAAGAGAAAGGCTCCACGTATTTTTTAGTCAATTAAATTTGCTCAAAATGGGCTTTTCAATAGGAGGGGCTTCTGACCCCTGGTGTATCCTGATGATTTAACTTCTGCTGAGTGGTATAAACAAATCAAATCCTTTGTTTCCCTACAAAGCACACGCTACAAGTCAGATTCAAGTTTAAACTTTAAGTCATCAGAGAGGAGGAGCGGCTGTGGGATGAGGAGGAGGAGGTGACCTATGACCTCTGACCTCCCAGTGGAGGATAAACCTCGAGCCCTCGAATGAAGTAAAATGCAGAGAGCTGCAGATGTGACAAGAGAGCTCCATTCTTCTGTCCAACAACTAAATGCTACACTGTGTGTTATCATTAATACAGATAGCTTTGTCAGATCTGGGACAAAACAGAACAATAGACACACACACACACAACAAACACACACATGGGCTGTTGGGTATATTTTATTGTTTCTCCTTCAGCTAAAATAAATTCAATGATGGCTTTGGGCTATTGGTTAATTACTAAATATAGACCAATTCAGTGAAATACTGGATGTAAATAAGCTACCATTACCAGAATGCCCGCATCTTTGCATATGTTTCTGCTTGAGCTGAAGTTGTCCTTACAATACTACAATTTTATTTTATTTTTCCTTATTTAAAGGTAAAACTGCATTATAGGCTATAATATGCACGATCTGTGAAAATCAGTCCCTCCAGGATTTCGCGGGATGTTTTTATGATTGTTGCGGCCCAACAAGCCTGAATTCGCGGGAGTTTTTTAAAAAAGTTGCGATAAAAGTTGTGATGTTTTGAGAGATTTTTTTGCACAAAAATTTGTGGGAAGAGTTGCAAATTTTAAAGCAGATGGTTTTTTCCAGTTTACTGCAGTGATATTCTATATAACAATACAAGAAAAGCAAAGGATTGTCAAAAATTTCCCATTACAGTGATTTGTAAATTAAGCAGAAACTTCTGCGATACAGAAAAACTGTTGTGCAACAGCAAATACAGACTTGAACACAATATCTATTACAACAGTTAAATTGCATTGAATGCATGTTAAAGAGTATAGATTTGGAAATTATTTGCAGCACCTTCATTTAAAAACTTCCTACAGTCCCCAACCACTCGGTACCAAGTGAAGAGGAAAAAAATAAATAATTTATTCTGTTGCTTTGTATTGTCTATTGGAGTCTGTGTTTTTCTGAAAAAAAAAAAAAAATTACAGACAATATTCTCTCTCTTTCCGTGCTTAACTCCTACCTGTCTATCTGCTGCGCATCTTGACACACACACTTGTCTCTTCAGACACACATCTTCATTTACGGGGTGTGTGTATGTGGCAATGGTGTGTGTGTGTGTGTGTGTGTGTGTGTGTTCAGACCGGAGATTCACAGTTTTAAAGCTCATTGACAATAGGTGGTGGGCCGAGTGGCTCTATCTGCTTTAGTTTTTGAGATGATTGATCCCCATCTAGAGAGTAGCTGAGTTTCACAGATGGGCTCATATTTTTCAAAACATGAATCTGTTTGTTGGCAGGTTAAGTATGTGCATATTTTTTATGAAAATTAAACTTTAGTTACGAAACCTGATAAGGCGGCTCTGAGGCGATCACTAAGGACCTCTATATGCTTAACCAATCGAAACAGCGCTCCACGATCACTTGACTTGAGTTCGACCAATGAGCTGTGTCATTGTTGGAAGTAACCATAAAGGAAAGATGGGCTGACGAGGCTGCAATTTCATCAGCCTGGTAAGCACAGTAACATTGTATTTATGCCCCTGTATTTTCTTTTCGTGTTACAGATTGCCATAGTTAATATTACAACCAAGTGCTGCTCCCCATTGTCCCTTGTCTTGTGTAGCATATCGCTGAATAAAGTTACACGTCCTTCGTGTTGTCCTGCTGATGTTAAAAAGCCCTGCTGGGGGGGACTTCCGGTCAGGACACCATGGTGATAGCAGCTTAACGCTGAAGCTCCCAGACCCGATCCAGGATAATACCTTGAAAATCAGATTTAACGGATTTTTGGAAGAGTGAAAATCAAAAGACAAAGTTATCATGCCTAAAGGAAAACAGAAGAAATCGACATTTACCAGGCCAGGACACGCATCGGCCGGAGAATCTGATCCGGAGGATTTCCATTCAGAAGACGAGGAGCTGAATGAAGCTAGCAAAAAGGTTAGCTTAAAAATGGTACTTAAAGAATTAAGATGATTTTGCCGAGAGTGTTGGGCCGAATTTCGTGAAATCAAAGAAGAATTAAAAAGGACAAACAGCAGAGTGGACCAGGCTGAGGACCGAATCTTGGAAGCAGAGGAAAGAATAAAAGGGCTGGAAGATACCGTGCTGGATCTACACAAACGACAGTCAAGACTGGAGGCTAAGCTAACCGACCAAGAAGGAAGACTAAGAAGAGACAACATAAGAATTCATGGTCTGAAAGAAGGAGTCGAGGATGGTTTCACCACAATGGCGGCATGCGTGGAATCCTTACTGAGAGAGAAGTTGGATATTCCCCAAACCACCGACTTGAAGATAGAAAGGGCGCACCGTACATTAGCCCCTAGGCCGACGGCGGAAGCGCCTCCACGATCAGTGGTGGTGAAGTTTTCCAACTCCAAAATAAAAGAAGAGGTTGTAAGACTGGCTTGGCAGAAAAAAGGATTTATGCACCAAGAGAGAAAAGTTTTCGTGGAACACGATTACACCCCGGAGGTCCTTAAAAAGCGTCGGGAATACAACAACGCTAAAAAGGTATTACGAGAGAAAAAACTGCGCTTCCAGACACCATTTCCGGCGAAGCTGCGGGTTTTCTACGGGGAAGAGACGTGTCTCTACAACTCGGCGGAAGAAGCAACCATGGACATGGCGAGAAGAGGGCTCCCGGTAACGGTGTATAAACCCGCAGCAGACCCGATCAAAAGAATTAAGGCTCAAACGTGGTCCACACAGAGACCCTCAAAATCCAAGGGCCAGCAGCGGGAAACCCAGCACCAGAGCTACAAGGAAAAACTGACCATTTACAGGAGGGAATAACGATATTTTTAGTCAATCTGCACATCCAACCCCCCTCCTACAAGGTAACAAACATTAAAGGAGATGTAGAATCTGCAAGTGGTAAAACATTTCATGGAACAGTCATAATATTAGAAACAAATAAGTCTTTAAAAATAACAAAAACAAAAAAAAAACAACTTGTTAAAATAGAAATGTGACAATGAATCACATGATCTCTCCACACTAACCAATACTGTATTAACGTGAATGTTTGCTGTGATGGTGGTGGGAGGGTGCGCACAATTTCATAGGGTATAGGCATAAAAAAAAAAAAATCATTACAAGTTCGGATTGGGATCTGAAATTCACGTTAAAAACATGGGACAACTTACAGGGGTAAGAGAGGGCCCTCAGCACGTAACGGAATCTGAGGAATTTCCCTCAGAGCCAACACACCATCATGGCTCTTCTAAGGTCCCTAAAAAGACCTCAGCTCAGGAAGATCTTTTGTCAGTTTTTTGTTTTAAAGTTTTATATATACTATGTTCTTAATGTTTTTTATGTTCTTAGTGTTCTTTCAGTTTCTGAGTAGCATAAAAGAGGGCCACCACACTGTTATACTAAATAAGACAACACAATGGAGAAACAGGGTGTAACCAAAATAATCTCATATAATGTAAAAGGGATACTGAATCCAGTTAAAAGATCCAAGATTCTAGGCAAAATGAAAAAAGAAAAAGCAGGAATAATATTTTTACAAGAAACCCACCTAACAGACGTGCAGCACACTAAACTCAATCGTCGGCCTCCGTCGGTCTATGATGACCATGGAAGAGAATCCTAAACGTCTACTCTGCTGGAACAGCACCGCCTGTGGCTGAACAGGCCGATGCGCGAATGGCAGTCCCTGTCACACAGGTCGCACTTGTGGGTGGTCTTCATGCTGCTGGGTCTGTGGCGGTTCTTCCTGCGGGTCCTTTTTTCATCTGTTGCAGCAGTCAGTCTCTCTTCACCCGCCTTGAGCTGTCTGGTCAGGGTGCCTCTCCATTTGGAGTGGTCCGTTGCAAGGTCCTCCCAGCACTCTGTGTTGATCTCCAGGGCCTTCATGTCTCTCTTGCAGACGTCTCTAAAGCGCAGCTGTGGGCGGCCAACGTCTCTCCTGCCAGTTGCCAGTTCTCCGTAGAGGACGTCTTTGGGGATTCTGCCATCCTCCATATGATGAACGTGGCCTAGCCAGCGGAGCCTGCGCTGCCTGAGTAGAGTGAACATGGAGGGAAGGCCGGCGCGGGACAGAACTTCTGTGTTGGGCACTTTGTCCTGCCAGGATATGTCCAGGATGTTGCGAATGCAGCGCAAGTAGGAGTTCAGTCTCTTTTCCTGCTGGGCGTATGTTGTCCACGTCTCACTCCCATAGAGCAGTGTGCTGATGATGCAGGCGTTGTACACTACCATCTTCGTCTTGACAGAGAGTTTGGGATTCTCCCACACTCGTGTGGTGAGGCGAGTGAGTGTGAAGGCTGATTTTCCAATCCTCTTGTTGATCTCTGTATCAAGGGAGAGGTTGTTGCTGATCGTGGACCCCAGGTACGTGAACTGATTCATGACCTCCAGCTCGTAGTCATCGATGGTGATGGTTGGTGGTGCTTCCGTGCCTTGCGCCAAGACATTAGTCTTCTTCAGGCTGATGGTAAGCCCGAAGTCCTTGCATGCCTGGGAGAAGCGGTCCATCAGGGTCTGAAGCTCCTGCTGTGTGTGGGTTGCGACTGCAGCGTCGTCTGCAAACAGCATGTCTCTGATTAGAGCCTCGCGTACTTTGGTTCTGGCTTTCAGGCGGGCGAGGTTGAAAAGCCTGCCATCAGATCTTGTGTGCAGGTAGATTCCCTCTGTTGCTGTGCTGAAGGCATGCCTCAGGAGCATAGCAAAGAAAATCCCAAAGAGGGTTGGCGCAAGTACACAGCCCTGTTTCACTCCGCTGTGTATGCTGAATGGCTCTGAGACGTTGCCATCGTGCTGCACTATCCCCTGCATATTGATGTGAAACGATTCGATGAGGCTTTGCAACTTTGGTGGGCATCCTATCTTTGGCAGGATCTTGAAAAGGCCCTCTCTGCTGCCCAGATCGAACGCTTTGGTGAGGTCGATGAAGGCGACGTACAGGGGCATGTTCTGTTCTCTGCATTTCTCCTGGAGTTGGCGGATGGAGAATATCATGTCTACCGTCGATCGCTCAGCGCGGAAGCCACACTGAGACTCGGGGTAGACACGTTCGGCAAGCTTCTGTAGACGAACGAGAACAACTCGTGCGTAGACTTTGCCAACAACGCTGAGGAGGGAGATGCCCCTGTAGTTGTTGCAGTCGCTTCTCTCCCCTTTGTGTTTGTAGAGGGTCATGATCTTGGCGTCCCTCATGTCCTCTGGTACAGCACCTTCCTTCCAACACTGGCAGAGGACGTCATGCAATGGCAGCAGTAGGGCGGTCTTGCAGTGCTTGATCAGGTCGGGGGGTATGCCGTCGTTGCCGGGTGCCTTGCCAGCGGCCAAGCTATCAATGGCCTTGCTGAGTTCGTCGATGGTTGGCTCGGCGTCAAGTTCATCCATGGATGGCAGGCAGTCGATGGCATCAAGGGCTGATGGTGTCACGGTGTTCTGTCTGGAGTAGAGGTTGGAGTAGTGTTCCACCCATCTCTCCATCTGCTTGTTCTTTTCTGTGATCATCTCCCCAGTGGAGGATTTGAGGGGGGCCGTCTTGCTCTCAGCCGGACCAAGTGCTTTCTTGATGCCATCGTACATACCACGGATGTTCCCTGTTATGGCAGCGGTTTGAATGTCTTGGCTGAGCTGAGTCCAGTACTCGTTGGCACAGCGCCGAGCAGTCTGCTGAACTTTGCTTCTCGCAGCCCTGAGAATCTGGAGATTCTTCTCGTTTGGGTACTTCTTGTACTCAGCAAGTGCTGAGTGCTTGGCTTCAATGACGGGGGTCATCTCGGTCAACTTGGCATCAAACCAGTCCTGTGACTTCGAGGTCTTCCTCCCAAAGGTAGCCAAGGCTGTGCGGTGGATGGTGTTTCGCAGCTCTTCCCACTTCTGCTTTGCAGATTCTCCTTCTTGTGGTACATCAGGTTCCTTCTCAAAGGTGGAGGCAACCTGCTCAACAAGTTCTGGTTGGGCCATTTTGCTGGTGTCAATCCGTGCCTTTCCAGGTTGTCTAGCATGATGGAATTTCTTCAGCTGCAGCTTGACCTTGCAACACACCAATGAATGGTCTGTGTCACAATCTGCACTCTGGAACGAACGGGTGATTAGCACGTTCTTCAGTGAGGTGCGCCTGGTCAGGATCAAGTCCAGCTGGTGCCAGTGCTTTGAGCGCGGATGTTGCCAGGAAACCTTGTGTTGGGGCTTGGTCTTGAAGAACGAGTTTGTGATGCACAGATCGTGATATGTGCAGAACTCGAGCAGCCGCTGTCCGTTGTCGTTCATTCTGCCCACGCCAAAAGGTCCAAGACAGGAGGGCCAGGAGTCATGGTCAGCACCCACTCTGGCACTGAAGTCTCCAAGGAGAATGAGTTGTTCAGAGTTGGGGATGATCCTGACAGTTGTTGCAAGATTCTCGTAGAACTCGTATTTTGCCTCTGGTGTGCCTGTCAGTGTTGGGGCATACACACTGACGAGGGTGACTGGGTCTTGAGTGGTGTTCAGGCGGAGGGTGAGGAGTCGTGCAGAGCCAGTGCTGCTCGGTTCCACCATCTTCAGCAAGGTGTTCTTCACTGCGAAGCCCACTCCGTGTTCCCTGTGTTCGTCACTGCCCTTTCCCTGCCAGTAGGACGTGTAGTCCTTCTCTCTCTTCCTCTCACTTCCGCCTCCAAGGAGAGCAGACGCCTTTTTCCTTCTCTCTTGCTCTGACTTTTTTTTTCCTTCCCCCCCAACTAACTGGATCCCAGCTTGCTGTTGTCTGTCTGCGTCTAACTGCTGACCGTCGAAAGAAATTATGGAATTAATAAGCTGGGCTTTGAACACAATTGACACTATTTTTTCAACAAGGAAAAGTGCTCCGGGGGAAGCTGTTTGCCCCGCAGGGACGGCTCCAGCGGGCTATTTACGAGACACAAGTAATTGGAGGATCTTGTGCTTGACTAATCTCTCTATCGAAGATATTGAAGATTTGTATGTCTTCGTAATAATGGTGATTGGGATCGTTCTGATTGGAACTGGGATTGTCCTGGTGTACCGCAAATTGCTGAAGATGGATACAACCTATCAAAATGCTGGCCAGGCGAGGTGCATCCATCAAATTGAAAAATTGGAGAAGACCCTGATAGCGACAAATGGAGAACTGTCTCGGAAGGTGGATTACATCATGATCACGCTTAGGTCTATCCACGACGGACTCAACGCCCCGCAATGAAGGATTAAGTACTGAATCTACAGAAGAAAATAAAGCTCCTTCTCTGTGATCAGTTCTATTTGGCTCAATTTCCCTACAAAAATTCCTCCTGACTGTCTGCAGTCTGTTTTTTCAAAACATTGAGCACAAGGCCTTGGACAGCAGCTGCTCAGATAATCACAAGGATGATTGCTAGTAGCCAGACAAAACATCTCCTGCCAAAGTGTCCTTGTTGTTCTTACTGATACAACACTTGCTTCAACAGTGCACTCATATTGATCCACGAACTGATAAACAAGATCCACTCACTGCTCTCTTTGTGTCCTGTGAAATCTTGGTC
The DNA here is from genome assembly GCA_020510985.1 of Pholidichthys leucotaenia. Taxonomy (NCBI): domain Eukaryota; kingdom Metazoa; phylum Chordata; class Actinopteri; order Cichliformes; family Pholidichthyidae; genus Pholidichthys; species Pholidichthys leucotaenia. The sequence goes on from CM035843.1 coordinate 99,565,762, forward strand.
CGCTGATGTGCATTGAGGGCTTTTTTTTTTTCCTTGTAATCATAATATTGATTGATCATGCGACCAGTATTCTGAAACAATGATTTTTTTTGCTCCTTCCTATTGTATTATTTCTTATGCTACCTGTACCCTCCTGCTGACAGGCGCGTTTCAGATGCGCCGCGGCACGGAAATGCAGGTTCATTTTCTGTGTCAAGTCAAATTCTCTCGTATGTTATCAGTGATCTGTTAATGTACTTGGCAATAAATCTTTTTCTGATTCTGATTCTGATTCTGATTCTCTCTCAGTGTGCCTGCATCAGCCAACCGTGTTTCCTGGAGAGTGGCAATATCCACTCCCAGTCTCTTCAGCTCATTATTGATGATGGCAGTCTTCCTGGTGTCGTTGATGTCCTTGAGGTTAGCAGCGAGTCCTGTCATCATAGTGCGGACGTTCCAAGTTCCCAGTTTTAGAGTTGGTCTCTTTTGTTTTATTGTCTTGCCTGGTGTGAAGGTTCTCAGCCTGCTGTTCGGACTTCTCCTCATCCCCATGCACCCAATGAGGAAAGCAAGCTGTGGCGGGACAACACTTTATTGGCTGGGGGCTGCCCAGCTTGAGGCGGGCGGTAGCTGTCCAGTGAGATCCGATGATCCCTCCCACCGTCGGGAACAACCCCTGGCGCCGCGCTCTACGCCAATTGAGCGGTGGCTTATAACCGGTAACTGTCATTCCCCGTGTTTTGTCTACGCCAAAGGCGAAGCTGGAGTGTCCTCTCCAGTGATCCGATGTTCTACCTTCCAGCGTTGGGCGTTGGTAGGATTCAAGCCTGGGCAGGAAGATATGGAGGACAAGATGTTGCCCATGCAGCATGTCCCCCCTCTCCACGTCACTGATGAATCCAAAGGAACAGCAGGGCTGCTACAGTTTGGCACCAGCGCCATTGCAGGAGCTGCCAGAACGATGTTGAGCACAACATAGAACTGCCTTAGGGGCTCCGACTCCGGATTTTTCCTCAGGGTTAACTCCCGAAGCCTTTCCCATGACCGGGTATGCCACAAGGCAGCGGAGGTTTGAAATCAGAGTTTACCTTCCCCTAGATGGGCTACCTTCCCAGGTTGATGAGCCACCATCTACCCGAAGCATCTGGTTTTAAGGCACCAGAGATCCGCCCTCGCCCCTTCTCCTATTAGTAAAAGCAGTTCCGCCGGGCTTAGAGACTAAACCACACGGGCAGGCTAGGAGTTGGACTTAGTTGTCAGAGGCTTTTCGAGACGCACGCCATAAGGAGCATTTTATGAGCACTGGGAGCTTAACCCCAGTGCCGTTCCTGGCTATGACAACTTTGGAACCAATACTAAACTAACAAAACTAAACTCAATAGACAAGGGTTTAACCACTTGCGCTCCATTGTTCCACGGGCGGGCAAGTCTCTGCGTCCTATGACGCACGAGGGCGCACGAGAGCGCGCTCGTGCACCCTCGTGCGCATGACGCATGATAAGGATATTGATGGTGATGGTGTAGGTGGTGTGCCCTCCAAGCGCCACTGAAAAAAAAATCTGCAAACACAGCCGCGAACAGATTAGTTCATCTGATTGACCTCTCATTCGACTAATAAGAGCCTTGAATTGGGTTTCTGAAACCTTGAGGAGCCAATGAATGAAAATCTAGGAAGGAGGACCCGCCTACTGTGAACGCAGGAGCCAATTGAAGCACAGAAATTCAGGCTGGGTGAAGCGATATTTACTGCTGTAGCAGATGAAAACAAAGGACTCTGGACGAATCTACTACAGACCCAGGCTCACCCAGCAGCATGGAGAACACCCACAAGTGGGACCTGCAGTCATTCCAGCAGAATAGACGGAGGCCGACGACAAAAGTCGTAAATCATTCGCCAAAACGGCAATAATGGAATTATGTTGATCGGGATCCACGAGCGGAGCGGCGTCGTGTTGGGGGAAGAGATGTTCGCCATGACTCTGCTGCTTTGAAGAGGTAAGGTGTTATAAGCTAAATTATTATTTATCCCTGAAAACTGTAATCCAAAAATGACTTTTGACCGATCGGTAAATTACAACTGTACTGCGCACGAATTACGAGGTGCGTGCGCTGCGATAAACGGTTCATTTGCCGTGTTCGGACCGTGAACGCCCCCCCCCCCCCGCTGCAGAAGAGGAGCGGGGGGGGCGTTCACGGTCCAAACGCCCCCCCGGTCCGCGGGGGGAAGCATATCAGTCTATTCCATCATGTAGCGATGGCCCTCTTCTGTAGCGAGGGGGGGGGCGTTCACGGTCCGTTCACGGTCCCCCCCCCCCACACACACACAGTAGCGAGGGGGGGGAGCCGCTGTGAAAACATGCAAGGAGTGTAATCCGTCTGTAGCGAGGGCCAAAGTCGGTCCTTGGTAGCGGGGGGGGGGAACGACCCCCCGCCCACACACACACACACAGACACAGCCCTGAGTGTGACCTTTCATTAGAGCCTAAAATGAAGATTCTACATTGAATTATTCAAAAGTTACAGACGTTTTTCCAAACTGTGCCATTTGGCACAATTTGGCACAGTTCCAAAACGCCTGGGAACAGCCTGAGAACAAAGCTGTGTAAAATATTCATTTTTTGTGGTATTGTTACCAAATTTGGATCTCAGCTGGATAACACTTGGTTCTACATTTCTGTTGCATTTTCCAGCTGGATCGGACAGCTGTGTGTTATTTACAAGCATTTGTATCCAAAAAAACACTGTGTCCAATTTTTTTTCTCTTCAAGTTCAGTATGTTTAGATGACTGTAACTCAGTGGCCGGAGCACGTAGAGAGATTATGTTTTTTTTGCCAAAAAAATTCAAAGTGTTTTCTTTTAAATGAGACCAACCCCATGAAGATGCTGCAAAGGGTTGAATAACAGCTTTCGATTTACTTTGGGCACGTTATTTTTTGGCATTTTTAGGAAAATTGCCCGGAGTGCAAGTGGTTAAAATGATCTCTTCATCTTCATATAAGTCAGGGAGGAGGAGGGGGGTAGCGACATTGATCTCAACCAAAATTATATTTGAAAAAAAATCAGAACACAAAGATAAAGAAGGGAGATACAGTTTGGTACTTGGGCGGCTAGAGGGAGAAGATATCACCCTGCTGAATGTATATGCACCTCCAGGGGCTAACTGGAAATTTTATAAAAATGTATTTGACCTAATGATAACTAAAGCCCAAGGTTTAGTGATATGTGGTGGAGACTTCAATCTAAGACTGAATCCATACTGGGATGCATCAGGTAATTCTCCACATCAAAATAACACTCAAAGTAGGAAAACTCGGATGCTACTAAAAGAAATGGGAATCTGTGATGTGTGGAGGGAATTCAACCCCAGTGTAAAAGATTATACATTTTACTCAGCACCACATTCATCATACTCAAGGATTGACTATTTTTTTATGTTTAATAGAGACATTGGAAGAGTAAAAACATGTAAAATAGGACTGATGGATCTCTCTGACCACAGTCCGATCTATATGGACTTAAGTATCCAAAAATACACAAATAATACATTTTCTTGGAGGTTAAATTCAAATGTCCTGAAAGGACCACTGAAAGATGAATTGGATTCAGATATTCTCAGATATTTGGAAGAAAATGATAATGGAGAAGTATCCCCTTTAATACTGTGGGATGCATGCAAAGCTGTAATAAGGGGAAAGATTACTGCAAAACTGGCAATCCAAAAGAAACTGAGACAAGAAAAACTAACCACATTAGAGTCAGAACTTAAGAACCTAGAAAAAGAGCACAAAGACAACACTCATTCTAATGACTCGCTCAAAATTAAGGAAATTAAAAAACAAATAAATGAGATCTACACAATAGAAATCCAGAAGAAACTTACATTTCTGAAACAAAAATACTATGAAGCAGGCAGCAAATCGGCAAAATTACTAGCCTATAAATTGAGGAAACAACAAATGGAGAGAGCAATCTACAAAATCAGAGACCCAGTATCAAAGGAAATAAAATTTAGAATTCAGGATATTCTTAAAAGCTTCGAGAACTTCTACAAGAACTTGTACTCCCTCAAAAAACATAAAAACGCATCCGAAGCATTCCTAAACACATTAAACCTTCCCCAACTTACTGAGTCACAAAATAAAACACTACTGTCAGTAATACAACCTAAAGAATTAGAAAAAGCAATTATGAAACTTAAAGCTAACAAATCCCCAGGAGCAGATGGCTATACAGCAGAGTGGTACAAAACCTTTAAATAGCAACTATCTCCTCTCCTCCTGAAAACATTTAACTATGTCCTCCACACAGGGGAAATCCCCCCCTCCTGGAGAGAAGGGGTCATTGCAGTCATACCTAAACCTGAAAAGGATAAACTAGACTGCTCCAACTACAGTCCGATCAGTGTGTTAAATCAGGACTATAAGCTTTTTACCACTATCCTTGCCAAAAGGTTAGAAAATATACTGACAGACTTAATTCATTTAGACCAAACAGGTTTTATAAGACAAAGACAGACACAAGACAACATTAGACGCACTTTACACATAATTCATCATATAAAAAAATATAACTTAAATGCAGCCATATTGGGATTAGATGCTGAAAAAGCATTTGATTCGGTTGACTGGTCTTTCCTATATAGAATCTTATCCAGTTTCAATTTGCATAACAACTTCATTAGAACTATCCAGGCATTATATAAAAAACCAACAGCTAAAATAAGGATTAACGGTAAATTATCATCATCTTTTGAGCTGGAAAGAGGATGTCGTCAGGGCTGCCCCTTGTCTCCACTGCTCTTTGCAATCTTCATAGAACCTCTGAGCCAATGGATAAGACAGAATCAAAAAATTCAAGGTATTACACTTGGTCAGAAGGAACATAAAATAGCACTCTTTGCTGATGACATTTTAATATACCTGGGGCAGCCGGACACCTCTTTTCCAGAACTAATCTCAGTTTTTTCAGAGTATGGAGATTTATCGGGGTACGAATTAAACATGCATAAAACCCAAGTTTTAGCATTCAACTATGACCCAAATCAATATTTACTAAGCAAACTCAAAACTAACTGGGAGATGGAATCTATGAAATATCTGGGGGTCAATATCCCGAAACAACTCAACAAAATTATAACACTAAACTATGATCCACTGGTGGCAAAAATAAAATCTGATCTAGCAAGATGGAATATGATACCATTCTTGGGTACTGCACAAAGAATTGAAACAGTCAAAATGAATATACTTCCACATCTTCTATACCTTTTCCAAACAATACCGGTAGAACCTCCCCAAAAAAACATGGCAAGAACTGGACAGAAGGATCTCAAGATTCATATGGTAGGGCAAGAGACCTAGAATCAGATATAGAACCCTACAGCTAAACAAAGACAAAGGTGGGCTTGCGCTGCCAAATATCATTTGGCCGCACAAATATATCATTAGCCGCACAAATTAAAACTTTAGTAGAGATATGTAACCCAGTCTACACTGCACAATGGAAGGAGATGGAATGCCAAGTAACAAGTGACATCCCCCTACAGGCGATAATAGGGAACAATGCCTTACCTAAACTTTTGAATAACACTAACCCGTGGATAGAGACCCCGCTAAAAATTTGGTTTAAGATAGTCAGAGAGAATCAAACTAAAGAACCCTATCGATTTCTGCAATGGATTGCCTATGATCAAGACTTTACTCCTAATAAAACAGACACTAGATTTAAAAAGTGGAAAGAGAACGGACTGATAAAATATTACGATTTTTTTAAAGGGCAAATTTTAAGAAGTTTTGAAGATTTGAAAAGACAAGGTCTAATAAATCAAGACCTTTACAGGTTCTTTCAGCTTAGACACCACATAAACAATATACCGTAAAACGGGGCTATAAGGGACGGCTGGGTAATAAGGGACATTTTTCTGGGAAATGTTTTAAATGTAATTCTGCTTTTTTTATTTTGAGCAGGACGCTGAGTTGTGTTGTTATTGATCCTTAATCAAATCATGGTATGTTGCATATTTCTTTTTTAGCAGAATTACATTTAAAACATTTCCCAGAAAGGTGTCCCTTATTACCCAGCCGTCCCTTATAGCCCTGTTTTACGGTACTTAAAAAGGAGGATTTGGAAAGGGCCCAGTCAGGTGTTCTGAAGGTCTTCTTAATGGCATATAAAGGGATCCCAGGGATCAGATACATTTCTAAAATATACCAAGGTCTTCAAGACTTAAAAGGAGACAACACATCATATATAAAAGAGAGATGGGAAAAAGAGGGGAATTTCACTTTACAACTGGAAATATGGGAAAAGCTAAATAAACAACAATGGAAAAGTACCTCATCCCTGCAGTGGAGAGAATTTGGATGGAAAAATTTGGTAAGATTTTTCAGAACACCTGCACAAAACAAACTTACTCGTAAGGGGTTGAATTGTTGGCGCTTGAGTGGTGAAGAGACTGCAAATCATTTTCATGTGTTTTGGTCATGCCCAGTTATCCACCAATATTGGACCAATGTACAGACAATATTGGGGAAAATATTCAAAATAACAGTCCCCTTTTCTTTCATAACTTTGTATTTGGGTTTACTACCGGACTCACTGGAAAGACGAGGAGAAAAATACTTATTCACTGTTTTAATATTGGCAAGTAAAAAAGCCCTAACTAAAAAAATGGATGTTGAAGGACTGTCCTACACCTGAAGATTGGATTAACGTGATTCAAGACATTTACTCGATGGAAAAGTTGACATTTGCACTGAGACAGGACATGGATGGGTTCTTGAACTTTTGGCAACCCTGGATCGCATATGTGTCTTCCATTAGATCTAATCTTTGACAAATACCATTTCAATAATGGCACCGCTCTTTGTTCCAACGCTACTCAGATGCTCTTTTATTTTTATTTATTTATTTATATATTTTTTTTAATATTTTTTTTTGTTTTTTGCTCTTTTGTTTTGTTTGCTTTTTTGTTTTTTCTTGTTTTGTTTTTTGTTTGTTTTTTTTGTTCTTTCTTTAATTTCTCTTTTTCTTTCATGTAAAAAAAGGGGTGTTGTAATAATTATTCTTCCAATGTTGTCAAAAAACAAAAAAAAGGGAACATGTGATGAAAATGTAAACAAAGCAGTGCTGTAATGACATGTATACCCTTTACAAAAACTTAAATTAAAAAAAAAAAAAAGCCCTGCTAAAAAAAAAAAAACGGCATACAATAGCATCAGACCAGCACCAATAAATAATAGTTTAGTATTGTAAATAGTAGTTTTAGTATTGTTTGTGAGTTTTTGAATGTTTATTGTTTTTGTTACGTGTTTTGCTGTATTTTCAGAGCAGCGTCTTTTTTCATATTGTTCATCTTTTTTTGCTTTAGTTCTTGTTTTTATAGATTTTTTTTAAGTAATAATTTGTAAATAACTTAGCAAAAAATGTTGAGGAGTGTCATGTTCTGGTGAGCGCACGCACCATCTTTCCCGTTTTCTCCTCAGGCAATCATCACACCTGGGAGATTAGACGCACCTGCTGCCTCTGCTCAGCCAGCGCTTACAAGGATCTGCTCTTCGGTGCCTCAGCGCTGGCTCGTTTGGGTATACTGCCTCAACTTGAAGCAAAGTAAGTATTGTTATGTGTGTTTGGTAAAGTTTTCACACTCACCCTCTCTCATCTCTCCTTTCCTCCAGGTTGCTGCCATCTGTGTGGGTGCGTCTTCGGGGATTGTGTAGGCTCACCTGCCCATCATCCACACTCAGCTGCTACTACTTTCCACCTGGTCAGACATTATCAACCTCATCATGACCCACTTCATCCTGCTGGTTCGTCTCTCCCCGCTGGGAGGTTCCTGGTGATTTGCCTGTTTGGCCCAAGTAAGTGGCAATCTAATTTTCCCGCTGCCTGATCGCCGTTCCTCGCTAACAGCTCTCGTCTCTCTCTCCACAGGCCACTTCCTCTGGCAAGTGACGTTGTCTGTAGCTGTGCTCCAGTTCTTTTTGAAATTAAATAAAACTCGTAAATGTGTTCTTGTGTGTTTGGATTGTTCTCTTGTTGTTGCACTCTGCACGTGGGCTCTCAATACTATTAATCATGACAGAATGAGCCAGCCATAATCTCCACTCAGCGAGTGCTGCAGCACCAGAACAATCCGCTCTCGAGCGCTTAGATGCGACCGAGAGACAGATGGCCGTACTCACGCTTTAGAGTTAGGGACCTAGCCCTGAGCTGGGCTTGGTCCATTCTCGACAGCCTGGAGGGGGCTGGATATATATTTGAAAGATTTGTGGTCGAATTCACCCGTGTGTTTGACCGTACGGAGAGTCAGGGGAATGTCATGAGCCGCCTCTTGTCTTTCCACCAGGGCGCTCGGTCAGTGGCCGAGTACTCAGTGGAGTTTTGGGTTGAAGCAGCGGACTTGGGGTGGAATAAGGTTGCCCTACGCAGCGCGTTCCTCCACGGTTTAAACGCTCGCCTCCGTGACAACTTGGCAATTCATGTGGTTCCCGACACTCTGGATGGCCTTATTGATCAGGCTGTCGGTTTAGATAACCGGTACCGCAAGCGCAAGAGGGAGCGACAGTCCTCCTTTCGCCCGCCTGTCATGCGGGTGCCCACCACGGCTACTGACACAGGGGGCGCCAGTGCTTCTCCTGAGCCGATGGAGCTCAGCCAGTTTCGGTTGACCAACGATGAGCGACGGCGGAGGAGAAGGATCGGCGCATGCATGTACTGTGCTTCTATGGAGCACAGAGTGGATGACTGTCCCCTGGTGCCCAAAAGACGCGGCCCGTCAGTAGCCATGGGGGGTCTGGCGGGTGGAACTAAACTTAATCCCCCCGGTAATTTCTCTATTCCGGCCCTCGTCCAATTACCGGGGCTGAGAGGAGGGCTATGGCGTTAGTGGATTCAGTGACAGAAGGGAATTTCATCTTTTCCCAGCTCGTTCGGGATATGGGCATTCCCACCCACAAATTGTCCCCTCCCCAGAATATCACTACTTTATCTGGCCAAATGATTGCTGTAGTCACGGAATGCACGGCACCCATCGCAGTCCTTCTTTCCGGGAACCATTGGGATTCCTCCTCCTCGATGGTCCTTGGGTACCCGTGGCTCCGGAGGCATAATCCTATAATCAGTTGGGCTAATAACTCCATCTCCTCCTGGAGTCCACACTGTTTGGCTTCTTGTTTGAGTTCGGCCGAGTGTTCGCCGTCTCTCACTATTTCTCCCCCTCCAGCCGAGCTGCCTGACCTTAGCCTGGTCCCCAAGGTCTATCACGACCTGGGGGAGGTCTTCAGCAAGTCCCGAGCGCTGTCGCTTCCGCTTCATCACTCGTATGACTGTGCTGTGGAGCTTCTCCCGGGGGCCCGGCTGCCGTCCAGCTGGCTTTATAGTATTTCTGGCCCGGATAGGGAGGCTATGGAGAGATACATTAAAGACTCTCTGAATGCCGGCCTTATTCGGCCATCTTCGGCTCCACTTGGAGCAGGGTTTTTTTTTTTGTTGGAAAGAAGGACAGGTCGTTAGGCCCGTGCATTGACTACTGGGAATTAAATGCGATCACTGTAAAAGACAAATATCCTCTGCCTCTGATTAACTCCGCATTTGAGCTCCTTCAGCGCACGCAAGTATTTACTAAATTGGATCTCCGGAACGTGCACCATTTAATCCGCATTCGCGAAGGAGATGCTTGGAAGACGGCATTTAAAACTCACCTGGGGCAATTTGAGTATTTGGTCATGCTGTTTGAGCTCACTAACGCCCCCGCCGTCTTCCAGCGGCTCATTTACAATGTCCTTCGCGATATGGTTAACCAGTTCGTTTTCGTGTATCTGGATGATATTCTAATTTTTTTCCCGCTTGCCAGAGGAACATGAGTTCCATGTTAGAGCCGTGTTACAGCGGCTCTTGAGAACCAGCTCTACGTTAAAGCTGAGAAGTGTGAGTTCTCCACCAATTCCACCTCCTTCTTGGGCTTCATAGTGGCTGAAGGGGAGCTGATTGCCAACCTGTCCAAGGTGAAGGCTGTGCTGGATTGGCCAACACCCCACTCCTGCAGAGAGCTTCAACGCTTCTTGGGGTTTGCAAATTTTTATCGCAGGTTCATCCAGAACTATAGTGGGATAGCACAGCCTCTTACGCAGCTGACCTCCATTAAGGTACCATTTTGTTGGTCCGAGGCAGCTGAACAGGCTTTTGTGAAATTAAAAAGTCTGTTCTCTGATACACCCATCTTGGCACAGGTCGACCCGCAGCTCCAATTTATCCTCGAGGTGGATGCTTCCAATTCGGGGGTGGGCGCTGTCCTTTCACAGCGCTCATCCTCTGACCAGAAGCTCCACCCGTGCGCATTTTCTCTCGGCGGGAATTACAACATCGGGAATAGAGAGCTCTTGGCCATTAAATTGACACTGGAGGAATGGAGACACTGGTTAGAGGGGGCTACTCATCCCATAGTTGTGTGGACCGACCACAAGAATTTGGAGTATTTACGGTCAGCCCGCTGATTGAACGCCAGGCATGTCCGCTGGGCCTTATTTTTCCAAAGATTCAATTTCATCATTGCCTACTGTCCTGGCTCTCGGAACACCAAACCGGATGCGCTCCCACGCCAGTTTGACTCCGAGCAGGTAGCCCCCCATCCCATCCCCAGCCCATTGTTCCTCCTTCCTGTGTTCTTGAAGCCCTTACTTGGGACGTTGAGCGGAAGGTCCGTCAGGCCCAGTCCTGGGAGGTTGAACCAGTGGGATGCCCCCGCAATAGACTGTTTATTCCTGTCACCCTCCGCAGTGAAGTTATCCACTGGGCCCACACCAGTCGCTTCGCCTGTCACCCTGGGATTTCCTGCACTATCGACCTAGTTCAGCGGGTGTTCTGGTGGCCCATACTGCGGCGGGACGTGCAGAAGTATCTCAAAGCCTGTCAAACCTGCACATGGGGCAAGTCGGACCCCCCCCCCCCCCCCCACTGGCCTCCTGCATCCCCTACCCATTCCTGGCCGCCCTTGGTCCCACATTGCCCTTGATTTTGTAACTGGTTTGCCCCTCTCCCACAGGAAGTTGGTCATTCTTACTATCGTTGACAGCTTCTCTAAAGCTATTCATTTGATTGTCCTGCCTAAACTCCCCTCCGCCTCAGAGACTGCTGAGCTTCTCATCTCTCAAGTCATCCGTCTGCATGGTATTCCCCTTGATATCGTGTCTGACTGGGGTCCCCAGTTTACATCGCAAGTCTTGAGGTCCTTCTGCTGCACGCTGGGTACTACCACCAGCCTCACCTCCGGGAACCATCCACAGAGCAACGGGCAGGCTGAGCGCACTAACCAATCCTTGGAGGCCACCCTCAGGTGTGTAGCAGCTGAGAACCTGTCTACCTGGAGCACGTACCTGACCTGGGTGGAATATGCACACAATTCTGCTATCTCCTCTACCACGGGGCTCACCCCCTTCAAAGCATCTATGGGATACACCCCCCCTCTGCGCCGTCCGTGGGGGCCCATGCTCGCCGCTGCCGCCGGATCTGGAGGTCCACCCGTGCCGCCCTCTCCCGTTCTGCTGAATGTAATCATCAGGTGGTGGATCGTAAGCGGGTCCCTGGCCCCAAATACACCATGGGGCAGCAAGTATGGCTGGCATCGGACCAGATTCCTCTGAAGACGGACTTGAGGAAGCTGTCCCCCCGTTTTTTGGGACCCTATCCTATTACACACATCATCAATGACTCCTTGGTCCAGTTGAAGCTCCCACGGACCCTACGAGTGCACCCTACCTTCCATGTGTCCCACATCAAGCCGGTCTCCGTCAGTCCCCTTTGTCCCCTTCCGAAGCTGCCTCCTCCTCCTCGGACGGTTACACCACCTACATGGTCCAACGGATCCTGGACGTTCGCCGTTGGGGTCGTGCAGCAGAAGGACCTCAAGACTTGCGATGTAAACTGGGGACCCCAGTCAGACACAATATCAAGGGGAATACCATGCAGACAGATGACTTGAGAGATGAGAAGCTCGGCAGTCTCTGAGGCGGAGGGGAGTTTGGGCAGGACAATCAAATGAATAGCTTTGGAGAAGCTGTCAACGATAGTAACCTATCAATACTTAACGATAGTAACCCTGACCCTGTGTCTTTGTCCCTCCTGTCTGAGCCTTTCCCCAGGGTCAACGAGGATCGCCCAACTTTGCCAGAGGTCTCCATGGGTTCAGCCTCACCGCCTGAGATCTTTGTGGGTCCAGCTCCTCCAGCCAAGGTCGTCGCCGTTGCTCCGTCCCAGCCCGGGGCCTCAGTGGGTGCTGCTCTCCCTTCAGCTGAGGTCATTGTGGGTGCTCTGTTCCAGCCTGGGACCTCCATGGGTGCTGCTCTGCCTCCAGTTGAGGTCTTCGCAGGTGCTCCATCCCAGCCCGAGACCTCCATGGGTGTTGCTCCCCCTCCAGTTGAGGTCTTTGTGGGTGCTTCATCTCAGCCCGGGGCCTCCGAGGGTGCTGCTCCCCTGTTAGCTGAGGTTATCGCGGGTGCTGTGTCCCAGCCTGGGACCTCCATGGTTGCAGCTCCTCCTCAGTCTGGGTCTCTGTGGGTATTGTGTCCCAGTCGGGGGCCGTTGTCGGTGCTGCGCCCCAGCCTTAAACTTATGTGGGTGCTGCGCTCCAGCTTGGGTCTGCTGTGGGCATCATGCTCCAGCCCGGGGGCCACCATGGGTGCAGCACTGGCCCAGTCCGGGTCCGCTGTGGGTGCAGCTATGACCCAGTCCAGGTCCACTGCGGGTGCAGCTATGACACAGCCCGGAGCCACCACGGGTGCAGCTCTGGTCCAGCCTGGAGCAACCACGGGTGCAGCTTTGCTGCAGTCAGAGCCGCCGTGGGTGCTGCTATATCCCAGTTCGGGACCACCGAGGGTATTGCAGGGCCATCCGAAAGCACTGGAGTTACCTCTCCTCTGCCCAAGGCCGTCGTGGTTCCCTCTCCTCTGCCCAAGGCCATTGCGGTTCCCTTTCCTTCACTTGATGCGTTGTGGGTTCCCCTCAATCTGTGGTTGCCGCGGGTCCCATTCCTTTGCCTGAGGTCTCCGCTGGTTGCCCATCCTCATCACCTGGTTCCCCTGCTCTATGGTCATCATTGTTGCCTGGGTTCCCTGCTCTTCAGCTGTCGCCGTCATCAGGTGCCAACCTCTCTGCTCCTCCGGTCCGTGTAGGTTACTGGATCCAACTGCCACCTCCTGGTGGGGGCACGTTGTGCCCCGTGGACCGTTGGCTTAAGGACGTTGAGAGACCACCTGATGAACCTCTCACTGCTCGGGTGGCTTAAAGATTCTGGTCGACCGCCCGATGAACTGTGTCGCTGGGCCGGGTGGTCCACGTACTCCAGTAGGCCACCTGGTTTGTTTCACCACGCCATCTGGCAGGGTTGGGTCTTTAACCAACCACCCAAACTGCTTTATTCTTCAGTCCAGGGGGCCTAGGTGCCTGGTTTTTGTTTGGGTGTGGGTTCTGAGCGGGTTTATTGTTATACTCCTACTGGTGTGTGTGTGTGTCTTTCTTTTCCTTTTGATATTACCCTGGGGTATCTGGTATCCATTCCTTGGGGGGGGGGGTCTGTCACGAGGCTGAGCGCGATGTTCCACCGTGCTCATGCTCTTAATTTACTTCTAATTATTTCCTCTCATTTTTCTGTGTTGTGTGATTATTTTACTGTGTGTTTTGAGTTGGCAGTTGTTTCTGTTTTTGTAATTCTTGTGCTCATCATTACTCTGCTAGTTTCTTTTGGCGTCCTTAATCATCTTGTTCTCAACTGTCATACTATGTTCTGCCTGACATGAGCCCTCACCTTTTTCTCCAGACTGCCCTCTGTGTTTATTGTTGGTTTAAGCTTTCAGGTCGTCTCAGCTGGCATCTGCCCGTAATTAGGTCAACTTCCCCGCTCATGTGATTCACACCTGCAATCATTTGTTGTCTCTGATTTCATGCCCTATTTAAGTCTGCCATTTCATCCACTCATTGCTGGACTCTTAAGTTCATTCCCCATCAGAACCCCTTCCTGTTCTGATGCCCAACCTGCCTACTCCTGTTTTGCCTTATTGTAAGTTTTGTTCTCGTTCACTGTTTGAACTTTTGTTTTTCCTTCATTAAATATCACAACTAGCAGTTCAGCGCTTGGGTCTCCCTCTCTGCCCCACAGGGGCGATTCATGACAAAATCACGTCCTTGGAGCTGTAGTGGATTTATGGGTTTATAAGTATTTTAATGTTGGTACAAGTATTAATGTAAATATCAATGTGAGTAGGAATGAAGATTTATTTTCATTACACTCAGATCCTCGTAGGGCACCAGTCCAGATAATGGACAGTTTTATTAACAACTCTTTATTTGTACCAATTATGAATCAGTTTAAAAAAAACAAACTTGTGAGCTCTTGTCTGCTGATAATCAAGAAGATGGACATGGAATCAAACAATAAATCCCACATGTCTTTCAGTGGTTTAATAAGAAATGTCAGAATAGGTTAACATATTTGGATAACTTTAAATTCAACATGTATTATGGGCATCATAGACTGTTACTGAGTTACTTATGAATCAAGCATTTGTGGAACCAAATGAAGCATAGCTTAACTTGTCAGTATACTGGAAATTGGAAAAACCATAAAATAGCATTGGTTAAGAAAAGTGGATGCAATTTTATGAAGAAAATGATACATAAACAATTTATAAAAATAGACTTTTATTGCACACTTCAAAAAAATGTAAGCACACCAACATCATTCCTCCAAGTGTGTCACATTAGAAAAAGTGCAAACTGAAATGTCCCCCCCCCACACCACACAGAGCAGTCTCTGCAGTCCACCTATTCAAAGATCCAGTTCTGTGACAGTCAATTACAGTCAATTAAATGTCATATATCAGTCTGTTCAAACAATATCCCAAAAATGTGTAAAACAGGCAGAGTAATGACCGCCACTCATTCCTCCTTTCGGGCGCGCTTGACCGGCGTTCCCCCTGCTGCTTTATGCAGGGCTGTCAGGTGTTTCTTGAAGTGGTAACGCTTCCTTTCATCCAGGAGGTCCAGACCAACCTGCCTTCTTAGCACATCCACAGACTTAATAAAATTGGTGTTACTCTGAAAAAGAACGTAAATTAATGAAAGGACAAAATGCATTTTGAAATTCTGATGGGGGTTTGCATGAAATTAAGTTTAAAGAACTTATACCAGGAATATTCTGAAAAATTAAGTTTAAATTAAACAACAGACCATCAGCCAAGCAGAATCATTGCGTCCCTGGTGGCAGCAGGGCCCCCACGTGCCAACCTTGATTCAGCTGGATGTCTGTGGATTCTGTTGATGGAGAGGCTGAGCGACAGATTCTCCCACAAGGCCGTGTTCCTGAGATGGCAATCAGGCTGTTCTTCAGCAAGCTGGGCAAGGTGTCCTCTTATGCACTGAAAAGGAATTTGTTTTTTGTACAAAGTCCCATCAGAAATTCAAACTGGGACAAGAACACGCCACAGATCCGTTTCTTCTGATATATTGTGACTGGAATGAGTTGGTTTAAGCTTAAAAAAAATTCAAACAAAATCTTCTTGCATGGAAATTTAAAGAAAAAGATTAAAATAAGAAAAAGTGAACTTTTAAAAAAAAAAATCACAGAGCATGATAGGCTCTGGGCCTACTTGAAGATATGAAAAAAAAAAAAATGGAAGAGCAGAGACATCTGCCCCTTGCAGCTTGACCAACGCCCCAAAACTGAAACAAAGGAAAGATTTTTTTTAGGTGTGGCAGAATCTCACTGAATTTCATGGAACTTGAGCTGAACCAATTGCATGGAGTTTTGTTCAACAGAAGTCATAAACTCGACCTAAAAAGGAGATGCAGTGAAGCCTGGCACTCTATTGGTCAGTTAAAGTCCAGCTATGGTCTCCTAAAGAGCAGAGAGAGGAGGGGGAAGAGACATTTGGTATGAGAAGTGAGACCCCGTCTAAAGACACATACGTTGCTGAATAAGCACAAATTCGTGACTAAGATATTCTACTCAATAATAAGGGAACATACAATGTCTCTACATTGTATCTGTAATTTGCCATGAACTTGGGTTTGGTAGTCCCAAACCCAATTCTGACACTGTGGCTATTTTGTCTCTTCATTGTTTATTTTCCGTCTGGCACTGTCTGGGAGCCACTTGGGCCCTTCGCTGCCTGACAGCTCAGCCACGCCTCCTCCTCTTGTCAGTGTGATCCCCATCATTGGTGTTCACTTCCACGCACACACACATTCACATGCCCTATCCTGCACACATACGCTTCCATTCATCTTCATTCACACGCTCAGACACTCACTCATGCACACCTCTTTCCATTCAGTCCAGCCTACCACTCCTCTGATTACTCTTCTCATTACGCACACTGGCGGTCTCTTTCCTCATTAGTATTGTCATTATTTTTATATTATATTTCTGGAATTTCCACACTGTGGGACGAATAAAGGCTTATCTTATCTTATCTTATCTTATTTAAGCTCTGTATTTTGGGAAAGAGATCGCCGGATCATTGCAAATCAACACAGTCGCTTTTCCCCTCTGTGTTGTTGCCACCACCCACGTCTAGACGCCCTACCAAGTTTTATTCAGTGCCGTTTCACACTGGGTGGCGTGCCTCGTTGTTTTCCATTCCCTGCTTTGTACTTTCAGCCTATGTAGTTGTCAAGTGGCCCTCACTCTTGTGAGGTTTGACCAGCAGTTTCCCCCACTTGAACGGGATGCTTGCTTCGGAAGATAGAACTGGAAGTCACTCAGTGACCAAGACTCAACTTTTTCCTTTTCTTTCCTTTTATTTTTGAAAAGTCATCAAGGCCAAGTACAGCCAAGCACAGGTGAAAAACCTTTAAATACAACACAAATAGAGGGTCAAGGAAAATGTAACCCAAGAACCCATAATAAATCAACATAACCCAAAATCAAATACTCAGTTTTTAAATTACTAAAACCCAATCTTGAAACAAGTAGAAAATACTCACATCTAAAGCACCCCAAATACTAAATACATCTTAAAACACTGTTCAATAATGATTTTTAACCTTACAACTTTAGCAGCTTTTAACTTTTAAACTCTTAAAATACACTCCATTTTAACTATACTTTTAAACCCACATGATTTTATAAATATATGACATTTTAACTTACATTTCAAACACACTATTTTTTAACACATCACATTTAACCTAAACTTGATCAAATGACTTTCCAAATGCAGCTACAAAGACACATATCACAAATGGATGCTCACCGGCTCCTTCCTTGCTTGAAACAAGCTTTTGTCCTGCAGTCTTTTCCAAAGTCCAAACTCTCCAACCATTTCTCTCACACACTGCTTACTCTCCACTGCCCTGTGAGTAACTACCTCCAAGCTCTCTTAATCACCAGATCATTCCCACCTGGTGCAATCAACCAACTGCCCTCAGGCTGAGAAGCACACCCAGATCTAAAACACTCAGGCAGAGAGGGTGTGGCCTGCAGCTCAGCTCAGCAGTAGTTTTCTCTAATATTGCCTGACGCCTGCTCGTTACCTGATGTTAGTGGCTGTTCCTGTCTACCTGCACTTCGGAATGCACGGACCGTCTTGGACCGCTCCAGCCCATAAGTCTCTTTGCCTGTCATTCTCCCCCTCGGGCTGTTGAGCATCCTAGAGGTGTCTCTGTTTTTCCGGAGCCCTCCATGATTGTTTAGCTCATCACCCTGTTTATTCATCATAACTGTTTGCTGGACTGAACTCTTTATTTTTGTTGTTAATAAATTGCACTCAACTATCTCTGCTCGTGGGTTTTCATTCCTCCCTCTGTGCGCTGCATAATGGCGCACGAGGGATCATAACAGAATGATCCGGCCAGAAAAAACCCAGTGGAGATTTGTGAGTGCAATTTTCTTTTCTTTTTCATTTTTGTTTGCTTTTTTCATCCACCTGCCTTGAGGAGCCATCATGCCTTGAGCAGGTGAAGCTGTGTGGAGGAGACAGTGGAGCCGGCAGGACCGCCAAGCCATCGTGGTGATTGAGGGTTTGGCAGCCAGCACACGCAGCTGTACCTTCCAGAGGGAGGAGATGGACTGCTAGGGCGGAGTAACCAACCTGGCGGAGTGGAGACTGTATATACACCTTCATCCCCGGGTAATTGCACTCTCACTCCCTCTACTACTGCCTCTGCCTCCACCTGTCTCCTCACTGTGTGATGCGAGGCCAGCTTCCACACAGAGAAGAGCTTGATGAGAGAAGCCCCGCATCTTCCCTGGTGAACTGGATCCTGTTCCATCGGCTTCGCCCACTTCACGGCACCGGAACCCAGCTTCGGACCAAAGGAGGAATTCCTCTGCTCCTTCACCTGCCCTCCAGAAGAAGCGGGAGACTGGGTTTACTGCAGCGAGAACCATTGCTCCCGGGATAAACAGGCAAGTGTGTTTTCATTCAATTAATTCATTTGATAAATCATCTTGCCTGATGCCCGGGAGTGAGGCCCAGTTTGTGCAGTCCGCTGGGTCCTCACCAACCGCTGCAGCAAAAATTAATCCACCAACTCTCTCCTCATGTCCTTCCTTCCCTTTTGAGCATCCATTGGCCCTGGAGCTCGATTGTAGGAGGAGGGAGGGGGCTGCAGAGCTGAAGGACTCTACCCCAGCCCCGCAGAGCCACCATGGTCTGAGGAGAGGCGCTAAGACCTATCTGGAGCCTGCACCAACGAAGGAGCATCCCCTGGCTTCAGCCTTCCGGGTCCAGTGCAACGTGGGGCTACTCCTCCAGAATCCTTGCTGGAGGAGTCGCCGGCATTGGAGAGTTTGCTATAGGAGATCAGGACTGCAGCTACCATCACACCTGCTGCGGAGGCCGCCGCAGCAGAGTCAGCATCAGATCTATCGCCCACAGCAGGATCAATGGAATCCTGGACGGCGGTGGAGCTCCAGTTCAGGTGAGTGATTTCTTTTATTTTTCTTTACTCAGCTTTAGAGAAATCTTGCTGGCTCTTGGTGAGGAGAGTTGGGTGCAACCATCAGCTGCACCTGAGCTCACCTCGCCTGCTCCGCCGCTGATGGCGACCCTGACCTCCCTTCTTTGTGCCCTCTTTCCGAGTCTTCTTTCAGGGTCGCCGGAGATGGTCCAACACCGCCGGAGGGTTCCATGATGCTGTTGTCGCCTGTTGTTCCGCTGGTGGGCTGCCTCCTGAGTGTGGTGCTCACCTTGGTCGATCAGCTTCCTGAGGATGCAGCATTGGCCCATCCGGGGTCCACCGCAGGTGCAGCAGAGCTCCAGCCAGAGTTCACCATGGGTACAGCAGAGGTCCAGCCAGACTCCACCATGGGTGCAATGCAAACCCGGTTGGGGCTCACCGCGGGAGCAATGAGGTCCCGGGAAGGGGCCTCCACTGGTGCAACAATGTCCCAGACCGGGACCATTGTGGGTGCAGCTTCCCCCGCCATGGTCACTGTGGACTCGCCTCCTGTGTCTTCATCTGGGGTTCCCCTGATTGACCGTCTCCTGGGTCTGGTGCTTTCATGGGTTGGCTGGCACACCGTGGGTGCAGCTCTGGCCCGGTTGGGGTCCACCGAGGGTGCAGCATTGGCCTGGTTGGGGCCCACCGAGGGTGCAGCGTTGGCCCGGTTGGAGCCCGTTGTGGGTACAGCGGTGCCCCTAGCCAGGAAAACTGACAGTGCTGCCGGTTAGCCTGAGGACGCGGGGGCCTTCACTCCTCTGCTAGATGCTGTTGTGGCTCCCCTCCCTCTGCCACCAGTCACCACGGGGGTTCCCCTCATCCAGTCCAGCTTCCCACCACTGAGACTTCCGGCAGGTAAGCCGCCTCCTCGTTCACCCCTCTGGTCCTGGTGGTTCAACAATGCTGGCCGGCTGCCCGAACGACTTAGTCTGCGGGTTGGGTGCCCATCTGTCCTGGCAGGCCGCCCGACGCTGTTCAGCGGGCCGCCTGCTGCGCTTGCAACTCTGGCAGACCTCCCGATCAGTCACTCCTCACCATGCCTTGGGCCCAGGACTCTGGTCGGCCCCCTGAACTTTGAACTCCTGGGTAGAGGGGCATTGTCCTAGGTTGGGGCTGGGAGGGGGTTCACCTCACCTTGTTTGTATATTATTTTTGCATTATTTACTTGTTGTTTCCCTCCAAACCTGTTTTCCCCCACCTCCCACCCTGGGTTGTCATTTTCCTCTTGGGGGGGGGGGGCTCCCTTATTGTGTTATTTGTGTTTTCTTCTGGTGTCACTAGGGGGGCGGGTCTGTCATGAACTTGGGTTTGGTGGTCCCAAACCCACTTCTGACACTGTGGCTATTTTGTCTCTTTTCATGTTTTTTATACATGTTTTAGAGGAACATGTATATTTCAAAAACCTTCAGTGAGAATTACCACCAAGCTACACTGTGTTTCAGTGCAAGGAGTCAGATTATGGAACGATTTTGGACCTGAATTAAAATCATGTACAACGCTTGGACAATTTAAACAAAAACTAAAGGAAGAAATACTCCAAACATATATACAAGATGACATGTAAAATCACATAAGGATTGTCATATCCAGCCTGTGTTGTGTTGTAGCTTAGTTTTTTTCTGTCACACTTAGTCTTAGCTTCGTTTTTTTGAATTGTAATCGCTCTTGTCTTGTTTTTTTTTTTTCTTTTGAATTCTTGGATGGAATATGGGTGGGCAATATAAGCTGCGGCTTCAGCCATCACCCATTTCGGATAACTTATGTTGAATTGTATAATCAGAGGAGTTATTGTCTAATTTGACCTTGTTGGATTTTCTTTCCCCCTTTGTTATATTATTCAGTTCCTTTTAACCTGTACTATCCGAAATAAAGATTCATTCATTCATTCATTGTTTATTTTCCATCTGGCGCTGTCTGGGAGCCCCTTGGGTCCTTCACTCCCTGACAGCTCAGCCCCACCTCCTCCTCTTGTCAGTGTGATCAGCTGTTTCCCATCATTGGTGTTCATTTCCACGCACACACACATTCACATGCACTCTCCTGCACACACACACACACACACACACACGTTTTCATTCATCTTCATTCATGCGCTCAGACACTCACTCATGCACACCTGTTTCCATTCAGTCCAGCCTATGCACTCCTGTGATTGCTCCTCTCATTATGCACACCGGCGGCCTCTTCCCTCATTAGTATTGTCATTATTTGAGCTCTGTATTTTGGGAAAGAGATCATTGCGAATCAACACAGTCGCTTTTCCCCTCTGTGTTGTTGTCACCACCCACGTCTAGACACCCTGCCAAGTTTTATTCAGTGCCGCTTTGCACTGGGTGGCATGCCTCGTTGTTTTCCATTCCCTGCTTTGTACTTTCAGCCTGACATGTAGTCTTCTCTAACATTACCTGACGCCTGCTCATTACCTGATGTTAGCGGCTGTTCCTGTCTACCTGCACTTCGGAAAGCATGGACCACCTCGGACCGCTCCAGCCCGTAAGTGTCTTTGCCTTTCTCCCTGAGCCACACAACGGCATTAGGCATTCTCCCCCTCCGGCTGTTGAGCGTCCTAGAGGCATCCATGTTTTTCCGGAGCCCTCCATGATTGTTTAGCTCATCACCCTGTTTATTCATCATAACTGTTTGCTGGACTGAACTCTTTATTTTTGTTGTTAACCTCTTGCACTCCGGGATACCGCGGGCGGTCACGTCTCCGCGTCCTAGCGCGCCCTCGTGCGCTCTAGGATGCACACTGTGCGTCCTAGAGCGCACTGAAAAAAAAAAGCTGCATTTCTGTTCTTCCACTACAGACACAGCCGCGAACAGAAAGCCAAAGGAGTGCTTTGATTGGTTTAGATTTGATTGACCTCTCATTCGACTAATAAGAGCCTTGAATTGGGTTTCTGAAACCTTGAAGAACCAATGACTGAAAACCTAGCAAGAAGGACCCGCCTACCAACGGCTGCAAATACAGTGAGCCAATTGAAGCAGAGAAGTTCGACTATTGAAAGCGTGTGTCAAATCTGTTTTGTGTAAGCCGTTGGGTGACACACACGCGTTCGCCAGTCTTTTTTTCTTACTACTGTTCTTATTTGTTTTGAAAAATCGTTCGCCAAAACCGCAATCATGGAAGCGCAAAACCGCAATAATGGAATCGTGGTTTGACCAGGTCACGTGACCAGAACCACGAGTCGTAACAAGCGGACCAGCATCATGTTCGTCTGACAATGATGAAGAGAAGTTCACCAGTGACACTGCTGTTGTGGACAGGTAAGTGTTATAAGCTAAATTATTCTTTATCCCTGAAAATTGTAATCAAAATGACTTTTGACCGATCGGTAAATTACAACTGTGCGTCATTGCCACATGACGGACCGGTCCGTGCACTGCGTCCGGACCGTGAACGCCCCCCCCCCCCCCGCTACTCTTTTGTAGCGGATTGCAGATATATTGCAGATATTTTAGTACAACTGTGCATAGTAGACCGCGGGGACTGTGCGCCGCGGTCACCACATCGCCACATGATGGACTGGTCTGTGCACTGCGTCTGGACTATGAATGCCCCCCCCGCTACTCTTCTGTAGCGGATTGCAGATATATTGCAGCTATTTTAGTACAACTGTGCGTAGTAGACCGCGGGGACTGTGCGCCGCGATCGCCACATGACAGACCGGTCTGTGCATCGCGTCCGGACCGTGAACGCCCCCCCTGCTACTCTTCTGTAGCGGATTGCAGATATATTGCAGATATTTTAGTACAACTGTGTGTAGTAGACCGCGTGGACTGTGCGCCGCGGTCGCCACATCACCACATGACGGACCGGTCCGTGCGCTGCGTCCGGACCGTGAACGCCCCCCCCCACTACTCTTCTGTAGCGGATTGCAGATATATTGCAGATATTTTAGTACAACTGTGCGTAGTAGACCACGGGGACTGTGCACCGCGGTCGCCACATCGCCACATGACTGTTCCGTCATGTGGCGATGGACGATGTCCGTCCTCTGTAGCGGGGGTGGGGGGGTGGGAGTTGTTATCCTCTACATTACAGATATTTTAGTATAATTTTTAGTGCACTGTAGGTTATTTTTTCTTGTAAAAAAAAGCCACACATTTTTTACGTGGCATGCTTCTTGTGTGTGGGGGCTTGTTATGTTCATTCATTCATTCATGAATGAATAAACAACCCCCCCCACACACACACACAGCCCTGAGTGTCACCTTTCATTAGAGCCCAAGATCAAGCTTCTATATTGAATCATTCAAAAGTTATAGACGTTTTTCCAAACTGTGCCATTTGGCACAATTTGGCACAGTTCAAAAACGCCTGGGAACAACCTGACAAAAAAGCTGTGTAATATATTCATTTTTTGTGGTATTGTTACAAAATTTTGACCTCAGCTGGATAACACTTGGTTCTACATTTCTGTTGCATTTTCCAGCCCGGATCTGACAGCTGTGTGTTATTTGCAAGCATTTGTATCCAAAAAAACACCCAGGTGAACTTTATTTTCTTCAAGTTCAGTATGTTTAGATGACTGTTACTCAGTGGCAGGAGCACTTAGAGAGATTATGACTTTTTTGCCAAAAAATTCAAAGTGTTTTCTTTTAAATGAGACCAACCCCATGAAGATGCTGCAAAGGGTTGAAGAACAGCTTTTGATTTACTTTGGGTATGTTATTTTTAGACGTTTTTAGGGAAATTGACCAGAGTGCAAGGGGTTAATAAATTGCACTCAACTATTTCTGCTCATGGGTTTTCATTCCTCCCTCTGTGCGCTGCGTAATGGCACATGAGGGATCATAACAGTAATTAATTTGTGATAGTAAGCATGCAAAAATTAGTTTCTTCCTGAAAGTAAAGCAACACATATTAAATCATATCAATAAAAACATTTGAAACCACATTGTCCATACCAAGAGCTTAACCATGTCTTCAGTAGTGGATACTGTCTTGAGAGAAAGAATATGAATTAATTTATTTGTCCATAATGCACGAATTCCACTGCAAAGAAAAAAATTTAACATTCCTGATTCGCCCACCAGATGGCACTGTGAAACTGGTTGTTTACTGGAGAATCTTGACTCCCAAGTCTGGATTATATCAACCACAAACCTTTCAATTGAAACATTCCTTTGCCAAAGAGCAGAAAAGGGAGAATGACTAAGTCCTGGAGAAGGGATTAACTTCCACTTTATGGCCAATGGATAGTGTTACAGCTCTGGTTCTTGTGTGATAGAAGCAGTTCATGACCAGACTTTTGAGTTGAAATAATTTTTCTTCAGCAAAGAATGATTTTATAGATTGGAACTCAAGGTCAACGCTACAGAGCCTCTGAAGTCATACAGAACACAAGTTAATTTTTCAGTGGCCTTATACTGTTCTGGGAGTAGTTGAAAAGTGTCTTTAATGACACACAATGTTCTTTGTTGGACAGTAGTATTTTCATTGCTTAAGTTTCTCTCTTAGCCTCTTTCGATTATGTTTTTGAGTTGTATACTTTTTCCTTCTGCATATGATGCATTGCCTTGGGAAAAGATGTGGTGCTCTTCTTACGTGGCCTGGAACCTCTGTTTTTGTTGACAGGAGAACCTGGTTTGGTTCGGGATTTGTAGTGGAAGTATGTGGTTCTTCATCTAAAATATTGTAAAGGAGACAAAATTGGGTGGAATGCTTAATTTGGGATAACTATATATTTACTGCATAAATGTTCATTCTAAAGATAACTACATTGTGTTAACATTGTCTATTCTGTTCTACAGGTAACTCTAGCTGCTCAGACATTCCTGATACACTCCTGGACCTGTCTGGATCTTTCTGTCTTGTGTTAAAATGACTACTGGGGCAGTGGCCCCAGACCTTGCTTGGAGCCGATCTAGAATGGAGAGGTAAGGGGCTTCCTTCCCCCTTACTTACTAGCCTGGGTGTACACCTTTGGCAAGTGTTGGCACACCCTCGGCCTCCCTTGGCTGGGGATACGGCCTTGGTCACTACACTCTGCGGTTCTGCTTGTCAACTCAGCATCAGTCCCGGCAATCCTTTTTGTGAGCATGCCACTTCTGGGCTTGCCTAACCAGCATGTGAAGTCAGCCTTCGGAGGAAAACTTTGAACCATCAGATGCTTCAGCAAGCTGAATGGCGATCACTGCAATGTGTTGTGGACTGTGATGAGTGTGATGAGGCACAAGAAGTCACGGTCATCCACTGCATCTGTCTCTTCCTACAGTCATCTTGACGATGTCTTACTGCTGGATCCAGGAGGAGTTTGGACAATTCAACTTTATTTATATAGCGCCATTTCACAACAACAGTCATCTCATAGCACTATCAACTGTAGGGGGGACCCCCACAGTTGCAGAAAGACCCCAGCAATCAGGCGATCCCCTGTGAGCAAGCACTTGGCGACGGTGGAGAGGAAAAACTCCCTTTTAACAGGAAGAAACCTCCAGCAGAACCAGGCTCAGGGAGGGGCAGTCATCTGCTGCGACTGGCTGGGGGGTGAGGGGATAGAGAAGAAGAAAAGAACAGACATGTAGAGAGCAAACAGCACGATGGGGACTCAATCTATGGGAGAGAACAAACAAATGTTAATGACCAGCAAAAAAAAAATATTTCATAGAGAGTGAGGAAAGGAGTGAGGCCCAGTGCATTACTGGAGGTACCCCGGCTGACTAAACCTATTAGCAGCATAACTAAGGGAGGGTTCAGAAACACATGATCCCTCCCTAATTGTAGGCTATATCAAAAAGGTAGGTTTTAGCCCTATTCTTAAAAACAGAGATCGAGTCTGACTCCCGAATCCAGATTGGCAGCTGATTCCACAGGAGAGGAGCTTGATAACTGAAGGCTCTGCCTCCCATTGTACTTTTGGAGATTCTAGGTATTACAAGTAATCCTGCATTTTGGGAGCGTAGTGCTCTGTTAGGATGATACGGTAGTATCAGATCTTTTAAATAAAAAGGAGCCTGATTGTTTAAAGCTTTGTAAGTAAGAAGAAGGATTTTAAACTTAATTCTAAACTCTATGGGAAGCCAATGAAGGGAGGCCAGAACCGGAGAGATATGATCTCTCTTTCTAGTACCTGTTAAAACTCTTGCTGCAGCATTTTGGATCAGCTGAAGACTTTTTAAAGATGTTTTAGGACAGCCTGATAATAAAGAATTACAATAATCTAATCTTGAGCTAACAAAAGCGTGGATCAGCTTCTCAGCATCACTCTGAGACAAGATGCTCCTAATCTTGGCAATATTACGCAAATGATAGAAGGCAGTCTTAGAAACAAATTTAATATGTGAATTGAAGGACAAATCCTGATCAAAAATAACTCCAAGGTTCCTCACAGAGCTATTAAGAGAAAGAGTAACTGCATCCAAACTGAAAGTTTGATTTGGAAAGGAATTTCTAAGGTTTTTTGGACCAACAAGAATGACTTCAGTCTTATCTGAATTTAATAGCAGGAAATTACAAGTCATCCAAGCTTTAATTTCCTTAAGACAGAAGCTAACTTGGCTAATTGATTAGTATCATCTGGCTTCATTGACAGGTATAATTGTGTGTCATCTGCATAACAATGAAAATGTATACAGTGCTTTCTAATAATGTTGCCTAACGGAAGCATATATAAACTAAAAAGTGACAAGAGTGAGGTTGATGCGTCGCACAAACTCCTCCTCACTTTAAGCAATTTTTTTTGCGCAAGTCACCTTTCAAAATGACTATTAATGTTTACACTCGTTAATGTACATGATCAGTTCAGATGGATTTCATCAGATTAAAAATGAATACTCACCATCACTTGTGTGTACTGATTTTTGTGTCCTTTCTTCGGCTTTTTCAATATTTCTTGTAATAACATACTGCATTTAGCATTGTCTATGATAGCCCACGTTAACTGACACATCTGAAGGGTGGGTATTATGCAAATTATATTTTTCTATTGCTTTTTCAGCTATTTTGCTTTCCTTTGTATTGTGGCTGGTTTGGAATAACCCCCACAACAGACTAAGGACAGACAGCTCGCTACTCCTGGTTTTTTCCGCAGCACTACTGATGTAATGTGCCATTCATGCATTGTGATGTTAATGTGCCGTTCATGCATTGTGTTCATGCGTCCTGTCCTTACTGTGACATAGAGACAGATCAATATGTAGATGTGCCTTGTAACCTCTTTGTCCTGCAGCTGGAGCAGAGGCCAGCAATCTACCTATTGTTATGTATGTCTCTCACATGCAAATGCCCATGCCAACTGCTGTGAATGCTCTTTCATGTATTGTTGTAACTGGGTATATATGCTGCACGATTCTGTCTCTCATTCCCTCTTTGACTGCTGCTGCGGACACACACACACTCTGTGTCCCTTTGCTGGAGAGCCTCCGGGCACGCTCCCGGCGCGCATGCACGGCGCCGGGGCAGGCTTTGTGATGGCGGTGTGATTTAATAAATCTACTTAAAACCTTCACCACGCTGCATTATTTCATGCCGCCGCACTGGTGACCCCGAACATGCACACGTTTTGTGCAAAGCAACCTTCTGGTCTGGACAGCTACACTGGTGACCCGTTCTTCATGATGAGATCTGCACATCTGAGATCTGCTCATCCACGATGGACCGGCCGTGCTCGCAGCTCCTCCACACGAGAGCGCATGCACCTCGTCCCCTCTCCACGACAGCGACCTCCAGGGCCGACGGAGAACGCAGCGCGTGGACCTGAACGCACCATGGCCGAGCGGTGACAAAGATCGTCTCCTCCCTCTCACCGCTCCAACGCATCTGCACGAGCCCGAGGGACAAAGATCGTCTATTCACTCTCACCGCTCCAACGCACCATGGCCAATCTGCAGCCACAGCTCAACTTGGATATTATCGGCGCCGATTGCGCTGATCTCCACCAAGATTCTGGACCCTGACTCGCCCCTCCAGCGGCCCACCCACGCACGGAACCCCGGCACACGCACCGGGGAGTTACGAGGACGGCGCACCACGCACAGGACAAATACGGCTCCACAGACCGCCAGCATCCTTCGCCGCTGCACACAGAACCTTCAGGGCTGCTCGCACACCTGACGCACGCACGCAGCTCGCCCACAGGATTTTCTTATGGTCTCAGCCACGGCACATAAGGGAATTCAGCCGTCAGCTTTTCCCGAGGGCTTTAGGGCTGCGCCCGCACCTAAAGTCAACACGCCAAGTCCCTCTGCTTCTATTTTTTTCTTACAGCCGCTACGCAGCCTCGCCGCTTCTTTTTTTTTCTTTCTTCATGGCCACGAGAGGAGTCAGAGACAAATTTTTCTTCTTGTGGTTTTCCGCACGTTCAACGGGACAGCCCCTCGACATCGCGGACCAACAAGCAATTTTTGCGCGGCCCGGACGATTTCGCCGTCCCCGGCCGGCATTTACTACCCCCCACCCCCCTCCACCTTCGCCGGCACAGAGACTTCCCTGCTCGCTGCCAAGCTGCATTATCGAGGTCTCGGCCCCCTGCTGAGCCCTCTGGGGGGGAGCAGTGTGGCGGGTTTGGAATAACCCCCACAACAGACTAAGGACAGACAGCTCGCTACTCCTGGTTTTTTCCGCAGCACTACTGATGTAATGTGGCATTCATGCATTGTGATGTTAATGTGCCATTCATGAATTGTGTTCATGCGTCCTGTCCTTACTGTGACCTAGAGACAGATCAATATGTAGATGTGCCTTGTAACCTCTTTGTCCTGCAGCTGGAGCAGAGGCCAGCAATCTACCTATTGTTATGTATGTCTCTCACATGCAAATGCCCATGCCAACAGCTGTGAATGCTCTTTCATGTATTGTTGTAACTGGGTATATATGCTGCATGATTCTGTCTCTCATTCCCTCTTTGACTGCTGCTGCGGACACACACACACACTCTGTGTCCCTTTGCTGGAGAGCCTCTGGGCACGCTCCCGGCGCGCATGCACGCCGCCGGGGCGGGCTTTGTGACAGCGGTGTGATTTAATAAACTCTACTTAAAACCTTCACCACGCTGCATTATTTCATGCCGCCGCAGTATCAAGATTTACCTACTCTACTGAACACTGCACAAATTTTTTCCAACTCCCGTCTGAAAATTGAATTATATTTTCTAAAGAGCTTGTAACATGCATACAGCACTTCATGCCTGTCCCTGGTATTCATGCTAGCTAATGAAAGCACGTGTCTGACTTGACATAACTGACATATTATAAACAAAGATAGGTCCATACCAAAGCAAGAAATTGAGCAGCAGACATAAGGGTGGGACAAACTAATTTATTTCAACATTCTGATCAGATCTAAATATAAGAAGTGATGCTGGTGTAATAGTACATTATGAATAAATATAATATATATCAAATAAATCAATATCAATATAATATAATATAATATAATATAATATAATATAATATCAATAGTATAATAAATATCAAATTTCCTAAGGATGTTGTGATACATTGTTCTTAATGGTATTATATATTTTGTTCACAGAATAAACCTGAAAATGTGATAATCTGTGAGGTAATGAATCAAGGCTTATAAATGTATTATGCTCTATAATTTTGTACTTGTCTGGTTGTTTTTCAACAATCAATACATGTTTTTTTGTAAGCTAGTTAAATTCTTGAAAATTAATATTCATGTCAGACCCGCTGCATTTTGATTTTTTTTTTAAGTCGAATGTGATTGGTGTATGCGGTCACCTACCGCAACCTGATTGGTTCATCAGCTAAAGCAGTTCTGAAAAATGCTGGAGAGTGTGGGGAGCGTAAAATAAGGAGACTGAATTTATTTCTCAATTCAGGTTTAATGAAGATTTCACATCCCCAGCATTCTCTCAAAACAATAAGAGAGTGAACTCAACAAAAAACCCACACATTTATACATGGGACATCAAAGGCAAAATCACACATTGTCGCCAAACTCCCTATTGACAATAATTCTCCCCCCGAGTCCCTTCATCGTCTGTCTGACCCCAGGAGGTCAGGAAGTCCTCTCAGAGTCTTATCACGGCACCTCCGCCTCCTGCCGTTATCCTCAGGAGGTCCAGACGTATTGTTCCATCCAAGACGTGAGGTCAAACGACACATGCAGTACTAAGCATCTCACTCCTGTGCTTATACATATGCAGTCAAAATATGTGAGCCACAGAGAGGACTGACGATAAAAATGTAAGTTTATTAAAAAAATGCCGACAGACCGAGGCTGCCAACAAATTTTCTTAGATTTACCAAAAATAGAGAAAACTATATTTAAAAAATGGCATACTCTTCCGATGCGGATCAATCAATAACACGAAAAACGCACTTGGCCCACCACCTACAAGCTGTAGTAATGATTTTACCTCTAAATATAAAATGTTCAAACACTGGCTGTAATGTTAGATTTGCTTGTTTTGTTTGTGGTTTTATGCCGTCTGTCCTCACCCGCGCTCCTGTGACGGGGTACTTTTGAGGCAGGCGGATGTTTTTCAACACAAACCCAGTGCTTCGTACACGCAGTCAGGACAGAGACGTGGCGGAAGGTTGGGGGAGACGGAGGAAGGGACGGTGCTGGAAACCTTGCGGGTGAGTGGTTTTTTTTTTAAATCACACTCTGTTTTTGCTGATGTGTTCCGTTAATATTCACTGTAAACACGGAAGTGAACGCGATGCAATGATGCATTTGATTGGTTAGACTGAACGTTTTAGCGCCAGTTGGAGACAAATTTGATTGGTGAAATTGGCGGAAGTTGATGAGGATTGGCCAAAATTGCAGGAAAGTTGTGGTGATTGGACAAAGTTGCAAGGTTGTGCAATAGGTGTGTTGATTTCGCGTGAATTGACGCGATTGCAACATGGCGAAATCCTGGAGGTGTGGAGGAAGGAAGCAGACGAGACATGAGCTGGACGACACACAAAATTTATTCCTTCTCCAACATCAAGTACAGTAAAAATCTGCCTGGGTCTCTGAACACCTTCTATTTATAACCTTTAATTCCATACCTTGAGACCCAGGAAGCCCAACACAATACAATCAGTGGAACAAAGACATGCGTGACACATTAACATCACATAACGCCAGACCTGCTTCTCACACCGTCTCTTCCTTCAGCGGCTCTGGTGCCTCCTGAACTCCCCGGGGAGCGATTAGTCCTTTCTGTTCCATCTGAGACC
This sequence comes from Pholidichthys leucotaenia, assembly GCA_020510985.1. Lineage (NCBI taxonomy): Eukaryota > Metazoa > Chordata > Actinopteri > Cichliformes > Pholidichthyidae > Pholidichthys > Pholidichthys leucotaenia. Next base: position 99,596,819 of record CM035843.1, read on the forward strand.
CCCCGGTACTACTTCCTCCTTCAGCCCATTGTTCCCTCTTCCCCCTCGGCTCCTGACTTTGGGTGGAGAATTCCCCACACAGTGTCACCACACAGCCCCCATCCCGCTCAAACACCCAGAAAGGGCACTAACCCCCCTGTCCTTTGGGCTTGAGCCGGCGCCCATAGTGGCTGTCAGCCTGTCAATGCAGACGGTCTTCCTACGCCCCTCCAAGTCTAACACAAAATGCCCTAGGTTCCAGCACCCTGAACGGTCCGTCGTACAGTGTGTGCAGCGGGGTCCAGTGTGCATCGTGCCTGACAAAAACAAAACTGGCGTCCTGTAAGCTTTTTGGGACAAAGGTGCAGGGAAAACAATGGCGGGCTGGTCCCAGCACGTTAAAGGCCTCCGTACTGTGCAAAAATTGCGTGGGTGGATTGGCCCCGGACATGGGGTTTTCTGGTAAAAACTCTCCGGGGATCCGCAGTGGCTGAGAAAAAACGAGTTCTGCCGGGGAGGCTGCCACATCCTCCTTAGGCACGGAGCGCAACCCTAAAAGAACCCAGGGCAGGCAGTCGACCCAATCTGCAACCGTGAGCAACGCTCTGAGCGCTGCCTTAAGCGACCTATGAAAACGCTCGTATAACCCGTTGGCCTGGGGGTTGTACGTGGTAGTGTTGTAAATTTTGACCCCCAGGCTCTGGACCATCACAGACCAGAGTTCCAAAACGAATTGGGGACCCCTGTTGGAAGTGATGTCCGATGGGGAGCCGAATCGTGCAACCAAGCTGACAAAAAAGCACGAGCCACTTCCGCGGACATGGTGGAAGCCAGTGGGACCACTTCAGGCCAGCGTGTGGTGTGGTCCACGACTGTCAAAAGGTGCATGAAACCTTGCGATGGCAGGAGGGGTCCCACCAAATCCACATGGACGTGGTTGAACTTCCTGGCCGGGATTTGGAACGGCTTGAGGGGGGCTCTGGTGTGTTTGTGCACTTTGGCCCACTGGCACGCGACACACACTGCAGCCCACTCTTTCACGTCCTTGCGCAAGCACGGCCAGACAAATTTCGCCCCCACCAGTTTAACCGAAGCACGCATGCCTGGATGCGAAAGGGAGTGGACTGACTCAAAAATGCGGCAGCGCCAAGGGCTCAGAACCACTGGGAATGGGCAACTGGTGGAGATGTTGCAGTGCAAGGAAGGGCACCCTTCTCGCAAGACCCTGCTCTCCAGCTTTAACCCAGTAGGCGCAGACTGGTGCGCACAAATGTCCGTGTCCCCGGCTTGCTCTGTGGCCATGGCAAGAAAATCTATTCCCATGTAGACCGGGGAGACACGCGTGACACGCCTGACACACGTGACTGTCTGTCACACGTGTGACAGACAATCGGCCATGACGTTGAGCTTTCCGGCAACGTGTTGAATGTTGGTCGTAAACTCCGAGATCATGGCCAAATGCCGCTGCTGCAGGGCCGACCACAGTTCCAAGACCTTGGACATCGCATTCGTCAGTGGCTTATGGTCAACGAACGCAGTGAACTTGTGCCCCGCTAGCTAAAACTAGAAATGGCGCGCCGCCAGGTGGAGAGCCAACAATTCTCTGTCAAACGTGGTTTATTCGCGTTTGTTGTTGCGCAAAGTTCAACAGAAAAATGCGAGCGCCTGCCATGAACCGGACACGTACTGCTCCACCACTGCCCCTATGGCAACGTCAGACGCGTCCGTGGTGAGTGCTATCCGTGTCAACGGGTCAGGGTGGGCTAGCAAAGTGGCATCTGCAAGCGCTGTTTTGGGGTCTGTGAAAGCCTGGACTCGCTCAGGTGTCCAGTCGATGTTTTCTGCGGGCTTCTTTTTCTTAAGCATGGCATACAATGGCTGCATCAGCTCGGCTGCCCGGGGGAATAAACAGTTATAAAAATTGACCATTCCCAAAAACTCCTGTAGGGCCCTCATGGTCTGCGGACGCGGAAAGTCCGACACAGCGTGCACCTTATCCAGTAGCGGAATTGCGCCCTCCAGCGAAGTGTGGTGGCCCAAAAAATCGATCACTGGCACACCAAACTGGTACTTCGCTGGGTTCACTATTAGCCTGTGCGCTTCCAACCTCTGGAAAACCATCTTGAGATGGGTGATGTGCTCCTCCTCAGACGTGCTAGCCACCAAAATGTCATCTAAGTAGACAAAAACAAAGGACAAATCACGAAGCACTGCATCCATCAATCTCTGGAAGGTCTGCGCCGCTCCCTTTAATCCGAACGGCATGTGTAAAAACTCGAAAAGGACGAAAGGAGTTATTACCGCTGTTTTAGGAACATCTTCCGTGCACACCGGGACCTGGTGGTAACCGCGGACCAGATCCACATTCGAAAAAACACGCATCCTGGCCAGGTGCATGGAAAAATCCTGGATGTGCGGGATGGGATACCGATCGTGTTCCGTGGTGTTGTTCAAGCACCGGAAATCGCCGCACAGTCGCCACGACCTGTCGGCCTTAGGCACCATGTGTAGCTGGGATGCCCACGGGCTGTTGGAGTGCCTGACGATGCCCAGCTGCTCTAAGTTGGCAAACTCCTCGCACGCGCTGGCCAGTTTAGCTGCGTCCAGGCGCCGAGGTCGCGCGAACACCGGCGGGCCTTTTTGTAGTTATGAAGTGTTCGACCCCGTTTTTCATTACCAAAGCTGAAAAAGTCGGGACTGTGAGTGTTGGGAACTGTGCAAGTAAATGCTGGTACTTACCCCCTGGAGCTACAATGTTAGCCAGTATTGTCGACCCAGCTCTCTGAGCTGTGCAAGGCAGAGAGGTGAAAGGTGGAGGCAGGGAGGTGAAAGAGACAGCGTCCACTAACCGTCTGTTGGCAACATGGACTAATAACCCATCAGTTAGTGCCCTGCTTTTATGTTCTCTTGCTGTACAGCACTTTGTGCAGCGAGAGTTGCTTTTAAAGTGCTATATAAATAAAGTTGATTGATTGATCAGCACATAGAACATCTGTGCCTAAAATGGGGCCGGAACATGCAGCTACCACAAAGTCCCACTGGAAATTGCGTCCATGCAAGCATATCGCCAGCATCCGTTTGCCAAACGTCCTGATGGTGGATCCGCTGGCGGCCGTGAGCTTGGGACCAGTGTCTCCTGCCGACCTGTTTGAGCTGACCGGCAGGATGAGGTTCTTCTGGGAGTCCACCAAAACCGTCTCCCCAAACGTGTGTCCATGACATAAAGCAGCTTGTTCCTCTCGCCAGCGGTTGCAGCTGCTACAGACTGCCGGCCGTGCCGTCTTCACGGCTTCTTGAATTGGCATGGCGGCAGGCAGCATTGGGCATTTGAGCCGAAACGGTGATGATAGAAACAGATCGCCCTCGCTGTAGCAGGTAGGTTCCTGAGGAACAAGTGGGCGAACAGGAAAGACTCGTCGTCCTTCCCCTTCAGTGGCAACATGCTCTCCATGAGCTCCATGGCTGATCTGACACCAAACTGTGATTGTGTTAGGACTCTCTCTGCCCTCTCACTGTCAGACAGGGTATAGCGCTGGAGTAGCATCCGCTTGAGTGCTTCATATTTCCCTTGGGCCGGCGGCTCCTGGAGCAGGCTCATCATCTGTTAAATGGTGTGCACATGCAGCGCAGTGACAACATAGTAATATTTCGTGTCATCCGTTGTTATCCCGCAGAGTGCGAACTGGGCTTCTATATGCAGGTTGGGTTGTGAAGCCAGAAGTCTGGGAGCTTGACTGAGACAGCGCACACGGTGCTGGTGCTCTCCCTCCCGGTAGTCTCCGGGGTGGTGCTCGGCCCATTCTTCATGGCACGTCTTGGGGTCACCAATGCGGAGAAAGGAAGCAGACAAGGCACGAGCTGAATGACACACAAACTTTATTCCTTCTCCAACATCAAGTACAGTAAAAATCTGCCTGGGCCTCTGAGCACCTTCTTTTTAAAAAGAGATCGTAGATCGTCACTTCCTTGTGGTAACGTATCGTCACTTCCTGTTTTGCTGTCTGCCTGTGTGGTTTGCTCTCCAGCTCTCCAGCCACTAGCTAGCCACTAGCTATGGCTACTACCTCTCTTTCCTCTCCTCCTCTGGTGTGCTCTCTCTGTCAGATGTTTAGCTACACCTCTGCCTCTTTTAGTGATAACGGTAAATGTAATAAATGTTGTCTTTTTGAGGCGCTCGAGGCGAGGTTGTCTGATTTGGAATCCCGGCTCCGCTGCATTGAAACACCGTCTGCGCCAGTTAATCTTGACGGACGCCCATTAGCTGCAGCGGAGCTAGCTAGCTTAGGTCCCACTGTCAGCGGTTCCCCGGCTCTCCTCAGCAGCGAGGAGACTGGGTGGGTGACGGTGAGAAGGAAGCCTAGTCGCAAAGCCCCGGTACACCACCAACCTGTTCACGTTTCTAATTGTTTTTCCCCGCTCAGCGACACACCCGCTGAGGAAAAAACTCTGATCATTGGCGACTCTGTAGTCAGAAACGTGAACCTAGAGACTCCAGCGGCCATAGTACAATGTATTCCTGGGGCCAGAGCAGGCGACATCGAGTCAAATTTGAAAATGCTGGCTAAAAGTAACTGTAAATACTCCACAATTGTTATTCACGCCGGCATTAATGACATCCGTCTCCGGCAGTCGGAAGTCACGAAACTTAATATAGAATCGGTGTGTGAGTTTGCAAAAACGATGTCTGCCACTGTAGTATTCTCTGGGCCCCTCCCCAATCTGACCAGTGATGACATGTTTAGTCGCTCGTCATCCTTGAACCGCTGGCTGTCTGTGTGGTGTCCTAAAAATGACGTGGGCTACATTGACAACTGGAGCTCTTTTTGGGGAAAACCTGGTCTTATGAGACGAGACAGCATTCATCCCACTTTGGATGGTGCTTCTCATTTATCTAACAATCTGGCATCTTTTTTATCCAAATTTCCAAAACCGTGACTACTCAGAGTTGGGACCAGGAAGCAGAGTCGCAGTCTTACACGCCTCTCTGCAGCTCCTCTTCATCCGCCACCCCTCAGCTTAGCCCCTGTCTTCCCCATCAGAGAATCGTTGTCTGCTCCCTCCAAAGTAAATAAAAATATAATGTATAAGCATCCCAAAGTGATAAAGCAAAATATTGGTAAAACTCAAATTAAACATAAAGCCTCTAAATTGAATGATTTGGCCTCTGTTCCTCCTCATAATTTAAAAATTAAATGTGGTTTATTAAATATTAGGTCTCTAACTCCCAAGTCTCTGTTAGTCCATGATCTGTTAATTGATCATCAGATTGATTTAATTTCCCTTACAGAGACTTGGTTAGGGCAAGAGGATTATGTTGGTTTAAATGAATCAACTCCCTCTGGTTATTTAAACTGTCAAAATCCCAGAAGTTCTGGTCGTGGAGGAGGAGTAGCAACAATTTACCATTCCAAATTACCAGTTAATGTAAAGCAAAAAACATGTTATAATTCCTTTGAGGGCTTGGTCCTCAGTGTTGGGCACTTTAGCAATTTCAGGTTAAACCCAATTTTATTTGCCATAGTTTATCGTCCCCCATCAACCTATTCAGAATTTTTATCCAAATTTGCTGATTTCTTAGCTGATTTAGTGCTGAAATCTGATAGAATAATTATAGTAGGGGACTTTAATATACATGTGGATGTAGATAGTGACTGCCTTAATGTGGCTTTTAATTCAATATTAGACTCGATTGGGTTTTCTCAGAAAGTAGGAAATTCTACTCATTACCTCCACCATACATTGGACCTTGTTCTGACATATGGCATAGAAATAGAAAATCTTGTAGTGTCTCCTCATAACCCTGTACTGTCAGACCATTGTCTGTTAACCTTTGATTTTACTATTTCTGACTATTTGGCTCCTAAAGAAAAATATTATCACAGTAGATGCCTCTCAGATGATGCTGTTTCCAAATTTATGCAGATTGTTTCCTCTATGCCATGTGTCAACACAACGGAAATAAGCTATAGACAGCTTGCTCCTTCTGTAATTGATAACATGGTGGATAGTGTTTCAGCTTCTCTGCATCAGGCTCTAGACTTGGTGGCCCCCTTAAAAAAGAAAAAGTCTAATCAGAGATTTTTAACTCCTTGGTTCAACACAGAAACTCGTAGCTTAAAACAGAAGACTCGTCAATTGGAAAGAAAATGGCGCTCTACTAATTTAGATTAAATCTATTTAGCTTGGAGAAATCATCTTTTAATTTATAAAAAATCTCTTAGAAAAGCTAGAACGAGTTATTACTCTGCATTAATAGAAGAGAACAAGAATAATCCCAGGTTTCTTTTCAGTACTGTAGCCAGGTTGACAAAGAGTCAGGACTCTGTCAATCCTAGCATCCCCTTAGAGCTTACTAGTCAGGACTTTATGAACTTTTTCAATAATAAAATTTCATCCATCAGAGATAAAATCAATCAGATTCTTCCCACAGTTAACTTAAATACTGTAACTACTACAACTCCTTCTATTGATGTCTGTCTTGATGAGTTTACTCCAATCGATCTTTGTGAGTTAGACAAAATAGTTTCCTCATCCAAACCTTCAACTTGTCTTTTAGACCCTATTCCTACCAGGTTATTTAAAGAAGTCTTCCCACTTATTGGTAGCTTTATTCGTCATATAATCAATTCTTCATTAACTTTAGGCCATGTACCGCAGGCTTTTAAAACGGCTGTAATTAAACCCTTACTCAAAAAGCCAACGCTAGATCCAGGAGCTTTAGCTAACTATAGACCAATCTCTAATCTCCCTTTCATTTCAAAAATCTTAGAAAGAGTTGTTGCTACGCAATTATTTGACCACCTGCAGGGAAATGGTTTACTTGAAGAGTTTCAATCTGGGTTTAGAATCCATCATAGTACTGAAACAGCCTTAGCGAAGGTCACTAACGACCTCCTCATTGCATCTGATAATGGACTAGTTTCTGTACTTGTCCTTTTAGATCTTAGTGCAGCTTTTGATACTATTGATCATAATATTCTACTTGATAGATTAGAACACTATGTTGGACTTAATGGAACTTCGTTGCAGTGGTTTAGATCTTATTTATCTGATAGGTTCCAGTTTGTTCATGTAAATGATGAGTTTTCTTTCAGCTCAAAGCTTAGTCATGGAGTTCCACAGGGATCTGTGCTAGGCCCTACTCTTTTTAGTTTATATATGCTTCCGTTAGGCAACATTATTAGAAAGCACTGTATACATTTTCATTGTTATGCAGATGACACACAATTATACCTGTCAATGAAGCCAGATGATACTAATCAATTAGCCAAGTTAGAAGCCTGTCTTAAGGAAATCAAAGCTTGGATGACTTGTAATTTCCTGCTATTAAATTCAGATAAGACTGAAGTCATTCTTGTTGGTCCAAAAAACCTTAGAAATTCCTTTCCAAATCAAACTTTCAGTTTGGATGCAGTTACTCTTTCTCTTAATAGCTCTGTGAGGAACCTTGGAGTTATTTTTGATCAGGATTTGTCCTTCAATTCACATATTAAATTTGTTTCTAAGACTGCCTTCTATCATTTGCGTAATATTGCCAAGATTAGGAGCATCTTGTCTCAGAGTGATGCTGAGAAGCTGATCCACGCTTTTGTTAGCTCGAGATTAGATTATTGTAATTCTTTATTATCAGGCTGTCCTAAAACATCTTTAAAAAGTCTTCAGCTGATCCAAAATGCTGCAGCAAGAGTTTTAACAGGTACTAGAAAGAGAGATTATATCTCTCCGGTTCTGGCCTCCCTTCATTGGCTTCCCATAGAGTTTAGAATTAAGTTTAAAATCCTTCTTCTTACTTACAAAGCTCTAAACAATCAGGCTCCTTTTTATTTAAAAGATCTGATACTACCGTATCATCCTAACAGAGCACTACGCTCCCAAAATGCAGGATTACTTGTAATACCTAGAATCTCCAAAAGTACAATGGGAGGCAGAGCCTTCAGTTATCAAGCTCCTCTCCTGTGGAATCAGCTGCCAATCTGGATTCGGGAGTCAGACTCGATCTCTGTTTTTAAGAATAGGGCTAAAACCTACCTTTTTGATATAGCCTACAATTAGGGAGGGATCATGTGTTTCTGAACCCTCCCTTAGTTATGCTGCTAATAGGTTTAGTCAGCCGGGGTACCTCCAGTAATGCACTGGGCCTCACTCCTTTCCTCACTCTCTATGAAATATTTTTTTTTTTTGCTGGTCATTAACATTTGTTTGTTCTCTCCCATAGATTGAGTCCCCATCGTGCTGTTTGCTCTCTACATGTCTGTTCTTTTCTTCTTCTCTATCCCCTCACCCCCCAGCCAGTCGCAGCAGATGACTGCCCCTCCCTGAGCCTGGTTCTGCTGGAGGTTTCTTCCTGTTAAAAGGGAGTTTTTCCTCTCCACCGTCGCCAAGTGCTTGCTCACAGGGGATCGCCTGATTGCTGGGGTCTTTCTGCAACTGTGGGGGTCCCCCCTACAGTTGATAGTGCTATGAGATGACTGTTGTTGTGAAATGGCGCTATATAAATAAAATTGAATTGAATTGAATTGAATTAAAACCTTTAATTCTGTGCCTTGAGAACCAGGAAGCCCAACACAATACAATCAGCGGAACAAAGACACGTGTGGCACATTAACACCACATAACGCCAGACCTGCTTCTCACACCCTCTCTCCCTTCAGCGGCTCTGGTGGCTCCTGAACTCCCTGGGGGGCGAATAGTTCTTTCTGTTCCATCTGAGACCCCCCGGTACCACTTCCTCCTTCAGCCCATTGTTCCCTCTCCCCCCCGGCTCCCTGCTCTGGGTGGAGAATTCTCCACACAGTGCCACCACAGAGGGACTGAATGTGTTACTGGAGCAGATGGTCCTGAGCCACGTCAGAATAAAAACTGGGTGTGTATGATAATTTTCCTCAAAATACCATCATTTTAAGCCACTATTATGATATTTCAACATTACCCGTCTGGCTACACTGTGTTGGTTAGTGCTCAGAGGTCTGCTTTAGTTACTGTGGAGAATTTTTACAAACACCAGGTTAATGGATGATTATTAGACCAACACTAAAAACATATGTAAGGGCGGTCATTATTATATTACCCTGACTGCTGTGGTATATTTTATGTGGTCAAAACAAGGAGACATAGCCTGCTTTAATTTATGACATCTTCAACAGCTGACTGATGTCTGTATTGAAATGACGGAGCTGCCATTAGGCACGATGCTAATGTGTGCAACGATCTTTTATATTAAGAATGAGACCGTTTTTTGTTTTTTTTTTAAGTCAGAGGGACTGATGTTCATCAGATAAAAAGGTGTCAAGTTTGATCCTACTGTTCTCTGATTGATTTTTTTCTCTGATAAAGTGGTATCCATAGATCAATGCACAGACTGTTAGCATAGAGGTAACGTGTGCTAACGTCAGTTCAACTCTTCAACTAAATTCTTAGGCTGAGCAGAAAACACCTCCTATGCAAAATAGATCACCACTGTTTTCTATTCTTTTAGATAACTAGAAAAGCACTTAAGAGTTCATACCTCCGCCAAGGCTCCTTCCTTCCCTCCCTTTGTCCATCCATCTGTTTGTATCTCACCGCCTCCATCCCACCATACATTGCAAGATTGGACCTTGGTAGAGGTATGCACTCACAGATCAGCTCCAAAATGTAATGGGTTCATCTGCAGGCCAAGGACCATCTCTGGTTAAAATTTCAGCAAAATCCATCCAGTAGTTTTTACATAATCCTACTAAACCACTGCAAGAAGATTGAGCCTTGGCGGAGGTATGCAGTCACGGATCACCCCCAAAATGTAATGAGTTCGTGTGTAGGCCAAGAACCACTTCTGGTGAAAATTTTATCCAAATCCATCCAGTAGTTTTGGAGTATTGTTGCTAACAATCTGTGAGGATATAAGAGCCTTGGTGGAGGCGTGCATTCTCAGATCATCTCCGAAAATGTAATGGCTTCCCCTCTAGCCCAAGAATCAACTCTGGTGAAAATTTCATCTAAATCCATCCAGTAGTTTTTTTGTAATCCTGCTGCACAAATGCAAACAAAGCCCTTGGTGGAGGTGTGCACTCTCAGATCATCACCAAAATCTAATCATCTGTTCCCTGTGTCATGATACACCTTTCCTGAAAATGTCATCAAAATCCATCCATAAGTTTTTGAGTTATGTTGCTAACAAACAAACAAACAGACAGACAAACGCCGGCAAAAACATAACCTCCTTGGCGGAGGTAATAATTAGCTCATTTATGTGCAACAACTCATCAGTTAATAAACAGCTTTCTTACCTTTGATAAGGACCCTTAATATCACTGCAGTCTCTAGGATTAAAAAAAGCTTTTTCTCCCTCTGGTAAAAAACTGATCATTTTAACAGGAACTTGGATTTTACTTCCATCCAGATAAATGGATTAATTTAAAAAAATACTTCAACTAAATCCAGTTTACCAATAACACAAATTAGTTATTTTATTGATGTCTACAATTCAAAGACTAGCACATAAACAATACAGGACTGAATATGATAATGGGAAGCTTAAAATATTCACAGGTGAAAATCTGTGTAAAATATACAACAAATCTTTAAAAATTGAAGAAGCGAGTGAGAGAAAATAATGAAAACTCATTGTATTTGTTTTACAGGAGAAAAAAGTATGTCTATTACTATTTGAATGACCACAGTTTGTTTAGCTTCCATTATCAGTTCAAAGATAATAGACTGCAATAGATTTGGGGAAAAAAGGACTTCCCATAAGGTCTTATTAGTTAAAGTTCTTAAAGCTTATGTTACATCACATTATTTTTCTTCCAATGTCTTATTTTTTTCCATACTGAGGGCTGCTTGTTTACATTAATTATGCCTTGGTGCAAAGCAACGTAGGCATACCATAATAATCACTACATGTGTCTCTGTGTGTATGTCTGTCTGTCTGTTACCAGCTTTTTAACTCGCCTGGTCAAAATCAAGTGGAACTAAAAGCTTGTATCATTGTATCGCCACATTTTATTGAATTTTTATATGGCAAAATTTCTACATATGGCTTTGTTATCAAAATACACTAATTTAGCTCACCTTTACCATCACTGCAGCTGGGAAAGAAGGTATTGTAATAACTATGCCAGGCCAATAGAGGTAGCATTGGGCCTTTTTTACAGGCTCCCCATGATTCCCTGCCACAGGCGCTGAGGCATCAGCACCTTGGGGCTTTCATTAACTTTAGAAGCGACCTGTATATGAGAGAGAGAGATACAGTATGTCTCCCTATTGCATCATTCTTCCAAAATGACCCTGCACGCACTGTTCAAATTCTGCTCCGTTAGCAAGTAGCAAAATCTGACATAAAACTCCTTTTATTTGTCGGACTGAAAAATAAACACACCAGGACAGATGCATTCTCTCACTGCTGAGAGAGAAGAAGAGGATCTTCAGGTCGGGGAACAGGGAGATGCTGAAGTCTGTACAGAGGGAGCTAAGGAGGAAGATCAGAGAAGGCAAGGACAGGTTCAGGAAGAAGATGGAGGACAAGCTGCAACAGAGCGACATCGCCAGGGTCTGGAGAAACCTCAAAACCATCTCTGGGCTCCAGAATACCTCCTCCCAGACCACGGGAGGCAGGGAATGGATGAACAATCTGAACCTGTTTTTAATAGGTTTGACCAACCGCCCTCCCCGCCGCCTGCACAACAACCACTGCTGCCTCTACGGTCATTGAGACCTGCTGTCCCCCCCCCCACCTACACCCCCCCACTCCCAGCACACAGCCCCCCAACCTAACCCTCACTGAGACCCAGGTGAGGGCGGAGCTGAGGAAGACCAAGGTGAGGAAGGCCTTGGGCCCGGATTGCATCAGCGCGAAGCTCCTCAAGTCCTGCGCAGACCAGCTGTGTGGGATTGTGGAGCACATCTTCAACCTGAGCCTGAAGCTGGGGAGGGTACCACAGTTGTGGAAAACATCTTGTGTGGTACCCGTACCAAAGACTTCCCACCGCAGAGACCTGAACAGCTACAGACCAGTGGCCCTGACGTCTCACCTCATGAAGACCTTGGAGAGACTGCTCCTTGCTCACCTCCGCCCCCTGGTGGTACCAGCAATGGATCCACTCCAGTTCGCCTACCAGCATGGCATCGGGGTGGAGGATGTAGTGATCTTCCTCTTTCACCTTTCCCTGTTCCACCTGGAGAAGCCTGGGAACGCAGTGAGGATCATGTTCTTTGACTTCTCCAGAGCTTTCAACACCATCCAACCAATGATCCTGAGGGACAAGCTGCTGTGCGCAGGGGTGGACCAGCACCTGTCATCGTGAATCCTGGACTACCTCACAAACCAGCCACAGTTTGTGAGAACCCGGGATTGTGTGTCCGACACGATCATTGGCAGCACGGGGGCCCACCAGGGAACGGTTTTGGCTCCCTTCCTGTTCACCCTTTATACTGTGGACTTCTCACACTGCCATCTACAGAAGTTCTCTGATGACTCTGCGATCGTCGGTCTCATCTCCAGTGGAGATGAAGCCGAGTACAGAGGACTTATCCAGGACTTCGTGGACTGGTGCCATCGGAACTGCCTCCAGATCAATGCGAGAAAAACTAAGGAGCTGGTGGTGGACTGCCACAGGCAAGGACAACCCCTCACAGCACCAGTAAACATCCAGGGAACAGACATTGAGATGGTGACATCCTACAAGTACCTAGGTGTTCATTTGAACAATAAACTAGACTGGTCACACAATACCGATGTACTCTACAAGAAAAGGCAGCGCAGGCTGTTCCTACTGAGGAGGCTCAGGTCTTTTGGTGTACAAGGGGTGCTCCTGAAGACCTACGATTTGGTGGTGGCATCAGCCATTACTTTTGGAGTGGTCTGCTGGGGCAGTGGCATCACAGCAGCTGATTGGAAGAGACTGAACAAACTGCTCAAGAAAGCTAGCTCTGTCCTGGGGCAGCGCCTTGACCCAGTGGAGGAGATAGGAGAGAGAAGGATGGTGGCTAAGCTGTCATCTCTGCTGGAGTCCAAGTCCCACCCTATGCAGGACATGCTGAAAGTACTGAGGAGCTCATTTAGCAGTAGGCTACATCATCCTAGGTGCGCGACCGAGAGGTTTCGCAGGGCCTTCCTACCTACGGCTGTCAGACTTTATAACCTAAGCAGGGCTGCTTGCAGAGATAGCAAAAAAAAAAACGTGACGACCTAATAGTATTGAATACAAAAGATGCAATAGACTTACACAAAATGGTCCCTCCAGTATACAACTAGGACAATATCAGTCGCTACGGAGGGTGACAATGTATATGGGTACATATTCATACTGTGTGGGGTAACTAAATAGACGGTTATGCTGTTTATTCCATCTAGCTACAATGCTCTGCACTGTGTACATATATTTATGTGTACATATGTATATTCACTGCTCTTATTTTCTTATCTTCTAACTTATTGCTCTGAGTGTTGCTATCCCTGTGCTGTTGCAATCCTGGAATTTCCCCATTGTGGGACTAATAAAGGCTTATCTTATCTTATTAGTGGGCCAAAGGTGATCAAAGGTGGGCCATATGAGTAACAACTTCGAGTGAATTTATGATTTTAAATTATTTGAGTTATTTAAGAGGATAAATGTGGGAAATTATGTTTTCAGATTAGAAGGGGAAAAAAATCAAATTGGTGGGAGTAAATGTACACACAAATCTTTGAGGAAAAGTTGAAAATTTACAAACAAAACTTGCAAACATAAGAAAAAAGTGGCGAGTTTATAAAACAGCATTTCAAAATTATGAGAAAACCTTACAAAATTCATGTGAATTAATCTCTTAATTATAAATAAAAAGAATAGATAGATAGATACATAGATAGATAGATACTTTATTTCGAACAAAAAAGTATAACAAAAACAAAACAAATGACAAATGCAATAAAGTAACAGTATACAGTGTTCGAAAGGGAGAAGGAAGAAGTGAACACTTATTAATTCCATCTCCTCTTTTCCATAAATACACCCATGTGAATTATATACAAATTACCACCTTTAAGACCCCAAGTAAACAATTTGCTGTATTTTTTACATATCAACATTAACACCCATCCATCCTAACATACATTGATGTCCATACATCTACACAGTGCTGTCCCACCTACCATTCCATAGTGTCCCATAATGTCCCAGAGTGAGCATAGTGAATCGTACATATAAATACTACCCTTCTAACATATATCCTTTCAGCAAATAATGTTTATACCTCTTTTTGAATTGAATTCTGTTTGTACATAGTTTCAGTTCCGGCTCCAGACTGTTCCACAAATCCACCCCACAGACAGATATGCACATACTTTTCTTGGTTGTTCGTATCTTGGGTTTTGTAAAGTTTAAGTCTCCTCTCAAATTATGATCATTGTCTCTTTTTTTAAATATTTTTTGTATATTAGTTGGGAGTTGATTATTAATTACCCTGTACATTACTTGTGCTGTCTTAAATTTAACTAAATCGATGAACTTTATGACATGTGACTTTAAAAACAACGAATTGGTATGGTCTCTATATCCTACATTATTTATTGTCCTTATTGAAGCGGCATGAAATAAAGCGGCGTTTGTGAAGGTTTTAAATAGTGTTTATTGAATCATACCGCCTTCACAGGATCCCCGCTCCGGAGCAAGTGTGAGCAGACCGGAGCGGGATCCTCAGGCTCTCAGAGGAGGGAACACAGAGTGTGTGTCCAGCAGCAGCAGTTGAAGAGAGAGAATGAGAGAGTGAGCATGGGTTACAGTGCAGTATATATACCCAATTACAACAATACATAAAAGGGCATTCCCCAGCAGTTGGTATGATCAAAGAGATTGCAGAACAGGCATGAGACATTTGCATTTGAGAGACATACATCACAATAGGCAGATTGCTGGCTTCTGCTCCAGCTGGAAGACAAAGAGGTTACAAGGCACATCTACATATTGATCTCAGTCTCTAGGTCACAGTAAGGACAGGACGCATGAACACAATGCATGAAAGGCACATTAACATCACAGTAGTGGGCCAGAAGAAACGGGGCTGCCTGTAGACATTAATACACACATTTCACTGTTCTGTTAATTGCTCTAGCCGAGCGCTGTGTCTGTCCAGTCTGTTGTGGGGGTTACACCAACCCGCCACACGCTCCCTCCCAGAGGGCTCGGCAGGCGGCCGAGGTCTCGATCATGCAGCTTGGGCAGCGAGCAGGAGAAGCTCTGTGCAAGCGGAGGGGGGGGGGGGGGGAGTGTCGGCCGGGAGCGGTGAAATCGTCCGAGCCGCACAAAAATTGCTTGTTGGTCCGCGACGTCGAGGGGCTGTCCCGTTGAGCGTGCGGAGATCACAAGAAGAAAAATTAGTCTCTGACTCCTCTCATGGCCATGAAGAAAAACAGGAGCGGCTGTAAGAAAAAAAAGGAAGCAAAGGGACTTGGCGTGTTTGACTTTTAGGTGCAGGCGCAACACTAAAGCCTCGGGAACCGCAGACAGCTGAATTCCCCTTGTGTGCCGTGGCTAAGACCATAAAATCCAGTGAGCAAGCTGCGTGCCTCAGGTGTACGAGCAAGCCTGAAGGGCCAGCGGGCAGCAGAAGGAAGGCGGTCAGTGGAGCCGTAATTGTCCCGTGCGTGGTGCGCCGTCCTCGTAACTCCCCGGTGCGTGCGCTGGGGTTCCGTGATGGGTGGGCCAGCTGGAGAGGAGAACCAGGGTCAGGAATCTTGGTGGAGATCGGCGCAGACGGTGCCGATAAACATCTATGATGAGCTGTGGCTGCAGATTAGTCATGGTGCGTTGGAGCGTTGAGGGGAGAGAGACGATCTTTGTTCCTCAGGCTCGGGTAGATGAGTAGGATCGCTGAGAGGGAGGAGTAGCGGTGAGAGGGAGAAAACGTTCTGTGTCCCTCGGCCGGTTCAGCGTGGACGTCCCGATCTCAGGCGAGGGGCGCACCATTACGTTTTCTGCAGTTTTCCCGGTCGTGGGTGATGTCCGGAGAGTAGCTCGCCTGTGTTGGCTCCGCGTCGAGGTCTCCCTGAAGCAGAAGGGAGGGCAGCTCATTTGCGTCAGGCTGCTGTGTTCGCTGGCAGCGTGTTTTTTTCCGCGTTGGGTTGCCAGCGTGGCCATCCAGACCAGAAGGTTGCGTTGCACAAAGCGTGTGCATTCTTGGGGTCACCAGTGAAGCGGCATGAAATAAAGCGGCGTTTGTGAAGGTTTTAAATAGTGTTTATTGAATCATACCGCCTTCACAGGATCCCCGCTCCGGAGCAAGTGTGAGCAGACCGGAGCTGGATCCTCAGGCTCTCAGAGGAGGGGACACAGAGTGTGTGTCCAGCAGCAGCAGTTGAAGAGAGAGAATGAGAGAGTTAGCATGGGTTACAGTGCAGTATATATACCCAACTACAACAATACATAAAAGGGCATTCCCCAGCAGTTGGTATGATCAAAGAGATTGCAGAACAGGCATGAGACATTTGCATTTGAGAGACATACATCACAATAGGCAGACTGCTGGCTTCTGCTCCAGCTGGAAGACAAAGAGGTTACAAGGCACATTTACATACTGATCTCAGTCTCTAGGTCACAGTAAGGACAGGACGCATGAAAGGCACATTAACATCACAGTAGTGGGCCAGAAGAAGCGGGGCTGCCTGTAGACATTAATACACACATTTCACTGTTCTGTTAATTGCTCTAGCTGAGTGCTGTGTCTATCCAGTCTGTTGTGGGGGTTACACCAACCCGCCACACTTATAGCTCTTTTTTGTAGTGTGCATATTGACTGTAGGTTGATCTTGTAGGTGTTTCCCCAGACTTCTACACAGTAGTTAAGATAAGGTAGAAACTGTGAATTGTACAGTAAGACCAATGATTTATAGTCCAAGATGTGTCTTGTCTTCCCCAGTATGCCTATACATTTTCCTAACTTGGCCCGGATGTGACTGATGTGAGGTTTCCAGCAGATTTTATTGTCTAGCGTCACCCCCAGAAACTTATTTTCCTGTACTGTTTCTATTCTGGTATCATCTATCGCTACCATTATTTCATGATTTATTTTAAAATTTCCAAACAACATAATCTTTGTTTTTTTTTAGATTTAGAGATAATTTATTTTTGTTGAACCACTGCGTTAACTTTTTCATTTCAGTTGTGACCACCTCTAAAACCTGCTGCAAATTCTCACCAGTGCAAAGGATATTTGTGTCATCCGCAAACAAAATAAATTTCAGAATTTTTGATACTTGGCATATGTCATTTATATACAAAATAAAGAGTTTGGGTCCCAAAACTGACCCTTGGGGCACACCACAAGGGATGTCCATGAAGGGTGATTTGTGCTCACCAATTTGTACAAATTGTTGTCTGTTACTTAAATAACTTTCCACCCAACTCAGTCCTACCCCTCTTATCCCATACCTTTCCAGTTTCCTTAGTAGTATTCTGTGGTCAATGGTGTCAAAAGCTTTCTTTAAATCTATAAATACTCCTACAGCAACCTTTTTATTTTATCTATACAACTAGTAATTTCTTCTATAAGTTCGATCAGAGCCATTCTGATCAGTACCAGAATCCCTATTTAACTGCAAGAACAGAATGTAAATTTATGAAAAATAAAGTTTCACATTTATGTGAAAAAAGTGAAGGGAACAAATAAGAATGACAAATCTGGAAGCATTCCCATAACTGCTCACACAAAGAAGAAATTATGCTCAGTAATGTTATTTATAGACACAGAGTAAGAGGGGAAGACCAGAATTAAGGGTCAAGGTTCAATTACAGTTCATCCTCTTCCTTCTTTGAAGTTTCCTTCAACCTCAGAATGTTAGGATGAAGTACCATCCTGACAGGTATGTACCCATCATGGTGTATGTCAGGCAAGTCCCACCATGACACACTCCATAAGTGAGCCTTCAAATGTATTAATCTGGAGTTTAAAACCAAGAAAGCAATAGAAAAAACCTGACATTCCCCAAAACTTCAGTCTCGTCACAGTTACAGATGTTTTTTTGCAGTTCTCTTGAGAAAAG
This sequence comes from Pholidichthys leucotaenia, assembly GCA_020510985.1. NCBI lineage: Eukaryota > Metazoa > Chordata > Actinopteri > Cichliformes > Pholidichthyidae > Pholidichthys > Pholidichthys leucotaenia. The sequence goes on from CM035843.1 coordinate 99,614,790, forward strand.
CAGTACTGAAAGGTGACATCTTTCACATACAAATCCTACTTTAGCTTAGCAAAACTGCCTTTAATGTAGAGATGCTGGTAGACAACCTCGGGTCAAGTGAAGCACTGCTCAGTCTCTGGTAACAGTAAAAATGTCAGAGTGTGTGTGCGTGTGTGTGTGTGTGTGTAAGAGAGAGAGAGAGAGAGAGAGAGAGAGAGAGAGAGAGAGAGCTAGTTCAGGTCTTAATATGGAAAGAGAGGTCTAACAACTAATTCTGCCTCCATGCTGCTGTCTGTGCATCTGTCTCTGTCTTATTCTCAGTCTCTCGCCCCTGGTCCCAGCAGCTGTTTTCCTCCAGAGGCATTATGGGTCTGTGTTGCCATGGCAATGCCTCCAGTTATGGCAGCTGTTCAATTTCTTGATGTCAACATCGCTACTGGTGACCACAATGAAAAACAACAACAGTCTTCATTATGATGAACAGAGGAAATTAAGAAGCATGGATGTGTTTCAGAAATTTTCAGAAAGCTGTTGGTCTTGTGTGGAAACCAGCTGCAGGTGACAGTTTTCAGTGTTCCCCTCTGATGGCATTGAGCTGACAGGACGTGACTGTTGTGTGGTGTATGTGTGTGTGTGTGTGTGTGTTTGGCCCTTAGGGCTTGCTGTACCCGCCCTGTGTGGTGTGATGTCAGACGGGCTACGGCCAGACTGTACAGTATATAGTTGTGTGTGTCCATAATAAAGATTCAGTTCGCTGCACAGCATAAGTTTGACTCCGACTCTGATTCCAGACATAACATTTTGGTGACAAGGAGAAACTATGGGGGTGTATGGGCTAGCTATACCATTATCACCGTTTCTGGAGTACCCGGGAGAGCTAGCGATCCTGTGGATGAAATGGGTGGCCATGTTCGAGGGATACATCCCGGCGCTGGGCTTAAGTAGACTTGACAGAATGCAAAGACGAGTACTTTTGGCCCACCATCTCAGCGTGGAAGGTCGGAGAATTCTCTGCATGTTGGGAGAGACGGGGCCTTATGTGGATGCTGTTGGGCAGATGGCTGAATATTTCGCTGAACATACGAGGACCACGCAGCTGTGGGTAGAAGAGCTGTTGGCGCCAAAAAAAGGTAAGTTAAGTAGCTTGGAGAAGCTAGCAGCTCAGTCAGTGAGTATGGGGACGTTAGCCATGAAGCTAGGTGCACGCCAAAACCAAGCTACCAGCTACCAGCTAGGCTGCGAGGTAGAACCGGGGCCACGAGTGGGGGAGCCCCTGGTCATCGGAGACGGCGAGCCAGCCAAAGAGCTTAGCATGGTGTGTGACCATAGCGCTGGTGTTGTTGATGGTGTGGTGAGCAGTGACAGCAGAGAGGGAGAGCAGTGACCGGAGTCTTCCCCGCAGCCAGAGTCCGGGCAGCGGGAGAGTGGGAGCAAGCAGGCTGGAAGCCCCGGGAAGGAGCAGCAACAGCTGGGCATAGAGGCAGCACAGTGGAGTGCCTTGGACGAGAGTGCTGGGCGCAGCGGTGAAGTGCCTGGGCCGGGGTGTGACGCCGACGAGAGCAACGATGGGAGCCGCAGGAGAGAGCAGCAACAGCTGGGCGCAGAGGCAGCACGGCGAAGCGTCTTGGATGAGGGTGCCGTGAGCAGCGGCGAGGCGCCTGGGTCAAGGAGCGGTGCCGACGAACAAGTTTTGGTTCTCCCCAGAGTTTGGCCACAGGGAGCCGGAGTGTTTGGGGCTACAACGGTGACAGCTACAGCGATGGTGAAGACAGTTGGGAGTGGAGTGACAGGCACAGAGGGACTGCATGCCTGGCAGCAACACTGCGGTTCCAGATGAGAGAAGCGGTCGAGGCTCAAGTAGGTTCTGACTTCTGACAAAGGCTGCAGTGAACAGTCGAAACATGTAAAGAAGGTAAAAACATCTCCTTTCTATTTTTGTCTTTAATAAGAACAAAAGGTAAAAAAAAGTTTAAAAAAAAGTGGTCGAGGGTGAGGAGAAGGGACATTCTCGCCGGGGAGGTCAGCTTCGATTCGAGGGGCAGGCAGCAGCCAGGGATGCGCATGCTGTGGGGCTGCCCTGGGCCTCCAAGCTGGTTTTCCCTTTGGCTGCCCATGGACATTGGAGTAACATAAATGACGTTACTGTAAATGTGTTCATATGGTGCATGTGAATGAATGTGTGTTATTTGGGGATTATTTTGTGTATTTAGTATAAAAAAAACCTCACTGACTTTAGTTGTTTTGGGTGAATGTGTTAGGCTATTCTAGTTTACTGTTTCCCTGCTATTTCCCTTAGTGTATGATTCATGTTCTAAATTGGGGTGGGTCTGAATTGTGTGTATGTGTTCTGGACTTTTGTAAGGGGGAGGGGAGTGTTGTGTGGTGTGTGTGTTTGGCCCTTAGGGCTTGCTGTACCCGGTCTGTGTAGTGTGATGTCAGGCGGGCTACGGCCAGACTGTATATAGTTGAGTGTGTCCATAATAAAGGTTCAGTTTGCTGCAGAGCATAAGTCCGACTCCGACTCTGAATCCAGACATAACAATGACCTCATAGCAGCTCTATCCCCCAATTGGATGAGGTCAAATCTGCAGCTCTCACCTCACAGGATGTCCCATTCATGCTAGTCTGTCTCACTTCCTGTTTGTTTATTTTAGTAACGAAAATAAACATCAGGATGGGGTTTCTTGAAACTGGTTACCAAGGAGATCTCACACACACACACACACACACACACACACACACACACACACACACACACACACACACACAGAGTGCAGCTGTCAGCTGGTTGAGAAGACTTCCTCATTGTTTAGGAGAGATGAATGAAGAGTGGAGATGGCGTCGGGACAACAATCAACAACTATCACATTTAAGGAATCGTTCCTGTTTATTTCAGCCTCCCACTTTTCCCTTAATGGGACTTTATGGGTGGTTTTGACTTTGCCCTGTCACTCTCTGTTTAGGGAAATTAGTTCTTCAAATATCCCCAAAAGAATTTATTTAGCCAGTCAGCCATCATCCACTTTATTAAAGGGGTCAGTGACTGAAAAATGGTGTGTTTGGTAGGTTTTAACCTTCTGAAATGGTTAAGTGATTATCAAAAAATATAAAAACACTCACTTCTTTTTCAAAAACATGCAGCCTTTATCTCGCTTTTATCTCCAAGAAGCCGTTACGACTTTCCTGGGTTTGGTTCAGGATGTGATAAAATGGGAAACCCAGCCCAGTGCCATACTTGATTCCCACCCACAGCTCTATGATTGGCCAGCATAGCTGTCAGTCATGTAGATGGACAGGGAGTTAAAGGCATTAGCTTCAGAGCTATACTAGGAAGCTCACACTTTAGATTTCAGTCATCATGATAGACATCCCTGTTTCCACCTTGTTATGTATGGTCACGTAGATATTAGCGATGTTGTCGACGTGAGGACAACCCCCCGTCATGACGTCATCACGTTCCGAGCATAAGAGGGAGCTAACGGTGGGAGACTGGGTCTTTGGGCACCTCGGCTCCCACTAGAGCAAACACCACGACAGTACATAGCTAGCTTGGGGCTATCCATTGTAGCATGTGTCCTGTTTGCATCCTGTAATAAAGTTCTGAGTTCAGCACAGCTCCTGCCTCTGCTGGCCTGCTTTCCAGACATATCACACCTGGTTCACTAATCCATCCATCCATCCATCCATCTTCTTCGGCTTAATCCTTTTTGGGTCGCGGGGGGGCTGGAGCCTATCCCAGCATCTTTGGGCGAGAGGCAGGGTACACCCTGGACAGATTGCCAGTCCATCACAGGGCCAACACAGAGAGACAGACAACTATTCACTCTCACAGTCATACCTAAGGACAATTTAGAATCCCCAGTTTGATGCCAATTAACCTAATTTGCTTGTTTTTGGCATGTGGGAGGAAACCGGAGAAATCCCTGAGTAAACCCATGCAGACACGGGGAGAATGTGCAAACTCCACACAGATTGCTGTTGATCGGGGCTGGGATCACAGTTGATAACATATCTCGCAACATTCTGGCTTATTACCTCCACCAAGGGAGGACGGAGGAAATGTTTTTAGTGGCACTGGCTGGTTTGTCTGTTGGTTGGTTGGTTTTTCTGTTAGCAACATAACTCAAAAAGTTATGAATAGATTTTGATGAAATTTTCAGAAAAGGTGTGTAATGGCACGGGGGACAGATGATTAGATTTTAGTTGTGATTTGGATCACGATGTGGATGCAGGAATTTTTTGAATATTATTTTATATATTAATCTGGCACTTTTCATGTACTGCCCCTTTAAGATGTGTCCACTCAGTTACGTGCGTGGTCACGCCATAGGGCTACACACACCTCAGCAACCCGGAAGCCAAACACTGCAGAAAAAGTATTAGGGGGCATGTCCACTGTGGGATAGGCATTTATTGTGAAGTGCGGTGTGCTGACACCGCCTTCCGGTTGCGTCATCACACTGCCCTATATACGGGGCATCTGCCATTTGGGCTTCCTCTTTATCTCTGATGCTTTGCTCTTGCCATGGATTTGTGGGCCCTATCCTTTCCTCTGGCAGCTCCGCAGCTTTTCCCAATCTGCTCACTAATCCAGCTGGATTAGAAATGAATCCAGCTGTATTAGGGATGAACCGCCGCCTTCCGGTTGCGTCATCACACCGCCCTATATATGGGGCATCTGCCATTTGGGCTTCCTCTTTGCCCAGGATGACTCCGCATGGTGTGCCTTTACTGTATGGTGACCAGCCTGTTAATAAAGAGCAGTTCCAGTGCAACTCCTTTGTCCACCTCCTTACCAGGTTTGTGGACATAAACATTTGGCGACTGAGGATTAACCCACGGAGGTGTGCGGAACACCACTACGGCTGTTTCTGGAGTACCCAGGAGAACCAGCAATACTGTGGCTTCATTGGCTGGCCGCGTTCAAGACGTACATTGCAGCGTTGGGTAAACTTGATGGAGTAAGTAAACTAGCACTTCTGGTTTGCAAACTCGGCATAGAAGGTCAGAGAATTTTCCACACGTTAGGGGAGACAGAGTCATATGGAATTTCTGGAATTCCTGGAATTTCCCCGTTGTGGGACTAATAAAGGCTTATCTTATCTTATATGCGGATGCTGTCGAGCTTCTTGCTAGCTACTTTGCCAAACACACATGTAGCACGAAGCTGTAGGTTGAGATGCTAATGGTGCCAAAAGACACGAAGCTAGCTGGCACGGGGAAGCTAACATCCCAGCTAGTAGCAACAGAGAAATTAGCCACGAGGCTAGGTGGGCGCCAGACACAGAAGCTACACGCTACGAGCTACAGGATAGCTGGCACAGTGAGCACAGAAAGTGACCGCACCACTGTGGGCGAGCACGGTGCGGAGAGCGAAGATGGCACAGAGGGAGAGCAGCGATCAGACTCAGCCCCGTTTTCCCCACAGCCAGAGCCGGCACCGTGGGAGGGGGAGCGCAAGCATGCCGAGAGTCCCGAAGCACAGCAGCAGCAGCCGGGCACAGAGACAATGCACGATGCGGCACTACAGAGCACTTTTGATGGCAAAGAGGAGGAACCGGACTGCTCCTGTTCCCACGCTCAACAGGCTATGGAGGTTACGGCTGAGAGGGCAGGTGCGGCGTCCAGCCCAACGAGCGACACCAGGGAGGCACCGGACTCTTTCAGTGCCCATGTTGGATTTCGTCCAGAAACGGGTAAGGGGTCCGCTGCTATGGAGGTGTCTGCTGCATTGCCACGGTGTAATGACGTGGCCAGACTGAGAGTGAATATTGAGCTGCCGCAGACACAGCAGCATGTCAAGCCAAGCAAGGTGCTACTCCAGGTCATGGACTGGGTTCGGGCTGATGATCTACCAGGGCAGCTGTTGGCCGGACCACAGCTGGCGAAACATGGGGCGCCGGTAAGAATTGTGGCAAAGTTGGGAGTGGCGTGTTTCTAGCTGATGGATGGCTCGATCCACCATACAAACCAGCTGCAGCGTGTCCGGGTGGACACTCCGGGTGGCGGGGCTACGCAGGAGTCTGCAAAGGTGGTGTGGGATCCGGGCTCCTGTGTTCTGACGATTGGTCCTTGCCCCGGGGATCTGCTGCCTCCAGGGTTGCACCTGCAGCGGGGTTGCCGTGCCCACCCCCCCCACCACCACCACCGCCACCATGGGGGGACTGTTTAGGAAAAGAACTGAAAATTGTTCAGGTAGGAGCACGGCCGGATTATTGGGAAAAAAGAAAAGTGGCAGAATAAATCACTTTGCAGTGTGGACCGTGTGGGCCAGTGGGCAGTCTACCCACCGGCCCCAGCCTTAGTTTGTTTTGTTGTTTTTTTTATGGTTTTGTTTGGGGTTTGTGTTCCAAATTTGGGTGGGTTTAATTGGCTGTGTTTTCTGATTTTGTAAGGGGGGGGGGAATGTGGGATTGGCATTTATTTTGAAGTGCGGTGTGATGATGCCGCCTTCCGGTTGCGTCATCACACTGCCCTGTATATGGGGTGTCTGCCATTTGGGCTTCCTCTTTGCCCAGGACGACTCTGCATGCTGTGTGTTTACCGTATGGTGACCAGCCTGTTAATAAAGAGTAGTTCCAGTGCATCTCCTTCATCCGCCTCCTTTATACCAAGTTTGTGGCCTTAACATCCACCAAACCCGCTTTTCTTGCTGTTTTGCTGTTGCTTGTTCGGTTGCTATTTTCTATTCATTCTCTATGTAGTCCAGTGTTTACAGCGCTGAGCACCCTCGGCACTGAAACGCTTTGAGTGGTGGTCGCTTTTTGTCGTGGTGCTCAGGGCTGAAAAAAGTTCAACTTATCAGACTACTGTACAGCTGTGCTCGTCAATGTCAGAGCTTTCTAAGCAGCCAATCAGAATTAAGGAAGGATTGGACATAGGACGCTGGTACAGGAAGATGACAACAGTAGGTGATGGTGGAGAGGCAGAACTTTGCTGTATCAAACAACCCGGTAGTCTTTGATCTGACATTAAAAGGACAGCATGATCAAAATTTGAAAGCAAATGCGTGGAGGAACATGTCCACATCTGTTGGCATGCCAGGTGAGCATTTGTGCCTTTGTCATGGTCATATTTCTTACAAGTTTGTTGCGGTAGATAATATGGAAACTATGTGAATTTGTAGTTGATAACTGCAAAAGAAATGGTATGATACCGCACTGTTGTGTCATATTGCTTAATAACTATGAACCTTGTCAGTAAACTGTAATGGAGAAGAGGGGAGGAAAAAACTCCCCCAAAACTGACCTGAAAGGTTCAATAAACCATGATGTTGATTTAAGGTGGTATTGCCCAGCCCCAATGTATGGTCAATGCAATTATGACGGTCTTGTAATTATTATTATAATGTTGTCATATATTGTAGTCATATTGTTTTTACTGTAGTTTCTCTGTCTGTTAATAATGATAATAATAATGGATTGTTTTTATATAGTGCCTTTCATTCAAATTTTCAGGAAAGGTGTGTAATGGCACATCGAACAGATGATTAGATTTTGGTGCTGATCTCAAAATGCATACCTCTACCAAGGCGCTTATCTTCTCACAGAGTGTTAGCAACGATACTCTAAAACTACTGGATGGATTTCAATGAAATTTTCACCAGAAGTGGCCCTTGGCCCAGAGATGAACTCCTTAGATGTTGGAGGTGATCCGTGAGTGCATACCTCCCCCAAGGCCCTATCTCGCAATGTACAGATAGATGGCGATATGGACGGACAAAGGGACGGAGGGGAGGACAAAGGAAGGGAGGGACGGAGCCTTGGCGGAGGTATGCGCTCTTTGAGTGCCCTCTAGTTTTGTTATATTTTTGCCATGATTCTACATTGATCTGTTAGTAGTGTGCTAGGCGGTCTGAGTTGATCACTATAACTGGGCACAGCTCACCTCGGTGGGGAGGAGGTGACGGACAGGCCGACTGGATCCAGCCTGTTTTGATTGTTATTTTCCATAAATTCTTTTCACCTCCACTGAAATCCTTCTGTTCACCCCAGATTGGAATCCTTGTTCATCTAACAACACTTGATCATATATTTCTTTTGAGACATTATTTTAACTCAGTTAAAGTTTTATTTTCTCAGACTGTGATCCACGGCAGCTAGCTGAAGCTAGCAGTTTAGCTACTCATTCATGTGTTTCTGTACTTCGGCAGTGTTGCCAACTCTCACTCTTTTGCCCTGCCTCTCATACCACAAACTTTATTTCTCACACCAAAATGAGGAAATGATTGCTAATATCCTGTTGAATTTCTTCAGATTTTTCCATAAAAAGAGCTCTCAAGATAGCACAAAGCAGGCTGAATGTGTTCTATGACTAACCTGATCTCACTAAAAAACATGCCTAATGAACGTCTTCCACCAAAAGAACGTGCATTTCTACGTTAAAAAAAATCCTGTACCTGGATAGTTTTACAAAAGGAGTCCAGGCCTTCACTCACTGATCATGTGCAAATGCAAAGAAGAAAAGAACACACACACGAGCAGAACAACACCTGTTTCAGCCGGCTTTCCTACACTCATTCGGTTAGTGGGTGGGGGATGGTGGATGGCAGTGACGTGTGGTCAGCCTCACCTGTTACCAAGAAAAGATAAAAAATAAAGAATTACAAATATATTGTGAAGAAAGGAGGCAGGCGAGGCAATGAGCTAGACAACACAAACTTTATTCCATCTCCAACATACAGTACAGTTAAAGAGCCCCCGGGTTTCTGTGCATTCCTCTTTTATATCTTTAATACCAAGCATTGAGACTCAGAACCTCCGACCATCATACATTGTGTTTAGAACAAAGCATGTGTGGCACATTAGCATGACATAAAGCCGGCGCCGCGCTCACACCCTTCTTCTTCCAGCGGCTCCGGCATTTACTCCTCTCCCCGGGGGGCACATAGTCCTTACTGTCCCGTCTGATACCCCCCGGTGACACTTCCTCTTTCAGTCCATTGTTACCCCCTTCCCCAGATGCCTTCTTCTCTGGGTGGAGAAGTCCCACACCATGCCCCCACAATATTATTATTTGTCCACTAATTTGTCTTGTAGGTCTAAATGTAATTTCTGAACGATTCCAATCATTTCAACAATATTTGTATATTTAAAATTGCTGAATCTGCACACTTCCTGTTCAAATACAATGGAGAGAGGCCAGGCGTGCGTTCAGTTCATGAAACAGGTTGCCGAACATAGTTTGCAAGGCAAACTAACCGAAATGAACGGGCAGTTCTTGGTGAACGGTTTTTCTGTTTGGCTCATGCATAAAGTTTGGTGTCAGAGAGCTCACTTTGGGAATTAAATCACATAAAATAATATCAAAGTAGTAGAATGTTGAAGTAAAGGTGTAGAACACGAGATTAGAGGTAATTGCAGCTAAGAGTGGTAACAAAATCATGTGATATATGTGTTTACATAGATTTTTTTCTCTTCCACCACTTTTTATTGAAGGATCATGTATAGTCCTCTGTCAGCTGGTTAGAGGATCATATTTATACGGTAACTACGGTGTAGACTGTAGCCTGCTTCAATTTTATATTACCTAAGAATTCTCTGTTATACCCCCACCAAAAACAATATTTTATACGTGGTATTGTTTTACTTACAAACTGACACAACCTCGAATGAATGAATGAATTTTTTGAATGAATGAATGAATTTGAATGAATGAATGAATTTATTTCGGATTTCGGATAGTACATTACAGGTTAAAAGAAACTGTATAATATAACAACAAGGTCAAATTAGACAAAGACTCCTTCTACTATACAATTCCACGTGAGTTATCCGAAATGGGTGATGGCTGAAGCCGCAGCTTATATTGCCCACCCATATTCCATCCAAGAATTCAAAGGAGAAAAAAGAGAAAACAAGACAAGAGCGATTACAATTTAAAACAAGGCTAAGACAAAATATGACTGAGAGAAAAAGAAAACTGAGCTAGTCTAAGTTAAGCGGTTACTATTCAAAAACAAATCTAAGACATAGTGTCACAGAGAAAAAAGAAAAACTAAGCTATAACACAACACAGGCTGGAAATGTCAATCCTTATGTGAGTTTACATGTCGTCTTGTAAATATGTTTGGAGTATTTCTTCCTTTAGTTTTTGTTTAAATTGTCCAAGCTTTGTACATGATTTTAATTCAGGTCCAAAATCGTTCCATAATCTGACACCTTGCACTGAAATACAGTGTTGCTTGGTAGTTGTTCTCACTGTAGGCTTTTGAAATATACATGTTCCTCTGAAGTGATATCGTTTCTCCCTTGTTTGGAACAACTTTTGGATATTTGCGGGCAGTGATAGATTCTTCACTTTGAACATTATTATTGCGGTTTTAAAGTCGATCAGATCTTTCAACTTGAGAGTTTTTTGTTTAAGAAAAAGTGGGTTTGTTGGTTCCCTGTAAGCTGCTTTGTTGATTATTCTAATAGCTCTCTTTTGAAGCATAAAGAGTGGATATATGTTTGTTTTATATGTATTTCCCCATACTTCATTACAATATGTCATGTATGGGAGTATTAATGAATGATACAAGGTGTATAGTGTGGGTTGATTCAGCAAATTTTTCACTCTGTGTAATATTGCAATTGATTTGGATACTTTACCTTTTATATAATTAATATGTGGCTTCCAACACAGTTTGTTATCAATTATTACTCCAAGGAATTTAGTTTCGGATACCCTTTCAATCTCTACACCATTTACACTGAGTTTGGGTACTGGGTAGTTGTGATGGTTGTTAAAGACTATAAATTTTGTCTTGCTTAAATTGAGCGTTAATTTGTTTGAATCAAACCACAGTTTCAGCTTTCCTAATTCCTTTCCGAGTGTATCCAGAAGTTGTTCCAAGTTGTTTCCACTGCATAGCAGGTTAGTGTCATCAGCAAACAATATTAAGTCCATTTTTTCTGAAACTTTACATATATCATTTATATACATATTGAATAATAATGGTCCCAAAACTGAACCCTGTGGGACTCCACAGGTGACCTTCAGTAGCTCTGAGTTTTTGTTGTTAACACATACATACTGATATCTATTCTTTAAGTAACTTCTTAACCAGGACAGTGCTACCCCTCTGATACCACAATTTTGTAGTTTCTTTAATAATAGATTGTGATCTACTGTATCAAATGCTTTTTTAAGATCCAGGAATACTCCAACTGAATACTCTTTATTTTCAATGGCTGTTGATATTTTTTCTGTAAATTCCATTAAGGCATATGCTGTTGTCCTTTTGTGTCTGAACCCATATTGCTGCTCACACAATAAATCATTCTTCAGTATGAAGTTGTCAATTCTCTCATAGAATATTTTTTCAAGTATCTTGGAAAATTGCGGTAATAGTGAAATTGGTCTGTAGTTGGAGAGTTCCCCTCTGTCGCCTGTCTTGTAAATCGGAATTACTTTAGCTATTTTCATTGCATTGGGAAATATACCTGATTGGAGAGACAGGTTACAGATATACGTCAGTGGTTTCACTATGCATTCGATAACAGTTTTGACTAGTAGCATATCAATACCATCGCAGTCAGTAGATGTTTTACTTTTGAACGATTTAACAATTTCAATGACCTCTCTTTCGTCTGTGTTCTTTATGAAGATGGTGTCTTTTACAGCAGTGTTATTGCATATTGAATCACCTGTTGGCACCGTAGTGGGTATTTCTCGGGCCAGTTTAGGTCCAATGTTAACAAAAAAATTATTAAATTCATCTGCAGGTGAAGCTATATTCACATTCGGAGTCGATTTATTATTTTTTGGAGTGTTAGTTGGGTAGCTGGTATTTCTGCTTTTATTTCCAAGGATACTGTTGATTATTGTCCATGTATTTTTAATATTGTCTTTGTTTTTTTCCAGTTCTTTACTGTAATAGTCTCTTTTACTACATCTTATTATATATGTTAACTTATTTTTGTATGTTTTATACCGCTGCTCTGCTTCTTTTGTCCTTTTCTTTATGAAAGCTTTATATAATAAATTTTTCTTTTTACACGCCTTTTGTAGTCCTTTGGTTAGCCATGGTTTGTCAGTAAATTTGTGTTTAAGCTTTTTTTTAACTAATGGGCAGTTTTTTTCATAAAGAGTGGTTACAATGTTTGTAAATGTGTCATAGGCTTCATTTACATCTGATACATAGACTTCTGTCCAGTCTTGCTTCAGCAAGTCCTCTTTAAAAGAACTGATTGCGTTTGGTGATTTGTGTCTGAACGATTTTGAGATTTTTTCTGGGTTGGGCCCCGTGTGGCCATGGATAAGTGCAAAGATTGGCAAGTGGTCGCTTATATCATTTATCAATAATCCACTTTCTATTTTCTTGTCGAGAACATTGACAAACAGGTTGTCAATAAGTGTAGCAGAGTGAGCTGTGATTCTACTGGGATGTGTTATTGTGGGATATAGACTCATGCTGTACATAGAGTTCATGAACTCTGTAACTACATTTTGTTGATGTGGATTAAGTAGGTCAATATTGAAATCTCCACAAATTGCTACCATTTTCTTACTAGTAATATTATTGTACAGCTCGACTAATTTATCTCTGAATGTCTCAATGCAAGTTCCCGGCGTTCTGTATATGCAGCTTATGATTAGATTTTTTGTTTTGTCTAGGTCAATCTCAACAGTAACACATTCCAGAATCCCTGGTAGTGCTAAGGACATTTCATTTACAAGCTTACATCTATATAGGTCATCAATATACAGTGCAACACCACCACCCTTTTTTTGAGATCTGTTAATGTTAAACATCTGATATCCCTCTATTGCCATCAGGGGAGCCTGGTCTGCATTAAGCCAGGTTTCAGAGACTGCTATAGCTGTGAATTTTCTGTTTAGCTGTTTTAAATAGTCCTGAATCTGTGAGAAGTTTTTGTTAAGACTTCTGCTATTGAAGTGTATTATTGACAGTTTACCATCTAATTGCACTTGACTTTTGAATTGCTTTTCAGTGTAATATTCACAGTGGTTATGAATATTATTGAAAAAGTAGTTATCAGGATCAATATCATTCTCCATCTCTTGTGGTTTATGTTCAGCATAGTGGCATATTTTTAGAGTTTGAGTTTCCTCACTCTGTGTTTCATAGTCAGTGTTCATCTGTATTTATCTAAGTCAGTAGCATCTCTGATCATTATACTTTTTGCTTGCTCAGGTGTTCCATTTAGTTTAATCCAAATTCTACAATTTCTTGTCCAGGTTGACTGTATCTTATTATGTTTCTTTAGCATCCGTGCCTGCCGTGCTAATTCAGCATTTTTTTTTGTCAGGTGTTCATTTAGGTAAACTTGAGTTTCCTTTAGTTTTTTTGGCCTGCCTCAGTATGTCATTTTTCACCCTCCTGTTCACAAAGCGCATCACAATTAATTTCTTTGTTTTGTTATCTTTCTTCGGTAAAGCATAACAGGCTGAGATCGCATTGGCTTCTACCTTAATGTCTTTATCATTAAGGAACTGAAGCACTTGGTTTTCTAAGGACATTGATTCACTTATGGAAGCATGTTCACCACTCAGTCCTGTAGCGGCATGGGCGTACGACTGATATCTGATGTCTAGTCCACTTATAACTATGTCATCAATGCGAGAACCTTGTTCAAGATCCTCAATGCGTTGCTCCAAAAGACGCCCGTGTTGCTCCAGGTCCATAATTTTTTTGTCTTTTTCTTTTATTATTGAATGTAGGGCTTGTACCTCCTGTATTAGGTCTAATATTTTGTCCTGCTGGCTAGTCACTTTGGCCAGTTCATCTAACACAAAGTTCAGAGTTTTTTTAATTTCTTCCATTTCCTCTTTTTTGGGTGGCATTTTACTGACCTGTGGATAGAAATAAGCAGAGAATCCGGCTAGGCCTCAACTAGCTCGGTCACTACTGGACCCGCCGCTCCTGCGCAGCTTCTCCGCCGAGTGACGCTGCTCAGCTCCGCAGATCACCGCCGTCTATCGCCGGCGCCTGCCTCCGTCTACCTGGCCAGTTGTGTCGTGCACCGCCGGCGCAGCCGGAATCCACCGATCACAGCCACTCGTCGCCGTCTGGCTAGGCGGCTCCTCCGCTGGGCCCCGTCTAGGCCCCGTCACCGACCGCCGTCAGTCTGGTCGTTCCTCGGCTGGGCCTCGCAATTGAGCACCGGTTCAGACCACTGTCCTGCTGGATCCAGGTGGCCCCCGTCTCTCACCAACGCCGCGCCCGAGCTCCCAATCGCCGCCTCGGTTGGTTCGTCCTCCTTTTAAATCCTTCTCTCCTCGGCTCCAGATGGCCAGATGTAAAGAATACCTTCTCACTGCTGCAGTTACTCTGGGTTAGCATCTGGGTTAGCATCAGAGGCGAGCCTTTAGAGGTCGGAAACGGGGCGAAACGGAGCCAGATCTACCAGAACCTTCACCAGGTCAGCACTGGGTCGTAAGGGTATTCCCCACGTTTGTTGGTAGCCAACAGAAGTCCTTATTTTGATGGTTTTGCTTAAAATTCTCGGCTCATATCAAGCATTACAAGTGCAGCACCGGAAGTACCGCCGGAAGTCCTCTACTCTTAAATTGATGGAATTGCTCCAAAAAGAAAAGAAAACAAAACGGATATCGCAAACTATCTTACCTAGCCGCCATCTTTGTTTGCTATGCGAGGCACCTCCCTGAGGAGTTTGGCCAATTCAATTCAATTCAACTTTATTTATATAGCGCCATTTCACAACAACAGTCATCTCATAGCACTATCAACTGTAGGGGGGGCCCTTCAAAGCCACTTATGAGGGCTGTGTCAGTAACGCATTTTGACTACTTATAAAGGAAGTGTGAATACAGTTCAGTCGCCGATCCACGTACAGTAACTCCAACCAGGCTTGATGTGTTTATAGTAGTTAAAAAAAACTGATCAGCATTATGCTCATTCAACCAACATGTATAAAATGTTGGTGTTTTTTTTTCACTTTTACTTCTCAGCCTTCAGCTGTGTGGGACCATCATGTTTTTCTTACAACACATTAAGACCGCTCTCTTTAAGAAAAAAAAAAAAAAAGTGTAAGAGTGACCAGGATGCTCAGACCTGATCTCAGATCTTCATGTGATTATAGTTGGAACACAATTCAGCAGTCTTACAAATAAAAATATCTCTCTCTCGATAGATATCTATACATCTATCTATACATCCATACATACGTACATACGTACCCCCTCCAAAAAAGTAACCTTACCTTATAAACTGCTACTTGAAAGTCCACTGTGCAGAGAAGTATCATTTTAAATCCACCTCATTTGCATGCTAGTATAAAGAGGCATTTTTAGTGTTTCTTCTCTTACAAAGTCTTACAAGACTAAGTAAGATTCATCTAAGTTATAAAAAAAAGGAATATTAACAATGTGATTAACGTTCAAATGTTTCCATAAATCAGCACCCGAGCCACTTGCTGGTTTCGTCCAAAGACAGGACAGCAGCAGAGCCACCAGGAGTTCTGTTAACAATAACTGTAAAATATTCCACCGCAGAACCACATTTGGACAAACAGCTTTCTCTATAAAGGGCAGTCACATCTGGAACACAATGCCAAATGAAATTAAAATAATAACGGACTTTAAAACATTCACTAAAAATGTTAAAAACTGGCTGAAAAATAAACAAGAATGTACTCATGTATGAATTATTTGTCTGCAAAGTGAGAGTGAATGAAGGGAAGGAATAAATGTGTTTGTTTATAGTGAGTGACGGAGGGAGGAAGGCCTGAAATAGGCAAATGTGAGTTATGTTATATGTGTTAAATGTGAGTCAGGCTGTTATATTTGTGTATTTATAATATTTATAATATTTATAATTGTGTATTTATAATTTTTCTGCATTGATGTATGTGGTTATTGTGTATATTTTTTATCTTGATTCTTTTTTCTAAAGCCCATCCAGGGACAAGAGTTGCAAATTAGCTAATAGCTATACACTCTATGTGCAACACATCAGATTGATTGTCTTTGATTAATTGTCTATGTTTATTGCACTGTCCCTGTCAAATAAACTAATCTACTACTAATGAGAAAAACGGTTCGTGGCGAGCGTGTCGTTCAGTTACGGAAACTAATGAACAATTCCGAACGGTTGCAAATGATTTTGCCAACTGAATGCAAGGCAGGTAAAGCAGCAATGAACGCAGCCTCAAGAGGATTTTTTTTTTTTTTTTTTTGTTACTTATTTGTACCCGTAGGTAGACTTGGTTTGCAGTCTGGTGACAAGCCACCGGCTGCTGGTCGCTGCGTGCGCGAGCGCCCTAAACCTACATGTTTTTGGTGTGCGGGAGGAAACCGGAGAAATCCCGGAGTAAACCCGCGCAACACGGGGAGAACATGCAAACTCCACACAGCTCACTGTTGGTCGGGGGCTGGGATCGAACCCACGATCTCATGATCCTTGCGATCCCCCGGCCGAGGGTAAAACTGTGCTGCCACAGTGCTAAACCACTGCGCCACCGTGCAGCCTTGCGCAATCACGATTGCGCAATCCTTCACAACTCGGTTAGAGCTTGTGCGTTCCCGGTGACAGCTATGTGTATGTTAAAAATTTAATGTTTGTAAGAACTTTTAATTGTGTGTCCTCTTTTTCCATAGTCTATGTAATGTACTTAATGTATGTGCATAACATATTTAGTCTTCTTTATCTGACATAAAACTTTAGTTAAAAATTATGGTCAGAGGCTTCGCAGTAATGTTGCCTCAACGAGAGGGGGCATGCTTGAGCACCATAGGCACAGGAGTTTACTTCTTGTTCGTGTTCTATGCCTAAAGATGTAGCTAAAGATAAAATCAGAAAGTCAAGTGTACCAAGGACTCCGTTTGTGATTCTATTTTACTAGTGAGTTTGCAAAAACGATGTCTGCCACTGTAGTATTCTCTGGGCCCCTCCCCAATCTGACCAGTGATGACATGTTTAGTCGCTCGTCATCCTTGAACCGCTGGCTGTCTGTGTGGTGTCCTAAAAATGACGTGGGCTACATTGACAATTGGAGCTCTTTTTGGGGAAAACCTGGTCTTATGAGACGAGACAGCATTCATCCCACTTTGGATGGTGCTTCTCATTTATCTAACAATCTGGCATCCTTTTTATCCAAATTTCCAAAACCCTGACTACTCAGAGTTGGGACCAGGAAGCAGAGTCGCAGTCTTACACGCCTCTCTGCAGCTCCTCTTCATCCGCCATCCCTCAGCTTAGCCCCTGTCTTCCCCATCAGAGAATCGTTGTCTGCTCCCTCCAAAGTAAATAAAAATATAATGTATAAGCATCCCAAAGTGATAAAGCAAAATATTGGTAAAACTCAAATTAAACATAAAGCCTCTAAATTGAATGATTTGGCCTCTGTTCCTCCTCATAATTTAAAAATTAAATGTGGTTTATTAAATATTAGGTCTCTAACTCCCAAGTCTCTGTTAGTCCATGATCTGTTAATTGATCATCAGATTGATTTAATTTCCCTTACAGAGACTTGGTTAGGGCAAGAGGATTATGTTGGTTTAAATGAATCAACTCCCTCTGGTTATTTAAACTGTCAAAATCCCAGAAGTTCTGGTCGTGGAGGAGGAGTAGCAACAATTTACCATTCCAAATTACTAGTTAATGTAAAGCAAAAAACATGTTATAATTTCTTTGAGAGCCTGGTCCTCAGTGTTGGGCACTTAAGCAATTTCAGGTTAAACCCAATTCTATTTGCCATAGTTTATCGTCCCCCATCAACCTATTCAGAATTTTTATCCGAATTTGCTGATTTCTTAGCTGATTTAGTGCTGAAATCTGATAGAATAATTATAGTAGGGGACTTTAATATACATGTGGATGTAGATAGTGACTGCCTTAATGTGGCTTTTAATTCAATATTAGACTCGATTGGGTTTTCTCAGAAAGTAGGAAATTCTACTCATTACCTCCACCATACATTGGACCTTGTTCTGACATATGGCATAGAAATAGAAAATCTTGTAGTGTCTCCTCATAACCCTGTACTGTCAGACCATTGTCTGTTAACCTTTGATTTTACTATTTCTGACTATTTGGCTCCTAAAGAAAAATATTATCACAGTAGATGCCTCTCAGATGATGCTGTTTCCAAATTTATGCAGATTGTTTCCTCTATGCCATGTGTCAACACAACGGAAATAAGCTATAGACAGCTTGCTCCTTCTGTAATTGATAACATGGTGGATAGTGTTTCAGCTTCTCTGCATCAGGCTCTAGACTTGGTGGCCCCCTTAAAAAAGAAAAAGTCTAATCAGAGATTTTTAACTCCTTGGTTCAACACAGAAACTCGTAGCTTAAAACAGAAGACTCGTCAATTAGAAAGAAAATGGCGCTCTACTAATTTAGATGAAATCTATTTAGCTTGGAGAAATCATCTTTTAATTTATAAAAAATCTCTTAGAAAAGCTAGAACGAGTTATTACTCTGCATTAATAGAAGAGAACAAGAATAATCCCAGGTTTCTTTTCAGTACTGTAGCCAGGTTGACGAAGAGTCAGGACTCTATCAATCCTAGCATCCCCTTAGAGCTTACTAGTCAGGACTTTATGAACTTTTTCAATAATAAAATTTCATCCATCAGAGATAAAATCAATCAGATTCTTCCCACAGTTAACTTAACTGTAACTATTACAACTCCTTCTATTGATGTCTGTCTTGATGAGTTTACTCCAATCGACCTTTGTGAGTTAGACAAAATAGTTTCCTCATCCAAACCTTCAACTTGTCTTTTAGACCCTATTCCTACCAGGTTATTTAAAGAAGTCTTCCCACTTATTGGTAGCTTTATTCTTCATATAATCAATTCTTCATTAACTTTAGGCCATGTACCGCAGGCTTTTAAAACGGCTGTAATTAAACCCTTACTCAAAAAGCCAACGCTAGATCCAGGAGCTTTAGCTAACTATAGACCAATCTCTAATCTCCCTTTCATTTCAAAAATCTTAGAAATAGTTGTTGCTACGCAATTATTTGACCACCTGCAGGGAAATGGTTTACTTGAAGAGTTTCAATCTGGGTTTAGAATCCATCATAGTACTGAAACAGCCTTAGCGAAGGTCACTAACGACCTCCTCATTGCATCTGATAATGGACTAGTTTCTGTACTTGTCCTTTTAGATCTTAGTGCAGCTTTTGATACTATTGATCATAATATTCTACTTGATAGATTAGAACACTATGTTGGACTTAATGGAACTTCGTTGCAGTGGTTTAGATCTTATTTATCTGATAGGTTCCAGTTTGTTCATGTAAATGATGAGTTTTCTTTCAGCTCAAAGCTTAGTCATGGAGTTCCACAGGGATCTGTGCTAGGCCCTACTCTTTTTAGTTTATATATGCTTCCGTTAGGCAACATTATTAGAAAGCACTGTATACATTTTCATTGTTATGCAGATGACACACAATTATACCTGTCAATGAAGCCAGATGATACTAATCAATTAGCCAAGTTAGAAGCCTGTCTTAAGGAAATCAAAGCTTGGATGACTTGTAATTTCCCGCTATTAAATTCAGATAAGACTGAAGTCATTCTTGTTGGTCCAAAAAACCTTAGAAATTCCTTTCCAAATCAAACTTTCAGTTTGGATGCAGTTACTCTTTCTCTTAATAGCTCTGTGAGGAACCTTGGAGTTATTTTTGATCAGGATTTGTCCTTCAATTCACATATTAAATTTGTTTCTAAGACTGCCTTCTATCATTTGCGTAATATTGCCAAGATTAGGAGCATCTTGTCTCAGAGTGATGCTGAGAAGCTGATCCACGCTTTTGTTAGCTCGAGATTAGATTATTGTAATTCTTTATTATCAGGCTGTCCTAAAACATCTTTAAAAAGTCTTCAGCTGATCCAAAATGCTGCAGCAAGAGTTTTAACAGGTACTAGAAAGAGAGATCATATCTCTCCGGTTCTGGCCTCCCTTCATTGGCTTCCCATAGAGTTTAGAATTAAGTTTAAAATCCTTCTTCTTACTTACAAAGCTTTAAACAGTCAGGCTCCTTTTTATTTAAAAGATCTGATACTACCGTATCATCCTAACAGAGCACTACGCTCCCAAAATGCAGGATTACTTGTAATACCTAGAATCTCCAAAAGTACAATGGGAGGCAGAGCCTTCAGTTATCAAGCTCCTCTCCTGTGGAATCAGCTGCCAATCTGGATTCGGGAGTCAGACTCGATCTCTGTTTTTAAGAATAGGGCTAAAACCTACCTTTTTGATATAGCCTACAATTAGGGAGGGATCATGTGTTTCTGAACCCTCCCTTAGTTATGCTGCTAATAGGTTTAGTCAGCCGGGGGACCTCCAGTAATGCACTGGGCCTCACTCCTTTCCTCACTCTCTATGAAATATTTTTTTTTTTTGCTGGTCATTAACATTTGTTTGTTCTCTCCCATAGATTGAGTCCCCATCGTGCTGTTTGCTCTCTACATGTCTGTTCTTTTCTTCTTCTCTATCCCCTCACCCCCCAGCCAGTCGCAGCAGATGACTGCCCCTCCCTGAGCCTGGTTCTGCTGGAGGTTTCTTCCTGTTAAAAGGGAGTTTTTCCTCTCCACCGTCGCCAAGTGCTTGCTCACAGGGGATCGCCTGATTGCTGGGGTCTTTCTGCAACTGTGGAGGTCCCCCCTACAGTTGATAGTGCTATGAGATGACTGTTGTTGTGAAATGGCGCTATATAAATAAAGTTGAATTGAATTGAATAGTGTATGCCCATAGAAAGCAAGTATTCTTGTCTGAAAACAGGTAGCCCAATTAGGCTTTACAGGCCCAAATGTAGGCTGTGTTTGAAAGTGGAATACAAAGAGGTGCAAGCTTTTTGTAGGCAATCACACATTCGACTTTGACAAATATAAAAAGGACTGAACACCACTAAGATTTATTTGACTGTGTGAATATTAATTACAGAATTGTTGAAAATGAATGGGACAGCCAATATTAGCGACTATTTAAGAACCCTTGTTTGTTTGTCAGACTTTGTGTTATCTTTTATGACTTATATTCATAAGTGTTGTATTTTGCACTTTGGGGAATGGGAGTTGTTCAGTCGTCATTATAATTGTTAGACTATAAACTACACATAAAAACTATCGTCAACAAACTCATGTAGTACTATAACAGGACATGTTTTACAAATATTTGAGACCCATTGTAGTGCATCATTTTATATTTTAGCAATATTATAAGTGCAAAACACTGAACATTATTGTACTCAACAGAATGATCCGTTTGGCTGCAACTATTGCATTAGTGTTGCTCATTTGTCAGTAAATAAAAAAATATTTATTTCGTTATTTGGGCGGTTTTTGTCATGGTCGTCATTTAGTCAAAGCATGCATATGTATCTGCCTCATATGCAATTGATCTGGCCATTCCGCTCCACAATTATGGTGGTTTTATTAACTTTTAATTTCTAGATAGCCATGCACAGGGAGGAGTGCCATGTTGAACCTGCAATACCACAAAGGACAGTGGTGGCACACGGGTGAAGCAGCAGCTGAGACTCCGTCCCGTTAATCAGGTAGGCTGGGCTTGGCTCCCTGGGAAGGACTGCGATAAGCTGGTCTGGCGGCTTCCCCCACCCACCCCGCGCACCTTGTGTTCTCCACATATCGATGGCCGAAATGCAAAACGTCCTATCTGAAAAATGCACGTTTTTGACAAAACTAAAAAAAACCTTTGTTTTCTTGCAGAATGCTATGCTATTTTTTTTTTTATCATCAGAATAATTTTCTGTCACAATAAAGGGTGGGACTGTCTTGCAGACAGATATGAGCAGCCTTCCTTGTTCTCATCATCCAAAGTGAAATCAGCAAATCAAAAAATTCTGCAGATAGGAGGTTTTGCATTTCAGCCATCGATATGCCGAATTATCCTTTAGAGCAGGGGTATCCAATCATGTGCCATGGAGGGCCAAGACCCTGCAGGTTTTCTCTTCTACCCAGTCTCTTTAGCAGGTGTTTTCACTTAGCAATCAATGGGAAGAAATTCAGTGGAATCTGCTGTTGAAGACACTGGTTGTAGGTAAAGCTTGTTGGGTCTTGGCCCTCCATGGCACAATTGGACACCCCTGCTTTAGAACTACGCAATCATGGCAACATTATAGTATAATTTTTTTAAGCATTAAATCATCAGTATTCTCTTTTTCTGGTCAAATTTTGTCATTTTTCACTTCCTTGTTTTGTTTGTGGAGAGCTCTGGTAACTGGTCATGATGTTGCGTATTATCCAAACAGTACAGAATCAATCCGAAGCCTCGCCCACACTTCTAGAAGCCAGGCATGAAGAAACGGAGCCGTGGCTATTGACTAAACTTTAATTGATAAAAATTACATATTTTCACTGAGCAACTCCATACTTAGGGATGCACACCCTCGTAACCTCAGCAAAGCACTTATAAAATCTGAGGTCAACGGTTTGAGAGATATCTGAGGAACACACACACACAGAGACATCTTGCATTTATAGATAGATACAGACTGAAAGTGGAAGATTTTATAACCAAACTTAAAAAAAATTCTGAAAACTGGACTTTCACTCAAAACTCACAGTAATCCTGATTGAGACAAAGAGATTTAAAAGAAGACAAGGAGGACTTTTACAACACAGTCATTGAGATTTTTGTCCAGAGGGATATGTTATGTCTGGAAACAGGACAGCGGAGGCAGGAGTCAAACCAAACACAAGCTTTATTACCAAACACACAAGATGGTACACGTGTGTATCATATATAGGATGCAAGCTAATACTAAACTAGTACAGGCTATGATTGTTACGGAGGCAGAGCACCAAAGACCCCGATTCCCGCTGTCAGTCTCTTAATATAGGCACAGTGTGATGACATCACCCATGCCTGCGTCCTCATGTCCATGCTGCCTATTGTTAATATGGGGACATAGCTAACATTTAACCCCCCCCCCCCCCCCCCAAAAAAAAGCAACAAAAAAACCAAAAAACATTAACACACTTTCAATTCACAGCAGTTTAACATTCACAACAGCTCTTATTTTTTTTTACAGACTCAAACTTAACTTGGTGCCACCGGGTAGACTGCCGGTAGACCCTGCATGGTTGAGTGGGTTATTCTGCCACTGAAACCAACCGTGCTCTGTCTAAACATTGTAAAGCAGAGTCACTGTTGCAGTTCAATTTCAGCGACCTCAGTCGAGCCTGCGGTGGGCGCGCCCCCGGAGGCACCAGCTGCTGTGGACCTGGATGCCATCTCGCTGGAGTCATGGCTCGTTCATCAGTAGCATCCCAGCCCGGGTCCCATACCAGCTGGGTTGGCTCCAGTGCTGCGTCTTGATCCGAGGCAGCTGCTCCCATCTTCCGCAGATGGCTGGCGTGCCATCTCAAACCATCGGTCATCTGGACGGTGGCTGGCTTCTTTTGCGCAACGATTCTCATCCGCAATAATGAGACTGTCTGTGGGTCCAGGTGGTCGGATCGTTGGACCCGAACCTAATCAAATAGTGCACACAGTGATCTGTTCGGCTGCACTCAGCACTGCTGCACTCTCGTTTCTGATGCTGGTTGCTGCTGTGGTGGCATGCCATCCACGCCGGTGGCAGGACGTGCCCTCGGTTGGTGTTGCTCTGCTGGGTCCTGCTGGGCCAAAAACTCTCCATCCTGCTGTGCTGCAGTGGCTCCCTGAGCCTGACACTCGGCAAGGATGCAGGATGAGTTTGGCTTCTTCTCTCTCTCACCTGATGCTGGTTGTGGTCATGTGTCGTTGTCATCAGCGACGGGACATGTGCCGGGTTGTCTTCGGTCACTGGGGTCCCCCTTCTCCACGAACTCCCTCTACTGCAGCTCCATGGTGGCTGCCTGAAGCCCGTGTTGGGTGAGGATCAGAGGTGAGTCTGGTCTGTGCCCTGTGTCTTTGCTGTATTCACTCTTTGTGCTGTGTTCTCTCTCCATGTTCTGATCTTCGGCTGTAGCTAGGTCCACGAAATCATACTCTCTCTCCCGTGATGAGGCTGCAGCTCGAGAGCGCTCATACTGCACGGGGACCGGGTCCTGTGCGGCTGTGGACTGGGGCTCTTGAGGCTGCGCCGGTTCTACTGGGTTCTGCCCAGCATGTGGTGCGAGGCAGGGAGTGGCTGCAACCACGTCTGCACGCAGCGGACTTGAGTCGTCGTTGCCCAAGCTGAGTTTCCGTTTGGGTTGTTGCGTTGTGGTGTCCCACTGTCCCATGGCATCTACCTCGGGGCCCTCCTGAGAAGGTGTGGGGTCGGTGGGCTCAGCAACCGGGGTCACCATCTGCAGAAGCAAAGCTGACCATGGGGAACGTGGGCGGAGGCCCGCCAGCCACAATGCTACCTGGGTCATCATCTCCAGCTGGGCCACTAAATCCATCACGTTTGTCTCCAATAGGCGGTGCAGCCTCCCCAGCAGCACCACCTATAGCCATTTCACCAAGTCTGTCACTGTATGAACATCCCCTCCCCCCCCAGCAACATGTCCTGTATCAATGGATCCTCGACGCCCCAATCCAACTGTGACTGCATTAGCCTGTCCTCCACGTGTCCGAACTCACAACGTGCTTGCCAAACAATGAAGGGCGGCTACATACTGCAGGACCAACTTGCCCAGTTGCTGTCGGCGCCGGTAAAACATAGACTTCTGGGCCATCACGTTCTCTGGGGTGGTGAATTGCTTGGCTATCAAGGCAGCACATTTGCTGAAGGTCTCCGCAGGGCCCAGTGCCTTCAACACCCACTGTCCCTCGAAGCCAAGGCCATAATATATCACATCACTTAGAGAAGACTCTTGCTTGTGTTAGCTAAGCCCCTTAGCTAATCCCCTAGCCGACACAAATGCCTGAAGCCACTCAAACCAACGGGGCCATGGGATAGGCGGTTCACCTGGCGTCAGGAGGAATAGCAGTGGTGGCGCCAGACATGGTTCCATCTTCAGGAAAAAGGTCAGTTTTACTCCAGAAGATAAAGTTTTCTCCTCATTGCCAATTGTTATGTCTGGAAACAGGACAGCGGAGGCAGGAGTCGAACCGAACACAAACTTTATTACAAACACACAAGATGGTACACGTGTGTATCATATAGAATGCAAGCTAAGACTAAACTAGTACAGGCTGTGACTGTTACGGAGGCGGAGCGCCAAAGACCCATTTAGTGATGCGAGATACAGTGGCGTGAAAAAGTGTTTCCCCCTTCCTGATTTCTCATTTTTTTGTATGTTTGTCACACTTAAATGTTTCAGATCATCAAACAAATTTAAATATTACACAAAGATAACACAAATAAACACAAAATGCAGTTTTAAATGAAGGTGTTTATTATTAAGGGAAAAAATCCAAACCTACATGGCCCTGTGTGAAAAAGTGATTGCCCCCAAACCTAATAACTGGTTGGGCCACCCTTTGCAGCAACAACTGTAGTCAAGCGTTTGCGATAACTGGCAATGAGTCTTTTATAACGCTGTGGAAGAATTTTGGCTCACTCATCTTTGCAGAATTGTTGTAATTCAGCCACATTGGAGGGCTTTTGAGCATGAGCTGCCTTTTTAAGGTCATGCCACAGCATCTTAATTGGATTCAGGTCAGGGCTGTGACTAGGCCGCTCCAAAGCCTTCATTCTGTTTTTCTTAAGCCATTCAGAGGTGGACTTGCTGGTGTGTTTTGGATCATTGCCCTGCTGCAAAACCCAAGTGTGTTTCAGCTTGAGGTCACGAACAGATGGCCGGACATTCTCCTTCAGGATTTTTTGGTAGACAGCAGAATTCATGGTTCCATTTACCACAGCAAGTCTTCCAGGTCCTGAAGCAGCAAAACAACCCCAGACCATCACACTACCACCACCATATTTTACTGTTGGTATGATGTTCCTGTTCGGAAATGTTGTGTTACTTTTACGCCGAATGTAATGGAACACACACTTTCCAAAAAGTTCAACTTTTGTCTCGTCAGTCCACAGAGTACTTTCCCAAAAGTCTTGGGGATCATCAAGATGTTTTCTGGCAAAACTGAGACGAGCCTTCATGTTCTTTTTGCTCAGCAGTGGTTTTTGTCTAGGAACTCTGCCATGCAGGCCATTTTTGCCCAGTCTCTTTCTTATGGTGGAGTCATGAACACTGACCTTAACTGAGGCAAGTGAGGCCTACAGCTCTTTGAATGTTGTTGTGGAGTCTTTTGTGACCTCTTGGATGAGTCATCGCTGTGCTCTTGGGGTAATTTTTGTTGGCCGGCCACTCCTGGGAAGGTTCACCACTGTTCCATATTTTTGCAATTTGTACATAATGGCTCTCACTGTGATTCGCTGGAGTCCCAAAGCTTTAGAAATGGTTTATAACCTTTTATAACCTTTTCCAGACTGCTAGATGTCAGTTACTTTGTTTCTCATTTGTTCCTGAATTTCTTTGGATCGCAGCATGATGTCTAGCTTTTGAGGATCTTTTGGTCTACTTCACTTTGTCAGGCAGGTCCTATTTAAGTGATTTCTTGACTGAGAACAGGTGTGGCAGTAATCAGGCCTGGGTGTGTCTAGAGAAATTGAACTCAGCTTTCCAAAGATGTGATAAACCAGTTAATTTATGTTTTTTTTTTTTTTTTTTTTGGGGGGGGGGATCACTTTTTCACACAGGGCCATGTAGGTTTGGACTTTTTTCCCCTTAATAATAAACACCTTCATTTAAAAACTGCATTTTCTCTTTATTTGTGTTATCTTTGTCTAATATTTAAATTTGTTTGATGATGTGAAAATTTAAGTGTGACAAACATTAAAAAAAAATGAGAAATCAGGAAGGAAGCAAACACTTTTTCACACCACTGTATTTACAGTTCTGATTAATGAGCAGATTTTGTTACTAAAATATGTCTAAAGACATAATTTGGCATGCAGTTGCCACAGGAGCCCCCGTCTCATTCCTTAGAAGGAAGATGGAGGAACAGCTTAGTGCAATAGAGGGGGCAGGATGACAGCTACAGAAGTGCATATCGATGTTTTAGTGTGTTCAGGATGTTATGTTTCTCACTGACAAAAGGTGAAGGGCTAAGCTCTTATTTTGACAGGTCATCAGTCAGTGCTTTTATTTTGATGTCCTTAAACAGGACAGGCCTTGACACAGACAGACTTCCTGTAACTATAGGAACAACTAGAAAAAAAAAAGTCTTGATAAAATCTGTCAGGACCAGTGCATACCCCAAACCCACAGTAGGAAAGCAAAGAGGAAGTTCATTGCTGTTGGCATGGTTACTGAAACCAGCTGAGAGGAAGCAGTGGTTAGTCAGATGAACTTTGACCTTTGACTAAGACATTTTTTCCTACTGCAGACTTATGTCTTAAACTTTTCTCAGATAAAAAATCTTTTGTGAAGTCCTGATGCAGTCATCATTTTGATCAGAACTACACATGGGTTCAGCCCAGAGGTTGCGTTAATTGAAAATTGTACTTCAACGACAGATTTTCAACAGTGACACAAAACTCTGAAAGCTGTTTGTCATTTGACAGATTACACTGAGGGTGATGTAATTATAGTCAATGAAAATGTCAGGTAATAATAGATTATGACAAATTTTCACAATGTCAAAATGACAGATAAAAAATTATTGTGCAACCTCTGGTTCAGCCTTCTTTTTGTGGTCAAAAGAGGTAAAGTATTATAGAATTAAAACTAAAGTCATATTATGATGAGTACAGAGACATTTTATAGGCAGAAGGGTTAATGCTTCTAGGCAAAGGGAAGACTTTAAATAGTTCCCAGTTCTCCACTTCTAGGAATTTGGTTAACTTGAACCAAAATACTTCTGCTTTTTTTTTTTAATCCTTTCCAAAGAAATCTGTTTTGTGAGGTTATACTTTGGCACAGTGTTGTTTTGAACTAAAGTTTCAACACACTCATTATGAGGATGTTTTGTTGTTGGGTTTTATACTAGTCAGCAACAACATTAATCCAGATGTGAAGATTACACAGACATCTAGTAATGCTAGAGTGGGACTCCTTGGGTCCTGGTACTTGGACATGTTTCTCTGACTTCAGGCAGGGTTGGAGATAAGGTGTTGGAGTACTCGGATTGTAAAAATCATGTAAGCATTTCTAGTGTTATGTGCAAGCTGTGTAGTCCTGTAGATATGACAGTTAATTCTAGTTCCATGAGTATGTGACTCGCACTCTAACGGGCTCTAAATGGAATGACAAATGGGTTGCAGTCAACATCTTATCATGGTAGAGGGGTTTGCACGCCCTCATGATTCCAGGAGCTATGTTGTTGGGGGCAACTTGCCCCTGTTATGGTCTCACAAGACAAACTGGTCTTGGGTGAAGGGCCAGACTAAAGGTGCATTCAGACCAAATGCAAAAGTGCGACGTGAATACATGTAAAGTTAATGTAAACAAGCGGAAAACATGCAAATTTGAGTGTTCGCATGTCCGAGAGATTTAGTAGTGATTCAGCCTTGAAATTCTGCCATCACCAGAGTTAAAGTATCAAAACTGGAGAGTAAGCTAGTTTAAAATGAGACTGCCACTCACCTGCAGATAGATGGACCAGGAGCTCTGCAGATGAATTAGAGTGTCGGAGGTACAGTATCCACCCATGGACTCCTGCCACAAATGTGCTAACGAGGGCTAGCAGGCTAGCAGTGTAAACAACCGTCATCCAGGAGAAGTTTTGGAGGCAGGGACAGTTTTTTCCAGGTGAGAGCACCGTTGAAAAATGAAAACCTAAACATGATGGTGTTTTGGAGATTTCCACAGCAGGTAGAAGACAGCTGCAGAAGTTATAAAGGCAACTTCGCCTGTCTGCAACTCACTCAGACGGTGAATTCATAACTATTTGCATGCTACATTGAGTTAACATGTAATTGCGCCATATGAAAAATTTGCACTTGTGCGTTTGATCTGAATGCACCTTAAGAATGGTCCAGTACATCCCCATGAAAAAAGTTACATCAAGGACCCAGTGTACCCGAAGGAGCTACATGGGTCTAACCTCCAGTGTGCTCACCACCTGCAGGGGGGATCGGGGAGGGGCAGTCATCTGCTGCAACTGGCTGGGGGTGAGGGGATAGAGAAGAAGAAGAAAAGAACAGACATGTAGAGAGCAAACAGCAATTTCTGCAAAAGAGGTGGTCCTAGAGTTAGTTCCCTTTTAGATCAATTAATATAGCATACTTGAAAGATTGTTTTCACCTTCTTTTTCAAATTATAACCCCTAGAATTTCACAGTCTGAACCTTTGATATCTAAGGAAGTGCCTGCATGCTAACTACAGAAGGAGCATAGCGTTGATCCTAAAGTTCAATAACAGCAGTAGTTAGCTTTTAATTTGGTTAATAAAATGGCACTCTGATGGAAATAATGAGCTTGTTGTTAGTTATGAGGCAGAGGCAGTTGCTATAAAGTTTTTATGCAATGAAGTAAATTCAACACATCTAGCAGTGCATGGACTGCAGACAACGCATTCTCTGGAAAGTATCAGCAAATCACAAATAAGTGTCAGCTTTTGGTTGTGCAATATTGGCCGCAATCTTGTAATGTAAAATATTTTCAAGTTATGTTACCTAACATTGGCTACAGGCACATGAATCCCCAAAACAATTGCACATTCTGGTTGAGCCACAACAAAGAGCCCAAGTTTTCGAATAATCCAACAAACTTTAATAGAAATACCATAATCTGGTGTTTCAAGAATCACAGCCAAAGGACTCCCTTGTGCAAAATGGGACACACTGACCAAATGCCTTTAATAAACAGTGTAGGAATGAGAACTAGCTGGGATGGGACTACAAAAAAAAAAAAAAGGCAAACAAAAACAGTTTAGGTTGACCTGACTGATGTGGCCAGAAGCCCTACGGCTCTTCCTCTAACTCGGTGAGATTTCATGATGAAATGCAGCTGTGTGCGTGGCTGTGTGACATTACACACTGACTCACAGTGTAGAGGACAGACCATTTTCTAACGCATAGCTTCGCATCAGGAGAGAGCAGCGCTTCACCTCCAGCTGAGTCTGTTAATGAATCATCGCCAGTTGGAAACCTGTCAGTGAGCTGTAGGGGACATTACGACTGTTAATGTGAGAGCGTGTTTTTCAGTTAAAGCCGCAGGGAGACTCACTGCAGTATGCTGACATCGTCATTTTCTATCCCAAAAGAAGGGCTGAAGATGAATGAATGAAAGAGCATCCCAGTCAGTGATGAGACTCTTTAATTTGTCAGAGTAAATGTAATCTCGTGGTTCAATCCAAACCTATATGCTGATAACTTTAAACTTCATACTGTGTGATGCTGCTGATGGCTTATTATTGTAACAAGTACAACCTCAATTTTAGTGAAGTTGGGACGTTGTTGTGGGGAGCGTGAAATAACAAGGCTGAATCATTTCTTAATTCAGGTTTTATTGTTGTGATCACAACCCCAGCTATCTCTCAAGAACAGAAGAGAGAGAGCTGAGTCAAAACCTTCTCTTTTATACACACAAGGACAAAGGAAGAATCAATATCACCGTCAAAACCCCCTATTGACAATAACTCTCCCCCCGCGCCATTCAGTCCTCCGCCTGGGCCCCAGGAGGTCAGGAAGTCCTTTCAGCTCCTTATCGCCGTACCTCCGTCTTCTTGTTGTTATCCACAGGCGGTCCAGACATATTGTCCCATCCAAGACGTGAGGTCAATCCACACATGCAATCTCCAGCATCCCATAGTGCTTATACATATGTAGGTAAAAATACATGAGCTACAGTTGTGTAAAATGTACAGTAAATAAAAACAAAATACAATGATTTAAAAATCCTTTTCAACCAATATTCAATTGAGTACACCACAAAAACAAGATATTTAATGTTCAAACTAATAAACTTTATTATTTCTTCCTCTGTGTTTCTGTGACATGTTCTAACAAAGCTAGGACATGGGGAAGAAAAGACTGTGAAAGTTGAAGAATGCTCAAAAAACACCTTTTTGGAACATTCCACAGGTGAACAGGTAAATTGGAAACAGGCGAGTGTCACGACTAGGTATAAAAGGAGCATCCCCGAAAGGCTCAGTAGTTCGAAAGCAAGGATGGGGTGAGGATCTGTCATGATCCTGGGGCATGAGTGGGAGCCGTGCTCAGTTTCCCTGTCCAGTGAGCGTTTTTCTGTCTGTTCCCTGTTATCTATAAGATTATTACCTCTGCCAAGGAGGTTTCATAGGCTTCATATGTATATTGCTGTTGCTTCACGTCTCAGAATGAACAATAGGACTGAGTCTCCTGGAGATAACAGGAGGATGCGAAATGTGATCTTTGTTATGCAAAGAGATGGCCTTGAGGGATTTCCTGACCACCAGTGGCTTTAGGTGGAGGGGAGAAGACCTGGAGGAACATGTATTGTGTCTTGGGATTAAAAGACAATGTGACTCTGTGCTTTGATGTCCTGGGGTATAAAAAGGACAGATGTGGGGGGATGCTTTCTCTTTTCTGTTTGGAGCATGTTGGAGATACGTGAATAAACCTGAATTGAGAAATAAACTCAGCCTCATCCTTTCACGCTCTCCACACTGGTGACCTTAAGACGTATCATGAGCGGAAGAAATTCCCCTGAGCCGGACTCGCCAGGAACCAGCCAGGCGAACGCAGTCTCAGTCAAGCTACCAGACTTCTGGCAGGACAACCCGTGCTCCTGGTTCCACTTGGCCGAAGCTCAGTTCGCTCTCTGGGGAAAAACGGCAGATGACACGAAATTCTACCACGTTATTGCCAAGCTCGACAACCGCACGGCTCGACATGTGCAGAGCCTGGTGGAGCGCCCACCAGCCGACGACAAATACGGCGGGTTGAAGGCTGCGCTCATACAGCGTTTCACTCCCTCAGTCCAGGAGAGAGCGGAGAGACTCCTGGCCCTGAACGACTTGGGAGATAGCACACCCGTCGACCTGATGGAGGACATGTTGAGGCTGAGAGGCTCAGACGACGACGACTTCCTTTTCACCCACATTTTCCTGAGAACCCTACCGTCAGAGACGAGAGCGACCCTGGCCGGTTCACAGTTGTTGGCCCAGCGGGACTTCCGTGCGCTGGCCCAGGAGGCACAGCGGATTCTCAATGCCAGCAGACAGCGCGCGGCCAATGCAGCAGCGATAGGACTCGGCGCGACGGCCGGAGATGGCAGGGGGCCAGAGGCGGCGACAGCAACGGCGGCGGTGAAGGCCAAATATCGCGGAGGAGACGACCTCTGTTTCTACCATCGCCGCTTTGCAGAGAGGGCACACAGGTGTACGCCACCGTGCCAGTTCAAGAGCTCGGGAAACGCCAGAGCCGGGGGTCGGTAGTAGCCGCGGCCCTCGGGGAACAGAAAAAGCTGCTCTACTTGACAGAGGCGTGTTCGGGGAAGCAATTCCTCGTGGACACAGGCTCCCAAGTGAGTTTCATCATGCCAACCTACGCTGACCGGCTGGCAGGCCCCGGGAGTCACGGAGCATCAGCAGCGAACGGCTCGAGGATTAAGACCTTCAGCGAGAGGACTCTGCTTCTGTCCCTACACGGCCGTACATTTGAGTGGACTTTTGTTATAGCTGCGGTGAGCTTCAACATGTTAGGGGCTGATTTTCTGTGCTCACATGGTTTGTTGGTTGATCTTGCTAATAGGCGCCTGGTTAATGCACTTTCTTTTTACTCTATTCCCTGTGCAGCCCGAGTAACCCCGCCCACAGCACAAGCCAACGTCGCAACGGCAAGCGGTAAGTTCCACACACTCCTCACTCAGTTTCTAGCACTCACGGTTCCCACATTTTCAGCGGCCGTCGCTAAACATGGGGTGGAACATTTTATTACTACCACCGGTCCTCCCGTTTTTGCAAAAGCTCGGCG
The DNA here is from genome assembly GCA_020510985.1 of Pholidichthys leucotaenia. NCBI lineage: Eukaryota > Metazoa > Chordata > Actinopteri > Cichliformes > Pholidichthyidae > Pholidichthys > Pholidichthys leucotaenia. The sequence goes on from CM035843.1 coordinate 99,647,526, forward strand.
CTTGGATGCAGCTAAACTGACCATAGCGCTAGGAGTTCGCCAACCTTGAAAAGTTGGGCATCATTAGGCGTTCGAAGAGCCCTTGGGCTTCCCCGCTTCACATGGTCCCTAAAGCCGACGGCTCATGGCGACCTTGCGGTGAATTCCGCAGGTTGAACAACGCTACAGCGCACGACCGCTACCCAATCCCGCATATCCAAGATTTTTCCGTCCATTTAGCGGGGGCGCGCGTTTTTTCCAAAATAGACTTGGTCCGCGGGTACCACCAAGTCCCAGTGCACGCTGAGGACATACCCAAAACAGCGGTAATAACTCCGTTTGGCCTGTTCGAGTTTTTGCACATGCCGTTTGGGCTTAAAGGTGCCCCGACGACGTTCCAACGCATGATGGACGTGGTGTTGCGCGATCTCCCCTTCGTGTTCGTCTACCTGGATGACATCTTGGTAGCCAGCGCGTCCGAAGACGAACACGAAAATCACCTCACGGCAGTTTTCCGGAGGTTGGGAGAGCACGGGTTAATAATCAACCCAGTGAAGTGTCAGTTTGGGGTGACACAGATTGACTTTTTGGGGCACCGCGTCTCTCCAGAAGGAGCGGTTCCTCTGTCGGACAAAGTACGCGCAGTAACAAATTTTCCCCAGCCACAAACGGTCAAAGCATTACAGGAGTTTTTGGGAATGGTGAATTTTTATAACCGTTTCCTCCCCCGCGCAGCGCAGCTCATACAACCACTGTATGCCGCGCTTAAAAAGCAAAAACCCACAAATAAAATCGAATGGTCTTCGGAGCGGGAGCGCGCATTCTCGGAGGTCAAAACAGCCCTGGCAAACGCTGCGTTGTTAGCACACCCAGACCCAACGGCCCGCATAGCGCTCACTACTGACGCGTCGGATGTAGCTATAGGGGCGGTCGTGGAGCAGCAGGTTGCCGGGGCTTGGCAGCCGCTCGCTTTTTTCAGCAGAACTTTGCGCGATACCGAGCGAAAATACAGCGCGTTCGACAGGGAGTTGTTAGCACTCCACTTGGCCATTCGCCACTTCCAGTTCTGGCTGGAAGGACGCCGTTTCACTGCGTTCGTCGACCACAAGCCGCTGACTTTCGTGATGGCCAAGGTTTCAGAACCGTTGTCAGGCCGGCAGCAGAGGCAGCTGGCTGCAATCTCTGAGTTTACTACCGATATTCAACACGTAGCGGGTAAACTAAATGTAGTGGCAGACTGTCTCTCGCGCGCTGTAACTACTCCAGTCCGCGTAGGAGTAGATTATGCAGCCATGGCCGCGGAGCAGGCTAGCGGCGCGGAAGTGCGCGCGGCCCCAGTCCGCGTGGGGATAGCCTATGCAGCCATGGCCGCGGATCAGGTTAGCGACGCGGACGTGTGCACACTCCAGTCTGGACCAACAGGGTTAAGGCTGGAGAACAGGGTGCTGCAAGATGGTATGCCCCCCCCTAATCTGCGATGTCTCCACGGGACGACCGCGTCCGGTGGTGCCAACCGCGTGGCGCCAACCGCGTGGCGCCGCCGCGTTTTTGACTCGATTCATTCTCTGGCGCACCCGGGGGTGCGCGGGTCGGTCAAAATGGTAGGAGAGAAATTTATATGGCCGAGCCTGCGCAAGCAAGTTAGGGAGTGGGCAGCAGCCTGCATGGCTTGCCAACGAGCCAAAATACACAAACACACTAGAGCTCCCTTGGAGCCGTTTCACATCCCGGCTAAGAGGTTCGATCATGTGCATGTCGACCTCGTAGGCCCCCTCCCGCCATCACAAGGGTGCACACACCTTTTGACAATGGTGGACCGCACCACGCGTTGGCCTGAAGTGGTCCCACTGGCATCAACCACAGCCGAGGAGGTGGCGCACGTGTTTTTAACGGCATGGGTAGCGCGTTTTGGAGTTCCGTCGGACATTACGTCCGACAGAGGTCCTCAATTTGTTTCCGAGCTTTGGTCAGCGATGGCCCGCAGCCTGGGGGTAACGATCCACCGCACTACCGCGTACAACCCGCAGGCTAATGGTTTATGCAAACGTTTCCATAGGTCATTGAAAGCAGCCCTCAGAGCGTCGCTTACGGATGCAAATTGGGTGGACAGGCTACCATGGGTTTTATTGGGGTTGCGTTCTGCACCTAAAGAGGATTTAAAAGCCTCCCCAGCTGAGTTAGTTTTTGCGCAGCCCCTCCGGCTGCCCAGGGAGTTTCTCCCAGATAATCCTGCGCCAGAGTGCTCCCCTGCTCAGCGGTTGCAGAGCGACATGGGATCGAGCACGCTTCCTGGCCCCGTTCATCACAGTTTTCCGCGCGTTTTTGTGCCTAAGGCTTTAAAAAATGCGGAGTTTGTTTTTGTCAGACACGATGCCCATTGCCCAACCTTGCGACCACCTTATGATGGCCCATTTAGAGTGCTGGAAACAGGAGATAAGCACTTTTTGCTAGATTTGGGGGGCAGAAAGGAAATGATTGGCATAACCAGGCTCAAACCCGCTTTTGTGATGGCTGACGAAGCTGTGCAGTTGGCGAGGGCTCCTCGGCGCCGCAGACCACCTAGGGAGCTTTCCCCAGAGCTCCCACAGGGATTGACTAACAGTTCTCACCCCCAGACAGCAGCTCCACAGCAGGATGGCGCCGCGGGAGTGGTAAAGCCCGCTTTCAGCAAATTCGGAAGAAGATTGAAGCCCAAACAGCACGTGGACTGATGTTTGTGATTTTATCATGATATGCAGACTGTGTTATATTGTTCCATCTTAGACGTTTTGGGGGGGCGGGGTCATGTGGGACACATATGTGGGTTTCATAGGCTTCATATGTATATTACTGTTGCTTCACGTCTCAGAATGAACAATAGGACTGAGTCTCCTGGAGATAACAGGAGGATGCGAAATGTGATCTTTGTTATGCAAAGAGATGGCCTTGAGGGATTTCCTGACCACCAGTGGCTTTAGGTGGAGGGGAGAAGACCTGGAGGAACATGTATTGTGTCTTGGGATTAAAAGACAATGTGACTCTGTGCTTTGATGTCCTGGGGTATAAAAAGGACAGATGTGGGGGGATGCATTCTCTTTTCTGTTTGGAGCATGTTGGAGATACGTGAATAAACCTGAATTGAGAAATAAACTCAGCCTCATCCTTTCACGCTCTCCACATCTCGTGGTTCAATCCAAACCTATATGCTGATAACTTTAAACTTCATACTGTGTGATGTTGCTGACGGCTCATTATTGTAACAAGTATAACCTCAATTTCAGTGAAGTTGGGACGTTGTGTAAAATGTACAGTAAATAAAAACAAAATACAATGATTTAAAAATCCTTTTCAACCAATATTCAGTTGAGTACACCACAAAAACAAGATATTTAATGTTCAAACTAATGAACTTTATTATTTCTTCCTCAGTGTTTCTGTGACACGTTCTAACAAAGCTAGGACATGGGGAAGAAAAGACTGTGAAAATTGAAGAATGCTCAAAAAACACCTTTTTGGAACATTCCACAGGTGAACAGGTAAATTGGAAACAGGCGAGTGTCACGACTAGTTATAAAAGGAGCATCCCTGAAAGGCTCAGTAGTTCGCAAGCAAGGATGGGGTGAGGATCTGTCATGATCCTGGGGCATGGGTGGGAGCCGTGCCCAGTTTCCCTGTCCAGTGAGTGTTTTTCTGTCTGTTCCCTGTTATCTATAAGATTATTACCTCTGCCAAGGAGATAATGTTTTCATCAAGGTTTGTCTGTCTGTCTGTGTGTTTGTCTGTTACTAACATAACTCAAAAACTTATGAACGGATTTTGACGAAATTTTCAGGATAGGTGTGTAATGGCACGGGGAACAGATGATTAGATTTTGGTGATGATCTGAGAGTGCATACCTCCACCAAGGGCTTTGTTTGTATTTGTGCAGCAGGATTACACAAAAACTACTGGATGGATTTGGATTAAATTTTCACCAGAGGTGGTTCTTGGGCTAGAGAGGAACCCATTATATTTTGGTGATGATCTGAGAATGCATACCTCAGCCAAGGCTCTTATCTTCTCACAGTGTGTTAGCAACAATACTCCAAAAGTTATGAACAGATTTTGATGAAATTTTCAGGAAAGGTGTGTAATGCCACAGGGAACAGATGATTATATTTTGGTGATGATCTGAGAATGCATACCTCAGCCAAGGCTCTTATCTTCTCACAGTGTGTTAGCAACAATACTCCAAAACTGATGGACAGACTTTGATGCAATTTTCACCACAAGTAGCTATAGGCCTACATACAAACCCATTACATTTTGGGGGTGATCCATGAGAAACGGAAGGAGCCTTGGCGGAGGTATGAGCTCTATGAGTGCTTTTCTAGTTATGACTGTTTTGAGTTCTGTGGTGTTTGTATTTTTATGGTTTCCAGTTTGTTTATTTTGACAGCGCTGTGCAGCTTCCGGCTGTCGATCTGTTCGGAGCTGCACAGCTGCTGTCCATTCTGTTACTCATGAATCCACACCTGTCTCTGATTATGTGTTGTATTTAAGTGGGACGACAACCTCTGTGGGTTGTCATGTCCTTCTTGTATGTGAACCCGTCCTCTGGATTGCTATCGTCGTTTCCTGAGTGTGTTTGGGGTTCCGCTGTCGAGGTGAGTTGGAGTGCTCCATCCAGGTGCGTTTTTCCCGTTGTCTCAACCGTTGAGCCCCGCAGCCTTCAGGAGTGCTGTGGCTGGGTTCCGCCCCTGGTCAGGCATCCCCTGGCTTCCTGTCCCCCTGGACGTTGAGCCCCACTTTCCTACAGCATTTGTGTTTGTGTTTCATTATTGTCGCCTTGCACTTCATTATTTAGTATTTGTATGCAATGTTCTTGTTTGCGCTTAAGTTAATAAATGTGCCAACCAACAATGAGTGTGTGGTGTCCTATTTGCGCCCATGAAACGGGCGCCTCATGACAGAAGGATATGACCAACTGTGGACACCAGCCACTGTAGGTTTTGCCATTTTTCTTTTATAACCATTTTTCTGTTTTCCCCTTGTTTTCTGGGAAGCATACACGTGCTCGTCATGCCACCAGCGTGCTGGGGCCCTGCTAATCAAAGGAAATTTGGAGCGGCTAGCCCCACTATTGATGAACTGTGGGTGGCGGATTTGGCACAAGAGTTTGAAGACGCGGCCTTCACCTCTTGTTTGCTGTAGGAGGTTCGCCGGAATGTGGAGGTAGCTGCAACCATCGTGGAGGCGCATCCTGGAATAGGGCACTACCCCAGGTATGTGGGGCAACTTTATTCCATCACAGACCTCCAAAGAGACCCCCGCAGCTTGCTGGGAGATCTGCCGTCAAGGGTGCTCAGGGTGAAGCAGACGAAGAGACGTCCTCGGGAACAGACTCTCTCTGCCTCTCGCCGGCATCATGCTGGAAGGACCCCTCCACCGCAGCTGCGGACTGAGCCGTCATCACCAGGTCTGCTAGGCCGGCTCCACCTGCTGTGGCGATGGTGCCACTGCTCTGTTTGGGGGGAGATCTCCAGGGACACTAGCAGCAGCTACCAACACAGCCTGGGAATTAAGGTAAGTAATGTCTCATTCTGTAACACCTAATGATGAATTGCCTTGCTTAATTCCCATTGGGGGGGGGCTCGGTTGCAGCCATGTAGTTCGGCTGAGCTCTCTCCCTCTGCTGCTGCTGAGCTGTATTCTTCTCCTTCTCCTGTCTCTCCTGCTGTGTCCAAATTTCCGTTGGTCCTGGGTGGCAGCCGCTGGAGTACAGAGGAGCCTGCTGCTTTGGCGATCTTCGCCTCTGCCCTGCAGCCGCACCCTGGACAGGAGGACAGTGCCACCAGGACCCCGGATCCTGAGCCGACCGATGAGTGTCCCCTGGATCCGGTTGCATGGGAGTTTGCACCATCTCTCACCATGGGTCCAGCCTCCCCTTCTCTTGAGGTGGCTGTGTTTGATTTGGACGCCCACGCGGAGAGGACCAAGGCGCCCCAGCCTGGATCATCGGAGTCCTGGCCGGTGGTGGAACTCAAGTTCAGGCAAATGCTCTTTCTTGATTTTACGTTCTCAATTCTAGAGAGATCTTGCCTGGCTCTCGGTGGGGAGTTCCAGGTGCAGCCATCAGCTGCACCTGAGCTGTCCTCGCCGGGCTCCACCGCTACCGGTGACCCTGACTCGGTGTGTGTGTGTCCCTGTGCCTAAACCACTATCCAGGGTCACCGAGGTCTCCGTGGGTGCTGCGCCTCAGCCTGAGGCCTCCATGGGTGCTTCTTCCCCGCCGTCCGAGGCCACTGTGGGTACAACACCTCCGTCCAAGGCCACCATGGGTGCTGCAGCACCCCAGTCTGGGGCCTCCGAGGGCACTGCCTTCCCGCCATCTATGGTCTCTGGGGGTGCTGCTGTCCCGCCGTCCGTGATCCCCGAGGGTGCTGCTGTCCCACCGTTTATGGTCCCCAAAAGTGCAACCATGCCCCAGCCCGGGGCTGTCGTGGGTGGAGCTATGCCCCAACCTGGGGCCGCCGCGGGTGCAGCTATGCCCCAGTGTAGGGCTGCCACAGGTGCAGCTGTTCCCCAGTTTGGGGCCGCCGCGTGTGGGACTTGGCGTGAGCAATGCCCCAGTCTGGGTCCACTGTGGGTGCAGCACTGCCCCAGTCCGGGGCCACCGGGGGTACAGCACCTCCGTCTAGGGCCCCGGTGGTTTACTGCCTCTTTGTCCTGGTGCTCTCGAGGGTCAGCTTGGTCATCGTGGATGCCATGCTCTGGTCCAGAGTCGCCGTGGGGCTATGCTCCAGCCCAGGTCTGCCGCGGGTGCAGCTATGCCCCAATCCGGGGACGCGGCGGGTGCAGCTACGCCCCAGTCCGGGGCTGCCACAGGTGCTGCTATGCCCCAGCCCAGGGCCACTGCAGGTGCTGCTATGCCCCAGCCCGGGGCCTCTGCGGATGCTGGTGCACTCCAGCCCTTGGCCACCGTGGGTGCGTCGCCCCAGCCTGGGACCACCATGAGTGCGTCTCAGGAGGTTCCCGCTGATCGGCCATCCTTCGCTGGAGGATGCTGCCTCCTAACTCCTGTGGCTCGTTGGCTTAGGGATGCCTGGAGGCTATCTGATGGGCTGCTCCTCCTGCTTCATTGGTTCTGGAGCACGGGGAAGCCAACCGACGTGTTCCAGCACAGACGCCAGTGGTCTTGGGACTCCGGAAGACCACCCAAACGGCTCCGTCCACTGATCAGTCGGGCTTAGAGTCCCGTGTTGTCACCTAGTGGACAGTGTGTGGTTCATGAGTGTTTTCTTTTGTTTTTTTGGGGGGTTGTTTGCTTTGGTTGTGGTCCCTCTCTGCCTGGGTCCCCCCCCCCACCCGGGGGTGGGTCGTTTTTCTGTGTGTTATTTTTTTCTGTGATGTTACCCTGGGGTGTCTGGGACCCACCGCTTGAGGAGGGGGCTCTGTCATGATCCTGGGGCATGGGTGGGAGCTGTACCATTTCTCTGTCCAGTGAGCATTTTTCTGTCTGTTCCCTGTTATTTGTAAGATTATTATGATTGTTTTGAGATCTGTGATGTTTGTATTTTTATGGTTTCCAGTTTGTTTATTTTGACAGCGCTGTGCAGCTTCCGGATGTCAATCTATTCGGGGCTGCACAGCTGCTGTCCATCCTGTTACTCATGAATCCACACCTGTCTCTGATTATGCATTGTATTTAAGCGGGACGACAACCTCTGCGGGTTGTCATGTCCTTCTTGTATGTGAACCCATCCTTTGGATCACTACCGCCGTTTCCTGAGTGTGTTTGGGGTTCCGCTGTCGAGGTGAGTTGGAGTGCTCCGTTCAGGTGCATTTTTCCCATTGTCTCAGCCGTCGAGCCCCGCAGTCTTCGGGAGTGCTCTGGCTGGGTTCAGCTCCTGGTCAGCTGCCCCCTGGCTTTCCGTCCCCCTGGATATTGATCCCCACTCTTCTCCAGCATTTGTGTTTGTGTTTCATTATTGTCGCCTTGCACTTCATTATTTAGTATATGTATGCATCGTTCTTCCATCCATCCATCTTCTTCCGCTTAATCCTTTTCGGGTCGCGTGGGGGCTGGAGCCTATCCCAGCATCTTTGGGTTACACCCTGGACAGATCGCCAGTCCATCGCAGGGCCAACACAGACAGACAGACAACCATTCACTCTCACAGTCATACCTAAGGACAATGTAGAATCCCCAGTTTTGATGCCAATTAACCTAACTTGCATGTTTTTGGCCCGTGGGAGGAAACCGGAGAACTCCTGGAGTAAACCCACGCAGACACAGGGAGAACATGCAAACTCCACACAGATCACTGTTGGTCGGAGGCTGGGATTGAACCCAGGATCCCCCGGCCAAGGGTGAGTTGCTGTGCCGCCACAGTGCTAACCACTCCACCACCGCGCTGCCCTGCAACGTTCTTGTTTGTGCTTAAGTTAATAAATGCGCCAACTTACAGTGAGCGTGTGGTGTCCCAGTTGCGCCTGTAAAACGGGTGCCTCATGACAGGTTCACCACTTTGTGAACAATTGCATGGGCAAATAGTCCATCAATTGCAAGGAATTTAGGGATTTTATCATCTACAGTCCATAATATCATCAAAAGATTCAGAGAATCTGGAGAAATTTCTGCATGTACTCTTACCGGATGGGCCCCCATATGTTACAAACCCTAGCTCACGGGTTTGAACAAAGGAGGGAGACCACACGGGGGTGCTAATTTAAACAATAATTTATTCATTAAAAGTGGGGAAATAAAAGACAGTGTCTGTAAATCAGTGGTGTGTGTATGTTCACTGGATGTGTGAACAAGCAAACATAACAGACAGTCAATAGTCCATCCAGTGACTACACACGCCTCTGTCAGGGGCTGCAACCATGCCCAGTGGCCAACCCATAAACCAGAAAGCCCAGCGGCTACAAGCAACAAACAGGGCCGCCAGCACAGCCCTGACCGGGCAACAGAAAGCAGAACCAGAACAGGCAGTAGGCTGAGCAGAGCACCAGGAAGGCAATCGGCCTCCAGCAGAAGCAAAACACTCACACAGCAAAGCAGAGGCGACCGGCCTCCACGGGAGCAGAACGCTCCTGAGAGGCACACAGAGATGGCTTTTATAGGCACCTCCCAGCCCTGGCTGTGTTACCCAGTGACAGCCCCAAAACATCACTGCTCTAGACGAGATCTGCGTGGAGGAATGGGTCAAAATACCAGCAACAGTGTGTGAAAACCTTGTGAAGACTTACAGAAAACGTTTGACCTCTGTCATTGCCAAAAAAGGGTATATAACAAAGTATTGAGATGAGCTTTTGTTATTGACCAAATACTTATTTTCCACCATAATTTGCAAATAAATTCATTAAAAATCCGACAATGTGATTTTCTGGATTTTTTTTTCTCATTTTTCTCTCATAGTTGAGGTATACCTATGATGAAAATTGGAGACCCTTCTCATCTTTTAAGTGAGAGAACGTGCACAATTGGTGGCTGACTAAATACTTTTTTACCCCACTGTACTTTTATTGACTTTGGAGGGAGCAGACAATGATTCTCTGATGGGGAAGACAGGGGCTAAGTTGAGGGGTGGCAGATGAAGAGGAGCTGCAGAGAGGCGTGTAAGACTGCGACTCTGCTTCCTGGTCCCAACTCTGTGTTGTCAAGATTTTGGAAATTTGGATAAAAAAGATGCCAGATTATTAGATAAATGAGACGCACCATCCAAAGTGGGATGGATGCTGTCTCGTCTCATAAGACCAGGTTTTCCCCAAAATGAGCTCCAATTGTCAATGTCGCCCACGTTGTTTGCAGGACACCACACAGACATAGACACAGACACAGACACAGTTATCTAGGCAGTTTACTTTCCCTGGGTAATTCCTTTTTCTATTATGCTCTGTGTGTTTCTGTCGTTTTGATTGTCTACTGTCATGCTGCTATTACACTGTAATTTCCCAGTTTGGGATCAATAAAGTACATCTGTCTGTCTGTCTGTCTGATAGATAGATAATCTATCTATCTATCTATCTATCTATCTATCTATCTATCTATCTATCTATCTATCTATCTATCATGTTCTGACACAAAGTGGAAAAATGTGCTGTGATCTGACGAGTCTGTTATATATGGTTTACCCTGGTTCACAGATGAGGCGAAGTGACTTGTAGGACACAGCTTTATTGAATGGCGGTCACAGACAAAGCACAGGCCAAGGCACAGGTGAGAAAGAGGCCATAAGCTGGCCGACCCCGGCCTTATATGGGGCCATGCGGTGATGTGAAATGGCCTAACACACTCACACAAACCAACTAAAAATAGGGCTGACGGGTGGACTACCGTGCACCCCACACGGCGGGGTGGATTATTCTGCCACCCCAACTAAAGAAAAGTCCACTGTTAAACTAAAATTGTACGCCGTGCTCCTAAAGAAAAACAAAAAATAATCCCATATATAACATTTCTACTAACACCAGAACTTTAATATATACTATTTACAATCCAGTTCTTTAGGTGAAAGGATATAACTGGCATGGTGGCCCCGGGCAGCCCCTCAGCAGATGTGCTCCTGGAAACAGCCGGTAGCCGGGCCGATGGCTGACCCTCCAGACGCTGAAGCCGCTCCTCCTCACCATTGACCTTGCTGCACGTCCAGCCAGGTCTCCCGGAGCCTTTTCCCAGACACGATGAAGCCTATTTGCATGCCACTCCAAGCTGTCAGACAGCCTGAAATATGCCATGTCCAGTTTGGACACTATGCACAGACATTCCCGACGCTCCTGAGGTCGAGCTCCTGTGCTCCATTCCCAACGCTTATTTCAGCAAGATGATGCCAAGGCACAATTCTGCATGTGTTACAACAACATGGGTTCATAGGGCAGCTCGGTGGAACAGCGGTTAGCACTGTGGCAGCACGGCAAGAAGGTCGTGGGTTCGATCCCACTCCCTGACCATCGGTGACCCTTCTGTGTGGAGTTTGCATGTTCTCCCCGTGTCTGCGTGGATTTACCCCGGTATTCCGGTTTCCTCCCACAGACCAAAAACATGCAAGTTGGGTTAATTGGAGACTAGCACCACACTGTGGCTACCTCATCCATCCATGTGGATGCCCTGAATTTCCCTCTGGGATTAATAAAGTATACAAACACAAAAAAGTAGGAAAAGAGTGTGGGTACTAAACTGGTTTCCCTTTATCCCATACCTGTCTCCTACTGAAAATGTGTGATGCATTGTGAAGTACAAAATACAACAACGGATACCAGGGACTGTTGAGCAACTGAAGTCATATATCAAGCAAGAATGGGAAAGAATTCCACCTGCACACCTTCAACAATTAGTGTTCTCAGTTTCTAACACTTATTGAGTGTTGTTAAAAGGAAATGTGATGAAACACAGTGGTAAACATGCTCTTGTCCCACCTTTTTTGGAACATGTTGCAGGCATTAAATTCAAAATGAGTGAATATTTGCAACAAAGCAAAGTTTATCAGTGTGAACATTAAATATCTTGTCTTTGTAGTATATTCAATTGAATATAGGTTGAAAATGGTTTTATATCTTTGTATTTTGCCTTTATTGACATTTTACCCAACGTCCCAACTTCACTGGAATTGGGGTTGTAATTATCCTTCTGTACCCTGTATCAGATGATACAAAATTTTGAATTGGGACTATTCCAATTAAAAACACATTGAAGAGCCACCTTTTTAGCCTGGCTTTTTAATTAACTATGAGTTGATTGTATTTTTATGTGCTTTTACTGTTTACTTCGTTTTTATTTTTTACTGTTTTATGTGCCTGTTTTTATTTTGTTTTTTTACCATGTTAAGCACTTAGTGACTGTCTGTGAAAAGTGCTCTATAAATAAACTTATTATTATTAAGAGCAATATTATTTACCATAATTGTTACAAGTTGCATACATTCAGAATGAATTAACAATACATTTTAACACATTCTCACCCTGGGTGTATAATGTATTGCCATTCTGTCACAGGATTGGCGATAGCTGCATACATAGCAGAGCTTGAGTCCTGGGTTGTTTGGTTTTTTTAGTTGATTTTTTCCCCTTGATGTATTTAATTTTTACTTTCTTGTTGCTCTGAAGTTACACTGTACTTCTCAGTACAAATACTTGCATCACAGAAGTATATGTACGAGATCGCGTTTACAAGCGGCTGAAATGAGCTTTCTCCGTAGGATTGCTGGACTCACCCTCAGAGATAAGGTGAGGAGCTCAGTCATCCGGGAGAGGCTCAGAGTAGAACCGCTGCTCCTCCACATTGAAAGGAGTCAGTTGAGGTGGTATGGGCATCTCATTAGGATGCCTCCTGGACGCTTCCCACTTGAGGTGTTTTGGACACGTCCCACTGGGAGGAGACCCAGGGGCAGACCCAGGACTCGCTGGAGAGACTATGTCTCCCAGTTGGTCTGGGAACACCTTGGTATCCTCTCTGAAGAGCTGGAGGAGGTGGCTGGGGAGAGCGAAGTCTGGGCTTCTCAGCTTGAACTGCTGCCTCCGTGACCCGGACCTCCGGAAAAGCAGTAGAAGATGGATGGATGGATGGATTTCTATACCTAAATTACCAGCGCTACAATTTCTTGTAATGTCTTGTGGGCCCAAAATGTAAAACTGGGTGTGTAATCAATGAAATGAAGCTGACCAGGGAAACAACAACAACAACAACAACAACAAAAACAAACAAAAAAAAAAGACATTTCTTGGGTTCATACATTCTACACTGAAATAAAAATTGAAATAAAATGAGAAATTACTCCACCCCCCCCCCCCCCCATACTGTTCCATGCTGCTTTCTGATTTGGGTCTATTTTTACCTCCGCCAAGGGAGGAGGTAATGTTTTCAGTGGTGTTGGTTGGTTGGTTTGTTACCAACATAACTCAAAAAGCTATGAATGGATTTTGATGAAACTTTCAGGAAAGGTGTGTAATGGCACGGGGAACAGATGATTAGATTTTGGTGATGATCTAAGAGTGCATACCTCCACCAGTGGCTTTGTTTGTATTTGTGCAGCAGGATTACACAAAAACTATTGGATGGATTTAGATGAAATTTTCACCAGAGGCGGTTCTTGGCCTAGAGAAAAACCCATTACATTTTGTTGAGTATCTGAGAAGGCATACCTCTGTCAAGGCTCTTATATTCTCACAGAGTGTTAGCAACAATACTCCAAAACTACTGGATGGATTTTGATAAAAATTTTCACCAGAGGTGGTTCTTGGGCTACAGACAAACCCATTACATTTTGGAGGTGACCCATGAGAGACAGAAGGAGCCTTGGTGGAGGTATGTGCTCTCCGAGTGCTTTTCTAGTTCAAAAATAAAAACTGATAAAATTGACTCTTTACACAGTAGAGGTTTTCTCCTCCTTGACCTAAACTGATAGTCATTTTGTTTAAATGGCCAAGATGTTAAATTCTAATGCTCTGGTAGCCCATCCTCCCACTATGACCTCCACAGGCATGCAGTGACCCAACGTCCTCCCTAGCTGCTGATAAATGAGTCAAACTGTATAATCTTGAGGCCGAGATAAAGAGAAGATAAAACCTTGAATTCCCAGAACTAGGCCTGCTGTTTAACCATGTCTTAAAATTGTACATTAATTGTGCTTAAAAGGCTACTGTGAATGGGAAGTGAGGTGGAAACTTTATTGATTCTGCAATTTACTGAATGCTACAAAGCCAAGTGTGTTATCAAGTTACAGAAAAATTGAGAAACTGTCAACACAAAGAACTGAACATGAAATTGCCTAAGCACTGCAGACACCAAAATTCATCAGCTTCACAATCATAAGCTGTTGTTGCTGAAAATTAAATCTGAATTTTAAAGAGGACATATTATCCACTTTTTCTCCCACATTTTAGCCAGGCTTCCTCAGAATGGCTCATTTTAGTGCATGTTTCTTAAAATGCTCATAAGCCCCCTGTTATGTATATAAATAGGTTGTACAGTGGCAAGATGGCAGACGGGGGAATATGTCATGGTTTAGAGGGAGTTGGCACTCTACCCTGTGGTAGTGATGTCAACTGAGGTATAAGAGCAACGGTGGGGAGGAGCACTTGAGGTTCGATTGGACACAGCAATGATGATAGGACTACAGCTCCTGACCACATAGAGTGATGACATAGAGTGAAGTATGTGGCGGTAATGCACCTGTAAGCTGGTTGCCAACCGCCAATCAAATCTAGAAGAAGAAACACTTCCTCTTTCGTCAAGGGCAGCCCGGTTGGCAGGGAGCGCCGAAAGCCTGTAGGGTCTCGTTGTATTGTGCTTAATAAAGGTTCTCTGTTTGGACGTCACGCCCTGTCTTCTTTGGGTCTAATTATGGATACAGCACCCCCCTCCCTTCACGCTCCCTCTTCCATCACCATGAGAAGTTTGATTGAGGAGGACAGGTGCCATTTTATGCTCATGTTAGCTGGTTAGCTAACAGCTAATGGCTAATGGCGAAGACAGACTAAGTTAGCCAACATAACTGGCTGAATATACTTATGACTAGCTCAAATAAAGCATTATCAGGGACAGGTGTGTGTATGTGTGTGTGGTGTGAGTGGTTGAAAGGATATAATTGGGGTACAAAAAGCATTGTAAGAGCCCTGAGTGAGTGAATGGCTGACTCTGCTAACGATAGGTGGGCGTATCTACTGCCTTCTCTCTGCCAAGGTGATTTCTAAAGGTGCCTTCACACCAAATGCGATCGGATGAATTTTTCGCACGGCACGATTACATTATAACTCAATGTAAACATGCAAATAAACATGAATTCACCATCTGAGTGAGATGCAGACAGGCGAAATTGCCTATATAACTTCTGCAGCTGTGTTCAACTTGCTGTGGAAATCCCCAAAATAACATCATGCTTAGGTTTACATTATCCGACAGGGGACTCACCTGAAAAAGTTGTTCCTGCCTCCAAAACTTCACAAGATGATGGCTGTTTACGTTGCTAGCCTTGTTAGCATGTCTGTGGGAGGAATCCGTGGGTAAATAACTCCGACATCCCGATTTCAGCAAAAGAGCTCCCAGTCGTTCTGTTTGCAAATGAGTGGCAGTCTCATTTTTAAACTAGTTAACTCTCCAATGTTGATACTTTTACTACGATGACAGCAGAATTTCAAAGCTAGAGCTATCCCCCGAACATGAACGCATGAATGTGTGATTTCACGTGTGCTCGCCTCTTTCCATTGATTTTGTATGCATTTGCGCTGCCCGTTTGTGTTTGGTGTGAAGGCACCTTAAGGCGGGAGACAGACCAACCTTGGCTGAGGTTGCTATGGCGGGCTAATATACCAGCTTATTATCTCCAAAATAAGCCAGAAGCAAAAAGCAAGATATATTACTGACTGTGGGTTAATTAACAAGGTGGTAACAGAGATGTCTATTGGGGTTGTCATAAACGGCTCTTTTAGGGTGGAAATAAGGCACCACTCGCCAGCTGTGAGTCTGCACATTTAATAATAAGGAACACAAATAATAGCCACGAAGGGCACTTACAAAAAGGCAATCAAGAGGAGCACGAAGGGTGACTTACAGAAAAATGCAGTCAATGAAAACCACAAAAGGTAACAGAGTTATTCAGGTAAGACTGAGTACAGAGCAGAAAATAAAACGCCATAAAACACCAGACACCCTGACGTAACATCAAAAGGGACGAAAATACCCCCCCTACAGGAATAACCCCAAAAACAGACCCCGGGAGGGTGGTGGTGGGGATCCAGGCCTGGAGGGAGAGACACAAAACAAACAAAAACACACACAACCCCCAACACAACCAAATAAGGTGCTAAGGGAACCTGCAATACTGGGTGACCGAGGGAACAGTTCAGGCAGTCTTCCAAAGTCCCAGCTCCACCCGACCATCAGGTGAAAACGGTCGGGCGGCCTACCAGGTCTCCTGAGCCACCAAAATGGAGGAAAGAGTTCATCGGGTGGCCTTCCAGAATTCTGAAGCCAGCCAAGCAACCCAGAGAGTTGGTCAGGCGGTCTCCCTGCATCTCTTGGCCAACGGGTCGCGGAGCACCACACACCTCCCCCCGGAGGCGGCAGTTGGAATCCGTGCTCACTGCGGACCCCAGAGGCAAGGAGATGGGCACCCGATGAAAGGGATGGTGGAGAACAAACCACAACAGAACCAGAAGTAGAGAGAGGACCTGCAGTGACCTTGGGCATAGGCGCAGCACCCCCAGTGGCCCCGTAGTGGGGCAAAGCAGGACTCCCGGTGGCCCCGGACTGGGGCGAAGTGGCATCCTCGGTGGTCCCAGACTGGGGCGAAGCTGCACCCTCGGAGGTCCAGTGCTGGGACAGAGCACCCGCAACGACCTCAACTAACTGGGAAACACCACCCTCGGAGGCCCCGGGCTGGAATGGAGCATCCGCGACGACCTCAGCAGGCAAAGCTGGACCCACGAAGACATCAGGCGGTGAGCCCAAACCCACGGAGATCTCAGGCAAAGCTGAATGATCCTCGGTGACCCTGGGGGAAAGCTCTGACAACAGAGGCAGAGAAATGGGGTCAGGGTCACCAGCGGCAGTGGAGCCTGGTGAGGTGGGCTCAGATGCAGCTGATGGCTGCACCTGGCTCTCCCCAGCAAAAGCCAGGCAAGATCTCTCCAACACAGAGACAACGAAAACAAAGGCGAGCACTTGCCTGAGCTGAAGCTCCACTGCCGTCCAGAACTCCGTCAATCCAGATGACGATGTCTCGGGCTCAGCAATCTGGAGGTCCAGCTCGAACTCTGCTGTGGTGGCCCCAGCAGCAGGCATGATGGTCAATGCAGTCCTGGGACTCCTCAGTGATGTGACCCACACGGGTGGCTCACCCGGCATGGTGACAGGAGGTCTGCTCCCTGTTGGCGCTGAATCCTGCACAGCTGAAACCCGGGGACGCTTACTCGTTGGCACAGGGTCCGGATTGCAGGCAGCGCTCTCCCTCTGTCCAGACCATGGCTGCAGGGCTGGAACCAGGTTCTCCAGGGCTGCAAGCTCCTCCTCCGTTCGGTGGTTTAATCCTGGAACTGGCGGACACTCAGGGGGCATAGGAGGAGACACGGAGCGAGCAGGTGAAGTCTTTATGGCTGCAGCAGGCGGTGAGGACTCAGTGGACTGCAATGACTGAGCCTCACCCCCAGGAATCAGACAAGATAATTCATGTGGTAATGATGGAGAAGAAAAAAAACACTTGCCTGTGTTCCCATGGCCCAATGTCTTTTGCTGCAGCCGGTCTGGAATCAGTCCTCTCTGTAACTACAGTTGTTGTGGGCCCCTCAGAGGAACATTGAGGAGCCGCCCCTGCAGACACGGTGGCGGGCGGAGCCAGGGAGGAGACAACTAGAATCTCAGCAGCGGAAGGAGATACCGTGGTGGAGAGGGGAACAGTGACAGCCCAGGAAGAGAAGGCTGACGAGACAGCCGGCAAGGAAAACCTAGAGGCTGAAGCTGCAGTGGTACCCTTTTGACATGGTGAAGAGGACGCTGTGGACTGAGAGGCGGAGAAGTTCCTCTGGTGGCCTGTGACTGGGTAATGGCGGGAGATTTGCGACGTCTGGACCTGGTGACTATCCCCCATCCAATTTGGTACGGTCATTTCTCGGGGAGGAGTGGAGGTCTGAGCCGGGAGACGGCGTCTACAGGCTGGTGACGAGCCTATCGCCAACCCAGGGAATGACAGCTGGAGAGTGGAGATTGTTGACAATAGTTCCACGAACTCAGGATACCTCCTTAAACCGGGATGCGCCTCCACAATCCCGACCGCTGCCACCACGTTCTCCAGGACCTTCTTTGGGCCGCGGGAGGCAAGGGCTTCAGCAACATAGCTCTGGATGAATTGAGCTGCCCACTGTTCATCCATGCTGGGGCCCCCGGCTGCCAACCTCCTTTGGGAAGCTGAGTCCCGGTGCGCTGGGGACATACTGACAGCTCTCCCTCCAGCAACGAAAAAGGTGAGTGGAAAAAAGAAAGAAAAAAGCAAACCCACAGCTGCTGGTACCTACTGGCTGTGACCTACTGTCATAAATGGCCCTTTCAGGGTGGAAATAAGGCACCATGCGCCAGCTGTGAGTCTGCACATTTAATAAGGAACACAAATAATAGCCACGAAGGGCACTTACAAAAAGGCAATCAAGAGGGCCACGAAGGGTGACTTACAGAAAAATGCAGTCAATGAAAGCTACGAAAGGTAACTTACAGTTATTCAAGCAAGACTGAGTATAGAGCAGAAAGTAAAACAGGAATCAGACGGGGGGGATTCCTGTCTACACAATGTGAGGTTGCAGCGAGGAATGAACCCCGCAAGCGAGCTTAAATAATAATAAGGGGAAAACCCAAACATGAATCAGGTGTGGATGCATGAGTGAAAAGTAATTAAAAAACACTAAACAACTGTGACAACCCGTGAAAAGATTTGACAGGAAGAAGTCAACTGCGCTGTCAAAATAAAAGCACAAACCAAAATGGAAGAAAATCAAGAACAAATACAGTACATATACAGAAAAATATCAGTAAAACCTTAAGATCCAAGCACGGTTCTGGCCCACATTCAGAATCACGACAAGGGTAGCTAAAATTGAAAGAAATTAGCAATATAAACTGTGGTTTCCAAGATAATTCAGTAAAACTGTAGAACTTTAGAACATAGTAGCACTGTCAGTGTGGGTTTGGATGTGGATTTCGGCAAAATTAAAACCACTCCTTTAGAGAGTGGTACTAAGACAAAGGCTGATCCTGACAAAGTGGCAGGGTTGTGTTTTTTTCAGAGATCCCATTGGTATCTAGATACCTAAATAGATGAGCAAAAGCACTGAAAAGCTGAAATTTTCATCATACGTCCCCTTGAAGATCAAGATCAACTGTTGAGAGCAACAAACATTTATTTATCAAGTGTTAGATTTATTGTGTAATAATTTTTTTTAAAAAATTGCATTTTAGTTACTGCAAATGTCACCTAAATTAAGTGAAAATGCCCTCCATCTGCCAGTCTCTCACTCTCTGTAAGTGTACACACCCTAGCTCCATCAGAGATGATATTAGCATGAACCCATTATAGCTTCCTTCCCTCAACACACACACACCCACCACAGGAGGTTACAGATATGAAGCCAAAAACTTGGATCCAGCACACACACATGCAGACCTTGTCTCCTGCCAGACAGGAAAAGATCCCACTGTATGTGTGTGTATGCGGTTGTCAGAGATAAGCAGGTCAGGGCTACAGAGAGATAAAATTCAGGATGAAGCCCCCCTCCACATCACCCACGCGCGCCCACACACACCCACACACTGCCTCTAACGGCTGCTTGAACCAATCAGACCATCTTATGGCCATCGACTTGTTAACAGACTATCTGTTTCCCTCCAGGAGAGATTTTAACTGCTACTCATTAACATAATTAATTGGTGTTCATTAGCTTAATGGGACTGCAGGTTAACCGGCAGAACAAAGTCCTTGGTGTTCATTTTAGATAGATACACAGCAAAAGAGCTTATTAACGCTTTCTGCCTCATGTGAGCACTGTGCAGACATGTAAACAGTCAGAAATTAACCCTCAATGACTGCATTGCAGGGCAGATACCCGTTACTTCAAATTCATGGCTGCAGAAAAAAGTCGGATCAGTGGGGAAAACTTGCAGAACACAAGTTCTACTTTTCCTCTTTAAAACCAGCACAAAAAATGAGCATGAAGGCAGTGTCCTGTGTTCTGCCAAGGTCTCTCAGTTTAAACATGTTTTATTACTATAGAATAGCAGTATCAGGACTTTGACATTATTTCTCATTCAGTTGACGTATTTGAAATGTTTCCCCCTCTGCAGTGGAAGATATCACACACACCCACCCACACATACTGTATATTTAAGCAATATTACATGGTTTTTCTCCTACCTTTCTGGTAGGAGCTTTTCCGTGGCTGTTGGCTCTTATTCATCTGACTCTGCTCCTTTAACCTGTGGGGTGCCTCAGGGTTCTATTCTGGGTCCACTTTTATTTGCCCTATATATGCTGCCACTTGGTTCTATTATCAGCAAATTTAAAGGTGTGTCTTATCACTGCTACGCTGATGATTTACAACTACTTTTCTCTTTTAAGCCTGACCATGTTGACGATTTAAAAATTATTCATGATTGTCTGTCTGCAATCAAGGACTGGGTGTCTAGTAACTTTTTGCAGCTTAATGCTGATAAAACTGAAGTCCTTATTGTAGCACCTGATAATCTAATTCCTAAGTTGGTTAATAGCATTGGTTCATTAAGCTCTAACGTACGGTCTAATCTAAAAAATCTTGGTGTCATTTTCGATCAGTCCACGAGTTTTGATCAGCATGTCAAATCTCTGACCCGGAGTTGTTTTTTCCACCTTAGGAATATATCCAAAATTAGGTCATTGGTTTCCTACACTCAGTTAGAAATCATTATTCATTTATGCCTTTGTTTCTTCACGTTTGAACTATTGTAATGCTCTTTTCACATGTCTTAGCAAATCCTCTTTACACCGCCTACAGTTAGTCCAGAACGCTGCTGCAAGATTACTAACTAGGTCCAGTAGATTCTGTCATATCACTCCTGTTTTGGCCTCCTTGCATTGGCTTCCTGTAAATTATAGAATTGATTTTAAAGTTCTTGTTCTTACTTACAAAGCCATTCATGAAGAGGCACCTTTTTATATTAGTGACCTGCTCTCTCTACACCAGCCCAGCAGGTCTCTCAGGTCTTCTCATCAGAATCTATTGGTAGTTCCTAGTACTAGGCTCAAAACCAAAGGCGATAGAGCCTTTGCTGCTGTTGCTCCCAGACTGTGGAACTCCTTGCCTTTTGAACTTAGATCTGCACCTTCCATTGGTGTTTTTAAGAAGCAACTAAAGACCCACCTTTTTAGCCTGGCTTTTTAACTATGTGCCGATTGTATTTTTATGTGCTTTTACTGTCTACTTTGTTTTACTGTTTTATGTGCCTGTGTTTTTATTTTGTTTTTTACCATGTTAAGCACTTTGTGACTCTGTCTGTGAAAGGTGCTCTATAAATAAACTTATTATTATTATTATTATTACATGAGACGAAGTACGGCATCGTGAATATAGTATAGCTATGTGGAGAGCATCAGCCGTACCACACCCGGAGTTACTGTATTCATGATAGTGTAACAATGTTGAGTGTAATATTGCTTTTATATAACAATTCCGGCAAGCACAATTTATTAAATGACAGCAATACTGGAAAAAATATTATGACTTGTTTGTTTAACCAGTTACTTTGCGCAGCTGAGTAAAAATAGTCCCTCCTAAATGTAGCCAGTAAGTGTTGCTAAACATCTCAATCAGCATGAAGATGTCTCTTGTCATTTCACACACATGTAAACAAATTAAATATTGTCAAGTGCAAAAGCAGTGTTTCCTCTGGCTTAAAGACCTTGGCGCGGTGGCAACATATTTTTCCGGGGGGGGGGGCAGAAAACACATACTGTGGAGGAATAAGATCAGGCGAGATGTGACGAGCTGGAAGGTTGCAGAGTTTTATTTTCCTCCATCATAATGAGACACACTTGTAGCGCTGTGCACTACTGTGCTGCTGAGGCATGTATCGTCAGCTCTTTTATATGTTATACAAACAGAAAGAATGCATGGCACATTAGCATATCGATATACATATCAGTCAATACATATCATTCGCGTGACCAACTGGCGCCCGGACGTCCTCTCCTTAATCCGGGGATGTATAAACAATAGTCCATTGTTCTGGTTGTCCCCCAGGGGCTCTCTGTCCTCTGTTTCCTCCAGACCTGCTGAGTGTGAGGAATGTTCCTGTAGATTGTGGTGACCCACCACAATCTACCCCCCCACAGCCCCCTGTGGGGCTGTGACCCTCCCAGTCATTTGGGCTCCAACTCCGGTAGAACTGTCCTGCTGTAGGGGTGTGTCGGAGGGCATGTCAGTCCGTGGGGGGACGGGGGATGGGTGAAAAAAACAGTGTGCTCCGCTCCGGGTTCCAGCACGTTGAACGGCCGTGGATTGTGGGTGCACGGGGCCGGTGCGCGTCGTGCGTAATGGAACAAGATGGCGATCGGCCGCCTTTAGGGAGTGGGGTGCGGGAAGAGCGCTGTGGAGGAGGGGGGGGAGGGGTGGGAGTAAGTGAGTGCCGGCCCGAGACATCAAAGGTGTCTGGGCCGCGCAAAAATTGTGTGTGGATCCGCGATGGTAAGGGATTTTCCCGGTCACCCTAGCGGTGATCCACAGCGGCTGTGAAAAAATTAAGTCTCTGACTCTTCTCGTGGCTTGGTCCAGAGAGGATGTGGGGAAGGCGAACGGCCAAATTCCCCAAGGATGCGTAGTGGCTGTGAAACAACTGCAGCTGTGTGAGGGACTTGGCGGTTTGGCTTTCGGTGCAGACGCAGCCCTAAAGCCATCGGGGACAGCTCCCGTTGTGCGCTGTGGCTGAGAAACCCATACAAAGTCCTGTGTGTGGGCTGCAAGTCTGCTTCAGGTGCGTGAGCAGCCTTGAAGGTTCCGAGGAAGGCGATCGGCTGTGTTTCTCGGGCATGTGGAGCGGCGGAGGATGCTGTATCAGTCTGTGTAGCCGGTTTGTCCCTGTGCGTGGCGCGCGCTTGGCGCAGTGACCACCTAGCTGGCAGCTGCGCTGTCCTCGTAATCCTGCGGTGTGCGTGCGGGCCTTCTGTGCGTGGGAGGTCCACTGTCGCGAGCTGAGTCAGGGTCGGGGAGCTTCGTGGAAATCAACGCAGACGGCGTCGATGACTTTCCCCGTTCAGGCTGCTTCCTTCGTTTCGCTCGTGTCGCCGTGTGCGTGTCGGTCCCAGCGCTGCCCGCTCCGGGGAGCATGCTCCGGTGAGGATGAAGAGGTTGCAGGCGTTCTCTGGTCCTCTGGGATCCACAGCGTGGTGAGAGGGAGCAGACGGCCATTCTCTCTCGTCAGGTCACCAGTGTGGAGGGAAAAGATAGGGCGAGGGACGCTCCATGACAGGTCTAGGGTCATCAGTGTGAAGGAATAAGATCAGGCGAGATGCGATGAACTGGAAGGTTGCAGAGTTTTATTTTCCTCCATCATAATGAGACACACTTGTAGCGCTGTGCGCTACTGTGCTGTACTGTGCTGCTTAGGCATGTATCGTCAGCTCTTTTATATGTTATACAAACAGAGAGAATGCATGGCACATTAGCATATTGATATACATATCAGTCAATACATATCATTCGCGTGACCAACTGACGCCTGGACATCCTCTCCTTAATCCGGGGATGTATAAACAATAGTCCATTGTTCTGGTTGTCCCTCAGGGGCTCTCTGTCCGTATGCAAATTGTCCTCTGCTTCCTCCAGACCTGCTGAGTGTGAGGAATATTCCTGTAGATTGTGGTGGGTCACCACAATACATATGAATATGTTAATTTTATACTATTTATTTCTTTTTTAAATTTTGCACATACTGTAATAATAACAATGCATCAGATTTATATAGCGCTTTATCATAGACAGTCAAAGACGCTTTTTACAGATAAATTATTCATTGAATGAATGAATGAATGAATGAATGAATTTTATTTATTTCGGATAGTACATTACAGGTTAAAAGAAACAGTATAATATAACAACAAGGTCAAATTAGACAAAGACTCCTTCTACTATACAATTCCACGTGAGTTATCCGAAATGGGTGATGGCTGAAGCCGCAGCTTATATTGCCCACCCATATTCCATCCAAGAATTCAAAGGAGAAAAAAGAGAAAACAAGACAAGAGCGATTACAATTTAAAACAAGGCTAAGACAAAATGTGACTGAGAGAAAAAGAAAACTGAGCTAGTCTAAGTTAAGCGGTTACTATTCAAAAACAAATCTAAGACATAGTGTCACAGAGAAAAAAGAAAAAAAGAAAAACTAAGCTACAACACAACACAGGCTGGAAATGTCAATCCTTATGTGAGTTTACATGTCGTCTTGTAAATATGTTTGGAGTATTTCTTCCTTTAGTTTTTGTTTAAATTGTCCAAGCTTTGTACATGATTTTAATTCAGGTCCAAAATCGTTCCATAATCTGACTCCTTGCACTGAAATACAGTGTTGCTTGGTGGTTGTTCTCACTGTAGGCTTTTGAAATATACATGTTCCTCCGAAGTGATATCGTTTCTCCCTTGTTTGGAACAACTTTTGGATATTTGCGGGCAGTGATAGATTCTTCACTTTGAACATTATTATTGCGGTTTTAAAGTCAATCAGATCTTTCAACTTGAGAGTTTTTTGTTTAAGAAAAAGTGGGTTTGTTGGTTCCCTGTAAGCTGCTTTGTTGATTATTCTAATAGCTCTCTTTTGAAGCATAAAGAGTGGATATATGTTTGTTTTATATGTATTTCCCCATACTTCATTACAATATGTCATGTATGGGAGTATTAATGAATGGTACAAGGTGTATAGTGTGGGTTGATTCAGCAAATTTTTCACTCTGTGTAATATTGCAATTGATTTGGATACTTTACCTTTTATATAATTAATATGTGGCTTCCAACACAGTTTGTTATCAATTATTACTCCAAGGAATTTAGTTTCGGATACCCTTTCAATCTCTACACCATTTACACTGAGTTTGGGTACTGGGTAGTTGTGATGGTTGTTAAAGACTATAAATTTTGTCTTGCTTAAATTGAGCGTTAATTTGTTTGAATCAAACCACAGTTTCAGCTTTCCTAATTCCTTTCCGAGTGTATCCAGAAGTTGTTCCAAATTGTTTCCACTGCATTCACTCCAGGCAGACAATGGTAGTGGCAAGCTACTACTGTAGCCACAGCTGCCCTGGGGCAAGCTGATGGAAACATGGCTGCCAATCCGGGCCAACGGTCTCTCCAGCTGCACCAAACATTTATACACATTTATACCCAGTGTTATGGACGCTGGAGGCAAGGTGGATAAAGTGTCTTGCCCAGGGACACAACGGCAGGATATCTGGGGAGAGCAGGATTTGAACCACCAACCATCCAGTTATTGGATGACCTGCTCTACCTCCTGAGCCACTGCCGTGCATATAGAACTTACAGTTTGAAGTATTGTACAACCAAGGCTTGAATATTGGAATATTGGGCCATTTGGGGTCACACCCAGACATCCTGTATTTGGACTTTTTACTGGTGTCATCCTTCTCTCCTTCCTCTGCTCTCACCTCTCCTGGACCCTCTGCCTGAACACTTTCCTCTCCTTGGCTCCTCTCTTCTGTCTCATCTTGCCCTCTCTGAGCCCTGTCTAATTCAGGTTCTCTCTCTGTCTATGGTGGTATACAAACAGGTTAAAAAATATCAAGTGCCATGTAAATTAAAGGAGACAACCAAAAATTTCTAGTTAAAGGTACAAAGAGCACCCACTTAAAACTTCAGTAATGACTTCAGTCTTGAAGGTTTGAGGTTTTTCCTCCAAGATTTATAACAATTTTCTTATAGTTTTCTACTTTTCTCTGTAAATTTATCTAAATTTGTGGATTATTTTATGGCTTATTTTTGTCTGTTTTTTAAAAAAATAAAATTACTGTTTTTTAAATAAATTTGAAACAGACTGTGGTATTTTATTTTTTTTTTTACTTTTTCCTTATAACAACTTATATTTTTGACCACAACTTCGCAGTCAGAACAATAATTTAACTCTCATTGCAAAGAAAAAAATATTAATAAAATTGCATTTAATGATTTAAATTAACTTAAATGACCAAGGATGCCGTTTTTTCTGTTATAATATTTCTATATATTTATAAATTTTTTTTTTAGAAATCTCACCGCCAAGAAAAACCTCCCTTATTTTGAAATCCAAATGCTGGTATGTTCAGTTTGTCTGAAGGCTGCTGACAGATTAAAGTCATTAACTTCGTGAATTTCGGTCATCTTAACTTGCCACGTACATAATTGGGAACATAACTTAATATTGTAGTGGCTGGTGAAATATATACTCAGCAGTTCAGTAGTCCCCCTTGCCTTTCCCTTCATATGAAGCCGGCTGCATTTGAATTCTAACCACATCTCTTAGCTAAGCGACTCTTCCGTTATTGCTCCCTTTTCCAACAGGTTAAAACCATGATAAATGCCTCCAGTGTTTACATACCTCTTATGATTTTTTTTTTCCACGTTTAAAGTACTTTAATAAAGTCATGTTTCTCTCAGACAGTCAAGCCTTATTCATGATGCATTTCCCCTCTAGTCCGCCTTGGTCCACGTACGCTTTGGAAGAGCCCGGCACGCATGCGGTGCTGTACATGCTCACTTTTTTCATCTATCCAGGCCAAGCGGTTGACACATGCATACAACCATCATTTGTAGTTTCACTCCCAACCGATAGGTAGCGCCAAGGTTCTGACGTGCCAGGATTTTCACCAACGAAGAAACGGCTGACTTCTTCACAAAGTTTCTCTTCAAATAGTCTATTTCTGCTATTTGACTTCCCGGTTTTCACTCCTTTTCCACGAAGATGCTGCTGCCGCTAGCGAGACACTGCCTGCTGACTGACTGGAAAGCTCACGTGGGCGGGGTGCTTCTAAACTCCACGCGGATGACGGCCACGCGCATTGTTCGTGTGTGCACTTGTGGAAAGTCATTGCTTCATATATTTTTCTTAAATTCATATCTCCTTCTTGGCGACATGGTAAAATTTCTGGTGTGGCGGGCCGCCACCGAGAAATATTACCAGAGGAAACCCTGCAAAAGTAATGTGTTGATAAAACATATACCTGTTGAGTCAGTACTGCAGAAGACCCCAGATCAAAATGCATCCAATGCCGGTGTAGGTACCATACGGCAGGGAAAATAAGTATTGAACACGTCAACATTTTTCTCATTAAACATATTTCTGATGGAGCCATTGACCTAAGATTTTCACCAGATATCAGTAACAACCCAAGTAATCAATACATACAAAGAAATCAAGACAACTATGTTCACAAAACAAGTTATATTTAATAAAGTAGAATGACACAGGGAATAAGTATTGAAAACACTTGGTGAAATTCATTTAATATTTAATAGAAAAGCCTTTGTTGGTAATAACAGCTTCCAGATGCTCCTGTATGGAGAAACTTGGCACAGGCATTGCTCAGGAGTGATTTTAGCCCATTCTTCCACACAAACTGTCTTCAAATGTTGAAGGTTCCATGGGTGTCTTCTATAAACTCTGATCTTCAATTCGTTCCATAGATTTTCAATTGGATTCAGGTCAGGTGACTGACTGGGCCATTCTAGCAGCTTTATTTTCCTTCTCTGGAGCCATTTGAGAGCTTCCTTGGCTGTGTGTTTGAGATCATTGTCTTGCTGAAAGGTGCACCCTCATTTCATCTTTAGCATCTTGGCAGAGGGGGACAGGTTTTTATCAAGGATGTCTCTGTATATGTGTCCATTCATCTTTCCTTCAATTTTATATATATATTTATAAATATGCAGTGGTGTGAAAAAGTGTTTGCCCCCTTCCTGATTTATCATTTTTTTTTGTATGTTGTCACACTTAAATGTTTCAGATCATCAAACAAATTTAAATATTACACAAAGATAACACAAGTAAGCACAAAATGCAGTTTTTAAATGAAAGTGTTTATTATTAAGGGTAAAAAAAAATAATCCAAACCTTCATGGCCCTATGTGAAAAAGTGATTGCCCCCTAAACCAAATAACTGGATGGGCCACCCTTAGCAGCAACAACTGCAATCAAGTGTTTGCGATAACTGGCAATGAGTCTTTTACAGCACTGTGGAGGAATTTTGGCCCCCTCATCTTTGCAGAATTGTAATTCAGCCACATTGGAGGGTTTTTGAGAATGAACCACCTTTTTAAGGTCATGCCACAGCATTTTTTCCCCCTTGTCCTGTCAGGCAGTTAGGTAAGCAGAACAGAGATCTGTTCACCTTATTGTGTCAAAACAGATTCACTTTGCCAAAAGGAGCTTTATACAGTACCTAACTATTTATTTATTTATTTTGGACAAAAGGAAACAAAAAAGAACATCCAACAAATACACCAAAAGATACCAAAACACAATGCAAAGTAACGAAACCCTTTCCTTGGGTGCCCGAAAAAGAGTAGGAAGAAGCAAAAGCTTTTCAAGTCCTACCTCTCAATACTGTAAGTACTCAATACTTAAATGAAAACAAGCTGCCACCTATACAGACCAATCCAGAATGACTAAAAAAAAAACCCAAACAAACAATAAAAACACATGAAGAACAATGTATATCATTATTTCTTTCCCATTAAGGAGCAAAACAGTTCTCTTCCCCAAGTCTATACGTGTCAAAAATAATATTTTTTTTACTTTTTCTTAAACTGTATGGCATTGTTACTCTGTTTAATGTCCTCATCCCAACCATTCCACAAAATCACCCCACAAACTGAAATCCACAAACTTTTCTGTGTAGTGCGAAAACAAGGAACTTTTAAATTAAATCTTCTCACATCATACTCTCCCTCTCTCTCCAGAAATATTTTCTGTATATTCCCAGGGAGTAAATTATTTCTTACTTTATAAACTATCTGTAAAGTTTTTAATTTCACCAGATCCATAAATTTCCATAATTTCTGTAGGGTGCTTTTGTAGGTGTTACCCAAGACTTCAACACAATAAAGCAGATATGGTAAAACAAGTGAACAGTACAGTGTACACAGTGTGTTGTGGTTTAGAATCTGCCTAGCTTTACCCAAAAGTCCAAAATTCTTCACCAGCTTTGAGCTCAGGTGTTTTATGTGAGCTTTCCAGCGGAGTCTGTGGTCTAGTATTACCCCGAAGAACTTATTTTCATATACTCTATCAATACATTATTAATCATCACTTTCACTTGTTCATGTATAATACGGTTTCCAAACAACATAAACTTATTTTTATCCAAATTTAAAGATAATTTATTCAAACCATAATTTTAATTTACCCAATTCATTTGTGACCACATAACTGCTGAAATTCTCACCAGCACAAAAGACATTAGTGTCATCTGCAAAAACTACTAGTTTCAAAATATCTGATACCTTGCGAATGTCATTAATATACAAAAGAAAAAATTGGGGGCCTAATGCTGACCCTTGGGGAACTCCACAAGTAATTTCTAACTGACTTGATCTAAATTCACCCAAATGCACAAACTGTTGTCTGTTTTCAATATAACTTCTAAGCCAATTTAAGACTATCCCTCTTACACCATAGTCCTCCAATTTTTTAAGTAAAATGTCATGATCTATTGTATCAAATGCTTTTTTCAAGTCTATAACCACACCCACAGCATGCTTCTTATTGTCAATAAAACTGGTAATTTCCTCGATCATCTCTATCAATGCCATTGATGTTGATCTATCTGCCCGGAACCCATATGACTGTCCATTAATAAATAATGTTTTTCAATGAAACTGTCCAATCTTGCAACAAAGAGTTTTCCAGTATTTTAGAGAACTGGGAAAGTAAGGCTACAGGGCCTGTAATTTGTAAACTGATGTTTGTCTCCTGCTTTATACAATTGGATAACTTTTGCAGTTTTCATTTTGCATGGAAATATACCCGTATTGAATGACAAATTGAAGAGATACTCTA
Source organism: Pholidichthys leucotaenia (assembly GCA_020510985.1). Taxonomy (NCBI): domain Eukaryota; kingdom Metazoa; phylum Chordata; class Actinopteri; order Cichliformes; family Pholidichthyidae; genus Pholidichthys; species Pholidichthys leucotaenia. The sequence goes on from CM035843.1 coordinate 99,677,011, forward strand.
ATGGTTCAACAATACAATCAATTACTTTTTTCACGAGAGTCATATCAATATCATCCCAATCCTTGGATGTTTTATTTTTACATTTGCTAACAACATCTATAATTTCATTTTTATCCACAGCCCTTAAAATCATTGAGCGAGGATTTCTGTCTCCATGATCCTTAATAACACCTCCCTCTCTAAGCTGTGGATCATCTATTTGATCAGCCAGTTCAGTTCCAACACTTACAAAAAAATTATTAAACCTATCTACTACTTCATTCATATTATTACCTCCGCCAAGGAGGTAATGTTTTTACCGGCGTTTGTCTGTCTGTCTGTCTGTCTGTTACCAACATAACTCAAAAAGTTATGAACAGATTTTGACAAAATTTTCAGGAAAGGTGTGTAATGGCATGGGGAATAGATGATTAGATTTTGGTGATGATCTGAGAGTGCATACCTCCACCAAGGGCTTTTTTGTATTTGTGCAGCAGGATTACACAAAAACTACTGGATGGATTTGGATGAAATTTTCACCACAGGTGGTTCTTCACCTACAGAGGAACACATTACATTTTGGTGATGATCTGGGAATGCATACCTCAGCCAAGGCTCTTCTCACAGTGTGCCACCCACAATACTCCAAAACTAATGGACAGACTTTGATGCAATTTTCACCACAAGTGGCTCTAGGCCTACACACAAACCCATTACATTTTGGAGGTGATCCATGAGAGATTGAAGGAGCCTTGGCGGAGGAATGCGCTCTCTGAGTGCTTTTCTAGTTATCTTACCACCATCAATGAAATAATCAGGACAACTAGTATTGGTTAGTCCATTTCTAATAATTCTATTTAATGTCTTCCATGTTCCCTTAAAATTATTTTTATTATTTTCCAATAATTTATTATAATAATCCTTTTTACACATCCTTATAATATTAGTCAATTTATTTTTATATCTTTTATATATATTCTCTGCCTCTATTGTTCTATAGTTCAGAAACTTCCTATATAGGGTAATCTTTTTTCTGCAAGCATTTTTCAATCCCTTTGTCATCCATGGCCTATCCAGATAATTCATTTTTTTCTTGTATTGCTGGATTGGACAGTTTTTATCATATAATGATTTAAATATTTTCAAAAAGGAATCATAGGCTATATCAATATCATCAACTTCATAAACTTTTTTCCAGTCTTGTGATAATAATTCACTTCTAAATGCATTCAAGGATTCTTCTGTTCTTACTCTCCTATATCCAGTTTTACATTCATTACTTTTCCTATTATAACCACAATTGTACATCACAAAAACTGGCGCATGGTTCGTGACCCAGTGACAAGACTCGGACTCAGAATTGATACAATTAAGTTTATTAAGAACAAGTGTAGTGTTGGCGCGCGTGGGTGTAGGCTGGAAACTGCCGGAGCCTACTGCCGGAGACAGAGCGGGACACCATACGGCCTGGCAACCCTAGGAGCACACACAGACAAATGGGATTACTGGAAATCACAGCTGGAAATAAACAGTTACACTGTGCTTACTGTGGGAGCAGATGGAAGCAGCTCAGGTTAGCGTGGTGACTGCGGCCAGGGAGACAGTGCCCTTCCATAGGTGGTGTGACTCTGGCAGGTGAGTGTCCAAGTGGAGTTGGTGAGGCAGGAGTGCAGGAGAAATTTCCCCATTGTGGGACTAATAAAGGCTTATCTTATCTGAAATCCGCCGCCAGGAGGATAGGAGGGAGATTCTGCCGCCACGGACTCCGCCTGTGCACAGGGGATCTGAAGACAAAGGTGAGTTGGAAAATATGAGCTTACGTGGCCAGCTGGAGGGATTCTCCGGCAACGATGAAGCAGGCTTTGGCTGGAACTTCGGTAAGCAGGAGGAATTGGCGATGAGCTCGTCAGGAGCGCTGAGAAACATCTCTGCACCATTGTGACGGGCAGCGCGGAAGATATAGACCAGGCATAATGAGGACCAGGTGTGTGCGCAGCTGAGAATGACGAGCAGACCAGATCATGACAGTACTCCCCCCTAATGAGCGCCTCTTGGCAATCATCCCAGCCTACCTGGATGCGTCTGATGGAACTTCCTGATGAGGTCTTTATCAAGCACCAGGGCAGGACGCACCCAGGACCTGGACTCCGGCCCGTAGCCCTCCCAGTCCACCAGGTATTGCAGACCGCCGCCCCGGCGGTGGACGTCCAGGATAGCAGTTACTCCCCACGCCGGCCTGCCGCCGATCATTCTCGGAGGGGGTGGAGACCTGGGAGGAGGACACAGGGGGCTGGAAAACACAGGCTTAATTTGAGAGACATGAAACGTGGGACATATGCGACGGGAGGGGAGGAGATCAAGCCGCACAGACACAGGATTGATGATGTGAGAGATGGAAAAAGGCCCAATAAAACGCTGCGTTGTCTTCCTGTGCTCACCCTTCACACTGATGTTCCTAGTAGAAAGCCAAACCTGCTGGCCCACCTGGTATGATGGAGCTGGGGTCCGGTGGCGGTTGACCACTGCAGAGTTGCGTTCAGCCGTGCGAAGCAGTGTGGTCCGGGTCGCCCTCCACAGACGACGACAGTGTCTCCGATTAGATTAGATTAGATTAGATTAGATTCAACTTAATTGTCATTACACATGTATGAATACAAGGTAACGAAACACAGTTTAGCATCCAATCAGAAGTGCAAAGGACAGCAGTGCAGTATATACAGTAACTGACAGTATGTGCAATTTAAGCAAATATATGCAAATATATGCAGCAGTGCAGAAAGTTAAGAGTACTGTTATGTGCAAATAATGTACAATAAGTTAGATGGGCAGTTATGTACAGGTGAGGATGGTAAGAGATGATGGTAAGAGAGTCGGCGGGGAACTAAGTTCAATAACGTGACAGCTGTTGGAAAGAAACTGTTCCTAAACCTGCTGGTTCTAGTCCGAAGGCTTCTGAAACGCCTTCCGGAGGGGAGAAGCTGGAACAGTCCATGAGCAGGATGGTTGGAGTCCCTAAGAATGCTGCGTGCCCGGCGCAGACATCTTTTCCTGTAGACATCCTCTATAACTGGAAGTGGAGTCCCTGTGATGCGTTGGACGGTTTTCACCACCCGCTGCAGTGCCTTACGGTCAGCGACAGAGCAGCTCCTATACCAGACTGTGACACAGTTGGTCAGGGTGCTCTCTATCACGCAGCAGTAGAAGTTGCCCAGGATGTCAGTTGACAGATGGTTCTTCTTCAGTGTCCTCAAGAAGAAGAGGCGCTGATGGGCCTTCTTGATCAGGCTGGTGGTGTTAACTGACCAGGACAGGTCCTCCGAGATGTGGGTCCCCAGGAATTTGAAGCTGGGGACACGTTCAACAGCTATGCCATTGATATGGATGGGGTCATGTGTCTCTCCCCTCTCCTTCCTGTAGTCCATTATGAGCTCCTTGGTTTTGCTGATGTTAAGGAGCAGGTTATTGTCAGCGCATCAAGTAGCCAAGTGCTCAACCTCTGCCCTGTAATCTGACTCATCGTTGTCCCTGATGAGTCCGATCACTGTGGTGTCATCTGCGGACTTTATGATGGAATTGGATCCATACATAGGCCTGCAGTCATGGGTGAAGAGGGAGTAGAAGAATGGGCTGAGCACACAGCCCTGTGGTACACCAGTGTTGAGTGTGATGACGGAAGAACGGTTGGGGCCTGACCTAACATGCTGGGGTCTGTAGGTCAGAAAATCCATGATCCAGTTGCAGGTGGAGGTACTGATTCCCAGGTCCCCAAGTTTAGTGATCAACTTGGAGGGGATAACTGTGTTGAATGCTGAGCTGAAGTCAACAAACAGCATTCTTGCATAGGTGTTCTTGTCATCCAGGTGTGAGAGTACATAGTCCAGCACTGTAGAAACCGCATCCTCTGTACTCCTGTTGCTCCGGTAGGCAAACTGGTGAGGGCCCAGTGTAGGGAGAAGGCATTTTTTGAGCTGTGCCAAGACCAGTCGCTCAAAGCACTTCATGACTATGGGCGTCAGTGCCACAGGGCGATAGTCATTTAGGCACGATGGTGTTGAATGTTTCGGCACTGGTACTATAGAAGTGGTCTTGAAGCACGCAGGTACCACGGCCTGGGCCAGGGACAGGTTGAAGATATCCGTGAAGACCCGAAAGAAAGAGAAAACCGGTGCGGTATTAGCTTTAGCTTAGCTCTTAGCCCACCGCGCTTCCCCTGCCTTTGTTTACGGTCTCTACGCCGCCTGCGAGCACTTCCGGTCGGCCGGGAAGCTTGCCGAGCATCGAGTGTTCTCCGGAGATCAGGGATGAGACGTAGGTTGCTGATAAAAAGATCGTTATCGTTATTTTGTAGTCCAATGTCCAAAAGCTCATTTCGGGTGTAAGATGTGAAAGCGAAGCTGTTCTGAACAAACAGACCTGAAATGAGCAGAAATAACACTGCTAATCCACAAAATCTGAAGAGACGCTGAGCCTCGCGTTGTGCACGCGCCGCCATCTTTATAACTTGCTTTATGCGCCCCGACTGATGGTACAGTGATGTCACCCTCTTCTTCGGGAAATAAAGGAGGAGAATACCCAAAAGAAGCCTGAAAAGGGGGACATACCTATGGCAGAGGACACAGTCGAATTATGGGCATACTTAATCCAGGGCAGGTATGAGCTCCAGGAGGCCGAGTTGGTTGAAATTACGCACTGCAGTGCCGCCTCCAACTCCTGGTTGGCCCGTTCACACTGACCATTGGACTGTGGGTGGTACCCAGATGACAGACTGACAGTGGCCCCAAGGGTGTGACAAAAAGACCTCCAGACCTGAGAGACAAATTGAGGACCCCGATTGGAGACGATGTCCACAGGGATCCCGTGTAGCCTCACCACGTGTTGGACCAATAGGTCAGCTGTCTCTTTAGCAGTGGGCAGCCCCGGAAGGGGAACAAAATGGGCTGCCTTAGAGAACCTGTCCACCAAGGTAAGCACTACCATGTGGTTGTTGGATAGAGGGAGGCCGGTGACGAAGTCCAAGGCCACATGAGACTAGGGCCTGCCAGGCACCGGAAGGGGGTGGAGCAGCCCAGCTGGCGGGGACGATGGGGACTTCCCCGTGGCACACTGGGGACAGGCCCGGACGTATTCCCCGACGTCCTTCTGCAGGGAGGGCCACCAGAATGACTGTTGTAACAACTCCTCCATGCGTCATCTCTCTGGGTGGCAGGCGAACTTGGAGGAGTGAGCCCAGTGAATGACGTCACCCCCGACAGCCGATGGGTCAAACATCCTACCTGCTGCCCCTCCCCCCCCGGGTCCACTTCCATCTCTTGAACCTTCCTAACCTTCTCCTTAATCCCCCATGAGAGGGCACCCACGACGCAGGATGCAGGAAGGACAGGATGATCCTCAGGCTCTACAGCATCCGAGGTGAATTGCCTGGAGAGGGCGTCAGGCTTGGTATTTTTGGACCCTGGACGGTAAGTGATGGTGAAGTCAAATCGACCAAAAAACAAGGACCAGCAGACTTGGCGGGCATTCAAGCGCTTGGCCGTCCGGAGGTACTCCAAGTTTCTATGATCTGTCCAAACCACGAACGGCTGTGAGGACCCCTCCAGCCAATGGCGCCACTCCTCCAGGGCCAGTTTAACCGCGAGGAGCTCCCTGTCACCGATGCAATAATTCCACTTCGCAGGGGACAGCCGCTGAGAGAAGAAGGCACATGGTCGGACCTTGCCATCTACCGGGGAATGCTGAGACAGGATGGCCCGCACACCACAATCCGACGCGTGCACCTCTGCCAGACACTGCAGATTAGGGTCCACCTGCACCAAGATGGGAGACTTGGAGAACTGCTTCTTAAGCACCGTAAAGGCTGCAGCTGCCTTCTCGGACCACCGGAAAGGGACCTTCGTGGAAGTGAGCTGCGTCAAGGGGAGAGCCAAACTGCTGTAGTTCCTGATGAACCAGCGGTAGAAATTGGCAAACCCCAGGAACTGCTGGAGCTGTTTCCTGGAGGACGGAACCGGCCATTCCACCACCGCCTTGAGCTTGCCAGGGTCCGGGATAATTTCGTTATGCGAGATAATGAACCCCAAAAATGATGTTTTGGAAGCGTGAAACTCACATTTCTCCGCCTTGACAAACAGCTGGTTCTCCAATAGCTGCTGCAACATATGCCTGACAAGCACCCGGTGTTCCTCTAGAGACTGGGAAAAGATCAAGATGTCATCCAAGTATACAAACATGAATACCCCCAGAAAGTCTCTCAGAACATCACTGATCAAACGTTGGAACACAGCAGGCGCATTGGTTAATCCGAAGGACAATACCAGGTACTCGAAATGACCACTGGGAGTGCGAAAACCTGTCTTCCATTTGTCACCCTCGCAGATCTGCACCAGGTGGTAGGCGTTGCGCAGATCCAGCTTAGTGAACCAAGATGCCCCCTGGAGAGAGTCAAAGGCAGAATTAAGATAAGATAAGATAAGATAAGCCTTTATTAGTCCCACAACGGGGAAATTCCAGGATTGCAACAGCACAGGGATAGCAACACTCAGAGCAACAATCAGAAGGCAAGAAAAAAACAAGCAAGCAAGAGCAGCTAATATACATATGTACGTATTACTATAAAATATATACAGTATATATACACACACAAGGGGAGCGAGTATTTATCCTTGATGGTGATATTGTTCAACTCCCTGAAATCAATGCATGGTCTTAACGAACCGTCCTTTTTGCCCACAAAAAAAAAAACAACCCAGCCCCCACCGCAGAGGAGGACGGGCGGATGATGCCCGAACTCAGAGACTCCTTGATGTAGGCCTCCATAGACGCTCACTCCGGTGGCGACAGGCTATATAGCTGGCTGGATGGAAGTGGAACCCCCGGGCGGAAATTTATGGCGCAGTCATATGGCCGGTGGGGGGGAAGAGATAGGGCCTGGGCCTTACTAAAAACAGCTCCAATGTCATGATAGTCAGGGGGAACCTTAGCCAGGTCGGGGGGCGGGGCAGAGGGAACCCCCCAGGGGCAGAGATGGTGAGCATGCGGCTGACTGGAGACAGGCGCTGAGGCAAAACGAACTCCAAGATCTGATACTCCCAGAGCGCCAGTCAATGGTCGGGTTATGGAAGTGTAACCAGGGGAACCCAAGGATGACAGGAGAGGAAGCGATTGGCAACACAAAAAATTGAAGCTCCTCCCGATAGTTACCAGACACAATGACGGACACTGGGGCAGTGTGCTGGGATACAATGGCCATGGGGGCCTTGGACAGTGCTATCAGCTGTAGCGGAGTCTTGAGGGAAATACAAGGAAGTGCAAAACGGGTTGCCAAGTCCTTAGAGATAAAACTCTGCTCTGCCCAAAGTCAATTAACGCCTGTGTGGGAATTTCAGTGTGTTTATGTATGAACCGGACAGGGAGAAGAAGTCTGCGTAGGGGATTAGGCTGGGGTGAGTCCGTGAGTCCCCCTACTGTGGCGCACGGACTCCCCCTTTTGGCCGAAGCTGACAACACGAGAACTCATGCTCCTCGCTCCCGCAATAAAGGCACAATCCCAATTCGCGGCGGCACTGTTTCTCTGCTGCAGACAACCTGGACTGCCCTACACGCATGGGTTCAGAGGTAACAGAGGCGTCAGATGATGGTAGGGCCAATAGGGAGGCTTGAGGAGTGGGGCAAAACTGAACCTGAGTGACTATAGGCCTTACATTCAGCCGCCCGCTCCCTCAGCCTATTATCTAGGCTAATGGCAAGCAAAATTAACTCAGAGAGCCCAGACGGCTTCGCTAAAGGAACTAGCGCATCCCAAAGGCTAGGACTAAGGCTTTTAATGAAAATGCTACAGAGAGCAGCGTCTTCCCACCCCACTTCAGTAGCTGCCACCCGGAAAGCCACAGCATAATCTGCCACAGCCATAGTCCCCTGTCTCAAGTTCAATAACCAAGTGGTGAGAACACTATCACGGTCTGAGTGATCAAACACTTCACTAAACTCCTTAATAAATTGGCAAAAAGTTAGACTAGCATAATTAGCTCTCGCCATAACTGCATATGCCCATGCTAGTGCTCTACCCTCCAACAGGTTGAGAACATACCCGATCTTACAGTGATAAGATAAAGTCAGATAAAGTCCTCAGGCACCCACTGGAACACTACCTTGCACTGCATAATGAACCCCCGGGCCTCTCCAAGTTTTCCGCTAAAACGGTTGGGAGTAGGAACAGGAGTAAAGCGAACCGGAGGTCCTAGCCTGGGCTGGTTAGCTGGAGAGTTAGCGGGAGCTGAGTGGCTGCTGAGAGAAGGAAAAGCCTGGGAACTAGTTAGCCGGTCTAACCGGTCAGTGACTCGGGCTAATTGGGTGATAATGGACTGCTGCTGATAAGCTAATTGATCAATTCTGATCTCCATGTTGTTGACTCGGTACACCAAAATGCTGTCAGCTGGGTCTTTCTGGCGGAGATGTACTGACATGGTTCGTGACCCAGTGACAAGACTTGGACTCAGAATTGATACGATTAAGTTTATCAACAACAAGTGTAGTGTTGGTGCGTGTGGGTGTAGGCTGGAAACTGCTGGAGAAAGAGTGGGACACCATACGGCCTGGCAACCCTAGGAGCACACACAGAGAAAAGGGATTACTGGAAGTCACAGCTGGAAATAAACAGTTACACTGTGCTTACTGTGGGAGCAGATGGAAGCAGCTCAGGTTAGCGTGGTGACTACGGCCAGGGAGACAGTGCCCTTCTGTAGGTGGTGTGACTCCGGCAGGTGAGTGTCCAAGTGGAGTTGGTGAGGCAGGAGAAATCCGCCGCCAGGAGGATAGGAGGGAGATTCCGCCGCCACGGACTCCGCCTGTGCACAGGGGATCTGAAGACAAAGGTGAGTTGGAAAATGTGAGCTTACGTGGCCAGCTGGAGGGATTCTCCGGCGACGATGAAGCAGGCTTTGGCTGGAACTTCGGTAAGCAGGAGGAATTGGCGATGAGCTCATCAGGAGCACTGAGAGACATCTCCGCACCATCGTGACGGGCAGCGCAGAAGATATAGGCCAGGCATAATGAGGACCCGGTGTGTGTGCAGCTGAGAATGACGAGCAGACCAGACCATGACACAAATGGTCACTAATATCATTCAGTAATAACCCACACTATATTATTTTCCATATTATTTGTAAAAATATTATCTATTAATGTTGCACTATGCAATGTTATTCTACTTTGCTTAGTAATAAGTGGATATAAAAAAGTGTAAAGTGCTTAAAAAAGTGCTAAGTAATAAGTGGATATAAAACATCATGTATGACGTTTTTTTCATCATACATGAAAAAAAATTCATGTATGATGATTTATAAGCGTCACGTCGCATCAAAGCATTATCTTGTCCGCTTTTGTTTGTTTTTATTAACTTTGTTTTTAATTTTTCATCTCTTTTTACTGATATTAGCTTTTTACTTAGTGTTAGCTTAGTGTTGGCCTAGCAGTAGTGATGTTCGATACCACTGATTTCCTTTCCGATCCGATACTGAGTAAAATTCAGGCTGGTATTGGTGATACCGATACCGATATTTTTTGCGACTACACCTAATATGTCTTTTAAATCTAAAAAAACGCATGACGCACTTACCCAGGCGGAAGAAAAAGTAATCCCACCAACCGCGTGTCATTTAGACAACATCTCAATAGTTTAGTTACTTTTCACCGTGTTTCTGTTAAGGATATACAGTAGTATATATGTATACTCGCTGCTCTTGTTTTTTCTTGCCTTCTGATTATTGCTCTGAGTGCTGCTATCCCTGTGCTGTCGCAATCCTGGAATTTCCCCATTGTGGGACTAATAAAGGCTTATCTTATCTTATCTTATACCTTACTTCAAATGACTTAAGTATCAAAAGTATCGATATTTTGATTTGAGTATCGATTTTAGAGCATAAAGATCCAGTATCGGAGGTATCGATATTTCAGGATCAATCCGCACATCACTACCTAGCAGATAGCCCGATCAGGCACACAGGTGAAACAGCTGTTTCACCAGGCTAGGCTAACCTATTTTTAGCTGTTTTTAGCTAGCTAGCTATCCACTTCTCTCCTGGAACGTCATGACTCCATCCCCGATGTGTGTCAGCTGTGTGTCCCTCTTTAAGAAGGTTTCTGAGTTGGAAGTGAGACTCTCCAACCTCTATAAGATTCGGGAGGCTGAAGACCACCTAGATACAATAATCCTCGGGCAGACATCGGCCCCAGCAACTGACTCGCAGCTGGCAGAGATGGTTGCTTACCTGGGTGAATTTAACACATCACCGTCCACTTCCACCCCTGCTCCGGTCTCCTCAGCTGTCCAGGACCCCAGCAATAAACACTGGCTTCAGCTCGGAGCTAAACCCAAAGCCCCGGGTGGTTTTTCACATCCTCAATGCATGCCCTGGACCTTGGTTGGGCCAACTAGCAAACATCGGCGACTGACCAGACATGGTCGCGCCTCCTCTCTTCCCCTGTTACTGGAAAACAGGTTCGACATCCTTTCCCTGGAAGATTTTCCCCACCTGGATGTCGATCATCCTCCCATGACCGTCCCTCCTCTTCCTCCTCTTTCAGCAGCGGCCCAAACCCACAAGCCCTGGATTAAAATTACTTTAGGTGTGCCAAACTATACACCAGCTCCAAAAAGAAGAGAGTGTATCACCCCGCCATCACAACAACAACATCGGCAAAATTATCCACCATTTCAGAAACCACCAGCAAGGCCCCCCTAGACGATGTTGGTAATTGGTGATTCGATTATGAGGAACGTCAGAAACAGGTACTGTGTCACTAAATTTTTTCCTGGGGCTAAAGTGTCAGACATTGAGGCTCTTACCCCTGACCTTTTAAATGAATTCCCCCATGCTAAAACTGTCATTGTACATGTTGGATGCAACAACATCCCAGATGAAGCATCGGAGATCTTAAAGAGTGACTTCAAGAGCCTTCTGTCCACTCTTATGAACTGTGGCAGACACGTGTTTATTTCTGGGCCATTGGCACCTTTCTGACGAGGTTGCAATTATTTTAGCAGAACTCTCAGCCTTAATACCTGGTTGTGTTCTACATGTCCTACTTTAACATTGGTTTTGTAGACAATTTCAACCTGTTTTGGAACCACCCATCATTTATGAGGCCAGATGGCATCCATCCAAATAGACTGGGTGCACGTGTTTTAAGGGACAATCTGTTCTATTCCATTCAGCGTTTTTTAGTACAGTGACTGATATTTGGTGCGTTAACTCACCCCGAAGTTCCTGAGTCTGCTATCCAGCCCTTCTTTGTTTCCACTTCTCATATTAATCCTATTAATCCAAATAATCCTCACAGTTTAGATCAGTCTTCAATTTATAACCCCATAGAGATTGTGTCTGTCTCCCATTACCCAAAATATTATAACCCAAGACAAATAAAACATAACTTGATAAATACACACCTTTCTGCAGCTCCTCCTCATCTGCCACCCCTCAACTTAGCCCCTGTCTTCCCCCTCAGAGAACCTTTGTCTACTCCCCCCAAAGTTAATAAAAATATAATGTATAAACATCCCAAAGTGATTAAACAAAAAGTTGGTAAAACTCAAATTAAACACCAAGTATCTAAATTTAATGATTTGACCTCTCTTCCTCCTCATAATTTAGAAATTAAATGCGGTTTGTTAAATATTAGGTCTCTAACTCCCAAGTCTCTGCTAGTCCATGATCTGTTAATTGATCATTAGAATGATTTAATATCCCTTACAGAGACTTGGTTAGGGCAAGATGATTATGTTGGTTTAAATGAATCAACTCCCTCTGGTTATCTAAACTATCATAATCCCAGAAGTTCTGGTTGTGGAGGTGGCGTAGCGGCAATTTACCATTCTAAATTATTAGTTAATGTAAAGCAAAATTCATGTTTTAATTCCTTTGAGGGCCTGGTCCTCAGTATGGGGCATGCTAGCAATCTTAGCTTAAACCTGTCACATGGTCTGGGTGCCGATACCATCCACACTCAGACCATATTCCTCCTCAGCCCGGCTCTTACTTTGACAGCGTCTCAGCGGGCCTCCAGCTGTCAAGCTCTATGGGACGGCTGGAGGCCAATTACCTCTCATCATCTGAGGCGCTGTCAACTACTATAAAAGGGAGCAGTCCTGATTATTAAGGGCTGTGACCTCGCGCTATTATCCACGCTCTTCTCCGGCGTGGGTAAGGCTGGAACCCCTACGTCCGGCGCCAGCCCCCCTTTCGTCATTCATCATCATTTGTAAGTGTGTACCTTTGTATGATTGTTTGTGTTTTGGCCCCACGAGGCTATTTTCCTTTGTTCCTTTCCTTATTGTTAATAAACAACGCAAACTCACCAGTCAGCCCTTGGCTCTTATTTATGGCTCGCAAGAGCCATACGCAACAAAACCCAGTTTTCTTTGCCATAGTTTACTGTCCTCTCTCAGCCTACTCAGAGTTTTTTATCCAAATTTGCCAAATTTTTAGCATTTAGTGCTGAAATCAGATACATTAATTATAGTAGGGTATTTTAATATACATGTAGATGTAGATAGTGACTGTCTTAATAAGGCATTCAATTCATTATTAGACTCAATGGGGTTTTCCACAAAGTAGAAAATTCTACCCATTATTTATCTCCACCACACATTTGACCTTGTTCTGACTTATGGTATACAAATAGAAAATCTGGTAGTGTCTCCTCATAATCCTGTACTGTCAGACCATTGTCTGTTAACCTTTGATTTTACTATTTTTGATTATTTGACTCCTAAAGAAAAATAGTACTATAGCAGATGTCTTTCAGATGATGTTGTTACCAAATTTTTGCAGATTGTCTCCTCTATACCATGTGTCAACACAACGGAAATAAAAGATGGAGAGCTTGCTCCTTCTGTAATTGATAGCATGGTAGACTGTGTTACAGCCTCTCTGCATTAGACTCTAGACTTTGTGGTCCCTTTAAAAAAGAAAAAGTCTAATCAGAGATTTCTAACCCCTTGGTTTAACACAGAAACTCGTAGCTTAAAACAGAAGACTCATTAATTAGAAAGAAAATGGCATTCCACTAATTTAGATGATATCTCTTTGAAAAGCTAGAACAAGTTATTATTCTGCATTAATAGAAGAGAATAAGAATAATCCTAGGTTTCTTTTCAACACTGTAGCCAGGCTGACAAAGAGTCAGGACTCTGTCAATCCTTGCATCCCCCTAGAGCTTACTAGTCAGGACTTTTTGAACTTTTTCAATCATAAAATTTTATCTATTAGAGATAAAATCAGTCAGATTCTTCCCACTGTAAACTTAAGTACAGCAACTACTACAACTCCTTCAATTGATATCTGTTTGGATAAGTTTACTCCAATTGACCTTTTAGAGTTAGAAAAAAATAATCTCCTCATCCAAGCCTTCAACTTGTCTTTTAGACCCTATTCCTACTAGGTTATTTAAAAAAGTCTTCCCATTTATTGGTAGCCATATTCTTCAAATAATCAATTCTTCTTTAACTTTAGGTCATGTACTGCAGGCTTTTAAAATTGCTGTAATTAAACCCTTACTCAAAAAGCCAACGCTCAATCCAGGAGTTTTAGCTATCGACCAATCTCTAATCTGCCTTTCATTTCAAAAATCTTAGAGTTGTTGCTACGCAATTATTTGACCGCTTGCAGGGAAATGGTTTATTTGAAGAGTTTCAATCTGGGTTTAGAATTCATCATGGTACTGAAACAGCCTTAGTGAAGGTCACTAATGACCTCCTTATTGCATCTGATAATGGATTTGTTTCTGTACTTGTCCTTTTAGATCTTAGTGCAGCCTTTGATACTATCGACCATGATATTCTACTTGATAGATTAGAACACCATGTTGGACTAAATGGAACTTTGCTGCAGTGGTTTAGACCTTATTTGTCCGATAGACTTCAGTTTGTTCATATCAATAATGAGTTTTCTTCCAACTCTAAGCTCAGTCATGGAGTTCCACAGGGATTTGTGTTAGGCCCTACTCTTTTTAGTTTATATATGCTTCCATTAGGCAACATCATTAGAAAGCACTTTATACATTTTCATTGTTATGCAGATGACACACAATTATACCTGTCAATGAAGCCTGATGATAGTACTCAATCAGCCAAGTTAGATGCCTGTCTTAAGGAAATCAAAGCTTGGATGACTTGTAATTTTCTGCTATTAAACCCAGATAGTCCTGGCACCAGGACACCCGAGGTTGCAGGTCGATGATCGATTTTGTTATCGTATCATCAGACCTGCAACCGTATGTCTTGGACACCCGAGTAAAGAGAGGTGCAGAGCTGTCAACTGATCACCACCCGGTGGTGAGTTGGATCCGATGGCAGGGGAGGAAGCCATTCAGACCTGGTAGACCCAAACATATATAGTGAGGGTGTGCTGGGAGCATCTGGCTGAGGCCCCTGTTCGGGAGGTCTTCAACTCCCACCTCCGGAAGAACTTCAACCACATTCCGAGGGAGTCTGGAGACATGGAGTCTGAATGGGCCATGTTCTCCACCTCTGTTGTTGAACCGGCGGCCCAGAGCTGCGGCCGCAAGGTGGTCGGTGCATCTCGTGGTGGCAACCCCCGAACCAAGTGGTGGACACCAGTGGTGAGGGGGGCCATTAAGCTGAAGAAGGAGTCCTATCAAGCTTGGTTGGCTTGTGGGACTCCCGAAGCAGCTGAGGTGTACCGGCAGGCCAAGCGGAGTGCAGCTTGGGTGGTTGCTGAAGCAAAAACCCGGGTATGGGAGGAGTTCGGTGAGGCCATGGAACAAGACTTTCGGTCGGCCTCAAAGAGATTCTGGCAAACTGTCCGGCGGTTCAGGAGGGGAAAGCAGCTCCCCGTCCACACTGTGTATGGTGCGGATGGGACACTGTTGACTTCGACTGGGGATATCGTCGGGCGGTGGAAGGAATACTTCGAGGATCTCCTCAATCCCACTGAAACGCCTTCCACAGAGGAAGCAGGGTTTGGGGACGAGGGGGATGACTCGCCTATCACAGGGGCTGAGGTCGCCAAGGTGGTTAAAAATCTCCTTGGTGGCCGGGCCCCGGGGGTGGACGAGATTCGCCCTGAGTACCTCAAGGCCCTGGATGTTGTTGGGTTGTCATGGTTGACACGCCTCCGCAACATTGCGTGGAGGTCGGGGGCAGTGCCTTTGGCATGGCAAACCGGGGTGGTGGTTCCTCTCTTCAAAAAAGGGGACCGGACGGTGTGCTCCAACTTTAGAGGGATCACACTCCTCAGCCTCCCTGGGAAGGTCTATGCCAAGGTACTGGAGAGGAGAGTCCGGCCGTTGGTCGAGCCTCGGATTCAGGAGGAGCAATGTGGTTTTCGTCCTGGCCGTGGCACATCGGACCAGCTCTTTACCCTCTCGAGAATTCTTGAGGGTTCGTGGGAGTTTGCCCAACCAGTTTACATGTGTTTTGTGGACTTGGAGAAGGCATTTGACCGCGTCCCTCGTGGATTTTTGTGGGGGGTGCTTCAGGAGTATGGGGTATCGGGCTTGTTGTTACGAGCTATTCGGTCTCTATACGACCGTTGTGAGAGTTTGGTTCGTATTGCCAACACTCGGTCGGAGTCATTCCCAGTGAGAGTTGGACTCCGCCAGGGCTGCCCTTTGTCACCGATCCTGTTCATAATTTTTATGGACAGGATTTCTAGGCGCAGCCAGGGAATGGAGGGTGTCATGCTTGGTGACCACAGGATCTCATCTCTGTTGTTTGCAGATGATGTTGTCCTGTTGGCTTCATCCAGCAATGACCTACAGCTCTTGCTGGGACGGTTTGCCGCTGAGTGTGAAGCGGCTGGGATGAGAATCAGCACCTCCAAGTCCGAGTCCATGGTCCTCAGCCAGAAAAAGGTGGATTGTCCTCTCCAGGTTGGGGACAGGCTCCTGCCCCAAGTGGAGGAGTTTAAGTATCTTGGGGTCTTATTCACGAGTGAGGGGAAAATGGAGCGAGAGATTGACAGATGGATTGGAGCAGCATCTGCAGTGATGCGGACGTTGTACCGGTCTGTTGTGGTGAAGAGGGAGCTTAGTTCTAAGGCAAAGCTGTCGATTTACCAGTCAATCTACGTTCCTACTCTCACCTATGGTCACGAGCTTTGGGTAATGACCGAAAGAACGAGATCGCGGATACAAGCGGCTGAAATGAGATTTCTCTGTAGGATTGCTGGACTCACCCTCAGAGATAGGGTGAGGAGCTCAGTCATCCAGGAGAGGCTCAGAGTAGAACCGCTGCTCCTCCACATTGAAAGGAGTCAGTTGAGGTGGTATGGGCATCTGATTAGGATGCCTCCTGGACGCCTCCCACTTGAGGTGTTTCAGGCACTTCCCACTGGAAGGAGACCCCGGGGCAGACCCAGGACTCGGTGGAGAGACTATGTCTCCCAGCTGGTCTGGGAATGCCTTGGTATCCCCTCTGAAGAGCTGGAGCAGGTGGCTGGGAAGAGAGAAGTCTGGGCTTCTCTGCTTGAACTGCTGCCTCCGCGACCCGGACCTCCGTAAAAGTGGTAGAAGATGGATGGATGGATGGATGGAAACCCAGATAAGACTGAAGTCATTCTTGTTGGTCCAAAAAACCTTTCCAAATCAAACCCTTAATTTGGATGTGGCTACTCTTTCTCTGAATAGTTCTGTGAGGAACCTTGGAGTTATTTTTGATCAAGATCTGTTTTTAATTCACATATTAAATTTGTTTCTAAGACTCCCTTCTATCATCTGCGTAATATTGCCAAGATTAGGAGCATCTTGTCTCTGAGTGATGCTGAGAAACTGATCCACGCTTTTGTTTGCTCTAGATTAGATTATTGTAATTTGTTATTATCAGGTTGTCCTAAAATATCTTTAAAAAGTCTTCAGTTGATCCAAAATGCTGCTGCAAGAGTTTTAACTGGTACTAGAAAGAGAGATCATATCTCTCCGGTTCTGGCCTCCCTTCATTGGCT
Source organism: Pholidichthys leucotaenia (assembly GCA_020510985.1). Classification (NCBI taxonomy): domain Eukaryota; kingdom Metazoa; phylum Chordata; class Actinopteri; order Cichliformes; family Pholidichthyidae; genus Pholidichthys; species Pholidichthys leucotaenia. The sequence goes on from CM035843.1 coordinate 99,693,945, forward strand.
TCCCATAAAGTTTAGAATTAAGTTTAAAATCCTTCTCACTTACAAGGGTCTTAATAATCAGGCCCCCTTTTATATAAAAGAGCTGCTATTACCCTATCATCCTAACAGAGCACTACACTCCCAAAATGCTGGATTACTTGTAATACCTAGAATCTCCAAAAGTACAATGGGAGGCAGAGCCTTCAGCTATCAAGCTCCTTTCCTGTGGAACCAGTTACCAATCTGGGTTTGGGAGTCAGACTTGATCTCTGTTTTTAAAAATAGGATAAAAACTTTCCTCTTCAATATAGCCTACGATTAGGGAGGGATCTTGTGTCTCTTAACCCTCCCTTTGTTTTGCTGTTAATAGATTTAGACAGCCGGGTGACCTCCAATAATGTACTTGGCTTGTCTCCTTTAATGTTTGCTCTCTTTATGTCTGTTCTTTTCATCTTCTCTATCCCCTCACCCCCCAGCCGGTCACAGCAGATGACTGCCCCTCCCTGAGCCTGGTTCTGCTAGAGGTTTCTTCCTGTTAAAAGGGAGTTTCTCCTCTCCACCATCGCCAAGTGCTTGCTCACAGGAGATCGCTTGATTGCTAGGGTCTTTCTGCAATTGTGTGGTTTCTCCTACATTTGAAAGTGCTATGAGATGACTATTGTTGTGATATGGCGCTATATAAATAAAGTTGAATTGAATTGAATATAGACTCATACTATACATGGTTGCAACAAACTCATCTGTCATTACGGGTTATGGGGATTCAGCATATCTATATTCATGTCTCCACAAATGAACGCAACCTTCTGATTACACTTTGCAAACAGGCTTTCTATATTATTCTTAAATATTTCAATACTAGAATTAGGTGTTCTGTATACACAACTACCAATTATATTTTTCTTATTTTTTATGTAGATTTCTATTGTAATGCATTCTATAACATCATCAGTGATTGATGTCATATTTTCCACTACTTTATAGTTGATGCTTTTATCAATATATAAAGCTACACCCCCTCCTCTTTTATTCTTTCTATTATTGAAATTCATCTCAAAGCCTTTCAAATCAAAGTCCATCCCCTTCTCTGAACTAAGCCAAGTTTCTGAGATAGCAATCACATTAAATGGTTTAGTGAACTGACTTAAATATTCTTTGATTTTTTGAAAATATGCATATAAACTTCTGCTATTGAAATGGATAATTGATATACAATGATCAGACTTGACATTTAGATTGAACTGTTCATCTGTGTAATAAGAGCAATTGTTGCTTAATTATTGTAGAGATTTTTACCAGGATTAATATCTTGTAGGCCCTCCACTGTAGACCCCCACGTCCTTGATATGATCCCACAAAAACCCACCATCCACTGCCTCGACCTCCCCCCTACAATGGACGAAGTCTTGAAGGTGATTAGGCAGACCAATTCAGGCAAAGTACCTGGGATGGATGGAATCCCGGCGGAAATATTCAAATTAGCTGGTCCTGTGGCCCTTGAAATCTTCCACTCCCTCCTCACCAGCATCTGGGATGAAGAACAACTGCCCAAAGACTTCAGGGATGCCACTGTTGTCTCCCTGTTCAAGAATAAGGGTAGCAAGTCGGACTGCGGCAATTACCGAGGTATCTCCCTTCTATCTATTGCTGGAAAAATACTGGCCCGGGTCCTCCTCAACCGACTGATTAACAACATCTCTGAACACTGAGTTTGATCTCCAGATCATCGTGAATAAGTTTGCAGAAGCCTCCCGCCTTTTTGGTCTTACCATCAGCCTCGGGAAGACAGAGGTACTGTTCCAACCAGCACCCGCCTCCACCGTCCTACCCCCCTCTATCTCCAATGAGGGTACCCAACTGAAGACGGTAGACGACTTTAAATACCTCGGCAGCACCATCAGCAACGATGGCAGCCTGGATAAGGAGATCAATGCCAGAATCTGCAAGGCCAGTCAAGCTCTCGGTCGTCTCCGAGCTCGCGTCCTGAACCAGCACAACATCCAGCTGTCCACGAAGCTCAAAGTGTACAGGGCTGTTGTCCTCACCAGCCTTCTCAACGGATGTGAGACGTGGACCGTGTACAAAAAACACCTGAAGCAGATGGAGAAGTTCCACATGAGAAGTCTACGGATGATCATGAACATTCACTGGCAAGACCGGGTCACAAACCTTGAGGTCCTGGACGGAGCTGAGATGACCAGCATCGAGGCCATGATTCTGAAAGCCCAGCTCCGAAGGGTTGGTCATGTGATCTGGATGGATGGCCACAGGCTGCCCAAGCAGCTCATGTATGGTGAACTCTGCTCTGGGAAGCGCAACCAAGGCAGACCACGCAAAAGATTCAAATACTGCGTTAAGCTCAACATCAGACACACTGGCATCCTTCCCAAACAATTAGAGCTGTGGGCTATGGACAGGCCAGGCTGGCGCGCCCTCACTACCCAGGTGCGAGACTACTGTGAAGAGAAGAGGCGAGCTGATGTAGCTGAAGCAAGGGCACGAAGAAAGGCGTTATTACCTGGGCAGTTTCCTTGCCCCTACTGCAGCCGTGTCTGCCGATCGAGGATCGGCCTAAACAGCCATCTCCGTGCTTACGCAAGAAGAGGACTTAACACATGAGGGACGGTCGTCATCAGATCGATGGACAACCAAGAGAAAGAATATCTTGTTCTGGTCCAAACATTGATGAAATTATCGAATTATAGATCACACAGGGGAATCATATTTGTCCTCACTGTGATTTACTTCCTTACATATATTATCCAGCTCCTCCACATTTCTGATTATCAGCACTTTGGACTCCTCTGGTGTTCCATTCAGTTTTATAAAGATTTTGCAGTTGAAAGTTCATGTTGATTGGATTTTCTTCTGTTTTCACAAGAATCGCGTCTTTATGGCAATGTCTCCATTTCTCTTGGTCAGGTGCTCATTCAAATAAACTTCTGTCCCCTTTAGCTTCCTTCCCTGTTTCAGCAGTTCCATTTTATACTTGCTGTTTGTAAGACGGATGATTATTGCTGATTTTTCACCCTTCCTTCTTTTAGGAAGAGGATGACAAGCCTCTGTGTTATTGCTGTCTATCTCTATGCCTTTAGAATGGGAGAAGGTTGTCACCTGTTCTTCCACCAATCTGGCGTCCAGCTCACGAAGGTCTGTATCATCCATTCTTACCGCAGCCTAGGCATAGGATCTGGGCTTTGTTTCTAATCCTGAAATCTTTGGAACTCCTTACCCTTTGAACTTATATGTGCACCTTCCATTGATGTTTTTAAGAAGCAACTAAAGACCCACCTTTTTAGCCTGGCTTTTTAATTACCTCTGCCAAGGAGGTTATGTGATCATCGGCGTTGGTTTGTCTGTTTGTTTGTCTGTTTGTTTGTTAGCAAGATAACTCAAAAACTTATGGACGGATTTTCATGAAATTTTCACAGATTGTCAGAAATGGGGTATTCTACAGATGATTACATTTTGGTGGTGATCCGGATCACCGTCCAGAAGAAAACCGCCATTACGGAAAATGCCATTTTCGTGAATAACCACTGAACCACTAATCCTATCATTGTCAATCCAATTGCTAGTCACTAGTCATATGTTTTCATGGTCAAGGAATCTGAAAACATACACACAAACACTGTATGGGGGGAACTGTGGCCGCCATTACGGAAAATGCCATTTTTGTGAATAACCACTGAACCACTAATCCTATCACTGTCAATCCAATTGCTAGTCATATGTTTTCATGGTCAAGGAATCTGAAAACGTACACACAAACACTGTATGGGGGGAACTGTGGCCGCCATTACGGAAAATGCCATTTTCGTGAATAACTACTGAACCACTAATCCTATCATTGTCAATCCAATTGCTAGTCACTAGTCATATGTTTTCATGGTCAAGGAATCTGAAAACGTACACACAAACACTGTATGGGGGGAACTGTGGCGCTTGGCGGAGGTCTGCGCTCTCCGAGTGCTTTTCTAGTTAACTATGTGTTGATTGTATTTTTATGTGTTTTTACTATCTACTTTGTTTTTTTTTACTGTTTTATGAGCCTGTGTTTTTGTTTTTTACCATGTTAAGCACTTTGTGATTCTGTCTGTGAAAAGTGCTCTATAAATAAACTTATTATTATTATTATAAACAATAAAGTCATTCATTTGAGTGTACTGTTCCAGGTTGTCCACACTATTTTCCAGAAAAGCAATCTTTGACTTTCTCCTCATTTTTCAGCCTCAAGGCTTTGACGTCTTCCACCAATTCAATTATCTGTTTTTGGAGTTTTCTCACCCCAGTTACCTCTTCTGAGTGAAAGTTGTGATTTTTTAAATTCCTCAACCTCAACCAATATGCTAGATTCCTTTTGGGTGTACTGTATATTTGTTTTGTTTTGTACTGTATATTGTTGTAAACTCCTCCTTTAATAACTTTTAATACTTTATTAAAATTATTTTACCCATGGAGGACCAGACAGGATGGGGAATAGGGAAAGAAAGTGTGTGGAGGGGGAAAGAAAAGGGAGGGGAACAAACAAACCAACAACTAAAACAAACAGAAGACAAACTGCTTCTTTCACCGAAGATGTCTCAACACGAGTCTGGTATCCGCACCTGTTAAAGGAGAGACATTTGTGCGTGTGCGTCTGTGTGTATATATATGAGAGCTGGCGCAAAATAAATGTGTGCATGTGAGTGGTTTGACAGGAAACATACAAAGAGGGGCACCGGTGGCAGCAGCTCTCCCCCTGGGAACCCCAAGCAGGAAAGGCAGCGCCGCCCACCCCCACAGGCCACAAATGCCCGAGGTCAGCAAGCCCCAGGAAAGCCAGGCATCCGCCCCCGGAGGGATGATCGAGGGAGGCCAGGCTGCTAGGCGGCTGGTGCGGTGGGCCACCACCCCCGGGCCCACCAACCCCCCACCCCCCAGAGGGGGCCAATGCCAGTCCCCGGGCCCCAGGTGCCAGGAGGCCAGCGACCCTACCCTCCGGGCCAGAGACCTGCTCGTGCCCCCCGGTACGAGCCCCCCCCCCCCAGGCACCCCCACAGCAGCCCCCCCCCCCCCAGCGCCGCCACCACCGCACACCCTGGGGACCCCTATGCCCAAAGAAGTCCCCTCCACCCCGGGTAGCCCACATAGCCGAGAGGCACTACCCCCTCAATCCAGCACCTCCCGACTTGCAGACACACCCATCCCCACACCCTCATGCTCTCATACGCACCCACATGCACTCCCTCACTCTTACTCACCCACTCTCACACTCCCGGACCCACCCATTCTCTCTCACTCCTGTACCCATTCAATCTCACTCCCACTCGCTCTCAGGGTCACCCACACCCACTCACGTTCACCCACGTTCGCACTCTCACACTCCGACCTACTCACATCCATTTGTGCTCTTCCCCTCACACTCACCCACCCTCATTCACCCTTATTTCTTAGGGTGACCACAATGCAGATGCAGCAAACCTGAACGTGCACCAGCGCCTGGCAGCAGCCGGGGAGGCCACCCTCCCGCCAACCCACCCCAGGGCGGCCGCGGCCACAGAAGCAAACCCCCACCCCCAGCGCCCACCCAAGCGACTGATCAGCAGATCACCGCAGGCACCCCGAGATGCCACCCGACACGCAAAGCGCCACACAAAACCGATCCCCATCACTCCCGCCATTCGTCACTCCCTCACGCTTGCTTACTCTCTTATTCAGTCCCTCTCTCACTCCCTTGGTTGTATCTACACATTCAGCAGCACCCAGGGATTTTAACAACATGAGTCCCAGGCCCCCCTGCTGGGCCCCCAAGCCCCCAGCAGGAGGAGGGCAAAAGGGGTGGGGGAAGACCCCCACCACCCTCCCCCTTGTACAAAATATGGTAGGTGTATGTCGGTTGTATGACATGATTGTGTGTAATTGTGTGGACTACCATAGTGTGCAGTTAAAATTGGGGGGAAGGTGGTTGGAGTACCACTAGCCACTGCGATAGGCAACGGGGCCCCCATCCCCCCAAGCCTTAAGTATCTAAAATGCAATTAAAATTGAGGTGAGGGTAGCCCCATCGCGCAGCAGAGATATCCCCTTCACCGACACAGTGTGTCACACCCCTGCCCCAAGACCCTAAATGTATCCAAGAAGATGTATATTCCACCCAGAATCAGGAAGGGGGGGGGGATAAGACTGGGAGGGAGGTGGTCCAAAAGTGAGGCCATTCCCCCCCAGAAGCCAGCTCACAAACTGGTTCATGAGGCCACCCACTGCCCCCAAATCCCAATCCATGGCGAGGGCTGCCAGGCCGAGCAGCCCAGGACCCACCAGTGCCGCGCCCTGGTGCTCCCAGCACCACAAAAATGATGGAACAGCCACACCCATTCCCACTCATCTTGCACATACAAACATACACAACACTATTGTCACAATAGTGAACAATGAGCCGAACCCACACGGCACCTCACAAGCCAAGCGCCACCCCTGAGCAGCCCGATGGCAACACGGCCACCAACCTCTGCCAATGCCCCCCCAAGCACCCACACACACCTGCTGCCAATGACACCAGGGGCAATGCGACAAAACACCCCATCCTGCGACACAGCAGCAGGGCGGCCGGGACAAGCAGGCCCCAAATCGCTAACCCCCATGCCACCAGATGGACTGCCCCACCCCCGCCACCCAACAAAGTTCTCCTACCTATACACACATCCTCCACCCCCCACACATCCACCTACAGGTGCACACATACACACACACACTCACTATCACACATGCCCGCCTACACCCACACACAGCCCCACATGCCAACACACAACACACACACACACACTCACACACATGCCCCCACTTACACCCACTCTCACACACGTACACACACAAGCACACACACACCCACAGGCCCCAGAGGACTGGGAGGGTGACCCCCCAGGACACAGGCACCTGCCCCAGGGCAATGCCAGGACCCCAGGGAGGACACGACCCCGCCGCGCAAGAACGCACTGAGGCCGGCCCACACCACCGGCACACACCCAACCCTGGCCCAGGGGTGGAACACCCCCCCAAGCACCAGGGGCCCAGGGCCAGACCCAGCCCCTCCCAGGAGGCAAGGCCAGCCAGCCAGGGGCCACAGCCCACTCCCCAGCCCTCCCCGCAGTTCCCCTCCCCCAACCAACCCCCCCGGAATAGGCCTCCTGCACACCGGCCCCTTGTGGTCGGGGCGCAGCCAGCTGCCAGAGGCACCAAGGAGAGCAAGCCACCACCCGTCACCCCTCAGGTTATAAAATTAATAAGCGGGGAACAGAGAGAATTGAATTCAGCCAACTGATTATTTGAGGAGGCAGACATTCTCTCCAGGCTAATATTATCTAATAGTAAGTTATTATAGTGAGTCATGCGTAAATTATTTCTTGATTTCCAATTCATGAGGACAGTTTTCTTTGCGATGCATAAGGCGGTGAGAACCATGTGTGACATCCTTGCCTCTACATTTATTTCACTCAAATCACCTAATATGCAAAGTGTGGGTGAGGATGGGACACGATACCCAAGGCATGCCGACAGGTCCTCACATTTCTTCTGCCAGAACTTTTGAACTGGTGCACAGGACCACATAGCATGCATATAGCTATCCGGGATGTTGCTGGTGCAGTAGAAGCAGATATTTGTGTGACTCAGGCCCATTTTGAACATCCTTTGTCCTGTGTAATGAATTATATGTAGAACTTTCTACTGTATGAGTAGTAAATTAGAGTTTTTAGTCATCTTAACCCTTTGAGTGTGAGATTCTGCGTGCCCCTAGTGGCAGAGCGCGGTGCTGCGCCTGTCAACTGATTTTATTTCCTAAACACTGTTCACCTTTATTGAGGATTTGTACTGATCTTGCCAGTTCAAAAGGTGGCAGGCACACGTTGGAGGACTCATGGATGACATGTAATACGCCAGAGAAGAAGAAATCCTCCTTCTTCTTCGTCGTCTTGGAGATCACAGCACAAGATGGATGCGGACTGTCACTGTGGACATCCGCGATCACCCACGGACGAGGAAATTCAGAGGATTTGGTCCCGAATTTGCCAACTATGTTTCTAAAAAGAGATTATTTAGCTTATGAAGGTAGATGTTTACATGCTCTTATAACACAAGGAGCGTGAGGCTCGTTGAATTCACCTGCCGGTACCTGGACTGCCATGTAACTGGAGGACAATCGCCGGTTGTATGTTGTCAATATAAGATAAATTGCCGCGGAATAAAAGCGAAATTACGGTGGAATAATCAATAACAATTTCTGGATGTAGGAGAGAAAGCTAAAATGACCAGGGGAGGACAAAATAACCACTAGAATGCCACTAAAGGACGCCACTTTGCCAGAGGTAAGTGACGAATGTCTTTGTTTGTTTGTATGCATATTAGATGCGTAAATTCACTCCTATCTGAAACTTTGGATCATATTCTACGTCTTTCTAATTGACAGTAAGCCATTATGTCTTACCACTTTAAAGTTATAGCCTTGGAAAGTTCTGACATGTGATCTCACCAGTTTCTTGAAAAAAATCTTTACCACTGTTGACTACTAGGGGTTATGTCGCAGTTTGGCGACAGTCACACTCAAACAGTTAACAGTGTTTAAACATATCTGTGTCCAGAAGCTTTCATCCTTTTTGATCGATAAGTCTGTCTCCCATTTTTATATTGGAAGAGATACGGATTCATCCAGTTTTGATAATAGTATGTATATTTTTGATATCAATTTAGGGGAAACGAAGATTTAGAAACTCTGCCACCTTAACTGGTACCTCTAAATCTATCTGATTAAGACTGAATCTTGCTTTTATTATGGATTTAAGCTGTTGGTACTCAAGAAACTTTTTATCGCTGATATCATACTGTGACACTAATTCCTGAAATTGGATAAAATTTCCACCTTGAATAAGATGCTCTAAGTTTTTCATTCCCATTCTCTTGCCATAGTGGAAAGTTTAACATCCTCTGTTGTTGCAAGATATCAGGATTTTTCCAAATGGGTGTGAGTTTACAAGGGACAAGCAAAGACCCCGTTATTTTTAAAAAATTTCCACTAAGCTGTCAGACAGCAGCTGATATTAATGCTTTTAAAACAGTCATGGCGGTAATACAGGGACTCATAAAAGGTAAGTCAGAGATATTTAGCGAGCCACAAAGAGCCTGTTCAGCATCTAACCATGGGTTTCCTAGTGGGGTTGATTTTGTCCATTTGGAAACAAACTGGAATCTATTGGCTAAGAAGTTGCCGCAATTTTCCAAGATACTTGAAAAAATATTCTGTGAGAGAAGTGACAACTTCATAATGAAGAATAATTTATTGTGTGAACAGCAATATGGGTTAAGACACAAGAGGACAACTGCATTTGCTCTAATGGAATTTATAGAAAAAATATCAACTGCTGTTGAAAATAAAGAGTATTCAGTTGGGGTATTCCTGGATCTTAAAAAAGTATTTGATACAGTAGATCATAATTTATTATTAAAGAAACTACAAAATTGTGGTATTAGGGGGGCAGCACTGTCCTGGTTAAGTAGTTACTTAAAGAATAGGTATCAGTATGTATGTGTTGGTAACAAAAACTCACAGTTACTGAAGGTTACTTGTGGAGTCCCACAGGGTTCAGTTTTGGGGCCATTGTTATTCAATATGTATATAAATGATATATGTAAAGTCTCGGAAAAAATGGATTTAATATTGTTTGCCGATGACACTAATCTATTATGCAGTGGAAGCAATTTGGAACAACTTTTGGATACACTCGGAAAGGAATTAGGAAAGCTTAAACTGTGGTTTGATTCAAACAAATTAACGCTCAATTTAAGTAAGACAAAATTTATAGTTTTTAACAACCATCACAACAACTTAGTATCTAAACTCAGTGTAAATGGTGTAGAGATTGAAAGGGTATCTGAAACTAAATCTCTTGGAGTAATAATTGATAATAAACTGTGTTGGAAGTCACATATTAATTATATTAAAGGTAAAATATCTAAATCAATCGCAATACTACACAGAGCGAAATATTTGCTGAATCAACCCACATTATATACTTTGTATCATTCATTAATACTCCCATACATGACATATTGTACTGAAGTATGGGGAAATACATATAAAACAAACATATATCCAGTCTTTATGCTTCAGAAGCGAGCTATTAGAATAATAAACAAAGCTGCTTACAGAGAACCAACAAACCCACTTTTTCTTAAATTAAAAGCTCTGAAATTGAAAGATCTGGTTGACTTTAAAACTGCAGTAATAATGTTTAAAGTGAAGAATCTATCACTGCCCGCAAATATCCAAAAGTTGTTCCAAATAAGGGAGAAACAATATCATTTCAGAGGAACATGCATATTTCAAAAACCTTCAGTGAGAACTACCACCAAGCTACACTGTGTTTCAGTGCAAGGAGTAAGATTATGGAACGATTTTGGACCTGAATTAAAATCATGTACAACACTTTAAACAAAAACTAAAGGAAGAAATACTCCAAACATATATACAAGATGACATGTAAAATCACATAAGGATTGTCATATCCAGTCTGTGTTGTGTTGTTGCTTAGCTTTTTTTTTTGTCACATTTTGTCTTAGCTTTGTTCCGAATTGTAATCGCTCTTGTTTTGTTTTTCTTTTGAATTCTTGAATGGAATATGGGTGGGCAATATAAGCTGCGGCTTCAGCCATCACCTATTTCGGATAACTTATGTTGATCTGTATAATCAGAGGAGTTATTGTTTAATTTGACTTTGTTGGATTTTTTTCCCCTTTGTTATATTATTCTGTTTCTTTTTAATCTTTACTTTTAATCTATCCGAAATAAAAGATTCATTCATTCATTCAATCATTCAAGTAATTAAAAAAATTTGGTAGATCTCATCCTCCGCACTCTTTTGCTTTTTGAAGAGTTTTTAGACTGATCCGTGATGGTTTATCCTTCCATAAAAATTTACTTATATATGAGTCTGAAGACAAACCAGGCCATAGATGGTTGGTAGGAATCATTGAGAACAAATAGTTGATTTTAGGAAGGATCATCATTTTAACAGTTGCAAATCTTCCCATTAGTGATATAGGTAGTGTCTTCCAGTGCGTAAGATCGTCTTGTATCGTTAAAGCCTCTGAGGATGGTGAATTCATTTTCGCCCACCTTTTCCTTCGAACCCTACCACCAGCAGTGAGAGTGGCCCTGGCAGAGTCACCCCGATTGGCCAAGCGAGACTACCATGGGTTGAGCAAGGAGGCGCAGAGGTTGGTCGACGCCCACAAGCGGAACGCGGTCTCGGCCGCGGCGGCCAGTCCAGGAATGGCGTCCGGAGACAGTGCGGGTCCAGCAGCCGCGGCGCCAGACGCACCAACGACGGCGGCGACAGGAGCCAGACGACGCGGAGCGGAGAACGGCTCGTGCTTCTACCACCGCCGTTTTGCAGAGAGAGCGCACAGGTGCGTCCCACCGTGCAATTTTAAGCGCCAGGGAAACGCCAAGACCGAGGGCCGGTAGCAGCTGCGACCCTCGGCAACGAGAACAGGCTGCTTTACCTGACGGATGCACGCTCGGGGAAACAGTTCCTCGTGGACACGGGCTCTCAGCTGAGTTTCGTCACACCCACCTACGCGGAACGGCTGTCGCCTTCTAAAGCCCCCTGGGTGTCAGTGTCAGCAGCGAACGGCTCCACGATTAAAACGTTTGGTGAGAGGACCATGCTTCTGTCCTTACAGGGCCGTTCATTTGAGTGGACATTTATTGTAGCAGCAGTCAGTTTCAACATGTTAGGGGCTGATTTTTTGTGCTCACATGGTTTATTGGTTGACCTTGCTAATAGACGTCTGATTAATGCACTGTCCTTTCATTCTATTCCCTGCACAGCTCGGGTGGCCCCGCCAACTGCACATGCCAGCGTCTCAGCTGCGGGTGGTAAGTTTCACACTCTGCTTGCTCAGTTTCCAGCACTCACAGTCCCCACGTTTTCAGCAACGGTGGCCAAACATGGGGTAGAACATTTCATAACGACCACAGGCCCTCCCGTGTTTGCAAAGGCTCGGCGCTTGGACCCAGCTAAACTGGCCATCGCGCGCGAGGAGTTCACTAATCTGGAAAAACTGGGCATTGTTAGACGTTCCAAGAGCTCTTGGGCTTCGCCGTTACACATGGTCCCAAAAGCTGACGGCTCGTGGCGACCTTGCGGTGATTTCCGCAGGTTGAACAACGTTTCAGCTCATGACCGCTACCCGATTCCGCACATTCAGGATTTTTCTGTCCATTTGGCGGGGGCGCGCATTTTTTCTAAAATAGACTTGGTGCGCGGCTATCACCAGGTGCCAGTGCGCGCGCAGGATGTACCCAAAACAGCGGACATAACGCCTTTCGGCCTTTTTGAGTTCTTGCGCATGCCTTTTGGCCTCAAGGGGGCCGCGCAGACTTTCCAACGCATGATGGATGCAGTTTTACGCGACCTGCCTTTCGTGTTCGTTTATTTGGACGATATTTTGGTAGCCAGCGCGTCCGAAGGCGAACATGAAAAACACCTCACAGCAGTTTTCCAGAGGTTGGCAGAGCACGGGTTAATAGTTAACCCAGCGAAGTGTCAGTTTGGGGTGGCGCAGATTGATTTTTTGGGACATCGCGTTCCGGCAGAGGGAGCAGTTCCCCTTCCAAATAAAGTGCGTGCCATAACGGATTTTCCGCAACCTCAAACGGTCAAGGCGCTTCAGGAGTTTCTAGGGATGGTTAATTTTTACAACCGTTTCCTCCCAAGCGCAGCACGACTCATGCAGCCATTGTACACCGCGTTAAAAAAACAAAAGCCCGCAAATAAAGTTGAATGGTCTCCGGAGCGGGAGCGCGCTTTTGCCCAGGTCAAATCAGCCCTGGCAAACGCAGTTTTGTTAGCGCACCCAGTTCCAACGGCCCGCATGGCGCTCACCACTGACGCTTCCGATGTAGCGGTGGGGGCGGTAGTTGAACAGTTTGTGGCAGGTACCTGGCAACCCCTCGCGTTTTTCAGCAGGACCTTGCGCGATAGTGAACGGAAATACAGCGCGTTTGACAGGGAGCTTTTGGCCCTACACTTGGCCATCCGTCATTTTCAGTTCTGGTTAGAGGGGCGACGTTTCACCGCTTTTGTGGATCATAAACCGCTAACGTTTGCGATGGCCAAAATTTCAGAACCCTGGTCAGGCCGGCAACAAAGGCAACTAGCCGCAATATCGGAGTTCACTACTGATATTCAGCATGTCGCGGGTAAACACAATGTTGTGGCAGACTGCCTCTCGCGTGCAGTAGCACCGCCAAGCCCCATAGGGGCAGACTCTGTAGCCATGGCCGCGGGCCCGGGCAGCGACGCGGGAGCGCGCGCAGCCCCAGTCTGTGTTGGGTTAGATTATGCAGCTATGGCTGCGGAGCAGGTTAACGACGCGGACGTGCGCGCGCTCCAGTCTGGACCAACAGGGTTAAGGCTGGAGCACAGGGTGCAACAAAACGGTATGCCCCCGCTAATCTGCGATGTCTCCACGGGACGGCCCCGCCCTGTGGTGCCAACCGCGTGGCGTCGCCGTGTTTTTGACTTGGTCCATTCTCTCGCGCACCCGGGGGTGCGCGCATCGATTAAGTTGGTGGGGGAGAAATTTGTTTGGCCCGGGTTGCGCAAACAGGTCAAGGAATGGGCAGCAGCCTGCGTAGCGTGTCAGCGAGCTAAAATACACAGACACACTAAGGCCCCGTTAGAACCTTTCCACATCCCCGCTAAGCGTTTTGATCACGTGCATATTGACCTGGTCGGGCCGCTTCCGTTATCACACGGGCACACACACCTTTTGACGATGGTAGACCGCACCACGCGCTGGCCAGAGGCGGTTCCTCTGGCATCAACCACAGCGGAAGAAGTTGCGCGAGCATTTTTAGCAGCATGGGTTGCGCGTTTTGGTGTACCGTCGGACATAACGTCCGACAGAGGTCCCCAATTTATTTCCGAGCTGTGGTCATCGACGGCCCGCAGCTTGGGGGTGAAGATTCATCGCACCACCGCGTATAACCCCCAGGCTAATGGTTTATGCGAACGCTTTCACAGGTCATTGAAAGCAGCCCTCAGAGCGTCGCTAACGGATACAAATTGGGTAGACAAACTTCCATGGGTGTTATTAGGGTTGCGTTCTGCACCTAAGGAAGATTTGCACGCTTCCCCGGCTGAATTAGTTTTCGCCCAACCGCTTCGTTTGCCCGGGGAATTTCTTCCTGATAATCCCGCACCTAGTGGCCCCCCCGCTCAGCCGTGGCAGAGCGGCTCAGGAGCAAACACACTTCCTGGCCCAATCCATCACAGTTTCCCACACGTTTTTGTGCCCAAAGTTTTAAAAAATGCAGAGTTCGTTTTTGTTAAACATGACGCCCAGCGTCCAAGTTTGCGGCCGTTTTACGACGGACCGTTTCGAGTGCTGGAGACCGGGCAGAAGCATTTTCTGCTAGATTTAGGGGGCAGACGGGAGCTGATTTGCATTAACAGACTCAAACCCGCTTTTGTTCTGGCTGAGGAGGAGGTGCAGCTCGCGAGGCCCCCCCGCTGGGGCAGGCCGCCGAGGGGACATTCTCCAAAGTCTTCACAGAGAGGTGCTAACGGCTTTAATCCACAGGTGCAGAGAGATGTTGCAGGTGCAGCCAAGCCAGGTTGCAGCAGATTCGGCAGAAGATTAAAACCTAGGCAGTTGGTGGATTGATTAGCGATGTATGGAGTGCTTTGTGTTTTTCTTTTTGTTATGCCATTTAGATTTTGCCTTACTAGACGTGTGGGGGGGGGGGGTAGTGTGGCCGACACACATTGTGGGCTCACGCTGCCACAGAGACAGGACTGAATGTGTATTGTGGAGTGTCACGTCTGCAAGGACTAAGGACTCGAATCTACAGGAGGTAACAAGGAAGTGTGAGATTTGTCTCTTTGTCCCACAGAAGACGCCCCGGAGGGTATTCCGGTTCATCAAGAAATGAGAGACAATGGTGAAGCTTCAAAGGGATGCTTTGTAACTGTATGTTGACTGAAGACACCATGTGGCTTGAATTCTGATGCTGGAAATGTATAAAAGGGGGTTGAAGTATGATTCTTTCTTTTTCCTGCTTTGAGAATGCTAGAAGCTGCGTTCTGTCAAATAAAGCTGGTTTTATGACTGAAACTCAGCCTCATTATTTGAGCATGCTTCTACACAGTGTGATTTAGTAGCAATAACTCTGAGAGCCTGGGGGAGATATCTATTCCTAAGTATTTAATATTACCTGATTGTACTGGAATAATGGATGAGATGGATGAGAAATTACAATTTATAGGTAAAACTGTTGATTTACCCCAGTTAATAGAGTAGTATGATAATGATGAAAATTGATCAATGAGCGCCACTGTCTGAAGAGGAGGCCTTTGCGGGTTTTCAAGGAAAATCAATACATCATCAGCATAAAGACTTATCTTGTGTTCTTTTTCTCCAGTTTGAATACCTCTTATATCGATATTCTGTCATATGGCTGCTGCTAATGGTTCGATAAAGATGGTAAAAAGTGAGGCAAAGAGTGGACAACCCTGCCTAGTACCTCTCTGGAGATTAAAGCTTTGGGGAGTTTGATCATTTGTTCGGACAGACGCAGATGGACAGCTATGTAGTGTTTTAATCCCGTTTATGAAAGATGAACCAAACCCAAACTTATTTAACCCTTATTGTGTCTTGGTTTCAAGGACATAGACAGCGCTCTCACTGTCTATGTCACAGTTCTGCACCTGTCATGTGATGTGTCACGTGATGTGGCCATAACCCCCCAAAAAATCCCCAGCTGTACAAAGTATTCCACCTCACAAGGTGGCAGACACTTATAACTTACTGCTGTTACCTTGGAGAACTAATGTCCCCCAAATAACCCCCCAAAAACCTCACTTCTGGGACACCAGAGAAGAAGACTTTGTAAACAAATGTCGATGTGCGCTATTGCAATACGGAGGAGGCATTTGCTCCCAAATTTGCCAGCTATGATTCTAAAAAGAGGTTATTTAGCTTATGAAGGTAAATATCTACATTTTGTTATAACAGAGGGTGGCCGAAGCTGGTTAATTTTCACCTGCCATCGACCCCAGCACCATGTGACTGGACAGAACAATTGCGCCGGTTCCGTGTCGTCATATAAGATAAACTGCGGTGGAATAAAAGCGAAATTGAGGTGAAATAATCATAAGTTTCTGGATGTGGGAGAGAAAGCGAAAATGACAGAGAGAAGACAAAATAATGACCAGGATGGATGAAACAAGCTGCCTGGCCAGCGGTAAGTCTGATGAAATTCTTTGTTTGTTTACACTGTACTGATTTGCTCCCAAATTTGCCAACTATGATTCTAAAAAGAGATTATTTAGCTTATGAAGGTAAATATCTACATTTTGTTATAACAGAGGGTGGCTGAAGCTGGTTGATTTTCACCTGCCATCGACCCCAGTGCCATGTGACTGGACAGAACAATCGTACCAGTTCTGTGCCATCATATAAGATAAATTGCGATGGAATAAAAGCGAAATTGAGGTGGCATAATCATAAGAGTTTCTGGATGTGGGAGAACAAAAATGATCGAGAGAAGACAAAATAATGACCAGGATGGATGAAAATGGATGAAGCAAGCTGCCTGGCCAGCGGTAAGTGACAAATTTCGTTTGTTTACACTGTACTGATTTTCTGGCTCATATACTTTAAAGATAACAAAAAACCCAAAACAAAAAACGGTGACAAAAAGCAAAACCATCCTTTGTGTAAATATGCCCAAAGTCCACTTTTGACTGAAAGTTATGTAATTTGATATGGCTGGCGTGGCATTATGCAAATTAGATGCATAAATTTACTCCTATCTCAAACTTTGGATCATATTCTACATCTTTTTAATTGACAGGAAGCCACTTTCAAGTTATAGCTTTGGAAATCTCTGACATCTGAACTGAATATTTTCTTGAAAAAACCTTGACCACCAGAGGGGATGGAGGCTGACGGCACAATGGAGCACCACAGACAGTCATAAGGTTAACACCATAAAAAGAAATTTCCAATTAACTCGTTCAAAGGCTTTCTCTGCATCCAGAGATAAAATTGTAGTTTCTAAGTTATTGATCTTACAGTAGTCTATTAAATTAGCCTGCGTGTATTATTAGCCGAGTGCCTACCCTTGATGAAACCTGGTTGATCTGGATGTATAATCACCAGAATTATCCTTTCCAGCCTTTTGCTGAGAGCTTTGCAAATTATTTTAAGATCGACATTCATAAGTGAGATGGGATGGTAGCTGGATGGAAGCATAGGTTCTTTTCCAGGTTTAAGGAGCAGGATAATACTAGTCAAATTCATATTTGGAGGGATTACATGATCTTTAATTTGGTTCACCATTTTTTTAAAAAAAGTAGGTGCCATCACAGGCCAGAATTCTTTATAAAATTCTACTGGAAAACCATCTGATCCCGGAGCTTTGTTGTTTGGGATGTACTTAAGTGCCTCCTGGAGTTCGGACACCAGAAGAGGTGCATCCAGAGCTGCAATCTGTTCATTATTTAATCGTGGTAAGTTAATATGATCCAAAAATTTATTTATCGCTGAGTCAGATGGGTTAACCTGAGATGAGTAGAGGTTTTCATAAAACTTTCTAAAGGAGTTATTTATTTCTTCAGGCTCATGGGGAATATTTCCAGTCATGTCCTTAATAGAGTGGATAGTTGTTTTTTCTTTGCTCAATCTAAACTGGTTTGAAAGATTTCACCCCGATTTATTACTGTGTTCAAACTTCTCAAGACGCAGTCTT
Source organism: Pholidichthys leucotaenia (assembly GCA_020510985.1). Classification (NCBI taxonomy): domain Eukaryota; kingdom Metazoa; phylum Chordata; class Actinopteri; order Cichliformes; family Pholidichthyidae; genus Pholidichthys; species Pholidichthys leucotaenia. Next base: position 99,711,718 of record CM035843.1, read on the forward strand.
TGTATTAAAAACTGTTCTTTTGTTTGTAATTTCTTTTAATTCCAGCTTTAATTTTCTCAGATTGTTAAGTGACTGTTCCTGTGGAGAAATGGCACAGGCCATCTCCAGTGATTTAATTTTCTGTTCTAACTCCAGTACCAGTGCTTTTTTATTCTTATACATACAGTAAGAGATTATTTTACCTCGCATGACCGCTTTTGCTGCTTCCCAAAGAACACACGGGGATATTCCTGGCACATCATTATACTCCAGATATGATTCCCACTCTTTATTAAAGTATGTGATAAAGTCTTTGTTGTTTAGTAGTGATGTATTAAATTTCCAGCTCCTAGTTTTCCTTATAGCTTTCCTACTTACTAGTGTAAGAGATAGTGGATGGTGATCGCTAATAGCTTGATTTGAACATATTTCCATGTTTGTGATGTCCCTCACAATAGAGTTACTGGCTAAAAAGAAGTCTAAATGTGAATTTAAAGTATGAACTGATGAAAAAAGTGTATTCTCGAAGAGTTGGGTGAAAAATCATTCATGTATTTTTTGAGAGTATCAGTAGCCTGCCAGTTTTGATAATTCCCTGATGCACTGAGCCTGTCAATTGCAGGATTTAATATCAGGTTGAAGTCTCCTGCTATTATGAGTGTAGTATCCAAGTGCTCAGAAAGAGAAGTGAAAAAAGTGTCAAAATAGGATGGGTCGTCAACATTTGGGCCATAAACGCTTGCAATACATAGATCCAAATTTTGAACTGAGATTTTTAATATTATAAATCTACCTTCTGGATCTGCTATGGTATTGTTCATAACAAAGCATATTCTTCTGTTTACCAATATAGCTACCCCCCTTTGTTTAGAATTAAAGCTGGCTGAGTGCATGTGGGGGAATTCCGGGGAGGTGAGCACATCTAGAGACGACTTAGAAACATGTGTTTCCTGTAATAAGACAAAGTCTGCCTGTAGATCCTTCAGTCGATTAAAAACTTTTAGCCTCTTCTCCCTGGTACCAATTCCACGTATGTTCCATGTGACAAACTTAAATGTGGACATGTTTTCACTAACTGGTTTTGTGATAAAGGCTAACTAAATGTGCTTATGTGATTATATGTCCGTAATGTATGCATATGTATGTGTATATGTATGTTGTGTATAAAATATATACCTACGTATGTATGCTTGGTGTGCGCGCTTGATGTCTCTGTTCAAAGGGGTGCATGTACTTAAAGTTATTTCCTATAAACCAGAAGTATGAGCGAAAACAGACATCAAGGTTAGTAAATGGTGAAAAAAATGCAGATAACATACAACAACAACCTAACAACTTCAACAAAATTAGTTACAACAGACAAGCAATCAAACAGCAACCTCAGCAGAAAAGAAACATTAGACAAACGTTAAGAAATTAAACCGAGATCGAATAAGAGACCTGCACACAATCACACTCTTTTTTCCACATGTAGCTAAGAAAAAAAAAGGAAGTTCTAGAATAACCAGGGGGTTATGGTTTCATCCATAAACAACTTGCCATCTATATACAATCTATCCACAGAGACAATAGCTTGTTTACCTTCTTGTTTTTTTGTTTTCTTATGGGAAAAAGCTTCCTTCTCCTTTACAAGATTTCTTGTGGAAATTGATCATTTAGACCATAATTGGTGTTTTTAAGCTGCCTGCCCTGCCTCTGTACCAAGATTTTTTTGCTTGAAATGCTCAAATTTGGCAATAATAGGTCTGGGATGTTTATTTTGAGGATTTTTTTTTTTTTTTGCCCTGTTCGGTGGACTCGGTGGAAGGTAATTGTTTTTGTGACTTTGGCAGACAATTTCAGTTGCATGAACATAAATTCCCGGACCAGCTGTTCTGGATTTTCATTATTTTTTTCAGCAATTCCGGAAAAAACAAGGTTATCTCTCATGCTGCGTGACTGTAAATTAAGAACTGTTTCCTTCATCTTCCTATTCTCTCTTTCAGCAATGCCAAGTCGCGTGGTTAGCGTGTTTACTGACTTTTTCAAACTATTGTTTTCCTCTAAGAGAGAGACGAGCTGCGCCTGACTGTACTCCAGACTCTCATGCAAGCTCTGGTATTCTTTATGGAGCAGCTCTACTAACACTAGTCTGCCATCCATGCTGGTAAGTTTATTTTCAGTAGAAAAAAGGATGTCACTAACCTCAGAGCCATCTCGTGATTTCTTGGGCGTTATTTTCAGCGAGTCTGCTGGTCTCAGTCACTTTGACTGGGAAGCAGGGATGGGAGACTGCTCCGTGACACAGCAATGGAACTAAAACTCGTCAATGTAGTTCTCTAGTTCCTCCAGCTCCGTACAAAAAAGAAAGCTAGAAACAGACAGTCAGTTAATGGATTAATTACAAAAGCAGAAAAAAAAAATAAACTACTTGTGGAAAAGTTTGTGTATGGTTGGTCGGCAGGCACCGCCATTTTGGATTATTGCGCAACGGTCTCGGAACTTGTCGTGATCACAGCATCGGCCCCTCCAGTCAGCATGAACCACCTTTTTAAGGTCATGCCACAGCATTTCAATCGGATTCAGGTCAGGACTTTGATTAGGCCACTTGAAAGTCTTCATTTTGTTTTTCTTAAGCCATTCAGAGGTGGACTTGCTGGTGTGTTTTTGATCATTGTCCTGCTGCAGAACCCAAGTGCGCTTCAGAGTGAGGTCACGAACAGATGGCCGGACATTGTCCTTCAGGATTTTTTGGTAGACAGCAGAATTCATGGTTCCATTTGCCACAGCAAGTCTTCCAGGTCCTGAAGCAGCAAAACAACCCCAGACCATCACACTACCACCACCATATTTTACTGTTGGTATGATGTTCCTTTTCTTAAATGCTGTGTTACTTTTACGCCGGATGTAATGGGACACACACTTTCCAAAAAGTTCAACTTCTGTCTCGCCAGTCCACAGAGTATTTTCCCAAAAGTCCTGGGGATCATCAAGATGTTTTCTGGAAAAACTGAGATGAGCCTTTATGTTCTTTTTGCTCAGCAATGGTTTTCATCTTGGAACTCTGCCATGCAGGCCATTTTTGCCCAGTCTCTTTCTTATGGTGGAGTCATGAACACTGACCTTAACTGAGGCAAGTGAGGCCTGCACTTCTTTGGATGTTGTTGTGGGGTCTTTTGTGACTTCTTGGATGAGTTGTCACTGCGCTCTTGGGGTAATTTTAGTCGGATGACCACTCCTGGGAAGGTTCACCACTGTTCCATGTTTTTGCCATTTGTGGATAGTGGCTCTCACTGTGGTTTGCTGGAGTCCCAAAGCTTTAGAAATAGCTTTCTAACCTCAATTACTTTGTTTCTCATTTGTTCCTGAATTTCATTGGATTGCAGCATGATGTCTAGCTTTTGAGGATCTTTTGGTCTACTTCACTTTGTCAGGCAGATCTATTTAAGTGATTTCTTGATTAAAAATAGGTTTGGCAGTAATCAGGCTTGGGTGTGGCTAGAGAAATTGAACTCAGCTTTCCAAAGATGTGATAAACCACAGTTAATTTATGTTTTAACAAGGGGGATCAATCACTTTTTCACACAGGGCCATGTAGGTTTGGATTTTTTCCCTTAATAATAAACACCTTCATTTAAAAACTGCATTTTGTGTTTACTTGTGTTATCTTTGTCTAATATTTAAATTTGTTTGATGATCTGAAACATTTAAGTGTGACAAACACACAAAAAAATGAGAAATCAGGAAGGGGGCAAACACTTTTTCACACCACTGTATATAGATATATAAACTTGCTTTTTAAATGTTTTTCTTGTTGTGTTGAATGTCTTTGAAATGGACTTTGAGTCTTTAATTCAATAAAGGTGATGAATATGATGACATAGAAGGCAGTCTTGCAGAAAAGAAACTTTTGATGCATGTTGTGCATTGCTAAACAACAATGTCTATCACCTGCTTGGTTATTTTTTTTTTTTTTTTTTATTTAAGTTTTTGTAAAGGGTATACAGGTCGTTACAGCAATGCAGTGTTTACATTTTCATCACATGTTCCCTTATTTTCTGATATCTGACAACATTGGAAGATTAATTCTTACAACACCCCTTTTTTTTTTTTTTTTTAAAGTGAAAGAAAAAGTGAAATTAAAGAGAAAAAAAAACAAGAAACAAATAACAAAAAAAAAACAACAAACCAGTAAAAAACAAACAAAAAGAAAAAGTAAGTAAATAAAGATAAAAGAGCATCTGAGTAGCGTTGGAACAAAGAGCGGAACCATTATTGAAATGGTATTTGTCAAAGATTAGATCTAATGGAAGACACATATGCGGTCCAGGGTTGCCAAAAGTTCATGAACACATCCATGTCCTGTCTCAGTGCGAATGTCAACTTTTCCATCAAGTAAATGTCTTGGATCACGTTAGTCCAATCTTCAGGTGTAGGACAGTCCTTCAACATCCATTTTTTAGTTAGAGCTTTTTTGCTTGCCAATATTAAAACACTGAATAAGTATTTTTCTCCTCGTCTTTCCAGTGAGTCCGGTAGTAAACCCAAATACAAAGTTACAAAAGAAAAGGGAACTGTAATTTTGAATATTTTCCCCAATATTGTCTGTACCTTGGTCCAATATTGGTGGATAACTGGGCATGACCAAAACACATGAAAATGATTTGCAGTCTTTTCACCACACAAGCGCCAACAGTTCAATCCCTTATGGGTAAATTTGTTTTGTGCAGGTGTTCTGAAAAATCTTGCCAAGTTTTTCCATCCAAATTCTCTCCACTGCAGGGATGAGGTACTTTTCCATTGCTGTTTATTTAGCTTTTCCCATATTTCCAGTTGTAAAGTGAAATTCCCCTCTTTTTCCCATCTCTCTTTTATATAAGATGTGTTGTCTCCTTTTAAGTCTTGAAGACCTTGGTATATTTTAGAAATGTATCTGATCCCTGGGATCCCTTTATATGCCATTAAGAAGACCTTCAGAACACCTGACTGGGCCCTTTCCAAAACCTCCTTTTTAAGTATATTGTTTATGTGGTGTCTAAGCTGGAAGAACCTGTAAAGGTCTTGATTTATTAGGCCTTGTTTTTTCAAATCTTCAAAACTTCTTAAGATTTGCCCTTTAAAAAAATCGTAATATTTTATCAGCCCTTTCTCCTTCCACTTTTTAAATCTGGTGTCTGTTTTATTAGGAGTAAAGTCCTGATCATAGGCGATCCATTGCAGAAGTCGATAGGGCTCTTTAGTTTGATTCTCTCTGACTATCTTAAACCAAATTTTTAGCGGGGTCTCTATCCACGGGTTAGTGTTATTCAAAAGCTTAGGTAAGACATTGTTCCCTATTATCGCCTGTAGGGGGATGTCACTTGTTATTTGGCATTCGATCTCCTTCCATTGTGCAGTGTAGACTGGGTTACATATCTCTACTAAAGTTTTAATTTGTGCGGCTTTAAAGTAGTCCCTGATATTTGGCAGCGCGAGCCCACCTTTGTCTTTGTTTAGCTGTAGGGTTCTATATCTGATTCTAGGTCTCTTGCCCTGCCATATGAATCTTGAGATCCTTCTGTCCAGCTCCTGCCATGTTTTTTTGGGAGGTTCTACCGGTATTGTTTGGAAAAAGTATAGAAGACGTGGAAGTATATTCATTTTGACTGCTTCAATTCTTTGTGCAGTACCCAAGAATGGTATCATATTCCATCTTGCTAGGTCAGATTTTATTTTTGTCACCAGTGGATCATAGTTTAGTGATATAATTTTGTTGAGTTGTTTCGGGATATTGACCCCCAGATATTTCATAGATTCCGACTCCCAGTTAGTTTTGAGTTTGCTTAGTGAATAATGATTTGGGTCATAGTTGAATGTTAAAACTTGGGTTTTATGCATATTTAATTTGTACCCCGATAAATCTCCATACTCTGAAAAAACTGAGGTTAGTTCTGGTAAAGAAGTGTCCGGCTGCCCTAGGTATATTAAAATGTCATCAGCAAAGAGTGCTATTTTATGTTCCTTCTGACCAAGTGTAATACCTTGAATTTTTTGGTTTTGTCTTATCCATTGGCTCAGAGGTTCTATGAAGATTGCAAAGAGCAGTGGAGACAGGGGGCAGCCCTGACGACATCCTCTTTCCAGTTCAAAAGATGATGATAAATTACCGTTAATCCTTATTTTAGCTGTTGGTTTTTTATATAATGCCTGTATAGTTCTAATGAAGTTGTTATGAAAATTGAAACTGGATAAGATTCTATATAGAAAAGACCAGTCAACCGAATCGAATGCTTTTTCAGCATCTAATCCCAATATGACTGCATTTAAGTTATATTTTTTTATATGATGAATTATGTGTAAAGTGCGTCGAATGTTGTCTTGTGTCTGTCTTTGTCTTATAAAACCTGTTTGGTCTAAATGAATTAGGTCTGTCAGTATATTTTCTAACCTTTTGGCAAGGATAATGGTAAAAAGCTTATAGTCCTGATTTAGTACACTGATTGGTCTGTAGTTGGAGCACTCTAGTTTATCCTTTTCAGGTTTAGGTATAACTGCAATGACCCCTTCTCTCCAGGAGGGGGGGATTTCCCCTGTGTGGAGGACATAATTAAATGTTTTCAGGAGGAGAGGAGATAGTTGCTGTTTAAAGGTTTTGTACCACTCTGCTGTATAGCCATCAGCTCCTGGGAATTTGTTAGCTTTAAGTTTCATAATTGCTTTTTCCAATTCTTTAGGATGTATTTCTGACAGTAGTGTTTTATTTTGTGACTCCGTAAGTTGGGGAAGGTTTAATGTGTTTAGGAATGCCTCGGATGCGTTTTTATGTTTTTTGTGGGAGTATAAGTTCTTATAGTAATTCTCGAAGTTTTTAAGAATATCCTGAATTCTGAATTTTATTTCCTTTGATACTGGGTCTCTGATTTTGTAGATTGCTCTTTCTGTTTGATGTTTCCTCAATTTATAGGCTAGCAATTTTGCCGATTTACTGCCTGCTTCATAGTATTTTTGTTTCAGAAATGTAAGTTTCTTCTGGATTTCTATTGTGTAGATCTCATTTATTTGGTTTTTAATTTCCTTAATCTTGAGCGAGTCAGTAGAATGAGTGTTGCCTTTGTGTTCTTTTTCTAGGTTCCTAAGTTCTGACTCTAATGTGGATAGTTTTTCTTGTCTTAGTTTCTTTTGGGTTGCCAGTTTTGCAATAATCTTTCCTCTTATTACAGCTTTACATGCATCCCACAGTATTAAAGGGGATACTTCTCCATTATCGTTATCTTCCAAATATCTGAGAATATCTGATTCCAATTCATCTTTCAATGGTCCTTTCAGGACATTTGAATTTAACCTCCAAGAAAATGTATTATTTGTGTATTTTTGGATATTTAAGTCCATGTAGATCGGACTGTGGTCGGAGAGATCCATCAGTCCTATTTTACATGTTTTTACTCTTCCAATGTCTCTATTAAACATAAAAAAATAGTCAATCCTTGAGTAAGATGAATGTGGAGTTGAGTAAAATGTATAGTCTTTTACACTGGGGTTGAGTTCCCTCCACACGTCACAGATTCCCAATTCTTTTAGTAGCATCCGAGTCTTCCTGTTTTGGGTGTTATTTTGATGTGGGGAATTACCAGAAGCATCCCAGTATGGATTCAGTCTAAGATTGAAGTCCCCACCACATATCACTAAACCTTGAGCTTTAGTTATCATTAGGTCGAATACATTTTTATAAAATTTCCAGTTAGCCCCTGGGGGAGCATACACATTCAGCAGGGTGATCTCTTCTCCCTCTAGCCGCCCAGTTACCAAACTGTATCTCCCTTCTTTATCTTTGTGTTCTGATTTTTTTTCAAATGTAATTTTGGTTGATATCAATGTCGCTACTCCCCTCCTCCTCCCTGATTTATATGAAGATGAAGAGATCATTTTAAACCCTTGTCTACTGAGTTTATTGTGTTCCACGTCTGTTAGGTGGGTTTCTTGTAAAAGTATTATTCCTGCTTTGTCTTTTTTCATTTTGCCTAGAATCTTGGATCTTTTAACTGGATTCAGGATTCCTTTTACATTATATGAAATTATTTTGGTTACACCCTGTTTCTCCATTGTGTTGTTTTGTTTAGTATAACTGTGTGGTGGCCCTCTTTTGTGCTACTCAGAAACTGAAAGAACATTAAAAACAAGAAAAACATTAAGAACATAGTGTAAAAAACTTTAAAACAAAAAGCTGTCATAAGAACTTCCTGAGCTGAGGTCTTTTTAAAGACCCTGTAAGAGCCTTGATGGAGTGAAGGCTCTGAGGGAAATTCCTCAAACTCTGTTACGTGTTGAGGGCCCTCTCTTACCACTGAAAGTAGTCCCATGCTTTTAACGTGAGTTTCAGAACCCAATCCAAACTTGTAATGATTTTTTTTTTTTTTCCTTTTATGCCTAAACCCTGTGAAATTGTGTGCACCCTCCCACCCCCATCACATCAAACATTCACGCAAAAACAGTATTTGTTAGTATGAGGAGAACATGTGGATTATTGTCACATTTCTATTTTAACAAGTTTTTTTTTTTTTTATTACAAAGACTTATTTGTTTCAAATAATAAGATTGTTCCATGAAATGTTTTACCACATGCTGAATATGCATCTCCTTTAATGTTTGTTACCTTGTATGAGGGGGGTTGGATGTGCGGATTGATTCAAGAGAAAAAAAAAAAAAAAAAAAAAAGGTCGCTATTCCAACCTGAAAACGGATAGTTTATCCGCGACGCTCTGGTGCTGGGTTTCCCGCTGCTGGTCCGTGGATTTTGAAGGTCTTTGTGTTGTCCATGTTTGAGCTCTGATCTTCTCACTCGGGTCTGCTGGGGGTTTAAATACCGTTACCGGGAGGCCTCTTTTCGCCATGTCAGCTGTTGCTTCTTCCGCCGAATTATAGAGACACGTTTCATCGCCGTAGAAGACCCTTAACTTCGCAGGAAATGGTGTCTGAAAGCGCAATTTCTTCTCTCTTAACACCTTTTTCGCGTCATTGTATTCCCTGCGCTTTTTAAGGACCTCCGGGGCGTAATCGTGTTCCACGTAGACTTTTCTCTCCTGGTGCATAAATCCTTTTTTCTGCCAGGCCAGTCTTACAACCTCTTGTTTTATTTTGAAATTGGAAAATCTTACCAACACCGAACGTGGGGGCGCTTCCGCCGCCGGCCTAGCGGCTAATGAACGATGTGCCTTTTCTATCTTCAAGTCGGTGGTTTGTGGAATATCCAATTTCTCTCTTAGTAAGGATTCCACGCATTCTGCCATTGAGTTAAAACCATTTTCGGTTCCTTCTATCAGACCATGAATTCTTATGTTGTCTCTTCTTTGTTTTCCTTCTTGGTCGGTTAGCTTAGCCTCTATAGCTGCTTGTCTTTTGCGTAGGTCTAGCACAGAATCTTCGAGCACTTTTATTCGATCCTCTGTTTCCAAGATTCGGTTCTCGGCCTGGTCCACTCTGCTGTTTGTCCTTTTCAATTCTTCTCTGAATTCCCGAAATTCGGCCGTAACATCTCGGCGAAATCGTCGTAGCTCCTCAAATAGTGATTTCAGGCTAACCCTTTTGTTAGCTATCACCAGTTCCTCGTCTTCTGAACGGAGATCTTCCAGTTCGGATTCTCCGGCCGATACGTGTCCTGGCCTGGAGAATTTCAGTTTCTTCTGTTTTCCTTTAGACATGATGATTTTGTCTTTTGATTTTCACTCCTCCAAAAATCCGTTAAGTTTGATTTTCAAGGTGTTATCCTGAATTGGGTCTGAGAACTTCAGTGTTAAGCTGCAGTCGCCATGGCGTCCAGCCTGCTTGGTTATTTTTAAGTAATTGTTATGAATTTTGTGACTGTTTTTCAGGCCTTGTTGTTTAATGAGCTCCGTGCTGTTTTTATCACCATTGTGATGAACTGTTTAAAGAAGAACATTTCTGGTTAGGATATAACAGCCATATTTAAAATTATTTTGACTTCAAATAATTAGATTTAAAAAAAATAAAGGAACCGAGGGGTGGTTAATTTACAATGGTGCTGGGAATTTGAATAGGTATAAAAGAAGAAAAGTTCACAATGAAAGATACACAGTAATATGATTTTTTTTTTTTTAATTTTACACACAGTAGTCAAACACAGGACTATTAAATGGGGCAGATTGGAGATAGTGAAAGCAATATATTCAGAAAAGGTCAACATTGAATTATGTTACTACTTCTGTCATTCCTGGATCTGAAGAGTCACAAACTTTTTTTATTCAGCTAGAAATGTAGATCATTAATTAAATACAGTTTTGCAGGCACACGGGAGTTCGGGGGGGGGGGGGGCTTCAGAAGGTGAGAACAGAGGCAGACACACAACACCATGTAAGCAGGAGCACCAGTGTTCACAGCAGACTGTACACCCGAGGCAAACCCACAAGGGACTCGTGGCAATTGAAGTCTATTTATACTCATCCAGCAATCAGCTCAGGTGCGTTAATAAGAACAGCTGCAGGTAATGAAATGATTAGTGGAGTGTTGTGAGTGTGACCATGTTCTCACCTTTAGAACATAACAAAAACAAGCCTTCAAGGATATATTTGCAAAAGTAGACTTTGCACCCAAAACTGTGAAACTGTGGCCACACATGTGACCTACTTTGTGACTGATATAAGGCATCACATTTTAGATAAGAACAAAGACAGAGTTTCCTTGGAGATAACAGGAAGCTGTGAAGGTGTTAGCTTTGGTATGCAGGGCCTGAGACTGTGGGGGTGATATTAGAGGATTAAAGAGGAGATGCATTGTTACTGAGGATGATAATGCGATGTGACTTGTGACGCAATACTTGAGAGCTGTGAGAGTCCTGGGTATATAAGGGACGAGAGATTCCTGTGATGTTCTCTTTCTGCTTTGAGATGTTGGAGAATGTGTAATAAAGCTGCTTTGAGACAAATCTGCCTCATCTATTGCACATTCCCACACTGGTGACCCAAGACGTAGCATGCAGCAACAGGAGAATTCCCCGGGGCCAGCCTCATCCAGAGCCCCCGTCCAAGCGAATACCGCTACGGTCCAGCTACCGGACTTTTGGCAGAACAATCCACGCTCCTGGTTCCACTTGGTTGAGGCACAGTTCAACCTCCGGGGGATATCGGTAGATGACACAAAATTCTACCATGTGGTCGCAAAACTTGATAACCACACGTCCCAGCATGTGGAGAGCCTTCTGGAGCAGCCGCCGGCCAGCGACAAATACGGCGCGTTGAAGACTGCACTCATCCAGCACTTCACCCTCTCGGTTGAGGAGAGAGCAGAGAGACTCCTGGCGCTGACCGAGTTGGGAGACGACACGCCCGTTAACCTGATGGAGAAGATGTTGAGGTTGAAAGGATCAGACGACGACCACTTCATCTTTACCCACCTCTTCCTCAGGACCCTACCGTCAGCGACGAGAGCGACCCTGGCCAGTTCGCCGTTGTTGGCCCAGTGGGACTACCGCGCGCTGGCCCGGGAGGCGCAGCGAATTGTCAACGCCAGTAGATAGCGCGCGACCATGGCTGCAGCAGCGGAACTCGGCGCGACGACCGAAGATGGCACAGGGGCAGCGGTAGCAGAACCACCGACGACGGCGGCGGCGGGGGCCAGGGAAAGCGGAGGAGACTCCCTTTGTTTCTACCACCGGCGCTTCGCAGAGAGGGCACGCAAATGTGTACCACCGTGCCAGTTCGACCGGGGGTCGCTAGCAGCCGTGACCCTCGGGGAGGAGAACAAGCTGCTCTACTTGTTGGACGCACACTCAGGGAGGCATTTCCTTGTGGACACAGGCTCCCAGTTGAGTTTCATCACACCTTCCTACGCGGAACAGGCTGGCAGGTTCCAGAGGTCCCGGGGTGGCAGCAGCGAACGGCTCGGAGATTAAGACCTTTGGTGAGAGGACTCTACTTCTGTCCCTACACGGCCGTACATTTGAGTGGACTTTTGTTATAGCAGCAGTGAATTTCAATATGTTGGGGGCTGATTTTTTGTGCTCACATGGTTTGTTGGTTGATCTCGCTAACAGGCACCTGGTTAATGCACTTTCTTTTGATTCTATTCCCTGTACAGCGCGAGTGGCCCCGCCAACAGCACAAGCCAACGTCACAGCTGCAAGCGGTAAGTTCCACACACTGCTCACACAGTTCCCAGCACTCACGGTCCCCACATTTTCGGCAACCATCGCTAAACACGGGGTGGAACATTTTATTACCACTACTGGACCACCCGTTTTTGCAAAAGCTCGGCGCTTGGACGCAGCTAAACTGGCCATAGCGCGCGAGGAGTTCGCCAACCTGGAGAGGTTGGGCATAATCAGGCGTTCGAACAGCCCATGGGCTTCCCCGCTTCACATGGTCCCGAAGGCTGACGGCTCGTGGCGACCTTGCGGGGGTTTCCGCAGGTTAAACAACGCTACAGCGCATGACCGCTACCCAATCCCGCATATGAATTTTTCCGTTCATTTGGCAGGGGCGCGTGTTTTTTCTAAGATAGATTTGGTCCGCGGTTACCACCAAGTCCCAGTGCGCGCTGAGGACATACCCAAAACAGCGGTAATAACTCCATTTGGCCTATTTGAGTTTTTGTGCATGCCATTCGGGCTGAAAGGGGCTGCACAGACGTTCCAACGCATGATGGACGCGGTGCTGCGTGATCTCCCTTTCATGTTCGTCTACTTGGACGATATTTTGGTAGCCAGCGCGTCCGAAGACGAACACGAAAACCACCTAGTGACAGTTTTCCGGAGGTTGGGAAATCACGGGTCAACCTCCGGAGCCAACCCAGCGAAGTGTCAGTTCGGGGTGGCGCAGATCGATTTTTTAGGACACAGCGTCTCCCCCGAAGGAGCGGTCCTGCTTCCTGACAAAGTGCGCGCGGTAGCAAATTTCCCCCGGCCGCAGACAGTCAGGGCGTTACAGAAGTTTTTGGGAATGGTGAATTTTTATAACCGTTTCCTCCCCCGCGCAGCGCAACTCATGCAACCGCTTTATGCCGCGCTCAAAAAACAGAAACCCGCGAATAAGGTCGAGTGGTCCCCGGAGCGGGAGCGAGCGTTCTCGGAGGTAAAAGCAGCCTTGGCAAATGCTGCGTTGTTGGCACACCCAGACCCAACGGCCCGCATAGCGCTCACTACTGATGCATCAGATGTGGCCATAGGGGCGGTCGTGGAGCAGCATGTAGCCGGAGCCTGGCAACCGCTCGCCTTTTTCAGCAGGACCTTGTGCGATAGTGAGCGTAAATACAGCGCATTCGACAGGGAGTTGCTGGCTCTCCATTTGGCCATTCGCCACTTCCAGTTCTGGCTAGAAGGGCGCTGTTTCACCGTGTTCGTTGACCACAAGCCGCTAACATTCGCGATGGCCAAAATTTCAGAGCAGTGGTCAGGCCGGCAACAGAGGCAGTTAGCCACGATTTCAGAGTTTACTACCGATATTCAGCACGTGTCGGGTAAACTGAGCGTAGTGGCAGACTGCCTCTCGCACGCCGTGGCTGCCCCCGTCTGCGTGGGGATAGATTACACAGCCATGGCCGCGGAGCAAGGTAGTGACGCGGATGTGCGCGCGCTCCAGTCTGGACCAACAGGGTTAAGGCTGGAGAGCAGGGAGCTGCAAGACGGCAGGCCCCCCTTAATCTGCGATGTCTCCACGGGACGACTGCGTCCTGTGGTGCCGGCAGCGTGGCGCCGCCGTGTTTTTGACTCGATGGTAGCACAAAAAATGGTAGCAGAAAAATTCGTGTGGCCCGGCCTTCGCAAACAAGTTAAGGAGTGGGCGGCAGCCTGCATGGCGTGCCAACGGGCCAAGATACACAGGCACACGAAGGCTCCATTGGAGCCATTTCTCATTCCTTCCAAGAGGTTCGACCACATTCACGTGGACCTCGTGGGCCCCTTCTCGCCATCTCAGGGGTACACGCACCTCCTGACCATGGTGGACTGCACCATGCGCTGGCCGGAGGCGGTCCCTTTGGCGTCAACCACAGCCGAGGAGGTGGCGCGCGCGTTTGTAACGGCATGGGTGGCGCGTTTTGGAGTCCCATCAGACATTACATCCGACAGAGGCCCGCAATTTGTTTCTGAACTTTGGTCAACAATGGCCTGCAGCCTAGGTGTCACAATTCACCGTACAACCGCGTACAATCCGCAGGCTAATAGGTTGTGCGAACGTTTTCACAGGTCATTGAAAGCAGCGCTTAGAGTGTCACTGACGGATGCAAATTGGGTGGACAAGCTTCCGTGGGTTTTATTAGGGTTGCGTTCTGCGCCTAAGGAAGACTTAGAGGCTTCCCCAGCGGAACTCGTTTTCGCACAGCCACTTCAGCTACCCGGGGAGTTTCTCCCGGATAATCCTGCGCCAAGCAGCTCCCCGTTTCAGCTGTTGCAGCGTAGCGTTGACGCAGGCATGCTGCCGGGCCCCGTCCATCACAGTTTTCTGCGCGTTTTTGTGCCTAAAGCTTTGAAAAACGCGGAGTTTGTCTTTATCAGACATGACGCGCATCGCACACCACTGCGACCACCTTATGATGGGCCGTTCAGAGTGTTGGAAACAGGGGACAAGCATTTTTTGCTAGATTTGGGGGGTAGGAGGGAAAAGGTTGGCATAAACAGACTCAAACCCACTTTTGCGGTGGCGGACGAGCAAGTGCCGTTGGCAAGGGCCCCTCGACGCGGCAGACCACCACGAGGTGTTTCCCAGAGTAATATTTCCCCAGATCACCCGCAGAGACTGACAAAAGGTTCGCACCCCCAGACAGCAGCTCTCCAGCATGACGGCACCGTGGAGGCGGTGAAACCTGGTTACAGCAGATACGGACGAAGACTGAAGCCCAAGCAGCATGTGGATTGATGTGCAATTATCACAGCATGCAAATTGTTGTTCGGTTGTTCGATCTAAATGTTTGGGGGGGGGTAGTGTGGCCACACATGTGACCTACTTTGTGACTGATATAAGGCCTCACATTTTAGACAAGAACAAAGACAGAGTTTCCTTGGAGATAACTAACTAACTAACTAACTAACTAACTAACTAACTAACCTGCACTTATATAGCGCTTTTCTAGTCACAGAGATAACAGGAAGCTGTGAAGGTGTTAGCTTTGGTATGCAGGGCCTGAGACTGTGGGGGTGATATTAGAGGATTAAAGAGGAGATGCATTGTTACTGGGGATGATAATGCGATGTGACTTGTGATGCAATACTTATGAGCTGTGAGAGTCCTGGGTATATAAGGGACGAGAGATTCCTGTGATGTTCTCTTTCTGCTTTGAGATGTTGGAGAATGTGTAATAAAGCTGCTTTGAGACAAATCTGCCTCATCTATTGCACATTCCCACAAAACCATATTTTTTCTCCTATTATCCAATGCACTGACAAAACTTACAACCTCTACATTTTTAATTCCTGCCTTATGTATCTAGTACCTTGAGATGACTTTTTTGTGATTAGACACTCTATAAAGTTGAATTGAACTTGAATTATAACAGCCACATATTCCACCACAGTAATATTGTATTTTTGGCTCTAACGCCATTAAACTGATTTTAATATCCAGCCTAATTACAGGCAGTTTTGTCTATTAAGACATCTTCAGACAGCCAGAGGTAGCTGACACTCCCTTCATTGTTTTCAGTATAAACACAAAAGCATCACCCTTAGTAACTTGGATCCAGTTTACTTAATCCTATCCAAATATGCAGTGGGAGAAGAGTACATAGGGCATTAAGCTATGAGGGCTACCAAAAGCAATGGAAATGAAGAGTACATGAACACTCCCATCGACATCCTTTTCCAGTAATCTTCATGATGGAGAGGCAAAAGCAAACATACTTCTGTAGACTGATTTGATTTGAATGTTTGTGGTGACACTGAGATTTCCCTTTCAGTAATTCTATAACTAAATATTGAAAATCCACTACCACTTCCTTCCATACCTCTCTGTTTCTGCCCCTCTTTAGATACTAAACTTCCTCTATTGTGTCCATGGCCATCATATAATATCATGAAGTGAGAGGTCATCTAAAGGCCTTACCTGAATTAACGCCAAATAATGTCATTGTCATGGTGACCACACAAGTAAGTATGTGTTGATGCATATTCACCATGACCTATCCTGTCAATGTCAGTGTCAGACTGCACTGACTGACCCTAAGGAGGAAGAACAAACTGTGCGTGGGTGAGCTGACTTCCTGCAGAGCACAATGGCTGTTGTTCCAGACGGGATGTGACATCATCATCAAAGACGCTGTTACAGGAAGGAACCGATGTTGGTGCAAATCTGCATTGACTCCTGTATAGTGGAGGCAAACTGTCCATTTGTCTCCAGATCCAGGCGACTGTAACAACCGAGGTTAGAGATCAATCTATTTGACAGTATATGTTGTCAGTGATAAATCTTAATGCGTTCATTTTTGTGTTTCTGTTATCAATACATGTTTAATCTATCTGGTCATGTTGTTTATTCACTAAAATCCTGTTTACATTCTTTCACTCTGTTTAGAGCAAAGGAACTGTTCAAAGAATGAAAGCTTTATAGATCAAAATGATTTAAAACCAGATCATCAATGACCCCAGTTACATGGTCACCCTCAACCGATTCCAAATAAACTGATAATGGCAATAATCAGTTTGTTGTGTTTCCATGCACTGAATAAACAGATTATTGGAGTTTAAATGATTGTTTATCATCTCCCAGTCAGGGACCGCACAGATTACTTTCTCTTGATACTGGCAAGCAGAGGGTCTATGTTCTGTGACGGCTGCCCAGGCCTGCTCTTCCTGGTCTGATGGGTCTTCACGTGTTTGGAGAGGTGGTCACTCCTCATGAATCTCTTTCTGCACTGCTGGCACCCAAACCGTTTCTCCCCAGTGTGTGTGCGAAGATGTCGCTGTAGCTCGTCTGAACGGGTGAAGCTTTTACCGCAGAACAACCAGTTGCAGATGAAGGGCCTCTCTCCAGCATGCCAGCGCAGATGTGCTTTCAGGTGGGACGTCTTCTTGTACACTTTGCCGCACTCTGGGATGTGGCAAATGTGCAGCCTCTTCTTACCGAACTCCAACCCTCCGCCGTTTGCCTGGCAGTTGGGGCACTTGCAGCGGCGGCAGCGGCGCATGGAGCTCAGCAGACCCTTGGAGGTACCCTGGAGAAGAGCAGCAATCTGGGGCTGGTGACCCAAAACCATGGGTGATGACTCACATTCACTGCCACAGGTTTGCACTGGCGCGGTGGTGGAGTGGTTAGCACTGCGGCAGCACAGCAACTCACTCTTGGCTGGGGGATCCTGGGTTCGAGCCCAGCCCCCAACCAACAGTGATCTGTGTGGAGTTTGCATGTTCTCCCCGTGTCTGCGTGGGTTTACTCCGGGATTTCTCCGGTTTCCTCCCACATGCCAAAAACATGCAAGTTAGGTTAATTGGCATCAAACTGTGGATTCTAAATTGTCCTTAGGTATGACTGTGAGAGTGAATGGTTGTCTGTTTCTCTGTGTTGGCCCTGCGATGGGCTGGCGATCTGTCCGGGGTTGTACCCTGCCTCTCGCCCAAAGATGCTGGGATAGGCTCCAGCCCCTCCGCGACCCGAAAAGGATTAAGCGGAAGAAGATGAATGAATGGAGTTTAAACCATTTGAGTTAATGACTCCAGTTACATGGCCTTTATCGGATTATCCTTTTTTTTTTCCTTTAACTTTCTTTGTATTTTCAGTTTTCAAGATGCCAATTTTACACCATTTACACTATTCTGTGAGAGGACATACAGCCATGTGAAAAAATTAGGACACTCCATTAAATATTCAGTTCTTTAATAAGAAATGTTCACATACTTATATCTAACCTTGTTTTTGTTTTTATTTGCATTTTTTAACATTTATTTTAGCCATTTTAAGTTGGAATGAATGTGAGGGTGTCCTAAAAAAGATGGGGAGTGTCCTAATTTATTCCTCACTATTTGTTTAAAATTACATTTTACAGAAAATTTGAAAAAAGTCTTTAATTCATTTTTAATTGTTTAGTTGTATTACATGAATCTCCTAGTATTTTAACAATGATATTAAATATCCATATGTCCAAATATGTCAAAAAATTATAATTATTTTTTTATAATTATTAATAATTACACTGCTTGTCATTCTGGGGGAGAAGGTGCACTTGACAAGATCAAGAGGATCAACATCAATATGGATGGTCTTTCAAACAGTTCTCTTTACAAAGTCCGGTGTCAAAGGTTTCATGAAATTCACCCAGTTTTCACAATGCTGGATGAAAATGTGCATCCTCAGGTTTAAAGAGAAAATAATCTTCGTTTTATAGATTTCCATTGTCACATCTATCCAGTTATTAACTGTGGGTCCCACTGGTTCCATCCATTTCTTAGTAAGGGCCTTTTTCCCCACTGTCAGTAGTATACCTATCATATATCTGTCTATGCTGTTTGAGTCCTGGGGTATGTGTCCTAAATATATGGTTTTAAAGTCAAATAGTATCTGTGCTTTGAAAATATTCTGTATTGCTCTGTGAATTTCCTTCCAGCAGGTCTGTATAATTGGGCATTTCCAAAATATATAATGATTGGACAGTTGAGGTCCACATTTTCGCCAACACTGAGAATCACCATTATCATAGTGTGATTTTACAGAGGGAGTGCCAAAGAACCTTATTATATTTTTCCAGCAGAATTCCTTTCACATGTGAGATTTTATGATTTTCCATTGAGACATACAGATATCCTTCTACTCTTCATCTGTAATTGTCAACTCTCCTTTCTCCCATTTGGCCTTTATATATTTTGTTGAGTCAACTTTAAGATTATGGAAACTCTTATATAGTTATGAGATGACTCTTTTGGTTTTTGATTTATATGCGTTTATGAATAATTGAATAAAAGCTTTGTTGTTGTCACTGCTTTTCGATTTGTTTTTTTGATTGTAGTAAGTTATCAGTTGTAGGTATCTATAAAAGTCTTGTTTTTCTAGTGTATAGCTGTAAGGATCCCTGTCTGCTCTTTTGTGTCTGTCTCCCTCTCTCCCTGCTGATTAGCGCTCTCCCTGCAGCCCTAATCACCTGTTGCTAATTAGAAGAGCCTTTATAAGGGAGACTCTCCCACTGTTCTGTCTGGTCGCATCAGACTCTGCACCCATCTGTATCCTTGCTGTGCCAAACATTATTGAACTCTGTCGTGCTTGACCTCTGTTTGTCTTAGACCCAGCCACCCACCTTTCGCTTCTGTGACTCTGCTTGCCTGTTACACTACTCAAATGTTTTGACCCCTTCCTGCTTTAAGACTTTGGACCTTGGCTCATGGACGTGGATTTGGACATTCGTGGATTTGTGCACATCATCAGTCCCCACAATTAAGTTGACTTACCACTGTGTATATAGTATCACAACTCCCTGCACCATCTCACCTGCACTCAGGCCTAGCCAGCCTGTCACCGGCACTTCCCCGCAGCACCTCTGCATTCTCACCGCTGCCAACCAGCTGCCCAGCCTGGAGATTCTTCACCCTGTTCCGGCAGTTCTTCCTGGATGAGCCTGTAAGCATACTCAGTATTACGTTCTCTTCATTTTCCATTCAGTGTTACTCATCTCCATCTCTGCTCTCCCTACATGTTCATCACCATTATTGCACAATTATTGTAATAAAGATTATTGTCACTTTACTTAACAACTCCATCCTTGTTGCTCTTGGGGTTAAGCCAGCAAACCTTGTCAGTACGCGACCAGCAGTTAGACCCAGCGATTAGGATGGAAGCCATTCTCGCCAAACTTAATGCACTCAAGCAACGTGCCGATCAGACCACTCATCAAAACCAGGTAATCCTCAATGAGCTGGCTAAGTTAGCCAAGCATGTCACCAAGCTAAAAGGGAAGTTACAAGCCCTCAAGGCTACCGCCGCCTCATCACCGACGGCTGTGCCATCTGCTACCCGCTTGGGACGTTTGCTGCTGGTTGCCACACCCCCTCGGTATGGCGTATGGCAGGGCTGCGGGGGAGGGGGGGCTTGTGGGTCTTTGTTACAATGCCAGCTTGTTTTCAACAGCACACCCAGTGATTATCCCACCGACCAGAGCCGGATTAGTTTTGTCACAGGTCTTCTCGATGGGCTTGCCCTCTCCTGGGCTCAAGCGATAATTCTGGGACTGAACTATCAGTCTTACACCTACGATCACTTCACGAGTGATTTTTGCATATATTCGATCACTCTGACCAGGAGAAAGGCGCGCCCGCCCGACTGATGTGCACCCGCCAGGGGACAAGGACCATGGCTGAACACTCCACGGAGTTCCGGATACTCATGGTGGAGGCGGGGTGGGATGATTTAGCATTACGCTCTGTTTTTACCTTCAGCCTAAATGCTACACTCTGCGACGAGCTTGCTCGTCTCCGACATGAGCCCAGTTCCATGGATGAGCTAATCTCTCTTGTGATCAAGCTCGATAACAGAATCTGCCAACACTCGAGAAAGCGCCAGCCGGGCTTCCGTACCCCACCTCATCCCACGCCCGTGACTGCATTGCTCCTTGCACTTCTGCCTGCCACCACCTCCCTTGACGTGCCTGAGCCAGTGGGTCATTGTAAAATCTTCCCTGCGGAATGGCAGCGGCACCAAAAAGGAGGGGGGGAGGTCTATGCATGAATTGTGGCAAAGCTGGCCACATTCATGCTCAGTATCTGTTAAAGTTAAAAGATTAAGCCCGCCAGGAAGCCTGGCGGGTGAAGAACCCATTCCCTCTCACAACTGGTTTTCTCTGCCCATTCGGTTGCTGCTCGATTCCTCCGAGTTCATCGGTTCCGCCTTTGTGAACTCAGGAGCCAGACAAAATTTTATTTCTGAGCACCTGGCAATCCAATTTAAAATACCCTGTATTGAGCTTCCCTGACCATTAAAGTGCGTTACCCTTTCCGGCCAGCCTTTTTGCTGGATCACCAAGCAGACTGTTCCCCTTGTCCTGTTAGCCCCAGGTAATCATTGTGAACATTTGACCCTCCCAGTCCTCCCTGTATCTACCTCCCCATGCCTTATTAGTCCCACAATGGGGAAATTCCAGGATTACAGCAGCAAAGGGGTAGCAGCACTCACAGCAATAGTCAACAAGATAATAAGAACTGGTTAGCCAAAGCAGTAGATGGATATACATACAGTATGTACACAGATATATACACAGTTCCAAGGTTATATACACGGTTCCAAGGTTGTCATAGCCAGGAGCGGCACTGGGGTTAAGCTCCCAGTGCTCATAAAATGCTCCTTATGGCGTGCATCTCGAAAAGCCTCTGACAACTAAGTCCAAGTCCTAGCCTGCCCGTGTGGTTTAGTCTCTAAGCCCGGCGGAACTGCTTTTACTAATAGGAGAAGGGGCGAGGGCGGATCTCTGGCACCTTAAAACCAGATGCTTCGGGTAGATGGTGGCTCGTCAACCTGGGAAGGTAGCCCATCTAGAGGAAGGTAAACCCTGATTTCAAACCTCCGGTGCCTTGCGGCACACCTGGTCACAGGAAAGGCTTCGGGAGTCAACCCTGAGGAAAAATCCGGAGTCGGAGCCCCTAAGGCAGTTCTCTGTTGTGCTCAACATCGTTCTGGCAGCTCCTGCGACGGCGCTGGTGCCAAACTATAGCAGCCCTGCTGTTCCTTTGGATTCATCAGTGACGTGGAGAGGGGGGATATGCTGCATGGGTAACATCTTGTCCTCCATATCTTCCTGCCCAGGCTTGAATCCTACCAACACCCAACGCTGGAAGGTAGAACACCGGTGCACATCGGCCTGTTCAGCCACAGGCGGAGCTGTTCCAGCAGAGTAGACGTTTAGGATTCTCTTCCATGGTCATCATAGACTGACGGAGGCCGACGATATACACAGAGCAGAAGCATTGCAGCTAGATGGAATAAACAGCATTACTGTTTGTTAAATTACCCACCAGAATATGAATATGTACCCAGACAGTATATTTCGCATTTGAATCGACAATGTTGTTGCCACCCTCAGTAATGATTGTTATTGTTCTAGATGTGTATTGGAGGAGACGATCTCTATTATGCAAAGTTGCTACGTTTACATTGTTATGTTGCTCTGTTTATGCCGCAGAGCAACCACCAGTTATGGGTACAGTTTTGGTTGTTTAAAAGCCAGTTTTTACAATCCTTCTTAAAAGTGTTTAGTGTGGTACATTCTCTGATTGCAGGTGGTATATTATTCCAGATCTTAGTGCCCCTCACTGATAGCACAGATTGAGCAAATGTGGTTTAACCCTACTTTACAGCAGCCCAGAAAACTGCTGGGTGGGGTTGACACGGCAGTGATTGGATATAACTCAGCATCATAATGTAAACAAAACAGAAGCCAACAAGAAGTACGAAAGGTAGTATCTCCCTGGGCTGTGACAGCTCGTGCCTAGTTGGAGAACGGCATTTGAGTTTCCAACATCTCTCCAAACACTAGGCTGCACGGTGGCACAGTGGTTTAGCACTGTGGCAGCACAGTTTTACCCTCGGCCGGGGGATCGCGGGGATCGTGGGTTTGATCCCAGCCCCCGACCAACAGTGAGCTGTGTGGAGTTTGCATGTTCTCCCCGTGTTGCGCGGGTTTACTCCGGGATTTCTCCGGTTTCCTCCCGCATACCAAAAACATGTAGGTTTAGGGTGCTCGCGCACGCAGCGACCAGCAGCCGGTGGCTCGTCACCAGACTGCAAACCAAGTCTACCTACGGGTACAAATAAGTAACAAAAAAAAAAAAAAAAAACCACTTGCAGGGATTTCGCAGTTTCCTCTTGTGAATTGCAGGGCCTCGCTCTTCTCTCGCAGGAATTTTGAACATGTTAAAAAAAATTTGTACAACAAATTTTCTCTCAAATAGTCGCAGAGTCGTGGGTGTCTCTACCCTATCTAGAACCCATCTCAAACCCTTCTGAATTTACAGTAGTTTCGGTAAATCAGAAAGAGTGAGAAAAGTTTGACAACTTTAATATGGAACTAAATTGTGACTGAGACATAAAGGACAAGATATTCCTCATGCGAGACAGACACAAATGGCCTGGTCATTTTCTAGTGCACACAGATACAGCTGCAACTGACAGTGTCACCATGCCACCCAAGGGCAAGAAAGGCAAGACTAGGGATAGGGGCTGCTGTCTTTAACCCACAGGCCCCTACACGGGGAGCAGAGCCAGTCCCAGGACCTACTCTGTCTGATGTGGAGGACTAGGAGGCAGCCACCTCAACCAGCAGTCTCTGCACTTCTCTGCGATCCAACTTGCTTGACGTCTGATGATAAAATGACTGCTGTAATGGGGAGATATGGTCCAGATTTGGTAATTGTCACAGATAACTGTTGTGCAACCGTCGCAAGGGATTTGTGTGGGCATCACGGGACAGTCATTAGTGCAAAAAATGCAAAATTTGTTGTGTGCATGTTGCGTGAATGTTGTCCAACACATGCATGGCATGTATACAAATGTGTGAATTGGCCCAAAGTTCACTGGGACCTTCTGTGACATTCAAGTAATATTTGTACGACATATGCAAAAGTGCCAATTCAGTGTGATTCCAAGTGAAAATTGTCATTATTTTGCATATTTGTTGCATTTTTTCCCAACTAGTCACGAGCTGTTGCAGCACAGTGAGATACTTCCTGAAAAGATCATAGCAATGAAAAAATGCCAAAAAATTTAAAACCTAATGTTGCCATGATTGCAGAGAGGAAGAGTCAAAACTATTATACGGCCATACAGCGCAAGCACTGGGAGGACACAAGCCCAGAGGAAGGGCACAGCTTATGGCTCAACTTTTAAGATTAAGTTTCTACTAGTGCTGGGAATATTATGTTAATGCAATTAATTTCAGTAACCCATTTAACGGGGGCAGCATGGTGGCACAGTGGTTAGCACAGTGGCAGCACAGTAAGAAGGTCATGGGATCGATTCCACCCTTGACCACTGTGGGTTCGATCCCACCCCCAGACCATCGGTGACCCTTCTGTGTGGAGTTTGCATGTTCTCCCCGTGTCTGCATGGGTTTACTCCGGGTACTCCGGTTTCCTCCCACATGCCAAAGACATGCAGGTTAGGTTAACTGGCATCAACTGGGGATTGTAAATTGTCCTTAGGTGTGGATGTGAGAGTGAATGGTTGTCTGTCTCTGTGTTGGCCCTGCGATGGACTGGTGATCTGTCCAGGGTGTACCCTGCCTCTTGCCCAAAGATGCTGGGATAGGCTCCAGCCCCCCCGCGACTCGAAAGGATTAAGCGGCAGAAGATGGATGGATGGATGGAACCCAATTAACGGATTAAAAATATTTCTGCAAATTTAAATCCCCACAGCACAACATGTTATAACAGAACTTGAAACACGCAACAATTGTTCCACCCGGACAACAATTGTTCCACCCGGAAGGCTGCAGCGCGTCGTGCGCACTGCTGAGAAGGTGATAGGCTGCAAGCTCCCATCTCTCCAGGACCTGTACATCTCCAGGACCCGGAGGCGTGCTGGCCGGATCATAGCCGATCCTTCACATCCTGGTCACGTGCTGTTTGCCCCCCTCCCCTCAGGTAGAAGGCTTCGGTCCATTCGGACTAAAACCTTCCGGCACATGAACAGCTTTTTCCCCTCTGCCATCAGACTGCTGAACACTAAGTGACTTTTGACTCTCGTGCACTATGTACAGCAGCTCAACCAGACTCATGTCAATCATCACTGTTTTTCTGTTGCATTATTGACTGCACTATGTGGTACTTCACATTATCTGCTACATGCTAATTTTTTAAAACTGCCTTGACTAGTACTACTCATTATTACTAGTATTATTATTATTATTACTTATTTTCTACACTTATTGCACGTTTCTAGTCCTTTAGTTTTTTAGTTTATCCCTTTTTCTCATTATGTTTTTAATGTTGCAGCATGGCACCGAGACAAATTCCTAGTTTGTGTATCACATGAACAATGGCAATAAATCTGATTCTGATTCTGATTCTGACAGCTTTCTCAATACAGTCTGTGCGGTCTGTGATCATTTTATTCAATCCTGGGTATTCAAATGGAGTATTGGTGTCATACTATATGGACATTTGGACCATAGATTACATTGAGTTATACACTGAAAAACACTTTATTACTCTCCCATTTCCCACACAATTTAAAGAACTGCCTTACTACTGATAATGTTACTCTTTAATTCTCATTTATTATCAGCACACAGGAATCAAATGGCATTAGTAAATTTAGGCAACATTAATAAATAAAATATTAGGCTTGGGATACTATGTATAGCTAGCAACACTACATGTCAAAAATTGCCCTTTTCAAGGGCTAAGCAGGACACCAAATGCTCTCTGTAAGTTTGCACATTTATTAATGTAAAGACGCACAAAAACACAACACTACAAATAACACATAAATCCAAGTGTCCCCTGGGACACTTGACTGTCAGCTCAGGATTCAGAGCACGGGTGGTGCTTTCCTCCTGTCCCAGACGTGGCCGCAGGGCTGGAGCAGGAACTACCAGGACTGCAGGTTCCTCCGTTGTCCGGCGGCTCCTTCCCAAGACCAGTAGATACTTGGAAGCTACAGAGGAATACACGGGAGAGGGAGGTGAGGGTGAATCAACAGCAGCAGGTGATGAGGACTCAGATAAATTTGGCTGCTGTCGCTGAGCCTCATCACTGTGAAAAGGGCAAGATATCTCATTATAATGGAAAAAGGAATGAAAACCCACCCGCCTTATTTCCTAAGGCATGATGGTTCCTGCTGCTTAAGTGGGACCAGCCAATGCTCCTCTGGCAACCGCTGAAGTTGTCTGGGAAGGAGGTGGAGGCTCGGATTTCTAACGAGGGAGGTGGGACGGCGGAGCTCGGGAGATGCGGGGCTCACAGCTGGAAATAAAGGGGAAACTAACCTGGACGAAGCACACCTGTTCTCCTCGACAGCAACCAGAATACACTCAGCGTGGCAGAAACTGAGGGATGCAGCAATATAGAAGGACATGACAACCGGGAGAGGTTGTTGTGGCCCTTAAATACTGTTACATGATGTGTAACAGGTGTGGATGCATGAGTGGAGAAAATAACAGAATGAATGACAGCTGTGCAGCTCCAAACAGTTTGACAGCCGGAAGCTGCACAGCTCTGTCAAAGTAAAACATAAACCGGAAACCGTAATGAAACAACAGCACAACCCCAAAACGTAAACATTACTACAAATACAGAATTACACAAACTGGACAGGATAAACAAAGAAACAGACAGAAAAAGACTAAAGTTGAACTGAAGACTGGGCACGGCACCCAGCCATGCCCAGGATCATGACACTACATCAGTGTTGACAAATCTCACTCTTTTGTCACTGCCAATATCATGTTGACTCCCTTCAGATTTTTACACAGTAAGAGCTCTCAAGGCATCCCTGTCAAGTTAAGGTCAAGGCTGTTTGCCATGGTAAAGAAGTTTATGTGTTGAAATAAATAACTGTTTATGTGTAGCTATTGTGCCGATGCACGCTCACTCCATCCCTACCCCAGCTTTCCTGCAATTAATCACAGTTAGCTAGTTAATTTGCAAAAAAAGATGAAAAACATGATTAATCACAATTTTTGAAAATGAGTGAACTTAATTAGTTAAAATGTTTTAATCAGTTCACTAGTTTTTACAAAACATGTGAATGATTAAAAAACATAATTCTCATTGCATCATCTCACAGTTGAGTTGCCATTTCATTCATTCATTCTTTGAACTTTTTAGATATTAACTATTGTTAATAAAACAAAAGTTGTGGAATTAAAAAGAGTCCTACAAGAAAAAATAACTTCTTGTATTTGGGTTTTCATTTTAACTTAATACACTAATATGGAAAATGGTGGTTAAAAAGGCTATAGCTCCTTTTTATGCAGTTTGTGTATATGTGTGTCCAAAAGTGTGTTCTTCGGTAACAGCTTGTATCGCCTGTGGGACAAAACACACACACACACACACACTGTAACTGCTGCAGGCCTGTAGCCCATTAATGTTCCAACATATGGCCACACACACACAAACACACAGTTATGAGTCTAATTCTTGTGATCTTGTTATTAATTACTGTTTTATTGAAATAAGACAGGCTGAGGATGTGACCTCTGACCCAGTTCACTGGACCGAGTTTATTTATGTTGAGTTTCACAGTTGGGACTCCTGCGTCGCTAAGCTCAAAGCACCGAGTCAAAGACAGCTGGGTTCACTGTTTTACTCTGGAAGATGTTTCTCTTCTCATCTCAAGAGTCTTCGTCAGTTCTATTCTAGTTTTTTTCTATTTTTGGATATTTTTTTTCATGTTTCCGCCCAATCTGTAACACAGAGTCCTCTCACAGTGCACTCCTTGTCTTTGTAAAGACCCCAACACTCTCAGAGATGGTCTTTAACAGACCTAAAATGTTTAATGCCACCATATTACCTTCATCTATGAGTTGTCATGTTTTGGTCAGTTGTTTAATTTAAGATGCATTATTATAGACTAGCAGCAGCAGCACACTTTAGGCACTGCTAAGCCAACTGTTATGAAATAACACAGTGTGTTTATGTAAAGTAACTTCACCTGGTTTAATGTGATGTTAATACTGTGTTCATTTAAATTTCTAAATACACAACTTCTACACACCTCTTTAGCATTCGCATTTCACACTTCCCTCACATTGGACCTGAGATCTCCTGTGGTCCTTTTGTGGGCACACAAATAAGCTGATTTTAATCAGATATCTGAAGTTATCTGATTATTCAAGTATACCCAGCCAGCATGCCCATGTGGAACCTGTGAGGTATGTATTTTAGTGTGAAGTATGAGATGGTGACATCTCCGGAGGTGCACGTCACCACTCCGCCCTATATAGGGCCAGGGTCAGCCATCTTACAGCCTCTTATCTCACCTGGACCTTGGCTGGTACTGTGTCTGTAGCTGTCAACGTGAGTGAGTTGAATAAAGCTGTGTTCCAAGTCACCTCGCCTCTTCTGTGAACCAGGGGTAATAGCAGACATAACATTGGCGATGTCGGATTAAACCATGGAGACGTGCAGTGCTCCTATCCGCCCTTTTCTTGAGATGCCCGGAGACTTGCTGGTGCCCTGGCCTAGGTGGTTCGAAGCCTTCCAAAATTAAGTTGCTGCGCTAGGTCTCGGGGAACTCGATAAGCTAAGGGCCTGGGCGCTGCTGGTTCACAAGTTAGGCATAGAGGACCAGCAAATCCTATGAACACTCGGTGCTGTGGAAAACTACGAAGAGGTAGGAGAGCTGCTAGCTAGCCACTTCCACACCCTGGGTAATGTGATGGTCTGGAGGATCTGCTTTCGGCAGTGACATCAATGGGTAGGTGAACCCATCCGGCAATTTGTTGCCAATTTGAGGCAGCTAGCTAGCAAGTGCAGTTTCGGAGCACTGGAAGAGGAAATGATTCATGACCAGCTGACAGAGCATACTTGTAGCACCACATTGCAGGCTAGGCTACTTACAGTGGCAAATGAACTCACGCTAGCCAGAGCCATCAAGCTAGCTCTCCAAATGAAAGTCGTGGACAAGCTAGCTCTGGGGAAAACCGGGTGCCAGCCACAGCAGCTGCTAGAGCCTCTTGCCGCGGTAAATGCCACAGACCTGGAAAGCAAAGATAGCTGGGACGATGAGAAGACAGAAGCCAATGCTACTAGCCGGGGGTCGGCCCTGGGAAAGTCCCTTTGTATGGGGTGTGGGTCTGTGACGCACCGTAAAAAGGCAAAGTGCTGCCCAGCGAGAGGAGCATGATGTAACAGATGTGGCTGCTTGAACCATTGTGCCAGGATGTGCCGTGAATTTAAACCGGAGAGCCCACGGAGGAAGTTGCTCCGCCCGCCCCAGACAACCATGCACACGGTGTCCCCCGGCACGAACGGGTACATGTTTTGCACGGTGAGGCTGGACGACGTGGAGGTGCTGCTGTTGATCGACACGGGAGTGGAGGGTTCATTGCTGAATTGGGCCACGCTGAAGAGGTTTTTTCCCCACCACAGGGTTAGAGGCAACCAAGCGCCATTGTACGGTTATGGAGGTGGAAGGCTAGACACAGTCGGGACTTTGGAGCTGACTGTTCGGTACAAGTCTGCGACGGTGCTCGACTTCACATTCCACGTGACAGTACGGGGCGATAACATCATGGGCTGTGATTTATTTTACGGACTGGGTTTTGCCATCAAAGACGACGCTGGGGAAGAGTGGTCGGGCTGTGGCCAGTGAAACCCCCCTGATTCCGGCAACTGATGAAAATGTGGTGTGGGATGAAGAGCTACCTGACGCCATGGCGGTCAAGCGGGACCAATTTTGCTCAGGGCCAGCGCAGGAGGGTCTCAGTGCCAGTGCTCAGAAAAGGGTCAAGGGGAGTACCAAGTGTGATGGTGAGGTGCCTGCTCCGGTGAGTGGTGCTGATGGGCTAGTCCCGGATACCTCCGGAGTCTGGCCGCAATGGGACAGAGGGTCTGTGGCTATGATGGCACACGTTACACCAGCATTAGAAGAGGTCGGGACAAGACCAATGAGCATGAGGGATCGGCATGCTTGGCAACAAGCCGAGCTGGGCCAGGTTGAGGGTCCTGGATTGGGTCTGAGATTGAGGTGAGGAGCGCCCGCAGCGAAGATGGGCCAGACGACAACCTCAGGAGCGTCGGAAACGTTTGTGCATAGTGGCCAGACTGGACGCAGTGCACTTCAGGCTATCTGACAGCTCGGTGTGGCATGCGAACTGGCTTCGGTGTGTCCGGGAGGAGGCTCTGGGAAACGTGGCTGGATGTGGGACAAGGTCGATGGTGAGGAGGAGCGGCTTCAGTGTCTGGAGAGTCAGCCATCGCCCCGTAGACTGGCTGTTTCCAGGGGTGCATCTGCTGAGAGGGTGTCCTGGGCCCCCCATGCCAGTTATGTTTTTTTTACCTGAAGACTTAGGTTGTAAATAGTATATGTTGAAGTTCTGGTGTTATATAAGGGATTATTTTGGGGGGGGGGGTTTGTTCTAGTTTAGGAACACGGTGCACAATTTTAGTTTATTAATGAACTTTATCTTAGCAGGTGGCAGAATAATCCACCTTGCCGTGTGGGCAGGATGGCAGTCCACCTGTCTGTCCTATTTTAGGTTTTGTTGTGTGAATGTGTTAGGCCATTTAGAGACATTAGTTTTCATTGTTAGTGTGTGACCCCCAAATTGGGGAGGGTCTTAATTGAGCGAGTGGTTTTGGAGTTTTTTTGGGGGGCGGTATGAGATATGTGTTTTAGTGTGAAGTATGAGATGGTGACATGCACCTCCGGTGATGTCATCACTCCGCCCTATATAGGGCCGAGGTTGGCCATCTTATGGCCTCTTATCTCGCCTGGACCTTGGCCGGTACTCTGTCTGTAGCTGTCAATGTGAGTGAGTTGAATAAAGCTGTGTATGTTCCTAGTCACCTCGCTTCTTCTGTGAACCAGGGGTAATAGCAGACATAACAGAACCCACCATAGGTTAAATCTGGGCTGTCTTATGAATTCTATTTGAGTTTGTCTGTGGATTGATGTTGGCCTCATCTGTGTTTGCCCACATGCACTTCACCTACTGTGCGAGTGTTGCTGAAACCTGCTCACCCACATTAATCCCATGTGGGACTCAGATGGGTTTAAAGCGGGAAAGCAGATTACCTGCTTACTTGTGGCACAATAATAACGCATCAGATTTATATAGCGCTTTTTCATAGACACTTTAAAATGAATGCATTATTCATTCACTCCACAGACAATGGTAGTGGTAAGCTACTACTGTAGCCACAACTGGCCTGGGGCACACTGACAGAAACATGGCTGCCAATCCATGCCAACGACCTCTTATACTGTACATATTCATGCCCAGTGTCATGGACACTGGAGG
The DNA here is from genome assembly GCA_020510985.1 of Pholidichthys leucotaenia. NCBI lineage: Eukaryota > Metazoa > Chordata > Actinopteri > Cichliformes > Pholidichthyidae > Pholidichthys > Pholidichthys leucotaenia. The sequence goes on from CM035843.1 coordinate 99,742,534, forward strand.
CAAGGTGGGTAAAGTGTCTTGCCCAGAGATACAACAGCAGGATGTCTGGGGAGAATGGGATTCGATCCACCAACCCTCCGGTTATTAGATAACCTGCTCTACCTCCTGAGCCACTGCCGCCCTCATTTTGAACACCAAGCTGGATGGCAGGAAGTTCCATTTTTATATGGTCTTTGGCATGACCAGTACTTGAACCCCGACCTCCCGGCTGTGGGGCGGATGCCCTACCTCCGGTAAGTGTGGCCACCACTCTGGTAAGACTTCAAAATTATATCAAAAAAACACCCTAGCCTTTTACAGTAGTTCTTGAGGCAATTTTTTTTAAACCATAAACTACAATGGACTAAAAAAAAAAACCAGTATATTTGTCTTTAATGTTTCATCATACAGAGATTTCCATTTTTGCTGTAAAACAAACTATTTTAAAACAAAAGAATGTATTGCTTTTCAGTGTATAAAAGAAAACCATCAGTGCAAAAATGTTTAAACACAAAGCAATTGTAAAATAATTAATCCACTCACATACAAAAGCTTAGATGTTAGGAAAAACAGAAGGAAAAAAAACCCCAATGCACTCGATTACAACCAGACTGTCAATGATGGCACATCTCATTCCAGCCTGATGAAGCCATCCCGAGACTGCTCAGATCTCCTGACCTTTGACCTTGACCTTGAGCACAATATGGATGCAGACTTACCTGAGGATCATTACGTGCAAGTTTGGTGAGCATCGATCGGGGCAACTCCCTACGAAGAGTAGAGGCAGGGTTTCCTGCGGTAACATTTCTCGGTGGTGGGTCACCGCGCCAGAAATTTTACCGCCACCCCAAGGAGATATGAATTTATTAAGAAAAATATATGGAGCAATGACTTTCCGCAAGCGCGCACACGAACAACGCGCGTGGCTGTCATCCGCGCTGAGTTTAGAAGCGCCCCGCCCACGTGAGTTTTCCAGTCAGTCTGCAGACAGTGTCTCACTAAGTGTGACTGTGCGACAGAAACATGAGTTTGTTAAAGTACTTTAAACGTGGAAAAAATCATAAGAGGAATGTAAGCACTGGAGGAGTTTATTGTGGTTTTAACCCGCTGGAAGCGGGAACAATAATGGAAGAGTCACTTAGCTAAGAGATGTGGTTAGAATTCATATGCAGCCGGCTTCATATGAAGGGAAAGGCGAGGGGGACTGATGAATTGCTGAGGATATATTTCACCAGCCACTACAATATTAAGTTATGTTCTGTAGGAATTGCAGGAATGAAGAGACTGGCAATTTCTCTCTTTTCTCGCACAAGCAGGCGTGCCGTTTTTATTCTCTAGCGGCAGTGACATAAAGAAACAGCTAAAAACGCTAGCTCTCTTCACTCTAAACTGAGGTCCTTCAGCGGCTGCCTAGAGAGGTGCCTGATGAGAAAGCCTGAGTGCACAACTATAACTGCCTCAACAGATCATTCTGTACATGAACACATATTGTGGTGAATTATGTCTTTAGAGTCCGCTACAGTTCCCTATTATGTACCTGGCAGGTTAAGACGACCGAAATTCACAAAGTCATTGGCTTTAATCTGTCAGCAGCCTTCAGACAAACTAAATGTGTCAACATCTGATTTCAAAATAAGGGAGGTTTTTGCTGCTGTCTGGGTGGTGAGGAGATTTCTAAAAAAAAACAAAAAACAACCATAAATATAAAGAAATATTATAACAGAAATAGGGCAGCGTGGTGGCGGAGTGGTTAGCACTGCGACAGCGCAGCAACTCACCCTTGGCCGGGGGATCCTGAGTTCGATCCCAGCCCCTGACCAACAGTGATCTGTGTGGAGTTTGCATGTTCTCCCCGTGTCTGCGTGGGTTTACTCCGGGATTTCTCCGGTTTCCTCCCACATGCCAAAAACATGCAAGTTAAGTTAATTGGCATCAAACTGGGGATTCTAAATTGTCTTTAGGTATGACTGTGAGAGTGAATGGTTGTCTGTCTCTCTGTGTTGGCCCTGCGATGGACTGGCGATCTGTCCAGGGTGTACCCTGCCTCTCACCCAAAGATGCTGGGATAGGCTCCAGCCCCCCTGCGACCCGAAAAGGATTAAGCGGAAGAAGATGAATGAATTATAACAGAAATAACGGCATCCTTGGTCATTTAAGTTATTTCATTAAATACAATTTTATTAATATTTTTTCTTTGTAATCAGAGTTAAATTATTGTTCTGTTCTGACTGCAAAATTATGGTCAAAAATGTAAATTGTTATAAGGAAAAAGAAAAAAATTACCACAGTCTGTTTCAAATTTATCTAAAAAACAGTCATTTTATTTTAAAAAAACAGACAAAAATTAGTCATAAAATAATCCACAAATTTATAATAAAGTTTCAAATGTACAAGAAAAGTCAATTTTACAAGAGGAAATTACAAATTTGAGGAACATGGTTTCAACTTTAGAGAAAAGTAGAAAACTATAAGAAAATTGTTATAAATTTTTGAAAAAAACCTCAGACCTTCAAGACTGAAGTCATTACTCAAGTTTTTAAGTGGGTGCTCTTTGTACCCTTAACTAGAAATTTTTGGTTGTCTACTTTTTATTATTAATTTCAAAGCACTGCTTTTAATTCAATTCAACTTTATTTATATAGCACCATTTCACAACAACAGTCATCTCATAGCACTATCAACTGTAGGGGGAACCCCCACAGTTGCAGAAAGACCCCAGCAATCAGGCGATCCCCTGTGAGCAAGCACTTGGCGACGGTGGAGAGGAAAAACTCCCTTTTAACAGGAAGAAACCTCCAGCAGAACCAGGCTCAGGGAGGGGCAGTCATCTGCTGCGACTGGCTGGGGGGTGAGGGGATAGAGAAGAAGAAAAGAACAGACATGTAGAGAGCAAACAGCACGATGGGGACTCAATCTATGGGAGAGAACAAACAAATGTTAATGACCAGCAAAAAAAATATTTCATTGAGAGTGAGGAAAGGAGTGAGGCCCAGTGCATTACTGGAGGTCCCCCGGCTGACTAAACCTATTAGCAGCATAACTAAGGGAGGGTTCAGAAACACATGATCCCTCCCTAATTGTAGGCTATATCAAAAAGGTAGGTTTTAGCCCTATTCTTAAAAACAGAGATCGAGTCTGACTCCCGAATCCAGATTGGCAGCTGGTTCCACAGGAGAGGAGCTTGATAACTAAAGGCTCTTATGTAAAAGGCCCCTTTTACATGAGTAGAATTCTGGTTACTATACCCACCTGATCATATACTGTAATTTAAGTATGCATGAGTACATTACTGTCATGATCTCCCCGTGCGCTTCAGGTGGTATTGGCTCAAGCTTCCCAGTGCAGATGCCCACCTACAGTGGTTCCGCAAGTTGGTGTTCCCCCAGCAGAGAATTGGGCTTGTGAAACTAACCCTGTTCCCTCCCCACCCTCTCCCCCTCCACAGACCAACGTTCCCTCCCACACACCTCACCAGGAGGGCTCTTTGACCGGAACGGCGGTCCCCCTGCGGTTCCCCACTACAGCTGCTATGGGTGCCAGCACAAGCCCAAGGGACAGAGGGGTCAGGCCCCTTTCTTGGTGTTCGAGGGGGGCTGTGTGGTGGCACTTAGTAGGGGGTTTCTCCACCCAGAACTGGAGGTTGGGGGGTGGGGAGGGGGAGAGATGGATAAAAGGACTGAATGAGGAAGAAGGAAGATGCACTGTGGCACCGGGGCGTCTCAGAGGTATCAGAAGGGAGTAGTCGACTCCCGGGGTGACAAGAGTCACACCAGAGTTCGCCAGAGCATGAGAGATGGTGATAAGCAAGGCTTTGTGTCCTGTATGTTAATGTGCCAGACATGCTTTGTGTACTGTGTGTAATGTCTTTTATCCCCGGGTCTCAAAGGTGGGAATAAAGAGGTATAAAGGTGAGCACCCAGAGACCCTGAGACACATTCTGTTTTCTGTGTTGGAGGTGAAATAAAGTTTGTGTGTCGTCCAGCTCGCTGTCCCGCCTGCTTTCATCTTCCACAGTGGCTATATGTTCTTTGGTCACATAAGCACAATTAGCATAGCTGATTACATTCTATTCATCTTAATTTTAAACCTCAATCACGTACCTCGTCTCGGGTGCACTGGCTGTGCATGATGTGGGATGGTTTCTGCCAAGACACAGTAACATCCAACGTTGTAGCATGCTAGCTCACTGCTCAGTTTTAACATAGACACACTGCATAATGTTTTCCTTCAGTCTGAGCTTGAAATGATTCCAGACTTGAGATACTTTTGTCATTTTTAAAAAAATCTTCTTCCTCTTTGCTGCCCCATCACTATGCCACTCTGCCATGGCGCCATTAAACAAATCTGTGTTTTGTTTAGGTAGCGTGACCGGAAGAAGGTCGCACTGGTAGAAGGTCATATAGATCAAAAGCGCTACATTAAATGACACTTCGACGCATAAATTTTGGATTGAGAATTTTTTTGGAACCGAATTATTCGAGTAATCGTTACAGCCCTAGCACTCAAAGACATTCAGTCTAGCCATGATTTAACATGTCGAATGGCTGTCGACGCTCGGCATTACAAACAGACCTGTAGAATTCCCCGAGTCCCACTGCTGATTCCCACTGCAGCAACCCCACTTAGAAAAGGGAGACACAGATTTATTTTGGACAGGTGATCCTGTTTCAATGCTGCCTCCACTTTTTACCATATTTTTGTGTAGGAAGTGTGAAGAATCTGTTTAAAGGCTGCCTAGAAGATATTTGCAGGCTTCGTTGTCACACACACACACACACACACACACACACACACACACACACACACACACACACACACACACACACATGCACACGCACACACACAGGGAGGCCTGATGGAACCAATTAGCAGACGTTATCATGGCCTGGAGACGTCACAAGCTGTTCACATACCCCCACCCTCTCCTCCTCCCGCAGGGGGGTCTCTGCATGTGTGTGTGTCACTGCACATACATCACAGCTAAAATATTTACAGTCCTCTGTGTTTTATGGTTTATATTACTGACTTACATTAATCTCTCTCTCGCTCTGTGTGTGATGTCATGGCTCACTGTCAATGACCTCAGTCACAGGAACATCTCCATATATGGTTGAAACACATGGAGCTTCACAACAGCCCGTGTGTCCTCTTGTTTAAGAGGCCGGTTTCTGTCTAAGGGTACTTCACCCTGATCTGTTAGCGCACGCCGCCTCATCTTTTCTCTTCTATTTCAGCCCTCCATCAACACCAACACTACATTTGATTACAGCCACAAAATGTGAGCTGCTTGATGAGTCTCATGGCTGTGATATTCTGTTGTCTCAACGCCTCTTGTTTCTGGGTGTGGAGTAAAAATCCCCAATCATTTCTTTTGTCCCCCCACCATAGAAAATGTTACATGACTCAGAGTTGGAACACTATTTCCTATTCAGTCATCTGTACATATGACTAAGGATCCTGGTTCCAATTAAGACTTGAGGCCCACAACTAAAGCAAGAAAAGTTAACATGACAAAAGTTGTCTCGTGCGACTTTAAATATGCACATGTAGGAAAGAAATTGGAGCAGCATCTGCAGTGATATGAACACTGTATCTGTGGTAAAGAAAGTGTTAAGCTCAAAAATGAGGCCCTCAATTTATTGGTCATCCTTTGTTTCTACTGTCATCTGTGGTTGTGTCTTTGGGTAGTGACTTCAAGAATGAGATAGCATATACGCTAATATAAAAATTATGCACACTTCTGTTAAAATTTAAGCATTTTTTTGTTATGCAGTTTATTTATTTATTCATTACCCATAAGAGATTTGTTTGTTTTTCAATTGAACTGTACCAGTTATAGGTCATATTAAAGGTGGGATAAATTTGGAAGTGATTTTTTATATCATAAAAACATGGCATTTTTCCCCCTTTATATAGCCACTGTAAAAGCAGCTGAAATAATAATAATAAGCTTTAGTGGCAGGGTAAGGAGCTCAGCTATCGAGAAGAGACTCCGTATACCCATTGTTCTACATTCTCTGACTAGCATATTTCAAGGACACCCTCTGAGTTTTCATATGTCCATCTGTGTGGAGATCCAAGACACTTTGGAGAGAATATGGTACATTCTCAAACCTCTGTTAAGTTGGATTATTTGCTGCTGAGGTAGGAGGGGCCTCTTATGACTTGAGATACTGTTGTGGCATTCCTGAAGTCAGAATCCCCCCACTCTTGGTTCAGAAGGCCTGTATAACACAGTACAAACATTATATAGACAGATATAGACACGAGAAATCAAATGTACCTCTAGTGCATCATTTCCCAATTTCTGAAGCGATGTTCCTTAGGTTGACTGTGTATATGTTAGCATTCTGCAACTGCTAGCACTAGAGCTAGGTAGCTAGCTTTTCCGAGGGCATCCATCATGGTTTCAGGGTTGCTTTTTTTGAGCGTTAAAAGCTCTTACCAGGAGGTCTGTGACATCAGTGTTTGATGGACCACAGAAAGAATGGGAACGCACCAATAGGCCTCTTGACTGGCCTGGGAGCACCTCAGTGTATCCCCATAAGAGATAAAGGTAGTGGCTAGGGAGAGGGAAGTCTGGGCCTCTCTGTTTAGACTGCTGTACACAAAATGCGGTGTTGGTATTTTGATGCACCAACTACAAAGGACAAAGCAATTTTGGTGGTACAGAAAAAAGGGCCCAGATTCACAGATCCATTAAAACTTGTGTCATAAGTCACAAATATCTTAGCCTAAAGACCCTAATCTGTGCTTCATTGTGTATTTTTACTTGCTTCTTGTTGTAAATGGAGTCAATAAAAGCATTCTTACTTGGCTTGCCAAGTGGATTGACCCTCTTGGTGACAAGTACAGGGCTGGACTCTGGAGTGGAGGTTGTAAGTTCAAACCCCCGGTTGGATGTCACCAGTTGGGCTTCATTGCTTGTCCCCTTGGTCACAACTGGCGTGTGGTGCTGTTTGGTCCCATTCCCCAGATACTACCAGTGAATTGGTTCCCACCACAACAAGTGTCACCGGTAGGATTCATTGGTGCCTTTCATGTACATCCCATTTTAAGACATGCCGAATGGGTTACATTCCACACCCCAGAAGCAGTGCAGTTAGCACTACTCAGAAGCAGCAGAACATGGCTAAAGAAAATAAAATGATTTGTAACGAAAAGAAGTGTCGCCGTCAACATAGTATGTGATGTGCCACTGTGGAATTACCTGGCCGAATTACACTCCGTTTTGGCCACGGTGCCCATTCTGGTAAGGACAGTGGTGGTGGGCTCTGTGTTTATGTGGTTCAGACTTGATGTAATAACAGCAGAATAATTCAAAGCCACTGTTCACCAGACTTAGAAGCCATGTCCTTTCTGTGCAGGCCCTTCTATCTACCCCGCGAGCTAACGGCAGTAATTATGCCTCGGTGAAACTGAGAGGCATACAGTAATCAGTTAGTGTGTGTGTGTGTGTGTGTGTGTGTGTGCCTGTCTGTCTGTCTGTCCACCCGCCTCTGTTTCAGCCCGCCTGGTCAAAATTAAATGGAACTAAAGGCTTGTATCATTGTATCGCCACATTTTCTTGACTTTTAATTTGCCAGAATTCTGAGATAAGGCTTTGTTTTCAAAATAAACACAAATATAACTCACCTTTAACGTCAATGACGCCAGGGGAAAAGGTATCACAATAACTATGCCAGGTCACTAGCGGTGGCAGTGTGACTTTTTTACAGCACATGGATGACTTCCTGTCACAGTCGATCTCTAGCTGAACTGTTATAAAATAGCAGTTACTGAAAAAAAAACCACGTATTCAGCAACTACATCATTTATACATCACATCAATTGTTTTCACACTGGTTTTGCCGTTTAGTTTTGCAGAGGAAGGATAAGGTAAAACTCATTAAAAACTCCAACTCCCAACATTCCTCGCCCACAAATGGTCGCAGTGAACTACGCATGCGCCCAGAAACTCCCGCCACAGGGAAGTACTGAGCAATCTGCCAATACTGGGTGAACAAATATCCATCTTTTTGCCCGTCTGTTTTCTTCCTCTGCCACTAAACAGCAAAAGCTCCTGTTCGTCTTGATTGTCATTGTATTCACGTACCTCCATCACTTCCGCCATTTAAAACCTCTGCCACCATGCTCTTCTTTTGTGTTTGGATTGCAGTTGTTCAAATCAGTTTGGTGGCTCTTGGCTGCCGCTGACAGTATGTGCATGTGAACTGCAGATTATTTTCACTGTGCATGCCTGTACTCCAAAACTACGGGATGGATTTGGATGAAATTTTTACCACAGATGGTTCTTGGGCTAGAAAGGAACCCATAACATTTTGGTGATGATCCGAGAATGCATACCTCCGCCAAGGCTCTGGCACCGAGGCATCAGCACTTTGGTGCTTTCATTGCAACAGCTGTTTATGTCCCTCCAGACGCTAGGGTTAGCTTAGCACTCAGCCACCTCCAGCACATCATTAGCAGGCAACAGAAAGATCACACCAACACAGTCCACATTATTGCAGGGGATTTTAATACAGCATGCTTAAAGACTGTACTCCCCAAATTCCACCAACATGTTAAGTGTCCCCCAAGAGGGGAAAGAACACTATACATGTTTGCAGCAACATTAAGCATGCCTACAGAGCCACCACCTCCCTCACCTTGGACAATGAGACCATCTCTCCATGCTTCTAATACCTGCTTACATCCCCCTGAGGAAGAGTTCCCCCCCACCAAACAAAAAACTGGGCCTGAAAATGCTCTCCCCCAGCTACAGGACTGCTTTAACTGCACAGATTGAAACATCTTTGAACAGCAGGCCCTGGACTCCTACACTGAGTCTGTCCTCTTCTACATTAAATGCTGTATAGAAAATGTGACAGTCACCAAACACGTTTGGGTCTTTCCAAACTCTGGATGACCAGTGAGGTTCAGGCTCTGATCAGAGCTCACAACTCAGCCCTCAGGCAGAAGGACAGCTCTCTGGACAGCACTGCCAGACCCAACCTGGGAAGAGGCATAAAACACGCTAAGACTGCCTACAGGAGGAAAGTGGAGGGCTTCCTCACAGACAACAACCCCAGACAGATGTGAAGAGGCATCCAGGCCCTCACCAACTACAGGGGTCAGGGCCCCCCCAACACTGGATAGCAGCCTCAGTCTGGCAAAGAAGCTTAACAGCTTCTTTGCCCGGTTTGCACTCACCCCTCCCCCAACTTGTCCCCCCCCCCCCCCACAGGTGCATGAGGTGAGGAGGCAACTGAGAGCAGTGAACCCCCGCAGAGCTACTGGTCCTGATGGCATCCCAGGAGCAGTGGTGAAAGCATGTGCAGACCTGCTGGCAGAGATCCTCACCAAGCGATTCAACCTCTCCCTGACACACGCCACTGTCCCCTCCTGCCTCAAGGCCTCCACCATTATCCTCATCCCCAGAAAGTCCGCAATTGACAGCCTGAACAACTACAGACCTATAGCACTCAAATTTGTAGTCATGAAATGTTTTGAGCAACTGGTGTCCCATCACATCAGGGACTGTCTTGCCCACTTCTTCAACCTCACCAGTTCGTCTACAGGGAGAACTGGTCTACGGAAGACGTCATCGCCACCACACTCCACAGAGCAGAGCGCTGAACCACCTGGAGAACCCAAGGACCTACCCGAGGATGCTCTTTGTGGACTACAGCTCAGCTTTCAACATGATCATCCCGGATATCCTGATCAATAAACTGCACCTCCTCCAGACCCCCCCTCCCTACCCACCTGTTCATGGATAAAAAACTTTCTCACCAACCTCCCACAGTCAGACTCAGCCCCCACCACTCCTCCACATTGTCTCTCAGCACTGGCTCCCCCCAGGGCTGCGTGCTAAGGCCTCTACTCTACTCCTTGTACACCTTTGACTTTATTCCAACCTACCTAACCACCATCATCGTGAAGTACGTGAGCGATACCACCTAGGTTGGGCTTATCACCGATGACGATGAGAAGGCATATAGGGCGGAGGTAGAGAATCTGCTGCTGTGGTGCCAAGCAAACAACTCAAAACTGAATGGCCAAAAAACCAAAGAACTCATACTTGACTTCAGAAAGAACAGACAGCCCCCCCCCCCCCAATAAATGGCGACCGCGTGGAAACCATCCCCACCTTCAGGTTCCTGGGCACACACATCTCCTCTAACCTCTCCTGGACTGTCAACACTAAGGCCCTGGTGTAGAAAGCCCAACAACGGCTGCACTTCCTCCATGTCTTGAGGAAGAACAACCTGGACCAGAAGCTGCTGCTGGCCTTCTACCATTGCTCAGTGGAGGGCGTGCTCACCTACTGCCTGGGTGTGTGGTATGCCGGCTCCACGGCTGAGAACAGGAAGGCTGTGCAGAGGGTCATCAACACCGCCCAAAAAATCATTGGTAGTCCTCTGCCCTCCCTGGAGGACATCTCCAATCCTCCTGTCTCAGAAGGATCAAGACCATCATAGGAGAACCTTCACATCCTGCCCACCACCTGTTTGACCTGCTTCCCTCTGGACAACAGTTCAGCTCAATCAGGTCCCACACCTCCAGACTGACAAACAGTTTCTTCCCCTGGGCCATCTGAACTGCAAAAAGTCAGAGGCCCCACCCCCCTCCTTCTAAATGTTCACATGCACAGAACTGAGGACCTTTTTAATTATCACAACAACACACCTGTCTTTGTACTCCACACTTTCATGCATATTGACCCATCCGTGAAATCACTACTATGTATATTTTTCATAATCCTTGGGCCATTTTACTCAGTTGTGTGTTCCACACTCTGCACTCTTATGTACATAGTTCCGTCTGTGAAGCCACTACCATACCTGTGTATATTTCCAGAATCATGGGCTATTTTTATTTCAGTCGTGTGTTAATCGTGTTCTGTAACTGTGTTTTTATCTAATCCTTTTCTCTTACTTTATTGCGCAATAGCCTGGTGGAGCACCCACAAATTTGTTGTACTGTACAATGACAATAAAGCCTATTCTATTCTATGGTTCACCATTTATTTCATCTGAAGATGTCAAGAAAAAAGAAGTGAAGTGCAAGGAAACTAACATGTAGATGTCTGACCCACAAACATGACCCACAAACCCTCAAGAGGTATGTAAACAAACTCTGGCTTCTGCACTGGACAATGTTTAATTTGTGTGAAATAACAGTAGGCTTTGGCAGCGCAGTGGTGGAGTGGTTAGCACTGCGGCAGCACAGCAACTCACCCTTGGCCGAGGGATCCTGGGTTCGATCCCAGCCCCCGACCAACAGTGATCTGTGTGGAGTTTGCATGTTCTCCCCGTGTCTGTGTGGGTTTACTCCGGGATTTCTCCGGTTTCCTCCCACATGCCAAAAACACGCAAGTTGGGTTAATTGGCAACAAACTGGGGATTCTAAATTGTCCTTAGGTATGACTGTGAGAGTAAATGGTTGTCTGTCTCTCTGTGTTGGCCCTGCGATGGCCTGGCGATCTGTCCAGGGTGTACCCTGCCTCTCGCCCAAAGATGCTGGGATAGGCTCCAGCCCCCCCGCCACCCGAAAAGGATTAAGCGGAAGAAGATGAATGAATGAATGAATGAACAGTAGGCTTATTCCTCATTGTACTATGCTCATTTACAACTGCACTGCAGTGATATGATATCACGCTTGTGTAAAAGCGCTTAATTATAAGCCTTGTCAGTGAACTATAAAGGAGAAGAAAAGAGGGAAAAAAACGAACAAAAACTGAAACCAACATGAAAGGGTCAATTAACCGTGATGCTGTTTTAAGGTCAAATTTCCCAGCCCTATAAGTATTTTCAGTGTTCCTTGCAGGAACATTATGTAATCCTGACAACTAGTATTGTAAAATGCCATTGCAGTCAGAATTCAAAACAGTGGAGAAAGTTGCCCCCCTCCTTCCTGACCAGAGTCACACAGGCTACCAACTTAAGAACAGGACAAGAGTTACAGCACACCCTGCGAAGCAATGATGACTCTTACACAAGAAGTTTGGTTTTTCCAGGTAGAAATTATCCCTGGTCACGTCCTCTTGCTTGTCTCCATGACTACAGCACATAGAAGCTTCCCTCTCTCTAATCTGGCATCACAGGGGGTCAAAATGTAATTACTCTGGTTCTAGTTTAGCCAGCACAACACAAAAACAAACCTTTCTGGGATGGATTGTGAACTTTGTAAAAAGAATAACTGGACTGTAAAATTGCTGGAGAAGCCAGTTTTTCCAGTCAAATATGTATTTAATCTCTGATGAGACCTCATGTTTTTATGGTTTATCACATAAATTATCCTACTGATATCTTCTTTACCAAATACATCACTTTCTACTTGGAAAGCACCTTAGTTAACGTAAATAGAAAACATGCCAATAGAAACAGGCATTTTCTCTTTTGTTTATTCAAATTATGACATTTTTCTCGAATCTGCCACTTTAAAGAAGGATTTGGACACAATCAGTTCACTATGCACAGTGGAATAAACAGCCATTTCCTTCCATTTTCAGTAATGTCAGCAGCTACACCCATTTTGGGCACCGTCCCTAAACGCATTCAGCCTCGTCCTACTAGGTGCGCACGCACGCACGCTCGCACGCACCCCCACCACACACACACACACACACAAAGATCAAAGCTCTGTATCTGGCTCTGATAAACCTGATCTGTGATCAATTGATGTAAACAGCAGAGACTGGCTATTAGTATACCATAGATAACACAGACAGATACACACAGGTTTGGAGCATAATGAGTTCATTACTTCAGTCAGTGAATATTTCTGTCTTCATATGGAGATCTCAATTAGCGAGGAGCAAACAATCTTCCAGTGTATTTTTTTAGATACTATATGTGATCATGTAAATTAACAGGGACTGTGTCCGTTTTGACCACCAGATCATCCACTAAATTTATTTTGTCCCAGGAGACAGATAACACTTTTTAGTTTATGAATTTCACATTCTGAAATCAATCTAAGTATGATTTTTGCTTTAAGTGAACCAGAATTCACAATATTTTGAATTGAAAATGGCGTCATCACCTAAAACTTGCTATAATGTGGCTAACAAGATACATCCAAAGGCTAGATGGGTGAAAAAAAAAAAAAAAAGCACAGATAAAAGCTTACTGGCACAAAACGACATGAAATATTACTCACCAAAACTGCAACACAAACTTCTTGGGTAGGACACATGATTTGTCAAACTCTTGAAATTATTCAAAAGCTCCTAACACCACCATGTAGTGAAAGCTAGTTTAGTGATTCCGTTTAGCTGTGTCACAATGGACTGAAATATGTGACATTTGAGAAGAGGCCTAGTGAATCCACCTTATTCCTGACGGTGCTGCTGTAGAAACGATTATAAGCACAACTTCCGGTTTCGGCTGAAGTAGTGTTAAATCAGTCAGCAAGAGTGGAGTAGTGGGGCATTTAAAATAACGTTTTTAAAAGTGTTTCTAATTTGTTTTAATGTATAGTCCGTATACCTGTTTTGCAGTCAAGTGGCAGCTAATTTCAGCACTTGTAGTTTTTGTGTTTTTTGAATGTCTATGTAGTTCTGGTGCTTGGCTGCTGTTCCTGGTGTGAGGCTCCTCACAAGCACTGCTAAATCTGTGGCTTCAACAGCAATGCGTAGATCATGCACTGAAAACTGAAGGACTGCTCGTGTGATCGGTGGTACAGACACAGGACAGACGCAGCAGCACCAGGAATGTTTTCACTTGTATGAGTGTCACAGATCTGAGGTTTATATATGTCATCAGATGCAAGGCTGCATGAAGTAAAATAATAAATAAAAAAATAGTAACAGTTTGCTTCCTAAGGATTAACGATTCAAGAAATATATCAAATAGGTGGGGGGTTTTTTTCCATTCTTTGCACTACATTGGAATGATATTAACAGCTTCAGCATGCATTAATTTTTTAAATTTTCACAGAATATAGATCAATAAAAGTTTGAACAGTTGTCATAAAAGGTCTGTATGTGTTAAGTTAAATAACAAGCATTCACGGCATGACAGCAGCATGAGCATTTTAATTTTGGGGGTAAAACAGACAGCTGCAGCTGTCTGTTTTACCCCAACATTAAAACACCCAAGCACGGTGTTGGGGTTCTTTGTGTCTCTGACTAGATTCTACGTCTTCTCTAAGGTAAATTTAATTATGTCTGTGGGGAGACTTGAATAACGAAACAGAATTGCATTTAATTCCAGTTTATTTCAAGTAATCATCCCACTGTCTGCTCTCATTCCTGAGCAGCGAACAAAGAGGGTGAACACACCAAAGTTCTCCCTTTTAAACATTCTCACATCAAACCATTTCCCTCGCAGGGGAAATCACACATCTCTACCAAAATCCCTTTATTCACATTCATTAACATTTTATTTACATAACTCCCCCTTCTCTCCTCTCGAGCCTCAGCGGTCAGGAAGTCTTCTGTCCCCTGTCCTCCGCAGGGGGTCCAGGCTCTGCGGCTCCGCACCGCAGGGGACTGCAGCTCTGTGGCTCTCCTTCATCATGAGGTTAAATCACATATGCAGTGTCCAACATATACATGTCTAACAACACAGCCATATAACCCCCCCCAAACGATGAAGAACAGACTATTTCCTAAAATTTAATAACACCTTACTCACTACTGAATAATCAACACCAACATTCAGTCTGTGCGCCGCTTGGGCTTCAGCCGTCTGCCGAATCTGCTGTGAGTTGGCCCCGCCTTGCCTGCGGCGCCTTTCCGCTTCGGCTCTGTTGACTGAGGAAGAGAGTGATTATTTGCCCTTTGCGGGGGCCTGCCTCGTCGAGGCGCCACTGCGACCGGTACAGACACGTCCTTCATGACAAAAGCAGGTTTTAGTCTGTCAATACTGACTGTCTCTTTTCTGTCTCCAAAATCTAGCACAAATTGCTTATCACCTGCCTCCAGCACTCGAAATGGCCCTTCGTAAGGTGGTTTGAGCGTTGCTTTTAGGGCTTCGCGCCTGACAAAAACGAAGTCGGCATTTTTCAAAGCCTTGGGGACGAAAACTCGTGGAAAAGCGTGATGAACCGGACCCGGGAGCGTGTCTGCTCCCGTGCCAACTAACGGTCCCAGAGCAGAGAGAGGTGGGGGCTCTGGGTGCTCTGGTAAAAACTCGCCTGGCAGCCTCAGAGTTTGTGCGAATACCAGCTCCGCTGGGGAGGCGTCTAAGTCCTCTTTAGGCGCAGAACGCAACCCTAATAAAACCCATGGCAGTTTATTTACCCAATCTGCATCTGTGAGCGACGCTCTGAGTGCTGCCTTCAAAGACCTATGAAAACGCTCGCATAAACCATTAGCCTGAGGGTGGTAAGCCGTAGTGCGGTGAATTTTGGCTCCTAAGCCGTTGGCCATCGCTGACCACAGCTCAGAGATGAATTGCGGTCCTCTATCGGACGTAATGTCCGACGGAACCCCGAAGCGCGCCACCCAAGCCGTTAAAAAAACGCGAGCCACCTCCGCGGCCGTGGTCGTCGCAAGTGGGACCACTTCCGGCCAACGTGTGGTGCGGTCCACCATTGTCAAAAGATGCGTGAACCCCTGCGATGCCGGTAGGGGGCCCACAAGGTCGACGTGCACATGGTCGAACCTTCTGGCCGGAATGCGGAACGGTTCTAACGGGGCTCTTGTGTGCTTGTGAATTTTGGCCCGTTGACAGGAGATGCAGGTTTTTGCCCATTCCTTCACGTGCTTGCGCAGGCACGGCCAAACAAACTTTTCCGCCACTAGTTTCACCGACGCGCGCACCCCCGGGTGCGCCAGTGAGTGGACCGAGTCAAAAACACGGCGGCGCCACGTGGCCGGAACCACCGGACGCGGGCGCCCCGTCGACATGTCGCAGATCAGGGGGGGCATACCGGTTTGTAAACACTTGCTCTCCAGCCTTAACCCTGTTGGTCCAGACTGGAGCGCGCGCACGTCTGCGTCCGCCCCCTGGTCCGCTGCCATGGCTGCGTAATCTATACCCACGTGCACCGGGGCTGCGCGCGCCACTGTGCCGCTCTCCTGCGGCGCGGTCACGGTGGCCCGTTCTGCCTCTGCGCGTGTTGGAGTCGTGAACGCGCGCGAGAGACAATCTGCTACTACATTGAATTTGCCCGCAACGTGCCTAATGTCAGTGGTAAATTCCGAGATTGCGGCCAGCTGCCTCTGCTGCCTGCCGGACCACGGGTCTGAAATTTTGGCCATGGCGTATGTGAGCGGCTTGTGGTCCACATAAGCGGTGAAGCACCGTCCTTCCAGCCAGAACTGGAAATGACGAATAGCCAAATGCAGCGCCAACAGTTCTCTGTCGAACGCGCTGTATTTTCGTTCAGCCGCGCTTAAAGATTTGCTAAAGAAAGCCAAAGGTTGCCAAACTCCGGCTACCTGTTGCTCAATAACGGCCCCTATGGCTAAATCTGAAGCGTCTGTCGTCAGCGCGATACGTGCTGCAGGGTCTGGGTGGGCCAGGAGTGCAGCGTCAGCCAAGGCTTTTTTAACCTCTGTGAACGCGCGCTCCCGCTCCGGGGACCATTCGACCGCCTGGGTCGGTTTTTGTTTTTTGAGCGCGGCATATAACGGTTGCATGATTTGAGCTGCGTGGGGCAGGAATCGGTTATAAAAATTCACCATCCCCAAGAATTCCTGTAGTGATTTGACCGTTTGTGGACGGGGAAAATCCGCTACCGCGCGTACTTTATCTGGTAACGGAACCGCTCCCTCCGGGGAGACGCGGTGACCCAAAAAATCGATCCACTCGACGCCGAACTGGCACTTGGCTGGGTTAACTATTAAGCCGTGCTCTCCCAGCCTCCTAAAAACTGCTGTGAGGTGCGTTTCGTGTTCGTCCTCTGAAGTACTCGCGACCAAAATGTCGTCGAGGTACACAAACACGAAAGGGAGATCGCGTAACACGGCATCCATCATCCGCTGAAATGTTTGCGCCGCCCCTTTGAGACCAAACGGCATGCGTAAAAATTCGAAAAGTCCGAACGGGGTTATTACCGCTGTTTTAGGAATGTCCTCCGGTTGGACTGGGACTTGGTGATAGCCGCGAACCAGATCAATCTTTGAAAAAATGCGCGCCCCCGCCAGGTGCACCGAAAAATCCTGAATGTGCGGGATGGGATAACAATCGTGCGCCATAGCGTTGTTTAGCCTGCGGTAATCCCCGCACGGTCTCCAGGAGCCATCGGCTTTCGGTACCATGTGCAGCGGCGAAGCCCACAGGCTCTTCGACCTACGAACGATGCCTAGCCTCTCCAGGCTGGCGAACTCCTCGCGCGCAATGGCGAGCTTAACTGCATCCAAGCGCCGAGCTTTTGCAAACACGGGAGAACCAGATGTGGGGATAAAGTGTTTCACCCCGTGCTTCGCGACCGTCGCTGAAAAAGTGGGCACAGTGAGCGCTGGAAATTGGGTGAGGAGTGTGTGAAACTTACCACCTGCTGTAGCGACATGGGTCTGTACTGGTGGCGGGGACACTCGAGCTGAACAGGGGAGAGAGTAAAAAGAGAGTGCATTTACCAGCCGTCTATTAGCAAGATCAACTAACAGATTGTGTGAACACAAAAAATCCGCGCCCAACATGTTGAAACTCACCGCCGCTATTACAAAAGTCCATTCATATGTGCGGCCATGTAAGCACAAAGGCAAGGTCCTTCTCCCGTAGGTGTTGATGTTCGAGCCATTTGCCACCGTAGCTCCGCTACCGTGGGGTCCAGCCACCCGGTCCGCGTATGTTGGGGTGATGAAGCTCACTTGTGCTCCGGTGTCGATGAGGAACTCTCGTCCGGAGCGCGCATCCGTGATGTAGAGCAGCTTGCTGCGTTCTCCGAGGGTCGAAGCTGCTAGCGACCCCCGGTCTTGCCGTTTCCCGAACTCCTGAAGTTGCAGGGCGGCACACACCTGCGTGCCTTCTCTGCGAACCTCCGATGGTAAAAGCAGAGATCTTCTCCTCCGCTGTGTCGTGTCCGCGCCTCTGCCGCCGGACCATTGGCTCCACCTCGTCGCGGCCGTGCCGCCGCCGTCGTCGGCCAGTCTGGGTCTGCCGCCTCTGGCTCCCCGCTGTCTCGGGTCGCCGCTGTGGTTGCTTGCCCGCCGCAGGCGTCCAGGATCCCATCTGCTTCCTGGGCCAGCTCCCGGAACTCCTCCAGGGTGTGACACTTTTTGCCGGCCAGCGTGCTTCTCGCATGCGTCGGGAGGTTGGAGAGGAAGATGAACTGAAAAATGAAATCATTGTTGTCCAACCCTCTCAGCTGTATCATCTCCTCCATCAGGGCGCTCGGCCTGTGTCCTCCTTGGTCTAGCAAAGACAGGATCCTCCTCGCCCTCACTTCGGCTGAGGGGGTGAAAAACTTGATGAGGGTGGATTTCAGCTTGCCGTACCTGTCGGTCGCGGGTGGCTGCTCCACCAAGCTCTGCACGCACCGAGCTGTGCTGTTGTCCATTTTAGCGATGACATGGTGGAACTTAGTGTCATCCACCGTTACTCCTGCGAGCGTGAACTGCAACTCTGCTTGAAGAAACCACGACCGTGGGTTATCCTGCCAGAAATCAGGCAGCTTAACGGCCACTGCGCTCGCCAGCTCTGAGCGCTGTGAGTCCGGGACCCTGAGACCTTCTTCGTTCATTCTCAACGTCGTCAGTCACCAATGTGGGGAGACTTGAATAACGAAACAGAATTGCATTTAATTCCAGTTTATTTCAAGTAATCATCCCACTGTCTGCTCTCATTCCTGAGCAGCGAACAAAG
The DNA here is from genome assembly GCA_020510985.1 of Pholidichthys leucotaenia. Taxonomy (NCBI): domain Eukaryota; kingdom Metazoa; phylum Chordata; class Actinopteri; order Cichliformes; family Pholidichthyidae; genus Pholidichthys; species Pholidichthys leucotaenia. Next base: position 99,761,256 of record CM035843.1, read on the forward strand.
AGGGTGAACACACCAAAGTTCTCCCTTTTAAACATTCTCACATCAAACCATTTCCCTCGCAGGGGAAATCACACATCTCTACCAAAATCCCTTTATTCACATTCATTAACATTTTATTTACATAACTCCCCCTTCTCTCCTCTCGAGCCTCAGCGGTCAGGAAGTCTTCTGTCCCCTGTCCTCCGCAGGGGGTCCAGGCTCTGCGGCTCCGCACCGCAGGGGACTGCAGCTCTGTGGCTCTCCTTCATCGTGAGGTTAAATCACATATGCAGTGTCCAACATATACATGTCTAACAACACAGCCATTATGTCCAACATATTTTAACAAAATGCAACTGACTTTGTTGCGGTGGAAACATTGATATATCTCAGAACTTTTATTTGTTTACAGCATTAGCATTTTAGCAGCGGAGCTACCTAACGGCGCTACTGTTTGCGAGGTCACTTTTTAAGGTCGTCTTCTCATCCCTTCATAGTCGTGGGAAGTCGCATGATTATATTACTCTTTCTGAGGTACAAAAGGCTGTGCTCCCGCATTTGTGATGCCGAAGTCATTGTTTTTTAACAAGGAGAAGTGTCCCGTTTCAGTGACAACCCCACTTTCAAAACTAGTACTGGAAGTTGTGCCCATAATTCACGTAACGCATCATGGGAGCAACGAATAAGGTGGATTGAAGTGCTGTTTTTAATCGTGTTGATGGACTAGTTAGTCAAAAACTACAAGGCTTTTTTTTTTTTTTTTTTTTTTTACCAGAGGTAGTAGTTACATTTAGTACATGTAATCAAAACTTTTTTTTTTTTTTTTTTTTTTACAAAATTTTACTTTAGTGAGGATTCTTATTATGGCACTTTTTAAATCTAATTTGATTTATTAAGAAAAATGTATTTTTACTCAAATATACATACACTTTGAGTTACTATTAATTTAACCAATTTAAATGTGTATTTTTCTCTTCAGTTTTTCTTCTCATTATTTTGACATCATTATTTTTCTGCACTCACCCAGGAAATGGGTTTAATTTATTACCAAGTTTCTTTCTTCTTCTTTCGGCTGCTCCCTTTAGGGGTCACCAGAGCGGATCATTTGCCTCCATCTCACCCTATCCCTTGCATCTTCCTCTATAACACTAACCCTCTCCATGGCCTCCTTCACTACATCCATGAATCTTCTCTGTGGTCTTCCTCTTTTCCTCCTGCCTGGCAGCTCCATCTTCAACATCCTTTGTCCAATATATTCACTATCCCTCCTCTGCACATGTCCAAACCTTGCCTCTCTTACTTTGTCTCCAAACTGCTCAACCTGAGCTGTCCCTCTGATGTACTCATTTGTAATCTTGTCCCTCCTAGTCACTCCCAGTGAGAATCTTAGCATCTTCAACTCTGCCACCTCCAGTTCCACATCCTGTCTTTTTGTCAGCACCACTGTCTCCAAACCATACATCATAGCAGGTCTCACCACTGTCTTGTAAATCTTCCCTTTCACTCTAGCTGCATCCTTCTGTCACAAATCACCTCTGACACTCGTCTCCACCCACTCCACCCTGCCTGCACTCTCTTCTTCACCTCTTTTGTGCATTTTCCATTGGTTTGGATGGTTGACCCCAGGTATTTAAACTCATCTAGCTTTACTATCTCTACTCCTTGCATCTTCACCTACCTATCTTCCTACCTGTCTCCCGCTCATTCACACTCATGTGCACACTTGGAAACAGTAATCCATGCTTTTATTTCATCTCGGCTGGATTACTGTAATACACTTTACGCCGGTGTCAGCCAGTCATCCCTTTCCCGTCTGCAGCTGGTTCAAAACGCCGCTGCTCGTCTTTTAACAGGTACACATGGAAGAGATCACATCACACCCATCTTAGCTTCACTCCACTGGCTGCCCGTGTATTTTAGAGTTCATTTTAAAATTCTTTTGTTTTTAAATCCTTGAATGGTCCTGCTCCATCTTACCTCTCTGAGCTTCTGCATCCCTACGCTCCCACCCGAGGCCCTTAGGTCAGCTGAACAGCTGCTTTTGGAGGTACCAAAGGCGAGGCGCAAGCTCAGAGGGGACAGAGCCTTTTCGATCATGGCCCCCAGGTTATGAAATGATTTACCTCTGGACATTAGACAAGCACCTTCACTGTCCATTTTAAAAACACGTCTTAAAACACATTTTTACTCCCTGGCCTTCGACCCAGTATGAGACATTGATTTTATTGAATGAAATGGATTTTTATTTATTTTACTTTTTTTTTTTCTTGTGTTAGTGCCCTGCTTTTATGTTCTCTTGCTGTACGGCACTTTGTGTTGCGAGTGTTGCTTTTAAAGTGCTTTATAAGTAAAGTTGATTGATTGATCATGTATTCTGTTGTGCTTCTATTGACTTCCCCGCCCAGTCTCACCAAAAAAACGTCAAATTGCGTATTTTCTCACTCTGAGAAAATGTACATAGACAAAAAAACGTTTTTTCACATGCAGTGGATATGTGACATTTACAGCTTTAAGAAATGTGTCTACCGGCACCGCAACATTTGCCAGTTTCACTTCCTTTCACTCTCCACCATCAAAGGTGACACTTCAATAAAACATTTTTTCCTAACCCTAAACACTACAGGAGGTGATGCCTAAACCCAACCTTTCATTAGTGGAGTGAAAAACAAACAAAAAAAAAAAGTTGCTCAAAGATCAGCATGGGACTTGAACTCTCATGTTGTTGGTCTTGTTACTTGAAACTAACCATCTACTACCCAAACTACCTAAAGTAGGTGTTGTTCTGCTCTTGTGTGGAGAAGACTGTGTTTGTTTTCTTCTTCTTGTGTGCATTTGTGCATGCACAGTGAGTGAAGGCATGGACTCCACTTGTAAAAACGTATCTAGTGTCATGGTCCTGGGGCACGGGTTAGAGCCGTGCCCAGTGAACATTTTGCTGTTTATTTTCTGTTAGCTCTTAGATCATTATGATGTTTTTGAGTTCTGTTGTGTTTGTATTTTAATGTTTCCAGTTATTTATTTTGATAGTGCTGTGCAGCTTCCGGCTGTCAATTTCTTTGGGGCTGCACAGCTGCTGCTAATTGTTTTACTCATGGATTGTACCCGTCTTTGATTATGTCCATCCACCCATCCATCCATCCATCTTCTACCGCTTTTCCGGAGGTCCAGGTCGCGGAGGCAGCAGTTCAAGCAGAGAAGCCCAGACTTCCCTCTCCCCAGCCACCTGCTCCAGCTCTTCAGAGAGGATACCAAGGCGTTCCCAGACCAGCTGGGAGACATAGTCTCTCCACCGAGTTCTGGGTCTGCCCCGGGGTCTCCTCCCAGTGGGACGAGCCCGAAACACCTCAAGTGGGAGGCGTCCAGGAGGCATCCTAATCAGATGCCCATACCACCTCAACTGACTCCTTTCAATGTGGAGGAGCAGCGGTTCTACTCTGAGCCCCTCACGGATGACTGAGCTCCTCACCCTATCTCTGAGGGTGAGTCCAGCAATCCTACGGAGAAAGCTCATTTCAGCCGCTTGTATCCGCGATCTCGTTCTTTCGGTCATTACCCAAAGCTCGTGACCATAGGTGAGAGTAGGAACATAGATTGATTGGTAAATCGACAGCTTCACCTTAGAACTCAGCTCCCTCTTCACCACAACAGACCGGTACAACATCTGCATCACTGCAGATGCTGCTCCAATCCGTCTGTCAATCTCTCGCTCCATTTTCCCCTCACTCGTGAATAAGACCCCAAGATACTTAAACTCCTCCACTTCTTTGTTTTTTTTTCATTTTTCTTTTCAACTTTATTTTCTAGGGCAGCGCGGTGGCGAAGTGGTTAGCACTGCGGCAGCACAGCAACTGACCCTTGGCCGGGGGATCCTGGGTTTGATCCCAGCCTCCGACCAACAGTGATCTGTGTGGAGTTTGCATGTTCTCCCCGTGTCTGCGTGGGTTTACTCTGGGATTTCTCTGGTTTCCTCCCACATGCCAAACACATGCAGGTCAGGTTAGGTTAATTGGCATCAAAACGGGATTCTAAATTGTCCTTAGGTATGACTGTGAGAGTGAATGGTTGTCTGTCTCTGTGTTGGCCCTGCGATGGACTGGCGATCTGTCCAGGGTGTACCCTGCCTCTCGCCCTAAGATGCTGGGATAGGCTCCAGCCCCTCCGTGACCCGAAAAGGATTAAGCGTAAGAAGATGGATGGATGGAACTTTATTTTCTAATTTTCAAACATATATAATGTTGTGGATTCTTTCTTAGTCCTTCATTCATGTATTCATGTATTCATTCATTCAATCATTCCTGATTACTCTTACATACATTTGAGGAATTCATATTATGAGATAACACTACTATAAGATACATTTACTGGCTCTTTACCTACCTCTGTACTTGACTAAAATCTACAGAGGTGAAAACTTCACTCCCTATAGAGTTATTATGAGTGGAAAAATAGCTATAAAATGAGAAACTTTTTTTTTTTTTTTTAGCATACCTTATTAATCCCAGAGGGAAATTACAAGGCATCCACCTGGATGGATGAGGCAAACAAGGTGCGGCGACAATCCCTTCACCATTCACACACACATTCACATCTAGGGCCACTTTAGAGTCTCCAGTTAACCTATCTTGCATGTTTTTGGCCTGTCAGGCTGTAAACATGTTTATACAGCTTTTGCGCCTAACCAACTTATAGAGTGAATCTTAAGATGACATCAGATGAAGTGCAGACACCTGTCACCATTTAGTTTGTTTAATAGTTTTGCTGTAAACATATGACACAAGAAAGCATTTTAACAGGTTAAAACCCACAAACACATCATGTTTTGGTGAATATGACTTTTTTTTTTAGTCATCAAGATTTAAGGCCTGGTGTTGCCATCTGAGAAATGAAAACTGGCCATTAAGCAGAGTATTAAACCACTGACCAAATCACATCATGCAAATCAAAATCTTAAAAATTAGCAAATGACAAAAGTTTGTAATGGATCAACCAAAAATGCATTTACAGATGACTCAAAAGAGTCTATGTTTGGAGCAGCAGGAAACACAGATGCTGGAAGAGAGTTCCAAGGCCAACTTGTCCTAGGGATGTAGGAAGATAGATGGAGATTGGTGATGGACTTTGGAACATTTATAGTATATGGGTGACAGCTTGGAGTGGATCTTGTTACCCACATGCTAGAAGCTCCAGAAGGCAAGATATTTGTCAGCTCAACTGACGGTTGAAGGAAGACATGGCGGCAGAATGTACACAAAGATGCCACTTTTCTCCTGTGCTCTAATGGGTAAATTCCTGCCTTGTAAGGATCATCAATTTTGAGTAGACGGAGGGCTTTTTTGCAGCCTGTCTAAGAAACTTAGTGCCATGGTTCCTGCTCCACTCCATATTGGAGAGGCATACTCCATGAGAGGTCGGATTTAGGCCTGGTATATGGTAATACAGGAGTTGAGAGGAAGAAGGTTCTTTGTATGGCCCAGGATGTACAATCTTTTGGCAGTCTACTTGGCTAGTCCTGTGATGTAAGGCGTCCAGGACAGAGTATTGGTAATGATGACACCAAGGAGAGTAATACTCTGTATTGGAGTGAGTTCCTTGTTCATGAAGTGAAGAGGAGGAGGATTTTGCACACGCTTCCAGCTGATAAGATGAGATAAGATAAGCCTTTATTAGCCTCACAATGGGGAAATTCCAGGATTGCAACAGCACAGGGATAGCAACACTCAGAGCAATAATTTAGAAGATAAGAAAATAAGAGCAGTGAATATACATATGTACACATAAATATATAAATATATATACACAGCGCGGAGCATTGTAGCTAGATGGAATAAACAGCATAACTGTCTATTTAGTCACCCTACATAGTATGAATATGTACCCATACATATTGTTACCCTCCATAGCGACTGATATTGTCCTAGTTGTATACTGGAGGGGACCATTTTTGTAAGTCTGTTGCGTCTTTTGCATTCAATACTATTAGGTCATCACATTTTTTTTGCTATCTCTGCGAGCAGCCCTGCTTAGGTTATACAGTCTGACAGCCGTAGGTAGGAAGGACCTGTGAAACCTCTCGGTCGCACACCTAGGATGATGTAGTCTACTGCTAAATGAGCTCCTCAGTGCGTTCAGTATGTCCTGCATAGGGTGGGGCTCGGACTCCAGCAGAGATGACAGTTTAGTCACCATCCTTCTCTCTCCTATCTCCTCCACTGGGTCAAGGCGTTGCCCCAGGACAGAGCTAGCTTTCTTGATAGGAAAAGACTGAACAAACGTTCAGTCTTTTCCTATCGGCTGCTGTAATGCCGTTGCCCCAGCAGACCACTCCAAAAGTGATGGCTGATGCCACCACCGTGTCGTAGAATGTCTTCAAGAGCACCCCTTGTACACCAAAAGACCTGAGCCTCCTCAGTAGCAACAGCCTGCGCTGTCCCTTCTTGTAGAGTGCATCGGTATTGTGTGACCAGTCTAGTTTATTGTTCAGATGAACACCCAGGTACTTGTAGGATGTCGCCATCTCAATTTCTGTTCCTTGGATGTTTACTGGTGCTGTGAAGTGTTGTCCTTGCCTGCGGCAGTCCACCACCAGCTCCTTAGTTTTCCTCGCGTTGATCTGGAGGCAGTTCCGATGGCACCAGTCCACGAAGTCCTGGATAAGTCCTGAAGCCAATGATCGCAGAGTCGTCAGAGAACTTCTGTAGATGGCAGTGTGTTGTGTTGTGTGAGAAGTCCGCAGTATAAAAGGTGAACAGGAAGGGAGCCAAAACAGTTCCCTGGGGGGCCCCTGTGCTGCCGATGATCGTGTCAGACACACAATCCCGGGTTCTCACAAACTGTGGCCAGTTAGTGAGGTAGTCCAGGATCCATGATGACAGGTGCTGATCCACCCCTGCGCACAGCAGCTTGTCCTTCAGGATCATCGGTTGGATGGTGTTGAAGGCACTGGAGAAGTCAAAGAACATGATCCTCACTGCGTTCCCGGGCTTCTCCAGGTGGGACAGGGAATGGTGAAGGAGGAAGATCACTGCATCCTCCACCCCAATGCCATGCTGGTAGGCGAACTGAAGTGGATTCATCGCTGGTCTCACCAGGGGGCGAAGGTGAGCAAGGAGCAGTCTCTCCAGGGTCTTCATCAAGTGAGATGTCAGGGCCACTGGTCTGTAGCTGTTCAGGTCTTTGGGGTGGGAAGTCTTTGGTATAAGTACCACACAAGATGTTTTCCACAACTGTGGTGCCCTCCCCAGCTTCAGGCTCAGGTTGAAGATGTACTCCACAATCCCACACAGCTGGTCTGCGCAGGACTTGAGGAGCTTCGCGTTGATGCCGTCCGGTCCCGAGGCCTTCGAGGTTGGTCAAACCTATTAAAAAACAGGTTCAGATTGTTCGCCCACTCCCTGCCCCCCGTAGCCTGGGAGGAGGTATTCTGGAGCCCAGAGATGGTTTTAAGGTTTCTCCAGACCCCGCCGATGTCACTCCGTTGCAGCTTGTCCTCCATCTTCTTCCTGAAGCTGTCCTTGCCTTCTCTGATCTTCCTCCTCAGCTCCCTCTGTACGGACTTCAGCATCTCCCTGTTCCACGACCTGAAGATTCCCCTCTTCTTCTCTCTCAGAAGTGCTTTTATCTCAGGGTTGATCCAGGGTTTGTTGTTCGAGCAACACCGTATGGTCTTGGTGGGTACGGTGTTGTCCACACAGAAGTTGATGTCGTCCGTGATGGTGTGAGTGAGGCCATCGATGTCCTCACCATGTGGATCGCAGAGCTGCTCCCAGGCAGTGGTTTCAAAACGGTCCTTTAGAGTGTCCATTGCCTCCTCAGACCATATCTTCACCTTGCGCATGACCGGAGGTTGTCTGTGTACTAGGGGTTTGTACACCGGCAGGAGATGAACCAAGCTGTGATCCGATCTCCCGAGTGGGGGGAGTGGTGATAAGGTGTACGCCTCCTTAGTGTTTGCATAGAATAAGTCCAGTGTTTTATTGTCTCTAGTGTGGCATGTGACATACTGGGTGAACATGGGCAGAATGGGGGACAGTGAAATATGGTTGAAATCACCTGAGATGAGGAGAAGAGCATCTGGGTGTTCTGTCAGCAGCCTTCCAGTTACTGAGTGAATGGCGTCACGCGCTGTCCCTGCGTTTGCCGTCGGATTTGCATAAATAACAATGCAGATCACGTGTGAGTATTCCCTTGGGAGATAGGAAGGCCGCATGCTAACAGCTAGCAACTCAATGTCTTTGCTGCAGTGTTGGTGTTTAACCGTGATATGTCCCGGTCTGCACCAGTTGTTATTGACATACATTATCACTCCTCCGCCCCTTGCCTTCCCACTGTCTGGTGTCCGGTCTGCCCGTATTGCGTGGAAACCCTCCAGTTCGATGTTAGCATCTGTTGCTAGTTCTGTTAGCCACGTCTCAGTAAACAACATCATGCTAATCTCTCTGAAGATGCTCTGGTAACGAGCCATAGCCGCTAGCTCATCTGTCTTATTGAGTAGCGATCGTACATTCTCCATAATAATGGATGGAAGGACGGGTCTGTACCTTATATTTCTCGCCCGCTGTCTTGCTCCAGTATGGCATCCACGTCGTTTCTGCCTTATTTCACCCGGTATGTCGATGTCTTGTGCTAGCATCTTGGTCCGGTTAAGTGCTAACAGCTGGTCTCTGCTGTAACGTATCCTGCTAAAAACAGAGGCTCCATCTGCCGGCTCAGGAGACATTTGGGCGATCCGTGTGTCCGTCCATCCATGATGGATAAGGTGTCGCCGGATCAGAAAGATTAGCAAGAGAAGCCAGATAGTAAATAGAAATAGGAAGAAATTAATAATAATAATAATACATTTTATTTAAAAGCGCCTTTCAAGACACTCAAGGACACTTTACAGAAATAGATAAAACACAGTATCAATAAACAACAAAAACACAAAAACGACAATCATAAAAAACCATGCCAGTTACAATGAAAATGCTAATCTGAACAAGTGAGTTTTGAGAGCAGATTTAAACTGAGGGAGGGAGTCAATGTTTCTGATGGCAAGTGGGAGTGAGTTCCAGAGTTTGGGAGCAGAGCGGCTGAAGGCTCTACTCCCCATGGAGCTGAGTCGAGCAGAAGGGACAGCGAGGTGGACAGAGGAGGAGGATCTGAGGGAGCGGGTAGGGGTGACAATGTGAAGGAGATCAGCCAGATAAGGAGGGGCGAGGTTATGGATGGCTTTGAAAGTATGGAGGAGGATTTTGAAGTCAATGCGAAACTTGACCGGGAGCCAGTGAAGATGCAGGAGAACAGGAGAGATGTGAAGGAAGGAGGGGGTTTTGGAGATAACACGGGCAGCTGAATTCTGGACCAACTGGAGCTTGTGAAGGGATTTCTGAGGGAGACCAACGAGTAGGGAGTTACAATAATCTAAATGGGAAGTGACAAGGCTGTGTACAAGAATAGAGGTAGTGTGGGGGGTGAGCAAAGGACGGAGACGATTAATGTTGCGAAGATGAAAATAAGCAGACTGGGTGATATTATTGATGTGGGAGTGAAAGGAAAGAGAACCATCAAGGATGACACCCAGACTCTTGACCTGAGGGGAGGAGCAAACTGAGGAGCCGTCGATGGTGAGGGAGATACTATCAACTTTGGATAATGTGGATTTGGTGCTGACTAAAAGGATTTCTGTTTTATCACTGTTGAGTTTGAGAAAGTTTGTGGTGAACCAGGTTTTTATTTCAGAAAGACAATTCTGCTGTTGCAAAAAGGCAGCCTACTCGTGTGGCACCGGAAGTATTATTAATACTGATGATCATTTCCTCAGTCTTATTTGCATTAAATGTGACGCACCAGTCAGATGCTCACCTTTCAATTGTGTCCAAGTCACAGTGAAGAAGTCTGCGAACTGGGCATGCTTCCACAACCCCAGGTGCGCCTCGACAATAGCAGTGGCCGAATCCACCTTTTCCCAGATCTTCTTTGAGCTGCGGGAGGTGAGGGCTTCATCCACGAATCCCTGGATAAGTTCGGCAGCCCATTCCTCCTCCACACTCGGGGATCCCTTCGAGGCAGAAAGGTGAGACACACACGCTGGACTGTGAGTCTGTGAGGTTTATTGAAAAAGCAACAAACATAAAGTCCAACACTGTGATCTAATGGAAAATACAAACAAACGGGTAAACTTACACACAGTGCACCAGAGCAGGAACAGGGATCTGGTGGAGACGAAGAGAAACTTCTTCAACAAGACCGCGGCAAGGAGAAATGAAAATACTACCCTTAAATAAGATACAAAAACAATTTACATAAGTAGTGACAGGTGTGGGTCATATGAGTGGGCAGGCAAAAACAATGATGCATAATTGGACCAGCTGGGGGCAATGAGAGGAGAGGCTGAAGCTGACAGCTGACAGGGGTGACGCCCACACGAAGCACAAAACCCGGAAACGCCCTTGACAGCTGCCAACCCAACAATAAAGAACTAAAAGTGGTGGCTCAGTTGGTAGAGCATCCGCCTCACACCTGGGAGGCAGGGGTTCAAATCCCGGCCGGGTCATGCTGAAGACCATATAAAAGCGGAGCTTCCTGCCGTCCAGCTTGGTGCTCAACAATAATGGAATGGAAGAGGGAAATCTGTGGCAGCGCCTTGCATGGCAGCGGCCTTCTGATTCTACACATGGGGTGTGTGTGATTAACACTGTAGATAGGAAAAGCACAATTTCATTCTACTGTACATGATTGGTTGAATGACAATAAAGGGTGATTTATTGATTTATTTAAAGAATAAAATATCAACAAGTGCAGACTAAAATATAAATGTAAATAAATACAAAATAAGAATGTAACAAAACTAAAACAAACAGGAAAATAGCAAACAGTACAAGAATTACAAAAACCCAAAAAGCACAAAATACAACAAATATGTAAATATAAGGAAAAAGCCATGAGACCAAGCTTGGCGGAAACCTCCGGAGCTCGTCTCATGACACTCTGGGACCTTAAATCAATTCAGAAATACAAGCAAGATTAATTAGCAATTTTTAACATTTTTTCAAGAAACGTTTTCTAAAGCTTAAGGAATGAACTGAAAGAAGAGTCAAAGGTTTAACAAAAACAGCAATAATTTTATATTTTATTGTACTTTCACTAAAGAAATAAAAAAAAAAACACAGTTACTAGACTACAACTTAAACAAGACCGTATAAACATCTAAAAATCACTTAAGACATGAAGTTTATTTCAGAAATATTTAGGAAATTTTCTGTATAAAAGGTCAAATTTAAATGGTAATATTCTGGAAAATCTCTACCCAGAATTTCTGATCTGCTTCCTGCAGTATTATCATTTGTGGATAAATGTTTTTTAATCTGTTTTATTAAAAATGATGATTGTAAAGCTGTAACACACATGTGCTATTTATGAATATCACATCCAGTGTTGGGCAAGTTACGAAAAAATAGTAACTAATTACAGTTACTAGTTACTTCTTTTCAAAAGTAATTGAGATACTTTACTAATTACTGCATGATAAAAGTAACTCGTTACTTGGAAAAGTAACTTTCACATTATTTTTAAACGCATACTTAAATCATCTTGCACACATAGCAAGGTAATTTAATTAATGGATTACATTACGGGCTTATTAATGTCAGGCTGAAAACAGACTGTTTCAGACAGAGCTTTTAGAACATATTCAGTCTGCTTTATCCTGCCTTGAGAGCTTTTATTGTGGGAAAAATCTGAAGAAAATCAACATGATATTGCCAGTAATTTCCTCATTTTGGAGTGAGAGTTGGCAACACTGCATAAAACTGTCCGTGTTTATCTTACCTTATGATATGGATTTAATCCGATGTGCAGTGATCCAAAGAAAATGTCCATTATTCACAGTCCAAATATCTGTTGTGACAGAGACATGATCCAATCCCTCAAATTGCTTTTGGAGATCAAAATCCATTTTTGAATAATCTTTATCCAGGTAGCAAGTAAATGTGTTTTAACTTCAGTGGATCACAGTCTCAGCTGTCTGATGGAAAGTGACTGTTATCACATCTTCAGTCTGTAACAACGTATCTGGCAATCAGTCGGTTTAATTCTTGCTGGGTCACAAACTGTCCAGATGCATAGCTGTACTTGAAATCCAGCTGTGGCTGTTGAGACAAGAGTATCTCCACTTTACATCCAGCCGTGGCTGTTCAGATAGCATAGATCCACTAACATGGTGTTGTTAGCATAGTTAGCCGTTACTTAGCACTAGCTTTGTTGCTGTTTTCAAGAGCTTCTCAAGATTGCAGTAGGTCTCAACTGGCACTTTAGCTTGCAACCCACCAATATGATTTTGTCCTTAACTGCAACAAAGGAAAAAATAATCTGTTTCCACAAAAAGTAGCTTCATCTCTTCCTCCGCTCAGTAGTGAACACTCGGCTCTCTGCTACAGGTCACGTCGACTGATGGCTACGTCTCAACTACGGTAGGGTCAGTTTGTATATTTATTTATTTATTTGTGCTAAAAATATCTATCCATATTAATAAAATGAGTAACGAGTAACGCATCTGATCAAATTTCAGTAACTAATGCATTACTGAATTTTATACAGTAATTTCGTTACACAGCACGCTACTGCAAAAGTAGTGGCGTTACGCGTTACTCCCAGCACTGATCACATCATACCATGAAGTCACAGATGGTATATGTTTAACTTTACATTTATATCAGGCCAGAGGTCAGTGTACGAATTTTTAATGCTATCAAACAGCCCCATTTAGGGCCCAAGGCAAAGACAGAAATGGGGCCCTACTTTTTCCTTTGTTCTACACTTTCTTTTCAGGCCTTATTGAAATCCTACCTGAAACTTATTGTCCTCAGAAGTCTTCAAATGATGATATCATTCAGGTATCAGGAATTACATCTGTAGAAAAGCAAAGAAGTTTAACAAACTGAATGTAGACTGTTGTCTATTATAAAAAAAACAACAATTCACTTGGAAGATCTGTTTGTTCACACTTACCAGTCCCTCCAGGATTTCGCGACATTGCGATTGCACTAATTTGTGCAAAATCAGTCCATCGCCATATCTTTTGAGCGACCTTGCAACTTTGTTCAATCACCATGTGGCACCTGGGGAGAGCCTGATTATGTACCATCTCAGACAGGAGACTGTGTGAACAAAGAGCAGGGGTTTCCTAGTGAGATAACAGTGAGGTGTTAAGGATGAGGGGGTTGAATGTGATGTGATGCAAAGGTCATCTTTTGTGTGTTAGAAAATGCTGGAAGAATGCCATGATATTTAAGAGAGGAGTTTCTGCTGGAATGTCATTCTGTCTATGCTTGAGATGTGAGAGTGTGTAATAAATCGTCTGAGACAAATCTGCCTCTTCATTTACACGCTCCACACTGGTGACCCAAGACGTATCATGGAACACAAGACAAGATCCCCGGAGCCGACCTTGACGGGAACCTCCAGCCACGCATGTGCGGTTGCAGTCAAGCTACCGGATTTTTGGCAGCACAACCCGCGCTCCTGGTTCCACCTCATCGAGGCGCAGTTCGCCCTCCAGGGAATAACGGCAGATGACACCAAATTTTACTATATGGTCGCAGTGCTCGACGCCCGCACAGCTCAGCACATAGCGAGCCTGCTCGATCAGCCACCAACCGGCAACAGATACGAGGCGCTCAAGGCTGCGCTCATCCAGCGCTACACACTCTCGGACGGTGAGAGAGCAGAGAGGCTTCTGACGCGGACTGAGTTAGGAGATGGTTCGGCCATAGACCTCATGGAGAAGATGCTGGCGTTAAGGGGCACGGACGACGACAATTTTCTGTTTGCCCACCTCTTCCTCCGAAACCTTCCGACAGCGGCGAGAGCGGCCCTGGCCAATTCGCCGTTGCTGGCCGCGCGGGACTTTCGTGCGCTAGCCCAGGAGGCAGACAGGATCATCATCGTCACCAGGGCGTTCATAGTCATCGCGGCAGCGGCGGAGCCCAGCCAGACGACCAGAGGAGGCGAGGAGCCACTGACGGCAGCAGCAGCAGGGGCCAAGGAGCGCGAGGGAGACACGCTTTGTTTCTACCACCGCCGCTTCGGAGAGAAGGCACGCAGATGTACGCCACCATGCCAGTTCAAGCGCTCAGGAAACGCCAAGACCGGGGGTCGGTAGCAGCTGCGACCCTCGGGGAGGAAAACAAGCTGCTCTACCTGACGGACGCACGCTCGGGGAGGCATTTCCTCGTGGACACCGGAGCCCAGAAGAGCTTCATCCAGCCGACCTACACTGACCGGCTGGCAAGATCTAGCGGCCCCGAGATGTTGGCGGCAAACGGCTCGGACATTAAGACCTTCGGTGAGAGGACTCTGCTCTTATCTCTACACGGCCGTACATATCAGTGGACTTTTGTCATAGCAGCACTGAATTACCATATACTGGGGGCTGATTTTCTGTGTGCACATGGTTTACTGGTTGATGTTGCTAACAGAGCCTAGTTAATGCACTGTCCTTTGACTCTCTTCCCTGTATAGCTCGAGTGACCCGGCCAACAGCACAAGCCAACGTCACAGCTACAGGCGGTAAGTTCCACACACTGCTCACTCAGTTCTCAGCACTCTCGGTCCCAACGTTTTCGGGAGCCATCGCTAAACACGGGGTGGAGCATTTTATCGCCAGCCCCGGGCCGCCCGTTTTTGCACGACCTCGGCGCTTGGACACAGCTAAACTGGCCATAGCGCGCGAGGAGTTCGCCAACCTGGAAGGGTTAGGCATCATCAGGCGCTCAAACAGCCCTTGGGCATCCCCGCTACACATGGTCCCTAAGGCTGAGGGATCGTGGCGGCCGTGCGGTGATTTCCGCAGGTTGAACAATGCCACGGCGCACGACCGTTACCCGATTCCCCACATACAGGATTTTTCCGTCCACCTCGCCGGGGCACGCATTTTTTCCAAAATAGACCTGGTCCATGGTTACCACCAGGTCCCAGTGCGCGCTGAGGACGTACCTAAAACAGCAGTAATAACTCCGTTCGGTCTATTCGAGTTCCTGCGCATGCCTTTTGGGTTAAAAGGAGCGGCACAGATGTTCCAGCGCATAACGGATGCAGTGCTGCGCGATCTCCCGCTCGTGTTCGTCTACTTGGATGATATCCTGGTAGCCAGCACGTCCGAAGACGAACACGAAACCCACCTCACGACGGTTTTCCGGAAGTTGGAGGAGCACGGCTTAATAATCAACCCGGCGAAATGCCAGTTTGGCGTAACGGAGACTGATTTTTTGGGGCACCGCGTCTCTCCAGAAGGTGAAAAAATTGGCATAGACAGACTCAAACCCGCTTTCGTTGTGGTGGACGAGCAGGTGCTGTTGGTGAGGGTCCCTCGGCGTGGAAGACCCCCACGGAGAGCTCTCCAGGGAAACGATTCACCAGAGCAGCCACATGGACAGATAGAAGTGTTTTCCCCCCAAACAACAACCCCCCATAGGCACGGCAGCGCCGTCGAGGTGGGGGATTCCGGTTACAGCAGATACGGGAGAAGATTAAAGCCCAAGCAGCATGTGGACTGATGTTTAATTGTTCGATCACAGCATGTGGACTGTTATCCTATTGTCCTATAGAAGATGCTGGGGATGGTGGTGTGGCACCTGGGGAGAGCCTGATTATGTACCATCTCAGACAGGACACTGTGTCAACAAAGAGCAGGGGTCTCCTAGTGAGATAACAGTGAGGTGTTAAGGATGAGGGGGTTGAATGTGATGTGACGCAAAGGTCATCTTTTGTGTGTTAGAAAATGCTGGAAGAATGCCATGATATTTAAGAGAGGAGTTTCTGCTGGAATGTCATTCTGTCTATGCTTGAGATGTGAGAGTGTGTAATAAATCGTCTGAGACAAATCTGCCTCTTCATTTACACGCTCCACAACCACAACTTACCAGCAATTTTGGCCAATCCTTGTCAACTTCAACCAATTTTGCCAATCAAATTTTTCCCTGAGTAGCACTCAAACAGTCTAAACAATCAAGTGTGTCACTACACCGTGCTCACTGTCATGTTTACAGTGAATATTTATGGAACACTTCAGGAAAAAACAGAGTGTGCGATTAAAAAAAAAAAAAAAACACTCACCTGCGAGCTCTCCCACACCGTCCCGTCCTCCGTCTTCCTCGGCCGGCCAGTGGGCGTCTCCCACGTCTCTGTCTTGACCACGTATATGAAGTGCTGGGTTTGTGTTGAAAAAAGTTTGCCTGCCTGAAAAGCACCCCGTTGCAGTAGCATGTGTGAGGAGAGACTCCGTAAAACCACAAATAAACAAGCAACTCTAACACTATAGCCAGTGTTGTAACATTTTATGTATCTTAAGAGGTAAAATCATTACTACATCTTGTCAATGAGCTTTAAAGATGTGAATCTCCGGTCTGAACATGGACCAACATGCGTCCCTGGCAAATCCCCAAGGAGAGCCCCTCCTCCCGATACAACTCCCGGTAAAGGAAAGATGAGTATCTGATGAGACAGGTGTGTGTCAAGACTTGCAGCAGATAGACAGACAGGTAGGAGTCAGGCATAGAAAGACAGAGAATAACCAGTATATATATATTTTTTTTTTCAGAAAAACACAGACTTCAATAGACAATACAGAGCAACAGAATAAATTGTTTCTTTTTTCTCTGTGCTCGGTATCATTTGGTTGGGGACTACTGCGGTTAGGGAGTTTTCAAATGAAGCTGCTGCCATAATTTCCAAATCTATGCTCTTTAACATGCATTCAATGCAATTTAGCTGTTGTAATGGATTATTTTTTTGATTTTGTATACTTTATTGATCCCCAGAGGGGAAATTGAGGGCATCCACCTGGATGGATGAAGCAGCCACAGTTTTTCATCCTTTTTATTCAAGTTCTCAGCAAGAGTAGCCTACAGTGTTGGTCATTTTTATGACAAATTTATGAGTAGCTACTTCATTTTCACTTAATTGTGTTAAAGTCTGTATTTGCTATTGCACAAAAGAGTTTTTCTGTATAGCAGAAGTTTTTGCTTAATTTACAGATCTCTGTTTAATAGGACATTTTTGACAATCCTGTGCTTTCCTTGTGGTGTTATATAGAATATAATTGCAGTAAACTATGAAAAAAGCATCCACTTTAACATTTGTAATTCTTGCCACAACTTTTAGTGCAAAAAAACCCTTTCAAAACATCACAACTGTTAGTGCAACATTTTTAAAAAAGCTCCCCCAAATTCAGGCTTTTTGGGCCGCAACAATCATTAAAAACATCCTGTGAAATCGTGGAGGAACTAACTTACCCACATTTACCAGCTGGGTCCTGTTCATGGTCTGCTGACTGGTCCATATTGCAGAGGCATCTATTGTGCTCCCTCCTCTGTACAACGTAGACACAAGGGAGAATATATATGTTAGACCCCAGGAAGAATAGCCAATGTTTTATACAAGTGCTAATGGGGATCTTAATAAAACAAACAAACTATATTTAATCTCATGTAATGCCATCTGCTGAGGCTGCAGATATCCTGTACATGCCTGGGGAGCACAGTTGGTCATATTTAAATTTAACCTTGTGAGCCTTGGCCTCTGCAAATCTTGCAATTAGAAAAAAAAAAAAAAAAAAAAAAAAAAAAAAGAGTACCAAAATTTTGTTGTTTACCTGTACTGTCAGCAACTGGCGTCGCCACTGCCTCCTCATTAACAGCAGGTGCTGGTAATTATCATCATGTGTGCTCGTACAAACAGCATTGCTCTCTATGTGCTCCTCTGGAAGGTTAGTCTCCTTCCTGGTTGGAGTGAAAAGGTTGTTTTGATAAAAATATTCTGTGCTCTTCCCTTTTTCTCCATTTCTCTGCATCGCTCTTCTCTATTTTTCTACATGCTGTATGTTTGGTTTTTTTGTTTTACAGTGTAACCAAAGATACTCCCATGTGCATGTCTCAGAGCCAACATGGAAGAGTCCAACAGTCTGAGGAGAAGGGGGAAGAATGCTATGTTCGTGATTTGATTTGCCATTTATGTAAATACTGGTGTTTCTTTATTTTGTCGGACTTCATGTTAAATATGCTAAACATTTTTAAAAAAATATATGGGGCTTCTAGTAGATCGGGGCCTTTAGCAGATTGGGGCCTAAGGCAGTCGTCTACCTTTGCCTAATGGTGAGTCCGCCTCTGCAAACAGCAACATTAAAAAAATGAGACTGAAAATTATCAGTATCATAAGAATACAAATCAGTATTATTTAATCCTACCTAATATATACTAAGTTGTAAAGTCAGTCAATACTATAACATCCTTAGAAACTGGCATGTAAGCAACAACAATCTGAACTCTGAAAAATTCACAGGAGAAATATGATAACAGTGATCAGAGATGTGATTTTTAATGATAGTCTGATATTTCATGAAGCTCTGTAACACAAACATCCTCTGCTCATCTCCTAAACTGCAGTCAGAGCTCTGACATTAGAAAGAAACAAGCAATGTGTCTACATTGTAAATGTAATAATTTCTTTTCAGCAGGCATGCAAAATTAGTTCTTCCTGAAAATAAAGAAACACATATCAAATCATATCAATAAAATCATTTCAAACCATAATTGTCCACCACAGGGTCCAGCCATATCTGCAGTAGCTGATGTTGTCTGTGGAGAAGGATAAGTTATTTAACCTGTTGAACTCTGGTCAATTTCCCTAAAAGGCCTAAAAATAACATACCCAAAGTAAATCAAAAGCTGTTCTTCAACCCTTTGCAGCATCTTTATGGGGTTGGTCTCATTTAAAAGAAAACACTCTGAATTTTTTGGAAAAACAGCCATAATCTCTCTAAGTGCTCCTGCCACTGAGTAACAGTCATCTAAACATACTGAATTTGAAGAAAATAAAGTTCGCCTGGGTGTTTTTTTAGATACAAATGCTTGCAAATAACACACAGCTGTCAGATACTGGCTGGAAAATGCAAAAG
Organism: Pholidichthys leucotaenia; assembly: GCA_020510985.1. NCBI lineage: Eukaryota > Metazoa > Chordata > Actinopteri > Cichliformes > Pholidichthyidae > Pholidichthys > Pholidichthys leucotaenia. Next base: position 99,780,163 of record CM035843.1, read on the forward strand.
AAAAGTAGAACTAAGTGTTATCAAGCTGAGGTCAAAATTTTGTAACAATACCACAAAAAATGAATATACAGTATTACACAGCTTTTTTCTCAGGTTGTTCCCAGGCATTTTTGAACTGTGCCAAACTGTGCCAAATGGCACAGTTTGGAAAAACATCTATAACTTTTGAACGCTTCAGCATAGAAGCTTCATCTTGGGCTCTAATGAAAGGTGACACTAAGGGCTGTGTGTGTGTGGGGGGGGGGGTTGTTTTGTGGTGGACACACATTGTGAACTGCTTGGTGACTCACATTTTAGACCAGAACAAAGGCAGAGCTTCCTTGGTGATTACAGGAAGCTGCAAGAGTGTTAGCTTTGGTATGCAAGGCTAGAGACTGTGGGGGTATAATTAAAGGATTAAAGAGGGGATGCATTGTAGACAGTGGGGGTGATATCATGGAGAGAGGATGCATTGTTACTGTCATTATAATGCAACGTGGTATGTGATACATGTGACTTGTGAACTGTAAGAGTCCTGGTATTTAAGGACGAGAGTTCCCTGTGTGGTTCTCTTTTCTGCTTCGAGATGTTGGAGATGTGAATAAAGCTGACTTGAGAGAGAACTCTGTCTCGTCATTCACACATTCCCACAGTTTGTTCATTCATGAATGAATGAATGAACAAACAAGCCCCCCACACACAAAGAAACATGCCACGTAAAAAAGGTGTGGCCTTTTTTTACAAGAAAAAATAACCTACAGTGCAATAAAAATTATACTAAAATATCTGCAATGTAGAGGATAACAACTCCCCCCCCCCCCCCCCCCCCCCTACAGAGGAGCTCGGCGCACAAAAAAACTTGTGGCCATGACGGACCGTTGTAATTACCGATTGGTCAAAAGTCATTTTTATTACTATTTTCATTGATAAAGAATAATTTAGCTTATAACACTTACCTGTCCACAACAGCAGTGTCGTTGGCGAACATCTGTTCCTCATTGTCAGATGAACATGAAGCTGGTCCGGTTGTTACGGACTCATGGTTCTGGTCACCCGACCCAGTCAAACAATCTCCGCTTCCATGATTGCGGTTTTTGCAAACCATTTTTCAAAACAAATAAGACCAGTAGTAATAAAAAAAGACTGGCTAATGGCTGAGAGTGGCTAACGCTACCGTTACACACAGGTCTCAATGTGAGTCACCCAGCAGCTTAGGCAAAAAAGATTTTACGCACGGAGACGCACGCGTTTCAATCGTCGAACTTCTCTGCTTCAATTGGCTCGTTGTATTCGCGGTCATTGGTAGGCAGGTCCTTTTTGCTAGGTTTTCAGTCATTGGTTCTTCAAGGTTTCAGAAACCCAATTCCAGGCTCTTATTAGTCGAATGAGAGGTCAATCAAATCTAAACCAATCAAACACTCCTTTGGCTTTCTGTTCAGAATCAGAATCAGAATCAGAATCAGGTTTATTGCCATTGTTCATGTAGTACACAAACTAGGAATTTGTCTCGGTACAATGCTGCAACATTAAACATGATAAGATAAGAGAAATAAACTATACATGTAATAAAGTGTAGGATAAGATTAAGTGATACTGGTCAACAGTTAAAATATATATTAGCCAGCAGCAGATACTGTGGAGAACTATATAGTGCAGTCGGTAATGCAGGAAGAAAACAGTGATGATTGACATGAGTCTGGTTGAGCTGCTGTACATGGTGCACGAGAGTCACTTAGTGTTCAGCAGTCTAATGGCAGAGGGGAAGAAGCTGTTCATGTGACGGGAGGTTTTAGTCTGGATGGACCGAAGTCTTCTACCAGAGGGGAGGGGGGCAAACAGTACATGACCAGGGTGTGAGGGATCGGCTATGATCCGGCCAGCACGCCTCCGGGTCCTGGAGATGTACAGATCCTGGAGAGATGGGAGCTTGCAGCCGATCACCTTCTCAGCAGTGCGCACGACGCGCTGCAGCCTTAGTCTGTCCCTGGCAGTGGCTCCTGCGTACCACACGGTTATGGAGGTGGTGAGGATGGACTCGATGATGGCTGTGTAGAACTGCACTAACATCTTGGTGGGTAGCTTGAGCTTCCTCAGCTGCCGCAGGAAGAACATCCTCTGCTGGGCTTTTTTGATGAGTGAGCTGATGGTCAGCTCCCATTTGAGGTCCCTGGTGATGGTAGTGCCTAGGAAGCGGATGTCACGGCTGTGTCTGTACTGGAAGAACGGAAATGCAGCTTTTTTTTTTTTTTTCAGTGCACACTGAGATGCACTATGACGCAGAGACGTGACCGCCCACAGAATCCCGGAATTCAACAGGTTAATTGTTCACAATTCATAGTTTAACTTCAGAGAGAAAACATTCAGTCCTCAGGGAAAATATTCTTATGTTTTCCATTGGAGGGCAATGTTAGACTTTTGAGTTTTAATGAGAGGATTCTTGCTGGTCAAGAGTCTGTGGAACATCATCGTAAACCTGTCACTTTGGCATTGTTTTGTCAAATGGACTTGAGGGGAAATGACTCCCGTCCTGAGCAGGGAGTAACTTATCCACTTTATGGCTGATGGCATAAAGTTTCACAGCTCCAGTCTTGGGTGAAGAGGAGGGGTTTATGACCAGACTTTTGGGTGAAGCAATTTCTCCTCAGCAAATAATAATTTTATAAACTGGGATCCAGCTGATGATGCTCCATAGTTAAGAAATGTAAAAGCACAACATCTACTGATTATACTATAATAATATTGACATGTCACTAGTTAAACAGGTCATTGAAGGGATCTTAAAGCCATTAACTTATATCAGTAACTTATCATTCCAGACCAGTACATTTCCAAACCAAATGAAAATAACCAAAGTAATTCTGTTGTACCACTTCACAAACTACAGACCTGTCTCATTACTGCCACAATTCTCAAAAATATGAGAAAAGCCGTTCAGCAATAGGTTAGATTCACTTTTAGAAAAATATATATTACTCTCAGAGAGCCAGTATGGGTTTAGATCAAACAGATCAACATCACATGCAATAATTGAATCCAAATAGGAAATAACAGATGCAACAGACAAAAAAATATGCAATTGGAATATTCACTGACCTCAAAAAAAGCATTTGACACAATTAATCATAACACACTAATCATCAAATAAGAGAAACTAAGTATAAGGGGCATTGTACTGGAATGGGTCAAACGTTATTTGGATAAGCGACAATAGTTTGTGAAGCTGGACTATCCCTGCGGAGTGTGTTTGGACATTGCTTGTGGTGTCCCCCAGGCGTCAGTGTTGGGGCCCAAGCTGTTCATTATATACACTACTTACAAAAAGTCAGGGATATTCAACATTCCTGGGCGGGCCCTCAGAGCATGCGCTGCTGAACTGACTGATGTTCTCACATCCATCTTCAATCTCTCCCTCAACCAGCACATAGTCCCCTCCTGCTTCAAAACCACAACCATCATCCCTCTCCCCAAAAGGAGCCCGCCAACCTGTCTGAATGATTACAGACCGGTAGCACTCACTCCAATCGTCATGAAGTGCTTCGAGAGAGTGGTGCTACCCTTCATTTAGGACAGCATACCGAACCCCCTGGACCCCCTGCAGTACGCCTACCAGTCCAACAGGTCCACCTTAGATGCCATTACTGCAGCACTCCATTACTTTCTCTCCCACCTGGAAGATAAAGACTCCTACATTAGGATGCTCTTTGTCGACTACAGCTCCGCCTTCAACATGGTCATCCCCCACAAACTCACCAACAAACTGTCTTCGCTTGGCCTGCACCCCACCCTCTGCGACTGGCTACTGGACTTTCTAACTGGCAGGCCCCAGACTGTCAGGATAGGTAACAGGACCTCAGCCAGCATCATCACAAACACAGGTGTCCCACAGGGTTGTGTTCTCAGCCCCATCTGCTACAGCCTCTTCACCCATGACTGTGTTGCCTCCCACAAGGACAATATCATCTTAAAGTTCGCGGATGACACAACAGTGATAGGACGCATCACTGATGACGACGAAACATCCTACAGGAAGGAGGTGGTCAGCCTGGTGTCATGGTGTGAGGACAACAATCTCACCCTCAACATGGACAAGACAAAGGAGATGATAGTGGACATGAGGAAGAGGAGGAGACCCCATTAGCCGCTGTTCATTCAGGAGCACGAGCTGGAGAGGGTGAGCAGCTTTAAATACCTGGGCATCCACATCAACGAGGACCTTATGTTGATACACAACACCACACAGCTGGTTAAGAGAGCTCAACAGTGGCTGTACTTTCTGAGGAGGCTGAAGAAGTTTGGCATGTCCCCCAGGATCCTCAACAACTTCTACAGCTGCATCATCGAGAGCATCCTGACCAACTGTATCACTGCGTGGTACGGCAGCACTACTGCCCTGGACCACAAACACCTGCAGAGAGTGGTGAAGACAGCAGAGAAGATCATCAGGCCGCCACTCCCCTCTCTGCAGAGCATCTACCACTGCAGAGTCCAAAGGAGAGCTGACGCCATCCTCCGGGACCCCACCCACCCCCAGCACAGAATGTTCACACTTCTACCCTCAGGCCGGAGGTACAGAAGTGTGAAATGCAGGACAACCAAACTGAAAAACTCCTTCTTTCCCACTGCTATCAGACTCCTGAGCAAATAACAAACTCCCAAAACTCCGCAACACAGCTTTGCCAATAGGAACTCACACACCGGTTGCTAAATTTGCACATTGTTCATTTGTACAGTGTACATAGTCTCACCCCGTCTGATGTCCATATCAACTCTGCTGCTAATTATCATGTACAATCTACTGGTATTATCATTACAGAGAAATTCACACACTGGGTGCTAATTTGCACACTGCTCATTTGCACATTGTACATAGGCTTATGCGATCTCAGGTTCATATCATCTCTGATATCAATATACCACTGTCCAATATAGTCACCCATGGAATTTCAAATTTTATTCTTCTTGTTTCCTCTAGTTATTCTGTGGTTTGGTTCTGTGTTATTACCTCAGTAGTATTGTTGTGTACCTATTAGCTTGACATTCGTTCGGAGAGCAGAGTAAGAATTTCATTGCTCAGGAAATGTTGCATTTCTTAACTGTGCATATGAAAATATAGCCTTTGAACCTTGAATCTTGAATCCGTCATGATTGAAATTAATCGTCAGCTCACGTGCAGGGAATAGCAACAGAGGAACACACAGTGACACAGAGAGCAAATTTGAATTAATTTTATTAATGCAAAAGAACGCCTCAGCGGAGGAAAAACGCCACTCACCAGGTGAAAACACAGTCTGAAAAAGAGACGAGAGCAGAGGATTAGGAGGGAGACAAAATAATGGGACAATGAGACTACACTCACGTAGGAGAGAAAAAAGAACCCAGCAGAAGAACCCAGCACTTACGGCGAACCTGTGGCGAAGCAGGATGGCAGGAGTAAAGCTGGGTGAGGAGTCTGACTGGGTGAAGACGGTCACTGATGTGATGGTGATGATGAGGCAGGTGAGTGCGGAATTACCCCGATACACACACCACAGAGGAGGTAGCAACCTGAAAGAGGTAAGCAGAATATTACAAGGTTTTTCAAATAAGTGAAGAAGAAAAACTTACTGCTGCAGCAGGTAGTTTACCCAACAAGCCAGTGCCCAAGCGTTGAAGAGAAGATTTAAGCGCTGGTGAGTCAAAGGAGCAGGTGCATCCCATCACGCAGGTGGCGATGATTGCTCTCGGAGTAGGTGAAAGTTGAGCCGAACAGGCAAGGGAAGAGCGTGCTCACCAGAACATGACAGGCCCCCCCCCCCTCAAGGAACGCCTCCTGGCGGTCCACTGGGCTTGATGGGATGTGCCTTGTGAAAGGCCCGGACCATCCCCTTATCGTGAAAGTAGGAACCAGGGATCCATGACCTATCTTCTGGTCCGTAGCCCTTCCAGTGGACGAGATATTGAAGCCCCTGCCCCGACAGCGAACATCCAAAATCCTCTGGACAGTGTAGGTGGTCTGGCTGTCGATGATCCGGGGGGAGGAGGTGGCTTTGGGGGAGGGCAGAAAGGGTTGACGGAGAGGGGTTTGATCTTGGAAATGTGGAAAGTGAAGTGTATCCGCATCGCCGGCGGGAACTTGAGGCGGACTGTGACATCATTGATTATCTGGGTGATGGGAAATGGACCCAGAAAGCGTGGAGACAGTTTCCTGGAGTCCGTCTTCAATGGAACCTCGTCTGCCGATAACCACACCTACTGCCCAATGGAGTACCTAGGAGCCGGAACCCGCCTGCGATCAGCGTAGTGGCGGTTCTGTTCGGCTGATCGGGCAAGAGCAGTACAAGTGGATAATGTGATTGGTGAGCAGGTTTGCCATTTCAAGGGCAGAGGGCAGTTTGGGGAGGGCACCAGGTGGATCGCCTTGGCGAAGTGATCCACACAGGTGAGGATGACTGTGTTACTCTGGGATGGAGGAAGTCCAGTTACAAAGTCCAGGGCAATGTGAGACCAGGGTTGGTGGGGGATGGGGAGTGGGTGGAGGAGGCCAGAAGGGGGTGAAGAGTCCTTCTTGCTACGACAGCACGTTTGGCAAGCATTGACACACTCTTGGGCGTCTGACCGCAGAGTGGGCCACCAGAACACCCGACGGATAAGGTTGATAGTCCGAGTAATGCCAGGATGGCAAGAAAAAAAGCTGGTGTGGCCCCACTTGATGATGTCGCTGCGGACAGCGGCTGGGACAAACAATCGATCATCAGGACCCCCTTCTGGTATAGGCTCTGTGGATAGAGCCTGCCGGGCCTGCTGGACCCTCTTCTCAATGTCCCACGTGAGTGCTCCCAGAAAACAATGGTGGGACAATGGATTGGGGAAGGGAGGGAGGGGTAGGGGGGTCGGGACAAAACTGGCAGGAGACAGCGTCCGGTTTAACATTGCGAGAACCAGGCCTATAGGTAATGGTAAGATTAAATCTAACAAAAAATAAGGCCCATTTGGCCTGCCTGGCATTCAGCCTGTGGGCCGACCGAAGGTATTCTAAATTTTTATGGTCGGTCCACTCAATTATAGGCTGGGCCGCTCCCTCCAACCAGTGTCTCTACTCCTCCAGGGCCAACTTAACAGCCAACAGCTCCCTCTCTTCTACGTTGTAACTCCTCTCGGCAGGCATGAGCCGCCGGGAGAAATACGCGCATGGATGGAGCTTCTGATCTGAGGCTGCACGCTGCGACAAAACAGCACCCTCCCCCGAATCAGAAGCATCCATCTCTAAGATAAACTGGAGCTGAGGGTTGACCGGGGCCAAGATTGGTGCATTAGAGAACAAGCCCTTCAATTTATGAAAGGCCTGCTCGGCTGCCTCGGACCACTTAAAGGGCACCTTTACCAAGGTCAGCTGGGTCAGAGGCTGTGCTACCCCACTATAGTTTCTAATGAAATGGTGATAAAATTCGCAAACCCCAAGAAGCGTTGAAGTTCCTTGCGGGAGTGAGGTGTAGGCCAATTTAGCACAGCCTCCACTTTGGCCGGATCTGCCCTCAGCTCCCCCTTAGCCACGATAAAGCCCAGAAAAGAAGTGGAGTGAGTAGAAAACTTGCACTTCTCGGCTTTAACGTAGAGCTGGTTTTCCAGGAGCCATTGCAAAACAGTCCTGACATGGACTGTGTGTTCATCTGGCGTGCGTGAAAAAATCAAAATGTTGTTGAGATATATGAAAACAAATTGATTGACCATGAAATACTGTAGAGCCGGCTGGACGGCAGCTGAGCACCCGGGACAAGGTCTATAGCACAATCATAAGACAATGGAGAGATAAAGATAGTGCTCTAGATTTGCTAAAGACCTCTCTGAGCTCATGATAAACCTCAGGCACCAGGCTGAGGTCCGGCGGCTCTGCCGGAGGGGAGGAAATGGACAACTTAGGTGAACACTCGGCCGAATTGAGACAGGATGCCAAACAGTACGAGCTCCAGGAAGAGATGGAATTATTGGCCCAATTAATAATAGGGTTATGCTTCCAGAGCCACGGATAACCAAGAACCACCGGGTGACCAGATTTAGGGAGAATATAGAACAAAATGGCCTCCCGGTGGTTGCCGGAAAGAAGGACGGACACCGGTTGGGGTTTTTTTTGGAAATAGTGGCAACCCTTTCACCTGATAAAAGTAGTGACTTTTAGGGACAGGGGCAATTTAGTCATGGGGATGCCTGCATCCCGCACGAGACGCGCTGAGATGAAATTCTCCTCCGCTCCTGAGTCAATCAAAGCATTAGCTCTCCTCTCAACCCCCGGCAACCGAATGAGGGCCGAAATGGAGAAGTTACCGCGAGGATTATTGGATTTCCCACCCGTCAGATCCCCTACGGCTACTGACGGGCCGCACCTTTTGGCTTCAGCTGACAACCCTGCAGAGTGTGCTTGAGAGAGCCACAATACATACAGGCGCCGATTCTCCTTCGCCTCTGGCGTTCCTCCGGAGTCAAGTGGACCTGGCCGAACTCTATTGGCTCAGAAGAAGAATCACTGTGTCATAAGCCAAAGGGGATGCATGCGCACTGGGCAGGCAAGAGGAGGCTTTGCGCTCCCTCGCGCACTTGCGGTAACGGTTGTCAAGACTGACAGCTTGGTCAATTAAACCATCCAAGGAGGAGGGACCCGCATGAACCACTAGGTTGTCCCGGAGGTGTTCGTTTAAACTCTGGAGGAAGACGCTTTGTAACGAAAAGTCATTCCATCCCTAGTCCGCCGCGACGACCCGAAACTCTACAGAGTAGCTGGCAGCTGACCGGCTACCCTGACGGAGTGACAATAAGCGGCTCATGATATTTCCCTCGCTTTCTGAACAGTCAAACGCACTTGTGAATTCGGCCACAAATCTCTCAAAAGTATAGGTGGGTCCCTCCAAACCGTCGAGAATAGCTTGGGCCCAGCTGAGGGCCCTTTCTCGCAGTAAGAGGGTCAAAAAATGAATTTTAGAAGTGTCATCCGGATACTCTCCCCCAACCTGGCCCAAATATAGCCAAACCTGGCATAAAAATCCCCTACATTTCCCCACGTCCCCCACGTACGGGGCAGGTGAGGGAACAGAGGTTGTTCGGCGCACGGTGGAAGGAATCGGGGCAACAGGAAGAGGGGGAGGAGCCAGCTGAGACAAGTGGCCCAAATGTTCGGTGACTGTGCCCAGCTGCTGTGTAATAGTTTGTAGCTGCTGGGTAAGCATGGCCACCTGTCTCTCTGTGGCATCTAAACGATCTAAAGCGGAGTGTTCCGCTGAAGCCACTCTCGCTGAGCTGGCACTGTGGCTGGCTCCTTCTGTCATGATTGAAATTAATCGACAGCTCATATGCAGGGAATAGCAACAGAGGAACACACAGTGACACAGAGAGCAAATTTGAATTAATTTTATTAATGCAAAAGAACGCCTCCACAAATGAAAATCGCCACTCGCCAGGTGAAAACACAGCCTGAAAAAGAGACGAGAGCAGAGGATTAGGAGGGAGACAAAATAACGGGACAATGAGACTCCACTCATGTGGGAGAGAAAAGACAACCCAGCAGCACTTACGGTGAACCTGTGGCGAAGCAGGACGGCAGGAATAGAGCTGGGTGAGGAGTCTGACTGGGTGAAGACGGTCGCTGATGTGATGGTGATGTAGAGGCAATTGAGCCCGCATCTACCCGAGAGACACACCACAGAGGAGGTAGCAACCTGAAAGAGGTAAGCAGAATATTCTAAGGTTTTCCAAATAACTGAAGAAACAAAACTTACTGCTGCAGCAGGTAGTTTACCCAACGAGCCAGCACCCAAGCGTTGAAGAGAAGATCTATTTAAGCACTGGCGAGTCAAAGGAGCAGGTGCGTCCCATCACACAGGTGGTGATGATTGCTCTTGGAGTAGGTGAAAGTTGAGCCGAATGGGCGGGGGAAAAGTGCACTCACCAGAACATGACAGAATCTGATATTTCGGGTGAAATTTCAGGATGCACCTAAAATGCACTATAACCTTTACAGGTGAACTTAATTTGACCTTCTCTAACCTTTTGAATGCACATGTCCAACTGTTCAGTGTTTCAGCACTTTTTTCATAACTTGCTATTCTCTAACAAGGTGCTTAACAGCAAAATTCACAACAGGTTTTTGATCCATGAATCGACCAATACATTATCTGGTTCAATAATTATTAATAATTGAATGGCAGAGGGAACTTAAAGTAGACCATGGCTAGTTTGTGTAGCTGGCTTAAGACAATTGTGACCTGTGCTGGCAAAATGAGTCACTTTGAGGAAATTATCACAACTAAGGCAATGTTTTTTCCATATTCTGTATTAAAAGACCTTCAAAATGATATTTAATTTGTAAGAAGTGCGCAAAAACGGACACTGGAAAAAGACGATTTGTTTATATTTTGGCTAGGTTTAAAACTCGCGTTTGATCGGTTGGAAGCTACGTCTTCTGCAAAAACATATGTATTTTTAGAAAGTATGTTTCGTTTTCTAAACTTTCCAATGATACCAGGCACTCATGTTTTTGTTTTTTTGTTTTTTCCCCCGGGACTTGTTGCTAGCAAACAAAGAAAGAGTCATGATTTATGACTTCTCCTGCCTGCAGCTCGTAATGACGCGGAGCACATTCCAACTCATTTTGCCAGCACGGGTCACAATGGACAGAAGCCACTTGCTTGAGAGGTTTAAGGTACGGTACTTTCAGTATGGCATTATACTCAGGCTGCAGTGGCCATTCCTGCTGTACGATTTTACTGTCACCAAAGCAGAAGCAATGGGGAGACTCTGTAGCAAATTTATCCATAGATGGCTAGGAGTTCCCCCATCCTTCAGTTCAGTCAACCTCTACAGCAAGACTTCCAAGCTTCTTTTACCAATCTCATCAGTGGTGGAGGAGTTCAAGGTCACTAAGGCAGGGTCTGTCTGTTCTTTGCTCTATTCTGACGACAAGAAAGTCAGACATTCCAACACAGCTATTTAGTGCGATAGGAAATGGAGACCTCAGGAAGCTGTTAGGGAAGCTGAAGCATACTGGAAACATGACGAAATTGTCCGTGTAGTTTGTCAGGGGCGACTCGGGCTTGGAAGTTACAACGTCAAAAGGTGGAGCAAAGCTGACACCAAAAGCAGGAGAAGAATCGTAATACAGAGGGTCAGAGAAACAGTGGAAGAGGACCACTGTGTTAAAGCTGCAGGGCTTGCCTCTCAAGGGCAGTGGATGCAGTGGAACCAGACACTCAAGCGATCACTGTCCTGGAATGATATTTGGAGCATGGACCAGGGCAAGTTGACTTTTCTTCTCCATGCAGTGACTGATCTTTTACCAACGCCAAGCAACTTAAAACTTTGGTACAAAGACGAGGATTCATCTTGTAAGTTGTGCAGCATGACCCCTTGCATTTTGAACCACATTTTGACTGGGTGCTCTATAGCACTTGGAGAGGGACATTACCGGTGGAGACACGATAAAGTCCTTACAGAAATTGCAAAATGGGCAGAATTCCAAAAAGATTGGAGCCAATAACCGCCAGGCACCACCATCTCGGGTCATCAGCTTTCAAAGGCCAGGAAATAAGTCTCTGAAGGCAAAAGCAACTGCCAGAACTTGCTTCTCCATTTTGCATAAAGCATCAGACTGGGAGATGCGTGTTGACTTAAAAAAGAAGCTCGTCTTCCCAGAAGAAGTAGCAACAATCACACTCCTCCTGGAGATGATTCTTTTCTCTTGGAGTGCAGAATCCATTGTAATAGCTGAACTTACAGTGCCTTGGGAGGAGAGGCTGGCTATATCTCACAAGCTCAAGAAAGGAAAATACCAGGACCTAGTTGATGAGGCTTGTATCAAAGGGAGGCACACTACTTTATTCCCAATCAGAATTGGTTATTGTGGGTTCCCAGCTGCATCTTTGCACCGTTTTCTACACAAGATAGGTCTGGAACCTAAACATCTAAGGAAAGCCATTGGGAACATAGCCTCAATGGCCGAGGCTAGTTCAAGGTGGTTGTGGCTCACAAGAGACCGTAGTTGGAACCCTTCTGCAAGTGAAGATTAATCTTTGCTGCCACACTCAGGTGAGGCGTACAGGTACAGGGGTGAAACGCCTATAACCCTGAGGCACCTGCTGATGATGTAGAAGGGATCCTCTAATGAAGCTCTGACCACCCGGCCACCAGGACTATTAAGAGGAGAAACCAACATTTCATCTATTTTGCTTCTGCAGTTTTTGCTTGTAGCAAAGCATCTTTGATGTTTACTTCACCTAAGAATTGGTATTTAAACAGTCCTCTTCATCATGCTGTTCACATTTTGACATCATGAGACCAAGACGACACCTAACAATTGATCAACAGTACCTCGCCATTCCGAGGCTTCAAACAGGATGTTCTCAGAGGGAAATGGCCACTGAGCTAAGAGTGTCACAGAATGTCATCGGCAGGTTGCAGCAGAGATAGAGAGAGACTGGAAGAGTCACAGAAAGGCATAGAATGGATGTTCTTTGGCCACATCCCACGCTGATGACCGCTTCATTGTGAACAGTGCCCTGGGGAGTCGGATGATGAATGCCACTCAATTCCAGGCACATTTAAGGGAGGTGAGAGGCACCCAAATGTCACATCAGATTATTCGAAACCATTTACATCAGCGTGGTCTGCGTGCTAGATGACTTGCAAGGGTACCTGACCACACCATCAGGCACAGGCATCATCGTCTTGTATGGGCCAGGGAGCATTTACGCTGAACAAGCGACCAGTTGGCCTCAGTGCTGTTCTCTGATAAAAGTCAATTCATATTCACTGCGTGAACAGAACTTCTCAGCTCTAACAGTAAAGGTCAAGGCCAACATTCAGAGGTGGAGCCATCTGCTGCTTTCCCTTGCAGGAAGAGTACAAATTGTTAAAATGAACATACTACCAAGATACTTTTATCTGTTTCAGTGTATTCCCATTTTCTTGCCCTGTTCTTTTTTTTTTTTTTAACTCTGTTGGCTCTCTATATCATTTTATTATTTATTTCTTATTTTCTATATTTCTTATTTTCTTATATATTATTTATTTATTATATATTCTTATATTATATATTAGTCATATCTTATATTTTCTTATATATTATTTCTTATATATTCTTATATTATATATTAGTCATATCTTATACATTCTTATATTATTTATTTCTTATATATTCTTATATATTAATATATTATTTTTTATTTTATTTCTATAATATTTCTGGATTTCTGTGGGCAGGCAAGAACCCTAGAATTAGTAAACCACTCTTGCGACATACTCGGGTTGATGGAGGTCTGGGCTTACTGAGTCTTTTACATTATTACTGGGCAGTAAATGCTCACAAGATCATGTTGTGGTTCACTTCCCCTGAGACTAACTGGTGTCAGCTCGAGATAAATTCATGTCCGTCATCCCCACAGGCCCTGGTCTGTGACCCTAACCTCTCCTCTCCTTCAAACTGTTCAACTAACAATAGTTGGAGCTCCGTTGAAGATATGGGCATAGATATTCCAAAATTTCAAGTGGTCTTCCTTTCCACTCGCCACTCCAATCTGTGGGAACCATCTGTTTCTTCCAGGAAAAACTGACCCGAGATTTAGACGCCTGGCTGGAGAAGGCCTCCACTGCCTGGGAGACCTGTACATCAACGGAATATTCACTTCATTCAATCAGCTAAGCGAGAACTATGGGCTTACAAATCCAGACTTTTTCAGATACTTACAACTTTGAAATTTCACAAGAGCTCATTCTTCACAATTTCCCCAGATCACGTCTGAGTCAGGCATTGACTTGATTCTAAAAGAGAGTTCTTTAACTAAAGCTCACATATCATTTTTATACAATCTTCTCTTATTACCTGAGGACTCAGGTCTGGAGAAAATTAAAGCACGTTGGGAGAGCAAGACTCCGGTCACTTTTTCAGATCATTTCTGGTCCTCTGCTCTGAAAGCGACAAACTCCTTTTCCTCATGCGCTCATCTCAGCCTTATTCAATTTAAGGTCCTATACAGGATTCATTACAGAAAATCTAAGCTAGCTAACATCTATCCAGGCAGAGTTGAGGACAAGTGTGACAGATGCTCTCTCTCTCCCTGCGACTTGACACACATGTTTTGGAGCTGTACTGCTTTAAGTCCTTACTGGGAATTTTATTTTAAAACAATTTCAGCAATTCTTGGAATGTCCATTCTCCCATCCCCACATGTAGTTATCTTTGGTGTCCAAGCAGATCATGATACAGCTACTCTTCAATCGCATGTCATTGCCTTCACCTCTTTGATTGCACGTAGAAGAATTCTTTTGGTATGGAAATCTGACTGGCCCCCCGGCCCCTAAACTATGGCTATGAGACCTGATGTCTTTTTTAAAATTAGAGAAATTAAAGTTTTCCCTGAAGGTCTCTCCTGTGAAGTTCTATTCACATTTGCAGCCTTTGATTAAATATTTTGATAGTTTACCAACAAAAGATATTGCCCCATAAAGTGGTGGTTGGGCTGTCCTGCTCCCCCACACTTCTCCACTTCTCCACCTTTCATTTTAATGTGCCCTTAAAAATGTCAGCTCCTGTTATGCCATCAAAGTGCTTGTATGCTGCTGCCATTATCTTTGATCTTTGATTGTATTGCTGTATTTATTCATTTTTTTAAATTTTACATATACTGTATTTCTTAAAGTTATCCCTCCCTCCCTTTTTTTAAAATTCTTATCATCGACCCACTTATCGCCCTTCCCTTTCTTTTTTATATATGTCTATATGTTAATTTGCCCAATACTTACACATATTTATTCATTTATCCCCAGGCTGAAGGATGATTTTTCTGGACTAGTTACACTCTAGCCATCACTTGTTACTCCTTTTTTTTGTGTGTGTGGGTATACAGCCGTGGACAAAATTGTTGGTACCCCTCTGTTAATGAAAGAAAAACCCACAATGGTCACAGAAATAACCTGAATCTGACAAAAGTGGTAATAAATAAAAATTCTATGAAAATTAACCAATGAAAATCAGACAATGCTTTTGAATTGTGGTTCAATAGAATTATTTTAAAAAAACAAACTCATGAAACAGGCCTGGACAAAAATGATGGTACTCCTAGAAAAGATTGAAAATAATGTGACCATAGGGACATGTTCAACCAAGATGTGTCCTCTAATTAACATCACAGGTGTCTACAAACTTGTAATCAGTCAGTCGGCCTATTTAAAGGGCCCAATCAGGGTCCACCGTGGGTGCTGCACTGGCTCGATCAGGGTCCACCGAGGGTGCTGCGCTGGCCCGGTTCGAGGTCGGTGAGGGGACTGCAGATCCCCTTCAGCCTGATACCGGTCTGGTTCCCCATTCCCCCCCCTTCCCCCCCTATTCTCCACCACTGGACGCCGCTGGGGTCCCTCTCATTCGGTCTGGCTTCCCCTTGTTGAGCCTGTCGGTAGGGAAGCCACCTCCGAGCTCACCCCTCCGGTCCTGGTGGTCTAAGGACGCGGGCCAGCCACCTGAGGGACTGCTTTGCTGGTTCTACGACCTGGGTCGGCTGCCTGAGGTACTGTTTTGCCGGTTCTGGGACTTGGGTAGGCCACCTGAACTGCCTTTTTTCTCTACCTGCCGGTATTCCCCTTACGTGTGTATTCGTGGTGGGGGTTTTTTTCTCTCCCCCTTGTATATTGTTAAAAAGAGATCTTTTCCTTGCCTTATCTGAGTAGTAGTGTACATATATATTTTTTGTTTTCACTTATTTATCTGGTTTTGGACATTTCTGTGATGACATTGGTGTTGTATGCGTGTATTAGCTGCGCTATTTTGTGTTTGAGCCTTTGTGTTTGTTTTTGTGTTTTACGTTGAGATTTACTAAAGGGTGCAGGGCAAAATTTGTGGTGGAAAGGTGCGGACTATGTTAATTATACACCTGGCCTCACTGCATATGTATTTGTGGGAGTTGTCATGTCAACACACAAATTTGAGGCAGGGGAGCATTTAAATGACTGGTGCAAGGTGATTTACTAAGGGTTCTCCTGCTAAATGTGCCAGGATTTAATGCCCCAAAAAAGCTTGTCTTAATTCATCAGCATCTGACATGATAGCGATCGCTGGTGCCAGGAGGAGACACTGGCAAGAACCGAGGGCACGTGGCAGAAGCTTCTCTCTGCTCGTGACTATTTGGCAGGACAGAAGAACAATTTATATGAATATCAACGTTCTCACAGAGATCAGTGTTATGCTGAACTGGACATCAGCCAGCAGTTTTTTTTTTTAAATTTCATTTGTTTATACTGTATATAGCCTACTACATGAATTTGTATCCATAAAATAGGATACAATAGGAGCCCTTATACCCACAGTGGACATACAGATGGTGTCAGCCGATAATGACTCTTTTTTCTTTTCTGCGGAGGTTAGATTGGGATCTGGAATTTTCCTCAGTTCTCCCTTGCTCTTGAAGCGAAATCTTCCACATTGCCAGTTTTCTTTGTTTTTTTGGTTTTTTTTTTTCTCTATCCATATTTCTATATTTACAGTATTCCTTTTTGCTGTGCATAAAACGGTAATTCTTTTCCCTCTTCTCTTTATTTCTCTTTCCCAGTTCAAGATACACAATATAGGAGGAAAACAACAATGAGATTAACAAAAAGAGCACACAGATCCATAGAAACGTCCCCCGAAATTGCAACACCGTAACTCAGTTGCATTTATAAAAATGCACTTGAGTTACATTTATATGCATGCATATTTGTATGCATATATGCATGCATATACATTTAAATGCATGCATATAAATGCAGTG
This sequence comes from Pholidichthys leucotaenia, assembly GCA_020510985.1. Classification (NCBI taxonomy): domain Eukaryota; kingdom Metazoa; phylum Chordata; class Actinopteri; order Cichliformes; family Pholidichthyidae; genus Pholidichthys; species Pholidichthys leucotaenia. Next base: position 99,796,902 of record CM035843.1, read on the forward strand.
CATTTATAAAAATGAACTGGGAGATGTGTAGATTTTGTTAAAACAAAGTTATTCACATGATAAAACCCCAGAGTCTCCATCAGACCATCTTGACGGTTCTAGTGTTAATAAAATAAACACGTTGGTTAAATAATCAATTTATTTATGAGTAGTTCTTTATTAAATTAGATACAAATGCTTCATTTATACATATTAAACAAAAAAGACTGCCATGTTTAATGAAAATCTAAATTTTGAAATATAATGAGCAAAAATAAGCTATTTTAGTGGGGTTTGCGCTAAACAAAAACTTAAAAAAAAAAAGCTTTATATATTATGCTCCTCCAAACTGGCTGTGCCTGTGCGCACTTTTGCGGTGCTCTTGGCGGATGGGTGGGCATTATTGAAATGAAGTGACTGTGTCTATGTTCATAATTTCGCGTGTTGTTAGTAGATCACTGGCAAAAACTGGCCACTCCCTGAGGCGCTCTGTCTAATTTGCGCACTCGCTAATTTGCATTGCCTTAGTAAATCTGCCCCCAAATTTCTAGGGGTCACAATTGATGATAGGATTAGCTGGGGGCCACATATTAAGCATGTTCAGTCCAAAGTATCAAGAAACATTGCCATCATAAACAAAGCCAAAAATAGTCTAGACCTTAAACCACTCCACACTCTCTACCATTCCTTAGTATTGCCATATTTACAATATTGTGCTGAGGTTTGGGGAAACAACTACAAGAATTCATTGCAGTCTCTGATCATACTACAGAAAAGAACAATAAGGATTATTCATAAAGTAGGATATCTAGAACACACTAAACCACTCTTTCTAAAATCAAATCTATTAAAATTTACCGACATTGTGACTAATCAAACAGCACTTCTAATGCCTACAAGGCTAAAAACAGCAAGCTACCTGAAAACATTCAATTGAGGCGGCATGGAAATATAAGCAGCAGTGCTGTGGTTTTAAGCAGGTTTTATTATATCATGTCGCCTTCACGGGATCCCCTCTCCGGTGCATAGTGGAGCAGCCCGGAGCGGGATCCCTAAGCTCTCAGAGAAGGAGAGGCGGACACGCGTGTGTCTACCAGTTGCAGGATCAGAGTGAGAGAAGAAGAGAGAGATTGCGTTACAGAGTTGCACCTTAAATACTTGATCATAACAATACATCAAAAAGACATACCCCACAGTCTAGAATGATCAAAGGGACAACAGAACAGGCAGGAGGTATTTGCATTTGTAAGCCATACATCACAATGGGCAGATTAGCTAGACCTCGCTCTAAGTGCAAGACAAAGAGGCTAACAAGCACATCTACATATTGATCTGAGTCTCTAGGTCACAGTAAGGACAGGATGCATGAGTACAAAGGATGAAAGGCATCGATTAACATCACATAGGTGAGACAGAAGAAACTCGTCTACCTGTAGACATTAATACACCAAAGCATATCTAAGATGCTCAGAAAAAGCATAGTAAGGACAAGCCATATGCACACTATACAGAATGGCGCATTACATCACAACACATGCATGTTTGCATCACAAATACATGAATGGCACATTGCTTCTCAGTAATGCAGCAGAAAAACAGAAAAGAGGGCTGAGTGTCCTTAGTCTGTTGTGGGGTTAAAACGAACCGCCACACAATATCTTTTTCAGAAATTATCGTTTGAGGGGTCAATACAATTTTCAAGTATTAAACATATGTACGAGGAAGAGTGTTTGTGTGTCAATATGTGGTGTGAAACTGTGGAACAGTATGTGTGTGGAATTAAAGCAATGTCCAAACATAAACCAGTTTAAAAGAATGTATTGTGGAGGAACGAAATAAGTTCAGGCGTGACATGGCGAGCTGAAGGTTTCAGAGTTTTATTCCTCCATCATCATGAGACACACTGTAGCGCTGTGCTGTGTGTGTGCGTGCGTGTGTGTGCTCTTGTGAGTGCGCTAAGTGAGGCATGTAAAGTCAGCTCTTTTATACAGACAAGAGAGAATACATGGTACATTTACATATTGATATACATATCAGTCAATACATATCAATCGCATGATTAACTGGCGCCGGACTTCCTCTCCTTAATCCGGGGATGTATAACAATAGTCATTGTTCTGGTTGTCCTCCTGGGGGCCCTCTGTCCGTATGCAAATTGTTCTGCTTCCAGCCCTAGCTGAGTGTGATGGCTGAATGTCCATGTAGATTGTGGTGGGTGCCCACACGGCTCCCCCCCAGAGCACTCAGCAGGGGTTGTGAACCCCACCCCCATTGTTTGGCTCCAGCTCCGGTAGAACCGTCAGAGGGCAGTGAGGGGGATGGGGGAGGGGTGGAAAGGGCAGTGTGCTCCGCTCCGAGTTCCAGCACGTTGAATGGCCGTGGATCGTGGGCGCACGGGCCGGTGTGCAGTCGAGCGTAATGGAACCAGACGGCGATCGGCTGGCTTTAGGGAGTGAGGCGCAGGAAAAGCTCTGTGTAGGAGGAGGGGGAGGGGGTGGGAGCAAGCGTGTGCCGGTCTGGGACGTCAAAGGTGTCTGGGCCACGCAAAAATTAGGTGTGGATCCGCGATGGTGAGGGACTTTCCCGTTAAACGTGGCGGAGATCCACAGCGGCTGTGAAAAAAACATTTTGTCTGACTCCTCCCACGGCTCGATCCAACAAGGATGTGGGGAAAGCGAGCGGCCAAATTCCCCGAGGATGTGTACCGGCTGTGAAACAACTGAAGCTGTGTCAGGGACTCGGCAGTTTGGCTTTAGGTGCGGGAGGCAGCCCTAAAGTCATCGGGGAAAGCAATCGGCTAAATTCCCGATGTGCGCCGTGGCTGAGAAACCCATACAAAGTCCTGTGTGCGGGCTTCACATCTGCTCCAGATGCGCGAGCAGCCCTGAAGGTTCCGAGGGTGGCGATCGGCCATTTTTCTCAGGCATGTGCAGCGGCGGAGGACGCTGTATCAGTCTGTGGAGCCGGTTTGTCCCTGGTGAGTGGCGCGCACCTGGCGCAGTGACCACATAGCTGGCAGTTGCACTGTCCTTGTAATCCTGTGGAGTGTGTGCAGGGCTTCTGTGCGTGGAAGGTCCGCTGTCCGGAGTTTAGTCAGAGTTGGGGAGCTTGGTGGAAATCAGCGCAGTAGGCGTAGATGATTGTTCCCGTTCAGGCTGCTTCCTTCGTTCGCTTGTGTTGACCATGGTGCGTTTTGCTCCCAGCGCTGCGCTCCGGAGCGCGCTCAGGTGAGGATTAAGAGGTTGCAGGTGTTCTCTGGTCCTCTGGGATCCACAGCGCGGTGAGAGGGAGCAGACGGTCATTCTCCCTCGTCAGGTCAACAGTGTGGAGGTAAGAGATCAGGCGAGGGGTGTACCATGACGCATGCTGAGGCTTCCCCTCTGGGTCATCTCCGGGGTGTTCGCCTCGTGTTCCATTCTTTGTCTATGGTCACCATTGTGGAGGAACGAAATAAGTTCAGGCGTGACATGGCGAGCTGAAGGTTTCAGAGTTTTATTCCTCCATCATCATGAGACGCACTGTAGCGCTGTGCTGTGTGTGTGTGCGTGCGTGTGTGTGCTCTCGTGAGTGCACTAAGTGAGGCATGTAAAGTCAGCTCTTTTATACAGACAAGAGAGAATGCATGGCACATTTACATATTGATATCCATATCAGTCAATACATATCAATCGCGTGATTAACTGGCGCTGGACTTCCTCTCCTTAATCTGGGGATGTATAACAATAGTCATTGTTCTGGTTGTCCCCGTAGGGGCCCTCTGTCCGTATGCAAATTGTTCTGCTTCCAGCCCTAGCTGAGTGTGATGGCTGAGTGTCCATGTAGATTGTGATGGGTGCCCACAGTATAAAAATATGCTGCACATAGGGTATGGGGAGGGGGGAGAAGGGTGATGTGGTGTTATATGTTTGTGGTTGTGTATGCATAAAATGTATATGTACTGCATGTGTGTGTATAGGAAAGAATAGTTTGGTATGTGAGGTGTATGTATAGGTGTGTATATGTGGTGTGTGTATATATTTGCATTTAAGTGGTATGTATATATGTGTAAGGTGTATAAATGTGTATATACAGTATATATGTATGAATGTTTGTATAAGTATATTTTTGTATGTTTGTGTGTATGTGTGTATATACTGTCTGTAGAGGGTGTATATGTACAGTGGGGCAAAAAAGTATTTAGTCAGCCACCAATTGTGCAAGTTCTCCCACTTAAAAGATGAGAGAGGTCTCCAATTTTCATCATAGGTATACCTCAACTATGAGAGACAAAATGAGAAAAAAAAAATCCAGAAAATCACATTGAAGGATTTTTAAAGAATTAATTGGTAAATTCCTCAGTAAAATAAATATTTGGTCACCTACAAACAAGCAAGATTTCTGGCTCTCACAGACCTGTAACTTCTTCTTTAAGAGGCTCCTCTGTCCTCCACTCGTTACCTGTATTAATGGCACCTGTTTGAACTCATTATCAGTATAAAAGACACCTGTCCACAACCTTAAACAGTCAGACTCCAAACTCCACTATGGCCAAGACCAAAGAGATGTCAAAGGAAACCAGAAACAAAATTGTAGACCTGCACCAGGCTGGGAAGACTGAATCTGCAATAGGTAAGCAGCTTGGTGTGAAGAAATCAACTGTGGGAGCAATTATTAGAAAATGGAAGACATACAAGACCACTGATAATCTCCCTCGATCTGGGGCTCCACGCAAGATCTCACCCTGTGGGGTCAAAATTATCATGAGAACGGTGAGCAAAAGTCCCAGAACCACATGAGGGGACCTAGTGAATGACCTGCAGAGAGCTGGGACAAAAGTAACAAAGGCTTCATCAGAAACACACTAAGCCACCAGGGACTCAAATCCTGCAGTGCCAGACGTGTCCCCCTGCTTAAGCCAGTACATGTCCAGGCCCATCTGAAGTTTGCTAGAGAGCATTTGGATGATCCAGAAGAGGATTGGGAGAATGTCATATGGTCAGATGAAACCAAAATAGAACTTTTTGGTAAAAACTCAACTTCTTGTGTTTGGAGGAGAAAGAACACCATGCCTACTGTGAAGCATGAGGGTGGAAACATCATACTTTGGGGCTGTTTTTCTGCAAAGGGACCAAGATGACTGATCCGTGTAAAGGAAAGAATGAATGGGGTGTAGAGGGTGCGTTCAAAGATGAGACTGAGTTTATTTCTCAGGATCAGTTTTATTGAAAGCACACATCCTCTATCATTCTCTCGAAAACAGAAGAGGCAGAACAATCACGTATCACACTTCTTATACCCTGCAGAAGCCACACAACCTAAGTCACATGATGCTTATGCAAACATACAATCCATGGTATATAATCTCAGTTCCAATGCCTCTTTGCTCTTCCCCTATTGTCTCTTTATCCCTCGATGTTCCGGGACTCCCACCGGGGCATCCTCTCCAAGACAAAAGCCCGAACTCACACCTCCTTGTCATCTCCTGTAGATTTCTGCAGGCCCAGACCTCCTTTGTCCTCTGAGACGTGAAGCCCCCAATACACATACAGTCATGCATATGTGGGAAATATGAGTTCAATATATGCGCCATATAACCCCCCCCCAAACGTCTATTCAGGGACAAAGCATACTCTGAGATGCATAGCAGAAAATATCACAACATATCACAAAGAGCAGAAAATAGCACAACATATCACAACTCCATCCCCAATTGCTTGGGCTTTAACCTCCTGCCGTATCTGCTGTAAGCAGGCTTCGCTCCTTCTGCAGCAGTTCCTTGCATCTGTGAATCAGAGTCATTAGAGTCATCAGAGTCATGGGCAGCACGGTGGTGCAGTGGTTAGCACTGTTGCCTTACAGCTAGAAGGTTCCTGGTTCGAATCCCCAGGTTGGCAGGGGTTGGAACCTTTCTGTGTGGAGTTTGCACGTTCTCCCTGTGCTGCGTGGGTTTACTCCGGGGGCTCCGGTTTCCTCCCACAATCCAAAGACATGCATGTTAGGTTAATTGGCTGTTCTAAATTGTCCTTAGATATCTGTTTCCTATAGGCCCTTAGAATAGAGGGTTAGTATTAGTGAAAGCGCTTTGAGTGGTCTTTGTGACTAGAAAAGCGCTATATAAGTGCAGGTTAGTTAGTTGGTTAGTAATTAGTGCATCCCTGTGGTGGCTTGGAACAATGTCTTCCTGGCGGCCTGCCACGGCGGGGGGGCCCTGGCCAACTGCACATGTTCATCAGCCAAAACAAAGGCGGGTTTGAGTCTGTTAATGCAGACCAACTCTTTTCTGTCTCCCAAATCAAGCAAAAAATGTTTCTCCCCTGTCTCCAACACTCTGAAAGGCCCGTCGTAAGGCGGTCGCAAACCTGGCCTTTGAGCATCGTGTCTGACAAAAACAAATTCTGCATTTTTTTAAAGCTTTAGGCACAAAAACGCGCGGGAAACTGTGATGAACTGGACCAGGAAGGGTGTTTGATCCCGCGTCGCTCTGCAACAGCTGAGCGGGGGGGGGGGGCAATTTGGTGCGGGGTTGTCCGGAAGAAACTCGCCCGGCAAACGGAGGGGTTGACCAAAAACTAGTTCAGCCGGAGAGGCTTGCAAATCTTCCTTAGGTGCAGAACGCAACCCTAATAAAACCCATGGAAGTTTATCCACCCAATTTGTATCCGTAAGAGCCGCTCTGAGGGCTGCTTTCAATGACCTATGAAAGCGTTCGCACAAACCGTTAGCTTGGGGGTTATACGCGGTAGTGCGGTGAATTTTCACCCCCAGGCTGTGGGCCATGGATGACCAGAGTTCGGAAACGAATTGGGGACCTCTGTCAGACGTTATGTCCGACGGGACTCCAAAACGCGCAACCCAAGCCGTTAAAAACGCGCGTGCAACGTCTGCTGCTGTAGTTGACGCCAGAGGGACTGCCTCTGGCCAGCGCATGGTGCGATCCACCATCATCAAAAGGTGTGTGAACCCCTGCGACAACGGGAGGGGGCCCACCAAGACGACATGTACATGATCAAAACGTTTAGCCGGAATGTGAAAAGGCTCCAAAGGGGCTCTAGTGTGCTTGTGTATTTTGGCTCATTGACACGTTACGCAGGCTGCAGCCCATTCCTTGACCTGTTTACGCAACCCCAGCCAAATAAATTTTTTCCCCACCATTTTAATCGATGCGCGCACCCCCGGGTGCGCCAGAGAATGGATTGAGTCAAAAACGCGGCGGCGCCGTGCAGCTGGATCTACGGGGCGAGGTCGCCCCGTGGAGACATCGCAGATTAGAGGGGGCATACCTATCTGCTGCACCCTGTGCTCCAGCCTTAACCCTGTTGGTCCAGACTGGAGCGCGCGCACATCCGCGTCACCAACCTGCTCCGCGGCCATGGCTGCATAATCTAAACCTACACAGACCGGGGCTGCGAGCGCCTCCGCGCCACAAACCTGGCCCGCGGCCACGGCCACCGAGTCTGCCCCCAGGGGGCCTGGCGTTGCTACTGCACGCAAAAGACAATCTGCCACTACATTATGTTTGCCCACGACATGTTGAATATCGGTGGTGAACTCCGAAATCGCGGCCAGCTGTCTTTGCTGTCGGCCTGACCAAGGCTCTGAAATCTTGGCCATCGCAAATGTTAACAGCTTATGGTCTACAAACGCAGTGAAACGGCGCCCCTCCAGCCAGAACTGGAAATGGCGGATGGCCAAATGCAGGGCCAACAGCTCCCTATCGAACGCGCTGTATTTCCACTCGTTATCGCGCAAGGTTTTGCTGAAAAACGCGAGAGGTTGCCAGCTCCCTGCTACCAACTGCTCGACGACCGCCCCAACCGCTAAATCGGAAGCGTCCGTGGTGAGCGCCATACGAGCCGTTGGCACAGGGTGTGCCAACAAAACAGCATTCGCCAGAGCTGATTTGACCTGGGAGAATGCGCGCTCCCGCTCCGGGGACCACTCGATCTTATTTGCAGGTTTTTGTTTTTTAAGTGCCGCTTACAGTGGTTGCATGAGCTGCGCTGCGCTGGGGAGGAAACGATTATAAAAATTAACCATTCCCAAAAATTCCTGCAATGCTTTGACCGTCTGAGGTTGGGGAAACTCTGTTATTGCGCGTACTTTATCGGGCAGCGGGACCGCTCCTTCTGGAGAAACGCGGTGCCCCAAAAAATCTATTTGCGTCACCCCGAACTGGCATTTCGCTGGGTTAACTATTAACCCGTGCTCTGCTAGCCTCTGAAAAACCGCTGTGAGATGGCGTTCGTGTTCGTCTTCGGATGTGCTGGCTACCAAAATATCATCCAAGTAGACGAACACGAAAGGGAGGCCGCGTAAAACTGCATCAATCATGCGTTGGAACGTCTGCACGGCACCCTTGAGTCCAAAAGGCATGCGCAAAAACTCGAAAATCCCAAAAGTAGTTATTACCGCTGTTTTGGGTATGTCTTGAGCGCGGACTGGGACTTGGTGGTAACCGTGCACCAAATCTATTTTAGAAAAAATGCGCGCCCCCACCAAATGCGCCAAAAAATCCTGGATGTGCGGAATCGGGTAGCGGTCATGTGCTGAAGCATTATTTAACCTGCGGAAATCACCGCAAGGCCACCACAAGCTGTCAGCCTTGGGGACCATATGCAGTGGTGAGGACCAGGGGCTGTTAGAGCGCCTAATGATGCCCAGTTTTTCCAGGTTAGCAAATTCCTCACATGCAATGGCCAGTTTAGCTGGGTCCAAGCGCCGAGCTTTTGCAAAAACGGGGGGGGGGGGGGGCAGTGGTAGTTATGAAATGTTCCACCCCGTGTTTAGCTACTGACGCCGAAAACGTTGGGACCGTGAGTGTTGGGAACTGAGTGAGTAGTGCTTGGAACTTACCACCCGCAGCTGTGACGTTGGGATGTGCAGTAGGCGGGGCCACCCAAGCTGTACAGGAAATAGAGTGGAAAGACAGTGCATTAACCATATGTCTATTAGCAAGATCAACCAATAAACCATTTGAGCACAAAAAATGAGCACCTAACACATTATTACTGACTGCAGCTACGACGAAAGTCCACTCGAATGTCCGACCGTGAAAAGACAGGGGGAGGGTCTTCTCCCCGAAGGTCTTGATCGTCGAGCCGTTCGCCGCTAACACCAGGGGTCCGCTGGAAGGCGCCAGCCGGTCAGCGTAGGAAGGCGTGATGAAACTCAGCTGGGAGCCTGTGTCCACCAGGAACTGCCTCCCCGACCTCGCGTCTGTTATGAAGAGTAGCTTATTCTTCGCGCCGAGAGCAGCAGCTGCTACCGACTCTCGGTCTTGGCGTTTCCCGAGCGCTTGAACCAGCACGGTGGAATGCACTTGCGTGCCCTCTTGGTGAAGCGTCGATGATAAAAGCAGAGGGTGCCGTCCGCTCCGCTTCTCCTGGTCTCCGCCGCTGCTGACGTCAGCGAATCCGGTGCTGCAGCCTCTGGCCTCCCGTCGTCTCCCGGTGATGCGCTTAGCTCCGCTGCCGCCGTCGTGGCCGTGTGCCGTCTATGGGCGTCGACGAGCCGCTGTGCCTCCTGGCCCAGCTCGTGGTACTCTCGGTTGGTCAGCAGCCGTGAGCTGGCCAGGGTGACTCTCACCGCTGACGGTAGTGTTCTGAGGAAAAGATGGGCGAAGATAAAACCGTCGTCGTCATCGCCTCTCAGACTCAGCATCCCCGCCATCAGGTCTGCCGGCCTGTCTGCTTCGCCTTCAGTCAATGCCAGGAGCTTCTCTGCTCGCTCTCCCAGTGAGGGGGTGAAAGCACGGATGAGGGCGGCTTTCAGTGCATCGTACTTGTCGTCTTGTGGCGGGTGGTTAGTCAGGTTCTCCACCCGCTGCACTGTGAGGCTGTCCAGCTTCGCGACAACATGGTAGAATTTCGTTGTGTCCGCTGAAATTCCCCGAAGATGGAACTGCGCCTCCACACTGGTAAACCAGGAGCACGGGTTGTGTTGCCAGAAATCGGGCAGCTGGACTGCGGTAGCTGCGTTAACCCGGTTGGCTCCTGACGAGTCCGGTGCGTGAAGGTCGTCACCGGCCATAATTTGTCGTAGGTCACCAGTGTAGAGGGTGCGTTCAAAGATGAGACTGAGTTTATTTCTCAGGATCAGTTTTATTGAAAGCACACATCCTCTATCAATCTCTCGAAAACAGAAGAGGCAGAACAATCACGTATCACACTTCTTATACCCTGCAGAAGCCACACAACCTAAGTCACATGATGCTTATGCAAACATACAATCCATGGTACATAATCTCAGTCCCAATGCCTCTTTGCTCTTCCCCTATTGTCTCTTTATCCCTCGATGTTCCGGGACTCCCACCGGGGCATCCTCTCCAAGACAAAAGCCCGAACTCACACCTCCTTGTCATCTCCTGTAGATTTCTGCAGGCCCAGACCTCCTTTGTCCTCTGAGACATGAAGCCCCCAATACACATACAGTCATGCATATGTGGGAAATATGAGTTCAATATATGCGCCATAGGGGCCATGTATCATGAGATTTTGAGTGAAAACCTCCTTCCACCAGCAAGGGCATTGAAGATGAAACATGGCTGGGTCTTTCAGCATGACAATGATCCCAAACACACCGCCCGGGCAACGGAGGAGTGGCTTTGTAAGAAGCATTTCAAGGTCCTGGAGTGGCCTAGCCAGTCTCCAGATCTCAACCCCATAGAAAATCTTTGGAGGGACTTGAAAGTCTGTGTTGCCCAGCGACAGCCCCAAAACATCACTGCTCTAGAGGAGATCTGCATGGAGGAATGGGCCAAAATACCAGCAACAGTGTGTGAAAACCTTGTGAAAACTTACAGAAAACGTTTGACCTCTGTCATTGCCAACAAAGGGTATATAACAAAGTATTGAGATGAACTTTTGTTATTGACCAAATACTTATTTTAACAAGGAATTTACCAATTAATTCATCAAAAATCCTTCAATATGATTTTCTAGATTTTTTTTTTCTTATTTTGTCTCTCATAGTTGAGGTATACCTATGATGAAAATTGGAGACCTCTCTCATCTTTTAAGTGGGAGAACTTGCACAATTGGTGGCTGACTAAATACTTTTTTACCCCACCGTATATATACAGTACGTGTGTGTATAATGCATGTATGTAGGTGTCAGAGGTTGCAGGCACAGGACTCAGATGCGGGCAGAGATACGGTGCAGAACAATGATTTATTAACAAAACCTAAACACAAATGAACAGCAGCGCATGGGCTGTAAACAAAACAAAAGGCAAACAGACCAACTGACAAAGCTGGACAAAACTGGAATTATATACTGACGTGAGATACTCACTGACAGGACTGATATGAAGATATCAATGACACCACGTCTGACAAGAACCTGGGCACAGACATATATAGGCTGGAAGGAAATCAAGGCGACAAGGAACAAGTGGGTACAATTAGGGACAATCAGAAAACAGCAGGGAGTAGCTCTCGATACGGAAGAGCATGATGGACTGAGACAAAAGGGTAAACATGAGGCATGAACAGAAGACGGAAAAGACAGGACCATGACGATAATAATAATAATAATAATAATAATAATAATCATTATCATCATTTTCGATCATGGCCCCCAGGTTATGGAATGATTTACCGCTGGACATTAGACAAGCACCTTCACTGTCCATTTTTAAAACACGTCTTAAAACACATTTTTACTCCCTGGCCTTCGACCCAGTATTTGACATTGATTTTATTGGATGAAATGGATTTTTATTTATTTTACTTTTTATTTTATTTATGATTTTTTTTTTTTTTTTTTACTGTGGTTCTTGTGTTAGCGCCCTTTGTGTTAGTGCCCTGCTTTTATGTTCTCTTGCTGTACAGCACTTTGTGTAGCAAGTGTTACTTTTAAAGTGCTTTATAAATAAAGTTGATTGATTGATTGATTGATTGATCATCATCTTCATCATCATCATGACAACTAACAATATGTGGCTGCAAGGAAAAACACAGAGAAACATAATAAAGGGTGAGGGCATGGCTGAACTCATGTCCTGAAGATAACAGACCAAATAAGAACATAAAGCAAGGACATGAGCACAGCCATGTCCCACCCGTACAGTAAGTAAATTTATTCATCATTATCTCTGTATGTACTGTGTATATACTGTATGTAGTTAGATGTAAGTGGGTATTTCGGATTGCACTTCAGGATGAATAATTAATCTGATGTGAAGGTAAAGGGGTAGGATCTAAATTAGTTTCACTTCTTCCTACTCTTTTTCGAACTGACAGTACATGGTGTTTTTGGTATGGGCTAAAATTTAGAGTTTTTTTTTCACTTCTTTGTTCTTGCATTGCATGTTTGAAAAAATGTTCTAAACTAAACTCTGTCTACCTTCAGGGACGCAGTGATACTGTATAAGCTATACTTTATGTTCTTTTGAAAGTTGCACAACTTGAAGACCCGCTGACAAGGTACATGTGCACTTACTGTTCAGTTTCCAGTCCATGTTAAAGGTGTGTGTTCCAGTCCATGTTAAAGGTGTGTGTCTATGATAGTGATGTAAATATTTACCCATTGAAGACTATTTGTTTAACTTATTCCACACCTATGCTGATTTAACTTTCTTAATGTTGTTTTGGAAGATACTATTTACAGTACTGTTTCATAGGTGTTTCTACAGTTTAATTGATCCCATCTGTTTAGTAAATGAACTTTTTTTTTTTTTTTTTCAAGATGGCGGAGTGAGTGGTCTCAGTCTTGCAGGCTCTTGCAGCTTAAATCAATTTTTTTAGTTGTGGTTCAGCCGGTCTGGATTCAGGGGTCAGACTCGATCTCTGTTTTTAAGAGTTGTTTTGCGCTCGCTGTGAGAACTGGACTTTTGGGACTGCTCTCATTCGTGAGTGAACTGATTGGCGTTTCTCTTCGTGGTTCGCTGCTACGCTTAACCCGAAGCGTTTGCTAGGCTAACGCTATAGCTAATGCCATAGCTAGTCGTAGCACCTAGCACCGACACGGAGAAGCGACTCTGTCCCCGGTGATTGAGGCTCGCTGGAGGAACAAGCTGAGGCAGCAGTTGGACAGGAGCCGGATCGGAGTTCAACTGCAGCGGTGGTGGGAGACGGGGACCAGTGGTGGACCACCGGGGCCCCAGCCGGAGTCGGAGCCCTGTTGCAGTGGCGGGGCTCGGCGGAGGAACTACTGAGGAAGACGGCGGTAGGCGGCAGGGCTCAGCGGAGGGTCTACCGGGACCCCAGCTGGACAGAAGCAGGATCGGAGCTCGGCTGCAGCGGCGGTGGGTGGTGGGACTCGGTGGAGGAGCTTCCGGTGCCCCGGCTGGACAGGAGCTCGGTTACAGCGGCGGTAAGCAGCGGAACTAGCAGCGGAGGGGGCTAGCTGAGGCCCAGCTGGATTCGAGGTCGGTCGGATTGGATACCGGCGACACCAGCAGAGATTGTTTTACAATCCACAGGCCAGTAAAAATGCCACCAAAGAAGGAGGAAATGGAAGAGATCAAAAAATCTCTGAACTTCTTGTCAGAAGAACTGACCAAAGTGATTAGTCAGCAGGCTAAAATAATAGAGCTAATGGAAGATGTCCGAGAATTAAAATTAACAATTAAGGAAAAAGACAAAAAAATTGCAGACTTGGAGCAACGCGTCAAGGATCTTGAACAATGTTCTCGTATGGATGATCTGATTATAAGTGGACTAGACATTAAATATCAATCATATGCTCATGCTACAGCAGGACTGAGAGGAGAGGATGCTCCCCTGAGTGAATCAGTCTCCCTGGAAAACCAGGTGCTTCAGTTCCTTGATAGTAGAAATACAAAGGTCGAAGCAAATGAGATTTCAGCCTGTCATGCTTTACCCAGAAAAGATAATAAAACAAAGAAATCAATTGTGATGCGCTTTGTGAACAAAAGGGTAAAGAATGGCATACTGAGGCAGGCCAGAAAACTACGGGGGACAGAAGTTTACCTAAATGAACATCTAACAAAAACTAATGCTGAAATAGCACGGCAAGCACGGACGCTGAAAAGACAAAATAAGATACAGGCAACATGGACAAGAAATTGTAGAGTTTGGATCAAACTAAATGGAACACCTGAGGAAGCAAGGAGTATAATAATCAGGGATGTTACTGACTTAAATAAATACAGATGAACACTGATTAAGAAAATTAAGAGACTATAAAAATCCATATCCACACACACGGCAAGAATAGTTCTTTTGACATACCATGACAATTGTTACACCCAGGAGGGCGAAGGGGGAGGAAGGATGAGAAAGCCAAGCTGTCAGACTTTGCAGCGGCTTTTATTGACTTTTCCAGCACACACGGCACGGCACACATTTACACAGCACATCGCTATACACCATTTTCTTTTCACTCTTTCTCTGGAACATTCGCTACTCTTCTTCTCTTGTTCTCTAATACTGTACAGCGTCTTATCACTACTGAGCGCCACCTCTGGCGTAAAAACGCTACTGCTTTCACTGACAGTTTATATCTAACAGTTCATATTCATTCCTTTAGTTACATTCCCTATAAATGCTCCTATTTACCATTAATATTTAAATTACAGTCTTTTAGATACATTTATTAGGAATATTTACATTAGCCATTAGCATCTAATCAACACTGTTTTCTGGGGGGTTTTCTAGAGGTTGTCCAAAATGGACTTTTTCCTACACAATGTACTTTAAAAAATAAATAAATAAATAAATACATAAATAAATACATAAATAAATAAACAAAACAAACAAAAAAACTTATGACTGACTTGAGTAGACATCAATTATCCCCAGTTGGAGAAAGTCATTTGACACAGAGTGAGGAAATTCAAACTCTGAAAATATGCCATTATGCTGAACATAAACTACAAGAGATGGAAAATGATATTGATCCTGATAACCACTTTTTCAATAATATTCATAATCATTGTGAATATTACACCGAAAAGCAATTCAAAAGTCAAGTGCAACTAGATGGTAAACTATCAATAATACACTTCAACAGCATTAGTCTTAACAAAAACTTTCCACAGATTCAGGACTATTTAAAACAGCTAGACAGAAAATTTACAGCTACATACCTGTCAAGGCATACCTCATGCTTCCCTTATTGGGGGGGCCTTCACACCTGTACTGACCTCATGCCTCCCTTATTGGGGGGGCTTTCACGCCTGTACTGAGTACTTAAAAACTGTATTTATTGGCAGATGAAAGAAAACTGAAGCAAAAAAAAAAAAAAAACCAAACAAACAGCAACTGCAACATGAACTATTTCAAATTCATTCATTTATGCTGCCAATGCTGAAACAAAAGCGGAATGGATTTTTGTTTCATAAGTTAAGTATCAGAAATAATTCTCTTTGAAATTGTGTTAATAATAATAACAATGAAAATATCAATCTTATTCAGCCCTTTCAATATAATGCTATACATTCAGATGTACATTCTGCTGGGGGTTTCTTCCTGTTAAAAGGGAGTTTTTCCTCTCCACCGTCGCCAAGTGCTTGCTCACAGGGGATCACCTGATTGCTGGGGTCTTTCTGCAACTGTGGGGGTTTCCCCTACAGTTGATAGTGCTATGAGATGACTGTTGTTGTGAAATGGCACTATATAAATAAAGTTGAATTGAATTGAATTGAATGCAAAGCAAAGTTCCAAGATACAAAATAACAGTACACTATAGGGGATTTGGGCTACCTCTAAGCATATTTGTTAAGATTTTAAAGCATTTTTTTTTGTTATAGTTAGGTAATATTTGAAGTTGAATAATACTGCCCATACCTGAAAACATTTGGAGAGTTCTTCAGTCTGGAAAGGTCTCGACCCACCATCGTGTTGCAATTGTCCGAACCAAAGCCGACAACATTTTGCCATGGAATATTGTGCAATCTAAAATAAATAAATAAATGGTGACGGTGAAGGAGAACGGTGACGTCCAATCCCTCGATTTCCCTTTTCTTCAAGCTTTGTTTACTTCCCCGACGGCGCGCTGCAAGAAGCCATTTTGAAACTCACAAAAACACTGCTTAGGTGCGCTTGTGGAGGATCGAAATAAGCGCAGGCGGACGCTGAGCGCACTGCCAGCCCTGTACGCTATGGGGGTCACACACAAGGTGTTCCTCCACACTCTCACTAATTTTTTTTTCCCGTATATTTTTCTTTTTGGCGTACAGAAATGGCAATACACCCGTATTTGCTAAAATTGCATTTTCCCGTATTAAAATACGGTGAAACCGTATCACTTGACAGGTATGCAGCTATCGCAGTCTCTGAAACTTGGCTTAATGAAGAGCAGGCTCCCCTGATGGCAATAGAGGGATATCAGATGTTTCATATTAACAGATCTCAAAAAAAGGGTGGTGGTGTTGCACTGTATACTGATGACCTGTATAGGTGTAAGCTTGTAAATGGAATGTCCTTTGCACTACCAGGGATTTTGGAATGTGTTACTGTTGAGATTGACCAAAATAAAACAAAAAATCTAATTATAAGTTGTATATATAGAACGCCGGGAACTGTAGAGGAGCTTGAAATAACAAGGCGATGTGATTCATAAACCAAAGTTTATTATCAGCTCCTCTAACAAGGCTCATCTAGGTGCAGCAGCAGAAGAAGTAAGAGGGTGAACACCTTCGGCTCTACGAACTTATACTTACACATAACAAAAGACATGCATATCAAAAGCTGACATCCCTCATTATCTTAATCCCCCCCATTGTCTTCGTACTCCTCCGCCTGGCCCTGGGGGGTCAGGGCAACCCATCCGGTCTCCACCGCAGTGCCTTGGATGCTCTTTGATCTTCACTGGCGGTTGAGACTCTTTGTCCTGTTCTGAGGTGTGAAGTCGCCTTACATATGTAATCACCAAACATTCTCACATGCTTAAACATATGTAGGTTATGGAAAATATGATTAATATAGACCACAGCCCCCCCCCCCCAAACGACTAAGAAAAGGACAATAGAAAAATTCACAGTTTAAGATAATTATTATGACATACTAACTGCTACACCTCTTGCCACAGAAGAAACTTTCCAGCAGCCATGCTCCTAAGAGAGTTCAGTGGTAATCATAACAGCATAGTAAAATCACAAGTCAGTCCTAAACTGTTACAGCACAATTAGTGAACAACTGTTGAGTAGTTTGCATCAGTCTCTGTGCCGTCTGGGTTTTAATCTTCTCCCGAATCTGCTGTGGGTCCGCTTGGGCGTCCTGCTGGGACCTTCCTGTAAGGAATCTGCAGCTTGGGAAGGAGAGTGATTATTTTTTTCCCTGCAGGGGGGCTGAGTCTTTTCTTTTGGGGGGTCTACCCCGCCGAGGTGCTCTCGCCAACCGTGCAGGCTCGTCTCTCAACAAGAAGGCCGGTTTAAGTCTGTCAATGCTGACTGTTTCTTTTCTATCCCCAAAATCAAGCACAAAGTGTTTATCACCAGGTTCCAGCACTCCGAATGGCCCATCGTATGGTGGGCAGAAAGTTGGTTTTAAAGCTTCATGCCTAACAAAAACGAATTCAGCGTTCTTTAAAGCTTGTGGGACAAAAACCCGTGGAAAAGAGTGATGTGCCGGTCCGGGAAGAGAGTCCGGTCCGTTGCTGCCTAAAAACCTCGGGGCAGGGAGATGCCCTGGCTCTGGGTTCTCTGGTAAAAAATTCACCCGGGAGCCTGAAAGGTTGTGCAAAAACTAATTCTGCTGGAGAGGCGTCTAGATCCTCTTTGGGCGCAGCACGCAACCCCAATAAAACCCAGGGAAGTTTATTTACCCAATTTGTATCCGTTAGTGAGGCTCTGAGGGCGGCCTTTAAAGATCTGTGAAAACGCTCGCATAACCCATTAGCCTGAGGGTGATAAGCGGTGGTGCGGTGAATTGTCGCCCCTAAGCTGCTGGCCATGGCTGACCAAAGCTCCGAGACAAATTGAGGCCCCCTATCGGACGTGATGTCCGATGGGACGCCGAAACGTGCCACCCAGTTTGTCAAAAAAACGCGAGCAACTTCCTCCGCTGTGGTTGACGCCAGAGGGACTGCCTCTGGCCAGCGTGTGGTGCGGTCTATCATTGTTAACAGATGTGTGAAACCTTGGGAGGAAGGTAGTGGCCCCACGAGGTCGACATGAACGTGGTCGAACCTTCTAGCATGGATTGGAAAAGGCTCCAGAGGAGCTTTTGTGTGTTTGTGTATTTTGGCGCGCTGACAAGAAATGCAAGTTTTTGCCCATTCTTTTACGTTTTTGCGCAGGCCAGGCCACACAAACTTTTCGGCGACCATTTTAACCGAAGCGTGCACACCTGGGTGCGCGAGGGAGTGAATCGAGTCAAAAATACGGCGGCGCCATGCAGCTGGGACTAACGGGCGAGGTCGGCCGGTTGAGATATCGCATATTAGGGGGGGTACACCGTCTCGTAAACCCCTTTTCTCCAGCCTTAACCCTGTTGGTCCAGACAGGAGTGCGCGCACGTCCGCGTCACTACTTTGCTCCTCTGCCATGGTTGCATAATCTATCCCTGCATGGATTGGTGCTGCGTATGTGTCCGTGTTGGTGAAAAGCTCTGCGGCTGCGGTAGTATAATCTGTCTCCTCGCGCTCTGACGATGTCACAGCGCGAGAGAGGCAGTCTGCTACCACGTTAAGTTTGCCTGCCACATGTCGAATGTCTGTGGTGAACTCTGAAATCGCAGCTAGCTGTCTTTGTTGCCTGCCTGACCACGGTTCGGAAATTTTAGCCATCGCAAAGGTGAGCGGTTTGTGGTCTACAAAAGCCATGAAACACCGCCCCTCTAACCAGAACTGGAAGTGGCGGATGGATAAATGAAGCGCTAGCAGCTCCCTGTCAAAAGTGCTGTATTTACGCTCAGTTTGGTTTAGTGATTTGCTGAAGAATGCCAAAGGTTGCCAGATTCCGCTGACGTGTTGTTCTACAACTGCCCATATGGCCAGGTCTGAAGCGTCTGTGGTTAGCGCAATGCGGGCCGAGGGATCGGGGTGAACCAACAATGTGGCATTAGCTAGGGCACTTTTTACTTCCGCGAAGGCGCGTTCACGCTCCGGGGTCCATTCGACCGCGTTGGAAGCTTTTTGTTTTCTGAGCGCGTCATATAGGGGCTGCATGAGCTGAGCTGCGTGGGGGAGGAAACGGTTGTAAAAATTAACCATTCCTAAAAATTTTTGCAGCGATTTGACCGTTTGTGGCCGTGGGAAACTTTTTATCGCGTGAACTTTGTCTGGCAGTGGGACTGCCCCCTTCGGAGAAACTCTGTGTCCTAAAAAAATCAATTTGTGACACGCCGAATTTGCATTTGGCTGGATTGATTATTAACCTGTGCTCTTCTAGCCTCTGAAAAACCATAGTGAGATGCCGCTCGTGTTCTTCCTCAGACGGGCTGGCTACCAGCATATCGTCGAGGTAGACGAAAACAAAAGGGAGGTCGCGTAATACTGCGTCCATCATCCGCTGAAAGGTTTGAGCAGCGCCTTTGAGACCGAAAGGCATCCGCAAAAATTCAAAAAGGCCGAAGGGGGTTATTACAGCTGTTTTAGGAATGTCCTCTGCTCGAACTGGGACTTGATGATAACTGCGGACCAGGCCTATTTTTGAAAAAATGCGCGCACCCGCCAGATGTAGTGAAAAATCTTGAATGTGAGGAATTGGGTAGCGGTCATGCGCTGTCGCATTGTTTAATCTGTGGTAAACGGCGCACGGTCTCCAAGAACCGTCGGATTTCGGGACCATGTGAAGTGGTGACGCCCAGGGGCTTTTCGAGCGTCTGATAATGCCTAATTTTTCAAGGGTAGTAAACTCGTCCCGAGCTATGGCGAGCTTGGTCGCGTCTAAGCGCCGAGCTTTGGCGAATACGGGTGAGCCCGTTGTGGGAATAAAGTGTTCGACCCCGTGTTTAGCCACTGTGGCTGAGAATTTGGGAATTGTGAGTGCTGGAAATTGGGTGAGGAGTTGATCAAACTTACCTCCTGCTGTGGTGACGCTAGCCTGCACGGGTGGTGGAGAAAGTCGAGCTGAGCAGGGAATAGAAGCAAAGGACAGTGCATTAACCAAGCGTCTGTTCGCTAGATCAACTAATAACCCATGTGCACACAAAAAATCTGCGCCCAACAAGTTAAAACTCACCGCCGCTACAACAAATGTCCATCTGTAGTTGCGGCCGTGGATGCAGAGGGGCAGGCTCTTTTCGCCAAAAGTGTCGATGATGGAGACGTTGGCTGCCACCGCTCCATTGCCCCGGGGGCCCATGGCCCGGTCTGCTTGGGAGGGCATGACAAAACTTAGTTGAGCTCCCGTGTCGATAAGGAACCGCTTGCCGGTGTGTCTGTCCGTCACATATAAAAGCTTGCTTTTTTCGCCGAGAACCGCCGCTGTTAACGGCTCTCGGCTTCGGCGTTTTCCCGAAATCGTGAATTTGCAGGGGGGAACGCATTTGTAAGCCTTCTCGACGAAGCGGTGGTGGTAATAACAAACGTTGCTCTGTCTGTTGCGTCCTGGCCGTGTCGCTGTCACCGCGGGTTGATTCTGCTCGGTGATTTGTGGCTCCTCGCGGCTCCGGACATCAGCGTTGAGGTCTGCGGATGCTGCTGTGGGTGTCTGCTCCTTGCAGGCGTTGACGAGCCGTTGAGCTTCGTGAGCCAGCGTGCGGAAGTCTTGCTGGGTGCTGCATCGCATGTTGGCAAGCGTCCCTCTCATGTGTGGCGGCAGCGTACTGAGGAATATGAAATGGAAGAGGAAGTTGTCATTGTCCTCTTCTTTAAGTTGCAACAAGTCCTCCATGAGGGCCTTGGGTCTGCCTCCTCTGTGGCCGTAGACCGCCAGGATCCTCTCGGCTCTCTCCTCGGCTGAGGGGACGTAATTTGCCACGACGGTCGCTTTCAGTTCTTTATATTTGTCCTGGGCCGGCGGCCGCTGGATTATGCTCCGCGCACATCTCGAAGTGGCGGTGTCGAGTTTGGCGACGATGTGATAGAACTTTGTATCGTCAGCCGTGATGCCCGCAAGTGCAAACTGGGCTTCAGCTTGCTGAAACCACGAGGCGGGGTCTTCCTGCCAGAAGTCCGGCAGCTTGACGGTGACGGCGTTTCTGTGGACCATCACTGATGTGTCCACAGGGTGAGAGTGCCTTCCTTCGGCTCTCTCCGCGGCGCTGGTGCTCGGTTGAGCCCTCTCTATCACTTCTGCCGTGGGGGAACGTCGTCCATCTGTTCCCCTGTCTGCATGGGCGCCGGCGTCTGCCTGGGTCGCCACAGATGAGTCGATCGCAGGGGAACGCCTCTGGTCCATTCTCGCGTCAGGGTCACCAGTGTAGAGGAGCTTGAAATAACAAGGCGATGTGATTCATAAACCAAAGTTTATTATCAGCTCCTCTAACAAGTCTCATCTAGGTGCAGCAGCAGAAGAAGTAAGAGGGTGAACACCTTCGGCTCTACGAACTTATACTCGCACATAACAAAAGACATGCATATCAAAAGCTGACATCCCTCATTATCTTAATCCCCCCATTGTCTTCGTACTCCTCCGCCTGGCCCTGGGGGGTCAGGGCAACCCATCCGGTCTCCACCGCAGTGCCTTGGATGCTCTTTGATCTTCACTGGCGGTTGAGACTCTTTGTCCTGTTCTGAGGTGTGAAGTTGCCTTACATATGTAATCACCAAACATTCTCACATGCTTAAACATATGTAGGTTATGGAATATATGATTAATATAGACCACAGAAACTTGCATTGAGACATTCAGAGATAAATTAGTCGAGCTGTACAATAATATTACTAGTAAGAAAATGGTAGTAATTTGTGGAGATTTCAATATTGATTTACTAAATCCATGTCAACAAAATGTAATTACAGAGTTCATGAATTCTATGTACAGTATGAGTCTATATCCCACAATAACACATCCCAGTAGAATCACAGTTCACACTGCTACACTTATTGACAACCTGTTTGTTAATATTATTGATAAGAAAATAGAAAGTGGATTATTGATAAATGATATAAGTGACCATTTGCCAACCTTTGCACTTATCCATGGCCACACAGGGGCCAATACAGAAAAAAATTTAAAATCGTTCAGATACAAATCACAAAATGCAATCAGTTCTTTTAAAGAAGACTTGCTGAAGCAAGACTGGACAAAAGTCTATGTATCACATGTAAATGAAGCCTATGACACATTTATAAACATTGTAACCACTCTTTATGAAAAAAATTGTCCATTAGTAAAGAAAAAGCTTAAACATAAATTTGTTGATAAGCCATGGTTAACCAAAGGATTACAAAAGGCGTGTAAAAAGAAAAATTTATTATAAGATAAGACAAGATAAGCCTTTATTAGTCCCACAATGGGGAAATTCCAGGATTGCAACAGCACAGGGATATCAACACTCAGAGCAACAATCAGAAGGCAAGAAAAAACAAGAGCAGCAAGTATACATATGTACATATAAACATAAATATATAGACACATGATGCGGAGCATTGCAGCTAGATTGAATAAATATATATGTGGGGAGCGTGAAATAAAGAGACTGAATTATTTCTCAATTCAGGTTTAATGCAGATTTCACATCCCCAGCTTTCTCTCAAGACAAGAAGAGAGTGAGCTGCATAAAAACCCCCACATTTATACATGTAACATCAGAGGCAGAATCACACAATGTCGTCAAATCCCCCAATGACAATAATTCTCCCCCCGAGTCCTTTCGTCGTCCGTCTGACTCTAGGAGGTCAGGAAGTCCTTTCAGAGTCTTATCACGGCACCTCCGTCCTCCTGCCATTATCCCAGGTGGTCCAGACGTATTGTTCCATCCCAGACGTGAGGTCAATCAACACATGCAGTCCTAAGCATCTCCCTTGTGCTAATACATATGTAGTCAAAAATATGTGAGCCACATAACCCCCCCCAAACGTCAAAAAATGGACAATACAGCATAGTTCACACAACATGATAAAATCAACAGCATAGTCTACACAACATGATAAAATCACACATCAGTCCGTACGCCGTCTGGGCTTCAAATGTCTTCCAAACTTGCTGTAAGCAGGCTTCGCAGCCCTTGTGGCACCATCCTGCAGTGAATCTGCTAACTGAGGAAGAGAATCGTTATTTGATCCCTGCGGGGGCTCCAGGACATGCTCCCTGGGGGGTCTGCCACGTCGAGGGGCCCTCGCCACCCGTACAGACTCGTCGTTCATCACAAAAGCAGGCTTTAGTCTGTCAATACTAACTGTTTCCTTTCTGTCCCCCAAATCTAGCACAAAATGTTTGTCACCTGTTTCCAGCACCCTAAATGGACCATCGTATGGCGGGCGCAGGCTTGGTCACAGAGCCTCGTGCCTGACAAAAACAAACTCGGCATTTTTTAAAGCTTTGGGAACAAAAACACGCGGAAAAGTGTGATGAACGGGGCCCGGGAGCATGTCTGCTCCCGTGCCAATCAGTGGCCCCAGAGCCGGGGGGCGCCCCGGCGCTGGATGCTCCGGTAGGAACTCACCGGGCAGCCTGAGAGGTTGCGCAAAAACCAACTCCACTGGGGAGGCATTTAAGTCCTCCTTGGGGGCAGAACGCAACCCCAATAAAACCCATGGTAGTTTGTTTACCCAATCTGCATCCGTAAGCGATGCTCTGAGGGCTGCCTTCAAAGACCTATGAAAACGCTCGCATAAACCATTAGCCTGGGGGTGGTAAGCGGTAGTGCGGTGAATTGTTGCCCCTAAGCTGCTGGCCATCGCTGACCAAAGCTTAGACACAAATTGAGGTCCTCTGTCGGACGTAATATCCGACAGAACCCCGAAACGCGCTACCCAGGCCGTCAAAAATGCGTGGGCCACCTCTGCAGCCGTGGTCGATGCCAGTGGGGCCACTTCCGGCCAGCGTGTGGTTCGGTCCACCATTGTCAAAAGATGTGTGAACCCCTGCGACGACGGTAGGGGGCCCACGAGGTCGACATGCACATGGTCAAACCTCTTGGCCGGGATGTGGAACGGTTCTAAGGGGGCTTTTGTGTGCTTGTGAATTTTGGCCCGCTGGCAAGCCATGCAGGTTCTTGCCCACTTTTTCACATGCTTGCGCAGGCTCGGCCAAACAAACTTCTCCGCTACCATTTTCACAGAAGCGCGCACCCCCGGGTGCGCCAGGGAGTGAACCAAGTCGAAAACGCGGCGGCGCCACGCGGCCGGTACCACCGGGCGCGGCCGCCCGGTAGATACATCACAGATTAGGGGGGGCATACCGGTTTGCAAACTCCTGCTCTCCAGCCTTAACCCTGTTGGTCCAGACTGGAGCGCGCACACGTCCGCATCTCTACTCTGCTCCGCTGCCATGGCTGCATAATCTATCCCCACGTGAACTGGGGCCGCGTGCACTTCCGCGCTGCTATTTTGCCCTGCGGCTGCGGTAGTATAATCTACCTCCGCGCGGACTGGTGCTGTTACCGTGCGAGAGAGGCAGTCTGCCACTACATTGAGTTTACCCGCTACGTGCTGAATATCAGTAGTAAATTCCGAAATTGCGGCCAGCTGCCTCTGCTGCCGGCCTGACCAAGGTTCCGAAATTTTGGCCATCGCAAAAGTGAGCGGCTTGTGGTCGACAAACGCGGTGAAACGCCGACCTTCCAGCCACAACTGGAAATGACGAATGGCTAAGTGGAGCGCTAACAGCTCCCTGTCAAACACGCTGTATTTCCGCTCGGCTTCGCGCAAGGATCTGCTGAAAAAGGCCAGTGGCTGCCAAACCCCGGCAACATGCTGTTCCACAACCGCCTCTATGGCCAAATCTGATGCGTCAGTGGTGAGCGCTATGCGGGCCGTTGGGTCTGGGTGAGCTAGCAGTGCAGCGTCTGCAAGGGCTTTTTTTTACCTCCACAAATGTGCGCTCCCGTTCCGGGGACCAATCGATCGTATTGGAGGGTTTTTGCTTTTTAAGTGAGGCATATAATGGTTGCATGAGCTGCGCTGCGTGGGGTAGGAAACGGTTATAAAAATTTACCATTCCTAAAAACTCCTGTAATGCTTTGACCGTTTGTGGCCAGGGAAACTCTGCCATTGCGCGCACCTTGTCTGGTAGCAGAACTGCCCCTTCTGGGGAAACGCGGTGCCCCAAAAAATCGATCTGTGCCACACCGAACTGGCACTTGGCTGGATTAATTATTAACCCGTGCTCTCCCAACCTCCGAAAAACTGCGGTGAGGTGTTTTTCGTGTTCCTCCTCGGAAGTGCTGGCGACTAAAATGTCGTTGAGGTAGACGAACACAAAAGGGAGATCACGTAACACAGCATCCATCATGTGTTGGAAGGTTTGCGCAGCGCCTTTGAGGCCAAACGGCATGCGTAAAAACTCAAAAAGTCCGAATGGGGTTATTACCGCTGTTTTGGGAATGTCCTCGGCTCGGACTGGGACCTGATGATAGCCGCGGACCAGGTCTATTTTAGAAAAAATGCGCGTCCCCGCCAGATGCACTGAAAAATCCTGGATGTGTGGGATCGGGTAGCGGTCATGCGCTGTGGCGTTGTTTAACCTGCGGTAATCACCACAAGGTCTCCACGAGCTGTCAGCTTTAGGGACCATATGCAGTGGGGAGGCCCATGGGCTTTCCGAACGGCGAATGATGCCCAGCCTTTCCAGGTTGGCGAACTCCTCGCGCGCTATGGAGAGTTTAGCTGCATCCAAGCGCCGAGCTTTCGCGAAGACGGGTGGGCCAGCTGTGGTGATAAAGTGCTCCACCCCGTGTTTCGCAACTGTTGCCGAAAATGTGGGAACTGTGAGCGCTGGAAACTGGGTGAGGAGTGTGTGAAACTTACCGCCTGCTGTGGCGACGTTGGTCTGAACTGGTGGTGGGGACACTCGAGCTGCACAAGGGATGGAATAAAAAGAGAGTGCATTTACCAGACGCCTATTGGCAAGATCAACTAACAAACCATGTGAGCACAGAAAATCAGCACCTAACATGTTGAAACTCACCGCCGCTATAATAAAAGTCCATTCATAAGTGCGGCCGTGTAAGAACAGAAGCAGAGTCCTTTCTCCGAAGGTCTTGATGCTCGAGCCATTCGCCGCCGTTGCCCCGTCACCACGGGGGCCTGCCAGCCAGTCAGCATAGGTCGGGGTGATGAAACTCACTTGGGCTCCAGTGTCCACGAGGAAGTGTCGCCCGGAGCTCGCATCCGTGAGGTAGAGCTGCTTGTTTCGTTCGCCGAGAGCCGAAGCTGCTAATGACTCCCGGTCCAGGCGTTTTCCCAAGCTCTTGAAGTGGCACGGCAGCACACATCTGCGCGCCTTCTCTGCGAAACGCCAATGGTAAAAGCAGAGGTCATCTCCTCCGCTGCGTCGGGAACGCGCCACTGCCATCGTTGGTAGGATTGATTCAGCTATCTCTGGCCCCTCGCTGCTCCCAGTCGCCGCATCAAGGTCTGCCGCTGCCGCGGTGGCCATCTGCTCACCGCAGGAGTCGAGGATCCGCTGCGCCTCTCGGGCCAGCGCACGGAAGTCCCGCTGGGTCACACAACGCATGCTGGACAGGGTCGCCCTCATGTGCATCGGGAGGGTTCTCAGGAAGATGTGTTTGAATAGGAAATCGTCATTCTCTGTGTCCCTCAGCTGCAGCATGTCTTCCATCATGTCGACTGGCCTGCATCCTCCCCGGTCGTGTAGGGCCAGGAGCCTCCTAGCCCTCTCCTCGGCTGAGGGCGTGAAACACTGGGTGAGGGCAGCCTTCAGCTCGCCGTATTTGTCGTCAGCGGGCGGCTGCTGCACCAGGCTCCGCACGCATCGAGCTGTGCGGTTGTCGAGCTTGGCAATGACGTGGTAGAATTTTGTGTCATCCGCCGTTATTCCCCCGAGTGCGAACTGTGCTTCGGCCTGAAGGAACCACGAGTCCGGGTTGTCCTGCCAGAACTCTGGTAGCTTGATCGAGACGGCGCTCGCTCGGGCGGTCTCCGACGAGTCTGGTTCGGGGGAATCGCTTCTAGGCATTTCACGTCATTGGTCACCAATGTGGGGAGCGTGAAATAAAGAGACTGAATTATTTCTCAATTCAGGTTTAATGCAGATTTCACATCCCCACCTTTCTCTCAAGACAAGGAGAGAGTGAGCTGCATGAAAACCCCCACATTTATACATGTAACATCAGAGGCAGAATCACACAATGTCGTCAAATCCCCCATTGACAATAATTCTCCCCCCCGAGTCCTTTTGTCCTCCGTCTGACTCCAGGAGGTCAGGAAGTCCTTTCAGAGTCTTATCACGGCACCTCCGTCCTCCTGCCATTATCCCAGGTGGTCCAGACGTATTGTTCCATCCCAGACGTGAGGTCAATCAACACATGCAGTCCTAAGCATCTCCCTTGTGCTTATACATATGTAGTCAAAAATATGTGAGCCACAATATAGATATATAAACACACAGTGCGGAGCACTGTAGCTAGATGGAATAAATATATGAATATATAAACACACACAGTGCGGAGCATTGTAGCTAGATTTATATATTTATATTATTGCCAACCTTTGCACTTATCCATGGCCACACGGGGGCCAATACAGAAAAAATTTTAAAATCATTCAGCTACAAATCACAAAATGCAATCAGTTCTTTTAAAGAAGACTTATATAAAGACTTATAGATATAAAGCTTTTCTAAAGAAAAGGACAAAAGAAGCAGAGCAGCGGTATAATACATACAAAAATAAGTTAATATATATAATAAGATGTAGTAAAAGAGACTATTACAGTAAAGAACTGGAGAAAAACAAAGACAATATTAAAAATACATGGAAAATACTTAACAATATTCTTGGAAATAAAAACAGAAATACAAGCTACCCAACCAATTTTTCAAAAAATAATAAAACGTCTCAGAGTGTGAATGCAGTTTCACCTGCAGATGAATTTAATAACTTTTTTGTTAACATTGGTCCTAATTTGGCTAGAGAAATACCCATTACGGCACCCACAGGTGATACAATAAGCAAAAACACTGCTATAAAAGAACACAGACGAGAGAGAGGTCATTGAAATTGTTAAATCGTTTAAAAGTAAAACATCTACGGACTGTGATGGTATTGACATGCTCTTAGTCAAAACTATTATTGAATGCTTAGTGAAACCACTGACGTATATCTGTAACCTGTCTCTCCAAACAGGTATATTTCCCAATGCAATGAAAATAGCTAAAGTAATTCCGATATACAAGATGGGTGACAGAGGGGAACTTTCAAACTATAGACCAATTTCACTATTGCCGCAATTTTCTAAGATACTTGAAAAAATATTCTATGAGAGAATTGACAACTTCATACTGAAGAATAATTTATTGTGTGAGCAGCCATATGGGTTCAGACACAAGAGGACAACTGCATTTGCTCTAATAGAATTTATAGAAAAAATATCAACTGCCGTTGAAAATGAAGAGTATTCAGTTGGGGTATTCCTGGATCTTAAAAAAGCATTTGATACAGTGAATCATAACTTATTAAAGAAACTACAAAATTGTGGTATTAGGGGAGTAGCACTGTCCTGGTTATGTAGTTACTTAAAGAATAGATATCAGTATGTATGTGTTGGTAACAAAAACTCACAGTTACTGAAGGTTACTTGTGGAGTCCCACAGGGTTCAGTTTTGGGGCCATTGTTATTCAATATGTATATAAATGATATATGTAAAGTTTCAGAAAAAATGGATTTAATATTGTTTGCCGATGACCCTAATTTATTATGCAGTGGAAGCAATTTGGAACAACTTTTGGATACACTCGGAAAGGAATTAGGAAAGCTTAAACTGTGGTTTGATTCAAACAAATTAACGTTCAATTTAAGTAAGACAAAATTTATAGTTTTTAACAACCATCACAACAGCTTAGTATCTAAACTCAGTGTAAATGGTGTAGAGATTGAAAGGGTATCCGAAACTAAATTTCTTGGTGTAATAATTGATAATAAACTGTGTTGGAAGTCACATATTAATTATATTAAAGGTAAAATATCCAAATCAATTGCAATACTACACAGAGTGAAATATTTGCTGAATCAACCCACACTATATACCTTGTATCATTTATTAATACTCCCAAACATGACATATTGTACTGAAGTATGGGGAAATACATATCAAACAAACATATATCCAGTCTTTATGCTTCAGAAGAGAGCTATTAGAATAATAAACAAAGCAGCTTACAGGGAACCAACAAACCCATCCATCCATCCATCCATCTTCTACCGCTTTTCCGGAGGTCCGGGTCGCGGAGGCAGCAGTTCAAGCAGAGAAGCCCAGACTTCCCTCTCCCCAGCCACCTGCTCCAGCTCTTCAGAGGGGATACCAAGGCGTTCCCAGACTAGCTGGGAGACATAGTCTCTCCACCGAGTCCTGGGTCTGCCCCGGGGTCTCCTCCCAGTGGGACGTGCCTGAAACACCTCAAGTGGGAGGCGTCCAGGAGGCATCCTAATCAGATGCCCATACCACCTCAACTGACTCCTTTCAATGTGGAGGAGCAGCGGTTCTACTCTGAGCCTCTCCCGAATGACTGAGCTCCTCACCCTATCTCTGAGGGTGAGTCCAGCAATCCTACGGAGAAAGCTCATTTCAGCCGCTTGTATCCGCGATCTCGTTCTTTCGGTCATTACCCAAAGCTCGTGACCATAGGTGAGAGTAGGAACGTAGATTGACTGGTAAATCGACAGCTTTGCCTTAGAACTAAGCTCCCTCTTCACCACAACAGACCGGTACAACGTCCGCATCACTGCAGATGCTGCTCCAATCCGTCTGTCGACCTCTCGCTCCATTTTCCCCTCACTCGTGAACAAGACCCCAAGATACTTAAACTCCTCCACTTGGGGCAGGAGCCTGTCCCCAACCCGGAGAGGACAATCCACCTTTTTCCGGCTGAGGACCATGGACTCGGACTTGGAGGTGCTGATTCTCATCCCAGCCGCTTCACACTCAGCGGCAAACCGTCCCAGCAAGAGCTGTAGGTCATTGCTGGATGAAGCCAACAGGACAACATCATCTGCAAACAACAGAGATGAGATCCTGTGGTCACCAAGCATGACGCCCTCCATTCCCTGGCTGCGCCTAGAAATCCTGTCCATAAAAATTATGAACAGGACCGGTGACAAAGGGCAGCCCTGGCGGAGTCCAACTCTCACTGGGAATGACTCCGACCGAGTGTTGGCAATGCGAACTAAACTCTCACAACGGTCGTACAGAGACCGAATAGCTCGTAACAACAAGCCCGATACCCCATACTCCCGAAGCACCCCCCACAAAAATCCACGAGGGACGCGGTCAAATGCCTTCTCCAAGTCCACAAAACACATGTAAACTGGTTGGGCAAACTCCCACGAACCCTCAAGAATTCTCGAGAGGGTAAAGAGCTGGTCCGATGTGCCACGGCCAGGACGAAAACCACATTGCTCCTCCTGAATCCGAGGTTCGACCAACGGCCGGACTCTCCTCTCCAGTACCTTGGCATAGACCTTCCCAGGGAGGCTGAGGAGTGTGATCCCTCTAAAGTTGGAGCACACCCTCCGGTCCCCTTTTTTGAAGAGAGGAACCACCACCCCGGTTTGCCATGCCAAAGGCACTGCCCCCGACCTCCACGCAATGTTGCAGAGGCGTGTCAACCATGACAACCCAACAACATCCAGGGCCTTGAGGTACTCGGGGCGAATCTCGTCCACCCCCGGGGCCCGGCCACCAAGGAGATTTTTAACCACCTTGGCGACCTCAGCCCCTGTGATAGGCGAGTCATCCCCCTCGTCCCCAAACCCTGCTTCCTCTGTGGAAGGCGTATCAGTGGGATTGAGGAGATCCTCGAAGTATTCCTTCCACCGCCCGACGATATCCCCAGTTGAAGTCAACAGTGTCCCATCCGCACCATACACAGTGTGGACGGGGAGCTGCTTTCCCCTCCTGAGCCGCCGAACAGTTTGCCAGAATCTCTTTGAAGCCGACCGAAAGTCTTGTTCCATGGCCTCACCGAACTCCTCCCATACCCGGGTTTTTGCTTCAGCAACCACCCGAGCTGCACTCCGCTTGGCCTGCCGGTACACCTCAGCTGCTTCGGGAGTCCCACAAGCCAACCAAGCTTGATAGGACTCCTTCTTCAGCTTAATGGCCCCCCTCACCACTGGTGTCCACCACTTGGTTCGGGGGTTGCCACCACGAGATGCACCGACCACCTTGCGGCCGCAGCTCTGGGCTGCCGCTTCAACAACAGAGGTGGAGAACATGGCCCATTCAGACTCCATGTCTCCAGACTCCCTCGGAATGTGGTTCAGACTCCCCCCTCATGGATCGTCACCTTATCGTGGTGGGGGGGTTTGCGTGCCCCAGTGATCCCAGGAGCTATGTTGTCCGGGGCAATTTGCCTCTGATAGGGTCTCCCAAGACAAACTGGTCCTGGGTGAAGGGCCAGACGAAGAACGATCCAACAGACTCTCATGATAAATTGTATATCAAGGATTCAGTGTACCCCGCCCGGTATGGGGTTACCGGGGCCCCACCCTGGAGCCAGGCCTGGGGGAGGGGCTCGAAGGCTAGCGTCTGGTGGCCGGGTTTCCACCCATGGGACCCGGCCGGGCTCAGCCCGAAGGAGTTACATGGGTCCGCCCTCCAGTAGGTTCACCACCTGCAGGAGGGATCATGGAAGTCCGGTGCTATGTGGATTAGGTGGCAGTCAAAGGCGGAGACCTTGGCGGACTGATCCCAAGCTTTCTAAACTGGCTTTTGGTACGTGGAATGTCACCTCTCTGGTGGGGAAGGAGCCTGAGCTGGTGTACGAGATTGAGCGATACCGGCTAGATATAGTCGGCCTCACCTCAACACACAGCTCCGGTTCCGGAACCAGTCTCCTGGAGAGGGGCTGGAGCTTGGCCTTTTCTGGAGTTGCCCCGGGCGAGAGGCGACGAGCAGGGGTAGGTATTCTTGTATCGCCCCACCTTGCTGCCTCTATATTGGAGTTTTCCCCGGTGGACGAAAGGGTTGCTTCCCTGCGCCTTCGGGTTGGGAAACGGGTCCTGACCATCATTTGTGCCTATGCACCAAATGATGTTTCAGAGTACCCACCCTTTTTGGAGTCTGTGACTGGGGTGCTGGAGGGTGCTCCTCCTGGAGACTCCATTGTCCTACTGGGGGACTTCAATGCGCACGTGGGCAACGACAGTGAAACCTGGAGGGGGGTGATTGGGAGGAACGGCCTGCCCGATCTGAACCCGAGTGGTGTTCAGTTATTGGACTTCTGTGCTAACCACAGTCTGTCTATAACGAACACCATGTTCAAGCATAAGGGTGTCCATATGTGCACCTGGCACCAGGACACCCTAGGCCGCAGGTCGATGATCGATTTTGTTATCGTATCATCAGACCTGCGACCGTATGTCTTGGACACCCGAGTAAAGAGAGGTGCAGAGCTGTCAACTGATCACCACCTGGTGGTGAGTTGGATCCGATGGCAGGGGAGGAAGCCATTCAGACCTGGTAGACCCAAACGTATAGTGAGGGTGTGCTGGGAGCGTCTGGCTGAGGCCCCTGTCCGGGAGGTCTTCAACTCCCACCTCCGGAAGAACTTCAACCAACAAACCCACTTTTTCTTAAATTAAAAGCTCTCAAGTTGGAAGATCTGGTTGACTTTAAAACTGCAGTAATAATGTTTAAAGTGAAGAATCTATCACTGCCCACAAATATCCAAAAGCTGTTCCAAATAAGGGAGAAACAATATCATTTCAGAGGAACATGTATATTTCAAAAACCTTCAGTGAGAACTACCACCAAGCAACACTGTGTTTCAGTGCAAGGAGTCAGATTATAGAACGATTTTGGACCTGAATTAAAATCATGTACAATGCTTGGACAATTTAAACAAAAACTAAAGGAAGAAATACTCCAAACATATATACAAGATGACATATAAAATCACATAAGGATTGTCATATCCAGTCTGCGTTGGGTTGTTGCTTAGTTTTTTGTTGTAGTTTTTTTTTGTCACATTTTGTTTTAGCTTTGTTCAGAATTGTAATCGCTCTTGTTTGTTTTTCTTTTGAATTCTTGGATGGAATATGGGTGGACAATATAAGCTGCGGCTTCAGCCATCACCCATTTCGGATAACTTATGTTGAACTGTATAATAACTGTATATAACTGTATATAACTGTATATAACTGTATAATAACCCTTCTTTCCGGTTCCGGCTCTGCCGGACCGGCGGCGCCACACGAGTCGGCTGCCTGTTGCAACAGCCTTTTTTTTTTTATCTTCCTTCTTCTTTCTACACCTTTCACTCTGTATATATATCATGGACGCACGGATCGCCCCGGGGGTCTCCCGGGTCGGCGGACGGAGCCACGGTTTGCAGCGGGAGACGTTACAGCGGGGAGGAGCTAGTGCTAGCTAGCACTTGGCCGCCGCCCAGTGCTAATGGGAAACTCGACATACCGGGAGCTGTAGCGAAAACGAAGCGGGTGCCGGGCTGGAGTTTAGGCGGCGTGAAAGAAATATAAGACAGAATAATAAAGAGCGATGGCAAGAACCAAGCAGACCGCCCGTAAAATCTACTGGAGGAAGAAGCCCCCCAGGAGACAGCTAGCCACCAGGGCTGCTCGGAGAGGCGCTCTGGCCACCGGCAGAGTGAAGAGGCCTCGCCGTCACAGGTCCGTGGCTCTGAGAGAGATCCGTCGCTACCAGAAATCCACGGAGCTGCTCATCCGTAAGCTGCCCGTCCAGCGCCTGGTGAGGGAGATCGCTCAGGACTTCAAGACCGTCCTGCGTTTCCTGAGTTTCGCCGTCATGGCTCTGCAGGAGACCAGCGAGACCCACCTGGTGGTCTCTTCTTCGCTAAGGGGGTCACCATCATGCCCAAAGACTTCCAGCTGGCCCGCTGCATCCGCGGAGAGAGAGCTTAGACTTTCTGCTGCACATCCACCAGCCATAATGCTCTGCACTGTGTGTCTATATATATACATTTATAGTAATATGGACATATGTTTGCTAGATGTTGTTTTTTCTTGCCTTCTGATTGTTGCTCTGAGTGTTGCTGTCCCTGTGCTGTTGCAATCCTGGAATTTCCCCATTGTGGGACTAATAAAGGCTTATCTTATCTTATCTTATAATCAGAGGAGTTATTGTCTAATTTGACCTTGTTGGATTTTCTTTCCCCCTTTGTTATATTATTCTGTTTCTTTTAATCTGTACTTTTAATCTATCCAAAATAAAGATTGATTGATTGATTGATTGACTTTTTAGTTCAGTTTAGCAGCATGTAAACACAGCTCTAACAGAAAACCATATTTCACATGTGCAAAAACACTTCTAAAACAGATCTGATAAACATTTCCCATGTTATTTGCACATGGGAATGCAGTTTTGGAACATCTTTTTCATATGTGAGCACATGTGAAATTCATGTTTTTTTCTGGAAGGGAGGCTTCATTTCCGACTGTGTGCAGGGTCACCCATCTGTAAATGTGGACAGAAAGGCTGGATAGAGACTTAAATACTCACTACTGTGCTTACATTTCAGCAAAGTTCATGCTGACACTGCTTAATGTCACAGGAACATCATATTTTGCACATATAGAAGAAGCTGCACGTTTCTCTGCCACTGTCACATGCACTGTATATGTTGAAATAATTATGTGAAGAACACAATGGTAAATATTATTTCAACTAAATCAGCAAATTTGTGTGTAAAAATGGCTTTGATAGACTTTCAGATTTATTTTTGCTCTTCCTCTCATAGATTTGAGTTTTATATTAATGTGATGGTGACCTTACCCCAGAATACTTGGGAGGATCGAACAAGGCGGAAATGAAAGAGAACAGAGGAAGTATCAGAGAAGTGTTTGTTGTCAGCAAATTTACATGAAAAGCACACATACTTACCAGATAATCTTTGCATGGCAAACACTACACTCACTTCACCCTGTAGTGAGAGACAAATGGTTTGCTGGTGGTGTTCTGAGCAGACATGATGACTTATCTTCCCTGGCTGTGTTCCTGGTTGATTTATCTTTTATCTTAACAAACGGCTTGTCTGACTCGCATCTTCTGTCTTCTCTTCTACAGAGACCTCTGACATCTTAATTACAGGGAGAGAGGAAGCCCACAGTGACCACCACACAGCTTAATGGATGGTATCAGTCCTAGCTGCAACATCTACCTACTAACCTCGCCAGCCCACGTGACAAACGCGCAATGCATTCTGGGCGGGGTAGGTTCAGCAATTGTAAACGGACTGCAAACGCGCAGCGCCTCGGCATTTCTCGTGAATGAACGGGAAAAAAAAATTCATAAAATGGACCGTGAAGGAAAATTTAAAGGGACCGTACTCCGCCAAATTGAATGGGACTGCAAAGGCACGCTATTTGGCGAAGCTTGAAGGGGTTAATGGACTAGATCTCTACCAACATATCACATGGAGTTCGGATATAAACATTCCGCCAAACTTCGACCATGCCTTCATTTATAATTATACGACTTTAAGCATAAGTCCATACACACATGAAGTTTTTAGTAACTTTAGGTGTTTGAAGCAAGCAAAAGTGCAGTTCACAGACGGATGGGTGCATGACTTGTAGATGTACAAGGCAGACTTGAAGACAGCTGTGCTCACAAAGGTGTTTTTTTTTTATTTCTTGTCTTGATTACAAGTATTTATTTACTAAATAAAATAAGTGCATGCCATAAATTGAATTATGCACCCAATATACATGTGAAAGTGTGCTTATTGTGGGGAGACTTGAATAACGAAACCGAATTGTCTTTCATTTCAGTTTATTCAAGAAATCATTCCACTGTCTGCTCTTATTCTTGAGCAGCGAACAAAGAGGGTGAACACACCAAAGTTCTCTCATTTAAACCTTCTCACATCAAACCATTTCCCTCGCGGGGGAAATCACACATCTATATCAAAGTCTCTTTATTCACATTCATTAGCCTTTTATTTACATAACTCCCCCTTCTCTCTTCCCGAGCCTCAGTGGTCAGGAAGTCTTCTGTCCCCTGTCCTCCGCAGGGGGTCCAGGCTCTGTGGCTCCGCACCGCAGGGGGCTGGCTCTCCTTCATCGTGGTTAAATCACATATGCAGTGTCCAACATATACATGTCTCACAACACAGCCATATAACCCCCCCCCAAACGATGAAGAACAGACTAATTCCCAAAATTTAATAGCACCTTACTCACTACTGAATAATCAACACCAACATTCAGTCTGTGCGCCGCTTGGGCTTCAGCCGTCTGCCGAATCTGCTGTGCGTTGGCCCCGCCTTGCCTGCGGTGCTGTTCTGCTTCGGGTCTGTTGACTGAGGAAGAGAGTGGTTAATTGCCCTCTGCGGGGGCCTGCCTCGTCGAGGCGCCACCGCGACCGGTACAGACACGTCCTTCATGACAAAAGCAGGTTTTAGTCTGTCAATACTGACTGTCTCTTTTCTGTCCCCAAAATCTAGCACAAATTGCTTATCACCTGCCTCCAGCACTCGAAATGGCCCTTCGTAAGGTGGTTTGAGCGTTGCTTTAAGGGCTTCGCGCCTGACAAAAACGAAATCGGCATTTTTCAAAGCCTTGGGGACGAAAACTCGTGGAAAAGCGTGATGAACCGGACCCGGGAGCGTGTCTGCCCCCGTGCCAACTAACGGTCCCAGAGCAGAGAGAGGTGGGGGCTCTGGGTGCTCTGGTAAAAACTCGCCCGGCAGCCTCAGAGTTTGTGCGAATACCAGCTCCGCTGGGGAGGCGTCTAAGTCCTCTTTAGGCGCAGAACGCAACCCTAATAAAACCCATGGGAGTTTATTTACCCAATCCGCATCCGTGAGCGACGCTCTGAGTGCTGCCTTCAAAGACCTATGAAAACGCTCGCATAAACCATTAGCCTGAGGGTGGTAAGCCGTAGTGCGGTGAATTTTGGCTCCTAAGCCGTTGGCCATCGCTGACCACAGCTCAGAGATGAATTGCGGTCCTCTATCGGACGTAATGTCCGACGGAACCCCGAAGCGCGCCACCCAAGCCGTTAAAAAAACGCGAGCCACCTCCGCGGCCGTGGTCGTCGCAAGTGGGACCACTTCCGGCCAACGTGTGGTGCGGTCCACCATTGTCAAAAGATACGTGAACCCCTGTGATGCCGGTAGGGGGCCCACAAGGTCGACGTGCACATGGTCGAACCTTCTGGCCGGAATGCGGAACGGTTCTAACGGGGCTCTTGTGTGCCTGTGAATTTTGGCCCGTTGACAGGAAATGCAGGTTTTTGCCCATTCCTTCACGTGCTTGCGCAGGCACGGCCAAACAAACTTTTCCGCCACTAGTTTCACCGACGCGCGCACCCCCGGGTGCGCCAGTGAGTGGACCGAGTCAAAAACACGGCGGCGCCACGTGGCCGGAACCACCGGACGCGGGCGCCCCGTCGACATGTCGCAGATCAGGGGGGGCATACCGGTTTGTAAACACTTGCTCTCCAGCCTCAACCCTGTTGGTCCAGACTGGAGCGCGCGCACGTCTGCGTCCGCCCCCTGGTCCGCTGCCATGGCTGCGTAATCTATACCCACGTGCACCGGGGCTGCGCGCGCCACCGTGCCGCTCTCCTGCGGCGCGGTCACGGTGGCCCGTTCTGCCTCTGCGCGTGTCGGGGTCGTGAACGCGCGTGAGAGACAATCCGCTACTACATTGAATTTGCCCGCGACGTGCCTAATGTCAGTGGTAAATTCCGAGATTGCGGCCAGCTGCCTCTGCTGCCTGCCGGACCACGGATCTGAAATTTTGGCCATGGCGTATGTGAGCGGCTTGTGGTCCACATAAGCGGTGAAGCACCGTCCTTCCAGCCAGAACTGGAAATGACGAATAGCCAAATGCAGCGCCAACAGTTCTCTGTCAAACGCGCTGTATTTTCGCTCAGCCGCGCTTAAAGATTTGCTAAAGAAAGCCAAAGGCTGCCAAACTCCGGCTACCTGTTGCTCAATAACGGCCCCTATGGCTAAATCTGAAGCGTCTGTCGTCAGCGCGATACGTGCTGCAGGGTCTGGGTGGGCCAGGAGCGCAGCGTCAGCCAAGGCTTTTTTAACCTCTGTGAACGCGCGCTCCCGCTCCGGGGACCATTCGACCGCCTGGGTCGGCTTTTGTTTTTTGAGCGCGGCATATAACGGTTGCATGATTTGAGCTGCGTGGGGCAGGAACCGGTTATAAAAATTCACCATCCCCAAGAATTCCTGTAGTGATTTGACCGTTTGTGGACGGGGAAAATCCGCTACCGCGCGTACTTTCTCTGGTAACGGAACCGCTCCCTCCGGGGAGACGCGGTGACCCAAAAAATCAATCCGCTCAACGCCGAACTGGCACTTGGCTGGGTTAACTATTAAGCCGTGCTCTCCCAGCCTCCTAAAAACTGCTGTGAGGTGCGTTTCGTGTTCGTCCTCTGAAGTACTCGCGACCAAAATGTCGTCGAGGTACACAAACACGAAAGGGAGATCGCGTAACACGGCATCCATCATCCGCTGAAATGTTTGCGCCGCCCCTTTGAGACCAAACGGCATGCGTAAAAATTCGAAAAGTCCGAACGGGGTTATTACCGCTGTTTTAGGAATGTCCTCCGGTTGGACCGGGACTTGGTGATAGCCGCGAACTAGATCAATCTTTGAAAAAATGCGCGCCCCCGCCAGGTGCACCGAAAAATCCTGAATGTGCGGGATGGGATAACGATCGTGTGCCGTAGCGTTGTTTAGCCTGCGGTAATCCCCGCACGGTCTCCAGGAGCCATCGGCTTTCGGTACCATGTGCAGCGGCGAAGCCCACGGGCTCTTCGACCTACGAACGATGCCCAGCCTCTCCAGGCTGGCGAACTCCTCGCGCGCAATGGCGAGCTTAACTGCATCCAAGCGCCGAGCTTTTGCAAACACGGGAGGACCAGAAGTGGGGATGAAGTGTTTCACCCCGTGCTTCGCGACCGTCGCTGAAAAAGTGGGCACAGTGAGCGCTGGAAATTGGGTGAGGAGTGTGTGAAACTTACCACCTGCTGTAGCGACGTGGGTCTGTACTGGTGGCGGGGACACTCGAGCTGAACAGGGGAGAGAGTAAAAAGAGAGTGCATTTACCAGCCGTCTATTAGCAAGATCAACTAACAGATTGTGTGAACACAAAAAATCCGCGCCCAACATGTTGAAACTCACCGCCGCTACTACAAAAGTCCATTCATATGTGCGGCCATGTAAGCATAAAGGCAAGGTCCTTCTCCCGTAGGTGTTGATGTTCGAGCCATTTGCCGCTGTAGCTCCGTCACCGTGGGGTCCAGCCACCCGGTCCGCGTATGTTGGGGTGATGAAGCTCACTTGTGCTCCGGTGTCAATGAGGAACACTCGTCCGGAGCGCGCATCCGTGATGTAGAGCAGCTTGTTGCGTTCTCCGAGGGTCGAAGCTGCTAGCGACCCCCGGTCTTGCCGTTTCCCGAACTCCTGAAGATGCAGGGCGGCACACACCTGCGTGCCTTCTCTGCGAACCTCCGATGGTAAAAGCAGAGATCTTCTCCTCCGCTGTGTCGTGCCCGCGCCTCTGTCGCCGGGCTATTGGCTCCCCCTCGTCGCGGCCGTGTTGCCGCCATCGTCGGCCAGTCTGGTTCTGCCGCCTCTGGCTCCCCGCTGTCTCGGGTCGCTGCTGTGGTTGCTTGCCCGCCGCAGGCGTCCAGGATCCCGTCTGCCTCCTGGGCCAGCTCCCGGAACTCCTCCAGGGTGTGACACTTTTTGCCGGCCAGCGTGCTTCTCGCATGCGCCGGGAGGTTGGAGAGGAAGATGAACTGAAAAATGAAATCATCGTTGTCCAACCCTCTCAGCTGTATCATCTCCTCCATCAGGGCGCTCGGCCTGTGTCCACCTTGGTCTAGCAAAGACAGGATCCTCCTCGCCCTCACTTCAGCCGAGGGGGTGAAAAACTTGATGAGGGTGGATTTCAGCTTGCTGTACCTGTCGGTCGCGGGTGGCTGCTCCACCAAGCTTTGCACGCACCGAGCTGTGCTGTTGTCCAGTTTAGCGATGACATGGTGGAACTTAGTGTCATCCACCGTTACTCCTGCGAGCGCGAACTGCGACTCTGCTTGCAGAAACCACGACCGTGGGTTATCCTGCCAGAAATCAGGCAGCTTAACGGCCACTGCGCTCGCCAGCTCTGAGCGCTGTGAGTCCGGGACCCTGAGAATTTCTTCGTTCATTCTCAACGTCGTCAGTCACCAATGTGGGGAGACTTGAATAACGAAACCGAATTGTCTTTCATTTCAGTTTATTCAAGAAATCATTCCACTGTCTGCTCTTATTCTTGAGCAGCGAACAAAGAGGGTGAACACACCAAAGTTCTTTCATTTAAACCTTCTCACATCAAACCATTTCCCTCACGGGGGAAATCACACATCTATATCAAAGTCTCTTTATTCACATTCATTAGCCTTTTATTTACATAACTCCCCCTTCTCTCTTCCCGAGCCTCAGTGGTCAGGAAGTCTTCTGTCCCCTGTCCTCCGCAGGGGGTCCAGGCTCTGTGGCTCCGCACCGCAGGGGGCTGGCTCTCCTTCATCGTGGTTAAATCACATATGCAGTGTCCAACATATACATGTCTCACAACACAGCCATACTTATAATATTTTATAATCAACCCCTCCTTTCCTGAAGTTGGTGTAACCCCTGATGCACTTGTGTCCTGCACCTGTTGTGAAAAAGGCTGTGTGGAAATAAAATCCCATATAAGCACCGCAGCAACATCCTGCAGGCCTGTGCAGACAAGGATTTTTACCTGAAACTCTCTGATGGGAGACTAGAACTCAAGCACAGTCACAAGTACTACAAGCAGGTACAAACGCAAATTTTTGTGACAGGCTCACATTTCTGTTACTTTGTTGTGTGGACCACAAAAAGTTGTGTTGTTGTACGCGTCACACCAGATTCTGACCTGTTGGAGCAAATAATTTTACCAGTGGCCCAGAACTTTTTTTTAATAAAGTTTTCCTACCTGAGCTTGTTGCCCGTCACTTCACTGACTCTGACCCAACAACACAAGAGAAAAGCTGCAGCTGATAAACCCACCCAGAAGCCCAAAAGACGACGTCTAACTGCATTACAGCCAGGTCCCACACACAATCCCAAAAGACAGGCACATAACACAACAGAAGTGTGGTGTACTTGCAGGCAGCCAGAAGAGCTGGATGACATGGTTGCCTGTGATAACCAAAACTGTGAAATTCAGTGGTTCCATTTAGGATGTGTGGGATTCTGAAGCACCAACCCCACAGCAGCTGTGGTTTTGCGACGTGCACATTAGAGTAGTGCTGTAACATGAGACAGTTATGCGCTATAACATTGTGCGAACAATGATACATGTCGATCATGCATGTCAATTTATATTCTTGTATTGTCATGGTTATGGTTACAGCTTTGCATTTTTGAAATAAAGAGCTGAAGTTTGTAAGCCATTGTGTACTTTATTCCAAAAAATGTTACAAAGCAAGCAAGTGTATTTATATAGCACATTTCATACACAAGGGCAACTCAGTGTGATTTACATATATAAAAAGAGGAAAGAAAGCAAAATGTTTGAGCAATAAGAAAAATTGAAGAGGTGCTGCTTTAACTGCTTCAATAT
The DNA here is from genome assembly GCA_020510985.1 of Pholidichthys leucotaenia. Taxonomy (NCBI): domain Eukaryota; kingdom Metazoa; phylum Chordata; class Actinopteri; order Cichliformes; family Pholidichthyidae; genus Pholidichthys; species Pholidichthys leucotaenia. The sequence goes on from CM035843.1 coordinate 99,838,416, forward strand.
TATTGACACAGTTAAAGACATGATGTCAAAATGGCTAAACCACACCAAAAACATGTCAGTGCCTACATTCTAAAACTAAAAAGTTCAAAGCAGTCAGTAATAACTGTGACCTTATTGCCAAACATTTCAGCGTACTGATGTGGCATGCTAGCCTGCAAACAAGGTCTCTTTGGCCAGTACGCCAAAGGGCTGAGGTGTGCATGGAGCACATTTATGGTGTTGCAGAACAGGATGGATGCAGTTTGTCTGCTTATGTCAAAAAGGTGTGCAATATGTTCAAGAGGCAAATTAAACCGCAAACACATCATAGTTAAAAGGAGAATTTGAAAATGGGAATTTTTTCTGTCTTTGGTAGGCTGGGAAAAAATTGCATCAGCAGAGCCATTAAACTGAAAGATGGAAGCCCAGTGTAGTATTTCACCTTTGAGTCATTATCTTTGAGGAAATTCTCATCCAGAGTATTTCTGGAGAGCTCTCCCTTTAACTTTCTGTTCTCCTCTTGCAAGAGTAAAATTTCTTTAAGTTTAAGGTGACACATGCTGCAGTTCTGCTGTTCTTGCACATTTTCCACTGGAGCATCATTAGCCTGACAGATCAGTGCTGCTTCATCAGATGTCGTCTCCTCCATCTCAGCCAGAGGTGTGGTGTTATCTACTGCTGATCAGGACAATAAACAACTGTAGTTAATATATTTTGTAATCAAAAGGAATCCCAAGACACATTTTAGAAAGAAAAACATAGGGAAAAAAAGACTACCTGAAGGAGCTACATTATCCATCTCAGTCACAGGGCCAGTGATGTTGGGGGTCTGTGCTGGGGGGTCACTTGCATGCCCTGCCCATTCTTTTTGCCATAATCTTGCCCGTCTGCATAAGCGGTTAAACCTGTCAGAAGTGGTAGCTGGAAGCTCTGCATGCCCAAGGTTTAGAGAAGGTGCCCAGTCAGGATCACAGTCTAGCATTTCATAAGCTGGTCTGCTGTTAAAGCAAAGGAAACGGTAAGAAAATACTCTGGAGCAGAACAAATTAAATCCGCTCACACAGGTGTGTGAGTGGTAACTTTCTCTATTTACTCGGATATCGGAGTCTTTCTTTAGCTTAGCTCTGTTTAGCTTAGCACTGCTGACGTAGGGTAAAAGCTATGACCAAGCAAGTCTTAACCACAACACAAGCAAGTTTTAACAACAGACATACACAATAAATCATAACGTACCTTTATGAAAATGCTTTGAGCGCACCACCATCGATACAGGTCTGTGTTTGAAAGTTATGTTGGGTCTTCTGACTGCTGCAATCCAGGCCAGGCATCGCCTCTTAGTTACATCCGAAACGTGTGCTGTGCTGTTCTTCTTCCATGCTGGAAAATGATAAAAGCCTATTCCGTGGTTTACCTTTTCTCCACGACGGTTGTGAGAACGACTATTACAGTTTACAACACAGCTGCTTTGTGACGATGTCTCCTACGTTGACGTGATCTCAGCGAACGAGCGGTTCCTACCCTACCCAGAATGCACTTGGTCAATTCTACGGACACTACGTAACACTGGCGGAATCAATAAAAAATGCAAGGACTCTCTGTCTGTGTCTCTTCCTCAGATATCTCTCAAACCGTTCGTCAGACTGGCCTCAGATTTTATGTGCTTTGCTGAGGTTACAAGGGTGTGCATCCCCGGGTATAGAATTGTTCAGTCAAAATATGTAATTTTAATCAATAAAAGTTGAGTCATCGCTCTCTCCTTGTGCTCCATGCTCTGACTTCTAGAAGGGTGGGCGGGGTTTTGGAATGACTCCATACTGATTGGATAATACACAGCATCAGTTACCACAGCGCTTCATGAGCAAAACAAGGAAGGGAAAAGTGACAAAACTGACTAGAAAAAGATAATAGCTGAAGATTTAATGCTTAAAAAAAATTATACCATAAAGTTGCGATGATTGTGTAAGTCTAAAGGATAATTCGGCATATGTGGAGAACATGAGGTGTGTGAGCAGACTGGGAGAAGCATCAGTGGGGGCTTGGGTCTAACAACGAACACCGATGTATCCAACACAGGACACATTGGGAGAAGTAGCGGCCCAACCAAGCAGACCACAGCCCTTCACGGGGAGGCATGCCCAAACTGGCCTGGTCAGTGGTAGACGGGAGTCCCGACTGCTGCTTCACCCGTGTGCTACCACTGTCCTTTGCAGGACTGTGAGTCCCCCCTCCTGTGCGAGTATCTAAAAATTAAAAACTTAATAATAATACCATCATGACTGTGGAGCGGAATGGCCGGAATGACTTAACAACTAAACAGGACACAAAAATGACCAAATAATGAAATAAATAATTTGTAGTTAAATATTTACTGACAAATGGGCAACAGTCAAACAGGTCCTTCTGCTGTGTACAATAATGTTGGCTGTTTTGTAGTTAATTCGATTGATTACAGTTTTAAAAAAAAACTTTCAATAACAAAATATTGCTAGAATATAAAATGATGCACTACAATAGGTCTTAAATATTTGTAAAGGTGTCCTGTTATAGTACTGCATTGTAGGGAGTTAGAAATGAAGAAGCGATGTGACTTTATAAATCAAAGTTAAAGCCTTAAGTTCTTTGTATTTGTCATGAGCGGGCGGCTGTTGGATTATGCTCCGCGCACATCTTGACGTGGCAGCGTGGAGTTTGGCGACGATGTGATAAAATTTTGTCTCGTCCGCCGTTATGCCCGCTAGCGCAAACTGAGCCTCAGCTTGCTGGAACCACGAGCTCAGGTCGTCTCGCCAGAATTCTGGCAGCTTGACGGTGACGGCGCTTGTGTGGGCCGTCCCTGATGTGTCCGCCGGGTGAGAGCGCCTTTCTTCTGCTCTCACGGCGGGGCTGGGGATGGTGCTCGGTTGAGCCCTCTCTGTAGCTTCTGCCGTGGGGGAACGTCCTCCATCCGTTCCCCTGTCTGCGTGGGCGCCGGCACTTGCCTGGGTCGCCTCTGATGAGTTAATCGCGGGAGAACGTCTCTGTTCCATCCTCACGTCTGGTCACCAGTGTAGGGAGTTAGAAATGAAGAAGCGATGTGACTTTATAAATCAAAGTTTAATATCAGCTTCACCTCCCAAACATGTCTCATCTCGGTGCAGAAGCAGAATAAGAGGTCGAACGCAGTCAGACCTTCATACTTATACCCACACTCAACAAAAGACATTGCATATCAAAGCTGACATCCCGCATTAACATAATCCCCCCTCCATTGTCCTCCATCTCCTCCACCTGACCCTGAGTGGTCAGGGAGATCGATCCGGTCTCCACCGCTGCGACTCTGTCTGCTCTTTGATCCTCGCTGGCGGTTGAGACCTCTTGTCCTGTTCATAGGCGTGAGGTCATTCCACATATGTAATCACTAAACATTCTAATATGTCTATACATATGTAGGTATGGAATATATGATTAATATAAGCCACAGCATGAGTTTATTGATGATACACAGAAGAAATTCAATATTACAGTGAACTCCATCATTGAACAGTGATATAAACTACAATAATTATAATGGTAACTGAACAACTCCCATTCCCCAAAGTGCAAGATACTCTATTATGAATATAAGTGATAAAAGATCACACAAATAAGTGATCTGACAAACAAATCAACAAGGGATCTGAAGCAGTCGCTAATATTGGATGTCCCATTCATTTTCAGCAGTTAGGTATTCTGTAATTAATATTCACATAATCAAATAAATCTTTGTGCCATTTAATTCATTTCAGTTCAATTCAACTTTATTTATATAACGCCATTTCACAACAGTCATCTCATAGCACTTTCAACTGTAGAGGAAAACCCCACAATTGCAGAAAGGCCCCAGCAATCAGGCGATCCCCTTGTGAGCAAGCACTTGGTGATGGTGGAGAGGAAAAACTCCCTTTTAACAGGAAGAAACCTCCAGCAGAACCAGGCTCAGCCCCTTTTATATTTGTCAAAGTCTATGTGTGATTACCTACGTATTGGCTACAACTCTTTAATCCACTTTCAAACAGAGCCTACATTTGGGCCTGTAATGCCTATTTGGGATACCTGCTTCAGACAGGAATACTTGCGTTCTACGGACAATGCACTAGTTAGCTAAAAAAAGGATAGTAGAGATACTTAATAAACTGATTTGATAGGTTCCATTGACAAATGCTTATAAACAATGACACTGCACAGTAAGCATTGCCATTTATGCTGACACATTTTTTTAATTGGATGTGACCATATTTAAATAAGAAGCTCAAAAAAGGGCTTGAATTGCAAAAGGTGATCTTTTTATGCCACTACATTCAGTAAAATATAGCTCCAAAGGATATATTTGTACATGTACAAGAATGACCTTGAAAAAAAGAGTTCCCTTTTCCTAAATTTAAAAGTATTATATTGTAGAAGCTGGGTTAATCATCGCAGACTGGATGCAGAGGGTAAACAGAGAAGGACAATAGGTATTGAGATGAGAGAGATTTTGGTGAGGTAGCAGGAAAAAGTAGCTGGGGGGAGAAGGGTTGAATGTATTGTGATGCAAGATGTCATGCAGATGTGAGATGGGTGGATGATATAAAAGGAGAGACCCTGGTGTATTGATATATGCTTTTTCTGTGTATGACTGATGTGAGAGTGAATAAAGTCGTCTGCTGCATAAATCTGCCTCCGTTATTTGCACACTCCACACTGGTGACCCCTTGACGAATTATGGAACACGAGGCAAGAACCCCGGAGTCGGCCCGGACGGGAAGCCCCAGCAACGTGGCAAGCATCCCAGAGACGGCCCGGCTGGGAACCCCCAGCAACGCGTGCGCTGCTTCGGTCAAACTACTGGACTTTTGGCTGCACAACCCGCGGTCTTGGTTCCACCACACCGAGGCTCAGTTCGCCCTCCAGGGAATAACGGCAGACGGCACCAGATATTACTATGTGGTCGCAGCGCTGGATGCTCGCACATCTCAGCAAGTAGCGAGCCTGCTCCAACAGCCTCCAGCCCACGACAAATATGGGGCTCTCAAGGCTGCGCTGACCCGGCGCTGCACACTCTCGGACTGTGAGAGAGCAGAGAGGCTCCTGAGGCACTCCAAGTTAGGAGATGGGTCGGCGGTCGAACTGATGGAGAAGATGTTGGCGTTGATGGGCACGGACGACAGTCATTTTCTGTTTGCCCACCTTTTCCTCCAGAACCTCCCAACAGAGGTGAGAGCGGTTCTTGCCAATTCGCCATTGCTGGCCGCGTGTGACTACCGTGCGCTAGCCCAGGAGGCAGATTGGATCATCCTCACCACCAGAGCCCTCACAGCGAACGCGGCGGCGTCGGAACCCAGCGAGACGACCAGCGGAGGCGAGGAGCCGGCGACGGTAGCAGCAGTGGGGGCTAGGAAGCACCAGAGAGATACGCTCTGCTTCTACCACCGCCGCTTTGGAGAGAACGCACGCAGATGTGTACCACCTTGCCAATTCAAGTGTTCGGGAAACGCCAAGGCCAGCAGTCATTAGCAGCTGCGACTGCCGGTGAAGAGAACAAGCTGCTCTACGTGACGGACTCGCGCTCGGGGAGACGGTTCCTTGTAGACACCGGCTCCCAAAAGAGTCTCATCCTGCCGTCCTACGCTAACCGGCTAGCGGGAGCTAGTGGCCCCCAGCTGGTAGCCATAAACGGCTCAGACATTAAGACTTTTGGTGAGAGAACACTGACTTTATCCCTACACAGCCGTATGTACGAGTAGACTTTTGTCATAGCGGCACTGAGTTTCCCAATCCTGGGAGCTGATTTTCTGTGTGCACACGGGTTGCTAGTCGATGTTGCTAACAGGCTCCTGGTTAATGCAATGTCTTTTGATTCTCTCCCCTGTGCAGCTCGAGGGGCCGGGCCAATAACACAAGCAAACGTCACAGCTCCAGGCGGTAAGTTCCACACACTGCTTATTCAGTTCCCAGCACTCACGATCCCAACGTTTTCGGCGGCCAGCACTAAACACGGGGTGGAACACTTTATCACCACCACTGGGCCGCCCGTTTTCGCACAACCTCAGCGCCTGGACGCAGCAAAACTGGCCATAGCACACGAGGAGTTTGCCAACTTGGAAAGGTTGGGCATCATCAGGCGCTTTAACAGCCCATGGGCATCCCCGCTACACATGGTCCCTAAGGCCGAGAGATCGTGGCGACTGTGTGGAGATTTCCGCAGGTTGAATAACACCACAGCGCACGACTGCTACCCGATTCCCCATATTCAGGATTTTTCCGTTCACCTCGCCGGGGCACGCATTTTTTCTAAAATAGACCTGGCCTGTGGTTACCACCAGGTCCCAGTGCCCGCGGAGGACATACTCAAAACAGCAGTAATAACTCTGTTTGGCTTGTTTGAGTTTTACGCATGCCCTTTGGATTAAAAGGCACAGACATTCCAACGCATGATGGATGCGGTGTTGCGCAATCTGTCGTTTGTGTTTGTCTGCCTGGATGATATCCTGGTGGCCAGTGCGTCTGAGGACGAACACGTAACCCACCTCAGGACGGTTTTCCGGAGATTGGAGGAGCATGGGTTAATAATCAACCCGGCGAAATGCCAGTCCGGCGTGACGGGGATTGACTTTTTGGGGCACCGCGTCTCACCGGAGGGAGCGATACCCTTGCCGGACAAGATGCGCGCTGTGGCGAATTTTCCCCGGCCTCAGATGGTCAGGGTGCTGCAAGAGTCTTTGGGGATGGTTAACTTTTATAACCGGTTCCTCCCCCGTGCAGCTCAGCTCATGCAATCATTGTATGCCACGCTCAAGAAACGGAAACCAGCGGGCAGAGACGAATGGACTCCTGAGCGGGAGCAAGCATTCTCTGAGGTTAAAACAGCCCTGGCAAACGCCGCACTGTTGGCGCACCCGGACCCAGCGGCCCGGATAGCGCTCACTACCGACGCCTCGGACGTGGCCATAGGGGCCGTCGTGGAGCAACGCGTTGCCGGTTCATGGCAGCCACTCGCTTTTTTCAGCAGGGCTTTTTCGCAACAGTGAGCGTAAATACAGCGTGTTCAACAGAGAGTTGCTGGCTCTCCACCTGACCATACGCCACTTCCAGTTCTGGCTGGAAGGGCGCAGCTTCACTGCGTTCGTGGATCACAAGCCGCTAACGTACGTGATGGCCAGGGTTTTGGAACCATGGTCGGGCCGGCAGCAGAAACAGTTGGCCGTGATCTCGGAGTTCACGACTGATATTCAGCATGTGGCTGGTAAACTGAATGTGGTGGCGGACTGCCTCTTGCGTGCAGTAGTGGCCCCGGTCTGCGTGGGGATAGATTATACAGCCATGGCCGCAGAGCAGATTGGCGATGTGGACGTGTGCACGCTCCAGTCTGGACCAACAGGGTTAAGGCTGGAGAGCAGAGTCCTGCAAGACGGCAGCCCCCCCCATCTGCGATGTCTCCACGGGACGCCCACGCCCATTGGTCCCAATTGCTTGGTGCCGCCGAGTGCTTGAGTCAGTTCACGCTCTGGCTCACCCAGGAGTGTGCGTGTCAATCAAAATGGTGGGAGCGAAGTTCGTATGGCCAGGCCTGCGCAAACAAGTGAAAGAGTGGGCGGCAGCCTGCGTAGCGTGCCAACGAGGCAAAGTACACAGACACACGAAGGCTCCTTTGGAGCCGTTTCGTATACCGGCTTAGAGGTTCGACCATGTTCACGTGGACCTTGTGGGCCCCCTCCCGCCATCGCAGGGGTGCACGCACCTTCTGACAGTGGTGGACCGCACCACATGTTGGCCAGAAGCAGTCCTGCTGGTGGCAACCACGTCCGCGGATGTGGCGCACGTTTTTTTGATGACATGGGTGGCACGTTTTGGCATCCCGTCGGACATCACGTCCGATAGGGGCCCACAGTTTGTTTCCAACCTCTGGTCCGTGATGGCCCGTAGCCTGGGTGTTGCAATTCATCGCACAACCGTGTACAACCCACAGGCCAATGGGTTATGCAAGCGTTTCCATAGGTCACTGAAAGCAGCGCTCAGGCCTTCGCTGACGGATGCAAATTGGGTAGACCGGTTGCCGTGGGTTTTGTTGGGGTTGCGTTCCGCACCAAAAGAGGATTTGGAGGCTTTGCCGGCAAAGCTTGTTTTTTCTCAGCCACTATGGCTCCCTGGGGAATTTTTGCCAGATAATCCCGCGCTGGACAACTGTCCGTGTCAGCGTTTGCAGCATAGCGCAGATACAGGCACGCTGCCGGGCCCGGCCCACCACTGTTTTCCATGCGCTTTTGTGCCAAAAACTTTGAAGAACGCGGCGTTTGTGTTTGTCAGGCACGATGCCCACCGCCCCCCTTTGCGCCCACCCTATGATGGCCCGTTCAGAGTGCTGGAACCAGGGGACAAACATTTTTTGTTAGACTTGGGGGGTCATAAGGAGAAAATATGTATAGACAGACTTAAGCCCGCCTTTGTGGTGGCAGACGAGCAAGTGATGTTGGCTCGGGCCCCTCGGCATGGGAGACCCCCACTGAGAACTCCCCAGGTAAACTATTCATCAGAGCAGCCACACGGGCAAGTCGAAGGTTCCCCCCCACTCGCCATGGCCCACACGCAGACAGACACACCCCCAGGAGCCCTCCCACCGGCACAGCAGCGCCGCGGAGGAGGAAAACCCCCGTTACAGCAGGTACGGGAGGAGACTGAAGCCAAAAGTTCGTGAGGACTGAAACTCGGTCTGAGATTCGGGGCGGGGGGGGGTAGAAGCTGGGTTTATCATCTCAGACTGGATGCAGAGGGTAAACAGAGAAGGACAATAGGTATTGAGATGAGAGAGATTATGGTGAGGTAGCAGGAAAAAGTAGCTGGGGGGAAAAGGGTTGAATGTATTTTGATGCGAGATGTCATGCAGATGTGAGATGGGCGGATGATGTAAAAGGAGAGACCCTGGTGTATTGATATATGCTTTTTCTGTGTATGACTGATGTGAGAGTGAATAAAGTCGTCTGCTGCATAAGTCTGCCTCCGTTATTTGCACACTCCACAATGTGTACTACTGTACAGCGGTGTGGAAAAGTGTTTGCCCCCTTCCTGATTTCTCATTTTTTTGTACGTCACACTTAAATGTTTCAGATCATCAAACAAATTTAAATATTAGACAAAGATAACACAAGTAAATACAAAATGCAGTTTTTAAATGAAGGTGTTTATTATTCAGGGGAAAAAAATCCAAACCTACATGGCCCTGTGTGAAAAGTGACACCCCCCCCCCGTTAAAACATAAATTAACTGTAGTTTATCACATCTTTGGAAAGCTGAGTATAATTTCTCTAGCCACACCTGTTCTCAATCAAGAAATCATTTAAATAGGACCTGCCTGACAAAGTGAAGTAGACCAAAAGATCCTCAAAAGCTAGACATCATGCTGCGATCCAAAGAAATTCAGGAACAAATGAGAAACAAAGTAATTGAGATTTATCAGTCTGGAAAAGATTATAAAGCCATTTCTAAAGCTTTGGGACTCCAGTGAACCACAGTGAGAGCTATTATCCACAAATGACAAAAACATGAAACAGTGGTGAACCTTCCCAGGAGTGGCCGGCTGACCAAAATTACCCCAAGAGCACAGCAACAACTTATCCAAGAGGTCACAAACGACCCTACAACAACATCCAAAGAACTGCAGGAGTCACTTGCCTCAGTTAAGGTCAGTGTTCATGACTCCACCATAAGAAAGAGACGGAGTAAAAATGGCCTGCATGGCAGAGTTCCAAGAAGAAAACCACTGCTGAGCAAAAAAAAACCCATAAAGGCTCATCATAAAGGCTCATCTCAGTTTTTCCAGAAAACATCTTGATGATTCCCGAGACTTTTGGAAAAATACTCTTAGGGAAAATACGCTTCAGGACCTGGAAGACTTGCTGTGGTAAATGGAACCATGAATTCTGCTGTCTACCAAAAAATCCTGAAGGAGAATGTCCGGTCATCTGTTCGTAACCGCAAGGTGAAGCACACTTGGGTTCTGCAGCAGGACAATGATCCAAAACACACCAGCAAGTCCACCTCTGAATTTCTTAAGAAAAACAAAATGAAGACTTTGGAGTGGCCTAGTCAAAGTCCTGACCTGAATCAGATTGAAATGCTGTGGCATGACCTTAAAAAGGTGTTTCATGCTCAAAAACCCTCCAATGTGGCTGAATTACAACAATTCTGCAAAGGTGAGTGGGCCAGAATTCCTCCACAGCACTGTAAAAGACTCATTGCCAGTTATCGCAAATGCTTGATTGCAGTTGTTGCTGCTAAGGGTGGCCCAGCCAGTTATTAGGTTTAGGGGCAATCACTTTTTCACACAGGGCCATGTACGCTACCGTTCAAAAGTTTGGGGTCACCCAGACAATTATTTTGTGTTTTCCATGAAAAGTCACACTTATTTACCACCATGAGTTGTAAAATGAATAGAAAATATAGTCAAGACATTGACAAGGTTAGAAATAATGATTTGTATTTGAAATATTAATTTTTTCCAGATACTCAACCTGCTCAAAGGAAGGTCAGTTTTATAGCTTCTCTAACCAGCTAAACTCTTTTCAGCTGTGCTAACATGATTGCACAAGGGTTTTCTAATCATCCATTAGCCTTCTGACGCAATGAGCAAACACATTGTACCATTAGAACCCTGGAGTGATAGTTGCTGGAAATGGGCCTCTATACACCTATGTAGATATTGCACCAAAAACCAGACATTTGCAGCTAGAATAGTCATTTACCACATTAGCAATGTATATTAGATATTAGAGTGTATTTCTGATTAGTTTAAAGTTATCTTCATTGAAAAAAACAGTGTTTTTCTTTCAAAAATAAGGAAATTTCTAAGTGACCCCAAACTTTTGAACGGTAGTGTAGGTTTGGATTTTTTTTTCCCTTAATAATAAACACCTTCATTTAAAAATTGCATTTTGTGTTTACTTGTGTTCGCTTTGTCTAATATTTAAATTTGTTTGATGATCTGAAACATTTAAGTGTGACAAACATACAAAAAAAATGAGAAATCAGGAAGGGGGCAAACACTTTTTCACACCACTTTTATGGGGGCTATAGTGGCCTAATGGTTGAGTGTTTGAACTGGTGACTGGAGGGTCAGCAGTTCAATCCCTGGACTGGCAGGATCAGACCTTTGTGGGACAGATAACAAAGCAGTGTGTACCCTACCCTCATTATCCCCACTGTGGTGCCCTTGAGCAAGGCCCCCAACTCCAACTGCTCTAGTGGAGCTGCTCAGTGGCTACAAGTCAGTCTGGTTGTACTGGGTGGCTTCCAGGTGTGAATGTGAACAGAGTCTTTTGGAAAAAAAAAAAAAAAGGAGGTTGCCTCTCAATGGCCTTCCCCTGTTTAAATAATGGTAAATTAAAAAAATATAGGAAGGTTTTAGGGAAATCTTAAAAACACAGTTTCCAGAAATTATGTATATACCTTTAAATCATGTCAGGTACCACTGCAACCTGAATAAGTTAAGTTCCACTAACATGAATTGATTACAAAATAATGCTAGCTAAAATTTTGAAAATACTGTTGACTTTCCACAATCTGTCAAATTATTTATCAAAATTAAAGGGGTCATTGTCTGCACTGTTCCACATTTTAACAGCTCATACAAGTCTAAATGAAATGATTTTTTCTGTATAGTTTCGTCAGATTTTTTAAAAATCTTTAATTATTTATTTATTTAAAGTAGAACTGAACCCACCTTTTGGCGCAAAAAGTAGAATAGCAGATTAATTCCTTATTACCTATTGTATTTTTCAACACATAAAAGAAATTTTTAGGCTGTGCGATGGCCAAGCTATAAGCCGATAAACTTTTGCCTCTGGCTGGCAGTGCCAAACAAACCGGAAGTAGTGCAGACGACGCTGCATGACGTCACGAGTGTGATCCCTAAACAAAACAACAATGGCAGATGATAGCAGTTCCAGCAGTCAGGAAAACCAGAGTTTTCAGAGTGAAGAGGCATTCAGGATCGGTGACGAGACAGAGGAGGATGCAGGAGTGTGGCAGGTGGCAGGCGTGCACAAAGGCGAGCCCCGGAGACAGAGACCTGATGCACCTGTGACAGCAGCTGGCAGACGGCGATGCAGAGGCGAATCCACCTGTGCACAGGGGAGAGACTGGAAAGGCAAAGATAGGTATGCTTACGCTGTAGATCTTGCTGGGAGATGAGGGGGTTCCTCTGCAGCAAGAGGGCTGAAGGAATCAGACGGCGTCATGCCGAAGCCCAGGGCAGAGTGGCTTATATCCCACGCTGCTGACGAGGCGCAAGTGTGCGCGAAGCTGGCGCCGCTAATGAGCGGCGAGTTGTAACAAATCCAGCCTGTGTTGTGTTGTAGCTTAGTTTTCTTTTTTCTCTGTCATATTTTGTCTTAGTTTTGTTTTGAATTGTAATCGCTCTTGCCTGTTTTCTCTTTTGAATTCTTGGATGGAATATGGGTGGGCAATATAAGCTGCGGCTTCAGCCATCACCCATTTCGGATAACTTACGTTGAATTGTATAATCAGATGAGTCATTGTTCAATTTGACCTTGTTGTTATATCATTCAGTTTCTTTCAACCTGTACTGTACTATCCGAAATAAATAAATTCATTCATTCATTCAAAAAATTGGGCTATTTATTACAATACAGTGATCCCTCACTTATCGCGTTTAATGGGGACCAGAACCGACCGCGAAAAGTGAAAAACAGCGAAGTAGCGTCACCCCCCCCCCCCAAGGGCGTCACAAGCACTATTTTGCACAAAAAGGCACAAGAGAACAGCGAAAAGTGCCACTAAGCAACACAAGAGATAAAGAACAATGAATGCGGTCTTCCTTCGCTGGGTATGTGCGCTCTGCAGGGAGAGAAGCTGGGTAAAACGTCTCGGCCAATCAGCTTGCGAAGTAAAACGTCTCGGCCAATCAGCTTGCGAGATTCCCGAGCGGTGAAGAGGTGGGCAGAGAGGAGTGGAGCGGTGGTCAGAGAGGTGGATTTTGAGCTGTGCGGGCTCTCCGTGTTGATACCTGATACATTAGAACATCAGGTATCAACACGGGCTAATGTGTTCTAATGTTCTAATGTAGTCTACTACATTAGAACATCAGGTATCAACACAGAGAGCCCGCACAACTCAAAATCCACCTCTCTGACCACCGCTCCACTCCTCTCCGCCCACCTCTTCACCGCTCAGGAATCTCGCAAGCTGATTGGCCGAGACGTTTTACCTCGCAAGCTGATTGGCCGAGACGTTTTACCCAGCTTCTTTATTGCTCGTGTTGCTTAGTGGCACTTTTCGCTGTTCTCTTGTGCCTCTTTGTGCAAAATAGTGCTTGTGACGCCCTTGGGGGGGGGGGGGTGATGCTACTTCGCGGTTTTTCACTTTTCGCGGTCGGTTCTGGTCCCCATTAAACGCGATAAGTGAGGGATCACTGTAATATCTATATCTAGAAACGCATCGCTTCCCGGTTGCTTTTCCTCCCCCTTTCTTTTCTTTCATCGCCATGACAGCTTTCCTTGGCCACTGAACAGATCTTCCCAGGTGTTGGAAGTGTTTTGTAGTCGACTATCACGACAAAATGCACCAAAAACAACCAGTGTCGACGTGCTCGCAATGGTAAACATGGAGGACTGTGTCACACTCGTGACGTCACGCGGAACTCCGGCTGCACTTCCGGTTAATCGGCGGATTTGTCTGATTTTTCAGGGCGGGAAATTCAAAATCGCGATTTTCTCCAAGATTCCGGGATTTGTGGAGGGGGTGCCAATGATAAATTATCTTTATAATTGTATGTACTATCACCCAGTGCCGTTCAATGCCGTTCAGTTCAGTTCTACTTTAATCATCTTTTCCAGCCTCTTTCAGAATGCTTCATTTCAATGCATATCTCATTCCTCAATAACTGCAGTTAACTCTGCCCTCCTTCTTACATCAGTATTGCAAACATTAGGAGGCTAGTTCCTAGCCTTTAGCTTGGATGTATCATGAGCCAACTTGACCAGGTGCTGGATTTTGGTTTTGTCAGTGTTAACTTCCATTCCAAAATGCTCATAAGAGTCATTATAAATGGTAGCTATCCTTTGGAGGTCATCAACAGTCTGAGCTGGTGTGGCATTATCGTCTGCAAACTGCAATTCATGAACACTGGTGACCGAGGTTTTGGCTTTCGCATGAAAGCGAGCAAGATTAAAAAGCCCCCCATCCAAGCGGTATCGTAGATTGATATCAGGGGTTGTTGGTGGTATTTCAATTAGCATTGCAGCCATATACAACAAAAAGCAGGTTGGAGCAAGGACACATCCTTGCTTGAGACCACTAGTGATGGGAAAAGGGTCTGAGAGGGTATTTTGATGGCAAACCCTACCAACCATGCCATCGTGGAGAGCACGAACGAGAGCGATGAAATCATCTGGACATCCAAAACGAGCAAGAACAGCCCACAAAGCAGGGCGAGGAACTCAATCAAAGGCCTTCTTGAGGTCCCAGAAGATGAACATGAGAGGTTGTTGTTGTTCTTGGCTCTTTTCCTGGCATTGTCGAGCACAGAATATCATATCTACTGTACCACGAGAGGGTCTAAAGCCACATTGAGACTCAGGAAGTACATCCTCGGCTACTACAAGAAGACGGTTGAGAAGGATATGAGCAAAGATCTTGCTTGCAATGCTCAGTAGTGAGATGCCGCGGTAGTTACTGCAGTTCTCTCTATCTCCCTTCTTGAAAATGGTGACTATATTTGCATTTTTAAAGTCACTTGGTAACGTCTTGGTTTCCCATATTTTAAGTAGAAGCTGCATTAAATAGTTTTTCATCTCGGGACCTCCATGAAGATAGAACTCCAGCGGGATGTTATCTGGTCCTGGTGCTTTGCCTGTCTTCATGTGCTTTATAGCTTTATTTAGCTCGTGTAGTGAAGGTGGTGTAGACATCCACTTGTGAGTGGGGTGTTGCGGGGTCTTGCAGAGGAGATCACTAGGGGTGCAAAAGTGATTATTTAACATACTCTCAAAGTGGGACTTCCAACAGTCAAGGATCCCCTTGGTGTGTGTGATAATGGTGGAGCCATTTGCATCTCTTAGGCTGCCCACAGATGATCTGGTGGGGCCAAAGATCTCCTTCGTTGCAGCATAAAAACGGCGCATATCTTGTTGGTTGGCTTATTTTTGCAAATCTTCTGCTTTTTGCTGCCACCAAGTGTTTTGGGCTTTACGAATCCCTCTCTGGCATGCCACTTTTGTTTGCTGGTGTTTCTGTTGATTCTTTGCAGACGGATCATTTTCAAACGCAAGACGTGCATGGCGTTTAGCCTCTATGAGGTCAGTGATTGTTTCATCATTCTTGTTGAACCAGTCTTGGTTTTTCTTGTGTTTGTGACCAATCGTTTCTTTGGCGGCAGCAGTCAATGCATCACGGAGAGTGGTCCATCGGTCTTCAACTGAGGCATTGTCTGGAAGGCTCAGTTCATTCATGTTTTCTACCAATGGCTTCTCTAAAGGACTGCAACATTTGGGGATCGCGGAGCTTGTCACAGTCAAAGCGACAGTGAGGAACGTTTGCCAAAATGCGCTTTGGTGGTCGCCGGATCATAATATTGAGTTGGGAGATCAGGAGGTGGTGATCTGTCCAGCAGTCATCTGCTCCAGGCATGGATCGCATGATGCAGACATCATTTCGGTCTCTTGTTTTTGTAAGGACATAGTCGAGGGTGTACCACTTTTTGGAGCAAGGGTGTTTCCAGGTTGTCTTCTGGCGATGGTGGAGTTGGAAAAGGGTGTTTGTTACAATAAGATTGTGTTCAGCACAAAGACCCAGTAAAAGTTCCCCATTTGCATTATACCATGGTGGCCTATGATGCCTTTCCACAGCTGGTGGTCACTGCCAACTCTGGCATTGAAGTCACCCAGAATTACAAGCTTGTCGGATTTTGGGACTGTCAGAATGGTATGGGTGAGCTGTTCATAGAAGGAGGTCTTGCTTTCATCTTCAGATGTAAGTGTAGGTGCATACACTGAGATCAGAGTGCAGAAACGTTTTTGGGTGAGCGGGATTCGGATGGTCATTATTCGCTCATTGTTTGCAGTTGGGACAAGGTTGTGTTGGTCCACAAGCTGGGATCGGATGGCAAAGCCTACACCATGGATACGTGGATCTTCTGTATCCTTTCCCTTCCAGAAAATGGTGTAGTTTGATCCAGTTTTCTTAATGTTGCCTTCCTCAGCAAGTCTAGTCTCACTTAGAGCTGCTATGTCGATGTTAAAGCGTGCAAGTTCTTTACATACCAGAGCTGTACGACGTTCTGGGTGCTCGCTGCTCCTCATGCCCTGCGGTGTGCAGATGTTCCAAGCACCCAGGATGAAGGGTTTTGTAATGAGAGATCGGTGGTTGAGAATCCAGGCGGTGGTTGAGAGCGGTTGAGTCTGAGTTTTTATGGTTTTGATATGTAGGTCGACCACTGTGATGGGTAATCTGCCAGCCGCAGCATGCTAGCCAGATAAGTCTGCAGTGTCTGATGTTTGCCCCACCTTTTCTAGGGGCTTCCCCATATGGGGTGGGCTGTGGGAGTCCTAAATAGGCCAGCCCAGTCACGGATCCAGCTACCGAAATCCAATGTCACCGCAGAGTTCATTGGAAGGCGATCATCTTAGATCCGCCGCCAATGTGTGGTTGCGAGCTAGAGGCTTCCAGTCATACCAAACCTGCCCCCGTTACTCGCAGTTCCATCGCCACTGGGCTTGAAGGGATCATCCGAGTTGAAGACGAAGGCCAATCACTTGTGAATTTGTTTAGGGTGGTCGTGGCTGTGCGAGGGCCACGCACACACTCTTGGCCATCAGCATGTCCAACGCTGTTCAGCAGGCCGAAACGTGCGATTTTCATGAAGTTGGCTGCAACGGGCTGCCGGGTGCTTTGTTTATCAAGGCCCGCCTCTCTAGCACCTGCCCGCCAGGCACTGCCCTCATCTGCCGAAGTAGTAGACTACTCTCCGGTGGGGACTTTCCTAACGGACTATGTAGTCCATATACTATTTAACCCATAGTTGGGGATTTGGTTCATGGGTATCAGGGCATGTCCACACGCCGGTGGGCCGTGAGTACTGCAAGTCTGGGGGCCAAACCTCCTCCGAGTCCCTGCATTTTAGCTTGGGGCCTCACGGTACCCACGAGGAGGTGTGCATGGGGCTTGCTGTGGAGAGGCTATGTACTAGCAGAGGAGACTTACGCACTCGGCTCCCTTTTTTTGCTTGCTGTAAACAGCCGGCTAGCTAGCAGCGGGACAGAAGTGTACACTTCTATAATGCACTAGACACATCACACAGCCTTTTAATGGACAAACTTCCTCAAGGACCAACCTTAAGATTAACGGAAATCCTGTCGATGAAGTGGAGCATTTCTCTTACCTTGATAGCATCCTCTCAAAAATACCAACTTGTGCAAAGGACATCGAAAACCGCATAAAAGCTGCACACTCCGCATATAGACGCCTTTGTCATCGAGTCTTCAATAATCATGCGATAACCATCCGCACCAAAATCATGGTTTTTCGGGCCGTTGTTCTTTCCACCCTTCTTTACGCCTGTGAAGCCTGGACCTTGTATCGTCGCGATATCAAGCGCCTTGAGAACTTCCAACAGAGAAAGCTCGGACAAATACTTGACATTCATTGGGAAGATTGACTTTCAAACAATGAGATTCTCAAGCGTGCTCTGCTGCCTAGTGTGGAAGCTACCATCTTGCAGCACCGCCTTCGACAGACAGGACATGTCGTACGGATGGACCCCACCAGACTACCATGAATCATGCTCCAGGGGGAGCTTGAGACAGGAAAAAGACCACATGGTAGGCAAAAACTGCGCTACAAGGACCAGCTAAAATGTTCCCTGAAGCAAGCCAACATAGACAAAAGATGTTGGGAACAACTTGCCACCGACAGAGCAGCCTGGAGAAGAAGAACTTGGGAAGGCACAGACTCATTTGAGAGGCTCAGAAAACAACAGGATGATGATAAACACAAACGAAGGCAAGAAAAACAAAACCAACTACGTCCCCCACCCACAATAAAATGTGACTTCTGCCCACGACAGTTCTATCATAGGCTGGGCCTTCAGAGCCACATCCGCCATTGACATCGATCACAGATGGCAACGTCCTGAAAACTAAGACGAAACCAATGCTCGGACATGAGCTGGAGCCAACGACGACGATCATGAGCCAACTAACAGTTGTCTTAAAGAATAAATGAAATAATGCATCACTAACTGACAGGAGTTTGTGGTTTCAGTGGTTGATAGGATACGACCAGTCCCTGGGCTACAATAACTGCAGAAACATCTGCAAATGAGTGAATATCCAAAGCAGCTAACTGACATTAGCAACTAGCTAGGGTTTCTGAGGCTTGAGCCTCAGACCCTTTTAAAGTGCAAAGTTTGAACTGTTGCTAAATGTTCCACCCATATCATCCCCACTGAACAGAATTTATGAAAAACAGCGATTCAAACTGGCTGGATCAACAGCGAAGCTAATGCTAAGCAGCCTGTTGGTCAGGTGACAAATGATGACTGCCTGCCTAGCCAAACTTTTTCTAAGGGAGATCAGTGTAACATTACTGCAAAAACAAAATAAGCCAGAGAGACGCAAGATACATTATTGACTATGGATTAGTGAACTAGCTAGAAACAGGAATGTCTATTAGGGTGAGTGAAATGTAAAGAAAATAACAATATAAGCCGTACTTGGTACGGTAACTTGTTAGCTCACTGTTCTCCACATGACTGACAGCTAGGCTGGCCAATAATATAGCAGTGGGAGGGTATCAAGGAGCGTGCTGGATTGGGTTTACTATGTCAATGACATCACGTGGTGAATCCAGAACAGTCAATTTTACTTGGAGTCAAAAACGATAAAAGGGCTCTCTGTGTGTGTGTGTGTGTGTGTGTGTGTGTGTGTGTGTGTGTGTTTAAAACATAAGCAAGCATTTTGATACTTTTCTGATATCACATGACTAACAAAAGCCTTTAAAAAGGTTAAAACCTACAAAAACACAATTTTTCAGTCATTGTGTGGTATATATTACTCATATATTCCATACCTACATTTGTTAGAGCATGTGGAAATGTTTGGGACAGAATATACAAAGGAACTTCACACCTCTGAAAGGGACAAAGTGTGAAGACCAACGACACAGGACGCAGGGGCAACAGACTTGACACCTTCACCCCCTAAGGCGAGGAGAGGTTTTCCCATCACCTCCCAAGACGAAGGGAGGAGTTTACAGGACTAATGGGGGATTTAGATAACGGGGGATTTCAGCTTGTGTTTTGCACACTTCCGCCCTCCCAAGAGAGTAGACGCTTTTTTCTTCTCTCCTGCTCTGACTTTTTCCTCCCCTCCTAACTACTGGATCCCAGCTTGCTGTTGTCTGTCTGCGTCCAACTGCGACCACCGAAAAGAAATTATGGAGTTAATAAGCTGGGCTTTGAACACAATTGACACTATTTTTTCAACAAGGAAAAGTGCTCCGGGGGAAGCTGTCTGCCCCGCTGGAACGGCTCCAGTGGGCTATTTACGTGACACAGGTAATTGGAAAATGCTGTGTCTCTCTAATCTCTCTATCGAAGATATTGAAGATTTGTTTATCTTCGTAATCTTGGTGATTGGGATAATTCTGATTGGGACGGGAATTGTCTTGGTTTACCGCAAATTGCTGAAGATGGATTCAACCTATCAAAATGCTGGCCAGGCGAGGTGCATCCAACAAATTGAAAAACTGGAGAAGACCCTGATAGCGACTACTGGAGAACTGTCTCGTAAGGTGGATTACATCATGGGTTCGCTCAGGTCTTTCCACGACGAATTCAAAGCTGCGCAATGAAGGATTAATGTACTGAATCTACAGAAGAAATACAAGTCTTCTCTGTGATCAGTCCTATTTGGCATTATTATTCCCCATGAAAATTCCTCCTGGCTGTCTGCAGACTGTGTTTTTTCAAATCATGAGCACAAGGCCTTGGACAGCCAGCTGCAGCGCCAGATAAGACTGGCGCCAGACAGACAAAACATCTTCTGCCAAGGGTCCTTGGGTCTCTCTTATTATCATCAACACTGCTCAACACCGCACACACATTGATCCATGAACTGAATAAAGATAACACTGCTCTCTTGTGTCCTGTGAATTCTGTGTGTAGCGAATATATGTGCATGAGCTTTTTTTTTTCCTTGAACTCTTAATATTGATTAAGTATGTAACCAGTATTTTGAATCAATGATTTTTTTGCTCCTTCCTATTGTATCATCTTTATGCGACCTGTACCCTCCTGCTGATAGGCGCGTTGCAGATGCGCCGCGGCACGGAAATGCAGGTTCATTACTGTGTCAAGTCAAATTCTCTCGTATGTTATCAGTGATCTGTTAATGTACTTGGCAATAAATCTTTTTCTGATTCTGATTTCTGATTCTGCATGTCTTTGATGTGTGCCTGTATTTAACCTGCGAGCTGGGCAGAATTCTTCCTCTTTTGCCTTCTGCCAAGCTCTGCACCAGATGAGACTAGATAGAAGAGTTGTTCATTAAAGACTTTGTTTTTTGATGCAAAACCGCCTCATCATTCCAGCTCTTCTACACTGGTGACCTTGACGCGAGTATGGACCGGAGGCGTTCTTCAAGCGACTCATCCATGGCGACTCTGGCATACGCCACCGACAACGCAGACGAGGGAACAAGCGGACAGCTGTTTCCCCCGGCAGAGGGCACCGAGAGAGCTCAACCGAGCTCCAGCACCGCCGTGAGAGCCGAGGCAACGCACTCTCACCCGGCGGGCACAACAGTGATGATGTGTGCGAACGCCGTCGCTGTCAAACTGCCAGATTTCTGGCGAGAAGACCCGGCCTCTTGGTTTCATCAAGCTGAAGCCCAGTTCATACTGGCGGGCATCACGGCAGACGATACTAAATTTTACCACATCGTCTCCAAACTCGACTCCGCCACTTCGAGGTGTGTGCGGAGCTTGATCCAGCGACCACCGGCCCGGGACAAGTATGAGACACTCAAGGCGACCATCGTGGCGAATTATGTCCCATCAGCGGAGGAAAGAGCCGAAAAGATCCTGGCGGTCTACGGCCACAGAGGGGGCAATCCAAAGGCCCTCATGGAGGACTTGCTGCAGCTCAAGGAGGAGGATAATGATAATTTCCTTTTCCAATTCATTTTTCTCAGCACGCTACCACCACACACGAGAGGGACACTCGCCAGTATGAAGTGCAACAATCATCAGGACTTCCGCACACTGGCCAGCGAGGCTTATCGGCTCGTCAACGCCTGCAGAGAACTGACACCCACAGCGGCATCCGCAGACCTCAAGACTGACGCCCCGAGCCTGGGAGAGCCACAACCCACGGAGCAGACTCAACCCACGGTGACAGCGGCACGGCCCAAGCGCAACAAACAGAATGACGTCTGTTATTATCACCACTGCTTCGCCGAGAAAGCCCGAAAATGCGTTCCTCCCTGCAAGTTTACGATGTCGGGAAACGCCAAAGCCGAGAGCCGTTAACGGCAGTGGTTCTCGGCGAGAAAAACAAGCTGTTATACGTGACCGATGGACACACAGGCAAGCAGTTCCTCATCGACACGGGAGCTCAGCTGAGTTTCATCATGCCCTCCCACGCAGATCGAGCCATGGGCACCCGGGGCAATGGAGCAGTGGCAGCCAACGGTTCTGACATCGATACATTCGGGGAAAAGAGCCTGCACCTCCTCATTCACGGCCGCAGCTACAGATGGACATTTGTTGTAGCGGCGGTGAGTTTTAACTTGTTAGGTGCTGATTTTCTATGTGTACATGGGTTATTAGTTGATCTGGCAAATAGGCGCCTGGTTAATGCACTTTCTTTTGCTTCTATTCCATGCTCAGCTTGAGTCTCTCCACCACCTGTGCAGGCAAACGTCACCACGGCAGGAGGTAAGTTTGAGCAACTCCTCACCCAATTTCCAACACTCACAACCCCCAAATTTTCAGCCACTGTAGCCAAACACGGGGTTAAACACTTCATTCCTACAACGGAACCTCCCATTTTTGCCAAAGCTCGCCGCTTAGACGCGGCCAAGCTCAACATAGCAAGGGACGAGTTTGCGGCTCTCGAAAAATTGGGTATTGTTAGACCCTCGAAAAGCCCTTGGGCTTCGCCGCTTCACATGGTTCCGAAATCCGACGGTTCTTGGAGACCGTGCGGAGATTACCGCAGATTAAACAACGCTACAGCGCATGACCGCTACCCCATCCCTCACATACAGGATTTTTCACTACATTTAGCGGGCGCGCGCATTTTTTCAAAAATAGACTTAGTCCGCGGTTATCACCAAGTCCCAGTCCGGGCTGAAGACATTCCTAAAACAGCGGTTATAACCCCTTTCGGCCTTTTTGAATTCCTGCGAATGCCTTTCGGCCTCAAAGGCGCTGCTCAGACTTTTCAACGTATGATGGACGCAGTCTTACGCGACCTCCCCTTTGTTTTCGTCTACCTCGATGACATGCTGGTAGCCAGCTTATCTGAGGAAGAGCACGAGCAGCATCTCACTACCGTTTTTCAGAGGCTAGAAGAGCACGGATTAATAATTAATCCAGCCAAATGCAAATTTGGCGTATCGCAAATTGATTTTTTGGGACATAGAGTCTCCCCGAAAGGGGCAGTTCCGCTTCCAGACAAAATTCATGCGATAGAAGGTTTTCCACGGCCCCAAACGGTCAAATCGCTACAGGAATTTTTGGGGATGGTTAATTTTTACAACCGTTTCCTCCCTCATGCAGCTCAGCTCATGCAGCCCCTGTATGACGCACTCAAAAAAAAGAAAGCTTCCAACGCGGTCGAATGGACCCCAGAACGCGAACACGCTTTTGCGGAAGTTAAAAACGCCCTAGCTAACGCCACAATGTTAGTTCATCCAGATCCCTCGGCCCGCATTGCTCTAACCACAGATGCTTCAGACTTGGCCATAGGGGCAGTTGTAGAACAACTTGTCAAGGGGGTCTGGCAACCTTTAGCATTCTTTAGCAAATCGCTAAACCCGACGGAACGCAAATACAGCACTTTTGACAGGGAGCTGCTGGCGCTCCATTTGTCCATCCGCCACTTCCAGTTTTGGTTAGAAGGGCGGAGTTTCACGGCTTTTGTGGACCATAAACCGCTCACTTTCGCTATGGCTAAAATTTCAGAACCTTGGTCGGGCAGACAACAAAGACAGCTAGCTGCGATTTCAGAGTTCACCACAGACATTCGACATGTTGCGGGCAAACTTAACGTAGTAGCGGACTGTCTCTCTCGCGCCGTGGCACCGCCAGAGCGCGAGGAGACAGATTACACTGCTTCAGCAGCTGAGCTTTTCTCTAACGCAAACACATATGCAGCACCTATCCATGAAGGGATAGATTATGCAGCCATGGCGGAAGAACAAGGTAGTGATGCGGACGTGTGCGCGCTCCTGTCTGGACCAACAGGGTTAAGGCTGGAGAAAAAAGGGTTGCGCGACGGCGTGCCCCCCCTAATATGCGATGTTTCAACCGGCCGACCTCGCCCGTTAGTACCGACTGCTTGGCGCCGCCGTATTTTCGATGCAATTCACTCCCTCGCGCATCCAGGTGTGCGCGCCTCGGTCAAAATGGTTGCCGAAAAGTTTGTGTGGCCAGGCCTGCGCAAAAACGTAAAAGAATGGGCAAAAACTTGCATTCCTTGTCAGCGCGCCAAAGTACACAAACACACAAAAGCCCCTCTGGAGCCTTTTCCCATCCCTGCTAGAAGGTTCGGCCACATTCATGTCGACCTCGTGGGGCCGCTGCCTTCCTCCCAGGGTTTCACACACCTGCTAACAATGATAGACCGCACCACGCGCTGGCCAGAGGCAGTCCCTCTAGCGGCAACTACAGCGGAGGAAGTCGCTCGCGTTTTTCTAACAAATTGGGTGGCACGTTTCGGCGTCCCATCAGACATCACGTCAGATAGGGGACCTCAATTTGTCTCAGAGCTCTGGTCAGCCATGTCCAACAGTTTAGGGGCAACAATTCACCGCACCACCGCTTATCACCCTCAGGCTAATGGGTTATGCAAGCGTTTTCACAGGTCCCTAAAGGCCGCCCTCAGAGCCTCATTAACGGACACAAATTGGGTAAATAAACTTCCCTGGGTTTTATTGGGGTTGCGTGCGGCACCTAAAGAGGATTTAGACTCTTCCCCTGCAGAATTAGTCTTTGCTCAGCCTATCAGACTACCAGGTGAATTTTTACCAGAAAACCCGGAACCAGGGCATCTCCCAGTCCCAAGGTTTTTAGGCAGTAACAGACAGGACTCTCTCCACGGTCCAGTTCATCACTCCTTTCCACGAGTTTTTATTCCTCAAACTTTAAAAAACGCCGAGTTTGTTTTTGTTAAGCATGAAGCCCTTAAACCAACATTACGCCCAGTATACGATGGCCCGTTCAGAGTGCTGGAAAATGGTGACAAACACTTTGTGCTTGATTATGGGGATAGAAATGAAACGGTCAGCATTGACAGACTCAAACCTGCCTTCTTGTTGAGAGACGAACCTGCACAGCTGGCTCGAGCACCTCGGCGAGGTAGACCCCCCAAGGAAAAAGTCTCAGCCCCCAGGCAGGGAACAAATAATCTCTCTCCTTCCCACACTGCAGATTCCTCACAAGAAGGTCCCAGCAGGACGCCTAAACCCACCTACAGCAGCTTTGGGAGAAGATTGAAACCCAGACTGCACAGGGACTGATTACACCACTCTGCAATTTTATTTTTTTTTTGCTAATTGTGCCGCAACAGTTTAGGACTGACTTATGATTATACTATGCTGTTATGTTTTCACTGAACTCTCTTAGGAGCATGGCTGCTTAAAAGTTCTTCTGTGGCAACAGCTGTAACACGTAGTATGTCTTAGTAATTACCCTAGACTGTGAATCTTTCTGTGTCCTTTCATAGTTGTTTGGGGGGCCTGTGGTATATATTACTCATATATTCCATACCTACATTTGTTAGAGCATGTGGAAATGTTTGGGACAGAATATACAAAGGAACTTCACACCTCTGAAAGGGACAAAGGAATCTCACCACCGTGTGAAGACCAACGACACAGGACGCAGGGGCAACAGACTTGACACCTTCACCCCCTAAGGCGAGGAGAGGTTTTCCCATCACCTCCCAAGACGAAGGGAGGAGTTTACAGGACTAATGGGGGATTTAGATAACGGGGGATTTCAGCTTGTGTTTTGCATGTCTTTGATGTGTGCCTGTATTTAACCAGCGAGCTGGGCAGAATTCTTCCTCTTTTGCCTTCTGCCAAGCTCTGCACCAGATGAGACTAGATAGAAGAGTTGTTCATTAAAGACTTTGTTTTTTGATGCAAAACCGCCTCATCATTCCAGCTCTTCTACAATTGACCCCTTTAAATAATTGAGAAGCAGATTCTCTTCAGGAAGATTCTGCTGTCTATCTATCATTGCCTGCATAATCCCAATAAAGACAACTGAAGGATAAATTTAGCAGAAAATTTTCAGATTTAAAATTTTTCTTATATTAAATTGAAAGGTACTCTATGGAAGTCTGGAGCTAGTTTTAGTGACCCCTTATGAACTGCAGCCTCATTCACTTCAATTCTGAGAAGGGCTTTGGGTCTGTTTCTGAAGACTCACCAACCACATGGTATCATTTGTGGTCATGATCAACTGAGAAACCATTACAGTTAAGTTACAGCATCTTTCCCATCCAAACTTTTCATCAGCAAATGATGCAGTGGAATTGTACAACAAAATCCTAGACAACATTTTGGTTCTTGATGCTCGTGTCAAAACCAGAACAGTCACCTTTTCTTGCTCAGCTCCCTGGTGCACTGGCAACTTACGGAAAATTAAGGTAGCTGGGCATGTGCTCGAGTAGGCCTTTGCTGTTCACAAGTTGGTATATCAGGAACACAAAAAGGCCAATTCAAATTCCCATAGAGAGGCACAGTCACATTTTTATTCCAGCATCATTAAAATGGTAAATGGTAAATGGCATTCACTTATATAGCGCTTTTATTCTCATCTCTAGATGACCAAAGCGCTTTACAGATCCTGCTATCCACCCATTCACACACACATTCACACACTGATGGCGGCATAACTGTCCAACATGGCGCTGTCCAAAGCAGTTCTGGAATCTCTAAGCAGCTGTTCTTTATTGTAAATCATCTTCTTGATCCACAAACCACCTCACTAACCACAGAAGAACATTGCAATAAATGTATGAACTTCTTCAAATTCAAAATATTGTTCTGTCCTTTCTGCCCACCCCCCCACTCTACCAATCATAATTACCTACACACAGTTTTATATCTCCCAGCCCCTTAGTATTCTTGAAAATGTCACAAGAGATTGATTGTATCATCAATAGGATGAAATCCAACATCAGTGTCATAATCAGACCACTTCTGAAGGAGCCACTATTGATCCAGTTTGTAGGTAAAATGATATTTCAGAGTTCTAATAAAGAAGATGTACTACAATCTGAAATCAGAAAAAGTTGGGACAGTATGAAAAATAAAAAAAGAAAAAGAAAACAAAAAACTGTGATTCGTACAATTGGTGTGTCCTAGGAGTAACAGGTGGATTCAAGGTGGCGGTGGGATTACATCAGGCATCGACTCTGAGCCCCTTTTTGTTTGCCATGGTGATGAACATGCTGACAGACGAGGTCAGGAAGGATTCTCTGTGGACAATAATGTTTGCCAATGACATTGTGATCTGCACTGTGATCAGTAAGAATAGAGACAGATGGAAGTGAACCTGGAGAGGTGGAGGCATGCTTTGGAGAGAAGAGGAAGGAAAGTCAGTAGAAGCAAGACAGAATACATGTGTGTGAATGAGAGGGAGGCAGGTGTAATGGTAAAGATCCAAGGAGTAGAGGAAGTGAAGGTAGATGAGTTTAAATACCGGGGGTCAACCATCCACAAGAAAGTTGAATAAGAGAGTGCAGGCAGGGTGGAGTGGGTGGAGACGAGTGTTGGGGTGATTTGTGACCAAAGGATAGCGGCTAGAGTGAAAGAGAACATTTACAAGATGGTAGTGAGACCTGCTATGATGTATGGTTTGGAGATGGCAGAACTGACGAAAAGACAGGAGGTGGAGCTGGAGATGGCAGAGTTGAAGATGCTAAGATTCTCACTGGTAATAAGGAACAGGATTAGAAATGAGTATATCAGAGGGACAGCTCAGGTTGAGTGGTTTGGTGACAAAGTAAGAGAGGCAAGACTGAGATAGTCTGGGCATGTGCAGAGGAGGGACAGTGGATATACTGGACAAAGGGTGTTGAACATGGCACTGCCAGGTAAGAGGAAAAGAGGAAGACCACAGAGAAGATTCATGGATGTTGTGAAGGAAGACATGGAGAGGGTTTGTGTGAGAGAAGAGGATGCAAGGTATAGTGTGAGATTGAGGC
Organism: Pholidichthys leucotaenia; assembly: GCA_020510985.1. Taxonomy (NCBI): domain Eukaryota; kingdom Metazoa; phylum Chordata; class Actinopteri; order Cichliformes; family Pholidichthyidae; genus Pholidichthys; species Pholidichthys leucotaenia. The sequence continues at coordinate 99,865,843 of CM035843.1, forward strand.
AGATGATCTGCTACGGCGACCCCTAAAGGGAGCAGCTGAAGGACAAAGAAGAGGACAGTGATTCCTAAAATTACTTGACTTCTCTTTCATTGCAGACATTACGGGTCCCAAATATGTCATGTTTTGTCTGGTCAACTTCATTGAATTTGTTGATATTAATATCAGTGATTTAGCACAAAATGTGTGAGTCTTTGAAAAGCAAATATGGGCAGAAGATCACCGGTTCGTCTACAAATGTTTGAGAAAATTTTTGAAATGCTCAAATGCTTGCTCAATGCTCTTTCTATTCAGTGCATAAAGGACAAGGGCACAAGTCAAAGCTGACCACATGTGATCTCTGATCCCTCAGACGGCACTGCATCAAGAACCATCATCAATAGCTTTGTAACTACATGGGCAAGGAATATTTTATTAAATCTTTGTAAAAGCATCACTACTGAGTTACATTCATAATTCTGTGCAAAAAAAGCCTTATGTTAATCTTGACCAGAAGCAGCATTGTGCGCAAAATCACTTTCTGAGCAGATTAAAAAGGCATGGCTGAAGAAGAAGATGCTGTGGGTTCTGGACTGGCCTGCTTGCAGTTCTGGCCTGTCCCAGTAGCGAATGTGTGGATCATTTTGAAACAAATAATGGACCGAGGACAACCCTGTACTGTTACTCACAATATGACATTTCTGTTGGAAGAATGGGACAAAATAACAACTGAAATATTTAATTCCTTGGCATCCTCAGTAAGAAAATATCTCAGATTTTGTGTGAAAGAATGGCATCATTGTGAAATGGAAAATTGTTTATTGTTATTACCTCCACCAAGGGAGGAGGTAATGTTTTCACCAGCGTTGGTTGGTTTGTCTGTCGGTCTGTTAGCACCATAACTCAAAAAGTGAATTGGTATATATCCAACTTGACTTATATCCAATTAGTATAATTGGATATAAGTCAAAGTAACTTTAAGAATCCCTGCATATCTCTTTAAAAACTACATTTTACATGGTTGAGCATTCAAACACAACTTGCCTTTGCCGTTAAGAGATGTAGTACTCTTCCAGGTATTCTGAAATCAGACAATAACACACTAAGAAGAGGAAGAATGTCATCTTTTCCAACATATGGACACTCACAATGTGGGAGGGTGGGAACAGTAGTTGGTCAGATTCCAACATAATAACTGGAGGGTCAGGCTGTTATATTTGTGTATATGTTATATATGTTATATTTGTGTATTTATAATATTTATAATATTTATAATTGTGTATTTATAATTTTTCTGCATTGATGTATGTGGTTATTGTGTATATTTTTTATCTTGATTCTTTTTTCTAAAGCCCATCCAGGGACAAGAGTTGCAAATTAGCTAATAGCTATACACTCTATGTGCAACACATCAGATTGATTGTCTTTGATTAATTGTCTATGTTTATTGCACTGTCCCTGTCAAATAAACTAATCTACTACTACTATTAACAGGAAATACCAACAAACACACTGAGTGAATGTGTATGTGTGAGCGGAGCAGAGTTCCTGTCCCACATTCACCAAAATGGTTTGTCTGCTCTACGACTGTCTTTGAGTCTGGACCTATTTTTAACACCAACTGAAAACTGACAGAGATGTTATATAAAGTATCTTCCCAGTGGATCAGGACAAACTGCCACTTGGGTGTCTCTTCATGGGAAGGTGGGGCCATTTCCAACTTTTTGGGGGCCCCTGTTTTTGTAATGAGGAATTGTTTAAACACTTTAAAGTGAAGAAAAAAAAAATCCCTTCTCCCAACAAAAAACAAACAAAAAAAATAAACTTAGGGCAACGTCTTGAAGAACATGGTAAAAATAAACCATTATAGTAAAGAATAACCAGTATCCATATAAATATTGCAAATTTAAAAGAAAGAAAGTAGAAAATAAAGAAGAAAAAAGGTGCAAAATTTCCAAAAAAGTTGCTAATTTTCAAGAAATAAGTTGCCAATTTACTCAAAAAAAGTTGCAAGTTTATAAGAAAAAATGTCACAGATATATGAGAAAAAAGTTGAAAATTTATGTGAAAAAGTTGCTTATTTACAAGAAAAAGTAGTACGCAGTTTTAATTCTGCCCCAAACAAATATTGCGATTGAAATTGTAACCTGGGTGCTCCTTACTGGCTGAGTGGGCTCATTTCATTTGCGTACTCTGCATTATAGCCAGAAACAGCTCTGTGTGAAGGGATTTGTTTGTACACATGTGCGTGCGCACACACATTCTGAGATATACTGTTCTTCTTTGGTTTATTTAATGATGGCTGGTTGCCGGCCTGGAATGAAGCACAGAGTTGTTTGACTCCTTCAGGGACTTTCTAAAAATGTAGCCAAATTAGAGTTTAAAAACACATTCATGCACTCTTATAACTGCAGAAAAATCTGTTCTACATTCACAATAACAATCTAAAGCAATCTTTCTTTAACAAACTTTGAATATCAACAAGCCTGTTTTCATTAGCAAAACAACAACAGTGTAATGTACAGTGCTGTGAAAACGTATTTGCCCTCTTCCGGATTTATTATGTTTTTGCATATTTGTCACACTCAGATGTTTCAGATCATCAAACAAATTTTATATTTAGACAAAGATAACCTGAATAAATATAAAATGCAGTTTTTATTAAATTATGTTTTAATTTATTAAGGAAAAAAAGCTATCCAAATCTACCTGGCCCTATGTGAAAAAGTAACTGTCCCCTAGTGAGCAGAATTCATGGTTCTGTGGAAATGCATATTGTGGAGGAATCTGCAGACAGCGTCTCAGTCAGGAGGCAGTGATTAAACATAAGAGAAAAATAGGCAAGGACGTCATGGGGAGTTGGTAGGAAGAGGGAGCAATAAATCAGCCAAACCTGGTTTGGCTGATTTATTGCTTTTCTGTGTTTGGATGATGTGAGAGTGTAATAAAGCTTCGTCTGCTCGTAAACCTGCCTCATCATTTCCCACACTCTCCACACTGGTGACCCGAGACGTATTATGGAGCACGAGGCAAGAACCCCGGAGTCGGCCTGGACGGGAACCCCCAGCAACGCGTGCGCTGTTGCAGTTAAGCTACCGGACTTTTGGCAGCACAACCCGCGCTCTTGGTTCCACCACACCGAGGCCCAGTTCGCCCTCCGGGGAGTAACGGCAGACGACACCAAGTTTTTCCATGTGGTTGCAGCGCTGGACATTCGCACAGCTCAGCAGGTAGCAAGCCTGCTCGACCAGCCCCCAGCCCACGGCAGATACGATAGCTCTCAAAGCTGCACTGACCCGGCGCTACACGCTCTCGGACTGTGAGAGAGCAGAGAGGCTCCTGAGGCGTTCCGAGTTAGGAGATGGTTTGGCCGTCGATCTGATGGAGAAGATGTTGGCGTTAATGGGCACCGACGACGGGCATTTTCTGTTTGCCCACCTTTTCCTCCGGAACCTTCCAACAGAGGCGAAAGTGGTCCTGGCCAATTCGCCGTTGCTGACCGCGCGTGACTACCGTGCTCTAGCCCAGGAGGCAGACCGGATCATCCTCACCACCAGAGTGCTCACGGTGAATGCAGCGGCGTCGGAACCCAGCGAGACGACCAGAGGAGGCGAGGAGCCACCGATGGTAGCGGCAGCGGGGGCCAAGGAGCACCAGAGAGACACGCTCTGCTTCTACCACCGCCGCTTCGGAGAGAACGCACGCAGATGTGCACCACTGTGCCAATTCAAGCGCTCGGGAAACGCCGAGGCCGGCAGTCGTAGCAGCTGCAACCGCCGGTGAAGAGAACAAGCTGCTCTACGTGACGGACTCGTGCTCGGGGAGACGCTTCCTCTTAGACACCGGAGCCCAGAAGAGCTTCATCCTGCCGACCTACACCGACCGGCTGGCAGGACCTAGCGGCCCCGGGCAGGTAGCAGTAAACGGCTCGGACATTAAGACCTTTGGTGAGAGAACACTGGCTTTATCTCTACACTGCCATACATACGACTGGACTTTTGTCATAGCAGCTCTGAGTTTCCCAATCCTGGGAGCTGATTTTCTGTGTGCACATGGTTTATTAGTTGATGTTGCTAACAGGCGCCTGGTTAATGCACTGTCCTTTGACTCTCTCCCCTGCACAGCTCGAGGGGCCGGGCCAGTAACACAAGCCAATGTCACAGCTTCAGGCGGTAAGTTCCACACACTGCTCACTCGGTTCCCAGCACTCACAGTCCCGACGTTTTCAGCGGCCATAGCTAAACACGGGGTGGAGCACTTTATCACCACCACCGGGCCGCCTGTTTTCGCACGACCTCGGCGCTTGGACGCAGCTAAACTGGCCATAGCGCGAGACGAGTTTGCCAACCTGGAAAGGTTGGGCATCATCAGGCGATCGAACAGCCCATGGACATCCCCGCTACACATGGTCCCTAAGGCTGAGGGGTCGTAGCGACCGTGCAGCGATTTCCGCAGGTTGAATAACGCCACAGCACACGACCGCTACCCAATTCCCCACATTCAGGATTTTTCCGTTCACCTCGCCAGAGCACGCATTTTTTCTAAAATAGACCTGGTCTGCGGTTACCACCAGGTCCCAGTGCGCGCGGAGGACGTACCCAAAACAGCGGTAATAACTCCGTTTGGCTTATTCGAGTTTCTGCGCATGCCATTCAGATTAAAAGGAGCGGCACAGACGTTCCAGCGCATGGTGGACGCGGTGCTGCGCGATCTCCCGTTTGTGTTTGTCTACCTGGATGATATCCTGGTAGCCAGTGCGTCCGAAGACGAACACATAACCCACCTCAGGACGGTTTTCCGGAGGTTGGAGGAGCACGGGTTAATAATCAACCCGGCGAAGTGCCAGTTCGGCGTGACGGGGATTGATTTTTTGGGGCACCGTGTCTCACCGGAGGGAGCGATACCCTTGCTCGACAAAGTGCATGCAGTGGCGAACTTTCCCCGGCCTCAGACGGTCAGGGCGCTGCAGGAATTTTTGGGGATGGTTAACTTTTACAATCGTTTCCTCCCCCGCGCAGCTCAACTCATGCAGCCACTGTACGCCACGCTCAAGAGACGGAAACCCGCGGATGGAGTTGAATGGACTCCGGAGCGACAGCAGGCGTTCTCTGAGGTTAAAGCAGCCCTGGCAGACGCCGCACTGTTGGCGCACCCAGACCCGACGGCCCGGATAGCGCTCACTACTGACGCCTCGGACGTGGCCGTAGGGGCTGTCGTGGAGCAACGTGTCGCCGGTTCTTGGCAGCCGCTCGCTTTTTTCAGCAGGGCTTTGCGAGACAGTGAGCGTAAACACAATGCATTCGACAGAGAGTTGCTGGCTCTCCATCTGGCCATACACCACTTCCAGTTCTGGCTGGAAGGGCGCAGCTTCACTGCGTTCGTGGACCACAAGCCGCTGATGTTCGCGATGGCCAAGGTTTCGGAACCATGGTCGGGCCCGCAGCAGAGACAGCTGGCCACGATCTCGGAGTTTACGACCGATATTCAGCATGTGTCGGGTAAACTGAATGTGGTGGCGAACTGCCTCTCGCGCGCGGTTGTGGCCCAGATGTGCGAAGGGATAGATTATACAGCCATGGCCGCAGAGCAGATTAGCGATACGGACGTACCCGCGCTCCAGTCTGGACCAACAGGGTTAAGGCTGGAGAGCAGGGTACTACAAGACGGCAGCCCCCCCCCCCCCAATCTGCGACGTCTCCATGGGACGCCCGCGCCCGGTGGTCCCGGTCGAGTGGCGCCACTGCGTGTTTGAGTCAGTTCACGCTTTGGCGCACCCAGGAGTGCGCGCGTCAGTCAAAATGGTGGGAGCGAAATTCGTGTGGCCAGGCCTGCGCAAACACGTGAAAGAGTGGGCTGCAGCCTGCGTAGCGTGCCAACGAGCCAAAGTGCACAGACACACGAAGGCTCCTTTGGAGCCATTTAGTATACCGGCTAAAAGATTCGACCATGTTCACGTGGACCTCGTGGGCCCCCTCCCGCTGTCGCAGGGGTGCACGCACCTTCTGACAGTGGTGGACCGCACCACACGCTGGCCAGAAGCAGTTCCTCTGGCGGCAACCACGTCCGCGGACGTGGCGCGTGCTTTTTTGACAACATGGGTGGCGCATTTTGGAGTCCCGTCGGACATCACGTCCGATAGGGGCCCTCAGTTTGTTTCTGAACTTTGGTCCGCGATGGCCCACAGCCTGGGTGTTGCAATTCATCGCATGACCGCATACAACCCACAGGCAAATGGGTTATGCTTCACAGGTCACTGAAGGCAGCACTCAGGGCTTCATTGACGGATGCAAATTGGGTTGACCGGTTGGCGTGGGTTTTATTGGGGTTGCGTTCCGTACCAAAAGAGGATTTGGAGGCTTCCCCGGCTGAGCTGGTTTTTTCTCAGCCACTGTGGCTACCCGGGGAATTTCTGCCAGATAATCCCACGCCAGACAGCTGCCCGTCTCAGCGTTTGCAGCATAGTGCAGACACAGGCATGCTGCCGGGCCCGGCCCACCACTGTTTTCCACGCACTTTTGTGCCAAAAACTTTGAAGAACGCGGAATTCGTGTTCGTCAGACACGATGCCTACCGCCCGCCATTGCGCCCACCCTATGATGGCCCGTTCAGAGTGCTGGAAACAGGGGACAAGCATTTTTTGCTAGACTTGGAGGAGCGTTGGGAGAAAATATGCATAGACAGACTTAAGTCCGCCTTTGTAGTGGCGGACAAGCAAGTGCTGCTGGCCCGGGCCCCCCCGGCGTGGAAGACCCCCACGGAGAACTCCCCAGACAAATGATTCACCAGAACAGCCACACAGGCAGAGCAAAGTTTCCCCCCCCCCCCCTCGCCATGGCCCACCCGCAGTCAGACACACGTCCAGCAGCCCCCTGCCGGCACAGAGACCCCAGTTACAGCAGATATGGGAGGAGACTGAAGCCCAAAAGACGTAGTGACTGAAACTCTGTCTGGTGGGGGGTGATGTGGAAATGCATATTGTGGAGGAATCTGCAGACAGCATCTCAGTCAGGAGGCAGTGATTAAACATAAGAGAAGAAGAGGCAAGGACGTCATGGGGAGTTGGCAGGAAGAAGGAGTTGGGGGTTGAAGGAAAATGTATTGTGGAGATGGATATCATGCAGTGTGATGTGAAATGTCATGCAGATGTGAGATGATCTGTGGAGGTTATAAGGAGAAACCTGGTTTGGCTGATTCATTGCTTTTCTGTGTTTATAGTGTAATAAAGCTTCGTCTGCTCGTAAACCTGCCTCATCATTTCCCACACTCTCCACAGTTCCATCAGTTGTGGGAAGTCCTCCCGGTCCTGAAGCAGCAAAGCAGCCCCAGACCGTCATACTACCACCACCATGTTTGAATGTTGGTATGATGTTCTTCACTCTATAAAAGCAAGAAATCTGTGTGTGTGTGTGTGTGTGTGTGTGTGTCTGTGTGTGTGTGTGTCTGTGTCTGTGTCTGTGTGTCTGTCTGTCTGTCTGTCTGTCTGTCATGTTTATAGGACATCATAGGATGGCCTATGATCTCTGCCTGAACATCATAGGACGTCCTATCAACTCAGGCATCATAGGACACATAGACAAATGTGTCTTTATGATGTCATATAGACCATGAACTCAGGCATCATAGGACGACTTGTGATGCCTATATGACGGCACATAGACAAATGTGTCTTTATGATGTCATATACATCAAGGCTGCCTTCATGTCTTTATGATGTCATCTACAGTGAGTTCATGCCAGAAAGTAAGTGAGTAAATAACTGCATATATTCCTATATATATTTGCATCCTTTTATAGAAACGTGGACAGACTGTAATTTACTGTACATACTCTGTTGTCATTGAAATCTTATTTAAATCTTACACCTGAACAACGAGAGCAAGTTTTAGCCAAAGTCAAATTCCTTGTATGTGTTGTGCATACTTGGCCAATAAAGCTGATTCTGATTCTGATTCTGATTCTGATTCTGAAAGCCTCTTTTTGCTCGGACTGTGGAGAGAGAAATAATCGGGCGAAGCGATGCGGAACAGAGCATCCATCCATCTTCTTCCGCTTAATCCTTTTTTTTGGGCTGCAGGGGGGCTGGAGCCTGTCCCAGCATCTTTGGGCGAGAGGCAGAGTACACCCTGGACAGATTGTCAGTCCATTGCAGGGCCAACACAGAGAGACAGACAACCATTCACTCTCACAGTCATACCTAAGGACAATTTAGAATCCCCAGTTTGATGCCAATTAACCTAACTTGCATGTTTTTGGCATGTGGGAGGAAACCGGAGAAATCCCGGAGTAAACCCACGCAGACACAGTGAGAACATGCAAACTCCACACAGATCACTGTTGGTTGGAGGCTGGGATCGAACCCAGGATCCCCCGGCCAAGGGTGAGTTGCTGTGCTGCCGCAGTGCTAACCACTCTGCCACCACGCTGCCCCAGAGCAGAGCAGACTTTATTAATCTCTCCCTCACATTCACAAGAATCACAAGCACCACAAAAGCAGGTTGCAGACACCTCTCCTTTTATAGCATACCACTCTCTCTGCGACCTGGGGTGCTGCATTAACATAAATACATTTGCCATTTCGCTTTGTCACTGTTCACATCAACACACAAATCCCCCATGACCATTCCCCTTCAGTCTGAGTGGAAACATACTGAGTGAGTCCCCCCCCCCCCCCCGCCCCAGAAACTCAGACTGAGCCTTAATCCTCATGTCCTTTGGGCTTCACCCTACGTCCATACCAGCTGTAACGGGGGGGGGTGGGGTGGTTGGCAGTTCCGAGGTGCTGCTGTGCTGGTGGGGGGCTGCTGGGGGTGCGTCCGTCTGTGGGGGGACGTTGGGGGGGGGCATCTTCAGTATGCCATTGTGACTGATCTGACGAGTCATTTACCTGGGGAGTTCTCAGTGGGGGTCGTCCGCGCCGAGGAGCTCGGGCCAACACCACCTGCTCGTCTGCTAAAACGAAGGCGGGCTTAAGCCTGCCTATACAGATTGTTTCCCTGCATCCCCCCAAGTCTAACACAAAATGTTTCTCCCCGGGTTCTAGTACTCTGAATGGGCCGTCGTAGGGCAGTTGCAGTGGGGTCCGGTGGGCATTGTGCCTGACAAATATGAACGACGCGTCCTTCAAGGTCTTTGGCACAAAAGCGCAGGGAAAACAGTGGTGGGCCGGGCCGGGTACCATCCCTGCCTCTGCACTATGCAGTGAAAGCAGGGATGGACTGATGTTCGGCGCGGGGTTGTTCAGCAAAAGCTCTCTGGGGAGCTACAGCGGCTGGGAAAAAAAACAGCTTTGCTGGGGAGGCTGCCAAATCCTCCTTCAGTGCTGAACGCAACCCTAATAGAACCCACGGCAACCGGTCCACTCAATTTGCATCTGTAAGCAAAGCCCTGAGCGCTACTTTAAGTGATCTATGGAAATGCTCGCATAACCCATTGGCCTGGGGGTTGTACGCGGTCGTGCGATGAATTGTGATCCCCAGGCTTCGGACCATTGTGGACCAGAGGTCGGAAACAAACTGCGGGCCCCGATCAGACGTGATATCTGAAGGGGCACCGAACCGTGCCACCCATGTCATCAAAAAAGGGCGTGCAACTTCTGCAGACGCGGTGGAAGCTAGTGGGACTGCTTCGGGCCAGCGCGTGATGTGGTCCACCACTGTCAGGAAGTGCGTGAACCCCTGTGATGGCGGGAGGGGGCCCACGAGGTCCATGTGAACGTGATCAAACCTCTTAGCCGGGATATGGAACAGCTTCAAGGGGGCCTTTGTGTGCCTGTGCACCTTGGCTCATTGGCACGCTACGCAGGCTGCAGCCCACTGTTTCACCTGTTTGCGCAAGCTCGGCCAGACGAACTTTGCTCCCACCATTTTGACTGATGCATGCACTCCTGGGTGTGCCAGGGAGTGAACTGATTCAAAAACATGGCAGTGCCAAGTGTGTGGGACCACCAGGCACGGGCGGCCCATGGAGACATCACAGACTGGGGGGGCGGCCTGTCTTGCAGTACTCTGCTCTCCAGCCTTAACCCTGTTGGTCCAGACTGGAGCGCACAAACATCCGCATCACCGATCTGCTCAGCGGCCATGGCCGTGCAATCTATCCCCACGTAGACTGGGGCCACTAATGCGCGCAAGAGGCAGTCTGCCACCATGTTGAGCTTACTGGCCACATGCTGAGTGTCGGTCGTAAACTCAGAGATCGCGGCCAGCTGTCTCTGCTGCCGAGCCGACCACGGTTCCGAAACCTTGGCCATCGCGTACGTTAGTGGTTTGTTGTCCACGAACGCAGTGAAGGTGCGCCCTTCCAGCCAGAACTGGAAGTGACGTATGGCCAGGTGGAGAGCCAGCAACTCCCTGTCGAACGCGCTGTATTTATGCTCATTGTTGTGCAAAGACCTGCTAAAAAAGGCAAGCTGCTGCCAAGAACCGGCAACGCACTGCTCCACGACGGCCCCTATGGCCACGTCCAATGCGTCGGTAGTGAGCGCTATCCGAGCCGCTGGGTCCGGGTGCGCCAGTAGTGCAACGTTTGCCAGAGGTGTTTTAACCTTGGAAAACGCCTGCTCTCTCTCAGGAGTCCAGTCGACTCTGTCCGCCGGTTTCTGTTTCTTAAGCGTGGTGTACAACAGCTGCATGAGCTGGGCTGCGCGGGGGAGAAAACGGTTGTAGAAGTTAACCATCCCCAAAAACTCCTGCAGCGCCCTGACTGTCTGAGGCCAGGGAAAATCTGCAACTGCTCGCACTTTGTCCAGTAAGGGTATCGCACCCTCCGGTGAGATGCGGTGGCCCAAAAAATTGATTCCCGTTACCCCAAACTGGCACTTTGCGGGGTTGATTATTTACCCGTGCTCCTCCAACCTCTGGAAAAATGTCCTGAGGTAGGCTACGTGTTCGTCCTCGGACGCGCTGGCCACCAGGATGTCGTCCAGGTAGACGAATACAAACAGCAGATCGCGCAACACCGCATCCATCATGCGTTGGAATATCTGCGCCGCGCCTTTTAACCCGAAAGGCATGCATAAAATTTCAAACAGACCAAACGGGGTTATTACTGCCATTTTAGGTATGTCCTCATACCTAAGGTGAGTAGTGTGTGGAACTTACCCCCTGGAGCTGTGACGTTGGCTATTGCTGTGGACCCTGCTCCTCTAGCTGTACAGGGGAGAGAATCAAAAGACATTGTATTAATCAGGCATCTGTTAGCCACATTGACTAGTAGTCCGTGTGCACACAAAAAATCAGTGCCCAAAATGGGGAAGCTGCATGCCGCTATGACGAATGTCCACTGGTATGTACGGCCGTGCGAGGATACAGTCAGTGTCCTCTCACCAAAAGTCTTTAATGTCTGAGCCGTTTGTGGCTGTCAGCTCGGGGCCGCTAGTTCCCGCCAGCCGGTCTGTGTAGGACGGCAGGATGAGGCTCTTTTGGGAGCTGGAGTCCATGAGGAACCGTCTCCCGAGCGTGAGTCTGTCTCAGAGAGCAGCTTGCTTGCTTCATCGGCGGTCGCAGCTGCTACCGACTGTCAGCCCTGGCGTTTCCCGAGCGCTTGAATTGGCACGGTGGCACGCATCAGTATGCGTCCTCTCCAAAACGGCAGTGGTAGAAGCAGAGCTTGTCTCTCCGGTGCTTCTTGGCCTCCGCTGCAGCCACCGTTGTTGGCCCCTCGCCTCTGCTGGTCATCTCGCCAGGTTCCGACGCTGCTGCGTTCACTGTGAGGGCTCTGGTTGTGAGCATAATCTGATCTGCCTCTTGTGCTAGCACCCGGTAATTGCGCGCGGCCAGCAGCGGCAAATTGGCATGGACCGCCCTGGCTGCTGTTGGGAGGTTCCAGAGGAAAAGGTGAGCAAAGAAGAAATGCCGGTCATCTGTGCCCATCAATGCCAACATTCATTCATCTTCTTCAGCTTAATCCTTTTCGGGTTGCGGGGGGGCTGGAGCCTATCCCAGTGTCTTTGGGCGAGAGGCAGAGTACACCCTGGACAGATCGCCAGTCCATCGCAGGGCTAACACAGAGAGACAGACAACCAATCACTCTCACAGTCATACCTAAGGACAATTTAGAATCCCCAGTTTGATGCCAATTAACCTAACTTACGTGTTTTTGGCATGTGGGAGGAAATTGGAGAAATCCCGGAGTAAACCCACGCAGACACGGGGAGAACATGCAAACTCCACACAGATCACTGTTGGTTGGAGGCTGAGATAGAACCCAGGATCCCCCGGCCAAGGGTGAGTTGCTGTGCTGCCGCAGTGCTAACCACTCCGCCACCGCGTCGCCCTCAACGCCAACATCTTCTCCATTAATCCGACTGCCAACCCGTCTCCCAACTTGTAGTGCGTCAGGAGCCTTTCCACTCTCTCGCAGTCTGAGAGAGTGTAGCGCCGGGTCAGCACGGTTTTGAGAGCATTGTATTTGTCGTGGGCTGGGGGCTGTTGGAGCAGGCTCGCCCCTTGCTGAGTTGTGCGTGCTTCCAGTGCTGCAACCACATAGTAATATTTGGTGTCATCTGCCGTTATTCCCCGGAGCGCGAACTGGGCCTCGGTGTGGAGGGACCAAGACTTCGGGTCATGTAGCCAAAAGTCTGGGAGTTTGACCGAAATGGCGCATGTGTTGCTGGTTCCTCCCATCCGGGTCGTCTCCAGGGTGTTCGCCTCGAGTTCCATTGTGTGTCAAGGGTCACCACAGTGGAGAGAGAAATAATCAGGTGAAGCGGTGCAGAACAGAACAGACTTTATTAATCTCTCCCTCACATTCACAAGAATCACAAGCACCAAAAAAGCAGGTCACAGGCACCTCTCCTTTTATAGCATACCTCTCTCTCTGCGACCTGGGGTGCTGCATTAACATAAATACATTTGCCATTTTCCTTTGTCACTGTTCGCATCAACACACAAATCCCCCCATGACCATTCCCCTTCAGTCTGAGTGGAAACATACTGAGTGGAAATATACTGAGTGGGTTCCCACAAGATCTATTTTCATGATCCTGTCCATGAACTAGAATTACGACGCACCTATCCCTCAACCAGTGGTCTCAATGAAGAAGAAGAAGAAGAAGAAGACCCACCAGATGGAGAGCAATAGAATGACGACAACTGCTGCAAATGTGTAAAATGCCAAGCAAAGCACAGATTTTCTCCGGATGCTCCAGTTTCTTGGTTTCTATGGGCATGCACGGGCCTTCCTGAACAGGGTCGAAAGCCACTTTTTCAGGATCGTGCCCATGAACTGAAATTACGACGCACCTATCCCTCAACCAGTGGTCTGAACAAAAAAGAAGAAGACCTACCAGATGGAGAGCAATAGAATGAGGAGAACTGCAGGCATGACTGTGAACAACACAACCGTCTGAGACAGGAGACCCTTCAGTGGTCTGAATGAAGAAGAAGACCCACCAGATGATGTCTATGTGACTGCACATAGACAGAGCTCATGACTCCCTACAAGACATATATATAGACACAGAAAAGCCATGGCCAAGATGTGTAAATGATGTAGAGTGAAGTGTGAGGAGACGAAGAAGAGTGATGTCTGAAGATAGAGTTGAGGTTCGATTGGACACAGCAATGGTGATAGAAGGACTACAGCTCCTGACCAGATAGAATGATGATATTGTGGAGAGTTGTGAAGGACGAGACTGAGTGTATTCCTCAGGTTCAGCTTTATTCACAATGACATTCTCCAACATTCAAAAGCAGAAAAAGAGGATGAATCTTCTCACATCTGTCCTTTTATACCAGGACATCAAACATAGAATCCCATGGTGCTTAATCAAACACACAGTCACATGGTAATTAAACCCAGTCACAATGTAACTTCCACCGATCTTAACACCATCCACCTCCTAGTCTCCGGTGGTCAGGAAATCTCTCAAGGCCATCTCCTTGAAACAAAAGGCCAGATCTCACACCCTCCCGTTACCTCTGGAAGGCTCAGTCCCTTTGTTCCCTTGAGACATGAAGTATACAATAAGCATACAGTGATATATCTATGGAGCATCTGAAACCAACATATGTGCATATATGTGTGCCACATGACCCCCCCCCCCCAAACGTCTAAGATGGAACAAATGTAATACAGTTTGCAAGTCAAGTCATGGTCACATTATTACACATCAGTCCAAATGTTGCTTGGGCCTCAGTCGCCTTCCATATCTGCTGTAAGCGGGCTTTACCACCCCTGCGGCGTCTTCCTGCTGTGGAGCTGCTGTTTGAGGATTAGAACTGTTAGTCAATCTCTGTGGGTGTTCTGGGGAATGCTCTCTAGGGAGTCTGCCGTGCCGAGGAGCCCTCGCCAACTGCACCACTTCATCAGCCAGCACAAAAACGGGTTTGAGCCTGTTTATACAAATCATTTCTTTCCTGCCCCCCAAATCTAGCAAAAAATGCTTGTCCCCTGTTTCCAGCACTCTGTATGGTCCGTCATAAGGTGGGCGTAAGGGTGGGCGGTGTGCATCATGTCTGACAAAAACAAACTCCACATTTTTTAAAGCTTTAGGCACAAAAACGCGTGGGAAGCTGTGATGAACTGGGCCAGGAAGCGTGCTCGCTCCCGTGTCGCTCTGCAACTGCTGAGCGGGGGGGCACTCTGGCGCAGGATTATCCGGGAGAAACTCCCCGGGCAGCCGGAGTGGCTGCGCAAAAACCAACTCAGCTGGGGAGGCTTTTAAATCCTCTTTAGGTGCAGGACGCAACCCCAATAAAACCCATGGTAGCCTGTCCGCCCAATTTGCATCTGTAAGCGACGCTCCGAGGGCTGCTTTCAATGACCTATGGAAACGTTCGCATAAACCATTAGCCTGTGGGTTGTATGCGGTAGTGCGGTGGATCGTTATCCCCAGGCTGCGGGCCATCGCTGACCAGAGCTCGGAAACAAATTGAGGACCTCTGTCAGACGTAATGTCCGACGGAACTCTGAAACGCACTACCCATGCTGTTAGAAACGCGCGTGCCACCTCCTCGGCTGTGGTTGATGCCAGTGGGACCACTTCCGGCCAACACGTGGTGCGGTCCACCGTTGTCAAAAGGTGTGTGCACCCCTGTGACGGCGGGAGGGGGCCTACGAGGTCGACATGCACGTGATCGAATCGCTTAGCCGGGATGTGAAAAGGCTCCAAGGGAGCTCTAGTGTGTTTGTGTATTTTGGCTCGCTGACAAGCCACGCAGGCTGTTGCCCACTCCTTGACTTGCTTGTGCAGGCACGGCCATACAAATTTCTCTCCTACCATTTTGACCGACGCGCGCACCCCCGGGTGTGCCAGAGAATGAATCGAGTCAAAAACGCGGCGGCGCCACGTGGTCGGCACCACCGGGCGCGGTCGTCCCGTGGAGACATCGCAGATTGGGGGGGGCATACCATCTTGTAGCACCCTGTTCTTCAGCCTTAACCCTGTTGGTCCAGACTGGAGCGCGCACACGTCCGCGTCGGCAACTTGATCCGCGGCCATGGCTGCATAATCTATCCCTACGCGGACTGGGGCCGCGCGCACTTCCGCGTCGCTAACCAGGTCCGCGGCCATGGCTGCAAAATCTACCTCTGCGCGGGCTGGAGCCGCCACGGCGCGCAAGAGGCAGTCCGCCACTACATTAAGTTTACCCGCTACATGCTGGATATCGGTAGTAAACTCCGAGATGGCGGCCAGCTGTCTCTGCTGCCGGCCCGACCATGGTTCTGTAATCTTGGCCATCGCGAAAGTCAGTGGCTTGTGATCCACGAACGCGGTGAAACTGCGTCCCTCCAGCCAAAACTGGAAATTGCGAATGGCCAAGTGGAGAGCTAACAACTCCCTGTCGAACGCGTTGTATTTTTGTTCACTATCACGCAAGGTCCTGTTGAAAAAGGCGAGCGGTTGCCAAGCTCCTGCTACATACTGTTCCACGACCGCTCCTATGGCCACATCTGATGCGTCAGTAGTGAGCGCTATGCGGGCCATTGGGTCTGGATGTGCCAACAACGCAGCGTTTGCCAGGGCTATTTTGACTTCAGCGAATGCGCGCTCCCGCTCCAGAGACCATTCGAGTTTGTGGGTTTTTGTTTTTTTAGTGCAGCATGCAATGGTTGCATGAGCTGCGCTGCGTGAGGGAGGAAACGGTTATAAAAATTCACCATTCCCAAAAACTCCTGTAACGCTTTGACCGTTTGTGGTTGGGGAAAATTTGTTATTGCTCCCACTTTGTCGGGCAGAGGAACCGCTCCTTCTGGAGAGACGCGATGCCCCAAAAAATCAATCTGCGCCACCCCGAACTGACACTTCGCTGGGTTGATTATTAGCACATGCTCTGCCAACCTCCGGAAAACTGCTGTGAGGTGGTTTTCGTGTTCGTCTTCGGACGCGCTGGCTACCAATATGTTGTCCAAGTAGACGAACACGAAGGGGAGGTCGCACAGAACTGCGTCCATCATGCGTTGGAACGTCTGCGCTGCGCCTTTAAGCCCAAACGGCATGCGCAAAAACTCAAAAAGCCCGAAAGGAGTTATTACCGCTGTTTTGGGTATGTCCTCAGCATGCACTGGAACCTGGTGGTAACTGTGTACCAAATCTATTTTAGAAAAAATGCGCGCCCCCGCCAAATGCACCGAAAAATCTTGGATGTGCGGGATCGGATAGCGGTCGTGCGCTGTAGCGTTATTCAACCTGCGGAAATCACTGCAAGGTCGCCACGAGCCATCAGCCTTTGGGACCATATGGAGCGGCGAAGCCCAGGGGCTCTTCGACCTCCTGATGATGCCCAATCTTTCCAGGTTGGCGAACTCCTCACGCGCTATGGTCAGTTTAGTTGAGTCCAAGCGCCGAGCTTTTGCAAAAACGGGTGGGCTGGTGGTAGTAATAAAATGTTCCACCCCATGTTTAGCCACTGTCGCCGAAAACGTTGGGACCGTGAGTGCTGGGAACTGAGTGAGTAGTGTGTGGAACTTACCACCCGCAGCTGTGACGTTGGCTTGTGCAGTTGGCGGGGCCACTCGAGCTGTGCAGGGAATAGAATAAAAGGAGAGTGCATTAACCAGGCGTCTGTTAGCAAGATCAACCAATAAACCATGTGAGCACAAAATATCAGCCCCTAACATGTTGAAATTGACTGCCGCTACAACAAAAGTCCACTCGAATGTACGGCCCTGCAAAGACAGAAGCAGAATCTTCTCACTGAAGGTCTTAATCGCTGAGCCGTTCGCTGCTGTCACCCGGGGACCACTGGAAGGCGCCAGCCAATCCGCGTAGGAAGGCGTGATGAAGCTCAGCTGGGAGCCTGTGTCCACGAGGAATTGCATCCCGAGCGTGCGTCCTTCAGGTAGAGCAACTTGTTCTCTTCTCCGAGGGCCGCGGCTGCTACCGACCCCCGGCCTTGGCGTTTCCCGAGCGCTTGGAGTGGCACGGTGGGATGCACTTGCGTGCCCTCTCTGCGAAACTGCAATGGTAGAAGCAAAGGACGTCGTCCGCTCCGTGTCGCCTGGCCCTTGCTGCTGCCGTCGTCGGTGAGTCTGGTGCTGCAGCCTCTGGCCCCATACCGTCTCCAGACGTCGCGCCTAGCTCTGCTGCTGCGGCCGAAGCTGCGCTCCGTTTGTGGGTGTCGACGAGTCGCTGCGCCTCCTGGCTCAGCTCGTGGTAGTCTCATCGGGCCAACAGCGGTGAACCGGCCAGGGTCACTCTCACCGCTGACGGTATGGTCCTGAGGAAAAGGTGGGTGAAGATAAAGCTGTCATCATCGGAGTCTCTCAACCTCAGCATCTTCCCCATCAGGTCTGCGGGTCTGTCGTTCTCAAACTCCGTCAACACCAGGAGCCCCTCTGCTCGCTGTTGCACCGAGGGGGTGAAGTGGCTGATAAGCGCAGCCTTCAATGTGCCGTACTTGTCGCTGTCCGGTGAGTGGTTGACCAGGCTCTCCACCCTCTGGACTGTGTGGTTGTCCAGCTTCGCCACCACATGGTAGAATTTTGTGTCGTCTCTCGAAATTCTCCGGAGGTTGAACTGCGCCTCGACCTTGCTAAACCAGGAGCGCGGACTGTTCTGCCAGAAGTCCGGCAGCTGGAATGTGGTGGCATTCGTCAGGCTGGCTTCTGACGAGTCCGGCTCAGGAGAATTACTTCTGCTCATGCTTCGTCGTAAGGTCACCAGTGTGGAGAGTTGTGAAGGACGAGACTGAGTGTATTCCTCAGGTTCAGCTTTATTCACAATGACATTCTCCAACATTCAAAAGCAGAACAAGAGGATGAATCTTCTCACATCTGTACTTTTATACCAGGACATCAAACATACAATCACATGGTGCTTAATCAAACATGCAGTCACATGGTACTTAATCCCAGTCACAATGTAACTTCCCCCGATCTTAACACTACCCACCTCCTAGTCTCCGGTGGTCAGGAAATCTCTCAAGGCCATCTCCTTGAAACAAAAGGCCAGATCTCACACCCTCCCGTTACCTCTGGAAGGCTCAGCCCCTTTGTTCCCTTGAGACATGAAGTATACAATAAGCATACAGTGATATATCTGTGGAGCATCTGAAACCAACATATGTGCATATATGTGTGCCACAATATAGAGTGAAGTACATGGTGGTAATGCACCTATAAGCAGGTTGCCAACCGCCAATCAAATCTAAAAGAAGAAAAGAAGAAGAACATAACACAGAACAGTGGCAAGCAGAAGAAGAAAGTAAGAAGAAGAAGTAAGAAGCAGGGGCAAACAGCCCCAGATGGCAGGGCATATTTTGTGTGCTTTTTATGTTTTGCTGCATACAAAAGCCATCACATGTGATTGCCACTTAGTGTTGTGTTGCTATACCAACTGTCCTGTAACTGGCAAGAATTCTGTTCCAATGCATCCCCTCTATGGGCATGCACGGGTTTCTACGGGCATGCATGGGTATGCACTAGTTTTATAAAATGCTGTATTAGTTTTACACCAGATATAACAGGACGCAAACCTTCCAAAAAGTTCAGCTTTTGTTTCATCATTCCCAAAGAATATTTTCATTTGACTGATGAATTTCTTGAATATTTCACTGGGGTGCTGTGTACTGACCCATTACCCAATTTATACCACTCATAACCATATCAACTAACGAGTAAGATAATTCCAAATTTAAAAAAAAAAATCACAAAATGCAATCAGTTCTTTTAAAGAAGACTTGCTGAAGCAAGACTGGACAAAAGTCTATGTATCAGATGTAAATGAAGCCTATAAGATAAGATAAGATAAGATAAGCCTTTATTAGTCCCACAACGGGGAAATTCCAGGATTGCAACAGCACAGGGATAGCAACACTCAGAGCAACACATGACACATTTATAAACATTGTAACCACTCTTTATGAAAAAAATTGCCCATTATTAAGAAAAAGCTTAAACATAAATTTGCCGATAAGCCATGGTTAACCAAAGGATTACATAAGGCGTGTAAAAAGAAAAATTTATTATATAAAGCTTTTCTAAAGAAAAGGACAAAAGAAGCAGAGCAGCGGTATAAAACATACAAAAATAAGTTAACATATATAATAAGATGTAGTAAAAGAGACTATTACAGTAAAGAACTGGAGAAAAACAGAGACAATATTAAAAATACATGGACAATACTTAACAATATTCTTGGAAATAAAAACAGAAATACAAGCTACCCAACCAATTTTTCAAAAAATAATAAAATGACTCAGAGTGTGAATGTAGCTTCACCTGCAGATGAATTTAATAACTTTTTTGTTAACATCGGTCCTAATTTGGCTCGAGAAATACCCATTACGGCACCCACAGGTGATACAATAAGCAAAAACACTGCTATAAAAGACTCCATTTTCATAAAGAACACAGACGAGAGAGAGGTCATTGAAATTGTTAAATCGTTTAAAAGTAAAACATCTACGGACTGTGATGGTATTGACATGCTCTTAGTCAAAACTATTATTGAATGCTTAGTGAAACCACTGACGTATATCTGTAACCTGTCTCTCCAAACAGGTATATTTCCCAATGCAATGAAAATAGCTAAAGTAATTCCGATATACAAGACGGGTGACAGAGGGGAACTTTCAAACTATAGACCAATTTCACTATTGCCACAATTTTCCAAGATACTTGAAAAAATATTCTATGAGAGAACTGACAACTTCATACTGAAGAATAATTTATTGTGTGAGCAGCAATATGGGTTCAGACACAAGAGGACAACTGCATTTGCTCTAATGGAATTTATAGAAAAAATATCAACTGCCGTTGAAAATAAAGAGTATTCAGTTGGGGTATTCCTGGATCTTAAAAAAGCATTTGATACAGTGGATCATAATTTATTATTAAAGAAACTACAAAATTGTGGTATTAGGGGAGTAGCACTGTCCTGGTTATGTAGTTACTTAAAGAATAGATATCAGTATGTATGTGTTGGTAACAAAAACTCACAGTTACTGAAGGTTACTTGTGGAGTCCCACAGGGTTCAGTTTTGGGGCCATTGTTATTCAATATGTATATAAATGATATATGTAAAGTTTCAGAAAAAATGGATTTAATATTGTTTGCTGATGACACTAATTACCTCCGCCAAAGGGGGAGGTTATGTGATCATCGGCGTTGGTTTGTCGGTGTGTTTGTTTGTCTGTTTGTTTGTCTGTTAGCAAGATAACTCAAAAAGTTATGGACGGATTTTCACAAAATTTTCACAGATTGTCAGAAATGGGGTATCCTACAGATGATTACATTTTGGTGGTGATCTGGATCACCGTCCACAAGAAAACCCCCATTACGCAAAATGCCATTTTCGTGAATAACTACTAAACCACTAATCCTATCATTCTCAATCCAATTGTTGTGAATCCAATTGCTAGTCATATGTTTTCACGGTCAAGGAATCTGAAAATGTACACACAAACACTGTATGGGGGGAACTGTGGCGCTAAACCGCCATTACGGAAAATACCATTTTCGGCAATAACTACTGAACCACTAATCCTATCATTGTGAATCCAATTGCTTGTCATATGTTTTCATGGTCAAGGAATCTGAAAACGTACACACAAACACTGTATGGGGGGAACTGTGGCCGCCATTACGGAAAATGCCATTTTTAACTACTGAACCACTAATCCTATCATTGTGAATCCAATTGCTTGTCATATGTTTTCATGGTAAAGGAATCTGAAAACGTACACACAAACACTGTATGGGGGGAACTGTGGCCGCCATTACGGAAAATGCCATTTTCGTCAATAACTACTGAACCACTAATCGTATCATTGTCAATCCAATTGCTAGTCATATGTTTTCATGGTCAAGGAATCTGTAAATGTACACACAAACACTGTATGGGGGGAACTGTGGCCGCCATTACGGAAAATGCCATTTTCGTGAATAACTACTGAACCACTAATCCTATCATTGTCAATCCAATTGCTAGTCATATGTTTTCATGGTCAAGGAATCTGAAAACGTACACACAAACACTGTATGGGGGGAACTGTGGCCGCCATTATGGAAAATGCCAGTTTCGGGAAGAACTACTCAACCACTAATCCTATCATTGTCAATCCAATTGCTTGTCATATGTTTTCATGGTCAAGGAATCTGAAAACATACACACACACTGTATGGGAGGAACTGTGGCCGCCATTACGGAAAATGCCATTTTCATGAATAACAACTGAACCACTGCTTGTCATATGTTTTCATGATCAAGGAATCTGAAGACTGTATGGGGGGAACTGTGGCGCTTGGCGGAGGTCTGCGCTCTCCGAGTGCTTTTCTAGTTTATTATGCAGTGGAAGCAATTTGGAACAACTTTTGGATACACTCGGAAAGGAATTAGGAAAGCTTAAACTGTGGTTTGATTCAAACAAATTAACGCTCAATTTAAGTAAGACAAAATTTATAGTTTTTAACAACCATCACACCAACTTAGTATCTAAACTCAGTGTAAATGGTGTAGAGATTGAAAGGGTATCCGAAACTAAATTTTTTGGTGTAATAATTGATAATAAACTGTGTTGGAAGTCACATATTAATTATATTAAAGGTAAAATATCCAGATCAATTGCAATACTACACAGAGTGAAATATTTGCTGAATCAACCCTCGCTATATACCTTGTATCATTCATTAATACTCCCATACATGACATATTGTACTGAAGTATGGGGAAATACATATAAAACAAACATATATCCAGTCTTTATGCTTCAGAAGAGAGCTATTAGAATAATAAACAAAGCTGCTTACAGGGAACCAACAAACCCACTTTTTCTTAAATTAAAAGCTCTCAAGTTGAAAGATCTGGTTGACTTTAAAACTGCAGTAATAATGTTTAAAGTGAAGAATCTTATCACTGCCCGCAAATATCCAAAAGCTGTTCCAAATTTTCCCCATTGTGGGACTAATAAAGGTTTATCTTATCTTATCTTATCTTATCAAATAAGGGAGAAACAATATCATTTCAGAGGAACATGTACTGTATATTTCAAAAACCTTCAGTGAGAACTACCACCAAGCAACACTGTGTTTCAGTGCAAGGAGTCAGATTATGGAACGATTTTGGACCTGAATTAAAATCATGTACAACGCTTGGACAATTTAAACAAAAACTAAAGGAAGAAATACTCCAAACATATACAAGATGACATGTAAAATCACATAAGGATTGTCATGTCCAGTCTGTGTTGTGCTGTTGCTTAGTTTTTTGTTTTTTTTTGTCACATTTTGTCTTAGCTTTGTTCTGAATTGTAATCGCTCATGTTTGTTTTGGAATATGGGTGGGCAATATAAGCTGTGACTTCAGCCATCACCCATTTTGGATAACTTATGCTGAACTGTATAATCAGAGGAGTTATTGTCTGATTTGACCTTGTTGGATTTTCTTTCCCCCTTTGTTATATTATTCTGTTTCTTTTAATCTGTACTTTTAATCTATCCCAAAATAAAGATTGATTGATTGATTGATTGATTGATTCCAAAGAGCATACATTTATCTTATTAGCTTTTAAAAATATATTCTTGCTATTTTTTGTGTTTTGCTAGGAAAGGAGAGAAGGAAACCCCAAACACAATCTTGGATAGGCTCCGAAAAAAAAAGCTAGAAACGGTCCTCTTTGTAGTTTGTGTCTTTTCAGCCAGTCAGACAGTAACATCAGATTAAAGCCACTGACTCCATTCACACTTTAGTGATAAGAGGAAACACGCGCACGAGGGAGAGAGAGAGAGGGAAAGAGAGATGGGCGTGCGCACACCTCGCGCGCTCAGCGGATATTTCTGGGTGTAGAGGAAACGCCGTTATACACGCACGCGCAGACACACATGAAAGTTGAGGGAGGGTCCCTGCGCGCGCCCGTCCCTTATTTCCATTGACTTCATCTGAAACTCACAAGAAGTTTAGTTTTTACTGACTACTTTTTATCTTCAGTTTTTTTTTTTTTTTCGTTTTCATTGTAGTGTCCTTCTGAGCGCACGTGCTTCTGTATTAGGACTTGGGAGCTTACCCCGAAGGATATAGTCAAAAAGACTGAGGAGCAACAGGAAGATTCAGGGGAGGCTTGTCCCACATACAGTGGCTATTTGACTCCGCCAGCCCGGATCCTGATTCAGCATCTGCCCGGCACCATCTCGAGCCGGAGTCTGACTCGGGATAAGTGCCGTCCGAGCCGGGACAGGCTCATTGAAGCGGTACAGTAACCGCGACCGTTAGTGAAGGACAGAAAGTTATTGCTTGACGTCAGCCGAGCTCGTGAAAATAGTCTAGAAACCAAATATTCTTATTTGAAGATACCATTGATTAGGATCGTAGGTCATTTCATTCTTAAAAAATGTGTTGGCTTTTTATGTCTTTAGATAATAAAGGGAAAATCGCGTTTTATTGCTCAGCTCTTCCAGCCATAAAAGTTTCTTCAAAGAATCACAGTGGAAAAAATACGTTTTGAAAGTATATTGTAAAGTCAAAGATTTGTTAACTCGGAAGTTGATGATACACCAAGATAGTGCATAAGTTTACAGTCAAACAGGCAAAATTATAAGGACTGGCCAGATTTTTAATTTGCCGAAACTCAGATCGTTCTGTCGTTTGTTTTTCCAGATTACAGTCACCACTCATTTCACATTTTAATTCTAAAAAAAAGGGGGGGGGGGAAAGAAGTAAAACAGTTTTGACTCAGCTCATAATTTTTCCATCTCACTTTTATCATGTCTGGGTCAGCAAGCTGCAACACTATAGATAAGGGGGATCCAAACATTTTTACAAGTTAGATTGGAAATATCATTAAAAACATCTAATTATTATTTCATCATCGGATTATACTAAATATGACCAGTTATCTAATAGAACTCTGTATAGATAAGGATAATCTGGGGTGGAGGTGGGTTGCCAAGTGGCTTGCATGTGTATACCTCTTTGCCTTTATGCTGAGGAAGCACATTTGACCAGGAGGAAAGTGGCTAGCTGGGCTATGGAAAAACTGAAAAAATACACTGTATTGCATATTTGACATATTGAACAAAGCATAGCTGGTTTAGTTTGGTTTGGATTGTCTCTTATAGGTTATCTTGGTTCCTTTGGCCAGAATCATCATACTCCTGTTTTAAGTGCAATCTAACCTAAAATGTTGCTAGCTTTGGCTTCGTGTCTATCTATACACACTGAGTCCAGGCAAGACAGTTCATGTGTAAAAGTAGACTGTTTTCTTATTAATAAAAGACAGCATTGTTCAGTGATGTCTCAGAACTACTGGAAAATTAATAAAACAATCTCCTATAGTGCCTTAATACAAATTGTCTTTGGATTGCAGAGGAGAGCTGTTTTGTGATGTATTTTTACATATACTGCTTGATGTCTTTGTCTTAAAGGTCCCATAATTTGCATTCTTCCAGAGATTAAGCTTTGATATCCTCAGTAACATATAGATCTATTTTTAAAGACCAAAAACCCTTTCTATGTTGTTTTACAGCTCATCAGTTTAACAAAAAAAGCTGGTGTAGCTATTAGAGTTGTGTGATTCTATTTTGGGTCCATTTGAATGAACTGTTGAAGCATCAAATCTCTTGCACTGATATCTGCTAATAGAAGTGTTGTAATCAACCTGACGGAACACTGACATTGAAGCTTTGTTGTTTTTATATGAACTGTAACTTGATAGAATATAATTTATTAATAAGGAATTCATTAGGAAAACACAAAAGCGTTTCAAACAAGATTTAATGTTGCAGTGCTAATGACAAAGCCATATCACCTCCCATCTTGACTCATTGGAATATTTTTGTTTTTTCCGTAGTTTGTCTTCCATTGTGCACACGTCAGCGGTCGCTATGTGTGTGAGCTACATCCTGACCCTGGTCCTGATTGGTCCTATTGCAGGATACAATTTAGATGTGGACCACAGTTTGGAGTTCAGAGGTCCCCCCTCTTCTATGTTTGGATACTCAGTGCTGCTGCATCACCACAGAGCTCACAGCTGGTTTGAATCCATCCTTCTTTAGTGTATTAGTGCATCATTCATCAGTCTACTGTTGATCTGGCTTTATTAGTCTGTTAATGGCTAAACGAGATTCAGATCTTTTTACACGATCATAAACTTTTGACTCTGAATGATACAAAGAATTTATTACTGTCTCAATAGAGAAGTAATGAGTAGAGTTGGTCACATTTATACTGATACTCCCATCTCATTATGCTGTCCATTTGCACACTAATTAGTCTGTTCTTCCCTATGAGAGAAGCTCTTTGATTCTTCACACACAGATGCCATTCAGACACGAAGCAGACAGACAGATCCAGACTTAACGGCCTCTTTCTCTCTGTCTCAGGTTGGTGGTTGGAGCACCAGTTGCAAACTCACCCTTCAATCCGTCAGTTCAGTCTCCGGGAGTGGTTTACCGCTGCAATATTACCTCTGAGCCCCGCGGCTGTCACCCCATGCGTGCAGGTGCATTTGTTTGCTTGTTTGTTTTTTGTCTCTCCATCTATACTAACCATCGCTTCACACAAAATGTGAATATTACACCCAAACATTAAAACCAAATTCTTTATTTATGCATGTTTAGATGTGTTGAGCTGTGGGAAGACGTGTGAATCAGAGACTGATCACCAGTGGTTGGGGGTCAGCTTGTCCAGGCAACCGGGAGACAACGGGGGACACATCCTGGTAATGGAACTACACTCTCTGTGGTCATTGGGACTGTTTCTGTCCTCATCTATGAGATAATGTCTGATGGTCAACAGTAAAGAGAAAGTTTGCTCTCCAACACCGTTATTTTGCCTTCATGCGCATATTTTTTCCAAATTTATTACCCAAATTGTCAGGCCATTTCAACTTATTATTATTTCACAGCAGTCTAGTACAACACTGATGTTGGAGAAAAAGCATTACAATGTCGTTATCATTTAAAGCAAATATTTACAAAATGGCCCTACAGAAAGGCTGATTTATGATGTATTTGGACGGAAAAACACACTGTCTTATCTGGTTTTGAAGCAGCAAACATCCCTTTCTTTCAGTGGCCTTTTCATAAATGCATGAAGGACATGATGCTAAAAAAATGCATAGCTTGTAAAAAAAAAATAAATCTATTTTTCAAACCTGCACAGTGAGTTCTGTGTACTTTTGCAATCTGTTCTTTTTTATAGTGAAGTTTTTACCCGAGTGTTTCTTGGTAATCATCAGCTTACCATTCTAATATTAGTTAAAACACTCACCAGCTGCAGATGCAACACTTGCTGAGTCATACTCAGTTCTAACACACTCAGAAGCTCCTCTTTTATGGGGTCCAGATGTGATGACAACAAATGTGTAGACTGTAACACTTGAGTTAGGGGTCTCGTATCCTTTACACTCTTCACTGTAACAAAGAGGTAACAGTGTTGGCCACACTTCTTTTTCTTCTTTTTCTTCTTGTGAGTTACCACAGTGGATCATCTGTCTCCATCTCACCCTATCCCTTGCATCTTCCTCAGTAACACCAGCCATCTCCATGTTCTCCTTCACTACATCCACAAAGCTTCTCTGTGGTCTTCCTCTTTTTCTCCTGCCTGGCAGATTCATCTCCACCATCCTTTGTCCATTATATCCACTATTCCTCCTCTGCACATGTCCAAACCATCTCAGCTTTGCCTCTCTTACTTTGTCTCCAAACCAGTAAACCTGAGCTATCCCTCTGATATACTCATTTCTAATCCTGTCACCCTTCGTCACTCCCAATGAGAATCTCAGCATTTTCAAGTCTGCAGACTCCAGCTCTGCTTTCTGTCTTTTTGTCAGTGACACCATCGCCAAACCATATATCATAGTAGGTCTCACTACCGTCTTGTAAGTCTTCCCTTTCACTTTAGCTGTTATCCTTCTGTCACAAATCACCCCGAAACTCATCTCCACCCACTCCACCCTGACTGCACGCTCTTCTTCCCCTCTCTTGTGCTATGTCCATTGCTTTGGAAGGTTGACCCCGGGTATTTAAACTCATCCACCTTCACTACCTCTGCTCCCTGCAGCTTGATCACACAGCTAATAAACAAAATATCTGCTTGTGCGGGTGCTTAAACTATTCTTGTCATGTAAGTTAACTGAAATTTACAATACAATCATGTACAAGAAAATGCATCCAGTATATGAGGAGCAAAGTTTTATCAAAAGCAAAAATAAAATAGTCCTGGTAAAACAGACCAGCCAGTGGCTCTTTTGAACATTATCAGTGGCTCACTATGGCTTTGACACCACCCCCTCCCCACCCATACATACACACGCACGCCCCCCCCCCACATGCACACACACACACACAATTTTGCAAGAGGAAAAACTGTCAAATTTATAAGAAAAAAATCAAAACTTTACAATAAAAATAGTAAATATATTATTAGTAATTATTTGCTGTCACAATTTTATGTAAAAAGCTGCAAATTTAAGAGAAATGCCTCACAAATGTACATAATAATAATAATAATAATAATAAAACAGGAAAAAATATTTAAAAAATATGGAAAGTTCACATAAATTTCCTCTGTTGATCGCCACCTTATTGTGGTGGATAAGGTGCGCTAATGATCCTGGGAGCTATGTTGTCGGGGGGGCAACATGCCCCTGATGGGGTCTCCTAAGGCAAACAGGTCCTGGGTGTGAGGCACCAGATCAAGAGCAGTCCAGCGGATCCCCATGAAAAAGTTATAACAAGAACCCAGTGTACACAAAGAACCACATGGGTCCGCCCTCCAGTGGGCTCACCACCTGCAGGAGGGATCATGGGGCTCATGGTGCTATGTGAACCAGGCAGCAGTCTCTGCTTGGACTGCTGCCCTCGTGACAAATTAGAGAAAAATAACATATATAATAGGAAAGAACTTACCTAATAGTCACAGGTTTATACTTTTAACTCGACTGTTTTGCCTTCAGTTTATGGTCTATTATATTTCATGGGTCCATGATGGGTTTTTTTTTGCCAAAAGTTACAGTTTAGAGACTTTCAATCCCTGTGATAGTCAAACAAAAATACATTTTCATTTCAGCTTTCAGCTTTAAGTCAAAAGAGAAACATTTTTTTCATCAGAGTGAGCCCTGAGGGGGTTTCTTCAAAGATGTGACTGATAGTGTGGCCCAGAAGTATTGACAGCACCCATGTGTTTGTCTCTTTAGCGCAATAAATGTACAACAGGCTGATCATGCTCATCATGCATCAAGACATGCACATAATAGATTCTGTCACAGAGACATGGGTCATGGGAATAGCAACAGTCTGCTGAGCGATTTAGTAACGAGTCCATGTCACATGTTTTTCTTTTTTGTGTGTGTTTGCAGGCATGTGGCCATCGCTGGAAGAATGTCTACTACTCAAGGAAAAACAGTCAGAACAACAAACTTCCCAACGGGTTCTGCTATCGCTACAGCAGTGACCTGATACATGGCCAACATATCATTCCCTGCTACAAAGGTAACACACTTTGACAAGCATACTCATTACTGGTTAGATATATTTTTAATATCTGCACACCATCTAATATCTCAGTCTAAAGAGTAATTTTCTGACTGGTTTAAAAGTTGCTGGAGTGTTTTATCTTGTCTTGACCCAATGTCATCCAGTGACGCCACTTCCCCTATTTTTTTTGTTCTGTGAGCAACTTTTTCTTCTACAGAGTTTAAAGTGTACCTGTGGTGGTCGTGCAAAAAAAGATATTATATTGAGCCCCTGGCTCACTTTCTAGTTCAATTTCAAGGTAAAATTCAAGTTTAAGGCAATTTGATATAAATCCATTGCTGATGTGCTTGTTCAGGTATGCCAGCAAAACATGTTCGCAGCCATATTTGCCTCTACATGGACTTCCAGGACGCTTCCTGTGACGTAATTTCGTGGCTACCGCAATCTGGATCAGTATTGGCTGAGCCTCGAGTACCCGGATGTGCAGCGGCTTTTGGGATATTCTAATTCAAATTCAAACGTTTATTTCAAACTCAGGGTTCATATTAAATGCAGAACTGAAACGAGTAGAAAATAAATAAATAAATGCTTAAATTCGGCGGGTCGTCTCGTCTGATCTGAGGTCGTTAACAGCCGCAAAACGGCAGATTATTTCGGCTCTTCCGTCGCCGCTATAAATAGCGGCAGACAGCGCGTTGCGTTGTATGAGGACCAAAATTCAAACGTTTATTTCAAACTCAGGGTTCATATTAAATGCAGAACTGAAACAAGTAGAAAATAAATAAATAAATGCTTAAATTCGGCGGGTCGTCTCGTCTGATCTGAGGTCGTTAACAGCCGCAAAACAGTAGATTATTTCGGCTCTTCCGTCGCCGCTATAAATAGCGGCAGACAGCGCGTTGCGTTGTATGAGGACCAAAATTCAAACGTTTATTTCAAACTCAGGGTTCATATTAAATGCAGAACTGAAACGAGTAGAAAATAAATAAATAAATAAATGCTTAAATTCGGCGGGTCGTCTCGTCTGATCTGAGGTCGTTAACAGCCGCAAAACGGCAGATTATTTCGGCTCTTCCGTCGCCGCTATAAATAGCGGCAGACAGCGCGTTGCGTTGTATGAGGACCAAAATTCAAACGTTTATTTCAAACTCAGGGTTCATATTAAATGCAGAACTGAAACAAGTAGAAAATAAATAAATAAATGCTTAAATTCGGCGGGTCGTCTCGTCTGATCTGAGGTCGTTAACAGCCGCAAAACAGTAGATTATTTCGGCTCTTCCGTCGCCGCTATAAATAGCGGCAGACAGCGCGTTGCGTTGTATGAGGACCAAAATTCAAACGTTTATTTCAAACTCAGGGTTCATATTAAATGCAGAACTGAAACGAGTAGAAAATAAATAAATGCTTAAATTCGGCGGGTCGTCTCGTCTGATCTGAGGTCGTTAACAGCCGCAAAACGGCAGATTATTTCGGCTCTTCCGTCGCCGCTATAAATAGTGGCAGACAGCGCGTTGCGTTGTATGAGGACCAAAATTCAAACGTTTATTTCAAACTCAGGGTTCATATTAAATGCAGAACTGAAACGAGTAGAAAATAAATAAATGCTTAAATTCAGCTGCTTGTCTCATTTGATCTCGTAACTGCCGCAACACGGAAGATGATTCTACAACTATATACAGAGCAGCAGTTTGTGTACCTAAACCCAGCTCACCTTGTCAGAAGATCGGAGCGGAAACAGGGCACAGACGAATAATTTCAGACGAAATTGCGTTGTGTGTGAGGACCACTTCGTCACTTTAACCCTCAGAAGACCTTTCTGGCTCAAACCTGTAGCCATGTTGGACAAATTCTTCCTCAGAGTCCGACAATTCAGCCATAATAGAATAAAAAAACTCACAACAGCACCCTAGTCTCTCATACAGGCGGAGCATTGACTGTTGAGTATCAACGAAGTGACGTCACATCCGCATGTGTCATGGCTGCGCCCAGTTTTCATTGGCTGCCCATGGCCAAGGTCCTATTTGAATATATGTCTGGTGGTATATGGCTGGCAAAAATTATTTACCAAAATAAGAAATACTTTTTCATAATGTTTTCAAGTCAAATGCGTCTTCACGACCACCACAGGTACGCTTTAATGAAGAAGTTAAGGGACTAACCCTACTATAACAAGTCGGATTTGGGGTGTACCCCTCTAGTACTTCTGTGAGGTTGGGTTTTCATCTCAATCTGATCTTAACAAAAGCAGGATAAACAGCATGCTTTTTCACTTGTTAAAAGACATAACATTTATACCACAAAAATTTTTTACTGCCCTCACTGTGCATGTACCACACCTCTCACCATTTTGAGGCTGCTGAAATTTTCATTTTCACTCATCAAGCCCAGGTTCACATCCACTGCCATCTGTTTTTTCACCTTCAACTCATGTTTTACATGCACATCTTAAT
Source organism: Pholidichthys leucotaenia (assembly GCA_020510985.1). NCBI lineage: Eukaryota > Metazoa > Chordata > Actinopteri > Cichliformes > Pholidichthyidae > Pholidichthys > Pholidichthys leucotaenia. The sequence goes on from CM035843.1 coordinate 99,897,124, forward strand.
AGTGGTTAATGTTAGGAAAATTGTTAGGGTTAGGTGTGGTGTTGGGATTTGACACCTTATTGTGAAATGCGGTGTAGTGGCGGGCACTTCCTGTTCCGCCACTGCACTGCCCTATAAATAGCAGAGGGCATCCACAATGCGGCCTCTTTGATCGGTGCCCTCTGTCTGGTGTCTACCATGTGTCTGCTGTTCCACCATCATTCAATAAAGCTGTGTTCATCCAGCTATCTGGCCTCATCCTTTATAAAGATATTTTACCATACATAACATTTGGCAATCGAGGATTAACTCATGGAGGCGTGTATTACACCACTTCGCCCCTTCGTTGGGCTCCCAGGTGAGCTGCCAGTGCCGTGGCCAAGATGGTTTGAAGCTTTCCAGACCTACATCGCTGCGTTCAACCTGGGTAAGCTCGACAAGTTAAGAGCACGTGCGCTACTTGTTCATAACCTGGGGATTGTGGACCAGCATGTCCTGCGCACACTCAGAGCTTCGGACTCTTTTGAAGATGTCATCGAGCTGCTAGCAAGCCACTTTCATACCCCAGATAGTGTGACTGTCTGGAGGATTCACTTCCGGCAGTAACATCAACGTGTGGGTGACCCTATCCATCAGTTCGTCACTGGCTTAAGGCAGCTAGCTAGCGAGTGTCATTTTGGGCCATTGAAAGATGAATTGGTACATGACCAGCCTGCGGAGCACACGAGTAGTGCCGCTATACGGGCTAGGCTACTCATGGCGCCGAATGACTTAACATTAGCCAGGGCTGTCGAGCTAGCGCTCCAGATGGAGGCCACAGACAAGCTAGCTTCGGAGCTAAACTGGCGCCAGTCACAGTGGCCGCCGGAGTCTCCTGCCATGGATAGCGAGGATAGCTTGGATGACGACATTATGGAAGCCAATGCTGCCAGCCGAAGGTATGCCCCGGGAAAACCCCTTTGCAAGGGTTGTGGGTCCACGATGCACCAAAATAAGGCTAAGGACTGCCCGGCTAGAGGGAAGCATTGTAGCAGATGTGGACGTTTGAACCATTATGCTAGAGTGTGCCGTGTATCTGAGCCGGAGAGCCCACGGAAGAAATCACTCCTCCCGCCCCTGACAACCATCCATACAGTGTCTCCCAGTACCAACAGGTACACGTTCTGCGCAGTGGAACTGGACAACGTGGAGGTACCGCTGCTGCTCGACATGGGGCGGCGGGGTCGTTGCTGAATTGGGCCACAGTGAGGAAATTCTCTCTCCCCCCCCCCCCTACAGAAGAAGAGTTAAGTCAGTGCCACTTTATGGTTATGAAGGTGGCAGGCTGAACCCGGTTGGGACTTTGGAGTTAACGATTCGGTGCAAGTCTGCGACGATGGTTGACTTCACATTCCATGTGACGGCCCAAGGCGATAACATCATGGGCTGTGACTTGTTCTACAGACTGGGTTTCGCCATTAAAGACGACGCTGGGGAAGAATGGTCGGGTTGTGGCCAGTGAAACCTTCCAGTTCCGGTGGTCAATGATGACGTTTAGTTTAGTTTAGTTTAGTTTATTTGAAAAGGGACAATGCAATTTCATAAAACACATGATTACACATGGTTAAAAAAAGCCAGAATTAGCCAAAAGGCTAGTTTTCATCTGTAGTCCCCTGGCCAAGATGTAAAAAAGCAGTAAAATGCATCTACAAGAAAAAAACATGGTTAGACATTTAGAGTTGTGTGGGACAAAGAACTAACGGACACCACGACTGTCAAGCAGGACCAGTCTCTCTCAGGTTCGGCCCAGGAGGGTCTCAGTGCTGGTGCTTGGGAAATGGTAGAAGGGGGTACCGAGCATGGCGGCGAGGCACCTGCGCTAGCGAGTGACACCGATGTGCTAGCCCCAGATTCCTCCGGAGCTTGGCCGCAGAGGGATGGAGGGCCTGCAGCTACAATGGTGACCGCTACGAGGGCTTCAGAAGAGGTCGGGGCCAGACTGATGAGCACAGGAAAACCGTGTGCTCAGCAGCACCATGTCAGGCTGAGCCAAGCCCCTCTGAGGGTTATGGACATGGTTCAGATTCGATGAGAGGAATGTCCACAGCGAAGATGGGCCAGACGACATGACTTGATGCGGCCTCTTCGACCGGTGCCTTCTGCCTGGTGTCTACCGCGTGTCTGCTGTTCCACCATCATTCAATAAAGCTGTGTTCGTCCAGCCATCTGGCCTCATCCATTATGAAGGTATTTTACCATACATAACATTAGGCTTTCACTTCACTTAGGGTTAGGGTTAGAAATGTGAGCTGTTGTCACATATCAACAGTATTGGAAAATGTATTATTTATTAGCATTTTTGTTTTTTTTATGCCTCTTCTAATCAGTCCTACTCACAGTTCTATCCAATGTCTATCTCTGAACATGTTGTGATGGTGTTTTTAATACACAAATGATCGTGTACTAGATTGTTTTCAGTTGGCCTTGCTATTGATAACTAATAACTAACTGGCTGAAGCAGACCACTTCCCTCCATCTTGTACAATGAAACAAAAGACCAATTTGAGGTGCAAGTTGTGATTTAGCAGGGGTGGGGGGAAAAGGGTGTAGTATTGCAACACTTTGTGCCAATGATATTGTATCAATTGGGAGGTACCATTATCACAATATTATAATAATTAAATTAGTAATAAATGATGCATACACATACTCAGGTGTTTGGAGTAGTAGAGTAATACAAACCAAATGACTTTTCAATCCACTAGATGGTTGATCGATCGACACAGCAAAGGAGTGACTTGTGAGATCTTCAGACACCAATTCCAATGAAGTTGGGACATTGTGTGAAATGTAAATAAAAACAGAATACAATGATTTGCAAATCTGGCATCATTCTGGAAAGAATATTTCCATGTGGGCTCAGGAACACTGAAAAATCATTGTCGGTTAACACAGTTTGTCGCTACATCTACAAATGCAAGTTAAAAGTCTACAGTGAAAGCGAAAGTCATATAAGAAAGGCCGCGGGTTGCTCTGGGCCCGAGTTCATCTGTGATGACTGATGCAAAGTGGAAAAGTGTGCTGTGGTTTGACAAGTCTACATTTCAAATTGTTTGTGGAAATCATGGACACCGTGTCATCCAGGTTAAAGAGGAAAAGGACGATCCAGATTGTTATCAGCGTTAAGTTTAAAAGCCAGCATCTGTGATATTATGGGTTTGTGTTAGTGCCCATGGCATGGGTAACTTGAACATCTGTGAAGGCACCATTAATGCTGAATGGTACATACAGGTTTTGGAGCAACATACTGTATACTGTCATCCAAACAACTTCTTGTTCAGGGACATCCCTGCTTATTTCATCAAGTTTTAATGTTTATTTGAAAGGGACATACTTATGAACATTAATACAAATGTAAGTATGCCAGATTTAGCAATACTGCTAATTTGCATCTGTAGTCTCCCGACAGGTCACAAAAACACACAGTCATACACAAGAAGAACATCTGCAATGAAACTGTACGAAGTGGATATGCTAAAGTGCAAGAGTTAAGGTGCTACAACACAAAGCACTCAAATGTCACACAAGTGAAGTGCTGTGTATGTGTACACACACATGCACCCAAGCACCTCACAGCAACAACAAACAACAACAACAACAAACAAGAGGCGGGGCATATGTGTGTGATGCTCAGGCACATACTGTATTATATATATATGCACATGCCACAGAGTGATCACTAGTTATGGGTACAGTTTTGGTTGTTTAAAAACCAATTTTTACGATGAGTCTTAAAAGTGTTTAGTGTGGTATGCTCTTTGATGGCAGGTGGTATATTATTCCAGATCTTGGTGCCCCTCACTGATAGCATAGATTGAGCAAATGTGGTGCATCTGTGAGGGACCTCACAGTCTCCTCTAGTGATTGCTCTGGTGGTTGTGCAGGTGACAATCCTCAGTTTAACATATTCTTGCGCGGGGGGGGGGGGGGGGTGCATAGCCATTTAATATTTTATAAATTGAACAGGCAAATTTGAGAGTTTTATAATTTTCAAAAGATATAAAATTGTATTTCTTGTAAATGTGACAACAATATGTGGGATCTTTCTTATCAAAGATTTGTATGGCTTTTTTGTATAAGGATTCAATGGGTTTGATTATGGTTATACCAGTGAGTGACCAGTTGGCAAGACAGTAATCGATGTGTGCATTGCATGCAGGAACATTTTGGTCGTGCTGACTGTCAGCAATGGTGTAATTTGTTTAAAATTTCTCAGATTGAATTTGATTAAGTTTGAGATTTTTTGATGGTTTTTTTAAAGGTTAATGAGGAATCTAAAATCACACCGAGGTACTTAAATTTCTTGAATAATTGCAGCTCCTCACCTTTTAAGAAAATGTTTGAGTTTGTAATATTTGAGCGTTGTTTGGTAAACATCATGTAAACAGTTTTTTTAGTGTTTAATAGGAGATATGAATTATTAAGTTGTTTGCGGCGGCGCCTTGCATGGCAGCGGCCCCTCTGATTCTAGATGTGATTAACATTGTAGATAGGAGAAATGTAATTTTGTTCTACTCTACATGATTGGCTGTATGGACTGAATGACAGTAAAGTTGGCTTCTTCTGCTTCTTCTTATTAAGCCAGTCATGAATTTGGGTCATCGCTGTTGTAAGAACATAGGCGGCTTCTTGTGTGTTTTTTGCAGGTGTGAATATTACCGTGCCATCTGCATACATTTGTATATGAATGTTTCTGCATGCATTTGGTAAATCATTTATATATAGGGTGAATAATATTGGTCCAAGTATAGAGCCTTGTGGGACACCCATTTGACATTTCAAATATGGTGATTTGACACCGTTGACCATTACACATTGCTGTCTGTCAATTAAGTAGGATTTCATCCATATGATAGCGTATTGTGAAAAATTAAACTGAGTAAGTTTGGTTAAAAAGATGTTGTGGTCAACAGTGTCAAATGCCTTCTTCAGATCTAAGAACACAGCACCTACACAACTGCACTTATCTAAAAAAGATTTATTTTCTCTAAAAACAAGCTTATTACAGGATCTGTTGAATGGTGGGCACGGAACTCAAACTGTGCATGATGCAGGGGGGTGTTCCAATAATTCAGATGTTCACATAATAGCGTCGCCACCCATTTTTCAATTATTTGGAGATAACCTGTAAAATGCTGATTGGTCTGTAAGATAAGATAAGATAAGATAAGCCTTTATTAGTCCCACAACGGGGAAATTCCAGGATTGCAACAGCACAGGGATAGCAACACTCAGAGCAACAATCAGAAGGCAAGAAAAAAAAACAAACAAGAGCAGCGAGTATACATATGTACATATAAACATAAATATATAGACACACGATGCAGAGTATTGCAGCTAGATGGAATAAATATATAGATATATAAACACACAGTGCGGAGCATTGTAGCTAGATGGAATAAATATATGAGCATATAAACACAGTGCGGAGCATTGTAGCTAGATGGAATAAATATTTGAATATATAAACACACAGTGTGGAGTGTTGTAGCTAGATGGAATAAATATATGAATATATAAACACACACAGTGCGGAGCATTGCAGCTAGATGGAACAAACATGCAAATATATAAACATACACAGTGCTGAGCATTGTAGCTAGATGGAACAAACATGTAAATATATAAACACACACACAGTGCGGAGCATTGTAGCTATATGGAACAAATATGCAAACACATAAACACACACAGTGCGGAGCACCGTAGCTAGATGGAATAAATATGTAAATATATAAACACACACAGTGCGGAGCACTGTAGCTGGATGGAATAAATATGTAAATATATAAACACACAGTGTGGAGCATTGTCGCTAGATGGAATAAATATATAAATATACAAACAAACACAGTGCGGCGCATTGCAGCTAGATGGAATGAAACAGCATAACCGTCTACTTAGTTATACTACATGGTATGATTATGTACCCATACATATTGTCACCCTCCGTAGCTACCGGTCTTTTCCTAGTTGTATACCGGAGGGGACCATTGTGTAAGTCTATTGCGTCTTTTGCATTCAATACTATTAGGTTGTCATGCCTTTTTGCTATCTCTGCGAGCAGCCCTGCTTAGGTTATACAGTCTGACAGCCGTTGGTAGGAAGGACCTGCGAAACCTCTCGGTTGTGCACCTAGGATGATGTAGTCTGCTGCTAAATGAGTTCCTCAGTGCATTCAGTGTGTCCTGCATAGGGTGGAACTCGGACTCCAGCAGAGATGACAGTTTAGCCACCATCCTTCTCTCTCCCATCTCCTCCACTGGGTCAAGGCGCTGCCCCAGGACAGAGCTAGCTTTCTTGATCAGTTTGTTCAGTCTCTTCCTATCAGCTGCTGTAATGCCACTGCCCCAGCAGACCACTCCAAAAGTGATGGCTGATGCCACCACTGTGTCGTAGAATGTCTTCAGCAGCGCCCCTTGTACACCAAAAGACCTGAGTCTCCTCAGTAGGAACAGCCTGCGCTGTCCCTTCTTGTAGAGTGCGTCAGTATTGTGTGACCAGTCTAGTTTATTGTTCAGGTGAACACCCAGGTACTTGTAGGATGTCTGTAGTTGTTTATATCAGTTTTAATTCCTGTTTTGAAAATTGGTCTGACCACTCCTACCTTCCAAGCAGTTGGGACGACAGCATGTTTGATTGACATATTGATTAAATGAGTAATTGGACAAATGAGAGATTCTTTATATTTTTTAAAAAAAAAATTGGTGTTAAGACCATGTTCATCCGTTAACGATGCCAAGCCACATTCTGCACATGTTACAACCGCATGGCTTTGTAGTAAAAGAGACAAGACTGGCCTGCCTGTTGTCCAGACCTGTCTCCCATTGAAAATGTGTGGCACAATAGGAAGTGCAAAATATGACAACGGAGATCCCAGACTGTTGAGCAACTGAAGTCATACATCAAGCAAAGAGTGGGAAAGCATTCCACCTACAAAGCTTCAACAATTAGTGTCCTCAGTTCCTAAATGCTTATTAAGTTTTGTTAAAAGGAAAGATGATGTAACACAGTGGTAACATGCACCTATTCCAGCTTTTTTGGAACGTGTTGCAGGCAGCAAATTCAAAATCAATTAATATTTGCAAAAAGAGAATACAGTTTGTCAGTTTGAACATTGAATATTTTGTCTTTTCTAGTGTTTTCAATTGAATATACTGGTAAATGAGCTTGTTTTTTTCAGTTGTTAAGGGATGTGGTTCCTGCATATGTAACACCATTTTGTCAGATAATTTTTCACCCCAGACATAAAAGGATTACACCATGGGAACACATGATGTAAATGAATGTCCACATAAACATAGTTACATCCATACAGACATGTGTCTGTGTGTGTGTTGTGTGCATGTGTGAAACCAACAGCTGCTAAACCACAGAAGGAAAGCATTTAGAGTTTGTCCTTTTGTTTGTTTGTTCACCTTCACCTCTTGACATCTCTGCTTGTCACCTACAGACCACCAGATTAAGTTTGGGGAGGATTATGGATCATGTCAGGCGGGGATTTCTAACATCCTTACAGAGGTTAGTAATACACATGAAGCAAGTTTCCTCCTCTAGACTTTATTTGGTGCTTTCAGATATCAAACAGGATTTAAAAACTGCTACTTTTTTCCTTGTTTCTCTTCATACTGATGAATATAAAAATTAAAAACAAATTGAAAATACTGGAGTGGAGTTTCAAAGGAATTCTTCTTCTTTTAAGGATCTGATCATCATGGGGGCACCAGGAACGTCTTATTGGACGGGTTCAGTTCTGGTCTTCAACACGTCCAGCTCGGAAATGTCACTGTACCTTGATGATGAAACTGGAGCCGTCCGATTTGGAAGCTACCTGGGTAAGTACACTAACACGCCTGCCAGTCTTCCACTATACTGGTGCTGTATGAAGCAAATTAGGAGGGCAATTTCATCATGTATAACACAGTGTAACCTAATGTAACTAAAGTGATACTACACAACGCTTTATAACATAATGTAATGTACTACAGTGCTTTACGTAATTAAATGTCAACAGTAGTTGTGTGCCATATCTTATCGTTCACTATAATCCCAGTTTAGATAGATAGATAGATAGATAGATAGATAGATAGATAGATAGATAGATAGATAGATAGATACTTTATTTCGAACAAAAAAGTATAACAAAAACAAAACAAATGACAAATGCAATAAAGTAACAGTATACAGTGTTCGAAAGGGAGAAGGAAGAAGTGAACACTTATTAATTCCATCTCCTCTTTTCCATAAATACACCCATGTGAATTATATACAAATTATCACATTTAAGACCCCAAGTAAGCAATTAACTGTATTTTGTACATATCAACATTAACACCCATCCATCCTAACATACATTGATGTCCATACATCAAAACCAGCCTCAAACAACACAGATATACACAGTGCTGTCCCACCCACCATTCCATAGTGTCCCATAGTGTCCCAGAGTGAGCACAGTGAATCATACATATAAATACTACCCTTCTAACATATATCCTTTCAGCAAATAATGTTTATACCTCTTTTTGAATTGATTTCTGTTTGTACATAGTTTCAGTTCCAGCTCCAGACTGTTCCACAAATCCACCCCACAGACAGATATGCACATACTGTACTTTTCTTGGTTGTTCGTATCTTGGGTTTTGTTTAAAATTGGATCCTAGGGTAAAATATTGCAATATTCTTATTTGGCTGCATAATGACATCACACTGTTATGCTGTCACTCTGTTTACTCTGTAGATGTAAGTCACGTGTTGCACGGCAAAACAAACATGGCATGGGAAGACAGTAATTGCCCCTGTGGTTAGAGTTACCTGAAACTGGATCTAGTTGTGTAGAAATATTTTAGCTTTAAGGGCAAAGTTGTCGGTGTGCAGAGGTCTATTTTTGTTCAGGTTCAGCTGCTTCAAGTTGAATTTATTCAGCCACCCGAAGAGAAAAAAAAACACATCATATTTAATTAACCAGAATAAAGAGGAAAAAACAAGGTTGTGTAAGTTCACATGCATCACCTTTCAGTAGTTGTGCTAAACAGGAAGTCAAGAAGATACTGTAGCTGTGATGTTGTTTAGCTGAAGGTGTCATAGGCATGCGCTTTATGCACACACAAATGGAACAGACAAGCCCAATAGCAGGTGAAGAGAGTGTTTTAATAAGTGAGGAATCAAACATACAGCAATTATCCAACATAGGATTCCAAGAAACAGTTTGCAGCACAGCAGGTTAACACAGCTCAGCTAAGGATAGGACTTAGGGAAAGGCAGTTCACATAAGCCCCCAGGGAGACACTGGCCGCTGGGGGAAACCAGAAATGTGAACCAGGAAGCAGGACTTACGTGGAAGTGTTGGCGCGCAGCTGGGCTCTGGGACAAAACAACAGCAACCGTAGTCCAAAGGGAAAAGTCCAAACACCAGGAGCAGGCAGAGCAGAACACTTACTGTGTGCAGGGAGTAGACAATGCAATGTACCGGCGATACGCAGGAGTAAGGACAGGGCTTAAGTACACCAGCCCTGATCATCACAATGATTGCTGGTGCGAGAAAGTGATTATAGAGTGGATGGAAAGCAGGTGTGGATGATAGAGTGAGTAAGAGTGAGGGAGTGTGTGAATGTGTGAACCTGGGCAGGGAAATGACAGATTGGAATCACCTGTCAGAAACTGACAGAAGAGAGGGGGAGTGGCTACCAGAGGCAGAAGGCACAGATAAGGTATGGAAAGCCAAGCCAAAGGTAGCATAGAACACAGATGATAAAGAACCGGAGCCCGCCATGAAGCCTGAGCTGGGAAACCTCCAGCTTGGCTCATGACAGAAGGTGTTTTTTCCTTGTTGATTCTTAATGTTAGAGTGTGTGTTTATTATTATGTTCACAAAATTTTAGTGCATGGATCAACAGAAATTTATAGGAAGTACAACTTTAGTTTCAGCACATTGAAAAGCTGTGGTTGTTCTTGCCTTTCTCATACCCACAAACTCTCACACACTCACAAACCCACATGTTGTTTTGGCGTACACTTTCATTGATTTCCTCCTAGAGGTTTACCTCAGCTTGTGAGCACCCTAACTGTAGTTTCAACCAAAAAATCAATTTGTAACCAATGGTTACACTTTAACCTCTTCTTTTTAGACGTTTGATATTCTCTTTCTCTCTCTCTCGCTCGCTCTCTAAATAGTAGTAATATACCATACTGTATATATTAACCTCTTGCACTCCGGGATACCGCAGGCGGTCACGTCTCTGCGTCCTAGTGCGTCTCAGTGCGCACTGAAAAAAAAAAAGCTGCATTTCCGTTCTTTCAGTACAGACACAGCCGCGAACAGAAAGCCAAAGGAGTGTTTTGATTGGTTTAGATTTGATTGACCTCTCATTCGACTAATAAGAGCCTTGAATTGGGTTTCTGAAACCTTGAAGAACCAATGACTGAAAACCTAGCAAGAAGGACCTGCCTACCAACGACCGCGAATACAACGAGCCAATTGAAGCAGAGAAGTTCGATGATTGAAACGCGTGCGTCCCGTGCGTAAAATCTGTTTTGTCTAAGCCGCTGGGTGACACACATTGAGACCTGTGTGTAACAGTAGCGTTAGCCAGTCTTTTTTTATTACTACTGTTCTTATTTGTTTTGAAAAATCGTTCGCCAAAACCGCAGTCATGGAAGTGGAGATGGTTTGACCGGGTCGCATGACCAGAACCACGAGTCCGTAACAAGCGGACCAGCTTCATGTTCGTCTGACAATGAGGAACAGATGTTCGCCAATGACACTACTGTTGTGGATAGGTAAGTGTTATAAGCTAAATTATTCTTTATCAATGAAAATAGTAGTAAAAATGACTTTTGACCAATCGGTAATTACAACGGTGCGTCATGGCCACATGACGGACCGTTGACGGACCGTTTTTTGTGCGCCGAGCTCCTCTGTAGCGGGGGGGGGGGGGAGTTCTTATCCTCTACATTGCAGATATTTTAGTATAATTTTTATTGCACTGTAGGTTATTTTTTCTTGTAAAAAAAGGCCACACATTTTTTATGTGGCATGCTTCTTTGTGTGTGGGGGGCTTGTTTGTTCATTCATTCATTCATGAATGAATAAACAACCCCCCCCCCCCCCCACACACACACACACACAGCCCTGAGTGTCACCTTTCATTAGAGCCCAGGATGAAGCTTCTATGTTGAAGCATTCAAAAGTTACAGACGTTTTTGGGCGTTTTTATTTATTAGGGGTCCAATGTGTGACATTGGTGGCAAAATTTAAAATTGATCAAATCTGCACATGAAATTGACTAATCACTATCCAATTGTGTCAGGTTTATGAAACTATTAACTATTTTCGTAACGGCATTCGTGTTCAGGAACTCTTTGAGGATGAGCGCTCACTTCAACTACTTGTAAATGGAGACGTAAACGGGACACTCGGGCTTTTGTTTCCCCGTGTGCCAATGCACTTTGCAATGGCACACGTTTTACACGAAACAACTTCAACACTTCCAGTATTTTTCACGCATCAAAACTCATCAACAGCTACATTTTCATGACATATTAAGATGTGATAACGTGTATACATACCTTCAAATTCTCCCTGTTTGTTGGATAAGACGTAAAATCACAAAAGGCGTAAATGCGGGACACAGAAGTTTGGACCTTCGATAACTTCAATATAAAGTGACCACGGTTAATCCTCTCCACATGGGTTGAGCACATCCGGGGTAGAGAAAATAAAAGTGCTTTCCCAGGGCGGTCACCTCGCCAGATGGGGCTGCGCGCGGCCGACCAAGACCGAAGACGTAAATTTTTTAAAGGACACCATATTCGATGTGTCATAAATGTTTGAGATTTTATTGAAATATTCTACATCTGAGCTTCACAAAGACTGATCTCCTTTTTATGTGTATGGTTTGGGATTTGAAAGGTGCAAAGTGAAAAGCATCAGCACTTCCTGTTTTCTGGTTACTTTACCAAATAACTTGCATGTTGCTGCGTAAATTCGGGGACACGGAAATTTACGTCATACGAGTAAATTTGCAGGGGTCGCCGTACAAAAACCATAGATCTGATCACAGTGGGGAATGTTTTATTTTGAATTTGCATTACAACTCTGTTATCTCTTGCATAAATGAGTAGAAAGAGTTACTCAGAGATCACTTTACAGTACTTTGAAATTGATGCAATTTTCATGTTACACAAAAACTGGGAAAAATGAGGGGACATGACCAGTAGTTTCGATTCTAACGGCAAAATCAATGATTTTTTTTTAAAATTGCAATGCAAGTCTGAAACTCTTTTATGTTCCCTTGCATATTATAAAAACGAAACCGACATCTGCAAATTACAGAAAAAGAGAGAGCGCTTGAAAGTCGGATACCCCTGATATAGTGCACTGGACCCCACCCCCCCACCAAAAAAACCCACCCTTTTCCAAACTGTGCCATTTGGCACAATTTGGCACAGTTCAAAAATGCCTGGGAACAACCTGAGAAAAAAGCTGTGTAATATATTCACTTTTTGTGGTATTGTTACAAAATTTTGACCTCAGCTTGATAACATTTGGTTCTACATTTCTGTTGCATTTTCCAGCCAGTATCTGACAACTGTGTGTTATTTGCAAGCATTTGTATTTAAAAAAAACACCCAGGCGAACTTTATTTTCTTCAGATTCAGTATGTTTAGATGACTGTTACTCAGTGGCAGGAGCACTTAGAGAGATTATGACTGTTTTGCCAAAAAATTCAGTGTTTTCTTTTAAATGAGACCAACCCCATGAAGATGCTGCAAAGGGTTGAAGAACAGCTTTTGATTTACTTTGGGTACGTTATTTTTAGGCGTTTTTAGGGAAATTGACCAGAGTGCAAGGGGTTAACCCAATACAGATGAGAGTATAGGAAAATGCAGATTAAATTATTTCTTCTTCTTCTTTTAGATTTCATTTGCGGTTGGCAGCCAACTTACAGGTGCATTACCGCCACTGGCTTGATTATCATCACTCTATATCTTTGTATAAGGAGTTCTTATAAGGAGTTCTGAACAACTCCTTATGTGTGAAAAAATTATCCGTCCTTGGACTCTCGGCGGCGTCTCTTTTATTAAACATTGTCAATATTTATTTTTCTTTTCTTTTATTATTTCTTTTCTTTTATATATTTATTTATTTATTTTGGCAGTGCGGTGGCGGAGTGGTTAGCACTGCGGCAGTACAGCAACTCACCCTTGGCCGGGGGATCCTGGGTTTGATCCCAGCCCCCGACCAACAGTGATCTGTGTGGAGTTTGCATGTTCTCCCCGTGTCTGCGTGGGTTTACTCCGGGATTTCTCCGATTTCCTCCCACATGCCAAAAACATGCAAGTTAGGTTAATTGGCATCAAAATGGGGATTCTAAATTGTCCTTAGGTATGACTGTGAGAGTGAATGGTTGTCTGTCTCTCTGTGTTGGCCCTGCGATGGACTGGTGATCTGTCCAGGGTGTACCCTGCCTCTCGCCCAAAGATGCTGGGATAGGCTCCAGCCCCCCCGCGACCCGAAAAGGATTAAGCGGAAGAAGATGGATGGATGGATGAATATTTATTTTTGTCTAAATTAGAACCTTAGCCTAGCTTTACTTAAGAAATGGAAACAAGGAAAAAGCAGTTTTTTTGTGTTTTGTCTTGTTTAATTAATAATCATGGTTTTGTGTATTTGAGGTTTTTACTGTGCTCTGTCTTAGAAATTTTTGATTTATTAGTAAAAGAAAAAAACAAAAGTTATATACTCATATTATCAACAATATGACAGAAGTCTTAAGTTTTTTTTTTTTCATAAGAAAATATTGAGTTTAACTCAACAAGCCCAGACAAAGTAAAGAGATGGAAAATAAAAGTGCTGTTTATACAGTGGTGTGAAAAAGTATTTGCCCCTTCCTGATTTCTCAATTTTTTTATATGTTTGTCACACTAAAATGTTTCAGATCATCAAACAAATTTAAGTATTAGACAAAGATAACACAAGTAAGCACAAAATGCAGTTTTTAAATGAAGGTGTTTATTATTAAGGGGGAAAAAAATCCAAACCTACATTGTCCTGTGTGAAAAAGTGATTGCCCCTCCTGTTAAAACATAATTTAACTGTGGTTTATCACATCTTTTGGAAAGCTGAGTTCAATTTCTCTAGCCACACCCAGGCCTGATTACTGCTACACCTGTTATCAATTAAGAAATCACTTAAATAGGACCTGCCTGAATTGAGATCTATCAGTCTGGAAAAGGTTATAAAGCCATTTCTAAAGCTTTGGGACTCCAGCGAACCACAGTGAGGGCCATTATCCACAAATGGCGAAAACATGGAACAGTGTTGAACCTTCCCAGGAGTGGCTGGCCAATCAAAATTACCCCAAGAGTGCTGCGACGACTCATCCAAGAGGTCACAAAAGACCCCACAACAACATCCAAAGAACTGCAGGCCTCACTTGCCTTAGATAGGGTCAGTGTTCATGACTCCACCATAAGAAAGAGACTGGGCAAAAATGGCCTGCATGGCAGAGTTCCAAGACGAAAACCACTGCTGAGCAAAAAGAACATAAGGGCTTGTCTCAGTTTTGTCAGAAAACATCTTGATGAGCCTCAAGACTTTTGGGAAAATACTCTGTGGACTGACGAGACAAAAATTGAACTTTTTGGAAGGTGTGTGTCCCTTTACATCCAGCGTAAAAGTAACACAGCATTTCAGAAAAGGAACATCATACTAATAGTAAAATATGGTGGTGGTAGTGTGATGGTCTGCGGCTGTTTTGCTGCTTCAGCACCTGGAAGACTTGCTGTGGTAAATGGAACCATGGATTCTGCTGTCTACCAAAAATGCTGAAGGAGAATGTCCGGCCAACTATTTGTGACCTCAAGCTGAAGCACACTTTGGTTCTGCAGCAGGACAGTGATCCAAAACATACCAGAAAGTCCACTTCTGAATGGCTTAAGAAAAACAAAATGAAAACTTTGGAGTGGCCTAGTCAAAGTCCTGACCTGAATCCGATTGAGATGCTGTGGCATGACCTTAAAAAGGTGGTTCATGCTCGAAAACCCTCCAATGTGGCTGAATTACAACAATTCTGCAAAGATGAGTGGGCCAAAATTCCTCCACAGCACTGTAAAAGACTCATTGCCAGTTATCGCAAACACTTGATTGCAGTTGTTGCTGCTAAGGGTGGCCCAACCAGTTATTAGGTTTATGGGGCAATCACTTTTTCACACAGGCCATGTAGGTTTGGATTTTTTTCCCCCCTTAATAATAAACACCTTCATTTAAAAACTGCATTTTGTGTTTACTTGTGTTATCTCTGTTTAATATTTAAATTTGTTTGATGATCTGAAACATTTAAGTGTGACAAACATACAAAAAAAATGAGAAATCAGGAAGGAGCAAACACTTTTTCACACCACTGTACTTGACATCAAAATGCATACATAATCAGCTATAAGTATATCAATGCACAGATGACATTAGGGTGTCTTACTATAACTTAGCCACTATGATGCTTTTGTTAGCCTGTAGATTTCTTAGTTTAGGGATTTCTTCGTCTATCTTGGATGCATTTACACAGCTGGTCAGAGCTGTCCACTTTGAATCTTTAAACTAAGATGCATGTTAATGTAAGATATGGACTAGGTGTAGCTCCCCTGAAGGAGAAAGCAGAACTTAAAGCCTCAGGATGGATCTGTGGTGGAGCAGTAGATGACAGCAGCAGAAGCATTGGGGGAAAAAAATCAGCAAACTCAACAGTTAGCGGTTTACAGAGGCATGCAGAAATGTGCAGAATACTGATGGCTGAACGGATGTTGTTCCTTGTTCACAGAATATCTGCAGAGACTTTTAGTTCTCCCTTGTTGTCTTTGGTGCCACACTACCACATCTTATATCCATTTTCTAGAACAGTGGATTGTGCAGCCATTACCTATGCAAGATAATCTTCATCCAGAAGGCCAAAAAATAAAGTTTAGTCAAATCCTATAAAATTGCAATGATGTGCAAGTTGAAGTTAAAGAATTTATTCCGAACTACTAAGGCGGGTAGGACGAAGGTGGAACTACTGTGAATATAGTCAGGTCTTTGAAATATTGAATCATTTGTAAAGATTAGTTGAATGAAACAACTTTTGAGAGAAATGTCTCTGATGAAAAATGTTTAAAATCGACATGACAAAGCCCATGTCAACTTCCCTTTTTGCAGTGGTGGGGCATGTATTTGACACCTACATAGGCCTTCAGTAGCACTGTGTGATACAGCAAAATTTGGTTTTGATACGATACTAAATAAATACCAGGCCAATATTGCCGATATTGATACCAATAGATTGGTGGAGTTACTACTGTGTTGAATGTCCTTTTTACACATGCTGCAATTTGCTACACTGCCACTGACTTAACTAAAATAATTCCAAACAATGCTCCTTTTTCTAGCTGCCATGCTGTCAGTGATGCTCTCTCTCACTCATTCATGCAGCTGCAGGTCAGCAGCAGCAGCAACGAGCCAGGGAGTAGGAGGAGGATGAGTAAAACACTGTTTGCTAGGACATGTTTACTTTTAGATAAAATGGCAGCAGCGAACTAAACGTAGCATTAACAGAAACTAAAGTATAGATAACATCATGCTAGTTCAATCTGATACCGATATCAACATTGGTATCAATACTATTGAATTGCCCACCCATAACCGTTATTCATATAAATCCAAATGATACCTAATCTACTGTACGTACTTATGTACCACAGGTTATTCTGTTGGAGCTGGTCACTTCCTAGGTCCTGCTAGTGTGGAAGTCGTGGGTGGAGCTCCGCAATACAAACAGAGAGGCAAAGTAAGACCATGCTGTCAGAGTCTGAATGTTGATTGTGAAATGCAAATCTGTTATATTTGTGATGGTTTCAGTCATACTGTGAGTGAGTGTGAGCTTGTGCACAATGCAGGTCTTCATCTTCACAATAGACAACAGCATTTCTCGTGTATCTCGTCTTGTCATCATTGCTGAAGTTTCTGGAAAAGAGGTAAGAAGCTACTTAACAACCGGACCCTCCATTTAAAGCAATGGCACTTTTAACTTTTTTTTTTTCTTGTAGTTGGGATCTTATTTTGGCTCCAGCATGTGTGTGGTGGATCTTAACAATGATGGTTTGTCGGACCTGTTGGTCGGTGCTCCAATGGCTACAAGCATCAGCAGAGAGGAGGGCAAGGTCCACGTGTACATCAACCAGGGACAGGTAAGCACACACTTCAGCAATCATGTTATAGTGGGAAAATTTATCTTGAAGCTCTCTGTGGAGCTAGTGGGATCAGGCAGCAATTTATGTTGACGTTTTTGAATTACATACTTTATATTTATTGCAAACAGTAACAGAGACGTCTGATTTGTGTGCAGTGATGAGATTTCTTGGGACGTCCCTCACCTCCTTCCACTCTTTTCTTATATTGTTTGATTTCATTCAGTTAAGAGCACTATTTTATTTATTTCATAAAAGCTGATTCTTCATGGTTATTATATGCTTGATAATTAACAATTTTTGATGACTGCTTAAATTTGTATTTTTTTATTTAGAAGTGAATAAAATGTTTGGATCTTAATGAGAAGCAACATCACATGGTAACAGCTATAGTCACATGATCACTCACATGAACATGCATCACTGTGATCGTCTGGTTGGCGCTGCTGAAGTATGGTAAAGACTGGTCTTTAAGCGTGACAACACTGAAGACCTGTCTTAGATAAGACCAGTTGGTGCAACCAGCCACTGGAAACTGAAACTAAAGTAGCTAAATAGGAGCAGCCGTCACTATTTTATTTTTTATACTGGCAGTTTTCTGAGGCATGTGACTGTTTTTTTGCTTCAGGCAACGCTGCAGGAGGCAGAGTTTTATTTGTCTGGCAGCAACGCCTATGCGGCCCGGTTTGGAGAGACCATAGTTGATCTGGAAGACCTGGATGATGATGGTTACCCAGGTAATGAATGATGGAATGGATAAATGAATGAATAAATACTAAACAGCCTGGTTCAGTGAATTAAGTCTGCTAAACACAACCAGTACAACTGCTACCACTGTAAATATAGCATCTATTTCTAAAAGATGTTACTAATTAAGCTCCTTCCTACAAATCTGTTTCTAATAAGTAAATTTGCCTTACACAATAAAATACCTCAATTTATCGTATTCTGATACTATTTAAATGTACAACAAATATTAGTAATACTTCCTTGCAAGATAACTGCAAAATAAATATTGCTATAGCATCCAATGCCAATGTGTGGCTATAAATAGTAACTGCTGGTTGTGTCTATGCTTTTACTGAATTTAATGCTACTTATACTCCATGTGCTGTTATTACCAGTAGGTGATTTATGTTTTTTTTAATAAGGGGTGGTCCAAGCTCCTTCGGGCTCAGCCCGAAGGAGTTACATGGGTCCGCCCTCCAGTAGGTTCACCACCTGCAGGAGGGATCATGGAAGTCCGGTGCTATGTGGATTAGGTGGCAGTCAAAGGCGGAGACCTTGGCGGACTGATCCCAAGCTTTCTAAACTGGCTTTTGGTACGTGGAATGTCACCTCTCTGGTGGGGAAGGAGCCTGAGCTGGTGTACGAGATTGAGCGATACCGGCTAGATATAGTCGGCCTCACCTCAACACACAGCTCCGGTTCCGGAACCAGTCTCCTGGAGAGGGGCTGGAGCTTGGCCTTTTCTGGAGTTGCCCCGGGCGAGAGGCGACGAGCAGGGGTAGGTATTCTTGTATCGCCCCACCTTGCTGCCTCTATATTGGAGTTTTCCCCGGTGGACGAAAGGGTTGCTTCCCTGCGCCTTCGGGTTGGGAAACGGGTCCTGACCATCATTTGTGCCTATGCACCAAATGATGTTTCAGAGTACCCACCCTTTTTGGAGTCTGTGACTGGGGTGCTGGAGGGTGCTCCTCCTGGAGACTCCATTGTCCTACTGGGGGACTTCAATGCGCACGTGGGCAACGACAGTGAAACCTGGAGGGGGGTGATTGGGAGGAACGGCCTGCCCGATCTGAACCCGAGTGGTGTTCAGTTATTGGACTTCTGTGCTAACCACAGTCTGTCTATAACGAACACCATGTTCAAGCATAAGGGTGTCCATATGTGCACCTGGCACCAGGACACCCTAGGCCGCAGGTTGATGATCGATTTTGTTATCGTATCATCAGACCTGCGACCGTATGTCTTGGACACCCGAGTAAAGAGAGGTGCAGAGCTGTCAACTGATCACCACCTGGTGGTGAGTTGGATCCGATGGCAGGGGAGGAAGCCATTCAGACCTGGTAGACCCAAACGTATAGTGAGGGTGTGCTGGGAGCGTCTGGCTGAGGCCCCTGTCCGGGAGGTCTTCAACTCCCACCTCCGGAAGAACTTCAACCACATTCCGAGGGAGTCTGGAGACATGGAGTCTGAATGGGCCATGTTCTCCACCTCTGTTGTTGAAGCGGCAGCCCAGAGCTGCGGCCGCAAGGTGGTCGGTGCATCTCGTGGTGGCAACCCCCGAACCAAGTGGTGGACACCAGTGGTGAGGGGGGCCATTAAGCTGAAGAAGGAGTCCTATCAAGCTTGGTTGGCTTGTGGGACTCCCGAAGCAGCTGAGGTGTACCGGCAGGCCAAGCGGAGTGCAGCTCGGGTGGTTGCTGAAGCAAAAACCCGGGTATGGGAGGAGTTCGGTGAGGCCATGGAACAAGACTTTCGGTCGGCTTCAAAGAGATTCTGGCAAACTGTTCGGCGGCTCAGGAGGGGAAAGCAGCTCCCCGTCCACACTGTGTATGGTGCGGATGGGACACTGTTGACTTCAACTGGGGATATCGTCGGGCGGTGGAAGGAATACTTCGAGGATCTCCTCAATCCCACTGATACGCCTTCCACAGAGGAAGCAGGGTTTGGGGACGAGGGGGATGACTCGCCTATCACAGGGGCTGAGGTCGCCAAGGTGGTTAAAAATCTCCTTGGTGGCCGGGCCCCGGGGGTGGACGAGATTCGCCCCGAGTACCTCAAGGCCCTGGATGTTGTTGGGTTGTCATGGTTGACACGCCTCTGCAACATTGCGTGGAGGTCGGGGGCAGTGCCTTTGGCATGGCAAACCGGGGTGGTGGTTCCTCTCTTCAAAAAAGGGGACCGGAGGGTGTGCTCCAACTTTAGAGGGATCACACTCCTCAGCCTCCCTGGGAAGGTCTATGCCAAGGTACTGGAGAGGAGAGTCCGGCCGTTGGTCGAACCTCGGATTCAGGAGGAGCAATGTGGTTTTCGTCCTGGCCGTGGCACATCGGACCAGCTCTTTACCCTCTCGAGAATTCTTGAGGGTTCGTGGGAGTTTGCCCAACCAGTTTACATGTGTTTTGTGGACTTGGAGAAGGCATTTGACCGCGTCCCTCGTGGATTTTTGTGGGGGGTGCTTCGGGAGTATGGGGTATCGGGCTTGTTGTTACGAGCTATTCGGTCTCTGTACGACCGTTGTGAGAGTTTAGTTCGCATTGCCAACACTCGGTCGGAGTCATTCCCAGTGAGAGTTGGACTCCGCCAGGGCTGCCCTTTGTCACCGGTCCTGTTCATAATTTTTATGGACAGGATTTCTAGGCGCAGCCAGGGAATGGAGGGCGTCATGCTTGGTGACCACAGGATCTCATCTCTGTTGTTTGCAGATGATGTTGTCCTGTTGGCTTCATCCAGCAATGACCTACAGCTCTTGCTGGGACGGTTTGCCGCTGAGTGTGAAGCGGCTGGGATGAGAATCAGCACCTCCAAGTCCGAGTCCATGGTCCTCAGCCGGAAAAAGGTGGATTGTCCTCTCCGGGTTGGGGACAGGCTCCTGCCCCAAGTGGAGGAGTTTAAGTATCTTGGGGTCTTGTTCACGAGTGAGGGGAAAATGGAGCGAGAGGTCGACAGACGGATTGGAGCAGCATCTGCAGTGATGCGGACGTTGTACCGGTCTGTTGTGGTGAAGAGGGAGCTTAGTTCTAAGGCAAAGCTGTCGATTTACCAGTCAATCTACGTTCCTACTCTCACCTATGGTCACGAGCTTTGGGTAATGACCGAAAGAACGAGATCGCGGATACAAGCGGCTGAAATGAGCTTTCTCCGTAGGATTGCTGGACTCACCCTCAGAGATAGGGTGAGGAGCTCAGTCATTCGGGAGAGGCTCAGAGTAGAACCGCTGCTCCTCCACATTGAAAGGAGTCAGTTGAGGTGGTATGGGCATCTGATTAGGATGCCTCCTGGACGCCTCCCACTTGAGGTGTTTCAGGCACGTCCCACTGGGAGGAGACCCCGGGGCAGACCCAGGACTCGGTGGAGAGACTATGTCTCCCAGCTAGTCTGGGAACGCCTTGGTATCCCCTCTGAAGAGCTGGAGCAGGTGGCTGGGGAGAGGGAAGTCTGGGCTTCTCTGCTTGAACTGCTGCCTCCGCGACCCGGACCTCCGGAAAAGCGGTAGAAGATGGATGGATGGATGGATGGATGGGTGGTCCAAGCTGAGCACCTGGGGAAGGTTACTATAACCACGATGCCAACATAAATGCACATTTTTCCAGAATAAAGGTGCAACATTATGATGTTATTACCTTTGATATGATAAAAAGACTAATTCACAATTTAAAAAGTCACCAAACAATAAAGGTGTGAAATACGGAAAAAAATCCAAAAAAGGTCATGATTTGCAAGAATAAATTTACAAAAAAAAATTTAATTTTCAAGAAAAAAAAGCTCCACATTTACAGGGAAAGAGAAAGATACGCCTGTTAATGCTGTCCAGTTTATTGTTAGATTATTAATGCTTTCTTTGCCTTTGCCCAAAGCACACTTCAATTTGAAATGGTTTTACCTTCATGTTATTATCAGGTATGTTTTACGTAATGAAAGAGGTCATTCTGGTGAAGCTGAAAGGAGCTAATGCGATGACACGGTGTCTGCAGTCTGTCTGTCCACATTTCACGGGAATTGCTACTCCTAATAGGCATGCTCACCAATACTCACAGTGATCCTCAGGTGGGTCTGCATCCAGGTGGTGCTCAAGGTCAAGATCAACGACCAGGAGATCTGAGCACCTTCAGGGTGATTTCATCAGGTCGGAATGAGCTACTCCATCACTGGATTGTTGTTATTAACTTTTGTGGCAAACAATCTTACTGTTCGTGTGTATATTCCCCCAGCAAAAATCTTCTGAGCTGAAAGTCAGTACAGATGATTTTTCTCTCCAATGAATGTTTTGCACTGGTGTGAATATGTTAAGAACAAGTTGAACAAGATGTGCATTTTTTTTCTGACAAAAATCCACTTTTCGTGTGAAGTGGCCTTGAGTCTGATAAATGATCAATGAGTTTAGAAGACGCTGGTATATTTGATTGCACTGTATAACCTGTCTACCCTTGATGTCTCTCAGGGGATGCCAGGTTAACAAGCATGATGTTTTCTGGTCATTTTGCTAATAAGGGGGTTGGCATCCTCCCTCAACCCCACTGTAATTGCCCACTCAGTATTACTTGTACAGCATTGCATCTGCTTCTAATAGGGTACTTTATTGATGCTGCTTCATCACTAGCTGTCCTTCATATCATCAGTTTAGATCATAGTTAGAAGTGCTTCCTCAGTGTATCAGTGTGCAGCTTCAGTTGAGCAGCTGTGGACTCTCTTCTTTGCTCCAGGGCACCTCAGCACTGGTAATTAGGAAGCTTTGACTGCTACCCTTTTGCTTTATGCACACCTCTGTACTATGAAATACTGCTGCAAATGTCTACTGCTGCAATGAGACCACAAACACGTTATGTAGAAGGTGGTGTAATCTTTCCAAGGAGCTACAACAGACCACCATAACAGTAGCTGACAACCAAGAACTAACACTTTATCACTACGCCCTAACACATACACACGGAGCCCCCACCATATCTCTGTCTTAGTGTGTGATATGGGTGGAGTGTGTCATTAAGTTCATTAAACGGTAATAACAAGCTGTTGTTGCTCTGTAATTGAGCATGTCCTTTAATCTGGATAGGCTTAAGTAAAGGGTGCATTTGTGTGCGTGTGTGTGTGTGTGTGTGCGCGCGCGCGCGCGCGCGTGTGTGTGTGTGTGTGTGTGTGTGTGTGTTCAGTCTTTCCAAAAGAAAATAAAAAAAACTAAAAAAAAATCTGTTTCAGACCTTCAAAGAGCTTAGGTTAAATATTAAAGGACCATACTTGTACTTTCACATATGCTTATCTGCATAAGTTTATCTAACTGAAGCAAAACAACAAGAAAAAAAAAGTCCAGATAGCGAGTTACAGACTGGCTTTAGGCTGATGGAGTGTTTAATACAGACAAGAGTTCTCACAAATGAGATAATACAAGCTTTTGTGTTTGTGTTTAGATGTGGCGGTGGGTGCCCCACATGAAGACGACCTTAGAGGAGCCGTTTACATCTACAATGGAAGAAAAGAGGGTATCTCACCAACTCCATCTCAGGTACAAACCAAACAAAAACCTCTGGAATTTCTGAAATCTCCAGTTCCTGAAAATAACCACTTTAGACAGGTGCCCAAAGCAAACTAATCTTCAAAAGGGTCTTATTTAAGTTAGAAGCACATCTTTCCAGTAAATACAAAAACACTTCAAAAAGACTGGTGCAAAAAATGCTTTGGTCTCTTTGGTTAATGGTCCACTTTGACTAATGTGCTACAAAGTCACCCCTAGACACAGCTATTACATGTTTAGATCACACACCGTAAACAATATGATGCACTATTAAGTCTGGGAATGATGGGAAAAAGTTACAAGACTGAATAACTTATTTTAGCCCTTTAAATACAATACCAATTATAACCACTGTGCTTTATGACAAATACACCATTAACTAGGGCTGGGCAATTTGACCTCCAGTCAACATCATGGTTAATTGACCCATTCATGTCAGTTTTTAGGTTGTGGTTTTTTGTTATTTTCCCTTCTTCTTACTGTCAAAGCTTGTAATTAAGCATTGTCACTGTGGTGCAGTGGTTAATGAGCATCATAATAAACAACAGGTCTACTGTCATTTCACACACAAAATAAACATTGTCCAGTGTTTAGAACACATGCCTCTTGAGGGTTTGTGGGTCATGTCACATGCGCGGCAGCTAATTGGCTTGTTAGCTGTGTTGGGGGAATCCTTTATGCACCCATGATTGTGTGACCATCACATAGTGATTATGAGTCTCTTATTAGGTTCTTAAATACACCCTTAGCTTGACCATTCCCTCTGTAAAACAGTGATTTCGCTTCTGTTCCTTTTAGTGTTCGTATCCACAAACTTCGCTTGCTTTTTCTTGGCATCTTCAGATGATTACACACCATCTTTAGTTGTTCCTCTTGTGTTCTTCTGCATATGAACAGAATTGACTGCGCTTCTTCCGGAGTTATGTGTGTTATGGTGCGGCCCTCACGGACCGCTAATGAGACGCTATAGGCGATCAGTGAGTTTGCGTATTTATTAAACAAGGACAAAAGGTACAAAATAATGAGCCACGAGGGGCAAAACACAAATAAGGACTAAGGCAAAAACACACTGACGATACACACAGATTAAGGAATGAACTTACAGAGAGTAGTGAGGAATTAGAGGATGACTGGAGCCGGGACGTAGGGATTCCAGCCTAATGTTGGGGAGACCAGCGTTATCCATACACGAATGAGGTCGCAGCCCCGAGAGACCGAAGCTGCTCCCTTAAATAGGCAAGGGGATAGCACAGCTGATGAAGGCATCATCAGCTCCATTAATTCCAGCTGTCACAGCCGGGCTCAGCTCTGACAGCCGGAAGCCCCGCAGAGACGCTGTCAGAATAAGAGCTCTGCGGGACCATAAGGAATAATATCGAATGGGAAGAAAATACTGCATGACCCGAGCGCGGATGAGATCGGCGCTCAGACCAACTCCACGGGGTCGTCTTAAAGGGGCAGTACAATAAAAGATCTCTCCCCCCCCCCCCCAAAAAAAAAAAAAAAAAAAAAACCCAACATGAACAAGATTACATCGTTTCTAAGTCCTGAATATCAGTTCCAGTTTTATTTCAGTTAATTGTGTCATGAATTGCCCAAACGGCAGAGAGGAGAGACCCAGACACTGAACTGCAGTTTGTGATATTTATTGAAAAACAAAACGCAAACTCCAAACAGTGCACCAACAGAAAATCCAAACTGTTCACAAAAAACAAACTTACAGAGCGCACCAGAACAGGGGCAGGGTTCTGGTGGAGACGGGTTGAAAAGACTCCAGCAATGAGGGAGGAAAATAACAGCCCTTAAATAGGGCCAGAAACAAATGATAAGTGACGGCAGGTGGGGATCACATGAGCGGGCAGGAGGTAACAATGATTGTTGAACGGGACTGACAGCTGACAGGAGCACTGCCCATGACAGAGCAACAAACCTGGAAGTGCCACTGACAGCTGCAGCCCCGGAGAGGGAGAGAAAAAACACAACAGAATATGAATATAATGTGATGGCAAAATAAAGACAAGTAAACCCAAATATGTAAATAAAACTACAATGAACGTAAACAGGAAATCAATCATACTAAGAAACAATACAGAATATGTAAAACCAACCAAAGATAACAGGAATTAAAACTCAGAATTACAACACAATACAAATATGGAAAACAAAAAGCAGAGACTGAGCATGGTGGAATCCCCCCGTACTCAAATCGTGACAGAGCCCCCCTGATACCACACACCCCGGGCAACATCGAAAAGAGAGAAAAGGACCCACCCACACAAAGAACCCACCCCACCAAAAACAAGAAAAACCCTACCCCGGGCGGGAGGAGGGGGACCCAGTCACGGAAGGACTGAAACAAACCAGAGAAAATAGGAAAAACTCTCATAACTCACACCCCAGCGAAACCCAGGCTAGGAGGGAACACCAAAAAAAATAAAGCAAAAAAAACCACTCAGGACCCACACCCATGCAGAACCAAGCACCTAGGCCCCCTGGACCAAAGAGCTAGACAGTTCAGGTGGCCGGCTAAAGTCCCAGACCTGGCAGATGGCATGGTGGTAAGAGTCTGAACCCACGGAGACCTCAGGCGAAGTTGGATGAATCTCGGTGACCCTGGGGAAAGGCTCAGAAAAGGGGAATAGAGACACAGGGTCAGGGTCACCGGCGGCAGTGGAGCCTGGCGAGGTGAGCTCAGGTGCAGCTGAGGGCTGCACTTGACCCTCCCCACCAAGAGCCAGGTAAGAACTCTCCAAAACGGAGACAGCGGAAACAAAGAAGGGCACTTGCCTGAGCTCAAGCTCCACCGCCGTCCAGGACTCCGTTGATCCAGGCGACAATGTCTCGGGCCCGGTCCTCTGGAGGTCCAGCTTCAACTCTGCTGCAACGGCCCCTGCAGCAGGCATGGTGGTAGGTGCAGTCCCGGGACCCCCCAGTAAAGCGACCCACGCAGGTGGCTTGTCCGGTGTGGATGCAGGAGGTTGGTTCCCCGCTGGCACTGGATCCTGCTCTGCTGAGGCAAGGGGATGCTCCAACATAGGCACAGGCTTCAGCTTGGTCACAGCGCTGTCCCTCCATCCAGACCATGGCTGCGGGGCTGGAACCAGGTCCTCCAGGGCCGCAGGCTCCTCCATCGTCTGGCGGCTCAGTCCTGGGGCTGGCGGACACTCAAGGGGAAAAGGAGGAGACACAGAGAGAGCAGGTGAACAGTCTATAGCTGCAGCACATGGTGAAGACTTAAAGGACTGCATAATCTGAGCCTCACCACCAGGAATCAGGCAAGATAATTTATGTTTAATTGAATGAGAGTGAAAAAACACTTGCCTGAATTCCCGGGGTGTGATGTCTTCTGCTGCAGCTGGTTGGGAATCAGCCCTCTCTGTGACTTCAGCGGTAATGGGCCCCTCAGAAGAACATGGAGGAACTGCCCCTGTAGACACAGCGATGGGTGGAGCCGGGGAAGAAGCTACCGGAGCCCTCAACAGCAAGGGGACATGTCAAGAAAATGGGAGTCGCAGCAGCCAAGGAGAAGGAGAGGCTGACAGGACAGCCGGCGAAGGAGCTGCTACGGGGATTGTCTGACTCGACGCGGGAGTAATTGCTGCCTGAGACGTGGAGGTGCTCCTCCGGCGGGATTTCCCTGAGTGATGATGGGAAGCGGGAGGCGGAGACGTCGGCTCATGGCGAATTGGGGGAGGCCCCGGAGTCAGGGGATGCTTACTCATTGGCTCAACCTCCGGCCCCCCGGTGAACCCTCCTCCAGCTCTTTGGGAAAATCTGGGAGGAGCCGCAGCTTATAATCCAATAGCAGCTCTGTCTCTGCTAATTGGACCTGCCTGTGCTCCTCCAGCTCCTCGGCCGATGGTGTGGGCCACTGTTTGGAAGGAGAAGGCGGGGCTGCTGTGTGGAGACCAGACAGTGTACCTCCGGGATCTCCGGGGTCCATCAGGTGGATGAGCGAGGACTCAGGTTCCGGACAGGACAAGCGAGTCTTCCGGCCCCGGGTGCGCATCTTCTTGAGACCCGGTGGTGCCAAAGGGGAGTCCCTTGCCTGGCCACAGAGTTTGTGCTGGGTGTCGACCACCGAGGCGAGGAAAACTGTGAGGCCTGGGTAGCTTCAGAGACTGGGCTGTGTCTCGGATCACCTGGGCCGCGCCGTCCACAAACCTCCAAACCTCCTCGGAAGAGCAGGAGGGTCCAGCCCCCGAGGCAAAACTGACGATGAGCATCACCACCACACACTCCTCCTCTCTCAGTCCCAGAGTTGAAAAATCCAGGGTGGCAGACATAGCAACCCCAGGTGAAAAACAAAAACAGGGGAGGAGTAGGAGAAAAAGGCAACCCTCACAGCCGATGGTGGATTAAATTGGCTGGGTCCCCTTTTTGCCACGTCCACTGCCAAAAATTGCCAAACCACAGGTGAGAGAAACAAAAAGAACCACAAACTGCAGTACCTGGGTCTGTTACTGGCCGGAGTATACTGTCATGAATTGCCCGAACGACAGAGAGGAGAGACCCAGACGCTGAACTGCAGTTTGTGATATTTATTGAAAAACAAAACACAAAATCCAAACAGTGCACCAACAGAAAATCCAAACTGATCACAAAAAACAAACTTACGAAGAGAGTGCACCAGGACAATGGCTGGGTTCTGGTGGAGACGAGTAGAAAAGACTCTGGCAGTGAGGGAGGAAAATAACAGCCTTTAAATAGGGCCAGAAGCAAATGATAACAAGTGACGACAGGTATGGATCACATGAGCGGGCAGGAGGTAACAATGATTATAATAGAGGTCAGCTGGGATTAATGAGAGGGAGAAGACGGGACTGACAGCTGACAGGAGCACCACCCATGACAGAGCAACAAACCTGGAAATGCCACTGACAGCTGCAGCCCCGGAGAGGGAGAGAAAAAAACACAACAGAATATGAATATAATGTGATGACAAAATTAAGACAAGTAAACCCAAATATGTAAATGAAACTACAATGAACGTAAACAGGAAATCAATCATACTAAGAAACAATACAGAATATGTAAAACCAACCAAAGATAAAATAACAGGAATTAAAACCCAGAACTACAACACAATACAAATATGGAAAACAAAAAGCAAGAGACTGAGCACGGTGGAATCCCCCCATGCTCACATTGTAACAAATTGTCCAGCCCTGCCATTAACCATATGAGTGTTTATGCTGTACAGTAGACCATTAATAGACATTAAAAACAGACATTTTACTTTTGTGGCTGGTGGAAAATTAAGTAGAGTTTCACGGGTTTGTTGGGGTTTGGAGTTGTTGAGGTTGACTTTACTTACAAGTAATATTATACAGTATGTCTCTTAACAAAACTCAACAACTGTCAGTTATGTAGTTACTGAAGTTTAGACATAGACCAGGGGTCTCCAACCTGGGGCTCCTGGAGCATTCAGGTTTCTGTGGGAAATTTTCTAATTTCACTTCTTAATTGGTCCAAAGATTTTCAACTAATTCAATTCAATTCAACTTTATTTATATAGCACCATTTCACAACAACAGTCATCTCATAGCACTTTCAACTGTAGGGGAAACCCCCACAGTTGCAGAAACCCCCCACCAATCAGGCGACGCCCTGTGAGCAAGTGCTTGGCGATGGTGGAGAGGAAAAACTCCCTTTTAACAGGAAGAAACCTCCAGCAGAACCAGGCTCAGGGAGGAGCAGTCATCTGCTGCGACTGGCTGGGGGGTGAGGGGATAGAGAAGATGAAAAGAACAGACATGTAGAGAGCAAACAGCATGATGGGGACTCAATCTATGGGAGAGACCAAACAGATGTTAATGACCAGCAAAAAAAAAAAATGTTTCATTGAGAGTGAAGAAAGGAGTGAAGCCCAGTGCATTATTGGAGGTCCCCCGGCTGACTAAACCTATTAGCAGCATAACTAAGGGAGGGTTCAGAAACACATGATCCCTCCCTAATTGTAGCCTATATCAAAAAGGAAGATTTTAACCCTATTCTTAAAAACAGATCGAGTCTGACTCCCGAATCCAGATTGGCAGCTGGTTCCATAGGAGAGGAGCTTGATAACTGAAGGCTCTGCCTCCCATTGTACTTTTGGAGATTCTAGGTATTACAAGTAATCCAGCATTTTGGGAGCTTAGTGCTCTGGTAGGACAATACGGTAGTATCAGATCTTTTAAATAAAAAGGGGCCTGATTGTTTAGAGCTTTGTAAGTAAGAAGAAGGATTTTAAACTTAATTCTAAACTCTATGGGAAGCCAATGAAGGGAGGCCAGAACCGGAGAGATATGATCTCTCTTTCTAGTACCTGTTAAAACTCTTACTGCAGCATTTTGGATCAACTGAAGACTTTTTAAAGATGTTTTAGGACAACCTGATAATAACGAGTTACAATAATCTAATCTAGAGCTAACAAAAGCGTGGATCAGTTTCTCAGCATCACTCTGAGACAAGATGCTCCTAATCTTGGCAATATTACGCAAATGATAGAAGGCAGTCTTAGAAACGAATTTAATATGTGAATTGAAAGACAGATCTTGATCAAAAATAACTCCAAGGTTCCTCACAGAGCTATTAAGAGAAAGAGTAACCGCATCCAAACTAATAGTTTGATTTGGAAAGGTATTTCTAAGGTTTTTTGGACCAACAAGAATGACTTCAGTCTTATCTGAATTTAATAGCAGGAAATTACAAGTCATCCAAGCTTTGATTTCCTTAAGACAGGCTTCTAACTTGGCTAATTGATTACTATCATTTGGCTTCATTGGCAGGTATAATTGTGTATCATCTGCACAACAATGAAAATGTATACAGTGCTTTCTAATAATGTTGCCTAACGGAAGCATATATAAACTAAAAAGAGTAGGGCCTAGTACAGATCCCTGTGGAACTCCATGACTGAGGTTTGAGTTGAAAGAAAACTCTTTATTGACATGAACAAACTGGAACCTATCAGATAAATAAGATCTAAACCACTGCAATGAAGTTCCATTAAGTCCAACATAGTGTTCTAATCTATCAAGTAGAATATTATGATCAATAGTATCAAAAGTTGCACTAAGGTCTAAAAGGACAAGTACAGAAACAAGTCCATTATCAGATGTGATAAGGAGGTCATTAGTGACCTTCACTAAGGCTGTTTCAGTACTATGATGGATTCTAAACCCAGATTGAAACTCTTCAAGTAAACCATTTCCCTGCAGGTGGTCAAATAATTGCATAGCAACAACTCTTTCTAAGATTTTTGAAATGAAAGAGAGATTAGAGATTGATCTATAGTTAGCTAAAACGCCTGGATCTAGCGTTGGCTTTTTGAGCAAGGGTTTAATTACAGCCATTTTAAAAGCCTGCGGTACATGGCCTAAAGTTAATGAAGAATTGATTATTTGAAGAATAAAGCTACCAATAAGTGGGAAGACTTCTTTAAATAACCTGGTAGGAATAGGGTCTAAAAGACAAGTTGAAGGCTTGGATGAGGAAATTATTTTGTCTAACTCTAAAAGGTCAATTGAAGTAAACTCATCAAAACAGATATCAATTGAAGGAGTTGTAATAGTTACTGTATTTAACGGTGGGAAGAATCTGATTGATTTTATCTCTGATAGATGAAATTTTATTATTGAAAAAGTTCATAGAGTCCTGACTAGTAAGCTCTAAGGGAATGCTAGGATTGACAGAGTCCTGACTCTTTGTCAGCCTGGCTACAGTGCAGAAAAGAAACCTGGGATTATTCTTGTTCTCTTCTATTAATGCAGAATAATAACTCGTTCTAGCTTTTCTAAGAGATTTTTTATAAATTAAAAAATGATTTCTCCAAGCTAAATAGATTTCATCTAAATTAGTGGAGCGCCATTTTCTTTCTAATTGACGAGTCTTCTGTTTTAAGCTACGAGTTTCTGTGTTGAACCAAGGAGTTAGAAATCTCTGATTAGACTTTTTCTTTTTTAAGGGGGCCACCAAATATAGAGTCTGATGCAGAGAAGCTGTAACACTATCTACCATGCTATCAGTTACAGAAGGAGCAAGCTGTCTATAGCTTATTTCCGTTGTATTGACACATGGCATAGAGGAAACAATCTGCATAAATTTGGTAACAACATCATCTGAGAGGCATCTACTGTAGTAATATTTTTCTTTAGGAGCCAAATAGTCAGAAATAGTCAAATCAAAGGTTAACAGACAATGGTCTGACAGTACAGGGTTATGAGGAGACACTACAAGATTTTCTATTTCTATGCCATATGTCAGAACAAGGTCCAACATATGGTGGAGATAATGGGCAGAATTTCCTATATTTCTGAGAAAACCCCATTGAGTCTAATATTGAATTAAATGCCATATTAAGGCAATCACTATCTACATCTACATCTACATGTATATTAAAGTCCCCTACTATAATTATTCTATGTAATTTCAGCACTAAATCAGCTAAGAATTTGGCAAATTCAGATAAAAACTCTTGAGTAGGTTGATGGAGGACGATAAACTATGGCAAATAAAATTGGGTTTAGCCTAAAATTGCTAAAATGCCCAATACTGAGGACCAGGTCCTCAAAGGAATTATAACGTGTTTTTTGCTTTACATTGACTAGTAATTTGGAATGGTAAATTGTTGCTACTCCTCCTCCATGACCAGAACTTCTGGGATTTTGACAGTTTAAATAACCAGAGGGAGTTGATTCATTTAAACCAACATAATCCTCTTGCCCTAACCAAGTCTCTGTAAGGGATATTAAATCAATCTGATGATCAATTAACAGATCATGGACTAGCAAAGACTTGGGAGTTAGAGACCTAATATTTAACAAACCGCATTTAATTTTTAAATTATGAGGAGGAACAGAGGCCAAATCATTCAATTTAGAGGCTTCATGTTTAATTTGAGTTTTACCAACTTTTTGTTTAATTACTTTGGGATGCTTATACATTATATTTTTATTAACTTTGGATGGAGCAGACAATGATTCTCTGATGGGGAAGACAGGGGCTAAGTTGAGGGGTGGCGGATGAAGAGGAGCTGCAAAGAGGTGTGTAAGACCGCGACTCTGCTTCCTGGTCCCAACTCTGAGTTGTCAAGGTTTTGGAAATTTGGATAAAAATGAATTGCCAGATTGTTAGATAAATGAGACGCACCATCCAAAGTGGGATGGACACCGTCTCAGGTTTTCCCCAAAATGAGCTCCAATTGTCTATGTAGCCCACATTGTTTGCAGGACACCACACAGACAGCCAGCAGTTGAAGGATGACAAGCGTCTAAACATGTCATCACTGGTCAGATTGGGGAGGAGCCCAGAGAATACTACAGAAGCAGACATTGTTTTTGCAAAGTCACACACTGATTCCAAGTTAAGTTTTGTGGCTTCCGACTGCCAGAGTCGGATGTCATTAATGCTGGCCTGGATAACAATTGTGGAGTATTTACAGTTACTTTTAAGATAAGATAAGATAAGATAAGCCTTTATTGGTCCCACAATGGGGAAATTCCAGGATTGCAACAGCACAGGGAAAGCAACACTCAGAGCAACAATCAGAAGGCAAGAAAAAAAAAAACAAGAGCAGCGAGTATACATATGTACATATTACATAAATATATAGACACACAGTGCGGAGCATTGTAGCTAGATGGAATAAATATATGAATATATAAACACACAGTGCGGAGCATTGTAGGTAGATGGAATAAATATGTGAAGATATAAACACACATACAGTGTGGAGCGTTGAAGCTAGATGGAATAAATATATGAATATATAAACACACACAGTGCGGAGCATTGTAGCTAGATGGAATAAATATGTAAATATGTAAACACACAGTGCGGAGCATTGTAGCTAGATGGAATAAATACCGGAGTGGTGGCTCAGTTGGTAGAGCATCCGCCCCACACCCAGGAGGGAGGGGTTCAAATCCCGGCCGGGTCATGCCGAAGACCATATAAAAGTGGAACTTCCTGCCGTCCAGTTTGGTGCTCAGCAATAATGGAATGGAGGAGGGAAATTTGTGGCGGCGCCTTGCATGGCAGTGGCCCTCTGATTCTACACTTGGGGTGTGTGTGATTAACACAGTAGATAGGTAAAGCACAATCTCGTTCTACTGTACATGATTGGTTGTACAGTTGAATGACAATAGAGGGTGATTTAATTTAATTTAATTTAAATATGTAAATATATAAACACACAGTGCAGAGCATTGTAGCTAGATGGAATAAATATGTAAATATATAAACACACACAGTGCAGAGCATTGTAGCTAGATGGAATAAATATGTAAATATGTAAACACACAGTGCGGAGCATTGTAGCTAGATGGAATAAATACCGGAGTGGTGGCTCAGTTGGTAGAGCATCCGCCCCACACCCAGGAGGGAGGGGTTCAAATCCCGGCCGGGTCATGCCGAAGACCATATAAAAGTGGAACTTCCTGCCGTCCAGTTTGGTGCTCAGCAATAATGGAATGGAGGAGGGAAATTTGTGGCGGCGCCTTGCATGGCAGTGGCCCTCTGATTCTACACTTGGGGTGTGTGTGATTAACACAGTAGATAGGTAAAGCACAATCTCGTTCTACTGTACATGATTGGTTGTACAGTTGAATGACAATAGAGGGTGATTTAATTTAATTTAATTTAAATATGTAAATATATAAACACACAGTGCAGAGCATTGTAGCTAGATGGAATAAATATGTAAATATATAAACACACACAGTGCAGAGCATTGTAGCTAGATGGAATAAATATGTAAATATATGAACACACAGTGTGGAGCATTGTCGCTAGATGAAATGAAACAGCATAACCGTCTACTTAGTTATTCTACATGGTATGATTATGTACCCATACATATTCTCACCCTCCGTAGCTACCGGTCTTTTCCTAGTTGTATACCGGAGGGGACCATTGTGTAAGTCTATTGCGTCTTTTGCATTCAATACTATTAGGTTGTCACATCTTTTTGCTATCTCTGCGAGCAGCCCTGCTTAGGTTGTACAGTCTGACAGCTGTAGGTAGGAAGGACCTGCGAAACCTCTCGGTTGTGCACCTAGGATGATGTAGTCTGCTGCTAAATGAGCTCCTTAGTACATTCAGTGTGTCCTGCATAGGGTGGAACTCGGACTCCAGCAGAGATGACAGTTTAGCCACCATCCTTCTCTCTCCCATCTCCTCCACTGGGTCAAGGCGCTGCCCCAGGACAGAGCTAGCTTTCTTGATCAGTTTGTTCAGTCTCTTCCTATCGGCTGCTGTAATGCCACTGCCCCAGCAGACCACTCCAAAAGTGATGGCTGATGCCACCACCGTGTCGTGGAATGTCTTCAGCAGCGCCCCTTGTACACCAAAAGACCTGAGTCTCCTCAGTAGGAGCAGTCTGCGCTGTCCCTTCTTGTATAATGCGTCAGTATTGTGTGACCTGTCTAGTTTAATGTTCAGATGAACACCCAGATACTTGTAGGATGTCACCATCTCGGTGTCTGTTCCCTGTATATTTACTGGTGCTGTGAGGGGTTGTCTTTGCCTGCGGGAGTCCACCACCAGCTCCTTAGTTTTCCTCACGTTGATCTGGAGGCAGTTCCGATGGCACCAGTCCACAGAGTCCTGGATAAGTCCTCTGTACTCAGCTTCATCTCCGTTGGAGATGAGGCCAACGATCGCAGAGTCATCAGAGAACTTCTGTAGATGGCAGTGTGTTGTGTTGTGTGAGAAGTCCGCAGTATAAAGGGTGAACAGGAAGGGAGCCAAAACCGTTCCCTGGGGGGCCCCCGTGCTACCGATGATTGTGTTGGACACACAGTCCCGGGTTCTCACAAACTGTGGCCGGTTTGTGAGGTAGTCCAGGATCCATGATGACAGGTGCTGGTCCACCCCTGCGCACAGCAGCTTGTCCTTCAGGATCATCGGTTGGATGGTGTTGAAAGCACTGGAGAAGTCAAAGAACATGATCCTCACCGCATTCCCGGGCTTCTCCAGGTGGAACAGAGAATGGTGAAGGAGGAAGATGACCGCGTCCTCCACCCTAATGCCATGCTGGTAGGCGAACTGGAGTGGATCCATCGCTGGTCCCACCAGGGGGCGGAGGTGAGCAAGGAGCAGTCTCTCCAGGGTCTTCATCATGTGGGACGTCAGGGCCACTGGTCTGTAGCTGTTCAGATCTTTGGGGTGGGAAGTCTTTGGTACAGGTACCACACAAGATGTTTTCCACAATTGTGGTACCCTCCCCAGCTTCAGGCTCAGGTTGAAGATATACTCCACAATCCCATACAGCTGGTCTGCACAGGACTTGAGGAGCTTTGCACTGATGCCGTCCGGTCCCGACGCCTTCCTTGCCTTGATCTTCCTCAGCTCCGTCCTCACCTGGGTACTTAGTGCGGGTCAGGTTGGGGAGCTGTATGTTGGGAGTGGGGGGGTGATGGTGGGGTGGGGAGTGGGCAGCAGGACTTGATGTCTTCAGAGGCAGCAGTGGTTGTTGTGCAGTCGGGGGGGAGGGCGGTTGGTCAAACCTATTGAAAAACAGATTCAGATTGTTCGCCCACTCCCTGCCCCCCGTGACCAGCATTTTCAAATTTGACTTGATGTCGCCTGCTCTGGCCCCAGGAATGCATTTGACTATGGCCGCTGGAGTCTCTAGGCTGATGTTCCTGACTACAGAATCGCCAATAATCAGAGTTTTTTCCGCAGCGGGTGTGTCGCTGAGCGGGCAAAAACGACTAGAAACATGAACAGGTTGGTGGTGAACCGGGGCTTTGTGACTAGGCTTCCTTCTCACCGTCACCCACCCAGTCTCCTCGCTGCTGAGGAGGACCGGAGGACCGCTGGCAGGTCGCCCTATGCTAGGGAGCGCCGCTGCAGCTAAGGAACGTCTGTCGCTATTAACTGCCGCAGATGGTGTTTCAATGCAGCGGAGCCGGGATTCCAAATCAGACAACCTCGCCTCGAGCACCTCAAAAAGACAAAATTTATTACATTTACCATTAGATTAGATTAGATTCAACTTTATTGTCATTACACATGTATGAATACAAGGTAACGAAACACAGTTTAGCATCCAATCAGAAGTGCAAAGGACAGCAGTGCAGTATATACAGTAATTAACAGTATGTGCAATTTAAGCAAATATATGCAAATATATGCAGCAGTGCAGAAAGTTAAGAGTACTGTTATGTGCAAATAATGTACAATAAGTTAGATGGGCAGTTATGTACAGGTGAGGATGGTAAGAGATGATGGTAAGAGAGTCAGCAGGGAACTAAGTTCAATAACATGACAGCTGTTGGAAAGAAACTGTTCCTAAACCTGCTGGTTCTAGTCCGAAGGCTTCTGAAACGCCTTCTGGAGGGGAGAAGCTGGAACAGTCCATGAGCAGGATGGTTGGAGTCCCTAAGAATGCTGCGTGCCCGGCGCAGACATCTTTTCCTGTAGACGTCCTCTATAACTGGAAGTGGAGTCCCTGTGATGCGTTGGGCGGTTTTTACCACCCGCTGCAGCGCCTTACGGTCAGTGACAGAGCAGCTCCTATACCAGACTGTGACACAGTTGGTCAGGGTACTCTATCACGCAGCGGTAGAAGTTGCCCAGGATGTCAGTTGACAGATGGTTCTTCTTCAGTGTCCTCAAGAAGAAGAGGCACTGATGGGCCTTCTTGATCAGGCTGGTGGTGTTAACTGACCAGGACAGGTCCTCCGAGATGTGGGTCCCCAGGAATTTGAAGCTGGGGACACGTTCAACAGCTATGCCATTGATATGGATGGGGTCATGTGTCTCTCCCCTCTCCTTCCTGTAGTCCACTATGAGCTCCTTGGTTTTGGTGGTGTTAAGGAGCAGGTTATTGTCAGCGCACCAAGTAGCCAAGTGCTCAACCTCTGCCCTGTAATCTGACTCATCGTTGTCCCTGATGAGTCCAATCACCGTGGTGTCATCTGCGAACTTTATGATGGAATTGGATCCATACATAGGCCTGCAGTCATGGGTGAAGAGGGAGTAGAGGAATGGGCTGAGCACACAGCCCTGTGGTACACCAGTGTTGAGTGTGATGACGGAAGAACGGTTGGGGCCTGACCTAACATGCTGGGGTCTGTTGGTCAGAAAATCCATGATCCAGTTGCAGGTGGAGGTACTGATTCCCAGGTCCCCAAGTTTAGTGATAAACTTGGAGGGGATAACTGTGTTGAATGCTGAGCTGAAGTCAACAAACAGCATTCTTGCGTAGGTGTTCTTGTCATCCAGGTGTGAGAGTACATAGTGCAGCGCTGTAGAAACCGCATCCTCTGTACTCCTGTTGCTCCGGTAGGCAAACTGGTGAGGGTCCAGTGTAGGGGGCAGGCATTTTTTGAGCTGTGCCAAGACCAGTCGCTCAAAGCACTTCATGACTATGAGCGTCAGTGCCACAGGGTGATAGTCATTTAGGCACGATGGTGTTGAATGTTTCGGCACTGGTACTATAGAAGTGGTCTTGAAGCACGCAGGTACCACGGCCTGGGCCAGGGACAGGTTGAAGATGTCTGTGAAGACCCTTGCCAACTGCTCAGCGCATGCCCTCAGCACACGCCCAGGAATGCCGTCAGGGCCAGCAGCCTTACGTACGTTGACATGACTCAGTGCGTTACGGACGTCGGTGTGGGTGAGTGTGAGGTGGTGGAGGTCGTCAGAGGGTGGGAAATTGATGTTCTTTTCGTTATTGTCCTTGTCAAAACGAGCATAGAAGTCATTTAGCTCATTGAGAAAGGGCATAGTCATGGCTATAGGTATGGAGTTGCTGGGCTTATAATCAGAGATAGCTTGAATGCCTTGCCACATGCGTCGGGGGTCAGAGTCCGCAAAATGTTCCTCCACCTTCAGCTTGTAGCTGTGCTTGGCCTTCTTGATGCCCCTCTTCAGATCTGCCCTGGATGAACTGTAGGCCTGTGCATCACCAGATCTAAAGGCATTGTTACGTGCCTTTAGCAGAAGCCGCACTTCTCTGTTCATCCACGGCTTCTGATTTGGGTATGTGGTGATCTGTCTTTCCGTGGTGACACTGTCAATAGTGGTGTTGATATGGTCCAGGACTGAGTGGGTGTAAGAGTCGGTGTTTATGTGGGAGCCACAGGTAGCCTGAGAGGTGAACATACTCCAGTCTGTGTTCCTAAACTTCTCCTGGAGTACAGAGTCAACCCCCTCTGGCCACACTTTGATGGTTCTCACTGATGGCTTCACCCAGTTGATGAGCGGTACATACTTGGGGGTAAGGAACAAGGATAAGTGATCAGACTGACCTAGGTGGGGGAGGGGAGTTGCTGTGTAGGCTCCCACAATATTGGTGTAAACATGGTCCAATGTTTTGTCCCCTCTTGTGTGACAGGAGACATGCTGGTAGAA
Source organism: Pholidichthys leucotaenia (assembly GCA_020510985.1). Taxonomy (NCBI): domain Eukaryota; kingdom Metazoa; phylum Chordata; class Actinopteri; order Cichliformes; family Pholidichthyidae; genus Pholidichthys; species Pholidichthys leucotaenia. The sequence continues at coordinate 99,935,939 of CM035843.1, forward strand.
TTTAGGAAGCACTGTCTTGAGGTTTGAGTGGTTAAAATCACCCGCCACAATAAATGCTGCCTCTGGGTGTGCAGTTTGTTGTTTGCTAATAGCTGCATGCAGTTCTTTCATAGCAAGCTTAGCATTAGCATCCGGAGAAATGTAAGCGGCTGTTATGATGGTACAAGTGAACTCGCGTGGCAGATAGAAAGGTCTACATTTAACCATGAGAAACTCCAGGTTAGCTGAGCAGTGTCTTTCAACAGTGACAGAGTTCGTGCACCAAGCCTTGTTAATATAAATGCACACACCCCCACCTCTGGTCTTACTGGAGTCATCTGCTGCTCTGTCTGCCCGGAGCGTGTGTAGGCCGGCTAGCTCAATAGCATTGTCGGGTATTCCACTGTGTAGCCATGTTTCCGTGAAAATCATGATATTGCAGTTCATAAGTCTCTTATTGTTGGTGATCCGAAGCCGTAGCTCATTCATTTTGTTCGCCAGTGACCGTACATTAGCGAGGAAAATACTGGGTAGAGAAAGCCGGTACGGTGTTAGCTTTAGCTTAGCTCTTAGCCCACCGCGCTTCCCCCGCCTTTGTTTACAGTCTCTACGCCGCCTGCGAGCACTTCCGGTCGGCCGGGAAGCCTGCCGAGCGTCGGGTGTTCTCCGGAGCTCAGGGATGAGACGTAGGTTGCTGATAAAAAGATCGTTATCGTTATTTTGTAATCCATGTCCAAAAGCTCATTTCGGGTGTAAGATGTGAAAGCGAAGCTGTTCTGAACGAACATACCCGAAATGAGCAGAAATAACACTGCTAATCCACAAAATCTGAAGAGACGCTGAGCCTCGCGTTGTGCACACGCCGCCATCTTGGTCTAACTATTATCGCTAAAAGAGGCAGAGGTGTAGCTAAACATCTCACAGAGAGAGCACACCAGATTCAGGTTCAGGTTCAGGTTACTTTATTTGTACCCGTAGGTAGATTTGTTTTGCAGTCTGGTGACATCCATATTTACAAGCCACAAATTACATTCAACATAGACACAAACACAGGCACACATGAAGCTGACTATAAACATGATAAAAATACTCAAGGCTCCATCAATCAGGGTATAAAGACAAAGAGATGAGAGAAAAACCAGAGGTAAGAGAGAAGGGTCATATTAAAAAGTTAAAAACTAGTCAAAGAGGTTAAAAACTCAAAGGTCTAAAACCCAATAAAATATTTAGAACCCAAATAACATCCTACAAAAATACACTACCGTTCAAAAGTTTGGGGTCACTTAGAAATTTCCTTATTTTTGAAAGAAAAGCACTTTTTTTCAATGAAGATAACTTTAAACTAATCAGAAATACACTCTATACATTGCTAATGTGGTAAATGACTATTCTAGCTGCAAATGTCTGGTTTTTGGTGCAGTATCTACATAGGTGTATAGAGGCCCATTTCCAGCAACTATCACTCCAGTGTTCTAATGGTACAATGTGTTTGCTCATTGCGTCAGAAGGCTAATGGATGATTAGAAAACCCTTGGGCAATCATGTTAGGTCTGCAATGCTGTAATTGCTGCAAATGGAGGATTCTCTGACGAAAGCAAAGTTTGAAGGAAAAAATTATTATTTCAAATACAAATCATTATTTCTGACCTTGTCAATGTCTTGACTATACGTTCTATTCATTTTACAACTCATGGTGGTAAATAAGTGTGACTTTTCATGGAAAACACAAAATAATTGTCTGGGTGACTCCAAACTTTTGAACGGTAGTGTAAGTAAATATAAAATGGAGTTAATAAATAGGTACCTAAATTAAAGAAGGTACCAAAGGTACCTAAAGAAGCTGAAAGTTGCGCTGGGTTTTACTTTTTGGGACAACAAACCTCCGTCTTGAGGGAAGAAGCTGAAAGTGGTAGTGCAAAGGGTGGGAGTCATCATTTAAAATGGAGGTAGCCATCCTCTGTACTTGTCTGGTGTACAGGGATGTCAGGCTCAGCCGTGACTCACCAAACAAACGACTGGACCATCTAACTACCTGATCCAAGGATTTCCTCTGTTTCAGTTTTATCTGACCAAACCATGACACTAAAGAAAAGGATAAAACAGATTCAACAAAAGCCCGATAAAACATTGTCATTATGGTTCGGTCAATTTGGAAGCATGCAAGTTTTCTCAAGCAATGCAAATGTTGCTGACCCTTTATGCACACCCTTTCACAGTTCTCTTCAAAGTTTAAATTACTATCAATCACACCAGAGGAGAAGGGGAAGGAGAGCTAGTAGCCATAGCTAGTGGCTAACCCGAAGCTAACAAAAACACAGATGAAAGGTGAACAGAAAGCTAAAGAGGGTGATTAGATGACACTGAATGCGCACACAGGTGCAGGAGGCTTGATAAACAGAATTGAGAGCTAACAGTAGATGGAAAAAAGTGATTAAAATACAATTAAAAAAAAAAAAAAAGGGGTGTTGTAAGAATTAATCTTCCAATGTTGTCAGATATCAGAAAATAAGGGAACATGTGATGAAAATGTAAACACTGCATTGCTGTAACGACCTGTATACCCTTTACAAAAACTTAAATAAAATACAATTAAAGGCAAAATCCTCAGGAGAATGAGGAGAGCTAACTACAGAGCAAACCACAGACAGCCAGCAACACAGGAAGTGACGATACGTTACCACAGGAAGCTGCCAACCAGAGTGTTAAAAATTTACTGTTGTTGTGCATGGGTGCAAGGGTGCCTAGAGAACACATGCAAAACAATGACAAATTATTTGCAAATCTTTGGACCAATTAAGAAGTGAAATTAGAAAATTTCCCACAGAAACCTGAACGTTCCAGGTTGGAGACCCCTGACATAGACTGTCTATAAATATGAACAATGTGTTGCTACTTCGATCCATTACAGAAAAATGAAGCTCTACTTCTTGGATTTAGGATGCTGCCATCTTTTAGAATCTGTGCAGTAGCGGCAGTGAAGTAGTTACTGCCTATATGGCCATCCTATTACACTCTATATACTGTAGTATCATAACTAATTAAAATGAGCTGATCCAAAAAAATGAACATGCATCAATATGATAAGCCTTATCAGGAAAGAAACCATCTTTTCGAAAAATTTAATTGAGGAGTGTATTTAGTTTACAGTTTGACAAAATGCTGCACACACTAATGTGGGGAGGAGGAGCTCACTGCAGTCCACCTTTATAAACAGTCTATTAGTTTAAAGCAACACTATGCAAGATTTTCACCAGTAAATAATGCTTCAAAAATAATTCTGAAGGCACTCCCAACTTTTGACTGAGTGAATGTCACTTCCAACATAACCTGAGTGCGCCTGCATTACATCAAACAGCTCTGTTCCTGCTATGAACACTGAAAAGACTGGCATGTTTTACAGTCTGAGTCTCATTAGCTGATCACCAGGCATGACTTGAGCTACCAACTACCAAAGCACCTTGTGATTGACTGTTAGGACTCAGGCCATAAACATATCAGTTGTAATCTTTTCTGTGGCCCTGCCAGGAACAGCAAAGTTACATAGTGCTGCTTTAAAGTGCTGATGACACGTTTTTGACTTCCTGTGGAGAGAGGAATAATCAGGCCAAGCGTTCAGAGCAGATGAAACTTTATTCTTCTTCCTCTCACATCCACCAGAATCCAACACATTAAACTCAGGTTGCAGGCACTCTCTTTTATATTAACACTTCTCCGCTACCTGAGGTGCCGTGTTAACATATCAACCCCCCTGTCATGTTCCACTGCGTAAACAGCAGCAAACATATAAAATAGCAATGAGCCCAACGTGCAGTAATATAACGTGCTTTATTTACAAAGAGTGAATATGCAACAAGTTCAGTTCACAGTCACTGTTATATCAATGGGACGACCGGCTCCAGCTTAGTTGCAAGCATTAAATGCCTCACATGCTCCAGACAGGGTAGGAGCGGGGGGGGGGGGGGGAAGGCATAAGGAAGGGAGGACTTACGTTTATGTTGGAGCAGAAAGGCTCTGAGGAACAACACTAACCAGTCCAGGGGAAGAAGCAATTGTCGCGAGCCGGAGAGTCCAGAGTTGACACTTGAAGCTGCCGCATCAACTGGTCGCACTCAGCTCAATAAATACCAGAGCTTAAGTGGGAGCAAGTGGACACAGCTGGGGTGACAGGTGCGTGACTGACGAAGTGATGTGTGCGTGTGTGTGTGTGTGTGTGTGTGTGTGTGTATGTGTGAGTGTGTGTGCGTGTGCAAGTAAATGTATGTGTGTGTGTGGCAAGCCGAACGTCGGTGAATGCCTGGTAAAGGGGGAACATGGCTGTGGAACTGGCCAAGAGCAAAACTGGAGTAAACAAGTAATAATTAACCCCACAGCCAACAATCATGCTCAGGGTAATGACCCTGAACATGACACCCCCATGACAATTCCCCTTGTCCCCCAGCACCTTTGATCTGCCATGCCCTTCAGTCTGAGGGAAAACTACTGAGGGAAAACTATTGAGTGCCCCCCCCCCCCCGACTCTCAGACTGAGCCTTAACCCTCATGTTCTTTAGGCTTCAGCCTCCGTCCATAGCTGCTGTAACGGGGGATCTTCGGCACCGAGGCGCTGCTGTGCCGGTGGAGGGTTCTTGGGGGGGGTGTCCGTCAGTGGGGGACAATCAGATCAGTCACACGAGCATGCTGAAGGTGTTCACACCTTCAGCATGCTCGTGTGACTGATCTGATGAGTCATTTACCTGAGGAGTTCTCAGTGGGGGTCTTCCGCGCTGAGGAGCTCGGGCCAACACCACCTGTTCGTCTGCTAAAACAAAGGCGGGCTTAAACCTGTCTATACAGATTGGCTTCCAGCGACCCCCCAAGTCTAACACAAAATGTTTGTCCCTTGGTTCCAGCACTCTGAATGGGCCATCGTAGGGCGGGCGCAATGGGGTCCGGTGGGCATCGTGCCTGACGAATACGAACAATGCATCCTTCAAGGTCTTTGGCACAAAAGTGCGGGGAAAACAGTGGTGGGCCGGGCCGGGTAGCGTCCCTGCCCCTGCGCTATGCCGTGAACGCGGGGACGGATCGTGTTCGGCGCAGGGTTATCTGGCAAAAATTCCCTGGGGAGCCGCAGCGGCTGGGAAAAAACAAGCTTTTCTGGGGAGGCTGCCAAATCCTCCTTCGGTGCTGAATGCAACCCTAATAGAACCCACGGCAAACGGTCCACCCAATTTGCATCTGTAAGCGAAGCCCTGAGCGCTGCTTTAAGCGATCTATGGAAACGCTCGCATAACCCATTGGCCTGGGGGTTGTACGCAGTCATGCGATGAATTGTGATGCCCAGGCTCCGGGCCATGGTGGACCAGAGGTCGGAAACAAACTGCGGGCCCCGATTGGATGTGATGTCCGAAGGGGCGCCGAAACGTGCCACCCATGTCGTCAAAAAAGCGCGTGCAACTTCTGCGGATGCGGTGGAAGCTAGCAGGACTGCTTCAGGAAAGCGCGTGGTGTGGTCCACCACTGCCAGGAGGTGCATGACCCCCTGCGATGGCGGGAGGGGGCCCACGAGATCCACATGAACGTGGTCGAACCGCTTAGCTGAGATATAGAACAGCTCCAAGGGGGCCTTTGTGTGCCTGTGCACTTTGGCTCGTTGGCACGCTACGCAAGCTGCCGCCCACTGTTTCACCTGTTTGCGCAGGCTCGGCCAGACGAACTTCGCTCCCACCATTTTGACTGATGCGCGCACTCCTGGGTGCCCCAGGGAGTGAACCGACTCAAAAACGCGGTGGCGCCAAGCACGTGGGACCACCGGGCACGGGCAGCCCGTGGAGACGTCACAGATTAGGGGGGGCCCCCCGTACTGCAGTACTCTGCTCTCCAGCCTTAACCCTGTTGGTCCAGACTGGAGCACGCAAACGTCTGCATCGCTGATCTGCTCAGCGGCCATGGCCGTGTAATCTATCCCTACGTATACTGGGGCCACTAATGTGCACGAGAGGCAGTCCGCCACCACATCGAGTTTACCAGCCACATGCTGAATGTTGGTCGTAAACTCCAAGATCGCGGCCAGCTGTCTATGCTGCCGGCCCAACCATGGTTCCGAAACCTTGGCCATCGCATACGTTAGCGGCTTGTGGTCCACGAACACAGTGAAGGTGTGCCCTTCCAGCCAGAACTGGAAGTGGTGTATGGCCAGGTGGAGAGCCAGTAATGGACGCGTGCATTTACGCTCACTGTCGCTCAAAGACCTGCTAAAAAAGGCGAGCAGCTGCCAAGAACCGGCGACGTGCTGCTCCACGATGGCCCCTATGGCCCCTATGGCCACGTCCGAGGCGTCGGTAGTGAGCACTATCCGAGCCACCAGGTCCGGGTGCACCAGCAGTGCGGCGTTTGCCAGGGCTGTTTTAACTTTGGAAAACGCCTGCTCTCGCTCAGGAGTCCAGTTGACTCTGTCCGCCGGTTTCCGTTTCTTAAGTGCGGCGTACAACAGCTGCATGAGCTGGGCTGCGCAGGGGAGGAAACAGTTATAAAAGTTAACCATCCCCAAAAACTCCTGCAGTGCCCTGACTGTCTGAGGCCGGGGAAAATCCGCCACTGTGCGCACCTTGTCCGGCAAAGGTATCACGCCCTCCGGTGAGATGTGGTGGCCCAAAAAATTCCTGTCACCCCAAACTAGCACTTCACTGGGTTGGTTATTAACCTCTGGGGTGCTCCTCCAACCTCTGGAAAACTGTCCTGAGGTGGGCTACGTGTTTGTCCTTGGGACGCACTGGCCACCAGGATGTCGTCCAGGTAGATGAACATAAATGGCAGATCGTGCAACACCGCGTCCATCATGCGTTGGAATATCTGCGCCGCACCCTTTAACCCGAAAGGCATGCGTAAAAACTCAAACAGACCAAACAGGGTTATTACTGCTGTTTTAGGTATGTCCTCAGCGTGCACCGGGACCTGGTGGTAACTGCGGACCAGGTCTATCTTGGAAAAAATGCGCGCCCCGGTGAGGTGAACGGAAAAATCCTGAATATGCGGGATGGGGTTGCGCACTGTGGCATTATTTAATCTGCGGAAATCACCGCAAGGTCGCCACGATCCCTCGGCCTTGGGAACCATATGTAGCTGGGATGTCCATGGGCTGTTTGAGCGTCTGATGATGCCCAACTTTTCAAGTTGGTAAACTCCTCGCGCGCTATAGCCAGTTTAGCTGTGTCCAGGCACCGAGATCGTGCAAAAACGGGCGGCCCCGTGGTGGTAATGAAGTGTTCCACCCCATGTCGGGACGTCGAGACCGTGAGTGCTGGGAACTGGGTGAGTAGTGTGTGGAACTTACCCCCTGGCGCTGTGACGTTGGCTAGTGTTGTGGGCCCGGCTCCTCGAGCTGTACAGGGGAGAGAATCAAAAGACATTGCGTTAATCAGGCATCTGTTAGCAACATCGACTAGTAGTCCGTGTGCACACAAAAAAATCAGCACCTAAAATGGGGAAGCTGCATGCCGCTATGACGAATGTCCATTGGTGTGTACGGCCGTGCAAGGATACTGTCAGTGTCCTCTCACCAAAAGTGTTAGTGTCTGAGCCGTTTGCGGCCGTCAGTTTGGGGCTGCTAGTTCCCGCCAGCCGGTCGGTGTAGGACGGCAGGATGAGGGTCTTTTGGGAGCCGGAGTCCACGAGGAACCGTCTCCCCGAGCAGGAGTCTGTCACATAGAGTAGCTTGCTTGCTTCTCCGGCGATCGCAGCTGCCAGCGACTGCCGGCCATGGCGTTTCCCGAGCGCTTGAATTGGCACGGTGGCACACATCGGCGTGCGTCCTCTCCAAAACAGCGGTGGTAGAAACACACCGTGTCTCTCCGGTGCTTCTTGGCCTCCGCTGCAGCCTCCGTCGCTGGCTTCTCACTTCCGCTCGCCGTCTCGCTGGGTTCCGACGCTGCTGCATTCACTGTGAGGGCTTTGGTGGTGAAGATGATCTGATCTGCCTCTTGGGCTAGAGCCTCAGCGAATTGGCAAGGACCGCCCTGGCCGCTGTCGGGAGGTTCCGGAGGAAAAGGTGGGCAAAGAGGAAATGCCCATCATCTGTGCCCATCAACGCCAACATCTTCTCCATCAATTCGACCACCAACCCGTCTTCCAAGTCAGAGCACATCAGGAGCCTCTCCGCTCTCTCACAGTCCGAGAGCATGTAGCGCCATGTCAGCACGGTTTTGAGAGCACCGTATTTGTCGCTGGCTGGGGGCTGTTGGAGGAGGCTCGCCACCTGCTGGGTTGTGCATACGTCCAGTGCTGCAACCACATAGTAGTATCTGGTGTCATCTGCCATTATTCCCCGGAACGCAAACTGGGCCTCGGTGTGAAGGAACCAAGACTTCGGGTCGTGTAGCCAAAAATCTGGGAGTTTGACCAAAACGGCGCACACGTTGCTGGCACTTCCCCGGGGTGTTTGCCTCGCGTTCCATTGTATGTCAAGGGTCACCAGTGTGGAGAGAGGAATAATCAGGTCGAGTGTTCAGAGCAGATGAAACTTTATTCTTCTCCCTCTCACATCCACTAGAATCCAAAACATTAAACTCAGGTTGCAGGCACTCTCTTTTATGTTAACACTCCTCCGCTACCTGAGGTGCTGTATTAACATATCAACCCCCCGTGACAATTCCCCTTGTCCCCCAGCACTTTTGATCTGCCATGCCCTTCAGTCTGAGGGAAAACTACTGAGGGAAAACTGCTGAGTGGCTTCCCACATTCCTCTAATTTTTCAACACATAATACAATATGACAAAATAGGTTGGTCTGTGCAGTTCTAAGTCAAACAGGCTTTTTTTCATGAGAATATCCTATGTTTTCTTGAGTGCCACGTCACCAATTATGTCAGTGGCTGGAAAACCCCGCTGCCATGTAGTCACGTCATCAACAGAACACAGCGCTTGGCTGCTCATTGTACACACAGGATGGAAGCTGTTGAAAACATTGACGGTTCCAGCACATGTAGTCTGGAATTGGTTTGTGTTGTCCAATCTTCCGACGATTATAGTTCCGAAGAATTGGATGACAATGAAGAATCCGGGGGCATCAGACCGTATAGGTTTGAGCCATGCCAAGCGGGCATCATGCCAAGCAAATCACACTCAGAGAGTGATGGTGGAGAGGCACACATGTCCGCCGCAGCAGCAGTGACAAACACATGACAAATACAGAAAGGGCTATACAGTGGGGCAAAAAATATTTAGTCAGCCACCAATTGTGCACGTTCTCCCACTTAAAAGATGAGAGAGGTCTCCAATTTTCATCATAGGTATACCTCAACTATGAGAGAAAAAATGAGAAAAAAAAAATCCAGAAAATCACATTGTCTGATTTTTAAAGAATTTATTTGCAAATTATGGTGGAAAATAAGTATTTGGTCACCTACAAACAAGCAAGATTTCTGGCTCTCACAAACCTGTAACTTCTTCTTTAAGAGGCTCCTCTGTCCTCCTCTCGTTACCTGTATTAATGGCACCTGTTTGAACTCGTTATCAGTATAAAAGACACCTGACCACAACCTCAAACAGTCAGACTCCAAACTGCACTATGGCCAAGACCAAAGAGCTGTCAAAGGACACCAGAAACAAAATTGTAGACTTGCACCAGGCTGGGAAGACTGAATCTGCAATAGGTAAGCAGCTTGGTGTGAAGAAATCAACTGTGGGAGCAATTATTAGAAAATGGAAGACCTACAAGACCACTGATAATCTCCCTCGATCTGGGGCTCCACGCAAGATCTCACCCCATGGGGTCAAAATGATCACGAGAACGGTGAGCAAAAATCCCAGAACCACATGGGGGGACCTAGTGAATGACCTGCAGAGAGCTGGGACCAAAGTAACAAACGCTACATCAGAAACACACTACGCCGCCAGGGACTCAAATCCTGCAGTGCCAGACGTGTCCCCCTGCTTAAGCCAGTACATGTCCAGGCCCATCTGAAGTTTGCTAGAGAGCATTTGGATGATCCAGAAGAGGATTGGGAGAATGCCATATGGTCAGATGAAACCAAAATAGAACTTTTTGGTAAAAACTCAACTTGTCGTGTTTGGAGGAGAAAGAACACCATACCTACTGTGAAGCATGGGGGTGGAAACATCATACTTTGGGGCTGTTTTTCTGCAAAGGGACCAGGACGACTGATCCATGTAAAGGAAAGAATGAATGGGGCCATGTATCGTGAGATTTTGAGTGAAAACCGCCTTCCACCAGCAAGGGCATTGAAGATGAAACGTGGCTGGGTCTTTCAGCATGACAATGATCCCAAACACACCACCCGGGCAACGAAGGAGTGGCTTCGTAAGAAGCATTTCAAGGTCCTGGAGTGGCCTAGCCAGTCTCCAGATCTCAACCCCATAGAAAATCTTTGGAGGGAGTTGAAAGTCTGTGTTGCCCAGCAACAGCCCCAAAACATCACTGCTTTAGAGGAGATCTGCATGGAGGAATGGGCCAAAATACCAGCAACAGTGTGTGAAAACCTTGTGAAAACTTACAGAAAACGTTTGGCCTCTGTCATTGCCAACAAAGGATATATAACAAAGTATTGAGATGAACGTTTGTTATTGACCAAATACTTATTTTACCGAGGAATTTACCAATTAATTCATTAAAAATCCTTCAATGTGATTTTCTGGATTTTTTTTTTTTTCTTATTTTGTCTCTCATAGTTGAGGTATACCTATGATGAAAATTGGAGACCTCTCTCATCTTTTAAGTGGGAGAACTTGCACGATTGGTGGCTGACTAAATACTTTTTTACCCCACTGTATATATGTGTATATATATATATAGTATATATATATACAGTGTATATATATATATATATATATATATATATATATATATATATATATATATATATATATATATATATATATATACTATATGATATATACAGTATATATTATATATATATATATATGATTCTCAGGGCTGCGAGAAGCAAAGTTCAGCAGACTGCTCGGCGCTGTGCCAACGAGTACTGGACTCAGCTCAGCCAAGACATTCAAACCGCTGCCATAACAGGGAACATCCGTGGTATGTACGATGGCATCAAGAAAGCACTTGGTCCGGCTCAGAGCAAGACGGCCCCCCTCAAATCTTCCACTGGGGAGATGATCACAGAGAAAAACAAGCAGATGGAGAGATGGGTGGAACACTACTCCGACCTCTACTCTAGACAGAACACCGTGACACCGTCAGCCCTTGATGCCATCGACTGCCTGCCATCCATGGACGAACTTGACGCCGAGCCAACCATCGACGAACTCAGTAAGGCCATTGATAGCTTGGCCGCTGGCAAGGCACCCGGCAACGACGGCATACCCCCTGACCTGATCAAGCACTGCAAGACCGCCCTACTGCTGCCATTACATGACATCCTCTGCCAGTGCTGGAAGGAAGGTGCCGTACCACAGGACATGAGGGACGCCAAGATCATCACCCTCTACAAAAACAAAGGGGAGAGAAGCGACTGCAACAACTACAGGGGCATTTCCCTCCTCAGCGTTGTTGGCAAAGTCTACGCACGAGTTGTTCTCGTTCGTCTACAGAAGCTTGCCGAACGTGACTACCCCAAGTCTCAGTGTGGCTTCCGCGCTGAGCGATCGACGGTAGACATGATATTCTCCATCCGCCAACTCCAGGAGAAATGCAGAGAGCAGAACATGCCTCTGTACGTCGCCTTCATCGACCTCACCAAAGCGTTCGATCTGGTCAGCAGAGAGGGCCTTTTCAAGATCCTGCCAAAGATAGGATGCCCACCAAAGTTGCAAAGCCTCATCGAATCGTTTCACACCAACATGCAGGGGATAGTGCAGCACGATGGCAATGTCTCAGAGCCATTCAACATACGCAGCGGAGTGAAACAGGGCTGTGTACTTGCGCCAACCCTCTTTGGGATTTTCTTTGCTATGCTCCTGAGGCATGCCTTCAGCACAGCAACAGAGGGAATCTACCTGCACACAAGATCTGACGGCAGGCTTTTCAACCTCGCCCGCCTGAAAGCCAGAACCAAAGTACGCGAGGCTCTAATCAGAGACATGCTGTTCGCAGATGACGCTGCAGTCGCAACCCACACACAGCAGGAGCTTCAGACCCTGATGGACCGCTTCTCCCAGGCATGCAAGGACTTCGGGCTTACCATCAGCCTGAAGAAGATTAACGTCTTGGCGCAAGGCACGGAAGCACCACCAACCATCACCATTGATGACTACAAGCTGGAGGTCGTGAATCAGTTCACGTACCTGGGGTCCACGATCAGCAACAACCTCTCCCTTGATACAGAGATCAACAAGAGGATTGGAAAATCAGCCTTCACACTCGCTCGCCTCACCACACAAGTGTGGGAGAATCCCAAACTCTCTGTCAAGACGAAGATGGCAGTGTACAACGCCTGCGTCATCAGCACACTGCTCTATGGGGGTGAGACGTGGACAACATACGCCCGGCAGGAAAAGAGACTGAACTCCTTCCACTTGCGCTGCATTCGCCACATCCTGGACATATCCTGGCAGGACAAAGTGCCCAACACAGAAGTTCTGTCCCGCGCCGGCCTTCCCTCCATGTTCACTCTACTCAGGCAGCGCAGGCTCCGCTGGCTAGGCCACGTTCACCGTATGGAGGATGGCAGAATCCCCAAAAACGTCCTCTATGGAGAACTGGCAACTGGCAGGAGAGACGTTGGCCGCCCACAGCTGCGCTTTAGAGACGTCTGCAAGAGAGACATGAAGGCCCTGGATATCAACACAGAGCGCTGGGAGACCTTGCAACGGACCGCTCCAAATGGAGAGGCACCCTGACCAGACAGCTCAAAGCGGGTGAAGAGAGACTGACTGCTGCAGCAGATGAAAAAAGGACCCGCAGGAAGAACCGCCACAGACCCAGCAGCACGGAGACCACCCACAAGTGTGACCTGTGTGACAGGGACTGTCATTCGCGCATCGGCCTGTTCAGCCACAGGCGGTGCTGTTCCAGCAGAGTAGACGTTTAGGATTCTCTTCCATGGTCATCATAGACCGACGGAGGCCGACGAATTTAAGGCGCCTTTCAAAGCACTCAAGGACGCCGTACAAGAATAAAACAATCAATAAAACACATTTAAAAACACATCACAAGTACAAGAATCACAAAGAATAGGCCTTAGTGAACAGAAAAATCTTGAGGTGGGATTTGAAGGTGGCGAGTGAGTTTAAATTCCTGAGGTCCGGTGGGAGGGAGTTCCAGAGGCGGGGGGCGGTGCAGCTGAATGATTGGAGGCCCATGGTGGTCATGCGTGCAGGAGGGACAATGAGGTTGATGGTAGTTGATGATCTGAGAGTTCTGGATGGTGTATGGACGGAGAGGAGTGCAGCCAGGTATGGGGGGGCGAGGCCATGGAGGGCTTTGTAAGTGAGGAGAATGATTTTATAGTCAATGCGGTGTTTGATGGGGAGCCAATGGAGGTGCTGCAGAACCGGGGTGATATGATGGGTGAATGGAGTTCTGGTAATGATCTGGGCGGCAGCATTCTGAACCAGTTGAAGTTTTTTAAGAGATTTGAGGGGGAGACCAGAAAGAACGGAGTTACAATAATCCAGGCGGGAGGTAACGAGAGAATGGACCAGGATGGCAGTGCTGGCAGGGGTGAGGGAGGGACGGAGACGGCTGACGTTACGTAGATGGAAAAATGCTGACCGGGTGACATTATTGATGTGGGATTTGTAGGAGAGGGTGGTGTCCAAAATTACCCCAAGGTTTTTGATTTGAGGGGAGGGGGAAACAGTAGTGTTGTCAATGGTGATGGTGATACTGTTTGACTTTGAAAAGGTGGATTTTGAACCGACTAAGAGGACTTCTGTTTTATCACTGTTAAGTTTAAGAAAGTTAGAGGAAAACCAGGAAGTGAGTTCATGGAGGCAGTCATAGAGGGAGGTGGGAGGGAGGTTGGAGGTAGGTCTGGAGGAAAGATATAGCTGGGTGTCATCAGCGTAACAATGGAATTGAATATTAAATTTACGGAAAATATGACCAATAGGGAGAAGATAAATGATGAACAGAATTGGACCAAGGACTGAACCTTGGGGGACACCAGAAGAGATGGACAATGGCTGGGATGTGTATGATTTTAACTGGATGAATTGGGAGCGGTCAGAAAGGTAGGATGTGAACCAGTTTAAAACAGTACCAGAAAAACCAAGAGATGCCAGTCTATGGAGGAGGATGGGGTGAGAAATGGTATCAAAGGCTGCAGTCAGGTCAAGAAGGATGAGGATGGAGAGGAGTCCAGAGTCTGCTGACATTAACAAGTCATTTGTGATTTTAAGAAGGGCTGTTTCTGTGCTGTGGTGGGGACGGAAACCGGACTGGAACTCTTCATAAATGTTATTAGAGGAGAGGTGGGAGTGGACTTGGGCTGCTACTGATTTTTCCACAATTTTAGACAGAAATGGCAGGTTGGAGATGGGACGGAGGTTGTTTAGATTGTTGGGATCCAGACCAGGTTTCTTGAGTAATAGGGGTAATGGCAGCTGTTTTTAGGGGTGAGGGGACTAGACCAGTAGTGAGGGAGGAGTGGATGATATGAGTAATAAGAGGTGCGAGTGAGGACAGAGATGCTTTGATGAGAATGGTTGGGAGGGGATCTAGACGACAGGTAGATGATTTGGATTTGCTTATCAGTTTAGAAATAGCAGTGATGGAGGGAAGAGTAAATGCAGAGAAGGAGAAGGTAGGAGACACAGGAGGAAATGTTGATAAAGGATTGTGAGAGATCATTGGGACGAGCTGTTGATGAATATTCTGAATTTTGGAGGTAAAAAATGAAATCAAATTATCACAGAACGCAGGGGAGACCATGTGCGGGGGAAGGGAGTCTGGCGGTTGAGTGATGGTTTTCAGTAAGGAGAATAGGGCCTTAGTGTCATCTTCATATAAACTGATCAAACTGGTGTAGTAGGTGGATTTGGCGTGTTTGCAGCAGTCCTTGTAATGAGTGATATGATTTCGGTACATTTCTTGATGAGCAGTTAAACCATTTTTCCTAACAAGAAAAAAAAAAAAATAAAAATAAAAAAAAATATATATATATATATATACTGTATATATATATATATATATATATATATATATATATATATATATATATATATGTGTGTGTGTGTGTGTGTGTGTGTTAGAAATAAATGACATTCCATACAGTACTTTTAAAATGAGAAAAAATGCTATTTGAGAATTTTCACCCGCTGATGAATGATTTTTATAATTTATCTTTGAATAAAATATTTCATATTGAAATAGTTCTTTGACATATATGAAATTAATGATTAGTAAAATAACTAGCAACTCAAGTTCTCACTGTAAAATTATTTTTTAGACTATAGTACAAATTGTCCTGATATGGAAATGTTTAGCACTCACCTAAAATTAGTATTTATATGCTGTTCTTAACTAAATGTACTTAGTAAGATCTCACTACCTGATCTGTAATAACCCATATAATTGTGTGTTTCCAGAGAATTACTGGATCCACCCTTGGCCGTAACCTCAGGATGTTCGGCCAGTCTCTAAGCTCCGGCATTGATGTTGACGATAATGGCTACCAGGGTAAATGATTTCCTGTACCATGGCATCCACCATGCTGTTTGTTTCTACTTTTATTAGATCTGTTTAAATGTGATTAAACTCTGTTTGCAGACGTGGCAGTTGGTGCATTCCTGTCTGATTCGGCCGTGGTTCTCAGGTACAGCCATAGTACATCCTGTTAAATCATGAGCTCTAAACAGCGCACTCATCTTTCTTACAGGTGTCCAGGAAGGAAGCTTATTAGTATATATAGAGTAAATTGCAGAAGCAAAACGTAGCAATACAATTACCAAAAGTTTCCCAACATCTGCAGAAAAAATTATGTTCTCTCTAAATACTGTTATGGAAGCGCTTGCCCCTCCGGGGCAAGGAAGGAAAACAGGACCCAATCACCAGGCGAATCTGGTAAACCATTCTTTATTAGCGAACAGAAAATAAATGCTACATGTGGGCAGAAATAATATGAGACCAAACAGCAAAAACACAATGAATGTAAAAGTCCAGACAGCGTGGCGTGACAAATAATAATAATCCAAACAGCGTGGTCAAGAACAAGGTGTTAACACAAGGACGCCGCAAAGGACACAGACTGAAAATGCACATTTATAGACAGGGTAGTAATTGAGACAATACAGGACAGGTGAGCATTATCAAGGGCAATCAGGCAGCACAGGACGGGCAGGGTTGTACAAACACAGAGGGAATACACACCAAACATGACAAATGCCTCAAAAGGGAACACAAAGCATGGACAGGGGCTGCAGCCCTGTCCAGATTACTACAAATGCAAATTCATGGTATTAAATAAAGCCCTGTAATAAAGGTAACTTCATTACTTATAATAAATATGTACACATTTGACAATAATTCTCAATATGTTAAATAATGGCTCAAGCACAAGACTCAATAACCTTTATTCAGTTGTATTTTTGATATAGCAGTGCATTTTGTTGTAGACTTGCTCACAGACTTTTTTTCTTATAAATTTCCTCCTTTTTTCCTTTAAATTTAAGACTTTTTGTGACTTTTTATTGTAAATTTACAGCTTTTTTGTAAATTTGAAACTTCTCATAAATTTGTGACTTTTTTCCTTTTAAATTTAAGACTTTTCGTAAATTTGTCAGTTTTCTTATAAGTTTGCTATTTTTTTCTTGCAAATATGCAACTTTTTTTCTTGTGAATTTGTGATTTTTCTTTTGTAAAATTGCACCATTTTCTCATACATTTTAATTTTTTTTCTCATAAATTTGTGTATTCTTTTTCTTGTAAATTTGCAACTTTTTTGCAATGTTCATATGGATGCTGGTTAAATTTTTATTCTGTATAAGAGTTTATTTTTTCTGTTCATCTACACAAAGATCCAAGTTTATTTTTAAATATTGATGTTTGGTGAGGAAAGATTTTGAACTCAAAAATAGGGACCCCAAATACAGTCTTGCTTAGGGCCTCCAAAAAGCTAGAAACAACCCTAATAAAACCCAACAGCTTTATCTGCTTTAATATGTAATCTTGTAATATACCTTTGAATGTTTTCCGTGTGCTGCAGGACTCGGCCGGTGATTCAGGTGAAAGTGTCTTTGCTTCTGCCTGAGCAGATTGACCAGCAGGCGCCACCATGTTGGGATCATAGGAATCCAACCGTCTGCTTCAATGTCACTGTCTGCTTCAGTGTTCGGTCCAGACAGTTCAAAGGAGCTATAGGTACTGTGAGCCCAACTGCTGAAAAATTAGGATTTAGGGACACATCTGGAATTCATAAGATTTATAAACTCTATGGAAATAAGCCACCACAACATTTAAAAATACTTGATAAAAAGTGTAATATTAAATGGTGTGTTATAATACACTATTTTCCAGCTCAATATTGGGATTCATTTTATCCCATCATGAGAATTCCTAGAAAGACAGAGTTCATTCAACAATTGCAAGCATACAAACCGCCTTGAAAAAAAATTAAGCACAATAGAAATTGTATGTTGTAAATAAGCATTTGTTTACACAACATACAGTTTCTGTTCCTCTTAGTTTTTTTTTTCCCAAGACAATGAATTTGCATGGGTTTTCTAATATTAAGTGGATTTTACACTTTGGTCAGAGTTGTGCTCAAAGCTTTTGAGAGTTTTGAGATTCCTGTAGAGATGCTGCTGCCAGAAAAAAAGCTTTGACAATCAAGATTTGCTTTTGCAAATCTAGTGAAGTGCAGTGGCATTCGGGGTCAACTTCCACACAGTTGATGTGGTACAAATTAGAATTTTAGCTTCATGTGTAAAACCACAAACCAGTGTGGTTATTTTGACTGGAGCCATGCTAGCCTTGTGTATTTTTGTTCACATTACAAGAAGTCGAATATAGTTTAATCCTCTACTAACTTTGCTGTGCTTGTGTTTTTAGTGACAGGAAACAGGAAGTACACACACACACACACACACACACACACACACACACACACACACACACACACACACACACACTCTTGTTTGACAGATTTACTCAGTGCACAAACAGCTCAATATCGATAAATTATAGTCCATATAATGCACACAAATTTCTTATATTACATTTAATTCCTCTTCTTTTCTTCAGATCTCCAGTATAATCTGACTGCTGACCTCCTCCACAAACCATCTTTCCCTCATCGGTTTTATTTCCATGGCAACGGGTCATCCAATAGCACCAGAGGGCGTGTAAGAGCGCGGCATCTCACATGTAACACACATGTGGCGCACCAAAGAGTAAAACACTCTCACTCGCAAAAACTTTAATCATGACAACCGATGGTGTTTTGATGTCAGCAAAGTTAATTCCTCCTGCGTTTCTGTTTTTGTCCCTTTAACAGAAGGATGTGAGGGACATTTTTACGCCGGTCCAGTTTGAAGTTTCCTACAGTCTCAGACAGACAAACAGCCACAGAGGTTCAGCCAAAACCTTCCCTCTTTTAAAACCGATTCTGCAGCAGGCCGCAGGACACCGCAACACCATCACAAACCAGGTACCAGCATAGCACACAATACGAATAACCCTAATGTACTGATTTACTACAGCTAATACATGTTCATCACTGTTCAAGGATTGTGTTAAACTAAGACAAGTGTGACAGTTAGTTTAGTGGTTGATTTTTTTTTTTTGTCTATATCCAGATCCAGAAGTGGGTAGAGTAGCCAAACATTGTCCTCAAGTAAAAGTAACATTACCTTATGATAGGGTTCCAAGGTTGTCATAGCCAGGAGCGGCACTGGGGTTAAGCCCCCAGTGCTTATAAAATGCTCCTTATGGCGTGCGTCTCGAAAAGCCTCTGACAACTAAGTCCAACTCCTAGCCTGCCCGTGTGGTTTAGTCTCTAAGCCCGGCGGAACTGCTTTTACTAATAGGAGAAGGGGCGAGGGTGGATCTCTGGCGCCTTAAAACCAGATGCTTCGGGTAGATGGTGGCTCGTCAACCTGGGAAGGTAGCCCATCTAGGGGAAGGTAAACCCTGATTTCAAACCTCTGCTGCCTTGCGGCACACCCAGTCACGGGAAAGGCTTCGGGAGTCAACCCTGAGGAAAAATCCGGAGTCGGAGTCCCCTAAGGCAGTTCTCTGTTGTGCTTGACATCGTTCTGGCAGCTCCTGTGACGGCGCTGGTGCCAAACTGTAGCAGCCCTGCTGTTCTTTTGGATTCATCAGTGACGTGGAGAGGGGGGACATGCTGCATGGGCAACATCTTGTCCTCCATATCTTCCTGCCCAGGCTTGAATCCTAACAACGCCCAACGCTGGAAGGTAGAACTCCGGATCACTGGAGAGGACACTCCAGCTTCGCCTTTGGCGTAGACAAAACACGGGGAATGACAGTTACCGGTTATAAGCCACCGCTCATTTGGCGTAGAGCGCGGCGCCAGGGGTTGTTCCCGACGGTGGGAGGGATCATCGGATCTCACTGGACAGCTACCGCCCGCCTCAAGCTGGGCAGCCCCCAGCCAATAAGGTGTTGTCCCGCCACAGCCTGCTTTCCTCATTGGGTGCATGGGGATGAGGAGAAGTCCGAACGGCAGGCTGAGAACTTTCGCACCAGGCAAGACAAAAAAACAAAAGAGACCAACTCTAAAACTGGGAACTTGGAACATCCGCACTATGATGACAGGACTCGCTGCTAACCTCAAGGACATCAACGACACCAGGAAGACTGCCATCATCAATAATGAGCTGAAGAGACTGGAAGTGGATATCGCCACTCTCCAGGAAACACAGTTGGCTGACGCAGGCATACTGAGAGAGAAGGACTACACGTTCTACTGGCAGGGAAAGAGCAGTGATGAACACAGGGAACACGGAGTGGGCTTCGCAGTGAAGAACACCTTGCTGAAGATGGTGGAACCGGGCAGCAATGGCTCTGCATGACTCCTCACCCTCCACCTCAACACCACTCAAGGCCCAGTCACCCTCATCAGTGTGTATGCCCCAACACTGACAGCCACATCAGAGGCAAAAGACGAGTTCTACGAGAATCTCGCAACAACTGTCAGGATCATCCATACTCTGAACAACTCATTCTCCTTGGAGACTTCAATGCCAGAGTGGGTGCTGACCACAACTCCTGGCCCTCCTGTCTTGGACCATTTGGCGTGGGCAGAATGAACGACAACGGACAGCGGCTGCTCGAGTTTTGCACTTATCACGATCTGTGCATCACAAACTCGTTCTTCAAGACCAAGCCCCAACACAAGGTTTCCTGGCGACATCCGCGCTCAAAGCACTGGCACCAGCTGGACTTGATCCTGACCAGGCGCACCTCACTGAAGAACGTGCTAATCACCCGTTCGTTCCAGAGTGCAGATTGCGACAGAGACCATTCATTGGTGTGTTGCAAGGTCAAGCTGCAGCTGAAGAAATTCCATCGTGCTAGACAGCCTGGAAAGGCATGGATTGACACCAGCAAGATGGCCCAACCAGAACTTGTTGAGCGGTTTGCCTCCACCTTTGAGAAGGAACTTGGTGTACCACAAGAAGGAGAATCTGCAAAGCAGAAGTGGGAAGAGCTGCGAAACACCATCCACCGCACAGCCTTGGCTGCCTTTGGGAGGAAGACCTCGAAGTCACAGGACTGGTTTGATGCCAAGTTGACTGAGATGACCCCCGTCATTGAAGCCAAGCGCTCAGCTCTTGCCGAGTACAAGAAGTACCCAAACGAGAAGAATCTCCAGATTCTCAGGACTGCGAGAAGCAAAGTTCAGCAGATTGCTCGCCGCTGTGCCAACGAGTACTGGACTCAGCTCAGCCAAGACATTCAAACCGCTGCCATAACAGGGAACATCCGTGGTATGTACGATGGCATCAAGAAAGCACTTGGTCCGGCTCAGAGCAAGACGGCCCCCCTCAAATCCTCCACTGGGGAGATGATCACAGAAAAGAACAAGCAGATGGAGAGATGGGTGGAGCACTACTCCAACCTCTACTCCAGACAGAACACCGTGACACCGTCAGCCCTTGATGCCATCGATTGCCTGCCATCCATGGATGAACTTGACACCAAGCCAACCATCGATGAACTCAGCAAGGCCATTGATAGCTTGGCCGCTGGCAAGGCACCCGGCAACGACGGCATACCCCCCGACCTGATCAAGCACTGGAAGACCACCCTACTGCTGCCATTGCATGACGTCCTCTGCCAGTGCTGGAAGGAAGGTGCCGTACCACAGGACATGAGGGACGCCAAGATCATCACCCTCTACAAAAACAAAGGGGAGAGAAGCGACTGCAACAACTACAGGGGCATCTCCCTCCTCAGCGTTGTTGGCAAAGTCTACGCACGAGTTGTTCTCGTTCATCTACAGAAGCTTGCCGAACGTGTGTACCCCGAGTCTCAGTGTGGCTTCTGCGCTGAGCGATCGACGGTAGACATGATATTCTCCATCCGCCAACTCCAGGAGAAATGCAGAGAACAGAACATGCCTCTGTACGTCGCCTTCATCGACCTCACCAAAGCGTTCAATCTGGTCAGCAGAGAGGGCCTTTTCACGATCCTGCCAAAGATAGGATGCCCACCAAAGTTGCAAAGCCTTAACGAATCGTTTCACACCAACATGCAGGGGATAGTGCAGCACGACGGCAACGTTTCAGAGCCATTCAACATACGCAGCAGAGTGAAACAGGGCTGTGTACTTGCGCCAACCCTCTTTGGGATTTTCTTTGCTATTCTCCTGAGGAATCCCATCAGCACAGCAACAGAGGGAATCTACCTGCACACAAGATCTGACGGCAGGCTTTTCAACCTCGCCCGCCTGAAAGCCAGAACCAAAGTACGCGAGGCTCTAATCAGAGACATGCTGTTCGCAGACGACGCTGCAGTCGCAACCCACACACAGCAGGAGCTTCAGACCCTGATGGACCGCTTCTCCCAGGCATGCAAGGACTTCGGGCTTACCATCAGCCTGAAGAAGACTAACATCTTGGCACAAGGCACGAAAGCACCACCAACCATCACCATCGACGACTACGAGCTGGAGGTCTTGAATCAGTTCACGTACTTGGGGTCCACGATCAGCAGCAACCTCTCCCTTGATACAGAGATCGACAAGAGGATTGGGAAATCAGCCTCCACACTCGCTCACCTCACCACACGAGTGTGGGAGAATCCCAAACTCTCTGTCAAGACGAAGATGGCAGTGTACAACGCCTGCGTCATCACCACACTGCTCTATGGGAGTGAGACATGGACAACATACGCCCAGCAGGAAAAGAGACTGAACTCCTTCCACTTGCACTGCATTCGCCGTATCCTGGACATATCCTGGCAGGACAAAGTGCCCAACACAGAAGTTCTGTCCCGCGCCGGCCTTCCCTCCATGTTCACTCTACTCAGGCAGTGCAGGCTCCGCTGGCTAGGCCACGTTCACCGTATGGAGGATGGCAGAATCCCCAAAGACGTCCTCTACGGAGAACTGGTGACTGGCAGGAGAGACGTTGGCCGCCCACAGCTGCGCTTTAGAGACGTCTGCAAGAGAGACATGAAGGCCCTGGAGATCAACACAGAGCGCTGGGAGGACCTTGCAACAGACCGCTCCAAATGGAGAGGCACCCTGACCAGACAGCTCAAGGCAGGTGAAGAGAGACTGACTGCTGCAGCAGATGAAAAAAGGACCCGCAGGAAGAACCGCCACAGCTCCAGCAGCACGGAGACCACCCACAAGTGCGACCTGTGTGACAGGGACTGCCATTCGCGCATCGGCCTGTTCAGCCACAGGCGGTGCTGTTCCAGCAGAGTAGACGTTTAGGATTCTCTTCCATGGTCATCATAGACCGACGGAGGCCGACGAAGAAGACCTTATGATAGTAATTACTTTTACTATTTTTAAATAATGATTTTACTATTTTAATAATTAAGGATTTTTAAATAAACAGAACAAAAACAATGACAACGACATGGAACTTAACATTAATAGCAAATTGGTACAGAATCCCACGGTCATTGCTACAGAGTTTAACAACTTTTTCATAAACTTTGCTAGAAATATCCCATTCATTTAATCCACCTGATCATAATTCTAGTCCTATGAACCCCACACAACCAGTTTTAAATATATTAGAAATAATTGAAAAGAAAGCTGCAATTACTGTATCATCAGCTCATTGAATGGCTTAAAAGCGACAGATGAGCATGATCTTAACACCAATTTTTTAAAAGAACATAAAGAATCTCTCATTTGTCAGGTTGAAAGATGCCGGCTTGATATAGTCGGTGTCACCTCTGGTTCTGGAACCAGTCTCCTGGAGAGGGGCTAGAGCTTGGCCTACTCTGGAGTTGCCCCGAGTGAGAGGCAACGAGCAGGGGTGGGTATTCTTTTATCCCGCTACCTTGCTGCCTCTATATTGGAGTTTTCCCCGGTGGATGAAAGGGTTGTTTCCCTGCACCTTCAGGTTGGGAAACGGATCCTGACCATCATTTGTGCCTACGCACCAAATGATGGTCCAGAGTACCCACCCTTTTTAGAGTCTCTGACTGGGGTGCTGGAGGGTGCTCCTCTCGGAGACTCCATTGTCCTACTGGGGGACTTCAGTGCGTACGTGGGCAATGACAGTGAAACCTGGAGGGGGGTGATTGGGAGGAACGGCCTGCCCGATCTGAACCCGAGTGGTGTTCAGTTATTGGACTTCTGTGCTAATCACAGTTTGTCCGTAACGAACACCATGTTCAAGCATAAGGGTGTCCATATGTGCACCTGGCACCAGGACACCCTAGGTCGCAGGTCGATGATCGATTTTGTTATCGTGTCATCAGATCTGCGACTTTATGTCTTGGACACTCGGGTAAAGAGAGGTGCAGAGCTGTCAACTGATCACCACCTGGTGGTGAGTTGGATCCAGTGGAGGGGAGGATGCCATTCAGTCCTGGTAGACCCAAACGTACAGTGAAGGAGTGCTGGGAACGTCTGGCTGAGCCCTCTGTCTGGGAGGTCTTCAACTCAGGTTAATTGGAGACTCTAAGGTGGCCCTAGGTGTGAATGTGTGTGTGGATGGTGAAGGGATAGCGCTGTACCGTGGCTGCTTCATCCATCCAGGTGGATGCCCTGAATTTCCCCTCTGGGGATCAATAAAGTACACAAAATAAAAAAAAAACAAAAAAAAAACCTCCCACCTCCGGAAGAACTTCAACCACATTCCAAGGGAGTCTGGAGACATGGAGTCTGAATGAGCCATATTCTCCACCTCCATTGTTGAAGCAGCCACCCAGAGCTGTGGCTGCAAGGTCGTCAGTGCATCTCGTGGTGGCAACCCCCAAACCAAGTGGTGGACACCAGTGGTGAGGGGGGCCATTAAGCTGAAGAAGGAGTCCTAGCAAGCTTGGTTGGCTTGTGGGACTCTCGAAGCAGCTGAGGTGTACTGGCAGGCCAAGCGGAGTGCAGCTCGGGTGGTTGCTGAAGCAAAACCTCGGGTGTGGGAGGAGTTTGGTGAGGCCATGGAACAAGACTTTTGGTCGGTCTCAAAGAGCTTCTGGCAAACTGTCCGGCAGCTCAGGAGGGGGAAGCAACTCCCTGTCCACTCTGTGTATGGTGCGGATGGGGCGTTGCTGACTTCGACTGGGAATATCGTCGGGCGGTGGAAGGAATACTTCGAGGATCTCTTCAATCCCACTGATACGCCTTCCACAGAGGAAGCAGGGCTTGTGGACGAGGGGGATGACTTGCCCATTACAGGGGCTGAGGTTGCCAAGGTGGTTAAAAAGCTCCTTGGTGGCCGGGCCCCATGGGTGGATGAGATTCACCCTGAGTACCTCAAGGCCCTCGATATTGTAGGGCTGTCATGGTTGACATGCCTCTGCAACACTGTATGGAGGTTGGGGACAGTGCCTTTGGCATGGCAAACCGGGGTGGTGGTTCCTGTCTTCAAGAAAGGGGATCGGAGGGTGTATTCCAATTTTAGAGGGATCACACTCCTCAGCCTCCCTGGGAAGGGCTATGCCAAAGTACTGGAGAGGAGAGTCTGGCCATTGGTTGAACCTCAGATTCAGGAGGAGCAATGTGGTTTTCGTCCTGGCTTTGGCACATTGGACCAAGTCTTCACCCTCTCGAGAAACCTCGAGGGTTTGTGGGAGTATGCCCAACCAGTTTACATGTGTTTTATGGACTTGGAGAAGGCATTCAGCTGCATCCCTCGTGTTTTTTTGCGGGGGGTGTTTCGGGAGTGTGGAGTATCAGGCTTGTTGTTACGAGCTAGCCGGTCTCTATATGACCGTTGTGAGAGTTTGGTTTGTATTGCCAACACTCAGTCGGACTCATTCCCAGTGAGAGTTGGACTCCACCAGGGCTGCCCTTTGCCACCGATTCTGTTCATAATTTTTATGGACAGGATTTCTAGGCGCAGCCAGGGAACGGAGGGTGTAATGCTTGGTGACCATAGGATCTCATCTCTCTTGTTTGCAGATGATGTTGTCCTGCTGACTTCATCTAGCAATGACCTACAGGTCTTACTGGGACGGTTTGCCACTGAGTGTGAAGCAGCTGGGATGAGAATCAGAACCTCCAAGTCCGAGTCCATGGTCCTCAGCTGGAAAAAGGTGGATTGTCCTCTCCGGGTTGGGGACAAGCTCCTGCCCCAAGTGGAGGAGTTTAAGTATCTCGGGGTCTTATTCACGAGTGAGGGGAGAATGGAGCGAGAGATGGACAGACAGATCGGAGCAGCATCTGCAGTGATGCGGACATTGTACCGGTCCATTGTAGTGAAGAGGGAGCTAAGCTCTAAAGGTGCGTTCACACCATACGCGAACGGGCAAATTTTTCGCACGGCACGATTACATTATAACTCAATGCAAACTCGCGAACAGACATGAATTCCATGCAGACAGGCGAAGCTGCCTTTAAAACTTCTGCAGCTGTGTTCAACCTGCTGTGGAAATTCCCAAAATAATGTAAAGGTAAAAAGCCAACTTTATTGTCATTCAGTCCATACAGCCAATCATGTACAGTAGAACGAAATTATGTTTCTCTTATCTACAATGTTAATCACATCTAGAATCAGAGGGGTTGCTGCCATGCAAGGCGCGGCCACAAATGTCCCTCCTCCGTTCCATTATTGCTGAGCACCAAGCTGGATGGCAGGGAGTTCCGCTTTTATATGGTCTTCAGCATGACCCGGCCAGGATTTGAACCTAGGCCTCCCGGGTGTGGGGCGGATGCTCTACCAACTGAGCCACCACTCCGGTTCCACTCCACCACTCCACTACGTCATGCTTATGTTTACATTATCCGATGGGGGCTCACCTGAAAATGTTGTCTCAAGCCTCCAAAACTTCACAGATGATGGGTGTTTATGTTGCTAGCTTGCTAGGACGTCCATGGCCGGAAACCGTGGGTAAATTACTCCAAAATCCTGATTCAGCTGAAGAGCTCCCAGTCCTCCTGTCTCCCTGTGAGTGAGTTTCATTTTCAAACTAGTTTACTCTGCAATGGTGATACTTTACTCCGGTAATGGCACAATCTCAAAGTGAAGCTAGCTAGCTAGTGCATGGACGCGGACGTGCGAATGCGCAATTTCGCATGTACTTGCGTCTTTCCATTGACTTTGTATGGATTTGCGCCGCCTGTTTGCGTTTGGTGTGAACGCACCTTTAGGCAAAGCTGTTAATTTACTGGTCAATCTACGTTCCTACCCTCACCTATGGTCACCAGCTTTGGGTAATTACCAAAAGAATGAGATCGCGGATACAAGTGGCTGAAATGAGCTTTCTTCGTAGGATTGCTGGACTCACCCTTAGAGATAGGGTGAGGGGCTTAGTCATCTGGGAGAAGCTCAGAGTAGAACTGCTGCTCCTCCACACTGAAAGGAGCCAGCTGAGGTGATTTGGGCATCTGATCAGGATGCCTCCTGGACGCCTCCCACTTGAGGTGTTTCGGGCACATCCCACTGGGAGGAGACCCCGGGACAGACCCAGGACTCGCTGGAGAGACTACGCCTCCCAGTTGGTCTGGGAACGCCTTGGTATTCTCCCTGTAGAGCTGGAGCAAGTGGCTGGGGAGAGGGAAGTCTGGGCTTCTCTGCTTGAACTGCTGCCTCTGCGACCTGGACCTCCAGAAAAGCGGTAGAAGATGGATGGATGGACATAATCAAATTCAATCTGAGAAATTCTAAACAAATTAGACCATTGCTGACAGTGCGACCAAAATGTTTCTGCATGCAATGATCTTCTCACACATCGATTACTGTTTTACCAACTGGTCTCTCACTGGTGTAACAATAATCAAACCCATTGAATCCTTATACAAAAAGCCATAAAAATCTTTGATAAGAAAGATCCCACATATCATTGTTGTCACATTTACAAGAAATACAATTTTCTGTCTTTTAAAAATTATAAAACTCTCAAATTTCCCTGTTCAATTCATAAAATATTAAATGGCTATGCACCACCTCCCCTGGGAGAATATGTTAAACTGAGGACCATCACCGGTACAACCACCAGAGCAATCACTAGAGGAGACTGTGAGGTTCCCCACAGTCGCACCACATTTGCTCAATCTGTGTTATCAGTGAGGGGCACCAAGATCTGGAATAATATACCACCTGCAATCAGAGAACGTACCACACTAAACACTTTTAAGACTCACTGTAAAAATTGGCTTTTAAACAACCAAAACTGTATGCATAACTAGTGGTTGCTCTGCGGCATTCGCATATATACAGTATGTGCCCGTGCGTCACAAACATATGCCCCGCCTCTTGTTCATCACTGTTGTTTGTTGTTGCTGTGAAGTGCTTGGGTGCATGTGTGTGTGTACGCATACACAGCACTTAACTTGTGTGACATTTTAATGTTTTGTTTTGTCGCACCTTAACTCTTGCACTTTTGCATATCCACTTTGTATAGTTTTATTGCAGATGTTCTTCTTGTGTATGATTTTTTGTGTGTTTTTGTGACCCGCCGGGAGACTACAGATGCAAATTAGCAGTATTGCTAAATCTGGCATACTTACAGCCATGGACAAAATTGTTGGTACCCCTCTGTTAATGAAAGAAAAACCCACAATGGTCACAGAAATAACTTGAATCTGACAAAAGTGGTAATAAATAAAAATTCTATGAAAATTAACCAGTGAAAATCAGACAATGCTTTTGAATTGTGGTTCAACAGAATTATTTTAAAAAACAAACTCATGAAACAGGCCTGGACAAAAATGATGGTACCCTTAACTTAATATTTTGTTGCACAACCTTTTGAGGCAATCACTGCAATCAAACGATTTCTGTAACTGTCAGTGAGACTTCTGCACCTCTCAGCAGGTATTTTGGCCCACTCCTCATGAGCAAACTGCTCCAGTTGTCTCAGGTTTGAAGGGTGCCTTCTCCAGATGGCATGTTTCAGCTCCTTCCACAGATGTTCAATAGGATTTAGATCAGGGCTCATAAAAGGCCACTTTAGAATAGTCCAATGTTTCGCTCTTAGCCATTCTTGGGTGTTTTTAGCTGTGTGTTTTGGGTCATTATCCTGTTGCAAGACCCATGACCTGTGACTGAGACCAAGCTGTCTGACACTGGGCAGCACATTTCTCTCTAGAATACCTTGATAGTCTTGAGATTTCATTGTACCCTGCACAGATTCAAGACACCCTGTGCCAGATGCAGCAAAGCAGCCCCAGAACATAACAGAACCTCCTCCATCTTTCACAGCAGGAACAGTGTTCTTTTCTTGGTATGCTTCATTTTTGCGTCTGTGAACATAGAGCTGATGTGCCTTACCAAAAAGTTCCAGTTTTGTCTCGTCTGTCCATAGGACATTCTCCCAGGAGCTTTGTGGCTTGTCAACATGCAGTTTGGCAAATTCCAGTCTGGCTTTTTTATGATTTGTTTTCAACAGTGGTGTCCTCCTTGGTCGTCTCCCATGAAGTCCACTTTGGCTAAAACAACGACGGATGATGCGATCTGACACTGATGTACCTTGACCTTGGAGTTCACCATGAATGTGTTTAGCGGTTGTTCTGGGCTCTTTTGTTACCATTCGTATTATCCGTCTCTTCCATTTTTCATCAAGTTTCCTCCTGCAGCCACATTCATCTTGGTTGAACATGTCCCTATGGTCACATTATTTTCAATCTTTTCTAGGGGTACCATCATTTTTGTCCAGGCCTGTTTCATGAGTTTGTTTTTTAAAATAATTCTGTTGAACCACAATTCAAAAGCATTGTCTGATTTTCATTGGTTAATTTTCATAGAATTTTTATTTATTACCACTTTTATCAGATTCAAGTTATTTCTGTGACCATTGTGGGTTTTTCTTTCATTAACAGAGGGGTACCAACTATTTTGTCCACGTGTTTACATTTGTGTTAAATGTCCCTTTCAAATAAACATTAAACTAAACTACTAGTACAAGTAAGAGTAGTCACCAAAAAAGTTACTTGCGTAGTAACAACACACCAATTTGTGAGATTTTTCTTTGAAGTTTTTTGACTCTTTTCTCACAAATTTGCAAGTTTTTTCTCATACATTTAGGACTTGTTTCCTCCATTCAAACAATTTTTTGCATAAGTTTCTGATTTTTACCATGTAAATTTGCAACTTTTTACTCAAATTTGTTTTTTCATAAATTTGTAACTTTTTTCTTATAAATTTGTGAGTTTTTTTTCTCATATATTTAAGACATTTTTTCTTTTAAAGATGTTCCCTTACCACTTCCATTTATTGCAGGAGGCTGAAATTACATACATTTATCCGTACACATCTGTAAGTCACATCTTAATTTGCAGCTCTGAACTCCTAACAGTTTCTCTTTTATTCAGTCTATAAAATGGAGCAGTCGGTTCATTAAACATTTCCCCTTAGCCACTTCCTGTTATCGTAGTTGTATGTATCGAGTTTTTCTTGTTTTCCGACTTCTCCTTGGAGCTGAGTGGCAAAGGAGCAATTCCCCTCTCAGCTGTGAAAAAACTTTTATAATATAATATTTTGGGCAGCGCGGTGGCAGAGTGGTTAGCACTGCGGCAGCACAGCAACTCACCCTTGGCCGGGGGATCCTGAGTTTATCCCAGCCCCCGACCAACAATGATTTGTGTGGAATTTGCATGTTCTCCCCGTGTCTGCGTGGGTTTACTCCAGGATTTCTCCGGTTTCCTCCCACATGCCAAAAACATGCAAGTTAGGTTAATTGGCATCAAACTGGGGATTCTAAATTGTCCTTAGGTATGAATGTGAGAGTGAATGGTTGTCTGTCTCTCTGTGTTGGCCCTGCGATGGACTGGCGATTTGTCCAGGGTGTACTCTGCTTCTCGCCCAAAGATGCTGGGATAGACTCCAGCCCCCCCGCGACCCGAAAAGGATTAAGCGGAAGAAGATGAATGAATGAATGAATATAATATTTTGGCCTGCTCCTTGGAAGCCAAGAAGGGAAGGAGGTTTTCTCTTTCTCGGTTGCTAAAATACTTAGATGTTTTTTCAGCTTCAAACACTTTATCATATTTTTGTTCTGGATCAGGATGCTCAAGGGACCTTTTGCTTCTCATTAGTCCAGGCTAGACTGGCACACCTCCTGCTTGGGGCCAGCTCGCAGCCTCCCAGGGAACCTCCAAACCCTGGCTCCCACCAAACCTCCGGCCAATCCCAGGAACCCACTCTTAACTTTTTTTATTTTATTCTCACGAATTTATGACCATTTTTTGTGACTTTTTCCACATAAATTTGCAACTCTGCTCATTAAGTTGCAATGTTTTCCCTCATAAATGTATAACTTTGTTTCGCATTCTTTTGCAACTGAGCCCAAATAGAAGAACAATGTCATCATCATTGATCTCAGTTAAATAAGATTATGAACTTACTAAAATGACCAAAGATGCAATCAAATTTCTAACCAGTTTTCAAATCATTGAAATCAAAACTAACTTACAGAGTACAACTAAATCTACTTGAGTAAAATTAGTTTTTTCTTTAAAAAATGTACTTAGGGAAGAGCAAGAAAACTACTCACATAAGTAGTTTCTGAAAAAAGTTACTTGAGTAAATGTAACTAGTTAATATCCACCTTTGTCTGTCTGTGACAAACTGATCTGTTTCAATGACAAAAACAAATTTAATGTTTCTTGGATCCAGATGTTTAATAATAGCTCATCTATAGCTCATTACTGTCCTTGTTCTGTGTCCGAGTGACTCATAAAACAAAACAGGCACAGTTAGGAACTCCCAGGTGGAATTAGTCATCAGGACTCCATTACTGTTCATCTGTATGCTGAAGTCAGGGGTCGAGGGTTCACGGGCGGTTTTTGTCTGACTGTGCCATTGAGATAACTGTGACTGCTTCATTCTTCATTCACTCATTATCACAGATGCCATTTAACCTCTCCCTCCTCCTCTTCCTTGAATTTTTCAGACACTATTTGCTCGTTCCTGCTCTCTGGTGAACTGTTCAACAAACATGCAGCTGTCTGCTCACCTGGAGCTGCCACAGTAAGAGCACACAAACACAGATTGCACACATGTACACACATGATGTCTATGAATCACAAGAAAAGGGACAGTTTTGTATGTTATCAGTTTTGGTGGGATGTACAAGGAAGACACACAGGGTGTTGATGTGAAGTAAGGCTGGGACAGTTAACGCATTAAAAATATTACCACTGTCAGGTCACTCCCTGAGGTGGTGTCGGCAGTGGTGACTGGTTTGTGTCAGCAGCTGGCCAGCTTAAAACAAGAGTAGGTCTTGTTCTCAGTGTTTTAAATTTACACCACACTAAACTGATCCTCCGGTACTCAGGGCGACCTCATCCTGTGCACACACTCCACTTAAAGCAGGCACGCATACACACATACACACACCTTGGGTCTGGTCACTCAAAAGGATAAAAAGGTGGAGTGTTTCTGTCAGAGTAGAGAAAAACACACACTCCAATATAAACTGAATAAAAGCTTCTAATTCACCATTACGGTTTAGAGCTCTGGAAATCAATTAAGAACTCCTCCATTTGTGACCCTTGCTGGCAAAATGAGTCGCAATGAGGAAATTTTCAAAACTGAGGTAACGTTATTTTCTTAGTCTGTACTGAAAGACCTTCAAAATGATATTTAATTTGTAGGAATTGTGCAAAAACGGACCAGCAACAAGCCGCTTTTGTTTATATTTTGGCTGGTTTGAAAACTCGCGTTCAATCAGTCCTGAGTTACATCTTCTGCTAAAACATGTATATTTTTTAGAAAGTAGGAGTTCCAAGCTTTACAATGATACCAGGCACTGACGGGGGTTTTCCCGGGACTTGCTGCCAGCAAACAAAGAAAGAATCATGATTTATGACTTTTCCTGCCTGTAGCTCCTAATTACCCGGTGCGCATTCCGACTCATTTTGCCAGCATGGGTCACATTTGTTTGTACTTTTAAGGGTTGAGACAATTAGAAAAGTTACCTTAAGTAGAAGCACTGACTTCTTCTTTGACTATTTCAAAGTAAAACAGGAAATGCAACAATATTAAAAATGGCAGTTTTGTGGCAAAATCTGACTCCTATTTTATAATAAACTGAAAAAGAATATTAGAAATTGCTATCATAAATTGTAAAATGTTTTAACTGAATATACATTCATGATTATCAAGTGTTGAATATGAGTCACAAGTACATTCTGTGAATGAAAATGCAATTAAAAGTTAAGTATAATTTTTCATTGATTCTTTTGTGTATGTTCAGCGATTAATCACAATTAACCATAGAAAAATGTGTAATTAATTAATTACAATTTTTTAAATAATTAATGGACAGTCCTAATGTGAAGATTTCACCTAGTGTTGTACTTACAATAATAAACCAATATGAAGCATTCAGCTCTCCATAAATAATATAAAACATTGATTAATATGAAGGTTAATTCAGGAGAAGTCATAGTATACAGAAATTAGTTAGCATCTTTACTTCATTCTTAGTTTTTGCTGGTCCATGTTTAACGTTTATCATAATCAAGTATTTAATTTTTTGTTCCTAAAATATCCCACTGGCAAAAACAAATAGCCTTTATTTCTATACCTCAGTTGATGGCACGTCATCTATCAATGCCACATTTTAAGAGACTTCTTGATGTCTGTCTTCAGTAAGCAGGACTTTTTTGCTCTGGGCTCTGGAAAGACAATCACATTGAAAACCTCCCTGCTGAACTCCGGAGATGATGCCTTCCTGCCGCGACTGATGTTGCGATTCCCCAACGACATCCAGTACATTAAAGTGCTGCAGAATGTGAGTTAAAGCAGTGCTGACTGGACAGAAAATATGGTGTTGGTTAAATCTGGTGACACTTTAATAGTTAACACTGCAGCCAGACTTCTTGTATTAAAAACTAATTAAAAGATGTGGCCACAATTACCAACCTTTTACTACCAGCAGGATAGATTAACAATTTCTTAACCTTTTAAAAACTTTTTTGAGTTTTCTTCACTTCTGACAATATGAATTAGTACAACTGATATATTTTCTATAAACTCATACCCTCATGAGATATTAATAGCTGGGAATAGAACTAGCACTCAGCATATATGCACATGTATGGCCTACACACAGTTATTCAGCTATAGTATGCCTTTATGTCAGCTACTGTGCTTCCTGTGGTTATTTTATAATAAAGACCACTCTGTTACACCTGTCAAGCATTTGCATTGGCAGTAATGGAAATTAGCCCTAATGTAATTACTGTAGGTTGTTTTCAGGCAGAACAACTGCTGGCTGGCCCTTAATGCTGATTTGTTTTTCTTTCAGAAAGAAGACAAACAGAATACTGTTCTGCAACATTACCACTAACAACCATCCCAGTGTCCTACATTGTAGTTCTGGTCTCATCCTCATTTCTATCAATTGTGTGGCTATCTAGTAATTGATATAATAAGCTGTTGTAAAAAATTCTAATGTATCATTTTGTTGGTCTGGGTGAATTCTAAACCACAATGAAAACAAAAAGCCTGGAACTATATATTATAGTATGGGGTCACTTTTTGCAGTCCCATTTTTTTTTTAAGCTTGTCACTTTAAAACACAAATAATTCAGTGAAAATAACCAGCATGTCAATTTGTGTGTGCAGGAGGACAACATGGTCGGCTGTGATGTCACACAGGAAGCCAACACAACAACTGTGACAGTTGACTGCAGTGTCACTAGCCTCCTCCTACCAGCGCACTCCAGGGTGAGCCTCACACTCATGAAGATCACCTGCATCAGTTGCCAAAACTACGAGGAACAGTTGTCTGAAAGATCAGCTTGGGTTTACACAAAACTTTCCTTAGTCCAGAAGTTACAGAGTTTCAAAGCCAGTGTGACCTTACCTTCTCTACTACCTTTGTGTTTTCATTTTTTTTTTTTACACAGTGATAGCAAAATATTTCTCCTCAGATACATTTTAATTATGTAAACATTATGGGGAGAATGGTACCAATGTGTAAAGTCATCTGAAAAAGTTAGGACATCCCAATAAAGGGAATGTATGAAAATTTCACTTTTTAAGTGCTTTTTATGCATCTACTTAGATACCTGGAGTGGCTACTAGTGGAAAAACTGGAAAAAACATAACCCTGTCACTTTGGTAGGGTGGGCCTTTGTGTCAGTACCTCTCTCTAAATGAAAGGTTTTGATTT
This sequence comes from Pholidichthys leucotaenia, assembly GCA_020510985.1. NCBI lineage: Eukaryota > Metazoa > Chordata > Actinopteri > Cichliformes > Pholidichthyidae > Pholidichthys > Pholidichthys leucotaenia. The sequence goes on from CM035843.1 coordinate 99,970,532, forward strand.
TGTTCTGGCTGTGACATGAGAACATAGGTGGGAGGATCCCTGGGAACATCGAAACCAAGGGTCTGCAACCTGTGGCTCCCTTGCCCATATTCAGTGGCTCTCTATGATTTTGACAACCTCACAAATTTACAAAAAAATGGTCACAAATTTGTGATAGAATAATTTCACTAATGTTCAAGAAAAAGCTGCAAATTAAAGAAGAATAACTCTAAAATATGAGAGAAAAAAGATGACAAAACTTATGAAAATATGTTGCTTATTTATAAGAACAAAATTGTGAATTTACAAGAAAAATTTAAAAGGAAAAAGACAAATTTAGAGGAAGAGTTGTAAATTTAAAAAAAAAATATGAGAAAAAAATCTATAAATTTACAAGAAAAAAGCAACAGATGTATAAGAAAATGTGCAATTTTTTTTTTTAAAAAGTCACAAATTTATGTGTGGAAAAATGTTGCAAATTTAACGGTAAAAAGCTGCAAATTAAAGAGGACAAGTTCACAAATTTGAGCGAAAAATTATGCACATTCACAAGAAGAAAGTTGCAAATAAAAAAAAAAATGCTGCAAATTTCTATGAAATAAGTTATTTTTAGGAAAACAGTTGCAAATTTGTGAGAAAAAGCCACAAATTTAAAAGAAAAAGCTGTAAATTTGTGAGAAACAATTGTTAGTTTTTAGAAATGAGTTCCAAATTTACTTTGTATTTAGGAGGAAAAATATCAGAAGTTCAGAGGAAAAAAGCTTCAAATTTATGAAATAAATTGCAAATTTATATTTAAAAAGTTTTATATTGCAACATCGAGTCAAATTTGAAAATGCTGGCTAGAAGTAACTGCAACTGCTCCACAGCTGTTATCCACGCCGGCATTAATGACATCCGACTCCAGCAGTTGGAAGTCAGAAAACCAGTGTGTGACTTTGCCAAAACAATGTTTGCCTCTGTAGTATTCTCAGGGCTCCTCCCCAATCTGACCAGTGATGACATGTTTAGCCGCTTGTCATCCTTCAACCGCTGGCTGTCTGTGTGGTGTCCTGCAAACAATGTGGGCTACATAGACAATTGGAGCTCATTTTGGGGAAAACCTGGTCTTATTAGACGAGACGGCGTCCATCCCACTATGCTGCACGGTGGCGCAGTGGATAGCACTGTAGCAGCACAGTTTTACCCTCGGCCGGGGGATCGCGGGGACCGTGAGATCGTGGGTTCGATCCCTGCCCCCGGCCAACAGTGATTTGTGTGAAGTTTGCATGTTCTCCCCGTGTTTGCGTGGGTTTACTCCGGGATTTCTCCGGTTTCCTCCCACATGCTAAAAAACATGCAGGTTAGGGAGTTAAGGGGCGCTTGCGCACACAGCGACCGGCAGCTGGTGGTTTGTCACCAGACTGCAAAACAAATCTACCTACGGGTACAAAATAAGTTAAAAAAAAAAATGGATGGTGCATCTCATTTATCTAACAATCTGGCATAATTTTTATCCAAGTTTCTGAAACCTTAACTCAGAGTTGGGACCAGGAAGCAGAGTCGCAGTCTTACACGCCTCTCTGCAGCCCCTCTTTATCCGCCACCCCTCAACTTAGCCCCTGTCTTCCCCATCAGAGAATCATTGTCTGCTCCCTCCAAAGTAAATAAAAATACAATGTATAAGCATCCCAAAGTGATTAAACGAAAAGTTGGTAAAACTCAAATTAAACATGAAGCCTCTAAATTGAATGATTTGGCCTCTGTTCCTCCTCATAATTTAAAAATTAAATGTTGTTTGTTAAATATTAGGTCTCTAACTCCCAAGTCTCTGCTAGTCCATGATCTGTTAATTGATCATCAGATTGATTTAATATCCCTTAAAGAGACTTCGTTATGGCAAGAGGATTATGTTGGTTTAAATGAATCAACTCCCTCTGGTTATTTAAACTGTCAAAATTCCAGAAGTTCTGGTCGTGGGCAGCACGGTGGTGCAGTGGTTAGCACTGTTGCCTTACAGCTAGAAGGTTCCAGGTTTGAATCCCCAGGCTGGCAGGGGTTGGAACCTTTCTGTGTGGAGTTTGCATGTTCTCCCTGTGCTGCGTGGGTTTACTCCGGGGGCTCCGATTTCCTCCCACAATCCAAAGACATGCATGTTAGGTTAATTGGTTGTTCTAAATTGTCCCTAGATTTCTGTCTCCTATAGGCCCTTAGAATAGAGGGTTAATACTAGTGAAAGCGCTTTGAGTGGTCTTTGTGACTAGAAAAGCGCTATATAAGTGCAGGTTAGTTAGTTAGTCGTGCAGGAGGAGTAGCAACAATTTACCATTACTAGTTAATGTAAAGCAAAAAACACGTTATACGTAATTCCTTTGAGGGCCTGGTCCTCAGTATTGGGCATTTTAGCAATTTTAGGCTAAAACCCAGTTTTATAAGCGACTTTCGCATTACGAGTGTGCATGTGCAGACTATGTGAGTTCAAAGTTCACGACTACCAAACATTCCGGTAGCCGCCTTGCTTTGTATAGAGACAGTACTGTCACACCTGAACAACTGCCATTTAAAGTCTCCTTCAAGCTTTAAATCGCCGTTATGCCAGGTGCACATTGTGCCGTAGTGAAGTGTGGAACAGCATGTATCATCTAGAGCGGTGGAAAAAGCAAACTTGCAGCATACATGTGTGTAACTTCGGGACCAGCGTGTGTACATGTCTGCTGCCATTCACGTTATATACATTCCCCAAGGAGCTGAAGGATCTGGACGGACGTAATTGTTGGATTAAAGCAGTTAGTCTATATTATAACATAATTAAATAGTGTTATGCATTGTTCAAGTTCTAGCCTAATTGACATGAGTCTAAACCCTGAAGTAGTAGGTACAGACAGGCGGGCCTGGATCTAGGATATAGTTCTTTGTATATTGGTAATGAAGCTTGATCTACACACACACATGTAATTAAGGCCATTGATAAGTAGGCTGGTATAAAATAAAACTGCAAATCATTGAAATCGTGTGGTACTTAAACTATAGTAGTATCGACCTATAGATCTAAGTAAGCAGGCTATGCCTTGTATTGAAATTTACTCAAAATGACTAAACCAAAGTTGAGCTGTCAAACCACTTCCTTACCTTCTTTGCAGTCATTTCGGAGTCTCGCAAGTAAGGGTGCTTGGTCCTTTGACAACAAAAAATCAGCTATGTCAGCGTACATACGGGGGTGCATTTTGGCCAATTTCTGCAATGTAGCCACGAATGCAAGCGCAACTAGTTTATCCTTGCATTTGCGGGTACAACCGGGAAGACCCCTACGCATACCATATGCTCGTAGATCAGGAACTTTCCACAAATTAAATGTATCGATAGAGCATGTTTGGTAGCCACGTTCCCATGATGCTTTGTGCGAGCCGAGATGCGAAAGTCACTTATTTGCCATAGTTTACCGTTCTCCATCAACCTACTCAGAGTTTTTATCTGAATTTGCTGAATTCTTAGCTGATTTAGTGCTGAAATCAGATAGAATAATTATAGTAGGGGACTTTAATGTACATGTAGATGTAGATAGTGATTGCCTTAATCATCATCATCATCATCATCATCATCATATGGCATTTAATACAATATTAGACTCGATGGGGTTTTCTTAGAAAGTAAGAAATTCTACCCATTATCTCCACCATACGTTGGACCTTGTTCTGACATATGGCATAGAAATAGAAAATCTGGTAGTGTCTCCTCATAACCCTGTACTGTCAGACCATTGTCCATTAACCTTTGATTTGACTATTTCTGACTATTTGGCTCCTAAGGAAAAATATTACTACAGTAGATGCCTCTCAGATGATGTTACCAAATTTATGCACATTGTTTTCTCTATGCCATGTGTCAACACAACGGAAATAAGCTATGGAGAGCTTGCTCCTTCTGTAATTGATAGCATGGTAGATAGTGTTACAGCTTCTCTGCATCAGATTTTAGACATGGTGGCCCGTTAAAAAAAGAAAAAGTCTAATCAGAGATTTCTAGCTCCTTGGTTCAACACAGAAACTTGTAGCTTAAAACAGAAGACTCGTCAATTAGAAAGAAAATGGCTCTCCATTAATTTAGATTAAATCTATTTAGCTTGGAGAAATCGTCTTTTAATTTATAAAAAATCTCTTAGAAAAGCTAGAACGAGTTATTATTCTGCATTAATAGAAGAGAACAAGAATAATCCCAGGTTTCTTTTCAGCACTGTAGCCAGGCTGACAAAGAGTCAGGACTGCCAATCCTAGCATTCCCTTAGAGCTTACTAGCCAGGACTTTATGAACTTTTTCAATAATAAAATCTCATCTATTAGAGATAAAATCAGTCAGATTCTTCCCACCATTAACTTAAATACAGTAACTACTACAACTCCTTCAACTGATATCTGTTTGGATGAGTTTACTCCAATTGACCTTTTAGAGTTAGACAAAATAATTTCCTCATCCAAGCCTTCAACTTGTCTTTTAGACCCTATTCCTACCAGGTTATTTAAAGTCTTCCCATTTATTGGTAGCTTTATTCTTCAAATAATCAATTCTTCATTAACTTTAGGCCATGTACCGCAGGCTTTTAAAACTGCTGTAATTAAACCCGTACTCAAAAAGCCAACGCTAGATCCAGGAGTTTTATCTAACTATAGACCAATCTCTAATCTCCCTTTCATTTCAAAAATTTTAGAGAGTTGTTGCTACCCAATTATTTGACCACTTGCAGGGAAATGGTTTATTTGAAGAGTTCCAATCTGGGTTTAGAATCTATCACATTACTGAAACAGCCTTAGTGAAAGTCACTAATGACCTCCTTATCGCATCTGATAATGGACTTGTTTCTGTACTTGTCCTTTTAGACCTTAGTGCAACTTTTGATACTATTGATCATAATATTCTACTTGATAGATTAGAACACTATGTTGGACTTAATGGAACTTCGTTGCAGTGGTTTAGATCTTATTTATCTGATAGGTTCCAGTTTGTTCATGTCAATAATGAGTTTTCTTTCAACTCAAAGCTCAGTCATGGAGTTCCACAGGGATCTGTGCTAGGCCCCACTCTTTTTAGTTTATATATGTTTCGGTTAGGCAACATTATTAGAAAGCACTGTATACATTTTCATTGTTATGCAGATGACACACAATTATACCTGTCAATGAAGCCAGATAATAGTCATCAATTAGCCAAGTTAGAAGCCTGTCTTAAGGAAATCAAAGCTTGGATGACTTGTAATTTCCTGCTATTAAATTCAGATAAGACTGAAGTCATTCTTGTCGGTCCAAAAAACCTTACAAATACCTTTCCAAATCAAACTTTTAGTATGGATGCAGTTACTCTCTCTTAATAGCTCTGTGAGGAACCTTGGAGTTATTTTTGATCAAGATCTGTTTTTCAATTCACATATTAAATTTGTTTCTAAGACTGCCTTCTATCATTTGTGTAATATTGCCAAGATTAGGAGCATCTTGTCTCAGAGTGATGCTGAGAAACTGATCCACGCTTTTGTTAGCTCTAGATTAATTATTGTAACTCTTTATTATCAGGTTGTCCTGAAACATCTTTAAAAAGTCTTCAGTTGATCCAAAATGCTGCAGCAAGAGTTTTAACAGGCACTAGAAAGAGAGATCATATCTCTCCGGTTCTGGCCTCCCTTTATCGGCTTCCCATAGAGTTTAGAATTAAGTTTAAAATCCTTCTTCTCACTTCCATAGCTCTAAACAATCAGGCCCCTTTTTATTTAAAAGATCTGATACTACCCTATTATCCTAGCAGAGCACTACGCTCCCAAAATGCTGGATTACTTGTAATACCTAGAATCTCCAAAAGTACAATGGGAGGCAGAGCCTTCAGTTATCAAGCTCCTCTCCTGTGGAACCAGCTGCCAATCTTGATTCGGGAGGCAGACTCGATCTCTGTTTTTAAGAATAGGGTTAAAACCTTCCTTTATGATATAGCCTACAATTAGGGAGGGATCATGTGTCTCTGAACCCTCCCTTAGTTATGCTGCTAATAGGTTTAGACAGCCGGGGGACCTCCAATAATGCACTGGGCTTCACTCCTTTCTTCACTCTCAATGAATTTGTTTTTTTTTTTTTTTGCTGGTCATTAACATCTGTTTGTTCTCTCCCATAAATTGTGTCCCCATTGTGCTGTTTGCTCTCTACGTCTGTTCTTTTCATCTTCTCTATCCCCTCACCCCCCAGCCAGTCACAGCAGATGACTGCCCCTCCCTGAGCCTGGTTCTGCTGGAGGTTTCTTCCTGTTAAAAGGGAGTTTTTCCTCTCCACCATCGCCAAGCGCTTGCTCACAGGGGATCGCCTGATTGCTGGGGTCTTTCTGCAATTGTGGGGGTTTCCCCTACAGTTGGAAGTGCTATGAGATGACTGGTGTGAAATGGCACTATATAAATAAAGTTGAATTAAATCAAAAAAAGTGCAAATTTACAAAAGTAATAGTAAAAAGCCATTTACGTATAAGAGAGCAATTTTGCAATTTTATTTGTCTCTTTTACATCTTTTTTTATGGCTCAAATCAGTTTTGTGGCTCCATGCAGAGTTTTTGGACACAATTGTGTCAAACGGCTCTTTTCATCGTAAACGTTGCACACCTCTGGTCTAAACCCACACTGACAGTGCTACTATGGCTGCTAGCCTTGTACGGAGTTAGCTTGACAACCATGGTTTATATTGCTATTCCCTTTAAATTCTAGTTACGCCACTAGACATCCCATGTTCCTAGCTTGTTCACTGATCCACAGTTGATAATATATCTTGCATAATTCTGGCTTATTTTGTTTTATTTAGGCTGTAACAAACCTGCACATCAGCCTGCTAGTACCTTGGCTAGCCGGCTAAGGTCATTCTGTCTATCGTCTTGGAGATAAATTAGCCTGCCTTGCCATTTACTTATTTCAGGGTTGTTTCTGTGCTTTTTGTACAACAGGGACTGGTCATATCTTTTTGAACACTACAGTATATATATCAGCATCAAACATCTTTATTGCTTCTTGCAGCTAAATATCAGCTTTCTACTGGATGTCAACCAGAACAGTACACCTGCGGACATCTTTATTCATGTCAACACCAGCAGGTGAGAATCCTGCTAAGGATCCTGCTAATCCATGAGCTAAACTGAACAGTTGAGTAGAACAGCTTTACATTAAATGTGAGCTATTTGGTGGTAAATTATGTGATGATGTTTCTCTTCAGCGATAACTATGAGAGGGAGGAGTATCTCCATGACAACGCAATCCAACTTACCCTTCCTCTAAAATACGGGGTCAACGTCAACATCCACGGGTGAGTTTACATTACAGTACATTACTTTCTATTTTGTTGAATAATTTTATAATAGAATAAATTCCTAGAAGTAAATGCAGCCAATAAATCTGAATAATGTATAAAACCAATGAAAATGCATAAATTATAGAAGACTAAAATGATACAGCATTATTTGCAGCAGTTTCATCTCTCACTCCCTGTTTGCAGTTTCGTGACTCCCACCTCTTTTGTGTTTGGAGATGAAGACTTAATTCCAGCCGACTGCTACCCTGAAAGATTCAACTACACTTACAAGGTAGGTCCACATTTAACCAGATACAGTATGTTCATGCAGGATGAACATTATTTATGGATATACTGTATCTCAGTCACATAGAGAATGGGCATCGACGTCATGCCGTGCTGCATTCTCGGCCATTGTCGCCGTTATCATTGTCAGGCTTCTTTGTTTACCTGTAGTCTGGGCAGCTGCTAACGTGAACAGACATGTTTGATGGAACACAGCAAACAGAAAATTCAAATTCCTTATTCAGAGAAACTGAATACGGAAGCAAAGGAGCGCTACCTCTAAAAACATTGAAGAAATAAATGGGATTGATCGATATGAGCACAAGAAATGGACCACAGATTGCAATCAACTACCTGGAGTCACGCTGTCAGATGCGTTTGCCTAGCTGGTTTGTGGGGTCAGCGCATAAACCCATGAGCAATTTAAAAACTATAACTCATGACTTCCGGTCTGGACACCATGGTGATAGCAGCTTAACGCTGAAGCTCCCAGACCCGATCCATGAAAATACCTTGAAAATCAGATTTAACGGATTTTTGGAAGAGTGAAAATCAAAAGACAAAGTCATTATGCCTAAAGGAAAACAGAAGAGATCGACATTTGCCAGGCCAACATGCGCATCGGCCGGAGAATCTGACCTGGAGGACAATAACCACTCGGAAACAGAGGAGCTGAATGAGGCTAGCAACACGGTTAGCTTAAAAATGGTACTTCAAGAATTAAGACAATTTTGCCGAGAATGTTGGGCCGAATTTCGTGAAATTAAAGACGAAATAAAAAGGACAAACAGCAGAGTGGACCGGGCTGAAGACCGAATCATGGAAGCAGAGGAAAGAATAAAAGGGCTGGAAGAAACTGTGCTCGATTTACTTAAACGGCAGACAAGACTGGAGGCTAAGCTAACCGACCAAGAAGGAAGACTAAGAAGGGACAACATAAGAATTCATGGTCTGAAAGAAGGAGTCAAGGATGGTTTCACCACAATGGCTGCATGCGTGGAATCCATACTGAGAGAGAAGTTGGAAATTCCCCAATCCACCGATTTGAAAATAGAAAGAGCGCACCGTTCATTAGCCCCAAGGCCGTCGGCGGAAGCTCCCCCGCGTTCAGTGGTGGTGAAGTTTTCCAATTTCAAAACAAAAGAAGAGGTTTTGAGACTGGCTTGGCAGAAAAAAGGATTTATGCACCAAGAGAGAAAAGTTTTCATGGAGCACGACTACGCCCCGGAGGTCCTTAAAAAGCGTCGGGAATACAACAACGCTAAAAAGGTACTACGAGAGAAGAAACTGCGCTTTCAAACTCCATTTCCAACAAAGCTGCGGGTTTTTTACGGGGACGAGACATGTCTCTACAACTCGGTGGAAGAAGCAACCACGGTATGGCGAGAAGAGGGCTCCCGGTAACGGTGGTTAAACCCACAGCAGACCCGATCGAAAGAATCAAGGCTCAAACATGGTGCACACAGAGACCCTCAGAATCCACAGGCCAGCAGCGGGAAACCCAGCGCCAGGGCTATAAGGAAAAACTGGACGCTTCCAGGAGGGAATAACGATATTTTTAGTCAATCTGCGCATCCAACCCTCGTCCTACAAGGTAACAAACATCAAAGGAGATGCAGAATCAGCAAGTATCAAGTGGTAAAACATTTCATGGAACAGTCATAATATTAGAAACAAATAAGTCTTTACAAAAAAAAAACTTGTTAAAATAGAAATGTGACAATGAACCACATGATCTCTCCACACTAACAAATACTGTATTAACCTGATTGTTTGCTGTGACGGTGGTGGGAGGTTGCGCACAATTTCATAGGGTATAGGCATAAAAAAAAAAAAATCATTACAAGTTTGGATTGGGATCTGAAATTCACGTTAAAAACATGGGACAACTTACAGGGGTAAGAGAGGGCCCTCAACACGTAACAGAGTTTGAGGAATTTCCCTCAGAGCCAACACACCATCAAGGCTTTACCAAGGTCACTAAAAAGACCTCAGCTCAGGAAGATCTTTTGTCAGTTTTTTGTTTTAAAGTATTATATACTATGTTCTTAATGTTTTTTATGTTCTTAGTGTTCTTTCAGTTTCTGAGTAGCATAAAAGAGGGCCACTACACTGTTATACTAAATAAGACAACACAATGGAGAAACAGGGTGTAACCAAAATAATCTCATATAATGTAAAAGGGATCCTGAATCCAGTTAAAAGAGCCAAGATTCTAGGCAAAATGAAAAAAGACAAAGCAGGAATAATATTTTTACAGGAAACCCACCTAACAGACGTGGAGCACACTAAACTTAATAGACAAGGATTTAAAATGATCTCTTCATCTTCATATAAGTCAGGAAGGAGGGGGGGGGGGGTAGCGACATTGATCTCAACCAAAATTGTATTTGAAAAAAAATCAGAACACAAAGATAAAGAAGGGAGATTCAGCATGGTACTTGGTCGGCTAGAGGGAGAAGATATCACCCTGCTGAATGTATATGCACCTCCAGGGGATAACTGGAAATTCTATAAAAATGTATTTGACCTAATGATAACTAAAGCCCAAGGTTTAGTGATATGTGGTGGAGACTTCAATCTAAGACTGAATCCATACTGGGATGCATCAGGTAATTCTCCACATCAAAATAACACTCAAAGTAGAAAAACTCGGATGCTACTAAAAGAAATGGGAATCTGTGATGTGTGGAGGGAATTCAGCCCCAGTGTAAAAGATTAAACATTTTACTTAGCACCACATTCATCATACTCAAGGATTGACTATTTTTTTTATGTTTAATAGAGACATTGGAAGAGTAAAAACATGTAAAATAGGACTGATGGATCTCTCTGACCACAGTCCGATCTATATGGACTTAAGTATCCAAAAATACACAAATAATACATTTTCTTGGAGGTTAAATTCAAATGTGCTGAAAGGACCACTGAAAGATGAATTGGAATCAGATATTCTCAGATATTTGGAAGAAAATGATAATGGAGAAGTATCCCCTTTAATACTGTGGGACGCATGCAAAGCTGTAATAAGGGGAAAGATTATCGCAAAACTGGCAATCCAAAAGAAACTGAGACAAGAAAAACTAATCACATTAGTCAGAACTTAAGAAACTAGAAAAAGAGCACATAGACAACACTCATTCTAATGACTCGCTCAAAATTAAGGAAATTAAAAAACAAATAAATGAGATCTACACCAGTGATTTTCAACCTATGTGCCGCGGCACACTAGTGTGCCGTGAGAGATCATTAGGTGTGCCGTGGGAAATTATCCAATTTAACTTAATTACTCAAGTGAGTGGCTATGTTTACATGGACACAAGTAACTGGATTAAAAGCCTGATCGGAATAAAAATGCTTCATGTAAACACGGCAATCTGAATATTCTAACCCGATCACGCTCATTCGGATCAAAATTTCATTCCGATTGAGAGGGGTGGGTTATGCCGATTGTTAATCCGAATGGTGAGCATGAAAACACTTACTGCGAACACAGGGCAGAAAATATGTTTACTGCACATGTCTGTACACCAGCCGCACGTTGACGTGATGTATTCCCGCCTTAGCAGCAGCTAGCGGAAAACATAGCGGGAGTAAAACAAAACTGGTCTGTATCGTCCTGCTGTCTCCCTCTTTTCGTCATATGCAGAAGTCTGTACTTGTAGCTTCATTACGGAGACTAGCAGAAGCAAAAGTACAGTCTGAATAACACGATACAGGTCAATTTCGACACGAAGCGGGGCTCGCTAACACTGGAAGTTGCTTTTTCTTCTACTATTTTTTGAATGTCGAAATGTCGACCTGCGCATGTCAAAATGATTTATTCCATTCAAACCTGTGACACATGAAAACGCACGTCCTAATCAGATCAGCTTTTTCAGGATCCATGTAAACAGTAAAATTCTGATCTGAATTGTAATCAGATTGAAGAAATTTTGCCCATGTAACTGTGGCCAGTGTCAGAGTAATACTCTTTTATGTCACTGGATGGCAGCAGACGGCTAATTGCCTGTAAAAAGACAATAGAATTGAGCTGCACGTGACAGGTCACAGTGACAGTGATGGAGAAGTTTTTGACAAGGGGAAAGGCTAAGTCCGAACAAGGCTCTGGACAAAATTCTGACCAAGAAGAAGGCCCTAGCATGAGTGGTATATGATATATCTGTGTGAGCTGAGCTTTTCAAGCTTGACTGTGATAAAAACTAAAAACAGAGAGCTGTTGAGGAAGAGCTCCGTGTGTGTCTTTCTTCCATTCCTGCCAGGATATCAGCTTTGTGTTCATCTAAACAGGCCCAGGGTTCACACTGAGTGAGCATAAATACATTTAGAAACTGTATTGCTAACTATATTTTATTATTTTTACTGTGTTAGGCTATAGAGTGTCATTTTGTGTCATTCTGGTTGGTGGTGTGCCCCAGGATTTTGTCAATGTAAAAAATGTACCGTGGCTTAAAAAAGGTTGAAAAACACTGATCTACACAATAGAAATCCAGAAGAAACTTACATTTCTGAAACAAAAATACTATGAAACAGGTAGCAAATCGGCAAAATTACTAGCCTATAAATTGAGGAAACAACAAACGGAGAGAGCAGTCTACAAAATCAGAGACCCAGTATCAAAGGAAATAAAATTTAGAATTCAGGAAATTCTTAAAAGCTTCGAGAACTACTACAAGAACTTGTACTCCCTCAAAAAATACAAAAACGCATCCGAAGCATTCCTAAATACATTAAACCTTCCCCAACTTACTGAGTCACAAAATAAAACACTATTGTCAGAAATACAACCTAAAGAATTAGAAAAAGCAATTATGAAACTTAAAGCTAACAAATCCCCAGGAGCAGATGGCTATTCAGCAGAGTGGTACAAAACCTTTAAACAGCAATTATCTCCTCTCCTCCTGAAAACATTTAACTATGGCCTCCACACAGGGGAAATCCCCCCCCCCTCCTGGAGAGAAGGGGTCATTGCAGTCTTACCTAAACCTGAAAAGGATAAACTAGACTGCTCCAACTACAGACCAATCAGTGTGTTAAATCAGGACTATAAGCTTTTTACCACTATCCTTGCCAAAAGGTTAGAAAATATACTGACAGACTTTATTCATTTACACCAAACAGGTTTTATAAGACAAAGACAGACACAAGATAACATTAGACGCACTTTACACATAATTCATCATATAAAAAAATATAATTTAAATGCAGCCATATTGGGATTAGATGCTGAAAAAGCATTTGATTCGGTTGACTGGTCTTTCCTATATAGAATCTTATCCAGTTTCAATTTTCACAACAACTTCATTAGAACTATCCCGGCATTATATAAAAAACCAACAGCTAAAATAAAGATTAACGGTAAATTATCATCATCTTTTGAACTGGAAAGAGGATGTTGTCAGGGCTGCCCCTTGTCTCCACTGCTCTTTGCAATCTTCATAGAACCTCTGAGCCAATGGATAAGACAGAATCAAAAAATTCAAGGTATTACACTTGGTCAGAAGGAACATAAAATAGCACTCTTTGCTGATGACATTTTAATATACCTGGGGCAGCCGGACACCTCTTTTCCAGAACTAATCTCAGTTTTTACAGAGTATGGAGATTTATCGGGGTACGAATTAAAGATGCATAAAACCCAAATTTTAACATTCAATTCAATTCAATTCAACTTTATTTATATAGCGCCATTTCACAACAACAGTCATCTCATAGCACTATCAACTGTAGGGGGAACCCCCACAGTTGCAGAAAGACCCCAGCAATCAGGCGATCTCCTGTGAGCAAGCACTTGGCGACGGTGGAGAGAAAAAACTCCCTTTTAACAGGAAGAAACCTCCAGCAGAACCAGGCTCAGGGAGGGGCAGTCATCTGCTGCGACTGGCTGGGGGGTGAGGTGATAGAGAAGATGAAAAGAACAGACATGTAGAGAGCAAACAGCACAATGGGGACTCAATCTATGGGAGAGAACAAACAAATGTTAATGACCAGCAAAAAAAAATATTTCATTGAGAGTGAGGAAAGGAGTGAGGCCCAGTGCATTACTGGAGGTCCCCCGGCTGACTAAACCTATTAGCAGCATAACTAAGGGAGGGTTCAGAAACACATGATCCCTCCCTAATTGTAGGCTATATCAAAAAGGTAGGTTTTAGCCCTATTCTTAAAAACAGAGATCGAGTCTGACTCCTGAATCCAGATTGGCAGCTGGTTCCACAGGAGAGGAGCTTGATAACTGAAGGCTCTGCCTCCCATTGTACTTTTGGAGATTCTAGGTATTACAAGTAATCCTGCATTTTGGGAGCGTAGTGCTCTGTTAGGATAATACGGTAGTATCAGATCTTTTAAATAAAAAGGAGCCTGATTGTTTAGAGCTTTGTAAGTAAGAAGAAGGATTTTAAACTTAATTCTAAACTCTATGGGAAGCCAATGAAGGGAGGCCAGAACCGGAGAGATATGATCTCTCTTTCTAGTACCTGTTAAAACTCTTGCTGCAGCATTTTGGATCAGCTGAAGACTTTTTAAAGATGTTTTAGGACAGCCTGATAATAAAGAATTTCAATAATCTAATCTCGAGCTAACAAAAGCGTGGATCAGTTTCTCAGCATCACTCTGAGACAAGATGCTCCTAATCTTGGCAATATTACGCAAATGATAGAAGGCAGTCTTAGAAACAAATTTAATATGTGAATTGAAGGACAGATCTTGATCAAAAATAATTCCAAGGTTCCTCACAGAGCTATTAAGAGAAAGAGTAACCACATCCAAACTGAAAGTTTGATTTGGAAAGGAATTTCTAAGGTTTTTTGGACCAACAAGAATGACTTCAGTCTTATCTGAATTTAATAGCAGGAAATTACAAGTCATCCAAGCTTTGATTTCCTTAAGACAGGCTTCTAACTTGGCTAATTGATGACTATTATCTGGCTTCATTGACAGGTATAATTGTGTGTCATCTGCATAACAATGAAAATGTATACAGTGCTTTCTAATAATGTTGCCTAACGGAAGCATATATAAACTAAAAAGAGTAGGGCCTAGCACAGATCCCTGTGGAACTCCATGACTAAGCTTTGAGTTGAAAGAAAACTCATTATTTACATGAACAAACTGGAACCTATCAAATAAATAAGATCTAAACCACTGCAACGAAGTTCCATTAAGTCCAACATAGTGTTCTAATCTATCAAGTAGAATATTATGATCGATAGTATCAAAAGCTGCACTAAGGTCTAAAAGGACAAGTACAGAAACCAGTCCATTATCAGATGCGATGAGGAGGTCGTTAGTGACCTTCGCTAAGGCTGTTTCAGTACTATGATGGATTCTAAACCCAGATTGAAACTCTTCAAGTAAACCATTTCCCTGCAGGTGGTCAAATAATTGCGAAGCAACAACTCTTTCTAAGATTTTTGAAATGAAAGGGAGATTAGAGATTGGTCAATAGTTAGCTAAAGCCCCTGGATCTAGCGTTGGCTTTTTGAGTAAGGGTTTAATTACAGCCGTTTTAAAAGCCTGCGGTACATGGCCTAAAGTTAATGAAGAATTGATTATATGAAGAATAAAGCTACCAATAAGTGGGAAGACTTCTTTAAATAACCTGGTAGGAATAGGGTCTAAAAGACAAGTCGAAGGTTTGGATGAGGAAACTATTTTGTCTAACTCACAAAGGTCGATTGGAGTAAACTCATCAAGACAGACATCAATAGAAGGAGTTGTAGTAGTTACAGTATTTAAGTTAACTGTGGGAAGAATCTGATTGATTTTATCTCTGATGGATGAAATTTTATTTTTGAAAAAGTTCATAAAGTCCTGACTAGTAAGCTCTAAGGGAATGCTAGGATTGACAGAGTCCTGACTCTTTGTCAACCTGGCTACAGTGCTGAAAAGAAACCTGGGATTATTCTTGTTCTCTTCTATTAATGCAGAGTAATAACTCGTTCTAGCTTTTCTAAGAGATTTTTTATAAATTAAAAGATGATTTCTCCAAGCTATATAGATTTCATCTAAATTAGTGGAGAGCCATTTTCTTTCTAATTGACGAGTCTTCTGTTTTAAGCTACGAGTTTCTGTGTTGAACTAAGGAGTTAGAAATCTCTGATTAGACTTTTTCTTTTTTAAGGGGGCCACCAAGTCTAGAGTCTGATGCAGAGAAGCTGTAACACTATCCACCATGTTATCAATTACAGAAGGAGCAAGCTGTCTATAGCTTATTTCCATTGTGTTGACACATGGCATAGAGGAAACAATCTGCATAAATTTGGTAACAGCATCATCTGAGAGGCATCTACTGTAATAATATTTTTCTTTAGGAGCCAAATAGTCAGAAATAGTAAAATCAAAGGTTAACAGACAATGGTCTGACAGTACAGGGTTATGAGGAGATACTACAAGATTTTCTATTTCTATGCCATATGTCAGAACAAGGTCCAATGTATGGTGGAGGTAATGAGTAGAATTTCCTACTTTCTGAGAAAACCCAATCGAGTCTAATATTGAATTAAATGCCACATTAAGGCAGTCACTATCTACATCCACATGTATATTAAAGTCCCCTACTATAATTATTCTATCAGATTTCAGCACTAAATCAGCTAAGAAATCAGCAAATTCGGATAAAAATTCTGAGTAGGTTGATGGGGGATGATAAACTATGGCAAATAAAATTGGGTTTAACCTAAAATTGCTAAAGTGCCCAATACTGAGGACCAGGCCCTCAAAGGAATTATAACATGTTTTTTGCTTTACATTAACTAGTAATTTGGAATGGTAAATTGTTGCTACTCCTCCTCCACGACCAGAACTTCTGGGATTTTGACAGTTTAAATAACCAGAGGGAGTTGATTCATTTAAACCAACATAATCCTCTTGCCCTAACCAAGTCTCTGTAAGGGAAATTAAATCAATCTGATGATCAATTAACAGATCATGGACTAACAGAGACTTGGGAGTTAGAGACCTAATATTTAATAAACCACATTTAATTTTTAAATTATGAGGAGGAACAGAGGCCAAATCATTCAATTTAGAGGCTTTATGTTTAATTTGAGTTTTACCAATATTTTGCTTTATCACTTTGGGATGCTTATATATTATATTTTTATTTACTTTGGAGGGAGCAGACAATGATTCTCTAATGGGGAAGACAGGGGCTAAGCTGAGGGGTGGCGGATGAAGAGGAGCTGCAGAGAGGCGTGTAAGACTGCGACTCTGCTTCCTGGTCCCAACCCTGAGTAGTCAATGTTTTGGAAATTTGGATAAAAAAGATGCCAGATTGTTAGATAAATGAGAAGCACCATCCAAAGTGGGATGAATGCTGTCTCGTCTCATAAGACCAGGTTTTCCCCAAAAAGAGCTCCAATTGTCAATGTAGCCCACGTCATTTGCAGGACACCACACAGACAACCAGTGGTTCAAGGATGATGAGCGGCTAAACATGTCATCACTGGTCAGATTGGGGAGGGGCCCAGAGAATACTACAGTGGCAGACATCGTTTTTGCAAAGTCACACACTGATTCTACATTAAGTTTCGTGACTTCCGACTGCCAGAGACGGATGTCATTAATGCCAGTGTGAATAACAATTGTGGAGTATTTACAGCTACTTTTAGCCAGCATTTTCAAATTTGACTCGATGTCACCTGCTCTGGCCCCAGGAATGCATTTGACTATGGCCGCTGGAGTCTCTAGGTTCACGTTTCTGACTACAGAGTTGCCAATGATCAGAGTTTTTTCCTCAGCGGGTGTGTCGCTGAGCGGGGAAAAACGATTAGAAACGTGAACAGGTTGGTGGTGTACCGGGGCTTTGCGACTAGGCTTCCTTCTCACCGTCACCCACCCAGTCTCCTCGCTGCTGAGGAGAGCCGGAGGACCGCTAACAGGGCCCTAAGCTAGCTAGCTCCGCTGCAGCTAAGGGGCGTCCGTCAAGAGTAACTGGCGCAGACGGTGTTTCAATGCAGCGGAGCCGGGATTCCAAATCAGACAACTTCACCTCGAGCGCCTCAAAAAGACAACATTTATTACATTTACCGTTATCACTAAAAGAGGCAGAGGTGTAGCTAAACATCTGACAGAGAGAGCACACCAGAGGAGGAGAGGAAGGAGAGCTAGTAGCCATCGCTAGTGGCTAACCCAAAGCTCAGGAGAGTGAGGAGAGCAAACCACACAGACAGACAGCAAAACAGGAAGTGACGATACATTACCACAAGGAAGTGACGATCATCCCCCCCAACATTCAACTATGACCCAAATCAATATTTACTAAGCAAACTCAAAACTAACTGGGAGATGGAATCTATGAAATATCTGGGGGTCAATATCCCGAAACAACTCAACAAAATTATAACACTAAACTATGATCCACTGATGGCAAAAATAAAATCTGATCTAGCAAGATGGAATATGATACCATTCTTGGGTACTGCACAAAGCATTGAAGCAGTCAAAATGAATATACTTCCATGTCTTCTATACCTTTTCCAAACAATACCGGTAGAACCTCCCAAAAAAACATGGCAAGAACTGGACCGAAGGATCTCAAGATTCATATGGCAGGGCAAGAGACCTAGAATCAGATATAGAACCCTACAGCTAAACAAAGACAAAGGTGGGCTTGCGCTGCCAAATATCAGGGACTATTTTAAAGCCGCACAAATTAAAACTTTAGAAGAGATATGTAACCCAGTCTACACTGCACAATGGAAGGAGATGGAATGCCAAATAACAAGTGACATTCCCCTACAGGCGATAATAGGGAACAATGCCTTACCTAAACTTTTGAATAACACTAACCCGTGGATAGAGACCCCGCTAAAAATTTGGTTTAAGATAGTCAGAGAGAATCAAACTAAAGAACCCTATCGATTATTGCAATGGACTGCCTATGATCAAGACTTTACTCCTAATAAAACAGACACTAGATTTAAAAAGTGGAAAGAGAACGGACTGATAAAAATATTACGATTTTTTTAAAGGGCAAACTTTAAGAAGTTTTGAAGATTTGAAAAAACAAGGTCTAATAAATCAAGACCTTTACAGGTTCTTTCAGCTTAGACACCACATAAACAAAATACTTAAAAAGGAGGATTTGGAAAAGGCCCAGTCAGGTGTTCTGAAGGTCTTCTTAATGGCATATAAAGGGATCCCAGGGATCAGATACATTTCTAAAATATACCTTGGTCTTCAAGACTTAAAAGGAGACAACACATCATATATAAAAGAGAGATGGGAAAAAGAGGGGAATTTCACTTTACAACTGGAAATATGGGAAAAGCTAAATAAACAACAATGGAAAAGTACTTCATCCCTGCAGTGGAGAGAATTTGGATGGAAAAATTTGGTAAGAGTTTTCAGAACACCTGCACAAAACAAATTTACTCGTAAAGGGTTGAATTGTTGGCGCTTGTGTGGTGAAAAGACTGCAAATCATTTTCATGTGTTTTGGTCATGCCCAGTTATCCACCAATATTGGACCAATGTACAGACAATATTGGGGAAAATATTCAAAATAACAGTCCCCTTTTCTTTTGTAACTTTGTATTTGGGTTTACTACCGGAATCACTGGAAAGACGAGGAGAAAAATACTTATTCACTGTTTTAATATTGGCAAGTAAAAAAGCTCTAACAAAAAAATGGATGCTGAAGGACTGTCCTACACCTGAAGATTGGATTAACGTGATTCAGGACATTTATTAGATGGAAAAGTTGACATTTGCACTGAGACAAGACATGGATGGGTTCTTGAACTTTTGGCAACCATGGGACGCATATGTGTCTTCCATTAGATCTAATCTTTGACAAATACCATTTCAATAATGGCACCTCTCTTTGTTCCAATGCTACTCAGATACTCTTTTATTTTTTTGCT
This sequence comes from Pholidichthys leucotaenia, assembly GCA_020510985.1. Lineage (NCBI taxonomy): Eukaryota > Metazoa > Chordata > Actinopteri > Cichliformes > Pholidichthyidae > Pholidichthys > Pholidichthys leucotaenia. The sequence continues at coordinate 99,989,937 of CM035843.1, forward strand.
CTTTTGCTCTTTTGTTTTTTTTTCTTGTTCTGTTTTTTTTGTTTGTTTTTTTTTTGTTCTTTTTTAATTTCTCTTTTGCTTTCACTTAAAAAAAGGGTGTTGTAATAATTATTTTTCCAATGCTGTCAAAAAACAAAAAAAAGGGAACGTGATGAAAATGTAAACAATGCAATGCTGTAATGACATGTATACCCTTTACAAAAACTTAAATTTAAAAAAAAACTATAAATCATTAGAGGCTTATATTCAATTCACCAATGGATGGGTCCAGCCGCCTCAAATATTCTGGGTGAACGACCAGAAAACTGTCGTTTAACACAAAGGTAAGCAGTTATTGTTTCTACAAAGTGGAAATATGTCAAGATTAATGTCTAGTGTACCCCAAAATTATTTCTAACATATGAGTAATGGTCTTTGAAGCAATGTGTAACTTACTGAACAGGTTTCTAACTTACAGCTACCATATAATGATGTATTTGCAGTGTACAGTGCTCTGCTGCTGCCTATACACACACAGAGAGCTAAACACGTACTTGTATGTATAATAGGAACAGTCGGGATGTGTCTGAGCATTTTTAAGCTACAGGATAAAGATTCTTATCTTTGACTACAGTGTGTAACATCAAGCTGTCCAGTGTTGTTCTCATAAATATGCCAAAATGTCAGAACACCTGAGTAGCTGGATCAATCTGCTGATTGTGCTGGCGCACAGAAAAAGAATTACCGGTATAATTAGCTGCTATAAAAACATCCTTTTTTTTTTTTTTTTTTTTTTTTTTGTTACTTATTTGTACCCGTAGGTAGACTTGGTTTGCAGTCTGGTGACAAGCCACCGGCTGCTGGTCGCTGCGTGCGCGAGCGCCCTAAACCTACATGTTTTTGGTATGCGGGAGGAAACCGGAGAAATCCCGGAGTAAACCCACGCAACACGGGGAGAACATGCAAACTCCACACAGCTCACTGTTGGTCGGGGGCTGGAATCGAACCCACGATCTCATGATCCCCGCGATCCCCTGGCCAAGGGTAAAACTGTGCTGCCACAGTGCTAAACCACTGCGCCACCGTGCAGCCCAGTCCGTAACCAGGACAGTGACATTTTTATAGTCACCTGAAAGAGGAGAATCTGCTTAATTTAACGATACCAAACAGTCTATGGACTTTAGTCACCAGCTGATATTAAATCCATGCGTAATGAAGGCAACAAGTAATCACAACTTCAAGAAAAAAAATCAAAGAAAATCAGCAACACGAAAAGCTCCCATTAAAAAAACTGCTCCAGATTAGCAAGAGAAATTGGGAATAGCAGAGATGATGTGGGGAAATTATTTGATTTTGCCCTGTGCATTTTTACGCATTATTGAGAGATGACAGAGAGACCGTGGCTGAGGTGCAGCCAAAGGCACGACGTGCAAGACAGCTGCTCTGGAGAGGGGACATCTTTCTGCACTAATAAATATTTTTTAAATCACAACTTACCTTGGTGAAAATGCCGTGAACACACGACCATGTGTGCAGGAATGTTGTCAGAGCCAATGTCTTTCCTTCTGACCACTGCGATCCATTCCACCCCACACCTCTTCTTTTAGCTCAGAGACCCAATTCTCTCCACTTTTCTTAAGTTAAAAAAATCGTACGTCTTTATCAATCTTTTTCCATGCCAATCGTGAGAGCAGTTGTATCTGATAATGCAGCAAAACTTCCTCATTCTAACGTTGTGTGGTATTCGGAGGAATAATGTGATTGAAAGGACCACATTGGAAATAAGTGTTTTCACTTTCTTGTGTCATCCTGGATTTTATATGATGTTTTATATGTGTATTTACATTTCCTATGTTTGAATAACATTCAGTGTCATTTTAATAAGGCTGCGTGTCCACAGGGAAAGTAAAAATGGTCTTAATCTGTTTTCCTCAGCACTTTTCATGCACTTAAAAAAAAAAAAAAGAAAACACACTCTGCCCGGTATCCTGGCAGCCACTTGACCTGTCACCCGGGGATTGCCGGGGATTTAAGATTTTGCTTTGAAACACTTCACTCACTTGAATAAATCACATCAAACTGGTAAGAAAATACAAGCTTTGGCTGCTAAATATTGAACATGGTGTACTTTTAAGCCGATTGTGATCGGCTGGTGAGAGAGGTGTGCATCTGATGAGCACTGCAGCGCTTGAAAAAGCTGAACTTTTTTCAGCTTTCAGCACCATGAGCACAGCGCTGACGGCTGAGAGCACCGAGTGTCTTAAACGCTGGACTACATAGAAAAACAGAAAAGAGTTGCCCACAGCAGAAAAAAACACATTTGGTGGACACGCAGCCTAACCGCATTCATTGCTCAGTACTAAGCACAGACAGGCTGAACACTTTTGCCACAGTTCCATGCGATTTTTCCATCGGGTGATGGCATGCGCCCATTCCCTATACTGAGTCAAAATGTGTCAGGTGGTGTGAATAGTGCATTTTCTCAGCTGAGTGAAGTTGGCCCCCCACCCCACGCAAAACTCCAGAAAAATATTCTTAAGTCATTTGTATTGGTTTGTGCCGCTATCATTTTTGTTTGTGCTATTATGGCTTTTGATATGATAAAGATTATAGGTCAGTCTGAGGTCACTCAGCCCCAAACTTGCTCCAAATAGCCATGAAATGGACTCATTTGTTTGTGTTTTGTTTGTGATGGTTTGTGCTGTTAAAATTTTGTTTGTGCCACTGTTTTTTGTTTTTTTTTAGATATTACAAGTTTTATTTGCAGTCGATGATGTCACCAGCACACCAACTTGCTTCAAATTGACCCGAAATGGTCTCATCTGTCAGTTTGTTGTATGCACTTTTAAACAGTAATTCAAATCAAATCAAATCAAACTTTATTGTCATATTGCTGTACATACAACTGTAGTGCAGGCAAGATGAAATTGCGTTTCTCTTGGCATCCATGTAAATAGAAGCAGCATGATTTAAGATACACTCCCACATAGCTTCACCCCCCACCCCCACCCCCCCATCCATTCACACATCCCTGAGACATACTTGGAAAAAAAACAAAAAAAAACAAGACTAAGTAACTATAATATACAAATAATATACAAAATGTCCGTAGGTGCAGTAGTGTGTATGAGAGATTCCGGGTCAACTGTTCAGCATCCTGACAGCTTGTGGAAGGAAGCTGTTGATCAGTCTGGTGGTTCTGCCTCTGATGCTCCGGAATCGTTTACCAGATGGAAGAAGTTCAAAGTGTTTACGCAGAGGGTGAGAACGGTCCTTGACAATGTTCAGTGCCCTGCTCCTACAACGGCTCTGAAAAAGGGCTCACTCCAGCGCGCTGCCACAGCGCTGAGTGAGCCTCGTGATGGAGGATGAATAAAGCACCCTTTTAACCTTCAGTTCGCCGTGTCCGCCTGCACTTATTTGATCCTTGCCTCCACACTGGTGACCCTTATTCGTATCCTCCACACTAATTATTTGGGTGATTAGTATTAATTGGTTTAAAAAAAAAAAGTCATCAATTTCTTTGCCTTTTTATGTAAATAAAGTGGACAGAATACCATACTAATGCTAAGTACATCAGGATGCACAAAAAAAAAAAAACCTCTTGTAGGTAAGTTGGTATTGGTACATTTATTTACTGTATATACATATACACACAGCAGCTACATACAACTAACTGACACAAATAACTTGTTTCTCCGGAAAACTTAGAATATCTAAAAAAAAAACCCATAATAACAAAAGTGAAAGTTAATGCAGGGATGTCAAACTCAATCCATTCTGGGCCAAGACCCTGCACATTTTACTTCTACCCAGTCTCTTCAGCAGGTGTTTTTGTTAATCCGCAATCAGTGGGAAGAAACCCAGTCAAATCACTTGTGGAAGACACTGGGTGGAGGTAAAACCTGCAGGGTCTTGGATCAGAATGAAATAAGTTTGACATCCCAGTTTTAATGGCACAAACCAGCACAAACAAAGCACAAACAAATGAAATCATTTTGGGCTAATTTGGATTAAGTTGTTAGGACTGACTGACCTCAGAATGACCTATATAATAATCTTTAATATCTAAAAACAGCTGTTACCAAAATACCTATGCTACACTGAAAATAAAAATTGTAATATCTTTAAAAAAAACAAAACATAGTACCACAAACAAAAATTACAGCGGTACAAGCAACGCACAAATGGCAGAATATTTTTCTGGGATTATGCGTAGGATGCGGGCCAACTTAATTCATTTTCTCCCTCTCGCTTTCTCTCTCTCCCTTTCCTCCCCCACATACTAATACTACTTTTTTTTTACATGTATGTAATGCTGGCAAAATGCTTCTTAACATAGTTTACCCTCACGTGTTGCTCTTTAGAAAGAAATGTTGCAACAAATCCTGAAATAGCAGCCAGAGGTATAGCTTTTAAAGAAATTTTGTGTTCAAGTTTATTTTGTACATGCAAGAAGGAAGACATGTAGAAAAACAGTAAAGCATTGTTTATTTTCAGTGAAAAAAGGAATTGCATGAATATACACTACAGTATCTTCAGCCAGTATCTGGTGGAGAGTAGGAACACACATGGCGAGGAGGACCTGTGCTCCCTCTGTCACGAGTATGTGCTTTACGCACACACAAATGAGGAGAAATGAGCCCACTTGCGAATGAAGAGTGAGTTTTATTGCCATGAATCAAAGGGCTACAACCCCAACATAAGATTCCTAAAGGTAGGCTGCACAGCAGGCTCATACAGTTCAGTGAAGTCAAGTTTTGGACTAGAGAATAACAGTTCACATCAGCCTCAGGGAAACACTGGCCGCTGGGGAAAAACAAGAAATGCAAACCAGGAAGGAGAACTTACATTGATGTGTTGGAGCAAAGCTCTGAGGAAACAACAGCAAACATAGTCCAGGGAAAAAAGTCAAAAAACAAGGAGAAGTCTGAACAGAACGACTTACAGTATGCTGGCAGATTACAATACAATGCACCGACAATCACAGGACTGCAAGCAGAGCTTAAATAATACCAAACATAATGACTAAAGTGATTGCTGGTGTGCCTGGGAGAGTGTGTGTGAGAGTTGGACTGAATGGGTGTGTGTTGGGTTGAGTCAGAGCAGGTGTGCAAGAGTGTGTGCGTGTATGTGTGTAGGAATGAATGGGTGTGTGCTAAGAGTTGATAGAGTGCCGGTGTGAATGATTTTGTGTGTGTGTGTGTGTGTGTGTGTGTAGGCATGAATGGGTGAACCTGAGCATGGAGAGGAACAGACAATGACAGATTGAAATCACCTGTCAGAAACTGACAGGAGAGAGTGGAGTAGCTACCAGAGGCAGGAGGCACAGAAAATATATGAAAAGCCAAAGGTAGCATAAAACATAGATGATATGGAACAGGGAACCGTCATGAAGCCTGAGCTTGGGAACCACCAGCTCGGCTCATGACAGAGACCCCCTCTCAAGGGGTGGATTCCAGACACCCAGAGTACCATCAAAACCAGAGACCCCCCCCCCCCCCAAAAAAAAAAAAAAAACGGAACTGGAACAAACTACCCAGGGCAGGTGGTGGGGTGGGGTGGGGTGGACAGGCTAGGACGGAATAACAAAAAACAACCCTGCTCAAGACTGCAACAGAAAAACACTAACATACACCGCCCCAAAACCCAGAGACAAAAGACTAAGCCCCCCAGGCCAAAGACTCCCAGAGTTCAGGGGGCTGACCAAAATCCCAGGTCCAGTGGGCGGTGGGCCGAGACCGATCGGGTGGCCTGCCCGAGTCCCAAGCCCCGCACGCAGACCGCTGAACAGCGTCAGGCGGCCTGCCGGAGCAAACGGGCCACGAGACCTGTAGACTTAGTCCTTCAGGTGGCCAGCCAGCATTGCTAAGCCACCAGGACCGGAGGGGAGAGCGAGGAGGTGGCTTACCCACCGGAAGGCTTAAAGGTCAGTGGCCGGACCAAAGGAAGGGAACCCCCACGGTGACTGATGGTGGAGGATGGAGGGCCATGACGGCATCCAGAAGAGAAGTGAAGGCCCCGGCCTTCACGAGCTGGCCGACAGCACCCGTAGTGGTCCCAGCCTGGGCTGTAGCTGCACCCGTGGTGGACCCGGCCTGGGCTGTAGCTGCACCTGCGGTGAGTGGGCCAACCCGCAGGAGCGCCAAGCTGAGAAGGCGGTCGATCGGATGAGCCCTGATGATCGCGGCAGGGGAAGCTGGACCCATGGCATCATCTGCTGGCTGGACCGAACCCACAAAGACCCCTGGCAATGGGGGAATCCTCTCTGGCGACCCTAGGAAAAGGCTTATGATTAGCAGGAGAAGAGAAGTGGTTAGGGTCACTGGTAGTGGCAGAGCCCGGTGAGGTGAGTTCTGATGCAGCTGAGGGCTGCACCTGACTCTCCTCACCTAGAGCCAGACAAGATCTCTCTAAAACTGACATTAGAAACACAAGAGAGATCACTTGGCTGAGCTTGAGCTCCACCGCCATCCAGGACTCCGTCAATCCTGGCGATGAAGTCTCTGGTCCGGCCTCTAGGAAGCATGATGGTAATAGCAGTCATTCGGCCCCCAAATGAGATATCCCACGCTGACGATTCCTCCGGCGTGGCGGTTGGGGGCTGACTCTCCACCGGCCCCAGAATATGATCTCCCTGGGCCTCGGGTTCCTCCATCGTCCAGCAGTTCTGCTCATCGACCGTATTACTCACAGGGATAGGAGGAGGAGACAAGGGGAGAGCAGGTGAAAAATTCACAGCAGCAGCAGGTGGGGTGAACTCAGGGAACTGCTCCCCCTGAGCCTCCCTGCCGAGAATCAGGCAAGGCACATTCTCATTAATGAAAGTCGAATTAAGTGACACTTGCCTTTTATCCCAGTTCACGATGTTGCCTGCTGTGGGATGACTGTGCCGTGTGGTGGACTCCTCCGGGACCTCTGGTTCCTCGGTCGGCTGGAGATCACCCTCCGGAGCCAGCGGAGTTTTGGGGGAGACAGGAGACACAGATGGTAATGTGAGCACGGCAACAGATAATGGGGATTCAGTGGATTGAGACATCTGAGCCCCTTCATCAGGAATCAAACAAGTCTTAGGTGAGAGAGAAAATGAGTGGGTTTGAACTTGCCTGAATTCCTGGAAGGGAAGTCTGCTGCCGTCCCAAGTTCATGCTCCCTCTCCCGGGGAGCTGGAAGGAGTCCGGCTGCAGGATTCTTCTCCTCCGGTGAAGAAGGAGCTTTGGGCTGAGCAGCGACGGAGTCTCTCTGCTGCTGCTTCCAGGTTCGGCGGTGACGTGCAGAAGATGGAGACTTCGGCACATCGTGGACTGGAGGCTTCGGGGAAGGCTCGATCACCGACTCCAACTCCGGCACCCTCGGGAAAAACTCCTCCACTTCGAGAATCAATTCTGGAAGGAGCCATGGCTTCACCTCGAGGATGAGATCCATCTCCGCCAAAACCACTTGTTTTTGTTCCTCCAGCTCGTCGGCAGACGGAGCGGGCCAAGGCTCAGGCAAAGGAGGCGGAGATGCCACAGGGAAGACTCAAGGTTTCTTGTCGCGTGCACGCTTCTTCTTAGTAAAGAATGGCTCCGGCATCGGGGCGTCTTCCACTGGCAAGGAGTATATGGAGCTCAGAACGCTCATAGCCTCCGAGTGATTCCATAAGCTTGGGAACATCTCCATTACCCATGCCGCGGTGTCCTGACCCTCATAGACCATTGTCAGGGAAAGGGAAGCCTGTGTCTGTGCCAGGAGGATCTCCAAGAAGGACACCGCCTGCTGCTCCATCTCGCTGAGATGGCCCATAGTGCTCCAACAGGGGTGAGTGAAAAAAGCGGAAAAAAATAGCACAAAAGGTGAAACAGGCTACACTCAACTTCACCGCTGGGCTCTGTTAAGGTCGGTGCATTCTGTCACGAGTGTGCGCTTTACACACACACAAATGAGGAGAAATGAGCCCACTTGCGAATGAAGAGTGAGTTTTATTGCCATGAATCAAAGGGCTACAACCCCAACATAAGATTCCTAGAGGTAGGCTGCACAGCAGGCACATACAATTCAGTGAAGTCAAGTTTTGGACTACAGAATAACAGTTCACATCAGCCTCAGGGTAACACTGGCCGCTGGGGAAAAACAAGAAATGCAAACCAGGAAGGAGGACTTACATGGATGTGTTGGAGCAAAGCTCTGAGGAAACAACAGCAGACATAGTCCAGGGGAAAGGGTCCAAAAACGAGGAGAAGGCTGAATAGAACGATTTACAGCATGCAGGCAGATGACAATACAATGCACCGACAATCACAGGACTGCAAGCAGAGCTTAAATAATACCAAAGCCGGACCGGTGGTGCCACACGAGTTGGCTGCCCATTGCAACAGCCTTTTTTTTAATCTTCCTTCTTCTTTCTACACCTTTCACTCTATATATATATCACGGACACACAGATCGCCCCAAAGGTCTCCCGAGTCGGCGGACGGAGCCACTGCTTACAGCAGGAGACATTACAGCAGGAAGAGCTAGTGCTAGCTAGCACTCAACCGCCACCCGGTGCTAATGGTGAAACTCGACATACCGGGAACTGTAGTGCAAACGACATGGGTGCCGGGCTGGAGTTTAGGCGGCGTGCAAGAAATATAAGACAGAATAATAAAGAGCGATGGCAAGAACCAAGCAGACCGCCCGTAAAATCTACTGGAGGAAAAAGCCCCCCAGGAAGCAGCTAGCCACCAAGGCTGCTCGGAAAAGTGCTCCGGCCACCGGCGGAGTGAAGAAGCCTCACCGTCACAGGCCCGTGGCTCTGAGAGAGATCCGTCGCTACCAGAAATCCACGGAGCTGCTCATCCGTAAGCTGCCCATCCAGCGCCTGGTGAGGGAGATCGCTCAGGACTTCAAGACCGACCTGCGCTTCCTGAACTTCGCCGTCATGGCTCTGCAGGAGGCCAGCGAGGCCTACCTGGTGGGTCTCTTCTTCGCTAAGAGGGTCACCATCATGCCCAAACACTTCCAGCTGGCCCGCCGCATCCGCGGAGAGAGAGCTTAGACTTTCTGCTGCACATTCACCAACCATAATGCTCCGCACTGTGTGTCTATATATACTGTATATATATATATATACTGTATATTTATAGTAATATGTACATATGTTTACTAGCTGTTCTTGTTTTTTCTTGCCTTCTGATTGTTGCTCTGAGTGTTGCTATCCCTGTGCTGTTGCAATCCTGGAATTTCCCCATTGTGGGACTAATAAAGGCTTATCTTATCTTATCTTAAAGTGATTGCCGGTGTGCCTGGGAGAGTGTGTGTGACAGTAGGACTGAATAGGTGTGTGTTGGGTTGAGTCAGAGCAGGTGTGCAAGAGTGTGTGCATGTATGTGAGCTTGGGAACCACCAGCTCGGCTCATGACACCCTCCCTCCAAACTCGCATGTTTAGCTATCTACATTTATTTATTTTAGTAGAAAAGGAAAAAAAAAGCAGAACACACATATACCAGGCAGCAGCTTCACATGCCTAACAAAGCCCTGTTACCTGATGCTTCCATATGCAACAAAGCACATTTCCTCTTATTAAAAACAGAGCTCGTTACCGTGATACCACCCCACACCAACACTGTTCCACACCGGCACCTCAACTGAAAACACAAGGAAAATACCCCCAAACCCCACAGCACTTCATGCGCTGTGCTACAAAGTGTTTCCGCTGGTTCCATTTTGCATTCACTCAGGCCACCTTCGTCTCATTGCTCGGTGATCTGAAACATCCAAGTGCGACAGACACGCAAAAACACAAGAAATCTGGAAGGGGGCAACCACCCTCACAGCACTGTGTATTTCCTTTCAGGTTGCCAGAACCCAAAATCAATCCCTTGGAAATGATCAATAAGGGACCTTTAAAACAATGCTGTTAATGCCTTGGAGTGACTAAATTGTTTTGTTTTTTTTTTGTCAGGTGTTAAACTCTGGTCCCAGCAGGTCCATGGACACTGTGGTGGACATCACGCTGCCAAAGATCCTTGCCCCGTATCCGCACAGGCTACTGCAGGTGGTCGACTGGCAGGTATGGACAGAAGTAGCTGTAGTTATAAAGTACAAACAATTACAGTGTTAGTGTTTGATAGAGTTTATGATTAGTGGCACAACAGAGCAGATGAGCCTATAATTTCTCTCTTTCTGCAGTCGTCTCATGGTGAGTGTTCAGTCAGTGACACAACTGTTCCAGTCATCGAGGACTGCGATGTCCCTCAGGCGTCTTTCATCAAACAGCTCATCTTCTTCTTCTCCTCTGTCGCCACCCGCAGAATGGTATGCCGTCTTGTTTTCTTGCAGTTGCACAAAATTCTGCTTGCAGCTTTCACTTTTAGGTGAAACATCCATACAAACACTGAGACGATGTTTGTTAAAATTCTGCATATTTATGAGCAGTTTTGCGGCCGCACTGATGACCTGTGTGAGCGGTTGGTGTGTCGTCTTGGTAACCTGGAGGCAGGGAGAGAGGCCACCATCCAGCTGGAGATCAGTCTGAACCCTGCAGTTCTACTACAAGCTCCGGTAACACACTCATGCATAAGTGGCACTCGTTACTGCATTTGTGCTCATGGGTTTATCTGTGAATTTAATCAGTAATTCAGAAGTTTACTGATCTGTTTCTTTCTCAGGGCCGTCATGGCGTCATGATGGTGGAGAGCACTGCACTGATGTCATCCCCCAGACAGAATCGTCACACCATCCTTATCAATGATCAACCTGTCACACAGGTAATTTAAAAAACAAAACAAAACTGCAGCCTTTCAGAAGATCAGACAGGTGGCCATGAAACACCTCTGTCTTCGGGCTGCTGCAAAGTTTCTTCTCCCAATGCAGAATCACTAGTCAGTGCAGCAATGAGACCATACAAGCAAGTTTGTGCAACTTTTTACTGGGGGAACAGAGTTTTTTTTCCATCCATCCATAGCTTATTCAGGGGTCCGTGTCACAGAGGCAGCAGTCTAAGCAGAGAAGCCCAGACCTCGCTCTCCTCAGCCACCTCCTCCAGCTCCTCAGGGAGGATACCAAGGCATTCCCGGGCCAACTGGGGGACATAGTCTCTGCAGCATGTCCGGGCCTGCTCCAGGGTCTCCTCCCAGTGGGAAGTGCAAGAAAACACCTCATATGGAAGCACTCAGGATGTATCCTGATCAGATGCCCAAACCACCATAACTGGCTCCTTTTGATGGTTCATAAAAAAAAAACTTTTCTCCACAAGGAAAAGTTTTTTTAATGCACCAAATGAATGAATTGAACTTACATTATTTTCATTGCTTGTAAATAATATGAGGTGCTACCATACTGTACAAACTAAAATGTGAAGCAGAACCTGCAATAGATGCAGTATATTGATTCTGAAGTAATTAATTGCACCTGAATACAACTCTGGATGTTTTATTCTCAGCAAATGTACAAACCAATGTGGTGGGAAGCACAAAAATATCCTTCTGTATTTAGTTCTATGCAGGTGTCACTCTTGGATGCTGCTTACAGGTGATGATGATGGTGATATTCTGAACATACCAGAAAGAACAAATGCAAAAAAACTTAAATGGTTCATATTCAGTAAAAGGTAATTTAAAAAGAACATAATGTAAAGCACAATACGAGACATTTTTAGCAATCAAACTTTTATATATATCTTTATATATACAACTCATATCTCAAGTTAAAAATGGAGTAATTACTCCACTCTTCAAAAATTGACAATATGCTGCACTTCTTTCCATCCATCCATCCATCCATTTTCTTCCATCCATCCATTTTCTTCCGCTTAATCCTTTTCGGGTCGCGGGGGGGGCTGGAGCCAATCCCAGCATCTTTGGGTGAGAGGCAGGGTACACCCTGGACAGATCGCTAGTCCATCGCAGGGCCAACACAGAGAGACAGACAACCATTCACTCTCACAGTCATACCTATGGACAATTTAGAATCCCCAGTTTGATGCCAATTAACAGAACCTGCATGTTTTTGGCATGTGGGAGGAAACCGGAGAAATCCCGGAGTAAACCCACGCAGACACGGGGAGAACATGCAAACTCCACACAGATCACTGCTGGTCGGGGGCTGGGATCGAACCCAGGATCCCCTGGCCAAGGGTGAGTTGCTGTGCTGCCGCAGTGCTAACCACTCCTTCCTAAAAAATTTCATATGCATCCTCATGTATACAAATGCATATACATTACCTGCCACTGAAATATACTGTATTAGTCTTATACTGGTTACTGCACTCGTTGAATGTTAAAGTCATATGTGTCAAATTTTCAGGTGTTGGTGGAAGCTGTTTTTGCCCAGAAACCCTCAACATCAGTAAAGATCTTCATCATCGTTGTCAGTTTAATTTTGGGACTAATCATCCTGGCAGCTCTCATTTGGTGTCTATGGAAGGTGAGTATTTTACATGTTTATTTCTATGTTATTTTCCCCATAAAAAAAATCAACTCAAGGTCAAATCAAAGCAGCTTTGCTTGTATTTTTCTGACAGAAATAAAGTTTGATATTGAAAGATATGCCATAGAATAATAATGACACTGCATTACCGTCTGAATATAGATCATGTAATAGTTGTAGTAGAGGCACCACTTTTACGTTTTCTCATCCTGTGTGTCTGACAGGCTGGTTTCTTTAAGAGAAGCTTCCAGAAGAAAGAGGAGGCGATCAACAGAGACAGCTGGGACTACGTTCCTAAACACGGAAAAAGAGAGAGCTTTTCTTAACCCAGACTGTCACCTTAGGTTATGACCTTCGTCCTCACCCCATACGGTGGAGTTTATATCAGAACTATGCAACAGTGTTTAGGAAGACGTTCAGAATGAGCTAACGGAGGCCATGGATGGAGAGTACCGCAGCATTTTGAATGTCATTTACTAATAAATGGTGTCTACACTGCAGCACATGATAGTGAACACGCCTGATTGGAACCTTTCAGACTATTTCTGACTGATTTGCCTTCACAAAACAAAAGAGAGGAGTTTATATGCTTACAAAACACCATGGATGGATGGAGGATTATTGGTAAGGAACAGGAGAAGATTGATGTGGACCAATCAGAAATGTCCTCTGGGCTTCTTTGGATGACTGTCAGTTTTGACTCTTTCAAGAGGAAACAAACCAAAGAACGTGATTTCATGTGATCTCAGGGGATGGAAAGCTTGCCTTATATCTCTGGGAAAAGTCTTCATTAGTGAACGTTGTATTCTTCTAAGGTTTACTCACTTGCTGGCCAACACACGTGCGCACACGGTGGCTGTGTTGTGTTATTTGACACTTGTAGCCCACACTGGATGTTGTCCAGGCAGAAGAAAGTGATGGTCAATGGGATTGTCCATACGGGGAATGATAACACAATTGCTGTCTTTGGTTTGAATCATGCTGTGGAGCTTAACTTGAGCTTTTGTGTGATTGTGTTTTCATCAACTTGGTTTTACATCCTGTTTTTTTCTGACCTTCTATAGATCTGATCTCACCAGTATTAAATTCAGTGGAGCTGCACAACTGTTCAAAAAGTGTCAAAGAAATCCACACAGTTCACCATTACCAAACAATCAGATTTCAGTCTAGAGGAACAGCTTATCAGCTCTTCAGCATTCATTTGAACTCAAAGCCCCACTCTTCCCACAGCAATTTAATTCTTAAATTATGTGAAATGCTGTGAACTAAAGGCCACAAAACAAGGACAATATGAGCAGTCACTTCAGTTATTTTATTGTCATGCAGTTGTAGTGGTCATTTAAATGTGGTGCTTTTTTTATTCAGAGCTTTATGAAAACGTCTGATAGACCCCTCTTAGAGATTCTTAAGTTATTCCAAGGATGTAGCTAGATATTCCAGTGTGCCTACTGTTTTTTTTTACGTCTTAAACACAGATTAACAGAGTATTACATTGCCTTAAATTCAGTTAAGATAGGTCTTAAATGCACATAATACCAGAACTGTGGGAATTTAAATCAGTGACATCATTATTGGTCCTGAGAGGAACTTTTGGAAATTCATTCATTCATGTGGATTCTGAGCTGCATTTTTTACACCACAAAGTGTCACTTAAGCAGGAGAGTTAAAAAGTTCAATTTAAGGCCATTTTCAAATTCTGTAATGTCCCCATTGTGGGACTAATAAAGGTATATCTCATCTTAAATTCACATATACACTATTCACAAAAAGTTAGGGATATTTGGCTTTCAGGTGAAATTTATGGAAAATGTAAAAAGTTCGTGCAACAGTGATATTATATCATGAAAGTAGGGCATTTAAGTAGAAGCATACAGTGGTGATTTCCTCATCTCAAACAATTTATTGAAACAAAAGCCAGCAACAATGGTGGGTATACCACAACAAAAAATGTCAATGTCTCAATAACTTGTCATGTGCTCTTGAGCATCAATTACAGCTCGACAACAATGTCTCATGCTGTTCACAAGTTGACTTACTGTCTGCTGAGGCATGGAATTCCACTCTTCTTGAAGGGCGGCCCTCAGGTCATTGAGGTTGTGGGATGCAGGGTTACGAGCCTCTACACGGTGACTCAGCTGATCCCATAGGTTTTCTATGGGATTCAGGTCTGGAGAAAGTGCAGGCCACTCCATTTGAGGTACCCCAGCCTCCAGCAGACATTCCCTAATGATGTGACCTTGATGAGCTGGAGCATTGTGGTTCATGAAGATGAAATTAGGCCTGTGTTGTTCATGCAGGGGCACAATGACTGGATTAATGATGTTATTCAGGTAGTATCGACTTGTCACTGTACCATTCACAAGGTGTAGGGCAGTTCTGTATTGACTAGACACACCCGCCCAGACTGTAACACTACCACCACCAAAGGCTCATCTGGTGATAATAGTGGCTGATGCATAGGGCTCTTCTTAATGTCTCCAACATCGTTGGTGGCCATCATTTCTGCTCAGCTTGAATCGACTTTCATCAGAGAACAGCACTGAAGCCCACTGGTCCCTTGTCCATTGTAAATGCTCCCTGGCCCATGCAAGACAATGATGCCTGTACCTGATGGTGTGGTCAAGTACCATCTTCAAAGTCATCTAGCACGCAGACCACACTGATGTAAACGGTTTTGAATGGTCTGACGTGGCACTTAGGTGCCTCTCACCTCCCTTAAATGTGCCTGGAGTTGAATAGCATTCATCATCTGGTTCTGCAGGGCACTGTTCACAATGGTCATTAGCATGGGATGTGGCCAAAGGATGTCCACTTCTGTGCCTTTCTGTGACTCTTCCAGTCTCTCTGTATCTCTGTTGCAACCTGCTGATGACACCCTGAGCTCAGTGGCCACTCCCCTCTGAGGACATCCTTAGATTGAACTCTTTGGCGTGAATGCCTGGCGTCATGTTTGGAGGTAACCAGGCACCACTCATAACTACGCCAATGGCGGCGGCAGCATCATGCTGTGGGGATGTTTTTCAGTGGCAGGAACTGTGAGACTAGTCAGGATAGAGGGAAAGATGAATGCAGCAATGTACAAAGACATCCTGGATGAAAACCTGCTCCAGAGCATTCTTGACCTCAGACTGGGGCGACGGTTCCACTTTCAGCAGGACAATGGCCCTAAGCATACAGTCAAGATATCAAAGGAGTGGCTTCAGGACAACTCTGTGAATGTCCTTGAGTGGCCCAACCATAGCCCAGACTTGAATCCATTTGAACATCTCTGGAGAGATCTGGAAATGTCATGTGTCTGAGCTCTGGTTTGTTACTAAGCTCAGACCCTCACTTTATTTCTTGTATTGTTTATCTGTGAGTCTGATTTTGTTAGTTGGTCTATTTTCTGTTTTGTGGCATGAGCTCCTTCCTCATCTCCCAGGCACACCCACCAACTGCTCCCTGTCTGCCTTCCAGCCTTCCCAGCTGCGGGCAGTTGGAAATTAGGTCTCCTGCCCACTCGCACCTGTCGCTCATTAATTCCCTCACTATTTATAGACTGCCATTTCCCTCCATCAGTGCGGCAGTCTCAATTGTGTTTAGACTGGACTACACTCCTTTGGACAGTCTCCACCTCCTCTTCTCCAGAGTGTCCTCAGCTCTGGAGAGTCATATCTGTGTAAGTTATTCTTGTTTGCATTTTTTGTATTCATCAACACCACTTTAGGGAATTTTATGTTTTTTCTGTTAATAAATGTCACTGCTGCAGTTAAGTGCGTGGGTT
Source organism: Pholidichthys leucotaenia (assembly GCA_020510985.1). Classification (NCBI taxonomy): domain Eukaryota; kingdom Metazoa; phylum Chordata; class Actinopteri; order Cichliformes; family Pholidichthyidae; genus Pholidichthys; species Pholidichthys leucotaenia. The sequence goes on from CM035843.1 coordinate 100,006,070, forward strand.
TGTCTTTCTGCCCCGGAGGGGCGTTCATGACAGAAAATGGCTGTGCACCAACGCGTCCCATCTAATCTGATGGAGTTTGACAGGTGCTGCAAAGAGGAATGGGCAAAACTGCCCACAGATAGGTGTGCCAAGCTTGTGGCATCATATTCAAAAAGACTTGAGGCTGTAATTGCTGCCAAAGGTGGATCAACAAAGTATTGAGCAAAAACTGTGAATACTTATGTACATGTGATTTCTTAGTTTTTTATTTTTAATAAATTTGCAAAAATCTAAAAAAAAAAAAAAAACTTTCATTATGGGGCATTGTGTAGAATTTTGAGGAAAAAATGAATTTAATCCCTTTTGGAATAAGGCTGTATCATAACAAAATGCGGAAAAAGGGAAAATCCCATTCTTAAATAACATCTAAAGGTACATTTCTTGTAGTATTATCAAAGTAAAAGCACAAATTTTTCATGCAGTGCAATTACATGTAAACGCAATGCAAGTACACGAATAAACGCAAATTATTGTCTGAGCGAGTTGCAGAGGGACGGGGTTGCCTTCATTTCTTCTGCAGCTGCTTTGTACCTACTGTGGAAATCCCAAAAATGCCAACATGTTTAGGTTTACAATGCTATCTGGTGGGGCAGATAGCTGGGAAAATGTCACTGCCTTCTCCAGAAACTGCACTTGGATGACTGTCATTAAGGGCTAGCCTGCTAGCCCTCATTAGCACAGCAGTAGCAGGTGTATGTGGTGGATAAACAACAGGCAGGTTCAGAGCTCCTGGAGTCTCATGTACAAAGACTTGTGTGGATTTCCTACTGAAAGATGACGTACGTTTAAATCAAGAAAACGCTGTAAGCAAAAAAAAAATCCAAATGTATGAAACAGTGCGTACACAGGAATCCAAGCACATTTCCTTTGTACATCCCAATCTACTTGAAATTGAATGCACGTGAGGAAATACCGGACTCCTCCCTTGACATGCCTCCATTTGAATATGCAAATAGATACAGTACATACCTGCATGTTTGCTTCTTCTGTATCCACAATCAAAAATAATGGATTTAATAGAATTTCACAGCCTGTGAGTTGGAGGTGCTCTTGAATGAGGTAGAGGCACGTAAAAATGTTTTGTTTGGCACGCTGTCCTCCGGTATTAGTGCCAAATACAGGTAATTCAATAGCCTGTTCACAGCCCTATAAGATTAGTTTACTGTTTTCCTTTATTCAGACAAGGATAAGAAGGAGATGTTTATTTAACCTTGACATGTTTTGACTGACATCTGCAGTCATCCTCAGAAGCATCATCTGATTGCTGATTTGTGACCAGCCGGGTGGATCAGCTCGTTGAATAAAGGAAAATAGTCACAAAAAAGAAGACAATATGAACCTATTTAGTGGGTAGCCACAGTCACCTGACAGTTGAAAGCAGATCATATTAGACTCAACAAGTACATATTTTATGTCCAAAATGAAACTCTCATCCTTTATAGTTATATACAACTTACATGGATTACACACACTACTATTGTAAATGAATGAAGTGCAATGAGGAAAGGGTGACACTGTTGCATTTCAAACTTTACGCATGTGTTTATTGACATAACTACTGTACACACAGAGGCAATTGGGGGCTTGGTTTGAATGCTGTGAAACTAGTTTAATCAGCAAAAAAAGGAAGTCACTTACTCGACCCACTGACATGTAATGAAGCCTTGAAGACAGGGTGATATTTGGGGGGCGCACAGGCAACGCGTTGCGCATGAAGTGGATTATTTAGGACAATTACATAAATTTACTCACCAAGAAGTCACCCATCCACACAGTGCCAGCTTATAGTTTGTTCCCAACAATGCTGTTCATTAGAATCATTAGGAAAACTGGCTCTTGCTGCAAATTGCGCTTTGATGTTGGCCTGTTCAACTGGATTGTATGGGAATATGATGTACCTGGGTGACAGCCGGATAATGCCATCCCACACAGCTGGCATAGCTCAGCTCATGGTCGACTGGGAAATTCCCAATTGGTCTGCCAGCTCCCTCTGGAATGCCTCTGTTGCCAAGAACCCCAGTGTTGTCAGCACTGGGACGGGCAGAGCACGGCTTCTCGCCGTGTCGCGCTCCAAGAGCGGCCGTAGCTCTGAGCACAGTTCCACAGGGAATGCCAATGGAAACCTAAACCAGTTGACAAGCCAGTCATTATCCTGAGCCAGAAAATCTTCTGTCTCTAAATATCCTTTCTCTTGTCACTGCGTGGTTTGCAATATCCTCTAATAATGCTAACGCCATTGTTGTTAGAGGCATTTTCTGCACTTCTTTGCACTTGCTTTTATATCCACTCATCTAATTGCACACAGTTGGATGTTTGTTCATCATGTGTCTCTGGTGTGTACAATAATTTTCACGTCATTATCAGTCTCCCAACATCCCCTCTAAGTGTCGCCAACGGACCAATAACAGTAGAAACGTACATACGCCAGCCATGAAGTTGCCGTGGGGCTGCGCATATTTCCACGGTCATTTCATTCTTGATACATCTGAAATTTTCCGTGGAAAAGGACGTACGCCATGTTTTTGGGCATAAGCACCCTTTATACATGAGGCCCCTGGTCCATCTGTCTGAGGGTGAGTGCCAGTCTCACTAGTTTATTCTCCAGTGTTGATATTTTGAGTCCGGTGATGGAAGAAACTCAAGGCTGAGAGTTAACCAACTTGCTTGAATGGAAATTCACATTTATTCACATCTTTACATTGTGTTACATGTAAGGACCTGTACTTATACAGCCCTTTTTCTAGTCATAAAGACCACTCAAAGTGCTTCTCTAGTTGCTACACTAACCCTCTATTCCAAGGGCCTAACAGGGACAATTTAGAGTCACCAATTAACCTAACATGAATGTTAATATGTTATGTGGGAGGAAACCAGAGCACCTGGAATAAACCCCACACAGCAGAGAGAGAACATACAAACTCCACACAGAGGTTCCCACACCTTTGATTCAATTCAGGATTTGAACCTGCAACCTTCTAGCTGTGAGGCAACAGTGCTAACCACCATACCACCATGCTACCCCATGTAATTGCTTCGTGCAAAAAATTTGCTTGGCGTTTGGTCTGAATGCACCTTTGCAGGAACAATGTTCTGAAGCGAAGTTTTCATCCAACCTTACTGCTCATTTTGAGCTGTGTCCGTGTACTGCATTAACAATTTCTACTTTTCACATGTATTCCTTTACAAGTTTTATCAGAAATTGTCAAGTTCAAAGACTTGATCCTGGTGCTCCCAGTTGTCAACCTCCATAGTTGTTTACGGTTTCTCTGGTTTGTTGTTTAATGTGTAGAAACAGCCTGGTCCTGTAAAAAAAAATGTTCTGTGTGCAGGAATGTTTATGAAGAAAAGCAGAACTGGCTGACAAAATATATGACTGCTCATTGATACAACAAAGATGGACAGAGACAGTATTTCTCCTCTCTTCTGCGTCATGTGGAAGCTAGTAAGCTGTTTTAATGTTGTTGGTGAAAATCATTACATGTGCATAGAAATGTTTGTCAAGGTGAAGGTCAATGGACCGATGTACAGCAGTAAGTCCACAAATTAAACAAGGGAAAAGGAACTGCAACTGTGGTTGCACTTGAACAATTTCAGTTAGTTTCTGTGTGCTGCCTAGTTTTCAGCTAAACCACTGTTACCACTGTATAAGTGCAGTAAAGATACATTGGACAAAAACCAGCCTAAAAATGAATGAAGCCACAGGGTTGAATGATGGGTGTATGGAAGCCAAGAGCAGCCATGGTAGCTACTATTTTCCATTCCATTTTCTCAAGATCACAAGATAAATTAATACATTTTCGGGTATAAAGGTTCAATTTCTCATGAACACAGGATAAATTAATGGATTATCACAGGATACCAGCTCGTCATCTCAAAAAAAACAGAACAAGAAATGGTTGTAGCGACTGTGGATGCGCTCAGCTTCCATATGGATGACTACTTAAGATAACAGAAGTATTTAAAGCATCTTCTGAACTGTCTATATTGCATAAACACATGCAGTTCAACCAGCTGCTACTTTTCTATCAGTGTATTTAGTAGAAAAAGCACATCACACAGATGAGTGTTTTAATGTTGTAATAGAATAATTTGTTGATTTTATGTGAAACTGATCTGCACTGGAGAGTCTCACTGCTTTTAGCAACTTTTTTCTATAAAAATAAAAGTATTTTATATTTAAACAACTTGTTTTATTTCTTTTGTCATTTGAATAGGTGTGTGGTAATGTGTACAGTTTTTACAGTCTTAGCACCTAGTTGTTAAGTCTAGCTGTGCAGCAACACCACAGAATGACAAGTTTGCATTAAGATAACTGGTTAACCTTAAAAAAAGTTGTGATTAAATCATTTGGCCAGAGCCGATATAAGCAATAGCAAACTGTAAACATCAGTTTAATGGGCAATAAATTAATTATAAAGCAGTTAGATCAAGAATTAAAGCTGCTGTGATGTAAAAAATAAATCAAGCTCTGACGTTAAGATAACAGCACAAAGACGCTCTGGCTACTGAGAACAACTCTGTGACGTAGCATCACCTACAGAGGGCACTGTTGAGACTGTGGTTACCATGGGGATCATCAAATCTGCTCTCAGATGCAGCTGCAGGAGACGGACAACTCAGCCTCATCCACCTCCTCCCCATACAGGGTGATGAGTCCTGGGTGGACCCTGAATACAAACACACAGACATGCATATTGTTAGTCACTGGAAGAATCATTGGTTGTCATGGAAGAGAAGACGTTGTCATGTAGTCATTTAGTTTTTAGAATAATAAATCACAAAAATAAAAGTTACAAGTCACACCGACTGGGGTTCATCATAATAGCTGTGGGGTTCTCCATATGGTTTTCCTCACACTACAGATTAATTTCTGGCTGGTGCCGGTCGTTTCTCCTCATCCTCCTTTGCTCCTGGTCTGTATGATGTCTAACAGGTTCATAATTAAAATGCTGTGGTCCCTCATATGAATACAGACTTGTATTTCCTCCTCTTCACAGGATAAATTACTGCAGGTTTTCATTATTGACAGAATCTGTGGGCTAGTCCCACCACTTGCATCATGGCCGATCTGCTGTTTTAGAGGAGGAGCTGACACTCTGCAGCAAAAACAGCTTTAAGAGTTGTTTTAAGGCTCAGATAACCATATTTTGGTATTATCTGTTTAGTTAATCCTTTTTTTTAAAATATAGTAAGTAATTGGTTTGGTTAACCTAGGAATTTCCCTTTAAAGATGCTATTATATATTCAGAACCACTGATGTACCACTGGTGTAATAGCAGCAAATAAAAGTTGCTAAAGCTGGGTTCACACTACAGCGTTTGGACCGACTTTTACAGACATTTTGAAAAATCAGAAAAATGAGTCCAAACACTGGTGAAATTACGTTTGTGAGCGGATTTTTTTTATTTAAATCCAGCACACACCAACTTTTACAAACTTTTTCCAGCATTCACCAATGAACACCAGCTGCTGTATCATTAACTTTTACGAACTTTTGTCAGCAGAACCAGACGTTTACCAAAATGTCAGTAAACATCAGTACAAATGATATAGTGTGAATCCACCCTAAAATACCTATTTTTACACTTAAGTAACTTATTTAAAGGCCTTTAATACTGTGGCAATGATTACTGACAAGTACCTACAGTATATGAGCCAGTGACTGTAAATAGTATTTATTTCTTCTTCTTTTGGCTGCTCCCTTTAGGGGTCGCCACAGTGGCTCATCTGTCTCCATCTCACCCTATCCCTTGCATCTTCTTCTGTAACACCAACCCTCTCCACGTCCTCCGTCACCACATCCATGAATTGTCTCTGTGGTCTTCCTCTTTTCCTCCTGCCTGGCAGCTCCATCTTCAATATCCTTTGTCCAATATACCCACTATCCCTCCTCTGCACATGTCCAAACCATCTCAGCCTTGACTCTCTTACTTTGTCTCCAAACCACTCAATGTCAGCTGTCCCTCTAATATGCTCATTTCTAATCTTGTCCCTCCAAGTCACTCCCAGTGAAAATCTTAGCATCTTCAACTCTGCCACCTCCAGCCTCCTCCTGTCTTTTTGTCAGTGCCACCGTCTCCAAACCATACAACATTGCAGGTCTCATTATTGTCTTGTAAATCTTCCCTTTCACTTTTGCTGCCACCTTTCTGTCACAAATCACCAATGACACTTGTCTCCACCCACTCCACCCTGCCTGCACTCTCTTCTTCACCTCTCTTGTGCATTTTCCATTGTTTTGGATGGTTGACCCCAGGTATTTAAACTCATCTACTTTTACAACCGCTACTCCTTCCATCTCCATCATTGCACCTGCCTCCCTCTCATTCACACTCATGTATTTTGTCTTGCTTCTACTGACTTTCATTCCTCTTCTCTCAAGAGCATACCTCCACCTCTCCAGGTTCTCTTCCACCTGCTTCCTACTCTCACTGCAGATCACAATGTTGTCTGCAAACATCATGGTCCACAGAGACACCTGCCTAACCTCATCTGTCAGCCTGTCCATCACCATGGCAAATAAGAAGGGGCTCAGAGCCGATCCCTGATGCAATCCCACCCCCACCTTGAATCCATCTGTCACTTCTACAGTGCACTTCACCACCGTCTCAGTGTCCTCATACATGTCCTACAAAACTCTCACACACTTCTCTGCCACGCCTGACTTTCACATGCAGTACCACACTATCATATGCTTTCTCTAGATTCACAAAGACACAGTGCAACTCCTTCTGACCTTCTCTATAATTCTTCATCAGCACTCTTTGAGCAAACACTGCATCTGTAGTACTCTTTCTTGGCATGAAACCGTATTGCTGCTCACTGATTGTCACCTCTCCTCTTAACCTGGCTTCAACAACTCTTTCCCATATCTTCATAGTATGGCTGATGAACTTTATGCCTCTGTAGTTACTACAGCTCTGAGCATCACCTTTGTTCTTGAAAATTGGTACCAAAACACTTCTCCACTCCTCAGGCATCCTCTCACTCTCCAAGATTGTTTTAAACAATCTGGTTAAAAAGTCCACTGCCATCTCTCCTAAATAATCTCCATACCTCCACAGTTATGTCATCTGGACCAACCTCCTTTCCATTCTTCATCCTCTTCAAAGCTGCCCTTACTTCCACCTTGCTAATCATCGGGACCTCCTTGTTCACCATCTTTCCTTTATCCATCCTCCTCTCTCTCTCATTTTATTTATTCATCTGCTCTTCAAAGAACTCCTTCCACCTACTCAACACACTCATGTATTTATTTATTTATTTAGCCAATCCAAATTTATCCTGACCCTCTTACTATGGCAGCATCACTGATAAACTAAACTCTTTCTCACCTACTGAAGATGTGTTGTGAGGGGGGATGGGGGGGGGTGCTGGTGCGGTCTTTGAGCCTGCACAGAGGGGCATTTAGGTGAGGTGACTGTGCGCAGTATTTAACTCAACCCTTTAAACTTGAGGTTCATCTGCCCAGACTTAGCAGACAGAAGCAGGGAGGTCCTCTGGTTGTAGGTTTTAGATCAGACTTGACCTGTCCGAGAAGAGCTTGCTTATCAGGGCGAACGAGAAACATCCTTCCCCAGTTTTCTTGGCGTATACCTCTCATAGGCTGGTCATCTACCATGAATCATGGGCCCAGCCTGCTTGATGCTATTTACCCATAGCTGGGATCCTGGGTGGTTGATGCCAGGGCATTTTCCATACTCTGGTGGAACTGTGCACCGAACTTTCAAGGGACAGCGCTCCTCTGAGATCCCTAATAAGTAAGCCCCCAGTTTCTGTGTGGCTCCACGAGGAGACATGCTAGGGTCTTGGTGCTGGAGAGGCTATGTGCTGTCACAAGGGCCTTACACACTCAGCACTCTTTTCACCAATAGGCTAGACAGTGATGAGAGCCAACTTCGCTTTATAGCACCCTGTGGGTGTGGGCAAGCAAGCCTACTAGCTGGAACTTCCATGGGTAGGGCACACTAGCTGATAACCACTAATCTTTGTGTGTGATATCAGAAGTGTGTAAAAATGCATGTTTGTGTGAAATGAGCCTTCATCATCATTTCTGTCCAGTTTGTGAATGTGAAAATAATATTTATGAAGATCCATCTTTTAGTAGAAAAATGACCTGATGAGCACTTCATTAGCCATCTCCACCAGCTCTCCATCAATGTTCCAGGGAAAGACAGTCCCCTCCGATTGGATAATGGGAGTGGCTTTGGAGTTGCCCTCCCCCTCGCTCTCCTCCTCTGGACATCCAATCAGCGAGCGGGGCTGAATCCTCACTGCTGATACGGCGTGCGCCTCCACAAAGGAGAAACTGAACTGAAGAAAAAAACAAGCAGATGGTCAAATCAGGTGTCGAAGCTGTGGTAAGAAGACATAAATCTCGCCTGTTGATGTCCTGCGGTGACTGGGGTTCTTCCTGTTTGCTGCTGCAGCATCACAGAAGTCCAACAGGGGGAAGCAAAGGCCACTAAACAGTCCCTTTGTCTGTATCGGTTCCTGCTTAAAATTTTAAATTTGCTCTGCCTTCATGGAAATAAAGCTGCTCATTTAGGATAGATTGAGCTCTACACTACAAAAAACATTTGGGTGCTGCACTTAAACAATTTTTTTAATGAAACAAAGAAAGAAAGAATTTAACTGAATTAGAAAAAAAATCCAAGTCTAGATGATTAACAGTTTTTTGCTGTTATTTTTTGATCAAAGTGAACAATGATCAAAGTGTCACATCATAGAAGCATTAACATTTTACAAATGTTTTACAAAGCAGATATATAGCATACTATTCTCTAATTTGAAAAAAAAAAGGCAGACATATTGTATCCTCTGTTTTCATTTGCATTAATCTGACCTCATGTTTATTGCAGGACACTGCATATATGGACTAATGGACAATTAAAAGTTAAAAACACAATAATCCTAACTACATTATTAGGCACAGCAAAATGTAAGATAATTGGCTTCTATCCAGTGATATCTTCAAGGAATTTTAAGAAGATTTCTTAATTGTAATGTATAACATCCTCTTTTTGCACCTGTAACAGCATAAAAACAGTACACACACACACACACACACACACACACAGAGAGGATATTTTGTCTCCTGATCAACTTCTTAAAAAGCAAAGCAAATAACTGGAAGTCAGTGAATCAAACTGTGCAGCTATATTCAGTTCTGTTGACCCTACAGCAGTGACAGGCAAAGTTAAATGCCATTGCTGCAACTCATTCTTACAGCTGAGGCTCCATCTTAGCTCCCTGTCTCTGTGCATGTATCGTGAGGATGTTGTCCCTCCTTCAGGACAGAGGCTAACAAGATGTAGGTCAGTCAGTAAAGAGCCTGTTTATGCCAACTCTGCAGGGCAGTGAACGCCTCACGGTCAGTATATTTAGTAAATGGGTTAGTGTGCAGTCTCTCAGGCCAGACCAGGCCGGGCTGAACCAGGCTAATCTACTCACCAACCACCTTTTTTTCCTTTCTGAGAGAGGTCAAGCTTTAAGAGAAAACTGCAGCAAAACTAGTTCACCATCGTTTTGGGATACATTTTTAATAAGGACAAAAAAGTATGGAATACAGTAAGAAGACTATAACCAGCATCAGTGCTGCAACATCTAATTAAATAAATAGATTCATAAATATGAGTGGAATTTTCAGTTATGACTTTAGGAATGAGTAGCTGATGAAATCTAGAAAATCATAAAGTTGTTTCTAGTTCAGCTGAAAACCTTAATTTATCAGGGTCACGCATCAATGACGGGCATCAGTGTCATCAGCAGACTGGATCGGCTTTAGCTACAGTAATTAACCTTAATTCATTAATGGCTAATATTATAAGTCTGGCTTCTACTTGTGCACATGGTGTCTGACCTCATCTGGATGGACAGTTCATTGGACTACAGTGGTGTGAAAAAGTGTTTGCCCCTTCCTGATTTCTCATTTTTTTGTATGTTTGTCACACTTAAATGTTTCAGATCATCAAACAAATTTAAATATTAGACAAAGATGACACAAGTAAACACAAAATGCAGTTTTTAAATGATGTTTATTATTAAGAGTAAAAAAAATCCAAACCTACATGGCCCTGTGTGAAAAAGTGATTGCCCCCTAAACATGACAGACAGACAGACAGACAGACAGACAGACAGACAGACAGACAGACAGACAGACAGACAGACAGACAGACAGACAGACAGACAGACAGACAGACAGACAGACAGACAGACAGACAGATAGATAGATAGATAGATAGATAGATAGATAGATAGATAGATAGATAGATAGATAGATAGACTTCATTGATCCCAAAATGAGAAACTGCAGTGTAACAGCAGCATGACAGCAGACAACCAAACAACAGAAACACACCCATGACAGACAAAGGGGTTTACTCATGGAAAGTAAAACTAACACTACTATAAAAACCTATATACATCATAGATGAATATATGGTGACCCATATAAACACATGAATCATACCCGCTGCACAATGCAGGACTATCAGAAGCAGAGTGAAATGTGAGGTACCAGTTAGACTGTAAGGTGCAGAGTGGCAGCATAGTTATGACCAGAATACAACATCAGAGTGAGTTATTGTACAATGAAATGGCATGCAACAGGAAAGATTTCCTGTACCTAACTGTTTGACAGTGAAGCTGTAGTAGTCTACTAGAGAAAGTGCTCCGCTGACTGTCCAGTGTGTGGTGGAGGGGGTGATCAGGATTGTCCAGGATGGATTGCAGTTTATTTAGTGTTCTCCTCTCCACCACCGTCTCAAAGGTCTCTGGCCTGAGACCAATTACAGAGCCAGCCCTCTTGATAATCTTGTCAAGTCTGTTGGTGTCGCTGGCCCTGATACTGCTACCCCAACAGACAGCAGCAAAGAAGATGGCGCTGGTGACAATGGTCTGGTAGAAAAGCTCCAGCATCCTGCTGCACACGTTGAAGGATCTCAGCTTCCTCAGGAAATAGAATCTGCTCATCCCCTTCTTATGTACAGGATCGGTGTTGAATCTCCAGTCCAATCCGTTGCTGATCCTGACACCTAGATATCTGTAGTCCTCAACCACCCCCACATCCTTCCCCCTAATCTGCAATGGCTGAGAAGGTGTCTTCCTCCTCCTGAAGTCAATCACCGTCTCTCTGGTCTTGCTGACATTCAGCCTCAGGTGATTCTGCTCTGTCCACTCCACAAATCTGTCTACCAGTGCCCTGCACTCCCCCCCTTATACATCCCACAACAGCTGAGTCATCAGAGAATTTCTGCAGGTGGCATGACTCAGTGTTGTACTGAAAGTCAGTGGTGTATAAGGTGAAGAGAAAAGGAGAGAGCACAGTCCCCTGTGGAGCTCCCGTATCACTAGCCACCACTCCAGACGAGACACTGCCCAGCCTGACAAACTGTGGTCTGCCTGTCAGGTAGTCAGTAATCCAGGAGATCACAGAGCTGTCAACCCCCATCACCCGCAGCTTCTCACCCAGCAGCAGTGGCTGGATGGTGTTAAAGGCACTGGAGAAATCAAAAAATGTGATTCTCACAGTATCTCCTCCACCATCCAGGTGCAGATGGGTTCGTTGCAGCAGGCAGATGACAGCATCTTCAACTCCTAAATGGGGCTAATATGCAAACTGCAGAGGATCCAGCCACGTCTTCACCTGCGGCCTCAGGTGGGCTAAGACCAGTCTCTCCAGGACCTTCATCACATGAGATGTGAGGGCAACTGGTCAATAGTCATTCAGGTCTGATGGAGATGACTTCTTGGGGACAGGAACCAGGCAGGATGTCTTCCACAGCACCGGTACTCTCTCCAGACTCAGGCTCAGGTTGTACAGGTGTTTCAGTACCGCAGCTCGCTGGTTGGCACAGGTCCTCAGGATCCTGGCGGAGATTCCATCTGGGCCCACCGCCTTCCGCTGACAGAGTCTCTCCAGCTGTTTCTTAACCTGGTCTATAGTCAGAGTGATGTGAGGGAGGGGCCTGGTGTCCCCTGAGGAGGAGGAGGGGGGTGAAGGGGGAGATGGAGAGAGATGCTGCACAGGAGGGTGGGGGGGAGGGGTGTGTGGGGGTTTGGCTGTGTTGCTGGAGTGACAGACTGTGAGTTGAACCTATTAAAAAACAGATTCAGTTCATCAGCTCTCTTCTGGCTCCCAGCAGTCTGCTTGACCCTCCCCTTGCACCCAGTTATTTGTTTCATTCCCATCCACACATCTTTAGCATTGTTTTGCCAGAATTTATTCTCCAGCTTCCTCCTATAATTGTCCTTGCACCTCCTCAGCATCTCTCTCAGCTCATGCTGCACTCCCCTCAGCTTCTCCTTGTCTCTGGACCTAAAAGCTCTCTTCTTTTTGTTCAGAAGTGCTTTCAGGCCACTCGTGACCCATGGTCTGTTGTTGGAGAAGCAGTGTACAGTCTGAGCTGGCATGGTCGTGTCTTCACAGAATCTGATGTATTCTGTGATGCAGTCAGTCATATTGTCTATGTCCACCCCACATGATTCACAGAGTACACCCCAGTCTGTCGTCTCGAAGCAGTCCTGCAGTGCATCAGCAGCCTCCTGTGTCCATCTCCTCACAGTCCGTGTATAAGCAGGCTGCCTTTGCATAAGGGGAACATACTTGGGTGTTAACATGACCATGCAGTGATCCGATTTGCCAATGGAGGGTAGAGCTGTGGCACTATATGCATCTCTGACATTGGCATACAGTAAATCCAGTGTTTTGTTTTCTCTGGTGGGACAGTCAACAAACTGGTGAAAGTTTGGTAATGTCTTTCCCAGTGAGACATGATTAAAATCACCCATGATGGCCATAAATGCGTCTGGGTGCTTCTCCAGTAATGTGGCCGTAGTGGAGCTGATGACGTCACAGGCCACCGCTGCATCAGCTGACGGAGATTATAACTGGTTGGGCCACCCTTAGCAGCAACAACTATAATCAAGCACTTGCGATAACTGGCAATGAGTCTTTTACAGCGCTGTGGAGGAATTTTGGCCCACTCATCTTTGCAGAATTGTTGTAATTCAGCCACACTGGAGGGTTTTTGAGCATGAACTGCCCTTTTAAGGTCATGCCACAGCATCTCAATTGGATTCAGGTCAGGACTTTGACTAGGCCACTCCAATGTCTTCATTTTGTTTTTCTTAAGCCATTCAGATGTGGACTTGCTGGTGTGCTTTGGATCATTGCCCTGCTGCAGAACCCAAGTGTGATTCAGCCTAAGGTCACAAACAGATGGCCAGACATTCTCCTTCAGGATTTTTTGGTAGACAGCAGAATTCATGGTTCCATTTACCACAGCAAGTCTTTCAGGTCCTGAAGCAGCAAAACAGCCCCAGACCATCACACCACCACCACTATATTTTACTGTTGTGTGATGCTCCTTTTCTGAAATACTGTGTTACTTTTACGCCGGATGTAATGGGACACACACCTTCCAAAAAGTTCAACTTTTGTCTTGTCAGTCCACAGAGTATTTTCCCAAAAGTCTTGGGGATCATCAAGATGTTTTCTGGCAAAACTGAGATGACTCTTTATGTTCTTTTTGCTCAGTAGTGGTTTTCATCTTGGAACTCTGCCATGTAGGCCATTTTTGCCCAGTCTCTTTCTTATGGTGGAGTCATGAACACTGACCTTATCTGAGGCAAGTGAGGCCTGCAGTTCTTTGGATGTTGTTGTGGGTTTTTTTGTGACCTCTTGGATGAGCTGTCACTGCGCTCTTGGGGTAGTTTTGGTCGGCCGGCCACTCCTGGGAAGATTCACTACTGTCCCATGTTTTTGTCATTTGTGAATAATGGCTCTCACTGTGGTTCGCTGGAGTCCCAAAGCTTTAGAAATGGCTTTATAACCTTTTCCAGACTGATAGATCTCAGTTACTTTGTTTCGCATTTGTTCCTGAATTTCTTTGGATCACAGCATGATGTCTAACTTTTGAGGATCTTTTAGTATACTTCACTTTGTCAGGCAGATCCTATTTAAGTGATTTCTTGATTGAGAACAGGTGTGGCAGTAATCAGGCCTGGGTATGGCTAGAGAAATTGAACTCAGCTTTCCAAAGATGTGATAAACCACAGTTAATTTGTCAGGAGCCGAGCCAGCTTGGCTTTCCCCCGGCTCGGCCCTGATCTCTCTGTGGGTTTGGTTCTACTGTTTATGTGCATTTTGTGTATTGTTGTATTTATCCCCTTATCCATAGCCACTGCCTGACCGGCAGTTGTTAGACAGCCTCTGTGATCTATTTTCTCTCACGCCGCCGAGTCCGCTGGTCTGATCACGCCCCCTCGCTCTCCTTAGTTCCATCAGCTGTTCCTAACCCCGGTAATTATCTTTACCGCACCTCGCCCAGGTGTGCCCAATTTGTGTGGCCAACGGCGTTTGTATTTAAGTGGCTCTTCGCTAGACAAACGCCACTGGGTCATTATATGAGCCACACTCTCATTCTCCGTGGTGTGACCGTCATGTCGTGAAGGACGTTTGGACTATGCTCGCTGAGAGAATTAGACTTTCTGGACTGTTCCTGCTCGTGAGTAAACTGTTTGCGTTTCTCTGTGTGGTTGCTGCTATGCTGGACCAGAAGCGTTTCCCCTTGCAGTAATTCTGCTATGCTTCTGGTGGCGTTTCTTCCCGCAGCATAACTGCTACACATTGGCTGTTGCCCAGTTTGCTTTTCCTCAAGTAGTTGAACTCCCTGTAGTCTTCCCCGCTCTCCCGAGCGCATTCATATTGTATTATTACCTACTTGTTCATCTTTATCTGTGAATAGTGTATGTCAATAAATGTGTGTGTGGAGAACCCCTGCGTTTAAATTCTTCCATTCTTCTCCTCCTCCGTGCGCTGTAGAAAAGCGCACAGAGAGTTTATGACATAATTTGTTTTAACAGGGGGCAATCACTTTTTCCACATAGGGCAATGTAGGTTTGGATTTTTTTTTTACCTTAATAATAAAAACCTTCATTTAAAAACTGCATTTTGTGTTTACTTGTGTTATCTTTGTCTAATATTTAAATTTGTTTGATGATCTGAAACATTTAAGACAGACAAACATACAAAAAAATGAGAAATCAGGAATTGGCAAACACTTTTTCACACCACTGTATGTGCTACATTTTTTTTTCTTTGCAACACAAAATGCTAATCTGTGGATGTACTGTTGTCTTCAGTGTAACCTTGCTGTGTCACAAGCCGAGCCGGCTTGGCTTTGCCCGGCTTGGCCTCGATCTCTCTGTGGGTTTTGGTTTCATTGTTTATGTGCATTTTGTGTATTCCTGTACTTATTCTATTACCATAGCCACTGCCTGACCGGCAGCTGTTAGTCAGCCTCGGTGACCTACATTTTCCCACGCTGCTGACAGTCTGTCGGTCTGGCCACGCCCCCTCACTCTCCTTAATTCACCGGGGTTGCCTACTGATGACGACGGGACGTTGGTGGCCCCAGAGGAGGTCGATGGGCACACAGCACCGAGCGCAATGATGGAGGCTACGCACCCCAAATCGCTGGAGTCCTGAACGGTGGTAGAGCCCAAGTTCAGGCAAGTGTGCTCCATTATGTCATAACCTCATATGTCAATGTCACACTGCCGGACTCATGGCAAGGAGGGCCCGGGGCAGTTCGTAGTAGCCCTCGGGGCAACCTCACCGGGCTCTGCCGCTGCCGGCGACCCTGACCCGGTCTCTTTTTCTCTCCCTCTGGGGTCGGAGCCCCCTGCCAGGGTCATCGGAGAGCAGCTGACTTTGCTAGAGGCCACCGGGGATCAGGATCCAGCACCAGGTGGCGTCAGGAGCACCACCTCCCTCGCTGGGGAGGCCACCGCGGGAGCAATGAAGCCCCCAATGGGGGTCACCATTGGTGCAACAGTGCTCCAACTGGAGCCCATCGTGGGTGCAGCCACGTCCCAGACCGGGACCGTCGTAGGTGCAGCTTTGGCCCAATCGGGGTCCACCGCAGATGCAGCTGAGCCCCAGCCGGAGGTCCACCGTAGGTGCAGCTGAGCCTCAGCCGGAGGTCACCGTGGGTGCAGCTGAGCCTCAGCCAGAGGTCACCGCAGGTGCAGCAAGGCTCCCACTGAAGTCCATCGTGGGTGCAGCGGAGCCGTCGCGGTTGGGGGCCATCATGGGTGCAGCGGAGCTGGCCCAGTTGGGGTCCACCGCGGGTGTAGTGGAGCCGGCCCAGTCGGGGTCCACCGTGGGTACAGCGGAGCCGGCCCGGTCGGGGTCCACCGCGGGTGCAGTTGCGGATCACCCTGAGGACGCTGTGGTCCCCTTTTCCCTGCCCTACGCCGTGGAGGTCCCCTTTCTCCAGTCCTGTTATCCACCAGTGAGTCTTCCGGTGGGCAGGCCGCTTCCTGCTTCACCCCTTCGGTCCTGGTGGCTAATCAATGCGGGCCGGCCGGCCGCCAGAAGAATTGACTCCCTGGTTCAGGTGGCTCACGTTTTCCAGCAGGCCACCGGACTCGGTCCATCGGACCTTCTGCTGGGCCTGGGACTCTGGGTGGCCTCCTGAGCCCCAACACCCGTGGACTTGGGGGGGTTAATCGTGGGCCCTGGGTGGGGCATTGTGTTTCCTCCTTCCTGTTCCCCCTACCGCCCACCCGGGTTCGTGTTCTTTGTTGTCGTTGCAACTGTTGGGGGGGATGGGGGGTCTTCTTGATGTTACCTTGGGTGTCTGGGAATCCACCCCTTAAAGGGAGGGCCCTGTCACGAGCCGAGCTGGCTTGGCTTTCCCCGGCTCGGCCTTGATCTCTCTGTGGGTTTTGGTTTCATTGTTTATGTACATTTTGTGTATTCCTGTACTTATTCTATTACCATAGCTACTGCCTGACCGGCAGCTGTTAGTCAGCCTCGGTGACCTACTTTTTCCCACGCTGCTGACAGTCTGTCGGTCCAACCATGCCCCCTCGCTCTCCTTAATTCCACCAGCTGTTCCCAGCCCCGGTAATTATCTCCCACGCCTTGCTCAGGTGTGCCCAATTTGTGTGGCCAGCGGCGTTTGTATTTAGGCGGCTCTTCACTAGACAAACGCCACTGGGTTATTGTACGAGTCACACTCTCGTTCTCCATGGTGTGACCGTCACGTCTGGAAAGACTTCTGGATTATGCTCGCCGAGAGAAATGGACTTTCTGGACTACTCCTACTTGTGAGTAAACTGTTGCGTTCCTTGTGCAGTTGCTGCTATGCTGGACCAGAAGTGTTTCCTCTGGCAGTGATTCTGCTACGCTTCTGGTGGCGCTTCTCGCAGTGTAACTGCTACGCTTTGGCTGTTGCACAGTTTGCGTTCCCCTCGAGTAAGCTGAACTCCCCGTAGTCTTCCCCGCTCTCTCGAGCGCATTCATATTGTACTGTAATCTATCTGTTCATCTTTATTTGTGAACAGTATATGTCAATAAATGTGTGTATGGTGAAACCCTGTGCTTAAATCCATCCATCCTTCTCCTTCTCCGTGTGCTATGGTAAAGCGCATGGGGAGTTTATGACAGAATGACCCAGCCTGCAAAAAGGATTTAGCAGGTTCACCCACACATCATTTTCCTTTTTTCATTGTAACTGATTTTCTGTTCTGGACTAACCTGTGTTGGAGTTCGTCATGCCCCGGTCTCGCCGAGGAAAAGGAACGGCAGCAGGGTTCCCCACGGTAGAGGAGGAATGGGCTGCAGGGTTCATTCAGGTCTTCGTTAATGACGCCCTCGCCACCTGGGGTCCTAAGGAGATACTGGAAAACTTGGACGGAGCAGCAGGCATCTTGGAGGCGCATCCCGGGTTATGGACCTACCCGCAGTACACCGACCTGCTCTCCACAGTCTGTTCACTCCAGCGTTCCTTCCCTGGACTGGCATTCCCCGCGACGCCGAGACGGAGGTCTGTTTTCCCGCAAACTGGCAGCCTCTGTGGTGCTTTGCTCGACCCTCCACTTGCCCCAGCACGATCTGTTCTGGAAGGCAAAGGACAGTGTCGTCCCACGAGGAAATGCCGGGAGAAGCCTCCCTCTTCAGCAGCGGCCATTATTGCTTCAGCTGCAGTGAGGTTCACCGAATTCACCCCGGCCCCGTCAACCTCCATCATCTGGGAGACGGCTCCTCCAATAGTCTGCAGAGGGGTCCACGTCATCGCTGGTACGGAGAGTGACGAGTGTCTGCCACTTGCAGCTGTGGATGTCATCAACCGGGATGACAGGCAAGTATTTTTTCATTTTAAATCATTCATTAACACTGAATCTTGTCTGTCTCCCGAGGGAGAGGCCCAGTACCAGCAGTCCACTGGGTCCTCTCCTCCAGCTGCAATTAATGATCGTTTCCTTCCCCTCTCCGTGTCTCCTCCTTTAATTTCTGAGGGCCTGCCGGTCCAAGAACCAGGCCACCTGACGATGGAGGAGGTTGAGGCCCTGGATGATCCTGCCCAGGAACCTGCACAGAGGCGTTTCCTTGCAGTCACATCGCCGGATGAAGAGTGGGTAAATCTGCTCGCCTTCGTCAACCGCCGGGTCGAGGAGGAGTGCCGTGAGAGGGAGGTCCGAGGATGCACTTCCCCGGCTGTGAGGGTTCCACCTCCTATGCCTGCTCAGCCCACGGATTTACCTTGAGACGAGTAGCGGGCTAATCTGCTTGCTGTAGTCAACAGCTGGGTTGAGGTGGAGCGTCAGAGGACCAGGACTGCAACTACCATCCCGCCTGTTGCGGGGACCGCTGCAGCAGAGTCATCCCCTGGACCAGACCCCCAGCTGACGGGATCTGGACCGTCACCATCCACAGCATCGAAGTCCTGGACGGCGGTAGAGCTCGAGCACAGGCAAGTTATCTCTTCTGCAGTTCAATTGCCTATGACTGAGAGATCTTGTCTGGCTCTTGGGGAGGAAAGTCGGGTGTGGTTCTTGGCCGCACCTGGGCTCCCCTCACTGGGCTCTGCTGCTGCCGGCGACCCTAACCTCTCCTTCTTTCCCTTGCCTGTCGAGCCCCTCACTAGGGTCGCCGGAGAGGAGCTGCCATCACCGGGGTTGCCTACTGATGACGACGGGACATTGGTGGCCCCAGAGGACGTCGACGGGGGCACAGCACCGGGCGTGATGACGGAGGCTACGCACCCCAAATCGCCAGAGTCCTGAATGGCGGTGGAGCCTGAGTTCAGGCAAGTGTGCTCCATTATGTTATAACCTCATATGTCAATGTCAGACTGCCCAACTCATGGCAAGGAGGGCCCAGGGCAGCTCGTAGTAGCCCTCGGGGCCACCTCACCGGGCTCTGCCGCTGCTGGCAACCCTGACCCGGTCTCTTTTTCTCTCCCTCTGGGGTCAGAGCCCCCTGCCAGGGTCGTCGGAGAGCAGCTGACTTCGCCGGAGGCCACCGGGGATTGGAATCCAGCGCCAGGTGGTGTTAGGAGCACCACCTCCCTTGCTGGGGAGGCCACCGTGGGAGCAATGAGGCCCCCGATGGGGGTCACCACTGGTGCAATGGTGCTCCAACTGGAGCCCATCGTGGATGCAGCCACGTCCCAGACCGGGACCGTCGTAGGTGCAGCTTTGGCCATATCGGGGTCCACCGCGGATGCAGCTGACCCTCAGCCGGAGGTCACAGCAGGTGCAGCAAGGTTCCCACTGGAGTCCATCGTGGGTGCAGCAGAGCCGTCCCGGTTGGGGGCCATCATGGGTGCAGCGGAGCCGGCCCGGTTGGGGTCCACCGCGGGTGCAGTTGCGGATCACCCTGAGGACGCTGTGGTCCCCTTTTCCCTGCCCTACGCTGTGGAGGTCCCCTTTCTCCGGTCCTGTTATCCACCAGTGAGTCTTCCGGTGGGCAGGCCGCCTCCTGCTTCACCCCTTCAGTCCTGGTGGCTAATCAATGCAGGCCGGCCGCCAGAAGAATTGACTCCCTGGTTCAGGTGGCTCACGTTTTCCGGCAGGCCACCGGACTCGGTTCACCGGACCTTCCGCTGGGCCTGGGACTCTGGGTGGCCTCCTGAGCCCCAACACCCGTGGACTTGGGGGGGTTAATCGTGGGCCCTGGGTGGGGCATTGTGTTCCCTCCTTCCTGTTCCCCCTACCGCCCACCCGGGTTTGTGTTGTTTGTGGTTGTTGCAGCTGTTGGGGGGGATGGGGGGTCTTCTTGATGTTACCTTGGGTGTCTGAGAATCCACCCCTTAAAGGAAGGGCCCTGTCACGAGCCGAGCCAGCTTGGCTTTCCCCGGCTCGGCCTCGATCTCTCTGTGGGTTTTGGTTTCATTGTTTATGTGCATTTTGTGTATTCCTGTACTTATTCTATTACCATATCCACTGCCTGACCGGCAGCTGTGAGTCAGCCTCGGTGACCTACTTTTTCCCACGCTGCTGACAGTCTGTCGGTCCAACCATGCCCCCTTGCTCTCCTTAATTCCACCAGCTGTTCCCAGCCCCGGTAATTATCTTTCCCACACCTCGCTCAGGTGTGCCCAATTTGTGTGGCCAGCACCGTTTGTATTAAAAGCGGCTCTTCACTAGACAAACGCTGCTGGGTCATTGTACGAGTCACACTCTCGTTCTCCATGGTGTGACTGTCATGTCTGGAAGGACTTCTGGATTATGCTCGCTGAGAGAAATGGACTTTCTGGACTGTTTATACTTGTGAGTAACCTGTTGCGTTCCCTGTGCAGTTGCTGCTACGCTGGACTAGAAGTGTTTCCTCTGGCAGTGATTCTGCTACGCTTCTGGTGGTATTTCTTCTCACAGCGTAACTGCTACGCTTTGGCTGTTGCCCAGTTTACATTCCCCTCGAGTAAGTTGAACTCCCCGTAGTCTTCTCCGCTCTCTCGAGCGCATTCATATTGTACTGTAATCTACCTGTTCGTCTTATTTGTGAACAGTATATGTCAATAAATTGTCATGGTCCATGTGCTAACTCTTGTCTGCACTCAGGTTGTCCGGTAGTTCCCCGTTCTCTCCTCAAGCGCACCACTTGGCCTCCAGGCGTTTATTGTGACAGTGTCTCGGCGGGGCTTCCGGCTGTCAGAGCCGAGCTTCACAGGACGGCTGGATTCCAGTCAGCTGATGACATGCTCATCAGCAGATTAATCTGTCAGCCCTATTTAAGGGAGCAGCTCTGTTTACTCGGGGCTATGACCTTCACCTTTGCCAGTCTGGTTTCCCTACGCCTGAAGCCAGTTGTGTTCAGCTTTAGGTTCCGTCCTTGCTAATCATATGTAAGTGTTGTGTCTTTGCCCTTATTTGCGTTTTGCCCCATGAGGCTCATTGTTTTGTAGTATATGTCCTTATTTAATAAATGTGCAAACTCATCGGCTGCCTAAAGCGTCTCATTAGTGGTCTGCGAGGACCGCACCATAACAGTAGGTCGCAGCCAAAGGAGACACCGGTTACCGTGAGTTTGTTTTGGGCTTGATTTTTCACTTTTCCGTGTACCAGCGTACCACCGTGTACCACCTAAGGGCTATGCCATGAGTTTAGGCTACGAGCTCGTCATGGCTCTTATCGAGATCGATGGGATCCTCTCCAGCGCTCATAGTCATCCCGTCCCCAGCGGCTCGCGCTGGTACTTGGACCTCGCTGAGGCAACTTTTTTTTTTTTTTTAATTTAAGTTTTTGTAAAGGGTATACATGTCATTACAGCATTGCATTGTTTACATTTTCATCACATATTCCCCCTTTTTTTAAAAAATTATTATAACACCCTTTTTTTAAGTGAAAGAAAAAGAGAAATTAAAAAAAGAACAAAAAAAAACAAAACAAAAAAAACAAAACAAAACAAAAAAACAAAAGAGAAGAAAAATAAAAGAGAATCTGAGTAGCATTGGAACAAAGAGAGGTGCCATTATTGAAATGGTATTTGTCAAAGATTAGATCTGATGGAAGACACATATGCGTTCCAGGGCTGCCAAAAGTTCAAGAACCCATCCATGTCCTGACTCAATGCAAATGTCAACTTTTCCATCGAATAAATGTCCTTCAGGTGTAGGACAGTCTTTCAACATCCAATTTTTTGTTAGAGCTTTTTTACTTGCCAATATTAAAACAGTGAATAAGTATTTTTCTCCTCGTCTTTCCAGTGATTCCGGTAGTAAACCCAAATACAAAGTTACAAAAGAAAAGGGAACTGTTACTTTGAATATTTTCCCCAATATTGTCTGTACATTGGTCCAATATTGGTGGATAACTGGACATGACCAAAACACATGAAAATGATTTGCAGTCTCTTCACCACACAGGCGCCAATAATTCAACCCTTTACGAGCAAATTTGTTTTGTGTAGGTGTTCTGAAAAATCTTACCAAATTTTTCCATCAAAATTCTCTCCACAGCAGGGATGAAGTACTTTTCCACTGTTGTTTATTTAGCTTTTCCCATATTTCCAGTTGTAAAGTGAAATTCCCCTCTTTTTCCCATCTCTCTTTTATATATGATGTGTTGTCTCCTTTTATGTCTTGAAGACCATGGTATATTTTATAAATGTATCTGATCCCTGGGATCCCTTTATATGCCATTAAGAAAACCTTCAGAACACCTGACTGGGCCCTTTCTAAATCCTCCTTTTTAAGTATTTTGTTTATGTGGTGTCTAAGCTGAAAGAACCTGTAAAGGTCTTGATTTACTAGACCTTGTTTTTTCAAATCTTCAAAACTTGTTAAAGTTTGCCCTTTAAAAAAATCGTAATATTTTATCAGTCCGTTCTCTTTCCACTTTTTAAATCTAGTGTCTGTTTTATTAGGAGTAAAGTCCTGATCATAGGAAATCCACTGCAATAATCGATAGGGTTCTTTAGTTTGGTTCTCTCTGACTATCTTAAACCAAATTTTTAGCGGGATCTCTATCCACGGGTTAGTGTTATTCAAAAGTTTAGGTAAGGCATTGTTCCCTATTATCGCCTGTAGGGGAATGTCACTTGTTATTTGGCATTCCATCTCCTTCCATTGTGCAGTGTAGACTGGGTTACATATCTCTACTAAAGTTTTAATTTGTGCGGCTTTAAAATAGTCCCTGATATTTGGCAGCGCGAGCCCACCTTTGTCTTTGTTTAGCTGTAGGGTTCTATATCTGATTCTAGGTCTCTTGCCCTGCCATATGAATCTTGAGATCCTTCTGTCCAGTTCTTGCCATGTTTTTTTGGAGGTTCTACCGGTGTTGTTTGGAAAAGGTATAGAAGACGTGGAAGTATATTCATTTTGACTGCTTCAATTCTTTGTGCAGTACCCAAGAATGGTATCATATTCCATCTTACTAGATCAGCTTTTATTTTTGCCATCAGTGGATCATAGTTTAGTGTTATAATTTTGTTGAGTTGTTTCGGGATGTTGATCCCCAGATATTTCATAGATTCCATCTCCCAGTTAGTTTTGAGTTTGCTTAGTAAATATTGATTTGGGTCTTAGTTGAATGTTAAAATTTGGGTTTTATGCATGTTTAATTTGTACCCCGATAACTCTCCATACTCTGAAAAAACTGAGATTAGTTCTGGAAAAGAGGTGTCCGGCTGCCCTAGGTATATTAAAATGTCATCTGCAAAGAGTGCTATTTTATGTTCCTTCTGACAAAGTGTAATACCTTGAATTTTTTGATTCTGTCTTATCCATTGGCTCAGAGGTTCTATGAAGATTGCAAAGAGCAGTGGAGACAAGGGGCAGCCCTGACGACATCCTCTTTCCAGTTCAAAAGATGATGATAATTTACCGTTAATCCTTATTTTAGCTGTTGGTTTTTTTAAATAATGCCTGGATAGTTCTAATGAAGTTGTTATGAAAATTGAAACTGGATAAGATTCTATATAGGAAAGACCAGTCAACCGAATCAAATGCTTTTTCAGCATCTAATCCCAATATGGCTGCATTTAAATTATATTTTTTTATACGATGAATTATGTGTAAAGTGCGTCTAATGTTATCTTGTGTCTGTCTTTGTCTTATAAAACCTGTTTGGTCTAAATGAATTAAGTCTGTCAGTATATTTTCTAACCTTTTGGCAAGGATAGCGGTAAAAAGTTTATAGTCCTGATTTAACACACTGATTGGTCTGTAGTTGGAGCAGTCTAGTTTATCCTTTTCAGGTTTAGGTATGACTGCAATGACCCCTTCACTCCAGGAGGGGGGGGGGTTTCCCCTGTGTGGAGGACGTAGTTAAATGTTTTCAGGAGGAGAGGAGATAGTTGCTGTTAAAAGGTTTTGTACCACTCTGCTGTATAGCCATCTGCTCCTGGGGATTTGTTAGCTTTAAGTTTCATAATTGCTTTTTCTAATTCTTTAGGTTGTATTTCTGCCAAGGTTGTCATAGCCAGGAGCGGCACTGGGGTTAAGCTCCCAGTGCTCATAAAATGCTCTTTATGGCGTGCGTCTCGAAAAGCCTCTGACAACTAAGTCCAACTCCTAGCCTGCCCGTGTGGTTTAGTCTCTAAGCCCGGCGGAACTGCTTTTACTAATAGGAGAAGGGGCGAGGGCGGATCTCTGGCGCCTTAAAACCAGATGCTTCGGGTAGATGGTGGCTCGTCAACCTGTGAAGGTAGCCCATCTATGGGAAGGTAAACCCTGATTTCAAACCTCTGCTGCCTTGCGGCATACCTGGTCATGGGAAAGGCTTCGGGAGTCAACCCTGAGGAAAAATCCGGAGTCAGAGCCCCTAAGGCAGTTCTATGTTGTGCTCAACATCGTTCTGGCAGCTCCTGCAACGGCGCTGGTGCCAAACTGTAGCAGCCCTGCTGTTCCTTTGGATTCATCAGTGACGTGGAGAGGGGGGACATGCTGCATGGGCAACATCTTGTCCTCCATATCTTCCTGCCCAGGCTTGAATCCTACCAACGCCCAACGCTGGAAGGTAGAACACCGGATCACTGGAGAGGACACTCCAGCTTCGCCTTTGGCGTAGACAAAACACGGGGAATGACAGTTACCGGTTATAAGCCACTGCTCAATTGGCGTAGAGCGCGGCGCCAGGGGTTGTTCCCGACGGTGGGAGGGATCATCAGATCTCACTGGACAGCTACCGCCCGCCTCAAGCTGGGCAGCCCCCAGCCAATAAGGTGTTGTCCCGCCATAGCTTGCTTTCCTCATTGGGTGCATGGGGATAAGGAGAAGTCCGAACAGCAGGCTGAGAACCTTCGCACCAGGCAAGACAATAAAACAAAAGAGACCAACTCTAAAACTGGGAACTTGGAACGTCCGCACTATGATGACAGGACTCGCTGCTAACCTCAAGGACATCAACGACACCAGGAAGACTGCCATCATCAATAATGAGCTGAAAAGACTGGGAGTGGATATCGCCACTCTCCAGGAAACACGGTTGGCTGACGCAGGCACACTGAGAGAGAATGACTACACGTTCTACTGGCAGGGAAAGGGCAGTGACGAACACAGGGAACACGGAGTGGGCTTCGCAGT
This sequence comes from Pholidichthys leucotaenia, assembly GCA_020510985.1. Lineage (NCBI taxonomy): Eukaryota > Metazoa > Chordata > Actinopteri > Cichliformes > Pholidichthyidae > Pholidichthys > Pholidichthys leucotaenia. The sequence continues at coordinate 100,031,431 of CM035843.1, forward strand.
GAAGAACACCTTGCTGAAGATGGTGGAACTGGGCAGCACTGGCTCTGCATGACTCCTCACCCTCCGCCTCAACACCACTCAAGGCCCAGTCACCCTCGTCAGTGTGTATGCCCCAACTCTGACAGCCACACCAGAGGCAAAAGACGAGTTCTACGAGAATCTCGCAACAACTGTCAGGATCATCCCCAACTCTGAACAACTCATTCTCCTTGGAGACTTCAATGCCAGAGTGGGTGCTGACCACGACTCCTGGCCCTCCTGTCTTGGACCTTTTGGCGTGGGCAGAATGAATGACAACGGACAGCGGCTGCTCGAGTTCTGCACATATCACGATCTGTGCATCACAAACTCGTTCTTCAAGACCAAGCCCCAACACAAGGTTTCTTGGCAACATCCGCGCTCAAAGCACTGGCACCAGCTGACTTGATCCTGACCAGGCGCACCTCACTGAAGAACGTGCTAATCACCCATTCGTTCCAGAGTGCAGATTGCGACATAAACCATTCATTGGTGTGTTGTAAGGTCAAGCTGCAGCTGAAGAAATTCCATTGTGCTAGACAACCTGGAAAGGCACGGATTGACACCAGCAAGATGGCCCAACCAGAACTTGTTGAGCAGTTTGCCTCCACCTTTGAGAAGGAAACTGGTGTACCACAAGAAGGAGAATCTGCAAAGCAGAAGTGGGAAGAGCTGCGAAACACCATCCACCGCACAGCCTTGGCTACCTTTGGGAGGAAGACCTCGAAGTCACAGGACTGGTTTGATGCCAAGTTGACCGAGATGACCCCCGTCATTGAAGCCAAGCGCTCAGCACTTGCTGAGTACAAGAAGTACCCAAACGAGAAGAATCTCCAGATTCTCAGGGCTGCGAGAAGCAAAGTTCAGCAGACTGCTCGGCGCTGTGCCAACGAGTACTGGACTCAGCTCAGCCAAGACATTCAAACCGCTGCCATAACAGGGAACATCCATGGTATGTACGATGGCATCAAGAAAGCGCTTGGTCCGGCTCAGAGCAAGACGGTCCCCCTCAAATCTTCCACTGGGGAGATGATCACAGAAAAGAACAAGCAGATGGAGAGATGGGTGGAACACTACTCCGACCTCTACTCTAAACAGAACACCGTGACACCGTCAGCCCTTGATGCCATCGACTGCCTGCCATCCATGGACGAACTTGACGCCGAGCCAACCATCGACGAACTCAGCAAGGCCATTGATAGCTTGGCCGCTGGCAAGGCACCCGGCAACGACGGCATACCCCCTGACCTGATCAAGCACTGCAAGACCGCCCTACTGCTGCCATTGCATGACGTCCTCTGCCAGTGCTGGAAGGAAGGTGCCGTACCACAGGACATGAGGGACGCCAAGATCATCACCCTCTACAAAAACAAAGGGGAGAGAAGCGACTGCAACAACTACAGGGGCATCTCCCTCCTCAGCGTTGTTGGCAAAGTCTACGCACGAGTTGTTCTCGGCCGTCTACAGAAGCTTGCCGAACGTGTCTACCCCGAGTCTCAGTGTGGCTTCCGCGCTGAGCGATCGACGGTAGACATGATATTCTCCATCCGCCAACTCCAGGAGAAATGCAGAGAACAGAACATGCCTCTGTATGTCGCCTTCATCGACCTCACCAAAGCGTTCGATCTGGTCAACAGAGAGGGCCTTTTCAAGATCCTGCCAAAAATAGGATGCCCACCAAAGTTGCAAAGCCTCATCGAATCATTTCACACCAACATGCAGGGGATAGTGCAGCACGAATGCAACGTCTCAGAGCCATTCAACATACGCAGCGGAGTGAAACAGGGCTGTGTACTTGCGCCAACCCTCTTTGGGATTTTCTTTGCTATGCTCCTGAGGCATGCCTTCAGCACAGCAACAGAGGGAATCTACCTGCACACAAGATCTGACGGCAGGCTTTTCAACCTCGCCCGCCTGAAAGCCAGAACCAAAGTACGCGAGGCTCTAATCAGAGACATGCTGTTCGCAGACGACGCTGCAGTCGTAACCCACACACAGCAGGAGCTTCAGACCCTGATGGACCGCTTCTCCCAGGCATGCAAGGACTTCGGGCTTACCATCAGCCTGAAGAAGACTAACATCTTGGCGCAAGGCACGGAAGCACCACCAACCATCACCATCGACGACTACAAGCTGGAGGTCGTGAATCAGTTCACGTACCTGGGGTCCACGATCAGCAACAACCTCTCCTTTGATACAGAGATCAACAAGAGGATTGGAAAATCAGCCTTCACACTCGCTCGCCTCACCACACGAGTGTGGGAGAATCCCAAACTCTCTGTCAAGATGAAGATGGCAGTGTACAACGCCTGCGTCATCAGCACACTGCTCTATGGGAGTGAGACGTGGACAACATACGCCCAGCAGGAAAAGAGACTGAACTCCTTCCACTTGCGCTGCATTCGCCACATCCTGGACATATCCTGGCAGGACAAAGTGCCCAACACAGAAGTTCTGTCCCGCGCTGGCCTTCCTTCCATGTTCACTCTACTCAGGCAGCGCAGGTTCCGCTGGCTAGGCCACGTTCACCGTATGGAGGATGGCAGAATCCCCAAAGATGTCCTCTACGGAGAACTTGCAACTGGCAGGAGAGACGTTGGCCGCCCACAGCTGCGCTTTAGAGACGTCTGCAAGAGAGACATGAAGGCCCTGGATATCAACACAGAGCGCTGGGAGGACCTTGCAACGGACCGCTCCAAATGGAGAGGCACCCTGACCAGACAGCTCAAGGCGGGTGAAGAGAGACTGACTGCTGCAGCAGATGGAAAAAGGACCCGCAGGAAGAACCGCCACAGACCCAGCAGCACGGAGACCACCCACAAGTGCGACCTGTGTGACAGGGACTGTCATTCGCGCATCGGCCTGTTCAGCCACAGGCGGTGCTGTTCCAGCAGAGTAGACGTTTAGGATTCTCTTCCATGGTCATCATAGACCGACGGAGGCCGACGATTTCTGACAGTAGTGTTTTATTTTGTGACTCAGTAAGTTGGGGAAGATTTAATGTATTTAGGAAGGCTTTGGATGCGTTTTTGTGTTTTTTGAGGGAGTACAGGTTCTTGTAGTAATTCTCGAAGCTTTTAAGAATTTCCTGAATTCTAAATTTTATTTCCTTTGATACTGGGTCTCTGATTTTGTAGATTGCTCTCTCCGTTTGTTGTTTCCTCAATTTATAGGCTAGTAATTTTGCTGATTTGCTACCTGTTTCATAGTATTTTTGTTTCAGAAATGTAAGTTTCTTCTGGATTTCTATTGTGTAGATCTCGTTTATTTGTTTTTTAATTTCCTTAATTTTGAGCGAGTCATTAGAATGAGTGTTGTCTTTGTGCCCTTTTTCTAGTTTCTTAAGTTCTGACCACTTCATATTTGCTGATTCTGCATCTCCTTTAATGTTTGTTACCTTGTAGGAGGAGGGTTGGATGCGCAGATTGATTAAAAATATCGTTATTCCCTCCTGAAAGTGTTCAGTTTTTCCTTATAGCCCTGGCGCTGGGTTTCCCGCTGCTTGCCCGTGGATTTTGAGGGTCTCTGTGTGCACCACATTTCAGCCTTAATTCTTTCGATCAGGTCTGCTGCGGGTTTATACACCGTTACCGGGAGCCCTCTTCTCGCCATATCCCTGGTTGCTTCTTCCGCCGAGTTGTAGAGACACGTCTCTTCCCCGTAAAAAACCCGCAGCTTCGCCGGAAATGGAGTTTGAAAGTGCAATTTCTTCTCTCTTAGTACCTTTTTAGCGTCGTTGCATTCCCGACGCTTTTTAAGGACCTCCGGGGCGTGGTCGTGCTCCACAAAAACTTTTCTTTCTTGGTGCATAAATCCTTTTTTCTGTCAAGCCAGTCTCAAAACCTCTTCTTTTGTTCTGAAGTTGGAAAACTTCACCACCGATCGTGGGGGCGCTTCCGCCGCCGGCCTTGGGGCTAATGAACGGCGCGCCCTTTCTATCTTCAAGTCGGTGGATTGGGGAATTTCCAACTTCTCCCTCAGTATGGTTTCCACGCATGCAGCCATTGTGGTGAAACCGTCCTCGACTCCTTCTTTCAGACCATGAATTCTTATGTTGTCCCTTCTTAGTCTTCCTTCTTGGTCGGTTAGCTTAGCCTCCAGTCTTGTCTGTCGTTTGAGTAATTCCAGCACGGTTTCTTCCAGCCCTTTTATTCTTTCCTCTGCTTCCATGATTCGGGCCTCAGCCTGGTCCACTCTGTTGTTTGTCCTTTTAATTTCGTCTTTAATTTCACGAAATTCGGCCCAACACTGTCGGCGAAATTCTCTTAGTTCTTGAAATATCATTTTTAAACTAACCGTGTTGTTAGCCTCATTCTGCTCCTGTATTTCTGAGTGGTTGTGGTCCTCCAGGTCAGATTCTCCGGCCGATGCGCGTCTTGGCCTGGCAAATGTCGATCTCTTCTGTTTTCCCTTAGGCATAATGACTTTGGCTTTTGATTTTCACTCTTCCAAAAATCCATTAAATCTGATTTTCAAGGTATTTTCATGGATGGGATCTGGGAGCTTCAGCGTTAAGCTGCTATCACCATGGTGTCCAGACCGTAAGTCCGCTGAGGCAACTATTAACCGCCATCCTCGCTACGTCGACCACCCTGAGATCACGGCGAGGATGGCGGACATCTCTGCTCACCGAGAGAAGCTCCGTGGGCTGAAGGGAAACTCTGGCAGGAAGCCGAAGAGGAGACATCCTCGCTCCTCGTCTCGGGATCCCATTCTTGACCCCCGTCCAGTCCAGGAGTTCGCACCACCCAGGGGTCATCCCCAGCAGAGAAGGACGTCAGCCGGGATTCTCCCGGCGTATCCTCAGCGAGAACCCCATCCGGATCCAGTACCGGTTCGCCGGAAGGACTCTATCTCCCAGCCAGCTGATGCTCCTGTGTCACGTAGGAAGGGAATGACTACAGCCACCGCCTCCGGGTCATCTGTCCCCGCTGTTCCGTCAGCTCCTCGTTCCCGGTTCGCCTCGGCCATTACTCTCTGCTCCTCGACGATCTCTCCAGCTGTTGTGAGCTCCACGAGCCCTGCTCCAGTGATGCCCGTCATCGATCCTGTTCGAACGGCTCCTCCTCGTCTTCCCGGGGGGTCCTCCGTCACCATCCAGTGGGGAAAGGGAAGAACCAAGCCCACTGCAACAGCTTCCACTGGCTCTCAGCGGAACAGGCAAGTGCATTTTCATTCTCGTCCTTCATGGGGTGAATTGCCTTGTCTGACCCCTGGGGGTGGAGTTCGGGGCTCACAGTCCCCTGAGCTCCCTCCACTTGCTGCAGTGATTAATCATGAACCTGCTTCCTTTGTGTCTCTTTCGCCTGAGCGTTCTTCGGCACCAGGTTTACGCCGTCAGACGAGGAAGGAGCCTGCGGCCCTGGAATACCTGGTTCTGGCCCCGCAGCCCTGTCATGGGCAAAGGAGGAGGGCGGACTGCAATCTGGAGCCTGCGCCGATGAGAAAGCTTCCCCGGGTCTCCACGGAGGGACAGTCCGACCCGGCAGGTCACGGATCCCCTGCCACCACGCCGTGCGGGCCCTCGGCGTGGACGTCAGCGTCAGGGAGTCCCTGGACTGTGGACACCATCATGCCGGTTGCGGAGCCCGCCGTAGCCGAGTGGGAACCTGAAGATGACCTTCTTCCTTCTGAACCCGGATCGTCTAAGTCCTGGACGGCGACAGAACTCGAGATCAGGCAAGTGCTCTAGTTTGCCTTTCTCCTATCAATTCTGGAGCATTTTTGCCTGTCTCTCGGGGAGACGAGCCGGGTGCAGCCGTTCGCTGCATCCGAGCTTCTCTCGCTGGGCTCTGTCGATGCCGGTGATCCTGAACCCGGTTCTCTTTCTTCTCCTGAGCCTTCTCCCAGGGTCACCGATGCGGAGTCGATTCCGGTCGCTGTACTGGAGGTTCCGGGTTCAGGTTTGGAGGCCATCCCTGGTGCTGTGCCGACCCAATCAGGGTCCGTCGAGGGTGTGGTTCCGGCCCAGTCGGGGTCCGTCGTGGGTGCATCTCTGACCCAGTCGGGGTCCATCATGGGTGTTGTTCCGGCCCAATCGGGGTCCGTCGTGGGTGCTAAACGGTCCTGCTGGGGATCCAACAGAAGCTCAGCGCCAGTCCGCGTGGGGTTCCGAGAAGGAGCTGCAGATCCTTTGCTGATCGCCGGACTGGTCCCTTTCCCTTCCCCCATTCCCTTTTCCCTTCCATCTGGGGCCACTGGGATTTCCCGTTATCAGCTTGGCTTTCCCTTGCTATTCCTCTCAACAGGGAGGCCATCTCCGAGTTCTCCCCTGTGGTCCTGGTGGCTGAATGACGCGGGTCGGCCACCTGGGAGATTGCTTCGCCCGTTTGACATTCTGGGTCGCCACCCGACACACTTAACTCTCTGTTCGGCGATCTGGTCCGGCAGCCAGAGGTACTGTTTTTCCTGGCCTGGGACTGGGGTAGGCCGCCCAAACTTTTCCTTTTTTCCCTGCCAGCGATTTGGACGCTAGATGCAGGAAGACCCCCTGAACTATTTGCTTTCGTGCTATTGTGCTCTGCCTGCTGTCATCCCTATGTTTTTTTTGTCTGCTCTTCTGTAATTTTAGGGATGCGCTGGTGTTTGTTATTGAACTGTGTATTCGCCGCTCCAGCGCATTTTTTTTCTCTCTCTCTCCTCTGTAGCCTGAGGGTTGTTTCCTTGTTGCCTGCCCGTTATCTGGACTATTTGGGGACTATATTTATCACTGCTTTGTAGCATGAGTTTTTATTTTCTCCTCCCTGGTATTATGGGGTATGCTGCATTTTGTACTTGTACTTGAGTTTCTTGAGTTCCCTGTGGGTTTTGAAGATGTTTTTTTTTTTTTTTTTTCCTGTGACTCTTTTGGACTGATTATGGTGTTCTGTCTGCAGTCATTTGAGTTTTTCTGTGTCTTCTCCCCATAGGTTTTCCTTGGGTGCAGGGTGTGTGCCTGTTTTTTTGTTGGCCCCTGTTGTCCTTACTCTGTTCTGATTATTGTAGCCCGTTTTTCCTTTATTTTGTCTCCCTCTATGATGAGGTTTGACTCTGGCCCTCCTGGCCTTTCCCCCTCCTCCCTCCCTGGGGCGGTCCTGTTGACCTCCTAGGTGGGGGGGGGGGGCTCGATGTTACACCGCGTCTGGAATCCGCCTCGTGAACAGGGGCAACTGTCATGGTCCGTGCGCTGACTCTGTCTGCACTCGGGTTGTCCGGTAGTTCCCCGTTCTCTCCTCAGGTGCACCACTTGGCCTCCAGGCGTTTATTGTGACAGCGTCTCAGCGGGGCTTCCGGCTGTCAGAGCCGAGCTCCGCAGGACGGCTGGATTCCAATCAGCTGATGACATTCTCATCAGCTAATTAATCTGTCAGCCCTATTTAAGGGAGTAGCTCTGTTTACTCGGGGCTACGACCTTCGCCTTTGCCAGTCTGGTTTCCCTACTCCCGAAGCCAGTTCTGTTCAGCGTTAGGTTCCGTCCTCGCTAATCATATGTAAGTGTTGTGTCTTTGCCCTTATTTGTGTTTTGCCCCACAAGGCTCATTGTTTTGTAGTATATGTCCTTATTTAATACTGTAAATGTGCAAACTCATCGGCTGCCTACAGCGTCTCATTAGCGGTCTGCGAGGACCACACCATAACATAAATGTGTGTATGGTAAAACCCTGCGCTTAAATCCTTCCATCCTTCTCCTTCTCCGTGCGTGATGGTAAAGCGCACGGAGAGTTTATGACATGCTGGATGATTGCTTGTAAATCATGGGCATTTTAATATTGGTTTAATCATTGCTAAGATTTTTGCAGCTATTAAGATCATGGTCAGTGAAACAATCCCTAAGTTCCTTACATTTTTCTCTCAGGGAGGCCCATCGTAAATCTGTCTAAATATTTGTTCAAAGTCTTTGCAGACTTCTGCACCTGTTCCAATCTTTGGTTATGAATGACTGTAGAGGTTCCTCTTCTAACACTCAGTTATGCTATTGGTTGTAGAAGTAGAAAGATATTTCACTTGATGTTGTAGATAAAAAAAGCACTTTGTCTGCAAATGTCCACAAGTTCGAGAAAATTTCTTGAAAAATCAGGTTTTCAGGACTCTTTGTGGTTGCTAAGTGAATTGCAGCGCGATTCATTCCATTCATACAATCATAGTCTCGGTGGTTTGGCAGGAAATTTGACCCGCAGTCCTCAGAAACGAATGTTATAAATAGGGCTGCAGTTCACCTAGCAACCACAAGGGGTCAATAAAGCCTGGGTTTCCAAAAATTGCATCCAATACATTTAAAGAGGTCATTGATTGCACTTTTTTTTCTCCACATTTTAACCTGTTGATGTTCCAGGGCGTGGGCATTTAAATGTCGATTAAATGTCTCAGCTGCGACACAATGAATTGTGGTAAATATGCTTACAGTAGGTAGCCATGCCTTACATCATTTGAAAGCTTAGAATTTCATCTATTTGGTTATTAAAACTGATTTCAGACAAAATCATAACACTGGATTTAAATAGGACTTTAAACAAGCTAGCATAGCATAGCAACATAGCATTGACTCACCAAAGAAGCTTCCTTGCCGTCCTTAAATGAATGATAGTTCAACAAATATGGTCTATTTGTATTGCAAAAGGTCCAATCATGGGCGTAAATCCCAGGGGGGATGCAGGGGTTATGTCCCCCCTTCCATAAAGTTGTCCCCCCAAAAAAATGACAATTGTAAACACAAACATTTTTTATTTGAATAGCATAGTAATGTTCATTGAAGGCACAATACAAGTGGTGCAACTTAAATCAGAATCAGAATCAGAATCAGATTTATTGCCATTGTTCATGTAGTACACAAACTAGGAATTTGTCTCGGTGCCATGCTGCAACATTAAAAACATGATGAGATAAAGAGATAAACTAAAAAACTAAAGGACTAAAAACGTACAATAAGTGTAGAAAAATAAGTAATGATAATAATACTATAATACTAATAATGATAATAATAGTACTCGGCGCCACACCAGTAGGCTGCCTTTTGCAACAGCGGCTCGATTCCGAGTTTTTTTCCCTTCCTCTCTTTTTGATCACTTTTTTTTTTTTTTTTTTTTCACCCCACTTATATCACGGACACACAGATCGTCCCAAATGTCTCCTGAGCCGGTGGACGGAGCCACTGTTTATAGCAGGATACGATACAACAGGGAAGAGCTGCTAGCATTTAACCGCCACCCGGTCCCACTGGAAAAACTCGACATACCGAGAGAATTGAGGCAAAAGCGTCGCGGCTGCCGGGCTGGAGTAAGGCGGAGGACAAAAAATATAAGGTACAGACCCTCCCTTCCATCTGTTGTCATGGGAAATGTACGGTCGATACTGGGAAAGTTAGATGAGCTAGCGGCTATCTCCCGTTATGATAGCACTTACCGGGAGTGCTCTCTCCTTTTGTTTACTGAGACGTGGCTAACTGAACTAGCAGCAGATGCTAACATTGAGCTGGAGGGTTTTCACATGATACGAGCTGACCGAACACCAGAGAGTGGCAAAGCAAGGGGCGGTGGAGTGATAATGTATGTTAACAACAACTGGTGCAGACCGGGACATATCACTGTTAAACAACGACACTGCAGCAAAGACATTGAGTTGCTAGCTGTTAGCATGAGGCCTACATATCTCCCGAGAGAACACTCACACGTGATCTGCATTGTTGTTTATGCAAATCCGACGGCGAACGCTGGGATAGCGCGTGACGTCATCCATTCAGTAACCAGCAGGCTGCAGACAGAACACCCAGATGCTCTTCTCCTCATCTCAGGCGATTTCAACCACGTTTCACTGTCTCCCATTCTGCCCACTTTCACCCAGCATGTCACATGCCACACTAGAGACAATAAAACACTGGATTTATTCTACGCAAACACTAAGGAGGCATACACCTCATCACAACTCCCCCCACTTGGGAGATCGGATCACAACTTGGTTCATCTCCGGCCGGTGTACAAACCCCTAGTGCACAGACAACCTCCGGCCATGCACACTGTGGAGTTATGGTCTGAGGAGACAATGGACACTCTAAAGGACTGTTTTGAAGCCACTGCCTGGAAGCAGCTCTGCGATCCACATGGTGAGGACATCGATGGCCTCATTCACACCTTCACGGGCTACCTCAGCTTCTGTGTGGACAAATCCGTTCCCACCAAGACCATACGGCGTCACTCAAACAACAAACCCTGGATCAACCCTGAGATAAAAACACTTCTGAGAGAGAAGAAGAGGATCTTCAGGTCGGGGAACAGGGAGATGCTGAAGTCCGTACAGAGGGAGCTGAGGAGAAAGATCAGAGAAGGCAAGGACAGCTTCAGGAAGAAGATGGAGGACAAGCTGCAACAGAGTGACATCAGCGGGGTCTGGAGAAACCTCAAAACCATCTCGGGGCTCCAGAATACCTCCCCCCAGGCCACGGGGGGCAGGGAGTGGGCGAACAACCTGAATCTGTTTTTCAATAGATTTGACCAACCGCCCTCCCCCCTGTCTGCACAACAACCACTGCTGCCTCTAAGAAATCAAGTCCTGCTGCCCACTCCCCACTCCACCGACACCCCCCCCCCACTCCCAACACACAGCCCCCCATCCTGACCCTGACCAAGACCCAGGTGAGGACGGAGCTGAGGAAGATCAAGGCGAGGAAGGCGTCGGGACCGGACGGCATCAGCGCAAAGCTCCTCAAGTCCTGTGCAGACCAGCTGTGTGGGATTGTGACGTATATCTTCAACATGAGCCTGAAACTGGGGAGGGTACCACAGCTGTGGAAAACATCTTGTGTGGTACCTGTACCAAAAACTTCCCACCCCAAAGACCTGAACAGCCACAGACCGGTGGCCTTGACGTCCCACTTGATGAAGACCCTGGAGAGACTGCTCCTTGCTTATCTCCGCCCCCTGGTGGAACCAGCGATGGATCCACTCCAGTTCGCCTACCAGCATGGCATTGGGGTGGAGGATGCGGTGATCTTCCTCCTTCACCGTTCTCTGTCCCACCTGGAGAAGCCCGGGAATATGGTGAGGATCATGTTCTTTGACTTCTCCAGTGCTTTCAACACCATCCAACCGATGATCCTGAAGGACAAGCTGCTGCGCGCAGGGGTGGACCAGCACCTGTCATCATGGATCCTGGACTACCTCACGAACCGGCCTCAGTTTGTGAGAACCCGGGACTGTGTTTCCGACACGATCATCAGTAGCACGGGGGCCCCCCAGGGAACCGTGCTGGCTCCCTTCCTGTTCACTCTTTATACTGCGGACTTCTCACACAACACAACACATTGCCATCTACAGAAGTTCTCTGATGACTCTGCGATCGTTGGTCTCATCTCCAACGGAGATGAAGCTGAGTACAGAGGGCTTATCCAGGACTTTGTGGACTGGTGCCATCGGAACTGCCTCCAGATCAACGCGAGGAAAACTAAGGAGCTGGTGGTGGACTGCCGCAGGCATGGGCAGCCCCTCACAGCACCAGTAAATATACAGGGAACAGACATCGAGATGGTGACATCCTATAAGTACCTGGGTATTCATCTGAAGAATAAACTAGACTGGTCACACAATACTGACGCACTCTACAAGAAGGGACAGCGCAGGCTGTTCCTGCTGAGGAGACTCAGGTCTTTTGGTGTACAAGGGGCGCTGCTGAAGTCATTCTATGACACGGTGGTGGCATCAGCCATCACTTTTGGAGTGGTCTGCTGGGGCAGTGGCATTACTGCAGCCGATAGGAAGAGACTGAACAAACTGATTAAGAAAGCTAGCTCTGTCCTGGGGCAGCGCCTTGATCCGATGGAGGAGATAGGAGAGAGAAGGACGGTGGCTAAACTGTCATCTCTGCTGGAGTCCGAGTTCCACCCTATGCAGGACATACTGGATGCACTGAGGAGCTCATTTAGCAGCAGACTACATCATCCCAGGTGCACAACCGAGAGGTTTCGTAGGTCCTTCCTACCAACGGCTGTCAGACTGTACAACCTAAGCAGGGTTGCTCGCAGAGATAGCAAAAAGACGTAACAAACTAATAGTTTTTTTTGAATGCAAAAGATGCAATAGACTTACACAATGGTCCTCTCTGGTATACAACTAGGAACATACCGGTCGCTATGGAGGGTGAGAATATGTATGGGCACATAATCATACCATGTAGGATAACTAAGTAGACGGTTATGCTGTTTCATCCCACCTAGCAACAATGCTCTGCACTGTGTGTGTTTATATATTTACATATTTATTCCATCTAGCTACAATGCTCCGCACTGTGTTTTTATATATCTACATATTATTCCATCTAGCTACATTGCTCCGCACTGTGTGTGTTTATATACTTGCATATTTATTCCACCTAGCTGCAATGCTCCGTACTGTGGGTGTTTATATATTTACATATTTATTCCATCTAGCTACAATGCTCTGCACTGTGTGTTCATATATTCATATATTTATTCCATCCAGCTACAATGCTCTGCACTGTGTGTCTGTGTGTGTGTGTGTATATATATATTTTATAGTAATATGTACATATGTATATTAGCTGCTCTTGCTTGCTTGTTTTTTTTTTTTCTTGCCTTCTGATTGTTGCTCTGAGTGTTGCTATCCCTGTGCTGTTGCAATCCTGGAATTTCCCCGTTGTGGGACTAATAAAGGCTTATCTTATCTTATCTTATAATAATAATAATAATAGTAATAATGAGTAATACTAGTCAAGGCAGTTTTAAATAAATTAGCAAGTAGCAGATAATATGGGGTACCACAGTGCAGTTGATAATGCAACAGAAAAACAGTGATGAATGTCATGAGTCTGGTTGAGCTGCTGTACGTAGTGCACGAGAGTCAATAAGTCACTTAATGTTCAGCAGTCTGATGGCAGAGGTGTGCTCCAACTTTAGAGGGATCACACTCCTCAGCCTCCCTGGGAAGGTCTATGCCAAGGTACTGGAGAGGAGAGTTTGGCTGTTGGTCAAACCTTGGATTCAGGAGGAGCAATGTGGTTTTCGTCCTGGCTGTGGCACATCGGACCAGTTCTTTACCCTCTTGAGAATCCTCAAGGGTTTGTGGGAGTTTGCCCAACCAGTTTACATGTGTTTTGTGGACTTGAAGAAGGTATTCGACCATGTCCCTCGCGGTTTTTTGTGGGGGGTGCTTCGGGAGTATGGGGTATCGGGCTTGCTGTTACAAGCTATTTGGTCTTTGTATGACCATTGTGAGAGTTTGGTTCGTATTGCCAGCACTTGGTCGGAGTCATTCCCAGTGAGAGTTGGATTCTGCCAGGGCTATCCTTTGTCACCGACCCTGTTCATAATTTTTATGGACAGGATTTCTAGGCGCAGCCAGGGAATGGAGGGTGTCGTGCTTGGTGACCACAGGATCTCATCTCTGTTGTTTGCAGATGATGTTGTCCTGTTGGCTTCATCCAGCAATGACCTACAGGTCTTACTGGGACAGTTTGCCACTGACTGTGAAGCGGCTGGGATGAGAATCAGTACCTCCAAGTCCGAGTCCATGGTCCTCAGCCGGAAAAAGGTGGAGTGTCCTCTCCGGGTTGGGGACAGGCTCTTGCCCCAAGTGGAGGAGTTTAAGTATCTTGGGGTCTTATTCACGAGTGAGGGGAGAATGGAGTGAGAGATTGACAGACGGATCGGAGCAGCATCTGCAGTGATGCAGACGTTGTAATGGTCTGTTGTCGTGAAGAGAGAGCTAAGCTCTAAGGCAAAGCTGTCGATTTACCAGTCAATCTACATTCCTACCCTCACCTATGGTCATGAGCTTTGGGTAATGACCGAAAGAACGAGATCGTGGACACAAGAGGCTGAAATGAGCTTTCTCCGTAGGACTGCTGGACTCACCCTCAGAGACAGGATGAGGAGCTCAGTCATCCGGGAGAGGCTCAGAGTAGAACTGCTGCTCCTCCACATTGAAAGGAGCCAGTTGAGGTGGTATAGGCATCTGATCAAGATGCCTCCTGGATGCCTCCCCCTTGAGGTGTTTTGAGCGTGTCCCTCTGGGAGGAGACCCCGGGGCAGACCCAGGACTCGGTGGAGAGACTATGTCTTCCAGCTGGTCTGGGAACGCCTTGGTATCCTCTCTGAAGAGCTGGAGCAGGTGGCTGGGGAGAGGGAAGTCTGGGCTTCTCTGCTTGAACTGCTGCCTCCGCGACCCGGACCTCTGGAAAAGCAATAGAAGATGGATGGATGGATGGATGGAGCTATATTAATGACTGTGGATAAGTGAACCAGGTGGAAACGGGGATATCTATTAGGGCAACTGAAATCTAAAGAAAATAATAATATGCTTGGTGCGAGCTTCCTTGTACCACTGTTAGCTCAGAAGCTAACACCTTTGGCTCCCCATCCATCTGCATGACAGACAGCTATACTGGCCGATAATATATAAGGCTGATATAAAGGCTGTGTGTTTTTTTGAGAAAAGTGAGCGTTTTGATGTTTTTCGATAATCACATGACCAGTTGACATATTTCAGAAGGTTAAAACCTATAAAAACAATTTTTCAGACAATGGCCATTTTAAGGATGAAAATAATTAATTTAGAATGCTCTTGCTTTTGTGCTGTTTCAGTCACAATCTGACTGCTGCTCTCACCTGTCCAGTAGAGCTTCCGTATCTTTTCAGGTGTTTGATGAACTCTGACCTGGAAGTGTTTCCTACTGCGATCAGTGATGCGCTACCATTGGTCAAACTGTCACGAAGAGGTAAATCAGAAGGGTAACTAGTACCATTATCCTGCGGTGTTGTGCATTTAAGGTCACAAAATCAATTTCACACACAGACTACCTGGTATTTGGGGCCAGTCCTCGAGGTGTATGTGGACTCAGACACGGGATGGACATGACGCTGATGTTCAGATACAAGCCCTGATGGGTCGTCCACGACTCACCCCCGTCTGCACCTATCAATCAAAGACAGATAGACCAGTTTAGAGTTTTAAATCTGAACCAACTCTGATATTCATGTGTCTATCAACAGACAGATGAGCTGTGGGCTCACCTGAATCTGAGTCCTGCTGGTGGTTCTGGTCTCTGAGAAACAGGAGATTCAATTTTGTTTAAAATTATGCTTTATAGAATTGATAACTGATACAGTGGATTAAAAAGTAATTTAACTCTGATCTACGGTAAATAAATAGATCATAGAAGGCTTTAAACAAAACCGCACACAAGGTTTCAGGCTTTTTTGTGCTTGTTTAATCTTAGCGTTACGGTAAGTTTTCATCTTGTAAGACAAAGTTCTAAGTAATACTCTAAGTCAAATGCAGGCCCAATTCTTTGCTTAAAGGTCCCATTCACTAAAACATGGTGTGTTTGTGGGGTTTAACCTTCTTGTAAAGGTAAAAAAATACTAAAATCTCTCTTCACTTAGAAATAATTAACATTTTGGCAGAATGGGCAGAAGCTGGTTTTGCTGTTTTGGATCTTTTCTCCTACGTCACTGACAAATGCTTTGGTCTTCAGTTACAACCAGGGCTGCACGGTGGCGCAGTGGTTAGCACTGTGGCAGCACAGTTTTACCCTCGGCCGGGGGATCGCGGGGACCGTGAGATCGTGGGTTCGATCCCTGCCCCCGGCCAACAGTGATCTGTGTGGAGTTTGCATGTTCTCCCCGTGTTTGCGTGGGTTTACTCCGGGATTTCTCCAGTTTCCTCCCACATGCCAAAAACATGCAGGTTAGGGAGTTAAGGGGCGCTTGCGCACGCAGCGACCGGCAGCTGGTGGTTTGTCACCAGACTGCAAAACAAATCTACCTACGGGTACAAAATAAGTAATAAAAAAAAAAAAAACATCACTGTGCTATTGGCTGTGATGATCCAGTTCCTGCCTAGATGAGTGGAAGCCCAACACCTTAGGTTCAGAGCTAACAGTGCTACTAGGAGGTTAGCTTACCAAGCACGGTTTATATTGTTATTTTCTTCAGATTTCAGTCACCCTAATCGACATCCCTGTTTCACCTGCTTCACTAATTCACAGTCGATACCAAATCTCACATTCTGGCTGATTTTGTTAAATTTTCGCCATGATGCTACATTGAACTGTTAGCATTAACTTGGCTAGGCTGTCAGAGTCAATCAGTCTAAATGCATTAACGCATGCCTCAGTGGGGAGAGGCTGGCAGACAGGCTGCCTGGCATTAGCTCATAACCCGTTTACACAGGTGATGATCTTTGAGAGCTTGTTGAGCGATAGAAAAATGGTCAGCTCTCTCAACGATCTCTCAATGAGCGTCTAGCAATCACCAAGATCTCTCAATGATCTTCCATTGATCTTCAAGTCTCCTCAAAGGATCTCCCATACATTTACACAGAAATGGTTTTTTAAGGCTTTGGGAGATTGTACAAAGATTGGGCCAATTTTTGATCTCTCAATGGTCACCCAATGATCTCCGTGCAGTGTAAAGGGGCCCTTAACTGTTGATCCAGCTGGTTTTGATTGCTATTTTCTATAAATTCTATCCGCTCCCACTGGAATCCTTGTTCAGCTACCAACACTTGACCATATACATATACATCATTCTTAGATGTTATTTTAGTTTAGTTTACTATGGTTTATTTTCTCTAAACAAGACCCAAAGTGGCTAGCTAGTGTCAATTAGCTATACTGAGCCACCATTCACTCATTCACAAATGTTTCTGTGCTTATTGTACTCCAGGGACTAATCATATCCTATTGACCACTGAAACCACACACCCCTGTCCACCAGTGAAGCACTATTTCATTCATTCTGAAAAACTTACATCAGTTAGCTCAGGCTAGCTACCTGAACCAGATTAGCAATAGTGATGAACGAGGAAGAGAGAAGTTAGCTGTGGTTCTTGGGCATTTAAAAACAAATGCACTGAAATGAGCGATTCTGAGGAAGACTGCAAAAGGTGATTTAAAATGATGTGGGAATAATTTAATAATTAAAGGAAGGCCATCACTGCCCCACACCACCACTTGGGGCAGTGGTAGCCTAATGCTTAAGGATGTGGACTGGCCCTCAGTTCAATCCCTGGACTGGCAGGATCAGATCTGGGTGGGACAGATGACATAACAGTGTTTGCCCCACCTTCATTAACCCCAGTGTGGTGCCCTTGAGCAAGGCTCTTAACCCCAGCTACTCCAGTGGAGCTGCTCAGTGGTCACAGGACAGTCTGTGGTTGTACTGTGCTTCTTTCAGGTGTCAATGTGTAACTGTGTGAATATGAACAGGAAAAAAGAGGTCTGGACCTTCCCTGTATAAATAAAGGTGGAAAAAAAAGGCAATTTGGCCAAAGTATGTCACAAACATTTAATTAAGACCTGTGGGAGCAGTCAACATGTGGGAAAAGTGCAGTAAATGGGACCTTTAACACTACTATATATTTGCTCTGTTGTACCTATCAATGAAACATAAAACCCATGACAATATTAACAAAAAATGTGAATTACTGTACATCCTACATTATTGTTGTATTTAAATGAGAAAATTTAAGTTTTGTCCTTCTCCTTGAACAGTCTGTTACAAAGAAGTCAATCTGAGGCATTGCATTTCTGCCAGACTCGGTTCTATGTGCCCCATACTAGACAACATCATTGCTTTTACAGTATGCCTTCTGGAGTTTTTGATATCTCTTATACAGACTGCAGATAACAGTCTTTTTGTGTGAGTTTCTCACCGATGTCCAAACAAACTGCTGCTTGAATTCTTTGCTGGTAGAAAAGACAGCTGACAGTCCTCTGGTCTGAGAGAGACAGAACAAATGTTAGAAATAAAACAAAATAATTCCCTCAGTTCTGAGAAACAGCAGAGATATGAGCAGAATTCTAACATCAGCACAGGCAATGTGACAACTCTTGCTCGCCAGCAAAGAGAAAATACTATCAAGGTTTACTGTAGGTATAAATTCCTGATTTGCTAATTTAAATTGCTCCAAAATATCTGGATAACATACTGTATGAACTGGATGCCTGAAGGGGTGAAACAGAACTCAGCCTGTGCATTTCAGTTCAATGCTGAATCAATGTGAACATGTCCCTACATCACCTCAGTCTGGCCAGAGTCTTCACCAGAGCATACTCTCGCCGTCGCGATGATGGCATCCACCTCTTCTTCTCCGCCCTTGCTAAGCTCCGCCCACCAAAGCCAAACATGGCAGTAAAGCCGAAATGCACCAACTGACCTTGAGAGGAGAAGCCGCACATGTCAACATGCTGCAGATGACCTGCAGACAAGACAGGAATCAGATTGTTCCATGGTTACATGATAATCAACATTCAAATATCAGCCAAATATGGGTGACAGAAAGAGGTCAGGAGGTGATATGTTTGTTAATATCTATATATTCAATAGTGAACCTTCGTGATCAGTATATCCGTGCAGCTTTTGGTTTCAGTTGACACATTTTGAGTTAAAACTCAGTAGTAGTGCATGTCAATAGTTAAATATAGTCACTAATACCACGACTACACATGCATTTTTTCCTTTAGATGTATAGTATGTGGGTATAAGTTATACAATGGGTAAAAATAATGATGCTGTGGGCAACATATGTTGGTTACATATGCTCCACAAATATATTGCTGTGTGTTGATTGTATTGTGTGCTGCACGTCTCAAGGAACAAAAGGACTGAGCCTCCAAGAGAGCCTTTGAGAGGTAACGGGAAAGTGTGAGGTTTGGCCTTTGTTTCAAGGAGATGACCTGGAGAGATTTCCGGACCACCGGAGACTAAGGGACAATGGTGTGAAGTTCAGAGGAGTTACATTGTGACTGGGATTAAGTACCATGTGACTGTATGTTTGATTAAACACCATGTGACTGCAGTTTTGATGTCCGGGGTATAAAAGACAGATGTGAGATAATTCATCCTCTTTTTCTGCTTTGAAATTGTTGGAGTATGTGTTTGTGAATAAAGCTGAACCTGAGGAATAAACTCAGTCTCATCCTTCCGCACATCCTCCACACTGGTGACCTTACGACGAAGCATGAGCAGAGATAATTCTCCCGAGCAGAGCTCGGCAGAAGCCAGCCTAATGACTGCCGCCATGTTCCAGCTGCCCAACTTCTGGCAACATAGTCCACGCTCCTGGTTTAGCGCGGTCGAGGCGCAGTTCAACCTCCGGAAAATCTCGAGAGACGACACGAAATTCTACCATGTGGTGGCGAAGCTGGACAGCCACACAGTCCAGAGGGTGGAGGATCTGGTCAATCACCCACCGGACAGCGACAAATACAGCGCATTGAAGGATGCGATTATCAGCCATTTCACCCTCTCGGTGCAACAGCGAGCAGAGGGGCTCCTAGCGTTGACGGAGTCGGAGAACGACAGACCCGTAGACCTGATGGTGAAAATGCTGAGGCTGAGAGACTCCGAGGATTGCGATTTTATCTTCGCCCACCTTTTCCTCCGGACCCTGCCGCCAGCGGTGAGAGTTACCCTGGCAGACTCACCTCGGTTGGCCTGGCGAGACTACCATGGGCTGAGCAAGGAGGCGCAACAACTCGTCGACGGCCACAAACAGAGTGCGGTTTCGGCCGCGGCACCAGAGCTAGGAGCAACGTCCGGAGACGGCATGGGGCCAGTGGTTGCAGCACCAGACTCACCGGCGACGGCAGCAGTAAGGACCAAGCGACACGGAGCGGACGACGTCCTTTGCTTCTATCATCGCCGTTTTGCAGAGAGGGCACACAAGTGCCTCCCATCGTGCCACTTCAAGCATTCGGGAAACACCAAGACCGGGGGTCGGTAGCGGCTGCGGCCCTCGGGGAGGAGAACAAGCTGCTCTACCTGACGGATGCACGCTCGGGGAGGCATTTCCTCGTGGACACGGGCTCCCAGCTGAGTTTCATCATGCCTTCCTACGCGGACCGGCTGACGCCGTCTAAGGGTCCCCGGGTGTCAGCAGCGAACGGCTCAGCGATTAAGACCTTCGGTGAGAGGACTCTGCTTCTGTCTTTGCAGGGTCGTGCATTTGAGTGGACTTTTGTTGTAGCGGCAGTCAATTTCAACATGTTAGGGGCTGATTTTTTGTGCTCACATGGTTTATTGGTTGATCTTGCTAACAGACGTCTGGTTAATGCACTGTCCTTTCACTCTATTCCCTGCACAGCTCGAGTGGCACCGCCAACTGCACAAGCCAACGTCACAGCTGCGGGTGGTAAGTTCCACGCACTCCTCACTCAGTTCCCAGCACTCACAGTCCCAACGTTTTCGGCGACAGTGGCTAAACATGGGGTGGAGCATTATATCACTACCACCGGCCCGCCCGTTTTTGCAAAAGCTCGGCGCCTGGACTCAGCTAAACTGACCATAGCGCGCGAGGAGTTTGCCAACCTGGAAAAACTGGGCATCATCAGGCGTTCAAAAAACCCCTGGGCTTCACCACTGCACATGGTCCCAAAGGCTGATGGCTCGTGGCGACCTTGCGGTGATTTCCGCAGGTTGAATAACGCCACAGCACACGACCGCTACCCAATTCCGCATATCCAAGATTTTTCGGTGCATTTGGCGGGGGCGCGCATTTTTTCTAAAATAGATTTAGTACGCGGTTACCATCAGGTTCCAGTGCACGCTCAGGACATACCCAAAACAGCGGTAATAACTCCTTTCAAGCTTTTTGAGTTTTTGCACATGCCTTTTGGACTCAAGGGAGCGGCGCAGACGTTCCAACGCATGATGGACACGGTCCTGCGCGACCTCCCTTTCGTGTTCGTCTATTTGGACGACATTTTGGTAGCCAGCACGTCCGAAGACGAACACGAAAGCCACCTCACAGCAGTTTTCCAGAGGTTGGCAGAGCACGGGTTAATAATTAACCCAGCGAAGTGTCAGTTCGGGGTGGCGCAGATTGATTTTTTGGGGCATCGCGTTTCGCCAGAAGGAGCAGTCCCTCTGCCCGATAAAGTGCGCGCAATAACAAATTTTCCCCAACCTCAAACGGTCAAAGCGTTACAGGAGTTTTTGGGAATGGTTAATTTTTATAACCGTTTCCTCCCCAGCGCAGCGAGGCTCATGCAACCATTGTACGCTGCACTAAAAAAACAAAAACCCACGAATAAAATCGAATGGTCTCCTGAGCGGGAGCGCGCATTCTCTCAAGTCAAATCAGCCCTCACAAACGCTGTTTTGTTGGCACACCCAGTTCCAACGGCCCGCATGGCGCTCACCACTGATGTGTCCGATTTAGCCGTCGGGGCGGTCGTTGAACAGTATGTAGCTGGGGCCTGGCAACCGCTCGCGTTTTTCAGCAAAAGCTTGCGTGATAGCGAGCAAAAATACAGCGCGTTCGACAGGGAGCTGTTGGCTCTGCACTTGGCCATCCGCCACTTCCAGTTTTGGCTGGAAGGGCGCCGTTTCACCGCGTTTGTGGACCACAAACCGCTGACTTTCGCGATGGCCAAGATTTTGGAACCTTGGTCGGGCCGGCAGCAGAGACAGCTGGCCGCGATATCGGAGTTTACCACCGATATCCAGCATGTGGCAGGTAAATATAATGTAGTGGCAGACTGCCTCTCACTTGCTGTGGCGGCTCCGGGCCCCGTGGGGGCAGACTCTGCAGCCATGGCCGCGGGCCAGGGTAGCGACGCAGAAGCGCGCGCAGCCCCGGTCCGCGTAGGGTTAAATTATGCAGCCATGGCCGCGGAGCAGGTTAGCGATGCGGACGTGCGCGCGCTCCAGTCTGGACCAACAGGGTTAAGGCTGGAGTACAGGGTGCTGCAAGTTGGTATGCCCCCCCTAATCTGCGATATCTCCACTGGACGGCCGCGTCCAGTTGTACCAGCTGCGTGGCGCCGTCGCGTTTTTGACTCGATCCATTCTCTGGCGCACCCGGGGGTGCGCACATCGGTCAAAATGGTAGGAGAAAAATTTGTATGGCCGGGGTTGCACAAACAGGTCAAAGAATGGGCGACAGCCTGCGTAGCTTGTCAGCGAGCCAAAATACACAAACACACTAGAGCTCCTTTGGAGCCTTTTCACATCCCGGCTAAGCGCTTTGATCAAGTGCATGTCGACCTGGTAGGCCCCCTCCCGTCATCACAGGGGTGTACACACCTTTTGACAATGGTGGACCGCATTACGCGTTGGCTGGAAGTGGTCCCACTGGCATCAACCACAGCCGAGGAGGTGGCGCGCGCGTTTTTAACAGCGTGGGTAGCGCGTTTTGGAGTTCCGTCGGACATAACGTCCGACAGAGGTCCTCAGTTTGTGTCCGAGCTCTGGTCAGCGATGGCCCGCAGCCTGGGGGTAACGATCCACCACACTACCGCGTACAACCCCCAGGCTAACGGTTTATGCGAACGTTTCCATAGGTCATTGAAAGCAGCCCTCAGAGCGTCGCTTACGGATACAAATTGGGTAGACAGGCTACCATGGGTTTTATTGGGGTTGCGTTCTGCACCTAAGGAGGATTTGCAAGCCTCCCCAGCTGAGTTAGTTTTTGCACAACCTCTCCGGCTGCCCGGGGAATTTCTCCCGGATAATCCTGCGCCAAATTGCACCCCCCCTCCCCGGCTCAACGGTTGCAGAGTGACACGGGATCAAACACGCTTCCTGGCCCTGTTCATCACAGCTTCCCACGCGTTTTTGTGCCGAAAGCCTTAAAAAATGCGGAGTTTGTTTTTGTCAGACATGATGCCCATCGCCCAAACTTGCGGCCGCCGTACGATGGACCGTTTAGGGTGCTGGAAACAGGAGAGAAGCATTTTTTGCTAGATTTGGGAGACAGAAAGGAGGTAATTGGTATTAACAGACTCAAACCCGCTTTTGTTTTGGCGGATGAAGCTGTGCAGTTGGCGAGGGCCCCCCGTCGCGGCAGACCCCCTTGAGGGCATTCTCCAGAACACCCACAGAGATTGACTAACAGTTCTAATCCACAGGCAACAGTCCCACAGCAGACTGCAGAGGCAGTAAAGCCGGCTTACAGCAAATACGGCAGAAGACTTAGGCCTAGGCAAAGGGTGGATTGATATGTAGTAATGTTATTATGTCATGCATCTCTGGTTATGATTGTTCCATTTTAGACGTTTGGGGGGGGGGGGTCATGTGGGCAACATATGTTGGTTACATATGCTCCACAAATATATTGCTGTGTGTTGATTGTATTGTGTGCTGCACGTCTCAAGGAACAAAAGGACTGAGCCTCCGAGAGAGCCTTCGGGAGGTAACGCGAAAGTGTGAGGTTTGGCCTTTGTTTCAAGGAGATGACCTAGAGAGATTTCTGGACCACCGGAGACTAAGGGACAATGGTGTGAAGTTCAGAGGAGTTACATTGTGACTGGGATTAAGTACCATGTGACTGTATGTTTGATTAAACACCATGTGACTGCAGTTTTGATGTCCGGGGTATAAAAGACAGATGTGAGATAATTCATCCTCTTTTTCTGCTTTGAAATTGTTGGAGTATGTGTTTGTGAATAAAGCTGAACCTGAGGAATAAACTCAGTCTCATCTTTCCGCACATCCTCCACAATGCATTTTAAACATATTTGGTTTATTTTAATAAGCTGAGGATTGTTCTTCATCCAAAGTCACTTTTTAATTTTATATCAGTACTTAGTTTATGTTTATTTATTTATAAAAAGGGACAGTGCATATTAATGAACATAAGACATGTAAATATGCAGCATACAATATAGCTGAAGCTAATTTCCATCTTGTGTCCCCTGGCCAGCCAATGCCAGCCACATAAAACAGAAAACACAATACAACAACAACAAACAATAACAATAATAAAGCAAATAACACAATACGACAATAATAATGTCCCTGTAAATGCTGTGTATGGTGCGGATGGGACACTGTTGACTTCAACTGTCGATTTCGTCCGGCGGTGGAAGGAACACTTCGAGGATCTCCTCAATCCCACTGATACGCCTCCCACAGAGGAAGCAGGGTTTGGGGACGAGGGGGATGACTCGCCTATCACAGGGGCTGAGGTCGCCAAGATGGTTAAAAATCTCCTTGGTGGCCGGGCCCCGGCGGTGTACGAGATTCGCCCTGAGTACCTCAAGGCCCTGGATGTTGTTGGGCTGTCATGGTTGACACACCTCTGCAACATTGCGTGGAGGTCGGGGGCAGTGCCTTTGGCATGACAAACCGGGGTGGTGGTTCCTCTCTTCAAAAAAGGGGACCGGAGGGTGTGCTCCAACTTTAGAGGGATCACACTCCTCAGCCTCCCTGGGAAGGTCTATGCCAAGGTACTGGAGAGGAGAGTCCGGCTGTTGGTTGAACCTCAGATTCAGGAGGAGCAATGCGGTTTTCGTCCTGGCCGTGGCACATCGGACCAGCTCTTTACCCTCTCGAGAATTCTTGAGGGTTCGTGGGAGTTTGCCCAACCAGTTTACATGTGTTTTGTGGACTTGGAGAAGGCATTTGACCGCGTCCCTTGTGGTTTTTTGTGGGGGGTGCTTCGGGTGTATGGGGTATCGGGCTTGTTGTTACGAGCTATTCGGTCTCTGTACGACCGTTGTGAGAGTTTGGTTCGTATTGCCAATACTCGGTCGGAGTCATTCCCAGTGAGAGTTGGACTCCGCCAGGGCTGCCCTTTGTCACTGATCCTGTTCATAATTTTTATGGACAGGATTTCTAGGCGCAGCCAGGGAATGGAGGGTGTCATGTTTGGTGACCACAGGATCTCATCTCTGTTGTTTGCAGATGATGTTGTCCTGTTGGCTTCATCCAGCAATGACCTACAACTCTTGCTGGGACGTTTTGCCGCTGAGTGTGAAGCGGCTGGGATGAGAATCAGCACCTCCAAGTCCGAGTCCATGGTCCTCAGCCAGAAAAAGGTGGATTGTCCTCTCTGGGTTGGGGACAGGCTCCTGCCCCAAGTGGAGGAGTTTAAGTATCTTGGGGTCTTATTCACGAGTGAGGGGAAAATGGAGCGAGAGATTGACAGACGGATTGGAGCAGCATCTGCAGTGATGCGGACGTTGTACCGGTCTGTTGTGGTCAAGAGGGAGCTTAGTTCTAAGGCAAAGCTGTCGATTTACCAGTCAATCTACGTTCCTACTCTCACCTATGGTCACGAGCTTTGGGTAATGACCGAAAGAACAAGATCGCGGATACAAGCGGCTGAAATGAGCTTTCTCCGTAGGACTACTGGACTCATCCTCAGAGACAGGGTGAGGAGCTCAGTCATCCGGGAGAGGCTCAGAGTAGAACCGCTGCTCCTCCACATTGAAAGGAGTCAGTTGAGGTGGTATGGGCATCTGATTCGGATGCCTCCTGGACGCTTCCCACTTGAGGTGTTTCGGGCACGTCCCACTGGGAGGAGACCCCGGGGCAGACCCAGGACTCGGTGGAGAGACTATGTCTCCCAGCTGGTCTGGTAACGCCTTGGTGTCCTCTTTGGGGAGCTGGAGCAGGTGGCTGGGGAGAGGGAAGTCTGGGCTTCTTTGCTTGAACTGCTGCCTCCGCGACCCGGACCTCCGGAAAAGCGGTAGAAGATGGATGGATGGATGGATGGATGGATGGACAATAATAATAATAGCAGTAAGACTGCATACTGATAGAAAAAGAGGAATAAAAAAAGATGAATATTGCTGATCTCAGACCAGCAAAAAGTACCACAATGACCAAGGTGTTACTCGGGATGTTTAAGTGTAAAGTGCTAAGGTGCATCATGTAGTTTAGTAAAGTGTGTTTGTAGAATTATATGATGCATGAATTTAAAGTGCTTAGTGAATTGCACATGACTGTATTGCACGTTTCAGCACATACAGACGTGTGTGCTAATGATATTGCACCAGGTTTGCATACATGGTTAAACCCATGTACACAGGGTTATTGAAGTTATGCAAATAAGAATACAAGCAAACACAAACAATCACGCACACACAAACATGCCTAGGTCATATGACGATCACAAATCTGGTCTGTTTTCAACAAATTAAAAACACATCATTACTACACATGAGTCACTGGTGTTGAACATGCACACAGGTTTGAGCTGATATGAGCCACTCCTTCACTTTACTCTTAAAGGTGATAAAGATGGTGTCATGGTCTGAGTGCCGATATCGTCCACGCTCGGGTCATGCAGTATTTTCCTCCCGTTCTGCAGTAGTTTTCCTTTTGGCTTTCCCGGGCTCTTATTCTGACAGCGTCTCTGCGGGACTTCCGGCTGTCAGAGCCGAGCTCCACGGTGACAGCTGTTTGCCATTTCAGCTGATGACATCCTCACCAGCTGATTAATCCTCCTGTCCTATTTTAGGGAGCAGCTTTGGTTACATCCGGGCTGCGAAATCACATACGTCAACGTTGGTCTCCCCGATGTTCGGCTGAAGCCCCTAACCCTGGCTTCAGTCACTCCCTTGATCCTCCGTGTTCCCAGTAAGTTTCTCCTTGTTCTCAGTATATCATTAGTGTGTCCTAGTCATAGTCTTTATTTGTGTTTTGCCCCACGAGGCTCATTATTTTGTACCTTGCATCAGTCCTTTTGTGGCTTATATTAATCATATATTCCATACCTACATATGTATAGACATATTAGAACAGGGGTGTCCAACCATGTGCCATGGAGAGCCAAGACCCTGCAGGTTTTCTCTTCTACCCAGTCTCTTCAGCAGGTGTTTTCACTTATCAGCAATCAGTGGGAAGAAGTTCACTGAAATCTGCTGTTGAAGACACTGGTTGGAGGTAAAACCTGCAGGGTCTTGGCTCTCCATGGCACATGGTTGGACACCCCTGTATTAGAATGTTTAGTGATTACATATGTGGAATGACCTCACGCCTCAGAGCAGGACAAGAGGTCTCAACCGCCAGCGAGGTTCAAAGAACAGACGGAGTCGCAGCGGTGGAGACCGGATCGAACTCCCTGACCACCCAGGGTCAGGTGGAGGAGACGGAGGACAATGGAGGGGAGATTATGTTAATGCGGGATGTCAGCTTTGATATGCAATGTCTTTTGTTGAGTGTGGGTATAAGTATGAAGGTCTGACTGCGTTCGACCTCTTATTCTGCTTCTGCACCGAGATGAGACATGTTAGGGAGGTGAAGCTGATATTAAACTTTGATTTATAAAAGTCACATCGCTTCTTCATTTCTAACTCCCTACACTGGTGACCAGACGTGAGGATGGAACAGAGACGTTCTCCCGCGATTAACTCATCAGAGGCGACCCAGGCAAGCGCCGGCACCCATGCAGACAGGGGAACGGATGGAAGACGTTCCCCCACGGCAGAAGCTACAGAGAGGGCTCAACCGAGCACCATCCCCAGCCCCGCCGTGAGAGCAGAAGAAAGGCGCTCTCACCTGGCGGACACATCAGGGACGGCCCACACAAGCGCCGTCACCGTCAAGCTGCCAGACTTCTGGCAAGAAGGCCCGAGCTCGTGGTTCCAGCAAGCTGAGGCTCAGTTTGCACTGGCGGGCATAACGGCGGACGAGACAAAATTTTATCACATCGTCGCCAAACTCGACGCTGCCACGTCAAGATGTGCGCGGAGCATAATCCAACAGCTGCCCGCCCATGACAAATACAGAGAACTTAAGGCGACCATCGTCGAGAACTTCGTCCCCTCAGCCGAGGAGAGAGCAGAGAAGATACTGGCGATCTACGGCCACAGAGGATGCAGACCCAAGGCCCTCATGGAGGACATGCTGCAGCTTAAGGAAGAGGACAACGACAACTTCCTCTTCCAACATATCTTCCTCAGCACTCTGCCGCCACACATGAGAGGGACGCTGGTCAACATGCGGTGCAGCACCCAGCAGGACTTCCGCGCACTGGCCCGAGAAGCGCAGCGGCTCATCAACGCCTGCGGCGAACAGGTGGCCACAGCAGCATCCGCAGATCTCAGCGCGGAAGCCCAGAGCAGCGGAGAACCACAGACAACCGAGCAGAGCCCGCCCACCATGGCGGCAACACGACCAAGGCACAGCAGGCGGAACAACCTCTGCTATTACCATCACCGTTTCACCGAGAGAGCGTACAAATGTGTACCCCCCTGCAAATTCAAAAGTTTGGGAAACGCCAAAGCCAAGAAACCGTTAACAGCTGCGGCTCTCGGCGAGAAAAATAAGCTGCTTTATGTGACTGACGGACACACCGGGAGACAGTTCCTGATCGACACCGGAGCTCAGCTGAGTTTTATCACCCCTTCCCACGCAGACCGGGCCATGGGTCCCCGGGGAAATGGAGCGATGGCAGCCAACGGCTCAATCATCGACACTTTCGGCGAAAGGAGCCTGCCTCTTTGCATCCACGGCCGCAACTATAGATGGACATTTATTGTAGCGGCGGTGAGTTTTAACTTGTTGGGCGCAGATTTTTTTGTGTGCACATGGGTTGTTAGTCGATCTAGCAAATAGGCGCTTGGTTAATGCACTGTCATTTTCTTCTATCCCCTGCTCAGCTCGAGTTTCTCCACCACCCGTGCAGGCCAGCGTCACAACAGCAGGAGGTAAGTTTGACCAACTCCTCACCCAATTTCCAGCACTCACAGTTCCAAAATTTTCAGCAACGGTAGCGAAACACGGGGTTGAACACTTCATCCCCACAACAGGCCCACCCGTGTTCGCCAAAGCTTGGCGCTTAGATGCGACCAAGCTCGCCATAGCACGGGACAAGTTTACCACCCTGGAAAAATTAGGCATTATTAGACGCTCGAAAAGCCGCTGGGCATCGCCACTCCACATGGTCCCGAAAA
This sequence comes from Pholidichthys leucotaenia, assembly GCA_020510985.1. Taxonomy (NCBI): domain Eukaryota; kingdom Metazoa; phylum Chordata; class Actinopteri; order Cichliformes; family Pholidichthyidae; genus Pholidichthys; species Pholidichthys leucotaenia. The sequence continues at coordinate 100,060,063 of CM035843.1, forward strand.
CCGACGGTTCTTGGAGACCTTGCGGCGATTACCGCAGATTAAACAATGCGACAGCGCATGACCGCTACCCAATTCCTCACATCCAAGATTTTTCACTACATCTGGCGGGTGTGCGCATTTTTTCTAAAATAGACCTGGTCCGCGGCTATCACCAAGTCCCCGTTTGAGCGGAAGACATTCCTAAAACGGCTGTAATAACCCCTTTCGGTCTTTTTGAATTTTTGCGGATGCCGTTCGGCCTCAAAGGCGCTGCTCAAACCTTTCAGCGTATGATGGACGCGGTATTACGCGATCTCCCCTTCGTGTTCGTCTACCTCGACGATATGCTGGTAGCCAGCCCGTCAGAGGAAGAACACGAACAACACCTCACTACAGTTTTTCAGAGACTAGAAGAACACGGGTTAATAATCAATCCAGCCAAATGCAAATTCGGCGTGTCACAAATTGATTTTTTGGGACACAGAGTTTCACCAAAGGGGGCAGTCCCATTGCCAGACAAAGTCCGCGCGGTAAAAAATTTTCCACGACCACAAACGGTCAAATCGCTGCAAGAATTTTTGGGAATGGTGAATTTTTACAACCGTTTCCTCCCCCACGCAGCTCAACTCATGCAGCCCCTGTATGCCGCACTCAGAAAACAAAAGCCTTCCAACGCGGTCGAATGGACCCCGGAGCGCGAACACGCCTTCGCGGAAGTAAAAAGTGCTCTAGCGAATGCCACATTGCTGGTTCACCCCGATCCCTCGGCCCGCATAGCGTTAACCACAGACGCTTCAGACCTGGCCATAGGGGCAGTCGTGGAAAAACATGTTGGCGGAACCTGGCAACCTTTAGCATTTTTTAGCAAATCTTTAAACCAAACCGAGCGTAAATACAGCACTTTTGACAGGGAGCTGCTAGCGCTTCATTTATCCATCCGCCACTTCCAGTTCTGGTTAGAAGGGCGGCGCTTCACGGCTTTTGTAGACCACAAACCGCTCACTTTTGCGATGGCTAAAATTTCAGAACCATGGCCAGGCAGGCAACAAAGACAGCTAGCTGCAATCTCAGAGTTCACCACAGACATTCGACATGTGGCAGGCAAACTTAATGTGGTAGCAGACTGTCTCTCTCGCACTGTGACATCGCCAGAGCACGAGGAGACAGATTATGCTACCTCAGCCGCAGAACTCTTCGCCAATGCGGACGCGTACGCGGCCCCTATTCACGTAGGGATAGATTACGCAGCCATGGCAGAGGAACAAAGCAGCGACGCGGACGTGCGCGCACTCCTGTCTGGACCAACAGGGTTAAGACTGAAGGAAAGGGGTTTACGTGACGGTGTACCCCCCCTAATCTGCGACGTTTCAACTGGCCGACCTCGCCCGGTAGTCCCAGCTGCATGGCGCCGCCGCATTTTCGACTCGGTTCACTCCCTCGCGCACCCAGGGGTGTGCGCCTCGGTTAAAATGGCCGCAGAAAAGTTTGTTTGGCTGGGCCTGCGCAAAAATGTAAAGGAATGGGCAAAAACTTGCATGTCTTGTCAGCGCGCCAAAATACACAAACACACAAAAGCTCCTCTAGAGCCTTTTCGAATCCCAGCCAGAAGGTTTGACCACGTTCATGTCGACCTCGTGGGACCACTACCTTCGTCTCAGGGTTTCACACACCTGTTAACAATGATAGACCGTACTACACGCTGGCCTGAGGCGGTCCCTTTGGCGTCAACCACAGCTGCGGAAGTCGCTCGCATTTTTTTAACAAACTGGGTGGCACGTTTCGGCATCCCATCGGACATCACGTCCGATAGGGGGCCTCAATTTGTCTCAGAGCTTTGGTCAGCCATGGCCAGCAGCTTAGGGGCGACAATTCACCGCACCACCGCTTATCACCCTCAGGCTAATGGGTTATGCGAGCGTTTTCACAGATCTTTAAAGGCCGCCCTCAGGGCCTCACTAACGGATACAGATTGGGTGAATAAACTTCCCTGGGTTTTATTAGGGTTGCGTTTTGCGCCTAAAGAGGATCTAGACGCCTCCCCAGCAGAATTAGTTTTTGCACAACCTCTCAGACTCCCAGGTGAGTTTTTACCAGAGAACCCAGAGCCCGGGCATCTTCCAGCCCTGAGGCCTTTAGGCAGCACCGGACCGGACACTCTCCCCAGACTGGCACATCACTCCTTTACACGGGTTTTTGTCCCCCAAGCTTTAAAAAACGCCGAGTTCGTTTTTGTTAGGCACGAAGCTTTAAAATCAACCCTCCGTCCACCATACGACGGACCATTCAGAGTGCTGGAACCTGGTGATGAGCATTTTGTGCTTGATTTAGGGGACAGAAAAGAAACAGTCAGCATTGACAGACTTAAACCTGCCTTCTTGTTGAGAGACGAACCTGCACGGGTGGCGAGAGCACCTTGGCGGGGTAGACCCCCCAAAGAAAAAAACTCAGCCCCCCTGCAGGGAACAAATAACCACTCTCCTCCCCAAGCTGCAGATTCCTTACAGGAGGGTCCCACCACGACGCCAAAGCGGACCTACAGCAGATTTGGGAGAAGATTAAAACCCAGACGGCACAGGGACTGATGCAAATTGACCAAGAGTTGTTAACTATGTTATCAGATTGTGCCGTGACAGTTTTAAGGCTGATTTGTGATATTACTATACAGTTGTCGTTACCACTGAATTCTCTACAGGAGCATGACTGCTGGAAAGATTTTTCCTTGTTTTCCCTGTCAAGAGGTTTAACAGTATAATATGTCATAGAGATTATCTTAAACTGTAAACTTAATTTGATTGTCCTTTTCTTAGTCGTTTGTGGGGGGGGGGCTGTGGCTTATATTAATCATATATTCCATACCTACATATGTATAGACATATTAGAATGTTTAGTGATTACATATGTGGAATGACCTCACGCCTCAGAGCAGGACAAGAGGTCTCAACCGCCAGCGAGGATCAAAGAACAGACGGAGTCGCAGCGGTGGAGACTGGATCGAACTCCCTGACCACCCAGGGTCAGGTGGAGGAGACGGAGGACAATGGAGGGGGGATTATGTTAATGAGGGATGTCAGCTTTGATATGCAATGTCTTTTGTTGAGTGTATAAGTATGAAGGTCTGACTGCGTTCGACCTCTTATTCTGCTTCTGCACCGAGATGAGACATGTTAGGGAGGTGAAGCTGATATTAAACTTTGATTTATAAAAGTCACATCGCTTCTTCATTTCTAACTCCCTACACTTTAATAAATACGCAAACTCACTGGTTGCCTATAGCGTCTCATACCACACCGTGACAGTAGGTTGCAGCCAGAACGAGATGCCGGTGACTGTGAGTTTGCTTAATTTGGGCTTGTAGTTTTCCCCCCTGTTCTCGTACCAGTGTGCTGGGAGATGGCGCCGCCCAAGGCCTATGCGATGAGCTTGGGCTACGAGCTGGTAATGGCCCTCATCAATATTGATGGTATCCTCTCCACCGCTCACCTTTACAACACTCCCAGTGATGCACGCTGGTACCTGGACCTCGCTGAGGCGACTATTAACAACCATCCTCGCTATGCTGCCCACCCTGAAATCACGGCGAGGATGGCGGACATCTCTGCTCACCGGGAGAAGCTCCGTGGGCTGGATGGAAACTCCGGCAGGAAGCCAAAGAGGAGGCATCCTCGCTCCTCGCCTCGGGATCCCATTCCTGTCCCTCGTCCAGTCCAGGAGTTCGCACCACCCAGGGGTCATCCCCAGGGGAGAGAGACGTCAGTCGGGATTCCCTCGGTCGAGATACAGCGGACCGCTATCACCATTCAGGACAGAGTGGCTGCAGCCCGCTCCGCTTCCCATCCTACCCAGATAATGAAGCATATGACGGCGGCGGTCAGGCTGGTGGAGAGGAATCCGGAACTTCATGATTACCCCAAATACGCTGACCTGCTCGCCTCTGTTTCTGCGCAGGAGCGGTGTTTCCCAGATTTTACCTTTGCCTCGCCCTCTGCCGGTAAACGTCGTCACCATGCTTATTGCAAGCCTCAGCGAGAACCCCGTCTGGATTCAGTTCCGGGTAGCCGCACAAACTCTGTCTCCCAGCCAGCTGCAGCCTCTGTGTCTCGCCAGAGGGGTAAGACAGCTGCCGCCGCCGCCGCCTCCAGGTTGTATGTGCCTCGTCCCCGGCCCGCCTCGGCCGTTCCTCCCTCCTCCTCGACGCTCTCTCCAGCTGCTGAGAATGCCATAAGTCCTGCTCCGGCTGTGCCGGTCATCGATCCAGTGCGAGTGGCTCCTCCTCGTCTTCCCGGGGGGCCCTCCATCACCATCCAAAGAAAAGGGGAGAAAACAAAGCCCACTGCAGCAGCTTCCATCGGCCCTCAGCAGATCAGGAAAGTGCCTTTTCATTATTTTCCTCCACTGGGTGAATTGCCTTGTTCAATCCCTGGGGGTGAAGTTCGGGGTTCTCAGTCCCCCGAGCTTCCTCCACCTGCTGCAGTGATTAATTGTGAACCTGCTACCTGTGTGTCTCCTTCCCCTGAGCGTTTCCCGGTGCCAGGTCTACACCGCCGGACGAGGAAGGAGCCTGCGGCCCTGGAGAGGCTGGTTCCAGCCCCGCAGCCACGTCATGGGCAGAGGAGGAGGGCGGACCGCCAACTGGAGCCTGCGCCGACGACTAAGCGTCCCCGGGTCTCCACGGAGGAATGGTTCAACCCAGCAGGTCAAGGATCCCTGCCACCACACCGTGCGGGGTTTCGGCATGGACGTCAGCGTCAGGGAATTCCCAGACTGAGGACACCATCATGCTGGCTGCGGAGCCCGCTGCAGTCGAGTGGGAGCCAGAAGTGGACCGTCAACTTGCTGAACCTGGATCACCGAAGTCCTGGACGGCGGTGGAACCTGAGATCAGGCAAGTGCTCTATGTTGTCTTCCTTCTTTCTATTCTGGAGCATTTTTGCCTGTCTCTCGGGGAGACGAGCCGGGTGCAGTCATCAGCTGCATCCGAGCTGGTCTCGCTGGGCTCTGCCGCTAAAGTAGAGTCATTTTTGGGGGTTTTGTGACCAACCTCCCAGGACCTTTTTTTCTCACTGGATTTAGCATTCTAGACCCATTTTAATGAAAATAAGCTCCCATGTACCTCCCAAAAATTGCGGGAAACCTTTTTTTTGCCCAAAATTCAAAATGGCCACCAAAATGCATACCACCACCTATATCTCAGTAACTAATTCAGCTAGGAGGTTGATTTTGGTGTCTAGACATAGGTTTTTGGGGTCAAGCATTCCATTAATGCTATTAGTTTACTTGTGAAACAAACCCATCATGATGAAATCCAATATGGCCGCCAATATGGCCACCGATTAACATTTTTTTTGTTTCTTGACTACTAAGGCATGTATTACACCGCGCCCTCTATGCAAGGATGTATCTTCAAGAGGGTTGTTGTCTGCAACTCTTTCTCGAATAGGCGGTTCCCCACGCTTAACTGTCTTGCATGGGATGGTGTGTTGCATGTCGCTACCAATCTCCTTGAGAGATGTTGACAGGAACTGAGGTGTCATAAGTGTCCGATCCTCCTGATTCTCCGATGGTTCATCAAATGTCTCTGGCTGAACAAACATGACATTAGTGCGATGCGCCTGGCCAGCACCAGTCAATGTATCACTCTTAAAGTCATCATTGTCAACTACAGCGATTGCAGGCTTCCCAAAGGCAAGTTCGGAGGGACAATTCGGGGAGGACTTGAGATCACTGAACACCCAGAAGTCTCGCAACATGAGGACGTCATTGTAGCTGATGCCTAGGCCATCTTTGTGCAGCAGGTCTACGATCTCTCTACTTTTGGTCATTCCATGTAGCAAGACAGAGAGATTCACCTCAGAGGAAGTGCGCCTTCCTGTGATGTAGCTCGTGAGGATCGACCCAATGGTCCGGACAGATGGGTTGTTATCAACTTCTGATTTACTTGGGTGTTTTAGCCATGTTATTAGCTTTAGGAGTAGCCCATTTAGGTCCTCCTTTTTCTCCAACTCTAATACATATGGAGGCCAGGGAACAGTATCAGTCGCTTCAACTTGCTCTTTGAGTCATACTGCCACGTTCTTCACCAACTGATCCTCCCTTATGCCTAAGGAAGATAGTGCTGCTTCTACATAGGTAGCTGCAGCTTTCTTGTCATATACCAGTTCACTCTCATTTAACCGACTACGTCTATGGAAGCCAATGTCCTCCTCAAATTCCTTTATAAGAATCCCCTTCACATAATTCAACTTTACTTTTGCGTCATGTCCATGATTTAAGATAATTCGTTGATAGTCCTCCAGTAGACTCTGCAATGTCCGAAATTCATGTTCATCAAAGATCACCTTACGAACATGATTGAAGAAGATGGCTTGTGCTTCTCGCAGATTTACATCCTGCAGGTGTTGAGTGACTTCTTCTGTAAGAGGCTGGGAATCGGGAATGTAGTGTTTCCAGCAGCCGCGGTGGTAACGGATTTCCCACCCGAAAGCTGTTTCACAGTCTGGAATGGATGCAATCAGCGTGTTGAGCCTCGACCTCAGGACCGGATCATTCAGGTGTACAGTGTGTAACTTGAATTTTCTCCAGGCGTCCTTTGTTGATATTAGGAGCAATTGTTTCCAGTCCCGGTGACTGCTTTTCTGTGGTCCCTTATTGCACCACACGCATAGGTTCTTGTCATGCACAATACCAATGCTGGACCGGAGCCTCTTCGGTGAAAAGAGAGAAGCAGATGGAGATGGATCCCCCTGAACTGATTGATTGTCTCTTTCAAGATCTACCTCTAATTTATGCTTACGTTTCTCGGCTTGAGATAGACAACGCTTGTTAGATAACGTGGTGTAACATGTCTGGTGCATATAATGCCCTTTTGGCCCTTTGGCCCAATCAATATTCCCACATTGAAACAAGTCCTTTCCATCGTAGAGTTTTTTCACGAATTGAATTCCATTTTTGGTCCTTGGTATTATCCAAAGAGTCACTTTTGGTACATGGTTGACCACAACGTAGAATGCATTCGTATTCACCGGAAGACGATGATGGTAATTCATCGTTGTCACTTGCAGTATCCATTTTATCCCTCACTTTATATGAATAAGTGTCTGAAAACAAAAACAAATTTGTCATTATCAGAACAGAGGAGAGAAAAAGGAGGGATGACAAGACCTAGAGTCAAAGGCCCTTGTACTGTCTACTGTCATTACGGTAGCATTAAGCAAGCAGCATGGTCAATATGCTAACATTACCTGACTATACAGTATGGAACAAGATTCAGAATTCTAACCTCTCCAGATAAGTTTAAAGCTAAATTTATACATACCTGGCAACCTTGGTTAAATTGGAAAGATTAGGACTACATATTATGGCAGCACAGACGTTACAAAATCACTGCATCCTCTCTCTTGCTATGCAAAAAGGAATCAATGAATCAAGCATAGGATTCCGGGAATCCTAAGGGGATTACCCAAGTGTTCCTCAGTGAAATCACTGAATCAATGCAGGAGCTTTCTAATAATTATTAAAAATGAATGTAAGGATACCTCATTTGACATTTTTAGCTCATTTGGTGACGGATATGAAAAAGTCCATTGCATGTGAAAATGACAGCCGGCCGCCATCTTGGATTTCTCGATTATGTAATCATTTAAACACACTTTTATTGGAATAAACAGATAGTACGACCCCTTAAACCTCTGTTTTGACACCAACATCAGCTTTCTAGGTGTCTTAGTAGTCAAGAAACAAAAAAAATGTTAATCGGTGGCCATATTGGCGGCCATATTGGATTTCATCGTGATGGGTTTGTTTCACAAGTAAACTAACAGCATTAATGGAATGCTTGACCCCAAAAACCTATGTCTAGACACCAAAATCAACCTCCTAGCTGAATTAGTTACTGAGATATAGGTGGTGGTATGCATTTTGGCGGCCATTTTGAATTTTGGGCAAAAAAAAAAAGGTTTCCCGTAATTTTTGGGAGGTACATGGGAGCTTATTTTCATTAAAATGGGTCTAGAATGCTAAATCCAGTGAGAAAAAAAGGTCCTGGGAGGTTGGTCACGAAACCCCCAAAAATGACTCTACTACTACTGGTAATCCCGATCCCGGTTCTCTTTCTTCTCCTGAGGCTTCTCCCAGGGTCACCGGTGATGAGTCAGCTCTGGTTGCTGTTCTGGAGGTTCCGGGTTTGGGTTTGGAGGTTGCTCCTGGTGCTGCTCCGGCCCAGTCGGGGTCCGTCGTGGGTGCTTCGCCGGTCCAATCAGGGCCTGTCGAGGACGCTGCGCCAGCCCAATCGGGGTCCATCAAGGGTGCAGTGCAGTCTCGCGTGGGATCCAGCTGGAGCGCAGCACCAGTCCAAGTGAAGTTCGGAGGAGAAGCTGCAGATCCTTCACTGTTCGACGCCGGACTGGTCCCTCAGTTTTTCCCCGATCCCTTTTTCCCTCCACCTGGTGCCGCTGGGATTTCCCTTATCCAACGCGGCTCTGCCTCGCTATCCCCCTCAATAGGGAGGCCGCCTCAGAGTTCCCCCCTGTGGTCCGGGTGGCCTATTGACACGGGTCGGCCGCCTGGGAAACTGCTTCGCCGGTTTGGCATTCTGGGTCGGCCACCCGACAAACTGGACTCTTGGTTCGGCGACCTGGTCCGGCCACCAGAGGTACTGTTTCTCTGGGCCTGGGACTGGGGTAGACCGCCCGAACTCATCCTTTTTCCCCTGCCAGCGATCTGGACGCTGGACGCAGGTAGACCACCAGAACTAATTGGTTTTTCTTGTTGTTTTCTTTGTGCTCTGCCTGCTGTCATCCCTGTAGGTTGGGTTTTTTTTTCTGAACTATATTGTACTGTGGGTATTACGCTGCTCTTTAGCGTGTTTTTTCATTTCCCTTTTGTCTGGTATTATTAGGGTACGTTGTGTTTGTGCCTGTTTTTCTGTTTTATGAGATGTTTTTTTTTCTCTCCCTCCTCTATTGTTTGAGAGAGGCTCCTTTTGTTGCCTATGACTGATTATTTGTATTTATCTGTACTGTCTGTAGTTCGCCGCTCTTCAGTGTTTTTTTTTTTTTCCTCTGTAGTCTGAGTTATGCGCTGTTGTTGCCTCTGCCAGTTTATTTGGACTTATTAAATTATCTGTATTTCACCGTTGTTGACTGGTTCTCAGGGATGGAGCAGAGCAGCTCTTGTGCTGCCCCGCTGTAAGGGTGATGAGACTTGAGTCTGCTTGGGAGCACAGCGGTTGTTGTGGTATTATACAGGCTATGACAGTCATGTTTCTGGGCTTTCCTTGCTAGGGCAAGGGTAGCAGCCTTTCGCCTGAGGCCAGGTGGGGCAATTCCGAAGAGGACTGCCAGGAAGGAGACAGGGGTGGATCTTAGGCAGCCTGTTATGGTCCTGAGTACATTGTTGATGGCAGCATCTCCCTTTTTGAAATGTGGGCTTCTACATCATGCTAGGGCACAGTATTTGGCTGCTGAGAAGACAAGAGCTTGTGTGGAGATTTGTAGAGTCTTGGCTGATGCTCCCCAGGAAGTACCAGTTAGGCGTCAGATAAGTGAGACTCTTGATGTCACCTTGGCCCTCACTTCTTCAAAGATTTGTTTGAAGGACAGTGTCCTGTCCAGGTGTACACCGAGGAACTTTGGGACTTGCTGGAACTCCAGGCGCTTATTGTCTACAAACACGTCCAGCTCCCTTTTGGCTTCTCTGTTGTTTAAGATAAGATAAGATAAGCCTTTATTAGTCCCACAATGGGGAAATTCCAGGATTGCAACAGCACAGGGATAGCAACACTCAGAGCAACAATCAGAAGACAAGAAAAAACAAGAGCAGCGAATATACATATGTACATATAAATATATAAACACACAGTGCGGAGCATTGTAGCTAGATGGAATAAATATATAAATATATAAACACACACAGTGCGGAGCATTGTAGCTAGATGGAATAAATATATAAATATATAAACACACACAGTGCGGAGCATTGTAGCTAGATGGAATGAACAGCATAACCGTCTACTTAGTTATCCTACATGATATGATTATGTACCCATACATATTGTCACCCTTTGTAACGACCGGTATTTTCCTAGTTGTATACCGGAGGGGACCATTGTGTAAGTCTGTTGCGTCTTTTGCATTCAATACTATTAGGTTGTCACGTCTTTTTGCTATCTCTGCGAGCAGCCCTGCTTAGGTTATACAGTCTGACAGCTGTAGGTAGGAAGGACCTGCGAAACCTCTCGGTTGCGCACCTAGGATGATGATGACATCGGCCTCCTAGACCTCCTAGGATGATGTAGTCTGCTGCTAAATGAGCTCCTCAGTGCGTTCAGTATGTCCTGCATAGGATGGGACTCGGACTCCAGCAGAGATGACAGTTTAGCCACCATCCTTCTCTCTCCCATCTCCTCCACTGGGTCAAGGCGTTGCCCCAGGACAGAGCTAGCTTTCTTGATCAGTTTGTTCAGTCTCTTCCTATCGGCTGCTGTAACGCCACTGCCCCAGCAGACCACTCCAAAAGTGATGGTTGATGCCACCACCATGTCGTAGAATGTCTTCAGCAGCACCTCTTGTACACCAAAAGACCTGAGTCTCCTCAGTAGGAACAGCCTGCACTGTCCCTTCTTGTAGAGTGCGTCAGTATTGTGTGACCAGTCTAGTTTATTGTTCAGATGAACACCCAGGTTTAGGTGGAATGCTGCCGTCACAGTCTTGCCAGTGCTGAGCTGGAGGCGCCACTTGCAGAGGTAAGCTGCCAGAATTCCCATATCCTGATTGAGGCCTTCTCCCACCACCTTCCATACAATACATTTCCTAATCTTCTGCTAAAACTATAGATCGTACAGAAAAAAAATGTTATGCACCAAATCACGGTCCAGGGTAAATTTGCTTACAAATCTGTTTTTCCACAGATATAAATTCCTAAAACCCACCAAATGTCATGTTTCACAATGCTTGTTTAATCTATGAAGTTGTTAATAACCTTAACGGTAGATTACAGTGCTGTGAAAAAGTTTTTGCCCCCTTCCTGATTTATTACATTTTTGCATATTTGTCACCCTTGACTGTTTCTGATCATCAAACAGATTTTAATATTAGACAAAGATAACCCAAGTAAATGCAAAATACAGTTTTTAAATGATTTCATTTATTAAGGGAAAAAAAGCTATCCTGGCCCTATGAGAAAAAATAATTGCCCCTAAACCTAATAACTGGTTGTCCCACCCTTGGTGGGCAACAATTTCAATCAAGCATTTGTGATAACTGACAATGAAACTTTTACATTGCTGTTGAGGAATTTTGGCCACATTGGAGGGCTTGAACTCGGAGTCCAAGTCGGACATTCTCCTTCAAGATTTTCTGAAGAGAGCAGAATTCATAATTCCATCATTTACAGCAAGTCGTCTAGGTCCTGAAGCAGCAAAGTAGCCCCAGACCATCACACTACCACCACCATGTTTGACTGTTGGTATGATGTTCTTTTTATGAAATGCTGCTAGTTTAACACCAGATGTAATGGCACGCACACCTTCCAAAAAGTTCAACTTTTGTTTCGTCAGTCCACAGAATATTTTCCTAAAAGTCTTGATCATCTAGATGGTTTTTTGACAAATGTAAGACAAGCCTTTGTGTTCTTTTTGGTCAGCAGTGGTTTTCACCTTGGAACTCGCCCATGGATGCCATTTTTGCTCAGTCTCTTTTGGCATAAAAAACCTCCTCATTTTATCCATTTTCAAAATGAGACTAAAACAAAACCCATTATAAGCAATGATCCTTGTCTGAAATTTGAAAACCCTAAAATCTGCTCAAATTGTTTTACATTCTTTCTTCTGTCTTTTGAATTTAATCCATCCACCCACTTCTTTCTTTTCTCCTTTCAAGACTGAAGAAGTATGAGATTAATCACGGTCAAATTTTGTTTAGACTATTACTTTTCTTTTTGTTTAAAATTTCCGCTATTAATAAATTAATCTTCTTTTCTATATTTTCTTACTCTACAGTGCATCTGGAAAGTATTCACAGCACTTCACTTTTTCCACATTTTGTTATGTTACATCCTTATTCCAGAATGGATTAAATTCATTTTTTTTCCCTCAAAATTCTACACACAATACCCCATAATGAAAACAAGAAAAAAGGGGTTTTTTTGGAGATTTTTACAAATTTATTAAAAATAAAAAACTAAGAAATCAGATGTACATAAGTATTCGCAGCCTTTGCTCAATATTTTGTTGACGCACCTTTGGCAGCAGATGAAAAATATCCCCACAACATGATGCTGCCACCACCATGCTTCACTGTAGGGATGGTATTGGCCTGGTGATGAGCGGTGCCTGATTTTCTCCAAACATTATACCTGGCATTCACACCGAAGAGTTCAATCTTTGTCTCATAAGACCAGAGAATTTTGCTTCTCATGGCCTGAGAGTCCTTCAGGTGCCTTTTGGCAAACTCCAGGTGGGCTGCATGTGCCTTTTACTAAAGAGTGGCTTCCGCCTGCCCACTCTAAGATACAGTCCTGATTGGCAGATTGCTGCAGACATGGTTGTCCTTCTGGAAGGTTCTCCTCTCTCCACAGAGGAACACTAGAGTGCTGATAGAGTGACCATCGGGTTCTTTGTCACCTCCCTGACTAAGGCCCTTCTCCTCAGTTTAGACGGCCTGTCAGCTCTAGGAAGAGTCCTGGTGGTTCTGAACTTCTTCCATTTACGAATGATGGAGGCCACTGTGCTCACTGGGGCCTTCAAAACAGTAGAAATTTTTCTGTACCCTTCTCCAGATTTGTGCCTTGAAACAATCCTGTCTCGGTGGTCTACAGACAATTCCTTTGACTTCATGCTTGATTTCTGCTCTGACATCCATTGTCAACTGTGGGACCTTATATAGACAGGTGTATGCCTTTCCAAATCATGTTCAATCAACTGAATTTACCACAGGTGGACTCCAATTAAGCTGTAGAAACATCTCAAAGATGATCAGTGGAAAAGGGATGCACCTGAGCTCAATTTTGAGCTTCATGACAAAGGCTGTAAATACTTATGTACATGTGATTTCTTAGTTTTTTATTTTTAATAAATTTGCAAAAATCTCAAACTTGTTTCACGTTGTCATTATGGGGTATTGTGTGTAGAATTTTGAGTAAAAAAAATAATTTAATCCATTTTGGGATAAGGCTGTAACATAAAATGTGGAAAAAGTGAAGTGCTGTGAATACTTTCTGGATGCACTGTAAATTTGTGTCACAAGCTGAGCACTGGAGGTTCTGCCATGCTCAGTCTCGTGGCTTTTTCTCTGTGTTTATATATTTGTTGTATTTTTGTGCCTTTTGGTTTTTGTTATCCCTGCAATGTTTTTTATTTTCCTGTTTATATCCTAGTTTTACTATGTTCTGATTCTGCATCAATTGGCATCGAATTCTCAGTTTGTACTTCTTTACATTTTATTCTTCCATTCCTTATTATTGCAGCTAACAGCTGTCAGGGCTTTTCCTGGTTGGTGCTCCATGTGGGCGTAGCCCTGTCAGTTGTCAGCCGGGCACTCTCCTCTCATTACCTCATATCTGATCCTAATCATTAATCACTGTTACCTTTTTGCCCACTCATGTGACCCCACACCTGTCATCACTTGTGTCATTTGTTCTGACCCTATTTAAGGACTGCATTTTCATTTCATTTTTGCTGCAGTCTTAATGATGCCTTCTCCTCGCCACCAGAACCCCATCCCCATTCTGGTGAGTTTATCTGCTACTTGATCTGTAAGTTTACCCTGTTACCTGTTTTGAATTTTGCATTCATGCACTTTGCAACTTTATGGTTTGTTAATAAATGCCACAAACTGCAGTCGGCGTCTGGGTCTGTCTTTCTCTGCCCTGAGGGGCAAATCATGACAATTTGGGGGAAAGGAAGTTAACAAGCCATTTGGTGTTTTTCGTTCTTTTAGTCCTTGCTCTAAAAAACGTTTTAGAGATACACCGATATACCACCTTAACACTAGTACCCGAAGATATTCACCTTGCTGATTGATATTGGGCTATTCACAAAAAGACTCACTGATATGAGGAGCCAATATTAACCTGGTGTGTTCCACCTGTGTGGCATTGATTTTGCCCTGAAATGGACAACAGTCGCTTACAGCTGTAATTTCAGTAAACATCTGGGTCTGTTATTTTTTGTAATCAGTATTTTTTTATAACACATACTGCATTTCTTTACTTCCTTGGCATTAAAGGGACAATAGATGGAAACAAAAACAAACAAGAAAAGCACTCAGAGAGTGCATACCCCTCTTTTTATTGTTATACAGAACAATTTTCTCAGTGGTAACAGTGAACAGAATCATCACAGAGAATGAACAAAATATTTATTGACCAGTTAAATGTGATCACTTTATCAGAAGACAAGAAAAATATGTTAACTATTACAGTTTATTTGCCTGGTGTGCTATTGTACACTGAACATTAGCTGTGATTTTGAGAACTTAACAGAAAAAATAAAATTGAATATTTCAGCCTCCACTTGCACAAAATCTCCATTAGCACTTTATAATATGGTCCACAAATAATAAGGTAATTACAGGTAAAAAAAAAAGGATAAAATCAAAGTGAAAATGGAGGAAAAGAAAAAGTTTATACAGAGCTGCCTTTTTTTTTTTAAACATGTTTTTAACCCTGATTTTCCCAGTTTTTTATTCCCATATTTACCCTGTACTTACCCTGTAATTTTTGGGCTGTATTATAAAATGCTACCAATTATCTTCTCAAATGCTTAGACGTGAGGTAGAAACATGGCTGCTAAAACCATCGTTCAATTTGTCAAAGCAGCACAAACCCTCCAAGCAGCCATAATAAAAATAAATCAACCTGAATTCACCATCAAGACCATTACGAGACGCTCAATCAGTTTTAATACACACACACACACACACACACACACACACACACACACACACACACACACACACACACACACACACACACACACACACACACACACACACACACACACAGAGTGTGCCATCTGGCCACATACCTGCTGTAACCTACTGAACTGCTGCCTGCCCACCTGTCTGACTGACTGCCTGTCTGTCTCTAAACAGAATCTGATTTCCTCCCCATATGGCATGTTGTGTGTTGTTGTGTGCCTGTGTGTAGCAGAGGATTAAAGCAGGGACGGTCAGTGTGTCACCGAGATCAAACCTGAGGCGCCTCTTAAAAGATGTGACCGGTATTTTCTCTGCACCATAAACAACAGATAATACTCTGTTAAATTTGTTGCGCCACACTGGAGAGAGGAAGGATTCACATTATATACAAACTCAAAAAATGTTCAAAAGAGATTTTAAGAGGAAAAAAATTTAGTTCCTTGGGTGCTTTCCTGTATAGAAAAAAAACACTTGAAGACAGCCTAAAAATACAACATTGTTATTTGCTGTCTTTACAAGTGTAAAATATCAGACTGTGATCCCTTCAGTGTAACGGCCTTTGAAAAGTCTAGATAAGCCATATCACAATTAATTCTGATGATATTCATGTGTGTGGGGAGGTGACAGGAAATTAGCCAGGACAGACCATGGGAGTCTCACAGGAATTCAAGTAGTTTATATAAGAAAGTTAAGCTTTTCTACCAATGTAATGTGTGTGAATTAAACAGTAGGGATGAACAATAATCAGAATTTTGGTGACACAACACCTACTGTGTAATGATGTGTGTTCCTCTGGGGTCTAGGCACCTTTGATTTATTCAAACCTCTTACTACATAAAGAAATGCGTAACTTCAGTGCTGTTAGATACAAGCACATAACTGAAATAATTTTTAGCACACGACCTTGACTATTTTAATTTGAATACTGATCTGATTCAACAATAAATCATGATTAGTGATTATAGATAGACTATTATTCAAGTTAACTGTTTTGGTTATCTAAAGCCCAAGGAAAAAACAGAACTACAATTTACAAAACAGTTTTAATTTTTGAATAGAATTAAGTAAAAGAAAAACATTATGTACAAGATACCAGCATCTTCACCTAAGGTCACAGGCAACAAAAAAGTCTCCAATGTTTCAAAATCATTAAAAATCATATTTTGTCACTACTTGCTGAGTTTATGATTAGTTGAGAGTCAATTTATCTCTTTCAGTTCAGTCACCATTGCACCAGAAGCTTTTTTGTCTGTAAATCTGTAAATAATGGATAAAAGCACTCCAATTAGTACCAAAAAAAAACCCAGTTCCTGCACTCCCAACTTCAGAATACAATCATTTGTACTGTGTCAAAGGCGGTGATGTCATCGCCTTTCTCAGTATTTCCCCATTTCAAAACTGCTTAAATCCTTGTATAAAGGTGGGAGGGAGCTGATAGATGGCACTAAAAATACAATAAAAGCTTGAGTCCTGTGTTTACATCCATGTTTGCCCTTTTTATCAGTGATGCCTGTCTTTTCTTCCTCGTTCGCCACTTATTTCTAGTATTGCAATGCCCTTCCTACATGCACAAAATACCCAAAACCTTTTAGTGATGTTTTCCATTTCTTGATATAAAGAAAATACCCAGAAGAGTCAAAATGTCTTGGAAAGAAACAGAAAAAAAATGAAATAAAGACTGTGAGCTTTTTGATGTTTTTTGGTAATCACAAGACCAATAGACGCAATAGACTTCAGAAGGTTAAAACATAGAAAAACACAGTTTTTCAGTCAGTGATCCCTTCAAAAGAAAATGTGACAAATTTTTGTGGTGTATCAGGAGAGTGGACATTTCCCAACAGTAAGCTTCTGAGTTGGAGGACAGGTTGCATTAATTACACAACCACCAGAGGTTGTGTAACATCAAAGCGTACAGTAGCATACAAAATGATTCATCCCTCATTAGAAATTGTTTATTTTCAAAATTTACCAAATTTCAGCTGTTTGCAAAAAAAAAAAATAAAAATCGAACAACAGGCGTTTAAATAATTTGACAGCTGACATTTTTAAATGTTGTAATATCTACTAGTAAAAACAACCACAGAGGGTGTGTTCTTCTCATAAATATGGACACGAAAACTGGCTTGCAGAGAAAAGGGGGGCTACCAGAGGAGGCCTCCTCTACTGTGTTTATAAAGATCAATTTCAGTTCAGACAGCCAGATTATTTAAAGGGATGATGGAAGAGTGTGTGAAGAAGCTCCTGAAACTTCTACACTGGGAGCATTTCGTCTAGATCTACAGTTAAAATAATATTTCAAAAATGTTTAGTACCTGTGGACTTACAGTCTGTTAGTTGATGAAATAAAACATCAGGACTGAGTTTATCTGTTTACTTTGGATGTGTTGTGAATCTGTAGTCACCTGGTGTTTATGGGATTAGCTTCCTGTCAGGGAATTTTAACAGTTTTTCTGTTATTCAGGAATTAGTCTCATCCGCCCTTTTCGATACTCCCATCTGGCTCACACACACACATACACACGCATGCAGTATTAATAATTTTTAACGAGTCTCAACCTTTCATTCAAACACAGCTCCCAACCTGCCACCAGTTGATTGGTTACCAGTTTTACCTGAATGGAGGTGGGCAGAAGTAAAGGGGGCGGGGCTACAGAGGGAAGTGTAAAGCTGTGATTTAGAATGAACCCGATCCTGCTGTTAGACATCTGTCTGTTACCTCCCTCTAGAGTCCACTCACACCATCTGTCTGCAACCTTGTTTTCTCTCAAACTTCATCCCTGCTAGCAGTCTGAAGGACTATTGGCCAATCCTGGCAAACCGCAGCCTGAACAGGAGAAAAATGATTGGTATCCTGCGAGCTCCTTCAACGACCTTTAATTACCTCCACCAAGGAGGTTACGCCATTATCTACATTTTTTTAGTCTGTTTGCTGGGTTGTTAGCTGAATTATTCACAAACTAATGAACAGAATTTAAGGAAATTATTTGGAAGGATGGGATATGGGCAAGGTGATCAATCAGATTATATAATGCTGATCTGGATCACTGTTTGCATCTATGATTTAAAAAAAAATTTTTTTTGAGGGGAACGCAGTGCCTTGTCAAATGATTTGATGGTCATCAAAAAAGGTGCTGTCTGCTGTTAGCAAAAAGGCTGTTATGGAGGAATCAACATACAGTATGACAGAAATAATAAGGTTAACTTTCTCAGTGCTTCTAGTTATTATAAACATCTATTAACTCAATTTAAATCCACATAAAGTGGCATTACTATGTTTCTGTGGCAAGTTAAACTCATCTAGGCATGCCAAAGTGTAAACCGAAGAACTCATCTTCATTTACACAACCATAGGCACTGCTTGGTAACGTATTAAGACCTTCATGTACATTTTAACATTTAGTGCAAGCAAGCAAGCAAAATTTATTTGTATAGCACTTTTCACAGATATAGATCACAAAGTGCTTCACAGCAAATTAAAATTTACAAGTACACAAGAAATTAAAATCAATAGAAGTAAGATAAAATACACATATAAATAAGAAAAAATAAGAGTGAGCAGTGAGGGAATAGAAGCCAAGACAAGGGAAGTGCATTCTAAAGCTGTTGTGCAGTGGCCTGGAAAGACCGATCCCCACGGGTTTTAAATTTGGTCCGAGGGACCACCAAGAGTCTCTGGTCTGAGGATCTTAATGATCGTGTCGTTGTATATGGAGCCAAGAGGACTGAGATGTATGAAGGGGCTTGGCCATTAAGAGCTCTAAAAGTCAAAACTAAAGTCTTAAAATGAAATCTAAGGGAACATAAAACCAGGGAAATGTGTTCCCTTTTCTTAGTCCGGGTTAAAAGCCAAGCTGCTGCGTTTTGCACAGTCTGAAGACGAGCAACGGCAGTTTTATTAAAACACATTAAAAGGGCATTACAATAATCTAAATGAGACGAGACAAAAGCATGAATGAACATTTCTAGTTCAGGTGTTGAAACCATAGGTCTAAGTTTTGCTATATTCCTCAGATGAAAAAAGAAGTTTTTGACTAGTTGTCTATCATGGCAGTCCAGTGACATGGTATTGTTAAAACCAACACCCAAGTTACGCAGGCTGGACTGGACAGAAGAGCCTAGGTGACTGACCTAAGTGTTGTTTTATCAGAGGAATTTTACTGTCTGGAGCAATGATCAGTGTTCTGTCTTGTTAAGATTTAGTTGTAGGAAGTTATTGTTTAACCATTTCTTGATGGCAGACAGGCAAGAGATTAGGTTTGATAAAATGTTCAGCTCATTTTCTTTAAAGGGGCAGTAAAGCTGAATGTTGTCTGCGTAGAAATGATAAGAGACACCCTTAAACTGGCTGATAATCTGGCCAAGTGGGGTTAAATACAATAAAAACAGAATAGGGCCCAGAACTGAGCCTTGAGGAACCCCACAGGAGAGTCCTTTTACCTCTGATATCTTCTCATTGGATGAAGCATAAAACTCTCTGTCAGTCAAATAAGACGAGAACCATTTCAGAACTGATCCAGAAATACCAAGTGTCCTTCATCCTATTTATCAATATATTGTGGTCCGCCGTGTCAAAAGCAGCGGTGAGATCCAGCAACACCAGGACCGAGTACTGACCAGAATCTGTTGTCATCATAATGTCACTGGAGATTTTAATTAGTTTTACGGAAACCAGACTGGAAGGAATCTAAGATTTTATTTTTCTCTATGAATGTAGTTAATTGCTCGGCTACTACTTTCTCAAGGATTTTGTATAGGAAGGGGAGCTTTGAAACGGGCCTCTAGTGGCTGTGTAAATAATTGCATGAATGACATGAGGATGGTTTCACTTGTAATTATATAAACTGGACAATGACCTTTTCCTAACCCTAATTATTTCCCTTACCTTAATTACCTAAAATATGTGATGACATAGTGGTAGAGCATCTGCCCCACAGCCAGGAGGTCGTGGGTTCAAGCTCCAGCCAAGTCATACCAAAAACCATATAAAAATGGTACTTCCCACCTTCTAGCTTGGTGCTCAACATAATAGAATGGGGGAAGGAAAGTTGTTTGTGGTGGCGCCTTGGATGGCAGCGGCATTTCTGATTCTAGATGTGATTAACATTATAGATAGGAGAAACATAATTTTGTTCTGCTGTACATGATTGGCTGTACGGATTGAATGACAATAAAGTTGGCTTCTTCTTCTAATAGGTAAACAAAGTTATATAATAAAAAAGGAAGTCCCTGGTGAATGCAGAAATGATTGTAAACATAGATGGCATTGGAAAATAGCAAGATGGGTAAACAGGTTTCTAGCATAGGAAAGTGGTTTTTAGGGTCGTCCCCATCCTCCAAACACCTTTATATGAGGATTTAAATAGTTCTGAAATGGTGAAGAGCAGTAGCATCACTATCTTTCAAATGATACATACATATACAATAGTTGTGAGAGGTTGGGAAAACACAGCATAGTTTTCCATATAAATTGGAGGACTTGTTGGAACTAATAGATGAATCTTTACAATGTCAGGTTGAAGTTCTAAACTAGCATGGCCCACCTATTTAGAAAAAGATGATCCTACCTAAGACAATGTGCAGGGCTGCAGTGACTGGATCTCTGACTCCATGGACTGAACAGGAAATCACATCCGTAGAACCTGTGGAAGTAAAAAAAAAAGCAAAGCTCATCACACCTCATCCAGCAGTGCAGTGGATCTACAGACGAATGTCATCTCTCTTACCAGCAGGAATTATTCCCAGAGGCAGTGTTGATTTCACTGGTTTTTCTGGAGAATCTGCATCCAGTTGAGCTCTGAGGACCAAAGCGTGACACAACTCCGCCACTGAACCATCCCCACCAACGCACACGATACTGGTAGACAGGCAGAGGCAGAATGATGTCAGAACAGCAAACTATTCAAGGTGTGAGTATCTTCCTGCATTATATTAGAACTGTGCAACAAACACGTATCCTTTTGTAATGCTGAGTGAAATGTGCTTCATTTTCTATACAGTATATCCCAAGGTGGAAAACCAAATTACCAATATTTTTGTAGTTTACTAAAACTATAGTACTCTACAAAAAATAAATTAGCAGTAGAAAGGTTTATTAATGACAGACTCTTTCCTGTGTGAGTTTTGTTTTTCAGCCGTTACAGACACACATTATAGACTCAAAAAAAATTGAACTTAAAAATATTTTAATGGTACTAATAAAAATTATGACTGTACACTGTAGTTCATGAATAGTAATATTCACAAGTTCAGTCTAATACTTACTGAATTATATTTAAAAGCTTTATGATCTCAATGAAGCAAATATAGTGTATCCAGAAAGTATTCACAGCACTTGACTTTTTCCACATTTTATGTTATAGCCCTATCCCAAAATGGATTAAATTCATTTTTTTACTCAAAATTCTACACACAATACCCCATAATGACAACTTGAAAAAAGTTTGATATTTGCAAATTTATTAAAAATAAAAAACTAAGAAATCACATTTATATACGTATTTACAGCCTTTGCCATGAAGTTTAAAATTGAGCTCAGGTGCATCCCTTTTCCACTGATCATCCTTGAGATGTTTCTACAGCTTAATTGGAGTCCACCTGTGGTAAATTCAGTTGATTGAACATGATTTGGAAAGGCACACACCTGTCTATATAAGGTCCCACAGTTGACAGTGCATGTCAGGACACAAACCAAGCATGAAGTCAAAGGAACTGTCTGTAGACCTCCAAGACAGGATTGTCTCGAGGCACAAATCTGGAGAAGGGTACAGAAAATTTTCTGCTTCTTTGAAGGTCCCAATGAGCACAGTGGCCTCCATCATTCGTAAATGGAAGAAGTTTGGAACTACCAGGACTCTTCCTAGAGCTGGCCGGCCATCTAAACTGAGTGATTGAGGGAGAAGGGCCTTAGTCACGGAGGTGACAAAGAACCCGATGGTCACTCTGTCAGACCGCCAACGTTCCTCTGTGGAGAGAGGAGAACCTTCCAGAAGAACAACCATCTCTGTAACAATCCACTAATCAGGCCTGTATGGTCGAGTTGCCAGATGGAAGCCACTCCTTAGTAAAAGGCACATGGCAGCCCACCTGGAGTTTGCCAAAAGGCACCTGAAGGACTCTCAGATGATGAGAAACAAAATTCTCTGGTCTGATGAGACAAAGATTGAATTCTTTGGCGTGAATGTCAGGCGTCATGTTTGGAGGAAACCAGACACCGCTCATCACCAGGCCAATACCATCCCTACAGTGAAGCATGGTGGTGGCAGCATCATGCTGTGGGGATGTTTTTCAGCGGCAGGAACTGGGAGACTCGTCAGGATAGAGGGAAAGATGAATGCAGCAATGTACAGAGACATCCTGGATGAAAAAAATGCTCCAGAGTGCTCTCGATCTCAGACTGGGGTGACATTTCATCTTTCAGCAAGACAACGACCCTTAGCACACAGCCAAGATATCAAAGGAGTGGCTTCAGCACAACTCTGTGAATGTCCTTGAGTGGCCCAGCCAGAGCCTAGACTTGAATCCAATTGAACATCTCTGGAGAGATCTGAAAATGGCTCTTACACCAACACTTCCCATTCAACCTGATGGAGCTGCAAAGAGGAATGGGTGAAACTGCCCAAAGATAAGTGTGCCAAGATTGTGGCATCACTATATTCAAAAAAGACTTGTGGCTGTAATTGCTGCCAAAGGTGCATCAACAAAATATTTGTCATGGCGCCCGCAGGGCCATCATCAGTTTCAGCTGCGTGCACACCTGTTGCCAATCGTCAGCGGGCTTTAAGAGCCAGGCCTGCCAGCGACTCAGCACGGAGCCGTCTGTCAAGCTCACGAAGACACGTCTCTCGTCTCCAGCCACGACTTGGCTCAACCTCTGACCACAAGCAACACGACGAAGCACGTAAGCTTAACCTCCACTCGCCTTGTTGAGTTCATTTCCCCTGTGCACAGGTGGACCTCCCTGCCGGCAGATTCTCCCTCCCCGGCGGCGGTTCAGCTCCACACCAGCATCAGGGTAACTTCCCCCCTTCCCGGCACAGAGCTAGACGCTCTCTCCCTGGCTGTCATCCGCAGGGCAAACCGGAGTACAGCATCACCACCTGCAAAGTAAGCGACTGTCTTTATTATACTCTCAGCATTGGTGCAGCGTTAACGTCTCTGCTTTGTCTCCATAGGGTTGCCAGTGCTGAACAGCATCTTTCTCAGTCCCAGCACGAGACCTGCACTTCACACCACATTGTATATACAGGCACTCATACACAAGACACGGGTTGACAATAAAAGGATAATTGTATTCCCTCGAGTCTGTCTTCTGTCCCCTGGGTCCAGAAATTATGTCAGTACGGCTCCGTCAGGGCGACCCAGCAGACAGCGTGCTAGCACGCCGTTTAAACACCTTAGACGCTTGAGTAGAACAATTAGCTTACCAACAGAATGTTATCTTCATCCAGTTAACCCAAATTAACAGCCAGTTGGATCGTCTGGATGGACAGCGGAGGTTCCCACCGGCTTCCGGGGCTCCACCGGGCCCCGCTAGCTCCCTGCCTAGCCAGGCTAGTCAGGTCCCTTTGGCCCGCCTCACACCGGTGTCCACACCCGCACGCTTCAGTGGGAAGCTCGGGGAAGCCCAGGGGTTCATCCTGCAATGTGAGACAGTTTTCCAGCGAGTACCAGGGGACTTTCCTACGGATCATAGCAAGATAGGCTACATTGCTAACCTGCTAGAAGGTAGGGCACTAGCCTGGGCCTATGCCATTATGGCTAAGCCCAGTTATGCTAACTTAACATACCAGCAGTTTCTGGCCAATTTCCATGAGGTGTTTGACCACTCCGACCGGGACACCGTGCTCACCACCCGGTTGTTACACCTTTGGCAGGGCAATAGGTCCGCTGCGGACTACGCGGTCGATTTCCGGGTGGTAGCCGCTGAAGTCGGGTGGGAGGACGCCTTGTTGTGTAGCATCTTTATCCGTAGCCTAAGCCCTAGCTTAAGAGATGAGCTAGCCAGGTTGGATAAGCCAGAATGACTAAACGAGCTAATCTCACCATTAGCTTGGATAACAGGCTGAGGGAATGAGCAGCCGAGCAAAGAGCTTCTAGCCGCTCGAGCACGCAGTTTTTTCGTTCCTCACAGTCACCTCAATTGGCTCTGCCCTCTCCGGAAGGACTTCCGGGGCAGGAGGATATGGTAATCGGGCGCTCCAAAATTCCACCTGCTGAGAAACAGCGCCGTAGGGAGTTAGGGCTGTGTCTTTATTGTGGTAGCAGTGCACATGAATTGGAGAACTGTACGAGTCGGTTAAAAGAGGAGGTCCGTGGGTCACAGTAGGGGGACTCACGGACACGTCCCAATCAAAACCCCTCACCTGCTGCCTCGTGCCCATCCGATTCGTCCATAAACACACTGAATACTCCACCCATGCACTGATTGACTCAGGGGCTGAGCAGAGTTTCATATCAGGAGACCTGGCAACCCGGTTAGGGCTCACCTGTCAAACTCTCCAGCCACCGCTCAAGTTGATAGCCCTATCCAGAGCCCCGCTAACGATTATTTCTCAGCAGACCGCCCCAGTGTCGTGATCGTTTCTGGGAACCACTGAGAGGATCTACGCTTTCTGGTGCTGCCCTCCTCCACTTCCCCGGTCATCCTGGGCTACCCCTGGCTGCGGCTGCATAATCCTTCCTTCGATTGGCAGACAGAAAACATCTCGTCCTGGAGTCCGTTCTGCCTCAGCGTGTGCCTGCAGTCCGCGGCATGTGCCCCGTCGGTGTCTGTGGCCCCATGCACGTCCCCCCCTCCAGATCTGTCCAAGGTGCCACCTGAATACCATGATCTGGGGGCGGTTTTCAGTAAATCGCGGGCGCTGTCCCTTCCTCCCCACCGCCCTTATGACTGCGCTATTAATCTCCGGGCTGGTGCCCCGTTGCCGTCGAGCCGTCTGTACAGCCTGTCTGCTCCCGAACAGGAGGCGATGGATACGTATATAAAGGAGTCGCTCAGCTCGGGGATCATTCGCCCGTCTTCTTCGGCGGTGGGGGCAGGATTCTTCTTCGTTGACAAGAAGGACGGCTCCCTGCGGCCATGTATCGACTACAGGGGTCTCAATGATATTACAGTGAAGGATAAATACACCCTGCCCCTCATGGACACGGTGTTTGATTCCCTCCAGGGGGCCTCCTGGTTCATCAAACTCGACCTCCGCAACGCGTACCATCTCGTGCGGATCAAGGAGGGAGATGAGTGGAAGACTGGTTTTTGGACCCCAAGTGGCCACTTCGAATACCTGGTGATGCCGTTTGGGCTGACTAACGCTCCGGCCGTCTTCTAACGCCTGATCAATGACGTTCTCCGGGATTTCCTGGGCACCTTCATCTTTGTCTACCTGGATGACATCCTCATCTTCTCCCGATCGCTTGAGGAGCACCGGGTGCACGTGAGACGGGTCCTCAAACGTCTCCTGGAGAACCAACTGTTTGTGAAGGCCGAGAAATGCAAGTTCCACGCTGAGAAGACGTTGTTTCTCGGCTTTGTGATTTCCCACAACCAGGTTCTCTCCGACCCGGCCAAGGTCAAGGCGGTGGTGGACTGCCCCCCCCCCGTCCAGGAAGCAGCTCCAGCAGTTCCTGGGGTTTGCCAATTTTTACCGCCGCTTTGTGCCCAGGTATAGCATGGTGGCCCGCCCGCTGACCTGTCTCACGTCCCCAAAGGTCCCCTTCCACTGGACGGAGGAGGCTGCAGCAGCGTTTGGCGCACTCAAGAGGGAGTCTCGTCGTCCCACGTTCTTACGCAGGTGGACCCGGCTCTCCAGTGCCTGGTCGAGGTGGACACTTCAGACTCCGGGGTGGGGGCAGTACTCTCCCAGCGCTCTCCGACAGACGGAGTGATCCGCCCCTGTGCCTTCTTCTCGCACCGCCTGTCTCCAGCAGAGAGGAATTACAGCATTGGCGACAGGGAGCTGTTGGCGGTTAAGCTCGCATTGGAGGAGTGGCGCCACTGGTTGGAGGGAGCTGCCCAGCCTTTTGTAGTTTGGACCAACCATAAGAACTTGGAATATCTGAGGACAGCTAAGCGGTTGAACTCCCGTCAGGCCCACTGGTCCCTGTTCTTCGGTCGGTTCGACTTCACGATCACCTACTGCCCCAGGGACAAGAACGTTAAGCCAGACGCCCTCTCCAGGCAGTTCTCGGCGGAGGCATCCAAGGACCAGGAACAGGCGATCCTTCCTCCATCCTGCATCGTGGGCGCCCTCTTGTGGGACATCAGGGAGAAGGTTGTGAAGGCACAGGAGGCTGAGCCCGATTCGGGAGGCGGCCCCCCGGAGCAGTTGTTTGTTCCTACGCCGGTCCAAGGTGAGGTCATTCAGTGGGCTCACGCCTCGAAGTTGGCGTGCCAACCTGGGGTGTCTCGCATAATTGAGCTTCTCCAGAGGTCGTTTAGGTGGCCGGGGCTACGGAAGGACGCCAATGCCTACATCCGGGCCTGCACTCAGTGCGCCACCGGGAAGTCATCCTCCTCCCCCCCGGCAGGACTGCTCCACCCCCTACTGGTTCCTAGTTGTCCCTGGTCACACATTGCTCTGGATTTCATGATGGGCCTCCCACCATCCAATCATTTTATAACGATCCTGACCATTGTCGATCGCTTCTCCAAGGCGGCTCACTTCGTTCCCCTCCGGGGGTTGCCGACGGCGCGGGAGACAGCGGACCTGTTGGTTCAGCACATCATTCGCCTTCATGGGATCCCCACGGATGTCGTCTCGGATCGTGGACCCCAGTTTGTTTCACAGGTTTAGAGGGCATTCTGTCACGCGTTGGGGCCAACGGTAAGCCTGTCATCTGGTTACCACCCTCAGAGAAATGGGCAGTGTGAACGAGCGAATCAGGAGCTGGAGGCCGCCCTACGCTGCGTCATTGCTTCCAGCCCTTCTTCTTGGAGCAGCCACCTGCCGTGGATTGAGTACGCCCACAACTCCATGGTTTCTTCAGCGATTGGGATGTCCCCCTTCAGGGCATCTTTGGGGTATGACCCCCCACTGTTTCTGGAGGAGAAGAAGGAGGCGGCGGTGCCTTCTGTCCACGCCCATGTCAGGCGCTGCCGCTGGCTCTGGACTACCACCCGCAGAGTTCTCCTTCAAACCACAGAGCGTAACATCAGGACGGCCAATCGCCGCAGGAGACCGGCTCCCGAGTACAAGGTGGGTCAGCAGGTATGGCTGTCAACCCGCAACATTAATTTGAAGGCAGAGAAACGCAAGCTGACCAAGCGTTTTATCAGGCCTTACCCTATTGTACGTGTGATTAACCCTGTGGCTGTCTGCCTAGCTCCCCCCCACCCGCATCTGTCCAACCTTCCATGTTTTACAGGTGAAACCCGTCTGTTCCAGCCCCCTCTGCCCGCCCCCCCGCGGCTCCACCTCCCCCGATGATGATCGATGGCCATCCGGCGTGGGGAGTCACTACCATCTTGGATGTCCGCCGGTGGGGTCGTGGCCTACAATACCTGGTGGACTGGGAGGGATTCGGCCCTGAGCATAGGTCCTGGGTACGTCCAGCTCTTGTCCTCGATAAACAACTCATCCGTGACTTTCACCGGACGCACCCGGGTAAGATAGGGCAGGTGCCAGGAGGCACCCCTAGAGGGAGGAGTACTGTCATGGCACCCGCAGGGCCATCATCAGTTTCAGCTGCGTGCACACCTGTTGCTAATCGTCAGCGGGCTTTAAGAGCCAGGCCTGCCAGCGACTCAGCACAGAGCCGTCTGTCAAGCTCACGAAGACACGTCTCTCGTCTCCAGCCACGACTTGGCTCAACCTCTGACAATGAGCAACATGTCAAAGCACGTAAGCTTAACCTCCACTCACCTTGTCGAGTTCATTTCCCCTGTGCACAGGTGGACCTTTGTGGCGGCGGATTCTCCCTCCCCGGCAGCGGCTCAGCTCCAAGCCAGCATCAGGGTAACTTCCCCCCTTCCCAGCACAGAGCTAGACGCTCTCTCCCTGGCTGTCATCCACAAGGCAAACCAGAGCACAGCATCTCACAGTCTCACAGTCATCTCATAGCGCTACAAAATGCAGAGAAAACCCCACAATTTCAGAAAGACCCAGCAATCAGATGATCCCCTGTGAGCAAGCACTTAGCGACGGTGGAGAGGAAAAACTCCCATTTAACAGGAAGAAACCTCTAGCAGAACCAGGCTCAGGGAGGGGCAGTCATCTACTGCGACTGGCTGGGGGTGAGGGGATAGAGAGGATGAAGAGGACAGACATAAAACAGAAGCGGGGTTAAGAGACACAAAATCCCTCCCTAATTGTAGGCTATATTAAAAAGGAAGGATTTTACCCTGTTCATAAAAACAGAGACCGAGTCTGACTCCCAGACCCAGAGTGGTAACTGGTTCCACAGAGAAGGAGCTTGATAGCAGAAGGCTCTGCCTCCCAATGTACTTTTGGAGATTCTGGGCATTACAAGTAATCCAGCATTTTGGGAGCGTAGTGCTCTATTAGGATGGTAAGGTAATATCAGATCTTTTATATATAAGGGGGCCTGATTATTAAGAGCTTTGAAAGTGAGAAGAAGGATTTTAAACAATTCTAAACTCTATGGGAAGCCAATGAAGGGAGGACAGAACCAGGGAGATATGATCTCTTTTTCTAGAACCAGTTGGAACTCTTGCAGCAGCATTTTGGATCAACTGAAGATTTTTTTAAGGATATTTTAGGACAACCTGATAATAACGAGTTACAATAATCTAATCGAGAGCTGACAAAGGCATGGATCAGTTTCTCAGCATCATTCAGAGACAAGGTGCTCCTAATCTTGGCAATATTGCGCAGATGATAGAAGGCAGTCTTAGAAACAAATTTAATATGTGAATTAAAGGACAGATCTTGATCAAAAATAACTCCAAGGTTCCTCACAGAACTATTCAGAGTGAGAGTGGTGGCATCTAAATTAAGAGCATGATTTGGAAAGGAATTTCTAAGGTGTTTTGGGCCAACAAGAATGACTTCAGTCTTATCTGAGTTTAATAGCAGAAAATTACAAGTCATCCAGGCTTTGATATCCTTAAGACAGGCATCTAACTTGGCTAATTGATTACAATCATCGGGCTTCATTGACAGGTATAGTTGTGTGTCGTCTGCATAACAATGAAAACGTATACAGTGCTTTCTAATGATATTGCCTAACGGAAGCATATATAAACTAAAAAGAGTAGGGCCTAACACAGATCCCTGTGGAACTCCGTGACTAAGCTTAGAGGTGGAAGAAAATTCATCATTGATGTGAACAAACTGAAATCTATCGGACAAATAAGATCTGAACCACTGCAGCGGAGTTCCATTTAGTCCAACATAGTGTTCTAATCTATCAAGTAGAATGACATGATCGATAGTATCAAAGGCTGCACTAAGATCTAAAAGGACAAGAACAGAATCAAGTCCATTATCAGATGCAAAAGGAGGTCACTAGTGACCTTCACTAAGGCAGTTTCAGTGCTGTGATGAACTCTGAACCTAGATTGAAACTCCTCAAACAAACCAACTCCCTGCAAGTAGTCAAACAATTGCACTGCAACAACTCTTTCCAAGATTTTTGAAATGAAAGGCAGATTAGAGATTGGTCGATAGTTAGCCAAAACTCCTGGATCGAGCATCGGCTTTTTGAGTAAGGGTTTAATTACAGCAATTTTAAAAGCCAGTGGTACATAACCCGGAGTTAAAGAAGAACTAATTATATGAAGAATACGGCTACCAATAATTGGGAAGACAATTTTAAATAACCTGGTTGGAATAGGGTCCAAAAGGCAAGATGAACGCTATCAATTATGAAAGGAGCAGGCTCTCCATCTTTTATTTCCGTTGTGTTGACCCATGGTATAGAGGAGACAATCTGCAAAAATTTGGTAACAACGTCATCTGAAAGACATCTGCTGTAGTAATATTTTTCTTTTGGAGTCAAATAATCAGAAATAGTGAAATCAAAGGTTAACAGACAATGGTCTGACATTACAGGATTATGAGGAGACACTACCAGATTTTCTATATCTATACCATAAGTCAAAACAAGGTCTAATGTATGGTGGACATAATGGGTAGAATTTTCTACTTTCTGGGAAAACCCCATTGAGTCTAAAATTGAATTGAATGCCTTATTAAGACAGTCACTCTCTACATCAACATGTATATTAAAGTCCCCTACAATAATTATTCTGATTTCAGCACTAAATCAGCTAAAAATTTAGCAAATTTGGATAGAAACTGAGTAGGCCGAGGGAGGACGGTAAACTATGGCAAAGAGAATTGGGTTCAAGCCAAGATAGCCAACATGCCCCACACTCAGGACCAGGCCCTCAAGGGAATTAAAACATGATTTTTGCTTGACATTAACTAGTAATTTAGAATGAAAAATTGCCGCCACTCCACCTCCACGACCAGAACCTCTGAGGTTATGACAGTTTAAATAACCAGAGGGAGTTGATTCATTCAAACCAACATAATCATCTTGCCCAAGCCAAGTCTCTGTGAGGGATAATAAATCGATCTGATGATCGATTAATAGATCACGGACTAGAAGAGACTTGGGAGTTAGAGACCTAATCTTTAATAGACCACATTTAATTTTTAAATTTTGGGGAGGAACAGAGGCCAAATTATTAAATTTAGAGGCTTGAGGTTTGATTTGAATTTTACCAACATTTTGTTTAATCACTTTGGGATGTTTATGCATTCTGTTTTTATTAACTTTTTTTAATTAACTTTGGGGGGAGTAGAGAAAGGTTCTCTAAGGGAGAAGACAGGGGCACAGTTGGGGGGTGGTGGATGAGGAGGAGCTGCAGAAAGACGTGTATTTATCAGGTTGTGTTGTATTTGTCTTGGGTTATAATATTTTGGGTAACGGGAAACAGACACAATCTCTGTAGGGTTATAAATCGAAGGCTGATCCAAACAGTGAAGATTATTTGGATTAATGGGATTAATACGGGAAGTGGAAACAGAACCAAAAAAGGGCTGATTGGCAGACCCAAGAGCTTCAGAGTGAATAAACACACCAAGTTTCAGTCACTGTACCAAAAAACACTGAATGGAATAGAACAGATTGTCTCTTAAAACACGTGCACCAAGTCTATTTGGGTGGGTGCCATCAGGCCTCATAAGTGATGGGCGGTTCCAAAACAAGTTAAAATTGTCTACAAAACCAATGTTAAAAATAGGACAAGTAAAACACAACCAAGTATTAAGACTAAGAGTTCTGCTAAAATAATTGCAGCCTCGTCTGAGAGGTGCCAAAGGCCCAGAGATAAACGCACGTCTGCCACAGTTCAAAAGAGTGGACAGAAGGCTCCTGAAGTCACTCTTTAAAATCTCTGACGCTTCATCTGGGATGTTATTGCATCCAACGTGGGGGAATTCATTTAGCAGGTCAGTGATAAGAGCTTCAATGTCAGACACTCTAGCCCGAGGAAAAAATCTAGTGGTACAGTACCTGCTTCTGACTTTCCTCATAATCGAGTCACCTATTACCAGTGTCGTTTGGGGGGGGGGGGTTAGTTGGTGGATTCTGACGTGGAGAATAATTTTGTTGAGGGTGTTGTTGTTGTGAAGGCGGGGTGATGCGCTCTCTTCTATTTGGAGCTGGTGTGTAATTTGGCACACCTAGAGTAGTCTTAGTCCGGGGTTTGCAGACCTGAGCCGCTGCTGAGGGAGAGGAAGGAGGAGGAGGGGCAGTCACGGGCAGACGGCCAGCGTCCAGGTGGGGAAAATCCTCCAGAGAAAGGATGTCGAATTTATTTTCCAGGAGCAGGGGAAGAGAAGAGGCGTGACCCTGTCTGGCAGACCCACGATGAATGCCAGCTGGTCCAACCAAGGTCCAGGGCGCACGTTGAGTGTGAGAAGTACCAACCGGGGCTTTGGGTTTAGCCCCGAGACGAAGCCAGTGTCGATTGCTGTGGTCCTGGACATCTGAAGAAGCTGGAACCAGAGCAGGGGTGGAAGTGGACGGAGATGGAGATGCGCTGAACTCCCCCAGGTAGGTAGCCGTCTCTGCCAGCTGTGAATCGGTTGCAGGAGCCGTTGTTCGCCCGAGTATAATGGTATCGAGATGTTCCTCAGCCTCCCGAATCTTGTAGAGGTTGGAGAGTCTTACTCCAGCTCAGAAACCTTACTAAGGAGGGATACACAGCGGATACATGTCAGGGACGGAGCCATGGCGTTCCAGGCGATGAAGTGGATAGCCAGCCAGCCAGCCAGCCAAAAACAGCTAAAAACAAGTTAGCTAAAAACAGCTAAAAAGGCTAAAAACAGGTTAGCAGGTAGCCTAGCCCGGTAAAAAACAGCCCAGCCGGGGTCCGACCCACACGCATGTCTGATCGAGCTTTTCAGTGAGGCCAATACCAAGCTAGCACCAAACTAAAACTAATATCAGCAGAGATAAAAAAAATTAACAACGAAATCAATAAAAACAAACAAAAGCGGACAAAATAGCAATCTGACGCGACGAAGCACTAACAGACGCCAGCGCATGCGTAATGTTCACTTCAAATGTGCACCCTGTCAGCTGATGGGAGAAGCTTACACAGTGAACTTCAAGAGATTAAAAACAGATGGAAGAAACACTTTTGTGATCTGCTCAACCAGCAAGGCTCTGCTCACTCAGATGCCTGTTCACAGTTAAAAAGACATCAGAGACGAGATGATCTCTGCCAGGAAATCACCATGGAGGAGATTGTGAAAGCATTGGAGACTATGGCTAGCCACAAAGCACCTGGACTTGACAGTATCCCTTCAGATGTAATTAAGAATGGTGGTCAAACATTTCACAAGGAGTTGCTGAAACTTTTCAACGTTTGTCTCACTTATCTATGGTTACCTCAAGACTTGAGGTATGCTTACCTCAAGACTTCAAGGACGCTCTGATTGTTACCATTTACAAGAGCAAGGGTGACCGGGCACACTGTGGAAACCATCAGGGCATTTCACTTTTGGCCATTGTTGGGAAAGTCCTTGCAAAGATTATTCTCAACTGGCTTAAAATCATATCTGAACAAGTTCTTCCAGAGAGTCAGTGTGGCTTCAGGACTGGGAGATCAACCTCCAACATGATCTTCACGCTTCGACAGCTACAGGAAAAAGCAGTGGAGCAACATCAGCCCCTGTTTATAGTTTTCAAAGACTTCTCAAAGGCATTTGACAGTGTGGACAGGGAAACCCTCTGGAAAGTATTGGAGTTCTATGGCTGCCCTGAGAAGCTTGTGTATGTCATTAAGCAGTTCCACACAGGGATGAAGGAACAAGTCCTAGTACATGGAGAACCCAGTGAAGCCTTTGAGGTCAATCATGATGTAAAGGAGGGGTGCGTGCTTGCCCCTACGCTGTTCTCACTCTTCCTTACAGCTGTCTTGGACACTTTGAACATCAATTTACACAAAGAGGTCTATAGCCATACAAGAACATGTGGCAAGCTTTTCAGTCTTGCCCATCTTCGTGCGACCACCAAAACCAAGGATTTATACATCAGGGAGGTCCTATGCTGATGACTCAGCACTTGTTGCAAACAACCTAGAGGATATGCAATACATAGTGAATCGGTTTACTTGTGCAGCAGATTTGTTTGGTCTAAAAATTAACATATCAAAGACAGAACTGCTCTATCAACCCCCTATAGAGCTCTTCAGAATCAGAATCAGAATCAAATTTATTGCCATTGTTCATGTAGTACACAAACTAGGAATTTGTCTCGGTGCAATGCTGCAACATTCAACAGGACTAGTGAGTCTCAATTAGTGACAGTACATGGAGAACCCCTGAAAACAACCGAGGCCTTTACCTATCTTAGCAGTACAGTAACTAGTACTAATTCTGCTGACCTCGAGGTTGAACGTAGAATATATTCTGCTGTAAAAGCCTCTGGTTCCCTTAAGAAGCACCTATGGAACTGCCATGACATTGGTCACAGCATGAAAGTGAAAGTCTATAAGGCTGCTGTCCTTCCCTGTCTCCTCTATGCCACTGAATGCTTGACCTTATACTGCAGACACATCAAAGCCCTGACCAGAGTATAACTTCGTCATCTACATTCCATCCTACATATCAGATGGCAAGACCACATCCCTGATGTGGAGGTTGTACGTCGTGCTGACTCTGTTAGTGTTGAGGCCCTCATCACTACATCACAGCTGCGTTGGGCCGGTCATGTTCATCGAATGGATGACACTCTACTACCAAAGGCAGTACTTTATTCCGAGCTGAGGCAGGGGAAGAGAAGTCAAGGTGGGCAAAAACTACAATTTAAGGATGTACTAAAAAGGCACTTGAAGAATGCTGGCATTTCACCTGACATATGGGAGGAAGAAGCAATGCAGCGTACTACATGGAAGTATAAACTCAAACAAGCCACTGCAGTAATCGGAGAGAAAAGACAGAAAGAGAATGAGAAAGCACACGAAAGGTGTCACTTCTTGACCTCTTCAAATGATTTTACCTGCAGCAAATGCCAGTGCTGCTGTAGGTCAAAAGCGGGCCTTGTAGCCCACATGAGAGCCTGCCTACACTAAAAATTACTTCAAACCTGACAGTCATCATCGATTTTGATGACTGCCAATGACGATAATATCTCTGTAGGTCACACCATAATTTGCAGCTCTGAACTCCTTAAGAGTTTCTCTTTTACAGGTGCTAAGGAAGCGTAAGGTATGATAATGGAGCCAATTGAATGCAGAGTGGTCATCAGCTTCCTGTACTTGAGAGGCCACACACAATGGGAAATGTTCGATGAGATGAAAGAGACTTATTGGGAGGATGTCCCATCGTAGTCAAGCATTGGTATCGACAGTTCAAGTGCTTCCGCCGTTGGTGGAAATGGCACCAACAGCGGAATCACAGTACGCCATTAATGAAGACACCATCCAGCAAGAGGAGGTCACAATTTTGGAGGATCGCCAAATAACCCAAGATGTGTCATGAATGGCCCCTCTGGGGCAGAAAGACAGACCCATGCGCTGGACTGCAGTATTGACATTTAATAACAAAATTCCAAAACTGTGCAGGAGAAACAA
Organism: Pholidichthys leucotaenia; assembly: GCA_020510985.1. Taxonomy (NCBI): domain Eukaryota; kingdom Metazoa; phylum Chordata; class Actinopteri; order Cichliformes; family Pholidichthyidae; genus Pholidichthys; species Pholidichthys leucotaenia. Next base: position 100,095,001 of record CM035843.1, read on the forward strand.
AAATACAAGCAAGGGTAACTTACAAGGAAAGGCACTCCAGAGCCAGAATCGCTCTGGAGGAGATGAGGAGACATCTCGATAGAATCAGATCCAGTCAAATCAGATCAAGACTGCCGTGATGAGAAAGTGAGCTGGCAGTGCTTAAATACATGAAAATAAATGAGCAGTAGGTGCGGGCAGCTGAGTGAGCAGGTGACCTAATTATTCAACTACTCCCAGCTGAGATGGCTGGGGAACAGAGTGAGTAGCTGGTGGGAGTGTCTGGGAAGGAAGAAGGGTGCTCAGTCACAAAACCAAAAATAAACACAGAGACAGACAAAATAATCATCCATCCATCCATCCATCTTCTTCCGCTTAACCCTTCTGTTGTCTTGCGGGTCAAAAGTGACCCACTACCATGTTTAGCTGTAGAAAAAATACCTTAAACTATCTTTTTCCAACTTGAAATTTTATGACTTTTCCTAAAGGGACCCCATCATTAGAAAACGTGATACTTTGTTTTTGTTTATATTTCCATGTGGGCTGTACACCACTAGGGTACAAAGATTGTCATATGGGTCATTTTTGACCCGTGAATTACAAAAGAATTTAAACACCAGAAAAAAGTTCAAAGGCCACACACAAACTCTCTCTAATACACACACACACACACACACACACACACACACACACACACACACACACACACACACACACACACACACACACACATCAAAGAATCTGGATTGATGTACGAATTGAACTTGCATTTGACCTGCACCTGCACTTTTGATCTGCAGCTAACCCCTCACATCACACAAGCTCCCAAACAAAACAAAAAAACAATCTCAGACATAATAAAAACAAATTCAGTATAGAGGATATAAAGGTACCCTGAATCAAAGGACCCCTAGTTGGCTCCTTGCTGAAGCCATGAGTAGACATTTCACTGTCCAACAGGTCCTGGATGAGATATTTTCAGGAGGAACAAGAGGATGAAGATGTATCTGAAGAGGAAGATGGGGAGGAATGCAACCCAGAGGATGATGCATCTTCAGATGAAGAAGAAGAGGAAATCTCTCAAGCTGACAGAGAGACATTTTTGTCAAAGAACAGCAAAATTGCATGGTCCTCATCAAATTCAAACAGCAAGCAGGGAAGAACAGCAACACCAAACATCATAAGGATGACTCCAGGGCTAACAAGGTATTCAGCTGCCCACGTCCAGGACATTTCATCCACCTTTCTCCTGTTCATCACACCAGCCATCGAAAAAATCATCCTGGAGAATATAAATTTGGAGGGTTTCCGAAAATATGGAGAAAACTGGAAAAATATGGATGAGATTGACCTGCGTGGCTACATAGGGCTTTTGATATTAGCAGGTGCGTATAGATCCCGTGGCAAGGCTGCATAGAGTCTCTGGGATGCAGAGAGTGGAAGGGCAATTTTTCGTGCCACAATGCCGCTGAAAATCTTTCACACTTTCTCAAGAATGCTGAGATTTGACAACCGTGAGTCAAGACCAGCAAGGCGTGTGACGGACAAACTGGCAGCCATCAGAGAGGTCTGGGACAAGTGGGTTGAGCGTCTGCCATACCTCTACAACCCTGGGCCTGAAGTCACAGTAAATGAGCAGTTGGTTCCATTCAAAGGTAATTTTTTTATTTTCATATATGCAATGTTACTTACCTGAAATATTTTTTTATTTTATTGTGATGTAACATCCTTGATTCATGCAGTTTTCTGTGACACTCACACTCAGTAATTGTAATCTCTTTTATTTTTAATCAACAGGTCGCTGTCCTTTCCGGCAGTATATGCCAAGCAAGCCAGCAAAATATGGCATCAAAATATGGGTGGTCTGTGATGCAAAATCCAGCTATAAGTGTACACAGGGAAGCTGCTGAGTGGAGCACCAGAGAAGAACCAGGGGATGCGGGCTGTGCTTGAATTGACAGATGGACTGAGGGGGCACAATGTCACATGTGACAATTTTTTCACCTCCTATGAACTCGGCCAGCAGCTCCTGAAAAGGAAGATGACCATGGTTGGCACTGTTCGGAAGAATAAGCCTGAGCTCCCCCCTGCAGTCCTCGCAACAAGAGGCAGAGCGGTCTTCTCATCAAAGTTTGCCTTCACTCCCACCACCACTCTTGTTTCTTATCTTCCAAAATGGAGCAAGAACGTGGCCCTGCTGAGCACACTACACAAGACAGCTGCAATCAGTGATCGTGAGGACAGGAAGCCAGCCATCCTCCTCAACTATAACTGCAATAAAGAAGGTGTGGACAACCTCGACAAGGTTATTGGAACGTACAGCTGCAGAAGGATGACTGCACGCTGGCCCCTGGTCATCTTCCATAACATCATTGATGTGTCCTCATATAATGCCTTTGTGATATGGCAGGAGATCAACCCGACCTGGAAGTCAGGGAAGAAAAACAAGAGAAGGATGTTCCTTGAGCAGTTGGGAAAGGCTCTTGTCACCCCGTGCTTTGAGAGAAGGGAGCGCCTGTTCCGCACAGAAGCCTCTGCAGCCATTGTGGAAGCTGTTCAGGGAGCTGAATCTTGTCCTGATCCACCTGAGGCTGCAGCTGGGTCAGTCAAAAGAAAAAGGTGCCAGTTCTGCCCCTGGAAGAAGGACTGCAAGACAAAAGCTGTGTGCTGCACATGTGAGAAATACATCTGCAAAGCCCATTCTCACGTTCGCACATTCTGTCCTACATGTGCTAAATAGAGCTGATGCTGAAAATTGTTCACAAAGTCAAGCAACATTTTGTTGTTTTGTTGTGTTATGAGAGAAGTATTTTTATAATTCACTTCCTAAAAAATATAAAAGAATAAACTATTGACAAAAAAGTTCCAGATTGTTGACTGGTTTTTTTTAACCTTTCAGTATAATTAATTCTGAAGTAATTACTTCATATTTATATAATACTGTAATATAATATAATTTTACTGTGTAAAAGAAAAGTGTTATGACAGTTGGTTTGTGGTAAAAAAAAAAGTGTAATAATGGTCACTGGTGATCGTCTTTTTGTATTGTGTAACAAAAAATACATGATAAAAAATGAATTAGATAGAGTTGAATTGATAAATAACAGGTTGTTTCATCATGCAAAATAGATTTTGGATTTAAAATTCAATTAAGCTGCTTTATTTTGGGGCTTTGGTAGGGCGGGTCATTTTTGACCCGTAGGACAAGGGGAGTAAACAGAATGTTAAGATCGCACAAGGGTTAATCCTTTTTAGGTCGCGGGGGAGCTGGAGCCTATCCCAGCATCTTTGGGCGAGAGGCAGGGTACATTCTGGACAGATCGTCAGTCCATCACAGGGCCAACACAGTGAGACAGACAACATTCACTCTCACAGTCATACCTAAGGACAATTTAGAATCCCTAGTTTGATGCCAATTAACCTAACTTGCATGTTTTTGGCATGTGGGAGGAAACCGGAGAAATCCCGGAGTAAACCCAATTGAGAGTCTGAGCTCTGAGAGAACATTGAGCTCAGACTCATGACAAGATGTCAAGCTCAGTGTGTGGCGCCTGTGGGGGAAAAAAAAATCATCAATGACCATTTGCACACGCAGAACTTGTCAGCATGAACGATTCCCCAGTCGCTCACACTTTTCCAGAAGCAGGAACAAGTCACCTGCTCCCAGGCTCTTTTGGCCATGTGCCAAGAAAACCAGGAGGACTTCTTCAACAGACTAATCATGCAGGATGAAACCTGGGTCCACCACTATGATCCAGATACTAAAGCCCAGTCAAAGCGATGGAAACATTATGACTCACCACCTCCGAAGAAGGCGCATGTCCAACCCTCAGTGGGCAAGGTCATGCTCACAGCCTTTTGAGACCAGCATGGAGTATTTATGATGGTTTTCCTGGCAAAGGGTACCACAGTTACCGGAACTTACTACAGAAATTGCGGAAGACCATTAAAACTGAGAGGCATGGCATGCTGACCAAAGGTGTCCACCTCCTGCAAGACAACACCCCAGTTCACAACTCGCATGCTGCCCAGATGGACCCACCGTCCTGTGGCTAAGAAATCCTTCTTCAACCCCCTTACTCTCCTGTGGCCTCACACCATCTGACTTCCACCTCTTTCCAACCATGAATTCATTTTTGAAAGGCAAGTATTTCTAAGATGAGGAAACGCTGATTTCTGAGGTCAAGTTGTGGCTTCTGATGCAACCTGCAGACTTCTACAGGTGAGGTCTCCACAGCTGCATAAAGCGATGGGAGAAGTGTGTGACCCTTGGTGGTACCTCCAGTGGTGTGAAAAAGTGTTTACCCCCTTCCTAATGTCTCATTTTTTTGTATGATTGTCACACTTAAATGTTTCAGCTCATCAAACAAATTTAAATATTAGACAAAGATAACACAAGTAAACACAAAATGGAGGTTTTAAATTAAGGTGTTTATTATTAAGGGTAAAAAAACCCAAACCTATATGGCCCTGTGTGAAAATGTGATTGCCCCCCTGTTAAAACATAAATTAACTGTGGTTTATCACATCTTTGAAAAGCTGAGTTCAATTTCTCTAGTCACACCCTGGCCTGATTACTGCCACACCTGTTCTCAATCAAGAAATCACTTAAATAGACCTGCCTGACAAAGTGAAGTAGACCAAAAGATCCTCAAAAGCTATGTAGACATCATGCCATGATCCAAAGAAATTCAGGAACAAATGCGAAACAAAGTAATTGAGATCTATCAGTCTGGAAAAGGTTATAAAGCTGTTTCTAAAGCTTTGGAACTCCAGCGAATCACAGTGAGAGTCATTATCCACAAATAGTGAAAACATGGAACAGTGGTGAACTTTCCCAGGAGTGGCCGGCTGACCAAAATTACCCCAAGAGGTCACAAAAGACCCCACAACAACAGCCAAAGAACTGCAGGCCTCACTTGCCCCAGTTAAGGTCAGTGTTCATGACTCCACCATAAGAAAGAGATTGGGCAAAATTGGCCTGCATGGCAGAGTTCCAAGACAAAAACCACTGCTGAGGAAAAAGAACATAAAGGCTCATCTTAGTTTTGCCAGAAAACATCTTGATGATCCCCAAGACTTTTGGGAAAGTACTGTGGAATGACAAGACAAAAGTTGAACTTTTTGGAAGGTGTCTGTCTCATTACATCTGACATAAAAGTAACACAACAATTCAGAAAAGGAACATCATACTAACAGTAGAATATGGTGGTGGTAGTGTGATGGTCTGGGGCTGTTTTGCTGCTTCAGGACCTGGAAGACTTGCTGTGGTAAATGGAACCATGAATTCTGCTGTCTACCAAAAAATCTTGACAGAGAATGTCCAGCCATCTGTTAGTGACCTCAAGCTAAAGCGCACTTGGGTTCTGCAGCAGGACAATGATCTAAAACACACCAGCAAGTCCAACTCTAAATGGCTTAAGAAAAACAAAATGAAGACTTTGGAGTGGCCTAGTCAAAGTGCTGGCCTGAATCTGATTGAGATGCTGTGGCATGACCTTAAAAATGCAGTTCATGCTCGAAAACCCTCCAATGTGGTTGAATTAAAACAATTTTGCAAAGATGAGTAGGCCAAAATTCCTCCACAGCGCTGTAAAACACTCATTGCCAGTTATCGCAAATGCTTGATTGCAGTTGTTGCTGCTAAAGGTGGTCCAACCATTTATTAGTTTTAGGGGCAATCACTTTTTCACACATGGCCATGTAGGTTTGGAAATTTTTTTCCCTTAATAATAAACACCTTCATTTAAAAACTGTATTTTGTGTTTACTTGTGCTATCTTTGTCTAATATTTAAATTTGTTTGATGATCTGAAACATTTAAGTGTGACAAACATACAAAAAAAATGAGAAATCAGGAAGGGGACAAACACTTTTTCACACCACTATATGTAGAGAAAGACTAATAACTGTGCCAAGTTTGGTTTCTCTCAGTCCATGGGAAATGAGTCAGGGGATACCTTAAAAGAGCAGCCCTTGTACGTACATGTTGTGTTTTATACAGTTTTTTGTGAAGTCCTTTTTACAATGTATCCAAATATATGGCCACCAATTGACAAAAGACACATTTTGGGCATTTTTTTTTTAAATTGTGTGTCTGTTATTTATTTATTGTTTAGTTTAGGAAATAAAAGTTTACTGGTAATATTATAGTTTTTCCTATATCCAACAGAGACCGTTACAATCTTTTCAATTGAAAATATGCTATTTATCAAGGGGTGGCCAAATTTTTACCTATCACTGTAGGTAAATAATTTAACAAGAAACTTCAAACTGTGAACATAAACTCTTAGCATAAAAAATAAAGCTTTGTTTATACTTGACCAACTGGTCACTGCACAATTCAACTCAACTTTATTTGTACAGCACCCAATCACAACAAAAGTCATCTCAAGGTGCTAGATACATAAGGACAAATCATAAGTAATTCAGAGAAAACCTCAACAATCAAACGATCCCCTATGAGCAAGTACTAGGTGACAATAGAAAGGAAAAACTCCCTTATAGGAAGAAACCTCTGGCAGAACCAGGCTCAGGGAGAGGCAGTCATCATCATCAACACAACTGCTTTTGGGTTTTTTTGTGGGGGGGTGGGGGGTGGGTAAAAATTACATCACTGAATGACTACAACCATTCATGCCAACATGTGGGGTGCCTTCAGTTTTCATTGTATAAGCAACAATTTTATCTGTTATTTTGAGAAACCTAAAAGCACATTTGTCTCGATGTTTCATAATATGTAGGTTTTCATTTTTGCTGTATAAAACACATTTAATGCTTATCAGTATATTAAAAACAAAAAACATCTGTAAACATAAGTTACAGATTGTAGAATTTTGCAGATAAAAATGATTAGATGTTCAAAAATAGAAAATATATTTTTTTCCTAATTTGTATAAATGGGCCGGCTGTGCTGCAGGAGCGAAGTTACAGATGTCAAGGGGTTCACAGCCAGCCAGTGTTTGTGTCCTGTTGTATTATTAAAGAAAAGTGAGAAGGTTCATTTTCAGAGTTCCAGTTTTCTGTAAATGGGAGGTAAACAGGCTCCGCCCCTTCCCCCTCTTCCTGCAGTAAGGGATTACCTGAAGCTCCAGTCACCACGGTGACAGCCAGCCTAATTGGCAAATGTAGATTTCAACCAAATCCTCAACCCACCCACCCAACATCTTACACACACACACACACAGCGTAGCTAACTTAGCAACGCTGAGCTAATCTTCTCTAAGCACATTAAGCTTTATGAGGACTGAGCATAAAAGCTGCTTACACACACACACACACACACACACGCACACACACCACCCATCATCCATCAGAAAAAGAGTGACAACAGGTTTGATAGATGTTTTATACTAGTAGCTGTCGAGGAGCTTCTGTTTGCTTCAGGAGCTGAAAAAGTTCCCTTTTTTTTTTTAAATAATGTAACTGAGTCAGCGGCCGGAGTTTCATCTCACCTCTGTGGCTTGAATGAGCGCATGTGTGTGTGTTAGTTCAGTCGGGGTCAGTGTGTTTTAGTGTCAGCCTCTGACAGTAAACTGCTGTTTGATTATGTGGTTCAGTGCAGTTCAGTGACAGATGATGTCACTATTTAAACACTGTGCTTTATGCAAGGAAAGGACATTTAATTTCATCTACCTCCAGCATATCAGATATAATTTTTCTGTTAAAGGTGCAGTGTGTAATATTTTTGATAATCTGAATTCTGAAATTTAATGCAGCATAAAATCATAATTTTGTTTTCATTGTTACATAATCATTCTTAAGTAAAATTTGTTGTACTATCTGTATCATAAGATTTTATTTTTGAAGGTGGAAATTTTGAACCATTAGAATGCCTCTCCAAGTTTATAAGTCAAATTGTAATTCAATTCAATTCAATTCAACTTTATTTATATAGCGCCATTTCACAACAACAGTCATCTCACAGCACTATCAACTGTAGGGGGAACCCCCACAGTTGCAGAAAGACCCCAGCAATCAGGCAATCCCCTGTGAGCAAGCACTTGGCGACGGTGGAGAGGAAAAACTCCCTTTTAACAGGAAGAAACCTCCAGCAGAACCAGGCTCAGGGAGGGGCAGTCATCTGCTGCGACTGGCTGGGGGGTGAGGGGATAGAGAAGAAGGAAAGAACAGACATGTAGAGAGCAAACAGCATGATGGGGACTCAATCTATGGGAGAGAACAAACAAATGTTAATGACCAGCAAAAAAAATATTTCATTGAGAGTGAGGAAAGGAGTGAGGCCCAGTGCATTACTGGAGGTCCCCCGGCTGACTAAACCTATTAGCAGCATAACTAAGGGAGGGTTCAGAAACACATGATCTCTCCCTAATTGTAGGCTATATCAAAAAGGTAGGTTTTAGCCCTATTCTTAAAAACAGAGATCGAGTCTGACTCCCAAATCCAGATTGGCAGCTGGTTCCATAGGAGAGGAGCTTGATAACTGAAGGCTCTGCCTCCCATTGTACTTTTGGAGATTCTAGGTATTACAAGTAATCCTGCATTTTGGGAGCGTAGTGCTCTGTTAGGATAATACGGTAGTATCAGATCTTTTAAATAAAAAGGAGCCTGACACTGGACTGAAATGGAATCATACAATTTACCTTTACCTCTTCCCATATTCATATACTCAGATTCGGCAAAAAAATTACAAAAACAAGTTAAAAATCCGTTTGTAAAGCATATGATCAAAATATGGTGTGAAGCTAAAAACTATTTAAAAGAACCACAGTTATTGTCACAATTTAGTCCAATATGGGGTAATCAATATTTTAAACCAGGGAGAGCGGACGCTGTATTTAAAGTATGGAATTTAAAAGGGATACAAAAGATTCAGGATTTATATTTGCCATGTGCAGACAACATAATGTCTTTTGAAGAGCTGAGGATCAAATTTAATCTCAATAGAACACATTTTTTTAAATATCTTCAACTTAGAAACTTTATTCGATCAAATCAAAATAAAGCTCTCACTCGACCTATTTATTCATCCTTGGAAAAAATGATGATGAAAGATAGTAAAAGAAAGGGTATTATTTCAGAGTTTTATAACTCATTGACACTATCTTCAAGTGAAAATTCACTGAAAAGATTAAACTACTGGAAAGAAGATCTGCAAATTGAAATTTCAGAGGAACAATGGGAATTGGCTTGTACAGAAGCTCAAACCAAATCAATAAATGCATGCCTTAAATTGATACATTTCAAATGGTTAATGCGGATGTATGTTACACCGGAGGAGTTAAATAGATATAACAAAAATATACCAGATACATGCACAAAATGCATGGAAAGTAAAGGAACCCTATTTCATTGTTTATGGGAATGTAGATTAATAAGAATGTTTTGGGAGGAGGTGAGGGTAACAATTGAAAAAATAATCTCAAAACAAATCATATTGAATCCTAAACTGTTTTTGTTGGGTCTGTACCCAGAAAAGCATAATTTCAATAAAAGTGAAAGAACATTCATAGACCTCAGTTTGCTTAATGCCAAAAAATGTATTGCACTATTATGGAAAAAGACTCATAGACCAGATGTGACTCAGTGGTTAAGACAGATGTTAACAAACCTTCCATTAGAAAGAATAACATATATACTGAAATCAAAGGAAATTGTGTTTGAGAATATATGGAGACCTTTTATTGATTATGTAAAAAATTTAAACATAACTCTTGAAGAAGAAGGTGAATGATGTGTGTGGACCTTGTAAATTCCAAACTGGTGAACATAATATGTATACTTATGTATTGGATTGTCTAGACTAAACAGAGGAGCATTGTTGAAGACTTGATTCTGTTGGTGGTTGTTGGTGTTTTTAGGGTATTTTTTTTTTTTTGTAGTACTTTAGTGTTAGTGTTTGATTGTTTGTATCATGTTTGTTAAAAAAAAAAAAAAAGGTTCAATAAAGATATTGTGGAAAAAAAAAAAGGAGCCTGATTGTTTAGAGCTTTGTAAGTAAGAAGAAGGATTTTAAACTTAATTCTAAACTCTATGGGAAGCCAATGAAGGGAGGCCAGAACCGGAGAGATATGATCTCTCTTTCTAGTACCTGTTAAAACTCTTGCTGCAGCATTTTGGATCAGCTGAAGACTTTTTAAAGATGTTTTAGGACAGCCTGATAATAAAGAATTACAATAATCTAATCTCGAGCTAACAAAAGCGTGGATCAGTTTCTCAGCATCACTCTGAGACAAGATGCTCCTAATCTTGGCAATATTACGCAAATGATAGAAGGCAGTCTTAGAAACAAATTTAATATGTGAATTGAAGGACAGATCCTGATCAAAAATAATTCCAAGGTTCCTCACAGAGCTATTAAGAGAAAGAGTAACCGCATCCAAACTGAAAGTTTGATTTGGAAAGGAATTTCTAAGGTTTTTTTGGACCAACAAGAATGACTTCAGTCTTATCTGAATTTAATAGCAGGAAATTACAAGTCATCCAAGCTTTGATTTCCTTAAGACAGGCTTCTAACTTGGCTAATTGATTACTATCATCTGGCTTCATTGACAGGTATAATTGCGTGTCATCTGCATAACAATGAAAATGAATACAGTGCTTTCTAATAATGTTGCCTAATGGAAGCATATATAAACTAAAAAGAGTAGGGCCTAGCACAGATCCCTGTGGAACTCCATGACTAAGCTTTGAGTTGAAAGAAAACTCATTATTTACATGAACAAACTGGAACCTATCAGATAAATAAGATCTAAACCACTGCAATGAAGTTCCATTAAGTCCAACATAGTGTTCTTATCTAACAAGTAGAATATTATGATCGATAGTATCAAAAGCTGCACTAAGGTCTAAAAGGACAAGTACAGAAACTAGTCCATTATCAGATGCAATGAGGAGGTCGTTAGTGACCTTCGCTAAGGCTGTTTCAGTACTATGATGGATTCTAAACCCAGATTGAAACTCTTCAAGTAAACCATTTCCCTGCAGGTGGTCAAATAATTGCGTAGCAACAACTCTTTCTAAGATTTTTGAAATGAAAGAGAGATTAGAGATTGGTCTATAGTTAGCTAAAGCTCCTGGATCCAGCGCTGGCTTTTTGAGTAAGGGTTTAATTACAGCCGTTTTAAAAGCCTGCGGTACATGGCCTAAAGTTAATGAAGAATTGATTATATGAAGAATAAAGCTACCAATAAGTGGGAAGACTTCTTTAAATAACCTGGTAGGAATAGGGTCTAAAAGACAAGTTGAAGGTTTGGATGAGGAAACTATTTTGTCTAACTCACAAAGGTCGATTGGAGTAAACTCATCAAGACAGACATCAATAGAAGGAGTTGTAGTAGTTACAGTATTTAAGTTAACTGTGGGAAGAATCTGATTGATTTTATCTCTGATGGATGAAATTTTATTATTGAAAAAGTTCATAAAGTCCTGACTAGTAAGCTCTAAGGGAATGCTAGGATTGACAGAGTCCTGACTCTTTGTCAACCTGGCTACAGTACTGAAAAGAAACCTGGGATTATTCTTGTTCTCTTCTATTAATGCAGAGTAATAACTCGTTCTAGCTTTTCTAAGAGATTTTTTATAAATTAAAAGATGATTTCTCCAAGCTAAATAGATTTCATCTAAATTAGTGGAGCACCATTTTCTTTCTAATTGACGAGTCTTCTGTTTTAAGCTACGAGTTTCTGTGTTGAACCAAGGAGTTAGAAATCTCTGATTAGACTTTTTCTTTTTTAAGGGGGCCACCAAGTCTAGAGTCTGATGCAGAGAAGGTGAAACACTATCCACCATGTTATCAATTACAGAAGGAGCAAGCTGTCTATAGCTTATTTCCGTTGTGTTGACACATGGCATAGAGGAAACAATCTGCATAAATTTGGTAACAGCATCATCTGAGAGGTATCTACTGTAATAATATTTTTCTTTAGGAGCCAAATAGTCAGAAATAGTAAAATCAAAGGTTAACAGACAATGGTCTGACAGTACAGGGTTATGAGGAGACACTACAAGATTTTCTATTTCTATGCCATATGACAGAACAAGGTCCAATGTATGGTGGAGGTAATGTGTAGAATTTCCTACTTTCTGAGAAAACCCAATCGAGTCTAATATTGAATTAAATGCAACATTAAGGCAGTCACTAGCTACATCCACATGTATATTAAAGTCCCCTACTATAATTATTCTATCAGATTTCAGCACTAAATCAGCTAAGAAATCAGCAAATTCGGATAAAAAGTCTGAGTAGGTTGATGGGGGACGATAAACTATGGCAAATAAAATTGGGTTTAACCTAAAATTGCTAAAGTGCCCAATACTGAGGACCAGGCCCTCAAAGGAATTATAACATGTTTTTTGCTTTACATTAACTAGTAATTTAGAATGGTAAATTGTTGCTACTCCTCCTCCACGACCAGAACTTCTGGGATTTTGACAGTTTAAATAACCAGAGGGAGTTGATTCATTTTAACCAACATAATCCTCTTGCCCTAACCAAGTCTCTGTAAGGGAAATTAAATCAATCTGATGATCGATTAACAGATCATGGACTAATTGCACAAATGACTTCTGTGACTTCTCTTAAATTCTCTGAAAGGGAACAATGAGCAATATAATGGATAACACTTGCATTTTGAAATCTGACTGCCTGAGTGCAACTTCAAACCATACAGTTGTGAAACTTGCCTTTTTTTTAAAAAAATTTTTTTTATCTAGACCAAGCTATGCTTTTAACTGATGAATGAAATTATTACTGTTGCAATTAGGTGCATAATTAGTCTGGCTTTATGCTCCTTTCTGCCATGATACACCTACACTTTGGACAAGACCGGCGTGCATATGGCTGTATATATGCCTCATTTTTTTCATCTACTAGGCTAAGCATTTGATGCATGTGCATAACCATCATCTGTAGTTTTATTTATTATATTAATTAATTAAATTAATTAATTAATATTCCCAAGGCTGATAAAAACATGCAACAGCATACCATGTAATTTTATGATGTCATGAGGTGTGCCAAAAGACAATTTTCCAAAAGGTAATTTGTAATTTTTTCCCATAAATTTGAAAAAAAAAAAATCCTTTACATTCATTGCAACTGCTTTATTTTCTTGCAAATTTGTGTCTTTATTCGTCTTAAAGTTCTTGTAAGTTTGCTACTTTTTAATTTAAAGATGACAGAGACAACATTCTGACCTCCTGACCAGAAGTTTTGTCACACTTACTCTTGCCTGAACTGACTGGTTGAGTGAGACACATGACATCAACCCAGTTATGCTATTGGCTACAACTGACAGTAACATCGTTACTGGCCACCATAGTCTCCTCATCAAACTGCCCAGATGTAAATATTACAATTGTTTTGGGCCCATAATAAAATTTTAAAAAAGTATTTTTTCATCGGTATATTATTTTTTGAAGACTATAAAGGCTTTAATTCTGCACCTTTCTAAACACTGATGTATTTTTTAAATATCTGTTTTCATGGAAATACTGTCTAGTTCACCTTTAACTTTGTGAAGCATTTTTTTTAAGGCTCTTAAAATTTTAAAGTTTTTCTTGGAAATCTGTAAGGCTTGTTTTTGTTAGTTTGTTTCTTGCAAAGCCACAGGAAGCCACTGGGTATTGTGATGTTGTTTATTGATATTAATACTGTGTATTATTGTGGTTATGGGTGGTGGCTCCAACTTTCCGGTTCCGCTGCCACCCGGGGTATAAAGGGCCAATGTGGAAGAGGCACACTCTCTTCGACCACCTCTCTGCCTTGCGGGAGCATCTGTTGGTACTCACTGAGTTATACAATAAAGTCCTGTTCAGTTCACCACTCGCCTCATTATTGTGCCACGTTTTACGGACATAATATGTGGCAACAAGGATAAAGTATGGATGTGGGCCTGCCGTCTATTCGGCTGTTTTTGGAGACTCCAGGGGAGCCTCTGGTGCCTTGGACAAGGTGGTTCGCTGCATTTAAGAACTATCTGGTGGCACTAAACATCGACCAGCTGAAGAAGGTATGAGCAAGGGCAATTTTAGTCCACAATTTAGGCATGGAAGGACAATGTATCCTTTCTACCTTGGGAGCTAGTGATAGCTTCGATGACATGGTTGAGCGAATGGCGTGACATTTTCGCACACCTGCAAACGTCATCGTCAGGAGGGTCCAGCTTCAGCAGCGCCTCCAGTGGGCCGGCAAGTCAGTGCAGCACTATGTTGCAGACCTACAGCAGCTGACTGGGGACTGCCAGTTTGGTGATTTAGTGGAAGAAATGGTCAGCGACCAGCTGGCGGAGCACACTCTGTGTTCGTCAACTCGGTCAATATTGCTTACACACTCCAGCGAATTAACTTTAGCCACGGCTGTGGAGACAGCCTGACAGTGTGAAGCGGCGGACAAGTTATCACACGACCTCGGTGAGAGCGCTATGCTACGCCGCCATGACTCACAATCAACGACGCAGGTTGTGGATCCGGACAGCAAAGACAGCGAGCAAGAGGAATGTGCTGCAGCTGTAAAGATGAGGTCCGCCCCGGGATCACCCAAATGTTCGGGTTGTGGGTCCACTAAGCATCAGTACAAGGCTAGAGTGTCCAGTGAGAGGTAAACACTGCGGCAAGTGTGGACTCCTGCATCACTTTGCCAGGGCCTGTAAGAAGTTTGAGCAAGGGGAACAGCAACACAAAGTGGACACCCCTGCTCCAACTCCCACGGTTATCCACACCGTTTCGACACCGACGGCCGTACGTATTGTATGGTGGAACTGGACAGAGTGGAGGTACCATTACTGGTGGACACGGGCACAACGCAGTCGGCGTTGAGTTGACCCATCGTAAGGAGTTTCTTCCCATATCATCAGTTGAGAGGTTATTTGAAGCCAGTATGTGGCTATGGAGGACGGATGCTGTCCATCGTGGGTTCGGTGGAGCTGACGGCCCGTTACAAATCATCGGTGGTTGCTAACCTGAAGTTTGTGGTGACTGGCATGGGTGAAAATGTGATGGGCTGCGATCTCTTTCTATGGACTGGGGTTTTCCATCACCAGCGGCGTGGGTGAGAAGTGGTCGGGCTGCAGTTTATGGGACCGACCAATCCCGGCAGTGGTGGATGATGCAATATGGGATGAACCTTGGCCTAGTAATCTGGAAAGTGAGCAGGCCCAACCCCATCCAGAGCCATCGCAGGAGGGTCCCTGCGCCAGGGCCCAAGTTACCCTAGCTGAGGGAACTGGGTGGTGCCAGGGGACGCCTGTGACGGCGGATGGAGCCGAGGGGCTGACCCATTCTGCTTCTGGAGTTCGGCTGGGAGGTACCGAGAAGCAAGGGGTCACAATGGCTTTGGCGGCATCTCAAATGAAAGCGAGCGGGGCAGGACCAGCTGGCACGGATAAAGGACGTGCCACACAGAAGCACTGAAAGCCGAGCAGGGCTCCTCTGGGGGTCGCGGATTTGGTTTGGCCCAGAGAGGAGGCCCAATGAAGAGAAGCCCACAAGAAGCGTAAGAGACTGGATGACCAGGGGCGGCTACAGGTGGTGGTTGTCCAGGAAGACGGTTACCTGCAGCTGACAGATGGTACGGAGAGACACCCCAACGAGCTGTGGCATGTTTGTGAGGAACGGGAAGTGCTTCAGTACTGGCGTGAGTCATCCCCGGGTGCCAAGAGGAGATGACGCTCTGGGCGGGACCCGCCTGATGGGTCTCCGCGGGGTGGGCTTTCCATGGTGCCTGACTAGTAATTTTTGTTTTTTTTTTTGGGGGGGGGGGCAATGTATTTAATATGTGTTATTATTAACTGCCCGAGTTAATGTGTTTTGCATGATGTTACCGTGTGAACTGCTGAAATATTAATGTGTGCACTGTTCTGGTTACGTAGTCAGTATGTCAATATGGTTAATATACAGTGTTGCTATATGAGTTGCCCATGTAAAAAAAAAAAAAAGTAATATTTGTGCCGCGGTGTTTGGGACGTCTATTACAGTGTGGCTTGCCCGGGTTAGGGGGGTGGTTTTGGTTGGGCGTGTTTATAACATGGTGTGGATGTTAATATTGACTGAGTTGTGGGTTGAATTAAGGTTTTATCCTGTTTATACATATGTTCATGGGATTATTTTATGTATTATATTAGGAACATGGCAGTTTTTTTCAGTTATGGACTATACAGTATTAAAGATGGCAGAATAATCCGTTTGGCCGTGTGGCGGTGGGTCAGTAGTCCACCTGGCCCCCTCTAGCTTTAGTTATTTGTGTGTATGGCTAGATTGTGCATATGTCTGCTTACTGTTAGTGTGTGAGTCGGGTTACAAATTTGGGAGGGCCTGAATTTGTGTGTGTGTATTTTGGACTCTTTTGAAGGGGGGTGGGTTGTGATGTTGTTTATTGATATTAATACTATTTATTATTGTAGTTTTCTGTGGTGGCTCCACCATTCCGGTTCCGCCGCCACCCGGGGTATAAAGGGCCAATGCGAAAGAGGCACACTCTCTTCAACCACCTCTCTGCCTAGCAGGAGCGTCTGTTGGTACTCAGTGAGTTATACAATAAAGTCCTGTTCAGTTCACCACTCGCCTCATTACTGTGCCATGCAGATATAACAGGTATGGGCAAAAAAGCCACATGTGGCTCCAGAATCAGAGGTTACAGACCCATAATCAGATGTTATTGTCTGTTTGTTTAAGGAAAATAAACATGAAAACTTCAAAAATACTCACGTTCAAAATGTATTTGCAATTTGCAAACAGTATGTTGATACGAGCGCATAGGTCTTTAAACTAAATGACGTTTTTCTATTATGCTGATATCTTACCATCTAACTGTAGTATTAAATAATCATGCAATATTTAAATGGCACACAAGAATGACAAAATATTATTAATAAATAACATTTCATTAAGAAGTGTTTGCAATAGTCTTCAGCTGGAAATGTTTTGAGCAAAGAAACATTTCAAGTGAAGAAGTCACTTTGAAAATATAAAAGCAAGAATCTGGTCACTAACCCATCATATTCATCCAGTTTGCATTCCTTCATCACTGAAAGAGCATGGCCCTTCCTCTCTGTTACTGCAGAGATGGAAAAAGAGAGAAAAATGACAAAAGAGAAGTAAGCAGATGGAGAGACATTGAGATGGCCAGAGATAAAGTGTTCATGTATGTGTGTGGTCAGATGAACACAAGTGTGCGTGTTCAATCCCTGCCAAAAAATAAGTGGGACAACGGATATCACACCATCTGCTCAGAGGAGAAGAAATGAGGAGAGGGGATAAAAGAAAAAAGAGAGAAGAAATGAGGTAAGACGGGGAGAGTGTTATCAGACGAGGATAGAAAAACAGTAATGCAAATAAGAGAGAACCTGAAGAGTCAGAAAAAGGATGGGAATGGAGGAGAGGAAACTAAGAATAGAAGAACAAACAAGACAGGAGAGGAGCAAAGAAGTGGAGAGGGGAGTAAAAAAAGGAGAGGAGTTTGTCTCCCTCTGTCACAACAGATGGGCTAGGCTCCGCCTCCTATATCAGGTTACCTAGCGACCAGAAATCGCCATTAGCTCTGACCTTTGGACCTCCTCCTGCACTCACAGGCAGAGATTTTAATGTCGTCTTCTCTGATATTAATAAAGATCTAACTGTTAAAAACTGTGCTACAGATCTACCTTTCATAAAATACAGAGTACATAGTAATATAAAATGTGTACATTATGGAATAGTCACCGACAGCCCTAATCAATTATACATTTAAGGGGTGTATGATTAAAAAACAACAACAAAACACTTTTTAGGGTTTTTGTGCTTCTATTTGGGCATCTGGAGAGGCAACCAATGAAAAATTCTGGAAAAAAAACCCACAAACCTTTGACTTTGTTAGGGTTAGTCTTTATCTCAGTATGTATCTCTCTAAACCCTCGGTTTTGGTTTTGCTCCGCCTGTGATGCGAGAACAGAAACTCACTCGATACCACCTTCTAGGCTTCATCTTCATCCATTTTAACAGTAGTAGGAGGATCCCCATGAATAAACAAACACACACTAACAGTGCTACTATGGCTATTAGCTTGGTGACCATGGTTTATACTGCTATTTCCTTTAAATGTAGTCACCCTACTAGACATCCTCATTCCTACCTAGTTCATTAATGTAGAGTCAGAAACATATTTTGTATCACTCTGGTTTATTTTGTTGAATTGAGGATGTAACAGGCTGACACACTGGTCTGCTAGCATTTGTCTACCAACTTATACTGTTTTTGTCCGGTTTTATTATTGCTCTGACTGGTACTTTCCCTTTCTTCTTCTTCTTCTTCTTCTTCTTCTTCTTCTTCTTCTTCTTCTTCTTCTTCTTCTTCCTCTTCCTCTTCCTCTTCCTCTTCCTCCTCCTCCTCCTCCTCCTCCTCCTCCTCCTCCTCCTCCTCCTCCTCCTCCTCTTCCTCCCCTCCTCTTTAGGGGTCGCCACAGTGGATCATCCGTCTCCATCTCACCCTATCCCTTGCATCTTCCTCTGTAACACCAACCCTCTCCATCCCTTCACTGCTGCAATAAAATAAATTTCCCTGTTGTAAATAAAGGCTTGTCTTGTCTTATTTTATCCATCTGGAACTAACGACTAACCAGCTAACATTAGCCTCAAGATGGCACCTCCTCCACCTCAACCAAACTTCTCATGGTGATGAGAAGTTTGATTGAAGCCTTAACCAAAGTTCTCGAGTCAAGGTGAACTGGGGCTTATGATCATTTTAAGAAACATTCTCTGAAACCAGTACCTTCTGAGGATGCTTGGCTAGCTGCCAGGCTAAAAGTGGAAGTGAAACCTAATTAGTATATTAATTAATATAATTAGTAGAATTAGTATCACTCTGATCTCTGAAAATTTTGTTCATCTGTTTGTGCTTCCGAGTACCTAAACTATTTACATGTATCTGTAATGTGTAGGTGTGCAGTTCTGTGAAAAAAGAATTATGTGCATATGCAGTTAAGCTCTTTGCATATTCATAGCAACAGAATAGCCACATGGTTCTCATACGGGTTTATTTCCGCAACAATTATTCAGACATTCTTTTCAGACAGTTTTGACAGCCCTGGTGTACATTAATGTCTGTCTCATTATTTTTGGTTCATAAATAAATGAACAGCTGGATGGACTGACCAGTGATGTCAGTACGGACGTCGGCCATCCTGAAGAGCGGAGCCACATGTTCTCTGTAGATGGGAACGGCCTCCTTCTTGTGGCTGCTGGGGTTGATGAACACCTTCAGGTACCTGGGACGACTGCTGAAACCTGCGTGTGGACACAAACACAATACAACTTCCCCAATGAACTCTGACTATAAACACATTTGTAAAAAAATTGAAAACACTTAAAGAGTTTGGTTCAGAATATAACTGGTATCTGTCACATACATTCAAAAATTTTGAGAAGAAAAATAATAAGCTTTGACTGCTGTGTACATGTGTAGGTGATCTTACTGCAACATATTCAGAATATCTTTTAAATCACGAACACTAGTTGACAGTGTGCGTGTCTTCACAGCATTGACTCCACAGTGCACACACGCTCGAAGCCCCCTGATCGGCTCATCATTAGGCAGATTTAGAGACCGCATTATGAATCCCCCTGGACCAGCTCAGATCAATACACACACACCAGCTCCATTATCCAGCTCATTACTATAATCTGCTCCCAAAAGGCCGTGACCTCGCCCTGTTAATGACCCTGCACACATACACACGGTGCACCTCCTGCCCCCACCTAACTCCACCCCACGGCTCTGACCGGGGTCTCCGGTGTTGCTGTGAAGAGCCACCCGGCTCCTCCACCAACCTTCTTCATACCAGACCCCTACCATTATACCAAAAGAGTCATCACTGCAGTATTTAATGAGCTATGAGTAAGCAACTTTTGATATAAGAACAGCTGTTGCAATTAAGGAAATCACACATTTAAAGGTTGGGATCTTTCAATTATGAGAAATGTTAGGGAAAATCGATTATTAATCTACTAATACATAAAACAGGAAGTATCCTAAATGGATGTAGACATACACTTGACAGGAGATGCTGTAGCTTTAAATCTGCTGGCTATACAAATACAATAAGTTAAACAATCTGATGGGCCAGTGTTAAAAGTACCGCATGGAACTTTTGGAAATTTAGGATTTTGGTCACAATGTGAAGTGCAGCCTCATTCATTCTATTCCTTCTCTGTTGTAGCGTTTCCCACTAACTGAAACATCAGTTCTTATTCAGATCATCTATATTTACTGGTATTTTCACTAAATGCAATGACTTGTGAGGATGCCAGAAAAAAAACCCACTCCCTTAAAGGAAATCTGATACCAGATATGATTCCAACAAAGACTGACAGACTCAGGTTTGTGAAGAATTAAAGTATCCATTAAATCATCTCACAGCCTCATCCATCAGCAGGTTGCTATGGCACCTCTTCAGCGTCACCATGGTAAACAATCCCCAATGTTGCCGAGGTGTCATGTTGAGTTTCTGACCGAGGACTTAAGACCAGGCTGCTGAATGTTGGCAAAAACAGATTTGGACTCCATCTCAGATCCAAGGGCAGCAGTGAGAAATTAAAAGCTTTCAAACCAAACACTAATCAGACTGGCTGCAAGTGATCTACAACCATGATGCTTAGACACTAAAGTTGAAGGTTTAAGTTTAGCTTTTAAGTGTTCTGATTCAAACTTATTCCTTGTGAAATTTTCTAAAAATCTGTATATTGCCAGGGTAATTTTCAGAACATTTCTAAATTCCATCTGACAATATAGCATAAACGACGGCTCCCCAAATCAGCAGTGACTGTGGAAACTTCACACTGGGCCTTAAGCAACTGGGATTCTGTGCCTCTCCACTATTCCTCCAGACTCTGGAACCTTAATTTCAAGATGACAGGACATGGCACCTGATTTGGGGAGCCATGTCAACTGCTAGTGTTGGTCCACTGTGTTTTATCAAGTCCAAGGTCAGCGTAGCCATCTACCAGGAAATTTTAGAGCACTTTATGCTTCCCTCCAGTGACAAGTTTTATGGAGATGCTGATTTAATTTTCCAGCAGGACTTGGCACATGCCCACACTGCCAAAAGTACAAATACCTATTTTAATGACCATGGTATCACTGTGCTTGACTGGCCAGCAAACTCTCCTGACCTAAACCACATAGAGAATCTATGGGGTATTGTCTAAAGAAAGATGAGAGACATAAGACCCAACAATACATATCAGCTGAAGGCCGCTATCAAAGCAACCTGGGCTTCCATAACACCTCAGTAGTGCCAGAGGCTGACTGCCTCCATGCCACACTACTTTGAAGCAGTAATTCATGCAAAAGGAACCCTGACCAAGTATTGAGTGCAAACATGGACATACTTTTCAGTCAGTCAATATTTCTATTACAAATATTTTTTTAAAAATTGATCTTATGTGATATTCTAATTTTTTGAGAACCTGAATTTTGGATTTTCTTTAGCTGTAAGCCATAATCATCAAAATTAAAAGAAATAAATGCTTGAAATATATAATTCTGTCTGTAATGAATCTATATTTGAGTTTCACTTTTTGAATTGAATTACTGAAATAAATCAACTTTTTGATGACATTCTAATGAACTGAGATGCACCTGTATGTGCAGCTTCTGGTCTAATATTTTCCAAATCCAAGACTAAAGCAATATCAGACTGTAATCATAAGACAAAAAAGCATGCTACGTAGGTAAAAGCTGTAAATGCTGAAAGATTATTCAGGTAGAGATCAACACCTTATGGTTCATTAACAACTACATTAATATTCCTATTAAAGTAACTCAACTGACTCAAGTCGACATTCAAATGTTGAGATTTTTTAGTCCTTATCAAAGTGATAAGGGCTGCACGGTGGCGCAGTGGTTTAGCACTGTGGCAGCACAGTTTACCCTCGGCCGGGGGATCGCGGGGATCATGAGATCGTGGGTTCGATCCCAGCCCCCGGCCAACAGTGAGCTGTGTGGAGTTTGCATGTTCTCCCCGTGTTGCGTGGGTTTACTCCGGGATTTCTCCGGTTTCCTCCCGCATACCAAAAACATGTAGGTTTAGGGCGCTCGCGCACGCAGCGACCGGCAGCCGGTGGCTTGTCACCAGACTGCAAACCAAATCTACCTACGGGTACAAATAAGTAACAAAAAAAAAAAAAAAAAAAAAAAGTGATCAGCAGTCCTGAGAGATGGACATGATCAAACACAGTAATCACTGGGTTGGAGAAATGATCCTTATCTTCTGTCCACATGTTTAAAGTGTATTTACCATCAATTTGTGGCTAAGAAAGAGGGTGGCAGCCACTGAAACTGTAGTTCTGTAGTAAATAAATGTTTTGAGTTGCTGTAGGATTCCGTACATTTACACTGTCTGACATTTGAATGCTGGGATATGAATGTGTGCTGCTGTATGACAACAACTTTCAACCTAAATGTGAGAGAGAGACATGTCCACAGACTCCTTTGAAGTCACCATGGATACATGCGCTGACTTAACAGTCATACAAGTTAATAAGTAACACAAAGCTGCAAGCATAAAGGCCCTTGTTGCAATTTACAGAGGCATACAATGTGAGGCGCTCAATACACAGTTTCTGTTCAAATAGATTATACTTTTAGACAAAACTAAACATTTTAAAATGTTGCTGTTGATTCACGCAAAATATAGATCATTATACTAATGGAATACACAAACCAGACTGTCAATGACAGAGTAGCTCATTCCAGCCTGACAAAATCCCCCCTGGGAGTGCTGAGATCTCCTGACCATTGACCTTGATCTTAAGCACAGCCTAATAAAGGATGTCCTTAATGGCAAGGTCAGTGGCCAAGGATGGAGTATTTTTTGTGAAATCATAAATGCCCAGATCTTCCGACCTTCGACAATGACCTTGACCTCAACCTAGACGCAGACCTGTGAGTGAGTTTTGTGAGAATCAAGGTAATTGTCTAGGAGTAGTAAATCAGGCAATGAGGTCAGGTACAAAGCCGCAAAGTATGGACTGAGGAAGGCTATAACAACAGCCAAGAGGGAGTACAGGGAAAAGCTGGACAGCCTCTACTCCACTCCTGACCCAGGGCGCATGTGGCAAGGCCTGCAACACATCACAGACTACAAGAGGACCAACAACAGCGCCACAAGCTCCACAGACAGCCTGCCGAACAATCTCAACATCTTTTACACCCGCTTTGAGACCACCAGCTATAATGCAGACAGGAGGCACACACCCACGCACCCTCCCCCTCCACTAACAGTCTCATCAGGCCAGTTAAACAAAGCACTGAGGAATATCAACCCCCACAAGGCGGCAGGACCAGATAACATCCCTGGGCGGATGTTCTCACATCCATCTTCAACCTCTCCCTCAACCAGAACATAGTCCCCTCCTGCTTCAAAACCACAACCATCATCCCTCTCCCCAAAAAGAGCCCGCCGACCTGTCTGAATGATTACAGACCGGTAGCACTCACTCCAATCATCATGAAGTGCTTTGAGAGAGTGGTGCTGCCCCTCATTCAGGACAGCATACCGGACCCCCTGGACCCCCTGCAGTACGCCTACCAGCCCAACAGGTCCACCTCAGATGCCATTGCTGCAGCACTCCATTACTCTCTCTCCCACCTGGAAGACAAAGACTCCTACATTAGGATGCTCTTTGTTGACTACAGCTCCACCTTCAACACGGTCATCCCCCACAAACTCACCGACAAACAGTCTTCACTTGGCCTGCACCCCACCCTCTGCAACTGACTACTGGACTTTCTAACTGGCAGGCCCCAGACTGTCAGGATGGGTAGCAGGACCTCAGCCAGCATCATCACCAACACAGGTGTCTCACAGGGTTGTGTTCTCAGCCCCATCCTCTACGGCCTCTTCACCCATAACTGTGTTGCCTCCCACAAGGATAATATCATCTTAAAGTTCGCGGATGGCACAGCAGTGACAGGACGCATCACTGGTGATGATGAAACATCCTACAGAAAGGAGGTGGCCAGCCTGGTGTCATGGTGTGAGGACAACAACCTCACCCTCAACACGGACAAGACAAAGGAGATGATAGTGGACATGAGGAAGAAGAGGAGGATACCCCATTGGCCACTGTTCATCCAGGAGCTTGAGGTGGAGAGGGTGAGCAGCTTTAAATACCTGGGCATCCACATCAGCAAGGACCTTACATGGACACACAACACCACAGAGCTGGTTAAGAGTGCTCAACAGCGGCTGTACTTTCTGAGGAGGCTGAAGAAGTTTGGCATGTCCCACAGGATCCTCAACAACTTTTACAGCTGCATCATTGAGATCATCCTGACCAACTGCATCACTGCGTGGTACGGCAGCACTACTGCCCTGGATGGCAAACGCCTGCAGAGTGGTGAAGACAGTGGAGAAGATCATCAGGACTCCACTCCCCTCTCTGCAGAGCATCTACCACTGCAGAGTCCAAAGGAGAGCTGACGCCATCCTCCGGGACCCCACCCACGCCCAGCACAGAATGTTCACACTTCTACCCTCAGGCCGGAGGTACAGAAGTGTGAAATGCAGGACAACCAGACTGAAAAACTCCTTCTTTCCCATTGCCATCAGATTAGATTAGATTAGATTAGATTCAACTTTATTGTCATTACACATGTATGAACACAAGGTAACGAAACACAGTTTAGCATCCAATCAGAAGTGCAAAGGACAGCAGTGCAGTATATACAGTAATTGACAGTATGTGTAATTTAAGCAAATATATGCAAATATATGCAGCAGTGCAGAAAGTTAAGAGTACTGTTATGTGCAAATAATGTACAATAAGTTAGATGGGCAGTTATGTACAGGTGAGGATGGTAAGAGATGATGGTAAGAGAGTCAGTGGGGAACTAAGTTCAATAACGTGACAGCTGTTGGAAAGAAACGTTCCTAAACCTGCTGGTTCTAGTCCGAAGGCTTCTGAAACGCCTTCCAGAGGGGAGAAGCTGGAACAGTCCATGAGCAGGATGGTTGGAGTCCCTAAGAATGCTGCGTGCCCGGCGCAGCCATCTTTTCCTGTAGACATCCTTTATAACTGGAAGTGGAGTTCCTGTGATGCGTTGGGCGGTTTTCACCACCCGCTGCAGCGCCTTACAGTCAGCGACAGAGCAGCTCCTATACCAGACTGTGACACAGTTGGTCAGGGTGCTCTCTATCACGCAGCGGTAGAAGTTGCCCAGGATGTCAGTTAACAGATGGTTCTTCTTCAGTATCCTCAAGAAGAAGAGGCGCTGATAGGCCTTCTTGATCAGGCTGGTGGTGTTAACTGACCAGGACAGGTCCTCCGAGATGTGGGTCCCCAGGAATTTGAAGCTGGGGACACGTTCAACAGCTATGCCATTGATATGGATGGGGTCATGTGTCTCTCCCCTCTCCTTCCTGTAGTCCACTATGAGCTCCTTGGTTTTGCTGGTGTTAAGGAGCAGGTTATTGTCAGCGCACCAAGTAGCCAAGTGCTCAACCTCTGCCCTGTAATCTGACTCATCGTTGTCCCTGATGAGTCCGATCACTGTGGTGTCATCTGCGAACTTTATGATGGAATTGGATCCATACATAGGCCTGCAGTCATGGGTGAAGAGGGAGTAGAGGAATGGGCTGAGCACACAGCCCTGTGGTACACCAGTGTTGAGTGTGATGACGGAAGAACGGTTGGGGCCTGACCTAACATGCTGGGGTCTGTTGGTCAGAAAATCCATGATCCAGTTGCAGATGGAGGTACTGATTCCCAGGTCCCCAAGTTTAGTGATCAACTTGGAGGGGATAACTGTGTTGAATGCTGAGCTGAAGTCAACAAACAGCATTCTTGCATAGGTGTTCTTGTCATCCAGGTGTGAGAGTACATAGTGCAGCGCTGTAGAAACCGCATCCTCTGTACTCCTGTTGCTCCGGTAGGCAAACTGGTGAGGGTCCAGTGTAGGGGGCAGGCATTTTTTGAGCTGTGCCAAGACCAGTCGCTCAAAGCACTTCATGACTATGGGCGTCAGTGCCACAGGGCGATAGTCATTTAGGCACGATGGTGTTGAATGTTTCGGCACTGGTACTATAGAAGTGGTCTTGAAGCACGCTGGTACCAAAGCCTGGGCCAGGGACAGGTTGAAGATGTCTGTGAAGACCCCTGTCAGCTGCTCAGTGCATGCCCTCAGCACACGCCCAGTAATACCGTCAGGGCCAGCAGCCTTACGTACGTTGACATGACTCAGTGCGTTACGGACGTCGGTGTGGGTGAGTGTGAGGTAGTGGAGGTCATCAGAGGGTGGGAAATTGATGTTCTTTTCATTATTGTCCTTGTCAAAATGAGCATAGAAGTCATTTAGCTCATTGAGAAAGGACACAGTCATGGCTATAGGTATGGAGTTGCTGGGCTTATAATCAGAGATAGCTTGAATGCCCTGCCACATGCGTCGGGGGTCAGAGTCCCCAAAATGTTCCTCCACCTTCAGCTTGTAGCTGTGCTTGGCCTTCTTGATGCCCCTCTTCAGATCTGCCCTGGATGAACTGTAGGCCTGTGCGTCACCAGATGGCATTGTTAAAGGCATTGTTACGTGCCTTTAGCAGAAGCCGCACTTCTCTGTTCATCCACGGCTTCTGATTTGAGTACGTGGTGATCTGTCTTTCCGTGGTGACACTGTCAGTAGTGGTGCTGATATGGTCCAGGACTGAGTGGGTGTAAGAGTCAATGTTTATGTGGGAGCCACAGGTAGCCTGAGAGGTGAACATACTCCAGTCTGTGTTCCTAAACTTTTCCTGGAGTACAGAGTCAACCCCCTCTGGCCACACTTTGATGGTCCTCACTGATGGCTTCACCCGGTTGATGAGCGGTACATACTTGGGGGTAAGGAACAAAGATAAGTGATCAGACTGACCTAGGTGGGGGAGGGGAGTTGCTGTGTAGGCTCCCACAGTATTGGTGTAAACATGGTCCAATGTTTTGTCCCCTCTTGTGTGACAGGAGACATGCTGGTAGAATTTAGGAAGCACTGTCTTGAGGTTAGAGTGGTTAAAATCACCCGCCACAATAAATGCTGCCTCTGGGTGTGCAGTTTGTTGTTTGCTAATAGCTGCATGCAGTTCTTTCATAGCAAGCTTAGCATTAGCATCCGGAGAAATGTAAGCAGCTGTTATGATGGTACAAGTGAACTCGCATGGCAGATAGAAAGGTCTACATTTAACCATGAGAAACTCCAGGTTAGCTGAGCAGTGTCTCTCAACAGTGACAGAGTTCGTGCACCAAGCCTTGTTAATATAAATGCACACTCCCCCACTTCTGGTCTTACCGGAGTCATCAGCTGCTCTGTCTGCCCGGAGCGTGTGTAGGCCGGCTAGCTCGATAGCATTGTCGGGTATTCCACTGTGTAGCCATGTTTCCGTGAAAATCATGATATTGCAGTTCATAAGTTTCTTATTGTTGGTGATCCGAAGCCGTAGCGCATCCATTTTGTTCGCCAGTGACCGTACATTAGCGAGGAAAATACTGGGTAGAGAAAGCCGGTGCGGTGTTAGCTTTAGCTTAGCTCTTAGCAAATAAGATAACAATAACAAACTCCCAAAACTTCGCAACACAGCTATGCAAATAGGAACTCACACACCGGTTGCTAAATTTGCACACTGCTCATTTGTACAGTGTACATAGTCTCACCCCATCTGATGTCCATATCAACTCTGCTACTAATTATCATGTACAGTCTACTGGTATTATCATTACAGAGAAATTCACACACTGGGTGCTAATTTGTAATTTGTATCCTGCTCATTTCCACACTGCTCATTTGCACATTGTACATAGGCTTATGCCACCTCAGGTTCATATCATCTCTGATATCAATATACCACTGTCCACTATAGTCACGCAGGGAATTTCAAATTTCATTCTTCTTGTTTCCTCTAGTTATTCTGTGGTTTGGTTCTGTGTTATTACTGTGGTGGTTTGGGCTGGGTCAGACCAGGCCACACTTTGTGATTGTCAGTATTTATTATTCTGCCTTCATTATTATCATCTTTGGGGTTTGATTTACATCCTGGTCTCTTTATTATCGTTATTGTTATTATTATTGTTATTATTATCATTATTGTCTTTACTGTTATTGTCTTCCATCTAAGCTACATTTGTATGTTTGGGTTTTTTCCTGTTCATCATTTGTTTCTGGTCAGACTTTTATTTTGACAGTGTTTGTTTACTTCCGTTTGAGCACAGCTTCTCCCTATGTCAGTCATTATTGGTCAGGGCTCATTAGTCTCGTGTAAATTCCTATTTATTGGGCTTCACCCCGCCGTTCCCTTGTTGGGTCCTCGTTGTGATTATGGTCTTCATTCCTTCATTGTGTATCATCGTTATTATTTCCCCGTCTTTACCTCCGGTTGTGAGTATCATTGTCTCTGCCATGCTACAGTTTTCTTCATTAAACTGTGCTTCAACTTCACCCCGCGAATGAGTCTGTGCTTCTGCCCGTGAGGGCCAACCATAACAGTAGGACCCAACCAAAACAAGACTCAGCGGGAGAAGTGAAGCAGGACCCGGAGGAGGCAGAGGGGAGGAGAGTGACTGGCTGTCAACAGACTGAAGTTTTGTTTCATCGGGCTGCAGTTCCCTGTGGGCTCGCCTACATCTGTACTCTCTTCTCTGGCCGGAGGGGCTTCCTTACCTTGCCATGTTATCATCGCCAGCCTTCTCCTCGTCACCGGCCGGGCTGAGGACTATAGGGGTGGAGGAGGAATTCACCTAGGACTCCGGAGGTTGTGCCGACGATGTCAGCGTCCCCTGCCTCCGTTTGTCATTGTGCCTCCTTGCCAGCCCGGGCACCTCGGAACCCTGAGCCGACAAGTCAGCGTCCCTTGGCTTCCGTGTGCCTCCTCACCAGTCCCGGCACCCCGGAAGCTTGTGCCGACAACCCAGCGTCCCCTGGCTTCCACATTTCCCCTCCTCTTCACACCAGCACCTCGCCGCCGTGCAACGGTCCTCGGCGAGATGGACACCGCTGCCCCGGAAGCATTCATCTGGTTCACAAGCGGGGGGTTCTTCTGCAGCTGCAGCGATGACGGAGCGAGGGGCAAGGCAAGTGCTTTCTTTCTCATTTCTGGGTTTAGTTAATGAGAGGTGCTGCCTTGTCCCCAGGGAGGGGACTCAGCAGCCATTTCTTTTGCTGCTCAACTTTTACCCTGTTTCCTGCTGTTTGAGGTGGTGTGGACTTCCCTGCCGTATCATCTGCAGCCACCTTTTCCCTTATGCCGAGCTGTGGATTATGGGTGGACGAGGAATTTACTCGGGACTCCGGAGACTGTGCCGATGATTTCAGGGTCCCCTGTCTCCATTGATCACCGTGCTTCCTCGCCAGCCCCGGCACCTAGGAGACCTGTACCGGCGATTCAGCGTCCCCTGGCTCCCATGTGCCTCCTAGCCAGCCCCGGTACCCTGGAGGCTTGTGCCGACGATTCAGCGTCCCCTGGCTTCCATGCTTCCCCTTCCTCCTTTATCCACTCCCCGCCGCCGTGCTGGACTGTCACTGCTGGTCCAGGAACATTCGTCTGGTCCTTCGGCTGCGGACCTGTTTAGCAGCTTCAGCAATGACGGAGCGGGGGCAAGGCAAGTACTCTCTTTTCCCTTTTCCCCCTTTAATAATGAGAGGTGCTGCCTTATCCCCAGTGAAGGGACTCAGCAGCACACCCTGCTGGTGAGGTGTGCAGGTGGGCACATTAGTCTGTGGAGAGAAAAAGGGTGTGGGGGGGAAACATGTTAGCTTCGCTAACGCAGGTCTCTACCAAGGGAACACCAACCTGCAGAGCCACTGACTGTGGGCGTCCGCACCGGGGAGCTTGGGCCAACACCACCTGTTCGTCTGCCAACGCAAAAGCGGGCTTCAGCCTGTCGATGCAGACGGTCTCCCTATGCCTCCCAAGTCTAACACAAAATGCTTTGCCCCAATTTCCAGCACCCTGAATAGTCCGTCGTACGATGGGCGCAGCGGGGTCCGGTGTGCATCGTGCCTGACAAAAACAAACCTGGCACTCTATAAGCTTTTTGGGACAAAGGTGTGGGGAAAACAATGGTGGGCCGGGCCCGGCATGTTAACTGCCTCCGTACTGTACAAAAATTGCGAGGGCGGGTTGGCCCCAGGTGAAGGGTTTTCCAGTAAAAATTCCCCGGGGATCCGCAGCGACTGAGAAGAAACGAGTTCTGCCGGGGAGGCTGCCAGATCCTCTTTAGGAGCGGAGCGCAACCCTAAAAGAACCCAGGGCAGGCAGTTGACCCAATTTGCATCCGTGAGCAAAGCTCTGAGTGCTGCCTTAAGCGACCTATGAAAACGTTTGCATAACCCGTTAGCCTGGGGGTTTACATGGTAGTGCAGTGGATTTTGACCCCCAGGCCCTGGGCCATCATGGACCAGAGTTCCAAAACGAACTGCGGACCCCTGTCGGAAGTAATGTCTGATGGACGGTTATGCTGTTTATTCCATCTCGCTACAATGCTCCGCACTTTGTATATATATTTATATATTGATGTGTATGTATGTATATCCACTGCTCTTATTTATATCTTCCGTATCTTCTTAATTATTGCTCTGAGTGTTGCTATCCCTGTGCTGTTGCATTCCTGGAATTTCCCCATTGTGGGACTAATAAAGGCTTATCTTACCTTATCTTATCTTATCTTATAAATGACAGAGACATTATAAGAATAGTGGCGTGAAAAAGTGTTTGCCCCCTTCCTGAGTTCTTTTTTTTTGTTTGTCACACTTAAACGTTTCAAATCATCAAACAAATTTAAATATTAGACAAAGATAACACAAGTAAACACAAAATGCAGTTTTTAAATGAAGGTGTTTATTATTAAGGGGAAAAAATTCCAAGCCTACTGTACATGGACTTGTGTGAAAAAATGATTGCCCCTAAACCTAATAAGTGGTTGGGCCACCCTTAGCAGCAACAACTGTAATCAAGCATTTGCGCTGTGGAGGAATTTTGGCACACTCATCTTTGCAGAATTGTTGTAATTCTACCACATTGGAGGGCTTTCAAGCATGAATCGCCTTTTTAAGGTCATCCCACAGCATCTCAATCGGATTCAAGTCAGCACGTTGACTAGGCCACTCCAAAGTCTTCATTTTATTTTTTTTAAGCCATTCAGAAGTGGACTTGCTAGTGTTTTGGATCACTGTCCTGCTGCAAAACCCAAGTGCGTTTCAGCTTGAGATCACAAACAGATGGCTGGACATTCTCCTTCAGGATATTTTGGTAGACAGCAGAATTCATGGTTCCATTTACCACAGCAAGTCTTCCAGGTCCTGAAGCAACAAAACAGCCCCAGACCATCACACTACCACCATCGTATTTTACTGTTAGTATGATGCTCCTTTTCTGAAATGCTGTGTTACTTTTACGCCAGAAGTAATGGGACAAACACCTTCCAAAAAAGTTCAACTTTTGTCTCGTCAGTCCACAGAGTATTTTCCCAAAAGTCTTGGGGATCATCAAGATGTTTTCTGGCAAAACTGAGAAAAGCCTTTATGTTCTTTTTGCTCAGCAGAGGTTTTCATCTTGGAACTCTGCCATGCAGGACATTTTTGCCCAGTCTCTTTCTTATGGTGGAGTCATGAACACTGACCTTAACTGAGGCAAGTGAGGCCTGCAATTCTTTAGATGTTGTTGTGGGGTCTTTTGTGACCTCTTGGATGAGTCGTCGCTGTGCTCTTGGGATAATTTTGGTCGGCCGGCCACTCCTGGGAAGGCTCACCACTGTTCCATGCTTTCGCCACTTTTGGATAATGGCTCTTACTAGGGGTGGGTTCAAAAGATTGATATATCGATATAGATCGATCCACGTTTGACTGAGCCGATATCGATCCACAAAATCCGCGGATCGATCTTTTAATATAATATTAATATATTTTAATATAATATTTTTACGTTTGTAAACGTCTGCTGAGTATAATCGGGTCGAAACCGGGTCAGTGAGCCAGGAACAATGGCCGAGAACCATAAACAACCGACGCGCTAACGGAGCTAGCAAGCTAACGGATATGCTAGTTCTTCTTCTGTGGTGTTAAAACGGTTCTCATCCGGCAAGAGTTCCCTGCCGCGTGTGCACACATCTTTCGTGTTTACGCGCGGCAGGGACGTTAAGAGACAACAAAAGTCACCATAAAGACTGTCCTCAACAGCTTCTGAATATTTTTCATAAAGCGGGGATAAACGGACTTTTGCTCCGTGCAGCGCTGTGTTGGAACAAAAAGTTGACGACTGATAAACGGAAAATGCGCGGAGGCTGAAACCCGTGAAGCAGAGGGAGACTTGGAGCTGCTGAGACTGTAAGTATAATATCATTTGTTTGTTTTAACATTTATGTGGGTGTTTATATATCTACATACTTATTCATATATATCTACATACTTCATATATCTACATACTTATTCCATCTAGCTACAATGCTCCGCATTGTGTGTTTATATACTCATATAGTATTTATCCCATCCAGCTACAATGCTCTGCACTGTGTGTCTGTGTGTGTATATATATACTGTATATTTATAGTAATATGCACATATGTATATTAGCTGCTCTTGCTTGCTTGCTTTTTTTTCTTGCCTTCTGATTGTTGCTCTGAGTGTTGCTATCTCTGTGCTATTGCAATCCTGAGAATTTCCCCGTTGTGGGACTAATAAAGGCTTATCTTATCTTATGTCGTCAATTAATAATTTATCTGGCATGATGATGGTTTCTTAAAAAAACTATGGACACAGAGAGAACTGTTGGTTCAGCGCTGTGAATAAATGCAGAATTAAGGTATATTTTATGAGATTATGGACTTCTGCCACTTAAGTAAGAGATGTGAAGAGAATAAATCACAATAAAATTAATAAAGGCTGCAGTACAACAAGCTATTTTTACTCAGTAGAACTAAATTGAAATGAACAAACCTCAGGAAATGAATTGAAACCCTTTTCAAACACTGAAAGTTAATTTGTAGTTAAATATATATATATATATATAAAAAAACTAAATTATCAAACCCTACTGTGGTGTGGAGATCTAAAAATATGAATGTTAATTTTACTGTGAAATCTATTCTTTTTATCTGCCTTCAGATGTGTGAAGACTGGAAGATTCATCCTCACTGAGACCTTCTGAAGGTCAGAGGTCGTCAGTGGAGGAGCATCCCTGCTTTATGTGGATTTCAGCACAGAAGAAGACCTTCAAGATTCAAGATTCAAGGAGGTGCTGCCATCATTTTCTCCAGACTAGCATGCATTCAATGCAATTTAGTTGTTGTAACGACAAATTCTTTTATTTCTTTTTTTTTTAAGTTCTCAGCAAGAACACAATATTGGTCTCTTTTTTTTTTACAATTTTACTGAGCATTTAATTATAAATAAATCACTGTTTAACAGGAAATTTTTGGCAATCCTGTGCTTTTCTTGTGGTGTTACATAGAATAGCATCACTGTAAACTATGGCAAAAGCAGCTGCTTTAAAATCTGTACTTCCTCACACAACTTTGAGTGCAAAAAAACTCTAAAAGTGCCATAACTTTTTGGAAAAGCTCCTACAAATCCAGGCTTTTTGGGCCACAACAATCACAAAAACAGCTGACAAAATCCTGGAGGGACTGAAATACAGTGAGATTATGTCTGCATGGTTCATGCATTGAATTTGTTTACTTACTCTGGGTGGTGAACTTGACACGACACATCCTTTGCACTAAAGAAAGCACCTGTGAGCACTTTATGAAATGATAAGTTAAATAATAAAAAATGCATTATTGTAACTGATTTTGGGTCAGTTCTATATGTGATAATTTATGTATTAACAAAGTTAGAAGATTCTTGGTACAATTTGCAGCATTAGGTCTCAAAGATTTTTGTTTCATGGGAAGTAAAATGGCTATTAAAATGGTAATTCCCCAGATCGAATCGGGATCGAATCAAATCGAATCGGATCGATTCAGAATCTCAAGAATCAGAATCGAATCAATTCTGGAAATTAGGGATCGTTCCCAGCCCTAGCTCTTACTGTGGTTTGCTGGAGTCCCAAAGCTTTAGAAATGTCTTTATAAGTGATTTCTTGATTGAGAACAGGTGTGGCAGCAATAAGGCCTGGGTTTGGCTAAAGAAATTGAACTCAGCTTTCCAAAGATGTGATAAACCACAGTTAATTTATGTTTTAAAAGGAGGGGGCAATCACTTTTTCACACAGGACCATGTAGGTTTGGATTTTTTTTCCCCTTGAATGCACTGAATGCACTAAGGAGCTCATTTAGCAGCAGACTACATCATCCTAGGTGCACAACCGAGAGGTTTCGCAGGTCCTTCCTACCAACGGCTGTCAGACTGTATAACCTAAGCAGGGCTGCTCGCAGAGATAGCAAAAAGACATGACAACCTAATAGTATTGAATGCAAAAGATGAAATAGACTTACACAATGGTCCCCTCCGGTATACAATTAGGAAAATACCGGTAGCTACAGAGGGTGACAATATGTATGGGTACATAATCATACCATGAAGGATAACTGAGTAGACGGTTATGCTGTTTCATTCCATCTAGCTGCAATGCTCTGCACTGTGTGTGTTTGTATATTTATATATTTATTCCATCTAGCGACAATGCTCCACACTGTGTGTTTATATATTTACATATTTATTCCATCTAGCTACAGTGCTCCGCACTGTGTGTGTTTATATATTTACATATTTATTCCATCTAGCTACGGTGCTCCGCCCTGTGTGTTTATGTGTTTGCATGTTTGTTCCATCTAGCTACAATGCTCCGCACTGTGTGTGTTTATATATTTGCATGTTTGTTCCATCTAGCTTCAATGCTCCGCACTGTGTGTGTGTTTATATATTAATATATTTATTCCATCTAGCTACAACGCTCCACATTGTGTGTGTGTTTATATATTCACATATTTATTCCATCTAGCTACAATGCTCCACACTGTGTGTTTATATATCTATATATTTATTCCATCTAGCTGCAATGCTCCGCATCGTGTGTCTATATATTTATGTTTATATGTACATATGTATACTCGCTGCTCTTGTTTTTTCTTGCCTTCTAATTGTTGCTCTGAGTGTTGCTATCCCTGTGCTGTTGCAATCCTGGAATTTCCCCATTGTGGGACTAATAAAGGCTTATCTTATCTTATCTTATCTTAATAATAAACACCTTCATTTAAAAACTGCATTTTGTGTTTACTTTTGTCATCTTTGTCTAATATTTAAATTTGTTTGATGATCTGAAACACTTAAGCATGACAATTATACAAAAATAAAAGAAATCAGGAAGCGGGCAAGCACTTTTTCACACCACTGTATACACATAGTAGTACACATCACTTCTTACATGCTTTTCAGGTTTAAAGCTGGAGGAGTCAGAATGATTTTGTTTAATTTAAAAAAAAAATAATAAAAAAATATTAAAAAAATAACAATTGTCATCCTATCGCAATTTGTAATGGAAGTAGTCTGACTGAACAACTACACCACACTACAAAAACTGATGCACTTCACAGATGTATTTTGGATGGAGAGAGGCTTAGGACAAGGGAAAGAGGGGGAGCTGCAGGAGGCAGGCAGTTTTATTTTTTCAAAATTTCAGGCAGTTTTTGGTTTCTCAGATTTTTGCCTACTCTAGCTTTAACTGAATGTTGAAAAGACACATGCAACAGCAGCGAGCTGACCTACTTGACCAACTTGTAGAGAAGAAGATGATCCTAGCCAGTTTTACACACTGAAACCCCATAAACCCTGTACTGTCACAAGATTTTGACTCCATTGGCATATAACTTTTTAAATCAATTAAACATATAATGAAATGAATCAAATGTCAGAGTCCGTGACCCTGTGAAACATTACAGTATGACCTGACAGACTCAGGCAATCTGCCAATGAAAAGCCACGCTAACAGCACTGTAAACGAACATCGACTTCATCACAACTGACTTGGGAGGAGCCACGATAGCACCTGGTGACCTCGGAGACTTCACTTCGGCCCTCCCCTCTGTTCCAGCTCCTCCACCAGCTTGTCATTCCCTTGTGCTGTTAAACAACTGCAGTCAATTTATCCCTCTGTCTGACAGCGTGTATGGACTCTATACAGCATCAATGCTTGCCTTTTGTCACTCTGACTGCCATTCACTTTCTGCAGCATTCTGCAGCTGCTTCATACGGTAAACGGCACAAAATAACCCCCTAGAAACAGGAAGTGCCCGTGTACCACTCGCCATTGTGACTGCTCGGACCCGAAGGTTAAGGAGAGGCGGTGGCTTCGACTGCCCACTCGGCGACACCGTTGCTCCCACACAACAATACGCTTTTCACACTGACCCATTGGCTGGAAAATAGGCTTAATGTCCGCACGGCAGCAGATAGACCGACTGCTT
This sequence comes from Pholidichthys leucotaenia, assembly GCA_020510985.1. Lineage (NCBI taxonomy): Eukaryota > Metazoa > Chordata > Actinopteri > Cichliformes > Pholidichthyidae > Pholidichthys > Pholidichthys leucotaenia. Next base: position 100,131,329 of record CM035843.1, read on the forward strand.
GCCTCATACACAGACACGCATACTCCTGTGTTGCGGCGTGTGAAGTCACAAAAGCTGGTGCAGTTTGATGTGCGGTGTGACCACTTGAGCTGACATGCGACCTGTGAGCCATTCATGTGTGTGAGCGTGAGGCCATGGACCAACACTTGAAGAAGTTGTGACTTTGCCGCGGGGCCTCATGGGTAATCTGGTTTGATGGACGGACAGACGGACAGACAGACAGGTGACCGGCGATAATGTGTCAGACCGATGCCATGGTGACAGAGTGCATGTGGGACCTCTGACCTCATAATTTATGTATCGGTTGTAACGTCTCTGTTGGGGTCTGGGTAGATGGACAAACGGAGAAGAAATAAAATGTAAAGGCTGTCCGTGTGAGTTAAATCCATACAATCACCACTCCAACATTTCTATTGTGTGTTAACTGTCAGTCAGGCACCGCCCACTACAGTTAACCTGGAAAACAGCGTCTGGGAACTGCCCCGAGGTGTAACATCCACAATATTATTGAAAATATCCAAAAGCAGGTGGTTATGTTACAAAAAAAGGTGAATGAATTCCCCTGAAAACTTTGCCCTTCGATATTATGAAAGAGGTTTATGCAAAGTTTATGCTAGCATGCTACGCATTGCCTGTGTAGTTGCTGGTTCTGTTCTATGGTCAGTATAAAGCTGCTTTCAAAATACAATTGGCAACCCACAGACGCAGGTTCCATTAGCATAAATTAACACCTCAACAACCCTCCATACCTTTTTCAGACTTCAAGGAGATGCAGGTCTACTTTCCTAAAGATAACAGTGCATTTCTCTGGGGTATCAAGTTTCATGTCTGCACATTGTTGATGTCACATGAACGTCCCCATCAGCCTGGAAGCAGGTGATGCCACCCACTACTGATTAGTTGAGAGTCATTAACATTTTTAAGTGTCTTTTAATTTTGTTGCCCCGTGTCAAACAGCACAGATCAGTGGTGTCTATAGGAATACATGACCAAGCTATATAGTTGCTGCTTTTTGCCCTCTGTTATCACGAAGAGGACTGCAAAATGCAGCCAACATTTTACATAATTACCATCATTTTTTCCCCATATTGGCACTGAACAGCTTTTATACTACAAAAAGAGATGCTATGTGTGCTTGCACTTTTATTTGGTGGGGGCGTGTGTTTGTGTGTCATGTTTTGTGTTTAGCGCCACACAAAGCAGGATACGTTTTATTTCTCCGAGGGCTGTTACGGAAAAAAAGAGGAGCAGAGGATAAGTTAATGTGTGGTGAACCGGGATGCATGAACAAGCACAGAGCAGAGCTGAACAGGGAGAATGCCCCTTGCCGAACCAGGACAGACTAGTGTCAGCTCCACAGCAGCCAGGGATGGTCAGAGCTGCTGGAGGATCTAAGTTAGTAACTCAAGAAATGCTATAAGAAGAAATTTCTCACTCTCAGCCACTGTAATATTTGTCTAAGTGTGGCACATACAGTTGTGTGATGCAGCTTTGAAATTAATATAATCAGAATAATGACAGACAGCCTTCAGATTCATTTCCACCCTCTGTTGCTGTGCTGTGACGTAGTGATGGTGACACCTACTTCATTAATATTTATCCATGCTTGCAGGGTCATTTAGCGTCAAGTAGCGTGGGTAACCCTATTGAGACAACAGAGGGCGCCTGGATCATACTGGGTTTGCCTGGATTGCGTGGTTAGTCTGAAAGGGAATTAAGTATTATCCTAGGGCTGTCACAATATCTTATTTTCCACTACACAATTGATATTTTTTTAAATGTGAAAGCAGAAAAATAATTATCCCATCAGCCAACTTGTCTTAAGGGACTGTGAAAAGGCAGAAGATAACCAATGCATGATATACTGTATGTGTGCAGTTTATGCAATATCAATTATCATGTTTTAGAATGATACATCTTATTTGTAAGGCCCTTTACATTAAGAAATCTCAAAGTGCTACATGTAGAAAGCATAAAACTCAAATTCATAAAAGAAAAGGGGATAAGAAGAAAAAACCAAAAGAAAAAGAAGAGGTTAAAACAGCAGCTTAAGAATGGTCAATGATCAAATGTCCTGCTAAAAAGAAAGGTTTTAAGTCCTCTTTTAAAATGTGTCTGTGGATTGTGGGGCCCTCAAGGTGTCAGGGAGGGCATTCCACAGACGTGGGGCAGCAGCACAAAAAGCTCTATCCCCCGTGGTGTCAAATTTTGTCCTGGGTGCATGAAGGTTGTTTGCGTGAGTGGAACACAGGGAACGTGTTGTGGTTTGTGGGGTGAGCAGTTCTTTGAGGTGGGGTGGGGGGGGGGCATTTCTGTGGATGGACTGGTGAATGTGAAGGGAGACCTAATATTCAAATCCTGATGGAAACGGGAAGCCAGTAGAGTGATGTAAATATTTGTATACTGGGATATCATGATGCTCCTAACTGACAAGTATTTTAAGAAACAAGTTTTATTGCCCAATAAAAAGCTGCAGCTATTATTTTAACTTTGGCTTCTGAAGAGCTTCAAATGTCCTACAGGCTCTGAACTCTCCTATGATCATCAAGACGAAAATTTAATCTGAATTCAAGACTTTAACCAGACCATCAATGATTGGAGTAGCCCATCCCAAGGTCACCAAGAGCCTTTCCTTCTCTCTATATGCATATACCCTATATACACATGTTTATACACGCTTCACATCAGGTGGTTCTTCACCTTCGCTTTGTCCTTAAAATTGGTTAATGCACACCTTGGAGTTGAGTAATCCACTTATACCATGGTCATTTGCCAACAATATGAAACAAATGTGGCATATTTAATGATTAAGGTAAACATCTATCTATAAATGCAAGGAATCTCTGTCTGTGTGTCTGTTTGTGTGTCTGTCTGTTCCAAGAATATCTCTTGAACCATTTGTCAGACTGGCCTCAGATTTTAAACATGGTTTCTTGAGGTTACGAGGGTGTGCATCCCCGAATATGGAGTCACTCAGTCAAAATATGTCATTTTTATCAATAAAAGTTTAGCCACTGTTCTGTCTCATGCTCAGGCTTCTAAAAGTGTGGGCGGGGTTTGGTTTCAGATTGACTCCTACTGATTGGATAATACGTGCATTACGGCATCAGTAACCACAGCGCTCCGTGTGCAAAACAAGGAAGCGAAATGCGACAAATTTGACTAGAAAAAGATAATACTTAAGATTTAATACTTAAAAAAATTATACCATAAAGTTGCTGTGACTACATAGATCTAATGGATAATACGGCATGGAAAACACGAGGTGCATGGGTGCGCTGGGGGAAGGAGGGCTGGAGCAGCAGCTGAACCGCTGGCACCACGCTAAAACAATAGCCGAGACTCCCGTTAACCGGGCATGCTGAGCTTGGCTCCCTGCGAAGGACTGCGATCCACCGGTTCAGCTGCTGCTTCTCCCACTGGTGTCCGACCAAGTGCTTCACAATCATTCGCTGGGGAGGCACATCCAGAACTGCCCCAGTCAGCGGTAGACGGGGGTCCCTTTGCAGGACCACGACCCGTGTGCGAAACAAGGAAGTGAAACGTGAGAAATTTGACTAGAAAAAGATAATACTTAAGATTTAATGCTTAAAAAATTATACCGTAAAGTTGCTGTGATTGCGTAGGTCTATTGGATAATTTGGCATGGAGAACACGAGGTGCACGGGTGCGCTGGGGGAAGGGGGGGGGGGTGGAGCAGCAGCTGAACCGCTGCCACCACGGGTAAAGCAACCGCCGAGACTTCTCTGTTAACCAGGCAGTCTGAGCTTGGCTTCCTGCGAAGGACTGCGATCCACCGGTTCAGCTGCTGCTTCTCCCACCGGTGTCCGACAGGGTGCACCACAATCGTTCGCGGGGAGGCACGCCCAGTCTGCCCCAGTCAGCGGTAGACGGGAGTCCCTTTGGAGGACCATGACTTGCCATCGCCGATGGTGCTCCTCTCGGTGTGCTCGCATAATTATTAAAAGTTAATAATTAAAAGTTAATAATTGTGGAGCAGAATGCCCAGATCAACTGCATATCATATGCAGCCACATGCACGGTTTGACTAAACGATGACATCACCAAACTGGACACAAAAACGCTCAATAACTCATAAAAGATCACACAAATAAGTGATCTGACAAAAAAATAAACAAGTGGTTCTTAAATAGTGGCTAATATTGGATGTCCCATTCATTTTCAATTATTCTGTAATTAATATTCACACAAATAAATCTCAGTTCAGTCCCTTTCATATTTGCCAAAGTCTAACATGTGTGATTGCCTACATATAGGCTACACCTCTGTATTCCACTTTCAAACACAGCTTACGCAGCCAGACATGACCTGGCTCAAAGGCACGCTAACTGATGGCAATAAAAAAAAAGATATTTTCAATAAAATGAAAAAAAGATAATGCATGGAGTGTGCTTTTGGCCTGCGGGTGATTTATCATGGGAAACAGCTGAGCTCTGTGGTTCCAGCAATCAGCTGATTGGATCCACCTTTTTTACCAAAGGTAAAAAAAAAAAAAAAAAAACACGGCGGGGGCGGGGGGTCGGCTACAACATTTGCTCCACTGTATTCAATTCAATTCAATTCAATTCAGCTTTATTTATATAGCGCCATTTCACAACAACAGTCATCTCATAGCACTATCAACTGTAGGGAGGACCCCCACAGTTGCAGAAAGACCCCAGCAATCAGGCGATCCCCTGTGAGCAAGCACTTGGCGACGGTGGAGAGGAAAAACTCCCTTTGTATGAATGTATTTGTATGTGGGATATATCAACCATACGATGGATAAATTTTCAGCATGGGGCACATATTTTTTCCAGTTTATAAAATTTTTCACTGGGTCTGAGGTGTGTGGAAAAAAATGTGTTTTGGTTAACGTTTAGAGCAGGGGTGTCGAATCATGTGCCATGGAGGGCCAAGACCCTGCAGGTTTTCTCTTCTACCCAGTTGCTTCAGCAGGTGTTTTCACTGATCAGCAATCAGTGGGAAGAAGTTCAGTGAAATCTGGTGCTGAACACACTGGTTGGAGGTAAAGCCTGCAGGGTCTTGGCCCTCCATGGCACATGATTGGACATCCCTGGTTTAGAGGGTCAAAAATATGATAGTTTAGACGTAATAATAATAAAAATAAATAATCTCACATCAACAAAAAGTAAATGCTTACAATAGAGCCGCAGCGCTCACATTGTTAGTCTTTGCCAGTCACATCCTCAAGGTTCAGATCATTATTTGGCCTCAGTATCGCCCCAGCGTGACGATATAAGCACTGCCTCAATCTTAGCTTTAAAGTTTTAAAAAAAATCTTTTAATAACAAAATATTGCTAAAATATAAACTGATGCACTACAATGGGTCTCAAATATTTGTAAATGTGTCATTATTCTATGACATTCTATGATTCACCGTTCATTCTATGACACGGTGGTGGCATCAGCCATCACTTTTGGAGTGGTCTGCTGGGGCAGTGGCATTACTGCAGCCGATAGGAAGAGACTGAACAAACTGATTAAGAAAGCTAGCTCTGTCCTGGGGCAGCGCCTTGATCCGATGGAGGAGATAGGAGAGAGAAGGACGGTGGCTAAACTGTCATCTCTGCTGGAGTCCGAGTTCCACCCTATGCAGGACATACTGAATGCACTGAGGAGCTCATTTAGCAGCAGACTACATCATCCCAGGTGCACAACCGAGAGGTTTCGTAGGTCCTTCCTACCAACGGCTGTCAGACTGTACAACCTAAGCAGGGCTGCTCGCAGAGATAGCAAAAAGACGTAACAAACTAATAGTTTTTTGAATGCAAAAGATGCAATAGACTTACACAATGGTCCCCTCCGGCATACAACTAGGAACTTACCGGTCGCTATGGAGGGTGAGAATATGTATGGGCACATAATCATACCATGTAGGATAACTAAGTAGACGGTTATGCTGTTTCATTCCATCTAGCAACAATGCTCTGCACTGTGTGTGTTTATATATTTACATATTTATTCCATCTAGCTACAATGCTCAGCACTGGGTGTGTTTATATATTTATATATCTACATATTATTCCATCTAGCTACATTGCTCCGCACTGTGTGTGTTTATATACTTGCATATTTATTCCACCTAGCTGCAATGCTCCGTACTGTGGGTGTTTATATATTTACATATTTATTCCATCTAGCTACAATGCTCTGCACTGTGTGTTCATATATTCATATATTTATTCCATCCAGCTACAATGCTCTGCACTGTGTGTCTGTGTGTGTGTGTATATATATATATTTTATAGTAATACGTACATATGTATATTAGCTGCTCTTGCTTGCTTGTTTTTTTTTTTTTTTTTTTCTTGCCTTCTGATTGTTGCTCTGAGTGTTGCTATCCCTGTGCTGTTGCAATCCTGGAATTTCCCCGTTGTGGGACTAATAAAGGCTTATCTTATCTTATCTTATCTTATTATACTGTAGTACTGCATGAGTTTATTGACGATACATAGAAGAAATTTAATATTACACTGAACTCCATCACTGAACAGTGATATAAATTAAAATAATTATAATGATGACTGAGCAATTCCCATTCCCCAAAGTGAAGATAGACTATTATCTTGAATGTAAGTGATAAAAGATCAGACATATAAGTGATCTGACAAACACATAAACAAGGGATCTGTCATGATCTGAGCACTGAGGATTCCACCGGGCTCAGTCTCATGGTCTTTTTAAGATAAGATAAGATAAGATAAGCCTTTATTAGTCCCACAACGGGGAAATTCCAGGATTGCAACAGCACAGGGATAGCAACACTCAGAGCAACAATCAGAAGGCAAGAAAAAAAACAAGCAAGCAAGAGCAGCTAATATACATATGTACATATTACTATAAGATATATATATACACACACACACACAGACACACAGTGCAGAGCATTGTAGCTGGATGGAATAAATATATGAATATATATTTATATTGAATAAAATATTGACTGCGACCTGGCAACCCTGCGACCACTGCGACCTGGCAACCCTAGAAACACACAAAGCACAGGTGTTAATACTGTTCGCAGCAGAGAGGTGTAAGGATGACTGCTGCCTACTTGCAGGTGTCGCCAGGAGACTCTTGCTGGCTCCGGGAGCGAGTGCTGGGAGGTGAGCGGGAAGCTTGGCGTCGTGGCGAGGTGGAAAAGTTCCGAGGAGGAGGAGGAGGCGCAGCCCCGCTGCTCTGGGGGATTGGTCCGCCACCAGGGAGGTCCACCTGTGCAAAGGGGAGAATACTTTGGCAAGGTAAGGATGAACGTGGCTTACGTGACAAGGCTTGATGCACTGGAGCTCTGGTACGAGGTCGAGAGCCTGGAGCGTTGCGCTGTGATGATGACAGACGGCTCCGTGCTGAGCTGTCAGTGGATCTGGCTTTTATGGCCTGCTGAGGATTGGAAGCAGGTGTGTGCGCAGCCGGGGCTGATGACGGCCCAGCGGCCGCCATGACAGTACTCCCCCCTCTAGGGGTACCTCCAGGCACCTGTCCCATCCTACCTGGATGCGCCCGATGGAAGTCGCGGATGAGCTGTTTGTCGAGGATCAACGCTGGGCGAATCCAGGAACGGTGTTCAGGACCGAATCCCTCTCAGTCCACCAGGTACTGAAGACCCCGGCCCCGCCTGCAGACATCCAAGATGGCGGTAACCCCCCAAGCCGGGTGGTCATCGATCAACCTCGGAGGGGGAGACGCCGCGGGGGGTGGGCACAGAGGGTCAGAGATGTAAGGCTTCACCTGGGAGACATGAAAAGTGGGACAAATGCGCATGGAAGGGGGGAGAGCTAGGTGCACAGCCACAGAGTTAACAATGCGAGAGATGACAAAGGGACCGATAAAGCGCTTAGTTAATTTGCGCTTCTCGGCCGGTACATTAATATTCTTTGTAGAAAGCCAGACCCGTTGACCCACCTTATAATCCGGGGCCGGTTTCCTGTGACGGTTGGCTACCTGGATGTTACGTTCTGTGGTTCGGAGAAGGACTCTGCGGGTGATGGTCCAAATTCGGCGACAACGCCTGGCGTGAGCCTGAACCGAGGGAACAGCCACCTCCTTCTCCTCCTCCGGGAACAGCGGTGGATCATACCCCAACGATGACTTGAAGGGAGACATCCCAGTTGCTGAAGACACCGTGGAGTTATGTGTGTACTCAATCCAAGGCAGGAACGTACTCCAGGAAGAGGAGCATGAAGATATGACACAGCGGAGCGCAGCCTCCAGCTCCTGATTGGCTCGTTCACACTGGCCGTTGCTCTGTGGGTGGTATCCTGAGGATAGGCTCGCCGTGGCCCCCAACACCGAGCAAAACACCTTCCAGACCTGGGAGACGAACTGGGGGCCCTGATCCGACACGATATCCGACAGGATGCCATGAAGGTGGACCACATGCTGCACCAGGAGATCAGCCGTCTCCCGAGCCGAAGGCAACCCGCGGAGGGGCACAAAATGGGCTGCCTTGGAAAAGCGGTCCACTATGGTCAGAATCGAGGTGAAGTGGTCAGAAGGAGGCAGGCCCGTCACGAAGTCCAATGCCACATGAGACCAGGGGCGGGAAGGGACCAGCAGGGGATGGAGAAGACCCGCTGGGGGGGAAGATGAAGATTTCCCGGTGGCGCACTGAGCGCAGGCCCGGACGTAGCTGGTGACATCCTTCCTCAAGCCTGGCCACCAAAAGGCCCTCTGGAGCAAGGCAATGGTACGGGAGATCCCAGGATGGCACGCCAGCTTGGAGGCGTGGGCCCACTGGATAACCTCACTCCTGGAAGAGGTGGGAACGAACAATCGGCCCGCCCCCCCCCCCCCCCCCCCCCCCCCCCCGGTTGGGCTCACCCTCCTGAGCCCTCCTGACTCTATCCCGGATCTCCCACACGAGGGCGCCAACAACACAGGATGAAGGAAGGATGGTTTCCTCCTGATCCTCGGACGTCTCCGCCTCGAACTGCCTGGAGAGGGCAACCGGCTTCACGTTCTTACTCCCAGGTCGATAGGTGATTGTAAAATCGAAGTGTCCAAAAAAGAGGGACCAGCGAGCCTGGCGGGAGTTCAGCCATTTAGCTGTCCGGAGATATTCTAAGTTCTTATGGTCCGTCCAGATGACAAACGGCTGAGCAGCCCCCTCCAGCCAGTGTCTCCACTCCTCTAGGGCGAGCTTGACCGTCAACAATTCCCTGTCACCAATGCTGTAATTCCTCTCGGCGGGTTGCAGGCGGTGAGAGAAAAAGGCACATGGGCGAATCACTCCATCCACAGGAGAGCGCTGTGACAGGACCACCCCGACTCCAGAATCTGAGGCGTCCACTTCCACTAAGCACTGAAGGTCCGGGTCCACCTGGGTCAAGACGCGGGATGAGGCGAACTCCTCCTTCAATTTTTTGAACGCCGCAGCAGACTCCTCGCTCCAACAGAAGGGGTTCTTGGGGGACGTGAGGCTGGTCAGGGGTCGGGCAATAATCCCAAAATTGGGCACAAAACAACAGTAGAAGGTGGCAAAACCCAAAAATCTCTGCACTGCTTCCTGGAAGTGGGGGTGGGCCAGTCCACTACTGCTTTAACCTTGGCCGGGTCAGGGAGCACCTGATTGTGTGCTATCACAAATCCCAAGAATGACGTTGACCTAGTATGAAATTCACACTTCTCGGCCTTGATGAATAACTGATTCTCCAGGAGGCATTGAAGGACCCGTCTGACGTGCACCTGGCGCTCTTCCAACGTCCGCGAGAAGATAAGGATGTCATCCAGGTATACAAACACGAAGGAGTTCAGGAAATCTCGGAGGACGTCATTAATTAGGCGCTGGAAGACGGCCGGTGCGTTGGTTAACCCAAACGGCATCACTAGGTATTCGAAGTGGCCGCTTGGGGTCCGGAAGCCCATCTTCCACTCGTCGCCCTCCTTGATTCGCACCAGATGATGGGCGTTCCGAAGGTCCAGTTTCGTAAACCAAGATGCCCCCCGGAGAGAGTCGAAGGCCGAGTTCATCAGGGGCAGCGTGTACTTGTCCTTGATGGTTATATCGTTGAGCCCCCGGAAATCGATGCAGGGACGAAGAGAGCCATCCTTCTTCCCCACGAAGAAGAATCCAGCCCCCACCGCAGAGGAAGATGGCCGAATAATTCCGGAGCTGAGGGACTCCTTTATATAAGTGTCCATGGCTTCCCGCTCAGGGGCAGAGAGACTGTATAGGTGGCTTGCGGGAAGCGGGGCCCCAGCCCGGAAATTGATCACGCAGTCATAAGGGCGGTGGGGGGGAAGGGACAGCGCCGGTGACTTGCTGAACACTGCTCCCAGATCGTGGTAGAGCTCTGGTACCTTGGACGGATCTGGGGGCGGTGACGTGGGAGTAGTTATTGGCACCGAGGGAGCACACGCTGCAGACTGGAGGCAGGCGCTGAGGCAGAAGGAGCTCCAAGCGGTGATATTCCCCGCCTGCCAGTCAAAAGTGGGATTATGTAGCCGTAGCCATGGGTACCCCAGGATAACAGGAGAGGTGGAGGTGGGCAGCACCAAAAACCGAATGTCCTCCTGATGATTTCCAGACACAATCACTGACACGGGGGCCGTCTGGTGGGAAACAGCGGTTAGCGGGGCTTTTGACAGTGTGATGAGATTGACAGGAGGGCGGAGAGGTTGACAGCTGAGGCCCAGGTGGGTTGCCAGGTCTCCTGAAATGAAGCTTTGCTCAGCTCCAGAGTCAATGAGGGCATATGTGGTATGTTCTCTGTGATTATAAATAAGTCTGATGGGAACAAAGCAACTGGTGAGGGGTTTTGACTGATCTACGTCCGTGAGTCCCCCTACTGTGACCCACGGACCTCCCCTTTTACCCGATTAGTACACTCAGCTACCTCGTGCAGCTCACTGCCGCAGTAGAAAAACAGCCCTAAATCCCTCCGGCACTGTCTCTCAGCCGCCGAAACTCCTGATCGCCCAATAATCATCTCCTCCTGCCCCGGTAGTTACTCTGACGGGGGCAGAGCCAACAAGGGCGAACGAGAGGAGCGGGGACATGGCTTGCCCGAGCGGCCAGCAGCCCTTCGCTCGGCCGCCCACTCCTTCAGTCTGTTGTCTAAACTAATGGTGAGTGAGATTAATTCACTTAAACAATCAGGCTTATCCCGTGTCGCTAGCTCGTCTCTTAACTCTGAGTTGAGGCTACGGACAAAAATGCTACAGAGTGAATGATCCCCCCACCCCACCTCTGCAGCTAACACCCGGAAGTCCACCGCGTAATCGGCAGCAGATCTACTGCCCTGCCGAAGGTTTAGTGGTCAGTTGACACCGCATCCCTATCGGTGTGATCAAAAACTTCAGCAAAATCGGCCACAAATTGTTGGTAGGTTAAGGCGGCATAGCTGGGCTTAGCCATAACCGCATACGCCCAAGCTAGTGCTCTACCCTCGAGTAGGTCGCAAATATACCCGAACTTGCTGTGGTCAGAGGGAAAATCTCCCGGGACACGGTGAAAGACCGTCTCGCACTGGAGCAGAAAACCCCCTCGCCTCACCCCCATGCCTACCCCCGCTCGCTTTAGCAGAAAACTCGGGGAGGCACGGGGGTGAGGCGAGGTAAAGGAGGTTGGTGTACCTGGCTAGCAGGAGGATTAGCGGGGGCAGGAGATGCCCCGGCGACCGGGGGGAACACCTGGTTGCCTTCCAAGCGATCCAGCCGGCTATTAATCTGAGTTAATTGATTAAGAATAACTGTCTGTTGGTGAGCAATTAAGTCTACTCGAGCGATAAGGGTGTTAAGACGGCGCGTCAGTGCGCTGTCTGCTGGGTCGTCTTGACGGAGTCGTACTGACATGATTCTTGACCCAGGAGACAGACAACAGACACGAGTAGGACAGTTAACAATAATTTATTAACTCAAAGAGTGGTGTGGGTGTGTGAATGTGAGAGTGAGTGTGGTGCTGGGGCAGTGCTGGAGCTGAGCGAGTCCCGCTGCGACCTGGCAACCCTAGGAACACACAAAGCACAGGTGTTAATACTGTTCGCAGCAGAGAGGTGTAAGGATGACTGCTGCTTACTTGCAGGTGTCGCCAGGAGACTCTTGCTGGCTCCGGGAGCGAGTGCTGGGAGGTGAGCGGGAAGCTTGGCATCGTGGCGAGGTGGAAAGGTTCCAAGGAGGAGGAGGCGCAGCCCCGCTGCTCTGGGGGATTGGTCCGCTGCCAGAGAGGTCCACCTGTGCACAGGGGAGAATACTTTGGCAAGGTAAGGATGAATGTAGCTTACGTGACAAGGCTTGATGCGCTGGAGCTCTGGTATGAGGTCGAAACCCTGGAGCGTTGCGCCGTGATGATGACAGACGACTCCGTGCTGAGCTGTCAGTGGATCTGGCTTTTATGGCCTGCTGAGGATTGGAAGCAGATATGTGCGCAGCAGGGGCTGATGACGGCCCAGCGGCCGCCATTACACTTTAGTCTTTATTTGCTGTCATTTTAGTTCTCGCTTTATATTTGTACTTTTGTGTTCTCTCTCTCTCTTTCTCCAGGGCTACAGCTTGTTCTTCTTCTTCTTCTTTTAGATTTGATTGGCGGTTGGCAACCAGCTTACAGGTGCATTACCGCCACTGACTTGATTATCATCACTCTATATCTTTGTATAAGGAGTTCTTTTATGTGCGAAAAAATTATCCGTCCCTAGACTGTGTCCTACTGCCACCCGCCACCACCCGTGCCTATAAAGGGCATCAGTGGCACTTCCAGGTTTTGCTCTGTAGTAGACGGTGCCCCGTCAAGCTGTCAGTCCTGTCTTCTCCCCTCTCATTACTCTCAGATGGCTCCAGTTTGTAATCACTGTCACCTCCTGCCAGCTCATGTGAGTCACACCTGGTATCATTTGTTATGATTGTATTCCTGCCTTATTTAAGAGGGGTTTCTTCATTCAACCCTTGTCAGAGTCTCATCATTATCATCATCATCATTGCTACTTCCTACTCTGTTCTAACGCTATCCAGCTCTCTTCCAGTTGTTGTCACTCTGTAAGTTTATGTTTATGCACTTTATGGATTTTGTGTTTCTTTTAACCCTTTAACTACCTTAGGTGCCATATGGCGCCTGGGGCAATGCAAGGCAACTCAAGCCCCCCTCCCCCCCACTTAGTGGTCAAGAGTGGTAAAAAATTTGTCAATAAAATAGTTTAGATTTCCAAGGCTAAAACTTGAAAGTTACAAGAGATAATGGCTTACTGTCAATTATAAAGATGTAGAATATGATCCAAAGTTTCAGATAGGAATAAATTTATGCATCTAAATTGCATAACATCACGGTAGCTATATAAATTACACAACTCAGTCAATAAGTTGACACGTGCAGCTGCTGCGCTGTGCCACTGGGGGCGCGCGACCCGTCCATTTAATCTGGGCAGTTAAAGGGTTAATAAATACCACAAGCTGCAGTTCAGTGCTTGGGACTTTCTCTCTGCCCCGAAGGGGCGATTCGTGACAGTAGACTCTGACCAAGTCATGACCCAGCTGCTGTAGTTTGGGGGGGGGGGGGGGGGGGGTTCCATTCACCTGTTTTTCCACCGGAGCCACTTTCAGCATGTTTCCTGGTTACACCTCTTCGATGGGCGGGTGTGAGTACCCGATGCGCCTGGGATGGGAAGTCTGCAGAACACTGATGGAGATAGACGATCTCATCTCCAACGCCTGCAGGGCTCCAATGGCCAAAGACGCCTTTGGTACCTGGGATTTGTGGAGGCGGCTGCCTGCTGGTACCCTCAGCTTCCAGAGTATGCTGAGGGGGTGGAGGGGATTTCATTGGTGGTGGACCTACAGCAAGAGAGCAGAGGGATGGTGAGGAGCTCCCTGAAGAAGCCTAGGCCTGTGCCGACGGTGAAGTGTCCCTGGGTCCCGGTCTCATCAGCTCCTCGTTAGTCGCCAGCTCCAGCTCCTGCATCGTCAGCTCCAAGACGGTGTCATCCAGCTCCGGACTGCCGGAAGAACGCTTCCACCTTCCTGTCAGCAGCACCTCCTTTGCCGAGGGAGAAAACTCCCGCAGCAATGCCTTCTCTGCATTTTTCCTCTCCGGCTGTCCCATCAGCTTCTTCCTTTTCTGTAGTTGCTGCCTCCCTCTCCTCCTCGGGGTTCCTTCCCGCTGCTGAGGGTCCAGCTGTTTCTTCTCCGGCTCCGCCTGTCTCCGTGTCTGCAGAGGCAGCTCCTCCATGATCCTCTGAGGGGCCCATGACCACCTTAGCCACGGAGAAGGATGACTTTGGACCAGCTGCAGCAGAAAACATCATGCCCTGGGAACACAGGCAAGTGCTTTTTCATTCTCAATCACTGACACATGAATTATCTTGCCTGATTCCCGGTGGTGAGGCTCAGTCTATGCAGTCCTCTGAGTACTCACTGCCTGTTGCAGCTATACACTTCTCACCTGCTATCTCCGTGTCTCCTCCTTTGCCCCGAGTGTCCGCCGACCCCAGGATTGAGCCGCTGGACGTTGGAGGAGCCTGCGGCCCTGGAGGACTTGGTTCCAGCCCCGCATCCACGGTCCGGATGGAAGGACAACGCTACCAGCAAGCTGGAGACTGTGCTGACGGCTGAGTGTCCCCTGGCTTCAGCAGTGCAGGATCCAGTGCCAGCAGGGAACTGATCTCCTGTCACCACGCCGGACAAGTCACTTGCATGGGACACTTCGCTGGGAGGTCTCGGGACTGCATCTTCCACCATGCCTGCTGCCGGGGCCACCGCAGCAGAGCAGAAGCTGAACCTCTGGAGGGCTAGGCCCGAGATGTCGCCACCTGGATCGACAGAGTCCTGGATGGCGGTGGAGCTTGAGTTCAGGCAAGTGCTCTTCTTTGTTTTCACTGTCTCTGTTTTGGAGAGATTTTTCCTGGCTCTTGGTGGGGGGAACCAAGTGCAGCCGTCAGCTGCACCTGAGCTCACCTCACCGGGATTCACTGTCACCGGTGACCCTGACCCTGTTTCTCTGCCTCTCCTGTCGGAGTCTTTCCCCATGGTCATCGAGGATGGTCCAACTTCACCTGAGGTCTCCATAGGTCCAGCCTCGCCGCCGGAGATCTCCGTGGGTCCAGCTCCTCCAGCTGAGGCCATTGCGGGTGCTTCGTCCCAGCCCAGGACTTCTGTGGGTGCTGCTCCTCCTTCAGCTGAGGTCACCGCGGATGCTCCGTCCCAGCCCGGGACCTCAGTGGGTGCTGCTCCCCCTTCAGCCAAGGTCGCCGTGGGTGCTCCGTCCCAGCCCGGGACCCCCAAGGGTGCTGTTCCTCCTTAGTCTGGGTCTCCGTGGGAGTTGTGTCCCAGTCGGGGGCTGTCATGGGTGCTCCATCCTAGCTTCAGACCAACGTGGGTGCTGCGCCCCAGCTTGGGTCCACCGTGGGTGTCACACTCCAGCCCAGGGTCCACCGTGGGTGCAGCTCTGTCCCAGTCCGGGACCACCATGGGTGCAGCTCTGTCCCAGTCCGGGACCACCGCAGGTGCAGCTCTGTCCCAATCTGGGACCACCGCAGGTGCAGCTGCACTCCCATCTGGAGCCACTGCGGGTGCAGCTATGCTCCTGTCTGGAGCCACTGCGGGTGCAGCTATGCTCCCATCTGGAGCCACCGTGGGTGCTGCTATGCCCCAGCCTGGGGCCACCATGTGTGCTGCCATGCCCCAGTCTGGGGCCACCGAGGGTGCTACAGGCCAGTCCAGAGTCGCCGTGGTCCCTCAGTCCTCACCCAACTCCGTCATAGTCCACCCTTCTCTGCCAGACATTGTCGGGGTCCCCCTTCTTCTGCCAGACGTCGTTGTGGTCCCCCTTCCTCTGCCTGATGTCATCGTGGTCCCCTCTCCTCTGCCTGATGCCACTGTGGTTCCCTCTCCTCTGCTTGATGCCGTTGTGGCTCCCCCTCCTCGACCGGATGTCATTGGGTGTCCCCATTCCCGTGCATCATCCACACTACTGATTCTTCCCGTTGGGCTGCTGCTTCCTGGACTACCCCTTCTGTTTGGGTGGTTAAAGGACTCTGGAAGACCACCCGACAGTCTGCGCCACAGCGGCAGGTGATCCGAGTTCTCCGGGAGGCCGCCTGACTCCTTCCGGCTTGCTATCTGCCGGGCCTGGGACTCTGGCTGTCCGCCTGAACTGCCCAGCTTTCCGGTTCAGGGGGTTTTGGTGGTTGGTTTTCGCCTGGTGTGGGTCCTGAGCAGGTTTCTTTGTTTCTTTTTGTTCCCTCCGAGCCTGTTTCCCCCACCACTCGCCCAGGGTGGTTTATTATTCTACTCCTCTTGGGGGGGGGGGGGGGTCCTTTCTATTTTTTTATGTTACCCTGGGTGTCTGGAATACACCCCTTCAGAAGCAGGCTCTGTCATGATCTAAGCAGAAAGGATTCCGCTGTGCTCAGTATCATGGTCTTTTTCCTTATTTGTATATTTGTTGTATTTTGAGTTCTGAGGATCCTGTCATTTTGTCCTTGGTTGGTGTTCATATATCTTGTATTGTTTCTTCATCCTACTCATTCTCCTGTTTACGTTTATCGCAGTCTGGTTACTTATTTATTTGTACTTTTGTGTTCTCTCTCTCTCTCGCTCTCTCCAGGGCTGCAGCTGTCAGTGGCACTTCTGGGTTTTGCTCAGTAGTGGGCGGTGCCCCTGTCAAGCTGTCAGTCCTGTCTTCTCCCCTCTCATTACTCTCAGCTGACTCCAGTTTGTAATCACTGTCACCTCCTGCCAGCTCATGTGATTCACACCTGGTATCATTTGTTATGATTGTATTCCTGCCTTATTTAAGAGGGGTTTCCTCATTCACCCCTTATCAGAGTGTCATTGCTATCATCATCATTGCTACTTCCTACTCAGTTAGAATCCGTCCTGTTCTAACGCCATCCAGCTCTCTTCCCGTTGTTGTCACTCCATAAGTTTATGTTTGTGCACTTTATGGATTTTGTGTTTCTTTTAATAAATACCACAAACTGCAGTTCAGCACCTGGGACTTTCTCTCTGCCCCAAAGGGGTGATTCGTGACAGGATCTGAAACAGTCGCTAATATATTGGATGTCCTATTCATTTTCAATATTTAGGTATTCTGTAATTAATATTCACACAATCAAATAAATTTTAGTGCCATTTACTCCCTTTTATATTTATCAAAGTCGAGCATGTGATTGCTTATATATAGGCTACACCTCTTTGTATTCCACTTTGAAACACAGTCTACATTTGGGCCTGTAAAGCCTGATTGGGATACCTGCTTGAGAAAGGAATACTTGCGTTCTATGGGCATGCACTAGTATTTTAAATAACTGATTTAATAACAAGGATCTTATTACAGGGTGGCGGAGTAGTTTCAGCTGGGTGATTAAACTTGAGATGGACTATGTGTGCACTAAACTAATTTAATGTACACCTGCTCACCAGTCAGAAAAGAGTACTCAGTCAACCCATGATATAAAAATGTGTTTATCTTAGGCCTACTGAAAGTTAAACTGGCATGTACTCATATATCTTGTGACATGTGACTTTGACTTAAAAACAATCTGGACCCACGTGTGGATGGATGACTGTGTGTAATGTTGGGGAGCATGCTGACCATTCTTATCCAGTGTGGACCGATAGATGGATGAATGGGTGGACGGATGGACTGACAGACAACCGACAACAACCCCAGAGCATTATCTCATTGCACCTTAGCCAAAATTAGCTAAAAATTCAACAGCTGAAAGAATTTGTTAAACATCAACGCAATTCTCTTACTAGACCCCAATAAAAAGTTGTTCAACTAATGATAAAGGTCTGTTTACGAGGATGCATCAAATCTTATTCATCAGCAAATTCATATTATAATCTGAAAAAACGTGATAGTGTGAACAAAAAAAAGTCACCTGGATTAATACTTGTGTTTACATGCAGAATCTTTGCTAATCTCTCTTGCAGACATTATTCAGATGCTGACAGCACATTACCAATGTTGAATCTGTGAGTGTGTAATCTGAAAGCCTTTGTTCCTGTGGATTAGCAGATTATCTCTCCTGTCTGATGTAATAGTGAGTCACTTCATTAGACCAAGTGATGAGCCAGCTGATAGAAAACAATTGACAGCTAGGAGCGCACCAACACCAACCATTTGTAGAAGCAAGATATGCAAAGATAGGCAGTTTTAACCCCAGATTGGTGATCTACAGTGCTGACTGACCAATCTTTGAAAACTTAATGGTCAATGGGTGACTGCCTCCAAGAAGGGAGGGCAAATTTGGACAAATTTACATTTTTCCCCATGTAAAAGCAAGAATTAAGATTTGTGGACAGCTCAAACAGAACCACAAGTAATCTGTGGCACAAGAGGAGAAGTTGGTAGGAATTTTCCCTAATATCCCCTTTACACAAGGGTGGAGCTCAATGAGAGATCGTTGAGAAATCTGATCAATTTCTGATATACCAATGATCTTCAGTGATCTCCACAGTCGCCATGTTCTCAAAGTTTTGAATTGGTCCAAAACACACAAGGATCTCCCAAACGATCCCAAAGATCAAATATTGGCCAAAGCTCTCAAATATCTCTGTGCTGTGTAAAAGGGCCCTTAGGGACAATAAATGCTTTGGTACAATGTCCTCAAATAATAATTCAGCCTATTAGGAGTTTTCGGTTTAGACTAGCTTAGGCTAAGGAGACCAAATCTACTGAAATATGTTTTGGTTTGTTTGTGGTATTTATATTATACCGCCTTTACACAGGGGTGGAGATCATTGAGAGACTGTTGAGTGATGGAAAAATGGCCAGATCGCTTAACTATCTTCAATGATCTCTCAGTGAACACTGCAAAGAGCTCTCAATGATCTTCAGTGATCTCCACAGTCGACAAGGTTTTAACTCAGACCAAAACAATCTCTCAATGATCACCAAAAGGAACTGACCTCTCAAAGGGTGCTCAAGGAGTTCTCAAGGAGCACTCAACAATATCAATGATCTCTCAGCGATCTTTCGATAAACTCTTTTTCTTTCATCGAATGCTCAGTGATCTCTCACTGATCTCTCAGCCATCTCTACCTTCGGGGTGGAAAAATTTGGAGTTCACTGAAAGATCATTGAGAGATCATTAACAGATTGATGAGACCATTGAGCAGTCAAGGAGTGCCTAAGGAGTGCTCAACAATCTCATCAATCTCCCAATGATCTCTCAGCAATCTTTCAACGAACACCAAATTTTTCTACCCTGAAGGCCCGAGAGATCAATGAAGGATTGCTGAGTGTTCAATGGAATAGAGCTCTTTGAAAGACCACAGTGGAGATTGCTGAGAGATCATTGGGAGATGGATAAGATCATTGAGCAATCCTTGAAAACTCCTTGAACACTCTTTGAGATATCAGTTCCCTTTGGTGACCACTGAGAGACTGTTTTGGACTAAGGCTCAGATTGGCCAATTTTTGATCTCTCAATGGTCACCCAACAATTTCCGTCTGTGTAAAGGGGCCCTTATTCATCATTCAAAATACATCTGACACTGAGCATGATCACCTGACCAACAGAAGCACAGGGCTTATTTCTGTGCACCACCCAGCAGAGCAACAAGTGAGTGGCCAGATAACTGGATAGTCTTTATGGTATGGCCAAGAATGAACACACTGGCCCTCTTTTATCAAAAGTGCATAGAAATCGGCGCACATTTGGGTGTAAATATGATCGTACGAAAAGGTCTGCGTGGCATTTATGAATGGTCAATCTCATTGTACGATTATTCAGTCAGTAATAAATCTGATGGATGGATCTGAGCATCATTTGAATTCCATGCCCACATCTCACCCACAGAAACTATGGCACAGCAGAATGAAAAACAGCAAAAGAGAAACTTCTCCATCAAAGACATTAACCATCATAAGAGGAGGGAAAAAAATAAATAAATTAGTGTTGTGTGGCAGTGTCAAAAGACTTATTCAGTGCAAAAGAATCCCGTTTTGGTGGAGCTCTTCAGCTGAGGGTTATAATTTAAACCTGTAGACATGATTTATTTGTATATTTGGGTTATGGTTGGAACAGTGGTTGGAACAGTGAAGATGGCGGCGCACATGGACACTGCGGCCCCTCTAGGCATCAGTGAGTGTGAGAGTTTTGAGTGTTTTGATCATCCCAGAGGTACATTCTGTAAAACTTACAACCGTGAGACCTTATTAAACATCAAGGTATTGCACGCTGCAAGAATTGTGGCGCTCGGATGTGACTTGAGACATTCTACGCCAGCATGGAATACTATTAGAGGTTTCACTGGCAGCTACTCGGGAGAGGAGGAAGCGTAAGCGGTGCGAACACAAACAGAGGCAAGGAAAAAGAGCCGGGATTCATGCTAGGCTAAAGGCTAACCCCTCCAGACCAGCAGTACTGTCGCTCCTTCTTTCCAATGTCCGCTCCCTCGACAACAAGCTGGATGAGCTGCGTCTGCTGAGAGAAACCCGGAGAGAGTGGAGGGACTGCTGTGTGTTTGCGTTCACGGAGACATGGCTCCACGACAACATCCCTGACGCAGCCATTCAGCTGGAAGGGATGACATTGTTCCGGGCGGACAGAGAGGCTGCTAGCTCCGGTAAGAGCCGAGGGGGGCGGCTATGTATCTATATTAACAAGAACTGGTGCGTTAACGCCACGATAGTATCTAAACACTGCTCTTCGTTGGCGGAGTTCCTTATCATCAATTGTCGGCCATTCTATCTGCCGAGGGAATTCACCAACGTGTGTGTAGCTGCTGTTTACATAGCTCCTAGCACTAATGCTAAAGCTAATGCTAACGAGGCACTCGGAGAGCTGCATGATGCTATCAGTGAATTTCAAACTTCACACGGGGGATTTTAATCACACCAGTTTAAAGACTGTGCTCCCCAAGTTTAAACAATGTGTGGACTTTTAAGACCAGAGGAGAGAATATGTTGGATTTGGTGTACACAAACTTCCCAGATGCTTATAAGGCAACATCTCGCCCCCACCTCGGCTATTCTGACCACCTACAGTGGGGCAAAAAAGTATTTAGTCAGCCACCAATTGTGCAAGTTCTCCCACTTAAAAGATGAGAGAGGTCTCCAATTTTCATCATAGGTATACCTCAACTTTGAGAGACAAAATGAGAAAAAAAAAAATCCAGAAAATCACATTGTCTGATTTTTAAAGAATTTATTTGCAAATTATGGTGGAAAATAAGTATTTGGTCACCTACAAACAAGCAAGATTTCTGGCTCTCACAGACCTCCAACTTCTTCTTTAAGAGGCTCCTCTGTCCTCCACTCGTTACCTGTATTAATGGCACCTGTTTGAACTCGTTATCAGTATAAAGGACACCTGTCCACAACCTCAAACAGTCAGACTCCAAACTCCACTATGGCCAAGACCAAAGAGCTGTCAAACGACACCAGAAACAAAATTGTAGACCTGCACAAGGCTGGGAAGACTGAATCTGCAATAGTTAAGCAGCTTGGTGTGAAGAAATCAACTGTGGGAGCAATTATTAGAAAATGGAAGACATACAAGACCACTGATAATCTCCCTCGATCTGGGGCTCCAAGCAAGATCTCACCCCGTGGGGTCAAAATGATCACGAGAATGGTGAGCAAAAATCCCAGAACCACACGGGGGAACCTAGTGAATGACCTGCAGAGAGCTGGGACCAAAGTAACAAAGGCTACCATCAGTAACACACTACGCCACCAGGGACTCAAATCCTGCAGTGCCAGACGTGTCCCCCTGCTTAAGCGAGTACATGTCCAGGCCCGTCTGAAGTTTGCTAGAGAGCATTTGGATGATCCAGAAGAGGATTGGGAGAATGTCATATGGTCAGATGAAAGCAAAATAGAACTTTTTGGTAAAAACTCAACTTGTTGTGTTTGGAGGAGAAAGAATGCTGAGTTGCATCCAAAGAACACCATACCTACTGTGAAGCATGGGGGTGGAAACCTCATGCTTTGGGGCTGTTTTTCTGCAAAGGGACCATGACGACTGATCCGTGTAAAGGAAAGAATGAATGGGGCCATGTATCATGAGATTTTGAGTGAAAACCTCCTTCCATCAGCAAGGGCATTGAAGATGAAAAGTGGCTGGGTCTTTCAGCATGACAATGATCCCAAACACACCGCCCGGGCAACAAAGGAGTGGCTTTGTAAGAAGCATTTCAAGGTCCTGGAGTGGCCTAGCCAGTCTCCAGGTCTCAACCCCATAGAAAATCTTTGGAGGGAGTTGAAAGTCCGTGTTGCCCAGCGACAGCCCCAAAACATCACTGCTCTAGAGGAGATCTGCATGGAGGAATGGGCCAAAATACCAGCAACAGTGTGTGAAAACCTTGTGAAGACTTACAGAAAACGTTTGACCTCTGTCATTGCCAACAAGGGGTATATAACAAAGTATTGAGATGAACTTTTGTAATTGACCAAATACTTATTTTCCACCATAATTTGCAAATAAATTCTTTAAAAATCAGACAATGTGATTTTCTGGATTTTTTTTCTCATTTTGTCTCTCATAGTTGAGGTATACCTATGATGAAAATTGGAAACCTCTCTCATCTTTTAAGTGGGAGAACTTGCACAATTGGTGGCTGACTAAATACTTTTTTGCCCCACTGTATCTCTGATGCTGGTGCCTGCCTACAAACCTTTACTAAAGAGCAGCTGGCCAGTAGAGAAACAAATCAGGATTTGGCCAGAGGGTGCAGCCTCGGCACTTCAGGACTGTTTTCTGCACACAGACTGGGAGGTCTTCAAAATAGCAGCCTCCCAGGGAGACAGGACAAATGTGGAGGAGTATGCTGAAACGGTCACCAGCTACATCGCGAAGTGCACAGACGATGTCACAATAGTGAAGACTATCACTGCATGGGGCAACTATAAACCCTGGATGACGGCAGAGGTGCACTCGCTGCTCACAGCCAGGGATGCAGCCTTCAGAGCGAAGGACAGGATCGCCCTCCGCTCAGCCAGGTCTGCGCTGTCAAACGGAATTAAGACGGTGATGCACGCCTATGCGGAGAAAAACCAGGGACACCTCTGTGACACAAGGAACACCAAACGGATGTGACAGGGAGTCTGGGCCCTGACGGATTATAAGTCTAGGCAGGGGGTCGATGATGACGACGCTTCACTTCCAGACAGGCTCAACAACTTCTTTGCACATTTTGAAGCATCAAACCCGACAATCAGAGGGAGGGCTGGCCTGTCTCCACCATCTGTTGGGCTAGCTATCATCACCAATGCAGCGGACACACGGAGGACCCTAATCAGGGTCAACCCACGTAAAGCTGCAGGTCCGGACAACATCCCGGGACGTGTGCTCCGAGTCTGCGCGAGCGAGTCGACGGATGTACTGACTGACATTTATAACATTTCCCTGAGTCAGGCCATTGTTCCCAGATGCTTTAAGACCTCTACCATAGTACCGGTGGCAAAGAAACCAGTTGTGTCCTGTCTGAATGACTATCGTCCTGTTGCACTGACACCAATTGTGATGAAGTGTTTTGAACAGCTTGTCAAACCACACATCACAACCTGCCTCCCTGCATCACATGACCTGCTCCAGTTTGCATATCGTTCAAACCGCTCCATGGAGGATGCTATAGTCACCACCCTGCACTCTGTCATCACCCACCTGGATCAGAAAGACACCTAGGCCAGACTCCTGTACATTGATTTCAGTTCAGCATTCAACACCATTATTCCCCAGAGACTGATTGAGAAATTACTCCTTCTCAGTCTGAACACCGCCACATGCCTCTGGATCCTGGACTTCCTGACCGAGAGACCTCAGTCTGTCCGTGTTGGAAACAACATCTCCAACTCTATCACGCTGAGCACTGGATCCCCTCAAGGCTGCATACTCAGTCCACTGTTGTTTACACTTCTAACACATGACTGTGTATCCAGACATGAGGGGAACCAGATTATTAAGTTTGCAGACGACACCACAGTGGTGGGACTTATTCAGAGGGATGAGGAATCAGTGTACAGGGAAGAAGTTATCGAGACCTGGAGGGCTGGTGCAGGGAGAACAATCTGGTGCTCAACGTGGACAAAACGAAGGAGATGATTATCGACTTCCGGCGGTCATGGCCTGAACACGTCCCTCTCAGCATTGGCGGCTGTTTGGTGGAGAGAATGGAGAACATCAAGTTCCTCGGAGTGCAGATCTCGCAGGACGTGACCTGGAGCAAGAATTCCTTGGGGATCAGGAAGCAGGCCCAGCAGAGACTGCACTTCTTGAGGAAACTCAAACAGGCCTCTCTCCCCATCTGCATCCTCAGGACCTTCTACAGAGGTGTGGTGGAGAGTGTTCTGATATACAGCATTGCAAAATGGTACTCCAGCTGCAGTATGTCAGACAAAAAAGCTCTGCAGATGATAGTTCAGGGAGCTGAGAGGGTAATTGGAGCTTCCCTCCCCTCTGTCCAAGAACTTTTTCAGAACCATTGTAGGAGCAGGGCACTGAACATTGTCAAGGATCACTCTCACCCTCTGCATAAACACTTTGAACTGCTGCCATCTGGCAAACGATTCCGGAACATCAGCGGCAGAACCACCAGACTGATTAACAGCTTCCTTCCACAAGCTGTTAGGATGCTGAACAGTTGATCCGGAATCTTTCATACATTCTACTGCACCTTATGGACATTATGTATATTATTTGTATGTTATAGTTCTAGTTAGTTTTCAAGTATGTCTCAGGGATGTGTGAATGGCTGTGTTGGGGTGGGGGGTGAGGGTGTGTGTGAGTGTGTCTTAAATTATGTTCTTTTTACTTATATGGATGGCAAGAGAAACGCAATTTCATCTTGCCTGCACTACAGTTGTATGTACAGCAACATGACAATAAAAATGGTAAATGGTAAATGGCACTCACTTATATAGTGCTTTTATTCTCATCTCTTGATGACCAAAGCGCTTTACAGATCCTGCTATCCACCCATTCACACACACATTCACACACTAAGGTTGATTTGATTTGATTTGATTACCTACAGTATACAATAACAATTCTTCATATTGAGGAAGAAAAGTAGTCAGATTTCATGCAGAGGAATTAGTCTGCCTTCATTGGTTACAGACAAAAATGGGAATAAATGAATAAAGTTTTGGACTAAATGTTCACTTGGTCATTTTAAAGCATACTTGTCAAACATAATAACTTATTACTTACACTATAAAAGTGCAGAAGTCTCACCTCTCTCTGGGACAGCTGTGTACTCTGCTCACTGGCTCAGCTCAGCCACACACACAACTCTGGCACCCAGCATTATTGTGCAAAAACACGCGCGGGAAATAAAACAATTTTCCTACATTTTGTGGCAGATCATGGCCTGTTTCTGTGGTCTTCAGCTTTGTTGCAGTTTAACCCGCGGAGTTAACAAAAAAATCTGTGCGGGATAACCATTATCAAATACTACATTAACACATATCTTAGTCAAATAAATACTTGATAGAACATTAATTTAACACAGCAGCTACTCACCCTACAATGCAAAGATATTAATATAGCCTACATATAAAAATAACTAATAAAACAACAACTTGAAAAACCCTGACCTCAATCACAGCCATAAAAATATGTCGGAAGCTGAAAGGTTAATTCAGTTTTCTCCATTCCATTAAATAATTACATTTTTAAAACATTTCTGCTTAAATCTGTTTTATTTACCACAGTGATATAAATGTGTAAAGAATGTTTATAATTAGTAAAAGCAGCCTCATTAATCATTAAAACTCTCATCTAAATATAACACAAATCAAACATTTCATCTGAAAGGTTGCATTGCTCAATAATTTGATCAAATAATTCTCCCACACAGCCAGGTTACTCCGCTGCACTGCACTTATACAGGGTACACCATCTCAGAGCTGTTGTGAGACTTGAGTGTATCTTACAATCTCGTCCAGATTGATAAATACCGATCTCTGCTTTGAAATGATCGTACGACCACTTTTCTGTCTTATGCATGTTTGATAAATGACACTGTGCATAGTTGTTTTTTTTCTTTTGCTATGATGCTTTTATGAACCATCAATATTAATCAAACCACTGTCAGTTCACATTCTTGATAGAATTTAGGCAGATGGCAGGCAGCGACTTGTCAGTGACTGTAGTCCAGCCTGTTATTTGCCTTGGTCACAAGCGCAAGTGAATGCAAGAATATGAAGCCCAGTTCAGACAACTCGATTTCTTTTTCGTCCTGCACAACATCACCATGTCCGAGTCAGACTGATGAGAAATTTCTTGTCTTGATCAGGAGATTGGCAAATCTGCATGTGTGATTCCGACCAGTTACTGTACACTGCCACCATCACTGCCAACATGTCATAGTTACAAAAGGGCCGTGGGTGAGTGATGCTGTTGATCTTTTGTTTCGAAAAGTCAAGAAGAAAAAGAAGGAAAAAATTGTGTCAATTTTACAAAGAGAACTTGAGGTAAGTTTTTAAAGAGTTTAGTTTAGTTTATTTGTCAGGGACAATGTACAGAAAAAAAAAAACATTAAACAGAGGGTAAAGATCCTCTGTACCAGATTATAGCATTCTCACTAATTTCCATCTCTAGTCCCTGGGGCAGGCAGGAAGATATTAAAAGAAAAACAGCACATACAGAAAGCAATTCAGGTCGGGTTTCAGAAACTGTTGACCCTGAAACAAGCAGGGAGTAAGTTTAAAGGTAAAAAGATAAGAGAGATAGCACACATAAAAAACAATTTAGTAGTACAATTTTATAATCCCGTTTAAGGGAAAGAGTCAATGCTGGCAGGCTCGATTACTTAAAATCCATTTTTCAGTCTCTGTGGAAAAGTCTCTTTAATTTGTTCTGGTCTTCAATGCAGTGGGAAGCTTGTTCCATTCCGTTATAGCTTTGTACAAGAATGCTGACTGTCCAAAAGCAGTTTTACAAAGGGGGATGCAACAATGCCACCTAAAGGAAGTCTTTGTTACTCTGGTATTTTGTTCAGAAGTCAGGTACACAAAAAAGTCTTAAGGGGCGAGGGTGCAGAACCATGGATACTTTTAAAGATCAACCGTATATTTGCATACATGTTCATGTTTTCAAAGCTTAACATCTTGTGTTTGACAAGCATACCATAATGGTGATACTGTCGTGTCTTCTTATCCAGAATGTTGATGGATTGTTTATACAGGGTTTCCAAGAGTTTCAGAGTCGTACTATTGGCTTGTGACCAGCATGAGATGCAATAGGAGAAGTGTGCCAAAATCATGGCATTCAGAAAGATTTTTGATGCTTTTAGATTAAGTGAGTTTCTGACGCAACGAAAGTTTGCAAGGTTATATTTCAGAGTGCGGCTCATCCGTTTTATGTGCTTTTTAAAGCTAAGCGTGGGATTTAATGTGACACCCAAATACTTAAACTCTGTTACATTTTCTATATTTGATCCATTTACAGTTACAGACGTGGACAACATTGTTGGTACCCCTCTGTTAATGAAAGAAAAACCCACAATGGTCACAGAAATAACTTGAGTCTGACAAAAGTGGTAATAAATAAAAATTCTATGAAAATTAACCAGTGAAAATCAGACAATGCTTTTCAATTGTGGTTCAACAGAATTATTTTAAAAAACAAACTCATGAAACAGGCCTGGACAAAAATGATGCTACCCTTAACTTAATATTTTGTTGCACAACCTTTTGAGGCAATCACTGCAATCAGACGATTTCTGTAACTGTCAATGAGACTTCTGCACCTCTCAGCAGGTATTTTGGCCCAATCCTCATGAGCAAACTGCTCCAGTTGTCTCAGGTTTGAAGGGTACCTTCTCCAGACGGCATGTTTTAGCTCCTTCCATAGATGTTCAATAGGATTTAAATCAGGGCTCATAGAAGGCCACTTTAGAATAGTCCAATGTTTCGCGCTTAGCCATTCTTGGGTGTTTTTAGCTGTGTGTTTTGGGTCATTATCTTGTTGCAAGACCCATGACCTGTGACTGAGACCAAACTGTCTGACACTGGGCAGCACATTTCTCTCTAGAATACCTTGAAAGTCTTGAGATTTCATTGTACCCTGCACAGATTCAAGACACCCTGTGCCAGATGCAGCAAAGCAGCCCCAGAACATAACAGAACCTCCTCCATCTTTCACAGTAGAGACAGTGTTCTTTTCTTGGTATGCTTCATTTTTGCGTCTGTGAACATAGAGCTGATGTGCCTTGCCAAAAAGTTCCAGTTTTGTCTCGTCTGTCCATTGGACATTCTCCCAGAAGCTTTGTGGCTTGTCAACATGCAGGTTGGCAAATTCCAGTCTGGCTTTTTTATGATTTGTTTTCAACAGTGGTGTCCTCCTTGGTCATCTCCCATGAAATCCACTTTGACTCAAACAGCGACGGATGATGCGATCTGGCACTGATGTACCTTGACCTTGGAGTTCACCATGAATGTGTTTAGAGGTTGTTCTGGACTCTTTTGTTACCACTCATATTATCCATCTCCTCCTGCGGCCACGTCCAGTTAGGTTGGCTACAGTCCCGTGGATCTTAGATTTCTGAATAATATGTGCAACTGTAGTCACAGGAACATCAAGCTGCTTGGAGATGGTCTTATAGCCTTTTACTTTAACATGCTTGTCTATAATTTTCTTTCTAATCTCCTGAGACAACTCTCTCCTTTGCTTCCTCTGGTCCATGTTTAGTGTGGTACACACCATGTCACCAAACAGCACAGTGACTACTTGTCACCCTTTAAATAGGCCGACTGACTGATTACAAGTTTGTAGACACCTGTGATGTTAATTAGAGGACACATCTTGGTTGAACATGTCCCTATGGTCACATTATTTTCAATCTTTTCTAGGGGTACCATCATTTTTGTCCAGGCCTGTTTCATGAGTTTGTTTTTTAAAATAATTCTGTTGAAACACAATTCAAAAGCATTGTCTGATTTTCATTGGTTAATTTTCATAGAATTTTTATTTATTACCACTTTTGTCAGATTCAAGTTATTTCTGTGACCATTGTGGGTTTTTCTTTCATTAACGGAGGGGTACCAACAATTTTGTCCACGTTTGTACAGTCGGATAGTGCGTATGATTTTGTTTGTTGGTAAAGTACATGACAGCTGTTTTCCCTGCATTCAGAGTGAGGCATGATTGATTTAGCCATTTTGACACTTTCTTCATTGCTATCATTAACTTGTCAGCCACTTGTTTGGCCCGATACCCCAAATGGGGTATGGGATATTGGGCTTGTTGTTGTGAGAGTTTGGTTCGTATTGCCAACACTCGGTCGGAGTCATTCCCAGTGAGAGTTGGACTCCGTCAGGGCTGCCCTTTGTCACCGATCCTGTTCAGAATCAGAATCAGAATCAGAATCAGCTTTATTGGCCAAGTATGCACAACACATACAAGGAATTTGACTTTGGCTAAAAACTTGCTCTCGGTGTTCAGGGGGAGGATTAAAATAAGATTTAAATAAGATTTAAATAAGGATTCAATGACAACAGAGTATGTACAGTAAATTACAGTCTGTCAACGTTTCTATAAAAGGATGCAAATATATACAGGAATATATGCAGCTTATTTACTCAGACTATCCACACTTTGCAGAAATATATGAAAAAATATACAGTCACACAGTATTTCAATGTGAACTCAGATTCAGTGATATAATGTGAATGAAGTAAAAAGCAGTGTGAGAGTTATGTGGAATGTAAGAATGGATGAAAAGTCATGAGTACAGCAACAGGTAGGACTAGGTGAATGTTAGAAGTTCATCAGAGTGATGGCTTGAGGAAAGAAACTGTTCCTGTGACGGGTGGTTTTGACCTTCAGTGATCTGTAACGACGACCAGAAGATAGAAGTTCAAACAGTTTGTGGCCGGGGTGTGACGGGTCAGCACAGATGTTTCCCGCCTGTTTCCTGGTTATGGACCGATATAAGTTCTCAATGGAGGGTAGGTCGGTACCAATGATCCTCGCCGCAGACTTAATGATCCGCTGCAGTCTGGACTTGTCCTGTTTAGTGGCAGATCCAAACCAGACAGTGATGGAAAAGCAGAGGACAGATTAGATGATGGCGGTGTAGAAGACAACCAGCAGCTCCTGAGGCAAATCAAACTTCTTGAGCTGACGCAGAAAAAACAACCTCTGCTGGGCCTTTTTCCGGACAGTGTCTATATGGGAGGACCACTTCAGGTTCCGGGAGATTGTGGTACCCAGAAACTTGAAGGAGTCCACAGTGGACACTGTGCTGTTGAGGATGGTGAGTGGGAGGAAAGAGGGGGGTGTCGCCTGAAATCCACAGTCATCTCCACCGTTTTGGCTGGGTTAAGTTCAAGATGGTTCTGGCCGCACCAGAGGATCAGCTGCTCCACCTCCCACCTGTATGCAGACTCATCACCATCCCAGATCAAACTGATGACTGTGGTGTCGTCCGCAAACTTCAGGAGCTTCACCGAAGGGTCCTCTGAGGTGCAGTCATTGGAGTAGAGGGAGAAGAGCAGTGGGGAAAGGACACATCCTTGGGGGGCGCCAGTACTAATTTTTCGGGAGCTGGATGTAAATCTCCCTAGCTTCACCTGTTGCCACCTGTCAGTCAGAAAGCTGGAGATCCACTGGCAGGTGGAAGGGAGCACCTTGAGCTGGAGGAGTTTCTGATGAAGAATGCCTGGGATGATGGTATTGAACGCTGAGCTGAAGTCGACAAACAGGATCCTGGCGTACGTCCCTGGGGAGTCAAGGTGTTGCAGGATGTAGTGTAGTCCCATATTCACTGCATCATCCACTGACCTGTTTGACCGGTAGGCAAACTGCAGTGGGTCTATCAGGGGGCCTGTGACGACCTTCAGGTGGTTCAGCACCAATCTCTCCAAGGATTTCATGACCACAGAGGTCAAGGCAACAGGTCTGTAGTCGTTTAATCCTGTAACAGAGGGTTTCTTGGGAACTGGAATGATGATGGAGTGTTTGAAGCAGGAAGGCACTTCACACAGCTCCAGTGATCTATTAAAGATCCGGGTGAAGATGGGGGCCAACTCGTTGGAGCAGACTCTCAGGCAGGACGGAGAAACACCATCAGGTCCTGCAGCTTTCTTGATCTTTTGTCTCTGAAAGACCCAGCGCATCTCCTCTTCACAGATCGTTAGTGCTGGTGGGAGGTCAGAGTGGAGGAGGGATGGAGTTCCTGGGGCTGCAGATAATCCTTTTGTGTGGGTGGGAGGTGAGAACTGTAGGTTCTTTTTAAACCTACAGTAAAAGCTGTTTAGGTCGTTAGCCAGCTGGAGGTTTTCCACAGGGTGGGGGGATGGTCTCCTGTAGTTGGTGATATTCTGCAGGCCTCTCCAAACAGAAGCAGAGTTGTTGGCTGAGAAGTTTTGTTGTAACTTCTCACTGTAGCTCCTTTTAGCAAGCCTGATCTCCTTCGTCAGCATGTTTCTGGCCCGCTTGTACAGAGACCAGTCACCAGTCCTGTAGGCCTCCTCCTTGGTCTGACGTAGCTGCTTCAGTTTAGGAGTGAACCAGGGTTTATTGTTGTTGTACAGTGGGGAAAAAAAGTATTTAGTCAGCCACCAATTGTGCAAGTTCTCCCACTTAAAAGATGAGAGAGGTCTCCAATTTTCATCATAGGTATACCTCAACTATGAGAGACAAAATGAGGAAAAAAAAATCCAGAAAATCACATTGAAAGATTTTTAACGAATTAATTGGTAAATTCCTCGGTAAAATAAATATTTGGTCAATAACAAAAGTTCATCTCAATACTTTGTTATATACCCTTTGTTGGCAATGACAGAGGTCAAACGTTTTCTGTAAGTCTTCACAAGGTTTTCACACACTGTTGCTGGCCCATTCCTCCATGCAGATCTCCTCTAGAGCAGTGATGTTTTGGGGCTGTCGCTGGGCAACACGGACTTTCAACTCCCTCCAAAGATTTTCTATGGGGTTGAGACCTGGAGACTGGCTAGGCCACTCCAGGACCTTGAAATGCTTCTTACAAAGCCACTCCTTCGTTGCCCAGGCAGTGTGTTTGGGATCATTGTCATGCTGAAAGACCCAGCCACGTTTCATCTTCAATGCCCTTGCTGATGGAAGGAGGTTTTCACTCAAAATCTCAAGATACATGGCCCCATTCATTCTTTCCTTTACATGGATCAGTCGTCCTGGTCCCTTTGCAGAAAAACAGCCCCAAAGTATAATGTTTTCATCCCCATGCTTCACAGTAGGTATGGTGTTCTTTCTCTCCAAACACGACAAGTTGAGTTTTTACCAAAAAGTTCTATTTTGGTTTCATCTGACCATATGACATTCTCCCAATCCTCTTCTGGATCATCCAAATGCTCTCTAGCAAACTTCAGAAGGGCCTGGACATGTACTGTCTTAAGCAGGGGGACACGTCTGGCACTGCAGGATTTGAGTCCCTGGCGGCGTAGTGTGTTACTGATGTAGCCTTTGTTACTTTGGTCCCAGCTGTCTGCAGGTCATTCATTAGGTCCCCCCGTGTGGTTCTGGGATTTTTGCTCACCGTTCTCGTGATCATTTTGACCTCACAGGGTGAGATCTTGCATGGAGCCCCAGATCGAGGGAGATTATCAGTGGTCTTGTATGTCTTCCATTTTCTAATAATTGCTCCCACAGTTGATTTCTTCACACCAAGCTGCTTACCTATTGCAGATTCAGTCTTCCCAGCCTGGTGCAGGTCTACAATTTTGTTTCTGGTGTCCTTTGACAGCTCTTTGGTCTTGGCCATAGTGGAGTTTGGAGTCTGACTGTTTGAGGTTGTGGACAGGTGTCTTTTATACTGATAACAAGTTCAAACAGGTGTCATTAATACAGGAAACGAGTGGAGGACAGAGGAGCCTCTTAAAGAAGAAGTTATAGGTCTGTGAGAGCCAGAAATCTTGCTTGTTTGTAGGTGACCAAATATTTATTTTACCAAGGAATTTACCAATTAATTCATTAAAAATCTTTCAATGTGATTTTCTGGATTTTTTTTTTCTCATTTTGTCTCTCATAATTGAGGTATACCTATGATGAAAATTGGAGACCTCTCTCATCTTTTAAGTGGGAGAACTTGCACAATTGGTGGCTGACTAAATACTTTTTTGCCCCACTGTATGTGCAGAAGGTCTTGGTCTGCACACATATGTCCTCACAAAAACTGATGTATGATGTCACAGTGTCAGTGAGTTCATTTAGGTTAATGGCTGCATCTTCAAAAACACTCCAGTCTGTGCAGTCAAAGCAGGCTTGTAACTCCAGCTTTGATTCCTCAGTCCATTTCTTCACAGTCCTTACAACAGACTTGGAAGTTTTTAGTTTCTGTCTGTATGTTGGAATAAGATGGAGCAGACAGTGGTCAGAAAAACCCAGAGCTGCACGGGGGACAGCATGATAGGCGTTTCTTAAAACTGTGTAACAGTGGTCAAGTGTATTTGTGTCCCTGGTGGGACATTTAATATGCTGTCTGTATTTAGGAAGTTCATTTGTGAGATTAGCTCTATTGAAATCACCCAGAATGATAAGCAGAGAGTCTGGATGTTTTTCCTCCACCTCTGCTATCTGGTCAGCGAGGTGCTGCAGTGCCTCCGTTGTACAAGCAGCAGGCGGGATATAAATTCCGACCAGAATAAATGAGGAGAACTCTCGCGGTGAATAAAAGGGTTTACAGTTTATGAACAGTGACTCTAGGTTAGGGCTACAAAACTTCTTCAACACTGTGACATCAGTACACCAACCTTCGTTTATGTAGAAGCAGATTCCACCACCTTTAGTCTTTCCAGAGAATTCTCGGCTGCGATCAGCGCGAACAGTTGGAATCCGTCCAGGTGAACCGCGCTGTCCGGGATGTGTTCACTCAGCCAGGACTCCGTGAAACACAGGGCGCCAGATCTGCTAAAATCCAGGTTTTTGTGAGTCAGGAGCAGCAGTTCGTCCATTTTGTTCGCCAAAGAGCGGATACTGGTCAGATGGATTGATGGGAGCGGCGTGCGATATCCTCGTTTCTTCAGCCTGACTAGCGCACCGGCACGTTTACCACGCCGCCTTCGTTTCCGGCCAGTGCCAATAGCCGCTGCTCCCACAGCTAAGATCGACTGAAAAAACTTGAGATCAGCAGCAGAAACTGGCGGAGAAGTTGCATTGGGAGATAGTCTGAGTGAAAGTAGTTCCTCCCTTGAATAGGTGACTCGGACGGAAGAGCAGAAGTCCAAAAAAACACACAAAATTATCAAAAACATCAGAGAGCAGAAGCCAGTGGCTGCCATCCGCGACGCCATCTTGGATCAGAAAATCATAATTTTTATAGACAGGATTTCTAGGCACAGCCAGGGAATTGAGGGTGTCATGCTTGGTGACCACAGGATTTCATCTCTGTTGTTTGCAGATGATGTAGTCCTGTTGGCTTCGTCCAGCAATGACCTACAGCTCTTGCTGGGACGGTTTGCTGCTGAGTGTGAAGCGGCTGGGATGAGAATCAGCACCTCCAAGTCCGAGTCCATGGTCCTCAGCCGGAAAAAGGTGGATTGTCCTCTCTGGGTTGGGGACAGGCTCCTGCCCCAAGTGGAGGAGTTTAAGCATCTTGGGGTCTTGCTCATGAGTGAGGGGAAAATTGAGCGAGAGCTTGACAGATGGATTGGAGCAGCATCTGCAGTGATGCGGACGTTGTACCGGTCTGTTGTGGTGAAGAGGGAGCTGAGTTCTAAGGCAAAGCTGTCGATTTACCAATCAATCTACGTTCCTACTCTCACCTATGGTCACGAGCGTTGGGTAATGACCGAAAGAACAAGATCACGGATACAAGCGGCTGAAATGAGCTTTCTCCGTAGGATTGCTGGACTCACCCGGGTAGATAGGGTGAGGAGCTCAGTCACCTGGGAGAGGCTCAGAGTAGAACTGCTGCTCCTCCACATTGAAAGGAGTCAGTTGAGGTGGTATAAGATAAGATAAGATAAACCTTTATTAGTCCCACAATGGGGAAATTCCAGGATTGCAACAGCACAGGGATAGCAACACTCAGAGCAACAATCAGAAGGCAAGAGAAAAACAAGAGCAGCGAGTATACATATGTACATATAAATATAAATATATATATAGACACACAGTGCGGAGCATTGTAGCTAGATGGAATAGATATATAAATATATAAACACAGTGTGGAGCATTGCAGCTGGATGGAATAAATAAGATAAGATAAGATAAGATAAGATAAGCCTTTATTAGTCCCACAACGGGGAAATTCCAGGATTGCAACAGCACAGGGATAGCAACACTCAGAGCAACAATCAGAAGGCAAGAAAAAAAAACAAGCAAGCAAGAGCAGCTAATATACATATGTACATATTACTATAAAATATATATATACACACACACACACACAGACACACAGTGCAGAGCATTGTAGCTGGATGGAATAAATATATGAATATATGAACACACAATGCAGAGCATTGTAGCTAGATGGAATAAATATGTAAATATATAAACACCCACAGTACGGAGCATTGCAGCTAGGTGGAATAAATATGCAAGTATATAAACACACACAGTGCGGAGCAATGTAGCTAGATGGAATAATATGTAGATATATAAAAACACAGTGCGGAGCATTGTAGCTAGATGGAATAAATATATAGATATATAAATATAAACACACCCAGTGCTGAGCATTGTAGCTAGATGGAATAAATATATAGATATATAAATATAAACACACCCAGTGCTGAGCATTGTAGCTAGATGGAATAAATATATAGATATATAAATATAAACACACCCAGTGCTGAGCATTGTAGCTAGATGGAATAAATATGTAAATATATAAACACACATAGTGCAGAGCATTGTTGCTAGGTGGGATGAAACAGCATAACCGTCTATTTAGTTATCCTACATGGTATGATTATGTGCCCATACATATTCTCACCCTCCATAGCAACCGGTATGTTCCTAATTGTATGCCGGAGAGGACCATTGTGTAAGTCTATTGCATCTTTTGCATTCAAAAAAACTATTAGTTTGTTACGTCTTTTTGCTATCTCTGCGAGCAGCCCTGCTTAGGTTGTACAGTCTGACAGCCGTTGGTAGGAAGGACCTACGAAACCTCTCGGTTGTGCACCTGGGATGATGTAGTCTGCTGCTAAATGAGCTCCTCAGTGCATCCAGTATGTCCTGCATAGGGTGGAACTCGGACTCCAGCAGAGATGACAGTTTAGCCACCGTCCTTCTCTCTCCTATCTCCTCCATCGGATCAAGGCGCTGCCCCAGGACAGAGCTAGCTTTCTTAATCAGTTTGTTCAGTCTCTTCCTATTGGCTGCAGTAATGCCACTGCCCCAGCAGACCACTCCAAAAGTGATGGCTGATGCCACCACCGTGTCATAGAATGACTTCAGCAGCGCCCCTTGTACACCAAAAGACCTGAGTCTCCTCAGCAGGAACAGCCTGCGCTGTCCCTTCTTGTAGAGTGCGTCAGTATTGTGTGACCAGTCTAGTTTATTGTTCAGATGAATACCCAGGTACTTATAGGATGTCACCATCTCGATGTCTGTTCCCTGTATATTTACTGGTGCTGTGAGGGGCTGCCCATGCCTGCGGCAGTCCACCACCAGCTCCTTAGTTTTCCTCGCGTTGATCTGGAGGCAGTTCCGATGGCACCAGTCCACAAAGTCCTGGATAAGCCCTCTGTACTCAGCTTCATCTCCGTTGGAGATGAGACCAACGATCGCAGAGTCATCAGAGAACTTCTGTAGATGGCAATGTGTTGTGTTGTGTGAGAAGTCCGCAGTATAAAGAGTGAACAGGAAGGGAGCCAGCACCGTTCCCTGGGGGGCCCCCGTGCTACTGATGATCGTGTCGGAAACACAGTCCCGGGTTCTCACAAACTGAGGCCGGTTCGTGAGGTAGTCCAGGATCCATGATGACAGGTGCTGGTCCACCCCTGTGCGCAGCAGCTTGTCCTTCAGGATCATCGGTTGGATGGTGTTGAAAGCACTGGAGAAGTCAAAGAACATGATCCTCACCATATTCCCGGGCTTCTCCAGGTGGGACAGAGAACGGTGAAGGAGGAATTATTATTATACATATACTCATATACTCATTATGAGTATATGAACACAGTGCAGAGTATTGTAGCTAGATGGAATAAATATGTAGATATATAAACACACACAGTGCGGAGCATTGTAGCTAGATGGAATAAATATGTAAATACATAAACACACACAGTGTGGAGCATTGTTGCTAGATGGAATAAATATATAAATATAAAAATACACAGTGCGGAGCATTGTAGCTAGATGGAATAAATATGTAGATATATAAACACACACAGTGTGGAGCATTGTTGCTAGATGGAATAAATATATAAATATATAAACACACACAGTGCGGAGCATTGTAGCTAGATGGAATAAATATGTAGATATATAAACACACACAGTGCGGAGCATTGTAGCTAGATGGAATAAATATGTAAATACATAAACACACACAGTGTGGAGCATTGTTGCTAGATGGAATAAATATATAAATATATAAATACACACAGTGCGGAGCATTGTAGCTAGATGGAATAAATATGTAGATATATAAACACACACAGTGTGGAGCATTGTTGCTAGATGGAATAAATATATAAATATATAAACACACACAGTGCGGAGCATTGTAGCTAGATGGAATAAATATGTAAATATATAAACACACACAGCGTGGAGCATTGTAGCTAGATGGAATGAAACAGCACAACCGTCTACTTAAGTTATCCTACATGCTGCACGGTGGCGCAGTGGTTAGCACTGCGGCAGCACAGTTTACCCTCAGCCGGGGGATCGCGGGGATCATGAGATCGTGGGTTCGATCCCTGTCCCCGGCCAACAGTGATCTGTGTGGAGTTTGCATGTTCTCCCCGTGTTTGCGTGGGTTTACTCCGGGATTTCTCCGGTTTCCTCCCGTATGCGAAAAACATGCAGGTTAGGGAGTTAAGGGGCGCTTGCGCACGCAGCGACTGGCAGCTGGTGGCTTGTCACCGGACTGCAGAACAAATCTACCTACGGGTACAAAATAAGTTAAAAAAAAAATGTAAAAAAAAATGGTATGATTATGTACCCATACATATTCTCACCCACCATAGCGACCGATATTTTCCTAGTTGTATACCGGAGGGGACCATTGTGTAAGTCTATTGCGTCTTTTGCATTCAATACTATTAGGTTGTCACGTCTTTTTGCTATCTCTGCGAGCAGCCCTGCTTAGGTTGTACAGTCTGACAGCTGTAGGCAGGAAGGACCTGCGAAACCTCTCGGTTGTGCACCTAGGATGATGTAGTCTGCTGCTAAATGAGCTCCTCAGTGCATTCAGTATGTCCTGCATAGGGTGGAACTCGGACTCCAGCAGAGATGACAGTTTAGCCACCATCCTTCTCTCTCCCATCGACTCCACTGGGTCAAGGCGCTTCCCCAGGACAGAGCTAGCTTTCTTAATCAGTTTGTTCAGTCTCTTCCTATCGGCTGCTGTAATGCCACTGCCCCAGCAGACCACTCCAAAAGTGATGGCTGATGCCACCACTGTGTTGTAGAATGTCTTCAGCAGCGCCCCTTGTACACCAAAAGACCTGAGTCTCCTCAGTAGGAACAGCCTGCGCTGTCCCTTCTTGTAGAGTGCGTCAGTATTGTGTGACCAGTCTAGTTTATTGTTCAGATGAACATCAAGGTACTTATAGGATGTCACCATCTCGATGTCTGTTCCCTGTATATTTACTGGTGCTGTGAGGGGTTGTCCTTGCCTGCGGCAGTCCACCACCAGCTCCTTAGTTTTCCTCGCGTTGATCTGGAGGCAGTTCCGATGGCACCAGTCCACAAAGTTCTGGATAAGCCCTCTGTACTCAGCTTCATCTCCGTTGGAGATGAGGCCAACGATCGCAGAGTCGTTCCCTGGGGGGCCAAAACCGTTCCCTGGGGGGCCCCCGTGCTACCGATGATTGTGTCGGACACACAGTCCCGGGTTCTCACAAACTGTGGCCGGTTTGTGAGATAGTCCAGGATCCATGATGACAGGTGCTGGTCCACCCCTGCACACAGCAGCTTGTCCTTCAGGATCATCGGTTGGATGGTGTTGAAAGCACTGGAGAAGTCAAAGAACATGATCCTCACCGCATTCCCGGGCTTCTCCAGGTGGGACAGAGAACGGTGAAGGAGGAAGATCACCGCATCCTCCACCCCAATGCCATGCTGGTAGGCGAACTGGAGTGGATCCATCGCTGGTCCCACCAGGGGATGGAGGTGAGCAAGGAGCAGTCTCTCCAGGGTCTTCATCATGTGGGACGTCAGGGCCACTGGTCTGTAGCTGTTCAGATCTTTGGGGTGGGAAGTCTTTGGTACAGGTACCACACAAGATGTTTTCCACAGCTGTGGTACCCTCCCCAGCTTCAGGCTCAGATTGAAGATGTACTCCACAATCCCACACAGCTGGTCTGCACAGGACTTGAGGAGCTTTGCGCTGATGCCGTCCGGTCCCGACGCCTTCTTCGCCTTGATCTTCCTCAGCTCCGTCCTCACCTGGGTCTTAGTGAGGATCAGGTTGGGGGGCTGTGTGTTGGGAGTGGGGGGGGTGTTGGTGGAGTGGGGAGTGGGCAGCAGGACTTGATGTCTTTAGAGGCAGCAGTGGTTGTTGTGCAGTCAGGGGGGAGGGCGGTTGGTCAAACCTATTGAAAAACAGATTCAGATTGTTCGCCCACTCCCTGCCCCCCGTGGCCTGGGGGGAGGTATTCTGGAGCCCAGAGATGGTTTTAAGGTTTCTCCAGACCCCACTGATGTTGCTCTGTTGCAGCTTGTCCTCCATCTTCATCCTGAAGCTGTCCTTGCCTTCTCTGATCTTTCTCCTCAGCTCCCTCTGTACGGACTTCAGCATCTCCCTGTTCCCCGACCTGAAGATCCTCTTCTTCTCTCTCAGAAGTGTTTTTATCTCAGGGTTGATCCAGGGTTTGTTGTTTGAGCAACACCGTATGGTCTTGGTGGGAACGGTGTTGTCCACACAGAAGCTGACGTAGTCTGTGATGGTGTGAGTGAGGCCATCGATGTCCTTACCATGTGGATCGCAGAGCTGCTCCCAGGCGGTGGTTTCAAAACAGCCCTTGAGAGCATCCATTGCCTCCTCAGACCATAACTTCACTGTGCGCATGGCGGGAGGTTGTCTGTGCACTAGGGGTTTGTACACCGGCCGGAGATGAACCAAGTTGTGATCCGATCTCCCGGGTGTGGGGAGTGGTGATGAGGTGTACGCCTCCTTAGTGTTTGTGTAGAATAAGTCCAGTGTTTTATTGTCTCTAGTGTGGCATGTGACATACTGGGTAAACATGGGTAGAATGGAAGACAGTGAAACATGGTTGAAATCGCCTGAGATGAGGAGAAGAGCATCTGGGTGTTCTGTCTGCAGCCTGCCAGTTACTGAGTGGATGACGTCACGCGCTGTCCCAGCGTTTGCCGTCGGATTTGCATAAATAACAATGCAGATCACGTGTGAGTATTCCCTTGGGAGATATGTAGGCCGCATGCTAACAGCTAGCAATTCGATGTCTTTGCTGCAGTGTTGTTGTTTAACAGTAATATGTCCCGGTCTGCACCAGCTGTTGTTAAGATAAGATAAGATAAGCCTTTATTAGTCCCACAATGGGGAAATTCCAGGATTGCAACAGCACAGGGACAGCAACACTCAGAGCAACAATCAGAAGGCAAGAGAAAAAAACAAGAGCAGCGAGCATACATATGTACATATAAATATAAATATATATATATACACTACCGTTCAAAAGTTTGGGGTCACTTAGAAATTTCCTTATTTTTGAAAGAAAAGCACTTTTTTTCAATGAAGATAACTTTAAACTAATCAGAAATACACTCTATACACTGCTAATGTGGTAAATGACTATTCTAGCTGCAAATGTCTGGTTTTTGGTACAATATCTAGATAGGTGTATAGAGGCCCATTTCCAGCCACTATCACTCCAGTGTTCTAATGGTACAATGTGTTTGCTCATTGCGTCAGAAGACTAATGGATGATTAGAAAACCCTTGTGCAATCATGTTAGGTCTGCAATTAGTATTAGTATTACTTATTCATATTCTACCTTT
This sequence comes from Pholidichthys leucotaenia, assembly GCA_020510985.1. Taxonomy (NCBI): domain Eukaryota; kingdom Metazoa; phylum Chordata; class Actinopteri; order Cichliformes; family Pholidichthyidae; genus Pholidichthys; species Pholidichthys leucotaenia. The sequence goes on from CM035843.1 coordinate 100,172,354, forward strand.
TATTGCATGCTTAGTTTTTTATTTTTATCTTTAGTGCTACTCCATGTTTAATGTTGCAGCATTGCACCGAGACGAATTCCTAGTTTGTGTACTACATGAACAATGGCAATAAATCTCATTCTGATTCTGATTCTGATTCAATGCTGTAATTGCTGCAAATGGAGGATTCTTTGACGAAAGCAAAGTTTGAAGGAAAAAATTATTATTTCTAACCTTGTCAATGTCTTGACTATAGTTTCTATTCATTTTACAACTCATGGTGGTAAATAAGTGTGACTTTTCATGGAAAACACAAAATAATTGTCTGGGTGACCCCAAACTTTTGAACGGTAGTGTGTATATATATACTGTATATATATATATATATATATATATATATATATATATATATATATATATATAGACACACAGTGCGGAGCATTGTAGCTAGATGGGATAGGTATATAAATATATAAACACAGTGCGGAGCATTGTAGCTGGATGAAATAAATATATGAGTATATAAACACACAGTGCGGAGTATTGTAGCTAGATGGAATGAATATGTGAATATATAAACACACAGTGCGGAGCATTGTAGCTAGATGGAATAAATATGTAAATATATAAACACACACAGTGCGGAGCATTGTAGCTAGATGGAATAAATATGTAGATATATAAACACACACAGTGCAGAGCATTGTAGCTAGATGGAATAAATATGTAAATATATAAATACACACAGTGCGGAGCATTGTAGCTAGATGGAATAAATATGTAGATATATAAACACACACAGTGCAGAGCATTGTAGCTAGATGGAATAAATATGTAAATATACTGTATAAACACACACAGCGTAGGGCATTGTTGCTAGATGGAATAAATATATAAACACAGTGCGGAGCATTGTAGCTAGATGGAATGAAACCGCACAACCATCTACTTAGTTATCCTACATGGTATGATTATGTACCCATACATATTCTCACCCTCCACAGCGACCGGTATTTTCCTAGTTGTATACTGGAGGGGACCATTGTGTAAGTCTATTGCGTCTTTTGCATTCAATACTATTAGGTTGTCACATCTTTTTGCTATCTCTGCGAGCAGCCCTGCTTAGGTTGTACAGTCTGACAGCCGTAGGTAGGAAGAACCTGTGAAACCTCTCGGTTGTGCACCTAGGATGATGTAGTCTGCTGCTAAATGAGCTCCTCAGTGCATTCAGTATGTCCTGCATAGGGTGGAACTCGGACTCCAGCAGAGATGACAGTTTAGCCACCATCCTTCTCTCTCCCATCTCCTCCACTGGGTCAAGGCGCTTCACCAGGACAGAGCTAGCTTTCTTGATCAGTTTGTTCAGTCTCTTCCTATCGGCTGCTGTAATGCCACTGCCCCAGCAGACCACTCCAAAAGTGATGGCTAATGCCACCACCGTGTCATAGAATGTCTTCAGCAGCGCCCCTTGTACACCAAAAGACCTGAGTCTCCTCAGTAGGAACAGCCTGCGCTGTCCCTTCTTGTAGAGTGCGTCAGTATTGTGTGACCAGTCTAGTTTATTGTTCAGATGAACACCCAGGTACTTATAGGATGTCACCATCTCGATGTCTGTTCCCTGTATATTTACTAGTGCTGTGAGGGGTTGTCCTTGCCTGCGGCAGTCCACCACCAGCTCCTTAGTTTTCCTCACGTTGATCTGGAGGCAGTTCCGATGGCACCAGTCCACAAAGTCCTGGATAAGCCCTCTGTACTCAGCTTCATCTCCGTTGGAGATGAGGCCAATGATCGCAGAGTCGTCAGAGAGCTTCTGTAGATGGCAGTGTGTTGTGTTGTGTGAGAAGTCCGCAGTATAAAGGATGAACAGGAAGGGAGCCAAAACCGTTCGCTGGGGGGCCCCCGTGCTACCGATGATCGTGTCGGACACACAGTCCCGGGTTCTCACAAACTGAGGCCGGTTTGTGAGGTAGTCCAGGATCCATGATGACAGGTGCTGGTCCACCCCTGCACACAGCAGCTTGCCCTTCAGGATCATCGGTTGGATGGTGTTGAAAGCACTGGAGAAGTCAAAGAACATGATCCTCACCGCATTCCCGGGCTTCTCCAGGTGGGACAGAGAACGGTGAAGGAGGAAGATCACCGCATCCTCCACCCCAATGCCATGCTGGTAGGCGAAATGGAGTGGATCCATCGCTGGTCCCACCAGGGGACGGAGGTGAGCAAGGAGCAGTCTCTCCAGGGTCTTCATCATGTGGGACGTCAGGGCCACTGGTCTGTAGCTGTTCAGATCTTTGGGGTAGGAAGTCTTTGGTACAGGTACCACACAAGATGTTTTCCACAGCTGTGGTACCCTCCCCAGCTTCAGGCTCAGATTGAAAATGTACTCCACAATCCCACACAGCTGGTCTGCACAGGACTTGAGGAGCTTAACATACATTATCACTCCACTGCCCCTTGCTTTGCCACTGTCTGATGTTCGGTCTGCCCATATCGCGTGGAAACCCTCCAGTTCAATGTTAGCATATGCTGCTAGTCCTGTTAGCCAAGTCTCTGTAAATAGGAACAGGCTGCACTCCCGGTATATGCTATCGTAGCGGGAGATAGCCGCTAGCTCATCTACCTTTCCCAGTATCGATCGTACATTCCCCATAACAACGGATGGGAGGGTGGGTCTGTATCTTATATTTCTTGCTCACCGCCTTACTCCAGCACGGCACCCACGTCATTTATGGGCATCTGATTAGGATGCCTCCTGGACGCCTCCCACTTGAGGTTGTTTCGGGCACGTCCCATTGGGAGGACACCCCGGGGCAGACCCAGGACTCGGTGGAGAGACTATGTCTCCCAGCTGGTCTGGGAACGCCTTGGTATCCTCTCTGAAGAGCTGGAGCAGGTGGCTGGGGAGAGGGAAGTCTGGGCTTCTCTGCTTGAACTGCTGCCTCCGCGACCCGGACCTCCGGAAAAGCGGTAGAAGGTGGACGGATGGATGGCACTTGTTTGGCATCCTTCTCATGCGTGTAGATGACCGTGTCATCTGCATACATTTGAATTTTTGTCATTTTCACATACTGATGGCAAATCATTAAAATACAAAGTAAACAGCAGTGGGCCTAAGATTGAACCTTGTGGCACTCCCATCCTGCTTCAGCTGCTTCCTCCAGATCCTTACACACAGTTTTCTTCTTCTGACCTTCTAACCCTAGGCATCGTAAGAATGCCATCATAGAATAAGCCATAAACCCTCGACAACTAACCTCAAAGGGATAGCAATGTGGCTTCCGCCCACTTTCCGAGCACTGTAACACCAACTCTTCATATTTCTCCTTCTTCCTTTCATAGGCCTCTTCAATGTTATCTTCCCACAGAACTGTTAGCTCTCCAATGATCACTGTCGTTGTCACTCTAGTTGTTATCACCACATCAGGCCTCAGCCTTGTGAGAGCAATTTCTCCTGGGAACTGAAGTGCCTTGTCCAGGTCTACTTGACACTGCCAATCATTTGCTCCTTGTAGGAGGCCCCTTGCCAGACCCTGACAAGGAGCCTGGCATCTTAGCCCAGCCCCAGCTAGAAGGAAGTGGATCTTTTGGGTGACAATGGTCCTCTTTTCTTTATTCGCCTTTTCCACAGCAACTTCAATGGCCTCCTTGATTGGTCTCAACACCTGATCATGCCTCCACTCATACATTGAGAGCTTGCTTGGACAGGCACTCAGTATGTGCTGGAGAGTCCCATGCTGGGAGCATGCTGAACACAGGTCAGACTCCTCATCGTACCATCGGGCCAGGTTGACCGGAGTTGGTAGGAGATCATAGACTGCCCTTAGCATAAAGCTGACTCTGGCTGGTTCTGCTCTCCACAGATTGCTCCATGACATCCTCTTTTCCTGAAGCTGCTCCCATCTTGTCCATGCTCCTTATTGGGCTTGGGATACTGCTCTAGTCATCTGAGTCTGCTCCTCTGACCGCTGAACCTCAGCCGCAACAAGGTCCTGCTTTTGTCTATCACTTGCCTTTGACCACCAGACCATTCTGCCATGTCCCAAGCCCCTCCAGCCAAGCTGGGTTGCCCCATTTATCTCCCGGATCCTTAGATTGGACTCAGCCTCTGCAACTTCAACACCTGCCTGCCACTTCCTGCCTGTTCTGACATCTGGGAGAGTATCCCTAACAGCTTGATTCTTCGAGTCTTTGAGCGTCATGTGAAGCTTTGACTTTGCCACCTTGAACTCTTCTGACAGGGACTTTATCGGTAGTTGGACCTTCGTTCCTCTGCCATATAGTGCCACAGATGTAAGGTTTTGGGATACTCCAAGCCATCTACGGATGTAAACACTGATACGTTTCTCCATGGCTTCCACATGAGTCAAAGCTACACTACCGTTCAAAAGTTTGGGGTCACCCAGACAATTATTTTGTGTTTTCCATGAAAAGTCACACTTATTTACCAACATGAGTTGTAAAATGAATAGAAAATATAGTCAAGACATTGACAAGGTCAGAAATAATGATTTGTATTTGAAATAATAATTTTTTCCTTCAAACTTTGCTTTCGTCAAAGAATCCTCCATTTGCAGCAATTACAGCATTGCAGACCTAACATGATTGCACAAGGGTTTTCTAATCACCCATTAGCCTTCTGACGCAATGAGCAAACACATTGTACCATTAGAACACTGGAGTGATAGTTACTGGAAATGGGCCTCTATACACCTATCTAGATATTGCACCAAAAATCAGACATTTGCAGCTAGAATAGTCATTTATCATATTAGCAATGTATAGAGTGTATTTCTGATTAGTTTAAAGTTAACTTCATTGAAAAAAAGTGCTTTTCTTTCAAAAATAAGGAAATTTCTAAGTGACCCCAAACTTTTGAACAGTAGTGTACCTCATAGATGGTCAGGGGCCACATCAATCTTGGCATCAACCCGAACTGCAGACACCACAACTTTAACTTTCCTGGAAGGCCACACGTATCAACGGCTTCCAGTCCTTCTTCCATCTTCTGCTTAATCTCATCTACTCTTCCAGTGTCTCGAAGTTCTTTGGTATACCAGTGACCCAAACTCTTCACTGGTAGGTCAGACAGTGATGGGATTACTTCCACTCCCAGGTTGAAGTGGAACTCCCTATCAAGTCTTCCCTTTCGCAGGACCAGGCTCCTTGATTTTGTCACTTTAAATGCCATATTCGCCCAGTCAATCAACTCCACCAGCCATTTCAAGATGACTACTGTCACGACAGTGCACTGGTTCACCAAGGTTAGGTCATCAATAAAAGCTCAAATTGGAGGCAGTTCTTGTCCTGGAGCTAACTCTACTCCTGGGCCAACCTTCTTGGCAGCACAGACTATCACTTCCATAGCTAGAATGAACAACACTGGTGATATCGTGCACCCCATTGGGATTCCTACCTCCAGCTCCTGCCAGCTTGTGGTATACGAATTAGTGATGAGCCTCATCTTGAAGTGCTCATAGTATGTTAATACTACTCTCAGGACTTTCTCTGGGATGTAGAAGTACTCCAAGGCATACTTAATGAGTCTATGTGGAACAGATCCATAGGTATTGGCCAGGTCCAACCACACTACTGTCAGGTCCTTCTTTTGTCGCTTCGCTTCTTGGATTGTATGCCATATCATACTTGCATGTTCTATATATCCTGGAAAGCCTGGAAGCCCTGCCTTCTGCACAGATGTATCAACATAACCATTCCCCAAAAGGAACCTCACAAGTCGCCCAGTTAGCACACCAAAGAAGATCTTCCCTTCCACGTTCAGCAGGGATATTGGATGGGACTCATCCAAGAATTTTGACAGCTCTTCCTTGGGGATGTACACTCCATCAGCTTGAGCCCAGAAAACGGGGATGACTTCCAATCTCCAGATGACCTTCAGAAGCTTCCACAACACCCGCAGCAACCCAGGACAAGCCTTGTACACCTTGTAGGGTATTCCATTGGGACCAGGTGCTGTTCCAGTTCTTGCCTTTCTCACAAACTCTTCCACTTCCTTCAACCGTGGCTCTGCCAGATCAAAGAGAGCGCTGGGTGCCAACGGATGCTCCAGGGCAGGGATGGGTTCCATTATCTCACCCTTCTTCTGGTCTGTGTAGGGCTTCTTTAAATGACTCTCCAGCTCCTCCCTCAGAATGTCTAGCACACCACTCCTGTTCCCTTCAAACAATTTCTTTGTCAACCTATGTGTATTCTCATAGAATGCTGCTGTTTTCCTTCTCCTATTCTGTCTGATCTTCCTTCTTCTCTCAGCCTTCCTCAAGATGACTGCTTGGCATCTGAGGTCATCTCTGAGCTGAGACAGGCCTAACTTTGCATCAGGGTAAGTTTCCTTCCTCCACTGTTTCCGTGCCTGCAGTATCCTCCCCTTGAGCTTCTCGATCTGCAACTTTCTTCTTCCTTTGCTTCTTTGCTGTTTCTCTGTGATTACAGCTGCTCCAAACTTCTCAAGGCCATATACAGTACATAGCTGGCTTCACCCATTCCTTGCAGCTTCTTTATAATCTCGCCTTTCAGGATCCATTCTAATGCCTTGGATAGGTCTTCTTCCGGCTTTCAGAGAGAGCAGTCGCATTTTCTCCTCCTCTCCTCCTCCGCCTCCCTGACTGATCCCAGCTTGCTGCGTCTTGTCTATGTCTATGTCTCGCTCTCCTTCTCGCAGATCTCAATCCAAACGGAAAAATGGAAAAAATGGAATTTCGGGCTTTAAATGCAATTGACACCACCTTTTCAAACAGAAAATCGGGCCCGGGGGAGCCCAAATGTGTGACTCATGGGGAAATTGGAACTCATGTGTCTGTGTGATTCGATTGAAGATGCGGAAGACATCTATCTGTTTGGCTTATGATCACAGGATTTCTACTGTTTGGCTCCGGAGTTTCCTGGTGAATCGGAAATTAAAGAAGTTGGAAGAGCTGGTCAAAATGCGGATCCCGGCGAAGCTCCTTCAACAATTCGACCAGCATGGGAGGGCTCTGATAGCGGCAAATGGTGAACTGATTGTCGAACTGAATCAGGAGGTTGGTAACATCTTGAGCCGCTGGGTGCTCTCCAGGGAATGTTTTTAAGCCTGTGAATTGAATTAATTGTGATGCACAGAATCGCATGAGAGTGGAAATTACTATGCTCTAAGTGACTGTGCTCATCAGGCCTTGATTCGGCGTCCTTGGGAACTCATTCCTCCAGGTGCAGAGATTATGCAGGAAGGGAGTTTTGGCTTCTCTTTAACCCAAACAATTAACAAACAATTGCTGTTGTTCAGCAAAATGATCTCTTCAAGGACAGCGTTATCATGTGTCTAATACAGAACTCTACCATCTGGCATGCACGAAGAGAGATGGACTCTGGACATGCTTATCTATGTTTAGAATACATGAACATAACATCCATTCGTTGCCTAGGAGATGCTCCTTTGTTGTGCACCAGCAAATGATACATCCACACTGCATTCATACTGATTACATGACTGACTACACACACTGGTCTCTCTCTTGCTTTTGTTTTGTTAATGTGTGATATTTTGTCTGCTAATTGTGCAACTGAGGGTTTTTTTTCTATGTGATCACAATTTTGCTCATTCGAGCACTATTTTGAAAACTTTGTTTTTTTTCTCTCTGCCCAATGTGTTCCCTCCCCTTCCCCCTTCCTCTCTTTACCCCCCACTGCTGACAGGCGCCTTGTATGGCTGCCGCGTCATTAGGAAGCGTTTATCAAGCGCGCCTAATGACAGGTCAAATTCCTCGTGTGTGTAAACATGCTTGGCAATAAAGTTCATTCTGATTCTGATTCTGATTCTGATTCATCCATTTTTCTCCAAGCGTGCTTGTCTGCGAGTGCAGGCCTTCTTGTCTGAACTTTCAGCCCTGTCATCCTCAGCTTGGTGGCTCCCAGCACTGTTCAGGTTCAGGTTCAGGTTACTTTATTTGTACCCGTAGGTAGATTTGTTTTGCAGTCTGGTGACATCCATATTTACAAGCCACAATTACATTCAACATAGACACAAACACAGGCACACATGAAATTGACTATAAACATGATAAAAATACTCAAGGCTCCATCAATCAGGGTATAAAAAGACAAAGAGATGGGAGAAAAACCAGAGGTAAGAGAGAAGAGTCATATTAAAAGTTAAAAACTAGTCAAAGAGGTTAAAAACTCAAAGGTCTAAAACCCAATAAAATATATAGAGCTCAAGTAACATCCTACAAAAATAAGTAAATATAAAATGGAGTTAATAAATAGGTACCTAAATTATGTGCAATATATTGTTACAGCTTGTTCAACTCTTTGACAGCAGCAGGAGCAAAGCTGTTTTTGTAGCGCTGGGTTTTACTTTTTGGGACAACAAACCTCCGTCTTGAGGGAAGAAGCTGAAAGTGGTAGTGCAAAGGGTGGGAGTCATCATTTAAAATGGAGGTAGCCATCCTCTGTACTTGTCTGGTGTACAGGGATGTCAGGCTCAGCTGTGACTCACCAAGCAAACGACTGGACCATCTAACTACCTGATCCAAGGATTTCCTCTGTTTCAGTTTTATCTGACCAAACCATGACACTAAAGAAAAGGATAAAACAGATTCAATAAAAGCCCGATAAAACATTGTCATTATGGTTCGGTCACTTTGGAAGCGTGCAAGTTTTCTCAAGCAATGCAAATGTTGCTGACCCTTTTTGCACACCCTTTCACAGTTCTCTTCAAAGTTTAAATTACTATCAATAATCGTCCCAAGATATTTGTAGGATTGTACACATTCGGTGGTCTGGCCTTTTAGTGCAGTGACTTTGTACCTGGGAGTTTTCCTCCTAAAGTCAATAACCATGTCTTTAGTTTTTGTCGTATTCAGCTGCAGGTAGGAATCCTCACACAAGTGAACAAAATCATCAACTACTGGGCCGTGGCCACTCTCACCATCCTGGAGGAGACTGACAATAACTGAATCATCAGCATACTTTATAATGTGTCTGTTGTCATGTCTGCTCCGACACATGTTTGTGTACAGGATGAAGAGTAGTGGTGACAACACACACCCCTGAGGAGAGCCAGTAGAAGAGTACTTTAGGTCAGACAATGTACCATTGACCCTTACTCTCTGCGTCCTGTTGGTTAAGAAATCCAGAATCCAACCCACCAGATTATTGCTCAAATCAAATTGTTGCAGGAGCCTTTCAACTAAGATATGAGGTTGGATTGTATTAAAGGCGGAGGAGAAGTCCACAAATAAAAGCCTGGCGTGTGTCCCATTAAAATCCAGATGTTTAAAAAGCATGTTAAACAGAGTGACAGTGGCATCCTCCACTCCTCTGTGAGGCCTATAGGCAAACTGCAGAGGATCCAATGCATGCTCAGTCTGCTTTAGGACCTCACATCTGACCAGTTTTTCAAAAATTTTCATTAAAATTGAAGTCAAAGCAACTGGTCTAAAGTCATTTACCGTTTTAGGACAGCTGGATTTTGGAACGGGAACAACCACGGCTTCTTTCCAGATCTTAGGCACATGTTGTGTCTGTAAGAACTTATTGAAAATGTAATAAAAATATAGGACTCAGTTCATGTGCACAGGACTTTACCAAGCGCCCACATATATTATCGGGGCCCTGACTTTTGTTCACTTTTACAGCGCAGAACTCCCTTTTAACAACCTGCACCTCAATATTAAAGTGCTGATTGTCTTTGAGTTTCTGTTTCAAATCTTGAGTTTCTGTGCTAAAATCAAAGGAGTCAAAACGACCATAAAAACAATTACGAGCATTAGCCAGCTCTGTGTCTGAATTAAAACCATCTAAAAACACACGATTTCTGCGCTCTGTGCTCTGAAGGCCTGCAATAGTTTTCATACTGGCCCAGGCTGAACCAAGTTTCTTTGTTGACATCTTGCTTTCCAATTCTGATTTATAATTCTGTTTTGCTCTTAAAATTTCAGACTTCAGCTCTTTTGTGGCAACCTGTAGCTCAGAAACAGACCCCTGTTTAAAGGCAAGTGCTTTCCTCTGTAAGCAGGATTTAACTGATTTTGTAACCCATGGCTTGTTGTTGGGATATATTTTGACACGTTTACGTGGAACGATCTTATTTTTACAGAAAGCCATGTATGAGCATGTGACGTCCACCAAAGAGTCCAAATCATCCCCGCAGGCCAGTGTGAACATCTTCCAGTCTGTACAGTCAAAGCATTCCTGGAGGCTGTGCACTGAATCCTCTGTCCACACATCAATGTCTCTTGTCTCCACCTTGCCTCTTCTGAGAGCAGTTTTATATGTGGGCAGCAAATGTACACAGTTGTCATCTGAGGATCCTACAGGAGGAAGGGGGAGTGATTTATAGGCCCTCTCTATGGATCCATAGCACAGGTCCAATGTCTTTTTTCGCCTGGTTGGGCAGGAGACATACTGATAAAAGTTTTTAAGTGTCTTCTTTAAAGAAACATGGTTAAAATCCCCAAGAATGAAGTTTGGCGCCTCTGGAGAAATTGATTGCAGCCGCTGGATCACATCAAAGACGGTGCTGGAGGCGGAGTCAGCGTCTGCCCTCGGGTCAATGTACACAGTTGTGATGAAAAGCTGGGGGAACTCGAGAGGCAAATAAAAGTTGGAAACCTGGTTGTTGTCCTCCTCCGACTGACTTGGCTGTGCTTGAGCACCGTCAACGCGTTGCCTTGGTGACAAAGCATCAAAAGCTACTTCTTTGACAGACTTGCATCCTTTGCGGGTTTGATGGATCTGTAGACCTCGTGTAGTATCAAACTGTCTGCCACACCAACATGTGTTCATTGTCCAAGAGCGGGTTTCAGGTTCGTCTTCATTGTTATCAGTCCGGGTGAGTCTCTCATCCTCCCCACCTCTCAGGAGACTCTGGGGGTATCTCTTGTTTCCAGTCCTTGTTGCGGTGTAATGGGTGCTCCACCTAAATGTAAGGGCTGCTTATTGGGGTGCCAACCCAAGGAGCCCAGGCCTGTCTTCCCAGACTGCCAGTTGTCTCTTCAACCATCTCCAGCCTATTTCTGGTTGTCATCCAGTCTGTTCCTGGCAGTCATTGGTAAAACCAGATTTTACATGATGATGAGCAAACAGGCTGACATACTACATCATTCCTGCTACAACCAGTTGAGTCCTCAGCTAGGGGGCCCCCAGTGGTTTCGGCCCATTATTCCTAATACCACTATAAAAGGGGGTGGGCCCACGTCACCCATGTCTGGGGATATGCTCAACTGGTTGGCTACACTGCAAGCACTGCTTCTTACTTCTTCCACCAAATCCAGGCAGATCCTGCTTCAGCTGCTTCCTCTAGGTTCTTACACACAGCTTTCTTCTTCTGGCCTTCTATTCCTAGGCATCGTAAGAATGCCATCATAGAATGAACCACAAACCCTCAACAACTAACCTCAAAGGGATAGCAATGTGGCTTCCCCCCACATTCCGAGCACTGTAACACCAACTCTTCATATTTCTCCTTCTTCCTTTCATAGGCCTCTTCAATGTTATCTTTCCACGGAACTGTTAGCTCTCCAGTGATCACTGTCCTTGTCATTACCTCCGCCAAAGGGGGAGGTTATGTGATCATCGGCGTTGGTTTGTCTGTTTGTTTGTCTGTTTGTTTGTCTGTTTGTCTGTTTGTTTGTCTGTCTGTCTGTTTGTTTGTCTGTTAGCAAGATAACTCAAAAAGTTATGGATGGATTTTCATGAAATTTTCACAGATTGTCAGAATTGGGGTATCCTACAGATGATTACATTTTGATGGTGATCCGGATAACCATCCACAAGAAAACCGCCATTACGCAAAATGCCATTTTCGTGAATAACTACTAAACCCCTAATCCTATCATTGTCAATCCAATTGTTGTGAATCCAATTGCTAGTCATATGTTTTCATGGTCAAGGAATCTGAAAACGTACACACAAACACTGTATGGGGGGAACTGTGGCGCTAAACCGCCATTACGGAAAATGCCATTTTCGTCAAGAACTACTGAACCACTAATCCTATCATTGTGAATCCAATTGCTTGTCATATGTTTTCATGGTCAAGGAATCTGAAAACGTACACACAAACACTGTATGGGGGGAACTGTGGCCGCCATTACGGAAAATGCCATTTTCGTGAATAACTACTGAATCACTAATCCTATCATTGTCAATCCAATTGCTAGTCATATGTTTTCATGGTCAAGGAATCTGAAAACATACACACAAACACTGTATGGGAGGAACTGTGGCCGCCATTATGGAAAATGCCATTTTCGTGAATAACTACTGAACCACTAATCCTATCATTGTCAATCCAATTGCTAGTCATATGTTTTCATGGTCAAGGAATCTGACAACGTACACACAAACACTGTATGGGAGGAACTGTGGCCGCCATTACGGAAAATGGCATTTTCGTGAATAACTACTGAACCACTGCTTGTCATATGTTTTCATGATCAACGAATCTGAAGACTGTATGGGGGGAACTGTGGCGCTTGGCGGAGGTCTGCGCTCTCCGAGTGCTTTTCTAGTTCTAGATGTTATCACCACATCAGGCCTCAGCCCCGTCAGAGCAATTTCTCCTGGGAACTGAAGTGCCTTGTCCAGGGCTACTTGACACTGCCAGTCATTTGCTCCTTGTAGGAGGCCCCTTGCCAGACCCTGACAAGGAGCCTGGCATCTTAGAAACTGGGCTAAGGGTATTTGTGGACAGTTTATATCCTGACAGTTTAGAAAGAAGGACTGATTGATTGACTGTATCAAAGGCAAGTTTAAAAAGATGGCTCCTACCACCCCCCTTATCCAGATTTTCTTTAATCATTTCAATAAAGTAACAAGCAGTCTCTGTTGAGAGAAAGGGTTAACTAGGGAGAAAGGGAGAAGGCGCTTAACTAGTAGCTACACTATCCCTCTATTCTAAGGGTCTATCAGAGACAAATACCTGGGGACAATTTAGGATCACCAATAAACCTAGCATGCATGTCTTTGGATTGCGGGAGGAAACCGGATCCCCTGGAGTAAATCCACACAGTACAGGGACAGCATGCAAATTCCACACAGGAAGGTTCCCACCCCTGCCAGCCTGGGGATTCAAACCTACAACCTGCTAGCTACGAGGCAACAGGGCTAACCACTATACCACCGTGCTGCCCAAGAAGGTCTCCAGGAGAGAAAAGTGATCATCTTTTGAGAATTGTATTACAGAACGTTTTGATATGTTCATTTTTGACCGTCATGCCCAAGGTTCACAATTGCTTTCAACATTCTACAATAGTCAGCTGCTAAGAATTCAGGTCATTATCTGGCTGAACTGGTGTAGTCTGAACTGGGCCCAAGACTATAAGTGTCTCATTTATTATGACATCACACATCTTTGTACACAGATTAATGTTTAGGTCCAGAGCAGAGTTTTGACATACGTTGCTATAACCATTGTTTGCTGCTGACAGAGTTTACACTTAAATGCAACTTAAGTATATCATGAATGTGTGAAACAGTCTTTATAAATATTTAGTACATTTGGTCACGAATTCATCTCTGTGATAGACAGATGGATAGATGAATAGAGCTAATAATAACTGTATTACTCAGAGGTGTGATCACACTGTAATCACCTTACAGTATGACGCTCACAGAAGCACTGACTCACTGTTTCAGCTCTTATGTAAGAGAAACAGACAATCTTACTAGCAGACTGTAATATTTATAAGCACATCACACAGCAAGAGAAAGTCCATGAGGCTAAAAATCGGAGCCAAGGTCACAAAAAAACTCCTGCTGTTGGCAAAATGGAATCTAATTAGTTTACGTTTCATTTGTCATCAGGTTTATTTTACAGAATATTGATTAGCCATTTAATTAAATGAGCAATCCCCAGTGGTTAATGAGCGACTGAATTAGAGCTTCTTCTCAATACCCAAAGTTGTCTTACAATAAAACGCTAATCACTTTTACTTTGAAATAATTTCTGCCAATTAGGCATCTTAAAAAAGCAGGACATACTTGTAAAATAAGAATTTTACCCTGGTTTAAACTACACTCACCTGCTAATGACAGAAAACATAAAAAATACACAAAACGTAAGAAATAAACATTTCATTCTAGTCCATCATGTACAACCCCAATTTCGCTGAAGTTGGGACATTGCGTAAAACATAAATAAAAGCAAAAAACAATCATTTAAAAATCATTTTTAACATACTACAAAGACAAGACATTTAGGGGCAGATTTGCTAACGTGCTGCGCCATCGAAAAACCCTGTTGTGGCGTTAAAAAACTACTGTTGAGATTCACTAAAGGGTGCCGGGCAAAATTAGTGGTGGAAAGGAGTGGACTATGTTAATTTTGCACCTGGCCTCACTGCATATGTATTCGTGGGAGCTGTCATGTCAAAGTGCAAATTTGAGGGAGGGGAGTATTTAAATGACTGGTGCATGGTGATTTCCTAAGGTCTGGGGTTTTCAGTCTCCTGCTAAATTGCCATAAAATATGCCATAAATGCCATAATTTAACACCCAAAAAAAGCTTGTCTTAATTCACCTGCGCCTGACATGATAGCGATCGCTGGTGCCGAGACACCGGCATGAACCGAGGGCGTGTGGCTGAAGAGACAGAAACTTCTCTCTGCCCATGACTCTATTTGGCATGACAGAAGAACAGATTATATGAATATCAACGATCAACAGTCTCACAGAGGTAAGATAAGATAAGCCTTTATTAGTCCCACAATGGGGAAATTCCAGGATTGCAACAGCACAGGGATAGCAACACTCAGAGCAACAATCAGAAGGCAAGAAAAAAACAAGTGCAGTGAGTATACATATGTACATATAAATATAAATATATAGACACACAGTGCGGAGCATTGTAGCTAGATGGAATAAATATATAAATATATAAACACACACAGTGCAGAGCATTGTAGCTAGATGGAATAAATATATGAATATATAAACACACACAGTGCGGAGCATTGTAGCTAGATGGAATAAATATGTAAATATATAAACACACACAGTGCGGAGCATTGTAGCTAGATGGAATAAATATGTAAATACATAAACACACACAGTGCGGAGCATTGTAGCTAGATGGAATAAATATGTAAATTTATAAACACACACAGTGCGGAGCATTGTAGCTAGATGGAATGAAACAGCATAACCGTCTACTTAGTTATCCTACATGGTATGATTATGTACCCATACATATTGTCACCCTCCGTAGCGACCGGTATTTTCCTAATTGTATACCAGAGGGGACCGTTGTGTAAGTCTGTTGCATCTTTTGCATTCAATACTATTAGGTTGTCACGTCTTTTTGCTATCTCTGCGAGCAGCCCTGCTTAGGTTATACTGTCTGGCAGCCGTAGGTAGGAAGGACCTGCGAAACCTCTCGGTTGCGCACCTAGGATGATGACGACGTCGGCCTCCTAGACCTCCTAGGATGATGTAGTCTGCTCCTAAATGAGCTCCTCAGTGCATTCAGTATGTCCTGCATAGGGTGGAACTCGGACTCCAGCAGAGATGACAGTTTAGCCACCATCCTTCTCTCTCCCATCTCCTCCACTGAGTCAAGGCGCTGCCCCAGGACAGAGCTAGCTTTCTTGATCAGTTTGTTCAGTCTCTTCCTATCGGCTGCTGTAATGCCACTGCCCCAGCAGACCACTCCAAAAGTGATGGCTGATGCCACCACTGTGTTGTAGAATGACTTCAGCAGTGCCCCTTGTACACCAAAAGACCTGAGTCTCCTCAGTAGGAACAGCCTGTGCTGTCCCTTCTTGTAGAGCGCGTCAGTATTGTGTGACCAGTCTAGTTTATTGTTCAGATGAACACCCAGGTACTTGTAGGATGTCACCATCTCGATGTCAGTTCCCTTTATATTTACTGGTGCTGTGAGGGGTTGTCCTTGCCTGCGGCAGTCCACCACCAGCTCCTTAGTTTTCCTCGCGTTGATCTGGAGGCAGTTCCGATGGCACCAGTCCACAAAGTTCTGGATAAGCCCTCTGTACTCAGCTTCATCTCCGTTGGAGATGAGGCCAACGATCGCAGAGTCGTCAGCGAACTTCTGTAGATGGCAGTGTGTTGTGCTGTGTGAGAAGTCCGCAGTATAAAGGGTGAACAGGAAGGGAGCCAAAACCGTTCCCTGGGGGGCCCCCGTGCTACCGATGATCGTGTCAGACACACAGTCCCGGGTTCTCACAAACTGTGGCCGGTTTGTGAGGTAGTCCAGCATCCATGATGACAGGTGCTGGTCCACCCCTGCGCACAGCAGCTTGTCCTTCAGGATCATCGGTTGGATGGTGTTGAAAGCACTAGAGAAGTCAAAGAACATGATCCTCACCGCATTCCCGGGCTTCTCCAGGTGGGACAGAGAACGGTGAAGGAGGAAGATCACCGCATCCCCCACCCCAATGCCAAGCTGGTAGACGAACTGGAGTGGATCCATCGCTGGTCCCACCAGGGGGCGGAGGTGAGCAAGGAGCAGTCTCTCCAGGGTCTTCATCATGTGAGACGTCAGGGCCACTGGTCTGTAGCTGTTCAGATCTTTGGGGTGGGAAGTCTTTGGTACAGGTACCACACAAGATGTTTTCCACAACTGTGGTACCCTCCCCAGCTTCAGGCTCAGGTTGAAGATGTACTCCACAATCCCACACAGCTGGTCTGCACAGGACTTGAGGAGCTTTGCGCTGATGCCGTCCGGTCCCGACGCCTTCTTCGCCTTGATCTTCCTCAGCTCCGTCCTCACCTGGGTCTTAGTGAGGGTCAGGTTGGGGGGCTGTGTGTTGGGAGTGGGGGGGGGTGATGGTGGAGTGGGGAGTGGGCAGCAGGACTTGATATCTTTAGAGGCAGCAGTGGTTGTTGTGCAGTCGGGGGGGAGGGCGGTTGGTCAAACCTATTGAAAAACAGATTCAGATTGTTTGCCCACTCCCTGCCCCCCGTGGCCTGGGGGGTGGTATTCTGGAGCCCAGAGATGGTTTTAAGGTTTCTCCAGACCCCACCGATGTCGCTCTGTTGCAGCTTGTCCTCCATCTTCATCCTGAAGCTGTCCTTGCCTTCTCTGATCTTTCTCCTCAGCTCCCTCTGTACGGACTTCAGCATCTCCCTGTTCCCCGACCTGAAGATCCTCTTCTTCTCTCTCAGAAGTGTTTTTATCTCAGGGTTGATCCAGGGTTTGTTGTTTGAGCAACACCGTATGGTCTTGGTGGGTACGGTGTTATCCACACAGAAGCTGATGTAGTCCGTGATGGTGTGAGTGAGGCCATCGATGTCCTCACCATGTGGATCGCAGAGCTGCTCCCAGGCGGTGGTTTCAAAACAGTCATTTAGAGCGTCCATTGCCTCCTCAGACCATAACTTCACTGTGCGCATGACCGGAGGTTGTCTGTGCACTAGGGGTTTGTACACCGGCCGGAGATGAACCAAGTTGTGATCCGATCTCCCGAGTGGGGGGAGTGGTGATGAGGTGTACGCCTCCTTAGTGTTTGCATAGAATAAGTCCAGTGTTTTATTGTCTCTAGTGTGGCATGTGACATACTGGGTAAACGTGGGTAGAATGGGAGACAGTGAAATGGTGAAATCGCCTGAGATGAGGAGAAGAGCATCTGGGTGTTCTGTCTGCAGCCTGCCAGTTACTGAGTGGATGACGTCACGTGCTGTCCCAGCGTTCGCCGTCGGATTTGCATAAATAACAATGCAGATCACCTGTGAGTATTCCCTCGGGAGATAGGTAGGCCGCATGCTAACAGCTAGCAACTTGATGTCTTTGCTGCAGTGTTGTTGTTTAACAGTGATATGTCCCGGTCTGCACCAGTTGTTATTAACATACATTATCACTCCACCGCCCCTTGCTTTGCCACTGTCTGGTGTTCGGTCTGCCCGTATCGCGTGGAAACCCTCCAGTTCAATGTTAGCATCTGCTGCTAGTTCAGTTAGCCACGTCTCAGTAAATAACAAAAGGCAGCACTCCCGGTATATGCTCTCGTAGCGGGAGATAGCCACTAGCTCATCTACCTTTCCTAATATCGATCATACATTCCCCATAACAACGGATGGGAGGGTGGGTCTGTACCTTATATTCCTTGCCCGCTGTCTTACACCAGCACGACACCCACGTCGTTTTCGCCTTATTTCTCCCGGTATGTCAAGTTTTTTCGTTAGCACCGAGTGGCGGTTGAGTGCTAACAGCTGTTCCCTGCTGTACCGTCTCCTGCTATAAACAGTGGCTCCGTCCACCGGCTCGGGAGACATTTGGGGCGATCTGTGTGTCCGTGATGTATAAGGTGTGTAAGGTGTCGCCGGATCAGAAAGTTGTCACCGGATCAGAAAGTTAGAGGAAGAAAAAACTCAGAATTGAGCCGCTGTTGCAAAAAGGCAGCCGACTCGTGTGGCGCCAGAAGTAGAAAAAGATCAGGTGTTATGCTGAACTTGACATCAACTAGCAGGTTTTTTTAAAAAAAATTTCATTTGTTTATACTGTATATAGCCTACTACATAAATTTGAACCCATGAAATAAGAGCCCTTCCTACCTGCAGTGGACATACAGATGGTATCAGCCGATAGTGTGATGATCGGGTGAGCGCAGTCCCCCTCCCTTTCTGTGGGAGGTTCTTTTTTCAGTTCCTGGCTCCGCTGATCATCATCATATCTGCATGAGTGGACACACCTGCTGCCTCTTCATTGCCAGCACTTAAAAGGACCTGCTTGTGAACACTTCGGCGCTGGCTCATTGGGTATCGCTGCCTGAATTTTAAGGCTTAATATTGACTCGTGAGGAACTCAGCCTAACCTCTCCTTTCCTCTCCTCTCCCCAGGTTGCTGCCATCTCTGCCGTGCATCTCCAGGATTGCTGTGCACTCACCTGCCGCTTCATCTTCATCTCTCTGGACTGTTCCTTCCTCCCAATCAGACTCCACCCTGCTCCTCACCTCTCTACATCCCCGGCCAGCTCTGTCCTGCTGGCTCGTCTCCCCCCGTGCTGAGTTCCTCTGCCAGGCTCTCTGTTCATCTGTTGTAAGAAAAACCCCATTTAATTATTTTCTCGCCTGTTTAGTCGCTCCTCTAACCAGCTCTCGTCTCTCTCTCTCCAAAGGCTGTATGTCTTCCTGCATGCTACGCTCTTCCCTCCTGTTGCCAGTTGTTCAATAAAGTTGTGTTAAACGTTTCAATTCGGTGTTTAAGTGTCTTCTCTCGTGTAGCTGCTTTGTACGTGAGCTTCCTAGTTGACAGTCATGACAGAACGAGCCAGCCATGACCGAAGCTCAGCAGGTGCTGCATCGGCAGAACACTCCGCTCTTTATCGGTTAGACATTACTGAGTGGCAGGTGGCTGTTCTAACTGAGCAGTTGCAAACTATTACTCAGCAGCTGACCATGGTTACTGACCACCTTTGTCAGATATCTTGCCTCGACTCTTCCTCTCCACCTGTCGCCCAGCGGTTGCTACCATTTGCTGCACCACTTCCATGCCTTCATCTGCCCCATAAGCAGGGGAGGTGGGGGGATGCAAGGGGTTTTTGCTTCATGTTTGCCGCTATCTGCGACAGGTTGAGTGGGGAGTGCCCAGACAACACTTCCAAAATCCATTTTATGACCCTCCTGCTTCGAGATCGGGCCCTTAATTGGGCCCAGTCTGTCCTCGACAGCACGGAGGGCCCCAATTATACCTTTGAACAGTTTGTTCAGGAATTTTCTCAGGCCTTTGACTATTCAGAGAGTGAGGGGAATATAATGAGCTGCTTAATGTTGCTCCGGCAGGGGAATCAGTCTGCGGCCGATTTCTCTGTGGAGTTCCGGGTCACCGCGGCAGACTCCGGGTGGAATGATGTTGCCTTATGCAGCGCCTTCCTCCTGAGTCTAAATACCAACCTCTGTGATGATCTTGTGGTTCATGCGACACCCCCCCCTCTCTGGATGAGCTTATCGATCAAGCGGTCAGTTTGGACAACTGGTACCACGAGCGTGCGAAGGAGCAAAAGGCCTTCTCCGGTCCGCTCTTCTCGCGTACACCCCCTTCGGCTACCACCACAGCTAAGCCCGACACTTCCTCCGAAGCTATGGTGTTAGGCCAAGCCTGTTTGACTCTGGAAGAACACCAGCAACGGAGGAAGGCCGGAGTGTGTATGTACTGCGGATCTCTAGAGCATAAATTGTTTACCTGCCCCTCGAAACCAAAAGACGTAGCCCATCAGTAGATGTGGGGGGTCTGGCGGGCGGAAATTCCACTAATCCCCAGGTAATTTCTCTATCCCAGCCCTTATCCAGTTACCAGGGGCCGAGAGGAAGGTCTCGGCATTAATTGATTCTGGGGCGGAGCAGAATTTTGTTTCATTGCGACTCGTGTGGGAGATAGGTATACCCACTATCAAATTGCCAGCTGCATTAAACGTAGCGGCATTATCCGGTTGTAGCCTAGCTTCCGTCACCCAGCGCACGGAGCCGGTCTACGTTCTTCTTACTGAGAACCACCGGGAGTCACTCTCAATCTTCATTCTCCCTAGTTCGTCCTCCCAGGTGCTTCTGAAGTTCCCCTGGCTCCAGAGGCATAATCCTATTATCAATTGGGCGCAAAAACTCAATTTCTTCTTGGAGCCCCTTTTTCTTAGCTTCCTGTCTCAGTTCGGCTGCGTGTTCACCGATCCTTCCCATCTCCTCTTCCCCGGACCTTGGGGAGGTCTTTAGCAAGTCAAGAGCTCGCTCTTTGCCTCCTCACCGCTCCTATGACTGTGCTATAGTCCTCCTCCCGGGTGCGCGGCTGCCATCCAGTCGACTCTACAGTCTCTCAGGGCCAGAGAGGGAGGCGATGGAAGGCTATATCAAAGATTCTCTGAACACCAGCCTCATTTGGCCTTCTTCGGCTCCTCTTGGGGCGGGGTTTTTCTTTCTCAGCATGGCAGCACGGTGGTGCAGTGGTTAGCACTGTTACCTTACAGCTAGAAGGTTCCTGGTTCGAATCCCCAGGCTGGCAGGGGTTGGAACCTTTCTGTGTGGAGTTTGCATGTTCTCCCTGTGCTGCGTGGGTTTACTCCGGGGGCTCCGGTTTCCTCCCACAATCCAAAGACATGCATGTTAGGTTAACTGGCTGTTCTAAATTGTCCCTAGATATCTGTTTCCTATAGGCCCTTAGAATAGAGGGTTAGTACTAGTGAAAGTGCTTTGAGTGGTCTTTGTGACTTGAAAAGCGCTATATAAGTGCAGGTTAGTTAGTTAGTTAGTTAGTTAGTTAGTTAGTTAGTTAGTTAGTTGTCGGAAAGAAGGACAGATCTCTGCATCCGTTCACTGACTACCGCAAGCTCAACGCAATAACTGTCAAAGATAAATATCCACTGCCCCTAGTCAATTCCGCATTCAAGATCCTTCAGCGCATGTGGGTGTTCTCCACACTCAACCTATGCAACGCATATCATTTGGTCCGCATACGCGAAGGGGACGAGTGGAAGACAGCCTTCAAAACACACTTGGGGCATTTTGAATATCTCATGATCCTGTTTGGCCTCACTAATGCTCCAGCTGTCTTCCAACGCATGATCAGTAATGTCCTCCGTGACATGATCAACCAATTTGTGTTTGTGTATCTCGATGATATTTTGATTTTTTTCCCGCATGCAGGAGGAACACACAGTCCACGTCCGGGCCGTGTTACAGCAGTTTCTGGAAAACCAACTCTTTGTGAAGGCCGAAAAGTGTGAGTTTTCCACCCACTCCACTGCCTTCCTGGGCTTTATTGTTGCTGAAGGAGAACTGAGGGCCGATCCGGCCAAGGTGAAGGCTGTGCTTGACTGGCCTACCCTGCACACCCGCAAACAACTCCAACATTTCTTGGGCTTTGCTAACTTTTATCGTAGGTTCATCAGAAATTGCAGCAGGGTGGCACAGCCTCTCACCCAGCTGACCTTGTCCAAAGTGTCCTTTAAGTGGTCCGAGGCAGCTGAGCAGGCTTTCTCTGAACTGAAAGCCCTTTTTTCCAACACACCCATCTTGGCCCAGGTCGACCCTCAGCTTCAGTTCATATTTGAGGTGGACGCTTCCAACTCGGGGGTGAGTGCTGTCCTTTCGCAACATTCAGCCTCTGATCAGAAGCTCCACCCATGCACGTACTTCTCTTGGCAGTTAACTCCGGCCGAGAGGAATTATGACGTAGGAGACCAAGAGCTGTTAGCCATTAAGTTGGCTCTCGAGGAGTGGAGGCACTGGCTGGAGGGAGCTGGTCATCCCACCATTGTGTGGACCGACCATAAAAATTTAGAGTACTTTAGGTCGGCCTGCAGATTGAATTCCAGGCAGGCTCGCTGGGCCCTATTTTTCCTCAGATTCAATCTAACTATCACCTATCGGCCCGGCTCTCGTAACATCAAGCCTGATGCTCTCTCCCGCCAGTTCACCTCAGATCCCTCATACTCATCTTCTGCTCCTGAGCCCATTGTGCTCTCCTCCTGCATACTGGGCGCCATCTCGTGGGAGATCGAGAGTCTGGCAGGCCCAGTCCTCTGATCCCAAACCTGAGGTGGTCCTGGCCAATCGCCTGTTCATCCCACCCAGCCTACGCAGCGACGTCATCTGCTCAGGGCACACCAGCCACTTTGCCTGTCACCCCATGATCTCCGTACTATCGATCTGGAGAAGCGAGTGTTCTGGTGGCCTATGCTGCGGACTGATGTGCAGGACTATGTCAAAGCCTGCCAGGTGTGTGCCACCAACAAATCAGACTCATCTCCACCAGCCAGTCTCCTGCATCCCCTGCTGGTTCCCAGTTGCTCCTGGTCTTCTATTGTCATGGACTTTGTTACGGCACTCCCTCCTTCTCAGGGCAACACAGTCATCCTCACCATAGCTGATCGCTTTTCTAAGGCTATTCATCTGGTGCCCCTTCCCAAGCTGCCCTCTGCCACGAGACTGCCAACTTGCTCACCATTCATGTCATCCGCCTTCATGGTATTCCCTTGGACATTGTGTCTGACTGGGGTCCCCAGTTCACCTCACAAGTTTGGAAATCCTTTTGTCATTCCCTCGGTACTACAGTCAGTCTCACCTCCGGCTATCACCCCCAGAGTAACGAGCAGGCTGAGCGGGCTAACCAATCCCTGGAGGCCATCCTCAGATGTGTGACTTCCTGCAACCTCAACACCTGGAGCTCACATCTGACTTGGGTGGAGTATGCCCATAATTCGGCCATCTCCTCTGCCACCGGGTTGATGCCGTTTGAGGCCTCGACGGGCTATATTTCCCCCCTGCTGCCCATGGTGGAGAGGGACGTCGCTGTGCCATCTGTGGGGGTTCACGCTTGCAGCAGCCGCCCGGTTGTGGAGGTCCACCCGGGTGACCCTTCTCCATTTGGCGGAACGGAATCGCCGGTACGTGGACTGCAGGTGGGTCCCAGCACCCAAATATGCGGTCAGGCAGGAGGTGTGGCTGTTGGTGGACCAGGTTCCTCTGAAGACTGAGTCTAGAAAGCTGTCACCCCACTTTCTTGGTCCCTTTCCCATCTCCAGGATCATTAACAACGTGACGGTTCACCTGAAACTTCTGCCGACACTCCACATCCACCCCACATTCCATATCTCCAAGATTAAGCCCCTCTCCGCCAGTCCTCTCTGCCCCCCCCTTCCTGTCTCCTACCCCCCGGATCTTCGACGGTCAGACCACCTACACCATACAGAGGATTCTGTATGTTCACCGTTGGCCCGGGGCTTGCAATACCTGGTCCATTGGAAGGGCTACGGACCAGAGGAGAGGTCATGGATCCCCGGCTCCAACTTCCATGACAGGGGGATGGGCCGTGCCTTTCACCGGACCCATCCCAATAAGCCTGGTGGGTCACCAGGAGGCACCCCTTGGAGGGGGGGGCACTGTGATGATCAGGTGAGCGCACTCCCCCTCCCTTTCTGTGGGAGGTTCTTCTTTCAGTTCCCGGCTCCGCTGATCATCATCATATCTGCATGAGTGGACGCACCTGCTGCCTCTTCACTGCCAGCACTTAAAAGGACCTGCTTGTGAACACTTCGACGCTGGCTTGTTGGGTATCGCTGCCTGAATTTTAAGGCTTAATATTGACTCGTGAGGAACTCAGCCTAACCTCTCCTTTCCTCTTCTCTCCCCAGGTTGCTGCCATCTCTGCCGTGTATCTCCGGGATTGCTGTGCGCTCACCTGCCGCTTCATCTTCATCTCTCTGGACTGTTCCTTCCTCCCGATCAGACTCCACCCTGCTCCTCACCTCTCTACATCCCCGGCCAGCTCTGTCCTGCTGGCTCGTCTCCCCTCGTACTGACTTACTCTGCCAGGCTCTCTGTGCATCTGTTGTAAGAAAAACCCAGTTTAATTATTTTCTCCCCTGTCTACTCACTCCTCTAACCAGCTCTAGTCTCTCTCTCCACAGGTTGTGTGTCTTCCTGCATGTTACACTTTTCACTACTGTTGCCAGTTGTTCAATAAAGTTGCATTAAACATTTCAATTTGGTGTTTAAGTGTCTTCTCTGGTGTAGTTGCTTTGCACATGAGCTTCCTGGTTGACAGTCATGACAGATAGTGACTTTTTTTCTCTTTTCTGCAGAGGTTCAGACTTGGACTCTGGAGTTTTCCTCTCCTATCAGCTCTCCCTCGCTCTTGAAGCAAAATTTTCCACATTGTCAATTTTCTTTGTTTTTTTTTCTCTTTAAAAATTTTTCTATATTTACAGTATTTCTTTTTGCTGTGCATAAAACAGTAATTCAGTTCCCTCTTCTCTCTATTGCTCTCTCTCAGTTCAGGATACACAATACAGGAGGAAAACAATAATAAGATTATGAACAAAAAGAGCGCACAGATCCATAGAAACGTCCCCCGAAATTGCAACACCGTAACTCAATGGCATTTATAAAAAGTTGCGAACTGGGAGACCTGTAGATTTTGTTAAAACAAAGTTATTTACATAATAAAACCCCAGAGTCTCCATCAGACCATGATGGTTTTAGTGTTAATAAAATAAACACGTTGGTTAAATAATCAGTTTATTCATGAGTAGTCCTTTATTAAATCAGATACAAATGCATCATTTATTCATATTAAACAAGAGTCTGTCACATTCAATGAAAATCTAAATTTTGAAATATATGACAAACAAAAATAAACTATTTTAGTTGGGTTTGTGCTTAAACAAATGTAAATAAAAAGCTTTATATACTATGGTCCTCTGAACTGGCTGTGCCTGTGTTGATGACCCACTTCCTCATCAGGTGTGCTTGTGCGCAGTTTTGCGGTGCTCTTGGTGGATGGGTGAGCATTATTGAAATGAAGTGCCTGCATCTGTGTTTATAATTTTATATGTTGTTAGCAGTGTTGGACAAGTTACGAAAAAATAGTAACTAGTTACAGTTACTAGTTACTTCTTTTCAAAAGTAACTGAGTTACTTACCAATTACTGCATGATTAAAGTAACTAGTTACTTGGAAAAGTAACTTTCACATTACTTTTAAATGCATAAGATAATTTAATTAATGGATTACATTACGGGCTTATTAATGTCAGGCTGAAAACAGACAGAAAGACAGAGCTTTTTGAACATGTTCAGTCTGCTTTATCCTGCCTTGAGAGCTCTTATTATGGGAAAAATCTGAAGAAAATCAACACAAAATTGCCAGTAATTTCCTCATTTTGGAGCGAGAAATAGGGTTTGTGGAGTGAGTGAGAGGGAAAAAGTGTGAGAATCACTCCAAAAGAGTGAGTTGGCAACACTGCATAAAGCTGTCAATGTTTCTTACCTTTAAATAAGCCATCACCTCGGTCATCACCGTACCTGGCGGTACGGTGGCGCAGTGGTTAGCACTGCGGCAGCACAGCAACTCACCCTTGGCCATGGGATCCCTGGTTCGATCCCAGCCCCTGACCAACAGTGATCTGTGTGGAGTTTGCATGTTCTCCCCGTATCTGCGTTAGGCCATGGGCCAAAACCTCTGGCGTGCAGTTTCGTCTTAAGTTAGCAGTAGCAACTTTATCTCTCGGTTTTAAGTAGTTTAGACTATATTAAATGATATTTTACCTGTCCACATTTGCACTGTTTGCACGTTAATGAGAAATTAATTAAAGAAAATCGATGCTTTAATCACGTAATTCCCCTTCCGTGACTTGCCGCGTGCGGGCGCTATTTTTCAACCTCGAACCGTCGCTGCCATTGCAATGTACAGTGTCGACGATTTGACCTGAATACGAGGATCCAACATGGCGACACGCGTGCGAACGTGTGTTTGTCATTTGATCGAGGAGGAAAAGGGAAAAATAACCCCATTTACACAAGTTAGTTGGCAAAAGTTTCGTGACTGCAACAGCAAATGGAAGCTTCTTGATGGCAGACAGTGTGAACTGGCTGAAAAAAATGAAACCTTGGCCCAAAATCCTGAGCCTAGAAACGAACACGGTTATCACCGGAGCTGTTATAAAAGGTAAGCTGCGAACTTGACGAAGTACACAGCTACATCGTTTAGCTCAAGAGACAGGAAATCATACCTAGTGGCTTTGTGAAATCCAGCCATACAATACTCGTCTGGGATAACAACGATTTTGCAGAAGATACACCAACTGGCCACAACACAACTCATAACACCAATGGTGTTATCATACAACGTGAAAGTGAAATTCACTGCAGCCAACCCGAAAGCATACGACTTTCAAAGACCAAGCAACGTTCCTTGAAGCCTCCACCATCAGATGTTGTGCCCTACCGAGGTGGGACCAGACAAGGTCCAGTGTGCGTCGATGCTGAGATGGATGGGGGAATTATAAGTGTCGAGAAGCTGGAGGTGCAAATTGATGTTGCATACTGTCTCTCCAAGACTGTTGATTCTACACTACTAGGATGGACAGGCTTCAATACCACACTGCAGTCTTCTTCCATACCACGCAAGTCCAAGATTGGATATCTGCCAATAATAGACGCCAGTCCCACCAAGATGGCAACGGTACATACTGTACTGTTACGGAGTGTGGATATTGCCAATAACTTGGACTTAGATGCTATCACTGTGGTTTTTGACCAGGCCATCTATTCCAAGGTGCAAGAAATCAGGTGGCAGCATAAGATATTCCAGGAAAGATTGGTGTTGCGCCTTGGAGATTTTCACCTTGTCATGGCATTCCTAGGTTGCATGGGAAAGCGCTTCCAGGACAGTGGTTTTGAAGATGTCCTAATTGAATCTGGTGCTATTGCTGCAGGATCCATCAAGGGGGTACAAACAGGGCATCACTACACTCGTGCTATGCGTTGTCACAAACTGCTCTATGAAGCACTTCCTCGTTTGCGCTGGCAGAGTTTCCTGAAGACTTTACCTGAAAGTGAATGTCAGATGGTAACTTCCACCCTCTCTGAACTAGGTCAGAGTGATCTTGAAGATGACTGGATGAATGTCCTTCAGACAAATCAGGTTCAGGAAGTTCTTCAGAGATATGAAGCCTTTGTCAGGCAGGAGCGTACGCGAAGTGCATTGTATGACTTCTGGTCATCATACCTAGACATGGTACAAATACTTCTACTCTCAATAAGAGCAACGAGAGAAGGGAATTGGTCACTTCACCTTGAGTCGTGCAAAAAGATGGTACCTTGGTTTCATGCCTATGACCGTATAAACTATGCGAGATATCTTCCAGCATACATTGCAGAGATGAGCAACCTGCCGGCGACTCATCCAACCATCCATGAGTCATTTTTGAGAGGTGAATTTGTAGCTCAGCGGCAGTCAGATCATGGATTCAGCCAAATAGCTTGTGATATGGTCATAGAACAGACTATCAACAGAGACTCAAAAACAAAGGGCGGTATGAGTGGGATCACACTTAGTAAAGGAGGTGTGAACAGATGGCTACTTTCCCATCCAGAGAGAGCAGCTATCACACGGGCATGTCAAGTGATGGTAGGAAAAGATGACAGCATAAGATCGAGGAAAGATTTAGATGCTGCAAGAATCAAACGAGACAATGCTACAGTATCTGAGCTTATCAGAACTTTTGAAGCAATGGTTGACCCCTTCGCATACAGTGGAGAGAAGTTGATCAATGTGTCTTCTGGACTTGTTGTCAGTGAGCATGTGGCTAATGACATCAAGCAGGCATACTCCAAAGGTAACTCTGTATATCAAGCTTTCTGTGCAGGCAGAATTCTTGAAGGTGGAAATGTTCCATTCCATAAGCCCATCAAAATGCTCAAGTTGAAGACTTTTGCTGCAGTCAATAAAAGAAAGGAATCTTCGAAAACACAAGACGCAAAGTTGCTCCGAACGAGTAGTGATTTATTCACAAGACTGCTCATTGTGTCGAAGAATCGTTCAGTGGATCTGAAGAAAGTTCTCACGTACATTTTGCCTCCAGTGCCCGCGTCCATTGCCACCTATGATGGTCTCTGCAACAAAACAACGAAGGCTGCACTCATGCATGCTATGGAGAGTGATGTGCCATCATGTCGAATTCAGGCCTCAACAATTCCTGCTAATTCAGCCTTGTTGGTTGATGGAATGGCCCTCATTCAGTCCTGCAACGCAAAGTGTGAAACGTTTGCAGAATTTGCAGATGTACTACTAGCCAAGGCTCTCCACTTATGCACACAAATGAGATGTACGCGTTTAGATTTTGTGACTGATCGCTACCCAGACATATCAATAAAGGACTGTGAACATTCTCGTCGAAAGGCTTCAGGTGTTCAGCAGATTGATATCACAAGACCTCATCACAAACTACCTCAACAGTTTGCTAAATTCCTTTCGAATGGAGCAAACAAGGAAAAGCTGGTTAAGTTCCTGCAGTATGACTACAAAAAACAATTCTGTATTAAATTTGTACTTATTGAAAGTTAAATGAAAACTATGGCCAAAATCTTGTTTTTTACCAAAAATGGACAAAAAACTAGAAAAAACGGGTCATATTTACTTAATGTGTAAGTTTGGCTGTTGTGGACAACTGTATTCAGATTCAGCACTATCAAATTAGTAAAATTCACTTTATTTCAAGTTGCCACTAGAAAGTTAAGACGAACCTCAATTTCTAGCCATGCAACAGATTTTGGCCCATGGCCTACGTGGGTTTACTCCGGGATTTCTCCGGTTTCCTCCCACAGGCCAAAAAAAACATGCAGATTAGGTTAATTGGAGACTCTTAAGTGGCCCTAGGTGTGAATGTGTGTGTGAATAAGATAAGATAAGATAAGCCTTTATTAGTCCCACAATGGGGAAATGAAATGAAAATGAATGGTTAAGGGATAGCGCCATACCATGGCTGCTTCATCCATCCAGGTGGATGCCCTCAATTTCCCCTCTGGGGATCAATAAAGTATACAAAAAACATACAAATACCTCTGTATCAATTTCGTTGTGCTGTACAACTGTACAATGACAATAAAGCCTATTCTATCATCTCCAATAAACGGCTTCAACCAGCCTTTGAATTCAGGGTTTGATTCCCACTTTCTTTCTGTATTTTTGAGCGTACAGTTTAGACTGCAACATGATGAGCTAGCTCCTAGATGTTTAGCTTACAGTGGTGTGAAAAAGTGTTTGCCCCCTTCCTGATTTCTCATTTTTTTGTATGTTTGTCACACTTAAATGTTTCAGATCATCAAACAAATTTAAATATTAGACAAAGATAACACAAGTAAACACAAAATGCAGTTTTTAAATGAATGTGCTTATTATTAAGGGGAAGAAATCCAAACCTACATGGCCCTGTGTGAAAAAGTGATTGCCCCCATGTCACGAACTGGGGCTGGGATTTCTGCCAGACCCAGTCTCGTGCCTTCTTCAGTGTATTTATTTGTCTCTTGTATCATCATGCTCCTTTTAGTGTTATTCTGCCTTTTATTTTCTCCAGTTGTGTTCCTGTTATTTTTGGCCATGTCTTGTTTTGTAATGGTTTTTGGGTTCATGGGTATTTGTATTTGGTTCAGTCTGCAGTGATTATGTTATTCTTTATTTGCATGTTATGGTGCCTTCTCTGGGTTGACGGCTGACAGGCGATTTCTGGGTTTTTGCTCTGCAGGGGGCGGTGCCTGTCAAGTTGTCAATTCAGCCGCCCCTCCCTCACTTACTCAGCTGATTCTAATTGTCACCGTTTTCTCCTTGCCTGTTCAGGCGAGCCCACACCGGAGATCATTTATGTTAATCACTTCTCCTTGTATTTAAACCCTGCCATTCCTCTTGTTTATTGTTGCTTCGTCGTATGACTCTCACTGAGTGCTCCTCATGACATTTACCCTGTTTCCCTGTGTCTTCATCTCCTCCTGGGCTACGGCTCAGGAGCGCTTCTGTTGTAAGTTAATCTAGTTTTTGCATTTTGTGTTTTTGCATTATTTTGGACTTAAGTTACTTGTTTTAATACATTTTGCAAATGCCATCCAGCGTGTAGGTTTGTCTCTCTCTGCCCCGAAGGAGCGGACATGACAGTACAAAGCCCCTTTTCCCTTTTTCACCTACCTGTTTTGGAGCTCGCTATGTCCAATCTGGACGAAGTGGAGCGGCGGGCGGTGTGCCTCCTGGAAAGCATCTGGTCGCAGTCATGAGCCTCCCGTTCTCCCAAGACGGTCCAGGAGAGCCAGGACGGTGCAGTGCGAGTGATGCAGGCATTTCCCAACTTGTGGAATCACCTGAAGGCAATAAATATACATTCCTCCATTTTTTTCCCTTCCGAGTACGGGTGAGGGGCCGAGGGAGGTGGCGCCGATGCCTGCGCCATTTCCAGCACGCTCTCCGCCAGCTCCAGCTCCTATGAAACAGGGTCATCTCACATCGGATCGCCGGAGGAAGCCCACCTCCTCTGCGGCAGCCATCTTCTCGACGTCTAGCCCAACAATTCCCGTGGCAGAGCCTCTCTCTTCTCCTTCCTCGCAGGCTGTTCCGCCAGTCCGCACACTCTCCGCTGCTGCCGCAACCTCCATCACCATGATGTGCCCTCCTGCTGCCAAGAGGTCTTCCAGGTTTTCTCCGGTTACGCCCATTTCCATGTCGTCTGAGCCGGCTCCTCCACAATCCATTGAGAGGGGCAGGATTGCCATTGACACGGAGAGGGATGACTGCCTGTCACAAGTAGCAGAGAACATAAAGATCCGGGATGTCAGGCAAGTGTTTTTTCATTCTGTTCCATCTTGTAATGATAAGTCTTGTCTGTCTCCCAGGGGAGAGTCTCAGGTTAAGCAGTCCTCTGAGCTCTCTCCTCCTGCTGCAATAGCTAAACCTTCTCCTATCCTCTCTGTGTCTCCCCCGTCTATTCCTGAGTGTCCGTCGGTTCCAGAACTGAGTCGTCAGATGATGGAGGAGCTGGTGGCCCTGGAGGACCCGACTCCGGAGCCAATACGGAGCCTACCCCCGGCTTCCACACCGGAAGAGCCACCTGCATGGGTCATGATAGCTGGGGCAACAAGGACTGCTTCAACCATCATGCCTACTGCGGGAGTTGCCGCAGCAGAGTCAGCTGCTAAGCTGGACCTCCAGTGGGCCGACCCCGTGGAAACACCGTTACCAGGATTGTTGAGAGTCCTGGACGGCAGTGGAGCTCGAGCTCAGGCAAGTGCACTCCTTTTTTTTTCTCCTCTCAGTCCTAGAGCAATCTTGCCTGGCTCTTGATGAGGAAGGCCGGGTGCAGCAGCCCGCTGCACCTGAGCTCACCTCACCGGGCTCCGTCGCTGCCGGTGACCCTGAACCTGTTTCTTTATGCGTGTCTGACCTTTCTCCCAGGGTCACCGGAGATGAACCAACACTGCCAGAGGTCTCCATGGGTTCGGGCTCGCCGCTGGAGGTCATCCCGTGTCCAGCTCCTCCCGTAAAGGTCGTGGGTATTCCGTCCTAGCCCAGGACCTCCGTGGGTGCAGCTCTGACACCGGCCGAGTCCTCAGTGCTTGCAGCTCGTCCCCTGCCAGAGGCCGTTGTCTGGGCTCCTCTGCTGCAATCCAGGTCTCTATGGGTGCTGCGGTCCATGCGGGGACCATCGTGGGTGCTTCACCCCAGCATGGAACCGATGTGGGTGCTGTGTTCCGGTATGGGTCCGCCATGGGCGCTACCCCCAAACCTGGATCCACTGCGGGTGCAGCTTTGGCCCAGCCGGGGTCCACCGTGGGTGCAGCGTTGGCTCAGCCGGGGTCCACTGTGGGTGCAGCGTTGGCCCAGCCGGGGTCCACCGAGGGTGCAGTGTTGGCCCAGCCGGGGCCCACCAAGGGTGCTGCAGTGCTCCAACCCGAAGCCACCGAAGGTGCTGCGGTGCTCCAGCCCGGAGCCACTGCGGGTGCAACAAAGCTCCAGCCCAGAGCCCCCGTGGGTGCTACTCAACTTCAACCCGAGACCACCAAGGGCATTGTGGTCCCCTCTCCTTCCCTGCCAGAAGCCGTCGTGGTCCCCTCTCCTTAAGGCCCTGCCAGTCGCCATCATGGTCCCTCTACGTCTTCGGCCTGATACCGTCATGGTAACTCTTCTTCCTCCGCCAGATGCTGTTGGGGTCCCCCTTCTTTCTCTGCCTGACGACGTCACGATTTCCTCTCCTCCATTCTCCTCTCCAGTTGTGGGTCTGCCTGTGGGGAAGCCGCCTCCCGGGCCACCTCTTCTGAGCTGGTGGCTGAAGAACTCAGGCCGGCCACCTGATAGACTGTGCCGTTGGGTTGGGTGGCCAATTTTCCCTGGCAGGCCACCTGACTTATTCTACCTGGCCATTCAGTTGGTCTGGGACTTCGGCAGGCCACCAAACTGGGTGCACCATGCCGTTCACTGGGTCTGGGACCTTGGGCGGCCTCCCGAGCCTTCTAGCTTCTGGACTTGGGGGGTCTAACTCTGTGTTTTTTCTGGTGTGGGTCCTGGGAAGGCTTTTTCGTGCCCTCCTAGCCTGTTCCCCCTACCACCCACCCTGGGTGGGTTATTGTGTGTTCTTCCGGGATGGGGGGGGTGGGGGTGGACAGGTTTTTTCTTTTTTTCTGTTAGTGTTACGTTGGGGTGTCTAGGATCCACCCCTTGGGGGGGGAAGGGGGTCTGTCACAAACTGAGACTGGGATTTCTGCCAGACCCAGTCTCATGGCTTCTTCAGTGTATTTATTTGTCTCTTGTGTCATTATGCTCCTTTTAGTGTTATTCTGCCTTTTATTTTCTCCAGTTGTGTTCCTGTTATTTTTTGTCTTGTTTTGTAATGGTTTTTGGGTTCATGGGTATTTGTATTCGGTTCAGTCTGCAGTGATTATAATCACATAAATAAAGAATACACTGAACATTGTCAAGGATCACTCTCACCCTCTGCATAAACACTTTGAACTGCTGCCATCTGGCAAACGATTCTGGAGTATCAGAGGCAGAACTACCAGACTGATTAACAGCTTCCTTTCACAAGCTGTTAGGATGCTGAACAGCTGATCCGAAATCTTTCATACATACTACTGCACCTTATGGACATTATGTACATATATATAGTTCAGTTAGTTTCAAGTGTGTCTCAGGGATGTGTGAATGGCTGTGTTGGGGTGGGGGGTGAGGGTGTGTGTGAGTGTGTCTTAAATTATGTTCTTTTTACTTATATGGATGCCTAGAGAAACGTAATTTCATTTTGCCTGCACTACAGTTGTATGTACAGCAACATGACAATAAAAGTTGATTTGATTTGATCTGAATAACATAATTATGTTATTTGCATGTTATAGTGTCTTCTCTGGGTTGATGGCTGACAGGCGATTTCTGGGTTTTTGCTCTGCAAGGGGCGGTGCCTGTCAAGTTGTCAATCCAGCCGCCCCTCCCTCACTTACTAAGCTGATTCTAATTGTCACTGTTTTCTCCTTGCCTGTTCAGGCGAGCCCACACCGGAGTTCATTTATGTTAATCACTTCTCCTTGTATTTAAAACCTGCCATTCCTCTTGTTTATTGCTGCTTCGTCGTATAACTCTCACTGAGTGCTCCTCATGACATTTACCCTGTTCCCCTGTGTCCTCGTCTCCTCCTGGGCTACGACTTAGAAGCGTTTCTGTCATAAGTAAATCTAGTTTTTGCATTTTGTGTTTTTGCATTATTTTGGACTTAAGTTACTTGTTTTAATAAATTTTGCAAATGTCATCCAGCGTGTGGGTTTGTCTCTCCCGCCCCAAAGGGACGGACATGACACCCTAAACCTAATAACTGGTTGGGCCACCCTTAGCAGCAACAACTATAATCAAGCGTTTGCGATAACTGGCAATGAGTCTTTTACAGAGCTGTGGAGGAATTTTGGCCCACTCATCTTTGCAGAACTGTTGTAATTCAGCCACATTGGAGGGTTTTCAAGCAGGAACTGCCTTTTTAAGGTCATGCCATAGCATCTCAATTGGATTCTGGTCAGGACTTTGACTAGGCCACTCCAAAGTCTTCATTTTGTTTTTCTTAAGCCATTCAGAAATGGACTTGCTGGTGTGTTCATTGTCCTTTGTTCTGGTGTGATCATTGTCCTGCTGCAGAACCCAAGTGCATTTCAGCTTGAGGTCACGAACAGATGGCCGGACATTCTCCTTCAGGATTTTTTTGGTAGACAGCAGAATTCATAGTTTCATTTACCACAGCAAGTCTTCCAGGTCATGAAGCAGCAAAACAGCCCCAGACCATCACACTACCACCACCGTATTTTACTCTTGGTATGATGTTCCTTTTGTCACGTGCCGAGCCGGCTTGGCTTTCCCCGGCTCGTCCTCAATCTCTTTGTGGGGTTGGCTTTGCTGGTCATGTGTATTTTGATGTATTCTTGTACTTTTTCCATGTCACTACCCACTGTCTGACCGGCAGCTGTTAGTCAGCATTTGTCATCCCCTTTCTCTCACGCTGCTGACAGGCTGCCGGCCTAGCCACGCCCCCTCACCCTCCTTCTGGCTCATCAGCTGTTTCCAGTCCCCGGTAATTATCTGTCTGTGCCTCGCCCAGGTGATTGCTATTTGTCACGCCAGCGGCGTCTGTATTAAAGGAGCTCTTCGCTAGACAGACGCCGCTGGATTATAGTACGCGCTGTTGGATGGTTGTTTTCCTGTCCACCGTCACGTCAATGAAGGACTGTCTGTGTGTCTTGGGATTCTCACTGTGACAACTCGGTCTGCCCCCCCCACTGTGAGTAACTGCCTGTGCGCTGTTCCGCCGCTGTTTTCCTCCAGTGTGTGTGTAGGGCTACCTTGAGGACACTAATGAGGATCCAAGCTGTTCTGTGTCTGTATGTTAAGTTTTGTGTTAATAAATGTGTGTTTGGTGTAACCCTGCACTTAAATCCTCTCGTCATTTCTCCCCTCGCCATACACATTAGAGAGGTGCACGGGGAGCTCATGACATAATAATTCAGCCAATCATAGGATTTAGCGGGTTACACCCACACAAATCATTTTTTCATTTTTTGGACTGTCTCGTTTTTTACTCACCTGCTTTCCAGGCACTATGGCTGAGCTGCTGGAGAGGGAGCTGTGCTCGCTCTGTCTGCTGGAGGACCTTCTCTTGCGGGCGCTGGATCCCTGTTCTCCCGAGGCAGTTCAACAGGCTCAGGACGCCGCAGTCAGAGTGAGGAATTGGGATAGCCTGTGGGACCATCCGGAGGCGGCCGAGATTTTCCGGGAGATTGTCGCCGTGACGTCCACGGAGTCGGGTGAGGAGCTCCCAGCGCTCAAGCTCCCCGCGGTTATACCGCGTTCACTCCCTGTTTCTCTGGAGATCATCGGCCTTGATTACTTGCGGCCGGATGGTGTGCTCAGAATCCCAGACTAACTGATGCCCCAACCGACTGTGAGGAAAAGGAAGCCTCGCCGGAGGAAGCCCCTCTCGTCTTCAGCAGCCGTCATCACGCCAGTTGCCGAGAGGCCCTCCGAGATTGTCCCGGCCATGCCCACCTCCGCGTCATTGGAGCCGGCTACTCTACAATCCATTGAAGGAGTCAGGGAAATGGAGAGGGGTGATTGCCAAGAGTCTGCAGCTGTCAACGTCAGGAACCGGGATGACAGGCAAGTGTTTTTTCATTCCACTCAATCTTATTGCAAACCTTGTCTGTCTCCGGAGGGAGAGGCCCAGTTTCAGCAGTCCACTGGGTCCCCTCCTCCGGCTGCAAATATTAATTCACTTTTTCCCCTCTCCGTGTCTCCTCCCATTCTCCCTGAGGGCCAGCTGGCCCAAGGTCAGGGTCATCAGACGGTGGAGGAGCCAGTGGCTTCGGATGATCCATTCCCGGAGTCAGCTTGGAGAGGTCCCCCTGCAGCCATGCCAGTGGAATCCCCAGTGTTGGAGCTGCTGCAGGTGGACAACAGGACTGCCAACACCATCTTGCCAGCTGCAGAGGCGCCTGCAGCGGACTGGGAGCCGGAGCTGGACCTCTTGGAGGCCGGGCCCGAGTGTTCATCGCCGGGATTGACGGAGTCCTAGACCGCGATGGAGCTCGAGCTCAGGCAAGTAATCTCTCTTGTTTTTCTTATGTCAGTTTTAGAGAGATTTTGCTTGGCTCTGGGTGAGGAAAGTCAGGCGCAGCTGCCTGAACTTCCTTTGCCGGGCTCCGCCGCTGCCAGCGACCCTAACCATCTTTCTTCTCCTGCTTCTCCTGAGCCTTCAACCAGGGTCGCCGGAGAGGGTGTGTTGCTGCCGGAGGTCACCGAGGGTCCGGTCCTGCCACAGGAAGACATCGCTGCTCCAGCTTCTCCTGCCAGGGTCGTCAGGGCTCCTCCCTTTGATCGTCTCCTCAGCCTGGTGCTCCTGCAGGTTGGTCCACTCACCGTGAGTGCAGCTCTGGCCCAATCGGGGTCCATCACGGGTACAGCGGAGCCGGACCAATCGGAGTCCACTGCGGGTGCAGCGGAGCCGGCCCAGTCAGGGGCCACCGTGGAAGCGGCGAGGCTCCCGCTGGAGTCCACCTGGTCAGGGGCCACCGTGGGCACAGTTAGGCTCCTGCTGGAGTCCACCGTGGGTGGAGCGGAGCCGGCCCAGTCTGGGGCTACCATGGGCACAGTTAAGCTCCCACTGGAGTCCACCGTGGGTGCAGCACAGCCGGCCCGGTCAGGGGTCCATCGCGGGTGCCACTGAGGAGGCCGTGGAGGTTCCCTCTCCCCGGTCCGATTGCCCCCCAGTCAGCCTTCCAGTGGGCAGGCCGCCTCCTGCTTCACTCCCTCCGTCCTAGTGGCTGAGCAACATGGGCCGGCTGCCAGAAGAATTGACTCCCCGGGTCTGGTGGCCCATGTTGTCCGGCAGGCCATCAGATTCTGTCCACCGGACCTTCTGTTGGGCCTGGGACTGTGGGTGGCCTCCTGAGCCCCAACGCCCATGGACTTGGGGGGGTTAATTGTGGACCCTGGGCGGGGTATTGTGTTCCCTCCTTTCCTGTTCCCCCTACCTCCCACCCGGGTTTGTGTGTCATTCTTTTGCCTGTGGGGATCGGTGGTGGGCTCTGGTGGAGTCTGGAGTGAGGCCTGCAGTGCTTTGGATGTTGCTGTGGGATCTTTGTGATCTCTTGGATGAGTTGCCGCTGTGCTCTTGGAGTAATTTTGGTCGGCTGGCCACTCCTGGGAAGGTTCACCACTGTTCCATGTTTTCGCCATTTGTGGATAATGGCTCTCACTGTGGTTTGCTGGAGTCCCAAAGCTTTAGAAATGGCTTTATAACCTTTTCCAGACTGATAGATCTCAATTACTTTGTTTCTCATTTGTTCCTGAATTTCTTTGGATCGCAGCATGATGTCGAGCTTTTGAGGATCCTTCACTTTGTCAGGCAGGTCCTATTTAAGTGATTTCTTGATTGAGAACAGGTGTGGCAGTAATCAGGCCTGGGTGTGGCTAGAGAAATTGAACTCAGCTTTCCAAAGATGCGATAAACCAGTTAATTTATGTTTTAACGGGGGGGGGGGGGGGATCACTTTTTCACATAGGTCCATGTAGGTTTGGATTTTTTTTTTACCCTTAATAATAAACACCTTCACTTAAAAACTGCATTTTGTGTTTACTTGTGTTATCTTTGTCTAATATTTAAATTTGTTTGATGATCTGAAACATTTAAGTGTGACAAACATACAAAAAAATGAGAAATCAGGAAGGGGCAAGCACTTTTTCACACCACTGTATGCCACAGACACACACACACAGTGGACAAAGTGAGTAAGTGACTGAGGCTGTTAGTTAAATGCAGTGATTTATTAGTGACACTGACAGTGAAGAAACAGATTGGCGGGATTGGCGGGGGGGGGGGGGGGTGCAGGCACAATTCATTTGCAGTATGGACATGAGCGGCATGGGCATGGGTCTCCTCTCTGACTGGAGACAAGGCTACTGACAAGGCTACTGTGAGACTGACCACTTGTGAGTGCTTTGGGATGGGGAGACGCTCACGGTAGCACCCACTGCTTGCTGAGGATAGTAACTGCAGAGCAATAGTGCTTTCACATCAGCAGTTACTGTGGCTAGTGATTTTCCAAAGTTACTAGCCACTCAGCTTTTTCACTAGCCACAATTTTGTAGTTGGAAAATTATGTTTGATATGATCAAATTTAATTATCACATGCTAAAATGTAGTTGAATTAAATGTACAACCAATGCAATGACCCTTATACACACATAAAAATAGCAAGAGAAACAATATGTTTAAGTAGTTATTAACAGCAGTAAATACTGTAAAACAGTTGAGAAAAATATTTGCAATATGTGAGTGAAGTACAGGCAGATTTGGGGCCTGTCCCAATTCTCATTTCTACCCTGTCCCCTTGGCCCTTAAAATCAAGGGCCCCTTGCTCTCATCAGAAAAAAGAAGAAAAAAACTGATAAGAAAAAAGTCTCAGATTTACACAAACTATTCTAATCAGTACAAAGTTAGAAATTTACTAGAAATAAAGCTGTAAATTCACAGAGAAAAGTTTGGACTCCCTAGTGGGCCGTTTTTGGCCTATGGGCCATATGTTTGACACCCCTGGACCAGCCCATTAAAGATACATATTTAGAGAATTTACTTCCATGAAATAGTTGCATATCACAACAGCATGTAAATGAATAAGATAAAATAAAATAGAAAGCATAGATAAATGCTTATGGAGTGGAATGAAAAAATGGAACGATTTTGGACCTGAATTAAAATCATGTACAACGCTTGGACAATTTAAACAAAAACTAAAGGAAGAAATACTCCAAACATATATACAAGATGACATGTAAAATCACATAAGGATTGTCATATCCAGTCTGTGTTGTGTTGTTGCTTAGTTTTTTTTTTGTCACATTTTGTCTAAGCTTTGTTCTGAATTGTAATCGCTCTTGTTTTGTTTTTCTTTTGAATTCTTGGATGGAATATGGGTGGGCAATATAAGCCGCGGCTTCAGCCATCACCCATTTCGGATAACTTATGTTGAACTGTATAATCAGAGGAGTTATTGTTTAATTTGTGTCATGACTCGCTGTTCATCAGCGGCGCCAGCTGCGCGCACACCTGCACCTCGTCAGCGGTGTGGGATATAAGCCACTCTGCCCTGGGCTTCGGCCTGAAGCCGTCTGATCCCGTCGGCCTGCTTGCTGCAAGGAACCCCCTTCTACCAGCAAGACCTTCACGTAAGAATCTCTTACCTTCCTCTCCAGCCTTCTCCCCTGTGCACAGGTGGATTTCCCGGCGGCGGACTTCTCCTCTGCTTCGCCGTTTCCTCGCTGCTGCCACAGGCGCTCCAGGTTGCTGTCTCCCGGGCCTCGCCCTTGTCAATGCCAGCCACCTGCCCAACCAAGTAAGCCAGCATATCCCATTATCCTTCTGTATTGGTTTGGTGCCCGTTACCCTTCTCCCTGTGCTCTCTCCCATAGGGTTGCCCGGCTGCACGGCTTCCTGCCCCCGTGCCTGAAGCAGACGTCCACCACCAATACATTCACATCTCACAGACACGCAATCACACACCCTTGTTGTTGAATAAAGCTGTTGAATCTACTCTGAGCCTGCGTGTGTGTCTCCTGAGCCGTGCGTTATGTCAGTACTGCTTCAGCAGAGCGGCTCGGCGGACAGCGGGCTCACACGCCGTTTTTCCACCCTCGAGGCTCGGGTGGATTTAATAGCTTATCAGCAACAAGTGATTCTTAATCAGTTGACCCAGATAACTAACCGGTTAGACCGCCTGGACCCCCGACAGCCGTTCCCCCCGGCTCGTCAGGGTGGCGCAGCTCTCGCTGCTCCGGCGGCCGCTCAGCCAACTCCGGGTGCGCCGGCCCGACTCACACCTATCCCAACCCCCGCCCGCTTTAGCGGTAAGCTCGGTGGAGCGCGGGGATTCATAATGCAGTGTGAGTCGTGTTCCACCGCGTTCCCAGAGACTTTCCCTCAGACCACAGTCGAATTGGCTATATCGGGAATCTCCTGGAGGGTCGAGCGCTTACTTGGGCTTACGCTGTAATGGCGAAGCCCAGTTACGTCACCCTCACCTATGGCCAGTTCGTTAACCAGTTCCTGGAAGTCTTTGATCACTCGCGTCAAGACAGCGTCCAGGTCGATCGCCTCCTCAGCCTCCAACAGGGGAGCCGATCGGCCGCGGACTACGCGATAGACTTCCGGGTAACAGCGGAGGAAGTTGGCTGGGAGGAACGCTCCCTCTGCGGCATCTTCCTCCGCAGCCTAAACGCCGGTCTGAGGGATGAGTTGGCTGGTCGGGATATCCCGGAGACGCTAGCAGAGCTGATTTCCGTTGCCATCAGCTTGGATAACAGGCTGCGCGAGCGCGCCTCAGAGCGGAAGTCTACTTCTCGCTCGCGGGGCGCCTCGTCGCGCCCGTCCCAAGCTCGCCCCCTGGCGTTACCGCCGCTGGAGGCTTCCGAGGAGTCGGAGCCGATGGTGACGGGCCGGACAAAGCTCCCCCTGGCGGAGAAACAACGCCGCCGTGAGTTGGGCCTCTGCATGTATTGCGGGGGTAGCCAACACACGGTGGAGCATTGTCCGGAAAAGCCAAACGGGGAGGTCCGCGAGTCACTGTAGGGGGCCTCGCGGACGCTAACCGGTTAACTCCCCTCACACGATTGACACTGCCCATCCATTTCTGTCATAACTCCACTGGGCATCTCACACATGCACTGGTGGACTCAGGCACGGAGGGTAGCTTTATTTCTCAGAGCCTGGCAACCCGATTGGGCATCCGTTGCCAGCCCCTAGAAACTCCTCTCGCCCTAGTTAATCTCTCCCGTGTATCCCTGGGAAACGTGACTCATCGGACGGCCCCCGTCTCAGTCATCATCTCTGGTAACCACAGGGAAGACATTACCCTCTATGTCCTGCCATCCTCCGTTTCCCCAGTGATACTTGGATACCCGTGGCTCCGCCTCCACAACCCCGTCCTGGACTGGAAGATCGGAAGGGTATCCGCCTGGAGCTCTTTTTGCATGAGCACCTGCCTCCAATCCGCTGCCTGCGCCCCATCCTCTCCTCCCACTGCCAAGGACGCCACACCTCCGGACCTAACCCTGGTACCCGCGGAGTTCCACGACCTGGGTGCAGTCTTTAGCAAGACCAAGGCGATGTCTCTCCCTCCACACCGGCCCTACGACTGTGCCATAAACATCCGCCAGGGGGCTCCTCTTCCCTCGGGACGTCTCTACAGTCTGTCAGCGCCGGAGAAGGAGGCAATGAACACGTACCTGAAGGAGTCACTCAGTGCTGGGATAATCCGCCCATCGTCATCTCCATTAGGTGCAGGGTTCTTCTTCGTGGCTAAGAAGGACGGTTCTCTTCGCCCTTGCATTGATTACCGCGCCCTCAACGACATCACGGAGAAGGACCGCTACACCCTGCCCCTGATGGACACCGCATTCCACTCCCTCCAGGGGGTGACCTGGTTCATCAAGCTGGATCTCCGCAGCGCATACCACCTCGTCCGGATCCGGGAAGGAGATGAGTGGAAGACAGCCTTCCGTACCCCGAACGGCCACTTTGAGTACCTGGTAATGCCGTTCGGGTTGACCAACGCTCCTGCCGTCTTTCAGCGCCTCATCAATGACGTCCTCCGGGACCTCATCGGCCTTTTTGTGTTCGTCTATCTGGATGATATTCTCATCTTCTCTAAATCCAGGGACGAGCACCGGGTGCATGTGAGGCGGGTCCTCCAGAGGCTGCTGGAGAACCGGTTGTATGTGAAAGCTGAGAAGTGCGAATTCTACGCCAAGACTACATCTTTCCTGGGCTTTGTCATCTCCCATGACCAGGTGCTCCCAGACCCAGCAAAGGGTAAAGCAGTGGTAGATTGGCCCACACCAACCTCCAGAAAACAGGTACAGCAATTCATCGGGTTTGCCAATTTTTACCGCCGCTTTGTTCCCAACTTTGGAGCCATCGTCGGCCCTCTGACCCGCCTCACCTCCCCTAAGACCCCGTTCTGGTGGACTGAAGAAGCCACGGTGGCCTTCCAGGCGCTGAAGGCGGAGTTCTCCTCCTCCCGGGTCCTCAGTCAGGTCGATCCCTCCCTACAGTGCATCGTGGAGGTCGACGCTTCGGATACAGGGGTGGGGGCGGTGTTGTCCCAGCGATCGTCAGCCAACGGGGCCAAACGGCCCTGCGCCTTCTTCTCTCGGCGCTTGTCCCCGGCGGAACGGAATTATGACGTGGGGGATAGAGAGCTGCTCACCATCAAGCTCGCGCTTCAGGAGTGGTGCAACTGGCTGGAGGGGGTCGCCCTGCCATTTGTAGTGTTAACTGACCATAAGAACTTGGAATATTTAAGAACTGCCAAGCGCCTGAATGCCCACCAGGCGCACTGGTCCTTGTTCTTCACCAGATTTTGCTTTACCATCACATTCAGGCCGGGCTCCAAGAATGGCCTACCCGACGCCCTCTCCAGGCAATTTGCCCCCGAGGCGTCAGAAGACGCAGTTCATACCATCCTGCCCAGGTCGTGCGTCGTGGGAGCTGTCTCCTGGGACATTGAAAGCAAGATCCGGAGGGCGCAGGAGTCGGAACCGGACCCTGGCGGCGGACCGGAGGGGTGGCTCTTCGTTC
This sequence comes from Pholidichthys leucotaenia, assembly GCA_020510985.1. NCBI lineage: Eukaryota > Metazoa > Chordata > Actinopteri > Cichliformes > Pholidichthyidae > Pholidichthys > Pholidichthys leucotaenia. Next base: position 100,215,195 of record CM035843.1, read on the forward strand.
CATCGGCTGTCCGGGGGGAGGTAATCCACTGGCTCCACACATCAAAACTCACCTGCCACCCTAGGTCTTCCCGGATGATTGATCTGCTTCAACGATCCTTCTGGTGGCCGGGGCTGCGGAAGGATGCTGCCCGCTACGTCCGGGCCTGCCCCGTCTGCGCCACCAGTAAGTCTGGCAACACACCCCCTGCGTGTCTGCTCCAGCCCCTGCCCGTCCCCGGCAGGCCCTGGTCACACATTGCCCTAGATTTTGTCACCGGTCTCCCCGTCTCCAACAACTTCGACACAGTCCTGACCATCGTCGACCGCTTCTCCAAGGCCGCCCATTTCGTGCCACTACAGGGGCTCCCCTCCGCCTTGGAGACAGCAGATCTTCTCATCCAGCACGTGGTCAGGCTGCATGGGATACCGGTTGACGTGGTCTCTGATCGGGGTCCCCAATTTGCCTCGGACGTTTGGAAGAGCTTCTGTAATGCCCTAGGAGCCAAAGTAAGCCTCTCCTCCGGCCATCACCCCCAATCCAACGGGCAGTGTGAACGGACCAACCAGGAGCTGGAGGTTGCGCTCCGCTGCGTCACCGCTTCGAAGCCCACGTCTTGGAGCTCACACCTCGCCTGGGTGGAATACGCCCACAACACCACTCGCTCTTCTGCCACTGGGATGTCTCCCTTTAAAGCATCCCTGGGCTATGATCCACCTTTGTTCCCCGCGCTGGAGAGCGAGCTGGCTGTCCCCTCAGTCCAGGCACATCTGAGGCGGTGTCGCTCCTTCTGGTCCTCAGCGCGCAATGCGCTTTTACGCACAGCGGAGCGCAACAAGACCACGGCGGACCGACACAGAAGACCTGCACCGGCTTACCAAGTGGGCCAGCAAGTTTGGGTGTCCAACCAGGACGTCAATTTAAAGGGTGAAAGGAGGAAGTTAGCACAACGTTTCATGGGCCCATACCCCATCACCAAGATTATCAACCCGGTGGCTGTGCGTGTGGCTATTCCCCCCTCCTTCCGCATCCATCCCACCTTCCACGTCTCCAAGGTGAAACCAGTGGTGTCTGATCCCCTTTGCCCTCCACCTGCAGCGCTGCCCACACCCCGGATGATAGGTGGCCATCCAGCCTGGACAGTCTCCGCCATCTTGGACTCCCGGCGCCGGGGTCGCGGGCTGCAGTACTTGGTGGACTGGGAGGGCTATGGTCCAGAATGGAGACAATGGGTGCGTCCCTCGTTTGTGTTGGATCCCTCCCTCATCACTGAGTTTCACCGAGCGCACCCTGAAAGACCATCACCAGGAGGCGCTGCTAGAGGGGGGAGTACGGTCATGACTCGCCGCTCATCAGCGGCGCCAGCTGCGCGCACACCTGCACCTCGTCAGCGGTGTGGGATATAAGCCACTCTGCCCTGGGCTTCGGCCTGAAGCCGTCTGATCCCGTCGGCCTGCTTGCTGCAAGGAACCCCCTTCTACCAGCAAGACCTTCACGTAAGAATCTCTTACCTTCCTCTCCAGCCTTCTCCCCTGTGCACAGGTGGATTTCCCGGCGGCGGACTTCTCCTCTGCTTCGCCGTTTCCTCGCTGCTGCCACAGGCGCTCCAGGTTGCTGTCTCCCGGGCCTCGCCCTTGTCAACGCCAGCCACCTGCCCAACCAAGTAAGCCAGCATATCCCATTATCCTTCTGTATTGGTTTGGTGCCCATTACCCTTCTCCCTGTGCTCTCTCCCATAGGGTTGCCCGGCTGCACGGCTTCCTGCTCCCGTGCCTGAAGCAGACGTCCACCACCAATACATTCACATCTCACAGACACGCAGTCACACACCCTTGTTGTTGAATAAAGCTGTTGAATCTACTCTGAGCCTGCGTGTGTGTCTCCTGAGCCATGCGTTATGTCAATTTGACCTTGTTGGATTTTTTCCCCTTTGTTATATTATTCTGTTTCTTTTTAATCTTTACTTTTAATCTATCAGAAATAAAGATTCATTAATTCATTCAAATGAAAGTTCACCTTAGAAGAAGCTTCATTTGTTATTTACAGCAACAAATCACAGTCACTTTTTCTCTGTGCGGTAAGAAAACTTACATTTACACAACTGCAGACATTAAATACGAGCTTCTTGTTCTAAGAATACTCATGTTTAACCACAGAGGTATAAGCTGATGTTGGGGGCTGCTCACCACTTGGACAACAGGTGGTCAGGGCTCAATATGAGAAGTTGCCACCACCACGGTATTTCTTCCCACCGGGATGTGGTGTGAACTGGGGCAGGACAGGAAACTGGCCCACAGAAGAGACTGATGGCTGCATCAGCTACGTAGGGTCAGTTTGTACATATTTGCGCTAAAAATATCTATCCATATTAATAAAACGAGTAACTCGAGTTAACACATCTGATCAAATTTCAGTAACTAACACGTTACGGAATTTTTAAACTAATTTTGTTACACAGCACATTACTGCAAAAGTGGGGTTACTCCCAACACTGGTTGTTAGTAGATCACTAGCAAAAATTGGCCACTCCCTTAGGCACTCTGTCTAAATTGCACACTCGCTAATTTGCGCTGTTTTAGTAAATCTGCCCCTTAATGTTTAAACTGATAAACTTTAATGTTTTGTCGCAAATACTGACTCATTTTGAATTTGATGCCCGCAATACATTCCAGAAAAGCTGGGACAGGGTGAGAAAAGACTCGGAAAGTTGAGAAATGCTCAAAAAACACCTTTTAGGAACATTCCACAAGAGAACAGGTTATTAGAAAAAGGTGAGCATCACAACTGGATATAAAAGGAGCAGTTCCAAAAGGCTCAGTTGTTCACAAGCAAGGATGGGGTGAGGCTCACCACTTTGTGAACAAGTGTGTGGGCAAATAGTTCGGCAGTTCAAGAACGGAGTTTCTCAACATACAATTGGAAGGAATTTATGGATTTCATCATCTACAATCCAGTTATTTCAGTAAGACAATGCAAAGCCACATTTTGCACACGTTATAACAGGTTCCAAGGTTGTCATAGCCAGGAGCGGCACTGGGGTTAAGCTCCCAGTGCTCATAAAATGCTCCTTATGGCGTGCGTCTCGAAAAGCCTCTGGCAACTAAGTCCAACTCCTAGCCTGCCCGTGTGGTTTAGTCTCTAAGCCCGGCGGAACTGCTTTTACTAATAGGAGAAGGGGCAAGGGCGGATCTCTGGCGCCTTAAACCCTGATTTCAAACCTCTGCTGCCTTGCGGCATACCCGGTCACGGGAAAGGCTTCGGGAGTCAACCCTGAGGAAAAATCCAGAGTCGGAGCCCCTAAGGAAGTTCTATGTTGTGCTCAACATCGTTCTGGCAGCTTCTGCAACGGCGCTGGTGCCAAACTGTAGCAGCCCTGCTGTTCCTTTGGATTCATCAGTGACGTGGAGAGGGGGGACATGCTGCATGGGCAACATCTTGTCCTCCATATCTTCCTGCCCAGGCTTGAATCCTACCAACGCCCAACGCTGGAAGGTAGAATACCGGATCACTGGAGAGGACACTCCAGCTTCGCCTTTGGCGAAGACAAAACACGGGGAATGACAGTTACCGGTTATAAGCCACTGCTCAATTGGCGTAGAGCGTGGCGCCAGGGGTTGTTCCCGACGGTGGGAGGGATCATCAGATCTCACTGGACAGCTACCGCCCGCCTCAAGCTGGGCAGCCCCCAGCCAATAAGGTGTTGTCCCGCCACAGCTTGCTTTCCTCACTGGGTGCATGGGGATAAGGAGAAATCCAAACAGCAGGCTGAGAACCTTCGCACCAGGCAAGACAATAAAACAAAAGAGACCAACTCTAAAACTGGGAACTTGGAACGTCCGCACTATGATGACAGGACTCGCTGCTAACCTCAAGGACATCAACGACATCAGGAAGACTGCCATCATCAATAATGAGCTGAAGAGACTGGGAGTGGATATCGCCACTCTCCAGGAAACACGGTTAGCTGATGCAGGCACACTGAGAGAGAAGGACTACACGTTCTACTGGCAGGGAAAGGGCAGTGACGAACACAGGGAACACGGAGTAGGCTTCTCAGTGAAGAACACTTTGCTGAAGATGGTGGAACCGGGCAGCACTGGCTCTGCACGACTCCTCACCCTCCGCCTGAATACCACTCAAGGCCCAGTCACCCTCGTCAGTGTGTATGCCCCAACACAGACAGCCACACCAGAGGCAAAAGACGAGTTCTACGAGAATCTCGCAACAACTGTCAGGATCATCCCCAACTCTGAACAACTCATTCTCCTTGGAGACTTCAATGCCAGAGTGGGTGCTGACCACGACTCCTGGCCCTCCTGTCTTGGACCCTTTGGCGTGGGCAGAATGAACGACAACGGACAGCGGCTGCTCGAGTTCTGCACATATCACGATCTGTGCATCACAAACTCGTTCTTCAAGACCAAGCCCCAACACAAGGTTTCCTGGCAACATCCGCGCTCAAAGCACTGGCACCAGCTAGACTTGATCCTGACCAGGCGCACCTCACTGAAGAACGTGCTAATCACCCGTTCGTTCCAGAGTGCAGATTGCGACACAGACCATTCATTGGTGTGTTGCAAGGTCAAGCTGCAGCTGAAGAAATTCCATTGTGCTAGACAACCTGGAAAGGCACGGATTGACACCAGCAAGATGGCCCAACCAGAACTTGTTGAGCAGTTTGCCTCCACCTTTGAGAAGGAACTTGGTGTACCACAAGGAGGAGAATCTGCAAAGCAGAAGTGGGAAGAGCTGCGAAACACCATCTACCGCACAGCCTTGGCTACCTTTGGGAGGAAGACCTCGAAGTCACAGGACTGGTTTGATGCCAAGTTGACCGAGATGACCCCCGTCATTGAAGCCAAGCGCTCAGCACTTGCTGAGTACAAGAAGTACCCAAACAAGAAGAATCTCCAGATTCTCAGGGCTGCGAGAAGCAAAGTTCAGCAGACTGCTCGGCGCTGTGCCAACGAGTACTGGACTCAGCTCAGCCAAGACATTCAAACCGCTGCCATAACAGGGAACATCCGTGGTATGTACAATGGCATCAAGAAAGCACTTGGTCCGGCTCAGAGCAAGACGGCCCCCCTCAAATCTTCCACTGGGGAGATGATCACAGAGAAGAACAAGCAGATGGAGAGATGGGTGGAACACTACTCCGACCTCTACTCTAGACAGAACACCGTGACACCGTCAGCCCTTGATGCCATCGACTGCCTGCCATCCATGGACGAATTTGACGCCGAGCCAACCATCGACGAACTCAGTAAGGCCATTGATAGCCTGGCCGCTGGCAAGGCACCCGGCAACGACGGCATACCCCCTGACCTGATCAAGCACTGCAAGACCGCCCTACTGCTGCCATTGCATGACGTCCTCTGCCAGTGCTGGAAGGAAGGTGCCGTACCACAGGACATGAGGGACGCCAAGATCATCACCCTCTACAAAAACAAAGGGGAGAGAAGCGACTGCAACAACTACAGGGGCATTTCCCTCCTCAGCGTTGTTGGCAAAGTCTACGCACGAGTTGTTCTCGTTCGTCTACAGAAGCTTGCCGAGCGTGTCTATCCCGAGTCTCAGTGTGGCTTCCGCACTGAGCGATTGACGGTAGACATGATATTCTCCATCCGCCAACTCCAGGAGAAATGCAGAGAACAGAACATGCCTCTGTACGTCGCCTTCATCGACCTCACCAAAGCGTTCGATCTGGTCAGCAGAGAGGGCCTTTTCAAGATCCTGCCAAAGATAGGATGCCCACCAAAGTTGCAAAGCCTCATCGAATCGTTTCACACCAACATGCAGGGGATAGTGCAGCACGATGGCAACGTCTCGGAGCCATTCAACATACGCAGCGGAGTGAAACAGGGCTGTGCACTTGCGCCAACCCTCTTTGGGATTTTCTTTGCTATGCTCCTGAGGCATGCCTTCAGCACAGCAACAGAGGGAGTCTACCTGCACACAAGATCTGACGGCAGGCTTTTCAACCTCGCCCGCCTGAAAGCCAGAACCAACGTACGCGAGGCTCTAATCAGAGACATGCTGTTCGCAGACGACGCTGCAGTCGCAACCCACACACAGCAGGAGCTTCAGACCCTGATGGACCGCTTCTCCCAGGCATGCAAGGACTTCGGGCTTACCATCAGCCTGAAGAAGACTAACGTCTTGGCGCAAGGCACGGAAGCACCACCAACCATCACCATTGATGACTACAAGCTGGAGGTCGTGAATCAGTTCACGTACCTGGGGTCCACGATCAGCAACAACCTCTCCCTTGATACAGAGATCAACAAGAGGATTGGAAAATCAGCCTTCACACTCGCTCGCCTCACCACACGAGTGTGGGAGAATCCCAAACTCTCTGTCAAGACGAAGATGGCAGTGTACAATGCCTGCGTCATCAGCACACTGCTCTATGGGAGTGAGACGTGGACAACATACGCCCGGCAGGAAAAGAGACTGAACTCCTTCCACTTGCGCTGCATTCGCCACATCCTGGACATATCCTGGCAGGACAAAGTGTCCAACACAGAAGTTCTGTCCCGCGCCGGCCTTCCCTCCATGTTCACTCTACTCAGGCAGCGCAGGCTCCGCTGGCTAGGCCACGTTCACCGTATGGAGGATGGCAGAATCCCCAAAGACGTCCTCTATGGAGAACTGGCAACTGGCAGGAGAGACGTTGGCCGCCCACAGCTGCGCTTTAGAGACGTCTGCAAGAGAGACATGAAGGCCCTGGATATCAACACAGAGCGCTGGGAGGACCTTGCAACGGACCGCTCCAAATGGAGAGGCACCCTGACCAGACAGCTCAAGGCGGGTGAAGAGAGACTGACTGCTGCAGCAGATGAAAAAAGGACCCGCAGGAAGAACCGCCACAGACCCAGCAGCACGGAGATCACCCACAAGTGTGACCTGTGTGACAGGGACTGTCATTCGCGCATCGGCCTGTTCAGCCACAGGCGGTGCTGTTCCAGCAGAGTAGACGTTTAGGATTCTCTTCCATGGTCATCATAGACCGACGGAGGCCGACGATAACAGTGTAGTTTTGTAGGTAAATAGTGCAGGTACTAGACTGGCCTGCCTGCAGTCCAGACCTGTCTTCCATTGAAAATGTGTGGAGCATTATCAAGCACAAAATACAACAGTAGACCCCCCGGAATGTTGAGCAACTGAAGTCGTACATCAAGCAAGAATGGGAAAGAATTCCACCTACAAAGCTTCAACAATTAGGATCAGATTTACTAAGGCAGCGTAAATTAGAGCGCCTCAGGAAGTGGCTAATTTTTGCCAGTGATCTACTAACAACATGCAAAATTATGAACACAGACGCAGTCACTTCATTTCAATAATGCCCACCCATCCACCAAGAGCACCACAAAATTGTGTACAGGTACACCTGAGGGAGCGGGTCACACTCCCAGAGTCACACTCCCAGAGCGCCTCAATTTTGGGGGACGTTTCTATGGATCTGTGTGCTCTTGTTGTAAATAATCTCATTGTTGTTTTCCTCCTATATTGTGTATCCTGAACTGGGAGAGAGAAATACAGAGAAGAGGGAACTGAATTACTGTTTTATGCACAGCAAAAATAAATACTGTGAAATCAGGGAAAAGAGCAGGACCAGATGGTCTTCCAGTTGACCTCTATAAAAAATTTAAAACTAAATTAATAAAACCACTGTTGGAAATGGTTTTAGAAGCATTTCAAAATGGTAATTTACCACCATACATGAATAATGCCTTAATTATACTGTTGCCAAAACCAGGTAAACCCCCTAATAAATGTGAAAACATGAGACCAATAAGCCTATTAAATTCTGATCTTAAAATAATCTGTAAAATTTTAGCAAAACGACTACAAGAAGTATTACCAAATATTATTAACCGAGATCAGAATGGCTTTATAATGGGAAGACAAGGCTTACGTAATGTAAGAAGACTATTTAATATTACTTATTCCAATAAAGAAGCACCAGACACAGCTCTCCTATCACTGGATGCCGAAAAGGCCTTTGATAGGGTCGAATGGCCCTATCTTTTTGAAGTCCTACAAAGGTTTGGACTTGGAAATAATTTCATAAAATGGGTCCAGATAATATACAATAATGCTACAGCAGAAATCCTAACAAACAGCAATATCTCAAAATCAATAAAAATCAATAGAGGATGTCGACAAGGCTGTCCACTTTCACCTTTATTGTTTACTATGGCAATTGAACCTTTAGCGATGGCAGTACGTTTACATCTACAAATATATGGAATTAAAGTAGGACCAACAGAACATAAAATCTCCTTGTATACCAATGATATAATTTTGTTTATGTCGAATTTTAAAAAATCAATTCCGACCTTGTTAAATTTAATAAAGAACTTTGGGGATATATCAGGATATAAAATAAACAAAACAAAATCTTCAATATTAATGCTAAATGAGACCCAGAGAAATCACCAGCTCCTGAGGTAAACCAATTCAATGTTGTAAATCAGTTTAAATATTTAGGAATTCAAATTTTGCCTAAGCTAGAATCAGTCGTCAGTGCCAACTATGAAGCCTTAATGACAGATATTAATAAGTTACTTCAGAGATGGATGCCACTACCAATGTCAATGATCGGGAGAATTAATATACTAAAAAGTAATATCTTACCAAAAATACTTTATTTATTTCAAAACATTCCTTTACCACCGCCTTCAGATCTATTCTCAAGAATTAAAAAAAAGTTAGTGGAATTTATATGGAACAATAGGAAGGCTAGATTACGTTTGTCCTTACTATATTTACCATTTGATTGTGGAGGTCTGAAATGTCCAAACTTTATGTTGTATTACTGGTCAGCACAACTGAGGTCTATGGCATATTATTTTTCATCAAATGATCTTCCTCACTGGACTGAAATGGAATCATACAATTTACCTTTACCTCTTCCCTTATTCATATACTCAGACTCGGCTAAAAAACTACAGAAGCAAGTTAAAAATCCAATTGTAAAGCACATGATCAAAATATGGTGTGAAACCAAAAAATATTTAAAAGAACCACACTCACTGTCACAATTTAGCCCAATATGGGGTAATCAATATTTTACACCAGGGAGAGCAGATACTGTATTTAAAATATGGAATTTAAAAGGGATTCAAAAGATTCAAGACTTATATTTGTCACGCTCAGATAATAAAATGTCTTTTGAAGAACTGAGGATTAAATTCAATCTTAATAGAACACACTTTTTTAAATATCTTCAGCTTAGAAATTTTATTTGATCAAATCAAAATAATGCTCTCACCCGACCTACTTATTCATTTTTGGAAAAAATTTTGATGAAAGATAGTAAGAGAAAGGGTATTATTTCAGAGTTTTACAACTCATTGACACTATTCTCAAGTGAAAACTCACAGAAAAGACTGAATTACTGGAAAGAGGACCTGCAAATTGAAATTTCAGAGGAACAATGGGAAATGGCTTGTGCAGGAGCTCAAACCAAATCAATAAATGTACGTCTTAAACTGATACACTTTAAATGGTTAATGCGGATGTGGAATTAAATAGATATAACAAAAACATACCAGATACATGCACAAAATGTATGGAAAGTAAAGATAAGATAAGATAAGCCTTTATTAGTCCCACAACGGGGAAATTCCAGGATTGCAACAGCACAGGGATAGCAACACTCAGAGCAACAATCAGAAGGCAAGAAAAAAAAAACAAGCAAGCAAGAGCAGCTAATATACATATGTACATATTACTATAAAATATATATATATACACACACACACACACAGACACACAGTGCAGAGCACTGTAGCTGGATGGAATAAATATATGAATATATGAACACACAGTGCAGAGCATTGTAGCTAGATGGAATAAATATGTAAATATATAAACACCCACAGTACGGAGCATTGCAGCTAGGTGGAATAAATATGCAAGTATATAAACACACACAGTGCGGAGCATTGTAGCTAGATGGAATAATATGTAGATATATAAAAACACAGTGCGGAGCATTGTAGCTAGATGGAATAAATATATAGATATATAAATATAAACACACCCAGTGCTGAGCATTGTAGCTAGATGGAATAAATATGTAAATATATAAACACACACAGTGCAGAGCATTGTTGCTAGGTGGGATGAAACAGCATAACCGTCTATTTAGTTATCCTACATGGTATGATTATGTGCCCATACATATTCTCACCCTCCATAGCGACCGGTATTTTCCTAGTTGTATGCTGGAGGGGACCATTGTGTAAGTCTATTGCATCTTTTGCATTCAAAAAAACTATTAGTTTGTTACGTCTTTTTGCTATCTCTGCGAGCAGCCCTGCTTAGGTTGTACAGTCTGACAGCCGTTGGTAGGAAGGACCTACGAAACCTCTCGGTTGTGCACCTGGGATGATGTAGTCTGCTGCTAAATGAGCTCCTCAGTGCATCCAGTATGTCCTGCATAGGGTGGAACTCGGACTCCAGCAGAGATGACAGTTTAGCCACCGTCCTTCTCTCTCCTATCTCCTCCATCGGATCAAGGCGCTGCCCCAGGACAGAGCTAGCTTTCTTAATCAGTTTGTTCAGTCTCTTCCTATCGGCTGCAGTAATGCCACTGCCCCAGCAGACCACTCCAAAAGTGATGGCTGATGCCACCACCGTGTCATAGAATGACTTCAGCAGCGCCCCTTGTACACCAAAAGACCTGAGTCTCCTCAGCAGGAACAGCCTGCGCTGTCCCTTCTTGTAGAGTGCGTCAGTATTGTGTGACCAGTCTAGTTTATTGTTCAGATGAATACCCAGGTACTTATAGGATGTCACCATCTCGATGTCTGTTCCCTGTATATTTACTGGTGCTGTGAGGGGCTGCCCATGCCTGCGGCAGTCCACCACCAGCTCCTTAGTTTTCCTCGCGTTGATCTGGAGGCAGTTCCGATGGCACCAGTCCACAAAGTCCTGGATAAGCCCTCTGTACTCAGCTTCATCTCCGTTGGAGATGAGACCAACGATCGCAGAGTCATCAGAGAACTTCTGTAGATGGCAATGTGTTGTGTTGTGTGAGAAGTCCGCAGTATAAAGAGTGAACAGGAAGGGAGCCAGCACCGTTCCCTGGGGGGCCCCCGTGCTACTGATGATCGTGTCGGAAACACAGTCCCGGGTTCTCACAAACTGAGGCCGGTTCATGAGGTAGTCCAGGATCCATGATGACAGGTGCTGGTCCACCCCTGCGCGCAGCAGCTTGTCCTTCAGGATCATCGGTTGGATGGTGTTGAAAGCACTGGAGAAGTCAAAGAACATGATCCTCACCATATTCCCGGGCTTCTCCAGGTGGGACAGAGAACGGTGAAGGAGGAAGATCACCGCATCCTCCACCCCAATGCCATGCTGGTAGGCGAACTGGAGTGGATCCATCGCTGGTTCCACCAGGGGGCGGAGATGAGCAAGGAGCAGTCTCTCCAGGGTCTTCATCAAGTGGGACGTCAAGGCCACCGGTCTGTAGCTGTTCAGGTCTTTGGGGTGGGAAGTTTTTGGTACAGGTACCACACAAGATGTTTTCCACAGCTGTGGTACCCTCCCCAGTTTCAGGCTCATGTTGAAGATATACGTCACAATCCCACACAGCTGGTCTGCACAGGACTTGAGGAGCTTTGCGCTGATGCCGTCCGGTCCCGACGCCTTCCTCGCCTTGATCTTCCTCAGCTCCGTCCTCACCTGGGTCTTGGTCAGGGTCAGGATGGGGGGCTGTGTGTTGGGAGTGGGGGGGGTGTCGGTGGAGTGGGGAGTGGGCAGCAGGACTTGATTTCTTAGAGGCAGCAGTGGTTGTTGTGCAGACAGGGGGGAGGGCGGTTGGTCAAATCTATTGAAAAACAGATTCAGGTTGTTCGCCCACTCCCTGCCCCCCGTGGCCTGGGGGGAGGTATTCTGGAGCCCCGAGATGGTTTTGAGGTTTCTCCAGACCCCGCTGATGTCGCTCTGTTGCAGCTTGTCCTCCATCTTCTTCCTGAAGCTGTCCTTGCCTTCTCTGATCTTTCTCCTCAGCTCCCTCTGTACGGACTTCAGCATCTCCCTGTTCCCCGACCTGAAGATCCTCTTCTTCTCTCTCAGAAGTGTTTTTATCTCAGGGTTGATCCAGGGTTTGTTGTTTGAGTGACGCCGTATGGTCTTGGTGGGAACGGATTTGTCCACACAGAAGCTGAGGTAGCCCGTGAAGGTGTGAATGAGGCCATCGATGTCCTCACCATGTGGATCGCAGAGCTGCTTCCAGGCAGTGGCTTCAAAACAGTCCTCCTCGCTGCTACTGGATTCGAATCCCGCGTCTCTCCGCCGCCTGTGCTTCTCCGTCACACCGAGCAGGCGCAGCAGGAATGGATCTTCGCTCAACGCAAGGCCGATGTTTACGGGCCTAGGCCCTACGCTAAGCAGCTCGCCGTCGTCAGAGCCAAGCCTTCCGCGTTTCGTGCGTTTCTCTGACCGCAGTCTGCTGCGAGTCGTCAACGGCCGACCTGGAAAACGAGCCCGGGCCACTGTTAAGGGGCTCTGGGCCGCAACAGTAGCGGGAGGTGATAATCCGCCTCCAGAAGCCGCCATTATTTAGGGCAACAACAGCGCGAGGGAACACAGTCGTTACAGCTCCGCGAGAGCCAAGATGACTGCGAGGCAAAGGCGCTAAAAGGAACCCTATTTCACTGTTTATGGGAATGTAGAAAAATCAGAATGTTTTGGGAAGAGGTGAGGGTAACAATTGAAAAAATAATTTCAAAACAAATCACATTGAACCCTAAACTGTTTTTGTTGGGTCTGTATCCAGAAAAACATAACTTTAGTAAGAGTGAAAGAGCATTCATAGACCTCAGTTTGCTTAATACCAAAAAATGTATTGCACTACTGTGGAAAAAGATTCATAGACCAGATGTGACTCAGTGGTTAAGACAAATGTTAACAAACCTTCCACTAGAAAGAATAACATATATACTGAAATCAAAGGAAAATGTGTTTGAGAATATATGGAGACCTTTCATTGATTATGTAAAGAATTTAAACATAACGTCTGAAGAAGAAGGTGAATGATATGTGTGGACCTTGCAAATTCCAAGCTGTTGAATGTATATTATGTATTCTTATGTAATAGATTACCTAGACTAAACAGAGGAGCATTGTTGTTGACTTGTGTTTGTTAATGGTTGTTGTTGTTTTTAATTACACAATTTTTTTTGTTATTGTTCTTTTTAATTTTTAAATTACTTTTGTGTTAGTGTCTGATTGTTTGTGCCATGTTTGTAAAAAAAAAAAGGTTCAATAAAAAATATTGTGGAAAAAAAAGAAAGAAATACTGTAAATATAGAAATATGGACAGAGAAAAAAAATGAAGAAAATTGGCAGTGGAAGATTTTGCTTCAAGAGCAAGGGAGCGCTGATAGGGAATCTCCAGATCCTAGTCTAACCTCCGCAGAAAAGTAAAAAAAGAGTCATTATTGGCTGACACCATCTGTATGTCCACTGCGGGTATAAGGGCTCCTATTGTATCCTATTTTATGGATACAAATTCATGTAGTAGGCTAAATACAGTATAAACAAATGAAATTAAAAAAATGCCGGCTGACGTTCAGTTCAACATAACACTGATCTCTGTGAGACCATTGATATTCATATAATCTATTCTTCTGTCATGCCAAATAAAGTCATGGGCAGAGAGAAGCTTCTGCCATGCGCCCTCGGTTCTCGCCAGTGTCTCCTCCTGGCACCAACGATCGCTGTCAACAGGCACAGATGAATTAAGACAAGCTTTTTTGGGGCATTAAATCCTGGCACATTTAGCAGCAGACTGACAACCGCAAACCATTGTAAATCACCTTGCGCCAGTCATTTAAATACTCCCCTCCCTCAAATTTGCACGTTGACATGACAACTCCCACAAATACCTATGCAATGAGGCCAGGCACAAAATTAACATAGTCCGCACGCCTTTCCACCTCAAATTTTGCCCTGTGTGGCGTAATCCCCACAACAGCTGGACAGGCACAGCAATGTGTGTATTAATGTCTACAGACAGCCCGCTTCTTCTGGCTTTTTCCGGCTCACTACTGTGATGTTAATGTGCCATTCATGCATTGTGTTCATGCTTCCTGTCCTTACTGTATCTATACACTGATGACAATATGTAGATGTGCCTTGTAACCTCTTTTGTCCTGCAGTTCTGGAGCAGAGGTGAATCCTGGCTTGCAATCTCTTTATTGTTATGTGTGTCTCTCAAATGCAAATGCCCATACCTACTGCTGTGAATGCCTTTCATGTATTGTCTGTAGTTGGGTATATAAGCTGCATTATTCTGTAAATCTTTCTCTCATTCTCTGCTACTGCTGCTGACACACACATCCTGTGTCTCTTTGCTGGAGAGCCTCCGAGCCGCCCATTGGGCGAGCTCCGTGACAGCGGTATGATAATAAACCTATTTAAAACCTCACTTCGCTGCCTTATTTTATCATCCGCCGCACCCTTTACCCTTTAGTAAATCTCAACAGTAGTTTTTTAAACACCAAAACAGGGTTTTGCGATGGCATAGTACATTAGTAAATCTGCCCCTTAGTGTCCTCAGTTCCTAAACACTTACTATTGAGTGTTGTTAAAAGGAAAGGTGATGTAACACAGAGGTAAACATGCTCCTGTCCCAGCTTTTTTGGAACGTGTTGTAAGCATCAAATTCAGAATGAGTGAATATTTACAAAAAAAAACAAAGTTTATCAGTTTGGACATTAAATAACTTGTCTTTGTCTTTTCAATTGAGTAAAGGTGGAAAAGGATTTTCAAATCATTGTATATTGATTTTATTTACATTTTACACAATGTCCAAACTTCACCAGACTTGGGGTTACCATCACGAGCTGAATCGTACCTGTGAGCAGCTCTTTTAAGGTGTTGTACCAGGTGTGTGTATGCTCTGAGGAGGCATTGTGAAGGTGCAGCGTGTCTTCCTCCAGCCTCCGTCCCCTCCGCTTCCCGTAGAAGAGGGCCACACCGAGCACTGGTCCTCCTGACTGCTGGCCTGCTGCTCGCCGTCGTTTCACTTTCACAGCAAACACGTCCTGCAGCAGGATAACACCTGGCTGCAGCACACATGCCTCACCTGCAGAGGCAGAAAGGGAGAGTTAATGGACATGAGCTAAACACAACACACAGCCAGTA
This sequence comes from Pholidichthys leucotaenia, assembly GCA_020510985.1. Classification (NCBI taxonomy): domain Eukaryota; kingdom Metazoa; phylum Chordata; class Actinopteri; order Cichliformes; family Pholidichthyidae; genus Pholidichthys; species Pholidichthys leucotaenia. The sequence goes on from CM035843.1 coordinate 100,230,342, forward strand.
AAATGTGTGACAGGTTTGGGGTTAGAAGGTGTTTTGGATTCTCCTTCAACAGACTCAGGCCAGCATATCAACCGTGCTGTTAGTTTGGCAAACAACATTTCTCCTGACCCACTTCCAGTTATTGTGGGAGGCAGAAATTGCACAAGCATAGTAATACATACAGTTGAAACCAAAAGTTTATATACACTGTATAAAAAGACATATTGTGGGGATCCTCCTCAGTATATTTACACTCAGACTTAAAAGGCAAAAGGGAATTGTCATGGGGTGTTTGTGTGTGGATGTAGGGGTGGTGTGTTGATGTGAACAGTGACAAAGAGAATGGGAATTACAAAGGCTTTGATGTTAAGGCAGCACAGAGAGAAGGCTGACCGAGTGGTATGATTTAAGAGCAGAGGTGCCTGAGAGCTGTTACTCTTTTGTTGCTTGTGTTTCTAGAGAAATGGAGAGAGAGTTGAATAAAGTCTGATATGATCTGGACCTCTCTGCCTGATTATTTCTCTATCCACAATATAACATTTTTTCTCACTGTAAGACATTAAATCAGACTTAACTTTTCCTGTTTTAGGTCAGATAGGATTATCAAAATTATTGGTATCCGATCGGTCGGATCGGATACCAGCGACACCAGCAGAGATTGTTTTACTATCAACAGGTCAGTAAAAATGCCACCAAAGAAGGAGGAAATGGAAGAGATCAAAAAATCTCTGAACTTCTTGTCAGAAGAACTGACCAAAGTGGCTAGTCAGCAGACTAAAATATTAGGGCTAATGGAAGAAGTCTGAGAATTGAAATTAACCTCCTCATTAAGATCCTCAACTCAAATTTAATCTTCATATAAAGAAAATTTCAAAAACAGTAAAAAAAAATCTGAACTGCTTTAAATTAATTAGATCATTTAGTTCATTTTTTTTTTTTTTTTTTTTTTTTTTTTTCTAAAGCCCATCCAGGGACAAGAGTTGCAAATTAGCTAATAGCTATACACTCTATGTGCAACACATCAGATTGATTGTCTTTGATTAATTGTCTATGTTTATTGCACTGTCCCTGTCAAATAAACTAATCTACTACTAGATATTACATACCTTACGAAGCAGCTGTACTGTATATGCACTCTATGGTTTTTTCTCATATATCATACTGTTTGACAGTCTGGGCTCAAGCAGCCCCTTCCACAATAAGACATATAGGTTCATTATATAATCAAACCCTAAAAATCTTGGACAAAAAGCCCATTAGGTGGCATCACTGTAATGTTTTAAAAAAATACAGCCTATTGAGTTTTGAGAGTTTCATTGACCTCTGTTTTCTGAAATTAACGTTCAAATGTCTCCATAAATCAGCACCCGAGCCACTTGCTGGTTTCATCCAAAGACAGGACAGCAGCAGAGCCACCAGGAGTTCTGTTAACAATAACTGTAAAATATTCCACCGCAGAACCACATTTGGACAAACAGCATTCTCTATAAAGGGCAGTCACATCTGGAACACAATGCCAAATGAAATTAAAATAATAACGGACTTTAAAACATTCACTAAAAAGGTTAAAAACTGGCTGAAAAATAAACAAGAATGTACTCATGTATGAATTGTCTACAAGGTGAGAGTGAATGAAGGGAAGGAATGAATGTGTTTGTTTATAGTGAGTGACAAAGGGAGGGAGGCCTGAAATAGGCAAATGTGTGTCAGGTTGTTATATTTGTGTATTTATAATATTTATAATATTTATAATATTTATAATTGTGTATTTATAGTATTTATAATATTTATAATTGTATATTTATAATCTTTTTGCATTGATGTATGTGGTTATTGTGTATTTTCTTTATTTCTTTTCTTTTTTTTTACTTGATTCTCTTTTCTAAAGCCCATCCAGGGACAAGAGTTGCAAATTAGCTAATAGCTATACACTCCATGTGCAACACATCAGATTGATTGTCATTGATTAATTGTCTATGTTTATTGCACTGTCCCTGTCAAATAAACTAATCTATCTATCTAACAATTAAGGAAAAAGACAAAAAAATTGCAGCCTTGGAGCGACACGTCGAGGATCTTGAACAATGTTCTCGTATGGATGATCTAATTATAAGTGGACTAGACATTAAATATCAATCATATGCTCATGCTACAGCAGGAATGAGAGGTCAGGAGGCTCCCCTGAGTGAATCAGTCTCCCTGGAAAACCAGGTGCTTCAGTTTCTTGATAGTAGAAATATAAAGGTCGAAGCAAATGCAATTTCAGCCTGTCATGCTTTACCCAGAAAGGATAATAAAACAAAGAAATCAATTGTGATGCGTTTTGTGAACAGAAGGGTAAAGTATGACATACTGAGGCAGGCCAGAAAGCTACGAGGAACAGAAGTTTACCTAAATGAACATCTAACAAAAACTAACGCCGAAATAGCACGGCAAGCACGGATGCTGAAAAGACAAAATAAGATACAGGCAACATGGACAAGAAATTGTAGTTTGGATCAAACTAAATGGAACACCTGAAGAAGCAAAGAGTATAATAATCAGAGATATTACTGACTTAAATATAGATGAACACTGATTAAGAAAATTAAGAGACTATGATAATCCATACCCACACACAGCAAGAATAGTTCTTTTGACATACCATGTCAATGTACTTAAAAAAAAAAAAAAAAAACTTAACAAAACAAGCAAAAAAACTTATGACTGACTTGAGTAGACATCAATTAACCCCAGTTGGAGGAAGTCATTTGACACAGAGTGAAGAAATTCAAACTCTGAAAATATGCCATTATGCTGAACATAAACTACAAGAGATGGAGAATGATATTGATCCTGATAACCACTTTTTCAATAATATTCATAATCATTGTGAATATTACACTGAAAAGCAATTCAAAAGTCAAGTGCAACTAGATGGTAAACTATCAATAATACACTTCAACAGCAGAAGTCTTAACAAAAACTTTCCACAGATTCAGGACTATTTAAAACAGCTAGACAAAAAATTTACAGCTATCGCAGTCTCTGAAACTTGGCTCAATGAAGAGCAGGCTCCCCTGATGGCAATAGAGGGATATCAGATGTTTCATATTAACAGATCTCAAAAAAAGGGTGGTGGTGTTGCACTGTATATTGATGACCTGTACAGGTGTAAACTTGTAAATGGAATGTCCTTTGCACTACCAGGGATTTTGGAATGTGTTACTGTTGAGATTGATCAAGATAAAACAAAAAATCTAATTATAAGTTGTATATATAGAACTCCGGGAACTTGCATTGAGACATTCAGAGATAAATTAGTCGAGCTGTACAATAATATTACTAGTAAGAAAATGGTAGTAATTTGTGGAGATTTCAATATTGATTTACTAAATCCATATCAACAAAATGTAATTACAGAGTTTATGAATTCTATGTACAGTATGAGTCTATGTCCCACAATAACACATCCCAGTGGAATCACAGTTCACACTGCTACACTTATTGACAACCTGTTTGTTAATATTATTGATAAGAAAATAGAAAGTGGATTATTGATAAATGATATAAGTGACCATTTGCCAACCTTTGCACTTATCCATGGCCACACGGAGGCCAATACAGAAAAAGTTTTAAAATCATTCAGATACAAATCACAAAATGCAATCAGTTCTTTTAAAGAAGACTTGCTGAAGCAGGACTGGACAGAAGTCTATGTATCAGATGTAAATGAAGCCTATGACACATTTATGAACATTGTAACCACGCTTTATGAAAAAAATTGTCCATTAGTAAAGAAAAAGCTTAAACATAAATTTGTTGATAAGCCATGGTTAACCAAAGGATTACAAAAGGCATGTAAAAAGAAAAAAAATTATTATATAAAGCTTTTCTAAAGAAAAGGACAAAAGAAGCAGAGCAGCGGTATAAAACATACAAAAATAAGTTAACATATACTGTATAATGAGATGTAGTAAAAGCGACTATTACAGTAAAGAACTGGAGAAAAACAGAGACAATATTAAAAATATATGGACAATACTTAACAATATTCTTGGAAATAAAAACAAAAATACAAGCTACCCAACCAATTTTTCAAAAAATAATACAACGACTCAGAGTGTGAATGCAGTTTCACCTGCAGATGAATTTAATAACTTTTTTGTTAACATTGGTCCTAATTTGACTCGAGAAATACCCATTACGGCACCTACGGGTGATACAATAAGCAAAAACACTGCTATAAAAGACTCCGTTTTCATAAAGAACACAGACGAGAGAGAGGTCATTGAAATTGTTAAATCGTTTAAAAGTAAAACATCTACGGATTGTGATGGTATTGACATGTTCTTAGTCAAAACTATTACTGAATGCTTAGTGAAACCACTGACGTATATTTGTAACCTGTCTCTCCAAACAAGTATATTTCCCAATGCAATGAAAATAGCTAAAGTAATTCCGATATATAAGACGGGTGACAGAGGGGAACTTTCAAACTATAGACCAATTTCACTATTGCCACAATTTTCCAAGATACTTGAAGAAATATTCTGTGAGAGAATTGACAACTTCATAATGAAGAATAATTTATTGTGTGAGCAGCAATATGGGTTCAGACACAAGAGGACAACTGCATTTGCTCTAATGGAATTTATAGAAAAAATATCAACTGCCGTTGAAAATAAAGAGTATTTAATTGGGGTGTTCCTGGATCTTAAAAAAGCATTTGATACAGTGGATCATAATTTATTATTAAAGAAACTACAAAATTGTGGTATTAGGAGGGTAGCCCTGTCCTGGTTAAGTAGTTACTTAAAGAATAGATATCAGTATGTATGTGTTGGTAACAAAAACTCACAGTTACTGAAGGTTACTTGTGGAGTCCCACAGGGTTCAGTTTTGGGGCCATTGTTATTCAATATGTATATAAATGATATATGTAAAGTCTCGGAAAAAATGGATTTAATATTGTTTGCCGATGACACTAATCTATTATGCAGTGGAAGCAATTTGGAACAACTTTTGGATACACTCGGAAAGGAATTAGGAAAGCTTAAACTGTGGTTTGATTCAAACAAATTAACGCTCAATTTAAGTAAGACAAAATTTACAGTTTTTAACAACCATCACAACAACTTAGTATCTAAACTCAGTGTAAATGGTGTAGAGCTTGAAAGGGTATCTGAAACTAAATTTCTTGGAGTAATAATTGATAATAAACTGTGATGAAAGTCACATATTAATTATATTAAAGGTAAAATATCTAAATCAATCGCAATACTACACAGAGCGAAATATTTTCTGAATCAACCCACATTATATACTTTGTATTGTACTGAGGTATGGGGAAATACATATAAAACAAACATATATCCAGTCTTTATGCTTCAGAAGAGAGCTATTAGAATAATAAACAAAGCTGCTTACAGGGAACCAACAAACCCACTTTTTCTTAAATTAAAAGCTCTCAAGTTGAAATATCTGGTTGACTTTAAAACTGCAGTAATAATGTTTAAAGTGAAGAATCTATCACTGCCCGCAAATATCCAGAAGCTGTTCAGAGGAACATGTATATTTCAAAAACCTTCAGTGAGAACTACCACCAAGCAACACTGTGTTTCAGTGCAAGGAGTCAGATTATGGAACGATTTTGGACCTGAATTAAAATCATGTACAATGCTTGGACAATTTAAACAAAAACTAAAGGAAGAAATACTCCAAACATATATACAAGATGACATGTAAAATCACATAAGGATTGTCATATCCAGTCTGTGTTGTGTTGTTGCTTAGTTGTTTTTTTTTTTGTCACATTTTGTCTTAGCTATGTTCTGAATTGTAATCGCTCTTGTTTTGTTTTTCTTTTGAATTCTTGGATGGAATATGGGTGGGCAATATAAGCTGCGGCTTCAGCCATCACCCATTTCGGATAACTTATGTTGAACTGTATAATCAGTGGAGTTATTGTTAATTTGACCTTGTTGGATTTTTTTCCCCTTTGTTATATTATTCTGTTTCTTTTTAATCTTTACTTTAAATCTATCCGAAATAAAGATTCATTCATTCAATGTTATTAGTAGTAGTAGTAGTAAAACTATTTGCTAAGTGCCGTGGTTTTTAAATTTGCTAAATACATTTTCAGAGAATTTTTATTACTTTCTTCAAACTCAGAAGTTTACATACATTTCCTTAGTATTTGGCAGCATTGCCTTTAAACTGTATGAATTGGGTCAAATGTTTTGGGTATCCTTCCACAAGCTTCTCACAATAGTTTGCTGGAATTGTGGCCCATTCCTCCTGACAGAACTGGTGTAACTGAGTCAGGTTTGGAGGCCACCTTGCTCAAAGTCAAAGTCAAAGTCAAAGTGCCTTTATCGTCATTCCATTGCTAATAAACAATGCAACGAAATTGAGATACTGCTCCCTAAAAACAAACTATCACACTCACAGTTCACTCATGCATTTAACATTCTCTTAATTACAACAATAAATAGTGCTTGAAACAATATTACCTAAAAGTTAAATACAATATGTACATAGCAATAATAAAAACATACTGAGCGATTAATATATAAGACCAGCTTATACACACAGGGTTATTGCCACAAAATAACCTAAAATAACATAAAGTAATATCAGCAGTCTGTACGTGTTACATAAATCCCTTCAAAATACGTACTGCTGCTGGGATAAAACTATGATTAAACCTGGTAGTCTGGGTTTTACGGGATCTGTACCGCTTTCCCGAGGGGAGCAAGTGAAAGAAATCATGGCCTGGATGAGTGCAGTCTTTAATGATGGCAGTAGCTCTGTTGAGGTACCGAGACCTGGAAATCTCTTCCAGAGAAGGGAGAGAACAGCCAGTGATTTTTTGCGCAGTCTCGATCACTCTCTGGAAGGCTTTGCGGTCTGCGGCTGAACAGCCCACATACCAAACCGTGATGACATATGACAAAATGCTCTCAATAGCAGAACGATAAGATAAAACCAGCAACTGTGCATTCAGGCCATTCTTCTTGAGGAGCCTCAGAAAGTGTAGATGTTGTTGAGCCTTTTTTATCGTAGCTATGGTGTTAACTGCCCAGGTAAGGTTGTGAGAAATATGAACACCCAGAAACTTAAAAGCCTTCACCCTCTCCGCATACTCCTTGCCTATATATAGAGGAGGCGGCTCAATACTATGCTTCCTAAAATCAATAATGAGTTCTTTTGTTTTTTTTGTATTCAATAGCAGATTATTATCTGAGCACCATCTCACCAGTTTCTGGACCTCATCTCTGTATGCAGACTCATCTCCTCCTGATATGAGCCCCACTACTGATGTGTCATCTGCAAACTTCACTATAATGTTTGTGGGATGAACAGGTATGCAGTCATATGTGTACAATGAATACAAAGTGGGGCTCAACACACAGCCCTGTGGCGAGCCTGTGTTAAGCATGACTGTAGAGGAGGAATGGGGTCCGAATCTAACAGTCTGTGTTCGGTTTGTTAGGAAGTCCTTAATCCAGCTGCTCGCACACGTCTTTTCAGCTCTTCCCATAACTTTCTATGAGATTGAGATCAGAGCTTTGTGATAACCACTCCAAAACATTGACTTTGTTGTCTTTAAGCCACCATCCATCTTCTACCACTTTTCCGGAGGTCCAGGTCACAGAGGCAGCAGTTCAAGCAGAGAAGCCCAGACTTCCCTCTCCCCAGCCACCTGCTCTAGCTCTTCAGAGAGGATACCAAGACGTTCCTAGGCCAGCTGGGAGATATAATCTCACCAGCGAGTCCTGGGTCTGCCCTGGGGTAGTAGTAGTAGTAGACAATGGGATGTGCCCAAAACACCTCAAGTGGGAGGCATCCAGGAGGCATCCTGATCAGATGCCCAAACCACCTCAACTGGCTCTTTCAATGTGAAGGAGCAGTGGTTCTACTCTGAGCCTCTCCCGGATGACTGAGCTCCTCACCCTATCTCTGAGGGTGAGTCCAGCAATCCGCGATCTCGTTCTTTCAGTCAATACCCAGAGCTCGTGACCATAGGGTGAGGGTAGGAACGTAGATTGACTGGTAAATCAACAGCTTTGCCTTAGAGCTTAGCTCCCTCTTCACCACAACAGACCGGTACAACATCCACATCACTGCAGATGCTGCTCCGATCCATCTGTCAATCTCTCGCTCCATTCTCCCCTCACTCGTGAATAAGACCCCGAGATACTTAAACTCCTCCACTTGGGGCAGAAGCTTGTCCCCAACTCAGAGAGAACAAGCCACCTTTTTCTGGCTGAGGACCATGGACTTGGACTTGGAAGTGCTGATTCTCATCCCAGCTGCTTCACACTCGGCGGCAAACCATCCCAGTAAGACCTGTAGGTCATTCCTGGATGAAGCCAACAGGACAACATCATCTGCAAACAACAGAGATGAGATCCTGTGGCCACCAAGCATGACACCCTCCGTTCCCTGGCTGCGCCTAGAAACCTTGTCCATAAAAATTGTGAGCAGGATGGGTGACAAAGGGCAGCCCTGGCAGAGTCCAACTCTCACTGGGAATGAGTCCGACTGAGTATTGGCAATATGAACCAAGCTCTCACAACGGTTGTATAGAGACCAGAAAACTCGCAACAACAAGCCTGATACCCCATACTCCCAAAGCACCCACCACAAAAACCCATGAGGGACGCAGTCGAATGCATTCTCCAAGTCCACAGAGCACATGTAAACTGGTTGGGCAAATTCCCACGAACCCTCAAGGATTCTCGAGAGGGAAAAGAGTTGGTCTGATGTGCCACGACCGGGACAAAAATCACATTGCTCCTCCTGAATCTGAGGTTCGACCAACGGCTGGACTCTCCTCTCCAGTACCATGGCATAGATCTTTCCAGGGAGGCTGAGGAGTGTGATCCCTCTAAAGTTGGAGCACACCCTCCGGTCCCCTTTCTTGAAGAAAGGCCACAGGCACTGTCCCGGACCTCCACACAATGTTGCAGAGGCATGTCAACCATGACAACCCTACAACATCCAGGGCTTTGAGGTACTCGTCCACCCCCGGGGCCCAGCCACCAAGGAGCTTTTTAACCACACTGGTAACTTGAGCCCCTATGATGGGTGATTCGTCCCCCTCGTCCACAAGCCCTGCTTCCTCTGTGGAAGGCCTGTCAGTGGGATTGAGGAGATCCTTGAAGTATTCCTTCCACCACCCGACGATATCCCCAGTCGAAGTCAGCAGCACCCCAGCGCCCCATCCACATCATACACAGCGTGGACAGGGAGCTGCTCCCCCTCCTGAGCCACTGGACAGTTTGCCAGATTCTCTTCGAGGCCGACCGAAAGTCTTGTTCCATGGCCTCACCGAACTCCTCCCATACCCGAGTTTTTGCTTCAGCAACCACCCGAGCTGCACTCCACTTGGCCTGCTGGTACACCTCAGCTGCTTCGTGAGTCCCACAAGCCAACAAAGCTCGATAGGACTCCTTCTTCAGCTTAATGAACCCCCACACCACTGGTGTCCACCACTTGGTTTGGGGGTTGCCACCACAAGATGCACCGACGACCTTGCGGCCACAGCTCTGGGCGGTCGCTTCAACAATGGAGGTGGAGAACATGGCCCATTTAGACTCCATGTCTCCAGACTCCCTCGGAATGTGGTCGAAGTTCTTCCGGAAGTGAGAGTTGAAGACCTCCTGGACAGGGGCCTCAGCCAGACATTCCCAGCACTCCCTCACTATACGTTTGGGTCTACCAGGTCTGAATCGCATCTTCTCCTGCCATCGGATCCAACTCATCACCAGGTGGTGATCAGTTGACAGCTCTGCACCTCTCTTTACCCGAGTGTCCAAGACATATGGTTGCAGGTCTGATGACACAATAACAAAATCGATCATCGACCTGCGATCTAGGGTGTCCTGGTGCCAAGTACACATATGGACACCCTTATGCTTGAAAATGGTGTTCATTATGGACAAATTGTGGTTGGCACAGAAGTCCAATAACTGAACACCACTTAGGTTCAGATCGGACAGGCCGTTCCTCCCAATCACCCCCCTCCAGGCTTCACTGTTGTTTCCCATGTGCGCATTGAAGTCCCCCAGTAAGACAATGAAGTCTCCAAGAGGAGCACCCTCCAGCACCCCAGTCACAGACTCCAAAAAGGGTGGGTACTCTGAACCATCATTTGGTGCACAGGCACAAATGATGGTCAGGACCCGTTTCCCAACTCGAAGGCGCAAGGAAACAACCTTTTCATCCACCGGAGAAAACTCCAATATAGAGGCAGCAAGGTGGGGGAATACAAGAATACCCATGCCTGCTCATCGCCTCTCACCTGGGGCAACTCCAGAGTAGGCCAAGCTCTAGCCCCTCTCCAGGAGACTGGTTCCAGAACCAGAGCTGTGTGTTGAGGTGAGACCAACTACAGTAGGGTAAAAAAGTATTTAGTCAGCCACCAATTGTGCACGTTCTCCCACTTAAAAGATGAGAGAGGTCTCCAATTTTCATCATAGGTATACCTCAACTATGAGAGACAAAATGAGGAAAAAAAAATCCAGAAAATCACATTGTCTGATTTTTAAAGAATTTATTTGCAAATTATGGTGGAAAATAAGTATTTGGTCAATAACAAAAGTTCATCTCACTACTTTGTTATATCAGAATCAGAATCAGAATCAGAATCAGAATCAGAATCAGGTTTATTGCCATTGTTCATGTGATACACAAACTAGGAATTTGTCTCGGTGCCATGCTGCAACATTAAAAACATAATGAGAAAAAGGGATAAACTAAAAAAACTAAAGGACTAGAAACGTGCAATAAGTGTAGAAAAATAAGTAATAATAAGTAATAATAATAATAATACTAGTAATAATGAGTAGTACTAGTCAAGGCAGTTTTAAAAAATTAGCATGTAGCAGATAATGTGAAGTACCACATAGTGCAGTCAATAATGCAACAGAAAAACAGTGATGATTGACATGAGTCTGGTTGAGCTGCTGTACATAGTGCACAAGAGTCAAAAGTCACTTAGTGTTCAGCAGTCTGATGGCAGAGGAGAAAAAGCTGTTCATGTGCCGGGAGGTTTTAGTCCGAATGGACCGAAGCCTTCTACCTGAGGGGAGGGGGGCAAACAGCACGTGACCAGGATGTGAAGGATCGGCTATGATCCGGCCAGCACGCCTCCGGGTCCTGGAGATGTACAGGTCCTGGAGAGATGGGAGCTTGCAGCCTATCACCTTCTCAGCAGTGCACACGACGCGCTGCAGCCTTAGTCTGTCCCTGGCAGTGGCTCCTGCGTACCACACAGTTATGGAGGAGGTGAGGATGGACTCGATGATGGCCGTGTAGAACTGCACTAACATCTTGGTGGGTAGCTTGAGCTTCCTCAGCTGCCGCAGAAAGAACATCCTCTGCTGGGCCTTTTTGATGAGGGAGCTGATGGTTGGCTCCCATTTGAGGTCTCGGGTGATGGTGGTGCCCAAGAAGCGGAAGGAATCTGCAAAGGTGATGGGAGAGCCTGTGATGGTGAGGGGGGGCAGGGGGGATGTGACTTTCCTGAAGTCCACAATCATCTCCGCTGTCTTCAGAGCATTCAGCTGCAGGTTGTTGTAGCTGCACCAGGACACCAGCTGGGCCACCTCTTCCCTGTAGGCGGACTCGTCACCGTTGGAGATGAGCCCGATGAGGGTGGTGTCGTCCGCAAACTTAATCAGCTTAACAGACTGGTGGGAGGAGGTGCAGGAGTTGGTATAAAGGGAGAAGAGTAGGGGGGAAAGTACACAGCCCTGGGGTGATCCAATGCTGATGCTAACAGAGTCTGAGACAGACTTCCCCAGCCGCACATGCTGTCTCCGGTCCGTCAGGAAGTCGGTGATCCACCTGCAGAGGGAGTCAGGCACGTTGAGCAGGGACAGCTTGTCCTGGAGCAGATCGGGGCGGATGGTGTTGAATGCGGAGCTGAAGTCCACAAACAGAATCCTGGCATAGGTTCCTGGGGAGTCCAGGTGCTGCAGGATGGAGTGGAGGGCCAGGTTGACTGCGTCGTCCACAGACCTGTTAGCACGGTAGGCAAACTGCAGCGGGTCCAGGAGGGGTGTGGTGATGGACTTGAGGTGAGACAGGACCAGGCGCTCAAAGGACTTCATGACTACAGAGGTGAGCGCTACAGGTCTGTAGTCGTTAAGTCCAGTAATCCGTGGCTTCTTGGGGACAGGGATGATGGTGGAGGATTTGAGGCAGGTCGGCACGTGACATTGCTTAAGGGAGGTGTTAAAAATGTCTGTGAAGACAGGAGCCAGCTCTTTCGCACAGTGTCTCAGGGTGGAGGGAGACACGCCGTCCGGCCCGGGGGCCTTGCGCGGGTTCAGTCTGGAGAACTGTCTGTGCACGTCCTGCTCACTGATGACAAGGGGAGGGGGGGAGGAGGAGGAGGAGGAGGGGGGGACCGCTCTTGATGAATTAGGGGCTGAGGAGGCAGAGGAGCTGGGTGGAGTGGGTGAGTTGGACACAGCTGACGAGGTGTCAAAACGGGCATAGTGTTGGGACAGTCTTTGACAAAGGGCTTTGTCATCCTGACCTTTAGAAGCCTGAGGCCGATAGTTGGTGATTTGCCTCAGTCCTCTCCACACAGAAGCCGAGTCATTAGCAGTGAACTGCTGCTGGAGTCTCTCAGAATATACAGATTTAGCTCTCCTCAGCTCTCTGTTAAACCGATATTTGACCTCCCTGTAGCAGTCCCTGTCTCCACTTTTCAACGCTGCTTCCTTCTCCTTCCTGATCCGTCTGAGCTTAGCTGTGAACCAAGGCTTGTCATTAGAATATCTTATCCTGGTGCGCGATGGGAGAATGTGCTCTTCACAGAAGTTGATATATGAGTTCACAGTGTATGTGTACTCATTAAGATCATGTGAGGCTCTTTTAAACATGTCCCAGTCAGTTATTTCCATGCATGTGTTCAGTTTCTCTCCAGCTTCACTGGTCAATTTCTTTGTGGTGGTCACCACAGGTTTAGTGAGTTTCAGTCTTTGTTTGTATGTGGGGATGAGGTGAACCATCACGTGATCAGATAGTCCCAGCGCTGCGCGGGGAACAGCGCGATATGCGTCCTTTACTGAAGTATAACAGTGATCTAGCGTGTTATTTCCTCTGGTTGGACATTTAATACACTGTTTGTAGCGGGGGAGCTCGTGACTCAGATTGCTCTGGTTAAAATCGCCCACCACGATAACCAGGGAGTCTGGAAAGTTCCGCTCCGTAAGTTGGATGTGATCTGCGAGCACGCGCTGAGCTTCGCGCGTGTCCGCGTCAGGAGGGGCGTACACAGCGACGAGAATGAATGAGGCAAACTCCCGCGGGGAATAAAATGGCTTGCGGTTAATGAAAAGAAATTCCAGGGCGGGAGAACAGTGTTTGGAAATCACCGTTACATCAGAGCACCAGCTGTTGTTAATATAGAAGCACACTCCTCCTCCGATAGACTTACCGGACAGCTCTGTGACGCGGTCAGCACGAATCAGCTGGAAACCCTCGAGGCTGATCGCGCTATCTGGAATGTTCTCTTTAAGCCAGGTCTCAGAGAAGCAGATGACAGACGAGGAAGCGAGGTCCTTGAAACGCATCAGCAGTCTTAATTCTTCTACCTTGTTCAGGAGAGAATTGGCATTGGATAGAAATATGCCAGGCAAGGCTGTTCGCGAGCCTCTTTTTCGTAGCCGAGCGAGAATCCCTCCTCTCTTCCCTCTTTTCCGCCGTCTTGCTTTTTTGGCCAAACAATGGATCAGATCAGCAGCAGGAGCTAAAAAAACTGGAAGAAGGTCCATGAGGGTGAGAGTCCTGATATTTAGTAGTTCTTCACGGGTGTATGAACCGGCAGATGCACAATCAGTGAACAAAAACAGACAAATTATAAAAATTAAAGGGCAGCGACAGAGCTGCGCTACGCAAAGCTACGCTTTGTTGGCAACGACAGAGGTCAAACGTTTTCTGTAAGTCTTCACAAGGTTTTCACACACTGTTGCTGGTATTTTGGCCCATTCCACCATGCAGATCTCCTCTAGAGCAGTGATGTTTTGGGGCTGTCGCTGGGCAACACGGACTTTCATCTCCCTCCAAAGATTTTCTATGGGTTTGAGATCTGGAGACTGGCTAGGCCACTCCAGGACCTTGAAATGCTTCTTATGAAGCCACTCCTTTGTTGCCCGGGCGGTGTGTTTGGGATCATTGTCATGCTGAAAGACCCAGCCACGTTTCATCTTCAATGCCATTGCTGATGGAAGGAGGTTTTCACTCAAAATCTCACGATACATGGCCCCATTCATTCTTTCCTTTACATGGATCAGTCATCCTGGTCCCTTTGCAGAAAAACAGCCCAAAAGCATGATGTTTCCACCCCCATGCTTCACAGTAGGTATGGTGTTCTTTGGATGCACCTCAGCATTCTTTCTCCTCCAAACACAACAAGTTGAGTTTTTACCAAAAAGTTCTATTTTGGTTTCATCTGACCATATGACATTCTCCCAATCCTCTTCTGGATCATCCAAATGCTCTCTAGCAAACTTCAGACGGGCCTGGACATGTACTGGCTTAAGCAGGGGGACACGTCTGGCACTGCAGGATTTGAGTCCCTGGTGGCGTAGTGTGTTACTGATGGTGGCCTTTGTTACTTTGGTCCCAGCTCTCTGCAGGTCATTCACTAGGTCCCCGTTCTCGTCATCATTTTGACCCCACGGGGTGAGATCTTGCGTGGAGCCCCAGATCGAGGGAGATTATCAGTGGTCTTGTATGTCTTCCATTTTCTAATAATTGCTCCCACAGTTTATTTCTTCACACCAAGCTGCTTACCTATTGCAGATTCAGTCTTCCCAGCCTGGTGCAGGTCTACAATTTTGTTTCTGGTGTCCTTTGACAGCTCTTTGGTCTTGGCCATAGTGGAGTTTGGAGTCTGACTGTTTGAGGTTGTGGACAGGTGTCTTTTATACTGTTAACGAGTTCAAACAGGTGCCCTTAATACAGGTAACGAGTGGAGGACAGAGGAGCCTCTTAAAGAAGAAGTTACAGGTCCGTGAGAGCCAGAAATCTTGCTTGTTTGTAGGTGACCAAATACTTATTTTCCACAATAATTTGCAAATAAATTCTTTAAAAATCAGACAATGTGATTTTCTGGATTTTTTTTTCTCATTTTGTCTCTCATAGTTGAGGTATACCTATGATGAAAATTGGAGACCTCTCATCTTTTTAAGTGGGAGAACCTGCACAATTGGTAGCTGACTAAATACTTTTTTGCCCCACTGTATATCTAGCCAGTATCTCTCAACCTCATGCACCAGCTCAGGCTCTTTCCCTACCACAGAAGTGACATTCCACATCCCAAAAGCCAGTTTAGGAAGCCTGGAATCGGACCGCCAAGGTCTCTGCCTTCGACCGCCACCTGATCCACATAGCACCGGACCCCCATGGTTCCTCCTGCAGGTGGTGACCCCACTGGAGGGCGGACCCAGTGGCCACCACTCCATTTGCACCAAAGCTTTAACTCCCTGGCTAATGTCTTGAGATATTGCTTCAATATTTCCACATAATGTTCTGTCCTCATGATGCCATCTATTTTGTGAAATGCACCAGCCCCTCCTGCAGCAAAACACCCCCACAACATGATGCTGCCACCCGCTATTTCAAAGTTGGGATGGTATTCTCAGGGTTGCAAGCTTCCCCCATTTTCCTCCAAATGTAACAATGGTCATTATGGCCAAACAGTTCAATTTTAGTTTCATCAGACCACAGGACATGTCTCCAAAAATTAAGGTCTTTGCTGCTGAGTGCATTTGCAAACTGTAATGTGGCTTTTTCCTGTTGCTTTTGGAGTAATGGCTTCTTCCTCACTCAGTGGCCTTTCACCTGATGGTAGTACAGGACTCGTTTCACTGTGGATAATGACACTCTTTTACCAGCTTCAGCCCATACCTTCACAAGGTCTTTTGCTTTTGTTCTGGGGTTGATACGCACATATGGTACTGAAACAGTTTCATTACTGGGACACAGAACCCATCTCCTTCATGAGCGGTATGATGACTGGTGTTTGTACTTGCGTTTAATTGCTCAAACAGATGAATGTGGCATGTTCAGGCATCTGGAAATTGCACCCAAGGATGAATGGGGTACCACTGAGAGCATCCTCACCAGCTGCATCACTGTGTGGTACGGAAGCTGCACCACCTACTGCCGTTAGACTGCAACGCACAGTGAAAGCAGCCAGCAAGATCATCAGTGCCCCTCTGCACCCCCCGACATCTACCACACCCACCTCACCCACAGAATCATCAACATTGCAGGCGACACCTCCCACCCCTCCCACTCCCTCTTCAGCCCCCTGCCCTCGGGGAGGAGGTACCAGAGCCTCCGGGCCCGCTCCATAAGACTGCTAAACAGCTTTGTTCACCAGGCCATCAGGACCCTGAACTCTGCCAACTCTGCCCTGGACCATAACACATTCACCCACACAATAACTACCTCAGCTGTTTGTACAGAAAGACTTGGCATACCAACAGTAATACAGTAATACATCTGCTACTGTTTGTCTCTGCACCTTACTGCAACCAGTTGCACAAATGTCATACCTGCTGCTGTCTGTCATTGCAATACTGATCATGTGCTATCCAATCTGTCACTGTCTGCACCTACACTACTGCACTGAACTTGCAACTGCGGGTATTATGTCTCTACTTTTTTTTCTGTACATAGGATTGCTGGGTTTTATCTTTTGTCTTTATTTGCACTACGGGTAGCATTACTGTACATCAACTGTTGTTGTTTTTCATCCTTATTCCTTCTTTTCTTATATATTGCACACACCATTAAGAGAGAGAGAAAAATGGCATTTCAATTCTCCTGTATGTCCTGTACGTATAGAAGTATTGACAAATAAAAATCTTTGAATCTTGAATCTTTGACTGTTGAACCAGATTTGTGGAGGCCCACAATTCTCTTACTGATATCTTGTCTGATTTCTTTTGATTTCCCCATGATGTCACACAAGGAAGCAGTGTGTTTGAGGTGTGCCTCCAATTAACTCAAATGTTGTCAAAGCTTCCAAAGCCATGACATCATCGTCTGGGCTTTACCAAATTGTTTGAAGGCATAGTAATCGTAGTGTATGTAAACTTCTGACTTTGAAAAATAAAAATTCTCAAAAAAAATTGTTCAGCAAATCTAAAAATTATTTAGCAAAATAGATTTTAGTAATCCTAACTGACCTAAAACAGGAAAAGTTTAGTCTGATTTAATGTCAGGCAGTGAGAAAAAAAAGGTTATGTATCTTTTTCAGTGTATGTAAATATCTGGCTTCAATTGTATCTCTATAGGTCACGTGTTAATTTGCAGCTCTGAACTCCAAAGAGTTTCTCTTTTACAGGTACAAAGGTAAAGTAAGATGAGATAACGGAGCCAGTTGAATGCAGAGTGGTCATCAGGTTCCTGCACTTGAGAGGTCGCACACCATGGGAGACATTTGATGAGATTAAAGACACTTATGGGGAGAATGCCCCATCGTATGACATAGTCAAGCACTAGCATCGACAGCTCAAGTGTGGTCAAACATCAGTGAAAACGGCACCCTTTCCGGGCGACCACGGTGTGCCAGTGATGAACTCAACATCCCGCAAGCGGAGGCCACCATTTTGGAGGATCACCACATAACCATTCACCAACCAGTCCAAGATGTCAAGATCAGTTTGGGGTCTGTGGAAAAAAATCCTCCATGCCCATTTACATATACAGAAATTGTCTACAGGATGGATTCCTGGTTGTTCACACCTTTCCAGAAGCAGGAATGAGTCACATGTTATGAGGCTCTTCTTGTTATGACCCGAGCGCTGGGTTCTGTCCGCGCTCGGGCTAAGCACAACTCGCTGCCGGCCTTGACAGTTGTGTGTGGTATTCTGGCCTCACCGAGCTCTTATTGTGAAGGCGCTCGGTGGGGCTTCCGCCTGTCAAGGAGTATCGCAGGAGTATTGTCAAAACCTTGTCAGACATGGTCAACTATCCTCGTCAGACATCGTCAGGTGGTCTAAACCTTGTTAGACCTTCATGTCAGGTTCGTGCTTTTCATGTCATGTCATAGTTTAGCTTGTAGTGGCTGGGGTTAGCCCTACGAGCCCTTGTACTGCTTAATGTGTGTTTTTGCCCTGAGTGGCTCACAGTATTGTCTTGTCTTGTGTTTTTAATAAATCACCATCATTGCAAAACTCACCAGTGGACTCTTGGCGTCTTATGGTGATCCGCGAGGGTCACCGCACGACAGTATACTCCTGCGATTTAACTGCCACTAGTGCCCGCCTTATAAAGGCGAACACTAACGAGCAGTAATGACAAGCAGCTGACCAACCTTGACAGGCGGAAGCCCCACCGAGCGCCTTCACAATAAGAGCCCGGTGAGGCCAGAATACCACCCACAACTGTCAAGGCCGGCAGCGAGTTGTGCTTAGCCCGAGCGCAGACAGAACCCAGCGCTCGGGTCGTAACACTTCTGGACGTGTGCCAAGAAAACCAGGAGGACTTCTACAGATGGATCACACAGTACAAAACATGGGTCGATCACTATGATACAGACAGTAAAGCACAATCGAAGCAATGGAAGCATTATGACTCACCTCCTCTGAAGAAGGCATGTGTCCAGCCCTCGGAAGGCAAGGTCATGCTCATGGTCTTTTGTGACCAGCATGGAGTATTGATGACGGATTTTGTGGCAAAGGATAACAGTTATTGGGATTTACTATGCTTTATTGTGCAGAAATTGTGGAAGGCCATCAAAACCATGAGGCATGGCATGCTGACCAAAAGTCCTTTCTCACCCCTCTTATGTTCCCGACCTAACACCATCTGACTTGCACCTCTTTCCAACCATGAAGTCACTTTTGAAGGTCAAGCACTTCCAAGGCAGCAACACACTGATTTCCAAGGTCAAGTCATGGCTTCTGACACAACCTGCAGACTTCTATAGGTGAAGTCTCCCAGCTCCATAAAGCGATGGGAGAAGTGTGTGACCCTTGGTGGTACCTATGTAAAGAAAGACTAATAACTGTACTAAGTAGGTTTGGTTCCTCTCAGTCTATGGGAAATGAGTCAGGGGAAATCTTTAATGAACAGCCCTCATACATCATATTACTTAATAACAAGAGAGCACTCAAACACATTATTTTTTAATTTATTTTTTTTTATTACTTATTTTGTACCCGTAGGTAGATTTGTTTTGCAGTCTGTTGACAAGCCACCAGCTGCCGGTCGCTGCGTGCGCAAGCGCCCTGTATCCCATCTCATTATGAGAATTATCCCAAAGTGACACTGTTATGCATTATTATTATTGGGCATAACTGTTGTAAAAGAAGTGTGATGATATTATAGCACCAAAACCACAGAGCTAACTCCAGTTTAACAATGTAAACAAAGATTTTTTTTCTTATTAAATAAATTAAAATTATTACCCCTACACTTTTGTAATTAAATGCCATTATTAATAATTACTGTTAATTGAAGGACAAATCTATATGATTACATATAAGTCATTACAACAGCCTGCAATTTGTAATCATTTTATGAAGCTAAAACAAGAAATGATCCACTTGGCCCAGAAACGGTATGACATTATTTGCTAGTTTTAGCTTCTCATCAAGAAAATACTTGCGTTTTCTAGCTTGTCTATATCTAAATTTAGGACTTTAAAAACATGCTACTGTGAACTAGACTATGCTTTGCTATTATTACTATTATTGTATTATTTTAAAAAAAGGTAACCTTTTTTCAAGTTTGTCTTGCGTTATGTTCCCCACTTGGAGTTAGAGGATGAGGGAAGTAAGACTAGAAATCGTAGCCAGGTTGAAAGGGAAGGAATGTGGAACTGGAAAGATTGGGGGTTTAAACTAAAATAGGCAAAAATTAGGCAAAAAAAATAGAGACAAATAAACACAACTGAACGGGGGAATCATCCACACAAAGTGATCTGGAGCAAAAATAAAATAAAACCCCATAAACACCCAGAGATGTGCCCTGACTGGTAGCAAGATGTTAAATGCCATCCCAGAGCAGGTTACTTCTTCAGCTGATATGCTCTTGCTGCTGAACATCAAACATTTGGAATTATCTCAATTAAACTGATTTTACAAACTTAGTACTTGCTGTTTAGGAAGAAAACTTCCTGGATAAGCAGGGCAAAGGAAAAACTTGCTAATTAGCAGACAACTGCTTGTACATGAGCACAATACAGTATATCACACAGGAAAAAAAAGCAAAAGAAAAAGCGCAAAATAATTTTGTGCTTTTGCATGCATCACCATCATCTGATGGCTAAAACATTTCAGGGTTGGACTGGATGTGTGATTTAGTTTTAAAAGATGTGAAATTCAATAGAGTATGCATTTAAATCACGATCATTTTAATTTTGGACATTTTAGGAGTAGAAGCAATGGTTAATACAAATTTCTCCCTTGATAAGAATGGGATGTGTCATGGTTTGTCCCTTGGGGCAGATAGGAAGACCCACCCGCTGGACTGTGAAGTTGTGGGGTTTATTGAAAAACATAAGGTGCATAATTCAATTCAATTCAATTCAACTTTATTTATATAACGCCATTTCACAACAGCAGTCATGTCATAGCAGATGGTCTTCCAGTTGACCTTTATAAAAAATTTAAGAATAAATTAATAAAACCTTTTTTGGAAATGGTTTTAGAAGCATTTCAAAATAGTAATTTACCACCATACATGAATAATGCCTTAATTATACTGTTGCCAAAACCAGGTAAACCCTCTAATAAATGTGAAAATATGAGACCAATAAGTCTATTAAATGCTGACCTTAAGATAATCTGTAAAATTTTAGCAAGACGAATACAAGAAATATTACCAAATATTATTAACCGAGATCAGAATGGCTTTATAAAGGGAAGACAAGGCTTCCATAATGTAAGAAGACTATTTAATATTATTTATTCTAATAAAGAAGCACCGGATACAGCTCTCCTATCATTGGACGCCGAAAAGGCCTTTGATAGGGTCGAATGGCCCTTTCTTTTTGAAGTCTTACAAAGGTTTGGACTTGGAAATAATTTCATAAAATGGGTTCAGATAATATATAATAATGCTACAGCAGAAATCCTAACAAACAGCAATATCTCAAAATCAATAAAGATCAATAGAGGATGTCGACAAGGCTGTCCACTTTCACCTTTATTGTTTACTATGGCAATTGAACCTTTAGCGATGGCAGTACGTTTACATCCACAAATATATGAAATTAAAGTTGGACCAACAGAACATAAAATCTCCCTGTATGCCGATGACATAATTTTGTTTATGTCGAATCTTAAAAAATCAATTCCGACCTTGTTGAATTTAATAAAGAATTTTGGGGAAATATCAGAATATAAAATAAATAAAACTAAATCTTCAATATTAATGCTAAATGAGACCCAGAGAAATCACCCAGCTCCTGAGGTAAATCAATTCAATGTTGTAAATCAGTTTAAATATTTAGGAATTCAAATTGTGCCTAAGCTAGAATTAGTCACCAGTGCCAACTATGAAGCCTTAATGACAGACATTAATGAGTTAATTCAGAGATGGATGTCACTACCAATGTCGATGATAGGGAGAATCAATATACTTAAAAGTAATATCTTACCTAAAATACTTTATTTATTTCTATACATTCCTTTACCACCACCTTCAGATCTATTCTCAAGAATTAAAAAAAAGTTAGTGGAATTTATATGGAACAACAGGAAGGCTAGATTACGTCTGTCCTTACTATATTTACCATTTGATCGTGAAGGTCTGAAATGTCCAAACTTTATGTTGTATTACTGGTCAGCACAACTGAGGTCTATGACATATTATTTTTCATCAAATGATCTCCCTCACTAGACTGAAATGGAATCATACAATTTACCTTTATCTCTTCCCATATTCATATACTCAGACTCGGCAAAAAAAATTACAGAAACAAGTTAAAAATCCATTTGTAAAGCATATGATCAAAATATGGTGTGAAACTAAAAAATATTTAAAAGAACCACATTTACTGTCACAATTTAGCCCAATATGGGGTAATCAATATTTTAAACCAGGGAGAGCGGATGCTGTATTTAAAGTATGGAATTTAAAAGGGATTCAAAAGATTCAAGATTTATATCTGTCATGTTCAGATAACATAATGTCTTTTGAAGAGCTGAGGATCAAATTTAATCTTAATAGAACACATTTTTTTAAATATCTTCAGCTTAGGAACTTTATTCGATCAAATCAAAACAATGCTCTCACTCAACCTATTTATTCATCCTTGGAAAAAATTTTGACGAAAGATAGTAAGAGAAAGGGTATTATTTCAGAGTTTTATAATTCATTGACACCATCTTCAAGTGAAAACTCACAGAAAAGATTGAATTATTGGAAAGAAGACCTGCAAATTGAAATTTCAGAGGAACAATGGGAATTGGCTTGTACAGAAGCTCAAACCAAATCAATAAATGTACGTCTTAAATTGATACATTTTAAATGGTTAATGCAGATGTATGGTACACCGGTGGAATTAAATAGATATAACAAAAACATACCAGATACGTGCACAAAATGTATGGAAAGTAAAGGAACCTTATTTCATTGTGTATGGGAATGTAGGAAAATTAGAATGTTTTGGGAAGAGGTGAGGGTAACAATTGAAAAAATAATTTAAAAAAAAAATCATATTGAATCCTAAATTGTTTTTGTTGGGTCTGTATCCAGAAAAGCATAATTTTAATAAAAGTGAAAGAGCATTCATAGACCTCAGTTTGCTTAACGCCAAAAAATGTATTGCACTATTGTGGAAAAAGACTCATAGACCAGTTGTGACTCAGTGGTTAAAACAGATGTTAACAAACCTTCCACTAGAAAGAATAACATATATACTGAAATCAAAGGAAATTGTGTTTGAGAATATATGGAGACCTTTCATTGATTATGTAAAGAATTTAAACATAACTTTTGAAGAAGAAGGTGAATGATGTGTGTGGACCTTGTAAATTCCAAACTGGTGAATTTACTTATGTAATGGATTGCCTAGACTAAACAGAGGAGCATTGTTGAAGACCTGTTCTTGTTAGTGGTTGTTGGTGGTTTTTTTAGTGTTTTTTTTTTTTTATTACTCTAGTGTTAGTGTCTGATTGTTTGTGTTATGTTTGTAAAAAAAGGTTCAATAAAAATATTGTGGAAAAAAAAGGTAGGTTTGAGCCCTATTCTTAAAAACAGAGATTGAGTCTGACTCCCGAATCCAGATTGGCAGCTGGTTCCACAGGAGAGGAGCTTGATAACTGAAGGCTCTGCCTCCCATTGTACTTTTGGAGATTCTAAGTATTACAAGTAATCCTGCATTTTGGGAGCGTAGCGCTCTGTTAGGATAATACGGTAGTATCAGATCTTTTAAATAAAAAGGAGCCTGATTTTTTAGAGCTTTGTAAGTAAGAAGAAGGATTTTAAACTTAATTCTAAACTCTATGGGAAGCCAATGAAGGGAGGCCAGAACCGGAGAGATATGATCTCTCTTTCTAGTACCTGTTAAAACTCTTGCTGCAACATTTTGGATCAGCTGAAGACTTCTTAAAGATGTTTTAGGACAGCCTGATAATAAAGAATTACAATAATCTAATCAGAATCAGAATCAGATTTATTGCCATTGTTCATGTAGTACACAAACTAGGAATTTGTCTTGGTTCAATGCTGCAACATTAAACATGATAAAATAAAAGAAATAAACTATACATGCAATAAAGTGTAGAATAAGAGTGAGTAATACTAGTCAGCAGTTTAAATATATTAGCGAGCAGCAGATAATGTGGAAAACCATATAGTGCAGTCGGTAATGCAGGAAGAAAACAGTGATGATTGACATGAGTCTGGTTGAGCTGCTGTACATAGTGCACGAGAGTCAATAAGTCACTTAGTGTTCAGCAGTCTGATGGCAGAGGGGAAGAAGCTGTTCATGTGACGGGAGGTTTTAGTCTGGATGGACCGAAGTCTTCTACCTGAGGGGAGAGGGGCAAACAGTACGTGACCAGGGTGTGAGGGATCGGCTATGATCCGGCCAGCATGCCTCCGGGTCCTGGAGATGTACAGATCCTGGAGAGATGGGAGCTTGCAGCCGATCACCTTCTCAGCAGTGCGCACGACGCGATGCAGCCTTAGTCTGTCCCTGGCAGTGGCTCCTGCGTACCACACGGTTATGGAAGTGGTGAGGATGGACTCGATGATGGCTGTGTAGAACTGCACTAACATCTTGGTGGGTAGCTTGAGCTTCCTCAGCTGCCGCAGGAAGAACATCCTCTGCTGGGCCTTTTTGATGAGGGAGCTGATGGTTGGCTCCCACTTGAGGTCCCTGGTGATGGTGGTGCCTAGGAAGCGGAAGGAATCAGCAGTGGTGATGGGAGAGCCTGTGAGGGTGAGGGGGGGCAGAGGGGCTGTGACTTTTCTGAAGTCCACGATCATCTCCACTGTCTTCAGAGCGTTCAGCTGCAGGTTGTTGTTGTTGCACCAGGACGCCAGCTGGGCCACCTCACTCCTGTAGGCGGACTCGTCGCCGTTGGAGATGAGCCCGATGAGGGTGGTGTCGTCCGCAAACTTGATCAACTTGACAGACTGGTGGCTGGAGGTGCAGGAGTTGGTGTAAAGGGAGAAGAGTAGGGGGGAAAGTACACAGCCCTGGGGTGATCCGGTGCTGATGCTAGCAGAGTCTGAGACAGTCTTTCCCAGCCGCACATGCTGCCTCCGGTCCGTCAGGAAGTCGGTGATCCACCTGCAGAGGGAGTCAGGCACGTTGAGCAGGGACAGCTTGTCCCGGAGCAGATCGGGGCGGATGGTGTTGAATGCGGAGCTGAAGTCCACAAACAGGATCCTGGCGTAGGTTCCCGGGGAGTCTAGGTGCTGCAGGATGGAGTGGAGGGCCAGGTTGACTGCGTCGTCTACAGACCTGTTGGCTCGGTAGGCAAACTGCAGTGGGTCCAGGAGGGGGGTGGTGATGGACTTGAGGTGGGGCAGGACCAGGCGCTCAAAGGACTTCATGACTACAGAGGTGAGCGCTACAGGTCTGTAGTCATTAAGACCAGTGATCCGTGGCTTCTTGGGGACAGGGATGATGGTGGAGGATTTGAGGCAGGACGGCACGTGGCATAGCTTAAGGGAGGTGTTAAAAATGTCTGTGAAGACAGGAGCCAGCTCTTTCGCACAGTGTCTCAGGGTGGAGGGAGACACGCCGTCCGGACCGGGGGCCTTGCGCGGGTTCAGTCTGGAGAACTGTTTGAGCACGTCCTGCTCACTGATGACAAGGGCAGGGGGGGAGGAGGGGGGCGCCTTTGATGAAGTAGGGACCGTGGAGGCTGTGGAGCTGGAGGGAGGGGGGGAGTTGGACACAAATGACAGGGTGTCAAAACGGGCATAGTGTTGGGACAGTCTTTGACAAAGGACTTTGTCATCCTGACCTTTAGGAGCCTGAGGCCGATAATTGGTGATTTGCCTCAGTCCTCTCCACACAGAAGCCGAGTCATTAGCAGTGAACTGCTGCTGGAGTCTCTCAGAATACACAGATTTAGCTCTCCTCAGCTCTCTGTTAAACCGATATTTAACCTCCCTGTAGCAGCCCCTGTCTCCACTTTTCAGCGCTGCTTCCTTCTCCTTCCTGATCTGTCTGAGCTTAGCAGTGAACCAGGGCTTATCATTAGAGTACCTCACCCTGGTGCGCGATGGAAGAATGCTCTCCTCACAAAAGTGGATATAAGAGTTCACAGTGTCCGTGTATTCATTCAGATCATGCGTGGCTCCTTTAAACATGCCCCAATCAGTTATTTCCATGCACGTTTCCAGCTTCTCCTCAGCTTCACTGGTCCATTTCTTCGTAGTGCTCACAACAGGTTTAGTGAGCTTCAATCTCTGTCTGTATGTGGGAATGAGGTGGACCATCACGTGATCAGATAGTCCGAGCGCAGCGCGGGGAACAGCGCGATATGCGTCTTTCACTGTGGTGTAACAGTGATCCAGCGTGTTTTTTCCTCTGGTAGGGCATTTAATAAACTGTTTGTAGCAGGGGAGATCGTGGCTCAGATTGCTCTGGTTAAAGTCGCCAACCACAATAACCAGAGAGTCTGGAAAAATCCGCTCCGTGTGTTGGATGTGATCCGCGAGCACGCGCTGAGCTTCGCGCGTGTCCGCGTCAGGAGGGACGTACACAGCAACGAGGATGAATGAGGCGAACTCCCGCGGGGAATAAAATGGCTTGCAGTTAATAAAAAGAAATTCCAGGGCGGGAGAACAGTGTTTGGAAATTACCGTTACATCAGAGCACCAGCTGCTGTTGATGTAGAAGCAGACTCCGCCTCCTGAGGATTTACCGGAGAGCTTTGAGTCACAATCAGCACGAAACAGCTGAAATCCCTCGAGGCGCAGCGCGCTGTCCAGTGTATTTTCCCTGAGCCAGGTCTCGGTAAAACAGAGGGCAGCCGAGGAAGAGAGGTCCTTAAAACGCATCAGCAGTCTCAGTTCCTCTACCTTGTTAGAGAGAGAATTGGCATTGGACAGAAGTATGCCAGGCAAAGCCGTGCACGTGCCTCTTCTGCAGAGCCGGACGAGAGCGCCCGCTCGTCTTCCTCTCTTTCGCCGTCTCACTTTACGAGCCAAGCAATGAACCAGATCGGCGGCAGGAGCTAAAAAAACTGGGAGTAGGTCCGTGGGAGTGAAAGTCCTGATATTTAGAAGCTCTTCACGGGTATAAGAGCAGGCAGACACACAGTTGACAAACAAAAACAAACAAAGGGCGCAGCGAAGCACCATGGCGACCACTGTGGGCGCCATCTTGCAGTTTCTCGAGCTAACAAAAGCGTGGATCAGTTTCTCAGCATCACTCTGAGACAAGATGCTCCTAATCTTGGCAATATTACGCAAATGATAGAAGGCAGTCTTAGAAACAAATTTAATATGTGAATTGAAGGACAGATCTTGATCAAAAATAATTCCAAGGTTCCTCACAGAGCTATTAAGAGAAACAGTAACCGCATCCAAACTGAAAGTTTGATTTGGAAAGGTATTTGTAAGGTTTTTTGGACCAACAAGAATGACTTCAGTCTTATCTGAATTTAATAGCAGGAAATTGCAAGACATCCAAGCTTTGATTTCCTTAAGACAGGCTTCTAACTTGGCTAATTGATTACTATCATCTGGCTTCATTGACAGGTATAATTGTGTGTCATCTGCATAACAATGAAAATGTATACAGTGCTTTCTAATAATGTTGCCTAACGGAAGCATATATAAACTAAAAAGAGTAGGGCCTAGCACAGATCCCTGTAGAACTCCATGACTAAGCTTTGAGTTGAAAGAAAACTCATTATTTACATGAACAAACTGGAACCTATCAGATAAATAAGATCTAAACCACTGCAACAAAGTTCCATTAAGTCCAACATAGTGTTCTAATCTATCAAGTAGAATATTATGATCGATAGTATCAAAAGCTGTACTAAGGTCTAAAAGGACAAGTACAGAAACCAGTCCATTATCAGATGCGATGAGGAGGTCGTTAACATAGCATAAAACAATACAAAAATCCCGAGGGGATAACACAGTAAAGAAACGAAGACAAAGTATGTTTAAACTTACATTAAAAAGAATCACAGAAGTTCCAAGAGTCACAAAGTCAACTGAGTCAAGACCACGGCGAGGACAGAAAAGTGCAGCGGTCTTAAATAAGGCATAACATAATATGTCACAGGTGTGGATACCAGAGCAGGCAGGAGAAAATACTGCTTGATAATCTGGGCAGCTGGGAGAAATGAGAGAGAAGCAACTGGACTTGACAGCTGACAGGGCAACGCCCACACAGAGCATCAACCCGGAAACGCCACCTGACAGCTGTCAACCCCAGGAAAGAACACCACAGAAAGAATATAAAGAATAACATCACCAAATACAGACTGATAAATAAATGCAAATGGTACAAAGCATGAGCGTAACAAAACTGAAACATAACAGAAAAATAGAAAACAGCACAAGAATACCGAAACTCAAAAAGGCACAAAGCAAAGACTGAGCGTGGTGAAAACTTCCAGTGCTCAGCTCGTGACAGAGCCCCCCTCTCAAGAGGTGGATCCCAGACACCCCAGGGTAACATCAAAAGAAAAAGAAAGAAACCCCCCCCCCCCAACAGGAGTACAACAATAACCCACCAAGGGTGGGTGGTGGTGGGGGGGAACAGGCTAGGAGAGAATGAAACAGACCCTACGCAGGACCCACACCAGGCAAACCCTCAACCCCCCTAAGCCCCCTGGACCGAGGAGATGAACAGTTCAGGCGGGCGACCAGAGTCCCAGGCCCGCCAGATAGTATGACACAATGAGTCGGGTGGCCTCCCAGAGAACATGGGCCACCCAACTCTGCAGCACAGTCTGTCGGTTGGCCTGCCAGAGTTCTTCAGCCACCCCAACAGAAAAGGTGGTCCAGGAGGCAGCCGCCCAACGGCAAAGGCAAACAGCGAGCAGGAAAGGGAAGTTGACGGAACCACGATGACCTCAGGCTGAGGAGAGGGAACCACGACGGCATCAGGCAGAGGAGAGGGAACCACGACGGCATCAGGCAGAGGAGGGGGAACCATGACACCGTCTGGCAGAGGAGGGAGAACCCTGACAGCGTCTGGCAGAGGAGGGGGAACCACAACGGCATCTGGCAGCAGAGGGAGAACCACGACGGCATCTGGCAGAGGAGGGGGAACCAGGACAGTGTCTGGCAGAGGAGGGGGAACCATGACGGCATCCGGCAGAGGAGGGGAAACCATGATGGCGTCGGACCGGCCACCAGCACCCTCGGCAGTTCCGGACTGGGACACTGCAGCACCCTCAGTGGCTCCGGACTGGAGCCAGGCAGCACCCGCGATGGTTCTGGGCCGGAGCAAAGCAGCACCCGTGGTGGCTCCGGACTGGAGCAAGGCAGCACCCGCGGTGAGTTCAGACTGGACCAAGGCTGCACCCGTGGTGAGTTAAGACTGGACCAAGGCTGCACCCTTGGTGGGTCCAGACTGGATCAAGGCCGCACCCTTGGTGGGCCAAGGCTGCACCCTGTGTGGGCCCAGACTGGGCCAAGGCTGCATCCTCGGTGGACCCGGACTGGGCCAAGGCTGCACCCACGGTTGCTCCTGGGCTGGGGCGTAACGCCCATGACGGGCCCACACTGGAGCGCAGCACTCAAGTAGGTCTTAGGCTGGGGTGTAGCACCCACGACAGTCCCTGACTGGGACACAGCACCCACAGAGACCTGGACTGAGGAGGAGCTGCACCCTTGTTGGTTCCAGGCTGGAGCGGAGCTGCACCCTTGGTGGCTCTGGGCTAGGGGCGGAGCTGCACCCTCGGTAGCTCCGGGCTGGGGCGGAGCTGCACCCTCAGTGGCTCCAGGCTGGAGCGGAGCTACACCCTTGGTGGCTCTGGGCTGGAGCGGAGCATCCATGATGACCTCCACAGAGAAGGAAGCAGCACCCACGGAGGTCCCGGGCTGGGACGGAGTGTCCTCGATGACCTCAGTGGGGGGAGCTGGACCCACGGCAATCTCGAGCGGCGAGCCTGGACCCATGGAGACATCTGGCAAGGGTGGAATATCCTCGGTGACCCTGGGGAAAGACTCGGACAACACAGGCAGAGAAACAGGGTCAGGGTCACTGGCAGCAGCAGAGCCCGGCGAGATGAGCTCAGGTACAGCTGACAGCTGCACTTGGATCTCCTCACCAAGAGCCAGTCAAGATTTCTCCAACACAGACACAAGAAAAACGAAGGAGAGCACTTGCCTGAGCTCAAGTTCCACCACCATCCAGGACTCCATCGATCCAGACGATGGTGCATCTGGCCCCGCCCTCTGAAGATCCAGCTCCAACTCTGCTGCAGCAGCCCCTGCAGCAGGCATGGTGGTCGGCGCAGTCCTGGGATCTCTCAGCGATGCGGCCCACACAGGTGGCTCACCCTGCGTGACGACAGGAGTTCGGCTCCCTGCTGGCACTGCTTCCTGTTTAACTGAAGCCCAGGGATTCTACGTAGTTGGCGGAGGCATCACCTTGGGTTCAGCGCTTTCCCTCCGTCCATAGTGTGGCTGCGGGGCTGGAACCAGGTCCTCTATAGCCGCAGGCTCCTCCATCGTCCGGCGGTTCAGTTCCAGGGCCAGCGGACATTCAGGGGTGATAGGAGGAGACACAGAGAGCGCAGGTAAAGGGTGTGTGGCTGCAGCTGACAGTGAGGACTCAGGGGACTGCACAGCCTGAACCTCACCTCCGGGAATCAGACAAGGTAATTCATGTTTAAACAATCATCACCATCATAGCAGTCTGTCATGGGTGACACTGACTGTTTCATTTAGGTCTGATCAGATTCCTCCACACAGCTCTGTCCTTAGCCTTCCGCTGCCAGGAACTCCTGTCCAATTTCTTCAATTTTCTTTTTACAGTGTCTTTAAATCTGAGCCTTGGTCTACCCTGATTGTGTTTGTCCTCACATAACTGTGAGTAGAGTAACTGCTGAGGGAGACGCTGGTGGTCCATCCTCTCAACATGTCTGAGCCATCTCATGTTCATCTGTATTAGCATGTCCTCCATTGATGGTAGACCAGCTCGTTTAAACACTTCTATGTTGGTTATCTTGTCTTTCCATGAGATGTTCATTATGGCTCGAAGGTGTCTCATCATGTACGCGTGGAGTTTCTTCACCTGCACTCTGTAGACAGTCCAAGTCTCAGCACCATACAATAGAGTAGCCAGTACTGTCGCTCTGTACACTTTGCATTTCACACGGATAGATATATGTCAATTGTTCCACAGTCTCTCCCTCAAGTTTCCAAACACAGTGCTCGCTCTTCCCATTCTGAGAGATAGTTCATCCTCCAGCCTAGCATTCTCTGAAACAGTACTCCCTAGGTACTTGAAAGTCTTGCACTTGATTAGTGGCTCTGTACCAATGCTGATCTCTTCTGGTAGTGATGTTGATAACTGGAGCTTTGGTGGTTGATAAAGGCACTCTGTCTTCTTGATGTTGATCTGGAGGCTGAATTGGCTAGCTGCTCTTGGAAATTTCTCCACTAAAGATTGCATATCTTCCACGCTGTGTGCAACTAGAGCACTGTCGTCGGCAAAGAGCATTTCTCTTACTACCTTTATTGATATCTTACTCTTGGCTTTAAACTGTGCCACATTGAACAAGTCTGCTTCTTTCTTTGTTTGAATGTATACTCCTTCTGAAGTGTCTTTAAAGGCCACCTCAAGCATGGCTGCCAGAAATAGCGAGAAGAGTGTAGGTGCCAGCACACAGCCTTGTTTCACCCCATTGCTTACTGAAAAGTCTTTAGATACTGAACCACTCATTGCCACATTTGCTTGCATACCTGTATGGAGTGCCTCAATCAGGCTGACAAACTTCTCTGTACAACCATATTTCTTGAGTACCTGCCAAAGTCCTTGCCGCGAAACAGTATCGAAGGCTTTACTGAAGTCTATGAAGACTACATAAAGCGGCATGTTCTGTTCGATACACTTTTCTTGAACCTGTTTCAAGCAGAAAATCCTGTCCATTGTGCTTCTTCCACTTCTAAAGCCGCACTGGGTTTCCAGTAGTACATTCTGCGAGATGTGTTCATTGAGTCTGTTAAGTAGTACACGTGAGAGAATCTTACCAACAGTGGCTAGCAGTGATATACCTCGCTGCCGATCTCCTTGTGATTGGCGGAGGCCAGCGCACCGGGGACATAATGAGCTCCAAGTGAGTGAAAAGAAAAAAGAAAAATGAAAAGCGAAAACCCACAACTTACAGCAGCTGGGTCTAATACTGGCCGCGGTCTTCTGTCATGGTTTGTCCCTCGGGACAGAGAGGAAAACCCACCTGCTGGACTGTGAAGTTGTGGGGTTTATTGAAAAACATAAGGTGAATAAAACAATACAAAAAAACACAAGCGGATAACACAGTAAAGAAATGAAGACAAAGTATGTTTAAACTGTTTTTTTTTTTTTTATGGCGCCGGAGGCAGGGCGGCCATACCAGCAGCAACTCTCTCATGTCTTTGTGTTTCTATCTGTTTATACCTGTATATAGTGTGTGTCTTATTAACCAGGGCTCTGTAGGAATATTCGGACTAAGACTGGCCAACTTCTTTTCTCTATTTTAGCCAGTCTTTTTCTAGTTTTTGTTGCTTTTTCTCTTCCTCGGGCAATGGAGATCAACAGAGGTGGGGGCAGATGCATTGTTTATACATGCGAACAGCTGACTGTGCTGAGGAGGCCGGAGCCTGGAGAGCTGCGGCCGGCAGTGAAGCCCCTCATCCTGGATGAGCTGAAGAGGAGAAACCGCGGGCGAAGGGCTGGAGCGAAAGTGAGGAGGAGGAGGAGGAAGCATAAGCCGGCTGTACCGATGATCATCACCGGGAACGTGCGATCGCTGGGAAATAAAACAGACGAGCTTACAGCGCTGGCTAGGACGCAAAAGGAGTAGCGTGAGTGAAGTTTCATGTGTTTTACGGAGACGTGGTTACACTCAGATCCCGGATGTAAACGTAGCGATACCTGGCTTCAGGACTATACGAGGGGACAGAGATGTGATAAGCAGCAGGAAAAAGAGAGGAGGAGGAGTGGCACTTCTTGTTAATGAACAATGGTGTCACCCCAGGCACATTTATGTGAAAGAAAAATGCTGCAGCCCGGACATTGAACTGCTGGCTGTCAGTATGAGACCCTATTATATGCCGTGAGAAATGAAGTGCGCTTTAATTGTTATCGTCTATATCCCTCCGTCAGCTGACCCAGCAGTGGCCTGTGACGTCATCAGCTCCACTGAGGCCACATTACTGGAGAAGCACCCGGATGCATTCATGGCCATCACAGGTAATTTTGACCATGTCTCAGTGGGAAAAACTCTACCAAACTTTCACCAGTTTGTTGACTGTCCCACCAGAGAGAACAAAACACTGGATTTACTGTATGCCAATGTCAGGGATGCATATAGTGCCACAGCTCTACCCCCCATTGGTAAATCAGATCAGTGCATGGTCATGTTATCACCCAAGTATGTTCCCCTTGTACAAAGGCAGCCTGCTTATACACGGACTGTGAGGAGGTGGACACAGGAGGCTGTTGATGCACTACAGGACTGCTTCGAGACGACGGACTGGAGCGTACTCTGTGAACCACATGGGGTGGATATAGACAATATGACCGACTGCATCACAGAATACATTAGATTCTGTGAAGACATGACCATGCCAGCTCAGACTGTACGCTGCTTCTCCAACAACAGACCATGGGTCACGAGTGACCTGAAAGCACTTCTGAACAAAAAGAAGAGAGCTTTTAGGGCTGGAGACAAGGAGAAGCTGAGGGGAGTGCAGCATGAGCTGAGAGAGATGCTGAGGAGGTGCAAGGACAATTATAGGAGGAAGTTGGAAGAGAAACTCAGGCAAAACAACACTAAAGATGTGTGGGAGGGAATGAAACAAATAACTGGGTACAAGGGGAGAGTCAGGCAGCCATCTGGGAGCCAGGAGAGAGCTGAGGAACTGAATCTGTTTTTTAATAGGTTCAACTCACAGTCTGTCACCCGAGCAACACAACCAGACCCCCACGCACCCCTCCCCACCCACGCTCCCGTGCAGAACCTCTCTCCATCTCCCCCCTCCTCCTCCTCAGGGGGCATCAGGACCCTCCCTCACTTCACGGTGACTACAGATCAGGTGGAGAAACAGCTGGAGAGACTCCGTCAGCGGAAGGCTTCGGGCCTGACGGCATCTCCGCAAGGTCCCTGAGGACCTGTGCCAACCAACTAGCTCCGGTACTGAAACACCTGTACAACCTGAGCCTGAGTCTGGAGAAAGTACTGGTGCTGTGGAAGACATCCTGCCTGGTTCCCGTCCCCAAGAAGTCATCTCCATCGGATTTGAATGACTACCGACCAGTTGCCCTCACATCTCATGTGATGAAGGTCCTGGAGAGACTAGTCTTAGCCCACCTGAAGCCGCAGGTGAAGACGTGGCTGGACCCTCTGCAGTTTGCATATCAGCCCCATTTAGGAGTTGAAGATGCTGTCATCTACCTGCTGCAACGAGCCCATCTGCACCTGGATGGTGGAGGAGATACTGTGAGAATCACCTTTTTTGATCTCTCCAGTGCCTTTAACACCATCCAGCCACTGCTGCTGGGTGAGAAGCTGCGGGTGATGGGGGTTGACAGCTCTGTGATCTCCTGGATTACTGACTACCTGACAGGCAGACCACAGTTTGTCAGGCTGGGCAGTGTCTTGTCTGGAGTGGTGGCTAGTGATATGGGAGCGCCACAGGGGACTGTGCTCTCTCCTTTTCTTTTTACCTTGTACACCACTGACTTTCAGTACAACACTGAGTCATGCCACCTGCAAAAATTCTGTGATGACTCAGCTGTTGTGGAGTGTATAAGAGGAGGAGAGGAGGGGGAGTACAGGACACTGGTAGACAGATTTGTGGAGTGGACAGAGCAAAAATCACCTGAGGTTGAATGTCAGCAAGACCAGAGAGATGGTGATTGACTTCAGGAAGAGGAAGGCTCCTTCTCAGCCACTGCAGATTAAGGTGGAGGATGTGGGAGTGGTTGAGGACTACAAATATCTGGTTGTCAGGATCAGCAGCGGGTTGGACTGGAGATCCAACACTGATGCTGCGCAAAAGAAGGGGATGAGCAGACTCTACTTCCAGAGAAAACTGAGATCCTTCAACGTGTGCAGCAGGATGCTGGAGCTTTTCTACTAGACTGTTGTCGCCAGCGCCATCTTCTTTGCTGCGGTCTGCTGGGGTAGCAGCATCAGCGCCAGAGATACCAACAGACTTGACAAGATTATCAAGAGGGCTGGCTCTGTAATTGGTCTCAGACCGGAGACCTTTGAGACAGTGATGGAGAGGAGAACACTAAATAAACTGCGATCCATCATGGATAATCCTGATCACCACCTCCACCACACACTAGATAGACAGCGAAGCACTTTCTCCAGTAGACTACTACAGCTTCGTTGTTGAACAGCCAGGTACAGGAAATCTTTCCTGCCACATGCAATTTCACTGTACAATAACTCACTATGATGTTGTATTCTGGCATAGCTATGTTGCCACACTGCATCTTACAGACTAACTGGTACATCACTTTTCACTCTGCTCCTGATAGTCCTTCTTTGTGCAATGGGATGATTCATGTGTTTATACGGGTCATCATATATTAAGCTATGACGTATATAGGTTTTATAGTCGTGTTAGTTTTTTACTTTCCATGGGTAATCCCTTTGTCTGTCACGTGTGTGTTTCTGTTGTTTGGTTGTCAACTGTCATGCTGCTGTTACACTGTAATTTCCCAGTTTGGGATCAATAAAGTACATACATACATACATACATACATACATACATACACTACCGTTCAAAAGTTTGGGGTCACCCAGACAATTATTTTGTGTTTTCCATGAAAAGTCACACTTATTTACCACCATGAGTTGTAAAATGAATAGAAAATATAGTCAAGACATTGACAAGGTTAGAAATAATGATTTGTATTTGAAATAATAATTTTTTCCTTCAAACTTTGCTTTCATCAAAGAATCCTCCATTTGCAGCAATTACAGCATTGCAGACCTAACATGATTGCACAAGGGTTTTCTAATCATCCATTAGCCTTCTGACGCAATGAGCAAACACACTGTACCATTAGAACATTGGAGTGATAGTTGCTGGAAATGGGCCTCTATACACCTATCTACATATTGCACCAAAAACCAGACATTTGCAGCTAGAATAGTCATTTACCACATTAGCAATGTATAGAGTGTATTTCTGATTAGTTTAAAGTTATCTTCATTGAAAAAAAGTGCTTTTCTTTCAAAAATAAGGAAATTTCTAAGTGACCCCAAACTTTTGAACGGTAGTGTACATACATCTAAACTTACGTTAGAAAGAATCACAGAAGTTCCAAGAGTCACAAAGTCAACTGAGTCAAGACCATGGCGAGGACAGGAAAGCGCAGCGGTCTTAAATAAGGCATAACATAATATGCCGCAGGTGTGGATACCAGAGCGGGCAGAAGAAAATACTGCTTGATAATCTGGGGCAGCTGGGAGAAATGAGAGAGAAGCAACTGGACTTGACAGCTAACAGGGCGACGCCCACACAGAGCACCAACCCGAAAACGCCACCTGACAGCTGTCAACCCTGGGAAAGAACACCACAGTAAGAATATAAAGAATAACATCACCAAATACAGACTGATAAATAATTGCAAATGGTACAAAACATGAGCGTAACAAAACTGAAACATAACAGAAAAATAGAAAACAGCACAAGAATACTGAAACTCAAAAAGGCACAAAATAATACAACAAATAAATATAAATAGAGAGAAAAAAGCCACGAGACTGAACATGGCGGAAACTTTCAGCGCTCAGCTCGTGGCAGAACCCCCCTCTCAAGGGGTGGCTCAAAAAGATGGGGGTGTCCTAATTTATTCCTCACCATTTTTTAGAAGTACATTTCACAGAAAATTTGAAAAAAGTCTTTAATTCATTTTTAATTGCTTAGTTGTATTACGTGAATCTCCCAGTATTTTTTAACATTGATATTAAATAGCCATATGTCCAAATATGTTAAAAAAAAACAGGCTTATACAGGGTGTCCTATTTTTTTTCCACATGACTGTATATACAGTTGAAACCCAAAGTTTACAGACACTGTATAAAAAGACAAAAACTTTTTTTCCTCACTGACATCAAATCGTAGAGCATCCGCCCCACATCCGGGAGGCAGGGGTTCAAATCCCGGCTGGGTCATACCAAAGATCATATAAAAAAAAAAAATGGTACTTTCTGCCTTCTAGCGTGGTGCTCAGCATAACAGAATGGGGAAAGTAAAGTTACGCACAGAGCTACCAGAGGACTGACCCCCCACTGTAGCTTTCACTACTTGCAGTAGCTGTGTGGCCTAGGGTCAGAGAAATGGAGATAGGCGCTGCCCCATACACCAATTGGTGCTCCACATGCTGTGGAAGGGAATTGAGTTGAGACATCAAATCAGATGAAACTTTTCTTGTTTTAGATCATTCAGGATTCCAAAAATTATTTGTATTTGCTAAATAATTGTTATATTTGCTAAAAAAAATTGATAATTTTTTATTACTTTCTTGAAAGTAAAAAGTTTAGATACAGCGGGGAAAATAAGTACTGAACACATCAACATTTTTCTCATTAAACACATTTCTGATGGAGCCATTGACCTGAGATTTTCACCAGATATCAGTAACTCAAGTAATCCATACATACAAAGAAATCATGGCAACTGTGTTCACAAAACAAGTTATATTTAATAAAGTGGAAGGACACAGGGAATAAGTATTGGACACAGGAAGAAAAAAGAGGTGCAAAAAGGCATAGAAAGCCAAGAAACCAGCTGAAATCCATCGGAATTTAGGAAGCCATCCCATCCCCCATCAGTGCAAATTAATTTCAGCTGGTTAAGTCCTGACTGATAGTCTTTAAAAAGGTCTGTGAATATCAGCTTGTCACATCACAAAGAACTCATGAAGGGTAGAAGCAAAGAGCTCTCTCTAGACGTTCACAACCTTACTGTTGCAAAACATAATGATGGCACTGGTTACAGGCACATTTCTAAATTGCTAAATGTAGGAAAAAGCACTGTAGGAAACATCATTCGGAAGTGGAAAGAACATAATTTTACCATAAACCGGCCATGACCAGGAGCTCCTAGCAAGACTTCTGACAGAGGAGTCAAAAGAATTATCAGAAGAGTTATCCAAGAGCCAAAGACCACTTATGGAGAGCTCCAGAAAGACCTGGAGTTAGCAAGTACTGCTGTTTCAAAAAAAACAATAAGTAATGCACTTAACTGGCATGGGCTCTATGCCTGCTCACTTCGCAAGACTCCATTGCTGAAGAAAAAGCATGTTGAAGCTTGTGTAGGGCCCTATTTTGACGGTCATCCACGCACTTTTTTTTTACAGACTTTCAGCCGTGCACCAGTGTTTTTGTTATTTTCTGTCAGTGCATTGTCTGTTATTTACGCCTTGCATCATGCCGTCAAATTACAAGTAGACAGTGCGCCCGCCATGCACTCGGAGGAGGTGCCTCATTTCAAAGAGGTGTGGCGGCACACAATCTAATGCACATTACACTATTATAATCCATTTCATCAGAATCCGCTTTTGTTCAGGAAAAAGGAGGTCTATCGTCAGAAGCACATTGTTTAATGATAATACAGTGTTGTGTTTTGACATCGTGCAGCTCCGGAGGTCAGGAAACGGCATGCGCTGGGACAGTCATGGGGCCTTATTACAACGACGGGGCCCGTTGATCAGTTGTCTGATGCAGAACACGTTTATGGGTGTTTCCAATTCATTAAGGGGCGGCCAAATTAATTTAAAGTTTAGGAAATAAAATGTGTTAATTTTAATCTGAACCAACAGAAGCTACCTTTTTAAAACACTGTTTCATAAGCAGCTCTGAATTTTTAATAGAGGGTTTGATTTAAGTGTATCTTTTTTTTTTTTTTTCAATTTTTCAGTCACAACGGCGTAAAAACAAACTCACCACTGGCGCATGATCCAAAGAGGCTGGTCTAATCATTCAGAGGTGTGTTTTGGATAATCCAATCCAAGGCGCTCCTTTAATGCAAAGAGGCACATTATCCAAAGTGAATTGTGATCATGACGGTTTAAGACGGGTTTTGCATTGACCAAAGCCTGTGTGTGTGTGAGCCAAAATGCACGCGATAGTAATGCTGCTTGGTAATAAGGAAGACATCAATCGGTTGATGCCCAGTTAGTTATGTTAGAAACAACAAATGGTGAAGAATGGGCTGAAAAAATCAGCTGAATTGTTTAATGTGCGCACGGCTACAACACAGACATGAAGAAAAGAGGATGATGCCCGTGCAAATTTTCATAAACTTTCACTAACGATGGCGTGGAAGTCGCTCCCGGCTGTGGAGAGATGGGAGTGCTCCCTCTCCTGTTGCTTTCGTCGGCCAAGGGTCTTCCCCTATCTGTCCTGGGTAGGAGGGAAGGAGGCGATCTGCCCCCTCCAGCCCCTGCTATGAAGCGAACACACTCTCAGCAGCCTCTGCCAGGGGCTGACGGGTGGCTGTTGGGGAACTTGCTGGGCTGGAAACCCGGGGCGCACGGCCGACACAGATGTGGACGCATCTCCTGCCTCTCTGGCAAGCTAGTGAAAAGTAAAATGCTGCACACTCCTTGTTTATTCATTTATTTCCCCCAAAATAAACACATTAATGCCTAATAAGTCTGTGATGAAAACGAACCCCCCCCCCCCCCCCCCCGTGCATCACATTGGAACACACTGGCACACATGCTCCATGATCATTCATTCATTCCCCTAAAAAAAAAAAAATCATACATTAGTGCCTAATCTATAGACTCCACAATTAAAATGAAATTGTGGATGGAATAAAAAAAAACTAGTATGTTATCATAATATAATTAAAATGACGGGCGATTATGACTGCTACAAGATCCCAGCGCATACCGTTTCCTGAGCTCTGGAGCTGCGTGATGTCAAAACACACCACTGAAATATCATTAAATAATGTGCTTCTGACAATAGACCTCCTTTTTCCTGATCAAAAGTGGATCCTCATGGAATGCACTATAACAGTAATGCGCATTAGATTGTGCACCGCCACCTCTTTAAAATGAGGCACCTCCTCCGAGCGCATAGCGGGCGCACTGTCTCCTAGCAATTTGATGGCGTGGCGCAAGGTGTAAAAAACAGACAATGCGCTGACAGAAAATAACAAAAACAGTGGCACACGGCAGAAAGTCTGTCAGAAAAGTGCACATATGACTATCCATGTGCATTCAGCTGATTTTTCAACCCATTCTTCAACGTTTGTTTTTTTTTAACATAACTAACTGTGCATCAACTGTGATTGATGTCTTCCTTATTACCAAGCAGCATTACTACTGCATGCATTTTGGTTCACACACAAGGGCTTTGGTCAGCGTAAAACCTGTCTTAAACAGTCATGATCACAATTCACTTTAGATAATGCACCTCTGTGCATTAAAGGGATGGGAAGAAGTGCTTTGGATTGGATTATCCAAAACACACCTCTGACTGATTAGACCGGCCTATTTGCATCATGTGTTGCCCAAGATTGTTTTTACACCATTGTGACAAGGAAATGAACTTGGACACCCCCATAAACGCATTCTGCGTCAGCAACAACTGATCATCTGACCCCATCGTTGTAATATGGCCCTTAAAGTTTGCTGCACAACATTTGGCCAAACCAGTAAACTACTGGGAGAATATAGACTGTTCAGATGAGACCAAAACTGAACTTTTTGGATGCCACAGCACACAGCATGTTTGGGGGAGAAATGGCACTGCACATCAGCCCAAAAACACCATACCAACAGTGAAATTTGGAGGTGGGAGCATCATGGTGTGGGGTTCAGCACATGGTACAGGCAGACTTCATATAATTGAAGGAAAGATGAATGGACAAATGTACAGAGACATCCTTGATAAGAACCTGATGCCATCTACCAAGATTGTGAAGATGAAATGAGGGTGGACAATTCAGCAAGACAATGATCCCAAACACACAGCCAAGGAAACTCTCAACTGGTTCCAGAGATGGAAAATAAAGCTGCTAGAATGGCCCAGTTAGTCACCTGACCTGAATCCAACTGAAAATCTCTGGAACGAACTGAAGATCAGAGTTCATAGAAGACACCCACAGAACCTTCAAGATTTGAAGACAGTTTGTGTGGAAGAAGGGGCTAAAATCAATACTGGGCAATGCCTGCACCTAGTTTCTCCATACAGGAGGCATCTGGAAGTTGCTATTATCACCAAAGCCTTTTCTACTAAATATTAAAAAAATTCCTCCAAGCATGTTCAATACTTATTCCCTGTCATTCCACTTTATTAAATATAACTTGTTTTGTGAACACAGTTGCCTTGATTTCTTTGTATGTATTGATTACTTGGGTTGTTACTGATATCTGGTGAAAATCTCAGGTCAATGGCGCCATTAGAAATGTTTAAAGAGAAAAATGTTGGCATGTTCAATACTTATTTTCCCCACTGTACACTAAGATTACTATGCCTTTAAGCAATCTGGGGAAGCCCTGATGATGATGTCATGGTTTTGGAAGGTTCTGATAGGATAACTGACAACATCTGAGTTAATTGGAGGCACACCTGTATTTGCATCTTAAGGCACACCTCAAATACACTGCTTCCTTGTGTGACAAATCAGCCAAGACATCAGGAAGAGAACTGTGGACCTCCACAAGTCTGGTTCATCCTTGGTTACAATTTCCAGATGCCTGAAGGTGCCAAATTTATATGTTCAAACAATTATACACAAGTATAAACACCATGGGAATGTCCAGCCATCATACGGATAAGGGAGGAGGCAGATTCTCACCAAAAAAAGCTCCAGACTAAGCCTTTGGTGTCAAACTTTATTTTTCACTAATTCGAAATAACAAGTTAAACTTCTGAGTGTAAGCAAATGCGGCATCTGATTATGTCACCCCCGGCCGTCCCATCCCAACAGTGAGAAAGGTGAGGGGAGAGGCGCCTGTAGGACTTCTCCAGGTAACCCTTCAGCTCTCATAATGATGTATGATGCCGGCTTGATTATTCTGCAAAGTTAATTTTTAGGTCTGTCTGAATTAATTCAATAAGAATAGGATGCATACCTGAAAACATTTAGGTTTCAAAATGTGTGAGGTTTTCACCTAGGGTGGGGGTTAGAAAAATAGGTTATGAGAAAAGTTATGAAACCCAAATCACAATTAAAAAAAAACTGGAACAATACAAACCCAGGTATCAGGACACTATGCTATGGACCATATACAGTATTTTTGTGTCCTGAATAAAGATTGATTGCTATAGAAAACAACCTTCTGTTTTGTGACTCATAATTTTGGTAAGCACCTTTCTTGTTAATGGTTTGAGTTACTAGTTCAAAGCCATTTTGTATCCAAAATATGTGGGATTTTGTAAATGGTGGTTTCCATTACTGTAGTGAGAAAGCAAGATATTACGAAGAGAAGTCCAACTTTGAGATACTATGAGCAAGGAGGGTGCTTGGTTTCTGATCCACATCTCAATTGTGAGGTCTGGTTT
Organism: Pholidichthys leucotaenia; assembly: GCA_020510985.1. Classification (NCBI taxonomy): domain Eukaryota; kingdom Metazoa; phylum Chordata; class Actinopteri; order Cichliformes; family Pholidichthyidae; genus Pholidichthys; species Pholidichthys leucotaenia. The sequence continues at coordinate 100,272,476 of CM035843.1, forward strand.
CAAAAAACACAGTCCAAACACCTTGTGCTTTCAAACATTTTTTTTTCAGCAGGAGCTGTGTGTTTGACTGTGATTATCAAAGTATCAGACATAGTGAAAAATCCTGATGAATTTGTCTGTTTAAAAAGCGAAAGGAGACATTAATCTGCTGCTTTGCCAACAGCTAGGCGTTTTTAGCTAAATGAAATACAAACAGTTAAGAGTGGACAGATCTATCAGAAAACAGTTATAAATAAGAGCTAATTAACCCCCTTCTCTATGTAATACTCTCCTGTTGTTATCAAACACTGAATACCCCCAAACCACCCACCCCTTGTCCCCTGGAGAGGACAGGGTCCATATGTCAGGGTCATGCTGTGTGCATGCATGTGTGTGTGTGTTGACAGTCTGTCTGTTGCTTGCTCATTCATTTCCCACTCATTGGGCTCAAACAATATTACACTCTAAAACCATTTTTGTAGAGTCTTCAGGTTGAGGACTCTAAGCTGTTGTATTAACAAATGACTTTACATACTGTATTTAAGAAACGGAGTTGTGTCTTCAGTTTGAAACAAACAAGTAGACTCATTACTATCATTTACCAGCAGATACAAAATAAGAATGTTTGCTAGTTCCTTGTTTTGCAACCAGGGGTCCTACGAGGGGGGCTGTGTGGGTGGTAAACTACAGGCAAGACCTCTGAAAAGCTGCATATTTGCATTTCTTATGTGGTGAAATGGCAGAGGAGCATAAAACATCATTGCTCCACACTGAGGACCAATGGTTGTTGCGCAGCAAAGTGCTGCCCTGCACGCATGTGCTCTGAGAGGAACTAAATGCGTTTTTGACTTATGAGAAGTGCAATAACACAAAGCTCCTTGCAAGTGATGAGTGGTGTGCAAGGCTGGCATACCTGGCAGATATATTTCTGTCATGTTACGGGGCAGAGAGGCAGACCCAAGCGCTGAATCGTATTTGTGACATTTATTAACAGAAATAACATAAAGTCCAAAATAGTGCAAAAACACAAAATGCAAAACAAGGACAACTTACAAAGTGATGTGCTCCAGAGCCGACTAGCTCTGGAGGAGATGAGGATTACAAAGGTAGAGAAATGTCCAGAGAAGTAATCAATATAGCCGCGAAGACTAACTGAACAAACAGAGCTTAAGTAGTGGGGAATGGGATGCCACAATGAGCCACAGGTGCGGGGAACAGGAGTGGACTGGTGACCTAATTATAAATTATTCGCAGCTGAGGTGACTAGGAGAGCAAATAACCAGGTGGGGATGTCTGGAAGAGGAGAAATAATGGCCTTGTCACACGAAAAGGCAAAACAGTCTTAAGCTACACAAATAGACAATCATCACAACAATACTGAAGTATAAATAACAAATAGAACAATAAATCATCAGAAATCAAAACACAGAAAGACACCACAAGGCTTGGAAAACATACAGAAAATATTCATAAATACATCGAGAGACTGAGCCCGGTACAACCCGTGCTCAGTCCTGTGACAATTTCAGCATCTGAATTAAACTGAACACACAAATGCAAGGCAAAGATGACAAACCTGCTCACAGACAAAATAAATGCAATCCATTTAAAGGTACATCTCTGGCATAAACATCTGGAAAGTGCCAAACTTGGCATGTTCCTGCCAGGATATCAGCTTTGTGTTCATCTAAACAGGCCCAAGTTTCACACTGAGTGGATATACAGTAAACTAATTATAAGATTAAACTGTCATTACATATGCTGTAATGGGGTACAATGTGTCATTTTATAACATTTTTGGTTGGTGGAGTTCCTCAAAATGTTTTCAATGTAAAAAGGGTTCTTTGGCTCAAAAAAGGTTGAAAAACACTGTGTTAGTTTATTAGAACCTTATTACCTAAGGTTCGAACAACAAAGAAAAGTATATGCATATCTCTGTGGAGTGGATTTGTGGAACAGTCTGGATCTGGAAATGAAACTATGTACAAACAGGAACCAATTCAAAAAGAGGTATAAACATTATTTGCTAAAAGGATATACTGTATGTTAGAGGTGTAGTATTAATATGTAAGATGCACTAACCTCACTCTGGGACACTATGGTATGGTAGGTGGGATGGTACTGTGTATATCTATGTTGTTTGGTGCTGGTATATATACAGTACATGTATATGTATGAACTGTATGTATGTAGGGATGGATGAGTGTCAATGTTGATATGTATAAAATATAGTTAATTGTCTACTTGGGGTTCTTAATAGAGGTAATATGTATATATTTCACATGGGTTGTACTTAAGGAAAAGAGGAGTTGGAATAAATAAGTGTTAACTTCTTCCTTCTCCTTTTCAAGCACTGTATGCTGTCACTTTTATTGCACTTGTCATTTGTTTTGTTTTCGCTTTTTTGTTCGAAATAAAGTATCTCACCATCATTATCAGTGCACATAACAAATCTCCCTCCCTGGGTAACACTCACAGTTGCTGTTATTTTGAAAAGAAATCTTTTAAAAACCTTATAAATCTAATATTTTTAAAAAATGTTAGGACCAGATATTTTTATACCGACACCTTCCAAAAGTTCAAGATAACAAGTGAGTTGAAATTAAGGACAGACTTGTGGACTTTTTTTTTTTTTTTACATAATTACATATTCAAAGAAATGCCAATGGGACAGTTAAGATACTTTTAGAGGTTTTCTTTGGCAAAGTGGCATTAACTTCATCTCATAACATCATTCTCTTATATCACTTTGTGTTTATTTGGCTCTTTTTTGCTTTTCAAATATTACGTATATCTGACAATTTTCCCAAATGTTGCTGCTGCTATGAACAAGGTTATTAAAAACTGGTGATCTAAATCAACAACCACCAAAAAAAAACCCAACAACAACAACAACAACAAGCTGCAGCTGTAGAAAGTCTATAAATAATTATTACTCTTCTTATAGCTAATGTTTCATCTTAATGAAGAAAGTGAAAATGAAAAGAAAAAAAGAAAGCAGTTGACAGATTTTCCACCCGCCTTAATAGAGAAGACTCTGATCAGAGGTGACAGACCCAACAGAGTCACTACGGACACCTACGTGCATGCACTGGTTGATTCCAGATGGAGATGAGTTTCCCATCATGAACCCATAATCTGCTGTGCCAATACACACTCACATAAAACAATGTGCCTATATCAGTATTACTTTAAAAATGTAACTCAGCATAAACTTGTTAGCCATGCAAGCTTCGTCTTCTTCCCAATCTTAAATAAATGTTAAATGCAAGTAAACACTAAAAAATAAATACTATGCCTGAAAACAAAGGAACTGGCTGCTCATGTGCATGTGCATGTGCGCATGCGTGTGCACACACGCACGCACGCACGCACACACACACACACACACACACACACACACACACACACACACACACACACACACACACACACACACACACAGTGGCAGTCCAGCTTCATGGTGCTGGGGCCATGTGGTCACCATGGGGAGTTATGGCTCACAGTTTTACTGACACACACACATGCTCATGTGTGCACAAACATCTACAGTACCTCTGTCAGTTCGGAGGACATTAAATTTACCTAAAAATAATTTGCCCGAACCCTATTAAGGTCTTCTGTAAGCTTAAATAAAGTTTCCTTTGTCTACTTTTGTAATTAGCATTAAACACCAGTGTGTGACATTTTGAGCAGATGTATATCCACATAGCATCACTGACGTAAATACAGCAGGACACGCAATAGTTGAATTAATTGCCAATGACACTGATCACATAAACTGCTCTTCCACTATATATGTTGAAGTGATTGTAAATTGTCCCAAAATGCTCAAAATAAATTGGTATAACTGTAAGACTTCATTGTCTTTTCCTATTTAAACAACACCATTTATTTTTCATACAGTTAAGTTACAAAGTTAAATTACTAACCTAATTATTAATCTAATTTTGAGAACTTTGACAAAAAGATCTGCATGTTAACTGAGTCAAATGCTGAACAAAAACAGGGTCAGTGAGGTGATGCTAGTTTTCTATGTATTCAGGTCTTAAAACCTACAGTATATGTACGTTTTTATATTAAAATAATGGAAATATGGAAACAAATACACAAAGAAACATGGTGGGGAGCTACAGTTGCAATGTGTGTAAATTAGATCGTCTCCTTTTCCTTTGCCCATCTAAAAATATATTTAAAATCCCTTACCATGCCTGCCAATTTCCAGCCAATGTCCAGCCAATGGAAAACACCCCACAGGCGGAACACCAGAATGGTAAGAGGATAATTAAGTATTTTTCTTCATGAACCAGTGACAAAATCCAAGACTGGGATGAGAACTCTGGGCTCCAGGACAGCAAATGGGATCCACGATCCCTCACTTGGGGTGGACGTCACCTCATGTTTCAAATCAATTATGAATCAGAGGGCTGCGACGCTATGATAAAAAAAAATTATCAGTGTATCTTCATGCTTTTTTTTTTTTTTTTTTTTTTTTTTTTAAATTGTATTCAGGATTACTTGTTTTTCCACAGTGTGACTACTTGATACTTTCAAAGCAAAGTATTTGTGATGACCCATAATTTACTTCCAATATCTTTTATTAATAAAACAAATGGAACACAAACGTCACAATTCAACTAGAATATTATATTTAACCAGCATGCATCCCACTACAGGTGCCGCGCTATCTGTTTGTTTCCTCTTCAGCTCTGGCGTAGGCAGACATGAGTTGTTGCTGGCATCTGGATATTTAAAAATCAATTCTTTGACATATACTACTCACAAAAAGTTAGGGCTATTTGACTTTTGGGTGAAATTTATGGAAAATGTAAAAAGCTCACGCTAAAGTGATATAATATCATGAAAGTAGGGCATTTAAGTAGAAAGCATGCAATGGTGATTTCCTCATCTTAAACAATTTATTGAAACAAAAGCCAACAACAGTGATGGGTATACCACAACAAAAAATGTTAGTGTCACAATAACTTGCCATGTGCCCTTGACCATCAATTACAGCTTGACAATGACGTCTCATGCTGCTCACAAGTCAACTTACTATCTGCTGAGGCATGGTATTCCACTCTTCTTGAAGGGCGGCCCTCAGGTCATTGAGGTTGTGGGGTGCAGGGTTACGAGCCTCTACACAGCGACTCAGTTAATCCCATAGGTTTTCTATGGGATTCAGGTCTGGAGAAAGTGCAGGCCACTCCATTTGAGGTACCCCAGCCTCCAGCAGCCATTCCCAAATGGTGCGACCTCCATGAGCTGGAGCATTGTCAGCCATGAAGATGAAATTAGGCCTGTGTTGTTCATGCAGGGGCACAATGACTCGATTAATGATGTTATTCAGGTAGTATTGGCTTGTCACTGTACCATTCACAAGGTGTAGGGCAGTTCTGTGTTGACTAGACACACCTGCCCAGACTGTAACATGGTAACAACAGTGGCTGATGCATAGCGCTCTCCTTGACATCTCCAAAATCGTTGGCAGTCATCATTTCTGCTCAACGTGAATTGACTTTAATCAGAGAACAGCACTGAGGCCCACTGGTCCCTTGTCCAGCATAAATGCTCCCTGGCCCATGCAAACGATGACACCTGTGCCTGGTGGTGTGGTCAGGTACCCTTGCAGGCCGTCTAGCACGCAGACCACGCTGATATAAACGGTTTTGAATGGTCTGACGTGACACTTGGGTGTCTCTCACCTCCCGTAAATGTGCCTGGAGTTGAGTGGCATTCATCATCCGGTTCCGCAGGACATTGCTCACAATGAAGTAGTCATCAGCGTGTGATATGGCCAAAGGACAGGTTCAGGTTACTTTATTTGTACCCATAGGTAGATTTATTTTGCAGTCAGGTGACATCCTTTTAGACACATATTTACAAACTACAATTACATTCAACATGAACACAAGCACGGGCACACGTGAAGCTGACTATAAACACGATAAAAGTACTCAAGGCTCCACCAATCAGGACATAAGACAGAGATAAGAGAAAAAACAAAGAGATAAGAGGGACGTTCACTTCTATGCCTTTCTGTGACTCTTCCAGTCTCTCTGTATCTCTATTGCAACCTGCTGATGACACTCTGTGACACTAAGCTCAGTGGCCACTTTCCTCTGAAAACATCCTGTTTGAAACATTCAAAAGGTTAAAGAAGGTCAAATTAAGTTCACCTGTTAAGGTTATAGTGCATTTTAGGTGCATCTTGAAATTTCACCCAAAAGCCCAATATCCCTAATTTTTTGTGAGTAGTGTATGTGCATCAATTCAAAATCTCACACGTTTGCACCGTGATGCATCTAAAAAACTATTATTTCCTTTCCCCCATCCCCCACCCATCTTGTACTCAGATGTAAGCATTTTTGAAATGAGGAAATGCAAACAATCGTCAGCATCATCAAGAAGGTGCATATGGTCTTATATTCTGAGATGAGGAATTTACAGTCTACTCTTTCATCTACATGCTATAATTCTGACATTTGATTTTTATATCAAAGACAGGCCTTTATGATTTTGTCAAATTCACATTTTTTCTAAAGAACTACTTGACAACATTCATAATTTTTTGCAGAGTTCTATGATGGAAATTGTAATGTACAAATGCCAATCATTTAATGACTTTTTTTTCAAATGTGCTAATTCTAGCCAAACAAAATCCAAGTGAAAAACTATTGCACTATACTGAGCATTGCCTAAAATGTTTAACATGTTTAGGAATTGTTGAATTGTTATGGCATACATTTGAGCTTGGCCCTGTTTTTTTTCTAAACACTATCATAAAGGTTCAGCACAATATTTGAAGAAAATAAATGGAATAATTGCAAAGCTAAGGAGAACAGAGACTTCAACACCATTTGTTAGCACTACGAAAACAAGGAAACTACAGATGTCTTTGTGTTGAAATAATGATAACGTTAGATATAGTTCCAGGTTATTAAAGCCAACACTGTATATTTTCACCTTAAATTAATGATTCCAAAATTATTTTAAAAGGTATATTGTGGAAATGTGAAAATGACGAGGCAGAGTTTATCTCTCGAGTCAGTTTTATTCACATCTTCCAACATCACGAAGCAGAATAAAGAGAGCGACAAAAGGGCACTCTCGTCCTTAAATACCAGGACTCTTACAGTTAACAGGTCACATGTCTCACAAAACCATTGCATTATAAAGACAGCAACAATGCATCCTCTCTGCATGATATCACACCACTGTCTACAATGCATCCCCTCATTAATCCTTTAATTATACCCCACAGTTTCCAGCTTTGCATACCAAAGCTAACCCTCTTGCAGCTTCCTGTAATAACCACAGAAGCTCTGCCCTTGCTCTGGTCTAAAATGTGAGTCCAAAAGCAGGTCACGTATGTGTGTCCACCACACAAAGACCCCCCCCAGCATTTTAGAACAAACAAGGGGAAAACAACATGCATGCCGTGATAGTATCAATACACATTAGTCCACAAGCTGTCTGGGCTTCCGTCTCCTGCCGCATCTGCTGTAGCTGGGGTTGGACGTCTCCGCGGCGCTGTCACGCTGGGGGTTTGCCGTCTGGGGGTGGAAACCTTCTGTCAGCACCTGTGGGGGTTCTGGGGAGACATTACTCTGTGAAGCCCTCCGCGGGGGTCTACCTTGCCGCGGGGCCCTCGCCAACAGCACTTGCTCATCTGCCACCACAAAAGCGGGTTTGAGTCTGTTTATGCCAACTTTCTCTTCCCTACCCCCCAAATCTAGCAAAAACTGCTTGTCCCCTGTTTCCAGCACTCTGAAGGGTCCGTCATAAGGTGGTCGCAGCGGGGTTTGGTGCGCATCGTGTCTGACAAAAACAAACTCTGCGTTCTTCAAAGTTTTAGGCACAAAAACGCGCGGAAAACTGTGGTGCGCAGGGCCGGGCAGCGTGCTTGATTCCATGTCACTCCGCAACAACTGAGACGGGGAGGTGTCTGGCGCAGGGTTATCTGGGAGAAACTCCCCAGGGAGCCGGAGTGGCTGCGCAAACACGAGCTCTGCTGGGGAGGCTTCTAAGTCCTCTTTAGGCGCAGAACGCAACCCCAATAACACCCACGGTAACTTGTCTACCCAATTTGCACCCGTCAGTGACGCCCTGAGAGCTGCTTTCAATGACCTATGAAAACGTTCGCATAACCCGTTAGCCTGCGGATTGTACGCGGTTGTGCGGTGAATTGTGACACCCAGGCTGCGGGCCATTGTCGATCAAAGCTCGGACACAAATTGAGGGCCTCTGTCGGATGTAACATCCGATGGAACGCTGAAGCGCGCCACCCAAGCTGTTAAAAACGCGCGCGCAACCTCCTCAGCCATGGTTGATGCCAGTGGGACCATTTCAGGCCAGCGCGTGGTGCGGTCCACCATTGTGAGAAGGTGTGTGCACCCTTGTGACAGCGGGAGGGGGCCCACGAGGTCCACATGAACGTGGTCGAACCTCTTGGCCGAAATGTGAAACAGCTCCAAAAGAGCTCTCGTGTGCCTGTGTGCTTTGGCTCGTTGACACGCCGTGCAGGCTGCTGCCCACTCTTTAGTCCTGAGGAATTGGTGGGTGAAAATGAAGTGATCGTCATCAGAGTCTTTCAACCTCAACAACTTCTCCATCAGGTTCCCGGGCATGTCATTTTCCGACTCCGTCAGCCCCAGGAGCCTCTCTGCTCGCTCCTCCGCCGAGGGGGTGAATTGCTGGATGAGTGCAGCCTTCAACGTGCCGTATTTGTCGTTGTCCGGCGGCTGGTCGATCAGGCTCTCCACATGCTGGACCGTGTTGTTGTCCAGCTTTGCGACTACGTGGTAGAATCTTGTGGCATCTACCGATATCCCCCGGAGGTTGAACTGCGCCTCAACCGCGTTGAACCAGGAGCGCGGATTGTTCTGCCAGAAGACCGGTAGCTGGACTGTAGTGGCATTCTCTTGGCTGGGGGCTCCTGACGAGGCTGGCCCGGGGGAATTCTCCTCTTTCATGATAGGTCTTAGGGTCACCAGTGTGGAAATGTGAAAATGACGAGGCAGAGTTTATCTCTCGAGTCAGTTTTATTCACATCTTCCAACATCACGAAGCAGAATAAAGAGAGCGACAAAAGGGCACTCTCGTCCTTAAATACCAGGACTCTTACAGTTAACAGGTCACATGTCTCACAAAACCATTGCATTATAAAGACAGCAACAATGCATCCTCTCTGCATGATATCACACCATTGCCTACAATGCATCCCCTCATTAATCCTTTAATTATACCCCACAGTCTCCAGCTTTGCATACCAAAGCTAACCCTCTTGCAGCTTCCTGTAATAACCAGAGAAGCTCTGCCCTTGCTCTGGTCTAAAATGTGAGTCCAAAAGCAGGTCACGTATGTGTGTCCACCACAATATCAACCTTTGTCTGCAAGAATGTCACTTCCACCATAGCCTGAGTGAGCTCACACTGCCTCCAACAGCTTTGGTTTTGGTAAAAAATGACTACAACTATGGCGGCTATGACATCACTCCCAACAGCCAATCACAGAGAACAACTGTAGCCACCGACAACAAAGCACTCTATGATAGCGTGATAGTGGTGCTTTAAAGACTACAAACACAAAACAGCAAAACAAAATCAACATGCAGTATTTATATTGATCTACAAGGTACTGTACAGTACTAAAAAGCTGAAAAAAATCACAGTTGTGTTCTCTGCAGCAAAGTAAACTGAATCCACACAGAACCTGATATACTGTATATGAAACTGTCTGGACTCACTTATTCGCTTAAAGCCATTTGATTCAAGGCACCATTCATGCACAGTATCTCTACTTACAGAAGTATTTGTTTTCAACCAGTGCTTTTTCAGATTGTGTCATTCAAATGAACACTTTGTAAACTACAGTGATTCATTAGCTTGTTCCAGGATTCAACCTTTGAACAAAACAACAAAGTACAACCATTAAACTCACCAAACCATCTGTTTTGTTGTTGTTGGTTTTTTTTTTTTTTTTGGAGGGGGAGGGTCTTGAAATCTTTTCATACACCTATTAAAAACAGTCTGCCGTGGCTCAGGTCTCACCTCTCTGACAGATACAAGTAGGACAAATTAATGTGTGGAAATAAACAACAGCTGATTCATTTAGATATAGAAATATCTAACCAACGCACGCAGAGCCTGCTGACAGGCCCACTGTATGATTATGTGTGTATGTGTTTGTGTACAAGTGTGTGTTAATCTCCTCACACTGAGAGACTCTAATAACCCCCCATGGGCCGAACCAACTGCTCACTACTACTGCCAACACACACACACACACACACACACACACACACACACACACACACACACACACACACACACACACACACACACACACACACACAAAATGCTGGCTTAATGACATTAGCTTGGATGAAATACAGCAAAACAGATTGGCTTCAACAACACACACTGAAATGACACCTTCATCCCGCATCAATAACCAATTCTGTGTGAATGGCCTTCAACCAAAAATCTAACACATAACAAGAAAAGACACTACCAAAACCAACAACAACAACAACAACAACAATGAGAGTAAACGGTCTGATTAAGCTTTGAGGGGGGATCCATCGCAATTTTTGAGTTTGGTTTTAGCAAGCTTAGATGCATCTGAGATACAGAGGCAAAAGTCCACAAAACATCAACAACTTAGAACAATATAAAATGCATCTTTTAGGTTATATCATTATTAATACTGTGTTGGTAGGATGGTAAAAGAGAAGTGTCTGTCTTCAGTTAAGGCAAGTGTTAAGTTAAAGGGGTCACTGATTGTTTTCTTCTACGGTGGGGCAAAAAAGTATTTAGTCAGCCACCAATTGTGCAAGTTCTCCCACTTAAAAGATGAGAGAGGTCTCCAATTTTCATCATAGGTATACCTCTACTATGAGAGACAAAATGAGAAAAAAAAAATCCAGAAAATCACATTGAATGATTTTTAATGAATTAATTGGTAAATTCCTCAGTAAAATAAGTATTTGGTCACCTACAAACAAGCAAGATTTCTGGCTCTCACAGACCTGTAACTTCTTCTTTAAGATGCTCCTCTGTCCTCCACTCGTTACCTGTATTAATGGCACCTGTTTGAATTCGTTATCAGTATAAAAGACACCTGTCCACAACCTCAAACAGTCAGACTCCAAACTCCACTATGGCCAAGACCAAAGAGCTGTCAAAGGACACCAGAAACAAAATTGTAGACCTACACCAGGCTGGGAAGGCTGAATCTGCAATAGGTAAGCAGCTTGGTGTGAAGAAATCAACTGTGGGAGCAATTATTAGAAAATGGAAGACATACAAGACCACTGATAATCTCCCTTGATCTGGGGCTCCAAGAAAGATCTCACCCCGTGGGGTCAAAATTATCACGAGAACAGTGAGCAAAAATCCCAGAACCACATGGGAGGACCTAGTGAATGACCTGCAGAGAGCTGGGACCAAAGTAACAAAGGCTACACCAGAAACACACTACGCCGCCAGGGACTCAAATCCTGCAGTGCCAGATGTGTCCCCCTGCTTAAGCCAGTACATGTCCAGGCCCGTCTGAAGTTTGCTAGAGAGCATTTGGATGATCCAGAAGAGGATTGGGAGAATGTCATATGGTCAGATGAAACCAAAATAGAACTTTTTGGTAAAAACTCAACTTGTCATGTTTGGAGGAGAAAGAACACTATACCTACTGTGAAGCATGGGGGTGGAAACATCATACTTTGGGGCTGGTTTTTTGCAAAGGGACCAGGACGACTGATCCGTGTAAAGGAAAGAATGAATGAGGCCATGTATCGTGAGATTTTGAGTGAAAACCTCCTTCTACCAGCAAGGGCATTGAAGATGAAACATGGCTGGGTCTTTCAGCATGACAATGATCCCAAACACACCACCCGGGCAACGAAGGAGTGGCTTTGTAAGAAGCATTTCAAGGTCCTGGAGTGGCCTAGCCAGTCTCCAGATCTCAACCCCATAGAAAATCTTTGGAGGGAGTTGAAATTCTGTGTTGCCCAGCGACAGCCCCAAAACATCACTGCTCTAGAGGCGATCTGCATGGAGGAATGGGCCAAAATACCAGCAACAGTGTGTGAAAACCTTGTGAAAACTTACAGAAAATGTTTGACCTCTGTCATTGCCAACAAAGTGTATATAAAAAGTATTGAGATGAACTTTTGTTATTGACCAAATACTTCCTTTACCAAGGAATTTACCAATTACTTCATTAAAAATCCTTCAATGTGATTTTCTAGATTTTTTTTTTCTTATTTTGTCTCTCATAGTTGAGGTATACCTATGATGAAAATTGGAGACCTCTCGCATCTTTTAAGTGGGAGAACTTGCACAATTGGTGGCTGACTAAATACTTTTTTACCCCACTGTACATGTTAACAGCCCACACATAACTTAATGAAATGCTTGTGATATATTTTGCTCAGAATTTCTTTAATTACTACAACAAATTTGTTTTTAAATTGTGCAGCCTTTCTGAAAGTGGCCTGTTTTGATTGTATATACACAAACTCCTAGCCTTTAGCTTGGATGTATCATGAGCTTGAAAACAGGTCGGGGCAGAGTCGGAATCTTTCATGGCACGAGAGGAGACTTTCTGTAAAACTCCTTACATTTGTTGGTGACCAAGAAAAGTCTTTAACACTTTTGTGGGGGTTCTCCACTTGCGCCATTGGAGATCTTGGGGCAAACTTGGGGGCCAACTGCATCAGGGCCGCTTTGACCTGTTACCACTGAGCCAACTAACATTTGTCTTCAAGAATGAATGAAATAATGCATCACTGATTGACAGGAGTGTGTGGTTTCAGTGGTCAATGGGATATGACCGGTCTCTGGAGTACAATAAGCACAGAAACATTGTGAATGAGTGGCTAAACTGCTAGCTTCAAGGGGGCTAGCTGACATTAGTGGCTAACTGGTGTTAGCTAATTGCTCAAAATAATGTCTAAGAATGACATATATGGTCATGTGTTGGTAGATGAACAAAGATTCCAGTGGGAGTGAATAGAATTTATAGTAAACAGCAATCCAAACCAACTGGATCAACAGTTAAGCTGACGCTAGGTGGCCCACTGGTCAAATGACCAATGCCGACCGACCACCTAACCAAGTTAATGCTAACAGAGCTCACTGTAGCAACATGGCGAAAATATAGCAAAACTAGAAAAGCATTCAGAGAGCGCATACCTCCACCAAGGCTCCTTCAGTCTGTCATGGATCACCTCCAAAATGTAATGGGTTTGTGTGTAGGCCTAGATCCACTTGTGGTGAAAATTGCATCAAAGTCTGTCCATTAGTTTTGGAGTGTTGTGGCTGACACACTGTGAGAAGAGCCTTGGCTGAGGTATGCATTCCCAGATCATCACCAAAATATAATGGGTTCCTCTCTAGGCCAAGAAGCACATCTGGTGAAAATTTCCTCCAAATCCATCCAGTAGTTTTTGTGTAATCCTTTTGCATAAATACAAACAAAGCCCTTGGTGGAGGTATGCACTCTCAGATCATCACCAAAATCTAATCATTTCTTTCTTGTCCCATTTTGGACTTGTCCTGAAAATTTTGTCCAAATCCGTTCATAACTTTTTGAGTTATGTTGGTAACAGACAGACAGACAGACAAACCCTGGTAAAAACATTACCTCCTTGGCGGAGGTAATAAGCCAGAATGGCATGAGACATTATTACCTCCACCAAGGAGGTAATGTTTTCAGTGGCATTGGTTTGTCTGTCTGTCTGTTACCAACATAACTCAAAAAGTTATGAACGGATTTTGATGAAATTTTCAGGAAAGGTGTGTAATGGCATGGAGAGCAGATGATTAGTTTTTGGTGATGATCTGAGAGTACATACCTCCACCAAGGGCTTTGTTTTTATTTGTGCAGCAGGATTACACAAAAACTACTGGATGGATTTGGATGAAATTTTCACCAGAGGTGGTTCTTGGGCTAGAGAGGAACCCATTATATTTTGGTGATGATCTGAGAGTGCATACCTCAGCCAAGGCTCTTACCTTCTCACAGAGTGTTAGCAACAATACTCCAAAACTAATAGACAGACTTTGATGCAATTTTCACCACAAGTGGCTTGAGGCCTACACACAAACTCATTACATTTTGGAGGCGATCCATGAGAGATGGAAGGAGCCTTGGCGGAGGTATGCACTTTCTAAGTGCTTTTTTTAGTTACTGTGGATTAGTGAGCCAGGTAGAAACAGTGATGTCTACTACAATGACTGAAATCTAAAGAAACTAATTATATAAATTACACTTCTTGTCCATATGATTGACAGCTAGGCTGGCCGATAATGAAGCACTGGGTGGGTGTTAAGGACGCGCTGGCCTGGGTTTACTATAGAAGTAGTGTTCCGTAGGAAAGCCGGAACAGTCAATTTTGCTTTTTGAAGTGAAAACAATATAAAGGCTGTGTTTTCTGTAACTTCCCCATTGTGGGACTAAAAAAGGTTTAGCTTATCTTATCTTTTTTAAAGAGGAATGAGCGTTTTGCTATTTTTTCGATAATCATGTGGCCAATAGATGCCTTTCAGAAGGTTAAAACTTACAAAAACACCAGTTTTTCAGTCAATGACCCAGCAGTCTCACGATGTGTTAGTCACTCCATGTTCGCTGTGGCTCTCGTGCGTCCTTGAAGCAATGTCGGCCCTGCGTAAGAGCGCACGAAGGGTCAAGATGAATGGATTTACGCGCAGAATTCACCACACCACATGCATTGAACATAACAATGATGACAACAGTTCCCAAAAAGGTGAAGACTTACAAAAATAAACAAACACTTACAGTTGGCGTTTGGGGCTGACATCGCTCAACAAACATGGAGAGGAGACGTGTTAACCACGGTTGTGCCCCAGGGCCGACATCGCTTCAAGGGGCGCAACAGAACCACGGCTGTGTGGAGTGGCTAACATGTCGTGATAGTGTTGGCAATATTGGCTGGCTGACAACACGGTAGATGATGCACACAAAACACGAATAGCTGGCTGTCAAAGAGAGAGGGCACGTGTGTTCGGACCAGCGAATCTTGGACAGTGCCCACCTGAAAGTGGCTCAAAACGGACATAAAACACATGTATAAAACAAAAACAACAAGAACTCAAAATATAATCCACAATAAACCCGATGCCTGAGCCACAGAGAATACACTGCTATGATTTTATTGAAAAATCGGGTTTAAATAAATTATATTTATGAACAAATAATTTGTTGCAATATCTGTAACAAAACAATAACACTCGGTGTTCCCCAGCCATGTGTTTGTCGCTGCTGCTGCGGCGGGCATGTGTGCCTCTCCACCGTCACTCTCTGAGTGTGATTCGTTTGGCACAATGCCCGCTTGGCACGGCTCAAACCTATACAGTCTGATGCCCCCAGATTCTTCATTGTCATCCAACTCTTCGGAACTATAATCATCGGAAGATTGGACAACACAAACCAATTCCAGACTACATGTGCTGGAACCATCGTCTATGTTTTCAACCGCTTCCATCCTGTGTGTACAATGAGCAGCCAAGCGCTGTGTTCTGTCGCTGACGTGACGACATGGCAGCGGGGTTTTCCAGCCACTTACGTAATTGGTGATGTGGCGCTCATGAAAACATTGGATATTCGCGTGAAAAAAAGCTGGTTTAACTTAGAACTGCACAGACCAACCTATTTTGTCATATTGTACCATGTGTTGAAAAATCAGAGGAAGTCAAAAACGTGTCATCAGCACTGTAAGGCAAAAATACTGAACATTCAGTCCTACGGACATCAATTGTGTCCAAATACTTCAAAGAACAATTTTATTACTTGTCGTATTTTACAGACAGGAATCAGAGCAGTTTAACATGAATTTTTCATTCATCCATCTTCTACCGCTTAATCCTTTTTGGGTTGCGGGAAGGGTGGGGGGTGGGGGGGGCTGGAACCTGTCCCAGCATCTTTGAGCGAGAGGCAGGGTACGCCCTTGACAGATCGCCAGTCCATCGCAGGGCCAACACAGATAGAGTGAACATTCACTCTCACTTTCATACCTGAGGACAATTTAGAATTCCCAGGTGATGCCAGTTAACCTAACCTGCATGTTTTTGGCCTGTGGGACGAAGCCAGAGTACAGAGAGAAAACCCACACAGACACAGGGAGAACATGCAAACTCCAAACAGAAGGGTCACCAATGGCCAGGGGGTGGGATCGAACCCACGACCTTCTTGTTGTGCTGCCACAGTGCTAACCACTGTGCCACCAAGCTGCCCTATAACATGAATTTGAAAAATGTTTATATTAGCATAAATAAAATCTGCATATTATACTCTAATTTAAACTGAAGTGTACTCATTTGTGTCTTGGAGATTATATTTAAACTATAGACTTTTGATTTTTTTGGAAAAATTATCCTTTTAACATATTTCACTGAAAAAATATTTATTTGTTTCAATATTAAAAGTTAAAATCAACAATGCATAGCATCTTTTTGAAATATTCTTATTGTATAAATGACAGTATGTTAATAGCATATGTTTTTATGCTGTGAATTTAAAGGGAAACACTGACTAAATCTGTAAAATGGATATAATGAAAAACATGCAGGCCAAAAACATGGCCAAAAGCATGCAGGTTAGGTTAATTGGAGACTCTAAAGTGGCCCTAGGTGTGAATGTGTGTGTGAATGGTAAAGGGATAGCGCCGTACCGTGGCTACTTCATCCATCCAGGTGGATGCCCTCAATTTCCCCTCTGGGGATCAATAAAGTATACAAAATCAAAAAAAAAAAATAATACTGTTAATTTGAAGGTAGTTATTGTCTTGTGACATTATGATATGTGACTTAATTTTATGGAAATGTATATTTTCAGTAAAACTGTGTGTTTAGTACATATAATGAAAGTACAAATTACAGATGTATACTGCTTTTTAATTTATGGTTATTAAGATAAGATAAGATAAGATAAGCCTTTATTAGTCCCACAACGGGGAAATTCCAGGATTGCAACAGCACAGGGATAGCAACACTCAGAGCAACAATCAGAAGGCAAGAAAAAAAACAAGCAAGCAAGAGCAGCTAATAAACATATGTACGTATTACTATAAAATATATATATATACACACACACACAGACACACAGTGCAGAGCATTGTAGCTGGATGGAATAAATATATGAATATATGAACACAGTGCAGAGCATTGTAGCTAGATGGAATAAATATGTAAATATATAAACACCCACAGTACGGAGCATTGCAGCTAGGTGGAATAAATATGCAAGTATATAAACACACACAGTGCGGAGCAATGTAGCTAGATGGAATAATATGTAGATATATAAATATATAAACACACCCAGTGCTGAGCATTGTAGCTAGATGGAATAAATATGCAAATATATAAACACACACAGTGCAGAGCATTGTTGCTAGATGGAATGAAACAGCATAACTGTCTACTTAGTTATCCTACATGGTATGATTATGTGCCCATACATATTCTCACCCTCCATAGCGACCGGTATGTTCCTAGTTGTATGCCGGAGGGGACCATTGTGTAAGTCTATTGCATCTTTTGCATTCAAAAAACTATTAGTTTGTTTGTTTGTTACGTCTTTTGCTATCTCTGCGAGCAGCCCTGCTTAGGTTGTACAGTCTGACAGCCGTTGGTAGGAAGGACCTACGAAACCTCTCGGTTGTGCACCTGGGATGATGTAGTCTGCTGCTAAATGAGCTCCTCAGTGCATTCAGTATGTCCTGCATAGGGTGGAACTCGGACTCTATTCAATGTATCTTCAATAGTAATGTACCGTTTTCAATATGAAGGTGCTTTACAGATGCTTTTTAACAGTCACCATAAATAATAATAAAAAACTAGCAAACTGTCCGGCACAAACCTCGTATATCCAGAAGAGACAAACAAACAACAAACAAACAACACATAACAAACGCTCTAATTTCTCATCAATTTGAAAGCTACATAATTTATTCACATGGGTTTTCTAATGCTTATAATTGATTATTAATCAAAAATCATCATCGATTCTCTGAAACAGCACTCCTAGATCCAGAGGCATAAAGGGGGACCAATAGAATGGGTTTATTTTTTTTTTTAAATTAAAAAACTACTAAATTTGGAGATATGAGGTTTGCACCGTACAGCGACAAAATATGAAATGCATCCCCATAGACTTTTTATGGTGGTACACTGCAGTCACAAAATAATAGAAAATGGATGGCTTTATACCATAATTATAGCTTGGTATCTCACAAATGGGCATCTGATCAGGATGACTCCTGGACGCCTCCCACTTGAGGTGTTTCGGGCACGTCCCACTCAGAGGAGACCCCGGGGCAGACCCAGGACTCGCTGGAGAGACTATGTCTCCCAGTTGGTCTGGGAACGCCTTGGTATCCTCTCTGAAGTGCTGGAGCAGGTGGCTGGGGAGAGAGAAGTCTGGACTTCTCTGCTTGAACTGCTGCCTCCATGACCTAAACCTCCAGAAAAGCGGTAGAAGATGGATGGATGGATGGATGGATGGATGGATGGATGGATGGATGGATGGTATCTCACAATTACAAGAAACATTAAGATGGGTACCAATCATGGATGCTTTAGTTGGTTTAATGTGACGCAGATAAGCTTGAATATAAATTCCTACCGCACCAGTCTATGACATATTATCTAGAAATCAATCTCATACTCAATCATAATCTTGTAATTATGCCTGTCAAAGGTTAAAAGACAATGGTCCATTTGGAAGACCCATTTGCAGCCAAGCTTTAACTTCCTGGCTGATGTCTTGAGATGTTGCTTCAATATTTCCACATTACGTTCTTTCCTCATGATGCTATCTATTTTGTGAAGTGCATCAGTCCCTCCTGCAGCAAAACACCCCCACAACATGATGCTGCCACCCCCATACTTCACAGTTGGAATGGTGTTGTCAGGGTTGCAAGCTTCCCCCTTTTTCCTCCAAATGTAACGATGGTCATTATGGCCAGTTCAATTTTAGTTTCATCAGACCACAGGATATGTCTCCAAAAATTAAGGTCTTTGTCCCTGTGTGCATTTATAAACTGTACTTTGGCTTTTTTCTGTTGCTACTGGAGTAATGGCTTCTTCCTCACTGAGTGGTCCTTCAGCCGATGTCAGCACAGGACTCACTTCACTGTGGATAATGGCTTTCTTTTACCAGCTTAAGCCAGCATCATCATAGTCTTTTGCTTTTGATCTGAGGTTGATGTGCACATTTCACACCAAAACGTGTTCAGCACTGGGACACAGAGCCTGTCTCTTAGGGCTGTCTCTTTTTATACGGTGCATGTAAATTTCTGGTTTCATCTGTATTGCTTAAATATCACGGAGTAAGTTTTAGCCCTGAAATCTACTTGCTACAATGATTCTCCCCGAGATGGCGTCAACCCCAGATGGAGAGTGACCAATGGATTCAGTCTAATCCATAGTCCGCAGCTGACCACAGTACCACAGTGCATGCATGTGCATGAGTCCAGATGTCGAGTTTCAGGTGGTCTCAACAAGATAGAACTTTTCCATTACCACAACAGTTGCACACACAAACACACACACACGCACGCGTGCGCACACACACACACACACACACACACACACACACACACACACACACACACACACACACACACACACACACACACGCACACGCACGCACGCACGCACACGCACAGAGCATGTTTGGAACCAGAAAGACTACTGAACCTGTCAACATGGAAACTGACTTGTGGGAGACTCTGGGAGGATGGGAGTCCAAGTCAGTCTGGTTCGGGTGAGCAGAACGTCATGACTCTTCTTCCCCAGTTTGAAGATCCCATGCAGGACGACACACTCGCTGACACACACATAAAAAACACACACACACACACATCAGCCAATCAGGGGTCAGATATTTGTCATTAAAATGATTGACACATCAAACAGCAGCCCACACTGATGATAACAGCAACAAGTATTGGTGCTATTTTTATTTATTTGATCAAATATTTACATTGTTGTGTATATAATGTAAAATAGTGTAAAAAAAGATCAAAATCTGTTAACTAATCCATTTTATAGTGTAAAACAAGATACATACATATAAAAAAACAGTGTAAAAAAAGATCAAAATCCGTTAACTAATCCATTTTATAGTGTTCCCATCGTCATTGCTACAGTTCAATACAATATTAAATACAGCATGTTCTTGACAACATGCCACAGAAAGTGATACCAAGATTTCATTGGTAGAAAGTCGGGAGTGGGAACAGTGTTTTATAAAGACTTGGAAGAAAACTCAGGGTTATTTTTCAGTGAGCAAAGGCACATCTAATATATTTAGCCAAGTTTTACTTGAACTGTCTATTGCAGTGTAACACCAATGCTGACAGTTTACTGTTAATATTAAGTATAAGTGTAAGCATTGCTGTCTGTGTTTTATTTGACTGTGGACTAAAGATGACATCAATTAATCAAACTACCTAGAAATGACCTAAATAGTTTCATCAGGACACCATGTTCTAAAAGCTGGAATCAAACATTCTTTTACGTATTAAAATTATAATGAACTATATTTCAACAATATATAGACAATTACGCCTTTCTGTCAGAGGTTGAACACCATTTGACAAAAAGATGTTGTATTATACTACAGCAACCCAGAAAATCAAGATCATTTACCGGTGTTTTCGGGCAAATTCAACCAAAACGCATCATTATTTGATGTACAGTGGATATAAAAAGTCTACACACCCCCGTTCAAATGCCAGGTTTTTGTCATGTAAAAAACGAGACCAAGATAAATCATTTCAAAACTTTTTCCACCATTAATATGACCTATAACCTGTACAACCCAATTGAAAAACAAATTCGAATTTTTAAGGGGAAAAATAAAAAATAAAAAACTTACAATAACCTGGTTGCATAAATATGCACACCCTTAAACTAATACTTTGTTGCAGTGCCTTCAGCTTTTATTACAGCACTCAGTCTTTTTGGGTAGGAGTCTATCAGCGTGGCACATCTTGATGTGGCAATATTTGCTCACTCTTCTTTGCAAAAACGCTCCAAATCTGTCAGATTGCGAGAGCATCTCCTGTGCACAGCCCTATTCAGATCACCCCACAGAAGTTTGATCAGATTCAGGTCTGGACTCTGCCTGGGCCATTTCAAAATCTTAATCTTCTTCTGGTGAAGCCATTCTTTTACTGATTTGGATGTGTGCCTTGGGTCATTGTCATGTTGAAAGATGAAGTTCCTCTTCATCTTCAGCTTTCTAGCAGAAGCCTGAAGGTTTTGTGCCAACACTCACTGGTATTTGGAACTGTTCATAATTCCCTCCACCTTGACTAAGGCCCCAGTTCCAGCTGAAGAAAAAGTGCCCCAAAGCATGATGGTACCACCACCATGCTTCCCGGTAGGTATGGTGTTCTTTTGGTGATGAGCAGTGTTGTGTTTGCGCCAGAATCAGAATCAGAATCAGAATGAGATTTATTGCCATTGTTCATGTAGTACACAAACTAGGAATTTGTCTTGGTGCAATGCTGCAACATTAAACATGGAGTAGCACTAAAGATAAAAATAAAAAACTATGCATGCAATAAAAGGTAGAATATGAATAAGTAATACTAATCTATGCAATTTTTAAATATATTAACAAGCAGCAGATATTGTGGAGTTCCACATAGTGCAGTCGGTAGTGCAAAAAGAAAACTGATAATTGTCATGAGTCCGGTTGAGCTGCTGTACGTAGTGCACGAGAGTCTAATAAGTCACTTAGTGTTCAGCAGTCTGATGGCAGAGGGGAAGAAGCTGTTCATGTAGCAGGAGGTTTTAGTCTGAATGGACCGAAGTCTTCTGCCTGAGGGGAGGGGGGCAAACAGTGCGTGTCCAGGGTGTGAAGGGTTGGCTATGATCCGACCTGCACGCCTCCGGGTCCTGGAGATGTACAGGTCCTGGAGGGATGGGAGCTTGCAGCCGATCACCTTCTCAGCAGCGCGCACAACGCGCTGCAGTCTTAGTCTGTCCCTGGCGGTGGCTCCTGCGTACCACACGGTGATGGAGGTGGTGAGGATGGACTCGATGATGGCCGTGTAGAACTGCACCAACATCTTGGTGGGTAGCTTGAGCTTCCTCAGCTGCCGCAGGAAGAACATCCTCTGCTGGGCCTTTTTGATGAGGGAGCTGATGGTCGGCTCCCACTTGAGGTCCCGGGTGATGGTGGTGCCCAGGAAGCGGAAGGAATCCGCAGTGGTGATGGGAGAGTCTGTGAGGGTAAGGGGGGGGCAGAGGGGCTGTGACTTTTCTGAAGTCAACGATCATCTCCACTGTCTTCAGAGCGTTCAGCTGCAGGTTGTTGTGACTGCACCAGGACACCAGCTGGGCCACCTCTCTCCTGTAGACGGATTCGTCGCCATTGGAGATGAGCCCAATGAGGGTGGTGTCATCCGCAAACTTGATCAGCTTGACAGACTGGTGGCTGGAGGTGCAGGAGTTGGTGTGCAGGGAGAAGAGCAGGGGGGAAAGTACACAGCCCTGGGGTGATCCGGTGCTGATGCTAACAGAGTCTGAGACAGTCTTTCCCAGCCGCACATGCTGCCTCTGGTCCGTCAGGAAGTCGGTGATCCACCTGCAGAGGGAGTCAGGCACGTTGAGCAGGGACAGCTTGTCCTGGAGCAGAGCGGGGCGGATGGTATTGAATGCAGAGCTGAAGTCCACAAACAGGATCCTGACGTAGGTTCCCGGGGAGTCCAGGTGCTGCAGGATGGAGTGGAGGGCCAGGTTGACTGCGTCGTCCACAGACCTGTTGGCTCTGTAGGCAAACTGCAGCGGGTCTAGGAGGGGAGTGGTGATGGTCTTGAGGTGGGGCAGGACCAGGCGCTCAAAGGACTTCATGACTACAGAGGTGAGCGCTACAGGTCTGTAGTCGTTAAGTCCAGTGATCCGTGGCTTCTTGGGGACAGGGACGGGGACGGGCCAAATATACCTTTTGGAATTATGGCCAAAAAGTTCAACCTTGTTTTCACTGGACCATAACACATTTTCCCACATGCGTTTGGGAGATTTCAAATGTGTTTTTGCAAAATGTAGCTGGGCTTGGATGTTTTTCTTTGTAAGATAAGGCTTCCGTCTTGCCACCCTACCCCATAGCCCAGATATATGAAGAAGACAGGAGATTGTTGTCACCAGTGGCGGACCGTGTATTTTAGAACTAGGCATTCAGTGGTGATCTACCTGATTTAAGTGCCATTCATACCAAACACCATAAAAATAGCCTATAGGGCCATCCACACAAAGCATGTTAAAGATAACTTTAACTATAAAATTACAGTTTTAAAAATCTTTACCTTTTCGTTGTGGAGCTCCATTTCCCTGCACATTTGTTTATTGAGCTGCAGATCCACTCTTGTTTCGCCAAAGGTTTAACAGTACTGTTGCTTGTAAGTGTCCAGCTGGCATCTCGCTGCTGCCTTGGTTAAGGCACTGTCACATCTAGACAATTGACGATACCTAGACACCTATATGATACGTCAAATCAGTTATGACTAAGTTTTGTCTAAGTTAAGAGTATGCTCAAGAATGCTGAAGCACGCTACGGCGTAGTTCGCCGAGCTCCTCTGAAAATTAATTTTCAGCATGCTGAAAATTTTCCGACATATCCAGCGTATGGCTGATACTGTATGTCCCACATTCGTGGAGCAAATGGCATATTTGCAGTGTTGGTTCACAGGAAAAAACCCGTACAGAGCTCCGCCTGCAGTGCATATACACACACACACACACATATTTGTTCATATAACGGGACCTGTCTGGGTTTTTCCATTTGACTGGTCTGTACCATCAGCTGTCCAGTGTTGTTCTGATAAATATGCCAAAATGTCAGAACACCGGAGGAGGCGGATCCAATCAGCTGATCGCCTGGAGCGCAGAGCGCAGCTGTTTTCCGTGATAAATCACACTTTCCTGTTGGCTGCACCTCCCAGCAAAAGCACACTCCATGCATTATCTTGGTTTTTTTTTTCACTTTATTGAAAATAAACTTTTTTATCGCCATCAGTTCGCGTGCCTTTAAGCCAGGTTGTGACAACTGCTATCTGATGTTCCTGATGTGTCACATCAGCTGTTTTAGACATGACTGACCTGACAGATTTGACAGCTCTGCCAGGTCAGTCACGTCCCGCACCGTGGTCTCTGGAGGGAGAATCTTCTCAGTTGAACAAAGATGATCTCTCCCACACCTAGGATTCATGGATCGGGAGGCAACAGCAGTGTGGCATGAATGCACTATGCAGAAGTTAGACTATTGCTGTGCATAAGTTGTGAATGTCAGCAACACGCTAAGCATTAGTTTGTTTAAGTTACTTAAAAGTTATGGAAATATTCTATACAAGTTACGAATACATTATATATACTGTATGTCCAAGTCATTATGGATATGCGATGCATATGGCCAAAAGTGAAAATTTCAGCGTATCCCAGCATTTTTAGACCAATTTTTATACATTTGGCAAACGCTGCTTAAATTGTCATGGTGTGACAGTAGACAGTTCAAGTTTGCATACCCTGTCTGGCTCCAAGTATCTACTCAATCAGTTGCAAACAACAGGCATTCCCAGCAAGATAATTTGCAGCACTTCTCGGAGGCTGTAATCCAAGGATACCGCTCGTTGCTAATATGGAAGTGACGGACAAATCCTTTCCCCGGCTGAGACGGGCCTGCAAGTTTCAGGGTTGGCCGACCTCGCTTCACAATGACCAGCTTTTCTTGAAAAGTCCGTCTGGAAAATTGATTTTTTTTTTTTAAATATCAGCGGCCAAATCATTTTCCTCTCCCCTGTCAGCCGTTGTGGGTGAAAAAACAGCTATTGTATTTAAACAGATACAGTATACTGTAGCTGCTTAAGCAAGTACTTGCACTGGCATTTTGCTAGCTAGGACCTTCTGCATTGTGGGTGGAAGAGTCTAACCAGCAAATCAAAAGACATGAAGATGCGGACGTTCTCGAATGTCTTTTATGCGTACCCCTGGACGTACAGAAGACATCTTATTGATTAAAGCAACAGGATAAGTTTAACAGTTAATTTAACCTACAGAGACGCACTGTCAATTCCTGAAGGCCCAAGGCAGATTTGCTTGACCCTGGCAACACAGATGGCTGAAATATGAGTTGATAAAAAAAAACTCTAACATGCATTACACTGCTGGAAGGAGCGCAACCAAGAGAATGAAGAGAATAGACTATTGGGAATAATTTAATATACCCTCATGGAACAAATATAAGAATGTAGATTATAAATATAATTCTGATAGTGTTTAGGCCAGCAGAGAAGGCTTTGCTGGCCCTGAGGGTCCACCACTGGTTGTCACATGGACTAAACAGCCAGTACTTGCCAGAAATTTCTGCAGCTCCTTCAATGTTGCCATCGGCCTCTTGGCAGCCTCCCTGACCAGTTTTCTTCTCGTCTTTTCATCAATTTTGGAGGGACGTCCAGTTCTTGGTAATGTCACTTTTGTGCCATATTTTCTCCACTTGATGATGACTGTCTTCACTGTGTTCCATGGTATATTTGATGCTTAAGCTCTCTGCAGACCATGGTTTGTGCTGTAAGACGTGACTACAAAAATGTCAGGAAAAGACTACTAGAATAGCTGAACTTTATTTGGGGTTAATCAGAGGCACTTTAAATGGTGGCAGGTGAGTGCTGACTCACATCCTACATGAGTTTGAATGTGATTGGTTAATTCTGAACACAGCCCCATCCCCAGTTATAAGAGGGTGTGCATATTTATGCAACCAGGTTATTGTAAGTTTTTTATTTTTTATTTTTCCCCTTAAAAGATTTCAATTTGTTTTTCAATTGGGTTGTACAGGTTATAGGTCACATTAATGGTGGAAAAAGTTTTGAAATATTTATCTTGGTCTCATTTTTTACATGACAAAATCCTGGCATTTGAACAGGGTTGTGTAGACTTTTTATATCCACCGTGTCTAAGCCAGTATAAGGATTTTAACTCTTCAACTTTAATCTTATAATTTTCACTTGAAATTACAGTGGTGTGAAAAAGTGTTTGCCCCTTCCTGATTTCTCTTTTTTTTTGTATGTTTGTCACATTTAAATGCTTCAGATCACTAAACAAATTTAAATATTAGACTGTGGAGGAACAAAATAAGTTCAGGCATGACACAGCGAGCTGAAGGTTTAAGAGTTTTATTCCTCCATCATCATGAGATACACTGCAGCACTGTGTGCTGTGTGTGCACTGTTGTGAGTGAGCTCCTGAGGCATGTAAAGTCAGCTCTTTTATACAGACAAGAGAGAATGCATGGCACATTTACATACTGATATACGTACATATCAGACAATACATATCAATCACGTGATTAACTGGCGCCAGACTCCTCTCCTTACTCCGGGGATGTATAACAATAGGACAAGAGAGAATGCATGGCACCTTTACATATTGATATCAGTCCATACATACAGTTAGGCCCGGAAATATTTGGACAGTGACACAAGTTTTGTTATTTTAGCTGTTTACGAAAACATAATCAGGATACAATTATATAATCAATATGGACTTAAAGTGCAGACTCTCAGCTGTAATTTGAGAGTATTCACATCCAAATTGGAGCAAGGGTTTAGGAATAACAGC
Organism: Pholidichthys leucotaenia; assembly: GCA_020510985.1. Taxonomy (NCBI): domain Eukaryota; kingdom Metazoa; phylum Chordata; class Actinopteri; order Cichliformes; family Pholidichthyidae; genus Pholidichthys; species Pholidichthys leucotaenia. Next base: position 100,299,106 of record CM035843.1, read on the forward strand.
TCTTTAATACGTAGCCGCCTCTTTTTCAAGGGACCAAAAGTAATTGGACAATTGAATCAGAAGGCTGCAAAAAAAAAAAATAACAAGACTGCATGGGCTCTTCCCTCATTAACCTGTCATCAATTAAGCAGTTAAAAGGTCTGGAGTTGATTCCAGGTGTGGCGTTTGCATTTGGAAGCTGTTGCTGTGAACACACAACATGCAGTCAAAGAAGCTCTCAATGGAGGTGTGTAATATAAATGTGTTTTTAATGTGTGCCCTGATTTGTTTCTCAGTTGTTTTTAATATGTTTTAACAATCCAGTTCTCTTCCCATGATGGATTTATCTTAAGGTACACAATGACCTGGGCAGTATGACCTAAGAAACTGTTACTCCTTACAGCTGTTACTCCTTCCAACTATGCTTATGAAACAAAGGCGCCTTTATTCCTCATATGTGTGTGTGTGTGTGAAATGGAGCAGGTGTTCGTGTATGTTTTGGGAGCCGGGCAAGGAGTTGTCTGGGGGGCTGGGACTGGCCCTCCCCGCTCCCCATGCAACTCTGAGAATGTGGGAGGGAGGCTTACTCGGAACAGAGATGGCCACTCTGTCCTGCACATAGCCTTTCCTTTAAAAACAGGGGTTTTCCCTCAATACGGAAGAGTCTGCTGTGAGTTTTTTTGCGCAAAACGTCCAGCTGAGAAATCAACGCTCTTACTAGACTGCCGGCTCTCCAGTCCCTGTATCACCGGTAAGGGCTGATGAAATGACATGAAATGCATTAATCCTTGTGTGAAGGAGATGTGTGACATGCAATGATTTCTCTGTGTGTAGAGGAGATGTGTTCTGTGGGGAATAAAAGATACAGTTTATTCTAGCAGTCTGTCTCAGTGTGAATTCCTTTCCTGTGTGCCGACTCCTCACGAACCTGTCTAAATATTTTCATAAAACAAGGTGAAACAGACCATCCTGAGGCTGAAAAAAAAAAGAAGAAATCCATCAGAGAGATAGCAGAAATGTTAGGAGTGGCCAAATCAACAGTTTGGTACATTCTGAAAAAAAAAAAGAGTGCACTGGTGAGCTTGGGAACTCAAAAAGGCCTGGACGTCCACGGAAGAAAACAGTGGTGGATGATCGCAGAATCATTTCCATGGTGAAGAACAACCCCTTCACAACATCCACTCAAGTGAAGAACAGTCTCCAGGAAGTAGGTGTATCAGTATCTAAGTCTACCATAAAGAGAAGACTTCATGAGAGTAAATATAAAGGATTCACCACAAGGTGCAAACCATTAATCTGCCTCAAAAATAGAAAGGCCAGAATTGACTTTGCCAAAAAACACCTGAAGAAGCCAGCCCAGCTCTGGAACAGCATTCTTTGGACAGATGAGACTAAGATCAGCCTGTACCAGAATGATGGGAAGAAGAAAGTTTGAAGAAGAATTGGAACAGCTCATGATCCAAAGCACACCACATCTTCTGTAAAACATGGTGGAGGCAGTGTGATGGCATGGGCATGCATGGCTTCCAATGGCACTGGGTCACTTGTGTTTATTGATGATGTGACAAAAGACAGAAGCAGCCGGATGAATTCTGAAGTGTATAAGGATATACTTTCTGCTCAGATTCAGCCAAATGCAGCAAAGTTGATTGGACGGCGCTTCACAGTACAGATGGACAATGATCCAAAACATACTGTAAAAGCAACCCAGGAGTTTTTTAAAGCAAAGAAGTGGAATATTCTGCAATGGCCGAGTCAATCACCAGATCTCAACCCAGTCGAGCATGCATTTCACTTGCTCAAGACAAAACTTAAGGCAGAAAGACCCACAAACAAGCAACAACTGAAGACAGCTGCAGTAAAGGCCTGGCAAAGCATCACAAAGTAGGAAACCCAGCGTTTGGTGATGTCCATGGGTTCCAGACTTCAGGCAGTCATTGCCTGCAAAGGATTCTCAACAAAATATTGAAAAGTAACATTTTACTTAGGGTTATGTTTATTTGTCCAATTACTTTTGAGCCCCTGAAATGAGGAGCATTTGTATAAAAATAGCTACAATTCCTACATGTTTAATCATATATTTTTGTTCAACCCCTTGAATTAAAACTTAAAAGTCTGCACTTCAATTCCGTTGTAGTTGTTTCATTTCAAATCCAATGTGGTGGCATGCAGAGCCCAAATCATGACGATTGTGTCACTGTCCAAATATTTCTGGGCCTAACTGTATCAATCGCGTGATTAACTGGTTGTCCCCCGAGGGGCTCTCTGTCCTTATGCAAATTGTCCTGCTTCATGCCCTAGCTGAGTGTTATGAATGTCCAAGTAGATTGTGGTGGGTCACCACAAGACAAAGATAACACAAGTAAACAAAATGCAGTTTTTTAAATAAAAGTGTTTATTATTAAGGGTAAAAAAAAAATCCAAACCTACATGGCCCTGTGTGAAAAAGTGATTGCCTCCTAAACCTAATAACTGGTTGGGCCACCCTTAGCAGCAACAACTGCAATTAAGCATTTGCAATAACTGGCAATGAGTCTTTTACAGCGCTGTGGAGGAAGTTTGGCCCACTCATCTTTGCAGAACTGTTGTAATTCAGCCACATTGGAGGGTTTTTGAGCATGAACTGCTTTTTTAAGGTCATGGCCACAGCATCTCAATCGGAATCAGGTCAGGACTTTGACTAGGCCAGTCCAAAGTCTTCATTTTGTTTTTCTTAAGCCATTCAGAGGTGGATTTGCTGGTGTGTTTTGGATCAATGTCCTGCTGCAGAACCCAACTGCGATTCAGCTTGAGGTCACGAACAGATGGCCAGACATTCTCCTTCAGGATTGTTTGGTAGACAGCAGAATTCATGGTTCCATTTACCACAGCAAGTCTTCCAGGTCCTGAAGCAGCAAAACAGCCCCAGACCATCACACTACCACCACCATATTTTACTCTTGGTATGATGTTCCTTTTCTGAAATGCTGTATTACTTTTACGCAGGATGTAATGGGACACACATCTTCCAAAAAGTTCAACTTTTGTCTCGTCAGTCCACAGAGTATTTTCCCAAAAGTCTTGGGGATCATCAAGGTGTTTTCTGGCAAAACTGAGACGAGCCTTTATGTTCTCTTTGCTCAGTAGTGGTTTTTGTCTTGGAACTCTGCCATGCAGGCCATTTTTGCCCAGTCTCTTTCTTATAGTGGAGTCATGAACACTGACCTTAACTGAGGCAAGTGAGGCCTGCAGTTCTTTGGATGTTGTTGTGGGGTCTTTTGTGACCTCTTGGATGAGTCGTTGCTGCGCTCTTGGGGTAATTTTAGTTGGCTGGCCACTCCTGGGAAGGTTCACCACTGTTCCAATGTTTTCGGCATTTGTGGATAATGGCCCTCACTATGGTTCGCTGGAGTCCCTAAGCTTTAGAAATGACTTTATAACCTTTTCCAAACTGATAGATGTCAGTTACTTTGTTTCTCATTTGTTTCTGAATTTCTTTGGATTGCAGCATGACGTTGAGCTTTTGAGGATCTTTTAGTCAACTTCACTTTGTCAGGCAGATCTATTTAAGTGATTTTTTGACTGAGAATAGGTGTGACAGTAATCAGGCCTAGGTGTGGCTAGAGAAATTGAACTCAGCTTTCCAAAGATGTGACAAACCACAATTAATTTATGTTTTAATTGGGGGGATCACTTTGTCAAACAAAGCCATGTAGGTCTGGATTTTTTTACCCTTAATAATAAACACTTTTCATTTAAAAACATTTTCATTTAAAAATTGCATTTTGTGTTTACTTGTGTTGTCGTTGTCTAATATTTAAATTTGTTTGATGATCTGAAACATTTAAGTGTGACAAACATACAAAAAAATGAGAAATCAGGAAGGGGGCAAACACTTTTTCATACCACTGTACTTTTTTGGGGTATGAGGTGGTAGGTGGTGGGCCGAGTGGCTCTATCTGCTTTAGTTTTTGAGATGATTGATCCCCATCTAGAGAGTAGCTGAGTTTCACAGATAGGCTAACTCATCATCACTCTATTAAAGCAAGAAATCTGTGTGTGTGTCTGTCACGTTTATACAGACATGGACAAAATTGTTGGTACCCCTCTGTTAATGAAAGAAAAACCCACAATGGTCACAGAAATAGCTTGAATCTGACAAAAGTGGTAATAAATAAAAATTCTATGAAAATTAACCAGTGAAAATCAGACAATGCTTTTGAATTGTGGTTCAACAGAATTATTTTAAAAAACAAGCTCATGAAACAGGCCTGGACAAAAATGATGCTACCCTTAACTTAACATTTTGTTGCACAACCTTTTGAGGCAATCACTGCAATCAAATGATTTCTGTAACTGTCAATGAGACTTCTGCACCTCTCAGCAGGTATTTTGGCCCACTCCTCATGAGCAAACTGCTCCAGTTGTCTCAGGTTTGAAGGGTGCCTTCTCCAGACAGCATATTTCAGCTCCTTCCACAGATGTTCAATAGGATTTAGATCAGGGCTCATAGAAGGCCACTTAAGAATAGTCCACTGTTTCGCTCTTAGCCATTCTTGGTGTTTTTAGCTGTGTGTTTTGGGTCATTATCCTGTTGCAAAACACATGACCTGCGACTGAGACCAAGCTGTCTGACACTGGGCAGCACATTTCTCTTTAGAATACCTTGATAGTCTTGAGATTTCATTGTACCCTGCACAGATTCAAGACACCCTGTGCCAGATGCAGCAAAGCAGCCCCAGAACATAACAGAACCTCCTCCATCTTTCACAGTAGGGACAGTGTTCTTTTCTTGGTATGCTTCATTTTTGCGTCTGTGAACATAGAGCTGATGTGCTTTGCCAAAAAGTTCCAGTTTTGTCTCGTCTGTCCATAGGACATTCTCCCAGGAGCTTTGTGGCTTGTCAACATGCAGTCTGGCTTTTTTATGATTTGTTTTCAACAGTGGTGTCCTCCTTGGTCGTCTCCCATGAAGTCCACTTTGGCTCAAACAACGACGGATGGTGCGATCTGACACTGATGTACCTTGACCTTGGAGTTCACCATGAATGTGTTAAGAGGTTGTTGTGGGCTCTTTTGTTACTACTCGTATTATCCGTCTCTTCCATTTTTCTTCAAGTTTCCTCTTGCGACCACGTCCAGGGAGGTTGGCTACAGTCCCGTGGATCTTAAATTTCTGAATAATATGTGCAACTGTAGTCACAGGAACATCAAGGTGCTGGGAGATGGTCTTATAGCCTTTACCTTTAACATACTTGTCTATAATTTTCTTTCTAATCTCCTGAGACAACTCTCTCCTTTGCTTCCTCTGGTCCATGTTTAGTGTGGTACACACCGTGTCAACAAACAGCACAGTGACTACTTGTCACCCTTTAAATAGGCCGACAGACTGATTACAAGTTTGTAGACACCTGTGATGTTAATTAGAGGACACATCTTGGTTGAACATGTCCCTATGGTCACATTATTTTCAATCTTTTCTAGGGGTACCATCATTTTTGTCCAAGCCTGTTTCATGAGTTTGTTTTTTAAAATAATTCTGTTGAACCACAATTCGAAAACATTGTGTGATTTTCATTGGTTAATTTTCATAGAATTTTTATTTATTACCACTTTTGTCAGATTCAAGTTATTTCTGTGACCATTGTGGGTTTTTCTTTCATTAACAGAGGGATACCAACAATTTTGTCCACGTCTGTAATTACGGTGGTCACTGAGCTGTCTGAGAAATTTGACAGTCTAATTGAAAGGCTGGGAACAGTGGAGCAGCGGGTCTCTGACCTGGAGGACATCGCGGCTACTAACACACCGCGGGTGGAGGCGCTGGAAACCCAGCTGAAGAAAGTGCAAGACTGCTTGGAAAGTTTTGAAAATCAAAGTCGACGGCAGAACGTGAGAATTGTTGGGCAGAAGGAGGGAACGGAGGGCCAAACACCAGTCGATTTTTTTGAAAAATGGATTCCAGAAGTTTTGGCTATGCAAAAGGACAGAATCATGATTGACAGAGCCCATCGTACTGGACCTCCAATGAGACTGGCTAGAAAAGAGGGATTGCGGGCTGTCTTGGTAAGGCTGCACAACTACACCGACAAGCAGAGGATTCTGTATGCAGCAAGGGATAAAGGAACAATTAGCACTGAAGCGGGGAAGGTATCTTTCTATCAAGATTTTTCTGTGGAAGTTGTAAGGAGGAGGAAGGAGTCCGCAAATGCACATAAAGTTTTAAGGGACGCCGGAATACGGTACTCCTTTCTGTATCTGGTGGTAATAAAAATTTCCATCCTAACAGTTCCAGCATTTCACTCAGAAACATGGAACAAATCAATGACTATGTGAACAAACTACAAGCTTCAAAGTAATGTATTGAACAGAAATTCTGATTGGCTAAGGCATGACTGTTAAATCCAGGTGGATGTGATTTAGAAATTTGGGGTGGTTTTGTTCTTTGGTATTCTTCTCTTTGTCTTGAGTTCAATTATATATACATCGGTATTTTAATAGAGGCTTTCCAGTAAGAGGGAACTTGGCTTCCTTTTTTTCTTTTTCTTGTTATCCCCTATAGGTGTGCTTTTTCTAGTTAAGTGCAGCTAAGCATAGTTGATTTTTTGCTCGGAATACATGTTATTATTTTTGTTTTTTGATATGGTTATTGAAGACATAGACTGGTCTACTACATGTTTTTTGATCAAAGTTAGCCGCTCACAATTTATAATGCAGCCTACTTCTGATGTCTTTTAAGATTAGTACATGGAATATTTGGGGATCTAATAATGTGGTCAACGACAGTGAAACCTGGAGGGGGGTGATTGGGAGGAACGGCCTGCCAGATCTGAACCCAAGTGGTGTTCAGTTATTGGACTTCTGTGCTAACCACAGTCTGTCCATAACGAACACCATGTTCAAGCATAAGGGTGTCCATATGTGCACCTGGCACCAGGACACCCTAGGTCGCAGGTCAATGATCGATTTTGTTATCGTATCATCAGACCTGCAACCGTATGTCCTGGACACCCGAGTAAAGAGAGGTGCAGAGCTGTCAACTGATCACCACCTGGTGGTGAGTTGGATCCGATGGCAGGGGAGGAAGCCATTCAGACCTGGTAGACCCAAACGTATAGTGAGGGTGTGCTGGGAGCGTCTGGCTGAGGCCCCTGTCCGGGAGGTCTTCAACTCCCACCTCCGGAAGAACTTCAACCACATTCCGAGTGAGTCTGGAGACATGGAGTCTGAATGGGCCATGTTCTCCACCTCTGTTGTTGAAGCGGCGGCCCAGAGCTGCGGCCGCAAGGTGGTCGGTGCATCTCGTGGTGGCAACCCCCGAACCAAGTGGTGGACACCAGTGGTGAGGGGGGCCATTAAGCTGAAGAAGGAGTCCTATCAAGCTTGGTTGGCTTGTGGGACTCCCGAAGCAGCTGAGGTGTACCGGCAGGCCAAGCGGAGTGCAGTTCGGGTGGTTGCTGAAGAAAAAACCCGGGTATGGGAGGAGTTCGGTGAGGCCATGGAACAAGACTTTCGGTCGGCCTCAAAGAGATTCTGGCAAACTGTCCGGCGGCTCAGGAGGGGAAAGCAGCTCCCTGTCCACACTGTGTATGGTGCGGATGGGACACTGTTGACTTCGACTGGGGACATCGTCGGGCGGTGGAAGGAATACTTTGAGGATCTCCTCAATCCCACTGATACGCCTTCCACAGTGGAAGCAGGGTTTGGGGACGAGGGGGATGACTCGCCTATCACAGGGGCTGAGGTCGCCAAGGTGGTTAAAAATCTCCTTGGTGGCCGGGCCCCGGGGGTGGACGAGATTCGCCCTGAGTACCTCAAGGCCCTAGATGTTGTTGGGTTGTCATGGTTGACATGCCTCTGCAACATTGCGTGGAGGTCGGGGGCAGTGCCTTTGGCATGGCAAACCGGGGTGGTGGTTCCTCTCTTTAAAAAAGGGGACCGGAGGGTGTGCTCCAACTTTAGAGGGATCACACTCCTCAGCCTCCCTGGGAAGGTCTATGGCAAGGTACTGGAGAGGAGAGTCCGGCCATTGGTTGAACCTCGGATTCAGGAGGAGCAATGTGGTTTTCGTCCTGGCCGTGGCACATCGGACCAGCTCTTTACCCTCTCGAGAATTCTCGAGGGTTCGTGGGAGTTTGCCCAACCAGTTTACATCTGTTTTGTGGACTTGAAGAAGGCATTTGACCGCGTCCCTCGTGGATTTTTGTGGGGGGTGCTTCGGGAGTATGGGGTATCGGGCTTGTTGTTACGAGCTATTCGGTCTCTGTACGACCGTTGTGAGAGTTTGGTTCGTATTGCCAACACTCGGTCGGAGTCATTCCCAGTGAGAGTTGGACTCCGCCAGGGCTGCCCTTTGTCACCGATCCTGTTCATAATTTTTATGGACAGGATTTCTAGGCGCAGCCAGGGAATGGAGGGTGTCGTGCTTGGTGACCACAGGATCTCATCTCTGTTGTTTGCAGATGATGTTGTCCTGTTGGCTTCATCCAGCAATGACCTACAGCTCTTGCTGGGACGGTTTGCCGCTGAGTGTGAAGCGGCTGGGATGAGAATCAGCACCTCCAAGTCCGAGTCCATGGTCCTCAGCCGGAAAAAGGTGGATTGTCCTCTCCGGGTTGGGGACAGGCTCCTGCCCCAAGTGGAGGAGTTTAAGTATCTTGGGGTCTTGTTCACGAGTGAGGGGAGAATGGAGCGAGAGATCGACAGACGGATTGGAGCAGCATCTGCAGTGATGCGGACGTTGTACCGGTCTGTTGTGGTGAAGAGGGAGCTTAGTTCTAAGGCAAAGCTGTCGATTTACCAGTCAATCTACGTTCCTACTCTCACCTATGGTCACGAGCTTTGGGTAATGACCGAAAGAACGAGATTGCGGATACAAGCGGCTGAAATGAGCTTTCTCCGTAGGATTGCTGGACTCACCCTCAGAGATAGGGTGAGGAGCTCAGTCATCCGGGAGAGGCTCAGAGTAGAACCGCTGCTTCTCCACATTGAAAGGAGTCAGTTGAGGTGGTACGGGCATCTGATTAGGATGCCTCCTGGACGCCTCCCACTTGAGGTGTTTCAGGCATGTCCCACTGGGAGGAGACCCCGGGGTAGACCCAGGACTCGGTGGAGAGACTATGTCTCCCAACTGGTCTGGGAACGCCTTGGTATCCCCTCTGAAGAGCTGGAGCAGGTGGCTGGGGAGAGGGAAGTCTGGGCTTCTCTGCTTGAACTGCTGCCTCCGCGACCCGGACCTCCGGAAAAGCGGTAGAAGATGGATGGATGGATGGAATAATGTGGTTAAAAGAAAATCTGTTTTGAACTCTCTTAAAAAGGATAGAGTCCAGATAGCTTTTTTACAGGAAACACATCTAAACGACGATGAGCATAAGACGTATCGCAGAGAATGGGTAGGTCAGATCTTTTTTTCATCCTATTCAACTAACAAGAGAGGGGTAATTATTTTAGTACATAAAAATTTGCCATTTACTCCCACAAACTTTTACAAAGACACAGAAGGAAGATATGTCCTGGTTAAAGGGGTGCTATATGGTAAAGATATTTTACTGGGAAATGTGTATGCCCCTAATGTCCAAGATGAAGAATTTTATGCATCCTTATATAGTCAACTTGGTAATTTGGACTGCACTAATATTATCTTGGGGGGGATTTTAATTGTCCATTGTGTCCCAAGGTGGACAGACACCCATCACAAATAGCTCAATCTAAAAATGCTAAGAATCTTTTAAATATTATGAAGGATTTTGATCTCTTGGATATGTGGCGGTATCACAATCCCCTTGCAAGGCAATATACATTTTATTCTCAACCACATCTATCAGCATCCCGTATAGACTATATCTTTGCCTCTAAACACCTTAATTATTTAGTTGAACAGGTAGACATAGGTATTATTGCTCTTTCGGACCACGCGCCAGTGGTTTTGTCTATGCAGCCCCTTAGACCCTCTGAAAGTTTATTCTCATGGAGAATGAATGTGTTATTGCTTTTGGATCCAATTGCTTTTGGATGAAGAACCCGAGGGACAAACATATTTGTTTTTACAGTTAAACGATAAAGATGACATTGACCCCAGAATCCTTTGGGATAGCTACAAGGCCTATATGAGGGGTGTGATTATCTCACAAACATGTTATATAAAAAAACAGCGAATAGCAAAGCAACTGGAGTTGGAAAAGAAAATAAAACAATTAGAAGAGACTTATTATGCAACAAAATCTGAGGTTACATTGACTGTGTGATTTTTTTATCTGCACTGTGGCACCACGAGACGGCTTTTGTTGTGATGTGGCGCATTATAAATAAAGCTGAATTGAACTGAACATTAACTGAACTTAAAAATACTAGAAATACATTACATGACTTGATAACTAGGAAAGCTGGAAAAGATATGTTGTTTGCTAAGCAAAAAATGTTTGAAATGGGTAACAAACCCAATCGTCTTTTAGCACGGCTGGCAAAGAATGCTCCAGTGAAATCTTTTATTCCAGCTATATTAAATGACAATAATCAGAAACAAGTTAGTAATCGTCAAATCAATGAGAGCTTCAAAGAATTTTACGCTAAGTTATATAGATCACAGGCTGATGAGGAGAGGCTCGGATCAGGTTTCTTTTTAAATAATTTAAGTTTCCCGCAGTTAGTAGAGGATCAAGTTAAATTTTTGGAATCACCGATATCCCAACTTGAAATAGGCATGGCTATCTCAGCACTTAAGTCAGGGAAATGTCCAGGAGCAGACGGCTTTCCTGTTGAGTTCTTTAAAGTGATGAAAGGGAAAATCAATAATACCTTACTCAGGGTTTTTAATAAGTCATTTGAGGGATCCAAACTTCCAGAGTCTATGTATAGAGCAAATATAATATTAATAGAAAAAAAAGGTAAGAACCCAGAATTATGCTCTTCTTATAGACCCATTAGTCTCCTGGGCGTGGACAACAAAATACTGTCTAAGATACTGGCTACTAGATTAGAGCAGATTCTACCTTCCATTGTGAATTCCGATCAGACGGGCTTTATCAAAGGTCGGAACTCATACTATAACACAAGACGGCTTTTCAACATTATTCACTATCTTAATTTTCATCAGACTCCTGGGGCCATTGTTTCAATGGACGCTGAAAAGGCGTCTGATAGAATTGAATGGGAATATACGTTTGAAGTGATGAGAAGATTTGGTTTTGGACCAAATTATTTGAAATGGGTTAAACTTCTGTACCGAGCGCCTACTGCCTCAGTTTTGACCAATGGCCTTCTATCGGCTCCATTTAAAATGACTAGAGGTACAGCACAGGGAAGCCCAATATCTCCTCTTTTGTTTGCTCTGGCCATTGAGCCTTTAGCAATGACGATCAGATAAAACCCACATATTCAGGGAGTAACAGTGGGAACAAAACAACACAAAATTCTGCTGTATGCTGATGATGTCTTGCTGACATTAACAGACCCAGCTAAATCATTACCAGTAGTGACCCAGTGTGTCAGGGAATTTGGTCTAATATCTGGCTATAAGATAAATTTTGTTAAGTCAGAGATAATGCCCCTGAGTTACTATATTTGAGTTTACCAAATGCAGAAAACTATATTTTGGCATTTCAGGCAAGAATTCTCTCCTCCTGGGTTAATGAACATTCACGTCAATGTCCCTGGTTTGAGATGAAGTCAGTAATGTGTAAACCTTTTTCCCCTGTGAATTTGCTGGAAAGACGTGTAAATGAGTTACCATGTATTGTTAAGGATAATTTTCTGATATGAAATGTATTATGGGCATGGAAAAAAAATGAGGAAAATATTTACAGACGTGGACAAAATTGTTGGTACCCCTCTGTTAATGAAAGAAAAACCCACAATGGTCACAGAAATAACTTGAATCTGACAAAAGTGGTAATAAATAAAAATTCTATGAAAATTAACCAGTGAAAATCAGACAATGCTTTTGAATTGTGGTTCAACAGAATTACTTTAAAAAACAAACTCATGAAACAGGCCTGGACAAAAATGATGGTAACCCTAGAAAAGATTGAAAATAATGTGACCATAGGGACATGTTCAACCAAGATGTGTCCTCTAATTAACATCACAGGTGTCTACAAACTTGTAATCAGTCGGCCTATTTAAAGGGTGACAAGTAGTCACTGTGCTGTTTGTTGACATGGTGTGTACCACACTAAACATGGACCAGAGGAAGCAAAGGAGAGAGTTGTCTCAGGAGATTAGAAAGAAAATTATAGACAAGTATGTTAAAGGTAAAGGCTATAAGACCATCTCCAAGCAGCTTGATGTTCCTGTGACTACAGTTGCATATATTATTCAGAAATTTAAGATCCACGGGACTGTAGCCAACCCCCTGGACGTGGCCGCAGGGGGAGACGGATAATACGAATGTTAACAAAAGGGCCCACAACAACCTCTAAACACATTCAAGGTGAACTCCAAGGTCATGTTTGAGCCAAAGTGGACTTCATGGGAGATGACCAAGGAGGACACCACTGTTGAAAACAAATCATAAAAAAGCCAGACTGGAATTTGCCAAACTGCATGTTGACAAGCCACAAAGCTCCTGGGAGAATGTCCTATGGACAGACGAGACAAAACTGGAACTTTTTGGCAAAGCACATCAGCTCTATGTTCACAGACACAAAAATGAAGCATACCAAGAAAAGAACATGGTCCCTACTGTGAAACATGGACGAGGTTCTGTTATGTTCTGGGGCTGCTTTGCTGCATCTGGCACAGGGTGTCTTGAATCTGTGCAGGGTACAATGAAATCTCAAGACTATCAAGGTATTCTAGAGAGAAATGTGCTGCCCAGTGTCAGACAGCTTGGTCTCAGTCGCAGGTCATGTGTCTTGCAACAGGATAATGACCCAAAACACACAGCTAAAAACACCCAAGAATGGCTAAGACCGAAACACTGGACTATTCTTAAGTGGAATTCTATGATCCCTGATCTAAATCTTGACTGATCTAAATCTTGACTGATCTAATCTTGACTAGTACTACTCATTATTACTAGTATTATTATTATTATTACTTATTATTACTTATTTTTCTACACTTATTGCACGTTTCTAGTCCTTTAGTTTTTTAGTTTATCCCTTTTTCTCATTATGTTTTTAATGTTGCAGCATGGCACCGAGACAAATTCCTAGTTTGTGTATCACATGAACAATGGCAATAAATCTGATTCTGATTCTGATTCTAAATCCTATTGAACATCTGTGGAAGGAGCTGAAACATGCTGTCTGGAGAAGGCACCCTTCAAACCTGAGACAACTGGAGCAGTTTGCTCATGAGGAGTGGGCCAAAATACCTGCTGAGAGGTGCAGAAGTCTCATTGACAGTTACAGAAATCATTTGATTGCAGTGATTGCCTCAAAAGGTTGTGCAACAAAATATTAAGTTAAGGGTACCATCATTTTTGACCAGGCCTATTTCATGAGTTTGTTTTTTTAAAATAATTCTGTTGAACCACAATTCAAAAGCATTGTCTGATTTTCATTGGTTAATTTTCATAGAATTTTTATTTATTACCACTTTTGTCAGATTCAAGTTATTTCTGTGACCATTGTGGGTTTTTCTTTCATTAACAGAGGGGTACCAACAATTTTGTCCACATGTGTAAAAGTAACTCACTTAATACCCTCATAACATTGGATAATCCAGAACTCTCACTACAAAGTGCAGGATTAAATTTTACAAGCTGGCAAAGAACAGGTATAAAGAGACATTACGATCTTTTTGAAAATGGAAGATTTAAAACATTTGATTCTTTGAAAACTCAATATCATCTTGAAAATAAGGATTTCTATAAATATTTACAAATTAGACATTTCATATATAAAAAAGCTAATTCTTTGGACTTTATAGGTGATTCTCACCAACTGGAAAAGTTTTTTCTTAATAATAGAGAGCACAAACACTTCATATCAAAATTTTACTCTGAAATATATAATTTGAGTTTAGATAACCTTGCATGGTTAAGAACATTCTGGTGTAGGCTACTCAGATGTGCCATAGGAAATGATGTCTGGGATAAAATGTTGTTGCTGCCTTCCAGAATTTCAGTATGTAACAGATTTAAAGAACTACAGCATAATATATTACACAATGTTTATATTTCACCATATATTTATAGTAAATATAAAACCGGAATTTCATCAAATTGTCTTAAAAGTAAAAGTCAAGTTGACACAAGATTTCATTGTCTGTGGGAATGTAATATCATTCAGACATTCTGGAGGGCAGTATGCACAAACATTAGTAAAGCAGCAGGTAAACAAGTAATCAGTAATATAAAAAATATAAAAATATAAAACAATAAAATATAAAAAAATAATCAGTCCTTTGCTCTGTTTACTTGGAAATGTTCCTGACTCTTTGATGCAATATGAGGATGTTATTCAAACATTTCTAATGTTGGCTAGGAAAGTCATTATGGTGAAGTGGGTCGGAGATGAACCTCCCTCTATTGCTATATGGAAGTCGCTGATCTTGGAAACCCTGACTTTAATAAGCCTGGGATATTATATTGATGGGAAAGCTAGAGTCTATCTACAAAAATGGACGAAGCCATTGGAAGCATTGGGATTGAATGGTGGTTTGGTCTCAAGTGGATTGCAGGTGGACGTGTAAACGAAAAACCCATGTACAAAAAACGTTTGCTTTGTGGCTCTTTCTTTGTCTTTAAGCTGCTGTGAATATGTTTGACCGGTCCTGTATTGTTTTGTGAATTTTGCTTTTTCTTTGTATAAAGTTTAAAATTCCATCCATCCATCCATCTTCTACCGCTTTTCCGGAGGTCCGGGTCGCGGAGGCAGCAGTTCAAGCAGAGAAGCCCAGACTTCCCTCTCCCCAGCCACCTGCTCCAGCTCTTCAGAGGGGATACCAAGGCGTTCCCAGACTAGCTGGGAGACATAGTCTCTCCACCGAGTCCTGGGTCTGCCCCGGGGTCTCCTCCCAGTGGGACGTGCCTGAAACACCTCAAGTGGGAGGCGTCCAGGAGGCATCCTAATCAGATGCCCATACCACCTCAACTGACTCCTTTCAATGTGGAGGAGCAGCGGTTCTACTCTGAGCCTCTCCCGGATGACTGAGCTCCTCACCCTATCTCTGAGGGTGAGTCCAGCAATCCTACGGAGAAAGCTCATTTCAGCCGCTTGTATCCGCGATCTCGTTCTTTCGGTCATTACCCAAAGCTCGTGACCATAGGTGAGAGTAGGAACGTAGATTGACTGGTAAATCGACAGCTTTGCCTTAGAACTAAGCTCCCTCTTCACCACAACAGACCGGTACAACGTCCGCATCACTGCAGATGCTGCTCCAATCCGTCTGTCGATCTCTCGCTCCATTTTCCCCTCACTCGTGAACAAGACCCCAAGATACTTAAACTCCTCCACTTGGGGCAGGAGCCTGTCCCCAACCCGGAGAGGACAATCCACCTTTTTCCGGCTGAGGACCATGGACTCGGACTTGGAGGTGCTGATTCTCATCCCAGCCGCTTCACACTCAGCGGCAAACCATCCCAGCAAGAGCTGTAGGTCATTGCTGGATGAAGCCAACAGGACAACATCATCTGCAAACAACAGAGATGAGATCCTGTGGTCACCAAGCATGACACCCTCCATTCCCTGGCTGCGCCTAGAAATCCTGTCCATAAAAATTATGAACAGGACCGGTGACAAAGGGCAGCCCTGGCGGAGTCCAACTCTCACTGGGAATGACTCCGACCGAGTGTTGGCAATGCGAACTAAACTCTCACAACGGTCGTACAGAGACCGAATAGCTCGTAACAACAAGCCCGATACCCCATACTCCCGAAGCACCCCCCACAAAAATCCACGAGGGACGCGGTCAAATGCCTTCTCCAAGTCCACAAAACACATGTAAACTGGTTGGGCAAACTCCCACAAACCCTCAAGAATTCTCGAGAGGGTAAAGAGCTGGTCCGATGTGCCACGGCCAGGACGAAAACCACATTGCTCCTCCTGAATCCGAGGTTCGACCAACGGCCGGACTCTCCTCTCCAGTACCTTGGCATAGACCTTCCCAGGGAGGCTGAGGAGTGTGATCCCTCTAAAGTTGGAGCACACCCTCCGGTCCCCTTTTTTGAAGAGAGGAACCACCACCCCGGTTTGCCATGCCAAAGGCACTGCCCCCGACCTCCACGCAATGTTGCAGAGGCGTGTCAACCATGACAACCCAACAACATCCAGGGCCTTGAGGTACTCGGGGCGAATCTCGTCCACCCCCGGGGCCCGGCCACCAAGGAGATTTTTAACCACCTTGGCGACCTCAGCCCCTGTGATAGGCGAGTCATCCCCCTCGTCCCCAAACCCTGCTTCCTCTGTGGAAGGCGTATCAGTGGGATTGAGGAGATCCTCGAAGTATTCCTTCCACCGCCCGACGATATCCCCAGTTGAAGTCAACAGTGTCCCATCCGCACCATACACAGTGTGGACGGGGAGCTGCTTTCCCCTCCTGAGCCGCCGAACAGTTTGCCAGAATCTCTTTGAAGCCGACCGAAAGTCTTGTTCCATGGCCTCACCGAACTCCTCCCATACCCGGGTTTTTGCTTCAGCAACCACCCGAGCTGCACTCCGCTTGGCCTGCCGGTACACCTCAGCTGCTTCGGGAGTCCCACAAGCCAACCAAGCTTGATAGGACTCCTTCTTCAGCTTAATGGCCCCCCTCACCACTGGTGTCCACCACTTGGTTCGGGGGTTGCCACCACGAGATGCACCGACCACCTTGCGGCCGCAGCTCTGGGCTGCCGCTTCAACAACAGAGGTGGAGAACATGGCCCATTCAGACTCCATGTCTCCAGACTCCCTCGGAATGTGGTTGAAGTTCTTCCGGAGGTGGGAGTTGAAGACCTCCCGGACAGGGGCCTCAGCCAGACGCTCCCAGCACACCCTCACTATACGTTTGGGTCTACCAGGTCTGAATGGCTTCCTCCCCTGCCATCGGATCCAACTCACCACCAGGTGGTGATCAGTTGACAGCTCTGCACCTCTCTTTACTCGGGTGTCCAAGACATACGGTCGCAGGTCTGATGATACGATAACAAAATCGATCATCGACCTGCGGCCTAGGGTGTCCTGGTGCCAGGTGCACATATGGACACCCTTATGCTTGAACATGGTGTTCGTTATAGACAGACTGTGGTTAGCACAGAAGTCCAATAACTGAACACCACTCGGGTTCAGATCGGGCAGGCCGTTCCTCCCAATCACCCCCCTCCAGGTTTCACTGTCGTTGCCCACGTGCGCATTGAAGTCCCCCAGTAGGACAATGGAGTCTCCAGGAGGAGACCCATCTGTGACTGGGGTGCTGGAGGGTGCTCCTCCTGGAAAGTTTAAAATTAATTTAAAAAAAAAAGATTTAGTCCGTTCAAACGTGTGACACATGGAAACGCACGTCCTAATCGGATCAGCTTTTTCAGGATCCATGTAAACAGTAAAGTTCTGATCTGAATTGTAATCAGATTGAAGAAATTTTGCCCATGTAACCATGGCTAATGACACGAAAAACGCACTTGGCCCACCACCTATGGGGGAATTCTGCTCTAGTAAGTTAGCCATTAGCCACTGCTAGCAATGCCCTGTGAAAATAAAATTGTGTGGTAATTTGGCTATAAAAACACTGTCACGACATGTTCAGTGACAGAAGTTGGGCAGTGCTATATGCACAACCAAATAAGAGACACCAAAAAGAAGTGCTAATAAATAGTACGTTGTAGAGTACTGTTGATGTGTGGTGCATGGATGCGGCCATCTTGACTGCAAGTCAGCCTTGCACATACCACAGCTCACCTCACTTGACTTCATGAGGGAAAAACTGATTTCACAGACCAGAAGTGCTTGTTAGGCAAGCCTGAAATCCAAATTTCTCAAAAAATATTGAAATGCAAATTGGACAGTTTCATAGCAGTTACATAATTCAAGTCAAGTAATTTTTTTGACAAAGTTGTACTTGGCTAAGTAGTTTCATTGCAGGATACCCTTTACTCTTACTTTAATACAATTTAAAGAAAAACCGGTCGGCTTTTTTAAAAAAAAAAAAATACTGGTTGCACTTTGAGTAACTTCCGGTTTGTTATTTTAATTGAACGTATGTGAACTGTGATAACTAGCTACATATTTCTGTGTATCATACAGTGAAACTGAATTACAGAACTAGGAAGGCCTTTAATTAGAAATGCCTGTAGTGTGTAGTCAGAATAAACGCAGGTATTTTTCCTCTTCAGTCAGTTTTTAGCATTCACTCTAGTGGGTCTGATATGTGAAACTGTGCAGAACCTGGACTCAGGTGAACCTCAAAAACACACTCACCCCTGCTCCTGCTCTTCCTTCGGGTCCTCCTCCGCCACATCCACCTGCTCCTGTCGTTCCCGCTGATCCTTCTTTTTCTTCTTCTTCTTTTTTTTCTTCGTGCTGTCTCTCTTCTCTCCCTGTATCTCCTCCTCGGGCTCCGACATGTTTATTTACTTAAAGGAGCAACCGAATAATCAAGCAAACAAACTCGACGCTTACGAGTTTGCTCCTCTCTGACAAACACATGCAGTAAGCTGATCACGCTGTAGTTCCGGTTTCCCGTTGCTATGGAGACAGGTTGCGGCTTTGGCAGCCTCGGCCACGCGGCACATTCAGGTTTGCGGGAGCGCGCGAAGAGTAAGTAAACTTACTAAGGTTCACACAACTATGAACCATTAAATATCAGTTTAGATTTGGTAGACTGCACATTTAGCTATGGAAGTAGCCTACTTTTACTTTTCTTATATTGAGTATTTTCAAGGAAGTTTTCGAGAAATAAGATAAGCCTTTATTAGTCCCACAATGGGGAAATTCCAGGATTGCAACAGCACAGGGTTAGCAACACTCAGAGCAACAATCAGAAGGCAAGAAAAAAACAAGAGCAGCTAGTATACATATGTACATATTACTATATAAGATAAGATAAGATAAGATAAGATAAGCCTTTATTAGTCCCACAACAGGGAAATTCCAGGATTGCAACAGCACAGGGATAGCAACACTCAGAGCAACAATCAGAAGGCAAGAAAAAAAAAAAAAACAAGCAAGCAAGAGCAGCTAATATACATATGTACATATTACTATAAAATATATATATACACACACACACACAGACACACAGTGCAGAGCATAGTAGCTGGATGGAATAAATATATGAACACACAGTGCAGAGCATTGTAGCTAGATGGAATGAATATGTAAATATATAAACACCCACAGTACGGAGCATTGCAGCTAGGTGGAATAAATATGCAAGTATATAAACACACACAGTGCGGAGCCATGTAGCTAGATGGAATAAATATATAGATATATAAATATAAACACACCCAGTGCTGAGCATTGTTGCTAGGTGGGATGAAACAGCATAACCGTCTATTTAGTTATCCTACATGGTATGATTATGTGCCCATACATATTCTCACCCTCCATAGCGACCGGTATGTTCCTAGTTGTATGCCGGAGAGGACCATTGTGTAAGTCTATTGCATCTTTAGCATTCAAAAAAACTATTAGTTTGTTACATCTTTTTGCTATCTCTGCGAGCAGCCCTGCTTAGGTTGTACAGTCTGACAGCCGTTGGTAGGAAGGACCTACGAAACCTCTCGGTTGTGCACCTGGGATGATGTAGTCTGCTGCTAAATGAGCTCCTCAGTGCATCCAGTATGTCCTGCATAGGGTGGAACTCGGACTCCAGCAGAGATGACAGTTTAGCCATATATATATATATATATATATATATATATATATATATATATATATATATATATATATATATATATATATATACACTACCGTTCAAAAGTTTGGGGTCACCCAGACAATTTTTGTGTTTTCCATGAAAAGTCACACTTTTATTTACCCCCATGAGTTGTAAAATGAATAGAAAATATAGTCAAGACATTGACAAGGTTAGAAATAATGATTTGAATTTGAAATAATAATTTTTTCCTTCAAACTTTGCTTTCGTCAAAGAATCCTCCATTTGCGGCAATTACAGCATTGCAGACCTAACATGATTGCACAAGGGTTTTCTAATCATCCATTAGCCTTCTGACGCAATGAGCAAACACATTGTACCATTAGAACACTAGAGTGATAGTTGCTGGAAATGGGCCTCTATACACCTATGTAGATATTGCACCAAAAACCAGACATTTGCAGCTAGAATAGTCATTTACCACATTAGCAATGTATAGAGTGTATTTCTGATTAGTTTAAAGTTATCTTCATTGAAAAAAAGTGCTTTTCTTTCAAAAATAAGGAAATTTCTAAGTGACCCCAAACTTTTGAACGGTAGTGTATATATACATATATATATATATATATATATATATATATATATATATATACCGATGCGGCGGGCCAGCTGGATGTCTTTGGGCATGATGGTGACCCTCTTGGCGTGGATGGTGCACAGGTTGGTGTCCTCGAAGAGACCCACCAGGTAGGCCTCGCTGGCCTCCTGCAGAGCCATGACGGCGGAGCTCTGGAAGCGCAGGTCGGTCTTGAAGTCCTGAGCGATCTCCCTCACCAGGTGCTGGAAGGGCAGCTTACGGATGAGCAGCTCCGTGGATTTCTGGTAGCGACGGATCTCTCTCAGAGCCATGGTACCGGGCCTGTAACGGTGAGGCTTCTTCGCTCCGCCGGTGGCCGGAGCGCTTTTTCAAGCAGCCTTGGTGGCCAGCTGCTTCCTGGGGGCTTTTCCTCCAGTAGATTTACGGGCGGTCTGCTTGGTTCTTGCCATCGCTCTTTATTATTCTGTCTTATATTTCTTGCACGCCGCCTAAACTCCAGCCCGGCACCCGCGTCGTTTTTGCTTCAGTTTCTCCTAATATGTCCAGTTTCTCCGTTAGCACCGGGTGGTGGTTGAGTGCTAGCTAGCTCTTCCCTGCTGTATCGTCTCCTGCTGTAAACAGAGGCTCCGTCCGCCGACTCGGGAGACCTTTGGGGCGATCTGTGTGTCCGTGATATATATAAAGTGAAAGGTGTGCCGGATCAAAAAGTTATCACCGGATCAGAAAGAAGAAGGAAGATAAAAAGACTCAGAATTGAGCCGCTGTTGCAAAAGGCAGCCAACTCATGTGGCGCCGGAACCGGAAGGTTAACCATTCTAGCTTATTTCAGTCTTTTAAAACTTAAATTAAGCATAGAGATTACGTTTAACTGGTAAATTTTTACTTCACAAACCATTTTTCTACATAAGACCAACATAGACCATATGTAGCCTAATCTATCTATAAATTCAGGAAATCTGTGTGTCTGTGTGTCACAATCATAGGATGGCCTATGACGTCTGCATGGTGTCCTATGATGATCCTATGATCTCAGGCATCATAGGGCTCGCAATGCCGTCATAAAGAGATGACGTCTATATGACATCACATAGACATATACACAGGTGACGTCAGATAGACATATAGACAGGTGTCTGACGTGATCAACGGCAGGCATCACTCACGATGATCTTATGATCTCAGGCATCGTAGGACTCGCAATGCCATCATATTATCACTCTATAAATTCAAGAAATCTCTGTGTCTGTGTGTCACGATCGTAGGACATCATAGGACGGCCTATGATGTCTGCATGATGTCCTGTGATGATCCTATGACTCAGGCTACATAGGACTCGCAATGATGTCATATAGGCGATGCCATCATATAGGCAATAGGACTGGCTACCTATGATGTAGTGCCCTATGATGCCTGCCTATGATGCCTGCATGCTGAGACCGAATACGACACACTAAACCACACTCATTCAAAGCAGTAAATCTGGAAATCTCACTCAGTAAGGCAGAAGGCACTCTATAAATTCCAAGAAATCTCTGTCAATGTGTTAGTCTGTCACCCGATTAAGAATAGGACACCCTACTTTTAAGCCACACCCATTCGAAGCAGTACCCATGAAGAATGGCAGTCTTCACTACAAATGTGTAAAATGCCAAGCAAAGTGCTGATTTTGTCCGGGTGCTCCGGTTTCTGGGTTTCAACGGGCATGCACGGATCTTCCTGAACAGGGTCAAAAGCCAATTTTTGCTCAGATCTATTTGCATGATCCTGTCCATGAACTGGAATTACAACAGACTTATCCCTCAACCAGTCGTTTCAACGAAGAAGAAGAAGACCCACCAGATGGAGAGCAATACAGTGAGAAGAACTGCTGCACGTCAGAAAACATGCCGTGAAGATGAAACACCTCAAGTTCGAGCAGTACACCGCAGGCATGACTGTGAACAACACAGCCGTCTCAAACAGAAAGAGACCCTTCTTCTTCTTCTTCTTCTACTTCTCTCGGTTACTGGCTGATAGCAAACAACTGAAAGGTGCATACCGCCACCTACTGTACAAGAGTGTGTAACATTATGTAATCTGAGCCCGACCCCTAAGTTCTATGACTTAATCTTGTGTTATTTAAAAAAGAGAAAAGAGCCCTTCTCGTGATCCTTAGTGCCTCTCCATCTCCATCTGCTCTCAGAATCCCAGTTAAATTCTATTCCCTACCGGCCTCTCGAACTTCATTTTTCATTCTCTCTCTTTCATTTCCATACTTGTGACAGTGTAATAAGATGTGCTTGACATTTTTTTTTAACTCCACATTCTCTACATTTGTCACTTTCGCTTTTCCTCATGGTGAATAAAGATAAGATAAGATAAGCCTTTATTAGTCCCACAATGGGGAAATTCCAGGATTGCAACAGCACAAGGATAGCAACACTCAGAGCAATAATTCAGAAGATAAGAAAATAAGAGCAGTGACTATACATATGTACACATAAATATATATACTGTATATATATACGTATATATATATATATACACAGTACGGAGCATTGTAGCTAGATGGACTAAACAACATAACCGTCTAGTTACCCTTCATGGTATGAATGATATACCCATACATATTGTCACCCTCCATAGCGACTGATATTGTCCTAGTTGTATACTGGAGGGGACCATTTGTGTAAGTCTGTTGCGTCTTTTGCATTCAATACTATTAGGTCGTCACGTTTTTTTTGCTATCTCTGCGAATAAAGTGCCGTTTAAACCTATATGATCCAGTCTGAGTCTTGCCATAATGATGTCTTCCCTCCTGTTTGTTGTTTTTTAATTCTTTAGTGCAATAGATTTTTGTATTGTGTAATACGATCTACCTTTATGATCTTCATCCGATCTTTTTTGCCATAGCTCAATTCCATTTTTTCTTGATTACTGCTTTCCCTTCACCTTTTCCAAGAGACAATGGAATAGTTATTTCTTTCCCAAGTGCACTTTTTGCTAATTTCTCTGCACAGTCATTCCTTTTCAACCCTTCGTGTGCAGGAACCCAACAAAACTGAACTTTTCCACCACCCCTGTGTACCCTAAATAAACTGTGATATAGTTCAATCACCAAGTCTTCCCTTGTAGACTTTAGTGTCTGTATGGTTTTTAAAGCTGCAAGTGAATCTGTGCACACCACCACCTGGTCCGGTCTGACCTCCTCCACCCACTGCAAACCAATAATTATTGCCACTATCTCTGCTGTAAGCACGGATGTATTGTTGGAGAGTCTTTTTGAGGTGGTCACTTTAAACTCTGGAATGTATACTTCCAACTCCAACAGAGCCCTCTTTGTTCTTTGAACCGTCGGTATAGAGCTGTAAGTGTCATGCGGTGGCCCTCGCGAGCCACCATAAGACGCCACACCGTCATCAGAGAGTTGCGTTGCAGTCTTTATTAACGGTGAAACAATAACATAACATACATACTGGGAGGCATAAGGCTAACAAAGCTCACTTACGGGTCCACAGAATAGCATGTTAGACGATCCACAATTACGATGATGCACACAACGAACACTCAACGTAATACACGAAGATACTGCTGCAAGGATGCTGCCGCTGGCGCCAGTTTAAGAAGCCGGCCGCTAATGACCGCAAATGCAGAACAGCTGTTCAGGCCTTGACAGCTGAGCGGAAGCTTCCCCGAGTGCTGTCACAATAAGAGCTTGGAGAGCCGGAATAATAACGCCGCTGTCAAAGCCTGACAGGAATGATGAATGGCGAATAATATTAGCGCTCGGGTCGTAACAGTAAGTAGTTGTAGTAATTGTTCCTGAGGTAACTGCTTGTTTTAACACCAACTTCACTCATATGCCAATCCTTTTTCCTCATTAGCAGACTAATGTCTACTTCTTTTCCCGGAAACAGCCAAGGGGGAACATTACTCACTGGACTGGTGTTAGCTATATCAATAGTGTCTAGTCCATACGTTCTGGCTTTTCTTTCAATTGTCCACCCAAACCCGTGTCCATGGAAGTTAGAATATTCCCAGCAGTCTTGTAGTGTTGTTTTTGAAATATTTGTTTCCTCACTTCCTTTCAGCTTGACCCAGTATGATAATGCGAGTTTATTTCTTCTCAAATCCATTGGCATTTCTCCTGCTTCTATTAAAACTGCATTGTTTGGTGTTGTTTTGACGGCTCCAATGCACAGGCGAAGCGCTCTATGCTGCATTCTATTTTTTTCAAAGTCATCTTTGCTGCTGCTCCATAAATCATGCATCCATAGTCTATTGTCGATCTCATTAGTGTTCTGTAAATGTCAATTAATGCCTGTTTATCTGCACCCCATTTGTGTCCAGCTACAGCTTTTATGAGATTAATGACTTTTTTGCACTTTGTCTCCAGATTTTCAACATGTACTCTCCATGTGTATACACTATCAAACCACAATCCTAGATATTTGAACACACTCACTTTCACTTTCTCTATTGGTTGATTATATAATGTTAATGGTTCTGTATCAGTTCTGCATTTTTTTCTGAAAATCATATAGCAGGTTTTACTGTTTGAACATTTAAATCCCCACTCATGTGACCACTTTTCCACTTTCTCCATTGCTTTCCTGATGTTTTTGGACACATTTCTCATTTCTTCCCCTCGTCCATATGGCTCCATCATCTGCATATAGTGCTGTGTAGATGGATCCCTCTTGATCCTCAAACATGTCATTAATCATTATGTTGAATAAAACTGGGTGTAGAAGAGCTCGGAATAACGAGGCGATGTGATTTATAAACCAAAGTTTAATATCAGCTTCGCTCCTCTAACAAGTCTCATCTCAGTGCAGAAGCAGAATAAGAGGTCGAACACATTCAGACCTTCATACTTATACTACACACAACAAAAGACATTGCATATCAAAGCTGACATCCCGCATTAACTTAATCCCCCCTCCTTTGTCTTCCGTCTCCTCCACCTGACCCAGAGAGGTCAGGGCGATCGATCTCCTCCATTGTCCTCTGTCTCCTCCACCTGACCCTGGGAAGTCAGGGAGATCGATCTGGTCTCCACCGCTGCGACTCCTTATGCTCTTTGATCTTCGCTGGCGGTCGAGACCTCTTGTCCTGTTCCGAGGCGTGAGGTCATTGCACATATGTAATCACTAAACATTCTAATATGCTTATACATATGCAGGTATGGGATATATGATTAATATAAACCACACTGGGCTTATCACACTCCCCTGAGGAACACCATTTTCAGTTTCAAAGTAATCAGAAAATTCTGATCCTACTTTAACCCTAATTGTCCTGTATGTTAAAAAATCCATTACCCAATTATACATCCTACCACCAATGCCCATTTTATTAAATTTGATAAGAAGTCCATCCCTCCACAGTGACTCATAAGCCTTTTCAACATCCAGATAAACTATAACCATTACTTCTTCCATACTGAGAGTCTTTTCAATATCATTACTTACCCTAACTGTCACGTCTCGCCGCTCATCAGCGGCGCCAGCTGTGCGCACACCTGCGCCTCATCAGCGGCGAGGGATTTAAGCCGCCTCGCCCTGGGCTTCGGCCTGAAGCCGTCTGTTCTCATCGGCATCTCTTGCTGCAAGGAACCCCCTTCACTGAGCAAGATACCAAGTAAGAATCTCTTACCTTCTCCTTCCAGTCTCCTCCCCTGTGCACAGGTGGATTTCCCGGTGGCGGACAACGTTCTCCAGCCATCATCTCCTCGCTGCTGCATCAGGCGCTCCAGGTTGCTGTCTACCGGGCTACGCCCTTGCTACGACAGCCACCTGCCCAAACCAAGTAAGCCAGTAGTCATTATCATATCTCCTGTGTTGGTGTGGTGCCCGTTACCCTTCTCCCTCTGCTTCTCCCATAGGGTTGTCCGGCTGAACGGCTTCCTGCCCCCGTGCCTGACGCAGACACCATCACCAACACATACCCATCTCACATACACGCACTCATACACACTTGTTGTCAATAAAGCTATTGAATCTACCCTGAGCCTGCGTGTGTGTCTCCTGAGCCGTGCATTATGTCAGTACGGCTTCAGCAGAGCGGCTCGGCAGACAGCGGGCTCGCACGCTGCCTTTACACTCTTGAGGCTCGGGTGGATCTAATAGCCCACCAACAACAGGTGATTTTAAATCAATTATGTACAATAACTGTGCCCTTCAGAGGTAAAGTGGGCTATCCCACAAAACCATTATTTTGAGAAAATGAGCTCTAACGTTGAAATATTCTCAAAAAATCAGTGTGCCTATATCATTAAAAAGTTACCAACAAAGTGGGATAGCCCACTTTACCTCTGAAGGGCACAACTAACCGATTGGACCGCTTGGACCCCCAACAGCCGTTCCCCCCGGCCCGTCTGGGTGGTGTGGCTCCTGCTGCTCCAACGGCTGTCCAGCCTGCTCTGGCGGCACCGGCACAGCTCACACCTATTCCGACCCCTGCCCGCTTTAGCGGTAAGCTCGGTGGAGCGCGGGGGTTTATCATGCAGTGTGAGTCCGTGTTTCACCGCGTGCCCGGAGACTTTCCCTCAGACCATAGCCGGATTGGCTACATAGGGAACCTCTTGGAGGGGCGAGTGCTTACCTGGGCTTACGCCGTAATGGCGAAGCCCAGTTACGCCACCCTCACCTATGGCCAGTTCGTGAGACTGTTTCTGGAAGTGTTCGATCATTCGCGTACAGAGAGCGTTCAGGTCGATCGTCTTCTCAGCCTTCAGCAGGGAAGCCGGTCGGCAGCTGATTACGCGATCGACTTCCGGGTCGCTGCGGAGGAGGTTGGCTGGGGAGAACGTTCGCTCTGTGGCATCTTCCTTCGCAGTCTCAGCGCAGGTCTGAGGGATGAACTGGCTGGACGGGATATCCCGGAGTCATTAGCGGAGCTGACTTCCCTTGCCATCAGCTTGGATAACAGGCTGCGCGAGCGTGCCTCGGAGCGGAAGTCTTCTTCTCGCCCTCGAGGTGCCTCATCACGCCTGCCCCAAGCTCGCCCCCTGGCGTTGCCATCACCGGGGTACTCCAAGGAGTCGGAGCCGATGGTGACAGGCTGGACAAAGCTCCCCCCAGCGGAGAAACAACGCCGCCGTGAGTTAGGTCTCTGTATGTATTGCGGAGACAGCCAACACACGGTGGAGCTTTGTCCACAAAAGCCAAACGGGGAGGTCCGCGAGTTACTGTAGGGGGCCTTGCGGACGCTAATCGGTTAACTCCCCTCACTCAATTGACGCTGGCCATCCGATTCTGTCATAATCCCACAGGGCACCTCACCCATGCACTGGTGGACTCAGGCGCGGAGGAAAGCTTTATTTCACAGAGCCTGGCAACCCGATTGGGCATCCGTTGCCATACCCTCAAGTCTCCTCTCGCCCTAGTAAATCTCTCCCGTGTTTCCCTGGGAAAAGTAACACACCAGACCATCCCTGTCCCTGTTATTATTTCTGGAAATCATCGGGAGGAAATCTCCTTTTACGTCCTACCAAATTCAGTGTCACCCGTCATTCTTGGATACCCATGGCTCCGCCTCCACAATCCTGTCCTGGACTGGAGGTCCGGCAGAGTGTCCGCCTGGAGCTCCTTCTGCATGAGCACCTGCCTCCAATCCGCTGCTTGCGCCCCGTCCTCACCTCCTACTCCCAAGGACGCCGCACCCCCGGATCTCACCCTGGTGTCCTCGGAGTTCCACGACCTGGGTATGGTTTTCAGCAAATCCAAGGCGATGTCTCTTCCTCCGCACCGGCCCTACGACTGCGCTATAAACATCCGCCAGGGGGCACCCTTACCCTCGGGACGTCTCTACAGCCTGTCTGCGCCGGAGAAGGAGGCCATGAATTCTTATCTGAAGGAGTCGCTGAGTGCTGGAATCATCCATCCCTCGTCATCACCATTAGGCGCTGGGTTCTTCTTCGTGGGCAAGAAGGACGGCTCCCTTCGTCCCTGTATTGACTACCGTGCCCTTAATGACATCACGGAGAAGGACCGCTACACCTTGCCCCTAATGGACACCGCCTTCCACTCCCTCCAGGGGGCGACTTGGTTCACTAAGCTGGATCTTCGCAGCGCATACCACCTCGTCCAGGTCCGGGAGGGAGACGAGTGGAAGACAGCCTTCCGTACCCCGAACAGCCATTTTGAATACCTGGTTATGCCGTTCGGGTTGACCAATGCTCCAGCCGTCTTTCAGCGCCTTATTAATGACGTCCTCCGGGATTTCATCGGCCTGTTCGTGTTCGTCTACCTGGATGATATCCTCATCTTCTCCAGATCCAGGGACGAGCACTGAGTCCACGTGAGGCGGGTCCTTCAGAGGCTGCTGGAGAACCGGTTATATGTCAAGGCAGAAAAGTGTGAATTTTACGCGAAGACTACGTCCTTCCTCGGGTTCGTCATCTCTCATGACCAGGTGCTCCCGGACCCAGCGAAGGTAAAAGCGGTGGTGGAGTGGCCCACTCCTACATCAAGGAAGCAGGTACAACAGTTCATTGGGTTTGCCAATTTCTTCCGCCGCTTTGTCCCAAACTTTGGTGCCATTGTCAGTCCTCTGACCCGCCTCACCTCCCCTAAGACCCCGTTCCGGTGGACTGAAGAGGCCGCAGCTGCTTTCCGGGCGCTGAAGGGGGAGTTTTCCTCCTCCCGGGTCCTCAGCCAAGTCGACCCCACGCTGCAATGCATCGTTGAGGTGGACGCTTCGGACACGGGGGTGGGGGCGGTGTTGTCTCAGCGGTCGCCTGCCGACGGGACCAAACGGCCCTGCGCCTTCTTCTACTCGGCGCTTGTCCCCGGCGGAACGTAATTATGACGTGGGGGACAGAGAGCTCCTCGCCATCAAGCTCGCGCTTCAGGAGTGGCGTCACTGGCTAGAGGGGGCTGCCCTGCCGTTCGTGGTTCTCACCGATCACAAGAACTTGGAATATTTAAGAACTGCCAAACGTCTGAACGCCCGCCAGGCGCGTTGGTCCTTGTTCTTCGTCAGGTTCCGCTTTAACATCACCTTTAGGCCTGGCTCCAAGAACGGTCTGCCCGACGCCCTCCCTAGGCAATTTGCCCCTGAGGCATCAGAAGACGCAGTCCACACCATCTTGCCCAGGTCGTGCATCGTGGGGGCCGTCTCGTGGGACATCGAAAGCAAGATCCGGAAGGCGCAGGAATTGGAACCGGACCCGGCGGCAGACCGGAGGGGAGGCTTTTTGTGCCGTCCACTGTCCGGGGGGAGGTCATCCACTGGCTTCACACATCTAAGCTCACCTGCCACCCTGGGTCCTCCCAGATGATCGACTTACTCCAACGATCCTTCTGGTGGCCGGGTCTGCGGAGGGACGCTGCCCGCTACGCCCGGGCCTGCCCCGTCTGCGCCACCAGCAAATCAGGTAACGCTCCTCCCGCGGGCCTGCTCCAGCCTCTGCCCATCTCTGGCAGGCCCTGGTTGCAAGGTAAGCCTCTCCTCCGGCCATCACCCCCAATCCAACGGGCAGTGTGAGCGGACCAATCAGGAGCTGGAGGCTGCGCTCCGCTGCGTCACTGCATCCAAGCCTGCGTCCTGGAGCACACACCTCGCCTGGGTGGAATACGCCCATAACACCGCCCACTCTTCTGCTACCGGGATGTCCCCATTTAAGGAATCCCTAGGCTACGATCCCCCTCTGTTCCCTACGCAGGAGAGTGAGTTGACTGTCCCCTCAGTTCGGGCGCACCTCAGGCGGTGCCGCTTCATCTGGGCTTCGGCGCGCAGCGCACTTTTACGCACAGCAGAGCGCAACAAGTCTACGGCGGACCGGCACAGGAGACCTGCCCCTGCCTATCAGGTAGGCCAACATGTCTACGTGTCTACTCAGGACGTCGTTTTAAAGGGTGAGAGGAGAAAGTTGGCACAGCGTTTTATGGGCCCATACCCCATCACCAGGATTATCAACCCGGTGGCTGTGCATGTGGCTATTCCCCCCTCCCTCCGCATCCATCCCACCTTCCACGTCTCCTAGGTGAAACTGGCAGTCTCCGACCCCCTTTTTTTTTTTTTTTTTTTTTTTTTGTTACTTATTTGTACCCGTAGGTAGATTCGGTTTGCAGTCTGGTGACAAGCCACCGGCTGCTGGTCGCTGCGTGCGCGAGCGCCCTAAACCTACATGTTTTTGGTATGCGGGAGGAAACCGGAGAAATCCCGGAGTAAACCCACGCAACACGGGGAGAACATGCAAACTCCACACAGCTCACTGTTGGTCGGGGGCTGGAATCGAACCCACGATCCCCCGGCCGAGGGTAAAACTGTGCTGCCACAGTGCTAAACCACTGCGCCACCTTTGCCCTCCCCCTGCAGCGCAGCCCGCGCCCCAGATGATTGATGGCCATCCGGCCTGGCCAGTCTCTTCCATCCTGGACTCTCGGCGCCGGGGTTGCGGGTTACAGTACCTAGTGGATTGGGAGGGCTACGGACCTGAACATAGGCAATGGGTGCCCTCTTCGTTTGTGTTGGATCCGTCCCTCATCGCTGAGTTCCACCGAGCGCACCCGGAGAAACCATCGCCAGGAGGTGCTGCTAGAGGGGGGAGTACTGTCACGTCTCGCCGCTCATCAGCGGCGCCAGCTGTGCGCACACCTGCGCCTCGTCAGCGGCGAGGGATTTAAGCCGCCTCGCCCTGGGCTTCGGCCTGAAGCCGTCTGCTCTCATCGGCATCTCTTGCTGCAAGGAACCCCCTTCACCGAGCAAGATACCAAGTAAGAATCTCTTACCTTCTCCTTCCAGTCTCCTCCCCTGTGCACAGGTGGATTTCCCGGCGGCGGACAACGTTCTCCAGCCATCATCTCCTCGCTGCTGCATCAGGCGCTCCAGGTTGCTGTCTACCGGGCTACGCACTTGCTACGCCAGCCACCTGCCCAAACCAAGTAAGCCAGTAGTCATTATCATATCTCCTGTGTTGGTGTGGTGCCCGTTACCCTTCTCCCTCTGCTTCTCCCATAGGGTTGTCCGGCTGAACGGCTTCCTGCCCCCGTGCCTGACGCAGACGCCATCACCAACACATACCCATCTCACATACATGCACTCATACACACTTGTTGTCAATAAAGCTATTGAATCTACCCTGAGCCTGCGTGTGTGTCTCCTGAGCCGTGCATTATGTCACTAACTAGAGCATCCACTGTGGATCTTTCTCTTCTAAAACCATTCTGATAGTTGTTTATTAATCGTCTTTGCTCTAGTACATATGAGAGTCTGTAAACTAACACCTTCTCCATCCATTTCCCTAAGTGTGACGTTAATGCTATTGGCCTGTATTGCCTGGAGGAGCTGGATCTTTTCCTGGCTTATTAAAAGGTAAAATTACAGCCTATTTCCACCCACTTGGGATAACCCCCTCCTTCCATATTCTGCTAAACAATTCAGCACCAGTTCCACTGATTGCATAGGCAACTGGCGGAACAGAGCATAGCTTAACTGATCATATCCTGGAGCTGTGTATCCACTATCTTGCAAAGCTCTCTTAAGCTCTGATATTGTGAGCTTGACGTCTAACGCAGTCATATCTTCTTTCACTTCCTTTTTTAAGTTTGCATTTTCTCTGAGTTTATGCTCCCTTTGCTGTCTATGACTCTCACCAAGATATTTTCCTCTATGCACTGCTGCAAATGCTCTACCTAGGACTTCTGCCTTTTCTTTGTCTGATACAGCCATCTTGTCTCTATCCACTCGAGCTGGGACTTTAACTGATACCCTTTTCCCACTCATTTTTTAAACATACCCCAGACTTCACCTAGTTCTGTTTTCCTACCAAGGGTGGAACAAAATTCTTTCCATGTTGACCAGACCCTTCAGCAACGGGCATGCAGAAATATTTGCTTATACTTGGTTTCTACGGGCATGGACAGGTATAGGATGGCCTATGATGTCTGCATGGTGTCCTATGATGATGCTATGATCTCAGGCATCACAGGACTTGCGATGCCTTCATAAATATATGTCAATATGACGTCATATAGACATATACACAGGTGACGTCAGATAGACATATAGACAGGTGTCTTTGAATATGTGATCAACGGCAGGCATCACTCACGATGATCCTATGATCTCAGGCATCATAGGACTCACAATGCCGTCATACAGATATGATGTCTATGACTACATTATTATCACTCTATAAATTCAAGAAATCTGTGTCTGTGTGTCATGATCATAGGACATCATAGGATGGCCTATGATGTCTGCATGATGTCCTATGATAATCCTATGATCTCAGGTTGCATAGGACTCGCAATGCCGTCATATAGGCAATAGGACTGGCTGCCTATGATGCAGCGTCCTATGAAGCCAGACTTGACGTCTTTATGATGTCATATACCCCATCATTTACGATGCCTGCCTTGATGTATTTTACGACTGGCTACCTATTTTGTAGTGTCCTATGATGCCTGCTTTGATGTCTTTATGATGTCATATAGACCAACCAGATGCTACATAAATGGAGAGCAATAGAGTGAGGAGAACTGCTGCACGTCGGGAAAGATGTGAAGATGACGCAGCTGAGGTTTGAGCAGTACCTCCCAGGCATGACTGTGTTGCACGTCAGAAAAGATGCCGTGAAGATGAAACACTTGAGGTGCGAGCACGTCATAGGGTACAACGGACAAGGGATGCACAGACAGACAGGAAGCATGTGGCAGTGCACCATGCACGTGCTGAGTCACTTGAAGCCCGAAATGCAATATTCATTGATACTGCACTTTCTCTTGTACAGTGGGAAAAAAAAGTATTTAGTCAGCCACCATTTGTGCAAGTTCTCCCACTTAAAAGATGAGAGGGGTCTCTAATTTTCATCATAGGTATACCTCAACTATGAGAGACAAAATGAGAAAAAAAAAATCCAGAAAATCACATTGAAGGATTTTTAATGAATTAATTGGTAAATTCCTCGGTAAAATAAGTATTTGGTCAATAACAAAAGTTCATCTCAATACTTTGTTATATACCCTTTGTTAGCAATGACAGAGGTCAAACGTTTTCTGTAAGTCTTCACAAGGTTTTCACACACTGTTGATGGTATTTTGGCCCATTCCTCCATGCAGATCTCCTCTAGAGCAGTGATGTTTTGGGGCTGTCGCTAGGCAACACGGACTTTCAACTCCCTCCAAAGATTTTCTATGGGGTTGAGATCTGGAGACTGGCTAGGCCACTCCAGAACCTTGAAATGCTTCTTACGAAGCCACTCCTTCGTTGCCCGGGCAGTGTGTTTGGGATCATTGTCATGCTGAAAGACCCAGCCACGTTTCATCTTCAATGCCGTTGCTGATGGAAGGAGGTTTTCACTCAAAATCTCACGATGCATGGCTCCATTCATTCTTTCCTTTACACGGATCAGTCGTCCTGGTCCCTTTGCAGAAAAACAGCCCCAAAGTATGATGTTTTCACCCCCATGCTTCACAGTAGGTATGGTGTTCTTTCTCCTCCAAACACGACAAGTTGAGTTTTTACCAAAAAGTTCTATTTTGGTTTCATCTGACCATATGACATTCTCCCAATCCTCTTCTGGATTATCCAAATGCTCTCTAGCAAACTTCAGACGGGCCTGGACATGTACTGGCTTAAGCAGGGGGACACGTCTGGCACTGCAGGATTTGAGTCCCTGGCAGCCTAGTGTGTTACTGATGTAGCCTTTTTACTTTGGTCCCAGCTCTCTGCAGGTCATTCACTAGGTCCCCCCGTGTGGTTCTGGGATTTTTGCTCACCGTTCTCGTGATCATTTTGACCTCACGGGGTGAGATCTTGCGTGGAGCCCCAGATTGGGGGAGATTATCAGTGGTCTTGTATGTCTTCCATTTTCTAATAATTGCTCCCACAGTTGATTTCTTCACACCAAGCTGCTTACCTATTGCAGATTCAGTCTTCCCAGCCTGGTGCAGGTCTACAATTTTGTTTCTGGTGTCCTTTGACAGCTCTTTGGCCTTGGCCATAGTGGAGTTTGGAGTCTGGCTGTTTGAGGTTGTGGACAGTTGTCTTTTATATTGATAATGAGTTCAAACAGGTGCCATTAATACAGGTAACGAGTGGAGGACAGAGGAGCCTGTTAAAGAAGAAGTTACAGGTCTGTGAGAGCCAGAAATCTTGCTTGTTTGTAGGTGACCAAATACTTATTTTACCAAGGAATTTACCAATTAATTCATTAAAAATCCTTCAATGTGATTTTCTGGATTTTTTTTCTCATTTTGTCTCTCATAGTTGAGGTATACCTATGACAAAAATTGGAGACCTCTCTCATCTTTTAAGTGGGAGAACTTGCACAATTGGTGGCTGACTAAATACTTTTTTCCCCCACTGTATATGCTTTATTAACACATGACTTAAATATATATACATGGTCATCTCTGTGTTAATCATAAACTGTAGTCTACATAAAATATATACGTCTTTATTACTAGTACATACCTGTGCATACCCATCCATGCCCGTAGAAACCAAGTATAAGCATGTATTTCTGCATGCCCATTGCTGAAGGATCTCCTCCTGTCTGAGACGGCTGCGTTGTTCACAGTCATGCCTGTGGCATACTGCTCGAACCTGAGGTGTTTCGTCTTCACGGCATCTTTTCTGACGTGCAGCAGTTCTCCTCACTGTATTGCTCTCCATTTGGTGGGTCTTCTTCTTCTTCTTCATTCAGATGACTGGTTGAGGGATAGGTGTGTTGTAATTCCAGTTCATGGACTCCACGACCAAGAACAGGAAGGCTGTGCAGAGGGTCATCAACACCGCCTAAAAAATCATTGGCTGCCCTCTGCCCTCCCTGGAGGACATCTCCAGATCCTCCTGTCTAAGGAAGACCAAGGCCATCACAGGAGACCCCTCACATCCCGCCCACCACCTGCTTGAGCTGCTTCCCTATGGACGATGGTTCAGATCAATCAGGTCCCACACCTCCAGACTGACAAACAGCTTCTTCTCCTGGGCCATCTGGACTGCAAACAGTCAGAGGTCCATCCCCCTCCCTCCACAACGCTCACATAGGTACACAGAACTGAGGACCTTTTAATAATTTAATTTAAAAAAAGTTATCACCTGTTTTTGCACTCTGCACTTCTCAGTTCATAAATCCATCTGCTGAGCCAATACTAAAATGTATATTTATACTTCTGATTTTTTATAATTTAATTTTGTGCTATTTCTAGTTAAATGTGTGCATTTATGTATATCTTCCATTGAAATGAATCAGTGAGTTGTCCAGTAACCAGAGGGTTGGTGGTTCGAATTACGTTTTTCTTCAGTTTGAGTCTCTTCATTCATAAAGGACATTTCAAGGTCAGGCATTGGCTTGCTTGCTACCGGATAACCATGAAAACCGGTACTACCTGTCTCATGGGTCGGGCCGTCGGCAACTCAACCGGCATCCCCGCCCATCTGAGGGCGTGGAGGGTGAAACAGGGCATCCTTGCAGAACTAAAAACAATATCTGCCACAGGTCTGTGGTGGACCATTCCCAGTTACACAGGGTGAGACTGGACATCCTGGTAGATAAACACATCTGTCGCAAGGTCTGTGGTGGACTGTGCCAGTCGGTGCATTGTGACATGCACTACACAAAGAGCAGAGATAAACAAACCTATCATTTGGTCAGTCACTGCAACAGATACTGGAGTCAGTTTGTCTCGGCTTGTCCTTGCCACTGATAATACCTTTATCTGCCAAGAAAGTGCTGCTAGTCCAGCAAAAGCTAGCAGTACTCAAATACTTTGCAAGCAGTTTCATGAAATGGTCAATCAGAAAGCAACTCATACTGGCTCAGACGTCGCCCGGGCTTACAAGGTCCGCGCTGATCTGTTCACACTCCGACAGGCAGTGAAAAGTAAGCTAGGAGCAGGAAGACAAAAGAAGAGGAAAACAGCAGCCTTGTGTGTAGCAGAATGGAATGTACACACTCTGTTGGACAGAACAACATCACAGCGCCCAGAAAGACAGACCGCGCTTGTGGCCCTGGAAATGAACAGGTACAATGTAGACATAGCTGCACTTAGTGAAGCAAGATTGCCTGGATTTTTTTTTTCCGGTTCCGGTTCCGGTTCCACCGGACCGGTGGTGCCACACAAGTTGGCTGCCCGTTGCAACAGCCTTTTTTTTATCTTCCTTCTTCTTTCTACACCTTTCACTCTATATATATATCACGGACACGCAGATCGCCCCAAAGGTCTCCCGAGTCGGCGGACGGAGCCACTGTTTACAGCAGGAGACGTTACAACAGGAAGAGCTAGTGCTAGCTAGCACTCAGCCGCCACCCGGTGCTAACGGATTGAAACTCGACATACCGGGAACTGTAACGTAAATGATGCGGGTGCCGGGCTGGAGTTTAGGCGGCGTGCAAGAAATATATGACAGAATAATAAAGAGCGATGGCAAGAACCAAGCAGACCGCCCGTAAAATCTACTGGAGGAAAAAGCCCCCCAGGAAGCAGCTAGCCACCAAGGCTGCTCAGAAAAGTGCTCCGGCCACCAGCGGAGTGAAGAAGCCTCACCGTTACAGGCCCGGTACCGTGGCTCTGAGAGAGACCCGTCGTTGCCAGAAATCCACGGAGCTGCTCATCCGTAAGCTGCCCATCCAGCGCCTGGTGAGGGAGATCGCTCAGGACTTCAAGACCGACCTGCGCTTCCTGAGCTTCGCCGTCATGGCTCTGCAGGAGGCCAGTGAGGTCTACCTGGTGGGTCTCTTCTTCGCTAAGAGGGTCACCATCATGCCCAAAGACTTCCAGCTGGCCCGCCGCATCCGCGGAGAGAGAGCTTAGACTTTCTGCTGCTCATTCACCAACCATAATGCTCCACACTGTGTGTCTATATATATATATTTATAGTAATATGTACATATGTTTACTAGCTGTTCTTGTTTTTTCTTGCCTTCTGATTGTTGCTCTGAGTGTTGCTATCCCTGTGCTGTTGCAATCCTGGAATTTCCCCATTGTGGGACTAATAAAGGCTTATCTTATCTTTTCTTATCTTATGACAGCTTGGAAGACCATGGGTACATCTTCTTTTGGCGTGGGAGATCAACTCAAGAAAGGAGAGAAGCAGGAGTGGGCTTTGCAGTTAGAAAGGAGATAGCAGCAATGCTTGATGAGGAACCGGTGCCAATCAACGACAGGATAATGACTATGAGACTCCCACTACAGCGGAAGATGTATGCCACACTCATCAGTGTATATGCCCCAACAATGACCAACACAGAGGAGGTGAAGGAAGAGTTCTACAATGATTTACGTGAGACTATCAGGCGTGTACCAACTGATGACAGGCTGATACTCGTTGGAGATTTTAATGCCAGAGTTGGTTCGGACACTGAGAAATGGAAAGGAGTGCTAGGCAGTCATGGAGTAGGCAAGTGCAATACTAATGGAGAACTTCTACTTGCACTATGTTCAGAGTACAACTTTGTGATAACCAACACTCTATTTAAGCACAAGGACACACACAAGAAGACATGGATGCACCCAAGATCCAGGCACTGGCACTTATTAGACTACATCATAGTCAGGCAGAGAGACATAAGGGATGTATTGGACACCAGAGCAATGAGAGGCACGGACTGTAGTACTGATCACGTTATGCTGAGATCTAGATTAAGGATTTGCAGACGAAAACAGCACTGCAGGACGGGTGCGAAGCCACCACGGAAGCTAAACACTGGTGCACTGAAAGGCCAAAAGGAGCAGGAAGAACTTACACAGGAAATGGATGAAAACTTGAAAGACTGGGACAGCAACAACTCAGAGAATGACATAGAAGAGAAATGGGCAACACTGAAGGATACGGTGTATCAGACTGCAAGTGATGTATTAGGCTACCCTGAGAGGAAACATCAAGATTGGTTTGATGAGCATGATGAACATCTGAAGAAACTACTAGAAGCGAGGAATACAGCTAGGCAGGAAAACCTACAGTGTAACACAAGGTTGAAGAAGATGAAATACTCAAAGGCTCAGCGTGAGCTACAGAAGTACACCAGAGAGATGAAGTCCAACTGGTGGGATGAAAAAGCAGAGAAACTTCAAACTGCAGCAGACAGGAAGGACATGAAAACATTCTTCACTTGTTTGAGAGAAATCTACAGCCCTAAACCAAGAGGATTGATCCAACTAAAGGCTATGGATGGTGAAATGGTTTTGCAGGAGAAAGACAAGATCCTGGACAGATTTGCAGACTACTTTGACCAACTACTAAACAACCCTGGAGATCTCACTGAAGAGGCTAAAGAAGCTCTAGTGCAGCGACCAGCTGTATCAAGTCTGGATGAACCATCGAATTTTGATGAACTAATGGTAGCTATCAGGACAACACAGGATGGTAAAGCCCCAGGAAGGGATGGAATTCCAGCAGAAGTGTGGAAATTTGGTGGTGTTCAGCTGACCAACTGCCTGCACAAGCTCATCCAAGAGATATGGGATGCCCAAAAAGTACCTCAAGACTGGAAGGATGCAAGTATCGTGTCTTTGTTCAAGAAAGGTGACAGGAAAGAATGTGGAAATGACTGAGGTATGTCACTGCTAGCCACTGTTGGTAAGATTCTCTCACGTGTACTACTTAACAGACTCAATGAACACATCTCGCAGAATGTACTACTGGAAACCCAGTGCGGCTTTAGAAGTGGAAGAAGTTTTGTCTTAGCTTTGTTTTTGAATTGTAATCGCTTAGCTTAGCTTAGTTTTTTCTTTTTTTCTGTCACATTTTGTCTTAGCTTTGTTTTTGAATTGTAATCGCTCTTGTCTTCTTTCTTTTTCTCTTCTCCTTTTTCTCATTTGAATTCTTGGATGGAATATGGGTGGGCAATATAAGCTGCGGCTTCAGCCATCACCCATTTCGGATAACTTACGTTGAATTGTATAATCAGAGGAGTTATTGTCTAATTTGACCTTGTTGGATTTTCTTTCCCCCTTTGTTATATTATTCACTTTCTTTTAACCTGTACTATCCGAAAAATAAAGAAGTGGAAGAAGCACAATGGACATGATTTTCTGCTTGAAACAGGTTCAAGAAAAGTGCATTGAACAAAACATACCGCTTTATGTAGTCTTCATAGACTTCAGTAAAGCTTCAATACTGTTTCACGACAAGGACTTTGGCAGGTACTCAAGAAATATGGTTGTACAGAGAAGTTTGTCAGCCTGATCAAGGTACTCCATACAGGTATGAAAGCACACGTGGCAATGAGTGGTTCAGTATCTAAAGACTTTTCAGTAAGCAACGGGGTGAAACAAGGCTGTGTGCTGGCACCTACACTCTTCTCGCTATATCTGGCAGCCATGCTTGAGGTGGCCTTCAAAGACACTTCAGAAGGAGTATACATTCAAACAAGGAAAGAAGCAGACTTGTTCAATGTGGCACAGTTTAAAGCCAAGAGTAAGACATCGATAAAGGTAGTAAGAGAAATGCTCTTTGCTGACGACAGTGCGCTAGTTGCACACAGCGTGGAAGATATGCAATCTTTAGTGGAGAAATTTGCAAGAGCAGCTAGCCAATTCAGCCTCCAAATTAACATCAAGAAGACAGAGTGCCTTTATCAACCACCAAAGCTCCAGTTATCAACATCACTACCAGAAGAGATCAGCATTGGTACATAGCCACTAGTCAAGTGCAAGACTTTCAAGTACCTAGGGAGTATTGTTTCAGAGAATGCTAGGCTGGAGGATGAACTATCTCTCAGAATGGGAAGAGCGAGCGCTGTGTTTGGAAACTTGAGGGAGAGACTGTGGAACAATCAACATGTGTCTATCCGTGTGAAATGCAAAGTGTACAGAGTGACAGTACTGGCTACTCTATTGTATGTTGCTGAAACTTGGACTGTCTACAGAGTGCAGGTGAAGAAACTCCACGCGTACATGATGAGACACCTTCGAGCCATAATGAGCATCTCATGGAAAGACGAGATAACCAACATAGAAGTGTTGAAATGAGCTGGTCTACCATCAATGGAGGACATGCTAATACAGATGAACCTGAGATGACTCGGACATGTTGAGAGGATGGACCACCACCGTCTCCCTCGGCAGTTACTCTACCCACAGTTATGCGAGGGCAAACGCAGTCAGGGTAGACCAAGGCTCAGATTTAAAGACACTGTAAAAAGAAACTTGAAGAAGTTGGACATAGACAGGAGTGACATAATTCTCGACCCAGGAAGCACGCACGCAGGCTCAGGTAGATTTGATAGCTTTATTCAACAGGAAAGGTATGTTTGGATGCGTGGGTGAGACATGAGAATGGATTGTGGGTGGATGATGAGAATCGGGAACAGAGCAGCACGCCGTGCGACCAGGCAACCCTATGGGAGAAACACAGACAGAGAGTGAGCTGGGCAAAACCACACGGGGAAGTAATGCAGGGTGATGCTTACTTGCAGAGGGAGAGGTGGCTGGCGTTGGCGAGGATCTTCGGCCTGGAAGACAGCGCCCTGCTGCGCACACGGCGAGGCGTGGAGATGCGAGAGGAGAAGATGGCGAAGATGGGAGAGTCCGCCGCCAGGGAATCCACCTGTGCACAGGGGAAGGCTGATAAATAGGTAAGAGATTTGACAGCTTACGTGAAGCAGCGAAGAGTAGCAGGACTGGAGAGATGATCCTGCTGAGGACTTGAGCGTGTAGTAGAACAGACGGCTCCAGACCGATGCTCAGGGCAAGGTGGAATAAATAGCTCCTCACTAACGAGGCGCAGGTGTGCACGCAGCTGAGGTGGATGCCTGTGAGCGGCGAGCCGTGACAGTACTCCTCTCCCTAGCAGCGCCTCCTGGCGCTGGTTTATCCGGGTGCGCCTGGTGGAACTCCGTGATGAGATCTTGGTCCAGCACAAAAGAAGAGCGCACCCAGGATCTCCACTCTGGGCCATATCCCTCCCAATCCACCAAGTACTTCAGCCCACGACCTCGGTGCCGGGAGTCCAGGATGGAAGCAACTCCCCACGCTGGGTGACCGTCGATCATCATGGGAGCGGGCTGCCGCCTAGGAGGAGGACAGAGTGGGTTGGAGATAACAGGCTTGACCTTGGACACATGAAAAGTGGGACACACACGGAGGGAGGGGGGGAGGGCCAAACGCACAGCCACCGGGTTGATAATTTTGGAGATAGTGAAGGGCCCAAGAAACCGTGGAGCCAACTTCCTCTTCTCGGCCTTAAGATTGATGTCTTGAGATGACAACCAGACCCGTTGACCCACCTGGTAAATGGGAGCCGGCCTCCTGTGGCGATTGGCTGTGGTGCTGTTGCGCGCCGCCGTGCGTAAAAGCGCCTCTCACGCCCTGGTCCACAAGTTCCGGCAGCATTTCACATGCGTCTGGATAGAGGGGACAGCCAACTCACTCTCCTGCTCGGGAAACAAGGGGGGATCGTACCCCAACGACGCCCTGAAGGGGGACATCCCAGTGGCTGATGACCGCGCCGTATTGTGGGCGTACTCTACCCAGGCCAAGTAAGAGCTCCAGGAGGATGGGTTGGAAGAGGTGACGCAGCGCAGGGCAGCCTCCAGCTCCTGATTGGTGCGCTCACACTGTCCGTTGGATTGGGGATGATGACCGGAGGAAAGACTCACCGTGGCCCCCAGGGCGTTACAAAAGCACCTCCACACTTGTGACACAAACTGAGGCCCCCAATCCGACACGACGTCCACAGGAATCCCGCGCAGCCTGACCACATGTTGGACGAGGAGGTCGGCCATCTCTAGTGCCGAGGGGAGACCCCGGAGTGGCACAAAGTGGGCGGCCTTAGAGAACCGATCCACAATCGTCAGAACCGTGTCGTAGGTGTTAGAGACAGGGAGGCCAGTGACGAAGTCGAGGGCGATGTGCGACCAGGGCCTGCCCGGGACCGGCAGGGGCTGGAGTAGACCCGCAGGGGGAGAATTCGGGGACTTGCCAGTGGCACACTGGGGGCAAGCCCGGACGTAATTGGAGACATCCTTTTGGAGACCGGGCCACCAAAACGAGCGTTGAAGGAGGTCCACCAGTCGGGAGATGCCAGGGTGACAGGCGAGCTTGGACATGTGGGCCCATTGAATGACCTCCCCCCGAACAGCTGATGGAACGAAGAGTCTGCCATCCGGACCACCGCCAGGGTCCGGTTCAGCCTCCAGCGCCTTCTGGATCTTGTCCCTGATGGACCAGGAGACCGCCCCCACGACACACGAGCTGGGAAGGATGGTGTGGTCCAACTCCTCCGGGGCCTCAGGAGCGAACTGTCTAGACAGGGCGTCGGGCAACCCATTCTTTGAGCCTGGACGGTAGGTGATGGTGAATTGGAACCGAGCCAAAAACAGAGACCAGCGCGCCTGGTGGGCATTCAGACGCCGAGCTGACCTCAAATACTCGAGGTTCTTGTGGTCCGTCCAAACCACAAAAGGCTGAGCTGCTCCCTCCAGCCAGTGACACCACTCCTGCAGCGCGAGCTTGACAGCAAGAAGCTCCCTGTCGCCGACGTCATAATTACGCTCGGCTGCTGACAACCGTCGGGAGAAGAAGGCACAGGGCCGCTTGACTCCATCCACTGGTGATCGCTGGGAAAGCACCGCCCCCACCCCCGTGTCAGATGCATCCACCTCCACCAGACACTGCAGCGCGGGGTCAACCTGGGTTAGGACCCGGGAGGAAGAGAACTCCGTCTTCAGGGTCTCGAATGCAGTTGCCGCCTCCTCAGACCACTGGAAGGGCACCTTGGGAGAAGTGAGGCGGGTCAGGGGAGTAACAATGGCACCGAAGTTGGGGACAAAGCGACGGTAGAAATTGGCAAAGCCGATGAATTGCTGCACCTGTTTCCTGGAGGTAGGCGTGGGCCACTCGACCACCGCTTTAACCTTGGCGGGGTCGGGGAGAATCTGGTTGTGTGAAATGACAAATCCCAGGAAAGAGGTGGTCTTGGCATAAAACTCGCATTTCTCCACCTTGATGTACAGCCTGTTTTCCAACAACCGCTGCAGAACCCGCCTCACGTGAGCCTAGTGCTCCTCCCGAGACCTGGAGAAGATGAGTATGTCATCCAGGTAAACGAAGACGAAGACCCCCAGGAAATCTAGTAGGATGTCATTGATGAGCCGCTGGAAGACGGCAGGAGCGTTGGTGAGCCCAAACGGCATCACTAAGTACTCGAAGTGGCCGCTGGGCGTCCTAAAGGCCGTCTTCCACTCATCTCCCTCCCGGATCCGGACGAGGTGGTAGGCGCTGCGGAGATCTAACTTCGTGAACCAGGTCACCCCCTGGAGGGAGTGGAAGGCGGTGTCCATCAGAGGCAGGATGTAGCGGTCCTTCACCGTGATGTCATTAAGGGCCCTGAAGTCGATACACGGGCGAAGGGACCCATCTTTCTTGGAGACGAAGAAGAAGCCAGCACCAAGCGGGGACAAGGAGGGACGAATGATCCCAGCGCTGAGCGACTCCCTGATGTATGTATCCATTGCCTCACGTTCAGGGGCTGAAAGGCTGTATAGGCGGCCGGATGGTAAAGGTGCCCCCGGGCAGAGATTTATGGCACAATCATACGGCCGGTGAGGAGGGAGAGACATAGCTTTAGACTTACTGAACACCATTCCCAAGTCGTGAAACTCCTGGGGCACCAGGGTGAGGTCCGAAGGAGCGGAGACCGGCGTGGGCGGAGGAGAGGATGGGGCGCATGCTGCAGACTGGAGACAGGTGCTCAGGCAGAAGGGGCTCCATGAGAGGACACTACCAGACCGCCAATCAAGGATGGGGTTGTGCAGGCGCAGCCATGGGTAACCCAGAATGACACGGTCCGAGGAGGAAGACAAGACATACATGCTGAGGTCCTCACGGTGGTTGCCAGAGATTATTATTGGCACCGGCTTGGTATGGTGTGTCACTACCCCCAGGGGAGAGCGAGAAAGGGTGACCAGATTGAGTGGAGCTGACAACGGCTGACAGGGTATACCCAAACGGGTTGCCAGGCTCTTGGAAATAAAGTTTTGCTCTGCCCCCGAGTCCACCAGTGCATGAGTGAGGTGCCCGGTGGAGTTATGGCAAAATCTGATGGGCAGAGAGCAACTGGAGAGGGGATTTGACTGGTTAGAGTCCGCAAGGCCCCCTACAGTGACTCGCGGACCCCCCCCGTTTGGCTTGACCGGGCACTGCTCCACGGTATGCTGGTCGCCTCCGCAATATATGCAGAGACTCAGCTCCTGTCGGCGTTGTCTCTCTGCTAGAGGGAGCCTGGTGCGCCCGATCGACATAGCCTCTGGCTCATCGGCGGACTCCGGAGCGGGTAATGCCAGGGGGCGAGACTGAGGAGCGCGG
This sequence comes from Pholidichthys leucotaenia, assembly GCA_020510985.1. Taxonomy (NCBI): domain Eukaryota; kingdom Metazoa; phylum Chordata; class Actinopteri; order Cichliformes; family Pholidichthyidae; genus Pholidichthys; species Pholidichthys leucotaenia. The sequence goes on from CM035843.1 coordinate 100,343,641, forward strand.
GCAGAGAATCCGCACGAGCGGCTGACAAACTTCCTCTCTGCGGCCCGCTCCCGCAGCCTGTTGTCCAAGCTAATAGTTAGGGAGATTAGCTCGGACAGCCGCCCTGGGAGGTCCCGGCTGGCCAATTCATCCCGCAGACCTGAACTGAGGCTACGGAGGAAAATGCTGCAGAGAGATGCCTCTCCCCAGCCAACCTCCTCCGCTGCCACCCGGAAGTCAACAGTGTGATCCGCCGCCGACCGGCTTCCCTGTTGAAGTCTAAGGAGCCGGTCAGCGAGGACGCTGTCACGACGCGAGTGATCAAACACCTCGAGAAAGTCCTGCACGAACTGGTCATAGGAGAGGTTTGCGTAGCTGGGCTTCGACATGACGGCGTAAGCCCAAGCTAACGCTCGCCCCTCCAAGAGATTAGCCATGTAACCAATTCAGCTGTGGTCTGAGGGGAAATCCCCGGGAACGCGCAGGAACACCGACTCACACTGTAAGATAAACCCCCGTGCCTCACCGAGCTTCCTGTTGAAGCGAGCGGGGGTTGCAATCGGTGTGAGCCGGGTCGGCGCTCCCGAGCTAGGCTGGCCAGCCGTGGAGGCGGCCGAAGCCGGACCGCCTTGATGAGCCAGGGGGAATGTCTGCTGGGGGTCAAGACGGTCTAACCGGTGAATTATTACGGTCAATTGGTTGAATATTACCTGCTGTTGATGAGCTATCATATCCACCCGAGCCTCGAGGGTGGAAAAACGGCGTGCGAGCCCGCTGTCCGCTGGGCCGCTCTGCTGGAGCCGTACTGACATAATTCTCGACCCAGGAAACACGCACGCAGGCTCAGGCAGATTTGATAGCTTTATTCAACAGGAAAGGTATGTTTGGATGCGTGGGTGAGATATGAGAATGGATTGTGGGTGGATGATGAGAATCAGGAACAGAGCAGCAAGCTGTGCGGCCAGGCAACCCTATGGGAGAAACACAGACAGAGAGTGAGCTGGGCAAAACCACACGGGGAAGTAATGCAGGGTGATGCTTACTTGCAGAGGGAGAGGTGGCTGGCGTTGGCGAGGATCTTCGGCCTGGGAGACAGCGCCCTGCTGCACACACGGCGAGGCGTGGAGATGCGAGAGGAGAAGATGGCGAAGATGAGAGAGTCCGCCGCCAGGAAATCCACCTGTGCACAGGGGAAGGCTGATAAACAGGTAAGAGATTTGACAGCTTACGTGAAGCAGCAAAGAATAGCAAGACTGGAGAGATGATCCTGCTGAGGACTTGAGCGCGTAGTAGAACAGACGGCTCCAGACCGATGCTCAGGGCAAGGTGGAATAAATAGCTCCTCACTAACGAGGCGCAGGTGTGCGCTCAGCTGAGGTGGATGCCTGCGAGCGGCGAGCCGTGACAAGGAGTTCCTGGCAGCAGAAGGCTAAGGACAGAGCTGTGTGGAGGAATCTGATCAGACCTAAATGAAACAGTCATTGTTGTCCACGACAGACTGCTATGATGATGATGATGATCGACAGAATTACTTTAAAAAACAAACTCATGAAACAGGCCTGGACAAAAAATTCTGGTACCCCTAGAAAAGATTGAAAATAATGTGACCATAGGGACATGTTCAACCAAGATGTGTCCTCTAATTAACATCACAGGTGTCTACAAACTTATAATCAGTCAGTCGGCCCATTTAAAGGGTGACAAGTAGTCACTGTGCTGTTTGTTGACATGGTGTGTACCACACTAAACATGGACCAGAGGAAGCAAAGGAGAGAGTTGTCTCAGGAGATTAGAAAGAAAATTATAGACAAGCATGTTAAAGGTAAAGGCTATAATACCATCTCCCAGCAGCTTGATGCTCCTGTGACTACAGTTGCACATATTATTCAGAAATTTAAGATCCACGGGACTGTAACCAACCTCCCTGGACGTGGCCGCAGGAGGAAACTTGATGAAAAATGGAAGAGACGGATAATACGAATGGTAATAAAAGAGCCCACAACAATCTCTAAACACATTCATGGTGAACTCCAAGGTCAAGGTACATCAGTGTCAGATCGCACCATCCGTCGTTGTTTGAGCCAAAGTGGACTTCGTGGGAGACGACCAAGGAGGACACCACTGTTGAAAACAAATGATAAAAAAGCCAGATTGGAATTTGCCAAACTGCATGTTGACAAGCCACAAAGCTCCTGGGAGAATGTCCTATGGACAGACGAGACAAAACTGGAACTTTTTGGCAAGGCACATCAGCTCTATGTTCACAGACGCAAAAATGAAGCATACCAAGAAAAGAACACTGTCCCTACTGTGAAACATGGAGGAGGTTCTATTATGTTCTTGGGCTGCTTTGATGCATCTGGCACAGGGTGTCTTGAATCTGTGCAGGGTACAATGAAATCTCAAGACTATCAAGGTATTCTAGAGAGAAATGTGCTGCCCAGTGTCAGACAGCTTGGTCTCAGTCACAGGTCATGGGTCTTGCAACAGGATAATGACCCAAAACACACAGCTAAAAACACCCAAGAATGGCTAAGAGCAAAACATTGGACTATTCTAAAGTGGCCTTCTATGAGCCCTGATCTAAATCCTATTGAACATCTATGGAAGGAGCTAAAACATGCCGTCTGGAGAAGGTACCCTTCAAACCTGAGACAACTGGAGCAGTTTGCTCATGAGGAGTGGGCCAAAATACCTGCTGAGAGGTGTAGAAGTCTCATTGACAGTTACAGAAATCATTTGATTGCAGTGATTGCCTCAAAAGGTTGTGCAACAAAATATTAAGTTAAGGGTACCATCATTTTTGGGCTGCACGGTGGCGCAGTGGTTAGCACTGTGGCAGCACAGTTTTACCCTCGGCCGGGGGATCGCGGGGATCGTGAGATTGTGGGTTCGATCCCTGCCCCCGGCCAACAGTGATCTGTGTGGAGTTTGCATGTTCTCCCCGTGTTGTGTGGGTTTACTCCGGGATTTCTCCGGTTTCCTCCCACATGCTAAAAACATGCAGGTTAGGGATACGGGGCGCTTGAGCACGCAGCGACCGGCAGCTGGTGGCTTGTCACCAGACTGCAAAACAAATCTACCTACGGGTACAAAATAAGTACAAAAAAAAAAAATTAAAAAAATTTTTTGTCCAGGCCTATTTCATGAGTTTGTTTTTTAAAATAATTCTGTTGAACCACAATTCAAAAGCATTGTCTGATTTTCATTGGTTAATTTTCATAGAATTTTTATTTATTACCACTTTTGTCAGATTCAAGCTATTTCTGTGACCATTGTGGGTTTTTCTTTCATTAACAGAGGGGTACCAACAATTTTGTCCATGTGTGTACATATCAATGATGTATCTGAGCAGAGCCGTTGCTACCATTATGCGCATCACACTCTGTACATGGGGCATCAAGTGCCCAAGGGGGCACGAGAAATGATCAACATAATCATAATCATTATGATTAATTTTTTCAAATTTGCAAAAAAAAAAAAAAAAACTGTTGTAACATTCAATATTAGACCAATGTATGCAATCTAAACTATATGTACATAGTTGTCTGAAATAACAATGATATTTTGACTATTGTGCCTTCCACCCCATCACATCTTCCAGTGGTTTAGTCTTTGCATGCTGTTCAGGTTCAGGTTCAGGTTACTTTATTTGTACCTGTAGGTAGATTTGTTTTGCAGTCTGGTGACATCCATATTTACAAGCCACAATTACATTCAACATAAACACAAACACAGGCACACATGAAGCTGACTATAAACATGATAAAAATACTCAAGGCTCCATCAGTCAGGGTATAAAGACAAAGAGATGAGAGAAAAACCAGAGGTAAGAGAGAAGGGTCATATTAAAAAGTTAAAAACTAGTCAAAGAGGTTAAAAACTCAAAGGTCTAAAACCTAATAAAATATTTAGAACCCAAATAAAATCCTACAAAAATAAGTAAATATAAAATGGAGTTAATAAATAGGTACCTAAATTATGTGCAATATATTGTTACAACTTGTTCAACTCTTTAACAGCAGCAGGAACAAAGCTGTTTTTGTAGCACTGGGTTTTACTTTTTGGGACAGCAAACCTCCGTCTTGAGGGAAGAAGCTGAAAGTTGCAGTGCAAAGGGTGGGAGTCATCATTTAAAATGGAGGTAGCAATCCTCTGTACTTGTCTGGTGTACAGGGATGTCAAGCTCAGCTGTGACTCACCAAGCAAACGACTGGACCATCTAACTACCTGATCCAAGGATTTCCTCTGTTTCAGTTTTATCTGACCAAACCATGACACTAAAGAAAAGGATAAAACAGATTCAGTAAAGGCCCGATAAAACATTGTCATTATGGTTCGGTCAGTTTGGAAGCGTGCAAGTTTCCTCAAGCAATGCAAATGTTGCTGACCCTTTTTGCACACCCTTTCACAGTTCTCCTCAAAGTTTAAATTACTATCAATAATCATGCTGTGAAAAAAAATAAAAACAGCTCTCTAACTGTTGTATCTAAACTATGGCAAAACTTGAGAATGGCATAAAAATGCAGCAGGAGTCAGAGGAAAGAAAAAAAGGAAAAGGTCCGTGACTGAGGCTCCTGCATGGCTTTCAAACGTTAATATATTCTGTTAAATGCCGCTTAAACCTTGTATGTGTAACATGCAAGGCAATTAGCTAGTTAACTACTGAGGTGTGTGCTTTGTCTGAAATTACCCTGGTTCACAGATGAGGTGAGGGAATTTGTAGAACACTGCTTGTATTTTTTTTTCTTTCTTCCCCTTGTCTCATCAGGCAGCTACTGTAGGTAGGCAGAACAGAGATCTGTTACCCTTATTGTGCCAAAACAGATTTACTTTGCCAAGCTTTATACAGTACATATCTATGTACTGTATATTGTTGCAAACTCCTCCTGTAATAACTTTTAATACTTTGTTTTAATTATTTTACCCATGAAGGACCCGACAGGGTGGGGAATGGGGAAAGGAAGTGTGCGGAGGGGGAAAGAAAAAGAGAGAGGAACAGACAAAAAAGACAAACAAACCAACAACTAAAATAAACAGAAGAGAAACTGCTTTTTCCACCGAAGAGGTCTCAGCATGAGTCTGGTATCCACACCTGTTAAAGGGGAGACATTTGTGCTTGTGTGTCCATGTGCATGTATATGAGAGTGCACGCAAAATAAGTATGTGCATGTGAGTGGTTTGTCAGGAAACATACAAAGAGGGGAACCGGTCGCATCAATTCCCTGCCACCCCAGAAACCCTGAGCAGGCAAGGCAGTGCCACCAACCCCCACAGAGCACAAATGCAGCCCCGGGAACGCCAGGCATCTGCCCCCGGCGGGATGGCTGAGGGAAGCAAGTGCAGTGGCCCCACAGCCCCGGGCCCACCATCTCCCCACCCCCCCAGCGGGGCCAACGCCAGCCCCCGGGCTCCAAGCGCTGGAAGGCCAGCGCCCCACCCCCCAGGCCGGAGACCAGCCCGTTCCCCCTGGCGCAAGCCCCCCCCACCCCCAGGGAGGGGCTTGAGCCCGGGGGCATGGGCTGAGGGGGGTGCCCCCCCCAGCACCACCACCGCACACCCCGGGGACCCCCACACCCAAAGAAGTCCCCCACCCCCGCCCAAGGGAGCCCATGTAGCCGAGAGGCATTACCCCCCTCAATCCAGCACCTCTCAACTAACAGATACACTCATTCCCACACCACACCCTTTTGCTCTCATATGCGTCCACAAGCACTCACTCACTCTCACTCCCCCACTCCCCCACACAGTTCCACTCTCGCACTCCCGGACCCACCATTCTCTCTCACTCCTGAATCCACTCAATCTCGCTCCAACTCGCCCTCAGGGTCACCCACACTCTCTCACATTCACCCACACATGCACTCTCACTCCCACTTCTACTCCGACCTACTCACATCCATTCATGCCCCCTCACACTCACCCACTCTCATTCACCCCTATTTCTTAGGGTGACTGCGATGCAGATGCAGCAAGCCTGAACACGCACCAGCTCCCGCCAGCAGCCGGGGAGACTGCTGGTGCAGGCCACCCCCCGCCAATCCATTTCAGGGCGGCCAAGGCCACAGAAGCAGACCCCCACCCCCAGCGCCCACCCAAGCAACTGATCAGGAGATCACCACAGGTGCCCTGAGATGCCACCCGACACACAAAGCGCCACACAAACCCGACCTACCAACACCATCTCCATTCATCAATCCCTCACTCTCGCTTACTTGCGTATTCAATTCCCCTCTCACTCTCTTGCTTGTATCTATTCATTCAGCAGCACCCAGGGATTTTGACAACATGACAGAAACCCCACCGGGCCCCCAGGCCCCTGGCAGAAGGAGGGCAACAGAGGTGGGGGAAGATCCCACCCCACCTCCCCTTGCACAAAACTTATGTGTGTGTCAGTTGTATGATGTGGTTGTGTGTAGGTGTGTGAACTACCATGGTGCAGTTAAAATTGGGGGGATGATGGTTAGAGCACCACTAGCTACTGCGATAGGCAGCGGGGCCCCCATCCCCCCAAGCCCTCAGTGTCTAAAATGCAATTAAAATTGAGGTGAGGGCAGCCCCACTGTGCAGCAGAGGTGTCCCCTTCACTGACACAGTGTGGCACAACCCTGCCCCAAATCTCTGAGTGTATCCAAAAAAATGTATATTCCACCCAGAATCGGGGGGGGGGGGCGTAAAATAAGACTGGGAGGGAGGTGGCCCAAAAGCGAGGCCGCTCCCCCCCAGAAACCAGCTCACAAACTGGTTCAGGAAGCTACCCACTGTCCCCAAATCCCAACCCAGGGCGAGGGCCGCCAGGCCGAGCAGCCCAGGACCCACCAGTGTTGCGCCCCCACCACCACAAACATGATGGAGCAGCCACACCCATTCTCACTCATCTTGCACACACAAACATGTACAACAACAATAATCACAATAGTGAACAATGGGCCGGACCCATATGACACCCCACATGCCAAGCGACACCCCCAAGCACCCACCGCAAGCCCACCAACCACCCACCCCAGACGCACACCGACAGCAGCAGGCCACCCTGCAGCCACAGCCACCCCGGAGCAGCCCAATGGCAACACGGCCGACAAACCCATGCCCAAGGCCCCCCCAAGCACCCACACACACCCGGCGCCAAAGACCCCAGGGGCAATGCGACAAACGCCCCGCCCCGTGACACAATGGCAGGGCGGCCGGGACAAGCAGACCTCAAATCACCAACCCCCATGCCACTAGGGGGTCCGCCCCACCCCGCCACCCAACGAGGTTCCCCCACCCATACACACATCCTCCACCCCCACACATCCACCCACAGGTATCTGCACCCATACACACACACACACACACACACACACACACACACACACATGTGCATACACACGCACACTCACCATCACACATGTCCACCTACACCCACACACATCCCCACATGCCCACACACAACATACACACACACTCACGCACCCACTTCCACACACACACATGCACCCACTCTCACCCACACTCACACATGTGCACACACTTCTTCTCTTCTGGTAGTCTATCGATTCGATGATGACCATCTTCTTTATTTATGAGTCTGCTGGTGTTTGAATAGTCCAATCCTGGATCTGCAGATTCGGTTACAGACCGAGCATGTGAAGGAGGTACTGGGGGGAACAGGGGGCACTTGGCGAGCGTGCCTCTCTGCACGCTTTGCTGTCCGGTGTTGTGTGCAGTTCTTCCATATAATCCACTCCCTGTGAGGAGTGGGAGCGCCAGATGTCTCGGCAGGAAGCGAGTTCCTCCAGTGAAGAGGGGTTGATCCAACATCTCTTCAGGATGGACTTCATTTGGTCTTTGAAGCGCTTCTTCTGTCCACCAGCGTTGCGTTGGCCTCGGTGTAACTGACCATACAAGATTCTGCATGGGAGTCTGTGGCTGGGCATCCAGATGACATGCCCCAACCACCTGAGTTGATGCTGGACCAAGATGGACTCCACGCTGCAGCTGCCAGCTCTCACCAGCACTTCTGTGTGCGGCACTCTGTCCTTCCAAGTGATGCCAAGGATCTTCTGGAGACATCTTACATGGAAGGTCTCCAGGCTTCTCAGGTGGCGGCTGTAAATAGTCCATGCCTCACATCCATACAGTAAGGTGGTGATACATACAGCTCTGTAGACCAGCACTTTGGTGTGGAGTTTAAGGTTGCTGTTCTGAAGAACCCTTCTCCTAAGATGACCAAAAGATGCTGATGCTTGCTTGAGGCGGTTCTGGATCTCGTCATCCATTGAGCAGGTGTCAGACATTATGCTCCCCAGGTATTTGAAAGTGGGCACTGTGAGCAGCTGTTGCCCTGCTGCTGTGAGGGTTATTGGGTTTTGTGGGGGGTCAGTACTGGATTGACAGAGTACCTCAGTCTTCTGGGTGTTGATTGTCAGTCCCATTCTGGTGTATGCAGTTACAGCTGCCGAGAGGATGTTTTGTAGAGCGTCTGGTGTATGGGCAACCAGGGCACAGTCATCGGCATATTGTAGCTCAATGATGGTCTCTGATGTCAGCTTGGAAGTTGCCTGTAGCCTCCTGATGTTGAACAGGTTACCATCAAGCCTAAAGTCAATGGTAACTCCAGCTTGCTTCTCCACCCAACTACCAGAGTTGTTACACAGACAAGGAAGATGTTGAAGAGGACTGGGGCCAGCACACAGCCTTGCCTCACTCCGGTTTGCACTCCAAAAGGTTCTGAGCTGTGCCTTCCCACTACCACTTGAGCCATCATCCCAGAATGGAACTGCGCGAGGATGGTGAGGAACTTGGGTGGATACCCAAATCTCTTCAGGACTTGCCACAGTAGTTCCCTGTTCACTGTGTCAAATGCCTTTGACAGGTCGACAAAGGCAATGAACAGGTCCTTATGCTGCTCCCGACATTTCTCTTGGAGCTGACGCGTCACAAAGATCATGTCAACTGTCCCCCTGTCCTTCCGAAAACCACACTGTGACTCTGGGGTGACCCGCTCTGATATTGCAGAGATAAGTCTGCGGAGCATGACCTTAGCAAGGACCTTTCCAGCAATGGCCAACAGAGAGATACCCCTACTATTGGAGCAGATGAATTTGTCTCCTTTGTTCTTGTAGATGGTCACAATGTTGCCGTCTTTCCACTGTTGTGGGACACACTCTCGTCTCCACACCTCTGAGATATAGAGATACAGTGTCCGAGTACAGAGGTAGCCTCCTTCCTTGAGAAGTTCAGCTGGGATGCCGTCAGGTCCAGGGGATTTATTGTTTTTCAGGGTTTTTACCGCATGCAGGTTTTCTTTGAAGGTTGGGGGGAGGTCGAGATCTGGCAAGGTAGGATGTTCAGGGAGCTCTGCAAGGACAGTTGGGTCCACTGAGGTGGGCTGGTTAAGCACGGTGTTAAAATGCTCAGCCCATTGCTCCACTATCATGGCCTGATCCTTGATTAAAGAAGATCCATCAGCAGATCTAACAGGTGCCAGGGAGCAGTTTCTGGGGCCGTAGATGGTTTTGACTGCATCATAGAAACTGTGCATATCGTTGTCACAGATGTCGCTGCTGGAGAGTCTGGCACAGTGGAGTGTTTTCCTCTTTGAGCCACCGTGGCGAGCTAGGGGCCGAACATGCATTCTGACCTTTGTCAGAATCATGTGGTGGTCGGTCCAGCAGTCTGCCCCTCGCATAGCTCTTGTAATGAGCACGTCCTTGAGGTCAGCCCTCCTCACAATCACATAGTCGATCAGGTGCCAATGTTTGGACCTGGGATGCATCCAGGATGCCTTATATTTGTTCTTTTGCTGGAAGATTGTGTTAGTGATGGTAAGATCATGTTCCGCACAGAGACTAAGAAGTCTCATGCCATTGGGGTTGACTTTTCCAATGCCATGGGCACCGATTACACCATTCCAGTTTTGCAAGTTCTTTCCAACTCTTGCATTGAAATCACCAAGCAGCATGATTTTGTCACCCTTCGGGATGTGACTGAAGATGTCATCAAGTGTCTGGTAGAAGTGGTCCTTCTCTTCAGCGTTCGATGGCAGAGTTGGTGCATAGGCACTTACCAAAGTGACATACCTGCATTTTGCAAGGGGGATGCGAAGAGTCATGAGCCTTTCACTGACACCCACTGGTGATTCTGTGAGCTTGTGCAGGAGGCTGTTCTTGATTGCAAAACCAGCTCCATGAAGGAGTTGTCCGCCAATGGGGTATCCTTTCCAAAAGAAAGTATAACCCTCTCCTACTTCATTGAGTGAGCCTTCCTCGAGGAGTCAGGTCTCACTGAGTGCTGCCACATCCACATTGTAGCGCTTCAGCTCGCTGGCAACAAGTGCTGTTCTGCACTGTGGTCTGTCCGGACTAGCATCCAGGAGTGTTCTTATGTTCCATGCTACAATTCTAAATGGTATTGTTTTTGTTTTTCGACCGCATAGTGGAATGACCCGACAGGTGCGGTTTCCTATCCGGGTGCTGTGCTGAGTGGGTAATGTTTACGCCACCTTTTCTAGGCCTTTCCCCAGTTGGGGTGAGCAGTGCGGTCCCTAAATAGGGCTGCTCAGACGCACAGGGGTCTGCCGGAAGCAGCTGCCACTCAATCCCGACTGCTAACGACTGTTGTCCTGTGCCACTGACATGCAGAGTTCCAGCTAGGAGCTTCCAGCTCATTCAAACCTGCCCCCGTTACTGGCTGCCCCGTCGCCGCCAGACTTTAGAGGTCAGAGACTCAGGTAAAGAAGATACCTGTGCAATGATGGTTTTTAGAGTAGCATGGGCGGTGCACTTTTCCTGATGCCACTACCTTGATTGTAGAGAAGATGGTTCCAGTGGCAAGGGAGACCCTAGATGACCGGTATCTTCTCACAACTGCAGGAGGCTGCCGGAATCCAGGTTTTTGGGAAACCGCCTCAAAACGTGCCACCACCAGCTTGCTTTTTTGTCAGGGTGTGCTCCCTTAGCCTTCGTCCGCTTTTACAGCCACTGTCGTGCACACACACACACACACACACACACACACACACACACACACACACACACACACACACACACACACACACACATATACATGCACACCCACACTCGCAGGCCCTGGAGGACGGGGAAGGCTACCTCCCAGGGCGCAGGCACCTGCCCCAGAGCCCCACCACGGCCCCGGGGAGGGCACAAACCCACCACACAAGGGCGCGCCAGAGCCGGCCCGCACCAGCAGCATACACCCAACCCCAGCCCAGTGGGGGAACGCCCCCCCCCCCCAGCACCAGGGTCCCAGGGCCAGACCCAGCCCCACCCGTGAGGCAAGGCCAGCCGGCCGGGGGTCACAATCCCCCTGGCCCCCCACAACCAACCCTCCCCAGGCCAGATGCACGGCCACCCTAGAACAGGCCCCCGAACCCCGGCCCCCCGTGGTAAGGGTGCAGCCAGCCACCAGAGGCGCTAAGGAGAATGAGCCACCACCCACCACCCCTCAGGTTATAGAATTAATAAGCGGGGGCCAGAGATAACTGAATTCTGCCAGTTGATTATTTGAGGAGCTAGACATTCTCTCCAGGCTAATATAATCTAATAGTAAGTTTTTATAGTGAGTCATGCATAAATTACTTCTTGATTTCCAGTTCATGAGGATAGTTTTCTTTGTGATGCATAAAGCGGTGAGAGCCATATGTGACATCCTTGCCTCTATATTTATTTCACTTAGATCACCTAATATGTAAAGTGTGGGTGAGGATGGGACACTCTACCCAAGCCATGCCGAGAAGTCCTCACATATCTTCCACCAGAACTTTTGAACTGGTGCACAGGACCACATAGCATGCATATCCGCAATGTTGCTGGTGCAGTAGAAGCGGATATTTGTGTGACTCAGGCCCATTTTGAACATCCTTTGTCCTGTGTAATGAATTCTATGTAGAACTTTATACTGTTTAAGTTGTAAATTAGTTTTTAGTCATCTTAGCGTTCAACACGTTCAACAGCATAGCTGCTGAACATGTCCCCAGCTTCAAATTCCTGGGGACCCACATCTCGGAGGACCTGTCCTGGTTAGTTAACACCACCAGCCTGATCAAGAAGGCCCATCAGCGCCTCTTCTTCTTGAGGACATTGAAGAAGAACCATCTGTCAACTGACATCCTGGGCAACTTCTACCACTGCGTGATAGAGAGCACCCTGACCAACTGTATCACAGTCTGGTATGGGAGCTGCTCTGTAGCTGACCGCAAGGCGCTGCAGCGGGTGGTGAAAACCGCCCAACGCATCACAGGGACTCTACTTCCAGCTATAGAGGACGTCTACAGGAAAAGATGTCTGCGCCGGGCACGCAGCATTCTTAGGGACTCCAGCCATCCTGCTCATGGACTGTTCCAGCTTCTCCCCTCCAGAAGACATTTTCAGAAGCCTTCGGACTAGAACCAGCAGGTTTAGGAACAGTTTCTTTCCAACAGCTGTCACGTTATTGAACTTAGTTCCCCGCTGACTCTCTTACAATCATCTTTTACCATCCTCACCTGTACATAACTGCATAACTACATAACTACATCTAACTAATTGCACATTATTTGCACATAACAGTACTCTTAACTTTCTGCACTGCTGCATATATTTGCATATATTTGCTTAAATTGCACATACTGTTAATTACCGTATATACTGCACTGCTGTCCTTTGCACTTCTGATTGGATGCTAAACTGTGTTTCGTTACCTTGTATTCACACATGTGTAATGACAATAAAGTTGAATCTAATCTAATCTAATCTAAAAGTGTTTAAATGTATTTGTGCCCAGAAGCTTTCCTCCTTATTGATCGATAGTTCTGTCTCCCATTTTTATATTGGAAGAGATACTGACTCATCCAGTTTTGATAATAGTCCATGTATTTTCGATATCAATTTAGGGGAACGAAGATTTAGAAGCTCTGCCACCTTAACTGGTACCTCTAAATCTGTCTGATTAAGATTGAATCTTGCTTTTATTATGGATTTAAGCTGTTGGTATTCAAGATACTTTTTATCATGTTGTACTGTGACACTAGTTCCTGAAATTGGATAAGAATTTCCATCTTGAATAAGATGCTCTAAGTTTTTTATTCCCTTCTCTTGCCATAGTGGAAAATTTAACATCCTCTTTTGTTGCAAGATATCAGGATTATTCCAAATGGGCGTGAGTTTACAGGGGACAAGTGAAGACCCCGTTATTTTTAAAAATTTCCACCAAGCTGTCAGAGAGGAGCTGATATTAATGCTTTTAAAATAGTCATGGTGTTTAATACAGGGACTCATAAAAGGTAAGTCAGAGATATTTAGTGACCCACAGAGAGCCTGTTCAGCATCTAACCATGGGTTTCCTAGTGGGGTTGATTTTGTCCATTTAGAAACAAACTGCAGTCTATTGGCTAAAAAGTAATTTAAAAAAATTGGCAGATCTAAGCCTCCGCACTCTTTTGCTTTTTGAAGAGTTTTTAAACTAATCCGTGATGGTTTATCCTTCCATAAAAAATTACTTACATTTGAGTCTAGAGACTTAAACCTAGCCATAGACGGTGGGGTAGGAACCACTGAGAACAAATAGTTGATTTTAGGAAGGACCATCATTTTAACAGTTGTGAGTCTTCCCATTAATGATATAGTGTCCTCCAGTGCATAAGGTCATCCTGTATTATTTTTAAAAGGAGAATGTGATTTAGTCGCAATAACTCTGAGAGCCTGGGGAAAATATCTATTCCTAAATATTTAATATTACCTGATTGTATTGGAATAGTGGATATATTTGAGAAATTACAATTTATTGGTAAGACTGTTGATTTACCCCAGTTAATAGAGTAGTCTGATAATGATGAAAATTTGTCAATGAGCGCCACTGTCCGAAGAAGAGATCTTTGTGAGTTTTCAAGGAAAATCAATACATCATCAGCATAAAGACTTATCTTGTGTTCTTTTTCTCCAGTTTGGATATCTCTGATATCAATATTTTGTCGTATGGCTACTGCTAATGGTTCGATAAATATGGTAAAAAGTGAGGGAGAGAGTGGACAACCCTGCCTAGTACCTCTCTGGAGATTAAAGCTTCGGGAAGTCTGATCATTTGTTTGGACAGACACAGCTGGACAGCTATATAGTGTTTTAATCCAGTTTATGAAAGATGACCCAAACCCGAACTTGTTTAATGCCATAAAAAGAAATTTCCAGTTAACACGGTCAAAGGCTTTCTCTGCATCCAGGGACAAAATTGTAGTTTCTAAGTTATTAATCTTGCAGTAGTCTATTAAATTAAATAGCCTGTGTGCATTATTAGCTGAGTGCCTACCCTTGATGAAACTCGCTTGATCTGGGTGAATAATAAACGGAATTATCCTTTCCAGTCTTTTGGCGAGAGCTTTGCAAATTATTTTAAGATCGACATTCATAAGTGAGATGGGACAGTAGCTGGATGGAAGCGTTGGTTCTTTTCCAGGTTTAAGAAGCAAATTGCCAAATTCATATTTGGTGGGATTACATTATCTTCTTTAATTTGGTTCACCATTTTAAAGAAAGTAGGTGCCATCACAGGCCAGAATTCTTTATAAAATTCTACTGAAAAATCATCTGTGTCATGTCCGCTGCGTAACTTCGCAGCAGACAATAGAATTAGTTCGAGTCCAAAATGGAGGTGAAGTGAACGTGTTTATTAACAAAAAAGGGAAACTCAAAAATACACAAATACAGGGAAAAGGGTCAATGGAAGCACAGTCTGGCACACAAGCGATGGATGTCCGAGTTCAGCTGGAAGGGGAAGGAAGCCCCACACACTCCCTGGACGGAACCAGGTAGTGGACTAGGAAGGGCAAATTGATAACATGAGGGAGACTTACATAGGCAGTTGGAGCTCAGTGGGCTCTGGGGAAACAACACTGTAGAAGTCCATCAGAAAAGGGGTGCCAACAGCTCCAGGGGATTACATCAGCTGGTGACTTCAGACTGAACCATGTAGTGTAGACTGACGCCACGACACTGAATGCCCCCACTGTCACCCAATAAATACCAAGCAGGCTAATGGGTGACAAGTGGATGCAGGTGTGTGGCGGGAGTCTGTGTATGAGTGTGTGTGTGTGTGTGTGTGTGTGTGTGTGTGTGTGTGTGTGTGTGTGTGTGCAGGAACAAATGAGAAACAACTGACAGCTGGTGAGTGTCTGGCAGAGAGAGGGGTGTGGCTGTAGACTGGCGAGGGCCAAAGCTCAGGGCTCAACCTGCCAGCTGGAACCAATTAGCAACAAATCAGAAGCTACAGCCACAAATCACGGACGGAGTGAAACACCAACTCCACACATGACAGAGCCCCCCCCTCCCCAAGGGGTGGAGTCCAGAC
Source organism: Pholidichthys leucotaenia (assembly GCA_020510985.1). Classification (NCBI taxonomy): domain Eukaryota; kingdom Metazoa; phylum Chordata; class Actinopteri; order Cichliformes; family Pholidichthyidae; genus Pholidichthys; species Pholidichthys leucotaenia. The sequence continues at coordinate 100,358,941 of CM035843.1, forward strand.
ACCCACGTACCATCACAAAAAGACACAAAACACAAGAGGAAACCTGCCCCCCCCCCCCAGAAGGCCAACATGACTAACTAGGGCGGGAGGTGGGGGGGAACAGGTCAGGAGGGAACAAACCAACAGAGAATACAACACAACACAAGGGAGCACAAAAATCCCAACCCCAAAACTAAGACTACCCCCCCCACCCCAAGAATCCCACAGTTCAGGGGGCCGACCAGAGTCCAAGGCCCAGCAGGCAGCCCATAGAACAGCGTCAGGTGGCCTGCCAGGGCACATGGGCCACCCAGCTAGGAACCCCAGTCTTTCGGGCAGCCTGCCCACATGATTAAGCCACCAGGACCAGAAGGGCAAATGAGGCGGCGGCCCTACCCACCGGGAGACTGAGAGGTGGGTGGCCGGGCAGAGGAAAGGAAACCCCTGCGGTCACAGGTGGCGGAGAAAATAGAGCCATGATGGTGCCCAGCAGAAAGAGGAGGAACACCCACAGGGCCTCCAAAAGGGAAAGGAAGACCCTGGTATCCCCAGACTGTCCAGTAGCACCCTCGGTGGTCCTGACATGAGACTGGAATTCCGTAGTACCTGCGGTGGACCCGTGCTGGGCCATGGCTGCATCTGCGGTGGTCCCAGCCTGGGACAATGTTGCACCAGCGGTGGCCCCTTCCCAGGACCTCATTGCTCCCGAGGTGAGCTCCGACTGGGCCTGCATTGCACCCATGGTGGAGTCCGGCTGGACTCCTGCTGCACCCGTGGTGGGACCCGGCTGGATCACTGCTGACCCCAATGCTGCTTTAAATGGTAAATGGTAAATGGCATTCACTTATATAGCACTTTTATTCTCATCCCTTGATGACCAAAGCGCTTTACAGATCCTGCTATCTACCCATTCACATACACATTCACACACTGATGCCGACATGTTACCTAACATAGCGCTTCCAGACCCACCAGGAGCAATTAGGGGTGAAGTGTCTTGCCCAGGGACACAACAACAGGATATCCGGGGAGAGCGGGATTCAAACCGCCAACCATGTGGTTATTGGATGACCTGCTCTACCTCCTGAGCCACTGCCTAACTGTGGGCCAGCCAACCCGTATGAGCACCCAACCCAGAAGGCGATCAATTATGGGCACGCTAGGCTGGAGCAGAGCACCCACAACGGCCTCCTTGGCAAGGGAGGCTGGACCCACAGTGACCTCCAATGGAGAACCTGGATCCTCAGACTCGTCCGTCGATGTTGGGCTCTCTCCAGTGACCCTGAAAGAACACTCAGACAGATTAACTTGCCTGTTTCCCAGGAAAATAATGTTGGCTGCTGCTGTCGTTTGGGTGTCGTCACTCGTCTGTCCAAAAAAGGCAGAGTTTGGCCCCTCTGTTGACAGTTTAGGAGCCGCCCCTCTCACCACAGGAATGGGAGCCACCGGTGAGGAAAGCAAGCGCTCCTCTACTGCCTGCGGATTCACCGAGGAAGGAGACCTCGCAGCAGATGTGGAGGAGGATCCTGCAGATGGGACTGCTAAGACTTGAGGATGAGGCTCCGCTGCGGGAATGACTGGGCTCGGTGTGGGGAGAGAAGCAGTTAGCGGGGCTGGATTATTCTTCAGGGAATCTGGGGCCGGATGACGTCGACACCGTCGACCTGGTTGCAGCCATCTTGGAGCAGGAGATGGAGCGGAGGAAAAGATGACTGCCAGCTGAGAAGAGCGTTTCTGCTGAGGCTTAGTGCGGAAAGCCCTTCTCCTCAGGTCAGGAAAAGCCTGTTCGAGAGTGCAGACAGTGGACAGCAGTTCAGAGTACTGGGGGTAATTCCAGAGGCCCCAATGAGCCCCCAGGATCTTTAACGCTCCATTGAGGCAGTCCAGTCTTTCTCCGGGACCGATGGCATCATGAGCGTCCTCCAGCAACTCCCAGATCAGCCAGGCTGCCTCCTGCTCCTCTGCACTGGGATGTCCCGCTGCCCATCCACTATTGCCGGTGTGGAAACAGCCCGTCGAGGACATCATGCTCCGAACAAGTATTTGGAAAAAACACAAAAATGAAAAAATGACACGCCACTTCAACGCTTGGGCTCAGTTTGGTTGTGGCGTACTGTCATGTCTGCTGCGTAACTTTGCAGCGGACAACAGAATTAGTTTGAGCCCAAAACACAGGTGAAATGAGCGTGTTTATTAACAAAAAGGGGAAACTCAAAAATACACAAATACAGGGAAAAGATTCAATGGAAACACAGTCTGGCATACAAGCGATGGATGTCTGAGCTCAGTTGGAAGGGGAAGGAATCCCCACGCACTCCCTGGATGGAACCGGGAAGTGAACTAGGAAGGGCGAATTGATAACATGAGAGAGACTTACACAGGCAGTTGGAGCTCAGCGGGCTCTGGGAAAACAACACTGTAGAAGTCCATCAGAAAAGGGGTGCCAACAGCTCCAGGGGATTACATCAGCTGGTGACTTCAGACTGAACCATGTAGTGTAGACTGACGCCATGACACTGAATGCCCCCACTGTCACCCAATAAATACCAAGCAGGCTAATGGGTGACAAGTGGACACAGGTGTGTGGCGGGAGTCTGTGTATGAGTGTGTGTGTGTGTGTGTGTGTGTGTGTGTGTGTGTGTGTGTGTGTGTGTGTGTGTGTGTGTGTGTGTGTGTGTGTGTGTGTGTGTGTGTGTGTGTGTGCAGGAACAAATGAGAAACAACTGACAGCTGGTGAGTGTCTGGCAGAGAGAGGGGTGTGGCTGTAGACTGGTGAGGGCCAAAGCTCAAGGATCAACCTGCCAGCTGGAACCAATTAGCAACAAATCAGAAGCTACAGCCACAAATCACGGGCGGAGCTGAAACACCAGCTCCACACATGGCAATCTGGTCCCAGAGCTTTGTTGTTTGGGATGTGCTTAAGTGCCTCCTGGAGTTTGGACACCAGAAGAGGTGCATCCAGAGTTGCAATCTGTTCATTATTTAATTGTGGTAAGTTAATATTGTCCAAAAATGTATTTGTCTCTGAGTCAGATAGGTTAATCTGAGATGAGTCATCATCATCATCATCATCATAGCAGTCTGTTGGGGGCAACAATGACTGTTTCATTTAGGTCTGATCAGATTCCTCCACGCAGGTCTGTCCTTCACCCTCCGCTGCCAGGAACTCCTGACCTTGTTAACCCAGGCGACGTCTGAGCCAGTATGAGTTGCTCTCTGACTGACCATTTCATGAAACTGCTTGCAAAGTATTTGAGTACCGCTAGCTTTTGCTGGACTAGCGGCACATTCTTGGCAGACAGAGGTATTATCAGTGGCAAGGACAGGCCAAGACAAACTGACTCCAGTATCTGTTGCAGTGACTGACCACATCATAGGTTTGTTTATCTCTGCTCTTTGTGTAGTGCATGTCACGATGCACTGACTGGCAAAAGTCCACCACAGACCTTGTGACAGATGTGCTTATCTGCCAGGATGTCCAGTTTCACCCCGTGTAACTGGGAGTGGTCCACCACAGACCTGTGACAGATATTGTTTTTAGTTCTGCCAGGATGCCCAGTTTCACCCTCCACACCCTCGGAAGGGCGGGGTTACCAGTTGAGTTGCCAACGGCCCGACCCATGAGACAGGTAGTACCAGTTTTCATGGTTATCCAGTAGCAAGCAAACCAATGCCTGACCTGACATTGTATCTGAGATGAGTAGAAGTTTTCATAAAACTTTCTGAAGGAGTTATTTATTTCTTCAGGCTCATGAGTAATATTTCCAGTCATATCCTTAATAGAGTGGATAGTTGTTGTTTCTTTATTCAATCTAAGCTGGTTTGAAAGATATCGCCCCGATTTATTACTGTGTTCAAACTTCTCAAGACGCAGTCTTCATATTAAAAAAAACTGTGTTCTTTTGTTTATAATTTCTTTTAATTCCATCTTTAATTTTCTCAGATTGTTTAGTGTCTGTTCCTGTGGAGAAATGGCACAGGTCATCTCCGGTGATTTAATTTTCTGTTCTAACTCCAGTACCAGTGCTTTTCTTTTTTCTTTTTATACGACCAGTAAGAGATTATTTTACCTCGCATGCCCACTTTTGCTGCTTCCCAAAGAACACACGAAGATATTCCTGGCACATCATTATATTCCAGATATGATTCCTACTCTTTATTAAAGTAGTTAATAAAGTCTTTGTCTTTTAGTAATGATTTATTAAATTTCCAGCTCCTAGTTTTAAGATAAGATAAGATAAGATAAGATAAGCCTTTATTAGTCCCACAACGGGGAAATTCCAGGATTGCAACAGCACAGGGATAGCAACACTCAGAGCAACAATCAGAAGGCAAGAAAAAAAAAAAAAAAAACAAGCAAGCAAGAGCAGCTAATAAACATATGTACGTATTACTATAAAATATATATATATACACACACACACAGACACACAGTGCAGAGCATTGTAGCTGGATGGAATAAATATATGAATATATGAACACACAGTGCAGAGCATTGTAGCTAGATGGAATAAATATGTAAATATACAGTATAAACACCCACAGTACGGAGCATTGCAGCTAGGTGGAATAAATATGCAAGTATATAAACACACACAGTGCGGAGCAATGTAGCTAGATGGAATAATATGTAGATATATAAATATATAAACACCCACAGTACGGAGCATTGTAGCTAGATGGAATAAATATGCAAATATATAAACACACACAGTGCAGAGCATTGTTGCTAGATGGAATGAAACAGCATAACCGTCTACTTAGTTATCCTACATGGTATGATTATGTGCCCATACATATTCTCACCCTCCATAGCGACCGGTATGTTCCTAGTTGTATGCCGGAGAGGACCATTGTGTAAGTCTATTGCATCTTTTGCATTCAAAAAACTATTAGTTTGTTACGTCTTTTTGCTATCTCTGCGAGCAGCCCTGCTTAGGTTGTACAGTCTGACAGCCGTTGGTAGGAAGGACCTACGAAACCTCTCGGTTGTGCACCTGGGATGATGTAGTCTGCTGCTAAATGAGCTCCTCAGTGCATTCAGTATGTCCTGCATAGGGTGGAACTCGGACTCCAGCAGAGATGACAGTTTAGCCACCGTCCTTCTCTCTCCTATCTCCTCCATCGGATCAAGGCGCTGCCCCAGGACAGAGCTAGCTTTCTTAATCAGTTTGTTCAGTCTCTTCCTATCGGCTGCAGTAATGCCACTGCCCCAGCAGACCACTCCAAAAGTGATGGCTGATGCCACCACCGTGTCATAGAATGACTTCAGCAGCGCCCCTTGTACACCAAAAGACCTGAGTCTCCTCAGCAGGAACAGCCTGCGCTGTCCCTTCTTGTAGAGTGCATCAGTATTGTGTGACCAGTCTAGTTTATTGTTCAGATGAATACCCAGGTACTTATAGGATGTCACCATCTCGATGTCTGTTCCCTGTATATTTACTGGTACTGTGAGGGGCTGCCCATGCCTGCGGCAGTCCACCACCAGCTCCTTAGTTTTCCTCGCGTTTTTCTTGTAGCTTTCCTATTTACTAGTGTAAGAGATACTGGATGGTGATCACTAATAGCTTGATTTGAACATATTTCAGTGTCTGTAATGTCCCTCACAATAGAGTTACTGGCTAAAAAGAAATCTAGATGCGAATGTGAACTATGAACTGATGAAAAAAAGTGTATTCCCAAAGAGTTGGGTGGAGAGAATGCCATTCATCGCAAAGACCAAAATCATTCATGTATTGTTTGAGAGTGTCAGTAGCCTGCCATTTTCGATAATTCCCTGATGCACTGAGCCTATCGATTGCAGGGTTTAATACCAGGTTGAAGTCTTCTCCTATTATGAGTGTAGTGTCCAAGTGCTCAGAAAGAGAAGTGAAAAAAGTGTGAAAATAGGATGGGTCATCAACATTTGGGCATTCTGAACTGAGATTTTTGATATTATAAATCTACCTTCCGGATCTGCTATGGTATTATTTGCAACAAAGCGTATTCCTCTGTTTACCAATATAGCTATCCCCTTTATTTAGAATTAAAGCCAGCTGAGTACATGCGGGGGAATTCCAGGGAGGTGAGCGCATCTACAGACGACTTAGAAACATGTGTTTCCCGAAATAAGACAAAGTCTGCCTATAGATCCTTCAGTCGATTACAAACTTTTAGCCTGTTCTCCCTGGTACCAATTCCATGTATGTTCCATGTGACAAAAACGTAAATGTGGACATGTTTTCACTAACTGGTTTTGTGCTTAAGGCTAACTAAATGTGCCTATGTGATTATATGTCCATAATGTATGCATATCAAATCAAATCAAATCAACCTTTATTGTCATGTTGCTGTACATACAACTGTAGTGCAGGCAAGATGAAATGGCGTTTCTCTCGGCATCCATATAAGTAAAAGAACATGATTTAAGACACACACATATCCTCACCCCAACCCCACCACATCCATTCACACATCCCTGAGACATACTTGAAAAACTAACCAGAACTATAATATACAAATAATATACATAATGTCCATAGGTGCAGTAGTATGTATGAGAGATTCCGGATCAACTGTTCAGCATCCTAACAGCTTGTGGAAGGAAGCTGTTAATCAGTCTGGTGGTTCTGCCTCTGATGCTCCGGAATCGTTTGCCAGATGGCAGAAGTTCAAAGTGTTTATGCAGAGGGTGAGAACGGTCCTTGACAATGTTCAGTGCCCTGCTCCTGCAACAGCTCTGAAAAAGTTCTTGGACAGAGGAGAGGGAGACTCCAATTACCCTCTCAGCTCCCTTAACTATCCTCTGCAGGGCTTTTTTGTCTGACATACTGCAACTGGAGTACCATGTAGCAATGCAGTACGTCAGAACACTCTCAACCATACCTCTGTAGAAGGTTCTGAGGATGCAGATGGGGAGAGAGGCCTGTTTGAGTTTCCTCAAGAAGTGCTGTCTCTGCTGGGCCCGCTTCCTGATCCCCAAGGAATTCTTGCTCCAGGTCAGGTCCTGCAAGATCTGCACTCCGAGGAACTTGATGTCCTCCACTCTCTCCACTAAACGGCCACCGATGCTGAGGGGGACATGTTCAGGCTGTGACCGCCGGAAGTCGATAATCATCTCCTTCGTTTAGTCCACGTTGAGCACCAGATTGTTCTCCCTGCACCAGCCCTCCAGGTCTCTCACTTCTTCCCTGTCCATTGATTCCTCATCCCTTTGAATAAGTCCCACCACCGTGGCGTCGTCTGCAAACTTAATAATCTGGTTCCCCTCGTGTCTGGATACACAGTCATTTGTTAGAAGTGTAAACAACAGTGGACTGAGTACGCAGCCTTGAGGGAATCCGGTGCTCAGCGTGACAGATTTGGAGATGTTGTTTCCAACACGGACAGACTGAGGTCTCTCAGTCAGGAAATCCAGGATCCAGGGACATGTGGCGGTGTTCAGACCAAGAAGGAGTAATTTCTCCATCAGTCTCTGGGGAATAATGGTGTTGAATGCTGAATTGAAATCAATGTACAGGAATCTGGCGTAGGTGTCTTTCTGATCCAGGTGGGTGATGACAGAGTGCAGGGTGGTGACTATAGCATCCTCCATGGAGCGGTTTGAACGATATGCAAACTGGAGCGGGTCATGTGATGCAGGGAGGCAGACTGTGATGTGTGGTTTGGTGTATATGTATATATACATGTGTATATGTATGTTGTGTGTAAAATATATACCTACGCATGTGTGCTTGGGTGTGTGTGCATGATGTCTCTGTTCCATTTGCTTGCAATTGCAAACAAATGGGGTGTATGGACTTGGGTGCATGTACTTAAAGTTATTTCCTATAAACCAGAATTATGAAAGAAAACAGATATAAAGGTTAGTAAATGGTGAAAAAAATGCAGATAACATACAACAACAAACTAACAACTTTTTACAAAATTAGCTACAACAGACAAACAACCTCAGCAAAAAAGAAAAAATCATTTTGACAAATGTGAACAAATTAAACCGAGATCAAATAAGAGATCTGTGCACAATCGCATTCTTATTCCACCTGTAGCTAAGAAAACAAAATAGGATCTAGAATAACCAGGGCATTATAGTTTCATCTATAAACAGCTTGCCATCTATATACAATCTATCCATAGTGACAATAGCTTGTTTACCTTCTTGAATGTTTTGTTTCTTAATGGGAAAAAGCTTCCTTCTCCTTTTCAAGATTTCCTGTGGAAATTGATCATTTAGACCATAGTTGGTGTTTTTAAACTGCCTGCCCTGCCTCTGTACCAAAATTTTTTGCTCGAAATGCTCAAATTTGGCAACAATAGGTCTGGGACATTTATTCTGGGAATTTTTTTGCCCAATTCGGTGGACTCAATTCAATTCAATTCAATTCAACTTTATTTATATAGCGCCATTTCACAACAACAGTCATCTCATAGCACTATCAACTGTAGGGGGAACCCCCACTGTTGCAGAAAGACCCCAGCAATCAGGCGATCCCCTGTGAGCAAGCACTTGGCGACGGTGGAGAGGAAAAACTCCCTTTTAACAGGAAGAAACCTCCAGCAGAACCAGGCTCAGGGAGGGGCAGTCATCTGCTGCGACTGGCTGGGGGGTGAGGGGATAGAGAAGAAGAAAAGAACAGACATGTAGAGAGCAAACAGCACGATGGGGACTCAATCTATGGGAGAGAACAAACAAATGTTAATGACCAGCAAAAAAAATATTTCATTGAGAGTGAGAAAAGGAGTGAGGCCCAGTGCATTATTGGAGGTCCCCCGGCTGACTAAACCTATTAGCAGCATAACTAAGGGAGGGTTCAGAAACACATGATCCCTCCCTACTATAACGTATTGGATCGTGGTAACGTATTGGATCGTCACTTCCTTGTGGTAACGTATCGTCACTTCCTGTTTTGCTGTCTGCCTGTGTGGTTGTGTGGTTTGCTTTGTGGTTTGCTCTATAGCCACTAGCTATGGCTACTAGCTCTCTTTCCTCTCCTCCTCTGGTGTACTCTCTCTGTCAGATGTTTAGCTACACCTCTGCCTCTTTTAGCGATAACGGTAAATGTAATAAATGTTGCCTTTTTGAGGCGCTCGAGGCGAGGTTGTCTGATTTGGAATCCCGGCTCCGCTGCATTGAAACACCGTCTGCGCCAGTTAATCTTGACGGACGCCCATTAGCTGCAGCAGAGCTAGCTAGCTTAGGCCCCACTGTCAGCGGTCCCTCGGCTCTCCTCAGCAGCCAGGAGACTGGGTGGGTGACGGTGAGAAGGAAGCCTAGTCGCAAAGCCCCGGTACACCACCAACCTGTTCACGTTTCTAATCGTTTTTCCCCGCTCAGTGACACACCCGCTGAGGAAAAAACTCTGATCATTGGCGACTCTGTAGTCAGAAACGTGAACCTAGAGACTCCAGCGGCCATAGTCCAATGCATTCCTGGGGCCAGAGCAGGCGACATCGAGTCAAATTTGAAAATGCTGGCTAAAAGTAACTGTAAATATTCCACAATTGTTATTCACGCCGGCATTAATGACATCCGTCTCCGGCAGTCGGAAGTCACGAAACTTAATATAGAATCGGTGTGTGACTTTGCAAAAACGATGTCTGCCACTGTAGTATTCTCTGGGCCCCTCCCCAATCTGACCAGTGATGACATGTTTAGCCGCTCGTCATCCTTGAACCGCTGGCTGTCTGTGTGGTGTCCTAAAAATGACGTGGGCTACATTGACAATTGGAGCTCTTTTTGGGGAAAACCTGGTCTTATGAGACGAGACAGCATTCATCCCACTTTGGATGGTGCTTCTCATTTATCTAACAATCTGGCATCTTTTTTATCCAAATTTCCAAAACCATGACTACTCAGAGTTGGGACCAGGAAGTAGAGTCGCAGTCTTACACGCCTCTCTGCAGCTCCACTTCATCCGCCACCCCTCAGCTTAGCCCCTAACTTCCCCATCAGAGAATCATTGTCTGCTCCCTCCAAAGTAAATAAAAATATAATGTATAAGCATCCCAAAGTGATAAAGCAAAATATTGGTAAAACTCAAATTAAACATAAAGCCTCTAAACTGAATGATTTGGCCTCTGTTCCTCCTCATAATTTAAAAATTAAATGTGGTTTATTAAATATTAGGTCTCTAACTCCCAAGTCTCTGTTAGTCCATGATTTGTTAATTGATCATCAGATTGATTTAATTTCCCTTACAGAGACTTGGTTAGGACAAGAGGATTATGTTGGTTTAAATGAATCAACTCCCTCTGGTTATTTAAACTGTCAAAATCCCAGAAGTTCTGGTCGTGGAGGAGGGGTAGCAACAATTTACCATTCCAAATTACTAGTTAATGTATAGCAAAAAACATGTTATAATTCCTTTGAGGGCCTGGTCCTCAGTATTGGGCACTTTAGCAATTTTAGGTTAAACCCAATTTTAGTTGCCATAGTTTATCGTCCCCCATCAACCTACTCAGAATTTTTATCCGAATTTGCTGATTTCTTAGCTGATTTAGTGCTGAAATCTGATAGAATAATTATAGTAGGGGACTTTAATATACATGTGGATGTAGATAGTGACTGCCTTAATGTGGCATTCAGTTCAATATTAGACTCGACTGGGTTTTCTCAGAAAGTAGGAAATTCTACTCATTACCTCCACCATACATTGGACCTTGTTCTGACATATGGCATAGAAATAGAAAATCTTGTAGTGTCTCCTCATAACCCTGTACTGTCAGACCATTGTCTGTTAACCTTTGATTTTACTATTTCTGACTATTTGGCTCCTAAAGAAAAATATTATTACAGTAGATGCCTCTCAGATGATGCTGTTTCCAAATTTATGCAGATTGTTTCCTCTATGCCATGTGTCAACATAATGGAAATAAGCTATAGACAGCTTGCTCCTTCTGTAATTGATAACATGGTGGATAGTGTTTCAGCTTCTCTGCATCAGACTCTAGACTTGGTGGCCCCCTTAAAAAAGAAAAAGTCTAATCAGAGATTTCTAACTCCTTGGTTCAACACAGAAACTCGTAGCTTAAAACAGAAGACTCGTCAATTAGAAAGAAAATGGCGCTCTACTAATTTAGATGAAATCTATTTAGCTTGGAGAAATCATCTTTTAATTTATAAAAAATCTCTTAGAAAAGCTAGAACGAGTTATTACTCTGCATTAATAGAAGAGAACAAGAATAATCCCAGGTTTCTTTTCAGTACTGTAGCCAGGTTGACAAAGAGTCAGGACTCTGTCAATCCTAGCATTCCCTTAGAGCTTACTAGTCAGGACTTTATGAACTTTTTCAATAATAAAATTTCATCCATCAGAGATAAAATCAATCAGATTCTTCCCACAGTTAACTTAAATACTGTAACTACTACAACCTTCTTCTATTGATCTCTGTCTTGATGAGTTTACTCCAATCGACCTTTGTGAGTTAGACAAAATAGTTTCCTCATCCAAACCTTCAACTTGTCTTTTAGACCCTATTCCTACCAGGTTATTTAAAGAAGTCTTCCCACTTATTGGTAGCTTTATTCTTCATGTTATGGAGAATTATCTATCTGGTTCTGTATAGTTGTGATCGTGGAGTGGGCATCGGTTAGAATGCCAAGAACTGGGCTGGATGAATTCTTTATGGTCTTTATTCAGACTTGCTTCAACACTTGTTCCAACATGTGTGGGTGTGTGTGTGTGTGTGGTTCTGTCTCATGGACGCACACTCTAATAAAAAGGACAACTAAAGGGACATATGCTACCATCAACGATACTCAGGGCAAACTAATGAACAGTGTAATGAGTTCCTTCCTCACAAAAACGGCCGCGCCCCCAGTGGTCAGTCTGAGAACTGCAACCAAACCTGTAATATCTTTAATCACAGTCCTGCCTTCATAACACAGCCGCCCCCAAACTTGCTCCGGCAAGTTTGAAGACTGTTCACTGTCCATCTTGGTCTGGTACAGCTGGGAGGCGAATGAGACGACTCACAGGTCTCACATAGGTGCGGTCCTTAACCTTGACTTCAGCCGATCGGATTAAGCCATCAGGTCCTGGAAAAACTTTACTGATCTCACCAACTGGCCGGGATGCTCTTGGAAGTTGGGGGTCCACTATCAGTACAACTGTGCCAACTTGAATGGGGGAGGTGTCCCTTTTCCATTTGGACCTGGTCTGGAGAGTTGGTAGGTAGTGGCGTAAAAACTGTGTCCAAAACCGGTCACTCAATACTTGACAAGTTCTCCAGTGACGGCGTCCAATAAGCTCAGAATCATGGTACAACACTTCGGGAAGTGAGGGATCCAGCCGCCCCATCAGCAACATGTTTGGGGTGACGGGGTCTGGATCGGCCAGGTCTGACGAGACGTACCCCAATGGTTTTGAGTTGAGGATTCCTTCTATCTCGATCAGCACCATTTGGAATACTTCAGCGCTTACAACTTGAGAGCCGAGAGTGGATGTTAAAGCAGCCTTAATGGATCTAATCTCTCGCTCCCAAGACCCGCCAAAATGAGGAGCACTGGGAGGGTTAAAGTGAAACTTGAGCTGGTACTCTGCAATTTGAGCCTGCAGGGAAGGATGCAGGGCATTGAAGGCTTCTTGAAGTTCATGATTTCCACCTCGGAAATTAGTGCCTTGGTCACAAAGTATTTCAGCAGGTTTCCCACGGCGAGAAATAAACCTACGTAGTGCCATCAGGAAGGAGTCGGTACTGATGCTGGACAATATTTCAATGTGAACAGCTCTAGTTGTCAAGCATTTAAAGAGCAGGCCCCAGCGTTTTTCGTTACGGCGACCCACTTTTACTAACATGGGGCCGAAGCAGTCAATGCCAGTGAAGAAGAAGACTGGCTGCTGTAACCTGAGACGAGACACAGGAAGGTCAGACATCTTTGGGTTCACTGGTTGGGCTCTCCACCTTTGGCACTCTGGACAGGAACGCTGCTCACTCTTTATGGTTTCACGGCCTCGCAGAATCCAAACCTTCCTCTTCAGTTCCGCAAACAACCTCTCAGTCTCTGGATGCTTCAGGTCACGGTCAGTTTGCCGGATGAGTAACCTGGTTACAGGATGCTTGGGATCCAGGACAACAGGATGTTTAATATCAGCTTCCAGATTAGGGCAGCGTCTGAGCCTCCCACCTACCTTGATGAGCTTAAGTGACTGATCAAATTCAGGGGCGAGTGTGTAGAGGCGGCTTGAGGTAGGTATTGGTTTTGCTGCTGAAAGACACCGGACTTCATCAGGAAAACTGTCTCTTTGAGCAGATCTTAGAATGCGGAGCTCAGCCTCCTTGAAATCGTCTGCTGATGGGCTCCCTCCTGATGTACTGGCCGCCCCATGAAGGTGGGTTGCAGTTTCCTTTAGTAGGTCATTGAAGCTGTCATAATTTGTTGCATCGGGTATAGAGTCGGTGCTCACGGATGTAGCCAGACATATCATGGCTTTGCGCTGCTCCTCTGTGAAGTCCTCACAAGGGGGAAGTGGATGCTATGGCCATTGCTGTGGGGGGAGCAACAAGAAGGGAGGTCCACATGCCCAGCGGGACTGACTTGTGAGCTCTTGTAATCTTCTACCTCTGGTGAGGTCATCTGCGGGGTTGTCCATTGATGCCACATAATGCCAAGTGTGGTTGTCCGTTTCATAGGCTTTAGCCTTCTCAGGGTCTCGACTCAAGCGTTTTTCAGTGCCTCGCCGGCTGGGGAGGACTGCTTCGGGTGGCACGGACAGAGTAGGCATGTTATTGACACGCAAAAGAGGGGTTGCATATCTCTGAGTGCCTTCCACCCTCACCCTGATTGTCTTCGCTTCCAGAAGGTCCATAGCCTGTTGCTCTCTCAGAGACCGTGTAACCAGCCTTTCATTCCTGTATGGGAGAACATCAAGTTGCCATAGCTTCTCTACATGACTGAAGAGCTCTGCTGAAAGGGAGGCTGTGGACAAGAACAGACATTGTTTGGGCTGATAGTTCGGGCAAGAAGTGTTGACAGGTCCTTGTAGTGTCCAACCCAACCTGGTCTTAAGTGCAGCAGGGCCTCCAGGTGGACCTAAACGTACAGGTTGGATGGGAGTAATCAGGTGGGGACAGTCAGAGCCAATCAGCAGCAATGGCTGGGCATTTGTGAACGACTCCAATGGTAGCTTCTTCAAGTGTCTGTACTTCTGCTGAAGTGATTTCACAGGGTATGAATGCTCAGCCAGCCCTAGATCATCTGCGGTGAAGACCTTATTGATGGTGAAGGTCTTCGATGGGTGGCTCACAGGCGAAACTTTAACCGTCACTGATGCCCCATGCAGTGTTCTCAGTCCTTGTCTCACAGTCCGCAGGGAGAGACTCTCTGGGGTTCCCTTTAACTTCAGCTTCTGGGTAGCCTCTGGTAGCAGGATAGTCCTCTCCGATCCGTCATCAAGTATAGCGAATGTCTCCAGCGTATGCTCACCATTTCGCAGCAGAACTTTACTGATCTTTAGAAGGACCTGGTTGCACCCTGCTCGACGATCTAGGTAAAGAACATCTGCGGATGATTTATTCTCTGGCTCTGAGGTTGCTGGGTTAATTGGTTTAGATGCAACTGCACGCAGATTCACTTCATGCAGGGCTTCCAGATGCTTCCCTTTGCATATTTTACATTGTACTTTAAGTCGGCATTGGGCCGCTTGGTGGTGCCGACCACAACACCAGCAGCAGTTGTTAGACTTAATCCAGTTAATCTTCTGATCCTTTGTCAGTTGCTTGAAGTTAGCACACTGATCCAGAAAATGTAGGGTGTTACTGCAGTAGGGGCAGTATGCTTTGGGCTTGTCCTGTGCATCTGAGGTGTGATGAGTTTGAGCTGGAGACTCTTTTGATTCACTATCTTGCGCTGCGCTGAGGAGGACCGTTGTAGCTCTCCTAGCAGCTCTTTTATCTCTCTTTGAACTACCGCTGTCTCTCTTGTTATCTCTGTCCACTTCATCATTACCCTCTTGGATGACCAGCTCATATTCCAGCCACTCTGCAAAGTCTCTTAATGATGGCACTCCACTATTTTGTGGGTAGAGGTAGCGGCGGAAAGCAGCTCGGAGGTCTTGAGGTAGCTTCCGTGTGAGTCTCGCCACATGAGACCCACACTGTAGCTCTACTCGTCCATCTTCTCCAAGCAGTTCAAGCATCCCAACTAATGCTCGAACTCTGACAGCAAACCTTCTGAAGCCTGCTGTGTCACTGGGACGAATACTGGGCTCATCCATCAGCTCTGCTATTCTTTGTAGGGACAGGTGGTGTGGTTGACCATAGTGCTTAATGAGAGAAGCCATTGTGTCTGTGTATGGACAAAGAGAGTTACTGTATGAGTCCGCAAGAAGAAGCGCATCCTCAAATTTAAGGTGATCACAGAGCACTTGATACTTAAATCTCTCTGTTGCATCAGTTGGGAGGATGTTGTCCAAAGCCAGTCTTAGCCGGGCAAACTGCCTAGGATCAGCCTGGGTGAATTCCGGGATTGAGGGCTTTGGGCCTCTGTAGATCTTCTCCTTCAGAATGAGAGACCGAGCGGGAGTAGACACTCGCTCTGGAGACAGAATGTTGCCCTCCAAAGGGCCGAGAGTTTGAGATGCCAGGGCAGACTGCTGCATATGGGTCTGAGTGTCTGTATTTGTAGTTACTGCCACCGCATCTTGCTGCACTCGTAACTCTGGTAGACGCTGGTTAAGCTCTTGGACAATGCCTGGTGGTTGCTGGGGTAGAGCAAATTGCACATGTGGAAGATCAGGATGATCCCTAGGGAAATAAACTGGTGGTGGAGGTTGTGGCCACTCCTCTTCCTCTTGTGCACCTCCTGGTGCTGCAGGTAGGGCATCTTGATGTAAAGAGTCTTGGGTGGGCGTATCTGTGTAGAGCCACGAACCATTAGCCGAGATGTTAGTGCTTCCTGGTTCCACAGGTTGCAGACTTGTAGCAGCCAGTGTAGGAGTACCACGGTCTATATGTCTTCTCAGATCTGTAAACATCATCTGCAGACGCCTGTTGTCCTCCTGCAGCTGCTGTACTATGCTCATAAAGCCGTGGGGGGCACCGGATAATACTGGTCCGGTGAAGGGGGTTCCAAGATAGCCAGGAGATGGGTCACTGATCTGTCCTGGGTGTTGCAGGAGGGGCGTCATCTCGGCGTATCCCTCTGTGGCCCTGTACTGCTCTTGTGGGGCAGGTGGCAGCGTGTATCCCTCATAATCGTTCATCCATCCTGGTGGTCGCACTGCCCTTCTTGGACGGGCACCACCTCTCTGCGGACCATACTCCATCTTCACTCCGTAATCACCAGTTCCCGGGTTTCGGCACCAAATTTTGTTATGGAGAATTATCTATCTGGTTCTGTATAGTTGTGATCGCGGAGTGGGCATCGGTTAGAATGCCAAGAACTGGGCTGGATGAATTCTTTATGGTCTTTATTCAGACTTGCTTCAACACTTGTTCCAACATGTGTGGGTGTGTGTGTGTGTGTGGTTCTGTCTCATGGACGCACACTCTAATAAAAAGGACAACTAAAGGGACATATGCTACCATCAACGATACTCAGGGCAAACTAATGAACAGTGTAATGAGTTCCTTCCTCACAAAAACGGCCGCGCCCCCAGTGGTCAGTCTGAGAACTGCAACCAAACCTGTAATATCTTTAATCACAGTCCTGCCTTCATAACACTTCATATAATCAATTCTTCATTAACTTTAGGCCATGTACCGCAGGCTTTTAAAACGGCTGTAATTAAACCCTTACTCAAAAAGCCAACGCTAGATCCAGGAGCTTTAGCTAACTATAGACCAATCTCTAATCTCCCTTTCATTTCAAAAATCTTAGAAAGAGTTGTTAGGTAGGTAGGTAGGTTTTAGCCCTATTCTTAAAAACAGAGATCGAGTCTGACTCCCGAATCCAGATTGGCAGCTGATTCCACAGGAGAGGAGCTTGATAACTGAAGGCTCTGCCTCCCATTGTACTTTTGGAGATTCTAGGTATTACAAGTAATCCTGCATTTTGGGAGCGTAGTGCTCTGTTAGGATAATACGGTAGTATCAGATCTTTTAAATAAAAAGGAGCCTGATTGTTTAGAGCTTTGTAAGTAAGAAGAAGGATTTTAAACTTAATTCTAAACTCTATGGGAAGCCAATGAAGGGAGGCCAGAACCGGAGAGATATGATCTCTCTTTCTAGTTCCTATTAAAATTCTTGCTGCAGCATTTTGGATCAGCTGAAGACTTTTTAAAGATGTTTTAGGACAGCCTGATAATAAAGAATTACAATAATCTAATCTCGAGCTAACAAAAGTGTGGATCAGTTTCTCAGCATCACTCTGAGACAAGATGCTCCTAATCTTGGCAATATTACGCAAATGATAGAAGGCAGTCTTAGAAACAAATTTAATATGTGAATTGAAGGACAAATCCTGATCAAAAATAACTCCAAGGTTCCTCACAGAGCTATTAAGAGAAAGAGTAACCGCATCCAAACTGAAAGTTTGATTTGGAAAAGAATTTCTAAGGTTTTTTGGACCAACAAGAATGACTTCAGTCTTATCTGAATTTAATAGCAGGAAATTACAAGTCATCCAAGCTTTGATTTCCTTAAGACAGGCTTCTAACTTGGCTAATTGATTACTATCATCTGGCTTCATTGACAGGTATAATTGTGTGTCATCTGCATAACAATGAAAATGTATACAGTGCTTTCTAATAATGTTGCCTAACGGAAGCATATATAAACTAAAAAGAGTAGGGCCTAGCACAGATCCCTGTGGAACTCCATGACTAAGCTTTGAGTTGAAAGAAAACTCATTATTTACATGAACAAACTGGAACCTATCAGATAAATAAGATCTAAACCACTGCAACGAAGTTCCATTAAGTCCAACATAGTGTTCTAATCTATCAAGTAGAATATTATGATCGATAGTATCAAAAGCTGCACTAAGGTCTAAAAGGACAAGTACAGAAACTAGTCCATTATCAGATGCAATGAGGAGGTCCTTAGTGACCTTCGCTAAGGCTGTTTCAGTACTATTATGGATTCTAAACCCAGATTGAAACTCTTCAAGTAAACCATTTCCCTGCAGGTGGTCAAATAATTGCGTAGCAACAACTCTTTCTAAGATTTTTGAAATGAAAGGGAGATTAGAGATTGGTCTATAGTTAGCTAAAGCTCCTGGATCTAGCGTTGGCTTTTTGAGTAAGGGTTTAATTACAGCCGTTTTAAAAGCCTGCGGTACATGGCCTAAAGTTAATGAAGAATTGATTATATGAAGAATAAGGCTACCAATAAGTGGGAAGACTTCTTTAAATAACCTGGTAGGAATAGGGTCTAGAAGACAAGTTGAAGGTTTGGATGAGGAAACTATTTTGTCTAACTCACAAAGGTCGATTGGAGTAAACTCATCAAGACAGACATCAATAGAAGGAGTTGTAGTAGTTACAGTATTTAAGTTAACTGTGGGAAGAATCTGATTGATTTTATCTCTGATGGATGAAATCCATCAGAGATAAAATACTCAGTGGAAGGTAATTGATTTTATGACTTCGGAGGATGGTTTCAGTTGCATTGATATAAATTCATGGACCAGCTGTTCTGGATTTTCATTATTTTTTTCAACGATTCCAGAAAGAACACTGCTTTATTGAAGACACTGGATATGGCGGCCTCAGACAGGGACCCAGCCAAGGCACAGGCGAGCAAGAGAAAGTAAGATGTCCAACCGGCCTTATATAGGGCGGGGCGGAGACATCACTGGAGTGCGTGTCCGTCTTACACTTTCATATTAAAATATATATCTCACATTTTCCATCCATCCATCCATCCATCTTCTACCGCTTTTCCGGAGGTCCGGGTCGCGGAGGCAGCAGTTCAAGCAGAGAAGCCCAGACTTCCCTCTCCCCAGCCACCTGCTCCAGCTCTTCAGAGGGGATACCAAGGCGTTCCCAGACCAGCTGGGAGACATAGTCTCTCCACCGAGTCCTGGGTCTGCCCCGGGGTCTCCTCCCAGTGGGACGTACCTGAAACACCTCAAGTGGGAGGCGTCCAGGAGGCATCCTAATCAGATGCCCATACCACCTCAACTGACTCCTTTCAATGTGGAGGAGCAGCGGTTCTACTCTGAGCCTCTCCCAGATGACTGAGCTCCTCACCCTATCTCTGAGGGTGAGTCCAGCAATCCTATGGAGAAAGCTCATTTCAGCCGCATGTATCTGCGATCTCGTTCTTTCGGTCATTACCCAAAGCTCGTGACCATAGGTGAGAGTAGGAACGTAGATTGACTGGTAAATCGACAGCTTTGCCTTAGAACTCAGCTCCCTCTTCACCACAACAGACCGGTACAACGTCCGCATCACTGCAGATGCTGCTCCAATCCGTCTGTCGATCTCTCGCTCCATTTTCCCCTCACTCGTGAACAAGACCCCAAGATACTTAAACTCCTCCACTTGGGGCAGGAGCCTGTCCCCAACCCGGAGAGGACAATCCACCTTTTTCCGGCTGAGGACCATGGACTCGGACTTGGAGGTGCTGATTCTCATCCCAGCCGCTTCACACTCAGCGGCAAACCGTCCCAGCAAGAGCTGTAGGTCATTGCTGGATGAAGCCAACAGGACAACATCATCTGCAAACAACAGAGATGAGATCCTGTGGTCACCAAGCACGACACCCTCCATTCCCTGGCTGCGCCTAGAAATCCTGTCCATAAAAATTATGAACAGGATCGGTGACAAAGGGCAGCCCTGGCGGAGTCCAACTCTCACTGGGAATGACTCCGACCGAGTGTTGGCAATACGAACCAAACTCTCACAACGGTCGTACAGAGACCGAATAGCTCGTAACAACAAGCCCGATACCCCATACTCCCGAAGCACCCCCCACAAAAATCCACGAGGGACGTGGTCAAATACCTTCTCCAAGTCCACAAAACACATGTAAACTGGTTGGGCAAACTCCCACGAACCCTCAAGAATTCTCGAGAGGGTAAAGAGCTGGTCCGATGTGCCACGGCCAGGACGAAAACCACATTGCTCCTCCTGAATCCGAGGTTCGACCAACGGCCGGACTCTCCTCTCCAGTACCTTGGCATAGACCTTCCCAGGGAGGCTGAGGAGTGTGATCCCTCTAAAGTTGGAGCACACCCTCCAGTCCCCTTTTTTGAAGAGAGGAACCACCACCCCGGTTTGCCATGCCATAGGCACTGCCCCCGACCTCCACGCAATGTTGCAGAGGCGTGTCAACCATGACAACCCAACAACATCCAGGGCCTTGAGGTACTCAGGGCGAATCTCGTCCACCCCCGGGGCCCGGCCACCAAGGAGATTTTTAACCACCTTGGCGACCTCAGCCCCTGTGATAGGCGAGTCATCCCCCTCGTCCCCAAACCCTGCTTCCTCTGTGGAAGGCGTATCAGTGGGATTGAGGAGATCCTCGAAGTATTCCTTCCACCGCCCGACGATATCCCCAGTTGAAGTCAACAGTGTCCCATCCGCACCATACACAGTGTGGACGGGGAGCTGCTTTCCCCTCCTGAGCCGCCGAACAGTTTGCCAGAATCTCTTTGAAGCCTACCGAAAGTCTTGTTCCATGGCCTCACCGAACTCCTCCCATACCCGCGTTTTTGCTTCAGCAACCACCCGAGCTGCACTCCGCTTGGCCTGCCGGTACACCTCAGCTGCTTCGGGAGTCCCACAAGCCAACCAAGCTTGATAGGACTCCTTCTTCAGCTTAATGGCCCCCCTCACCACTGGTGTCCACCACTTGGTTCGGGGGTTGCCACCACGAGATGCACCGACCACCTTGCAGCCGCAGCTCTGGGCCGCCGCTTCAACAACAGAGGTGGAGAACATGGCCCATTCAGACTCCATGTCTCCAGACTCCCTCGAAATGTGGTTGAAGTTCTTCCGGAGGTGGGAGTTGAAAACCTCCCGGACAGGGGCCTCAGCCAGACGCTCCCAGCACACCCTCACTATACGTTTGGGTCTACCAGGTCTGAATGGCTTCCTCCCCTGCCATCGGATCCAGCTCACCACCAGGTGGTGATCAGTTGACAGCTCTGCACCTCTCTTTACTCGGGTGTCCAAGACATATGGTCGCAGGTCTGATGATACGATAACAAAATCGATCATCGACCTGCGACCTAGGGTGTCCTGGTGCTAGGTGCACATATGGACACCCTTATGCTTGAACATGGTGTTCGTTATGGACAGACTGTGGTTAGCACAGAAGTCCAATAACTGAACACCACTCGGGTTCAGATCGGGCAGGCCGTTCCTCCCAATCACCCCTCTCCAGGTTTCACTGTCGTTGCCCACATGCGCATTGAAGTCCCCCAGTAGGACAATGGAGTCTCCAGGAGGAGTACCCTCCAGCACCCCAGTCACAGACTCCAAAAAGGGTGGGTACTCTGAAACATCATTTGGTGCATAGGCACAAATGATGGTCAGGACCCGTTTCCCAACCCGAAGGCGTAGGGAAGCAACCCTTTCGTCCACCGGGGAAAACTCCAATATAGAGGCAGCAAGGTGGGGCGATACAAGAATACCCACCCCTGCTTGTCGCCTCTCGCCCGGGGCAACTCCAGAAAAGGCCAAGCTCCAGCACCTCTCCAGGAGACTGGTTCCGGAACCGGAGCTGTGTGTTGAGGTGAGGCCGACTATATCTAGCCGGTATCGCTCAACCTCGTACACCAGCTCAGGCGCCTTCCCCACCAGAGAGGTGACATTCCACGTACCAAAAGCCAGTTTAGAAAGCTTGGGATCAGTCCGCCAAGGTCTCTGCCTTTGACCGCCACCTAATCCACATAGCACCGGACCCCCATGATCCCTCCTGCAGGTGGTGAACCCACTGGAGGGCGGACCCATGTAACTCCTTCGGGCTGAGCCCGGCCGGGTCCCATGGGTGGAAACCCGGCCACCAGACGCTAGCCTTCGAGCCCCTCCCCCAGGCCTGGCTCCAGGGTGGGGCCCCGGTAACCCCATACCGGGCGGGGTACACTGAATCCTTGATATACAATTTATCATGAGAGTCTGTTGGATTGTTCTTAGTCTGGCCCTTCACCAGGACCCTTCACATTTTCCCCTCCATTTAAAAAAAGTCCAAAACCACTTACTCAATTAAGACCCTCCACACTTTGGGACCCGAATCACGCACTAATAAACGAAAACTAATTACTCTAAATGGCCTAACACATTCACAACAAAGCCTAAAATAGAGAGGACGGGTGGACTGCCATCCTGCCCACATGGCAAGCTTGATTATTCTGCCACCTGCTATGGTAAATTAAAGTCCATTAATAACTAAAACTGTATGCCGTGCTTCTCAACTAGAACAAAAAAAAAACTAGAAAAGCACTCATAGAGCGCATACCTCTGCCAAGGCTCCTTCCGCTTCTCATGGATCACCTCCAAAATGTAATGGGTTTGTGTGTAGGCCTATAGCCACTTGTGGTGAAAATTGCATCAAAGTCTGTCCATCAGTTTTGGAGTATTGTTGCTAACACACCGTGAGAAGATAAGAGCCTTGGCTGAGGTATGCATACTCAGATCATCACCAAAATATAATGGGTTCCTCTCTAGCCCAAGAACCACCTCTGGTGAAAATTTCATCCAAATCCATCCAGGAGTTTTTGTGTAATCCTGCTGCCCAAATACAAACAAAGCCCTTGGTGGAGGTACGCACTCTCAGATCATCACCAAAATCTAATCATCTGTTCCCCATGCCATTACACAGCTTTCCTGAAAATTTCATCAAAATCCGTTCATAACTTCTGGAGTACTGTTGCTAACACACTGTGAGAAGATAAGAGCCTTGGCTGAGGTATGCATTCTCAGATCATCACCAAAATATAATGGGTTCCTCTGTAGGCCAAGAACCACCTCTGGTGAAAATGCCATCCAAATCCATCCAGTAGTTTTTGTGTAATCCTGCTGCAGAAATACAAACAAAGGCCTTGGTGGAGGTATGCACTCTCAGATCATCACCAAAATCTAATCATCTGTTCCCCATGCCATTACACACCTTTCCTGAAAATTTCATCAAAATCCGTTCATAACTTTTGGAGTATTGTTGCTAACACACTGTGAGAAGATAAGAGCCTTGGCTGAGGTATGCATTCTCAGATCATCACCAAAATATAATGGGTTCCTCTCTAGCCCAACAACCACCACTGGTGAAAATTTCATTCAAATCCATCCAGGAGTTTTTGTGTAATCCTGCTGCCCAAATACAAACAAAGCCCTTGGTGGAGGTATGCACTCTCAGATCATCACCAAAATCTAATCATCTGTTCCCCGTGCCATTACACACCTCTCCTGAAAATTTCGTCAAAATCCCTTCATAACTTTTTGAGTTATGTTGGTAACAGACAGACAGACAGACAAACAAACAGACAAACCCCGGTAAAAACATTACCTCCTTGGCGGAGGTAAAAAACCCAAAGTAATCCCTTCTATAACTTTTTTTTTTTTTGAACAACACCAACACCAACAACCACAGAACTTCAGAATATACTATGTACAACCGAAGTCTTCAGGTAAAAGGACATAACTATCATGGGGGCCCAGGGCACCCTCTTAGCAGATGCGCCCCTGGAAACAGCCGGTCTTCGGAGCGATGGCTGACTCTCCGGACGCTGAAGCTGCCCCTCCTCACCATCGGCCTTGTCCCACGTCCAGCCTTGTTTCCCGGAGTCTTCTCCCGGACACACTGAAGCTGATTTGCATACCACACTGAGCCATCAGAAGAATCAGAATCAGCTTTATTGGCCAAGTATGCACAACACATACAAGGAATTTGACTTTGGCTAAAAACTTGATCTCGTTGTTCAGGTGGAGGATTTAAATAAGGATTCAATGACAACAGAGTATGTACAGTAAATTACAGTCTGTCCACGTTTCTATAAAAGGATGCAAATATATCAGAATCAGAATCAGAATCAGATTTATTGCCATTGTTCATGTAATACACAAACTAGGAATTTGTCTCGGTGCCATGCTGCAACATTAAAAACATAATGAGAAAAAGGGATAAACTAAAAAACTAAAGGACTAGAAACGTGCAATAAGTGTAGAAAAATAAGTAATAATAAGTAATAATAATAATAATACTAGTAATAATGAGTAGTACTAGTCAAGGCAGTTTTAAAAAATTAGCATGTAGCAGATAATGTGAAGTACCACATAGTGCAGTCAATAATGCAACAGAAAAACAGTGATGATTGACATGAGTCTGGTTGAGCTGCTGTACATAGTGCACGAGAGTCAAAAGTCACTTAGTGTTCAGCAGTCTGATGGCAGAGGGGAAAAAGCTGTTCATGTGCCGGGAGGTTTTAGTCCGAATGGACCGAAGCCTTCTACCTGACGGGAGGGGGGCAAACAGCACGTGACCAGGATGTGAAGGATTGGCTATGATCCGGCCAGCACGCCTCCGGGTCCTGGAGATGTACAGGTCCTGGAGAGATGGGAGCTCGCAGCCTATCACCTTCTCAGCAGTGCGCACGACGTGCTGCAGCCTTAGTCTGTCCCTGGCAGTGGCTCCTGCATACCACACAGTTATGGAGGAGGTGAGGATGGACTCGATGATGGCCGTGTAGAACTGCACTAACATCTTGGTGGGTAGCTTGAGCTTCCTCAGCTGCCGCAGAAAGAACATCCTCTGCTGGGCCTTTTTGATGAGGGAGCTGATGGTTGGCTCCCATTTGAGGTCTCGGGTGATGGTGGTGCCCAAGAAGCGGAAGGAATCTGCAATGGTGATGGGAGAGCCTGTGATGGTGAGGGGGGGCAGGGGGGATGTGACTTTCCTGAAGTCCACAATCATCTCCGCTGTCTTCAGAGCATTCAGCTGCAGGTTGTTGTGGCTGCACCAGGACACCAGCTGGGCCACCTCTTCCCTGTAGGCGGACTCGTCGCCGTTGGAGATGAGTCCGATGAGGGTGGTGTCGTCCGCAAACTTAATCAGCTTAACAGACTGGTGGGAGGAGGTGCAGGAGTTGGTATAAAGGGAGAAGAGTAGGGGGGAAAGTACACAGCCCTGGGGTGATCCAATGCTGATGCTAACAGAGTCTGAGACAGACTTCCCCAGCCGCACATGCTGTCTCCGGTCCGTCAGGAAGTCGGTGATCCACCTGCAGAGGGAGTCAGGCACGTTGAGCAGGGACAGCTTGTCCTGGAGCAGATCGGGGCGGATGGTGTTGAATGCGGAGCTGAAGTCCACAAACAGAATCCTGGCGTAGGTTCCCGGGGAGTCCAGGTGCTGCAGGATGGAGTGGAGGGCCAGGTTGACTGCGTCGTCCACAGACCTGTTAGCACGGTAGGCAAACTGCAGCGGGTCTAGGAGGGGTGTGGTGATGGACTTGAGGTGAGACAGGACCAGGCGCTCAAAGGACTTCATGACTACAGAGGTGAGCGCTACAGGTCTGTAGTCGTTAAGTCCAGTAATCCGTGGCTTCTTGGGGACAGGGATGATGGTGGAGGATTTGAGGCAGGTCGGCACGTGACATTGCTTAAGGGAGGTGTTAAAAATGTCTGTGAAGACAGGAGCCGGCTCTTTCGCACAGTGTCTCAGGGTGGAGGGAGACACACCATCCGGCCCGGGGGCCTTGCGCGGGTTCAGTCTGGAGAACTGTCTGTGCACGTCCTGCTCACTGATGACAAGGGGAGAGGGGGAGGAGGAGGAGGAGGAGGAGGGGGGGGACCGCTTTTGATGAATAAGGGGCTGAGGAGGCAGGAATATATGCAGTTATTTACTCAGACTAACCACACTTTGCAGAAATATATGAAATATATGAAAAAATATACAGTCACACAGTATTTCAATGTGAACTCAGATTCAGTGATATAATGTGAATAAGATAAGATAAGATAAGATAAGATAAGATAAGCCTTTATTAGTCCCACAACGGGGAAATTCCAGGATTGCAACAGCACAGGGATAGCAACACTCAGAGCAACAATCAGAAGGCAAGAAAAAAACAAGCAAGCAAGAGCAGCTAATATACATATGTACATATTACTATAATATATATATATACACACACACACACAGACACACAGTGCAGAGCATTGTAGCTGGATGGAATAAATATATGAATATATAAACACACAGTGCAGAGCATTGTAGCTAGATGGAATAAATATGTAAATATATAAACACCCACAGTACGGAGCATTGCAGCTAGGTGGAATAAATATGCAAGTATATAAACACACACAGTGCGGAGCATTGTAGCTAGATGGAATAAATATATAGATATATAAATATAAACACACCCAGTGCTGAGCATTGTAGCTAGATGGAATAAATATGTAAATATATAAACACACACAGTGCAGAGCATTGTTGCTAGATGGGATGAAACAGCATAACCGTCTACTTAGTTATCCTACATGGTATGATTATGTGCCCATACATATTCTCACCCTCCATAGTGACCGGTATTTTCCTAGTTGTATGCCGGAGGGGACCATTGTGTAAGTCTATTGCATCTTTTGCATTCAAAAAACTATTAGTTTGTTACATCTTTTGAACAAACGTCTTTGAATGAAGTAAAAAGCAGTGTGAGAGTTATGTGCAATGTAATAATGGATGAAAAGTCATGAGTACAGCAACAGGCAGGACTAGGTGAATGTTAGGAGTTCATCAGAGTGATGGCTTGAGGAAAGAAACTGTTCCTGTGACGGGTGGTTTTGACCTTCATTGATCTGTAACGACGACCAGAAGATAGAAGTTCAAACAGTTTGTGGCCGGGGTGTGATGGGTCAGCACAGATGTTTCCCGCCCGTTTCCTGGTTATGGACCGATATAAGTTCCCAATTGAGGGTAGGTCGGTACCAATGATCCTCTCCGCAGACTTAATGATCCGCTGCAGTCTGGTCTTGTCCTGTTTAGTGGCAGATCCAAACCAGACAGTGATGGAAAAGCAGAGGACAGATTGGATGATGGCGGTGTAGAAGACAACCAGCAGCTCCTGAAGCAAATCAAACTTCTTGAGCTGACGAAGAAAAAACAACCTCTGCTGGGCCTTTTTCCGGACAGTGTCTATATGGGAGGACCACTTCAGGTTTTGGGAGATTGTGGTACCCAGAAACTTGAAGGAGTCCACAGTGGACACTGTGCTGTTGAGGATGGTGAGTGGGGGGAATGAAGGGGGGTGTCGCCTGAAATCCACAGTCATCTCCACCGTTTTGGCTGGGTTAAGTTCAAGATGGTTCTGGCTGCACCAGAGGATCAGCTGCTCCACCTCCTGCCTGTATGCAGACTCATCATCATCCCGGATCAAACCGATGACTGTGGTGTCGTCCGCAAACTTCAGGAGCTTCACCGAAGGGTCTTCTGAGGTGCAGTTGTTGGAGTAGAGGGAGAAGAGCAGTGGGGAAAGGACACATCCTTGGGGGGTGCCAGTACTAATTTTTCGGGAAGAACAGCCTGACAGACAGACATCAGACAGCCTGAAGTGCACTGCGCCCAGTTTGTCCACTATGCACAGACACTCCTGATGCTCCTCAGGTTGTCATTTGGCCCATCTTCGCCGTAGATGTTCCTCATCTCGACTCCGAACCCAATCCAGGACCCTCAACGGGACCCGACTTGGCTTGAGACGTTGTTGTCGAGCACGCTGATCCTCCGTGCTTTTCGGTCTTGCCCTGACCTCTTCTAATTGCTGTTGTAACGTGCGCTGTCATAGCCGCAGACCCCCTGTCCCATTGCAGCCAAACTCTGGAGGCATCTGGGGCTAACCCATTGGTGCCACTCACCAGCGCAGGCACCTCACCGTCACGCTTGGTACTCTCCTCGACAGTTTCCTGAGCGCTGGCACTGAGACCCTCCTGTGCTGGCCCTGAGCAAAATTGGTCCTGCTTGACTGCCGTAGTTCTTCACCCCACACCGTGTGGATGGTTGTTGGGGGCGGGCGGAGTGATTTCTTCCATGGGCTCTCCGGGTTAAATCCACGGCAGACCCTGGCAAAATGCTTCAAGCGACCGCATCTGTTACAATGTGCTCCTCTCGCTGGACAGTCCTTAGCCTTTTTGTGGTGCATCATAGACCCACAGCCTATGCAAAGGGGCTTTCCCGGGGCAGACTTTCAGCTGGTAGCATTGGGTTCCGTATCTTCACCGTCCAAGCTACCTTTGCTATCTGGGTCTGCGACATTTGCCGCGACGAGAAGCTCCGGCAACTGCTGTGACTGGCGCCCGGTTAGCTCCAGAGCTAGCTTGTCCACGGTTTCCATTTGGAAAGCCAGCTTGACTGCTCTGGCTAAAGTGAGGTCCCTGGGTGGTGTAAGTAGTCTAGCCTGCAACGCAGCATTGCTTGTATGTTCTGCCAGCTGGTCACAAATTATTTCTTCCTCCAATGTCCCAAAACTACACTCGCTAGCTAGCTGCTTCAAGTTGGTGGCGAACTGCCGAACGGGTTCACCTACCCACTGATGTTGCTGCCAAAAGCGGATCCTCCAGACCGTCATGTTATCCGGGGTGTGGAAATGGCTAGCTAGCAGCTCCAGTACCTCTTCATAAGTGTCCGAGGGACCGAGCGTTTGCAGGACCCGCTGGCCCTCTATACCCAAATTGTGAACCAGAAGCGCTCGGGCTCTTAGCTTATTGAGCTCACTGAGTCCCAGCACGGCAACATAAGTTTCAAAGGCTTCAAACCGCCTTGGCCAGGACACCAGCGGCTCCCCGGAAAAATCAAGAAAAGGGCGAACAGGAGCTATGCACGCCTACATGGTTTAATCTGACGTCGCCAATGTTATGTCTGAAATTACCCTGGTTCACAGATGAGGTGAGGTGATTTGTTGGACATGGCGGCCTCAGACAGGGCCCCAGCCAAGGCACGGGCAAGCAAAAGAAAGTAAGATGTCCGATCCGGCCTTATATAGGGCAGGGCAGAGACGTCACTGGGGTGCGTGTCCATCTTACACTTTCATATTAAAATATATATCTCACAGTGTGTTCAGACCAAACACTAGTAAATCTAGTCGTGTGGTGCGAGTTCATGTTAACTCAATGTATTCGTGTGACTAAATTTGGTCGTGTGGATTAATTAAGTTAACAAGTACTCATGTCGTGCAACTAAATTTACTTGCATTTGGTCTGAATGCACCTTCACTGTGACTGTAATCAGACATAACTGCTTACCTGCTGCAGCTGTTCTCTCCCTCTGTGAGGATAATGTTTGTCCTGCCAGCAATTTTATTTCATCACTCTAAACCGTAATCACATTTACAATTTTGTAGTTATTTAAATAGTGATTTACTGTTAAAAGAACAGTTCTAAACTGTGTAATTTACAGTTGCCAAAACAGTATACCTTCAAGAGGTATACATTAATGCCATATTTTTTACAGTAAATTATTGGCAACCACAACTGCCAGTAATTTACCGTAAAATTCACCGATATTTTTTTTTTTTTTTTTACAATGTATATATAACTGCGAATTGCTAAATATTTAATGTTTTCTTAATATTGAAGATTTGACTGCAGGTAAGGATAAGCTTTATAACCTCTGTCATTTTTCATGAAAAAGATCAAATTAAATTTTTATACTGAAATAATAAAATGTATAAATATCTCAATACTGCAGTGGGCAGATAAGAAATCGTGTGTACAGCTGTTCCAGAATATTACCTTTTATATTTGAGCTTACAAATTTCCTAAATATTTCTGGAATAAACTTTTTGTCTGAAATGATTTTAAGATAATGTATTACTTATCAAAAATAAGGGCTTGTTGAAGTTGTAGTGTAGTAATTGCGTTTTCATTTCTTTTGTGAAAGTATAGTCAAATATAAAGTTGTCAAATATCAAGTCAATGTCAAATGTCAAATATAAAGTTATAAAGTAGTCTTTCTATTTGATTTAAAATTTGTTAATCTTGCTTGAATTTCTGAATTGATGCAAGGTCATTGCTGAAATTTGCAATGAGGCACCCAGGATCTCCCAGAGGATCCAGACCCACAATCATCTACAGCAGATCGCAACACTCTGGAACAGAACCAGAACCCTTACCCAGAACCATACATCAACAGTTCAGGCACAGGTAACATACAGAACACAGGAAATTTATAATAGTGCATCTCTGTAAATTAGAATGTCACGTTTTCTAATTACAAAAATGTATATACAGTGGTGTGAAAAAGTGTTTGCCCCCTCCTGCATTTCTCGTTTTTTGTATGTTTGTCATACTTAAATGTTTAAGATCATCAAACAAATTTAAATATTAGACAAAGATAACACAAGTAAACACAAAATGCAGTTTTTAAATAAAGGTGTTCATTATTATGGGTAAAAAAAAAAAATCCAAACCTACTTGGCCCTGTGTGAAAAAGTGATTGCCCCCACTGGTTAAAACATAAATTAACTGTGGTTTATCACATCTTTGGAAAGCTGAGTTCAATTTCTCTAGCCACACCTAGGCCTGATTACTGTCACACCTATTCTCAGTCAAGAAATCACTTAAATAGACCTGCCTGACAAAGTGAAGTTGACCAAAACATCCTCAAAAGCTCAACGTCATGCTGCAATCCAAAGAAATTCAGAAACAAAGTAATTGACATCTATCAGTTTGGAAAAGGTTATAAAGCCATTTCTAAAGCTTAGGGACTCCAGCGAACCATAGTGAGGGCCATTATCCACAAATGCCGAAAACATTGGAACAGTGGTGAACCTTCCCAGGAGTGGCCAGCCAACTAAAATTACCCCAAGAGCGCAGCAACGACTCATCCAAGAGGTCACAAAAGACCCCACAACAACATCCAAAGAACTGCAGGCCCCAGTTGCCTCAGTTAAGGTCAGTGTTCATGACTCCACCATAAAAAAGAAACAGGGCAAAAATGGCCTGTATGGTAGAGTTCCAAAACAAAAACCACTACTGAGCAAAAAGAACATAAAGGCTTGACTCAGTTTTGCCAGAAAACACCCTGATGATCCCCAAAACTTTGGGGAAAATACTCTGTGGACTGACGAGACAAAAGCTGAACTTTTTGGAAGGTGTGCATCCCATTACATCTGGCATAAAAATAACACAGCATTTCAGAAAATGAACATCATACCAACAGTAAAATATGGTGGTGGTAGTGTGATGTTCTGGGGCTGTTTTGCTGCTTCAGCACCTGGAAGACTTGCTGTGGTAAATGGAACCATGAATTCTGCTGTCTACCAAAAAATCCTGAAGGAGAATGTCTGGCCAACTGTTTGTGACCTCAAGCTGAAGCGCACATGCGTTCTGCAGCAGGACAATGATCCAAAACACACCAGCAAGTCCACCTCTGAATGGCTTAACCTTTTAACTGGCCAGATTTCATGGACAGGTTGTGTTCCCCTAGTGGCACAGCACAGCAACTGTGCCTGTCAGCTGAATCTGTCATCCCCAGCTGTACTGACGATTTGTACTGATCTGCCAGTTCAGAAGGTGACAGACATGCGTTGAAGGAATCATGGCTGATATGGAATACACCAAAGAAGAAGAAATCCCTATTATTATTCTTCCTTTTTCCTTCTTTGAGCTCACACGACCAATATGGCCACCATGCATCATCACATAAACGGCTTCGTACACAAAAAATTGCAGCGGGATACCAGTGAAATTGACATGGGATAATCATAAGACTTTGTAGATGTGGAGGAAAGCACAAATGACTGACAGAACACAAAATAACGACCACGATGGACGAAAACACAGCGACCACGCCAGTGGGCGAGCCCCCCTTCGCCAGCAGTAAGTGACGAATTTCTTTGTTTCTTTACATTGTACTGATTTTCTGGTTCATATACTTTGAAGATAACAACATACCCCTGCAGAGAAAAAGGTGTCTAAAAACAGAACCATTCTTTGTGTAAATATGTCCAAAGTCCACTTTTGACTGAGTTATGTAATTTGATATACCAGCTGCATCATTATGCAAATTAGATGCATAAATTTATTCCTATCTCAAACTTTGGATCATATTCTACATCTTTCTAATTGACAGTAAGCCATTATCTCTTTCAACTTTCAAGTTATAGCCTTGGATATCTGAACTATTTAATTGACAGAAAATCTTTACCACTCTTGACCACTAGGGGTTATGTCGCCAAATGGCACCTGGGCCAGTTAGAGGTAAATGCAATCATGAATTCTGCTGTTTACCAAAAAATCCTGAAGGAGAATGTCTGGCCATCTGTTTGAGACCTCAAGCTGAAACGCACTTGGGTTCTGCAGCAATTCAAATCAGTTCAATTCAGCTTTATTTATACTGCGCCACATCACAACAGAAGCCGTCTCGTGGTGCTACAGTGCAGAAAAAAACCCCACAGCAGGACAATGATCCTAAACACACCAGCAAGTCCACTTCTGAATGGCTTAAGTAAAACAAAATGAAGACTTTGGAGTAGCCTAGTCAAAGTCCTGACCTGATTCCAATTGAGATGCTGTGGCATGACCTTAAAAAGGCAGTTCATGCTCGAAAACCCTCCAATGTGGCTGAATTACAACAATTCTGCAAAGATGAGTGGGCCAAAATTCCTCTACAGCGCTGTAAAAGACTCATTGCCAGTTATTGCAAATGCTTGATTGCAGTTGTTGCTGCTCAGGGTGGCCCAACCAGTTTTTAGGTTTAGGGGGCAATCACTTTTTCACACAGGGCTATGTAGGTTTGGAATTTTTTCCCCTTAATAATAAGCACCTTAATTTAAAAACTGCATTTTATGTTTACTTGTGTCGTCTTTGTTGAATATTTAAATTTGTTTGATGATCTAAAACATTTTGACATAATAACGGGCCCAGGGAACACGCACACAGGCTCAGGTGAGATTCAAAGGCTTTATTCAACAACAAGGCATGTATAGATGCATGTGTGCAGAATGTGAATGGACTGTGGGTGAACAAGGAGCGCCGGGGGCAGAATGGCACGCTGTGCAGCCAGGCAACCCTATGGACAGAGCAGAGACAGGGATATGAGCAGACCTTCACCATGCAGGGTTAATATGCAAAGCGTTGCTTACTTGCAGGTGTTACGGTGGCTGGCGTTGGCAAGTGAAGCTCCTGCCTGGAGGACAGCGCCCTGCTGCACGCTCGGCGATGAGAGGAAGAGGAGGACAAGGATGTGGCGAGGATGGGAGGAATCCGCCGCCGGGAGGATCCACCTGTGCACAGGGAAGAGACTGAAGGACAGGTGAACAAACAACACAGCTTACTTGCTGGGAGGAGAATGGCGCAGGTCAGGAAGAGACAATCCTGCATAGGGATTGAGAGCGTTGGTGAACAGGCGGCTCCAGACCGACGCTCTGGGCCGAGCGGGTTAAATAGTCGGTGATTGACGAGGTGCAGGTGTACGCGCAGCTGAGGCAGATGACTGGTGAAGACGAGTTGTGACAGTACTCCCCCCCCCCCCGAGCAGCGTCTCCCAGCGCTGGTTTATCCGGGTGCGCCCGGTGGAACGCCGTGATAAGACGCTTATCCAGCACAAAGGAAGGGTGCACCCAGGATCTCCACTCCGGGCCATACCCCTCCCAATCCACCAGATACTGTAGCCCACGACCTCGGCGTCGGGAGTCCAGGATGGAGGTGACCCCCCACGCCGGTTGGCCGTCGATCATCACGGGAGGGGGAGGCGCCCTAGGAGGAGGATAGAGTGGGTCAGAGATCACGGGTTTGACCTGGGACACGTGAAATGTGGGACAGACGCGGAGGGAGGGGGGGAGGGCCAAACGCACAGCCATCGGGTTAATTACCTTGGAGATGGTAAAGGGGCCGATGAAGCGTGGCGCCAGCTTCTTCTTCTCAGCCTTAAGGTTGACGTCCCGGGCCAATAGCCAGACCCGCTGGCCCACCTGGTAACCGGGAGCAGCTCTCCTGTGGCGACTGGCTGTAGTGCTGTTGCACACCGCCATGCGTAAAAGCGCCTTGTGTGTCCTGGTCCATAGGTTCCAGCAGCGCCTCAGATGTGCCTGGATGGATGGAACTGCCACCTCGCTCTCCTGCTCGGGAAACAACGGGGGGTCGTATCCCAATGACGCCCGGAAGGGGGACATCCCGATGGCCGATGACAGCGTAGAATTATGGGCGTATTCCACCCAGGCCAGGTGTGAACTCCAGGAAGAGGGATTAGAGGAGGTGGCGCAGCGCAGGGCAGCTTCCAGCTCCTGATTGGCACGCTCACACTGCAAGTTGGATTGGGGATGGTGACCGGAGGAGAGACTCACCGTGGCCCCCAGGTCGTTGCAAAAACACCTCCACACTTTGGACACGAACTGGGGCCCGCGATCAGATACGATGTCAGTCGGAATCCCGTGCAGCCTGACCACATGTTGGACTAGGAGATCGGCCGTCTCCCGTGCCGTGGGGAGACCGTGGAGGGGCACAAAGTGGGCGGCCTTGGAGAATCGGTCCGCAATGGTCAGGATGGTGTCGTATGAATTAGAAACGGGGAGGCCAGTGACGAAGTCCAGGGCTACATGGGACCAGGGTCTGCCAGGGACCGGCAGGGATGGAGCAGCCCTGCTGGAGGTGAGTTCGGGGTCTTATTCGTAGCGCACTGGGGGCAGGCACGGACGTAATTGGCAGCATCCTTCCAAAGTCCAGGCCACCAGAAAGAGCGTTGAAGGAGGTCCACCAGCCGGGAGATGCCAGGGTGACAGGCGAGCTTGGACGTATGAGCACAGTGGATGACATTCCCCCGGACCGACGATGGCACAAAGAGCCTTCCAGCCAGACCGCCGCCGGGATCAGGTTCGGTCTCCTGCGCCTTCCGGACCTTGTCCTTGATGGACCAGGAAACCGCCCCCACGACACACGAGGTGGGCAAGATGGCGTGGTCCCACTCCTCCAGGGTCTCAGGAGTGAACTGTCTGGACAGCGCGTCAGGTTTACCATTCTTGGAGCCTGGACAGTAGGTGATCGTGAACCTGAAGCAGCCGAAGAACAGAGATCGGCGCGCCTGGCGGGCATTCAGACGTTTGGCCGACCTCAGGTACTCCAGGTTCTTGTGATCCGTCCAGACCACAAAAGGCTGCGCTGCCCCCTCCAGCCAGTGACGCCACTCCTGCAGCGCAAGCTTCACTGCCAGGAGCTCCCTGTCACCGATGTCGTAATTACGCTCAGCAGCCGACAGGTGCAGGGAGAAGAAGGCGCAGGGGCACAACACCCCATCCACCGGAGAACGCTGAGACAAAACTGCCCCCACCCCTGTGTCGGATGCGTCCACCTCGACCAAGCACTGCAGCGAGGGGTCAACTTGGGTCAAGACCCGGGAGGAAGAGAACTCCGTCTTCAAGGTCTCGAAGGCTGATGCTGCCTCCTCGGCCCACTGGAACAGCACCTTGGGGGAGGTGAGGCGGGTCAGGGGGGTGGCAGTGGAGCTGTACCTCGGGACAAAGCGGTGGTAGAAGTTAGCAAAACCAAGGAACTGTTGCACCTGTTTTCTGGAGGAGGGGGTGGGCCACTCGACCACCGCTTTGACCTTGGCGGGGTCGGGGAGAATTTGATCATGGGAAATGATGAAACCCAGGAAAGAGGTCTTTTTGGTGAAAAATTCACACTTCTATGCCTTAACGTACAGTCTGTTTTCAAGAAGCTGCTGCAGGACCCGCCTCACATGGGCCTGATGCTCCTCCCGAGACCTGGAGAAGATCAGGATGTCGTCCAAGTACATGAAAACAAAGACCCCCAAGAAGTCTTGCAGGACGTCGTTGATGAGCCTTTGAAAGACAGCTGGAGCGTTGGTAAGCCCAAACGGCTTGACCAGGTATTCTAAATGGCCGCTGGGCGTCCGAAACGCCGTCTTCCACTCATCGCCCTCCCGGATCCGAACGAGGTGGTACGCGCTGCGGAGGTCCAGCTTGGTAAACCAGGTGGCCCCCTGGAGGGAGGCAAAGGCAGAGTCCATGAGGGGAAGGGTGTATCTGTCCTTCACCGTGATGTCATTGAGGGCCCGGAAGTCGATGCACGGCCGCAGGTATCCATCCGACTTGGAGATGAAAAAAAACCCAGCTCCGAGTGGGGACAAAGAGGGGCGAATGATGCCAGCGCTGAGCGACTCTCTGATGTACAGCGGGGCAAAAAAGTATTTAGTCAGCCACCAATTGTGCAAGTTCTCCCACTTAAACGATTTGAGAGGTCTCCAATTTTCATCATAGGTATACCTCAACTATGAGAGACAAAATGAGAAAAAAAATCCAGAAAACCACATTAAAGGATTTTTAGTGAATTAATTGGTAAATTCCTCAGTAAAATAAGTATTTGGTCACCTACAAACAAGAAAGATTTCTGGCTCTCACAGACCTGTAACTTCTTCTTTAACAGGCTCCTCTGTCCTCCACTCGTTACCTGTATTAATGGCACCTGTTTGAACTCGTTACCAGTATAAAAGACACCTGTCCACAACCTCAAACAGTCAGACTCCAAACTCCACTATGGCCAAGACCAAAGAGCTGTCAAAGGACACCAGAAACAAAATTGTAGACCTGCACCAGGCTGGGAAGACTGAATCTGCAATAGGTAAGCAGCTTGGTGTGAAGAAATCAACTGTGGGAGCAATTATTAGAAAATGGAAGACATACAAGACCATTGATAATCTCCCTCGATCTGGGGCTCCACGCAAGATCTCACCCCGTGGGGTCAAAACTATCACGAGAACGGTGAGCAAAAATCCCAGAACCACATGGAGGGACCTAGTGAATGACCTGCAGAGAGCTGGGACCAAAGTAACAAAGGCTACATCAGAAACACACTACGCCGCCAGGGACTCAAATCCTGCAGTGCCAGACGTGTCCCCCTGCTTAAGCCAGTACATGTCCAGGCCCGTCTGAAGTTTGCTAGAGAGCATTTGGATGATCAAGAAGAGGACTGGGAGAATGTCATATGGTCAGATGAAACCAAAATAGAACTTTTTGGTAAAAACTCAACTTGTCGTGTTTGGAGGAGAAAGAACACCATACCTACTGTGAAGCATGGGGGTGGAAACATCATACTTTGGGGCTGTTTTTCTGCAAAGGGACCAGGACAGCTGATCCGTGTAAAGGAAAGAATGAATGGAGCCATGTATCGTGAGATTTTGAGTGAAAACCTCCTTCCACGAACAAGGGCATTGAAGATGAAACATGGCTGGGTCTTTCAGCATGGCAATGATCCCAAACATACCGACCGGGCAACGAAGAAGTGGCTTCGTAAGAAGCATTTCAAGGTCCTGGAGTGGCCTAGCCAGTCTCCACATCTCAACCCCATAGAAAATTTTGGGAGGGAGTTGAAAGTCCGTGTTGCCCAGCGACAGCCCCAAAACATCATTGCTCTAGAGGAGATCTGCATGGAGGAATGGGCCAAAATACCAGCAACAGTGTGTGAAAACCTTGTGAAGACTTACAGAAAACGTTTGGCCTCTGTCATTGCCAACAAAGGGTATATAACAAAGTATTGAGATGAACTTTTGTTATTGACCAAATATTTATTTTACCGAGGAATTTACCAATTAATTCATTAAAAATCCTTCAATGTGATTTTCTGGATTTTTTTTTTCTTATTTTGTCTCTCATAGTTGAGGTATACCTATGATGAAAATTGGAGACCTCTCTCATCTTTTAAGAGGGAGTACTTGCACAATTGGTGGCTGACTAAATACTTTTTTACCCCACTGTATGTGTCCATGGCCTCCCGCTCCGGGGCAGACAGGCTGTAGAGGCGACCAGATGGTAACGGCGCCCCCGGGCGGAGGTTTATGGCGCAGTCATACGGGCGGAGGGGGGGAAGAGACATCGCTTTGGACTTACTAAAGACGAGCCCCAGATCGTGGAACTCCGGAGGCACCAGGGTGAGGTCCGGCGGGGACGAGTCAGGAGCAGGAGGAGGAGAAGACGGGGCACAGGCCGCAGACTGGAGACAGGTGCCCATGCAGAACGAGCTCCACAAGAGGACGCTGCCGGACTGCCAATCAAGCACGGGGTTGTGGAGGCGCAGCCACGGGTAGCCCAGGATGACGGGGGAAGCTAAGGTGGGCAAGACGAATAGGCTGAGATCCTCTCGATGGTTGCCAGAGATGATGACAGGCACCGGCTTGGTGTGGTGAGTTACCCTTTTTTTTTTTTTTTTTTTTTGTCCTGTCAGGCAGCTAGGCAAACAGAATAGGGATCTGTCACCCTACTGTGCCAAAACAGATTTACTTTGCCAAGAGGAGCCTATACAGTGCCTAACTTTGCACTGTATATTGCCTGCGGTGGTCTGCTGATTGTTCACTCAGATGGGCGCCGGGGGGTGGGGGTCTGCTTCTGTGGCCTGCGCCGATGGCCTCCCTGGTCACTGCTGGGCACTGGTGCATGTTCAGGCTCACTGCATCTGCTTCGCAGTCGGCATTTGAAATAAAGGTGAATGAGGAGTGAATTTAAGTGGGTACTGGAGTGAGAGAGAATGGGTCGGTCTGGCTGAGTGAGAGGGGTGTGCATGGGAACATGTGGGTGTGAAGGTATGGGGAGGGGTGTGCCTGCGAGTCGGGAGGGGCTGGATTAGGGGGGTAGTGCCTCTCAGCAATGTGGGCTCACCTGGGCGAGGGAACTTCTTTGGACGTGGGGGTCCCCGGGGTGTGTGGCCGAGGCGCTGGGGCGGGACCGCTGTGGGGGTACCTGGGGGGGCTCACGCCGGGGGGCGCTGGCTGGCCTCTGTCCTGGGGGGTGGGGTCGCTGGCCTCCTGGTGCCTGGGGCCCGGGGGCGGATGTTGGCCCCGCTGGGGGGGTGGGGGTCGGGCGGGTCCAGGGGTGTGGGCTCACCGCGCCGGCCGCCGGGCGGCCTGCCCTCCCTTGATCATCTCTCCGGGGGTGGATGCTTGGCTTTCCTGGGGCTTGCTGACCTCGGGGCTGGGGGTTGATGGCGCTGCCTTGCCTGCTCGGGGTCCTCGGGGGGAGGGCTGCTGCGACCGGCCCTCCGCTCGTATGTTTCCTGACAAACCACTCACATGCACACACTTATTTTGCGCGCGTTCTCATATATAGGCACACAGACATACATGTACAAGCGTCTCTCCTTTAACAGGTGCAGAAACCAGACTCGTGTTGAGACATCTCCGGTGGAAGAAGCAGTTTCTTTTGTTTGTTTTAGTTGTCTTTTTTTTTTTGTCTGTTCCCCTCCCTTTTCTTTCCCCCCTTCACACACTTCCTTTCCCTCTTCCCCATCCTGTTGGGTCTTCCATGGGTAAAACAATTAAAATAAAGTATTAGAAGTGAGTTACCCTTTCCAAGGGTGTACGAGAGAGAGTGGCGAGGTTGAGGGGGGCTGGCAGTGCTTGACACGGCTGGCAGTGCTTGACATGGAATGCCCAAGCGGGTTGCCAGGCTCTTGGAAATAAAGTTTTGTTCTGCCCCCGAGTCTACCAGTGTGTGAGTGAGGTGCCCAATGGAGTTGTGACAGAACCTAATGGGCAGTGAGCATTTTGAGAGGGGATTAGACTGGGTAGCATCCACGAGGCCCCCTACAGTGACTCGCGGACCTCCCCCTTTTGGTTTGATCGGGCAATGCTCTACGGAGTGCTGGTTGCCCCCGCAATACATTCAGAGACCCAGCTCCCTGGGGCGTTGTTTCTCCACTAGGGGGAGCTTGGTTCGCCCTACCAGCATCGCCTCAGATTCGTCGGCGGACTCCGGAGCGGGTAACGCCAGGGGGCGAGGCTGAGAGGAGGGGGCAGAGGCTCCGCGCGAGCGGCTGTAGGACTTCCGCTTGGCGGCCCGCTCTCTCAGCCTGTTATCCAAATTAATTGTTAGGGAGATTAAATCAGACAACCGTCCCGGCAGATCCCGGCTGGCCAACTCATCCCGCAGACTAGAGCTTAGGCTGCAGAGGAAGATGCTGCAGAGAGATGCCTCGCCCCAGCCAACCTCCTCCCCCGCCTCCCGGAAGTTGACAGCGTAATCGGCCGCCGACCGGCTACCCTGGCGAAGGTTCAGCAGCCGATCGGCTAGTACGCTATCGTGATCCGAGTGGTCAAACACTTCAAAGAAATCTCGCACGAATTGGGTATAGGACAGGTTCGTGTAGCTGGGCTTCGCCATGACGGCGTAAGCCCAAGCTAACACTCGCCCCTCCAGGAGATTAGCTATGTACCCAATTCGGCTGTGGTCAGAGGGAAAGTCCCCGGGGAAGCGCTGGAATACCGACTCGCACTGCAGAAGGAACCCGCGAGCTTCACCGAGCTTCCTGCTAAAGCGTGCGGGTGTGGGGAGAGGTGTGAGCCGGGTTGGCGGTCCCGAGCTAGGCTGGCTAGCTAAGGGAGCGGCAGGAGCTGGCCCGCTAGGATGAGCCAGAGGAAACGCCTGCTGGGGATCCAGGCGATCCAAACGGTGAGTGATGCTAGTTAACTGATTAAGGATGACTTGTTGATGAGCAATTAAATCCACCCAAGCCTCGAGGGTGGAAAGTCAGCGTGCGAGCCCACTGTTCGCTGGGCCGCCCTGCTGGAGCCATACTGACATAATAACGGGCCCAGGGAACACGCACACAGGCTCAGGTGAGTTTCAAAGGCTTTTTTTTTTTTTTTTTTTTTTGTTACTTATTTGTACCCGTAGGTAGATTTGGTTTGCAGTCTGGTGACAAGCCACCGGCTGCTGGTCGCTGCGTGCGCGAGCGCCCTAAACCTACATGTTTTTTTGGTGTGCGGGAGGAAACCGGAGAAATCCCGGAGTAATCCCGCGCAACACGGGGAGAACATGCAAACTCCACACAGCTCACTGTTGGTCGGGGGCTGGGATCGAACCCACGATCTCATGATCCCCGCGGTCCCCCGGCCGAGGGTAAAACTGTGCTGCCACAGTGCTAAACCACTGCGCCACCGGCTTTATTCAACAACAAGGCGTGTATGGATGTGTGTGTGCGGAATGTGAATGGACTGTGGGTGAACAAGGAGCGCCGGGGGCAGAATGGCACGCCGTGCAGCCAGGCAACCCTATGGACAGAGCAGAGACAGGGATATGAGCAGACCTTCACCATGCAGGGTTAATATGCAAAGCGTTGCTTACTTGCAGGTGTTACGGTGGCTGGCGTTGGCAAGTGAAGCTCCTGCCTGGAGGACAGCGCCCTGCTGCACGCTCAGCGATGAGAGGAAGAGGAGGATGAGGATGTGGCGAGGATGGGAGAAATCTGCCGCCGGGAGGATCCACCTGTGCATAGGGGAGAGACTGAAGGACAGGTGAGCAAACAGCACAGCTTACTTGCTGGGAGGA
Organism: Pholidichthys leucotaenia; assembly: GCA_020510985.1. Taxonomy (NCBI): domain Eukaryota; kingdom Metazoa; phylum Chordata; class Actinopteri; order Cichliformes; family Pholidichthyidae; genus Pholidichthys; species Pholidichthys leucotaenia. The sequence goes on from CM035843.1 coordinate 100,400,045, forward strand.
GAATGGCGCAGGTCGGGAAGAGACGATCCTGCATAGGGATTGAGAGCGTTGGTGAACAGGCGGTTCCAGACCGACGCTCTGGGCCGAGCGGGTTAAATAGCCGGTGATTGACGAGGCGCAGGTGTACACGCAGCTGAGGCAGATGACTGGTGAAGACGAGTTGTGACACATTTAACTGTGACAAACATAAAAAAATGAGAACTCAGGAAGGGGGCAAACACTTTTTCATGCCACTGTATATAAATATACTCATCAAAGTGAATTAAAAAAAACTTAAAATATTTCACTGCTTGTGTAATTACATTGAATATATGAAAGTTTGTCTTTAAATGTAAAAAATAACGTCTTCCGTGATTTACTTAGATGCACTAGTTTTGTATAGATTTCTCATGTTTATTTTATTAAAGTATGAACTCTGATTTTTTTTAGCCAGTTCTAACTAATATCTTTGCAAAGCTTTATACCTTTTTTTCTGTTGTGTGTGACTAATCTTATGATCTGTACACTGATGATGAAAACATGTTGTTTTGGTTTATTTGCTGAAAGCTGCAAAGGAAGGGGCCCAATTTAAAATTCCGATCTGGTTAAGAGTTGTATCGCCTGCTGAAGGTGAACATGCTGAGCATACGACACACTGTGACCTATGAAAAACAGGCGTAAAGAATGGAACAGCCTTGCCAGTGAACTTTTCAAACTAAATGGTGATAGAGGGCCTTTTCAAGAGGCCGAACTCGAGGTCATGAGTTACACGTTAAAGAGGATTTTTCAATGAAAAATAGAGAAGTACCGATACAGGGGAGGAACATGTTTGGCTAGTTTTCATGAATCTGTTCAATGTTTTACCCCCACTGTTGACAATACAGCAAGATTGTTAGAAATATTATCCAAGATGTATAATTTTTAAACCAAATAAAAACTTTTATCTCCTTTTTCCATAGCAAGACACATAAAACTACAATTACAAACTGGTGCATTGTAAAAAGATATGAGTGGCTGGTAGAATTTAGAATCCCCCAGCTACTGTGGTAGGAAAAAAGTTAATTTTCAGCACTGATCACTATTGTACGTAACTCCTGCATGATTGATTGCACACCTGAAGGCCAGTCATACAGGAGTGTGGCCATAAACACCACATTATGAGCTACAACTCGTATGTATGTGTTGCGGACAGATGGCTGAGTTTAAGCTGCATTAATTAGTGTTATGATCAGCTCAGCAGACTGACACACAAAACCACCATCACAAAGACTATTGCTAATACTGCTGTTAATACTGCTAATACCAGGACTGCTGCTACTACTACAAATGCTGCTGTGTTATTAATGTAATGGGATATCGAGTTACAATTTTATAATGAATAGCATAGCTTTTAGAGCTATTGATTTCTCCGTGGCTCTACATTTGTCTCTTAACAGTGTTTGCTTATGAGGTGTGTGCTGCAAAACCATGCAGGTCTCTTGTGTAATTCACAACCCATATTACCTGTTGTCCCATTTTATTGATTTATTCATCCTTTTAAAAATGTCAAAAACAAATCGGAAAAAATAGAATAAGCATCAAAATGCAGCTTCCCTTTATAATTTCTAATGTCAAAGTATTCTAGAATCTAGAGAGGATCGCCACCAAATGAATGTGATGAATCTCTCTGCAGCCTCACGTTCCCTCATTGTTATTCAGGTTTAACTAGAAGGCTAAATAGCGGAATATGGCTAGCATATTGTCCCTGTTGACTTACGCACGCACACGCGCGCGCGCGCGCACACACACACACACACACACACTCAGATGCACAGCAGGATGGCAGCGTGTGCGATGGGGGGGGCTCATGCATAAACAAGATCATTTTCATAAATTAAACTCTTGCTTGCAGAACGAACATCTGTGCCCTTCTCTCTCTCACTCTCTCACACACACACACACACACACACACACACACACACACACACACACACAGTGATCAGAGTTTTGTCCTTCAGTCCTCTGTGTGTGTGTGTGTGTGTGTGTGTGTGTGTGTGTGTGTGTGTGTAATGTAGTTAACGGGCTTTTCACTGCATTTAAGGGGGTATGAGTTTCCCCCCTTATGTGCTATTGGTGTTATTCATTTTTTTTTTCATCTTCTTCCGCTTATTGGTGTTATAATATGCTATATGTGGAGAAGCTGGAACCTTTGGCTTCCAAAGACAGAATTTTGCTAATCCGATTTTGATGTCATTGCATTTGTATAACTTAAAAACAGCAGTTGTCTGCAAAACCATTGCAAGTTTTATGACCATTTAGATTTTTTTAAATACAGTATATTCATATACTTTATTTTTTTGCTGTACAACATGAGCTGTCATTGCTACAGTCCCATCCCATTATCTGATTTCGTGAGGACTTAATTTTTGTCACTAAGGCATGAATCTGCAACCTGTGGCCTATATTATCTCATCTACATACTGTATATGTGTTCAGGCTTGGCTGTCTGGTGACGCCAAAAGGGGTGTGGGGTCCCCATGGATACACAGAAATCTAATCAGCTGCATGGGGAAGAAAGGAAGGTCAATGGATGTGGAGACTAAGATTCCACGATAGAGGCTGACAACCCTTTTCTCAATAAGGGGCACATTTTTTTAAAATGTATATTTCACATTGTTTTCGGCTCACCAAATGACTGAATTGCTAATGCGGCAAGGACGTGTACAGGTATGGGCTATTGTTTCCTGGGCAGCAAATCATTTGATCTCTTCGGCTGAATAAATAAATAATAAAGAACTAATGTTATACTATGATAATAGCTTATAATTGCTGGTAATCTCTTCTTCTTGCATTGGTCCCACATTGCCCACGTATTATTATTGATTTGGGAGAGATTTTCATGCCAGATGCTGTCCCTGACACAACCCTCCCCATTTACCTGGGCTTATGAGCAGCACAAGGAGTATACTGGCTAGTGCTTTCCCCATGGCTGAAGGACCAACTTTCCTTTCCCCATTCTATTATGCTGAGCACCAAGAAGGTCTCATTTTTATCTGGTCTTTAGTACGACCCCAGTGGGATGTGAACCCACAACCTCCTTGCTGTGGGGCTGATGCTCTACCACTAGGACACCACTCCAATCTGCAATTGCTGATGGTAGACCAAACTAAATCATTACATAACCAGAACCTTTAGGCCAACTTTATGATTAATATTTCTGTGGGACACAGTTTGGTATGGGAGTAACCCAGATCAGATCAGTGTAATCTGACCAAGATTTTTTTTTTCCTTGTACATTTAGAATTTTTTAATGTGAATTTGGAATAGTCTCATAAATTGGCTACCTTTTATAGACTTTATCACAAAATTTTGAGACTTAATGAAAATTTGAGTCTTCTTCTTCTTCTTCTTCTTCTTCTTCTTCTTCTTCTTCTTCTTCTTCTTCTTCTTCTTTCGGCTGCTCCCTTTAGGGGTCACCACAGCAGATCATCTGTCTCCATCTCACCCTATCCCTTACATCTTCTTCCATAACACCAACCCTCTCCGTGGCCTCCTTCACTACATCCATGAATCTTCTTTGTGGTCCTCCTCTTTTCCTCCTGCCTGGCAGCTCCATCTTCAACATCCTTTGTCCAATATATCCACTATGCCTCCTCTGCACATGTCCAAACCATCTCAGCCTTGCCTCTCTTACTTTGTCTCCAAACTCCTCAACCTGAGCTGTCCCTCTGATATACTCATTTCTAATCCTGTCCCTCCTAGTTACTCCCAATGAAAATCTTAGCATCTTCAACTCTGCCATCTCCAGTCTTTTTGTCAGCACCACTGTCTCCATACCATACATCATAGCAGGTCTCACTACCGTCTTGTAAATCTTCCCTTTCACTCTTGCTGCTATCTTTCTGTCACAAATCACCCCTGACACTTGTCTCCACCCACTCCACCCTGCCTGCACTCTCTTCTTCCCCTCTCTTGTGCATTTTCCATTGATTTGGATGGTTGACCCTGGGTATTTAAACTCATCTACTTTCACTACCGCTACTCCTTCCATCTTCACCGTTGCACCTGCCTCCCTCTCATTCACACTCATGTATTCTGTCTTGCTTCTACTGACTTTCATTCCTCTTTTCTCCAAAGCATACCTCCACCTTTCCAGGTTCTCTTCCACCTGCTCCCTATTCTCACTGCAGATCACAATGTCGTCTGCAATCATCATGGTCCATGGAGACTCCTGCCTGACCTTACAGTATCTGTCAGCCTGTCCATCACCATGGTAAACAAAAACGGGCTCAGAGCCGATCCCTGATGTAATCCCACCCCCACCCTGAATTCATCTGTCACTCCTACAGCGCTGTTCATCACCATCTCACTGTCCTCATACATGTCCTGCACCACCCTCACATACTTCTCTGCCAGTCCTGACTTTCTGGAATTTGACTTGTGTCATAAATTCTGATCTTCTTTCTTGCAACTTTGAATTTCCTCCAATAGTTTTTTCCTAATGTCCTTCCCTAAAACATTTCTGAGACTTTATTATAAATCTTGAAATTTTCCTCATAGAGCTGATATTTTTTTTTAAATTTGTGACTTTTGTAATGAATTCACTACTTGACTGTACTTCTTATAAATTTGTGACTTTATGATAAATTTCGAGCTTTTTCATGCAGACAGTAACACCTACAATCAGACAAGGAAGGTGTCCCTTGTTTCCAATTTGAGCAACAGACCCTCAAAATGTCTGTGCAGATCCCTGTAATGCAGAGTTCTAGCCTCCAACCCCACTGACATAATGCTGCCAGAGTTGCCGACCCTGTGGTTAAATTAAAGTATTCAATACAGCAGCAGTAAACTGTGTTTGTGTGTTGTTGCATAAGAACAGACTCTCACAGTTGAGTCACATTTAATCCTTTTTAATAAAAGGCATTTATTGATTGATTGATTTGATGGAATTTATTTGAACATCCAGACAAAATTTTTTTTAAAACAAAAATCAAAACCAAAAAAATAAAATTAAAAAAAAATGCCTTGTTCAAAAGGAGTGGGAAGAAGCCAACGCTTATATAGTCCCACCCCTTCTCCCTTTTATAAACATCTTATAAAATATGAACAAAAATCACATGAAATGTTAACAGGACACTACAGGAACGTTATAAAAAGCAAAAATAAAAACCACATGAACACTTTGGCCAGGAGGCAGGCCCAAAATCATCCCTTTGCTGGACCAACATCACCTCACACACCGACCCAAAAATAGAGAAATCTTTATTCTTTCGACATTTGGAACCATCAGCTGAGGGTCACTCAGGTTTTAACAAAATTGCATAGTTTCCTCCAGATTATTGCTCATTGATTATTAATTAAGTCATAAGTGATTTTTTTCAGTGATAAGATGTATAATAACGTGACATTCAGAGAGCCTTTCCTTCATGATGGAGTGCTACAAAAAAAATTACATCAGACGCAATTCTTGAAATCACCATGATTAAGAATCTGATGCAGAAAGAAAGAAAACCAGGGACAGACAGGAAGATAGAAGTACACACAACTGTCTGTCTCCCACACAATGCTCTCCTCTGTCCTCATCAGTCCCTCAGTCCTTCAGGAATCATGGAAGATGGCATTCAGCTGGGCATTCATCAGCCGCTCGTGGTGCGAGTGTCCATCAAAGCCCATCAGACTGTCCACCTGCAGCTCACTGCACCGCGGATTGGGTCCCCCGCTGCCGTAGATGGCAGTGTGTCCCGCAGTTCCTCCTCCCCCGTAGTGGACACTGAAGGAGAAGCTCTTGTCATAATCAGAGGCCGCCTCGTGCTTGAAAGACGAGGAGAAGTTCCCGTTGATGCTGAGTGGCGGGCTGAGGGGGGGGGTCAAAAGCCGGGGCGTCGGACACCAGGACGCCATCAAAGAAGGGTTCCAGTGGGCCGTAGGGCTGACCTTTGACCTGGTGGAAGATGTGAGAAGGGTCCATGGTTCCATATGGGGGGCTGGGCAAACCAGGCGTCAGCCCGGGGCTCTGGTAGAAGTGTCCAGGATAGGCACCAGCTCCGGCAGGGGGAAGGTGAGGCGGCAGGTCTGGTGTCTGCTCTGGCAGGAAAGTCCGAGGATTCAGCTGCAAGCAGCCCGCTACCAGGTTAGTGGTTGGCTGAGACAGACCTGATTACAAAAAAAAGACAAAAATAAGTCAGCATTGAGCAATCCATTAAAGACAAGGTATTATTTGTGTATAAGAGTAAATATCAAACGTGAAAATTTGAAAAATTATTTCATTAACAACATATTTTTATGGATGTGAATACCAAATCATAGCAAGGTAAATACATAGATAAATAGAGGGGATTACAATGACCATCATACTAAATGATAATGTGAGTGTATATTATTATACATTATTGAATATGCCACCATATTATCTTTTCATACTTTTATTTACATGCTTGTGCATTTATTTATATTTGTTAATACGTTGAATTTTTGCCTCTGTTAATAAAGTATAATTAAAAAGCCACTCAGCATTGATATTACAGTTAAAGCTACCACTTTCTTAGGAACATGCTAGATATCACTTAAAACAACAGCTTGTCCACAAAGAATCAAAAACTGGGTCTCTTCTCCAAGGAAAAACTCTGTATATGATCTTTTACCATCAGGTGTCAAAACCTATATTTAAAATTTTGATATTAAGCATCCTGTAGTGGTCATGTAAATAATAAAAAAGTTAGGCACATAGTTACAGCTGGAAGATGTGTAAAGCAGACCCCCACCTTCCCCTTACCATATGGTAACTATTTATCTAATGTTAACCAGTTATTTTTAATGGCTAACACCTAGCCATTACCTGAACTTTAACCACCTAAAAATGTGTTCTTTATACTGAATGAATTATGGAACCAAAAATGAGTTACAATTGAGGGTGTGAAAGAAACAGACAACGGTGAATAAAAGGCAAGACAAAGACACAAACATGGGAACCCAGCAGGTTAATGTTATTTTTAATCATTTCCAGCACCCCCCCCCCCCCCATCTGCCCCCATACCTCCGTAAAAGTATTTAAGCAGATTTCAAATGAGGAATCAAAGTGAAATACAATGATGTTGACATGGTCGCATTCGGAGCTTGGGAACACACAAGAATGGAAGACTTGTTGGAAACAAGCTATTTTTTAAATTTCAACACTAAATTCATTTTTTGTTTAATTTTTACATTTTTAACTAAAAAATTCAAAACAACCCATATTATTTTCAAACGTTATGCCCTGTTTACACTCATTTATGTATCGCTGACATTGTGAGCTCACGATTTCTAATTAAAAAACACTCACTATTTGATCTAATAAAGTTTTATATTATATATCTTTTTGAAAATGTTCCTAACAATCACAAATGTGTGTGACAGTATTTTTGGTGATATTTGATAAACATATCTTGTGAATTTTCATTTCATTTTCTGTAGAAATGTAAAATTTCATCTATCTGTAGTACTGATTATACTGGCTGGTTTTGAACCAGTTTGGTCTGTTGCTGTTCATTTTTTTATTTACCTTTGCACAGCGCTTGGACAAAGCTCATGAGGTCTGGTGCCTTGCCAGAGCGCAAGATTTCACTCAGAGCCCAGATATAATTCTTGGCAAGCCGCAGTGTCTCAATTTTGGACAGTTTCTGGGTTTTGGAGTAACAGGGAACGACTTTCCGCAGACTTTCTAGAGCATCGTTCAGCCCGTGCATGCGGTTCCTCTCTCTGGCATTGGCTTTCATTCGACGGACCTTAAACCTGCAGAAATGGAAGGCAGATGAGTCATTATTCATAATTACTTGATTTCATTTTTCATGTTTGTAAAATTTTAATAGTGAACATTGGTTTTCATTCATGTGTGAGTTATCATACAGGTAGTCATTTGCTGGTAAATATGAAAAAGATTTTCATGAGATTCATGCCAGAGCTGTGACCTTGAGCGTTAACTTTTTGACTTCAGATTCAATGCATGTCAAGAAATTTGCAGAGACTGTCCTTGCACCAAGTTTGATATTGATATCTGCGGTCACTTTTCTTTCAGACTCCAGAACACCAAACAGGCAGACTTAAAAATGACTCACTCCTAAAGTGCTGTAGGTCTATGTAATGTAAGGGGTTACTTCTTTTTTTGCTCTTTAAGATTATGTGGTACTTTTGAAGCACTCGGTACACAGCAGAATTAACAGTCAATTGCATTTGTTCAGGCAGCCTTCAACTTAAGCTCCTTAAACCAACCAACACTTACTGCATTACCCTCTTCAGTTATAATTGTAATTTCTTTCTTACTTTCTTTCTTTCTTTCTTTCTGGGCCTGAGTTAATAGCATAATATCATATCTGTCATCCTCAATGCTTGGATGAGCTGCTTCTTTAATAGGTTGGGGCCCAAGCACTCAGTCCCGCCACAAATAAAAATTACTACAGATTAAGTGACAATGGATTAGACCTGGCTAAATGATACTTAATACACCTGATATATTTGTAATGTTTCTGCTATGACTTGTTTCCACAGGTGATTGTTGTAAAGAGTTCTAGGGTACTAGACCCTGGACTCAAGACAAATCCTAACTAAGAATGTTGTCCAAAGCAGCACTTTTGCTCAGTCAGTAATTTGACTTTATTTTGAGAATGATGCACTTTAAAAAAAGTTAACTAATATTTGTCATTTTATTATCTTTATTTACACTTTAACTATTAGAATTAATATAACATGAAATGCTACTATAAATTATTTTCAGCAAAATGCACTACTTCCGTTTGTTTCTGTAGTTTACAGCGATTTTTGTCTTTTATCTGGAAGCTCAATTTTAGGTCTCCCCTGAAGTTTCTGACCCTTTCTTTCTGCAATAAATTGACCAGCTCATCTCTAGCATCATGGCCGCCAATCAGGCGCACCAGTGCACACACCCGTCTTCCATCCTGGTGTGGCTATTTATTCTGCGAGGCCCTGAGATCAGCGCGGAGTCGTCTGTCTCCTTCTCATGGGACCTGAACTCGCCAACTCTACGCTGAGCTTCCAAGCCTCGTTTACTCTCCAGTTCCACTCCTCGTCATTGGACTCTTCACCATCTGACAGCCAAGTAAGCCGTCATCAATTCCTTTCACCCTTCTACTTCCCCTGTGCACAGGCGGTGAAACCTTGGCGGCGGACATCCCTGCTCTGCTCACCTGCCCACCTCATCTCCTACGGGGCTGCTGACACTGTCCTCCTGGCTGTGGCCGCTGAGCTAACCTGAGTTCCACTCCTACGCTGCTGACAGTAAGGACTGTATTAATGGGTGCTTTCCCTGCCTAGACTGTCCCTAATTCTCGCTCTGTTTTGTCCTTAGGGTTGCCAGTGTTGCACGGTGCTCTGCTCGCCCCAAGCTGTTCATCCTCGCACTACACACGCTACAGACACACACCCACACACGATTGTAAATAAAAGGTTAATTGCGCCACCCCTGAGTCATGTCTGCTTTTTGGGTCAAAACCATGTCATCTAGATTTTTAAGTGGCAATGACAGTAAGTTCTGGATTATTTTTTTTAAACCGAAATATCCAGAGGACTGTGAAAGCTGTAGCCCAACAACCAATGACCCAAATTCATTGTCAAGTTTAATAACATTGAGGTGAGCAGCAGGTCATAATGCTTTATAAATTCACAGCGATCTCACATCTATATGATCCATACTTAATGCCATTGTGAAAACTGCAATTTGATGAAACACAGTCTTGCTCTTTAGAAATGTTTTAACATATTTTAACAGCATTTTTTTAAAAACAATTTTCTCTGATTAGATTACTATTAAATGTTACTCTATGCAGCTACTAACCCGATCCGTAATAAATTTGTCCTGCTTCTCACTTAAACTTGACATCATGCCTACCTTTGAAGGCGAGCCTTTGTCATCTTCTTCTTCTTTGGCCCCCTTCTCTTGGGCTTGTTCTCTCCGTCCTCCTCCTCTTCCTCCTCCTCCTCCTCCTCCCCCTCCTCCTCTTCCTCATCCAGGTGATGCATGCATTCCTCCTCTTCCCCCCCTGCTCCTCCACCTCCCCTCTCTGCCTCTCTTCCAGCAGGGCTGCAGAGCTCCTGCTGCTCCTCCGACTCCACCGACGGTTGCTCCTCCAGCACAGATCTGGTCATGATGCTGATTCTCTGTGGAAAAAGGAAAATATAATTATCAGAAAGCAATTCACACTGTACAGTTTATGTGTCTGCAACGACGGCAGAATAATGAAGAGGGATATTAAAAATTTCTCTAATATGAATAAAGTTATTCACTTTTTTGGGATGTGAGTTTATTCGCACATTAATATTCTCAAGAAGAGATATTAATTTTATAATAAGTAGAATGTGGAGTTTGTCTCTTAGAAAGAAAGAAAAAGAACTATACAGTTCTGACTGTTGCATGTGCTGCTAGTATGTTAATAGACTGCGGAACAATTGGTAGGTCAAAAGCTGCAGAAAAACGGCAAAACTCATTTACTTTGATTTAATTTAAGGTGAACTTCTAGTTTATGGACATTGTCGCGCAACCTTTTGTTTGACGTTTATTTGAAGAAAAAAAAATTGGGGGGGGAAAAAAAACTTCCGAATTTCCCTAAGAAGGCTTCAGTTGTCCCCCGAGTTTTAATTGAATATCAAAGGAACAGTGTGTTATACGCCAGTCTGGACATGGGAACTAGGTTATAGTGAGAAAAATCCGTGAGAAAAATGTAAACTACAAAATAGCGAGTGAATATTTCTTCCGACTTTTGCTGAAGCGATATAAATGCAAAACAATTAATTTAAGCAAAAGGGTGAGCGAGATTACACAATAATAATAATAATAATAATAATAATGTGTCCGTGTATTGTTTTACAGTATTTGAGAACGGCTCCCGTTTTAACAAGACAGTTGGGAGGAGAAAAACACTAAATTGGATGAAAATAAATGGGAAAAGAATTAGAAACAAACTTGTTTTCGTTTAAGAACAAAAGTGTTTTTTTAATACAAGCGGGTAAAACTACAAGTGCGCTGCATGCTATAGCTCAGAAGTGAAAATTAAATTTAGAATTTTACAATTATGCATAATGGATTGATTCATTCTAACACAAATTGAGTTAAATTATAGTCAACAAATTATTAATTTGGTATAAATTATATCGGCATAATATCCTAATTACACAGGTGATCAGATTTACCATTATCAAGGTCAGAGAGAAGGGGACGCATTTATTTATCAACTACATTATAATATTTTCTCCTGATGAAAGCTTACTTGTTGTAAGGAGGCTGTCTGTCAGATCGCACTCATCCCGCGCGCTGTGTCTGCGTATCCGTGCGTGACAGTGCGTGTTCTTCCGTGGGCTCTGTGGAGTGTGTGTGCGGGATGCTGCAGCTTTTATTCTCATCACGCACATGAGAGGATGGGGCTAATTAGCATATACAAGCCCCGCCCACCGGACACGCGCCATAAGGTGCTTACGTCACTAAAGCGGCCCCGGGGATCACGTGACAAATCTCCCGCCGTACGACAGGCCAAATTTTCTCTCTCTCTCTCTCTCTCTCTCTCATCTGTGGCCAAGCAAGGCACGCATGCGCACTTGCTGCTTAAAGGTGTGTGAATTGGGGTTAGTGTCATTTTCGATAGTAATCGTGTTTTCATTTATCATTGCTGTATTGAAGTAAAAAAAAAATTGTGTTTTTGCTTCTGGATCAAGTTTTTGCTGTTTTGTTTTCCTCTTTCTTGTGTTCAGTCTATCACTCATGACTTTAAGAAGTTTTCATTTGGTTGGTGATTTACCATTTTTCCAGTCACATCTGTTACTGTTTTGCATTTATTGTACTACATGACGGTCCCCAGCAGTGGTAGAATTAACGCTCCATGTAACCCATTTTAGATCCTTTTGTTTAACAAATGTGTTGATATGCTCTTCACATCCTGACAGTTATCAGTAAATATAGTAAGCAATATGTGATATGTGTGTGAGAAAGAGAGAGAGAGAGAGAGAGAGAGATTGATTTTGATTTTTCAACACACCTTTATTGTCACAAATTCAACAGAAAAACACAACAACTAAAACAACTAAAAGAAGCAATGGAAAAGAAAAATGTCTCACTGACAAGAAATCAAAGACACAAGTAACCAAACCAGGAAAACTAAAACAAAAAACTTGCTTCTTACATCAGGATTATACCATAGGTAATTTTCCCCTCCTTAACACAACAAAGGATGTGCTTAAAGCACCACATAGCCTCAAAGGTTTCAACATTCTGCATCAGATGATAGTAATTGTAATCAATCATTATTCGAGCCTTAATCATGCCAACCAGCATGTCTTTTACATTACAATCCAGTATTTGTTCAATTTTTCTTTTTCTACTAACATAAATAGCCATTTTAGCCTGACCCAGGATGAAATTTAAAAGTTCACTCTTTTTCTTAGTTCTCTGCCTATATGGAAAACCCAAGATAAAAATGTGCAGGGAAAAGACTTCTCCAAACAGATAAAACAGCTTCCCCAAAAAAACAAACAACAAATGCAGTCTGTTACAGTCCAGAAAACAATGAAACACAGTCTCTTTCTGAGGACAAAAAGGACAAACCTCAACAACATTTGGGTTTAAAATGGAGATAAAAAGCATTTACAGCCACAGCACCATGTAAAACTCGCCATTGTAGGTCTCCAACCTTCTTAGTTAATGGTGGTTTATAGAGTGCTCTCCAGGCAGGCCTCACCTCTGAACCCAAGCCCAAGTGTTTCCTCCATGGTGTATCAGCTCGACCTTTTAACTTATTTACATTTAAAACTTTCACCAAGAGTCCATACATTTTTTTACCCGGAGAGTCACAAATGTTAATGTGTTCAGAGTTTAAAAACACACCAGTGCCCTCTTTAAAATCAGGAGATAAAACACTAAAAGGAAAAGGATCATCAGAAGTTCGCACAGAGTTTTTGCAGTGTAAAACAATAGCAGAGTGTTCTTCTGCAGACAGGCAGTCTCTCCAATCTTTCAGCAAATTCACTATAGTTCTGACTGAAGAAACGCCAAGAGCAGAGCACAGGGCAACAGCATTGTCCAAGTTGGGACCACATAAATTTACCAAGTGTCCCAGCGTTGTGACCTTTGCAGAAATGAACTTTTTTAAAACAGAAGGTCCTAAAGCATTGCCCACATCAAAACGGGTCCCGAACACAAGTGGTTCCTTTAAAAGCCAGAAAGGTGACAAGGAAGCCTGGGGAGAGTTCTTTTTAAAAAGTCCCCAGATTTTAAAAGCACTTTGATAAAACTGGGGAAGTTCTGGGAGTTTTTGGCTCCTTAAGCCCATTAAAAACAGCGACTCCTCTAGTCCAAGCCCTCCACAGCGAGCCAGGACAGCCCTGGCAATAGGTCTCCACACAAGGTCCAGGGGGCCACCCAGCAGTCGCTGAATGAACTGCAGACGGAAGACAGCCCCCCTGCTGGCCAGATGGATGAGCCCTTGACCACCTTCTTCCCTCGGTAAAAACAGGATGCTCTGTGGAACCCAGTGAAGATGGTCCCAGAAAAAGTCCACGACTATAGACTGCACTCTGGCCAGCAAATTGGGTGGAGGGTCCAGACAAGACAGTCGATGCCACAGCATCGAAGCAATCAAGTTGTTGATGATTAAAACACGACCTCTGAAGGACAAGTTTGGCAGAATCCATTTCCATTTTTTTAGTCTTCCTTTAACTTTTTCTAAAAAACACTCCCAATTTTTCCCAGTAAAAGTCTGATTCCCTAAGAACACACCAAGATATTTAAAACCACCTTGTGTCCACGAGAGGCCACCAGGTAGGGCAATTTTTTGTGGTCTCCCCACCACCACAACAGCTTCACTCTTACCCCAATTCACTCTCGCTGAGGAGCACTCACCAAAAAGATTAACAGTTCTTAAAAGGTAGTCTACATCATTTTGATTTCTTGTAAAAACAACAACATCATCAGCATAGGCAGACACTTTAAAAACAGAGTCAGAGTTGGGGACTTTAAAACCAGTGAGGCCTTGCCTTAGTTTACAAAGGAGGGGCTCGATGGCAAGAGAGTACAGCATATCTGAGAGGGGGCAGCCCTGTCGGACACCCCTCTCAACTTTGAAAGGAGCACTCAAACCACCATTAATCTTAAGAATACTCTCAATGTCTCTATACAAAGCCTGGATCATGGCGATGAACCCTGAGCTGAAACCAAAGGCCTCTAATGTCTGCCAAAGGTATGGATGTTCAACTCGGTCAAACGCCTTTTCTTGGTCTATTGAAATAAGACCAAGTTCTTTGACCAATGAGCTGGAGAGGTCCAAAACATCACGAATTAAAAAAATGTTGTCTGTAACCAACCTACCAGGTACACAGTAGGTCTGGTCTACATGTATGACCTGCTCCATCGCCTTCCTCAGTCTGGTAGCCAACACTTTGGAGAGAATTTTATAGTCAGTACAGAGGAGGGCCACCGGACGCCAGTTCTTAATGTCTTTCAAGTCACCTTTTTTTGGAAGGAGGGTGAGGACTGCTCTCCTACAACTTAGGGGCAGGTGACCCTTCCGCAGACTGTCAGACAGTACTTCCAGCAAGTCCTCACAGATCTCAGACCAGAACGCCTTGTAGAACTCCGCTGGTAGGCCATCTATCCCTGGGGCTTTTCCACACTGAAGAGACTGGACAGCCACTGCCAGTTCTTGCAGAGTGATCCCGCTCTCCAGCTCTGCATTCACGCTAGCCATCACCTTTGGCAAGTCCGTTAAAAAATGACTCAGTGCATGTGGATTCTCAACAAATTCTTTCTTAAAGAGATCCTTGTAGAAAGCAACTGCAAAGCGACGGATCTCCGCAGACTCATGGATCGGCCGCCCGTCCTCGGAGCTAAGAGAGTGGATCATCCTCCTCTGACCATTCTTCCTCTCCAGACCAAAGAAAAAATGAGATTGAGCGTCCATTAGTGCGATGTTCTGGAACCTACTGCGTACCACAGCGCCCCTGGCAGCCACACCCAGTAGGTCAGTTAAAACAGACTTTTTGCCATTGAGGGCCTCAAAATGTCCTCTTTCTCCTGTGGAGCCTGCCAAAGACTGCAGCTCCACTACTTCTCTCTCCAGGTCCCTGACAGACCTGGCCAAGTCTCCAGAGACATTGCGAGTATACTGTAGGCACAGATTCTTTATTTGGCTCTTCCCTACATCCCACCACTGCTGCAAAGAACTAAAATTTGATTTTGTTAATTTAAAATTACTCCAAAAAAACATAAAAGCAGTTTTAAAACTGTTATCTGATAAAAGTGACGTGTTAAAATGCCAGTATGCACTACTGCACTTTATATTCTTGATAAAAGCACAACACTGAACCAGGGAATGATCTGTGAAGCCAACAGGGACTATAAAAGCACTTTTAAAAATGCTAAAATGGTGCTTAAAACTGTAAACCCTATCCAGTCTAGCTAAGGACAAAATATTGTCCTTTCTATGGCTCCATGTGTATTGTCTAGCCTTGCCATGAAAATTTCTCCACACATCACACAGATCATGAGCTTCTATGAGACCTTTTAAAACTCTTTTGGATGCAGCATGTGGCTCTGGGTGATTCCTATCCATAAGAGGATTTTCTGTACAATTAAAATCACCTCCCACAAATAAAAAGTCATCATTATTGCAATTTTTGATCGTGTCATCTAAAATATTTAAAAAGGCCAATCTTTCTGTGCCTACGGTTGGAGCATACACATTTATAAAAAACAACTTTCACATTCTCAAAAACAGCTCGAACTTTTAAAATGTGGCCTGCAATTGTCTCATCAATGTCATAAGAAAGTGGAATAAAATCTCGAGAAAATAAAATACCCACTCCACCACTGTTGCTGCTTTTATGACTAAGAATAATTTCACCCCGAAATTCCCTCCTCCAGTCAGCAGCATTGTCCTCAGAACTATGAGTCTCCTGAACAAACAGAACATTAATTTTCTTGCATTCTGCAAGAGTAAAAACACACGCTCGCTTGGACATTTCTCTTGCCCCATTGATGTTGAGTGTGCCAAAATTAAAACTGCACATGCATATAAAAGGGTAAAACCAATACAAAAACAGAAAAGAAAGAATGAGCGATAAAAGACTAATCATCCTGGGCAATTTGGTTCTTAACTTTTAGCACAAGCTTTTTTAGTCTGTAGATCTCCTGATCAGTAAAACTTTCCTGCTCAAGCTCTCCCCTATTTTTCATGTAGGCCCGAGCAGAGTCAACAAAACGTTTTAGATCAGGGAAGAAGCTTTCAACTTTGACCATTCTGGACCCCTTAGTGTCCTGCAAAAACTTCTGTATTTTTGTGAAGGGGTAACCGCCTCCACTGGCCCCATCATCACTGCTTTCACCATCACTCTCTATATCAGACCCAGCATAAGAATCTGGCTGAGATGGAGAAACCTCAGAACTGTCTTTGACAACCCTTTTTACTTTGCTCCTCTGCTGTTTGGTTTCCAAATTCTTTCGCTTGATTGAGATTTTACATAATTCTTCATCTATTTCAATGTCATCCTCATCCTCCAACACTGACTCAGCCACCCTGGTAGCTGTCTCTTCCTGTCTTTCGCTCACCCTGTGCTGTGCTTTTATATTCATCTTTCTAGTCCCACCATCTACCTGGGCCTCATTTGGCTCATCTGTCTGACCCTCAGCATGATCCCTCTCGGTAATCTCACCCTTGTCTGCAATGTTGGTCTGCGCAGCAGCCCCGCGATGTGCTTTAACTTTTGTTGCTGTTTCAGTTATGATCGACAGGCCGGCTGCGGAGGGCGGCGAAGCTGCCCCGCCGCCAGACGGCCCCGCGGCCTCGGCCGAAGCGCCGCCGCCAGACGGCCCCGCGGCTCTGGCCGAAACGCCCGACAGCCTCGGAGGACGTCGAAGCCGCTCCGTCACCAGACGGCCCCGAGGCCGCACTAGCGGCCTCCCCCGAGTGATCACCCCCCACTCCCTGAGGGCATGATCGAATCAAATGTCCCTCCATTCCGCAGCCGAAACACTTCATATTATCGGAGGTGACGTGGATGGTATAATCAAAGCCGTCAATCCGGTATTTAAATACGAGGTTGAGGCTTTCCTCACTATTCTTTAAAATCATGAGCACCTGTCGCCTAAAAGACATGACATGCTTTAAACGCGGGGACTTACAACCGAGAGGGATGTGCTTAATCGGGGACTAAAGCTGCCCGTGTCTCGACAGCTCCTTCTCCAACAGCTCATTCTTTAAAAATGGTGGGACATTTGAAATCGTAATTCTCTTCGCGGGATTTACCAGAGACAGAACAGGAACCAGTGTGTCTTTAATCACAACCCCGCTCTCCACTACCCGGTTAACTTTTTCCACACTATCGAGGAAAATCACCACGGCACTATTCATTCTCGAAGCTGATCTAACGCTTTCATAACCGACCAGCTCCCCCACAGCCAGACTACATTCCTCCACTGAGCAGCTGACAGCCGGTGTCAGTTTGACAGCATGCCGGCGTGTCAGCTGCTCAAAACCGGAGTCTCGCTCCAAAACCATGCTGACCAGCAGAGCTGGCAGCAGAAACCCCCCTCCCAAAACGCCTACCCCACCCCAGCTACAGAAGACAACAAAAATTAAGATTATTTAACAAAAAAAACACCTTAAACACCAAAAGATAGAGAAAAGTTTGAAATAATTCACTCACGCTGTCACACGCTCTCAGCTCGCACTCACGACCACACCCACTCAGAGAGAGAGAGATTTTGATTTTTGAACACACCTTTATTGTCACAAGTTCAACAGAAAAACACAACAACTAAAAGAAGCAATGGAAAGGTAAAATGACTCACTGACAAGAAATCAAAGACAAGTAACCAAACCAGGAAAACAAACAAAAACTTGCTTCTTACATCAGGACCATACCATAGGTAATTTTCCCCTCCTTAACACAACACAGGATGTGCTTAAAGCACCACAAAGCCTCAAAAGTTTCAACATTTTGCATCAGATGATAGTAATTGTAATCAATCATTATTCGAGCCTTAATCATGTCAATCAGCATGTCTTTTATGTTACAATCCAGCATTTGTTCAATTTTTCTTTTCCTACTAACATAAATAGCCATTTTAGCCTGACCCAGGATGAAATTTAAAAGTTCACTCTTTTTCTTAGTTCTCTGCCTATATGGAAAGCCCAAGATAAAAATCTGCAGGGAAAAGACTTCTCCAAACAGATAAAACAGCTTCCCCAAAAAAACAAACAACAAATGCAGTCTGTTACAGTCCAGAAAACAATGAAACACAGTCTCTTTCTGAGGACAAAATGGACAAACCTCAACAACATTTGGGTTTAAAAGAGAGATAAAAGCATTTACAGCCACAGCACCATGTAAAACTCGCCATTGTAGGTCTCCAACCTTCTTAGTTAATGGTGGTTTATAGAGTGCTCTCCAGGCAGGCCTCACCTCTGAACCCAAACCCAAGTGTTTCCTCCATGGTGTATCAGCTCGACCTTTTAACTTATTTACATTTAAAACTTTCACCAAAATTCCATACATTTTTTTACCAGGAGAGTCACAAATGTTAATGTGTTCAGAGTTTAAAAACACACCAGTGCCATCTTTAAAATCAGGAGATAAAACACTAAAAGGAAAAGGTTCATCAGCAGTTTGCACAGAGTTTTCGCAGTGTAAAACAATAGCAGAGTGTTCTTCTGCGGACAGGCAGTCTCTCCAATCTTTCAACAAGTTCATTATAACTCTGACTGAAGAAACGCCAAGAGCCGAGCACAGGGCAACAGCATTGTCCAAGTTAGGACCACATAAATTCACCAAATGTCCCAGCGTTGTAACCTTTGCAGAAATGAACTTTTTTAAAACAGAAGGTCCTAAAACATTGCCCACATCAAAACGGGTCCCGAACACAAGTGGTTCCTTTAAAAGCCAGAAAGGCGACAAGGAAGCCTGGGGAGAGTTCTTTTTAAAAAGTCCCCAGATTTTAAAAGCACTTTGGTAAAACTGGGGAAGTTCTGGGAGTTTTTGGCCCCTTAAATCCATTAAAAGCAGCGACTCCTCTTGTCCAAGCCCTCCACAGCGAGCCAGGACAGCCCTGGCAATAGGTCTCCACACAAGGTCAAGGGGGCCACCCAGCAGTCGCTGAATGAACTGCAGGCGAAAGACAGCCCCCCCTGCTGGCCAGATGGATGAGCCCTTGACCACCTTCTTCCCTCGGTAAAAACAGGATACTCTGTGGAACCCAGTGAAGACGGTCCCAGAAAAAGTCCACGACTATAGATTGCACTCTGGCCAGCAAATTGGGTGGAGGGTCCAGACAAGACAGTCGATGCCACAGCATTGAAGCAATCAAGTTGTTGATAATTAAAACACGACCTCTGAAGGACAAGTTTGGCAGAATCCATTTCCATTTTTTTAGTCTTCCTTCAGTTTTTTCTAAAAAACACTCCCAATTTTTCTCAGTAAAAGTCTGATTTCCTAAAAACACACCAAGATATTTAAAACCACCTTGTGTCCACGAAAGGCCACCAGGTAGGGCAATTTTTTGTGGTCTCCCCCCCACCACAACAGCTTCACTCTTACCCCAATTCACTCTCGCTGAGGAGCACTCACCAAAAAGATTAACAGTTCTTAAAAGGTAGTCTACATCATTTTGATTTCTTGTAAAAACAACAACATCATCAGCATAGGCAGACACTTTAAAAACAGAGTCAGAGTTGGGGACTTTAAAACCAGTGAGGCCTTGCCTTAGTTTACAAAGGAGGGGCTCGATGGCAAGAGAGTACAGCATACCTGAGAGGGGGCAGCCCTGTCGGACACCCCTCTCAACTTTGAAAGGAGCACTCAAACCACCATTAATCTTAAGAATACTCTCAATGTCTCTATACAAAGCCTGGATCTTGGCGATGAACCCTGAGCTGAAACCAAAGGCCTCTAATGTCTGCCACAGGTATGGATGTTCAACTCGGTCAAACGCCTTTTCTTGGTCTATTGAAATAAGACCAAGTTCCTTGACCAATGAGCTGGAGAGGTCCAAAACATCACGAATTAAAAAAAATGTTGTCTGTAACCAACCTACCAGGTACACAGTAGGTCTGGTCTACATGTATGACCTGCTCCATCACCTTCCTCAGCCTGGTAGCCAATACTTTGGAGAGAATTTTATAGTCAGTACAGAGGAGGGCCACCGGACGCCAGTTTTTAATGTCTTTCAAGTCGCCTTTCTTGGGAAGGAGGGTGAGGACTGCTCTCCTACAACTTAGGGGCAGGTGACCCTTCCGCAGACTGTCAGACAGTACTTCCAGCAAGTCCTCACAGATCTCAGACCAGAACGCCTTGTAGAACTCCAATGGTAGACCATCTATCCCTGGGGCTTTTCCACACTGAAGAGACTGGACAGCTACTGCTAGTTCCTGCAGAGTGATCCCACTCTCCAGCTCCGCATTCATGCTAGCCATCACTTTTGGCAAGTCCGTCAAAAAATGACTCAGCACATGTGGATTCTCAACAAATTCTTTCTTAAAAAGATCTTTGTAGAAAGCAGCTGCAAAGCGACGGATCTCCGCAGACTCATGGATTAGCCGCCCGTCCTCGGAGCTGAGAGAGTGGATCATCCTCCTCTGACCATTCTTCCTCTCCAAACCAAAGAAAAAATGAGATGGAGCGTCCATTAGTGCGATGTTCTGGAACCTACTGCGTACTACAGCGCCCCTGGCGGCCACACCTAGTAGGTCAGTTAAAACAGATTTTTTGCCATTGAGGGCCTCAAAATGTCCTCTTTCTCCTGTGGAGCCTGCCAAAGACTGCAGCTCCACTACTTCTCTCTCCAGGTCCCTGACAGACCTGGCCAAGTCTCCAGAGACATTGCGAGTATACTGTAGGCACAGATTCTTTATTTGGCTCTTCCCTACATCCCACCACTGCTGCAAAGAACTAAAATTTGATTTTGTTAATTTAAAATTACTCCAAAAAAACATAAAAGCAGTTTTAAAACTGTTATCCGATAAAAGTGACGTGTTAAAATGCCAGTATGCACTACTGCACTTTATATTCTTGATAAAAACACAACACTGAACCAGGGAATGATCTGTGAAGCCAACAGGGACTATAAAAGCACTTTTAAAAATGCTAAAATGGGACTTCCGGGAAGATGGCGGAGAGACATAACACTTAAACAGAGAGCTCTCCCTAGCCGGATTAAAAATCATCGGTAAATGGCCAACTCGACATAAGCGGATCAATAAACTAAGGGATGAAAACACGAAGGAGCCGGGCACAAGGACAAAAGCAGAGTAAAATTAAAGAATTCCTCTTCAACAACGCAGGAGAAACCGCTGAACACGGGGCCCAAAAAAACGAGGTGACCGCAGCAGAGAAAATGGAGGACACAAAACTCGATACCATGAACACTGGCATCGCCAGTTTGGGTAAAGAGTTGAGAGACTTCAAACGGCAGCTACAACAGGATTTAGCGGCTCTTAAGGAGGAGCTGAAAAAAGAGATTAAGGAAGAAATTATGGGCCTCCGAAGAGAAATGGAGCGCAAGCTAGCAGAAAACATGGAGGAGCTGCGCTCCCAGCGGGCGTGTATGACAGAAGCGCAGGCCCGAATATCAGAGCTGGAAGATTGGAATAGGGAGGCAAGCGAACAGCTGCAGACCCTGACGGCACAAATGCAGAGGATGCAGGAGAAAGTAACCGACTTGGAGAGCAGGTCCAGACGGGGCAATATACGCATCTTCGGGATCCCGGAGGGCATTGAAGGCAACTCGATGACGAAATTCATGGATCAGTTCTTAAAAAAAGAGCTGGAACTGCCCAGCGAAGCGGATCTGCAGATTCAACGAGCGCACAGAGCTTCGGCACAGAACCCGAACCCACGCTCTACACCCAGGTCAGTTGTGGTAAACTTTCTGAAATATGATGTAAAGGAAAGAATCCTGACACGAGCGTGGAAAAAAAAGATACGAATCGGCAACAAGCAGATATTCTTTGATCATGACTACCCGGCAGAAATTGTGCAGCAGCGGAAGAAATATGCCAACATTAAAAAAACGCTGAAAGAAAAAAAAATTAGATTCCAAACGCCGCTAACGAAAATGAGGATTCATTGGGAGAACGGCGTAAGAACCTACAACACAGCCAGAGAGGCAGCGCAGGACATGATGGAGCGGGGCCTTGAGGTGTACGTGCCGGAGGAAACGGTAGGAGCAGCGGAGGCCCTGAACGCATCACGACAGCCGGAGTGGAGGCGAGTGAACGGCAAAAGACGGGGGGAGACGTGGCGCAGCGGGCCCAGGAAAGACTACAAGGCTTTCAACTGAAAGCCTAGATTATAACAAAGATTAAGAAAGACACAGAAGAAATGAAGGCCAAGAAGACAAGGTAAAAGAGAAACAGACGGCTAGGAGAGGTTTAAGTGATATTTGTTGGACATTTCTAGACTAATGACTATTTCTTGGATAGTAAATACAGGTCTAGGGAGGGCCCTACACTCGGTGAGGACAATCCCTCCACCCACCAACAGGGACCAGTGGGCAGAAGAAAGGCCCAAAGTACGGAGGTCGAGATTTTTTAATGTGTTTTTATATAAATATGTGTTATTTTTGTTGTTAAAGGGGCTAGGAGCACAAGTTAAAAAAATGGAAAAACATGATTATGGGTAAAAATCTTAAGATAATAACACTAAACGTGAATGGTCTGAACTCACCTGTTAAAAGGGAAAGAATAATAAGAAAATTCAAGAAAGAAAAAGCCAAAATTATATTTATGCAAGAGACACATTTGAGCAAGACAGAACATGTGAAACTAAAGAGATTTGGCTATAAGAACTCCTACTACAGTTCATTTAAGGGAGGAACTAAAAGGGGGGTTATGATACTAATCTCAAATAAAATACAATTTGAATGTGAACAGGAAATCCAGGATAAAGAAGGCAGGTATGTAATAATAAAGGGTAGCATAGATGGAATGCAGATCACATTAGTGAACATCTATGCCCCACCAGAAAGTGACAAGGGTTTTTTTCAACATCTGTTTGATCTCATAGCAACACACAGTGAAGGAGTCCTAATTTGTGGAGGAGACTTAAATGCTGTCATGGATCATGAAATTGATACAACAAGTGTTAAGAAGACAAAAAAACATGTAACAAAATTCATAAGAACCTCACTGGCAGAAATGGGTATGGTAGACATTTGGAGGGACCTGCACCCACTCGAAAAAGACTATACACATTATTCAGCAGTCCATAAAGTACACTCTAGAATAGATTACTTCCTTATGAATGAAGATGACAGACACAGGGTGAGAAATTGTTGGATTGGAGGGGCAGAAATATCAGATCATAATCCTATATACATGGAAATAAATTTAAACAATAGAAAACGACAAACAACATGGAAACTTAATGTAGGACTGTTAAATGATGATAAAATGAAAGAAAGAATAAAAGTAAACATAAATGAATATATCCAAGAGAATGACAATGAAGAAGTGGACCCAACAATACTATGGGATGCACTAAAAGCCGTGTTAAGAGGTAAATTAATTGTTGAAACAGGAAAAGCAAATAAGACTAAACTGGAAGCATATGAACAAAGATGTGAGAGACTGAGGGAATTAGAACATAAACATCAAAGCACAAATGACCCAAAAATATATCAAGAAATTAAAGAAGAAAAAATAAAGATAAAAGAAACACAAATGGATGAAATTGAAAGGAAAAATAGATATCTAAAGCAAAAATATTATGAAACGGGACCAAAAGCCACAAAACTGCTGGCAAAACGGTTAAGAAAACAACAATCAATGAATAATGTATATAAGATTAAAGACCCCACCACAAATAAAACCACAGTTAACCCAGAAAACATCGAAGAAATATTCCATAATTTCTACCAAGAACTATACTCGCAACCTGAAGAAACAAATACTAAAGATATTAAAAAATTTCTATGCACATTGGACTTGCCATCAATAGGAAATCAACAAAATGAAAAGCTAACAGCAGAAATAACAACACAAGAGATTAGAGATGTGATTAAGTCACTTAAAAACGGTAAATCACCAGGTAGTGATGGATACCCATCTGAGTTTTATAAACTGTTTATAGAAGAACTCACGCCACAGCTTCTAAAGTCATTTAATTGGACGTTGAACAACAACAAAATACCTCCATCATGGAACGAAGCCATTATTTCAGTCATTTTAAAGCCAGGGAAAGATAGAGAACAATGCGGAAACTATAGGCCAATCTCTTTATTAAATGTGGATTATAAAATATATACAACAATTATATGTAAACGAATAAAGACATTCTTGACGGAATTGATAGAAGATGATCAAACTGGTTTCATAGAGGGACGCCAAACACATGACAATATCAGGAGAACAATACATATAATTAATCAAATACATAAAGAAAAGAAAAGCGCAGTAATAATGAGTTTAGACGCAGAAAAAGCATTTGACAGGGTTAACTGGAAATTCCTATATAGTGTGCTGGAACGCTTTGGATTTAACGAAAAATCAGTACAATGCATAAGGACGCTGTATCAAGAACCTGTGGCAAGAATCAAGATAAACGGTAGCTTAACAGACAAAGTAAATATACAAAGATCAACTAGGCAGGGATGCTGCTTATCGCCCACCTTGTTTGCTCTGTTCATAGAGCCACTGGCTCAAGCGATACGACAAAATAAGAAATTAAAAGGTGTAACAATAAAGGGGGCGGAACACAAGATTGGGCTATTTGCAGACGATATTATAGTTTACCTTGAACAACCAGATGAATCAATAATGGAAATGATGAACTTGATAGAAAATTTTGGAAAATTATCAGGATACAAGATAAACATAACAAAAACACAAATACTGACATTCCACTATAACCCTCTAAACCAGATAACTGATAAGATCAAACTAAACTGGAAACAAAAAGAAATAAAATACCTTGGAGTGAACATACCTAAAGATCTAAGCAAAATCTATAAAGCAAACTATGATAGGTTGGAACAAGAAATAAAAAAAGATATTGATAGATGGTCAATCTTAAATATGGATCTGAATTCAAAAATTGAGACAGTCAAAATCAGCATACAACCTAGATTACTTTACCTCTTCCAGGCTATACCAACAGAGATTCCAGATGCCCAATTCTCAAAGTGGGACAGGATGATATCGAGATTTGTTTGGGGAGGTAAAAAACCAAGAGTGAAATATAAAACTCTCCAGTTACCAAAAGAGAAAGGAGGCATGGGCCTACCGAGTCTAAAGGAATATTACTACTCAGCACAAATAAGATATATCATATGTTGGTGCGACGAGGGATATGAGGCAAAATGGAAAGAAATGGAAAAGGAAATTGAGGGACTCCCAGTACAAAGCATAATAGGAGATAAAGATGCATATAAGCAAATCAAACAAATAGACCCAATCACTAAATTTACTTTAGAACTGTGGTATAAAATAGTACAAAAGTATAATATAAAGGAAGACATAAAACTATTGAAATGGGTAGCATTTGACAGTCAGTTTGAACCGGCAAAACAAGATAGGGGATACAAAAATCTGGTGAACAAGGGAATCACAGCATGGGGCAATATCGGAAAAAAAGATCTCGGGAGCTTTGTAAACATCAGGAGAAAATTTAAACTAGAAAGATCGGAATTCTTCAGATATCTGCAGATGAGAGACTATTATATGAAGAAGATTAGGCATAACCTCCAAACAGATGTGAGCGAGATTATACAATTCATTTTAAGCTCATATACAGGAAATAAAACAAGAATTATTTCAAAGCTATATCAGAAACTTATGGCAAACAATCATTCAAGTAACTATATAAAGGAGAAATGGGAGAAAGAGCTCAATTTAAACATAACAGAAGAAAGCTGGCAGGAAATATGGAAAACACAACACACATCAACAAATTCAAGAACATGGAGGGAATTTGGATGGAAAAACCTGATTCGCTTTTTCATTACACCACAGATTCAAGGAAAGTATACAAATACCCAATCTATATGCTGGAGGGGATGTGGGGCTCAAAATGCAGACCACTCGCATATGTTTTGGAAATGCTGCAAAATCTCATCATTCTGGAAATCTATACATGTGACAAGACAGAGGATATTAGGATATAATATACCAATGAACTGTAACTTGATGTACTTATGTGATCTTAAAAGAGACAATGTTATACAGGCTGAGGACAGATATCTAGTTAAAATCTTGTTGATTGCATGTAAAAAAACAATCACAAAAAAATGGCGATCAGAAGTTCTTCCTGACCAAGAGCAATGGACTGACATTATTGAGGACATACGTATGATGGAAAAACTAACATATCGACAAAGAATGCAAGAAGGACTATGGGAAAAAAAATGGCGGAAATGGACACACTACAAAGTGCAACAACGAGACAGATATTGAAAGAATAACCAAAGACGCTGGAAAAACCAGAAGAATTAAGAGATGGAAACTAAAAACTTGATGCTCCAACATTTGTCCCCCCCCCCCTTTTTTTTTTTTTTTTTTTTTCCTTTTTCTTTTTTACTCTAGCCCCTTTGTTTTTTTTTAAATGTAGACTGTGATCTGAATGCAATATATATAATGAAAAATGAATAAAAATCTTAAGTTACAAAAAAAAAATGCTAAAATGATGCTTAAAACTGTAAACCCTATCCAGTCTAGCTAAGGACAGAATATTGTCCTTTCTATGGCTCCATGTGTACTGTCTAGCCTTGCCATGAAAATTCCTCCACACATCACACAGATCATGAGCTTCTATGAGCCCTTTTAAAACTCTCTTGGATGCAGCATGTGGCTCTGGGTGATTCCTATCCATAAGAGGATTTTCTGTACAATTAAAATCACCTCCCACAAATAAAAAGTCATCATTACTGCGATTTTTAATTGTGTCATCTAAAATATTTAAAAAGGCCAATCTTTCTGTGCCTATGGTTGGAGCATACACATTTATAAAAACAACTTTCACATTCTCAAAAACAGCTCGAACTTTTAAAATGTGGCCTGCAATTATCTCATCAATGTCATAAGAAAGTGGAATAAAATCTTGAGAAAATAAAATACCCACTCCACCACTGCTGCTGCTTTTATGACTAAGAAAAATTTCCCCTCGAAATTCCCTCCTCCAGTCAGCAGCATTGTCCTCAGAACTATGAGTCTCCTGAACAAACAGAACATTAATTTTCTTGCATTCTGCAAGAGTAAAAACACACGCTCGCTTGGACATTTCTCTTGCCCCATTGATGTTGAGTGTGCCAAAATTAAAACTACACATGTGTATAAGAGGGCAAAGCCAATACAAAAACAGAAAAGAAAGAATGAGCGATAAAAGACTAATCATCCTGGGCAATTTGGTTCTTAACTTTTAGTACAAGCTTTTTTAGTCTGTAGATCTCCTGATCAGTAAAACTTTCCTGCTCAAGCTCTCCCCTATTTTTCATGTAGACCCGAGCAGAGTCAACAAAACGTTTTAGATCAGGGAAGAAGTTTTCAACTTTAACCATTCTGGATCCCTTAGTATCCTGCAAAAACTTCTGTATTTTTGTGAAGGGGTAACCACCTCCACTGGCCACATCATCACTGCTTTCACCATCACTCTCTATATCAGACCCAGCATAAGAATCTGGCTGAGATAGAGAAACCTCAGAACTGTCTTTGACAACCCTTTTTACTTTGCTCCTCTGCTGTTTGGTTTCCAAATTCTTTCGCTTGATTGAGATTTTGCATAACTCTTCATCTATTTCGATGTCATCCTCATCCTCCAACACTGACTCAGCCACCCTGGTAGCAGTCTCTTCCTGTCTTTCGCTCACCCTGTGCTGTGGTTTTATATTCATTTTTCTAGTCCCACCATCTATCTGGGCCTCATTTGGCTCATCTGTCTGACCCTCAGCGTGATCCCTCACGGTAATCTCACCCTTGTCCACAATGTTGGTCTGTGCAGCAGCCCTGCGATGTACTTTAACTTTTGCTGCTGTTTCATTTATGATCGACAGGCTGGCCGTCTGGCCCCGCCGCCAGACGGCCTCGCGGCCTTGGCCGAAGCCCCGCCGCCAGACGGCCCCGCGGCCTCGGCCGAAGCGCCCGATGGCACGGCAGCGCCGTCAGCTTCGGAAAGCGGCAAAGCCGCTCCGTCGCCAGACGGCCCCGAGGCCGCACTAGCGGCCTCCCCCGAGTGATCACCCCCCACTCCCTGAGGGCATGATCGAATCAAGTGTCCCTCCATTCCGCAGCCGAAACACTTCATATTATCGGAGGTGACGTGGATGGTGTAATCAAAGCCGTCAATCCGGTATTTAAATACGAGGTTGAGGCTTTCCTTGCTATTCTTTAAAATCATGAGCACCTGTCGCCTAAAAGACATGACATGCTTTAAACGCGGGGACTTACAACCGAGAGGGATGTGCTTAATGGGGGACAAAAGCTGCCCGTGTCTCGACAGCTCCTTCTCCAACAGCTCATTCTTTAAAAATGGTGGGACATTTGAGATCGTAATTCTCTTCGCAGGATTCACCAGAGACAGAACAGGAACCAGTGTGTCTTTAATCACAACCCCGCTCTCCACTACCTGGTTAACTTTTTCAACACTATCAAGGAAAATCACCACGGCACTATTCATTCTCGAAGCTGATCTAATGCTTTCATAACCGACCAACTCCCCCACAGCCAGACTACATTCCTCCACTGAGCAGCTGACAGCCGGAGTCAGTTTGACAACATGCCGGCGTGTCAGCTTCTCAAACCCGGAGCCTCGCTCCAAAACCATGCTGACCAGCAGAGCTGGCAGCAGAAACCCCCCTCCCAAAACGCCTACCCCACCCCAGCTACAGAAAACAACAAAAATTAAGATTATTTAACAAAAAAAAAACACCTTAAACACAAAAAGATCGAGAAAAGTTTGAAAAAATTCACTCACGCTGTCACACGCTCTCAGCTCGCACTCACGACCACACCCACTCAGAGAGCGAGAGAGAGAGAGACTTGACTTTGACTTTTAAAAAAGGCTTTATTGTACAATTCAAAAATGCAAAAACACCAATATCACGGCCCCAAGTGTGTCACATCTCAAAAGTGCAAACATAAATCATCCCCCTGACCCACAGAACACAAAACGTTCCCTACAGTCCATCTAGTGATGAATGCCTCCAAACTGTCCACCATTTGATAGTAAGAGAACTTCACCTGGAGTCTGACTTTCAACAAGACCTTGAAAGCAGACACAGGATCCACATTGCCAGTGTTGCTAGCCCGATTTTTCCTCGTCAGCCAGATGGCAAGTTTAGCAGTACCAGATAGGAAGTTCATCAAAGTGTGGGCAGCCTTCCTTGCCACTTTATACTTTGGACCGTAAATGAACAGACCAAAAGAGAAACGTTCACCCAAAAGCTGAAACCACTCGCTCAAAATATCAAAAAGTCCAGATAAATGAAAACATTGAACAAACAAATGCTCCAGGGTCTCAACTTGGGAACAAAACAAACATTCCCCTCCACAGTCGGATCAAGGCGTGCTCTGTATTTATTCGTAGCTATTGCCCCATGCACAATCCTCCACTGGAGATCTGCTGTCCATTTCTCATTAGGTAGCTTGTACATGCACCGCCAGCTGCCTTTCGGGGAGACCTCTGGCCCCAAAAAACCCGCCCACCTCGACTCTGTGACATCCATCAGAGAGCGTAGATTCAGAACCTTCACACAGATGTGATACACCGTCCTTGTCCCGACAAACTGGAACTTGCCCAGGCGAGGATTTCTGAAGGTCAGCAGGTGATCCTCTCCTCCCTGCCACTCCCCCACAGCTGGAGTTATGGAAATGGCAGGAAAGGTGGACACAGTGTCGTCATCTCATTGATTGGAAAGGGTGCGGTTTGTCACAAACGCTTGAAGCGGTTGTGGCAGGGCAGCGCACACATCCCCCACCACCCTTTGCAGCAGTCTGACAGATGTAATGTTGGCACTCCGCCTTAGCGTATCCATCGATGTGGTCGACATCTTCATAAGATGACCAAGCTTGGTACAGCGTGCCTCCCGCAAACAACCGACTGCAGCACCTCAGCGTCAATGAATCGATTGAAAAACAGTGGTTCCTCGAACAGCCAGAGAGAGGGAGAGAGAGTGTTTGTCCCCTTCCTGGTTTCTCACTGTTTTTGTGTTTGTCACACTTAAATGTTTCAAATCATCAAACAAATTTAAATGTTAGACAAAGATAACACAAGTAAACACAAAATGCAGTTATATATGCAGTTACAGACGTGGACAAAATTGTTGGTACCCCTCTGTTAATGAAAGAAAAACTCACAATGGTCACAGAAATAACTTGAATCTGACAAAAGTGGAAATAAAAAAAAATTCTATGAAAATTAACCAATGAAAATCAGACAATGCTTTTGAATTGTGATTCAACAGAATTATTTTAAAAAACAAACTCATGAAACAGGCCTGGACAAAAATGATGGTACCCCTAGAAAAGATTGAAAATAATGTGACCATAGGGACATGTTCAACCAAGATGTGTCCTCTAATTAACATCACAGGTGTCTACAAACTTGTAATCAGTTAGTCTGCCTATTTAAAGGGTGACAAGTAGTCACTGTGCTGTTTGGTGACATGGTGTGTATCACACTAAACATGGACCAGAGGAAGCAAAGGAGAGAGTTGTCTCAGGAGATTAGAAAGAAAATTATAGACAAGCATGTTAAAGGTAAAGGCTATAAGACCATCTCCAAGTAGCTTGATGTTCCTGTGACTACAGTTGCACATATTATTCAGAAATTTAAGCTCCACGGGACTGTAGCCAACCTCCCTGGACATGGCCGCAGGAGGAGACGGATAATACGAATGGTAACAAAAGAGCCCACAACAACCTCTAAACACATTCAAGGTGAACTCCAAGGTCAAGGTACATCAGTGTCAGATCGCACCAGTTGTCACTGTTTGAGCCAAAGTGGACTTCATGGGAGACGACCAAGGAGGACACCACTGTTGAAAACAAATCATAAAAAAAGCCAGACTGGAATTTACCAAACTGCATGTTGACAAGCCATAAAGCTTCTGGGAGAATGTCCTATGGACAGACGAGACAAAACTGGAACTTTTTGGCAAGGCACATCAGCTCTATGTTCACAGACGCAAAAATGAAGCATACCAAGAAAAGAACACTGTCCCTACTGTGAAACATGGAGGGGGTTCTGTTATGTTCTGGGGCTGCTTTGCTGCATCTGGCACAGGGTGTCCTGAATTTGTGCAGGGTACAATGAAATGTCAAGACTATCAAGGTATTCTAGAGAGAAATTTGCTGCCGAGTGTCAGACAGCTTGGTCTCAGTCACAGGTCATGGGTCTTGCAACAGGATAATGACCCAAAACACACAGCTAAAAACACCCAAGAATGGCTAAGAGCGAAACATTGGACTATTCTAAAGTGGCCTTCTATGAGCCCTGATCTAAATCCTATTGAACATCTGTGGAAGGAGCTGAAACATGCCGTCTGGAGAAGGCACCCTTCAAACCTGAGACAACTGGAGCAGTTTGCTCATGATGAGTGGGCCAAAATACCTGCTGAGAGGTGCAGAAGTCTCACTGACAGTTAAAGAAATCGTTTGATTGCAGTGATTGCTTCTAAAGGTTGTGCAACAAAATATTAAGTTAAGGGTAGCATCATTTTTGTCCAGGCCTGTTTCATGAGTTTGTTATTTGAAATAATTCTGTTGAACCACAATTCAAAAGCATTGTCTGATTTTCATTGGTTAATTTTCATAGAATTTTTATTTATTTCCACTTTTGTCAGATTCAAGTTATTTCTGTGACCATTGTGGGTTTTTCTTTCATTAACAGAGGGGTACCAATAATTTTGTCCACGTCTGTAAATGAAGGTGTTTATTATGAACCTACATGGCACTGACTGATTGTCCCCTAAACCTAATAACTGGTTGGGCCACCCTTAGCAGCAATAACTGCAATAAAGCGTTTGCGATAACTGGCAGTCTTTTACAGCACTGTGGAGGAATTTTGGCCCACTCATCTTTGCAGAATTGTTGTAATTCAGCCACATGGAGAGTTTTCGAGCATGAACTGCTGTTTTAAGGTCATGGCACAACATCTCAATCGGATTCAGGTCAGGACTTTGACTATCCCACTCCAAGGTCTTCATTTTGTTTTTCTTAAGCCATTCAGAGGTGGACTTGCTGGTGTGTTTTGGATCATTGTCCTGCTGCAGAACCCAAGTGCGCTTCAGCTTGAGGTCATGAATAGATGGCTGGACATTCTCCTTCAGGATTTTTTGGTAGACAGCAGAATTCATGGTTCCATTTACCACAACAAGTCTTCCAGGTGCTGAAGCAGCAAAACAGCCCCAGACCATCATACTACCACCACCATATTTTACTGTTGGTATGATGTTCCTTTTCTGAAATGCTGTGTTACTTTTACGCCAGATGTAATTATGTATGGAAAATACCTGGGTGAAGGATGAGGCACGATGATGGTTGGTGAACACAGCTTTACTGAACTATATACAAGCAGTTACACAGCAATCACCTGGTGTAGGCATCCGGCGTAAAGAGTCCGTGAGATGGTGCCCATCACTTAATTCGGGCAGTGTGGTGACGTGATGGGAAGTGCATTCTGCCATGCAAGCCATTTTTGCCCAGTCTCTTTCTTATGGTGGAGTCATGAACACAATATATACTGTATATATATGTATATATATACTGTATATATACTGTATATACTGTATATACAGTGGGGGGGGAAAGTATTTAGTCAGCCACCAATTGTGCAAGTTCTCCCACTTAAAAGATGAGAGAGGTCTCCAATTTTCATCATAGGTATACCTCAACTATGAGAGACAAAATGAGAAAAAAAATTCCAGAAAATCACATTGAAGGATTTTTAATGAATTAATTGGTAAATTCCTCGGTAAAATAAGTATTTGGTCAATAACAAAAGTTCATCTCAATACTTTGTTATATACCCTTTGTTGGCAATGACAGAGGTCAAACGTTTTCTGTAAGTCTTCACAAGGTTTTCACACACTGTTGCTGGTATTTTGGCCCATTCCTCCATGCAGATCTCCTCTAGAGCAATGATGTTTTGGGGCTGTTGCTGGGCAACACGGACTTTCAGCTCCCTCCAAAGATTTTCTATGAGGTTGAGATCTGGAGACTGGCTAGGCCACTCCAGGACCTTGAAATGCTTCTTACGAAGCCACTCCTTCGTTGCCCTGGCAGTGTGTTTGGGATCATTGTCATGCTGAAAGACCCAGCCACGTTTCATCTTCAGTGCCCTTGCTGATTGAAGGAGGTTTTCACTCAAAATCTCACGATGCATGGCCCCATTCATTCTTTCCTTTACACGGATCAGTCGTCCTGGTCCCTTTGCAGAAAAACAGCCCCAAAGTATAATGTTTTCACCCCCATGCTTCACAGTATACACTGTGGGCGCATGCGCACGCAGCGACCGGCAGCTGGTGAAATAGTGCATGTGTGTGTGTTTTTACGTACTTTTATATGTTTTTACAAAATCCTCTGTGTCGTTTCTGCCCTGGAGTGTTTGTGGACTATATAGCGAAGAGCTCCCTGGTATCTACAACATGGATTTCCTCCCCTTTCTTGCACTGCTGCTATCTGTCCTCTGGCTCTTTGTCTCTGAAGTAAACGCGTTCGGCTCCATGACGGGCAGAATGGCGGGCAGAATACATTATTCCAGGGACATGTTGCTGCATTTAAACACGGTTGATGCAGCAGCTGTGATTGAGCCTAAGCCACAACTGCCGGACTTTATTTTGAGAGACGAACATAGCAGTGAAAAGAGAGACGGGAGAGGCGGCAGAAGGAAGCGCGGAAGGCGTGGAGGTGTGAAATTGCACCTTAGGAGACGGCAGTTTGGTAACATTCCTCTTCCTTCAATAATTTTTGGGAACGTACAGTCTCTGAGAAACAAGGTGGATGAAATTCAAGGGAATGTACGCTACCAGAAGGATTTTAAGAACTGCTGCGTCATGGCCTTCACCGAATCTTGACTTACTGCGCATGACCGAGATGCAGACCTGTGGATTGATGGCTTTGGAGCCCCACTGCGCTTGGATCGGCAGGAAGAGGTAACGGAGAAACGTCAGGGGGGCGGAGCATGTTTATATATTAATAAGCAGTACTGCACATCTGTCACGGTCAGAGAGTGCATCTGTACACCCAATATGGAGCTGCTGTCTGTGTCACTACGCCCCTTTTATTTGCCTCACGAGTTCCCCCAACTTTTCATCACAATTGTGTACATTCATCCGAGGGCAGACGCTGACTCCGCCTCCAGAACCATCTTTGATGTGATCCAGCAGCTGCAATCAA
Source organism: Pholidichthys leucotaenia (assembly GCA_020510985.1). Classification (NCBI taxonomy): domain Eukaryota; kingdom Metazoa; phylum Chordata; class Actinopteri; order Cichliformes; family Pholidichthyidae; genus Pholidichthys; species Pholidichthys leucotaenia. The sequence continues at coordinate 100,434,352 of CM035843.1, forward strand.
TTTCTCCAGAGGCGCCAAACTTCATTCTTGGGGATTTTAACCATGTTTCTTTAAAGAAGACACTTAAAAACTTTTATCAGTATGTCTCCTGCCCAGCCAGGCGAAAAAAAGACATTGGACCTGTGCTATGGATCCATAGAGAGGGCCTATAAATCACTCCCCCTTCCTCCTTTAGGATCCTCAGATCACAACTGTGTACATTTGCTGCCCACATATAAAACTGCTCTCAGAAGAGGCAAGGTGGAGGCGAGAGACATTGATGTGTGGACAGAAGATTCAGTGCACAGCCTCCAGGAATGCTTTGACTGTACAGACTGGGAGATGTTCACACTGGCCTGCGGGGATGATTTGGACTCTCTGGTTGACGTCACATGCTCATACATGTCTTTCTGTAAAAATAAGATTGTTCCACGTAAACGTGTCAAAATATATCCCAACAACAAACCATGGGTTACAAAATCAGTTAAATCCTGCTTACAGAGGAAAGCACTTGCCTTTAAACAGGGGTCTGTTTCTGAGCTACAGGTTGCCACAAAGGAGCTGAAGGCCGAAATTTTAAGAGCAAAACAGAATTATAAATCAGAGTTGGAAAGCAAGATGGCAACAAAGAAACTTGGTTCAGCCTGGGCCTGTATGAAAACTATTGCAGGCCTTCAGAGCACAGAGCGCAGTAATTGTGTGTTTTTGGATGGTTTTAATTCAGACACAGAGCTGGCTAATGCTCTTAATTGTTTTTATGGTCGTTTTGACTCCTTTGATTTTAGCACAGAAATCCAAGATTTGAAACAGAAACTCAAAGACATTCAGCACTTTAATATTGAGGTGCAGGATGTTAAAAGGGAGTTCTGCGCTGTAAAAGTGAACAAAAGTCAGGGCCCTGATAATATATGTGGGCGCTTGGTAAGGTCCTGTGCACATAAACTGAGTCCTATATTTCATTACATTTTCAATAAGTCCTTACAGACACAACATGTGCCTAAGATCTGGAAAGAAGCCGTGGTTGTTCCCGTTCCAAAATCCAGCTGTCCTAAAATGGTAAACGACTTTAGACCAGTTGCTTTGACTTCAATTTTAATGAAAATTTTTGAAAAATTGATCAGATGTGAGGTCCTAAGGCAGACTGAGCAGGCATTGGATCCTCTGCAGTTTGCCTATAGGCCTCACAGAGGAGTGGAGGATGCCACTGTCACTCTGTTTAACATGCTTTTTAAACATCTGGATTTTAATGGGACACATGCCAGGCTTTTATTTGTGGACTTTTCTTCCGTCTTTAATGCAATCCAACCTCATATCTTAGTTGAAAGGCTCCTGCAACAATTTGATTTGAGCAATAATCTGGTGGGTTGGATTCTGGATTTCTTAACCAACAGGACGCAGAGAGTAAGATAAGCCTTTATTAGTCCCACAATGGGGAAATTCCAGGATTGCAACAGCATAGGGATAGCAACACTCAGAGCAACAATCAGAAGGCAAGAAAAAAAAAAGGGTGAGTAAGGGTCAATGGTACATTGTCGGACCTAAGGTGCTCTTCTACTGGCTCTCCTCAGGGGTGTGTGTTGTCACCACTACTCTTCATCCTGTACACAAACATGTGTCGGAGCAGACATGACAACAGACACATTATAAAGTATGCTGATGACTCAGTTATTGTCAGTCTCCTCCAGGATGGTGAGAGTGGCCACGGCCCAGTAGTTGATGATTTTGTTCACTGGTGTGAGGATTCCTACCTGCAGCTGAATACGACAAAAACTAAAGACATGATTATTGACTTTAGGAGGAAAAATCCCAGGCACAAAGTCACCATACTAAAAGGCCAGACCACCGAATGTGTACAATCCTACAAATATCTTGGGACGATTATTGATAGTAATTTAAACTTTGAAGAGAACTGTGAAAGGGTGTGCAAAAAGGGTCAGCAACATTTGCATTGCTTGAGAAAACTTGCACGCTTCCAAGTTGACCAAACCATAATGACAATGTTTTATTGGGCTTTTATTGAATCTGTTTTATCCTTTTCTTTAGTGTCATGGTTTGGTCAGATAAAACTGAAACAGAGGAAATCCTTGGATCAGGTAGTTAGATGGTCCAGTCGTTTGCTTGGTGAGCCACAGCTGAGCCTGACATCCCTGTACACCAGACAAGTACAGAGGATTGCTACCTCCATTTTAAATGATGACTCCCACCCTTTGCACTGCCACTTTCAGCTTCTTCCCTCAAGACGGAGGTTTGCTGTCCCAAAAAGTAGAACCCAGCGCTACAAAAACAGCTTTGTCCCTGCTGCTGTCAAAGAGTTGAACAAGCTGTAAAAATATATTGTACATAATTTAGGTACCTATTTATTAACTTCATTTTATATTTACTTATTTTTGTAGGATGTCACTTGGGTTCTAAATATTTTATTGGGTTTTAGACCTTTGAGTTTTTTAACCTCTTTGACTAGTTTTTAACTTTTAATATGACCCTTCTCTCTTACCTCTGGTTTTTCCCTCATCTCTTTGTCCTTTTATACCCTGATTGATGGAGCCTTGAGTATTTTTATCATGTTTATAGTCAGCTTCATGTGTGCCTGTGTTTGTGTCTATGTTGAATGTAATTAGAGACTTGTAAATATGGATGTCACCAGACTGCAAAACAAATCTACCTACGGGTACAAATAAAGTAATCTGAACCTGAACCTGAACAGTAGGTATGGTGTTCTTTCCCCTCCAAACACGACAAGTTGAGTTTTTACCAAAAAGTTCTATTTTGGTTTTATCTGACCATATGACATTCTCCCAATCCTCTTCTGGATCATCCAAATGCTCTCTAGCAAACTTCAGATGGGCCTGGACATGTACTGGCTTAAGCAGGGGGACACGTCTGACACTGCAGGATTTGAGTCCCTGGCAGCGTTGTGTGTTACTGATGTAGCCTTTGTTACTTTGGTCCCAGCTCTCTGCAGGTCATTCGCTAGGTCCCCCCGTGTGGTTCTGGGATTTTTGCTCACCGTTCTCGTGATCATTTTGACCCCACGGGTTGAGATCTTGCATGGAGCCCCAGATCGAGGGAGATTATCAGTGGTCTTGTATGTCTTCCATTTTCTAATAATTGCTCCCACAGTTGATTTCTTCACACCAAGCTGCTTACCTATTGCAGATTCAGTCTTCCCAGCCTGGTGCAGGTCTACAATTTTGTTTCTGGTGTCCTTTGACAGCTCTTTGGCCTTGACCATAGTGGAGTTTGGAGTCTGACTGTTTGAGGTTGTGGACAGGTGTCTTTTATACTGATAATGAGTTCAAACAGGTGCCATTAATACAGGTAACGAGTGGAGGACAGAGGAGCCTCTTAACGAAGAAGTTACAGGTCTGTGAGAGCCAGAAATCTTGCTTGTTTGTAGGTGACCAAATACTTATTTTACCAAGGAATTTACCAATTAATTCATTAAAAATCCTTCAATGTGATTTTCTGGATTTTTTTTCTCATTTTGTCTCTCATAGTTGAGGTATACCTATGATGAAAATTGGAGACCTCTCTCATCTTTTAAGTGGGAGAACTTGCACAATTGGTGGCTGACTAAATATTTTTTTTCCCCACTGTAGAGTAGTGAGACTACTGTTTGGAGGAGAAAGAACACCATACTTACTGTGAAGCATGGGGGTGAAAACATTATACTTTGGGGCTGTTTTTCTGCAAAGGGACCAGGACGACTGATCCGTGTAAAGGAAAGAATGAATGGGGCCATGTATCGTGAGATTTTGAGTGAAAACCTCCTTCAATCAGCAAGGGCATTGAAGATGAAACGTGGCTGGGTCTTTCAGCATGGCAATGATCCCAAACACACTGCCCGGGCAACGAAGGAGTGGCTTTGTAAGAAGCATTTCAAGGTCCTGGAGTGGCCTAGCCAGTCTCCAGATCTCAACCTCATAGAAAATCTTTGGAGAGAGTTGAAAGTCCGTGTTGCCCAGCGACAGCCCCAAAACATCACTGCTCTAGAGGAGATCTGCATGGAGGAATGGGCCAAAATACCAGCAACAGTGTGTGAAAACCTTGTGAAGACTTACAGAAAACGTTTGACCTCTGTCAATGCCAACAAAGGGTATATAACAAAGTATTGAGATGAACTTTTGTTATTGACCAAATACTTATTTTATCGAGGAATTTACCAATTAGTTCATTAAAAATCCTTCAATGTGATTTTCTGGATTTTTTTTCTCATTTTGTCTCTCATAGTTGAAGTATACCTATGATGAAAATTGGAGACCTCTCTCATCTTTTAAGTGGGAGAACTTGCACAATTGGTGGCTGACTAAATACTTTTTTCCCCCACTGTATATACTGAGATTTTTTTCAGGTCTTCCACTCAGATGCAGCTCTGACAGTCAGCAGATGGCACTCTTTATTAAATGTTTCATAACACTGTCGATCATGAAGCAATTGTCTCAAAGTTGTTCATTGTTTCATATAGCTTCAATTTCACCACCACTAATCTGAAACACATTATTAATACCATTTTCTTAGAGTTGCTAGCTCCTGGGTGGTTGCTGCAGAGTGGAGGCCTCCAGAGAAAAGAGTCACAGCGCCTGCAACTAGTGATGGGCAGGCAGGCACCGGTGCTCCTAACGGTGATCTGGTCTTATCCAGGAAATATTTGGCGATGCATGTTTCGAGGCGTGACTCGTGACGTGTGTGTTGACATAGGACCACGTGACTGGGTCAGGGACATAAACTGAGCAGCGCTACCCAGTGGAAATCCCCATCCCTCACATTTTGTGTAGTCATGTTTTGACTGTGTAAGGGATTTGTCACAGCCAACTTTCAGATGGAGCCAGCACCAAAACATGGACTTCTCCCGTTTGGGAACAGTTTGAACTCGTTTCTCCGATTGATGTATTTTTGACAAATAGTGGCTATTTACTGTGACTGAAGTGATAATTTAGTGGTAGTATTTCTGTTTTGCAAGTGGGAGACCAGGGTTTGAACCCCAGCTGTGCCATTTTTTTAATTTCATTTTTATTTGCACAAGGTGAAATTTCTGTTGTGTTTCAAAGAGCTTGAATCATTATTACACATCATTATGCTGAGGCACTATTGCCATTGTGCCCTGCATGAGAATAAGGCCAGAGATGAATATACTTACAGTATTTCTTAATAAAAATGGATAAGTAGTACAAGCACACCAAGGAACACAGACACATTCACTGGAGTCACCACAGTCTTATTATTTGTTTTTTTCCCTTATAAACATTGATATTTCTTAAAAGACAGCACATTTATTAAAATTGAAAAATACACATTGTAAAAATCTGCATGCTGTATACTTTGTTGATTACATGGCCGAGTAGAACAAATGAAGTTCCACATGAGGCCTCGTTTGTTAACCATTTTGATGAAAGGCTCAAGTATTCAAGAAAACCTCAGCTACTCACAACTAAGTAATAGTTTAGAGGTAAACTATTGGCCCTTTTCCACTAGTACCCACTCAGCCCTACTCTACTCGGCTCGGTTTCTAGCCTTTTCCATTAGTACCTGGTACCAGGTACTTTTTTAGTACCGACTCGAGGCCAGGGTACAGCCGTGCTAAGTCGGGCCGAAAATGTGACGTCAGCAGACTGCAGGCCACTGATTGGTCAGGGCGTAACATCATGAAAGCGTCTGTCTTCTGAAGAATCTCCAAGCCACCATTTGTAAAAGTTCACGGAGTAAACACGGTCACCGACTAAACACAATATTAATAGAGATGGCATTGCAGGTTTCGCGGAAATCTACACCGTGGTCCAACGAAGAGGTGTGGAGTTTTCTGTGCTTGGTGGCAGATAGTATCCACAGCGACATGGAGTGACCCACACTGAAACAGATGGCAGCCCAGCATAGAACCGGACTATGGAGAAGCTGAAGATGAAAGTGAGAGAACCATCGATGGTGAGTGTTTTGTGATATTGTGCATCTTTTTGCTTATTTATCCTGTTGGTGGTAAGCTCACTTTTTTTGAGCAATACAGTGCCGTCCTGTGCTGGTTAACGAGTGTTAGCTAGTAGCTAGCTAGCTAGTAGCCAACTCTGCTGATTCGTGCTTGCTTTGTCCAAAGTATTCACTTGTGAGAGCAAAACGATGAAATATGTTAATCCTAGTTAAAGTCCTGGTTTGTGTACGTGTTGCACTTTGGTGCTGTGCATTAAGTTGTGTGTAATTTCTTTCTAGAATGTGTTTCCACATGCCAGGATTCTGTCTCCTTCGGCATGTTGTGTTTATATTTTGGATACAGATCAAGAGGACCCCAGGATCCAAAATCTCAACATATTCAAGTGCATTGTCAATCCAGTGATTTATAAAGTGATTCATATAATTTTCTAAAGCCTCATAATAGACCAACACACCTATTCTGTGGATTTTCCAAAAAGTGTTGGAACAGTGTTGTCGTGCTGTTTCTGTTCCACCATAAATCCCTGGATTGAAAACGTACTTGTACATGTACAGAGTGGATCCTGCGGTGCTCACTTGTCAGGGAAATGAAGCATTTTTATCACATCCCACCACTGACTTTCACAAGTGTATTTCCCTAATACAGGTACATCTCAAAAAAATTAGAATATCATAAAAAAGTTCAATATTTTTTGTCACTCATTTCAGAAAGTGAAATCCATATATTATATAGATTCATTTCACAGACAGTGATATATTTCAAGCATTTATTTATTTTAATTTTGATGATTATGGCTTATAGCCCCTGAAAACCCCAAATTCAGTTTCTCAAAAAATTAGAATATTACGTAAAATTAATTTTAAAAAATAGTTTTTAAATAGAAATGCTGGCCGCTGAAATGTTGGTTAACATGGCTGTAAGCCATAATCATTCATTCATTCATCTTCTTCAGCATAATCCTTTTCGGATCGCGCGGTGGTGGTGGTGGGGGGTGCTGGAGCCTATCCCAGCATCTTTAGGCGAGAGGCAGGGTACACCCTGGACAGATCGCCAGTCCATCGCAGGGCCAACACAGACAGACAGACAACCATTCACTCTCACAGTCATACCTAAGGACAATTTAGAATCCCCAGTTTGATGCCAATTAACCTAACTTGCATGTTTTTGGCATGTGGGAGGAAACCGGAGAAATCCCGGAGTAAACCCACGCAGACACGGGGAGAATATGCAAACTCCACACAGATCACTGTTGGTTGGGGGCTGGGATGGAACCCAGGATCCCCTGGCCAAGGGTGGGTTGCTGTGCTGCCGCACTGCTAACCACTCCGCCACCGCGCCGCCCTAAGCCATAATCATCAAAGTTAAAATAAACACCCGCAATATATCACTGTCCGTGTAATGAGTCTATATATGGGTTTCACTTTCTGAAATGAGTGACAAAAAATATTGAACTTTTTCATGATATTCTAATTTTTTGAGATGTACCTGTATATGTTTTGAACTTGCTGGAACTAACCACCATCCATTTCTGTCTTTCGTCTAGGCAAGAGGAAAGGAAATGCAGCCATCCCACAACGGACCTTGCCACTGTGGAAAGTAATGAAATCCTTTGCTTTTTTAGATAAAGTGCCAAAACTAAAGTAGCACAATTTCCACTTAATATAAAAGGGACTGAACTGAGATTTGATTGTGTGAATATTAATTACAGAATAATTGAAAATGAATGGGACATCAACTGTAAAATAAACCACTTGTTAATGGTTTTTTTTTTTTTTTTTTGTCAGATCACTTGTGTGGTCCTTTGTGAGTTATGTTCATTACTGTATGTTACGCTTTGGGGAATGGGAGTTGTTCAGTCACCAATATAATTTAGTTTATATGTGTAGTTTATAGTCTATCATCAATAAACTAATGCAGTATTATAATAGCAGGACAAATTACAAATAGTTGAGACTCACTGTAGTGCATCCTTTTATATTTTAACAATACAAGTACACAACACCGCCCACACTTGAAGCCAGGCCAAGAAGAGACACAGCGGTGACAGAGCGGTAGCTAAACTTTTATTGATAAAAATTCCATATTTTGACTGAGCGACTCCACACTCGGTGATGCACACTCTCAGTTAAAGTACTATATTCCGTTCAACTGAATGTATTAATTCATTCTGATTGCTGAGGCCACAGTAAAAACAAATGATTTTAAATGTAACCCAGCCCTTGTAAAACCTACTTTACTGAAGCGCAACATGAAAACTGTGGTTAAATACAACAACGAAGCACTTTGTCACATTCCACCACTGGCTTTTAGCAACAAGTGTATTTCCCAAATATGTTTTAAACTTGCTTTAATTAACCACCACCCATTTCTGTCTTTTCGTCTAGGCAAGAGGAAAACGATCCACCCCAAACCGGACTGTGCGTCACTATTTACAGAGATGCAGGCTGAAGATCTGCTGAACTAGGACCAGTGTGAGCGGCACATCCAGCTGCTTCTGAGTGAGGCAGCGTGGCCAGCGTGTGTGACCCATTCTAAGTTTTGTTGTTTGTTTTTTTTTAGTTTGAATTTTGCACATTCTGAATAATCTGGAATTTGCTGCTGATTGTAATAAACAATTTAGTGACTGATGTGTTTGCATCATGATTTTCTATTTTGTCTGTTAAGACACCAGTGGGAAAAGAGTCAACAGTACAAACTATTTATCAGTGACTTTGAAAATAATGCCCCATTTTTAAGAAAAAGTAACCAAAACAATTATTTTATTTACTGAAAACTGTATTGTTGGATGTGCCACCGCAGAAGACACTGCACACTTCAGTGATAGTACCAGTATATGGAGGAATTTTGGGCCATATTAGCATCTGTATTTTCTAATAGTGGGTTAAGGCAGGGGTGTCCAATCATGTGCCATGGAGGGCCAAGACCTGCAGGCTTTACCTGCAACCAGTGTCTTCAACAGCAGATTCCACTGAATTTCTTCCACTGACTGCAGATCAGTGAAAACATCTGCTGAAGAGAGAACCTGCAGGGTCTTGGCCCTCTATGGCACATGATTGGACACCCCTTGGTTAGTGTTTAATGGGATTTAACATTTTAACACAAACTGCTTTATGGTTCATAATTCTGTTAACAGACTTACACCAAACCAAAAGTGATTTCTCAAACTGCTGGATTGTTCTTAGCTTTTCCAATCTTTTAGTATTTAATTTGTCACTTGGTGGTAACCTTCACACATAAAACAAAAGAGACACATCTGCCAAAATTTCAAAGGTTTATTGTCAAAATTCCCAGTTGTAATACTACATGAATACACGTATAGTACATTGTTGATGCAGAGAATATATATTTCTACAGTATTGACATGTATCTAGTAAATCAAGTATTTTCCATGTAACCTTGTGACTGCATTATTTTAATTGCTTTTAATCCTAGATCAAGTTTGTTTTAGCCTAAAATGCATCATAATTGTCAAATATATCTTATTATACCTAACTCAGTACTGTTTGCCTTTTGAATATATATTTTGTGGCTAATATAACCCCATAACTACAACCTGGCAATCAAGTTTTGTCAGTTGAACAGTTTTTGCCATGACACCACCACAGACTGGAGGGCTGCTGGAGCAGGTACATCCCATGATGTCTCAGCAGTCTGTTCATTATTTTCACTCAGATCAGAGCAATTTGATGCACAGGAAGCTAAACGTTTCTACAGACATTCTTCAGTTCTATAACCACTGATCGTTTGTGAAGCTGGGGTGACATCAGTGAGAGCCTATGTTGAACGCCCAGACCGATGGTTTGAAGCTGTAATTTTCCCACAATAGAGCCATCTGAAACACATACACAGCATACATATTTTAGTACCTAACAGCAATAACTTGCAGACATTACAATGCAGCACGACGTCATTAAAGCAAACTAGCATTAGCTAACTACCATAACTAGCATTAGCTTACCGTCATATGTGATCTAGTTCGTATCCTCATGTCTTCGGCTCTATGGCTTCCCAGACGCTCCAGTACTTTTCCAGAGTGTTTCGTCTCGCTGCCTGTACCCTTGTCTGGCAGTCCTTTTTTGGCCTTTACGGTGACAAAAAGCCAGAGACTGAGGAGTTGCCTTGTACAGCCACCATGTTATATTTTGCTTGGGTCACGCGTTTTACGTCACGGGAGTGTGACGCCACCTTGCTGTAAAAAAATCCCACCCACACCAGGCATACCCAGCTGCAATGGAAACAGAACCGAGTAGAGTAGAGTAGAGTAGAGTAGAGTAGAGTAGAGTAGAGTAGGGTAAGGCCGACTGGGTACTAGTGGAAAAGGGCCTTATCTGTCCAGCAAATGGGAAGCTGAGGTTCAAGTCCCAGCTGAGCCATTCTAATCATTTAACTTTATTTGCACAGTGAAGCGTCTGTTGTGTTTTAAAGAGCTTGGATACAACAATCACACATCATTATGCTGAGACACTATTGTGCCCTGCATGACAATTAGGACAGAGATGAATGTACTGAGAAAGACAGTATGGCTGTTGAAAAGTTATTTCTTAAAAAAAAATGGATAAGTAGCGCAAGCACTTTCACTGTAGTCACCTCAGTTTTATTTTTTTTTTCCTTATGATCATTGATATTTCTTAAAAGACAGTGCATTTATTGAAATGGAAAAAAAATACACATTAAACCCAGAATACACTTGTAAAAAATCAGCATGTTGTATATGTTTTGTCCACTAGATGGCCTGGTAGAGAAAATGAAGTCCCACATGAGGCCTTGTCAATATGAACCATTTTGAGGAAAGGCCTCAAGTCCTCCGGAAAGCCTCATTTGGCCATCACTACCTGCAGCTCTGCTTAAGTAGTAGAGCTGAGTTAATTGGGCTCTACCAAGTTGCTTGTTTGTTAGGGATGAAGGCAACACTAAGTTTTTCAGTTTTTAGTTTTCTATTAGTAGGTCATGAATATTGTGTTATTGTTTTTCTTTAGTTGACAATAAACAATAGCGGGACGGGAGACCAGTTACGGCGACTATGAGCAACGAGACCAGCAACGGAAGGGGCTAGTTGGCTAGCTGAGGCCCAGCTGGATTCGAGGACGATCGGATCAGATTCTGGCGATATAAGCAGAATTTATTTTACTATCCACAGATTTTCTTTTTCCTTCTTTCCAAGAAAGACTGAAGATGGCTGCCACCGGATTAAAAAGTGGGCTGATGGGCACCCCTAATAAGCCTTCTCTACTTCTCTACTTCCTCTTCGTTTTGTCTTTGTGTGTCTGGACCTGCAACAAGAAGGATTTTCCGACAAACTCAACCAAAGGTGAAGTTAAAAAGTTTTATCTGTATGGATTTGGGCTTGGACATCTCACCCTACACTCTATGTGGTCTTTAAAAGCCCTGAGCAAAAACTTCCAAATTAAGGCAAACATGGCTGTTAAGCAAAAATCACAATATGGCAGAGGATATACAATTAAAGTTCTGTTAGTTCTGCTACTTCTGGCAGGAGATATTCACCTTAACCCTGGACCTGCCACTATTAAACAGCAGACCACTGGGTTAGCACAAAACCGAGCTGTACAAAAGCAAAAACAACATTTATTTTTCCAAACTGTTAATCATGCACGAGTTCTTTGGGACACCAAGGCTAAACCAAAGTGGATCCTCGGCGGTCATTTAAACATACGGAACATAATCCCCAAAAGAGATGAGATTTCGGTGTTGCTGTTGGACTCAAATCTGGACTACCTTTGTCTCTCAGAAAGCTGGCTACACAGGAACATAGACACTAATATGATCGATATTGTGGGCTACCAGTGTTTTAGAAAAGACAGGCAGGTAGGGAGGGGAGGAGGTGTTTTAATTTACATCAAAGAGAAATATAAATGTCAACTGGTTGATTTGAATACTTCACTTGAATGTTTAGCTGTTAATGTATGTCTCTCTCCGGTAATGAATTTCAACATTGCAGTAGTGTACAACCCACCGTCACACAACTCTTCCTTTTATAATGAATTAAGTGATCTGGTTAAACAACTTGAGAAGAACAGAGAAACGATAATTCATGGTGACTTTAATATCAACTGGTCTGATAAAAAAGACAAACAAAAACTGAAAAGCCTCATGACTAAATTTAATTACCAGCAAATCATCAAAGGACCCACCAGGATAACCAAACAATCCAGAACACTTATTGACATGGTATTTACTAATAAACCAGAACGAATAACCAGAACCTATAATCTTGTAACTGGTCTCTCAGATCATAACATGGTTCTTGCTGTCAGGAAACTTACTAAAAAGCGACTACAGTATTTTGGGGGAGTCGATATTGACAAATCAAATTTTATTATCCCCAAATCAAAAAATGAGGAGTTTGAACATTACTTAGAGAATCAAAATTGGGAGCAGCTCATGTCAACATGTGAAGTAGATGATTGTTGTAATTTTATAACTGCAACAATCACAAAGTCTATAGAAAAATTTTCAAAGCAAATTAAAAGTAGACAACAGAAGATTAGCCTACCATGGTTAAATAATGAAATAAGAAAACTTATGAAGAGGCGAGACTATGCACTGAAAACATCTCTAACCTCCAAACTACAAAATGATCACCTTGTGTACAAAAGTTTAAGAAATAAAGTGGTACATGAGCTGCGAAAATCAAAAATATCTTATTACAATAAACTGATAGATCATGCAAAGGGTAACAACAGTTCCCTATGGAGGCATTTAAATAACTTAACTAATAAAAAAAACGATCAGAAGGGGGTAAAGGAACTTAGAATCAATGGCAAGACCGTCAGTGACAAGGCTACTTTGGCAAATGAATTTAATTCACACTTTGTGGGCTCTGTGGAAGACTTAACAAAAAATTTTGTGCTGCCAAATGTGCTCAACAACACAAATTCCATACTTCCAACAGATACTTTTCACATCGATGAGGTAAATGAGAAGTTAATTGCTGGTATTGTTAAAACACTGTCAAACTCAAAAACTAATGATATCTACAATATGAGCACCTCCTTTCTCAAAATGCACAGCAAAATATTAATCAAACCACTGACTCATCTCATTAATCTCTCCATTAGGTCTAGTACATTTCCATCTGGCTGGAAAAAAGCTGTCGTCATACCAGTTCATAAATCAGGCAGTAAAGACGATATATGCAATTACCGCCCAATCTCTATTTTACCAGTCCTATCTAAGGTTCTTGAAAAAGTTGTAGCTACACAGCTGATAGACTACTTACAAGACAGTCAACTTCTTCATCCACATCAATTTGGTTTTAGACCAGGATACTCAACAGAAACAGCAAATTGTTGCCTTATTGAAAACGTCAAACAGTCCTTGGACAGGGGTAATGTGGTAGGAGCTGTTTTTCTAGATCTCAAAAAGGCTTTCGATACTGTAAACCACAGTTTGCTTTTATCCAAAATGGTATCTTTTAACTTCTCCCCAAATACATTAGAATGGTTTGCATCTTATCTCCAGAATAGAGAACAGTGTGTAAAAGTTCACCAGGATAAATCCTCATTTTTAAACAACCGCATGGGTATCCCACAAGGGTCCATTCTTGGTCCTTTACTTTTCAGCATTTTTATTAATGACTTGCCGTTACACTGCTCAGCTGCAACATGCCAACTTTATGCAGATGATGCAGTTATTTACACAGCTGCCAAGACTCCAGCACAGGCTGCAGATGTACTGTCTACAAGTATGGTTGATGTCCAAGAGTGGCTCCTCAAGAACCATCTATTGCTGAACCTTCAGAAAACAGTCTCAATGTGCTTTTCAATCAAAAAATGTAACCTGCAACATTTTAAAGTTAATATACATGATCATGACATCAGTTTAGCTACAGAATTCAAATACCTTGGCATTGTACTAGATCCTCAACTCAAATTTAATCTTCATATAAAGAAAATTTCAAAAACAGTAAAAAAAAATCTGAACTGCTTTAAATTAATTAGATATTACATACCTTACGAAGCAGCTGCACTGTATATGCATTCTATGGTTTTTTCTCATATATCATACTGTTTGACAGTCTGGGCTCAAGCAGCCCCTTCCACAATAAGACATATAGGTTCATTATATAATCAAACCCTAAAAATCTTGGACAAAAAGCCCATTAGGTGGCATCACTGTAATGTTTTAAAAAAATACAACCTATTGAGTTTTGAGAGCTTCATTGACCTCTGTCTTCTGAAATTAACGTTCAAATGTTTCCATAAATCAGCACCCGAGCCACTTGCTGGTTTCGTCCAAAGACAGGACAGCAGCAGAGCCACCAGGAGTTCTGTTAACAATAACTGTAAAATATTCCACCGCAGAACCACATTTGGACAAACAGCTTTCTCTATAAAGGGCAGTCACATCTGGAACACAATGCCAAATGAAATTAAAATAATAACGGACTTTAAAACATTCACTAAAAATGTTAAAAACTGGCTGAAAAATAAACAAGAATGTACTCATGTATGAATTAATTGTCTGCAAAGTGAGAGTGAATGAAGGGAAGGAATAAATGTGTTTGTTTATAGTGAGTGACGGAGGGAGGAAGGCCTGAAATAGGCAAATGTGAGTTATGTTATATGTGTTAAATGTGAGTCAGGCTGTTATATTTGTGTATTTATAATATTTATGTTAAATGTGAGTCAGGCTGTTATATTTGTGTATTTATAATATTTATAATATTTATAATTGTGTATTTATAATTTTTCTGCATTGATGTATGTGGTTATTGTGTATATTTTTTATCTTGATTCTTTTTTCTAAAGCCCATCCAGGGACAAGAGTTGCAAATTAGCTAATAGCTATACACTCTATGTGCAACACATCAGATTGATTGTCTTTGATTAATTGTCTATGTTTATTGCACTGTCCCTGTCAAATAAACTAATCTACTAAACTTAAACTGACCATATGCTAATGTTTATTGTAGTCTGTCTGGTTTTCTTTTAGTTGTGTTTAGTTTGTCTCCCCAGTGTGTCTCAGTGGTCTGATCAGCCTCTATATATGTTCCCCTGATGTTTCATTTGGAAAAAGGTCAGTTTATGTTGTTTAGTTCTCCTAGCTGGTGCCTTAGTTTTGGTTTTGTTAAACTGACCTCTTTTATGGGCCCAATTATTTTCAAGACAAGATTTGCACTTATTTTTAAAGAGAATCATTTGTGTTTCTCTCATCTATCTGCTTGGTCCCTCACAACTAGTGATGGTGAAACTGAGGCCTTATGAAACAATGAACAACATTGAGACAATAGTTTCATGATCTACGCAGTGTTATGAAACATTTAATAAAGAGTGCCATCTGCTGACTGTCAGAGCTGCATCTGAGTGGAAGACCTGAAAAAATCTCAGTGCATTTTTTATTTTGAGCATTTGGCCATCCAAGGTCTATTCAAAATTGGATGGCAGGAACAAACAATACAAAGCAAACAACAAAAAATAAACTAATTCCAATAGAACACTCTCAAACTTCCCACGAGCCCTCAAGTCACGTGATGTGACCAACATAACGAGGCCTTGCTTGCTATGGTCACAGGACTGTGGGCATGCTGAAACAGTGCTCAATGCACTGCTCATGACACTTTTGCTTTATATTACTCAAATCAATGTCGAGTGGGTGGTGTCGAGCGTAACATCACTACTCACAACTAGACACACCTGCCCAGACCATAACAACACCACCACCAAAGGCTCATCTGGTGACAACAGTGGCTGATGTATAACGCTCTCCTTGACTTCTCCAGCATCGTTGGCAGCCATCATTTCTGCTCACCATGAATCAGTTTTCACCAGAGAACAGCACTGAGGCCCACTGGTCCCTTGTCCAGCATAAATGCTCCCTGGCCCATGCAAGACGATGATGCCTGTACCATGTGATGTGGTCAGGTACCCTTGCAGGTCTAGAGCGCAGACCACGCTGATGTAAATGGTTTTGAATGGTCTGACGTAACACTCGGATGCCTCTCACCTCCCTTAAATGTGCCTAGATTTGAGTGACATTCATCATCTGGTTCCGCAGGGCACTGTTCACAATGAAGCGGTCATCAGCGTGGGATGTGACCAAAGGATGTCCACTTCTATGCCTTTCTGTGACTTCCAGTCACTCTGTATCTCTGTTGCAACCTGCTGATGACACTCTATGACACTCTAAGCTCAGTGACCACTTCCCTCTGAGAACATCCTGTCTGAAGCCTCGCAATGGCGAGGTACTGTTGATCAATTGTTAGATGTCGTCTTGGTCTCATGATGTCAAAATGTGAACAGCATGATGAAGAGAACTGTTTAAATACCAATTCTAATTGAACCAGAAAATTTCTTGGTCAATTCATGGACCAAACACCTCTTGTGAATTTTGCTGTTCAGCGCCTTGTGAGAGAACAGCAAGTTATGCAAAAAGTACTGAAACACTGAACAGTTGGAAGTGTGCATTCAAAAGGTTAGAGAAGGCCAAATTAAGATCACCTGTAAAGGTTATAGTGCATTTTAGGTGCATCCTGAAATTTCACCCGAAAGCCAAATATCCCTAACTTTTTGTGAGTAGTGTATGTTGATCTTGGTTTCTGTTCTTTGTGGCAACATAATCAGTCTATCCTCTAGCTTCAGTTCCACATTTTTGGCTTGTCCTTGTGAGTACTCCGCCTTTGTAGCTCACCTTGGTTTCCACAGCCCCCACACTGTATTTACTGTGTTTAATAAACCATGTTGTGACTGGAGATACTGTACCTGGACTTTGAGTCCATTAATTCCTGACGGCCAGAGGCCAAACCTGACATGTACTTTTATGTTTCTATTTATGAAACAATAAAAGTTGGTTGAGTGTTGGATTGAAGTTGATAGCATTATATCATTAACAGTGAGAGAATGTTTTAGAGAAGGAAAAATGGTGGAAGCAAATGAGAAAGTACATTCCATATAAAATTTAATTAAAGGGGACATATGATGAAAATTTTACTTTTCACTGTTTTTGTGCATTTATTTGGGTATCTGTGGCTAACAAAGGAAAAACTGAAAAATCTGAAAAAACACAACCCTGTCACTTTGTTACGATCAGCCTTTGACTTAGTACTTCTGTCTAAACAAGCAGTTTAAATTTTGCTGCAGTTGTGATGTGAGAACTGGAGCTCCCTGGAATTATAACACAATCCAAGCTTCATCTTCACCCATTTTAATGATGATGGGAGTTTTCCAAAAATGTCCAAATCCAAATTGACAGTGCTACTATGGGTACCAGCCTACTACAAAGTTAGCTTGATGACTGCTCTCTATATTGCTATTTTCTGCAGTCAGTGATGTATCTTGCATCATTCTGGCTTATTCAGTTGTATTTTGAGCATTAAAAGGAAGGGACATCAGCCCACTAGCATCTTGGCTAGCTAGCCAAGGTGTGGCTTTCTGCTGCCTTGGGGATTGCCTCGGTAGGAGAAGCCAACAGATGAGCCCATCTAGTGCTAACTTAGCCGTTGGATCATGGTTGATCTTAAAATTCTTTTCTATATACTGCAGCTATCCACACTAGACATTCATGTTCCCACCTAATTCACTAATCCCACAGTGGATTATTTTGTTATATTTTGGATGTAATAGGCTGGCATATCATACATCTAGCACCTTGGCTAGCTGGCTTATAGCGATCTGTTTATCACCTTGGAGATCACCTTGGCAGAGAGAAGATGATAGATTAGCCTGCCTTATGTTAACAGAGGTAGCTATTCACTCATTCAGGGTTGTTTCTGTGCTCAATGTACGGTAGGGACCAATCATATCCTTTCAGCCACTCATACCACACACCTTTGTCCCCTGTAATGCTTTATTTGGGCTTTTACAAAATTACATTCAGTCATTATTTATGTTCGCTAGCTCAGTCTGTTTTTGCCATCCAGAGCTAACAACTAACCAGCTAACATTAGTCTCAAAATAGTGCCTGCCTGGCCCCAACCAAACTTCTCGAGGTGACGAAACAGGGAGGATGGGGTGAACTGGGGCCCATGAGGATTTAAAGAAACATGCACTAAAGCAAGTTGTTCTGAGGATGCCTGGTTAAATTGGGTTTGAAATGGTGCTGAAATAATTAAAGGCCCATGTATTTTGACCAAATCATGTCACAGACATTTCATTAAGATCTCTGTGATCAGTGTCAACATGTGGAAAAACTGCATCATATGTCCCCTTTAATGTTATTATTACCCATACCAACAAGTCCAGGTGTGGGTAGGGTGGTTGCTTCTGTCCATTCCTCTAGCTGCACTATTTCAAGAACTCATGACACTAGGGTCACCAAACGGTGTACCCAGGTTGGCCTTGAGACAGCACCTGTGGCTAAGTTTCTCGTATCAAAAGGACAACAGTCAAGGTGGATAAAAAGCTCTAAATCAGTTTTGGGGTGGCAGTGGCTGAGGAGATAGATTTGAATCCTGCTTCCCCCAGCCATTCTGCTGTTGTGTCCTTGGGCATGACACTTTACCCACCTTGCCTCCGCTGTCTTTGACACTGGTGTATGAATGTGAATAAATATTTGGTGGTCGGAGAGGCTGTTGGCATGGATTGGCAGCCACATTTCCATTAGTCTGCCCCAGGGAAGCTGTGGCTACAGAGGTAGCTTACCACTATCAGTGTCTGTCTAGAGTGAATGAATAATGGGCTCACTGTAAAGCGCTTTGAGATGTCACTTAACATGTATAGTGCCATATAAATATAATCCAATCCATTATTATTATTTTGGTCTATAGTCACTTTATTATAAGAGCTATGATCACGAAACCGCTGCACAAGTTTACCCCACAATCCTCACCTACAGCAAAGTCACAAGATCAGAAGTTTTTATTCAACACATCATATCCTTAATTCATAACCAATTTGGATTTTTGTTAAATAATGTTTAAGGGGTTTAGGGGATTATCATTTACCACTCTAATTTAGACTTTTTCTGTATATCACCTCACCAATATTGTAATGGGTGGGGCTAATCCAATTTGTTCTATTTTATAGTGAGTATGGAATTGCAAGCAGCAAAAAGGTGATGGAAGTATGTGTTCAAGTGCATTAGATTATCAATAGCATTGCTATTATTGCCAACTGAAGATAATCTAAATCTGTGAATGGTGGCCAATGATATATTTATTATTTTTCTAGAATTTACCATTTTTTCCCAGAAGATTTATTTTGGTTTTTTTTTTTAGCTTTATTTATACCAGAGCAGTGAAGAGATAGGAAATCAGAGTGAAGAGCAAGGGTAGAAGGAAGCAGGAAAAAATTCCTTACAGCAGGAATTGAGCCAGGAATTACTGCAGATCAGCATGTGCTATGTGTTTTTGATTGCTTGTGATGTACAGTTAGGCCCATAAATATTTGGACAGTGGCACAATCTTCATGATTTGGGCTCTGCATGCCATCACATTGAATTTGAAATGAAACAGCTACAATGGAACTGAAGTGCAGACTTTAAGGTTTAATTCAAGGGGTTGAACAAAAATATATGATTAAACATGTAGAAATTGTAGCTATTTTTATACGAACGCTCCTCATTTCAGGGGCTCAAAAGTAATTGGACAAATAAACATAACTAACTAACTAACTAACTAACCTGCACTTATATAGCGCTTTTCTAGTCACAAAGACCACTCAAAGCGCTTTCATTAATACTAACTCTCAATTCTAAGGGCCTATAGGAAACAGATATCTAGGGACAATTTAGAACAGCCAATTAACCTAATAACCCTAAGTAAAATGTTACTTTTCAATATTTTGTTGAGAATCCTTTGTAGGCAATGACTGCCTGAAGTCTGAAACCCATGGACATCACCAAACGCTGGGTTTCCTACTTTGTGATGCTTTGCCAGGCCTTTACTGCAGCTGTCTTCAGTTGTTGCTTGTTTGTGGGTCTTTCTGCCTTAAGTTCTGTCTTGAGCAAGTGAAATGCATGCTCAATTGGGTTGAGATCTGGTGATTGACTCGGCCATTGCAGAATATTCCACTTTGTTGCTTTAAAAAACTCCTGAGTTGCTTTTGCAGTATGTTTTGGATCATTGGTGAAGCGCCGTCCAATCAACTTTGCTGCATTTGGCTGAATCTGAGCAGAAAGTATATCCCTATACACTTCGGAATTCATCCGGCTGTTTCTGTCTTTTGTCACATCATCAGTAAACACAAGTGACCCAGTGCCATTGGAAGCCATGCATGTCCATGCCATCACTGCCTCCACCATGTTTTACAGAAGATGTGGTGTGCTTTGGATCATGAGCTGTTGCAATTCTTCTCCAAACTTTCTTCTTCCCATCATTCTGGTACAGGTTGATCTTAGTCTCATCTGTCCAAAGAATGCTGTTCCAGAACTGGGCTGGCTTCTTCAGGTGTTTTTTGGCAGTCAATTCTGGCCTTTCTATTTTTGAGGCTGATTCATGGTTTGCACCTTGTGGTGAATCCTTTGTATTTACTCTCATGAAGTCTTCTCTTTATGGTAGGCTTAGATACTGATACACCTACTTCCTGGAGAGTGTTCTTCACTTGAGTGGATGTTGTGAAGGGGTTGTTCTTCACCATGGAAAGGATTCTGCGATCATCCACCACTGTTGTCTTCCATGGACGTCCAGGCCTTTTTGAGTTCCCAAGCTCACCAGTGCACTCTTTTTTTCTCAGAATGTACCAAACTGTTGATTTGGCCACTCTGAACATTTCTGCTATCTCTCTGATGGATTTCTTCTTTTTTTTTTCAGCCTCAGGATGGTCTGTTTCACCTCCATTGAGCGCTCCTTTGACCGCATGTTGTGTGTTCACAGCAACAGCTTCCATATGCAAACGCCACACCTGGAATCAACTCCAGACCTTTTAACTGCTTAACTGATGACAGGTTAACGAGGGAAGAGCCCATGCAGACTTGTTATTTTTTTTTTTGCAACCTTCTGAGTCAATTGTCCAATTACTTTTGGTCCCTTGAAAAAGAGGCGGCTACGTATTAAAGAGCTGTAATTCCTAAACCCTTGCTCCAATTTGGATGTGAATACTCTCAAATTACAGCTGAGAGTCTGCACTCTAAGTCCATATTGATTATATAATTGTATCAATTCAGCTTTATTTATATAGCGCCATTTCACAACAACAGTCATCTCATAGCACTATCAACTGTAGGGAGGACCCCCACAGTTGCAGAAAGACCCCAGCAATCAGGCGATCCCCTGTGAGCAAGCACTTGGCGACGGTGGAGAGGAAAAACTCCCTTTTAACAGGAAGAAACCTCCAGCAGAACCAGGCTCAGGGAGGGGCAGTCATCTGCTGCGACTGGCTGGGGGGTGAGGGGACAGAGAAGAAGAAAAAAACAGACATGTAGAGAGCAAACAGCACGATGGGGACTCAATCTATGGGAGAGAACAAACAAATGTTAATGACCAGCAAAAAAAAAATATTTCATAGAGAGTGAGGAAAGGAGTGAGGCCCAGTGCATTACTGGAGGTCCCCCGGCTGACTAAACCTATTAGCAGCATAACTAAGGGAGGGTTCAGAAACGCATGATCCCTCCCTAATTGTAGGCTATATCAAAAAGGTAGGTTTTAGCCCTATTCTTAAAAACAGAGATCGAGTCTGACTCCCGAATCCAGATTGGCAGCTGATTCCACAGGAGAGGAGCTTGATAACTGAAGGCTCTGCCTCCCATTGTACTTTTGGAGATTCTAGGTATTACAAGTAAACCTGCATTTTGGGAGCGTAGTGCTCTGTTAGGATGATACGGTAGTATCAGATCTTTTAAATAAAAAGGAGCCTGATTGTTTAGAGCTTTGTAAGTAAGAAGAAGGATTTTAAACTTAATTCTAAACTCTATGGGAAGCCAATGAAGGGAGGCCAGAACCGGAGAGATATGATCTCTCTTTCTAGTACCTGTTAAAACTCTTGCTGCAGCATTTTGGATCCTGAATATGTTTTCATAAACAGCTAAAATAACAAAACTTGTGTCACTGTCCAAATATTTTTGGGCCTAACTGTATGTGATGTCCAGTGGCCAAGTAGTCAAAGACACATAGCACATGCTGATCTGCAGTAATTCCTAAATACATGCTTTCTTAACCAGCCTGTACAAAAATATAAAGAAATAAACAAAGGATAACTTAATACACCTAATAACTTAAAATGAAAAACAAAATTCAGAATTCCTGACAAACAGAAGTGTCAATTTTTTTTGACAAGAAAATTTTTTTGTCAATTATTTTTTCTTTTCTTTTTCAAGTTGCTTAAAACAAAGATAAATAGGAAATTTTTAATTGTTTTAAGGACCTTGATAAGTAAAAGGCTGTTGCTCCATGGACAGATTTTTTTTTTTTTTTAAACAAAATAAATGTGCTTAAAAACAAATAAAAACATCTTATATCAAAGAAAATTTTCTTGCAGAAAACTGCAAGGTAGAAAAAAAATCTTGTCAGATGAAAAACAAGCATATACAGCCTTGATTTAAGATATTAGATCTCACTAAGATTTGACTTTTTTGTAGTGTATAGGATGGTAACGTACAAAATATGTACATTATATTTGTTATGGTCCTTAGTTGAGACACACACACACACACACCTATTCAGTCTAACCTCTCTCTGATTGCTTGTAGCTGTGTGTCATTACCCACCTGCTGCTGACTGCCATACTACTATAAAGGCTCCTCACTTCAACAGTGGTGTGGCTACATCATGGTTGTTCTGTGCTCAGCTGCTCTCCCCACAATCTCCCACTGTATGCTGTCATTTTGTGCTTGCCTTGCTTCCTGTCCTCCAGCTCCTCATGGTCTCCACCTCTGGATCTGCCACCTAAGACCCTTTGCAAGATCTAAAATCATCTTTACCTTTACCTCTGGTTTATTTTCAATAGCCAAGCCCTAGTGATGGTGAAAATGAAGCCTTATGAAACAATGAACAACATTAAGACAGTTGCTTCATGAGTGAAACATTTAATAAAGAGTGCCATCTGTGCACTGAGTGTCAGAACCGCATCTGAGTGGAAGACCTGAAAAAATCTCAATATTGTGGAGAAAGGAGGCAGGCGAGGCAATGAGCTAGACGACACAGAAACTTTATTCGTCCTCCAACATAATTTGCAACAAAAGAGAATCCCAGGTCTCTGTGCATTCCTCTTTTATAGCTTTATTTCCATGCATCGAGAGCCGGAACTTTGGACCATAATACATTGTTGTTTGAACAAAGGATTGTGTGGCACATTAACATGACATAACGCCAGTGCCGCTCCAACACCCTTCTTCTCTTAGCAGCTCCGGCATCTCTTACTCTCCCTGGGGATGGGGGGGGCGGGCATAGACCCAACAGTCCCATCTAATACCCCCTGGTGACACCTCCTCCTTCAGTCCATTGTTCTCCCCTTCCCCCTGCCTTCTCTGGGTGGAGAAACCCACACACCATGCCTCCACACAGCCCCCCCCAAACACCCAGAAGGGGCACTAACCCCCCCGTCCTTTGGGCTTGAGCCAGCACCCATAGCGGCTGTAGCGGGGGGTTTCCGATCCAGTCAAACTGCCCTGCTGGCGAGGTGTACCGGAGGGCACGTCAGTCTGTGGAGGGAAAAAGGGAGGGAAGGAAACACATTAGCTTTGCGAGCGCAGGTCCCTGCTGAGGGATCACCACTTTGCGAAGCCACCAATGGTGGGCATCTGCGCCGGGGAGCTTAGGGAAACACCACCTGCTCGTCTGCCAACACAAAATCGGGCTTCAGCCTGTCGATGCAGACGGTCTCCCTAAGCCCCCCCAAATCAAACACAAAATGCTTCTCCCCAGGTTCCAACACCCTGAACGGTCCGTCGTACGGTGGGCGCAGCGGGGTCCGGTGCGCATCATGCCTGACAAAAGCAAAACTGGCGTTCTTCAAGCTTTTTGGGACAAATGTGCGGGTAAAACAATGGTGAGCCGGGCCTGGTACACTCACAGCCTCCGTCCTGTGTAAAAATTGCGTGGGCGGATCAGCCTCGGGCGCAGGGTTTTCTAGTAAAAACTCTCCGGGGATCCACAGCGGCTGAGAAAAAATGAGTTCTGCCGGGGAGGCTGCCAAATCCTCCTTAGGTGCGGAGTACAGCCCTAAAAGAACCCAGGGCAGGCGGTCAACCCAATTTGTGTCCATGAGCAAAGTTCTGAGCGCTGCTTTAAGCGACCTATGAAAACACTTGCATAACCCATTAGCCTGGGGGTTGTACGCGGTAGTGCGGTGAATTTTGACCCCCAGGCTCTGGGTCATAGCCGACCAGAGCTCTGAAACGAATTGTGGACCCCTGTCGGACGTGATGTCCGATGGAGATCCGAAACGTGCAACCAAAGCTGACAAAAAGTGTGAGCCACTTCTGTGGATGTGGTAGAAGCCAGCATGACCACTTCAGGCCAGTGCATGGTGCGGTCCACGATTGTTAACCCTTTTGAGTGTGAGAATTTGCGTGCCCCTAGTGGCAGAGCACGTCACTGCGCCTGCCTTCTCACTCTGACTTTGTTCAAAGTAAGTGAGAAATTTCTGGATTTTTTTAAATGTACTGATTTCTTGTTCATATACTATGAAGATAAGATGATGGGGTACCTCTGTACAACAAAACGGTGTCAAAAGACTGAACCATTTTTTGTGTAAATACATCCAAAGTCCAGTTTTGACTGAGTTATGGAATTTAAAGAGGTGCCGCGACATTATGCAAATTAGATGCATAAATTTATTCCTATCTGAAACTTTGGATCATATTTTACATCTTTCTAATTGATAGTAAGCCATTATTGCTTACCACTTTCAAGTTATAGCCTTGGAAATCTGAACTATTTTACTGACAAAAAATATTTACCACTCTTGACCTCTAGGGGTTATGTCGCAGTTCTGCAACATACACACTCAAGAGGGTTAAGAGGTGCATAAAACCTTGTGACGGCGGGAGAGGTCCCACTAAATCCACGTGGACGTGGTTGAACCTCCTGGCCGGGATTTGGAACGGCTTGAGGGGGGCTCTGATGTGCTTGTGCACTTTGGCCCGCTGGCACACGATGCAAGCTGCAGCCCACTCTTTCACGTCTTTGCGTAAGTGTGGCCATATGAACTTCGCCCCCAAGAGCTTCACCGAAGCGCGCACTCCTGGATGCGAAAGGGAGTGGACTGACTCAAAAATGCGACGGCGCCTAGAGCTCGGAACCACCGGGCGCAGGTGGCCAGTGGAGATATTGCCGAGCAAGGGATTGCACCCTTCTTGCGCCACCCTGTTCTCCAGCCTTAACCCAGTTGGCGCAGACTGGAGCGTGCAAATTTCCGCATCCCCGGCTTTTTCCACGGCCATGGCAGGGAAATCAATTCCCATGTAGACTGGGGTGATTAACGTGTGTGACAGGCAATCAGAAACAACGCTGTGTTTACCGGCAATGTGTTGAATGTTTTTTTTTGTTTTTGTTTTTTTTTTTTTCATGTCAGAAAAGGTTTAATTTAATGCATGACTAGTTTTGTCTTTGTGGTATAACTCCTTCTTTTTTTTTTCCACAATATCTTTATTGAACCTTTTTTTTTTTTTAAACAAACATGATACAAACAATCAAACACTAACACTAAAGTACTACAAAAAAAAAAAAATGCACTAAAAAACACCAACAACCACCAACAAAATCAAATCTTCAACAATGCTCCTCTGTTTAGTCTAGACAATCCAACACATAAGTATACATATTATGTTCACCAGTTTGGAATTTACAAGGTCCACACACATCATTCACCTTCTTCTTCAAGAGTTATGTTTAAATTTTTTACATAATCAATAAAAGGTCTCCATATATTCTCAAACACAATTTCCTTTGATTTCAGTATATATGTTATTCTTTCTAATGGAAGGTTTGTTAACATCTGTCTTAACCACTGAGTCACATCTGGTCTATGAGTCTTTTTCCACAGTAGTGCAATACATTTTTTGGCATTAAGCAAACTGAGGTCTATGAATGTTCTTTCACTTTTATTAAAATTATGCTTTTCTGGGTACAGACCCAACAAAAACAGTTTAGGATTCAATATGATTTGTTTTGAGATTATTTTTTCAATTGTTACCCTCACCTCTTCCCAAAACATTCTTATTAATCTACATTCCCATACACAATGAAATAGAGTTCCTTTACTTTCCATACATTTTGTGCACGTATCTGGTATATTTTTGTTATATCTATTTAACTCCTCCGGTGTAACATACATCCGCATTAACCATTTGAAATGTATCAATTTAAGGCGTACATTTATTGATTTGGTTTGAGCTTCTGTACAAGCCAATTCCCATTGTTCCTCTGAAATTTCAGTTTGCAGATCTTCTTTCCAGTAGTTTAATCTTTTCAGTGAATTTTCACTTGAAAATAGTGTCAATGAGTTATAAAACTCTGAAATAATACCCTTTCTTTTACTATCTTTCATCAACATTTTTTCCAAGGATGAATAGATAGGTCGAGTGAGAGCTTTATTTTGATTTGATCGAATAAAGTTTCTAAGTTGAAGATATTTTAAAAAATGTGTTCTATTGAGATTAAATTTGATCCTCAACTCTTCAAAAGACATTATGTTTTCTGCACATGGCAAATATAAATCCTGAATCTTTTGTATCCCTTTTAAATTCCATACTTTAAATACAGCGTCTGCTCTCCCTGGTTTAAAATATTGATTACCCCATATTGGACTAAATTGTGACAATAACTGTGGTTCTTTTAAATAGTTTTTAGCTTCACACCATATTTTGATCATATGCTTTACAAATGGATTTTTAACTTGTTTTTGTAATTTTTTTGCCGAATCTGAGTATATGAATATGGGAAGAGGTAAAGGTAAATTGTATGATTCCATTTCAGTCCAGTGAGGGAGATCATTTGATGAAAAATAATATGTCATAGACCTCAGTTGTGCCGACCAATAATACAACATAAAATTTGGACATTTCAGACCTCCACGATCAAATGGTAAATATAATAAAGACAGACGTAATCTAGCCCTCCTGTTGTTCCATATAAATTCCACTAACTTTTTTTTAATTCTTGAGAATAAATCTAAAGGTGGTGGTAAGGGAATGTATTGAAATAAATAAAGTATTTTAGGTAAGATATTACTTTTAAGTATATTAATTCTTCCGATCATCGACATTGGTAGTGACATCCATCTCTGAGTTAATTCATTGATATCTGACATTAAGGCTTCATAGTTGACGCTGGCGACTGATTCTAGCTTAGGCACAATTTGGATTCCTAAATATTTGAACTGATTTACAACATTGAATTGATTTACCTCAGGGGCTGGGTAATTTCTCTGGGTCTCATTTAGCATTAATATTGAAGATTTAGTTTTATTTATTTTATATCCTGATATTTCCCCAAAATTCTTTATTAAATTCAACAAGGTCGGAATTGATTTTTTAAGATTCGACATAAACAAAATTATGTCATCGGCATACAGGGAGATTTTATGTTCTGTTGGTCCAACTTTAATTCCATATATTTGTGACTGTAGACGTATCGCCATCGCTAAAGGTTCAATTGCCATAGTAAACAGTAAAGGTGAAAGTGGACAGCCTTGTCGACATCCTCTATTGATTTTTATTGATTTTGAAATATTGTTATTTGTTAGAATTTCTGCAGTAGCATTATTATATATTATCTGAACCCATTTTATGAAATTATTTCCAAGTCCAAACCTTTGTAAGACTTCAAAAAGAAAGGGCCATTCAACTCTATCAAAGGCTTTTTCGGCATCCAGTGATAAGAGAGCTGTATCCGGTGCTTCTTTATTAGAATAAATAATATTAAATAGTCTTCTTACATTATGGAAGCCTTGTCTTCCCTTTATAAAGCCATTCTGATCTCGATTAATAATATTTGGTAAAATTTCTTGTATTCGTCTTGCTAAAATTTTACAAATTATCTTAAGGTCGGCATTTAATAGGCTTATTGGTCTCATATTTTCACATTTATTAGAGGGCTTACCTGGTTTTGGCAACAGTATAATTAAGGCATTATTCATATATGATGGTAAATTACTATTTTGAAATGCTTCTAAAACCATTTCCAAAAAAGGTTTTGTTAATTTATTCTTAAATTTTTTATAAAGGTCAACTGGAAGACCATCTGGTCCTGCACTTTTTCCTGATTTCATATTATCAATGGCTAGTCCAACTTCTTCTTGACTAATTTTAGACTCCAGTATCTCCCTATTTTCATTTGGAATACACGGTATAAATAGTTCATTCAAAAACCCATGTAGTTTTGTTAAGTCAGATTCATTTTTGGTATCATATAATTTTTCATAGTAATCTCTAAAGGCTCTATTAATTTCTGAAGGATCTATAACTACCTGTCCATTACTTATAATACTGGTAATTGGTGTTTTAGATTCTAATTGTTTAATCTGCCATGCCAATAACTTTCCTGATTTTTCACCTTGTTCATAAAAAGATTGTTTCAATCTTAGAAGACTCGAGGCAGCTCTATTCGCTGATTTTTTGTCATATTCAGCTCTCAAAATCAGTAATTCGTTCTCCAACCTTGGATCTCTTCCTGCATATACTCTTTCTTGAAGAATTTTTATTTTATGTTCCAATTGGACTCTCTCCTCTCGAGTCTTCTTAGATTTTGAACCTGTATAACTAATAATATGTCCCCTAATAAAAGCTTTGAAAGCCTCCCACTTTACACATGCTGATGTTTGTGTAGTATTGATATCAAAGAACTCATCTATCTGTTTTTCTATATACTTAACAAATTCCTCATCCTGAAGCCATTTATGCTGAAATTGCCATCTACCTGGTTCCTTTGTCAATTTCTTATCTACATACATTAGACAGCAGGGTGCATGATCAGAGATCACGATGTTATCATAAAAACAGTTTTGAATCTTGGACCTTAATTCTGTGGAGATCAAAAAATAATCTATATGTGAGAATGTCTTGTAGGTACTGGAATAACAAGAGTAGGCTTTAACTTGTGGTTTCATTTCTCTCCATATATCTATCAATTTCAATTCTTTCATAAAATGATTAATGGTCATCCTACATCCATTGTGCGTACAGTCCAGTCCTGTTGATCTATCTATACTGGGATTCAATGTACAATTAAAATCCCCTGCTATTATATGTTGCCCTGTAAGTGATGATAAGATAAGAAATAAATTGGCAAAGAACTTTTGATCATCTATATTGGGACCATATAAGTTCACCAAATTTATGTTTTCTAATAGCAAAGATCCTTGAATGATTACATATCTTCCAAATTTGTCTCCAATTACATTTTTCACTTGAAATGGGACTGATTTATGTATGAGAGTCATAACTCCCCTGGCTCGGGATGAAAATGATGAGGTGAAAACATTTCCTTGCCATCTACTCCTAATTCTTTTTACATCTTGCTCTATTAGATGAGTTTCTTGTAAAAACACAATTTTTGAACCCATGTCTTTTATTTTATTCATAACTTGTTTAAGTTTTTTTAAATTTTGTAGACCTCTGCAATTCCATGAAGTTAAATTAAGATTAACGCTTTGATTTATAATCAATAGGGAGTTTGGGATTACCTTGCAGTGTAAACATGCTCAAACAGAAAAGCAAAAAAATGAGTGGTTGAACATTCACCCTACAAACTACACACAAACAAATTCCCCCTTCCCACATTTGTGGCAATCCCCCCAAAAGCAAAAGAAAAATTCCGTCTCCCGATATAGCCATCGACCGTTCCACACCCACGAGGAACAGCCAAAGCCACTCCTTCTTCATCCTCCCAATCACCCTAACTCTACTGCTTTTTTTTTTTTCCACAATATCTTTATTGAACCTTTTTTTTTTTTTTTTTTTAACAAACATGATACAAACAATCAAACACTAACACTAAAGTACTACAAAAAAAAAAAAAAATGCACTAAAAACACCAACAACCACCAACAAAATCAAGTCTTCAACAATGCTCCTCTGTTTAGTCTAGACAATCCAATACATAAGTATACATATTATGTTCACCAGTTTGGAATTTACAAGGTCCACACACATCATTCACCTTCTTCTTCAAGAGTTATGTTTAAATTTTTTACATAATCAATAAAAGGTCTCCATATATTCTCAAACACAATTTCCTTTGATTTCAGTATATATGTTATTCTTTCTAATGGAAGGTTTGTTAACATCTGTCTTAACCACTGAGTCACATCTGGTCTATGAGTCTTTTTCCATAATAGTGCAATACATTTTTTGGCATTAAGCAAACTGAGGTCTATGAATGTTCTTTCACTTTTATTGAAATTATGCTTTTCTGGGTACAGACCCAACAAAACCAGTTTAGGATTCAATATGATTTGTTTTGAGATTATTTTTTCAATTGTTACCCTCACCTCTTCCCAAAACATTCTTATTAATCTACATTCCCATAAACAATGAAATAGGGTTCCTTTACTTTCCATGCATTTTGTGCATGTATCTGGTATATTTTTGTTATATCTATTTAACTCCTCCGGTGTAACATACATCCGCATTAACCATTTGAAATGTATCAATTTAAGGCGTGCATTTATTGATTTGGTTTGAGCTTCTGTACAAGCCAATTCCCATTGTTCCTCTGAAATTTCAATTTGCAGATCTTCTTTCCAGTAGTTTAATCTTTTCAGTGAATTTTCACTTGAAGATAGTGTCAATGAGTTATAAAACTCTGAAATAATACCCTTTCTTTTACTATCTTTCATCATCATTTTTTCCAAGGATGAATAAATAGGTCGAGTGAGAGCTTTATTTTGATTTGATCGAATAAAGTTTCTAAGTTGAAGATATTTAAAAAAATGTGTTCTATTGAGATTAAATTTGATCCTCAGCTCTTCAAAAGACATTATGTTGTCTGCACATGGCAAATATAAATCCTGAATCTTTTGTATCCCTTTTAAATTCCATACTTTAAATACAGCGTCCGCTCTCCCTGGTTTAAAATATTGATTACCCCATATTGGACTAAATTGTGACAATAACTGTGGTTCTTTTAAATAGTTTTTAGCTTCACACCATATTTTGATCATATGCTTTACAAATGGATTTTTAACTTGTTTTTGTAATTTTTTTGCCGAATCTGAGTATATGAATATGGGAAGAGGTAAAGGTAAATTGTATGATTCCATTTCAGTCCAGTGAGGGAGATCATTTGATGAAAAATAATATGTCATAGACCTCAGTTGTGCCGACCAATAATACAACATAAAATTTGGACATTTCAGACCTCCACGATCAAATGGTAAATATAATAAAGACAGACGTAATCTAGCCCTCCTGTTGTTCCATATAAATTCCACTAACTTTTTTTTTATTCTTGAGAATAGATCTAAAGGTGGTGATAAGGGAATGTATTGAAATAAATAAAGTATTTTAGGTAAAATATTACTTTTAAGTATATTGATTCTCCCGATCATCGACATTGGTAGTGACATCCATCTCTGAGTTAACTCACTGATATCTGACATTAAGGCTTCATAGTTGACACTGGCGACTGATTCTAGCTTAGGCATAATTTGGATTCCTAAATATTTAAACTGATTTACAACATTGAATTGATTTACCTCAGGGGCTGGGTAATTTCTCTGGGTCTCATTTAGCATTAATATTGAAGATTTAGTTTTATTTATTTTATATCCTGATATTTCCCCAAAATTCTTTATTAAATTCAACAAGGTTGGAATTGATTTTTTTAGATTCGACATAAACAAAATTATATCATCGGCGTACAGGGAGATTTTATGTTCTGTTGGTCCAACTTTAATTCCATATATTTGTGAATGTAAACGTATCGCTATCGCTAAAGGTTCAATTGCCATAGTAAACAGTAAAGGTGAGAGTGGACAGCCTTGTCGACATCCTCTATTGATTTTTATTGGTTTTGAAATATTGTTATTTGTTAGGATTTCTGCTGTAGCATTATTGTATATTATTTGAACCCATTTTATGAAATTATTTCCAAGTCCAAACCTTTGTAGGACTTCAAAAAGAAAGGGCCATTCAACTCTATCAAAGGCCTTTTCGGCGTCCAATGATAGGAGAGCTGTATCCGGTGCTTCTTTATTAAAATAGATAATATTAAATAGTCTTCTTACATTATGGAAGCCTTGTCTACCCTTTATAAAGCCATTCTGATCTCGATTAATAATATTTGGTAAAATTTCTTGTATTCGTCTTGCTAAAATTTTACAGATTATCTTAAGGTCGGCGTTTAATAGGCTTATTGGTCTCATATTTTCACATTTATTAGAGGGCTTACCTGGTTTTGGCAGCAGTATAATTAAGGCATTATTTATGTATGATGGTAAATTATTATTTTGAAATGCTTCTAAAACCATTTCCAAAAAAGGTTTTATTAATTTATTCTTAAATTTTTTATAAAGGTCAACTGGAAGACCATCTGGTCCTGCACTTTTTCCTGATTTCATATTATCAATGGCTAGCCCAACTTCTTCTTGACTAATTTTAGACTCCAATATCTCCCTGTTTTCATTTGGAATACACGGTATAGATAGTTCGTTCAAAAACCCATTTAGTTTTGTTAAATCAGGTTCATTTTTGGTATCATATAATTTTTCATAGTAATCTCTAAAGGCTCTATTAATTTCTAAAGGATCTATAACTACCTGTCCGTTACTTATAATACTGGTAATTGGTGTTTTAATTTCCAATTGTTTAATCTGCCATGCTAATAATTTTCCTGATTTTTCACCTTGTTCATAAAAAGATTGTTTCAATCTTAGAAGACTCGAGGCAGCTCTATTCGCTGATTTTTTGTCGTATTCAGCTCTCAAAATCAGTAATTCATTCTCCAACCTTGGGTCACTTCCTGCATACACTTTTTCCTGAAGATTTTTTATTTTATGTTCCAATTTAGCTCTCTCCTCTCGAGTCTTCTTAGATTTTGATCCTGTATAACTAATAATATGCCCCCTAATAAAAGCTTTGAAAGCCTTCCACTTTACACATGCTGATGTTTGTGTAGTATTGATGTCAAAGAACTCGTCTATCTGTTTTTCTATATACTTGACAAATTCCTCATCCTGAAGCCATTTATGCTGAAATTGCCATCTACCTGATTCCTTTGTCAATTTTTTATCTACATATATTAGACAACAGGGTGCATGATCAGAGATCACGATGTTATCATAAAAGCAGTTTTGAATCTTGGACCTTAATTCTGTGGAAATCAAAAAATAATCAATACGTGAGAATGTCTTGTAGGTACTGGAATAACAAGAATAGGCTTTAACTTGTGGTTTCATTTCTCTCCATATATCTAACAATCTCAATTCTTTCATAAAATGATTAATAGTCATCCTACATCCAATGTGCGTACAATCCAGTCCTGTTGATCTATCCACACCTGGATTCAATGTACAATTAAAATCCCCTGCTATTATATGTTGCCCTGTAAGTGATGATAAGATGAGAAATAAATTAGCAAAGAACTTCTGATCATCTATATTGGGACCATATAAGTTCACAAGATTTATATTTTCTAATAGCAAAGAACCTTGAATGATTACATATCTTCCAAATTTGTCTCCAATTACATTTTTCACTTGAAAAGGAACTGATTTATGTATGAGAGTCATAACTCCCCTGGCTCGGGATGAAAATGAAGAGGTGAATACACTTCCCTGCCATCTACTCCTAATTCTTTTAACATCCTCCTCTATCAGATGAGTTTCTTGTAAAAACACAATTCTTGAACCCATGTCCTTTATTTTATTCATAACTTGTTTAAGTTTTTTTAAATTTTGTAGACCTCTGCAATTCCATGAAGTTAAATTAAGATTAACACTTTGGTCCATGATCAATAGAGAGTTTGGGATTACCTTGCAGTGTAAACATGCTCATACAGAGAAGCAAAAACATGAGTGGTTGAACATTCATCCTACAAACTACACACAAACAAATTTCCCCTTCCCACACTTGTGGCAAACCCCCCAAAATCAAAAGAAAAATTCTGTCTCCCGATATAGCCATCGACCGTTCCACACCCACGGGGAACAGCCTAAGCCACTCCTTCTTCATCCTCCCAATCACCCTAACTCTACTGCTTTTAATGACGTAACATTAACTCTCCTCTGTAGTTTTCCAACTTAACTCCAAAATTTTTAACAACTTTGTACATCATAGTTTTTTTTTTTTGTTTGTTTTGTTTTTGTTTTGTTTTTTTTTTAAATATATAATACAATCTATATTTTGTAAACTTACTATTTACTTCAAGTCAGTCAGATGCCTGTGCAAATGCTTAATTATTCTACCTTATATTTTGTTCATGCTTAGCTCCCACCAGTCTCTTCTTCTTCTTTGATCTTCTTGATGAACTCCTGCGCCTCCTCTGGGGTCTTGAAGATGTGGGTTCTGCCCTCATACGTGGTCAGCAGTCTCGCAGGATAGATTACACCATGACGAATCCCAAGGTTGCGCAGCTCCTTACGTACGGGATCAAACTGCTTCCTCAATTGC
Source organism: Pholidichthys leucotaenia (assembly GCA_020510985.1). NCBI lineage: Eukaryota > Metazoa > Chordata > Actinopteri > Cichliformes > Pholidichthyidae > Pholidichthys > Pholidichthys leucotaenia. Next base: position 100,468,691 of record CM035843.1, read on the forward strand.
TGGATTCCTGTGGCCAAATCTGGGTAGAACCGCACCTGCTGGTCCTGGTGTTTAATCTCTCCTTTTTTAGCTCGTGCAGCGTTGAAGATCTTCATCCTGTCTCTGTTGTTAAGAAACTTCATAATTAAGGTCCTCGGCGGTCCCTTATCTCTCCGTGGGCCAATGCGATGTGCTTTTTCCAGAACCACTGCTGATTGCAACTCCTCGCTGCCCAGCACCTCCGGAATCCACTTTTCCAGAAAGGAACATACGTCCCGACCTTCTGATTCCTCTGGAAGACCCACCAGCCTCAAATTATTCTGTCTCGACCGAGATTCCAAATCCAAAATATTATCTTCCAGAGATTTATTTTTTTTTTCCAAAGTGCGCACCTTTAATTGAAGACGGGTGACGTCATCTTCAGCACTAGCGAGACGGAGCTCCATCTGCGCCGTTCGTTCTACACAGTCACCCAATTCCTTTCTTATTCCTTCCAACGCTGTCATAATCCCATCAAATCTAGAGGAAAAGTCCGCTCTCATTGAACTCATGGCAGCCATCAGCGCATCTGCGCCATTCCCCGCAGAAATCGCAGCGTTGCCAGCTTCCTCCGCCATATATGGAGCCCTGTTTGCTGCGTCACAGACCTGAAAGTCCGTTAATTTGGACTGTTTCGGCGGCTCGCTTTTTCCTTTTCCTGGTTTTCCAGCCTTAGGCTTCGCCGACATATCCTCGCCCAAACGCTGGGATACGTTCTGTCCCAAATGAGAGAGTTATTTGCCGATTTTTTTCTCTCCAGGAGCAGAGCAGAGCGAGACACGTCCGTCCTACGTGGCAGCCATAACCGGAAGTCCAACTCTACTGCTTTTAATAACGTAACATTAACTCTCTTCTGTAATTTTCCAATTTAACTCCAAAATTTTTTTAGCAATTTTGTACTTTTTTTTTTTTAATATGTAATACATTCTATATTTTGTAATCTTGTTATATGCTTCTAATCAGTTAAATGCTCAAATATTCTACCCTATATTCTGTTCATGCTTAGCTCCCACCAGTCTCTTCCTGGATCTTCTTGATGAGCTCCTGCGCCTCCTCGGGGGTCTTGAAGATGCGTGTTCTGCCCTCATATGTGACCAGAAGTCTTGCAGGGTGAATCCCTCCATGACGAATCTCAAGGTTGCGCAGTTCTTTGCGGATGGGGTCAAACTGCTTCCTTAATTGTTGGATTCCTGAGGCCAGATCTGGGTAGAACCGCACCTGCTGATCTTGGTATTTAATTTCTCCTTTGGCCCGCACCGCGTTGGAGATCGTCATCCTGTCTCTGTAGCTGAGAAACTTCATAATTAGCATCCTCGGTGCTGCCTTGTTACCTCTCGGTGGGCCAATTCGGTGGGAGCTTTCCAAGACGACTGATGATTTTAGCTCCGCGTTGTTCAGCGCCTCCAGGATCCACCCCTCCAAAAAGGAGCATGAATCACGACCTTCGGCTCCCTCCGGTAAACCCACCAGCCTCAGGTTGTTCCTTCTGGACCGAGATTCCAAGTCCAGAACGCTATTTTCCAGATCTTTATTTTTTTTTTCCAAAGTGCGCACCTTTATTTGAAGTCCGCTGATTTCATCCTCCGCACTTGAAACACGAAGCTCCGCCTGCGTCACTCGCTCCACGCAGTCACCCAACTCCTTTCTCATTGCATCCAACGCTGCCATAATCCCATCAAGTTTAGCGGAAAAGTCTGCTCTCATTGAGCTAATGGCAGCCAGCACTGCACCTGTGCCGCCATCGTCAGCAGCAGCAGTTACCACACCACCGCTAGTTTCATCCGCCATATCCGCAGCTTTTTCTACTGCGCCACAAACTTTAAAGTCCGTTAATTTGGACTGCTTCGGCGATTCAATTTTTCCCCCTCCTGATTTCCCAGCCTTAGTCTTCACCGGCATATCCTCACCCAAACGCTGGGAAAAGTTCTGTTCCAAATGAGAGAGTTATTTGCCGAATTTTTATTTCCAGGGGCAGAGCAGAGTGATACGTGTCCTTCTAGGCGGCCGCCATAACCGGAAGTCAATGTGTTGAATGTTGGTAGTATCCATCCATCCATCCATCTTCTACCGCTTTTCCGGAGGTCCGGGTCGCAGAGGCAGCAGTTCAAGCAGAGAAGCCCAGACTTCCCTCTCCCCAGCCACCTGCTCCAGCTCTTCAGAGGGGATACCAAGGCGTTCCCAGACCAGCTGGGAGACATAGTCTCTCCACCGAGTCCTGGGTCTGCCCCGGGGTCTCCTCCCAGTGGGACGTACCTGAAACACCTCAAGTGGGAGGCGTCCAGGAGGCATCCTAATCAGATGCCCATACCACCTCAACTGACTCCTTTCAATGTTGGTAGTAAACTCTGAAATTGCAGCCAAATGCTGTTTTTTGCTGGGCCAACCACGGTTCCGAGACCTTGGCCATCGCGTGCGCCTGCGGCTTATGGTCCATGAACGCGGTGAACTTGCTCCCCTCCAGCCAAAACTGGAAATGACACGTCGCCAGGTAGAGAGCCAGCAATTCTCTATCAAATGTGCTGTATTTGCATTCGTTGTCACGCATGGTTTGGCTAAAAAATGCTAGCGGCTGCCACAAACCTGAGATGCACTGCTCCACCACTGCCCCTATGGCAACAACAGACGCATCCATAGTGAGCGTTATCTGTGCAGACAGATCCGGGTGGGCCAGCAATGCAACAACCGCCAGTGCTGTTATTGCGTTTGCAAAAGCCTGGGCTGGCTCAGGAGTCCAGTCGATGGTTTCCGCAGGCGTCTTTTTTTAAGCGCAGCGTACAACAGCTGCATCAGCTGGGCTGCTGGGAAAGGAAACAGTTATAAAAATTAACCATTCCCAAAAACTCCTGTAGTGCTCTCACGGTCTGCGGACGTGGAAAATCTGACACCGCGCACACCTTATCCAGTAATGGGATAACACCCTCTGGCGAAATGCAGTGGCCCAAAAAATCAATCACTGGCAAACCGAACTGGCAATTCGCCGGGTTGACTATCAGCCTGTGTGCGTCCAACCTCTGGAAAACTGTCTTGAGATGGGCGATGTGCTCCTCCTCGGACTCGCTGGCTACCAGAATGTCATCTAAGTAGACAAAAACGAAGGACAAGTCGTGAAGCACTGCGTCCATCATCCTCTGGAAAGTCTGCACCACGCCTTTTAATCTGAATGGCATGCGTAAAAACTCAAAAAGGCCAAAAGGAGTTATTACCGCTGTTTTTGGAACGTCTTCCATGTGCACTGAGACCTGATGGTACCCGCTGACCAGATCCACTTTCGAAAAAACACGTGCCCCGGTCAAGTGCACAGAAAAATCCTGGATGTGTGGAATGGCATAACGATCGTGTTCCGTGGTGTTATTCAAGCGTCGGAAATCACCGCATGGTCGTCACGACCCGTCAGCTTTAGGCACCATATGTAACGGGGATGCTCACGGGCTGTTGGAGCGCCTGACGATGCCCACCTGCTCTAAGTTGGCAGACTCCTCTTGCAGGCTGGCCAGTTTAGCTGCGTCCAAATGCTGAGGTCGAGCGAACATCGGCGGGCCTTTTGTCATTATAAAGTGCTCAACCCCGCGTTTTGTTACCGTAGCCGAAAAAGTCGGGACCGTGAGTGCTGGGAACTGTGCAAGTAACTGTTAGTACTTAGCCCCTGGAGCTATAATGTTAGCTAGTGTTGTCGGCCCAGCTCCCCGAGCTGTACAGGGCAGTGAGGTGAAAGAGACAGCATCCACTAATTGCCTACTAGCAACATCAACTAACAACCCATAAGCACATAAAAAATCTGCGCCTAAAATGGGGCCAGAACATACAGCTATCACGAAGTCCTACTGAAAGTTGCATCCATGTAAGCATGTCGTCAGTGTCCACTCGCCAAATGTCCTGATGGTGGCTCCGGTGGCGGCTGTAAGCTCTGGACCGCTGTGTCCTGCCACCCTGTCTGCGTTGACTGTCAGGATGAGGCTCTTCTGGGAGCTGGAGTCCACCAAAAACCGTCTCGCCAAACGTGTGTCCGTGACATAAAGCAGTCTGTTCCTGTCACCATCGGTTGCCGCTGCCACTGAATTCCGATCGTGCCAACTTCCCGGCTTCTTGAATTGGCATGGCAATAGGCAGCATTGGGCATTCGAGCCAAAACGGCGATGATAAAAACAGATTGCCCCGTTCCTTCGTCTTCTGGTGTCCGTCCCGGCTACCACGAACAGCTCCTTGACCTCGCTGAAGTCTCTCATGGATGCCGGTGTCACTGTCTGCACGCTGAGAGTTCTGGTCATCAAAATGATTCGGTCCACTTCTTGTGCCAGCGCGCGGTAGTCCTTGGCAACCAGCTGCGGCGAGTTGGCCAGGATTGCCCTCGCTGTAGCTGGTAGGTTCCTGGGGAGCAAGTGGGCAAACAGGAAGGATTTGTTGTCCTTCTCCCTCAGCCCAACATGCTCTCCGTTAGCTCCACTGCTGATCTGTCCCCTAACTCCGAACGCGTTCTGAGTCTCTCTGCCCTCTCACTGTCAGAAAGGGTATAGTGCTGGAGAAGCATCCTCTTGAGTGCTTCATATTTTCCTTGGGCCGGCGGCTCCTGGAGCAGGCTCGTCACCTGTTGCGTAGTGTGCGCATCTAGCGCAGCGACCACGTAGTAATACCTGGTATCATCTGTTGTTATCCCGCGGAGTGCGAACTGGGTTTCTATGTGCAAGAACTAAGAGGTTGGGTTGTGAAGCCAGAAGTCCAGGAGCTCGACTGAGATTGCGCATGCGGAACTGATGCTCCCCCTCCAGGTGGTCTCCGGGGTGGTGCTTGGCTTGCTTTCCATGGCACGTCTTAGGGTCACCAATGTGGAGAAAGGAGGCAGGTGAGGCAACGAGCTAGATGACACAGAAACTTTATTCTTCCTCCAACATAATTTACAGCAAAAGAGAATCCTGGGTCTCTGTGCATTCCTCTTTTATAGCTTTATTTCCATGCATCGAGACCCGGAACTTCCGACCATAATACATTGTTGTTTGAACAAAGGATTGTGTGGCACATTAACATGACATAACGCTGGCGCCACTCCAACGCCCTTCTTCTCTTAGCAGCTCCGGCATCTCTTACTCACCCCGAGGGGCGCATAGACCCAACAGTCCCGTCTGATACCCCCTGGTGAAACCTCCTCCGGTCCATTGTTCTCCCCTTCCCCCTGCCTTCTCTGGGTGGAGAAACCCACACATCATGCCCCCGCAATGCATTTTTGTTTGTTTTTTTAGCATTTGGCCATTCAAGGTCTATTCAAAATTTGATGGCAAGAACAAACAATACAAAGCAAACAAACAAAAAAAATTAATTGCAATAAAACCCTTTCATACTTCCCACGAGCCCTCAAGTCACGTGATGTGACCAACATAACAAGGCTTTGCTTGCTACGGTCACGTGACTGTGGGCGTGCTCAAACAGCGCTTGATGCACTGCTCATGACACTTCCGCTTTATATTGCTTGAATCAGTGTTGAGTGGGCAGTGTTGAGCATAACATCACTACCAAGCCCACAGGAAAGCCTCGTCCCAGGCGCTCCACTCCCAGTCTGGAACCTCACCTCAAAGAGTCTCCATTATCCACCTGTTTCACTTTCCCACTGGCTCCGGAAGGAAGAAATTGCCAACCATCTCGCTGGCTCCCAACAGCTCTATACCCACCTGCATGTTAGCAGCCTACTATCACATTAACTATACTTCCCATCACGGGTGGCGTTAGGCCTTTTTTATGGGGTGCAGTAGCACCCTTAAATTTAAACTCAGAACCCCCTAAAAATTGGAGTGAGAAAAGTTGTGATTATAAAATTTTAGTTCGTCTTTGACAAGCTGAAGTAACATCCCAAGCATATTCAGTAGTTTGTCGTTTAAACGTTTTAAAAATTAAAATGAAAACACCCCCGGTACACAAATGGTATGATCCCTTCTCTCATCTACATTCTCTCCTCTGTACCTGCATGCTCTGCAGCCCTGGTGCGCACACACACACAGGTCCCTCCCTATCCCAACAGTGGGAGGCTGCTGCAGCTTTTCTACAGGTATCACACTCATAATGTATAACGCCAGCCTCAGCTGGAATATTCTGCAATGTTATGAATAGTTTTTGTGTCTGTCTGAATTTATTCGGTAAGAGTATGATGCATACCTGCAAACATTTAGGTTTCAAAGTATGTGAGGTTTTCACCTGGGGTGGGGGTTAGAAAATAGGCAATTAATAGGCTATAAATATCCTATAATATAACAGAAAAAATTGCATCTTTGCTCATTTTATTTTTGATTTTTAATTTATGAGGAAAAACCTCACAAATTTATGAGAGTAAAGTCTCAAATGTATAAGAAAAAAGCCCTCAGTTAGCACCAAACACAAATTATGAGGAAAAAGTTGATTTAAGTGGGAAAGAAAAACTCAAATTTACAAGGAAAAAGTAGAAGATTTAGAATAAAACTACCATAAATTTATGAGAAAAACCTCAAATTGTCCAGACTAAAGTCACATCTCAGTTACTTCTTAACTATTTTCGGGTAACTACTCTTAGGTATATTTGAGTAATAATATACAAAGATAACCTACTTTTACATGTGTACAGTTTCAGGCAACTCTACCACCGAAATTAGGGATTTTTTAAAATTGAAAATGTGGAAATTTTTTATGTGAATTTAGAGAGTTCTCATAAATTACCTACTTTTTTCTTATGATTATATATTTTTTTTAAATTATAGACTTTAAAAAAAAACTTCATGAAATTTGAAACTTTGTGAAAAATTTTTGCTCATGGATTGACATTTTTTTTTAATTTGTGACTTTTGCATCATAATCTGGCATCTTTTTTTTCTTCCGTCTTTGGATTTTTGCCTCAATAATTTTCTGTCATCGTTCCACTGATTTTTTTCCTTAATTTTTCAAATTATTGCAAATGAGCTACATTTCTCTTGTGATTTTCTGACCTTTGTCTTAACAATTTATTAATTTTCTTTTTCTTAATGAATTTAGTACATCTTTTAAAGAACTTCCTGTGTTTACATTCTCAATGATTGTAATTGTTCATATGTGAATTTTTTCCTCATAAATTTGCAACTTTTGCCAAGAATTTGTAACTTTTATCTTTTAAATTCAAGTTTGTTTCTCTTGTAATTTTGCATTTTTTTTCTCTCATGAATTTAGTACATATCTTAAATAAATGGGCGTTTATCCCTATAAATTTGTTACACTATTCTAGTGAATTTGAAGATTTTGTTGTATATATGTTTGTGATGGGGGTTTTTTCTCCTTGTAATTGTGTGGCTTTTTCTCAAAGTTTTGCACCTTTGGAAAATTTTGAGACTTTAAAATCATAACAAAATATTTATGCAAAATAGACAATAAAGTAACTTTCTTTCTTTCCACAGGGATTCACTTGCTAAGGGCAAAAGTGGGATAATTCTGACCTCTGTTAGACCATTATGTGTGATGGCTGAACGTTGCGACTTAACAAATTGGACCAAAAATGCCAGGGCCGATTTTTTGTCCCAGTCCAGCCCTGGCTAAGACAGCTAGTAGCAGACATTTTTCTTTAAAGGCTGCATTGTCAATCAACAACTGTGCACTGTTTGAATTTGAGAGAAAGAAGCTGTTGTCGTTTTGGTATAAGCAAAGTATTAAATCCAAGCTGTCACTGTTTTTATGTCATCGGGTACCATGTTCACTAACTAGAAGTTAGAGAGGAGATGTATAAAAGATGATAACGCTAACAAAATAGTGTGTGTGTGTGTGTGTGTGTGTGTGTGTGTGTGTGTGTGTGCGTGCGTGCGTGCGTGCGTGCGTGCGTGCGTGCGTGCGCGTGCGTGTGAAGGATGGGTGTGTGGTGGAGCTCATTGGGTGCTGAGCACCCCTAAAGCTCTGATCCTAGAACCACCCCTGCTTACCATACAAGCCTGAAAAACTCGAGAACGATCCCTCTCCACTTAAGTGTTCTAGTCAAAACTCTTACCTTTATTAATAATAAACAATACATACTTAACCTGCATCTGTCTGCCCTCATTGTTGTGTCCACAATTGGGTCTAATTCCTTGTTTAATCATTTCAGTATTATTACAGCTTATGTCATGGTGCTGCATCGATCATCCATCCACCCACGAGGATCACTACTCCTCCTAGGCAATTGCCCGAATATACAGTAGTGACCCTCAGGTGGGTCTGCATTCAAGCTGTCCTTGAGGTCAGTAAAGGTTTTACACTTGCCAACCCAAGTATTTTTTTGTGGCTGAGCCCTTCCAAACATGGTTGGAAAAGTGATTTTTCATGTGGTCATCACTGTAGGCTAGAACATTGTCTTCCTGAGGAAAGTGAAAATGTCTGCCCAATACAATTTGCTTGCAGACTGATGTTTTACAATCTTCTGTCTCCTTTAAAGATTTGTATTTGTTGTGACATTCTACACTGTGGTTGCATTTAATCATCTAGCATTTTTTGAGAAAGTCAAGACCACACGAGAAAAGTGATGAACATGGATGGAACTTTCGTGGATAAGAATAACTCGTCCACATTTGCTGAGTCCTAATGGCATCTTCGACCAGTAGGGTGGACTTTGGACAAGGCTGCAATGAAGAAGTTGCTATGGTGAGGGTAAACCAGTAAGTCGCTGGTTACTGGGCAACTATGGAGGTCTCTCCATGCGTGTGGACAGTCTGACAGCTAATGGTTAACGCAGAATCAATGTCTCCATCTCTCTGCTGCTCATTTTACAACTGATGAATGTTTAACTTCAGGGTTGGGAGATAAGTCAAACTCATAAGAAGTGTTTTGTTCCTGAGCTATTTTTCACCAGTTTATTTTACAGATGTTAAGTGACATGTGGATCCTAACATCACAAAACAAGGAACAGTTTTCTTTCATTCAAAGCAAAGTGAACAAACACTAATACAAGTCACTGTTGAGTGAGAATTATTATTCTGCTGCAGCGGCTGTTTGTGCATTAGATATCCCTTTTCATTCAATAAAACACATCTGGCAAAACCAGATTCTACAGTTTATTAAAACAAACCATAAGTTATTCAAAGTTAAAAACAGCAATACACAGCACCTGTAATAAGCACAGTAAAGGGTATGTGGCAAAAAAAACATGGTTGCTGTTGATGATTTTTTTTTTTTTTTTTGATGATCTTTCCATTCTGTTTTCTAATTATTACATTTGCATTTTAATGCTTGGTGATTTTTTTAATCAGTTTTTGCCATGTTCCTCCTAAAGTTATTGTCCACTTTAAATGATTTGAAACTGCTCTGATTTAAATGGAACCAGATCTTTCTTCCCATCACAGCAGCAACATCAAACTTTACCCTTAAGATTGTCAGAATTTAATGATGCGTGGTTTCCATCTGGTGGTAAAATCTGGTACTGTAGGCTAAAAAGAGTACCTTTCTTTCCTCACCTCCTTGCTTGTCCACACCTCACTAAAACGAAAATTAATTAATTAATTAAATAAATAAACAACTTCCATGTAGATTTTTGACGAAAACAGAACTGGTGATGAGGTTGGGTGGGTTGCTGGGACGTGCACAGACATTTTGAGGGACCATTGTAACCTGAAACACGGACACACTCCCACTCTGATTTTAGGTGTCGATTTAAAGTAAAATACATTTTAGTAAAATGCGTATATTTATTTTTTTAATGGAAGAGAAATCAAAGACTGTAGTTTGAATGGGTTTCAATGGCATCTTGTACACTTTAGACTTGCTGTAGGAGCTGAACGGGAAATAATAAAATCAAATAAAAATACACAATCTTTCCAAAATTCAAGACATATGTGTGAACACAGCCAAAATTATTTAAAAACTAGAAAAGCACTCATAGAGCACATACCTCCGCCAAGGCTCCTTCCGTTTGTCATAGATCACCTCCAAAATGTAATGGGTTTGTGTGTAGGCCTATAGCCACTTGTGGTGAAAATGGCATCAAAGTCTGTCCATCAGTTTTGGAGTATTGTTGCTAACACACTGTGAGAAGATAAGAGCCTTGGCTGAGGTATGCACTCTCAGATCATCACCAAAATATAATGGGTTCCTCTCTAGCCCAAGAACCACCTCTGGTGAAAATTTCATCCAAATCCATCCAGTAGTTTTTGTGTAATCCTGCTGCACAAATACAAACAAAGCCCTTGGTGGAGGTATGCACTCTCAGATCATCATCAAAATCTAATCATCTGTTCCCTGTGCCATTACACACCTTTCCTGAAAATTTCATCAAAATCCGTTCATAACTTTTTGAGTTATGTTGGTAACAGACAAACAGACAGACAAACCCCAGTAAAAACATTACCTCCTTGGCAGAGGTGAATGAATGAATGAATGAATGAATGAATGAATGAATGAATCTTTATTTTGGATAGATTAAAAGTAGAAATTAAAAAAGAAACAGAATAATATAACAAAGGGGGAAAGAAAATCCAACAAGGTCAAATTAGACAATAACTCCTCTGATGATACAGTTCAACATAAGTTATCCGAAATGGGTGATGGCTGAAGCCGCAGCTTATATTGCCCACCCATATTCCATCCAAGAATTCAAAAGAAAAACAAAACAAGAGCGATTACAATTCAGAACAAAGCTAAGACAAAACGTGACAAAAAAACTAAGCAACAACACAACGCAGACTGGATATGACAATCCTTATGTGATTTTACATGTCATCTTGTAAATATGTTTGGAGTATTTCTTCCTTTAGTTTTTGTTTAAATTGTCCAAGCGTTGTACATGATTTTAATTCAGGTCCAAAATCGTTCCATAATCTGACTCCTTGCATTGAAACACAGTGTTGCTTGGTGGTAGTTCTCACTGAAGGTTTTTGAAATATACATGTTCCTCTGAAATGATATTGTTTCTCCCTTATTTGGAACAGCTTTTGGATATTTGCGGGCAGTGATAGATTCTTCACTTTAAACATTATTACTACACTTTTAAAGTCAACCAGATCTTTCAACCTGAGAGCTTTTAATTTAAGAAAAAGTGGGTTTGTTGGTTCCCTGTAAGCAGCTTTGTTTATTATTCTAATAGCTCTCTTCTGAAGCATAAAGACTGGATATATGTTTGTTTTATATGTATTTCCCCATACTTCAGTACAATATGTCATGTATGGGAGTATTAATGAATTTATTTATTTAGCGAATGCAAAGTCCTTAAGCCAAGCAGTTGCCTCCTGGTTTGCTGTATGGAGGGTGTGTAATCCTCCTTCCAGTCTTTGGAGCGGGCAAGCCTCTATGATGTGTTCCATAGTTTGCTCCTCTCCACATGCGCACAGTGGGCTAGGGCTACTGCCCCATCTGTGAAGGCTGGCCAAGCAGGGGCCATGTCCAGTCCTGAAGCGATTGAGTGTAGACCACTGTCTCCTTGGGAGGTTGGTGCCCGGGACCTGTTGGTTGGGGTTTATCACCAGCTGTTTGTTTGGGACCTCCTTGGTTTCCCATTCCTCTTGCCAAGCTGTCTGGATGGTAAAGTCAGCTGGGGGAGGGTTTTTCCAAATCGGCCGTCTGGATGAAAGTCGGGCAGTGGGTGGGGTGTAGATATCTGCATGGATTGGTAAGTGAGGAAAATCTTTAACTTTTTGGAGCATCCTTTGAGTTAATGCTGCTCGCCGGATGTGTGGAGGGGCTATGTTTGACAGTACAGAGAGCCAGGGGAGTGGTGTTGAGCGGATTGTTCCAGTTATAGTTCTCATGGTTGAGTTGAGCTGGGTGTCTACATGGTGTGTGTAAGATGACCTGGACCAGACAGGGGCACAATATTCTGCTACAGAGTATGAAAGGGCCAGTGCTGAGGTGCGCAGGGTGGAGACTGCCGCCCCCCATTTTGCACCAGCGAGCTTGCAGAGCAGGTTGTTTCGTACTTTCACCTTAGCAGCCGTCCCCTTTAGATGTTCCTTGAAGGATAAGGTCCTATCAAGGGTCACTCCAAGATAAGTTGGATTTGGGGCATGCTTAAGCTTGAGTCCGCTCAGGTGGATGTTTAGTTCTCTGGCAGCTTTTGCATTGTGGAGATGAAATACACTGGAGACGGTTTTTGCTGGGCTTGGTTTTAGGCGCCAGATTTTGCAGAACTGGTCCAGTTTAGCAAGATCTTCCGTGAGCACCCGTTCCAGTGGTTCAAAGTCTGGTGCTTGGAATGCCAAACAGATGTCGTCTGCATAGATGAATTTGCGGGATTTTGTAGTAGGCAGGTCGTTTATGTAGAGGTTGAACAGAGTTGGAGCTAGAACTGAGCCTTGTGGGAGTCCGTTTTTCTGCATTCTCCATGCACTTGTGTTCTGACTGAGGTGGACTCTGAACCTTCGGTTGGTCAGCAGGGTTTTTATAATTGCTGTTGCCCAAGCAGGGATCGCCTTTATAAGTTTCAGGAGGAGGCCTTTGTGCCAGACCGTATCATAGGCGGCTGATACAAGGTATATAGTGTGGGTTGATTCAGCAAATATTTCACTCTGTGTAGTATTGCAATTGATTTGGATATTTTACCTTTAATATAATTAATATGTGTCTTCCATCACAGTTTATTATCAATTATTACTCCAAGAAATTTAGTTTTTGATACCATTTCAATCTCTACACCATTTACACTGAGTTTAGATACTAAGTTGTTGTGATGGTTGTTAAAAACTATAAATTTTGTCTTACTTAAATTGAGCGTTAATTTGTTTGAATCAAACCACAGTTTGAGCTTTCCTAATTCCTTTCTGAGTGTATCCAAAAGTTGTTCCAAATTGCTTCCACTGCATAATAAATTAGTGTCATCGGCAAACAATATTAAATCCATTTTTTCTGAAACTTTACATATATCATTTATATACATATTGAATAACAATGGCCCCAAAACTGAACCCTGTGGGACTCCACAAGTAACCTTCAGTAACTGTGAGTTTTTGTTACCAACACATACATACTGATATCTATTCTTTAAGTAACTACATAACCAGGACAGTGCTACCCCCAATACCACAATTTTGTAGTTTCTTTAATAATAAATTATGATCCACTGTATCAAATGCTTTTTTAAGATCCAGGAATACCCCAACTGAATACTCTTTATTTTCAACGGCAGTTGATATTTTTTCTATAAATTCCATTAGAGCAAATGCAGTTGTCCTCGTGTTTGAACCCATATTGCTGCTCACACAATAAATTATTCTTCAGTATGAAGTTGTCATTTCTCTCATAGAATATTTTTTCAAGTATCTTGGAAAATTGCAACAATAGTGAAATTGGTCTATAGTTTGAAAGTTCCCCTCTGTCACCCGTCTTGTATATCGGAATTACTTAAGCTATTTTCATTGCATTGGGAAATATACCTGTTTGGAGAGACAGGTTACAGATATATGTCAGTGGTTTCACTAAGCATTCAATAATAGTTTTGACTAAGAGCATGTCAATACCATCACAGTCCGTAGATGTTTTACTTTTAAATGATTTAACAATTTCAATGACCCCTCTCTCGTCTGTGTTCTTTATGAAAATGGAGTCTTTTATAGCAGTGTTTTTGTTTATTGTATCACCCATAGGTGCCGTAATGGGTATTTCTTGAGCCAAATTAGGACCAATGTTAACAAAAAAGTTATTAAATTCATCTGCAGTTGAAGCTGCATTCACACTCTGAGTCGTTTTATTATTTTTAAAAAAAATTGGTTGGGTAGCTTGTATTTCTGTTTTTATTTCCAAGAATATTGTTAAGTATTGTCCATGTATTTTTTAATATTGTCTCTGTTTTTCTCCAGTTCTTTACTGTAATAGTCTCTTTTACTACATCTTATTATATATGTTAACTTATTTTTGTATGTTTTATACCGCTGCTCTGCTTCTTTTGTCCTTTTCTTTAGGAAAGCTTTATATAATAAATTTTTCTTTTTACACGCCTTTTGTAATCCTTTGGTTAACCATGGCTTATTGACAAATTTATGTTTAAGCTTTTTCTTTACTAATGGACATTTTTTTCATAAAGAGTGGTTACAATGTTTATAAATGTGTCATAGGCTTCATTTACATCTGATACATAGACTTTTGTCCAGTCTTGCTTCAGCAAGTCTTCTTTAAAAGAACTGATTGCATTTTGTGATTTGTATCTGAACGATTTTAAAATTTTTTCTGTATTGGCCCCCGTGTGGCCATGGATAAGTGCAAAGGTTGGCAAATGGTCACTTATATCATTTATCAATAATCCACTTTCTATTTTCTTATCAATAATATTAACAAACAGGTTGTCAATAAGTGTAGCAGTGTGAACTGTGATTCTACTGGGATGTGTTATTGTGGGATATAGACTCATACTATACATAGAATTCATGAACTCTGTAATTACATTTTGTTGATATGGATTTAGTAGATCAATATTGAAATCTCCACAAATTACTACCATTTTCTTACTAGTAATATTATTGTACAGCTCGACTAATTTATCTCTGAATGTCTCAATGCAAGTTCCCAGCGTTCTATATATACAACTTATAATTAGATTTTTTGTTTTATCTTGATCAATCTCAACAGTAACACATTCCAAAATCCCTGGTAGTGCAAAGGACATTCCATTTACAAGCTTACACCTATACAGGTCATCAATATACAGTGCAACACCACCACCCTTTTTTGAGATCTGTTAATATGAAACATCTGATATCCCTCTATTGCCATCAGAGGAGCCTGCTGTTCATTAAGCCAAGTTTCAGAGACTGCGATAGCTGTAAATTTTCTGTCTAGCTGTTTTAAATAGTCCTGAATCTGTGGAAAGTTTTTGTTAAGACTTCTGCTGTTGAAGTGTATTATTGATAGTTTACCATCTAGTTGCACTTGACTTTTGAATTGCTTTTCATTGTAGGGAGCTTGAAATGAAGAAGCGATGTGATTTTATAAATCAAAGTTCAATATCAGCTTCACCTCCCTAACATGTCTCATCTCGGTGCAGAAGCAGAATAAGAGGTCGAGCACAGTCAGACCTTCATACTTATACCCACACTCAACAAAAGACATTGCATATCAAAGCCAACATCCCGCATTAACATAATCCCCCCTCCATTGTCCTCCGTCTCCTCCACCTGACCCTGGGTGGTCAGGGAGATCGATCCGGTCTCCACCGCTGCGACTCTGTCTGCTCTTTGATCCTCGCTGGCGGTTGAGACCTCTTGTCCTGTTCTGAGGCGTGAGGTCATTCCACATATGTAATCACTAAACATTCTAATATGTCTATACATATGTAGGTATGGAATATATGATTAATATAAGCCACAGCCCCCCCCAAACGACTAAGAAAAGGACAATCAAATTAAGTTTACAGTTTAAGATAATCTCTATGACATATTATACTGTTAAACCTCTTGACAGGGAAAACAAGGAAAAATCTTTCCAGCAGTCGTGCTCCTGTAGAGAATTCAGTGGTAACAACAACAGTATAGTAATATCACAAATCAGCCTTAAAACTGTCACGGTGACTTCCGGTTATGGCTGCCACGTAGGACGGACGTGTCTCGCTCTGCTCTGCTCCTGGAAAAAAAAAAATCGGCAAATAACTCTCTCATTTGGGACAGAACGTATCCCAGCATTTGGGCGAAGATATGTCGGCGAAGCCTAAGGCTGGAAAACCAGGAAAAGGAAAAAGCGAGCCGCCGAAACAGTCCAAATTAACGGACTTTCAGGTCTGTGACGCAGTAAACAAAACTCCATATATGGCGGAGGAGGCTGGCAACGCTGCGATATCTGCGGGGAATGGCGCAGATGCGCTGATGGCTGCCATGAGTTCAATGAGAGCAGACTTTTCCTCTAGATTTGATGGGATTATGACAGCGTTGGAAGGAATAAGAAAGGAATTGGGTGACTGTGTAGAACGAACGGCGCAGATGGAGCTCCGTCTCGCTAGTGCTGAAGATGACGTCACCCGTCTTCAATTAAAGGTGCGCACTTTGGAAAAAAAAAAAAATCTCTGGAAGATAATATTTTGGATTTGGAATCTCGGTCGAGACAGAATAATTTGAGGCTGGTGGGTCTTCCAGAGGAATCAGAAGGTCGGGACGTATGTTCCTTTCTGGAAAAGTGGATTCCGGAGGTGCTGGGCAGCGAGGAGTTGCAATCAGCAGTGGTTCTGGAAAAAGCACATCGTATTGGCCCACGGAGAGATAAGGGACCGCCGAGGACCTTAATTATGAAGTTTCTTAGCAACAGAGACAGGATGAAGATCTTCAACGCTGCACGAGCTAAAAAAGGAGAGATTAAACACCAGGACCAGCAGGTGCGGTTCTACCCAGATTTGGCCACAGGAATCCAGCAATTGAGGAAGCAGTTTGATCCCGTACGTAAGGAGCTGCGCAACCTTGGGATTCGTCATGGTGTAATCTATCCTGCGAGACTGCTGACCACGTATGAGGGCAGAACCCACATCTTCAAGACCCCAGAGGAGGCGCAGGAGTTCATCAAGAAGATCAAAGAAGAAGAAGAGACTGGTGGGAGCTAAGCATGAACAAAATATAAGGTAGAATAATTAAGCATTTGCACAGGCATCTGACTGACTTGAAGTAAATAGTAAGTTTACAAAATATAGATTGTATTATATATTTAAAAAACAAAACAAAAACAAAACAAACAAACAAAAAAAAACTATGATGTACAAAGTTGTTAAAAATTTTGGAGTTAAGTTGGAAAACTACAGAGGAGAGTTAATGTTACGTCATTAAAAGCAGTAGAGTTAGGGTGATTGGGAGGATGAAGAAGGAGTGGCTTAGGCTGTTCCCCGTGGGTGTGGAACGGTCGATGGCTATATCGGGAGACAGAATTTTTCTTTTGATTTTGGGGGGTTTGCCACAAGTGTGGGAAGGGGAAATTTGTTTGTGTGTAGTTTGTAGGATGAATGTTCAACCACTCATGTTTTTGCTTCTCTGTATGAGCATGTTTACACTGCAAGGTAATCCCAAACTCTCTATTGATCATGGACCAAAGTGTTAATCTTAATTTAACTTCATGGAATTGCAGAGGTCTACAAAATTTAAAAAAACTTAAACAAGTTATGAATAAAATAAAGGACATGGGTTCAAGAATTGTGTTTTTACAAGAAACTCATCTGATAGAGGAGGATGTTAAAAGAATTAGGAGTAGATGGCAGGGAAGTGTATTCACCTCTTCATTTTCATCCCGAGCCAGGGGAGTTATGACTCTCATACATAAATCAGTTCCTTTTCAAGTGAAAAATGTAATTGGAGACAAATTTGGAAGATATGTAATCATTCAAGGTTCTTTGCTATTAGAAAATATAAATCTTGTGAACTTATATGGTCCCAATATAGATGATCAGAAGTTCTTTGCTAATTTATTTCTCATCTTATCATCACTTACAGGGCAACATATAATAGCAGGGGATTTTAATTGTACATTGAATCCAGGTGTGGATAGATCAACAGGACTGGATTGTACGCACATTGGATGTAGGATGACTATTAATCATTTTATGAAAGAATTGAGATTGTTAGATATATGGAGAGAAATGAAACCACAAGTTAAAGCCTATTCTTGTTATTCCAGTACCTACAAGACATTCTCACGTATTGATTATTTTTTGATTTCCACAGAATTAAGGTCCAAGATTCAAAACTGCTTTTATGATAACATTGTGATCTCTGATCATGCACCCTGTTGTCTAATATATGTAGATAAAAAATTGACAAAGGAATCAGGTAGATGGCAATTTCAGCATAAATGGCTTCAGGATGAGGAATTTGTCAAGTATATAGAAAAACAGATAGACGAGTTCTTTGACATCAATACTACACAAACATCAGCATGTGTAAAGTGGGAGGCTTTCAAAGCTTTTATTAGGGGACATATTATTAGTTATACAGGATCAAAATCTAAGAAGACTCGAGAGGAGAGAGCTAAATTGGAACATAAAATAAAAAGTCTTCAGGAAAAAGTGTATGCAGGAAGTGACCCAAGGTTGGAGAATGAATTACTGATTTTGAGAGCTGAATACGACAAAAAATCAGCAAATAGAGCTGCCTCGAGTCTTCTAAGATTGAAACAATCTTTTTATGAACAAGGTGAAAAATCAGGAAAATTATTAGCATGGCAGATTAAACAATTGGAAATTAAAACACCAATTACCAGTATTATAAGTAACGGACAGGTAGTTATAGATCCTTTAGAAATTAATAGAGCCTTTAGAGATTACTATGAAAAATTATATGATACCAAAAATGAACCTGATTTAACAAAACTAAATGGGTTTTTGAACGAACTATCTATACCGTGTATACCAAATGAAAACAGGGAGATATTGGAGTCTAAAATTAGTCAAGAAGAAGTTGGGCTAGCCATTGATAATATGAAATCAGGAAAAAGTGCAGGACCAGATGGTCTTCCAGTTGACCTTTATAAAAAATTTAAGAATAAATTAATAAAACCTTTTTTGGAAATGGTTTTAGAAGCATTTCAAAATAATAATTTACCATCATACATAAATAATGCCTTAATTATACTGCTGCCAAAACCAGGTAAGCCCTCTAATAAATGTGAAAATATGAGACCAATAAGCCTATTAAACGCCGACCTTAAGATAATCTGTAAAATTTTAGCAAGACGAATACAAGAAATTTTACCAAATATTATTAATCGAGATCAGAATGGCTTTATAAAGGGTAGACAAGGCTTCCATAATGTAAGAAGACTATTTAATATTATTTATTTTAATAAAGAAGCACCGGATACAGCTCTCCTATCATTGGACGCCGAAAAGGCCTTTGATAGAGTTGAATGGCCCTTTCTTTTTGAAGTCCTACAAAGGTTTGGACTTGGAAATAATTTCATAAAATGGGTTCAAATAATATACAATAATGCTACAGCAGAAATCCTAACAAATAACAATATTTCAAAACCAATAAAAATCAATAGAGGATGTCGACAAGGCTGTCCACTTTCACCTTTACTGTTTACTATGGCAATTGAACCTTTAGCGATAGCGATACGTTTACATTCACAAATATATGGAATTAAAGTTGGACCAACAGAACATAAAATCTCCCTGTACGCCGATGATATAATTTTGTTTATGTCGAATCTAAAAAAATCAATTCCAACCTTGTTGAATTTAATAAAGAATTTTGGGGAAATATCAGGATATAAAATAAATAAAACTAAATCTTCAATATTAATGCTAAATGAGACCCAGAGAAATTACCCAGCCCCTGAGGCAAATCAATTCAATGTTGTAAATCAGTTTAAATATTTAGGAATCCAAATTATGCCTAAGCTAGAATCAGTCGCCAGCGTCAACTATGAAGCCTTAATGTCAGATATCAATGAGTTAACTCAGAGATGGATGTCACTACCAATGTCGATGATCGGGAGAATCAATATACTTAAAAGTAATATTTTACCTAAAATACTTTATTTATTTCAATACATTCCCTTATCACCACCTTTAGATCTATTCTCAAGAATAAAAAAAAAGTTAGTGGAATTTATATGGAACAACAGGAGGGCTAGATTACGTCTGTCTTTATTATATTTACCATTTGATCGTGGAGGTCTGAAATGTCCAAATTTTATGTTGTATTATTGGTCGGCACAACTGAGGTCTATGACATATTATTTTTCATCAAATGATCTCCCTCACTGGACTGAAATGGAATCATACAATTTACCTTTACCTCTTCCCATATTCATATACTCAGATTCGGCAAAAAAATTACAAAAACAAGTTAAAAATCCATTTGTAAAGCATATGATCAAAATATGGTGTGAAGCTAAAAACTATTTAAAAGAACCACAGTTATTGTCACAATTTAGTCCAATATGGGGTAATCAATATTTTAAACCAGGGAGAGCGGACGCTGTATTTAAAGTATGGAATTTAAAAGGGATACAAAAGATTCAGGATTTATATTTGCCATGTGCAGACAACATAATGTCTTTTGAAGAGCTGAGGATCAAATTTAATCTCAATAGAACACATTTTTTTAAATATCTTCAACTTAGAAACTTTATTCGATCAAATCAAAATAAAGCTCTCACTCGACCTATTTATTCATCCTTGGAAAAAATGATGATGAAAGATAGTAAAAGAAAGGGTATTATTTCAGAGTTTTATAACTCATTGACACTATCTTCAAGTGAAAATTCACTGAAAAGATTAAACTACTGGAAAGAAGATCTGCAAATTGAAATTTCGGAGGAACAATGGGAATTGGCTTGTACAGAAGCTCAAACCAAATCAATAAATGCACACCTTAAATTGATACATTTCAAATGGTTAATGCGGATGTATGTTACACCGGAGGAGTTAAATAGATATAACAAAAATTTACCAGATACATGCACAAAATGCATGGAAAGTAAAGGAACCCTATTTCATTGTTTATGGGAATGTAGATTAATAAGAATGTTTTGGGAAGAGGTGAGGGTAACAATTGAAAAAATAATCTCAAAACAAATCATACTGAATCCTAAACTGTTTTTGTTGGGTCTGTACCCAGAAAAGCATAATTTTAATAAAAGTGAAAGAACATTCATAGACCTCAGTTTGCCTAATGCCAAAAAATGTATTGCACTATTATGGAAAAAGACTCATAGACCAGATGTGACTCAGTGGTTAAGACAGATGTTAACAAACCTTCCATTAGAAAGAATAACATATATACTGAAATCAAAGGAAATTGTGTTTGAGAATATATGGAGACCTTTTATTGATTATGTAAAAAATTTAAACATAACTCTTGAAGAAGAAGGTGAATGATGTGTGTGGACCTTGTAAATTCCAAACTGGTGAACATAATATGTATACTTATGTATTGGATTGTCTAGACTAAACAGAGGAGCATTGTTGAAGACTTGATTTTGTTGGTGGTTGTTGGTGTTTTTAGTGCATTTTTTTTTTTTTTTGTAGTACTTTAGCGTTAGTGTTTGATTGTTTGTATCATGTTTGTTAAAAAAAAAAAAAAAAAGGTTCAATAAAGATATTGTGGAAAAAAAAAAAAACTGTCACGGCACAATCTGATAACATAGTTAACAACTCTTGGTCAATTTGCATCAGTCCCTGTGCCGTCTGGGTTTTAATCTTCTCCCGAATCTGCTGTAGGTCCGCTTTGGCGTCCTGGTGGGACCCTCCTGTAAGGAATCTGCAGCTTGGGGAGGAGAGTGGTTATTTGTTCCCTGCAGGGGGGCTGAGTTTTTTTTCTTGGGCGGTCTACCCCGCCGAGGTGCTCTCGCCACCCGTGCAGGTTCGTCTCTCAACAAGAAGGCAGGTTTAAGTCTGTCAATGCTGACTGTTTCTTTTCTGTCCCCTAAATCAAGCACAAAATGCTTATCACCAGGTTCCAGCACTCTGAATGGTCCGTCGTATGGTGGACGGAGGGTTGATTTTAAAGCTTCATGTCTAACAAAAACAAACTCGGCGTTTTTTAAAGCTTGGGAGACAAAAACCCGTGGAAA